>CM057472.1:10377500-15377500 GCA_030035585.1 Dugong dugon | reverse complement strand
AGTAGAAGCTCCAGGAAAACAAAAAAGGTAGGAATGGGCTAACAGAAGTGATGTGGCAGATTTTGATACAAATTAAATATGAATGAAAAAGATGTTATGAATTTGATCCTCCCCAGACCTTTCATGTTTTCAAAAGATTTATGAGATATGTCGTGTGTCCTCCCTGAAAGTCAAGGCCCCTCAAATTCTAGTCTCACTCTGAAATACTGGATTAGTTTTCTATTGCTGCCACAACAAATTACAACAAACTTAATGGCTTAAATGAAGTGGGACAGTGGTTAAGTGCTGGGCTGCTAACTGAAAGTTCAGTGGTTAGAACCCACCACTTGCTCCTCTGGTGAAAGATGTGACAGTTTGCTTCCATAAAGATTTACAGCCTTGGAAACCCTACGGAGCAGTTCTACTTTGTCCTAGAGGGTCACTGTGAGTCAGAATCAACTTGAAGACAATGGGTTTAATGGCTTAAACAACACAAATGTATTAATTCACAGTTCTGTAGATCACAAGTCTGTGTAGGCTCAGTTGGTTCTTCCATTCTAGGCAGTGTGGGATGACCCAGTAGGCAAGGTAAGCACGGGCTAACTTATGCTTACTTGCTAATCTTTCATTACAGATTAGTAAGTAAGCACAAGTAAGCTGTGCTTACCTTGCTTACTGGGTCATCCATCCCTTTCAGGGGTTGTAAATTTGAAAAGAGGCTTTGATTCTGCAGGGAGGTGCTGTGGGGTTGGGAGAGAGACAGATACCAGCCATACCTAGAAGCAGAATCTTTGATGTGGTGAAAAATGTGAAATTGTTCACTACAGATGATCTGGTAAGCAAGATAAGCACCGTGCTTATGTTGCCTATTGGATAATCTGCCCCTGCTTCTCAGAACACCCAAATAAGGGTGTTGGCCAGTGGGGCTGTCACTGGGAGACTCCAGGGAAAAATCTGATTACAAGTTCATTCATGTGGTTGGCAGAATTCAGTTCCTTGTGGTTGTGGTACCAAGGTCACCATTTCCTTTCTGGATATCAGGTGGAGGCCATCCTCAGCTCCTGGAGGCCTGTCTCCAGTCTTCCTATGTGGGCCCCTACATCTTCAAACCAGCAATGGCATATTGAATTCTCCTCACTTGAAATCTCTGATTTCTGCTGCTGTCACATCTCTCTTGCTCTAAATGGAGAATGTTCTCTGTTTGTAAGGGCTCATGTGATTAGATTGGGCCCGCCTGGATAATACAAACTACTTTCCCTATTGAATCAGAATTACTCAAAGGCAACTGGTTTAACCTTAATTCAATCTATAAAATCCCTCTTGCCATTTTCACAGGTTCCAGGAATTAGGACAAGGACCTCTATAGAGGGCTATTCTGCCTACCGTAATGCTAATCTGGTAATAAGTTGTTTATTGCTTATGTGCTTGTCATTGCCTCACAGAAATTCAGATTCTTAGTTTTGTTAAGAATTCACTCTCTGGGCTAAAGGGCAGTATTAAGGGAGCACTTAGACTTTTAAATATGAAGATCATGCTAATAAAGTAGGAAAATTTCAGATATTATTAGCTTTTCAGACTCACGCAGAATTTTATTTTTCTAAGTGTTTAGATATTTTTACTTCTAAAGTATAATTTCAGTATACTTTAGATACGGTGAAGCACATATATCTTAAGTTATAGTTCAGTGACATTTGACAAGCATAAAAAAAAATAAAAAAAAACTCATTGCCGTTCATTCGATTCAGACTCATAGCGACCGTTTAGGACAGAGTAGAACTGCCCGTAGGGTTTCCAAGGCGATAATCTTTACGGAAGCCAACTGCCACTGCCACATCTTTCTCCCATAGAGCGGCTGGTGGGTTTGAACTGCCAGTCTTTTGGTTAGCAGCCAAGTGCTTAACGGCTACACCACCAGGGCTTCTTGAAAAATGCATACACACGAGTAACTTATACCCCAATCAAAATATAGAACATTTCCACCACCCTAGGAATTCCTCATGTCATGTTTCAGTCAATTCCCATTATTCTTCAACCTTTGCTCTGATTTACATCACTGTAGATCGGTTTTGAACATTCTGAAATTTTCTATGAATGTAATCATACAGTATATACATTTTGTGTCTGACATTCTTGCTCAGCATGTTTTGAAGACTCTTGCATGTCATTTACATCTATCAGTAGTTCATCACTTTTTATTGCTGTAGTGTTTATGAGTAGTTTTCAATTCTTTGAATATATCAAAGTATTTTTAACCACTTTTGCATTTTTGGGGCATTTGAATTCTTTCCAGTTTTTGCTTATTATAAATATACTATTGTCTTCATTATTGCCAGGCTTTATAATATTCTATAATAATTTATACTTGAAAAAATGTGCAATTTACTTAAGCAGCTTTGCTAAATTTAGAGGAAAACATTTTTTTGGACTACCTGTTCAGAAACAGAAGGAACCCTGGTGGTGCAGTGGTTAAGTGCTTGGCTGTTAACCTAAAAGTTGGCAGTTTGAACCCACCAGCAGCTCTGAGGGAGAAAGATGTGGCAGTTTGTTTCCATGAAGGTTACAGCCTTGGAAACCCTATGGGGCAGTTCTACTCTGTCCTGTAGGGTCACTGTGAGTCAGAATTGACTTGATGGCAATAGGTTTGGTTTTTTTTTTTTATTTTTGCACAGAAACATAATCTGCTGATTGAGACCTTGCTTTTATATTTGTGGATATATGCACATATACACTTACTGTTACCTAGAAAGATAGAAAGTGAATAAAAAATCTGACTA
Source organism: Dugong dugon (assembly GCA_030035585.1). Lineage (NCBI taxonomy): Eukaryota > Metazoa > Chordata > Mammalia > Sirenia > Dugongidae > Dugong > Dugong dugon. The sequence continues at coordinate 15,374,747 of CM057472.1, read as the reverse complement.
CTTTAATTTAAGGAACTACCACCATTTTCGTAAGATAATTAATTTTCTCCAAATATAAACTAGATGACATTGCTGTATAAGATACCGGAAAACAATTATGTAATTTTAAAGAGATAAGCTTTTAAACTTCATAAATCACTTTTTCCAGGATTTTTCTCAGATATTTTATTATGAATTCAATCAGTGTAAGATAGTCATTTTACATTATTATATATCTGGAAAAATATTTTGAAATCCTATTCCTTTGATAAATACATTTTCACCTTTATTAAGTAAGTGACCAGTCTGGTAAACTGGGACTAACTCCAAATATTTCTAACAATTCTCTGCAAACGTCTTATAATAGACTTTCTGCTCTTGTATTATTATAACGAATCAACTGTAAAACTGGATTTGTAGAATGATGTAAAAATCATAATCAAAACTAATATTGCAGGCAGAAACTACCCTGAAGTTAACTGGGATATTTGTTTGTGTGCTTGATTTTTCTATAACATTCAGAAACCAGATAAAAACCTGGTCTCCTAATTAACTAATGACTTCCAAAAATAAATTTGTAATGTTTTTTCCTTTGAGAGTTTAGAGAGAATAAGATGCCTGAATATGCTAAGCTAACTAATCAAGTAAAGCTAAAGTCTTTTGCTAAACCAGCACTAACAAATCAAAGACACAGATCTAAATAGTGTTTGATCTATACTCAAGTGATATGAAACTTAAGAGAGTGGCAATGCTGTAACAGATTTTAACTTTCTCTTTGTTTTTGGAAACAAAATGACTGAAATCAACATAAGGTCATTTTGGAAGGCTTCATATTCATATTCAGGAATAAATAAACTGGCAACTTTTAAACCTAGTAAGTAAAAGGGAGACTTTCATGAGCTGCTTTTTCTCTAAACTACAAGTTTGGATAATAACATCACTGTAGGTGCCTGACTTTATAACTAGTATAAGCAATTTTTCATAATAAACCCATACTTAAAATTTCTGTTCTTCTCTGTTGTCCTTCCAAGGGCATTCTCAAGTTTTTTGCAACATTTCTAAAGGCAGAGAAGTAAGAAATGTTGAGCAAAAGTAAGCCTGAGATGTGTCAGGGCTCCAAAGTCATTCTAGCTATTCATAGCAGCCCTTGTTTTAATAAGAAGGATAACCACTAGGACATATTTTGGAAAAAAATCTTGGATTTATTCGTTTCACTGCCAAAGGTCATTTGATATGACAATTACCAGTTGGAACATTGGTCTCAACTGATCAGATAAAGACAATAAAATGTATTTATTTTCCTGTTGAAACTTCTTATTCTTTGCTGTTGTCATTGTTGCTTAAGGAAAATAAATCTGCCATTGTCCCTGCCCACGCTGCATCCCAACCCAGTGACTTATAACACCCATTCATTAGGGCAGTTACAAACCAGGCCAGCACTTTGTTCTTCTTTGAAGTTTTATTCCGTTAATAATTTGTACTTAACTGATCATTTATTTCAAATAAAACTTTAGCAAATCTTATAATTTGCATTGCTTACTTGACAGGATATGAGGGATTAATGTTTAAGATAATTCACATGGATGTCAAGAACAGATTTTTAAATTTTTTATCTTGCTTGCTGAAAGTGAAGAGGGCTTGAAGTACTTACTGACGAAGATCAAAGACTACAGCTTTCAGTATGGACTGCACCTCAACATAAAGAAAACAAAAATCCTCACAATTGGACCAATAAGCAACATCATGATAAACAGAGAAAAGATTGAAGTTGTGAAGGATTTCGTTGTACTTGGATCCACAGTCAACACCCATGGAAGCAGCAGTCAAGAAATCAAATGGACTGGGGAGAGAAAAAAATGGCGCTCTAGGCAGAAGCACCACGCTGTCCCTCCACAGCAAAGATCCGAAAAACTAAGCCAAACAGAGAAAACAACAATCCTGAAACCCTAAAACATCAAATGAAGAGATAAAGAACTCAGCCAAGCACCAAATGGAGTGAGAAAACTGACAGAGAATGGAGAGCGAGGAGAGGTTCATGCAGAGGTCCCCTACAAGCTAATGCAGCGCAGATCCGCCATCTTGGACTCCTATCGGAGACCAGCAAACAGGGGGTATGAGAAAGCAGCCTCATGGAGTTTCCAGTGGGAGACAAAACAACTGGTAATTGGCGATATACGCTTTCCCACCCCCCACCCTTCTTCACCCCAATTCGGCCTCCTCTGCTTCCCGCGGCCACGGTCTCTTGACCGGGAAACAGCGGCCGCTTGGATTCCACACACCCGAACGGGTGGCTCTCTGAGTGCCATTTGTTGGCTGCTGGTGTTGCTTTTTTTCTGCTTCTTTTTATTTCTTCCTTCCCTCTCCCCACCTCCCCCTCCTTTCAATCGAGTACCTCGCTCTGTGCGCCACCTTTGCTTCTTCCTGAGGGGCTGCAGAGCTCCGGTAATTTGTGATATATGCTTTCCCATTCTCTACCCCTCTTCACCCACACTCAGCCCCCTCTGCTTCCCACGGACACAGTCTCTTGTCCAGAAACACCAGCCTGCACTAGCTGGCTCTCTGAGTGCCATTTGTTGGCTGCTAGTGTTGCATTTTTTTTTTCTGCTTCTTTTGATTTCTTAATTGCCTCTCGCCACCTCCCCCTCCCTTCGCTCAAGTACCTGGCTCCGTGCACCATCTTTGCTTCTTCCTGAGGGGCTGCGGAGCTCCGTTTGAGTGTGGAGCTGCTTCCTGGTTTGGGCTGCCGTGCTGGTGGGATCCCGGGGCTTTTGTTCATTTGTTTGTTTTGAATTGTTTGTTTGTTTCCTTTTACTTTTCTTGAGTTGGGAGCCCATTCTGGCCAGGCTGAGCTGCGTGGCAGGGAGACTCCCCTTTGGCTTCCACAGACATGCAGAGGGATCCCTGAGGACTTTTCTTTTTATGACGGTTTTCTTTTTTCCTGTTTCTTTGGGGGCATTTCTTGTTTTTTTTTTAAATTTCTTTTGTTTTCTTTTTCCTCTTTTTCCCTTTTTGTCTTTCTTCATTGCTCAGTTTCTCCTCTCTATATCTTCCTTCTCTTTCTGTTCCCTGAATACCTGGAGTTGTATACCTCTACACCTTCTACCCAGGCTGTACTGCAACACCTGAGAGCAACTTCCCAAGACCTCATAGCTGCACAGGTGGGATCCCTGGGAACTTTTTGGTTTTTTAACCTTTCTGATTCTTATTTAGTCATTATTTTCTTTCCTTCCTCCTCTCCTTTCTGTTTTTCTCCATTTCATAGTCTCTCATCTCTCCACTCCAACGGCAAGCTCCCCTAGCATTCTTTTTTGTTTGTTTGTATGTTTTTGGCTCCTGTTCCTCTCTCCTCTCTCCCATATCCATCCTAGCTCCACACACAACAATCTCCCCGCTGCATCCTACCTACCTGCACTGTGCGCTTGACATCACCCTACCAAGCAGCACAGGCATGGCCTACTGAAGCCTGCCCTGCACTGATTACTGATCCACTCGGTGGCTGTAGTAAGTGCCACGAAAAACCCATCCCAGTATCTCCTCTTCAGCTAGACCTGCCCTGCCGTACCATATAGAGTGACTGACCTTGCCAGTTGAAGAAGGAGGCAAAAAGTATTGTTCCCACAGACCAGCAAACAACAAAGAACACACAGTCTGCCTGCTCAGACATAGTAAAATTTTTTTGAAAAAAAAGGGACGAAACAAACAAATCTACAATCAATAAATGAGAAAAATAACTACTAAATGCCCTGAAAACAGCAGACAATATCAAAACACTTACAAAAACAGGACAGGATAGTTCCAGTAAGTGTCCAAAATAAAACACCAGATGACTCTCCTCTGGAAGAAAATGTGTTAGAACTACCCGATAGGGAATTCAAATCTCTAATACTCAGAATTCTCCAAGAACTGAGGCAAAAAGCTGATGAACATGAGGAAAAAATAGACAAATTCATGGAAAATATAGACAAAAATTGGAAGAATTCAGGAAAATAATGCAAGAACAAAATGCCAACATAAATTCACAACTAGAAACTATACAAAGACAACAATTAGAAATCCAAAAGATAAACAACAAGATTTCAGAAATGGACGATGTCATAGAAGGGCTGAGAAGCAGTTTTGAAATGGTGGAAGACAGGATCAGTGGAATTGAAGAGAAACACTTGGATACAACTCTGAGGAAAACTCAGAAAATAGAACAAAGAAAAATGAAGCGACCCTGAGAGTTATGTGGGACACAATCAAAAGCAAAAATTTATGAGTGATTGGAATTCCAGAACAGGGGGTGAAAACAGAAAACACAGAGAAGATCATTGAGGAGCTGCTGACAGAAAACTTCCCCAATATCATGAAAGATGAAAATCTGGCCATCCAAGAAGCTCAACGAACCCCATATAGAAGAGACCCCAAAAGAAAATCACCAAAGCATATCATATTCACACTCACCAAAACGAAAGACAAACAAAAAATCCTGAGAGCAGCTCGTGAAAAACAAGAAGTCACATACAGGGGAGAAACAATAAGACTAAGCTCCGATTATTCGGCAGAAACCATGCAGGCAAGAAGGCAATGGGATGACATATATAAAATCTTGAAAGAAAAAAATTGCCAGCCAAGAATAATATATCCTGCAAAACTCTTGTTCAAATATGATGGTGAAATTAGATCATTTCCAGATAAACAGAAATTAAGGGAATATGTAAAATCCAAACCAAACTTACAAGAATTATTAAAGGGAGTTTTTCGATCTGAAGACAAACCGCTTCAGCTCACAGGCAGAACCTAGGACGCAGGATCGTATGAGCCAGATACCAATCTAGGAAATGAACTCTTGAGGACTATCCAAAACCAAAATAAATACAACAGGGAATCAGAGCAGTGAATCAGTAAATGACAACAACATCAAAACAACAGAAGAGGAAATAAACAGCATAGGTATAGAAACTTCTAATGGAGAGGAAGGCAAGGTGATACTAAGTAATGGTAGACTGCTTCAAACTTAGAAAGATAAGGGTAAAATGTATGCTAACCACAAAGAAAGTTAACAAACATACTCATAAAAAAAAGAGGAAAACTATAAAGTCTCATTAAAAACAAAACCTACAAAAACAAAAGAAATGAAAAAAAATGCACAAACAAAAGTAACTCAGCACAAGAGAGTAAGAAGAACAAAGAAAACTTCAGCACCACAAAAAAAAGAAATACAAAATGACAGAAAAAAATCCACATCTATCAATAATTACACTGAATGTAAATAGACTCAATGCAGCCATAAAAAGATGGAGAGTGACAGAATGGCTAAGAAAACAGGATCCATCAATATGCTGTTTACAGGAGACACACCTAAGAAACAAAGACATTAATTTATTAAAAGTCAAAAGTTGGAAAAAAATATATCAAGCTAACAACTACCAAAAAAGAGCAGGAGTGGCAATTCTAATCTCAGATAAAATAGATTTTAAAACGAAATCTACCATAAAAGACAAAGAAGGACACTATATAATGATTAAGGGGACGATCCATCATGAAGACAGAACCATAATAAACATCTACGCATCCAATGACAGGGCTCCAAAATACATAAAACAAACTCTAACAACACTGAAAAGAGAAATTGACAGTTCCACAATAATAGTAGAAGACTTAAAGACAGCACTCTCAGTAAAGGTCAGAACAACTAAGAAGAAACTCAGCTAAGATACAGAAGACCTAAAGGGCACAGACAGCCAACTTGACCTCACAGACATATATAGAACACTCCATCCAACCGCTGCAAAGTACACATTCTTTTCCAATGCACATGTAATGTTCTCCAGAAGAGACCACATCTTAGGTCACAGAGCAATCCTCAACAAGATCCAAAACGTTGAGATAATTAAAAGTATCTTCTCTGACCACAATGCCATCAAGGTAGAAATTAACAATAGAAAGAGCAAGGAAAAAAAATCAACTACATGGAAATTGAATAATACCCTGCTTACACTTCACTGGGTAATAGAAGAAATCAGAGATGGAATAAAAAAATTCCTAGAATCAAATGAGAATGAAAACACATCATACCAAAACCTTTGGGACACAGCAAAGGCAGTCCTCAGAGGACAATTCATAGCAATAGATGCACATATCAAAAAAGAAGAAAGGGACAAAATCAAAACATTGACTACAGAACTCAAACAAATAGAAAGAGAACAGCAAAAAAAGCCCACAAGCACCGGAAGAAAGGAAATAGTAAGGATCAGAGCAGAAATAAATGAAATAGAGAACAGAAAAACAATAGAAAGAAGCAGCAAAACCAAAAGTTGGTTCTTTGAAAGAATCAACAAAATCGACAAACCACTGGCCAGACTGACAAAAGAAAAACAGGAGAGGACACAAATTACCCAAATAAGAAATGAAATGGGGGACATTACAACAGACCCAACTGAAATGAAAAGGATTATAACAGAATATTATGAAAAACTGTACTCCAACAAATTTGAAAACCTAGAGGAAATGGATAAATTTCTAGAAACACACAGCCTACCCAAACTGCAACAAAGTGATGTTGAAAATCTGAACAGACCCATTACAAGAGAAGAGACTGAAAAGGTAATAAAAAAAATCCCAACCAAAAAAGGCCTGGCCCAGATGGCTTTACTGGAGAATTCTACAAAACATTTACAGAAGAGCTTGTACCAGTACTACTCAAGGTATTTCAGAGCAGAAAGAGGAAGCAACACTTCCAAATTCATTCTATGAAGCCAGCATCACGCAGATACCAAAACCAAGAAAAGATGTCACAAAAAAAGAAAATTACAGACCAATATCTCTCATGAATATAGATGCAAAAATTCTCAACAGAATTCTAGCCAATAAAATTCAGCATCATATCAAAAAAATAACACACCACGACCAAGTAGGATTCATACCAGGTATGCTAGGATGGTTCATCATTAGAAAATCAATGAACATAATCCACCACATAAATAAAAGGAGAGAAAAGAATCACATGATCATCTCAATTGACGCAGAAAAGGCATCTGACAAAGTCCAACACCCGTTCCTGATAAAATGTCTCAATAAAATAGGTATAGAAGGGAAATTTCTCAACATAATAAAGGGAATCTATGCAAAACCAATGGCCAACATCATTCTTAATGGAGAGAGGCTGAAAGCATTCCCCTTGAAAACAGGAACAAGACAAGGATGCCCTTTATCACCACTCCTATTTAACATTGTGCTGGAAGTTCTAGCTAGAGCAATAAGGCAAGAAAAAGAAATAAAGGGCATTCAAATTGGTAATTAATAATTTAAACGGTCCCTGTTTGCAGATGATATGATACTATACACAGAAAACCCTAGAGACTCCATGAGAAATCTCCTGGAACTAATGGAAAGATTCAGCAGAGTAGCAGGATACAAGATAAACATTCAAAAATCAGTTGGATTCCTATACACCAATAAGGAGAACGATGAAAAGGAAATCAGGAAAACAATACCATTTTCAATAGACCCTAAAAAGATAAAATACTTAGGAATATATCTGACCAGGGATGTAAACGACTTTTACAAAGAAAACTACAAAATACTACCGCAAGAAACCCAAAGAGATCTACATAAATGCAAAAACATACCATGCTCATGGATAGGCAGACTCGACATTGTGAAAATGACTATTCTACCCAAAGCAATTTACAAATACAATGCAATCCCGATCCAAATACCAACAACATTCTTCAAAGAGATGGAAAACCTAATCATTAACTTTATATGGAAAGGGAAGAAGCCCCGAATAAGTAAAGCACTACTGAAGAAGAAGAATAAAGTTGGAGGACTCACACTACCTGACTTGAGAACCTACTATACAGCTACAGTAGTCAAAACAGCCTGGTACTGGTACAACAACAGAGACATTGACCAATGGAACAGAATTGAGAATCTAGATGTAAACCCATCCAACTACAGTCACCTGATTCTCGACAAGGGCCCAAAGTCCATCAAATGGGGAAAAGACAGTCTTTTTAACAAATGGTGCTGGAAAAACTGGATATCCATCTGCAAAAAAATGAAACAGGATCCATACCTCATACCGTATACAAAAACTACTTCAAAATGGATCAAAGACCTGAATATAAAGCCTAAAACAATAAAGTTCATAGAAGAAAAAATAGGACCAACACTTCAGGCCTTATACATGGCATTAACAGGATAGAAACCATAACCATCAATGCACAAACCCCAAAAGATAAGCTAGATAACTGTGAACTTCTAAAAATCAAACACCTATGCTCTTCAAAAGAGTTCACCAAAAGAGTAAAAAGAGAACCTACAGACTGGGAAAAAAATTTTGGACAGTACAAGTCAGACAAAGACTAATCTCCATAATCTACAGGAAAATCCAATACCTCTACAACACAAAGACAAATAATCCTATTAAAAAATGGGCAAAGGAAATGAACAGACACTTCACCAAAGAAGAAATTCAAATGGCGAACAGACACATGAGGAAATGCTCGCGATCACTACCCATTAGAGCAATGCAAATTAAAACCACAATGAGATACCATCTCACCCCGGCATTACTGGCACGAATCAAAAACACTGGAAATAACAAATGTTGGAGGGGATGCAGGGAGATGGGAACTCTTATGCACTGCTGGTGGGAATGCAAAATGATACAACCGTTTTGGAAAATGATATGGCGTTTCCTCAGAAAGCTAGAAATAGACATACCATTCAATCCAGCAATCCCACTCTTAGGAATATATCCTAGAGAAATAAGAGTCGTCACTCGAATAGACATATGCACACCTATGTTCATGGCAGCATTGTTCACAATAGCAAAACGATGGAAACAACCTAGATGCCCATCAACAGATGAATGGATGAACAAACTATGGTACATACACACAATGGAGTACTATGCAATGAGAAAGAACAACAATGAATCTGTGAAGCATCTCATAACATGGTTGAAACTGGAGGACATTATGCTGAGTGAAATAAGTCAATCACAAAAGGACAAATACTGTATGAGACCTCTATTGTAAAAAGCCATGAAAAAGTTCACACACAAAATGTAAAAATTTTTGTTGGTTACCAGGGACTGGGGGCGGGGAATATCAAATAGACAACAGATAAATGGTATCTTGGGTGAAGGCTGAGACAGTACACAATACAGGGAAACTAGCACAACCTGTACAAGGAAAGGTCATGGAAGCCCCATAGACACATCCAAACTCCCTGAGGGACTGATTTGCTGGGCAGAGGGCTCTGAGGACCATGGTCTTGGGGAACATCTAGCTCAATTGGCATGACACAGCTTATAAAGACAATGCTCTACATTCTACCTTGGTAAGTAGTGCCTGGTGTCTTAAAAGCCTGTGAGCGGCCGTCTAAGATACTCCACTGGTCTCATCCCTTCGGGAGCAAGGGAGAATGAAGAGAACAGGATACAATGAAAAGATTAGTCCAAAAGACTAATTGTTCACAGCTATCAAGTCCTCCACTGGACTGAGTCCATTACAGCTAGTTGGTGCCCAGCTACCACCACTGACTGCTCTGACTAGGATCACAACAGAGGGTTCTGGACAGAGCTGCAGAAGGATGTAGAGCATAATTTTAATCCACAAAAAAACACCAGTTTTAATGGCCTAAAGGAGACTGGAGAAACCTCGAAAGTACGGCCCCCAGACACCCTTTTAGCTCAGTGGTGATATTACCTCTGAGGTTCACTGTTCAGCCTGGGAGTGGACAGCTCCGTAAAACCAAATGAGACTAATGAGGTACAGGAGTCCAGTGACAAGGGCCAGAAAGCAGAAGGGGAGAAGGAAGCTGGTGATAGGGAACCCAAGTTTGAGTAAGGATATTGTTGATATGTTGTGAGATTGTTAACCATTGTCATAGGGCAACATTTGTAGTAACTGTTAAATGAGAAACTGTTTCGTTCTGTAAGCCTTCATCTTAAGTGAGAATAACAGCACAATTGGAAGAGCGTAGTCAATGTCACTGAACTGTGCATGTAGAAATTTTTGAAATAGTGTATCTTTGGCTATGTGTATTTTCACCAAAAAAAAGAAAAAAAGTTGAGAAGTTAGAGGGTTGATATGTTGTGGGGTTGTTAACCAATGTCATAAAACTACATGTGTACTTCTGTTTCATGAGAAACTATTTGTTCTGTAAACCTTCACCTGAAGTACAATAAAAAAAAAAAAGAAAAAGAAATCAAACGATGTAGTGAATTGGGCAAACGTGCTGGAAAAGAATTCTTTAAAGTGTTGAAAAGCAAAGCTGTCACTTTGAGGACTAAGGTACACCCCACCCAAACCATGGTATTTTCAATCACGTCATATGCATGTGAAAGCTGGACAATGAATAAAGGAGGCCAAAGAAGAACTGATACCTTTGAATCATGGTGTTGGCGAAGAATATTGAATATACCATGGACTTCCAGGGAAACAAGCAAATCTGTCTTGGAAGAAGAAGTACAGACAGAATGCTTCTTAGAAGTGAGGAGGGGCGGGACCAAGATGGCGGAGTAGTCAGACGCTTCCAGTGGACACTCTGACAACAAAGTCCTGAAAAAACAAGTGGATCAATTATATACAACAATCTCAGACCCCTGCACATTTAAGGCAAAGATGAGGAACTGAACTGAGTGGCACGAGAAGGGAGAGATGGTTCGCAAGCAGCGAGGAGTTGCCACACCTGACCCGGCGAGAGCCTGAGCCCTTCAGGCCTGGTCAACTTGGAGATGAGCAGTGAGGCAGGCAAGCAGCCATGCTTGGGAGGCGCATTTTCTGCACCAGGAGAGACCCAGCACCAGAGAGTCTACTCGGCCACCCAGAACAAGTGTGAAGCAGCCTACAATCCGTGAAAGATAAGTAATTACGTATGGCCTACTGCACAGATCAAACATACCCCCCTTAGGGAAAAACCTCTCTCCCATTTACCTCCCCACTCCCTGCTTTGCACTGGGTCCCAAAACAGCTTCAGCAATTGCTGAATCCCCTGGGCTGGAAATAAGATCCATCACATGCCCTGAGCCATTCTCCCAGTCTTGGAGAGTGAACAAATTAACAAACAGGGGAAAAAATAAACTTCCGGCTCCCCAAAGCCAGGAACCCAGGGTAGGCACAGCTATATGCCTAGGCTCAGGCATATGGGCTCCAAGGACTTTGAGTGTCTTTCCCCCGCAGAGATTTGTGTGGGCCCATTTCAACAGTGAAAGCCCTCATTACCACTGTACAACAGGTTATATCCCTGAAGTCTAACTTGAACTATTTTAGCTGTGAAGTGGCAGGTTTGTGATATTTGACACTGCTCTGCCCAATAAGCAGGGTCTTCACCTACTCACATCAGGGGCCTGAGGACTGGTGGTTCCACTCACGCCATCTAGCCACCTGTGAAAGGGGCCAAGCATAAGAGGTGCCCCCTAGTCCTTACAGCCAACAGAGTTGGGTGCTCATAGTCAGCAAAACCCACCTATGTACTCTAGGGAACAGGGACACGGCTTCCTCCTGGACACTCTGCCTTGCCCAGAGTGTGTCCCCCTGGTGCAGCCAGATGCCTGTGCCTACACAAATCAACCATGCCCGTCTAGGACTGTAGGTAAGAGCCTACACCACACACTTGGTGGCTATCTACCTGGGCATCTGAGCTGAATCCATACAAGAGAAGTGGGTGGACTCCTGAGCTCACATACCTAGTAACAGATCTAACCACCCGGTGACAGGACATTAGAGCTTCAAAGGTGCCAATAATCATACTAGCTCATTTAAGCAGCCTATTGGGACATACCAAAACAAAACAAGAAGCTAGGACACAGTAATAAAACATAAAATAAATAAATATAATAACTTATTGATGGCTCAGAGACAACAGTCAATATCAAATCCCATAAAGAGACAACCCATGATGGCTTCAGCAAGCTCCCAAAATAAAGCATCTAGAAATTTTCCAGAGGAGGAAAATTTCTTGGAATTACTAGAGGCAGACTACAAAAGATTAATATACAGAACCCCAGAGAGCATGGCCCCCAGATTCTCTATCAGCCTAGAACTAAAACAATTTCTGAGTCCAACTCTTCAAACAGGGATTGGACTGGACTATAGGACATAAAGTGATATTATTGTGAGGAATGTGCCTCTTAGCTCAAGTAGATACAAGAGACTAAATGGGCAGCTTCTGTCTGGAGGTGAGATGGGAAGGCAGAGAGGGTTAGGAGCTGGTTGAATGGACATGGTGAATCAGGGGTGGAAAGGAGGAGTGTGCTGTCACAGTATGGGGAGAGCAATTAAGTTCACATAACAATATATGTGTAAATTTTTGTATGGGAGACTAACTTGAAATGTAAACTTCATTTAAACTACAACAATTAAAAACAAACAAACAAAGAAAGATGTACCAGAAAAAAAAGACAACCCTCGGCCCTTTTGGGGGATTACTTTGCTGAAGGAAGCTGCCTTGCCCAAGATCACACCCCCTTCTAGGGTCAACCTTAATCCAATGACTGACCACCTTGGAGAGGGAAAGCCTAGCCCCTCACCCCAAATCGGGACAACTCTGAAGGCTCTTCTAGTTCCAGAACTGCCCATGAGGTCGTTTGAGAGCTTCACTGAGACTGCATCACAGCCTGACTTCTCCCTTATACCCCTCCTGCTTCCTCCTCTTCCGTTCTGCAGAGCTGATGCCCAGAGCACTCCTGATGATCAACCTGCAGGCAAATCTCCATCTCAGAGTCTGCTTCTCAGGGAAGCCAACCTGTGACAGAGGCTGTGTAAGAAGTGATAAATTCTTGTCCCAATTTGGAAAAAAAAAAAAAAAAAGAGGTGAGGATAGTGAGACTTCATCTCCTGTACTTTGGATGTGCTGTCAGGAGGGACTAGTTCCTGGAGAAGTACATCATGCTTGGTAAAGTTGAGGGTCAATGAAAAAGTGGAAGACCCTCAACAAGGTGGATTGACACAGTGGCTGCAACAATGGGCTCAAACAGCAACGATTGTGAGGATGGTGGAGGACCGGGAAGTGTTTCGTTCTGTTGTACATGGGGTCACTATGAATCGGAAGCAACTCAGTGGTGCCTAAAAACAACAACAACAACAGCAAACTCTTTTTATGATCAGAAATCTTTTAAAACCTTAGGGAAAGACTAGAATTTCCTACTAATCTAAACAGTATGCATATTTTCCCAACATTAATTTTAGAAAAACCAAGAATTCCAACATGGTATGCAATGAACTCCCACAAAGTCATTGACCAAATGAGCTCTCTGAGTTATTTCAGGAGACAAATGCTCTTTGATGGACCTGGTGGTCAGCATTGCTCAATTAATTACTAAAAAGAATGGACAAATATTCCTTCTTTTGTCCATCAAATTATTCAGTTGATAATATTGTCCAGTTGCATAGCATTTCCAACCCTTGAAATCAAGAAGGTATTTTTAAATTTGTCACAGTGTTGTGGTCTTAAAGCAATGTCTGAAAATTCTCCAATAGAGCAAGGACTTCTTCTGTTGTCCCTGCAAGCACTACCACTATCATCATATGTAGAGAAGAAAGCTCAAGCATACTGACAGGCCTAAGAAGAATGCAAGGTATATGTTCTCATACACCAATCCATATGCCGTGTAGTTGTCTTCCATGTACCCCCTCCTGTTCCTTGAGATACATCTGTCATATTTTTTCCATCTACATATAAACCGTATAATATATTGTATTATTTTTGTTTTAAAGTCAGTTGTCTTTTACATAAATCATGAAAGAAAAATATCTTTCCCATTTCTGACACTCTTTATTTCCTTAAAAGATTTGAGTCTGCATTTTGTATCACTTCCTCCTGCCTGGAGAACTGGGGCAGATTATGCTTACCTTACTTACCAGATAATCTGTAGTGAACAATTTCACATGGGTATCACCGCATCTTTGATGTGAAATTGAAACATGAAATTGTTCTCTACAGATTAGTAAGTAAGCACAAGTAAGACCATGCTTACCTTGCTTACTGGGTCATTGCACCATCAGGGATTGTAATTTGAAAAGAGGCTTTGATTCTGTAGGGAAGTGTGTGGGGTTGGGATATAGACAGATGCCAGCCATACCTAGAAGCAGAATCTTTGATGTGGTAAAAAAAAAAAATGTGAAATTGTTCACTGCGGATGATCTGGTAAGCAAGGTAAGCACCGTGCTTACCTTGCCTATTGCATAATCCACCCCTGCTGGAGAACTTCCTTTAACATTTCTTATAGTGCAGTTCCACTGGTAGCAAATAAATTGTCTCACCTTTTACTTCAATCTAAAAAAGTGTTTATTTTGCTTTTATTTTTTAAGGTTATTTTTACTAAATTAATAATTCTATGTTGACATTTTATTTTCTTTCAGTACTTGAAATATTTTTCAATTTTCGAGTGACTTGCGTTAGTTCCAATTCGCTGTATCACTATTTCCATTTATATTACGTGTCTTCCCTCCTGGCTGGTTTTAAGAGTTTTTAATTTCCATGTATCTGCTGAGATTCCTCATTTGTTCACTCACTTCCATCTTATCCTGGAATCCTTGAACATATCTATAACTGTTGTATGTTTGTTTCCCATTAACAACATCCTTATTATCTGTAGGTCTCTTTCCATTACTTGCTTGTTCTCATAATTACATGTCAAAAAAAGTTTCCTGCCTTTTTTTTGGGGGGGGGGGCGGTATACTTAATAATTGTTTTTATTTCTTTACTTGACATTTTACATTCCATGTTTTTAGAGTCTTGATTTTGTTGTCTTCTGTTAAAGTGGCTTGAGTTTTGTTCTAGATAGGCAGTTAATTTACTGGAAGATCAGCTTGATTCAATTGATGCTTGGTTTTAGTATTTCTTAGGCTGATTTTGGAGCCCTGGTGGTGCAGTGGCTAAGAGCTTGGCTGCTAAACAAGAGGTTGGCGGTTCGAATCCACCTGCCATTCCTTGGAAACCCTAAGGGGCAGTTCTCCTCTGTCCTATAGGGTCACTTTAAGTTGGAATCAACTCAGTGGCAACGGGTTTGGTTTGGTTCAGGCTGATTTTAGAGTGTTTCATCTGATAAGAATAGATTAGCCCTACTTTGGAGGTGTTACTTTTTTGGCTTCTCAACTGGACATCTGGGGATTCTCAGTGTAGTCTCTTCTCTTTGGCTAGTTGGTACACCAGTACCTCCTAACATTGTACAACATGTGAAATCTCCATTCAGCTCACTTCCCTTCAGAATTGTTCTTTGTTTGGCTTTGTGAAGTCTCCTAATAATGAAGAATTTAGTATTCAGCCTAAAATTCAAGAAGACCCATATGTAGGTTTTGGGGTTTCCGTCTCACGGCAGCTCTTTCCTCTGTGGAGGCTGCCTCATAAATTCCAGCCACTCTAGCCTTATCCTACCATCTCTTTCTCCAGAAAACCAGCTGTTATCTTTTGGATTACTCCCCCCTTGCTGCATTTTTCAAAGTAGCCTATACAGAAAGCCAGGGTTAATGTGGAGTTCCTGTTATATATTTTTCTTCTCTCAAGGATCACAACTCTGTACTATGTTTTCTATAATGCATGAAAATTGTTGAATCATTATTGTGTCCAGTTTTATAGTTGCTTATTGCAGGAGAATAAGTCCGAAGTTCATTATGTTGTTATGGTCAGAACTAGAAATGAAAAAAAAAAAGGCATTTCTTGTGTACCTGCTATCTGCCATGCAGTATAGTAGATGTTTTCAAATAAACAATCAAGCCAGTCTTTAGTACTTGCTATTCACCAGGTGGGACCTACGTTTTATTTGTTTGGGGCAGAGGTGTTACAGGGAAGATTTTTATTCATCTCTCAGCATTTTCTCATGCTGTTTATTTCTGTTATAACATTTGCATCCCCCCTAACTTCTATTTGTCTTGTGAAATTTGTCATCTCTTTTCTGCATTTTTTTCTAATTCATCTCCCAAACCAAGATAACTTTCCCAAGTTTGTTTTTTAGTAAAACACATTTTGATTCACCTCTTACAGCATTTATGACATTGAATTATAGCTATCTCTATTTGTGTTATAATCTTTAGCAAAATTTCAGGCTGAAACTGCTTCTTTCTCATCTTTGAGTCTTCAGCTTGTAGCACTATCTTGTATACCTTAGGTCACCTTTAACGGCTTGCTGTATTGCATATGTACTATCTAATTTAAGTCACACAACTGCCATATGGCATAAATACTATAATTCTCATTATTTGTAATGAGAACTGACCCACAGATAACTGAAATATTTTTTATTCCAAGTCACTGCAGTCAATGATAGAACCGGAATTCAAACCCCATGTTTCCAAATCCAGATCTAGTAACTGTCACTATACCACATTTATCATGAATTGCCTTTACTCCTGTTGGATAACCAAATGGAAAATAACACCGTGATCCATAAATACCAGTGCAATTTCATGAATTACAGACCATCGGAATTGGAAGGGTCAATAGATTTTAATTTGTCTATTTCCCATCCAATGACCCTCTACAACATCCCTAACAACATGTTGCTGTCAGGAGCCTTCTGTTAGCATTCTTAAGCCCTAAAACAATTCATTCCTAATAGTTATAATTAATTCCTTGTGATAGTTCAAATCTACAATCTTAAAATTTCCGCCCACAATTCCATTCTCTGCCCATTAGGCCAAAATAAAATCTGTATCCCTGATCATCCGCTTCCAAAACTTCAAATATTTAAAGACAGCTCTGATGTCACCCTTAAGTCTTTTTCTTTCAAGCTTAACATCTCTGACTGCTTCATCTGCTGTTCATATGACATGGTTTCTACTCCTTATGTCAAATATTCTGTGGTTGTGGTGCAGACTTTTATGGATTCTAAAGCTATAAAAGGCACTATCCCATATGATCTCACAAATTCCTGTGAGACCATTATCTTAGGTATTATTGTAAAGCATTTTTAAAGGTATTTTGAATAATAACAGCATACAAGAATGAAATAGCATACAAGTGTGAAATTTCCCCCGGTAACTGGAAATCTAGAGGATTTATGATTTACAGGTAAAAGCCCAGGGGAAGAATTATATAATGCCAGAATCTTCCTTTAAGACATCAGGCTACTTTTTAAGAGATGGCTCATATACAATATTTTTCTATTATCTACCCTATTCTTCTCTTCTTTTTGCTACCTTGACTACTGAAGAAAAGGAAATAGAGAGACAATGAAAAAGTTATATGTGTGAGACGTTCTATCTCCTTTATGAACACTGGCCAGATGAAGTGGGTTTTATGAGTCTGTAGAGTTGGAGAATACATATTTTCAATAATTAATTCTACAATCTTAAAATAATTTTCACTGTGAATCAACAGCTGATGGGTGGGAGGTAGACATAACGGAGAAAATATGGAGTAAAAAAGATTATGAATAGGTATTATAGAAGATCCACATTTTAATTGGGTGAATGAAGTAAACTCTTGGCTAGATTGAAATGTTAGATTCTAGTTGGTTGTGATTTTCTTTTTAAGTTCCGGAAATATGTTAACTCCCAATTTAGAACAAATGCTCACATTCAGAATAAAGAGGAAAGCCCCATCCCACTCAGTGGAAGAATTCAACATAGCCATCAGACAATCAATAATGCTATGAGTCTGAAATTTTACTCAGATTATAATAGGCAGTGGACATGCAATAATATCTCACTTGATTCTTTAGTGTTTATGAGACACAGCTAATTTTTTCTGAGATGGAAAATTAGCCCATGAGCCAATATCCCCAACAAATCTGGAAAAACAGTATCAATGCCCATGGGTCCCTGAACATCCTGTCTCTATTAGCACTTTTCCAGTGCCCTGGAAAGTGTATTTCTCTCTCTCACACTCCCCCACCCCCTACACCAACATTCAGCTTAGTTTATGTATCGGCCCAAATCTCCATTCACTTTCAGTTTTAACCTCAGACTTTGGAGACCAAATTAGACCAAAGTACTTTACCATTTACTTCTGACATCCCTGAACTTGTGTGGGATCACTAATCCCATATCCTTCAGATTTTTATTAGTAACTTAATATTTACCTTTAAGTGTTGATTAGTCTAAGTGAAATTGAGGCATACTATGTAACATTCATAAAATTTTGGAACTGCTTTTTCATGAACCTATACAAGATGAGTTGGAATTGACTCCATGGCAATGTTTTGTTTTTTTTAAATACAAGATGAAACAGCAACAATTACATGTTAAATGACTGATTGAACGAAGAAAACCTTAATAGCATACTTTGCATACAGGACTTATTAAAATCCCATGGTTGCTTGCAGAGAAATTGTTTGTTTGCTAGAATCTGCTAAGGAAGAAACCAATCTAATATGCCTTTAGAATGCGCATATTTCTTAGAGGATACCTGCTGCAAAGATCTTCCTGTCATTCAGCTATGGAAAGGTGCTGAAATTAGTATGCATGATGAAAGTTTAGATGCAGCTGAAAATTCAGAGACAATTGTTTTATCTTCAAAGCCAATTCATTCTTCCATTGCCACATTTTCAAAGCTAAGACTTAAAGACAAATATTCTCAAGTGATTTTATGGAGCAACAACTACATCAGATATAGAAATAAAAACATGTAAGTTATGACAATGATCCCAATTCTGCTTCTGAAAATATTCAATCAGTCTGCCAAGCTTCAGTTGGTGGGATTGCCTCGATGAATTTCGCCATAACCATCAACCACATCTTCGGATTCCATGATCTTCAAATCTTTACTTCAGTCTTATAGTATTATAGTAGAAGAAAGCTTGATAACTTGGTGGAAACATCATCCCAAGTAAAATAATGGAGGAGGTAGCCAAGTATCCATTTGCTCTATGGTAACCACAGGGACAATCTAGCAGCTAATGGTGCTAAGAAGTTATTGACCTTGAACTAATATATCAAGCTTTAAAAATATGATTACTAAAATTTGAATTAAAAATTACAGTAGTAATTGCATTTTGATAAAATTTTGGTTCATTCTATAGTAGTATTTAGCTTTAGGTTAATAATGACTTTGACACTCAACCATTCAGAATATGGCCAAATGTTTATTTAGTCCTCCTCTACTTTATATATGTTTGTAAATTTGAGGTTTTTTTTTTTTTCCTCTAGTAGTTACCTTCATAATTGATACACACACAAACATATACATATGTAGTCTGATAGAAAACAAATACAAACATATACACACAGAAAATACACTATTACAAAAGATAAAAAAGGAAACATTTAAAGCAGAAATGTTACATAAGATAGCAGAACTGAAACTAAATGTATTTTCAATGCTATTATATGTAAATGAATAAAATCAACAGTTAAGAAAAGACTCTTATACTGAACAAGTGGAGCCCTGGTGGTGCAGTAGCTAAGAGCCCAGATGTTAACCAAAAGGTCAGCAGTTCGAATCCACCAGCTGCTCCTTGGAAACCCTATGGGGCAGTCCTACTCTGTCCTATAGGTCACTATGAGTTGGACTCGACTTGACTGCAAAGAATTTTTTGGGTTACACTGGGCAAGAAAAAATGTATCAGTTATTCTGTTTGTGCCACCAAAATCCCTTCTCTCCAGCACTTGCTGCCCTATCTTCTGCTCTAGTAGGTAAATTGCATAAGACTATATCATTCATATTCTCTCGCCAGCTAGTTTCTACTTAAATTGTGCTAATGGGATGCACTAGCAGGAGATTAGAGAGTGGGAGGAGAGAGAGAGATTATGTATCTCTTCCCTATTCCCTCCCTGCTTCAGCATGCCACCAGACAGCCCATATTCCACAGTGCTGGCTCTTCCTGGACTTCAGTATTGAAAATTATTCCCTTTTTCCCTTCAGATCTAGCACTGGCAACAGCCTTTCACTGCTACTGGTCTCTGGGTATTGTATCACCCATTGTTGGGTGCCTAAACTCTGCTTATACCAAGTAGTCCCTTTACTGTTTGTTATAATGGTGGGCCATTTACATGAAATTCTATTACTTACAAGATCCTGATTGATATAGCAGCTTGTACAAAGTGGGGTATCTAGGAATAATCCCTTTAAACAGAATGGCAATAGCTGCCCTTGCACTGCCCACCATGCAGGAAGAGCACGGTGCTTGGGAGGCCTCTTTGGAGGTTGGGAGCAACATTAACATGTTTGTGCATTCCAACTCATTTACTGACTAACCCACAAGTATGCTAGATTTTAGAGGGGATCCAGAGAGAAAGAACACTTTGCAACAGGCTCAGTCTGTGTTGTAAGCCCCCCTGTTGTGTGGGCATTATGACTCAGTAGATCAAATTGTACTTGAAGTGTCTGTGGCTGATCATGATGCTGTTGGAAGGCCCTAGCAAGCCTCTAGAGGAGAAAAGCAGTTTACTCCTCTAGGATTTTGGAGCAAATCTATGTCCTCTTCTGCCAAATATTCTTCTCCATTTGAGAAGTGTTTTCTGTCTTGCTACTGGGATAAATGCCTGACAATGGTACACCATGTGATCTGAGGTGTTCATCACTAACTGGATGTTATCCAACTCATCAAATCTTGAGGTTGGATATTCACATTAGCATTTCATTATTAAATGGAAATGATATATATATGTGACCAAGTCTTAACAGGTATGGGAGGTACAAATGTATTGAATGACTAGATGGCTTAGACTTCCATAATCTACTCCTATAATATATTCTTTTTCACCACCTCTCACTCAGCTCACACCTATGCCTTCATGAGAAATTCTCTTTGACCATCTAACAGAGTAAGAGGGAAAAGTGTGGGTTTGGTTAGGATATGAGTCTACCCAACATGCTTGACTCATCTGGTAGCAGATGGATGTTGCATTAATGTTCCATACTGGCATGGTCCTGAAAGACAGTGTTGAAGGAAAAAAATTTCCAGAGCAAAATTTCAGTCAGGCCATCATGATGTTTACCTCATTTAAAAAGAAAGATGTTCTGACTCAAATGGGTTGGCCAATTGCTCAAGGACTTGGAAAGAAAAACTGAAAAATTGGAGATAAGGTGTGTGAAGGCAAGGTCTGTGAATGGACCTCTCCCACATCCATATCACCACCTATATTCACCAGAGGGAATCCTCTAAAAAGAAAGTTCTCAACAATTAGGTGGATCGGTGGATGACCTCCTGTAGGTTTCTATCAGCCTCTTTTTTCTGTGCCTCTGGTGCTTCTTTCATGGAACAACGTTAAAGATAACTATAATAGCATGGATGGTAAGTATACATGAGCTCAACAAAATGGGTCACTCGTTATCAAGCCTGGTGTGACTACAATCACTTAGTGCCCAGCCTGGCAGTACTAGAGGCCAAAGCTGAACTCCTGATATAGCACCACTCCATAGAGACACCAGCCAGTCATCTGGTGACTGGGGATTTCATTGGAGTGAACAATATGTCCACATAGAAACTTGCTTGGGCAGGGTGATTTCATTGAACTCTTTATGAACAATGACTTATACACATAGAAATATATGTATATTCTGGAAATAAGTTCCTCTTTCCTGCCTTCAATGCTTCTACCAGTATCACTATATGTGGCCTTATAGAATGCATTATTCACTGCCATGATATCTCACACTACATTTGCCTTTAACCAAAAAACTAATTTTATAGTGAAGGATCATCACAACAGATTCATGCCCATGAAATTCATGTTTCCCCACATGTTGTACACCAATAAGCAGCTGGTCTGATAGAATGATGGAATAATCTCCTGGAAGTTTAGTTACAGTGCCAGCTTCGAAACAATATTGTTTGAAATTGTGGTGTTGGCTTAACATGTTAAATAATCAGCCAAAATATAGTGTTATGTTCCCTAAAGCCAGGATAGACTGGTCTAGGAACCAAGAGGTTGAGTTGAGAGGGAACACTGTCATTATTCTACCTAATATCCTATTCAAATAATTTTTTTTTTTTAAGGGTGTATCTTGTGTCAATCTCTCTCTTTCTCTCTCTTTTTTAAATTGTGTTTTTGGTGAAAGTTTACAGTGCAAATTAGTTTCTCATTTAAAAATTTACACACAAGAGACAGACCAACATGGGACTATAGACAGAAGCACCAGGCCTTCTCTCCACAGCAAAGACCCGAAAAACTAAGTAAAACAGAGACAAATGCCAATCCTGGAACCCTAAGCAACAAATGAAGAGATAAAGAACTCAACCAAGCAATGAGTGGAATAAGAAACTGACAGAGAACAGAGAGCAAGGAGAGATGTGGAGTGGAGGTCTCCTATCAGCTAATGCAGCATGGATTCACATCTTGGAATCCTGTCGGAGGTCGGCAGACAGGGAGTACAGGAAAGCAGCTTCATGGAGCAACCAGCAGGAGACAGAGCACCAGAGATACATGCTTTCCCACCCCCTACCCTTCATCCCCCTGCTCGGCCTCCACCACTTCCCAGCAGGCCACAGTCGCTCAGCCAGAGAGGCGCTTGCTCCGTGCCACTTGGATTTAACCCTGCCTACACTGGCTGGCTCCTTCAGTGTCATTTCTTTGTTGCTGTTGTTGCATTTTTTGACTTATTTTAGTTTTTTCCCTCTCTCTCACTTCCTTCCCTTCCTTTCTCTTGAACACCTGGATCTGTTTGCCATCTCTGCTTCTCTTTGACAGGCTGTGAAGTGCCACTTGGCTGGGGAACCACTTCCTTGGTCCACGCTGCCATGTTGGTGGGATCCTTGGGGCCATTTTTTGTTTTTCATTTTCTTTTTTCCTTTTCGTTTTTCTTCATTTCTTCTTTTCTCATCTCTCTCTCTCTTCTTACCTTCTTTTCCTGTATCATGAATACCTGGCACTTCTGGATGAGCTGTGCCAAGTGGCTTGGGAGCCACTTCTCTGGTCTGTTCCACTGTGTCTGTGGAATACCTGGGGGCATTTCTTTTTCTAGTTTATCATTTTCTTTTTCCCTTTTTGTTTTTCTTCATTTCTCAGTTTCTTGTCTCTCTCTCTACTTTCCTTCTTTTCCTGTCTCCTGAACAACTGGTGCTGTGTGCCATCTTCACCCCTTCTAGACAGACCATGTCCCTAGGTCTGGGAGTCACTTCCCTGGTCACCAGTGGGATCCCTGGGGGAATTTCTTTTTTTTTCCTTTTTGTTTTTTTCATTTCTCAGTTTCTTGTCTCTCTCTACCTCCCTTCCTTTCCTTCCTCCCAACCACCTGGCATCTACCCCCCCCCCCCCCCCCGGTTTCTTGTCTCTCTCTACTTTCCTTCCATTCCTTTCCCCTGGCCATCTAGTCACTTGTGCCTTTCTCTATCCTTTTTTTTCTAAATTTAGTTTCTTAACTCACTTTCCCTTCCTTCCTTTCCTTTCTCTCCCATCTAGCTGCGTGTGCCATATCTGTCCCTTCTTGATGGGCTATGCCTCACGGCCTACCTAGAAAACCACTGACACACAGCTTCCCCGGCTCTGTGCCACTCCAACAGTAGGCTCCCTTACCACTTTTTTTTTTTTTTGGCTCCCGTTTCTCTCTCCTCTTTCTCTTCTTTCTCATAGTCACTTAGCTCCACATATCACAACTTCCCCATCCTTCCTGCCTATCTGCACTGTGCACTAAGCATCACATCCCTGAGCAGCACAGACACAGTCTACTGGAATCTGCCCTATACTGACACCCAGTCTTGCCCTGTTGGCCCCAGTATGTGTCAAAAACAACCCATCCCAACCCCTTCCCTTCTCCTGGACCTGCCTGTTAGCTATGTGACTGTCCCTGCCAATTGGACAAGGTGGTAAGAAGTATTGTGCCCACAGAGGAGCAAACAACAATGAACACACAGCCTGCCTGCTCAGACATAACCAAATAAAACAAAAAAGCAGGGTGAAACAAACAAATCTACAATCAATAAATGAAGAAAATAACTACAGAATGTCCTGAAGACAGCAGACAATATCAAAACATATTTAAAAAAACAGGACAGGATGATTCCAGTAAGCATCCAAAATAAAAAAACCTGATGACTTTATGGTAGAACAAAAGGTACTGGAACTACTTGATAGGGAATTCAAATCTCTAGTATTCAGAGCTACCCAAGAAAAAATTAGATAAAATCATGGAAAAGCAGACAAAACAATAGAAGAATTCAGGAAAATAGTACAGGAACAAAATGTCAAAATAAATTCACAATTAGAAATCATACAAAAACAGCAATTAGAAATCCAAAAGATCAACAGCAAAATTTCAGAAATGGACAGTGTCATAGAGGGGCTGAGGAGCAGGTTTGAAACAATAGAAGACAGGACCAGCCAAATTGAAGACAAATATTTGGA
Source organism: Dugong dugon (assembly GCA_030035585.1). NCBI lineage: Eukaryota > Metazoa > Chordata > Mammalia > Sirenia > Dugongidae > Dugong > Dugong dugon. The sequence continues at coordinate 15,350,553 of CM057472.1, read as the reverse complement.
TACCACTTTGTTTGGGAAAAATCAGAAAAAAGAATGAAGAAAAATGAAGAAACTCTGAGAATAATGTGGGATACAAACAAAAGCAAAAATTTGCAAGTGACCGGAGTTCCAGAACAGAGGGAGAAAACAGAAAACACAGAGAGGAATGTTCAAGAATTGCTGACAGAAAACTTTCCCAATATCATGAGAGATGAAAAGCTGGCCATCCAAGAAGCTCAATGAACCCCATATAGGATAGACCCCAAAAGAAAATCACCAAGGCATATCATAATCACACTCACTAAAACCAAAGACAAGGAAAGAATCCTGAGAGCAGCTCAAGAAAAAGGAAAAATCACATATAGAGGGGAAACAATAATATTAAACTCTGATTACTCAGCAGAAACCATGAAGGCAAGAAGGCAATGGGATGACATAAATAAACCTTGAAAGAAAAAATTGCCAACCAAGAATAATACATCCTGCAAAACTCTCATTCAAATATGATGGTGAAATTAGGACATTTTCAGAAAAACAGAAACTAAGGGACTATGTAAAAACCAAACTGAACTTACAGAAATTATTAAAGGGAATCCTTTGGTTTGAGAAAAAACACTATCAGATGACAGCCTTAATCCAGGATGCAAGACACACTGGCCAGATACCAACCCAAGAAATTAACTCTCAAGGATTAATCAAAGCTAATAGATTTACAACAGGGAACCAGAAAGGTTAATCTGTAAATGACAACAATGTCAGAACAATAAAGAGGGGAAAAAAACTGTGTAGGTATAGACCTTTCTAACAGAGGGGAAAGCAAGGCGATATCAACTAATAAGAGAATGGTTCAAACATAGAAAGATAAGAGTAAATTTCAAGGTAACCACAAAAAAAGTTAACAAACCTACTCATCAAAATAAAGAAGAAAAACATACAGTCTCAGTAAACACAAAATCTACAAAAACAAAAGAAATGAAAAAAAAAAAAATCCACAAACAAAAGGAATTCAGCACAAGAGAGTAAAAGGAGCCAAGAGAATGTCAACACCACAAAAAAAAAGCACTACAAAATGACAGCAATAAACTCACACCTATCAATAATTACACTGAATGTAAGTGGCCTAAATGCACTCATAAAGAGAGAGTGACAGAATGGATTGAAAAACAGGATCCATCAATATGCTGTCTGCAAGAGACACATCTTACAAACAAAGACATAAATTTATTAAAAATCAAACGGTGGGAAAAAAATCTATCAAGCAAACAGCTACCAAAAAGGAGCAGAAGTACCGATACCAATCTCAGATAAAATAGACTTTTAAACAAATTCATCATAAAAGACAAAGAAGGATATGTGATTAAAGGGACGATACATCGTTAAGATATACCTATAATAAATATCTATGCACCCAATGACAGGGTTTCAAAATACGTAAGACAAACTCTAACAGCACTGAAAGGAGAAATTGACAGTTCCACAATAATAGTAGGAGACTTCAACACACCACTCTCTATAAAAGACAGAACATCTAGAAAGAAACTCAACAAATATACAGAAGATCTAAAGGTCACGATCAGTCAGCCTGACCTAATAGACATATATAGAACACTCCACCTAACAGTGACAAAGTACGCCTTCTTTTTCAATGCACATGGAACGTTCTCCAGAATAGACCACATCTTAGGCCTCAGAGCAATCCTCAAGATCCAAACCATTGAGATAGTATGAAATATCTTCTCTAATCACTATGCCATGAAAGCAGAAATCAACAACAGGAAGAGCAAGGAAAAAGATCAGTTACAGCAAAACTGAATAACACCTTGCTTAAAAACCACTGGGTGATACAAGAAATCAAAAATGGAATAAAAAAATTCCTAGAATCAAATGAGAATGAAAACACATCATATCAAAACCTTTAAGACACAGCAAAGGCAGTCCTCTGAAGACAATTTATAGCAATAGATGCACACATCAAAAAAAGAAGGGACAAAATCAAAACATTAACTATGGAACTCAAACAAATAGAAAGAGAACAGCAGAAAAAGCCCACAGCCACCAGAAGAAAGGAAATAGTATAGATCAGAGCAGAAATAAATGAAATAAAGAATAGAAAAACAATAGAAAGAATCAACAAAACCAAAAGTTGATTCTTTGAAAAGATCGGCAAACCACTGGCCAAACTGACAAAAGAAAAACAGGAGAGGACGCAAGACACCCAAATAAGAAATAAAATGGGGGACATTACAACAGACCCGACTTAAATAAAAAGGATCATAACAGAGTAGTATGAAAAACTATACTCCAACAAATTTGAAAACTTAGAGGAAATGGACAAATTTCTGGAAACACACTACCTACCCAAACTAACACAAAATGATGCTGAAAATCTGGACAGACCCATAACAAGAGAAGAGGTTGAAAGTTAATTAAAAACAAACAAACAAACAAAAAGCCCTGGCCCAGATAGCTTCACTGGAGAATTCTACCGAATATTCATAGAAGAGCTTACACCAGTACTACTCAAACTATTTCAGAACATAGGAAAGGAAGGGATACTTCTAAATTCATTCTATGAAGCCAGGATAACCCTGATGCCAAAACTAGGCAAAGAGATCACAAAAAAAGAAAATTACAGACCAATTATCTCATGAATATTGATACAAAAATTCTCAACAAAATTCTAGCCTATAGAATTCAGCATCATGTAAAAAAAAATACACCACAACCAAAATTGGGATTCATGCTAGGTATGCAAGGATGGTTTAGCATTAGAAAATCAATCAACATAATCCACCATATAAATAAGAGAAAAGAAAAGAATCACATGATCATCTCAATTGACACAGAAAACGCATTTGACAAAGTCTGACACCCATTCCTGATGAAAACTCTCAATACAATAGGTATAGAAGGGAAATTTCTCAACATAGTAAAGGACATCTATGCAAAATCAACAGTTAACATCATTCTTAATGGAGAGAGGCTGAAAACATTCCACTTGAGAACAGGAACAAGACAAGGATGCCCTTTATCACCATTCCTACTTAACATTGTACTAGAAGTCCTAGCTAGCACAATAAGGAAAGAAAAAGAAATAAAGAGCATCCAAATTGGTAATGAAGAAGTTAAATTGTACCTATTTGTGGATGTTATGATACTATACATAGAAAACCCAACAGACTCCATGAACAAACTACTAGAACTAATAGAAAGCTTCATCAGTGTTGCTGGATACAAGAAAAACACACAAAAATCAGTTAAATTCCTATACACCGATAAAGAGAATGATGAAAAGGAAATCAGGAAAACAACACCATTTACAATAGCCCCTAATAAAATAAAATACTTTTTAGGAATAAATCTGACCAGGGATGTAAAAGACCTATACAAAGAAAACTACAAAACACTACTGCAAGAAAACAAAAGAGATCTACATAAATGGAAAAACATATCATGTTCATGGATATGTAGACTCAGCATTATGAAAAATGATAATTCTACCCAAAGCAATCTACAAATACAATGCAATCCGGATCCAAATAACAACATTCTTTAAAGAGATGGAAAAGCTAATCAGTAACTTTGTATGGAAAGGGAAGAGGCCCTGGATAAGTAAAGCACTGTGAAGAAGAAGAAAATTACAGAAAAACTCCAGAAGATAAGCTAGATAATTGGGATCAGATAGTGTGAGGTAGGTCTCCTGCTTTGTCCTTTTTCTTCATTAGTGCATTGCTTTTCTGGGGCCTCTTTCCTTTCCATGTAAACTCGGTGATTAGTTTTTCCATCTCATTAAAGAATGCTGTTGGTATTTGGATCAGGATTGCATTATATTTGTAGATCTCTTTGGATAGATCTGACATTTTAACAATATTGAATCTTCTTATCCATGAGCGTGGTGTATTTTTCCATTCATGTAGGTGTCTCTTGTTTTCTTGCAATAGTGTTTTGTAGTTTTCTTTCTATAGGTCTTTTACATACCTGGTTAGACTTCTTCCTAAGTATTTTTATCTTTTTTAGGGGCTATTATAAATGATATGATTTTCTTGATTTCCTTTTCAAAATTCTCTTTGTTGGTGTATAGGAATCCAACTGATTTTTGTATGTTTATCCTTTATCAAGCTACTCTGCTGAATCTTTCTATTAGTTCCAGTAGTTTTCTCGTGGAATCTTTGGAGTTCTTAATGTATAGGATCATATCATCTGTGAATAGGGATAGTTTTACCTCTTCTTTTCCAATTTGGATGTCCTTTATTTCTTTTTCTTGCATTATTCCCCTAGCTAGGACTTTCAGTACAACATTAAATAGGAGTGGGGATAAAGAGCATCCTTGTCTTGTTCTCGTTTTCAGGGGGAATTCTTTCAGCCTCTCTCTGTTGAGAATGTTGTGGGCTGTTGGTTTTGTATAGATGTCCTTTATTATGTTGAGGAATTTCCCTTCTATTCCTATCTCATTGAGAGTTTTTTGTCAGGAATGTGTGTCAGACTTAATCAAATGCTTTTTTTGTGTCGACTGAGATGATCATGTGATTCTTTTTTGTTTTTCTATTTATGTGCAGGATTACATCGACTGATTTTCTAATGTTGATCCATCTTTGCATACCTGGTATGAATCCCACTTGGTCATGGTGTATTATTTTTTCAATATGATATTGAATTTTATTGGCTAGAATTTTGTTGAAAATTTTTGCTTCTATATTCATGAGATAATTTGTCTGCAATTTGCTTTTTTTGTGGTATCTTTGCCTGACTTTTGTATCAGAGATATGCTGGCTTTATAGAACGAATTTGGGGGTATTCCTTCCTTTTCTATTCTCTAAAATAATTTGAGTAGTACTGCTGTGAGTTCTTCTCTGAATGTTTGGTAGAATTCTCCAGTGAAGGCTGGGACTTTTTTTTGATGAATGTTTTTTAATCACCTCTTCAATTATTTTTCTTGTTATAGATCTATTCAGATTTTCTATTTCAGTTTTAGTTTAGGTAGGTAATGTGTTTCTAGATACTTTTCCATTTTCTGTAGGTTCTCAAATTTGTTGGAGTATACTTTTTTCATAGTATTCTGTTATGATAATTTTTATTTCAGTTGAGGCTGTTGTAATGTCCCACACATCTCATTTATTATGTGGGCTATTTGCTTCCTCTCTTGTTTTTCTTTTGTCAGTTTGGCCAGTTGTTTCTTGATTTTGTTGATCTTTCCAAAGAACCAACTTTCTGTCTTGTTGATTCTTTCTAATGTTTTTCTGTTCTCTATTTCATTTATTTCTGCTCCAACCTTTATTATTCCTTTCTTCTAGTGACTATGGGCTTCTTTTGCTGTTCTCTTTCCATTTGTTCAAGTTGTAGGGCTAAAGTTTTGATTTTGGCCCATTCTTCTTTTTTGATGTGTGCGCTTATTGCTATAAATTCACCTCTGAGCACTGCCTTTGCTGTATTCCAAAGGTTTTGGTATGACATGTTTTCATTCTCATTTAATTCTAGGAATTTTTTTATTCCTTTTTTGATTTATTACACAGTTGTTTTTAAGTTAGGTGTTATTCATTTTCTGTGTATTTGATACTTTTTCCCTGCTCTTTCTGTTATTTATTTCTACTTTTATGGTGTTGTGATCAGAGAGAGTGCTTTGTATTATTTTGACATTTTGGATGTCATCGAGGGTTGCTTTTTGTCCTAAAATGCATTCTATTCTGGAGAATTTTCTGTGTGTGTTGGAAAAGAATTTATACTTTGCTACTCTTGGATAGTATGTTCTATATATATATGAGTTGAAGTTGGTTGATTTTGGCCATTATATCTTCTGTATCTTTGTTGAGTTTCTAGATGTTCTGTACTTTACTGAGAGTGGTGGGTTGAAGTCTCCTACTATCATTGTGGAGCTATTTCTCTTTTCAGTGCTGTTAAGGCTTGTTTTGTGTATTTTGGAGCCTTGTCATTCGGTGCATAGAGATTTATTAAGGTTATGTTTTCTTGGTGGATTGTCCCTTCATTCATTATATAATGCACTTCCTTGTCTTCTACGGTTGATTTTGCCTTAATGTCTACTTTATCTGAGATTAATATTGCCATTTCTGCCTTTTTTCATTACTTTTTACTTGATATATTTTTTCTATTCTTTGATTTTTAATATATTTATGTCTTTGTGTCTAAGGTGTGTTTCTTGTAGACAGCATAATAATAGGTCACACAGTTTTATTCATTCTGCCACTCTCTGTCTCTTTACAGATGCATTTAAGCCGTTTACATCCAGTGTGATTATCGATATGCATGAGTTTATTGCTGTCATTTTGTTGTGCTTTTTTTGGGGGGTTGCTGGCATTGTCTTTGTTCCTCTTACTTTTCTTTACTGAGTTCCTTTTGTTAACAGATTTGCTCTTCTTTTATTTCATTATTATAGATTTTCTGTTTAATGAGTTGTTATGTTTTCTTCTTTTTTATTCTGATGAGTAGGTTTCTTAACTTTCTTTGTGTTTACTTTGATATTTATCCTTATCTTCCGAAGTTTGAACCAATCTTTTATTACTTGATATCACCTTGACTTCCTCTTCATTTGAAAGTTCTATACCTACATCCTTTATTCCCCGTTTTATTATTTTGATATTGTCATCATTTGCAGACTGATGTCTCTGTTTCCCTGTTTTAAGTCTTTTAGTTTTGTTTTATTATTAAGAGTCTTGACCTAGATTGACATCTGGCTGATGCTGTCCTGTGTCCTAGACTCTGGTTGTTGTCTACTGTTGGTTTTCTACCTGAAGGATTCCCTTTAATATTTCTTGTAAATTCAGCTTGGTTTTTACAAAATCTCTTATTTTCTGTTTATCTGGAAATATCCTAATTTCACCATTGTATTTGAGAAAGAGTTTTGCAGGATACATTATTCTTGGTTAACAGTTTCTTTCTTTTAAGGTTTTATATATGCCATTTCATTGCCTTCTTGCCTGCATCGTTTCTGCTGAGTAATCAGAGCACAGTCTTATTGTTTCCCCTTTGTTAGTGACTTCATTTTTCTTGAGCTGCTCTCAGGATTCCTTCTGTGTCTTTGGTTTTGACAAGTGTGATTATGTTATGTCTCAGTGACTTTTTTGGTGGTCTCTTCTATATTGGGTTAGCTGAGCTTCTTGGATGGTAAACTTTTCATCTTTCATGATATTTGCGAAGTTTTCTGCAAGCAAATCTTCAACGATCTTCTCTGTGTTTTCCATTTTATCCTCCTGTTCTGGAACTCTGATTACACCAAAATTTTGCTCTTGATTGTGTCTGACATAATTCTCAGGTTTTTTTCATTCTTTTCTCTGATTTTTCCTCAAACAAAGTGATGTCCATGTATAGCTCTCACCATCTTGTCTGGGTGGGCAGGGCAGCAGCAGGCAGGGCTAGTCTGCTTCATTGTACACTCATTTGGCGAAGTGGCTGAGGGTGGACTGCTGGGCCCTGTCTGCCTTCTGATGTTGGTCCAGCAGTGTGGGTGCGTTCACAGCCCCTCACCAGATAGGCAAGTGTGTCAGACGGGAAGTAGTATAGGCTCTCTTCCCTTTGTTCAGTAGGTGGGAGGGAGAAAGAAAAGGAAGAAAGAGGAAAAAAAATATAGAGAGGCAGGAGCCAGTGGGAGGGGGCTGGGCAGACCTATGGTGATGGCAGCCGGTGTCTCTCTAGCTGAGCAGCATGGCATTGTCTGTCAGAAGGGGGTTGGGATGGCGTATGGGATAGAAGGGTGAGGGGTGGGAAAGCATGCGTCTCTGGCTATGGAGTGCTCTGTCTCCTGTTGGAAGCTCTGTAAAGTTGCTTCCCCATATTTCCTGTCTGGGGTCCTTACTGGTTTTCTTCCAAGATGGCTACACTATGCCATGTTAATTAGTAGGAGACCTCCACTCAGTATCTCTCCTCGTTCTCTGTTTTCCTTTAGTTTCTTCTCTGTTGGGTGATTGATCTAGTTCTTTATCCCTTCAGTTGATGCTTTGGCTTCCAGGACTGACATTTGTATCTGTTTTACCTAGTTTTTCCAGTGTTTGCTGTAGAGGGAATGCATGATGCATCTGTCCAGAGCACTATGTTGGCTCCACCTTTATTTAGAGAATTTTGTTTGCCTTCTCTGCACTGTTGTACTTGGTGGCTTTGTAATTTCTGTTCCCAAGGAAAGACCACTTCTGCCAAGAAATATAGCTATGTTTCCATTAAACTGGAATCAGAAACTGCATCCTGACGATTTTCAGTTCTTAATGTCATTAATTTAACTGGCAAAAAAGAGGGTTATTGTACCTGCTGGGATGATTAATTCTGATTATCAAGGGAAAATTGGGCAAGAAGGGCTGATCTGAAATCCTGGAGATTAACTATGGAGCCTATTAGCACTTACATGTTCTGTAGGAGTCAATGAAAAACCACAGTCACCAAATAAAGGCAGAAACACTAGAGACTTTGATTCTCTGAAATGAAGATTTTAGGCATCTCATGAGATGAAAATTTATGTCCTACAGAAATTTAGCAATGTATAGTTTGAGCATGGAATGGATGATAGAATAAAGAATTAATTATAATTAATTTTGGCCACAAGACCACAAACTTAAGCAGCTACAGAAGTGGGGAGAGTATCAGCCAATTTACATATTTTATGTTAATTCAATATTTCTTTCCTCCCATTTCCCTTGCTGTCTTGTGTGAAGAGTACTGATGGTGGGTAACATTAAAATGTAGGTTCCAGTTGGGGGTCTGAGTAAATTGCTAACACCATGATGTCATTTAAGTCATAAAAGTTCTGTGGTCTCTACTGTTCTTGGAATGCAATTTTTAAAATCTAAGCACAAAGCAATAATGGATTCTGAGTGGAAGGACTGTTCTGGTGACATTCCATTTGCTTCACTCATCTATTCTCTTTCCTTCTCAAACTTGCTTTGTGCCCACGTAGGCTGAACCCTACAGTCTACATAATCCATGTTCCTTTGTAGGCTGAATTCCACTGGAATGCACTCAATGGGAAGTACCTGTAGGAAACAAGTTAGGAAGAGAGAGCGAGGACAGGGGTATTTCTTCCCTGATTCCTCCTGCCTTTGGTGCGGGCCTTCTGGCAGTGGTTGCATCCTTGACTATTTGCTCTGTGTGACCTTCCTCACAGCTCCAAAACTCACTTGCTTCTGGTAACACTGTTGTTCCTCTTGGATCCTCATGGCATCCTATGGTGATGTCTCTTCGTTCCTCAGCATCTCTATTTGTGTTTCTCTCTCTCTTTTTAAACATTTTTTTTTTTTACATTTCTGTAAACAAGGTCTTCTTTAAATTCTCCATGGTTGAATTTCTGAGTGAAATCATGATTCCTCCCAGGCTTCTATTTAATAACAAAGCCGATGGTTTACTGTATACAAGGAACACATCTAATACATTTTAACTCAAAAAGCTTAAAAGTGAAAGTTTGGACAAATGAGAATTTAGAAAAATTTAAGGATCATAATATTATCAAATTAGTTTCATTCATGGTAAAAATTTTTAAATGGTACAAAGCGACACCTTATAAATAAATGTTATAAATATTTATTAAGTACTACATCTGCAAAATTCATAAAGTAGAAACTTCAGGAAATAGAAACTTTAAAAAAGAAAATTTTTAATAATTCTCTTTTCTCAGTTCATGAAAGATCAAGTGGATAAAACATAAAAGAGATTGAAGAGGAAATATGTCGTGAGGGAGTGCTAATATGTGTATATTTATTCAAAATCTCATGGAATGATAGCTAAAATGGACTAAATATTGGGCCTCAAAGAACACTTCAGTATGTTTTCAAAATAAGTACAAGCAATGCAGAACTTAGTCCATGATAACAATGACACCTAGAAATTGGCAATAACCACTGTAACCAGAAAACCCATACCACTTGGAAATTGTAACACTATCTCAAACATCTAATCAAAATTTTAGAATAATAGGAAATAATGATAAATTACAATACGTTAGAACTTATTGAATATGATTGTAACAGCACTCAGAGTTTATTAGATACTTTAAACACTAAATTTAATAGAAGACAGAAAAAAACAGATTAATGAATTAAGCATCTAAGTAAAAAATTAAAAAGAAACAATTAAATGGACCTATGGAAAAGAGAATTCAGGAATTAATAAAGGCGTTAACGGAAATGAATGAATTAATAATTTGAGTAAACCCAAGGACTTTTCTTAAAAAGTAAAGTGACAAATGAGTGTTTTCTGACTTTCTCATTCTCTTTTCAGAATCATTACACTGTCATGGATTTTTATTGATCCTATGTGTTCCAATCCACTACAATCTTTTTTTTATGCTAAAAGTGCATTTTCATCTAAATTTTAGAATCAGTGTGTCAATATTTGAAAATAAATAAGCCTGCTGGTACTATGATTGGTATTGCAATGAATTGACAGGTTAACTTAGGAGAATGGACACCTTTACAATTTCGAGTCTTCAATTTATGAACATATTATCTCTCTCCATATATTTAGGTCTTTTTCAATTTCACTCAGTAACGCTATGCCCTGTAGAGGTTTTGCATATATTTGATTAGATTAATTTGTAGGTATTTGATACTTTTTTTTTTTCCCATCTTTTTTTTTTAATATATATATATATATATTTTATTGTACTTCAGGTGAAAGCTTACAGAGCAAATAGTTTCTCATGAAATAGTAGTACACATGTTGTTTTTTGACATTGGTTAACAACCCCACAACGTATTAAGCCTCTAAATTCTCAACCTTTTTTTTTGATGAAAATTACAGATAGCCAAAGATACACCGTTTCAAAAATTTCTACATTCACACTTCAGTGACATTGACTACGCTCTTCCAACTGTGCTGTTATTCTCACTTAAGATGAAGGCTTACAGAACAAAATAGTTTTTCATTTAACAGTTACTACGCATGTTGCCCTATGACAATGGTTAACAATCTCACAGCACATCAAGAATATCCTTACTCCACCTTGTGTTCCCTATCACCAGGGGGCTTCCTTGTCCCCTTCTGTCTTCTGGACCTTGTCAGTGGACTATTGTACCTCTTTAGTCTCATTTGTTTATTTATTTATTTATTTATTTTTATTTTATTTAAACACCATTTCAAAACTTTTTACTTACACATTTAAGTGATATTGACTATGCTCTTCCAATTGTGCTGCCATTCTCGCCCAAGATGAAGGCTTACAGGACAAAACAGCCTCCTATTTAATAGTTACTACAAATGTTGCTCTATAGCAGTGGTCAACAATCTCACAATACATCGACAGTGTCCTTATTCAATTTGTGTTCCTTATCATCAGTTTCCTACTCTCCCTCTGCCTTCTGGCCCTTGTCACCGGACTCCTGTACATCGTTAGTCCCATTTAGTTTTACTGGGGTGTCCATTCCCAGGCTTAACATCGAACCTTGAAGGTAACTTCACCTCTGAGCTGAAAGGGTGTCTGGGGGCCACACTCTCGAGGTTTCTCTAGTATTCTTTAGGCCAGTATATCTGGTCTTCTTTTTTTTTTTGGGAGTTAAAATTATGCTCTACATCCTACTCCAGCTCTGCCCAGAACCCTCTGTTGTGATCCTGGTCAGAGGAGTCATTGGTGGTAGCCGGGCACCATCCAGCTGTATTGGGCTCAGTCCCGTGGAGGCCTTGGTAGCTGTGGACCATTAGTCCTTCGGACTAATCTTTTCCTAGTATCCTGTTCTCTTCGTTCTCCCTTGTTCCTGAGGGGATGAGATCAGTGGAGTATCTTAGATGGCCGCTCATAGGCTTTTAAGACCCCAGACACTACTCACCAAGGTAGAATGTAGAGCATTATCTTTATAAGTAGTGTCATGCCAATTGAGCTAGATGTTCCCCGAGATCATGGTCCCCAGAGCCCTCCATCCAACAACTCAGTCCCTCGGGGGGTTTGGATGTGTCTATAGGGCCTCCATGACCTTTCCTTGTGCAGGTTGTGTTAGTTTCCCCTGTACTATGTACTATCTCATCTCTCACCCAAGTTACCACTTACCTATTACCTATTTAGTATTCCCCCCCCCCATCCCTGGTAACCAACAAGGATTGTTACATTTTGCATGTGAATTTTTTCATGGGTTTTTACAATAGAGGTCTCATACAATATTTGTCCTTTTGTGATTGACTTATTTCACTCAGCATGATGTCCTCCAGTTTCATCCATGTTATGAGATGGTTCACCGATTCATTGTTCTTTCTCGTTGCATAGTACTCCATTGTGTGTATGTACCATAGTTTGTGTATCCATTCGTCTGTTGATGGACATCGAGGTTGTTTCCATCGTTTTGCTATTGTGAATAATGCTGCCATGAACATAGGTGTGCATATGTCTATTCGAGTGATGACTCTTATTTCTCTAGGATATATTCCTAGGAGTGGGATTGCTGGATCGAATGGTACGTCTATTTCTAGCTTTCTGAGGAAACGCCATATCATTTTCCAAAATGGCTGTATCATTTTGCATTCCCACAGGCAGTGTATAAGAGTTCCCGTCTCCCCGCAGCCCCTCCAACATTTGTTATTTCCAGTGTTTTTGATTCGTACCAGTAATGTCGGGGTGAGATGGTATCTCATTGTGGTTTTAATTTGCATTTCTCTAATGGCTAGTGATCGCGAGCATTTCCTCATGTGTCTGTTGGCCATTTGAATGTCCTCCTTGGTGAAGTGTCTGTTCATTTCCTTTGCCCATTTTTTGATAGGATTGGTTGTCTTTTTGTTGCAGAGGTGTTGGATTTTCTTGTAGATTATGGAGATTAGACCTTTGTCTGACTTGTACTGTCCAAAAATTTTTTCCCAGTCTGTATGTTCTCTTTTAACTCTTTTGGTGAAATCTTTTGAAGAGCATAGATGTTTGATTTTTAGAAGATCCCAATTATCTAGTTTATCTGTTGGGTTTTTTGTGTTGATGTTTATGGTTTGTATCCTGTTAATGCCGTGTATTAAGGTCTGAAGTGTTGGTCCTATTTTTTCTTCTATGAATTTTATAGTTTGAGGCTTTATATTCAGGTCTTTGATCCATTTTGAAGTAGTTTTTGTATATGGTGTGAGGTATGGGTCCTGTTTCATTTTTCTACAAATGGATATCCAGTTTTGCCAGCACCATTTGTTAAAAAGACTGTCTTTTCCCCATTTGATGTATTTTGGGCCCTTGTCAAAAATCAGGTGACCGTAGGTGGATGGATTTACATCTGAGTTCTCAATTCTGTTCCATTGGTCAATGTCTCTGTTGTTGTACCAGTACCAGGCTGTTTTGAGTACTGTAGCTGTATAGTAGGTTCTCAAGTCAGGTAGTGTGAATCCTCCAACTTTATTCTTCTTCTTCAGTAGTGCTTTACTTATTCAGGGTTTCTTCCCTTTCCATATAAAGTTAATAATTAGTTTTTCCATCTCTTTGAAGAATGTTGTTGGTATTTGTATCGGAATTGCATTGTATTTGTAGATTGCTTTAGGTAGAATTGCCATTTTCACAATGTTGAGTCTGCCTATCCATGAGCATGGTATGTTTTTCCATTTATGTAGATCCCTTTGGGTTTCATGCAGCAGTGTTTTGTAGTTTTCTTTGTATAGGTCTTTTATATTCCTGGTCAGATTTATTCCTAAGTATTTTATCTTTTTAGGGGCTATTGAAAATGGTATTGATTTCCTGATCTCCTTTTCATCGTTCAGTTACTGGTGTATAGGAATCCAACTGATTTTTGAATGTTTATCTTGTATCCTGCTACTCTGCTGAATCTTTCTATTACTTCCAGTAAATTTCTCGTGGAGTCTTTAGGGTTTTCTATGTATAGTATCATATCATCTGCAAACAGGGAGAGTTTAACTTCTTCATTACCAATTTGGATGCCCTTTATTTCTTTCTCTTGCCTTACTGCTCTAGCTAGAACTTCCAGCACAATGTTAAATAGGAGTGGTGATAAAGGGCATCCTTGTCTTGTTCCTGTTTTCAGGGGGAATGTTTTCAGCCTTTCTCCATTAACAATGATGTTGGCTGTTGGTTTTGCATAGATGCCCTTTATTATGTTGAGAAATTTCCCTTCTACACCTATTTGATTGAGAGCTTTTATCAGGAATGGGTGTTGGACTTTGTCAAATGCCTTTTCTGCATCAATTGAGATAATCATGTGATTTTTTCTTTCCTTTTATTTATGTGGTGGATTACGTTGATGGATTTTCTAATGTTAAACCATCCTTGCATACCTGGTATGAATCCTACTTGGTCGTGGTGTATTATTTTTTTGATATGATACTGAATTCTATTGGCTAGAATTTTGTTCAGAATTTTTGCATCTATATTCATGAGAGATATTGGTCTGTAATTTTCTTTTTTTGTGATGTCTTTGCCTGGTTTTGGTATCAGCGTTATGCTGGCTTCATAGAATGAATTTGGAAGTGTTGCTTCCTCTTCTATGCTCTGAAATAACTTCAGTAGAACTGGTACGAGCTCTTCTGTAAATGTTTTGTAGAATTCTCCAGTGAAGCCATCTGGGCCAGGGCTTTTTTTGGTTGGGAGTTTTTTTATTACCTTTTCAATGTCTTCTCCTGTTATGGGTCTGTTCAGATTTTCAATATCACTTTGTTGTAGTTTGGGTATGCCGTATGTTTCTAGAAATTTATCCATTTCCTCTAGGTTTTCAAATTTGTTGGAATATAGTTTTTCATAATATTCTGTTATAATCCTTTTTATTTCAGTTGGGTCTGTTGTAATGTCCCCCATTTCATTTCTTATTTGGGTTATTTGTGCCCTCTGCTATTTTTCTTTTGTCAGTCTGGCCAGTGGTTTGTCGATTTTGTTGATTCTTTCAAAGAACCAACTTTTGGTTTTGTTGATTCTTTCTATTGTTTTTCTGTTCTCTATTTCATTGATTTCTGCTCTGATCTTTACTATTTCCTTTCTTCCTGTGGTTGTAGGCTTTTTTTGTTGTTCTCTTTCTATTTGTTTGAGTTCTGTAGTTAATGTTTTGATTTTCTCCCTTTCTTCTTTTTTGATATGTGCATCTATTGCTATAAATTGTCCTCTGAGGACTGCCTTTGCTGTGTCCCAGAGGTTTTGGTATGATGTGTTTTCATTTTCATTTGATTCTAGGAATTTTTTAATTCCATCTCTGATTTCTTCTATTACCCATTGATGTGTAAGCAGATTATTATTCAGTTTCCATGTGTTTGATTTTTTTTCCTTGCTCTTTCTAGTGTTAATTTCTACCTTGATGGCATTGTGGTCAGAGAAGATACTGTGAATTATCTCAGCATTTTGGATCTTGTTGAGGATTGCTCTGTGGCCTAAGATGTGGTCTATTCTGGAGAACGTTCCATGTGCATTGGAAAAGAATGTGTACTTTGCAGCGGTTGGATGGATTGTTCTGTATATGTCTATGAGATCCAGTTGGCTGATTGTGTCCTTTAGGTCTTCTGTATCTTTGCTGAGTTTCTTTTTAGTTGTTCTGTCCTTTACTGAGAGTGGTGTGTTGAAGTCTCCTACTATTATTGTGGAACTGTCAATTTCTCTTTTCAGTGCTGTTAGAGTTTTTTTTATGTATTTTGGAGCCCTGTCATTGGGTGCATAGGTATTTATTATGGTTATGTCTTCATGATGGATCATCCCCTTAATCATTATATAGTGTCCTTCTTTGTCTTTTATGGTAGATTTTGTTTTAAAGTCTATTTTATCTGAGATTAGAATTGCCACTCCTGCTCTTTTTTGATAGTTGTTAGCTTGATATATATTTTTCCAACCTTTGATTTTTAATAAATTCACATCTTTGTTTCTAAGATGTGTCTCTTGTAGACAGCAAATAGATGGATCCTGTTTTCTTATCCATTCTGCCACTCTCCGTCGCTTTATGGGTGCATTGAGTCCATTTACGTTCAGTGTAATTATTGATAGATGTGAGTTTGTTGCTGTCATTTTGTAGTGCTTTTTTTTGTGATGCTGAAGTTTTCTTTGTTCTTCTTACTCTCTTGTGCTGAGTTCCTTTTGTTTGTGGATTTTGTGTTCATTTCTTTTGTTTTTGTAGGTTTTGTTTTTGTTGAGACTTTATGTTTTTCGTCTTTATTTTTATGAGTTGGTTTGTTAACTTTTTTTGTGGTTACCTTGAATTTTACCCTTATCTTTATAATTTTGAAGCAGTCTACCGTTACTTGGTATCGCCTTGCCTTCTTCTCCTTTAGAAGGTTCTATACCTATGCCGTTTGTTCCCTCTTTCTTTGTTTTGATGTTGTTGTCATCCTTTGATTGATTTCTCTGATTCCCTGTTGTATATCTTTTGTTTTTGGAAAGTCGTCTGTAGTTCAGTTCCTAGAATGGTATCTGGTTCATGTTAACCTGCGTCCTAGGTCCTAGGTCCTGCCTGAGGGCTTAAGCTGTTTGTCCTCAGATTGAAGAACTCCCTTTAATAATTCTTGTAAGTTTGGTTTGACTTTTGCATATTCCTTTAGTTTCTGTTTATCTGGAAATGACCTAATTTCACCATCAAATCTGAATGAGAGTTTTGCAGGATATATTATTCTTGGCTGACAATTTTTTTCTTTCAAGATTTTATATATGTCATCCCATTGCCTTCTTGCCTGCATGGTTTCTGCCGAATAATCTGAGCTTAGTCTTATTGTTTCTCCTCTGTATGTGACTTCTTGTTTTTCACGAGCTGCTCTCAGGATTCTTTGTTTGTCTTTAGTTTTAGCTAGTGTGAATATGATATGTCTTGGTGATTTTCTTTTGGGGTCTCTTCTATATGGGGTTCGTTGAGCTTCTTGGATGACCAGCTTTTCATCTTTCATGATATTGGGAAAGTTTTCTGTCAGCAGTTCCTCAATGATCCTCTCTGTGTTTTCTGTTTTCTCCCCCTGTTCTGGTATGCCAATCACTCGTAAGTTTTTGCTTTTAATTGTGTCCCACATAACTCTCAGGGTCTCTTCATTTTTCTTTGTTCTTTTTTCTGAGTTTTCCTGAAACAGAGTTGTATCCAAGTGTTTGTCTTCAGTTCCACTGATCCTGTCTTCCATGGTTTCAAATCTACTTCTCAGCCCTTCTATGACACCGTCCATTTCTGAAATCTTGTTGTTTATCTTTTGGATTTCTAATTGTTGTTTTTGTATAATTTCGAGTTGTGAATTTATTTTGGCATTTTGTTCTTGCATCATCTTCCTGAATTCTTCCAATTTTTTGTCTGTATTTTCCATAAATTTGTCTATTTTTTCCTCATGTTTGTCAGCTTTTTGCCTCAGTTCTTGGAAAATTCCGAGTATTAGTGATTTGAGTTCCGTATCAGGTACTTCTAGTGCATTTTCTTCCACAGGAGAGTTATCTGGTGTTTTAATTTGGACGCCTATTGGAGCCATCTTGTCTTGTTTTTGTAAATGTTTTGATATTGTTTGCTGTTTTCGGGGCATTCAGTAGATATTTCTCTCGTTTATTGATTGTAGATTTTTTTTTTTTTTTCGTTCTTGTGGTACAGCTGGGCAGATCTAGTTGAGGAGGAGCCACTGGGATGGGTTGCTTGTGGCACTCACCGCACCCACCAGGACGGTTGGTAGTCAGTGCTGGGCAGGTTCCAATAGGGCGTGCCTGCACCGCTTGGTGATGTGATGTCTAGTGCATTGTGCAGGTAGGTAGGGTGCAGCGGGAAGATGGTTATGTGTGAAGCTAAGCGGTCGTTCTGTCTCCGACCAGATGCTCTGCAAGGCTGCTCTCCCGTTTGCTGGTCTCTGATAGGAATCCAAGATGGTGGATCCACGCTGCGTTAGCTGGTAAGGAATCTCTGCCTGAGTCTCTCCTCGCTCTCCGTTCTCTTTTAGTATTCTCACTCCGTTTGGTGTTTGGCTGAGTTCTTTATCTCTTCATTTGGTGTTCTAGGGTTTCAGGATTGTTGATTCTCTGTTAGGCTTAGTTTTTCGGATCTTTGCTGTGGAGGGACGGCGTGGTGTTTCTGCCTAGAGCGCCATCTTGCCCCTCCTCCCCGGTATTTGATACTTTTGATGCTATTCTCAGTGCTATCATTTTTGTACTTTAATGTTCCGTTTGTTGTCTACAGAAACAAATTTTGTTAACGCTTTTCTAACACCTGTATTTCAACCTCTTTGTATGTCAAATTTAAGGAATGTTTATCTGTAAATAACATACAGTTGGATTTTAATTCTTATCAATCATTAGGCTCTATGTCTTTTAATATAAATACGGCTATATTTAGGTTTAAATTACTATCGTCCTCTTTGCTTTCTAACTGTCCTACGTTATAATCATTTTATTTTTTGGCTTTTGATTGATAAACATACAAAACAATCTAAATGAAACAACATGCATATGATAATAATAGCAATATAAGATCTAAATTGCAAGGTTAAAAATAGCAATGGACATAGTAATTTACATCACATTATCATGCAAATTTAGAAAAAGAAGATCAAAATTAATGAGTTCTAAGGTCTTTCTGGAGCCTTGGTGGCACAGTGGTTAAAGTGCTCGGCTGCCAGCCAAAAAATGAGTGGTTGGAACCTGCCAGCCGCTCCGCGGGCGAGAGGTGTGGCAACCTGCTTCCATAAGCATTATCAAAACAAAAACAAACTAGTTGCCATCGAGTCAATTCCGACTCATAGTGACCCTATATCACCGCCTTGGAAACACTTTGGGTCAGTTCTACTCTGTCCCATAGGGTCGCTATGAGTCGGAATTGACTTGAAGGCAACGAGTCAATGGGTTTTAAGGTCCTTCTACTGAAAAGACGTCACAAATTTATCTCTAGATTTCATTCAGTGTGTGGATTAAAATTTCTAAGTAAATTACTAAAAAATGGACATAGATGTGTAATTTCCATAGTAAGCGTCAACAAGGGAATCACACACACACAGACACACAAGAAAATTCTATAAATCTAAACACAGGCAGGGTAAGAAGAAATGGTAGTTCTTAACAAAAACAAGACAAATATAAATATAAGATGATAGTTTGAAGTTCAGATATATTTATAATCACAAAAATCATAAATATACCAAAGGTTTCATTAAAAGAGATTGCAAGACTTGCTAAAAAGAAAGCAGTGCTTTTTAGAGGAAATACATAGAAAGACAGAATTGTTGAAAATAAAATGTTATAAAATATACAAGGTATTTATCAATAAAAGAAGGCTGATATAGCCATTTTATTAACAGAAAAAATAATATTTAAGAAAATAAGGCATTATCAGAATAGGTTACTCTGAGTGTCATATCCTCTCATATCTATTCTCAGGGGTAGAAAAAGCAGCTACTTTTCCTTATGTTCTTTTTGAGAGGTAAAAGGTATTTCTGAGAAAAAAGCTCTAGTTGACAGTAAATTATCTTTCAAAGATATTTAAATATTAAGAAAAAATATTATACAATTACATATGTAGTAACTGTTGCTGATGTTCTGCATTTCTTTGCATAGATTTGTATTTTCATCTAGTATCAAATTCCTTTTGCCTTGAATGAATTCTTCGTTTTTTTTTTTTATGCTTCAAAATTTTTTATTTTATTTTATTGTTGTACTTTAAGTTCACAATTCAAGTCAGTCTCTCCTACAAAAATTTATACACACGTTGTTATGTGACCTTAATTGCTCTCCCTATACTATGACAGAACACTCGTCCTTTCCACCCCTGATTCCCCATGTCCATTCAACTAGCTCCTGGCCCTCTCTACCTTCTCATCTCACCTCCGGACAGGAGCTGCCCGTTTGGTTTCATGTATCTACTCAAGCTAAAAAGCACAGTCTTCGCGAGTATCATTTTATGTACCATAGTCCAGTTTAATCTTTGATGAGTTGGCCTCAGGAATGGTTTTAGTTCTGGGTTGACAGAGAGTTTGGGGGCCATGCTTTCTGGGGTTCCTCCAGTCTCAGTCAGACCATTGAGTCTAGTCTTTTTACTAGAATTTGAGGTCTGCACCCTACTTTTCTTCCTGCTCCTTGGGGGACTCTGTTGTGTTCCCTGTCAGGGTGGTCACTGATGGTAGCCAGGCAACATCTAGTCCTTCTGGTCTCAGGCTGATGAAGTCTCTGGTTTATGTGGCCCTTTCTGTCTCTTGGGCTAATGCTTTCCTTTTGACTTTGGTGTTCTTCATTCTTGTTTACTCCAGGTGGGTTGGGACCAATTGATGCATCTTAGATGGCTGCTCATAGCTTTTAAAACTCCAAACGCTACTCACAAAAGTAGGATGCAGAACATTTTCTGAATAAACTTTGTTATGCCAGTTGACCTAGATGCGCCCTGAATGCATGGTCTCCAGAACTCCACCCCTGCTACTCTGTTCCTCGAAATGTTTCATTGTATTTAGGAAACTTCTTAGCTTTGGTTTAGTCCAGTTGTGCTGACTTCCCCTGCAGTGTGTGTTGTCCTTCTCTTCACCTAAGATAATTCTTGTCTACTATTTAGTTAGTGAATACCCCTCTCCCTCCCTCCCTGCCCTTATAACCATCAAAGAATGCTTTCTTCTGTGTTTAAACCTTTTCTTGTGTTCTTGTAATAGTGATATTATACAATATTTGTCCTTCTGTGACTGATTAAAGTCACTCAGCATAAAGCCCTCTAGCTTCCTCCATGTTATGTTTCATGGATTCATCATTGTTCTTTGTTGTTGCACAGTATTCCATTGTGTGAATATACCATAATCTGTTTATCCATTTGTCTGTTGATGGGCACCTAGGTTGTTTCCATCTTTTTGCTATCCTGGACAGTGCTGCAATGAACATATATCTATTTGTATGATGGTTCTTATTTCTCTAGGGTATATTTCAAGGAGCGGGATTGCTGGATCATATGGTACTTCTATTTCTAGCTTTCTAAGGAAGCACCAAATCAATTTTGAAAGTGGTTGTACCATTTTACATTCCCACCAATAGTCTGTAGGTTGTCTTTCTACTGTTTTGGTGAAGTTTTTTCATGAGCATATGTGTTTGATTTTTAGGAGCTCCCAGTTATCTAGTTTCTCTTCTGATGCTTACGCATTGTTACTTATGGTTAATAGTCTGTTTATGTCATGTATTAGGGCTCCTAGCATTGTCCCTATTTTTCTTCCATGATCTTTATCATTTTCGATTTTATATTTAGGTCTTTGATCCATTTTGAGTTAGTTTTTGTGCATGGTGTGAGGTATGGGTCTTGTTTCAGTTTTTTGCAGATGGATATCCAGTTATTCCAGCACCGTTTGTTAAAGACACTCTCTTTTCCCCAACTAATGGACTTTGGGCCTTTGTGAAATATCAGCTGCTCATAGGTAGATGAATTTATGTCTGGAATTCAATTCTGTTACATTGGTCTATGTATCTGTTGTTGTGCCAGTACCAGGCTGTTCTTTTTACCTTGGCGGTATAACAGATTCTAAAATCAGGTAGTGTGAGGCCTCCCACTTTGTTCTTCTTCTTCAGTAATGCTTTACTTATCGGGATTCTTCCATTTCCATATGAAGTTGGTGATTTGTTTTTCCATCTCCTTAAAAAATGCCGGTGGAATTTCGATCAAGATTGACTTGTATCTGTAGATCGCTTTGGGTAGAATTGACATTTTCACAATGCTGAGTCTTCCTATCCACGAGGAAGGTATGTTTTTCCACTTATGCAGGTCTCTTTTCATTTCTTGCAGTAGTGTCTTGTAGTTTTCGTTGTATAGGTCTTTTACGTCTCTGGTTAGATTTATTCCTAAGTATTTTATCTTCTTGTGAGCTGTTGTAAATGGTATTGATTTGGTGATTTCCTCTTTGAAGTTCTCTTTGTAGTTGTAGAGGAATCCAACCGATTTTTGAATGTTTATCTTGTATCCTGAAACTTTGCTGAAATCTTCTATTATTTCCAGTAGTTTTCCTGTGGATTCTTTAGGGTTTTCTGTGTATAAGATCATATCATCTGCTAATAGAGATACTTTGACTTCTTCCTTACCAATTTGGATGCCCTTTATTTCTTTTTCTAGCCTAATTGCTCTGGCTAGGACCTCCAGCACAATGTTGAATAAGAGTGGTGATAAAGGGCATCCTTGTCTGGTTCCCGTTCTCAAGGGAAATGCTTTCAAAGTCTCTCCGTTTAGGATGATGTTGGCTGTTGGCTTTGTATAAATGCCCTTAACAGTGCTGAGGAAGTTCCCTTCTATTCTTATTTTGTTGAGAGTTTTTATCATGAATGGGTGTTGGACTTTGTTGAATGCCTTTTCTGCATTGATTGATAAGATCATGTGGTTCTTGCCTTTTGTTTTATTAATGTGGTGGATTACATTGATTGTTTTTCTAATGTTAAACCATCCCTGCATACCTGGTATAAATCCCACTTGATCGTGGTGAATTATGTTTTTGATATGGTGCTGAATTCTATTGGCTAGAACTTTGTTGAGGATTTTTGCATCAATGTTCATGAGGGATATTGGTCTGCAATTTTCTTTTTGTGGTGTCTTTACCTGACTTTGGTATCAGGGTTATACTGGCTTCATAGAATGAGTTTGGGAGTATTCCATCCTTTTGTATGTTCTGAAATGCCTTTAGTAGTAGTGGTGTTAACTCTTCTCTGAAAATTTGGTAGAATTCTCCAGTGAAACCGTCACGGCCAGGGTTTTTTTTTTGTTGGGAGTTTTTTAAGTACGTTTTCAATCTCTTGTTATAGATTTAGTTGTTCTACCTCTGTTTGTGTTAGTTTAGGTAGGTAGTGAGTTGCTAGAAATTAATCCATTTCCTCTAGGTTTTCCAGTTTGCTAGAGTATAATTTTTCCTACTGGTCTGTTATGATTCTTTGAATTTCAGTTGAGTCTTTTGTGATATCACCCATCTCATTTCCTATAAGGGTTATTTTCTTCCTCTCCTGTTTTTCTTTTGTCAGTTTGGCCAGAGGTTTATCAATTTTGTCAATCTTTTCAAAGAACCAGCCTTTGGTCTTGTTAACTCTTTCAATTGTTTTTCTGTTCTCTGTTTCATTTATTTATGCTCGAATTCTTATTATTTCCTTTCTTCTGGTGCCTGAGGGCTTCTTTTGCTGCTCTCTTTCTACTTGTTTGAGTTGTAGGGCTAATGTTTTGATCATGGCCCTTTCTTCTTTTTGGATGTGTGCATTTGTAGCTATAAACTGACTTCTGAGCACTGCTTTTGCTGTGTCCCAAAGGTTATGGTAGGATGTGTTTTCATTCTTGTTTGAGTCTATCAATTTCTTAATTTCATCCTTAATTTCTTCTATAACCCAATTGTTTTTGAGCAAGGTGTTGTTCAGTTTCGATGTGTTTGATTTTTTTGTCCTTGCTTTTTCTGTTATTGATTTCTACTTTTATGACTTGATGGTCAGAAAAGAAGCTTTGTAATATTTTTATGCTTTGGATTCTGTTAAGTCTTGCTTTACGGACTAATATGCGGTCTATTCTGGAGAACATTCCATGGGCGTTGGAAAAGAAAGTGTACTTGGTTGCTGTTGCGAGGAGTGTTTAGTACATGTCTATGAGATCTAGTTGGTTGATTGTAGCTTTGTTGAGCTTCTTTCTGGATGTTCCATCCTTCACCGAAAGTGGCATGTTGAAGTCTCCTACTACTATTATGGAGCTGTCTATCTCTCTTTTCAATGCTGTTAAAGTTTGTTTTATGCATTTTAGAGCCCTGTCGTTGGGTGCGTAACTTTTTATTATAGTTATGTCCTCCTGGTGTATAGATCCTTTAACTGTTATATACTGTCCTCTTATCCTTTGTGGTGGATTTTGCTTAAATTCCATTTTGTCAGAGATTCATATTGCCACTCGTGCTCTTTTCTGAATGTTGTTTGCTTGACATATTTTTTTCCATTCTCTGAGTTTTAATTTGTTTGTGTCTTTAAGTCTAAGGTGAGTCTCTTGTAGGCAGCATATAGACGGATCATTTTTTTTAATCCAATTCGCCACTCTCTGTCTCTTTATTGGTGCATTTAGTCCATTTACATTCATAGTAACTATTGTTAGGTATGAGTTTAGTGCTATCATTCGTATAGGGTAGCTTTGAGTCAGAATCAACTTGATGGCAATGGGTTAGGTACACAGTCTTTTATTTTATACCTGATTTTAAGACTTTCTATTTATTACTGGCTTGAATAATTTATTATGATTTGCCTTGGTGTAGGTTTGTTGATGCTTATTATTCTTGAAGTTTGTTAAGCTTCTTGGGTCTGTTGGTTTACAGTTTGCATCAAATTTGGAAAATTTTCAGCCATTATTTCATCAAACATTTCTTTCTGTTTCCCCTCTCCTTCCATCTGCTTTTGTTCAGGGACTCCACTTATAGGTGCATTAACTGGCTTCAAATTGTTCCACAGCTTTCTTATACTCTGTTGACATTTTTAAATTCTTTTGTCTCTATGTTTTACTTTGGATAATTTCTATTGCTATGTCTTAAACTTTCTAGAAGGCAGGAGGGGACAAGAAAGCTGGTGATAGGGAACCCAAGGTTGAGAAAGGACATAGTGACATGTCATGGGCAACATGTTTACTGTTTGTGTACTGTTTAATGAGAAAGTAGTTTTTCTGCAAACCTTCATCTAAGGTACAAAAAATAAAATAAAGTAATTATCTATGTGAGATCAAATTGACAATAGCAACTCAAAAGGTTTGATGGGAAGCCTAGGGGGCAGTAAGTTGAAGATAATGGTGAAGGAATAATTTGGAAAAGGAAAGTGAGAATAGCAGTACAACTGGAAGAATGTAATTGATGTCACTGAATTATACATGTGTAAAATTTGAAATGGTGTAACTTTGGCTATGTATATTCTCACCAAAAATAAGGTCCTCCAAGGGAGAGTGTTGACATGTCTTGGGGTTGTTAACCAATGTCATAAAACAATATGTGTACTGACTGTTTAATGAGAAACTATTTGTTCTGTAAACGTTCATCTAAAGTACAATAAAAAATATTTTTTAAATTAAAAAAAATGGTTTTCGTTTTCTTTTGTCTTTGCATGCCTAGTCATTTTTTAATTGAATGTCAGACATGTAAATACATGTACATCTATACAGGTAGTCTTTGATTTACAACGGGACTCTGTTCCAAAGACTCCATTGTAAGTTTCTTCCGAGATAAGTTGAATATTTCATTTAAAAAAAAAAATCTTCATTATTATTGCCTTTTATTATCAGTTTCTTGATAAATCATAACATTGAACATTTGTGAGTAAACCTCTGAGAATGATAACATTAGCAAATTGAACGCTGCAGCACTGTATGTAGTGCATATTACTAAAGATAACAACAACAACAACAAACCAGACTGTTGTGTGGTTCATAGTAACTTGAATACCTCATAAGTCAGGGACTAATTATATATTTTTTTCTTAGTATTTTTTTTTTTTTTTGTATGATAAGGGGGAACAGGAGCCTTGGTGGCGTAGTGCTTAAGAGCTCGGCTGCTAACCAAAAGGTTGGCAGTTCAAATCCACCAGCCACTCCTTGGAAACTCTATGGGGCAGTTCTACCCTGTCCTATAGGGTTGCTATGAGTCAGAACAGACTTCACAGCACCTAATAACAACAACAACAAGGGTAAGAAGTTGTGACAATGACAATCTGTATAAGCTTATCAATGTGTGTCTGTGCATTTCTCGCTTTTGCAACAGCAAATCACATTAAAAAATTATATTAAAATCCTCTATACTCTAACGAGGTAAGGAGTCCAGTGACAAGGGCCAGAAGGCAGAAGGGGACAAGGAAGCTGGTGATAGGGAACCCATGGTTGAGTAAAGATATTGTTGATGTGTTGTGAGATTGTTAACCATTGTCATAGGGGAACATTTGTAGTAACTGTTAAATGAGAAACTATTTTGTTCTGTAAGCCTTCATCTTAAGTGAGAATAACAGCACAACTGGAAGAGTGTAGTCAATGTCACTGAACTGTGCATGTAGACATTTTTGAAACAGTGTATCTTCGGCTATGTGTATTTTCTCCAAAAAAAAAAGGTTGAGAAGTTAGAGGGTTAATATGTTGTGGGGTTGTTAACCAATGTCATAAAACAACATGTGTACTACTGTTTCATGAGAAACTATTTGTTCTGTAAGCCTTCACCTGAAGTACAATAAAATATAAAAAAAAGAGAAAAAAATCCTGTATACTCACACATATTCATACACATAAATAGCTAGATGAAGCAGAAGTTTCATAAACAGTACTTATCATTACTATATGCAATGTTCATTTTATTGTGATTTTCTATTCTACTTTATCATCACACGAATGGCTGATTTAAACCCACTAAATTGATTTCATATTATGCTATTTTACATTGTTGGTAGAACACTGAAAGTATTATTCCAAACACATTGGCAGAAACTATAGTGTCTGATAACCTATGTGTTAACCAATAACTGGTGCAGCATTGTTATTACTGATGAAGAAGTCTGATGGAAAATCTAAGAACAAGCATTTTTGAGCCTTTAGAGAATTTTATCATTTTCCTGGACTGGATTTACAAAACTAATATTGATCCTTGGCTACATGTTTTGGTCATGTCTCAGAGCATGTGTCTTCAGGAAGTAATGCCACATATTGTGGAAATTATTACCTTTATTCCCAGTCTACTTCTGTCCTTATAAATTTGCCCCAATATGCCAAACTGCTTTGGTTTTCTCTAATTCATTCTCAAGGCAAGATCTTCAGCTCTTTTTTCCCCTGGTTCTCTTTAACTGATGTTATCTGTGAGACTTATGCTTTGAAAAACAAAACAAAACAAAACGAAGCTAACCAAAGTAAAAAATGTGGATGATGAGCAAAGGTTAGACAGCATGGACTGTTAGGCACACAGTTTGCTTCTGTAGTTTGCTTGCAAGGATAATGAAATCCTAACATGATTGTCAGAAAACAGAAAGACACAGACCTCTTAAATATGTCATAGACTTAAGCTTTGGTCAGATTCCAGGTGGGTGGCTGTATCCAATTGCTTTTTATCTCTCACTCCAAAAAGAGCTTATCTTTATCAGGAGGAAAGATGTTTTATGAATGGTAGTTAAGAACAGGTACAAAATGAGCAGGCTTTTTGTACTGCAACAATTACACTGGGTAACTCCATTATAAGTCACAGCTGTGCGAATCTTTTGGCAAGGGCCTCATCACTGAAAAACCATGTACTCTGTAATATGTAATATGCATCTCTCTTTTCAGACTTAATCTGAATTAAACTGTTACAATTTCATTAATAATTACGATATTTAAATAAGCAAATTAAAAATCATCACTATGTGTTAAAATTCCCTCTGATGACACTTCACTATGTAGAACACAGTAATTACTTGGAGAAATCAGCAATTTCAAGGTAACTGGGCGGTTACAATATTTTATCAGGTAAATTACTAGTCACCATCAACATTCATCAAGGACTCATTTGGATTTTATTACAGGTTGACATTTACTTATTTGCCCAATTTTTTAAATTACAGCTGTTGCACGATTGCCCCAGGGCACAACTGTAGAAAATTAGCACACTAATCATATTAATTATCATAAATAAAAGGTTATAAAAGAACAGCACGTAATAGCATAGAATATTTTAAAAGCAACTTAGGGCATCCCCTGTAATACCCCAAATTTACACGCCACATTTAAATTTTCAAGTCTCTTTTAGCTCCATAATTTTTAACCTTTACAACTCTGCCATAGGGAAGCCATTGTTGATATCAACTCAGAAATGAAGAAGCCCAAGCTTAAAATAGCAGGGCAACTTCCTGAGATCATGCAGCTAGATAGTTTCAAAGTCAGCTCAGGAATGAAGTCTCTTGAACTCCCAATTTTCTTTTTTTCCCCTGTATTCCTCTTCCTTGCTGTGTTCAAGAGTAGAATATCATCCACCTTCTGTACTTCAGTCTATCAGTAGGTCCAGTGAATTAAAGATCCAAAGTACGGTGAAATGGGTGAGAGCTGAAACTCACCAGACTGCCTTGTTTTTCTGGGTCTCCACCTTTGACAGGACACAGTCTTACCACTTTTCTATCACTCCATTTAGTGGAAAATATTTGAGTTTTCCTTCTCTGCCAGGTTTCTGCCTTACACAGGTTCCAGCTTTCACAGGTTTTACTGATCTGCTTGCTTTCTTCCACCTCCAGTGCCACCAACCTAGTCTAAGCAAACATCATCTCTTGTCTGGCCTGTTTATTGTGTTAATTCCCCTTTTCCTGCCCCCATAAAAATCTATCTTGTACAGAGCAAGCCAAATGATTTTTTAAAATATAAATCCAATCATGTTATTTTCATGCTTAAAACAACCTATGGATTCTCAATACATATGAATAAAACCTGAGTGACAAACCATGTCCTACAAGACGGGTGTAATCTAACGTCCTCTCTGATTATATCTCCTATCACTCTCTACCTTGTAATTACTCTGCTCCCTTTGATCTGATTGTTGAATATGCTGCACTTGATTCTGTTTCAGGGTCTTTGTTTTTATATTTTGCTCTGTTTAGAACGTTCTATTCCCAGAATTTTGCAGAATTTTTTCAAATTTATGTTCTTCAAGGAGACCTTCCTTGATAACTGAACGTAACCTAGCTTTTCCTCTTTCCCCCTTTTCTCCTACATCCTACCCTCCAGTTGTTCTTTATCACATGAATCTGTTTTATTTTTATATCATTTTCTGCTCTCAGAAAATTACCTTATCCATGTGTTTGTTTACCTATTTATTGTACCCACCACCCATCTGTTAGTTTGTTGTACTTGGTGGCTTGCGTGTTGCTGTGATGCTGAAAGCTAGGCCACAGGTATTTTAAAGGAACTAATTTTATGGTAGCTAGTTTCTGAGTAACCCATTGCTGTTGAGCCAATTCCAACTCATAGTGACCCTATAGGACAGAGTAGAACTGCCCCATGGGATTTCCAAGGAGCA
Organism: Dugong dugon; assembly: GCA_030035585.1. Classification (NCBI taxonomy): domain Eukaryota; kingdom Metazoa; phylum Chordata; class Mammalia; order Sirenia; family Dugongidae; genus Dugong; species Dugong dugon. The sequence continues at coordinate 15,321,804 of CM057472.1, read as the reverse complement.
GCTGGTGGATTCAAACTGCCGACCTTTTGGTTAGCAGCTGAACTTTTAACCACTACACCACCAGGGCTCTAAGTTACTCCAAATGCCTTTCTTGCCAGGGATTGTCGACAGTATCCCTGCTCCCCAGGTGGTGTGAGCAATTTCAGGTTTATGCCTTTGAAAGGAATGAATGTGCCTTTCCCTTCCCCTTTTCTTTTTCTTTCTGGCTATAATGAAAATGTGGTGCAACATTCTGGGACAATGTACACTAGGAAACTGGGGTCTCTGATGACAAGGAGCTCCACAGCAATATTTCATTCCTGATGATGTTGTGGAGGAGGCTGGGCTTTATGTGATGGAGATATAAACGGTCTTGTTTAAGTTAATCGTACTTTGCATCTTTGTCCCATGGAGCTGAACTTATATAAATATGTACTTAAATAAAAATCTGAGGGTCCCAGTGAGTAGAGCTGTCCAGCAGATTTACATTCTGGCAGAGACAGATGATAAATAGACACACATATACAGATATATGTTTTTGTTTTCCTGGATTAAAGCAGTATGAAACCCTTAAAAATCAAACACATGTAACCAGAACGTGTGATATACATATATGAAAAAAATCTTATATTTCTAAAACAAAGATAGAGTCATTTTTCCTCAAAATAATGTGAAGTATCTGTTCCCTTTGTGGTTAACTCTGTGGCATATGCACAGGAAATAACGGTGCATGGGAAGAGTAGCAATGGTGCATTCTATATTAATGTTCTCTTCCCATTGTAGTCTAGGGATTCCAGCTTTATTGTCTTGCCAGATGTTAATTTAGGATTTGAATTATGAGTAGTTGCACAATGGTCAAAAGATAGCAGTGTCTGCCATTGGTTATGTTAAAGATATCACTGGAAAAATTATAAAAGATACAGCTTACTATGCTCATTTGGTGGCTATCTCTAAGCTAGTAATATGATTCAGCCAACTTTATCCTTAGGTATTAAAATATGTTTATAGTGTTGTAAATGTTTGCCTTTAAAACTACAATAGTGAAACTTTGCATGTTTGTGTGAACTGTACAGAAGAGACAGCGCTGTGATACTAGGTAGACCGTATCACCATTCCACATTCCACATTCCACTTAACTTACAAACCATTCCTAGAATGGTCAAAATGAAGCAAGACGGAGTGTTTGAATATGCCAGAAAAAAGGGTTGGTGGTTTCTCTGTCTTTATGGAAGGTTGTAAGGCTGGGCAATGGAGGGCTCTTGCCTTTGTGGCAGGTGGCTTGGATCTCCCTGTGTGGGAATAAACTTGTGCTATAGACCTGGTGACACAGTGGTTAAGAGCTATGGCTGCTGATCAAAAGATTGGCAGTTAGAATCCACCAGCAGCTTCTTGGAAACCCTATGGGACAATTCTATTCTGTCCTACAGGGTAGCTATGAGTTGGAATCGACTTGGCAGCAATGAGTTTTGTTTTGTTTTTTTTTATATCCAGTACTGGAAATTCTCCACTGGTTCCTTGACATCCACCCTCCATGCTTCTCCCCCTGATCTGTAGATTTAGGAATTGGATGATATGAAGCACCTCAAAGAGCTTTCTTGCCTTCTGACTTCTGGTTGGTTCTTGTCACGGTGAGTTCCAATATCAGGTCTGAGTGAAGAAGGAGAGAAGGTGGTCATTACCACACTTTTTGTCTCTATATTCTGACATCTGCTTCTACCTTTTGCCCCTTCAGTCCCAGAGATAGTATTGATCCCAGGATATGGCATTATCCCTTTTTTGTTTATTCATGTACTATCTACAACTTTTAAATAGTTCCTTAAATACGCTCTTCAAATTACTCAATGTAAGTGTATCATCCATTTTCTGCCAGTGTCCTGACTGATACACTTGACAAATTCAAGTTTTAGTGAATATTCAAGAGAAGTTTCTTATTTCTTTCTTCTAAAGGCTTTTTTCAGTTATCTCTCCCACTTGGTTTAAATAACCTAGCACATTCAATAGTTAGGGAAGAAGAAATTTAGGACTGAAAAACCATAATGCCAGATTGGAAAAATACATCTATGCTATGTTCATTGCTTCATGCTGAGTTCTCAAATATATTCATATTAATTTGCTAGTGACTAAATTCCTAAGAAACACAATGGTTTTCATTGATCTATTTCTGTTTCCTTTTTGATTCTTCAAAAAAACACTTTCTTTTCTGATATCTCTTTTTTCTTCAGAATCCATCTTTATGTTCTAGCTCAGAGCAAATGTTTCCCATACTTCTCTTTTTCCAGGCTTACCTCCTCTCTAGATCAGTAGGAATTTTTTGTCCTATTACTTCTCTTCAGTTGTATTTTATTTATTTATAGTCATTATATACATAGAATGAGATACAGAGATCTTAAATGCATGCACTGTGTAACCCACACCTCAATCAGGAAACAGAACATTTCTATCATCTCAAAAACTTCTCGCTCGCCCCTTCCAGTCAATAAGTCCCCAACCTGTGCAAACAGTGATCTGATTTCTATCACCATAGGTTAGTTTTGCCAGTTCTTGAACTTCTTTCACTCAGTATAAAGTTTTTGAGATCTGTTATTTTTATTGTGTTAGTAGCTTGTCCTTTTATATTGCTAAGTACTATTCCATGGCATGAATATAATACAAGTTATGTATTCATTCTCCTGTTGATGGACATTTGGTTTTCAATTATGCTTCTCCCCTTGACTGCCATAGGTATATTTTCTTTTCTGTACTGGTGAAAGCCTATGGTGGTTAACTGATAAATTTGATTCTCCATCCCAATACTCCTCCCTTGCCACCCGTTTCTAGCCTCAAACTCTGTGTTAATGTCAAAGTATGACTCAGGAATTTGATTTTTTTAAGGAGTAAATTATTTTGATCTACAAACAAAAGATTAATATAGTTAAACCATTTAGTAGAACAATTATAAATTAACATAATTAATAAATAGTCTTGTTCAAAAATGAAAGTCCAGAACAGTTATCTCTAACTTTGAGGAAATGAGTTAAAGAGATATTCAGTAACATACAAGATGTTGCAATCACAATTCTGTTATTGTGACTCAAAGCCACGTCCTAAGGCTTTCCAGGTTGTGTCCTCTTCAAGGATGCCAAAAGACAGGGCAAAGTGGGATACTGTCAAGCTGATGTACTGCTCTCATTCTCTGAGCCTGTAGTGAGACTGCTTCCCCTAGTTTGCCCCAAATAAGGAACCTCATTTTCTAATTTTGTAAAGAATACAAAATGGGTCGGTAAGCCACGGGCTTGAGAAGCTGCATCTATCTGGAGCCTATGGCATTATCTAAGTCCATCAAAAAACTTACATGGAACAGCTGCATGCCATTTCAAAGTTGCTACCCTTCTAAAAAATACTTGTAATGGACATCATCCTTTTAATAAAGAATGTTAGAAACATATTTACTATTACTTTTTAAAAAATTCCTAACACTTCAATGGTAAATGCTTTCTGGATCTCAGCAGAAACAGAAACTTCTCTTCTAATTATTAGTGATAAACGTGAGAAATTGAGTTAATGGGACCAGTCAGTGGAATGTTGGAGACCAAGAAGCCGTGTGTTCTGGTTAGTACTTAGTAACGTGTGTGTTCAGCAGAGCCCTGCCTATGCAGACATTTTGCTTTGAGGTCAATAAACAGTTTCTTTTTCATGTATGGATTTAGATTTAACTATCCCTGAAAATTATCCCTTATTCTTGGAGGGAATGTTTGTATTTTGTCTTGTGCAACCCGTTATTTCACCTGATCAGCAACAAATGGCACAGAGATTGCAAAAAAGATGCAGGCTTGATTTTTCACTCCAAGGCAGTTGTGTGTGTGTGTATGTGTTTTGGTTTGTAGGAGATAGTCATTCATTAAGGTTTGCTTTCTCTGTTTTTGGATTGCTACATAATGAAAGTGGAAATATACTGGAGAGTAAGCTTGATTTGAATAAAGAAGACTGCTTCTGCCACAGTTTCCTAGCCCTTCACAATACCAACATGGGTGGGAGGCTTAGAGATGGAGGAAGTGGATACTAGAATATCAGACAACATATTATTTTCCCCTATTAATTTATATGTAAGTGAAATCCAGTCAAAATAAACTGAACATCAATGGCATCCTCTCAGGGAAAAGAATTGTATGGGCTCTTAAAAATTGGGTAATTTCTAGGCAAGGGGTAACATCATTAACATCATCATCTTCATCATCACCATCAATTTATAATAGCTACCATTTATGAAGTACTTACTCTTTGCCAGCAACTATGCTTTGTGTATATTATCTCTAATCCCTTTTACAGCAATGCAAATAAAGTGTTATGATTCCCATTTACTGGTGACCAAACTGAGGCTCAGAGGTGGTTAAGTGGCTTGCTATACATAACACAGCTGCTAAGTGACTGTGCAGGATTCAGATCAAGGTTTGGACTCAAATCCAAAGCCAGAGAATTTAGCAAGCCAGGATGCTGCTAGAGACATCTTTATCTAGGTTGTATATCTGTGAGTTCTTTGGTCATTTTTTAGCTTTTCATTTTGTCAGCTAGCTGTACTGTCTTCTTCCCATAGTGCTGGCTATGGCTCACTCATCCTAGTGACAACTCTGAAATGCCACAATGATAACTCCTATGAATGTGTTTCTGGAATGCCACTACAATTAGCCCATGATTTCCAACAAGTGGTCAATCTGTATTTTCAGCAAACAGAAGATAGGGGCTCTTCGACTGATCACGTCACTCCCTGTATCAGATTCTAAACTGTTTTAATTGTTTGCCTTACACATTTCCAGCCACAGCTAATCAGAAATTGACTCGAGTTAGCATCAATGAAATTCAAATTAAATAAAATTATACCTTCATCTAAATCATTAGTCAGGAAGATTTGATTTATGTCTTTCCATCCTCTACCTCACCAAAAATGCTTACTCCTTGACAACCATTATACATAATTCTCACTACTCAGAGAAGAATGTCAATTTAATTTTTAAGAGGTACACACTGTACATTTGCAATGATTTATACTGTTATTTTCTCAGATTAATTCTACCTTTGCATCAGAAAACTGCACACCTAAATTTGCACTTCTCAACAGTTTTACGTTCATCATCTTCAAAGCAGTTTCTTCCAGAAAGGAACACTTTCCATGAGACTTAGTTTGAGCAATTTCTTAGATGAGCTGTTTGAATTTTATATAAATGTCTGTTTCTCAAACATGGAAGGGGACTTCACTAAAATATTCCGAAACCAAAAGGTCACTTTCTGGTTATACTGATAGGTTAAATTTTCTTTGTTTCTTACTGTCTTGTCATTTAATCTCAAATGAATGGAGGCCAATGTAAATAAATACAAATTGTTCATTATTTAAAAATTCCATTTTTTTAACCAGACATTGTGCTGATCACTTTTATTTAATTCTTATATCAACGCTCAGAGGCAAGTTTTGTTATCTCTATTTTATTTATGAAAAAACTGAGACACGAAGAGGTAAAAGCCACATGGTAAATGTGATTGGAATTTGTCTGTAACCACAGTGTTGTATAATCTTCTGGGCCGTTCTGCGAACCTAACTCCTTATTGTTTCTGGACAGTTTTACTCAAATGGTTCCTCTGCCCCTTCTTCTTTGCAACTCTCCCCCTTGATGAGATGCTCATCATTCTTGAAAGTTTTTTACTCTTCTGAAATTTAGAAAATTTAAAAACTGTGCTCCGCTTTTACAAGAAAGAAAAGAGGAAAAAATAGTGTCATCACAGTTAAAAGATTAAAGAAAAAAAAACGTACTATTACAAGTATCAGCAAGGGCAACTAGGGCCAGCAAAGAACCACAAGTCTTTTCTTTTAATTTACTGCCTTCTTTGTACTTCTGACAGTGACGATTAAGTGGCATGATCTAAAAGATATATTTAATGACTGCAAATCTCATATAAAACTTACTATGGAAAAAAGATTAAGTTTAGAGGTTACCATCTCTATAAAGACAAATGAACTCCACCTTTCCAAGAAAAGGATCTCAAATACGATGTGGCTCATAGCAGATAACACTAGATAAATAAGAAAAGGGCAGAAAATGAAAGAAAGCATTACTTATGTTTATAATCAGAAAGCTACACATGGAAGAATTGATGGAACAAACATTAAGTACAATGGACTGGTATAGGGAGATTGTCTAAGAAAAAATTAGCATGATAAAGTCAAAGAATTCAGCAAATCATTAAATCTATTTAAAATAGCTATGTAACACTATCACCATAAAATTTTAATTTATGAGAGTCCATAGTAATTGAAGTACTGAATGAAAATGCAAGCTCTAAGGCTGAGATCTTTGACAATTAGGTTATACATGAAAACAAATATGTAAATAGCATATATCAGAAAACAACAAGACAAGTTTAGTTGAGATGGTTGATAAATTCTACACACATCTGAATATGAAAAATAAAAAACAAACAGAAAAACAAACATCATCCAATTCCAAAAAGAACAAAGAGAAATTAAAATAATGCAACTAAATAGACAAATTCCTGGAAAAAGTCAGATCACTAATGATGATACAGCACCCATGAAAAGGTATTTGGCAGTCTTCTAACATCTTAAAGTGAGGAACAAATTTAATCCAATCAAATAAATCTTAGTTATTTAAAAATGTGAAGTGTAACACATTTGTATTTTCTAGTATTTTAGTTTATCCTGACAACATTAAAAAGCTACAGAGGAGACATAATAACACTCGAATATAACAAATTATTATCCTCTTACTTAGCTCATTGGCAATAAAAGTCTATGAGGCACAGATAACTTGTTCCTAACCACATTCACCTCCCTCAATTTGTATTCAACGTCAGAATACAAAATCACACATTCAACCCCATCCATGACTAGCCTTGACTTGACCAGTTTCTCTTTGTCTACTTCATCTGGGCAGTTCAGACACCCTGAGTTACTGAAAATCTGCCGTACTGATACTTGCAATGCACAGAAAGATAACAAAAAAGACTAGGCTTTGTCTATACAATGGTGCAGAGAACTAACAATACCTTACTTTGCTATGAATTAAAATATAATTTTTAAAAGATGGGAAGCATTTTCATGTTTTGTATGCTACTCTGAGTATCTGACTTTATTTCATTCATTCTTCACGTTTCTTGCATTTTCGTTAAACGTATACATGTATTTTAAATCAACATGCTCTCAAATGTCTTTCGAATAATCTTAATGTAAACTATACAATTAAAACATGTTAGAAGTCCAACCTTACTAGATTAAAGTTTTCAAGGAGATAAATATCATCTGTTGCATATTTAAAGGACATCTTTTTACAATCATTTTATCTCAATAACCTGTTTTAGTTCCATCTGACTCAATGAATGTTCAATGCTGAATGGAGTAAGAGACACATTTTTGAACACTTTAGAAATAGAGGCTGAAGACCTAAGTGTGTCTACAGATCAACATTCTTCAAAACTGTGATTGGTCTTGGGTAACAAAGCTTTGCTTCTGTGATGAAAAGCCTGTTAACAAACAGTGTTTTAATTGAAACTTTTAATCTGAATGTTGTCTGAATCCTGTTAAATGTTACTTTCCTTCCTCAATTCAAATTTTCTTAATCTTCATTTTCACGTTGAATATTGTTACACTGTCTGCCTCATTACGCTAAAGAAAGATGAAGTAAGCTATTAACATTCTGAACAACCTATGAGATGTTATGATATAGAATGTCATTCATTTTTATGAGTTGGCTGTCAGTGTGGGCTGCAATAAAGTTATAATTCCTTCCTGGTAGAATGTGATGCCTAGTGTTGCAGCAAAATCCTTATTAAAATTTCAATAATTTTAAATTAAGCTTAACTTAAGTAGGGCTTTTATGAAATGGCTGCTTCTGACAGTCAAGTGGTACAGAACAGGACTCTATAAGATGGACATTATTTGCAGCCCTGAATCATCATAACTCCTCTATTATTCTTTTTACTGAAAGGAAATTTGGACTCAGTCATCCAATACTTTCATCTGCAGGCACTGGATTGCCAGTGCTGACAGGAAGGTGAGATGACACTGTAGTATTGTTGCTTCACCAAGTCTATACTTAAAATAAACCGTGGTATTTTCAATCACCTCATGCGCATGAAAAGCTTGACAATGTAAAAAGAAGACTGAAGAAAATTGATGCATTTGAATTGTGGTTTTGGCAATGAATGTTGAATATGCCTGGACTGCCAAAAAAACCAACGTGTCTGTCTTGGAAGAAGTACAATCGGAGTGTTCCTTAGAAGCGAGGACGGCAGGACTTCGTTTCAGGTACTTCGGACACTTTATCAGGAGGGATCAGTCCCTAGAGAAGCGTTTCATATTTGGTAAAGTAGAGGGTCAGAGAAAAAGACAAAGGACCTCAACGAGATGAATTAACAGAGTGACTGCAACAATGGGCTCCAACATAACAATGATTGGAAAGATGGTACAGGACCAGGCAGTGTTTCATTGTGTTATACACGGGGCTGCTATGAGTTGGAGCTGACTCAATGGCACCTAATAACAACATTGCTGCGTGATGTAATTTGCCAAAAAGCTTGAAAGTTGCAATCTGAATAGTAATTTCTTCTATTTAAATATTTAGAGAGGAGGGGGCAGACAGTGCTTTGCATGTCATCTCACAGCCTTATTAAATGAATATGTTAATGTAGCATTCAGCTTGCAAATTTTCTCCCACAAAATAAAAAACAGCTACAAGATTCTCCCAGGACAGATAATGTTGTATTATTTAAGCATGTGTTACACACAGACACACACAAATTGCAAACTGCCATTCAAAACAAAGGAATTTATGCTCAGAGTTCTCTTGTGTATTCACTGTTTAGCTGGCTGAAAAGTATGTAGTCTTAAAAACAGGAAATATTTTCAATTAAGTAGATGATGACATTTATTATAATGAATGTGATCCAGAAAGTATATGTAAAAGAAGACTAGTAATTTTATGTCATTTTTTTTTTTTTGGCGTTTATTCACATTTCTATCATCTTCTTAGATTACAGAGGCTTGAAGATAGAAATTGGGCACTTTTTAAGATTTCTCTGACTTTGCATTGCCTTGTCCTTGTCGATGGCCTGGAATGCCTGAGGGCATTCTCAGCATTTCCACTTCACCCTAAGCTTTCAGCGGACCCAGTATGCCTGCACAACACATATGCCTTTGCCCCTTCCCAATGGCCGACTTCTGTTACTTACGATTTGGTATGAGGATGATGGTGGGTGCAGGGTGATATCTCGGTTCTTCTGCCCCAGCGTCAGTCTTAGGCAGGTATTGTGCACCTGAGTCTTGAGGGTGAGTCTTTCTCAATGTTTCTGACCCTCCTCTAACTGCAGACAACCTCTTTTACATAGTGCCGGGTACTGAACTTAAGTGGGATTTCTGCTCCTCTTCCCACTACAGCAGTCCAAATCTAGCTTCAGTTGGTGGGGGTCTTGGGTGCATTTAGACTCTCTCCCTTACCAATGGCAGCAGCACCCTACTTTGTGTCATTGGAGGATCATGACAGAAAAAGTGCAGAAATGATCCAGAAAAGACTTTTCTGCCCACCCCCCCAGCGGCAGCTAACTTTTCTGTGGTGTGAGTGTAGTGACTGGATGTAGAAGTGTTTCCTTCCCCTCTCTCACTGGAATATGGCTTTTGTCTTATGTCAGAGATGGTCTGGGGTGGGAGCTGGTCCCCTGCCCCTCGTCTAATGATAGACAGCATTTGCTTCATAACATAGAAAGGCCTGGCATGTGGGGTAGTGTGGAGCCTTCTCCTCAGGCCCCAGGTCTGAGGTAGACTTCTCCAGATAACTTCTCTAGATACTTCTGCTCCACCCTCAAAATTAACTAGAATCTATATGTCTGTGCCATTGAGGGGGGCTCTCTAAGGAATCCTGCCCTGACACCAATCATTTATGAGCATCTAATGGGGAGGTCCTTGGAAAAAACCTGGTAAGTTGGTACACATTCATGTCTGAGATCCAGGGATTTTAAACTGTCATATGCTAGACCACAATCAGCCTTACGAATTTGTTAATAATTTATTTGTTTTCTTCCTACCTGCTTTTATGGCAGCCACTTCTTCCCATGCTCTGTGAAAGGGCAAACAGTTCAGTGTTACATGTCTCACTGAAGGAGCCACTCATCTGGTTCAGTTCATCTGGTTGACTTATCACCTCGACTCTCTGATGAGCTCAATAAATTGTAATTTTGTACATTATCTGGAGTTTTCTCACTATTAGAGTAGGCACAATATTTTCTCGAAGCTTTTTATATCCTATGTAGGGGCAAAATTTCCCTGTAGTCACTTTGTTTTCTCTTTAGTTACTTTTAACTAGGGTTTGCACATATAACCAGACAGAAAAAGGAATAAAATAGATACAACAAAATTACAACATGCTAAGGGCCCTTCTCTTAGTTCGTATCAATTTTATTACAGAATTCTCTTGAATATACTTTTATATTAATTCAATAATTTATTTATTCATTCAACAAATATTTGCCCAACATGTCAGTATTACACATTCACCTGCAATACTTCCTAAGTATTTACTACTATACTAGTTGATACCCATACAAATATTAACGTCATTTGCGGATTATGTAATTGTTCTTCTGAGAAATTCAAGGAAATGACTGTATAAATATTAGAATAAGGAGAGAATTCTGGTAGATGGCAATTATGATATAAATAAGTAAAAATAAATATTTTTATAAATCCATAATATAGACTTAGATCCACCACTTGTCTGTCAATTCGTCATACCATGGTGGCTTGTGTGTTGCTGTGATGCTGGAAGGTATGCCTCAGGTGTTTCAAATACCAGCCGGATCACCCACGGTGGACAAGTTTCAGTGGAGTTTCCAGACTAAGACAGACTAGGAAGAAAGAACTGGTGATCTACTGCTAAAACAATTGGCCAGTGAAAACATTATGAATATCAGTGGAACATTGCCTGATAAAGTGCCAGAAGATGAACTCCTCAGGTTGGAAGGCCCTCAAAATATGACTGGGGAAGAGCTGCCTCCTCAAAATAGAGTCAACCTTAATGATGTGGATGGAGTCAAACTTTCGGGACCTTCATTTGCTATTGTGGCACGACACAAACTGAAAAGAAACAGCTGCAGATATCCATTAATAATTAGAATGTGGAATGTAGGAAGTATGGATCTAGGAAAATTGGAAATTGACAAAAATGAAATGGAAAGCATGAACATCAATATCTTAGGCATTAAGTGAGCTGAAATGGACTGGTATTGGCCATTGTTAATTGGACAATCGTATGGTCTACTATGCCAGGAATGACAAACTGAAGAAGAATGGCATTATATTCATCTTCAAAAAGAACATTTAAAGATCTATCCTGAAGTACAACACTGTCAGTGAGAGGATAATATCCATATGCCTACAAGGAAGACCAGTTAATATGACTATTATTCAAATTTATGCACCAACCACTAGTGCCAAAGATAATGAAATCGAAGATTTTTACCAGCTTCTACAGTCTGAAATTTATCAAGCATGCAATCAACATGCATTGATAATTACTGATGATTAGAATGCAAAAATTAGAAATAAAGAAGAAGGATTAGTAACTGGAAAATACGGCCTTGATGATAGAAATGATGCTGGAGATCACATGAGAGAATTTTGCAAGACCAACAACCCTTTATTGGAAATTCCTTTTTCAACAACATAAACAGAGGCTATACACATGGACCTTGCCAGACGGAATACTCAGGAATCAAATCAACTACATCTGTGGAAAGAGACGATGGAGAAGCCCAGTATCATCACTCAGAACAAGGCCCAGTGCCGATTGCAGAACAGACCATCAATTGCTCATATGCATGTTCAAGCTGAAACTGAGAAAATTAAAATAAGCCCACAAGAGTCAAAGTACAGCATTGAGTATATTGCACCTGAACTAGAGACAATCTCAAGAATAGAAACACTAATGATCAAAAGACCAGATAAGTTGTGGAATGACATCAAGGACACCATACATGAAGAAAGCAAAAGGTCACTAAAAAGACAAGAAAGAAAGAAAAGACCAAAATGGATGTCAGAAGAGACTCTGAAACTTGCTCTTGAATGTAGAGTAGGTAAAGTGAACAGAAGAAATGATGAAGTAAAAAAGCTTAACAGAAGATTTCAAAGGGCAGCTTGAGAAGACAAAGTAAAGTATTATAATGAAATGTGCGAAGACTTGGTGTTAGAAAACTAAGAGGAAAGAACATGCTCGGCATTTCTTAAGCTGAATGAACTGAAGGAAAAATTCAAGCTTCCAGTTGCAATATTGAAGGATACTATGGGCAAAATATTGAATGAAGCAGGAAGCAGCAAAGAAAGATGGAAAGAAAATACAAGAAGTTTCAACAAATGGATGCAGAGCTGTAGGTGCTCATTTGTCTATGCCAAGAAATTTGAAAGACAGCTACTTGGCCAACTGACTGGAAGAGATCCATATTTGTGCCCATTCCAAAGAAAGGTGATACAACGAAATAAAGAAATTATCGAACAATATAATTAATATTACACGCAAGTAAGTTTTTGCTAAAGATCATTCAAAAATGGTTGCAGCAGTACATTGACCTGAAACTACAGTAATTCAAGCCAGATTCAGAAGAGGATGTGATATCAGAAGAAACTGGACTATATGAAGAAGAACATGGCACCAGGATTGGAGGAAGACTCATTAATAACCTGTGACATGCAGATGACACAACTTTGCTTGCTGAAAGTGAAGAGGACTTAAAGCACTTACTGATGAAGATCAAAAACTACAGCCTTCGGTATGAATTACACCTCAACATAAAGAAAACAAATTCTTATATCTGGAACAATAAGTAACATCATGAGAAATGGAGAAAATATTGAAGTTGTCAAGAATTTCATTTTACTTGGATCCACAATCAATGCCCATAAAAGCAGCAGTCAAGAAATCAAACCACATATTGTAAAAGCTGACGCAAAAGACCGCTTTAAAGTGTTAAAAAGCCAAGATTATTTTAAATGTGACATCTGAATGTCAATTTGAGGACTAAGGTGTGCCTGACCCAAGAGATGGTATTTTCAGTTGCCTCATACTCATGCAAAAGCTGACCAATGAATAAGAAAGACAGAAAAATAATTGATGCCTTTGAATTATGGTGTTAGTGAAGAATATTTAATGTTCCTTGGACTGCCAGAAGAATGAACAAATCTGTCCTGAAAGAAGTACAGCCAGAATGCTCCTTAGAAGGGATGATGGAGAGACTTTCTCTCATGCCCTTTTTTTTCTTTTTATTGTTGTGCTTTAAATGAAAGTTTACAATTCAAGTTAGTCTCTCCTACAAAAATTTGTACACGCATTGTTTTGTGACCCTACTTGCTCTCCCTATACTGTGACAGCACACTCTTTCTTTCCACCCCGGATTTTCTGTGTCCATTCAGCCAGCTCCTGACCCTCTCTGCCTTCTCATCTTGCCTCCAGATAAGAGCTGCTCATTCAATCTCATGTATCTACTTGAGCTAAGAAGCACACTCTTCACGAGTATCATTTATGTTCCATAGTCTAGTCTAATCTTTGTCTGAAGAGCTGGCCTTGGGAATGGTTTTAGTTTTGGGCTAACAGAGAGTCCAGGGACCACGTCTTCCAGAGTCCCTCCAGTCTCAATCAAACCATTAAGTGTGGTCTTTTTACTAGAATTTGAGTTCTGCACCCCACTTTTCTCCTGCTCCATCAGGGACTCTCTGTTAGGTTTCCTGCTAGGGCAGTCATTGTGGTAGGTGGGCACCATCTAGTTCTTCTGGTCTCAGGCTGATGAAGTCTCTGGTTTATGTGGCCATTTCTGTCTCTTGGGCTACTACTTTCCTGGTGTCTTTGGTGTTCTTCCTTCTCCTTTGCTCTAGGTAGGTTGGGACCAATTGATTCATCTTAGACGGCTGCTTGCTAGCTTTTAAGACCCCAGATGCCACTCACTAAAGTGGGATGCAGAACATTGTCTTAATAAACTTTGTTATGCCAGTTGACCTAGATGTCCCCTGAAAGCATGGTCTCCAGACTCATGCTCCTGCTACTCTGTGCCTTAATGTGTTTGCTTTTATTCAGGAAATTTCTTAGCTTCGGTTTAGTCCAGTTGTGCTGACTTCCCCTGTAGTGTATGCTTTCCCTCCCTTCACCTAAGATAATTCTTGTCTACCTCCTAGTTAGTGAATACCCCTCTCCCTCCCTCCCCACCCTCGTAACCATCAAAGAATGCTGTCTTCTGTGTTTAAATCTTTTCTTGGGTTTTTATAATAGTGCTCTTATACAGTTTTTGTCCTTTTGCAGCTGACTAAATTCACTCAGCATAATACCTTCCAGATTCCTCCGTGTTATAAGACGTTTCACGGCTTTGTCATTGTTCTTTATCACTGTGTAGTATTCCATTGTGTGGATGTACCATAATTTGTTTATCCATTCTTCCACTGATGGGAACCTAGGCTGTTTCCATCTTTTGCTATTGTGAACAGTGTTGCAATGAACATGGGAGTGCATATAGCTATTTGTGTGATGAATATTCTATTCTTAATTCTCTAGGATATATTCCAAGGAATGGGATTGCTGGATTGTATGGTACTTCTATTTCTAGCTTTTTAAGGAAGCGCCAGATTGATTTCCAATGTGATTGGACTGTTTTACATTCCCACCAACAGTGTATAAGTGTTCCAGTCTCTGCACAACCTCTCCAACATTTATTATTTTGTGTTTTTTGATTAATGCTAGCCTGTTGGGGTGAGATGGTATCTCATTGTAGTTTTGGTTTGCATTTCTCTAACGGTTAATGATCCTGAGCATTTCTTCATGTATCTGGTAGCCGCCTGAATGTCTTCTTTGGTGAAGTGCCTGTTCATATCCTTTACCCATTTTTTAATTGGGTTATTTGTCTTTTTGTTGTTGAGGTTTTGCAGTATCTTGTGGATTTTAGAGATTAGATGCTGATTGGATTTGTCACAGCCAAAATTTTTTTCCCAGTCCTTAGGTTGTCTTTTTACTCTTTTGGTGGAGTCTTTTGATGAGTGTGAGTGTTTGATTTTTAGGAGCTTCCAGTTATCTAGCTTCTCCTCTGGTGTTTATGCATTGTTACCAATGGTTCATATTCTATTTATGCCATGTATTAGGGCTCCTAGTCTCACAAACTTTTGACCCTCTGTGAAATGGATTAACACAGTGGCTGCAACAATGGGCTCAAACATAACAAAGATTGTGAGAATTGTCCAGGACTGGGCAGTGTTTCATTCTGATGTACATGGAGTCGCTATGAGTCAGAACCAACTTGACGACATTTAAAAACAACAACAACATTGACTTAGACATTGTTGTTGTTGTTAGGTGCCGTCAAGTTGGTTCCGACTCATAGCAACCCTATGTATTACAGAACGAAACATTGCCCAGTCCCGCGCCATGCTCACAATTGCTGTTATGCTTGAGCCCATTGTTGCAGACACTGTGTCAATCCATCTTGTTGAGGGTCTTCCTCTTGTTTGCTGACCCTCTACTTTACCAAGCATAATGTCCTTCTCCAGGGACTGATCCCTCCTGATAACATGTCCAAAGTACTTAAGACGCATTCTCACCATCCTTGCTTCTAAATAGCATTCTGGTTGTGCTTCTTCCGAGACAGACCTGTTCATTCTTTGGACAGTCCATTCAATATTCTTTGCCAAAACTGTAATTCAAAGGCATCAATTCTTGTTCGGTCTTCCTTATTCATTGTCCAGCTTTTGGATGCATATGATGCGATTGAAAATACCATGGCTTGGATCAGGTGCACCTTAGTCTTCAAGGTGACATCTTTGCTTTTCAACACTTCAAAGAGGTCTTTCACAGCAGATTTACCCAATGCAATGCGTCTTTTGAATTTTTTGACTGCTACTTCCATGGGTATTGATTGTGGATCCAAATAAAATGAAATTCTTAACAACTTCAATCTTTTCTCCATTTATCATGATGTTGCTTACTGGTCCAGGTGTGAGGATTTTTGTTTTCTTTATGTTGTGATGTAATCCATACTGTGGTCTTTGATCTTCATCAGGAAGTGCTTCTAGCCCTCTTCACTTTCAGCAAGCAAGGTTGAGTCATCTGTTAATGAGTCTTCTTCCGATCCTGAAACCCCTTTCTTCTTCACATCGTCCAGCTTCTTGGAGTATTTGCTCAGCATACAGATTATTTAGGTATAGTGATAGGATGCTACCCTGATGCACACCTTTCCTGACATTAAGCCATGCAGTATCCCCTTGTTCTGTTCAAACAACTGCCTCTTGATCTATGTACAGGTTCCTTATGAGCACAATTAAGTGTTCTGGAATTCCTATTCTTCACAATGTTATCCATAATTTGTTATGATCCACACAGTCAAATGCCTTTGCATTGTCAACAAAACACAGGTAAACACCTTTCTGGTATTCTCTGCTTTTAGCCAGGATCCATCTGACATCAGCAATGATATCCCTGGTTGCACATACTTTTCTGAATCCAGCCTGAATTTCTGGCAGTTCCCTGTTGATATACTGCTGCAGCTGCTTTTGAATGATCTTCAGCAAAATTTTACTGGCATGTGATATTAATGATATTGTTTGATAATTTCCACATTTGGTTGGATCACTTTTCTTGGGAATAGGCATGGTAGTTGTCTTTCCAATTTCTTGACATAGATGGTTGGGCACGTCCAGCGTTGCATCCATTTGTTGAAACATCTCAATTGATATTCCATCAATCCATGGAGCCTTGTTTTTTGCCAGTACTTCTTCCTTCAGTACCATTGGTTCCTGATCATATGCTATCTCTTGAAATGGTTGAAAGTCAACCAACTCTTTTTGGTATAATGACTCTGTGTATTCCTTCCATCTTATTTTGATACTTCCTTTGTCATTTAACATTTTCCACATAGAATCCTTCACCACTGCAACTCGAGGCTTGAATTTTTCCTTCAGTTCTCTCAGCTTGAGAAATGCTGAGCTTGTTCGTCACTTTTGGTTTTCTGTCTCCAGCTCTTTGCACATTTCATTATAATACTTTACCTTCTCAAGCTGCCCTTTGAAATCTTTTGTTCAGTTCTTTTACTTCATCATTTCTTCCATTCGCTTTAGCTACTCTATGTTCAAGAGCAAGTTTCAGAGTCTCTTCTGACATCCATTTGGTCTTTTCTTTCTTTCCTGCCTTTTTAATGACCTCTTGCTTTCTTCATGTATGATGTCCTTGATGTCATTCCACAACTTGTCTGGTCTTTAGTCATTAGTGTTCAATGAATCAAATCTATTCTTGAGGTGGTCTCTAAATTCAGATGGGATATCCTCAAGGTCATACTTTGGCTCTGTGTTCTTGTTCTAATTTTCTTCAGTTTCAACTTGAACTTGCATATGAGCAATTGATGGTCTGTTCCACAGTCAGCCCCTGGCCTTGTTCTGACTGATGATATTGAGCTTTTCCTTCGTCTCTTTCCACAGTTGTAGTCAGTTTGATTCCTGTGTATTCCATCTGGCGAGTTCCATGTGTATAGTCACTGTTTATGTTGATGAGAAAAAGGTATTTGCAATGAAGAAGTAGTTAGTCTTGTAAAATTCTATCATGTGATCTCCGGCATTGTTTCTGTCACCAAGGCCATATTTTCCAACTACTGATCCTTCTTCTTTGTTTCCAAGTTTTGCATCCCAATCACCAGTAATTATCAATGCATCCTGATTGCATTTTCGATCAATTTCAGACTGCAGAAGCTGGTAAAAATCTTCAATTTCTTCATCTTTGGCCTTAGTGGTTGTTGCATAAATTTGAATAATAGTCGTATTAACTGGTCTTCCTTGTAGGCATATGGATATTATCCTATCACTGACAGCGTTGTACTTCAGGATAGATGTTGAAATGTTCTTTTGACAATGAATGCAATGTCATTCCTCTTCAAGTTGTCTGATTAAAAATGGCCAATACCAGTCCATTTCAGCTTATTAATGCCTAGGCTTATTGATGTTTATGTGTTCCATTTCATTTTTGATGATTTCCAATTTTCTTAGATTCATACTTCATACATTCCACTTTCTGATTATTAATGGATGTTCGCAGCTGTTTCTTCTCATTTTGAGTCTTGCCACATCAGCAAATAAAGGTCCTGAAAGCTTGACTCTATCTATGTCATTAGGGTTGACTCTACTTTGAGGAGGTAGCTCTTCCCCAGTTGTCTTTTGAGTGCCTTCCAACCTGGGGGCTTATCTTCTGGCACTATATCAGACAGTGTTCCACTGCTATTCATAAGGTTTTCACTGGCCAATTCTTTTCATAAGTAGACTGCCGGGTCTTTCTTCTTAGTCTACCTTAGTCTCGAAGCTCAGCTGAAACCTGCCTGTCACAGTGACCCTGCTGGTATCTGGATACCGGTGGCATAACTTCCAGCATCACAGCAACATACAAGCCCCCACAGTATGACAAATAGACAGACATGTGGGGGTTGACTTAGATAATATACAGAAAATAAATGACATTTGTAATAGCAACTCAAATTATAAGCTATAAGAATAAACATAATAGCAAATGTGAATAAGCTATACGAAGAGAAAAACAATGCTTTCTGACACACATCAAATGAAATCTCAATAACTACAGTCATACTCATGTCTCTAAATAAGAACGTTCAAGATGGTAAAAATTTTGATTCTTCCAAAATAAATGTATAATTTTATAGTATTGACAATTAAAAATCTCATAGCTATTTTTAGGGGGACTTGATTAAATAACTTCCCAGGAAACCACAAAACTAATAAAATATTAAAACACAATTAATCAAAAATAGTTATTGTGTGCCTTTTGCATTGTAGTTATTGCGTGAGTTACTAGATACAGTGTAGAACAAGACAGACAAGTGTTTTGCACTCAGGGAAGTTACAATGTATACGAAAGGACTTATACTGAATATGTAATTACATTAAGGAAGATTTTATTCAAAATTCCCTGGAAATTCTTCCGTGATGAAATGGTATTTAAGCTAAATATTAGTTTGATTAATATAATAACCAACTTTCTGGCTCAAAAGTTAACTTTATTTCCTCAACATGAGGGAAATTTCACAGAGAAGAAATACATTCAAAGTTTGAGTAAAAAACAGATACAATTTACTATGCTACTGATTCTCCATAATCTGACAGGTGAGGTAGGTAAAAGTGCTAACTATAAATGGAAGTTAATGATTAGGGTGTCCACCACCTTAGATACACTGGGCAGGAGAGAGAGAGGGAAAGAAGAGAGATGGAGTTGTTTCAACAGTCTTCTGTCATCCAAGTAAAATGGGTTCTTTCTGGTCCAACTAGAGTGGATAGTAGTACCCCTATCAATTGTTGCCAAAGATCTTCAAGACTGGATTGTCCAGGCATCACCCATTATAAAGTTGTAAAAATTAAAACAGGCAAATAAACCCAAGTCACATAAGACCTAAGCATATGATAAAATGACATTTTAAATTAATGCCAAAAGGAAGGATTATTTTAAATGTGACAACTGGATGTCAATTTGTTAAATATAGGATTAGCTCTTTATCTCACATTTTATGCTGAAATAAATTCAAGATGAATTAAAGCTTTAAATATGGAAAAAACATAGAGAAAAGAGCATAGTGATGAATATTTATGTACTCTGGATGTGGGGAAAGATTTTTAAAAAATGACATCAAGTGTAGAAGCCATAAAGGAAAAGGAATAATCATTTGACTTCGTGAGAATAAAAAAAGTTACAAATTATTATATTTAACATACAGGAAGTTCCTGTGTGTCATGGATTGAATTGTGTCCCCCCAAAATATCTGTCAACTTGGCTGGTTCATGATTCCCAGTATTGTATGATTGTCTACCATTTTGTAATCCGATGTGACTTCCTTAAGTGTTGTAAACTCTATCGCTATGATGCAATAAAATGGATTAGCAGCAGTTATACTGATGAAGTCTACAAGATTAGATAGTGTCTTAAGCCATTCTTTTTTGAGATATGAAAGAGAGAAGTGAGCAGAAACATATAGAACCTCATACCACCAAGATACCAGTGCCAGGAACAGAGCACGTCCTTTGGACTTGAGGTCCCTGTGCTGAGATGCTCCCAGACCAAGGGAAGACTGATGCATCACAAGGACCTTCCTCCAGAGCTGACACAGACAGAAAGCCTTCCCCTGGAGCTAATGCCTTGAATTTGGACTTGTAGCCCACTAGACTGTGAGAGAATAAATTTCTCTTTGTTAAAAGCCATCTACTTGTGGTATCTCTGTTATAGCAGCACTAGATGACTAAGACACTACGAAATTCTGACTTAGGACAACTCGTACTTGCTCTTTCATGTTATGTAAATTTGCCCTCACTTTGAAATGATTGACCCATTCCCTCCTCACAACAAATTTTTCATTAAAATCACCTTCATTGGCTGCAGGTGCAGCTTTTAAATCATTGAAAAGGCTTAGAACCTTTCCTTGCACTAAAACCAAACCCACTGCTGTCAGGTTGATTCCCACTCAAAGTGACCCTGTAGGACAGACTAGAACTGACCCATAGGGTTTTCAAGGCTGTAAGTCTTTATGGAAGCAGACTGCCACACTGATCTCCCATGGAGTGGCTGGTGAGTTTGAACCGCTGACCTTTTCTTTAGCAGCCAAGCTGTTTAACCACTGCGCCACCAGGGCTCCTTTTTCTTGTATTAAAGTAAGGCTAAATAAGAACTATATGCACCTGTTCCAACTTACCTACAAATTCTTAAACACACATTCAGAAAGGGATGTTGTTTGTCGCCCTGGAATTGCCTGTACAAAAATTATCATAAATTGATAAATAAAATATGAAGCAACTTAATAGAAAACGTACAAAGGACATGAATAAGCAATTCATCAAGGAAGGTATGCAACTGGTCAGGAAATACTTTTACAAATATTTTTAGTTTTGATAGTGCAAATAAAAATAAAATGTATGTTTATATCTTTTTGCTAAAAAAATTTTCAAATAATTTCCTGCTTATATTTGGTTAAAAATACTCTAATGCTTTGTTAAAAAGTGCCATAATATTTGGAAGACAGCTGGGTACCAACATTAAAAGCATTATAAATTTGTCTGTCCCTTTGCTTATGTTTTCACATTTTTCCTCAAGATGAATTTCTGGAACAGAAGCGAAACTGTTGTACCAACTATTAGGCTATATGGATGCTCATCAAAGTATTATTTATAATAAAGGAAAAGTGGGGAATTGGTAAATCCATACAAGAGAGTCATATGTAGATATTTAAAGTTATGTCTTAAAAGTGTATTTATTGATGCTAAATATTGACAAGATGTAAGCTACAGATTATAATTGTGATAGTTAAGGTTGTGTGTCAATTTGATTGGGCCATGAGTCTCAGTGGTTTGGCAGTTGTGATGTAGTTTGGCAGCTATGTAATGATGTAATCACCTCCACAATGAGATCTGATATAATATAATTACCTTCATGATGAGATCTGCTATGAGCAGCCAATCAGTTGAAAGGGGGTTTCTTTGCGGGTGTGGCCTACATTCAATATATATATAGACTTTCAGGCAAGGCTCACTGGCATTTGCTCGCTCTGGATCCTGCATCTGGCCTCCAGTTCTTAGGACTTGAGCTAGCAGCTTACCTGCCAATCTTGGGATTCGTCAGCCTCGCAATCTGTGAGCCAGTGGCCTGCTGTCTTACCTGCCACTTTTGGGATTTGTCAGCCTCTGAAGCCTCTGAGTTAAAGGCCTGCCATCTTACCTGCTGATCTTGGGTTCTTCAGCCCCTACAGCTACTTGAGTCAGGAGAAGCCTCCAGCCTGACCCAAGAACTTTGGTCTTTCCAGCCTCTACAAGTACATAAGACATTTCCTTGATATAAATCTTTCTGTCTCTATATATATACATATCTATGCTTCACTGGTTTTGTGTCTACAGAGAACCCAGCCTAAGACAATAATACATAATATATTAAATATAAGTATATTAATATTTTCTATAAACATATATGTATACCATAAAATATCAGTAATTATAGATTAAAATGTTAAGAATGGCTATCTCTACATTGTGTACTTAGGAGTGATTATGTCATTTTCTTTTTACATATTTTTAAGTGGTTTTTTTTTTTTGTAATGGATAATTTATACTTGTTCACTTTTGAGGCTATTTTTAAAAATAATAAAACCTGGGTTTGAATCCTAGTTAAGCCATTTATTAGCTATGTACTTTAGATGTTATCTTACTTCTCAAACTCACTTTCCACATGTTTAAAATAAAATAAAAATACCCATTGGATATTATTTTGAGAATCACAAAGCTAAGGAGTATAAATGTTACTTTCTCTCCTCTCTCACCAAGGCACTTTCTTTGAATAGCAGTTCTACTGCACATTTTTCAGGAAGTTATTTCAAAGCTACAGTTTTTGCCAAGTTCAAATCGCTGCAAATTTGACTGATGACATGAACTTCAAAACCTGGCTAATATTCACAAGAGTCAGAGTAGTAACAACAGCATTAAAACTTGTCCTGGACAAACCCTCATTTCCCAGCTTCTTCACATGTAAACACATTCTCCCTCAGGTGAGAATCTGGTGTTTGGGTTTTGGGAGGAGGGGAGGCTTAAATCACTGTGCTTTGAAAGCCCAGAGCTAGGATGTGCCATCACATGAGAGGAAGCTGGAGAAATGAGACCAGCACTGGACATTTCTATTCTTGTCTGAATATTTCACACATAGGATTGCCAACAGAATCAGGGCACTGCATCTACAAAAACTCTTGGCATTGCTATGGACTGATTGCAGTAGCTTTAAGACATTTCAACAGGTAAGAAAAGTCACTAAGTGTCCTGAGGAATACAACTGGTAGGGGCTGGACTAAAGGTGAAGGATGAGAGGAAGCAGAGGTACAACTAACAGAATCACTTCAACTCCACGCATACACAGTCTTCAATAATCTGTTTATAATTAATAATTATTTACTCAGTGCCCACTGTGTATTACAATAAGATCTTCTCATTTAAAATTTTTATTTAGTCCTCATCATAGCCCATTTTGCAGATGAGGAAGAAGGCTTGGAGAGGTTAAGTAATTTTCCCATTTCTACACAGCTAGTAAACCAGCTCTGGAGGACCTCCGTAGCAACCTTCCTCCCATTTTTCCCTTGGAGCTTTTCTCTTTCCCTTTCCAACTACCAGGACACAAGTTTAGATCTTCATTGACCTAATCCCTGACCATTGTTAGCTGCCATCTAGTCAGCCCCCAGCTCACTGGCAACCCCATGCACAACAGAACATAATGCTGCCTAGTCCTGCACCATCCCCATGACTAGTTGCAGATTGCACTGTTGTGATAATATTTTTATTTGCTGTTTTTTTTAAATTATGTTTTAAGTGAAAGTTTACAGCTCAAGTTAGTTTCTCATACAAAAATTTATACGCACATTGTTATGTGACCCTAGTTGCTCTCCCTATAATGTAACAGCACACTCCTCCTTTTGACCCCAGATTTCCTGTGTCCATTCAACCAGCTCCTGTCCCTTTCTGCCTTCTCATCTCACCACTGGACAGGAGCTGCCCATTTAGTTTCACGTATCTACTTGAACGAAGAAGCACACTGTTCATGAGTATCATTTTATGCCTTATACTCCAGCCTAATCTTTGTCTGAAGAGTTGGCCTTGGAAATGGTTTTAGTTCTGGGCTAACAGAGAGTCTGGGGCTATGTCTTCTGGGGTTCCTCTAGTCTCAGTCAGACCATTAAGTCTGGTCCTTTTACTAGAATTTGAGTTCTGTACCCCACTTTTCTCCTGCTCTGTCAGGGACTCTCTGTTATGTTTCTGTCAGGATGGTCATTGGTGGTAGCCTGGCACCATTTAGTTCTTTTTTCTAGTTTCAGGCTAATGGAGTATCTGGTTTATGTGGCCCCCTCTGTCTCTTGGGCTAATATTTTCCTTATATTTGTGGTGTTCTTCATTCTCCTTTGCTCCAGGTGGGTTAGGACCAGTCGATGTATCTTAGATGGCTGCTCGCTAGCTTTTAAGACCCCAGACGCCACTCAACCAAAGTGGGATGCAGAACATTTTCTTAATAAACTTTGTTATGCCAGTTGACCTAGATGTCCCCTGAAACATGGTCCCCAGACACCTGTCCCTGCTACTCTGTCCCTCAAAGTGTTTGGTTGTATTCAGGAAACTTCTTAGCTTTTGGTTTAGTCCAGTTGTGCTGACTTCCCCTGTATTGTGTGTTGTTGTCCTTCCCTTCACCTAAGGTAATTCTTGCCTACTACCTAGTTAGTGAATATCCCTCTCTACCCTCGTAACCATCAAAGAATGTTTTTTTTTTTTTTTCCTGTGTTTAAACCTTTTCTTGAGCTCTTATAATAGTGGTCTCATACAATATTTATCCTTTTGTGACTGACTAATTTCACTCAGCATAATGCCTTCCAGATTCATCCATGTTATAAGATGTTTTGTGGATTCATTGTTGTTCTTTATTGTTTCATAGTATTCCATTGTGTGAATATGCCATAATATGTTTATCCATTCATCTGTTGATGGGCATCTAGGTTGTTTCCATCTTTTTTGCTATTATGAACAGTGCTGCAATGGACATGTGTGTGCATATATATATTCATGTGACAATTCTTATTGCTCTAGAATATATTCCAAGAAGTGGGATTGCTGGATGGTATGGTACTTCTATTTCTAGCTTTTTAAGGAAGCGCCAAATTGATTTCCAAAGTGGTCATACCATTTTACATTCCCATCAACAGTATGTAAGTGTTCCAGTCTCTCCATAACCTCTCCAAAATGTATTATTTGGTGTATGGATTAATGTTAGCCTTGTTGGGGTGAGATGGTATCTCATTGTAGTCTTGATTTGCATTTCTCTAATGGCTAATGATTGTCAGCTTTTGCTCATGTATCTGTTAGCTGCCTGAGTGTCTTCCTTGGTGAAGTGTCTGTTCATATCCTTTGCCCATTTTTTAACTGGGTTATTTGTCTTTTTGTTGTTGAGGTTTTGCAGTATCTCATAGAATTTAGATATTAGACCCTGATAAGATATGTCATATATGGGCTGTGTTTTGGAAGTAGTTTGCCAGGCCTTTCATTCTAGTCTGTCTTAGAATGGAAGTGCCTCTGAAACCTGCTTAGCATCATAGCAGCATGCCAAGTCTCCACTGACAGATGGTTGCTGGCTGCTCATGAGGTGCACTGGCCAGGAATGGAACCCAGGTCTCCTGCATGGAAGGTGAGAATTCTACTACTGAGCCATCACTGCCCCCTAAACTTTGATTCCCTTAAAAAAAAGAAAAGAAAACCCGTTGCCATCACGCCAATTCTAACTCATAGCGACCCTGTACAACAGAGTAGAACTGCCCCATAGGGTTTTCAAGGAGCAGCTGGTGGATTGACCTTTTGGTTAGCAGCCAAGCTTTTAACCACTGCAGCACCAGGGCTCCCAGCTTTGATTAGTGCCTTAAAAATGTTCTCATCTCAGACTCTTGCATCAGACTTACTAGAAGATGCTATATTGCCTGTCTTGGCTCTCACACCCCCTTGTCTAATTGTGAAATACTGACCATGATTTAGATTGACCTTTCTAATAAATAATGACTTGTCACTGTCTCTATCTGTGACAAGCTCGTCACTGCTTCCTTCTTTGATACTCCAGAGATGGTGCAGTGCGGTAAAATTGAGCCCTCTTGCTCTGAGGCAGTTGAATGAGCCCCATCTCCCTGCACCGCACTTTGCCTGTAACAGATCAAATCGCTTCGTGGAAGTGACCATTCGTTCTCTCAGCCCCTAGCCCCATGGTTGCTCGTCCTCCAGGACCAGTGGAGAAAGTGTTCTTAATTTGTCAGTTGCTTGTCAAGTTTAAGAATATTAAGAATCAAGAGGTTTTTCTTCAACTAAACACTCTTTCCTAAAAAGATTCATTAAGACGCCATTTTATGTAATAATGTATCTTTAAAAATTTACAAGTTTAAATTTGAATTTTGGTACCATTTTGATTGACCCAGGAAATCATTTAAAGTTGCTAGCACATATAGTGACATTTGGAAATGATTCTTTCAATTACAATGCTGCTACATGGTTTATAGATGCATTAGAAGGTGAGAAGAATTAAATGGTTTATATATAAATTAGGAAAAGAGAATAATCCTGGGTTTTGCAGATGAAAGCCACAGATCTCATTCAGTAGCTGTGTGATATTAGGCCAGTTGGTTCACATCCCTCATCTTCAATTTGCTCACCTCTAAAATGAAGATAACACATACATACCTTAAGAGAACATGGTGAGAAATGATGAACTATCTAAGGTGACCAACACCGCTACAAGCAGTCAGGAGTCACTCAATAAATGTCAGTTCCTTTCTTTTACCTTCCCACCTCCATGTACTTTCCAATCATTAATATTTCTCTTCTTTAAATATATGAACCCCAACAAAATTACATTTTTTAGATAGCCAAAAAGATGATTTTTTGGTGGGAGATGTCCTGACAAGAAGAGGTCAGGATCAGTATTCCTTTCTTTCCCTGTAGCAGTTAAAATTATTATAACAAAATGGATGGAAGTAAAGAAAATTTCTTTGCATATCCCTAGGAATTCAACATGTTAAAACTGTCCATTGAAAGAGTTTTGTGAATTTTTTTTACACATCTATCACAATAAAAAATCTTTCAAATGACTCCCTTAAGGGCAGAAAAATAAAACAAACAAAAAAAACCCAAGAAACTTTCTTTAAAGACTCATCTATTTATAGTTGCTATTCTTACTATTCTTCATCTTCCTATAACAAACAAAGAAGAGAAATAGCACACACATGCACACACAGTGGATGGATAAGCAAACGTTTTAAGAAAAATGAAATCCTTTCTAACAGGGCAAGCTGTCACAACGAAGTCCTGCAAAATTATACTTAACATGCATACTTTTCCTACTGAGACATTTTCTTATATTTATTTTTATAGTATTAATTACTTCATGAAAGCAAAGCAAATATGTCTAAAACAATGTGTCACCCATTTATATTTTATTTTGTGGTTTCTTATCTTTCATATTCCATCTTGCTTAGTGTTGTGGGGATGGGTGGACAAAGAACACTGCCCCCCATTTTAGGATACTTATTTATTACAATAGGCTTTCACAATTCCGAAAGAGATTTCAGAAGGTAGCAAAAATAAAGACGTATGTATTCTTCTTATACCTATGAATCTCCAGGACAAAAGATTGTGTACTGTGTATCATCACTATAGAGTCAAAAACCCATAAACATGAGCGAATTGCCTAAGTCGCGTTAGGAGAAGGAGAGGGGGGATTTTAGTAATTTTTGACTTGGAGTTCTTTAATCTTTTCCAAGTTGTGTTGTGAATTAACTTCCTCGGCAACAGTGCTGACTATCTACTGAGTGCACACTCCTATGACAGGGGCACGTGAGAGCTGGCAATAAGATGAGATCGCCACCCGTGATAGATGTCCAGTTTAACAGACAAGTGAACAATAGTTGATATACATGTAACCGTAAGTACAAGAAATGAAATACCTGAGCAGATAATGTAATGTTTAGTTAGTGTAGTTTAGTTAGTATAGTCACTTTGGAATTCTTTTATCATAATGTGTCTATTGCTGAAAATATTTTGGAAAGTTTATGAGCCAAGTGAGGATATTTGTTTCATTATTTTTGACTTACAGGTTACCTTTATCCAATTCTGCAGGCTGACCACCTTCATTTTTAGCAGAATTACATTTGAATGACTTTGGTTGCCTCTAAATGTGAAATATATTATTAAAATATTTAGCAATATTGAAGATATGCCAAAAATGCCTCTGAAAAGTAAGACACATACTGTTAAACTGCCAGTTCTCACTAATTTTCTCTGTATGTTCAATGCAATCGCACTCAAAATCCTCATACTTTTTAAATATATATTGGCAAGCTTACTCTAAAATTAATATGGAAAGATAAAAGAAACTAAGAACAGTCAAAATAATTTTAAAAGGGAAGAAAAGTTAGAGGACCCCAAAAATCCAATTTCAAGACTTACTATAATAATCTACGCATATATATTATATTAAAATAATAATCTACAATAATCAAGGCAAAAGGGTAGACACTAGATCAATAGAAAAGCAGAGGAATTGAGAAATAGACCCACATAATAAAGTTAACAGATTTGCAACTGAAGTACAAAGGCAATTCAAAGAAAAAAGGGTAGTCTTTTCAATAAATGGTGCTGGAACAATTGGACATTCATCGGTAAGATAAGGAGTCTTGACCCTCATCTCATACTTTATACAAAAATTAAAATAAATCGTAAGTGAAAACATATAACTATAAAACTTCTAAAAGAACACATAGGGCAAAATCTGTATGCCTTGGCTTAAGCAAGGACCTTTAGATATAACTCTAAAAGCATAATTCATAAAAAATTGATGAATTAAACATTGTCAACATTAAACATTTTTGTTCAGTGAAAGACACTGTTAAGAGAATAAAGACAAGCCACAGAGTGGGAGGAAATATTTGTCTATCACGTTTCTGACAAAGGATGTGTATCCAGAATATCTTTAAAAAACTCTCAAAACTCCAATAAGAAAACACTCAATTAAAAGGGAGCAAAAGTTCTAAGTATACACTTCACCAAATAAACTTAAAAATATAATCTCAATATGATTCACCATTAGGGAAATGCAAATTAAACCACGATCAGAAACTTCTGCACACCTATACCAAAACAAACAAGCAAACAACAACAACACCAAAACACCTCACCCCGTTGCCATCAAGTCAATTCTGACTTCTAGTGACCATAGAGGACAGAATAGAGCTGCCCCATAATGTTCCAATGAGCGGCTGGTGGATTCAAACTGCCGACATTTTGGTTAGCAACTGAGCTCTTAACCACTGTGCTGCCAGCCTTAAAGAATAAACTAAAAACAAAACAAAACAAAACACCAATTCTATAATACCATGAGTTTATTATGGTGAGAATGTTGAGCAAAGAGATCAAGAGTCAGAAAATATATGAGGTAAATTAACAGACGTGGGTGATCAATAAGGATGTCCCACATCTGTCTGATAGGATATCTAGAAAAAGCAGTTAGAGATCGAGAAGAGGAGAATAATCTAAAAGACAACAGAGAAAAATTTCACTCTGGTGAACAGAACATTCAAATTAAAAGAGCCCACCAGTGGATGAGCATCATGAATAAAGAAAAACCCACACCTACGCTATCCGCTAATATTTCAGAATTCTAAAGACGAAGAGAAATTCTCAAAAACTTTCAGATGAAAGCAAAATAATTATTCACAAACAAATGAAAACCAGACTGAATTCAGAAATGATATATCTATTTATGCTATGGTGGATGAGAACGTTGCTCTCTTACACGGCCCTGCTCTCTTCTGCCCGACCCTCTCAAAATTATTAAAACACTATTTGTAGTCCAAATAATTAAAGTATTTACATTAATATAATTATTCAAATGTTTCAGTGCCAAGTTGGCTTTTATATTCTGCTCACACTTCCTTATGTGAGTAGTCTTTTTTGTCTTTAATTTCCATTTGCCTTTTCTCTTTCAATATCTTCCTTTATTTTATCTGAAAATGTTTCAAATGCTCCATCATATCAATTATGATTATTTTTTTTCTGGTTCTCTTTATTATGGAAATGGTAAGTGAGAGCTCATTGACACTGTGTTCCAAAACGTGCTAGTTGTTTCCAGGCTCCCTGTATTGCTATCGGTCTAACAGGGATGGATCCACTGTTACTTGGACACTAAGTTTTTCCACTTCCTAGATTTACATCCTTATTCTATTGTTACACCTCCTCAAGTAACTTCCTTAGAAGGTATCTATGGGAGGTAAAATTCCTGTGCCATTATGTGTCTGGAAATGCTTTAATTTACTTTCTCAGTTCATTGTATACGCAAGGGCTGAGGATAGAATTCTAGGTTGAAATATTTTTTCCTCAGGATTCTAAAAGCAATGTTCATTTTAAGGGTGAAAAAAAAAAAAAAAAAAAGCTGATACTGCTGCTGAGTAGTCTGATACATTTCTTATTATGTTTCTTTTTATAGCATCTCTTGTTTTCTTTCTGGAGCTTTTGCAGTATCTCTTAACTCCAATTTTTAGAAAACAACTGATGATATATGTCTGTTTCCATTCATTCTGGGCACTTGATAGATCAATTCAACCTTTAGACTCACAACGTTTTAAAATATCATTTAATTATTTGGTTCTCATTCACTGAAATTCTTTACAGTCAGATAATGAATGGATCTTTTGGTTTAATCTTCCTAATTTTTTTGTTTTGTTTATTTTATAAATTTTATCTATTCTGTACTTCTTAAGAGGTTCTTTATATTTTTATTTAAATTGCATCTCAGCAATAATAGTTTTTAACTTCAAAGAGCTTTTTGTTATTAGCTGACTATTCTTTTTTTAGTATTCTGTACTTGTTTTATGGAGAAACATGAGGTAGACTCACAATTTTTAACTGGCACTCCAGTGTTATTCACACACACAATAAGAAAATATATGTAAGGGGACAGGAGACTTCATTAATATTAAATGTGTCATAGACATCAATACAGTGGAATACTATAGAGCCATTAGAAAAATTAAGGTAGATCTGTGTGTACTATGATGGAAAGAAGTCCATGATGTATTCCTAAGTGAAAATAAAGGAAATTAGTACATTCATTATTCATTTTACAAATATTTATTGAACATATGTGTTAGGCACTATTCTAGGCCCTAGGAATACACATGTGAGCAAAATAAACAAAATCCTTGCCATGTTACTACAAATAGTAATAATTTATATAATAAATTATTAGGAGGATATAGAGTGACAGAAGAATGATCAAGGAAGACTTCTCTGATGAGGTTACAGTTTAACTTGTACTCAATGGAAGTGAAGTCTTAGGCAATATGTATATCTGAATGTGGGTAAACTGATCCAATTTATGGGAAAAAAAATAAGCTCTGTAAATCTCTGTATCTTTATGTTTATATTTCAGTCAAATAGAAATAAGTCATGAAGGATACATGCGAAATGGTGGGGAATGGAAAGAAAAAGGAGGGAAAGATTTTTGCTAAGCGTATTTTTATGCAAATAACGTGCACGTTCTACATTTGTTTGCCAACCATGTCCTCCTCTCGTGAGGTATTTCTGTAAGCATGCTATGCTAATTTTTTTTTACAGCAGCAGGTAAAATAAATTTGGCATAGTGTACTTATGAAAATACCTCACCGGGGGAGGGGGGAAAGCAGACAAACATAGAACCCGTGCATTATTTGCATAAAAATACAGCAATAATAAATTACTTCTGTAATTTATAAAACACAGTAAAGCATGTACATATAAATATATAAATACTTTAAAGCATATAACAACAAAGCCTTTAAAGATGGACACCTTAAATTTCGAATTTTCTTTTTAGTTTCTTTACCTAATTGTTAATACGGGCTCAGTATTGGCATTTGTCTTTGCCAGAAAACACCAGCTAAAATATTCCAATTTTCATGTGAAAATTATTAATGATTTTTATTTTCTGGCAGTAAACTTATATATTCTTATTTTATTCTGGCCTGAAAGAGGAATAGTCCATTAACTATAGCATTTTACTTATAATATAACATACATATTATGCACTATATTAATTCCCTCTTTCATAAATGAACACAGATGAAGAAAGTTACAATAGTCCTAGATATTGACAGCCCACCTGAAGAAGTGTCTTCCTTTTTCTTGGAAGTTAGCTAATCTGAAGGCTTTACAATATCTAATAGCTCATTCACGTTTTTCAAAATTCCTTCAGAAAGTCACATAAGTTTTAATTAAACTTCTTTTTAAAAGAGTTTTATTGAGGTATAATTCACATACCATGAACAATTCATCCATTTAAAGTGTACAATTCAGAGGATTTTAATATATTCACAGTTATGTGCAGCCATTATCACAGTCAATATCAGAACATTTTTATCACCTCAGAAACAAATCCTGTATACTTTAGCTATCAATCTTCTATCCCCATATCTCTTCTCCAGCTCTATGTAACTGCTGATTCACTTTATGTCTCTACAGTTTAGCCTATTTTGGACAATTTATGTAAATAAAAACCCAAAACCAAACCCATCACTGTTGAATTGATTCTGACTCATAGTGACCCTATAGGGACAGAAAAGACCTGCTCTCTAGAATTTCCATGGAGCGCCTGGTGAATTCTCCAACCTTCTGGTTAGCAGCTGAACTCTTAGCCACTATGCCACCAGAGTTTCCAATTTATGTAAATGGAACCATGTAATATGCAGTCTTTTGTGACTGGCATCTTTCACTTAGTATAATGTCTACAAGTTTCATCCGTGCTGTAGCATTTCTCAGTACTGCATTCATTTTTACTACAGAATAATATTTTATTGTATAGATACACCACATTTTATTTATCCATTTGTCAGTTGATGGACATTTGGGTTGTTTTCAACTTCTGGCTATTATGAATAATGCTGCTGTGATGTGCAGTTTTTATGAGGCATATGTCCTCATTTCTCTTGGGTTCATACCTGGGAGTGGAATTACTGGGTCATATGGTAAATCTATGCTTAATCATTTAAGAAACTGCCAGACTGTTTTCTAAAGTGGTTGTATCATGTTACAGTTCCAACAGCAGTATACGAGGGTTCCAATTCATCTGCATCCTCAACAAAACTTGCTATTATCTGACTTTTTGATTCTAACCATCCTTGTGGGTGTGACATAGTATCTCATTTTGGTTTTGAATTGCATTTTCCTAATGACTTCTGATGTCGAGCATCTTTTCATGTGCATATTGATCATGTGTATGTCTATTCAGATCCTTTGCCAATGTTTAAATTGGGTTATCTTTTTATTATTTATTTGTAGGAGTTCTTTATATATTTTAGATACCCGTCCCTTATTGTATGTATAATTTACAAATATTTTCTTCCATTCTGTGAATTGATTTTTCACTTTCTTGTTAGTGTCCTTTGAAGAATAAAAGTTCTTAATTTTCATGAAGTCCAATTTATTTATTTATTTGGTTATTTGTATCTTTGGTATAATATCTAAGAATTCACTGCCAAATATGAGGTCATGAAGACTTATCCCTATGTTTTCTTATAAGAGTTTTGTAGTCTCCACTCTTAAATTTAAGTCTTTGATCCATTTAGAGTTAATATTTTTATATGGTGTGAAGTAAATGTCCGATTTCATTGGTTTACACATGATTTTCCTGTTGTTTCACACCATTAGTTGAAAAGACTACTCTTTCCCCGTTGAATGGTCTTGGCACCCTTGTCCAAAAACAGTTGATCATAGTCTCATGGCTTCATTTCTGAAATCTCAATTCTATTCCATTATGTGTATGTGTATTCTACACCAGTACCACACCATCTTGATTACCATTGCCTTGTAACTGTGGTGCCATCAATCACTTTTGTATGGCCTTTCTAGCCATGGTCTTGTAATTCCCACCCAAGTGATTGGGCAGGACTGTGCAGATATGGTAATCGTAGCCCACCAAAGGGATTGGTCAGTTTTGTCAGCCCCCTGGCTTGAAATTAACCATTCCAGAGGCAAGAAGAGGAGAATCCCACCACCACCAAGAAAGAAGACCCAGCACATCCTTTGGACCCAGGATCCCTGGGCTTGGAGGCTCCTGGGACCAGGAGACAGAAAGCAAACTATAATCCTGAAGACCGTGAGAAGGGGTGGCAGGAGAGACCTGGCAGCAGGAGACAGTGCAGTGGGCTTCCCGGCCCATGGAGAGAGAAAGCTGAGTGCCTTTGGGCAGAGGCCTAGGGCCAGGGAGAGGCGTGCCTGCAAGCATGGCTGGAAAGAGGCTGTTCTGATGAAAGAACTTTATCCTTCAGTGTTCCTGACACTGAATTATAACCTGTTACTTCCCTAATAAACTCCGTAATAGTAAGTATGCTCTGTGAGTTCTGTGTGGCCATTGCAATGAATTATTGAACTCAGCAAAGAAGTAGAGAGTGCCATGGGAAAGACGATTAGTGTCAGAAATGGTAAAGATGGCGGAGAGAAGGCATGTCTGACCTCTGCCTCATGGGAATCAGCCTTGGTCTGTTGGTTTGGATTCTCCTTTCCTCTTGTGAAGTTAGAGGAGGTCAAACAGTAGATGTATCTTAGATGGCCACTCACAGGCTTTTAAGACCCCAGTCGCTACTCAACACAGCCGAATAAGGAATATTTTCTTTATAGACTATATTACACAAATTGAGCTAGATGTCCCCTGAGACCATGGTCCCCAGGCCTCAGCCCAGTAGCTCGGTCCCTCAGGGCATTTGGATGGGTCTGTGAAGCTTCTATGACTTTGCCCTGGTCAAGTTGTGCTGACTTCCTCAGTATTGTGAACTGTCTAACCCTTTACCAAAGTTATGAGTTATCTACTATCTAGTTAACGTTTTTCCCTCTCCATCCCTCCTCTACCTTGTAACCATCAAAGATTGTTCTTTCTGTGAGGAAACATTTTCATGTGCTTTTATAATAGTGGTCTCATACAATATTTGTTCTCTTGTGGTTGACTTATTTCACTCAGCTTAATGCCCTCCAGATTCATCCATATTGTGAGATGTTCCGTAGATTCATTATTATCCTTTATCGTTGCATAGTATTCCATCATATGTATATACCATAGTTTGTTTATCTATTCTTCTGTTGATGGGCACTTATGTTGTTTCTGTCTGTTTGCTATTGTGAATAATGCTGCAATGAACGTGGTTCTGCCCATGTCTATTCGTGTGACAGCTCTTGTTTCTCTAGGATATATTCCTAGGAGTGGGATTGCTTGATCTTACGGTATTTCTATTTCTAGCTTCTTAAGAAAGCACCATTATTGTTTTCCAAAATTGTTGCACCATTTTGCATTCCCACCAGCAGTGTATTAGAGTTCCAGCAGCCTCTTCAGCGTTTGTTATTTTCTGATTCATGCCAGTAATGTTGGGATGAGATGGTGTCTCACTGTAGTTTTGATTTGCATTTCTCTAATGGCTAATGATCGAGAGCATTTCCTCATGTGTCTGTTAGCCACCTAATGTCTTCTTTGGTGAAGTGTCTGTCTGTATACTTTGCCCATTTTTTAATTGGATTATTTGTCTTCTTTTTGTAGAGGTGCTAGATTTTCCTACTGATTTTAGACATTAGACCTTTGTCTGATATGCCATAACCAAAAATTTTTTCCCAGTCTGTAGGTTCTCTTTTTACTGTTTTGGTGAAGTCCTTTAATGAGCATAAGTGTTTAATTTTTAGAAGATCCTATTTATCTGGCTTATCTTCTGGTGTTTGTGTATTGTTAATTATGGTTTGTATGTGGTTTATGCTAATATGTTAGGACTCTTGTGTTGATCCTATTTTTTTCTTCCCTAATCTTTATAGTTTTTGGTTTTATATTTAGGTCTTTGATCCATTTTAAATTAGTTTTTGTGTATGGTGTGAGGTATGGGACATGTTTCATTTTTTTGCAGATGGACATCCAGTTCTGCCAGCACCATTTGTCTTTTCCCCATTTAATGGACTTTAGGCCTTTGTCAATGATCAGGTGGTCATTGGTAGATGGATTTACATTTGGGTTCTCAATTCTGTTCCATTGGTCAATGTGTTAGCCGTTATACCAGTACCAGGCTGTTTTGACTACCATAGCTGTATAGTAGGTCTGAAGTGAGGTAGTGTGAGGCCTCCTACTTTGTTGTTCTTCTTCAATAATACTTTACTTATCCAGGTCTCTTTCCTTCCCATGTAAAGATAATGATTAGTTTTTCCATCTCATAAAAGAATGCTGTTAGTATTTTGATCAGGATTACATTGTATTTGTAGAATGTTTTGGGTAGAATTGACATTTTCACAATGTTGAGTCTACCTATCCATAAGCATGGTATGTTTTTTCATTTATGTAGGTCTCCTTTGGTCTCTTGCAGTAGTGTTTAGTAGTTTTCTTTGTATAGGTCTTTTAGGTCCCTGGTTAGATTTAGTCCTAAGTATTTTATTTTTTCAGGGGCTATTATAAACGGTATTGCCTTCCTGACTCCATTTAAATAGTTCTCTTTATTGGCGTATGGGAACCCAACTGCTTTTTTATATTGATCTTGTAACCTGCTACTCTGTTAGTTCCAGTAGTTTTCTTGTGGAGTGTATTGGCTTCTCTATATCATCTGTGAATAGGGTTAGTTTTACTTTTTTCGTACTGATTTGGATGCCCTTTATTTATTGTTCTTGCCTTATTGCTCTAGCTAGGACTTTCAGCACAATGTTAAATAGGAGTGGTGATAAAGGGCATCTTTGTCTTGTTCTTGTTCTCAGGGGGAATATTTTCAGGTTCTCTACATTAAGAATGACGGCTGTTGGTTTTGTATAGATGGCATTTTTTATTTTGAGGAGTTTCCTTTCTATTTCTACCTTATTGAAGTTTTTATCAGGAATGAATTTTGGACTTTATTGAATGCCTTTTCTGTGTCTGTGGAGATGATCATGCGATTCTTTTATTTTGGTCTATTTATGTGATGGATTACGTTGATTGATTTTCTAATGTTGAACCATCCTTGCATACCTGGTAAGAATCTCATTTTTTCGCAGTGTATCTTTTTTTTAATATGGTGCCGAATTCTGTTGGCCAGAATTTTGTGGACAATTTTTGCATTTATATTCATGAGAGATAGTGGTCTGTAATTTTCTTCCTTTTTTTTTTTTTTTGTAGTTTCTTTGCCTGGTTTTAGTATCACCCTTATGCTGGCTTCATAGAATGAATTCAGAAGTATCCCTTCCTTTTCTATATTCTGCAATAGTTTGAGTAGTACTGGTGTGAGCTCTTCTCTGAATGTTTGGTAGAATTCTCTAGTGAAGCCATCTGGCCAGGATGTTTTTAGTTGGGATTTTTTTTTTTTTATTGCCTTTTCAATGTCTTCTCTTGTCATGTGTTTTCAGACTTTCTACCTCAGTTTGTGTTAATTTTGTTAGGTAGTGTGTTTCTACAAATTTGTCCATTTACTCTAGGTTTTAAAATTTTTCATAGTACTCTGTTTATGATCCTTTTTATTTCAGTTGGGCCTGTTGTAATGTCCTCCATTCATTTCTTATTTGGGTTATTTGCTTCCTCTCCTTTTTTTCTTTTTTCAGTTTGTCCGATGGTTTGTTGATTTTGTTGATCCATTTAAAGAACCAACTTTTGGTTGTGTTGATTCTTTCTATCATTTTTCTATTTGATTTATTTTTGCTCTGATCTTTATTATTCCCTTTCTTCTGGTGGCTATGGGCTTCTTTTGCTGTTCTCTTTCTATTTGTTTGAGTTGTAGGGATAAAGTTTTGATTTTGTCCCTTTCTTCTTTTTTGATGTGTGCTCCTGTGATGGATGAATTGTGTCCCCCCAAAATGTGTGTCAACTTGGCTATGCCATAATTCCCAGTATTATGTGATTGTTCACCATTTTGTCATCTGATGTGATTTTCCTGTGTTGTAAATCCTACCTCTGTGATGTTAATGAGGCATGATTACAGGCAGTTATTTTAATCAGGCAGTACTCAATCTACAAGATTAGATTGTATCTTGAGTCCCTTTCTTTTAAAATAAAAAAGAGAGAAGTGAGCAGAGAGACAAGGGGACCTCCTACCACCAAGAATGCAGAGCTGGGAGTGGAGCGTGTCCTTTGGATGGAGGGTCCCTGCACTGAGACACTCCTAGACCAGGGGAATATTGATGACAAGGACTTTCACTCAGAAACGACAAAGACAGAAAAGCTTCCCCTTGAGCTGGTGCCCTGAATTCAGACATCTAGCCTCCTAAACTGTGAGAGAATACATTTCTTTGTGAGAGTCAGCCATCCACTTGTGGTATTTCTGTTATAGCAGCACTAGATAACTAAGACAACACCTATTGCTATAAATTGACCTCTGAGCACTGCCTTTGCTGTTTCCCAAAGGTTTCAGTATGATGTGTTTTCATTGTCATTTGATTCTAGAAATTTTTTTATTCCATCTTTGATTTCTTCAATTACCCACTGGTTTTTAAGCAAGATGTTATTCAGTTTGCATGTATTTTTTTTTCTTTCACTCTTCCTGTTATTAATTTCTGCTTTTATGGAGTTATCATCAGAGAAGATACTTTTTATTATCTGAATGCTTTAGAATTTGTTGAGGGTTGCTTTGTGGCCTAAGATGTACTTTATTCTGGAGAATGTTCCATGTGTGTTGGAAAAGAATGTATACTTTGCTTCTGTTGTGTGGCATGTTCTATATATATCTATAAGGTCAAGATGGTTGATTGTGGCTTTTAGAACTTCTATATCTTTGTTGAGTTTCTTTCTAGATGTTCTGTCCTTTACTGAGAGTGGTGTGTTGAAGTCTCCTATTATTGTTGTAGAATTGTCCATTTCTCTTTTTCAGTGCTGTTAGAGTCTATGTATTTTGGAGCCCTGTCATTGGGTGCATAGATATTCGTTATGGGTATGTCATCATGGTGGCTTGTCCCTTTAATCATTATGTAATGTCCTTCCTTGTCTTTTATGGTGGATTTTGTTTGAAGCTCTATTTTATCTGAGATTAGTATTGCCACTCCTGTTCTTTTTTGGTTGCTGTTTGCTTGATGTATTATTTCCATCTTTGGTTTTTAATATATTTATGTCTTTTTGTGTAAGGCATGTCTCTTTTGTAGACAGCATTTTGATGGCCATTTTTTTATCCATTCTGTCACTCTCTTTCTCTTTATGGGTTCATTTAAGCCATTTACATTCTGTGTAATTATTGATTGGTGTGTTTATTGCTATCATTTTGTAATGCTTTTTTTTGTGTGTGTGTGTGTGGGGGGGGGGGGGATGCTGACGTTTTCTTTGTTCCTCTTACTTTCCTGTGCTGAGAACCTTTTGTTTGTTTGTGAAATTTCTTTTTGTTTCTTTCATTATTGCATATTTTTTGTTGACTGAATCTTTATGTTTTTCTTCTTTTTTATTCTGATTAGTAGGTTTGTTAATTTTCTTTATGGTTAATGTTATCTTCCTAAGTTTTAACCAATCTTTAATTACTTGATATTGCCTTGACTTCTTCTCTATTTGAATGTTCTACACCATGTATTCTCCCTTTTATTGTTCTGATGTTGTCATCATTTACATATTGATGTATCTAGTTCCCTGTTTTGAATATTTAGTTTTCTTTTATCCTTGAGAGTTCATTATCTAGGTGGGTATTTGACTGATACTGACCTGTGTCCTAGATTCAGGTTGTTGTCTGATGTTTGTTCTCTAACTGAAGGACTCCCTTTAATAATTGTTGTTTTTTTCAAATTCCCCTAATTTCTGTGTACCTGGAAATATCCTAATTTCACTATCATATTTGAAAGAGAGTTTTGCAGGATATATTATTCTTGTTTGACAATATTTTTTCTTTCAAGGTTTTACATATATTATTCCATTTTCTTCTTGCTTGTGTCTTAGGCTGGGTTGTCTAGAGAAGCAACACCAATAAAGTGTATGTGTATATATATATATATATAGTTTTATATCAAAGAAATAGCTCACGTGATTGTAGTGGCTGGAACGTCCCAAGTCCATGGATCAGGATAGAAGCTTCTCCTGATTCACATAGCTTCAGGGGCTGGCAAACCCAAGATCAACAGGTCTGAAAGCAGGGCTCTTGCTCACAGGCTGTGACTATCTATGAATCCCAAGATTGGCAAGCAAGACTGTAAGGCTTCTCCTGATTCACGTAGCTGCAGGGGCTGGTGAACCCAAGATCAGCAGGTCAGAGAGCAGGGCACTGTTCACAGGCTGTGAAGATTGATGAATCCCAAGATCGACAGATAAGCTGACAGCTCAAGTCCCAAGAACCACTCAAGTCCCAGAACGCCTGCTTATATTCTAATTCAAGCCACACACCCAAGGAAACTCCCTTTCAACTGATTGGCTACTCACAGCATATTCAATTATGGGAGTGATCACATATAGACACTGAGAATCATGGCCCAGCCAAGTTGACACACAATCTTAACCATTACACATGGTTGAGTAATCAGAGCTTAGTCTTAGTGTTTCCCCTTTGTATGTTATTTTTCTTTTTTCTCGAGCTGCTGTCAGGATTCTTCCTTTGTTTTTGGCTTTGGCAAGTGTGATTATGATATGTCTTGATGACTTTCTTTTGAGGTCTATCGTATATGGCATTAGTTGAGCTTCTTGGATGGTCAGCTTTTCTTCTTTCATGATACTAAGGAAGTTTTCAGTCAGCAAATCTTCAATGATATTCTCTGTGTTTTCCACTTTCTCTCCCTGTTCTTGAACTCTGATCACACACAGATTTTTGCTCTTGATTGTATCCCACATAGTTATTATATTTTCTTCATTCTTTTCTGTGATTTTTTCCTCAAAGTGGCATCCATGGATTTGTCTTCAGTTTCACTGAGTCTGTCTTCCATTGTTTCGAACTTGCGCCTAAAACCTTCTATTGTGTCATCCTTTTCTGAAATTTTGTTGTTTATCTTTTGGATATCTAATTGCTGTTCTTGTATGATTTCTAAATTGTTGATTTGTTTTGACATTTTTTCTTGTATCATTTTCCTGAATTCTTCTATTGCTTTGTCTGTGTTTTCTTTGATTTTGGCTGTATTTTGATTGATTTTGTCTGTTTTCAATGATTTTATCTGCATTTTCCTTGATGTCTTTCCTAATCTCTTGGAAAGCTCTGAATATTAGACTTGTGAATTCCTCATCAGGTAGTTCCAATGGTTTTTTTCTTCCAGAAGGTCAACTGGAGCTTTATTCTCATTGCTT
Source organism: Dugong dugon (assembly GCA_030035585.1). Taxonomy (NCBI): domain Eukaryota; kingdom Metazoa; phylum Chordata; class Mammalia; order Sirenia; family Dugongidae; genus Dugong; species Dugong dugon. The sequence goes on along the minus strand of CM057472.1, from coordinate 15,281,047 downwards.
ACTGGAGCCCTCCTGTCCTATTTTATGTATTTTGATATTGTCTGCTGTCTCTGAGAACTTCAGGTATTATTTTCTTTATTTATTGATTGTAGGTTTGTTTGTTTCATCCTGCTTTTTGTTTTGTTTGGTTATGTCGGGGTGGGTGGGCTGAGCATGGTTTGTTGCTTGCTCTTCTGAGGGCACCAAGTTTCATCACTTTGTCCAGGTGTGCAGGGCTAGTTGCTTTGCTTGGTGCAGCAGGGCAAGTTCAGCAGGGGGGAAGGGACGGAGATGGGTCATTTGTATGCAGCATGAGCCAGGCTAGAGGCTGGAGTGGAGTCATGGCGAGCAGAGGGAGGGGTCCAGAACCAGTGGGGAGGGGCAAGGGTGCTGGGCTGCATCCCCTCAGGGCTGCAGATGGCAGGGCAGAGGAAAGAGGTAGAAGGTGGGATGAAGGTAGGGGCAGAGGGGCCTAGATGGAGGAGGGCAATGGGTGGATTTGTACTGTGGTTCCCAGCAGTTGAGGTTGCTGTGATGGGGCAGTTATGGCCGCTGTTCACCACAGGGGTGGGGGTTGTAGAAGCATGCTACTGTGGTTACCATATGAGAGAGTCTGGGATCCTCCTTGGATTGCAGCCAGCAAAAGTGATCTTACATAGCCCTGGGTGTGTCTACACCATACCTATGTCTCCTGTTGGGTATTCCATGGCGGTGCCTTTCTGTGTGCTGGATCGTTGGTTTTATTCCAAGATGGCCACGCTGAGTCATGCCATCTGACCAGGAACCTCCACTCCGTATCTCTATTCCTTCCCCATTTTCTATCAGTTTCTTCTCCTTAGTGACTTCTGATCTAATACTTTATCCCTTCATTTAAGGTTCAAGGTACCAGGATTGACGTCTGTATCTGTTTTACTTGTTTTTTTGGGTCTTTGCTGCAGTGGGATGGCTTAGCGCATCTGACTAGTCCGTCATCTTGGCTCTGCCACAGGATTTTTGTTTTCTTTATGTTGAAGTGTAATCCATCTTGAAGGCTGTAGTCTTTGATCTTCATCAGTAAGTACTTCAAGTCCTCTTCACTTTCAGCAAGCAAAATTGTGACTTCTGCATATCACAGATTGTTAATTTTCTCCTTCCAATCCTGATGCCCTGTTCTTCTTCACATAGTCCAACTTCTCAGATTATTTGCTCAGCATACAGACTGAATAAGTATAGTGAAAGAATACAACCCTGACACACACATTTCATGATTTTAAACCATGCAGTATCCCCTTGTTCTGTTTGAATGACTGCCTCTTGATCTATGCACTGGTTCTGCATGAGCACAGTTAAGAGTTCTGGAATGCCCATTCTTCTCAATGTTATCCATAATTTGCTATGATCCACACAGTTGAATGCCTTTGCATAGTCAATATAACACGGGTAAACATCTTTCTGGTATTCTCTGCTTTCAGACAAAATTCATTTAAACATTAGCAATGATGTCCCTCATTCCATGTCCTCTTCTGAATCCTGCTTGAATTTCTGGCAGTTCCCTGTTGTTGTACTGCTGCAACGGCTTTTGAATGATCTTCAGCAAAATTTTACTTATGTGTGATATTAATGATATTGTTTGATAATTTCCACATTCTGTTGGATCACTTTTCTTTGGAATGGGCACAAACATGAATGCACAATGTTTTCATGAGTGTCATAAAGTAGTATGTGCATATTTAACTCAAAATTTTAATACACTAGACTTATGGCATTTCGTTCTTAGGTACGAGCTGTCCATAAGTCAGATATTCTGAACCTGGGGACATTGTGTATAAAACTTTTACATGATTGAAAAGGAAAAACTGTATAAAAATATACACCTTCTCCTCACTTATCGACATGGTTAGGTTAAAAAGACTAGGTCATTACGCAAAATTGTTGTTATGCAAAAATGGAGATTGACCACATCAGATCACAAAATGAAGGATGACTACATCATTGCATAACTGCCAAATAACATCATTATATAACTACCAAGTTACACCTTTACATAACTGCCATGTTACATCATCACATAACTGCCAAACCACTGAGAATCATAGCTCAGCCAAGTTGACACATAATTTTAACAATCAGAGCAAGCGTTACTCGTCTCACACTTCAGCATTCATCAGTGCCACACGTACGTTGTTAATGCTCAAAATAATAGATAGTAAATTTTTTACTATTGTAAATGCAAAATGTCGGATAATGAGATAGTCAATAAGTGAAGATAAGGTGTATTTAGAAGTCTGACTTCCTCCTATATCAACTTTCCTCTGTTAGTATCACCACCAATTGCTAACCATTTCCATCTTAATAGTTTCTGGTGTAAACTTTTAGTGTTTCTCAGAAGTACCCTTCCCCAAATAAGTAAATAAATAACATAAATAAGTTTATTTATTTACTATGTTATCTGTACATAAATGTACTATTTTTTTATCCCCATGTTACTATATGTCCCGGAAGTCAATCTATATCAGTGCATTGTGTTCTTCTTCATCCTTTTTTTCTTTTTTAATTAGTGGAAGTATGATAGTGTATTCAACCAGTCTCCTACGGATCGTGTTTTATTGGTCTCAAAGCCAAGCAAGATTGTGTAAAAGGGTGGACATCAGGTCTGGAAGGAGCTCTGGTGGTGCAGTGATTAAAGTGATCAACTGCTAACCAAAAGGTCAGTGGTTTGAAACAACCAGCAGCTCTGCAGAAGAAAGATGTAGCAGTCTGCTTCTGTAGAGATGTACAGCTTTGGAAACCCTATGGGGTAACTATGAGTCGAAACTGACTTGATGGCAATGGGTTTGGTTTTGGGTTTTGTTCTAGTCAGCTGGCCAGGTAGCTGTCTTCCAAATTTCTTGGCCTAGATGAGTGAGCACCTCCAGTGCTGCATCTGTTTGTTGAAATATCTCAATTAGTATTCCATCAATTCCTGGAGTTTTTTTTTTTTTTTTGCCTATGTCTTCAGTGCAGCTTGGTCTTCGTCCTTCAGTACCACTTGTTCTGGATCATATGCTACCTCCTGAAATGGTTGAATGTTGACCAATTCTTTCTGGTACAGTGTTCTCTGTGTCTTTCTTCCATCTTCCTTTGATGCTCCTGCATTGTTGAATGTTTTGCCCATAGTATCTTTCAACATTGCAACTTGAGGCTTGAATGTTTTTTTCAGTTCTTTCAGCTTGAGAAATGCAGAGCGTGTTCTTCCCTTTTGGTTTTCTAACTCCAGGTCTTTGAACCTTTCATCGTAATACTTTACTTTTCTTCTTGAGCCACCCTTTGAAATCTTCTGTTCAGCTCTTCTACTTCACCATTTCTTCTGTTTGCTTTAGCTGCTCTATGTTCAAGAGCAAGTGGATTCCTTAGGATACTCTATATACCCATCATGCCATCTGGGAATAGAGATAGTTATACTTTCTACTTTCCAATCTGAATGTGTTTTAGTTCTATTTCTTGACTAATTTCCCAGGCTAGAAGCTCCAGTAAAATGTTGAATAGAAGTAGTGAGAGTGGACATTCTTGTCTTTCTCTTGATCTGAGGCAGAAAGCATCCAGTTTTTCATCGCTAAGTATGATGTTAAAGATAGAATGATAGATAGGTAGATAGTTTGCTTTGAGTTGATGCTGACTCATGATGAACTTGTGTACAACAGAAGGGAACGTTGCCCAGTCCTGCATCATCCTCATGATTGCCAGCATATTCAAGTCTATCTTGAGATTATGATGTCAATTCATGTCAGTGAAAGACTCCCTCTCCTTCACTAAACATGATATCCTCTCCAGCAGTTGATCTTTGCTGATGATTTATTCAAAACAAGAGTCGAACAATATTCTGTTATGATCCACAAGGTTTTCATTGGCTAACTTGTGGAAGTAAATTGACAGTTCTTTTTTCATAGTCTGTCTTAGTTTGGAAGCTCTACTGAAGCCTGTCCACTATGGGTGAGCCTGTTAGTATTTGAAATACTAGTGACATAGCTTCCAGCATCATAGCAACATGCAAGACATCACAATACAACAAAATGACAGATGGGTGATGGAAGTGTGATGTTAGCTGTTGGTTTTTCATAGATGCCCTTTATCAAGTTGAGGAAATAGCTTTCTATTCCTAGTTTAACTGTTTTTGTTTTTTTTTTTTATCATGAAAGGGTGTTGGAATTTGTCAAATACAAATACCTTTTTGGTATCTATTGAGATGACCATGTAGTTTTGGTTTTTTTATTCCATTGTGGTGCATTGCATTAATTGATTTTGGGGTGCTAAAACAGCTTGGCATTCCTGGGATAATTCCCAATTGTTCATGGAGTACAATTATTTTTATATGCTGCTGGGCTCAGTTTCCTAGTATTTTGTGTCCATATTCCTAAGAGATATTGATCTGCAGTTTTCTTTTTCTGGTGAAGTTTTGCCTTGCTTTATGTCAGGATAATACTGGCCTCACAGAGTGAGTTTAGAAGTATTTCCTCCTGTCCTGTTTTTTGGAAGGGCTTGTGAAGAATTGATATTAATTCTTCTTTAAATGTTTGGTAGAATTCAGAGGTGAAGCCATCTGAGTCTATACCTTTCTTTGTGGGTAGTTTTTTGATTGCTAATTCAATCTCTTCACTTGTTGCAGGTCTATTAATTGTCTGCTATGGATAGTTCTTGAGGTCACAAAGTGAGATTTGTTCTGAACCCAGGTGGGTTCTTCCCAGCTATGTCTTTTCCCAGTTCTCGCAAGCAAACTAATCGGCCTACAGTTTAGCCTACATGTCCGAAGAATCTACAAATCTCTTGCCAATTGCCTTTCACCTAACCTCTCCTATTATTGAGAACACCCTTAGGCTTTAACTTCTTTACACTCTGTTGCAAATTAAGTCCGTTCCTTTGGGAAGAGATTAGAGCTATCTGATTCAGAACTCAATTTCCCTGTCCCCTCACATCAGGAAAAACCTCTGAGCCAAGGCTCTGGAACTGCAGTTGGGGACGATGGTACACTTCTCTCTGAGTGACAGAGAGTGTTTGGTCATGGGGAGAGGGGCAGTAGTCTCAGGTCTTGTTGGCCTGCTTCTCCTGGAGTGGACCAACCACCTTATGAGCCAGAGCAAGCACAATCTAAACCCCAGTATTCTCAGCAGTATCACACCCAAGATAGAGTCTCTTGGGGCTGGGCAGAAGAAGGGAATCCCCATTTCTTAGCTGCAGTCACCCAGGATTTAGCCTCAGCAAGAGTTACCTGAGGCAGGATGAAAAATGCTGACTTCCTGTCTTCCTTGTAAAATAGCCCTCTAACTGTAATCTGAAGAGAAGGGGATTCCTGTGTTCTTGACTATACCAGATTAAAGTGGAGAGCTGTCTTGGTAAGTTTGGAGGAGGTTGGGAAGAAGCAGGTCTTAGTTCAAATACCACAAACCCTCATTGTTCTTACATAATTACAGTAGATTTTCTTGAATAAATGTCTCTTTATTTGTTTTATGTCCATAGGACGATTTATAGAGATTTTAAATAGTTGTTGTTTATTATATTTTGTTTTTTAAAAAATAGTTTTCACCAGTTTCACTGGGGAGTGGGTCTGCAGAACTCATGCTGTCATGCTGAAAGTTGATTTAATTTCTTTCAAGAAGTTTTATATATTTTATATATCAGATATATTTTGTAAAAGCTAATATAAATTAAAAAGGAATTCTAAAGAATATTAAAGTAATTCACAGGAAAAGAAGGGGGAAAACAGAGAGAACAAAAAAATAAAATAGCAGACTTAAGCTCTAACATATCAATAATTACATTAAATGTGAATGTTCTAAATTAACCCACTGAAAGGCAGATTCGCAGAGTAGATTAAAAAATGTTACCCAACTATATGCTTTCTACATGAAACTCACTTCAAATATAATGACGTAGGCATGTTGAAGGTAAAAGGATGATAAAATATATCATGAAAACATTAATCAAAGGAAAATAGCACTAACTATATTAAGGTCAGATAAAGTAGTCTTCAGAGCAAAGAAAATTACCAAAGATAGACAGAAACATTATGTAATGATAAAAAAATCAGTCCTCCAAGAGGATGTAACAATTCTAACTGTGTGTGCACCCAATATCAGAGCTACCAGGTATGTGAATAAAAAACCATAGAACTAAAAGAAAAAATAGACAAATCTAAAATTATCATTGCAACTTCGACACTCTTCTCTCAAGAATTGATAGAACAAGTGGACAGAGAAATCACCAAGGTTATAGGACAAGTCAATAACACCATCAACCAACAATATCTCATTGACATTTATAGAACGTTCCATGCAACAAAGCAAGAAAACACATTCTTTTCAAGTGCCCACAGAACGTATACCAAGTTAGATCATATCTTGGATCATAAACAAATCTCAACAAATTTAAAATAATTTAAATCACACTGTGTGTTTTCTGACCACAATGGAATCAAACTAGAAATCAGTATCAGGAGGATAACATGAAAATCTCCAAACACTTGGAAAATAAATAGCACATTTCTAAATAATTCATGGATCAAAAAGGAAATTTTAAAGTAAATTAAAAAAAAATACATCAAACTGAATGAAAATGAAAATACAACATATCAAAATTTGTGAGGGAGAGTTAAAGCAGTGCTGAGAAGAAAAGTTGTAGCACTAAAGCATACATTACAAAAGAGGAAATTCTCAAATCAATAATCTAAGCTTCAGTTCAAGAACATAGAAATTGAAGAGTAACCAAAACCCAAAGCAAACAAGAAATGAAGTCATAAAAGAGCAGAAATTAATGAAATTGAAAACAGAAAAATGATAGAGAAAGGCAGTGAAACAAAGAGATGGTTCTTTGAAAACAACAATAATGTTGACAAATCTGTAGCAAAACTGATAAAGAAAAGAGAAGACACAAATTAACTATATTGGGAATGAAACGGGCTGTCACTACAGACCCTGCAGACATTAAAAGAATGATAAAGGGATACTACAACAACTTTACACACATAAAAGTGACAATTCAGACAAAATAGCCCAAATCCTCTAAAAACATAAGCTATAATAAATCACCTATTATGAAATAGATAATTTGAATAGCCTTATTAATGTTAAGAAATTTAAATTTAAGAACTACCCAAAAAAAGAACTCCAAGCCTCTGTTGTTTCACTAGAAAATTCTACTAACTGTTTTAAAAAAAAAAGGCTATGTAATTTCTTTCAGAAAACCGAAGAGGAGGGAAGATTCACAACTCATTTTTACAAGCTATTATTATGCTGGTAGAAAAACTAGACAAACATAGTACATAAAAGAACACTACAAAGTAGTATTTTCCATAAATGTATATGCAACAATCCTTAACAAAATATTGCAAATAGGATCAAACAATATATAAAAAATATTATACATCATGATCAAGTTGGGTTAATCAGGGATGAAACACTGGTTTCACTCTGGAAAATAGTTTGGCAGGTTCTTTAAACACTAAACAACCAACAACCATATGGTCCAGAATTTGCAATCCTGGGCATTTATCCCAGAGAATAAAGACTTATGTTTACACAAAAACCGGTACGTGTATATTTCAAACCTCTTTTCTCGTAAGAATCAAAACTGAAAAAAACCCAGATGTCCTTCAATGGGTGAATGGCTAAACAAACTGTGGTACATCCATACCATGAAATAATACACGGCAATAAAAAGGAACAAACTATTGATACATGCAGCCACCTGGATGAATCTCTAGAGAATTATACTAAGTGAAAAAAGCCAACCCCAAAGAGTTACATACTGTATGATTCCATTTACATATAATTATTTAAGTCACAAAATTATAGAAATGGAGATACATTAAACCCTGGTTCCCAAGGCTTAATGAGGGATGTGGGTATGTCTATAAATGAGTAACAGGAGGGATCGTTATGATGATGGAGCTGCTCTGTAGTTTGATTTATTATTGTCAGTATCCTGGCTGTGATATTGTACTATAGTTTTGCAATATGTTGCCTTTGGTGGAAACTGGGTAAAGCATACTTGGGATCTCTCTATGTTATTTCTTAAAATTCCATGCATGATACAAGTATCTAAAAACAAAAAACAAAATTTGATTTAGAAAAAGAAGCATTGGTTAAGTCTGATTGGATTTTGTAATTAAAAAATGCTCAGATTATGCCTAATTTCATCTTCCACATAGAGAAAAATATATAGCTCCAAAAAATTACAAATGATGCACTGTAATTGCATATTTGATGAGTTTATAACCATAGAAGGCAAATTTTCATTTGCAAGATTATAAATGATTAAACATGTGAAAAACATTTGTAAACTTATATACATTAAACAGTATATGAGAGTTTTTTACTTCTATAGAACCCTTAAGCATCTAGCATAGATACTAGCAGGTTAAAATTTTATTTTTTCTTTCTTCAGTTGACATCTTATTAGAAAATTCTATAGCAGATGTATGTGGTGATGCCTACATTTTTATAACAAAATAGTTATTTTATAGTGAGGAAATGTGCATAAAACAAGAATAATATAGACATTTATGATAAAGACAATATTTAAAATAAGACTGGTTATAAATTGAGACAAAGAAAAAATGGTCAATAGGTATTTTTTCAATAACATATTTATTCATTTTTTATTTTTATAAGGATAGTTTTTTTTTCCTTTTTTTTTCTTTTCAACACCTCACTATGTCTTTAAATTAAAAATAGTGCCCATCTGTGCTTCAGCCTTGCAAATGCTAAGGAACTTTAGTGTGAAATCCTAGAATGGATTTTGTACGTCATTCTCTACTGGCAGCACTGAGAGGAGGAGGTAATAAAAATACATACACACAGCAGGATATGATTCTGGGGCTCTCTCAGCTGGAAGAAGCTGGCACGTAACACCTGGGGCTACAAGTGGAAAGAAACATAATGGAAAAAAATCATGCGATTAGACTGAGGGCTATGGCAAAGTCACATGTATGTGTGCATATGTGTGTTTATGCTAAGAGAGCATATTGTAGTGTCCCAAACGCTACCAAAGGAAAGCTAAAAGCCCAACCCTTATGTCTCTTCTCAGTCTCCCCATGCACATGCTTGCATTCACCATCCATGCTTGGCACAAGAGGGAATAGTGTCAGAAATGGCAGCGGAAACAAGTAGGAACCTTGACAATGTTTTAACGCTCAGTGGGAAGAAGAAAAGGCAATGTTGCATTATTCTATTGAGGGGAAAAAGAAAGATCCTTATTAAACTAATTAAGTTTACTCTCAAGGTATGCCCTCCACGAGCATGCGTATATGTCTATATGTTAATGCACCACAATATTGTAAAATAATTACAAAACAATGCAATGCAATAAATATTAAATTATTTAAAATATGAGTTTTACATTAATGTTCTTTAGTATTCTTTGATTTTCTAGTATTTTGCAAAGGCCTCATAAATTTACAAATTCAAATAAAAAATTATACAACAGTTCATTAAATCTCTGAAAGCTGTATTGGCCAGCTTTCTACTGAAATAATGTTGCATAAAAACAACCCCAAACCCAGTGGTTTACAAGAACCAAACATTTATTTCCTTCTCATGGGTGTGCAGACAGTTCTGTAAAGCATTATAGGAATTAGCTGAAATCAATTTCTGGTTGACATTTGGGTTCAAGACTGTTTCACATGTCTCTTCTATTTGTGCCAGTGATACCAGGGCATGTTCTTCTCAGGATGGGTGGCAGAAGCATAAGAGGCTAAGCTAAATCACAAAAGCACACATAAAGCTTCTGAATTAAGCTCCTTAACATTACAATTGTCAATATAAGCCACGTGACCAAACCAAACATCAATGGAACACTTTAATAATTGCCTGGAGTCAGACAGATAAAAAAAGATAAATAAACATATAGCTGTATATAAATATAAATAGGTATTTGTATATGCATCTTTGTGTGTGTTTATGTGTAGCAAATATCTTCTGTTCAGTAACTTGAATTTTCACTGTCTTAATGGTGTCTTTTATGAATCCAAAATAATCCATTGCTGTCGAGTGTATTCCATAGTATTGCATAATTTAAATGAAGTCCAATTTATCCGTCATTTCATTCATGATTATGTTCTATTTTTAAAAGTCTTTACCTGTCCAAGGTTGTCATGGATTGAATTGAGCCCCCAAAAATATGTGTATCAAACTAGCTAGTCCATGATTCCCAGTATTGTGGATTGTCCATTTTGTCATCTGATGTGATTTTCTTATGTGTTGTAAATCCTATCGTACAATGTTAATGAGATGGGATAACTGGCAGCTATGTTAATGAGACAGAATTCTATCTATAAGATTAGCTTGTATCTTAAGCCAATCTCTTTTGAGATATACAAGAAAGAAGTGAATAGAGAGATAAGGAGACCTCATACCACCAACAAAAAAGCACTGGGAGCATAGTGTGTCCTTTGGACCTGGGGTCCCTGCTCTGAGAAGCTCCTCAATCAGGGGAAGATTGATGACAAAGACCTTCCTCCAGAGTTGACACAGAGAGAAAGACTTCCCCTGGAGCTGGCGCCCTGAATTCAGACTTCTACCTACTAGACTGTGAGAAAGTAAACTTCTGTTTATTGAAGCCATCCACTTGTGGTATTTCTGTTATAGCAGCACTAGACGACTAAGACAAAGGTTATAACTACCTGATGTTATTACATTTAACCTGAAATTGATTATTGTGTATGGGGTGAGGTAGTAATGAAGATTAATTTAATTTCAATGGAAATCCAATAGACCAAGTGCCATCTTTTGTCCAGCACTATGGTGGCATATTTTTCATAAATAAGTAAACATATATGAACAGTCATATATGAATTCTATGTTTTCTTCCTTTAGTTTATCTATCCCACCACAAACACAACACTCTCTTAATAATAATAATAATATTGGGTTGCATAAGCTTTCTAACTTTGTTCTTCTTCAGAAATGTATTTACTATTTTTAGCTTTTGAATTTTCATATAAACTCTAAAATCAGTTTTTCAAGACCTAATGAATAAACAAAATTAATAAAACCTTGTTTGAAATTCATGGAATCCATATAAAAAATATTGGGAGAATTGATATCCTTAATGTTAAGATTTTCAATCCATAAACATGGTATATATTTCTCCAGTTATTTATATCTTTTAAAAATGTCTTTGAATAAATTTTGTAATTCTCATTCTCTTTGTAGAAGCCTCAATTATGTTTTGTTACATTTATTCTTTTTTTTTTTTTTAATTGTACTTCAGGTGAAGGCTTACAGAACAAATAGTTTCTCATGAAACAGTAGTACACGTATTGTTTTATGACATTGGTTAACAATCCCACAACATGTCAACCCTCTAACTTCTCAACTTTTTTTTTTGGCGAAAATACACATAGCCAAAGATACACCATTTCAAAAATTTCTACATGCACAGTTCAGTGACATTGACTATGCTCTTCCAATTGTGCTGTTATTCTCACTTAAGATGAAGGCTTACAGAACAAAATAGTTTCTCATTTAACAGTTACTACAAATGTTCCCCTATGACAATGGTTAATAATCTCACAACACATCAACAATATCCTTACTCAACTGCGGGTTCCCTATCACCAGCTTCCTTGTCCCCTTTTGCCTTCTGGCCCTTGTCACTGGACTACTGTACCTCGTTAGTCTCATTTGGTATTATGGGGCTGTCCACTCCCAGGCTGAACGGTGAACCTTGGAGATAACTTCGCCACTGAGCTAAAAGGGTCTCTGGGGGCCATAGTCTCGGGGTTTCTCCAGTCTCCTTTAGGCCAGTAAATCTGATCTTTTTTTTTGTGAGTTAGAATTATGTTCTACATCCTTGTCCAGCTCTGTCCAGAACCCTCTGTTGTGATCCTGGTCAGAGTAGTCAGTGGTGGTAGCCGGACACCATCCAGCTATACTGGACTCAGTCTAGTGGAGGCCTTGGTAGCTGTGGACAATTAGTCCTTTGGACTAATCTTTTCCTTGTATCCTGTGCTCTTCATTCTCCCTTGCTCCCGAAGGGATGAGACCAGTGGAATATCTTAGATGGCAGCTCACAGGCTTTTAAAACCCCAGACACTACTCACCAAGGTAGAATGTAGAGCATTGTCTTTATAAGCTGTGTCATGCCAATTGAGCTTGGTATTCCCTGAGACTATGGTCCCCAGAGCCCTCCGCCCAGCAATTGAGTCCCTCGGGGAGTTTGGATGTGTCTATGGGGCTTCCATGACCTTTCCTTGTACAGGTTGTGCTAGTTTCCCCTGTATTGTGTACTGTCTCACCCTTCACCCAAGATACCACTTATCTATTGCCTGTTTAGTGTTTCCCCCCCACCCCTCCCATCCCTGGTAACCAACAAAGATTGTTACATTTTGTGTGTGAACTTTTTCATGGGTTTTGACAATAGAGGTCTCATACAATATTTGTCCTTTTGTGATTGACTTATTTCACTCAGCATAATGTCCTCCAGTTTCATCCATGTTATGAGATGCTTCACAGATTCTTTGTTGTTGTTTCTAGTTGCATAGTACTCCATTGTGTGTATGTACCACAGTTTGTTTATCCATTCAACTGTTGATTGGCATCTAGGTTGTTCCCATCGTTTTGCTATTGTGAACAATGCTGCCATGAACATAGGTGTGCATATGTCTATTCGTGTGATGACTCTTATTTCTCTAGGATATATTCCTAGGAGTGGAATTGCTGGATTGAATGGTATGTCTATTTCTACCTTTCTGAGGAAGCGCCATATCATTTTCCAAAATGGTTGTATCGTTTTGCATTCCCACCAGCAGTGCATAAGAGTTCCGATCTCCCTACAGCCCCTCCAACATTTGTTATTTCCAGTGTTTTTGATTTGTGCCAGTAATTCCGGGGTGAGACGGTAACTCATTGTGGTTTTAATTTGCACGTCTCTAATCACTAGTGATCGTGAGCATTTCCTCATGTGTCTGTTGGCCTTTTGAATGTCTTCTTTGGTGAAGTGTCTGTTCATTTCCTTTGCCCATTTTTTAATAGGATTATATGTCTTTTTGTTGTAGAGTTGTTGGATTTTCTTGTAGATTACGGACATTAGACTTTCTCTGACTTAAACTGTCCAAAAATGTTTTCCCAGTCTGTAGGTTCTCTTTTGACTCTTTTGGTGAAGTCTTTTGAAGAGCATAGGTGTTTGATTTTTAGATGATCCCAGTTATCTAGCTTATATTTTGGGGTTTGTGCGTTGATGGTTATGGTTTGTATCCTGTTAATGCCATGTATTAAGGCCTGAAGTGTTGGTCCTATTTTTTCTTCTATGAACTTTATAGTTTTAGGCTTTATATTCAGGTCTTTGATCCATTTTGAGGTAGTTTTTGTATACGGTGTGAAGTATGGCTCCTGTTTCATTTTTTTGTAGATGGATATCCAGTTTTGCCAGCACCATTTGTTAAAAAGACTGTCTTTTCCCCATTTGATGGACTTTGGGCCCTTGTCGAAGATCAGGTGACCGTAGGTGGATGGATTTACATCTGGGTTCTCAATTCTGTTCCATTGGTCAATGTATCTGTTGTTGTACCAGTACCAGGCTGTTTTGACTACTGTAGCTGTAGAGTAGGTTCTGAAGTCAGGTAGTGTGAGTCCCTCAACTTTATTCTTCTTCTTCAGTAGTGCTTTACTTATTCGGGGCTTCTTGCCTTTCCATATAAAGTTCATGATTAATTTTTCCATATCTTTGAAGAATGTTGTTGGTATTTGGATAGGGATTGTGTTGTATTTGTAAATTGCTTTCGGTAGAATTGCCATTTTCACAATGTTGAGTCTGCCTATCCATGAGCATGGTATGTTTTTCCATTTATGTAGATCCCTTTGGGTTTCATGCAGTAGGGTTTTGTAGTTTTCTTTGTATAGGTCTTTTACATCCCTGGTCAGATTTATTCCTAAGTATTTTATCTTTTTTAGGGGCTATTGAAAATGGTATTGTTTTCCTGATTTCCTTTTCATCGTTCTCCTTACTGGTGTATAGGAATCCAACTTATTTTTGAATGTTTATCTTGTATCCTGCTACTCTGCTGAATCTTTCTATTAGTTCCAGTAGATTTCTCTTGGAGTCTTTCGGGTTTTCTATGTATAGTATCATATCATCTGCAAACAGGGACAGTTTAACTTCTTCATTACCAATTTGGATGCCCCTTATTTCTTTTTCTTGCCTTATTGCTTTAGCCTGAACTTCCAGCACAATGTTAAATAGCAGTGGTGATAAAGGGTATGCTTGTCTTGTTCCTGTTTTCAAGGGGAATGTTTTCAGCCTCTCTCCATTAAGAATGATGTTGGCCATTGGTTTTGCATAGATGCCTTTTATTATGTTGAGAAATTTCCCTTCTATACCTTTTTGATTGAGAGTTTTTATCAGGAATGGGTGTTGGACTTTGTCAAATGCCTTTTCTGTGTCAGTTGAGATGATCATGTAATTCTTTTCTTTCCTTTTATTTATGTGGTGGATTACGTTGATTGATTGCCTAATGTTAAACCATCCTTGCATACCTGGTATGAATTCTACTTGGTTGTGGTGTATTAATTTTTTGATATGATGCTGAATTGTATTGGCTAGAATTTTGTTCAGAATTTTTGCATCTATATTCATGAGAGATATTGGTCTGTAATTTTCTTTTTTTCTGATGTCTTTGCCTGGTTTTGGTATCAGCGTTATGCTGGCTTCATAGAATGAATTTGGAAGTGTTTCTTCCTCTTCTATGCTCTGAAATAGCTTGAGTAGAACTGGTACAAGCTCTTCTGTAAATGTTTTGTAGAATTCTCCAGTGAAGCCATCTGGGCCAGGGCTTTTTTTGGTTGGGAGATTTTTTTTTTACCTTTTCAATCTCTTGTCTTCTTATGGGTCTGTTCAGATTTTCAACATCACTTTGTTGTAGTTTGGGTAGGCCGTGTGTTTCTAGAAATTTATCCATTTCTTTTGGGTTTTCAAATTTGTTGGAGTATAGTTTTTCATAATATTCTGTTATAATCCTTTTTATTTCAGTTGGGTCTGTTGTAATGTCCCGCATTTCATTTCTTATTTGGGTTATTTGTGTCCTCTCCTGTTTTTCTTTTGTCAGTCTGGCCAGTGGTTTGTCAATTTTGTTGATTCTTTCAAAGAACCAAGTTTTGGTTTTGTTGATTCTTTCTATCGTTTTTCTTTTCTCTATTTCATTTATTTCTGCTCTGATATTTACTATTTCCTTTCTTCCAGTGGTTGTGGGCTTTTTTTTTTGCTTTTCTCTTTCTATTTGTTTGAGTTCTGTAGTTAATGTTATGATTTTGTCCCTTTCTTCTTTTTTTGATGTGTGCATCTATTGCTATAAATTGTCCTCTGAGGACTGCCTTTGCTGTGTTCCAAAGGTTTTGGTATGATGGGTTTTCATTCTTGTTTGATTCTAGGAATTTTTTTACTCCATTTCTGATTTCTTCTATTACCCAGTGATGTGTAAGCAGGGTATTATTCAGTTTCCATGTGGTTGATTTTTTTTCCTTGCTCTTTCTAGTGTTAATTTCTACCTTGATGGCATTGTGGTCAGAGAAGATACTTTGAATTATCTCAGTGTTTTGGATCTTGTTGAGGATTGCTCTGTGGCCTAAGATGTGGTCTATTCTGGAGAATGTTCCATGTGCACTGGAAAAGAATGTGTACTTTGCAGCGGTTGGATGGAGTGTTCTATATATGTCTATGAGGTCAAGTTGGCTGATTGTGCCCTTTAAGTCTTCTGTATCTTTGCTGAGTTTCTTCTTAGTTGTTCTGTCCTTTACTGAGAGTGGTGTGTTGAAGTCTCCTACTATTATTGTGGAACTGTCAATTTCTCTTTTCAGTGTTGTTAGAGGTTTTTTTTATGTGTTTTGGAGCCCTGTCATTGGGTGCGTAGATGTTTATTATGGTTATGTCTTCATGATGGATCATCCCCTTAATCATTATATAGTGTCCTTCTTTGTCTTTTATGGTAGATTTTGTTTTAAAGACTTTTTTATCTGAGATTAGAATTGCCACTTCTGCTCTTTTTTGGTAGTTGTTAGCTTGATATATTTTTTTCCAACCTTTGACTTTTAATAAATTCACATCTTTGTTTCTAAGGTGGGTCTCTTGTAGCCAGTATATTGAGGGATCCTGTTTTCTCATCCATTCTGTCACTCTCCATCTCTTTATGGGTGCATTGAGTCCATTTACATTCAGTTTAATTATTGATAGATGTAGGTTTGTTGCTGTCATTTTGTAGTGCTTTTTTTTGTGGTGCTGACGTTTTCTTTGTTCTTCTTACTCTCTTGTGCTGAGTTACTTCTTGTTTGTGGATTTTGTGTTCATTTCTTTTGTTTTTGTAGGTTTTGTTTTTGCTGAGACTTTATGTTTTTCCTCATTTTGCTGTATGTTTGTTAAGTTTCTTTGTGGTTATCACGAATTTTACCCTTATCTTTCTAAGTTTGAAGCAGTGTACCATTACTTGGTATCGCCTTGCCTTCCTCTCCATTAGAAGGTTCTATACGTATGCTGTTTATTCCCTCTTCTGTTGTTTTGATGTTGTTGTCATTTACTGATTCACTGCTCTGATTCCCTGTTGTATTTCTTTTGGTTTTGGATAGTCCTCGAGAGTTCATTTCCTAGATTGGTATCTGGCTTGTACGATCCTGCTTCCTAGATTCTGCCTGTGAACTGAAGCTGTTTGTCCTCAGATCAAAAAACTCCCTTTAATAATTCTCATAAGTTTGGTTTGACTTTTACATATTCCCTTAATTTCTGTTTATCTGGAAATGACCTAATTTCACCATCAAATTTGAATGAGAATTTTGCAGGATATATTATTCTTGGCTGGCAATTTTTTTCTTTCATGATTTTATACATGTCATCTCATTGCCTTCTTGCCCGCATGGTTTCTGCCACATAATCTGAGTTTAGTCTTATTGTTTCTCCTCTGTATGTGACTTCTTGTTTTTCACAAACTGCTCTCAGGAGTCTTTGTTTGTCTTTGGTTTTGGCAAGTGTGATTATGATATTCCTTGGTGATTTTCTTTTGGGGTCTCTTCTATATTTGGTTCATTGAGCTTCTTGGATAGCCAGCTTTTCATCTTTCATGATATTGGGGAAGTTTTCTGTCAGCAGTTCTTCAATGATCCTCTCTGTGTTTTCTGTTTTCTCCCCCTGTTCTGTAATTCCAATCACTCACAAACTTTTGCTTTTGATTGTATCCCACATAACCCTCAGGGTCTCTTCATTTTTCTTTGTTCTTTTTTCTGAGTTTTCCTGAAACAGAGTTGTATCCAAGTGTTTGTCTTCAATTCTACTGATCCTGTCTTCCAGTTTTTCAAATCTGCTTCTCAGCCCTTCTATGACACCGTCCATTTCTGAAATCTTGTTGTTTATCTTTTGGATTTCTAATTGTTGTCTTTGTATAATTTCTATTTGTGAATTTATTTTGGCATTTTGTTCCTGCATGATTTTCCTGAATTATTTCAATTTTTTGTCTGTATTTTCCATGAATTTGTCTATTTTTTCCTCATGTTTGTCAGCTTTTTGCCTCAGCTCTTGGAGAATTCTGAGTATTAGAGATTTGAATTCCCTATCAGGTAGTTCTAGTGTATTTTTTTCCACAGGAGAGTCGTCTGGTGTTTTATTTTGGACGCCTACTGGAACCATCCTGTCCTGTTTTTGTAAATGTTTTGATATTGTCTGCTGTCTTTGGGGCATTCAGTAGTTATTCTTACCATTTATTGATTGTAGATTTGTTTGTTTTGGCCCTGTTTTTAAAAATTTGACTATGTCTGAGCAGGCAGACTGTGTGTTCTTTGTTGTTTGCTCGTCTGTGGGCACAATATTTTTCGCCTCCCTCTCCAATTGTCAGGGTCAGTCACTGATATGGTATGGCAGGGCAGGTCTAGCTGAAGAGGAGTTCCTGGGATGGGTTGTTTGTGGTACTTACTACAGCCACCAGAGCTGGTCGGTACTCAGTTCAGGGCAGGTTCCAGCAGGCAGTGCCTGTGCTGCTTGGTGGGGTGATGTCAAGCGCACGATGCAAGTAGGCAGGATGCAGCAGGGAGATTGTTATTTGTGGAGCTAGGATGGATATGGGAGAGAGGAGAGAAGAACCGGAGCCAAAAAATACAAACAAACTAAAAAGAATGCTAGGGGAGCTTGCCATTGGAGTGGAGAGATGAGAGACGATGAAATGGAGAAAAACAGATAGAGGAAGAGGAAGAAAAGAAAAGAAAGGAATGAATAAATAAAAATCAGAAAAGTTAAAGAACCGCAAAGTTCCCAGGGATCCCACCAGTGCAGCTATGAGGTCTGAGGATGTCTTTCTCAGGTGTTGCAGTACAGCCTGGCTAGAAGGCGTAGAGGTATACACCAGATATTCAGGGAATAGAAAGAGAAGGAAGATATAGAGAGACGAGAAATTGAGTAATGAAGAAAGACAAAAAGGGAAAAAGAGGGAAAAGAAAAAAAACATATTAAAAAGAAAAATGAACAAGAAACGCCCCCCAAAAAAATAGAAAAAAAAAAAAAAACAAAGAAAAAAGAAGTGCTCTAATGGATCCCTCTGCACATATGTGCAAGCCCGGGGGAGGTCTCCTTGCCACACAGCACAGCCTGCCAGAAAGGGCTCCCAACTCAAGAAAAGGAAAAGAAAACAAACAAACAATTCAAAACAAACAAACAAACAAACAAACAAACAAAAGCCCCGGGATCCCACCAGTGCGGCAGCCCAGACCGGGAAGCATCTCCACACTCAAACGGAGCTCCACAGACCCTCAGGAAGAAGCAAAGATGGTGCACGGAGCCAGGTATTTGAGTGAAAGGAGGGGGAGGTGGTGAGAGGTAAGGAAGAAATCAAAAGAAGCAGAAAAAAAAGCAACACTAGCAGCCCACAAATGGCACTCGGCAAGCCAGCTAGTGCGGGCTGGTGTTTCTCGGACAAGAGACTGTGTCCACAGGAAGCAGAGGGGGCCAAGTGTGGGTGAAGAAGGGTAGGGAGTGGGAAAGCATATATCACAAATTACTGGAGCTCTGCAGCCCTTCAGGAAGAAGCAAAGATGGCTCACAGAGCCAGGTATTGAATGAAAGGAGCGGGAGGTGGTGAGAGGTAAGGAAGAAATCAAAAGAGGCGGAAAAAAGCAACACCAGCAGCCAACAAATGGCACCCAGAGAGCCGGCCAGTTTGGGTGGGTGGAATCCAAGCAGCCGTTGCTTCCCGGACAAGAGATTGTGGCCGTGGGAAGCAGAGGAGGCCAAATGGGGGTGAAGAAGGGTGGGGGATGGGAAAGCATATATCTCAAATTACCGATTGTTTTGTCTCCTGCTGGATGCTCCATGAGGCTGCTTTCTCGTACCCTGTTTGCTGGTCTCTGATAAGAGTCCAAGATGGCAGATCCATGCTGCGTTAGCTGGTAGGGGATCTGTGCATGAATCTCTCCTCGCTCTCCGTTCTCTGTCAGTTTTCTCACTCCTTTTGGTGCTTGGCTGAGTTCTTTATCTCTTCATTTGATGTTTTAGGGTTTCAGGATTGTTATGTTCTCTGTTTGGCTTAGTTTTTCAGATCTTTGCTGTGGAGGGAAGGCGTGGTGCTTCTGCCTAGAGCTCCATTTTGCCGGAACTCCACTTTCCATCACTTTTATCTTTATTTTTTTCATTTATCCTGATGTACTTGCTATTATTTCTAATGTAATATTAAATAGAAGTGGTAATAACAGTTATCCTTGTCCTCTAGTTCAGTGGCATAAATGTCAATTTTTCACCTTTAAGGTTGATATCTTTTGTGAAATAAGAAAGTTCCCTTTTTTCATAGTTTGCTAAAAGTTTGTATCATAAGTGGAGGCCGATTTTGACCAATTGCTTTATGGCGTATGTTGGAATATTTTAATGATTTTTTCTTTAGTTTTTTTTTTGTTAACATGCTAAATTGCATCCATTCATTTTTTAAATGTCAAACCAAGCTTACAACTCTAGAAAAACTCAAATGTTTCATACTCTATATAAACTTTAAAATTCAATTTACTATTACTAGGAGTAGAATTTTTGTTTAGGTTACAGAGATACATTAGTCCAAATTATTGCTTCTTGTCATATTTTTGTCAGGGTTTAATATCAAGTTTGTGCTGGCCATATAAAATTAGTTAGGAAATGTTCCCGCTTTCGTTTAGTCTAAGTTTTTATATGATTGATATTATTTCATTTTTAAAACTTTGGAACAACTTAAACAGAAGCCATTTGGATCTTATGCTATATTTGTAGGATCATTTAAAAAAGAATTTCAATTTCCTTTATAAAATAGGCTATAAATTTCTTATGCCAGTTTTGATGAGTGCTGTTTATTAAGGAATTTGTCAAATTGTTGGTTACATTTTTTCAGAGTTTACTCTCTTTATCTTTTGAATGTCTGTAGAATCTTAAGCAATGTCACATTTTTTATTCTTGATAGTAATAATCCATGATTTTTGTTTTTCTACATTAGTCTTGCTAGAGGCTTATCAATTGTATTAGTCTTCTCAAATAACCAACATTTGTCATTTTTATTTTCTCTATTGTACACTTTTTTAAAAAAATAATAGCTGTTACTGTTTTATTATTTCCATTCATCAATTTTCTTTGGATTTGATTTGCTCTAATTTGCTGGGGCAATTCTACTCTGTCACATAGGGTTGTTATGAGTCAAAAATAGACTCAACGACAACTGGCAACTGCAACAGAAATCTTTTATTTGGTTGGTGATTTCATGCAATGTATTTTCCCATTATTTTACTTTTTCAAATTTCTATGTTTTTATATTTATGCTATGTTTCTTATAAGCACAATAAAGTTAATTTTAACTTAATTCTGAGCATTAATCCATTTATATATAATGTAGTTATAGGTATATTTGGATGTAAATCTGTCATTGTGCTGTTTATTTTCTCTGTTCCATTTTTTCTTTGTTCCTATTTTTTTCTCTTGCCTTTTTTTGTATTAATTAATTATTTTTAAAAATTCCATATTTCCTCTATGTTGGTCTTATGCTTACGTATTTTTTAAAATATTCATTTAATGGTTACCTTCGGAATTAAAACGTGCATCCTTAATCTATTAAACAAACAAACAAAATAATAAACCCATTGCCATTGAGTTGATTTTGACTCGTGGCAACCCCATATAATACAGAGTACAGCTGAGCTCCATAGGGTTTTCTTGGCTGTAATCTTTACACCAAGCCTTTCTTCCATGGTGATGCTGGGTGGGTTTGAATCGCTAACCTTTGGTTAGTAGTCAAGGGCAAACCGTTTGTACCACCAAAGGACCTTAAAGCATTTACACGTTTAATGACAAAGCAAGAACCCTTAGAATCCGTTTATCTGCTTACTAACTTATATGCTTTGGGGATATATATTCTAATTCTATACAAAAGTTTAACCCCCAAAGTTAATATTATTTGTTTAATATAGTCAATATTTACTTATATTTGACCACAACATACCATTTTCTTGGGTCTCCATTCATTTCTTTTTAGACATCTATAGGGTAAAATGGAGGAGAAGAAGGACTATGATTCTTGAAAAGTATAACCCTTATCCTCTGATTTTTTTCCTCCATCTATTTCTTGGTGTACTTGCTAAATGTTGCCTCTTCTGCTACTGCGTCTTAGAACTGGGTTGATTCAGTAATTCCTTATTAACCAGCTGTTTTCTGACTGTATTTTCTCTTTCCTGAAGGTCTGGGATTCATCAAAGTCAGAATTTAATCACACAGGCTCAGGCCAGACATACTGTGAGAACACGTTCCATTTGTTATTTGGCTCTGCCAGTGCACATAAATCTACTCTGGCTTAAGACTGCTTTGTATCAGAGGCAAACATCCACAAAGGAGTCTCAGGTCATTCTACTGGGACCTCAGCTAAGATCATCAGATACATCTGCCAGTGAATACTTGGTTCCCATCAAAAAAACCAGGTCCTTGAAATAAAATTCTCAACACCCGAATCTCTATGCTTGTGGAAATTTTAATATAATACATAAAATACATTACTTATTCTTTGGGTCTTTTAATTTTTTAATTACGCTAATTTAAAGAAAATAAAAACTGTCAACTTTTTAAACCTTCTATAAAAACAGAAGATTCCGAATGTCCAGTTTTCCTAAGATGTAGGGGCTAAATAGGACACTGTAAGCCAGAACTCTTCTTGGACTACACCTTTAGTTAAAGTAAGTAGGTAGGGACACAAGACTGATTATATTGGTTGTAAGTCCCTTCATAATATGCCTAAAATATCTGCACTAACACTTTGGTTTATTCCTTGGATTAAGAATTGCTTTTACCACTGAATTATGCAGCTATGTATATAAAAATTGTTGAAGTGACAAATATTTTGTTATATATGTATTTGCCACAGTATAAAAAGAATTACTCTTACTTTGTGACTTTTTATTTCTTAGTTTTTTATATTGTTTATGTTTGATTTTTGAATAAGTAATACATGCACATGGTGTAAAATTCATATATTAGATAAAAGTATTTAATGAATGCTTTCCAACCCACCTCTGACTACAGCCAAGCAGTGCTGCTTACTATAGAGAGCCAATATTTTCTGTTCCTTAAATGTTTTTCCAAAAATAATTTATGCATATACAATCAAATCCACCTACATAATTGTTCTGCTATTCCCCTTTACTACATGGAACTTGCTTTCTCATTTATAAATTACCTTGGAGATCATGCCATATCATCACCGAAAGAGCTTTTTCGTTCTCCTTTAAGTGTGAATAGCATTTCACTGTTAGGATATATCTCCACTTACTTGTCTGTCTTCTACTGATGGAAATTTAGGTTATTTCTAAATCTTTTGCTTTTACATACAATGATTCAATGTATAACCCGGAGTATATATAAATTAACACATGTATGAATATATATGAAGGACTTAGCAAACATACTCTTTTTTAACTCCATTATGTAATAGCAATCTGACTTCCCATTGGTAATCAGGATCAATCACACCAGCCAATATGGTAACTCCCTTCTTTGCCTGTTGTTCCAGAGGCATAAGGATCCGAAAATGGCCAGTTGGCATTCTTAAACTTCCAGTTCGATGGAATCAGTCATGTGTCTCCAGGTGGGAGCACTTTTCCTTTTGGAACTAAGACCTCCAGACCTGCAGAGCATAAGGTTGTGGGGACAGGAAGCAAAATTTTGTGAGTGGGTCACTAGGGGTAATAATGAGTGGTGCCATTCCTATTTCCACCCTTTGATTCCTGGACCCATGGATCCTGGCTATGGGGGAAACAGCACCATATATTGGATGCTGGTTCAGAGCATATACAACCTCCTGGAGAACATTATCCCAACCCCACAAGGTATTGCCACCTAGCTGGCACCGTAACTGTGTCTTTTTTTTTTATGTCACTAATACAGAGTCTTTTCTTGTAGGCTTTCAAATTAACCAGAATTTGAACAGTTCATATAATGTAGGTTGACAAAGACTAGGGAACTGTGCACAGGCTCTAACTCTGGTATGGAATCCTCAGAGTGTGCTCACACATGGTGTGTCTTTAGGAACAACAACTAACAACCATTGGAGCTTCATTTTTGCCAGGAACTGTACTAGCCACTGACATATGTTATCTCCTTTATTCTTCACAGCTCACCTCTGAGGCTGGTACAGATGAGGAAGCTGAGGCAAAAAGAGGTTACATGATTTAATTAACGTCACATAGCTAATAACTGGGAGGGTCACAATTCAAACCTAGGTTTACATAACTCCAGGATTCAAACATAAAGCAGCTATACTATGTTGGGAGCAGTCTGTTTCTCTTCTGAATCTGAGTTTATGACTACTGTCATATTATTATTTTATATCACTACCTAACAAATCCAGTTAGTTCCAGTGTGGCCAGGGTCGAACTCACTAGGGAAGACTAGACAAATTGAAGTGCTTTTCATCACATAATAAGTAATTATCAGAAACGTGATAGTGTCTGAGGTTATGGAAATGTAAAATTCTATAAAAGCAACAATAAATGCAGGAATATTCTGGTTTTCATTTCAGAGCACATCAATGACCTCCTCTTCCTAATCATCTAAACATAACATGCATGGATTTAGTTTTTGCTCCAAGGTCATGTTTGGGTTAACTATTATCTAAATGGGAGATTTACAATAACGACAGTTATCTAAATATCTAAAACTATCTTTGAGTAAAATGTTTTTGTTTTATTTTGTCTAATTTTACTTTTTTCAGGGATGAGAACAATTAAACTTTCTGGGTAATGTATTGAACTTTTCATTTCATTTATGGAGAGCCAACTTAAAGTAATAAAATGTATCTTGATTTTTAGACACATTTCTGGAACAAAAGATTAAAAAGTATGACATCTAGGCATACTTTCAGTTTTAAAAAATAACTTACCATCAAGTTATAAAGTCCTAAGAAACAGACAAACTGTATTAAGAGGTGGACACCAGTGTTACTTATCAGTTGACCACTGATGATCTTTATTTTTCTTATTTTTTAACTTTAAAAATTTTTTTATTGTGCTTTAGGTGAAAGTTTACAGTGCAAGTTAGTTTCTTATACAGACGTTGAGAGGTTGTGTTTCCTGGTCCCTTTAGCCCCTCAGGCATGGCTGAGGCAGGACCTGAGCAACAACAAGGTTTACCAGGAGGAGGATATGTCCTAGTTGGGTGCATGGGTACCGAGTTCCACTACAAACTCTGGAAGAGGTGCACAGGAAGAAGCATGGCATCATCCTCAAGGAGTGCCATCTGGAGGACTAGCCTAGGCTGCTCCGTGTCAATGGCAATGTGGGCCAGAGGTATGCAAGGATGGTGGCAGGGGATGGAGGTGCCAGCCTAGCCACCAACCCACACCCCTAGTCCTCACTCACACTCAGCTCGTGGCCTCCTTGAACCTCAGCTTCTTATCTGTTCAGTGGGAGTAACAGTACTTCTTGCCTTGCCTTGCAAGGTTTTATTTATTGCTGTTTTTAAATTTCTGGTGAAAATATATACAACAAAACATACAGCCATTAAACAATTTCTATATGTTCATTGACAGTGGTTACATTCTTCATGTTGTTTTTTTCTTCTCACTATTTCTGCCCCTATTGTTTCACCACCGATAGCTTAGCTTTTCTGCACCATAAAGTTCTTTTTTTTTTTATTTGTTTATTTTGCTTTAGGTGAAAGTTTACAGCTCAAGGTAATTTCTCATTCAAAAACTTTTACACATATTGTTTTGTGACATTGGTTGCAATCCCCACAATGAGAAAGCATACTCCTCCTTTCTTTCCCAGGTTCCCTGTGTCAATTCAACCAGTGCCTATTCCTTTCTGCCTTCTCATCCTGCTTTTGGGTAGGAGCTGCCCATCTGGTATCTTATATCTGATTGAACAAAGAAGTACACTCCTCATGTGTATTATTTTTTGTTTTACAGTCCTACTTAATCTTTGTCTGAAGAGTGGGCTTCAGGAACGGTTTCAGTTCTTGGTTAACAGAACATCCGGGGGCCATAGATTTGGGGGTTCCTCCAGTCTCTGTCAGACCATTAAGTCTGGTCTTTTCATGTGAATTTGAATTCTGTTCTACATTTTTCACCTGCTGTGTCCGGGACTCTTTGTTGGGTTCCCTGTCAGGGCAGTCATTGGTGGTAACCTGGCACCATCTAGTTCTTCTGGTCTCAGGCTGGTGGAATCTCTGGTTCATTTGGTCCTTTAGTTCTTTGGGCTAGTATTTTCCTTATGTCTTTGATTTTCTTCATTCTCCTTTGTTCCAAGTGGGATGAGACCAATAGATGCATCTTAGGTGGCTGCTAGCAAGCTTTTCAGACCCCAGCTGCTACTCACCAAAGTGGGATGTAGAAAATTTTCTTTATAAACTATGTTATGCCGATTAACCTAGATGTCACCCAAAACGCTGGTCCCCAGGCCCCAGTCCCAGCTATTCTGTCCCTCAGAGTGTTCGGATGTATCTAAGAAACTTCTTTGCTTTTGCTTTTGTCCAGTTGTGCTGACTTTCTCTGTATTGTGTGCTTTCCTTCCCTTCACTGAAGTTGACCCTTGTCTACGGTCTAGTTAGTGACTTCCTTTTCCCTTCCCTCCCTACCCTTATAACCACCAAATAATGCTTTTTTTCTGTGTTTAAACCTTTTCTTGAGTTCTTGTAATAGTAGTCTTGTGTAATATTTGTCCTTTTGTGACTGACTTATTTCACTCAGCATAATGCCCTCCAGATTCATCTATGTTGTGAGATGTTTCACGGATTCATCATTGTTCTTTATTGTTGCACAGTATTCCATTTTGTGTATGTACCATAATTTGTATATCCATTCATTTGTTGATGGATGATTAGATTGTTTCCATCTTTTTGCTATTGTGAACAGTGCTGCAATGAACATGCATATGTGTATATCTATTCGTGTGACAGCTCTTATTTCTCTTAGGTATATCACTAGAAGTGGGAATTCTGGATCATATATGCTATTTCTATTTCTAACTTTTTAAGGAAGCGCCATATTGCTTTCCAAAGTGGTTGTACCATTTTACATTCCCACCAGCAATATGTAAGAGTTCCAATCTCCCCACAACCTCTTCAATATTGGTTATTTTGTGTTTTTTTGATTAGTGCCAGCCTTGTTGGGGTGAGATGATATCTCACTGTAGTTTTGATTTGAATTTCTCTAATGGCTAATGATCGTGAGCATTTCCTCATGTGTCTGTTAGCTGCCTGAATGCCTTCTTTGGTGAAGTGTCTCTTCATAACCTTTGCCCATTGTTAATTGAATCTTTTGTGTTTTAGTTGTTGAGGTGTTGCAGTATCTCATAGATTTTAGAGATTAGCCAGAAATTTTTTCCCAGTATGTAGGTTCTCTGTTACTCTTCTGGTGAAGTCTTTTGATGAGCATAAGTATTTGATTTTTAGAAGCTTCCAGTTATCTAGTTTCTCTTCTAGTGTTTGTGTATTTTCTTTTGCTTATGGTTTGTACACCATTTACGACATGTATTAGGGCCCCTAGCATTGTCCGTATGTTTTATTCCATGATCTTTATGGTTTGTATACTATTTATGCTATGTATTAGGACCCCTAGCTTTGTCCCTATTTTTTCTTCCATGATCTTTTTCATTTTAGATTTTATATTTAAGTCTCAGATACATTTTCAGTTAGTTTTTGTGTAAGGTGTGAGGTATGGGTCCTGTTTCATTTTTTTACAGAAGGATATCCAGTTATGCCAACACCACTTTTCAATGTAATTGTGTCTTTAGAATGCCATTTCATTGTTCTTTCAAGCCAGCTGCTTCAGGATGATAGGGATCATGATAAGACCAGTGAATTCCATGAGATGAGCCCATTGCCACACTTCATGTGCTATGAAGTGAGTCCCTTAATCTGAGGTGATACTGTGTGGGATGACTTAACGGTATATAAGGCATTCTATAAGTCCTCCTCCTCGTCCTCCTCCCCTCTTCCTCCTCCTTCTCCTCCTCCTCCTCAACACTCCATTAATATCCCCTACTCCATATACCCCTACTCTGACTGATGGCCCGTGGTGATGTTTTGTGTCCTTGGGAATTATTGTCAGTTCAGAGCCAGTGTTCAGTAATACCCAAAAAGTCTTATTACTTCCTTTTCCACAATGAGCAGTCACTCTTGTAAAAAGCCATAGATCGTTTTGGGGAAGGCTGGGAGAAGATTAACTGTATAAATTTTTTGAAGTGTTTCTTAAGGGGACCCAACCTCCCATTCATTCATGGGGTTGTGGATCTGTAAACTGGCTCAAGTCTAGGAATTGATTGAGGGGCCTTGACTGTATTCTGGCAATTCAAGTTAGGCTGCCGCTCACTTGACCTAGAATTCTTCTGCTTGTACAGATCAAGTAAATATTTAGTAGATTTTCCATCTATTTTACTTCTAGGGACACCATGACTAAGTAGCCAATGCCATAAGTCCATATGAGTCAGACTATTCTGATTACGGCTTTGATTCTGCTCTACTTTATGGTAACCATGTCTACCTTGTCTTTGTTGATTGAGTGCCACCACTCGGCCCCTACCACCAGGGGTCCAATCAGCCCCACTGTACTTAGACATCTTAATTCAGTTAGGGCAGTTCCCACTGTCAAATCTGACTTACATAAACTAGTAAATCATAGCAGTCTTCAAAAATGCTGGGGATCCCTTCACAAATTTGTTCCTCACTGTTGTGGTAAAAGGCATGTCTTCTGGGCACTCTGTGAGTGTGTCTGTGGGTCCAACCAGACAAATGCACTCTAGCATGCCAATTTCTCTAAGCCTTTGGATACCTTTGTCTACAGTATACCAAGGGAGGTCTGGTACTTCAGCTTGATTTAGTGTAGGCCACCGCATAATCCATGCTTTAGCAAATCAACCAAATAAACGATTAGCATCTTTCCCAACTTCTCTAGCTGAAACTTTGAATGAATAGTCTGTGCTTAGTGGGCCCATATCAATAAACTGAGTCTGATCCAACTTTATGTTCCTTGCACGATTATCTAACACACTTAATAGCTATTCACACACATTATCCAGGTTTCTGTTTGTACATATTAGAAAAGTTAAGCAGTTCTTGTAGCATGCCTCCTTCTGGTTCACACTTTGTACCTCACCTTTTGGGGCTTGCTGAAATTTAAGTGTGGTTATAGGTCTAGAAGCAAAAATGCAGAGTGGGATGTGTTCTGAGAACATTCAGCAATGTCTTGTAAGGCATCTGCCTCAGGTATGCCCCAGGCAATGACTCAGACACCTCCCCAGAGGAAGACTCAGACAAAGTCTCTGCAGACACAGCTGGGTTAATCTCATCAGATGGGGGTGGAGGGGCTAATGGTTTTACTGGGGAGGGTGACTTAGCAGACTAAGGTGGCGTAATCTCTTCAGATAGGATTGATAGGGCTGGTTCTGTTGGTAGGAGTGATTCAATGGAACTTAGGAGCTCAGTATCCCCAGCTTCCTGATTATCTACCTGTATGTTCCCATCCAAAGTTTCAAGATTCCTTTTCCTCCCAATCAATGCCCTCGCTTTAACTTCAGACACCATTCAAGTTTGGGAATTCAATTGGCATTGTAATTCAGCTACTCTTATGAGAAGACTCTAGGTTTGGTTTTCAGAAATATCAGCTCTGTTACGAAAAGAAATAAGTCTTTCAGGGCACAAGTGGCAACTTTAAGATGGTTTATGTGATGCTTGAGCTGTGACTCTGAAACCCTGAGCTCATCTCTTTCTTTTACCAGTTTGTTTAGCAAAAGTGGGACCAACCAAGCTTCCTTATACTTCTCGTTATGACAAAATTGTAGGAAAATATCAAACATGTGATCACCCAGAGCCTTACATTTCACTAATACTTGATCTATTAGTGGTGATATTTTGTATATTTGAATTACCACCTCAGGCCATGGATTAGCAGTGCCATCTTACTACTGGAAGCAGAGTCATCAACATTTTTAAGACTAACTAGACTTGAGAACCAGTTTAGAAAGCTCCACTTTAGAATTTTGTTTCTCTAGAACCACTCTCAGTACCAAATGTCCTAGGCTTGGTTCTCTAGAGAAGTAAAACTAGGTATAGGCTTCACTAGTTTTGCTTCTCTAGAGAGAGAGAGAGAGAGATTTATTTCAAGGAAATGGCTCACGCAGTTGTAGAGAATGGCAAGTCCCAAGTCCATGGGTCAGGCTTCAGGCTGGAGGCTTCCCTTGACTCACGTAAGTGCAGGTACCTACAAACCCAAGATCGACAAGTCAGACGACAGGTTGCTGGCTTGCAGACTGTGAAGCCAATGAATCCCAAGATCATCAGGTAAGCTGCTGGTTCAAATCCTGAGAACTGGAGGTGAGATGATGAGGAGGCCAATGCAGGATCCAAACTGCTAGCCTTGCTGTAACATCCATTTATATATTGGAGACATGCCACACCACTAATGAAACTCTCTTTCAACTGATTGGCTGCTCATACCAGATCTCATCATGGAGTTGATTACATCATTACATAACTGCCAGTTACAGTATTACATAACTATCAAACTACATCATAACTGCCAAACCACTGAGAATCATGGTCCAGCCAAACTGACACAGAACCTTAACCATAATATCAACTTTCCTGTTTGAATTTTGACATCTACTATATCATATTCTAACATTTGTTTGTATTGGATCTATTTCTACATTTTTGTATTCCATCTCATTGCTGTATCTGTATTTTTCATGAACAATTACTTTAGATTCTAGTATGTTTTAATATCTACTCATTCTAATTATTCCTCAATATTCTTCCCTTTTCTTACATTCTCTACCTATTCTTGCTTTTTCAATTTTCAATATGACTTTGGCATTAGATTGCATATCCTGTTGCTATTTTAATTGGAACCATATTAAATTTAAAGATTATTTTATGAAAAGTTTTCATTTTTATGATGTTGAAACTATCCAGTAAAAAAAACAAAATAAAATGTGATATGAATTTCCATTAGTTTTATTTTGGGTCATCAGGAGAATGTCACTTTGAGGACTAAGGTGTGCCTGACCTGAGCAATGGTATTTTCAATTGCCTCATATGTGTGCAAAAGCTGGGCAATGAATAAGGAAGACCAAAGAAGAATTGATGCATTTGAGTTGTGGTGTTGGTGAAAAATATTGAATATACTGTGGATTGCCAGAAGAAACAAACAAATCTGTCTTGGAAGAAGTACAGCCAGAACGCTCCTTAGAAGCAAGGATGGTGAGACTTCGTTTCACGTACTTTGGACATGTAATAAGGAGGGACCAGTCCCTGGAGAAGGACATCGTGTTGGTAAAGTAGAGGGTCAGTGAAAAAGAGAAGACCCTCCATGAGATGGATTGACACAGTGGCTGCAACAGTGGGCTCAAACATAGCAACAATTATGAGGATGGCGCATGACTGGGCAGTCGCTAGAGTCGGAAATGACTCAATGACACCTAACAACAAAAACAACAGGAGATTTTTCAAGTATTGTTTTTGCATGTCTTGCATATTTCTTAATAAGTGTATTGTTATATAGTTCACCATTTTTCTGTTATTATAAATGGATTTTATTTATTATTATCTTTTAAACTCTTGCTGTTTTTATATGTGAATGTTATAAGTTTCCGTGCAAGTTGATATCTAGTCTCTTTGTGGAATAATCCTGTTACTTATTATTGGTTTTCATAGTACTTTTTTCTTATATAAAATAATATTGTCTGAAAATAGTGGTAAATTCACACTTTTCTCTTTTCTCTGCTTTATAACTGCAATGGTAGTAACCTAAAAAAAATGTTTAATAATAGTAATGACAACGGACATCTCACCTTGCTCCTGATTTTATATGGAATATTTCCAGTGTTTCTCTATTACACATGATGCTGTCTTTGGTGTTAATTGTATATTTTATTAAGATTTAGTTTTTTATCAAGAATAGATGATATATTATCAATTTCTGTCTAATCATCTATGGCAATTGACTGTTTTTCCTCTTTGAACTGTTAATATGTTTAATTATTTAAATTACCTTTTATTTTCCTCCCATCTTTGCATTCCTAGAAAAAATTCCACTTAGCCATGATATATTAGTTTTTTGATGTGCTGCTGGGATTTCTTTGTTAATATTTTATTTACGATTTATCATCAATTATCATAAGAAAGACTGTCTATACTATTTTTATTTGTGTAATGTTTGTTGTTGTTGATGTTGTTCTTCAACTGTTATCCTCACTTCACATAAATAATTTAGAAGCTTTCTTTTTCTGTGCTTTGGAAAAATTTAAATAGTGTCAACTTGTCTAGTCTGGAGAGATGTTGTACACCTTTTCTTAAAACTGTCTTAGCCTGTTGCTTTTTTTGGGTGTAACCCTTTGACAAGTTTTTATTTTTTGTGGTTGCCTTTCATGATCTTCTATTACTTTAGAGTGAGTTTTGATAAATATATTTTCATTTGCCTAGGATCAGATGACCCTGCTGATGAATTCTATAAAACATTTAAGGATAAAATAACACCAACTCTTTCAGAAAATAGGGATGGCAGGAACACTTTATATATAGGTCCAACTTACTATATATTATATTATATATAGGTCCTACTTATTAACTGTGTTATTTAGGTCATCTATATCCTTGGGTATTTTTTTTATTATTATTATATCCATTTATCTATCTTAGACTGAGATTAGAGAATTAAAACCTGTTGTTAATTCATTTATCTTTGATTACCAGTTATTTTTTACCTCTTATAATCTTTGCTTTATGACTGATGATTCTACATTCTTTGGTACCCATATCTGTTTTATCGTCATTGTAAATTTAACCCTTAAAGGGTTGAGAGTGTCCTTCTTTGTTTCATTGAATATCTTTTAAAATTAAATTTCCTCTATCTGATATAAAAATCATGAGTACTCACTGTTTTGTTTGTTTGCATTTTACTAGCATTGCCTTGCAAATCATTTTATTCACTTTTCCAACTCACTTTGCTTTAGAATGTGTCTTACAAAATACATAAACAGTTCTTATTTCTTTATATGTTAGTCTGAATGTCTTCTTTTATTTAATGAATATAAGCCACTTGCATTTTTGATACAGAAAATATGTTTGTGTTATCTCTAGTTATTTTATGATTTGTTTTCTGTTTTGATAGCTTATGAAATTTTCTATAATCTTCTGTAATAAATTATGTTATGATCTCTTTTCTAATTGGATAGCTTGTAAAAATCTTTGTTCTGGTGGTTTCTCTGCTTTATTTTTTGGAGTCTATTTCCTTTGCTATATTAATTTTTGCCATAGTGATTACCTTTATAACTATAACATCATATAATACCCTGCGTTCTCTATTTCTTCTTGTAATATATATTAATTCTCTATCACACCATACATCTTTCTGCCTCTCCAGATCCATTTTATCTCTTTTTACCTCTCTCTTTGGTCCAGAAGTCTGACCCTTATGAACCATATCAATTAGATACCATGTCCCTGTATTCTGATTGGCCTCATCTAATGATGAACCCTAGCAAGAAATAAGAAGGAGAGAGGAGAGTGAGACTGTGTCCCTTGACCTATGGTCACGGTTCCTCTCATAGTTACTAATTCTCCGTAATTCTCTGTCCTCCTGGATTGTGGCAACGCTGTTCACTAATTCTTTTTGGACTAAGGATAGTAATCCTAGTTCCTGCTCTATTCCTTGTGATTTACATACATTCACACAAGTTGTCTTTGAAAAAAAACCTAGTTCATATTTTCCTATTTTTAAGTATGCCATTTCTTTCCTGTTGGGACCCTGACTGATAAGCCTGTTATAAGCTATGATTAATATAATTCTTTTTCTCTTCTCTTCTTTACTCTACTACAATGCAATATTTTACTCCATTATGATTTTTCTTAATTGCTACCATTGTGCTATTAATTATGCTTACATCTCTATTACTTGCATAGTCAGCTGTAACTGATAAACTTTGATTCCTGGGAATTAAAGATGAAGACTTCAGCGTACTTATACTACCACCCACATTTTCCCCACATCTCCAAATGTTTGTTACATATTTTCTAAATAGTCAGGACGTACGTTTACATCTTGTTTTAATAAACTAATCACCATATTTGATTTACCTTGCCATTCTATTAAATAAATTCAGTGCTTACTGCCAGATGTTTTACTCCAGTTTCATAATTATCTTTTGGTTGGCTGGAGTTTCACTTCTACTAGATTTCTTAAATAGTGCTTAGAAGGGTGTCTGGCTAGGGTTGTTGTATAAAATAAAAGATTCTGTTAATTTTTAAATTTCAGATAAACAGCAAATATCTGTTTAGTGTAAATATGTCCCAAGTATTGCATGGGACTTTTTTATTTGCTAAATTTGCAGCCTTATATCTGGCATAAGGAGCCCTGGTGGCACAGTGGTTAAGTGCTCAGCTGCTAACTGAAATATCAACAGTTTGAACCCACCAGCCACTCCACTGGAGAAAGATGTGGTAGTCTACTTCCATAAAGATTACAGACTTGGAAACCCTATGAGCAGTTCTACTCTGTACTGTAGGGTTGCTATGAGTCAGAATTGGCTCAGTGGCGATGAGTTTGGTTTTGTTGTATTTGGTACATAGTAAGTACTCATAAGTGGTAGCTATTTGTACAGTTGGAGTCCTTACAATTATAAATATATGTTTTTATGGTAATTACCACAATAATTAATAAAAAACTGCAATAGATCAATTAAGGGGAGAGCTAAGAAAGATATGCTTAGCCACATTATCCCAAAAGAAATGGAAAGACTCAAGGATTACAAAAAGGCCAAAGACTTTTAAAGAGCAGTGCAATTTGAATGCAGGGTTATTAGTGTTGGAGTAATAATGTGGAGACTGGCTTGGAAGTACCTTGTGATGTCCTCTAACTGGGGATAAACATGGTAAGGGGTGGAGAATCCCCAGAACAGAGGATGGGTCCCAGGTTGGGAGAAGTGGTTGATAATAACTTACAGTATTATTGTAACAGAGGTCTCAAGCTTGTGACTCTTGGACTAAGAGGGCTAACTGACAGACTTACTTGTCCTGAACAGTGTTTAAAATAAACTGATTTAGTTTCCAGCCCCCCAATTTTGAGCTTTTACATAAAAATTTGGATTACCAGTTTCTTTAAAAAGTGGAGAGATGTTGGAATACTTCACTTGAATTTCTGCATGAGAATAATGAGCTAGAGCTAAGCAGTTGCTGTCATACATAGAAAGATTGTGAACTTTCCCCTGGTTCTCCATAGTCCCAACTCAACCAACTCCTCTCACATTTAGGGTCTGTCTGGTTCCTGTTCCTGGTTTATAAAAACAGACACAAGGAAAGATTGACAGTTGATAAGAGGGAATAAGACACTCTGTTTTAGATAAGTGGTTCTGAACTAGGAATATGTCTGTTGAGAAGGTAGAACAAGAGATGAGAAGCCATTTTCCATATAATCTCTGTTAATCCTACTATATATACGAAAGAAAGAAACTGTGTAATTTTGGCTTTGGGTCAAGAGGTGGAGGTGAAAGCAACAGTTTGTCCCATAACTATACCAACTATCCTGCTGTGCATGCAAACCACAGACAGTATAGTATAGAGGGTAGGGAAGAAATGTAGAGAGAGGGGAGAGGAAGAAAGATAAAAAATGAGTTTGCTCCCAGATTTACATGACTTAAAAAATGACAGCCACACTGCTAAGCAACTGATTCACCAAAATATAACATCAAGAAGAGCTGTTTGTACTGAAGATGAGCATCTGCTTTGAGCACAGCTTTGTGACTGAGATGCTGGTATTCTTTTTGGTCTAGTTAATCCAGTAATTTCTACCAGTTCTGCCTCAGCCTCTTAAGAGTTTCATGGCATGGAACCAACAGTGGGCATGTAAATAAACATCTCTTCTGCTCTAGAACAACCTCGATGAACAAATTAAGACAGCCAATGCAGTTAGTAATTCTAAGTACATTTAGGAAATCTTTAAAAGACAATGTCTCCCATCATTGCATCTAGTTTGAAGTAGCAAATACATTAAGTTTTAATTGGAAAGTCTTTTTTGAACTTGCTCATTTGTGGAATGCTCTAAACATGACACAGAGGGATTTCCATTAAAACAGTTCCATGAAATATTGCTTGCTGTTAACTCCACGGTGCCAAATGTCCTGAATTCTCCTAAGATGAGTTGCTGTATGACCTAGTCAGGCCATTTAGTCCCTGGGTGCCTCGCTTCAGGTGAATCATAGTATTTTCTCTAGTTAGCAAATAGAGTTGCTGTCAAATTTAAAGATTATAATTATGTACATAAAAAACTTTAAATAACAAATTATTCTATAAATGAGAGTGGTAATTTATTGTCCTTCAGTTCTGCTATTATAAGTAAACTACTAACTGTATGAATAAAATAATGGGAAATACATTCCAAGTTTTTTTATTTAAAAGTATAATTATATACAGTAAAATCTGCAGATCTTAAGTGTATAATTGGGGTACAGTGTCACATGTACATGACAAATGCACTTACTTCTTTAGCTAACACCTCAATTAAGATGTAGAGCCTTTCCATCATGCTAGAAAGTTCCCTGTTTCCAGTTATATGTCCAAGAGAAATGAAAGCATCTAGCCACAAAAAGAGCTATAAAAATTTCATACAAGCTTTATCCACTATAACGAAGAACTAGAATCAATCAAATGTCCAACACCAGGAGACTGTGCAAAGAAATTATGTCATATTCATACAATAAAATAGCATTCATTGATAAAAAAGAACTAAACTTTGATATATGTAACAACATAAATAAATCCCTTAAGCATTCTATTGAATGAAAGAAGCCACACACAAGAAAATGACTCCATTGTTACTAAAATTAAATAATGATGATTCCCAACCTTCTACAATAATAAGATTAATAGATAAGAATAAATGCTCTGAATCTCAGAAAAGAAAGGGGCAGGGGTATCTGTGCATACTTTATCCTTGCCTATTTTTTCGTCTAGACAGAGAGATCCTCTTCTTTGTTTTAATCTAATCCATGTTGAAATTTGTGACTTCGAGTATATTTTTCTAATGGATATTATTAAAATGTTTGAGATTATAAGAGATAAGAAAAATGAAGTGTTAAATGGTAAATGCTTCTAGAAAGCAAAACACAATTCCCAAACAAAATGAATACTTCAAATCAGACCCTCTCTTCTTTTTGAAGTAGAAACAATCTATAATAAAAAAAAAAAAACCTATTATTGAGGGGCTACTACATAAATTCTGAATTAAAATAACATTATATGGGTTTTCACTATACAATATTCATCACAACTATACCAACTATACCACAATGCTCTCTTAGGAATGACATATATGTAGGTTTTCATTATAATATGGTACACATTTTGCCGGAACTTCCTTGACCCACTTTCTGGGGTTTCTTGGTAATTTGTATGGACTGTGATATAATGGAATATGTGGACAGTATTAATACAGCTTATTGTTTACTTGAAAGATAAATGACTGTATCATCTATGTTTCATTTTGTGCTGAAAATTCATGGAAAGTCATTGACAAAGATGTTAATACTGATAAAACAAAACAAAACAAATTCATTGCCATTGAGTAGATTCCAACTCATAGCAACACCGTAGGACACAGTAGAACTGCTGCATAGGGTTTCCAAGGAGTAGCCAGTGGATTTGAACTGCCAATCTTTTGGTTAGCACCTGAAGGCTTAACTATAGGCATTGTTAAAAATGTAATGAGAGAAGTAAAAACTGACTGTACTGGTTTCACACTGAAAGAAAAATTTGCAGTTGTGTTTGTGGATAGTTTATGAAGTTGGTGATGTTGTGTACCTCACATACAAACACGTTGCTCCTTGATTATAATTTGGTTATGTGCCTCAGCTCTTTCTTGGTCAGTGAAGATCAGACAATCTTAGTATTTGAAGGTATGCAGAGGATCATGTAAGAATCGTCATCTCTGAGAATCTCACATATACTGTACTGCTGCTTTTCAAGTCACAATTTGCTT
Organism: Dugong dugon; assembly: GCA_030035585.1. Classification (NCBI taxonomy): domain Eukaryota; kingdom Metazoa; phylum Chordata; class Mammalia; order Sirenia; family Dugongidae; genus Dugong; species Dugong dugon. The sequence goes on along the minus strand of CM057472.1, from coordinate 15,243,636 downwards.
CTCTCTCTGTTCTTCATCATTTTTAGTTTTTATTTTTATAATTTTTTTCTAGTGGACTTAGCAGAAGTGAAAGCAAATGCTTATAGTGGTAGCTGATATCACCACTTCTATTTTACACTGTAGAGACTTCAGAATAGGAGAGATTCTATAGTGATATGAAAGGGTTGTTGTGTTATAGCAATTGAATACCCTAAAAAGGTTTAAAAAAGGGGCCAAACATTCCTAATTATCATTAACTAGATAGAATTGGTTCTCTGAGGATCTATTTATCCATATATCCTTCCTAAATAATCCTTACATGGCATCTGTCCTTACAATACCTTCAATCATTTTAGACACGTTTATTTGGCTCCTCTCCAGAGCCAAGCTTACCTTTAGAGTGAATGTAAATGTGATTGTAAACCTATACCTTCAAATAAACCAAAGTAGTGCATTTCTACCCATTGTGTCTTCAGTACCCTACCTGTTAAGGCTCAATATTCTGAAACCAACAGCACAAGAAGAAAATATCTTCAGAAACCTTTTCCATTGTTTGCACATCTCTTTCACTAATATTTCTGTGATCATTAAGAGGTTCATAATCGTATAGATTTTTTTTATCTTGGCATTTATATTTGTATGTCAAATTTTTCCCCATTCAAAAAGCTTTGTGATATTGTCCTATTGTACGTGAATTACCATCAAATCAAATGCCTAGAACATTCTTTTTTTCAGAGATATTAATTGGAGAATTAAACATATGTTGACACAATGTTTTCTGGATAGTATTTACTCATGTCCTCTGTTTTTACAGGTTTTACATGACTGTCATAGAGTATTTTGCATGAGTTTAGTTTCCATTTCATATACATTTTATCCTCTATAGTCAAGTTCTTCCAACATTTTGCACATCACAGCACACTCAGAAAATGATAATATTGGTATAGCACACTGTGAGTAAACGCATAAGGCTGCTTATAGCAAAAGATGACTAATCCCGATCTTCAGCCATGCAGAGGTTTGGGGATATCAAGGATCAAATTATTGTACCAGGCACTATTCTGCATGCTGGAACTATAGTGGTGTACCAAATGGGGAAAAAATTCTGTTTTTGTTGTGTTTATAGTCTAAATGTGAATAATACACAATGAACAAGTGCATAATATGCCTTTGGAGTGTGAGCTGGGAAATGAATAATGAGTGATGGGAGAATGGAATGAGTGACTGCCATTTTAAGTAGAGTCGTATGACAAGGTTCTCTGAGAAGATGTTTTTTAAAAGACCAACTGAACTCATTGAGGCCATGGGTTTTCGGGATATCTGAGAAAAGAGCATTTCAGTCAGAGGGAGCAGTATTATAAAAGTGAGAGTGTTAACAGGTGTTTGAGAAATGGGGAGAAAACCTTATTAGCTGAAATAGTAGAATGGATGAGGTGAGAGGGAAGAGTTGAAGTTAGAGAGGCAGCCAAGGACAAAATCCTGTAGTGCCTTCTAAGCCATGATGAGAGGTTAAGATTTCATTTTAAGTCAAGTGGAAAATTATTACAAGGTTTGGTGCAAAGGAGTGACATGATTTGACTTTAGGTTTTAAAAGACTATTTCTGGCTTCTATGTGTAGATGGGAGTGAGGTAAAGAATAACTCTGGGAGACCAGTTAGGAAGTTACAGCAATAATTCAAACAAGAGTGGTTTGTTCTGGAATTTAGTGGTTTTAGTGGTGGAGGTGGTAAAGATATAATCATATTCTGGATATATTTTGAAGGTTGAACCAATAGGATTTGATGATGAATAAGTTATTATCTCTTTTATATATGAGAAAACAATTTTTAAGTAACCAGAAGCAAAATAATGAAAAATACAATAGTCAGAATGTTGGTAATATTCTGGTTTTTAATTTGGGAAGAGCACTCATGGTGCTAATTTTTAAATTTGGATTCAAAACTTAGGCAAATAATGTATCTTTTTAAATACAGCATATAGAGCTTAATATTTAAATAGTTGAGTGTCTTGCCCAAGATTTTCAAGTTAGTATGAGGTACTAGCAAGAGGGAGACAAGTAGAAAGTGAATCTGGGGGGCAAGTGGATATTACCTATCACATCCCACTCCAGTTTCCTTCAGTATCCACTCATACTTTATTCAGGCAAAAGTTTACATCCCTAACACAGGGGACAAACAAAGTCACGTCAATTATCATACCGTTGTGAAGTGATGTCACTTTGATCATACTGCCTTCAAAAACCTAAAATGTTAGCCATCTTCTTCATATAAGGGGAAAAATGAGGGTCAATAAAACAGTGAATTAACACAAATAATAGCTGCAGTTACACGTACCATCGCTACCCTAGTTCTGTGTCTGGTGATGTACTCCTCCTCACCAGTCACACCTATCCTCTTCCAACACTCATTCCATGTTGCCCTTAACATCTGCCAGCAAATCAGCTGAATGGTGTTTCTTACCTGTTGGAGGACATAGCACTTCCTTCCTGCAGGATCTGAGTCCTTAGTGGTATTGTCTTTACTGGGTTTTGCACTTTTCTATTAACTATGACTATCAAGCAAGGGAGCCTTAGTACTGCAGTTGTTAAGAGCTACAGAAGCTAACCAAAAGGTCAGTAGTTGAAATCCACCAGGCGCTCCTTGGCAACCCTATGGGGCAGTTCTACTCTGTCCTATAGGGTTGCTATAAGTTGGAGTCAACTCGACGGCAATGGGTTTGGTTTGGTTTGATCAGGCAAAGGTATACTATGAATTCCCTGAGGTCCAATCAGTGTTCCTTGTGTTTATTACACAGCATTAATCCATTTGCCCCTGGTAATCATGATCAATCATCCTGACCAGTAAAGTGACCCCTTCTTTGGATGTTGGTTTACTAAAATGATCAAGGAATGGTAGTAGCATCCAAATCACTTAACCATGACAATATTTACTAGTAAAAACTTTCCTCCCTTGGGCTCTAGGATCTCCAAATGCAATGAGATCAAGGTCGTAGGAACAGTAGCGATACAGTCTTCCACTGGGTTAGTAGGAGAAATAGTAAGAAAAAACAGTTTGACCTCCTTCTTGTGGCACTTGGACTCATATGGAGAAGATAGAACCACATATTGGCTCCTGTTTTAAGGAATACACTGTATCCTGTGAAACACCTTAAACTCATAGGATTTTTCTCTCAGCTTGTGCATTTAGAGAGCCTTCAGCAGTCCATCTCCCTTGTTTTATCAAACCAAATATTCTGGTGATGGAGCATGCTAACGACCAATGACTTCTGTGGGCAAGAGCCCATTACTTCTTCCTTTTCCGTAAAAATCTATCCCGCTTCAGCTAACATATCATTAGTCAAAGAAGCCAAAGCACGCCCAATTTTCACTCAGTCTTTGTATAATCAACTTACAAAATCAAATGTGCTGTGCTATTTGTCCAAGATGTGTTTTACCACTTTAATTAATAGGGCACATGGCCTGTGAAACTAGTAATGAAACGTAACAACAGCAAATTTGTACTAAGTCCGTACCTTTACAACTTAAGTAATTTGGCCCAAGCACAAAAGTCACTGAAGCAGGGAGCTTTAGGTCAATTGCTTTAAAATTCCTAGTTATTTAGTAATTAAAGGAGTCTTCTTCTTCTTCTTCTTTTTTTTTTAAGGAATGATTAAGGGGAAAATTGGATCATACATCTAATTCAGCATAGGAATTGAATCTGGAAAACATTCTGAACCAGATCAATAATGCTTGTGCTCAGTTTCAAGGCATCTTAGAAGTTGAGTTCCTCTATATTCCTTTGCTTTTTCTCTTAGTGTCTAAGGAGATCTTAGTGTAGTAATGAAGGATTTCGCTGCACAGATAATTATGACAGCCTCTCATTTTGATGTTGGGATGATCTGAATAACATTCCTTACACTTTTCTGTGAATGTGTCTTTGTTGAAAACGAGCATTCAAAAGTGAGAGTGCTTTCCTAGAATGACTTTCAAGGTCTTAACCACAGGCATCGAACATGAGGAAATGGCATTAAAAAGCTTAGGAAATTAACCCATATCAAGATAGGTTACTGCATGAATTGGCAGTAGTACTATCACGTATACTTGATATCACAACATGCTGAGGTAAAGAACCATTAGTATTACTTAAATCTCTGTGCTTTATATATATGATAAGGACAAAAATAATAAAACAAACATTTTTATAATTTTTCCAGTAATGGTTGACAAATAAAATGCAAGATGTCTATTAAATTTGACTTTTAAATAAATAACAAATATATTTTTAGTATAATTATGTCCATATATTTCTTGGAGACATTCTTACACTAAAAGAAAAAAGAAAAAAAAAAAAAAAGCACAAAAAAATGTTACTTATCTGAAATTCAAATTGAACTAATTTTTCTGTATTTTTATTTGCAAAATCTAGCAACTCTATGGCCCTTTCCCCAAGTTTTCCTAGGAAAATTCTTTTTATGATCTCCTGATACCTTGAGATTTCATTGCTCTGATTTGGATGTTGGATAAGAAGAGACTGTATAATTATTAAAGAAGGATATATTTATTTAAAGTAGAAATGACATAAAGCTCCTCTCTGAAAGACAAAGTAGATCTGGAAGGTGGAGTTTGGAGTAAGAATAAGAGGAGTAGGGCAGAGGGAGAGTGTTGTGCTATGCTGAAGCCTTTGTAGAGGTAGAATGGAGTTTTGGCAGTAGGTGCCATATTACACCCCCACATGTCTGTCAGTTCGTGGTACTGTGGGGGCTTGCATGCTGCTGTGATTCTGGAAGCTCTGCCACCGGTCTTCAAATACCAGCAGGGTCACCCATAGTGGACAAGTTTCAGCTGAGCTTCCAGACTAAGACAGACTAGGAAGAAGGACCCAGGGGTCTACTTCTAAAAGAATTAGCCAGTGAAAACCTCATGAATAGCAGCAGAACACTATGATATAGTGCCAGAAGATGAGCCCCTCAGGTTGGAAGATGCTCAAAAGATGACTGGGGAAGAGCTGCCTCCTCAAAGTAGAGTCGACCTTAATGACGTGGATGGAGTCAAGCTTTCGGGGCCTTCCTTTGCCGATGTAGCACGACACAAAATGAGAAGAAACAGCTGCAAACATCCATTATCAGGAGGGATCAGTCCCTGGAAAAGGACAGCATGTTTGGTAAAGTAGAGGGTCAGCAAAAAAGAGGAAGACCCTCAATGAGATGGACTGACACAGTGGCTGCAACAGTGAGCTCAAACATAACAACGATTGTGAGGATGGGGCAGGACCCGGCAGTGTTTCATTCTGTTGTACATGGGATTGCTATGAATCAGAACCAACTTGACGGCACCTTACAACACCAGCCATATTATGAGAGGGACTTAGAATAGAATTAGGTGGAGACAATTTTTAGAAAATTTTGCTCTGTTACATTACACAATTCTTCTCTTGGTGCCTCATCAATAGCATTCAGAAAACATTATTCTTCTAGGCCATTTGTTTTTGGGGGTGTAATGTGACGTGTGGGATTTAGGGTTATTTGTGTTTATTTGTTTATTTTTAATTTTGACATGTAGTTGGATGTAGAAAATTGGTAGCCCAAATTAATTTAAGTTATAATAAATAATATGCACATTGACCATTTTTGGAGCATGGGGACTATCTTTCCAAAAGCCAAAAACGTGTCCATGAATCTGTCAATAAAATTGGAATACAGCAATTTAATATTGATTGAAGAGTTTGGAGTGGTTTGTGAACTATCTTAGTTATCTAGTGCTGCTATAACAGAAATACCACCAGTGGACGGCTTTAACACACAGAAATTTATTCTCTCACAGTTCAGGAGGCTAGAAGTCCAAATTCAGGGTGCCAGCTCCAGGGGAAGCCTTTCTCTCTCTGTCTGCTCTGGGGGAAGGTCCTTGTCCTCAATCTTTCCCTGGGTCTAGGAGTTTCTCGATGCAGGGATCCCAAGTCCAAAGCATGCGCTCTGCTCCTGTCTCTTCTCTCTTGGTGGTAGGAAGTCACTCTCATCTCTTCTCACTTCTCTCTTTTATATCTCAAAAGAGATTGACTCAAGATACAACCTAATCCAGTAGATTGTGTCTTGCCTCATTAACAATATAGAGGTTAGGATTTACAACACGTGGGATAATTCCATCAGATCACTAATGGAGGACAACCACTCAATACTGGGAATCATTGCCTAGCCAAGTTGACACACATTTGGGGGGAACAAAATTCAGTCCATAACAGTGAACTAAAGAAAATCTCTTTCTAAATAATATCCGTAAAACCGATAAGTGTAGGCTTCTAAATATAGTCAGTCATTTTAGTGAAAGATCATTGTTGGGTGTGTGTTATGTCTAGTTCTTACAGATTTACTTGTTAGCTCAATAGTTCTGCTTCAAGGATTCCCATTAAGTTCTTGAGTTATGGGTCTGTATCTGACTGCCCCTAATTATAACAGCAAAATGAGCTGTAGCTAACAAAGTCATTTAGTTCCCCATTTGCATTTATATCATTACAGTGGAGTTTTGAATTCCTTCCTTTGTAAGAACGCTTGAAGTTTCAAAGCAGATTGTAAACTGACAAATAACCAATATTTAAGTGGGACCATTTTTTAGCCAACCAGTATAAAATATCTTGTCTTTGGGGGTTAAACAACCGTAGGATCTGTGAAGATGAACAGTATGAGGCCCAGTTTAAAAAGAGAGAGAAAAAAGTACCAAGAATATTTATAATAAAAATTTATGTATCCACCATCCACAATTTTTAAGAAAGGTTAACAGCATTGCTTTAGATACCTTTTTGATAAAAGATATAAAGCAACTAAATACATAATGTTGAATTCCCTTTGTCTACTGTCTCATTATTCTCCCTTCCTTTCCAGGTACCACCATCATTAAGATTTTGGTGTTTATCCCTCCAATCTACATTTTGCTTCTATATATAATTGGCAAATTAGACGAGCAAACATTGTGAGATTTAATAATGAAGCTACTTCATGTATTTTCGTTGTCTCTTTAAACTGATGCTCTGGATGTTAGCTCTTCCCAAGTGATGGGTAAATTTTTGACAGTTCTATAATAATTCTGATTATCTTCTGCTAATAAAAAGCCAAATATTTATTTAGAGCCACTAAATAATGTCTTCATTTGATAATTAAATTGTCCAGCCCCATGGGATAATTATAGTCCCATGTAATAGTTAAAATTCCTAACTTGATTTGATCTTGAAACTGCTCCCCAGTTTTAGCTTGGGCCAGGTGCATAAGGGAAGTCTGAAGGTGGAATAGAGGGAGGAAGGTCTGTTTCTCCTCTGCCCCCTCTGTGTGTGCGTGTGTGTGTGTGTGTGTGTGTGTGTGTGCCCTGAGTTCCTATAGGTATTTCTGTTGCTTCTTAATCTTGTTCCTGGAAGGAAACAGATGACACATTCAAAAATGGCTATTGCTAAGAATTTAATGAAGGAAGTTTTTTTCAAAGGAAAGGTGAACACCATTGTTAGGGTCACTCATCAGCAGCTTTGGCCCAGGATGGATGAATACAGGTATTGTTCTCTTTCACTCCACCCTTCAATATCCAGCTAAAAGCTTGATGTAATCCATATAGGTCAGTCTTCAGGGACATAAAGAAGGGGCCAACTTACAAAGCTAAATATTTCTCTTTTGAGTACTTTAATAGGTCTTTAAATATTCACCCCCTTTCTCCCTCCCACCCTACTGAACCTTTGTGGAACACTTGTCTGCATTTCCTAGATGAGGTAGAATGCATTCTGATTATAGCTTGTTGCTGCTTCTTTCCTAAGTGCCTTGCTACTTAGCTATATACCCAGCTTCCCACTTCTGAATAATGCTTACATCTCTAGAGAGGCTTTCTCTTCCACATGGTCCTCATCTGGTCCAAGGGAATCAATCGCGGAGCCTTGTCCCTCCTGACAATGCAGGTCACTCAAAATGGAGTAGGACTTCATCTTCAGCCCCATCTTCAGAGCAGCAGTTCACCTTATTCTCATTCTTTTAAGATCTCCCAGGTGAAATTCAGACATCCATCTCAAACTTTAGGGACTCATATTTATCTCTCTTAGTATTCTCCTGAAATCCCTTTTCTCTTAATTCAGAGTACATAAAGGATCTCTTTGTGTTATACCCCATTCTTGTCTTATGGTTTCTATTTGATTTTTATTATCTTTGGACATTTAAAACTTTATTAGTCTAGGTGTCAATTTTAGAATGACACGAAGATTAGTAATTCTGGTTTAGAGCCATCAAGTATTATCCTAGTTGTGGTTTGTGATTTTTGATCATGAATTAAACTTCATTGATACTTATTTTCTATGGCAATGAGCTTTTTTTCTTCCAAATTATGGCTTAAATTTATGAGTTTTTTTTTAAATCAATGGCAGTGTCTGATAATTAATATCCCATGTTAGATGACAGTCAAACAAGATAGCCAAATATTTGCTCCCGATAACTCTCTATATATTCTGTTTTAGAGAGATGAAGGAACATTTTCCTTTTGTGGGATGTGTGAGTGGGGGTGGGTGGGTGCTTAGGATGGAGAAGACAGAGTTGTTATAGTGTAGGTTTATTCTTTCTCATGAAACAAATCTCTGGGTTAGAGGTAAATATACGAGGACGGTCAAATTTAGCTCTTATTTTATCACCTCCTACTGTCTCTTGAAAGCATTTTAGTTTGGATTGCCCTTCTTCTGTCTCCCCTCCACCATAGCAAAATCAGACTTTCTGGCTTTGACTTCTGGGTGCACAATTCACCGGACACTTTCCAGTACTCTTCTTAGTTGACTTTCAACTTCTTTCAACAAGTCTTTCTCTAACCTGGGCCTCAGTGACTCCACCCTGACCTGAGGTTTCTTTCTCATTCTGTATTCTCATTCTCAGTCTATAATATTCAATTTCACTGTTAAAGTCCAATCTAAAACAATGATGTATTAATTTTTTCAATATAATTCACCACTTTATTGGACTTCAGGAGAAAAAAATATGACTACTTTAAAAATGTAGAAAAAGAATTTTAAAAGCTTCAACAATTTTATGATGAAAACACTCAGAAAAGTAGGAATACGAGCAATAATTTTTAATTTAATATAAGCCTACGCACATCTCTCTTGTAAGTGATAAATCTGATAGTATAAAAATTAGTAAGAATATAGAACAGAACTGTTCAATGGAAATATAATGTAAACTTCATAAATAATTTTAAAATTTCTAGTAGCCATATTTAAAAAAGTAAAAAGAAACAAGTGGAATTAATTCATAAATATATTTTATTTGACCCCACATATTCAAGATATTATTATTTCAACATATAATCAAAATTAATATTTTAATAGCTTACATATTTTTCTTACTAAATCTTTGAAAGCTGGTGTAAATCACATTTGCAACACGTCAGTATGGACTAGCCAAATGCTAAGTGCCCTATAACCACATGTGGCTAGTGGCTACTATATTGGATAGCACAGATAATTACATATTTGAAAAATACAATTAACAACCTTGATCAAATGGAGGTGATCAAGGTTGTTAATTGTATTATACATACACATATGTATGTATGTATATATAATCTTGAATCCAACAATTAGGTAATATATATTTTTCAAGCATACAAGAAATGCTTTACTAAATTTAATAGACCATATGACAAATTTCAAAGAATTATTATTATAGAGACTGCAGATCTAAATGGAAATACATTGAAAGTCAGCAATAAAAAATGATGGGTAGTGCACATAAATCAGTTGTAGCTGTCCCTGAGTAGTTAAGATTTTCTCCTCTCCACATTTAGAGTTCCCTACAGTGTGAATTCACCTTCTCAACACAGAATTGTTCCTCCTAACCAATCATTTTCCGTTTTGGAGTAAGCACATGATTTGAATTCTCTCAGCAATATGCCCTCAGGTAAAACTTTGATTTATAACTGAGTTACAGCAAAAAAGAAAAAGAAAGGAGTGGAGCATCAGTTTTTCTGATATAAATCAAAGGAAATGTGACATGCCTTTGAGCCAGCAGCTGAGGTAGCTTTTTGAATGTGGAAACTTCCCATTTGAGACAGAATCACCACCCATGTTGGTGCCAATTCTTCATGTGGCTCTGGGAAATTGTTTCTGAAATTGCGGTCTAGAATATGTTATCCAGTCATTCCAACAATTCTGTGAGCTATGTATATCTTTAATTTTTTTTCCCCTTAAACTAGCATCATTGGGTTCTTTCATCTTCAGTATAAAAGCCTGGCCATTACAAAAAAAAAAAATTTAAAAGCACATACAGAAATTTATAGACACTTGTAAACAATTCAGGGATCAAAGTAGAAACCATAGTGATTACTAAGACATATAACCAGCTTCATGTTAGAGTGTACTAGCTAAAAATAGTCCATTGGTGCAGTGTAAAATCTAGATAAAATGGATATATTGAAAGTCATACTTTTAACATGTAAAAGCTGTGGAGAAAACAAGGACTAGAATAATTAAATATCCAAAGAGAAAAAGGTCCTCCATGAGAGAACTTTTGCTTGCTGGCTTTTTCTTTACTGGAGATATTTGTTAATTCCTGAAATAAGCTGAGGATCAGGTTTGGCCTTAGCAGAGGGACACTACTAGGGAAAGGGAAACAAAAACTTTTCTGAATATATCAGTTGGCAAGGCAGTTTGGAATCCAAACAATCTCTCAAAGCACAGCCACTTTTCCCAATCAGAGATTTTCTGACTGTTGGAGTGGTGTGAGATGCAGAGGGCCCTAGGCCACACAAGCAGAGTGAAATATCTCAGAGTTTCAAGGTGCTTAGGAGGAAAAGTCTTGCCAAAGGAAGGGACTTGCAAACTATATACAGCAATTCCCTCCCAAGACACTTGCTATATTTTGAACCTACGTGGGGCATTAGGTTAATGAGCTAAGCTCAAAACCCTGAAGGGCATAGATTTCAGAGCTGAGCAGGCAGAGATCCACCAGACTCTCTATCAAAAACCTGGGACATATAAATTATACCTCAGTAAAGTTAATATAAAAAGAAATCTCAAATTAATTTCCAAGAAGAAAGGTTAAGTGGAGGAAGCTGTACGACAAGATTTGAAGACTGTCAAAAAAGTACAGCAGTCAAACCAGTAGGGACTTGGTTCAAGGATGGTCAGACAAATAAAGCAAATCAGATAGTCCAAAAATTCATCTTCACACATAAGGCCATTTGACTTTTGACAAAGGGACTATGCAACTTAGTGGGGAAAGGAAAGTCCTTAAAACAAATGGTTAACAAAAATTAAGAACAGATAAATCATATACCTAAACGTAAAAGATAAACCAACAGGGCTTCTGGAAGAAAACATAGAATATATTCATGACTTTGGTTTAGGCAGAGATTTCTAAACAGGAAAAAAAAATGCTCTAACTGCAAAAGAAAAGACTGACAAAATGAAAAGTGTGACTAGAGTGGCTTCATGAAAATTAATAACTTTTATGGATCAAAGATATGTTTGAGTGAGTAGAGAGGTAAGCCACAGACTGGAAAAAGATATTTGCAACAAATTTATCATACAAGGGACTAATATCTAGAATATAGAAAGAACTTCTATAAATCAACCAAAAATATAAATAACCTAAACAATAATGTACGAAAGACTTGGCTTTACAAAAAAGGATATTCAATTGTTAAGAATTTGCTGTTGTAAATGCATTAAAATTTTAATTCTAAGAAGACTGTTCTAAGTTAAGGATGAATATTTTAATCTTCAAAGTCACCACCAAAAAAAGAAAGAGGTATAGCTAAAAAACAATTAAAGAAATTAGATAAACACAACAATTTATGATTAAGCCAAATAAGTCAGAAAAGCAGAAACAGAGTCATAGTAAACAAACAGGCTATTTAAAATACGAATAAGATGTTAGAATTAAATGGTCAAAACAAAAGGCAGAGATTGTCAGACTGGATTATAACAAAGCAAAACAAAACAAAATCCATTTATAAATAGACACGCCTTAAATAAACAACACAGAGAGGTTCAAATTAAAGGCTAAGAAGTGATGTATCCTGTGAAAACAGTAAGAATAATTATGTTGGTATGGTTATAAGAACATAATACAAATTACACTTCAAGATAGGGAGTACTGGAAGAGGAACATTGCATAACAGTAAGTGGGTCAATAGATCAGGAAGAGCTAAAAATCCCAAATGTGTACCCATCTAATAGTAGAGTTCAAAATTCTTGAAACAAATGATGACAGAAAGAAAAGCACAAATAGGCATATGTACAATAATAGTTGGGGATTTTGACTCTTTTCTATCAATGTAATAGAAAAAGGAGACAAAAATTCAGTAAGAATGTAGAAAATTTGAATAATAATATCAAGCATCTAAACTTAACTGCCATTCATAACAACACTCAACAATGATGGAATACGTATTATTTTTATATGAATGAGAAATAGTCTCCAAGGTAAAATATTATGGAATATTTTTCCTGACCAGAATAGAATTAAATTAGAAATCAATAAAAGAAGATAGCTAGAAAAGCCTCAAATACTTGGAATTTAAATATTACATTTCTAACTAATCTTTAGGTCAAAGAAAAAAATCATAAGAACAAATGTAAAGTGCTTTAAAGTGAATTATAATGCAAAAGAAACATTAAAATCTGTTCGATGCAGCTACGGCAGTTATTATAGGAAAATTTATGGCTTAAGAGAAAAGAAGATTTAAATCAATAATTTGAATTTCCACTATTGAAACAAGAATACCAAATCCAATTAAACCCAACTAAGTAGAAGGAAGTAATAAAGGACAGAAATCAGTGAAACAGAAACAAAAACAATAGAGAAATTTGCAAAAATAAATATTGTTTACCTGAAAAGTTAATGGGATTGACAAATTTCTAACAACACTGATCAGGAAATACAGAAAGTAGAACAGAAATAATAAATATCATGCACAAATGTGGGGATATAACCAGAGCCTACATATAGTAAAAGGGAATATTATGAAAAATTTATACAAAAAAAGCCAATAAATCTGACAATTTAGATAAAATAAACAAATTTAAAAAAATTAATAAAACTGAATCAGGAAGAAATAAACATTCTGTATACCCTGTAGCTAATGAAGAAATTGAATTATAAATCTTAAACTTTCCTGCAAAGAAAAGCATAGGACCAGATAGCTTTGCTGGAAAATTCTATCAAGCATTTAAGGATGAAAGAATTCACTGGCCTGGGTTTCTTATGTGGGAAGACATGCTTCTACTTGCTGGCTTGATCCCATCCAGTGCTGTAAAATGGCTCTCTGGTGCCTGATTTTTCTGGGATGTTCTTTAGTGCTGTCTTTAAAAGACCTGAATATTTGGAGAAATATGATGATATAATTTCTGAAGCAAAGCCTGGGTGTCTGGTACCCCCAAGTAGCACTGAGTCCAGATAAATAAACTTTTCCTCTGGTCCCAAGACGACGAGACCCCACCAGTGGTACTGTGGAGTCCAAGTAACAATGGCTGAGGCATAGCTTTTTGCTCATCTGATTAATAAAGCTTTTTAAATGATATAAAGCTTACTTTTGTTAAGGATCAAGTGGTATCATCAATCTCTTACACTGCTTGTATGTGAATAAATTGGTTAAAGCTTTCTGGAAAGAAATTTGTTAGTATAAATCAAGAATGTTTAAAATAATCATGTTTTTTTTACCTAATATTTTAACAACTAGAGATCTATCTTAAGGAGCCCTGGTGGCTCACTGATCAAGCACTCAGCTGCTAAACGAGAGGTTGATGGTTCAAACCCAGCAGTGGCTCTGTGGAAGAAAAGACCTGGCAATCTGCTCCAGTAAAGAGTACAGTCAAGGAAACACTATGGGGGCAGTTCTACTCTGTCCTATAGGGTTGCTATGAGTCGGAATTGACCGAAAAGCACCTAACAACAGAAATCTATCCTAAGGAAAGAGAGACTCAGGTAGAGAGTCTGATTGTCCAGACTTTTAATTGTAACATTATGTATTATAGTAAAATTAAGAATGAATCAAATATGCCAAATAATAGAAAAATTACATTATTTTTGGTAAATTCATTTGAAGATATTCTAGCTAAGCATTATGATGACATTTTTTGAAGGCTACCTAATATAATAGAAAAATGTCAATGTCAGTGCTATAATAGCAATTGAAAAATTCAGGATATTAATCCCATAAAATTTGACTCCAATGTTTTATAAATAATATACATTGACACTTTTGGAAGGCAATGCACTAAAATATCTACAGTGGTTACAAAAAAAGCCAAACCTGTTGCCTTTGAGTCGATTCCAACTCATAATGACCCTATAGGACAGAGTAGAACTGCCCTATAGGGTTTCTAAGGAGCAGCTGGTGGATTCAAACTTCTGATCTTTTGGTTAGTAGCTGTAGCTCTTAACCACTGCACCACCAAGGTTCCCAGCAATGGTTACTGCTGAATAATTGTCATACAGAAAGTCTTTATTTTGGCCTGTGTCTGTTTGTTTTTCCTTAAATTCCTTACAATGTCCATGTATAATGTGCTATTAAAAAATAAGCTTATGTGACTGTATGTACTAGTTTTATTATTCCCTGGGAATCTATAATTTTTCAGAATAAGAAGTTTTTTGAACAAGTAAATCTTACACAAACCTTCTGCTATGATAGACTCCCTATGTGTTGTTAATATTTCCTTATAACAGAAAGTGTGACCATTCCTTTAGACAGACAGCGAAAGCAAATTATTTCTGCTTCTTCAGATGTCAATTATCAGGTGAAAAGAAATCTTTAAAAAAATTTATCAGTTAGTTTCCATTTATCCATTCAATACATACTTATTGAGTGCCCACTATATGCCAGACCCTGTGATATATGCTGGAAAAACAAGGATAAGTAAAACAGACTAAGTCCCTTCATCCAGGGTGCATATATTGCAATGGGAAAATAGATAACCTACAAGTATAAATTATGATAAGTGCTATGAAAAAAAGTACAGAACACGAAGAGAAAATATAACAAGAGGATTTGATATAATCCAAAGGGTAATATATATATATATATGTGTGTGTATGTATATTTTTAGGGGTAATATTTTTAACAAAATATTGAAATTTCAAAGGAAGATCATACAATGACGAACTTTTGTGGAAGACATAGTTTGATTTGAATATTGCTATTGCTACTTTCTGCTATATAAGCACGGGGGTATTATTTAAATTATCTGAGCATTAGTTTTCTTATCTGTAGATGGTAGATAATAGTATTGTCCAGAGAGGATTTCATGAATATTAAGTTACATGTAAAATGCATTGTAAATGCTTAGCACATAATATAAATCAATAAAAATTAGTTACAATCGCACTGCCCTCATTAATTTTAAAAGAAAGCATGCAGGTAATAAGAGACTGAGCTTCTGACTCATACCTCTCAACAATCTGCAGTGCCATTACTAAGGAAAGCACAAAGATGTAAGTTCTGAGGTCAATAAAAGCAAATGCAGATGATTAAGTGAACACAGGGCAATAGAACAGAGGATTAAGTATAAAAGGTTCTATTACCATAGTAATGGAGAAATAGCAAACAAAAAGAATGAAAGAAAAGACAGAGATAGTGAGTCCTACTACTGTTGAAGTATGAATAATGTTCATTTGGGACGTTTGATGAGATGGTTTTCAGTTTCTGTTTTTTAAACCTTTACTCTCATTACAGCAAATATCCCCTAAAAGTAGATCTATAACCAAAAGTATATCCTTTTCCAACCTATGTTCTATAGAAGTGTTATTCTGATTACAAGGAAAAACAATGAAGAATGTTGAATAAGTGTTTTTGCTGGTGACTTTCCATGTATTCTCTACTTTCTAAGATGAAAGAACATGATTATGTTTCATTTGCATTGCCAGTGAAGAAAGGAAGTCTGGATGCTTTTTAATTGATAAGTGAAAAAAACTTGATGGAGTATCTGGAAGTCATGTTAATCTTTGTGGAAAACAATGAAATATTGATGCAGTAAGTTTAATGTAAGGGTTTTCTCACGTTGGTAAATTAGACCACCCTCTATTGTATTCTTGTATTATGATAAGAAGAGGCAACGTTTGTTGAGTGCTGATTACGGGCCATGAGCTATTCTAAGCATATTGTACATAATAAGTCATTTATCTCCACAACTTGAGATGAAAGTTACTAGTATTCCTCCCCATTTCACAGATAAGTAAACTGAAACGGAAAGAAAATAACTTTCCAAGGTCACACAGTTGAAGATTTAAAACCAAACCACCGAGTTCCAGTCTCCAGAACTACTCATTACATCTTTATTCTCCACTCCCAAAGTTTTAAGAAAAATAAACAAATAACAAGCAGAAGAAAAATGTAGCATGTTGCCAGTTTTAATAATTTGTTATTAATTAATTATACAATTAGGAGACTTTGTCCAATTTCATGGAATATTATAGCTCAGCAGGAGTAAAATTTTAAGAACTTCTTGCAGAAAATAAATTGCCAAAGACCCATAGGTTTAAGGGAGACAAGGAAGTAGGTCTACTATTTTCTAATAATGACAACAAAAACAGATAACACCTAGAACAATGATTTGTACATGGCAGGTGCTTAATAAATATTTGTTGAATAAATTACTAATAATTGAACACTTCTTACATGCCAGAGTAAGCATGACCTTATTTGATATTATTTTTCCAACTTTACAAATGAGGAAATTTGGTCATTATGAAGTTAAGTGATTTTTTTAAAGGTCAGTTATGAAGTGGTAGAGTTAAGATTTAAACATAATTTTCTTATTTTAGTTCTAACAAAGCCTTCTATTTCTAAATTTTATACAAAGATGTCAAGCGTCTCCTGATATCTATATACTCTGCAGGCAGGAAATAGAATTTCTGGCAGATATTCATTTAACAAAATTATAATAAAACTACTTAATTTGTTTTGTAGAATTTGCTTTTAATGTTTAAATAATATGTGCAAGCACTTTGTAAGCTCTGTGCAAAATTTTATCTCATTTGATAACAGTGTCTCTATAAGATAGACTAAGATATATTATTATTACTTCCGGTTTGTCAGGTAAGAAAAATGGTGCTCGGAAAGATTAGGAGCTCTACTCAAGTTCAAGCACTTAGCTAAAGAGAAAACTTTAACTCGTCTTTCTGACTGTCACCGTCGAGTCGATTCCGACTTACAGTGGCCCTGTAGGACAGAGTAGAACTGCTCCATAGGGTTTCCAAGGAGTGGCTGGTGGATTCGAACTGGTGACCTTTCGGTTAGAAGCCGAATGCTTAACCACTGTGCCACCAGGACACCTTGATAATGCTGGTCAGATTAATAGTAGACATTTTGAGAATGCTTCCTAATGTACAAGAGAACTGTCTTAGATAGGACTCCCTCAGAAGCAAATCCTCATACAAGGATATGGTTTGTTTTTGTTGTTACTTGATGTTGCGTTGACTCCGACTCATGGTGACATTATGTATAACAGAGTGAAGCATTGCCTGATCTTGCACCATCTACATGGTCATTGGTATGGTGTTTGTATGTTGAGGATACTGTACTTGTAGTTTATTTGGGAGAAGCGGAGGTTACTGATGGAGGAGGGTAGTGGATGCCATGGTGTGCTGCCCAGGATGGAAATACTATTTCTCAGCTTCTGGGAGTGTTGCCAGCTAAAAGATCTCAGCTGAGTCCCTCTCTGGGATTTGTACTTGGTTGAAAAGACCTGCATTATTAAAGGTCACATCACGTTTTGGGGGACAACCATCCTCTAATGACTAGTCAATTCAGGAGTAAAAAACCTATCCCCTTTGCCAAAATCTTTTCCCAGCATCAGGGATACCCTGAAGGACCTTCCCACATTTAGAAAACCACACAGAATGGGCTAAAGCCTCTTTTGGGAATGCACCACAGTGTAGCTTCTCTCTCTGCCCAATCCTGCTTGCTTAACTCTTCCCCACAAATGTTGGCCAAGAGAGCATTCCTTATTAAATTTATTGTGCACAAATCTCTGTCTCAGAGTTTGTTCCAAGGAAACTGGATCTGCAACAGTTGGTAGAGTCTGAAAAAGAAGACTGTGGAATGGGAGTTTGAACTAGATCCCCTGCTGAACGGCCAGCAAGGCAGGCCACATCATACTGGTAGTCCCTGGCATGGATAGTCCCTCGCATGGGGTAGTGTACAATTGTTAAACATTTCACCAGTGATGAAGTAGAATGGCATACTACTGAAAGTGAGTGTACTGTGACTGCAATGTATGAGATATTTGAGAAGTAAGGGGAAATATAAAGACTATGGAAGCTAGTGCCTTCTTGGGCAAGTGCTGCTTTGGAGATGCATGTGGCCTATCACAATAAAGATATCCAGTAGACATTGGAACTCAAGAGAAATATTGGTTCAGGAAATAGGTTTTTTCAAGGAATCTGCATATATACCTGTCCCTGGAGAGGGATATTATGCTTGGTAAGGAAGAGGGTCGACAAAAAAGAGGAAGACCCTCAGTGAGATAAATTGACACAGTATCAGCAAGTCTGAAACAATGGGGTCAAACATAGCAGTGATTGTGAGGATGGTGCAGGACTGGGAAGTGTTTCCGTCTGTTGTATGTAGGATTGCTATGAGTCAGAACTGACTCAATGGCACCTAACGACAACAGTAGCTTATATAAAAAGAGCTTGAAAAGGTCACTTGTGTTGAAAGAGACTATCAACGGCAGTACCCTCTAGAACATAAACCTTAAATGGATAGGAGGATAAGGAGTACTCTAAGAAGATCAAGAAAGAATTGTTACAGAAGTGAGAAGAACAGGGAGACGATACTGTGCCAGAAGCGAAAGAAACAGACATTGTACCTGAGGAAGAGATAGTCAATTGGATGAGGGCAATAACAGTACAGTTTTTGGCAATTAAGAGGCTATTGCTGATATCATGAGCCCTTGCGGGTTGCTAACCAAAAGGTCAACGGTTCAAATCCACCAACCACTCCTTGGAAACCCTATGGGGCAGTTTTACTCTGTCCTACAGGGTTCCTATGAGTCAGAATCGACTCAACAGCAACAGGGTGCTGATCTCATAAAAATGAACTACATACAAGTATATACAAGATTATATTGGGAGTGTGAAGGAATTGAAGAAGTGAGTAAATAATGTACATGAACCACACTTTTAAAAAGTTTAGTTAGAAAGAAGAAACAGGGAGAGATTTAATGAGTAGATAAGGTACAGTTTCAGAGGAGAGAGGTCACTACGAGGAAGAGAAAATGTACTAAGACGCTAACACGTAGATAATTCAATACTAAGTGATTAGAGGTGCATCTTGAGGAAGATTGGAAAGTCCCAGAGACTATTAGGACAGCTAATTAAAAAAAAAAAAAAAAAGTACTAGTGAGAAAGACTAATCATGAACTATATCTATAACCCATGAGAATTTTTAAAATAATATTAAACCCAAAAAAGAAATGTTAGCCTAAAATATGAGATAGGACATAGACGAAAAACAAGCAAACAAAAATGATTATCTTAAAAGAATAAAGATGGCAGTACTAGATCATATTACTAGTTGTTTTTTTAAAAAAATTTCACAAATGACTGTTGATATTTAAAAGTGAAATTGCAGGAAATGTGGTAGGCTGGAACTTACATAAATACTTAATGCGTTTGCAAGAATGTTTTATTTGTTTGCTCCCTCAGAAAACTTTCTTTCCTTATAAAATGGGTTTTGATAAATGAGGTAATATGTTAGATGATTTCGACTTCTCTGAACATAGCATTATATAAATCTTTGGTATTGTTTGCTAGATTAGGTTTACTTGGTGTTCATTTGGTTGTGATCATCTTAGATCTTTGCAACTACAGTCAGCTACAGGAAAGAATTCACTGTCAACAAATTTGGGATTTGGAGTGCTATATCTTAGCAGAAAAGTCTTAAATCTTAGAAGAAAAAGTGGCAGGAAGAGCCAGACTTCTCTGCTAAAAGTCAATGTTCCTTGCTTGACCTGGTGAAATTACAGACTTGATTGTGTCCAGAATGTTTCTTAGACTGTGAGGATGGCCAGATTTCGACTTGCTTACTTTGGACACGTGATGGTTAAGACTGTGTGTCAGCTTGGCTGGGCCATGATTCTCAGTGTTTACATGTGATCACTCCCATGATAGGATCTGCTGTGAGGACTCACTCAGTTGAAAGGGAGTTTCCTCGAGGGTGTGGCCTGCATCCAAATATAAGCAGACTTTCTGGCTTTTTGCTCACCCTGGATCCTAGGGCTGCCTCCTGCTCGTCTGACCTCTGGTTCTTGGGACTTGAGCTATCAGCTTATCTGCAGATCTTGAGATTTGTGGATCTTCACAGCCTGTGAGTGGAGTCCTGCTCTCCAGCCTGCTGATCTTGAGTTTGACAGCTCCTGCAGCTACGTGAATCAGGAGAAGCCTTGCGGTCTTGCCTGCCAATCTTGGGATTCGTATTTATTCACAGCCTGTGAGCAAGAGCCCTGCTTTCAGACATGCCAGTCTTGGGTTCACCAGCCACTGTGGTTATGTGAATCGAGAGAAGCATGTATCCTAATCTATGGACTTGGGAAGCTTCAGCCTTTACAGTCGAGTGAGCCGTTTCTTTGATATAAATCTCTCTCTATATATATATGTTTATACGCTTTATGGTTTTGCTTCTGTAGAGAACCCAGCCTAAGACAAGACACATCATCAGGAAAGACCAATCATAAGAAAACGACATGCAGAGGGACACCAAAAGATGAAAATCTTCGATGTCATAGATTGACAAAATAGCTGCAACAATGGACTCAAAGATATCAAGGGTCATGGAGATGGTGCAGCGTTAGGCAACATTTCATTCTGTTATACATAAGTTGGAGTCGACTCGAGGGCAACTAACAACAACAACATTGTGCTCAGCTTGCCCCAGTGAAGGCTTTTCTCTCATCACATTGTTTGCTAAGCATACCAAGGAGCAGATTAGCCTTGAGGACCACAGTGTCACAAACTCTGCAGTCCCTCTGTCTAGCTCTCCCCAGGTTATCTCACACGTACACTTCATCAAGAGCTAGTATTGTGGTTGAAGAACATGTGGGGAATTCAAAAGTCCTTCTGCTACTTCATAATCAAAGATTACCATCCCTACTGATCTCATTATTTGAAATTAGCAAACTCATTTTTATGCCCCTTGAAACTTTTTCCTATATTTATTTTATAGTGGTTTTATTCAAAGGCCACATTGTAAGGAATATGACGGCAATAAATTCTGTGGCTAGGTGACTTCTGTGCACATATATTTAGAATGCATGTAATTATTTACTTATTTACTGTATTTAGATTTTTTTAATGAAAGTGTCTTCTGTAGTTCACAGGCCTGACCTAGGTCAGATGGGAACAATTTCCCTTTAAATAGCCTAAAACATAAGGGGGAATATTGAACAGCATGTGGTGTCAGATTTGTATTTTCTAGTTTTATGGTCTCCATCTCCAAGGAATCTTTAGGCCCCACGTGCAGTTCTTGAGTGTAGCATTTTGAATAATGCTTGGACCATAAGGAAAGGAGAGAGTTATTCTGAAGCACTCATTAGTATTTGATTCTTAATTAATGGCTCTGCATCATAAAGAGCTTCTTTTTTAAAAAAAAAGTTTTTGTGATTTTGGAGAAAATTTAACATATTATTATACATATTATTCTGTGACATTGGTTACGTTTTTCACAATGTGTCAGTATTCTCATTGTTTCCATTCTGTTTGTTCTGTTTCCATTAATCTAGCTTCTTTGTCCTCCACTACCTTCTCATCTTTGATCTAGGGTAAATGTTGACCGTTAGATGATTGTTTAGAGGAGCAAGGTACTCACGGGTGACAATTTATTTTATGAACCACTGTGTCTTATGGCTTACAAGTGATCACCAGGAGTGGTTTGAGATCCAAGTTTAAAGGATATCCCAGGGCAATAGTCTTGGGGATTCCTCTAGTCTCTACCGGTCCAGTAAGTCTGGCCTTTTTTTTTTAGGAATTTGAGTTTTGTTCTACATTTTTCTCCCATTCTATCTGGACCATTTATTGTGTCCCTGGTTGGTAGTGTAGCCAGGAACCATCTAATTCCTCTGGTCACAGGGTAGGTGAGGCTGTGATTTGTGTAGAATATTAGTCCTGTAGATTTGAGGTTTTGTTTTCCTTCATTCTCTTTTGCTCTAGATGTGTACAGACCAATAGTTATATCTTAGAGGATGGCTTGCAATCTTTTAAAACCCCAGACACTACTCATTAAGCTAGGATGTAAAACATTATCTTTATAAGCTATATCATGCCAGTTGACTGAGTTGTACCCCAAGAACAAAGAGCTTCTTAAATTTGCTTTCAATCAGCACTCTGATATTCTTAGACATTTGCTTCTAGTCCTGTCACATTTAACATATGAGAGAATTTTGAGTGCCTCCCACTATGGTGACTGGGCACTAGTTAGTAGTATATCTGAGCCAGCACCGAAGTATAAGTTAGATGATGCTCTGAAGTTCCGGGACAACTTCATTATTACCTTAGAGACCAGATTAAACAATTTAATCTTTCTGAATGTTACCAATCATCTAATTTGTTGTGAGAATTAAAACAGACATTATGTGTAAGAAACCTGCACGATGATTCTCAGTGAAGACTCAATAAAAGTTGGCTCCAGTTTCCATTTTTGCTATCCTTTCTGCTTCTCAGTTTCCTCATCTGTTATGAATGAAGTATTTTGAAGCACCATAGGAAAATATATCATATATTTCCAAGTTATTTACAATTTCACAAATGCAGTGCCAAAACTAATTATGATTGCTGCCCCACGTTGCCCCATGAAAGGTGTACACAGAGGAATTAGAGAATCACAATTCACTGAAGGATAGTTCCCTCAGATCCAACTACTTGATGAAGATGCTCAATTAGCCCTTTTCTACCCAAATGTTGGATTGAACTGAGGGGGTCTCACTATCACACAGTGATTCACTCACAATTGTTGTCTGCAATTTTTTTCTTTCCCTTAATCAAGTTCAAATGAATCAGTTAAAAATAACTTTTCAGAGCTTTAGCTGTGAAGTGAGAAATGAATTAAGCAGGCTGAGAATTGTAGAAGTATATGTTGTGTTTCCTCATTCTGAGCTTCTTATTCTCCATATATGAAGGAAACACATGGGCCTCCAGTTTGGTGCTGACAGAGTAGCTTGTATCAGATTCAAGCTTCTATAAAACCTAACCTATAAAAGATAGAGAAAATAGATTTGGAAGGAAAAAAAAAAAAAAAAAAGACTATTTAAAGGCATTAGAAAGCACTCAGTGCAGCCAGGGCTTCAGAGTCTATGACCCTCGAGGCAAGAGAAGCACAGTAAGTGAGCTCCATATTCATCCCAGATTTTTCTTCTGAGGACATTTTTCAAATTCTATGCTGTATAGTATGGGGAGCTTCATAAAAGATAGAGTTCTGTGTTACTGGAAGTATTAAACCAAAGGATGGATAGCTATTTCTCAAACTTCCCTTAAATGAATGAATCCATTTCAAATCTAGATACTTGTAAAATTTTGTGTTTCTAGGATATCCTGGAAACAATGTATAAGATAGATTGTAGAGGAGAGAGTTTAGCATCAAATAAAGTAGGTAATCTAACACTAAAATATAAAGACCTAGGCAACACTGTTGACAATGGGCATGGCAAGGACATGGAAGCAAAAAAGATTTTCTGAAAAGAAGCCAAATTTTTTAGTAGCTTTCTAGATTTAGAAGATGAAGTAGACAAGAAGTTTTTAAAGGTTGTATCTTAATACTAGGGGAAATGTAGGATTAGGTGGGATAATATATGTGAAAACTCATATTCTAAATTGTAAAAGATTTTTAAATACTTGTTATTACATAGGTTTTTGTATATATTTTCACTTTGTGATTTCTAAAAGTACTCCTTATCCCTAGAAGCAGTCATTTGTTCCATAAAATTTTCTACTTCTATAATCTGTCCTGCCGAAAAATGGCAACAACCCGTGTGTGAATAATAGAAATTTTTCATTATTTCTGCCTAATTCAATCTTTAGCTTTTCTAATTTGATGGAAGTTCAGGCTCATTATCCATCCTGGTAAGGTAGATTATTGCTAATAATATCACTTTAGTATGAAATTTCTAAAAATGGTATAATACTTCTCATGTATGGTTAGTTATTTTTTCATTGTCTTTCTGCTATTTGCCTGACATTGTACAAGAAACTAAAGCTATACCAGGAAACAAGGTCATGCAATTCACAATTTACATGTTTTTCTTTATACTGTTTAGTAGGAAAAATAATGGACCCCCAAAGATGAGTCCTGGAGCCCTGAAGGCACAGTGGTTAAGAACTCGGCTGCTAACCAAAAGGTCAGCGGTTCAAATCCACCAGCTGCTCCTTGGAAACTCTAACGGGGCAGTTCCACCCTGTCCTATAGAGTTGCTATAAGTTGGAATTGACTCGTCAGCAATGGTTTTTTTGGTTTTTAAAGATGTCCATATCTTAATCCCTAGAACCTATGAATATGTTTCTTTACATGGCAAAAGGGACTTTGCATATGTGATTAAATTAAGGACCTTGAGATGTAGAGATTATCCTGGATTATCCAGGCCCAGACTAATTACTTCGGTCCTTAAAAGCAGAGAATCTTTCCTGCTGGAGTCAGAGGGAGATGTGACTACTTAAGAATGGTTTAGAAGAAGGAGGAAGGGGCCAAGAGCCAAGGAATGTATGTGGCTTCCAGAGACTGGAAATGCCAAGGGAAGGAATTTTCCTCTAGAACCTTCGTAAAGGGACAGAGCCCTGCCAACATCTTGATTTTAGCCTAGGGATACCTGAGTTGAACTTCTGACATACAGAGCTGTAAAATAACAAATTTTTGATGTTTGAAGCCACAAGTTTGTTATACTTTGTTACAAGAGCCATAGAATACTAATATAGTCATGTTCTAATATATGTACCACCATCATGGACTTTCCTATCCCTCTTATTAATTTAGAATGTAGGCAGAAAAAAATAGAGTCCTAATATCATTGGCTTAAAACAGAGAGTTTTGTTTTTCTCACGTAACAATTAATCTAGAGGTAGGCAGCCCGAATTAAGTGCTGCTACATAAATGTGTCATCCAGGGCCAGAGTCCTTTTAACTTCCTGCTCTGTCATTTTTAGCAGGTGTAGAAGGTACATAGAAGGGTAATAGTGGACATTTTTCAGATGAAATTGAGCTTAGTCATAAGGGATAAGTGGAATCTTATCAGGGAGACCACTCAAGGAGAGGCAACGTAGGCAGGGGAAAGAGCCCCAATAAATATTAAGTGTTGGGCACTTAAATGAATATTATATATTTACAGATTTAGAAGTATGTTGGTTCAACCGTAGAATAGGGTGGTGTGCCAGGTGAAATGGTGAAATATGTGACTGTAAAGGTTATCGAGAACCAGATTTGACTTATGCCATGACAAGGAGTTTTGGCTTATTTTGCAAATAATGAGGAATCACAGACTGATTGTAAACAGAGACTTTTAATGATCAGGTTTGCCTTTTAGAAAAAAATAGTATTTTTCATAGTGGAGAAACATGTAAAGGAGGTGAATTAAGAAGCAGGGAGGCCAGGATGTTAGTTTTTGTAATAATTCATGCCATTGAAGATGGAGATCTGAACAAGGGCCATAGGATGTTGTACAGAAGGAAGGGGCAGATTTCTGGGGTAAGCACAGAATATATTTGAATATGAGGTAAGGGGACAGAGAAGAAGCAGCTTGGGTTGCTAGGTGGATGGTGATTGTGTTAGTGGAGATCAGGAACGGAGAATTTTTTCTTTGATGTACTCATGGGGCATCCAATAGCCACTAGAAAAACATTCCTATAGCAGCTGGCTGCGAACACAAAGGTTGGCAGTTCGAGCCCACCAGCCGCTCTTTGGAAACCCGATGGGGCAGTTCTACTCTGTCCCATAGCGTCGCTATGAGTCAGAATCAACTCAATGCAACAGTTTTTTTTATAGCAGCTAAAAGTATAAGCCTGGATTAGATAATGAATTTGTGAGTCATCAATGTTTATACAAGTTCACTGAAGTCCCAACAGGGAAAAAAACCATTCAAAAATAAATTCCAAATGTAACTTTGTATGTATGTATGTAAATTGTACATTTGTTAAGGACTCCTCAGGCTGTGCCTTACTTCACTGTATTCCACAACTTTCCTTCAGCTGGGACCCTTCTTAGACCTCTCAGACCTCTCAGGTGCCATGCATACCTTATAATTTTATTTACTCTTTTCTAATTCATGAAATTCCCAAAACCTGATTAACTGTCGTCACCAGAGGGAAAATTCTGCACATTTCCTGATTAAACTAAAGCAAACCATTTGGGTTGGTTTCCCTGCTTTATATCTATCCCTTCTCCAATTCGTCAATACACAATGACCCCATAAATATCCCTAAGAGTCTAGCTTGTTCTACTACTACTACCTCAGCTTCCTCTATCTGGTGTTGAAAAATCCCATGATCTCATCTCAAACTGCTCACATGACTCCGTCTTCCTCCTTCCTTCTACATGAACCTCTGCAATAGCAGCGTTATGCTCAGGACATCCATGCTCATCCCACCTCTCAGTCCTTGTGTTCACACTTCCACTTCCAGCTTGTATTCGTCCAAGTCCTTGCTTTGCTCCTTGAAGCAGAAATGCTCAAGGCCTACCTCCTCCACAAAGGCTTCCCTGACTGCCCCTGAAACGGTTTTCTCTGAATTGTTGCCTGCCATTTATTTGGTTCCAGCATCATTTAAGTCTTTATATTCTCACTTGATTGAGTTATACGTATATATATCTTCTATATCCTATCTTCTTAACCAGATTTGAATTCCTCTAAGGCAGAGTTCTTGTTTTACACTTGGTTTCTTTTTGTTCTTATTCAATATTTGTGACCTGGTTGCTGGGCATCTAGTCACAAATACATATTTGTGGAAAGAGTAGCAGTGGTTCACTCCTCTTAAACACAGTATCTCAACGTCCCTTTCTACTTGGCTGACTATCATTTCCCCATGATGTTCCATGTTTAGGTTTCCAGGTGGTGCCATACTCAACATTCATTATATACTGCTTATAAATGCCTAAGATTAAGAATTAAACTTCACCTAGTCCTCACTTTTCTCTTTAGAATGTGCATATGTTTCCATACACTATTCCCTCTACCTTTCTTTGGTCAATAATAAATAATCTCGGCTATTGTTTCTATCAGCTTTCTTTCTCTTTCATTTTTTAATTTTATTTTAATGTTTTTTTAAATGAGTGTGAGAACATCATGAGGGAGGAGAGGAAGACAACATTTCCCCTAACTATGAACAAGACCTTAAACTTAAAAAAAAAAAGTATAAAAATGATTGCAGACTAAGATTGGCTTTTCTTTTAATGCACTAATAAGCACTCTCTTTAGATCATTTATATCCTGCAGCCCATCAAATCAAAGCCTATGGTTAGACTCTAATCCATAAATTATTGACAGCCAAGCCAGTATTCAGTCCTCTGAGGCTCTTACAGTTTATTTTGTGAAGGTCTAAGAGGTTTTCTTTAATGTGTGGTTCAACAGTGGTGTGATATACCAAAGAAACTTAGAATCAGAATCTACTTAGGAACAATATAAAGGTTCATTTAACTCATAATTATTGGAGGAATGTTAGCCTAAATAAGTGAAAATTTGCATTTATACTATTTTAAGGAAATTGCATTTTTATTTCTTCTTGTTATGGCCAAAACAATTTTTATTATTTGATCCATTAACAAAATGAAATTATAAATGAAAACATATAGCAAAGGGGGTCACCTGGCACTACTAAATAAAGCAGTGGAATAAGATTTTTTATTTTGAAATAATAGCAAACTTTAGGGTTTTGATGTAACTTCCTTAGGAATGTTGTCACCAAGGTCCCAAGTGGCAATAGAGTCTTAGGAAGCTAATAGCTTGGATTTAAACTTTTGCATCCCATTTTAACTATATCCAAAAGTGACCCTTTCTCTCTCACATTGCTCACTTTCACATCATCACCTTTTACTTATTACACTAACCTCTCTCTTGCCTTCAGCACTTCACACACTAGGATATGTGCATTAGCAAATCCCTGATACTTAATTCAGAATAATGAGATTTTTAAAAGTCTGACTGACTCGTAACCAGGCTATATATAAACACATACACAGGATTTTTTTTTTTAAAGAACTTATTAATGTCTTAAGGCTGCTGTGTTAGAGATTGTACTTGGAAATGACTTTGTAAGCATAAATAGAGAAATGGTACATCAGAGCAGTTAAGAGCACGTATTCATCGTCAGACAGACCTGGATTTGAGCCTTGTCTTGGCCACATATTAGCCACTTGGCTTTGGGCAAGTGCTTTTAACTTTTAAGCTATGGTATCTTAGTCTATAAAACCTAGTAAGGAAGTACCCACTTGCTTTGTCTGTTGTGATCATTGAAATTGATAATGCAGGTACAGTGCTGGCACACGTTAAGCATTCAATAAAAGTCAGTCATTATTATACAGATTGGCACCAAGTACCTTCTGTCCAAGTCACTGATACAGATACTTTGTCTCTAATGATGTCTTTAAACTATACAGATAATAACAAAAATAAAAATATCAAGTTCTTATCCAGGGACATTCTGGTATTTTAATGAATAGGTAAACATCACTTGTTATTTTTTAGTTATTTGATATTCCTATGAGTTGTTGGCAAATGTTGTTGCTTAAGATAGTTTAAAAATAACCTAAATTGTTCAATGCCATCCATGACAACATTTTTGGTCACTTTTATTATAATTTTTGGTAGTAAACCTCTTTGTACAGTAGATTTAAGTTGAGTCTAGTTTGATATTATAATAAATTCTAAATTAATGATGTCCAAATACGGATTTTTACCTTAATTTATCTCATGGTTTATTATTGCTACCACCCATTTATGTCAGCCAAGCTTATTAAATAGCCTTCCCTTTTATAACAAAAAATACTAGTCCTAGAAGTCTTTTTACTTTAATTTCTATTTTATAGGACAGGCTAGGTTTTCCTAGGGTATAAAAGGCTTAGGAGACTCTCACTCATTCACTGTGTCCTTTAAAATATAGACCAAATTGACTCCAAGGAAAGGGGCCCTCTCGCCAATAACTACGAAGCAGCTGCAGTGATAACAATCTAGTCTTTGAGCACCCACATGCTTCCATTGAGCACTGGGTCCATATAGGGTTTATGACATATGTGTTGTACATATTGGGCGGTAGTGAGCTGGACAAGGAGCCAGGAGGAACCTCTTCAGAGTGGCCATCAAGTCAAGTCTTTGATCCTCAAATGCAAACGGAGTCTTTGCTGTAAAAGATCTTCCTATGTGCCCCCTTTTCTTGACTTTACTTGAGGAAACTGCTGCTATTATTGTTAAAATATAATAGAGCTGATGTGATTAGTTTCCATTGAGTTGGTTCCAACTCATGGAGAACCCATATGGAAAACAAAAGCAAAAACAAAAATAAACAATTTGGCAGACTCCAGTGCAGGATCTTCCATGTCTGAATGTGTCAACAAAAGTCTGGGGTGAAAAAGCTAGAGAGCGCTCTGGTGGGAAAATAAATGTTGTCCTTGACTATCCTCACCAGAGCTCCTCACTACATGTCAGCTCTCTACTCTACAGCCCTACTGCACACAGACAACCGGTTCTGTGCTGGCAATTTTCAGTTCCTCTTGAGTTAGGAAACATGGGAGTGTATTGTATGCCCTTTGAGTAATCCAACATTGATTTGCACCGAGGTCAAGTGTTTTTAAAAGGCAAGATACCTCATGTGAACCTGGATCATACCATAGGACATTGTTTTAAATATAGCTTCTCTGATCTATGATTTAAATTATTTCAGAATTTCAACTTCCATTCAAAATAATAAGCATTTACTGAGGACATGTCAGGAGCAGGGATCTGAGATCTGTGCTGAAGACTATGAAAGCTACAGAGTTGAAAAAGCTATGCTCTTGGTTCCCTTTCTAGGAACTCAAAAAAATCATTAAGGATCAGATTAGAGAAATGCAAAAATCGATATAACCCCACACAAACAACTTTTGTATTGTCAAAAACAATAATAATAATAAAAGAAGAGGCATCAAGATGATGGCTTACTCAGACACACTCTGTGGTCCCTCTATAGCAAAGAGCCAGAAAACCAAGTGAAACAGATGCAAATAACAATCCTGGAACACTGTACAGAAAAAAGGAAGGATAAAGAACTGAACTGAACATTGACTGAAAGAAAAAATTGAGTGAATGCAGCAAACGAGGAGTAACAAGGAGCAGAGGGGCTCTGCCAGCTGTCCAGGCTCAATGTGTCCAACTTGAGACAAAGCCAGTAATGATCGTGGGTGAGGAACAAAGGAAAGCAACACCATGGCATTCCCATAAGAGACAGAGAAACTGTATAGACACACCTGGAGGTGAGTGGATCAAGATCAGGATCTAAGGAAGGAAAACCCCAAAATTCTAGGGATCCTGCCATCGACAAAGTAGGCAGGGATTCAGGATCCAGAGTCAGGCATACTCATGAGTGGTGGTCCCTGACCTCTGGGGTGAGTGGTGTGCATGAGGTGGTGAATCTGCAGAGTATAAGTGAAAAGTCCCCCACTGACCAGACTCTGGGCAACCCTCCTTCTTGCACTTGACTGGGGGAAGGCCCGAACTGCTGGCAGATGGGAAGTGCAAGAGCTCCCACGTTGGCTACCCAAAGGGGTTCACTCCCCCCTCTTCCCAACTTTCTGATCAGAAGCTGTGGAGGGTCCCATACTCCAGCTACTTCTCTGGTTGGAGACCATAATACAGCCCCTCTCTTCCCCATCTCCCAGTCCAATTCGCCACTCCTCCACCCACCTGATGAGTGGTAGGTGCTTACTTGCCCGTCATTCACCCCTCCATCTGTGGAGTGTGAGTGTCCACTTGCCCTTGCACACACCCACCCACCATCCACACCCTCCCTGACCCAACAATCAGCAGTAACCACACAACTGCCCACCATCCACCTCCCCAGAACCAGTGGGTGGTGGTGACTGTACACCTGCATGCATGCCTGCCTGCCACCTGTTCCCTTCCCTTGACTTGTCAAGCGGTGACAACCATGTGAGTGAGCATGCCCACCAACAGTCCACTGCCTCACCCCCTGACCTGGTGAGCAGCAGCAACTGCATGACTGTGCACACACCTGATCACTACCCATCCCCTCAACCCTGTGAGTGACAGTGACCACGTAATTGTATGCATGCCTGCCCACCAGCCATCCCCTTGTCCCTGGCCTGGCAAGTGGCAACAATATCACTACAGCACATGCACCCACTCACTACCCACCCACTTACTGACCCAAAAATCAGATGCAACCTCACCCTTGCCTGCTGTTCTGCTCACAATCAACCCCTCTGCTACCCTCCCAAACAATGAGTGATGGTGACTACACCCCCTACTTACCTTCCACAATTGCCATACATGCAGCCCCACCCACTTGACAAGTGCCACCATCTGCTCCTGTGCCACTGGATCAATGACAGATGGTGGTCAATGCCCACCCAGCCTGCCCTCTTCTGCCTCATACCACCAGAAAACAGACACTTGTGCTCACATTCCCAACTGCTACCCCACCCACCTGGAGAAAGGTGTTGAATACACCAGTGCTGCCAAACTAGTAACCCGAGTAACATGCCTGCCCCACCCACATGGATATATCAAAACAAAACAAAAAACCAGGATGAAGTAAACAAACATACAATCAATAAACAAATACAATTACACCTTAAAACTTTGAAGACAATGGACAGTATCAAATCACATAAAGAAGCAGGACAAGATGGCTCAAGTAAATGACCAAAATAAAGGGCCAGAAAACCTGCCTGAGGAAGAAATGGTAATGGAACTACCTGATAAGGAATTCAAAAGACTTATATTTAAGTTGCTATGAGTTGGAATCAAATTGATGGCAACAGGTTTGGTGTTTTGTTTATATTTAGGAACCTGCAAGAGATCAAGGAAAGCACAGACAAAATCAAGGAAAATATAGACAAAAATCTAGATGAATTTGGGAAAACAATACAAGAACAAGATGACAAAATAGACAATTAGAAATATAAAAACAGTAACGAGAAAGGCAGAAGATTAACAATAAACTTTCAGAAATAGATAACTCATTGAAAGACACAGGAGTAGAATGGAATCAATGGAAGACAGAATCAGCGATATAGAGGACAAATTCCTTGATCCTAATTTGTTTGTAGAACATTCAGGAAAAAGAATGAAGAAAAATGAAGAGTTATATGAAACTATCAAAAGGAATAACTTACTTGTGAGAAGAATTCCAGAACAAGAGAAGACAAAAAAAAAAAAAAAAAAAAAAAAAAAGCACATAGAAAATTTTTGAAGATTTTCTGGCAGAACACTTCCCTAATATCATGAAAAATGAGAAGATATCCATCCAAGAAGCTCAACAAACCCCATATAGGACACAGCCCAAAAGAAAGTCACCAAGACATATCATAATCAAACTTTCCAAACCAAAGACAAAGAAAAAATCCTAAGAGCAGTTTGGGAAAGACGAACTATCACCTACAAAGGGGAATCAATAAGACTAAGCTCTGATTTCTCAGCAGAAACCATGCTGGCAAGAAGTCAATGGGATGACATATATAAAACCCTGAAAGAAAAAAATTGCCAACTAATAATTATATATCCAGCAAAATTGTGTCTTAAATATGATAGCTAAACTAGAACATTTCCAGATAAACAGAAATTAAGGGACTTTGTAAAAACCAGACCAGTCTTATAAGAAATATTAAAAGGAGTCCTTCAGATAGAGAACCAACATTAGACAACAACCTGAGATTAAGACACATGAAAGCATCATCCAGATACCAAGATAAAGAATTATCAAAAATAAAATAAAGTTAAAAAAAACCATTGCTGTTGAGTCCACTCCAACTCATAATGACCCTACAGGACACAGTAAACTGCCCCATAGGGTTTCCAAGGAGGGGCTGGTGGATTTGAATTGAAAATCTTTTGGTTAGCAGCCAAGCTCTTAATTACTGGAAACTACAGAAGTCAAATTGTAAATGATGACAACTTCAAAATAAAAGGGGGAATAAATGGTGTAGTTACAGAACTTCCATATGGAGATGAAGTCAAGATGATATCAAGATATAACAGACTGTTTTAAACTTAGGATAATAAAGGTAAATTTCAGGGTAACCACAAAGAAAATTAATAAACCTACTCACCAAAATAAAAAAGAAGAAAACCATAAAGACTCAGTAAACACGAAAGCAACAACAAAGAAGGAAATGAAAAGAAAATCCATAAATGAAAAGAACTCAGTACAAAAAGTAAGCAGAACAAAGAAACCATCAACACCTTAAAACAAACAAAAAAGAAACAAAATGACAGCAGTTAATTTATACCTATTGATAATCATACTGAATGTAAATGGCTTAAATGTACCAGTCAAGAGACAGAAAGTAACAGAATGGAATAAATAAAAAAAAAATGACTCATCAATATGTTACCTACAAGAGATACAGCTTAAGCTTAAAGATAAAAACAAGCTAAAAATCAAAGGATGGAAAAAAAAACCAAGCAAACAGTAACCAAAAAAGAGCAAGGGTAGCAATACTAATCTCTGATAAAATAGACTTTTAAGCAAAATCCATCATAAGAGACAAGGAAGGGTCAATCTATCAAGCGGACATAACCTTTGGACCCAGGGTCCCTGCATTGAGAAGCTTCTTGATCAGGGGAAGATTGATGACAAGGAACTTCCTCCAGAGCCCACAGAGCTGGAGCACCGAATTCAGACTCTTAGCCTGCTATATTGTGAGAGAATAAACTTCTGTTTGTTGAAGCCATCCACTTGTGGTATTTCTGTTACAGTAGATAACCAAGACACAGAGTATTATGAAAAATTATACTACAACAAATTTGAAAATCTAGAAGAAATGGATGAATTTCTAGAAACACACTAGCTACAAACTAACACAAACTGAAGTAGAAAATATGAACAGACTCACAACAAAAGAAGAAACTGAAGAGGTCATAAAAAATAAAAAATAAAAAAAACTACCTACAAAAAAAAGCCATGGCCCAGACAGCTTCACTGGAGAATTCTACCAAACATTAAGAGACTAGTTGACACCAACACTACTCACACTATTCCAGAACATAGAAAAGGAAGGAATACTCCAGAATTAATTCTATGAAGCCAGCATAATTTTGATATCAAAGCCCGGCAATGACACCATTAAAAAGAAAATTATAGACCAAAATAATCCCTTATGAATATAGATGCAAAAATTGTCAACAAAATTCTAGACAATAGAATTCAACAACATATCAAATAAATAAATAAATAATACATCATGACCTAGTGGACTTCATACCCGGTATGCAAGGATGGTTCAACATTAGAAAATCAATCAATGTAATCCACCGCATAAATAAAACTCAGGACAAGAATCACATGGTCATCTCAATCGATGCAGAAAGGGCATTTGATAAAGTCCATACTGATTCCTGATAAAAACTCTCAATAAGATAGGAATAGAAGGGAAATTCCTTAACATAATTTAAGGCATATATTCAAAACAAACAGCCAACATTATTCTCAACAGAGAGAGACTGAAAGGATTCTCCTTGAGAATGAGAATCAGACAAAGATTCCCTTTATCACCACTCTTACTCAGTATTGTACTGGAAGTCCTAACTAGAGCAATAGGGTAAGAAAGGAAAATAAAGGGCGTACAAATGGGTGAGGAAGAAGTAAAACTATTCCTATTCACAGGTGACTTGATCATATATGTAAGAAATCCCAGACACTCCACAAGAAAACTAGTGGAACTAATAGAAGGATTCAGCAAAATGGCAGGGTACAAGATCAATATACAAAAACCAGTTGGATTCCTCTACACTAGCAAAGAGAACTCTGAAAAGGAAATCAGGAAAACAACATCATTTACAATACCATAAAAAAGATAAGATATTTAGGAATAAATCTAACTAGGGATGAAAAAGACTTATACAAAGAAAACTACAAAACACTATTGCAAGAAACCAAAAGAAACTTACTTAAATGGAAAATCATACCATGCTTATGGATAAGAAGACTTAACATGTGAAAATGTCAATGCTGTCCAAAGCAATCTACAAATATAATGCAATCCTGGTTCAAATTCTGACAACATTCTTCAATTAGATGGAAAAACTAATCAACTTTATATGGAAAGGAAAGAGGCCCTAGATCAGCAAAGCATTATTAAGAAGGACAAAGGTGGTCTCACACGTCCTGATCTCAGAACATACTATACAGCATGGTAGTCAAAACAGCTACTGGTACAATGATAGACACATAGATTAATGGAACAGAATTGAGAACCCAGAAGTAAATCCATCCACCCATGGACAGCTAATCTTAGACAAAGGGTTGAAGTCCACTAAATGAGGTAAGAGAAAGTCTCTTCAACAAACAATGCTGGCTAAACTGGATATCCATTTGTGAAAAAATGAAACAAGATCTATTCCTCATACCATACTCAAAAATTAACTCAAAATGTATCAAAGACCTAAATATAAAACCTAAAACTATGAAGATCATGGAAAAAAAATAGGAACAATGTCAGTGGCTCTAATATATGGCATAAGTAGAATACAAAACATAACTAAAAATGCACAAATAGAAGAAGAGAAACTAAATAACAGAGATCTCCTAAAAATTAAACACTTATGCTCATCAAAAGACTTTGCCAAAAGAGTAAGAAAAGAACCTACTGACTGGGAAAACATTTTTGGCTATGACATATCTGACAAGGGTCTAATCTCTAAAATTTATTGAAAATTTAAATACCTCAAAAACAAAAAGACAAACAATCCAATTAAAAAATGAGCAAAGGACATGAATAGACACTTCATCAAAGAAGACATTCAGGCAGCTAACAAATACTTGAAGAGATGCTCATGATCATTAGCCATTAGAGAGATGCAAATCAAAACAATGAGATACCATTTCACCCTGACAATAATGGCGTTGATCAAAAAAAACAAAAAAAAACAGAAAACAGCAAATGCTGGTGAAATTATGGGGAGACTGAAGCTCTTACATATTGCTGGTGGGAATGTAAAATGGTACAACCACTATGGAAAATGGTATGGTGCTTCCTTAAAAAACTAGAAATAGAAATAGTATATGAACCAGTAATCACACTCCTAGGTATATATCCTAGAGAAAAAAGAGCCATAACTCAGATAGACATATGCACACCCATGTTCACTGCAGCATTATTCACAATAGCAAAAAGTTGGAAACAACCTAAATGCCTATCAACAAATGAATGGATAAACAAACTGATACATACACATAAGGGAACACTACACAACAATAAAGAATAATGATGAATTTGTGAAACATCTTACAATATGGATGAATCTGGAGGACATTATACTGAGTGAAATAAATCAATCACAAAAGGAAAAATATTGTATGAGACCACTATTATAAAAAGTCAAGAAAAAGTTTACACACAGAAAGAAACATTCTCTGATGGTTACCGGGGATGGGAGGAGAAAGGAGGGAAAACCATTAACTAGAGAGTAGACACATGTTAACTTTGGTGAAGGGAAAGGCAATATACAATATGGAAGTTAGCACAACATGACCAAGGCAAGGGAACACACTGGAGGTACGCAAGAATAAAAGGTGACGACAGTAAATACTATAGCATAACAACTTCTGCGACAACAGTAATAACAAACAGGAATTTATGAGTGGATACATAAGTAGATATGTATGCAGAATAGGTGCGGGAAAGTGTATGGGAGTACACAGTTGAATATGTAGGTTTCACTGTGGATATTTATACATATATATTTGTATTTGCTGCATGTATATTCATATATACAATAGAGGATACAGGGGACACAGCCATGGAAACTTCCTAGAAGTAACCAAACACCTTAAGGAACTGAGTTACCAGGCTTGAAGCCTAGGGACCATAGCCTTAGGGAGCATCCAGGTCAATTGGCATAACCTACCTCATATAGACAATGTTCTATATCCTACTGTGGTGAGATGGCTTGCAAGTGGCTATCTAAGATACAACTTAGTCTCCTTCTGCCCAGAGCAAAGAAGAGTGAAGAAAACCAAAGACTCAAGGAAGCAATTATCCCAAAGGACTAATGGACCACAGGAACCGCAGCCTTCACTAGCCTGAGACCAGAAGAACTAGATGGTGCCCAGCTACCACTACCATCCTCTCTGACCAGTATCACGATAGAAGTTCCCAGTTAGAGTGGGAAAAAAATGTAGAACAAAATTCAAATTCATAAAAAAGACCAGACTTTCTGGTCTGACAGAGATTGGAGAAACCCCTGAGACTATGGCCCTTAGACACCCTTATAATTTGGAAATGAAGTCATTCCCAGAGACCACCTTTCAGCTAAACAACAGACAGGCCTATAAAATAAACAATAATACTTTGAAGAAATTACTACTTAAAGCAATCATCTATATGAGACCATAAGGATAAGACTGGCCCAAAAGCAAAGGCAGGAAGGGACAGGAAAACCACACTAATGGAAATGGGGAACGCAGGATGGTAATAGGGAGAGTGCTGATACATTGCAAGGATTGCAATCAAT
Source organism: Dugong dugon (assembly GCA_030035585.1). Lineage (NCBI taxonomy): Eukaryota > Metazoa > Chordata > Mammalia > Sirenia > Dugongidae > Dugong > Dugong dugon. The sequence continues at coordinate 15,206,042 of CM057472.1, read as the reverse complement.
GTCATGGAACAAGTTGTGTATACATAATTGAATGAGAAACTAATTTGCTCTGTAAACCTTCACCATTGATATACAAAAAACAAACCTAGTGCCGTCAAGTCAATTCCAACTTGTGGCAACCCCACATATTACAGAGTAGAAGCAAGTCACCAGGACTTTCTTCTGAGGTGTCTCTGGGTGGGTTCAAATTGACAATCTTTTGTTTAGTAGTCAAGCACAAACCATTTGTGTCAGCCCAGGACCTTATATTCAAGCTTAATAAATGTTTAATGACCACAGTTTCTGAATCGACTCTCTGACTTAAGATATATCCTATACCCTTGGTTCCATAATCTGTGTTATCCTTAACACTGTTTATCCATTAAAGAACTAAAGGATTAAAGGACTAATGAAAAATCTAATTTGTTTTTAGGTCCACAAGGTTTTATAGTTAACTGGAGACCACTTTAACATCATAGTAGGTTATGGGACCCAGTGCTACCTCCTCTATAAACTCAACTATAAACTATTGCTTAGGTCATCAGGCAACTGGAATTACCTTTCTGACAATTTCTTAGGTGACATACTGACCTTGGATAGCATGATTCAATTAGATGCATAAAGCAACATTTCCTAAAAGCGAATTTGATTTGCAATTAAATATTTGTTGGGTATAATCTGGTAGTTAAAGTATTGGCAAAAAGAAAGGTCCTACTGAATCAGAAATGCTGCTAAATTTATAAATTTCAGTAGACTGATAATGTGTTCTTTATTTAAATAAATGGGAAACAGAGGAGGGATTTTCAAGAACATTTGTTAAAAGTTCACCCAGTGAATAAAAGTATAATCAATTAAGTAAAAGCTAAAAACTGCTTTCACCATTTGTATTTTGAAATTGGAATGTGACCACTAAGAGTTGAGATGAATATATTCCTTGTAGTTTTTGAGGAAACTCATGTAAGAGATAAGAACCTATAGGGCTGTCTCAGTTATCTAGTGCTGCTATAACAGAAATACCACTTTAGCAAACAGAAGTTTAATATCTCACAGTCTTGTAGGCTAAAAGTCAGAATTCAGGGTGTCAACTCCAGGGGAATGCTTTCTCTCTCTGTCAGCTCTGGAGGAAGGTCCTTGTCATCAGTCTTCACTTGGTCTAGGAGCTTCTTTGTGCAGGAACCCTAGGTCCAAAGGTTGTGCTCTGCTCCTGGTGCTGCTTTCTTGGTAGCATGAGGTCCCCCACTATCTACTTGCTTCCCTTTCCTTTTATCTCTTGTAAGATAAAAAGTGATGCAGGCCACACCCCAGAGAAACTCCCTTTACATTGGATCAGGGATGTTACCTGAATAAGGGTGTTACATCCCACCCTAATCCTCTTTAACATAATCTAATCTTGCCTCAATAACCACAGGCAGAGATTAGGATTTACAACACATAGGAAAATTCCATCAGTTACAAAATGGAGGACAACCACACAATACTGGGAATCATGACCTAACGAAGTTGACACATATTTTTTTGTGGGGACATAATTCAATCCATGACAAGAGTCAATGTGAAAATATCAGATAAGGTTCTGGTTTCAGTCTAGAAAAGGTCAATATCACCTAGGATCCCTCCTGTTGCTGTCCCTTTCTCCACTGGGGTCCTTATCACACCTACCCCAGGGGTTAACTGAATCCTATTGCTGAAAAATCCTGCTCAGAATTAAATAAATATTTGTGAGTAAACAAGTAAATATGGGATTATCTGGCAAAGAACTGTATGTTGTAACACTCCCAGGAATAATTTGAAAGGGATTAAAAAAAAATCATCTGGAAGTTTGAAAAATCATATAGGACTATTATAATGATGAAATGACAAACTTTTCACTTAAGTTCTTGGACAGATGCTCCCAAATGGCCCAACAGCACCTCAACTCAAAATATTTCATGGAGCCTCATAGTTAAAATCTCTGGAGTCTAGACAGCCCATGTGCAAATCCCAACTCTGCTCCGTCACATCATGGGACCCTGGGTATGTTACCAGTCTCTGTAAGCCTTACTCTCTTCTTCTGTGTAAAAGGTGGGTAATATTACATTCATCTCATATGTTTATTGAGAAAGATTTAAAGAGATAATGAATATGAAGCTCTTTGCACAGTGCCTGGCATAGAAAAGTCTCAATAAGTGAATGTATACATGTGTAATATCTAGAATTGATACACTCACCTTCCTTTGCAAAGCAGCTCTCTTCCATGACATTCTCATTTTGGTGCATTAAGATCAAGCTTTTTCTAAGTGTTAAGGCATCCAGTGTCCAGGAAGTTTTCCATATCTCCCCACCATAGTTGAACTATCCCTATTGTAGATGTAACTGAATTTTCTTTTTTTGTGTCTCTATATGATACTAATTTTAAGATATGTTTGATTATATAATTTTCATGGATATTTGTTTATCTATTTATTTGTTTTAGTTTTCTTCAATCCAGTAGTTGTCTAGAACAAGTACCCAGATCTCTGTTTCACTGTGTTTATTATAATGTCTTGCATTTAATATGAGTTTGTGTACTGAATGAAAATTTGGGAGAGAGAAAAAAAATCAACCCTTAATTTGCTTGAGGAAGTGGCTGCCAACCACCCCAATGTTTAGATGGGCCAAGGAGTCCATGGGTGGCACAAATGGTTAAGTGCTCAACTAGCACCCAAAAGGTTGGCAGTTGAACCCACCAAGAGGTACCTTGCAAGACAGCCTTGGCGATCTGCTTCCAGAAGGTCACAGTCTTGAAAATCTTATGGAGCATTTCTACTCTGCACACGTGGGGTCGCCATGAATTGGAATTGACTTGACAGAAATTAACAATACCAACAACAATTGGTAAAAGCTTTAAAATCTATAGAGTATTAGTAACAAACTTGGCTGAATTGTACTAAGTAAATGAATAAATGAGTAAGTAAAAGACACATGAGTTTGATTGACTTGGAAGAATAAGTGAAGATATGGGTTGTTAAAATGACATGTCAGATAGTGGCTTGAATCCAACTTTTTTGTTTTCAATAGTTTCTTGTTCAGGGTCTGATTATTACAGGGTTTTCCATGAGTTCCTCAACAAAGACTACTCGTTTTCAGGACTTATCTTTGGATATCCCCTCTAGATAATCCCAAAAGGCACAGGGAATGTTTAAATTGAAAGGACAGTAAAATTCACTTGGCTATACAGATTGGAATGTCCTAAAATAGTGGGGATTTTAAAAGAACAGTCTTTCCTGTTACAGTAAGACAGAGAAGCCTTAGGTCAGAAACATCAACTTTACAAAAAAATGACTTAAGGGAGGCCCAGATGTATTATCTAGAAGCTTTTCACCTCTTCCTCCAGTCCTGGGGCCTGTCACACCATCATCAATCCATTTCCAGCATTTTACTTAGCTATGAACTTCTTAGAGTGACAAGAGGGTGATTCATAATATATAGTAAGGCTTCCAGGAAGCTTTTTTACTTTAAGCTACAAGGTAAGTGAATCAGCCTTTTGCTTTCTCGCAGGAACTACTTATCTTCAATCTTTCAATTAAAGGTCAAAAAATGAAAGAAGGTACTCTGGTCTTCTATTACAGTGTTTTGTTCCCATTGTCAGAGAATCTGTTCTTTACATAGTTGTCTCTCAACCTGTTCAAGATTTGTGCTTCTCCACCCCTCTGTTTCTGATTAAAAATGAGATAAATTTTCTCAGGAGGTCTGAAAATCTTTGTGAATTACCAAAAAAAAAAAAAAAAAAAAAAAAAAGAACATTAAGAATTATCATCTCCTTTAAAAAGGAATTTAAAAAGTGCCCTCACTGCTAGAATAAGGTTTACAACCTTTACCAAGGGAGAATAAAGGCAAAAAATTATGAGTGTCCAACGGAAATATATTTTAGAGGGTTAAAATCATGCTTCTTGCTGTCTTATCCTGTGTTTGCACATTGAAGTGGAGGCCTAAAAAAGTTAATGCAATAAAAACAATTAACAATTATTTGATGCTTGCAATGTGCCAGGCACTGTCCTAAGACCTTGACATGAATTAATATATTTAATCCTTACAACTCTATGAAATAGCCCTGCTAATAACCCTACAATACAGTTGAAGATTGCGAAGCACAGTGTATTGTCCCAGGTCAAAGAGGTAGGAAGGGTCAGGACTGGGACTTGATTCCATGAGGTCTGCTTTCAGAGCCCACTGTCTCAATCACTGTGTAGCATTGCCATTCTATAGTGCAGGAAGTGGATATGAAAAATGCAGACTCCTAGTGTTAAGAATGGGATTTTGAGTCTGAAATACTTGAATGCTTCTCTAACTCTTCATTTGCTCTATATATGCTGAATTAGAGACTTCTATGAACACATTAATCCTTGTCCTTGGAAAAATTTCTAGCAACCATCAGATGCATCCCTAAATTTATATTTATTGAATATCTAATGACCTACAGTGGGCATTCAATGATTACTATTGGATGAATGTGTCAAACTACTATTTATTTAACTAATCTCTATTATGCACCTTCATGTGTAAGCCACTGTGTTAGGAACTTCCACATACATTACCTTATTTAAACCTCAGAATGATCCTGTGACGTATGTGTACCCAATCTGTACTGAAGATGAGGGCACTAAAGTTCTAAGAGATTGAATAATCTACCCTAATTCAACGGATTGAAAGGGGCAGAATTGGCATTTGGAAATCTGATAATCTCCAGGTCTCAAAAGTTAACAGTACAACAATGGCACAAAGCACCTTAAAATACAAAATCCCCTATGCTGAAAATAATTCCTTCAGGCCTGGGGAAGGGTGGTGCAAGATAGATTTGCAGCCCTGCAAAGGTAATTCTGTGTTTAACATACTGAGAAACTTGCAAACTGTCTTCCAAAGTGATACATCATTTGAAAAACCCACCAGCAGTGTATGAGGATTCCAGTTTCTCCACATCCTTCACAACATGTATTATTTGTATTTTTTATTATAGCCATCCTAGTCACTTAAAGGATTCCTTCATCTCTGCTCCATGTCACAGCCTCAGGGAGCCTTTCCTGATTACCCAAAGCCTAGGAGGATCACTTCTAATCTACACCTGTGACACTTATTGTCACACTCATATGGTATTCACACAGGGTTCCGTGCTTGCTGTTTAGTCTTGCTTATGTAACTCCTGACTCTTCAGCTAAATTTAAAGCTTCATAGAGGAGATAAAAAGTTGTTTTTAAAACCTCTTTGTAATCTTGATACTTAACACAGGGACCTAAAAGCATTTCTCAATGAATAAATATTGGAGATATTATATAATAAATAATTCTTTCTTTTATTTTGGATTTTATTTCATAAAGGTATTTTCTCAGAAATGCCTCTGAATCACTGAGATGAAATACATCCCTCATCTGATCTGATTTGAACTTGTACCAAGGACTCCTGGGAGGCATTTCATAAAAGGTACCTCACCCTCTCAGGATAATGAAAATGTGCACATTTTCTGAAGTTTATTTGTAGTATGGGAATAATACATACCTCCCAGGAAGAGTATGAGGATATAATGGAGTTTTGCATGTAAAAGGGATGTGAACTATAAAGCATTCCACATTTGTCCCGTTGTTCGAAGAATGAGCTAGTAAAGACATAAATAGCATGAGCATGTAGTACATTTAGAAAGAAATTTTCTTCGTAAGATTATCAAAAGCATGTTTTCCACAGAATTATTTTATATGGCAGTTTCAGGCAAAACTTTTTTAAAACACACAGGTAGAAGACAACAAAGGACTCAGATGATGAAGAATATAACATGGGAATTTGAAGAAATGATGTCAGAGATGTCATATTCCTCAATGGAAGCGGTGTAGAGTAGGTATTTATCAGTAGTCAGACTCCATCCATCACTTGGAATCCTGTGGCCATGTACAAACCAAAGAGCTAAAGTGAGATGCTCTCCTTATACAAAGGACAGTGACAGAAACTGGCTAGATGGCCATTGCACACATTTTCTCTTCTTCACGTGCCCACAGTTGGACTACATTGCTAGGTTACTTTGCAGTTGGGTGTGATCATGGATGGAGCTCTGGCCAGGGAAATGCAAGCAAAGGTATGTTATCCATTTTCATGTCTGGTCACTAAAATCTCCTGCATAGTCCCATACACTCTCCCTTTTCCCTTGTCTGCCAGCTAGGTCCTATGACTCCATGAAATGCTTGGGCCTTGACGCTGACCACTGAAGCTGGAATTGGTGGGTCTCTGAGTGTCTATGCAGGCTTGTAATGTATATTTTGTAAACAAAGCAAAACAAAAACAAAAAAACACATTAACTTGCTAAAAACTGAAAAATTATGCTGTAATAAAACCTGTTTAATGATTTTTAGCCATTGTTAGATAAAAATGACCAATAGAAGCAAGAAATAAGTCTTTATTTGTAAAATATCTGAGACTTTATGATTGTTTGCTAGAGAAGAAACAATTTCTAAAAGAAAGTTACTTCCAAATAGGCGAACTCTATAAAAGAGTGAGGTATTGTACTCTGAAAGTCTATGAGTTATGACTTCTTTTATGCTCAAAATCAATCACTTCCTATTGCCCAGTCTCCTAAACTGTGCTTTATTGAACACTAGTCCCATGAGATCTTCTAGTGGTGGGTGGGAGAGGATTCTATGGTCAAATAAATTTAGGAAATATGGCAGATTATGTCACCTTTAGGAATTCCCATTATACATTAGCATCTAAAGACTCAGAGAGGATCTGCAGTAATATAACCTGTTTATTTGTAACCTGCTATTGTCTAACGTTACTGGTCCTTAAAATATTTTGAGATTGTGGGGAGAGGTAATAATATCCATTAACATCTGGTGGAATCCACTTTGTGAAATGTTGTCATATAGAATTGATAGCTCTGGGGCTCTAATCCACCGCTCAGCAGGAAATGCTAGAAAAAGACTGGAATAAGAATAAATGTAGAACAGTAGTATACCTATCTGCTGTTGGGAGTGCCACTAAAATTTGAATACTTTCATATGTTAATGTTAAACAAGACCATCAACAGGAAAGAAAAATGCAAAGGGCGGCCTTTTTTTCTTTTAATAGTGTTAGAACTCATGTTTTCCAGAATTCTTACGTTTGACAATAACTGACATTGACATATATATTCTTTCTTTTAATTGGTTTAGTTTTTTGAGGGGAAGGGGTATAATTATATACCATAATTTCACACATTGTAAGTGTGCAATTAAATGATTTTTATCCTATTTCAGAGGAGTTTCATTACCTTGAAAAACTCCCTCATGCCCTTTGAAGCCAATCCCTGCTCCTACTATCAATCTCAGGCAACCATGAATCAGCTTTCTATCTCAATAGATTTGCCTTTTACAGACCTTTGAATCCTATGATATGAAGATTATTGCATCCGAACTCTTTCACTTAGCTTAATGAGTTTAAGGTTCAGCCATGTTGTAGCACATATTAGCAATTTGTTCCTTCATATTCATGAATTGTATGAATATACCTGAGTCCATGGGTGGTGCAAATGGTTAATGTGCTTGGCCGCTAACCCACAAGTGAAGTTTCAAGCCTACCCAGGGGCACCTCGGAAGAAAGGCTTGGAGATCTACTTGGAAAAAATCAGCCATTGAAAACCCTATGAAGCACAGTTCTACTCTGACACACATGGGGTCACCATAAATCAGAAAAAACAGTATGGAGCCCAATTCTACTCTGACACTCAATAGGCCACTATGAGTTGAAATCGACTTGACAGCAGCTAGTTTAACTGGAAGGTATATACCACATTTTGTTTATGCATTCACTAATTAATGGACATTTGGATTGTTTCCTGTTTTTGACTACTATGAATAATGTTTCTAGGAACATTTGTACACAAGTCTTTGTGTGGACATATGTTTACGTTACTGTTGGTAGATACATGAGCGTGGAATCGCTGAGTTGTAAATTGCCAACTTGTTTTTCAAAGAGGCTGTACCATTTTACATTTCCACGTTAGAGGATTCACGATTCTTCACATCTGCATCAACATTTATCATTTTCTGTCTTTTTTAATATAGCCATTCAAACAAGAGTACAATGGTATCTCATTGGGGTTTTAATTTGTATTTAACTAAGCAGTAATGATTAGTATCTTTTTGCCTTACCATACATCTTCTTTGGTGAAATGTCTATTCAAAATATAAAGCTATTTGTTTCCTGAAATATTTCGAAATACAATTCTGAAAGTGGTGTTTCCATCTCTCTAACCCTGCCCCAAAGAATTCTGCACTCTTCAATTTACACCACATCAAAAAAGCAGTTTTGGCTTCATCGAGGGACTCAGGTCATGTTCCTTTTTAAATGTTCTTTGCATTTTCGGAACAAAAAAGTCTGAAGGGGCGGTATCAGGGCTGTAGGGTGGATAGGGTAAGGTTTCCTAGTGAAATTCTGGTAGGACAGCCCTTGCTACCCTGGAAGAATGAGCAGGTGCATTGTTGTGATGGAAAAAGATTCCTTGGCACAACTTTCCTGGCCTTTTTCTCATCAATGCAGTTTTCACTTTCCTTAAAACTTCTTCATATTAAGCCCCTCTGGTTGTCTTGTGTCCTTCGAGAAAATCTATCAAGATTACCCTCTTTGGAATTCAAAAAAGCAGTCACTACAAGCTTCTGAGCGATCTTCTCTCTTTTGGCCCATCTTTGAGGTCTTCCTGATCGTCTTTAAAATGCTTGATCTATCTAAGAACTGTTGTTTTATGTGGGGCAGCATTTCCATAAACTTGTTGCAAAGCTTCAATGATTTGGGAAGATGTCCACTTGAGTTTTGTTAAAAATTTGATATTAGTCCTGACCTCAAAATCATTTTTTTCCATGGCACAAAAAGTATCCTTTTTTTTTTAAAGGCACCCTAATGAGATTAAGACAAGTGTATTACTGAGAGAACTTGTCTGCAACCATCCACTGATCACAGAGACATGTTTAAACATGTTTTGTCTGGAATAAACCGGTGCACGTATGAAAAAAAACCCTAATAGCAATACTTTTTGACTCACTCTTGTATTTAGAAAATAAAAGCTGATTTCATTTTAATAGAGATTGTATCAAATATATAGATTAATTTTTGGAAAATTTTCCTTATAATAATGTTAAACCCTCCAATACATGAAGATGAAATCTCTCTTCATTTATTTAGATATTCTTCAATTTCTCTTAGCAATGTTTTGTAATGTTTAGTGTGCATATCTTTCTAAAATTTTTCTAAATATTTTTAATCTGGTTTTGAATGTAATTTTAAAAAGTTTTATTGTCCAATTATTCTATGATATAGATACAGAATTTTCTATTCTGAAACTTTGCTGAACTCATTAATTAATTCTATAAGCTAGTGTGTGTGTATTTTTGTGAGTGAATTTGCTACATATATAGTGTCAAGTGTTCTACAACTAAAGAAAATCTTACTTTTTTTTTTTTTAAACAATCTGGATATGTTTATTTACTTATTTTGGCTTATTGTGATGACTAGAACTAAATTATTGGATAGAAGTGGTGAAAGTGGACATGATTTTTTTTCCCCATAGTAAGGGTAGAATGTCCAGTGTTACTACCATTAGGTAGGATGTTAGTTGTAGGTTTTTAATAGGTGCTGTCATTAGGTTGAAGATGTTCTTTTTATTTCTAGCTTGTTGAGACATTTTATAAGGGAGAGTGATTGAATTTTGTTTGGTTTTCATGCCGAAAATGTAGAGTTTATCTTTTATACTACTAATATGGTATATTAATTAACTGATTTTTTAATATTAAACCAACCTTGCATTCCTGAGATAAGCCTCACGTGGTCCTGCTGGATAATCTTTTTCTTATGTTGCTGAATTTGGTTGTCTAGTATTTTGTTAAATTTTTTAAAATTCTATTCATGAGATATATTTATAATTTTCTTGTGTAATTTTGATATCATGGCCTCATAGAATGATTTGAGAAGTGTTGCTTTCCTCTTTTGAAAGATTTTATGAAGGGCTGGTATATTTTTTATTTTAAAGTAAAGGATAGATTTCATCTGGCATTGACTTTACTTTGTGAGAAGAATTTTATTCACAAATTGCATTTATTTGCTGGTTGTAGATTTATTCAGAGGTTCTATTTCCTTTTGTGTCATTTTTTTGACAATTGTATCTTTTAGGAATTTGTCCATTTTCTCTGAGGTTTCTGATTTATTGGCACAAAGTTGTACATAGTATTCTCCTTTAATCCTTTTAGTTTTTGTAAATCAATAAGGATGTCTCATCTTTTACTACTGATTTTGGTAATTTTTTATTGCTCAGTCTAGCTAAAGTTTGTCAATTTTCTTTTTCATTTGTTCTTTAGGTGAAAGTTTACAGCTCAAGTAAATTTCTCACATAAAAATTTATACACATATTGTTTTGTGACATTAGCTGCAACCCCCACAATGTGACAGCACACTCCCCCTTTCCACTCCTGATTTCCTACGTCCATTCAACAGTTCCTGTCCCTTCCTGCCTTCTCTTCCTGCCTCTGGACAGGGGTCGCCCGTTTGATCTTGTTTATCTGACAGAACTAAGAAGCACATTCCTCACGTATATTATTTTTTGTTTTATAGTCCTGTCTAATCTTTGCGTGAAGAGTAGGCTTCGGGAATCATTCCAGTTCTGGGTTAACAGAGCGTCCAGGGCCATAGCTTCAGAGGTTCCTCCAGTCTCTGTCAGACCATTAAGTTTGGTCTTTTTACAAAAAGTTGAGTTCCACTTCACAGTTTTCTCCCACTCCATCAGGGACTCTCTGCTGTGTTCCCTATCAAGGTGGTCATCAGTGGTAGCTGGGCACCGTCTAGTTTTTCTGGCCTCAGGCTGGCGGAGTCTCTGGTTTATGTGGTCCTTTAGTCTGTTGAGCAAATATATTCCTTATATCTTTGGTTTTCTTCATTCACCTTTCCTCCAAGTGGGATGGGACCAACTGATGCATCTTAGATGGCTGCTCGAAAGTTTTTAAGACCCCAGATGCCACTCACCAAAGTGGGATGTAGAACATTTTCTTAATAAACTTGTTATGCCTGTTGTCCTAGATGTCCCCTGAGACTATGGTCCCCAGGCCCCAGGCCCCAGCCCCCAGCCCCCAGTCCCAGCTACTCAGTCCCTCAAAGTGTTTGGATGTGTCCAGGAAATTTCTTAGGTTTTGCTTTGGTCCTGTTATGCTGATTTCCCTGGTATTGTGTGTTGTCCTTCCCTTTACCAAAGTTGATCCTTGTCTACTGTCTAGTTCATGAATTCCCTGACACTCCCTTCCCACCTGCATAGCCATCAAAGAATGTTTTCCCTGTGTTTAAACCTTTTCTTGAGCTCTTATATTAGTGGTCTCATACAATATTTGTCATTTTGTAACTGACTAATTTCACTCACATAATGCCTTCCAGATTCAACCATGTTGTGAGAAGTTTCTCAGATTCATCATTATTCTTTCTCATTGCTTAGTATTCCATTGTGTGTATGTACCGTAATTTGTTTTTCCATTCGTCTGTTGATGAGAACCTAGCCTGTTTCCATCTTTTTGCTACTGTGAACAATGCTGCCATGAACATGAGTGTGCATATGTCTATTTGTGTGATGGTTCTTATTTCTCTCGGGTATATTTCTAGCAGTGGGATTGCTGGATCATATGGTATTTTTATTTCTAGCTTTTTAAGGAAGCACCAGATAGTTTTCCAAAGTGGTTGTACCATTTACATTCCCACCAGCAGCGCGTAAATATTCCAATCTCTCCACAAACTCTCCAACATTTGTTATTTTATGTTTTTTTGGATTAGTGCCAGCCTTGTTGGGGTCAGACGGTACCTTACTGTAGTGTTTTGATTTGCATTTCTCTAATGGCTAATGATTGTGAGCATTTCCTCATGTATCTGAATGTCTTGCTTGGTGAAGTGTCTGTTCATATCCTTTGCCCAATTTTTAATTGGATTATTTGTCTTTTTGTTGTTGATGTGTTGTAGTATCTTGCAGATTTTAGAGATTAGACCTTTATCGGATATGTCATAGCCAAAATTTTTTTCCAAGTCTTTTGGTGAAGTCTTTTAATGAGCATAAGTGTTTGATTTTTAGGAACTCCCAGTTATCTAGTTTCTCTTCTGGTGTTTGTGCATCGTTAGATATGCTTTGTATGTTGTTTATGCCATTATTAGAGCTCCTAGCATTGTCCCTATTTTTCCTTCCATGATCTTTACTGTTTTAGATTTTATATTTAAGTGTTTGATTCATTTTGGTTAGTTTTTGTGAATGGTGTGAGGATGGGTCCTGTTTCATTTTTTTGTGGATGGATATCCAGTTAAGCCAGCACCATTTTTTAAAGAGATTGTCTTTTCCTCATTTAATGGACTTTGGGCCTTTGTCAAATATCAGCTGTGCATAAACAGCTAGATTTACTTCTGGGTTCTCAGTTCTATTCCATTGGTCTATGTATCTGTTGTACTATTACCAGGCTGTTTTCACCATTGTGGTGGTATAATAGGTTCTAAAATCAGGTAGTGTGAGAACTCCCACTTTGCTCTTCTAGTTCAGTGATGCTTTACTTGTTCAGGGCCTCTTCCCTTTCCATATGAAGTTGGTGATTTGTTTCTTCATGTCTTTAAAAAATGCCATTGGAATCTGGATCAGGATTGAATTGTATCTATAGATTGCCTTTGGTAGAAATGACATTTTCACAACGTTGAGTCTTCCTATCCATGAGCATGGTATGTTTTTCCACTAATGTAGGTCTCTTTTGGTTTCTTGCAGTAGTGTTTTGTAGTCTTCTTTGTATAGGTATTTTAAGTCACTGGTAAGATTTATTCCTAAGTACTTTATCTTCTTGGGGACTATTGTAAATGGTATTGATTTGGTGGTTTCCTTTTTGAAGTTCTCTCTGTTGGTGTAGAGGAATCCAACTGATTTTTGTATGTTTATCTTGTATCCTGATACTTTGCTGAAATCTTCTATTAGTTCCAGTAGTTTTCTTGTGGATTCTTTGGGGTTTTCTGTGCATAAGATCATGTCATCTGCAAATAAGGGTACTTTTATGTGTTCCTTACCAATTTTGAATGTCCTTTATTTATTTTTCTTGCCTTATTTCTCTGGCTAGGACCTCCAGCACAATGTTGAATAAGAGTGGTGATAAAGGGCATCCTTGTCTGGTTCCTGTTCTTAAGGGGAATACTTTCAGTCTCACTTTGTTTAGAATGATGTTGACTGTTGGCTTTGTATAAAAGCCCTTAATTATGTTGTGGAATTTCCCTTCTATTTGTATTTTACTGGAAGTTTTTATCATGAATGTGTGTTGGACTTTGTCAAATGCCTTTTCTTCATCCATTGATAAGACTATGTGGTTCTTACCTTTTGTTTTATTTATGTAATGGATTACATTGATTGTTTTTTTAATGTTGAACCATCCCTGCACAGCTAGTATGAATCATACTTGGTCATGATAATTTTTTCTAATATGCTATTGAATTCTTTTGCCTAGAATTTTATTGAGGATTTTTGTCTATGTTTATAAGGGATATTGGTCTGTAATTTTCTTTTTTGTGGTGTCTTTACTTGGTTTTTGTATCAGGGTTATACTGGCTTCATAGAATGAGTTTGTATTCCATCCTTTTCTATGCTCTGAAATATCTTTAGTAGTACTGGTGTTAACTCTTCTCTGAAAATTTGGTAGAATTCTCCAGTGAAGCCATCAGGGCCAAGGCTTTTTTTTTGGGAGTTTTTTTTTTATTACGTCTACAATTTCTTCTTTTGTTATGGGTTTATTTAGTTTTTTCAACCTCAGTTTGCATTAGTTTATGTAGTAGTGTGTTTCTAGAAATTTGTCCATTTCATCTACTTTTCAAATTTGTTGGAGTACATTTTTTCATAGTATTCTGTTATGATCCTTTTAATTTTAGTTGGGTCTGTTGTGATATCGCCCGTCTTATTTCTTATTAGGGTTATTTGCTTCCTCTCCTGATTTTCTTTTGTCAGTTTGACCAATGGTTTGTCAATTTTGTTGATCTTTCCAAGGTCTAGTTGACTGTTTCAATTGTTTTTCTATTCTTTATTTCATTTATACCTGCTGTAATCTTTTATTTCCTGCCTTAGTTATCTAATACTGCTGTAACAGAAATACCGCATGTGGATAGCTTTACCAAAAACAAGTTTATTCTCTCACAGTCTAGTAGGCTAGAAGTCTGAATTCAGGGTACCAGCTCCAGGGGAAGACTTTCTCTCTCTGTTGGCTCTGGAGGAAGGTTCTTATCATCAGTCTTCCCTTGATCTGGGAGTTTCTCCATGCAGGAACCCCAGGTCCAAAGTAGACACTCTGCACCCTGTGTTGCTTTCTTGGTAGTATGAGGTTCCCAACTCTCTGCTCACTTCTGTCTCCTTTTATCTCTTGTATGATAAAAGGTGATGCAGGCACACCCCAGGGAAACTCCATTTATATTGGTTCAGAGATGTGATCTGAGAAAGAGTGTTACATCCTACCCGAATCCTCTTCAACATAACCCAATCCTGCCTCATTAACCTCAAGCAGAGATTAGGATTTACAACACATCGGAAAATTACATCAATCACACAATGGAGGACAATCACACATACTGGGTATCATAGCCGAGCCAAATTTTGGGGGAACACAATTCAGTACATGACATTACACACTTTGGCCTCCAAAAATTCATATCCTTGCCACATGTAAAACACATTCACCCCATCATATCTTACCAAAAGTCCTAAATCAACTCCAATTCCAAAATCCAAAAATTCCTCTTCATCTGTGAAATCTAGAATACAAGTTATCTGCTTCCAAAGGACAATGGTGAAACAAGCACAAGCTAGACATTTCCATTAAAAATGGGAGAAACTGGAGGGAAAGAAAAGACAATAGACACGAAGCAAGTCAGCAGAACACATTACATTAACACTCATGGCTTTGAAAATAATCTTCTGTTGTCTGAGACCATTTACACAATGGCCCTGCCTTCCAGACTCTGGGTATTGGCCACACTCTCCAGATTCTAGGTGGAGACTTCTTGGCCCTGGCCTTCAGATCTGCATTCCAGGCCCACTGGAATAGCAACTCTGCTCCCTCAGCTTTAGGCACACAATTCTCCTAGTTCATCTGAGTGGCAACTCCAGCCTTAGAAAATCCAGAGGCCATGGCTCCACCTTTTGAAACTCCAGAGGTCATGGCCATACCCTTTGAGACTGAGGGAGCTCAGCTTCCTGTGTTCCTTGTCTCTCCAGCTTCTGTTTCCTAGTTTCTTGGCCTCTAGGGCCTCACCACAGGGTCTGCCCTGCTGGGACAAGTGTTCCTAAGCTCTGTAGTTCCACCATTAAGTGCCTGGAAACATCCCACTCTGCCAGTAAACTTAGGCTGGAAGGCACTCAACTCTCTTGCTCCATGTTTCGGCAAGCATAACTCCACTGATAAGTGCCTGCAGGCACCCCACTCTGCAGGAAACCTCCTACCAAAGGCACTCAGCTCTCTTGCTCCATGAGTTGGCTCAGCACTGTCTCACTCTGGTCTCCTGGTTCTGCTGCTGCTGGTCCTCTGCTGCTGCCAGACCTCTGCTGTTGCTGGTGCTGCTGCTTCTCACCATCTGAACCATCTCCAGTGTAAGAGCTCTCCTCATTTTATTCTAAGTGCTCACCAGAATTGTCTTTGATGTTCATAATTCCACCAACAGTCTCTTCAAGGCAATCTTAAAACTATTCCAACTTCTATCCATTCACAGGTTCAAAACTGCTTCCACATTTTAGGTATCTGTTAGAGCAGCACCCCACTTCCAGTACCAAATCCTGTCTTAGATATCTAGTACTGCTCTAACAGAAATACCACAAGTGGATAGCTTTAACAAAGGAAAGTTAATTCTCTCACAGTCCAGCAGGCTAGAAGTCTGAATTCAGGGCACCAGCTCCAGGGGAAGGCTTTCTCTCTCCGTCAGCTCTGGAGGAAGGTCCTTGTTATCAGTCTTCCCTTTGTCTTGGAGCTAAAAGGTAATGCAGGCCACACCCCAGGGAAACTCCATTTACATTGGATCAGGGATGTGATCTGAGAAAGGGTGTTACATCCCACCCTAATCCTTTTCAACATAACCCATTCCTGCTTCAGTAACCACAGGCAGAGATTAGGATTTACAACACATAGGAAAATTACATCAATCACAAAATGGAAGACAACCACATGATACTGGGAATCTTGGCCCAGCCAAATTGATACACATATTTTTGGGGGACACAATTCAATCCATGACATTTCCTTTCTTCTGGTACCTGAGAGTTTATTTTGCTGCTCTTTTTCTATTTGTTTGAGTTGTAAGGTTACTGTTTTGATTTTGGCCCTTTCTTCTTTTTGAATGTGTGCTATTGCTATAAATTGACCTGTAAGCACTGTTTTTGCTGTGGAATGAGGGTTCTGGTAAGATGTATTTTCATTTTCATCTGATTCTATGAATTTCTTTATTCCTTCCTTGATTTCTTCTATAACCCAGTAGTTTTTGAGCAAGGTGTTGTTCAGTTTCCATGTACTTGATTTTTTTTCCCTTGCTGTTTCTGTTATTATTTCTACCTTTATGGCTCTGTGATCAGAAAAGATGCTTTGTAATATTTGATGTTTTGGATTCTGTTAAGGCTTGCTTTGTGGTCTAAAATGAGGTCTATTCTGGAGAATGTTCCATGTGCATTGGAAAAGAGTGTATATTTGGCTGCTGCTGAGTAGAGTGTTTTGTATATATCTATGAGATCAAATTAGTTGATTGTGGCTTTTAGATCTCTCATGTCTTTATTTAGTTTCTTTCTGAATGTTCTGTACTTTACCAAAAGTGTGTTGAAGCCTCCTACTACTATTGTGAAGCCGTCTATTTCTCTTTTCAATGCTGTTAGAGTTTGTTTTATGCATTTTGGAGCCCTGTCATTGGGTGCTTATATTTTTTTTATGGTTATGTCCTCCTGGTGTATTGATCCTTTAATCATTATATAGTGTCCTTCCTTATCCTTTGTGGTGGATTTTGCTTTAATGTCTATTTTGTCAGAAATTAATATTGCCACTCCTGATATTTTTTGGTTGTTGTTTGCTTGATATATTTTTTCTATCCTTTGAGTTTTAGTTTGTTCGTGTCTTTGTGTCTAAGGTGTGTCTCTTGTAGGCAGCATATAGACAGATATTGTTTTTTTATCCATTCTGCCACTCTCTGTCTCTTTATTGGTGCATTTAGTTCATTTACATTCAGTGTAGTTATTGATAGGTATGAGTTTACTGCTGTTATTTTGATTTTGTGTGTGTGTGTGTGTGTGTGTGTGTGTGTGTGGTGATGACAGTTTCTTTGTTCCACTTAATTTTCTGTGCTGAGTCATTTTTCTTTATGTATTTTATTTTCATCTTTTTCATTATTGCTGATTTTGTATTTGTTGAGTCTTTATATTTTTCTTATTTTTTTATTTTGCTGGGTAGATTTGTTAGCTTCCTTTGTGGTTACCTAAAAATTTACCTTTATTTTTCTAAGTTTAAACTGATCTTTTATTTCTTGATATTGCCTTAACCTCCTCTCCATATGGAAGTTCTCTGACTACACTATTTATTCCTTGTTTTTTGTTTTGATGCTGTCATCATTTACATATGGATGTCTCTGTTTCCCTATTTTCAGTCTTTTAGCTTTCACTCGTTTTTGTGACTTCCCTGTTTGGGTTGATAACTGGTTATTCTTTCCTGTGTTCTAGTCTTAGGTTGTTGTCTGATATTGTTTGTTCTGTAATTGATGGACTCCTTTAAATATTTCTTGTAATTTTGATTCTGTTTTTACAAATTTCCTCAACTTCTGTTTATCTGGAAATGCCCTAATTTCAACATCATATTTGAGAGACAGTTTAGCTGGATATATAATTCTTGGCTGGCAGTTTTTTTCCTTCAAGTCTTTATATATGTTATTCCATTGCCTTCTTGCCTGCATGGTTTGTGCTGAGTAGTCAAAGCTTAGTCTTATTTGTTCTCCTTTGTAGTGGCTTTGTGTTCATTCCTAGCTGGTCCCAAGATTCTTTGCCTTTGGTTTTGGCAAGTTTGATTATAATATGTCTTGGTGACTTTCTTTTGGGATCTACCCTGTGTGGGGTTTGTTGAGCTTCCTGGATAGATATCTTCTTATCTTTCAAGATATCAGGGAAGTTTTCTGCCAGCAAATCTTCAACATTTCTCTCTGTTATCCCCCCTTGTTATGGTACTCTAATCACTCATAGGTTTTTCCTCTTGGTAGTGTCCCATATAATTCTTAGGCTTTCTTCATTTTTTAAAATCCTTTTTTCTGATTTTTTCCTCAGATAAATCGGTGTTAAGGGATTTATCTTCAATCTCACTAATTTTGACTTTCATTGCCTCAATTCTGCTGCTATGACCTTCTATTAAGTTGTCTAATTCTGAAATTTTGTTATTAATCTTTTGCATTTCTAGTTGCTATCTCTGTATTGTTTCTAGCAGCCCATTAAATTTGTTGTTCTGTTCTTGTATTGTTTTCCTGAATTCCTCTATTTCTTTGTCTGTGTGTTCCTTGGATTGGTCTGAGTTTTGCCTCATCTCCTTCCTGATATCTTGGAGAGCTCTGTATAGTAATCTTTTGAATTCCATCTCAGGTAATTCCATGACCTTATCTTCCTCCAGAAGGTTTCCTGGTTCTTTATTTTAGTGGCTTGCTGGAGCCATCTTGACTTGCTTCTTCATGTGATTTGATATTTACTGTTGTCTCTGAGCCATCACTAAGTTATTATATTTTTTATTATATGTTTGTTTACTGTGTCCTAGCTTTTTGTTATGTTTTGTTTTGATATGCCCAAGTAGGGTGGGTTTGTGAGCTACCTTGTTTATTGATATCTTTGAAGCTCTCATATCCTGTCTTCAGGTGTTTAGAGTAGCTACTAGATGTGTGAGCCCAGGAGTCTGTTCACTTTTCTCAAGAGGGTGCAGCACAGGTGTCAGGTTGTTGGTCACTGAGTGTGTGGTGCAGACTCTCACCTACAGTTCTAGATGGGCAGGGTTGTGTAGGGGAGTTTGGAGCAGGCACAGGTATCTAGCTGCAGTAGGAGGCCATTTGCAGAGCAAGGTAGGGGCCTGATGGCTGTCCCCCAGTACCTGGGTAAAGGATGTGTCCCTGTCCCCTAGAGCACGTAGGGAGGTGGGTATTCTAGCCTGTCCTTGGTTACCCAATGCTGTTGGCTGGAGGGACTGGGAGGCACCACTTATTCTCAGACCCCTGTGGTGGGTGGCTAGATGGAATGGGTGGTACCACCAGTCCTCAGGTCCCTTATGTGTGTGGGTGAGGTACCCACTTAATAGGCAGAGTGGTGTCAAATGTCATGAATCTGCAACTGCCCCCTGATTGCTGCAGCTGAAAATAATCTTCAGGTGTATGCCCTGTTGTTTTATGCTAATCAGGGCATGCAGTGTTGAATTGGTCCACACAGATTTAGGCAGGGGTGAAGCAGGCTGCAAGTCTGTGGACCATTTATTCCAGAGCCTAGGCAAAAGGGCAGGGCCTCCTAACCTGCCCTGAGCTCCCGGCTTAGGGGGCATGGTGTTTTTTAAAGCCATGAGACTGGTTTGGGGGAGGATATCCCTCAGTTCCAGCTTAGAGGGTGTGGCTGTTGTCGAATACTGCCAGATTAGTGTTGCAGTGGAGCGGGGTGGGGAGTGGGTGAGGGGAAAGAGGCACTTTTCTGCTGTGAAACTCCTGGAGGGGTAGGGGTTATTTTGTCCCCACGCGGTAGGTTAGATGCTTGCACTTAACTTTTGCAGGTTCAGCTCAACTGCCACCTGACTCCAGAGGCTTGTGCAGACTTGCTGCTGCCCGGCCTCACCCGATGTGGTTAGACGCGTTCCAAATGGTACTAATCCTCTCAGTCTGTGTGCGCTGGCTGACCCAGCCAGCAGGGTGCTGGCAGCCTCTCAACTGGCCCTTCTCTGCTGTTTTTGAATTGTCTCTCCTTCCCCCTGCTGCTCAGTTCAACTCTTCAGCTTTGTCTTTGATGATCAGGGCTCCTAGATTGTCATATATAATTGATTCACTTGTTTTTTCAAGTCTTTGTTGTAAGAGGGATGACAGGAAGTGTCTGACTATTTCGCCATCTTGGCCCTGCCCCTTTGAAGTTTGTCAGTTTTGTTAACATTTTAAGAACCAATTCTTAGATTTGTTGACTTTTTTTCTATTTTTGCCTTTTTTTATCTTTCTTTGATTTATGTTTTTTTAATCATTCTTATTTGCTTCTTTCTGTTTAACTTGTGTTTAAATTGTTCTTATATTATTTTCTTATGGTGGAATCTTAAGTTATGATTTGAGATCTTTCTTCTTTGCTAATGTAGGTACTGAAAAACATTAATTTCCCTTTAAGTGCTGCTTTAGCTACATCCTATGAATTACGTGTTTTGGCTTTTTTAAATTCAATTTAAAATATTTTTTCATTCTCCATGTGATTCTTTTATCCATGTGTTATTTAGAATTGTGCTGTTTATTTTTCAAAAGTATTAGGTATTAGTCACATTTCTTTTTATGATTTCTTATTTAAATCTATTGTTATTGTATGATTTCAATAGTTTTACATTTATTGACATTTGTACTCTGCTGGTTTTAGGGGCTAGGTAAGCTATGAAATAGGTAAAGTTAGCTGACAGAAGTCTTCGAGCTCTCCATATCATCAATGATTTCTCTGTCTAGGCTCCTACTATTATTTTTTAAATTTTATATTTCTTTCAAATACATCAGTTTTGTTTCATGTATTTTGATACCATGTTGTTAGGTATGTATAATTATAATTATTTTATAATTGTTATATCTTCCTGATGAATTGATCCTTTTAATATTATGAAATGTCACTCTTTATCTCTAGTAGTATTTCTTGTCTTAAAGTCTGTTTTGTCTGATATCAATATAGGTAATCTAGAACTCGTATACTTGAAGTCTGTATATTTTACCTTTTATTTTTACAACGTTTGATGTCTTTGGGTCTAAAATGTATCTCTCTTACAGAGCATATACTTAGATTTTGCATTTTTCTTTTGTAAATCCAGTCTGCCAATCTGTGTTTTTGTTTGGGGTGTTAATCCCTTCATATC
Organism: Dugong dugon; assembly: GCA_030035585.1. Classification (NCBI taxonomy): domain Eukaryota; kingdom Metazoa; phylum Chordata; class Mammalia; order Sirenia; family Dugongidae; genus Dugong; species Dugong dugon. The sequence goes on along the minus strand of CM057472.1, from coordinate 15,184,998 downwards.
TAGATTTACATCTTCTATTTTTCTAGTGATTTTCTACAAGTCTCATGTCTCTTTTTGCTCCTCATTTCCACTTTATTGTCTGTTTGTGTTAAATAAATATTTTTAGTGCACCACTTTAATTCATTTTTAGAGGTTTTACTATATGTTTCACAATTTATTTTCTTAGATGTTTCTCAAAGAATTACAATATTCACTTATCATACCTTACTTCAGAGTAATACTAACCTAATTCCAGTTAAATATAGCAACTTTGGTCCAACATATCTCCTTTACCTCTTTTTGTGCTATTGTAATCATTTTTATTACACCTAGATATAGTATAAACTCAAGAATAATGCATTATAAGTATTGCTTTATACTGTAAGTCTATTAAAGATATAAACAGAAGAAAAGAGAATAATTATATTTGTACATTGAGTTACCATCTGGTGTCACTTACTTTCAGTCTGAAGATCTTACCTTAGTATTTCTTATAGGGCAGGTCTTCTAATATCTCTGCCTGTATTTATTGGCTAATGTCTTTAGATAGTTTTTTTTTCATTTTGAACATTAATTTTTCTGGGTATAGATTTTTTGGCTAACATTTTATTTTCTTTTAGTAGTTCGACTATTTCACTTACTGCCTTCTGGCCTGCATTGTTTCTGATATGGAGTCAACTGTTAATCTTATTGTTGATTTCGCTAGATATAATTAGTTGTTTTCAAAAGTTCAGTTATTATGTGTTTATTTGTGGATATTTTTATTTATCCTATGCAAGTTTGGTTGAGCTTCTTGGATCTGGAAATTAGTTTTTTTTTCTTTTTAACAAATTTTTGGATGATTTTGCCACTATAGCTTCATATCTTTTTTTTTTTTTTTCAATATCTCTTTTAATTTCTCTTCTTCTTCTGAGACTCATGTTACACATATGGTATGGTAAGAACATATGCTTTCATTGGTATATCAGCAGGTCTCTGAGGCCCTGTTCATTTTTCTTTACATTTTTTCTCTTTTTATTTCATATTGGATAAATTCTACTGATATATCTTCAGAGTATTATGCCCTTTCAAATCTACTGTTATTCTAATACATTTTCCAGTTTAGTTATTGTGCATGTCTTCTACAGAATTTCCATTTGATCCTTTTTTTAAAATTTCTATCTTTATTGAGTCTGTATTTGCTGAGTCATTCATGACATTTCCCTTTAATTATTTAAAATATGGTTCCCTTACTTCTTTGAATATATTTGTAGTAGTTGATTTCAAGTCTTTTTTTTGCTAAGTCCAACTCCTGAGCCCATTCAGGAACAATGCTGATTGCTCCCCCTGCCCCTCCCCCTGGCATGAGGAGTTACCCTTCCTGTTTCTTTTCATGTCTCATAATTTTTTTTGAAAATTGTACATTTTAGGTATTTTATTGTAGCTAACTCTGGATTCTGATCCCCTGCCCCAAGTGTTGTTTGTTTATTTTTTAGAAACTTCTCTGTATTACATGTGTTTCTCCTCTGATATGTATCAGCTGATGTCTCTGCTTAATTTTTTTTTTTTAATTCTTGTTTTTATTTTTAACCCTAGCTTTTTAGGGATCATTTTGTGTCTGTTTAGTCAATGCGTGGTCAGATGTCATGTTCAACCATTTAAGCCAGTAAGACAATAGTAGATATATGTGTGGGTTTGTGAGTGTATTCATAGTTCCCGTGGTTTTCAAGTCTGTTTCACATTTTACTTTCCATTCTCACAATCATTCAGGTCTCACTGGTCTCTCTTGCATGTATGCACAGTCTATCAGTCAGCAAGAGATATATGGTGAACTTATCAAGGGCACTTATGGCTGTCCCATTTAATGGATCTCTTTAAATTTTTGGCCTCATTGCCAGTCCATTGCTTGCTCCAATCAAGACTGCAACCTCAGACTTGGCTGTGGCAAAGGTTTGGGATAAAACACACACACACACAAATTTAAATTTTAAAAAATAAGCAAAACAACAATGAAAAAAATGAGAAAAAATTTAGTCATAACATACCACTTGGTTCAGCAACAAGGAATAATATTTTTCATAGTCATAAGTGTATCCAATATTTATTTAATCAAAATTTGGGATAAAATTTATTGGGAAAATGAGAGACATTTTAGAGTATGTGATGGAGCACTACAAAGCCAATAAGTAATGGTTAAAATTGATAAATCAAAAATTAACAGTAGAAATATATTATTTATAAATTTGAAAATTAAAAAGTCTAGGGAGGTTTAAAAGTGTTGGCCTCTTAGGAATGGGCTGGAATGGGGATGGGGTTAGGAAACAAACTTTTCTGTATTACTTTATTTTTAACTTAATGTTTTATATTTGTTTTGCATTAGCTAGATAAAAATTAATTTTTTTTCTTAAAGAAAAGACTGTCCTTTTAGACGATGTGTTCTATTTTCTGAGCAACCAGTCCATAAAAAGTGAAAAAATAAATTCAATGCTTTTGGTTGTAATGCACAAATCCATAAGCCAAGAGGGCCTTCAGATGTTCAAATCCAGCAACAACCGTTTTGTTTAAAGTGCAGCTTGTTTACAATCTCAGTGTGGATGCATCATTGAAAACCCTATGGAGCACAGCTCTACTATGATGCACATGGGATCACCATCAATTTGGGTTGACTGGATGGCAACTGGTGATGGTGGCTTTTAGACGGGGCATGATCTTCAGACTGTGATTTTTGTCCTTATTGCCTAGCATGTTATACCAAGTTGGATTCACCCATGAATGTTGCTTGATTGGCAGAGAAAACATAGCAAACAAAGTAAAACACACATGTAAGTTTGGGACTTCTTACACTGTATTCTGGAGACCTGAAAGAGTAAGTTTCACTTTAATGATTATTAAGGGTCATTTCTCTGGAAAGAATCTTTGATTTTCAAAGGCTTTCCCGGCCATAATAGAACTGTAGCCATGTCTCTTTATTCTAAAATTAAATAATTATGTTCTGTTTAGACTCCTGTCTTTTAAAAATTACAACAAAATTTAGCTATTAATTTAGAGGGAGAGGAGCTGAAGAAGAGATTTCTCATGTCTCATATACACACTGACAGATAGGCCTTAGGGGAGCCTTCTGTTCTACATTCTAGTATCCAATTGACACCAAATTGATTCAACTGATTCCAAATACAAGCTCTGATTTCCTCCAAAGAAAAATTTTCACTTGCTCCCTCTATCTGTGGAAGAGGTGTTGGACTGGGAGCCTGCACTGTGAAGCCTGCTCAGACTCTACCCCCAACCAAGTTGAAAAGAGGTTCTTTTTGAGTACTTATATACTACACTTAAAAAGTACTTTAGAAATTGTAAAAGAGCAAAAAAAGGAAAATCTGATCACCTAGAAATATGTAATATTGGAATTTTAATCTAAGTTTATTGAGGTATAATTTTCACACAGTAAAATTCACTTTTCAGGTGTATTTTATGAATTTTGACAAATTTATTAAGTCACAGAACCACCACTATGCTCAAGATACAGAATACTTTAATCATCCAAGAAGTTCCCTCCTATCCTTTTGGGGTCTATTTTCCTCCCCTTACTCCTGGCCCCTGGAGACAGACCACTTATCTGATTATTTTCCCTATAGTTTTGCTTTTACCGAAATACTATGTAAACAGAACCATAGAGTATGTAGTCTTTTGTGTCTGGCTTATTTTGTTTAGCATAATGCTTTTGAAAGGAATTCATGTTTTTCTGAGAATCAATAGCTTATTGTTTTATTTTATTGCTGAGTAGAATTCCATTATATGCTTGTGTTACAGTTTATCTGTTTACCAGTTGATGGACATTGTCTTGTTTCCCATTTTTGGCAATCATGAATAATGCTGCTATGAACATTTGTAATTAAGTTTTTGTGTGGACATATGTCTTCATTCCTCTAGGGATAATACCTAGAATAGGATTGCTACTGAATCATATGGTAAGGGTATGTTTAACTCTGTATGATACTGCCAAATTTCTTTTCAAAGTGGATGTACTATTTTGCATTTCCATCAGTAGTACAGGAGAGTTCCAGTTGCTCTGCAACTTTGCCGGCATGTACATAATCAGTTATAATTAATTTTCCCTCCTAATCTGAGTCCTCCTAATAGGAATATAGTGGTATCTTATTGTGGTTTTAATTTGCACTTCCCTAGTAACTAATGAAGGTCCCTAGGTGGTGCAAATGGTTTGCGCTCACCTACCAAATGAAAATGTGGTTCTTTGAACTCACCTAGTGGCACTGTGGAAGAAAGGCCTGGCGATTGAAACAAGATTCAAAACAAAACAAACAAAAACAACCAAACCAGTGGTGGTGAAGTTGATTCCAACTCATAGTGACCTTATAGCCAAGAAAACCCTATGGAGCTCACTTCTACTCTGTAACATATGGAGGTGCCATGAGTTGGGGTCTAACTCATTGGCATCGAACAACAACAGTAACTAATGATGTTAAGAGCATGTTTTAATGTGCTCCTTTGCCATCTGTATATAACTTCTTTGGTGAGGTATCTGTTAAAATATTTTACTTATTTTTTATTGGGTTATTTGTTTTCTTTTTATTGATTTTTGAGAGTTCCTTAAGAGTTCGGCTGCTAACCAAAAGGTCAACAGTTCGAATACACCAGCTGTTCCTTGGAAACTCTATTCTGTCCTATAGGGTCGCTACGAGTCAGAATTGACTTGATGGCAATAGTTTTGTTTGGGTTTGGTTTATATGTTATGGTTAGCAGTTCATCAGATATGTGTTTTGCAATATTTTCTCCAAATCTGTGGCTTGTCTTTTCATTTATTAAAAAAAGTATCTTTCAAAGAGCAGAGTTTTTAATTTTTTTTATTGTACTTTAGATGAAGGTTTACATAACAAATAGTTTCTCATTAAACAGTCAGTACACATATTGTTTTATGACATTGGTTAACAACCCCACGATATGTCAATACTCTCCCTTCTCAAACTTGGAGGACCTTTTTTCTTTTTGTGGAGAAAATATACATAGCCAAAGTTACACAATTTCAAAAGTTTTTACATGTACAATTCAGTGACATCGATTACATTCTTCCAGTTGTGCTGCGATTCTTGCTATCCTTTTCGAAATTATTCCATCACCATTATCTTCAATTCACTGCCCCCTAGGCTTCTCATCAAACCTTTTGAGTTGCTGTTGTAAATTTGAACTCACATAGATAATTCTTTTGTTTTTTTTGGTACCTTAGATGAAGGTTTAGAAAACAAATAATTTCTCATTAAACAGTACACATATTGCCCTATGACAATGGTTAACAATGCCACGACTTGTCAGCACTGTCCCTTCTCAACCTTGGGTTCCCTATCACCAGCTTTCTTGTCCCCTCCTGCCTTCTAGTCCTTGTCCCTGGACTGCTGTGCCCAATTAGTCTCGTTTTGTTTTATGGTGCTGTCTAATCTTTGGCTGAATGGTGAACCTCATGAGTGACTTCCTTACTGAGCTAAAAGGGTGTCTGGGGGCCATACTATGGGGGTTTCTCCAGTCTCTGTCAGACCAGTAAGTCTGGTCTTTTTTGGTGAGTTAGAATTTTGTTCTGCATTTTTCTCCAGCTCTGTCCAGGACCCTCTGTTGTGATCCTGGTCAGAGTCGTCAGTGGTGGTAGCTGGGCACCATCTAGCTATACTGGACTCAGTCTGACGGAGGCCGTGGTAGTTGTGGTCCATTAGTCCTTTGGACTAATCTTTCCCTTGTATCTTGTTTTCTTCATTCTCCCTTGCTCCCGAAGGGGTGAGACCAGTGGAGTATCTTAGATGGCTGCTCACAGGCTTTTAAGACCCCAGATGCTACTCACCAAGGTACAATGTAGAACTGTTTCTTTAGAAACTGTGTTATGCCAATTGAGCTAGATGTTCCCAGAGACCATGGTCCCCACAGGCCTCCGCCCAGCAATTCGGTCCCTCAGGGAGTTTGGATGTGTCTATGGAGCTTCCATGACCTTGCCTTGTACAAGTTGTGCTGGATTCCCCAGTATTGTGTACTGTCTTACCCTTCACCAAAGTTACCACTTATCTATTGTTTATTTATTTTCCCCCCACCCCCACCCCTCCCATCGCTAGTAACCAACAAAGATTGTTTCCTTTTGTGTGTAAACTTTTACATGAGTTTTTACAGTAGAGGTATTATAGAATATTTGTCCTTTTGTGATTAACTTATTTCACTCAGCATAACGTCCTCCAGTTTCATCCATGTTATGAGATGCTTCACAGATTCATCATTGTTCTTTATGGTTGCATAATACTCCATTGTGTGTATGTACCATAGTTTGTTTATCCATTCATCTGTTGATGGGCATCTAGGTTGTTTCCATCTTTTTGCTATTGTGAACAGTGCTGCAATGAACATGGGTGTGCATATGTCTATTCGTGTGATGGCTCTTAATTCTCTAGGATATATTCCCATGAGTGGGATTGCCAGATCATATGGAATTTCTATTTCTAGCTTTCTAAGGAAGCACCATATCATTTTCCAAAATGGTTGTATCATTATGCATTCCCACCAGCAGTGCATAAGAGTACTGATCTCCCCATGGACTCTCCAACATTTGTTATTTCCAGTGTTTTTTATTCGTGCTGGTAATACCGGGGTGAGATGGTATCTCACTGCGGTTTTAACTTGCTTTTCTCTAGTGGCTAGTGATCTCCAGCATTTCCTCATGTGTCTGTTGGCCACTTGAATGTCTTCTTTGGTGAAGTGTCTGTTCATTTTCTTTCCTATTTTTTGATTGGATTATTTGTCTTTTTGTTGTAGAGATGTTGGATTTTCTTGTAGATTTTAGAGATTAGAACTTTGTCTGACTTGGAATGTCCAAAAATTTTTTCCCAGTCGTAGGTTCTCTTTTTACTCTTTTGGTGAAGGCTTTGATGAACATAAGTGTTTACTTTTTAGAAGATCCCAGTAGTCTAGCTTATCTTCTGGAGTTTGTGTGTTGTTGGTTACGGTGTGTGGTGCTGACATTTTCTTTGTTCCTCTTACTCTCCTGTGGTGAATTCCTTTTGTTTGTGGATTTTTTTTTCATTTCTTCTGTTCTTGTAGGTTTTGTTTTTACTGAGACTATGATTTTCTTCTTTATTTTGATGAGTAGGTTGGTTAACTTTCTTTGTGGTTATCTTGAAATTTACCCTTATCTTCCTAGGTTTGAACCAGTCTATTATTACTTGGTATCTCCTTGCCTTCCTTTCTATTAGAAGATTCTATAGATACACTGTTTGGTCCCTCTTTTATTGTTCTGATGCTGTTGTCATTTACAGATTAACCTCTCTGGTTCCCTTTGTAATTCTTTTGGTTTTGGATAGTCCTTACAAGTTCATTGCCTATGCTGGTGTCTGGCTAGTACAATCCTGTGTCCTAGATTCAGGCTGTGGTCTGACGTTGTTTAGTCTCAGATTGAAGGACTCCCTTTAATAATTCTTGTAAGTCTGGTTTGGTTTTACATATTTCCTTAATTTCTGTCTATCTGGAAATGACCTATTTCACCATTATATTTGAATGAGAGTTTTCAAGGATATATTATTCTTAGGTGGCAATTTTTTCTTTCAGGGTTTTGTATATGCCATCCCATTGCCTTCTTGCCTGCATGGTTTCTGCTGAATAATCTGAGCCTAGTCTTATTGTTTGTTCTCTGTATGTGACTTTTTATTTTTCTTGAGCTGCTCTCAGGATTCTTTGTTTGTCTTTGGTTTTAGCGAGTGTGATTATGATATGCCTTGGTGATTTTCTTTTGAGGTATATCTTATATGGGGTTCGTTGAGCTTCTTGGATGGTCAGCTTTTCATCTTTCATGATACTGGGGAAGTTTTCTGTTAGCAATTCTTCAGTGATCCTCTCTGTGTCTTCTGTTTTCTCCCCCTGTTCTGGAACTCTGATCACTCGAAGATTTTTGCTTTTGATTGTATCCCACATAATTGTCAGGGTTTCTTCATTTTTCTTCACTCTTTTTTCTGATTTTTCCTCAAACAGAGCTGTATCCAAACATTTCTCTTCAATTTCACCGATCCTGTCTTCCATCATTTCAAACCTGCTCCTCAGCCCTTCTATGACCCTGTCCGTTTCTGAAATCTTGTTGTTTATCTTTTGGAATTCTAATTGTTGTTTTTGTAAGATTTATGGCTGTGAATTTATTTTAGCATTTTGTTCCTGTATTATTTTCCTGAATTCATCCATTTTTTGTCTGTATTTTCTATGAATCTGTCTGCCTTTTCCATGAAGTTGCCTATTTTTTTCCTCATTTTTGTCTGCTTTTTGCTTCAACTCTTGGATAATTCTGAATATTAGAGATTTGAATTCCCTATCAGGTAGTTCTAGGGCCTTTTCTTCTACTGGATAGTAATCTGCTGTTTTATTTTGGATGCCTACTGGAACCATCTTGTCTCATTTTTATATATGTTTTGATACTTTCTGCTGTCTTCAGGGCATTCAGTTGTTATTTTCCTCCTTTATTGATTGTAGATTTGTTCATTTCATCCTGCTTTTTTGTTTTATTTTCTTATGTCAGAGCAGGCATGCTGTGCGTTCTTTGTTGTTTGCTTGTCTATAGGCACAATACTTTTCACCTCCTTCTCCAATAGGCAGGGTCAGTCACTCAGGTATGGTACAGCAGGGCAGGTCCAGCAGAAGGGGAGTTACTGGGATGGGTTGTTTGTGGCAGATACTAGGGCTGACAGGGCGGACCAGGAATCAGTGCAGGGCAGGTTCCAGTTGGCAGTGCCTTTGTTGCTTGGGAGTGTGTGATGTTCAGCACATGGTGCAAGTAGGCAGGAAGGAGGGCGGAGATTGTGATGTGTGAACTAAGATGGGTATGGGAAAGAGGAGAGAGAGAAGAGAGGACCAGGAGCCAAAAACATACACATAAACAAAAAAGAGTGCTAAGGGAACTTGCTATTGGAGTGAAGATGAGAGACTGAGAAATGGAGAAAAACTAAAATAAAAATAAAAAGGGTAAAAGAAAAAATGAATGAATAAAAATTAGAGGGAAAAAGAAAGAAAGAAAAGCCCCCAGGGATCCCACCAGTGCAGCTGCTAGGATTGCGGAAGTTGCTCCCAGGTCATGAAATATAGCCTGGCTAGAAGGTGTAGTGGTGTCACACAGCGCCAGGTATTCAGGAGACAGGAAGAGAAGGTAAGGCTAGAGAGACGAGAAACTGGAAATGAAGAAAGACAAAATGGGAAACAGTGAGAGAAGAAAACAAAAGAAATAAACAGACAAAAAAACAGGAAAAAAGAAATGCCCCCAGGGATGTCACTGTCCATCTGTGCAGAGTAATGGAGTAGCTCCCAAGCTATGTGGTACTGGCCAGCTAGAAGGGCCTCCCAAGCTGAGAAAAGAAAAAGAAAACAAACAAATCAAAGCACAACAAATCAGAACAAACCAACAAAAGCCCCGGGGGTCCCACCAGTGGGGTGGCACGGGCCGGGAAGCAGTTTCACAGTTGAGCGGTATTTCACAGCCTTTCAGGAAGAAGCAAAGATGGCACATGGAGCCAGGTATTTGAGAGAAAGGAGGGGGAGGTGGTGAGAGGTAAGGAAGAAATCTAATGAAGCAGAAAAAAGCATCACCTGCAGTCAACAAATGGCACTCCGGGAGCCAGCCAGTGTGGGAAGGTGGAATCAAGCAACACTGGGGTGAAGTAGGTGCTTCCCGGCCAAGAGACTATGGGTCCAGGAAGCAGAGGAGGTCGAGTGGGGGTGAATAAAGGTGGGGGGGTGGGAAAGTGTATATCGCTGGTTACTGTTTGTTCTTTCTCCTTCTGGAAGCTTCATGAAGCTGCCTTCTCATACCCACTGTTCGCTGATCTCTGATAGGAGTCCAAGATAGCAGATCCGTGCTGCGGTAGCTGATAGGGGACCTCTGTATGTATCTCTCCTCGATCTCTGTTCTCAGTCAGTTTCTTATTCCATTCGGTGCTTGGTGGCTGAGTTCTTTATCTCTTCATTTGATGCTTAGGGTTTCAGGATTGACATGTGACTCTGTTTGACTTAGTTTTTCAGATCTTTGCTGTGGAGGGAAAGCATGGTGCTTCTGTCTACAGCGCCATGTTGCCCGAAAGTCCCAGAGTTTTTAATTTTTATGAAGTTTAATTTATCAATTTTTTATAGTTTGTGCTCCCTGCGTCTTATCTAAGAAATATTTTTTTCTCCTATGGTTTCTTCCAGAAGTTATATAGTTTCAGGTTTTACATTTAAGTTTATGATACATTTTGAGTTAATTTTTTATATGATGTGAGTTCAAGGTTTTATTTTTTTATTTAATTTTTGGCAGGTGGATCTTCAATTACTACAGCATCATTTGCTTGAAAGATGTTGCTCTAAAGAATTACCTTGGATGCTTCATGTAAAACGAATTGACTGCACGTTTCCATCTATTTCTGGTCTGTTTGGTGCTAGTGATTAACATTTTGAAATACAAGTAGAGGTTTTAAAGAACCGAGATAATACCATAGTTTTTGTTTTTTCATCGACTGCTTCTGTGGCATTATGAATATCTCTTCAGTAAATATTCCTTGAAAACATGATTTTTTTTAATGTTAAATATATTTCTGTGCAAGAGTTCCAAGTTGCAGATGAAATAAAAAAATCTGATTGAGATATTAAAAAGGTGGACTGGTTTTTAATTTTTATATATTATTTCATCTTAGTGCTGGATGAGCATTAAATACCCCTAAACACATTTAGAAATAATGTTAAAGTATAAAGTCTAACATTAGAAGCACACAGAAAAAAATATAGCTATTCACAATTGAACATTTCTAGAGACAGGTCTAATAAGAATATCTAGATCTACACTTGAAAAAAACAATCACGTTTGTAAGTTGTCAGAGGACATAGGACGTGGTTGCAAAAAAAAAAAAAAAAAAAGAAGCTTATTAGCAACAGCTGTAACAATGAGCCCCAGCACAGGCAATGCATTTTCAGCCTGTCTTCAGTAATAAGAGTAGAAGCCACATCGTGCAGGCTGCTTGCCAACTTCTAGGAGCATTCCTGCCAGCGAGAAAGAGAGGCAGTAGCTGTTCAGCCAGTCAATCTGCCCACAGCCGAGAAAGGATATTATAGCAGAGGCTGGACTGCAAAGGAAAACCTTTTAGAATTATCAGAATATCAGAAAGCACCTCAGCCTTGCTTGACTTCCTGGTTCAGATTTGTCACTTCCATCCTCTGTGTGCGGGCTTCTGCTGCAAGTGGCATTCTTACTGAACAAAAGAATCATACAAGAGCACCAGTGTAGGACGACTCTTCATCCTAAAAGCACATCTCCAGTCCACTTTGATCAGAGATTCTCTGCATTAGCATTCTGTACAGGAGTAAAAGCATAGCTATTCACACTGCAGAGGGGAAAACTTCCCTAGGTTTTAATGAATTACTGTGTTTGTTCAACAGTTTTCAGGTGTTTAAAATCATTCTATTGATAGTTTAGTACTATGCATGTTTTATGAGTTACAGTTAAACCTAAATACAGAAGGAAAACTGTCCTTATATGTACGCTGTGATCCATTTTGGAAATCTGAAGACATCTGTAAATTACAGTTAAAATGAACTCAGTGCAGCCTGACTTAGGATCACTTGACTTGATTCTCCACACCTCGTAGACGTTTTTCCCTAAAGCTCCCCATTAGTTAAGTAGTTGAAGGCTGCTGTAGAATGAATAGTAAAGACACCTACAAAGAAAACTAAGTTCACCGAGGGCCAAAGTAGAACCATATTCATTCAATTACTGTTTTCTTCATTTTAACTTAAAAAGCTTGGATAATTACCAAGGCAGATGGAGGCCCAAATAGGCTGAGAGAATCATTGAGAGCCCAAAGGGCAACAAAAGCAGCAAGAATGGCATTTGAAATGTGGCCGAGTATCTCTTAAATCAAATTGTGGAAGCTAGCAAACTGAATTTTCATGTCAGGAAACCAAGGGCATCCATGTAACATACTTAGATTTTTGTCTCTCCCAGATAATTCTGTTTAATAATTGCATTAGACATGCTCAGAAGTATATTTACGAGTTGGCGAACTGCTTAAATTTTAGTTATTTGTGCTTTCTTCATATTAAAAAGATAATTTTATTTAAAAAGAAATGCAGTGCAAAATTTCTAGTGTCCAGTTGGGAAAGTAGAGAGCTGGAAAAGTGTCATTCCCACACGTGCTACATAAAAAAGTTGGACAAAACAGCAAGTTTATGACATTACTTGAATCCATAATGGAATAAGTACAAATTACAGCAAATGAACCTAATTGTATTATAGACTATCACCATATCTCACTGAAAAGGGTAGGGAAGAATAGAACTAACCTAATTAACTTTGGGAAACAGTATGTTTGACTGGATACTGTAAGGATAAACACAATAAGAACTGTACAAAAATACTGTACTCTAGTTAGTAAATGCATTTCTCACAAGGGTATAGGTTAGCAACAAAATAAATAATGGTAGTATTGAATTATATCCATAGAATAAAATAAATATCTACAAATTTGTAATGATTTCAATAAGTAAATAAATGATTAGGAAAGTAGAGATAACTTTTTCTACAAAAGAAGAATTACATTAATAAATACAGGAAGAATGATGTTAATAGGAAATTGCCATTAGAACATCACAGTGATAACTTCTGCAGGCAGGATCCACTATGGATGCTAAACGCAGTGGGTGAAAGTTTGAGGAAAAACAGATATTTGCGTAGCATCAGATTATTCTCTGGAGATATTTATTAAATACAAAAGAGAATATGATAATATTATGTGGAAAAACACAACAAACTAGCTCCCTCATTCTTTGTAAGAGCTACGTAGCACACCATCATTTAGAAGTTCACTGATTTATTTAACAATACTTAACTAATAAAAATTTACTTATATTTTGGTTTATATAATTACAAAGTGCAATGCAATCTTTCTTCTATATACCTCCTTGCACAATTGTGTGAATATATGACACATACCCAGGAGTGGAACAGATATGGGTCAAAATGTATGTTCATTAATTGCCTATATTTCTATATTTTTTTTGTGCTGTATCTGGCATCTCTATTCTCTGTATACAGACATACATACATATAGAGAGAAGATAGATGGTAAATAATGGATAGATAATTAAAACGCCTTTCATAATGATGGTACAAATATCCAATCCCTCTTCCAGTACATGAGAGTTTTGTGAATTAATATTTCTTAACATTTTTTGATCGTCTTGGTGAAAAGTGCTACCAAAAGTACTTCAATTTGCAGTTATTTACTTATATGTGAATAGATTATTTTTATTTTATTTCATAGCCAACACATTTTATTTCCTTTGCCGATTTTGTGTCAGGGTTTTATTAATTTTAATAAAGGTTTTATATGAAGAAAAATTAACCTTTTGTCATATATATAATTTAAGTATATGTGATATATGTATATGAGATCAGTTTGCCCTTTATATTTGACTTTGTTAACGGTGCTGAAGTTTTGTTGCGCACAAATTTAAAATGTTTACATAATTCAATTTATCAGTTGCTTCCATTTTGGCTTCTGGGACTTATGCCTCATCTAATTCAAGAACATGAAAATATTCACCTATTTTTTTTCTAGAACTGTTACGGTTTCTTATTTTTAAAGTAAAATTTACTCTACCTAGAATTTATTTGGGCGTGAGAAATGAGTTATTGGTTCAGCTTTATTTGTTTGTCGAATGTTTAAAGGTTTCCAAATGTTACTTACTGAAAAATTGTTACTCTTTAGAATTAAATCCTGTATCATGTATTAACTCCTTGTATGTAGTTCATGTATTTCTGGAGTTTATAAACTCCAGAATATTTTCTGTTCTGCTAATTTGTCTATCTGTGTGCCAACACCAAACTTTTATAAAAACAATATTCTCTAATATAATCCTATATCTTGTATTACTAAACTTCTCTACTTTTCTGACTGAAAAATTCTCTGGTTATAAATTTTTATTTAATTCTTCAGATGAACATTAAAACCATGTTGTTAATATCCCACTGATTCTTGTAAGAATTTTGACTTTTATCAATTTGACTATGGTCAGTTTTGTTTCTTTTTTTAGTTTTAAGGAAATGAAGAATTATCTTTTATAAATTTGAATTACCTGAGTAATAAATAAATGCATGTTTGTTGTAAAATTTTTAAACAATAAATAATTGTTCAGAATATAGTACCAAACTGCTTCTTCATGGCCTCCACTGATTCTACTTTTCCCTTCAGGGCAATCAACAGCTTGGCATCTTTACTTTCGGTCACTCTGTGTTTTCCTATTTGAGCTATCTTTGCCAAATTTTGTTATCTTGTCACACTAGATTTGAAATAAATTAATCAGTGCAGAAGGTTTAGTTTTTTCCTCTCTGTTCTTAATTAAATATTACTTCATCCATTCATCCAATAGATATTGAATAATTAATTTTCCTACACACACCCTTCTAGGTACTAGGAATACAGCAGTGAACGAAATTATAAAATCTTTGCTTCCATGAAATATATTTGGGAGGATGCACACTGATAAACAAGTAAATTATTATCAGTACTTGTAAGGAAAATGATGAAAGGTGATTGGCAGTACGAGTATAGGCTGCTGTTACTTAGAGTGGTCAAGATAGGTGCAGTTGGTAGGATGCTCCCTTAACGATGCACGCAACCTAATCCCTGGAACCTGGGAATAAGTTATGTTACATAGTAAAAGAAACTTTGCACATATAATTAAGACTCCTACTGCTATTGAGTGGATTCCAACTCATAGCAACCCTGTAGGATAGAGTGGAACTGCCCCATAGGGCTTCCAAGGCTGTAAGCCTTTATGGAAGCAGACTGCCACATCTTTCTTCCGAAGACCAGCTGGTGGGTTCCAATCATTGACCTTTCAGTTAGCAGCTGAGCACTTTAACCACAGTGCCATCAGGGCTCCTTATAATTAAGATTATGGACCTTAAAATAGGGGAATTTTCCTGGATTTTCCAGGTGGGCTCAATTTAATCACATGTGTCCTTAAAAGCAGAGAACTTTCTCTAGCTGGAAGCAGAAGAAATGGTAGAAGGGGAAGTCAGGGATATTCCAAGCACGAGGGCAACGCACACTTGCTGCTTTGAAGATGGAGTGGGCAATGTGAAAAGGAATACAGGCAGCCTTAGAGAACTGAGAATGATTCCATCTGACAGCCAAAAAGGAAACAGAGATCTCAGCCCTGCAGTTGGCAGGGACTGAGTTCTACCAACAACATGAATGAGCTTGGGAGCATGTTTTTTCCACCAAGACTTCAGAAAAGAGCTCAGACCAGCTGACAGTTTGGTTTGGGCCTCGTGGGACACAGAGCAGATGAATCAGCTGAGTCCAAGCAAACTTCTGACCTATGCAACTGTGAGATAATAAATCTATCCTTTTTTTTTTTTAAATATAGAAAATAAAATTTTTATTGCTTCTTTTCTTACCAACCAATGACAACCATGGTTAATGTTAAAATACTGCTGTGGTTAAATCTAGTATTTTTTCTTTTTTTATATATATGATTTTTTAAAAATAATGTTGTATTGTGTTTCCAGTGAAGGTTTACACAGCGCTTTAGGTTCCTATTAAACAATTTCTACACAAATGGTTCAGTGACATTGGTTACTTTCTTCACAATGCGTGAGCATTCTCATTATTTCTGTTCTGGTTGTTCTGTTTAATAAATGTATGTTGTTTTAAGCTGCTAAGTTGTGACAATTTGTTATGGTAGCAATAGAAAACTAATAATATCTTGCTGAGAGCTGACATTTGAATGAAGTAGGTGATGGAGTGAGCTACATAGAAGTACAGGAGAAGGACATTCTAGGCAGAGGGAACCAGTGGAAAGACCCAGAGGCAGGAGAATACTTTGCATGCGACGACAAAGAGAGTAGGATGGCGTAGCTAGGCTGATGTAAGCAAGAGGGAGAATAATGCGAGACTAAACTCGGAGAGGTAACAGAAGGAGGATCATTTGGGCCTTATGGATGATTCTGGGCATTTGGCTTACTCTGAGCAAGATGGGAAGCCATTGAATAGGGTCTAAACAGAGGAATAACATGTTCTGATTTGTTTTGTTTTAAAAGGTTCACAATAGAGGGTCCCAGACAGAGTGGGAGAAAAATGTAAAACAAAATTCAAATTCACAAAAAAAGACCATACTTACTGGTCTGACAGAGACTGGAAGAATGCCCGATACTATGGCCCCCAGATACCCCCATAACTCAGAACTGAAGCCACTCCTGAAGTCCACCTTTCAGCCACAGATTAGACAGGCCTATAAAACAAAGAATAACACACTTGAGGAATGTGCTTCTTAGTTCAAGCAATTATAAGAGACCAAACCGGCAATATCTGCCCAAAAGCAAGGATGAGAAGGCAGGAAGGGACAGGAAAACTGGACGAATGGATACAGGGAAAACGGGTATAAAGGGAAAGGGGGAGAATGCTGATACATTGCAGGGATCACAACCAAGGTCACAAACCAATTTGTGCATAAATTTTTGAATGAGAAACTAATTTGTGCTGTAAATTTTCACATAAAGCATAAAAAAAAGAAAAGAAAAAGGTTCTTTCTGGCTGTTTTGTTGAGAAAGACTTTGGGTGGGAAATTCACTTAGGAGGGTATTGAATTATCCAGATGGGAGCCAATGGTGGCTTAGATCAGGGTGGTATGGTATGGGGGATGAGAAATGGTTATCAGAGAAACTGAAAATATTTTGAAGTAGAGCCAATGGATTTCTTGATGGAAGGGTGTGTGGTGTAAGGAAAAGAATGATAAAAGAATTGTTGACTTGTGAAAATGGAAATACATAGCTTCCATTAGTTGTGATGAGGAACGTAGCAATGCAGAAGGCTCAGGCTGGGGTGGGGGTAGAAAAGCAGGGGATGAGGTACTGTGACAAGCCTTCCCGATACATCAAGTAAGATTAAATGGTCTTGACATGATCTGCTCCTTGAAGTTTAAAATCATGGAGGTCTGATGCAATTTGAGGTTTAACCCTTTAGAAATTTTCTATAATTTTTTTATTGTCAAGTATGTGTTTAGGTGTTGTATCTCTCCTTGAAATATTTTTGCTAATGTGTTCTTCAGGAAAAACCATCTATTTCAACCTGGTTTTCAAACCTATTTGCATCTAATTGGACAAATTATTTGTATTTATGCATGCGTGTGTATATATAATAAATTTCTTTTTTAGATAATTTCTCCCATTTCATAACCAATTTTATAACGTAAGTTTTCCTTTTATCTTGATTAAGATGAATGATTTTTCTATTTGTTATTTTTCTTGTATCTTCAGTTCTAATATTAGAAGAATTATTATATAGATTTTCTAATTCATTAATTTATATTTATGTTCTTAATAATGTGTCCTTCCTACACTCATTAATTTTTTCCTCCTTTTCTAACTTTTGAGTTAATTAATCAATTTATTCTTTATTCTTTTCTGTTTATTGGAGACTAGTAGAGATTATTTTTGTTTAATAGAGTGTATTTTCCTATGTAGTCTCAATTTTAGTTTTGATTTTCTACTTGATACAAAGAATATTTAAGAAATGGTGTAAAAAAAAACCTATAAAAGGATTTACCCAAGTTTTAAAATGTATTGTTTCTTTTTATTAGACTAATAAAAGTTCATTTAAAAAGATTCCATAAATACAAAAATTAAGTTAGAAAAATGATTTATTTCTTGATATCAAAGTAAAATATTTATATACACCTTTCTGTCTACCTTTCTATCTTTCCATATAGCTAGGAATATTAGTCATAATTTATTCAGGTAGATTAGTAAAGATTTTCACCAGTGCCAGGATTTCATCTCATTTTTCCCCAAATCATTTATTTAGGGAGAGAAATTAAATAAATATGACTTTACCCCATCATATTTTATTGGAAGTTATTGTTTTTCTCTGTTTTAAGCTATTGTCCATTATGTGACATAACTCAGAAAACAATAAAGAATCTCTACATATTTTATCTCAGAAGACATTAGGAGATTTTTATTTCATTAATTATGTTTTAATACATCTTAAAATTAATTTTTATTGAAGTACTTAAAATCTATATTTTTTCTTATTTCCACCATCAAATCATAAACTACATTGGAAAGTGTGTTTTTTCTCCCCCAATTTTTCATTTCTGATGTTTTTAATGTAGAAGAACATACTAAAATATTTTTATATTTTTACAGAGTCAATAATGTCATTTAATGAAAAATAAAGTTTCCCATATACCAAATGTTGAGGAATTAAACAAAAATGTAAGCATGCGCTGAAATTAGTTTTGCTAAATACAATTTATATTCTGGGTTGTGCATTTATGGATTTCTCAGTGTTTCTTCGGTTATAGAATAGTCTTAAGTTTTCATCAGCTGCTTCCCTGGAACTTGGCTCCTCACCTAATCCCTGCTTCACACAAGTCTTTAAGCCTAACACATTCAAGAAGTTCTCTGGAAACAGCTGGTCCATGCTGGGACATAGGGGAGCCATTTGAAGTTTGATTTTAGGTCTAGTTGCCATGAGAAATACCCGGTTGAGTTCACCTTTAAGAAATCTTTATATATTTAATGGGGGCAGCCGTGAAGCCCCTTTAAGGTCCCTTCAGGAACTCATTAATGTTCAACAGAATAGCCAAGCTTTGCATCTCATTGCTTACCTTTGGAAACTCAGAAACCCGGAGGGGCCCTAATCTAATGAAGTGAGGGTTGCTCTACTCAGACCATGATTTAATATATTTCAGTGTTTTTTTCTTCCTCTCCTGTTGCTGCCATTTTTGGAGGTTGATTGTGTATGTGATCTTATGCAAATAGGTCTGAATGTAGTGAACTTTGTGCTATGCGTTCATTTATTCACTTCTTGAGCAAGCATTTATTGAGTGTCTGCTTTCTGTAAAACACTTGGCTGAGTCCTCAATAATATTAACCTCCAAGGATTTAATATTGAAGCAGTCAAAAATCTAAACTTCATAATGCAAAGAGATGAATGTTACAGGAAAATAATGCATACCACAGTTGTATTTTTGGTGCCATCTGCCTTCTGCAAATGCTTTGTCAATAAAGAAATAGCAAGTACGTTTTCAAGCAAATAGTTACTTCCTCAAGGCTTGCATTCGAGGGAGAATACATTCAGTTAACAAAAGTCATCTCAGTCATTAGGTGAATAAAGCCATTGACCAGGATCTGAGTATCAATTTCCAGGTATCTCCGCTAGCTCTTCAGAAAGATCTTTGCCTTTAGTACTGACAGATTGAAAGGAAGTGCTGTTTTAGCAAATTACCTAAATATTGTCTCATAGCATCCTGATTACAAGCTACAAGGGCAAAATCAAAAGCATATAGACGACCTTGAGTGATTAATAGCAGCACTTTGTTTCTATTAAAGTATCAAATACTCAGACACGAAACCAGGAGTTAATGCAGAAAAATAATAAAATGGCAGTTCTCATTGAATACTTAATAGTTTCATTTGTATTTTCATTCACCTAACTGTTTATTCATTCAACGACTATGATGGGTTGGATGTATTTTCAGACACAGTATTAGAAACTGAGGCTCAGAGTTTAAAATTTAATTATCCTAATTACACAGCTGATAGGTGGTGAAGCCAGTATTTAAATTAGTTTGTCTGGTCCAAAGCCTGTAGTCATAACCCATGCTCTCTACTACCTTGGAGTGGAACTCTGAATTATAAGCCTGAGATCTGCTGTTATTTCACCAGTGTTGGTTTGATAGCTGAGATACAGATTCACAAACTCGTGTGCCTACAAGACCAAGCAGTGACACAAATGTGTGAGGAAGACCTGGTGGAATATGTGGTCTTCTTAAACTATCTTTTTGGTTAGACACACGCATATGGGAACTCTTCCACTTTCCCTTTAATTCTGCCAAAGAAAAGCAACAAGGCAAGTATAATGAAAAATGGCTCCCTGTCAGGCAGACAACAGAGAGGAATGGGACTGAGCTGAGATGGTGATATGCATGTGCTGGTACAAGGGAGCAGCCATCATCCTCTCCAGTCCATTGGGGTCATACAAAAATGAGGGGCTCTTCCTACCAGACCAACTTATTTTTCTGCAGGAGCCAGAAGTATGAGTTGTAATATGGAATCTTCCAATTTCAGAGGCAACATTGCATAGGAAAGACTCTAGAACCAAAGACTCTTCCATTTGAATCCTTGCTCTGCCACTTGCTAGTCTGTAACTCTGGTGTTACTCAACGATTCTGTGCCTCAGTTTTCTCATCTAAAAATGGAATGTAAATATAGTGTTGTCTCCAAGACCATGCAGACCACAATGTGGTTGTTATCTAGGAAGACGTGTACAGTTGCTGTACCACTTACCTCGTAGGATTTTTGTGAGGACTAAATGAGTTCATTTATGTAATGCCTTACATAATGAGCACGGAATGAATGCTAGCTATCATTGTTTTTATTGCTTAATTATTGTCAAGCATTTAATTTTCTACATTATAAACATTGTTGAGGCCAAAAAAATATTTCCAATCTCTGATTAAACTTACAGAAATTTGTTTATTTTTGACACTGCCTATACAAATCATGTAAGTATCCACCAGGTGGTTGAAAGCCTCTGAATTATTCTCTTATAATTAAAAGAAAAAAGAAAAAACCTAACTTCCCATGGGTATAACACCTATATTTTATATAATATGTTTCCCCCCATTTGAGCATGCTTGCACTATAAAAGTACAATTCTTTTTTTCCCTTTTTTCATTGTATTTTAGATGAAGGTTTACAGAACAAATAAATTCACATTAAACAGTTAGTACACATATTGTGTTATGACAATGGTTAACAACCACAACCGTTAACAACACTGTACCTTCTCAGCATTGGGTTCCCTATTACCAGTTTTCCTGTCCCCTCCTGCCTTCTAGTCCTTGTCCCTGGACTGTTGTGCCCCATTAGTCTCGTTTTGTTTTATGGTGCTGTCTAATCTTTGGCTGAATGATGAACCTCATGAGTGACTTCCTTATTGAGCTAAAAGGGTGTCCGGGGGCCATACTCCGGGGGTTTCTCCAGTCTCTGTCAGGCCAGTAAGTCTGGTCTTTTTTGGTGAGTTAGAATTTTGTTCTGCATTTTTCTCCAGCTCTGTCCAGGACCCTCTGTTGTGATCCTAGTCAGAGTCGTCAGTGGTGGTAGCTGGGCACCATCTAGCTGTACTGGACTCAGTCTGGTGGAGGCCATGGTAGTTGTGGTCCATTAGTCCTTTGGACTAATCTTTCCCTTGTATCTTGTTTTCTTCATTCTCCCTTGCTCCTGAAGGGGTGAGACCAGTGGAGTATCTTAGATGGCTGCTCACAGGCTTTTAAGACCCCAGATGCTACTCACCAAGGTACAATGTAGAACTGTTTCTTTAGAAACTGTGTTATGCCAGTTGAGATAGATGTTCTCCAAGACCATGGTTCCCACAGCCCTCCACCCAGCAATTCGGTCCCTCAGGGAGTTTGGATGTGTCTATGGAGCTTCCATGACCTTGCTGCGTACAAGTTGTGCTGGATTCCCCAGTACTGTGTACTGTCTTACCCTTCACCAAAGTTACCACTGATCTATTGTCTATTTACTATTCCGCCCCCAACCCGTCCCATCCCTAGTAACCAACAAAGATTGTTTCCTTTTTACAGTAGAGGTCTCATACAATATTTGTCCTTTTGTGATTAACTTATTTCATTCAGCATAATGTTCTCCAGTTTCATCCATGTTATGAGATGCTTCACAGATTCATCATTGTTCTTTATGGTTGTATAAGACTCTATTGTGTGTATGTATCATAGTTTGTTTATCCATTCATCTGTTGATGGGCATCTAGGTTGTCTCCATCTTTTTGCTATTATGAACAATCCTGCAGTGAACATTAGTGTGCATATGTTTATTTGTGTGACGACTCTTATTTCTCTAGGATGTATTCCTAGAAGTGGGATTGCTAGATCATATGGTATTTCTATTTCTAGCTTTCTAAGGAAGTGCCATATCATTTTCCAAACTGGTTGTATCATTTTGCATTCCCACCAGCAGTGCATAAGAGTTCCAATCTCCCTGCAGCCTCTCCAGTATTTGTTATTTCCAGTTTTTTTGAGTCGTGCCATTAATGCTGGGTGAGGTGGTATCTCATTGTGATTTTAATTTGCATTTCTCTAATGGCTAGTGATAGCGAGCATTTCCTCATATGTCTGTTAGCTGCTTGAATGTTTTCTTTGGTGAAGTGTCTATTCATTTCCTTTGCCCATTTTTTAATTGGATTATTAGTATTTCTGTTGTAGAGGTGTTGGATTTTCTTGTAGACTTTAGAGATTAGACCTCTGTCTGACTTGTAATGTCCAAAAATTTTTTCCCAGTCTGTAGGTACTCTTTTTACTCTTTTGGTGAAGTCTTTTGATGAGCATAAGTGTTTAATTTTTAGAAGATCCCAGTTATCTAGCTTATCTTCTGAATTTGTGTGTTGTTGGTTATGGTTTGTATCCTGTTAATGCCATGTATTGGGGCTGTAGCATAGATCCTATTTTTTCTTCAATGAACTTTATAGTTTTTGACTTTATATTCAGGTCTTTGATCCATTTTGAATTAGTTTTTGTATGTGGTGTGAGGTATGGGTCCTGCTTCATTTTTTTTTTTTTTCTTTTTGCAGATGGACATCCAGTTTTGCCAGCGCCATTTGTTAAAAAGGCTGTCTGTTCCCCACTTGATGGACTTCGGGCCCTTGTTGAAGATCAGGTGACCGTAGGTGGGTGAATTTACATCTGGGTTTTCAATTCTGTTCCATTGGTCAATGTATCTGTCATTGTACCAGTACCAGGCTGTTTTGACTACCATAGCTGTATAGTAGGTTCTGAGGTCAGGTAGTGCGAGTCCTCCTTCTTTATTGCTCCTCTTCAAAAGTGCTTTACTTATCTGGGGCTTTTTCCCTTTCCATATAAAGTTAATGATTAGTTTTTCCATCTCTTTAAAGAATGTTGTTGGTACTTGAATCAGGATTGCATTGTATTTGTAAATCACTTTGGGTAGAATTGTCATTTTCACAATGTTGAGTCTACCTATCCATGAGCATGGTATGTTTTTCCAGTTATGTAGATCCCTGTGGGTTTCCTGCAATAGTGTTTTGTAGTTTTCTTTGTATAGGTCTTCTACATCCCTGGTTAGATTTATTCCTAAGTATTTTAATTTGTTAGGGGTTATTATAAATTGTATTGTTTTCCTGATTTCCTTTTCATTGTTATCTTTATTGGTGTACAGGAATGCAACTGATTTTTGTATGTTTATCTTGTATCCTTCTACTCTGCTGAATCTTTCTATTAGTTCCAGTAGTTTCCTCGTGGAGTCTTTAGAGTTTTCTACGTATAGTTTCATATCATCCGCAAACAGGGACAGTTTAACTGCTTCATTACCAGTTTGGATGCCCTTTATTTCTTTTCTTGCCTTATTGCTCTAGCCAGCACTTCCAGCATAATGTTAAATAGGAGTGGTGATAAAGGGCATCCTTGTCTTGTTCCTGTTTTCAAGGGGAATGTTTTCAGCCTCTCTCCATTAAGAATGATGTTGGCCATTGGTTTTGCATAGATGCCCTTTATTATCCTATACCTATTTTATTGATAGTTTTTTTTATCAGGAATGGGTGTTGGACTTTATCGAATGCCTTTTCTGCATCAATTGAGATGATCATGTGATTCTTTTCTTTCCTTTTATTTATG
This sequence comes from Dugong dugon, assembly GCA_030035585.1. NCBI lineage: Eukaryota > Metazoa > Chordata > Mammalia > Sirenia > Dugongidae > Dugong > Dugong dugon. The sequence continues at coordinate 15,161,340 of CM057472.1, read as the reverse complement.
TGGTAGAGCACATTGATTAATTTTCTAATGTTGAACCATCCTTGCATGAATCCTACTTATTTGTGGTGTATTATTTTTTTGATATGATGTTGAATTCTATTGTCTAGAATTTTGTTGAGAATTTTTGCATCTATATTCATGAGAGATATCGGTCTGTAATTTTCTTTTTTTGTGGTGTCTTTGCCTAGTTTTGTTATCAGGGTTATGCTGGCTTCATAGAATGAATTTGGAAGTATCCCTTCCTTTTCTATGTTCTGAAATAGTTTGAGTAGTACTGGTATAAGCCTTTCCCTGAATGTTTGGTAGAATTCTCCAGTGAAGCCATCTGGGCCAGGGCTATTTCTTGTTGGGAGTTTTTTTTTTTTTTTTTATTATTACTTTTCAATATCTTCTCTTGTTATGGGTCTGTTCAGGTTTTCAACATCACTTTGTGTTAGTCAGAATAAGTGGTGTGTTTCTAAAAATTTATCCATTTCCTCAATGTTTTGAAATTTGTTGGAGTATAGATTTTCATAATAATCTGTTATGATCTTTTTTATTTCAGTTGTGTCTGTATAATGTCCTCCATTTCATTTCTTATTTGGGTTTTTTGCATCCTCTCTTGTTTTTCTTTTGCAAGTTTGGTCAGTGGTTTGTCGATTTTGTTAATTCTTTCAAAGAACCAACATCTGGTTTTGTTGGTTCTTTCTATTGTTTTTCTATTCTCTATTTCATTTATTTCTGCTATAATCTTTACTATTTCCTTTCTTCTATTTTAAACAACAAAATATAACTGTTTCTTTTTTATTATGGTAAATATATATGTAAGAAAATATTTGCCATTTCAACATTCTTTATATGTACAATTCAATAATATTAATTATGTTTCTCATTATGTTTATATAACTATCTCCATTATCCATTTCCAGAATTTCCCATCACTCTTAACAGAAGCTAAGTGTCCCTAAGCTGTATGTCCCCTGTTTCCCTCCTTTCCACCTGCCCCTGGTAACCACTAATATGCTTGGTCTCTATACACTTGCCCATTCTAGATATTGCATATATTTGGGAGCATACAATATTTGTCCATTTGTGATGGACTTATTTCACTCAGCATAATGTTTTCAAGGTTCGTCTATGTTGTAGCACGTATCAGGGCTAAGTTCTTGTTTATGGTTGATTAATATTCCATTATGTGCGTGTACTACATTTTATCCATTCATCTGTTGATGAGCATTAGGTAAATTTGTTGTTGTTGTTGTTGTTGTTAGGTGCTTTCTAGTATGTTCTGACTCACAGCAACCCTACGTACAACAGAACGAAGCATTGCATGGTCCTTCCCCATCCTCATAATCTTGGTATGCTTGAGCTTATTGTTGCAGCCAGTGTGTCAATCCATTTCATTGAGGGTCTTCCTCTTTTTTGCTGACCGTCTACTGTACTAAGCATGATGTCCTTCTCCAGAGACTGATCTCTCCTGATAACATGTCCAAAATATGTGAGATGATGTCTCACCATTCGTGCTTCTAATGAGCATTGTGGTTGTACTTCTTCCAACACAGATTTGTTTGTTCTTCTGGCAGTCCATAGTATATTCAATATTCTTTGCCAGCACCATAATTCAAAGACATCAATTCTTCTGTCTTCCTTATTCATTGCCCAGCTTTCACATGCATATGAGTCAATTGAAAACACCGTGGAGTGGATCAGGTACACCTTAGTCCTTAAAGAGATATCTTTGCTTTTTAGCACTTTAAAGAGTTCTTTTGCAGCAGATTTGCTCAATGCAATGTGTCATTTGATTTCTTTACTGCTGCTTCCATGGGTGTTGATTGTGGATACAAGTAAAATGAAATCCTTGACAACTTCAGACTTTTCTCCATTTATCATGATGTTGCATATTGGTCCAGTTGTAAGAGTTTTTGTTTTCTTTATGTTGAGGTGTAATCTATACTGAACGCTGCGGTCTTTGATCTTCATCAGTAAGTGCTTCAAGTCCTCTTCACTTTCAGCAAGCAAGGTTGTGTCATCTGCATAGCACAGGTTGTTAACGAGTCTTCCTCCAATCTTGACACCCTGTTCTTCTTCATATAGTCCAGCTTCTCAGATTGTTTTCTCAGCATACAGATTGAATATGTATAGCAAAAGGATACAACCCTGATGCACACACTTCTTGACTTTAAACCATTCAGTATGCACTTGTTTTGTTCAAACAGCTGCCTCTTTGTCTAAGTACAGATTCCACATGAGCACAATTAAGTGTTCTGGAATTCCCATTTTTTGCAATGTTATCCATAATTTGCTATGATCCACACAGTCGAATGCCTTTGCATAGTCAATAAAACACAGGTAAACATCTTTCTGGTATTCTCTGCTTTCAGCCAAGATCCAGCTGATAGCAGCAATGATATAACTATTTCCACGTCCTCTTCTGAATCCAGGTTAAATTTCTGGCAGTTCCCTGGTGATGTACTGCTACAACCACGTTTGAATGGTCGTCAGGAAAATTTTACTTCTGTGTGATATTAATGATATTGTTCAATAATTCCCAAATTCATTTGGATCACCTTTCTTGGGAACGGGCACAAATATGGATCTCTTCCAGTTGGTTGGTCAGTTAGCTGTCTTCCAAATTTCTTGGCATAGATGAGTGAGCACTTCCAGCATTGCATCCATTTATCAATACATCTCAATTGAAATTCCGTCAATTCCTGGAGCCTTGTTTTTTGCCAATGCCTTCAGTGCAGCTTGGACCTCTTCCTTCAGTACCATCAGTTCTTGATCATATGCTACCTCCTGAAATGCTTGAATGTTGATCAGTTCATTTCGGTACAATGACTCTGTGTATACCTTCCATCTTCTTCTGATGCTTCCTGTATCGTTTAATATTTTCACTGTAAAATCCATCAATATTTCAACTCGAGGCTTGAATTTTTTCTGCACTTCTTTCAGCTTGCAAAATGCATCTTCTTCCCTTTTGTTTCTCTGTCTCCAGGTCTTTGCACATTTCATTGTAATGCTTTACTTTGTCTTCTCAATCTGCCCTTTGTAATCTTCTGTTCACCTCTTTTACTTTGTCATTTCTTCCATTCTCTACTCTATGTTCAAGAGCAACTTTCAGTCTCTTCTGACATTCATTTTGTTCTTTGCTTTCTTTCCTGTCTTTTTAGTGACTCCTTGCTTTCTTCATGTGTGATGCCCTTGATATCATTCCACAACTCCTCTAGTCTTCAGTCATTAGTGTTTAATGCATCAGATCTATTCTTGAGAAGGTCTCTCAATTCAGGCAGGATATACTCATCATTGTACTTTGGCCCTTGTGGACTTGTTCTAATTTTCTTCAACTTCAACTTCAACTTGCGTATAAGCAATTGATGGTGTATTCCGCACTTGGCCCCTGGCCTTGTTCTGAATGATGACAGTCAGCTTTTCCATTGTCTTTTTCCACAGATAGGATTTGATTCCTGTGTATTCCATTAGGCAAGGTCCACCTGTATAGTTGCCATTTATGATGGTGAAAAAAGGTATTTGCAGAAGAAGTAAATTTAGACAATTACAAATACTGCTTAAGTGAACACTGGTGTACAAGTATCTGTTTGTGTTCCTGCTTCTAATTCTTTTGGGTATATACCTGTGGGTGGAATTGCTGGATCATATCGTAGTTCTACATTTAACTTTTGGAGAAACCACCAAACTGTTTTCCACAGTGGCAGCACAATTTTACAGCCCACCAGCAGAGAATAAGTGTAACTGTTTCTTAAACATAGTGCTTTTTGTTGTTAGCTTGTAAATGGAATTAGACATAGATGATGATGCAAGATTACAAGAAGTTCCTTCACTTGAGAAATGAGAAGTTCATGGAACAATGGGCAATGAATGTATAAGTATTAGGGAGTAAAATGGGGAAGTGTGTAATTCATGCTAGCTTTATGGCTAAGTCACCTTTGGGTTGATATCTGAGTTCCATGAAAATTAGAGCATTTGTAAGAAAAAAGGGCCATAATTTTGTAAAACATTGATCTTAAGCTACAATATTCAGGACTTCTTCTACTGTTGTATAATCCGAAACAGACAGAAGGAACTTTCCCCATTTTGCAAAAGAACACCGTAGAGCTTTAGCGACTTGTTGGTGCCAATGACTCAGCTGTGGAAGGAGATAATGGCTCTGGTGGACAAGGAGGTACTCAGTGGTTACTGACAAGAGATGACAGGAACTTGGAAAACACAGTGGTACCCAGATGATGCCAAGCAACCCAGCATCTGTGCAAAATAAAAGAGGATCTATTTCTGAGTATTCATGACACTCCCTGAATTCTCCCAGAAGTAATGGAGAAGGATGTGCAGTGGACTGTAAGTCCATTGCAAGCAGGGCAAGTAGGAGCAAAATAAGAATCATGGCTGTTAATGTGATTCTATCTATACTCACAGGCTCTTTAGGCCCAAGGAAACTATACGTTTATAATACATTTTATATTATAAATATAAATTTTATTTTAAAATAATTATTTTTAAATGACATGTAATCAAAGCAGGATTAAAAGACAAACTCCTAAGTACAATTAGATGCCTACCTTGCAAACAGTTTTTATAAACTTTAATTATTTCCTACCTTTTTAACTCTTTCCCAAACCTGTTACTTTAGCTATCTTAAGCTCCACACTGATACTGAACAATTTAATGCTTGTATTGACTGCTTCTAAGTAAGTTTCTCTTTCTCACATGGTGTCTATGTGAAATGTCTGTCTCCCAAACATAAAGCCACCAGAATTAGTTCAATAAAGTTTGGTTAATTTTTCTTTTAAAATAGTTCTATAGTTTCAATTCTCAAGTTGTGCAGAATGGTTGTCCAATGTAAATTCTCCTTTGTCAATCATGAGATATTTATTGTCAAGAGCGAACTACTTCTGCACTTTGATCCTCTTCCTGTACTGTGAAGCCAGAACTAGTCAAATTTTAAATGACAGACAATTGTTTGTTTTCTATATTACCTTCCACCTGCCCTTTCTCCCTTTAGCTCTCTCTGGCAAAGTGTGGTGCCCTGACCACTGCATCAGAATCACTTGAACTGCTTGTTAAAAATGCCATTTCCCTAACCCTGTCACAGACCTCATAAATCAAGCTTCCACTGCCTTTGCGCACTAAAGTTTGTGAACAACTGCTATTGGGGCTTCACTTTGAAGCTTCTGCTTCTAATTTTTTTTTAAAGGAATATCCCCCTTTTCCAAATATACAATTTAAATCAATTCAACAAATGTGTTTTAACTCCAAAGGTTACAATGCTGAATTCAAAGAACTTACAATCCAGTGGTGGAACTTAGGAAGAGACTGATGATGGTAGTACAAGGGCAGAAGGCAGATTAAGAAGCAGAAGACAAATCAATATTAATAAAGTGCTCCTAGGGTTCAGCAGACAGAGCCAGTATCGCACACTGGGGGAGTAATCGAGGATTTGTGAAGGATGCAGATTTGAGATGGACTTGACAGGACTTGGAATTTTATAGATGAACATGAGGACAGTCCACCAGGACAGCAGCAGAGCAAAGGCACAAATGTGGAAAGATGAGGATGATAATCAGTGCCAACCCCTAATCTAGCTTGGCTGGAGCAAAAAATATATCCTTGGGAGTCGTGGGTAAAAAAACAAAGATATAGGCTGGAACAGTACTGTGGAGAGTCCTGAAGCCCTACTGAATGGTATTTATATGGCACCTTCTTAGTATCTGCAAAAATTTAGGCAGGCTACAGATTTAAGGTAGGAAGCTACATGCATGTGCATTGTAAGGTTACTTTCCTTATTTAATTAGCCTTGGTTACAAAGTCTAACCAGAAGTGAAGTTGCTGCTCAGAGGAGGATGTTGCAACATATCTCAGTGCAAGGTCTTGGTCTCCAGAGGACCTAATGGGGGATACACAACCTGTGGATGACACTACACTTACAAGGTAGGCACTTCTCTTGAAGGGTCTGATAAGTGCAATTCTTACTATGTCATGGTCGTTTTCTACTTTGGATTGCTGCATGGCTCGTAAAGAACTTACGCGATCTGTGAGCTTCCACTTAACGGTATGTTTAAGAAATTTTCTTTTGCACCAAAGCTAGTCTCAGCAACACTTCATTTTCATCCCGGATGTATGAGAGGGTTGCATCATAAAGAGAAAGTGCAGCAAAGACACAGGTATGTCTGATGAATATCTTTGCCTACCACTTTACAGCATGCTGGAAAACCAATTTCTCTACAGCCCACTGATACATTTAATATCTTCTTATCTGGGATTTGCAATCTCAGGTTTGGTCAAAAATCCCTAGCAGAGCCATTTCCCTGCAGTGTGCTATCTTAGGAGATATCTGGAATGTGTGGGACCTACAGGAGGCAGATAACACAACGGAGAAGCCAACCAGGTTAGCCTTCACTGGGAAACATGCTACACTCTAGAGAGGCTGGGGTGAGGGCTTTTAGAATGTGTGCTAAAACCTGAAGAGACAGACGTTGGCCAGTGGAGAAGGAAGCATCCAAGGAGGCCTCTAAAAGCTGACCATCAGCCAGCAGTGTGGTCAGTCTTTGGGGGATAGCTACAGAACCCTACAGGGGGAGCTGGGACACAAAATCCACAAAGAGAGCTCGAGTACAGGTGTTAGCATGGCAGCCAGAGTTTAAATTCAGCAAAAGGAAGAATGGTTTTTAATCTTATCTAGAATTTGTACGTATTGAAGTTTCAGTCTAGGTTCTGATCTGTGCTCTCATATGCCACAGGTAATATGAGTCTGAGGAAGAGTGGAGATTAGAAAGGAATGGCTACAAAAGAGTCCATAGGACTTGTCTCATATTAGATGTATATATGGCAGGAGGCAGGGGGAGGAAAAGTGGAACTCAGTGTATGTATCAATTTTAAAAATTCTTCAGGGAAGTTGAAGACAAGGAAAGAGATTTAGGCTAAAAATGTATGATTGTAATTAAAATCTCTCAATTGTACAACACTCTGCAACCTGTTATCTTCTGTATTTTTTTAAAGGCAAAATTTAATGTTTTTCATAGCACTGCAAGTCAAAATATCCAATTACCTCCTCCTAAACATAACCACACCAGCAGTATGATTATTCTATGGCTGCTCCATAAGACATTTGTCCTTTTTTCTAAAACTGAAATCACACAGTGATTCCCCCCTTGCTGGAATAGTAGACTTGAAGGCTGGAATGCACATCATATTAATGGCAGAGAGCTGTCACCTTGGCCTGTACTCCTAGTCACAGTAAATGAATTTGGTATATCACTCACAGCTACATCTCTTTTCATGATTCCCTCATACAGTGAGAGAATGATGTGTGCAAACCTCCCTAGACAGCCAATCTGTCATAGGATTCCTCACACACTGATGTATTTGACAGAATCAACAGCTTTAGTGAAGTCCACAAACATAATCAACCAATCGCTGCCCTCTCCCACCACTCTTCACACTGCTGCCTAAGGGAGGTTGCTACACCGTTATTTCCCCGACAGCCACAAAACCCCACTGCCTGGCTTATGCACACCATTGACAGAGATGACTTAATAGTTTGCTGCACACTGTGTGTGAATGTGCTGGGTGACATGGACTACATGGAGACAGGCCTTTGCAATCTATAGGGACGATTCCCCAGGACACTTGTACAGCTGCGATTGGCAGGAAGTTTTCCTGTAGGAACTGCTAAACACAAACTCACCTTTAAGTAGAAATACTTGCATCCCAGGGACTGGAGATTGGATGGCTCATCTGTAGTGGATAAAAGCAAACTCTCAGAACACTTTGTTTTTCATACTAAAGTTATCTCCCAATTCTCTACCAGGCACAAGATGCTTTACAAGTTTGTAGCTGTAGCTTTATTGTCTTCTTTCATTTATTCACATATTTATTCATCCATGCAATTTACTGATTAAGTCAACAAATGTTTCTTAAATACTTATCATGACCCAGACATTCCTTGAAGTATTTTATATACATGAATGTGCAAGACCATACTCCCTTGTCCTCAACGTAGAGTGAATAAAGTGAACAAATAATCAGATCTATCAGACAGTATTTACCAGTAACTATCATAATGGAGGGATTCACATTGGTACAGCATCTTATTCAGAGTATCTGGAGGAGAGGTGTAAAGAAAGGATTTTAGAGGAGTTGGGACTTAAGCTTAGATGTGAAGGATGAGTAGGAGCTGATCAGTTGAAGAAAACAGGCCTTTCTGGATGAGAAACAATGTTTACACACTGGTTTTCACATTGTCCTTCAATGAATTATATGGAGATACATAGTTTTAAAGCAAATGACTGTAAAAAACATTACTATATTCTTCTTTTTCCAGTTTTGTAGAGGGTCAGTTCTTGCTGCCATGTTTAACATGCTCCTTTACCATTTATTTGTTTCACAACAAGCACTCTACTTTTGCATTTTTATCTCATTTAGTTCTCACGACAACCTTGTATGAGACGTATGATTATTACCCTTTTGTAGAAGCTGATTGAGATGCAGGGAGGTCAAATAAGCTGTTCACATATACAAAATTAATAAATATCAGAACAATTCACAAAATATGATAATATAAGCACAATGCCTGGCATAAAACAAGCACTGACATTCATATAAGGGTAAGTCAAAAAGTATTGCTACAAAATCACAGAAACCTTTACTGAACAAAAATATCAAAATGTAAAGCTATTGTTTCTTGACATATCCTCCATCTAGGTCTATACACTTCTGAAGGTAGTGTTTCCACCTCTCTAACCCTTCCCCAAAGAATTCTGTGTGCTTTGATTTATACCAAGTCAAAACAAAAGTTTTAGCATACTTGAGGTACTCAGATAGTGTTCTTTGTAAATGTTCTTTGAGTTTGGGGAACAGAAAGAAGTCTGAAGAGGCAAGATCAGGCATGTATGGTGGATCAGCTATGGTTTCCCAGTGAAATTCTTGTAGGACAGCCCTTGCTACACTCAAAGAATGAGCAGGCGCTTTGTTGTGATGGAAAAAAAGTCCTCAGTGCAATTTCCTGGCATTTTTCTCAACTATGCAGTTTTCAGTTTTCTTAAAACTTCTTCATAACGAGCCCCTGTGGTCATCCTGTGTCCTCTAAGAAAATCTGTCAAGATTACCCCTTTGAAATCTGCCCCCTTGAAAAAAACAGTTCCATAACCTTCTGAGTGGTCTCCCCTCTCTTGGCTCATCTTTCAGGTCTTCCTGACCTTCCTTAAAACACTTGATCCATCTGAAAACTGTTGTTTTATGTGGGGCAGCATTCCCACAAACTTGTGGGAAAGCTTCAATGATTTGGGAAGATGTCCACTTGAGTTTTGTTAAAAATTTGATATTAGACCTAACCTCAAAATCGTTTTTTTCTATGGCACAAAAAGTATCCCCCTTTTTTTTTTTTGAAGTCACCCTAATAAGACTAAGACAAGTGTATTACTGATAAAACTTGTCTGTATCCATCCACTGATTGCACAGACATGTTTAAACATATTTTGTTTGGAATAAATCCATGCAGGTATAAACTGGAACCCTAGTAGCAATACTTTTTGACTTACCCTTGTATTTTATTGTTATTTCTAATATTTAATATCTAAAGTTTTGCCATTATAAAAAAATTTTCTCCTGTTGTCACACAATTGGTTCAAAAGGGCAATACAAAAAATCACTTACATGATTTCAAGACATAACACATTATCTTAGGCTGGGTTCTGCAGAGAAGCAAAATCAGCAAAGCATATAAATATATTTAGAGAGAAATTTATATCAAGGAAATGGCTCACAGGGTTGTAGAGGCTAGAATGTGCCAAGTCCATGGGTCAGGATAGAGGCTTCTCCTGATTCATGTAGCCATAGGGGCTGGTGAACCCAAGATCGGCAGGTCAGACACCAGGGCTCTTGCTCACAGGCTGCGAAGATCGATGAATCCCAAGATCGACAAGCAAGATGGTAGATAAGCTGCTAGCTCAAGTCCCAAGAACCAGAGAGAGGTTAGACGAATAGGATCCAGCAGCAGAATCCAGAGCAAGCAAAAGCCCATGAATCTTGCCAGAAAGTCCATTTATATATTTGATGCAGGCTACACCCCTGAGGATTGGCTAGTCAGAGCAGATCCCATCATGGAGGTGATCACATTATGTCAAATCTCATCATAGAAGTGATCACATCACCATACGACTGCCAAACTACACCGTAACTGCCAAACCACTGAGAATCATGGCCCAGCCAAGTTGACGCATAACCTTAACAATCAAACACATCTTGTTGACTAACAATCTAGAAGTCACTCGATTGGGTATCAGAAAGAATTACTCAGATAAGATGAAAAAATGAAATTGGGGCATGGTGATAAATTTCCTTTCCATCAGTCCCAGTACAGTCATGTGCTGCCTAATGTTCCTCCTGGAAATGTCCAATAGCATATACATCTGTGCTCACATAAGTTTATAATAGAGTTCAGAAATCCCCATCAGAGAACAGGACATAGTGGATTTAGACACGTGGCACTCAACAGTCACACGGATTCTTAAAAACAAAGAAAAATTTTTGTAAGCTGTTAAAGGATCGACTCCACTGAGAGCTACAAGGCTAACAAAAATGAGAGCGGGAACTAAATCAGATATGGACAAATTACTAATGACGTGGATGAGAATCCAACGCAAAAGTGAATCCCTCTCGGCATGTTGACTATCACTGCTAAGGCACAAAGCCTGTACCTGATGCTTAAAGGAAAAGCAAGACCAGACAACGATATAAAGTTTAGTGTTAGCTCTGGGTGGTTCAAGCACTTCAAACAATGTTTTTTGCTGTGTAATATGAAAGTGGGAGCCTTGGTGGTGCAGCGGTTAAGAGCTCAGCTGCTAACCGAAAGGTTGGTATTTTGAATCCACCAGCCACTCCTTGAAGGCCCTATGGGACAGTTCTAATCTGTCCTATAGGGTTAGCATGAGTTGGAATCCACTCGATGGCAACAGGGTTTTTTTTTTTTTTTTTAAACTGTGAACGTGAGTGGTGAATCTGCGAGTGTTGATACAAAGGCAGCCGAAGAATTTGTTGAAACCCTAGATAAACTAATTGTCCTGTAAACCAAACCCATTGCCATCAAGTTGATTCCGACTCATAGCAACCTATAGGACAGAGTAGAACTGCCCCACAGGGTTTTCAAGGAGTGGCTGGTGGATTCGAACTGTCAACTGTTTTGGTTAACAGCCATAGCTCTTAAGCACTGTAGAGAGAGGTTATTTGTTTCAGCAAAATTTTAATACGGACAAAACCTCCTTATTCTGGAAGTGAATGCCTGAAAAGACTGGCTGATCACACAATGTCCAAATCACATAATGTCCTGTTTCACAGAACATATTGCAGAAGTTAAGTGACACATGATTGTACTAAAATTGGGTTAGGTATTAGTTTAGGGTGGTACACTTTAATATAAAATCAGTAACTTTTAGTATAAAATCAATAACTTCTCATCTTTAATGCCTGAACATTTTGATAAGAGATTTAAGAAAACACTGAGGAAAACATGTACTTTTGGAATTTCTCTAACATGTGCTTCCTGAAAGTGAGGTGTTGGAATTCAATTGCTTTTTTAATTCCTTTGTCCACAAGATTTCTTCTAGGAATTTTGTTTGTATTTGAAAAAACCACTACAAGGACAGACCGAGGGGAAGATTACCCAATAAGCAAGGTAAGCACGGGCTTACTTGTGCTTAATTATATGTGAAATTGTTCACTACAGTTTAGTAAGCAAGCACAAGTAAGCCCACACTTACCTTGCTTACTGGGTCATCTGTCCCTGCCAGGGATTGTAAATTTGAAAAGAGGCTTTGATTCTGTAGGAGGGTGCTATGGGGTTGGGACAGAGACAGATGACAGCTGTACCTAGAAGCACAATCTCTGATGTGGTGAAAAAATATTAAAGTGCTCACTACAGATGATTCAGTAAGCAAGGTCAGCACCGTGTTTACCTTGCCTATTGGATAATCTGCCCCAGGGCAGACCAAATTAAAAGTGGCAGAATAATAATAATAATAATAAGTAGTTCTCATTATTTTATCCCACATACCATACCAGACATCAGTTGCCACCGAGTCTACCATGTGTGTCAAAGTAGAACTGTGCTCAAAAGTGTTTTCAGTGGTGGATTTTTCTTCCAAGGAGCCTCTGGATGGACTTGAACCTCCAATCTTTCAGTTAGCATCCCAGTACATTAACCATTTGCCCCATCCCAGGGCTCCAAAGTTGGCATAAAATATAATAGTGTACATTACAAATGGGTAAGAAATAGAACTAGAAGACAGTTTAGATTTTAGAGATATTTTGAAATGTTGATCAGTTCTGATAGGATGTGTAATGCTATTAAAAGCCATTTCTGGAGAAAAAAAAAAGAATGGAAAAGAGAGTGGTTGTAAGATTTTGTGATCTGTTAACAAAAAGCACAAAGTTATATGACTGGAACCTAGCCATCTACTTGTGGTATTTCTGTTATAGCAGCACTGGATGACTAAGACAGGGACCCTATGTACAACAGAAAAAAACATTGCCTGGTCCTGTGCCATCCTCACAATCCTTGCTATGTTTGAGCCCATTGTTGCAGCCACTGTGTCAATCCATCTCCTTGAGGGTCTTTCTCTTTTTCCCTGATCCTTTGCTTTACCAAACATGATGTCATTCTCCAGGGACTGGTCCCTCCTGATATCACGTCCAAATCACGTGAGACGTAGTCGCACCTTCCTTGCTTCTAAGGAGCATTCTGGCTGTACTTCTTCCAAGACAGGTTTGTTAGTTCTTCTAGCAGTCCATGGTATATTCAATATCCTTCGCTAACACCATAATTCAAAAGCATCAATTATTCTTTGGTCTTCTTTATTCACTGTCCGGCTTTTGCATGCATATGAGGTGATTGAAAATACCATGGCTTGAGTCAGGCTCACCTTAGTCCTCAGAGTGACATCTTTGCTTTTTAACACTTTAAAGAGGTCCTACATTTCTAGTCTTTCAGTGATCAATTCTCAGAGACTGCAGTCACCTTCTGGCTACCTATTATCATGTTAGCAGCCACAGACAGGAGCAGTATGGCATTATGGTTTTCACAGCATGCATGATTGCCTCGATGCTTTCTAAGTCAAACAGTTCTTTATCCAGTGCAGCCAACTCCTTCTATCTTTAGTGTAAACAGAAAAGTTTAAAATTGGAGGCACTTGTGTTAGACATAAAAATAACTGGGCCAACATGCATTCCCAGGAAGCAAAAGGTCAGGATGTCAACCACTTGTTCATGGGAAGAATGTGTCAAGATGTAAACAATTTGTTCCCAGGAAAAACGTGTTCATGAATGCAATCATGTACAACTGAACATGCTGGTGCCACTCACCTAGGTGGTAACTCACTTTGTCCTGGACAAGCTGCTGACCTTGACATTTCCAAGGACTTCAAGCTGAAGCTGATCTTCTGTTTTTTCACCACATCAAAGATGGTGAAACCCATGTGAAATTGTGCACTACAGATTAGTAAGTAAGCACAATAAGCCCTGCGTACCCTGCTTACTATAATCCTCTGTGTACCTTGCTTAGTGGTTAACCTACCCCTGGCCATAGTGAGAACAGAAAGGTCAAGGCCTACTGGTTCATCATGCACTAGGAGCTTAGCTTAGCCTTGGTTCACCCCATGATGCTGCACATTTTTTCATTGGTCTTACATCATTTTTACAAGAAGGTGGTATTTGCCACAGCCACCTACTTTTAGGCATTTGTAGTGCCCATACACAAAGAACAACTCTTCTCTGTATCTGCCATCAGTATCTATGCCACAGATTATGCTGGGCCCATTGCTAATTCTGTTACAGGCCTGCAATTTATTTTACAGCTTGCCCCTGACCTGGATGAGGGTTGATTTCATGTCTCTCATAATTAACTATGCATTTCTATGGTTTCTTTCAAAATTTCCATCATATTTATCTCTGTACATTTGGGAATAGCGAACATTTGTTACATGTAGGAGCAGATGACCTAGTGAGCAAGGTAAGGACGGGCTTACCTGTGTTTATTAATCTCCAGTAAACAATTTCACATGTTTTTCACCACATGTGCAATGGGCTTACTTGTGTTTACCTTGTTCACTGGGTCATCAGTCCCTGTCAGGGATTGTAAATTTGAAAAGAGGCTTTGATTCTGTAGGAAGTTGCTATGGGGTTGGGAGAGAGACAGATACCAGCCATATCTAGAAGAAGAATCTTTGATGTGGTGAAAAAAATGTGAAATTGTTCACTACAGATGATCTGGTAAGCAAGATATGCTCCATGCTTACCTTGCCTATTGGATAATTCATCCCTGGTTACACGTTTAAAATTTTTTACTCTTTGACTCCTTTATATCACTGAAGCACAACTACAGGAGTCAGGGACTTCTATAAAGTATCATTTGGGATTATTCACAATTTGTGAGCCTCTGGGAAGCCTGTTTGCCTCCCTTCCATCCCCCTCCCCCATTTTGTTTTAGGTATTTTTGATAATGCACCGTGCAGTCACAATGGAAATGTGCTGATGATGGGACTAACAATTAGTTCTGATTGTTTTATTATCATTATATCTCCAACTTCTAGCATATAATCTGCATATGCTAGGTGCTAAGCTATGTATGGAAACACTGGTGGTATAGTGGTTAAGAGCTATGGTTGCCAACCAAAAGGTTGGCAGTTTGAATCCACCAGGTACTCCCTGGAAACCCTATGGGGCAGTTCTACTCTGTCCTATAGGATTGCTATGAGTCAGAATCAACTTGACAACAATGGGGTTAAGCAATGTATAGGAGCCGTGGTGACACCGTGGTTAAGTACTGGGCTGCTAACCAAAAAGTAGGTGGTTTGAACCCTCCAGCAGCTCTTCGGAAGAAAGATGTGGTAGTCTGCTTCTGTAAAGATTTACAGTTTTGGAAACCCTATAGGGCAGTTCTACCCTGTCCTATAGGGTTGCTAGGAGTTGGAGTTGACTCAATGGTAAAGAGTTTGGGTTTGGGTAAGGAATATATGCTGAATGAATAAATGAGTCGACTCATCAAATATCATTGTTTTCATAATGCCTTTCCAAAATTAAGTTGTGCCAAATTTCTTATCTTTTCATTTTGATATGCTAACTTATTCAATTCTTGTAGTCAACAAAAATATATTTGGTATTTATGATGTGCCAGTGACTTTCCTTAAAGAGATCACATCAATGTGGTGGTGGTGGTGGTGTGTGTCTGTGTGTGAGAGAGAGAAAGAGAATGAATAAGTGGGAACATAAAGTGGGGTGGGAAACAGGCCTGTAAACGGGCAGTCATGATCTAAGGTGCAAATGTTGTGATGGACATAAGTCCAGGTGCTCTGTAGCACAGACAGGACCTATGGATGACTAGGTTTTTAAGAAAGGTGAGTTATCCAGAGCTCACAGCACATAGAAGTACGAGCATAGCATGTGTCATGGATTGAATTGTGTCCCCCACATGTGTCATGATTCCCAGTATTGTGTGATTGTGTAATCTGATGTGATTTTCTTGTGTGTTGTAAACTCTTATCACTATGATGAGGTTATATGTGATCTCCTTATGTGTTGTAAATTCTGTCACTGTGATGAGGTTATACTGATGAGGTTTAGAAGATTAGATAGTGTCTTAATCCAATCTCTTTTGAGATATACAAGAGAGAAGTGAGCAGAGACACATGGGAACCTCATACCATCAAGAAAGCAGTGCCAGGAGCAGAGCGTGTCCTTTGGACCTGAGGTTCCTGTGCTGAGATGCTCCTAGACCAAGGACAGACTGATGACTAGGACTTTCTTCTGGAGCTGACAGAGATAGAAGGCCTTTTCCTGGAGCTGATACCCTGAATTTGGACTTGTAGCCTACTGGACTGTGAAGAGAATACATCTCTTTGTTAAAGCCATCCGCTTGTGGTATTTCTGTTATAGCAGCACTAGATGACTAAGACAGCATGCAAGTAATGAAGAATAGCTAACGGAAGCTTTGAGTGAATCTGGGGCATTGCCAGTTCTTAACACCTCTGATTCCACCATATTGCAAGCCAGTATCACTTTCCTGTCTGTAATAGCCTCCTATATGTTCTCCCTGATTCTACTCTTCTATCCAACAGTCTCTTCTCTGCACAACAGCTGCATGACAGTTCTTTTTAAAATGCAAATCATGTCACCCCTTTGCTCAAAACTCTAAGAGACTTACCATCTCACTTGAAATGAAATCCAAAGTCCTTATAATGGGCTGCAAGTCCCTAGTAGCTCTGGCGCCTCGCCAGCTCTCTGCTCTCGCTTCCTACCAGTCTTCCCATCCTCACTCCTTTCCAGCCACACACAAGACTCCTTTCTCTCTCTTCTTAGAACATTTTCCCACAAACATTCTCAAGATCTTATTTCTTGCTCAGGTGTCACTCAGAGACACTTTGTCTTCCCTGACCATATTATCTAAAATCACCAATTGTTCAGCCTTCTATTCTCTTATTCCCTTCTGTTTTCTTTTAAAGCCTAACAGTATATCACTATATGACATTGCATTCAATATGTATTTTTTTTTATTGTCAGACATCCCCCATCCACACTACAATCTATTCTCCATGATGGTAGGGGTGTTATCTGCTTTGCTTACTGTATTAACCCTGTTTCCTAGAACACTGTTTGACATATAATAGACCCTCAGCCAATATTTGTTGGATAAATAAATAGACGAACAAATGGAAATTTTCTTTTCTTAAAGAACTCTTCCTACTACATGATTATTATACCCAATAAAGCTTGAAAGTTAAGGGACTAAAGAAATTGGATTTTATCCTGAAGGTAATGAGGAGTGATTGAAGAATTCTAAGCAGAGGAGTGACATGATCAGACTTGCATTATAGAAAGATCACTGTCAGCCAGGAGGAGGGTGAGTAGAAGGCTGTTGGAGTAATCCAGTAAGAAAGTATGAGAACTGAACTGAAAAATTTAAGTGTTGAAAGGAGGAGGAGACACTCTAAAGAAATATTCAGGAGATAAATTGAACAGGTCACCTATATAAATGATTGTGTTCTTTTAAGAGCCACTTCAAATCCCATGTTCCCCTAAATATTCTTCACCTTTACCTCCCCTCCTACCCGACCCGAAACCACTCTGCCATCTTATCTCATCTCCATCTTATGAATGACCATAGTA
Organism: Dugong dugon; assembly: GCA_030035585.1. Taxonomy (NCBI): domain Eukaryota; kingdom Metazoa; phylum Chordata; class Mammalia; order Sirenia; family Dugongidae; genus Dugong; species Dugong dugon. Next base: position 15,144,198 of record CM057472.1, on the reverse strand, counting down.
TCTGCTCTTAACCTTTCTTAGAAGAAGTGACCCAACTGGCTTTGTGTAACATATTCATTGGCCACTTTGTGCATTTGTCCTTTACATTCAAAGCTTGTTCAGGGCAGTGACCACACTTTAGTCATCCTTTTATGCCTGAAAAGCCATGTAATAAAGCTATGTATCTGTGTATAATGAAGGAAGTGTTGCAGGCATACGTGCATGCTATGAGTTTAAGGAAACAGAAGAGAAGGGTTGATGACGTTGATCTCTACTTGAACAAGGGAAGTGGTGTGGTCACATACTAGAAGCTGTCTGCAAACATTAATCAAGGACATGCTGGCCACCATCTCCCAAGTAGGGAGTAGAGCATAGAATAGTTATCATTACTCACAGCCATGATTCTTAGCACAGCCAAGGCCTGCATATCTGGTCCACACCAACACTGCCTTGTGTGTTGTCTTGGCCCATATGCTCCAAGTTTTCAAAGGGGGAGGTGAGCAAATATTGTGAAATGGGTGTGTTCACAGAATCTTCAGATAAATAGGGATAAATATATTAAGTCTGTGCATATACAGAGCAAATGATACCACATGGTAATAGAGACCTTTGACCATTGCTATGTTGACCAACAATTTAAGCCAGAATTTTTTTAAAAACAAAGACTCTGGGGAATTACTGTTTACATGATTCTACATTCTTGGCAAATGTTACATTTTCCCTGAAGACTTTCTCACGATTTCTGACATTCTAGCGTATGGATATGTGTGCACATCTCAATCTCATATTTAGATTTTCTTCAAGCTACGGATTTTTTATGTTAAGGAACTAGTATTATTCTCCTGTGGTTGTTTATAAGCCCGTATATTTATGCCTATATATAATGAGTGGCAAACAAACTGCTAACTTGTCTTTAGTTTCAAAAGCAAAAGCCAGGGTGGCTGGAACCACCTGCTGTGACTTGAGCGGTTCTGTTGTTGTCAAAATAATTCACACAGAGTAGGAGTCATTCAGGGGCTTTAGATCCAATCCCCTGAAACTCAGAGGAAAAGGGCATAAATATTATATTCTTCTTGAATGTTTTTAGGAACAACAACTCTGTATCTTTTTTTAGTGTGTTAAGATGCTTTGACATCGGATGACCAGAAATAAATTCCTTAAGCACAGCCAAGAGAGCACCCTGCTTCAAGTAAAGCTGATCTCCTCTTCTTTCATAACAAATCATCCACAACCTGTCCTCTATTTTTTTCTTGCTTTCCTATTCTGAAACGGAAAAGAGTTATGTTTTTCTCACCACTCATCTTTCATTATAACAATTCTCTGAACAGATGGTTTGAAAGTCCAGTCTCCTTGGGGCCTTTTATTAGGGAGCTATGAGCTCAAGGACTGTGGGGAAAAATTCCCCATAACATCCTTCAGGTTTAGAATGAATTGCCTTAATGTAGCAGTAGGTTTAGTTTGTTTAACAGTAAACCGAGTTCTAGGTAACAGAATGACCTGGACATTGATACGTACTGGATGATTTTACAGGTCAATACTGGTCCCAGTTTATATTCTAAAAATAATCTAAACATTGATGGTCAATGAGACCTCCTGATCTGAAAGGGTTTCCTTCTTGAGCATAGAAAACACACATTACATTTTTTTTTTTGCACATCTCTTCAAAGTTTCTTATACCTTAGGGTATTCTGTTCACTAGAGGTAAAATTACATCTGGACGTGATAGTGTAGATAATGCAGATGATATGTAGATAAAAAGTAAATGGGAGGATGAGACTTCAAATGTTGGACCAGAATCCCAGTGACACCAAACATTTATTCTGCATACTCATACAGAAGTCAGAATCTATAATACTGATGTGTTATTAAATTTACCTAATTATCATCTTTCTTTTTCAGGCAGTCCTCATTGGAAAGACATTAACATACTAGTTAGCATTTGAGCCCAAGTTTTCAATGTTTCAAGCCCCAGTTTCTATGTTATGCCGTATTGTTGTCAGTTGCCCTTGAGTCAGTTCCAACTTGTGGCAACCCCTTATGTGCGGAGTAGAACTGCTCCATAGGGTTTTCCAGGCTGTGACCTTTTGGACCTTTTAGAAGCAGATTTCCAGGTCTATCTTTCAAGATGCCTCTGGGTGGCTTCGAACTGCCAACATTTCAGCTAGTAGTAGAGCACTTAATCCTTCGTGCCACCCAGGAATTCCTTAAGTTATACTTTCGTACAATGCTTTTCAGAAAAAACATGTAGTGGCATCAGCAAGAAGCTCTGCATGGTCTGGCAGGCTGGCGAAGAGTTAGAACTACTTTGAAGAAGGTGACAAATGGTTTGTCATTTTTGACTTAAGCATCCTGTGTCACCACTTAAAAGTTGGGCATTGTTTTAACTGTTTTGGGGAACTTAAATATGAAGTAAAACCTGTTGTCGTCGAGTCAATTCTGACTCATAGCAACCATAAAGGACAGACTAGAACTGCCCCATAGGGTTTCCAAGGAATGGCTGGTGGATTTGAACTGCCGACCTTTTGGTTAGCAGCTGAGCTCTTAACCACTGTGCCACCAAGTGACATACATATCTCTGCTGGACTCACTGAAGATCATTCACAGTGATGATAATTCCTTGTTTGGACATGTAGCTTTACAATCCAAAAAGTTCTTTCAAAGTCATTGCCTCCCTCCTTTGTACTTTGCTGTAGAGCTGGGTAAGTATTTCCATTCTCATTTTGTAAATGGAAACTGAATTCTTGAGAGACTAAACACAATGAACTTTCAGTTATTTAGTGTGAGCACGAAACGTATTATACTGTGTTCGGTTTCCTGCTGCCAGTGAGTCGATTCTGACCCATAGCAACCCTATAGCAGATAGTAGAACTGGCCCATAGGGTTTCCTAGGCTGTAATCTTCACAGAAGCAGGCTGCTACATCTTTCTCCCGTAGAGCGGCTGATTGGTTAGAACAACTGACCTTTTGGTTAGAAGATGAGTGCTTAACTACTGGACCTCCAGGACTCTTTATGTTCTGTTTAGCAGATAATTATGTAATAGTCCAGGAATTACTTACCAATTATCTCTGTCTCCATATCTATATCTATAAAACCCATTGCCATTGAGTTGATTCAGACTTATAGCGACCCTATAGGACAGAGTAGAATTGCCCCATAGGGCTTCCAAGGCTGTAAATCTTTATGGAAGCAGACTACCACATCTTTCTTCTGCAGAGTGGCTGGTGGATTCGAACGGAATACCTTTTAGTTAGCAGCTAAGCACTTTAACCACTGTGCTGCCAGGGCTCCATATATATGTGTGTGTGTGTGTGTGTGTGTGTGTGTGTGTGTGTGTGTATGTATGCATATATGAAAAGTGTAACAACATAATTTAAACCTTAGATAAAAATGGGAGGCCAAATATATAAAATTAAAAAAAAATATGTTGCATTCCTACAGTCTTCAAAACATAGTGATAGTGCTAACATGAATAGATATATGCACACCCATGTTCATTGCAGCACTGCTCACAATAGCAAAAAGATGGAAACAACCAAGGTGCCCATCAGTGGATGAATGGATAAACAAATTATGGAATACTATGCAACGATAAAGAACAATGTTGTTTTTGTTGTTAGTTGCCGGTGACTCGGCTCCCACTGATTACCACCTTATATATAACAGAACGAAATGTTGCCTGATCTTGAACCACCTTCATGATCATTGTTATGTTTGAGTCCACTGCTGTGGCTATCATGTCACCTCATCTCACTGAAGGTTTCCCTTGTTTTTGCTGACTCATTACTAAACATGATGTCCTTTTCCAGAAATTGAACTTTCCGTATGATGTAAGTTGAAATCTTGCCCTCCTTGCTTCTAAGGAATGCTCTGATTGTATTTCTTGTAAGACTGATTTGTTCGTTGTTTTAGCAGTCCATGGTATGTGCAATACTCTGCCAACACAACAGTTCAAATGCATCAATTCTTCTCATGTCTTCCTTTTTTGTTATCCAACTTTCACGTGCATATGAGGTGGTTGAAAAGACCATGGCTTGGGTCGGACACACGTTAGCCGTCAAAGTGACATCTTTACATTTTAAAACTTTAAAAAAGATTTTTTTTTCTTTTTTTTGCATCAGATTTACCCAATGCAATATACATCATTTGATTTCTTTTTAAGTTTTTTTTTTTTTTATTGTACTTTGGATGAAAGTTTACAGAATAAATAGTTTCTCATTAAACAGTCAGTACACATATTGTTTTATGACATTGGTTAACAACCCCTTGACATGTCAACACTCTTCCTTCTGAATCTTGGAGGACCTTTCTTTTTTTTTTTTTTTTGGTTAAAGTATTCATAGCCAAAGATACACCATTTCAAAAATTTCTACATGTACAATTCAGTGACATTGATTACATTCTTCCGGTTCTGCTGTGATTCGCACTATCCATTTCCAAATTACTCCATCACCATTATCTTCAACTCACTGCCCCCTAGGCTTCCCATCAAACCTTTTGAGTTGCTGTTGTCAATTTGATCTCACATAGATAATTCTTTTTTGTGTGTGTACTTTAGATGAAGGTTTACAGAACAAGTAGTTTCTCATTAAACAGTTAGTACACTTATTGCCCTGTGACAATGGTTAACCCCACGACATGTCAACACTGTCCCTTCTCAGCCTGGGGTTCCCTATCACCAGCTTTCCTGTCCCCTTCTGCCTTCTAGTCCTTGTCCTTGGACTGCTGTGCCTCATTAGTCCCATTTTGTTTTATGGGGCTGCCCAATCCCTGGCTGAACAGTGAACCTCGGGAGTGGCTTTACCAACAAGCTGAAAGGGTGTCCGGGGGCCATCTCTCGGGGTTTCTACAGTCTCTGTCAGGCCAGTAAATCTGTTTTTTGTGTGTATGTGTGTTAGAATTTTGTTCTACATCTTTCTCCAGCTCTGTCCAGGACCCTCTACTGTGATCCCAGTCAGAGCAGTCAGTGGTAGTAGCCGGGGACCATCTAGCTGTACTGGACTCAGTCTGGTGGAGGCCTTGCAGCTGTGGTCCATTAGTCCTTTGGACTAATCTTTTACCTGTATCCTGTTCTCTTCATTCTCCTTTCCTCCCAAAGGCATGAGACCAATGGAGTATCTTAGATGGTTGCTCACAGGCTTTTAAGACCCCAGATGCTACTCACCAAGGTAGAATATAGAACATTGTCTTTATAAACAGTCTAATGCCAATTGAGCTAGATGTTTCCCAAGACCATGGTCCCCACAGCCCTCTGCTCAGCAATTCAGTCCCTCAGGGAGTTTTGATGTGTCTATGGAGCTTCCATGACCTTTCCTTGCACAAGTTGTGTTGGCTTCCCCAGTATTGTGTACTGTCTTACCCTTCACCAAAGTTATCACTTATCTACTGTCTATTTAGTTCCCCCCCCCCACCCCTCCCATCCCTCATAAACAACAAAGATTATTTCTTTTTGTGTAAACTTTTTCATGAGTTTTTACAGTAGAGGTCTTATACTATGTTTGGCCTTTTGTGATTGACTAATTTTACACAGCATACAGTCCTCCAGTTTGATACAAGTTATGAGATGCTTCACAGAGTCATCATTGTTCTTTATCATTGCATAATACTCCATTGTGTGTATGTACCGTAGTTTATCCATTCATCTGTTGATGGGCATCTAGGTTGTTTCCATCTTTCTGCTACTGTGAACAATGCTGCAATGAACATGGGTGGGCATATGTCTATTCGTGTGACGGCTCTTATTTCTCTAGGATATATTCCTAGGAGTGGGATTGCTGGATCATATGGTATTTCTATTTCTAGCTTTCTAAGGAAGCACCATACCGTTTTCCAAAATGGTTGTATCATTATGCATTCCCACCAGCAGTGCATAAGAGTTCTGATCTCCCCACAGCCTCTCCAACATTTGTTATTTCCAGTGTTTTTGATTTGTGCCAGTAATGCTGGGGTGAGATGGTATATCACTGTGGCTTTGATTTGCATTTCTCTGATGGCTAGTGATCTCGATCATTTCCTCATATGTCTGTTGGCTGCTTGAATGTCTTTGATGAAGTGTCTATTCATTTCCTTTGCCCATTTTTTAATTGGATTACTTGTCTTTTTGTTGTATAGGAGTTGGATTTTCTTGTAGATTTTAGAGATTAGACCTTTGTCTGACTTGTAATGTCCAAATTTTTTTCCCAGTCTGTAGGTTCTCTTTCCACTCTTTTGGTGAAGTCTTTTGATGAGCATAAGCGTTTAATTTTTAGAACATCCCAGTTATTTAGCTTATCTTCTGGAGACTGTGTTGTTGGTTATGGTTTGCATCCTGTTAAAGCCGTGTATTAGGGTCTCTAGCATTGATCCAATTTTTTTTCTATGAACTTTAGAGTTTTGGGCTTTATATTTAGATCTTTCATCCATTTTGAATTAGTTTTTGTATATGGTGTGATGTATGGATCCTGTTTCATTTTTTTACAGATGGACAACCAGTTTTGCCAGCACCATTTGTTCAGAAGACTGTCTGTTCCCCATTTGATGGACTTTGGGCCTTTGTTGAAGATCAGGCGACCATAGTGGATGGATTTACATCTGGGTTCCAAATTCTGCTCCATTGGTCAATGTATCTGTCATTTTACCAGTACCAGGCTGTTTTGACTACCATACCTGTATAGTAGGTTCTGAGGTCATGTAGCGTGAGTCCTCCTACTTTATTCTTCTTCTTCAATAGTGCTTTACTTATCCAGGGCTTCTTCCCTTTCCATCTAAAGTTAATGATTAGTTTTTCCATCTCTTTAAAGAATGTTGTTGGTGTTTGGTTTGGGATTGCATTCGATTTGTAAATTGCTTTGGGTAGAATTGTCATTTTCACAATGTTGAGTCTACCTATCCACGAGTATGGTAAGGTTTTATATTTATGTATATCCCTTTGGATTTCTTGCAGTAGTGTTTTGTAGTTTTCTTTGTATAGGTCTTTTACATCCCTGGTTAGATTTATTCCGAAGTATTTTTTTTTTTAGGGGATATTATAAATGGTATTGTTTTCCTGATTTCCTTTTCATTGTTCTCTTTCTTGGTGTATAGGAATTTATTTTGTATCCTTCTACTCTGCTGAATCTTTCTATTAGTTCCAGTAGTTTCCTCATGGAGTCTTTAGGGTATTCTATGCATAATATCATATCATCCACAAACAGGTTAACAAATTAAAAATTTGGATGCCCTTTTTTTCTTTTTCTAGCTAGGAATGCCAGCACAATGTTAATAGGAGTGGAGATAAAGGGCATCCTTGTCTTGTTCCTGTTCTCAAGGGGAATGTTTTCAGCCTCTCTCCATTAAGAATGGTGTTGGCCATTGGTTTTGCATAGATTCCCTTTATTATGTTGAGAAATTTCCCTTCAATGACTATTTCATCGAGAGTTTTTATCGGAATGGTTGTTGGACTTTGTTGAAAGCCTTTTCTGCATCGAGATGATCATGTGATTCTTTTCTTTCCTTTTATTTATGTGGTGGATTCCGTTGAGTGATTTTCTAATGTTGAACCATCCTTGCATACCTGGTATGAATCCTACTTGGTCATGGTGTATCATTTTTTTTATATGATGCTGAATTCTATTGGCTAGAATTTTGTTGAGAATTTTTGAGTCTATATTCATGAGAGATATTGGTCAGTAATTTTTTTTTCTTTTTTTTTTGTGGTGTCTTTGCCTGATTTTGGTATCAGGGTTATGGTGGCTTTATACAATGAATTTGGAAGTATCCATTCCTTTTCTATGTTTTGAAATAGTTTGAGTAGTACTGGTATAAGCTCTTCTCTGAATGTTTGATTGAATTCTCCAGTGAAGCCATCTGGGCCAGGGCTGTTTCTTGTTGGGAGTTTTTTAAATTACCTTTTCAATCTCTTCTCTTGTTATGGGTCTGTTCAGGTTTTCAACATCACTTTATGGTAGTTTGGGTAGGTAGTGTGTTTCTAGAAATTTATCCATTTCCTCTAGGTTTTAGATTTGTTGGAGTATAGTTTTTCATAATACTCTGTTATAATCCTTTTTATTTCAGTTGGTTCTTTTGTAATGTCTCCCATTTCATTTCTTACTTGGGTTATTTGCATCCTCTCCTGTTTTTCTTTTGTCAGTCTGGCCAGTGGTTTGTCGATTTTGTTGATCCTTTAAAAGAACCAGCTTTTGGTTTTGTTGATTCTTTCTATTGTTTTTCTGTTCTCTGTTTCATTTATTTCTGCTCTGATCTTTACTGTTTCCTTTCTTCCTGGTTGTGGGCTTTTTTTGCTGTTCTCTTTCTATTTGTTTGAGTTCTGTAGTTAATGTTTTGATTTTGTCCCTTTCTTCTTTTTTGATATGTGCATCTATTGCTATAAATTGTCCTCTGAAGACTGCCTTTGCTGTGTCCCAAAGGTTTTAGTATGATGTGTTTTCATTCTCGTTTGAGTCTAGGAAATTTTTTATTACATCTCTGATTTCTTCTGTTACCCAGTGATGTATAAGCAGGGTGTTTTCAGTTTCCAAGTAATTGATTTTTTTTCCTTGCTCTTCATATTGTTAATTTCTACATTGATGGTGTTGTGGTCAGAGAAGATACTTTGAATTATCTCAACATTTTGGATCTTGTTAAGGATTGCTCTGTGGCCTAAGATGTGGTCTATTCTGGAGAACATTCCATGTGCATTGGAAAAGAATGTGTACTTTGCAGCTGTTGGGTGGAGTGTTCTATATATGTCTATGAAGTCAAGTTGGCTGATGGTGCCCTTTAGGTCTTCTGTATCTTTGCTGAGTTTCTTCTTAGTTGTTCTGTCCTTTACTGAGAGTAGTGTGTTGAAGTCTCCTACTATTATTGTGTAACTGCCAATTTCTCTTTTCAGTGCTGTTAGAGTCCTGTCATTGGGTGCATAGATGTTTATTATGGTTATGTCTTCATGATGGATCATCCCCTTAATCATTATATAGTGTCCTACTTTGTCATTTATGGTGAATTTTGTTTTAAAGTCTATTTTATCTGAGATTAGTATTGCCACTCTTGCTCTTTTTTGGTAGCTGTTTGCTTGATATATTTTTTTCCATCCTTTTATTTTTAATAAATTTACGTCTTTGTTTCTAAGGTGTGTCTCTTGTAGACAGCATATTGATGGATCCTGTGTTCTTATCCATTGTATCACTCTCCATCTCTCTATGGGTGCATTGAGTCCATTTACATTCAGTGTAATTATTGATAGGCATGAGTTTATTGTTGACATTTTGCAGTGCTTTTTTTTGCGGTGCTGACATTTCCTTTGTTCCTCTTACTCTCCTGCACTGAGCTCCTTTTGTTTGTGGATTTTTTTTTTTTCATTTCTTTTGGTTTTTTTATGTTTTTTTTTTTTTTTTTAACTGAGACTTTATGTTTTTCTTCTTTATTTTGATGAGTAGATTTGTTAACTTTCTTTGTGGTTACCTTGAAATTTACCATTATTTTCCAAGGTTTGAACCAGTCTATCATTGTTACTGCCTTGCCTTCTTCTCCATTAGAAGGTTCTATACCTGCACTGTTTATTCCCTCTTTTATTGTTCTGATGCTCTTGTTATTTACAGATTAACCTCTGCGGATGCCTGTTGTAATTCTTTTGGTTTTGGATAGTCCTTGAGAGTTCATTTCCTAGGTTGGTATCTGGTTACTACAGTCCTATGTACTAGTTTCAGCCTGTGGCCTGATGTTGTTTCTTCTCAGATTGAAGGAATCCCTTTAATAATTCTTGTAAGTTTGGTTTGGTTTTTACATATTCCCTTAATTTCTGTTTATTCTGGAAATGACCTAATTTCACTATCAAATTTGAAAGAGTTTTGAGGGATTTATTATTCTTGGCTGGCGATTTTTTTCTTTCAAGGTTTTATATATGTCATCCCATTGCCTTCTTGCCTGCATGGTTTCTGCCAGATAATCCAAGCTTAGTCTTATTGTTTCTCCGCTTTATGTGAATTTTTCTTTTTCTTGAGCTGCTCTCATGATTCATTGTTTGTCTTTGGTTTTAGCGAGTGTGATTATGATATGCCTTGGTGATTTTCTTTTCGGGTCTATCTTATATGGAGTTTGTTGAGCTTTTTGGATGGTCATCTTCTCATCTTTTATGATATTCTGGAAGTTTTCTTTCAGCAATTCTTCAATGATCCTCTCTGTGTTTGTCTTTTCTCCCCGTTCTGGAACTCTGATCACTTGCAGATTTTTGCCTTTGATTGTACCCCACATAATTCTCAGGGTTTCCTCATTTTTCTTAGTTCTTTTTTTCTGATTTTTTCCTCAGACAGGGTTGTATCCAAGTGTTTGTCTTCAGTGTCACTGATCCTGTCTTCCATCATTTCAAACCTGTTCCTCAGCACTTGTATGACACTGTCCATTCCTGAAATCTTGTTGTTTATCTTTTGGATTTCTAATTGTTGTTTTTGTTATGTTTTCTAGTTGTGAATTTATTTTAGCATTTTGTTCCTGTATTATTTTCTTGAATTCTTCCATTTTTTGTCTGTATTTTCCATGAATTTTTCTGCCTTTTCCACGAATTTGCCTATTTTTTCCTCACTTTTGTCTGCTTTTTGCTTCAACTCTTGGATAATTATGAATATTAGAGATTTGAATTCCCTGTCAGGTAGTTCTAGTGCCTTGTCTGGTTTTTTATTTTGGATGCCTACCGGAACCATCCTGTCCTGTTTTTGTATATGTTTTGATATTGTCTACTCTCTTCAGGGCATTCAGTAGTTTTTTTTTCCTTGTTTATTGATTGTAGATTTGCTGTTTCATCCTGCTTTTTTGTTTTATTTTGTTATGTCTGAGCAAGCAGGCTGTGCGTTTTTTTGTTGTTTGTTCATCTGTGGGCAAGATACTTTTCACCTCCTTCTTCAATGGGCAGGGTCACTCAGGTATGGTACAGCAGGGCAGCTCCAGCTGAAGGGAAGTTGCTGGGATAGGTTTTTTTTGCCACATACTATGGCCGGTAAGTTGGACCAAGAATCAGTGCAGAGCAGGCTCTGTAGGCCTTACCTGTGTTCCTTGGGGTTGTGATGTTCAGAGCACAGTGCAGGTAGGTGGGAAGGAAGGAGAGACTGTGATGTGTGGCTCTCAGATGGGTATGGGAAAGAGGAGAGAGGAGCCAGAGCCAAAAACTTACAAATGAACAAACAAAAAAGAGTGCTAAGGAAGCTTGCTGTTGGAGTGGAGAGATAAGAGACTGAGAAGTGGAGAAAAACCAAAAGAAAGAAAAGAAAAAGGGTTAAAGAAAAAATGAATAGATAAAATTTACAGAAAAAAGGAAAAAAAAAAAGTCCGTAGGGATCCCACTGGTGCGGCTGGTAGGACTGGGGAAGTTGCTTCCTGGCCGTGAAGTACAGCCTGGCTAGAAGGGTTAGAGGTGTCACACAGTGCCAGGTATTCAAGAGACAGGAAGAGAAGGTAAGTATAGAGAGACGAGAAACTGGAAATAAAGAAAGACAAAAAGGAAAAAAGAGAGAGAAGAAAACAAAACAAAGAAACAACAACAAAAAAAGAAATGCCCCCAATGATGTCACTGTGCATCTGCACAGAGTAAGGAAGTAGCTCCCAAGCCATGCAGTACTGTGTGGCTAGAAGGGGCTCCCAAGTTGACAAAAGAAAAAGAAAACAGACAAACAAATCAAAACAGAACAAAGAAACAGAAAAAAAAAGCCCTGGGGGTCCCACCAGCATGGCAGCACAGGCTGGGAAGCAGTTTCACAGTCAAGCAGTATTTCACAGCCTTTCAGGGAGAAGCAAAGATGGCACATGGATCCAGGCATTTGAGAAAAAAAGGGTGGGGTAGTGAGATGTAAGGAAGGAATCTAAAGAAGCAGAAAAAAGCAATACCAGCAGCGAACAAATGGCACTCAGGGAGCCTTCCAGTGTGGGCAGGTGGAATCCAAGTGGCTCCAGAGTGAAGTCGATGCTTCCCAGCCAAGAGACTGTGGCCACAGGAAGCAGATGAGGCTGAGTGGAGGTGAAGAAGGGTGGGGGCTGGGAAAGCATATGTCACCGGTTACTGGTTGTTCTGTGTCATGCTGGAAACTCTGTGAAGCTGCTTTCTCATACCCTCTCTTCACCAATCTCTGATAGGAGTCCAAGATGGTGAATCCACCCTGCAGTAGCTGATAGTGGACCTCTGTATGTATCTCTCTTTGCTCTCTGTTCTTGGTTAGTTTCTTATTCCATTTGGTGCTTGGCTGAGTTCTTTATCTCTTCATTTGATGCTTAGGGATTCAGGATTGATGTGTGTCTCTGTTTGACTTAGTTTTTCAGCTCTTTGCTGTGGAGGGACGGCTTGGTGCTTCTGTCTATAGTGCCATGTTGCCCAGAAGTCCTCATCTGATTTCTTGACTGCTGCTTCCATTGATGTTGATTGTTGATCCAATGAGAATGAAATCATTAACAACTTTAATTTCTTCAGCTAGATATAGTAGAGGGCACAGTGGTTAAGAGCTATGGCTGCTAACCAAAAGGTCAGCAGTTCAAATCCACCAGGTGCTCCTTGGAAAGCTTATGGGGGCAGTTCTACTCCATCCTATAGGGTCGCTATGAGTTGGAATTGTCGCGATGGCAATAGGTTTGGGTTTTTGTTGTTGTTGTTGTTTTTAAAGAGGTCTAGATTGTGATGAAGCATTGATAAACTCTTCACTTTTACTTGTAATTTTATTAAATTGACATTTGTTTATAAATGTAAATTAGAGATTTTCCTAAAGGATAGCATAATGGTTAAGGAAACTCCTGATTTCTTCAAAGTGTTTTGACTAGTGAATGATTTGGAAGGTTCAACCAGAAACTCTCTCTTCCCATGGAGAGCACTGGCACTTCTCATAGGGAATTTGGGTTGGGCTGGGATTTAATAGAGTGCTCACTCTCCCATGCCAGGCTGAGAAAAGCTATGATAAAATGAATGTTCATCAAAACAACTTGTCCTTGGTTCTGTTCAGAGTTCTAAGATAGTGGTTTGCCTTCACTGTCCCCAGTTCAATCCCTTAAAAGCACCGACAAAATTCTGTTAAGGTGATATCTCACATTCCTAAGTCAGTCAACACGCACTTATGGAATATCCCTATGTGCATGGTGCAGTACATAATTGTTGTCATAGTGTCTCAAGGGAAATTGCCTGCCATTTTTCTCTGCTGTGTGTTCATTTTTTTCTGTGAAAAGAAACATAGTTCTGTGTGAAAAAATATTACTTTGCTTAAAGCTATGTAATACAGTCAATTACTAATTTTCAGTTTCCTCAGTGAAACAATCACTAGCCAATCATAGGCATTAAAGGTAAATATTAATTACATAGTAGCTGAATTTTTATTTTGGCCTACAGGATCTGAGAAAAAAAAGAGAGAAATCCATACATCATATACTGAAAATGTCAATCCAATGTTTTGAAATATTTACAACCTCTTCCTAGGAAAATGATTAGGGTGAAAATACCTGAGGCACTTTCAGAAGTTGTAGAGTTGAGGGAAAACGTAGGGGACTAAAAACAATGCTGTCTTAAAGGTAATGTGAGAATATAAAGTAAATTTTCGACAAATACCTAATTACATTTTACAACATTTCCCAAATTGATTCAAGGTTCATTTGTTGTTCCAAGCAAGAAGATCAATTTTAGGATTTTTCAAGGGAAGCTGTCAGGTAAGATTGTTCCAGAAACACAAAAGGATTCCTTGAGAGAAACCTGGCGGTAGTATAGAGAATCAACCCATTTAAAAATGGGCTTTCACAGCTGTTCCTTACACTAGATATCCCCCCATTCATAGCTGTCAACTTGAAATGACTGCTTCTGTTTACCTCAAGTTAGGGTGTTATTTTCAGGGTGTACTTTTGCTGATTTACTAATATCCTTTATAAAAACTATCTGTTTTTAAAGACTCTCTTTCTACCCTGTCCACCTGGCAAATTTTTCAGTATTCAAAACTAGACCTCAGTATTACTTCCTCTGTGAAGACCTCCTGGAATCTTCTCCAATAATTGATCAAGTCACTGGTTTTGCTGGATGCCCATAACATCCCATACCCACCACTATCCATGCTAACTCACTCTAATGTGTGTATGTGACTGTTTCCCCTTGTACACTAAGAGGTCCAGAGGGGAAAGACCACTATAGCAGTTCCCTGAAACTGTGTGTTAGCTAGAAAGATAAAAATGAACACATGATCCAATTCATTAGTAAATTACGTATGTGTTCTTGTCTCTCCCTTAAATTGCACTTTCTCTCCAGAGGTCATGCTTTCTATGTTGCACATGGTTTATCACATGCATCAAGAGATTAGGAACATTAAGCAGGTGACAAATATCAACAATGAGCTGGAGATTTATTGTAATCAACCAATATGCTCAGCCTTGTAGTTACTTGGAGATTTTTGCTCCATAATTATATGGTTGCCTCAGAGTAGCCATTCAATGATGTTATAATTAGTGGGTAATTAGCTAAAGCATTCACTGAGATGCTGTAGAGCGTGAAACGTGTGTGCAGATTGATAACATGAGGGTTGATATACTACTTAGTCAACAGCTTTCTTAAAACACTTTAGCAGAACCTTTTCAAACCTCAGCAATTGTAAAACCATTTCCAGCTTGCAGACTCTGCACCTGATTCCACAGGTTGTTTGGTATAATGCCTCAAGCCTAGAATGAGGCTGTCCAAGTCCTGCTTTCCTGCCTCTCCCACCCCACCTACACCCCCACACATGCTCTTTCCCACTTTCAAAACACCCAAATATTTATAGCAATTTACAGTTTACAAAAAAGATTCCATATTTGTGACTTTATTTGATGTATGAGGAGGATTCTGCAGAGCACTGACTCCAGCTTAGAGATGGAGTCAGAGTGCTTAAGCTGCTTGCCTTAGTTGAAATTGCTGTTGATAACACAGACCTGTTCCAAATCTGAATCTCTTCAGACTCTACATTGAGTGCTTTTTATAATACACTTTGTGTAAAACAGGGCATAACAAAAGCAGAAGAGTAATCTGGGCAGAGTACATTTGGGAGAGAAAAAAAGGTGGAATAAAAAGTGAAAGCAAGTGTAAGTGTTGAAGGAACATGATAAGGAATGTTGTTGACACATAGCAAAGTATCCCAGAACTCTGAGCACTAATCAATACGTAAACACATACTGCATGGTATGACAGCATCTTGTGGAAGCGTTTCCTCTTCTGTAGGAAAGCAATATTAGTAGTTCCTGGGTCATATTTTTGCTTGGAAGATTAACTGAAAAATGCATGTTCAGCACTTAGGACAGTGCTAAATGCACAGTAACCACCAATGATTGAGAGCCATTAGAATATATGTGCAATAGTGTGCACTCACATGCTATATATCTATATACCTATTGTCTTAGGCAGGGTTCCCTAGAGAAGCAAAACCAGTGAAGTGTATACATATATACATAGAGAGAGACACAGAGACACAGAGAGAGAGGTATTTATTTCAGGCAAATGGCTCACGCAGTTGTAGAGGCTGGCAATCCAAAGTCTGTGGGTCAGGTCTCAGGCTGGAGGCTTCTCCTGACTCACGTAGCTGCAGGGGCTGACAAATCAAAGATTAACAGGCAATACGGCAGGCCTCTGGCTCAAGTTCCAAGAACTGGAGATCGGGTGATGATGAGCCAGATGCAGGATCCAGAGTGAAGAAAAGCCTGAGAACTTTGCCAGAATGTCCATATATATTGGATGAAGGCCACACCCCCAAAGAAACTCCCCTTACAACTGATTGGCTGATCACATCAGATTACATCATGGAGGTGATTACATTATATCACAAAATGGAAAATAACTACATCATTACATAACTGCCAAATTAAATCATTACATAACTGCCAAACCACAGAGAATCATCACCCAACCAAGTTGACATACAACCTTAACCACCATGGTGCACTCCTTATCAACTTGACACCTATATATGCATTTCCTTACAACACACTATCTCTAAATAAAGACATTTACAAAGTCATATGTGCACCTAACATGATACAACTAACATGCATACAACCAAAAACTCAGTAGACCCATTTACATCTTATATTTTATAAGTGAATAAAACAAAAATATTTGATGTACACATACAAGGAAGGAATATGCATAACAATTACAGTCCTCACTTCTGTAACCGGTCAGATGGTCATAAGTGATATTTAGAACTACCTTCTTTCACCACCCATTCTGTATTCCCTTTACCCTCAGCAAGTACCTCAGATTGTCCTGGTTCTTTGCCTGGTGGAGTGACCCAAACCTTCATTCCTGAAGGGTCTGGGTTGTTATTAGTCCTGTCAGAATTGGGTTGCTGTTATTAGTCATGTCAGAATCGTAGTTTTCCATTCACTTTAACCACAGGGCATGGTAGTACTAAGAGATGCCCTAAGGGATCTCCAGCATTCCTGACATAATCTTTTTTACTTCCATGATGCAACACCAATCTGATTTCCCTTTGATAATCAGAATCAATTACAGGAGCCAGTATGGTAACTCCCTTATTTGCCTGTTGATCCAGAGGCATGAGGAGCCTAAATTCCCCAGGGGGTATTCTTAACTTCCAGTTCAATGGAATCCTTGTTGTGTCTCCAGGTGGAAGCATTTCTCCCTTCGGAACTAAGACCTCTAGACCCACAGAGCATAAGGTCACAGGGAGAGTAAGCAAGAATGTCAGGAGTGGGACACTAGGGATAATAGCAAGTGGTGCCACTCCCATTTCCACCGCTTAATTTCTTGGTCTCTACCACTACGGGTTCCAATCAGGCCCATTGTATTTAGAGGTCTTAATTCAGTTAGGGCAGTTCCCACGGTCAGATCTGACTTACATAAAATAGCAATCACAGCAGTCTTCAGGGATGCTGGGGCTCCCTTCACAAATTTGTCCTCACTGTTGTGATAAAAGGTGTGTCCTCTAGGCAGTCCATGTATGGATCTGTGGGTCTAACTTGATAAATCCACTCTAACATGCCAATTTCTCTAAGCCTTTGAATACCTTCCTCTACAGTATCCTAAGGTAGGTCTGGTGCTTCAACTTGATTTAGTGTAGGCCTCCATGTAATCCATGCTTCAGTGACCGAGCCAAATAAACTATTAGATCCTTTCCTAACCTCTCAAGCTGAAACATTGAAGAATCTGTGCTTAGCAGGCCACGTCAATAAACTCAGACTGATCCAACTTTACGTTTCTTGCACCATTATCACACACCCTTAATAGCCATTCCCACACATATTCCCTAGGTTTCTGTTTGTACGTATTAGAAAACTCAAGCAATTCTTGTGGAGTGGAGTGTAACTTCTCCTGGTTCACATTTTGTACTTTACCTTTTGGAGCTTACTGGGACTTAAGTCTACTTATAGGTCTAGAAGCAAAAATGGGTGGTGGCAATGTGTTCTGAGAGCATTTAGCAACGTTCTGAAAGGCATCTGCCTCAGGCAATACCCCAGGTAATGACTCAGATGCCTCCCAGGTGATGACAGAGATGCTGTCCCAGGCGATATCTCAAAAAAAGGCTCTTCAGACATAGCTGGGTTTATCTCATCAGATGGGGGTAGTGGGGTCAATGGTTTTACTGGAGAGGGTGGTTCTATTGGCAGAAATGATTCAATGGAATTTAGAGGTCAGTGTCCCCAGCTTCCTGATTATCTGCCTATAGGTCCCCATTCCAAATTTCAGGATTCCATTTCTTCCCAATCAATGCCCTCATTTTAACTTCAGACACCATTCAAAGTTGTGAATTCAATTGGCATTGTAATTCAGCCACTCTTTTGATAAGACTTTACATTTAGTTTTCAGCAATATCAGCTCTGTTACAACAAGAAATAAAGTTTTCCTTCAAGGCACAAGTGGCAATATTGACGTCATTTATACATTGTTTGAGCTGTGATTCTGAAGCCCTGAGCTCATCTCTTTCTTTCACCACTTTGTCTAGTGAAAGTATGACCAACCAACCATCTTCCTTATGTTTCTTATTCTGACAAAATTGTAGAAAAATATCAAACATGCAATCACCCAGAGCCTCACTTTTCACCAACACCTGATCTTTTGGCGGTGATGTTTTACATATCTCCATTGCCAGTTCATGCCATCTTTACTACTGGAACCAGAGTCAACAACATCTTTGAGACTAACCAGACTTTAGAACCATTTTAGAAAACTCATCCTTACAATTTTGTTCCTCTGGAACCACTCTGGGTACTAAATGTCTTAGTCTGTGTTCTCTAGAGAAGCAAAACCAGAAGAACTGATGCCTTTGAACTGTGATGTTGCCAAAGAGTATTGCATATACCATGGACTGCAAAAAGAATGAACAAAACTGTCTTGGGAGAAGTACAGCCAGAATGCGCCTTAGAAGGGAGGATGGTGAGACTTTGTCTCACATACTTTGGACATGTTATCAGGAGGGATCAGTCCCTGGAGAAGGATATCATGCTTGGTAAAGTAGAGGATCAGCAAAAAAGAGGAAGACCCTTGTCATGGATTGAGTTGTGTCACCCAAAAATATCTGTCAGATTGACTGGGTCATGATTCCCAGTGTTGTATGATTGTATAATCTGATGTGATTTCCTTATGTATTGTAAACTCTATCACTATGATGAGATTATATGTGATCTCCTTATGTGTTGTAAATTCTATCACTGTGATAAGGTTATACTGATGAGGTTTACTAGATTAGAGTGTCTTAATGCAATCTCTTTTGCGTTATAAAAGAGAGAAGTGAGCAGAGACACATGGGAATCTCATACCAGCAAGAAAGCAGTGCTGGGAGCAGAGTGCATCCTTTCGACCTCAGGTCCCTGCGCTGAGATGCTCCCAGACCAAGGAAAGACTGATGCATCACAAGGACCTTTCTCCAGAGCCGACAGAGACAGAAAGCCTTCTCCTGGAGCTGATACCCTGAATTTGGACTTGTAACCTACTGGATTGTGAGAAAATAAACTTCTCTTTGTTAAAGCCATCCACTTGTGGTATTTCTGTTAGAGCAGCACTAGATGACTAAGACAACCCTCAATGAGATGGATTGGCACAGTGACTGCAACAATGGGCTCATGTATAATAAGGATTATGAGGATGGCGCAGGACTGGGCAGTGTTTCATTCTGTTGTATACAGATAGGTTCACTATGAATTGGAACCAACTTTACGGCACCTAACAACATATATATATATATATATATATATATGTATGGAAACCCTGGTTGCATAGTGGTTAAAAGCTACAGCTGCTAACCAAAAGGCCAGCAGTTTGAATCCACCAGGCACTCCTAGGGGGTAGTTCTATTCTGTCCTATAGGGTTGCTTTGAGTCGGAATTGACTGGATGGCAACGTTTTATATATATGTATGTGTGTGTGTGTACATATATATACATAGATAGAGAGACTGAAAGATTTATCTCAAAGAAATGGCTCACATGGTTGTAGAGGCTGTCAAGTCCCAAGTCTTGGGTCAGGCGTCAGGCTGGAAGCTTTTCCTGACTTACATAGCTTCAGGGGCTGATGAAGCCAAGATTGGCTGGTCATATGGCAAGCTGCTGGCTGATAAGCTGTGGACTCCTCCAAATTCCAATATCAGCAGGCAATACAGCAGGTCACTGGCTGAAGTTCCTAGATCTGGTCAGATGACGACAAGCCAGATGCAGAATACAGAGAGAGCAAAAGGTAGCAAACTTTGTCAGAACGCCCATATATATTGGATGCAGGCCACACTCCCCAGGAAATTCCTCTTACAACTTATTGGCTGATCACGTCAGATCACACCATGGAGGTGATTACATTATATCACAAAACAGAGGATAGCTACATCATTACATAACTGCCATACCACTGAGAATCATGGTCCAGCCAAGTTAATACACAACCTGAACCATCACATCTATATATCTATACACCTATACACCTATATATCTATATTTATATTATATAATACATTATATATATTATGTAATGTTATGTTAAAAAACCCATTGCTGTCGAGTTGATTCTAGCTCATAGCGACCCTATAAGACAGAGTAGATCTGTCCCCATAGGGTTTCCAA
Organism: Dugong dugon; assembly: GCA_030035585.1. Classification (NCBI taxonomy): domain Eukaryota; kingdom Metazoa; phylum Chordata; class Mammalia; order Sirenia; family Dugongidae; genus Dugong; species Dugong dugon. Next base: position 15,124,226 of record CM057472.1, on the reverse strand, counting down.
GGAGCAGTGGGTGAATTCAAACTGACAACCTTTTGGTAAGCAGCGAAGCTCTTAACCACTGCACCATATTATACTATATATTATGTATATGTGGCACACACACACTTATATATATACATAGAGAGAGAGAGAGACAGCAAGCAAGTGCAAGAGCGCTAACACAGGTTTACACAAAACAGGATTCTAAGGGGTATGAAATTAGAAATCAGCCCTGCCACTCCAACACTACCCAGGGGAAATATGCCTGCTTGAAGCAGTTGAATATTGGAATCAAATGGCTAAGTCTTCTTGCTCTGATTCCATCCTTAAAAAGGTACCTTCTCTTTATGATTTGGTTTCTTCAGAGCCAGGGAAACACTGCTCTCCAGGTGCTAACACACGCATTCCAGTCCAGAAGTCATCTATTTCACCACTGTAAATTTAAAAAGTAGCATTCTAGGTTGTGCACTGGTTTGTTTTGAGCCTGCCTAATATTAGCAACTGATCTTCCCACTGTTGAAAATGTATGGAAGTTTACTATGTGCCTAATGCTTTAAATGTAATACCTCATTTAGTCCTTTCAAACTCATGAAGATATTTTCACTTGAGATATGATAAAAATGAGGCTCCGAAAGGTTAAGGAACTTACCCCAAGTCACACAGCTATTAAGTCCTAGCCAAGATTTGAAACTTATCTGGTCCTAGAGGCCACTCTTAATCTTTATATACTACTGCTTCCCAAGGAAAATTTCTGTCTCCTAACTTGAGGTCCAGAATCTTGTGTGATATTCGTTGGAGTAATGGCTATATCTTACCCTGAAATATGTCCTTGCAATCTGCCTTGAGAGAAAGAAAATTAATGGAAGGAAGTTTGGAAGAGGGTTTTTGTTGTTTCTCTTTTTTGTGGGGGGGTAAGCCTTTTACTAGATTATTTCTACAAAATCAAAAGGAGATGCTAGCCAAGTATTAAACTAAAAATGTTCTTTTCTTTGTTTAAGTTGGCTGAGGAGGAGGCGGGGCAAGATGGCGCTCTAGACAGAAGCACCACGCCGTCCCTCCACAGCAAAGATCCGAAAAACTAAGCCTAACAGAGAGTCAACAATCCTGAAACCCTAGAACACCAAATGAAGAGATAAAGAACTCAGCCAAACACCAAACGGAGTGAGAATACCAAAAGAGAATGGAGAGTGAGGAGAGACTCATGCAGAGATTCCTTACCAGCTAATGCAGCACGGATCCACCATCTTGGATTCCTATCGGAGACCAGCGAACGGGAGAGCAGCCTCGCAGAGCGTCCAGTGGGAGACAGAACGACTGGTAAACTGCAGTGTGTGCTTTCCCACCCCCCACCCCTCTCCGCCTCGGCTGGGGATCCCCTGCTTTCCATGGCCAGGGTCCCTGGGCTGGGGGGCGCTGGTGCTTGGAATCCGTGTGCCCGGGCTGGCGGCTTTCTGAGAGCCGTTTGCTGGCTGCTGGCGAAGCTTTATCTGCCGCCTCCCCCTCCTTTTGCCTGGGTGCCTGGTTCCGAGTGCCGTCTTTGCTCTCTCCTGCGGGGCTGTGGGGCTGCGTTCGGGTGTGTGGCTGCTTCCAGGTCTGGGCTGCCACGCTGGTGAGATCCCGGGGCCTTTGTTCATTCTCCCCTCTGCTTCCCGTGGCCACGGTCTCTTAACCCCGAGACTGCCGACTGCTTGGAATTCGCGCCCCTGAGTGGGGGCTCTCTGGGTCCCATTTATTGGCACAGACTGCTGGTGTTGCTTTTTTTTTTTTTTTTAAATTTTATTTTTCTTCTTTTTTGATTAGTTTTGTCATCTTTTCCCTCTTTCCCTTTTGTCTTTCTTCATTGCTTAATTTCTCATCTCTCTATCTCTTCCTTCTCTTTCTGATCCCTGAATACCAGGCGATGTATGCCTCTGTACCTTCTGGCCAGGCTGAGCTGTGAAAACTGAGACCGACTCCCCCAGACCTCATAGCTGCATCGGTGGGATCCCTGGGAACTTTGCAGTTCTTTAACTTTTCTGATTTTTATTTGTTCATTCTTTCCTTTTCTTTCTCTTCCCCCTTCTGGTTTCCTCCATCCCATAGTCTCTCAGCTGTACATTCCAACGACAAGCTCCCCTAGCATTCTTATATGTTTGTATGCTTTTTGCTCCTGCTCCTCTCTCCTCTCTCCCATATCCAGCTTAGCTTCACACATAACCATCTTCCCACTGCACCCTACCTACCTGCACTGTGAACTTGACATCACATCACCAAGCTGTGCAGGCACGCCCTATTGGAACCTGTCCAGCACTGACAACTGACCGTTCTGGTGGCTGTGGTGAGTGCCACAAACAACCCGTCCCAGTAGCTCCTTTTCAGCTAGATCTGCCCAGCTGTACCACAAGGACGAAACAAACAAACAAACAAAAATCTACAATCAACAAATGAGAGAAATATCTACTGAATGCCCTGAAAACAGCAAACAATATCAAAACACTTACAAAAACAAGACAAGATGGCTCCAATAGGCATCCAAATAAAAATACCAGATAACTCTCCTGTGGAAGAAAATGCACTAGAAGTACCTGATAGGGAACTCAAATCACTAATACTCGGAATTTTCCAAGAACTGAGGCAAAAAGCTGACAAACATGAGGAAAAAATAGACAAATTTATGGAAAATACAGACAAAAAATTGGAAGAATTCAGGAAGATGATGCAGGAACAAAATGCCAAAATAAATTCACAACTCGAAATTATACAAAAACAACAATTAGAAATCCAAAAGATAAACAACAAGATTTCAGAAATGGACGGTGTCATAGAAGGGCTGAGAAGTAGATTTGAAACCATGGAAGACAGGATCAGTGGAACTGAAGACAAACACTTGGATACAACTCTGTTTCAGGAAAACTCAGAAAAAAGAACAAAGAAACATGAAGAGACCCTGAGAGTTATGTGGGACACAATTAAAAGCAAAAACTTACGAGTGATTGGCATACCAGAACAGGGGGTGAAAACAGAAAACACAGAGAGGATCATTGACGAACTGATGACAGAAAACTTTCCCAATATCACGAAAAATGAAAAGCTGGCCATCCAAGAAGCTCAACGAACCCCATATAGAAGAGACCCCAAAAGAAAATCACCAAGACATATCATATTCACACTCGCTAAAACTAAAGACAAACAAAGAATCCTGAGAGCAGCTGGTGAAAAACAAGAAGTCACATACACAGGAGAAACAATAAGACTAAGCTCAGATTATTCGGCAGAAACCATGCAGGCAAGAAGGCAATGGGATGACATATATAAAATCTTGAAAGAAAAAAATTGTCAGCCAAGAATAATATATCCTGGAAAACTCTCATTCAAATTTGATGGTGAAATTAGGTCATTTCCAGATAAACAGAAACTAAAGGAATATGCAAAAGTCAAACCAAACTTACAATAATTATTAAAGGGAGTTCTTCGATCTGAAGACAAACAGCTTCAGCCCTCAGGCAGGACCTAGGACCTAGGACGCAGGTTCATATGAACCAGATACCATTCTAGGAACTGAACTACAGAGGACTTTCCAAAAACAAAAGAAATACAACAGGGAATCAGAGAAATCAATCAAAGGATGACAACAACATCAAAACAATGAAAGAGGGAACAAACGGCATAGGTATAGAACCTTCTAAAGGAGAGGAAGGCAAGGCGATACCAAGTAAGGGTAGACTGCTTCAAAATTATAAAGATAAGGGTAAAATTCATGGTAACCACAAAGAAAGTTAACAAACCAACTCATAAAAATAAAGACGAAAAACATAGTCTCAACAAAAACAAAACCTACAAAAACAAAAGAAATGAACACAAAATCCACAAACAAAAGTAACTCAGCACAAGAGAGTAAGAAGAACAAAGAAAACTTCAGCACCACAAAAAAAAGCACTACAAAATGACAGCAACAAAATTCCATCGATCAATAATTACACTGAACGTAAATGGACTCAATGCACCCATAAAGAGACGGAGAGTGGCAGAATGGATAAGAAAACATGATCCATCAATTTGCTGTCTACAAGAGACACACCTTAGAAACAAAGATGTGAATTTATTAAAAATCAAAGGTTGGAAAAAAATATATCAAGCTAACAATGATCAAAAAAGAGCAGGAGTGGCAATTCTAATCTCAGATCAAATAGACTTTAAAACAAAATCTACCATAAAAGACAAAGAAGGACACTATATAATGATTAAGGGGATGATCCATCATGAAGACATAACCATAATAAATATCTATGCACCCAATGACAGGGCTCCAAAATACATAAAAAAAACTCTAACAGCACTGAAAAGAGAAATTGACAGTTCCACAATAATAGTAGGAGACTTCAACACACCATTTTCAGTAAAGGACAGAACAACTAAAAAGAAACTCAGCAAAGATACAGAAGACCTAAAGGACACAATCAGCCAACTGGACCTCATAGACCTATATAGAACAATCCATCCAACTGCTGCAAAGTACACATTCTTTTCCAATGCACATGGAACGTTCTCCAGAATAGACCACATCTTAGGCCACAGAGCAATCCTCAACAAGATCCAAAACGTTGAGATAATTCAAAGTATCTTCTCTGACCACAATGCCATCAAGGTAGAAATTAACACTAGAAAGAGCAAGGAAAAAAAAAATCAAACACATGGAAACTGAATAATAATCTGCTTACACATCAATGGGTAATAGAAGAAATCAGAGATGGAATTAAAAAATTCCTAGAATCAAATGAAAATGAAAACACATCATACCAAAACCTTTGGGACACAGCAAAGGCAGTCCTCAGAGGACAATTTATAGCAATAAATGCACAAATCAAAAAAGAAGAAAGGGACAAAATCAAAACATTAACTACAGAACTCAAACAAATAGAAAGACAACAACAAAAAAAAGCCTACAATCACCGGAAGAAAGGAAATAGTAAAGATCAAAGCAGAAATCAATGAAATAGAGAACAGAAAAACAATAGAAAGAATCAACAAAACCAAAAGTTGGTTCTTTGGAAGAATCAACAAAATCGACAAACCACTGGCCAGACTGACAAAAGAAAAACAACAGAGGGCACAAATAACCCAAATAAGAAATGAAATGGGGGACATTACAACAGATCCAACTGAAATAAAAAGGATTATAACAGAATATTATGAAAAACTATATTCCAACAAATTTGAAAACCTAGAGGAAATGGATAAATTTCTAGAAACATGCGGCCTACCCAAACTAAAACAAAGTGATATTGAAAATCTGAACAGACCCATAACAGGAGAAGACATTGAAAAGGTAATAAAAAAACTCCCAACCAAAAAAAGCCCTGGCCAAGATGGCTTCACTGGAGAATTCTACAAAACATTTACAGAAGAGCTTGTACCAGTTCTACTCAAGCTATTTCAGAGCATAGAAGAGGAAACAACACTTCCAAATTCATTCTATGAAGCCAGCATAACGCTGATACCAAAACCAGGCAAAGACATCACACAAAAAAGAAAATTACAGACCAATATCTCTCATGAATATAGATGCAAAAATTCTGAACAAAATTTTAGCCAATAGAATTCAGTATCATATCAAAAAAATAATACACCATGACCAAGTAGGATTCATACCAGGTATGCAAGGATGGTTTAACATTAGAAAATCCATCAACGTAATCCACCACATAAATAAAAGGAAAGAGAAAAATCACATGATCATCTCAATTGACGCAGAAAAGGCATTTGACAAAGTCCAACAACCATTCCTGATAAAAGCTCTCAATAAAATAGGTATAGAAGGGAAATTTCTCAACATAATAAAGGGCATCTATGCAAAACCAACAGCCAACATCATTCTTAATGGAGAGAGGCTGAAAACATTCCCCTTGAAAATAGGAACAAGACAAGGATGCCCTTTATCACCACTCCTATTTAACATTGTGCTGGAAGTTCTAGCTAGAGCAATAAGGCAAGAGAAAGAAATAAAGGGCATCCAAACTGGTAATGAAGAAGTTAAACTGTCCCTGTTTGCAGATGATATGATACTATACATAGAAAACCCTAAAGACTCCACGAGAAATCTACTGGAACTAATAGAAAGATTCAGCAGAGTAGCAGGATACAAGAGAAACATTCAAAAATCAGTTGGATTCCTATACACCAGTAAAGAGAACAATGAAAAGGAGATCAGGAAATCAATACCATTTTCAATAGCCCCTAAAACGATAAAATACTTAGGAATAAATCTGACCAGGAATGTAAAAGACCTATACAAAGAAAACTACAAAACACTGCTGCATGAAACCCAAAGGGATCTACATAAATGGAAAAACATACCATGCTCATGGATAGGCAGACTCAACATTGTGAAAATGGCAATTCTACCTAAAGCAATTTACAAATACAATGCAATCCCGATACAAATACCAACAACATTCTTCAAAGAGATGGAAAAGCTAATTATTAACTTTATATGGAAAGGGAAGAAGCCCCGAATAAGTAAAGCACTACTGAAGAAGAAGAATAAAGTTGGAGGACTCACACTACCTGACTTGAGAACCTACTATACAGCTACAGTAGTCAAAACAGCCTGGTACTGGTACAACAACAGAGACATTGACCAATGGAACAGAATTGAGAACCCAGATGTAAACCCATCTACCTACAGTCACCTGATCCTCGACAAGGGCCCAAAGTCCATCAAATGAGGAAAAGACAGTCTTTTTAACAAATGGTGCTGGAAAAACTGGATATCCATTTGTAGAAAAATGAAACAGGACTCATACCTCACACCGTATACAAAAACTACTTCAAAATGGATCAAAGACCTGAATATAAAGCCTCAAACTATAAAATTCATAGAAGAAAAAATAGGACCAACACTTCAGGCCTTAATACATGGCATTAACAGGATACAAACCATAAACATCAACACAAAAAACCCAACAGATAAACTAGATAACTGGGATCTTCTAAAAATCAAACATCTATTCTCTTCAAAAGACTTCACCAAAAGAGTCAAAAGAGAACCTACAGACTGGGAAAAAATTTTTGGACAGTACAAGTCAGACAAAGGTCTAATCTCCATAATCTACAAGAAAATCCAACACCTCTACAACAAAAAGACAAACAATCCTATCAAAAAATGGGCAAAGGAAATGAACAGACACTTCACCAAGGAAGACATTCAAATGGCCAACAGACACATGAGGAAATGCTCGCGATCACTAGCCATTAGAGAAATGCAAATTAAAACCACAATGAGATACCATCTCACCCCAGCATTACTGGCACGAATCAAAAATACTGGAAATAACAAATGTTGGAGGGGCTTTGGGGAGATGGGAACTCTTATACACTGCTGGTGGGAATGCAAAGTGATAGAACCATTTTGGAAAATGATATGGCGTTTCCTCAGAAAGCTAGAAATAGACATACCATTCCATACAGCAATCCCACTCCTAGGAATATATCCTAGAGAAATAAGAGTCATCACTCGAATAGACATATGTGCACCTATGTTCACGGCAGCATTGTTCACAGTAGCAAAACGATGGAAACAACCTCGATGTCCATCAACAGATGAATGGATACACAAACTATGGTACATACACACAATGGAGTACTATGCAATGAGAAAGAACAACAATGAATCGGTGAACCATCTCATAACATGGATGAAACTGGAGGACATCATGCTGAGTGAAATAAGTCAATCACAAAAGGACAAATATTGTATGAGACCTCTATTGTAAAAACCCATGAAAAAATTCACATGCAAAATGTAACAATCCTTGTTCTTTACCAGGAATGGGGGAGGGGGGAATACTAAATAGGCAATAGATAGGTGGTACCTTGGGTGAGAGGTGAGATAGTACACAGTACAGGGGAAACTAACACAACCTGTACAAGGAAAGGTCATGGAGGCCCTATAGACACATCCAAACCCCCCGAGGGACTGAGTTGTTGGACGGAGGGCTCTGGGGACCATGGTCTCGGGGAACATCTAGCTCAATTGGCATGACACTACTTATAAAGATAATGCTCTACATTCTACCTTGGTGAGTAGTGTCTGGGGTCTTAAAAGCCTATGAGCGGCCATCTAAGATACTCCACTGGTCTCATCCCTTCGGGAGCAAGGGAGAATGAAGAGAACAGGATACAACAAAAAGATTAGTCCAAAGGACTAATTGTCCACAGCTACCAAGGCCTCCACCGGACTGAGTCCAGTACAGGTAGATGGTGCCCGGCTACCACCACTGACTGCTCTGACCAGGATCACAACAGAGGGTTCTGGGCAGAGCTGGAGAAGGATGTAGAGCATAATTTTAACTCTCAAAAAAAAAAAAAAAAAAAAAAAAAAAAGACCAGATTTACTGGCCTAAAGAATACTGGAGAAACCTCAAGAGTGTTGCCCCCAGACACACTTTCAGCTCAGAGGTGAATTTACCCTCGAGGTTTGATGTTAAGCCTGGGAGTGGACAGCCCAGTAAAACTCAATGGGACTAACGAGGTACAGGAGTCCGGTGACAAAGGCCAGAAGGCAGAGGGGGAGTAGGAAACTGATGATAAGGAACACAAGTTGAGTAAAGACACTGTAGATGTGTTGTGAGATTGTTGACCACTGTTATAGGGCAACATTTGTAGTAACTATTAAATGGGAGGCTGTTTTGTCCTGTAAGCCTTCATCTTGGGCGAGAATGGCAGCACAATTGGAAGAGCATAGTCAATATCACTTAAATGTGTAAGTAAAAAGTTTTGAAATGGTGTTAAAATGAAAAAAAAAAAAAAAACAAATGAGACTAATGATGTACAGTAGTCCAGTGACAAGGGCCAGAAGACAGAAGGGGACAAGGAAGTCCCCTCGTGATAGGGAACACAAGGTAGAGTAAGGATATTCTTGATGTGTTGTGAGATTGTTAACCATTGTCATAGGGCAACATGTGTAGTAACTGTTAAATGAGAAACTATTTTGTTCTGTAAGCCTTCATCTTAAGTGAGAATAACAGCACAGTTGGAAGACCATAGTCAATGTCACTGAACTGTGTATGTAGAAATTTTTGAAACGGTGTATCTTTGGCTATCTGTATTTTCATCAAAAAAAAAAAAAAGGTTGAGAATTTAGAGGCTTAATATGTTGTGGGGTTGTTAACCAATGTCATAAAACAACATGTGTACTACTGTTTCATGAGAAACTATTTGTTCTGTAAGCCTTCACCTGAAGTACAATAAAATATAAAAAAAAAAAGAAAAATTGGCTGAGGATATTGTACCACTTAGGATTCTTTTGGTTCAAAGTTACAGAAACTCAATTCAAATGAACTTAAGCAGAAATAAAAGAAATGTGTTTGCTCACTTAGGGAAGTCATAGGCAGGGGGGCAGGAGGCTGGCCTCCAGATAGACTGGCCCCAGGAATGAAACGTAACTCCTAACAGCTCTAAGGGCCCTTGCCCTGACCACTTCAGTACGCAGGGGCCAAACTGCCCTTGGCAGGCACTTATGTTTCCTGCCTGAAGGATCTGCCTGACCACTGAAGCCTGTTTTTCCTAAACACAGAGCAAACAGTAATTACCCACCTCTCCGCAGCAGCCCTCAGGTGGTAGAACACTGAGGTGTGTATTCTATACTTCCAGAGTTTCCCCAGCAAGATTAAACTCTGATCATTCACAATGGCAACAGCTTAATAACCCATCCTTTATTGGCCTCCTTTTCTTCCCTGTGTCACTTCCCCATTCCCCTACTGGTGTCTCTTTTACCTTCTAAATGAACTACTTACACAGGCATGCTCGTCTCAGGATCTGCCCTGGGGAACCTCAAATGTGACAGTCATCATGATTTTCTCTGTATGTCTTCTCTCTGTGTCTCATCTTGGCCTCCTCTCAGGGTGCTCCATGTGGCGGGAGGCATGAGCAGCAGCGGAATTGATATCATGTACATATATAGGTCATGTAGCATGGGGAAAGAGAATTATCCTCTCAACTCTAAACCAGAAACATCAGGAAAGCACTCTTGTCTGCCATGAAATAGGTATCAATGGAGGTGTAGTGCATTACTTTATCTGGCCTGAGTGACAAGTCTAGACAGGAGGGGTAGGGTGTTGTGACCAGTAGCCCTGTCAGAAACTCAGAGAGTGAACAAACAATCCTCGGATGGAAGGAAAGTAGAATCACTGTTACCAAATGAAGAAATGAAGTGTGCTAAGAAGACAAAAACAGTAGATGCCCACTATAGATGTGTAATAAGTAGCACCACTCACCAATCCAAATCAGCAGTGATGACATTATATGAGTCACTCCTTCTCAGAGATCAGGAGGAGCCACTGCCAAGACACTAAGTCCAGACTCGTTGTACCCCTTGTTAGGTTTGCCCCAAATCCTGACTTTCAGTCTAACTTCTCCTTGGTTTGTCCATATAGCACTAGCATGAAATGCAGTCAAGGAGTCAGTCCTCATCATTTCTTATTCGCCATGTGCTAATGGTGGAAAAGCACTGGACTGAGAGTCAGTAAAACTAGTTTCTAGTCCATGCTCATCCTGAAATTGTGACCCTCACAATTAGGTCTCCATTCCTGTTTGTAAAGGTGTTTGAAATGGATCTCTAAAATTCTAGCCTTGATATGCTATAATGGTATGGTACTATGTACCAGTGTCCATCAATATCAGCTGGTTGATTATTGCTTATAATTGAATGCATAGTAAATTCTCAATAATAGTTTTCTGCTACAACTGGATTCACTGTTGCCTGTCTTCCCCACTCTGTCTTTCCTACAGCAGTGAGAGTGATTTTGGTGAAAAAAACTCATAGCAACCCTACGCACAACAGAATGAAACACTGCCTGGTCCTGTGTCATCCTCACAATTGTTGTTATGCTTGAGTCCATTGTTGCAGCCACTGTGTCAGTCCATCTCATTGAGGGTCTTCCTCTCTTTCACTGACCTTTTACTTTACCGAGCATGATGTCCTTCTCCAGGGGCTGGTCCTTCCTGATAATATGTCCAAATTACGAGAGACGAACTCCCGCCATCCTTGCTTCTAAGGAGCATTCTGGCTGTACTTCTTCCAAGACAGATTTGTTCTTTCTTCTGGTATATTCAGTATTCTTTGCCAACATCATAATTCAAAGGCATCAATTCTTCTTTGGTCTTCCTTATCCATTGTCCAGCTTTCACATGAATATGAGGCAATTGAAAATACTATGACTTGGGTCAGACGCATCCTAGTCCTCAAAGTGACATCTTTGCTTTTCAACACTTTAAAGAGGTCTTTTGTTGCAGATTTGCTCAATACGTCATTTGATTTCTTGACTGCTGCTTCCATGGGTGCTGATTGTGTATCCAAATAAAATGAAATCCTTAACAAATACAATATCTTCTGTTTATCATGATGTTGCTTATAGGTTCAGTTATAAGAAATTTTGTCATTGCCAACATTCATTTCACTTATCTATATGCTTTAATCACCAAATACATTTTCACTATTATTTGAAACAATTCTCTTTTAGATCTAGTAAAATAAGAAAGCTAAAATGTTTTATTTTATCTTTGTTTATTCTTTCTCTGATGCTCTTTCTTTAAGTAGATAAAAATTTTTAATGTATTATTTTCCTTCTGTCTAAAGCAAATCTTTTAATGTTTTTTACAGGGCAAGTCTTGTGGGAAAGAATTGTCTCAGCTTTTGTTTGTCTGAGAAAGTCTTTATTTCTCTTTCAGTTTTGCAAGATAATTTTGCTGGATACAGAATTACAGGTTTATGTATTTTGTTTCATTTTGTTTTTTCTTTCAACACTAAATATTTCACTTCATCTCTGCTCTTGCATGTATGTTTTCTGAAAAGTCTGATATAATTCTTATCCTTGCTCCTCCATAAACCAAAAAAAAAAAACCAAACCCATTGCCACAGAGTCGATTCCAACTCATAGCGACCCTATGGGACAGAGCAGAACTGCCCCATAGGATTTCCAAGGAGTGGCTGGTGGATTCCAACTGCTGACCTTTTGGTTAGCAGCTGAGCTCTTAACCACTACACCATCAGTTTTTGTTTCTCATTCAGTTTTGAAAGATAATTTTGCTGGTTATAGAATTATAGGTCAATGTGTTTTTTTTTTTAATGCTAAATATTTCACTTCATCTCTCCTCTTGCTTGCATGGTTTCTGAAAAGTCTAATATAATTCTTATCCTTGTTCCTCCATAAATAAGGTGTTTCTCCCCCCATCTGGCTTCATCAAGATTTTCTATCTTAAGTTCAGCAGTTTGAACATGTTACGTTTTTGTGTAGGTTTTTTTGTTTTGTTTTTTGATACTTATTTTGCTTGGTTCTACTCTGAACTTCTTGAATCCATGGTTTGGTGTCTCATTAAGTTTGGAAATTTCTTTGCCATTATTACTTCAAATACTTTTTCTGCTCTGTTCACTCCTTCTTTTCCTGTTGTTATTCCAATTATGTATATGTTATATCGTTTGAAATTGTTTCAGAATTCTTGGATATTTTCTTCTGTGTTTTTGTTTTCATTCTTTTTTTCTCTTTACACTTCAGTTTCTGAAGTTTCTATTGATTTATCCTCAGACTCACTGGTTTATTCCTCAGTTGTTTGTAGTCTATTGATGAGTCCATCAAAGGCATTATTCATTTTTGTTACAGTGTTTTTGATTTCTAAAATTTCCTTTTGATTCTTACTTAGAATTTCCATCTCTCTGCTTAAATTACCCATCTGTTCTTGCATATAGTCTGCCATTAACACATTAGTGAAAACTAATTATCTGTCTAATAATTCCAATATCTGTGTCATATCTAAATCTGGTTCTGATCCTTGTTTTCTTTCTTCAAATTGTGTGTTTTTGTTTGTTTTTTCTTTTTGAATGGTTTTGTAATTTTTTGTTCAAAGCCTTATGTGATGTACTGGTTAATAGGAACTGAGATAAATAGGCCTCTAGAGTAAGGATGTATGTTAATTTGGCTAGTAGTTTGGCTTTGCTTAATGTTTGCTGTAGGTAAATGTGGCAGAGGACTCAAATTCCTCTAGTTTTCTTGATTTTGTGTCCTCTCTTGATTTTGTGTGTTCCTTTATAAGACATACTCCTCTTCAGACATAGTCTGTGTCTTACAGCTCTTTCAGGTATAATCTACTATTACTATATGTAACCCCTATTGGTGTGGGAAAAGCTAGTATTCTGTAATATTTTAAATAAATCTGATTTTAAGCAGGTCTATGTCTCTGGTCTGTGATCTTCACAGGTTTTTTTTTTTTTTTTTTTTTCATTGTATAGCTTTCCACTATCCCACCATCAGTGCAAATAGAAGTCTAGAGAGGACTGGAGTGAGAGGAATGCCCTTCTAGAACAGGGCTAGCACCAGGCTTTTGTGAAGTCTTTCACTCTGTAGATAGAACTTTGTTATGTAAAGGTCTATGAACTTATTTCGCAAAGATTACGATTCCTCTTCCCCTTGCCAGAGGCACAAGGAATCTTCCTCTGTTCTTCACTGTGGGAACCTATTTAGGTTCCTGCAGCCAGATTTTTGAAAATGTGGAGGCCTCCTTAAGACTCTAGCTCTCAACAGTTTCTTACACTTAGGCTAGTTCACACTCAGCCTCAGGCAATTCATCAAACTCACCACTTAAGTGCTCCTACCAGTTTATGCTTCCAGGGGTTTCTGCTATAGGTAACAAGATCTTGACTGTAACTGTCTGTGCTCATCCATCTTTTCATTTCTGGGTGGAAATTTTCCCTGAAAACTCTGGTCTTTGATAGGTCCAAGAAAAATATTTCCAGGTTTTCTAGCTTTTTCTTGATAATGTGAATGATTTGACAAATTCTAAGTTCTTTATAGACATAAGCTAAAACCAAAACTCTCCTGTCATCTTTTTTTTTTCCTTTTAATTTCCTTGCTTTGTGTCACTACAAATGATCAAGGTTCAGTTTTTATTTTTTCCTGCCCAGTCCTAGAGTCAGTCATTTATCCAGGGAGTACTTGTTCTCTTCTATGAAGAATGATAATTAGATACCAATACACCTACTCCTCACCTATTGGATATCTCATTATCTGACATCTTGCATTTACAATAATTAAAAAAAAACTACTATACGGATATTTTGCCCATTAACGAAGTACCTCTGGCAGTAACAAATGCCGAGGTGTGAGGGAAGAGTAACACTGGCTGTGATGGTTAAGGTTATGTGTCAACTCGGCTGGGCCAGGATTCTCAGTGGTTTGGCAGTTATGTAATGATGCAATTTGGCAGTTATGTAATGTTATGGATTGAATTGTTTCCCCCAAAAATGTGTGTCATCATGGCTACGCCATGATTCCCAGTATTGTGTGATTGTCTACCATTTTGTCATCTGAAGTGATTTTCCTATCTGTTGTAAATCCTACCTCTATGATGTTAATGAGTCAGGATTAGAAGCAGTTATGTTAATGAGGCAAGACTCAATCTACGAAAGTAGGTTGTATCTTGAGACAATCTCTTTCAAGATATAGAAGAGAGAAGCAAGCAGAGAGACAGGTGGACCTCCGTGAGAAAATAAATTTCTCTTCATTCAAGCCATCCATTTGTGGTATTTCTGTTATAACAGCACTAGATAACTAAGACATGTAATGATGTAGTTTGGCAGTTATTTAATGACGTAATTTTTGCATGATGCTGATTATCGCATAACAACCTGGTCTTTGGATAAGTGAGGAGTGGATGTATTTGGACATTGGAAGTGCCAGTTACAACTGAGGTGTCACTGCTTCTAGATCTTCTCAGCAGACAGAACTAAAAAAATATATGTATATATATTACTAAAATCTGTACTGATGTCACCTCCTTCATTCCAGATATTGTAAATGGAGTCTTCTCTCTTTCCTGATTGGTCTGCCTAGAGATTTTTCAATTTTATTGATCTTAAAGAATTAACTTTTGGCTTCATTGACTTCTTTAAAATTGTGTTTCTGTTTTTTCCATTTCATTTATATGTGCCACAATATTATTTCCTTTTTTTCTGCTTCCTTTGAGTTAATTAGCTCTCCTTTTTCTAATTACTTAAAGTGGAGTCTGTGGTCATTAATTTGAGAACTTTCACCTTTTCTAATATATGCATAAGTTGCTATAGATTCCCCTTACGTATGACATTAGTATGACAATATTCCACAAATTCTGGTATGTTTTTGTTTTCATTTTCATTAAGTAAAAATACTTCCTAATTTTCCTTTTGAATTTATCTTTGGCTCATGTATTATTTAGAAGTTATTTGGTTCCCAAATAGTGAGGGATTTTTCAGAGATCTTTATGTTACTGATTTCTAATTTAAATTCACTGTGGTTAGAGAACGTACTTTATATTACTCAAATCCTTTTACAATTATTGAGTCTTGTTTTATGGCCCGGAATACAGTCTATCTCTGTATGTTCTCTGTTCACTTGAAAATGAACATGTATTCTACTCTTATTGAGTAGAGTTTTCGATAAATGTCAAGTTAGTTAATAATGCTATTCAACTCTTCTATATCCTTATCAATTTTCTGTCTACTTGTTCTATCAATTATCGCGATAGGGTATCGAGTTCTCCAACTGTAGTTGCTGATTTGTCTATTTTTGTTGCAGTTTGATCATTTTTTATGTGCTTTGAAGCTAATATTTCTTCAAGTA
The DNA here is from genome assembly GCA_030035585.1 of Dugong dugon. Lineage (NCBI taxonomy): Eukaryota > Metazoa > Chordata > Mammalia > Sirenia > Dugongidae > Dugong > Dugong dugon. The sequence continues at coordinate 15,108,621 of CM057472.1, read as the reverse complement.
GTTTTTCTTCCCATCCTCTCTCTCCTCTACTCTGAGAACTCCACTTACATGTATATATTAGCTTACTTGAAGCTGTTTCACAGCTTACTAAGCTTTTTTCATTTTCTTATTCCTTTTCTCTCTTTATGCTTCATATTGATAGATCCTATTGCTATTTCTTAAAAATTACTAACTTTTACTTCTGTAGTGTCCAATGTGTCATTAATTCCATCCAGTGGATATTCTGTCTCAGATAGTCTACTTTTCATCTCCAGAAGTTTGATTTGGGTCTCTTTTTATGTCTTCCATGTCTCCACTTAACTTTTTGAATATACAAAATACAACAGTTTCATTGTCCTTCTCTTCTAATTCTATCATCTGTCAGGTCTAGGTTGATTTTGATTGATTGATTATTCTCCTCACTATGGGTTGTGTTTGTATGCCTCTTTGCACGCCTGGTAATCTTTGATTGAATGACAGACAGTAAATTTTACCTTTTTGGGGGTGTTGAATATTTTTATATTCCTATAAATCTTCTTGATCTTTGTTCTGGGATGCAGTTAAGTCCCTTGGAAAAAGTTTTATCCTTTTGGATCTTGTGTTTATTTGTTAGGAAGGACTGGAGCAGTGCTCAGTCTAGAGCTGTTTTTCATTAGTGAGACAATACCTTTCTGTGCACTCTACCCACTGCTCCACCAATGTTGAGGTTGTCCAGTCTGGCTGGTGGGAACAGGCACTACTTTCGGTGCTTGTGGGCACCAGGCACTGTTACCTTTAATCTTATTGGGTGGTCCTTTCTCTAGATTTGGGTAGTAACCTCACACACATGTACTGATCAATACTTTGCTGAATACTGGAGGGGTTCCTCTGTAGATCTCCAGGGTTTTCTCTTTGTGCAGTTCTCACCTAATACTCTAGCCTGTGAACTCTATACTTCTCTTCTCCCGAAAGTCCCAGCTCCATTTCCTCAACTCAGACAGTCTGCTGTGCTCCATTTGCATCTCCCCGTCTGTACTGCAGCCTGGAAACTCCCTCAAAGCAGTAATCACAAATGTAGGCTTGTCCTCATTAGCTTCCCATCTCTTTAGGATCACTGCCGTCAGTCCCCTCTCCCTCATCAATGTCCTGCATCTTCCAGACTTTTATTTTTATATATTTTTTTCTCTCTTTTTGGTTGTTTCATACAGATAGGAAAACTTGGTCCATATTATTCTTAGTCAGAAGCAGAAGTCCCAAAGAAGCACTTTTTGTTTTTTGATCTTCTCTATTGTTGAATTGTTTTTAAGGACATTATTTTTTGTTTCTTTCTTAATTTATTCTATTTTTATTTTTCTAAAATCACTACATGAGTGTTTGGCTTATTACTTTTTAGCACTTTTCTAATATAAATATTCAATAAGTTTTATCGTAGGTTTTTAATATGTAATGTTTTAAATATTGTTCAGTACCAAATATTTCCTAGTTTCTATTATAATTTCTTCTTTGACCCTTCAGTTATTTTGAACTTTTCTTTTACTTTTAAAATATATGTGAATTAATTATAGTTTTATTATTGATTTCTAATTTAAATATTTTGTGACAAGAGAACATGCTCTGCATGGTGGAATTTCTTTGGTAATCATTGAGGCTTTCTTTGTGACCTAGTCTTGTTTTGATTTCTTTGTTGATGTTTGATAAGCATTTGATTGATCTAAATTGTTTGACGGTGAATCCTCAATTAAATGAACTGAACACTTTGCACTCTGGATTTTTCTGGTACTTTACTACTGACACTTAAGAAATACTGTGTAGTCATGCAATAAGAGAAATGATAAAAATAGAGTCTGATGTAATGGTTTTAATAGTATCACATTTTGCTTATTCCATTGAATTATTCTGAATGTGTTATATTATTTTTAATAATAGTTATCTGTCAACAGATAAAAAATAAGCAGAATATAATTTTAAATGCTACAATAATAGAATGACTATGAATTTCCTACTGTATAAGTATGTGTAGCATAAGGATTCTCTTGTAGGGCACAAAGCAAATCCTTCTGGACCAATGGCTTAATTTTTTTTTAAATAACCTTTAAAATATAACAAATCGATTAAGTTACAGTTCACATTTACTTTAGTTTACTCAGACCCTCTTTCTCATTCTTTCCCACAAAGTCTTGCAGAACTTGAGTGCAATGTATATACAGTCACCTATGTTTAATGGTGTGGGATATTGGACAGGTTGATGTGCTCTGAATTAGTTTTCTTTTAAGTGAAATAGTTTAGGTTTTATAATTGTAATGCTTGAAGTATGTGCATTGTAAATATTATTTGAGATATGGATTTTATTTTCACAGTGACTCTATCAAGTAAATTTGACAGGAGCAGCCAGTTTAAGTTATGAGTTCCTCCAACACTGAAAATATACTGCCTCTATGCGAGGCTGTGAAAAAATCATGAAGAGCCAAGAGCTGCATCTAAGCCTTCTAAATAAAGAGCTGTCACTTTTTTACTGAATGCAAATAGCAAATGTGGTACTATTAACCTCTTGTAGTATGGACTAATGTTAAGGGGCAGATAAACTAAATAAAAAACTATTGTTTGTGGGGAGCAAATCAGAATGGCTAGGCCACATCTTAACTGGCTTCTAAAAGCCAAACCCATTGCTGTTGAGTTGATCCCGACTCATAGCGACCCTATAAGACAGAGTATAACTGCCTTGTGGGTTTCTAAGGAGTGGCTGATGGATTCGAACTGCCCACGTTTTGGTTAGCAGCCGAGTTCTTAATCACTGCGCCACCAGGGCTCCAACTGCCTTCATATTAGTACCCCCATCAGCGTGAGTTGAAACTGAATCAATCAATCTCTATCACTCCCTTGGGGGCTCTCTCAGTCTGGCTCTAGCATTCTCTTCTTCTTCACCTTGGGATACAGCTAAAGGAAAAAAAGAAAGGAAGAGAGGGAGGAAGGAAGGAAAGAAGAAGAAAGAAGGAAGGAGAAAGGGAGGAAAGAGAGAGAAAGAAAGAAAACTAGATCCTGAGTCAGCAAAGTAATTAATCAGCGTTTAGTACTTTGGTGCTGAGCTCTGGAGTGGACAAAAATAAAAAAGGAAATAATAATTAAGAGGTTACAAGCAATTTTGAATGGCTCTTTTGAGATAACACAACAGGTGAATAAATTCACTCTTCTATTGGGATCATTTATAAAACTGTTGGATTTTCCATTTATAGATTTGGTGGTCGGAAACAGAGTATCCAGGAATAGGTCCAAGAACATGAAAACGAAAGAGAAATGTTTAAAGGTGGCCTCACCGAGGTCAAAAAGGATAATGTCAGCTTATCCACAGTGAACCTGACTGAGGGCATAAACTCTTCCAGTCTTTCAGACACACTTCCCTACTTCTTAGAATCCTCAATAGGTCTGTCCTAGTAAAACCACAGATCCAGGTAAGCTGTATCTCTCCACTACTCTGCAAGCTTCTAATGCAAAGAGTGCTTGTTCATTTCTGGACTTCATATGCCCCCAAAATATTTCAGGTACAGAATATGAATCAATATATATGTCCCTTAAATTGAATTACTGCAGCAACCATATAATCATTGTCTTGCAAAATAAGAACTTCTGTTGTTTAAATCAAACTTCTCAGACAAATTGATTGTGAACAAATGTCAAAGTGGTTCTGCAAACTTTTCATGAGAGAAGAGGCTCCTTAAAAAGAAAAAAATCGAAGGTTTTTCTTCTGGTAGAGACATTTTATAGGAGAGGAAAATTTGTTAGATAATTATTATTAGACTAGATTTAAAAATATATCTTTCTGTTAAAGTATTTTTAGGATTTTTACTCAGCTAGCTAGATTGGCAACCTTAGTTTCCCAGAATTTCTAAATCTCATTTAGCTCTATCAAAAAATTACTCAAGTGTTTCATCAGGAATGGTAATTACTTCCTATACGGAGGTCAGGAACCATGTCAAACAAAATTGTACTTACCCAGGCTGGGTTTGGGAAACATTCCTTTCTCATTAATTTTATTTTAAAGTTCAATGTAACAAAGTAGAATAAAACCTGTTATAACATTCCCAAATTAAAATGATTTGGATATAACTTGATTGGTGGTTGATTCTTCTCCTCTGGTAAGCCTTTTGTTTTTCCCCCAGGGAAAGTAGGCTAACAGTCTAAAGATGTTACCTTTGCTGAAAGAGGAAAGAGGGGATGTGGGGGGAGGTCATGACCAGGTGGAAAATGGTAGTCAACCCCTTCTAAGGAAGCAGTGAGGCAGAGCAAGGGTAACCAGACCCACAGTATTCTCCTGCATTAAGTCTATGAATCAAGTGTCAGTAATTGAAAGATTCTTGGAATTGCTGAATAGACTATATACATTCTTTAGAAGCAAACAAAAACATTAAAAAGAATCGACCACAACTTAGAGGGCAAATGAAAGTCTTAGTAATTTCAAAAACACTGTATTATATCAAACTATATTATTTGAATAAATTCGATAAAACTAAAACCTAGTTTTTTAAGAAAAGCATAAGTAAAAAAATCACTTATTTTTAAAATCTAAGATATCTTGCTGTAAAGTACTGTTTTAAAGAGGAAACTAGAAATTAAGAAATATTTAGTACTAAATAATAATAAAAACACTCCATGTCAACTTTTGTGGGAGAGCTAAAGAAGCACTTAGAAAAAAGGTGTTATTTAAAATGCATTTTTTCAAGACACTAGAGAGAGTACAAGTAAAGAAACTAGGCTTTCAACTTGAAAAGTGTAAAAAGAAAAAAAAGATATTCAGAGTAATTTCTAAAATGAAACAGATACAAAAAGTTACGATTTTTATCTAAAATAAAATCTAGTTCCTTGAAAATATTAATAATATAATAATAATTTAAATAAATTTTAACATAATAATAAATAACTGTATGGCAAGACTAATCAAGGAACAGAGAAGATTAAATTTAACAAATATGAGGAAAAAATTGAACATAACTACAAATACATAAAAGTTTAAAAGTTACAAAATGGATTATTATGAGCAACTCTACACAACAAATTTTAAAATACGGTCAAAATTGATAAATTGCTAGAATACATAAGATGTCAAAATTGGTGCAATAAGAACTAGGGAACTTGAACAAACTCTTATTATTCATTACATACATTGAAAGAGTTGTCTGCTTCAAAAGGAAAAAAAAAAATCTCAAATAATTTTGCAGGTGGTTTACCCCAATTATTAAAAAAAAAAAAAATTGAATTACTTTCATATGCATTTTTCCAGAAAGTAAGAAAAAGAAGGTTACAGCCCAGATCATTTTAGAAATCTTTATAATCTTAACTCCATGACCATGTTATATTGGAATTACATAAAAATATTGACCCATTTTATTCATGAACATACATGCATATATTCTAAAAAAAATATTCATTTACTAAATGATAGTGGAGTTTACCAAAAGAATTAAAAGATAGTTCTCTATTGTGGGGGGGAAGACATTATGATTCACCATCTGAACTGCTGAAGAAGAAAATCTGAATGATTATCTTAACTGTAGAAAACTGCTTGATAAAGTTTAACACCTATTGATGATAAAAACTCTTAAACTACAAATACAAGTGGATTCCCTGAATTTTGTGAAGTTTATACATAAAATACCTGACAGAACTTCTGATATATTCCTTTCAAGATCAGGAAGAATACAAGGCTACACGCTATTGATACTACCCTTTGACAAAGTACCAGTGGGACTGACCAATGCTGGAAGGAAAGAAAATACACAAAACTGTCATTATTGTTAGGTGATAGGATCTTCTGAAAAACCAGACAGACCAAAAGAAAACTATTAGAATTTTTGGTGGGAGTTTAGCAATTTGATGGATACAAAATCAACATAAAAATATCAACATCAGTTTTTCACATTAACACAAACCAGCTAGAAAGTATAATAAAAAAAATACACTTTAGAGAAAATGCAAATATCTATAAATCAACTTACTCAAAGAATGCATTGTACTCCTGTGAAGAAAACACTAAAGCTTCAATAAAAAACATAGGAAATGATCTAAATAAATAGAAGGATATTCCTTATTCTTAGATAGGACATAGTAATATAATAAATACATCTATTCTTTTCAAATTAATGGAAAAATTCAATGTAATCTCAATCAACCATTTTGTTTAATTTTTTTCAGAAAAATCAATAAAATTATTGAAATATGTATATGGAATAATGAAGATAGATATATGTATATGTTAATATTTAAAAGAAGATATATATGCATATGTAATGTATATTATATATAATATAATATGTATGTATATAAATATATATATTTAAAATAATCTTAAAAAGAATAAAAGAAAAAACTTAGTCCACAAGTTATTAAGACATATTACAAAGCACAGTAATAAAATCATTTTTATTAATACAATAAAAAACACAGAGATTAATGAAAAAGAATAAAAGACAAAGAGACTCACATATATAGATGCTAATATACCATATAGATAGCATTACTAATCAATAAGGAAAGGACAGATTGTAGAGTATATGGTGTTGGGAACACTGACTCATTAGAAGAAATAAAATTTTATCTTTGCCGTCTATCATCTACAGCATAAACTACAATTGGTGTATAAATATAAAATGCAAAATATAAAATTAACAAAAATAAATGTAAATAAATATCTTCTGACTTTAAGATGGAGAAGGACCTCTTACAAAAATTCCAATTGTGAAACCACAGGGAAAAAAATAATAATAATAATTTTGATGAAATGAAATGCAACATTTCACCTTAATAAAGTAAAATACAGAAATTTTAGCGACAGATTACAGAATGGAAGAAGATGCTTATATTTTATAAAACCAATAATGGATTAATACTTTGCATACATGAACTCCTGTAAATAAAAGAGCAAAAACAGCAACCCCAATAGAAAAACAGGCAGAGGACATAATGAGAAATTCATAGAAGAAAAGCTCAAAAGACTATAAAGGATAGAAAGGCACACTCAAAATCATTAGTAATCAGAGAAATGAAACTGAAAGTATCAATGAGATCTCACTTTAAACATATTCGTCTTGTAGGAAATTACTTGGATAATGTTAAGTGTTAGCTGGGATATGGTGCCATGGAAACTGTCTTGCACTTTATGTTAGAAATGTAGAATAGTGTAACTATTCTGAGAAAAAAATGACACTTAAATAGAATAAAGTGTGTGCAAATTCACTATGAGGAAGCAATCTCACTACTGGAGTAAGTTTTCACACTGTTGTATAGTGGCAGAGGTATAGGAATATTTACTGCAACTTCTGTTTTTGTTTTTGGTAATGGTGGGCTATCAGAGGCAATCTGACTACGAAGACGGGTAAAATGTGGTAAATTCACACCACAGAGTTCTACTTGGCTATTCGAAGACATGGTAGATATACACAATGTAAAAAGAATAGGTCCTGAAAAACAGAGCTGAGTGGAGAAAGTAAGACTTCTAATGAAATAGATAACATGATGACTTATTTTACGCATGTTTTACAAGAATTTCTTTATATTCTGAATCTGATTATTTTAATATCTTCAGTATTGGAGGGTCTGATTCTTTATTCTTTCTGCTGACTCATGCTCAAGGTTCTCATGTCCTTATATGCAAATTGTTTTGGTTTTGTTTTGCATTCATATTTTTGAAACTCTGTTGTAATTATTTGTTGCTTGAGAGAGGATTTGTGTTTACTTCTAACCTAGGATTATTTTAAACTAATTGTTTAGCTTGCAGTTTATTGGTTTGCATAAATTCTGTGAATTAATTCCCTAAATCCACATAACTGTGGGTTTGTGAACACAAACTTCAGGGGAGAATCTTTTTTAATCCTATCTAGAGCAAAGGATAACACCAGCAAATATCTCAGTATTCTCTCTCTATGAAGTGTTTTAACTCACCTGCTGAAGGTGTGTTATCCTTTAGGAATCTTGACTTTATACAAAGGTCTCCAGCAGGGCCAGATTAAGGCATGTGAGGGCTGGTAATCTGTGTTGCCTCCTCCTCATACTTTTGAATGGGATATGTGTTATGTATATAAATGCATATATACGTGCATGTGTGTATGTGTTAGCTATTCATGATGTAACATTTAGAATATTAGTGACTGAATGCAAAAGTGGCTTATGCTATTTTAGCAGAATGAGATGAACTGGATTATAAAATTTTTAGTGGATGCAGGGTACTAAGAGTTTTACTATATATCACTTTTTCTTCAAGAAGATTATTTCACGTATTCTACAGCAAAGAAAGTGAGTCAGTGAACTTAGTTTTCCAACAGTCAATGTAAAATTGTTTTGATCTCCCACAATAAAAAATTGACTTTACCAATTTTACTTTAAGTGACTCATACTTCAATTTTCATGCTTGTTTTGTAATAAATGCTATAGTTATAAATGTTTATTAGAAAGAAATAGTATACTCCCAAGAGACTCTCCAAGATAAGGAGTTTCAATTACATGGAAGGCGACCATAGGAAACAGCTGTCAACGAAGGTGTTGAAGTAGTAGGGGCCTCATAGCTTAAACAACCTTGCTTGTGGGTACCCTCATGACCCTGCATGAACTGTATTTCTGGCAAGCACATTCTCATACACTGGAGGTGGTATCAGTTTCATTTAGTGCCCTGCCAGTTCCCATTCACTGTAGTGTCTGCTTTTCCTTGTGTCCTGTTTGCTTGGCATCTATGGATCTTTGCTTTGGACGAATGGTGTCCCTGTTTTGTTGATGCCGTAAATATGTGCTTACCTTGCTTATTGGGCAATCCATCCCTGGTCTCCAGTCTAAAGTCTCATCTTTCTTGGAACTTAGACTGTGTCTCCTGTCCATGCCAGAAGCCATTAAAACTAACACTGTGGGCCAAAGGGTATGACAGATGCCCCTAGTGCTCTTCTTCCCCCATTTGGGTTCACGCTTCTTCACTGTTTCCTGATGAATTTTCTGATTGTCACCCACTCAACCACATTATTATATATAAGCATGCATGAATATACACACCTACACACACAAATGTTGTAGGGAATACTTTTGGAACATTTTCTCTGAACATCTAGTCTGCTGGAAACAGAAGCGCTACAATGATAACTTTTACATATTCTTGAGCATCATTTGAGCCCCCTTGAGGAACTCATCCTTCTTTGCTTTTTCAGCATCATAACCATTCCATAGGCATCAAATGGTTGATGGTTTGAAGAGTGCATTCATGTATGAATAAATGAATAAAATAATTTTTTTCTGGGGTCTATATAATATTTGATGTAGGATACCTGAGAAAATATTCATGAAAAATGTTGAGGTTCACAATATACTTTATAGTTCATTTTGATGAAGATGAGGACTTATATACTATTTATCCTCATATGTTTACTGTGCTAAAGTTTTCAGGAATAGAGTGTATAGGCAACTCTACTATCCTAGAACAACAACAACAAAATCAGTTTAATGTATGGATAGAGATAAAAGAATTTACAACTTATCAATGATTTATGATAACTTAAATTTTGTATTTTGTGTAGGGTTTAGAGCAACAGTAGCCACATTAATAATAAATAAACTCATTAATTTAAACATTTTATATCACATAGAGATGAGTATTTATTGGTTTTCTAGTATAATATTAGTACATTATCTTTTTGCCATTAAATATTTCTGACAGAAATTTAATTTCTGTATTGATTTAATTTGTCATTGTATAGCTAGAATTAGAAGCAGCATGTTATTTTTAAATTTTTATTAAAATGTAACCATTGCTTTTTCCTTATTTTAGCTTTATCTGCAATCTTGGAATTTCCTATAATAGAGGTTGAAAGTCCTTGAAAATAAACTTAGGTTCAGACTGACTGGATAAATATTCATGGTCAACAGCAGTTCTACATTTAAACATGAGTCTTATCAAAATTCTGGATTATATAATCATATACCACACCCTACCTTGTGAATGTCTGAGAAAGCCGGAAGGACTTTGATGAGATCATTTCATAGACACATATAAACTGGCATATGTACAAACATACAAATGAGGCACCATTTGTGATTTCTAGGAAGGAAAGAAATGCTTTCTCTAGTTTTACACACCTAGTGATTTTGCTTTTCTAAAGAACACAGAGTGCACAATAGAGAAAGTCTGAGTAGCCAGGGTTCTGGGTTCTCAGGCAAGCTGCCAACAACTAAAGTTGAGGACAAAACCAAAAAAACCAAGCCCATTGCCATTGAATTGATGCTGACTCATGACTATCCCATATGTTTCAGACAACAGCACTCCATAAGGTTTTCAATGACTGTAATCTTTCAGAAGTAGATCGCTTGGCCTTTCTTCCATGTTGTCACTGCATGGATTCTATTAGTAGCTGAGAGTAAATTATTTGCACCAGCCAGAGACCTCAGGTTAAGGGCAGGGGTAGTTTGTTGTGATAGCACACAAATCTGTGATGAAGTCCCAGTTTTTCAGCTATGCAAGGGACTATGTGAAATGGGCACATTACCATCCCTAAACTCACTTTTTCATCTCTGAAAAGAGAATGACCATGCCTTCCTTCAGGGTTATCATGAGGAATCATCATGAAAATGAAGGTAAAGTTCTTACCAAGGGACCTGACACAAACTCAATTATTCAGAAAAAGCAAACACTTTGGCTTTATTCCAAGAACTCATGATGAACCAAGAAGTCCTTGTGCTACCTTCTCACAAATACCAAAAGAATAGCTTATTGTCATGGTAACCATCAATGTTTACCAAGTATTTTTGGAGGAAATTCTATGTAACTAATCCCATAGTAGGGATTTAGAAAATAAAGACATACCTAGGAGACATGATTTGCCTGAGGAAATAGGTATGGAGCAGAAAACCATTCTAAAGTCAGGATAAAATATAAGCTCTAACAGGGCTAGAAAAAAAGTGATGGAGAATCATAAAGGGAGCTATAATACATTTCAACGTAGGCAATAGGGAAGGCCTCAGAGAGACAGCTGAATTTCAGCCAAGTCTTGAAAAATAAATAGCATGTCATCCTGCATGGGAAAAAGTAGGGGCATGCCAGGCTGTGTCCTCAGCCTGAGCAATGGTGTGAAGGTTTGAGTGCAGGCAGTGTGCTGGCACAGGCCAGCAGTCTGGTGGGGGTGCAAAGTACTGTGTTTGAAAGGTATAGCTGGCAGGGAGGAGGCCCACCCACCACTGGCCTGAAATTTCCCATGCTACCTTGAACTTGGCTGTTGTGAATGGGTGGCCTCTCCTCAAGGCATTTCTGGATTAGGTCTACTTGTTTCCAAAATGCTCCACAATTTCACTGTAGAGCCTATGTAAATACTCCTGCTGAAATTAGTCATGAATCCATCCATTTTACAGGTGAAGGAAATGAGACTAGAACATGGTGCTATAGACAGAAGCACCATGCCATCCCTCCACAGCAAAGATCTGAAAAACTAAGTCAAACAAAGACACATGTCAATCCTGAAACCCCAGGTATCAAATGAAGAGATAAAGAACTCAGCCAAGCACCAAATGGAATAAGAAACTGACAGAGAACAGAGAGCAAGGAGAGATACATGCAGAGGTCCCCTGTCAGCTAACGCAGCACGGATCCGCCACCTTGGACTCCTATTGGAGATCAGCAAACAGAGGATACAAGAAAGCAGCTTCACGGAGCTTCCAGCAGGAGACAGAACAACTGGTAACCAGTAATATACACTTTCCCACCCACACCTTCACCCCCACTTGGCCTCCTCTGCTTCCTGTGGCCACAGTCTCTTGGCCAGGAAGCACCGGCTTCACCCCGGAGCCACTTGGATTCCACCTGCCCACCCTGGCCAGCTCCCTGAGTGCAATTTGTTGGCTGCTGGTGTTGCTTCTTTCCACTTCTTTAGATTTCTTCCTTATCTCTCACAACCTTCCCCTCCTTTCTCTCTTTCTCCCTCCTGGCTCTATGTGCCATCTTTGCTTCTTTCTGAAAGGCAGTGAAACACGGCTCAACTGTGAAACTGCTTCCCAGCCCTTGCCACCATGCTGGTGGGACCCCTGGGGCTTTTTTTGTTTGTTTGTTTCTTCTGATTTGTTCTGTTTTGATTTGTTTGTTTACTTTTTCTTTTCTCAGCTTGGGAGCCCCTTCTAGCCGGCAGTACTGTGCAGCTTGGGAGCTACTCCCTTACTCTGCACACACGCACAGAGGCATCCCTGGGAATATTTCTTTTTTCTTTTTTTGTTGTTTGTTTGTTTTTGTTTCTTTGTTTTGTTTTCTTCTCTCTCTTTTTCCCTTTTTGTCCTTCTTCATTCTCAGTTTCTCTTCTCTCTATAGTTACCTTCTCTTCCTATCTCCTGAATACCTTGAGCTGTGTGACACCTCCACCCCTTCTAGCCAGGCTGTATTTCACAGCCTGGGAGCAACTTCCCCAGTCCTCACAGGTGCACTGGTGGGATACTTGGGGGCTCTTTTTTTTTTTTTCTAATTTTTATTTATTCGTTTTTTTCTTTTACCCTTTTTCTTTTTTTTTCCTTTTTGTTTTTCTCCATTTCTCCATCGCTCATCTCTCCACTCCAATGGTAAGCTCCCTTAGCACTCTTTTTTGTTTGTTTGTATGTTTTTGGCTCCTGTTCCTCTCTCCTCTCTCTTCTCTTTCCCATACCCATCTTAGCTCCACACATCACAATCTCCCCCCTCCTTCTGGCCTATTTGCATCATGCGCTGAACATCACACCCCCAAGCAGCATAGGCATGGCCTACTGGAACCTGCTCTGCACTGATTCCTGCCCTGTTGGCCCTGGTACGTGCCACAAACAACCCATCCCAGCAACTCCACATCAGCTGGGCCTGCCCTGCTGTACCATACCTGAGTGACTGATGCTGCCCATTGGAGAATGAGGTGAAAAGTATCATGCCTACAGACGAGCAAACAACAAAGACCACACAGCCCAGCTGTTCAGACAGAACCAAATAAAACAAAAAAGCAGGATGAAACAAACAAATCTACAATCAATAAATGAGGAAAATAACTACTGAATGCCCTGAAGACCACAGACAATATCAAAACATATACAAAAACAGGACAGGATGGTTCTAGTAGGCTTTCAAAATAAAACACCAGATGATTTTCCAGTAGAAGAAAAGGCACTAGAACTACCTGATAGGAATTCAAATTTCTAATATTCAGAGCTATGCAAGAGTTGAAGCAAAAAGCAGACAAAAATGAGGAAAAAATAGACAAATTCATGGAAAATGAAACTTAAAGAATGTTGGGACCCAGGTCAGTCACTTTATATTTTACACTTTATCATAGCCATACTTTCAGTGAACTCTTTCAAGTCCCCTGAATAGCAACAGAATCTTCACAAGCAAAGGGCAGATCTAATACCTGGGGACTGAGAGGAATGGCCTTTGGCAGCATAATGTAGAAAAGTGCAGAAAGGACAGCTTAACTCAAAATAAACTGGGTTTCCTAGTGTAGATCAGAGTCAGGCCCTGCCATTATTTTATTTTATTTTTCTGCAGAGAATTGAAGGATTAAATGAGCAGTAAACTGCCAGGTTGCATTATACAGAGATAAAAATGTAAATACAGCTTTCGGTAAGAGCCTCAGAATCAGAAAGTGTAGATATAATAGAAACTATAACACAGCTTAAATACACACAGTAGGAGAGAGGCTACCTTTTGGTAAAATTCAGTATTTACTTAAAACCACACTTCCCAAAATGAATTTCTATAAATACTAGACCACTGTTTTTGCAGAATATCATGCAGAACACACATGTATGAAACACATATTTAATTATGCATTATTTTAAGTCTTTAAAAGCTCTCTGTGTAGATGTTTGTTACATTATTTTTTCTCAGAACATCATTATTTCATATTTATATTAATAAATAATATAAAAAACTAAATTTTAAATCCACCACATGTCTGCCAGTTTGTTGCACTGTGGTCGCCTTGTGTGTTGCTGTGATACTGGAAGCTTTGCCACTGGTATTTCAAATAGTAGCAGGGTCACCCTTGGGGAACAGGTTTCAGTGGAGCTTCCAGTCTAAAACAGACTAGGAAGAAATACCTGGCATCTACTTCTGAAATACTGGCTAGTGAAAACCTTATGAGTACCAGCAGAACATTGTCTAATATAATGCCAGAAGATGTGCCCCTCAGGTTGAAAGGCACCCAAAATATGACTGGGGAAGAGCTGCTACCTCAAAGTAGAGTTGACCTTAATGACGTGGGTGAAGTCAACTTTCAGGACCTTCATTTGTGGATGTGGCATGACTCAAAATGAGAAGAAACAGCTGCAAAAATCCATTAATAATCAGAACGTGGAATGTACAAAGTATGAATTTAGGAAAATTGGAAGTCATCAAAAATGAGATGGAACACAAACATTAATATCTTAGGCACTAGTGAGCTGAAATGGACTGGTATTGGCCATTTTGAATTAGACAATCATATGGTCTACTATGCTAGAATGACAAATTGACGAATGGTGTTGCATTCATCATCAAAAAGAACATTTCAAGACCTAGTCTATAAATTTTTGTATGAGAAATTAGAAATAAAACATCTATTCTGAAGTACAATGCTGTCAGTGATAGGATAATATCCATATGTCTACGTTCAAATTTACACACCAACCTCTAAGGACAAAGATGAAGAAATTGAAGATTTTTACCAACTTCAGCAAACTGAAATTGATCAAACATGCAATCAAGATGCATTGATAATTACTGGTGATTGGAATGTAAAAGTTGGAAACAAAGAAGGATTGGTAGTTGGAAAATATGGCCTCGGTGACAGAAACAATGCCGGAGATTGCATGATAGAATTTTGCAAGACCAACGACTTCTTCGTTGCAAATATTTTTTTTCAACAACATGAACAGTGACTGTACACGTGGACCTTGCCAGATGGAATACACAGGAATCAAATCGACTACATCTATGGAAAAAGACAATAGAAAAGCTCAGTATCATCAGTCAGAACAAGGCCAGGGGCTGAATGCAGAACACACCATCAGTTGCTCATATACAAGTTCAAGCAGAAACTGAAGAAAACTAGAACAAGTCCATGAGAGCCAAAGTATGTCCTTGAGTATATTCCACCTTAATTTAGAAACCATCTCAAAAATAGACTTGATGCACTGAACACTAATGACCAAAGACCAGATGAGTTGTGGAATGACATCAAAGACATCATACATGAAGAAAGCAAGGGGTCATTAAAAAGACAGGAAAGAAACAAAACTCCTAAATGGATGTCAGAAGAAACTTTGAAAGTTGTTCTTGAATGTAGAGTAGCTAAAGCGAAAGGAAGAAATGATGAAGTAAAGAGCTGAACAGAAGATTTCAAAGGGTGGCTTGAGATACAAAACCAAGAGAAAAGAATATGCTTGTCATTTCTCAAGCTGAAAGAACTGAAGAAAAAAATCAAGCCTCGAGTTGCAATATGAAGGATCCTACAGGGAAAATATTAAATGAAGCAGGAAGCATCCGAAGAAGATGGAATAAATAAATAGAGTCACTGTATCAAAAATAATTGGTCAATGTTCAGCCATTTTAGGTGGTTGCATATGATCAAGAACTGATGATACTGAAGGAAGAGGTCCAAGCTGCACTGAAGACAATGGCAAAAAACAAGGTGCCAAGAATTGACGGAATACTGATTGAGATGTTTCAACAAATGGATGCAGAGCTAGAAGTGCTCACTTATCTACACCAGAAATTTGGAAGACAGCTACCTGACTAACCAACTGGACGAGATCTATATTTATGCCTATTCCAAAGAAATGTGATCCAAAAGAATGCAGAAATTTTCGAACAATATCATTAATAACACACATAAGTAAAATTTTGCTGAAGATCATTCAAAAGCAATTGTAGCAGTACATCGACAGGGAACTGCCTGAAATTCAAGCCGGATTCAAAAGAAGATGTGGAATAAGGGATATTGTTTCTGACGTCAGATGGATCCTGGTTGAAAGCAGAGAATACCAGAAAGATGTTTCCCTGTGTTTTATTGACTATGCAAAGGCATTCAACTGTGTGGATCATAACAAATTATGGATAACATTGCGAAGAACAAGAATTCCAGAACACTTAATTGTGCTTATGAGGAACCTGTACTTAGACAAAGAGGCAGTCATTCAAACAGAACAAGGGGATACTGTGTGGTTTAAAGTCAAGAAAGGTGTGTGTTAGGTTTGTATCCTTTCACCATACTTATTCAATATGTATACAAAGCAAATAATCCAAGAAGCTTGATTATATGAAGAAGAACATGCAATCAAGATTAGTAGAAGACTCATTAACAACCTGCATTAAGCAGATGACACAACCTTGCTTGCTGAAAGTGAATAGGACTTGAAACACTTATTGCTGAAGATCAAAGACCGTAGCCTTCAGTAGGGATTACACCTCAACGTAAAGAAAACAAAAATCCTCACAACTGGAACAATAAGAAACATCATAATAAATGGAGAAAAGATTGAAGTTTTCAAGGATTTCACTTTACTTGGATCTACAATCAATGCGCATGGAAGCAGCAGTCAAAGAATCAAATGATGTATTGCACTGGACACATGTGCTGCAAAAGACCTCTTGAAAGTGTTAAAAAGCAAAGATGTCAGTTTAAGGACTAAGGTTTGTCTGACCCAAGCCATGATGTTTTCAATAGCTTCATATGCATGTGAAAGCTGGACAATGAGTAAGGAAGCCTGAAGAAGAATTGACGCTTTTGAATTAAGGTGTTCGAGAGGAATATTGACTATACCCTGAACTGCCAGAAGAACCAACAAACCTGTCTTGGAAGAAATATAGCCAGAATTCTCCTTAGAAGCAAGAATGGCAAGATTTCGTCTCATAAGCTTTGGACATGTTATTAGGAGGGACCAGTCCCTGGAGAAGTACATCATGCTTGGTGAAGTGGAGGGCCAGTGAAAAGACTCTCAGCGAGATGGATTGACACAGCAGCTGCAACAATGGTCTCAAGCACAGCAACTATTGTAAGGATGGTGCAGGACCAGGCAGTGTTTTGTTCTGTTGTAGTGTGTCACTATGAGTCTGAACATACTGGATGGCACTTAGCAACAACAACAAATTTTAAATAATTATTAAAAAAGGTAAAAAACTGTTGCCATTGAGTTGATCCTGACTCATAGCGATGCAATGGGACAGAGTAGAACTGCCCCGTAGGGTTTCCAAGGAGTGGCTGGTGGATTCAAACTGCCAACCTTTTGGTTAGCAGCTGAATTCTTGACCTCTGCACCACCAAGTCTCCGTATTTTTACTAATTATTACATCATTAAATAATTATGCATGTACTTGCTGAAATAGTGTACCATCGTTTAAAGATAACTGTGAAAAAAAAGTAACGAGATAATTTTCGTGATAAAATGTAAAATGAAACTAAATAGAAATTTATACTTGCAATGTGATTACCAGGATTAGGGATGGACTGCCCAACAAGCAAGGTACTCATGGGCTTATTTGTGCTTACTTAATAATCTGTAGTGCACAATTTCACCTATTTTCCACCGAAACAAAGATTGGTGAAACCCATGTGAAATTGTGCACTACAGATTACTGATAAATACAAGTAAGTCTATGAGTACCTTATATAATGTAAGCCTGTGTACCTTGCTTACTGATTAATCCACCGCTGACCCGGATGAATGCATATTGAAAAGTAGTAAAAAGAGGCATAGAAAAACAAAATTTGATGTGCGGTTTCATAGGAGATGGCATAATTCTTCATTTCCATTTTTATTTTATAATCCTCTTTTTGTAATCAACATTCAGAAATCAATTGTTTTTTAAATGCAGTGGAAGCTTCCTGAACTTGATATAGGATGTCAGAAATACTATATAACATATTTTTAGTTAGACAAGAAG
The DNA here is from genome assembly GCA_030035585.1 of Dugong dugon. Lineage (NCBI taxonomy): Eukaryota > Metazoa > Chordata > Mammalia > Sirenia > Dugongidae > Dugong > Dugong dugon. The sequence continues at coordinate 15,090,782 of CM057472.1, read as the reverse complement.
GCCTCCATTTTGCTTCTAATTCAAGACACTCTCATCTGAAAATAAATCTGCCTAAGGTATTCTCAAAAAATACAAACATACCAGGACAGAAGGAAAAGTTGTGTGAGTGCCTCTGGGAAGTCTGTGAAACAAACCACCCCTGCATTACAAAAATAATAATAATTTCAGAGAGGTATTTGAGACAGAAGTCTTATCCTGTCTGTGTTAAAATGTAGTATTTTGCATATGTTAAAATTACAACGAAAATCTATGCAGTTACTGTTAAAATGCTGATGCATATAGTGAAGCACTGAAATAAAAGAGATGATATGTAGGCTGGAGGCAGAAGAGGGAATGTATCGCTCAATCAGGGGTCTGTGAAGTGGTGATAGTTAGGGCATTAAATTTTTCCAAAAAATACAGAGGTTTTTTTTTTGTTTCTGTTTTTTTTAAACAAAGGCTATCATAGTAGCATAGGGAAGACTGAAGGTGTGGAGAAAACAAGAGAGGAGAAGACAATAAGACAATAATGGAAGTCAGAAAGAAGATAGAACACTGGCAAATAGTCAAGAAAATAAGGAAAGTTATATAACAACGGAAAGATAATAAAAAAAAAATTGGAAGAACTGAATATCTATGATTCTTGAGTGAGAAAACAGTGTCAACATCATAAAGAGTGAGACTAAACAGGAATTCCTAAATGCAGAACTGTGAGTCACTGGATGTGGAAAGTGATGACAATGGACCAGTGCAAACTTTCTATTTTAGTATCTACTCTATGCCAATCATTCTGCTAAGGTTTTCACAGATGTGAGCTCATAGCTTCTACACATGCTTACATCCAAAAAGACAAAAAAGATTAGGGGAAGGATGTTGCTCAGCAGTAGAAGTTTAATGTATTTAACCTTTGGCAAAGAATAACATGACTGTTCCTTTGACATCCTTCATGTTTATATAGTGAGAATAGGAAACAGATTCCTCATATTTGTATGTGCTTTCCAGGTGAGAAAACATCCCTCCAAGTGATGGGTAATTTTTAAAAACTATTTTGTTGTTTTAGGTGAAAGTTTACATAGCATATCAGGTTCCCATTTAACAATTTTTATACAGCTTGTTCCATGACATTGATTACATTCTTCACAATGTGTCAACATTCTCATTATTTCCATTGTTTTTATTCTGTTTCTGTTAATCTAGCTTCCCTGACCCTTCTTAGCTTCTCATCTTTGTATTAGGTAAATGTTGACTGTTTGGTCTCTTATAGTTGATTATTTAAGGGAGCAAAGTATTCACAGGTGATATTGTTTATTTTATAAGCCAATTTATTATTTGGATGAAAAATGGCCATTGGGAGTTGCTTCAGTACTGAGTTCAAATTGTATCTTAGGGTGGTAGTCTAGGCGGTTCCTCTAGTCTCTATTGGCCCAGTAAGTCTGGCCCTTTTTTAGGAATTTGAGTTTTGTTCTACATTTTTCTCCCTTCTTATGCAGGAACTTCTATTGTGCCCCTGATCACAATGGTCAGTAGTGGTAGCTGGGCACCACCTAGTTCTTCTGGTCTCAGGCTAGATGAGGCCGTGGTTCATGTGGACTATTAGTCCTATGGACTAATTTCTTTGAGTCTTTGTTTTCCTTCATTCACTTTTGTTCCAGATGAGTAGAGACGAGATGGCCGCTCGCAAGCTTTTAAGACCCCAGATGCTACTCACTGAACTAGGATGTAGAACATTTATCTTTATGAACTATGTTATGCCAATTGAACAAGTTATCCCATACGACTATGATCATGGGTAAATTTATTATAACTTCCATGGGGAAAAAATGTAGTGGTGGCTCTTTGAACACTGTTGGAAATAGTTACCAAGTCCTGTGCTAGGCAGAGTGTAGAGAAAGATGAATTATGAATACTTGTTTGACTTCAGGAACTTGCAATCTAGCTTCTGGAGTGATGTAATAAACTGTTAACCAAAACCTAATGCCTTTAATCTGTTGTTGCTGTAGCTTCTGTCTTGTGGATTGAATGTGAATTTTCACCTGGGGTATTAGTGAGACAACTGTACTGACATTGATTCTCCTCAATGCTCTGCTCCAAAATGTTCCTCTCATTTGATTACAGCAAGGCTGGCTGTTTTCTTTCTCACTGTGATAAGTGTGGAACAACTTTTACAAGACATAACAGGTGATTTGGTACCCTTGCCAAACCTGTTCAGTCCACCTGATGTCAGCAGAGCTGTGGTGGGCAGCCTCTTCATGTTCTAGCCTCCTTCAAGCATGCCATTGCCCACATTTCTGTCTCAGGCCTTTGCTTTGCTCTGCTGTTGACATTTGGTGCTACCAAAGAGGTTAGCATTTGGATGTAAAATGTGTTTGGTGAGCATATGAAGCAGGACTTCAAAGTCATATCCAAAAGAACTGGCCACCAGGAATTACAAAATAATAATAATAATCCTATGGAATATAAGCAAATATAGAATAATACCCAACCATAATGAGAAGTAAAACTCATGCATAAGAACTTCACTTTTGACATAAATATAACTCAGGACAAGCCCAAAGATTTCTTATGAAAAGTTTTTAAAAAGACACTGTTGTCTTCTCAAACCAAAAAATGATTCAACATTTAACAAAGAAGCTGATTTCCTTAAAGTGATTCAGATAATTATTGGAATAATGAAATAGTCGAATTGATGCTGAAAAGGATTAGAAAAATGTAAGGCAAACATGAAAGATAAAGAAGGAATTATAAAAATAATAAAAATATCAAAAGATGAACAATACGCCAGAATAGAAAGCAAACACTGAAGAAAGTAAAACTGGACCAGCAACAAAAGAAAACATCAAAGCTATTAAAACTAAAATTAGAAAATGGAAAGAAAAAAAAAAAATCTTCTAGAAATTTGCCTCAGCGAAACATCAAACAGCTATACCTACCTGGGTTCAATAACCTGAGGCACCCTGAAGATTTCATGCAGAAGAAACTCTCTTCTTTTTGCCACTATGTATTAAAGAAGCTCTGCTATTTTTTTCTTTCTCATACCTGGATGAAATCATAGGTAAATCCTATGGCCTTGGTTTTTAGAACTTAGGTGGATAAGAATCACCAGGAGGGCTTGTCAAAGCAGATTGCTGGGGCCCATTCTCAGTTTCTGATTCAGCAGGTCTAGGGTCCAAAAGCAAAAACCAAACCCACTGCTAGTGAGTTGATTTCAGCTCATAGTGACTCTGTAGAACAGAGTAGAACTGCCCATCAGGTTTCCAAGCCTGTGAATCTTTATGGAAGTAGACTGGTACATCTTTCTCCCACGAAGTGGCTGGTAGATTCAAACTGCCAACCTTTCAGTTGGTAGTTGAGCACTTTAACCACTGCACCACTAGGGATCCTAGGTCTATGATAGGGCCCAAGAATTTGCATTTGTAACAATTTCTCAGGTGATGTTGCAGCTGCTGTGGCAGGCAGGGGTGAGGGAGTTGGAGGGAGCAAAGTTTGAGAACCATTACCTAGAGTTTCTGGTTACTATCAAGTAATTAGCAGTTACATTTTTGAGATATTAAAAATTAAAGTCTTGCATAAATTATAGCTTTACTCTTTCATCTGATTCACCAAGACAGAAAAAGAGAACCTGGTTTAGCTGCCATGTTTGGCTTAGAAGCTTGCAACAGGGAAGAAGGATATGCACGTATGCTCAGTTGTTTTTTCCTTCTGCCTACATCCCTGTTTTAGGCTGGGTTCTCTAGAGAAGCAAAACCAGGGAAGTGTATATATATAGATATATATATATATACATATATATATAGATATATATATAGATATATATATATAGATATATATATACATATATATATATAGAGAGAGAGAGAGAGAGATTTATATCAAGAAAATGGCTCACATGGTTGTAATCCCAAGTCTGTGAGTCAGGGTGGAGGCTTCTCCTGACTCATGGTAGCTGCAGGGGCCAATGAACCCAAGATCAGAAGATCAGATAGCAGGCCTGTGGCTCACAGGCTTCGGAGGCTGACGAATCCCAAAGATTGACAGCTAAGCTGCAAGCTCAAGTCCTAAGGACCAGAGGTCAGATGATGAAGCAGATGCAGGATCCAAAGCGAGCAAAAGCCAGTGAGCTTTGCCAGAAAGTCCACATATATCAAGAGCAGGTCACACACCCAAGGAAACTCCTTTCAACTGATAGGCTGCTTATAGCAGATCTCATCCTGGAGGTGCTTATATTATATCAGATCTCATTATGGAGGTGATTACATCATGACATATCTGCCAAACTACATCATAACTAGCAAACCACTAAGAATCATGGCCCAGCCAAGTTGACACAACCTTAACCATCACAATCCTCCCTTTGTCAACCTGTACACATCTCCCTAAACCATTCACAATCTCTAAATAAAGACAATTATAAAGTCATACTTGTGCCTAACATTATAAAACTAACACATGTGCAACTGAAAATGCACTTGCTGTGTTGACATCTCATATTTTATAAGAAAACAAAAACACATACAAGGAAGAAATACTCATAACAATTACAGTTCTTGTTTCTGCAACTGGGCATGTAGTCGAAGCTGGTATTTAGAGCTACTTTCTTCCACCACCCATTCCATATTCCCTTTACTCTCAGCAAACACCTCAGCTGTTTGTGGTCCTTTGCCTGGTGGGGTGACCCAAACCTTCATTCCTGAAGGGTCTGGGCCATTAGTAGTCATGTCAGAATTGGGTTTTTCATTGACTTTAATCACAGGGCATGGTAGTACTAAGAGACCTCCCAAGGGAACTCCTGTATTCCAGACATACTCTTCTTTACCTCCATTATGAAATACTGATCTGATTTGTTCTTGGTAATCAAGACCAATCACACCAGTCAATACAGTAACTCCCTTCTTTGCCTGTTGATCCAGAGGCACGAGGAGACCAAAGTGGCCGAATGGCATCCTTAACTTCCAGTTCAATGTAATCAGTCTTGTGTCTCCTGGTGAGTACATTCTTTCCTTTGGAACTAAGATCTCTAGACCCTCAGAGCAGAGGGTCACGAGGACAGGAGGCAAAAATTTTGCAAATGGCTCACTAAGGGTAATACTGGGTGATGACACTCCCATTTCCACTCCTTGAATCCTGGCTATGAGAGGAACAGCACCATATTTTGGGCTCTGGCTTAGAGCGCATATAGTCTCCTGGAGAACATTGCCCCAACCCTGTGAAGTATTGCCACCTAGCTGTCACTTTAATTTTGTCTGTAGAAGGCATTACATCGTTCTATCAAGCCAATTGCTTCAGGATGATGGGGAACATGGTAAGACCACTGAGTTCCATGAGCGTGGGCCCATTACTGTATTTCATTTTCTGTGAAGTGATTTTCTTGATTTGATGTGTTGCTGTGTGGGATACCATGATGAGGCATTCTGTAAGTTCACAGATGGTAGTTTTAGCAGAAGCAGTGATTGCAGGGAAGGCAAATCCGTATCCAGAGTAAGTGTCTATTCCAGTAAGAACAAAACACTGTCCTTTCCATGATAGAAATGGTTCAATGTAATCAAGCTGCCACCAGGTTGCTGGCTGATCCCCTCAAGGAATGCTGCCATATCAGGTACTCTGTTTTGGTCTCTGCTGTTGGCAAATTGGGCACTCAGCAGTGGCTGTAGCCAAGTCGGCCTTGGTGAGTGGAAGTCCGTGTTGCTGAGCCCATGCATAACCTCTATCCCTGCCACGATAGGCACATTGTTCATGAGTCCATTGGGTAATGATGTAAATGGCTGGAGAAAGAGGATGACTGGTTTCCATAGAACCTGTCATCCTATTCACTTGATTGCTAAAATCCTCCTCTGCCAAGTTCACCCTTTGGTGGGCATTCACATGAGACATAAACATCTTCATTTCTTTGGTCCATTCAGAGAGGTCTATCCACATACCTCTTCCCCATACCTCCTTGTCACCAATTTTCTAATCATGTTCCTTCCAAGTCCTTACCCATCCAGCCAAATCATTGGCCATAGCCCATGAATCAGTATGCAGTTGGACATCTGGCCATTTATCCTTCTAAGCAAAGTGAACAAACAGTTGCACTGCTTGAAGTTCTGCCCATTGTGAGGATTTCCTTTTACCACTGTCCTTCAGGGAGGTCCCAAGAAGGGGCTGTAGTACTTCCACTATTCACTTTCAAATGATGCCTGCATATTGTGCAGAACCATCTGTAAACCAGGCACGAGTTTTCTCTTCCTCAGTCAACTGATCATAAGGAACTCCCTGCGAGACCATTGGTTCTCACTTGGACAGGGCATATAATGTGATAACAGTAGAGATCATGGACATTTGGGCCACTTCCTCATGCAACTTACTTATGCCTTCAGGTCCTGCCTGGGCTCGATCTCATATATACCACTTCCATTTAAAGAAGGAGTGCTGCTGTGCACATCTGACTTCATGACTCTGTGGGTCAGATAACACCCAACTCATGATGGGCAGCTCAGGTCACTTCATGACTTAGGGGCCCATTGTTAAGCGTTCTATCTCTACTAAGGCTGAGCAACAAGCCAAAAGCTATTTCTCGAAAGGAGAGTAGTTTTCTGCAGAGGATGGCAGGGCTTTGCTCCAAAGCACTAAGGGTCTGTGCTGTGGTTCACCAGTAGGGGCTTGCCGAAGACACCAAACAGCATCTCTGTCTGCCACTGACACTTCAAGCACCATTGGATCAGCAGGATCATATGGCCCAAGTGGTCAAATGGCAAAATGGCTTACACAGAGGCCTGAACCTGTTGCAGAGCCTTCTCTTGTTACGGGCCCCACTCAAAACTAGCAGCTTTTCGAGTCACTTGGTAAATAGACTAGAGTAGCACACCCAAAGGAGGGATATGTTGCCTCCAAAATCCAAAGAGGCCCACTAGGCATTGTGCCTCCTTTTTAATGGTGGGAGGGGCCAGATGCAATAGCTTATCCTTCACTTTAGAGGGAATATCTCAACATGTCCCACACCACTGAACCCCTAGAAATTTCACTGAGCTGGAGGGGCTCAAATTTTTTTTGGGGTTCACTTCCCACCCTCTAGCACACAAGTGTTTTACCAGTAAGGCCAAAGTCATTGACACTTATTCCTTACTAGGTCCAATCAGCATAATTTCATCAATATAATGGAGTAGTGTGACATCTTGTGGAAGGGAAAGGTGATCAGGGTCCCTGTGGACTAAATTATGACATAGGCCTGGAGAGTTAGTATACCTCTGAGGTAAGAGAGTGAAGGTATATTGCTAGTCTTGGCAGCTGAAGGCAAACTGCTTCTGGTAGTCTTTCAAAACAGGTATGGAGAAAAAGGCACTGGCCAGATCAATAGCTACATACCAGGTATCAGAAGATGTATCAATTTGCTCAAGCAATGAAACCACACCTGGAACAGCAACTGCAATTGGGGTCACCACGTGGTTAAATTTTCGATAATCCACTGTCGTTCTCCAAGATCCATCCATTTTTTGCACAGACCATACAGGTGAGTTAAATGGGGATGTGATGGCAATCACTACCCCGCATCCTTCAAGTCCTTGGTGGTGGCAGTAATCTCTGCAATCCCTCCAGGAATGTGGTATTGCTTTTGGTTTTACTATTTTCCTAGTTAGGGCCTCTCACTTGGCTTTCCCTACCATAATAGCCCTTACTCCACTTGTCAGGCATCCAGTGTGGGGGTTCTGACAGTTGTTGAGTATATTTACTCCAAGTATGCTTTCTGGAACTGGCAAATCACTATAGGATGGGTTCAGGGACTCACTGTACCCACTATAAGCTGAACCTGAGCTAAGACTCTATTAATAATCTGACCTCTGTATATCCCCACTCTGACTGGTGGGCCACAGTGATGTTTTGGGTCTCCTGGAATTAGTGTCAATTCAGATCTGGTATCTAGTAATCCAGAAAAAGTCATATTATTTCCTTTTCCCCAATGAACTGTCACTCTCATAAAAAGTCATAGATCCCTGTGGGGAGAGCTGGGAGAAAGATTAACTGTATAAACTTTTGGCAGTAGTGGTGTCCTTCCTAAGGGGATTTGGTCTCCCCTTCACTCAAGGGGTTGTAGGTCTAAACTGGCTCAAGTTTGGGAATTGATTGAGGGACCACAATTCTCTATTGTGGCAATTCGAGTTAGACTGCCACTCACTTGACCTAGAATTCTTCTAATTGTACAGATCAAGTAAATATTTAGTAGATTTCCCACCTATTTCACTCCTAAGAACTAAGTAGCCAACACCATAAGTCCGTATGAGTCAAACTATTCTGATTACTTCTTTGACTACTCTGTTCATTACATTAACAATGCCCACCTTATCTTTGTCAATTGAGTGCTGCCACTTGGCCCCTAACACCACAGGATTCAATCATTCCCATTGTAGTTAGGTATCTTAATTCAGTCAGGGCAGTTCCCACTGTCAAATCTGACTTAGACAGCAATCACAGCAGTCTTTCAAGGATGCTGGGACTCCTTCACAAATTTGTTTCTCACCGTAGTGGTAAAAGCTGTGTCCAGCGGGCACTCTGTGTGTGGGTCTATGGATCTGACCTGATAAATCCACTCTAGCATGCCAATTTCCCTAAGCCTTTAGATTCCTTATTCTACAGTATACCAAGGCAGGTCTGGTACATCAAGTTGATTTAGTGGAGGCCTCTGTATAATCCATGCTTCAGCAACTCAACCAAATAAACTATTAGATCCTTTCCTGACCTCTCAAGCTGAAACACTGAATGAAGAATCTGTGCTGAGTGGGCCCATATCAATAAACTTAGACTGACACATCTTTATGTTCCTTGCATCATTATCTCAAACCCTTAACAGCCATTCCCACACATATTCCTTGTGTGTACACATTAGAAAATTCAAGCAGCTCTTTTCAGTTGCAGTGTATCACCTCCTGGGTCATGCTTTGTACTTTACCTTTTTGGGCTCACTGGGCTTAAGTCTTGTTATAGGTCTAGAAGCAAAAATGTGTAATAAGGATGTGTTCTGAGAACATTCAGCAATGTCTTGTAAGGCATCTGCCTCAGGTAATGCCCCAGGCAATGACTCAGATGCCTCCCCAGGGAAAAACTCAGACAAAGGCTCTGCAGAGACAGCTGAGTTAATCTCATCAGATGGGGGTAGAGGGGCTAATGGTTTTACTGAGGGGCAGAGCATTAGCAAACAAAGATGGAGTAATCTCTTCAGATGGGAGAGGGCTAGTTCTATTGGCAGGAGTGATTGAACGGAATTTAGGGGCTGAGTGTCCCCAGTGTCCTGATTATCTACCCATATGCCCCCATCTCAAGTTTCAGGACCCCATTTCTTCCAAGTCAATGCCCTCACTTTAACTTGAGACGTCATTTGAGGTTGCGTATTCAATTGGCATTGTAATAAGACTCTGGGTTTGGTTTTTGGCAATATCAGCTGTTACTAGAAGAAATAAGGCTTTCAAGGCACAAGTGGAAATTTTGAGGTGGTTTATGTGGTGCTTGAGCTTGATTCTGAAGTCCTGAGCTCATCTCTTTCTTTCACCACTTTGTCTAGCGAAAGTAGGTCCAAACAACAAGCTTCATTATACTTCTCATCCTGAAAAAATTGTAGAAACATATTAAACATGTGATCACCCAGGGCCTCACCTCTCATCAATATATTTGATCTATTAATGGTGATATTTTGCGTATTTCTATTGCCACCTCAGGCCATGGATTAGCAGTGCCCTCTCTTCTACTTGAATCAGAGTCATCAATATCTTTTAAGACTAATCAGACTTGAGACCCAATTTAGAAACTTCATCCTTACAATTTTGTTTCTTTAGAACCACTCTCAGTCTCAAATGTCTTAGGCTGGGTTCTCTAGAGAAGCAAAACAAATGAAGTACATATATATATATATGGAGTTAAGAGCTACAGCTGCTAACCAAAAGCAGTTCGAATCTATCATCTGCTCCTTGGAAACCCTATGGGACATTTCTACTCTGCTCTATAGTGTCGCTATGAGTTGGAATCGACTCGACGGCACACAACAACAACAACGTATGTGCGAGTATATATATATAAATATATATATACATGCATAAAGAGATACTGGTATCAAGGAAATGACTTATGCAGTTGCAGAGGCTGTAAAAATCCTAAGTCCATAGGTCAGGCTGGAGGTTTCTCCTGACTCAAGTAGCTGCAGAGGCTGATGAACCCAAGATTGGCAGGTCAGATGGCAGGGCTGTGGATCACAGACTGTGGAGGCTGAGGAATCCCCAGATTGTCTGGTAATATGATAGGCTGCTGGCTCACAGTCTGCAGTGGCTGACTAATTCCAAGATTGGCATGTAAGCTGCTAGCTCAAGTCCCAAGAACCAGAGGTCAGTTGACAAGCCAGATGCAGGATCAAGAATAAGCAAAAGCCAGTGAGCTTTGCCAAAAAGTCCACATATATTGGATGCAGGCCACAAACCCAAGGAAACTCCTTTTCAACTGACTGGCTGCTCATAGCAGATCTCATTATGGAGGTGATTACATTATATCAGATCTCATTATGGATGGGTAATTGCATCATTGCATAACTGAAAAAAGACATCATAACTGCCAAACCACTAAGAATCATGGCCTAGACAAGTTGACACACAACCTTACCCATCACAATCCCCTACTCTAATTATTGCCCATTAATTTTTCCCTTACAGGCTTGGTCTTAAGTTGCATAGTCTTACGTGGCTAATGCATTGTTAATAGGGCCCTATGTGAAAGAATGCCTTTTTCACCTGAAAAACACAGTGACTACCAGGAGCACAGCCCAGAACTGGGTGATGCTACCTGAGACTAGTCAAATCCACAATGGTAATTACAAAGATTTCTTTCCCCTCAATTCCTGGCTTCCTTCCAACCACCTCCTTCTGACTCCTGCTATCATCTCTGCCTCTCTAGGCAATCCCATTTCATAGCTCAGAAATGATTGAGATGTCAAATACTGACCTTACAAGTTTCTAGCCTGTCCTGCATTGTCTTCTACTGGTTTCAGGCTTTGAGAACTCTCCCCAGAATCCAAAACATTAGGAAGGGTCAACTTAACATCTTTTCACTATAAAAGATAAAATGCTTAGATATGTTTTGTGCATTAATTGTAACCACGGACTCAGATACACACGAAATATACAATTCTGTGTTATTTCATATGAATTTAAATTGGACACCAAACCTCCATCTTGCAGCTGTTATTGGGATTCCACTTTGTCCTAATGGTGTACCAGAATCTGGAAATAAAATGGGAATAAAGATAATGAAATAAGGATAGGATTTTTAATCTATATTTCACAGTGATTGTCACTGATGTCTTATTGTCCAAACTCCCAGAGATAGACACCTTTATTCTGGCAGCTCTTTGATTCCAAATGACACGTTATGGACATTTGCAGTGGTGTTTGATGATATTGGAAACTTGGTGTAGTTGCTTGTCAGGATGTCTTATGATGTCCTTGAGGACACTGCCATAAAAGGAATCAAGGTAATTTGGGGTTGCAGTGACGTCACAATTAGTCTAATAATCTCACATGCTGTTTGGGGATGTATCCACACGTGACTTGCCAGTGGATAGTAAAATGTGGAGCAATCAAAAGACCGGTGTTACAAACATGCTTTGCTTACAATGATCATTACAAAGATTGTGGGTTTGGGTAGCTGCTTGTGACTTCCCTGGAGACCTTAAGCAATGAAATAGCTAAGCCTAAGGCCCTATATTCCCACCTCAAGTCATGAATGGAGAATAAAAATGCCTCTAAGTTGATGTTACAGGAATCCTTCATTTCTTGCAGCTGGAAGGTAGACATGACTGACAATCAGATCCAAGACTAGATTGTACAAGTTACATACAGCATTGCAAAATCCTTTAGATCTCAACCTTGACAGGTCTCTTATGCTAAAATCAAATAAATAGTTGGGAAGTGGTGGGATCCTAAGATGTGGAATGGGGACAAATTGGAGCATATTCAAACAGCTGAGAAATGTAAACCAAAAGTGACTGCAAAAATTTCCTTGCTTGTGAAAGCAACCCCTTTTCCACCTCACCGGACAGAAGCAGACTTCATTTACTTAAAAGCCTTTCTAACAGGACTGAGAATTTGAATTTCCACCCCAGATACACTGAATCAGAATCCACATTTTAACAAGATTTCCAGGTGAGTCTTTTTGTTTTTATTGTTGTAGTTTAAGTGAAAGTTTACAATTGAAGTTAGTCTCTCATACAAAAATTTATACATACTTTGTTATGTAACCCTAACTGCTCTTCCTATACTGTGACAGCACACTCCTCCTTTCCACCCTTGATTTCCTGTGTCCATTCAACCAGCTCCTAACCCTCTCTGCCTTCCCATCTCACCTCCTAACAGAAGCTGCCCATTTAGTCTCAAGTATCTCCTTGAGCTAAGAAGCACGCTCTTCACAAGCGCCATTTTATGTCCCACAGTCCAGTCCAATCTTTGTCTGAACAGTTGGTCTCAGGAATTGTTCTAGTTCTGGGTTGACAGAGAGTCCGGGGGCCATGCTTTCCGGGGTTCCACCAGTTTCAGTCAGACCATTAAGCCTAGTCTTTTTACTAGAATTTGAGTTCTGCTTCCTACCCTTCCCCTGCTCCATCAGGGACTCCCCATAGTGTTTACTATCAGGGAAGTCAGTGGTAGCCAGGCACCATCCAGTTCTTCTGGTCTCAGGCTGATGAACTCTCTGGTCTATGTGGCTCTTTCTGTCTCTTGGGCCAATACTTTCCTTGTGTCTCTGGTGTTCTTCATTTTCCTTTACTCCAGGTGGTTGGGACCAATTGATGCATCTTAGATGGACACTTGCTAGCTTTTAAGACCCCAGATGCCACTCACCAAAGTAGGATACAGAACATTTTCTAAATAAGCTTTGGTATGCCAATTTACATAGACGTCCCCTGAAAGCATGGTCCCCAGAACCCTGCCCATGCTACTCTGTCCCTTGAAGTGTTTGATTGTATTCAGGAAACTTCTTAAAGCTTTGGTTTAGTCCAGTTGTGCTGACTTCCCCTGTAGTGTGTGCTGTCCTATCCTTCACCTAAGATAATTCTTGTCTACTACCTAGTTAGTGAATAACCCTCACCCTCCCTCCCCACTGTCATAGCAATCAAAGAATGTTGTCTTCTGTGTTTAAACCTTTTCCTGAGTTCTTATAATAGTGGTCTTATACAATATTTGTCCTCTGTGACTGACTAAATTCACTCAGCATAATGCCCTCCAGATTCCTCCATGTTACAAGAGGTGTCACAGCTTCATCATTGTTCTTTATCGTTGCATAGTATTCCATTGTGTGAATATACCATAATTTGTTTATCCATTCGTCCGTTGACGGGCACCTAGGTTGTTTCCATCTTTTTGCTATTATGAACAGTGCTGCAATGACATGGGTGTGCATATATCTACTCGTGTGATGGCTCTTATTTCTCTAGGATATATTCTAAGGAACAGAACTGCTGGATCGTATGGTACGTCTATTTCTAGCTTTTTAAGGAAGCACCAAATTGATTTCCAAAGTGGTTGTACCATTTTACATTCCCACCAACCGTGTATAAATGTTCCAGTCTCTCAACAACCTCTCCAGCATTTATTATTTTGTGTTTTTTGGATTAATGCTAGCCTTGTTAGGGTGAGATGGTTTCTCACTGTAGTTCTGATTTGCATTTCTCTAATGGCTAATGATTGTGAGCATTTCTTCATGTGTCTGTTAGATGCCTGAATGTCTTCTTTGGCAAACTGCCTGTTCATATACTTTGCCCATTTTTTAATTGGGTTATTTGTCTTTTCATTGTTGAGGTTTTGCAGTATCTTGTAGATTTTAGAGATTACACGCTGATTGGAGTTGTTGTAGCCCAAAAATTTATCCCAGTCTTTAGGTTGTCTTTTAACTCTTTTGGTGAAGTCTTTTGATGAGCATAAAGTGTTTGATTTTTAGGAGCTCCCACTTATCTAGACTGTCTTCTGGTGCTTGTGCATTGTTACTTATGGTTCATATTCTGTTTATGACATCTATTAGGGCTCCTAGCATTGTCCCTATTTTTTCTTCCATGATCTTTATCATTTTCAATTTTTCAATTTAGGTCTTTGATCCATTTTGAGTTAGTTTTTGTACATGGTGTGAGGTATGGGTCTTGTTTCATATTTTTGCAGATGGCTATCCAGTTATGCCAGCACCATTTGTTAAAGAGACTGTCTTTTCCCCAATTAATGGACTTTGGGCCTTTGTCAAATATCAGCTGCTCATAGGTGGATGAATTTATGTCTGGATTCTCAATTCTGTTTCATTGGTCTATATAGCTGTTATTGTACCAGTACCAAGCTGTTTTGACTATGGTGGTGGTATAATAGGTTCTAAAATCAGGTAATGTGAAGCCTCCCTCTTTGGTCTTCTTCTTGAGTAATGCTTTACTTATCCAGGGCCTCTTCCCTTTCCATATGAAGTTGGTGATTTGTTTCTCCAACTCATTAAAAAACACTGTGGAATTTGGATCTGGATTCCATTGTATCTGTAGATAGTTCTGGGTAGAACTGACATTTTCACAATGTTGAGTCTTCCTATCCAGGAGCAAGGTATGTTTTTCTACTTACACAGGTCTCTTGGTTTCTTGCAGTAGTGCCTTGTAGTTTTCATTGTATAGGTCTTTTACATCTCTGGTTAGATTTATTCCTAAGTATTTTATCTTCTTGGGGGATATTGTAAATGGTATTGATTTGGTGATTTCCTCTTCAAAGTTCTCTTTGTTGGTGTAAAGGAATTCAACTGATTTTTTGTATATTTATCACCTATCCTGATACTTTGCTGAAATCTTCTATTAGCTCCAGTAGTTTTCTTGTGGATTTTTGGGGGTTTTCTGTGTATAAGATCATATCATCTGCAAATAGAGATACTTTTACTTCTTCCCCACCAATTTGGATGCACTTTCTTTTCCTAGCCTAATTGCTCTGGCTATGACCTCCTGCAAAATGTTGAATAAGAATAATGATAAAGGGCATTCTTGTCTGGTTCCTGTTCTCCAGGGGAATGCTTTCAAACTCTCTCCATTTAGGATAATGTTGGTTATTGGCTTTGTATAAATGCCCTTAATTATGTTGAGGAATTTCCCTTCTATTTCTATTTTGTTGAGAGGTTTTATTATGAATGGGTGTTGGACTTGGTCAAATGCCTTTTCTGCATCGACTAATAAGATTATGTGGTTCTTGTCTTTTGTTTTACTAATGTGATGGATTATATTGATTGTTTTTCTAATGTTGAACCATCCCTGCATACCTGGTATAAATCCCACTTGATCACGTTGAATTTTTTTTTTTTTTTTTTTGATACGTTGCTGAATTCTATTGGTTAAAATTTTGTTGAGGAATTTTGCGTTAATGTTACTGAGGGATATTGGCCTGTGATTTTCTTTTTTTGTGGCGTCTTTACCTGGTTTTGGTATCCAGGTTATGCTGGCTTCAAAGAATGAGTTTGGCAGTATTCTGTCCTTTTCTGTGCTCTGAAATACTTTTAGTAGTAGTGGTGTTAACTCTTCTCTGAAAGTTTGGTAGAATTTTCCTGTGAAGCTGTCTGGACCAGGAATTTTTTTGTTGGGAGTTTTTAAATTACCCTTTTAATCTCTTCTTTTATTATGGGTTTATGTAGTTGTTCTACCTCTGTTTGTGTTAGTTTAGGTAGCTAGTGAGTTTCTAGAAATTTGTCCTTTTCCTCTAGGCTTTCAAATTTGTTAGAGTACAATTTTCCATAGTATTCTGTTATGATGCTTTTAATTTCAGTTGGGTCTGTTGTGATATCACCCATCTCATTTCTTATATGGGTTATTTGCTTCCTCTCCTGTTTGTCTTTTGTCAGTTTGGCCAATGGTTTATCAATTCTGTTGATCATTTCAAAGAACCGGCTTTTGGTCTTGTTAACTCAACTGTTTTTCTGTTCTCTATTTCATTTAATTCTATTCTAATTCTTATTATTTCATTTTTTTCTTGTGCCCGAGGGCTTCTTTTGTTGCTATTTCTACTTGTTCCAGTTGTAGGGTTAATATTTTGATTTTGGCCCTTTCTTCTTTTTGGATGTGTGCATTTATATATTGCTATAAACTGACCTCTGAGCACTGCTTTTGCTGTGTCCCAAAGGTTCCGGTAGGATATGTTTTTGTTCACATTTGATACTATGAATTTCTTTATTCCAGCCTTAATTTCTTCTATAACCCAGTAGTTTTTCAGAAGGGTGTTGTTCAGTTTCCATGTGTTTAATTTTTTTCCCTTGATTTTTCTGTTATTGATTTCTACTTTTATGGGTTTATGGTCAGAAAACATGCTTTGTAATATTCTGATGCTTTGAATTTTATTAAGGCTTGCTTTATGGCCTAATATGTGGTCTATTCTGGAGAATGTTCCATGTGCGTTGGAAAAGAAAGTATACTTGGCTACTGTTGGGTGGAGTGTTCAGTATATGTGTATGAGATCAAGTTGGCTGATTGTAGCATTTAGATCTTTCATGTCTTTGTTGAACTTCTTTCTGGATGTTGTGTCCTTCACCGAAAGTGGTGGGTTGAAGTCTCCTACTACTATTGCAGAACTATCTGTATCTCTTTTCAATGCTGTTAGAGTTCATTTTATGTATTTTGGAGCCCTGTCATTGGGTGCATAAATATTTATTATAGTTATGTCCTTCTGGTGTATTGACCCTTTAATCATTATATAGTATCCTTTCTCATCCTTTGTGGTGGATTTTACTTTAAACTCTATTTTGTCTGAGATTAATATTGCCACTCCTGCTCTTTTTTCAGTGCTGTTTGTTTGATATTTTTACATCCTTTTAGTTTTTGTTTATGTCTCCTGTAGGCAGCATATAGACGTATTGTGTTTTTTTATCCAATCTGCCACTCTGTCTCTTTATTGGTACATTTAGTCCATTTACATTCAGTGTAATTATTGATGAGTATAGTGCTGCCATTTTGATGTCTTTTTTTGTGTGTGTGTGTTGCTGACAGTTTCTTTGTTCCACTTAATTTTCTGTGCTGAATCATTTTTCTTTATGTATTTTCTTTTCATCTTTTTCATTGTTGTTGACTTTGTATTTCTGAGTCTTTATATTTTTCTTGTCTTTTATTGATGTGTAGGATTGTTAGTTCCCTTTGTGGTTACCTTAATATTTATCCCTACTTGTCTAAGTTTATACCAGTCTTTTATTTCTTTATACTGCCTTGACTTCCTCTATATATGAGAAATCTATTTCTCCAGTTTTTAGTCCCTCAATTTTGTTTTAATGTTGTCATCTTTTACATATTGACATCTCTGTTTCCCTATTTTCAGTGTTTTAGCTTTGATTTATTTTCGTGACTTCCTTATCTGGGTTGATATCTGGTTGCTCTGTCCTGTGTTCTAGTCTTGGGTTGTTATCTGATGCTGTTGATTTTCCTACCAGAGGACTCCCTTTAGTATTTCTTGTAATTTTGCTTTGGTTTTTTGCAAATTCCCTAAACTTCTGTTTATCTGGAAATGCCCTAATTTTGCCATCATATTTGAGAGACAGTTTTGGTGGATATATAATTCTTGGCTGGCAATTTTTTTCCTTTAAGGCTTTGTGTATGTCATCCCATTGCCTTCTTGCCTGCTTGATTTCTGCTGACTAGTCCAAACTTATTCCTATTGACTCTCCTTTGTAGATGACTTTTCATTTATCCCTAGTGGCTCTTAAAATTCTCTCTTTATCTTTGGTTTTGGCAAGTTTGATTATAGCATGTCTTGGTAACTTTCTTTTGGGATCTACCTTATATGGGGTTCAATGAGTATCTTGAATAGGTATCTTCTCATCTTTCATGATATCAGAGAAGTTTTTTGCCAAGAAATCTTCAACAATTCTTTCTGTATTTTCTGTTATTCCCCCCCCCCCCTTCTGGTACTGCAATCACTCGTAGGTTATTCCTCTTGATAGAATCTCACATAATTCTTAGGGTTTCCATTTTTTTAAATCCTTTTATCTGATTTTTCCTCAAATAAGCTGGCATCAAGTGCTTTATCTTCAGTCTCACTAATTCTGCCTTCTATTACCTCAGTTCTGCTCCTATGACTTTCTGTTGTCTGGTTTTGAATTTTATTGTTAATCTTCTGGATTTCTGTTTATTGTCTCTCTATGGATTCTTGCAGCCTGTTAAATTTGTCATTATGCTCTTCTCTAATATTCTTAAGTTCCTCTGTTGTGTGTTCTGTGTTTTGCATAATTTCCTTTGTGATCTCTTCAAGAGTTCTGTATATTAATCTTTTGTATTTTTTCTATTCTGCCTCTGGTAATTCTAAGAAATTTTATTCCTCTGGAAAATTTCTAGATTCTTTATTTTGGGAGTTTGCTAAAGCCATCATGGTATGACTATGTGATTTGATATTGACTGTTGTTTCCAAGCCATCAATAAATTATTATTTTATGTTTGCTTATTGTGTCCTAGCTTCTTCTTTTGTTTTGTTTTGATACGCCCAAATAGGCTGCTCGTGTGAGCTAGCTCAATCACCAGTGTCCCTAAATCTCCAACATCCTGCCACCAGGTGGCCAGACCTGCCACTAAATATGTGAGCCCAGGAGTCCACTCACTCCTCCTGTATGGATTCAGCTCAGGTGTCCAGGTAGTCAGCCACCAAGTGTCTGGTGCAGGCTCTCACCTACAGTCCTAGACAGGCATGGGTGATTGGTGTAGGCACAGACATCCAGCTGCAGCAGGAGGACACAGGCTAAGCACGGCAGGGGGCTGATGGCCACCCCCGAGTGTCCAGGACAAAAGCGTGTCCCTGTTCCCTAGAGCACGTAGGTAGGTATGTTCTGCATCCAGACTATGAGCGCCCAATGCTGTTGGCTGTAAGGACTGGGGGGGCACCTCTTCTTCTTGGGCCCCTACTGCAAGTGGCTAGGTGGTGTGGGTGGAGCCACCAGTCCCCAGGCCCCTGCTGTGGGTAGGTGAAGACCCTGCTTAATGGGCAGTGTCAAATGTCATGAACCTGCCACTTCACAGCTGAAACAGTTGAAGTTAGACTTCAGGTATATACCCTGTTTTACTGCAGTAATGAGGGCCTATGCTGTTGAAATGGGCCAACACAAGTCTATGCAGGGGGAAAGGCAGTCAAAGTCCCTGGATCCCTTATGCCTGTGCCTAGGCAAAGGAGCTGTGCCTACCCTGAGTTCCTGGCTTAGGGGAGCCGGCAGATTATTTTTTCCTGTTTGTTAATTTGTTCTGTCTCTAAGGCTGGGGGAATGGCTCAGGGTGCATGATGGGTCCTACTTCTGGCCCAGGGGGCTCTGCCATCTCTGAAGCCATCCTGAACCCAGTGCAGAGCAGGGAGGTAAATGGGAGAGAGGTTTTTCCCTAAGGGATGTGTTTTTGATCGGCGTGGTAGACCAGATGTAAATACTTATCTTTCGCTGATCGAGGGCTGCTTCTCACTGGTTCTGGATGGCCTAGTAGACTCTGCGCCACTGGGTCTCTCCCAGTGTGGAAAATGCCTCCCGAGCGCTGCTGCTTGCCTGCCTCACCACTCATCCCTGAGCTGATCCAGGCTGAAGAACTCAGGCTTTTGCCGGCTCAGGTCTGGCAACTCCTCGCTGCTTCGGAACGGTCTCTCCCTCCCCCTGCCACTCAGTGCGATTCTTCAACTTTGCCTTTGATGTTTAGGGCGCCTACACTGTCATATATAATCGATTCACTTGTTTTTTCAGGTCCTTGTTGTAAGAGGGACCACCAGAAGTATCTGACTACTCACCATCTTGGCCCCGCCTCCTCAGGTGATTCCTATGTATAACATCCGGGGAACTTGTGAGAAATGCAAATTCTCAGCAGGGGCTTGAACTGGAAAAAACTGGCTTGAAGCCCTGTTTTCTAGGACTTCAAATGGGGATCATGCTTCATAATGGGATGCAGATTGTCTCTAGGACCTATACTCACCATCCATTATTGCCTCCAGGTCCCAAACTAGAGTTAGATCCCAGCAGAGCTCTGGTGGAGAAGTACAAGTTTAGTTAAAGGAGAGACAGCTTAGACACTGATAAAGTGCAGAATCTTGCCAACTTATATTTACAAAATCCCATGGAGCAGGTATGGAAATGGTTTATAAGGGTGTTGGACTAAAGATGATCAAGCATAAAGTTGCATCAAGCCTATTTCATTGGAATGAGTGTATTTACCTGGAATATAGGATTCGAGGTGTTGGCTAAAACAGGTGACTGTGGGCCTGATTTTAGAGGTGACCTACAGTTAATGAAGTGGAGATGGTGGGACTTCCCAGGTATAATCTACAGGGAGGATTTGGAAGACTCAAGGAAATGGGAAATTTGGATTGGAACTGCTATGTTTAACCTCCTCAGCCACCTGCTAACCATAATCCCAGGGCTTTGAACCAGTTTGTTCTGGTTTGAACCCCTGCTGAGAATTTGCATTTCCAACCCATATACACTGAATCACACTCTAGCACTTAACAAGATCCTCAGGTGATTCTTATGTACGATAAATTTTGAGAACCGATGCTTTACTAGTAAGAAGCCCTGATTGCACAGTGGTTAAAGTGGTTGGCTGCTAACCAAAAGGTCAGTGGTTCGAACTTACTAGCTGCTCTGAGGGAGAAAGATGTGGCAGTCAACTTACATAGAAATTTACAGCCTCGGAAACACTATAGGGTGGCTATGAGTTGGAATCAACAGCAGTGGGTTTTGAGTTGGCTCTACTAGTGGTTTTCAGAATTGGTCCCTAACCAGCAGCATTAGCATTGCCTGGGTACTTGTTAGAAATGCAAATTCTCAGCAGGGGTTCAAACTGGAAGGAACTGATTTGAAACCCTGCACACTCCCTAGGAAGTCTTGGAGAACACTTCTATATTTAGGACATTAAAACAAAATTTTTGTTGAGTAGAGCATCAGTGCCTATCAAAAGCTCTTTGAGTCTGTCCCTCAAAGGCCACAGATGATCATGAAAGATGCCAGCATGTAGTTAGGCTCAATTAGAGTTGTAATAATTGGATCATAGAGTAGTAGAGGCCAGGTGGTAGCACTTCACCCACTACAGGTGAATCAATTTTCATAATAAGTGATTAACAGGGTAGTATGAGGAGTGTTCTGATTCCTAGTCTTCTGTGTTGGTGAGTAATCAGTTGATCAAGGGAGGAAATCCTAGGAATTAAATAGAGGAGCAGCCTTGTTGTGTGCTGTCAAGTTGATTTCGACTCATAGTGACCCCATATGACAGAGTAGAATGGCACCATAGGATTTTCTAGACTGTAATCTTTATGGGAGCACATAACTATGTCTTTTTCCTGTGGAGGCACTAGATGGGTTCAAACCACAAACCTTTTGATTAGTAGCTGAGCGCTTAACTGTTGTGCCACCAGGGCTCCTTTTAGAGGAGCAGCCTATACTTAAATAAACAGATAATTTCTAGGTGTAGTAGGCAAAAACCTGGCTCAGCTATAGTGGTGATTAACAGGCCCATAACCAGTTTGTAGACCTAGAGCTACTTCATTGAGAAAACACTGATTTCTTTCAGGAAGGATCCTGCAATATGGTGTACTTTTTCCTTCAAGCCTTCTCCAGAGGAATCTATGGCCATTTATGAGGGTGTGAAGAAAGGAAAGGAGAAAGGTAAATTTTCAGGTTTTCTGCAAGTTATTAGATACTGACTTTGAGAGAAAGCTAGTTCCTAACTATCTTGGTCATATCTAGTGCTGCTATAATGGAAATACCACAAGTGGATGGCTTTAACAAAGCGAAGTTTATTTTCTCACAGTCCAGTAGGCTACAAATCCAAATTCAGGGTGTCAGCTCCAGGGAAAGGCTTTCTCCGTCGGCTCTGGAAGAAGGTCTATGTCATCAATCTTCCCTTGGTCTGGGAGCTTCTCTGGGCAGGAACTTTAGGTTCAAAGGACACGCTCTGCTCCCAGCACTGCTTTCTTGGTGGTATGAGGTTCCCATGTGTCTCTGCTCACTTCTCTCTTTTATATCTCAAAAGAGATTGGTTTAAGACACTGTCTAATCTTATAGACCTCATCAGTATAACTGCCACTAATCCATCTTATTACATCATAGTGATAGAGTTTACAACACATAAGGAAATCACATCAGATTACAAAATGGTACAATATCATACAATACTGGGAATCATGACCCAGCCAAGTTGACAGATGTTTTGGGGGGACACAATTCAATCCATGACACTAACCAACCCACTTCCTCATATACCACCATGATCACTGGGCAGGGTATATCTTATAGATGTTAGGTAATAGAAATAGTCTTGGCCAGAATCCATTTCAGTATGAGTCCAAGTGGGACCACAGACACATGTGTGGTTATTTCCCTTGTTCTGGTATGCATACTGGGAACGTATAACCCTATCTACCTATTTACTTACCTACCTATCTACCTATCTATCTACCTACTTATCTATCTACCACTGAGTAACTGATAGAATCCCACATTGGTTCCCTGATTCATGAAATGAGGGCTATTATGTAGAAAAGAAAAGACCAAGTGCCAAACTTTTGTTGCCTACCCCTAGCAAAAGCCTGTAGCAGACTGAAAAGCAGTATCACTTCCTGAAGGAAGTGAAGAAATAAAAAACGCTTTAAAGTTGTGAAGGTGGTGATTCCAACCGCATTTTATTTAAATTGCCTGTTTGATCAATGCAAATGCCAAATAGACCTTACAGAGTGACTAGATAATTGAAACATGGTCATATGAAGACTTAGTTTGAGTTCCTACAAAAGCAAACTTTGAAACAAGGACTTGAGTACAGCTGGTTTATAGGAGAGGTGATTTCAGAAAGCACACATGCAGGAAGGGGGAAGTGAGATAGGGTATTTTACCATTTCAGTGTGCATTAATTAGGAGGAGGTTACTGCTATGGATCCTCTTGGGGGATCATTTAAGGTGCCATGTAAAACACAATTTACAGTTGTCCACCAAGAGACTGGGAAACTGGAATGTTTCTTTACCAACTTCTGTCCCTCATTCGTTCAGAGTTGCCTTGAGTGACACTAAGTCTCTGACATTCCCAGGCTGTAAGCTGTTCTGTGCATAGGCTGAAGAAGCGCTTATGTTTCCAAGGAAAGCAGAAAGAGAAGCAGATAAATACACGTGTTTGACTTGGAAGCAATCAGTGTGCACGAGAACTGCAGCTACAGGTAAACACAGAGGTGGGGTAAGGAAATATAATGTGGCATATCAACAGCATCTATTATAGGTCATGATGCCAATAAAACTGACCCAGCCCCTGATACACAGCTATTAACATGAGAAATAAATTATTTTCTATTTCAATCAAAAAGCTACTCAGACTCTGACTGATAAACTAGTTTCCTCTCTCCGCCTCCCTCTTTGCCCTGAGGATACCTACAATAACTTCCTCAACTCATTTAGGCTTTTATAAAACAAATCTTAGATTGTCTCTGACTTTTAACATCTTTTGCTTTTTATCTTTAAAGCAAATCAACAGACAATAAGAGACCAAAATCTCTGAGGCAAGGAATTGCTTAGGGCCTGACTACCTTTTTGAAGAAAACAAAAACAAAAGAAAACCTGGAAACATACTAGAAAAACATACACAAATTAATATTTAAAATGTAAACTGATTTTAAGCATTAAAATTTCAATTCATATTTACAATGCCAAAATGTACATTTATCCCCCTCCCCCAAAGTTCTCCTAAGAATTGTTTTCATTCTTCTCTCAAGATATGCCTGGGCATGATTTTCACATATCAATAGTAAATGGATACATAAGCCTCTAGTGGTGATAGGAAAATATCACCCAGCTGAATCTTGGGAACATGTCCAGCAGTTTTATACACATAGGAGGAAATAAGAGTTCACATTTATTAAATGTTTGCTCTGTTCCAGGAATTGTGCTAACTACTTTACATGCACTAGCTCTTTAATCCTCACAAAAATTCTGAGGCAGTTACTATTATTAATCCCACATTAAAGCCTTGGAAACTGAAGATCAGAGAAGTCAAATGGTTTGTCTAAGGTTACATAACTGGAAAGTGGCAGAATGGGGTCTTGGACTAAGTTCTCTGTCTTCATAACCATGTTCTCTCATGCTGCTACAGTTATACTGTATATGGAGGTGTTTGTGGACCCAAAACTTGAGGTGTTTGGCATGAATACAATAGCTGACTCAGATTATTTTGAATCAAACTGCATTTTGGCCTAGAGTCTCTGCTCCTGCTCTTCTTATAAGACAATTTAGCTTCTTGTAAAAGTTTAACTGTTTGTAACAAAAGAAGCAAGGGTTAGAATTTTAAGCTTGTGCTAGGACTTGTTTGTTAAAAGATATTTGTCAAGAATGTTTGTGCAGCTTGGCCTAAGGAGAATACTTTTAGTCAACATGTCCCAGAAGGTTAGGAAATAGAACTGATAATGTTAAGCAAAGATGGGGCCTGGAATTAACTTGTAACTCTACAACTCAAGATAAGGTAAACGCACATCAACCAAGTCTCAGTTTTAATTTTCTGACTCCTCCAAATCAGACTTCATTCACTGAGATCTTGGCTCCATCTCTGCTGACTCCTTGTAAGTCTGTAACTAAGGTAAAAGCATAAACTTGTTACTCTAAGATAAGAAGAAGAAACAATCATGCAGCTTTTATAGAAAGTTGACTCAATTGTTACCCAGAATGTTAACAAATAGACTTACTGATGTTAAGAAAATTGTTTAAGAAAGATTATAGTTTAACAAGCCCCTTGTAACTTTTGCCATGTACCGCTCTTTATGCCTGTAAGCTCGCAGTCTTTGTTTACTCCACCCAATAAAAACTTCACTGTCCTGCAATTTGGAACATTATTATACCCTACTTGGGTGCTAGCGGAGCCCTGGTGGCACAGAGGTTAAGCGTTTGCCTGCTAACCAAAAGGTCAGCAGTTCAAATCCACCAGTTGCTCCTTGGAAACCCTATGGGGCAGTTCTACTCTGTCCTGTAGGGTTGCTATGAGTCTTAAGACTGTGGATGGTGCTGTTGGTGGTAAGTGTGTGGAGAGAGAGAGGAGAAGTGAGGGAATGGAAGAATGGATGAGGAGTGCATCACCAAGCCACACAAGTTGTCTGAGGCACAGGCTAAGATCCAGGCATGGGATGGTCTCCCTTTTGACCTATACTTTTCACACCCCTAACACAGGGGCATGCTGGCATTGTAGGCATAACTGAGGTGAAGCCAGGCAGATTTTCATCTCCTTCACCCAGGCCTTGGGTCTTGCGATACTCTTCTAAAGAGCAGAAATACAGATCAGGGAAACATTAAGGTAATACAAGCCTAATAGACTCCACAAGGAGTATCAAGCATCCTTTAATTCCATCTCACCCCAGCCAGCCTCAGATGGAGGATGAATTTATTAAGACTTTAGAAATATGCAGGGCATATATAAAGGCTTAATCACCACTTCAGCTGGCCTGAACACGTTGACTGCTATATGTTCTGTCACCACCTAGACATAGCATACAGAATCATGCTTCCCATATTCTTTGTGTTGCATGCATAAGCAGAGAGTCATGAGCTATAATCCCAGAGTCCCAGGGGCCAACTTCTATTATATATCTATATGAAAAGCATAGATATGTTTTTGTCAAAATTAAACTGGATGTAGTTTTCACATGCATTCTTGGAAGGACAAAGCATATATAAGTGACAAATTGCTTTTCAGTCCAGTCCTATGTATGTTATTGTTGTTGTTAGGTGCTGTTGAGTCAGTCCCCACTCATAGCAACCCTATGTACAACAAAATGAAACAATGCCTGATGCTGTGCCATCCTCAAAATATGTCTGAGCCCGTTATTGCAGCCACTGTGAAAACCATCTCAATTTATGTTATAACTAGTAAAAATTCTCTGTGACACTAATAATACAGGCATCGTTATCCTTAGCCACTGGTAATAGTTTCTACTGTCTCCTGATTTTATATCTTTCAATGCCTTTATAGATATTTTAATGAAAATTTGAGAGAGGGTTTATCAGGTAGGGCTAACCTGATAGTACTTTAGTCTGTAAAGACCAGCTATAAATTTAAAGATATATAAGCAATAATGTGAATGGAATTGAAAAAAGACAGGTAACTGTGGATCACTGTTACATAAGTTCACTATAGAAGAGAGAAGCATATAGCTAATATGGCCTGTGGGGTAATTAAAAGAAAGGGGAATACCCACAAACAAAAAACAAAAAGACAACAAACAAACAAAAAACAGCGGGATGCAAAATTTAGGTTAAAATAGTGAGAAATTGAAAAGTAGTAGAAAAGGTTTGCCAAAAATCACATAACTTATTTGTCTTCCATTAAATGGAATAAAATATTATTGTGTTTAATTGTATAGATATGAATTAATGTAAATAAAGTTAACAATAATTGCATAAATATGTAAATGAAAATTGCATTCTACTTTCCAAATAAAACAATCATAATAAAATGAAAGCAATCTATACACCAAAAGGTCTAATAAAAATAGAATAAAAAAGAAAATTAACAAAAATGTAATCATGAAATAAGATTACATACTAGAACATGTTTCATGATTATAACAAATGACTTAAATCAACAATCAAAAATGTAAAAATGTAGTTTCATATTGAATTTACCAAAACAAAACCAAAATAAAAAATATGTTACATATATAAAAGCAAAAAGACACCACAAAGTTAATAAATGAAAGGTTGAACAAAGATATTCAATTAAATTTCAACAAAAATGCTAGCCATATTATTATATGAAGAGAGCCAGTTTATTATAATAAAAGAGTATATCATTTACAAAGGCACAACAAATAAATTGGATTCCAACAACATAAAATAAAAAGACAAAAACCAAAATGCTTTTAGAAATACCATGAGGAAATGACCAAAAACCTTAGTGAAAGATTATTTTCTTGCTATTTTCTGCCTGTTACCTATCTAATGAGTAAAAATGAAATAAAGACAAAAAGAAAAAAAACCTGGAATATTAATAAGTGTTATGAATTGAATTGTGTACCCCCCAAAAATGGATGTCAACTTGGCTAGTCCCTGATTTCCAGTACTGTGTGATTGTCTACCATTTTGTAATCTGATGTGATTTTCCTACGTGTTGTAAATCCTACCTCTACGATGTTAATGAGGTGAGATTATCAGCAGTTATGTTATGTTAATGAGGCAAGACTCAATCTACAAGATTAGGTTGTGTCTTAAGTCTGTCTCTTTTGAGATATAAAAGACAGAAGCAAGCAGGGACACAAGGGGAAACTCATGCCACCAAGAAACAGGAGCCGGGAGAACGGCACATCCTTTGGACCTGGGGTCCCTGTGCTGAGAAGCTCCTTGACTGGGAAAGATTAATGACAGGGACCTTCCCCCAGAGCAAACAGAGAAAGAAAGCCTTCTCCTGGAGCTGACACCTTGAATTCGGACTTCTAGCCTACTAGACTGTAAGAGAATAAATTTCTCTTTGTTAAAGCCATCCACTTGTGGTATTTCTGTTGTAGCAGCACTAGATAACTAAGACAATGAGATAAACTAAAGGCCATAGTCTATAACGTATCTCAAATAAATTATAGTTTCTTTTTAAGTATACATAATTCATATACAAAATGTTCATAAAATAGGTTAATAAATTTCTATGTATGCCATATTCCCTTCATAAAATGACATGTAGGTAAATATTCTAAATTTAAACTAAAAAAAATGAAATATAAGAAAAGAAGTTAAACACTCTTCTAAATAAAAACTGTGGTCAAAATTAACTTAAAAAACTATAAAAGAAAATTAGAAAATAATGAAAATGTAAATTCTACATACAGAAACCAAGGGCATAGAGACAAAGAATATCTTAGGAGAAAGCCCTAACTTTGACTGTCTAATTGTTAAAAACAATTAATAGGAAAATATATTAAGAATTTGAATTAAAATATAAAAATGAAACAGGGAAAAAATAGTAATAAAGAAATAATGAAGATGAAACCATTTTCTAGCCCTTCTTCTAGGCGGCTAATAATCCTTTCTGGAAAACCAAGGTGCAAAGGATGAAATTTTCTAAGTATTTGGGGTCTCCAACCTCAGTTTGGCCCATAGCCTTTCAAGGACACCCCTCCATACACTTCCAGTAAGCTATCTCCCATTCTGTGTACTTTAACCATAGGTTTTCTGAAAATATATGTGTTTTTTAATGTTTTTGGATAAAGCATTAATGTTATAGAGAGGTCAACTTTTCCAAAATTAATCTACAAATACAGTCTAATGTTAATCAAAAGTACATGACAGGTAGAACTTCTGCTTACTGTGGTGTGAAGAGATTCTTGATTCCTCTTGCAATAAAACAATAAAAAGGAAAAGGAAAAAGAAAATCAACAACAGCAACAACAACAACAACAAAAAACCCACCAAGAATAAACCTGGCCAGAATACTAAAAACAGTCATTTCAGGTTCTGGGAAATTGAGCACAAGCAGTCAACAAATTGGAAAACTTTATTACTGAAAATCATATGAGCTTTAAGTAAGAACAGCGGGAAGTCTGTGGCCTTCTTGCCTGAGGCTGCTCTTATTTCACCCTATCCTACCACCAGTAGGTAAGAACGGTAATTTTACCAGCATGTAGTTTGCCAAAAAAACCAGAAGCTTCATTGCCAATGGGGTGGACTCAAACCTGAAGCTGTAAGGCAAAACACATGGCTCCGCTAGTTAAAAATGGTGGAATAGATTAGGAACAAACAGTAAAAGCCTGTAGCTTTGCTAGTCTAATGCTTCAGTCCCTGTTGAGGAGACAAGCTGACCAGTATCTCTTTTAATGGGGATATCCTGGAAATGAACGGGGCATAGAAAGAATGAGATATGCTCTCTAGGCAGCCACGAGTGACTGGAAAACTATGCCTGCACGAGAAAGAACTAAACAAGTACACTAAAAAGTGAAAGCAAAGGGAGACATGAAAACTGGCTGCAGCTCTAACTACATTCCCCAGTCCATACATAGGCCAGCTGATAGAGTGAAGAAGCTTTATAGACTCCAGGCATTTGAGCACAATCTTTGCCAAACCCACTGGCTAACCACTAAGCCATGTAGAAACATGGATGACCCCTCAAGAAGCCAGATTAAAAAAGAAAAAATAAGAGTTAAAAACTAAATAAAAAACAGAACAGAGATATCAGTGTCTGCACATCATAGGGGAGATAGATTCCACAATTTAAGTCCAGGCAGTTACTAAAAGAAAAGCAATAATCCTCAGAAAGATAAAACATAATCCAACGTTTCAAATAAATAGGAAAGTGTGACATCCTCGGGGAGGAAAAAAAAAAAAAAGTTAATAGAAACTGACTCTTGGTGGGCCCAGATATTGGATTTAGCAGATAAATACTTCAAAATAGCTATTATAAACATGTCATGGAAAATATGATATGAGTCATTAAGGTCCTTATGGGGAAATAGAAACTATTGGAAAAAAAAAAAAAAAATGATGGGGATATTCTCAAGTTGAAAGCTGCAACAACCAAAAGGAAAAATTTACTAGATGGGATCAACAGGAGTTTTCGTGTCAGAGGAAATAATCAATGAACTTGAGGATATATCAATATAAAGTGTCCAATCCAGAAAACAGAAGGAAAAGAAAAAAAAAATTGAAAGGAAACGAACAGAGTCTCAGAGACCTGTGTCATGATCAAGCATTCCAACGTACATGTAAAGGGTGTTCCAGCATGAGAGAAATAATAAAATGGTGCTGGAAAAAATATTTGAAGAAATAACAGCTGAAAGCTTCTGAAATTTGATTTAAAAAAATTAACCTATAGATCCAAGAAGTAAAGAATCCCAAGTAGGATAAACACCAAGAGAACTACATCTAGACAAATTAGATTTCAAGCCACTAAAACTTAAAGAAAAGGAGAAAATCATTAATCGAATCTACGATTCCACCTCAAGAAGCTACCGAAAAAGAAAATCATATTTACAGATAAGGAAGGAAATAATAAAAGATTAGAACTTACAACTGTGGAATGGAAACTAGAAAAAGATTTAAGAAAATCAGTGAAAACAAAGTTGTTTCTGTGAAAAGATCAATAAAACCAATAATCACTTAGCTAGACAGATCAAGGTAAAAAGAGCATAAATTACCAAAATCAGAAGTGAAAGTGGGGCATATCTACTGAAATCAAAAGATTGGAAGGGAATGTCATGAACAACTTTATGCCAATATTATCAGACAATTTAGACGAAATGGAGAGATTCCTAGAAACATGCAAATTACCAAAACTGATTATGCTTATGTTAAGCAAAGTAATTGAATTAGCAATTATAAATCTTCTTTCAAAAAATAAAATAAAGCCCAGATCAAATGGCTTCATTATTAAATTCTATCAAAAATATAAGGAAGCAATAACACCAATTCTATACAAACATCTTCAGAAAATAGAGAAGAGATAACTTCCCTACTCATTTATGGGACAAGTATTACTCTGGTAACAAAATTAGCTAAAGCATCAGAAGAAAAGAAAGTGACACACCACACACCTCATGAACACAGATGCAAAAATTTTCAACACAGTACTAACAAACTGAATCAATCAACATATAAAAAGAATTATTCATCATGACCAAGTGTGGTTTATCCCAGGAGTGAAGAATTGTTTTAACATCTGAAATCAATACTGAAATACACTATATTAATGGAATAAAGAACGAAAACAATATGATTATAATAGATTTAGGAAAAGTATTTGACAAAATCCAACATCCATTTGTGGTAAAAACTTCTCAACAAAATATGCATAGAAAGAAACAATTGTGAGATAATTGTGCATAAGTCTCATGCATTTCTGCATATCTTACAAGAAAGGCACTGATTGTCTTTTTGTTTTGGACTATCTTTTCAAGGATGTTTGTATAGCAAACAGACTTGAAAAAAAGAGAAAGTGTCTCCTTCCAGAATAAACAACAAGCATGTTTACATGTACAATAAAGTATATATCTCCTTCAGGAGCAAAGGTCAGGCATACTTACTGCCCTTTATAAAATGTTTGGGCTACCTTATATCAGGGTTCCTCTTTGGTAACATAACCCACTACATGTGCAGGCATGTGCACTTGGTTCTCTTTGCATCATGGAATTAGGGCTCAAAGCACCAATGCAAGACATGCTGATACTCTGGCAACAGCTATATATGCGTGTAATAAGGTCTTTTGTCTCTAACCAGCAGTCTCCTGCCAGCATGCATAAAATTGTGAGAGACTAATTCATCAGCTTGAAAATAGGGTAAAATCTCAGACCCTTTACAATTCTTTAAAGAAGTTCCTTCAACCTGGTAAGACATTTACCAATAATCTACATCTACCAATAACAATACAATTTTGTTATATTTCCTATATACTTATTGAAATCTCTTTGTTTGAATCAGTATTTGTATTTCCAGGAATTATCCTACAGGATTAACTCAAGAGAGAAAAAAATATATACATAAAGATGTTTTAGGATATGCACAAAACGAATGGAAACAAACATTCTATGTTGGAATAAAAACTCAATAAATTATAGCATTGCCAAATGATGGAATATTATAATATCATTACACAATTTTGAATACTATGTTACTACAAGGTAAAACATATCTGTTATGGTGCTAAGTAGATAAAGCAGGATAATGATCATTTCATCTAGGGTTAAATTAACTTGGAGATACTCACTAAAAATATAGAGTCCTGTTCTCACCTCCCAGAGCCACTGAGTTAAAATTCTGCAGTTATAAATAAGCACCCCTTGTAGTTCTGATGTGTACAGACAATTTACAAAAAAAATCTGATTATATAATACAACATATACATAAGAAAATAAATATTTGTATGCACTCGGATAAGTCATGAATTCAATAAAAAAATTCAATAAGGGGCCAAAATGGCAGAGAAGTCAGATGCTTCCTGTGGTCCCTATTACAAAAAAGACCAGAAAAAACAAGTGAATCAATTATATATGACAATCTAGGAGCCCTGAACAACAAAGGCAAAGTTGAGGAATAGGACTGAGCAGCAAGGGGAGGGAGAGATGGTTCAGAAGCAGCGAGGAGTTACCAAACCTGACCAGGTGGGAACTGGTACACTACAGTAGGTGCACATGGTGAGGCAGTGGCACAGTGGCACTTGGGACACATTTTCCACATCGGGAGAGACCAAGCGGCAGATAGTCTACTCAAGCTGCTAGAACGAGTGAAAAGTGGCGGTCAAACAGCGAAAGATAAGTACATGTGTCTAACCTACCGTGCGCATCAAAAAACACCCCCTTTGGGAAAAACCTCTCTCCCATTTACCTGCCCCCTCCCTGCTGTGTACCAGGTCCTGGACCGGCTTCAGCCATTGCTGTATTCCCTGGGCTGAAACTAAGGACCTGTCACTCACCCTGAGCCATTCTCCCAGCCTTAGAGAAGGAACAAATTAACAAACAAGAATAAATAATCTTCGAGCTCCCCTAAGCTGTGAACTTAAGGTAGGCGTGGCTCCTTTGCCTAGGCACAGGTGTAAGGGATCCATGGAATTGGGTCCATGGACTTTGAATGCCTTTCACCCCTGCATAGACTTGGGTGGGCACATTTCAACAGCATAGGCCCTCATTAGCACAGTACAACACGGTATATACCTGAAGCATAACTTCTACTGTATCAGCTGTATGGTGTAGTGGCAGGTTCGTGACATTTGACACTGCTTTGCACATTAAGCAGGGGCCTCACCTACCCACATCAGGGGCCTGAGGACTGGTGACTCTACCCATGTCACCTAGCCACCTGCAACAGGGGTCCAAGAATAAAAGGTGACCCCCAGTCCTTACAGTCAATAGCACTGGGTACCCATCATCTGACTGCAAAATCCACCAACAATATGCTCTAGGGAACAGGGACATGCTTTCCTCCCAGACACTCTGGGGCAGCTGTCAGCCACTGCCTTGCTAGCACGTGACCCCTTACTGCAGCCAGATATCTGTGCCTAGTACAATCACCCCTGCCCATCTAGGACTGTAGGTGAGAGCCTGCACCACACAATTGGTGAATTTACTACCTGGACACCTGAGCTGAATCCATACAAGAAAAGTAAACTGACTCCTGGGCTCACATATCTAGTAACAGATCTAACCACCTGGTGACAGGATGTTAGAGCTTGAAAGCCGCCAATAATCAGATTAGTTCACACGAGCAGCCTATTTGAGCATATCAAAACAAAACAAGAAGCTAGCACACCAAACATAAAATAAATATAATAACTTACTGATGGCTCAGTGACAATAGTCAATATCAAATCACATGATGAGGCAGACCATGATGGCTTCAGCAAGCTCCCAAAACAAAGATTCAAGAAATTTTCTGGAGGAAGAGAATTTCTTGGAATTACCAAAGGTAGAAAACAACAGATCAATATACAGAACACTTCAAGTTCAGGAATGAGTTCAGGCAAAACGCAGACCAAGCCAAGGAACACACAGACAAAGCAACAGAGGAATGTATGAACATTAGAGAAGAGTATAATGACAAATTTACAGGCTGCAGGAATCAACAGAGAGACAGCAATCAGAAAACCAGAAAATTAACAATAAAATTTCAGAATTAGACAATTCAACAGAAAGTCATAGGAGTAGAATTGAGGCAATGGAAGTTAGAATCAGTGAAATTGAAAATAAAGCACTTGAGACCAACTTACTTGAGGAAAAATCAGATAAAAGAATTTAAAAAATGAAGAAACCCTAAGAAATGTGGTCCTTTATCAAGAGGAATAACCTATGAGTCTATGGAGTACTAGAACCAGGGAGTGGGGGTGATAACAGAAAATACAGAGAGAATTGTTGAATATTTGTTGGCAGAAAATTTCTCTGATATTGTGAAAGATGAGAAGATATCTATCCAAGATGCTCACAGAACCCCACACAAGGTAGATCTCAAGAGAATGTCACCAAGACATATTATAATATTATTATATATATTATATATATTATTATTATAATCAAACTTGCCAAAACCAAAGATAAAGAGAGCATTTTATGAGCAGCTAGGGACAAACAAAAAGTCATCTACGAAGGAGAGTAAATAAGACTAACCTCAGACTACTCAGCAAAAACCATGCAGGCAAGAAGGCCATGAGATGATATATATAAAGCCCTGAAGGAAAAAAATTGCCAGCCAAGAATTATATATCCACCAAAACTGTCTCTCAAATACGATGGCAAAATTAGGGCATTTCCAGATAAACAGAAGTTTAGGGAATTTGCAAAAACCAAAGCAAAATTACAAGAAATAATTAAGGGAGTTCTGCAGTTAGAAAATCAGTAACATCAGATAACAACCCAAGACTAGAACACAGGACAGAGCAACCGGATATCAAAGCAGATAGGGAAGTCACAAAAATAAATCAAAGCTGAAACACTGAAAATAGGGAAACAGAGATGTCACTATGTAAAAGATGACAACATTAAAACAAAAAAGAAGGACTAAAAAATGTAGTCACATATCTTTCATATGGAGAGGAAGACAAGGCAATATAAAGAAATAAAAGACTGGTTTAAACTTAGAAAAGTAGGGGTAGATATTAAGGTAACCACAAAGGAAACTAACAATCCTACCCATCAAAATAAAAAACAAGAAAAACATAAGGAGTCAGCAAATACAAAATCAACAACAATGAAAAAGATGAAAAGAAAATACATAAAGAAAAACGACGGCACAGAAAATTAAGTGGAACAAAGAAACTGTCAACAACACACAAAAAAAGACATAAAAATGACAGCACTAAACCCATACCTATCAATAATTACGCTGAATGTAGGGCTAAATGCACCAATAAAGAGACAGAGAGTGGCAGAATGGATAAAAACACGATCTGTCTATACTCTGCCTATAAGAGACACACCTTAGTCTTAAAGACACAAACTAAAACTCAAAAGATGGAAAAAATATATCAAGCAAAAAACAAAAAATAGAAAGAGTGGTAATATACATCTCTGACAAAACAGATTTTAATGTAAATCCATCACAAAGGATAAGGAAGGACACTATATAATGACTAAAGGGTCAATACACCAGGAGGACATAACCATAATAAACAGTTACATATCCAACGATGGAGCTGTAAAATAGATAAAAAATAATTGAAAGAGTTAACAAGACCAAAAGATGGCTCTTTGAAAAGATCAACAAAATTGATAAGCCATTGGCCAAACTGACAAAAGAAAAGCAGGAGAAGAAGCAAATAACCTGAATAAGAAATGAGATGGGTGATATCACAACAGACTCAACTGAAATTAAAAGGATCATAACAGAATACTATGGAAAACTGTACTCTAACAAATTTGAAAAACTAGAGTAAATGGACAAATTTCTAGGAAGACACTACCCACTTAAACTAACACGAACTGAGGTACAACAACTAAATAAACCTATAACAAAAGAAGAGACTGAAAAGGTGGTTAAAAAACTCCCAACAAAAAAACAGCCCTGGCCCAAATGGTTTCACTGGAGAATTCTACCAAATTTTCAAAGAAAAGTTAACATCACTCCTACTAAACGTATTTAAGAGTATAGAGAAACATGGAATACTCCCAAACTCATTCTATGAAGCCAGCATAACCCTGATACCAAAACCAGGTAAAGACACCCCCAAAAAAGAGAATTACAGACCAATATCCCTCATGCACATGGACACAAAAATCCTCAACAAAATCCTAGCCAATAGAATTCAGCAACATATCAAAAAAATAATTCACCATGTCAAGTGGGATTTATACCAGGTATGCAGGGATGGTTCAACATTAGAAAAACAATCAATGTAATCCATCACATAAATAAAACAAAAGACAAGAACAACATGACCTTATCAATTGATGCAGAAAAGGCATCTGACAAAGTCCAACACGGATTCATGATAAAAACTCTCAGCAAAATACGAATAGAAAGGAAATTCCCCAACATAATTAAGGGCATTTATACAAAGCTAACAGCCAACAGCATCCTAAATGGAGAGATCCTGAAAGTAATCGCCTTGAGAAAGGGAACCAGATTAAGGATGCCCTTCATCACCACTGTTGTTCAACATTGTGCTGGAGGTCCTAGCCAGAGCAATTAGGCTAGAAAAAGAAATAAAGGCCATCCAAATTGGTAAGGAAGAAGTAAAAGTATCTCTCTTTGCAGATGACATGATCTTATACACAGAAAACTCCAAAGAATCCACAAGAAAACTAATGGCTAATAGAAGATTTCAGCAAAGTATCAGGATACAAGATAAAGATACAAAGATCAGTTGGATTCCTCTACACTAACAAAGAGAATTTTGAAAAGGAAATCACCAAATCAATACCATTTACAGTAGCCCCCAAGAAGATAAAATACTTATGAATAAACCTAACCAGAGACATAAAACACCTATACAAAGAAAACTACAAGACACTACTGCAAGAAACCAAAAGAGATCTACATAAGTGGAGAAATATACCATGCTCAAGGATAGGAAGACTCAACATTGTGAAAACGTCAATTCTACCCAAAGCAATCTACAGATACAATGCAATCTGGATCTAAATTCCAATGGCATTTTTTAATGAGATGGAAAAACAAATCACCAACTTCATTTGGAGTAGGATGAGGCCCTGGATAAGTAAAGCATTGTTGAAGAACAAGAACAAAGTGGGAGGCCTCATACTACCTGATTTTGGGGAAACTATTATACTGAAATAGTAGACAAAACATCCTGCTACTGGCATAACAAGAGATACATAGATGGATGGAACAGAATTGAGAACCCAGATGTAAATTCATCCACCTATGAGGAGCTGATATTTTACAAAGTCCTAAAGTCCGTTAAATGGAGAAAAGACAGCCTCTTTAACAAATGGTGCTGGCATAACTGGATAGCCATCTGCAAAAAAATGAAACAAGAACCATACCTCACACCATGTACAGAAACTAACTCAAAATGGATTAAAGATCTAAATATTAAATCTAAAATGATAAAGATCATGGAAGAAAAAATAGGGACAATGCTAGGAGCCCTAATATATGGCATAAACAGAATACAAAACATTACTATAACAATGCACAAACACCAGAAAAGAAGCTCGATAACTGGGAGCCCCTAAAAATCAAACACTTATGGTCATCAGAGGACTTCACCACAAGAGTTGAAAGACTACCTACAGACTGGAAAAAAAATCTGGCTACAACAAATCTGATCAGGGTCTAATGTCTAAAATCTACAAGATACTGCAAAACCTCAACAATAAAAAGACAAATAACCCAATTAAACAATGGGCAAAGGATATAAACAGTCACTTCATCAAAGAAGACATTCAGGCAGCTAACAGATACATGAGGAAATGCTCATAATCATTAGCCATTAGTAAATGCAGATCAAAACTACAATGAGATACCATCTCACCCCAACAAGGCTAGCATTAATCCAAAAAACACAAAATAATAAAAGTTGGAGAGGTTGTGGAGAGACAGGAATACTTATACACTGTTGGTGCGAATGTAAAATTGTACAACCACTTTGGTAATCGATTTGGTGTTTCCTTAAAAAACTAGAAATAGATGTACCATACATTCCAGAAATCCTGCTGCTTGGAATATACCCTAGAGAAATAAGATCCGTCGCATGAATAGATATATGCACACCCATGTTCACTGCAGTACTGTTCACAATAGCGAAAGGATGGAAACAATCTAGGTACCCATCAATGGATGAATGGATACGTTATGGTATATTCACACAATGGAATACTATGCAACAATAAAGAATAACGATGAATCTGTGAAACATCTCATATCATGGATGAATCTGGAAGGCATTATTCTGAGTGAAATGAGTCAGTTGCAAAAGGACAAATATAAGACCACTATTATAAGAACTCTAGAAAAGGTTTTAAAGACAGAAGAAAACATTCTTTGATGGTTGCGAGGGTAGGGAGTGAGTGAGAGGGGTATTCATTAAATAAATAGTTGACAAGAATTATCTTAGGTGGAGGGAACTACAACACACACTACAGGAGAAGTCAGCACAACTGGACTAAACCAAAAGCTAAGAATTTTCCTGAACACAACCAAACACTCAGAGGGACAGAGTAGCAGGGGCGGGAGTCTGGGGACCATGGTTTTAGGGGCCATCTAGGTCAACTGGCATAAGAACGTTTATTAAGAAAATGTTCTGCATCTCACTTTGGTGAGCGGCGTCTGGGGTCTTAAAGGTTAGTGAGCGGCCATCTAAGATGCATCAATTGGTCCCCATCTACCTGGAGCAAAGGAGAATGAATGACATCAAAGACACAAGGAAAATATTAGCCCAAGAGACAAAAGGTCCACATAAATCAGAGACTGCATCAACCTGAGACCAGAAGAACTAGACGGTGCTCGGCTACCACCAATGACTGCCCTGACAGGGAACACAACAGAGAGTCTCTGACGGAGCAGGAGAAAAATCGGGTCCAGAACTCTAATTCTAGTAAAAAGATCATACTTAATTGTCTGACTGAGATAGGAAGGGCCCCAGAAGACAGGCTCCTGGACTCCCTGTTAGCCCCAAACTAAAACCATTCCTGAAGCCAACTCTTGAGACAAAGATTAGACTGGAGTATAAGATATAAAATGATACTCATGAAGCGTGTGCTTCTTAGCTCTAGCAGATATATGAGACTAAATGGGCAGCTCCTGTCCAGAGGCGAGATGAGACGGCAGAAAGGGACAGGAGCTGGTTGAATGGATACGGGAAATCCAGGGCGGAATGGAGTGTGCTGTCACAGTATGGGGAGTGCAACTAGGGTCACATAGCAGTGTGTGTATAAAGTTTTGTGTGAGAAACCAACTTGAAGTGTAAACTTTCATTTAATGCACAATAAAAAAATTTTCAATAAACTCTTATTCTCTATTCGTCATACTGTATTTTGATTTAAAATAAATCCAGATGGCATATCATCGAAGGTGTAAGGAATCCATCAAATTATTTCTACTTGTAGTAGCAGGAAGTTAAACAGTTCTTTTAATACTTTAATTACTTATAAAAGATGCATATGATTACAGTTTTTTGGTAATTTTTTTAAGTGGTAGTGGTTCTATTAACGTGAGAAAGAGACAGGAGAAAGGGGCTATATGGTTTGTAGAATGGGGTCACAGTAACACACTTAAAAATCAGGATTGGTTACATAATTTGTGAGGCCTAGCATAAGATAAAAATGCAGCTCTCCTTGATCAAAAATTTTGAAGAATTTCAAGACATTGACAGCAGCACATTAAACCAAGCATGTGAGTCTTCTAAGCAGAGGGCCTTGTGTGACTGCCTGTATTGCAGCAACTGGTCCCTCATTAATACTCTGAGAGCAAGGTACTGTTTAAAAAATAATTGTAGTCTAGCTTTTCATGTACTTACTGTCATTTTTATGGAACCATTATGCATAGAGTTCTGAACAAGATTGCAAATGGTAAGTCTTTATAAAGGACATGCATTTTTCAAATACTCTTCCCTCAGGTGACCTAATTGCTATATTTCCTTTTCAAACCTAAAATATTTTTTGCATAGCTATTTAAATTCATCCCATGGAAATCTCTTTGCTTCTTTTAATAATCTTTAAAAAAATTTGAATATCTATATAATAAAATCCTTGTAAAAAATAAATGCATATGAAGGTAAGGCAAATCATATATTTTAGAATGTTCAAGAAGATAAAAGCCATTATTAGTCATTTGCTAATGCTTTTTTTTTTTTAAATCTTCAATTATGCTAGGAAACAATATTTTGGTGTCTCAGGAATATTCATCCTAAGAGATTCAAAGGTTTGAACCTTGAAACAAGTTGAACTCTCTCAAGTTCCTTTCACTATAGGATTCCTTCCAGAGAAAGGGGAGACTTTTCTCATTCACTGTAATGTTAGTAAAGTTTTCTCATTTGAGCTGTCCTACCACTGGTAGCAAATCCTGGTATCTTTTGAGTATGTAGTGTGGGAAAGTGTTTTCTAAATGCTAGAGTAAAAGTTCATTTGTAGTTCATCAGAATGTTTTTAGGTTTTTAAAAATCAGATAATGAGACTGGTTCACAAAAATAATAAATACATATGCACTGTCTTTCTTTTTTCCCCAATGTATGTTCAGTATGAGACTTCTAGAGAGAGTCTGGCTTTCAACTGTTAACGGATGTTACTGTATCAATGGGTATTCAAGGAGAGCATCGTGGAAATGCCCAATGGAGTCCTTTAAAGTAAGGCTTAAATCACATCTCTAAATTCTCACAGCTAAACAAATCCCTGTGGTCTTGGGGCAGTGTGTTTCAGCCCATTTGGGCTACTTCTTAAATATATTATTCAGTGATTGGAGTATCCTTTGCGTTTTTTTTTTTTTTCAATTTCTGTTTTTGTTTTTCATCCACTGTAGTAAAATGGATACCGAAGACATAAACTGACAAAAAATAAGCAATAAAATATAATTCTACAATCACACAGTTGCGTCTACACTAGCAGTAAGAACTAACATTTATAAGGCATTAAATGTAAATAGCATCAAAACATTCTTACAGTCATACTATGAAATGAGTATCATTCCCATCACACTGAAGGGGAAGCAAGCTCATGGAGGATAATGCAACCTTTGATAAGGCAGGAATATTTTCTTTGAACCTGATTCTTCAGCCTCCAGATCCCAGGAATCCCCCCCACCATAGAAGCTCAGAGTGTAAGTGTGTGATGCCTCACTTTCGCTGTCTGGTTCCCTCTCCTTTACCTCAACCCCCATCACCGCCATATATTTCACTATTGCTAGTTCCCTCATAGCTTGTCATTTATATGCATTCTCT
The DNA here is from genome assembly GCA_030035585.1 of Dugong dugon. Classification (NCBI taxonomy): domain Eukaryota; kingdom Metazoa; phylum Chordata; class Mammalia; order Sirenia; family Dugongidae; genus Dugong; species Dugong dugon. The sequence continues at coordinate 15,050,038 of CM057472.1, read as the reverse complement.
ACCCCAAAGTGGAACTGGCTAGATCACCTTCATTATCTCTGATCTGACAGAATTGCTGTTTATTTATGACCATTAACTATTCTTACCTCATTCAAAATCCAAGTCAAACCTCTCTAGAATTATTCTCTAAATCCAAATCATGTGTGGGTCTGTTAACAGGTAAGGACACGGTTTCTATTAAGTGCCAGGAAGGCAGTCAGTTATATTGGAAAGAGAATGACTTGAGAGGCAGAGAGATCTGAGTTTATTACTTACAAGTTGTATGATAGTTTACAAGATATACTGTATTTCAGTTTCTTCAACAATATTTCCGTTTCTTCAATGGAGTTAATAGCTACCATACAGAGTTTCACGAAGATTGAATCAGAAATCATATCTAAAGCACAAAAACACAGTGATTGACGTATGGTAGGTCATTAAAAACATTATCTCCTTCTTTATGTCTTTCTGTTGTACGTTAGTGAACTCTCACTAACCATGATCAAGAAAACCAATACATTCAAATCCCCTGTTATTGTAGTTCAGCGCTTTAACAATTGATGTTCACTAAATGATGTAGCAACATCACTATATTTTGGAATACATTTTAAATGAAAGGAAAACTCACAAGTGTACTTTACAATTTTTTTTTTTCCAACAACTGCCTATAAAACAATGTCAGCCTTCTGGTCTAATCAGAGTAACAATATATTTTGCTGGACTTGAATAGCTTTTTTTTTTTTTTTTAATTAGTTGTCAACATTAAAAAATCAAGATGTTTCCAATTTCTCTTAAAACTATCACAAATATTGATAACACTGAGGATGTAGTCCCTTAGGACAAAAATCAGCCAGCATTCCTAAGTAGCTGCCCCATCTATTCGGGACATATCTTCTCTGTTTCTCTACATTCCTACCACTGACTGTACCAAGGTGTATTCATTCAGTTACCTGATAGGTCACTATACGCCCCTAAGATAGTTGCAGCAGGGGGTGTTAGGATGCAACTTGCTTTAAAAAATTTTCTTTTGAGTAATGTTAGATTTACAGAAAAGTCACAAAGATGATACACAGAGTTCCTGTTTCATTTTCTGTAATGTTGTCATCTTACATTCCTGTGGCACATTTGTAAAAATTAAGACTCTGGCCTTCCTGCCTCCCTCTTATAAGGACTCTTGGGATTTCACTGGGCACACCTGGGTAATCCAGGATAAACCTCCCCATCTCAAAACCCTTACTGTAATCACATCCATCCTTTCATGGAAAGCAGTGTATTCACAGGTTCTGGGGATTAATATGTGGACATCTTTACCAAAAAAAACAAAAAACAAAAAACAAACCTGTTGCCATCAAGTTATGCCGGATCACAGTGTCCCTATAGGACAGAGTAGAACTGTCCCACTGAGTTTCCAAGGAGGGCCTGGTGGATTCGAACGGCCGACCTCTTGGTTAGCAGCCATAGCTCTTACCACTATACCTCTTTAGGAGGCCATTATTCTCCCCGCCACATTTATTTAATGCAATTCAGCCCTCAGTGCCTGACCACTCATGGTAAGAGTCATAATGCATCCAGCTGGACCTACAAGAAGGTGAAGTCTAATAGCCTATCCTTGAGTCACTTATCTAATCAGTGCAGATGAGATTGCTATACCTGCCTAGGACATTGTTGGAAGTTCTCTTCCTTTTCCGCCACAACTTAAAGAGTCCAGTTGCCTAACGACCCTTTCCTTCACTGCCATGACCCTCATGCCAAAAATTTTGCCTGAAAGGGTTAGAAATCATCACCCTAAACTGCCCTCTATGGCTAGGAATCCTTATCTTTTTTTAGGGAAGAATGAAAGCAGTATTATAACTTGCTTGTGTTTTTATCAGGCTGTGAGAAAGGAATTTTTGAGTAAAGATCCATTCACCTAGAGAGAGGAAAAATAACCCAGTTATAAGACCCATCTGTAAAGGTAAAAAACGAGTCTCTAAAAATAAAACTGATGTATACCTCTAACTTCTAACGAAGGTAATAGCATGCTTTGTTGACAGATGGAGTCCCTAGGTGGCACAAACAGTTAAGCGCCCGACTATTAGCCCAAAGATTGGTGGTTCCAACCCACCCACAGGCACCTCAGAAGACAGGCCTGAAACCCACCCAGAAGCACTTTGGAAGACAAATCCTATGGAGCAGTTCTACCCTGTACACATGGGGACACCATGAGTCAGAATACTGCTAGCAAACAAGAACAACCTCAATTGACAGACACATCACTGTCATCGTTAGAGGTAAAAATAATGCAGAAGACATGTGTCCCTGGATGAGGGATGCATTCATGTCACACTTGCCAAAGTCTCTCTCAGGATGCCTTGCCTGTGTCTCACTGACTTGAGGGGTTCATGAGGGCCCCTAACTCTTAGGATTACATTCTGTGGGCCGTGAGACATTCTCTCAGCCTTGCCCTTGTCTTGACCTACCCTCAAAGAGTGTGCAATTAAGGTAATATGATTGTTTGAGAAAATCTTCAAAACCATTTTTACTAAGCACGAGATGAGGGAACCACTACTATATACAACCTTTATACAAACCAGACCAACTTTAGCTTCTAGGAATTTTAAAATTGTGCACAAGTTTCCAGAACCATTTATTTTTTCAGTCATTCTAGTGAAATGCTAATGAAGTATAGATTTTTTTTGTCACTGTCAGAAGTTTTATATTTAGTTGCTAAAGACCATATTAATAAGTAACTTACTTAAATTTAGCTTTTAATGGCAAAAGAGTAGACAATAGGAAAACAGTGACATTTCTGAAAAATATACTATCATTTTTTTACAGTGCTTTGTATTTTGTAATTACTCTGTTACCTCCCTGGCACCTATCTCCCTCATCAATGCCTTTATTTACTCTTAGCTTGTAAATTCTGTGAAATTAGATATTCATTCTCCTAAATAGTCTTAATTTCCAATCTTCATCTTTCCTAATGAAAGTATTTTTGCCGGTCAGCTGAATGTCTAGCTAAATAATACATGTTTCCTTTCAAACAATCTTCTCTTTATAAGCATTTTACCCTCATGTAACATTATTATTATAATTATCATAATCACTTAAGGAATATGGACACCATAAATCTTTCCATTTTCTGTCGTTTCATAGATATTTTGTACTGTAGCATCAGCTTATTAACATGGATGAATTGGAAAAAAAAAGATGTTTTTTTTCTGCCAACAATTGGTTTGCCAGGACACACTACTATAATTCAGAGAATATCAGAGTGTAAGACACTGATTTTACTAGTGAAGAGAATCTGGATGAGATTCTACAGATGAGAAACACAACTCTAAGGTTGCCTTACCTTACCCTGGAAAAATATTTGTGAAGGTACTTAGTAAAAATGAATCACTTCTTCTGAGGAACAATGATTAACACAATCAATCATGTTCTCTTTATAGCCTATGGGTACAGATTTCTGGTTTACCTGTGTTCATTTAAAAGTGGTTTAAGTTTTTAATATATAATACTGTGCTAATGTTAACTAGCAAAGGGAAAAAAATAAAAAAGCTATTTAAGTTTATTTCAAGTGTGTAATATTTCAATGTTATAAAATCATTACAGAAACAAAAAATTGCTCTTTCTCTATACATGGAATGAATTGAAAAGCAGCGTCTCTTTTGTAGCGTAATATGGACACAGCTACTCAAAGTTCAAAATTAAAGAAAAAATACATAAACATATTTTAAGAAGATACAGGATAACGTCCAGAGTTATCATCCTTAGCTCCATTTATTGAGGGGGACTATATACCTAAAAAACAAAAAACAACACACACAGCAACAACAGAATCAACTGGAGACTAGGTACTTGATACACAGGAATGTGTTACAAATTAATTAGAAAACTTCATAAAAGTTGATAGGGACGTGAAAGATAGTATTACTTCTATGCATCATTAGACAAAAGGATATGTCATTATACTGAAAGAAAAAAATTTTGAGAGCAGATTTGCAATGTTACTTAAAACAACAGAGAAGTCCATTGTGTGGGCATCTGCCCTGTGTGCCTCCAAATTTTCTCTCTGTCTTCACACAGCTCTGAGCTTTATGGATGGCATCAGTAGGTTCCGCTGCTCTCTAGCTTTTAGTTCGGTGAGGAGGGGCACCTGCAGGGGATCAGAGGGACAGCACAGAGTAACATCAGTGTGTTTATTCTCCTGACTCTCTCCCTACATGGTCACCTTGGACTGGTTGTGTGATCCCCCAGAAAATCTCAGCCTCATACCCTCTTCACCCACCCCTCTCTCTCCCCTCATTTATGGAAACCTTCTTTCCCCTCACCCTTCAGGTACAGAAGTGATAATGGTCCCTATTTTTACTATCCTAAGTACTGAATGCTCTCTTCTGCTTTCCTTATCCTTTGCCCATGACTTTGTAAATAGATTCTGTATTAAATTCTCCTCATATTATCTTGAATGTGCCATCTGCTTCTCCTGAGAGCCGACCTAATGCATAAAATATGAGATCATACAGCCTTAGGTCCTCAATAACAGGTAAAGATAAAGATAGCATGGTTCACCTTAACTGTCTCTGAGTCACCAGATCAGAAATTTCCAAGAACAAGAGGTATCTGGTGAATTTTTATTTTGATTCCTTTGTATCAATATGTCTGTCTATAACTCAAATAAGAACCTTTGCATATAAACACAGTAAGACGTATTTGCAAATATTCTGAAACTTCTGGCAAGAATCCCAACTTAAGTATATGTAAAACTTAGCTGTGGTGGCCACCCTGCAGAACTAGATGATACCACCACCACCCCCGAACCCAAACTTTGGTCCAGATGTTGAGAATGATGATGCCCTCTACCCGCCCCACAAACCGAGAGAAAATGGAAAGGTTTATTACTTACATAATTGAAGCTTTTTGGGGGACAGCAAGGGAAAAAGACTACCTAAGGTTTTTATTGCAGTTAGGTTGTAGAGCCAGGGTGAAAGTTTGCATGGTTTGAATCTATGGCTGGCACCAACGGAGGGAACACCTGGACTTTCTTTGCAGCTTGCCCATATGTGGGGCAGAGGGGAAGAGGGAGAGATAAGACTTAAAAACTGTCAGCAGTTAAACATCAGAAAAAAAAAAAGGAGTCAGACTCCTTACTACATTAGCATTTAGCTAACTTTAATCCAAACATATTTTTCCTAAGCATCATTTCTTCAGTCTATTTCACAATCGTAAACCTATAAATCATACTCTGTTGTTAAAAGATTGTTTTTCCTTCAGAGATGTATCCCAATGATAGGCATGCACTACTTATTTTTAAAAAGCAATGTATTTATATTTAAATAGGTATTATCCCCATAAAAGCAAGAAATCAGGAACCAAAGATACTAAAAATGGCATCATTCCCAAACTTAAAACAATGACAATAAAAATTGTGGACAATCTTCAAATTCACATTATTATTTTTGATCCTGTCAGAAAGCTGAAGTCACAGAGCCATCAACTAACCTGAAATCTAAAGAAAGACAGATGCCTCCCAGGAGAGACAGGGCAGAGTAACTTGATTCCCTGGAGAAGATGCCTCTGGACCACAGTAAGAAGAAAACAGCTTAAAATTTTTAACAAATTGGTAAAGGCTAAGTATGGACCAGCAAGATAATATAGAACATATGAGATCCACAGGCACCATGGGAATTCAGATGTTTTTCCAGGTCATTCCTATTATTCAGAGCAGAATGACTGAGTTTCTCTTGGTGCTTTTTCTGTCTGCATTCTTTCTGGGTTCATGCTGCCTTTGAATCCAGTCTGGGAGATACTGGGTGGGAGTGGAGGAGGAAGTCACTTCTGGCTTGGTCTTACTTCAAGTTCTGATTTCCTTTCCCAATATACATTGTACCATAGCTCAGATAGCTATTTCATGGATTATGTCCAGGGTTTTGCGGGGGTTTCAGGGCGGAGAGACAAGGTAGAGTATGCTTACTTCATTTTGAGTGGAGCTGTAACCATCTTATTATGCATGTTAAATTCATGCAAATCAACTTGATTAGCATAAATTTATGTAACTTTTTTTGTTTTGCTTCACATGCTTAATACATTGTAACTGTCTGATAATTATCATCAGTAGAAGTAATAATGATAAAAATTCCCTACATTTACATACTATTTTATAATTTACAAAGCATTTGCACATACACCATATCATTCTGATTTTTTTCGACAACTCTGGACAGTATATTATTAAGCGTCTTTCCAAAGAGCAAATTCAGTTTAGAGAATTTATTTTCTCTCACATTCACTCGGCTAGTAACTACTGAAGCCAAGTCACAACCAGGTTTTTTTGACCAAATGTTTAATGTTTTCCCTCTAGTGTTACATACATGATCATTTTCTGCAACTTCAAAGAAGACAGCAAGCAGCGATACTGAAAGCAGCAGCAATAGTTAACATCCAGAGTAGATCAAAGTCTTTTGTTAATCAATCAATATTACAAGTATTTCTCTAATCTAGTACTTTGAGATTAGTGCCTTTTTATGAGCTAGACTATAAAAAATATATCAAAAATCTTTAGGAGAGTTAATACAGGCTTTTAACAAAATGGAAGTAATACTATTAATATATTAAATAAGAAGCCACATCAATTATCCAAACTTCTTATTCAAATACTAAATTCTGCTGAATACCTTGAAAAAGAAGCTAGCAGTGTGAACAATTAGACTACCACGTTCCTTAAAGTCAATAAGACACTCTAAAAACGGAAAAAGATTTTGTGTCACATTTTTTTAACAAATAGAGGTTCTTGATGAGTCTGCAAATATATTTAATTAGCTGTATATGAGATAATGAAAATTAAATATATATATATATTAATTTAGTAACCACATTTGGTTAGCAGTAAAATCTTCCCCATAGTATTTAAGAAAACACAGATTTTTTGCAGTATCTAGAAATACCTTTTTCTACCCAGTATCTTTCCTACATGAATACAGCCAAAACACACACACACACAAACAGAACAGGAAACAACAGGGAATTGTGATCACACACTGCATGCTGGGAGGTGTACTACTAATATACACAGTACTGTAGGGACAGGTAGAGGAAGGGCTGTGTAAATAGTGCTTACTGGAGTTAATAACCAAAAAAAAAAAAAACAAAAAACAAATCCGTTCCTGTCAAGTCAATTCCGACTCATAGCAACCCTATAGGACACAGTAGAGCTGCCCTATAGGGTTTCCAGGAAACGGCTGGTGGATTCAAACTGCCAACCTTTTTTTGTTAAGCAGCCAAACTCCTAACCACTGTGCCACCATAGTGAAGTCTACACTGTATCTGCTCAGAGACAAGAAGTCAGGGAAAAACTATACCTCAGTCAAGAAGAACTGTACTAGAGGAGGAATGCCTGCTAGGTGCTGAAAACTGAGCTAGGAACTAGCTGTGCTCAACAACTTGTCTTCCAGGCAAATACTTGAAAAACTCTGACAACACCAAACTATTAGGTTATCAGTTTTCAGTATTATAAACATAAAAATCTATTATGTGGGGTATTTGGACAGCAAGAACATGTTACAATATGACATATATGTAAACTTTTTAGCTTATTTCATAGTTTATGCTATGTGAAATTATAATGATTTGCTGTATAGATGAAAGAACATAGGCATATTATCTTGTTTCTATTGAAGCCATCTGGCAACTATTCCAAGTGACCTAAGGTCAAGTCCAAGGACATATTACTTATACTGTCTCTTAACAAAACTATACGTATATAAGTATCTCTTTATTTAGAAGTAGAAAATCAATCATTCAAAATACAATATGATATGTGAAAATTACTTGAACTCCAAGAAAAGGAAATACTTTTTAAACTTCCAGAAAAAACACATACTTTCATCTTCAATTGAGTTCAGTGTGGCTTCTACAAAAAAAGGGCAGAAATTTATAAAAGTAAATCTGATATGAAGGCAAAAGAACAGAATTGTTTAAAAAAATGCTACAAGAAATTTCAAATTTCAAAACAAATTACAATCTATTTTGGATTGAATTAGGAAATTCAATTGTTAGAACTGATACTGCTGAAAATCAGATCAGTGAAATATTTTGTCATTAAAATATTGCCCAAGATTTAGGAAATAATGAGAGAAGATGATAGATGAGGAAAATATTGAAAGACAGCAAGCATAAAAACTGTTATTCTTCACAAGAAAGAAAAAGCTTGAATAATTAAACAGAATCAACAAAAAAAAGATATACTTGAAAAAATTTTATGGAGTTGAAGGAATGGCTATAAATATTGAAATAAAGTAATACATGCAGTGAAATATTAACACATATTTTCAATATAAATTTCATATAAAGTAGAATTAAAGAAAATGAAAATACACAAGAGAAAAAGAAAGCCATTTTAAAGCATACTAGATAAGAAATTAAACAAAAAAAAAAAATTGTAACAGTATAACCTGTATAGCCCAAATAATGTTGCATTAAAATGTAAAGAAGAGACATTATGATTTCAGTCATCAGGCATTGGGTTTACTCTCACCTTATATACAGGTATGAAAGTGGACAATGTGTATGAAACCACTTTTTTCAGGTTCTGCATAGTTGACAGCTCAGGACTGATATTCTTGAGAGAGAGGAAGCCTAAAGTTGTGGTCTGCATTCAACCTGACTTTCTTCCTGGAAGTGATTTTCACACTGTGGAATCAAGAGGCAGAGTCCAAGGAAAAACCATTGGTTGCACTTTGAAGAAAAAACATGGCCTAGGCAGAGAAAGAAACTGGAATTAGGGTCAGCAATGGCAATTGGAATTTACAGGATAAGTTACTAGAAAGGAAAAAAACAGCCAAACCTGCTGCCATTGAGCCAATTCCGACTCATAGCAATTTTAGAAAGGAAGGAGCTCCTAAAATCTGTACTGGAGGTTGCTTCAGGTCACTGGCCAAACCCTAAACTATGCAATTGCAGGCAAGAGTATGTGAAACCTGTAAAATGGCATCTCCTGGAAGATTCAGAATGGAAGACATTGGAGAGGATGCACAGTGCTGGAGAAATGTTGAAGCTGCTCAAATTCAGCTAGGGAAGTGAGAATTTTCTGAACAACCAGGCATTCAGTTTAGAATCCAGAAAAACTATTTAGGGCTATGTCAAATGCAAAGCCAAAATAGTCCTAAAACAAGCCTTGATAAGATCAGGAAGCTCCATCAATAATGTAACTGTCTACCAGAACAAAGTCAGCATGCTTTAGATGAAGATGATAGAGAAGAAACTCTGCAATGCATCTATTACACTGTTCATCATACAATCAAAACTTAAAAGAAATGCGAAAAGCACAAAAATGTGACACTTCATCGAGAAGAAAAACAATGACAATAGAAGCAATCTTACAGACAACTCAGATGCTGGACTAAGCAGGACTTTGTTGTTGTTGTTAGGTGCCGTTGGTTCTGACTCATAGTGACCCCATGTACAATAGAACAAAATACTGGTCAGTCCTGTGCCATCCTGACAATCATCGCTATGTTTGAGCCCATTGTTGCAGCCACTGTGTCAATCCATCTCCTTGAGGGTCTTCCTCTTTGTCAGTGATCCTCTACTTTACCAAGCATGATGTCCTTCTCCAGGGACTGATCCCTCCTGATAACATGCCCAAAGTTCGTAAGACAAAGTCTCACCATCCTTGCTTCTAAGGAGCATTCTGGCTGTGCTTCTTCCAAGACAGATTTATTTGTTTTTCTGGTAGTCCATGGTATACTCAATATTCTTCACCGACATCATAATTCAAATGTATCAATTTTTCTTTGATCTTCCTTATTCATTGTCCAACTTTAGCATGCATATAACACAATCAAAAATATCATGGCTTGGTTCAGACACACTTTAGTCCTCAAGGTGATATCTTTGCTTTTTAACCACTACTTGTCTGTCAGTTTGTCATACTGTTGTGGCTTGTGTGTTGCTGCGATGCTGGAAGCTATGACTGGTATTTCAAATACCAGCAGGGTCACCCATAGTGAACAGGTTTCAGTGGAGCTTCCAGACTAAAACAGACTGGGAAAAAGGACCTGGAGAAATACTTCTGAAAAAATTGGCCAATGAAAACCTTATGGATAGCAGCAGAACACTGTCTGATATAGTGCCAGAAGATGTGCCCCTCGGGTTGAAAGGCACTCGAAATAAAACAGGAAGAGATGCCTCCTGAAAGTAGAGTCGACCTTAATGATGTGTATGGAGTCAAGCTTTCGGGACCTTCACTTGCTGATGTGGCACAACTGAAAATGAGAAGAAATAGCTGCAAACGGATGAATCAAAGAAAATTGGAAGTTGTCAAAAATGAAATGGGATGCTTGAAGATCAATATCTAGGCATTAATGAGCTGAAATGCACTGGTGTTGACCATTTTGAATTGGACAAACATACGGTCTAATGTGCCAGGAATGACAAGCTGAAGAGAAATGGCTTTGCATTCATCATCAAAAAGACCATTGCAAGATCTATCCTGAAATACTAGGTTGTCAAGACCAGTTAATATAACTATTACTAAAATTTACTCACCAACCACTAATGCCAAAAATTAAGAAATTGAAGATTTTTAGCAACTTCTGTAGTCTGAAATTGATCAAACATGCAATTAAGAGGCATTGCTAATTACTGGCGATTGAAATGAGAAGCTGGAAACAAAGAAGGATCAGTAGCTGGAAAATATAGCCTTGGTGATAGAAATGATGTGGGAGAGCACATGATAGAATTTTGAAAGACCAACAACATTGGAAATACCTTTTCTCAACAATGCATGAGGCAACTATACACTTGGACCTTGCTGGATGGAATACACAGGGATCAAATTGACTACATTTGTGGTAAGAGACAATGGAGAAATGGGACTTTAAAGAACTTTAAATCACTCATATATGAGTTAATGATGTAGTAAAAAGAAAAGGAGGAGGAATATGTGAAAGATGGAGAATTTAGGGATAAAAATGGAAGCTTTCAAAAATAAACAAATAGAAATTTCAGAACTGAAAAATTCAAAATCTGAAATAATGTATTGAAAACACTTAGAAATATACTGGACACAGAAGAACACAATTAAATCAAAATCAGGTCTATATAAATTATACAAAATGAAGCATATAGGAGAGAAAACAAAGTATTCATGACTCATGGAAAAACAGTAAATATTATACTTTATTTTTAATTAATATCCTAGAAAGAGCAGAAAGAATGAATAGAAAAAATGCGCAAATATATTATAAAACATTTTTTTAAATTTATGAAATATATCAATCCAAAGACACAAGAAACACATCAAACCCCAAGCAACAAATACAAAGATGATATCAATGGTGCCAAAGAAAAAACTAAGCCCTGGATAAAATTTACAGTGTTCATTATAAACTTGTGACAAGGGAACACATCTATCACCATTTTCATTTAAGCAAGGATTCAATAATGTTAGAAAAGACTTTTTTTTTTTTTTTATTGTGCTTTTGGTGAAAGTTTACAGCTCAAGTTAATTTCTCATATAAAAATTTATACACATATTGCTTTGTGACATTAGTTGCAATCCCCACAATGTGACAACACACTCCCCCATCCCACCCCAGGTTCCTTGTGTCCATTCAACCAGTTCCTGTCACTTCCTGCTTTTGGACAGGAGCTGCCCATTTGGTTTCATATATCTGATTGAACTAAGAAGCCCATTTCTCATGTATTAGTTTTGTTTTATAGTCCTGTCTAATCTTTGTCTGAAGAGTGGACATCTAGGTCAATTGGCATAACAAAGTTTATTAAGAAAATGTTCTACGTTGCACTTTGGTGAGTGGCATCTGGGGTCTTAAAAGCTTGCAAGCAGCCATCTAAGATACGTCAACTGGTCCCATCCCACTTGGAGCAAAGGAGAATGAAGAAAACAAGAGACATAGGAAAATATTAGCCCAAAGGATTAAGGGACTCCATGAATCAGAGACTCCACCAGCCAGAGACCAGAAGCACTAGATGTTGCCGGGCTACCACCAATGACCACCCTGACAGGGAAGACAACAGAGAGTCCCAGGCAGAGCAGGAGAAAAATGTAGAACAGAACTTAATTCAAGTAAAAAGACCCGCCTTAATGGTCTGGCAGAGACTGGAGGAACCCCTGAAACTATGGCCCTAGACATACTATTAAGCCAGAACTGAAATCATTCCTGAAGATACTAAGTTTTATAGAGTAAAAAGAAAAAATAATGAGACAGTTATTGGCAACTAATCTATTAAGGCAGGATTTTTGCAAGTGGAAGACTTTCTAACTGGTCATCAGGACATTTGGTCATACTTGTCAGATTCAATATCTAAGTAAGCACTCCATTTTGTTACAAGCTCCTGCATTCCTGAGAATGTAACCCTGGCTTCTTCCCATTTATATGCATATGGCCTTGGGCCTCTGGCTAGATGGGACCAGAAGAGCATGGCCCCCTATCAGTCATTTTATTTAACTGGCCTGGCTTTTGCCCTAAGCCACTCTCAAGTAAATAAGGATGACGGTCAGGAATGCAATTTAGCATTTCTTAGTAAGTAAGGGTGGGATCAGAAATGTGATTGTAAGAGACTAGGAAAGCACACCTCCCCCTCCCTGCTTTGGAACACTTGGTAGATTCCTCTCTGCCCCGCGTTTCCCCAATTCATGAACCATATTACCCTCAATAAATCTCTTTGCTTTTATTTTAACAGAAATGAGTGTTCTTAGTCTTTTTTCCATTTTCTGGTGTCAGACACACGGGATGTGAAGGTGCATTATCTTCAGCAGCACTTGGGACATCATGCACATCAGGCCCTGGGCACCAGCAGAGCTGCTTGAGCTCAGTGTTCTCCCAGAATCCTGGGAGTTACCACAGGCAAAAAGCCTCTTGAATTGAGCTCCACTTCCTTGCATTGAGTTCTTTGATATTTATTGCTGGCCATTTTTTGTCTGTTCTGTGTCTCCATTTGCACTTGTTTTTGGTTCATGTTCTGGATAGTCTGATGAGTTTGCTGCCAAATTAAGCTTAGTGTGACTGTTGCTGTGGCTCTCCCAGTTCTGATAAGCCACTAAATCAAACTCAGGCACAGGCTGACCTTTTAAAATCTGTTTGTGCAGTCACCAGCTACTACAAGTGGTTAAAGACTCCTATGTCAGGATAAACCAGATGTGAAGTGGACCAGAGCATTAGACTCTCTGCTGGCTGCAAGCACTCGCTCACTGAAAGTTACACATTGGTCTAAGCAAAACACAAGCCCAACCCTGCAACACACCCCAACAGGATTATAGTAGACTCTGTAAGAGTTGAAGTTTCAGCCCATTAAGTTGCTCTTTCTTAAGTGCACATTAAAGTTTCAGCATGCATTTAGGTTTGGTGCACATTAAGGTTTTCAGTGCACATTCAGATTTTGACCGTACATGCAGTTCATTGTTTTAGTAAAATGGGGAATGCTAGCTCTAAGAACTCGGCAGGGCTGCCTTCAGGCACTCCAGCCTCTCGTATGAACAAACATTTTGGCCCTCCTACCCACCTGTTTTTGGAGTGCTGGTATGCCTTTACTACAGACAGTTTAGAAAATCGGTGACCACTATGGGGCTTTTATGAGCTAAATAAACTAATTTTTCTGTGCAGTAAATTAGAAACGAAAGGTGTCCGGATTTGGCAACCACAATGGGACCATATTTTGATTGGTATATGGAAGTTTTTAAAGGGCAAGAAAAAGCAGAATGGCTTCCATGTAAGATACTATCTCCAAATTAACTAAACAAAATAAGGTATTGTAATGTCAAAATTCAGCCCCTATCCCCTCTGCTCCATTGCTGGCTGCTACTCCTTTGTATCCTTCTTTGCCTTCTTATTCCTCTTGTAACACTTTATCTGAGCTACCTTTCTTTCCAACAAAATGGACTGATAAACCTCTGTCTGAAACACCCTTTAAAATCTCCTAATATGGACGCAAAGGATCTTCCTTGTATTACTTTTATCCCTTCGACGTGCTCAGAATTGCATAACATTGTGAAGGATTTTCTTCTCTGACAATTCAGAAGGAATGAAACCAATGTTTCAACCTACTTTTGACATCTTTGATAAATGAGCTTGGATTTGGTTCCCTGACAGGGGATGTTGGTTTTGGGTCAATATTTAAAAACACTATAAGCTGAATACATTCAGTCCCTGGGTTATGAAAGAGATCAATTCCTGACTGTGTCTTTAAGTCAAATTTCTAAGTCAATCAGAACAGGTGCATACAGTTCTTATTTAGCCGTACTTTAGTGCAAGAAAAGTCTTGAAGAATTTTCAATGATTTAAAAGCAGAATGCGTAGCAAGTGAAGGTGACAGTGATGAATAATTTATTGCAGGTAGGGGTTGGTTTAATCATTTCAAAGTGAGGGTAAATCTATGTAACATTAAAGAGCAAGTATGTGTTGTCCATAAATCAGATGTTTATAGCCTGGGGACTGCCTGTAAATATGAAGTAATTTGAAATTTCAGTGATTGCCTTAGGAAAATAAGTTTCCATTTGCTCAGTCTTTTTCCTTCCACTTTGAGAAAATGAATTCCCATTTGCACTGTCTTTACTTTCCTCTTTGGGAAACTTTTGTTTGGTACTCAGACTTGTTAAATGTTCTAAGATCCCTCCATCTTAATAGGGTTTATCTGGAAACTTTTTTTTTTTAATTAGTCAATCTTATTGCTGTAGACATTTTAAGAAACTAAATTCCCTATTCGTTTTATGTTGCATAAGCCTGATTTTTGAGCTGGCCTCACAGACAGGTGAATTTATATGGTTTTCTGTCTTGTTTTGTGTCTGAGTTTCTTTCTTGTATCACGCTGGACGGCATCACTGGCAGATTTTGTTTTTTCTGAGGCTTTCTTAAAATTGTGGTTCTTTTCCCTCCCAAGAAAAACTGTTTCTTGTGGCTGTCTTGTGATCTGGGCTTGTAGTAGGTACTTTGAGAAACTTTGATATAAATTAGTATAATGAAAAGTGCACTAAAAGAAAACAAAAAAAAACCAAGATGGATTGTTTATTTTGGTTGGTATAACAAGGCCTTAAAAAGGACAAATTATTCTAAATTGCTCTTTAAAGTATGAAGAAGATAGGGCTATGAAAATGGAGTATTTTCCTACCTCTGGATGGTATTATTAAACTACATTATAATATTTCTTCAAAGAACTTCCTCTGATTGGTTAGATGATAAATAAGCCTTATATAAATTTAATAGTTGTGACTATTTCCTGGAATTAATGAAGGTGAATACGTTCTGACAAAGATTTTTATGTTTGGCAGTATGTCAATCTTAAAAGCAAAACCTTTCTAAGTGACTTAGGCTAGATATTACATGAAATGTATTTTATTTAAGGAAAAAGGGTAATTTCCTCTTAAAGTAAAACTAGTAGTTCCAGAATCAGAAAGGAGAGGCTTAGGACAAGCCTAGGGGTGAAAAATGATTAGCCAAGAATTAATGGGTTCATTTATAATATTACTGAAGAGTTTCAGTAACTACTGGTTCTGACTCATAGTGACCCTATGTACAACAGAACAAAATACTGGTCAGGACATACTGGCTGGTCCTGGGCCAACCTCACAATCATTATGCTTGAGCCCACTGCTGCAGCCACTGTGTCAGTCCATCTCATTGAGGATCTTCCTCTTTTTTGCTGTTCCTCTCCCAAGCATGATATCCTCTCCAGGAACTGTTCCCTCCTGATAACATGTCCAAAGTATGTGAGATGAAGTGTCATCATCCTTGCTTCTGAGGAGCATTCTGGCTGTATTTCTTCCAAGACAGATTTGTTCATTCTTCTGGCAGTCCATGGTATACTCAACATTCTTTATCAACACCATAATTCAAAGCTATCAATTCTTCTTCGGTCTCCCTTATTCACTGTCCAGCTTTCACGTGCATATGAGACGACTGAAAACACCATGACTTGGGTCAGACACACCTTAGCCCTCAAAGTGACATCTTTGCTTTTTGGCACTTTAAACAAATCTTCTGCAGCAGATTTGCCCAGTACAATGCTTCACTTGATTTCTTGACTGCTGCTTCCATGGGCGTTGATTGTGGATCCAAATAAAGAATAGTAAATGGGAAGGAATCTGGTTCTCTTTTGTCTTTCAAAATATTCAGGCCAACTTAAACATATGTAAATGAATTTGGGATGACCAATTTCTGTCTACGACCACAGGCCAAAAGATAGGGAGGGTGAAGCAGGATCAGACCTTCCGGACCCCTAGCCTCTGAGGTCATATAGCTTCAGGTAAGCTTTTGAAAGGCCCCCTCCCAGCTAGGTGGAGAACTTATAAGACAAAAAAAAAAAAGATAGGATATTATCATAGTTGTCAGAAATTGGATGGATTCCCATCATAAAAGAACTGTAAATAAGCTCTCTCTATTGTAGAGAAATTCTAAGAAGCCAAAACATAGAAATCACAATGAAACACAACTAAGCCAAAACATAGAAATCACAATGAAACACAACTAAAATGAAATGATAAAGATTTGAGCAAAAATATAGACTATTAAAACAAACTTTATTTCAAGAGTAATTATGTTTTGTGATACCTAGTATTATAATAATTTCAAAGATCTTTAAGTAACATACTGATGTTAAATTTAGTTAATATTCAAATTTATATACTTTTTCCTTTTATACCACTGAAAAAGGATGTACATATATCTATTTGGGTCTACTGATGAGTGTGTTCATTTGTTCATTACTGTCACTTAAAGTGTTGTACTATTAGAGATATGCAACAAAAGATAAAATTTAAAAGGTTTATTAAAAAGGCATTTTATTTGATACAGTCAAAGTTTTTAGTTTTCTGGATAAAAATTTGATGTGCTAATTTACAAGAATTTTTAAAAGCTTTAAAGAATTAGGATTTTTGCTGTTGAGATAACGAAATTTTTTTTTGATTATTGGATTGAAGAGTTAAGTCATTCTTCGTGTAAGTTGCATCGAAGGTAAGGGTTTGGTGTCTCATTAGAATAAATTCCTAAGTTAAAACCAAACTGCATGGCTTTGGAAAAAAAAAAGCTAAGGTTTTTACTTTTAAGATCTTTGGTTAAATAACATGTATTGTTTCTTGGCGACCTATGATAAACTTCTGACAACTTTGAAACTTCGTGGAAAGCCACAAAGGATTGTTTTGGTTTTATAAAGACAACAATGCTAAAAAGTTTTATTTAAACAAAATTCTAACTCACAAAAAAAAAGACCAGATTTACTAGCCTAACAGAGACTGGAGAAACCTCAAGAGTATGGCCCCCGGACACCCTTTTAGCTCAGTGGTGAAGTCATCTCTGAGGTTAACCGTTCAGCCTGGGAGTAGACAGCCCCATAAAACCAAATGGGACTAATGAAGAACAGCAGTCCAGGGACAAGGGCCACAAAGCAGAAGGGGACAATGAAGCTGGTGATAGGGAACCCAAGGTTGAGTAAGGATAGTGTTGATGTGTTGTGAGGTTGTTAACCATTGTCATAGAGCAACATGTGTACTGTTAAATGAGACCCTATTTTGTTCTGTAAGCCCTTATCTAAAGTGAGAATAGCAGCATAATTGGAAGAGCATAGTCAATATCACTGAACTGTGCATGTAGAAATTTTTGAAATGGTGTATTTTTGGCTATGTATATTTTCACCAAAAAAAAAAAAAGGTCAAGAAGGGAGAGGGTTGACATGTTGTGGGGTTGTTAACCAATGTCATAAAACAATATGTGTATTACTGTTTCATGAGAAACTATTTGTTCTGTAAGCCTTTACCTGAAGTACAATAAAAAAATAAATAAAAATAAAAAGTTTTATTTAATATCTTATAAACTGCATGAAACATGTTGTCAAGTCAAGATAAGTGCTTGATTTTCTTTGGATTTAAAATTTATGTATTGATGTTTCCTCTTATGTTTCTGCCTGGTATTAGACAACAAATTCATACTAACATCATAGTTTTACTGGTTTTTGATTGCTAGGTTGGTCATAGCTTTTCTTCTTTTAAATTTAGCATCATTAAAGCCAATGGTTTTGCCTGGGGAATTTACATCATTTACCCATGGAGTTTATTATTATTATTACTATATAGTTACATGGAGCCCTGCTGGCACAGTGGTTAAGTGCTTGCCTGCTAACCAAAAGGTAGGCAGTCTGAATCCACAAGCTGCTCCTTGGTGATCCTGTGGGGCAGTTCTACCCTGTCCTATAAGGTTACTACGAGTCAGAATTGACAGCAATGTGTTTGGTTTTTTTATATAGTTGTTTAGAGACTTGATAATCTTGGTTTATTATCAGTATATCTGGATTATATGCTATTATATCTCAAGATTATTATGTGTTATATCTGAAGCTCTTTCAAAATAAGGTAAATCATTACATTTGCAGCTATTTTTGTCTAAAGTTTTTTTAAATTGACTTTACTTGGCTTTGTGTTAGTTTTGTAATTAATTCACATTGTCTTTCACTTTTAAGAAGTATTATTATTATAAGTTAATCATTGCCATATTAAGTTTTGTTATCTGCAGATAAGTTTTACTTTGCTGACTTGCTGAAAAAACTTGATCAAAATATTTCAACAAAAGATGGGCTACTGGAAGATCAGTAACATTTTCAATGTGGATATTGCTAAATTGAATCAAAATTTCCAGGACTCTTATGTAGAAACTAATGAAGTTTTCAGACTGGTGTTGACACAGAATTGCATGGAGCCACAGTTAACTACATAAAACCAAACCCAACCCATTGCCATCAAGTTGATTCCGACTTGTAGCAACCCTACAGAACAGAGTAGAACTGTCCCATAGGGTTTCCAGGGAGTGCCTAGTGGATCTGAACTGCCAACCCTTTGGTTAGCAGCCACAGCTCTTAACCACTATGTCACCAGGGTTTCCGTTAACTACATAGGACTGAGTAAACTAAAAGAATTACTATAAGGTTCATATGAGAATATTGCTGATGTTCTATTTTTAGATTTAAAAAAATCTTTTTTTTCCTTTCCCTCTTTTAATGTTAGAATTAGATATTTCAATAACTAATAACATTATGTTGGTTATAGGATATCATGTGCATTAGAAGACGTCATGACATATGTCTAAGTTCTGACTAAATATATTCTGTGTGTTTTAAATTATTCTGCCTGTGGACTCAAAAAATAAAAATAAAAAAATACTGAAATGACTGTGATGAGAGAACTGGTTCTTCAAAACAGAATGGCCCATGACACCCTTACTACTACACAAACAGGTACCTGTGTCATTATTAAAATTGATTGTTAAAGTTGGATCTTAATGATTCCATTCCTTCCTTAACTGATAAGTAATTGGTTTTTCTTTTGAGATGGATGAGGAAAAAACATTTGCTACTTTATTTTGGAATCTTTCTCATTATTATTATTATTATTATTTTTGTAAAATTCTGTATCTGCCACACTTAATTCCGTTTAAAAGAATATTTTTCACAAGTTAGAGAAGCCTCTGATGACCAGAAGTTAGAATCCCAAAATCTGCTTAACATTGCCCAGGAGAATATGTATATTGAAAAAGACATCAACTAAATGATTCACTGGAGCCCTACTGGAAAGGAATATACTTGATCCTCCTTACTAATCCATGTGCTACCAAATTACAGGGAGTTAAAACCTGGATTCGCCTGTCTTAACCAAAGAAAGCCAAAGTGCTTGCACCACCCCGTGGACCTGTCAACCCTCTGGAGAACTAAAAATCACTTTAAAATGCCCAGGTGGCCAGAAGCAGATGGCATCTGAGGTAGACAGCTAGTCCCAAGACCATGGAACAAGACTTCATGCAACCTGCTGAAATATTTAGAACTTGACTTTATAACTTTAGCTATTCTTATACTATTAGCTTTTTTGTATACCTGTGGTTTTACATCCTAATATTTTTGTTTATTATAAAAACCCATTTATAGCTTATTATTTTCTTTCTAACAGTTTCTTCTGATGCTTGGAGAGAAAATGCATTTATTAAATTAGCCCAATCATTAACTAATGCTAGTAATTATAGCTCTAGATTTCCTTTTAGCTCAACCAACAAGAAGGAGTATGTGTTATTGCCAATACCTCCTGCTGTTCCTGGATAAACACCTCCAGCGAGTTAAACAAGGTATTACAAGATCCATCAGAAGTCTACTTAGTTGTATTCAATATCGCCTATGACTGTTCCTTCTTCTTCTTTTTTTTTTTTTTTTTTTTGACATTTTTTAGCTGGTTGACTGAAGGTATTAGTTCACTGGTACAGTCCAGAATAGTTATCTTAATCTTTGTAATAATCATTGTATGTATAATCAAATGCATTATGAAATGTTCATCTAATAAATGTCACTCCACTGCAACTCCCCTTGCTATACAAAGAATCATATATTTAGAAGAAACAAAATTTATAGGAGAAACCGAGTAACTCATTTCACACCTTGAGTTAGCATTTTTGATTGCTAAGTTTTTGCTCCCAATTCAGCCATTTGCAGCACTGGCCTTGACAAAAACCAACTCACCCTGAAGATGAGGTCTATTGCTATGCAAGGTGAAGAAAATTATTCAAATGACCTTAAGATCTGGAACTCGATACTTGAGCCTGTGACATATTCAAGAAGTCCTTGCAGAAGAAAGGTAAATCCACTGTGAGTGTTCAGCACCCCCTAGAGGAGGCTTGAACAAAATAGGGGAATGTGCTATCAAACCTCTAAAACTGAGGCACTTGGCATAATAAAATGTCTGCCATGAGGTCTGGATCAAAACTCCACTTTGTTACAAGCTTCTGATTCCACATTCTTCTTCCCATTAATATACATATGGCCTTGGGCCTCTGGCTGGGTGGGACCAGAAGACTCTGGCCTCCTATCAATCATCTTGTTTAACTGGCCTCTTTCCCCAAGCCATTCTTAAGTAAATAAGGGTGGGGGTCAGGAATGCAGTTTAGCAGCTCTTAGTAAATAAGGGCAAGGGTCAGGAATGTGATTGTAGGAGACTATAAAAGCACACTTCTCCCTATATGCTTCAGAGCTGTTGGTAGATCCCTCTCTGCCCTGTGCTTCCCCAATTCACAAACTGTATTACTCTCAATAAATCTCATTGCTTTTACTTTAACTGAGTAAATGTTCTTACTCTTTGACAAAGGATTGGTCAACATTAAGGGCAGAGGTTTTTCTGTGGCTGATCATTTCCTGAAACCAATGGGATTGACAAGATATCTATATTCAGCCATTTGCAGCACTGGCCCTGACAAAAACCAATATATACATATTGGCTATCAAGCTGTCATTAAGGTCTTTATGTAGGGGGTGGCCGCCATGGCAGGTAGTTTCTCAATAAAAAATAAAAAACTGATGAAATCTGAATAAAGTCTGGAGTTTAGTTAATAGCAATGTGCCAGTGTCAGTTTCTTAGTTTTGACCAATGTACCATGTTAATGTAAGATGGTTAACAATGTGAAAAAGGGGATGAGGGATATATAGACCTTCCCTGTACTATCTTTGCCACTCTTCTGTAAGTCTAAGTCTAAAATTATCCCAAAATAAAAAAAAAAAAAATTATTTAAAGAATGGGTTTATTCTTGCTTCATCTGAAGCAAAAGAGGTACATCTAGTGACTCATTGCCTTTGTGTATCCTTTTCCTTATCTCATAAATGATACACATTAGAGTGAGGAGTGTGGAAGATAAAATACACTGGAAAATCAGGAAGATTATTTTATTCAGGCTATTGCAATAAGTAGAACTTTCCTCAATGCAGAGAAATGTCTCAAAGAAAAGATGTCTGGAGTTTGATAGAGGTAAGTAAATAAAGGAGTCATGAGGAAGAGAAGGGAACAATGAGTGTTATATGAAGGGTGGAGCCACTCTTATCACTGAATATGTGAGGTTAAGGTGGTCATTTGGATTAGCTATTTCTCAGAACACAAAAAGATGGGGGAATTTCTCAACTATCATTGCTTTCTGCAAGCACAGTACTTAAGTCAAGTTCAACATTATCAGGGGTTTGAATGGTAATGCTCATATGTTTGCTCCCCAGGAAATCTCCATCTTCTCAGCCTCAAGATTTTGCAGAGGGACTGAAATGGAATCACCAGGTTTCATATGAAAGCTCCTGCAAGGATCCTGAGAGTGGGATACTGAATGAACGAGACTAGGACTCTAAATCTAAGGACTCTCTTAGGGAATAAAATTATATATTGTACCTCTTGAAGGGAAAGGTACAGAGATTGAAAAGTATGTGTGAGGTGATAATGGAAAAGAAAGACAGAAGAAGAATTGATGCATTCAAATTATGGTGTTGGCAAAGAATACTGGATATAGTATGGACTGTCAGAAGAATGAACAAATCAGTCTTAGAAGAAATTCAACCAGACTACTCCTTAGAATAAGGATAATGAGACTTCGTCTTGCTTACATTGGACACATAATCAGGAAAGACCAACCCAAAAAACAAAAACCAAACCCATTGCCATCAAGTTGATTCCAACTCATAGAGACCCTATAGGACAGAGAACAACTTCCCCACAGGGTTTCCAAGGAGCAGCTGGTGGATCTGAACTGCCGACCTGCGGTTAGCAGCCAAGATGTGATTACTGTGCAACCAGGATTGCTAGAAAATGACATCATGTTTAGTAAAGCAGAGGATCAGCAAACACAAGGGAAATACTCAGTGATATGGATTGACACAGCAGCCACAACAGTGGACTCAAACATACCAACATAATGAAGATGGCACAAGACTAGGCAATTTTTAATTCTGTAATATGTAAGGTACTCATGATCAGAGCTTACCTGTTGGGTACTATCAACAATTGTCTCTCACTCCAACCCACCAAAATAATCCTAGAATAG
The DNA here is from genome assembly GCA_030035585.1 of Dugong dugon. Taxonomy (NCBI): domain Eukaryota; kingdom Metazoa; phylum Chordata; class Mammalia; order Sirenia; family Dugongidae; genus Dugong; species Dugong dugon. The sequence goes on along the minus strand of CM057472.1, from coordinate 15,027,251 downwards.
CCAATCCAATTTCTTCCATTCTGCCCCTTATTGTGGTTATGCCAATCTATATAATACTAAGGCGAAAGAAATGATGAGGAATGGAGATGAAAGAAACAGAAAGGGAATAGAAAATCAGAAGGGCTGAGGGTGGGAGGGGTGATTTTAAGTGAGTGTTTGACAATGTTACTGAAAAAGCTTTGAGGTGTGAAGGAATACATACGAAAGGTAGATTTTAATAACAGTTTTGAGGAACTATGTATTTAAATCCCATTTAATGATCTTTTAGGTATGTGCATGAATGCTGAAATTTCTTTTTAATTATTTCTCTTATTGATCTCTTTTTCTTGAACATGATATTTGTTCTGAGACTGAACCACATAAATCCAGGTTTTTAACATTTACTTAAGAAAATATGTCCACAAAGGTGCTGTTGACATTTGAGATTTAGTTCAGTGTTCTCCATCTTGGCTGTTCATTGAAATCATGTAGGAAGCCACAAAATACTGGTGCCTAGATTCCATCCCAGAGATTCTTATTGAATTGGTATGGGTGTGGCTTAGAACTCAGGGTTTTAAAAATCTCCCACAGTAATTCTATTGTGCAGCCAAGATCAATAACTACCTTGCAACGTGGATGCAAAGCCAGCAGTAACAAAAAGCCCATTTCTGCTTCCAAAATTGTTTCTGTTGAGTTTACCTGAAGTTAGGGTCAGTCCTCTGATGCCTCTTGTAAAGAAGTAGCTGCCAACTCTGCAAATATATGTGATAAGCAGACACTAACAGAACACATTTTTGGATTGCCTTTCCTCTATCAGTCATTTCTGTCCATTCCTCCACTAATCCCACTTTCCCACCATCAGGGTCATACTGAATAACACAAATTAGGATGATGTAGCAATGGCAGGCAGCCTGGACTTCAAGGTACACTTCGTTTTTACCCAACTGTACAAATAAGAACTTTATAGACAAACTTTCAGGATAGCATCTAATGCATAAAACAAGTTTGAAGCACATATTATGATTAGTATTTATTTTATTCCTTTAATATAGACTGGAAATACTCAATAGCATTTTATCTGATCTTTTTTGACTTTATGCAAAGAGAAGACAGGCAACAGATGGATGTCATGCTGACAACCACTCAGGCAGCTGGTTTCTGGGAGGCATGTGGGAAACTGCAAGCAGTTTCAAAGTGAAGAGGGCCTGTGGCACAAATCCTATTAGCAAATAATGGGACTTGTATATTCCCTGCACCTCCAAAGAGGAACTCTCCTGCATACCTTTTCTTACTATTTGTTTTCACTTAAAAGACTATTAAAGCCTTCCCTGGAATAAAGCACATCTTCTCATTGTGTCCATTATCAGTCACAATAAATAAATATGAGCTCAGAGACTTAGGCACTTTAATTACCACTGGGCACTTTTCTCAAGTAATAAAAAGAAAATATCAACTTTTATGTGTTCCCTTTGTTATGGTCTATGTATAGTGCCAGCTCCTTATTTTCCTAAAGACCCACTTTCTAGAAAAGAAAAACTGGTCTGATGGTATTATTTGCCTTTAAAGAAAATCAACAGTCAAACTAAAAAGGGATCTCACTTGAAATAAAACACAGAAGCTTCTCAAACATATTAAAATACATATACTTGAACAGAAGTAGTGTCTTTTGGTTATAAATGACCCTAAAGTTACTGAAACATGCTGGAGAAATAGACTAAATATAAGTTTTAAGTGACTTTATCAGCCTTCTGTAGTCATACCCAAGCTCAGGGCTTGGCCATATTGCATAGTGAAAAGAAAACAAAAACCTGTTGGGGTCAAGTAGATTCTGACTCACAGTGACATTATAGGGCAGAGTAGAGCTGCCCCACAGGGTTTCCAAGGCTATAATCTTTATGGAAGCTGACTGCCACATCTTCCTCTTGCATAGTGGCTGATGGGTTCGAACCACCGACCCTTCAGTTAGCTGCTGAGTGCTTAAACCACTGCACCACCAGGGCTCCTTAAGAGCATAGGTCTTAAAGTGAAAAAAAAAATGGACTTGAATCTTGACTCCATCATTTACTCATTGTATGACTTTGGGCAAGTTACCTATCCGTGCCCTCACTTTCATAGGCATACAATAAGAATAATAGTAGCTATGGTATATTGCTGTTGTAATAAGAGAGAGCGTGTATAATACCTAACCTAGCATGTCATAAGCACTCAACAAATAGCAGGTAAAATTTCTTGCCTTGCATCACTTTCTTTTACTTATTATAAAGGCAATACCAAAGGCCTTGAATCTTTTCTGTGTCCTTAAAGAATAAGTTAATTTTTTTGAACTGTGAACTTCTTTGAAAATGAGCTGAAAACAATGATTACTTCCTCCTACCCCCAACTTTATACACAAATCAGTTAAAAATCTCTGTCATACAAAACCTTCTGTTCTCCAAACCCATACAAACCATTCCTCATAAAGTACCCTGGGTACTGTTGCTAGGGGAGATAATGAGGACTGAGCAAGAAGTCACAAGGTCAATAGAAGTTATTTTCATTCACAGTAAAGTGCTCATTAGCGTCCTCCCGGATTCAAGAGGAAAGGGCAATCCAATAGTTTCTCTGGGACCTGGTATTGGGAATGTGATTTGTTGCCCCATATGGTAGAATTTGGAAGCTTGAAAATAAGAGAATGACAGAACCATCACTTGAATTACCAGGCTTCAATCAATGTGGGATCATTGATCTGGGAATACATTGTTTTCAGTTGATCAATGTTTATCTGACACTGCAGGTGATTTTTTTTTTTTTTGATGTGTAGTATCATTTTTGTGCAGTCACATTCATTTACCAGAATTTCACAATAATAAAGGTATTAGCAATGGGATTATTTGGTCCACAAAAGATAATGCATGATTTAGTCAGCACCTCTCTCTATACGGACCTCTGGTGGCGCAGTGCTTAACAGCTACTAACCAAAAGGTCAGCAGTTTGAACCCACCAGCTACACCTTGGAAACCTTATGGGGCAATTCTACCCTGTCCTATAACGTCACTGTGAGTTGGAACTGACTCGGTGGTAATGGGTTGTTTTTTGTTTTTGTTTTTCCCCTGGTTTTCTCTCTCTCTATATATATACAAGGAAAAATGAAGAACTGAACCAATAAACTAGAATACTGAGAAAAGAGGTGAGAAATATAGTCTCTTTGGTTGCTGTTGTTTGGGAAATGGACATTTTCAATTTCACTTCTCTCTTATGTTTGAAGAGCAAGGCTAGACCATGCAACCATATACTCAACCAGGGACTAAATTCTGCCAGTTTACATCTTGCATTCATTTGCTTCTATTCTATGTCATTACTGTCTGGATTTTAAATATTGGGTTGAATGAAATAAAGTATTGGGTAAGAAGTCTACCCGATACTAAAAGTACCATTTACTTTTCATCCAATTATTTAAAACCTAAGAATTTCTATACTTGTTTAATAGCTAGTCAGCCTTGTATCATCTGTATAATGATATTATGGGTTGCTTCTTTAGAAAGAATATCTTGTAATACTGATACAAGGGATAGACCAAAGACACCTCATTTCCTTTCATATCTGGTTAAGAACATATTCCTCTTTATTTATTTTTTGGTTTTGTTAACATATTCTTAAAAGTGCAGGTTTATTGATTTACTAACTCAGTGTTTAAGCAAACAAGAACTGATTTATAAAGGAACTTCACTATTTGCTTTTAAGAAACCCTCAGTCTAGTAAACTCATATACATACATATAATAAGTTGTATTTATCATCTGTCCAATGTGCTACAAAGCTCATGTTTTTTTTCCCTTTGCTTTTCATCCTGACTTATGAATTCTTGTTTTACTCTAATCAAGAGAGTATTTTATAGCCCAAAACATAAAATCACTTCAAAATATGCTTCCAAAAGTGCCCTACACGAACAATTGTTATGTGACCTTTACACTATACGTATATAGCAAGGGGAGCACTGATCTGGCAATATTTAGTCATATATTTGGAATGAGAATGGGCAATACAACAAGGGAGATTGATTCCCCTCTTTACGACCAATTTCTTTTTGGTTCTCTATAACATAGTTTAACTAGTCTGCTATTATACTCAGTTCAGAGATCTGGATGTTTAATAACTGACTCATTATCTTAAAACGAATGTCAGTATTCCGCCATAGTTCCTTAGAGAAATCAGCAACATCTTCAGAGTCGATTGCATTTGTGAAGTAAATTTCTTTCTGTGTAACCAGTCATTTGAAGTGTCTATCAGGTCACTCTTCATCAAGTCTGCTACTCCATCTCTTTCATTAATAAAAACTGACATTTCAAATTTCACCTGTTATATACCTAAACAGATACGCATTAGTGACTGCAGAAATCTCGTTTCCATTCTGCCAAGTGAAGCGTTCTAAAAAGATTGTATTTTATTTGGTTTCTGAAATATAATTATGCTGAACCTTTTTTTCACATCCTCTCAAGAATGTTAACGGCAAGAAGGCCGTATTCATCTACAGATTTAAATTCTAAGTAAACCTCAGCAGATGCTGTGATGAGTAATGTGTGATCAGTGCTTGACCTTTTGCCTTCCCTCTGGAATTTCATTAATTCTGATATAGACTTGGAATAGATCTGTTTGCAAAAATTCACACAACTCGATGGAGTCTCATTCTTCTGGGATGTGACTTACTTTCTAAAGATGGTATCAGTGATGGTAGGGTCAGTTCACCAATAGCTAATTGAAGGTATAATAAAATAATATAACAAGATGAGTACAGAAAGTGCTATGAAGTTTCAAAGGAAGAAGATATAAAAGCCGATAGTAGGATTAGAAATGATTTAATATTCATTCATATGTTCAATCATTGCACAAATATGCATTGCCTATGGTGGCACAGTGGTTAAGAGCTATGGGTGATAACCAAAAGGTCAGCAGTTCGAATCCACCAGCCGCTCCTTAGAAGCCCTACTGGGCAGTTCTACTCAGTCCTAAAGGGTCTCTGTGAGTCAGAATCAACTCAACTGCAAGGAGTTCAGTTTGGTTTTGGTTTGTGATGTGGCAGGTAATGAGGGAGGTAGGTGGGGCATTCAATGGAAATTCATATCTCTACCCTTAAAGGGTTTAGTACAGTACCGAGGGGTACACTAGTAAGTAAACAGAAGCACAATACAGTAAGGTCTATAATGGAAAAGAACCAGAACGTAGGAAAATATAGGAAGAACATACCATTTATTATTTACCCGGAGGGAATCAGTGCCCAGGAAGAAGCTAGGAACATTTACAAGTTAAGGAAGTGAGCACAGAAATCATGCATTCAGAGGCAAGAGAGAACATAGCAAGTCCAAAAAATAAGTTATTCAACTTGTTCAGAATAGTTAAAGTCAATGCCCCCTAATAAGAGAGGGTTCCTATCTTTACTGTTTTATTTTCTTGATCTTCCAGCATACCTAAGGGTTGGTCTACTGTGAAAATATCCTATTTCAGCTCATCTTCTCCAAATTGCCTCTAATTATTTGAAAAATGTACCACTTTAACTACTGTGAATGTCTGAATTCTCAGCTATTAAAACATTGTGTTTTTCCCTGCCACCCCTCAAGTACTTCCAGTGGAGAGTCCTGCATTGCTTACAGCCTGGTCAATGGCAGGATGTGCCCAAGCCAAGCATGCTTTTGTTGATTTGCCTGGCTGTTGATTTTTCAAATCTTTTTCAATCTCCATTCTCTATTTAAGCAATAACTTTTGACAAAGTGGTGTTGAGTGTGATTCTCAGAGAATAGCAAAGATTCAAGAAAAATAGAAGTCTGAGAAGTTTTACCCCCTAAGGAGCACAACAATAACTTTGCTATACAGAATTGGGCACTTCACGTTATTATTACTGAATAGAATTCATACCAATAAACCAAAGTGGCCAGTGAAAAAATAGGCTTGGCTGGGTTCCATTGATGTTACCCTGACATCCTGGAGGATCAAAATAAAAGATCTATTTCTAAGCTTAATGCTCAGTTGAATATGCTGTAATCTTTTTAAAATTTAAACTAATGAAACTCCTCTATATGGTAGTTTTTGCAAATATTGAAAATGATGCCTGTTTTATTTTTTATATTCACTAATGTCTTTCTAGTATTAATAACAGGATGCAAGAGAGACAGACCCAGCTGTGCTTTGTTTCTTTCTCAATCTTGTTGAATTCTACATGAAAATATCTTCTAAAGGCCCAAGAACAAGTGTATGATGTCTAAAGACTGGAAGAGAACAAGCAAGAAGATAAAGAGTTGTAAAAGAAAGGCAATATTGACCTTGAACTATTTTGAAGCTGTTTTATTTAAGCCATCTATTGTTGAAAAAAACTTGAAAAACCTTCTCCCTTAAGACCATAATTAAAACTAATGTGTGCGCATTTCACAGATCTGCTGGAATTTCAGAGAGTGTATCTCACAGCAGGTATCAGGCTCAGCAATTCTGTCAATAAGGTCTTAGCCCCAAAGAAGCCATAGCAAATGAACTTAGAATCTCAAAATAGCTTTTAAATTTAGCTTTGAAAATAGAGATGCAAATAGATGCACAACTCATGAATTAGTTAATTATCCGGTCCTAAGGATTCAGCCTTGAATTCCTTAATGTCAATATAAAAATAAATTAATGTAACTGAAATGTGTATGTGAAGAATGTTGAATGGGCAAATGTTTGTTACATATATATTTTCCACTGTTAAAAAAACAAAACAAAAAAAAGTTCATAACCAGAAAAATAAATTAGCTAAGGAAAGTATAAAATTTAAAAATAATAAAAGAATTGGCTAATAACAATGCATTGAAATATGGAATAATCATTTTTTTCTACTTTTTCTTTTTTTTTGTAAAATTTTGAACTGAAAGGTAAAAGATGCAAGAAGCTTTCTTTCAAGAAGAGTAGCAGCCAAATTATGTAAATTCATTTAATTTAATAGAAAACCTGGAGTAAGGAACAGCGAGTCCTAGGTTCAGCTACCGCAACAAAGAAAGTGGTGAAAATGTGGACTCATTTTTTCCTACTTGCCCCATTTTGGGTCTTGTACATCTCAATTAGCCCAAAAGTTTTTTTTTTTTTTTTGATCATTTTAGTGACCTGGTAGCTCAGTTGGCTTGGGAAATGGAAGGAGAGAGGAAGGAAAAAAGAGGACTCTTTTTTTTTTTTAATCTACTTTGCTTTTAGAACCTCAGTGGCTTGAAGCAACATTTTAACAAGCTTGGTTGGTATTCTTTGTTTTTGCCCCGAAATAGTCATATATTTAGCAAAAATAATATCTGATTTTAACAAAAACTCTTGTGGGTTTGGTAGGAAATATGGAGACCAATGAGAATTGAGACAAAGTTCCTATTCTCCAGAAAGGAACAGATTAATTGGGCTGAAAATACATAAGCATATACATAGTAAAACATGGTCGCAGTAGAAAGTGCCATGAAAGGGTACTCAAAATGTACTCTGCGTGTTCAGAGGAGGTAAAGAGATTATGATAAACGGATTAAGAACATACTGGTTACAACATGAGCTTGAATACAATGCAGACATTAAAATATATGTTGTGTATGTTTACAAAAGAAGTATATCCATGATAGATTGGCAAATAAAACAGTTTGAAAAATAGTGTAAGGATTTAATCTCATTTATTAAGAAAAAATGCAGACATTTTGCTCTGTCTACACTGTATATCCAATGTGTACATATGTATAAAGAAAGGATTATGTCTAGAATAATGTTTTCAAAAACTATAATGGTGGCTATGTCTGAATACTGGGGCTCCAGATATTTTTGCTCTTTTTTATGGCTGTCTTAGGCTGGGTTCTCTAGAAAAGCAAAACCAGTGAAGCATTTTATAGGGAGATTTATATTAACGAAATGGTTCATGTGGTTTTGTTGTTGTTGTTAGGTGCTGTCGAATTAGTTCCAACTCATAGTGACTCTATGTACAACATAATGCAATACTGCCCAGTCCTCCACCATCCTCACAATCATTTTTACGCTTGAGCCCACTTTTGCAGCCACTGCATTAATCCATCTCGCTGAGGGTCTTCCTCCTTTTCGCTGACCCTCTACCAAGCATGATGTCCTTCTCCAGCAACTGTTCCCTCCTGATAACATGTCTAAAGTATGTGAGACAAAGTCTTGCCATTCTTGTTTCTAAGGAGCATTCTGGCTGTATTTCCTCCAAGACAGATTTGTTAGTTCTTCTGGCAGTCCATGGTATATTCAGTAGTCTTCTCCAACACCACAATTCAAAGGCATCAATTCTTCTTCAGTCTTCCTTATTCATTGTCTAGCTTTTGCATGTACACGGGGCGACTGAAAATATCACAGCTTGGGTCAGGCGCACCTTAGTCGTCAAAGTGATATCTTTGCCTATTAACACTTTGAAGAGGTCTTTTGCAGCAGATTTGCCCATCAATACATCATTTGATTCCTTGACTGCTGCTTCGTGGGAGTTGACTGTGGATCCAAGTAAAATGAAATCCTTGGCAACTTTAATCTTTTCTCTATTTATCGAGATGTTGCTTATTGGTGCCGTTGCGAGGATTTTTGTTTCCTTATGTTGAGGTGCAATCCATACTGAAGGCTGTACTCTTTGATCTTCATCAGTGAGTACTTTCCAAACTTCTTACTAGTTACTCCTTCTAGCAGCATTCCCTTTTTATTGTGTTCTTGTCTTGTTTTGGAATCCCTGGGTGGTACTAAAGGAGTCCTGGTGGTACAATGGTTAAAGCTTTTGACTGCTTACTGAAATGTCGGCCATTTGAACCTACGAGCCACTCTGCGGCAGAAAGACATGGCAGTCTGCTTCTGTAAAGATTACAGCCTTGGAAACCCTGTGGGGCAGTTCTACCCTGCCCTATAGTGTCACTATGAGTCACAATCGACTTGACAGCAAAGGGTTCAGTTTTTTGGTTTGAGTGGTACTAATGGTTACAATGTTTGGCTGCTCACCAAAAGGCTGGAGGCTGAGGTCCACCCAGAGGCACTTTGAAAGAAAGGCCTGGTGATCTACTTCTGAAAAAACAGCCACTGAAAACCATATGGAGCACAGTTCTACTCTGACACACATAGGGTTCTCATGAGATGGAATCAACTCGACAGTAACTGGTATTGGTGTCTTGTTTTGCTATCAAAATTGTTCCTTGACAAAAACTGTAAATGCATCACAATGCCTTGCCTACTTTATATTTTAATTTGACAGACAAACCTGGTCTTGTGATATACAGCCTAAAAGTAAGACAAATGATAGTAAGTTTCATGCATTATTTTACTAGAATTCTAATCTCTAAATCTAACCCCAAAATCTCAATGGCTTATTGCAGACTCATTTTCCTAAAAATGAAATCTTCATGTCTCCCACTGGCCTATGCTCATAAAACCATCCTTCAATTATTACTTTTCTTCCCTAGTTCACGTCACTTATTTTATGGTGGATAATACTGCAAATCAAATTGTAATCAGAATAATGAGCTGCCACCAGTTGGAGTCATAGTTGGGGCTTCATATTTTAAAGATTGTTCACACTAATCAACTAATAATGACATTGCTGCTTCCACCACGCTAAACAAAATTCCCTCAGTTGTGTAACAAAATTACTACTAATAACCTCTGAAACCTTTGTGTGCTTAAGGAGACTGCTTCCAAAATCATCCGGAGACCTGTCAGAGAATAAACTAGGGAAGACAGAATCTACCAGATGGAGATTACTCTTTAGTAATTAACTAGACATTGCTCCTTTGGGTCCATAACATTTTCTAACATCATGAGGCATTTCCTTTAGCATAATGATGCATCTATATTAATATACAAGATTGGGAGCAGCTAGGAGACTGTTAAATATTAAACATTTCATACATGAATTATATTATTAATGGCCTTTCTTTAGTTTGGGGGAAAAATGATATACTAAAGTGACACTCAATAAACAAATTTAGAGGCATTAATATTAAAGAGGAGCCAATGAATTCAGACTCATGACAGAAGGAGTATTTGTTCATTTCTCAAGAGAGATATACCTTCATGATTGTTAATATAGTAGTTAAAGATTTACTTAGAAATTGGAGAAACTGAAAATATCTTGAGTGGAGTTAGACAATGAGTTGCATTTTCAAAGTGCTGGAATTCAGCACGTTAGAGAACTGCTCTCCTCCTGTGTGGGCACCGAGCAGCTCAGGGATTCGAGGTTAGATGACAAATGAGGCATGACATCCTTTGTGACACAGACATTGTACATCTTGTTTCAGGAAACACTTAAGAGGAGGAGGGGGAAATCTCTCAGAGGTGGTGAGAGTTTCATCAGGTTAAAGAAGCCATCGCTCCATTTGTCACTGTTAAAATTTGTGGTGAAAAGCATAGAAACACATTTAGGTTCAAGCTGGATGATTTCTGACAGGCTGACAGACAGCTGCATTTTGCTGGTTTTGAAATGCAGATTTGGTGGGGATACAATGTGGTGTCATTATTTCAGGCCTTATAAGGCATTTTGTCTAAGTGACAGCTGGTTGCCTCAAGGTCATTTTACTAATAGCCCAAGGTGAAGCCCTTAGTAACGTGTGAAGCTCTTATTTCTGCAATGTTAATTAACCCTTCAATGTTGGCAGGAAATTTGCATTATCCTAGTCACAGTTCTGTGGAATATCTTCCAGGACTTGCTAACTGAACTGTCAAAACTACCCCTCAGGGGGAAAATGTAAAGAGCTAAGCAAGTCTGCCCCAAGGAAAAGCACATTGTGGATAATGGGAGATGTTTCAACAATAGTGTTTCACCAGAAGCATTGGTGTTTTAATTGATTTACCGCATTCACTTCTTTACAGCCCCCATAAAGTTTCCCTAAAAAAACCAAAAAAACAAACTGGTTGCTGTACAGTTGATTCTGACTCATACAGACCGTATAAGAAACTGAGACTTGGCAATCTTCTGTGGCTTGTCCTAGGACTTTGCTACTAAGACTATGGTCCTTGGACCAGTAGTATGAGCATCACCTGGGAACTTACTAGAAACGCAGAATCTTAGGACCACGACCACACCACCACCACCACCACCACCACCACCACCACCACCAGCACCAGTACAAGCTTGATGAATCAGAATCTGCATTTTAACAAGTTTCCCAAGTGACTGGCATGCACCCAAGTTTGAGAAGCACTTTCCTGGGACACATGGCTAGTAAGCGGTAGAGCCTGCTTTCAATCACAGCTTGGTTTAACCATATAGGAGTCTCATACTCTTTTCTGTACGTCATGCCATGTGTTCTACATGTTTTGTTGTTGTTGCTGTTGTTCTTGGTTTTTAGTTTGTCCCATTTGTTTTGTTTTTAGGAATCTATTCTTCAATGAGGGATGAACTGGAGGTGAAGCACTTCAAGCAGGGTCCAGGCTAGTTCCAGTTTAGGTTTTTCAGGTCCTTTTGCCTTCACCAATGCAAAAATTTGATGATACTGGTATGTCAAATCAGTGAAAAACATATTTACTTAGGAACTCAAGGCTTAAAGTACAGTTCTCCCAATTTACTTGCATTTTAAGAGGATTATAGGTATAAGTGTGAGTGTGGGGGGATGGTAATAAACACAAAGAAATGAAAAGTTAACATTAATATTTTAATGCATCGCTGAATGGAATAGAGAGATAACTCGGAGCTGAAACCATTGAAAAATTCCTAACAATTCAACAGAACTTACTGTGCTCCATTTCTTTTCTACCAGTGACAATATCTTTGTTCCAGCTCTGAAGCCTTCCCTTTCTCTCAGATCCACCTCAAAGTCCCCTTCTTCCACTGTTTCTTCCCTCTAAAATTAAGACAAGTGCTTTGGCCTTTCTTTCCTTATCATTCAGTGTTTTTATCTCATTAGTTTTCATATTTATCACATTATGTTTCACCTTTTTCTAAGAAGGGACTAAATCCCTTAAAGGCAGAAGAAACTTCATGTCTGTTTTGGTCACAGTGTTGTGTACAGTACTAGAGACTAAGAATCTTCAGATATTTATTAAAAAGAAGATATTTCTCCAGCCATAAGTGGTACTTACAAGGTGGAAGTAAGCTTTCTTCCTACGATATTCCAGAAAACGCTTGTATCTTTCTTCTGCCCTTTGTTATCATGCATTTGGACAGCGCATTTATTAAAAATGGTTATTAGTAGCCTGAGATATTGGGAAAATGTCCTGGTCATATAGTATAGAGAAAGGGACTAGAATTACTGCTCTTACCAACTTCATGATTTGAGAACATTTTTCTTAACATCTCCCAGCCTCAAATTCATTGTATACAATGGTATTAATACTACTAACTTTATAGAGAATTTCTGTTGTTAAATGAAAACACGTATGGTAAATTAGTGTAGTGCCTTGTTCACAGCAGGTACTCAATGAATATTGTCAAATGCTGTGATTGCAGTATCTGTGATCAAATCCAATGAACACTGCAAAATATAGTATCTTCGTCACTGGTGAAAGTTCCAAGTGAGTTAGGAAAAGTACAGTAACTACTATTTTTCTTATTGCTACTATGAGTTAGACATCCTGTTAGGAAAATATAAACAATAATGCTTCCAGTAACTCTTTTTTTTTTTTTTAAGTTTGGCTCTTCGTAACAATGTTATGAGGTATTAATTGCTAACTTCATTTTACAGATAAGAAATTGAGAGTTTCAATGGGCAGAGCCAGCATGGCATTACAGAGAGAAGCACCACCCTGTCCCTCCACAGGAAAGACCCGAAAAACTAAGTAAAACAAAGACAGACATCAATACTGGAACCCTAAGCATCTAATGAAGAGACAAAGAACTCAGCCAAGCACCAAATGGAATAAGAAACTGACAGAGACCAGAGAGTGAGGAGAGATACTTGTGGAGGTCCTCTATCAGCTAACGCAGCACAGATTTGCCATCTTGGACTCCTATTGGAGATCGGTGGACAGGGAGTATGGGAAAGCAGCTTCACGGACCTCCGAGCACCTGGTAACCAGTGATATACACTTTCCCACTCCCTATTCTTTTCCCCCCTACTCAGCCTCTGCCCCTTCCTAGCTGGCTGCAGTTGCTCGGCCAGACAGGAAGCGCAGGGTCTGTGCTACTAGGATTTGCCCCACCCACATCAGAGATCAGTAGACAGGGAGCACTGGAAAGCAGCTTCACCGAGCTCCTAGCAGGAGACAGAGAACCCAGTAGCCAGCAACATACACTTTCCCACCCATCACCCTTCTTCCCCCAACTCAACCTGTGCTGCCTCCCACTGGCCACAGTCTCTTGGCCAGGAGAAACCTTTTCTGGCCCCGAACTACTTGGAATCACCCAGCTCACACTGGCTGGCTCCATCAGTGCATTTCTTTGTTGCTGGTGTTGCTTTTCTCCAATTCTTTTGGTTTCTTCCCTACCTCTCATCACCTCCCCATCCTTTCTGTTGAACACCTGCCTCTGTGTCCCAGCTTTGCTTCTTCTTGAAAGGCTGTGAAGTGCTGCTCGGCTGGAGAACTGCTTCCTGGTCCATGCTGCCACCCTAGTGGAATCCCTGGGGCCTTTTTTCTTTGTTTTTTTCTTTTCTGTCTTTCTTCATTTCTCAATTTCTTTTTCTCTATACTTAAATTCTTTTTATGTCTTCTGAATTCCTAGCACTGTGCGACAACTCTGCCCCTTCTAGCCAGGCTGTACTCCTCGGCCTGGTAGCCACTTCCCCAGTCTTTGCAGCTGCACCAGTGGGATTCCTGGGGACTTTGCTTTTCTCCAAATTTTTATTTATTTATTTTTGTTTTCTTTTCCCCCCTTTTTCTTTTCTCTTTCTCCATTTCTCAATCTCTTATCTCTCCACTTCAACATCAAGTTCACTAAGCACTCTTTTTTTGTTTGATTGGTTTTGGATCCTGTTTATCTCTGCTCTCTCTCTTCTTTCCCATACGCATCTTAGCACCACACATCACAACCACCCCCCTCCTTCCTGCCTACTGGCAATGTGCACTGAACATCACACCCCTGAGCAGCACAGGCATGGCCTACTGAAACCTGCCCTGCACTGATTCCTGGACTGCCTTGTTGGATATAGTACGTGCCACAAACAACCCATCCCAGCCGCTCTCCTTCAGCCAGACTGCCCTGCTGCACCATAGCAGAGTGACTGGCCCTGCCCATTGGACAAGGAGGTGAAAAGTATCATGTCCACATACAAGCAAACAACACAGAACACAGCCCACCTGCTTAGACATAAGCAAATAAAACAAAAAAGCAGGACGAAATATACAAAATTATAATTAATAAATGAAGAAAATACCTACTTAATTTCCCTAAGACAGCAGAAAATACCAAAATATATTAAAAACAAACAAACAAACAAACAAACAAACAAAAAAAAAACAGGACAGGATGGTTCCAGTAAGAATCTAAAATAAAATACCAGATGACTTTCCAGTATAAGAAAAGGCACTAAACTACCTGATAGGGAATTCAAATCTCTCATATTCAGAGCTATCCAAAAGTTGAAGCAAAAAGCAGACAAAAATGAAGAAAAAACAGACAAATTCATGGAAAAGGCAGAGAAATTCACTGAAAATACAGACAAAAAATGGAAGAGTTCAGGAAAATACAGGAACAAAATGCTAAAATAAATTCACAACCAGAAATCATACAAAAACAACAATTAGAAATCCAAAAGATAAACTACAAGATTTCAGAAATGGACACTATCACAGAAGGACTGAGGAGCAGGTTTGAAACAATGGAAGACAGGTTCAGCGAAATTGAAGACAAATACTTGGCTACAACTCTGAGGAAAAATCAGAAAGAAAAACGAAGAAAAAAATGAGGAACCCTGAGAATTATGTGGGATACAATCAAAAGCAAAAATCTGGGAGTGATCAGCATCCCAGAACAAGGGGAGAAAATGGAAAACACAGACAGGACAACTGAAGAATTACTGACAGAAAACATCCCTAATATCATGAAAGATGAAAAGCGGACCATTCAAGAAGCTCAAGGAACCCCATATAGGATAGACCTCAAAAGAAGATCACCAAGGCATGTCATAATCACACTCAATAAAACCAAAGACAAACAAAGAATCCTGAGAGCAGCTCAAGAAAAATGAAAAGTCACATACAGAGGGGAAACAATAAGATAAAGCTCTGATTACTTGGCAGAAACCATGCAGGCAAGAAGGCAATGGAATGACATGTACCTAAAACCTTGAAAGAAAAAAACTTCCATCCAAGAAAAAAATACCCTGCAAAACTGTCATTCAAATATGATGGTGAAATTAGTTCATTTCCAGATAAACAGAAATTAAAGGAATATGTAAAAGCCAAACCAAACTTAGAAGAATTATTAAAGGGAGGCCTTTGGTTTGAGAGCGAACAACATCAGACCACAGCCTGAATCTAGGATGCAAGATGATACTATCTAGATACCAACCTAGGAAATGAACTCTCAAGGACTATCCAAAACCAAAAGAATTACAACAGGGAACCAGAAAGGTTAATCTATAAATGACAACAATGTCAGAACAATAAAAAAAAAATAAATGGTGTAAGTATAGAACTTTCTAATGGAGAGGAATGTAAGGTGATACAAAGTAATAATAGACTGGTTCAAACCTAAGAAGAAATGATAAATTTCAAGGTAACCACAAAGAAAATCAATAAAACTACTCATCAAAATAAAGAAGAAAAACACGAAGTCTCAGCAAAAACAAAAGAAATGAAAAATAACACAAACAAAAGGAATTCAGCACAGGAGAGTAAGAGGAACAAAGAAAACGTTAGCACTACAAAAAAGCACTATAAAATGACAGCAATAAACTCACACCTACTAATAATCACACTGAACATAAATGACTTAAATGCACATATAAAGAGACAAAGAGTAACAGAAAGGATAAAGAAAACAGGATCCATAAATATGCTGTCTACAAGAGACACATCTTAGAAACAAAGATGTAAATTTATTAAAAATAAAAGGATGGAAAAAATATATCAAGCAAACAGCTACCAAAAAAGAGCAGGAGTGACAATACTAGTCTCATATAAAATAGATTTTAAAACAAAATCCACCACAAAAGACAAAAAAGGGCATTATATAATGATTAAACAGATGATCCATCATGAAGACATAACCATAATAAACATCTGCACACCCAATGACAGGGCTCCAAAATACATAAAACAAACTCTAAGAGCACTGAAAGGAGAAATCGACAGTTCCACAATAATAGTAGAAGACTTCAACATACTACTCTTGGTAAAGGACAGAACATCTAGAAAGAATCTCTGCAGAGATACAGAAGAGAAAAAGGGCATGACATCAGCCTACCTGACATCATAGACATATGTAGAACACTCCACCCAACACGTGCAAAGTACACGTTCTTTTCCAATGTACATGGAACATTCTACAGAATAGACCACATCTTAGGCCACAGAGCAACCTTCAACAAAATCCAAAACATTGAGATAATACAAAGTATCTTCTCTAACCACAATGCCAACAAGGTAGAAATTAACAACAGGAAGAGCAAGGAAAAAAAATCAGTTACATTGAAACTGAACAACTTCCTGCTTAAAAACCAGTGGGTAATAGAAGAAATCAGAGATAGAATCAAAAAATTCCTAGAATCAAACAAGAATGAAAACACATCATACCAAAACCTTTGAGACATAGCAAAGGCAGTCCTCAGAGGTCAATTTATAGCAATTGATGCACACATCAAAAAAAAAAAGAAAGTGACAAAATCAAAACATTAGCTACACAACTTGAATGAATAGAAAGAAAACAGCAAAAGAAGCCTACAGCCACTAGAAGAAAGGAAATAAAAAAGATCAGAGCAGAAATAAATGAAATAGAGAACAGAAAAACAATAGAAAGAATCAACAAAACCAAAAGTTGGTTCTTTGAAAGGATCAACAAAATATACAAACCACTGGCCAAACTGACAAAAGAAAAACAGAAGAGAACACAAATAACCCAAATAAGAACTGAAATGGGGGATGTTATGACAGACCTAACTGACATAAAAAGGATCATAACAGAGTATTACGAAAAACAATACTCCAACAAATTTGAAAATCTAGAGGAAATGGATAAATTTCTAGAAAAACACTACCTACCCAAACTAACACAAAATGATGTTGAAAATCTGAAGAGACCCATAACAAGAGACTGAAAAAGTAATAAAAAAAATCCCCCAACAAAAAAAAAAAAACTCTGGCCCAGATGGCTCCATTGTAGAATTCTACTAAACATTCATAGTAGAGCTTATACTAGTACTACTCAAACTATTTCCGAACATAGAAAAGGAAGTAACACTTCTGAATTCATTCTATGAAGCCAGCATAATCCTGATACCAAAACCAGGCAAACACACTACAAAAAAAGAAAATTACAGACAATATCTCTCATGAATATGTATACAAAAATTCGCAACAAAATTTCTAGCCAATAGAATTCAGTATCATATCAAAAAAATAATACACCATGACCAAGTGGATTCATACTAGGTATGCAAGGATGGTTCAACATTAGAAAATCAATTTTTCTTTTAGGAAAGAAATGAATCACATGATCATCTCAATTGATGCAGAAAATGCATTTGACAAAGTCTAACACCCATTACTAATAAAAACTCTCAATTAAATATGTAAGAAGAGAAATTTCTCGACATAAGAAAGGGTATCTATGAAAACCAACAGCCAAAATCATTCTTAATGAAGAGAGGCTGACAACATTCTCCTTGAGAACAAGAACAAGGATGCCCTCTATCACTACTCCTATTTAACATTGGGCTGGATCTCCTCGCTAGAGCAATAAGGCAAGAAAAAGAAACAAAGGGCTTCCAAACTGGTAATTGTCTTAGTCATCTAGTGCTGCTCTAACGGAAATACCACAAGTGGATGGCTTTAACAAAGAGAAGTTTATTCTCTCATAGTCCAGTAGGCTATAAGTCCAAATTCAGGGCCTCAGCTCCAGGAGAAGGCTTTCTCCCTCTGTCAGCTCTGGAGGAAGGTCTTTGTAAAGCATCAGTCCTCCTTTGGTCTGGCAGCATCTCAGTGCAGAAACCTCAGGTCCAAAGGATGCACTCTGCTCCTGACACTGCTTTCTTGGTGGTGTGAGGTTCCCATGTGTCTCTGCTCACTTCTCTCTTTCATATCTCAAGAGATAAAAAAAAAAAAAAACACTACCTACCCAAACTAACACAAAATGATGTTGAAAATCTGAAGAGACCCATAACAAGAGACTGAAAAAGTAATAAAAAAAAATCCCCCAACAAAAAAAAAAACTCTGGCCCAGATGGCTCCATTGTAGAATTCTACTAAACATTCATAGTAGAGCTTATACTAGTACTACTCAAACTATTTCAGAACATAGAAAAAAATTTTTGGACATTACAAGTCAGACAAAGATCTAATCTCTAAAATCTACAGGAAAATCCAACACCTTGACAACAAAAAGACAAATAATCCAGTTAAAAAATGGGCAAAGGAAATGAACAGATACCTTACCAAAGAAGACATTCAAGCCGGCAACAGACACATGAGGAAATGCTTGTGATCACTAGCCATTAAAGAAATGCAAATCCAAAACCACAATGAAATACCATCTCACCCCAGCATTATTGGCAAGAATCAAAAAAACAGGAAATAACAAACGTTGAAGAGGCTGTGGGGAGATCGGTACTCTTATGCACTGCTGCTGGGAATGCAAAATGATACAACCATTTTGGAAAACAATATGTCGCTTCTTTAGAAAGTTAGAAATAGAAATACCATATGATCCAGAAATCCCACTTCTAGGAATATATCCTAGAGAAACAGGAGTCATCACAGGAACAGACGTATGCACACCCATGTTCACTGCTGCATTATTCACAATAGCAACAAATGGAAACAACCCAGATGTCCATCAACAGATGAATGGATAAACAATGATACATACACGCAATGGAGTATTACACAACGATAAAGAACAATGATGAACCTGCAAAGCATCTCATAACATGGATAAATCTGCAGGGCATTATGCTGAGTGAAATAAGTCAATCAGAAAAGGACAAATACTGTATGAGACCACTACTGTAAAAACTCATGAAAAGTTTTACATACAAAGAGAAACAATCTTTGATGTTTTCGAGGTTGGGGAGGGGTGGAGATGGAAAAACATTAAATAGACAATAGATACGTGGTAAGTTTGGTGAACAGTAAGTCAGTACATAATACTAAGGAAGCCAACACAACTTGGACAAGGCAAGGTCATGGAAGCTCCAAAGACACATCCAAATTCCCTGAGGGACGAAACTGCTGGACTGAGGGCTATGGGGACCACGGTCTCAGTGAGCATCTAGCTCAACTGGCATAAGTTGGTGAGTAATGTCTGGGGTCTTAAAAGCCTGTGAGCAGCCATCTAAGATACTCCACTGGTCTCATTGTACTGAGTCCAGTACAAGTAGATGGTGCCTGGCTACCAGCACTGACTTGCTCTGACAGGGTTCATAATAAAGAGTCCCAGGCAGAGCTGGAGAAAAATGCAGAACAAAAATCTCAGAACAAAATTCTAACTCACAAAAAAGACCAGACTTACTGGCCTGACAGAGATGGAGAAACCCCTAAAGTATGGCCCCCAGACACCCTTTTAGCTCAGTAAGGAAGTTGCTCCCGAGGTTCACCCTTCAGCCAAAGATTAGCCAGGCCCATAAAACGAAAGAGGACTGGGGGGACCTCGTACCATCAAGAAAGCAGTGCCGGGAGCAGAGCACGTGCTTTGGACCAGGGTCCCGGCACAGAGAAGCTCCTAGTCTGGGGGAACACTGAAGAGAAGAAGGCCGACAGAGAGAAAACGCCGTCCGCTGGAGCTGACACCCTGAATTTGGACTTTTAGCTTACTTTGACTGTGAGGAAATAAACTTCTCTTCGTTAAAACCATCCACTTGTGGTATTTCTGTTGTAGCAGCACTAGATGACTGAGACAGAAAGTAAAAGATGTTATACTGCAGCTGAGGGGAGAAAAGCTACATCTATAGTGGCTGATTTGGGAAATAATATTGGAGTTATTATTCCCTCTCCTTGAGCATAGAGAATGTGACCCAGCTGGAGCTGGACTCACAAGGACTCACAAGGACACATCAACTGGGCCCTGAAGTATAAAGACAATAGCTAAGATAATATGGGAAAATATCTTTTAGGGAAACTTCACATAAAGCCCATCAAACAGAACACAAAAGACTTTCCACTCTTACCTTTTTCTGTTAGCATTTAGTGAATAGAATTTTGTTGGACCAATGAATACCCTCCTGATGGTCATTAGGGAAACCTGTACCAATGATTGTTGAGAAAGACCATTCAAAATGTAGGATCACAGTTTCTAGCCAATCTGAAAAGGCTAAGCTTTCAATGGTTTTGCTCATTTGTAATGTTAATATATACTGATGACTCTGTAATGGTTCTTTGGACTCTGGCAGACCTGGCTGTGGCAGCATGCTTGTATGTTTTTCCATTCTTGCCTATTCTGTAATATTCTTTGGACTCGGGCAGACATGGCTGTGGCAGCATGCTTGTCCATTTTCCCATTCTTGCCTATTCTGTAATATTCTTTGGACTCTGGACAGACATGGCTAGGACAGCACGCTTATTCGTTTTCCCACTTTTGTCTGTTCTGTAATATTCTTTGGACTCGGGCAGACATGGCTGTGGCAGCATGCTTGTCTGTTTCCCACTTTTGTCTTTTTGAATATATGCTGAATAAAACTTCCTTTTTGCTTTACTAAACTTTATGATGTTTTCCCCCCACAACATTGCTTAGGGCAAGAGCCAAGCCACTTAAATAGAAGGATTGATAGGGGGCAGGGTCTTCTGGTTCCACCCAGCCAGAGGCCCAAGCCCATATGCACATGAATGGCAAAACAGTCAAGGAGTGGAGAAGATGAAACTGGAATGTTTTAAAAAGGGTTATGTGTTTATTTGAATGTACTGTGGATATTGAATGTTTCTCCTACCTAGTACTGTAAAGCAGATCTAAATGTATGATAGAAATGAATATTGAGTATTATAAATTACTGACAGCATGTAACTCCACCTTCAGCCAACACTTGATTGGATATGCTAAAAGGGGAACTAGAGTTTGCCAGAAAGAAACACAGGCTGTTGGTTTGAATGCAGTAGCCCTGTGTATAGATTATTGGGGCCTAAATTGAAAACCTGAGCCCTACTCAGGAATTTTGCATTTGAAAAGACATGCAGATCCACCCAGAACTGGTGAAAGAATAGAAGATTTGCATTTGAAAGAAGGACCTGCAGGGAAAAAAAAAAAGACTGTTCTGCTTTTTGAATTTCAAGCAAGCAAATGGTTTGCCTTTTGGTGCACTGAGGCAGGAAAAGTCAGTGCCCATCAAAAGGAACTCCTCTCCAGGACTGGAAGTTAAAGGGAGCCAGTGAGTAGACAGCCTAGTATATGCACCTGTGGCGACCAGCTGGCTCCACTCATTGAATGGAAGTGGGAGAAATGCAACAAATGAAGACATGGGCTGAGTTTGGACATGTTTCACTGGCACCCACAGACCCAACCCACGGGGGCTAGGGATGAGAGAGAGACAGGGCTGGCTGGTCAGAAGTGCAGGGAGGTGTGTATGAACTCCTGAGCCTACAGGGCTGGTTCCCATTGTGACCTAGCTTGGATGGCTAGGGATGAGCTGACCAGAACCCACACAAATGAAGAGAAAGAAAGATGTCTGACACTGTGAGTTGGCATCAATTGCTGCAATTTGATGGCTTGCTCTGGACTGGACTTTGCTTATGGATGCAGATGCTCAAAGTTCCAACCGGAACAGAAGATTCTTCAGATAAAGAAATATGCTTGTCGCCTCAGAGTACTGGGTACTGGTTTGATAGGGATGGGCGACTTAAACATTGGCTATCTAAAACGGGGAGATAAAAGCATGAAGTGGCTGGCTTACATGCATTCATGAGTGTGCTTACAAAATGAGGTGGACAAAGGAGCATTCCCACTGAAACAGTCTCCTCTTTTCCTGATGGGTCTGGGGAAGAGAGGGTGGGGGAAGATGCTGATAGGATTACATGATTCAGTTGTGCGTGTTGATGGCTAACAGGGTTATTTGTGATTGTAAAAACTGTAATCCTAGAAGCTGTAAATGTGAGAGAGTGGACTAAGGGGGAGGAACTGCTGGACTGGAGTACAGCGGCCAAACCTAAAGTCTGTTAAAGGTTTTGCTATGCTGATACCTTGTAAGGCTCAGAGAAAGGGAATAATCTCTCAGTTAAATTTTATCAGATATCAGAAAGGGTGAAGCTGAGATGACTTTTGGAGAACCTGACCAGATCAGCGAACACCAGCAGCAAACCTGAATGGCAGGTACCTGAGCAACCTTACCCTGAGTACTCCTTGCCCTATTGAAGAACTAATTGTTTTGGACTGGTAAAATGATTAGAAGGGGAGTTATCATCCAAACATGAAAGAACCATGGCTAAAAAAGGCAGGGGGTCACCTATGGTGCAATGGATCACTTCTATATGGCCTTTCTTGCCGTGGTCTTTGACTCCCACCCCAGTGATTAGGTGGGGCTATGCAAATAAGGTTATTGGTCAGTTTTGCCATTCTTCTAGGCTTAAAATGAGCCATCCCAGAGGCAGAAAGAGTGGATCTCACCACCACCAAGAAAGTAGAGCTGGGAGTGGAATGCATCCTTTGGATCCAGGATCCCTGCACTGAGAAGCTCCTGGAACCAGAAGACCAAAAGAGAGAGCTGTAATACTGAAGATGGTGAAAAGTGGCAGCAGAGGAATGGTGGCAGCAGAGGCAGGAGGCCAGCAGGAGACTGCAGGAGATGGTGCAAGATGGCACAGTGGGCTTCCTGGCAGAGTAGGGTGCTTCTGGGCACTTGGTAGAGCTAGGTTTGCTGACTCACAAAGCTAGAGCTGAGCACCCTCAGACTAAGGCTTACTGGCAGAGTGGGGGGCCTTAGGGCACTAATTGGCAGAGCTAAAAGAGCTTTGTAACACTTTCCCAAGCAGGGCAGAGGCCAAGGGGCCAGAGAGAGGCATGCCTGTGGGCATGGCGGAGAAGCTGTCCTGATCAAAGAACTGTATCCTGAGTGTTCCTGAACCTGAACTATAACCTGTTACTTTCCTATTAAACCCCATAATTTTGAGTATGGTCTTTGAGCTCTGTGTGGTCACTGCACCAAATTGCCACACCCAGCAGAGAAGGAGGGAGTGCCATGGGTGGTACACATGGTGTCAGAATTGTTAAAGATGGTGGAGAGAGGAGTTATGTCTGACTCTGCCTCAAAGCAATCAGCCTTGGGCTGTTGATCTTGATTCTCCTTCTTGTTTGTGAAGTTAGAGGAGGCTAGATGTCTCTGCCATGCAATTTTCACAGGCCCTTATGTTCTCTACTCTTCTCAAACTTCTAGTCCTATCACCCTGTCACTAGTTCCAGTCTCTGAGGTCCCATTTCTGCCTTGTCTCCCTAAGGTCTTGTTCTCAACTATGGAGTCCCTGGACGGTGCAAACAGAAAGGTTTGTGGTTCAGCTACTAACAGAAATGTTGGCAGTTCAAATCCACCCACAGGCACTTCAGAAGAAAGGCTTGATGATCTACTTCTGAAATGTCACAGCCATTGAAAAACCTAGGAGTGCAGTTCTATTCTAATGCACATGGGGTCGCCATGAGTTGGAATCAACTCAATGGCAACTGGTTTGATATTTTTACTGTTGTTCTCAACCAGACCAGCTAAGGCAGACTGTTCTCAACCCTCATTCTGCCTTTCCCCTGATCCCTGAAAACTAACTTCTCCTCCTCCTAGGTGTGGGTTCCCTTGTTCCCTGCATGGCCTGTGATTGCTGTGGTCTGGTGGCATAAATGCAACATAGCTCTTGTGAGTTTTCTCTGTGTCACTCACTATGCTTACATATCGGCAATGGCCCCTTGGCCTCTGTCCTGCTTGGGAAAGTGTTACAAAGCTCTTTTAGCTCTGTCCATCAGTTCCCCAAGGCCCCCCACTCTGCCAGTAAGCCTTAGTCCGAGGGTGCTCAGCTCTAGCTCTGTGGGTCAGCAAACCTAGCTCTATCAAGTGCCCAGAAGCACCCTACTCTGCCAGGAATCCCACTGTGCCATCTTGCACCATCTCCTGCAGTCTCCTGCTGGCCTCCTGCCTCTGCTGCCACCATTCCTCTGCTGCCACTTTTCACCACCTTCATCAACTTAAAAAAAAAAACAAAAGAGGACTAAAGGGGTACAACACTCCTGGGGCAAGGACTAGAAGGCAAGAGGGGACAGAAAAGCTGATAACAGGGAAGCCAGGGTGGAGGAGGGAGAGTGTTGACATGTCGTGGGGTTGTTAACCAATGTCATAAAACAATATGTGTACTAACTGTTTAATGAGAAATTAGTTTGTTCTATAAACCTTTATCTAAAGTACAATAAAAAAAGAATGATTGCCATCAAAGCAGTGCAAATTTAAACAAAAAAAAAAAATAGAAATTGAGTTTCTTTCTTGAGAATAACTTGCTTAAGTCTACAAACCTAATGGAATAATATATGATGAAGCAAGACCTATAGGATTTGCATAAAGGGGCAATTTTCTATGTTTCCTACTGTCCCTTTAAACAGTCTCATTGCCTCAGGATAGAAACCTGGACAGCAACAACAAGACTTTTCGATTACTGATAAGTAATAGATAGTCCAGGTCAATTTGTGTTACAAATAGTTCCAATTTAGTAATTAAAAGTGCCCAGTCCCATACAGTCATCAAAGCTTCCAACTTCATTCAAAGTTAAAGCTTCTCTCCTCCTTCTCTGGCTAGAAGCAGTTACCTCAGGGAAGGGCCTATAGTCAGCCTCATCTCTCATGCTCACTTCCTTATAGCTATAGCTTTGAACCTCTTCAAGGTAAAAGGGACAATGTGTATGTGTGGAGCAGTGGGAGTTAAAGAATGCAGGAAAGTTATTTCTTGATTGGCAGTACTGTAAATTGACTTTCTTCTCTCTGGGAGAGGTTTAAAGTTGCTTTTTGGTCAGGTACTTTCATGGGAACTTTGGAGATCACCTTCACCACCTCCACTCATCATTACTGATGGCTTTTTACCTACAGTTTCCTCTACCTGATCAAGTGAAGCTTTTCTGGAGGTCACTTACTCTTTCTTCAGCCCCTCAGTTATACGCTTAATTATTAGCTCTGTCAACTTGAGGCTGTACAGGCTGATCCTAGCACACCAGCAACTCTTCTTTACATTGTCATCAAACTGCTAGCCAGCTTACCTCTTGTGCTGGAGATTTCCTAGGCAGGAGCCAAGTACTAGTTTAACGTGCCTTATATCTACTTGGGACACATACCAAACTCTCTGAATGGTCCTGTTGAAGGCTCTTTCAAAAAACTTAAGGTGAAAGACAGTTACCTACCAACTTTCTGTTGTGTGTGTGTGTGTGTGTGTGTGTGTGTGTGTGTGTGTGTTAAGAGTGAGGGGAGGGTACAAACAGCATATCAGCAGCTTTATCCAAGGTTATGCAATTAGAATCCCTCATACATGCCTCTCCCCATACCCAATCTCCAACAGTACACCATCACAAAACTTTTATAATCTTGATGTGGGTGTACTGACTAAAAGCTCCTAAGCTATTTTAGGCTAAGTCTTTGCAAAATTTATATATAATTGCTTATCTCCTTTGAAATGCAACATCTATTGTAACCTAGGCCTCAAACTTACATTAGTAAGGGATGGAGTCTGAATTGACCCCATGTCTGTCGGTGGCCATGTTCTTTCTATTTTACAGAGGAAATTAGTTCAAAGGGCAGTTTTATGGGATCTCCACCAAGTAGTTTAGGTTCAGAATGATTTCTGAAATGTATGTATTATTTAATCAGTTAGAGAAGGCAGCAGTGATTCCATTTTGCATCTCATTTGGTCAAATCCAATTACACTTTCTTGTCTCTAGACTTCTTACATTACTAGAAACAATACATTCTTCAAAGGGAGCAATGACAGGAATTGCAGAAATGAAATCTCCCCAAACACAAGATTTCAGAAATACAGGACATCAAAAAAATAAAAATAAATAAACAGCCTCAAGATTTATGAATTAGGCAATGATACAAGAAAACTGGCTGCATTCTTGAGAAGATATCACACAGATAAATCCTTAGCTGTGGCAGAAAAAAAAAATGAAAGAAAGAATTAAAAAATAATACAATAATGCATTTAGGATAGATTTTTTTTTAGAACTCTTCAAGGAGACATTTCTTCCAAGCACTCTTGATAATCAAATACAGCAGATGTCAGAAGACATTAAGAATAAGAGCAAGTAATGATATCAGAATTTCACTAGATCTGTTGAAAGCTGCCAGGTTACTAAGACAGCAGGTGAACAAAAGGATGAAAGAAATCCAACACATTCGAAGAAGAGGAAGAAAAAGAGGGTGTTTTTTTGTACAGTTGTGCACAATTAAGAAAGAATAATGGTGCCACTTTAGTTGCAAAACTTTCAGAAGTTTGATCATCACTTAGTCCAGGACACTCCTCTTTATGTTCCCCTTCAGCATGCTCAAATCATTCAGTGCCTGGAACTAGGCAAATGAAAAAGTCCCATTTCATTTTTCGTTACGATTTTGAAATCATCACATTGACTATTGCTTTAATATACATGTTTCCTCCTACTACTATTTTCTCCTTCTCCTTTTCCTTTTAATTGTTAAGAGAGGCTTATATGTAAGACCTACTCCTAGATTTCACGTTCAAGACCATGTTTTTAAAATATTTGTAAGGGCTAACTTTGTATTTCAACAGGTCAGTCCTTAAAATTATTACTTAAAATATAAGATTCCAATACTATGATTCAAATATTGTGGCAGGTAGTGGGGAGTCAGGATTAATATATAATTATACCCTCAACAGATTCAATATCTAAGACACTTACCAAACGGAACATCTCCTTCCCTTAATCTATTATCATCACTTATTTTTGCTGTGTTTTATCTATAGTAATTTTAAATGTTTATCTTATTGAAAACATTTGTATATAAATTATTATCAGAGTATCTCCCCACAGCAAGTATTACAATAATGCTAACAATTATTATAATTGCTAGTATATTATGTATTTCCTTCTAGTTGCACCTGTTTTGGAAAGAAAAAGATATCAAATAAGTTTAAACACTATAGCCAATATCTGTAAGACCAAGTCCAGGTTTTAAACATATTTATTTCCAAAGGCAGGTTATACGCCCATATTTACCACAGCATTTACCTTGCAAACTTATACTTTCTTTATTTCTCCTATATTAAAATTTCACTTATTCAGAATGACATTTCAGTAATTATAATTACCGACATCTCTCACTTAGCATCAATGAAAATACAAACTAGACTCATATTTCCCATTATTTTAAATTAGAAAAATTATAATGGGTTACATGTTAACCACAAATCCACAACAATTTTGTTAAATTTTAACTAAAACACAGAAAGCTACTGCCTATATGTAAATAACAAACTTAATGACAAAATCTTAGGATGTAGAATGCTTACAAGATTGTTTTTACTGAAGATAACAGAGTAGTCAGACACTTCCGGTGGACCATCTGACAACAAAGACCTGAAAAACAAGTGAATCAATTATATATGACAATCTAGGAGGCCCTGAACATCTAAGGCAAAGCTGAGGAACCAGACTGATTGGCGGGGGAGGGAGAGATGGTTTGGAAGCAGCGAGGAGTTGCCAGACCTGACCTGGTGAGAGCCTGAACACTTCAGGCCTGAGCAGCTTGTGGGTGAGCGGAGAGGCAGGCAAGAAACGGTGCTTGGGAAGTGCGTTTTCCGCATCAGGAGAGACCCAGAACCAGAGAGCCTACTCGGCTACCCAGAACCAGTGAGAAGCAGCCCCAGATCAGTGAAAGATAAGTACTTGCATACGGCCTACCACGCGGATCAAAAACACATCCCTTAAGGAAAAACCTCTCTCCAATTTATCTCCCTGCTCCCTGCTCTGCACTGAGTCCCGGACCAGCTTCAGCAATTGCCAAGTGCCCCAGGCCAGAAATAGGATCCGTCACACACCCTGAGCCTTTCTCCCGGCCTTGGAGAGCAAACAAATTAACAAATGGGAAAAAATAAACTGCTGACTCCCTTAAGCCAGGAACCCAGGGTAGGCATAGCTCCTTTGCCTAGGCACAGGCATAAGGGGTCCACAGACTTTGAGTGCGTTTCCCCCTGCAGAGACCTGTGTGGGCCCATTTCAACAGCGAAGGCCTTCATTACCACAGTACAACAGGGTATATACCTGAAGTCTAACTTCAACTGTTTCAGCTGTGAAGTGCCAGGTTCGTGACATTTGACACTGCTCTTCCCATTAAGCAGGGTCTTCACCTATCCACATCAGGGGCCTGAGGACTGGTGGCTCCACCCATGCCACCTGTGACAGGGGCCCAAGAATAAGAGGTGCCCCCCAGTCCTTAAAGTCAACAGCATTGGATACTCATAATCTGGCTGCAAAACCAACCAACCTACACGCTCTAGGGAATAGGGACATGCCTTCTTCTTGGACACTCGGGGGTGGCCATCAGACGCTTGCTCAAAGTGTGTCCCCTTGCTGCAGCCAGATGCCTGTGCCCACACCAGTCACCCATGTCTGTCTAGGACTGTAGGTGAAAGCCTACACCACACATTTGGTGGCTATCTACCTAGGCACCTGAGCTGAATCCATACAGGAGTGGGTGGACTCCTGAGCTCACATACTTAGTAACAGCTCTAACTACCTGGTGACAGGACATTAGAGCTTCAAAGTTGCCAATAATCAAACTAGCTCATATGAGCAGCCTATTTGGGCATATCAAAACAAAACAAGAAGCTAGGACACAGTAAGCAAACATAAGATAAATAAATATAATAACTTAATGATGGCTCGGAGACAACAGTCAATATCAAAACACATAAAGAGGCAATCCATGATGGCTTCAGCAAGCTCCCAAAATAAATAATCTAGAAATTCTCCAGAGGAGGAAAATTTCTCGGAATTACCGGAGGCAGAATACAAAATATTAATATACAGAACTCTTCAAGAAATTAGGAAGGAAATTAATCAAAACATAGAATACGCAATAGAGGAAATTAAAAAGATTAGAGAGAAGCGTAATGACAGATTTAACAGGCTGCAAGAATCCATAGAGAGACTGCAATCAGAAATCCAGAAGATTAACAATAAAATTCCAGAATTACACAACTCAATAGAAAGTCATAGGAGCAGAATTGAGGTAATGGAACTCAGAATTAGTGAGATTGAAGATAAAGCACTTGACACCAAATTATTTAAGGAAAAATCAGATAAAAGGATTTAAAAAAATGAAGAAACCCTAAGATTATGTGGGACTCTATCAAGAGAAATAACCTACAAGTGATTGGAGTACCAGAAGGGGGGGGGGTAAACAGAAAATACAGACAGAATTGTTGAAGATTTGTTGGCAGAAAACTTCCCTGATACTGTGAAAGATGACAAGATATCTATCCAAGATGCTCATCGAACCCCACATAAGGTAGATCCCAAAAGAAAATCAGCAAGATATATTATAATCAAAATTACCAAAACCAAAGATAAAGAGTGAATTTTAAGAGCAGCTAGGGATAAACGAAAAGTCATCTAAAAAGGAGAGTCAATAAGAGTAAGCTTGGACTACTCAGCAGAAACCATGCAGGCAAGAAGGCAATGGGATGACATACATAAAGCCTTGAAGGAATAAAACTGTCAGCCAAGAATATACATCCAGCAAAATTGTCTCTCAGATATGAAATTAGGGCATTTCCAGATAAACAGAAGATTAGGGAATCTGCAATAACCAAACCAAAATTACAAGAAATACTAAGGGGAGTCCTCCAGTTAGAAAATCAGTAACATCAGAAAACAACCCAAGACTATAACACAGGACAGAGCAACCAGATATCAACCCAGATAGGGAAGTAACAAAAATAAATCAAAGCTAAAACATTGAAAATAGGGAAATGGATGTCAATATGTAAAAGACAACAACATTAAAACAAAAAAGGGGGACTTAAAAAATGTAGACATAGATTTTGCAGGTGAAGAAGAAGTCAAGACGATATAAAGAAATAAAAGACTGGTATAAACTTAGAGAAATAGGGGTAAATATTAAGGTAACCACAAAGGAAATTAACAATCCTACAAGTCAAAATAAAAAACTAGAAAAATATAAAGTCTCAGCAAACACAAAATCAACAACAATGAAAAAGATGAAAACAAAACACATAAAGAAAAATGACTTAGCACAGAAAATTAAGTGGAACAAAGAAACTGTGAACAACACAGAAAAAAAGACATCAAAATGACAGCACTAAACTCATACCTATCAGTAATTATGCTGACAGATTGGATAAAAAAAAAGATCCGTCTATATGCTGCCTACAAGAGACACACCTTAGACTTAAAGACACAAACTAAAACTCAAAGGATGGGAAAAAATATGTCAAGGAAACAACACTCAAAAAAGAGCAGGAGTGGCAATATTAATCTCTGACAAAATAGACTTTAAAGTAAAATCCACCACAAAGGATAAGGAAGGACACTAATAGTGATTAAAGGGTCAATATACCAGGAGAACATAACTGTAATAAATATTTATGCACCCAACGACAGGACTCCAAAATACATAAAACAAACTCTATCAGCACTGAAAAGAGAGATAGACAGCGCCACAACAGTAGTAGGAGATTTCAATATACCACCTTCGGTGAAGGACAGAACATCCAGAAGGAAGCTCAACAAAGACACAGAAGAGCTAAATGCTACAATCAACCAACTTGATCTCATAGACATATACCAAAGACCGCACCCAACAGCAGCCAAGTATGCTTTCTTTTCCAATGCGCATGGAACAGGCTCCAGAATAGACCACATATCAGGCCATAAAGCAAGACTTAACAAAATCCAACACACTGAAATATTACAAAGCATTTTTTTTGTCCATAAAGCCATAAAAATAGAAACCAACAACAGAAAAATCAAGGAAGAAAAATCAAACACATGGAAAGTGAACAACACCTTGCTAAAAAACTACTGGGTTATAGAAGAAATTAAGGATGGAATACAGAAATTCATAGAATCAAATGAGAGTGAAAACACATCCTACCAGAACCTTTCAGACACAGCAAAAGAAGTGCTCAGAGGTCAGTTCATAGCAAGAAATTGTACACATCCAAAAAGAAGAAAGGAGCATAATCAAAACATTAACCCTATAACTGGAACAAGCAGGAACAGAGCAGCAAAAGAATCCTTCAGGCACCAGAAGAAAGGAAATAAAAAGAATTAGAGCAGAATTAAATGAAATAGAGAATAGAAAAACAATAGAAAGAGTTAACAAGACCAAAAGCTGGTTCTCTGAAAAGATCAACAAACTTGATAAACCACTGGCCATACGGATGAAAGAAAAACGGGAGAGGAAGCAGATAACCCGTATAAGAAATGAGATGGGTGATATCACAACAGACACAACAGAAATTAAAAGAATCGTAAGAAAATACTATGGAAAATTGTACTCTAACAAATTTGAAAACCTAGAGGAAATGGACAAATTTCTAGAAACTCACTACCTACCTAAACTAACACAAACAGAGGTAGAACAACTAAATAAACCCATAACAAAAGAAGAGTTTGAAAAGGTAATTTAAAACTCCTGACAAAAAAAAAAGTCCTCGCCTGGATGGCTTCACTGGAGAATATTACCAAACTTTCAGAGAAGAGTTAACACCACTACTACTAAAGGTATTTGAGACCATAGAAAAGGATGGAATACCCCCGAACTCATTCTATGAAGCCAGCATAACCCTGATACCAAAAGCAGGTAAAGCCACCACAAAAAAAGAAAATTATTGATCAATATCCTTCATGAACATTAATGCAAAAATCCTCAACAAAATTCTAGCCAACAGAATTCAGCAACATATTAAAAAAAATAATTCACCATGATTAAGTGGGATTTATACCAGTTTTGCAGGGATTGTTCAACATTAGAAAAACAATCAATATAATCCATCACGTAAATAAAACAAAAGACAAGAACCACATGACCTTATCAATTGATGCAGCAAAGGCATTTGACAAAGTCCAACACCCATTCATGATAAAAACACTCAACAAAATATAAATAGAAGGGGCATTCCTCAATATAATTAAGGGCATTTATATAAAGCCAACAGCCAACATCATCCTAAATGGAGAGACTTTGAAAACATTCCCCTTGAGAACAGGAACCAGACAATGATGCCCTTTATCACCACTCTTATTCAACATTGTGCTGGAGGTCCTAGCCAGAGCAATTAGGCTAGAAAAAGAAATAAAGGGCATCCAAATTGGTAGGGACGAAGTCAGTATCTCTATTTGCAGATAATATGATCTTAAACATAGAAAACCCCAGAGCATCCACAAGAAAACTACTAGAACTAATAGAAAATTTCAGCAAAATTTCAGGATACAAGATAAACACAAAAATCAGTTGGATTCCTTTACACCAACAAGAAAAACCTCGAAGAAGAAATCACCAAATTAATACCATTTACAACGGCACTAAAGAAGATAAAATACTTAGGTATAAATCTAACCAGAGATGTAAAAGACCTATACAATGAAAACTACAAGACGCTACTGCAAGAAACCAAAAGATACCTGCTAAGTGGAAAAACATACCTTGCTCATGGACAGGAAGACTCAACATTGTTAAAATGTCAATTCTACCCAAAGGGATCTACAGATACAATGCAAAACCGATCCAAATTCCACCGGCATTTTTTAATGAGATGGAGAAACAAACCACCAACTTCATATGGAAAGGGAAGAGGCCCTGAATAAGTAAAGCATTACTGAAGAAGAAGAATAAAGTGGGAGGCCTCACACTAGCTGATTTTAGAACCTATTATACCACCACGATAATCAAAACAGTATAGTACTGGTACAACAACAGATACACAGACCAATGGAACAGGATTGAGAACCCAGACATAAATTCATCCCTCTATGAGCAGCTGATATTTGACAAAGGCCCAAAATCTGTTAATCTGGGAAAAGATAGTCTCTTTAACAAATGGTGCTGGCATAAGTGGATATCCATCTGCAAAAACTGAAACAAGACCCATACCTCACACACCATGCACAAAAACTAACTCGAAATGGATCAAAGAACTAAATATAAAATCAAAAACGATGAAAATCATGGAAGAAAAAATAGGGATGATGCTAGGAGCCCTAATACATGGCATAAACACAATACAAACCATAAATAACAATGCACAAGCACTAGAAGAGAGACTAGATAACTGGGAGCTTCTAAAAATCACATACTTATGCTCGTCAAAAGACTTCAACAAAAGAGTAAAAAGACAACCTACAGTCTGGAAAAAAATTTTTGGCTACGGCAAATCTGATCAGCTTCTAATCTCTAAAATCTACAAGATACTGCAAAACCTCAACAACAAAAAGACAAATAACCCAATTTAAAAATGGGCAAAGGGTATGAACAGGCACTTCACCAAAGAGGTTATTCAGGTGGCTAACAGACACATGAAGAAGTGCTCATGATCACTAGCCATTAGAGAAATGCAGATCAAAACTACAATGAGATATCATCTCACCCCAATAAGGCTAGCATTAATCCAAAAACACAAAATAATAAATGCCAGAGAGGTTGTGGAGAGACTGGAACACTTAGACACTATTGGTGGGAATGTAAAACGGTACAACCACTTTGGTAATCGATTTGGCATTGCCTTAAAAAGCTAGAAATAGAAGTATCACATGATCCAGCTATCCCGCTCCTTGGAATATATCCTAGAGAAATAAGAGCCATCACACGAATAGATATATGCACACCCATGTTCATTGCAGCACTGTTCACAATAGCAAAAAGATGGAAACAACGTAGGTACCCATTAACGGATGAATAGATAAACAAATTATGGTATATCCACACACAATGGAATACTACGCAATGATAAAGAACAACAATAAAGCCATGAAACATAATATGGAGGAATCTGGAAAGCATTATGCTGAGTGAATTTAGTCGGACACAGAAGGACAAATATTGTATAAGACCACTGTTACAAGTACTTAAGAAAGGGTTTATACACAGAAGACAACATTCTTTGATGGTTATGAGGATGTGGAGGGTGGGTGAGGGTTATTCACTAGATAGTAGACAAGTATTATCTTAGGTGAAGGGAAGGACAGCACACACTACAGGGGAAGTCAGCACAACTGGACTAAAACAAAGCTAAGAAGTTTCCTGAATACAATCAAACATTTCGAGGGACAGAGTAGCAGGGGTAGGGATCTGGGGACCATGCTTTCAGGGGACATCTAGGTCAACTGGCATAACAAAGCTTATTAAGAAAATGTTCTGCATGTTACTTCAGTGAGCGGCCTCTGAGGTCTTAAAAGCTTGCAAGCAGCCATCTAAGATGCATTAATTGGTCCCAATCACCTGGAGTAAAGGAGAATGCAGAACACCAAAGACACAAGGAAAGTAGTAGCCTAAGAGACAGAAAGGGCCACATAAACCAGAGACTTCATCAGCGTGAGAGCAGAACTAGATGGTGCCTGGCTACCAGCAACGACCACCCCGACAGGGAACACAACAGAGTCCCTGATGGAGCAGGAGAAATGTAGGGTGCAGAACTCAAATTCTAGTAAGAAGACCAGACTTAATGGTCTGACTGAGGCTGGGGTGCCCCAGAAAGCATGGCCCCTAGATTCTCTATCAGCCCAGAACTAAAACAATTTCCGAGGCCAACTCTTCAGACAGGGATTGGACTGGACTGTGGGACATAAAGGGATACTTGTGAGGAGAGTGCCTCTTAGCTCAAGTAGACACAAGAGACTAAATTGGTAGCTTCTGTCTGGAGGTGAGATGGGAAGGCAGGGAGGATTAGGAGTTGGTTGAATGGACATGGGGAATCGGGTGGAAAGGAGGACTGTGCTGTCACAGTATGGGAGAGCAATTAGGGTCACATAACAATGTATGTACAAATTTTTGTATGGGAGACTAACTTGAAATGTAAACATCTAAACTACAACAATTTAAAAAAAAGATTATTTTTATTTACCAGTTAATATAATTTTTAACAAAGAATATATTTCTATGCCAATCAGAGGGCTTTCTTAGTTCTAGTAAAACTCTCTGTTGATATTTTAGATTTTCAAAATCTCTACACATGATTCTAATGGTCTAGCGATTGAAATTTAAATATAATTTCATATTTTTCCCATTTTTAAAAAATGATATATTGTGTTTGAGGTATGGAAATGGAAATTTTACCAACAGAAACACCAGACGAAAATACTGTACTGATATGTAAGTATGTTTTACAAAGTTAAATATTAAAAACTAAGACATGCTTTATTGGGAAAATTTTAAAGCCCAAAATAAATACTATCAGTTCTCTGTTCTCTGTGCATACCTGATTGAAAACTACTGACTAGAAATAAAAATCGTGATGAGAAGGAATGAACAATGTTGTAAAAAAAAAAATACAAACTATTTTTTTAAATTTCTTAATATATGACAGTCTACAATAATTTAAAAATCGTGATGGCTAGGAATGAACATTGTTGTAACGAAAACTGCAAACTATTTTTTTTTAATTCCTTAAGATATGACAGTCTGGAACATTTTAGTGAAAGGCAAAATAACCCTATATATATTGCTAGGTATTAAGAGGGTATGTCATTTAGGGTATTTTTTATCTGTAAGTAAAGGAAAACTCAGACTCTAATTTTCTTAAAATTTATAAAAACTATTATCTCCTGTAACAAGAAATACTAATGGAGTAAAACAGAAAGTTTGGTCTAGTCAGTAGTGTATTAATTATGAATGCTTTTATCTCTAGTGGCAAAAACACCAAAAAAATATTGCCTTCAACAAAATAAAGGTTTTCTTCCCAGAAATAGAGAGTCTAGAATTTGGCAGTTGCAGACATTGGTTCAGGGCTAAATGATGTTAAGCTCAAGTTCTCCATTAATCTCTTCTCCTTTTCCTCTTGGGTACTCTGCTGCCACAAACTGGCTTTTCTGTCTCTAGCATTCCATTGCTTTTCCAGTCAGGATAAGTAACATGTAGGAATAAAAAGACAAATTTCATATGATTCTATTTCCCTCTTACAATGTTTGCCTGAATGGCTTGCCCAACCAACCCCTTCTACTTACATCTCACTTGCCACAACCATATTGCATAATCCCCAGGAAAGCCAGGAGGTAGACTCTTCAGTTCAGCACATTACTACCTCAACAAAATCAGTTTTGTTGGTAAAGGAAGAAGGGGAGAGTGGATATTGTATAGGCAACCAGAAGTCTCCAACATAAGAAGTTCTCTCTGCTCTGCCACCCTCAGTGCCTCCGTTTTACCCTCAAATTGGTGCCCTTCACAGTTGCAAATTTTCTGTAACAGCTCTAGGAATCAGTCATATCCAAACTTGAGAACATTCAGAGCCTGAAAGGAACTGTTTACTCTGCCATATCCTCCTTAACTTACTGGTTAAAGTTTTCCAGATGCCCCAACCACCACCAGAACTGTCGATTCATTGACTAGCACAGGCCACAAACACACCCTTAAACTGTTCTCCAGCAAAGAATAAAGGACCATTATAACTGATCCAGACTGAT
This sequence comes from Dugong dugon, assembly GCA_030035585.1. Classification (NCBI taxonomy): domain Eukaryota; kingdom Metazoa; phylum Chordata; class Mammalia; order Sirenia; family Dugongidae; genus Dugong; species Dugong dugon. The sequence continues at coordinate 14,990,640 of CM057472.1, read as the reverse complement.
CAAAATTTACAAAATCCAAATGTTGGCATCAAAGAGGAATTGGGGAATATTTGCTAACTAAGCATCCAAAAGTGTTTGCTCCAGTGTTACTGCACCATGCAATAAATAATATTCTAAGCATCACCCCTGGGTGATGAAACAAATTGACTTTTCAACTACCTTCTGTATTTAGAAAAGTTACCTCTGTGGTACTTCTCATTCCCTGATGAAAAATAAATCAGTCACTCCTATATGCTAGCCATAAAAAATCCTTTCATATTTCCTTCACGGGGTTGCTTTTGGGCCTAAGACAAATGGGGCATTTGGTAATGTCTCCTCATGGAGGGCATCTTCAGGATGAAGTACTGTTACTCATGCTGGGCAGCTGCCTCTCTTGCTACAGGCTACCCTGCTTGTCCTGATATTCTGGGCTAATGAAATATAGACAACAATTGGTTTGCTCCATAATATAATAAATCCATAATAATATTAGATATTACTGATAGAACACTTACTATATGTGTTACATATATTTTTGCATTTAATTTCCATTGTGACCCTATGAGATAAATATAATATACATTTTACTGCCTCAGGAAGTTTAAGCCATTTCTCCAAGGTGCCAAGGAAGTGTCAAGTTCAAGATTTGAATCCAGGCCTATGGGACTCCATAATCAATGATCTTAACAAGCTTGATATGTTCTCTCCATTCAGTATGAAAGGTATTTTGTGGTGTCTCAGTAAGGGATCGAGAATGCACTAGGTTGATCCATGCAACACAGTTCCCATTTAGAGATATTAGATATTACAAAACAGCAAGCAAGCATTAGGTTTGCATATATAGCAATTATGTAATTTTCTCTTGTCATCTTTTTCTGTAACATTAATTTATACCACATTGGAAGTTGTTCAGATGATGAATCAACTCCAAACAAGTTCACAGACAATATGCTAATGCTGAAAATAAAAAAAGAGAGAGAATTTTTTCCTCTTTTTACCAGTGTTGTCCTTTAAATCAAAACTATATGAAGGTAAAGTGAGGAGGTGACAACTTAGGCCTGCCAATGCATAGACAATTTGATAAACTGCCTCCTATATATGTACACTTGCAGCAACATAACAAGATAAGTAATTTGCCCAGTGCAGAATCAAAGTTTGGGTGGAACAGGGATATCGAATGCTCATCTAATCCAGAGCGTTGTTAGGAAAGCTATTGGCCACCAAAAGGCAGAGTGTAGGGCAGGTCTCCATTCAAGGCCATGAAATCACTTTCAACAAGAACTGGAAACCCATGCTAAAAGGTAGGGGAACAAAGCCTGGTTAGAGGTTAAATGTTGACGTTTAAGGAAAAGTTTCCAGGCATAAACAGAAACCAAACCAAAATAACCAGAATTATAATACAAACAACTACAAAATTGAAAGGAGACCTAAATGATATACACAAGGTAACACCAACAAACCAAAGCTGTTAAGTAAGCCATTCATAGAAAGACAATATCCTCCCTAGCACATACATCTGTCCTCCATTTTAAGGTCCAAAATTTTCTTGGAATGTGATTGGGTTTTAATCCGGCAGCATATCTGATCACAAATGGGATATGAAGCAACACGGAGGCTGCTATGGATTGAATTTTGTTCCTCCCAAAGTATGTGTTGTAATCCTAATCCCTGTACCTGTGGAAAGGAGCCTTGGTAGCACAGTTGTTAGGTGCTCGTCTGCTAACCAAAAGGTCCATAGTTTGAATCCACCAGATACTCTGCAGGAGAAAGATGTGGCAGTCTGCTTCAGTAAAGTTACAGCCTTGAAAACTCTATAGGGCAATTCTACTCTGTTTTACAGGGTCACTATGAGTCACAATCTACTTCATGGCAGCTGATTTTTAAACCTATGGATACAATCCTGTTTAGAAATAGGTTTTTGGTTATATTAATGAGGTCTTATCAGTTTAGGGTGTGTGCTAAACCTAATCTCTTTATTTTTTTTGCATTGTCCTGTCTAAATTCCAACTTAATATTAAAACTCGAGGGCTCTAACTTAAGTTGGAAGAAATATGGCAAACATGCTTCAATGATTTAAAAACTATATTCCTTCACTTGAATAAGATTTGACCTATTAGTGTCCAGATATTTGGGGAATTCAGAAAATATGCCAGATGTGTTTATCATTTAAAAATAGCATTAATTTATTTGCATATGATGTGAGCTATTAGTGTCCAGACATTTGGAGAATTTAGAAAAGGACAATATGATTGAGTAAAATGTATATATTTATGCTTAAATCATCCAAGCAGACAGACAAAAAAACAAAAAAACAAAAAACAAAAAACACTCTTATAATGTATTTACAGTATTCTGAATTTATTTGGTGGAATTAAACTGAACAACCAATCTGCCTTGTTTCCTGAGAACTGTAAAATGTACATTATTTTACTCATTCATTAAATAAAATAAATGTGCATCTAAAGTTGCACCCAATGTATAAAAATAATGAAGGAACACTAGTCCTCATTATGCTCAATTAAATGAAAGACAGGAGTGGAAAGAGAATTGCACAGGAAGAGAGAAGAACACATAACATTAAAGAAAATTAAACACAAAAGAGGCAAATATTTAATTCCTTACATTTATCAAAGTTAAAGATGTGGCTCTCATAAAAATATAGAAAGGACCATGTCAAAAAAATTATTAAATCAATTAATTTGTGAGGGAACTAGTAAAACAATGAAGGACTCCTGGTTGCGCAGTGGTTAAAGCGCTCGGCTGCTACCTGAAAAGTCAGCAGTTCTAACCCACCAGCCACTCCTTGGGAGAAAGATGTGGCAGTCTGCTTCCATAAAGATTTACAGCCTTGGAAACCCTATCGGGCAGTTCTCCTCTATTCTATAGAAACACTGTGTAAGGGAATTAAATTAAAAAAAAAAAAAAATTTGAGGTACCTGAGAAGATCTGAAATGGCCAGTTTGAGGACTGGGTGCGATTCCCTGCTTGCTGGTTCCGTTTTCACCCGGAAGCAGCCATCTTCCCTGCCATTTCTAAGAGAAGAATGTACGGTAATGATGACATAAGTACATTGCAGACCCCCCTTCTCCGCCACATACCACTGTAGTTACCATACAATAACCAACCTTAGAAAGGTATATATAAATATCCTTTTAATCTAATCTCTTTACAAGCTTGCTTTACAGGAAGTCCTGCCTTACGAGTTCCTGCCACAGGAAGTTCCTACTTTAAAACGATCTACTAACAATCAAGTAATGTCTTTCGATGAGCTAATCCTGTAATTACCAATCAAGTAATGTTTTTTGATGATCTAAGTTTGTAAACACCAATCAAGTAATGTGTTTCATATTCTTTGTTCCCTCTTATAAAACGTCACTGCTGAGTTGCCATTTTAGATTACTGGATTACACCACATGGGTTTCAGTCTATCCCCTGCTAGAGCTGATTTTATTTTTTTCAATAGATCTGTCAATTTTACATTAATTAGCAAACAGACGGTTTACTCTATGACATTGCTATGAGTCGGAATCAACAGGATGGCAGTGGATTTAGTTCGGTTTTAGTAAGACAATTAAGCTGGTCACAAGAACATCTGAAGAATAGGAGTCTACATAGCCCATCATGAGAAGTATTTAAAAAAATAATAATTTTAGGATGAGATTGCAGATTAATACAAATGGACTAGTATCATAAGGGGCAATAAGACCATAATCTTTGGGTTATCTTTTATACTCAGAATCTACAGGTTGAGTGTAACTGCATGATTTATCAGCTGAAATGAAATAGTAAATAGCAAAATAAAGTACAAATACATTCTTCTAGGACATTACATAATCCTTGAGTGGATGTGGTGAACCATGTCCCAGTATGATATTGACATATCATGCTGCCAATTTTTTTGCCTTATTTCCTAGTTTTAAATAAATAATAACATTTAAACAGAGTTACAATTAAAATTTTAAACTACTTTAATTCTTTCTAACAGTTGGAAATTCTTTATAATTATGGAAAGTGTGGAGTGTTATTCGGCAAAAAGGTATGTTTTTGAACGAAGTAAAAGAGTTGAACAGAATATTTCAAAGGGCAGCTCAAGAAGACAAAATAATTATAATGAAATGTGCAAAGACCTAGAGTTAGAAAACCAAAAGGGAAGAACACGCTCAGCATCTCTCAAACTGAAAAAACTGAAGATAAAATTCAAACCTCTAGTCGCAGCATTAAAGAATTCTACAGGGGGAAAAATACATATATATATATTTTTAATTGTGCTTTAAGTGAAAGTTTACAGTTCAAGTCAGCTTTTCATACAAAAATTTATACACATATTGCTATGTGACCGTAGCTGCTCTCCCTATAATGTAACAGCACACTCCTCCTGTCCACCCTGGATTTCCTGTGTCCATTCAACCAGCTCCTATCCCTTTTTGCCTTCTTATCTCGCCTCCTGACAGGAGCTGCCCATTTAGTCTCATATATCTACTTGAGATAAGAAGCACAATCTTCACGAGTATCATTTTATGTCCCATAGTCCAGTCTAATCTTTGACTGAATAGTTGGCTTTGGGAATGGATTCAGTTCTGAGCTAATGGAGAGTCCAGGGGCCATGTCTTCCAGGGTCCCTCTAGTCTCAGTCAGACCATTAAGTCTAATCTTCTTACTAGAATTTGAGTTCTGCACCCCACTTTTCTCTGCTCCATCAGGGAATCTATGTCGCATTCCCGGTCAGGGCGGTCATTAGTGGTAGCCAGACACCATCTAGTTCTTCTCGTCTCAGGATGATGGAGTCTCTGGTTTATGTAGCCCTTTCTGTCTCTTGAGCTAATATTTTCCTTGTGTCTTTGGTGTTCTTCATTCTTCTTTGCTCCAGGTGGGTTGGGACCAATTGATGCATCTTAGATGCCACTTGCTAGCTTTTAAGAGCCCAGATGCCACTCACCAAAGTGGGATGCAGAACATTTTCTTAATAAGCTTTGTTATGCCGATTGACCTAGATGTCCTCCAAAACCATGGTCCCTAGATCCCTGCCCCTGCTACTCTGTCCCTTGAAGTGTTTATGTGTATTCAGGAAACTTCTTAGATTTTGGTTTAGTCCAGTTTGCTGACTTCCCCTGTAGTGTACGTTGTCATCTCTACAGGGAAGTTATTGAACGACACAGGAAGCATCAAAAGAAGACGGAAGGAATACACAGAGTCACAGTACCAAAAAGAATTGGTCGACGTTCAGCCATTTCAGAAGGTAGCATATGATGAAGAACTGATGGTATTGAGGGAAGAAGTCCAAGCTGCACTGTAGGCACTGGCAAAAAACAAGGCTCCAGGAAATGATGGAATACCCATTGAGATGTTTCAACAAATGAATGCAGCACTGGAGATGCTCACTCGTCTATGCCAAGACATTTGAAAGATAGCTACCTGGCCAACTGACTGGAAAAGATCTATATTTGTGCCCATTCCAAAGAAAGATGATCCAATGGAATACAGAAATTATTAAACAATATCATTAATATCACACCCAAGTAATATTTTGCTGGAGATAATTCAAAAACAGTTACAGCAGTACATCAACAGGGAACTGTCAGAAATTCAAGCCAGATTCAGAAGAGGATGCGAAGTGAGGGATATCATTGCTGATGTCAGATGGATCCTGGCTGTCATGGACTGAATTGTGTCCCCTAAAAATGTGTGTATCAGTTTGGCTGGGCCATGATTCTTGGTATTGTGTGATTGTCCACCATTTTGTCATCTGATATGATTTTCCTATGTGTTATAAATCCTGCCTCTGTGATGTTAATGAGGGGGGATGAGCAGCAGTTGTATTGCTGAGGCAGAACTCAATCTATGGGATTGGATTGTGTCTTGAGCCAATTTCTTGAGAGACAGGGGACCCCATACCACCAAGAAAGTAGTGCTGGGAGCAGAGTGTGCCCTTTGGACCCAGGGTTCCTTCACGGAGAAGCTCCTAGTCCAGGGAAAGATTAATGAGGACTTTCCTCCAGAGTCAACAGAAAGAGAAAGTCTTCTCCTGGAGCTGATGTCCTGAATTTGGACTTTTAGCCTACTTTACTGTGAGGAAATAATTTTTTTTGTTAAAGTCATCCACTTGTGTATTTCTGTTATAGCAGCACTAGATAACTAAGACACAGGCTGAAAGCAGAGAATACCAGAAAGATGTTTACCTGTGTTTTATGGACTACGGAAAAGCACTCTACTGTGTGAATCATAACAAATTATGGATAACATTGTGAAGAACGGGAAATCCAAAACACTTAATTGTGCACATGAGGAACCTGTACCTAGACCAAGAGGCAGTCACTCAAACAGAACAAGGGGATACTCCATGGTTTAAAAGCAGGAAAGCTGTGGGTCAAGGGTGTATTCTTTATTCTATACCATACTTATTCAATCTGTATGCTGAGCAAATAGTTCAAGAAAGAGAAACAGGACTATATGAAGAAGAACAGGACATCAAGATTGGAGGAAGACTCATTAAAAACCTGTGATAAGCATATGACACAACCTTGCTTGCTGAAAGTGAAGAGGACTTGAAGCACTTACTAATGAAGATCAAAGACTACAGCTATCAGTATAGAGTACACCTCAACATAAAGAAAACAAAAATCCTTGTAATTGGACCTATATGCAACATTCTGACAAATGGAGAAAATACTGATGTTGTCAACCATTTTATTTTACTTGGATCTACAATCAACGCTCATGGAAACAGCAGTCAAGAAATCACACAACCTATTGCATTTGGTAAATCTGCTGCAAAAGGCCTCTTTAAAGTTTTAAAAAGCAAAGATATCACTTTTAAGACTAAGATGTGCCTGATTCAAGCCATGGTATTTTCAGTCACCTCATATGCATGCGAAAGCTGGACAATGAATTAGAAAGACTGAAGAAGAATTGTTGCTTTTTAGTTGTAGTGTTGGTGAAGAATATTGACTATAAGAATGAGAAAACCTGTCTTGGAAGAAATACAACCAGAATGCTTCTTAGAAGCGAGGATGTGAAGACTTCATCTCATGTACTTTGGACATGTTATCAGGAGGGACCAGTCCCTGGAGAAGGCCATCATGCTTGGTAAAGTAGAAGGTGAGCGAAAAAGAAGAAGACCCTCAAGAAGATTGTTTGACACAGTGACTGCAACAATGGGCTCAAACATACCAACAATTTTGAGGATGGCACAGGACCAGGCAGTGTTTTGTTTTGTCGTACATAGTGTTGCTGTGAGTTGGAACCAACCTGATGGCACTAACAACAACTCCTCAAAACTATACAGGTCATCAAAAAAAAGGAAAATGATAAACTGTCACAGCTAAAAGTAACTAAGAAGAAATGATTATGGTATCCTGGAACAGAAAACGGACATTAAGTAAAAATAAGGAAATTTGAACTTCTGTTACTAACAATGTATCAATTATTCAGTTAATTGATATTGCACTTCAGTTAACAATACTGCATCAATATTGGACTTCAGTTAAGAATAGTGTATCAATATGTGTGTGTTAATGTTATCAAATGTGCAATAGTAATTTAAGATTTAATAATAGGGAAAACTGGGTGTAGGGTATATGGGATCTCTGTATAATTTTTCTGTTAATCTAAAATTGTTATAAAATAAAAGATTTATTAAAAATATCAAACATGAGTGACAAAGGAAGATCAAGGGGTAGGATTTCTGGGTCTTAAAATGGAATAAGTTTTATTTTAGGGCTATAGCAAGAGCTAGAATAAATTATCCCTTGTGGAACAAGGGATATCATTGCTGATGTCAGATGGATCTTGGCTGAAAGCAGAGAATACCAGAAAGGTGTTTATCTGTGTTTTATTAACTATGCAAAGGCATTCGACTGTGTGGATCATAACGAATTATGGATAACATTGCAAAGAATGGGAATTCCAGAACACTTAATTGTGTTTATAAGGAATCTGTACACAGATCAATAGTCAGTTGTTCAAACAGAACAAGGGGATATTGTGTGGTTTAAAGTCAGGAAAGGTGTGTGTCAGCATTGTATCTTTCACCATACCTATTCAATCTATAGCTGAGCAAATAATCTGAGAAGCTAGACTACATGAAGAAGAACGGGGCATCAGGATTGCAGGAAGACTCATTAAGCACCTTGTTATGCAGATGACACAATCTTCCTTGCTGAAAGTGAAGAGGACTGGACGCACTTACTGATGAAGATCAAAGACCACAGCCTTCAGTATGGATTACACCTCAACATAAAGAAAACAAATATCCTCACAATTGGACCAATAAGCAATATCACGATAAACAGAGAAAAGATTGAAGCTGTCAAGTATTCCGTTTTACTTGGATCCACAATCAACACTCATGGAAGCAGCAGTCAACTAATCAAAAGACACATTGCATTGGGCAAATCTGCTGCAAAAGACCTCTTTAAAGTGCTGAAAAGCAAAGATGTCACCTTGAAGACTAAGGTGCACCTGACCCAAGCCATGGTGTTTTCAATCACCTCATATGCACGTGAAAGTGGACGTTGAATAAGGAAGACCAAAGAGGAATTGACACCTTTAAATTGTGGTGTTGGAGAAGAATATTGAATATACCATGGACTGCCAAAAGAATGAAAAAATCCTTCTTGGAAGAAGTACGACCAGAATGCTCCTTGGCAGCAAGGATGGCGAGACTAGCTGCACACACTTTGGACAAGTTATCAGGGGTATCAGTCCCTGGAGAAGGACATCATGCTTGGTAAAGTAGAGGGTCAGCGACAAAGAGGAAAACCCTCAACAAGATGAACTGACACAGTGGCTGCAACAATAGGCTTAAGCATAACAACGATTGTAAGGATGGTGCAGGACTGGGCAGTGTTTCCTTCTGTTGTACATAGGGTTGCTATGAGTCAGAATCAGCTCAACGGCACCTAACAACAGCAACAACGTATTTATCCTCAGAGGATAACTTCCAAACCCCCATGGACGCATGACACCTCAGAGAGTACCGTACCCTCTATATACTGTGTTTTGACCTATACATACATGCCTATGATAAAGTTTAATTTATAAATTAGGCACAGTAAAAGTAACACAGTAAAAACAACAATAACTACTAAAAAATAGAACAATTATAATAATATACTGTAATAAACATTATGTGAACGTGGGACAGAGTGGAAATGTGCAAGATTTCATCACTCTGCTCATTTAACATTTTCAGATCTTTTATCACTGTGGGCAACTGAAACCGGTGAAAGTGAACCTAGGGACAATGGGAGGCTACTGTACCTACCCTTCTATCTATACTTCAAATTATATGATATTTCTGAAGAGTTTACCATAATTATCTCACACCTTACTTAAAAATTGTAAAATCATCCCAATAGTTTAAGAATATATAATTAAGTCATAAAAATGTCAAAGATAGATAAATGCATTTTACTCTATCATGTATTTTACACCATTGCTGACTCCTCTTCCTATAACTGGAAACCCTGGTGTCTTAGTGCTTAAGAGCTATGGATGCTAACCAAAAGGTTAGCAGTTCAAATCCAGCAGGCGCTCCTTGGAAACCCTGTGGGGCAGTTCTACTCTGTCCTATCGGGTCACTGTGAGTTGGAATCAACTTGATGGCAATGGGTTTTTGTTTGTTTTCTTCCTATAACTAAGCCTTAAACATTGACTTTCTCAAGACTTTGGAAGAGGATGCAGACTCAAACCAGGTAAGTAATACAGTAAACACGTAAAGTAAGCCAGACTTCCAGACTTAGGGACAATAACAGCAAAGACTGGAGCAACTAGAAAGAGCTGCCTGTCCCTTAAAATGGAGCCACTCCTTCTTCAGCTCCAATCATTTGTTTCCATGCTGAATGTATTCCTGTGTTGGAGGATCTCTTTTCAAGGGAAACTAGATATCTGTAGTTTTAAAGTGAAATCTCTTGATATTTTTAATGTTAGCAACTAATAACTACATACTGTTTTTGCACACGGGCTATGTATTTGCCACCCAAGATCTTCACCCTATCCCTAAGCATTCTCAATACTTCCTATGACTCCAATTTGTCCACCAATATATCGATGATTCTTAAATCTGTATCTCCTGTGTAGATCTTTTGGTAGATTTCCAAGCCTGCATATCCAATTGTTTTGTAGTTTTCTTCAAACCCATCCTTAAATTGAACTCTATGCCTGAGTCATAAGATACAGTTTCCATTTTTTTTAACACGTCAAGACTTTTCTCATTCATGCAATTTTTCTGACATTGTTTATTCTGCCTGAACTGAAAATTCTATCTCTTCTCCCTCATAACCTGGTCAACACCTACTTTTCTTCCAAGATTAGTTCAAATATCACTTCCTCTATGGGCAGTTTGCTTATTCCAGAAGTAGATTTTGCCACTACCACTTTGTACCTCAGTTGAAAATTCTAAAACTGAGATAATATCATTTTTCAAATAAAGGACTTTGACAACCAATGAAATTTCTGGATTTTTTTTTTTTTCCCGAGAGTAGGACGACAAACTTATAATTACTAATAAGTGTATATACAAGCCTATGTCCGTAAGACCCAGGCTGAAAACCCCAATTACGTGTGTCACTTTGAAACAGCCTATTTAACCCTTCATTGCCCTTCCTTGTTTATATCTATCTCATCCATTAGACTTTAAAACCCTTGAGTGGAAAGGATCTGAATTCCTTATCTTCTATCCTCACAGCCTAATATAATACTGGGGGCATAATAAGTGTTCATTGATTGAATGATTGAATGCATAAATTGTTTCCTGTACAATGCTAAAGATTGGGGCTATGAAGACTGAGGAATCAAAACCAATCATTTAAAAGAGCCATTGAAGGGATATCTTACGTATGTGTTATTGTATTTTTGTAGACCTTGTTTTCTCCCCCTCTTGAATCTTATATATCTATAGCTATTCATTTTAATAGAAAAAAATTCCCACACTTTATTTAGAGTTCTAACAGCTTCCCAATATCACATTTTCATTTTAAATACAGGCAATAAATTTTGACAGACTGCTGATAGGCCAAAGACTGTCTTTCTAAAGCACTTGCCAAAAAGGAAAGAGCTGATGGTACTGTGACAGTAACTTATGCAGGTGATTTGCTCCTTTGACTCCATCCTAACTGGAATTTTAGTTTTTAGCCAACAAAAAGACAAGCCTAATTAAGAAAACACCATTCAACATATTATGGCTGTATATTCATTTAGAAATTGTATTATTGAACTTGAAGACATTTTAGCAGGGGATAGAGGGAATGAAGAATAAAATACAATAAGGAGGCATTCTTAATGCACTTGTATAATATTCAACCAGCTTTTAAAGGTATCAGTTAGCAATGCATTTATATTTTTAAACAATCTGCTTAAAATGCTTTAAAACTTAGGTAATTCTTCCCTGCCTCCCCCATAAAAAGTCTTACCAGCTAAATTACAGACTTGAACATTGATCCTATCCCATTAGATAATGTATTACATTGTTAAAGTCTGACAAAAAGAACATGGTAGACCATGGCAATTATTACTTTGGTCCATCATTCAGATAAAGGATTGGTTTTACTTAAATTGCTAATAATATTTCATTATGACATTTTTTCTCTGACCAATATGTTAATTCAAGAAAACAATTAACTTATTTGAATTATTCTAATGGAATTTTAAAAATTATTAATAGTATACTAAGAAGACTTATTGGGAAAATAATTTTAAGATACCATACTGCTTTTGCTCGTACTGCTAAAATAATACCTGAGAAAACTGTCCAACTCCCTATTAGAATATTACTTAATGTGACATTATAAATAAGAAAGAAAACAACAAACAGTAAATAATAAATGGTGTGAACAACTAACTAACCATTTGGAAAATATTAGATCCTTAACTAATATTTTTCATTAAAAAGTACAAAGGTCCATATGATTTAAAAAAAAAAAACAAAGATACTGTCGAAAATATAAAGAATAAGGTACTAAAATAAGTCTGTGCAAAATTCATTCAGGTATTTTTAAGTATGACACAAAGGCAGAAGTTATAGAGAAAAAGAAGAATAGATTTCACTATAAATTTAATTATTTATGTTAAAAAACATAAATAAGTTTTTAAAAAGATAAAATATTTACAACAGATATGACGAAGGATGATTGTCTTAACATAATAATGAACAACTTATACAGATAAATGTGAAACAACACAAGATCCAGTGGAATATGGAGAAAGGGAATCAACAGGCAATTTTAAAAATAATAAATACAAACAGTCAATATACAATTAACTAACATTTTGTTTTATTAATAATAAAATAAGTGTAAATTTAAATATAAGATAATATTGTTTACTCAGAAATTCAATAAACCACTGGCAGATACAGGTTTGGAGGTATAAATTTCTGAATACATGACTGTAGGTGCTCCTCATATATTGATATAGACAATAGAGCACACAAGTGGCACAGTCGGGGAAACCTCTTAGACATAACTCAATGAGATGAACTTCCCAGACTCAAAGGCAAGGGACCATAGACTTGGGGAACATCTGCGTCAACTGGCACAACTTAGTCCTTAAAGACAGTGTTCTACATCCTACTTTGGTGAGTAGCGTTTGGGGTCTTAAAAGTTTGCTAGCAGCCATCTAAGATACAACTATTGGTGGCTCCTAGTCTGGAGCAAAGGAGAGGGAAAACTACTAAAGACCAAAGGGAGCAATTAGTCCAAAAGACTAATGGACTACATGAACCACAGCCTGCACAATCCTGAGACCAGAAGAGCTAGATGGTGCCCAGCTACCACTATCTACCTCTCTCACTGGGATTACAATAGAGGATCCCAGAGACTGTGGGAGAAAAATGTAGATCAAATTCATAAAAAAGAGCAGACTTACTGGTCCGACAGAGACTGGAGGAACCCCCAAGACTATGGCTCCCGGACACCCTTCTAACTCAGACCTGAAGCCACTACCAAAGTTCACCTTTCAGACAAAGATTAGGCAGGCCTATAAGACAAACAATAACACGTGAGGAATGTGCTTCTTAGATCAATCAAATGTAGGAGATTGAACTGGCAAAACCTGCCGGGGAACAAAGACAAGAAAGTGGGAGGGGACAGGAAAACTGGATGAATGGACAGTGTGAACCTGGGGTGGAAAGGGAAAGGGGGAGAGTGCTGAGACAACGCGAGATGGCCACCAACGCCATGAAACAACTTGTGTATAAATTTTTGAATGAGAAACTGACTTGCACTTTAAACCTAAATCACAATAAAATAAAATAACACAAATTTATTAAAGATATAAAAAATGATAATACCTAGTGTTTGCAAGAATGATGAGAAATCATCACCACTGTTCTTTGTTCGTTGGCAATACATTGCAAAAGCCTCCAAAATGTGCCAACTTATTGGCCTAAGAATTCTCTTACTAGGAGTTTAATTTATAAGGCAATCACAAAGTGATTAAAGATGTATGTTAAAAGTTTATAGCACTATTTTGTATTAAAATTTTAGAAACACATCTCTAATAATGTCAGTTTATGTAAAACAATTATATATATTCATAAACTGGAATACTCTGCTACTAGTAAAGAAGGACGATGTAGATCCTTACAGGGTGATGTGAAAAGATTTCTATAATATATTGCTAAGAGGCAATTAGCAATGTATTTATTTAGACTGTAGCTATTGCTTCCCTAATATAAACGATGATGAGGCTTACATGCCTTTCTTTCTCATATATTTTGTCTATAAAGATTTATTTACATTATTGCTTTTCTTAGTATTCACTTGGATACTATAAATTATGTATAAATTTTGCTTATATGATTTGTCAGCATTGATTCATACCCCCTGATTCTGAAGCACTACAGAAATGGCAACTGGCAACTCATTCTATGTCCTACCCTCTTTTCCCCTTTCCAAATGTTGGTTGATTATATCATTTCTATGCTCTCAGTATATATAACATGTATACTCCTCTCTCTCATTCTAATAGTCACCTTTATTTTACTCTTCATTCTAAAGTTAAAACTAACTTATGCATGCTGTCAGTCATTTTCTGGTAGTTTTCAAAGTCATTTATTAGTTTTCTGAAATTCATTCTCCAATAATTTTCTCAAGGGAGAACTCATTGGAAAAACATGTCCTAACTTGTGGCCCAGTGGTGCAGTGGTTAAAGTGTTGAGCTGCTAACCAAAAGATCAGCAGTTCGAACTCACCAGCCGTCCTGTGGGAGAAAGATATGGCAGTCTGCTTCCATAAAGATTACAGTTTAGAAAACCTATCCTATAGATCACTATGCATTGGAATCGACTTGGTGACAATTTTTTTGGGGGGGAGGTTAACTTGTGGCAAATTGAAAACAGTTTTCTTTAGCCTTTCTTCCTGAAGACTGGGTTAGCTGAATGTAAAATCCTTGTTTCATACTTTCTTTCCTTACGCATCTTATAGCTATCCACCCCCTCCCCTTTTTTTTGACACTGAATGTTGCTGTGGGAAAATCTGAAGCCAGCCTACTTTTTCCCCTACAATGTGACCTGAGCTTTCTGCTTAATTATTGAAAAGATTCTGATTTATTCCTTTAAATTCAATGCATTTACTAGGATATGTCTTGCTACTAAATGTGTCGATTTTTCCTGGGAAATGCTCTCTTGGTCTTTGCTTTTAATTTTTATAGCTAGTCTTACCCCCACCCCCAGGAAAGTTTTTTTTTTTTTTTTAATAATATCTTTAAATATTTGTATTATTACATTGTTTAGATTTTCTTTTTCACTATTGTATTTTTGTATTTATCTTTTCCTGTCTAGTCTTTTAGAAGTCTTTCTTTACATTTTTTTTTTTTGATACTTTATACATTCTACCCAAACGTTTCCCATAGGATACAGTAAACTTTTTGCTCCCTCCAATTTTCCCTTCCTCTCTGTGATTAATTTTTCTTCTTATTTCCTGAGTACTGACAACTCATATTTTTTCATATCCTATTGCCTTGCCACCTCATCTTTAAATTGATTTTATTTTTTGTAGTCTTCCTTCATAGAGGCAGTTATTTTATTAAGAGGTTTTTTTAAAAATTCATGGTGAAATATTTGCTCACAATTTCTATCTACTCCATGGAAATATTTTTATGCAGTATCCTTTGTTAGTTTTTAAGTTCTGCTGCTCTTTTCCATGATTTTTCTTCCTAAAATATCTTTGTGTTAATGCTATAGCAGTTCATTTTTTACCACTCATTATTGAATATTGTTGTTGTTGTGTGCTGCTGAGTTGATTCTGACACATAGCGACCTTATGGAACAGAAAAGAACTACCCCATAAGGTTTCTTAGGCTATAATCTTTAAGAGAGCAGACTGCCGTGTCTTTTCTCCCTTGGACCCGCCAGTGGGTTTGAACCACCAACATTTTGGTTGGCAGCCAAGCACTTAACCACTGTACCATCAGGGCTCCTCATCACTGAATAAATGATGTATTTCGGGAACAGTAGTGTAAAGAAAGGTTCTATGGAGAAGGAAAGTACTTTTGTAGTCTTTCGGGCTTTGTCATCAAAAGGTATCTTTCCTTTCTCACTATGACAGGGACAAACCAAAAAAACCAAACTTATTGCCTCCAAGTTGATTCCAACAAATAGCTTCCATATGACTTTTTATGAACTTTGTTGTGTAAACTCTTCCCCTCTGCTTTTTTCAATAAAAGTAAATCCAAGACAGCCTTTGCTCTTAGCTCTTCTCAGCCTGGTTCCTGCCTCTATTGTTACAATGAAGTGGTAACCATTTGCAATCCAGAAAGAGTCTCTCATTTCAATAAATGTACTTTTTTCCTGAAGTTTTCTTAGCTCTGTCACCCTTGGACTAGCCTCCACACATCATTTTTTCAATTCTGCACAACAGCATTTGTATAGTCCTAACATTTCCATATATTTGGAGTCTCTAGAGGAGTCCCCGGTCAGTGCAAACAGTTAAGCACTCGACTACTAACCAAAAGACTGGATATTTGAAACCACTCAGAGGCACCTTGGAAGAAAGGCCTGGCAATCCACTCCTGAAAATCAGCCATTGAAAACTCTATGGTGCACAGCTCTGCTCTGACACATGCGGGGTCTCCATGAGCTGGAATCGACTTGACAGAACCTGATTTAGTTTTTAGAATGTACAATTTCTCTGAAAATGCAGTTTGCAGAGTCTTTTTCCCTGTATGAATTTTCATAAGGTTTCTAGGAGGAGAAGAGGAAAGATGCTGATTTATACAGCAGTTTTTGTACCTGAATTCCCTGCTAGCTTTCTGCTTAACAAGGATTTTCCAGCTACTCGTTTAAATTTACATCTGCAGGAGTTAATGCAGTTGATCCACAAAAAAGCAATCAGTTACAGATTAATCTTATAATCCATGGGAGGTACAATTGAAAATTTGAAATTCACACATTTTAAGTGGGACTGCTTACTTACAACCTAGCAAAAACTTGTATGGTTGCAAGACAGAGATACAACAATATACAGAACAAGTTCAAATCTGATATGAGGGTGCTATCACAGGTTATGACTATAATCTTACAGAGGGGTTCTGTTCCGATGACTCCATTGTTAAGTCAGTTCTTATATAAATTGAGCGCCTCATTATTTTTAGTTTTCATTATTATTGCCTTTTATTATCAGTATCTTTATAAATCATAACATTGAACATCTGAGACTGAACATCTGAAAACGATAACATCAGCAAATTATGTGCTACAACCATTGTATGTAGTACATATTACTAACAATAAGATGTATAAAAAAATAAAAGACGGTCATAAGCATGGTTCGTCTTAACTCGAATACGTCATGAGTCAGGAACTACCTGTATTTTCTGTAGCAGCTCCGAATCATGTCTTCCCATAGTTCTCACAAACTTCTCAAGGTTTCCACTAACAACTGACAACTGGAGTCTTGTACTTTGCCTCCGGTCTTGATTTGGCTCATAGGGAATACATAGAGTGTTAAGGTACGAACAGCTGAACCAAAGAATATGGGGTTGATACATTTACATTGAAGAATTACATTAATTTTTTCCACCATGGGATTAAATCCATTAATGAATATAAAGCTTTAATACTGAGTTTGGTGCAGAGTAAGAATATAATCGTTGTTCTTGTTTTTATCATATACCGTTATCATTCTTGTTGTTATTCACTAGGGAATGAATATATGAGCTTGTGATCAGAATAAATTCTGCAGGGTGAAAATACAAAGGTGCTAAAAATTAATGTATATAAAGCATTCACAATGTTTTATCAAAGGAAACTAGGAATGATTGGGGAAATTTTTTTTTTTTACTTTCCAAGTTGATAAATGGAAGAACCTGAAAAAGCCAGAATATTGGCTGGATAAACCAAAATCTGAGTCACTATGTCATTTTTGGTTCTTATTTAATAATTTCCAGCAAATATGAGAGAAAATAAAGTAAAAAGTCTCATTACTAAATATAAGAAGTGTTTTAGAGTAGCAAATATTTTCTCAAAACAGCCAGAGGGTATCTTTAAATGGGGTTTGTGTGACTATTGAGAAGAGTAAAAATTTTGATAAGTTTCCTGCAAAGCAAGTTGGCTATTGATTTAGGAAATAATATTGGAGTTATTATTCCCTCTCCATGAGCATACAGAATGTGATCCAGCTGGAGCTGGGCTTACAAGGACTCACAAGGACACATCAACTGGGCCCTGAGGTATAAAGACAATAGCTAAGATAATCTTGGAAAATATCTTTTAGGGAAACTTTCACATAAAGCCGATCAAACACAACAGAAAAGACTTTCCACTCTTATCTTTTTCTATTAGTATTTAGTGAATAGAAATTTGTTGGACCAGTGAAGACCCCCTTGACTCTCATTACTGAAACCTGTACCAATGATTGTTAAGAAAGACAATTCAAAATGTAGGATCACAGTTTCTAGCCAATCTGAAAAGGCTAAGTTTTCAATGGTTTTGCCCATTTGTAATGTTAATATATACTGATGGCTCTGTAACTATTCTTTGGACTCAGGCAGACCTGGCTGTGGCAGCATGCTTGTCTGTTTTCCCACTCTTGCCTATTCTGTAATATTCTTTGGACTCAGGCAGACATGGCTGGCAGCATGCTTGTCCGTTTTCCCACTTTTGTCTGTTCTGTGATATGTCCTTGGACTCGGGCAGACATGGCTCTGGCAGCATGGTTGTCCACTTCCCACTTCTGCCCGTTTGAATATATGCCGAATAAAACTTTCTTTTTGCTTTACTAGACTTCGTGATGTTTTTCCTCTACAACACTATTTATATCAAGGACCTTTAAAATGACTGTCTTAGATGTCTACTGCTGCTGTAACAGAAATACCACAAGTGGATGGCTTTAATAAAGAAGAAATTATTCTCTCACAGTCTAGGAGGCTAGAAGTGTGAACTCAGGGTGTCAGCTCCAGGGGAAGCTTTCTCTCCCCGTTGGCTCTGGGGGAAGGTCCTTGTCATCAGTGTTCTCCCATGGAGGAGCTTCTATGCTCAGGAAACCTGAGTCCAAAGGATGGGCTATTCTCCTGGCTCTTGTTTCTTGGTGATATGATGTCCCCCGTCTCTCTGCTCGCTTCTCTCTGTTATATCTCAGATTGATTTCAGACACAGTCTAATCTTGTAGATTGAGTTCTGCCTCATTAATATAACTGCCACTAGTCCCACCTCATTAACATCACAGAGGTAGCATTTACAACACACAGGAAAATCACATCAGATGACAAAATGGTGGACAATCACACACAATACTGGGATGCATGGCCTTGCCAAGTTGACACACATATTTGGGGGACACAGCTCAATTCATAACAGTGACCATATCATTTAAACTAGTAAAGTTACTTCAGAAAATAAAGAAATCTGAAAAAAATTTATGGAGTAGACACTCAATGAAAAAAATACTTGTAATGATAAAACCTCAAAAAAAAAAAAAAAAAAAAACCCAAACATTTAACAGGAATATTGTTAAAAATTTATACAATATCCATGTAATAGAATATTATATAGTCATTGACAAAATAAAAAGTTTTTTCATTATTACATAAAATGTTCCCATTAAACTTTTAAGTGAAAATGCAAATTATTTATAGTATGCTATCAATTATGTAAAATTTATACATACAAAGGAAAACATTAAAAATTCAGTAAAATATTAATGATAGTTATTTCTGGATTGTGGGAATAATGATAGGTTTTGTTTTCTTCTTGCGTGTTTTTCACAAATTTTCTAAATCAGTATATAATTTCCAAGTATAATTTCAATACAATAATAATACAATGATAAAATATAAAAGTATTTCAGACTGAAATATAGTAAATTTGTTCCTGTGTTAAGCCTCCTATATTAGAAAAATGTCAAGGTTTTTTAATATTATCCAATGTTTTTACTTGATATCTCATATGGAATTTGTATTTTTCAAATGTCTCATTTAACTTTGAGAAGTAAAAATCTCCCAATCCCTGAATTATCAAGCTGTAATTACTGTGATCAGAGTCTGAGTGTTAAAAGCTACTACAGCAGTAGGTAACTTCCTCTCCTGTGACATTTAAAAAGATCCCTTCCTTCTGAGCATTATTATCTTTGAGGTATAATCCACCTTGTCTAGAGAACTAATCAGATTCTTACACAAAATGCTTCCACTCATTAGGATACTTCAAGTTATCTCTAAATACAAAGAATCTTTGGCTTGTTTCAGGGTCAAAGATGAACGTTTTTACTGCTTACCAGTGTGCATGAAGTCTCCGCTCCTGTTACTTTATTTCTTTAATATTTTTAAAAGTTCTGTGATTCCTGAAGAATTAATTAATTAATTAATTATAATTCTAGATATGTTCAGCAAGTTATGCTGGACCTTATTTCTGTAAGGAGCTAAAATCTCCTGACCCTTAACCACCAACCCCCGCAAAAAACCCACTGCCATTGAGTCTATTCCAACTCTTAGCAACCCCATAAGGTTTCCAAGGCTATAAATCTCAACGAAGCAGACTGCCACATGTTTCTCCCGCACAGCAAACCTTCTACTTTCGGTTAATAGTCAATTGCTTTAACCATTATGCCACCAGGGCTCCTTTGATTCCCTAAGGAGTATTATAATTTCTTCCCTTAAGGAGATACTGGTATTATTTAAAGACACTTATTGCTTAATTATTAAAAATTGATTAATTTAAAAAATATTGATACTATTCATCGGTACAAGTAGATTCTATGGAAGCTGCAAAGATAAAGCACATAAACACAAACTATTTTTCAAAAGCACACAAACAAGGATAAACATACAATTAACTGAAATATTGGACAAACTGTGTTGAGAGCTATAATAAAGGAATCAATGACTTACTTTGCAAATACAGGGAGGAGAGAGATTATTTCTAAGTGGTGGATGTATGCAGACTTCTTTAACAGCCAGTGTGCCTCATTAAAGGGAGGAATTCCTTGCACCTTGATACAAAATGAAGACAATCACAACACAGTGGGAATACGGTTTATATTAACAAATTAGTCTGTGTATGACCGTGTTAACTTTGCTCTGTTCAGCAGTCTGCAGCCTAATCCCAGCAATCCCTTTAACAAAAGATGCTTCTAGTCACAATGATACAGCACAAAGCCATCTCCACTACTGGAAAACAACGCAAAGATCACCTGGTAATTGGGGATAGTAGTCTTCATTTCATGTATGAAAGATACAAGTTTACACACAGGGTTGATGGCTACATTTGTCATGCTGTATTGACAATATGGTATTGACCTAATTACAGTCGTCTATAATTACAAGGCTCACAACATCACCATGACTTCACTGGAGTTTTCTAAAAGTTAAACAAGATAATATTCAGTAATCAATATTTTATCTAATTGAATTACTCTTGCTGAGTAGAGGATGCCTTTGTACTACTGGTTAGATGAAGTTACTCAAGTCAAATTCCTTATTTAACTATTATACCAACACTGAACAACGAGACCCAAGGCTGATGATTTTGGGTCAAATTTTGGAAATTCAGAGGTTAATGATGTGTTCTCAGGTATATTTTTTTATTTTACTTTTATTCTGCCTCACACTTAGCTTCAGTAAGGGACATGTGCATAAGAGTCCTGTATACGTCTCCTAAACTTTACTGCAGTTAATATAATCTGACCAGACCCAGCTAAGTGCAAGTTGAAGAAAAATGGAAAAACGGGCTTCAGAAAACAGCTGACTCCAGGAAAACTAAGGTTAAAGGAAATGCATTTATTCTGAAAAGCATCTATTAATCAGGATTCTGTTTGATTAAAAGCTCTTTCGGTAAAAGCAACAGAAATCCATTTAAACTAACTTTTGTGTAATAGGGAATTTATTATAAGAACAAGGAAGCATGCCCCGGGACCTAGGGGAAGAAGTATAGCTGAGCACACCAGTACTGATACCAGGAAATGGGAAAATTAGGAACCAAGGCAGCTTTTCCCAGTCTGAATGTCTAGGTATATCTCTCCTTCATTTTCTCTCAACTTTGCCTCTTGTACTCAGGCGTGAGCTGGCTCTCTTTCCGTGCATGTGGTTTAACGTCCATGTGGTGGAAGCTGATCATACTATAATGGCAGCCTCAGTTATACATTTGTTTTCTTCCAAGTTCAAGTGATATTACACCCTTACCGATGTGATCTAATCCCAGATTTCTGGAAGAAAGAGCCTAATTGCCACAGGGAGAACCAGGTACTTCACGTCTGACCAGTGGCGTGGGCTCTCTTACCGTAAGCCCAGCTGCATGAGCGTGGGGAGGTCACGAGCGTGGGGAGATCAGTTTCCACAGGTTCTCTTCCTTGAGAAACTATGACGAAAAGCTTCTACCACGCTGCTCTAGTAATGACTTGTCTTGAGGAAACTGAAGGTGAGAGTTTAAATGAGGTGCTTAACATCCTATAGCCCACAGGTGACAAAACTGGGGTCAGCCTCGGGTCTGTCTCAATCCAAAGCCCCTGCCCTTTCCATCGCGAAATTTCCAGATGAAAGAAATGTACTGAAGTTCGCTCTTATCTGCTAATTTTAAGGGCACAGGTAGTGGAGACATTTCAAGAGAGATTTCACAGTTGAGGGTGGGGAACTTCTGAACATCTTTGAAAGCGATATAAAGGCTGGTCTCCTAGTAAGAATGTGGAGGCCATAGAAATGAGCTATCCAGAATCCTGCTGAGGGAAGTGTAGTTGACTAACAGGCCCAGCTGCCCCTCCCTAAATTCACCTTGGAGTTGGCACAGAGGCCATGCTTTTTCCCCATTTTTTCCCAGCCAATGACTGAGCACAGTAGGGAACTAGAACTGTCCACTCCTGTGGGATATGGATCTCCTCTGACGGGCGACTCTGACTTGATACATCCCATCAGCAAAAAACATCCTTAGAATGGTGCTGTAGCCTGGGACTCTTGCTGATTGGTCCTCCTTCCTGTCCTCTCCTTTCACAGGTGTCAGTTTTGCATCTCCCTCAGTTAATCTCCTGTATGTCTAACCCTGTCTTGCCATATGTTTCAGAGGACCTGACCAGACCCAAAAATATTAGAAGAATAAAAAATAATAAGACAGCAAAGGAAAAGAAAACTGTATCAAAATCCAAGATAGAGAAGCAGTTGGAAAAGGGCTTAACATAGACTTCTTTCCGTATTGTTTGTGAGATGTTACAGGATTCTCCACTGATTTTTATTTGACTTTTAGAATAGCATGTATCATTCCCCCCACCCCCCAGGGAAACACACACATAGCACATATAACAGTGTATTAAAATAATGGAAAACACAGAACTTAAAATCTACAAAATAAAATTTACCCATAATTTTTATTGGCATTAGAATTTGATGTATTTCCCAGCCTTTTGGTTATAATTTTGATTTTTTTCTATATTAAGATTAAATTAAAATGCTATTTGGATCTTTTTCTTTTCACTTACATTGCTAACATTTCCAGTGTCATTAAATTATCTGCATTTTGCCATTATGTCCTTGTTCTCATTCCTAATCACCCTTCCAGACAAAATATGCAAGTATGGGATGATTGTTAAAAAAGTGAAGATGTAACTACTGCAATGGGACACACCAATTTTGTGGTGTTGGAGGAAGAGCAAACACCTGGCACCTGAGGGTGAACACCTTAGACGACCACTGGAAATATGGGGGAGAAAATAAAAAAAACAAACCCATCACCACTGAGTGGATTCTGATTCATAGTGACCTTACAGGATAGAGTAGAACTGCTCCATAGGGTTTCCAAGGAGCAGCTGGTGGATTCAAACTGCTGACTGTTGGGTTAGCAGCTGAGCTCCTTAACCATTGCACCGCCAGAGCCCCAATTGGGGAAGGGGAGGGCTTTGATGATCTTTTGTCATTTAGAACTGTCCTTGAAGTCTTTTGCCCAAAGAAACTGCTCTGGCAAGGCTCTCCTAAACTGTAGTAAGTACCTTAAATATAAGTGATTCCTGGGTCGGCAATCCCTCACCAAATGGCTCTGACCAAGATTTGATCACCATTTCTCTTAAGCTTACTGAGAAATTTATTGTAAACAGCAGATGTAGCTCCAGTTCCTGTACCTCCCACACAAAATACCTCCCATTGGTTGAGTGGACAGACAGATGTGACCGACTACCTTCAGGCAATCTTCCAAAAATCAGGTCTAGACTCAATGATTTGACCTGAACTAGGAACCCTAAGGCTGACCATCAGGTTTGGAGACCTCTTTGGAAGCATTGTCAATCTGTCCCCTGACTGGTGTAGGTACTACTTGGGAGAAGGGGGCAACAACTGGTTGATGCAAATTTACATAAGCTGTTTATGATGCAACAGCTTAAGGATCTTGACAGGTAACCTGAACGTCTTCTTTAGAGTTGTTTGGGTTATGGGGTTCTACTTTTCTCTACTGAAAGATGCCACTGTGCTAGGGGCTAGCTAAACATACTTCTGTGTGATATAGATTCTGAACTGATTGTATGTTATGGTTGAGTCTGGATTTCTTGGCACTGGTGCCCACATATCAAGGAAATCCCCATCACTCAGGAAGATATCCCTTATGAAGGCATTTTTTTTTTTGCTTGGGATAGTAAGTTCTCAGAATCAAGGACCTCTCAGATAAATAGTTACTCTCAAATGATACAAATCCCACCTGTCAAAGTGCTTCCAAGCGTTGAGTTATTCTTCCAAGCTCTCCAGGGCCCACCTATAAAATGAGACTTTGTCATTGGGCTTCTGCCAATATTTTTCTGCGCTGACATTTCAAGGGTAAGTTTTACAGTCTAAAATTATTTCTCCTTTTTTCTTTTTTAAACCCCTGGAACATTTATATGATGATCCAGAGGTGAAGAAGGGATTATCAAGTTGTTTATTATCGAGTTGTCACCTTAGCCAGAGCTGTGATGTTCCCCTATGGATAGTACCATAACTCTGCATATTACAGTGGACATGAAGAGAGCAGGTGGAATATAATGTCCTGTGAAGTGGTATCATATGTGCTGTAAGGGACCCTGCCGACATTATCATTCCTCACTTAGTCTGTTAATGGCTTGCCGTTCTGGTTCTCTAGAGAGTTGCTGAAGTGAGACTTATCAGTGCTGTGAATAGATTCAGCGAACCAAAACCACAACACATGTTCTGTTGAAGGGCTGGTGTACCTCTACCAGGCGTTGATGATTTCCATGATAACTAATACTTATTGAGTACCTCTTCCTTGTCTTGCCTGTCTCTGTAATAATCATACTACATATTACATCTTTTACTCCCCTTAACAACTTTGTGGAACACATATCATGATCCCTATTTTTCTCATAGGGAGGCAGACTCAGAAATGATGTCACATACTCAAACTATACAGCTGGGAAGTGGTACAACTAAGATTTGAACCAGGAACTTTCTGGCTTTAAAATTTATGCTCATTCTACAGGGACATATGGTAAAATACTAATAAGCTATTAATGCAATATCCAAAGATTCCACTTTAAATAATTTCATGCCCATTGTGGCAAACATTTTTAATATGACGAAGAAAACTATAAATACATACACTCACAACTTAAAAAAGAGAAATACAATATAGTCAGTGAAGAAAATACAGGAAAAAAGTTCAAATTACTGGATTACACTCATCAGTTTAGATATCTGAAAACTGAGTAACCTGGAGAATACAAGGTCAATTGGATATTTCATAAATGTGAAGTGATGGTGATACTGAGAATTTCATTAATCTGGAAAATACATTTTAAAGTGATAGTCTATAGTAGGTCCCTTTTCAGTCCGGAATTTAGAAAGATTAAACTAAATTAGGCTTCTGACTAACAGTTACCAAGAGCAGACTAGTAGAATTAGTAGGCAAAAACAAGAACAAACTAGAAGAGAGTTTTGTAGTCTTTTGATGTCCTGTTGAATATCATAATTAAATTGTTCCTCTTAAGTCTTATGTATTTTATTTGTAGATTTGTAGTATTCATTGGAAATGTCTGCTGCTGAAGGTTTGTGAGTATTGGCATTGTGAAGAAAGGCAAAGCTATTTCATTGATTTTTTTATGACAGATTGAAAAACCTCCTGATTTTCAAGACTAGATTTCAACGATTTTATTTGAATTGAAGATAGCAAAAGCTGGATATATAAAAGAATTAACAGGGATATTTTATAAAACAAAATTAATTTAAGATGCATAAAACTGAAGATGTAATGACTAAATAGCACAGAAACCAAAGGATTTTTCCAGAGATGTAACTGAGAAATCTGTAACTGTGCTTTCTAAAATTTTGAGTGTTGCCGGGAATTGATCAAACAGAAGCCAAATTAACAACATTCATTGGATATTATTTAATATGGACTCCATAATAATTGATCAAGTTGTGATTTGAAGTTCTAGGCCTTTTAGTGGAGGGGTGGCTTGGCAATACAATAACTGCTTGGTACAGTAACATTTGGGTACATTTCCAATCTAATTCAAACAAGAGAAAAAAAGTAAATTTCTATTGATTGAATAACTCTGACAGATATCAAACGCATTCACTGCTTCTTTTTCCTTAATGATAACTTACTTTTTGCTTTAAAATTTTAATTTATATTAAATAATAATATACATATTATAATAAACAAATAATATGATAATTATATGATTACTTAATTTACACTTTCAGACAACTTTTACAAAGATTATTTCATTTAGTCTCCACAATAATCCTGTATAATATGTCCATTTCACATGAGGAAACTGGGTTTCAGAAAGAACTCATTATGTTATAACTGGAAAAGTAGAAATCAAATCTCCCTCTTCCAATTCTCAGTCTTGTATTCCTTCCAGTTCATCACCATACAAAATAAATATTTACCAGTCATTGTTTTCATAAGCTTTTCATGGGCAATTTCCTATGATTTTTGCCTTCAGGAGAGGAGGAGAACAAATGCCAAGGTGTTTTCTGACCTCTGAGTGCATTGATAAGACCACAAAATTCCCTGAGACTGACAAGCCTGATCAGAGTGTGATTTAATTATGAGTTAAAATAAAAATAAAAGAAAAAAAAGAAAGACCCTCAACGAGATGAATTGACACAGTGGCTGCAACCATGGTCTCAAGTATAACTACAATTGTGAGGATGGTGCAGGACCACGCAGTATTTTGTTACATTGTGCATAGGTTCGCTATGAGTTGGAACCAACTCGACAGCACCTAACAACAACAACATAATTTAAAATATTGTCTGTTTAAGAACTACAAAGGCATTGATAGCCTCTTGAGTATGTCTTGGAACTAAAAACGGCAATGAGAATTAAATCAGCACTCTTGATATATCCCTTTGGGAGAAGAGGACCAGTTAGGAGAAGGTTTCAGATAGAAGTGGAAGAGAAACAATTTACAAGAAATTACAAGAAATGAATGTGTGTGCGTGTATACCTATATATATATACATACATATATGTGTGTATATACATCTACATATACATGTCCATATGTATCTACATATATGTGTGTGTACATGTATGTATGTAGAGAAAGAGAGATAACCAGAAAGGCCACTACTATGAACCATTTTTCAGTTGCAACCGTGCCACAACTCCTTTAAAGTAAAACCCAGCATATTAAATACACATATTGGGAATGGGATTTTAAAGACATTGGACAAAGAAAATGTGGCCTTTCAATAAGGATAAGAAGGATGTTTTTGTTCAGGACAAATATTGAGTCACTTTGCTATGGCTCAATAATACCATCTGTTGTTTTAGAAGAAAAGAGTCCTGGTGGTACAGTGGTTAAAGTGCTTGGTTGCTAACTGAAAGGTTGGCAGTTAGAACCCACCAGCTGCTCCTTGGGACAAAGATGTAGCAGTCTGCTTCCATAAAGATTTACAGCCTTGGATACCCTATGGGGCAGTTCTGTCCTGTCCTATAGGGCCACTATGAGTCAGAATCGACTCCACAGTGTGGGTTTGGTGATTTGGGTTGGTCCTAAAAAATAACAGTATAGGCGTATTCTTTAAATAGTCCATGGTAACTAAGACTAATCTGAAGAGAATTGTCTATTTAAATATACAGACATACCTTGGAGATAACGCGAGTTCAGTTCCAGACCACCACAATAAAGCAAATATCACACTAAAGCAAGTCACGTGAATTTTTTGGTTTCCCAGTGCATATAAAAGTTATGTTTACGGCATACTGTAGTCTATCAAGGGTAAAACAGCATTATGTCTAAAAAAAAGTATATACCTTAATTTAAAAATACTTTATTGCTAAAAATGCTGTCATCTGAGCCTTCAGTGAATCGTAATCTTCTTGCTGGTGGTCTTGCTGGTGGTTACTGAGGGTCTTGCCTCAATGCTGATGGCTGCTGACTGATCAGGGTGGTGGTTGCTGAAGGTTGGGGTGGCTGTCAAAATTTCTTAAAACAAGAAAACAATGAAGTTTGCCACATCAATTGATCCTTCCTTTCAAGAAAGATTTCTCTGTAGCATGTGATGCTGTTTGATAGCATTTTACTCACAGTAGAACTTCTTTCAAAATTGGAGTCAATCCTCTCAAACCCTGCCGCTGCTTTATCAACTAAGTTTATGTATGTAATATTCTAAAGCTCTGTTGTCATTTCAACAATGATCATAACATCTTCACCAGGAGTAGATTCCATCTCAAGAAACCACTTTCTTTGCTCATCCATAAGAAGCAACTCCCCATTTGTTAAGGTTTTATCCTGAGATTGCAGCAATTCAGTCACATCTTCAGGCTACACTTCTAACTCCAATTCTCTTGCTATTTCCACCACTCCTGCAGTTACTTCCTCCACTGAAGTCTTGAGCCCGTCAAAGTCGTCCATGAGGGTTGGAATCAACTTCTTCGAAACTCCTGATAAAGTGGATGTTTTGACCTCCTCCCATGAATCACAAATGTTCTTAATGGCATTTAGAATTGTGAATCCTTTCCAGAAGGTTTTCAATTTACTTTGCCCAGATCCATCAGAGGAGTCACTATCTATGGCAGCTATAGCCTTATAAAATGTATTTCTTAAGTAATAAGACTTAAATGTCAAAATTAGTCCTTGATCCATGGGCTGCAGAATGGATGTTGTGTTAGCAGGCATGAAAACAACATTAATCTCCTTGTATAGCTCCATCAGAGCTCTTGGGTGACTAGGTGCCTTGTCAATGAGCAGTAATATTTTGAAAGGAATCTTTTTTTCTGAGCAGTAGGGTTCGACAGTGTGCTTATAATATTGAGTAAACCATGTTGCAAACAGATGTGCTTTCATCCAGGCTTTGCTCTTCCATTTAGAGAGCACAGGCAGAGTAGATTTGGCATAATTCCTAAGGGTCCTAGGATTTTCAGAATGGTAAATGAGCATTGGCTTTGACTTATTAGCTCCTAACAAGAGAGTCAGGCTGTCCTTTGAAGCTTTGAAGCCAGGATTGATTCCTCCTCTCTAGCTATGAAAAATCCTAGATGGCAGCTTCTTCCAATATAAGGCTGTTTTATCTACATTGAAAATCTGTCATTTACTGTAGCCACCTTCATCAATTATCTTAGCTAGATCTTCTGGATAACTTGCTGCAGCTACTACATCAGGCTTGCTGCTTCACCTTGCACTTTTATGTTATGGAGACAGGTTCTTTCTTAATGATACAATCTCTGCTAGCTTCAAACTTTTCTTCTGTGGCTTCCTCACCTCACTCAGCCTTCATAGAATTGGAGAGAGTTAGGGTCTTGCTCTGGATTAGGTTTTGGTTTAAGGGAATGTTGTGGCTAGTTTGATCTTCTATCCAGACCATTAAAACTTTCTCCGTATCAGCAATAAAGCTGTTCCGTTTTCTTATCATTTGTGTGTTCACTGGAGTAGCACTTTTAATATCCTTCAAGAATTGTTCCTTTGCATTCACAACTTGGTTAACTGTTTGACACAAGAGGCCTAGTTTTTGGCCTATCTGGGCTTCCGACATGCCTTCCTCACCAGTTGTTTCTAGCTTTTGATTTAAAGTGCAAGACGTGATTCTTCCTTTCACCTGAACACTTAGAGGCCATTGTAGAGTTATTAACTGGCCTAATTTCAATATTACCATGTCTCAGGGAATAGCGAGGCCTGAGGAGAGGGAGAGAGATGGGGAACGGCTGGTCAGTGGTGCAGTCAGAACACACACAACGTTTATGGATTAAGTTCGCCCTCTTGTGTGGGCGCAGTGTGTGGCACCTCAAAACAATTAACAATAGTAACGTCGAAGATCACTGATCACAGATCAACATAACAGATCTATTAATAATGGAAAAGTTTGAAATATTGCAAGAGTTGACAAAATGTCACACAGAGACACGAAGTGAGCACGTGCTGTTGGAAAAATTGCACCGATAGACTTGCATGATTCAGAGTTGCAGCAAACCTTCAATTTGCAAAAGACACAGTTTCTGTAAAGCGCAATAAAATGAGGTATGCCTGTAGTTTGAATACTTTCATGGTGAATTATATGTGCCATCTAAATGATTTTCTAGGAAATCATGATATATTACACAAGTTAATATAGTGCTAGAAATGGCATGCTCAGTCTAAACATGGGTATAAACAGCATTGAGTCCAAAAATTCTTTCTGAATAATTTTTCTTGCTGAAAGAAAATATTTTTAATCCAGTCAGTTTTGTTTCTTGATGATTATTTTATGTCAATTTATTAAAATCCTTGTGTTGGTTGATATGTAATAATTCCTAAGACTGCTTATGAATGGAACTTCTTAGCAGAGCTCATGGTTCTCCTTTAAATTATTTTTATTTTTAAAATTACATAAAGTAAAATTGATCTTTTTTTTGATGTACAGTTCTATGAATTTTAACGTATGTACAGATTTATATTACCACCAGCAAAATCAAGATACAGAACAGGTCCATCACTCCAAAAACTCCCTTATGCTCTCCCTTTATAGTCAAATCCTATTCCCATCCCTAAACCAAAAAAAAAAAAAAAAAAAAAAATCCTGTTGTCATCAAGTGGATTCTTATTCATGGTGACCCCATGTGTTTCAGAGTAGAACTGTGCATAGGGTTTTCAATGGCTATAAAATTACAAAAGTAGATTGCCAAGGCTTTCTTCTATGGTGTGACTGGGTGGATTCGAGCCACCAACCTTTTGGTTGAGCGGAAGCCATGAATGCAACCTAGAGTCCTTATCCCCACTCCTACTCCCCCTTTTACACAGTATATGGGCCTTGTAATTGATTATTAAGTACAGTACTGAGGTGCTAACTATACTGTTAGGTCAGCGATTCTCAGTGTTCAGGTGTGTGTGTGTGGGGGGGGGGTCATTAGTTTGTACCACCTGGTGTAGAGCATTTTGTAATCTCATGAAGAGGTTTTTTTTAAAGCAAATTCCCTACCATTGATTCTGATAAACTTCCTTCTCTGTAGGAGGAGTCATTTTCCCTCTTCCATTTGAGAATCACTAGCATTATTGATCACCAGTATTTATGAAAATACCCATGCTGAGTGTCCCATTTATGCTTTTGAAACTCTTGATAGGAAGGTTTAAAAGAAATAACTTAGCAAAGGGCACTTATGAACCTAAGTAGAATGAGCCAGTAGTACTAATTTAAGTCACATTTTTGAGAAAATATCCAGGCAATGCAGACAGAGCATAATATACTGAACTTCACTTACATGCATGATGGTCCAATCCATCTTTAGCAGACTTGTGGGCAGGCAGAGCACAAAGGAAAGAATGATACTAACTGGAGGCTAGAGTTATTAGGTTTCAGTGTGTGGTCATACTGCAGAGCTTGTGTCCTGTATCACATTTTCTAGGCCTAAATCTTGTAAGACCTTGAACAAGTGCCTAATTCTTCAAGCCTTATTTATGTAATAGAGAGGATAATGGAAATAGCTGGCAGGGTTGTGGAGGTATTGAAATGATGTAATACAAGTAAAGTGTTTAACACAGTGCCTGTCCCACAGTAAACACTCTTAAATCTCAGATAAGTGTTGGTGTTTTTGTTGTTATAAATCCACAATCTCTTATTCAAAATTCTGAAATTGAAAATGCTCTGGAAACCAAAATCTTTTTCATAAATTTGACGCAAACTCATTTGGTAGCAGAGTCTGATCCAAACGGTTGTGAGGCTATTTGTAGAATTTATTCTCATTTGACATGTATATTCATTTGTTTTACTCCAGGCAAATTAAAGTGTTTGATTAAGAGGTACTACTCCAGACCTTGCTGGGAGTGTTCAGAAATATGTGCCATATCATCTTTCTAAAATTTGAAAAATCTGAATTTAGAAGCTCATTTGTCCTCAGGGTTTTAGATAAGGGATTATGGACCTGTGTCTTCATTATTATTACCATCACAAGAAACACAAAGCAAGTAATTTCTCTATACTCAGTAGGGAGAAGATAGAAAGGATGTGAAGACCATTCTTTTGGGAAATTTTGCCACCAATAAGTGAGAGATGAATAGCTAACACATAATTTAATTACAGTTCCCGCCTAACGTTGACCCATTCTGACACAAATGTCTAGAACAAGATTGAAGATAGAAACAGAGTTAAAATACAAAACAAACAAACAACAAAAAAAAGAGAACTAAAAAATGGCTACTCACAATTTACTCCATTCATTGACAAAAATGAATATTTTTGCAAAGATATAGTCAAATTCCTTTGTTTCTTCTATCCAGCTAATGATGGAATATTGAGATGCAGAGCTGAACAGAAAACTAGTAGAATGGGTTAGTGATAGAAGTGCACTAGGAATTATGCTGTGTGGAGAAGGAAGGAGAGGCAGGCATGAACATAGAATGACTAGGATAAATGGGTACCACACTTAGTGAAGTGGTATTGTGCTCTGAAGTACTGTATATAAACGATAAATTGTGCCAAGTGTGTGTCAAGTAGTTGTTGTCGTACTGGGGCCAATACTGTCAGAATGTATCCAAAACTTGGAAATAAGTAGAAGAGATTACTTGGCCTTCTGTCAGGGTAGCACTGGCTTTGCACCTTTGATTGAGTTTCTTTTAACTGATTTATGTAACTCTGTAGGCCAGTGATTCTCAACCAGGAATAATTTTGCTCCCCCAGGGACATATGGCAGTGTCCGTGGTTTTTGATTATTGTGACTGTGGGGAGGTATGTTACTTGCTGGAGATACTACTACAAATCCTACAATGCACAAGGCAGCCTCCCACAACAAAATGTCAGTAGTGCCTGGATTGAGAAACTCACTCTATGGGGCAAGTAACTTACAGATTTTCATCCAATAGAGGTGAAAACAATTTATGGCCAGTGGAAAAGATGGTTACAAATTTACAGTTTAGTACTCTGTTGGACACTAACAAGTTTTGTGTCTAAACCAGAAATCTTACTCTTATAGCTATTTATTAGATTGCCTGTAACTATCTAGCTCCTTAAATGTATTTTAAACTAGTTTCTTTTTTCTTTTTTTGTGCTTTAGGCGAAAGTTTACAACTCAATTTCTCATACAAAATTTACACACATATTGTTATGTAACATTAGTTGTAATCCCTGTAATGTGACAGCATACTTCCCCTTTCTACCATGGATTCCCTGTACCCTGTTCAACAGTTCCTGTCCCTTCCTGCCTTCTCATCCTGCTTCCAACAGGAGCTGCCCATTTGGTCTCATGTATCTGATTGAACTAAGAGGCACAGTCTTCATGAGCATTATTTTATGTTTTATAGTCCAGTCTAATCTTTGTCTGAAGAGTGGGCTTCGGGAATGGTTTTAGTTCTGGGTTAACAGAGCATCTGTGGGCCATGGCTTCAGAGGTTCCTCCAGTCTCAGTCAGACCATTAAATCTGGTCTTTTTACGTGAATTTGAGTTCTGCTCCATACTTTTCTCCTGCTCCATCAGGGACTCTGTTGTGTTCCCTGTCAGGGCAGTCATTGGTGGTAGCTGGGAACTATGTATTTCTTCTGGTCTCAGGCTGATGGAGTCTCTGGTTTATGTGGCCCTTTTGTCTCTTGGGCTAATATTTTCCTTGTGTCTTTGGTGTTCTTCATTCTCCTTTGCTCTAAGTGAGTTGGGACCAATTGATGCATCTTAGATGGCTGCTTACAAGCTTTTAAGACCCCAGGTACCACTCACCAAAGTGGGATGCTGAACATTTTCTTAATAAACTTTGTTATACCAATTGACCTAGATGTCCCCCGAAAACACGGTACCCAGGCCCCTGCCCCAGCTACTCTGTCCCTCAGAATGATTGGTTATGTTCAGGAAACCTCTTATCTTTTACTTCAGTCCAGTTGTTCTGACTTCCCCTGTAGTGTGTGTTGTCTTTCCCTTCACCTAAGATGATTCTTGTCTGCTATCTAGTTAGTGAATTCCCATCTCCTTC
Source organism: Dugong dugon (assembly GCA_030035585.1). Taxonomy (NCBI): domain Eukaryota; kingdom Metazoa; phylum Chordata; class Mammalia; order Sirenia; family Dugongidae; genus Dugong; species Dugong dugon. The sequence goes on along the minus strand of CM057472.1, from coordinate 14,956,891 downwards.
CCTCCCCACCCTCCTAACCATCAAAAAATGTTTTCTTCTGTACTTCAACCTTTTCTTGAGTTCTTATAATAGTGGTGTCATATAATGTTTGTCCTTTTGCGACTGGCTAATTTCACTCAGCATAATGCCCTCCAGATTCATGCATATTGTGAGATGTTTCCTGGATTCATCATTGTTCTCTATTGTTGCATAGTATTCCATTGTGTGTATGTACCATAATTTGTTTATCCATTCATCTGTTGATGGGCACCTAGGTTGTTTCCATCTTTTTGCTGTTGTGAACAGTGCTGTAATGAACATGAATGTGCATGTATCTATTTGAGTGATGGCTCTTATTTCTCTAGGATATATTCAAAGGAGTGGGATTGCTGGATCATATGGAACTTCTGTTTCTAGCTTCGGCAGTGTGTAAGTGTTCCAGTCTCTCCCCAACTTCTCCAACATTTATTCTTTTGTGTTTTCTGGATTAGTGCTAGCCTTGATGGTGTGAGATGGTATCTCTTTGTAGTTTTGATTTGCATTTCTCTAATGGCTAATGATTATGAGCATTTCCTCATGTATCTGTTAGCCACCTGAATGTCCTCTTTGGTGAAGTGTCTGTTCATATCCTTTGCTCATTTTTTAATTGGGTTGTCTTTTTGTTGTTGAGATATTACAGTATCTTGCAGATTTTAGAGTTCAGACCATTATTTGATATGTCATAGAAAAAGGTTTTTTCTGTAGGTTGTCTTTTTACTCTTTTGGTGAAGTCTTTTGATGAACATCCATGTTTGATTTTTAGGAGCTCCCAGTTATCTAGTTTTTCTTCTGGTGTTTGTGCATTGTTAGTTATGGTTTGTATTCTGTTTATGCTATTTATTAGGGCTTCTAGCATTGTCCCTATTTTTTATTCCATGATTTTTATTGTTTTAGATTTTATATTTAGGTTTCTGATCGATTTTCAGTTAGTTTTTGTACATGGTGTGAGGTATGGGTCTTGTTTCATTTTTTTGCAGGTGGCTATCCAGTTATGTCAGCACCATTTGTTAAAGAGACTGTCTTTTCCCCATTTAACCAACTTGGGGCCTTTGTAAAACATCAGCTGCTCATAGGTGGATGAGTTTACATTTGAGTTCTCAATTCTGTTCCATTAGCCTATGTATCTCTTATCATACCAGTACCAGACTGTTTTGTCTACTGTTTCAGGATAATATCTTCCAAAATCAGGTAGTGTGAGGCCTCCCACTTTGTTCTCCTTCTTCAACAATGCTTTACTTATTCAGGGCCTCATCCCTCTGCATATATGTAGTTGGTGATTTGTTTTTGCATCTCATTAAAAAATCCCATGGAATTTGGATCCAGATTGCATTGTATCTGTAGATCGTTTTGGGTAGAATTGACATTTTCACAATGTTGAGCCTTCCTATCCATGAGCATGGTATGTTTTTCCACTTATGTAGGTCTCTTTTGGTTTCTTGCAGTAGTGTCTTGTAGTTTTCTTTGTATAGGTGTTTTATGTCTCTGGTGAGGTTTATTCGTAAGTATTTTATCTTCTTGGGGGATATTGTAAATGATATTGATTTGGTGATTTCCTTTTCAAAATTACCTTTGTTGGTGTCGAGGAATCCAACCGATTTTTGTATGTTTATCTTGCATCCAGATACTTTGCTGAAAGCTTCTATTAGTTCTAGTAGTTTTTGTGTGGATTCTTTGGGGTTTTCTGTGTGTAAGATCATATCATCTGCAAATAAGGATACTTTTACTTCTTCTTTACTAATTTGGATGCCCTTTATTTCTATTCCTTGTCTTATTGCTCTGGCTAGGACATCCAGCACAATGTTGAATAGGAGTGGTGATAAAAGACTTCCTTGTCTGGTTCCTGTTCTCAAGGGGAATGCTTTCAGACTCTCGTTTAGGATGATGTTGGTTGTTGGCTTTGTATAACTTCCCTTTATTATGTCAAGAAATTTCCCTTCTATTCCTATTTTGCTGAGAGTTTTTATCATGAATTGGTGTTGGACTTTGTCAGATGCCTTTTCTGCATTGATTGATAAGATACTGTGGTTCTTATCTTCTGTTTCATTTATGTAATAGATTATATTGATCATTTTTCTAATGATGAACATCCCTGGACACGTTATGAATCCCACATGGTCATGATGAATTTATATATATATATATATATATATATATATATATATGTATGTATGTATGTATATATATATATATTTCGTTGAATTCTATTCACTAGAATTTTGTTGAGATTTTTGCATCTATGCTCATGAGGGATATTGGTCTGTAATTTTCTTTTTTGTGGTGTCTTTACCTGGCTTTTGTATCAGGATTATGCTGGCTTCATAGAATGAGTTTGGGAGTATTCCATCCTTTTCTATGCTCTGAAATAGAGTAGTACTGGTGTTAACTCTTCTCTGAAAGTTTGGTAGAATTATCCAATGAAGCTGTCAGGTGCAGGGCTTTTTTGTTGGGAGGGTTTTTTTGTTTTGTTTTGTTTTACCTCTTCAATCTCTTCTTTTGTGATAGGTTTATTTAATTTTCTTCCATAGTTTGTGTTAGTTTAAATAGATAGTATGTTTCTAGAAATTTGTCTATTTCCTCAAGGTTTTCAAATTTGGAGGACAGTTTTTCATAGAATTCTGTTATGATCCTTTTAATTTCAGTTGGATCTGTTGTGATATAGCCCTTCTCATTTCTTATTCAGGTTATTTGCTTCCTCTCCTGTTTTTCTTTTGTCAGTGTGGCCAATGGTGTATCGATTTTGTTGATCTTTTCAGAGAACCAGTTTTTGGTCTTGTTGACTCTTTCAGTTATTTTCTCATTCTCTATTTCATTTGTTTTTGCTTTAATCTTTATTATTTCCTTTCTTCTGGTGACCAAGGGCTTCTTTAGCTGCTCTCTTTATACTTGTTCGAGTTGTAGGGTTAATGTTTTGATTTTGGCCCTCTTTTCTTTTTGGATGTGTGCATTTATTGCTATAAATTGACCTCTGAGCACTGCTTTTGCTATGTCCCAAAGGATATGGTAAGATGTGTTTTTGTTCTCATTTAATTCTATTAATTTCTTTATTCCATCCTTGATTTCTTCTATAGCCCAGTAGTTTTTGAGCAAGGTGTTATTCGGTTTCCATATATTTGATCTTTTTTCCTTGCTTTTTCTGTTATTGATTTCTACTTTTAAGACTTTATGGTCAGAAAAGATGTTTCATAATATTTAGCTGTTTTGGTTTCTGTTAAGGCTTGCTTTGTGTCCTAATATGTGATCCATTCTGGAGAATGTTCTGCGTGTGTTGCAAAAGACATTATACTTGGCTGCTGTTGGGTGGAGTGTTCTGTATATGTCTATGAGGTCATGTTGGTTGAGTGTGGCATTTAGATCTTCTGTGTCTTTATTGAGCTTCTTTCTGGATGTTCTGTCCTTCATAGAAAGCGGTGTGTTGAAGTTTCTTACTGTTATTGGAGAGCTGTCTATTCCTCTTTTCAACGCTGTTAGAGTTTGTTTTATGTATTTTGGAGACCTGTCATTGGGTGCGTATATATTTATTATGTTTGTGTACTCCCGGTGTGTTGACCTTTAATCATTATATAGTGTCCTTCCTTATCCTTTGTGGTGGATTTTGCTTTAAAGTCTATTTTGTCAGAGATTAATATTGCCACTCCTGCTCTTTTTTGATTGTTGTTTGCTTGATATTTTTTTCCCATGCTTTGAATTTTAGTTTGTTTGTGTCTTTCAGTCTAAGAAGTGTTTCTTGTAGACAGCATACAGATGGATTGTGTTTTTTTTATCCATTCTGCCACTCTCTGTCTCTTTATTGGTGCATTTAGTCCATTTACATTCCTTGTAGTTGTCGATAGGTATAAGTTTAGTGCTGTAATTTTCGTGGGTTTTTTTTTGTGTGTGTTGTTGACAATTTCTTTGTTCCACTTCCTTTTGTGTGCTGAGTCATTTTTCTTTATGTATTTTCTTTTCATCATTTTCATTATTGTTGATTTGTATTTGCTGAGTCTTTATGTTTTCCTTCTTTTTTATTTTGATATGTAAATTTGTTAGTTTCCTTTGTGGTTACCTTAAAATTTACCTCTATTTTTCTAAGTTTAAACCAGTCTCTTATTTCTTGATATCGCCTTAACTTCCTCTCCATATAAAAGTTCTAAGACTACACTATTTAGTCCCCCTTTTTTTTTTTAATGTTGTCATTGTTTACATATGGACGTCTCTGTTTCCCTATTTTCAGTCTTTTAACTTTGACTTATTTTTGTGATCTCCCTATCTGAGTTGATATCTGGTTGTTCTGTCCTGTGTTCCAGTCTTGTGTTGTTATCTGATATTGTAGGTTTTCTAGCTGGAGCACTCCCTCTAACAGTTCTTGTAATTTTAGTTTGATTTTTACAAATTCCCTTAACTTCTGTTTACCTGGAAATGCCTTAATATTTGAGAGACTTTTTTGCTGGATATATAATTCTTGGCTGGCAGTTTGTTTATTTAAAAACTTTATATATGTCATCCCATTGCCTTCTTGCCTACTTGGTTTCTGCTGAGTAGTCCAAGCTTAGTCTTATTGACTTCTCTTTGTAGGTGACTTTTTGTTTATCCCTAGCCACTCTTAAAATTCTCTCTTTATCTTTGGTTTTGGCAAGTTTGATTATAATATGTCTTGGTGACTTTCTTTTGGGATCTACCCTGTATGGGGTTAGATGAGCTTCTTGGATAGATATCTTCTTGTCTTTCATGATATCAGGGAAGTTTTCTGCCAGCAAATCTTCAACAATTCTCTGTATTTTCTGTCATCCCCCCCTGTTCTGGTATTCCACTTATTCATAGGTTATTCCTCTTGACAATGTCTGTTGTAGTCATCTAGTGCTGCTGTAACAGAAATATAACAAGTGGGTGGCTTTAACAAAGAGAAATTTATTTCCTCCCAGTAAAGTAGACTAAAAGTCCAAACTCAGGGCATCAGCTTCAAGGGAAGGCTTTCTTTCTCTGTTGGCCTACTCATCAATCTTCCCCCGGACTAGGAGCTTCTCCACACAGGGATCTCGAGTCCAAATAGTGTGCTCTGCTCCTGGCACTGCTTTCTTTGTAGTATGAGGTCACCCCTCTCTGCTTGCTTCCCTTTCCTTTTATCTCTTGTAAAATGAAAGTTGGTGCAGGCCACACCCGAGGGAAACTCCCTTTACATTGAATCAGGGATATGACCTTAGTTAGGGTGTTACTATCCCACCCTAATCCTTTTTAACATAAAATTACAATCACAAAATGGAAGACAACCACACAATACTGGGAATCATGGCCCAGCCAAATTGATGCACACATTTTTGGGGGGACATAATTCAATCCATGACAGTGTCCCACATAATTATCAGGGTTTCTGTGCTTTTTAAAATTCTTTTATTGATTTTTCCTCAAATAAATTTATGTCAAGTGCTTTATCTTCAGTCTCACTAATTCTGACTTTCATTGCCTCAATTTCTACTTCTGTGACCTTCTACTGAGTTGTCTAATTCTGAAATCTTATTGTTAATATTTTGAATCTCTATTTGCTGTCTCCCTATGGATTCTAGTAGCCTGTTAAATTTGTCATTCTTTTCTTGTATTCCTTTCCTGAATTCCTCTATTGCTTTGTGTGTTCCTTGGCTTGATTTGAGTTTTGCATCATCTTCTTCCTGATCTCTTGAAGAGCTCAGTATATTAATCTTTTTAATTCTACCTCCGGTAATTCCAAGACCTTCTCTTCCTCCAGAAGGTTTCCTGGTTCTTTGTTTTGGTCACTTGCTGAAGCCATCTTGATCTGCTTTTTTATGTGATTTGATATGACTATTGTCTCTGAGCCATCAATAAGTTATTGTATTTATTGTGTGTTTACTTACTGTTTTCTAACTTTTTGTCTTATTTTGTTTCGATATGCACAAATAGGCTGGGCATGTGAACTACTTTGTTTATTGGTGTCTTTGAAGCTCTCACGTTCTATTGCCAGGAGGTTAGAGCTGCTACTAGGTGTGTGAGACCAGAAGACTATTTACTTATTTTGGGAGGATTCTGCTCAGGTGTCCAGGTCGTCGGTCACCGAGTGTGTGGTGCAGACTCTCACCTACAGTCCTAGAAGGGCAGGACTATGCAGAGGTGATTGGAGCAAGCAGAGGTTCTGGCTTCAGTAGGGGACTATGTGCTGAGCAAGGTAGGGGGCTGATGGCTACCCCTGAGTGTCTAGGTGTAAGGCGTGTCCCTGTTCCCTTGAGCGTTTAGATGGGTGGGTTTTGCAGCCGGACTTTGGGCACCCAATGCTGTTGGGTGTAAGAATTGGGAATTGGGAAGCACCACCCAATTCTAGGTGGAGTGAGTGAAGCTGCCAGTCCCCAGGTGCCTGATGTGGGTAGGTGAGGACCCTGCTTAATGGGCAGGGCTTTGTCAAATGTCACAAATCTGCCACTCCCCCTTAACTGTTGAAGTTGAAAATAGGCTTCAGGTATATACCCTGTGATTCTTTGCTAATGAGGGCCTACACTGTTGAATTGGCCCACACAGTTCTAGGCAGGTGTGAAGGGCATTCAATGTCTGTGGTTCCCTTATGCCTGTGCCTAGGCAAAGGGGAAGTGTCTGACCTGACTTCCCAGATTAGGGGGCATGGCAATTTTTTAAAGCCATGAGACTGGTTTGAGTGCTGGCTTGAGTACCTGGCCTAGGGGAGTTGGTGTTCTTTTTTTTTTCCCTAAAGCCATGAGATTCGTTTGGGCACAATAGCTCCTATTTCTAGCTTAAGGGGCATGCCAGTTGTTGAACACTGCCAGACTGTATTGGAGTGGAGTGCAGAGGGGGGTGGGTGAGGGGAAATTGACACTTCTCCATTATGAAATTCCCAGAGGGGGAGAGTTTATTTTGATACCTGTGGTTGGTTAGATGCTGGCACTTAACTTTTGCAGATCCAGCACCACTTCCCCCTGGCTCTGGATGCTTGTGCAGACTCTCTGCCACCAGTCTCTCCTGATGTGGTAAAACACATCCTGAGTGCTACTGCTTGCCTCAACCTACTAGCGTCACTCAATCCAGCCCGCAGGGTGCCAGTTAGCTCAAGTCTGGCACTTCTTTGCTGCTTCTGAACTGTCTCTCCTTCCCCCTGCCACTCAGTCTAACTTCTCAACTTTGTCTTTGATGTTAAGAGCTCCTAGATTGTCATATATAATAGATTCACTTGTTTTTTTTCTGGTCTTTGTTGTCAGAGGGACCACAGGAAGTGTCTGAATATTCCGTCATTTTGGCCTTGTCCTTCATAGTTCTTAAACTGGTTTCTTACCAGTTTTCTCATGACTTAAAATTTTTAATACATATTAATTTTATACTTAGTTATTTTTTTTTACCCTTTTAAAATTATTCTATAATAACTGCCTACATCAGAAGGGGACTAGCTATAAGAATGAACAGTTGTAGACAATTTCATATTTAAAATCAAATTCACCTCTTGGATTTCACAGAATGGGTGAGATGTTGGACATGGTCATAGTGTATGTAGGTACTCCATCTAGCTTACAAAGCTTGATCTTCATCAGTAATTTCTGGGGCCTCAGAGATATAATTTCTAACTAGATTCTGCAATTCTTAGACAAAAGTGTTGCATCCTGTGCTATTTAGCATCTCCTTGAGATTTTGCAAAGTGCTTTGCAGACACATTCCTTATTTTCAATGGCCATGTAATCTAATAGGGAAAATAGAAGTATACAATGCTTACTATAATTCCAAGCAGAGTGTGATATGTGCCAAGTATCTGTGGACTCCTTGAATGGTGTATCTGAGAACAAACTATGATATTTTTCTCCGGGAGAAGACTGGTGTGGAGATACCTCCCTTTACCTCAGCTAGTTCTCCACAGAATTATAGTTTCATATCTTTAGTCAAAATGATGGAAACAGCTCCTTACAGCTCCATTTCCAACATACCTTATTGATAGAATTATCTGGCTTACCTTATTCAAGAGTGCCTCTCACTCCTTATTTCATATATATAATCTGTGAACTCTAATTTGGAAGGTGGGTTAGAGGCAGCATGCAAAAATGTTCCATAAACATGATGACTGCTAAAATTAAATCAGCGCACCCTGATTGAGCTCACCTTCCCACTTAGCCATCCACCTCTGACTATCTGCTGTAGAGACATTTTTTTTTTCTTTTCTTCTTCTTCTTTTAAATGCTTTTCTTCCCAACTTTAAACTGAGGGTCAAATAAAATTTGTGCATTTCTTATATTCTTCCTTCCATCCTGGTGTCCCAAGAAAACTAATTTTTGCTAAGATCTAAGTTTCCCTTTGCAGTAAAAAAAGACGCCTCTCTTTCTTTATATATGGGCAGCTCTTGAAGCTATCTGAGGCCTTTATTTAGGACTCCAGAAAAAGAGTGGCAATTCACAATAGGCCTTAATTAGGACCCAATCTGCTGAGCTGAGAGCTTCTGCCACCTAGAAACTGCAGCGACTGTACATGACAAAATTAGCAAAGGGAAACCACATAGACATATTTGTGTATTTGGAGTAGCAGAAAGAACTTGATTATTGTACAAAATTATTTCAAATCTAGGCTCCACCCATTGCTCAGCTTCTCTGAGTCTCTGTTTCCTTGCCTGTAAACTTTTCTAACAGGGTTGCTGTGAAGATAAATTATAAGGTCAGATGTGAAGTGTATATCATAAAGCTTAGTTATTATATGTAGGTATCTGTTAAATATAGGCAATTATAATTTATGTTCACTACATTGTTAGTATTCATGAAAAATAATACTTTCAGAAATGCTGTAAATATGACTACACTATAGAATACAATTTTCACCATGTAACATTGAAATAAATATTTTAAAAAGTCTTACTAAACGTAGACATTGGAAATAGAAAGGACCAGTTTCACTCACTAAGAGTTTCAATTCCAAGGCTTGTGATTAAAGTTTGTGCCACAGCAAAATTTTAAATCAAAATTTCATGGGTTTTCCATGTTTTTAGCAAACAGTTGAAACTATGAAAATCGCATCTGTAAATGCCAAGGGACTGTGGTATTCTACTGGACACCAACCATAGCAATACAGTATGGAAATTATGTGATGGAGAGAAGGAAAAGAAATGGAAGTGAGATTCTGGAGAATTCAGGCAGTATGAATATTTTGTGCTTAAAGGAAGATTGGGAGGAAGTTCAATTTTGGTAGACACAACAACGCCTCCCCACATCCTAATCCCCAGAAGCTGTGAATACGTTACCTTACAAAAAAACAGGAATTTTGCAAATGTGATTAGTTTAAAGATCTTGAGATGGAAAAATTATCCCGGATTATATGAGTGGGCCAAATGTAATCATAAAAATCCTTAAAAATGGAAAAAGGAGGCAGAGGAGTAAGGCAGAGAGAGATTTGACTACAGAAGTGGAGGTTATTCAATGTGAGAAGGACTTAACCTATGTTTACTGGCTTTGAAGATGAAGTAAGAGGGCCAAAAGCCAAGGAGTGTGGGTGGCTTCTTGAAACTGGAAAAGGCAAGGAAACAGATTCACCCTTAGAGACTCTAAAAAACAATGCAGCCTTGCCGACAACTCGATTTTAAATCATTGAGGCCCATTCTGACCTCCCGAACTATAAGATATTTGTGTTGTTTAAGCCACCACATTTGTGATAATCTGAAACAGCAGCAATAAGAAACCAATACTGCAGGGAATCTTATTTGTTCATGAAATAGATAAGCAGCACATAGATGAGGCAACTCTTGGTCTCTTGTTTTTAATCCCTGGGGGTTAAAAGAGGAAGGACAACTTGCAGTTCAAAAATTACAGGGAGATATCGGCCTGGGTAAGTTAGCACAAGTGATGAGGAAGACATCAAAAGAGATGAGGTCCCTACAGCACAGATATGAGCAGAGAGAAAAGGCATACAGGAACACATCTCATTCATTAATGGGAGAAAATAATTGTGTTTAAATGTTGGAGTTGGAAATGAATAGCACTGAGTCATTCATTCATTCCCTTGCCATCTATTTAAGATGGCTATCCCTGGATGACTCAAATGATTAAGCGCTCAACTACTAGCCAAAAGGTTGGTGGTTCGAACCCACCCAGAAGTGCCTCAGAAGATAGGCCTGATGGTCTGCTTCCAAAATGTCACAGCCTTGAAAAGCCTATGAATCAGTTCTACTCTGCACACATGGGGTTGCTGTGAGTTGGAATCGACTTGACAGAAGCTAACAACAACAATAATTACATGTCAGACATCGGCAACAGATACAGTACTGAATAAAATGGACATATCTCTGCTTTCAGGGAGCCTAGATTCTACTGGGAGAAAAATGACATTTAACAAATAAAATGCAAAAATAAGTCTGGTTGGATAGGCCAAGAGAAGATTACACAGGAATTATGAAATTTTATTTGAATACATGTATACTCTGATTCTTTTAGTCTGATTTCCACATTTAAATTTTAGCTTTAATTGGAAGAATAATAAAATGGCAGAGATGGAAGGGTGTTTAACTCTCATCTAACCTAACTAATTTAGATTTGAGGAAACTGAGGTGCAGGGAGGTTACCTAGAGAAGTCAAAGTTGCACAGCAACACAGTGACATCTCTGGGTTAAGGACCAGGACTCCAGGACGCCTGAACCACTGTCCTTTCCCACACACTGCACTGCCCACCACTAAGACTCCAGAAGCTCCAGGGGGGACTGCTTCCTGACAGACTGACAAAGGGTCTGTAAGTGGTACTATGATGACCCTCCTGGCTCAGCCTTCCTCAGATGCCACAACAGCAAGTCCTTGGGAAGCACAGAAGGTATCTGTTAGGAGAAAAGGACCCTCTTGAGAAGACAAAGTGGTCCCTGAGTGGTGCAAACAGTTTACGCTCTACTACTGGCTGATTGAAACCTCTCAGTAGTGTCAATAAAGAAAGACCTGACGATCAGCTTCCATAAAGATCAGAGCCCAGAAAACCCTATGGGCAGTTCTCTGTCACATGGGGTGATAGTAAGTCGGAATTGACTCGATGACAATGGGTTTTTGTGGAGGTGAATATAAAATTTATGCTTAAGAGTAGGAGTGCATATTCTGAGGCCCTTACAGTGTTCCCTCACCACCAGGGAAGGAGCTGAGTTAATTAGGTCCCACTTATTTTTCTCCTCTGTAAACTTTTCAACATTTTCAAGGTGTTCCGTGGAAATCTTCCTGCTAAGGGAAGTATTAAGAATGTCAAGAGACTATTTCTTCTACCTGAGTTGATGAAAAAGAAATGTATATAATTTCTAAATAAGCTAATTTTTTTACTCTTCTGATATAGATGTTTCTTATAGTTTGCTCATGTTTGCTACTGTTTTGTAACTGAGAAGTCTTTGTGTTTGCTGAGTGGATTTTTTTTCCCAGCTGAACATAGATATAAGTAATCCTACAAGTATATATTAAGGGAGCTCTTATTGTCATTTAGTTGTATTATGTTGTTACCGTGTATTATAGAATTCTCTGATGTTCTATGTCTAAATGAAAAAATGCAGGCTCTCAGAGCTGAAAGAGATTGAGGGGAGAGCAGATATTTCTGCTAAAAATCTTCTCTGAGTGACACAAAGTTTTATTGCCTGGAAAAGAGTCTGAGCTAACTAACACCAAAAAAGTTACATTTTCTCCCCACTATCTCTGTAGTCCAGGCCCAGATTATTTTAGATAATTATAGGCCCCTAATTTGTCTGCTATCTTTTAGAGCAGCGTTTCTCAAAGTGTGGCTTTAAGATCATCTACCTCACACTTGAAAGTGGCCCCATTACACATTGAGTATGACAAAGTGCATACCTGCATACCTGTGACTAGGGTTTAACCTCCCTCCTCCATGACATCGGAAGTGAAGAGTATATTTCTCATTGTCCCATCCTTCCAAGGTATGAGAAGGGAAGGTGTCTTTTACTGGTTTAATTACTCTGAAGATCTGCTGATTAGAAGCAGGGGTCTAATTCTTATTGACTCAATTGCTTTGCTTAATTAAAAAATACATGAACATACTTTGTGGTCTTCCGTCATAGAATAAGACAAGGTAATTAATGTTTCATTGTAATCACAATATTTTCTATTAATAAATAAGCTGGAACCTAATCTTCTTTACTTCATTCCCAATGAGAAAGAACTACAATCAGACCTTAAGAAATTTTCTCTGCAATTAAATCTACAAAATGTTTCCATCTGTGTTTAAACACAGGGTGTTTAAGATGGGGAGGGAGGGAGAGGAGAATTCACTAACTAGAGAGTAGAAAAGAATCATCTTAGGTGAGGGGAAGAGCAAGACACAATACAGGGAAAATCAGCACAACTGGACTAAACCAACAGCTAAGAAGTTTCCTGAACACAGCCAAACAGTTTGAGGGACAGATTACATGGGACTGGGGTCTGGGGACAATGACTTTGGGGGACATCTAGGTCAATTGGCATAACAAAGTTTATTATAAAATGTTCTGCATCCTACTTTGGTGACTGGCGTCTGGGCTCTTAAAAGCTTGTGAGCGGCCATCTAAGATGAATCAATTGGTCTCAACCCAGTTGGAGCAAAGCAGAATGAAGAATACCAAAAACACAAGGCAAATATTAGCCCAAGAGACAAAAGGCCGCATAAATCAGAGACTCCATCAGCCTGAGACAAGAAGAACTAGACAGTGTCCAGGTACCACCAATGACCACTCTGACAGGGAACACAAAAGAGAGTCCCTGATGGAGCAGGAGAAAAGCATGGAGCAGAACTCAAATTCACATAAAAATATCAGACTTAATTGTCTGACTGAGACTGAAGGAACCCCCAAAGCCATGGCCCCTGGACACTCTGTTAACCCAGAACTAAAAAGATTCCTGAAGCCCACTCTTCAGACAAAGATTAGACTGGACTATAAAACATAAAATAAGACTCATGAAGAGTGTGCTTCTTAGTTCAAGCAGATACACAAGACCAAATGGGCAGTTCTGCCTGGAGGCAGGATGAAAAGGCAGGAAGGGACAGGAGCTGGTTAAATGGACACAGGAAACTCGAGGTGGAAAGGAGGAGTGTGCTGTCACATTATAGGGATTGCAAATGGTGTCATATAACAATATGTGTATACTTTTTGCATGAGAAATTAACTTGAATTGTAAACTTTCACCTAAAGTACAATAAAAAAGACATATCAGTGAGGAAACAAAACAAAACAAAAAAAGTCAAATGAAGCATTGCATTTGGCAAACCTGCTGCAATAGATCTCTTTAAAGTGTTAAAAAGCAAAGATGTCACTTTAATGACTAAGATGCACCTGACCCAAGCCATGATGTTTTCAATTGTGTCATATGCATATGAAAGCAGAACAATGAATAAAACCAAAGAATTGATGTCTTTTGCTTGTGAGCAGCCATCTAAGATACTCCACTGGTCTCACCCCATTGGGAGCAAGGGAGAATGAAGAAAACCAAAGACACAGGAAAGATTAGTCCAAAGGAATAATGGACCACAACTACCACAGCCTCCACCAGACTGAGTCCAGCACAACTAGATGGTGCCCGGTTACCACCACTGACTGCTCTGACAGGGATTACAGTAGAGGATCCTGGACAGAGCTGGAGAAAAATGTAGAACAAAATTCTAACTCATTAAAAAAAAGCCAAACTTACTGGCCTGACAGAGACTGGAGAAACCCTGAGAGTATGGCCCCCAGACATGCTTTTAGCTCAGTAATGAAGTCACTCCTGAGATTCACCCCTCATCCAAAGATTAGACAGGCCCATAAAACAAAATGAGACTAAACGGGCACACCAGCCCAGGGGCAGAGACTAGAAGGCAGTAGGGGACAGGAAACCTGGTAATAGGGAACCAAAGGTCGAGAAGAAGAGAGTGTTGACATGTGTCATGGGATTGGAAACCAATATCACAAAACAATATGTGTACTAATTGCTTAATGAGAAGATAGTCTGTTCTGTAAAACTTCATCTAAAAAAAAAAAGAATACATAAAAACCCTTGTTGGATGTTGGAATAAAAAATGATGCTTTTGAATTATGGTGTTGGTGAAGAATATTGAATATACCATGAAGTGCCAGAAAGCAAACAAATCTGTCTTGGAAGAAGTACAGTCAGAATACTCCTTAGAAGTGAGGATGCTAAGACTTTGTCTCACCTACTTTAGGCAAGTTATCAGGAGGAACCAGTCCCTGGAGAAGGACATCATGCTTGGTAAAGAAGAAGATCAGGGAAAAAGAGGAAGACCCTCAATGAGATGGATTGACACAGTGGCTGCACCAATGGGCTCAAGCACAGCAATGATTATGAAGATGGTGCAGCACCAGGCAGTGTTTCGTTCTGTTGTACATAGGGTCACTATAAGTCAGTACTGACTCGAAGGCACCTAACAACAACAACAACATTCATCCCATTGTTATGTGTGATGAAATAGTCCCAGGAGGAATAGTAATGTTTCCAAACCACAGTTAACAAGCAGAGAATCCAGCATTCGGCACTGGGTCTACTTCAGTTCAAACATCTGCTCTTACCACCTGTCCAAGCACTGAGGAACAGGTCTGAAACCACAGAATACAGGATCAGCAACACTGAAGACAAACACTTGGATACAACTGTGTTTGAGGAAAAATCGGAAAAAAGAACAAAGAAAAATGAAGAAACCCTGAGAGTTATGTGGGATACAATCAAAAGCAAAAATTTGAGTGATAGGAGTACCAGAACGGGGGGAGAAAACATAAAATACAGAGAGGATCGTTGCAGAATTGGTGACAGAAAACTTCCCTAATATCATGAAAGTTGAAAAACTGACCATCCAAGAAGCTCAATGAGCCCTATATAGGATAGACCCCAAAAGAAAATCATCAAAGGCATATAATAATCACACTCACTAAAACCAAAGACAAAGAAAGAATCCAGAGAGCAGCTCTAGAAAAGCAAAAAGTTGCATACAGAGGAGAAACAATAAGACTAAGCTCTGATTATTTGGCAGAAGCCATTCAGGCAAGAAGGCAATGGGATGACATATATAAAACCTTGAAAGAAAAAAAAAATTGCCAACCAAAAATAATATATCCTGCAAAACTCGCATTCAAATATGATGGTGAAATTAGGACATTTCCAGATAAACAGAAATTAAGGGAATATGTAAAAATCAAACCAAACTTACAAGAATTATTAAAGGGATTTCTTCGATCTGAGAACAAACAACATCAGACCACAGGCTGAATCTAGAACACAAGATTGCACCAGCCAGATACAAACCTAGGCAATAAACTCTCAAGGACTATTCAAAGACAAAAGATTTACAACAAGGAACCAGATAGGTTAATCTACAAATGACAAAAACTTAAGAACAATAAAAGAGGCAATAAATGATGTAAGTATAGAACTTTCTAATGGAGAGGAAGGCAAGGTGATACCAATTAATTATACATTGCTTCAAACCTAGGAAGATAAGGGTAAATTTCAAGGAAACCACAAAGAAATTTAACAAATCTACTCGTCAAAATAAAGAAGAAAACATAAAGTCTCAGTAAAAACAAAATCTACAAAAACAAAAGAAATGAAAAAAAATCCACAAACAGAAGGAATTCAGCACAGGAGAGTAAGAGGAACAAAGAAATTATCAGCACCACAAAGTAAAAAAACACTGCAAAATGACAATAAACTCACACCTATCAATAATTATACTGGATATAAGTGGGCTAAATGCTCCCATAAAGAGACAGAGGGTGACAGAATGGCTAAAAAAACAGGATCCATCAATAAGTTGTCTAAAAGGGACACACCTTAGACAAAGATATAAGTGTATTAAAAATCAAAGGATGGAAAAAAAATATATCAAGCAAACAGCCACCAAAAAAAGGTAGGAGTGACAATACTAATCTCAGATAAAATAGACTTTAAAACAAAATCCACAATAAAAGACAAAGAGGGGCACTATGTCATGATTAAAGGGATGATCCAGCATGAAGATGTAACCATAATAAATATCTATGCACCCAATAACAGGGCTCCAAAATATATACAGCTAACTTTAACAGCACTGAAAAGAGAAATTGACAGTTCCACAATAATCGTAGGAGACTTCAACACACCACTCTTGGTAAAGGACAGAACATCTAGAGAGAATCTCAACAAAGATACAGAAGATCTAAAGGCCACAATCAGCCAACTTGACCTCATAGACATATATAGAACACTCCACCCAACAGCGGCAAAGTAAATATTTTTTTCCAATGTATATGGAAAGTTCTCCAGAATAGATCACATCTTAGGCCACAGAGCAATGCTCAACAAAATCCAAAACATTTCAATAATAAAAAGTATCTTCTCTAACCAAAATGCTATCAAGGTAGAAATTAACAGCAGGGAGATCAAGGAAAAAAATCAAATACATGGAATCTGAATAACACCCTGCTTACAAACCAATGGGTAATAGAAGAAATCACAGATGGAATAAAAAAATTCCTAGAATTAAATGAGAGTGAAAACATCATACCAAAACCTTTAGGACAGAGCAAAGGCAGTCCTCAGAGGACAATTTATAGCAATAGATGCACACATCAAAAAAGAAGAAAAGGACAAAATCAAAACATTAACTACACAGCACAAACAAATAGAGAACAGCAAAAAAAAAAAAAAATGCCCACAAACACCAGAAGAAAGGAAATAACAAAGATCAGAGCAGAAATAAATGAAATAGAGAATAGAAAAACAATAGAAAGAATCAACAAATACAAAAATTGGTTCTTTGAAAGGATCAGCAAAATCGACAAACCACTGGCCAAACTGACAAAAGAAAAACAACCCAAATAAGAAATGAAATGAGGGGTCATTACAATAGACCCAACTGAAATAAAAAGGAACATAACAGAGTATTATGAAAACCTATACTCCAACTAATTTGAAAATGTAGAATAAATAGACAAATTTCTAGAAACACACTACCTACTCAAACTATCAGAAATTGATGTTGAAAATCTGAGCAGACCCATAACAAGAGAAGAGATTGAAAAGGTAATAAAAAAAAATTCCCAACAACAAAAAGTCCTGGCCCAGATGCCTTCACTGGAGAATTCTACCAAACATTCAGAGAAGTGCTTACACCAGTACTACTCAAATTATTTCAGAACATAGAAAAGGAAGGGGTACTTCCAAATTCATTCTATGAAGCCAGCATAACCCTGATAACTAAACCAGGCAAAGATGCCACAAAAAAAGAAAATTACAGACCAATATCTCTCATGAATATAGATGCAAAAATTCTCAACAAAATTCTAGCCAGTAGACTTCAGCATCTTATAAAAAAAAATACACCGTGACCAAGTAGGGTTCACACCAGGTATGCAAGGATGGTTCAACATTACAAAATTAATCAACATAACTCCACCATATAAATGAAAGAAAAGAATCACATGATCATCTAAATTGACGCAGAAAAGGCATTTGACAAAGTCCAACACCCATTCCTGATAAAAAAATCTCAATAAAATTGGTATAGAAGAGAAATTCCCCAACGTAATAAAGAGCACCTATACAAAACCAACAGCCAACATCACTCTTAATGGAGAGAAGCTGAAAACTTTCTCCTTGAAAACAGGAACAAGACACGGATGTCCTTTATCACCATTCCTATTTAACATTGTGCTGGAAGTCCTAGCTGGAGCAATAAGGCAAGAAAAAGAAATACAGGGCATCCAAATTGGTAATCAAGAAGTAAAACTGTCCCTATTTGTAGATGGTATGATACCATATATAGAAAATCCAAAAGACCCCACCAGAAAACTACTGGAATTAATAGAAAGATTCAGCAGAGTAGCAGGATACAAGATAAACATACAAAAAATCAGTTGGATTCCTATACACCAATAAAGAGAAAAGGAAATAAGGAAAACAATACCATTTATAATAGCCCATAAAAAAATAAAATACTTAGGAATAAATCTAACCAGGGATGTAAAAGACCTATACAAAGAAAGCTACAAAACACTACTGCAAGAAACCTGAAGGGATCTACGTAAATAGAAAAACATACTATGCTCATGGATAGGTAGACTCAACATTGTGAAAATGACAATTCTACCCAAAGCAATCTACAATTACAATGCAATCCCGATCCAAATACCAACAACATTCTTTAAAGAGGTGGAAAAAACAATCATTAACTTTATGTGGAAAGGGAAGAGGTCCCAGATAAGTAAAGCACTATTGAAGAGGAAGAATAAAGTAGGAGGACTCACACTACCTGACCTCAGAACCTACTATACAGCTGCAGTAGTCAAAACAGCCTGGTACTGGTACAAGGACAAATACATTGACCAATGGAACAGAATCAAGAACCCAGATGTAAATCCATACACTGACAGTCACCTGATCTTCAACAATGGCCCAAAGTCCATTAAATGGGGGAAAAGATAGTCTTTTAAATAAATGGTGCTGGCAGAATTGGATGCCCATCTGCAAAAAAATGAAGGACCCATGTCTCACACCATACAGAAAAACTAATTCAAAATGGATCAAAGACCTAAATATAGACCCCAAAACTATTAAGGTCATAGAAGAAAAAATAAGATCAATGCTACAGACCCTAATACATTGCATTAACAGGATACAAACCGTAACTAACAACATACAAACTCCAGAAGATAAGCTAGATAACTGGGTTCTTCTAAAACTTAAACACTTACGCTCATTGAAAGACTTCACCAAAAGACTAAGAAGCAAACCTACAGACTGGGGAAAAAAAAAAAAATGGCTATTACAAATCTGACAAAGTTTTAATTTCTAAAATCTACAGGAAAATCCAACAACCCTACAACAAAAAGACAAATAATACAACTTAAGAATGGGCAAAGGAAATGAAGAGACACTTCACCAAAGAAGACATTCAAGTGGCTAACAGATACATGAGGAAATGCTCAAAATCACTAGCCATTAGGGAACTGCAAATCAAAACCACAATGAGATACAATCTCACCCTGGCATTACTGGCACAAATCAATAAAACAGAAAATAACAAATGTTGGAGAGGCTGCGGGGAGATTGGAACTCTTATGCACTGCTGGTGGAAATGTAAAATGTTATAACCATTTTGGAAAAAGATGTGGTGCTTCCTGAGAAAGCTAGAAATAGAAATACCACATGATCCAGCAATCCCACTCCTTGGGATATATCCTAGAGAAATAAGAGCCATCTCACGAATAGACATATGCACACTCATGTTCATTGCAGCATTGTTCAAAATAGCCAGAAGTTGAAACAACCTAGATTTCCATCAACAGATGAATGGATAAACAAACTATGGTACATACACATAATGGAATACTACACAACGGTAAAAAAACTGATGAATCTGGGAAGCATCTCACAACATGGATGAATCTGGAAAACATTATGCTAAGTGAAATAAGTCAATCACAAAAGGACAAATATTGTATGAGATCACTACTATGAAAATGTTTACACACAAAAAGAAACAATCTTTGATGGTTATGAGGGAGGGGAGGGGTGGGGGTGGAAAAACACTAAGTAGGCAGTGGATAAGTGGTAACTTTGGTGAAGGATAAGACAGTACACAATACTGGGGAAGCCAGCATAATTTGTTCAGGGTAAGGTCATGGAAGCTCCATGGACAAATCCAAACTCCCTTAGGGACCAAATTACTAGGCTGAGGGCTGTGGGAACCATGGTCTCTGGGAACATCTAGCTCAATTGGCATAACATAGTTTACAAAGAAAATGTTCTACATTCTACTTCGGTGAGTAGTGTCTGGAGCCTCAAAAGTCTGTGAGTGGCCATCTAAGATACTCCACTGGTCTCACCCCATCAGGAGCAAGGAAGAATGAAGAAAACTAAAGGCACAAGGGAAAGAATAGTCTAAAGGACTAATAGACCACAACTACTACGACCTCCACTGGACTGAGTCCAGTTCAGCTAGATGGTGTCTGGCTGCCACCACTGACTACTCTGACAGAGATCACAACAGAGATTCCCAGACAGAGCTGGAGAAAAACGTAGAAGAAAATTCTAACTCAAAAAAAGACCAGACTTACTGGTCTGACAGAGACTGGAGAAACCCTCAGAGTACGGTCCCCAGACATCCTTTTAGCTCAGTAATGAAGTCACTCCAGAGGTTCACTTTTTAACCAAAGATTAGACAGACCTATAGGACAAAACGAGACTCAAGGGGCACACCAGCCCAGGGGCAAGGACTAGAAGGCAGGAGGGGACAGAAAAGCTGGTAATGGGGAACCCAAGGTCAAGAAGGGAGGGTACTGGCATATCATGGGGTTGTTAACCAGTGTCATAAAACAATAGATGTACTGTTTAATGAGAAGCTAGTTTGTTCTGTAAACCTTCATCGAAAGTACAATAAAAAAAATTATTTTAAAATTGGAAAAATTAAAAAAAATAAATTTAAAAAATAGTCACATTCATATCATTATTACTTTAAAATTATCACTAGTATTTATTGGCTACAAAGGATAAAATAAAAATCCTTTGAATAAACTCTTCATTCTTGGCATCAGAGTCATTAAGCAATTTACTTAAAGTCACACATCTATGAAGAAATAGAGCCAGGAATTGGCCTGGTGTAATTGTGTAGTCTAACTCCTGACCACTGCAGATTCCCTCCACACAGGGCTGCATGTAGGATAAAGATAGCTAACTGTGAGTGGGGCTTCTTATTTAACATTTTGTGTCTGACCTCAAGCAAAATTCTAACATTACCTCCAAGGTTTCTGCTCTCTGGTATACAGGATCTTCTTCTCTACTTGAATGTGGATAGGACCAGTGACTATGACGAATATCACTCCTGTAATTAGATTACTGATCAGTTGACTTTGAGTTGATCAAAAGGGAGATTATCTTGAATGAACCTGACCTAATCAGGTGAGTGCCTTAAAGGAAGGTGAAGCATAGACAGACTCTCTTGTTAGCCTTGGAGACAGTCTCCATGATTCCTACAGCTGCAAGGAACAGAGTTCTGCCAACAGCCGTGTGTGCTTGGAAAAAGACCCAAGCTGCCAGGTGAGGATGTAGCCAGTTGACCCCTGGTTTGCTGCTTTTCAGACCCCAAGCAGACTCCTGACTCCCATGAACTGAGGGATAATAAATGGGTGTTATTTTAAGCCCCTAGATTTCTGGTGATACTGTGACGCACAGTGGAAAACTAATACAGGTTGTTTCTCTCTTATTTCTTTGATAGTCACTCTGGCTCTGACACCTCCATCCAGTCTAATTTCTTCATCATTTCTGGTCCCTGCTGCAAATCCTTACTCACAATCACATCTGACCCAAATGATCCACTGAAGATTCCTTTCGATCCTGCATCTGTATCTATAGCAAATATGTGTCATCAAAACATTTCCCATTTTCTGCATTTTCTGACTCTTTTTATGGCATCTGGCTGCCTACTTCTCAGTACACATTTTGCTACATAATTATGCTTCCTATGTGCTTTGTTCTCTCTGCACATCTTGCTGGATTTGTGGAACAGGGGAATTGCTCAAATCAGTTGTTGATCCACTATAGTAGACGCTAAGCTTTGTGACTACAGGGCTTTGTCTGTTGTTTCAACTGAATCTCTAGCATGTAACTATTCCTAGCACTTTGTTGTTGCTGTTAGGTGCTATCAAGCGAATTTTTAACTCATAGTGACCCCATGTGACAAAGTAGTACTGCTCCATAGGGTTTTCTAGGCTGTAACCTTTATGGAAGCAGATTGCCAGGTCTTTCTCCTGTGAAGTGGCTGGTGGGTTTCAACCGCTGACCTTTTGGTTAGCAGCCAAGCACTTAACTATTGAGCAACCAGGGCTCCTTATAAAGTATCTGTCAAATACATGAATGTATATGGTATCTTTCAGAAAAAAAGAAAAAAGAAAGAAAGTAGTTGCTAAGCTAACTTTATTTTATTGTACTGAGCAGCTGAATCTTGGGCATTCCATTGCTTTTGTGGGTCCCTCTGTCCTCATGGTGTCAGGTATAGATGTGTCTACACTAGATGCTTACACAGTTTCTGAAAGACGCAGGAATAGAAACTATCAAGGCAAGAACAGATCCATTTATATGTAACCTGACTGGAGCTTCAAAACTAGCTGACTTGGTGCATGGGTTTGCTTTCAGACATTTGTTTCTGTTTGTCTCTTCCAAGCACAAATCAGATGGAATGAGTGGTATTGTGAATCTGTGCAAAATCAGGTGAAGGGAGCTAGCTGTTTTGCACTGAACAGCACAGTTCTCATCATGCCTGGTCAGCAATGTGGGCACCCTGGGTCTCCAGGGAATCTCACGGGTCAGCAGAACGCATAGCATGTGGCAGATTTAGTGTTTATGCTTGGTCCTGGGTGGTGTTCTAGTCTCCACACAATCAGCTACACAGTCAATGCATGCAGTGCTCCACTTCAACCTCCTGTCTCCCCAGGCCTTTATAATGTACAGCATGCAATACGTGATTGGTGCACAAAAAGGAAAGCCTTATAAGTGTGCGTTGAGTAAACAGAAAGGGGAGCTAACGTTGCCAGGGCCCTGACTATTTGCTAAATGTTGTGCAAGGTACATTTCATTTGATTTTCACATTAACCATCTTGAAAAAAGAACTCGTTGGTCCCATTGCACAGACGATGAAATGGAGTCCTATAGAATACAAGTCAAAAAACAAATAACTGCAAGCAGCAGAGATATGAACCCAGAACTGTTCAAATCCCAGGTCAGTGCCTGCTATGTGATTTCCAGCTTGTCAAAATATATCCAAGAGCCATGGTCTGAGTCTGAGTCAGGTGGCTGAGGTCAGGCCCACAGAAGTGGTTTTATTGGCTGAAGTACTCCAAAGAAGAGTCCTTGCTAATTGGTGCTTGGTAACAACCAGGTACACCTCTCCCTAAGAAATGTTCCTGCTTGTGAGTATTGAGGGATCATTTTCTGCCTCATTCTCAGACTGCATAAATCCTACTCATGTTTTAAGACTGAGTTTAATGTCCCCTTTGTGTAAAATGTATCCCTTACTTCCTGGGTACTTCCGGAGAATATTATTATGATTCTATTTGGCATTTATTTTATTCTTTATTGCCATTCATTTGTTTAAATAGAACAAATATTCACTTTATACTATTCTGGACATGGGAAATACTGGGAGGAGAAGAAACAAAATTCAATCTATGGGGCAGAGAAGGAAGCCAAGATATAATACAATATTATGTTAAAAGTGCTACATAGAGGTATTTATAGATTATACCAGAACTAGTGTCATATATTCACTGTCTCTGGGGTAAGGTGGGGAACAGTGAGGCTATTTTAATTGACTTTTCATGCTTGAATAATTTTGATCTCTTTACTAGGCAGATGAAATAGGAAAGCATCCTGGGAAGAAATTAGAGAATATGCAAATACTTAGAGGTGTATGAAAGATTTTTTATGTTTTGGAGACTGCAAGTAATACCATGCGACTGGAGTTCAGTGCATGTTGGGATTGGTAGGCTGACTGAGCATGGAAATGTATGACAGCCAAGTCTTCAAGGGACTTGTCAACGAACTAAAATGATTGGATATTTTTCTGAAGACAAAGCAAAAACATGGCTTGTGCTCAAGCAGGTGAGTGATCAACTCTGTATTGTAGAAAGGTCACCTTTGAATCATTAGGGAGAGAAGATTAGGGCAGGCAGGGTAATACTGAGGACAGGGAGGCCATTCGTTTGGGCTCTCCTTATTGATTTCAAATGTTTTTGTGAATATCCTCCTAAATCAGTGCCGATAGCAACAAAGAGTAAGGGAGGAATTAACAAAAAAAAGTTTCTATGATCTGATACAACAGCTAGATAGTTGGCAAAAAGAGGGGATGAGGAGACCAAGAAAAAGAAGATGCCTTTAAGGGTTCTAATTCAGAAAGCCAAGACAGGCAACAATTAAGGAGGTAGCTGGATTGTGGGGAAGTCAATTACATTTAATTTTTGTCCATACTTTTTAATCCCATTTATATAAAGTACAAAAACAAGCACAACTTGTCTATGGTCATAGAGATCAGAATATTAGTTACGCTTGGAGAAGGTATGGTTGGTGACTGGGCAGAGCACAGTGAAGGCTCTTAGGGTTCTGGTGATACTATATTTCTTGATGTGGTGGTGATTTCATGGCTGGGCTAACTTGCGGAAAATTCATGGAGCTGTACTTTTATAATTTGTGTACTTTTCTGTATATATGATATACTTCAGTATTATGTTTATTTAAAATAAATTTTAAGAAACCTAATAGACAATTATAAAAGCAAATTTAGCATAGCTGAAGGGAGAATCAGTCAAATGGAGTATAAACTTGAAAAAATTGTGCTGAATGCAGTGCAGTCTCTGCCTTGCATTCCATAGTCATCCTTCTATGTCATCTTTCACTTTCCTTCTCTCTTCAGTCTCTCAATGGCTTTTTCTTTTTCACTTGGTGGCACAGTAGTTAAGAGCTGGGCTGCTAGCCAAAAGGTCAGCAGTTCAAATCCACCAGCCGCTCCTTGGAAACCCTATGGGGCAGTTCTACTCTGTCCTATAGGGTGGCTATGAGTCAGAATCGACTTGACGGCAATGAGTTTTGTTTTTTGTTTTTTTCCCCCTACTTCTTGGTACTTTCTAGTATTCTTCCTTTCTTAATCATAAATATTCTTTTGTATCTACTAAATATTTTTAAAAAGCAATATTTCTAAAGAAGTGCATTTATCTGAGCTGTATGAAGGTGTTAAAAATATTAATCAAATGGTGTCTGTTTAGTTTCAGACATATTTAAAATACTTGAAATGACTTTTAAAAAGCATTTTCTAATCATTTTTTTTTTTACTTTATAGTTCATTTACAATTCAAGAGCTGTTTTTTCCCAAATCAATCCCAAACATAGAATTGATTCTAAGTGAAATTTCCAAATGACAAAAAGATAAAGAAATAAAGTTTAGTCATAACAAGGAAGAAACCATTAATAGAATATGATTGATGCAAGGTTTGATGAAATCATTTTTGCAGAAAGAATACAGTTACATTAAAAGCAATTTTCTAATTCTAGGAACTTTTGTTCTACTCTTTTAACTTACTTATTCTGTACTTTTCTAAACAAGTATGATTACCGTTTTTGTAATTAAACTTTTTGTTTTAAGATGATTATAGATTCACATGCAGTTTTAAGAAATAATACATAGAGATCTCATTACATGTTAACCACTTTTCCCAAATGGTTACATCTTGCAAAACTATAGCACAAAATCACAACCAGCATATTGTCATTGACACAGTAAAGACACAGACTATTTCCATCACCACAATGATCCCTCATCCCTTTTATTATGGGCACTCCCACCTCTCTCTCCTCAAAATCCTTATCCTTAACGCCTGGTAACCACTAATTTTTTCTCCATTTCTAAAATTTTATCATTTCAAATGTGTTACATAAATGGAATGATGCAGTACGTAGCCTTTTGGGTTTGGCCTTTTTTTTTTTTTTCCCCCCACACAGTATAATTAATTCCCTGGAGGTTTGTCCAAGTCATGGGATATATAAATAGTTCATTCCTTTTCATTGTTGAGTTGTATTCAGTGATAGTCTGTACTACAGTTTGTTTATCCATTCACCTGTTTATGGTCATCTGGGTTGTTTTCAGTTTGGGGCTATTGTGAGTAAAGCTGCTATGAATATCCATGTATGGGCTTCTGCATGAACATAAATTTTTATTCCACTGGAAGATGCCCAAGAGTGCAATTTCTGGATCATATGGTATTTGCATGGTATAAGAAACTACCAAACTCTTTTACAGAAAGGCTGTATCATTTTGCATTCCCTCCAGCAACAGAAGAGTGGTCCAGTTTCTCTGCATCCTCACTAGCATTTGTTTATTTATTTTAGCCAGTCTGATAGGTGTGTAGTGATATCTCATTGTGATTTTAATTTACATTTCAGTAATGACTAATGATGTTGGACATATTTTCATATGACATTTGCCACAAATTACATATTTAAATTTTTGATAATAAAGTCCTGATGTACCTTTTGGGTTAAGATACAGAGAAGACAATTGTAAATGGTGTTCCCAATATCAAGAAAATGGATTTGACTGTAGATACAAATTTGGAAGCTATGGGCCAAGAGGGAATTAGTGATTGGATGTGATAAGATTTTTTTTTGTTTTTGAAAATCTAATTCCATGTGACAGAGTAGAAGGGCCCCATAGGGTTTTTGTTTTTGTTTTTAAATTGTGCTTTAGGTAAAGGTTTACAGAGTAAATTAACTTCCCATTCAACAGTTTATACACAAATTGTTCTGTGACACTGGTTGCAATCCCTGCAGTGTGTCAGTTCTCTCCCCATTACCACCCTGACCTCCCTATTTCCATTCGTCTGGTTTTTCTGCCCTTCCTGCCTTCTCATCTTTGCTTTTGGGCAGATGTTGCCCTTTTGGTCTCCTATAGATGATAGTTCTAAAGAACACTTTCTTCATGGGTGTTATTATTTATTTTATAGGCCTATTTATAATTTGACTGAAAGATGATCTCTGAGAATAGCTTCAGTTCCAAGTTAGAAGGGTGTTGAAAGGCCATAGTTTCAGGGGCTTCTCCAGTCCCAGACCAGCGAATTTGGTCTTTTTTATGAATTTGAATTTTGTTCTACTTTTTTTCCTACTCTAACTGGGATCTTCTATTGTGATACTGTTCAGAGCGAATGGTAGTGGTAGCCGGGCACCATCTAGTTCTTCTCGTCTCAGGCTAGTGGAGGCTGTGGTTCCTGTGGCCTATTAGTCCTTTGGACTAATTGTTTCCTTGAGTCTTTGGTTTTCTTCAGTCTCCTTTGTTTTGGATGGTAAGAGACCAATAGTTGTATCTTGGATGGTCTTTCCCAAGCTTTTAAGACCCAGATGCTACTCACCAAAGTAAGATGTAGAACGTTGTCTTTATGAACTATGTTATGGCAGTTGACCTAGATATTCCCCAAGACTATAGTCCTTAGCCTTCAAGCCCAGTAACTCAGTCTCACGAGGTGTCTAGGAAGTTTCCATGACTGTGTCCCCTGTGTGCTCCATTGTATATATGAATATACGTGCAGCAAACACAAATATGTACATAGAAATATCGACAGCCAAACCTATATATATGCACTTGACAGTACTCCCATAGATCCTCCCACACCTACTCGGTATATGTATCTACCCTGGTATCCACTCATAAATTATTGTTTGTTATTACTGTTCTTGTCAGATTGTATGTTATATTATTTATTGTCATTGCCTTTTATTCTTGAGTATCTCTCGGTGTCTTCCTTTGCCTTGGTCATGTTGTGCTGACTTTCCCCATATTGTGTACTGCCTTTCCCTTCACCAAAGTTAACACATGTTGTCTTAGGCTGGGTTTTCTAGAGAAGCAAAACCAGTAAAGTGTATAAACATCTATGTAGAGAGATTTATATAAAGGAAATGTCTCAAGCAGTTGTAGAGGGTGAAAAATCCCAAATCTGTGGGTCAGGCTGGAGGCTTCTGATTCACATAGCCACAGGGGCTGGGGAACCCTAGATGGGCAGGTCAGAGAGCAGGGCTCTTGTTCACAGGCTGTGAAGCCTGACAAACCCCAAGATCAGTAACAGGTAAGACCCCAAGTAAGTGGCTAGCTCAAGTCCCAAGAACCAGAGCTCAGACAAGCAGGAGCTAGGTGCAGGATCCAGAGTGAACAAAAGCCCATGAGTCTTACCAGAAAATCCACTTATAAATTCAGTGCAGACCATACCCCCAAGGAAATTCCCTTTCAATTGATTGGCTACTCACAGCATCGTGCAAGTGATCACATTATATCAAATCTCATCATTGAAGTGATCACATCATCATACGACTGCCAAACTACATCATAACTGCCAAACCACTGAGAGTCATGGCCCAACCAAGGTGACACATAACCTTAACAATCACATATATCTACTTCCTAGTTAGTGATTTTTCCTCCCTCCCACTCGCATCCCTTGTAACCAAGAAAAAATGTTTCTTTCTGTCTGTAAACATTTTCTTAACTCTTTATAATAGTGGTGTCATACAATAGCATAAGAAGCAGCTGTGTTTAATCAGTTAGTCATGATTAGCAACTTCTCCTTCCTATTTACTTTGCTCCTCCTTCAGGAAGAAAATTTAATTGATTAGTTTCTTACCAATACAGGGAAAGCCAGACAAAGATAAAAATGTGGCAAAAAGAGATACACTGTTTGAGCTGTGGCAAGAAGAGGTGAAAGTTAAGAAAAGAGAAATGCCAATGGAATGTCTCTATGTGGGTTTAAGCAAGTGCTAGAGACCACTTCTGGACTGTTTGTTATGTGAAGAAAATAAATCACTATTTGTTTAAACCACTGTTAGCCTGGTATTCTGTTATTTGCAACTGAAAGGATTCCAAATTGATTTAGGCACTGGACCAAAGAAGGAGAAAACACCTAACTCACTTTTTCTCTTTATTATATGCTTGGCCTCCAAAATCATGACTTATCTTTTATATTAAAACATCACAGAGACCAAACTAGGGCATCATATGCATGCTGGCCTTATGTATGAGGGGAATGGAGAGGTGCCCACATAGTTGGAGATAAGGAAATTCTGGGAAGATCCTTTTCCTCTGAAGTTCTACCCCACAGAGGTGTCTAGTGCTGCTATAACAGAAATACCATCAGTGAATGGCTTTAACAAACAGAAGTTTATTCTCTCATAGTCTAGTAGGCTAGAAGTCAGAATTCAGGAAGCCAGCTCCAGGGGAAGGCTTTCTCTCTCTGTTGGCACTGGAGGAATAGAAGGTCCTTGTCATCAATCTTCCCCTGCTGAAGAGCTTCTTAGCATAGGGACCCCAGGTCCAAAGGATGTTCTGTTCTTCTGACTTTTGTTTCTTGGTGGTATGAGGTCTCTCATGTCTCTGCTCTCTTTTCTCTTTTATATCTCAAAAGAGATTGGCTTAAGACACAACCTAATCTTGTAGACTGAGTCCTGCCTCATTAACATAACTTCCTCTAATCCCATCTCATTAACATCATAGAGATAGGTTTTACAACACACAGGAAAATCACATCAGATGACCAAATGGTGGACAATCCCACAATACTGGGAATCATGGCCCAGCCAAGTTGACACATATTTTGAGGGAACATAATTCAATCTGTGACAGTGTCATAAATCTGAACTAATTTTTATGTGTTATTTCCACAGTTTTTTTATTTCAAAAATCCCAGTGATCTTAGGAGGAAGCATATTAAACATATGAATTAGTGAATCATGAGATGATAGTTCCTCTTAAGAGCTTGAAAGATCTGGGAACCCGAGGGTATAGGGAGACAGGGCAAAGAAAGAATAAAATAGCCAGCAAGGGGAAGTGAGGGCTTATAGACTAAGTTCACCCAGTTTGTATCTTTCTTATGAACTGACCTAGCCTTGACTGGTTCTGCTTATCTGCCTTGACTCTGCTATGAGATTTCTGGAGCCTCTGGAACCTGAAGACCTGGAACAGCTCTTGCCATGAAGTGGTACGTTTATTTAGAGCATGCTTCAATAGACCTCTTTCTCCTCCGCCTAGGAACAAATCTGGCTTTGTCTGCCATGCTGCCAGGGCTTCCACGTGGGAGCTGTCTTCTGGCCTGCTCTGGACACAAGCTCTGATATAATTTTCACGCATGCATCATTATCACAAAAGGGCCTAGGTGTTCAGAGAGGTACAAATTACTAAATCAACATGCTGAGCTAGTTGGGTATCAGTTCGGGGTAGGACTCTCTGAAGATGATCTTTGCTACTCTCTTAATTCCCCAACGACTATGATGCTTTTGATTAAATAGGTAATGTGTGCATAATGAACTCCTTTCCCCGCATTTTGAAAGGAATTATATTTAGTTATGGAAGGTAGCAAAGGCCAAAGGTGGAGAGACTTTCAGATGCAGAGATTATTCTTTGTCTTACTAGAACACTTGTTTTGTGCAACTTCAGAGTTTATCCCAATATAGGAATGGCTAAGATTACTTTTAAGGTGCTACTTACCTATCTTAACATAAGATTCCTATTTTAACTTAAAAGATGACTGATTCATCTCCTTGTATTTCCATTTGTTGGGTAACAGATATATTCCCAAGCAAATAACAAGCTTCTAAGAAATTATCCTAGTGGGCAAATACCTTCACTACAAACTGCTTGCAGTGAGGGGTAGAGTGAATCAGAATCAATTTCTCTGTCCGCAAGCCATGATAGAAGCAGATAACAAACATGAAGCACAGAGCTCTTTCTGCAGTTAATCTGGGAGAAAACGTATACCTGGAGAAAGCCTGATGGTGCTTGGTTGGTAGAAACACACACGTACACTGTAAGTGTTGGGTATTTGAGGCAAGGCTGTTTTGAATGTCTCTAAAGATCCTTTATCAGATAAAAGAGAGGTGAAATCCTTGCTCCAGACTGGAGCGGAGCAAGAATTCTTAGCCCCTTACCTCTGCTTTATGTTTTATACTTATGCACCCCAAGTTATTAACAAAGAAAATGAAATCACTTCACTGAGGACTTAATTATATCCTCTTCAGTAGGCATCAATACTATCAGCAGACCTCACAGGGATGGTCTCTTGACATTTCAAGTTGTTGTCTGCGGCCTTAAGTGTTAGATTATGATCGAACCAGTGTGATGCTGTGACTCGTGGCTACTGTATTAGAGGGGAAGCGGGATTTCTGTTTCATAACCACTTTGAATATCTGGTGAAACAAGGGAATCCTTTTGTTCAGCCTCAGGGGCTCATCTTCAGTATCTTTGAACAGAATTATTTTACAGATTCAAACATGTGAAGACACAGAGGGGTATTAAATTATGATGCCGCAGGCCTTCTCTTCCCAAAACAGCCCCACTTGAATTCTAGAGTGAGCTGAGCAATCCAAATGACAAGTGGTAAAGGTGGAAGCTTTCCATTGTAGAACTTAATGTTTTAATGGATATCCTTTTAGAATTGTGTTTTTCACAGCACATGGTCACTAGCCCATAGTAGCATGACTTTGCTGATATGGCCACTATAAATTTTACTAAAAAAAATTTTCTCCCTAGCAGATTTTTATAAACCTCTGGTTTTATAATTTCAATAATTTTTAGATGTGACTTTAAGACTAATTACATTATATCATTATAAAATAAAACATTCATTATACAACATTTTTAAACTAACAGGACAACACAAAGAAGTGAAATTTAAAAAACATTCACATTCTTACCACCTGGAGATAATTTTATTTTTAATCATTTCTGTGTGTACATTTCCAGTCCTTTAACACACATAGAGTTTTTTCTTTTTACAAAGCAGCATCATAATTTACATATTGTTTTGTAACCTGAATTTTTCATTTAACAATATGGTGAGAACATTTTCCAATTAGCAGTCAATCTTGTTGATGAATGCTATTTTGGCAGGCGGTTATGTATAGAAACTGGAGCTGAATACTTGTGCAAAGTTAAATAATTTAAAATGAATGCAGACATAATTTATAGATTGCTAGGCTTATGTCTTCATAATTGTGGTAGAAAGTATTTCATGCCCTATCTTTGTTCCATACCAGAGGGTTACAGGCCCATATAGTAATGTCCTTGGCTCTCAGTACACTTCTTTTTTCCCCATGAAATTTTGGGGTGCAGGTTAGCAGCCCTAGGAGGAAAAAGACTGGGAGCAAGAATGGGAGCTAATTCTTTTTCATCAGTGTTGTGGACGGAGCATGTGCATTAATAATGAGTATCAGGGAGCCGTTCTATGTATCATTCTCTCCAACCCCTGTTCTCAGCCTTCTCCAAATACCCCCACCAGGGTCAGGGCACGGGAAATGTAGAAAACCTCTTTTTCAGTGGAAATTAAAAGAGAAAGTATAACCTGAAAAGGCTTGTGCAGCTGTCAACCTGCAACCCTGTCTTCATAAACTCTATGGCCATGGCTTGGACTCAGCTTGGTCGCTATGCACAGGGATTTTTTCTTTCTTGGTGTCCTTCACATATAACAATGCCATGAGTCCTGCCTAGAGAACAGAGACAACGAGGCAGCACTTCAAAGATGTCACTTGTCTTTACATGACGAAGGTCCCATGAAAATGCCATCCCTGAACTCAGAATAGGGCCTGGGACTGGAGGGATCTGGGTGGTGTGGCCCTGTGGGTGGGTTTGCTCTGGAGCTGCCAGGGATTCCAGCACTGATGTTACCACAGGCCCCAAGCTTATCTAGGACAGCCTTGATCTCATTTGTTTTTATTTTCAATAAAAGTTGTTTGTCAAATATATACATGTGACTTAAAGTTTTATATTGATGAGTATGTTCATAAACTCATTAACAATAATAATAATAATTTCTTAGCTCACATGTCCTGGTTTTAGATTTTGAATACATGGATCATCACTGTAACTCGGTGACATAGATCTAATCTTGCAAAGTCCCAGGCCAGCGGGTACACAGGGCTGAATGGACATAAACACTCATGTTCTCCTGACCAAGTTGGGTGAAATAAGCCCAGTTCAGTTCCATAAAACACACCTGTCTTAGGAAGGCCTTGACTGATGTGGGGCCCATCAGGGAGGATTAAGGCATTGGTCCCACTTGTTAAAAGGCCTCAGAGGCTCAGTCCTTTTCTCAGCATCTGCTCTCAGGGTCCATGTTCAGGGCAAGGACCCAGAAGCAAAGTGTTGCAGCCAGTGCAGAAAATATCAGGCCAAATAGCTGGCTCAGGAGGTGCAGATCCACTGAAAATGAGAGGCAAAGAGTAAGGGGCAGAGCTTTCTGCCAGAAAGAGCAGAGGGCAGAGTTAGGCAGAGTCACATGTCAAACATGACTCTTAATGTTGTTCATTATATAACATGGAGCAAATTACTGAGCACACTGAGATGCAGGTTTTCAACTGCTTAGAAATATGATGAGGGTGAAGGGATAGAAAAAGATAATTAGACACATACCATAGAGTTATTGTGAAAAATAAACGGAATATGTAAGTGTTATATCAGGTTCCTAGTGGGGCATATATTTGTCAGTATTTTATTGTTATCATTAGTATAGTATTATTGTTATTTTTGTTACTGTTAATAAGATAAAGTATGCAAGGTAGAAGAGTTTAGACATATCTCTAGCACAAAAGAAAGCAGTTGAAATTTTTAAGTGCTAAATCATCTTTATCTCACACTCTTCCTTCTCAATAATGCTGGAGCTTGTTACCTAACTCCTACTCACTCACCCAGAGGATCCATGCCTTTGATGATCACTGGTGGAGTCTCTACAGCATGGAAAGGTCTGTTAAAAACACATTATAGCTTATCCCAGGAGCACAAGATTAGTTTAAGTCAAATATTAAAATAATTCACCATACTAACGAACTTAAAAAGAAAAACCACATGGTCATATAAATAGATTCAGAAAAAATATTTGACAAAAATCCAACATTCATATCTGATTTTTAAAAAAAATTAAAAATGCCTTTCAGCAACTAGGAAAAGAAGGGAATTTCCTTGACCTGATGATAAAGGATATCTAGGCAAAACCTACAGCTAACATTATTCTTAATTGCAGATTAAGATGCGAACTGGAGGCTTTCCACCTAAGATCATAAATAAGAAATATGTGTCTGCTCTCACCATTTTATTCAAATTGAGCTAGAGATTGTAGCTCATGTAGAAGACACTGGCAGGGTAGAGGCACTAAGGTGAGTTTAACCTGTTGCCATTGAGTAGATTCCAATGCATAGAGACCCTAGAGGACAGAGTAGAAGGACCCATAGGGTTTCTAAGGAGCGGCTGGTGGATTTGAACTGCTGACATTTTGGTTAGCTGCCAAAAGGTGAGTCTAATGCAGGTAATTGGTAAACCATACTTTGAGAAATCCTAGGTGAGCAGTTATTTTTCTATGTATTTTCTGTCCTAATAGGAACTTGATTTCTTAGTGTTATGGACTAAATTTTGTCCTCTCAAAATATGTGTTGTAATACTGGGGAAACCAGCATAACTTGTTCAGGGTAAGGTCATGGAAGCTCCATGGACAAATCCAAACTCCCTGAGGGACTGAATTACTGGGCTGAGCGCTGTGGGGACCATGGACTCAGGGACAATCTAGCTCAATTAGCATAACATAGTTCATAAAGAAAATGTTTTTTACATTCTACTCTGGTGAGTAGCATCTGGGGTTTTAAAAGCCTGTGAGTGGCCATCTAAGATACTCCACTAGTCTCACCCCTACAGGAGCAAGGGAAAATGAAGAAAACTAAAGACACGGGGGAAAGACTAGTCCAAAGGACTAACAGACCACAAGTACCACAGCCTCCACCAGACTGAGTCCAGTACATCTAGATGGTGCCCAGCTACCACCACTGACTGCTCTGACAGGGAGCACAATAGATGGTCCTGCACAGAGCTAGAGAAAAACATAGAACAAAATTCTAACTCAAAAAAAGACCACACTTCGACTTCCGGCAAAATGGCACTCTAGGCAGAAGCACCACACCGTCCCTCCACAGCAAAGATCTGAAAAACTAAGCCGAATGGAGAAAACAATCTGGAAAACCTAAAACATCAAATGAAGAGATAAAGAACTCAGCCAAGCACCAAAAGGAGTGAGAAAACTAACAGAGAATGGAGAGCGAGGAGAGATTCATGCAGAGGTCCCCTACCAGCTAACGCAGTGCAGATCCGCCATCTTGGACTCCTATCGGAGACCAGCAAACAGGGTACGAGAAAGCAGATTCATGGAGCTTCCAGCAGGAGACAAAACAACTGGTAATTTGCAATATACGCTTTCCCACCCCCGACCCTTCTTCACCCTCACTCAGCCTCCTCTGCTTCCCACGGCCACAATCTCTTGTCCGGGAAACACCGGCTGCTTGGATTCACACACCCGAATGGGCCGGCTCTCTGAGTGCCTTTTGTTGGCTGCTGGTGTTGCTTTTTTCCACTTCTTTTGATTTCTTCCTTACCTCTCACCACCTCCCCCTCCTTTCCCTCAAATACCTGGCTCCGTGTGCCATCATTGCTTCTTCCTGAGGGGCTGCAGAGCTCCAGTAATTTGTGATATACGCTTTCCCACTCCCTACCCTTCTTCACCCATACTCGGCCCCTCTGCTTCCTGTGGACACAGTCTTGTCTGAGAAACACCGGCTGCTTGGATTCCACCAGCCCACACTAGCTGGCTCTCTGACTGCCATTTGTTGGCTGCTAGTGTTGCTTTTTTTTCTGCTTCTTTTGATTTCTTCCTTACCTCTCACCACGTCCCCCTCCTTTTGCTCAAATACCTGGCTCTGTGCACCATCTTTGCTTCTTCCTGAGGGGCTGTGGAGCTGCATTCGAGTGTGGAGCTGCTTCCCAGTCTGGGCTGCCGCGCTGGTGGGATCCTGGGGCTTTTGTTTGTTTTTTTTTGAATTGTTTGTTTTCTTTTCCTTTTCTTGAGTTGGGAGCCATTTCTGGCCAGGCAGTGCTGCGTGGGAAGGAGACTACCCCCTTGGCTTGCACAGATGTGCAGAGGGATCCCTGAGGACATTTCTTTTTTCATTGTTTTTTTTTTCTTTCTGTTCTTTGGGTAGCTTTTCTTGTTCCTTTTCTTTAAATTATGTTTTGTTTTCTTTTCCCTCTTGTTCCCTTTTTGTCTTTCTTCATTACTCAGTTTCTTGTCTGTCTATATCTTCCTTCTCTTTCTGTCCCCTGAATACCTGGCTTTGTATACCTCTATGCCTTCTAGCCAGGCTATACTGCAACACCTGAGAGCGACTTCCCCAGACCTCGTAGCTGCACCGGTGGGATCGCTGGGAACTTTGTGGTTCTTTAATCTTTCCGATTTTATGTATTCATTCTTTTCTTTTCTTCCTCTTCCCCTTTCTGTTTTTCTCCATTTCATAGTCTCTCATCTCTCCGCTCCAACGGCAAGCTCCCATAGCATTCTTTTTTGTTTGTATGTTTTTGGCTCCTGTTTCTCTCCTCTCTCCCATATCCATCTTATCTCCACACATAACAATCTCCCCACTACATCCTGCCTACCTGCACTGTGCACTTGACATCACACCACCAAACAGCACAGGCACAGCCTACTGGAACCTGCCCTGCACTGATTACTGACCCACCCTGGTGGCTGTAGTAAGTGCCACAAACAACCCATCCCAGTAACTCCTCTTCAGCTAGACCTGTCCTGCTGTACCATATCTGAGTGACTGACCCTGCCAATTGGAGAAGGAGGTGAAAAGTATTGTGCCCACAGATGAGCAAACAACAAAGAACACACAGTCTGCCTGCTCAGACATAGTCAATTTTTTTTTTTAAAAGGGACGAAACAAACAAATCTACAATCAATCAACGAGAAAAATAACTACTGAATGCCCTGAAGACAGCAGACAATATCAAAACATTTACAAAACCAGGACAGGATGGTTCCAGTAGGCATCCAAAATAAAACACCAGATGACTCTCCAGTGGAAGAAAATGGACTAGAACTACCGGATAGGGAATTCAAATCTCTAATACTCAGAATTCTCCAAGAGCGAAGGCAAAAAACTGACAAACATGATGAAAAAATAGACAACTTCATGGAAAATACAGACAAAAAATCAGAAGAATTCAGGAAAATAATGCAGGAACAAAACGCCAAAATAAATTCACAACTAGAAATTATACAAAGATAACAATTAGAAATCCAAAAAATAAACAACAAGATTTCAGAAATGGACGGTGTCATAGGAGGGCTGAGAAGCAGATTTGAAATGGTGGAAGGCAGGATCAGTGGAATTGAAGACAAACACTTGGATACAACTTTGTTTCAGGAAAACACAGCAAAAAGATCAAAGAAAACTGAAGAGACCTTGAGAGCTATGTGGGATACAATCAAAAGCAAAAGTTTGTGAGTGATTGGAATTCCAGAATGGGGAGAAAACCAAAAACACAGAGAGGATCATTGAAGAACTGCTGACAGAAAACTTCCCTAATATCATGAAGGTTGAAAAGCTGGCCATCTAAGAAGCTCAACTAACCCCATATAGGAGAGACCCCAAAAGAAAATCACCAAGGCATATCATAATCACACTAACCAAAACCAAAGACAAACAAAGAATCCTGAGAGCAGCTCGTGAAAAACAAGAAGTCACATACAGAGGAGAAACAATAAGACTAAGCTCAGATTATTCAGCAGAAACCATGCAGGCAAGAAGGCAATGGGATGACATATATGAAATCATGAAAGAAAAAAATTGCCAGAAAGAATAATATATCCTGCAAAACTCGCATTCAAATCTGATGGTGAAATTAGGTCATTTCCAGACAAACAGAAATTAAGGGAGTATGTAAAAGTCAAACCAAACTTACAAGAATTATTAAAGAGAGATCTTCAACCTGAGGACAAACAGCTTCAGCTCACAGGCAGAACCTAGGACGCAGGATTGTACCAGCCAGATACCAATCTAGGAAATGAACGCTCAAGGACAATCCAAAATGAAAAGAAATACAACAGGGAATCAGAGCAGTTAATCAGTAAATAACAACATCAAAACAATAAAAGAGGGAATAAACAGCATAGGTATACAACCATCTAATGGAGGGGAAGGCAAGGCGGTAGCAAGTAATGGTAGACTGCTTCAAACTTAGAAAGATAAGGGTAAAATTCATGGTAACCACAAAGAAAGTTAACAAACATACCCATACAAAAAAGAGGAAAAACATAAAGTCTCAGCAAAACAAAAACCTACAAAAACAAATGAAATGAAAAAAGAATACACAAACAAAAGTAATTCAGCACAAGAGAGTAAAAAGAACAAAGAAAACTTCAGCACCACAAACAAAAGCACTACAAAATGACAGCAACAAACTCACATCTATTAATAATTACACTGAATGTAAATGGACTCAATGTACCCATAAAGAGGCGGAGACTGAAGAATGGATAAGAAAACAGGATCCATCAATATGCTGTCTACAAGAGACACACCTTAGAAACAAAGATGTGAATTGATTAAAAGTCAAAGGTTGGAAAAAAATATAACAAGCTAACAACTACCAAAGAAGAGCAGGAGTGGCAATTCTAATCTCATATAAAATAGACTTTAAAACAAAATCTACCATAAAAGACAAACAAGGACACTATATAATGATTAAGGGGACGATCCATCATGAAGACATAACCATAGTAAACATCTACGCACCCAATGACAGGGCTCCAAAATACATAAAACAAACTCTAACACCACTGAAAAGAGAAATTAACAGTTCCACAATAATAGTAGGAGACTTCAACACACCACTCTCAGTAAAGGACAGAACAACTAAGAAGAAACTCAGCAAAGATACAGAAGACCTAAAGGGCACAATCAGCCAACATGACCTCATAGACATATATAGAACACTCCATCCAACCGCTGCAAAGTACACATTCTTTTCCAATACACATGGAACGTTGTCCAGAATAGACCACATCTTAGGCCACAGAGAAATCCTCAACAAGATACAAAACGTTGAGATAATTCAAAGTATTTTCTCCGACCACAACACCATCAATGTAGAAATTAACAACAAGAAAAGCAAGGAAAAAAAATCAATTACATGGAACCTGAATAATACCCTGCTTACACATCAGTGGGTAATAGAAGAAATCAGAGATGAAATCAAAAAATTCCTAGAATCAAATGAGAATGAAAACACATCATACCAAAACCTTTGGGACACATCAAAGGCAGTCCTCAGAGGACAATTTATAGCAATAGATGCACATATCAAAAAAGAAGAAAGGGACAAAATCAAAACGTTAACTACAGAACTCAAACAAAATAGAACAGCAAAAAAAGCTCACAACCACCATAAGAAAGGAAATAGTAAAGATCAGAGCAGAAATAAATGAAATAGAGAACAGAAAAACAATAGAAAGAATCAACAAAACCAAAAGTTGGTTATCTGAAAGAATCAACAAAATCGACAAACCACTGGCCAGACTGACAAAAGAAAAACAGGAGAGGACACAAATAACCCAAATAAGAAATGAAATGGGGGACATTAAAACAGACCCAACAGAAATAAAAAGGATTATAACAGAATATTATGAAAAACTATACTCCAAAAAAATTGAAAACCTAGAGAAAATTGATAAATTTCTAGAAACACACAGCTTACCCAAACTACAACAAAGTGATGTTGAAAATCTGAACAGACCCATAACAAGAGAAGAGATTGAAAAGGTAATAAAAAAACTCCCAACCAAAAAAAGCCCTGGCCCAGATGGCTTCACTGGAGAATTCTACAAAACATTTACAGAAGAGCTTGTACCAGTTCTACTCAAGCTATTTCAGAGCATAGAAGAGGAAGCAACACTTACAAATATATTCTATAAAGCCTGCATAACGCTGATACTCAAACCAGACAAAGACATCAGAAAAAAGAAAATTACAGACCAATATCTCTCATGAATATAGATGCAAAAATTCTGAACAAAATTCTAGCCAATAGAATTCAGCATCATATCAAAAAAATAATAAACCACGACCAAGTAGGATTCGTAGTAGGTATGCAAGGATGGTTCAACATTAGAAGATCAATCAACATAATCCACCACATAAATAAAAGGAAAGAAGAGAATCACATGATCATTTCAATTGATGCAGAAAAGGCATTTGACAAAATCCAACACCCATTCCTGATAAAAGCTCTCAATAAAATAAGCAGAGAAGGGTAATTTCTCAACATAATAAAGAGTATGCAAAACCAACAGCCAACATCATTCTTAATGGAGAGAGGCTGAAAACATTCCCCTTGAAAACAGGAACAAGACAAGGATGCCCTTTACACCACTTCTATTTAACATTGTGCTGGAAGTTCTAGCTAGAGCAATAAGGCAAGAAAAATAAATAAGGGCATCCAAATTGGTAATGAAGAAGTTAAACTCTCCCTGTTTGCAGATGATATGATACTATAGATAGAAAACCCTAAAGACTCCAAGAGAAATCTACAGGAACTAATAGAAAGATTCAGCAGAGTAGCTGGATACAAGATAAACATACAAAAATCAGTTGGATTCCTATTCACCAATAAGGAGAATGATGAAAAGGAAATCAGGAAAACAATACCATTTACAATAGCCCCTAAAAAGATAAAATACTTAGGAATAAATCTGACCAGGGATGTAAAAGACCTATACAAAGAAAACTACAAAACACTGCTGCATGAAACCCAAAGGGATCTACATAAATGGAAAAACATACCATGCTCATGGATAGGCAGACTCAGCATTGTGAAAATGACAATTCTCCCCAAACCAATTTAGAAATATAATGTAAACCCGATCCAAATACCAACAACATTCTTCAAAGAGATGGAAAAACTGATCATTAACTTTATATGGAAAGGGAAGAAGCCCCAAATAAGTAAAGCACTACTGAAGAAGAAGATTAAAGTTGGAGGACTCACACTACCTGACTTCAGAACCTACTATACAGCTACAGTAGTCAAAACAGCCTGGTACTGGTACAATGACAGATGCATTGACCAATGGAACAGAATTGAGAACCCAGATGTAAATCCATCCACCTATGGTCACCTGATCTTCGACAAGGGCCCAAAGTCCATCAAATGAGGAAAAGACAGTCTTTTTAAAAAATGGTGCTGGCAAAACTGGATATCCATCTGCAAAAAAATGAAACAGGACCCATACCTCACGCCGTATACAAAAGCTACTTCAAAATGGATCAAAGACCTGAATATAAAGCCTAAAACTATAAAGTTCATAGAAGAAAAAATAGGACCAACACTACAGGCCTTTATGGCATTAATAGGATACAAACCATAACCATCAATGCAGAAACCCAATAGGTAAGCTAGATAACTGGGATCTTCTAAAATTCAAACACCGATGCTCTTCAAAAGACTTCACCAAAAGAGTTAAAAGAGAACCTACAGACTGGGAAAAAATTTTTGAACAGTACAAGTCAGACAAAGGTCTAATCTCCATCATCTACAAGAAAATCCAACACCTCTACAACAGAAAGACAAATAATCCTATTAAAAAATGGGCAAAGGAAATGAAGAGACACTTCACCAAAGAAGACATTCAAATGGCCAACAGACACATGAGGAAATGCTCACGATCAATAGCCATTAGAGAAATGCAAATTAAAATCACAATGAGATACCATCTCACCCTGGCATTACTGGCACGAATCAAAAACACCGGAAATAACAAATGTTGGAGGGTCTGTGGGGAGGTGGGAACTCATGCACTGCTGGTGGGAATGCAAAATGATACAACCATTTTGGAAAATGATATGGTGCTTCCTCAGAAAGCTAGAAGTAGACATACCATTCGATCCAGCAATCCCACTCCTAGGAATATATCCTACAGAAATAAGAGTCGTCACTCGAATAGACATATGCACACCTATGTTCATGGCAGCATTGTTCACAATAGCAAAACGATGGAAACAACGCAGGTGCCCATCAACAGATGAATGGATAAACAAACTATGGTACATACACACAATGGAGTACTATGCAATGAGAAAGAACAACAATGAATCTGAACCATCTCATCACATGGATGAAACTGGAGGGCATTATGCTGAGTGAAATAAGTCAATCACAAAAGGACAAATATTGTATGAGACCTCTATTGTAAAAAGCCATGAAAAAGTTCACACACAAAATGTAACAATCTTTGTTGGTTACCAGGGATGGGAGGGGTGGGGGGGAAATACTAAATAGGCAATGGATAAGTGGTATCTTGGGTGAAGGGTAAGACAGTACACAATAAAGGGGAAACTAGCACAACTTGTACAAGGAAAGGTCACGGAAGCCCCAGAGACACATCCAAACTCCCTGAGGGACTGAATTGCTGGGCAGAGGGCTCTGGGGACCATGGTCTCGGGGAACATCTAGCTCAATTGGCATAACACAGTTTATAAAGACAGTGTTCTACATTCTACCATTGTGAGTAGTGTCTGGGGTCTTAAAAGCCTGTGAGCGGCCATCTAAGATACTCCACTGGTCTCATCCCTTCAGGAGCAAGGGAGAATGAAGAGAACAGGATACAAGGAAAAGATTAGTCCGAAGGACTAATTGTCCACAGCTACCAAGGCCTCCACCGGACTGAGTCCAGTACAGTTAGATGGTGCCCGGCCACCACCACTGACTGCTCTGACCAGGATCACAACAGCAGGTTTTGGACAGAGCTGGAGAAGGATGTAGAACATAATTCTAACTCACAAAAAAATAGACCAGATTTACTGGCCTAAAGGAGACTGGAGAAACCCCGAGAGTATGGTCCCCAGACACCCTTTTAGCTCAGTGGTGAAGTTATCTCTGAGG
Source organism: Dugong dugon (assembly GCA_030035585.1). Classification (NCBI taxonomy): domain Eukaryota; kingdom Metazoa; phylum Chordata; class Mammalia; order Sirenia; family Dugongidae; genus Dugong; species Dugong dugon. The sequence continues at coordinate 14,914,666 of CM057472.1, read as the reverse complement.
TTCACCGTTCAGCCTGGGAGTGGACATCCCCGTAAAACCAAATGGGACTAATGAGGTACAGTAGTCTAGTGACAAAGGCCAGAAAGCAGAAGGGGACAAGGAAGCTGGTGATAGGCAATCCAACGTTGAGTAAGGATATTGTTGACATGTTGTGAGATTGTTAACCATTATCATAGGACAACGTATAGTAACTGTTAAATGAGAAACTATTTTGTTCTGTAAGCCTTCATCTGAAGTGAGAATAGCAGCACAATTGGAAGAGCATAGTCAATGTCACTGAACTGTGCATGTAGATATTTTTGAAATGGTGTATCTTTGGCTATGTATATTTTCACCAAAAAAAGAGGTCGAGAAGGGAGAGGGTTGACATGTTGTGGGGTAGTTAACCAATGTCATAAAACAATATGTGTACTACTGTTTCATGAGAAACTATTTGTTCCGTAAGCCTTCACCTGAAGTACAGTAAAAAGCAAAAAAAAAAAAGAGCACACTTACTGGTTTGACAGAGACTGGAGAAACCCAGATAGTATGGCCCCCGGACACCCTTTTAGCTCAGTAATGAAGTCACTCTTTTTAGCCAAAGATTAGACACACCCATAGGACAAAATGAGACTAAAGGGGCACACCACCCCAGGGGCAAGGACTAGAAGGCAGGAGAGGACAGGAAAGGTGGTAATAGGGAATCCAAGGTAGAGAAAGGAGAGTTTTGACATGTCATGGAGTTGTTAATCAATGTCATAAAACAATATGGGTACTAACTGTTTAATGAGAAACTAATTTGTTCTGTAAACCTCCACCTAAAGTACAAAAAAAAAAAATATTAAAAAATATATATGTATTGTAAATGCTAACCCCTATACCTGTGGATAGAGCCCTGGTGGTGTAGTGGTTAAGAGCTCAGGCTGCTAACCGAAGGTCGGCAGTTTGAATCCACCACTGCTCCTTGGAAACCTTATGGGACAGTACTACTCTGTCCTATAGGGTCGCTAAGAGTCAGAATCAACTTGAGGACAAAGGGTTTGGTTTAGTTTGGTTTGTTTTTATACCTGTGAATGCAATCCCATTTTGGAATAGTTTTTTTTGTTATGTTAATGACACCACAGTTGGATGTGTCTTAAGTCAATCCCTTTTGAGATATAAAAAAAGCAGATTAGGCACAGAAGAAAGGAATGATAGATGGGGAAAGATAGATGCTATGCCACATGAATTTCTCCAAAAAACCAAGGAACAGAAACTGAAAAGAGACAAGGACCTTCCCCCAGAGCTGACAGGGAGAGAAAGCCTTCCCTTAGAGCTGGTGCCCTGAATTCAGACTTCTAGCCTCCTAAACTGTGAGAAAATAAAATTCTGTTTGTTAAAGCCTTTCCCACTTGTGGTATTTCTGTTATAGTAGTGCTAGATAACTAAAATTCTTAGGTTGAACCTTAAGACCCTTGCTACAGTTATGATTTAGAGCTTTTTCTCTCTGGCTCCTCCTTTCCTGATGGTTTACTTTGGTTTGGTTCATGACATTTGTAGAACGACTATCATAGGCCAGACACTGGGCTTGACGTTGAGAGGACAAAGATCCCTTGGCTTTCAGGATATGGGTGTTTGGGAGTTTATGGTAAAGGAAAATGACCAAACAGAAGATTCTGTGTCAGTGTCAATTGGTCCTTTCCTGTAATTGTAGTGTCTGCTTCTTTCATGAACATGTTGTATGACCTATGAAATGATGGGTTAGTTAGATGCTTGCTAACTTCTCTCCCAAAACTTACATGGTATCATTCTAGTTTAGATCTAAAATACATTAGTTTCAGGCCTGTTGTCCTTAAGAAACACCTAACAGTCTCAAAATATAAAGTACATAGAAAATAACAGAAAATTATAGTTATATCATTTATCTCTTTTGGTTTTGTGCCAATTAGTATGTGTTTCTGCTCTGACCAGTTCACAAGTGGAAGAACACCAAGGTTCACTGGTTCACCTCTCATTACTAACATTTCTTTCCAAGGATGAAGTGCATCCATCTGGCTCTAAATTATCTGATACATACAGATACTTTATGTCACCCAAAAGCGAGTATGTGAGGAATGCAGTCAGTAGAGTAATACATTAGGAGACTGTAGTAATTTTGTATTATGGACACCGCAGTCAACATTGCTGTGACAGCCACGGTATGAGGAGAGTGAAGTACCTTCAAATGAGAGGTGGATTTAGGGGGCACCATGATCAGCAGTGCTTCCTAATTCCTTTTTACATTATCCAAGAGTCATTGTGCAGCCTTCTGTAAGCAGTCAGATCAGAGAATGCATGAATCTCTAATAGATTTTCCTTGGCTGTGAATGACCGGTGCCAACCTTCTTACCCGCCTCTCCACTGCTGCCTACAGTGTCAAGCTGGCAAGTTGAGAGTCCTTGCTGCATGACTAGATTTCAGAGACAGAGCTAGCTCTCTTGTTGAGAATGGTTGGTCATGAATTAACTACATGGCCATCAGTGTTTTTGCTGAGTACATGCACGTTTGCCATCTCTACATTTCAAGGACACCAGTGGCAATGCTAAGGCAATGGCATCCAGAAGATGCAGATTGCTCAGTTGGCAAGTGGACCTGCAGAAGGTGGATTTTCCAGCTGTCCTGAAATGGGTTATCTTAAATGAAATATTAAACACATTTAACCATATGGAACCCAGTACTGAGATGCTTAAATGAACGATGGACTATGATTTTCTAGATCAACCTACACCATAAACAAATAAGAGTGACCAGAGAGAAGGGATGTTCAATGACTAACAAATTACCTCCACTAACAATCCCGATTTAATTGGGTTTACTATATTTTTATACTGCAATTTAATTCTGTGTTGGCCTTTTGGCTGGCAGCCTGCCCCTTGAAAGCTATTAGAGATTTTCTTGCTAATGGCAACAAGACTGAGCTAGGGCAAAGCACATCACTGCTGCCTTCTCTGCTACAGAATACAATCAACACTTCACACATAATTCCCAAAGCTGCAAACACCAAAGAAGCCAGATCTGAAAAAACACTGACACCAACAACAAAATAATCATATAAGCAATCCTGCCAGGAGTCAGAGGAGCCCTGGTGGCACAGTAGTTAAGCGCTGGGCTGGTAACCGAAAGGTCAGCAGTTTGAACCCACCAGCTGCTCCGTGGGAGAAAGATGTGCAGTCTGCTTCCGTAAAGATTATAGCCTTGGAAACTCTATAGGGCAACTCTATATCCTGTAGGGTCCCTATGAAGTCCCTATGATTTGGAATTCGACTCAACAGTAATGGTGTATAGGGCCAGGAATCATGCAGCAGGGTAAGAGGTGACTTTATCAGTCTATGTTAGGGAGCTTTTCCCAGCCCCCCCCACCGCATTTACTTTTGTTCTTTCAAATCTACAGTAAAGGATGATGATTTTGTGGCAAGGCACAGCTTTCAAATGATTTTAAATACATACTAATGTTGAAAAAAAAACAGAACAAAATATATGAAAATACAAGTACTTGTGCTGTTTTGCTTGCTTTTCTAAAGGATTGCCTTCCATAATTGAACTGTTATTTTCACAAGTGCTATTGTAGTTCTTTATCCTCTTGCTTTGCTTTGAGCTGCCAAGATTGGCAATATGGTTCTCCATGTCACTAAAGAGCCTTGGGAAATGTAACTCTGCTCATAAACTATCACGGGGTTAGTCACAGGCCTCTATCTACACTTGGGAGTTGTGCATATCTGGTGTCAAACAGCTGAATGGGTACTGGTAAACTTTTTAAAACACCTTCCTGACTTTATAACTGTAAGAGCCTCACAATCCTTTCAAATAAAAAAAAAAAACAAAAACAAAAAACGGTAGAAGCTAGTTTGAAGATAGATTCTGTTCCATCAGAACAAGGTGTACAGTGTTTTAATTTGCATGTAAATGCTTTTAAACAGAGAATGTTCTCTAGCTCCTTGCTTCCTACAGTCCTTACCAACCATTTCCATCTAGGCATTTGAGCTTGTGATTTTTACTTTTACGTATGTGCTTTTCATGTACAATGAAACTGCTGGGAACATAAGCTTCCTGAGGTTGGTAATAGAAAAGAAGCACCTGCTGGAGTGAGGGATTTTATGCTTCATTATTCTCAGAAAAAAAATTTTTTTGCATTAATAGTATGTTTTTAAAAACCTGTGTAGTTGTTTTTAAATCTTCTTTTTCAAGAGATAGACAATCTTTAATAAAGTAGTTTTTTGTTTGTTTTTGATAGTATCAGCTTGGGGTAGGGAGAAATGGTATTTTCAGGAAATTACTGAGATGTTTTTATGGATTGAATTATGTCCCCCCAAAATATGTGTTGTAAATCCTAACCTCTATGCCTGTGGTTAGAATCTCCTTTGGGAATGAGTTGTCTTTGTTATGTTAATGAGGCAAGATTAGTGTTGGGTGTATCTTGAGTAAATTTCAGATATAAAAGAGATATAAACCAAGCTAATAAAGGATAGAGGAGTAAGCAGGGATGGGGGAAGACACATGTCCAGCCACATGAAGATTGCCCAGGAGCAGAAACTCAAACAAGGACCTTTCCCCAGAGCCAACAGAGAGAGAAAGCCTGAAAAACTAAATCAGAGACAAACGTCATTTCTGAAACCCTAAGCATCAAAGGAAGAGATAAAGAACTCAGCCAAACACCAAATGGACTAAGAAACTGACAGAGAACAGAGAGCAAGGAGAGATGCATACAGAGGTCCCCATCAGCTAACGCAGCACAGATCCACCATCTTCGACTCCTATCGGAGATCAGCGAACAGGGGGTATGAGAAAGCAGCTTCACAGAGCTTCCAGCGAGATACAGAAAACTGGTAACCAGCGATATACGCTTTCCCATCCCTCCACTGTTCTTCACCCCCACTCGGCCTCCTCTGCTTTCTGCTGACGTAGTCTCCTGTCCGGAAGCACAAGCTTCATCCTGGTGCCACTTGGATTCCACCAGCCCACACTGACCAGCTCGCTGAGTGCCATTTGTTGGCTGCTGCTGTTGCTTTTTTCTACTTCTTTTGATTTCTTCCTTACCTCTCACCACCTCCCCCTCCTTTCTCTCAAATATCTGGCTCTGTGTGCCATCTTTGCTTCTTCCTGTAAGGCTACGAAACACCACTTGACCATGAAACTGCTTCCAGGCCCATGCCACTACACTAGTGGGATTCACGGGGCTTTTTTGTTTGTTCTGATTTGTTCTGTTTTGATTTGTTTGTTTTCTTTTTCTTTTCTCAGCTTGGGTGTCCCTTCTAGCCGAGCAGTACTGTGTGGCTTGGGAGCTACTCCCTGCACAAACACCCAGTGGGATCCGTGGAGGGATTTCTTTTATCTTGTTTTTGGTTTTGTTTTTTGGGTTTTTTTTTTTGTTTCTTTGTTTTGTTTTCTTCTTTCTCTTTTTCCTTTTTTGTCTTTCTTTATTTCTCAGTTTCTTGTCTCTCTATACTTACCTTCTCTTCCTGTCTTCTGAATATCTGGTGTTGTGTGACACCTCTACCCCTTCATGGCCTGGGAGCAACTTCCCCAGTACTCAGAGCCACAAGGGTGAGATCCCTGGGGGATTTTCTTTTTTTTTCTAATTTTTATTTATTCATGTTTTTCTTTTACCTGTAGTTTTTTCTTTTTGTTTTTCTACATTTCTCAGTCTCTCATCTTTCCACTCTGATGGCAAGCTCCCTTAGCACTATTTTTTGTTTGTATGTTTTTGGCTCCTGTGCCAATCTCCTCTCTTGCCTCTTTCCCATACCCATCTTAGTTCCACACATCACAATCTCCCCCCTCCTTCCTGCCTACCTGCACTGTGCACTGAACATCACACTCCCAAGAAGCTCAGGCAAGGCCTACAGGAACCTGCCCTGTTGGCTCTACTACATGCCACAAACAACCCATGCCAGCAACTCCCCTTCAGCTGGACCTGCCCTGCTGTACCTAACTTAAGCAACTGACCCTGCCCAATGGAAAAGGAGGTAAAAAGTATTGTGCCTACAGATGAGCAAACAACAAAGAATGCACAGCCCACCTGCTCAGACATAACCAAATAAAACAAAAAAGCAGGATGAAACAAACAAATCTACAATCAATAAACGAGGAAAATAACTACTGAATGTCCCAAAGACAGAAGACAATACCAAAACATATACAAAAACAGGACAGGATGGTTCCAGTAGGTGTCCAGACTAAAACAAAAGATCACTTTCTAGTAGAAGAAAAGGCACTAGAACTGCCTGATAGGGAATTCAAATCTTTAATATTCAGAGCTATCCAAGAGTTGAAGCAAAAAGCAGACAAAAATGAGGAAAAAATAGACAAATTCATGGAAAATACAGACAAAAAAATGGAAGAATTCAGGAAAACAATTGAGAAACAAAATGCTAAAATAAATTCACAACGAGAAATCATACAAGAACAACAATTAGAAATACAAAAGATAAACAAGATTTCAGAAATGGACAGTGTCACAGAAGGGCTGAGAATCAGGTTTGAAATGAGGGAAGACAGAATGAGCGAAATTGAAGACAAACATTTGGCTACAACTCTGAGGAAAAATCAGAAAAAACAGTGAAGAAAAATGAAGAAACCCTGAAAATTCGGTGGGTTACAATCAGAAGCAAAAATTTGTGAGTATCAGAGTTCAAGAACAGGGGGAGAAAACAAAAAACACAGAGAGGATCAATCAAGAGCTGCTGACAGATAACTTCCCTAATATCATAAAAAGTGAAAAGCTGACCATCCAAGAAGCTCAATGAGCCCCATATAGGATAGACTCCAAAAGAAAATCAACAATGCATATCATAATCACACTCGTGAAAACCAAAGACAAGAATCCTGAGAGCAGCTTGAGAAAAACAAAAAGTCACATATAGAGGAAAAACAATAACAGTAAGCTTGGATTATTTGGCAGAGACCATGCAGGCAAGAAGGCAATGGGATGACATATATAAAACCTTGAAAGAAAAAAAACTGCCAGCCAAGAATAATATATCCTGCAAAACTCTCGTTCAAATATGATGGTGAAATTAAGACATTTCCAGATAAACAGAAATTAAGGGACTATGTAAAACCAAACAAAACTTACAAGAATTATTAAAGGGAGTCCTTTTATCTGAGAACAAACAACATCAGACCAAAGGCTGAATCTAGGAGGCAGGATCATACCAGCCAGATACCAACCTAGGAAATGAACTCTCAAGGACTATCCAAAACCAAAAGAATTACAACAGAGAACCAGAGAGGTTAATCTGTAAATGACAACAATATCAGAACAATAAAAGAGGGACTAAGTGGTGTAGGTATTGAGCCTTCTAATGGAGAGGAAGACAAGGTGATACCAAGTAATAATAGACTGGTTCAAACCTAGGAAAATAAGGGTAAATTTCAAGGTAACCACAAAGAAGTTAACAAACCTACTCATCAAAATGAAGAAGAACATAAAGTCTCAGTAAATACAAAACTTGCAAAAACAAAAGAGATGAAAACAAAATCCATTAAAAAAAAGGAATTCATCACAGGAGAGTAAGAGGAACAAAGAAAACATCAGCACCACAAAAAAAAAAAAAAAAAAAAGCACTACAAAATGACAGCAATAAACTCACACCCATCAATAATTACACTGAATGTAAATGGCCTTAATTCACCCATAAAGAGATGGAGAGTGACATAATGGATAAAAAAAATAGGATCCATCAATATGCTGTCTAAAAGATATACACTTTAGAAACAAAGAAGTAAATTAATTAAAAATCAAAGGATGGAAAAAATATATCAAGCGAACAGCTACCAAAGAAGACCAGAAGTGGCAATACTAATCTCAGATAAAATAGACTTTAAAACAAAATCCACCTTAAAAGACAAAGAAGGACACTATATAATGATTAAGGGGACAATCCGTCATGAAGACATGACCATAATAAACATCTACGTACCCAATGACAGGGCTCCAAAATACATAAAACAAACTCTAACAGCACTGAAAAGATGAATTGACAGTTCCACAATAATAGTAGGAGACTTCAACACAACACTGTCTGTAAAGGACAGAACATCTAGAAAGAAACTTAACAAAGATACAGCAGACCTAAAGTGCACAGTCAGCCAACTTGACCTCACAGACACATTCAGAACACTCCACATGACAGCTGCAAAGTACACATTCTTTTCCAATGCACATGGAACGTTCTCCAGAATAGACCACATCTTAGGCTACAGAGCAATCCTCAACAAGATCCAAAACGTTGAGATAATACAAAGTATCTTCTCTGACCACAATGCCATCAGGGTAGAAATTAACAACAGGAAGAGCAAGGAAAAAAAAATCAATTACATGGAAACTGAATAACACCCTGCTTACAAACCACTGGGTAATAGAAGAAATTAGAGGTGTAAACAAGAAATCCCTAGAATCAAATGAAAATGAAAACATATCATACCCAAAACTTTGGGACACAGCAAAAACAGTCCTCAGAGGACAATTTATAGCAATAGATGCACACATCAAAAAAGAAGCAAGGAACAAAATCAAAACATTAACTACAGAACTCGAACAAATAGAAAGAGAACAGAAAAAAAAAAAAGGCCCACAGTCACTAGAAGAAAGGAAATAATAAAGGTCAGAGCAGAGATAAATGAAAAAGAGAATAGAAAACCAGTAGAAAGAATCAACAAAACCAAAAGTTGGTTCTTTGAAAGAATCAACAAAATCGACAAACCACTTGCCAGACTGGCAAAAGAAAAACAGGAGAGGACCCAAATAACCCAAATAAGAAATGAAATGGGGGGGGGAGGTCATTACAACAGGCCCAACAGAAATAAAAGGAACAAAACAGAGTATTATGAAAATCTATACTCCAACAAATTTGAAAACCTAGAGGAAATGGATAAATTTCTAGAAAAACACTACCTACCCAAACTAACACACAGTGATGTTGAAAATCTGAACAGACCCATAGCAAGAGACTGAAAAGGTAATAAAAAAAAAAAAAAAAAACTCTCAACAAAAAAAAGCCCTGGCCCAGATGCCTTCACTGGTGAATTCTACCAAACATGCACAGAAGTGCTTACATCAGTACTACTCAAATTATTTCAGAACACAGAAAAGGAAGGGATACTTCCAAATTCATTCTATGATGCCAGAATAACCCTGATAACTAAACCAGGAAAAGATACCACAAAGAAAGAAAATTACAGTCCAGTGTCTCTCATGAATGTAGATGCAAACATTCTAAACAAAATTCTAGCCAATGAAATTTAGCATCATATAAAAAAAAATACAACATGACCAAGTAGGATTCATACCAGATATGCAAGTTTGGTTCAACATTAGAAAATCAATCAACGTACTCCACCACATAAATAATAGGAAAGAAAAGAATCGCATGATCATCTCAATTGACGCAGAAAAGGCATTTGACAAAGTCCAACATCCATTACTGATAAAAACTCTCAATAAAATTGGTATAGAAGAGAAATTCCTCAACATAATAAAGGGAATCTATACAAAACCAACAGCCAACATCACTCTTAATGGAGAGAAGCTGAAAACATTCTCTTCGAGAACAGGAACAAGACAAGGATGTCCTTTATCACCACTCCTATTTAACATTGTGCTGAAAGTCCTAGCTAAAACAACAAGGTAAGAAAAAGAAATAAAGGGCATCCAAACTGGTAAGAAAGAAGTTAAACAGTTCCTATTTTTGGATGATATGATACTATGCGTAGAAAACCTTAAAGACTCCATGAGAAAACTACTGGAATTAATAGAAAGATTCAGCAGAGTAGCAGGATACAAGATAAACATACAAAAATCAGCTGGATTCCTATACACCAATAAAGAGAACACCATAAAGGAAATCAGGAAAACAGTACCATTTATAATAGCCCCTAAAAAATTAAGATACTTAGGAATAAATCTAACCAGGGATGTAAAAGATCTATGCAAAAAAAACTACAAAACTCTACTTCAAGAAACCCAAAGGGATCTACATAAATGGAAAAACATACCATGCTCATGGATAGGTAGACTCAACATTGTGAAAATGACAATTCTACCCAAAAATATTTACAAATACAATGCAATCCCAATCCAAATACCAACAACATTCTTTAAAGAGATGGAAAAACTAATAATTAACTTTACATGGAAAGGGGAGAAGCCCCAGATAAGTAAAGCAGTATTGAAAAAGAAGAATAAAGGAGGATTCGCACTACCTGACCTCAGAACGTACTATACAGCTACAGTAGTCAAAACAGCCTAGTATTGGTACAACTACAGATACATTGACCAATGGAACAGAATTGAGAACCTAGATGTAAATCCATCCACCTAAGGTCACCTGATCTTCGACAAGGGCCCAAAGTCCATCAAATAGGGAAAAGACAGTCTTTTTAACAAATGGTGGTGGCAAAACTGGATGCCCATTTGTAAAAAAATGAAACAGGACCCAACCTCACACCATATACAAAAACTACTTCAAAATGGATCAAAGACCTAAATATAAAGCCAAAAACTATAAAGTTCATAGAAGAGAAAATAGGATCAACGCTAGAGGCCCTAATGCATGGCATTAACAGGATACGAACCATAACTATCAACGCACAAAACCCAGTAGATAAGCTAGATAACTGGAATCTTCTAAAAATCAAACACCTATGCTCTTCAAAAGACTTCACCAAAAGAGTAAAAAGAGAACCTACAGACTGGGAAAAAATTTTTGGACATTACAAGTCAGACAAAGATCTAATCTCTAAAATCTACAAGAAAATCCAACATCTCTACAACAAAAAGACAAATAATCCAGTTAAAAAAGGGGCAAAGGAAATGAACAGACACTTCACCAAAGAAGACATTTAGGCAGCCAACAGACACATATGGAAATGTTCACGATCACTAGCCATTAGAGAAATACAAATTAAAACCACAGTTAGATACCATCTCATCCCAGCATTACTGCCACAAATCAAAAACACTGGAAATAACAAATGTTGGAGAGGATGCAGGGAGATTGGAACTCTTATGCACTGCTGGTGGGAATGCAAAATGATACAACCATTTTGGAAAATGATATGGTGCTTCCTCAGAAAGCTATTAAGAGAAATACCATACAATCCAGCAATCCCACTCCAAGGAATGTATCCTAGAGAAATAAGAGTCGTCACACGAATAGACATATGCACACCCATGTTCATTGTAGGATTGTTCACAATAGCAAAAAGATGGAAACAACCTAGATGCCCATCAACAGATGAATGGATAAACAAACTATGGTACATACACACAGTTTATGTGCAATGTATGCAATGAAGCATCTCATAACATGGATGAAACTGCAGGACATTATGCTGAGTGAAATAAGTCAATCCCAAAGGACAAATATTGTATGAGACCACTACTGTAAAAACTTATGAAAAAGTTTACACACAAAAAGAAACAATCCGGATACAAGGAAAAGATTAGTCCGAAGGACTAATGGTCCACAGCTACCAAGGCCTCCACGGGACTGAGCCCAGTACAGCTGGATGGTGCCCGGCTACCACCAATGACTCCTCTGACCAGGATCACAACAGAGGGTTCTGGGCAGAGCTGGAGTAGGATGTAGAGCATAATTTTAACTCCCCCCAAAAAAAAGAAGACCAGATATACTGGCCTAAAGAATACTAGAGAAACCTCGAGAGTGTGGCCCCCAGACACCCTTTCAGCTCAGAGGTGAAGTTACCTTCAAGGTTCGATGTTAAGCCTGGGAATGGACACCCCAGTAAAACTAAATGGGACTAACGATGTACAGGAGTCCGGTGACAAGGGCCAGAAGGCAGAGGGAGAGTAGGAAACTGATGATAAGGAACACAAATTGAATAAGGACACTGTCGATGTATTGTGAGATTGTTGACCACTGCTATAGGGCAACATTTGTAGTAACTATTAAATGGGAGGCTGTTTTGTCCTGTAAGCCTTCATCTTGGGCGAGAATGGCAACACAATTGGAAGAGCATAGTCAATATCACTTAAATGTGTAAGTAAAAAGTTTTGAAATGGTGTTTAAATAAAATAAAAATAAATAAATAAACAAATGAGACTAAAGAGGTACAATAGTCCACTGACAAGGTCCAGAAGACAGAAGGGGACAAGGAAGCCCCCTGGTGATAGGGAACACAAGGTGGAGTAAGGATATTCTTGATGTGCTGTGAGATTGTTAACCATTGTCATAGGGCAACATGTGTAGTAACTGTTAAATGAAAAACTATTTTTTCTGTAAGCCTTCATCTTAAGTGAGAATAACAGCACAGTTGGAAGAGCGTAGTCAATGTCACTGAACTGTGAATGTAGAAATTTTTGAAACGGTGTATCTTTGGCCATCTGTAATTTTCATCAAAAAAAAAGGTTGAGAATTTAGAGGCTTAATACGTTGTGGGGTTGTTAACCAATGTCAAAAAACAACATGTGTACTACTATTTCATGAGAAACTATTTGCTCTGTAAGCTTTCACCTGAAGTACAATAAAATATATATTAAAAAAAAAAAAAAAAAAAAGAAAAATATTATAAGAGAGAAAAAAAAAAAAAAAAGAAACAATCCTTTTTGGTTACGAGGGATGGGAGAGTTGGGGGGGGGAATATTAAATAGACAATAGATAAGTGGTAACTTCGGTCAAGGGTAAGACAGTACACAATACTGGGGAAGCCAGCACAACTTGTACAAGGAAAGGTCATGTAAGCTCCATAGACACATCCAAACTCACTGAGGGACTGAATTGCTGGGTGGAGGGCTGTGGGGACCATGGTCTTGGGATCATCTAGCTCAATTTGCATAACACAGTTTATAAAGACAATGTTCTACCTTCTACCTTGGTGAGTAGTGTCTGGGGTCTTAAAAGCCTATGAGCGGCCATCTAAAGTACTCAACTGGTCTCATCCCTTCGGAAGCAAGGGAGAATGAAGAAAACAAGATATAAGGAAAAGATTACTCTAAAGGACTAATAGACCACAACTACCACTGTCTCCATCAGACTGAGTCCAGTACAGCTAGATGGTGCCCGGCTACCACCACTGACTTCTCTGACTGGGATCACAACAGAGGGTCCTCGACAGAGCTGAAGAATGTAGAACAAAATTCTAACTCACAAAAAAATAAAGACCAGACTTACTGGCCTGACAGAGACTGGAGAAACTCCGAGAGTATGGCCCCCAGACACCCTTTTAGCTCAGGAACAAAGTCACTCCCGAGATTCAACGTTCAGACAGCCCCATAAAACAAAAGGAAACTAATGGGGCACAACAGTCCAGGGACAAGGACTAGAAAGCAAGAGGGGACAGGGAAGCTGGTAATAGGGAACCCAAGGTTGAGAGAGACAGTCTTGACATGTCGTGGTATTGTTAACCAATGTCATAAAACAATATGTGTTCTAATAGTTTAATGAGAAACTATTTGTTCTGTGAACCTTCATCTAAAGTACAACAACAACAAAAAAAATAGAATCTGGGAAATGGTGATTCTTAGGTCAGAATGAGGAAAAAATTGGCATAGTATCATCATTTCATGGACAGTATGTATTTGGATTGACCCATTTCAGACCTTGTTTGGATATGAAAATGGAGATATCTTAAAAATAAACAAAAACAAAAACTGGAGATGATAGACCTTGAGAGAATTTGAACTGCCAAGGCAGAAACAGGACGTTTGGGAGTCTTGTGACTGGACTGAGCTCTCCAAGAACATGTGTGTGGAAAGGGAGGAAAAGAAATCTGCTAGTGAACCTCAAAGAAGAGAAGAGAAAAAAAGAAAGGAAAATAAGAGAGGAGATGAGAGAAAAAGAAAAACATTTCAGTGAAGAAAAGGAAGCTAAATGAGTCAAAGAAGGAAAGGGCCAAATCAAGATTAAAAATAATTTTCAGAAGGAGGGAGACAGCTAACTCTCTACAATAAAGGTAGAAGTTTATGAGAGAAAGAAAAAACAAAAAAACTAATCAAAATACTAAAATTGTCCAGAAAGGGACCATTAGCTAACTCTCGGAAGAGATTTTAGAGGTAGTTGGAAATAAAATCCAGATTGCAGAGGATTAAGGAGGTATTTGGAGCCCTGATGGCACACTGGTTAAGAGCTTGGCTGCTAACCAAAAAGCCAGCAGTTCCAATCCACCAGCTGCTCCTTGGAAACTCTATGGGGCAGTACTGCTCTGTCCTATAGAGTCAATATGAGTCAGAATTGACTTGATGGTAATGGGTTTGGTTTGTTTGGTTTTAAGCAGATTTTGCATGTAAATAGAATGTCAGAAAAAGGTGTTTAAATGCTTTCAATTTTCAGTGTTCTCTGTTACATTTTAAACAAAAACAAATGTATAAAAGTGAAACAATTATTTGTAAAGTAAAAACACTATAAAAGGAGATGTGTATCTGAACACAACTAATTGCTTAAATCAAAATCTGATCTATTCTTGTGTGTGTGTGTATTTAAGAGACATAGAGAGAGAAAGAAACAGAGGAATGAAACCCCCATTTGTGTGCTTTGTCCTACCTTTTTTCGCATTATTCCTGATGGCCTCGTTCCTCCAGTTTCAGGAGACGGTACTAGTTAATGACGTGATCATCACCGGTTTGCTTTTATTTTCTTTCCTCTTTCCCATCGCCTGTTCCCCAGCTTATACTTCCATTCCCTCCATGAGTCATGCACCTCATCTCATTCAGGATAGAAACGTTTTTTAACGAACTTCCATAATATAAATATCATTTTGTCACATAGCAGTTTCTTTCTTGAAGCACCTACACGAAAAACTATAACGAGGTTCTTTCTAGGGAAAACTTTTTCCATTTAGTGGACTTTGCCTATTGCCTGAAGTTTCGAGGGGTTAATGATTTTTTCTTCTGATGTCTTCAGGATCAATAACTCTCAAAGTTTTCTCTTAAAATCTCAGCAAAAGCAAACAATTTCCTCAGGATAATAAGAGCAAAGCCACCAGAGGATAGTAATGCAGAAAAAGGTTGTGCAACTCCTAACTTTTATACCATTTCTTACAAGGAATTGACTTTTACTTGTTGCACATTCATTCTGAGTGCTACAAAATGCATTCCTTGTTTTTAGCAAAGGGTTGCTTTATTCTACCTTGTTTAAATGAAATTAAATGTTGAAATGTGTAGCGAAATATTGTTTAAGGTACAAGTAAAAGAATTTTGTTTTTATAAATACATAAATTAGCGAAGTTGCATGTTGTGCTTACCATGTATAAACGCATCTTCAGAGTTTTTGCTTTCTTTCTTTGAGCTGTGGTCTCCGGTGCTCCATTTTCTAGATCAGTGTATCTCAAAGTGTGGTACGTGAACTACCTGCCATAAAGTCACCTGGGATTCTTTTCAGACCAAAGGAACCAGGAATCTGGATTTTTAATAAGCAACCTCAGGTAATGACTAAGTATTGAAGTTTGAGAAATTCCCTAGGAAAGCAATAATACTGTGTAAATGTACCAGTATTTATGTTTGACACAAAATTCATATTTGAATGCACTGACAGATGGTTATTGGTGGTTTTCAGATTTCTTTGACCTATTACCAGAATTTGGGGAGGAAGAGAGTTTCTAGAGGAAGAATGGTTGTGGTATGAGTGGAATGTGAGAGCAGAGAATTACTGAAGTCAGTGAGGGGGCACAGGCCTCCACAGTAGCTGTCCGGAAGCCCTCCTCAAAACCTGCTAGAACCTCATTGCTAGGCTTTTGGTTGCTTTTGCCCAGAAATGAAACATAAGGACATAAGAGGGCACAACTAGTTTTCTGGCACTTTGGAAAGAATCTCCCCAAATCCTTGTGTCCCTGTTACTTACAAAGCCTGTAGAGTAATAGATCACACTTTGATTTAAGGGAATTAGCAAAAGGGAAGGAATTGCGATTTCAGTCCCAATTCAAGGGCAGAGAATTGCAAAACACAGAAGGTGAATGGAAGAAGCTCAAGAGATCACAGTTGTTACTGAAAGAGAAGGAAGGCTTAAGTTATTTATGAAAGCCTTGTGAGAACGAGGGGATGTTAGCTAGGTTTAATGCATATGGAGAAGAGAAAAGGGAAAAAGATATGAGACCTCAGGAATGAAGAAATATTAGCTGTGTAACATGTTATCATGAACTAGATGTTTACTCTTTCAGGTACTGTGTCAAGCACTTTCTAGACATTACCCAATTTAATCTGCACAAATCTTTGCTTCCGAGGAAAGAATCATTATTTATATTTTACAGATGAGGAAGCAAGGCTCACAGTAGGATGAATCATGTGCCCTACGTTCACATAGTTATCGGTGCTTATTTTAAGAAGTCAGATCTAGGACAGACTTCTAAGCAATGCTTCATAGAAGAATCACTTTGAACTGAAGCTGAAGATCCTTTCTCCCCTTGAAGACTAGAAGAGAATCTAGGTGGCAAGAGGGTAAAGTAAGGTATAGTTGGAGAAAGAAGCAGGGTTGGACATTAGCTTGAATCCATCTCTACTTGGAACTTTAGTATTTGCAAAAGCTCAGCAACGTACTGCTCTAACTTGTTTATTGACTCATTTGGGCTTTGTTACTATTCCTTGCTAGCCTGTATGCACTTATAAAGAGTCCCAGGTAGAATGAAGAAAACCAAACACACAAGGAAAAGATTCATCTAAATGACTGATGGACCACAAGTACTACAGCCTCCACCAGACTGAGTCAAGCACAACTAGATGGTGCCCAGCTACCACCACCAACTGCTCTGACAGGCATCACAATAGAGGGTCCCGGACAGAGCTGGAGAAAAATGTAGAACAAAATTCTAACTCTCTCTCACACACACACACACACACAAAAAGACCAGACTTACTGGTCTGACAGAGACTGGAGAAACCCTGAGAGCATGGCCCCCAGACACGCTTTTAGCTCAGTAATGGGGTCACTCCTAAGGTTCCCTTCAGCCGAAGATTAGACAGACCCATAAAAAAGGGGCACACCAGCCCAGGTGCAAGGATGAGAAGGCAGGAGCGGACAAGAAATCCTGGTAATAGGGAACCCAAGGTCGAGAATGGAGAGTGTTGACATGTTGTGAGGTTGGTAACCAATGTCACAAAACAACGTGTAAAAATAGTTTAATGAGAAGCTAGTTTGTTCTGTAAACCTTCATCTAAAGTACAAAAAAAAAAAAAAAAAAAAAAAGAAGAGTCCCAGGAGTAGCAAAATGATGCCGGGTTTCAATGGCTGATAGAGTGATGATTTGGATGACTCATTTTGGAAGATAGCTTTGTTCTCAAGTGTGCAAAGAGAAGAATTCTTGAACTCAACACACTTGGTCATATCTGTATGTCTATCCTTACACTACTATCTTGATTACTGTAGCTTTATAGGAGGTTTTGAAATTAGAAAGTGTAAGTCCTCCAAAATTCTTTTTCAAAATCACTTTGACTATTCTGGGTCCCTGGCATTTCCTATGCATTTTAGAACCAGCTTGTCCATTTTTTCAAAAAAAGCCAGTTGGAATTTTGATAGGGATTGCACTGAAGTAGAAGATCTATTTGGGAAGTGTGGTAAGTTGAATAATTGCCCTCTCCTCAAATATGTACAGATCTGAATCCCTACAACCTGTGAATAGGTTACTTTACATGGCAAAGGGGACTTTGCAGATGTGATTAAGTTAAGGCTCTTGAGAGGGGGATATTTTCCTCAATTGTCTGTAATCATAAATGTCCTTATAAGAGGGAGACAGAAGGAGATTTGATTACAAAAGAAGGAAATGTGACAATGGAAGCAGAGATTGGAGTGATGTGGCCACAAGCTGAGGAACACTAGAAGCCTCAACAAGCTGGAAGAGGCAAAGAATAGATTAACATCTGGAGCCTCCAAAAGGAATCATCTCTGCTGTCACTATGAATTTTAGCCACATAAGACCTGTTTTGGTCTTCTGAATTCCAGAACTTTAAGAGAATAAATTTGTGTTGTTTTCAGCCACTAAATTTGTGATAATTTGTTACAGAATCAACAAGAAAGCTAATACAGAGAGTATTACCATATTAACAATATTAAGTCTTCCATAATATATATTTCTGTTTATGTAGTTCTTTTTAAATTTCTTTCAACTGTTTGGTAGTTTTCAGTGTACAAGTCTTGCACTTTCTTGGTTAAATTTATCCCTAAGTATTTTATTCTCTTTGATTCTATTGTAAATGAAATTATTTTCTTAATTTTATTTTCATATTATTCATTTCATTTCTAGTGTACAATTGATTTTTTTCATATTAATCTTACCTCACACAATGGAAGTTTAACTTATCCTCTTGACTTTTGACTGAAAAGTTAAATCAAGAATTGAAAGTTGCCTGTCCATTTTTCTAAGTAAACCATCCTTCCGAGGGATTCATTTTTCTCCTGAGGACTTATAGCGGCCTTAGTTGGCAACATATTTATAATTTGTTTCCCCAAGTGCACAGAGCTATAGGCCCTGCTTTGCTCCCAAAACTTAAAATCACACTTACCTTTATATCTGAATTTTAATGCATTCTCTGTATAAAGTGTAAAATCTGCTGCAAAAGACCTCTTTAAAGTGTTGAAAAGCAAAGATGTTACTTTGAGGACTAAGGTGTGTCTAAACCAAGCCACGGTATTTTCAATTACCTCATATGCATGTGAAAGCTGGGCAATGAATAAGGAAGACAGAAGAATTGATGCATTTGAATTATGGTGTTGGTGAAGAATATTGAATATACCATGGACTGCTAGAATAACAAACAAGTCTGTCTTGGAAGAAATACTGCCAGAATACTCCTTGGAAGTAAGGATGGCAAGACTGCATCTTATGTACTTTGGACTTGTTATCAGAAGGGATCAGTCCCTGGCGAAGGAGATCATGCTTGGTCAGGTAGAGGGTCAGCGAAAAGGAGGAAGACCCTTGGAGAGATGGATTGACACAGTGGCTGCAACAATGGGCTCAAACATAGCAACGATTGTGAGGATGGCTTGGGACTGGGCTGCATTTTGTTCTGTTGTGCATGGGGTTGATATGAGTCAGAACTGACTTGACAGTACCTAAGAACAACATAAAAACTGTGAATGCCACCCTTCATAATCGTAAAGGAAATAGTAATACTTCCATATAAGCAAATAAAGAAGTCTACCCATTGATTCCTTCATATTTCTTCTACTTTACACTAGCTTCCTCTGTGATCGTTCATGGAAGTTCTATAATTTTGCTACATTCATTCAAATATGATTCCAAAGAACACCAGCCTTGAGCAAAGAGAAGCTCAGAAAATCAGCCACAGGGGCCATGGGCATTGTCAATCCTTGGATAATCAAGTATCCAAGCAGTAAAGATTCTTCAAAGAGCTGGCATTCCCTTAAGAAGAATTAATGCATTTGAATTATGGTGTTGGCTAAAAATATTGAAAATTGAATAGAGCCGGCATTTGGAGAACATGAACGTTATAGACAGGATAACTGATTCCACAAGACTAGAATTTCTTTACTCCAGGACAGAGAGCCTGAAGACTTCAGACCAAAAAATAAATAAATAAATAAATAAATAAACCAACCCTGCATATGTTCATTACAGCCATATAAAGCTTAGCATTTCACACCTTTTCCGAGCTATCAGGTAGAGAGCTGTCCTTGAATCTAATTTTCATTCCAACAGAAATGTGAGAAGTCAAAGCACCGCACAGCAAAAACGAAAGAAAAAGCTTTCTTCACTGTGTGATTTGCTGCAATCATGTCTGAGGGAAATTCAGAGCAACATGCATTAAAAAAATTAGATTGCATTAGGTTCAATATAAACTGTTTCACCTGATAATGGCAAATACAAGCTCTAAATTGCACATATTTAGAAAATTTACATTAGCAAATGTCTCATGAGACACGGATCTAACTTGTTTACTGACTCAGTCTGGTGCATTTGTAGATTTTAAATATATTCAATCATCTAGATATTTCCAAGTGATAAGAATTTCTAATATATGTTAGAGAAAGTATTAAGAACCTATGAAGAAATTGTATTCACAGGCCTTTTTTGTGTAAAATCCTATCTTTCTTCATTTTCAACTGAGAAACACACCTACCAAAATAATAATAACAATGATAAAATAAAAACAAGGAAGATAATGTGTTACTTTTCTTAAAATTTCCCATTTATTTAAAAAAAAAAAAATCCTCTGCTTGTGATCATCTATTTTCTGAAGGACTAAAAATATGGGAGACATTGGTATTTTCCTTGGGATAAATCACTGAACTGCTAAAAAAAGTAGTAATCACATAATCAGGTGGACTGATGATTGACTAGAGAGACAGATAGGCAACCAGCTATGTGATAAAGCAAGTTAAGTAAAATGTAAAGGGTAGAGTATACGATACGAAGTGGGTGTATGAATGTTCAGTGTAAAATTCTTTCAACTTTTCCATGTTAAAATTTTTCATAATAAAAAGTTGAAAAAATAGTAAATAAATGCAAGTTATAAGCCTAGGTTGAGTGATCAAGAGAGAGAAACTGCCACTCAAGTTCTCAGTCTACCTTAGAACAAAGCCCACGTGGAACATGATTAGAAACATCATGTTGTTAGGTGGCTTTGAGTCTGTTTGGACTCATAGCGACCCTATGTACAACAGAAAGAAACACTGCCCGGTCCTGTACTGTCCTCACAATCACTGTTATGTTTGAGCCCATTGTTGCAGACACTGTGTCAGTCCATCTCATTGAGGGTCTTCCTCCTTTTCGCTGACCCTCTACTTTACCAAGCATGATGTCCTTCTCCAGGACCTGGTCCCTCCTGATAACATGTCCAAAGTACGTGAGAGAAGCTCACCATCCTTGCTTCTAAGCAGCTTTCTGGCTGTACTTCTTCCAAGACAGATTTGTTCTGTGAAAAAATAATGAAATGAGCTACATAAATTATAAAACCTCTTATATTTATTTGGCTACTGGAATAAAATACCACAATTTTTTTTTTCACTAAGCTAGAAAATAAAAAACAATATAAATGATGAATGGCATCCATTAAGAGACTTGTCGCTACCCAAGTCTTTTGAGCCCTCCCAAACATTTTGGTCATGCCAGGGCTATAATAAAAGAGAATCCTGAGATTAAATTAGTGTCCAAGGGATGAAAGAGGATTTTTTTTTATCTGGACTTTCAGGCAGGGCTGTTTTATTGCATAACTCTGGAAGGCACTCTGCACATTGCAGCCCTTGTGAAGGACATCCTGAAGGTGGGCAGTGAGTGCTCAGCTTTTGGCTGCCTCGTTTTCTGGTTAAGGTACCTTTAATTGGGATTGTTTAAATTGGTGAATAATATCTCAGTAGTAACATAAAGACTTGTTTTCATCTTCATGCCTCTCTTTGGTCACTAACTTTTCTCTACGCCGTAGTAACCACTCTCCTGACATTTTTGGTAATCACTTCCTTGCTTTGCTTTTCTTTATAGTTTTAACACATACATGTGCATACTTAAACACTACAGTTTACATTTACCCTGTTTTTGAATGTTATATAAATTATATTAATTATATTATTATCATAAATTGAATAACTTCCAGTTTGGTGCTATTATAAATTTTGGGTCATGTACATTCATGTGCATATCTCCTTGGTATACATGTAAATATATTACTGCTGGGTGTACTTTAAAGTGAAGCTGTTGGGTCATAAGATAGGAATAGCTTCAAAATTCATTGATAATGATTAATAGTTTTCCAAAGTAAATTTTATTCATGTACCCTCCCACACTCAGTATCTGGAAACTCCCAATTGTTCCACATCCTTGCCAATATTTGATAGACTTTTTTTTTTTTTTAATTTTAACCATTTTCATAGATTTTGAATGTTATCTCACTGTTTTCATTTTTATTTATTGGATTAATAAAGATGTTGTGCAACCTTTCATATGTTTATTGGTCATCTGGACAGCCCCTTTCGTGAAATGCCTGTTGGAGTATTTTGCCCATTTTTCTATTGAGTTATCTGTAGTGTTGTTTTTAATTTTAGGCATTCTTTATATATTTGGCATAGAAGCCCTTTGATAAGGATATGTGTTGCTAATGTCTTCTCCCATTGTGTGAACTTCCTTTTCACTATTTTGTTAATATAAATTTTAATTTCTACTTATAACTTTTTATTAGTATTTTAAAAATTTATTTTAAAGTAGTTCCGTTGTTCAATCTTGTTTTATCATTACTTTTTCTGTGTCTATATTTAAGAAATAATTTTCTACTATGAAGTCATGAATTTAGTCTCCTATGTTAATTTCTAGAAGTATCTTAAATTTTATTTCATATTTTGTTGTAAAATTCACCTAGAATGGATTTTTGTTTTATTTTTTTCAAATGTGTATTTGATTGTTTCAGCAATATCATTTTAATAAGAATATATTTTTCCCACAGCTCTATAGTATTACATGCAAGGTTACGTTTTTGTTCTGTGTATTGTATTATAATGTATGGTATTGTACTCTATAATTTTTTTTCTGTTGGTCTATTTGTCTATCCAAAAACAAATACTTTGCCTTTTTAATTACCTTTGCTTTGTAAGCCTTGACATCTAGCAGAGAAAATCCTTCTACCATGTTCTATTCTTTAAAATTGTCTTTGTTATTATTGACCCTTTTCACTTCCACATAAATTTTAGAATCAATTGTCAATTTCCAAAAAATTGAGATTATATTAAATCTGTATATTACTTTGAGAGAGCTGGCATCTTACAACAATCAGTTTTCCAAACTATGTTTTATAGTTTTCTGTTAGGAACTTTACATACCTTCTGTTACAACTATCATAGCTCAGTATAATACCACAAAAAGCATAAAAATCATCAGTCAACAGTTCAGTGCATATTCCAAAAGTGAAAATAATTCTGTAATGAGCATCAGATCAAGAAACAGAACATTACTAGCATCCCAGAAACCCTTCTTCTGTACCCGTCCAATTTACTTTTGAAATTAAAAAAAAAAAAACTAATCATCCAATACTTTTTTTGTATTTCATGACATTATGTTTATGAAATCACTCATGTTTTTGTATATTATGTTCGTTCATTCTTGTTGCTGTATAGCATTCCACTTTGTAAACCTCACCAATTATTTATCCATTCTATTATTGATGGGCTTTTAAGAGATTTCCAGTTTGGGATTATTATGAATAGTACTACTGAAAACATGAATTTCTGTTGGCTATATACCTAACAGTGGAATTGCTGAGTCCTAGGGTATGCATAGAAGTCCCTTCATGAGGAACAGTTTCTACCTTAAATGACTGAAATAATTTTTCAAGTGGAGCTATTTGGAACAAGAGTTTTCCTTATAGGAAGATCTTTAATCACAAATTCAATGTCTTTAATATTTGTAGGACTATTCATATTTTCTCTTTCTTCTTATACCAGTTTTGATAAGTTGAATTTTTACTTCATTTATATTTACATATTTATTCCATAAAGTTGTTCTAAGTTTATAGTATTTGTAATGATATCTTCTTTTTAGTTCTTGTTTTATTGTGCTTTTTCTTTATAAAAGTGTGTTTTTTTCTGTTTTATATCTTTCATATTTTAGTTCATTTTCTAAATCTTCTTGCTTCATACTACTTCAGGAAATTCTTACCCGTGAAGAAGGGCAAAAGGTTTTAAAGAATAGTGAAGCTAATTGGAATGACGGATATTAGGCAGCAACAGTGGTCCACCAATGCTGTAATTTTAATGGCTACCATTATAACTCAACAGGCTACTGATGATAAAAGTCCAGTTTTTCCTAGTTAGGACTAGAGAGGGCTCCATATTTCTCTCCAATTTAGCTAAATAAAGACAAGTAACAAAGAAAAAGATGCAGATAGTGTACAATAACCACAAAAGAAAGGAGATGTGGAAACAGGTATAACAAAGAACATTCATTTTAGTAAACTATCAAAGGCCTCTTAGTCTGTGTAAACTGGTGCAATCTGAAACACCAGTCTCAGTAAATAAAGCTCAATGATACACACACAATTCCTAATCCCAATAAGTATACTAAAACCAAAGGTTTATTAAATTGGAGTCATTTTTATTTGACAGGACCATGTTCAACAGAATTTGAGAGTATTGCAGATCGGGTGGATTGGGAAGCAGACCCTGTAACAGAAATGGCAGGCAAGAAGTTTGGTGGGTGGGGGAGGGAAGGAAAGACGGTGTGATCAACACCCTTGGAAGGAGATTGTGGCATATAGAGAAGTTTGGTTGTGATGTAGTCTCAGTAGAAGCCTCAGGTAAACCTGTGGGGAGTTCTGAAGTTGAAATGACTTTCATATTTTTTCCAAATTTGGGTAAGAAGGCTGGGCCTTCATAGCCCAATGCCGTTCAGTCAAGGCCACCCCTAAGGCATGTGAGATATCGGACAAATAGTTTTTGTGGGGTAATATTAAAAGATGTATTTTTTCAATTGTCTTTGTTAACAAAAATACAAGAAATAGAGTCAAATTTTACAGACTCATGTGGCGTTTGTCTTCTTTATTCCAGTTTGTGAGTGACTCCTTAGACAGCAAGCTTTCCCATCCCCTCTTGTAGGCTTATTTATTGCAGTGTCACAGAAGGACGCAAATAGAAGCTCTAAATATGATGTTAGTTTCTTTCATCACAATCATTCAATCATTTCCATAACATGAAAATCTAGGTTGACTTTCTTTTATGGTGTCATGTTGGAGGAGACACTGCACAGTTCTTAGTTTAGAAGTGTAATGTGATGGGTATGAACACAGGCCTTGGAGTAACTAACCTGAGTTCAAATCTCAGCTGTGTAAATAATTTGACTCTTGGTTTTCTCATCAGAAAACAGGGATAATAAAATCTACCATAGAGATTTGTTGTGTGCAAAGCCCGGCATATTTTAAGAAGATACCAAATGGCAGCTAAACTAAAATTTATTCTCTTAGAAGTCCCTGTGTGGTGCAAATGGTTAACATGCTCTGCTGATAACCAAAAGGTTGGAAGTTTGAGTCCACCCAGAGTCTCCTCAGAAGAAAGGCCTGGTGATCTAATTATTGAAAATCAACCACTGAAAACCATATTGACACATGTGGGGTCACCATGAGTCAGAGTCTACTCCACAACAACTTGGTTGTTCATTTATTCTTCCTCAAACCCCAAGGCTTAAGGCATTTTTTTATACTTTAATACTCTCATGTCCATTCTTTTCTGGTGCTAAAGAGAAAAATCTCTCTTCTGGTCCCAAAGGTCTTTATGATTTTTTCCTATCCTTCTTTATTCTTGTATTCTAAAGCAATTTTCTGGATAAGACAAAATAGCTGACAAGATACCCCAAGGAAGATATATGAGAGCCTGTCTGACCAGTTGAACTCCCGGGGAAAGTTCGAGCTGAATTACTCCATCCCTCCCCAGAAGCATAAACAAGCATTTTCTAGTTCTACCTACCTCCTAACATACCCACTTGCTTTTTTGCTCCTTGTTTTATGGTAGCGATGGCCTCTGCTCTGAGCCAGGCCTTAAGTCAGAGAATGAGACAAATGTTCATAGGCATCACTCTTTTGTCCTTTTTCCCCTTTCAGATTTCTCCTTGTCCCAGCCCTTTGCCATCCTCTTGCTTCTACCCCTCCCACACTCAGCTCTCTCAGGCTGCACAGAGCCCTCAGTCAGGGGAACGTATCCAGCAGTGACACATTGAGCTACCACACTAGGGGAGCCTTGCCTTTTAGAGTAGGGAGATGGCAATGCTTACTAATTTATAATGGGGTAACTGCTCATAGTGGAATGTTAAGGACTTGGCCACCTGGATGTTTTTGGCTCCTTTGTGTGTGGAGAGGACTTTTATGCCATTCCTAAATCATACCCCAGAGCACCACTTAGTCTAAACACAAAGAGAGCTCTGCTCATGACGTGTGGGAGCAATTAAGATCATCAAAGAGAAGAGAGAAAAAAAAAAAAAGAGAAAATGTCAGGGACCTAATTGCTACTATGAGCAGAATGTTCTAATCAAGTGCAAACAGACCAGTTTATGGCCAAAAGGACACAGCTCACTGCAGTGAACTGTTCTTTCCTTTCTTCTGTTTTTATTTCCATGTGAGGTGGCATATCTTCAATTCTGTGTCACCTGTTCCTAAATGTTACTTTAAAATAGTAAGAGTAAAAATCTTTTTGGGTATTTAAAAACAATCTCATAATTTTACATGATTTCTTATTAGATTATATACATGCCAGTTTCTTTGTGATAATCGTTATACAGATAGAGACGCAAAAGAAGAAGCCTATGTTATATACACCCTAGCATATTCCATTTTTTAAGTAATAGGAAATACACAATACCTTAATCTAGAAAGGAAAGGGAATATATTAGTATTCACTATAAAGATGTAATTAATCTAATGCCTTGTCTTGATCAGGCATTTTTTCCAGGACTGACTAAAATACTGTTTATCTGTCAACTTGCATTTGCCATTTTGAGAGGAATCTTAAATGTACCACAAAACCATAATTTGTTGTTATCTTAGGCCTATACATATATTAATAATATGATTTTATGCTGCCACATCTCCTAGAATTTTGAAGGAAATCTCAAATGATTCCATGTAAGTATCATGTTCCTGGTAAATTATATAAGCTAATTTGATAATTGATGTTGTTGTTAGGTACCTTCGAGTCGGTTCCAACTCATAGTGACCTATGTACTACAGAACGAAAAACTGCCCAGTCCTGAGCCTTGCTCACAATCGTTATTATGCTTGAGCCCATTGTTGCAGCCACTTTGTCAATCCATCTCTCCGAGGGTCTTCCTCTTTTTCACTGACCCTGTACTTTACCAAACATGATGTCCTTTTCCAGGGACTGATCCCTCCTTACAACATGTCCAAAGTATGTAAGACTAGTTTCGCCATCCTTGCTTCTAAGACGCATTCTGGTTGTACTTCTTCCAAGACACATTTGTTTGTTCTTTTGGCAGTCCATGGTATATTCAATATTCTTCACCAATGCCCCAATTCAAAGGTGTAAATTCTTCGGTCTTCCTTATTCTTTGTCCAGCTTTCACATACGTGTACGATGTGATTGAAAATACCATGGCTTGAGTCAGGCACACCTTAGTTTTCAAGGTAACATCTTTGTTTTTCTATGCTTTAAAGAGGTCTTTTGCAGCCGATTTGCCCAATGCAATGCATCTTTTGATTTCTTGACTGCTGCTTCCATGGGTGTTGATTATGGATCCAAGTAAAATGAAATCCTTGACAACTTCAATCTTTTCTCCATTTATCATGATGTTGCTTATTGGTCCAGTTGTGAGGATTTTTGTTTTCTTTATGTTGAGGTGTAATCCATACTGAAGGCTATGGTCTTTGATCTTCATCAGTAAGTACTTCAAGTCTTCTTCACTTTCAGCAAGCAAGTTTGTGTCATCTGCATAAGGCAGGTTGTTGATGAGTCTTCCTCCAATCCTGATGCCCCGTCCTTCTTCATACAGTCCAGCTTCTCAGAGTATTTGCTCAGCATACAGATTGAATAGGTATACTGGAAGGCTACAACCCTGACATATACCTTTCCTGACTTTAAACCACACAATATCCCCTTTTCTGTTTAAATAACTGCCTCGATCTATGTACAGGTTCCTCATGAGCACAATTAAGTGTTCTGGAATTCCCATTCTTTGCAATGTTATCCATTATTTGTTATGATCCACACAGTAGAATGTATTTTCATAGTCAATAAAACACAGGTAAATATCTTTCTGGTATTCTCTGCTTTCAGCCAGGTTCCATCTGACATCACCAGTGATATCCCTGGTTCCACATCCTCTTCTGAATCCAGCCTGAATTTCTGGCAGTTCCAGGTCGATATACTGCTGCAGTCACTTTTGAATGATCTTCATCAAAATTTTACTTGTGTGTGATACTAATGATATTGTTTGATAATTTCCACATTTGGTTGGATCATCTTTCTTAGAAATAGGCATAAATATGGATCTCTTCCAGTTGGTTGGCCAGGTAGCTGTCTTCCAAATCTCTTGGCATAAGCAAATGAGCACGTCCAGCGCTGCATCTGTTTGGCGAAATATCTCAATTGATATTCCTTCAATTTCTGGAGACTTGTTTTTCTGCGCCAGTGTCTTCAGTGCAGCTTGGACTTCTTCCTTCAGTACCATCGGTTCCCAGTCACATGCTGCTTCTTGAAATGGTTGAATGTTGACCATTTCTTTTTGGTGTAATGACTCTGTGTATTCCTTCCATCTTCTTTTGATGCTTCCTGCCTCATTTAATATTTTCCCTGTAGAATCCTTCAATATCGCAACTCGAGGCTTGAATTTTTTCTTCAGTTCTTTCAGCTTGAGAAATGCTGAGCATGTTCTTCCTTTTTGGTTTTCTATCTCCAGCTCTTTGCACATATCATTACAATACTTTGCTTTATCATCTCAAGCGACCGTTTGAAATCTTCTGTTCGGATCTTTTACTTCATCATTTCTTCCTTTTGCTTTAGGAACTAGACATTCAAGAGCAACTTTCAGAGTCCCTTCTGACATCCATTTTGGTCTTTTCTTTCTTTCCTATCTTTTTAGTGACCTTTTTAATGACCTTTTTTAATGACCTTTGATGTCATTCTGCAACTCATCTGATCTTCGATCATTAGTGTTCAAGGCATCAAATCTATTCTTCAGATGGTCTCTAAATTCAGGTGTGATATACTCAAGGTCATACTTTGTCTCTCACAGAATTGTTCAAATTTTCTGCGGTTTCAACTTAAACTGGCATGTGAGCAATCGATAGTCTATTGCGCAGTCAGCCCCTGCTCTTGTTCTGATTGATGATATTGAGCTTTTCCATCGTCTCTTTCCTCAGATGTAGTTTATTTCATTCCTGTGTATTCCATCTAGCAAGGTCCATGTGTATAGTTGCCATTTATGTTGGTAAAAAACGGTATTTGCAATGAAGAAGTCGTTGTTCTTGCAAAATTCAGTCATGCAATCTTTGGCATCATTTCTATCACCAAGGCCATATTTTCCAACTACTGAGCCTTCTTGTTCATTACCAACTCTCTAATTCCAATCACCAGCAAGTATCAATGCATTCTGATTGCACGATTGATCAATTTTAGACTGCATAAGCTGGTAAAAATCTATAATTTTATTCATCTTTGGCATGAGTGGCTGGTGTGTAAATTTTTTAAAAAATTTTTGTTGTACTTTAGGTGAAGGTTTACAGAACAAATAGTTTCTTATTAAACAGTTAGTACACATATTATTTTATGACATTGGTTAACAACCCCACGACATGTCAACACTCTCCTTTCTCAACCTTGTGTTCCTTATTACCAGCTTTCCTCTCCCCTCCTACCTTCTAGTCTTTGTTCCTGGGCTGTTGTGCCCCGTTAGTCTCATTTTGTTTTATGGGGAGTTTCCTTTTTTATGATGTTTATTGTTATTGGTGTACCTCCCTTGACGAGAACATACGCTCCATGAGGGCCAGGATATTTGGGAGTTTTGATTACTTTTGTATACCCAGCACCTAGAAAAAGTGCCCTGCATAGAGTAGGTATTAAACATAGCTGACATGAAGGAAATACAGTTTATCTATACATAGCATGTAATGCATGCTGTGGTACATCATCTAGATCCTAGCTAATATACCCATACAGTAGCTGCTGGGGATATTGCCTGCTGATGGCAGTTTGTAGTGTGTCCTTCACTGGGGTATTGCCTTCAGCTTCAGGGAACTGCGTTTTCCAATGTCACATATCCTTCAAGAGAGTGGTCTGGGTTCAATGACTGAATGATGCAGGGATATAAATGGCCATTCCTCTTACCTTAATTTAGCACCAGTCTGAAAGGCCTTCCCAGCTTCAGAGCTCCTGACAGAACAGGATGAGGCCTCATTTGTAACTTCATTGGGGGCAGCTTCTTCTGGTTTCCTTTAGCTACTTACTCCTAGCATAAGCAGCTGTCTTTCATAGAGTCTGTTTCTAGAGAATGCAGTCCAAACTAAGTTAAATACAAAAGCATTGACTAATTTTTTCTTGGCATATCAGGGATGACTTCACTTAGAAGTTGTTTAGTAAATAAGGGGAAAAACAGCATTCAAGTTAACGGCACAATTGATGCAAACCAGAGAAACATCGATTAACATCGTGTGTCATCACTGCTCCAGTTTTCCTCCATTCTCCGGATGAATAAAGAGGGAGTCAGGGGATTTATCATGTACAGTTTACAGGTAGAAAACTAAAGAACAAAAACTGGAGCATAAATCTTCCAGGCCAGGGGACATGTCTTATTCTTTCATAATCTCTTCTCTCTTAAACCATTACCACCACCGCTCCCAATGCCTTGGGGGTATGGTTAGATATGTGTAATATTACAGGCACATCAATATTATTAACTGACTCAGTAAATAAAACATTTCCCTTAAATAAAATAAAGGAATACTGTCTATTTTCATTAAGAGTCTATTTTAGACTGATAGAGTAACAGTTTTCAATTTATCCTTTAAGATTAATAACCTGAATGTAGAGTGGGTCTCACAAAAATGCCAGAAGAACAACAAATTAAATTCACAAACTCTATAAAGCAATATATATACGTATTAGTTTTGATTCTCTACCTTACGGTAATATTTCCATATCTGATATAAAGCCTCCAAATGTCTCTGTGTTTCATTTTCCTTCCTTTATTTCAGCAACTTCTGAGAGTTAGGATGTTTAATGGAAATGATTCACAGGAGCTCTGGTGGGCTGGAGAAGCATGGAAACTTGTCATTAGCCCAGTGTCCAGTGCAGTGAACTGCAACATTTTGTTAGAGTTTCCGCTAAAAGAACTTTGAAAAACGATGCATCCTTCCCTCTTGCATATTATTAAGTTACAATCTATAATTTTGCATTATAAATGTAAATTGTTCCCAAACATTACAATTTCTGCCATGTTGTGAATATTGACATTTAAAAATAAAATTATCACATAATTCTTATCAATGTCTTCCAAGGACCCTAAATACCATTGTGAGTTGATAGTCACCATCACTCATTTAAGAAACACTTGAAGAAGCTCTAGTTTATTTAACTTTCAGAACTTTTAAAATCAGTACAATTTCTCCATGAAATTGTTTCTATCCAATTCTCTCACATAATTTTATATTAATATATGATTTTCCACAAAATTATTTTTTATTGATCCCACTCCTTTTATTAATCACATATTATCTACAACACAATCAAAATGCATATGTGTATTTGTGTATCTATATGTTTACATAATATATATATACATCCTCAGAAGTGAGGATGACGGGACTTCGTCTCGTGTACTTTGGACATGTTATCGGGAGGGACCAGTCCCTGGAGAAGGGCATCATGTTTGGTAAAGCGGAAGGTCAGCGAAAGAGGAAGACCTTCAACTAGATGAGTTGACACAGTGGCTGCAACAGTGGGCTCAAACATAGCAAGGATTGGGAGAATGTCTCAGGACTGGGAAACATTTCATTCTATTGTACGTGGGGTCACTATGAGTTGGAACTGACTCGACGGCACCTAACAACAACAACATACAAATATTTTTATATATAAAGAAATTAAATATTTAAAAAATTTCCTATGATTATGTGATTATAAATTTTATAAACTAATCTGTGGCTTGATTATCATTATGATCATCATTTGCAAAAAACTGATAAAAATACAAGTATATTATAAATGTTAATAACTATTAAAACACAAAGATTTATTGGAAATGAATCTGTTAATGATATGGTGGAGCTTTTCCTTTTCAATTTGTATTTATGGATAATGTCACTCATTGCTAGAAGAAGACAGGTTTTGGTATTTGGTATGAGTTCTGTTCCTCTTTTTGGTAGTTATGGATGTAAGAACTGAGAAAAATTGTTTGCGTAAATAAGTAAGTTGGAATGTTAAGAGTTTTGTTACACTGATATTGTTTACTTCTTTCAATGCCTTCTGAGTTATATCCAAAGAAATCACACAGTAATTATCAGAAATTATTTTATCAAACACAGATAGTTTCTACTTCAGTTTTGTTGATGGCCAAAAAAATAGCCTACTGGTCTTGCTTAAGGGTATGTTATCATTTTAATATAGTCATTCATTTCCTCAGTATCTGTAGCAATGTTTGTGTGTGTGTGTGTGAGAGTGTGCATGTGTGTGAGTGTCCCCTGAATGCCCATACTTTTAATCTGCAATGGGAAGAAAGATAATTGATTGGAAATGAGGTTGTGGAAACGTGGAATCAGATGAGCAGGTTTGTTCTTGTGTGGATCAGTATCAGCAAAACGTACACATGAAAGCTGAACATCTGAAAATTAATTCCCTTAAAACCATTTATATTTATGGCCTTCTTGCAAAATATTGTCTTCTAAAGATATCCTAGATTGAACACTGCTGACCTAGTCCAAATTAAGTGCTTGTTTGTGAAATGTTTGTGAAATGAATGGATGTTTGTGAAACTAATAAATGAATGAAAATACATATTATATATAAGCTTATTTGGTTATGGGTAAGTTATTGGGTTTATAGTTTAATATGACTTTTGAAAATTACCATATGTAATAATTAATTCTTGCATATAGAAAAATCTATGCTACAAATTATTTTAAAATGTGTGGTTTTGTGGACACTGAATTTAATACTTAATGAACTTGCCATAATGTTACATTTGGCAGACATAGAGTTAAAATTAATTTTTATTTTGGAGTTTTTGCTTCTTTTTTTGTAGTAAACAACATATTTTTCTAGAACTTCAAACATCTTCATAGTCCCTTGAAAACTTATACTCCCTAAGTACTATGCCTTTTGTGACTAATGGATAAAATAGTTCTGGTCCTGCCTTGCATCCATTGAAGAAGAAAGAGACTGAAAATAAGTAAGCCAATTTTAGAGCTTTTGCTAAGCTGACATTAATCATGGCCATCTTTATGATAGTAATGGAAGCCTCCTATTCCCAAAATAGGCTACCTACCAAAGACTGGAATCCCACCATTAAAGATTCATCAATCCTAAGATGAGCCTTTTCTGAAAATTCTAATAATAAAGCTTTGTATTTATACGCAGATGTGATACATATGGAGGGCATTTGAAGGCCTTCCAACTTGAAGACCTTACTTTTTTTAAAAAAAGAGAGAGATTTTCCTGGATAGGAAAATAAGGTCACCCTGGGACTTGTGGGAGTCCTATGTGTAGCCCAAAGACAGGGGAGCATCTCATTAAACAGTGAAGGGCACGGGAGAGAAGTATAATACCTTAAAGGTAGGCTGATCAGTTTTGCCTGTAGTTGGCCAAGTGCTGTTTCAGCCACTTAGATTGTCTATGTCAGTATAATCCAAGTGATGTGCCATGTGTTGGAGCCATAAATTAGAACAGCGAGCAGATGTCTTGGTGCACTGATCATGTTTTTTTAAGTAAGAAGCCTCCATGAACAGCATCTGCCAGTAGCTCTAGAAAATTCTCTGTAAAAAATGTAACAAGTAGAAAAGTCCGCCTTGGGGGACACCATTTCCTACTCTGAATACCATAGATTCTCATGTTTCCTTGACTTCCAGTTGCCCTTTGTTTGCCATTCTCAACTCTAGGCAAGCCTCACCATTTACCACCTGTACTCCTACTTCCACCGGGGCTTGGAACCAGTTCATTCCATTTCCAACCCCTGATAAGAATTTTCATTTCCACCCCCAGATATACTGAATCAGAATCTACATTTTAACAAGATTCTCAGGTGATTCTTATGTATAATAAGTTCTGAGAACCACTCCTCTACTAGTGGTTCTTAGAAACGGTCACTAACCAGCAGCATTAGCATTGCTTGGGAACTTGTTAGATGCAAGTTTCAGCAGGGGTTTGAAGTAAAATGAACTGATTTGAAGCCCTGGCTTCCACACCATTGAGTAAGCTACCAGAACCCACGAGGAAGCAGTTCTCTTTGGAATGATGTAAAATCCCTCAGCAGAGAGCATCAATAACGTTCTGGTTGGCTTTTCTATTTCATTTCCCACAGCACAGGAGTTCAATCTTTTCACCTCTTCTCAAGCACTGCATATCTCACTAATTGTCAATATCCTCACCTCTTTTCTCTGAAATTCCATAGCTTTTAGCATGTACAATTGTCATAGAATTTAATCTTGCATGGTTTTATTCATTTTACACTTGATGAAACTGAGATGAAAACCTGACAAGTGCGTTGTCCAGGGTCATGAAACTGGTAAGAGGAAAGCTAGATTTAGAGCCCAGGCCTTCTCAATCAAAATTTGCTGCCCTTTCTCGTTCATCAAATAGCCCTCTCTTTTATAAGGAAAGGGAATTTTCCATAATAAAACAACTCCAGAATCTCAGGATGAAGGAGAACCTTCATAAGGACATGGGTTGCTGACCCAACAGTTTAGAAGTATGGCCACTGCCTTCCTTGTTCCTCTTTACTTCACTGAGTTAAACTCCTCTGGCATCATATTGGTTCACATAGATGGACTGTGCTCCTTCAGTGCTTAAAAACATGCTGTCTTGGGTTTAATTTTAATAGCTGACTTAGAATGAGACTTTCCCAAAGACTTTACAAGGTAGGCTTATTTTGTAATGCTTATTGTGTTAACTACATTTGCTTCCTGTTGATTCTCCTTTACAGTTTGAACAAGTCTGATATTGTTATACTCTAACTTACAAGGGCTGACATAACTTATAGCAGGGCTTCAAACCAGTTCATTCTGGTTCAAATCTCTGATGAGAATTTGCATTTTTAACAGGTTCTCAGGAAGTCATACATAAGAATCACCTGGGGATCTTGTTAAAATGTAGATTCGGATTCAGTATATCTGGGGGGTGGAAATGAAATTCTCAGCAAAGAATCTGTTAGAAAGGCAAATCCTCAGCAGTTGTGCAAACCAGAAGGAACTGGTTCAAAGCCCTGACATATAGGCCTTTGACAGCCTCCAAGATGATTCCTAATGATCTTTATCTCCAATTATTCACCCGTTTTTGTAATCCCTTCTCCAAGAGTGTGGGCTGGAGTAACTGATGCACCTCTAATGAATAGAATACTGCAATAGTGATAGAATGTTTTTTCCAGTATAAAGTTGTAAAAAGCCTCTGGCTCTCTGTCTCTGTCTCTTTCTCAGAGCCCTTACTCCCTGAAACTTGCCAATAGCCAAGTTAGTGAGCTTGAAAGCTGATTCATCCCCAGGAAACTGCTTCTACTTTTATAGTCTTTCTTCCCAAATAAATTGTGGCTTCCTTGAGGGCATAAATCATGTAATATTTACCTCTCCATCTCTCAGACTGTTTAATGTATTATCTGGCACATATTAGACATTAAGTCATGATTTTTTGAATGAATGATACATTTC
The DNA here is from genome assembly GCA_030035585.1 of Dugong dugon. Taxonomy (NCBI): domain Eukaryota; kingdom Metazoa; phylum Chordata; class Mammalia; order Sirenia; family Dugongidae; genus Dugong; species Dugong dugon. The sequence continues at coordinate 14,879,433 of CM057472.1, read as the reverse complement.
GTGTGCTTCAATCAAAATATGTTTATTGGATTAATCACTATTTGATGCTGTTTCTCTTATAAGATGCAATCAAAGCATTTGTAAGTCATCACTTATAAATCAACATTTTTCAGGGACATATTAAATGAAATGATACACAGATATACAGTTTATTTTGTCTCTGAATACTCTATTTATAGTATTTACTTAATACTAAAAGAAATACCATCACCAGAAACTATCATTAAAACCTGTGTAGAAGTATATTTCTTGCACTAAATATTATTAATATATGAGATGAAATGTTTTATAAACCTTCAGGTAGTATGATTAAAAATCTGATATAAGGTTACCATAAAAGATCTTAGTTTATTTAATTTAGCAAAAAAGATCTCTGGCTCAATATCTTTTGTTTTGTATATTTTCAGTTTTAACAATTAATGTAGCACAGGGAATTCTTTATGCTAATGTTATAGCTTCTTGGTTGAGCCCTAACACCATTATCTGCTTTAATGAATAATTCATTCCCAGTTGAAAACTTAACTATATCATTTTTACTAGATATGAATGGAACTTTGAAGTGTAATTTAAGTTGAAAGAATTTAAGATTGTAGAGAATTGCCATAAACCATCAAAAAGTGCTGTGCTGGCAATATTACCTAGCACTCAAGTGTAATCACTTTACAGAAAACTCATGTGAGATTCTAAATTTTGGGTTTTTTTTGTAAAAAATGTTGATGAGATTCACTTCTTACTGCATTTTCACACTCTGCAGTGACTATGTCTGCCTCCAGTAAATATCTAAACAATATGTTCTTTATTTCCTGCTGTAGATTGAGAACCTTGATAGTCACTGTAAAGAAAGCCAACATGTGCTCTTCCAATACTATGTTTGCAATGGGGAGTCTTTTCTAGATAATAATCTCAACACTGAAAATGGCTGAAAAATATTAGCAAAGATTTACAAATGGGATAAACCGTTTCTCAGTCCATTGCATCCTAAAAACTCAATAGATGAACTGGGGTGACCCATCTTGAAGAAAGAAGCTAAACAATGTAACAGCCTTAAAGTCTTAAAGAGCTTTCCACCAATCAGAGCATCTGCCATCGCTCGTCCCAGACTCGGGTGGGCTAGGACACACTAGCCTCAAAAATATAAGAGACAGTCATTTTGTCATTTTAAAATTGGGGAAGCTTTGGGTTTCTACAGTGTCACATGAGCAAACAGGAAAAAAAATGCAAGCAACTGCTAAGTATTGTAAAAAGTATCTATTCCATGAAATGATGCACTATTTCCTTATGTTGAATGTGAATCTTATAACCATTTACTTTCTCTTTATTGCTTTAGCCAAGAGGAAGCTATAGCTTTACATTAAGTTTATAGCACAACTATATCATAACTTTGTGAAGATATTTTCAATAACCTACAAGTCCATGGATAAATCTTAACTGTTTGTCTGGTTTTTCTGTTTAATCTGGAGTTTCCTCAACTTTGATTTTTAATGTTTATTTCAAATTTTACTTACATTCTATGTATTTTTAAAGCAATTTCCTCAAAATTCTTCATTAAACTGGACAGAGACAAAGAAGGAAGGAAGAGAGGGAAGGAGGGAGGGAGGGAGAGAATGAGGGAGAAATGAAGGGTAGGGGAGAAAAGGAAAGAAAACAACAGAAAGAAGGCAGGAAGGAAGGAAGAGAGAAAGGGAGGAAAACTAAAATGTTTGTTAGAGTCCCCATCCTTGGAGATGTTTTTAAACTTGGCACAAACCCTGCTGTACTGGTATTTGACAAGTAAAAGCCCTCCACACACTGCCATGCCCTTATAGTTCTACTTTCTCATGCTGTTCCTTGACTCCTTGCTCCAGACACCCTTGATTGCTGCTGAATTCATAACTCATATCTTTCATCAGTTTCCACTAGAAATTTATTTGATTGGAGATTTTTGTAGAACTTCATTGAACATGTTTGGAGGAACTTTGGGTTGGATCCACATTATGGAATTGAGTAATCTACAATCTCACTGGCTCCTCTCCTCCAACTTCCTCTCTCCTCTTCAGGCTTCCCTTTTTTCTTGACGTTAAACACTATTAAATATTATTTTGCTTGTCTTATGCAGAGCAGTTAGTTATTCCCACCTCCAGGTGCCTCACAGGCCTGCCATCTAACTCCATACACATACAAAGAAACTCTCCTACTTTCTGAGGACAGTTATTAATATGGATCACACACACACACACACACATATGTGTGTGTGTGTGTGTGTGTGTATATATATATGCTTTATAAAGGAAGGAAGGAATTAGGAAGGAAAAAAAAAAAGAAGAAAAAGGGAGGCTCCACTAACCACAAAGTGCAAAGGTACTGAAGTACTGAAGGAATAGAGAGCCAGTATGTTGTATGGTTCAAGTCATGGCTAGGTTCAAATATTGACTTCATCTGCTTTTTGACCTGGAGCAAGTCATTGAACTTTTCTGTGCTTCATTTTTCTCTTCTGTGAAATTAGAATGCTAATGTTATTATCCAGCTCATGGTCTGTTGTGGATCTTAAGTGAGATAATGTATGAAGTGCTTAGAACACTAACTAGCACTTAGTAAGTCATACCTATCATTATTATTATTGCAAGTGTGATAATTATGGAAGTTGCTCTAGGGTGACAAGAAATGCCTATTTAAAGTCAGACAGTGTTTCAACAGCTGTGTAGTGAAATACTAATTCTAACAAACCTTTCATGCACATGGTATGTTTAGTAGATAATTGCTAAAAAGAGCATTTCCACCAGCACCTTCCCAAACACACACACACACGCACACACACACACACACACACGAGTTTGTGCCTAAACCTTAACCTAACTGGCATCTCTATTCCAAACATCTCAATCACAGAAGAATCTGGTTAAAACCACATCTGTGGCAGTGCCAGATTCAGACATGGAGCTGAACTCTGACCGGAACTGAAGGAAATAAAAACAAAAAAGAAAGTAGAAAGAGCCTCTCTTCTTTCTAAGATTTAAACACTCCAATTTCCAAACCAATGTCTAGGTGCAGAGAACACTTGAGAGTGAATTGACCCCTTGAAGACTAAATATCTTCACAGAATTAAGTTGTGGAAAAAAGGCTGAGGTACTGCAGATGACTAGTCTCCAGTCTTGCAGGAGACTGTATGTTCTGCTTTTGTGAGCTACTTGTGTTCCAGCCAAGTGATGTTTGTTTTTAAGATTCATGGCAGAACTAACCTAAACTAGGTTGTAACAGGAAAGAAATTATATTTAATTATATTCCCTGAGGTATACTGATGCTTGTGCTGGTCACTGCTGATAGTGGGACAAGCTCATCCTTGAAGTGGGCATTGTGGCTTTTATGTGGATTAGATCACCCCTCTAGATTTTCATGTTTAACACTTTATGAATAAAAGTCAGAGGATATTTGAAATCATGATCTGTTCAGTGGACTCATTCTTTTCTAAAGCACTAGTAATTACAAATGTAAAGAGCTGATGGAGGTGGGAGGGTGGGCAAAGATATTTAATTAAAGCTCCTAGCAATATCACCGAGAATAAAAAGTAATAATCTTTTGAATTTGCTTTTGTGCAAAGAAAACAAAAGCAGCCTTCCCATTTTCTTAGATATGATTTTAAGATAAAAGCACTGAATTTCCAAACACTTTGCCTATTGTCAGCTTTCTGACATGTAACCTTTTCTCTTTAAAGTAAGAAAGGCAGATGTGTGCATAGGTGGTTTCTAGCCTGAATCTGTGGACAGAGCACACACAATCGCTCTTAAATATCTTTTTTTTTTTTTTTAAACCAGGTTTCTCCTGGTTTGTATTCCCTACACATCTCTCCTTTTTTGTCTACCGTTGGTCTTTCAAATTTAGCTTCAAGAAAAGTGCTGCATTATGGAATCAAGTCCCCTTACCTTTTTCTCAAAAGAATTGTCCACAATATTTATTTCCATTATGTTGCAATTTAAAACACAGAGGAAAACTATGTTGAATACCATCTCTCTAACTCTCATGTCTCTATCTAGATATACTCAGCTACATTTTTATATCATGTATAATGAAGTAAGGCTATACATTGCTTCATTTTCTGCAGAGCCTACCAGAATTTAAACTTTTAAATTCTGGGAAGTTTTTATTTGTAATACTCTGCAGGGTAAATATTTTTCATGTTTGAAAGGGTGAATACTAAATGAATTCTATATTACAGCAAGTACCGTTCCTGCCTAACTCACTCACTGCCATGAACTGTTACTCCAAGGGTTAAAAAACAAATACATATTTATAATGTTTTGTTCACAGAAGGCATTCAACAATCATTTCTAAAATGGGAGGTGAACGAATAAGAATATCATGATTCTTCAGAATAGCACGTGCTTTAGACGGTTTAAAGTAAAGGAGTCACTGAAAAGAAAAAAATATTTTCTCTGTAAAAGTGAACATTTGGACTGGACTCCTGTAGCCCTTTCCTCAGAAAAACTCGGTGTTTTTGATAAATTTATGATGATCTGCCTTTAAATTTCATGAGTTACCTTTCCCTGCAAAATATTACTGGTCCTGTGAATGAAAACAAATCCAAATAGTCATGCATTACACTTGTCATGATTTTTAAAAGAAATTTACAGGCAACATAAACTTATCCCATATATAGCTCCATTCATCCAGTATGATTGTTGACTTTATATGTTAAATGGAATTTGTTAATTTTCAAAATATTTACTCAGGAATAATATATTTCTTTTAAACCATCTTAGGAGGTTAAAGAAGGAAAAGTATTCCTATGTGTTCCTCTGATAATGCTTCAAATTATACTTGATAACTGATAATAGAGAAAACAAGAGTAGAGAAAACGACAGAGAAATTAAATTCACTGGTTTTTAAAGTGTATGTTAAATCAGAATCACAAACAAAAAACAAACCTACTTTCAAGGCTAGTCACCTTCTGGAATGTCTTGACACTCAGAAGTATCAATAATAATATGAATCACATAAATCCTTCAGTACTTAAAAATTAGAAGGAAAGTATCACCAGCAAAGGCTCTTTTGAGGTATCTAGTGCTTCTGCTACCAGTTGGAAAGGTTTAAGATAAGAATCTCTAGAATCCTTGTAAGAAAAGCAATAGAATTTAAGCTTTTTTAGATTTCACTCAAGAAAGGAGAAAAAAAGAAAAATAATTGAAAAAAACTAGTTTTCTTCACACTTTCTAGAAAGTTAGTTTAGATAATGTGTGGCACAGCTACAGTTAATAGACCTTGTTTAGGTATAATTCTCTAAAAGATCTTTTTACCTTTTCTGCCCACTGTTGGCCCTAGAGCACTTTTGGAAGTTGTTGGCTGGGTTCACCAATTTCAAATGCTTTTCTTTGTAAGCAATGGCTTTTAAAAATGACCAAAGTATCATTAAGAATGGATAACCAACACCCAGGAATAAAATGTATTATAAACACCAAATTGAATAGCATTATTAAAGAAAATAAATTTTAAGACTACAAAGTTACAAACATATTTTTGGTTCTGGAGTTGACTCCAATAGGTAGTTACTGATTGATTGTTTAACTTACAGTGGTCCCTGCTCGGGTTTTGCTTTGACTGTCTTTTTCCTTGTTGCATTCAGTTTTCATCTTCCGTAGGTGGTTATTCCTCTATCCCACATCAGAATGGTAACTTTTTCATAATGGTGTTGGATCATACATTTCAGAACCATTCCAGTTTTTCTGTAATTGCTTAAAAGCTTCACTTTATTTGTTCTTTCTAAAACAAATTGTATAAACCCAGGAAATGAGGTAAGAACCTAAAGAGATTTACTTTTTATACACCCCTTTAGTTACTTCTAACTGCTTCAGAAGGAGCTCTGATGGTGCAGTGAGCAAAGCGATCATCTGCTAACTGAAAGGTCAGCAGTTTGAAACCACCAGCAGCTCTGTGGGAGAAAGATGTGGCAGTCTGCTTCCATAAAGATTTACAGCCTTGGAAACCCTATGGGGTCATTGAGTCAGAATCAACTCGATGGCAGGGGGCTTGAACTACTTCAGAAGGCTTCCTGTTCTTGCACACTGTGAAGCTGTGAGTAGGAGGTCTTAGTGGGCAGATGTCTATAGACTATTCTAGACCCTCTGCTAACATTTCCACTTTAATTACTTCATGATCTAGAGCATTCTGTTCATCGGTTCAGTCCAGTTGTGCATCGATTAACTAGACTTTGTGACTGAAGAGATAACCATTCTGCTTACACGTAGTACTGCACTTCTTATTGGGAAGAAAAAGAATGACAATAAGCATTTCATCATCCTCAAAGGATATCATTGCTTTCAGATTATTTAAAAAATTATTTGAAATAATACTAGTTTAGAGATGAAAAACAAAAAGAACACAATGTCAACCCTTTTAATAATGTTGTTTCTGTATTTAGAATGCCAGCTTCCTTTTCTACACTTTTTGTTTTTGGACCCACCTTTAAGATGAGGTGTGATTCAGAATTCTTCCAGGTCATCTGCCATGATTTCTCCTACCACCATTATTCTCCTTTCTCCCAAATTATGTAGCACTTATTTATACCAGACAATCTAATATGTGTTTATGCAGTCTATTTACCTTTCTCCAATTTAAGTTTTTTTTTTTTAATAAACACATATTCCTTGTAAGATTTGATGATACCCTGTACTTATGTATTTCAGTTACATACATACCTAAGATAGTGTGAAGCAAACAATAGCACTCAGTAAACATTTTTTGAGCTTAACTGACAGAGGAGTTGGTATTAACAGCAAATTCAGCCTTTGGCTAATGGATCACCAAAGTGAAGCTTAATTCCATCAATTATTTTTTTCTAACAACAGAGGTATAGTGACCAGGAAAGAGTCAATGACGAGGAGACCCCCTATCTATATCTCTTGTACACTTATTTTCCTGTTGTTTAACTTACGTTTTTCTCCTAAAGATTGTCTCTAACAGGAATTAGTTTCAAGTTATTAGAGACAGGTTGTCCTTCTAGGGGGTAAACTGAATAATCACTAGAGATAATTACAGAATATATTGTAGGGAAGAAGTCAACGTAAAAGTTGAACTCATGGTCCTGAGTGAATTTTTGGAAGACCTTTGCATAAGAGGAGAACTGTAAAAGTGGAAAGAGATCCTAAATGCTAGACTAGTTAAATGTGGTAAAATTTAACATTATTGTTTCAAACAATGGGTTTACCTTGGGGAGCAGGTCTCCACAACACCTTGTCATCATGGATGATATGCAGGCAGTCTGATTAAATCATCAGAGGCTGCCAGGTGGGGCGCCATCTAGTATTTTCTCAAGTGCTAAAGTAAGATTATGGTGCTGATAGGGTCTTTGATTATGATAGCACACGTGTGTAGGAAGTAATATGAATTCAACTCAATACCACTGAACTCTTACTGTGTACAAGGTATGTTTTTTGTTGAAAAGATAGTACAGGTACACACAAGGAGATCTTGTTTCATTTAAAGAACACAGCTTTTAAAGTTTTGTGAAGGACCTGGAGTAAGAAAACATCTTCAATGATCTAGCTCAAATTCAGATGTGACTTGAAGTAGTAAAAGATTGGATATGAGAGCATAAAAGAAGAAAGAATACCTGGAATTAATGTCGCTCCAGATCCACATTGCTGACACCAGCCTACCAAATCAATATTGCAACAAGCTGAAACCAGAGTCTCCTTTCTTTCTTCTGTTCTGTTTCTTCTCTGATCCTTTGTCTGTCTGACTTCTGAATATTAGTTTTGACCTCATGCTCTCTATCATTTCTGTTCACATTTGGCATGTAAGCTTTAGGCCTTTAAATTGCACCTCTATGGTTTTAGCTAAAGCTAACCTCCCTAATATTACCATTTTGTATGATCACACCTCAGTTATGTGACCTCAGCTGAGGAAAGCCCAAAATACAAAGTCCCAAGCAGGACCTCCCATTACCTCTGGGAGTGGATAAAAATAAAAGAAAATATAAAAAACAAGATTTGTGGCCATGTGTCAATCATTAAAGCAAGAGAACAGAAGTCATGTTGACATTAAGCAACATGGGTGACCTATGAAACATTTTGCCATTGCAGATGCAGGAGGAAGACTCATCAGCACAGGAGACTGACATAGTAGGAAGACAGATGAACAAATTTACCAGTTTTACCATTTTCAAACCGATATAAGAAACCATCAGCCAGAACAGGGAGACTCACGAAAAGGGTACAATGGAAAAATGGGTGCTGATTATGTGTTGTTAACCCTATACTTGGATATTGTACTTAAAGTGTCAGGCAATCAAGAAGGCTTAATGGTAACATACTCAAAAAACTACAATTGCTATCAAAGCCATTGAAAGGTGACCCTTTCCTACCATTGCTCTCATCCCAAGAAATAATTTGTGGCCATTTACTGATCAATGACTCCCCCAACCAGAAGGTGAGTGCATCAAGCTGTCTTTGTACATGTCCTTGGATCACCCTTTACCTCTAACACCACAATCAACCAAGAGAAAAATTATGCCACTAGCTTAGAGGCCAAATTGTGGCTCTAAGTCAGTTGTGGCTTAAAAAAAACTTATTTTACACCTCTGTTAGTATATTTTGCATCCTTCACAATGCCTATTACACAGCCTCGCACACAACAGATACTTAATGAGTATCTCATCTTATTTATTATTATTATTATTTGTAGAACAAAGAACGTGATTGCTGAACACATGGGGTTATAATGTTTTAAACTGCCTTATGCTTACCTTTAATAAACAGTTTTGCATTGACCTGAAATGAAATATCTATGTGTACACACACACACACACCTCTTCTTCATGGGCTGAGGAGATTTTTGTCATTGTTTCTTGGCTACTGTTTTCACTTTCATCTGTAAGAATCTGTGTCAACCGGCCGCATATGAAATGGCTTCTCACAGACTCAGGTTAAGCATGGGTGGGGTTAGAGAAGTACCGTGTGTTTCACAGGGAAACTAACATGGCGAGCTGAGCACAGGAAAAAGCGTGGTTAGTGCAGCAGTGCCATTTTAATCGAGAGTTGCTGGGAAATTCTGGGCCTAATCCTTCACTTCAATTCCACGTGTCCAAGCACCATCTATCTAACATTAACTCTGGGAATCAGGGAGCCTTGATCACAGGGTACCTTAGGGTGATCCTGATGCTTTCCCCTTAATCCTCGGGGATCCGTGGTGAGCCTGACAAAGGACTAGATGCACCTACGGACAGCATTTGTTTCTCATACATCATTAAGCCAAAGTCCTGGAACCTGTAAACAATAGATATAATTACAACTATTTTGATTTCCAAAGGAGCCCTGGTTGCTCAGTGGTTAAAACGCTCAGCTGCTAATCAGAAGGTCAGCGGGTCGAACCCACCAGCCCATCCAGGGCAGAAAGATGGGGCAATCTGCTTCCGTAAGATTTACTGCATTGGAAACCCTGTGGGGCAGTTCTGCTCTGTCCTGTAGGGTCACTATGAGTTGGAATAGATTTGCGGCAAAGCGTTGTTTTTTGGGGGGCGGGAGGATTTTGATTCCTAGTAGTGATAGGCTAATTTACGGGAACCTAGAAGAGATAAATAATAATTTTCGTATTTGATTTATTTAGAAAGTTTCTAAACATATGAACTTTCCAGATAAAATTAAGTAAATGTTACTCAAAATGATAGAAAGGAGTATGACCCAGAGAAATTTAATTAACTAGGCAGACTATGTAGTGTCCATGAGGTAATTTTTTTAACCTTTTTTAAATCCTGCAGAAAACTGTGCTAACCGTTTAATCAGCGAGAGAAGCTTTTCTATTACATACAAATTTAAACTGGTTTTCCCCAGAGGGAGGATGAATCCTTCTTAATAATACTTGAGTCTAAGTCTACTGCCTGAAATTTGTGCAGATCCAGAAAGGACTGAAGAAAGCACCGTATGGGGCAGCAAAGAAAACAGACTTGTGAGTTTGCATTTCTCTGAGGAACTTTGTCTCCTTCCTCTAGGGAATAAGTAGTTCCTCAGTCTGAAGTTAAGTTTTTGATGTTTTTAAATTGACTATGGTCTAAAAAATATATGTGTGTAGGGAGTAATATGAATTCAACTCAATTCAACAAACACCACTGAACTCTTACTGTGTACAAGGTGTGTTTTATGTTGAAAGATAGTACAGGTACATACAAGATGTTATTTCATTTAAAGAACACAGCTTTTAAAGTTTTGTCAAGGACCTGGAGTAAGAAAACATCTATTTTGTCAATAAGTGCATATACTCACTGTTTAATTTTCTTTAATTACATGCGTACTTATGGAGACCAACTTAAACCCCTCCCCCCACCCCAAATGAGTGTCTGTTTTTATAATAGTTCATTGGCAAATTGAAGTCCATATTTTTTTCTAAATTAATTTCATAGTTGAAAATTTAATTTATGGCTCTGAAGGCTAGTCAATGTTCAAAGAAAATGAAATAGAAAAATAAGCTGAAGTTGAAAAAATTAGGATCTATTTGGATATTATTATTTGGAAAAAAATAACATTTTTATAACCAGTGGAAGGATCATGGAAACTGACAGGCCACCTTAGTTTTGGAAAAATAAGTAAGATAATGTTCCACTTATCGATAAAATAATGTGAAGTTTAAGGAATTTAGTTTATTGAAAGTCACCTTTATAAAACATTTTAATTCAGAAAATGTAAGTATATAGCAATAAAATATCTGAATGGTACTTGTAATTTGAAGTTTGACAAATTTTACTATGAATTTAACTGCCCTATCATAGAATTGAATTCTGTACTTCGTCTCTAATTAGTGTGAGTTTCTTACACATATACTTTCAGTAAATAAAAATTGATTGAATTTAAATTTTTATAAGGGAAAATTGAATGCAAATAAGGTTGAAACAATTCTAATTGGGAATATTCCATTGTTCTAGAATTCATTTGTTTGATAATGTCAATTACAAGAACAGAAATTATCACTGAATTGGGACATCGTTATTTGATTTTCTTTCATTCTAACTAATGGGAAATATCTATACACCTTTTAAAAGGTAATGAGCCTGCAATAATGCACTCCTCTCCAGCCGCACTGAATGCAGTCATTACGGATTATAAATTCAGAAAGAAATTCATAAAACCTCAGTCTATGGGAGAAAGGCAAGGACATTTGTTCCCTGAATACAGTTATGCTTGGAGGAAAATGTTTAACTTTGGACAATGTATGTGTTTGACTATATTGTTTAGATCAAAGAATAAATGGAGCTTCTTACTGATGCCTTTTAATTAATTTTAACAAGAGTCAGAATGCGTGGGAGTAAATTCACCAGCAAAGGAACTGAAACCATCAATGCAGGAGAGCTGGACTTTGAAGTTAATCAGATACTATCTGGATAGTTACAAATGGGCTTTGATAGATTATTTAAATTACACAGTTTTTGAGAGTTCCATTCAAGGAGTCTTGACAATTGTATATACCTGTGTAACCATCACACAAACACCTCAGAAAGTTCCCTCTTACTTTTTCTAGTTACTTTTCCTCCTACCCTTAAGGCCAAAATGTTCTGAAGTCTATCACATATTAGTTATACCTGTTCTAGTATTTCATATAAACGAATCATAATGTATGGATTCCTTTGTGTCTATTTTATGCGGCTTCTTTCACTCAGGGTAATGATTTTGTGACTCTTCTGTGTTGTTGAGTGTATCAGTAATTTTTTTCCTTTTTCTAAATATAGCGCTATTTGTTTATCCATTTTCCTGTTGATGGATGTTTGGGTTGTTTCCAGCTTTTGGCTATGATAAACAAAGCTGTTATGAAGATTCATGTAAAAGTATTTTTGTAGACATATGTTTTCATGTCTCTTGGGAATTGTTGGAAGAAGCATATTTTTACCTTTATAAGAAACTATCAAATGACTTTCCACACTGTAGCCACTTTTATATGTATTGGTTACTTTTTCACTAGTGTTTTTATGATTTTAAAAATTAGCTTAAATTAAGTAAAGTTTGTAAGTAAAGTTTACCTTATTATAAAAATTCTTTATGATTGCATATGGTTTACTCTGTGAAAAATTGGTAAAGAGAATTAGAAGCCTATTGTAATAGGCAGAATAATGGTCCCCAAAGATATTCACATCCTAATCCCCGGAACGTGTGAATAAGTTATGTTACCTTGCAAAGGGTAATTAGTGTTGAAAATGGAATTAAGCTTGCTAACCATCTGACTTTGAGATGGACCCAATGTAATCATAAAGATATTTAAAAGTAGAGAAGGTAAGTAGAGGAGGGAGAACCAGAGAGACGGTGTGAGAAAGACTCAGCCCAAATTTATTGGTTTTGATGATGGAGGAAAGAGGCGACAAACTAAGAAATGTGAGTGACCTTTGTTGTTCTTGTTGTTAGGTGCTGACAAGTCAGTTCTGACTCATAGTGACCTCATGTCCAACAGAACAAAACACTGCCCAGTTCTGCGCCATCCTTATAATCCTTGTTATGCTTGAGCCCATTGTTGGAGCCACTGGGTCAATCCATCTCATTGAGGGTCTTCCTTTTTTTTGATGACCCTCTACCAAGCATGATATCCTTCTCCAGGGACTGATAACATGTCCAAAATGCTTGAGACGAAGTCTTGCCATCCTTGCTTCTAAGGAGCATTCTGGTTGTACTTCTTCCAAGACAGATTTGTTTGTTCTTCTGGCCATCCATGGTATATTCAATATTCTTTGTCAACACTACCATTCAAAGGGATCAAATCTTCTTCCATCTTCCTTATTCATTCTCTATCTTTCTCATGCATATGTTGCTGTTGTCAGGTGCCCTCAAGTTGGTTCCAACTCACAGTGACACAATGTACAACAGAATGAAACATTGTCTGGCCCTGTGCCATCCTCACAATCGTCGTTATGCTTGAGTCCCTTGTTGCAGCCACTGTGTCAATCCATCTCGTTGAGGGGCTTCCTCTTTTTCTCTGACCCTACACTTTACCAAGCATGATGTCCTTCTCCAGGGGCTGATCCCTCCTCATAATATATCCAAATATATGAGACAAAGTCTGCCATCCTTGCTTCTAAGGAGCATTCTTGCTGTACTTCTTTCAAGACAGATTTGTTCGTTCTTTTGGCAGTCCATCACATATTCAGTATTCTGCACCAACACCTCTCTTCCCTTGATCATGTTGTGTGGACTTTTTATATTGTGTGGTCTTCCCCATATTGTGTATTGCCTTTCCCTGCACCAATATTAACACATGTCTGCTATCTCTTTGGTAATTTTCCTCCCCTCCCCATCCCAACCCTGGTAACTACTGAGGAATTTGTTTTTCCTGTATGTAAACATTTTGTTGTTACTTTATAAAAGTGGTCTCATACAATATTTGTCTTTTTGCGATTGACTTATTTCACTCAGCATAATGCCTTCCAGATTCATCTATGTCGTGAGATATTTCATGGACTAGTCATTATTCTTTATCATGGTATAATATTCCATTTTGTGTATATGTCACAGTTTGTTAATCCATTCATCTGTTGATGGGCACTTTGGTTGCGTCCACCTTCTGCTATTGTGAATTATGCTGCAATGAACATGAGTATGCATATGGCTATTCCTGTCATGGCTCTTATTTCTTTAGGGTATATACCTACGAGTAGGATTGTTAGATCATACGGTATTTCAATTTCTAGCTTTTTGAGGAAATGTCATACAGTTTCCCATAGTGGTCGTACCATTTTACATTCCCACAACAGCATATAAGAGTTCCAATCTCTCCACATCCTTGCTAACATTTATTATTTTCTGTTTTTATGATTAGCGCCAGTAATATCTGTGTGAGATGATATCTCATTGTAGTTTTGATTTGCATCTCTCTGATTGCTAATGATCATGAGCATTTCTTCATATGTTTGTTAGTAGCCTGAATGTCTTCTTTGGTGAAATGTGTTCATATCCTTTGCCCATTTTTTAATTAGATTGTTTGCCTTTTGTTGTGGTTGTTGAGGTGTTGAAATTTTCTATAAATTTTAGAGATTCAACCTTTGTCGAATATGTAGTAGACAAAATTTTTTTCCCAATCTGTAGGTTCTCTTTTTAATCTTTTGGAGAAGTCTTTTGTTGAGCATAAGTGTTTAATTTTTAGGCGGTCCCATTTATCTAGTTCATCTTCTTTTGCGTGTGCATTTTTAGTTATGTTTAATATTCTATTTATGCCATATATTAGGGCCCCTAGCATTGTCCCTAATTTTTTCTCCATGATCTTTATAGCTTTAGGTTTTATATTTAGATTTTGACCCATTTTGAGTTAGTTTTGGCATATGGTGTGAGTTATGGATCCTGTTTCATTTTTCTACAGGTAGATATCCAATTTTGCCAGCACAATTTGTTGAAGAGACTGTCTCTTCCCCATTCAGTAACCTTAGATCCTTTGTTGAAGATCGGCTGTTCATAGGAGGGTGGATTTATGTCTGGGTTCTCAATTCTGTCATGTTGGTCTATGTGTCTATTGTTGTAACAGTACCAGAATGTTTTGACTACCATGGCTATATAGTAGGTTCTGAGGTCAGGTAGTGTGAGGCCTCCTACTTTGTTCTTCTTTTTTAATAAAGCTTTACTTATTCGGGGCCACTTTCCCTTCCATATAAAGTTAGTGATTAATTTTTCCATCTCTGTGAAGAATGCTGTTGGGACTGGATCAGGGTTGCTTTATATCTGTATATCGCTTTGGGAAGTATTAACATTTTCACAATGTTACGCCTTCCTATCCAAGAGCATGGTATGTTTTTCTGGTTATGTAGGTCTCTTTTGGTTTCTTGCAGTATTGTTTTATAATTTTCTTTGTATAAGTCTTTTACGTCCCTGGTTAGATTTGTTCCTAAGTATTTTATCTTTTGGGGGACTATTGTAAAGGCATTGTTTTCCTGATTTCCTTTTCACAGTTCTCTTTCTTGATGTAGAGGAATCCCCAACTGATTTTTGTATGTTGATCTTGTATCCAGCCACTTTGCTAAATGCTTCTATTAGTGCCAATAGCTTTCCTGTGGAGTCCTTAGGATTTTCTATGTATAGGATCATATCGTCTGCTAATAAAACAAAAACAAACAAACAAACAAACAAAAACCATTGTCATCAAGTTGATTCCGAATCACATCTGCTGATAGTTTAAGTTCTTCCTTACCAATGTGGATGCCCATTATTTCCTTTTCTTGCCTGATTGCTCTTGCTTGAACTTCCAATACAGTGTTTAATAAAAGTGGTAATAAAGGACATCCTTGCATGGTTCTCATTCTCTGGTGGAATGCTTTCAGATTCTCTGTTGAGAATAATGTTGGCTGTTGATTTTATATAAATTCCCTTTGTTATGGTGAGGAATTTCCCTTCTATTCCTGTTTTGCTGAGAGTTTTTTTTTTTTTTATCAGGAATGGGTGTTGGACTTTTCAAATGCCTTTTCTTCATTGATTGATATGATTATATGATTATTTTCCTTTGTTTTATTTATATGGTGGAATACGTTGATTCATTTGCTAATGTTGAACCAACCTTGCATGCTTGGTATGAATCTCACTTAATCATGATATATTATTATTATTTTTTTGATATGCTATTGTATTCTGTTGGCTAAGATTTTATTGAGAAGTTTTGCATCTATATGCATGAGGGATATTGATATGTAGTTTTCTTTTTCAGTGGTGTCCTTGCCTGGCTTTGGTATTAGGGTTATGTTGGCTTCCTACATGAATTTGGGAATATTCCTTCCTTTTCTGTGTTCTGGAATAGTTTAGTAGAATTGGTGTCAACTCTTTTCTGAATGTTTCATAGAATTCTCCAGTGAAGCCATCTGGACTGGAGCTTTATTGGGTTGGGAATTTTTTTTTTTTTTAAATGACCCTTTAAATTTCTTCTTTTGTTATGGGTCTGTGCAAATTTTCTACCTCGGTTTGTGTTAGTTTAGGTATGTAGTGTGTTTCTGGAAATTTTCCCATTTCCTCTAGGTTTCCAAATTTGTTGGAGTACAATTTTTCATAGTATTCTGTTATGATCCTTTTTATTTCAGTTGGTTCTGTTGTAATGTTACCCATCTCATTTCTTATTTGCATCTTCTACTGTTTTCCTTTAGTCAATTCAGCCAGTGGTTTGCCGATTTTATTAATCCTTTAAAAAAAAAAAAAAACAGCTTTTAGTCTTGTTGATTCTTTCTATTGTTTTTCTGTTCTCTTTTTCATTTATTTCTGCTCTAATTTTTATTATTTTGTTTCTTCTGGTGACTGTGGGCTTCTTTGGATGCTGTCTTTCTAGTTGTTTGAGTTGTAGGATTAATGTTTTGATTTTTGTCTACTTCTTTTTTTGATATGTACATTTATTGCTATAAATTGACCTCTGAGCACTGCTTTTGCTGCATCCCAAAGATTTTGGTATGTTGTGTTTTCATTCTCATTTTATTCTAGGATTTTATAAGTTTCATCTTTGAGTTCTTCTCTTAGAAATGATCCATGAGCATTGGAGAATAATGTGTGCTTTGCCACCATTGGTGATGTGCTCTGTATATGTCTATGAGGTCATGTTGTTGATTGTGGTATTTAGATCATCCATGTCTTTGTTGAGTTTCTTTTTAGTTGTTCTGTCTTTCACCGAGAGTGGTATGTTAAAGTCTCCTACTATTATTGTGGAACTATCTATTTCTCTTTTCAGTGCTGTTAGAGTTTGTTTTACGTATTTTGGAGCTCTGTCATTGTGTGCGTATGCAATTATTATGGGTATGTCCTCTTGGTGGATTGACCCTTTAATCATATAATGTCCTTCCTTGTCTTTCATAGTGAACTTTCCTTTAAAATCTATTTTATCAGAGATTAGTATTGCTACTCTTGCTTTTTTTTTTTTGGTTATTGTTTGCTTCATGTATTCTTTTCCATCCTTTAAATTTTAGTTTATTTATATCTTTGTGTCTAAGTTTTGTCTCTTGCAGACAGCATATTGTTGGGTCATGGTTTTTTATCCATTCTACCACTTTCCATCTCTTTTCCGGTGCATTTAAGCCATTTACATTCAGTGTGATTATCTATAGGTATGAGCTTATTGCTGTTACTTTCTGTCAGCATATCTTCAACAGTTCTGTGCTTTTTGTTGACTCCTCCCCTTCTGGGATTTTGATCACGCTAATTTATTCCTCTTGATGGTGTCCCACATAACTCTTAGGCTTTCTTCATTTTTCTTCTTTGTCTTTTTTTTTTTTTTGATTGTTTATCAAACAGATTAGTGTCAAGGAATTGGTCTTCTATTCCACTGATCCTGTCTTCCATTGCTTCAATTCTACTCCTATGACTTTCCATTGAATTGTCAATTCCTGCAATTTTATTGTTAAGCTTCTGGATTTCTAGTTGCTGTTTCTGTATCGTTTCCAATTGTCTATTTATTTTGTCATTTTGCTCTTGTATTGTTTTCCTGAACTCTTCTAGTGTTTTGTCTGTGCTTTCCTTGGTTTGGTCTGTGTTCTACATAGTTTTGTCAGGAAGCTCTATCACATTTTCTTTCTTAGGGAGGATTTCTGGTTCGTTATTATGGTCACTTGATGGGGCCATCTTGCTTTCCTTCTTTAGGTGGTTTGCTATTTTCTGTTGTGTCTGGGACATTAAGGGGTTATTGTATTTATTTTTTATTTGTATAATTGTTTGCAGGTTCCTGGTTTTTTTTTTTTGGTGATTCCTGGCAGGCACAGCTGGAGTGATGCTCTGGTCCCTCGACTGGCCTTGCTGGAGCACTCCCTACCTGTCTTTGGGTAAGTGGAGTTGTGAGTATGTGTGGGAGCTTGGGCCTCTGTTTATTGATCTTGTAGGGTAGCTGAGGGTGGGTTGGTTGGGCTTTGGTCTCCATCTGTCTGGTTTGGTGGCTCAGGAACAGGGAATAATGGTCTCCATGCAGGTGGAATGGCCTATGTGGTGGGTGTGGGGGGC
Organism: Dugong dugon; assembly: GCA_030035585.1. Classification (NCBI taxonomy): domain Eukaryota; kingdom Metazoa; phylum Chordata; class Mammalia; order Sirenia; family Dugongidae; genus Dugong; species Dugong dugon. Next base: position 14,861,548 of record CM057472.1, on the reverse strand, counting down.
GAGTGGGGGCATGCTTATCACCTCTCACTGGTTGGGGGGGTATCAGTGGTGGGGGGGGCAGCAGGTGAACGTTCACACAGGGGAGGGAAGAAGAAATGGCAGGCAGATGTTTGCTCAGTTTTGCTGCATCTGTCTGTTGGTGGTGGGAAGAGGGAGGAAGGTGTAGCATGTGGGTACACATTCACTTACTTTTCTTCCACTCTGCACTGGGCAGGTAGGGAGGAAAGGGCCTCAGGGGGCATGAAAATGGATTCATTCCTCCTCTGCCCCTCACTGCATGGTTAAGGGATGGAGTCACACCTGGCAAATGTGCGCACAGTGGTGCTGCCTTGTGCTGGATTGGGGGAAGGAAGAGGGAGTGGTGGGTGAGATGATCTCTCACTGTCCTGCTGCTGCTGCCCTCCACCAGGCCTTTGGGGGAGGGAGTAGGCGGCAGGTAGGCATACACATGGGGGTGCATGCAGTCTCACTTGTTGGGTGGGCAATGGGGGATAGTGGATGGGTTTGGGTGGAGTAGGGGGCAAACAGGATAGGCTCATGTTGTGGTCCCCTAGTCAGGCATGGAGGTTGGGGTGTGGGGCCCTCTGCCACCTCTGATCTAGAAGATGGGTTGAGGGGGAATGTGTTCCTTTGGCTAGGATACATGGGTGCCAGGGCACCTCACATCTGCTGCAACCAGAGAGCAGGGCCTGTTCTCTCTCAAGTGCAAGGAGGAGGGCTTCCTGGGGACTGGTTGGGTGGGAGAGCTCCTGCTGACACTCAGTGGGTCCACCACCATGTGCACTCCACTTATCCCTGTGGTCAAAGGCCACCACTCCTGAGTATCTCTGGTCTGGAGCTGGCACCCTGCCTGTTTGTGCTTTCTTTCTGTGTGTGTCTATAGAGGTTCTCTGTCCCTTTTGGGAAAGTTGTGAAGTTGCCTTGCTGTTTTCTTCACTCAAGGTTGTTGCTAGCTTCGTCCTAATTTAGCTGCAGTGGGCCAGTATGGCTGACTAAGCTCTTTTGTCCTGTGTTACTCCTCTTTTGCTGCGTTCCTTTTTCCTTCCAATTAGTGTTTGATTCAGTTCTTAGACTTTCTTTCTTGATGTTCAGGGTTCCTGGATTCTTGTCTGCTTCTGTTTCACTTGTTTTTCTTGTGTCTTTGGTGCAGGGGGACCTTATGGTGCATGTGACCAAGCTGCCATCTTGGCTCTACCCATTTTGTATTTTTGACCTTCAGAACTACAAGATAATAAAGTTATGTTATTTTAAGCTGCTAAATTTGTGACAGTTTGTTACAGCAGCAATATGAAACTAATAAGATGAGAACAAAAGAATTAGAGACTTGAATTTAAAGCTCCCAAATTGCAGTCATTCTGTACAGATATGGTGTGTTTAGATTGACCCCTGTGCTTACCATTTTCTTGGCTCATCATACCTTTGTACATATCAAGTCTTACTTCTGGTATAATTTTTACTTTCCTTGAAGGATATTCTATATGTCTGTTGGTTGAGAAAATGCAATTTTGGCTTTCTTTTGAAAGATAATTTGGCAAATTTAGAACTCTAACTTGACAGTTATTTTCTCCTAACATACTGAAGATATCATTCCAGTTTCCCCCCCCCCCCCCCCCCCCCCAGTTTCCAATGTTGCTGTAGAGATATCAGCTGTCAATCTAACCATCTTTCCTTTACAGATAACATGTTTCACTCTGGTGCTTATAGGATTTTCCTATTTGTGTCTGATCTTCAGTTTCTCTATTATGGTCTAAGTGATTTTTTTTTTTTTTAATTTATTATACATGGGATTTTGGAGGCTTCTTGAATCTAAGAATTGGTGTTTCTGATCTGTGCAGGAAATATCTCAACCATTATCTCTTTAAATATTGCCTATCTTTCTCTCTTTCTTTCTTCCTTCCCCCTCCCTTCCTCTCTCTCTCACTCTCCCTCTTTCTTTCTTTACTCTTTTCTATTATTTTAGGCTTTTCTATTATTTTAGGTACTCTAATTATGCATGTATTGACACACCTCAGCCTACCCTATATATATATCTTAACTTCACTTTTATATTCTTGCTTTCTTCTTTTTCTTTCTTGTCCCAGTTTAGAAGATTTCCCCTACAACTCAACCTTGAAAGGACTTATATTGCCTCTAAGTGTTACAGAAAAACCAATTATGCTAGGACTTCAGTTTTGGAGCCTCAAAAAAATATTTTTCTCTCAAAACTGACATTTCAATTTTGGGTTTCAAGGGCCTCATTTGAAAGTCATAAGATGAACATTGACTACTTATTTTGACATCTCACTTTATAACCACAATCCTTCCTGAGGCAACATATGCTTCTGACAAAATTGGGGGAGTGTTATGACAAAAAGTTCAAAAAGGGGAGGCAAAGGATGATATTTCAATATTTTATTCTGGTATTTCTCTTTTATCAGGTTCATTTATTCATTAGACATAATTAGATATGAGGCACTATCTCTCTCATAGTCCAAACTTATGTCTAGATTTTATTTCTCCTCATTATAGACATTCCTCTGTGTCTCAAAATGTACAAACCACTTTCAAGGAGCTGCTGGATTAGTTATAAATGATGTTATAAATGATGAGGGATGGTCATTTGCTCTTATTTCCATTGCTGCTGAGAGACATCACTAATTCCTACAAATTATGTAGTTTTTCATAATGTCTTTTACATACTTTTAATAATACTCCCTTTGGAAGAAAAGGTATACGTTATCTACTCATGTCTTTCATAGTTTGGCCCTGTCTCAGGTATCTAGTGCTGCTCTAACAGAAATACCACAAGTGGATGGCTTTAACAAAGAGAAGTTTATTTCCTCACAGTAAAGTAGGCTAAAGTGCAAATTCAGGGCGTCAGCTCCAGGGGGAAGGCTTTCTCTCTCTGTCAGGCTTCTCATCAATCTTCCCCTGGACTAGGACAAATCTAAAGGGCAGGGACCTCGGCACAGGGACCCCAGGTTCAAAGGATGCGCTATGCTCCTGGCACTGCTTTATTGGTAATATGAGGTCCCCCACTCTCTGCTTGCTTCCCTTTCTTTTTATCTCTTGTAAGATAAAAGGTTGTGCAGGCCACACCCCGGGGAAACTCCCTTTACCTTGGATCAGGGGTGTGAAGATAGTAAGGGTGTTACAATTCCACCCTAATCCTCTTTAACATAAAATTACAATCACAAAATGAAGGACAGCCACACGTTACTGGGAATCATGGCCCAGCCAAATTGATATAGACATTTTTTGGAGGACATAATTCAATCCACGACAGGCTCCAAATATAAAATCTGTAATATGTCATATGTGGTAAAAATTTTCATTTCAAAATTGATGGAATATAATGACACTATTAGTTTTAACATTGGTGTCATCCCCTTCTACACCCCCTCCTCCACCCCACCCCCATGAACACCATTTTTGCTTCTTTGTATTATTTTTGGTGAGTTTCAGTATTGGGAAGAAGAAAAGCTTACTCCACAGAAATCACTCTTGTTTTGGAATGTTATGAATTGACATCATCCAATGGACCATTCTGAAAATAGGAGTTTCATTAGCCAGATGTGGAGAACAGGGAAAAATGATTGGCAGCTGAAGCATATGAAAGACTCAGGATCTGTGCTAAGACTGGTAAGGTTAAATTTCAATGAAATAGGCAGCAAAATTGGTTGTGTTCATGTTCTACGTGAACTAATACAATTGTTTATAGGGTATGGCATCTGATGTTTCTATGCATAGATTTATTCATGATTTACTAATTATTATGATTTTCTTGGAGAGAGGAAAGTAAGTTTTTTTTAACACACCATGCTTACATTGCTTTAGGCCACTGACATTGTGTCACAGTAACGGCATCCCTTTAAAACTAAGATACATATTAACAAATTTTAATAAATAATAGAAATTAGGCAAAGACAAGGGGCCAAATCTGAAGGGGCATTCCACATCCTTATTTTAAGCATTCTCTATACAACAAAGGAAAAAATAAATATATATCATCAACAGAAATTGGCTAAGGGCAATTAAGGTTAAGAGTTATTATAATTGTTTTAATAGAGGGTAAGGGAGAAAGAACAGCTGAGGGAACTAAAGAGAGTTTTAAGATATGTAACATAGGGAAGGAAGGACATAAATATTGCATCTGCAGCCCAGAAAGTTGTTGCTAAATAAAGTGGGAACTTGAAAATTAGAAAGCCTACTCTAAACAATTGGAAACCACTGGAATAAACCCTTCCTGCATCCAATTTTGACTGGCCAATAAGCATTGGGTCCGCCTTTTATGGCAGGGTCTGAAACCCAAGCTCTGATCTCAAATCTGTTTTTGGATTGTTTTACATTCATTTGGTTGTTATTTATTTATATTCATTTTCAAGTCTAGGGTGAGTTGCTTATTCAGTCCTATTGATATGAGGGAAAATGTTATTTTTTTGTATAGACTCTAGGATATATTTCACTTGAAATTGAAAAAGTCATCATTATAGGTACCCAATCGCAGTGTAAATGGAGGCTGCTAACTTCTGCCACAGTAAATTTAACCAAACCTGCTATCTCTTATAGGCACCTAACCTTCTCGGGGCACGTTGGGACTTTGACACTCAATGTTCTTCATTCAGCCCACATATTGATGCTTTTCAACAGGGTTAGTTTCTCAGGTTAGATTCCCCAGGAAGCAGAGACTAAGAAAGAGGTTTGTGTGCAACAAGTTTATTGGGCAACACTCTTAGGATCAATACTTCTGTTGGAAGCAGGAATGGACAAAAGGAAAGTTGAGCTGTGATGCAGATGCAACACAGGCCTCAGCCATGCCTACAGAGAGCTCTGGAGCTGAAGTAGCCCTTTAGATTTGTCCCAGCTAAAGTCAAGGAGGCCAGACATTTTGCACCCTATATTAACCATTAGAAAGATGGCATGACCTTGGGTGAGGTGGCTCTTCAGCCATGGGCAAGTTCTGGAGAGGATCAAGCTGAGAGGTATGGGAACGAGAGCATCAGGGGAGGGAGATCTTAGCGGTACACCATGGCATCCTCCACAGCTTATTACCACTGCCCCTCCAATTGTCTTTAGCATCTTAATTTCTAATCTATTCTCTGAAAGTTTCCACTTCCTTTCTATTTTCGTTCCTTGTGCCCCAGCTTAAAAGACTTCCAATCTCCTCTGTGACATCTCCATATTTCATTAAGACCATACTCCAAATGCCACTGCCTTTTTAAATATTGAAGCCAAGAACATTACAACAATTTACTCATACTTCTTATCTGCCAGATTTAGAGGTTTAAATAACTTCAGGAAATGTGGTAAGTCTGTGGGAGGCGTAGTATTAGAACTTATAGTTCCTGCTTTTTCATTTATAGTTTAGCGTAAGGAAGAATGTTTTCTTTTTAGTATTCTCTCCTCTTTGCAAGTCTGAAAATTGGAAAGAAAACATAGGATATGTATTCACTTTTGCAGCCAGATCCTTCGGGATTCAGAGATAAGGGAATAAATCACTGCTTACGGTTAACACTGCAAAATATCTGCTTTTCTTACATTCAAATGTTTTATATATTTTTATCTGTTTGTTTTCTGTTCTCCAGTCTCTGTTAATTGTAAAGTATATAAAATAACCTACAGATTTTCTGTATAATGTCAAATAATCAAGTGTTTAGCTGGGAGGAACTATCATCTATTGATACTTTATTAGTCATGACCACATACATTGACTCATTTTTATTTTATCTTCACAACATCTCTGCAGGATAAAGACTATTATATCTGACTTTTTAGATAAGGAAACTAAAGCTCAGTGGGGTAAAACAGATTTCTCAAAACATACAGAATTCAAATGCCTCTTCTTACCAACTGAGAGGTTTTTTTTGTGGGCTGAAGTCTGACATTTTGTGTTCTGAAATTTAAAGAGGCTATGGAGGTGAACACCAGAAATCCTGTTAAGATACTGATTCTTCATGTGGTCCTATTTGCTTAAATTGTTAGCCTTATAGATTGATGGCATAAAACTACAAAACCCTTCCATCTAAAGAGTAATTTTGGAAACTAGCCTTGCATCATTACTTTGGAAGAATTTCTTTGAGAGGATTCAGTGAATGGATAATATTTTTATGCTTCAATTTGTACCTCTTTGTGCCCATTTGGGTTCTTAGAGAAGAAGATGCCCAGACAGAATAGATGTACAAAAGAGTTACTGGGAGAAAACACCTGTAAAGGATAAAGAAGGAATGAGCATTAGAAGGCAGGGAAAACCTTTAGTTGACAAGTCAGGTCTCATACTTGTGAAAAAAAGAGAGGCAAGGAAGAGAGTAGGGTAGGAAGAGCTTCAGACAGTACTTTTCTGAGAAAGCTGCAGCCAGGCTGATGGAGAATCCCATATCAAAGGCTGTCTGTTAGAGGAGTCCTGCACTGGGCAGAAATGATCCAGGCCTAGTACCTCACCATGCTCACTTATTGACAAGAGCAGCCCAGGGGGAACTGGTCCAGTTGCAAATGCTGCTGTAGAGCTGAAGGTGCAGCTGATAGAGGCTGTTCTGGATTGAATTGTGTCCCCAGATATATATGTTAAATCCCTAACCCCTTCACCTGTGAATGTGACCCTGTTTGGAAATAGGGGTTTTCTTTTTTTATGTTAATGAGGGCATACCAGAGTAGAGTGGACCCTTAACCTAATCCCATCAGAGTGGTGTTTTATAAAAAGAGCAGAATAGACACAGTGACACACATGCATGGGTAAGATACCACATGAAGATGGAGGTGGATGCATTCACAAGTCCAGGAATGTTAAGGTTGGCCAGAAGCTTCTAGAAGCTGAAAGAGACAAAAAAGACTCTCCCCTAGAGTCAACACCCTGAACTTGGACTTTTAGCTGCCTGAACTATGAGAAAATAAATTTCTGTTCTTCAAAGTTGCCCACTTGTCGTATTTTTGTTATGGCAGCACTAGGAAGCTGAGACAGAGGCTATCTGTCAATGTGCCCTGTAGCAGGTACTCGGCAGGAAATCTGAGCTGTGCACCTCCAGGTCTGCCACACTCCTCATTTCCCTTCCTATTTGGTGGATTTCTTACCCTTTCGTTCTTAAAAATTTAATTGCCTATGCCTATGCGGTCATCTACATTCATATATAATGTATTCCTAAAGCACATGCACAAGTTAAAAAAAAAAGATTTAAAAAGTAAACTTACTTTTTATAATGAAGGATGTGTTCTCAGAGAACTAAGATTAGTAGAATGATTTTATAAAATCCTTACTGATCCTTCTTCCTTTAGAGAAAATGCACAATGGCATATTTTCAATTTTCCATGCACGTTCTTTAATTTTGTCTGTTTCCTTCACAACTGATCACGTGCTACTACTTTATGTTGATTTAGTCTGATTGAGGCTAATGACTCAGCATTTTCAGTATAGCTCTAATGGCTTTCGTCTTTGCCTCAATTTTATTGTTTTTGGTTTTAGGACTATATTCCTTACCTCTACTATGAGAACTTTAAGTTTTAAGTTTCCTATTAATTCTCGTAAAATTATATGGGTGAAAAGCAATAATATATTCAAATAACTGCAAAAATCCTGTTCTACCAAGAAATGAAGTATTAGTACCAAAGCTTAACTGCTGCCTGGCAGGCAGCACCACCCTGAGATACTTAAAATGCTTGTTTGATGATGGGTGAACACAAAGTCTATGTTTAGAACATGAAATGGCATTTAGAAATAGTTCTGAATATCATTTGTAATTATTTGTCCTAGGTCTGGCTACCTTAGAAGCAGAGCTTCAGTCTTGGATTTTTATGTAAATGATTTATTTAGCAGGTGTTCTTGGGTAAGACTCAAAGAAAATGAGGGAGGAAGAGCAGCTAAGGAAAGGTGATTTCAGGTGACACTCAGCTTCAGCCTGATATGGCAGGGACTTCTGTAACACAAATGTTTGCACTACAGAGTCAGCTCTGCTTTGTGGCAAGGCAGTGGAGGTTTTGTTACCACTATCTCCCGCTCACTCACATACTCATATCACTCACTGGTTCCGGGCTGCCTCTGGGTGAGACAGATCCAATCACCCAAGGGCAATCTTCTCGAAAAGGTTGCAGGTGTGAGTGGTTAGCTACAAATCTCATACCAGCAATAAAATGGATGGTTGGGGCAGGGATGGTCTCCAAGAGTCTCTATTTCAACAGTGTTTGTTTCAGGAAAGTCAAACCCAGGAAAACGTCTATATCGAAGGTTGACAGTTGTTTGAATGTGGGAACAGGGAAATAGTACCATGCCAAATATCACTTCTAGTTACTTCATATATCTCCTTCTTAACTCCTAGGCACTGAATTTCTTATACCTCCAATCTGAAAGACTTTCAGTTACCTGTCGTGGCCAGCAATCCAGAGTTACTGTGTCATTTTAGTCATTCTCTTCACAACACGCGCACACACACACACACACACACACACACACACACACACACACACACACACACACACACACCCCTAGGGCAAAAGAACTGTATTACACACTTATTATTTCATCCATGAAATTTCTTGATTAAGTGAAGTTATCAGGCCAGGTTCTGAGTAAGTTACAGGGCAAGGAAAAGAGTCTCAAGTTATTGAGACGAAGTATTGGCTTTAGTATAGGTATCATGTTTCCTGGAAGAATCATGTGAATTTACAACATTCACGTGTGCACTTGCCTAAACTACCAAAGAGAGATGTGCTCGAGCCCAGCAGCTACTCAGCACTGAGATCAAGAACAGAGAGCAAAAACAAACAGAGAAGCTCAAGAAACTCTTTTACTCCCACTGAATTTTCCATTTCACATGCAGAGAATATAAAATGGTAGAATCGATGGCTTTGGTCAGAGGCTAAAAGTAAATGTTTTAGGTAACACTGCATCACTGAATTCCCAATTGTATCTTTCTGTTTCTTTTCTAAAATTTGAAATTTAAAAGGTTTAAGTTTTATTAAATGATTTTTTTTTTGAAAGCCAGGAAACTTCAATTTCAATTCCCTCAAATGGTATATTCAGGCCCTGCTCACCTCATGAGCTTTTTATGTAGGAAAAGGAGACTAGTTTTAGGACCAAGGCAATGATACAGTAAATTGATCAATTACCTGCCCCCTGTGGAAATTCCTACAGGGTTATCATGCCCTGGGCTGCCTAAGTGTCTCATTTGTACCTAAAAAACAAGAAGTGTCATTTTTTCCCTATTCAAGATGTCACAAGCCCAATTTTCATCTGCTAAGAATCACAGATACTAGTCTCTGAAGGTGCTAGCACTTGTGGCTAAGTCTGAGGTGATTAAAATGCCTCAGCACTTTGAGGATTGGTGCCCTTCCATCACTTCTCATCTCCAGCTGCTTCCCTGTCTGACTCTCCTTCTGTCTCTCATTACGATCCATCATTATCCATTTTAAGGTCTGTATAAGTCATGTGAATCAAGGAAAATTGAGAGCCTTAGCAAAAGACGTTTCTACAGACATGAACCACGGGTAAAAAAAAAACACTGGCCTTGTCCAATTTATGTTTCTAATTTTATAAATACATTTATTTTTTTCCCTTCAATTTCCTTCTGTTCTTTCACTAATGTGCTCTCTCTCTCTCTCTCCCCACACGTACACACATACACGCATGCACACAAACACACCATTCATTGACTTATATGTGCCAGCTGAGGTTTGGTTTAAATGCCCTTAAGATTCTTAAGTAGAAAGAGGGCAGGGAGAAACCCTTCAATCAAGCTTTAAGAGAACTCGTCCATGTTTCAGGAGAAAATCTTAGTGGTCAGAAACAGAGTATCCCTGCCACACAGGGATGACAACTGATGAAGTGCAAAGGTAATATGGTACATGGAAATGAACTGGATTTCTGTAATGTGGAGCTTTCTGGAATTTCCCCACTGTACCCCATGTTTGCTGCACTACAATTGAACAAAAGAAGTTTACAGGTTCACTTAAGGAGATAATGGTTTCATGGCAGCCCAACACTTCTAGGAAGCCCCAGATAAAAACATCTGGAAATGGGACCCATGACAATATAATCCAAGCAAAGTGTATCTGGATTTTGAACTTTTTGTTTTTGTTTGTTTGTTTTAACTCTGAATCCTCTGTGGAGTGAGATGGGATAGAGACAAGAAAGAATTGTAAATATGTCAGATTTTTGAAGCCTCCACCCGTTTCTGGAGTACTTTAGTTATTTAAGACTACCTCTTTGGGATAGTCTGCACTTTACGGGTAAGTAACTCAGGCATTAGCCTTAATTGGAAACAGGATATGACACCATCAGGCTCAATTCTGTAACATGCGATTAGAGGGCAGTGGGTGGCCTACACATCAGAGACTGAAGAGCCTTACATATTATATATATATATATCTCCCAAGAAAGAGATTGTTAGAGAGGTATTGTCATCAAAGGCTATAGACAGGCTGACGGTGAGCCCAGAGGAGAGAGCTACTCAATAGGCTGTGTCAGTAGATAGAGCCTACTGAAGCCTGCTTTTATGATTACCACCAACACATGCAGTCCTATAGGGAGAATCTGAGACTGACTCCAGAGAGGAAGACCTTTTAGGAGCTGCCCTTCTTCCTGTTCATTTACTTGCCATTTTTGCCAGGTGTGTGGACTTAAATATTCACCTGTCTCCCCTCTTGGAACCACATAAAGGTACTGGCATCTGCCTTAACAGGAAGCAAATAGAATCTCCTATGTGTAATGTTATTGTTAAATAGCTTAAAGGAAAATAGTCTTAATGTGAAATATGTATATTCTGATTCAGTATATCTGTGGTGGAAATGCAAATTCTTAGTAGGGAACTTTTTAGAAATGCAAATTCTCAGCAGGAGTTCAGACCTTAACAAACTGGTTGGAAGCCCTGCCAGGAAGTCTGGAGTCCATGACAATTTGAAATTCTGTTTTGCAGTTTCCCCCTTTTGATTAGGATTATTCTATGGAATCTTTGATCAAAATGTTCAGAATTGGTAGCAGGGAACCATCCAGTCCTTCTGGTCTTATGGAAAAGGAGGCAGTTGTTCATGGAGGTAATTAGTCACATATTCCATATCATCCTTCAATTCCTGACTCTCCTACTTCTTCTTTTGTTCAAGGCAAATAGAGACCCATTGTTGTGCCTTGGATGGCCACTTGAAAGCCTTTAAGATCCTAGGCACTACACAACAAACTAGGAGGTAGAACAGAAGCACTAAACATTTTATTAGGCCTGTTAACTGGGATGTCCCATGAAACCATGACCCTAAACCTACAGACCAAGAAACCAAATCCCATGAAGTTTTTTGTTTGTACATAAGCAGCCTCAGCAGCTATTCTTTGTTGTTGTTGTTATAAATATATCTATCACACAACTTTTGCCAATTCAACTTTTTACAGGTGTACATCTTATTGACAACAATTCAATAATTGGAGTGCGGTCCTACCCTTAATAAATGTGCTATTTCCATCACCATTAAACACCCTTCCCCCTCCATCCCTGGTACCCACTAATAAAATTTGTTCTCTACACATTTGCCTTTTATTGTCTTTTTATATATGTGAGTTTATACAATATTTGTCCCTTCATGATTGAATTATTTTGCTCAGCATAATGTCTTCCAGCTCCATCCATGTTGTAGCATGTATTAAGACTTCATTTACCCTACTGGCTGAGTAATATTCCATTGTATATATGTACCATATTTTTTTCATCCATTCTTCTGTTGATGGTCATTTAAGTTGTTTCCACCTTTTGGCTATTGTGAATAGTGCTGCAATAAACTTTGGTGTACAAGTCTCTAGTTTCATCTCTTCTGGGTATTTACCCAGGAGTGGAATTGCTGGGTGATCTGCAGTTCTATTTTTAGTTTTTTGAGGAACCACCGCACTGTTTTCCACAAATAGCTATACCATTTTGCATTCCCACCAACAATGGGTAAGGGTTTCCCATGTCCCCATATCCTTGTCAGCAAATGTTATTTTCTGTTTTTTTTTTTTATTTTAATCTTAGCCATCCTCTAAACCAAAACAAACCCGTTGCTGTCATTTCGACTCTGACTCACAGCAACCCTATAGGACAGAGTAGAACTGCCCCATAGGGTTTCCAAGGAGCGGCTGGTGGATTTGAACTACTGACCTTTTGGTTAGCAGCCTGAGTTCTTAATCACTATGCCACCCAGCCCTTCTTGTGGGAGTGAAATGGTATCTTATTGTGGTTTTGATTTTCGGCTCCCTGATGGCTAACGATGCTGAGAATCTTTTCATCTGTTTGGTGGCCATTTGAATGTCCTTTTTGGTGAAATCTCTATTCAAGTCCTTTGCCCATTTTATGATTGGGCTATTTGTCTTTTTGTCACTAAGTTGTCAAAGTCTTATAAATATTTTGGTTATTAGATTCTTGTTGGATGTATGATTTCATTTCCCTCATTTTTTTTATAAACAAAAAAGTAAATGTCACTTTAAAATGGCTGCTGGCATGAGCTACACTGCTGTAGCTACGTTGCAGAGGAATAGTTATTACTTCTGGACTCCAGAGTGGAGTCTTCAGAGAAGAAATCCTTCTCACTCATGCTCCTCAGGTGGAGCCTGAATGTCACACAGAAAAAACAGTATTGGTGCTTGTTCTACAAACCATTAATCTATAGTTTATACTTCAACTATTCACATGATTTTATAGCTAGCACCTAAGTTAACAGAAACAGGAATGGGCAGAGAACTGGGTGGGCAATATTAAGTTTTGGAAACAGAGGATGATAAATGGAAATATTCAAAGATGACACTTCTGCTACCTGGGAGGTAGCAATCTGAAACAGAAGCTAACACCTAACATTTTACTTTCATGCCACTAATCCCTGAACTCTTTAGAACTGTCTCCATTTCATAAACAAAACATGAAATAACATCTACTGCATTTTTCTTCTACTTATCACTTGCAGCAATTCAGAAATCAAGTATTAAAACATGAAAATCACATGGTTTTCTAATGCATTTACCTCATGTTGAGGATTGAAATAATCAGAAATAATCAGTGCTAATCTATTTCTTCAATCTAGCATTCTGACTCAGCTGTCCCACTTCTTTTTTCCCCCTTCCAAATCAAAATCACACATACACACGTACAAAATCATTTTTACCTTGAATAACATAAACAGTAATCATCTCCCACTGTTATTACAGAAGATTAGCAGTAGCATTAAGGGACATAATCTGCACTGTACTTTTATTCATCAAGCAGCATTTATGTGAAGAGTATTTAGATGGATAATTCCACAGTCTGGAAATTATAAAGAAGGAGCTTACAGAAACAGAGCTGCAGAACAGGTAGAAGCCTGTTTTCTTAGCTATCACTAAACATGCGCCTATGTGGGGAGGCTTCGGAACTGACCCCTGAGAGGAAGTGCCATTTAGAAGCTGTGTGTTTTCCTGCTCCTGCATGTACCATATGATCTTATATCCCCCTGCCTCTCCTCTTAGAGCCATATATGGGGACTGGCTTACCAGGAAGCATGTAGAATCTCCTAGATGAGCTAAAGGGATGTTGAAGTTATGAAGGTTCTCACTGCTGTTAGATGAGGTTCATGTTCCTTCTCCTTTTGTCCAACTCAGTTCTTTCAACTGCCACACAGATCTCTAGGTTTCTGACTCTTTATCTGGATTAGGTTATTCCAGCACATGATATTTGCACATTGCTGGTCCAAATACATTTATCTTTTGAACCACTACTTTTCCTGATACTTAATCCTCACATGTAGCACCTTTAAGCATGGAAATGGAAAGGAAAAGAGTAAAAAGAATGTGAGAGATATTGTGGAGTTATTCATAGGAACTATTGACTGGATGTGGGGTTATGGTGAAGAAGAGTCACAAGTTACAAGAGTTTTGAAACTAGATGACTAGATTAGTGATTACACTGACAGAAGTAAAAGATCAGAAGGAGTAAGATCAAAGGGAAATGACAGCAAATACTGCTTGGATACTTGTAAGGCACATGCTGGAGGTAAGCAGACAGCTGGGTACGTGACCTCAAAGAGTTAGCTACACAAGCCGGAGCCTGACACTTGGGAGTCAGTTACACGAAAGTGATAATTATAGCTATGGGAAAAGATATCTCTAAGTGAGAAGTTATAAAGAGACCGAAGATAAAGACTGAGTAAAGAATCTTGACAATGCCTATATTTAGAGTGTGAGGAGGAAGACAACAAAAAGGCATAGGAAAAATATTCAAAGATGGAAAACCAAATTGTACAGTGATTGATGGTTTGGTTAATACATCAATTCACTCATTCATTCTTTGAACAAATAAATTTTGAGCTCCTTTAATGTACTAAACAGTGATACAAATTATACACAGTATTACCCTCATGGAACATGCAGTTTAATGTAGGAAGCAGCTATTAATCAAATAATTTGATCAGTGTATATAAAGTTACACTTGCAATAATCCTATGTAGGAGAAGAATGTGGTTCTCTGAGAGTGTTTGATGGGACCAATTGACCAGGTCAAGAAATCCAGGGAAGACTGTCCTGGGAAAGTGATGAATAATATATGAAGCCCCCATGAGTCTGTTAGTTTGTCATAGTGTGGGGGCTTGTGTGTTGCTGTGATGCTGGAAGCTATGCCACTAGTATTCAAATACCAGCAGGGTCACACATGGTGCACAAGTTTCAGTGGAGCGTCCAGATTAAGACAGACTTGGAAGAAGGACCTGGAGGTCTACTTCTGAAAAGAATTAAATGGTGAAAACCTGTAAATAGCAGTGGAACATTTTCTGATATAGTGCCGGAACATGAGCCCCTCAGGTTGGAAGGCACTCAAAAGCTGACTAGAGAAAAACTGCCTCTTCAAAGTAGAGACCACCTTAGTGATGTAATGGAGTCAAGCTTTCAGGACCTTCACTTGCTGAAGTGGCACAACTCAAAATAAGAAGAAATAGTGGCAAACATCCATTAATAATTGGAACATGGAATGTACAAAGTATGTATCTATGAAGACTCGAAGTCATCATAAATGAAATGGAATGCATGAAGATTGATATCCTAGGCATCAATGAGCTGAAATGAACTGGTGTTGGCCATTATGAATCAGACAGTCATATGATCTACTATGCAGGGAATGACAAATTGAAGAGGAATGGTATCACGTTCATCATCAAAAAGAACATTTCAAAATCTATCCTGAAGTACAATGCTGTCAGTGATAGGATAATATCTACACACCTACAAGGAAAACAAGGCTCCAAGAATTGACTGAATACCAATTGAGATGTTTCAACAAATAGATGCAGCACTGGAAATGGTCACTCATCTATGCCAAGAAATTTGGAAGACAGCTACCTGGCCAACCAACTGGAAGAGATCCATGTTTATGCGTATTCCCAAGAAAGGTGATCCAACTAAAAGTGGAAATTATCGAACGATATCATTAATATCACATGCAAGTAAAATTTTGCTGAAAATCATTCAAAAGCAGCTGTAGCAGTATATCGACAGGCAACTGCCAGAAATTCAGACCAGATTCGGAAGATGTTGTGGAACTAGGGATAACATCGCTGAAGTCAAATGGATCTTGGTTGAAAGCAGAGAATACCAGAAAGATGTTTACCTGTGTTTTAGTGACTATGAAAAGGCATTCAACTGTGTGGATCTTAACAAATTATGGATAACATTGGGAAGGATGGGAATTCCAGAACACTTAATTGTGCTCATGAGGAACCTGTACATCGATCAAGAGGCAGTCATTCGAACAGAACAAGGGGATACTGCATGGTTTAAAGTCAGGAAAGGTGTGCATGAGGGTTGTATCCTTTCACCATACCTATTCAAACTGTATGCTGAGCAAATAATCTGAGAAGCTGGACTCTATGAGGAAGAATGGGGCATGAGGATTGGAGGAAGACTCATTAAAAAAGTGCCTTAGGCAGATGACACAACCTTGCTTGCTGAAAGTGAAGAGGACTTGAAGCACTTACTGATGAAGATCAAAGACCATAGCCTTCAATATGGATTACACCTCAACATAAAGAAAACAAAAGTCCTCACAACTGGACCAGTAAGTAACATCATGATAAATGGAGAAAAGATTGAAGTTGTCAAGGATTTCATTTTACTTGGATCCACAATCAGCGCCCATGGAAGCAGCAGCCAAGAAATCAAAAGATGCATTGCATTGGGAAAACTAGATGCAAAGGACCTCTGTAAAGTATTGAAAAGCAAAGATGTCACCTTGAAGACTAAGGCATGCTTGACCCAAGCCATGATATATTCAACTGCATCATATGCATGTGAAAGCTGGACGATGAATAAGGAAGACTGAAGAAAAATGGACGCTTTTGAATTGTGGTGTTGGCGAAGAATATTGAATATACCATGAACTGCCAAAAGAACAAATAAATCTGTCTTGGAAGAAGTACAACCAGAATGCTCCTTAGAAGCAACGATGGCTAGACTACACCTTACTTACTTTGGACGTGTAGTCAGGAGGGATCAGTCCCTGGGGAAGGATATCATGCTTGGTAGACTACACGGTCGGTGAAAAAGAGGAAGACCCTCAATGAGATGGATTGACACAGTGGCTGCAACAATGGGCTCAAGCATAACAATGATAGTGGGCATGCCTCAGGACCGGGCAGTGTTTCATTCTGTTGTGCTTGGGGTCGCTATGAGACAGAACTAACTTGATGACACCTAACAACAACAACAAGGAAGATCAGTTAATACAACTTTTATTCAAATTTACATACTAACCACTAAGGCCAAAGATGAAGAAATTGAAGATTTTTACCAACTTCTGCAGTCTGAAATTGATCAAACATGCAATCAAGATGTATTTATAACTACAGGTAATAGGAATACAAAAGTTGGAAACAAAGAAGAAGGATTGGAAATTGGAAAATATGGCCTGGGTGACAGAAGGCTGGAGATGCTGGAGATCGTATGATCAAATTTTGCAAGACCAATGACTTCTTCATTGCAAATACCATTTTTCAACAATATAAACAGTGACTATACACGTGGACCTCGCCGGATGTAATACACAGGAATCACATTGACTACATCTGTGGAAAAAGACGATGGAACAGCACAATATCATCAGTCAGAACAAGGCTAGGGGCTGACTGTGGAACAGACCATCAATTGCTCATATGCAAATTCAAGTTGAAGCTGAAGAAAATCAGAACAAGTCTACTAGTGACAAGTTATGACCTTGAGTATTTCCCACCTGAATTTAGAAACCATCTCAAGAATCGATTTTATGCATTGAACACTAATGACTGAAGACCAGACAAGTTGTGGAACAACATCAAAGGCATCATACATGAAGATAGCAAGAGGTCAATAAAAATACAGGAAAAAAAGAAAAGACCAAAATGAATGTCAGAAGTGTCTCTGAAACTTGATCTTGAACATCAAGTAGCTAAACCAAACAGAAGAAATGATGACGTAAAAGAGCTGAACAGAAGATTTAAATGGGCAGCTTGAGAAGACAAAGTAAAATATTATAAAGACATGTGAAAAGACCCGGAGTTAGAAAACCAAAAGGAAAGAACACACTCGGCACTTCTCAAGCTGAAAGAACTGGAGAAAAAAATCAAGCCTTGTTGCAATAATGAAGGATTCTACAGGGAAAGTATTAAACAATGCAGGAAGCATTAAAAGAAAATGAAGGAATACACACAGTCACTATACCAAAAAGAACTACTCGATGTTCAACCCTTTCAGGAGGTAGCATATTATCAGGAACTGATGATAATGAATGAAGAGGTCCAAGCTGCACTGAAGGCATTGGTGAAAAACAAGGCTCCAGGAATTGACTGAATACTAATTGAGATGTTTCAACAAATGGATGCAGCGCTGGAAGTGCTCACTTGTCTATGCCAAGAAATTTGGGAAGACAGATACCTGGCCGACCAAATGGAAGAGATCCATATTTAGGCCTATTTCCAAGAAAGGTGAACCAACCAATTGCAGAAATTGTCAAACAATATCATTAATATCATATGCAATTAAAATTTTGCTGAAGATCATTCAAAAGTGGTTGCAGCCGTACATTGACAGGGAACTGCCAGAAATTCAAGCCAGATTCAGAAAAGGACTTGGAATGAGAGATATCATTGCTGATGTCAGATGGATCCTGGCTGAAAACAGGGAATACCAGAAAGATGTTTACCTGTGTTTTAGTGACTATGCAAAGGCATTTGACCATGTAGATCATAACAAATTATAGATAATATTGCGAAGAATGGGAATTCCAGAATACTGAATTGTGCTCATGAGGAACCTGTACAGAGATCAAGAGGCAGTCGTTCAAACAGAACAAGGGGATAGTGCTTGGTTTAAAGTCAGGAAAGGCATGCATCTGGGTTGTATCATTTCACCATACCTATTCAATCTGTATGCTGAGTAAATAATCCTAGAAGCTAAATTACATGAAGAAGAATGGGACATCAAGACTGGAGGAAGACTCATTAAAACCTGCTTTATGCAAATGACACAACCATGCTTGCTGAAAGTGAAGAGGACTTGAAACACTTACAGATGAAGATCAAAGACCACAGCCTTCAGTATAGATTACATCTCAACATAAAGAAAACAAAAATCCTCACAAATGGACCAATAAGCAGCATCATGATAAATGGAGAAAAGATTGAAGTTGTCAAGAATTTCATTTTACTTGGATCCATAGTCAACACCCATGGATGCAGCAGTCAAGAAATCAAAGGGCACATTTCATTGGGCAAATCTGCTGCAAAAGACCTCTTTAAAGTGCGAAAAAGCCAAGTTGTCTCCTTGATGACTAAGGTGTGCCTGACCCAAGCCATGGAGTTTTCAATCACCTCATATGCATGAAAAAGTTGTACAATGAATAACGAAAACAAAAGAAGAATCAATGACTTTGAATTATGCTGTTGGGAAAGAATATTGAATATACCAAAAGAAGGAATAAATCTGTCTTGGAGGAAGTACAGCCAGAATGCTCCTTAGAAGCAAGGATGGTGAGACTTTGTCTCACATACTTTGAACGTGTTGTCAGAAACGATCAGTCCCTGGAGAGGGACATCATGCTTGGTAAAGTAGAAGTCAACATAAAAGAGGAAGACCCTCAAGGAAATGGATTGGCACAGTGGCTGCAACAATGAGCTCAAGCATAACAACCATTGTGAGCATGGCACAGGACTGGGTACGGTTTCATTCTGTTTTACATATGGTCATGATGAGTAAGAATTGACTAAATGGCACCTAACAACAACAAGAAGAATATATGAAGAGAAAATGGGAATTGCTCTTGCTGTTGTTAAATTAGGAGAAGAAACATGCAGACATCCCACTCACCCTAAGGCCAGTAGCAAGAATTGTCCTAGGTTAAAATCACCATAAAGTTATAGTAAAGCAAGATTTTATTCAGCATATATTCCAACAGGCAAAAGTGGGAAATGGACAAGCATGCTGCCAGATCTGTGTCTGCCCAAGTCCAAGGAATATTAAAGAATCATCAGCATATATTAACCTTACAAATTGGGAAAATCATTGAAAGGTTCACTTTTTCACAGATTGTCTAAAAACTGCTTAATCACCATAATTCTACATTTTGAACTATCTTAAAAACCATTGGTACAAATTTCAGTAACAACAGTCAAGAAGGTCTTCATTTGTCCAACAAATCTTACTATTTACTAAATACTAATAAAAAAGATAAGAGTGGAAAGTATGTGAGTCTTTTGTGCTCTATTAAATATTTGTTTAGGTAAAAGTTTCCCTAAAAGATATTTTCAAAGATTGTCTTAGTATTGTTTTTATACAACAGTGCCCAGTTCATGTGTCCTTGGTAGTCCTTGTGAGTCTCTGTGAGTCCATCTCCAGCTGGGTCACCTTCTTTATACACATGGACAGGGAGTAATGGCTCCAATTTTGACTCCTAAGTCACTCCTTCCTTTTGATCGGAGATTGGAGATAACACATTAATAATCAAAACCTGGACTTAGGTTCCTAGATGGTGACCATGGCAGGCTCTTCAAACTCATGGTGTGGCTTTCCACCAGATACCATCTTGTTCTTCACCAGGATCTTAAGTAAGAATGAAGTTCTCATCAATCACATTACAGAAATGAGCAGAATCAATGCACATCAACATTTTAGCCTGAATCTTTCTTTTGCGTTTGAAGTGTGTAATACAGTAGAAGATAAGTTTTATTATGCCTAATACTATCAGGATGCAGATTAAGAATATTACTATTTCTTCCAATAGTGATCTAGCCTGTGTGCTTATTCTTGATGATAACCAACCAAATAAATCTGGTGTTTGTAGGGGTTTTATACTGTGCAACCAAGTAGCTTGCTGTCTAATTCTACACATATCTTGTTATACTTCTCCTGTGTTATTTATCCAAATGCAACAAGAGATATTTGCTACAGCACAGAAAAATCTAAGACTATTATGTTATCTAATGCCACTTTAGCTAATGAGGTGGGAGATCACTGTTGTGTTTCCATCTTATTAGCAACTTCGTCTGCCATATATACCATAGTGATTGATAAATTCTTAAAGATTTCTCTAATTCAACTATATCATAAGAAGGAATTGAAGCTCTTAGAAATGACCGACCTCACCCTGAGTGTTGGATCAATGGGTTTTCTTCTCACTCTCATTTTACAATGTGTAACAATTTAACATTACTTTTCCAATACTGACTAGCATTATTACTATGACTATCTAAAGGTAATCCTAACGTTCCCAGAATGCATTGTCCATGCATTTACCAGGAGTGTAAACAAGAGATGGCCCACATAAACTCACTGTAGGTTGGAAAGGGATCATCTAAACTAGCATAGTTGGATCTACCACATAAAAACATACATCCATAAGGAACACACGAAGTTCGTCTAGAGGAAACAGAAGATACAGAAAATGTTACGTGTGACAACCAAGTTTCCACTAGAGAGTACATGATTAGCAAGATAATACAGAATGGACTCCTCCCGTTGGAGGTCTTCAGTTAAACTACCTAAAAACATACTAACTGTTCTCCCTGAAAGCAAGCTGCCCTTCCCTGGTTTACTTATTAACAGTCATGGGTCACTATCTCAGAAGCAGAAGTGGAACCTAAGACAAAATGGAGTTCGAGTCAGACCTTGTGTCAGTCATTTTAGTTAAGCCAAGTGCCTCAGTTTTATGGTGTCTTCAAGGCCACTTTAGAGGAACATCTTGGTTTCCCAAAAGACTGATACAAACTGTGAGGTCCATCTCCTCTGAGAACCTGGTTTATCCAAGATACACAATTTTCTGCACAGCAAGTGGGTGACAGTTTGATTAAAAACACTGGACAGGTATTACATACAACATTGTCTTGAAGACTGATTAAAATAATTACTGATTTACCCTAAACATATATCTAGTCTGATACTTGGGGTCAGTTTCCCAAAACAGACTGAATTCTTCAAAAAAGCATAACATCCAGAGTAAAACAGTCCTATTAGTTAATCTGGACCATTGTTTGACACAAAAATGGTTTCAGGAACCAGTCCCGCCCCCCCCCCCCCCCCCGCCTCAAAGCTTGATGTTCAAAAGGACATCCAAAAGCAATGGCCAGTGTGGCATACCCCAACCTCTATGAAAGCTGGAAATCTATATTTCAGGAGAATTATAACTTTCATCATTCAAGTTCAATAATATTGGTTGAGCAACATCTGGTTTTTAAGATCCCAGGCACCATACAATGAACTAGGAGGTAGAACAAGAACATTAACAATACTGTTAGGCCAATTGTCTAAAATAACCATTGAAACTGTGACCCTAAGGTCTTCAAACCAGGGAAACAACTTTCTTGAGGTGTTTGCTTATACATAAGAATCATAAGTAATTGCTTTTCATGTGCCTCGGCAACAGCTAAATTCTGCAAAATCTCAGATTGCGTATTAATATAAAAACAGCAACAATTATCTATTAAGGCACAAACTGTTTCTTGGGAAACTAACAGGAAATCTATTGCCATTCTATTTTGTAAAATCATAGCTCAAACTTCAGACACTTCTCTGGTTATGATATTTCCAACTTTGCTAAGTTTACCAACAGGAACTTCTAATTCAAGAGTTACAATATCTAAACCCCTTAGTTAGATAATTTAGGAGAAAGGAGAAAAATGATTTCTTATATCCAGAAAGCAGACCTTAAAATATCAGCAATATTATCAAGTAAAACCCATAGTAATCCTTTACTCCACTCAGTCCTATGTAGTTAATTTCTGTTCCATGTGATTCTGGATCAGCCATAGTCTGTGAGCCCGTCAGCTTCTACATAAGAGTTCTGGAAGTCTTGATTTAGTCTAGTCACAGTCCTTTTCACAATTATCTATTAAGATAATATAGTCCATCTTTTTGTTGAGATATTTTGGTCAAATATTTTCAGCAAATCAGCAAAGTAAAAACTTATCTGCAGACAACAAATCTTAATATGACCAATGTTAATTTATAAAAATAGTACTCTTAAAAGTGAAAGATCTGTTAGAAATTAATTACAAAGGTAATGTAAATCCAAATAAAGTCAGTTTAAAAAAACTTCAGAAAAAACTGTATATACGATTAACCTTATTTTCAAAGAACTACAGATATAATTCATAATAATCTTGATACATAATACCATGTAGTCAGGATATACTAATAATATACCAAGATTATCAAGCCTGTAAATATCTGAATAGTAATTAAAAAAAAAAAAAAAACTTCATTGGTAAACGATGTGAATTCCCCAGTCAAACCATTGGCTTTGATGATGCTAGATTAAAAAAAAAAAAGTTGCAACCAAGTTAGCAATTAAAAAAATAATAAAATTATGATATAATATTAGGCATTTGCTGTCTAATATTAGGCAAAAGCATAAGAGGAAATACTAACATGTAAACTTTAACCCAAAGAGAACCAGGCACTTCTCTTGATTTTGACAAGTTCCATGTAATCTATAACATATTAAATAAACCTTTTTAGCACTCTTCCTTTATAAAATTTTTTTGCAGCTTTCCATGAAGTTTCAAAGTTGTCAGGAGTTTATTATAGGTCATTGAGAAACAATACATAAGTTATTTAACCAAAGATCTTAAAGGTAAAAACCTTAGCTTTTTTTTTTTTTTTTTAAGCCATGTGGCTTGGTTTTCGACTCAGGAGGATTACACAAAGAATAAATTAACCCTTCAACCTAGCAATCAAAGAAAAATTTGTTATTTTAACAGCGAGAAAACCAATTCTTTGTTTTATATGCTGTTTAACACTAAAGCTGCTAAAAATGTCATCAATTAAATGATTAAACTTCAGCCTGACAGATAAAACTTTTAGCCATATCAAATTTCTTTTTAATGACCTCTTAAACGTTGTCCTTGTTGAATATCTCTTATAGTACATCTCTTTAAATGGCAAAAATGAACATACTCAGCAGACCCAAATATATATAATATATATCCTTTCTCTATGGCATTAAAAGTAAAAATATATAAACTTAAATTATGATGAATATTTATTATCTCAATTTAATATGGTAAGTTACCTAAAAGTTCTTGGAAATTATTTTAAGCCTCTACACCATAAAACATAATTACTGTTGAAATAAATTTTGTTTAAATATTTTAAGTTTTCATTCAATTGTTACTCTTTCCCATATTTTCCCCAATCTAATTTTAGTCTTTAAAGATTTTATCAACTGCCTTGGAAATCACAAAGTCTCTGCTCAACTGACCAATTCATTGATATGGATATACTCTTAAGTCTCTGGTTAGGGGTGGAAACAATTTCCCAGGCCATTTCAGATGTGTCTCATGTAATTTCTATTTTTTGGATTCTTAGAGTTCAACTACAAGAGAGAGAACTTGGTTACAGTTCTTTATGATTGGGATCCACCCAATTTTCATTAACTATAGTAAGACAGTAATTTTTCTTATTTTCTTTTGTCTTAAAAAGTTCTCCACTGAGTTGGAAGGGGTCTTTCAAAAGCTTTATTGGAGCTACATGACCTCAGAGACTGGGAGTCAAGGTAGCATTTTCTTTCCCCACCCTCCCTTTCTTTTGACTCATGGTAGAAGACAAGATTAGGTAATTCCAATTCATTTACACATGTTTAAGTTGACCTAGGCATTCTGAAAAGAAAAAAGATAACTAATTTCTTTCTCCTTTACTATTTTCTTGGTAAGAAGTCATGTGTTCTCTTTATCACCACCTTTTATCCACCCAGTAAATATAAAGTCTCTTCAGAAATTTTATAAATGAATTCATCAATTCTTGGCTAGCCTTTTTCTTTCTTTTTCTTTTTTCTAGGCTTGTCTATGCCACCCTTTTCCCACACTGGAACTACTGGTTTTATTTTAAGACAAAATTACCCTTTTTCCTTAAGTAAAGCATATTTCATAATATCTAGCTT
Organism: Dugong dugon; assembly: GCA_030035585.1. NCBI lineage: Eukaryota > Metazoa > Chordata > Mammalia > Sirenia > Dugongidae > Dugong > Dugong dugon. The sequence continues at coordinate 14,837,210 of CM057472.1, read as the reverse complement.
AAGTTGCCTAGAAAGGTTTCACTTTTAAGATTGACATAGTACAGAACATAAAGTTTTTCAAAGTAGCTACTAAAAGTCTACATAAGACAGACACAAGATGCAGTTTTTCTTGGATGGGGGAAGAACTGAGGTTTTAAGACAGCCTTACAAAAACAGCAACTGTCAGATATAGCCTTCAACCTGATACAAGGCAGAAACTCAGACACAACACTCTAGACCAGAAGCAAGCTCTCAGAACAAAATGAGACAGAAAGACTGTATAAAGTGTAAGGCCAGCTCAAAGAACAAGCTTATCCAATAACACACAAGACAAGGATTTGGGGAACCTACTTTCTTAAAGTGTATACAGCAATTTTTGGCAAGATGTACTCAATTTAACAGAAAAAATAACAGGTTCTAGATAAAACTTATTAACTTGCCAGAGCATCAGATGGAGGAATATTAGACTATTTGATAAAAAAACTGAGGATCCAGCAAAAGTTCCCCAAAGAGGAAAGAAAAGACAACACAAATGGGAGCTAACTTTCCCAAAGTAGAGGGGAAAAAATATATAAATAAAAAAAGCAGATTGGAAATCATTTTCCCAAAGTGATCACTGAAATTAAAAATTACTTTTAACATATTAAGCTTATAGTGTTTCTTTTTTCTTTTTTTTTATCTTTTTTTTTTTTTTGTATTTTCTTGTACTTCAGGTGAAGGCTTACAGAACAAATAATTTCTCATGAAACAGTAGTACACATGTTGATTAACAACCCCACAACATTTTAACCCTCTAAATTCTCAACCCTTTTTTTTTTTTTTTTGGTGAAAATGCACATAGCCAAAGATACAACATTTCAAAAATTTCTACGTACACAGTTCAGTGACATTGACTACGCTCTTCCAATTGTGCTGTTATTCTCACTTAAGATGAAGGCATACAGAACAAAATAGTTTCTCATTTAACAGTTACTACATATGTTGCCCTATGACAATGGTTAACAATCTCACAACACATCAACAATATCCTTACTCAATCCTGTGTTCCCTATCATCAGCTTCCTTCTCCCCTTCTGCCTTCTGGCCCTTGTCACTGGACTACTGTACCTCGTTAGTCTCATTTGGTTTTATCGGGCTGTCCACTCCCAGGCTGAACAGTGAACCTCAGAGGTAACTCCACCACTGAGCTAAAAGGATGTCTGGGGGCCATATTCTCGAGGCTTCTCCAGTCTCCTTCAGGCCAGTAAATCTGGTCTTTTTTTTTTTTTTTTTTTGTGAGTTAGAATTATGCTCTACATCCTTCTCCAGCTCTGTCCAGAACCCTCTGTTGTGATCCTGGTCAGAGAAGTCAGCGGTGGTAGCCGGGCACCATCTAGCTGTATTGGACTCAGTCCGGTGGAGACCTTGGTAGCTGTGGACAATTAGTCCTTTGGACTAATCTTTTCATTGTATCCTGTTCTCTTCATTCTCCCTTACTCCCGAAGGGATGAGACGAGTGGAGTATCTTAGATGGCTGCTCACAGGCTTTTAAGACCCCAGACACTACTCACCAAGGTAGAATGTAGAGCATTGTCCTTATAAGTAGTGTCATGCCAATTGAGCTAGATGTTCCCCGAGACCATGGTCCCCAGAGCCCTCCGCCCAGCAGCTTAGTCCCTCGGGGAGTTTGGATGTGTCTATGGGGCTTCCATGACCTTTCCTTGTACAGGTTGTGTTAGTTTCCACTGTATTGTGTACTCTGTCACCTTTCAACCAAGATACCACTTATCTATTACTTATTTAGTATTCCCCCCCCCCATCCCTGGTAACCAACAAAGATTGTTACATTTTGCATGTTAACTTTTTCATGGGTTTTCTCAATAGAGGTCTCATACAATATTTGTCCTATTGTGATTGACTTATTTCACTCAGCATAATGCCCTCCAGTTTAATCCATGTTATGAGATGCTTCACAGATTCATTGTTGTTCTTTCTCGTTGCATAGTACTCCATTGTGTGTATGTACCATAGTTTGTTTATCCATTCGTCTGTTGATGGGCACCTACGTTGTTTCCATTGTTTTGCTATTGTGAACAATCCTGCCATGAACATAGGTGTGCATATGTCTATTCGAGTGACGACTCTTATTTCTCTAGGATATATTCCTAGGAGTGGGATTGCTGGATCGAATGGTATGTCTATTTCTAGCTTTCTGAGGAAACACCATATCATTTTCCAAAATGGTTGTATCATTTTGCATTCCCACCAGCAGTGCATAAGAGTTCCCATCTCCCCGCAGCCCCTCCAACATTTGTTATTTCAAGTGTTTTTGATTCGTGCCAGTATGCCGGGGTGAGATGGTATCTCATTGTGGTTTTAATTTGCATTTCTCTAATGGCTAGTGATCCGGAGCATTTCCTCATGTGTCTGTTGGCCATTTGAATGTCTTCTTTGGTGAAGTGTCTGTTCATTTCCTTTGCCCTTTTTTTAATAGGATTATTTGTCTTTTTGTTGTAGAGGTGTTGGATTTTCTTGTAGATTATGGAGATTAGACCTTTGTCTGACTTGTACTCTCCAAAAATTTTTTCCCAGTCTGTAAGTTCTCTTTTGACTCTTTTGGTGAAGTCTTTTGAAGAGCATCAGTGTTTGATTTTTAGAAGATCCCAGTTATCTAGCTTATCTGTTGGGGTTTGTGTGCTGATGGTTATGGTTTGTATCCTGTTAATGCCATGTATTAAGGCTTGAAGTGTTGGTCCTATTTTTTCTTCTATGAACTTTATAGTTTGAGGCTTTATATTCAGCTCTTTGATCCATTTGGAAGTAGTTTTTGTATACGGTGTGAGGTATGGGTCCTGTTTCATTTTTTTTGCAAATGGATATCCAGTTTTGCCAGCACCATTTGTGAAAAAGACTGTCTTTTCCTCATTTGATGGACTTTGGGCTCTTGTCGAAGATCAGGTGACCGTAGGTAGATGGATTTACATCTGGGTTCTCAATTCTGTTCCATTGGTCAATGTATCTGTCGTTGTACCAGTACCAGGCTGTTTTGACTACTGTAGCTGTATAGTAGGTTCTGAAGTCAGGTAGTGTGAGTCCTCCAAATTTATTCTTCTTCTTCAGTAGTGCTTTACTTATTCGGGGCTTCTTCCTTTTCCATATAAAGTTAATGATTAGTTTTTCCATGTCTTTGAAGAATGTTGCTGGTATTTGGATTGGGATTGCATTGTATTTGTAAATTGCTTTGGGTAGAATTGCCATTTTCACAATGTTGAGTCTGCCTATCCATGAGCATGGTATGTTTTTCCATTTAAGTATATCCTTTTGGGTTTCATGCAGTAGGGTTTTGTAGTTTTATTTGCATAGGACTTTTACATCCCTGGTCAGATTTATTCCTAAGTATTTTATCTTTTTAGGGGCTATTGAAAATGATATTGTTTTCCTGATTTCCTTTTTATCGTTCTCCTTACTGGTGTATAGGAATCCAACTGATTTTTGAATGTTTAGCTTGTATCCTGCTACTCTGCTGAACCTTTCTGTTAGTTCCAGTAGATTTCGCGTGGAGTCTTTAGGGTTTTCTATGTATAGTATCATATCATCTGCAAACAGGGACAGTTTAACTTCTTCCTTACCAATTTGGATGCCCTTCATTTCTTTCTCTTGCCTTATTGCTCTAGCTAGAAATTCCAGCACAATGTTAAATAGGAGTGGTGATAAAGGGCATCCTTGTCTTGTTCCTGTTTTCAAGGGGAATGTTTTCAGCCTCTCTCCATTAAGAATGATGTTGGCCGTTGGTTTTGCATAGATGCCCTTTATTATGTTGAGAAATTTCCTTTTCTGCTTATTTTATTGAGAGCTTTTATCAGGAATGGGTGTTTGACTTTGTCAAATGCCTTTTCTGCTTCAATTGAGATGATCATGTGTTTCTTTTCTTTCCTTTTATTTATGTGGTGGATTACATTGATTGATTTTCTAATGTTGAACCATCCTTGCATACCTGGTATGAATCCTACTTGGTCTTTGTGTATTATTTTTTTGATATGATGCTGAATTCTATTGGCTAGAATTTTGTTCAGAATTTTTGCATCTGTGTTCATGAGCGATATTGGTCTGTAATTTTCTTTTTTTGTGACGTCTTTGCCTGATTTTGGTATCAGCGTTATGCTGGCTTCACAGAATGAGTTTGGAAGTGTTGCTTCCTCTTCTATGCTCTGAAATAGCTTAAGTAGAACTGGTACAAGCTCTTCTGTAAATGTTTTGTAGAATTCTCCAGTGAAGCCATCTGGGCCAGGGCTTTTTTTGGTTGGGAGTTTTTTAATTATCTTTTCAATCTCTTCTCCTGTTATGGGTCTGTTCAGATTTTCAACATCACTTTGTTGTAGTTTGGGTAGGCTGTGTGTTTCTAGGAATTTATCCATTTCCTCTAGGTTTTCAAATTTGTTGGAGTATAGTTTTTCATAATATTCTGTTATAATCCTTTTTATTTCAGTTGGATCTGTTGTAATGTGCCCCATTTCATTTCTTATTTGGGTTATTTGTCTCCTCTCCTGTTTTTCTTTTGTCAGTCTGGCCAGTGGTTTGTCGATTTTGTTGATTCTTTCGAAGAACCAACTTTTGGTTTTGTTGATTCTTTCTATTGTTTTTCTGTTCTCTATTTCATTTATTTCTGCTCTGATCTTTACTATTTCCTTTCTTCTGGTGGTTGTAGGCTTTTTTTGCTGTTCTCTTTCTATTTGTTTGAGTTCTGTAGTTAATGTTTTCATTTTGTCCCTTTCTTCTTTTTTGATATGTGTATCTATTGCTATAAATTGTCCTCTGAGTACTGCCTTTGCTGTGTCCCAAAGGTTTAGGTATGATGTGTTTTCATTCTCATTTAATTCTAGGAATTTTTTGATTCCATCTCTTATTTCTTCTATTACCCACTGATGTGTAAGCAGGGTATTATTCAGTTTTGCCACATGTAGTTGATTTTTCTTCCACGCTCTTTCTAGTGTTAATTTCTACCTTGATGGCATTGTGGTCAGAGAAGATACTGTGAATTATCTCAACGTTTTGGATCTTGTTGAGGATTGCTCTGTGGCCTAAGATGTGGTCTATTCTGGAGAACGTTCCATGTGCATTGGAAAAGAATGTGTACTTTGCAGTGGTTGGATGGATTGTTCTATATAGGTCTATGAGGTCCAGTTGGCTGATTGTGCCCTTTAGGTCTTCTGTATCTTTGCTGAGTTTCTTCTTAGTTGTTCTGTCCTTTACTGAGAGTGGTGTGTTGAAGTCTCCTACTATTATTGTGGAACTGTCAATTTCTCTTTTCAATGCTGTTAGAGTTTGTTTTATGTATTTTGGAGCCCTGTCATTGGGTGCGTAGATGTTTATTATGGTTATGTCTTCATGATGGATCCTCCCCTTAATCATTATATAGTGTCCTTCTTTGTCTTTTATGGTAGATTTTGTTTTAAAGTCTATTTTATCTGAGATTAGAATTGCCACTCCTGCTCTTTTTTGGTAGTTGTTAGCTTGATATATTTTTTTCCAACCTTTGATTTTAATAAATTCACATCTTTGTTTCTAAGGTGTGTCTCTTTTAGACAGCATATTGATGGATCCCGTTTTCTTATCCATTCTGCCACTGTCAGTCTCTTTATGGGTGAGTTGAGTCCATTTACATTCAGTGTAATTATTAATAGATGTGAGTTTGTTGATGTCATTTTGTAGTGCTTTTTTTTGTGGTGCTGAAGTTTTCTTTGTTCTTCTTACTCTCTTGTGCTGAGTTACTTTTGTTTGTGGATTTTGTGTTCATTTCTTTTGTTTTTGTAGGTTTTGTTTTTGCTGAGACTTTATGTTTTTCGTCTTTATTTTTATGAGTTGGTTTCTTAACTTTCTTTGTGGTTAACATGAATTTTACCCTTATCTTTATAAGTTAGAAGCAGTCTACCCTTATTTGGTATCGCCTTGCCTTCCTCTCTATCAGAGGGTTCTATACCTATGCCATTTATTCCCTCTTTCATTGTTTTGATGTTGTTGTCATCCATCGATTGACTGCTCTGATTCCCTGTTGTATTACTTTTGGTTTTGGATAGTCCTTGAGAGTTCATTTCCTAGATTTGTATCTGGCTCGTATGATCCTGCGTCCTAGGTCCTGTCTGAGGGCTGAAGCTGTTTGTCCTCAGATCGAAGAACTCCCTTTAATAATTCTTGGAAGTTTGGTTTGACTTTTACATATTCCCTTAGTTTCTGTTTATCTGGAAATGACCTAATTTCACCATCAAATTTGAATGAGAGTTTTTCAGGATATATTATTCTTGGATGACATTTTTTTTCTTTCAAGATTTTTTATATGTCATCCCACTGCCTTCTTGCCTGCATGGTTTCTGCCGAATAATCTGAGCTTAGTCTTATTGTTTCTCCTCTGTATGTGACTTCTTGTTTTTCACGAGATGCTCTCAGGGTTCTTTGTTTGTCTTTGCTTTTGGCAAGTGTGAATATGGTATGCCTTGGTGATTTTCTTTTGGGGTCTCTTCTATATGTGGTTCATTGAGCTTCTTGGATGGCCAGCTTTTCATCTTTCATGGTTTTGGGAAAGTTTTCTGTCAGCAGTTCCTCAATGATCCTTTCTGTGTTTTCTGTTTTCTTCCCATGTTCTGGAATGCCAATCACTCATAAATTTTTGCTTTTAATTATGTCCCACATAACTCTCAGGGTCTCTTCATTTTTCTTTGTTCTTTTTTCTGAGTTTTCCTGAAACAGAGTTGTATCCAAGTGTTTGTCTTCAGTTCCACTGATCCTGTCTTCCACGGTTTCAGATCTGCTTTTCAGCCCTTCTATGACATCATCCATTTCTGAAATCTCATTGTTTATCTTTTGGATTTCTAATTGTTGTTTTTGTATAATTTCTAGTTGTGAATTTATTTTGGCATTTTGTTCCTGTGTCATCTTCCTGAATTCTTCCAATTTTTTGTCTGCATTTTCCATAAATTTGTCTATCTTTTCCTCATGTTTGTCAGATTTTTGCCTCAGTTCTTGGAAAATTCTGAGTATTAGTGATTTGAATTCCCTATCTGGTACTTCTAGTGCATTTTCTTCCACAGGAGAGTTATCTGGTGTTTTAATTTGGACGCTTACTGGAGCCATCCTGTCCTGTTTTTGTAAATGTTTTGATATTGTTTGCTGTTTTCAGGGCATTCAGTAGATATTTCTCTCGTTTATTGATTGCAGATTTTTTTGTTTTGTTGATTTAAAAAAAAAAATTTTGAGTATGTCTGAGCAGGCGGACTGCGTGCCCCTTGTTGTTTGCTCATCTGTGCACTCAATACTTTTCCCCTCCTTCTCCATCTGGCCGGTTCAGTCACTCATATGTGGTACAGCAGGGCAGGTCTAGCTGAAGAGGAGCCACTGGGACGGGTTGTTTGTGGCACTCACCACAGCCACCAGGGCGGTTGGTAATCAGTGCTGGGCAGGTTCCAATAGGCTGTGCCTGCACAGCTCGGTGGTGTGATATCAAGTGCATGGTGCAGGTAGGCAGGATGCAGCGGGGAGATGGTTATGTGTGAAGCTAAGCTGGATATGGGAGAGAGGAGAGAGGAACAGGAGCCAAAAAACATACAAACAAAAAAGAATGCTAGGGGAGCTTGCCGTTGGAATGGAGAGATGAGAGACTATGGAATGGAGAAAAACAGATGGGGGAAGAGAAAGAAAAGAAAAGAATGAACAAATAAAAATCAGAAAGGGTAAAGAACCACAAATTTCCCAGGGATCCCACCAATGCAGCTATGAGATCTGGGTAAGTTGCTCTCAGATTACATAGCATAGCCTTATGAGAAGGCGCAGAAGCATACAACACCTGGTATTCAGGGATCAGAAAAAGAAGGAAGAGATAGAGATATGAGAAATTGAGCAATGAAGAAAGATAAAAGGGTAAAAGAGGGAAAAGAAAACAAAACAAATAAAAAAAAAAGGAACAGAAAGGCCCCCCAGAAAAATAGAAAAAAAAAAAATGAAAAAAGAAATGCGTTCAGGGATCCCTCTGCACGTCTGTGGAAGCCGAAGGGGAGTCTCCCTGGCACGCAGCTCTGCCTGGCCAGAAATGGCTCCCAACTCAAGAAAAGGAAAAGAAAACAGAGAAACAATTCAAAATGAACAAACGAACAAAAGCCCCGAGATCCCACCAGCACAGTAGCCCAGACCAGGAAACAGCTCCACACTCGAATGGAGCTCCGCAGCCCCTCAGGAAAAAGCAAAGATGGCGCACAGAGCCAGGCACTCGAGCGAAAGGTGGGGGAGGCAGCGAGAGGCAAGCAAGAAATCCAAAGAGCAGAAAGAAAAAAAAAAAAAAAGCAACACCAGCAGCCAAAAAATGGCACTCAGAGAGCCAGCCAGTGTGGGCTGGTGTTTCTGGACAAGAGATTGTGTCCATGGGAAACAGAGGAGGCCAAGTGTGAGTGAAGAAGTGTGGAGAGTGTGAAAGAGTATATCACAAATTGCCAGTGCTCTGGGGCCCCTCAGGAAGGGCAAAGATGGCACATGGAGCCAGGCACCCGAGTGAAAGGAGGCAGAGGCGATGAGAGGCAAGCGAGAAACCCAAAGAAGCTGAAAAAGAAAAAAAAAAAAAAAGGAAGCACCACCAGCTGCCAACAAACAGCACCCAGAGAGCCGCCCACCCGAGCGCGTGGAATCTAAGCAGCTGGCGCCACCCAGCCAAGAGACCGCGGCCGAGGGAAGTAGAGGAACAAACGAACAAAAGCCCTGGGATCCCACCAGCGTGGCAGACCAGACCAGGAAGCAGCTGCACACTCAAATGGAGCCCCGCAGCCCTGCAGGAAAGAGCAAAGATGGCACTCAGAGCCAGGCACCCGAGCAAAAGGAGTGGGAGGCGGTGAGAGGCAAGCGAGAAATCAAAAGAAGAAAAAAAAAAAAAAAGCAACACCAGCAGCTAACAAATGGCATCCAGAGAGCTGCCCGCCCCAGTGCACGGAATCCAAACAGCTGGCACCCCCTGGTCAAGAGACCGCGGCCGTGGGAAGCAGAGGAACAAACGAACAAAAGCCCCGGGATCCCACCAGTGTGGCAGCCCAGACCTGGAAGCAGCCGCACACCTGAACGGAGCCCCACAGCCCTGCAGGAAACGGCAAAGACGGCGCTCGGAGCCAGGCACCCAAGCAAAAGGAGGGGGAGGCAGCGAGAGACAAGTGAGAAACCAAAAGAAGCAGAAGAAAAAAAAAAAAGCAACACCAGCAGCCAACAAACGGCACCCAGAGAGCTGCCCGCCCGGGCGCGCAGAATCCAAGCAGCTGGCGCCCGCCAGCCAAGAGACCGCGGCCATGGGAAGCAGAGGAGCCTGAGCCAGGGCGAAGAGGGGTGGGGGGTGGGAAAGCGCACACCGCAAATTACTGGCTGTTTTGTCTCCTGCTGGACGCTCCGTGAAGCTGCTCTCTCGTACCCCCATTTGCTGGTCTCCCATAGGAGTCCAAGATGGTGGATCCGTGCTGCGTTAGCTGGTAGGGGACCTCTGCATGAATCTCTCCTCACTCTCCATTCTCTTTCAGTATTCTCACTCCGTTTGGTGCTCGGCTGAGTTCTTTATCTCTCCATTTGATGTTCTAGGGTTTCAGGATTGTTGATTCTCTGTTTGGCCTAGTTTTTCGGATCTTTGCTGTGGAGGGACGGTGTGGTGCTTCTGCCTAGAGCGCCATCTTGCCGGACTCTCCTAAGCTTATAGTGTTTTTAAATATGAACCCCAAACCAGCATCCTGGTAGGAGGGGAAGAAATCCAGGCTCAATTATCAAAGATGTTAAGCTCTGAAGTTCAAGCTTTTGGTTCCTTCTTTTTGAACTTAATTCATTCTACTGGCTAGAGACCTAGTCTCTTATTTTAGACCTTAAATATACTAGTTCCTCCAACTCAAAAGTACTATAAAGTAGCTACTGACAATTTTAATTTTAACATTATGATTCTTTATTGAGAAACTGTATCATAAAATAGGTCTGGAGCTACCACCTGCCCCCAAGAATTTCATGAAACAGATCAAAAGCTGCCATCTCCCCCTGCAAATTCATAAAACAGGGCAAAATAAAAAAATATATAAACAAAAGTAAAGATACAGGGCCAACGACAACAACAAAAAACCCTGAAGGGCTAAAAGGCATTTCAGCAGGAGTGTAAGAAAAACATTTCTCACTCATTTTAATTTATTTTAGATCCCTTTCCTTCTAATTTACATCTTAAAAGGACTGATCTGGCCAATTCAAAAGTCTCTCATTTAAGCCATTGTAACAAATCCTTTTCTTTTGTTAAATCATGTCATTTTTCTAAATACCCAGCTGAATTAGGCCCCAAATTCTTTAATATCTAGGCAGTGGATGTGCAGGATGGTAGGACATCAATTTTGATTTTCTCTTGGTTATGTCCCATTTTAAATTTGGAAAGTGAAAAAGAAAGAAAATTCAAAACAGAGCACTATTTTCCAGATTTTCTCTGAGTCACAAAAAAGAAACCTAACGAGGAATGCTGTGGGTTTTGGACAGTGTTTTGCTTGGACCAACATGTACCTTAGTTGCATGAGAGTTTGCTTGTGGGTAGCAGGCAGCCTACTGCTCTAGCTTGTCTCATGACCACCTTATCCTGTTACAGGAGTCTTTAATGCTGGTGATTGCCCTAATTGTTTTTACTGGTAGACCAGTGCCTGAATTTTGTGGCTTATAGTGACCCAGTGCTCTTTGAAAATAGAATTACCTCTTCAATGTTTCAAACACCTGAATCTGGGCACCAAACTGAAGTTCACCAAAAGAGTCACTAAATATCACTTTTACCAAATGACCAAGCAAAAATCTAAGAAAAATTCTCCTTAATCTAACAACTGGTTTTTAAACACTATGCCAAACAAAACTTAAGAAAATATGAGGAAGAGAACATAAAGGAATAAGCAAAGGCTTGTTTTCTGAGAGCACTTAACACATCAATGTCGAAGGGACATGGAGTGTGAACGTGTGAGGTCCAGAATATAGGCCCTCTCTTTGCCGACTTCTGCTCCACAATCCAGGTCCCCTCGAGGTCGACTGGATTTGTAGCTTCAGAAAAATCCTGCTGACAATGCCATTAATTGTCCTAGGGTAAAATCACCATGATGTTATAGTAAAGCACGAAGAAAGACTCTATCTGGCATATGTTCCAATAGGCAAAATGGGAAACGGACAAACATGCTTCCAGAGCCATGTCTGCCCAAGTCTGAGGAATATTACAGAATCATCAGCATATATTAACCTTACAAATGGGTAAAATCATTGAAAGTTTCATCTTTTCACAGATTGAATAAAAACTGCTAATCATGATTTTACATTTTCAATTGTCTTTTCTTAATAATCATTGTATAAATTTAATAACAACAGTCAGGAGGGTCTTCATTGGTCCAACAATTCTTACTATTTACTAAATGCTAATTAAAAAAATGAGTAGAAAATATGTGGGTATTTTGTGCTCTATTTAAGATTTGTTCATGTGAAAGTTTCCTTAAAAGATATTTTCTAAGATTGTCCTAGCTATTGTTTTTATAACTCAGGCCCAAGCTGATGTATCCTTGTGAGTCCATCTCCAGCTGGGTCACATTCTTTATACTCAAGGACAGGGAATAATGGCTCTAATTTTAACTCCTAAGTCAGAATGGAATTGTAAATGAACCTAAGGAAAGCTGGTTAAGCTAGAGCTCAAGAAGCAAAATGAAGCCTGGTGAATATAAGGCTGAAGCAGTCAGGAAGGGGGTCAAATTATATTAGGCCAGGTCATTTTAGGAATGTTGATCCTTATTCTAAGATCAAAGGGATGGTATTGAAGGATTTTAAGGGGTGGCAATGTCAGATTTGCATTTAGAAAAGATAACACTGGTCAAAATACAAAAAATAAATAAATAATAATAATAATTAGATTGAGGAAAGAGTGGGTGCAGGACAACCAATTAACATCCATTTCTGTAGTCCAGGTGAGAGATAGAGAGGATTAAAGTAGGAGTCCCTGGGTGGTTCGAACAAGTAAATCCGCTTCAACTACTAACGAAAAGTTGGCAGTTCAAACCCACCCATAGAGGCCTCAGAAGAAAGGCTTGTGGATATATTTCTGAAAACTCAGCCATTGAAAACACTGTGGATCACAGTTTTATTCTGACACACACGGGGTAGTTATGAATCAGAATTGACTTGACAGTAACTGGTTTTTTTTTTTTTTTTTTTTTTTTCTTGGTAATGCAGATAAATAGAGGGAGATGGACTGCAAAAATTTATAGGAGGTAAAATCAACAGATTTGATTATAGATATGGAGTGATTGCTATATAGGTATACTTGGGTACCTGGTCAATTGTCAAGAACAGGAAAAATTTTAGGAAGTAGCGTACTACGTTCTCAATTTTAAAAAAAAAGGAGAGGGAGCTATTGGATTTAGCAGTTTGGATGTTATTGATGTTTTTGATAACAATTTCAATGTTGGTGGAAGTGAAAGCCAGATTATAATGGCTGAAAGGAAAATAAACGGGAAACAATGAGTATAGACGTCTCTATTTAACAACATTCTATTGAATTCTTATTATAAATCAGATACCATATTAGGTATAAAATACATACAGTAATATCACATGATCTCTACCCTGCAGTTTATCGGCCAAAAAAAGTAGCCAACATTTATTAAGCTATTACTACGTGGAAGGCAAGGTTATTTCAGCTTATAACAAGACTATGAGGTAAATATTTTTACTTTTCTTTTTTTACAGTGAGGAAGCACGAAAGAAATTAAATAACTTATAAAAGGTCACTCAGCTAGTCAGCCTAAGACTGACATATGAACTCAAGCAGTTTAGCATGAGAATTTAGAGTCTTAAACGCTGTGCTCTGCTGGAGCCCAGAAAAAGAGACAGGCACAACAAGGCTTACACAGCAATTGCTTTAGCAGACTTACGGACAGAGATCTAGAAAGGTAGAAAGGAGGCAGGGGCCTGTGCCGCTGATGGGGCAACTGGGGTTTTCATAACACTTTTATACTAAGCAGACAGAAGCTGGGAGGGGTACTGGGGTAAAAAAGGTTTTTGGTTTTGTTTTATAGGACAAAGATTTACAATTTGGCAAAGCTAAGTGGTACAGAGCACTGGCTCTGGAATGAAACGGATCTGACTTTAAATACCAACAGTGGTGTGTATTAGCAGTGTAACTTTGTCCAACTTGCTTAAACTCCCAGAGTCTTGGATTTTTGATCTGTATAATGAATTAGTAATGTTATTTCATAGCACTGATATGAACATTTGTATTTTTGAGACATTAAAATAAGAAAATGTACGTAAGGTTCTTGGCTCATAACATTTACTCACTAAATCTTAGTTCCTTTTTTTTTTCCACTTCTCCTCACCACGTTTTAAGGCAAAGAGAAAGAGTACAAGATGATACAAGCAAAAGAGTTTGGTTAAGAGACAAAAGTCAAGGAGGAATAAAATAAAGGGAGAAGAAAGGATTAGCTTTGGTACGGGGAAGAGTAACTTCTTTGACACAGAAAAAATCAGTGGCGGTACAGAGAACATTTGAGAAGTAGATTCTTGATACATATTCTATCCTTCTCCCTTTGTTTCTCCTACCCATTTCTCAAATGGAGAGAATAGTTTTGTACAAGAAAGCTGTAGCTGTAAATGCAGCTTTCTGGTTATAGACCTGAGTAATTTTTTTACAGGAGATTTCCGTCATAACAAAAGAAGTCCTGTTTACTTAGGAATCAAGCTATTAAATAAATATTTATGTGATATTGGGTATTTGTATTGTGCCATTTTGTGGATACAAAAGCAGTTAAAGGATTACAGCTATATAAACTATCTACATGTCTCATATAAAGATGAACGTTCTTCAGTTATTTATCTGTATTTTTTTATTTGCAGAGAACTTCTGGGTTTAGGTAAAACCAAGCAGCATCCAAGAAGGAGCTGAAAGAGAAGGAAAAGCTAGAGCTACATGCCCTGTGACCACCACCATTCTTTGATCAATGCAACCTGACTTTTTGTTCCTGGTAAACTGAAGATGGAGTATAGGCCCTGACTTAATCTTGGTGCCAGAACGAAAACACTGCCTTTAAGATATGGGGCCAAGGCTCCTGTTTCCTCAGTGGGCTTCTAGGTATTGGAGAACAAGACTTGAACAGCCGTGTCTTCAATGATGTCATTAGGGAAATGTAGCAGAAATCTCACCATGGGGTCTTTTATTTTTAATGTATTTTTTATTTGGTTTGTTTTTGATGTCCTCGATTGATAAAAGAAGAAGCCTAGATTCCTTTTTCTTCTTGTGTCTCTTCAGAATCTACAATTACGCTCAGTCTTTCAGTTTACTAAATAAAATTTTCTTTCCTTACACATTTTGATCTAAAATCTTCAAACTGAAGTAAAGAATAGGTCCTTTTGATTACTGTCCTAAAATATCTTGAAGTAGTTTAATCCATCAATTTGGTCTCCACGGGTCTCATCCCTTACTGAAAATCCTAGCGCAGGGACTTCCAAAGGCTGACTTGTGAACTGGATGCTTTGATTTCCATACTTGCAGCAACCCCTTTGTGATCTTCCTTTTACCACTCCTCTCTTCTTGTGTCTATCCCTCCAAAACACTAGAATATTCACGCTCTTCCCATAATCAAACCTCTCATGTTACTGCAGTCATGAAAATAAAATGTACCCTTGATAAAACTGTTTTTGAGAAGTTGGAAAAACAAAAACCTATTTGAATACTGAATGTCAATATCAGACAGCAAATTATGTCCCCACTCCATGAAAATGTTCAAACTATGCTTTAAAAGGAGAAAATAAAATTGTTACCTGATCTTTCGAAGAGATGGATTTGTCAGCTTTAAATTAAAAAAAAAAAATTACATAGGAAAAGGTTGACAGATTCAAGTATACCTGACACATACTTGAAAAGTAAAACTTCACTAAAATGAAAAACAGTTAAAATGCTTGCATTGGGTATGGCAGAATCTTGTTAGTGGTCTTTGTGTGCAGATGGTATTCAAATCTAAGTAGAAAAAAAATAACAAAGAAAAACATTCACTATGTAAGCAATGAACAAAGTGTGTGAACAAAGCATTCATACTGGAAAAAACACAAATAGAAAACAAATATACGGGAATAATATTTTCATCCTTCTACCACAGTAAGGAAATAGTAATAATGTTGAAAAAGTATTGATATGGCTTTTAAACATATACAAGATTGAGTGCTTTGTTAACAGATACAACTTATTTTGGAAAATAATGCAACATAAAGATATTCATATCTTTTGACCCAGTAATCTCACTTCTGGGAATTTATCCTGAAGAAATAATTCCGCAGAAGCAAAAATCCAAATGCATAAAAATGTTTGTTTTGGTGTTATATAAAACAGGAACAAATGAATAACAGCAACAACAACATACAAACACAAAAACTAAGAACAACCAAAATATTCAACAATAAAAGAATGGTTCATTAATTATGGAACAACAGGAGGAAATAATTAAAAAAGCTATAAAATTATAATTAAGAAGGCTATGAAACAACATAGAAACAAATTCAAACAGGAGCACAATGTTTCATCCCTCTATATCATAACTGGGTTCTGAGAATGTGCAATTGATTCTAGGGAAGACGGCATGTAGCTGAGCATCTAAATTGTTTTGTAGGCTACTTGAGGAGCAAGGGCTGAGAAGACCTGAATGTTCTGTACAAGAGAGGGAACAGTACCAGAAAGATTCTGAAGAGAATTGATGAGAGTAGGGGAAATAACAGAAAAATTCCCTGGGGTGGTGTTGAGGGGATAAAATTGCCAAGAAAGGATTTCAGAGAATACAAATGTCTAATGTGTACTTTTAAATTATTTGCTATTGGTGCATACGATAAACCTTTCTCTGCCTTTTTGTCAAAATTGTCAACAAAGTCTATATTATCTCTAATGATGTGCGCGGGTAAATTCCTCAGAAGAAATTTAGAGGAACTCCACAGTTAGCTTAATGAGGAGTGGCTAAGAGAGGGTGAAGCCACTTCAGACTTAATATCCATACGGCTTGGGCAACTTACTAAGTCTCTTTGTGCTTCGGCTTCCTCATCCATAAAATGGGGATAGTAATACTTGTGGCTATTGTTATTAGAAGCCACTAACACCGTTCCGACTAATAGTGACCCTACGTACAACAGAACGAAACACTGCCCAATCCTGTGCCATCCTCACAATCATTGCTCTGCTTGAGCTCACTGTTGTAGCCTGTCATGGATTCAATTATGTCCTCCAAAAAATGTGTGTATTCAATTTGGCTAAGCCATGACTCCCAGTATTGTGTGATTGTCCTCCATTTTGTGATTGTAATTTTGTGTTAAAGAGGATTAGGGTGGGATTGTAACATCCTTACTAAAGTCACATCCCTGATCCAATGTAAAGGGCGTTTCCCTAGGGTGTGACCCGCATCACCTTTTGTCTTACAAGAGATAAAAGGAAAGGAAGAAAGCAGAGAGTGGGGACCTCATACTACCAAGAAAGCAGTGCCTGGAGCAAAGTGTGTCCTTTGGACCTGAGGTTCCTGTGCTGAGATGCTCCCAGACCAAGGGAAGACTAATGCAGCACAAGGACTTTCCTCCAGAGCTAACAGAGAGAGAAAGCCTTCCTCTGGAGCTGATGCCCATTTGGACTTGTAGCCTACTAGACTGTGAAAGAATAATTTTCTCTCTCTAAAAGTCATCTACTTGTGGTATTTCTGTTACAGCAGTACTAGATGATGAAGACATAGCCACTGTGTCAATCCATCTCATTGTGGGTCTTCCTCTTTTTTCCTGACCTTCTACTTTACCAAGCATGATGTCCTTCTCCAGGGACTCGTCCCTCCTGATAACATGTCCAAATTATGTGAGATGAAGTCATGCCATCCTCATTTCTAATGAGCATTCTGGCTGCACTTCTTCCAAGACACATTTGTTCTTTTTTTTGGCAGTTCCTGGTACATTCAATATCCTTCACAGACACTGTAACTCAAAGGCATCGATTCTTCTTCAGTCTTTCTTTTATTCATTGTCCAGCTTTCACATACATATGAGGTGATTGAAAACTCCATGGCTTGAGTCAGGCACACCCTAGTCCTTAAAGTGACATCTTTGCTTTTTAACACTTCAAAGAGATGTTTCACAGCAAATCTGCCCAATGAAATGCATCATTTGATTTCTTGACTGCTGTTTCCATGGGCGTTAATTGTGGATCCAAGTAAAATGAAATCCTTAACAACTTCAATCTTTTCTCTGTTTATCATGATGTTGCCTATTGGTCCAGTTGTGAAGATTTTTGTTTTCTTTATGTTGAGGTATAGTCCATACTGAAGACTGCAGTCTTTGATCTTCATCAGTAAATGCTTCAAGTCCTCCTCACTTTCAGTAAGCAAGGTTGTGTCATCTGCATAATGCAAGTTGTTAATGAGTCTTCCTCCAATCCTGATTCCTTGTTCTTCTTCATATAGCCCAGGTTCTCAGATTTGCTCAACATACAGATTGAATAAGTATGGTTAAAGATACAACCCTGATGCACACCTTTCCTGACTTTAAACCACGAAGTATCCCTTTGTTTTATTTGAACGGCTGCCTCTTGACCTATGTAAGGGTTCCTCATGAGCACAATTAAGTGTTCTGGAATTCCCAGTCTCCATAATATTATCCATAATTTGTAATGATCCACACAGTTGAATGCCTTTACATAGTCACTAAAACACAGGTAAACATCTTTCTGGTATTCTCTGCTTTCAGCCATGATCCATCTGACATCAACAATGATATCCCTTGTTCCACGTCCTCTTCTGAATACGGCTTGAATTTCTGTCAGGTCCCTGTTGATGTACTGTTGCAACTGCTTTTGAATGATCTTAAGCAAAATTTGATTTGTGTGTGATATTAATGATATTGTTTGATAATTTCCACATTCTGTTGGATCACCTTTCTTTGGAATGGGTACAAATATGATTCTCTTCCAGTGAGTTCGCCAGGTAGCTGTCTTCCAGATTTCTTGGCATAGACTAATGAGCACCTCCAGTGCTGCATCCGTTTGTTGAAACTTCTCAGTTGGTATTCCATCAATTCCTGGATCCTCATTTTTCACTAACGCCTTCAGTGCTACTTGGACCTCTTCCTTCAGTACCCTCAGTTCTTGATCATATGCTGCCTCCTGAAATGGTTGAATGTTGACCAATTCTTTTCAGTACAGTGACTCTGCGTATTCCTTCAATCTTCTTTTGAGGCTTCCTGTGTCATTTAGTATTTTCCCCCTAGAATCCTTGAATATTGCAACTCGAGGCTTGAAGTTTTTCTTCAGTTCTTACAGCTTGAGAAACACTGAGGGTGTTCATCCTTTTTGGTTTTCTATCTCCAGATCTTTGCATATTTCATTATAATATTTTGTCTTCTCAAGGTGCCCTTTGAAATCTTCTGTTCAGCTCTTTTACTTAGTCATTTCTTCTTTTGGCTTTAGCTACTCAATGTTCAAGAGCAACTTTCAGAGTCTCTTCTGACATCCATTTTGGTCTTTTCTTTCTTTCCCGTCTTTTTAATGACCTCTTGCTTTCTTCATGTATGATGTCCTTGATGTCATTCCATAACTTGTCTGGTCAACGTGTCAAATCTATTCTTGAGATGGTCTCTAAATTCAGGTGGGATATACTCAGGGTTGTACTTTGACTCTTGTGAACTTGTTTTAATTTTCTTCAACTTCAACTTGCATATAAGCAATTGATGATCTGTTCCACAGTTGGCCCCCGGCCTTGTTCTGACTGCTGATTTTGAGCTTTTCTATTGTCTCTTTCCACATATGTAGTTGATTTGATTCTTGTGTATTCCATCTGGTGAAGTCTGTATGTATAGTCACCAATTAAGTTGTTGATAAAAGGTATTTGCAGTGAAGAAGTGGTTGGTCTTGCAAAATACTATCATGCAATCTCTAGCACCATTTCTATCACCAAGGTCATATTTTCCAACTACCAATCCTTCTCCTTTGTTCCCAACTTTCACATTCCAATCACTAGCAATTATCAATGCATCCTGATTGCAGGTTTGATCAATTTCAGATCGCAAAAGTTGGTAAAAATCTTTGATGTCTTCACCGTTAGCCTTAGCAGTTGATATGTGTCATGGTTTGAGTTATGTCCCCCAAAAAAACGTGTGTATCAATTTGGCTGGGCCATGATTCCCAGAATTGTGTAGTTGGCCTCCATTTTGTGATTGTAACTTTATGTTAAAGAGGATTAGGGTGGGATTGCAACACCATCTTTACCCAGGTCACATCCCTGATCCAATGTAAAGGGAGTTTCCTTGGGGTGTGGCCTGCACCACCTTTTATCTCTCAAGAGATAAAAGGAAAAGGAAGCAAACAGAGAGTTGGGGACCTCATACCATCAAGAAAGCAGCCCTGGGAGCAGAGCGCATACTTTGGACCTGGGTCCCTGTGCAGAGAAGCTCCTAGTCTGGGGGGACACTGAAGAGAAGAAGGCCGACAGAGAGGAAAAGACTTCCCCTGGAGCTGATGCCCTGAATTTGGACTTTTAGCCTATTTTAACTGTGAGGAAATAAACTTCTCTTAGTTAAAACCATCCACTTGTGGTATTTCTGTTATAGCAGCACTAGATGACTAAGACAGTATGTAAATTTGAATAATAGTCATATTAACTGTTCTTCCTTGTAGGTGTATGGATATCATGCTATCACTGACAGCACTGTACTTCAGGATAGATCTCGCAATGTTCTTTTTGACGACAAACATGACGCCATTCAGTTTGTCATTCCCAGCATAGAGGACCATATGATTGTCTGATTCAAAATGGCCAGTACCAGTACATTTAATCTCACGAATGCCTAGGATATTGATGTTTATGTGTTCCATTTCTTTTTTGATGATTTCCAATTTCCCTAGCTTTATACTTTGTACATTCCACATTCTGATTATTAACGGATATTTGCCTCTGCTTCTTTCCATTTTGAGTCCTGTCACATCAGTAAATAAAGGTCCCAAAAGCTTGACTCCGTCCAAGTTATTAAGGTCAATTCTACTTTGAAGAGGCAACTCTTCTGCAGTCACCTTCTGAGTGCCTTCCAACCTGAGGGTCTCATCTTCCAGCACTGTATCAGACAACATTTTGCTACTATTCATGAGGATCTCACTGGCTATTTTTTTTTCCGATGTAGACTGCCAGGTCCTTCTTCCTAAACTGTCTTAGTCTGCAAGCTCAGCTGAAGCCTGTCCACCATGAATGACCCTGCTGGTGTTTGAATACTAGTGGCATAGCATCACAGCAACACAAAAGCCCCCACACTATGACAAACTGACAAATGCGTGGGGGATAGTAATAGTATCTACTTCTAAAAGATTACCAGGAGAATTAGATGGTAATGCATGTAAATCCCTTAGAACAGTAAGCCTTATATACATATTTATTACCATCAAGCATCATCATCATTATCAACATGATTCCAGATTGTCCTAGACATCCAGTGCTATAACAGAAATATCACAAGTGGGTGGCTTTTAACAAAGAGAAATTTATTCTCTCACAGTCTAGTAGGCTACAAGTCCAGATTCAGGGCATCAGCTCCAGGGGAAGGCTTTCTATCTCTGTTGGCTCTGCAGAAAGGTCCTTGTGATGCCTTAGTGTTCCCTTGGTCTAGCGGCATCTCAGTGCAGGAACCTCAGGTCCAAAGGACACGCTCCACTCCTGGCACTTGTTTCTTGGTGGTATGAGGTTCCCATGTGTCTCTGCTCACTTCTTTCTTTTATATGTCAGAAGAGATTGGGTTAAGACCCTATCTAATCTTGTAGACCTCATCCGTATAACTGCCACTAATCCATCTTGTTACATCATAGTGATAGAGTTTACAACACATAAGGAAATCACATCAGATTACAAAATGGTACACAATCATAAAATACTGGGAATCATGACTCAGCCAAATTGACAGATAATTTTGGAGGACACAATTCAATTCATGACACGGGCAGAGATGACTAATGAGGCAGAAACGATCCTGAGATATGGGATCCTTGAGGGAAATTTAGGGTTTCCAGGCACATGCAGACTTCTGGCAACATGGGGCTCTAGGCAGAAGCACCACACCATCCCTCCACAGCAAAGATCTGAAAAACTAAGCCAAACAGAGAAAACAGCAATCCTGAAACCCTAAAACATCAAACGAACAGACAAAGAACTCAGCCAAGCACCAAATGGACTGAGAAAACTCACAGAGAATGGGGAGCAAGGAGAGGTTCATGCAGAGGTCCCCTATCAGCTAACACTGCACAGATCTGCCATCTTGGACTCCTATCAGAGACCAGCAAATAGGGGGTACAAGAAAGCAGCTTCACGGAGCTTCCAGCAGGAGACAGACCAACTGGTAAACAGTAATATACGCTTTCCCACCCCCCACCCTTCTTCACCCCCCACTTGGACCCCTCTGCTTCCCGAGGCCACAGTCTCTTGGCCGGGAAGCACCGGCTGCTTGGATTCCACCCGCCGGCTCCCTGAGTGCCATTTGTTGGCTGCTGGTGTTGCTTTTTTCCGCTTCTTTTTATTTCTTCCTTACCTCTCACCACCTCCCCCTCTTTTCACTCAAATACTTGGCTCCCTCTGCCATCTTTGCTTCTTCCTGGGGGGCTGTGGAGTTTTATTCGAGTGTGGAACTGCTTTCTGGTCTGGGCTGCCATGCTGGTGGGATCCCAGGGCTTTTGTTTGTTTGTTTTGAATTGTTTGTTTGTTTTCTTTTCCTTTTCTCGAGATGGGAGCCTGTTCTGGCTTGGCAGTACTATGGGGCTTGGGACCTATCACCTCAGCTTGCCCAGACTGCAGAGGGATCCCTGAGAGCATTTCTTTTTTTTTTTCCTGTTTTTTGGGGGACTTTTCCTATTCTTTTTTTTTTTTTCCTCTTTTTCCCTTTTTGTCTTTCTTCATTACTCAGTTTCTTGTCTCTCTATACCTTCCTTCTCTTCCTGTCCTGTAAATACCTGGCGCTTAATTCCTCCACGCCTTCTAGCCAGGCTGTACTGCAACAACTGGGAACAACTTCCCCAGACCTCATACTGCACCAGTGGGATTCCTGGGAGCTTTCCTGTTCTTTTTTCTTTCTAATTTTTATTTATTCATTCTTTTTTCTTCTTCTTCTTCACCTTTTTGTTTTTTTCCATTTCATAGTCTCTCATCTCTCCACTCCAGTGGCAAGCTCCCTTGGCACTCTTTGTATGTTTTTGGCTCCTGTTCCTCCCTCCTCTCTCCCATACCCATCTTAGCTCCACACGTCACAATCTCCCCCCTCCATCCTGCCTACCTGCACCATGCACTTAACATCACACCACCAAGCAGCACAGGCATGGCCTACCGGAACCTGCCTGGCATGGACTACTGACTCCCCCAGTGGCTGTAGCACGTGCCACAAACAACCCATCCCAGCAACTCCTCTTCAGCTAGACCTGCTCTGCTGTACCATATCTGAGTGACTGACCCTGCCAATTGGAGAAGGAGGAGAAACGTATTATGGCCACAGGTGAGCAAACAACAAAGAACACACTGCCCGCCTGCTCAGACATAGCCAAATTAAAAAAAAAAAAAGGACAAAACAAACAAATCTATAATCAATAAACCAGAAAAATAACTACTAAATGCCCCGAAGACAGCAGACAATATCAAAACATTTAAAAACACAGGATAGGATCGTTCCAATAGGCTTCCAACATAAAACACCAAATGACTTTCCAGTAAAAGAAAATGCACTAGAAATACCTAATAGGGAATTCAAATCTCTAATACTCAGAATTATCCAAGAGTTGAAGCAAAAAGCAGACAAAAATAAGGAAAAAATAGACAAATTCATGGAAAAGGCAGAAAAATTCATGGAAAATACAGACAAAACAATGGAAGAATTCAGGAAAATAATGCAGGAACAAAATGCCAAAATAAATTCACAGCTAGAAATTATACAAAAACAACAATTAGAAATCCAAAAGATAAACAACAAGATTTCAGAAATGGAATGTGTCATAGATGGATTGAGGAGCAGATTTGAAACGGTGGAAGATAAGATCAGAAGAATTGAAGACAAACACTTGGATACAACTCGGTTTGAGGAAAAATCAGAAAAAAAACAAACAAAAATGAAGAGACCCTGAGAATTATGTGGGATACAATCAAAAGCAAAAATCTGAGAGTGATCCGAGTACCAGAACAGGGGGAGAAAACAGAAGACACTGAGAGGATCGTTGAAGAATTGCTGACAGAAAACTTCCCCAATATCATGAAAGATGAAAAGTTGACCATCCAAGAAGCTCAACGAACCCTATATAGGAAAGACCCCAAAAGAAAATCACCAAGGCGTATCATAATCACCCTAAAACCAAAGACAAACAAAGAATCCTGAGAGCAGCTCATGAAAAACAAGAAGTCACATACAGAGGAGAAACTATAAGACTAAGCTCAGATTATTCAGCAGAAACCATGCAGACAAGAAGGCAATGGGATGATATATATATATATATATGATATATATAAAACCTTGAAAGAAAAAAATTGCCAGCCAAGAATAATATATCCTGCAAAACTCTCGTTCAAATATGATGGTGAAATTAGGTCATTTCTAGATAAACAGAAATTAAGGGACTATGTAAAAACCAAATCAAACTTACAAGACTTACTAAAGGAAGTCCTTCGATCTGAGAACAAACAATATCAGACCACAGGCTGAATATAGGACACAAGATTGTACTAGCCAGATACCAACCTAGGAAATGAACTCTTCAGACTATGCAAAACCAAAAGAACTACAAAAGGGAACCAGAGAGGTTAATCTGTAAATGACAACAGTATCAGAACAATAAAAGAGGTAATAAATGGTGTAGATATAGAACCTTCTAATAGAGAGGAAGTCAAGCAATACCAAGTAATAACAGACTAGTTTAAATCTAGGAAGATAAGGGTAAATTTCACGGTAACCACAAAGAAAGTTAACAAATCTACTCATCAAAATAAAGAAGAAAAATGTAAAGTCTCAGTAAAAACAAAACCTACAAAAACAAAAGAAATGAAAAAAAAAAATCCACAAACAGAAAGAACTCAGCAAGGGAGAGTAAGAGGAAGAAAACTGGAGGACATTATACTGAGTGAAATAAGTCAATCACAAAAGGACAGATATCGTGTGAGACCTCTAGTTTATAACTCATGTAAAAGTTTACACAAAAAGAAACAATCTTTGTTGGTTATGAGGGATGGAAGGATTGGGGGGAACTAAACAGATAAGTGGTAACTTTGGTGAAGGATAAGACAGTACACATTACTGGGGAAGCCAGCACAACTTGTACAAGGAAAGGTCATGGAAGTTCCATAGATACTTCCAAACTCCCTGAGGGACTGAAATGCTGGGGGGAGGGCTGTGGAGACCATGGTCTTGGGGAACATCTAGCTCAGTTAGCATAACACAGTTTATAAAGACAATGTTCTACATTCTACCTTGGTGAGTAGCATCTGGGGTCTTAAAAGCCTGTGAGCAGCCATCTAAGATACTCCACTGGTCTCACCCCTTCGGGAGCAAGGGAGAATGAAGAAAACAAGATACAAGGAAAAGATTAGTCCAAAGGACTAATGGACCACAGCCACCATGGCCTCTGCCAGACTGAGTCCAGTAGAGCTAGATGGTGCCTGGCTACCACCACTGACTACTCTGACCAGGATCACAATAAAGGGTCCTGGACAGAGCTGGAAAAGGATGTAGAACAGAATTCTAAGTCACAAAAAAGACCAGATTTACTGGCCTGACAGACTGGAGAAACCCCGAGAGTATGGCCCCCAGATACCCTTTTAGCCCAGTGGTGAAGCCCCTCCCAAAATTCACCGTTCCGCTGGGGATTGGACAGCCTCATGAAACAAAACAGGACTAATGAGGCACAGCAGTCCAGGGACGAGGACTGGAAGGCAGGAGGGGGACAGGAAAGCTGGTGATAAGGAACCCAAGGTTGAGAAGGGACAGTGTTGACATGTCATGGGGTTGTTAACCATTGTCATGGGGCAATATGTGTACTAACTGTTTAATGAAAAACTATTTGTTCTGCAAACCTTCATTTAAGGTAAAAAAAAAAAATTATCTATGTGAGATCAGATTGACAACAGCAACTCAAAAGGTTTGATGAGAAGCCTAGGAGACAGTGAGTTGAAGATAATGGTGATGGAGTAATTTGGAAAAGGATAGTGAGAATAGTAGCACAACTAGAAGAATGTAATTGATGTCACTGAATTGTACATGCAGAAACTTTCAAAATGGTGTAACTTTGGTTATGTATATTTTCACTGAAAAAAAATTTCCTCAAGGTCGAGAAGGGAGAGTGTTGACATGTCGTGGGGTTGTTGACCAATGTCATAAAACAATATGTGTACTGACTGTTTAATGAGAAACTATTTGTTCTGTAAACCTTCATCTAAAGTACAATAAAAATTTTTTTGAAAAAAATGTTTAATACATTTTATTTTTTGGAGCAGTTTAATCTTACAGAAAAATTATAGAAAGTACATGCCATTTTTTTTTTTAAAGCTGGCTTAGGGTTGTGGAATTATAAAGAACTTTTTCAAAATTTGAGTCAATATTCTTGTTGCATCAACTACACTTTGTAAAACAGGGGAATACGATTTAGTAGATGTCTAAACATTCATTACTCACTTTCAGATGCTTAGGATAATACCACCCAAAGAAAAAAAAATCACTAAAGTTGAACAAAAAGTTAAACAATGAGAAAGAGTGAGGTGAGAAAAATATTCATCTAATCAGAAGAAAGGTGGTCACAACAGGCATGTTAGAGAAGGGGTAATACAGCCAAAATAAATTAAAATTCATTTATACAGGTTGTAGAAGAGAAAGCTGCCAGAAACTTGATCATTCAGAGAGCTGATTTCATATACCAGGATGTCAACCTAAAAATTTCCCTGGAATTAAGAGAAAACACCTAAAGACATTCTTTCTATTAAAGAGGGAGAAAGAAAATTTACTTTAACTTGAGTTTCGGTAGTGTCATAGTTTGAATCATGACCCCCAAAAAATGTGTGTATCAGTTTGGCTGGGCCAAGATTCCTGGTACTGTGTGATTTTCCTGTATGTTGTAAATCCTGCCTCTATGATGTTAATGAGGAAGGATGGGTGGCAGTTGTGAGTAAGGCAGGACTGGATCTACAAGACTGAATTGTGTCCTGAGGTAATCTCTTGAGATATGAAAGACAGGGGACCACATACTATCAAGAAAGCAGTGCCAGGAGCAGAGTGCATCCTTTGGACTGGGGTCCCTGCACAGAGAAGCTCCTAGTCTGGGGGAACACTGAAGAGAAGAAAGCCGACAGAGAGAAAAAGCCTTCCCCTGGAGCTGACGCCCTGAATTTGGACTTTTAGCCTACTTTGACTGTGAGGAAATAAATTTCTCCTCGTTAAAACCACCCACTTGTGGTATTTCTGTTATAGCAGCACTAGATGACTAAGACAGGTAGGGTTCAAACCTGAAACATTAGATTTAATACAATGGAGAAAGTGGGGGAATTATTATAAGATGATATAAAAATATAATTAGAGTATTAATTTAGAAGAAAGAAAAGCCTTAAGTATTTTTACTTTTAAAAATCCTGAACACGTCATGGACATTGGACTTTATCTTTCAGCAATGTTCCAACAGTTTGAGAGACACTAGGTGTTATGGATTGAATTGTGTCCCCCCAGAAAATATGTACCACCTTGGCTAGTCCATGACTCCCAGTATTGTGTGATTGTCCACCATTTGTCCTCTGATATGATTTTCTTACGTGTTGTAAATCCTGTCTCTATGATGTTAATGAGGTGGTATTAAACACAGTTTTGTTAACGAGACAGGACTCAATCTACAAGATTAGGTTGTGTCTTAAGTCAATCTCTTTTAAGATATAAAAGAGAAAAGAGAGCAGAGAGATGGGGGAGCTCATACCATCAAGAAAGTAGTGCCACATTGATGACAAGGACCTTCCTCCACAGCCAATAGAGAGGGAAAGCCTTCCCCTGGAGCAGGCACCCTGAATTTGGATTTCTAGCTTCCTAAACTGTGAGAGAATAAAATTCTGTTTGTTAAAAACATCCACTCGTGGTATTTCTCTTATAGCAGCACTAGATAACTAAGACACTAGGTAAGCAAAAGCTGCAGGAAAATAACACTTTAGCTTTAAGGCAAGTCACTCGAACTAGGCTGTGAGATGCTGGTATGAGATGGTGCTAGATCATATGTGAGTTGATGTTTCTGTGTTTAGTCATCTTTACAAGTAGGGGTCACTTGGCATTACAGGACCAGGTAAAGGCAAAAGATATTTTCCACCATTGTAACTCAGGAAATTTCATACCAGGGGATTTCCTACAAAAGAATAGTAATACCAACAGATGTGTAAGTATTTTTAAGTTAAAACTGCATCCTTGGTACCAAACCTAAACCTACTGCCTTCAAGTCAATTCCAACTCATAGTGACTCTACAGGACAGAGTAGAACTGCCCTATAGGATTTTCAAGGTTGTAAATCTTTACAGAAGCAGACTGCCACATCTTTTTTCCTACGAGCAGCTAGTGGGTTTGAACCACTGAACTTTTGGTTAGCAGCCAAGAGTTTTAACCACTGCTCCACCAGGGCTCCATATCCTAGGTAGTTTGGGGTCAATCCACCTTAAAACACACACACACACACAGAAAAGAAAACTGACTTCCATTCACATACTCTCAGGAAAGTCTTCCTTCTAGAAGGGTCTGTTTTCAAATCTCTCTGTGTGTTTAATGTCATCCTTGCCCCTTTACTAGCGTGTCCCAGAAAGGATGGTGTGGTGGTGAATAGCCCATTGATTCAGGATACAATTCAGGATATGAGTATCTCTTCCTTGCCCTGCAGAAGCCTGGACACCCAGGATGAGGCCAACTGAGTGACTGAGGTCAACTACTTGCTCTCTCCACCTGAGCACATGAGTACCTCCCCCTGCCCTTGGGGCCTCTCCACACATAGAGTTTCCCTGTAGGCGAGACTTCCCTTACTGAGTGTAGGGCTTGTGGGAGAGAGACTCTAAAACCCCTTGCCATCGAGTCAATTCCTGGGCTTTAATCCTAATCCCAACTCTGTAGAGCTGGGGCTATAGGAGTACAATAAACTTTGGGGAATGGGGCTGATTGTTTAACTGAAAATGTATTGACGAGAAAGAAAAAAAGGAATGAGCACATAAAATGCATTTTGGTCTAGGTTTTGTCTCACTGTGGAGATGATTCAGGGCCTGCTGGGTTTCCACAGTTTTGTGTAAACTAAATATTACAAGAAACGGTACATCACAGCAGCCGTTGCTCAGTGCTATTTCTCTTTTTATGCATTAGGAAAGACTTGTCATTCCATGCCTCATTTACAATTTGCTGCAGTGATTCCTCAAAGTTAAAGAACACTGTATGTTGCGAATAAAAACACAAGGAAGAAGGAGAGTTTTATACTACAGGATTTTCCTCTCCTAACATTCCTAAGGAAAAGGTACCTAATACCAATAACAGGAAACATACACTGAAAGAAATGTCAAGAGAATTGACAATTGCAGAATTCACAAGGTTGAAGCACAAACTTATATGCTTTTTCTCATTTTATATTTAAGGTGTTACAAAGGAAGTAAAAAAAAATTGCTTTCCATAAACTACAATATGATGTCACATAACTAGAAATCAGCTATTGAATATTCTCAGTCTCTTAGAACACAACTAAGAAAACAAAAGAAATAGAGGAAAATGCCAAGAGCCAGGGTACAGCTGTGACAGAGCCAACATTCTAAACCTGCTACTTTCCTTCACAGAGAAACCCCCGACCATCAGTCAGAGACCTGTGGAATCTACTGAGTCAGCAGTAGTGGATGTCTGAACACTTGTTTTCCGGCTTCAAACAAATTAGAAACATTAATTTAAAAGAGATGGTGAGGAGGAGGAGGAAAGGGAAAGCAAGTGGGTGGAAAGACAGTACTGAAAGCAGGTGCTTGGTGAGAAGTCTCAACTGAAGACAGCCTGGCCACAAGGGAGGAGCCAGGGAAACTTAAAAGCAGGAACAGAACAGCTTAAGTCCATTTAATGGAGAGAAAAGAAGCCTCCTAAGCCTCAGTAGTCTCTAAAGGCATTAATTTATAGAGCACAGCAAACTCACTAATGTTCTGCATGTAGTGTTGTTAAGGGGAGGGAAAAAAGCTGTATTCAGTATATTCTGTTTTAGAAGTGCAGGGAGGTGTAAACTTTAGAGAGACTTTTTTTTTTTTTAATGAAATGTTTACATTTCAAGAGATTCATAATTTAAAGAGTTATGTGTAAAGTTCCTTTATATAAAAAAAAAAAATTCCCTCTGTGATAATACTAAAGAAATGAGGGGTTATTGCATATGTTAGTTGCATGACTATGTTGCAGTTACATTCTCTTTACTTAAGAGAAGCGGATAAATCACCAATCAGCATTTATTTTCCTCTGCTGCTAGAAGGTAAGTAAGTGTGGGTGGGGAGGTCAGCCCACCATGAGGTTCATGTCCATAGCCACCTTGTCCTGAGCTCTGTAGTCCTGAAAAGTTCACTGGGTCAGAATGAGGAGAATCAATCCTCTCTAGGAATTAAGTCTCTGTTCTCCTGGTAAGTGATGCTTGCAAATAGTCTATTATGTGCCTTCACACTTTCAGAGGGTCATACTCTTGGATTCACTCCTGTTTTGTAACTCTGTTTCCATCTCTGAAGTGAGAAGACTTTGTTAAATCTTTAGTAAGCCTTATCTTCTGAGACACCTACTTCCTCAATCCCAGAAAAACATGTTGTAGATTTCATTCAAGTCTCTGCCCCCAATCTCAAATGAAGACATTGTCTGCATCAATGGTTCCACAGACTTGGTGCCTTAGGTACAACTTCCTGAGAAGTAAAAACTAAAGAGTTAAAAGTCCCTCCTGAAAGCCATACATAGATTAGAGACCCTGGAAGCTTACTTGACCACAGCAATAGTATTTTCAAAGCCCTGTGGTCTAACAAGTGAGACACATGAGGTGGGTGCATTCTGGGAAAAAAATTAACATATATTTCAAAAATATGAAATCTGAAATTAATTGTGATTTATACAGAAACACTGTTTTACATAATATTTTTGCCTTCTTAAAAGATGTACACATTTATTGAAGAGAATGCAGTTTATCACAGCTAATAGATTTTTACTTTATATATATGCATATATATATATATATATACCAAAAAATCTTTTGCCGTTAAGTCAATCCCAGCTGATAGCGAACCTATAGGACAGGGTAGAACTGGCCCCATAGAGTTTCCAAGGAGTGACTGGTGGATTTGAACTGACCTTTTGGTTAGCAGCCGAACTCTTAACCACTGTGCCACCAGGGCTCCATATATATATATGTATACTATATATGTATTCAACTTACTACATATATAGCATGTATATGTATAATATATATATTTGCCTTTTTAAAAAAATATTTTTATTTGTCATATCTCCTATTGATAAAAATGAATAAATGGCTCTAAAAATTGTTCCCTGAAACATAAAACAGTGATGGGAACAGGAACACAAACATTACTTCCTCTTACTGTGGATTTATTTTTAAACTGCTCTTTCTCCTTTATCTTCTATTTCAAGAAACAGGCAGAAATCTAGGCGGTAACCTAAACACTCCCTTGACCATGTGTCCCATATTAAGTCAAAACCCACATTCTACCAATTTTATCACAAATCAGTTCCTCCATTCTCCATCTTCTCCAGCTCTACAACCATGCTTTAATTCAGGCATCCATTTCCTCTCATATGAACTGTAACAATGGCCTACTAACCACCCTCTCTGTCTCATTCTCCTTCCCCTAAAACCCTATTTTATATATTTTCACCAGATTTAGACCTAAAATTCATGTTTTATGTGTCTTAGCATTGTTAAAATACTGCTGTAGTTTTCTCTATGTTATCCTAAAAACAGAATATTTATATAGAAATTAGTGAAATCTAATGGAAAATCCACACATATACTACAGTTCATATGAGAATATAAGTCAAACATTATTTTATTTCAATAATGCTCACACAATTGGCTATATATGTAAAAGAAAATTATGTTGAATTCCTCTCTCGTACCATAAATTAAACAAATGAACAAAACTTAGATGGATTAAGGACTTCAAAGTAAAAAAAAAAAAAAGAAAATTTAGGAGATTATGTATACAATAAACGAGTGGAGAAACTCTTCATCATGACAGAAAATACAGAAACTATGTCGTTGTTGTTGTTAGGTGCCAACGAGTTGATTACAACTCATGGCAACCCTATGTACAGAAGAAGGAAACATTGCCCGGCCCTGCACCATCCTCACAATCATTGCTATGTTTGAGTCCATTGTTGCAGCCACTGTGTCAGTCCATCTCCTTGAGGGTCTTCCTCTTTTTCACTGACCCTCTACTTTACCAAGCATAATGTCCTTCTCCAGGGACTGATCCCTCCTGATAATATGTCTAAAGTATGTAGGATGAAAATATAAAAAAAAAAATTATAAACTATTATATGAAAATTGTAAATGCAAAGTATTAACATTTGAAACAAAGACCATTTACAAAATCACATTAAAAAGCTAATGAGCAATATGCAAAAGTCACAGAAAAGCAAACTCAAATGGCCATCTCAAAAACTGTCAGTAGTCTGAGAAATGAAAAGTTCAGTAAGAAAATATTTTATACAGTCCAATTGGCAAAAATTAAACAGAACATTAATATCTATTCCAGGTGGGAATATGGAAAAACAATGTCCTCTTACATTGCTGGTAGACATAGTGTTTTAGGGAAGTAATTTAGCAACCAAATATATTAAATATAAATTTTTTAATTTTATGAGCTGGGACTCTAGCTCACAAAATTAAAACAACAGTGTGTTGGGATATAGGTACAAAGATGTTTATTTCAGCATTGTTCATTGTGACATAAAACTGGAAACAAAGATAATCATCAATAGGAGAATGATTAATTAAATTATAGTGCATCCAAACAATATTTTGAAATCATTAAGACAAATCAGTTAAAGCCACAACTGTTCATTTGACAGGATTTCTGTGACATATAGCTGAGAAATGGTACAATACAACCTAATTTTTTCAAATGACCAAATGAACTTAATACAGATAATGAATACATGAATTTAGAGATGAATGTAGAAATAGAAAAAAAGATGACAGTATTTTTATGTTTGATTATTTCAGCATGGATGAAATTATGAAGCAATACACACCAGGCAATTTAAACATGCCATCTTATTTTAGTGGAGGAAAGGGTGTGTGTTGGTTGCTAGTGGAGATGGGAGGAAAGGGTGAGCAAACAACTATTATATGGGGAAAATGAAAAACAGCTAAGGAACACAGTAGATTTAAATCTAACTATGTCAATAATTATATTAATTTTAAATGGCCTAAATGCCACAATTAAAGGTCAGAGATTGTTAGATATGATTTAAAAAAAAATGGCAAGACACAACCATATGCTGTTAACAAGAAAAGTAAAGGGGATAAAAAGGATATATTATGCAAACATTAATCAAATAAAAGCTGGATTGACTGCACTGATATCATGAAGTAGATTTCATAAGAAGGAATATCATCAAGAATACAGAATGGCATTGTATAATGGTGAAAGTGTCAGTTTACTAAAAACACATTCTAAATGTTTATACACTTAATAATAGAGTTTCAAGCTATGTTAGCAAAACCTGATAGAATTCAAAGTAGAAATTGTTGGAAAATTAAAAAAAAAACTCTAAGTAACTAACAGAACAGACAAAAATTCCAAAGGATGTGCATGACCTGAACAACACTGTGAACCAACTTAATCTAATTGACATTTATATAATACTCCATCCAACAACAACAGAATATACATTATTTTCAAGTACCCATGGGCCAATGACCAATGTAAATCATGCTCTAGTCTACAAAATAAATCTCACTAAGTTTTAAATGTTTGAATTTGTGCAAAGTATGTCCTTTGACAATTATAGTATTAAACTAGAAAACAGGTACAGACAGATATCTAAAAAAAAAAATCCCTAAATATACGGGAATTAAACAATACAGTATTAAATGAACTGTAATTTTTTAAAAACTCATAAAGGGAATTAGAAAATTCTTGAAATTAAATAAGAATAAAAACATAACATTTAAAAAAAAATACATGCAACTAAGGAGTAGGGAGACATATTCACCTCTAAAAATTTATATTAGGAAAAAATTTCTCAAATCAATGATCTAAACATTATCCTATGAAACTAGAAAAAAAAAGAGCAAATTAAACCCAAAGCTAACAGAAGGAAAAAAAAATATATATACAGACAGAGAGAGGTAATAACAGAAATCAATGATATTGAAAACAAAAATAAAGAAAAATCAGTAAAATCAGTATTTTTAAAAGAACAAAAAATATGATAAACTAGCTTCCAGAGAGATAAAAAATAGAGATTAATTACTAGTATCAGAAATGAAAATAAGGACCTCACTATAGATATAAAGACACCGAAATAAAATTAAGGAATACTATTAAAAAACTTATGCCAATAAATATCACAATTTACTTGAAGTGGACAAATTATTTGAAAGGCAAAATCTATAAAGCTCTCTAAAGAAGAAATATATTATTGAATAGCTTTTTATTTATAAAAGAAATTGAATTTCTAATTTAAAATCTTCTCACAAAAAAATCCAAGCTTAGATAACTTCTCCAGTGAATTCTACCAAACATGTAAGAAACAATATTTTTACACATACTATACCAGAGAAGAGAACAGGAAGTAATACCTCCTAACTCTTTTTATGAAACCTCATTACCCTGATAAAACATGACAGACAAAACATTACAAAGAAAGAAAATTAAAGTTCACAATTTCTCATGAACAATGATATAACCAAATCAAAACAAGAAATGTAAACTGTGATAATATAGCATGACCAAGTAGGGTTTATCTTAGGAATGAAAGGTGGTTGACATTTATAAAACAATATAGTCTACTTAATGTCATTAATTTAACAATTGAATTAATTTAATCTTATTTAACTCACCATATCAACAGGTTAAACTAGCAAGCATACAATTATCCCAATAAATCACCTTTCTTTGAATTGGACACAAATATGGATGTCTTCCCGTTTGTTGGCCAGGTAGCTATCTTCCACATTTCTTAGCATAGACAAGTGAGCACCTCTAGCACTGCATCCATTTGTTGAAACATCTCAATTAGTAATCCATCAATTCCTGCAGTTTTGTTTTTCTCCAGTGCCTTCAGTGCTGCTTGGATTTCTTTCAATGCCATTGATTCTTGATCATATGCTTACCTCTTGAAATTGTTGAATGTCAACCAATTCTTTTTGGTACAGTGAGTGACTCTAAGTAGTCTTTCCATTTTGCTGCATTCAGAAGAGGACATGGAACAAAGGACATCATTGCTGATGTCACATGGATCTTGGTCAGAAGCAGAGAAGACCAGAAAGATGTTTACCTGTGTGTTATTCATATGCAAAGGCATTCAACTGTGTGGATCATAACAAATTATGGATAATATTGAGAAGAATGGAAATTCCAGAACACATAATTGTGCTCATGAGGAACCTGTACATAAACTAAGAGGCAGTCGTATGAACAGAACAAAGGGATACTGTGTGGTTTAATATCAGGAAAGTGTGTATCACAGTTGTATCCTTTCATCAGACTTATTCAATCTGTATGCTGAGCAAATAATCTGAGGAGCCAGACTATAAGAAAAAGAATGGAGTATCAGGATTGGAGAAAGACTCATTAACAACCTTCATTATGCAGATAACACAACATTGCTTGCTGAAAGTGAAGAGAACTTGAAGCACTTACTGATGAATATCAAAGACCACAGCCTTCAGTATGGATTACTCCTCAACATAAAGAAAACAAAAATCCTCACAACTGGACCAATAAGCAACATTATGATAACTGGAGAAAATACTGAAACTGTCAAGGATTTCATTTTATTTGGATCCACAATCAATGCCCATAGAAGCAGCAGTCAAGAAATCAAATGAAGAGCAATAAGGCAAGAAAAAAAAAAAAAAAAAAAGGGCACCCAAATTGGTAATGAAGAAGTTAAACTGTCCCTGTTTGCAGATGATATGATACTATACATAGAACACCCTAAAGACTCCATGAGAAAACTACTGGAACTAATAGAAAGATTCAGCAGAGTAGCAGGATACAAGATAAACATACAAAAATCAGTTGGATTCCTATACACCAATAAACAGAATGATGAAAAGGAAATCAGGAAAATAATACCATTTATAATAGCCCCTAAAAAAAGAAAATAGGAAAAAATCTAACCAGGGATGTAAAAGACCTATACAAAGAAAACTACAAAACACTACTGCAAGAAACCCAAAGGGATCTACATAAATGGAAAAACATACCATGTTCATGGATAGGTAGACTCAACACTGTGAAAATGACAATTCTACCCAAAGCAGTTTACAAATACAATGCAATCCCTATCCAAATACCAACAACATTCTTCAAAGAGATGGAAAAACTAATCATTAACTTTATATGGAAAGGGAAGAAGCCTCGAATAAGTAAAGCACTATTGAAGAAGAAGAATAAAGTAGGAGGACTCATACTACCTGACCTCAGAACCTACTATACAGCTATGGTAGTCAAAACAGCCTGGTACTGGTACAATGACAGATACTCTGACAAATGGATCAGAATTGAGAACCCAGATGTAAATCCATCCACCTACGGTCACCTGATCTTCCACAAGGGCCCAAAGTCCATCAAATGGGGAAAAGACCTTTTTAACAAATGGTGCTGGCAAAACTGGATATCCATCTGCAAAAAAATGAAATAGGACCCATACCTCATGTCATATACAAAAACTACTTCAAAATGGATCAAAGACCTGAATTAAAGCCAAAAACTATAAAGGTCATAGAAGAAAAAATAGGACCAATGCTACAGCCCTAATACACGGCATTAACAGGATACAAACCATAACCATCAACACACAAACTCCAGAAGACAAGCTAGATAACTGGGATATTCTAAAAATCAAAAACCTATGCTCTTCAAAAGACTTCACCGTAAGAGTTAAAAGAGAACCTACAGACTGGGAAAGAATTTTTGGGCATTATAAGTCAGACAAAGGTTTAATATCCATAATCTACAAGAAAATCCAACACCTCTACAACCAAAAGACAAATAATCCTATTAAAAAATGGGCAAAGGATATGAACAAACACTTCATCAAAGAAGACATTCGAGAAGCGAACAGACACATGGGGAAATGCTCGTGATCACTAGCCATTAGAGAAATGCAAACTAAA
Source organism: Dugong dugon (assembly GCA_030035585.1). Lineage (NCBI taxonomy): Eukaryota > Metazoa > Chordata > Mammalia > Sirenia > Dugongidae > Dugong > Dugong dugon. Next base: position 14,800,876 of record CM057472.1, on the reverse strand, counting down.
ACCACAATGAGATACCATCACACCCCAGCATTACTGGCACGAATCAAAAAAACTGGAAATAACAAATGTTGGAGAGGATGCAGGGAGATTGGAACTCGTATGCACTGCTGGTGGGAATACATAATGATACAACCATTTTGGAAAATGATATGATGCTTCCTTAGAAAGCTAGAAACAGAAATACCGTACGATCTAGCAATCCCACTCCTAGGAATATATCCTAGAGAAATAAGGGCCATCACATGAATAGACATATGCACACCCATGTTCATTGCAGCATTGTTCACAATAGCAAAAAGATGGAAACAACCTAGATGCCCATCAATAGATGAATGGATAAACAAACTATGGTACATACAAACAATGGAGTATTATGCAATGATAAAGAACAATGACGAATCTGTGAAGCATCTCATAACATGGATGAAACTGGAGGACATTAGGCTGAGTGAAATAAGTCAATCACAAAAGGACAAATATTGCATGAGACCTCTATTGTAAAAACTCATGAAAAAGTTTACACACAAAAAGAAACAATCTTTGTTGGTTACAAGGGATGGGAGAGTTCCGGGGGGGGGGGGTTACTAAATAGACAATAGATAAGTGGTAACTTTGGTGAAGGGGAAGACAGTACACATTACTGGGGAAGCCAGCACAACCTGTACAAGGAAAGGTCATGGAAACTCCATGGACACATCCAAACTCCCTGAGGGTCTGAATTGCTGGGCCGAGGGCTTGGGGACCATGGGCTTGGGGAACATGTAGCTAAATTTGCATAACAGTCTATAAAGACAATGTTCTACATTCTACCTTGGTGAGTAGCATCTGGAGTCTTAAAAGCCTGTGAGCAGCTTTCCAAGATACTTCACTGATCTCACCCCTTCGGGGGAGAGGGAGAATTAAGAGAATAGGATACAAGGAAAAGATTAGTCCAAAGGACTAATGGTCCACAGCTGCGAAGGCCTCCAGCAAACTGAGTCCAGTACAGCTAGATGGTGCCTGGCTACCACCACTGACTGCCCTGACTGGGATCACAACAGAGGGTTCTGGATGTAGGTGGAGAAGGATGTAGAACAAAATTCTAACACACAAAAAAGACCAGATTTACTGGCCTGACAGAGACTGGAGAAACCTTGAAAGTATGGCCCCTGGACACTCTTTTAGCTCAGTGGTGAAGTCACTCCCGAGGTTCACCATTCAGCCAGGGATTGGACAGCCCCATAAACAAAATGGGACTAATGAAGCACAGCAGTCCAGGGACAAGGACTAGAAGGCAGAAGGGGACAGGAAAGCTGATGATAGGGAACCCGAGTTTGAGTAAGGACAATGTTGACATGTAGTGGGGTTGTTATCCACTGTCATAGGGCAGTATGTGTACTGTTTAACGAGAAACTATTTTGTTCTGTAAACCTTAATCTAAAGTGAGAATAGCAGTACAACTGGAAGAACATAATTGATGTCACTGAATGGTATATGTAGAAATTTTTGAAACGGTGTATCTTTGGCTTTGTGTATTTTCACCAAAAAAAAAAAAAAAGTCCTCCAAGGTGGAGAAGGGAGAGTGTTGACATGTTGTGGGGTTATTAACCAAGGTCATAAAACAATATGTGTACTGACTGTTTAATGAGAAACTATGTGTTCTCTAAACCTTCACCTAAAGTACAATAAAAGCTTTAAAAAAAAGAATGTTTTATCTATTCTTAGCCTTTTGGAAATCCTTGGGGATATTAAATCAATGTATCAAGTTACACATACACATAAACCTGCTGGGATCTTTATTGAGATTGCAATGAATCTATAAATCAATTTAAAGAGAAGTTATATTATTTAAAATATTGTATATTATAATCCATGACCATGATATATTTTCACACTCATCTGTATTTTAGCCATTTTTTAAATAAATTCATTGAACAATTAAAAAAAAAAAAAGGAATCAAATGATACATTGCATTGGGCAAATCTGCTGCAAAAGAACTCCTTACAGTATTGAAAAGCAAAAAATGTCAGTTTGAGGACTAAAGTGCCCCTGACCCAAGCTATGGTATTTTCAATCACCTCGTATGCATGTGAAGCTGGACAATGAATAAGGAAGACTGAAGAAGAATTGACGCCTTTGAAATATGGTGCTGGCAAAGAATGCTGAATATACCCTGGACTGCCAGAAGAATGAACAACTCCTTCTTGGAAGAAGTACAGCCAGAGTGCTCCTTGGAAGCAAGGATGGCGAGTCTTCTTCTCATGTACTTTGGACATGTTATTAGGAGGGACCAGTTCCTGAAGAAGTACATCATGCTTGGTATAGTAGAGGGTCAGCAAAAAAGAAGAAAACCTGCAACACAATAGATTGACACAGTAGCTACAACAATGGGCTCAAACATGGCAACAATTATCCAACATAGCAGGACACAGCAGTGTTTCGATTTGTTGTACATAGGGTTGCTATGAGTTGGAACTGACTTGACAGCACCTAACGACAACAGGAATACCAATAGATGCAGAAAAGGATTTGAGAAAATGAAATACACATTTATGATAACAATTCTCAACAACCTAGGAAAAGAAGGGTATTTTGTCAATTTAATAAATGGTATTTTTATTCCCTACCACTAACATCTTATCTAATAGTGAAAAATTGAATACTTTCTCATTAAGATTGGGAAAACGAGGTTGGGAACATTGGAATGCAAGGTACTGGTTGTTTTTCCATTACAGAAAATTTTAGCATTGTTTTAGTTTTTAAACTCTGTGTTACTTTGCGTATTTATCAAATGTATTACTTTAACAAATATAAAATTTATTTTAAAAAATAGTGCATGGTTGGTGAACATAAGTTAAAGGAAAAAAACTGAGGGAAATGAGCTATATTGTGCCTGCATTTCAAAAATATTTCAGAGTCTGGTGTCTTTAATTTATTTTTGATCTGTGGTACAGGTTGAATTGTGTCCTCCAAGTTTTGTATGGTTGTCTTTCATTTTACAATCTGATGGAATTATCCTCTGTGTTGTAAATCCTAACCTCTATGATGTTAATGAGGCAGAATTAGAGGCAGTTATGTTAATTAGTCTGGACTCAATCTACAGAGTTAGGTTATATCTTGAGTCAGTTTCTTTGAGATACAAAAGAGGGAATTGAGCAGAGGAGAGGGGACCTCATTACCACCAAGCAAGAAGAGCCAGGAATGGAGCGCATCCTTTGGACCCAAAGTCCCTATGCTGAGAATTTCCTAGACCAGGGGAAGATTGATGACAAGGACTTTCTCCCAGAGTCGACAGAAAGAGTTTCACTGTAGCTGGCACCCTGAATTCGGACTTCTAGCCTCCTAAACTGTAAGAGAATAAATTTCTGTTTGTTAAAGCCATCCACTTGTGGTATTTCTGTTTTAGCAGCACTAAATGACTAAGACAATCTGCAATCACAGTTTCAGCATTGAGTCTTCATATCTAAACACAATATACTTATAAAGCCTAGTTTCCTACAAAACTTTATAACAAATCTAAGAAAAGTAAAGGAGTTCTCTGCAAAATGAGCAGTAAGTCCACACATAATGAGCTGATAAAAGTCAAAACCAAATCTCAAGCCCATACAGAGGGTCTAATCCAGTTGGTGGAAAAAAGTATGGAAAAAGACCTTTCCAAAACAACATAGGAAAATAGACCTGTTCTTTCCAAACTGTCACTTTGGAATAGAGTTGACAAGCTGATTCACTATGTTACTTTGATGGGTTACTGTTTCATGGATTACTCTCCTCAGGAACATGTGCATTTTAATAAGCCAAAAAAAAAAAAAAAAGCCTAAACCAGGGGTAAAGTAATAAATATAGGATTTTAAGCACCTACACAGGCTTATTGTAGAAACATATAGGGGTTTCTGGATTTGCCCGTAATCCCCCTGATTAAACTAGTAGGTAGAGATCTATTTGGTCTGTGCATCTGCATCCTGGGACAGTGTCTGAACTAGATGCTATAAAAACAGAAATAACATTCCACTTATTTTCCTGTGGTCCAGTTCCTGGAATTTCACTCCACTGTGACATCCAGTATAACAAATGTTTCCTTTTCAATTTCAACTTGTAAATTACTTCTATAAGGGGAATGATACAAGAGGTAAGTGATATATTTTGAGAGCAACTGAAAAATCTCAAGACTTAAAATTTCCAGCATCTACAATCAATTTTTGCTTCCCTTAATCTATACAGAGCAAGGTATTTGCAGTGTAATGCAGGTAATTTCATACATAGTCATGAACTGTGTATTTAAGTAATCAGTTCTATGCATAATTATTCATTCTGGATAAAAATCTGTGCCTAGCTTTTCTGGGGACATGTGCACATTCTTCCAAATTCAAAACCAGTTATAAATACTTTAAAACTTGGTTCTGATTTCTGCCCATCAACAAGACATGCTGAATGTACATAGAATTGTATCTTGAAAGCAATTGGGGAAGCGGGGTGCAGTTCCCATGGAAAAGGAGAGTGGCTGTTTGTCCACAGCGCCCACAGCCTGTGACTATTAATGTAGCCACATTAATATCCTTGCCCACTAATTCTGTGAGATCAGTAAACCCACTTGCATTACTGGCAATCTTTAAGCCCCTGCAAAGCACTCCTTGGGTGGTGCAATTGGTTTGCGCTCGACCGGTAACCTAAAGGTTGGCAGTTCGAATCTACCTGGCAGCACTGTGGAAGAAAGGATTGACAATCTGTTTCTGTTAAGATTACAGCCAAGAAAGCCCTATGGAGCAGTTATACTCGGTAACCCATGAGGTTGCCATGAGTCAGAACTCACGGGACAGCAACAGGGTTTTTATTTTTTTTAAATACTCCCCATCACCCCCATGAACTTCTGGCAGTCTCCAGAATGTGCCCCACCTTTGCCCAACAATCTGACCATACCTGCTGGAGGCCATCGCTCCCCACAAGGCTGCTCCTAAGAGGGCCCTCTGATGACTGGCCATTTACCCTTTTTTCCAAACTCTGGAAATATCTTCTGGGGCTTGGACACATATGCTCTTGCTATTCATCTGTGCGTCAGGGTTGTATACTTTCACCACACCTATTTAATCTATATGTTGAGCAAATAATCCAAGAAGCTGGACTATATGAGGAAGAACAGGGCATCAAGATTGGAGAAGACTCATTAACAAACTGTGATATGCAGATGACACAACCTTGCTTGCTGAAAGTTAAGACTTGAAGTACTTACTGATGAAGGTTAAAGATGACAGCCTTCAGTATAGATTATACCACAACATAAAGAAAACAAAAGTCCTCACAACTGGACCAATAAGCAACATCATGATAAACAGAGAAAAGATTGAAGTTGTCAAGGATTTCATTTTACTTGGATCAACAATCAACACCCATGGAAGCAGCAGTCAAGAAATAAGATGATGCATTGCATTGGGCAAATCTGCTGCAAAAGACCTCTTTAAACTGTTGAAAAGCAAAGATGTCACCTTGAAGACTAAGGTGCACCTGACCCAAGCCATGGTGTTTTCAATAACCTCATATGTATGTGAAAGCTGGACAATGAATAAGGAAGACCAAAGAACAATTGATGCCTTTGAATTATGGTGTTGGTGAAGAATACTGAATATACTATGGACTGCCAAAAGAATGAACAAATCTGTCTTGGAAGAAGTACGACCAAAATGCTCCTTAGAAGCAAGGATGGGGAGACTATGTCTCACATACTTTGGACATGTTGTTAGGAGGGATCAGTCCCTGGAGAAGGACATCATACTTGGCAAAGTAGAGGGTCAATGAAAGAGAGGAAGACCCTTAATGAGATGGATTGACACAGAAATGCAACAATGGGCTCAAGCATAACAACTGTTGTGACAATGGCACAGGACTGGGCGATGTTTTGTTCTGTTGTACATAGGGTCGCTATGAGTTGGAAACTGACTTGATAGCACCTAACAACAACATTCATCTGAGAAAACACTGACTGCCACTGGGTGCTGCTTTCCAGAACATCTCAAAACAGCAGACACCTAAGAAGTCAAAATGATGCTACCTACCTACCACAGTATTCACTGTGCTTGAGCTATGCTGGGTTCTGTGAAGAATGGGCAAGTGCCCACCGTTACTCTGTGTCCTTCTGTGGGACTGTGGTAAAAAACAGCAGTCCCTTTTGGCTCAAGTGAGAAAATCCCTCATCTTGCACCGTATTCACCATATTGTCCCTCAAACCTGCTCATCCTCTTGATCTCACCTTTTCTCCCAACCATTCAGACTCAAATTCTTTGGCATCTCTCCGTTGCAGTTCCCAGATCAAGTGACTCAAAAGAGTCCAACTGTCATTTGCATAGTCTTTCCTACTTATCATGAACGCATTTATTCACTTACTAAAAGTGTATTTATTGAAAAGCAAACTATGGACTAGACACTGTATTAGAAGTTTGGATACAAACAATTAAATAAGATACAACAGAGTGGTAGGTAAACACAATACTGTATGAAAATACTTGATGTAGGTCCTTATTTTTCACCTGAAATATTTCTACATCCTCTTAGTTTTCAAACTTCCAAACTATCCTAGATTCAATCAATTCGAACTGCCCCCAGTTATCAAATTGTCTTAAAGCCTAGTTCTTTTTAACAACCCTCAGAGTATTCCTATTGTCTGATTAATGAAGCCCTAAGTCCTTGGGTCAGCATTTAGAACCTTCAAACCAGCTGGCCAAATCTTTATCTATTCTCCCACACATAACCTATATTCCAGCCAGTTTGGACTAGTAACAATTTCCCTAAAGATTTTGTCCTTTCTTACTTCTTATATGTCTTAATTAATGCTGTTGTTTCTGCTTAGAATATTCTCCTTCCTGCCCGTTCCAGAGTTCCCATGCCTATCAGAAGTGGTGTTACTTTCTTCTAAACTCTTTCATCACTTGGCCTGTCATCTGCCACTTATTACATATTGTTTTGCCTTATGTTTATTTATGAACATCTCTCATCACCCCTAATAGATGGAGGTTCTTTTGGACTTATTCATCTTTGATTTCTCATGACATGCACAATTTGTTGATTGCATTAAATATTATTTTATTAGCAATAAATCCTTTGATTTATAGCAAAAGTGACTGAATGGAAATATTTGTCATGTAAATCCTATTTTCTACTGACTGCCATTATGTAATTAAAGAAGTGTCCCTATTGGGGAAAATAGTAATACATTAAGACTCTGGTGAGACATGTGGTGATTAGCTCCATGAAATACTGAGTATAGTACGCAAAAGACACATTAAGTCTGGAGGCTATTAGCCTTCCCTAGTTATTTTCATTGCCTGACAACTAGTTCAGTAAGTTTTGTCAAATAAGTGAATAACTAATAATTAAATGAAAGAGAGCCTCTATTCTATTCTAGAAGTCTTTTTTTTTTTAATTTAAAGTGTTATTTTAAGTGAGGTTTTTGTTTTTCTTCTTTTTTATTCTGATGAGTAGGTTTGTTAACTTCCTTTGTGGTTACCTTGAAATTTACCCGTATCTTCCTAAGTTAGAACCAATTTTTTATTACTTGATATCTCCTTGACTTCCTCTCCATTTGAAAGTTCTATACCTACACTGTTTATTCACCCTTGATGTTGTTATCCTTTACAGATTGACATCCCCTTTCCCTGGTGGCACAATGGTTAAGCATTCTACTGCTAATCAAAAGGTCAACAGTTTGAATCCACCAGCTGCTCCTTGGAAACCCTATGGGGCAATTCTGCTACTCTGTCCTATAGGGTTGCTATGAGTTGCAATCAACTCAGTGGGAACGGGTTTGGTTTGGTTTCCCTGTTTTAAGTCTTTTAGCTTTGTTTTGTTATGAGAGTTCTTTACCTAGGCTGGTATCTGATGCCCTCCTGTGTGCCAGATTCTGGTTGTTGTCTGACATTGCTGGTTCTCTAACTGAATGTGTTAGTTATCTAGTGCTGCTGTAACAGAAATACCACAAGTGGATGGCTTTAACAAAGAGAAATTTATTGTCTCACAGTTCAGGATGCTAGAAGTCCAAATTCAGGGTGCCAGATCCAGGGGAAGGCTTTCTTTCTCTGTTGGCTCTAGGGGAAAGTCCTTGTCATCAATCTTCCCCGGTCCAGGAGCTTCTCAGTGTAGGGACCACGGGCCCAAAGGATGCGCTATTCTCCAGCTCTTGTTTCTCTGTGGTATAAGGTTCCCCTGTCTCTCTGTTCACTTCTCTCCTTTATATCTCAAAATAGATTGATTTAAGACACAATCTAATCTTGTAGATTGAGTCCTGCCTCATTAACATAACCGCCTCTAATCCTGCCTCATTAACATCATAGAAATAGGATTTACGACACATAGGAAAATCATATCAGATGACAAAATGGTGGATAATCACACGATATTGGGAATCATGGCCTCACCAAGTTGACAGATATTTTGGGGGGACACAATTCAATCAATGACATTCCACCCTTTTGATCCCCAAAAATTCATGTCCTTGCCACATGTAAAACATATTCACCCCATCATATCATACCAAAAATCTTAATTCAACTCCAAGTCCAAAATCCAAAAATTCTTCTTCATCTGCGAAATCTAGAATACAAGTCATCTGCTTCCAAAGTACAATGATGGAACAGGTAGACACAAGCTAGACATTTCCATTACAAATGGGAGAAAATGGAAGGAAAGAATGGATAACAGGTACCAAACAAGTCAGCAGAACACATTACATTAGCTCTCCAGGCTTGGAGATAATCCTTTGTTCTCTGAGACCATTTAAAAAATGGCCCTCCCCTCCAGTCTCTAGGTATTGGCCACACTCTCCATATTCTGAGTGGAGGCCCCTGCGCTTCAGTTCTGCCTTCCAGGCCCACTGAAATGGCAACTCTTCTCCCTCAGCTTTGAGCATACCATTCTCCTAGTCTGTTTGAGTGGCAATTCCACCCTTTGAGACCAAGGTAGCTCTGCTTCCAGTGTCCCCTTTCTCTTTAGCTTCTGCTTCCTGGTTCCTTGGCCTCTCTGCCCCTTGGGCCTCACCTCCCACATCTGCCCTGCTTGAGCAAGTGTTCCAAAGCTCTGTTGCTCCACCAGTAAGTGCCCGGAGGCACCCTACTTTGCCAGGAAGCTTCCTGCGCAAAGGCACTCATCACTCTTGCTCCACAGGTTGGCTCCAGCGCTGTCTTACACTGGTCTCCGGGTTCTGCTGCTGCTTCTAACCATCTGTGCTGTCTCTGGTGTAACATCTTTCCTCGCTTCCTTCTAAGTCTTCACCAGAATTGTCATTGATGTCCATAATTCCACCAACAGTCTCTTCAAGGCAACCTGGACTTTACTATTAGGCACTTTAAAACTCTTCCAGCCTCTATCCATCCACAGTTTCAAAACTTCTTCCACATTTTAGGTATCTATTACAGCAGCACCCCACTCTCTTGGGACCAAATTCTGTCTTAGACTGGGTTGTCTAGAGAAAGAAAACCAGCAAAGTGTATACATATAGAGAGATTTATTTCAAGGAAATGGCTCATGCATTTGTAGCGGCTAGAATATCCCAAGTCTGTGGGTCAGCAGAGAGGCTTCTCCTGATTCACATAGCCACAGGTGCTGGTGAACCCAAGATAAGCAAGCCAGAGAGCAGGGCTCTTGCTCACAGGCTGCTAAGATTGAGGAATCCCAAGACTGGCAGGCAAGACCACAGATAAGCTGCTACCTCAAGTCCCAAGAACTAGAGGTCAGGTGAACAGGAGTCAGCTGCAGGATCCAGAACTAGTAAAAGCCCTTGAGGCTTACCAGAAAGCCCACTTATATCTGATGCAGGCCACATGCCCAAGGAAACTCCCTTCAACTGATTGGCTACTCACAGCAGATCCCATCATGGAGGTGATTACATTATATCAAATCTCATTATGGAAGTGATCACAACATCATATGACTGCCAAGCTACATAACTGCCAAACCACTGAGAATCATGGCCCAGCCAAGTTTATATACAACGTTAACCATCGCACCAAAAGATTCCCTTTAATAAATCTGTTAAATTTGGTTTGGTTTTTACATATTCCCTTAATTTCTGTTTATCTAGAATTGTCCTAATTTCTCTACCATATTTGAGAGGGAGTTTTGCAGGACACATTATTCTTGGATGGCAATTTTTTTTTTTCAATGTTTATATTTGTCATCTCATTGCCATCTTGCCTGCATAGTTTCTGCTGAGTAATCAGAGTTTAGTCATATTGTTTCCCATTTGTATGTGACTTCGTTTTTCTTGAGCTGCTCAGCATTCTTTCTTTGTCTTTAGTTTTGGCAAGTGTCATTATCATATGTCTTGGTGAATTTCTTTTGGCATCTATCCTATCTGGGGTTCATTGAGCTTTTTGGATGGTCAGCTTTTCATCTTTCATGATATTTGAGAATTTTTCTGCCAGCAAATCTTCAACAATCTTCTCTGTGTTTTCCATTTTCTCCTCCTATTCTCGAACTCCAATCATGCAAATTCTTGCTATTGATTATGTCCAACATAATTCTTAGGTTTCCTTTGGTTTTCTTCATTCTTTTCTCTGATTTTTCTTCAGACAAAGTGGCATCTATAGATTTGTCTTCAATCTCATTGATTCTATCTTTCATTGTTTCAAATTTGCTGCTAAATCCTTCTGTTGAGTTGTCCATTTATGAAATTTTGTTGTTTATCTTTTGGATTTCTAGTTGCTGTTGTTGTATGATTTACTTATTTTGTCATTTTGCTCTTGTATTATTTTTCAGAATTGTTTTATTGCTTTTTCTGTGTTTTCCTTGATTTTGGCTATTAGTTTTGTCTGTGTTTTCCATGATTTAGTCAATTTTTTCCTTGGTTTTTTCTGTGTTTTCCTTGATCTCTTTCCTAATCTCTTGGAGGGCCATAAATATTAGAATTTTGACCTCCATATCAGGTAGTTCCACTTCCTTTTCTTCTACCGAAAGATCATCTGAATCTTTATTTTGGTCATTTGTTGGAGCCATCATGTCCTGATTTTTAAAATTGTTTTTATATTATCTCCTGTTTCTAAGACATTAAGGTATAATTTTCTTTCTTTATTGATTGTGTGTTCATTTGTTTTGTTCTGCTTCTTTGTTTTGTTTTGCTATATCAGGGCAGGTGGGACAGGTGTGCTTTGATGCTTACTCATCTGTGGACATGATAGCTCTCACCACCTTGACCAAGTGAGCAAGACAGCCTCAGGCAGGGTAAATCTGCTTCACTGTACACTGGTTTCTTGAGGTGGCTGAGGGCGGACTGAGTGGAAGTTGTCTGCCTCCTGATGCTGGTCCAGCAGCACTGGAGCATTCACAGCCCCTTGTCAGATAGACAAGGGTGTTGGATGGGGAATGGTACAGACTCGCTTCCCACCATTCAGTAGCTGATTGAATGGCAAGAAGGGAAGAACAGTGCAGGCTCAGTGTGACAGTAGGCATGAGTTGGGGATGCTCTAGCCATGGTGACTGGTGGGAAGGGGGAGTGGCATATGGGGCTAGGTGGAGAGAAGAAAGAAAAGAGAAAGGAAAAAAAAAGGTAGCTGGTAGGTGGGAAGGGGGGAGGTGCTGTACAGGGCTAGGTGGGAGGGAGAAAGAAAAGATCAAAGGATAAAAAAGTAAAAAAAGTGGTACAGCAGGAGCTGGTGGGTGAATTGTGAGGTAGACCAGGGGTGGGAGCAGGCCTCTGGTTCTCTAGGTGCAGTGGTGTGGAGTGGCCCAGCAGGAAGAGGTAGAGGTGGTATATGGGCTACAAAAGAAGGAGAAATAAAAGGAAGAAAGGGAAAAAGAAAAGAGAAAAATAATGGCATTAGTGGGTGGGGGCAGGGCAGACCCAGGCTGTCGGCAGGCTGGTGGCTCTTTACCCACAATAGTGCAGTGTGGTCTGGTGGGAAAGGGTAGAAGTGGCATACAGGGCTAGGTGGGAGGGAAAAAGTAGTGGGAGCTGGCAGGTGGGGCAGGTGGGACCAAAAGCGGTGACAGCCCAGTAGCTCTCTACCCATGGTGGTGTGGCAAGGTCCAGCAGGAAAGGGTAGAGGTGGCATATGGGACTAGGTGGGATAAAAAAAGGAAGAAAGAGGTAAAGAAAAGAGGGGAAAAAAATGGTGCAATGAGAGCCAGTGGGTGGTGGTGGGGTAGAAGCAGGGTGGCAGTGGGCTGGTGGTTCTCTTCCCGCAGCAGTACAGCATGGCTTGGTGGGAAAGGGTAGGGTGGGGTCCATGGCTAGAGGGAGGGAGAAAGAGAAGGAAGAAAAAGGAAAAAATGGCACAGCAGGAGCCAGTGAATGGGGGAGGGGAAGGCCCATTGTGATGGTGGGCTGGTAGCTCTCTAGCTGAGTGGCACAGCATGGGCCATCAGGAAGGGGTGGGGTGGCTTACAGGACAGAAAGGTGAGTGGTGGGAAAGCGTGTTACTCTGGTTACTGGATGCTCTGTCTCCTGTTGGGAGCTCTGTGAATTTGCCTTCCTGTACTCCCTATCCAAGTTCTTTGTTGGTTGTGCTCCAAGATGGTGTCACTGTGCTGTGCTAGTTGGCAGGGGACCTCTAGTCTGTATCTTTCTTTGTTCTCTATTTTCCTTCAATTTCTTCTTCTACTCTTTCTTTTATCTAGTTCTTTATCCCTTCATTTGTTGCTTAGGGTTCTAGGATTGATGTTTTACTTAGTTTACTTAGTTTTTCATGTCTTTGCTGCAGAGGGACAGCACGATGAGTCTGTCTAAAGCACGACGCTGGCTCTGCCTCCTAAGTGAAGTTTTTGTACTGACATATCTGGGGAGAGAAAATGAAAGCTAAACCATTTGACAAGTCTAGCCAAGGAAAGCCTTGTTTCCTCTTTCATTCTACCTGTCATAATATGTGATGACACAATCGAATTTGAAGTAGAAGGAAAAGATGATTTGAGACACATTACATAAGGCAGTTAGAAAAAGTCCAATTTCTCTCTGAATATAAATTGTTCAATCTGGCTTCCAAGTCCTACATGCTGGAACTCCAACTCGTACCATCTATCACTTGCTGTGGGGGACATGAAGAAAGGATATGTTCAAGATTTCAGGGGAGAGCCTCCAGCTTTGATCTCCTTCAGGGTTTTCCTCAGTTGCAGAATGCTACATCATACAAGGGCACACCCTTCCTGGGGCAGCCTATTCCCAATAATCTATACAAGAGTACAAAGGCCTGTCATTTTGATCTAACATGGGACTACTTTGACACCATCCATAATCCAAAGCCCCCACCAGGTTGGCTGAGTCTTTTCCCAGCTACATATGAGCTTGAGATCATCCTCTGCCCAACCCTGCATCCACAGTCACCCTTCCACAGGTGTTGAGGCCTAATACACAGTATGGCAAATTCCATCTCAGTGCCTTATTCCAGGGCACTCAACCTGTAACTATTGATAACAGGGGTGACCAGAAAGCAAAATTTAAGACACAGTTTTGAAGCTCAGTCACTTCCTGCCCCGTTGGCAATGAGAACCTCATCACTCATGGTCGGCGAAGCACAGACAGATCCTGGAACCAAGTGGCAGTCCAGCTTGTTAAAACGTTCACCATGTTATACAAGCAGAAGAGACTGTACCATCATATGGCCATCAGTGAAAGCTTGGGTAGGGACTGATACAACTATAATGGGTGACACAGGATTCTGGATTCTGGGCTATCTGTTCATAGGGCTGATTCATGCCGTCTGGCACTGCTCATGCTCAATATCAGGTGTACCATTTACCTCTGACAATGGATTGACACCTGCAGCCTCTTCAGATTTGTTGGATACTAACGCCTTATTGGATATGGCTGATTCCACTATAGTCAGGGCCTGCTACAAAGTCCTTTCTTTCTCTAGACCCCACTCAAAGCTAGCAGCCATCCATGTCACCCAGGATATAGGCTGTAAATGTATTCCTAGATATGGAATATGTCACCTGCAGAACTCAGTAAGGTCTACCTAGAGCTATGCTTCCTTCTTTGTAGTAAGAGCTGCTAGATGGAACAATTCATCTTTTACTTCTTAGGAAATGTGCTAACATACTACTTACCACTGGACACCTATAAACTTCACTGAAACGGTGGGCCCCTTAAGTTTCATAGAATTTATTTCTCAGCTCTGGAGAGCATGCATTTTATCTAGGCCTCCATCATACTATCCACCTCATGCTTATGTTCAACCAATTTGTTTTCATAGACATAATGAGTGAATATGATATTTTATGGATGTGCAGACAGTACATATCTCTTTAGTAGTGTGATAACAAGGGACAGGGAGTTTAGCCAATATCTCTACAGATATCTTTAGACATTATTATGACAAAAGCAGACAAAACTAAAAATGAATGTTATTGTCTGTTCCGCTTGAATGAGATTATATCTTCTTTTCTAATCTGAATAGTAAAGAATGCATTTTCCAAATCAACAGTTGAATATCACGTACCTGAGGTCTTATTACTTGGTTTAAATCAGGGTTCTACTTGGTTGTGCACACAATATTCTAAGTCATTACCCAGAATTCACCAAATTCCTAAACACTGGCCAGACAAATGAATTAAATGAATAGATGGTAGGGACCACCATCACTGTAGCACTTAAGTTTTTAATGTTGGCACAAATCTATACCATCCCCCTTCTTTCCCCAGGTTGCAATATTGTTTTTAATTTACTCTATTGGCTGTGAGGGGGTTAATTTCAGGATATTTACATTTGGTTTTCCCCACTATCATAACTCTTACCTCACAAGCTAGGATGACATTTGGAGGTTATTCTAAATTCCAATTGTATCAATCTGTCTTAGGCTGGGTTCTCTAGAGAAGCAAAACCAGTGAAGCATATATATATATACACACACACATATATACAAATATACACACACACACACATATATATATATACATATATAAAGAGAGGGAGAGAGACAGAGGCAGAGGCAGAGAGAGAGAGAGATTTGCTTCAAGGAAATGGCTCACGCAGTTGTAGAGGCTTTCAAGTCCCAGGTCTATGGGTCAGGCGTCAGGCGTCAGGCTAGAGGCTTCTCTTGACTCACATAGCTGCAGGGGCTGATGAATCCAAGATCAGCAGGTCAGATGGCAGGCTGTTGGCTCATATGCTGCAGAGGCTGACGTATCCCAAGAACCTGAGGTCAGATGATGATGAGCCAGATGCTGGATCCAGAGCAAGTGAGCTTTGCCAGAACATCCATATATACTGGATGAAGGCCACACCCCTGATGACACTTCTTTTACAACTGATTGGCTGATCACTTCAGATCACATCATGGAGGATGACTATATATTTACATAAATGCCAAATGACATCATTATATAACTGCCAAATGACATCATTACACAACTGCCAAACCACTGAGAATCACTGCCCAGCCAAGTTGATACAAAACCTTAACCATCACAGTCCACCCCTTGTCAACTTGGCACCTGTATACATCTCCTTAAACTATATACAACCTCTAACTAAAGACAATTACAAAGTCACACTTGCAAGTAATATGATACAACTAATGTGTTAGTTACTAAAAACCCACTAGCCCCATTTACATCTTATATTTTGTAAGGGAGGGAAGAAAGCAAAAATAATTGCTATATATATGTGTATATATGTATTTATATATGTATATATATATATTTACACACATATATATACACATACACATATAATAAATCAAGGAATAAATACCCATAACAATTACAGTCGTCATTTCTGCAACTGGTCATGTAGTAGTAACTGGTATTTAGAACTACCTTCTTCCACCACCCATTCCATATTCCCTTTACCCTCAGCAAGCACCTCAGCTGGTCGTGGTTCCTTGTCTGGTGGGATGACCCAAAGCTTCATTCTTGAAGGGTATGGGCCATTAGTTGTCACGTTGGAATTGGGTTGCTATAGTTTTCCGTTGACTTTAATCACAGGGCATGGTAGTACTAAGAGACGTCTTAAGTGATCTCCGGTATTCCAGACATATTCTTCTTTACCTCCGTTATGTAATAACCAATATTCCATTGGTAGTCAGGGCCCATCAGACCAGCCAATATGGTAACTCCTTGCTTTGCCTGTTGATCCAGAGGCATGAGGAGCCCAAATTGGCCAGGTAGCATTCTTAACTTCCAGTTCAATGGCATCTGTGTTGTGTCACCTGGTGTGAGCATTCCTCCCTTTGTAACTAAGACCTCTAGTCCCACAGAGTTTAGGGTCGCAGGGACAGGAAGCAAAAATTTTGCAAGTGGGTCACTAGTGGTAATAGTGAGTGTTGCCACTCCCAGCTCCACCCCTTAATTCCTGGACACATGAATCCTACCTATAGGAGAAATAGCACCATATATTAGACGCTGGTTTAGAGCATATACAGCCTCATGGAGAACATTGCAACAACCCTGCAAACTGTTGCCACCTAGGTTTTGCTGTAATTGTGTCTTTAGAAGGCCATTCCATTGTTATATCAAGCCAGCTGCTTCAGTGTGATAGGGAACATGTTAAGACCAGTGAATTCCATGAGCATGGGCCCGTTGCCATACTTCATTAGCTGTGAAGTAAGTCCCTTGATTCAAGGTGATGCTATGTAGGATACCATGATTGTGGATAAGGCATTCTGTGAGTCCACGGATGGTAGTTTTGGCAGAGGCATTGCATGCAGGGGAGGCAAATCTGGATCCAGAGTGTGTCTATGATGAAATTGGTCCAAAGTAATCAACTTGCCACCAGGTTTCTGGCTGATGTCCTTGAGAAATAATGCCATACTAGGGACTCAGTGGTGGTCTCTGATGCTGGCAGATTAGACATTCAGCAGTAGCCATGTCAGCCTTGGTAAGTGGAAGTCCATGTTGCTGAGCCCATGCATAACCTCCACTCTGCCACCATGGCCACTTTGTTTATGAGCCCATTGGGCAATGACAGGAGTGGCTGAGGAAAGAGAATGACTGGTTTCCACAGAACACGTCATCATATCCACTTACAGTTAAAATCTTCCTTTGCCAAGGTCATCCTTTGGTAAGCATTCACATGAGATACAAACTTCTGAAGGGTCTATCCATGTACCTCTTCCCCACACCTCCTTGTCACCGATTTTCCAATCGTGTTCCTTCTAAATCCCTGACTACCAACCAGACAGTTGGCCACAGCCCATGAGTCAGTATGTAATTGCACATTTAGCAATTTCTCTTTCCAAGCAAAATGAACAACTAGGTACACTCCTTGAAGTTCTGCCCGTTGGGAGGATTTCCCCTTACCACTGTCCTTTAGGAAGGTCCCAGAAAGAGACTGCAGTCCAAACACTGTCTAATTTCTAGTGTTACTTGTATATCACACAGAACTATCTGTAAACCAGGCACGAGTTTTCTCTTCCTCATCAACTGATCATAAGGAACTCCCCACCAGGCCGAAGGTGCAGACTGGGAGGGGGAAGGTAATATAACAGGAGTGGAGACCATGGGCATTTGGGCCACTTCCTCATGCAAATTATTCGAGCCCAATCTCATATAAACCACTTCCATTTAATGATGGAGACCTGCTGTACACATCCAACTTTATGACTCTGTGGGTCAAACAATACCCAGTTCATGATGGGCAGCTCTGGCCACCTGGTAACTTGGTGGCCCATGGTTAAACTTTCAGTCTCTGCTGCTGTTTTATAAACTAAATTTATGTAATATTCAAAATGCTTTTTTGTCATTTCAACAACGTTCACAGCATCTTCCCCAGGAATAGATTCCATCTCAATAAACCACTTTCTTTTCTCATCCCTAAGAAGCAACAACTTATCTGTTAAAGTTTTATCACAAAATTGCAGCAATTCAGGCTCCACTTCTAATTATAGGTCTCTTGCTATTTCCACCATATCTGCAATTTATGACTTTGTGGGTCATACAACAACCAGTTCATGATGGGCAGCTAGGGTCACATGGTGACTTGATAGGCCATGGTGGCCACTGAAGTCCTGAACCCCTCAAAGTCATCCATGAGGGTTGGAATCAACTTCTTCCAAACTCCTGTTAATATTGATATTTTGACCTCCTCTCATGAATCATAAATGTTCTTAATGGCATCTAGAATGTTAAATCCTTTCCAAAAGGCTTTCGATTTACTTTGCCCAGGTCCTTCAGAGGTGTCATTATCTATGGCAGCTATAGCCTTACTAAATGTGTTTCTTAAATAAGACTTGAAAGTCAAAATTACTCCTTGATCCATGGGCTGCAGAATTGATGTCGTGTTAGCAGGCATGAAAACAACATTAATCACTTTGTACATCTCCATCAGAGCTCTTGGGTGACAAGGTGCATTGTCAATGAGCAGTAATATTTTGAAAAGAATCTTTTTTGGAGCAGTAGGTCTCAAGAGTGGGCTTAAAATATTCAGTTTAACCATGTTGTAAACACATGTGCTATCATCCAGGCTTTGTTGTTCCATTTATAGAGCACAGGCAGAGTAGATTTAGCATAATTCTTAAGGGCCTTAGGATTTTTGGAATGGTTAGTGAGCATTGGTGTCGACTTAAAGTCACCAGCTGCATTAGCCACTAACAAGAGTGTCAGCCTGTCCTTTGAAGCTTTGAAGCTAAGCATTGACTTCTGTCTAGCTATGAAAGTACTAGATAGCATCTTCTTGCAATATAAGGCTTTTTCATCAACATTGCAAGTGTATTTTTTAGTGTAGCCACCTTTATCAATTATCTTAGCCAGATCTTCTGGATAACTTGCTGCAGCTTCTACATCAGCACTTGCTGCTTCACCTTGCACTTTCATATTGTGGAAAGGGCTTCTTTCTTTAAACCTCATATAAACCAACCTCTGCTAGCTTCAAATGTTTCTTCTGTAGCTTCCTTACCTCTCTCAGCCTTCATAGAATTGAAGAGAGTTAAGGTCTTTCTCTGGATTAGGCTTTGGCTTAAGGGAATGTTGTGGCTAGTTTGATCTTCTATCCAGACCACTAAAACTTTCTCCATATCAGCAATAAGGCTGTTTCATTTTCTTATCATTTGTGTGTTCACTGGAATAGCATTTTTAATTTCGTTCAAGAACTTTTCCTTTGCGTGCACAGCTTGGCTAACTGTTTGGCACAAGAGGCTTAGCTTTCAGCCTCTCTTGGCTTTCAACAGCCTTTCTCACTAAGCCTAATCATTTCTAGTTTTTGTTTTAAAGTGTGAGACAGGCAACTTTTCCTTTCACTTGAACACTTAGAGGCCATTGCAGGGTTATTAATTGGCCTAATTTCAATATTGTCATGTCTCAGGGAATAGGGAAGCCTGAGAAGAGGAAGAAATATGGGAGAACAGCCGGTTGGTGGAGCAGTCAGAACATACACAACATTTATCAATTAAGTTCACCCTCTTATATGGGCATGGTTCATGGCGCCCCAAAACAATTACAATAATAACATCGAAGATCATTGATCACAGAATATCATAACTGTTATAATAATAATGAAAATGTTTGAAGTATTGTGAGAATTACCAAACTGTGACACAGAGACATGAAGTGAGCACATACTGTTGGAAAAATTTCGACAATAGACTTGCTTGATGCAGGGTAGCCACAAACCTTCAATTTGTAAAAAATGCAGTATCTGCGAAGTGCCATAAAATGAGTTATGCCTGTACTAAGGCCCAGTAACAAGCCAAAAGTAGTTTCCCAAAAGGATAGTAGTTATCTTCAGAGGATGGCAGGGCTTTGCTCCAAAATCTTAAGGGTCTACACTGTGATTCAACAATAGGGACCTGCCAAAGACTCCAAACAGCATCTCTATCTGCCACTGACTTCAAGCACCACTGGATCAGCTGGATCATATGGTTTAAGAGGCAGAGCAGCTTTCACAGGAGCCTGAACCTATTGCACAGCATTTTATTATTCTGGGCCCCCACTTAAAACTAGCAGTTTTTAGAGTCACTTGATAAATAGGTAGAGTAGCACCCCTGAATGAGAGATATGTTCTTTCCAAAATCCAAAGATGCCCAGCAGGCATTGTGCCTTCTTTTTAGTTGTAGGAGGAACAAGATGCAATAACTTATCTTTCACTTTAGAAGAAAATATCTTGACACACCCCATACCACTGGACCCCTAGAAATTTCATTGAGGTGGAAGGCACCTGAATTTTGTTAATTTCCCTCGCTCTAGCACACACAAATCCCAATTACACACTTGCAGTCTAGGAAATGACTGGAAAACACAAACAGGGAATCCACTGTAAACTAGACATGGCTAAGACTCTCTTTGTTACCCCACCCCATAAGACTCCACTGTAATGAAGGGGCAGGAAGGATCATCCTGATGCACTGGGGCTCCAGGTACCAACTTCATTTGAGGCTCTATATCCAGTAGTTTTTTAGACATCTGAGTATTCCCCTTTCCATGTAGTCAGACACCTGAGGAAATGATTGTAGGTCTCTTTTAGGAAAATCAGGATGAGTCATTAGAGTGTATACTAGCATGGTGTCACAGTAGTCTTGCTCTTAGGGACCTGACAACATCCTTAGTCAGTAGGGTTCTGAATCTGAAAATTGGTTTGGGTCTGGGAACTGAGCAAGGAATTGTAAAATTTTATCTCCTGCTTCTCTATTCTTTCCTTTTTATATTTACAGATGTTAATAGCACCCTTACTGGATGTCTATCTAATTTTCCTCTAGGGAACACCATGTGTCGTTAACCATTTCCACAACTGTCTATGGGACAAACACCTTTGGTTGTCCTTCCAACTTTGCTAGTCATTATGGTACTTTTGGCCTCCTGGCTTCTGGTGGTTAAGTGCAGCCACCTGATCATTATTACTCCAGGCACCATCATCTCTATGAATAATAATGAGCCCAACTCTTTGCCCACCCGTCTTACCAACAGCCTAGCCTGCAGAAGAGAGCTACAATGGGACTTCTGAGTGACTTTGGTGCCCCTCTCACCCATGTGTTCCTCAGAGCTCTCCTGTGGCACATAACTCCTGATGGCCCTTCTGACTTGCATAATATTCCAGCATCCCTGCTTCCCTCATTTCTTCCTCTACTCTTCCAGGAAAACCCAGGCATTTCTCGTCTGCTCAGTGGTGGCTATATCTTTCTTAAGGTTTCTGGAAGCAACCCTATCATGAGTTTTCACCATTCCCTAGAGTACTTGCAAGGGTGTTAATTCCCCTGTACTGAGAGAGTGCCCCCATGTCAGTGAAGTATTGCTAATTCAATATTACCCTTTTATTTACCAAGAATCTTCAATATTCAAACCTAGAAAAAATGCCCTAGCTCTTCAGAGTTTGATGATTAATTACTGCAGCTCCATTTGTGTGTAATCTCTTTTCTTCCTTAACAAAGCTGTGGTAGTCAAAATACTTCCCTTGCGACAGTGTTGACCTGTCATGGGGTTGTTAACCATTGTCATAGGGCAATATGTGTACTAACTGTTTAATGAGAAACTATTTGTTCTGCAAACCTTATTTAAGGTAAAAAAAAAACAAAAACCAATTATCTATGTGAGATCAAATTGACAACAGCAACTCAAAAGATTTGATGGGAAGCATAGGGGACAGTGAGTTGAAGATAATGGTGATGGAATAATTTGGAAAAGGATAGTGAGGATAGCAGCAGCACAACTGGAAGAATGTAATCGATGTCACTGAATTGTAGAAACTTTTGAAATGGAGTAACTTTGGCTCTGTATATTTTCACCAAAAAAAGGGTCCTCCAAGGTCTAGAAGGGAGAGTGTTGAAAGGTTGTGGGGTTGTTAACCAATTGTTTACCAATTGTCATAAAACAATATGTGTACTGACTGTTTGATGAGAAACTATTTGTTCTGTAAACCTTCATCTAAAGTACAATAAAAAAAAATTATAAAAAAAATACTTCCCTTACCACCCACCACCAAAGATAACCATGCCCTAATCCCATCCCAGGAATCTATGAATATGTGTTACCTTACATGGAAAAAGGGACTTAGTGAATGTAATTAAATTAAGATTACCTTGACGTGGGCAAGATATCCAGGTTGGCCCAATCTAATCACATGGGCCCTTAAATATCAGAGAATATTACCCAGCTGAAATCAGAGGGGGATCTAACTATGGAAAAGTGGTCAGAGAGATAGTGTTTCTGGTTCACAAAATGGAAGAAGGGGCCATGAGCAAAGGAATATGGATGGCCTTTAGAGGGCGAAAAAGACAGATACTTCCTTAAAGCCTCCAGAAAGAAACAAGGCCCTGCTGACACTTTGATTTTAGCCCAGTGAAACCTATGTTGGATTCCTGACCTTCAGAACTGTACAATAATGAATTTGTGTTGCTTTAAGTCACTAAAGTTTGCAGTAATTCGTTACAGCGGCAACAGAAAACTAATACACAGGTGCAGCATGTTCCCAGCTAGTTTATGCTGGGAATTAACCCAAGTTACTGGCATGACCCACCAGCCAGGATAGGAGGAATAGGCAATTACCATGGAGGGCACGTCATGACTTTTGAGGAAGAAGCCTCTGCAACATCTTCCATCATGGGGAAGTGCTAGAAAGGGTGATGCAGCCCAGCAAGTGCTGAGAGTTCAGGGTGCCATAATGCCAATTTGTGGCTACACAATGTTGCCTGGGCATCCATTAATCCCTTCTAGTTGCCCTTTCAGAAACCCTGGTGGCGTAGTGGTTAAGAGCTACAGCTGCTAATCAAAAGGTAGGCAGTTCGAATTCACAAGGCGCTCCTTGGAAACTCTCTGGGGCAGTTCTACTCTATCCTGTAGGGTCGCTATGAGTTGGAATCAACTCGACGACAACGGGTTTGTGTTTTTTTTTTTTTTTTTTGGTTTAGTTGCCCTTTCATTCAGTTTCTAACATGGCAGTTTCTATTTTATCACACAGCCTCTCAACAGATGTGATCTCTGACTGGCCCTGTGCATATGGCTTCCTGTGATAGGAACACGTTACTATCTTATAACTCAGTCTCCTAAAGGTTGTAATTACTCGTTGCCCCTCCTGGCCATACCCCATATGGGTTCCCATTATTTAAAAAAAGAAAAAAATCCTTTTCCTGCACTAATAGCCTAGAAATGTTTAAACCAAACAATAAAACTTCAGCTGGCACTAACTCTGAGCCCTTGCTTGCCATATGTAAGCTCTCTCCTACAATTACAGCTTACTGTTGCCTTGTCCCTGCATGCAATCCCCTGTGTGGTTCTGCATCCAGGTGTGCTGTGGTTTCTTCTCTGGCACCTGTGCATTGTTATTGTTAGGTACCATCGAGTTGGTTCCAACTCATAGTGACCCTGTGTACAACAGAACAAAATATTGCATGGTCCTGCACCATCCTCAGAATCGTTGTTATGCTTGAGCCCATTGTTGCAGCCACTGTGTCAACCCTCCACTGTGTCAAGAGGGTCTTCCTCTTTTTCAGTGACACTCTACCTGACCAAGCATGATGTCCTTTTCCAGGGATTGGTTCCTCCTGATAACATTTCCAAAGTATGTGAGATGAAGTCTCGTCATCCTCACCTCTAGTGAGGATTCTGGCTGTACTTCTCTTCCAAGACAGATTTGTTTGTTTTTCTGGCAGTCCATCGTATACTTAATATTCTTCACCAACACCATAATTCAAAGGCATTAATTCTTCTTGAGTCTTCCTTATTCATTGTCCAGCTTTCACATGCATATGAGGCAACTGAAAACACCATGGCCTGGGTCAGGTGTGCATTACTTTAAAGTGACATCTTTGCTTTTTAACACTTTAAAGAGATCTTTTGCAGCAGTTTGCCCAATGCAATGCATCATTTGATTTCTTGACTGCTGCTTCCATGGGTGTTGATTGTGGATCCAAGTAAAATGAAATCCTTGACAACTTCAATCTTTTCTGCATTTATTATGATGTTGCTTATTGGCCCAGTTGTGAGGATTTTTGTTTGCTTTATGTTGAGGTGTAATCCATATCAAAGTCTGTGGTTTTTGATCTTCATCAGTAAGTGTTTCAAGTACTCTTCACTTTCAGCTAGCAAAGTTGTGTCATCTGTATATTGCAGGTTGTTGATGAGTCTCCCTCCAATCCTGATTCCCTGTTCTTCATATAGTTCAGCTTCTCAGATTATTCGCTCAGCATACAGATTGAATAGGTATGGCGAAAGGATACAACCCTGACAGGTGGCTTTCTTGACTTTAAACCACGCAGTATCCTCTTGTTCCATTCAAACAACTGGTAAGTACAAGTTCCTCGTGAGCACAGTGAAGTGTTCTGGAATTCCCTTTCTTCCCAATGTTATCCATAATTTGTTATGATCCATACAGTTGAATGTCTTTGTATAGTCCATAAAACACAGGTAAAACATTTTCCTGGTATTCTGTGCTTTCAGCCACTATTATCTGACATCAGCAATGATATACCTTATTTCACATCCTCTTCTTAATCTGGGTTGAATTTCTGGCAGTTCCCTGGTGATGTACTGCTACAACCACTCTTGAAATGATCTTCAGCAAAGTTTTTCTTGTTTGTGTTATTAATGACATTGTTCTATAATTTCCACACTCTGTTGCATCACCTTTCTTTGGAATCAGTACAAATACAGATCTCTTTCAATCAGTTGGCCAGGTAGCTATCTTCCAAATTTCTTGGCATAGATGAGCGAGCGCTTCCAGTGCTGCATCTGTTTGTTGAAACATCTCAATTGGTATTCTGTCAATTCCTGTAGCTTTGATTTTTGCCAATGCCTTCAGTGCAGCTTGGACCTCTTACTTTGGTACCATCATTTCTTGATCATATGCAACCTTCTGAAATGGTTGAACATTGACCAATTATTTTTAGTACAATGACTGTATCTTTTCCATCTTCTTTTGATTCTTCCTGTGTAATTTAACATTTTTCTGGTAGAATCCTTCAATATTGCAACTCGAGGGTAGAATTTTTTCTTTAGTTCTGTAGCTTGAGAAATGCTGAGCATGTTCTTCCCTTTTGGTTTTCCATCTCCAGGTCTTTGTACATTTAATTTAATACTTTGAAATATTCTATCCAGTTATTTTATTTCATCATTTCTTCATTTCTCTTTAGCTACTCTATGTTCAGGAGCAACTTTCAGAGTCTCTTCTGACATCAATTTTTGTTTTTTCTTTCTACCCTGTTTTTTTATTGACCTCTTGCTTTCTTCATGTATGATGTCCTTGATGTCATACCACAACTCATCTGGTCTTTGGTCATTAGCGTTCAATGCATCAAATCTATTCTTTAGATGTCCTCCAAATTCCGGTAGGATATACTCAAGATCCTACTTTGGCTCTCAGGGACTTGTTCTAATTTTTTTCAACTTCAACTTCAACTTGCATATGAGCGATTGATGGTCTGTTCCACAGTCGGCCCCGGCCTTGTTCTGACTGATGATATTGAGCTTTTCCATTGTCTCTTTCCACAGATATAGTTAATTTGATTCCTGTGTATTCCATCTGGCAACGTCCACGTGTATAGTCGCCATTTATGCTGTTGAAAAAAGGTATTTGCAATGAAGAAGTCATTGGTCTTGCAGAATTATATCATGATCTTCAGCCTTGTTTCTATCGCCAAGGCAATATTTTCCAACTACAAATCCTTCTTTATTTGCAACTTTTGCATTCCAGTCACCAGTAATTATCAGTGCATCTTGATTGCATGTTTGATCCATTTCAGACTGCAGAAGTTGGTAAAAATATTCTGTTTCTTCTTCTTTGGCCTTAGTGATTGAATCTGTGTGTACTAAATTCTATTTGTTTCTGGCCTTCATGAGTGAGTCTCACTTCCTTGTGCTGCACTTGACAGGTCATCCAAGACTCCTAGAGACCTGCTTTGGGTCAAACTTAATACACAGGGAAGTCTGTAGAGCCAGCATTCTCAAGACCATCCATCCTGATGTCCTCTTTTCTTATTTTAAAGTCCCATGTTTTCCCAGCCAGGGTGATATAGACCAGTCTCTGCTAAGCATTTAAAACTTTTTGGTGCTGTGGAACTTTATCAAGCCTTAAGTCCACCTCTCAGCTATGTCTGACTTTCCACTAAAATGAATTAAGAAGGAATTTCATTTTTGTAACCTAAAGACACTAAATTGTCCAGCACCATTTAGTGAAGATTTTATGCTTTCACCACTATTACAGATTGAATGTGTCCCCCCTAAATGTATGTCAGCTTGGCTAGGCCATGATTGTGTGATTGTCCACCATTTTGTGATCTGATGTGATTACTGTGTGTTGTAAATCCTAACCTCTGTGATGTTAATGAGGCAGGATTAAAGGCAGTCATGTTAATGAGGCAGAACTCAGTCTACAGGATTAGGTTGTATCTTAAGTCAATCCCTTTTGAGATATAAAAGAGAGAGTCAGCAGAGAGGAGAGGGCCCTCATTACCACTAAGCAAGAAGAGCCAGGAGTGGTGCATGTCCTTTGGACCTAGTATCCCTGTGCTGAGAAGCTCCTAGACCAGAGGAAAACTGATGACGAGGACCTTCCCCCAGAGCCAACAGAGAGAGGAACTCTTCCCCTGGAGCTGGTGCCCTAAATTTGGACTTTTCGAGTATGAGAGAATAAATTTCTGTCTGTTAAAGCCATCCAGTTGTGGTATTTCTGTTATAGCAGCACTAGATAACCAAGACACCCACCGATCTGCATTATTAACTATTACACAGCAACTTTCTTTATATGTGTGGGAACATCTCTTCAGTGTGTTTATGGACATTCTCTTCTTTTCCAATGGTCTATGTCTTTAACCCTTACTCAGTACCACACTGCCCTAATTACAGAAGCTTTTTAGATTTTCCTGATATCTGGTAAGGCAATCCTTCATATTTATTGCTTTTCTTCAAGGATCTTGGCTACTCTTGCCTTTTGATTTTTCATATAATTTGTAGAATGAATCTGTAAAATTCTACAATACAATTTATTTAGATTTTGATTGAAAAAATCATGTATGTATTTGGGGAAAATTGACAACTTTTGATACTGAGAGGTATAATAAATGAAAAATTAAGTATATCTCCATTTTTTTAAGTTTTTTAAAAATTCACTCAATGGGAGTCCGGCAAGATGGCACTTTAGGCAGAAGCACCACGCCGTCCCTCCACAGCAAAGATCTGAAAAACTAAGCCAAACAGAGAATCAACAATCCTGAAACCCTAGAACATCAAATGAAGAGATAAAGAACTCAGCCAAACACCAAACGGAGTGAGAATACTGAAAGAGAACAGAGAGTTAAGAGAGATTAATGCAGAGGTCCCCTACCAGCTAACGCAGCACGGATCCACCATCTTGGACTCCTATCGGAGACCAGCAAATGGGAGAACAGGAGAGCAGCCTCGCGGAGCATCCAGTGGGAGACAAAACAGCCGGTAATTTGCGGTGTGTGCTTTCCCACCCCCCAGCCCTCTTCGCCCCTGCTGGGGCTCCCCTGCTTCTCGTGGCCAGGGTCCCTGGGCCGGGGGGCGCCAGTTGCTTGGATTCCATGCGCCCAGGCCGGCAGCTCTGTGGGTGCCGTTTGTTGGCTGCTGGTGTTGCTTTTTCTGCTGCCTCCCCCTCCTTTTGCTCGGGTGCCTGGTTCCGAGCACCATCTTTGCTCTTTCCTACGGGGCTGTGGGGCTGTGTTCGGAGGTGTGGCTGCTACCAGGTCTGGGCTGCCACACTGGTGAGATCCCGGGGCCTTTGTTCGTTTACCCCTCTGCTTCCCGTGGCCACAGTCTCTCGACCCAGGACCGCCGGCTGCTTGGATTCCACGCGCCTGTGTGGGCGGCTGTCTGGGTGCCGTTTATTGGCTGCTGGTGTTGCTTTTTCTGCTTCTTTTGGTTTCTCGCTTGCCTCTCACTGCTTCCCCCTCCTTTTGCTTGGGTGCCTGGCTCCGAGCGCCAACTTTGCCCTTTCCTGTGGGACTGTGAAGCTACGTTCGGGTGTGTGGCTGCTTCCAGGTCAGGGCTACCGTGCTGGTGAGATCCTGGGGCTTTTGATCATTTGCTCCTCTGCTTCCTGTGGCCTCAGTCTCTTCACCAGGCTCCACCGGCTGCTTGGATTCTGCGCGCCTGTGCGGGCGGCTCACTGAATGCCGTTTGTTGGCTGCTGGTGCTGCTATTTTTTTTTTTTTCTTTTTCTCCTGCTTCTTTTGGTTTCTCTCTCGACTCTCGCCACCTCCCCCTCCTTTCACTCCAGTGCCTGGATCCGTGCACCCTCTTTGCTCCTTTCTAAGGGTCCCCAGAGTGCAGGCAATTTGTGATATATGCTTTCCAACTCTCCACCCTTCTTCACTCACACTTGGCCTCCTCTGTTTCCCATGGACACAGTCTCTTGTCCAGAAACACCAGCCCGCACTGGCTGGCTCTCTGAGTGCCATTTGTTGGCTGCTGGTGTTGCTTTTTCTTTTTTTTCTTTTTTCTTTTTTTCTTTTTTGATTAGTTTTGTTTTCTTTTCCCTCTTTTTCCCTTTTGTCTTTCTTCATTGCTCAATTTCTCGTCTCTCTATCTCTTCCTTCTCTTTCTGATCCCTGAACACCAGGCATCGTATGCCTCTGCGCCTTCTGGCCAGGCTATGCTGTGAAACCTGAGACTGACTTTCCCAGACCTCATAGCTGCATCGGTGGGATCCCTGGGAACTTTGCGGTTCTT
Organism: Dugong dugon; assembly: GCA_030035585.1. Classification (NCBI taxonomy): domain Eukaryota; kingdom Metazoa; phylum Chordata; class Mammalia; order Sirenia; family Dugongidae; genus Dugong; species Dugong dugon. Next base: position 14,772,375 of record CM057472.1, on the reverse strand, counting down.
TAACTTTTTTGATTTTTATTTGTTCATTATTTACTTTTCTTTCTCTTCCCCCTTCTGGTTTTCTCCATCCCATAGTCTCTCATCTGTCCATTCCAACGGCAAGCTCCCATAGCATTCTTTTATGATTGTATGTTTTTTTTGCTCCTGCTCCTCTCTCCTCTCTCCCATATCCAGCTTAGCTTCACACATAACAATCTCCCCGCTGCATCCTGCCTACCTGCACTGTGCACTTGACATCACACCACCAAGCTGTGCAGGCACGCCCTATTGGAACCTGCCAAGCACTGACTACCGACCGTCCTGGTGGCTGCAGTGAGTGCCACAAACAACCCGTCCCAGTGGCTCCTCTTCAGCTAGACCTACCCGGCTGTACCACAAGGACAAAACAAAATATCTAAAATCAATATACGAGAGAAATATCTACTGAATGCCCCAAAAACAACAAACAATATCAAAACATTTACAAAAAAACGACAAGATGGCTCCAATAGGCGTCGAAATTAAAACACCAGATAACTCTCCTGTGGAAGAAAATGCACTAGAAGTACCTGATAGGGAACTCAAATCACTAATACCCGGAATTTTCCAAGAACTGAGGCAAAAAGCTGACAAACATAAGGAAAAAATAGACAAATTTATGGAAAATACAGACAAAAAATTGGAAGAATTCAGGAAGATGACGCAGAAACAAAATGCCAAAATAAATTCACAACTAGAAATTATAAAAAAACAACAATTAGAAATCCAAAAGATAAACAACAAGATTTCAGAAATGGAAGGTGTCATAGAAGGGCTGAGAAGTAGATTTGAAACCGTGGAAGACAGGATCAGTGGAACTGAAGACACACTTGGATACAACTCTGTTTCAGGAAAACTCAGAAAAAAGAACAAAGAAAAATGAAGAGATCCTGAGAGTTATGTGCGACACAATTAAAAGCAAAAATTTACAAGTGATTGGCATCCCAGAACAGGGGGAGAAAACAGAAAACACAGAGAGGATCATTGAGGAACTGCTGACAGAAAACTTTCCCAATATCATGAAAGATAAAAAGCTGGCCATCCAAGAAGCTAAACGAACCCCATATAGAAGAGACCCCAGAAGAAAATCACCAAGACATATCATATTCACACTCGCCAAAACTAAAGACAAACAAAGAATCCTGAGAGCAGCTTGTGAAAAACAAGAAGTCACATACAGAGGAGAAACAATAAGACTAAGCTCAGATTATTCGGCAGAAACCATGCAGGCAAGAAGGCAATGGGATGACATATATGAAATCATGAAAGAAAAAAATTGCCAGAAAGAATAATATATCCTGCAAAACTCTCATTCAAATTTGATGGTGAAATTAGGTCATTTCCAGATAAAAAGAAACTAAGGGAATATGCAAAAGTCAAACCAAACTTCCAAGAATTATTAAAGGGAGTTCTTCGATCTGAGGACAAACAGCTTCAACCCTCAGGCAGGACCTAGGATGCAGGATCATATGAACCAGATATCATTCTAGGAAATGAACTCTCGAGGACTATCCAAAACCAAAAGAAATACAACAGGGAATCAGAGCAATCAATCAAAGGATGACAACAACATCAAAACAAAAAAATAGGGAATAAATGGCATAGGTATAGAACCTTCTAATGGAGAGGAAGGCAAGGCAATACCAAGTAAGGGTAGACTGCTTCAAACTTATAAAGATAAGGGTAAAATTCATGCTAACCAGAAAGAAAGTTAACAAACCAACTCATAAAAATAAAGACGAAAAACATAAAGTCTCAGCAAAAACAAAACCTACAAAAACAAAAGAAATGAACACAAAATCCACAAATGAAAGTAAATCAGCACAAGCGAGTAAGAAGAACAAAGAAAACTTCAGCATCACAAAAAAAAGCACTACAAAATGACAGCAACAAACTTCCACCTATCAATAATTACACTGAATGTAAATGGACTCAATGCACCCATAAAGAGACGGAGAGTGGCAGAACGGATAAGAAAACAGGATCCATCCATATGCTGTCTACAAGAGACACACCTTAGAAACAAAGATGTGAATTTATTAAAAATCAAAGGTTGGAAAAAAATATATCAAGCTAACAACTACCAAAAAAGAGCAGAAGTGACAATTCTAATCTCAGATAAAATAGACTTTAAAACAAAATCTACCATAAAAGACAAAAAAGGACACTATATAATGATTAAGGGGACGATACATCATGAAGACATAACCATAATAAATATCTACGCACACAATGACAGGGCTCCAAAATACATAAAAAAAACTCTAACAGCATTGAAAAGAGAAATTGACAGTTCCACAATAATAGTAGGAGACTTCAACACACCACTCTCAGGAAAGGACAGAACAACTAAGAAGAAACTCAGCAAAGATACAGAAGACCTAAAGGCCACAATCAGCCAACTGGACCTCATAGACATATATAGAACACTCCATCCAACCGCTGCAAAGTACACATTCTTTTCCAATGCACATGGAACGTTCTCCAGAATAGACCACATCTTAGGCCACAGAGCAACCCTCAAGAAGATCCAAAACGTTGAGATAATTCACAGTATCTTCTCTGACCACAATGCCATCAAGGTAGAAATTAACACTAGAAAGAGTAAGGAAAAAAAAACAACTACATGGAAACTGAATAATACTTTGCTTACACATCAATGGGTAATAGAAGAAATCAGAGATGGAATTAAAAAATTCCTAGAATCAAATGAAAATGAAAACACATCATACCAAAACCTTTGGGACACAGCAAAGGCAGTCCTCAGAGGACAATTTATAGCAATAGATGCACATATCAAAAAAGAAGAAAGGGACAAAATGAAAACATTAACTACAGAACTCAAACAAATAGAAAGAGAACAGCAAAAAAAGCCCACAACCACCGGAAGAAAGGAAATAGTAAAGGTCAGAGCAGAAATAAATGAAATAGACAACAGAAAAACAATAGAAAGAATCAACAAAACCAAAAGTTGGTTCTTTGAAAGAATCAACAAAATCGACAAACCACTGGCCAGACTGACAAAAGAAAAACAGCAGAGGACACAAATAACCCAAATAAGAAATGAAATGGGCGACATTACAACAGACCCAACAGAAATAAAAAGGATTATAACAGAATCTTATGAAAAACTATACTCCAACAAATTTGGAAACTTAAAGGAAATGGATAAATTTCTAGAAACATACGGCCTACCCAAACTACAACAAAGTGATATTGAAAATCTGAACAGACCCATAACAGGAGGAGAGATTGAAAAGGTAATAAAAAAACTCCCAACCAAAAAAAGCCCTGGCCCAGATGGCTTCACTGGAGAATTCTACAAAACATTTACAGAAGAGCTTGTACCAGTTCTACTCAAGCTATTTCAGAGCATAGAAGAGGAAGCAGCACTTCCAAATTCATTCTATGAAGCCAGCATAACGCTGATACCAAAACCAGGCAAAGACATCAGAAAAAAAGAAAATTACAGACCAATATCTCTCATGAATATAGATGCAAAAATTCTGAACAAAATTCTAGCCAATAGAATTCAGTATCATATTAAAAAAATAATACACCACGACCAAGTAGGATTCATACCAGGTACGCAAGGATGGTTTAACATTAGAAAATCAATCAATGTAATCCACCACATAAATAAAAAGAAAGAGAAAAATCACATGATCATCTTAATTGATGCAGAAAAGGCATTTGACAAAGTCCAACACCCATTCCTGATAAAAGCTCTCAATAAAATATGTACAGAAGGGAAATTTCTCAACATAATAAAGGGCATCTATGCAAAACCAATGGCCAACATCATTCTTAATGGAGACAGGCTGAAAACATTCCCCTTGAAAACAGGAACAAGACAAGGATGCCCTTTATTACCACTCCTATTTAACATTGTGCTGGAAGTTCTAGCTAGAGCAATAAGGCAATAGAAAGAAATAAAGGGCATCCAAATTGGTAATGAAGAAGTTAAACTCTCCCTGTTTGCAGATGATATGATACTATAGATAGAAAACCCTAAAGACTCCACGAGAAATCTACAGGAACTAATAGAAAGATTCAGCAGAGTAGCAGAATGCAAGGTAAACATTCAAAAATCAGTTGGATTCCTATACACCAGTAAAGAGAACGATGTAAAGGAGATCAGGAAATCAATACCATTTTCAATAGCCCCTAAAAAGATAAAATACTTAGGAATAAATCTGACCAGGGATTTAAAAGACCTATACAAAGAAAACTACGAAACACTGCTGCATGAAACGCAAAGGGATCTACATAAATGGAAAAACATACCATGCTCTAGGATAGGCAGACTCAACATTGTGAAAATGGCAATTCTACCCAAAGCAATTTACAAATACAATGCAATCCCGATCCAAATACCAGCAACATTCTTCAAAGAGATGGAAAAACTAATTATTAACTTTATATGGAAAGGGAAGAAGCCCTGAATAAGGAAAGCACTACTGAAGAAGAAGAATAAATTTGGAGGACTCACACTACCTGACTTGAGAACCTACTATACAGCTACAGTAGTCAAAACAGCCTGGTACTGGTACAACAACAGATACATTGACCAATGGAACAGAATTGAGAACCCAGATGTAAATCCATCCACCTACAGAAACCTGATTTTCGACAAGGGCCCAAAATCCATCAAATGGGGAAAAGACAGTCTTTTTAACAAACGGTGCTGGCAAAACTGGATATCCATTTGCAGAAAAATGAAACAGGACCCATACCTCACACCGTATACAAAAACTACTTCAAAATGGATCAAAGACCTGAATATAAAGCCTAAAACTATAAAGTTCATAGAAGAAAAAATAGGACCAACACTTCAGGCCTTAATACATGGCATTAACAGGATACAAACCGTAACCATGAACACACAAAACCCAACAGATAAACTAGATAACTGGGATCTTCTAAAAATCAAACACCTATGCTCTTCAAAAGACTTTACCAAAAGAGTCAAAGAGAACCTACAGACTGGGAAAAAAAATTTTTGGACAGTACAAGTCAGACAAAGGTCAATCTCCATAATCTACAAGAAAATCCAACACCTCTACAACAAAAAGACAAACAATCCTAACAAAAAGACAAACAATCCTATCAAAAAATGGGCAAAAGAAATGAACAGACACTTCACCAAAGAAGACATTCAAATGGACAACAGACAGATGAGGAAATGCTCGCATTCACTAGCCATTAGAGAAATGCAAATTAAAACCACAATGAGATACCATCTCACCCCGACATTACTGGCACAAATCAAAAATACTGGAAATAACAAATGTTGGAGGGGCTGTGGGGAGATGGGAACTCTTATGCACTGCTGGTGGGAATGCAGAGTGATACAATCATTTTGGAAAATGATATGGCATTTCCTCAGAAAGCTAGAAACAGACATACCATTCGATCCAACAATCCCAGTCCTAGGAATATATCCTAGTGAAATAAGAGTCGTCACTCAAATAGACATATGCACACCTATGTTCATGGCAGCATTGTTCACAATAGCAAAATGATGGAAACAACCTAGATGCCCATCAACAGATGAATGGATAAACAAACTATGGTACATACACACAATGGAGTACTATGCAACGAGAAAGAGCAACAATGAATCTGTGAACCATCTCATCACATAGATGAAACTGGAGGACATTATGCTGAGTGAAATAAGTCAATCACAAAAGGACAAATATTGTATGAGACCTCTATTGTAAAAACCCATGAAAAAGTTCACATGCAAAATGTAACAATCCTTGTTGGTTACCAGGGATGGGAGCGGGGTGGGGGGAAATACTAAATAGGCAATAGATAAGTGGTATCTTGGGTGAAAGTTGAGACAGTACACAATACAAGGTAAACTAACACAACCTGCACGAGGAATGGTCATGGAGGCCCCATGAACACATCCAAACTCCCCGAGGGACTGAGTTGCTGGACAGAGGGCTCTTGGGACCATGGTCTCAGGGAACATCTAGCTCAATTGGCATGACACTACTTATAAAGATAATGCTCTACATTCTACCTTGGTGAGTAGTGTCTGGGGTCTTAAAAGCCTGTGAGTGGCCATCTAAGATACTACACTGGTCTCATCCCTTTGGGAGCAAGGGAGAATGAAGAGAACAGGATACAAGGGAAAGATTAGTCCAAAGGACTAATTGTCCACAGCTACCAAGACCTCCACTGGACTGAGTCCAGTACAGCTAGATGGTGCCCGGCTACCACCACTGACTGCTCTGACCAGGATCACAACAGAGGGTTCTGGACAGAGCTGGAGAAGGATGTAGAGCATAATTCTAACTCACAAAAAAAAAAAGACCAGATTTACTGGCCTAAAGGAGACTGGAGAAACCTCAAGATTATGGCCCCCAGACACCCTTTTAGCTCAGTGGTGAAGTTACTTTTGAGGTTCACTGTTCAGCCTGGGAGTGGACAGCCCAGTAAAACCAAATGAGACTAACGAGGTACAGGAGTCCAGTGACAAGGGCCAGAAGGCAGAAGGGGAGTAGGAAGCTGATGATAGGGAACACAAGGTTGAGTAAGGATACTGTTGATGTGTTGTGAGATTGTTAACCATTGTTATAGGGCAACATTTGTAGTAACTGTTAAATGGGAGGCTATTTTGTCCTGTAAGACTTCATCTTAAGTGAGAATAACAGCACAATTAGAAGAGCGTAGTCAAAGTCACTGAACTGTGTACGTAGAAATTTTTGAAATGTTGTATCTTTCGCTATGTGTATTTTCACCAAAAAAAAAAAAAGCTGAGAATTTAAAGGGTTAAAATGTTGTGGGGTTGTTAACCAAAGTCATAAAACAGCATGTATACTACTGTTACATGAGAAACTGTTTGTTCTGTAAGCCTTCACCTGAAGTACAATAAAATTTTATAAAAAAAAAATTCACTCAATGTTTAATTTTCTGTATAGAAGGTTTGTACATATTTAGTCATAATTTTTCCTAAGTGTTTTATATTTTTATATGGTATTGTAAATGTCATCTTTTCTTTATTGTGGTGAAAATATATACAGCTAAATCTTCAGCATTTCAACAATTTCCACACTACTATTCAGTGGCATTGATTAATTATTCATATTGTGCAACTTTTATCATCATCTTTTTATGAATTATTCCACCAGCATTAAAATAAACTGAATGTTCCCTAAGAAAAAAACTTCTTCCCTCCAACTCATCCCTTGTTTCTATATATTTGCTTATTTTATATAAGTGAAATTATACAGTATTTTTCCTTTTGTGACTGACTTATTTCACTCAGCATGTTTTCAAGGTTCTTCCATGTTGTGTCATGCGTCAGGACTTCACGTCTCTTTATGGCTCTTTATTGTGTGTATACCATATTTTGTTTATTCATTCATCTGTTTATGGACATTTTGGTTGTTTCCACTTTTTGACTATTGTGAAAAGCGCTGCAATAAACATTAGTGTACAGGTTTCTGTTTGTGTTTCCTGCCTTCACTTCTTCTGGGTATATACTTAGGATTGGGATTACTGGATCATATGGTAGGTGTGATGGTTCAGGGTGTGTGTAAACTTGGCTGGGTCATGATTCTCAGTGGTTTTACAGTTGTATGATGTTGTGATCACTTCCATGATGAGATTTGATATGATGGGGTCACCTCCATGATGGGATCTGCTGTAAGTAGCCGATCAGTTGAAAGAGAATTTCCTTGGGTGTGTGGCCTGCTTTGAATATAAGTGGATATTCTGGCAAAGGCTTGGGTGTTTTTGCTTGTTCTGGATCCTGCAGCTGGCTCCTGTTCATCTGACCTCGTGTTCTTGGGACTTGAGCTAGCAGCTTATCAGCAATCTTGCCTGCTGATCTTGGAATTCATTGATCTTCACAGCCTGTGAGCAAGAGCCCTGCTCTCCAACTTACTGATCTTGGGTTTGCCAGCCCCTGTGGCTACTTGAATCAGGAGAAGCCTCTATCCTGACCCATGGACTTGGGACATTCCAGCTTCTACAACTGTGTGAGCCATTTCCTTGATATAAACCTCTCTCTCTATATATATATTTAAATGTTTTGCTTCTCTAGAGAACCCAGCCTAAGACAGTAGGTCTATGTTCAACTTTCTGAGGAACCACCAAACTGTTCTCCACATTGGCTATATCATTTTACATTCCCACCAGCAATGAGGGTTCTAGTTTCATCACAAACTAGCCAGTGCCTATTTTCCTTTTTAACATTGTCACTCTAATGAGGTTGAGGTAGTGTCTCATTGTGATTTTGATTCGCATCTCCCTAGTGGCTAATGACATTGAACATCTTTTCATGTGCTTGTTGACCATTTGGATATCCCCTTTGGTGAAATGTCTTTTCAAATCCTGTGCCCATGTTTTGATTGGGTTGTTTGTCTTTTTTTTTTTTTTTTTTTTTTTTATATATATATTTTATTGTACTTCAGGTGAAAGCTTACAGAGCAAATAGTTTCTCATGAAATAGTAGTACACATGTTGTTTTTTTTTGACATTGGTTAACAACCCCACAACGTATTAAGCCTCTAAATTCTCAACCTTTTTTTTGATGAAAATTACAGATGGCCAAAGATACACCGTTTCAAAATTTTCTACAGTCACAGTTCAGTGACATTAACTACACTCTTCCAACTGTGCTGTTATTCTCACTTAAGATGAAGGCTTACAGAACAAAATAGTTTTTCATTTAACAGTTACTACACATGTTGCCCTATGACAATGGTTAACAATCTCACAGCACATCAAGAATATCTTTACTCCACCTTGTGTTCCCTATCACCAGGGGGCTTCCTTGTCCCCTTCTGTCTTCTGGACCTTGTCAGTGGACTATTGTACCTCTTTAGTCTCATTTGTTTATTTATTTATTTATTTATTTTTATTTTATTTAAACACCATTTCAAAACTTTTTACTTACACATTTAAGTGATATTGACTATGCTCTTCCAATTGTGCTGCCATTCTCGCCCAAGATGAAGGCTTACAGGACAAAACAGCCTCCCATTTAATAGTTACTACAACTGTTGCCCTATAGCAGTGGTCAACAATCTCACAATACATCGACAGTGTCCTTATTTTTTTTAAGTAAAAAGAAAGTTTTATTTGGCATATATTGAAAAGGACAAAAGTGGGAAGTGGACAAGCATGCTGCCACAGCCATGTCTGCCTGAATCCAAAGAACAGTTACAGAGCCATCAGTATATATCAACATCACAAAGTGGGTAGAATCATTGAAAGCATCACTTTTTAACTGATTGGTTAGAAATTATAATCTTACATTTTGAATCAACTTTCATCTTTCTTAATAATCATTGGTACGTGTTTCAGTTATGAAAGTCAGGATGGCCTTCATTGGTCCAACAAATTTCTATTCACTAAATCCTAATAGAAAAAGATAAGAGTGGAAAGTGTTTCGTGTTCTGTTTGATGGGCTTTTGTGAAAACTTCCTTAAGATGTTTTCCAAGATTATTTTAGCTATTGTCTTTATACCTCAGGGCCCAGTTGATGAGTCCTTGTGAATTCTTGTGAGCCCTTGGAGCCCAGCTTCAGCTGGATCACATTCTGTATGCTCAAGGAGAGGGAATAATAACTCCAGTTTTATTTCCTAAATCAGTCCCTCCTTTTGAATGGAGATTGGAGATAACACATCGATGATCAATACCTGGACTTAGGACTTAGTCGCGCTCCTAGATGGCAGCCATTGCAGGCTCTTTAAATTCACGGTGCTGGTTTTCCACTGGATACCATCTGGTTCTTCAGCAGGTTATTAAGTAAGAGCGATGTTCCCATCAATAGCATTGCCGGAGTGAGCAGACTCATTGTACATCAACATTTTAGCCTGAGGCCTTCTTTTGCCTTTTACGTGTGTAAGACAATAGAGGATAAATTTTATAATGCCTAATACTATCAGGATGTAGACTAAGAATATTACTATTCCTTGCGATAGTGATCCAGCCCATGTACTTATTCTTGATGGTAACCAACTGAATAGATCTGGTGTTTGTAAGGGTGTGACAATGTGTAATCAAGTAGCTTGCCTTCTAATTCTATGTATATCTTGTCTATAGCACAGACTGCACTTTCATGGACTAATAAAAAAAATCTAATGTTATTTTGTTATGTCATGTCACCTTGGCTTATGAGATCAGAGATCACTGTTGTGCTTCTATCTCATCTGTTATTTGTCCCATAGTGACTGACAAATTTTTCTTAAAGATTTCTCCAACTCAGATATACCATAAGTAGGAATTAAAGCTATCAACCATACCCTGAATGTTCGACCAATGTGTTTTCTTCTGACTTTCATTTTACAATTTTAACCTTACCTTTTCAATATTTACTAACATTGTTACTGTGAATACTTAAAGATAATCCTAAAGTTCTCAGAGTGCATTGACCACACATTCGTCAGCAATCTAAACAAGCGATTGCCCACATAAATTCACTATCAGTTGGAAAGGATCATCTAAATTAGTATAGTTGGATCTATCGCACAGAAATATATATCTATAAAGAGCACTCAAAGTTTGTCTAGAGGAAACAAAAACTATAGCAAAATTTACATGTGACAAGTTTTCATTAGAGAACTAATGATTAGCAACATAATACAGTATGGACGTTTCCTGTAGGAGGTCTTCAGTTAGTCTGTTTAAAACATACTAAGTGTTCTTCCCAAGGGCAAGCTGCCCCTCCTTGGTTTACCTATTAACAGTCATGAGTCACTTTCTCAGAAACAGAAATGGAACCAAAGACAAAACGGAGTCTGAGCCTTGAGGTCAATCTCCTCTGAAAATCTGGTTTCTTTAAGATACATAATTTTCTGCATCATAAGAGGGTGACAGTTTGATTACAAACATTAGACAGATATTTCATATGACATTGTCTTAAAAACTGCTTAAACTAATTACTAATTTACTCTAAACATAACTCTGTCTGATCTTTGAAGTTAGTTTCCTAAAACAGACTGAATTCTTAAAAAAAAAAAAAAAAACAAAAAAGCTCAATACCCAGAGCAAAATGGTCTTACTAGTTTATCTGGACCATTGTATGACTCAAAGTATATTCAGGAACCAGTTTTTTTCTCAAAGCTCAAGGTTCAAGAGGACACCCAAAGGCAAATACCCTGTGTGGGTTGCCTCAACCTCCCTGAAAGCCAGAAATATGGATTCCAGGAGAATTATATACAACTCTCTCATCATTCTTTCCTTTGGATCATGATCTTGTTATAGACTTTTCTATCAAAAAAGCTCAACAAATGGTAATTGGACATCATCTGGTTTTTAAGATCCCAGGCACCATACAGCAAACTAGGAAACAAAACAGAAATGCTAACAATTATATTAGGCTGCTTGCCTGAAATAACCAATGAAACCATGGCCCTAAGGTCTTTGAACCAAGGAAACAAATCTCATGAGGTGTTTCTCTCTACATAAGCAGCATCAGTAACTGCTTTTCATGTGCCTCAACAGCAACTACATTCTGCAAAACCTCAGATTGATTATTAATATAAATACAGCAACATTTATCTATTGAGGCACAAACTGTTTCTTAAGAGACTAACAGGAAATCTAATGCTGTTCTATTTTGTAAAATCATAGCTCAAATTTCAAATACTTCTCTGGTTATGATACTTACAACTTTGCTAAGTTTACCAACAGGACTTCTAATTCAAGAGTTACAATATCTAAACTCATTAGTTAGATAATTTAGGAGAAAGGAGAATGAGTTCTTATATACAGAAATTAGGACCTTAAAATATCATCAATATTAAAAAAACCGTAGTTTCCTTTAGTCTACTCAGTCTTATGCAGTTAATTTCTTTTCCACGTGATTCTGGGTCAGCTGCGGTCTGCAAACTCATCAGCTTCTGCATAGGAGCTCTGGAAATTTTGTTCTGTCTAGTCACAGTCTTTTTAGCAAGTCCAATATAGTCCATCTTTTTGTTGAGGTATTTTGGTCAAACTTTTTCAGCAAATCAGCGAAGTAAAAACTTATCTGCAGATGACAAAACTTAATATGGCCATGATTAATTGATAAACATAATATTCTTAATAGTGAAAGACCTGAGAGAAATTAATTTCAAGCCCAACATAAAGGCCAAATAAAATCAGTTAAGAAAAACTTCAGATAAAAATATTTCTAAATATAGCCATTAACCATATTCAAAGAACTTCAGATATAAAATGCATAATAATTTTGAGACAAAATACTATATGGTCAGGTTATACCAAAAATATACCAAGATTATCAAATCTCTAAATACCTGAACAGTAACAAAAAAAAAATTATAGGTAAATGATGTGAATCCTCTAATCAAACCATTGGCTTTGATAATGCTAGATTTAAGAAGATAAAGTTGTGACCAAGTTAGCAATTAAGAGATAATATAGGTCACTGTGAAACAATACATAAGTTATTTAACCAAAGATCTTAAAGTAAAACCCTTAGCTTTCTTTTCTAAAAGCCATGAGGCTTAGTATTCAGATTCAGGAATCTTATGCTCACAGCGCCATTCACTGTTGTAGGGGAAAAACATCACAAACTTTAGTAAAGTAAAAAGAAAGTTTTATTTGGCATATATTCAAAAGGACAAAAGTGGGAAGCAGACAAGCATTGTGCCACAGCCACGTCTGCCAGAGTCCAAAGAATACCACAGAAGAGGCAAGAATGGGAAAACGGGCAAGCATACTGCCACAGCCATGTCTGCCCGCATCCCTGGGTTGTTTGTCTTTTTGTCGTTTGTAAATGTCATGTTTTTTAAACTAATTATTTGCTGCTAGTACGTAGACAACAATTATTTTTGTCATATATATATTTTTCTTAATTCAGAAATCTTTCTGACTCTTAACAGTTGTGATTTCATTTCAAAATGCTTGAGTTTTTAAATAGCTAATAATATCAATGTGAATAATAATAATTTTGTTAATCCATTTTCAATGCTGTTAATTTAGATCATTTGGTGAACAGCTGAAGTGGAGTATAAGAGGTTTATTGGGGGCAATGCCTATGAAAGATAAAGATAAAAGAGGACAAAAGAGGATTAAGTAAGGAATTCCTTCAGAATGCAATGCAGACCTGACAAAATCTTGAACCACCAAAGGGAAGCTCCATAGCAAAGGTTGCCCATCAAAGGAGTCCCATATTATCCATAAGGGCCTAACAGCCTTTATGTTCATAATCATTGGCTGGAGGCTGCACTGGTAGCTTTTGTACAAATTCTGCAGTGAATCCTGAAAGCAATACAGCTGGAATCTGCAATTCTTAACAACTGAATGGTAAATTATTTCTTGAATTTGTGGTACCTCTATGGATGCCACACGTCTCTAGATAACTCACTGCACTGGCTAGAAACTCCATTTCAATGCTGAATAAAATTAATGCTAGCATGCATACTTTTCTTGTTCCTGGATTTAAGGGCAATGCTTCAACATTTACTATATATTTGCTATAGGAATTTTAGAGATGCCTTATACTATTGTTAATTTAAAAGATATAAGGCCTTATTTCCAGACAGTTGTGCATTTTGTAGGTTTTTTAATTTGTTTTCAATGATTCCTGGCTTAATTCTATAATAGGCAGACAATATATTCTATATGCTTTTAATCTTTTGAAATGTATTCAGATTTTCTTTAGGGCCCAATGTATAGGCAATTTTGGTAAATGGTCCAGGTGCACTAGAATAAATTATATATTCTGTGGCTGTTGAATGTAGTGGTGTGTGTGTGTGTTTTAAGTAGGTCAGATTTGTTGATCATATTTTTCCAGTCTTCCATACTTCTATTGATTTTTTTTTTTTTACTTCTGGCTTTAATAGTTAATACAAGAGTTATGATAAAATCTCTGGCTATGATTGTGGATTGGGCTGTTTATTCTTTAGTTCTGTAATTTTTTGCTTTATATATTTTGAAGTTATATTCCTAAGTGTGCACAAAATTAGAATTGCTGTATTTTGTTGAAATGGTAACTTAATCATTATAGAATATCTCTCTGTATCTCCAGTGATACTTCTTCCCTTAAAGTCTAATTTGTCTGGTATTAGTATGGCTTCATCAACTTTCCTTTACTTTGTATCTGCATTGCCTTAGTTTCATAGGGCTGCTTATAACGAGTTTGAAGGAATTTGGGCCTAATCAAGGAAATAGATATGGCCACGAGATAGCAGCATTACACAACAAGCTATTTATTGGGACCTGCGCATTGACAGCCACGTATAAGGGGGTGGTCTTCCAGAAGTAAGGGGGCTCAGGGAACTACCAGAAAAGGAAAAGGGCCTGGAAACTCCTGGAGAGTAGAGGTTTTGGGCTAATAGGCTAGTTTGCCATAAAGAAGTAAACAACTTGGTGCCAATACACTGAGGCCATTTTGACTCATTAAAGAGCTCGGCTGCTAACCGATAGGCTGGCAGTTCAAATTCACCAGCCACTCATTGGAAACCCTATGGGACAGTTCTACTATGTCTTATACGGTTGCCATGAGTCAGAATCGACTAGACTGCAGCAGGTTTGATTTTACTGTTAAAAAAGTGCCACACGTTGAGTGACTTAAAACAACATAAATTTATTCTCTCATAGTTCTGGAGGCTAGAAGTTTGAATCCAGGGTATCAGTAGGGCCCTTCTCTTTCTGAAGGCTCTGAGGGAAGTTTCTTCCTTTGTTCGTCAGCTTCTGATATCCCCAGACATTCCTGGTTTGTGGCAGCGAAACTCCAATTTCTGCCTCACTCTTTACATGGCTATCTTCCTTCTATGTCTTTCTCTGTATCTCCTCTTTTTATAAGGATACCAGCCATACTGGATTAGGGCCCACCTAATCCATATGACCTCATGTTAACTAATTCCAGCTGCAAAGACACTATGTCCAAATAAGCTTACATTCAGAGATACTGGGGTTAGGATTTGAACATATCTTTTTGGGGGTCCCAATTCAACCCATAACATGTGTGGAATATATTTTTCTACCCTTTTACATTCAACATTTTTGTGTCCTTTAATTTTAGGTATGACTCTTGTTAGCAGCATTTGGTTGAGGTTTTATTGTTTGCGTGTTTTTAAATCTATTTTAACAGTTTTAGGCTTTTAACGGAAACATTTTATCCATTTATATTTAATGTAATTATTGGTATATTTGAACTTACATCGATTACTCTAAGATATGATTTCTATTTGTGTCATCTCTCCTTTCTTTTTTTTTCTCTTCCTGTTCTTTCTTAACTAATTTGGATTAAGATTTTAATTGTATGAATTTTCTCTCTTTTTTAGTTCATTAAGTATACATTCTTTCAGTGATTTCTCTAGAGATTACAATATACCTTTCGACTTATTAAGTTCTACTTTAAATTAGCACTATTAACACTTCACAGAGTATTGCAAGGATCTTACAATATTTAAATTCAATTACTCCTTCTCTTGCCTTTTTGCTATCATTGTTATACATTTTAATTTTACATATATTTTAAACCCAAAAACATTGTATTACTTTTGTTTTAAACAGCCAATATTTATTTAGATTTACCCACATATTTACTTTTTATTCACGGTATTGTTTATTTTTTCCTGCATTACTGTGCTTGCATCTGGGATCATTTTCCTTCTGCCAAAATGACTCTCCTTAGTACTGCTATTAGAGCAATTTTGTTTCCAAAAATAGTCTCTGTTGTTATGTCTTCATGTTGCCTTCATACTGAATAATGTTTCTCATGGGAATAGCATTCCTGGTTGTCAGTTATTTTCTTTTTTTGCTTTAAATGTATAATTCCATTAATTTAGGATTTTCATCATTAAAAGCCAGCTGTATATCATACTTTTGTTAATTTAGTATCCCTTTTCCTCTTGATTATTTAAAAATTTCTCTTTCTCTTTATTTTTTAGCAGTTTGACTATGGTTGCTTAGGCATACTTTCTTTGAATTTCTCAAGCTTGTATGTCATAGGCTGTGTTAGATGCTTGATGTGCCTCTCAGGTCCTCCTTAGAAATGCAGGGCATGTCATAGGCTGTGTTAGATGCTTGATGTGCCTCTCAGGTCCTCCTTAGAAATGCAGGGCATGTTAATTCCAGCTGGTAGAACTACTGCTAGCAGGTCTGCTCACCTGCCAGCGCTTTTGAGAGATTTCCTCAGTTGAAGAAAGCCACTTGGGCCAAAGTCTTGTCTCTTTCCCATGGAGGCCCACATTCAGTGACTGATATGAAGGCAAAGGAGAGCTATGGAAGGGCATGCTATCTTTAAAATCCTCCATAGAGTCATCTGAAGCTTACATAGAGACTATATCACAGCTTGGCTTCTCACTCTTGCCTAATTCTGTGTCTTCACCTTCACTCCTCCAGGTATTGTTCCACAAAACACTCCCAAATAAACCTCCCTCATGCTTTCCATGGAACTCAGCCTGCAGCAGTTGGTGCCAGGAGTATTCTGCAAAAGTAGAAACTAAGATTTTGGAGCTGAATAAGCTACTGTCAGGCTAGCAATGAGAAATCCATCACTTGTGGCAGATAGAAAAAAGGTGGCCTCTGGCACATGGTGGCAATCCAATTGTGTTAACGTTTTTTAGCAGTGGTTAACTAGAATGCTATACCAGTGGAAAGGAATATATTAGCTGCTGTGATATATCAGGTGACTGAGAAACATTTGGTCAAATAGCAGCTATTAGGATAGTGGAACTAGCTGGCTATTGCTAAGTTGTATGGATGCTTTTGAAAAATAACTAAAAGCTGAATATGATTAATGAATACTTAAAATCTAAGTGTAAAAGCAATGGTAGGGCAGAGGAGACTGATGACTAGGCCTCGGGCTTAATAGTAAGAGGAGATAGGCTCCAAAATATGTTAAAGTGCCAACCAAGGTAGGACTGCTATGCCAACAGGATCTGGGATTGGAAAGAATGTAACTCAGACACAAGTTTGACGTGCCTCACAATTTTAAATTCCTAAATTCCCTTCAACCCAATGAGCCTGCAGAACTGTCCAGCTGTTCCATATTACAGAGTATTTCCTAACTTCTTGAAAATTATGCAGAGGCCTTTCCCCTAGAAGAGAGCAAGCAATACCTCCTAAATCTATCCTTATCTCATTCCAGGACACTAGGACTATGATTAGGGTTAAAGATGAATAAAACTCAGCTGGAGAAGGAGTGTGACTTGGCCAGGATGCTTGCACAGCAGGGCAGGGCCATAAGACTGAATTCTGAGAGTGTGTGATCAAAGGGCAATGAGACATAAAGTTGAAGAAGGGAGAATTTATTGATTTTCTGGCCCTTTCCTGGAATACATAACTTAGTACCCTGGCAAGGGTGGCAGGAGGTGGTGTGAACATACTGCTAGGATGGCTTCTAGAAACATGAAAAAAAGTGATAGTCCATACTAACTGAGATAGAAATGCTAGAAATCACTGGAAAATGGTGGACAAAGGGATTAAAAGACTCAGAGAAATGGGCATGCTTAAAGGGGTGCTCTGCATGATGTAAGAAAACCACCAGAGACCTATGTTTCAAGGGTGAGCCTGAGGAATACACCATTTACCAAAGCAATACACAACATGCTGATGAGTTCCTCTTCATCTTTGAATATAGAAAACCTCAAGAACATGTTGCCCCTACCTTAACAACAAGGAAAAGTTGAAAAATACTCAAAATCACAACTTTTTCTGAGCCCATCAGATAACAGGATAACCAGGTGAACTGAATTTCAGAAGGTGACAAGGCCCTCTGAAAAGAAAGAAAACACTTATGTCCAGAGAGTATCTCTCAGTGACCTGTAGGAGGTGACTGAATACTGCACTACAAGACAAGCACAAAGATCTATTGCTTCTGGAGAAGGGTAGAAGCAAAACTTGTCTGCCTCTGGGGAAGGGCAGAAGACCCTCCCATCCCCAAGACACAGACAAAGATGTCTCGCTTCTGGGAGAAAATGACAGGGGAAAATACTCTACCCCTGATTGAGCGACAGGAAACCCCATTGAGTCTGGGATCCAAACTGATATAAAGCTGAGGTTTTCTTCCTCTAGGGGAATGCCAAGAAATGTTCTATATTTTAAATGGGGTGCTTAGTCATTACATTTAATGTGTTTACTGACAAATCTACCACATTACTAGCTGTTTTCTGTTATACCATAAGTTCTTGGTTCTTCTTGTTATGGTGACCTTATGTATAAAAGAACAAACATTGCCTGGTCCTGTACCATCTTCATGATCATTACTATGTTTGAGTCTATTATTGTGGTTACTGTGTAGTGTCTTCCAGCCTAGGGGGCTCATCTTCTAGCACTGTATCAGACAATATTTTGTTGTGATCCATAAGGTTTACCTTGGCTAATTTTTGGCAGTAGATCACTTAGGTCTTTCTTCTTAGTCTGTCTTAATCTGGGAGCTCTGCTGAAACCTGACCACCATGGGTGACCCTGCTAGTATTTGCAATACTAGTAGCATAGCTTCCAGCATCATAACAACACACAAGCCACCAAAGTACAAGAAACTGACAGTGGTGGGGAGTCCCCTAACCCACTTACTTAATTATTTTTTACTATAAGTTCATTTTTGAGACCTAGGTTGAAAACTGGTTCTTCTAGAAATGATTGACACTACTGGAGCACTACTATTCCAGGAATATTTTAAATTAAAATTTCCAATTCTTACATAAACAAATAGTGTGAATTCGATACAAATCTATGTGAGAGTTTACTTGCGGTTACAAACTTTCAGAGGAAATATCACCCCCCCACCACCACCACTTTCAGAATCATGGGTTGAAAGAGGGACTCTTCCTAATAGGTCTTTGGGAAGAAGGGCATGCGCGTTTAGTTTTAGATGACCTATCCCAAGTTTAACCCTTGGAAGTTATAACTTAATGCTGAGGTGAGGGATCTCCTGTTAAATTTCCTGTCTGAAGTTGGTCCTGGGCTTTGTCTCCTGTCTCTGCGAGACCATGAAAATCCAAGATTAAGTTCATTCAGATTTGGCAAGTATCTTCAGGGTGAAACCCAAATTTAGGTTTTTTTTTTTTTTTTTTGTACATCCTTCTAGGTTCCCAATTTTACTGAGTTTTTGGCTCCTGATATTCCTGTTTTTATTGTTAGCCTTTTAGTATATTTGAAAGGAGCTCTGATGGTGTAGTGGTTAAGAGCTCAGCTGCTAACCAGAAGACTGGCAGTCAGAATCCACCAGCCCCTCCTTGGAAACCCTATGGGGTAGTTCTACTGTGTCCTATAGGGCCACTATGAGTCGGAATCAACTGGACGGCAACGGGTTATAGTATATTTAAAAAGAATTTTCTAAAAATACTTTGTCCATCATATTTATTTGTTTTTAAGAGGAGAGTTGGTCAGGATCTGAAGACTTCCTGACTCCAAGAAATGGCACTGACACTTTCACATACATCATTTTAGTTGATTCTCATAACTACCTGTGAGGTAGATGCCATTGTTGTTGATATCGTACATAAGGATACTGTGACTTAAGTAGGTAGAGTGACTTGCCCCAAATCCAACACTAAAAGGCGGCAGAACTTTACTTCAAACCAGATTTCCTGACAAGAGACCCCATATTCTTTCCATGATACTTTAGTGCTTCTTGTTTTCCCTATGAAGATAATAAGGTTGGCCGCCAAAACTTTAGATCAGCTTAAAAACTGGAAAAAACAACAAAAACTGTTTGACTCTGGGTCCCACTTGCACATAGCTCTAAAGATTCTCCTGATTCATTAAACAAGTCCAGTAAGAAAGGACATAGCCACCATCATTTATGCAGCTATCCAGACTGGCGCCACCAGATATTCTCCATCAAAACAACATCTCTGAACAGGAGCATAATGTCAGTACTGGCTGCCTCCCAGAGAAAATTAATCACAATATGAAGAATTAGAAAGATCCTGCACAGATTTCAGGAATATTGCATTTCTCTACCCTAAAGTCCACATTCTACCTGCTGTGTTTCATTATAAAATCCAGATATCACCCAAAAGTATCACAGCTATACTCCTCACTGTATGTATTTTAATCAAAAATCTTTGCTGCATGTGATATTGGCCCTGCAGGCAAAAACTTCCTTTTGTGTTAAGAAGCACTCTATCACTGTGAGATCTGTTCTTGTTGGTAAAATATTTCTAGCAAAAATCAGAGGGGAGACAACATACTGAAATGAATCAAATAGATCATGTGAGAATTAGCAGAAGGTATTGTTTAGATTGATGCAACCTTCATTCATCTTCATCTTCTGGAGTTGTAGAAAGTATGTGGTTTTGGCTGTACTTGTTTATGTATATGAGCCGTTGCCTTCAAGTCTTTTATCTTTCCTTTGCATGCCTCACCGCAGGCCTTCTGAGAGTGGTCATTCTCTTTAGGACACCCATCTGCTGACTTGGCTGCAGAGAAATACATTGCTGGCTTTGAAAAGTCTTGCAATTTGGAAGTTCTTGCAAATGTCTATTGATGTTTTTGTGTTTTGCTCTTGAATTTCATTTGCCTAATAACTTCTACTTTGTCTTTGCAGCTGTTTGGGTGTGTAGCTGCCCTGTTTGTTTTTCTCAGATTCCCTAGGTTATCTTAGAAGGTCAGAACACTAAGAGACATTAGCAGGAATCTCAAAACTACCTCATTTTGTATACTAAGAAATAAAAGAAATACTTTTGTTAGCCATCTGGCTTTCTCACACTTGGGTGGGACTTGAGGTTCTAACATAAATATGGGCAGCAAAGCCATAGACTAGGACCTGAGACCAGTAACGGCTCCTTAAAAACAAGTTGCCATCGAGTCGACTTAGACTCATGGCAGTCCCATGTGTATCATAATGTGTCATAGGATCGTCAATGGCTTATTTTGGGGAAGTAGATTGTCAAGCCTTTCTTCCAAGTCACCTCTGGGTGGATGAGAACCTCCAACCTTTAAGTTAGCAGCCCAGCATGTTCACCATTTTCATCACCCAGTGACTCCAATGGTTCCTTAAGATTAGGGGAAAAAATGCCTTATCTATGACCTCCAGTGAGCAAGAAACCATAGATGAGGCATTTTTTCCCCCAAATTTTATTTTAAAAAAAGAAGTGGGAAGGATGAGCAGTGAAGAGACTCCCTCAGGTACACACAGCCCAAAAGAACTCAGTTCTCCTTCACTGTAGCAGGGTATATAATCTTATAACACCATATGTTCACTGAGTGTAATTCTCTCTCTCTTACCTTTATGATAGAGTTGAGGGAAAACCTTGTCACTTCTGAAAGTCTTCCAGGTTCCTTGACACTGTTGTTTGCTTCTCATCACACTTAATCCAGTTGCTCTACCACAACAGCTCTGGGGCCAATCCACTGCATTATTTAGTTGGCTCAGTATCAAGGTAAACTCTTTCTGATCTTTTAACCTCATTTCAACAATTGATCCTATTGAAAAAAAAAATGATATAGCAAAAAGTGTATGAATTTTGAACAGTGGCGTTCAAACCCAGGGCTACCAGTTTTAGGGATGTGACTTCAAGTTACTTAAACTTTTTGAATCTTAATCCCTTTTATTCTATAAAATGAAGCTGATAATTCATACTCTGTAGGGTGTTTGTGATAAACAAATAAAATAAGGTACATGCAAGTGTTTGGGGTGTAATACCAAAAACAAACCAGTTGCCATCAAGTCAATTCTGACTCATAGCAACCCATTAAGACAGAGTAGAACTGCCCTATAGGGTTTCCAAGTCTGTAGTCTTTATGGGAACAGACTGCCACATCTTTCTCTCACAGGACGGCCGGGGAGTTCAGACCACCTGCCGTTTGGTTTTGCAGCCAAGCGCCTAACCACTGCACCATCAGGGCTCCTTTTGGGTATAATAGACAATAAATATTAGTTCCTTTATCACTCAGAGTCCTAGTGAGACACAGATGGTACATTCAAAAGGTTGATTAAAGATAATTTAATTAGAGTACTATATACAGAGGTGTAAGCAGGGTTACATGAATGAACAGCAGATGGTAAAGCAGACAGGAACTAACAGCAAGTGGAAGTTGTTACCACTCCTTGGCCTGAAGGAATAGAGAGAAGTGAGTGTGTTACCTGAATCTAATGAGAGCTATAGGCATTTCAGAGGGGCTGCTTGACAGGGGCCATGGCCCTCAGTAGAGGGATGAATCAGCTGCCAAAATTTCCCCTGCTAGGGACAGAGGGAGTGGAGCTGGAAGTAGAAATAATATCCTAATCTCTCTATCTTCTGCCCTCTGATGTCCTGCTGGTACCTTTTACTGACTGAACCCAACTACAAACCAAAGGGCAAGCGAGCCCCCCTGAGACACAGAGTAGAAATAGAAAAATAAATAATGAATCTAAAGGTATAAAGGAGCAAATGGAGAGCCATTAGCACAGTTTCTCTCCTCTTCCCCCGCCCCCTACCTTTTAGTCCTATTACTCCAGTGTTCTATTTACCTACATTGATCACTTTTCCCACTACTAGCTCTCAATAGACTATGAGGTCTTTGAAGGTAAGGAGAGTGTTTATTTATGATAGGAGCATTTCCTAGAGGATGCACCATTAACCATGCTGTGTATGGAAAATGTGACATATTATATAGCCCTTTTGGAAAAGCACACTGGTAGTATAAAAGTTCCCAACACTTTGTAGAAAATAATAATAATAAGATTTTCCCACATAAATATGTTTTAAGGAATACCACTGATACGTAAGTACTAGTTTCAGGGAATGCCATTTAGGTAATTATTGAATCCCCAGTTTCTAACCCGGGAACCAGAATATACTGTACACTCAATAAGCAACGAGTAAATGCATGAATAATGCAGTCTCTCTTAACTGGATCTTAAATTGCTTTTGCTGGAGTACTTACCTTCTCCTCCCTGTCTCCCTCCAGGAATTTGAACACTATTCTTGAATTGTAGTCTCTGAATGAGGTTTCATATCTTCCCTCAAGGTACCTACATGACTAGGTGCCTATGGGTAACTTAGTTGCATTATGAGTGTTCAATAAACACTATCATGACCATTAAAATCTCTACATTTTGTCTCTCTTTTAGATTCCTGCATTTTGGGAGATGTTATTACCCTTGAGAGAAATTCCAAGTCTCCGAGATATATCTGGCTCTGAATTCACAGGATGCCACCTTCCAACCTGCTTAGCTCCCTTCCATAACTTACACCTAAGCCTGTCCCTCCAGCATTGGTTCTAACCCATTAGATGAGTATATTCTAGTTCTCAACTCCCATGCTCTATACGTAGTCTCTTCAACATGCAGCATCACCTGATACACTCATTGTCTGGGTCAGTAAACCCATAAGGATGAGATGGTATTTGTGTATAACTTTCTTGAAGCACTACCAGGCCCTGTCCTCACCATCATAGTCCCTTCCCATCTTTAAATAATGTTAAACATAAATTCTCAGCAACGTTGGGATACAGGAAGAGAGTCAATTTAATGAGTGAAAATAGAGGATGGGGAGTATACAATTCTAGAGAGATTAACTGTGTCTTTTTTAAGGAAGGGGTCATTGATTCTAGGGAGGGAGGTTAAAAAGAACAAGGGGCTAGAAGAAGAAGGACAACATACAGAGAAGAGATAAGACTCCTCAGTAATTGCCCAAACTCAGGGCCTCTCCCTCCTCCCTTTCTGATTTAGTGACAATGGGAACAGACTGAATGGTGGAGGAGAAGGGTCGACCATTATACAGAAATGTAAAGACTATTGAGATTTAGAATAGCAAAGATGGTTATCTAAGGGCAGCAGAGACTCTGACCACAATGAGCCAAGATTTTTTGGCTTCAGTTTTGCAGGCTCTCTGAATGGTGTGCACCTCCTTTTTGCATTTACAAAGGATACATGTGTACATCTATAAAAGTTTTTCCCTCCTTGTCATGGAAGCATGTTGACATATGCTGCAAAGTCACTAAAGGAGTATGTACACCTCATGATCTTTCCCCAATCCCTGTTTTCAGCTGAAATAGAATCAGAAGACCAGTTAATACAACTATTAGTCAAATCTAGGCACCAATCACTAAGGTTAAAGATGAAGAAATGGAAGATTTTTACCAACTTCTGCCGTCTGAAATGGATTGAACATGCAATCAGGATGCATTGATAATTACTAGAGATTGGAATGCGAAAGCTGGAAACAAAGAAGAAGGATTGGTAGTTGAAAAATATGGCCTTGATGATAGAAACGATGCCGAAGATTGCATGGGAGAATTTTGCAAGACCAATGACTTCTTCATTGCAAATACTTTTTTCACCAACATAAAAGGCAACTATACACATGGACCTCACCAGATGGAATACACAGGAATCAAATCGACTACATCAGAGCAAGGCCAGAGGTAGAACAGACCATCAATTGCTCATACGCAAGTTCAAGCTGAAAATGAAGAAAATCAGGACAAGTCCATGACAGCCAAAGTACGACCTTGAGTATATCCCGCCTGAATTTAGAGACCACCTCAAGAATAGATTTGATGGGTTGAACACAAATGACCGAAGACCAGACAAGTTGTGGAATGACATCAAGGACATCATACTTGAAGAAAGCAAGAGGTCATTAAAAAGACAGGAAATAAAAAAAAAAGATCAAAATGGATGTCAGAAGAGACTCTGAAACTTGATCTTGAGCATAGACTAGCTAAAGTGAAAGGAAGAAATGAAATAAAAGAGCTGAACAGAAAATTTCAAAGCACAGCTCAAGAGATGAAGTAAAGTATTATAATGACATGTGCAAAGACCTGGAGATAGAAAAACAAAAGGGAAGAACACACTTGGCATTTCTCAAGCTGAAAGAACTGAAGAAAAAATTCAAGCCTTGAGTTGCAATATTGAAGGATTATACTGGAAAAATATTAAATGACACATGAAGCATCAAAAGAAGATGGAAAGAATACACAGAGTCACTATGCCAAAAACAATTGGTCGACATTTAACCATTTCAGGAAGTAGCAGATGATCAGGAACCGATGGTACTAAAGGAAGAAGTCCAAGCTGCACTGAAGGCATTGGCAAAACACAAGGCTCCAGGAATTGACAGAATACTAGTTGAGATGTTTCAACAAATGGATGCAGTGCTGGAAGTGATCACTCATCTACGCCAAGAAATTTGGAAGACAGCTGCCTGGCCAACTGACTGGAAGAGGCCCATATTTATGCCCATTACGAAGAAAGGTGGTCCAACTGAATGTGGAAATTATCAAACAGTATAATTAATATCAAGCACAAGTAAAATTTTGCTGAAGATTATTCAAAAGCAGCTGCAGCAGTATATAAAAAGGGAACTGCCAGAAATTCAACCCAGATTCAGAAGAGGACATGCAATAAGGGATATCATGGCTGAAAGCAGAGAATACTAGAAAGATGTTTACCCATGTTTTATTGACTATGCAAAGGCATTCAACTGTGTGTATCATAACAAATTATGGATAACATTGCAAAGAATGGGAATTCCAGAACACTTACTTGTGCTCATGAGGAACCTGTACATGGGTCAAGAGGCAGTCTTTCAAACAGAACAAGGGGATACTGCATGGTTTAAAGTCACGAAAGGTGTGGGTCAGGGTTGTATCTTTTCACCATACCTATTCAATCTGTATGCTGAGCAAATAATCTGAGAAGCTAGACTATATGAAGAAGAACAGGGCATTAGGATTAGAGGAAGACTGATTAACAACCTAGCTTGCTGAAAGTGAAGAGGACTTGAAGCACTTACTGATGAAGATCAAAGACCACAGCCTTTAATATTATACCTCAGCATAAAGAAAACAAAAATCCTCACAACTGGACCAGGAAGCAGCATCATGATAAATGGAGAAAAGATTGAAGTTGTCAAGGATTTCATTTTACTTGGATCCACAGTCAACACCCTTGGAAGCAACAGTCAAGAAATAAGATGATGCATTGCATTGGGCAAATCTGCTGCAAAAGGCCTCTTTAAAGTGTTGAAAAGCAAAGATGTCATCTTGAACACTAAGGTGTGCCTGACCCAAGCCATGGTGTTTTCAATCGCCTCACATGCATGTGAAAGCTGGACGATGAATAACGAAGATCAAAGAAGAATTGATGCCTTTGAATTATGGTGTTGGAGAAGAATATTGAATATACCGTGTACAGCCAAAAAGAATGAACAAATCTGTTTTGGAAGAAGTACAGCCAGAATGCTCCTTAGAAGCAAGGATGGCAAGACTACATCTCACATACTTTGGACATGTTATTAGGAGGGATCAGTCCCCAGAGAAGAACATCATGCTTGGTAAACTAGAAGGTCAGCAAAAAAGAGTAAAACTGTCAATGAGATGGATTGACTCTGTGGCTGCAACAATGGGCTTAAGCACAACAAGGATTGTGAAGATGGTGCAGGACCGGGCAGTGTTTTGTTCTGTTGTACATAGGGTTGCTATGAGTCAGAACTGACTCGATGACACCTAACAACAACAACGTAGCTCAGCTTCTATTATTGCATCAAAGAGGGTTGGATCAGGGAAGCAGAACTGGCATGAGTGATATGGAAATAGGAATTTATTATAGGGACCCAACTGTACACAATTGTGCAAGGTAGTAAAAAAGTCTATGCAAAGCTGTTTTTTCTGCATCTGGCAAGGGACCTGAAGTTGCTGTAGGTCAGCAGAGGTGACAATGGAGAAGAAAACCTGGACATGAAGCAAAGGAGAGTGACCCCAAGAAGAAAGAATAAAACTCACACCTGTATCCAATCTCAGCTATGTGGTGCTTTGCAGAAGAAGCTGGTGCCTTTCACCATTAAGCTGCACATGTGCCTGGCCCAGACTAAAGGTGTTCAAGTGGGACCTGGAGGAGCTTCAGGCCAGACTACTGCTTCTCCACAGATCAGTGCATCAATTTCATTGGCACCCGTCACTCTACACCAACCTTCAGAGCATAATGAATGCTGAGTCTATTCTTCCTTCTAAATCTAGCCCAAATTCCTCTTGTGCACAACCTAACCTAGAACTGTACAGGGAAGAAAATTCTAAATATCATAACTCTAGCTTAGAAAAGTCAATACAGTATAAACTATTCTTTTTATATTAGATATTTAGAAACTTATAAAGGTTTCTGAATAGATTCTGGGGACAGTATATCTATTTGCTATAGGACTCATAAAGTATGTTGTAGCACAAAGAACCTCACAGATATTAAGGCAAAGTGCCATGTTTCTATTTACTCTGATGTTGCCAGGATGGTGGCTATGCACCCCAATCCCTGCATAAAACTATGGATTTCCCTCACTTACAGTCTGGCAGATGCCTGAATGTCAATTGTTTTATTCAGCAATTAAATAGACTTCTTATTAGCAAGGCTAAAATGTTTCTCTGCTCTCTCCCACCATGGTATTTGGTTTATTTCTAAAACAATTTTCATAAAGGTTTAAAGATCTGTGATAAAGTAGATGGAAATTAAACCAAAAAATTCTGACAGCTGAAGATTAAACTGTGGGAGCACATTATCAATCTGAAAATAAGATGCTTTGCTGCATGTAAAATAAAAAAGGTGTTGATTTATACGTGAGTCATGGTGTGAGCAGTTGCATTATGAATGATCAATGAACATTATCATCAAAACAATGTTACCATATTACAATTACGGTACATCAAAAATGCGAACTTAAGCACTTAGCTCTTAATGAAATACAAAAGCAACATTTTATTAATATTAGGGTTGTGGTTCAAACTGATAAAACCATATATAGTCAAAGTTAAAATGGCATTACTTCATCCTTAACCTGTTTAACATAATAATCTAACATACATCATAAGGGTTCTACACCAACTTCCACCATCCCTCCTCGTCAAGAACAGTAGAGGTGGTCTTTTCAAAACTAGCTGGGTAGCTTTGCATAGCATTTCAAGAAAGGAAGGAACATGGTCCTCAGGTTGACAACTCAGTTCACTTCATCTGGTTGAATCTGGGGAGCCCTGGTGGTGCAGTGGTTAAGCTCTTGGCTGCTAACTGAAAGGTTGGCAGTTTGAACCCACCAGCTGCTGCTGGGGAAAAAGATACGGCAGTCTGCTTCTATAAAAATTACAGCGTTGGAAACCCTATGAGGCCATTCTACATTGTCCTACAGAGTTGCTATGAGTTGGACTCGATGGCAACAGGTTTTGGTTTTGGGTCCAATCTGGAAAAAGACCAGCATCTGTAATTAAGGAAAATAAATAAAAATTTTGATATAAGTGTTTACAAACATTCTTGCATCAGGATTTAGTCTTAGGCAAAATTTTCACAAAGCAACATAGTTAAGACAACACTTTAATATAACTGAAGAATGTATCTACAGTACCTCTCGGATAATTTTAAGAACTAAGCAATCTATATAAACATCTATGTCTGCAAATGGACAACAAATAAATATTTTTTTCAATAGATTAGGGCTTTAGGCCCATCAGATTATTCAACTGTTCAGAAAATGGTTATCAAGGTCAATTGCATTGTTAAGGCAATAAAAATAGTTACTGAAAGAAATTCTGAGAAAAATTGTGAATGGGGCATGTTTTACGTTCATTGCATCCTTCATCCACCCACGTTACTATATAGTGAGAACTGCTGGTGAAGAACAGAGAACTTGAAAAACCTCAAACAGGCAAATAAATGCACAGGCCCTGAGGTTCACACCCTCTTCCTCTCATCATAAGCTTATGGTGATATCTTGTACATGTTTTACCCCTACAGGTTATGCTTAAATCTGCTGTAAAATTCAGCATGGTGTTTTTCTGTCATTATGCAGACAGCACAATTAATTGGGGGCATGCTAGCATCTGAATCTATAAGTCACGTGCTTTATCCAGCATTTCAGTAACATTACTCTTCCAACTCCAAATTATTATTTATTTAATTATTTTGGTGTTGTTTTGCACATGAGGGGTCTCTATAGGATGCAAATGGTTTGCACTCAACTACTAACCTAAAGGTTGGCAGTTCAAACCCACCCAGTGGTGCCACAAAAGAAAGACCTGGTTATCTGTTTCCATAAAAATTACAGCCAAGAAAACCTTATGGTGCTGAGTTCTACTCTATAATAAACAAGGTCACCACGAGTCAGAAGCAATTCAACAGCAATGGGTTTTGTTTTGGTTTTTTTTTTTTTTTTTTGGTTTTGCACATGTAGAATGTCAGATCTGGAGCAGTCCTGTGAGAATACCGCTCACATCCCAAATCCCTCTGACCTATTTGCTTTAAAGCATAAATCAGGTGTGGAAATCCCTCTAACAGCTTCTTCAGTGAAGTCAGTAACAATGAAACCACTGAGTTTTCTCAACAATCTTCTTTTCATCCCTTAAGCACCTTATAACCAGAATTATCAGCCACTTCCCCTTTATATATTTCAGATAAATTTTGTTCTTGGTTTAGAATTGCTTTTACAAAATACTCATCAAACTACCTCTTTCCCTTAGGGAAGATGATATTTTCTTACTTGAACACACTCAAAGAAATTCCCTTTTCTCCACATTTTAACAATCTTTCCATATTTAAAGACTTTTATTTCTTTTTCCATTGATATTTAGCCAGGCAAGAGTTTTATTTCAGTACCTGCTCTTTCTAAATATTGAATTGCATCTTTTCCGGCTCTGGTGCCTGGATTGGCAACATAGTCAACACTTTCTGAATGCTTACTGCACACACAAAACACTGAACTCCTGGAATTTCATAGACTATTTACAATAGCAACTCTTTCTCTTCATTTTTAAACTTTTTTCTTTAAATACTAAGATACACATTTTACTATTCTTTTTTGAAAATACTTTATTGTATTTTTGGTGAAAATGTACACAGAAATTTAGATTACCATTCAACAATTTCTACACAAATTGTTCAGTGGCATTGGTTACATTCTTCACATTTTGTCAAATTTCTCATTATTTCCATTCTAGTTGTTCCTTTTCCAATAACCTCATCTCTCTGTTGACCTACCTCCTCATCTATGTTTTAGAGTATTTGTTAACCATTTGGTCTTATATAAAGGATTTTTTTTTAAGAGCACAATATTCAAGGGTGATATTCATTATTTTATGAGCTAACCTGATTTTAACTAAAAGGTGACTTGAGGGGATAGTTTTGGTTTAAGGTTTAAACAGAATCTCCGGGCAATAGTCTCAGGGATTCCTCTGGTCTCAATAGGTCCAGTAAGTCTGGATTTTTTGAGAATCTATAATTCTGTTCCACTTTTCTCTCCCTTTCTATCAGGAGCCATCTATTGTGGCCCTGATCAGAATGTTCGGTAGTGGTAGCTCGTACCATCAAATTCTTCGGGTCTCAGGGTAGAGGAGGCCGTCAAACATTTTACTGTCCTTAAACCAAAGAACAGAAAATATTTTTGATTATCAAGTAAAATACTGCAAATCCTGATGCTTCTAAAGCATTTCTTCTTGAAGAAATCTCATCTACACTGAGAGATTTCAAAGCAGTCACTCCAGGATCAAGTATATTGGCATGATCTGCTCAATCTTTAACGCACTCTTTTCTATCTAAAGACAAGGTTCTAAGTAACCATTGAAAGTCACTGAGGCCGAAATTTAGCTCACTGACTTTTTTACCATCATGTGAAAATTTCTTGCTCTGGCTTGCTGCTTCTGTGCTTTTTCCCACTACAGTGGTTTTACGTCTCTGTTCTGGCCCTGTGATGCTTTACTTTCATTGTCTACTTGTCCTTCTTTTGGCTTCACCAGAATCTGGCTTCAGCATGGAACATTGCCTTCCATCCTCAATCCAACATGGTATAAACTATAATCTTCTTACTTCCATACCCAGTCCAGATTCCTTAAAACTCTTCTCCCACCAAAACTGGATATAGTATCCCAGATAATATCACTAATTCAAAAAAGAATTACTCATATATCTATACATCTACATATGTATTTATGTCTGTCTATCTGTCTATCTCTCTACCTATCTATCTATCTATTTAAAGTGCCCCTGGGTGGCACAAACAGTTGAGAGCTCAACTACTAGCCAAAAGGTTGGTGGTTTGAACCCACCCAGAGGTGCCTAAGAGGACATGCCTGGCAACCTGCCTTCAAAAGATAACAGCCTTGAAAACTGTATAGAGCAGTTCTACTCTGCACAAGTAGGGTCACCACGAGTCAGAATCAGCTTGATGGCAACTAACAAAATCTGTCTATTTATCTATCTATATTCCATAATTGAATCTATTCATCTATCTATCGAGAAAAAAATACTAGGTAAAAGGAGCTGTTCCCAGTATTAATAAGACAAACAGGTAAGGGCTGTTCCTGGAAGCAGCAACTTTTCAGAGACAGCCAGTTTAGAGTTTTTAAAATTTCATTTCCTGACTTGAATCCAAATTTAAGATATAGAAATCACCTAATATATTTCCCCACTGGGAAGAATGTAAGTAATTGTTTTTTCAATTGCTGCTTTTTCCCAAAGAACAAAAAAGAAGATACCAAGTTAGGTCAATATTTTGGAACATCTAGAGTTGAGGAGTGTTTGTAAATGACCAAAATGAATTAAAAACTAAGGAAAACATAATTTGTGATATCTGAGGAGCAACTTTTAAAATCATGTGTTTTGCTAATTCCTTTATAGGGACATACATACAATCAACTTATTACAACAAACACTGTCATTTACTATTTATAGAATTATAGTATTTGTTTCTTCTAACAAGTGTTACTGGACAAGCCACTCCCATCTCCGAGACTTAGCTGTTACTTTATAAAATAGGGATCTTAGCTATGTAGACCAGTATGGCCCCTGCCAACACTGTCTATGATTTGTTCACCAGCTACTCACTTCTGTCTGGAAACCCTTGCCAACAGTCTTCTTGTGCAAGCTCTACTATATGAGCAGCTAGCAGATGGAACATGTTTTCAGTGTCCAATGTCACGTAAATCCACCCAGCTATGTGTCTTAACAGTGGAGAACGTTTTATTCACTGACACATTCAATAAGCTTTGTCAATACCATGTGTGTGTGTCAGTGTGTGTGAGAGTGAAAGCAAAGAGTTATGCTCATATATATTTCTCCTGTCACCTTCTTGATCTGATGAACCAAGCCTTGAATGCCAAACTAAAACGTGACCTCCCCTGTGAAGACTTCCTGGCTTTCCCGAAGTTAGTTGTCTCTTTATTTGTCTTTGTACTATTTTGTTAGTATTTCTAATACAGAGTTTTTTACACTGCATTGTAACTATTATTATTCACCACATTTTTAAGCAAATAATGCATGCCTTCTATGTTTGTTTGCCAGCTGCTCCCTCCCGCTGCGAGGCATTTTCATAAGCACCGCTATGCCAATTTTTTCAGCCCTTAGGAAAATACTTCATGGTGGGAGGGAAAAGTTGGCAAACAAACATAGAAGGCACTTGTTATTTGCTTAAAAATATGGTAATATGTTGTCTCCTTACTGGACTTTTAGCAGCTTGAGAAAAGAGTTTTTGATTTTTTCTTATTCCCTTACATCAAACATATTACCTGCTCCACAGAGTTTTCAAAGCTGTGATCTTTTGTTGCATATAGCAACAAAATAAATGTTGTTTGGGTAATGAATATTACTTTCAGTTAACGAATGCTTGTTGGGAAGACGCCTAGATCTAAAATGGTCAAAGACATTTCAGAGACATTTTAGATGCAGAAAATCTAGAAGATGGTTATTCTGCTTAAAAGAATACTAAAGTTGGTTTACTTTCTTTTTCAAGTAACACTATTGGAAAGTTATTAAAAAGATATAATTTAGAAGTTTTAGTTTTTTGCTCTTACCATAAGACCTACTGAATTGTGCTACAGAGGCTTACTTTACGGCATTTATTTTTCACACTTTGCAAATTGTGTATATATAATTACTTTCAATTAACTTCCCTCAGCCAATCAACAGACCATAAACTCAGCTTAAGCAGTTACGAACAGAGCTTTGTGATGAGAATTTCTCCTTATATTAACTGTTAGTTCATTAAAAGTCCAGGCTCAGGGAATTACAGTAGCTATATTTGCGTTCCTCATTTATGGCTGCATTCATCTATTTAAAATAAGTCTTCTCAATCGGGGAGACGAGAATATTAAATATTTTTTAAATCATCTTTATCAGAATTCTTAAGATGGCTCTCACAATGCAGTAAGATTTTGGACTTTACTGATGCAGATAAACCTTGCTCCTCAAAGGCAGAGATCACGTTATTTTGTGTCACTTGGCTCCAATGTGCATAACTACATTTCCAGTTGTGCATAGATCTAGTTGCATTCTTCTAGCTAAGACAAAATCTCAAAAAAATACGGTTATTTTTAATAAGATCTGTATTTGGTAGAAGCTGACTAGAAGAAAATAAAACTATGGTAGGATAGAAAACATGGGGTCTGTCATGTCTGAAGCAGAAATTTGGCACAATGTGAGGAACTCTCACAAAATAAGAAATGACTGTAAAAAGAATAGATAATGCAATCTATTGATCAATGCAATCTATTGATCAGTCAAAAGCAAACGCTACTTGAGTGCTGTATGTGAGGACTTGAATGATGCTGAATGCCTAGAAAAGAGGAATTCAGGGGTTTATATGAAGGATTGGCGTAGTGGAGACAACAAGCCTTTGGAGTGTAATGTGAATGGAGAGGGTGTAAGACAGACTTGAAGTCTAACCAAACCAACTAGAAAGGACCTTGATTTTTCTGGGACTAATGACGAACTTACAGAGCCTAGAAGACTAGAAAGTGAAATCAGCTGCAGTTAATGAATGAAACCTCTCTGTGTGAGACTGGACAAAATACTGAACCTCAGCCGGCTGCATCTTGACTTCTTGTAGTGTAATTACTAGGTTACTATGCTACTAGAGAGAAGAAAAGCAGAAGACAAAGCAACCAAACAGAAACCCCCAGATTTCCACATTAGGAGACTATCGGGGACTGGAAACATGAACATACACCTCACACAGCACAGATAATACATTTTTTTAATTAATAAAATCATGAACAAAAATGAGTGCCTATTGATCTCTTGGGGGTCAGTGGTGGAAATGATGAGGATAAGTCAAGGGGACACTTTGTTTTCAAGTGTCCTCAGGGCTGTGAAAAGTCCAAAATACTTTTTAACATAGTAAAACGTCATCTCAAATAGATCGTGATTTATAAGGATAGACTAGTTATACTGTCTATACAACCTCCTCAGTGATTTAACACAACAATTGTTGTTTCTCTCTCATTCAGAGTTCTGAGGTAACTGTTCTCTATGTGGTAGCATGGAGCCTAGGCTGGTGAAAGCTCCATTATCCTACAGTTTCACCATTTAGAACTTAGAGCCTCCTCAGTTGATGTGGCTGGGGAAAAAAATGCTGGATGTTCTTGCATTAGAACTTAGATGCTTCAGACAGGCAATGACACATTTCACTTCTCCTTACAACTCATTAGCCATAACTTATCCTATGTCCCCATCCAATTGCAAGGGGCTGAAAAGTTCAGTCTCAGAAAAGAGGAGAATCGGATATTGGTAATCATGGGTAATGTCTCTCACAGGTGGTTTTCCTGAGAGATGTTGCTTATGGCCCCCCAAATTCCCTGACCCTGACTCTGGGTCCTCCTCCTGTAGGCTTTTGAATAGAACCCTGAAATGACTTTACAGAGGTTCTGATGAATTGGAGAAGCTACATCTCTTATCTTTATATTGTAGGGCTGAATTTTCATAGAATTAGCAGGAAACATCAGAATTCAATTCAGAATAACTCACACTACTTTTATCCACCTCTTTCAAAACCTTTCCAAATAGGCCCTAATCAGATTTTTGTCAGAAGCACTTGGAGTTTCTAGACTACGGCTGTTTGTTAGTGTACTACCTCTGCTTAAGACCTGGTAGATACGAAAAAAATGGGACTATGAAGAATGCCAAACACAAGATCATCCGTCACATGTTCATGGAGGACCTATGCAGAGTGAAGAGCTCAAGAGGTAAACATGACAAACTAGGCTGTGAGTCCCGTAAGGTAAAAGCCTTGTTGATATTCACTTCTAAATTCTCTGCAATTAACACAGTGTCTGGCAATTGGTAGGGGCTCAATAAATATTTGAGAAAGAATGGATGAACTTAAAAGGATCTGTAAGTTAAAGAAGGCCTAATTAATGGCAATAAATAACCCTCAATGTTTCTATTTCTTATCTATCCTTCTGTCTCTGCCACATCTTTGTAAAGATTATTGATAAAATCATAGCCCTGAAAGTTTACTCAGAAATCATTTAAGGGTTTGCCCCAGAGAAGTTAAGGGACTTTACCAAAGATAGATACTAGTGACCAGATAAAACTGAAGTCTTCTTCTTGACTCCCAGTCAAATTTCCTTCCTTTCTGGAGAAGCACAGTTCTTCCCAAAGGGCCATCCAGTGCTTTTTCACTGCTGGTGAACATACTTGTTTTTTCCATGATTCATGACCCTCCTTCCCACTGCACACACACATTACAACCATCACCTTTCTCACATGCTTTATTTTTCTTCATGAAGCTTATCACACTCTGACGTTATATATCAATTTTTTTGTTATTATTGGTTTCCTACACTGAAATGTAAATTCTGTGAGGGCAGATCTTTTCCTTTTTCCTTACAATGGTGCCTGACAAATAGTAGAATAACAATAAATATGCAGAGGGAATATTTGGGTATGAACGATACACAGCTCCTAGAGCATAGACAGGTGAAAACTACCTTCATAATAAAAGTCAACGTTAGCATTTATTTTAAGGTTAGATTATGGGACTAGCTGAGAATGCCTAGAGAGAAAATGCAAGCTGTAAAGAGAAAAGGGCTTAGACCCAGTCCTTAAGGAACTCCATGATTTAAAATATGGAGGAGCAGGATGTTATACAAAGAAGCGTGAGAAGAAGGAACCATTAAAAACCCACTGCTGTTGAGTCAATTCCAACTGATAGCGACCCTACAGGACAGAGTAGAACTGCTCCATAGTGTTTCCAAGGAGCAGCTGGTGGATTCGAACTGATGACCTTTTGGTTAGCAGCCAAACACTTAACCACTGTGCCACCAGGACTCCAGGAACCCTTAAAGTAGGAGAGAAACCAAGATAAAGCTTCAAGGTGGAGTCACTGGGCAGCTGTGTCAGTGCTGCTGGGCAGGCAGACATTATAAAGATGTGGAGGTGATTGATGATCTTTGTAAGTGTAATTTTGTTCTAAAGTGGTGGGAGTGGAAGCCTAATTGGAGTGGTGTAAGGAATAAGTGGGAGGTAAGACCTGTTTCTGCTACAAAACTGTTACATGATATTGGACATAATATGTCACACCCAGTTTCTTCATATACGAAATGAAGATAATAAAACATACTTTGTCTATCTCAGTTACCACAAAGCTGGAGAGACTGCAAAAGGCAGGGCTTTCTGTTACGCCAAATATAATTCTAGAGAGTATTATTTTTAGCAATGATCTTTCAACTGAATTTTAAACATTAAAAAAAAAAAAAGGGCACACACACACACACACACACACATTTTAACTTGTGAGTTTTCTTTCCCAGTAACCTAAGTTTACTTTTAATAGAGATTGAGTCTGTCAAAAGCTGTTAACCATTTCCACCTTGTCTTCTTTTACAGTCCTGGTCTATGGTACACATGGAGGTACATGTACTACCTGCATTGGAAAAACACTGCACAATCTTTGATACTAACTTTAAAAAGATCAGCATTATCAGAGCATCACTAAAGAGCATGTTTTAGCTTGCTCGGTCTCTTCTTCACCACCAAAGCCTCTCATGTTTTTATCTACAGCCAAGACTCACTGTTCTCTAAGCCAAGTACTGGCCCCATAATCTTCAGCAGTCCGTAAGCATGCAAATGTGCATAGAAAGTCCTAGTGTTTTTTAGAAAAACACTAACAATAAAGAGACGATGACAATTTCAGCACAGATGGCTTTAGCTCTGAAAGAGCTGTAGCGAAGGCAATGAAAGCAAACAATAGGAAGCTATTGCCATGAAAATGGTTTTCTGAAGTTCGCCATCTCCACGTCTTTACCCAGGTTCAGGGAGGTGACCTGGGCTCTGAGATGGGGCTTATTAAAGTGATTATTTTTCCCCCCTGATTTGGATGTAAGAGTGTGAGTAGTTGAAGGTAATGGAAAGACACACGTAGATATGAGCCTATTTGAGACTGTGTCTCTCTCCTTCCCTGTGTGTTTTTGAAAGAGGGGAAGCATGAACTAGTAGAAAAAACGTGCATCTTACAAAGTCCTCATTGAGGTTTATTTTCTTCATCCATAAAATAAGAACAATGGTATCTACTTAGAAAATTTATCTCAGCATTTAATGATATATGGTATTATACGATATATGCTATATATGATACATGATATATATAAGGCGTGATATATATATATTCACTATATTATCTCTCATAGTCATTTCATTTTTGTTCACCCTGTTTATCTTTACGCCATTTCTTGGGATTTGGCTTAATTTCAAACACCCATTACTATAGTTGCTAATAGAAATGACATGTGCTCTGTATAAAAAAAAGCCACCCCACCTTAACAAGGGCTTCACCTCTCCACTGGAAGGCCAGGGTATGAACGTATGTGGTTTGATTAGCAAGACAAAGGAAGATGATGGGGAGAATATGAAATTTTTTGACTTCTTTTAGCAGTCCTATTTCTCAAAAGATATTGGTGTTAGAGCATGATGCTCTGAGGATTGCAAGATAAAGAAAGAAATGGTCCTTGTTTCAGTGTGCTTACAATCTAAAGAAGGAAACTAAAAATATGAAAATACACACATTTTTAATTATGGCAGTAAGAACTAGGTGCATGAGTACATAACTAAGAATGAAATGATCAATGGCTCTGGTCTGGTAAGCTAGAATCAGAACACTCCACCCTGTCTGTCTTACTCAAAGCACATATGGAGTCTGAATATATGCATATAAGAGTTTTAAGGACTCAGAAAAGTAAATGGTAGCAGGAAGATTAGAGAAAACCAGAATTTGAAATGCTACTGAACTAGGTATGAGTTAATAATCTTTCTTTGCTCTGATATCTCCTGGCCTAGTCTCAAGGCTGCTAGAAACTGAGAAATGGGCATGAGCATGAAGAGAAAGTGCTGCAGGAGAACACGCTAACTCAGGCTGAAGGAGTGGGAATGGTGTTTCCTGAGCGCAAGAATGGTGACATTGGGACCTACAAGCACCTAAAACTCTGATGGAGATGAACCATTATTTCTGATCAAAATAGCTGTGGTCAGAAAAGAATGGGGCAAATATATAGAGTCTGTCTGTCTCTATGTCTCTCTCTTCC
Organism: Dugong dugon; assembly: GCA_030035585.1. Lineage (NCBI taxonomy): Eukaryota > Metazoa > Chordata > Mammalia > Sirenia > Dugongidae > Dugong > Dugong dugon. The sequence goes on along the minus strand of CM057472.1, from coordinate 14,734,182 downwards.
TCTCTCTCATCCTGCTTCTTGGCCCTATATAGAAGCACAGCGGTAGGAAGGGTGTGACAGGGCCCAAAGACACTCTTAGGAATCAGAAAGTACCAGGGAGATGATGGAGAAAGTGTTCCTACACAGTATACCAAAGAGTTTTAGAACTGAGTCAGTAGATAGGCCACTGCCTAGATGAGTCACTGGGTGATGCACACACAGAAAAGATCCCAAGAGCACTGAAAAATCTTGGAAAATGAAACTGACATTGAAACCACATCCTACAGAAGGCGGTTGGTCAGAACTTGTGAGCTGAATCCTACGAGGTCTATTTCCTGATAAAACAAATACATGAACATTCTTCACAGGATTTAAACAAAATTCAAAGTCTCATAACACAATATTCAAATGTCCAGAATGCAATTTAAATTTGATCAGCATACAAAGGATCAGGAAAATATCAACTTTCACAGGGGAAAATTAAATTAAATTAAATAAAACAAGACAAATACACAATTGTTGGAATTATCTCATAAAGACTTTGATGTAGCTTTTATAAAAATACCATAAGAAATAAGGGTACACACCCTTGAAAACAGTGGAAAGAGAAGCTCTAAACAATAAAATAGAAGAAATTAGGAAGAACCAAATGAAAAATTCAGAACAAAATAGTACAATTGTCAAAACAAAATACTTAAAATGCTCAGTAGCAGAATGGAAATAACAGAGGAAAGAGTCAGTAAACTTGAAGACACATAAATAAAATATATTCAATCTAAAGACACAGAGAAAAGAGATTTGAGAAAAACATAAGCAGAGGCTCAGGGACCTGTAGGGCAATACAAAAAGTCTAACATGATGTTATCAGAGTCCCAAAATATTTGAATAAATGATGACTAAAAATATCCAGAATTGGTAAAAGACAGAAACTTACCGGTTCAAGAAGCTCAATGAACCCCCAAAACCACAATCCCAAAGAAACTCATGCCTAGACACATCATAATCAAACTACTGAAAACTAAAGACAAAGGGAAAAAAATCTGAAAAGCAGCCAGAGAAAAAGGCCACATTAATTAACTTTGGTGAGGGTAAGACAGTACACAATACTGGGGAAGCCAGCACAACCTGATGAAAGCAACATCATGGAAGCTCCATAGACACATCCAAACTCCCTGAAGAACTGAACTGCTGTGTGGAGGGTCGTGGGGACCATGGTCTCAGGGAATATCTAGCTCAATTAGCATAAAGCAAATGTTCTACATTCTACCTTGGTGAGTAGCAACTGGGGTCTTAAAAACCTGTGAGCAGCCATCTAAGATACTCCACTGGTCTCACCCCATCAGGAGCAAGGGTGAAGGAAGAAAACAAGATACAAGGGCAAGATTAGTCCAAAGGACTAATGGACCACAACTACCACGACCTCCACCAGACTGAGTCCAGTACAGCTAGATGGTGCCTGGCTACCACCACTGACTGCTCTAATCGGGATCACAATAGAGAGTCCCGGGCAGAGGTAGAGAAAAATATAGAACAAAATTCTAACTCACAGGAATCCAGATTTACTGGCCTGACAGAGGCTGCGGAAACCCTGCAAGTATGGCCCCCGGACACCCTTTTAGCTCAGTAATGAAGTCACTCCCGAGGTTCACTGTTCAGCCAAAGATTAGACAGCCCCATAAAACAAAATGAGACTAATGGGGCACAACAGTCCAGGGATAAGGACTAGAAGGCAGGAGGGGACAGGAAAGCTGGTAATAGGGAACCCAAGTTTGAGAAAGGACAGTGCTGACACGTTGTGGGCTTGTTAACCATTGTCGTAAAACAATATGTGCACTAACTGTTTAATGAGAAACTATTTGTTCTGTAAGCCTTCATCTAAAGTACAATAAAGAAAATCAGCTACTCTTAAAAAAAAAAAAAAAAAAGACTGATAGGAACACCAGCCCAAAAGCAAAGACGAGAAGGCAGGAAGGGACAGGAAAACTGGATGAATGGAAACAGGGAATCCAGGGTGGAAAAGGTGAGAGTGTTGACATATTGCGGCATTGGCAACCAATTTCACAAAACAATCTGTGTATTAACTGTTTAATGTGGAACTCATTTGCTTTGTAAACTTTCACCTAAATCACAACAAAAGAAAGAAGAAAAGAAAAGAAAAAGACCACATTAATTAAGGTCAGTAGCAACTAAAATTATTAAAGATTTATCATCAGACATGAGGGAGGTCAGAAGCAACTGGAACAACATGTTTAAAGTACTGAAAGAGAAAAACTATCAACTCAAAATTCAGAGAACATATCCTTCAGGAATTAAACTGAAATAAAGACTTTTCAGATGTAAGATGACTAAACGAATTATTTGCCAGCATACTTGTTCTATAAAAATTGCTAAAGAAAATTCTTCAGACAGAAGGGAAATGCTATCAGAAGGAAAGTAGGAACATCATTAATAAAGGAGTAGCAATAGAAATAGTAAATGTCTGCATTAGTCTGATTGATCATTCTCTTTAGTTCTTTAAAAAATGTGTGATGGAGGAGGCAGAGTCAACGTGGTGCCATAAATAGAATCACCATGCCATCCTTCAGCAGGAAAGACTCGAAAAACTAACTAAAACAGATACAAATGTCAATCTTGGAACCCTAAGCATCAAATGAAGAGACAAAGAACTAGATCAAACACCAAATGGAAGAAGAAACCGATGGAAAACAGAGAACAAGGAGAGATACAGAATGGAAGTCACTGCCAACTAACACAGCACAGTGTCGTCATCTTGGGACACAGCCAGCAATGACCCCAGACAGGGAGTACGGGAGACAGAGCTCTCAGTAACCAGAGAAACATGCTTTGGCACCACACACGTTTCTGCACCATATACCACTTCCAGCCCTTCCCTACAGGCCACACCACGCCATTTGGCTAGAGAGCCACCAGCCTGCCACCACCCTGGGTCTACCCCGTCCCCACCCACCAGCTCCTGCCCTGCTGTTTTCTCCCTTTCTTCCTTTTCTTTCTCCCTACCACCTATCCCCGTACTCCACTTCTACCCCTTCCAGTTGGGCCATGCCATGCCTCTTGGCTAGAAAACCACTGGCTTGCCTCCACTGCGGGTCCACACTGCCCCCACCTGCTATGCCATTTTTTCCCCTTTCTTCCATTCCTTGCAGCCTCCCACCAAGCCCCATACACCACCTCACATCCTTAGCACCAGGCCACACCACACAGCCATGGAGAGACAGCCACCAGCTCACTGCCAGCATGGGTCCACCCCACCCAATTGGCAGACTCCCGCTGCACAGCCATTTTTTTCTTTTTCTTCTTTCTTTCTTCCTCTCATCTACGCCAGTACATAATCTCCCCTCCATTCCAACTGGCCCTTGGGTCTGCCCTGCCCCTACCCTCCAGCCCCCATTGTGCTGCCAGTTTTTATTTTATTCTTCCTCTTCTCTTTCTTCCTTTTCTTTCTTCCTCCCACCTAGCCCCATACATCACCTCCAGCCCTTCCCTCCAGCCCCTGCCATGCCACCACAGATAGGCTGCAACCAGTGCACTGGTCTGCCACAGCCCCAGGTCCACCATGCCCCCACCCACTGGCCCCCACTGCACTGCTATTTATTTTATTATTTTTTTAATTTTATTTATTTCTTTTCTTTCTACCCCACCTAGACACTTACGCCACATTCCCCCCTTCCTGATGGCCCCCAGGCCTACCCCGCCCCCACCTATGGTTATCATTTTTTTCTTTTTTCTGTTTTATTTCTCCCCACCACCTAGCCGCATATGCCACACCTCCTACCTGCCACTTCCTGCTATTCCACCACGGCTAAAACATCCCTGGCACTCAGGCACACCATTGCACCAGGCCTGCACAACTCTTCCCTTCCTGCCACTCAACCAGTTGAATGGTGGCAAGTGAGTCTGTACGAAGCTCTGTCTGATAACTCCACCTATCTGATGAGGGGCTTTTCATGTCCCACACCACTGGACAACATCAGGAGGCAGACAGCGCCTGCCCAGTCTGCTGTCAGAGTCAGCCACCTCATCAAACCAGTGTATACCAAAACAGGCTTGCCCTGCGTGCTGCTGCCCTGCCCAACCAGACAAGGTGGTGAGAGATGTAGTGTCCACAAACTAGCAACCAACAGAGCACATTTGGACTGTCTGACTTGACAAGTCAAAACAAGACAAAGAAGCAGGACAAAACAAACAAACGTACAATCAATAAATAAAATAATACTTTAATGTCTCAAAGACAGCAGACAATATCAAAACATATAAAATAAAATATAAAAATATATAAGAAAAGATGGCTCCATCAAGTCACCAAACTAAAGAATCAGATAAACTTCTGGCAGAAGAAAATACAGTGGAACAACCTGATATGGAATTCAAAAGACTAATATTTAGGGCTTTCCAAGAGATTAGGAAAGAGATCAAGGAAAAAACAGACAAAAACCAATGAAAACATAGCCAAAATTAAGGAAAACACAAACAAAGAAATAGAAGAATCTAGACAAATAATACAAGAACAAAACATAAAAATAAATAAACAATTAAAAATCATACAAAAACAGCAACTAGAAATTCAAACTTTAAATAACAAAATTTCAGAAATGTATAACTCAATAAAAGGCTTAGGAGCAAATTTGAAACAATGGAACACAGGATCAGTGAAATAGAAGACAAATCCATGGACACTACTCTGAAGAAAAACTAAAGAAAAGAATGAAAGAAATGAAGAAAACCTAAGAATTATGTTGAACACAATCAACAGCAAAAATCTACTTGTGACTGGAGTTCCAGAACAAGGTGAAAAGATGGAAAACAGAGAGAAGATTGTTGAAGACTTGCTGGCAGAAAACTTCCCAAATATTATGAGAGACAAAAAGTTGGCCATCCAAGGAGCTCAATGACCATCCCATATAAGATAGACTCCAAAAGAAAATCACAAAGACATATCATAATCACACTTGCCAAAATCAAAGACAAAGAAAGAACTCTAAGAGCAGCTCGAGAAAAATGAAAAGTCCCATGCAAACCGGAAACAATAAGACTAAACTCTGAATATTTGGGAGAAACTATGCAGGCAAGAAGGCAATGGGACGATGCGTACAAAACATTGAAATAAAAAAAAAACAAACTACCAACCAAGAATAATATATTCTATAAAACTTTCTCTTAAATATGATGGTGAAATTAGGACATTTCCAGATAAATAGCAATCAAGGGAATTCGTAAAAACCAAACCAAAACCAGACCAAAGAAATATTAAAGGAAGCTGTTCAGTTGAAGAACCAACAGCATCAGACAACAACCAGAATCTAAGGCACGGTAGAGTATCAGCCAGATACCAACTTAGGTAAAGAACTCTCAGTAATAAAACAAAGCTAAAAGACTTAAAACAGGGGAGTGATGACAATGTTAAAACAATAAAAGAGGGAATAAGCAGTGTAGGTACAGAACTTTCAAATGGAGAGGAAGTCAAGGTGATATCAAGTAATAAAAGACTGGTTCAAACTTAGGAGGATAAAGATAAGTTTCAAGGTAACCATAAAGAAAATTAAACCTACTCATCAGAATAAAAAAGAAGAAAAACACAAAGATTCAGTAAACTCAAAACTGATAATAAAGAAAGAAAAGAAAAGAAAATCCACAAACAAAAGGAACTCAGCTTGAGAAAGTAAGAGGAACAAAGAAAACATCAGCACAAAAAAGGCACAACAATATGATAGCAATAAATTCATACCTATCAATAATCACATTGAACGTAAATGGCTTATATGCACCCATAAAGAGACAGATAGTGACAGAATGGATAAAAGAACATGACCTATCAATATGCTGTCTACAACAGGCACACCTTAGGCACAAAAACATAAATATATTAAAAATCAAAGGATGGAAAAAATATATATCAAGCAAGCAGGAAGCGAAAAAGGACAGGAGTGGCAATACTAATCTCAGATAAAACAGACTTTAAGGCAAAATTAACCAAGAAGACATAAACTTAATAAGTATCTACACACCCAATGATAGGACTTCAAAATACATAAAACAAACTCTAATAGCACTAAAAAGAGAAATAGACAATTCCACAATAATAGTAGGAGACTTCAACACGTCACTCTTGGTAAAAGATAGAGCATTTAGAAAGAAACTCAACAAAGATACAGAAGATTTGCAGGCCAAAATCATAGACAACTTGACCTCATAGATATGTATAGAACACTGCACCCAACAGCAACAAAATATACATTCTTTTCCAACACACAAGGAACATTCTCCAGAATAGAAAATATTTTAGGCAATAAAGCAACTCTCAATAAAATCCAAAGTATCAAAATAAGACTAAGCAATCTCTCTGATCACAATGCCATAAAAGTAGAAATCAATAACAGGAAGATCAAGGAAAAAAAATACATGGAAGCTGAATAACATGTTGCTTAAAAACAACTGAGTAATAGAAGAAATCAAAGAGGAAATAAAAAAATTCCTAGAATCAAATAAGAATGAAAACACATCATACCAAAACCTTTGTGACACTGCAAAGGCAGTGTTCAGAGGTCAGTTTATAGCAATTAATGCACACAGCAAAAAAGAAAGGGGCCATAATCAAAATGTTAGCCCTACAACTGGAACAAATAGAAAAAGAACAGCAAAAGAAGCCCACAACTACAAGACAAAAGGAAATAATAAAGATTAGAGCAGAAGTAAATGAAATAGAAAACAGAAAAACAATAGAAACAATCAACAAGTCCAAAAGTTGGTTTTTTGAAAACAGCAACAAACTTGACAAACCATTGGCCAAACTGACAAAAGGAAAACAGGAGAAGAAGCAAATAACTCACATAAGAAATGAGATGGGGGACATGACAACAGACTCAGATGAAATAAAAAATATTATAACAGAATACTATGAAAAATCATACTCCAACAAATTTGAGAACCTAGAGGAAATGAACAAATTTCTAGAAACACACTACATACCTAAACTAACACAAACTGAGACAGAAAATCTGAACAGACCCAAAACGAGAGAAGAGACTGATGAGGTAATGAAAAAAAAAAAACTCCCAACAGCAACAACAAAAAGCCCTAGCCTAGACACTTCCCTGGAGAATTCTACCAACTATTCAGAGAAAAGCTCACACTAGTACTACTCAAACTATTTCAGAGCATAGAAAAGGAAGACATATTCCTGAATTCATTCTATGAAGCCAGTGTAACCCTGACACCAAAGCCAAAGACACCACAAAAAAAGAAAATTACAGACCAATATCTCTCATGAGTATAGGTGCAAAAATTCTCAATGAAATTCTAGCCAATAGAATTCAGCAGCATATCAAAAAAATAATACACCACAACCAAGTGGGATTCATACCACGTATGCAAGGATGATTCAGCATTAGAAAGTCAATCATTGTAATCCACCACATAAATAGAACAGAAGAAAAGAATCACATGATCACCTCAATCAATGCAGAAAAGGCATTTGATGAAGTCCAACACCTGTCTTGATAAAAACTCTCAATAAACTAGGAATAGAAGGGAAATTCTTCAACACAGTAAAGAGCATAGATACAAAACCAACAGCCAACATCATTCTCAACAGAGAGAGTCTGAAAGCATTCCCCCTGAGAATGGGAAGAAGAAAAGGATGCCCTTTATCACCACTCCTATTTAACATTGTGCTGGAAGTTCTAGCTAGAGCAATAAGGCAAGAACAAGAAATAAAGGGCATCTAAATAGGAAAGGAAGAAGTAAAACCATCCCTATTCACAGATGATATGATCCTATACATAGAAAACCCCAAACATTCCACAAGAAAACTACTACAACTAATAGATTCAACAGAGTAGAAGGATACAAGATCAGTATACAAAAATTAGTTGGATTCCTATACACCAGCAAGAACTTTGAAAAAGAAATCAGGAAAACAATACCGTTTTTAATAGCCCTTAAAAAAAATTAGTTACTTTGGAATAAATCTGACCAGGAATGTAAAAGACCTATACAAAGAAAACTACAAAACACTACTGCAAGAAACCAAAAAAGACCTACCTAATTGGAAAAACATACCATGCTCATGGATAGGAAGACTCAACATAGGGAAAATATCAATTTTACCCAAAGTGATCTACAGATATAATGCAATCCTGATCCAAATACCAATAGAATTCTTTAACAAGATAGAAAAACTAATGACCAGCTTTATAAATAAAAGAAAGAGGCCCCAGATAAGCAAAGCATTATTGAAGAAACAGAACAAAGTAGGAGGCCTCACACTACCTGATCTCAGAATCTACTGTATAGCCAAACCAAAATATCAAAGCTGTTACCTTCAAGTCTGTTCTGACTCACAGTGACCATATAGGACAGAGGAGAACTGCTCCATAAGGTTTCCAAGGAGTGGCTGGTGGATTTGAACTGCCGACCTTTTGGTTAGCGGCCGAGCTCTTAACCACTGCACCACCAGGGATCCACTATACAGCCACGGTAGTCAAAACAGCCTGGTACTGGTACAATGACAGACACATAGACCAAAAGAACAGAATCGAGAACCCAGATGTAAATCCATCCACTTATGGACAGCTGATTTTTGACAAAGGACCAAAGTCCATTAAATGGGGAAAATACAGTCTTTTAACAAATACTGCTGGCAAAACTGAAAGTCCATTTGTAAAAAAATGAAATAGGACCCTTACCTCACACCATACACAAAAACCAACTCAAAATGGATGTAACAGTAAAACCTAAAACGGTAACAATCATGGAAGAAATAATATGGACAACACAAGGGGGCCTAATACATGACATAAATTCAATATAAACCATAACTAACAATTCACAAACACCAGAAAATAAACTAGATAACTGGGAGCTCCTAAAAATTAAACACTTATGCTCAGCAAAAGACTTCACCCAAAGAGTAAAAAGAGAACCTACAGAGGGGGAAAAGATTTTGGCTACGACATTTTCCACATGGGTCTAATCTCTAAAATCTATAGAATACTTTGACACCTCAATAACAAAAAGACAATCCAATTAAAAAATGGTCAAAGGATATGGACAGACACTTCACCAAAGAAGACATTCAGGTATTTAACAGGCAAAGGAGGAAATGCTCACAATCATTAGCCATTAGAGAAATGCAAATCAAAAATACAATGAGATACCATCTTGCCCAAACTTTACTTGCACTAATCAAACAACAACAACAACAACAACAACAAAGAAAATACTAAGTGTTGGAGAGGTTATGGGGAGATTGGAACTCTTATGCACTGCTGATGGAATGTAAAATAGCACAACCACTATGGAAAATGATATAATGCCTCCTTAAAAAGTTAGAAATGTAAATACCTTGCAATCCAGCAATCCCACTCTCAGGAATATATCCTGGAGAAAATAAGAGTCGTCACATGAATAGATATGTTCACTGCAGCATTATTCACAATAGAGAAAAGATGGAAAAAACCTAAATATCCATCTACATAGGAATGGATAAACAAATCATATATACATTGCAATATTACACAATGATAAAGAAAAATTATGGATCTGCAAAACTTCTCACAACATGGAAAAATCTGGAGGGCATTATGCTGAGTGAAATAAGTCAACGACAAAAGGACAAATATTGTATGAGACCACTATTATAAAAACCCACACAGAAAGAAACAATTTTTGATTGTTACAAGGGAGGGGAGGGGTAGGGATGCAAAATCGCTAACTAGATAATAGACAAGTATTAACTGTGGTGAAAGGAAAGATAACACAAAATATAGGGGAAGTGAGCCCAACTTGACCAAGGCAAACCCATAGACGCTTCCTAGACACATCCAAACACCTTGAGGTACTGAATTACTGGGGCTGATGGCTGGGGATCATGGTCTCAGGGGACATCTAGGTCAACTGGCATAGCATAGTTCATAAAGAAAATTTTCTACATCCTAATTTGGTGAGTAAAGTCTGGGATCTTAAAAGCCTGTGAGTGGCCATCTAAAATACATCTATTTGTCCCATCACATTCAGAACAAAAGAGAATGAAGAAAACTAAAGACACAAGGAAAATATTAGTCCAAAGGACTAATGGACCACATGAACCACAGCCTCCACCAGCCTGAGCCCAAAAGAACTAGACGGTGCCCAGCTAACATCACCAATGGTTCTGAAAGGGATCACACGGAACACAATAGAAGCTTCCAGACGGATCAGGAGAAAAATGTAGAGCAACCTTCAAATTCACACACACACAAAAAAAAGACCAGATTTACTGGTCTGACAGGACTGGAGGAACCCCTGAGACTACAGCACCCAGCCACCCTTATAATTTAGAACTGAAGCCACTCCCAAAGTCCACCTTTCAGCCAAAGATTAGACAAGACTATAAAACAATCAGTAACACAGGTGAGGAATGTGTGTCTTAGCTCCTAGGCAAAAGAAATACCTAAAAATTCTGTGTATGAAATAGCTGGGCCCAAACAAACTAATAGTGGTCGTTCACATGGTGTCCAGCAAATGTCACTGTATCTCTCTTGATAATTAAAATAACCCATGTCACTCTGTGGTTGTGTGATGTACACAGTGTGAGAAATGTGGTCCTAGATGCTGAATCTTCCTCTCTGGAAGTTTATTTCTTTGTTTTGGTGGAGTATGTCCTCTATAAGCTTCCTGCAAATGTTATGTAGTTGATTTTTTTTAGACATTAGTATTTAAAAATGTCTCTCTCATGCCCTGGCACTTGATTGATATTTTGAGCAAATCTGATGTTCTAGGCACATTTGGGAGATTTATGTATGTAAGCTCAATGAGGGCAGTGACATTTCTGTATTATTTCTAAATGCCTGGCAGATAACAGGCAGCTAGTGATGAGAGAACGAATAAAGAAACCCCTGAACTTGGCCTAAGCCAAGTTCACCACTCACATGGGAGCATATTTGGGCTGATCTGTCACTTTTTTAAATGACTAGAAAATATGATGGATTGGCTGGAAAAAAGATAAAATTCAATTATCTGTGTCTGTGGTACAAAAAATAGATAAAACACTTATACTTTACCAAGTAGAAATGGAAAATTGAAGGAAAATTTGTAATTTTGAGCTGAAATTATGCCATCTAATTATAACATTGTCACCCATCCTTTAAATTAATCAAATATTGCTTCTGCTTTTAATGATGCTGTGAATAATGCAGTCAACTTGAGCTCAAAAGGTAAGCTAGTTTATCATAGCTTGAAAGCCAAACTGTATTTATAGTATATTAAATACATGAGCCAATAATTCTGGAGCTGGAATAATGCATCAGTCTGTAATGAGAATTGCTTTTAATTTAGCCATTGATAAGTAAAGGATAACTCAATATTCTTCTTCTAAGAAGGCTATTTTAATAATGATCCAATTGTCCTTTCTCAATGATAAAGTCAAGCACTCAAGCAAAGATTTTCCCAGGGAAAATGAGTATGTCTAAGTCCTGTTAGATCAGTGCTGATGAGAAGCTTGTGTCCTTCATGAGTCCCATGGCCTCATGCTACATTACACTCCAAGGCAAACTTTATGCAATTTCAAGTAGGGTGATTGAGTGGGAAGTCTATCAATGTAAACCTATCATCAAAATAAAATAATTCAAATCAGCAGCATTGATTTGTGTACAAAGGGCAGAATATCATATGTTCGTTTCCTTGACTTGTACTCTGTATCTTGAATTCATATATTCTCGGATTGTAAGTATCCTATATTTCATATATCCTAACCCCCCATCTACTTTTATAGAAGTTGAGTTATAAGGTAACTTTTAAGTAATTGTTCTACTTCTGTTTTAACCTCACCAGAAACAAAGCACTTTTTTTTTTTTTTTACTTACACATAAAATTTTTAGTTTTGTAAATAGCCTCACCCTATTTGCCTCAATACAGTCAATTGTGCCTTTGGTCTTATTAAACTATCAAAACGAAGTTCTGTAGAGCTCACCCTCCATATATGACTTCTGTTTTCAGGAAGAAATAAATGGGTTCTTAAGTAAACTTCCTTCCTTTTCTTCACTTTTGGTTTTCTTTGTGCCACAAGAAAGATTTCCTGTATTTTTTAGGAAGCACCATATGCATCTGATTTTTCTATCCCTCACTGCTGCTGAGTCTCTTGATGTTTTATTTCTAATTCTTTTATTTTTTCAAAGAAGCTTCTACAATTTCCCTTTTTTAGGCTACTTAAATTTCAGCATAGAAAATAGGTGCAGTTTTATAGCTATGCCTGAGAAGTTCTATTTCAAAGTGTTTTAAGATGGAGAAGTTTTAAGTTATAGAGGAAGCATGTTACAGTAAAAGACAAAAGATTCTAACTGATTCCATCACACACACACTGACATAATCAATCTAAATGTATATGTTCAAAAGAGAGGTTAATATCCAAAATTCCTAGTCTAACTCAAAACAGAAATAAAAACCCTTAGTATTTGCATTTGGAAATGCTTTATATAATCCATACTATTACCATTATGTGCTGTGCTTTAAAATTTTTTTCAACATATTTAAAGAGTCAGTTAAACCCTCAGGAGACACCAGATTAGATAATAGCAATCACCTCTTGCACACATGATTTTATTTAATCCTCAGAACAACTACGTGATTTAAGCCTGTCTGATATTATAAGCTCTATTTTACAGAAGTGGCATCTGTGGCTCAGAGAAGAAAGGTGACTTGCCCAAGGTCACACAGTGTGTAAATGGGCAGAACTTGGATCACCCTCAAGTCTGATAACTCCTACCTTAATGCTCTTTCCATTTCAGTTCTAACACAAACTCTGCTCCATCCTTTTTCAACAAATTAGGAAGAGAGTCTAATTAGAAAGTTGTTTTTTATTCCCTCAGTTAGTTCACTATTTTGTTGTGTGCATCAAGTCAGTTCTGACTCATAGCAACTCTCTATGACAGAGTAGAAATGCCCCGTAGAGTTTCCAAGGCTGTAGTCTTTACAGGAGCAGACCACCAGGTCTCTTCTCCCTTAGAATGGATGGTGGGTTCAAACCACCAACTCTTCAGTTAGTAGCTGAGCGCTTAACCATTGAGCCACCAGGGCTCCTTCAATGTATTTATTGCATTTAAATGATCAACTTCCCATTTTTATTATTAAATGCTGAGAAGTCTAGGTAAGTACATAGTTTTAAACAAAAACATATATATGCATATATTCTCATTTTATAGATGATAACAGACAATGGTTTACTAGTAAATATTTCACAATTGGTTCTTGGGGAGGGCTCCCTAGTTTGCAGCATTTTTGGATTTCTGTGGTGTAAATACTTCTACCATGGCTGATTGCAAGCTCCCAACAAGATGTCCTTGACTTGCCAACTATGGAGTTAGGAAAAGACGTGCACCGTTAGCTCTTGTGAGTTGGTGTGACTGACACCAGCCCTCATTAACCATTCTCCCCTCTAAGACATCTTGTTTGACTTAGTCACACACTCAACTGTCATCCATTTGGCGTAGAGATTAAGAGCGCGACTGCTAACCAAAAGGCTGCAGTTCAAAACCATCAGCTGCTCCTTGGAAACTCTATGGGGCAGTTCTACTCTGTCCTATAGGATCGCCATGAGTCAGAATCAACTCGATGGCAATGGGTTTGGTATTTTTTTTGTTGTTGTTATGAACTTCATTGAGAAATACGTTACATAATAATAAAGTGCATACATTTAGAGTGCAAAATTAAATGATTTCTGACAGTTGTGTACACCTCTGAAACCATCACTACAATAAATATGCATCAACACTGTGTACTCCACTGCGGGACATCCCTTGTTCCATTCCTAGCAACCACTAATTTTGTTTTTGTCCCTATAGATTAGTTTACATTTTATAGAAATGGAATTATACAGTAAGTGACCTTTTGCGTCTAGCTTCTCTCACTCAACAAGCCATGGTGGTGCAGTGGTTAAAGCACTCAGCTACTAACTGAAAGGTCGGTGGTTCGAACGCACCAGCTGCTCCGTGGGAGAAAGATGTGGCAATCTGCTTCTGTAAAGTTTGCATACAGCCTTGGAAATCCTACAGGGCAGTTCTACTCTGTCCTATAGGGTCACTATAAGTTGGAATTGACTCAACAGCAATGGGTTTCTTTCACTCGGGATAATGATTTGAGATCTATCTACGTTGTAGCATGTATCGACAGTTCATCCCCTTTTTATTACTTAATAGTATTCCATTGTATAGGTATACCACAGTTTACCTATCCATTCACATGTTGATGTACATTTCAGTTGTTTGAGGTATTAGCTATTTGAGATAAAACTGTTATGAACATTTACATTTAAATCTTCATTAAGACATATGTTTTCATATCTCATGTGCAAATACCTAGAAACAGAACGGCTGATTCACATGGTTAAGTGTATAGTAAACTTTTTACAAAACCCAAAATGTCTCCACAGTGGTCATACCATTTAAGGTTCCACCAACAGTCTCTCTTTTTTAATGGGTAGGTGGAAACCCTGGTGGCACAGTGGTTAAGTGTTATGGCTGCTAACCAAAAGGTCAGCAGTTCAAATCTACCAGGTACTCCTTGAAAAGTCTATGGGGCAGTTGTACTCTGTCCTGTAGGGTCACTATGAGTCAAAATTCACTCCACAGCAATGGGTTTGGTTTGGTTTTTTTAATGACTAGTTAGTAGTCTCCAGTTGCAGTTCTGATTTGTATTTCCCTGATGTTTAACAATATTGAGCATTTTCCATGTACTTAGTGACCATTGTTATATGTTTTTTATGAAGTGTCTTCTCATATCTTTTGCACATTAAAAAAATCAGGTTGTCTCTGGTGAATTCTAAGACAGTACATAATACTGGTGAAGCCAGCACAGCTTGTCCAAGCCAAGGTCATGGAAGCTCCATAGATACATCCAAACTCCCTGAGGGACTGAATTACTGGGCTGAGGGCTGGGGACCGTGCTCTCGGGGAACATCTAGCTCAACTGGCATAACATACTTTATAAAGAAAATGTTCTACATTCTACTTTAGCGTCTGGGGTCTTAAGAGCTTGTGAGTGGCAGTCTAAGATATTCCACTGGTCTCACCCCATCAGGAGCAAGGGAGAATGAAGAAAACCAAAGACACAAGGGAAAGATTAGTCCAAAGGCCTAATGGACCACAACTACCATAGCCTCCACCAGACTGAGTCCAGCACAACTATATGGTGCCCGGCTATCACCACTGACTGCTCTGACTGGGATCACAGTAGAGGGTCCTGGACAGAGCTGAAGAAAAATGTAGAACAAAATTCTAACTTATGAAAAAAAAAAACAGACTTACCAGTCTAACAGAGACTGGAGAAACCTCTAGAGTATGACCTCCAGACACCCTTTTAGCTAATTAATGAAGTCACTCCTGAGGTTCATGCTTCAGCCAAAGATTAGACAGGTGCATAAAACAAAACAAGACTAAAAGGGCACACCAGCCCAGGGGCAAGAACTAGAAGGCAGGAGACAGGAAAGCTAGTAATAGGGAACCCAAGGTTGAGAAGGGGAGAGTGTTGACATGCCATGGGGTTGGTAACCAATGTCACAAAGCAATACATGTACTAATTTTTAATGAGAAGTTAGTTTGTTCTGTAAACCTTTATCTAAAGTACAAAAAAAAAAAAAAATCAGGTTGTTTGTCTTATTAAGTTGGAATAACTCTTTATACAGTTTTGATACTAGTAAAGAATTTACTTCTTGTTTTTCATAAGCATAATAAATGAACATTAGGTGAAATTTAAAATGATGTATGGAACAACAATAATACATTAAACAGCATTTTCTAGCATATCACATATCTTTTTAACTTTGATATGCATGATAATTCTGTGAAGGAAGTAGCGTATTTATTATTCTCTTCATTTTAATAGTGAAGCAAGCAAGTCTTGTGTAGGCAGTAGAGCACCGGATAAGCATTTGGGGTTTGGAAATACACCATCTAAGTTCAAATCATGACTTGCCACTTAACTAGCTGAGGAACCTGTGACAAGTTTATTGAGAATTTCTAAAACACAGTTTTTCTCACTGGTAAAAAGTAAGGAACAATACTGCTTAAATCAAAGCATTGTTGTAAGGGTTAAATAAAATAATTTTGTAAAATACAAGTTCACATCAGCTAGAATTAAAGAAAGAACATAAGTGCCATAGAAAATGATTTGCACGTCTGAATTCAGCCATCCCTGAGTCTAGACTGTGCCAGATGGTAAAATCTGCTACATACACTGGCCTTGATTCAGTATTATTTGGAGAGCATAAGAGCCATGAGAGGGCTACCCTGTGATGATGTGGTGCGGAAGAGAGACACACACAAGAGGGATATCAACGTGGTCTTAAAGAAAATTAATCTGGTGAAAGCAAGATCCGATTAGTTTCTAGCCAGACCTGACTTGTCTTTCCCTTGGCTCCTGGCACGAAGCCACAAACATAAATCAACTGTTTAGTAAAACACATTCTATGCCTTGCATACCAGCACACAAGCTTCCTTCTTGCCAGGCTTGGGGTTTCTCTGGGAGGTGTTGAGTTGTAAATCCACACAGTTGTTATTACCTCTTAGAAAGGAAATCCTTCCCAATGTCCATATCCCTTATACCCATGGAAAACTATTTGTTGACTGACAGACTGGCTTATTTTGATCAGTAGCTGTAAAAATTTTGACCAGCAATGATGGGAAACTAGGCATGCAGCCAGAGGAAAGAGAAAAGATGGCAAGAGACAGATGTACAAGAAACTGAAAGCCTTCCCATTTGGCTGGTGCTTAGTGAGTGAATAGGTAAGTAGCAGGACTGGAAAGACTAACTGAGGAGAATATGTAAAACAAGCCCTGATGGCAGGCTGAGAAACCTGTACTTCCCTCCTTACATAAGGGAGAGCAAGACAGTGGTTTTGAGAAGAGGGGAGCCCTCTTCAGAGCTGTGAGCCAGAGTAAGATGGCTTAGTAGGGCGAAACAGGCAGGATGGAACTCCACAAAAGACTCTGGCAATAGTTCCAACAGTAAATAATAAGAACCTGACCCAGAGCATACCAGTAGGAATGAGTAGAAGAGGAATTTTAGGGGATGGAATGGAACATATAGATCTTGTCTCATGATTGCTTTCAAAGGACACAGGAGGAGTAAAAGGTGACTCCTGGATTTGGAGGAAGGCTGACTGACAGAAGGGTCCTGCTGCCATTTGCAGAGCAAGGACCTGCAAAACAGAAGAAATTATGGGTAACTTTAGAGGGATTAGAGTTACAAGTTATGATATACTTAATTACGGACATTTGATGCTGGAGTATAGGAAGGCTACCAAGTAGCAGAAAATTGAAACAGACATCTGGATTAAGAGACAGAGGTTTGGGCCAGAGGTATAAAATTGGGAACCATGTGAATGGAGCCTAATTAAAAACAAACAGATAAAAATAAATGAAGAGAGTGCCACTATAGGACAGGAATCAGCAAACTACGGCCCACGAGCCAAATTTGGTCTTCAACTGGTTTTTTATTATTATTGTGATTAAACTTTTTATTTTCAAATAATTGTTCATTCACATGCAATTGTAAGAAATCATACAGACATATCCTGAACTTTTATCCAATTTCCTGCAATAGTAATATCTTGAGGAGCTAGAGTACAATATAGTAACCAGGAAATTGACAATGATAGAGTCCATCAATCTTATTCAGATTTTCCCAGTGTGCCTTGTATTTTGTGTGTGTACATGTACATGTGTGTGGTGTTCTATGCAACTTTATCATGTGTGTAGTTTTGTGTATCAACCATTACAGTTAAGATACAGAACAGGTCCATCACTACAAGGATCTCACATGTTGCCCTTTTGTAACCACACTCACTTTCCTCTCTCCTCACCTTAAAACCTGGCAACCACTAATTGTTCTCTATTTCTATAACTCTTTCTTGACCAATGAGATGCATGGTTGCCCACCAAAATTTTCTGGCTCTCAGGTTTATGGGGAAGATGTTTTCCCACTCACAGTGCATGTTGCCACAAGGCAGGGGCCTTTATGACTTTTTGAATCCAAAGAAACAGGCATGTGCAGCAAATTACTGTTTCTACACGGTGTTGTATTAGGTGTCCAAATTTTTGGTATTAAAAATAGAATTTTTTAAAATATTTAATTGGAACACATATGTCCCAATAGACTCTAGGGGAGCTCTGGGGGGCTAGAATTTAGTGGGACAAGATATGTCCCTCTAAACTCTAAGTGTAGGCTTGTGGGAGAGAGCAAGAAAAAAAATCCATATTACCTACCAAAAATTAAGACACACTCAATAATTCAGCATGTTTCCATTAATGGAAACACACGGCATCAACAAAAAGTTCAAAGAAGAAAATAATTGGGTCTTGAAAGTGATAACTTTGTCATTTCAAGAATGTTACACAAATGGAGTCATAAAGCATGAAACCTTCTACAATTAGTTTTTTTCACTCAGCTGTGTTCCCTGGAGGTTCATCCAATTTATTGTATGTATCAATAATTTGTTCCTTTTCATTGCTGAGTAGTAGTGTTCTACAGCATGGATTTGCAACAGTTTGTTTAACCATTCACCTGTTGAAGGACCTCTTGGTTGTTTCTAGTTTGGAGCACTTATGAGACTAAAGCTGCTATGAACATTTGTGTGCAATTTCCATTTCTCTAGGGTAAATGCACAAGAGTACAATTGATAGTCAGATAGTAATTGCATGGTGAGTTTTATAAGAAACTGCCAAACTTTTCAGTTTCCCAGAATGGTTATACCATTTTACATTCCTACCAGCAATGTACAATTGATCCCTATCACCTGTTGTTGTAAATAAAGTTTTATCGGAATATAGCCACACTCATTTGGTTACTTATTGCCTATGACTGCTTTCATGCTACAATGACAGTTGAATAGTTGTGAGAGAAACCCTATGGTCCATAAAGACCAATATATTTAGTATTTGATTCTTTTTGAAAAAGGTTGCCTCTGCTCTAGGGGGTTGTTGTCTGGCTGTCTTGCTGGGCAAGTAGATCAAGGATTAGCAGATGCTGATGTGGCTTGCTTAGAGCAACAAAAGAATGAAAGCCTAGTCTCCAGTAAGGTGCTCTGTGGATTTTGAAAGCAAAAGAGGCTCTTGTGTTTGTCCAGGACAGGATAGATTGGGTTGTGAGGAAAGTTCTGCATGTGTTTAGAAAATGTAAAGGAAATCCAAGATAGAAAGAGAATGCTTACAACAGCAATAGACCCTAGGGGAGAACTGGATGGATCTTCTGAGGCAACAACCTACAGTGGGAGGAAGTTGTTGATGAAGTGCTGGTGACATGGAGTGAGTAGGTGAAGGTAGACATGTCAGCTGAGACCAGGAAGAATTATCACATATTTTTAGCTCTAAGATTTCATCAATTATAAGAAGAATACTTATTTAAATAAGATTTTAAGGAGGACAAGTGATTGAAAATTTCAAAAAATGATTGTAAAATGCATCCCAATTGAAACTTAAGCATATGAGAAATATATGTCTAAGAATGGAAGGCATATGCCTGCTGTAGAGACTGAGTTGAGTATTGTGGCTAAAAGGGCATAATGGCCACCATCACATAATATTGAAATTCTGGAGGATGATTCAAAGGACAGGCTGGAAAAGGAGACTTAGAACAGATGATAAAATCTTGACAAATTTGATAATATCAATAATCTTGTCAATAGCTACCATGTATTACATTGTCTAGGACATTACTTTTAATTTTTTTTTTTTCACATTGGTTCATTGTTTCCCTTAAAAATCTTTTAAGATAGGAGTCATTATTCTCATTTTATAGACATGCAAACTGGTAAGATTGTTACAGAATTTGCCTAAGTTAAAAAATACAGAAAGGTGGTAGAACTGACACAATTTAACATCTTCCAACTCCAATTCAAGTAATCACAGGTGACTGCTTGGTATTGGAATGCCATAGGTCTTCAGGTAAAGATGATGGAGATGGAGAGTATGTCATATGGATAGCAAGGACTTCATTCCACTAGCCTTTATGATAAACTGTCTTCATTTGAGTGGCTTGGTAGAGGCTGTGAAGGACAATAATAAGAACACCGATGCCCTAACTCCATTCCCATCCTCATGTTTCAGGGGTATGGATACAGGGATATAGAAGGCACTGTCATCAGGGAAAAGCTAAGATTGAAAAAACCAGATGAGAATGTAAGAGTGGAAGAGAAAATGTAGGAGGATATCTTCACAGTTGCACAGGGCTTTGAGGTACAGTGCAAGGGATCCAGTAAGTAGTAGACAGGAATGGAAAAGGTCTTGAGGGCACTGAGCCATTTTGGATAAAAATCCTTAATGCCCTAGAGTACCTTCAACTCTTGTTCTTCCTCTTGTATCCTGGCTTGAGAGATGTTTCCATCAGGTTTCAGTTCTCAGCTACTCCACTATCCATCAGCTCCTAGGCCTCTTCCAGGCCTCTCTGAAGGCACTGGGACTCTAAAAGCTCAAATTATTTTGCAATTCTTGCTGGGTCACACCAGCTTGCTTAAGCAACACAGAGATTAGGTAATCTGGGTGCATTCATCTGTTGAAGAGCATTGATTCAATTTCTATACCCTGCAACATTAAAAGAGAAAAATACCATTATGTTATTTTCATCTATCACCATCTTCTCTAGAACCTTCTTTCAATTAATGGATGCCTTTGGGATAGGTCTGTGTTTTGTTTTTGCTGTTTTGTTTATGTTTCTGCCACCTCCACAACCTGATTTCTGTACAAGCCTTTCACAATTTCCTTCAGGTCCTCAGCCCGTGGTTTTGGTAACCTGTGTGGTTATATCAGATGGCCCAGGAAACACAAAGGAGCAGAGAACAAAGCAGAACATTAATCTATAGATGATTAAATGGGGTTCTTAAAAGCTAACGTAGCAACCTGTTGGGCTCTCCGAAGAGCTTATAGGTCCACTAAGGAGGACCTCAGATAAATTTGGCAGATGGCCAAACACTAAGAACTGAGCAGGCATTTTGTTGCTTCCCCCCTCTCTTATTCATTCCATAGATTCTAAATAACAAATGAATTATTAATTTGGCCTCAAGAGACTGGCTGTGATCTAATTTACAGAAGCTTTCTGCAAAACAAGAGAGAAATAAAATCAGAGGGATTTGGGGATTCCAGCAAGGCACCATTTTTTGATGTCTTCCTTTGTTTTCCCACTTACCAATATCTGTACCATTTAAATGAACCCTCAGATACCTTGGAAATGAAAAGAAAACAATGACAACAATAAAATGGTGATGGCTCTCAGAATCCTCAAAACATTTATGTTTACGTTAACTGAAATCCCTGTCTTTGTTTTTTTGGACATGATTGTTTTTGTTGTTATTGTGGTTGTTAGTTGCTGTCAAGTCGGCTCTGACTCATGGTGACCTTATGTATAACAGAATGAAACATTGCCTGGTCCTGCATTAACTTCATGATCATTGGTATGCTTGAGTCCATTGTTTCAGCTATTGTGTCAAACCATCTCATTGAGTGTTTCCCTCACCCTCACTGATCCTCTATTTAACCAAGATTTCCTTTTCTAGCAATCGGTCTTTCCTAATGACATGTCCCAAGTAAGTCAGTCAAAATCTCTACATCCTCACTTCTAAGGAGCATTCTGGTTGTCTTTCTTCTAAGACTGATTTGTTTGTCCTTCTGGTAGTCCACAGTATATTCATGGTTAAGACCACCAAGACAATATTACCATCTTTCCCTCTTCTGGAATTGACTTGCTAGCACTGATTAGAAGTTGTACTAAATCCAATTCTAAAGTCAGGTATAGACAAGAAAGTAAAGATATCCATGTGTGCCTGGGAAAGTGGTTCATAAAACAGATAAGTGCTTTCTTCTTTTTTTGTGGTTGTGGGAAGGTGGGCATTCTAAGAATTTTCGGAAGTGAATTTGTGCTGTGACTTTCCAATGTTTAGCCTACCTGTAAATCCATGAGTATGCTGGCTGTTAAGAGACAGATGCAGTTTTGAATTAGGAAGAAACAAGCAAAGAAAGGACTAAGTGAGCCAGTTCAAAGCTTCACCTGATCTATTGCTTAAACAATTAAAATGTAGAAACTATAATTTAAGAACACGTAGGCAAATGACACTAGCTTTCAGGGTTATTAAAAAAACATTTTTGAGATGCAAAAGGGAATATAGTTAGCTTATATAATAGTTTCCATATTATTCTGTCATTTCTTTTCTTATAAGTTTCTGAGAATTTGTTATCCGTATTTTCTGGTTTATAAATAATTTAATTTTCATTACTTAAAATTTGCTAGCTAATCTGAAACAGCTACTCAAATTCATTAAACATTTGAAATATGTTATTGATATTTCCTTCTTTAAGAGTTTAAGGAGTAAAATGAAGTGACATCCTCTTATATTAAAATTGTAATGACTCTGAGTCCCTGTCCCCTTTTTCTGGGCTTCTCCTTACTAAAACCCCAGGGTTATTTACAGAGCTTGAGAATCAACCCTTCACATGGCTAGACTTCTACTATCTGGCCAGAGAACAGGAACAAGTTGAAGTTATTTTCAAGACAAAAGACAAAGTGAAGCTTTCAGTTTTTCTCTTGAACTTCCTATAAGGACTATTGGCATTTTGTGTTAAATAACACTTTCCTATTAGCACTGTAAACATTCACATTGGATAGAGGGGCATCCAGCATTTGGTTCCAAAGATAGCATCTGAATCTATTTGTATTTTTCCCAACATCACATTTCTATATTAAGATTTAAAAAACACCAATATTGAGTCAATATCCTACACAAAAAATAGGTGAATGTTGAAGGAGTCAGCATGATTTACTGACAAGAAAACATAGGATATACCAGAGGTTGTCCAGGAGGAGGAAAAAAAGGCTGAAAATCAAATTCATTGAGTAGTGTCCTACAAACAGGGATACATAGCCAAGCAGCACCCACACCCGGCCTGATGGAGCACATTCAGCAGGGAAAGCACAAAATGACATAAGCTGACACAGATGTGTAGGTCCTGCATTGCCCATTGCATTCTACAACACACAAAAATCTAGCAGGGCTGGATATCAGACTTCAGGAGATGGGTCCTTATTCTTTGACTCTGGGGCTTCTAAATTGCATAATTAGGGAGAAGCAATCTGTCGTCTGGTATGATCCAGGACAGACAAGCCTTGAAATTGCAGCCATATGATTTGGCAATCTAGCAGCAAGATTCACCATGTCAATACAAGCCCTGCCCTGGAATAATGTGGTAGGCAGTTTTGAGAGGCTGTATTATGAACCTAGCTGCTGACCAGCAAGCTTAGGCTGTACCTAGTTTCCACAGAACTTTGAAGGAGCTTGTCTTAGGCTGGATTCTCTAAAGGAAGTGTGTATATATGTATACATATATATATATATATATAGAGAGAGAGAGAGAGAGAGAGTTATTCCAAAGAAATGCCTCATGCAATTGTGGAGGCTGGCAAGTCCCAAATCAATGGGTCCACAGTAGGCTGGAAACTTCTCCTGACTCATGTAGTTGCAGGGACTGACGAACCCCAAATCTGCATGTCAGATGGCAGGCTGCCGGCTCATGGGGTTAGAGAAGCTGGCAAATCCAAAAATCTGCAGGTGAGGCAGCAGGTTGAAGGCTTCTCACATCCAAAGAACTGAAGATCAGAGGATGATGAGACAAATGCAGAGTCGACAGAGAGTGAGCTTTGCCAGAATATTTGTTTCTATATTGTGAATGCAGACACACCACCAAAGAAATTTCTCTTCCTACTGATCAGCTGCTCACATCAGATAACAAAATGGGAGATGATACACAGTGTCTGCGAAACTACTGAGAATTATAGCCTAGCCAAGTTGACACATAACATTAACCATCACAGAGCTCAACTCATTTTTTGTGAGTTCAGTACAATCAATTTTGGACAAGTTAATTCTTTAAAATAGACAAACCTCCCAAAGATAGCCTCCAACCACATGGCATGCCTCATTGTGTTAGCAACGTGTACCATTTCAATCCATAAGGCACTGAAGTTCATGGATATTGTTATGAAAGACCTAAAGGATGGTTAATATTGATCAGGTGACTAATCCCAGGGTGCATATCATATTCTGTCAAGGAAGAAAGAGTACTGCCATTGGAGAGAATAGCTTGGAAGGGGCACGCTATCAAGTCCAGAAAATGTAACAATGCTGGGAACCATGATGGTAGCTCAAAGATCAACCAAAAGTCAATCATGGGAGGTGGATCCAACATGGCACTATAGACAGAAGCACCTCTGCAGCAAAACCTGAAAAACTAAGAAAAACAGATACACATGTCAATAGAAATGAAAGAAAAGAAAATCCACAAACAAAAAGAATTCAGCACAGGAGACTAAGAGGGACAGAGAAAATGTCAGCACTGCAAAAAGAAAAAAAAAGAAAAAAGGCAGAACAATATCACAGCAACAAACGCACATCTGTTGATAATTACACAGAATGTAAATGGTTTAAATGTGCAGGTAAAGAGACAGAGAATGGCAGAATGAATAACAAAACACAACCCATCAGTATAAGGTCTACAACCAACACATCTTAGACAGAGAGACAAAAATATATTAAAAATCAAAGAATGGAAAAATATATCAATAAAAAGTAACCATAAAATATCAAGAGTGGCAATGCCAATCTCTGATAAAATAGACTTTAAGGATAAATCAATAATAAAAGACAAGGAAGGACATTATATAGTGATTAAAGGGACAACCCACCAAGAAGACATAACCATAATAAATAGATACGCACCCAATGACAGGGCCCCAAAATACATAAAATAAACTCTAACAGCAATGAAAAGAGAAATTGATAGTTTCACAATAATAGTAGAAGACTTCAACACATAACTCTTAGTAAAAAGGACATAACTTCTAGAAAGAAACTAAACAGAGATACAGAAGATCTAAAGGTCAGAATTGAACAAGTGGACCTCACAGACATACATAGAACACTCTACCCAACAGCAGCAAACCATGCATTCTTTTCCAATGCACATGGAACATTCTCCAGAATAGATAACATTTTAGGCCACAAAGCAACCCTCAATAAAATCCAAAACATTGAAATAATACAAGGCATTCTCTCTGATCACAGTGTCATAAAAGTAGAAATCAATAATAGGAAGAGCAAGGAAAAAAATAACCCAAATACATGGAAACTGAATAATACTCTGCTTAAAAACCACTGAGTAACAGAATTAATCAAAGAAGGAATACAAAAATTCCTAGAATCAAATGAGAATGAAAATGATCATATCAAAACATTTGGGACACAGCAAAGGCAGTTCTCAGAGATCAATTTATAGCAGTAAACACACACATCAAAAAAGATCAGGCCAAAATAAAAATGTCAGCCTTACAACTTGAACAAATAGAAAGAGAACAGCAAAAGAAGACCACAGCCACCAGAGAAAGGAAATAATAAAGACTAGAGAAGAAATAAATGAAATAAAGAGCAGAAAAATAATAGAAATAATCCAAAAGACAAAAATTGGTTCCTTGAAAAGATTAACAAAATCAACAAAACACAGGCCAAGTTGACGAAAGAAAAACAGGAAAGTAAGCAAATAACCCACATAAGAAATGAGATGTGGGACATTACAAAAGACCCAGCTGAAATAAAAAGGACTATATCAGAATGCTATGCAAAACTGTACTCCAAAAAATGTGAGAACCTAGAGGAAATGGACAAATTTCTAGAAACACACTACCTATATAAACTAACACAAATTGAGATGGAAAACCTGAACAGACCCATAACAAGGGAAGACATTGAAAAGATTTAAAAAAAAAAAAACTCCCAACCAAAAAAAGAAAGCCACGGCCCAAATGGCTTCACTGGAGAAGTCTATCAAACATTCAGAGAAGAGCTTGCACCACTACTACTCAAACTATTTCAGAGCATAGAAAAGGAAAGAGCACTCTGAAATGCATTCTATGAAGCCAGTATAACCCTGATACTAACGCCAGGCAAAGACATCACCAAAAAAAAATTTATAGACCAATATCCCTCATGAATATAGATGCAAAAATTCTCAGTGAAATTCTAGCCAGTAGAATTCAGCATCATATCAAAAAAATAACACACCATGACCAAGTGGGATTCATACCAGGTATGCGAGGATGGTTAACATCAGGAAATAAATTAATATACCCCACCACATAAATAGAACAAAAGAAAAGAATCACATGATCATCTCAGTTGACAGAGAAGGCATTTGATAAAGTCCAATATCCACTCTTTATAAAAAAAAAACTCTCAGCAAAATAGAAATAGAAGGGAAATTACTCAACATAATAAATGGTATCTATACAAAACCAACAGCTAACATCATTCTCAACAGAGACTGAAAGCATTCCCCTTGAGGATGGAAAAGAGACAAGGATGCCCTTTCTCAGCACTCTTTTTAATACTGTGCTAGAAGTCCTAGCTAGAGCAATATGGTAAGAGAAAGAAATAAAGCATATCCAAATTGTAAAGGAAGAGGTAAAAATATTCCTATTTGCAGATGATATGATCTTATACATACAGAACCCCAAAGATTCCACAAGAAATCAACAGTAACTAATAGAAGGATTCAGAAGAGTAGTAGCATACAAGATCAACCTACAAAAATCAGTTGGATTCCTATACACCAACAAAGCATCTCACAATGTGGATGAATCTGGAGGGTATTATGCTGAGTAAAATAAGTCGATCATAAAAGGACAAATACTGTATGAGGTCACTATTATAAAAACTCAATGAAAGTTTTACACACAGAAAGAAACAATCTTTGATGGTTATAAAGGAAGGGAGGGTTGGGGAGGGGAAGTTATTAATTAAATAGCACAGAAGTGTTAACTTTTGGGCAAGGGAAAGACAACTCACAATATAGGGGAAGTCAGCACAACTTGACCAAGGCAAAGTTATAGAAGCTTCATAGACACATCCAAACACATTGAGGGACTGAGTGACTGGGACTGAGGCCTGGGGACCATTGCCTCAGGGGTCATCTAGGTCAATTGGCGTAACAAATTGCATAAAGAAAATTTTCTACATCCAACTTTGGTAAGTAGCGTCTGGGGTCCTTAAAAGCTTGCAAACGGCCATCTAAGATACATCTACTGGTTTCATCCCATCTGGAGCAAAGGAGAATGAAGAAAACCAAAGAAAAAAGGAAAATATTAGTCCAAAGGACTAATGGACCACAAATATCTCAGCCTCCACCAGCCTGGGCTCAGAAAAACTAGATGGTGCCCTGCTACCACCACCAAATGGCAACACTTGCAAAAAAGCAGTGATGAGAATGCAGGAAGGAACAGGAAAACTTAACAAATGGAAACAGGGAATTGGAGTGTGGAAGGGGACGGTGTTGATACATTTCAGGGATTACAACCAAAGTCACAAAACAATTTGTGTATATATTGTTGAATAAGAAACTAATTTGGTCTGTAAAATTTCACCTAAAATACACACGAACACACACACACAAAGTTAACCATGTTTGCACAATTGCTTTCAAGCCTTTTCCAATCACTGAGGAACCTATGTTATTTTGGATGGAGGAAGATCCCTACTGCATGTTTTGCTTAGCCTCTGTTCTTAGGATCTATAGTTGGCTGTCATTTTCATTGGCGTGTACTAGTATAACTTGATTGAGCTGGGCAAGAGGGCAGGAGGCCCTGAGAGCTGAATTGTGCTATTTGGAGATAATATCTCTTCTGCTACTGGGCAACAAGTCCAGCAGCATGACAGGTTGATCAAGGAAGTCAGACATGGAAAAGCCACCACTGTAGGGTAGCACAGTGTTGTGTTTTCTAGGCACTATTGTTTTGTAGTTTAATTGAATAGTAAACAGAGTTGTCTATCCAGTATATAAAGGCATCTGCAATTGGATAGCCCTTGTCTCTGCATCAAACTCTGAGTCACTGACCTACTCTGGAGTGTCAAAGACATGGTCAGCTAGTGTCCTTCTCTTTACCCTTGTCTTATAGATGGTCTTCACCCTTCTCTACCATCTCCTCTACCTTATACACCAACCAGGCGGTGCTTCAATGATTGTGTGGTGGATTCCTATTCACTATTGTGTGTGTGTGTATGAGAAAGAGAGAAGTAGTTTACCAGAAGCATGATTCAATATTCCTGTCAGTGGAGCTTAAGCCTTTCCAGCTAATTCTTTCCAAGGCCACAAATAACAACCTAGGAATTAAATATAGGCTTCCTTATTCCCTGCAGATATCTCATTTCTCTGGATTTCATAGGATCAGTTCCCATGAACAGTCAATGACCAGCCACCCAAATGGCCAACCATACTGCCCAAATTAGACACCATCAACATTCATACTACCTCCAAGGTGGGTCTTTGATCTCTAATCCTTTGATTTATATTAGAAGTCCATGGTGGATGCCTATCCAAATGCCAAGTACCAATTGTCATGGAAAAAATGGCCAAGAAGCCTCTCAAAATCCTGCTGTAGCAGTGTCATGGGGAAAATCCAAGGAGACAAAGAAGTAGCAGATATGTAAGCCTCTATTACCTATTACATGCTAGGGCCAAGCACAGCAACCTAGAAAAACCAGGCATCAAATTCTGGGCAAGAGACCCTAGCCCTTGGATTGTGGCACTATTAAGTCGCATGATAATAAAACCATCAGCCCATGCTAGTATGATGATGGGCCAGCATACAGTAGTAACATACCATAGTAAAATCTTATCTCTGACCATATCCTGGAAGCTCAACTTCCATGGTTGGAGATGAGAACCCTTCTGTCCCCTAGTATTATCAAGGGGTTGGCCCCAAGCCTTTCCGTTGTAGTTGTATGACATGGCAAGCTAACATCTGAGTTCATTACATCAGTATTTGTGGTTGAGAAAGCACCAGTCTTATTTTTCAGGAGTAGAGTGAAGACCTCCTGTTGGACCAGGATTGAATGCCTTAAGCACTGGGCTGTACTGAGTTTCTTTGAAGCTTGAGGAGGCCAGCCTGCAAGGGAGAAGTCTTTAACAAATTAACCCTTACCTCTCAGTAAGTTTAAGATGAAAATTGCAAACGTCTTCAAGGTCCAGCCAGATTACTTAAATGAATACAGTGAAATAAAGTAAAAGGTGGTAAGTACTATGGTGAACTAGACAGCTTATAACTTAACCAATGAGGAAGTCATTGCCCAGTAACAGCCACTGTTGCCCTGTGGGGCTTGTAGGCCCAGTATTCTTATATCTTCCTTTTATCCATAAAAATGAGAAATGTGGAGTTTGGTGTGAAATGTAATTATTTTTCAAACAAAACCTCTCTTCAGACTGACTTGAGTTTGTGAATCTCTGGTTTGCAACCTCCAATAACATATAACTTGTTATAAAGTTCCAAAGCACCTAAACAGGGAGAAAAAGCTAAGCAGAACGCAGGCCAAGGTTGGTTTCAGCTCCTCCAAAACTCTCCCCCTTAAGATGTTGCTCAGGAAAGTACTGTGTAATTCTATTCTAGTAGCCCGTTTTTAAGCCTAATCAGCATCCACTAACCCTGTAATCTGTCTGTTTCTTTGAGAAATGACTTTACATTTGCTTTGGAGAATGAGTACATTTTATTGCTGCCAAGATTTCCTATGATATTTCAAAGACATCATTTACTGCCTTCTTGTTGCTTTTGCAAGCTTTTTATGCTACCATAAACATGAACAAGGGACAAAAGAACTTGTTTATATAAAGTTCAGCCCTCTAGAGCTAAATCTGGAGTGTTATTACAAAATACCATAAATAATGTCATTTCATTCTTGAGATGAAAGAAAGGGATGGCGTGGTGGGTGTGCTTGAGTGGCAGCTCAATCTCTTCTAGTCAGTTTATCAGTTTTCTGTGGGTTACCTCAGGGGTAAAGCAGAAGAATGGTTTTGGTAAGAATTAGTCTCAAAATCTATCTAAGGGTTTTTAAAGTTTGAAGTTATTTGTCCAGTCATCAATAATATTATTAATTTTCAATTAAGCTAAATAGAAAGAGAAAACAAGACAAATAGACACAACAAAAAAAAAGCACAACGTCCTTTAAAGAAAGCAGGTAGTAGAAAAATGAGCAAAATCAGATGGAGGCAGGAATTCAGGGATCATTACCTTGAGGCAGGAGGTATTATGAATTCAGGGATCATTACCTTGAAGTGGGAAGAAAGTAAGAAGAGAGTTAAGAGAGAGAAAAAATGTGAGGGTGTCCTCACTAAGACACTGGTAAACTGTTCAATCAAGTATGTGATCCACCCACCTGCAGGGTTATAATAATGTCTGATTTAGAAATTAGAGAAGGATTTTGTGGGTATGCACATAGTGAAATTTGTGGTCTTCTCTTTCTAGGCTCTGAGAGGACCAACCTGAGTCAAGTGAAATTAAACTACTTAGTTGTTCAAGTCATCAACATGAGTCTCCTGAAGACTTCTAGGTTCCCAGCACAATGTCAGACACTCAAGATAAGTAAATAAGTAAGTAAACAAACAAACAAATAAATAAAAATATATATTATGGTCCCTTTCTCCAAGAAGTTTGTAAGCAATTTATACATAATAATCTCTTTACTGATAAAAGATGCAAAGTAATTAGTATAAATCTCATGTAAAAGACAGAAAATGGCCAGCTATGGCTTTTATCCTAAGTCAGGATTGTTATGTTTATAAATCCTGTGTGCCATAGCAAAGTGGGATGTATGTTGGTGACTGTGGTGTTTAGGAGCATGAGCATTTAAAATAGGTAAATTGGATAGATTGTAGAGAAAACATGGTTTTGTGTTGTTATTTTTAGTGTGAAGAAGTGATAGTTTCACATTGTTAGATCTTCCCTTCCCAAAGCTACTCCTATTGCATAAACATGGAACAAATTTGAGGCATGAGGTAGACTGGCTGTGTGTGCACAAGCAGGTCAGTCACAAAGACAGGACACATAATGGTCCAAGGTGGCCAGAGTTGTCAATGAGAGGAGGAGAGGGAGATATGATGTAACCTGGGTGGCCAGTGTCCTTGTGATCTGAGACCAAGAAGAAGCATATTAGCTTGAACTCTAATATGAAAGAGTTCATACTTTTTGGCTATTGTTATTGTTAGGTGCTGTCAGATTGATTTTTGACTCATAGTGATACCATGTGACAGAGCAGAACTGTCTCATAGGGTTTTCTAGGCTGTAATTTTGATGAGAGCAGATTGCCAGTTCTTTCTTCCACGGAATTGCTGGGTAGGTTCAAACTGCCAACCTTTTGGTTAGCAGCCAAGTGCTTAACAATTGTGCCACAAAAAACCCTTGCTGTCAGGTTGATTCCAACTCATAGTGACCCCATAGGACAGAGGAGGACTCCCACACAGGGTTTCCTAGTTGTGGCCGGTGGATACTAATTGCTGACCTTTTGGTTAGCAGCCAAGCTGTTAACAATTGCACCACCAGAGCTGCTTATTTCTTGGCTAGTAGGTACAAAACCTGACATGAGAACAAAATAAGAGAGGAAATGAGCCATCACACTCCCTCACTATGAATGGATATACAGGAAATAAGAATATGGAAGAGAAAACAGAAATGCAATCAATATAACCAAGAAAAAAAAATCTAGCAATTACAGCACAGGTAACAATCAAAAGGGATCTTTCTCATTAGAAGAGAAAAAGCCTTGACATCAAGTGGCCAGAAATGGAGTAGATTCAAAGGGGACCTGTAAGGCCTAGAGTCCTTGGGTGGTGCAAATGGTTAGCACACTTGACTGCTAAGCAAAAAGTTGGCAGTTCAAGTCTACCCAGAGACTCCTTGGAAGAAAGGCCTGATGATCTACTTCTGAAAAATCAGCCGTTGAAAATCCTATGGAGCACTATTCTGCTCTGACACACAGGGGTTGCCATGAGTCGAGTCAACTTGATGGCAGCTGGTCTATAAGGCCTGCAATATGGGTGGAGAGGGAATAAGCACACTCAACTAGATGGACAGGAGTATGGGAGACTGCTGGAGTAGAAGAGGGGTACTGAGCTAAATATGATATTCACCCTAAAGAATGAAAGCGGCCAGAGTACAGAAGACCTGTCTCTCTAGTCTGGACTTGCCTTTTATCTTTTCCCCCTAAATGATTCCTTTTGTGATGCATATTGCTACCTTCTAACATCCTGCATTTCTTATCTTAAGAAGATTTGTAGGAATTGGGTATAGTTAGAGTTGGATTTCTGGACCTTTACTATATTTGTTCTGTAGGACCTGTGCAATTTTAGTGTTACCTTATTTATTTGCACTGGATTTCAGGGGTGTGTGGAGTAGGGAGGTGGTGTTGGGCGGGGATGGGCAGTGAGATGTGCTTCTGGGCAGTATCCTTATGCCAGGAAACCTGAAAAATCCAGATTCAACAGTGAATTTTCAAAATCTCTCTTAAGATTATTTATTATCGCAAGCTTGTCAAGAATTCAGAAGATCACTAGATAAAATATCCTCAGACGTAGAGCAAAGCTCACAGATGCCCACTTCCTCATAGAATATGAGTGTTGTGGAGATGAGAGGGAGGTTTAACTTGCAAAGGATCCAGAATGATGTTGCATTATGAAGAGAAGTTGAGCCTATGCAAACTTTTGTCAAAGCTTCTGCCTTTGTACCTTGCATCCTGAGTTCAATAAATTTTGCTAAGATTCCACCAGCAAAACTGACCTCTGTTTTCCATACATTCCATCCAGTTGACTCCACCAGAAGGCCCCTAAGGACTAGGAATGTTAATAGAAATTAAGAAAAGCACCGGGGCATCAGCCTAATTCTTAGATACAAAATCACTACCAACTCCCCATCAGAAAGGCTTTAGCAGATAAAACATTTGGGGTTATAACTATAATAATCTGAAATGTTAGGAGATGTAATAAAATTGTATACACTTTCACCTCGTAGTGAACATACAGGTCAACATGCAATCCAGTCACTGTACTGTTGTTAATTAAAACTACCTGAGTCCTAGAAAGGACAGGTTACAAAACTGATATTTTTATAGATATTATCTGTGGTTAAAACTGCCTCTACTTATCAGGTAGAGTTGGTGAATAGCTGGAGTAGAGTCGGGAAACTTTAAAATAGTTTATATAGATAGAAATTAATTAACTCACAATGTTATTCTGGGCGACAGATCTGGTCACAGCAAATCAAAATCCTGAAATCCTTGGTTTTTCTGATGGTGAGTCCACAGCAGGATAAAAACACTAAAGGCAGTCAGTGTTGAGACCAGAGTGATGTGGTTAGAACCAGGTGACCCGCTGGAACTGGTTAGGGAGGAATGTTGGATGCCTGAGAGTTCTAACATCCACAGGATTCAAGATTGGACTCAAGTGAATATGAAGAAGAGAAATCAGAAACGAAACCATCTTGAGCTGAAAGAAAACTCAGGTACAGAAATTTATCTTTTAATAGGCATTGTAATGGTTAAGATTGTGTGTCAACTTGGCTGGACCATGATTCTCAGTGTTTTGGCAGTTGTATAATGTTGTGATTACTTCCCTGTTGAAATTTGATACGTGATCACCCCCATGATGGAATCTGCTGAGTGATACTGGTGGGGATAGGGCCTGTGGCAGCTCATCAACCCCTCAGCCTTCATCTCTCCACCCTCCACCACCTACTTCCTTCCTGCTCACCTTGCTGGGGCTTTTGCCTTGCTCTGGATCCTGCAGCTGGCTCCTGTTTGTCTGACCTACGGTTCTTGGGACTTGAGCTAGCAGCTTGCCTGTTTGCCCCACGGACTTAGGACATTACCCAGCCTTTAAAAACCGTGTGAGCCGTTTCCTTGATACCAATATCTCTCTCTCTCTCTCTCTCTCTCTCTCTCTCTCTCTCTCTCTCTCTCTCTCTCTCTCTCTCTCTCTCTCTCTATATATATATATATATATATATATATATATATATATATGTGCTTTACTGATTTTGCTTCTCTAGAGAACCCAGCCTAAGACAGGCATTATAAGAGCCATCAGCTCAGATCCCTGAGGCTGCCCTTGAACATGGCTTGCAGGAACATTAATTTTAGTCAGGGCCTTGGGATCCCCAAAGCTCCCCTCCTCCCCATGTCCTTCCAGGCTCTCTGTATTGTACACAGCAGTGCATTTGCTCACAGCCCTTCTCCTGTAGACTAGCCCGCTCACCCAACGTCTCCTACATGACTCACCTGTTTGGATTTTTCTATTAAACTCAACTATGCAATATCACAAATTTTAGTAAAATTTTAATTCAGTAAAATCTGATTTAGGGTAATTGGCCTGATCTGGCACTCCCACCTCCTTCTTCGCAGTCCTCCCACCTGGCCTCAATGTACCACTTCACATGCCTTTTAAAAAAGTCACACAAAAAGTTTGCAAAATACACCTATAGTGCAAAAATGTTAGGGAGGAATGTTTTCCCTAATTAAGGGGAGAAAATTATTTTAAAACACTTTAGCAAAATATTAATATGCTTCCTGCCACTGTAAATGTTAACTCATTTTAAAAGGAAAATGAGCAAAGGCTCTTCTGAATAGTTGATTGGTAAACTCCCAAGACAGTTTGAGCAGAGACTGAGGATTCAGCCAGGCCCGGACAGCATACTTGGCCAACCCCCTTCACTCCTCTGGTCCAGAATTCTGTGTCTGATGTCTATTAGCCAGCGTTTGACACTGACTTGCAGATGTGGCAAGGGAGTGCCCAACAGAACTCTTAAATAAAGCATTTAGGGTTTCATTATTTCATCTTCAATTTTCCTTATCTTAGATTGATTCATGCACACAATTCTTACATTTAACTAATCATTGCCTGGCATCTAATTATTTTAGGTGTATACAGGTAAGTGTCTGTCAGCTTGTTGCACTGTGGTGGCTTGTGTGTTACTGTGATGATGGATACTACCGTATTTCACATACTAGCAGGGTCACCCATGGTGGACAAGTTTTAGTGGAACTTCCAGACTAAGACAGACTAGGAAGAAAGGCCTGGTGAGCTACCTCTTAAAATTAGCCAGTGAAAATCTTATGGATCACAACAGAACATTGTCCGACTCACTTGCTTTGCACACGTCATCAGGATGGATCAGTCGCTAAATGAGGACATTGTGATTGGTGAAGTAGAGGGCCAACAAGGGTGAGAGAGACCCTAGGTAAGATGGATTGGCATGATAGCTGCCAAGGATGGACTCAAACATGCTGGCAATTGTGAGAATGACACAGGATCAGGCCACATCCATTCTGTTGTACATAAGGTTGCCATGAGTGGAAGTTAACTCAACAGCAGTTATCTATGTATCTAGATAAATATGTGTGTGTGTTTCTAAACTTCCCATGATATCATAGAGTGTTTGGTGGCATGGCTCACTTCTTAGCCCTCTCTGAATCACCCACAGCTAAGAGAAATAGCAGGCTTAAAAGCATGGATGCTAGAGCCAGACATTGATGCTCTGGGTTTGAACCCTGGGTCCACTGCTTGCCAGGTTTTTGTCCTTGGGAAGTTATTCACTGTCAGTTTTCTCGTTAGTTGCTGTGAAGAGTAAATTCTTTTGCCTTAAACAATGTGTGTGTATGCACGTGTGGGTGTGTGTGTGTGTGGCAAATGAGGCACTTACCTTGGGTGCAAAATTTAAGGAGGTGCCAAAAAACTCAATAATCAAGATAAATAATGTTTCACTGCAATGTTTTAAAAAAATCAAAATGTCGGTGATGCTTAACTTGTTAATTTGAGTCCAGAGCTGCAACTCCCAGGATCAACAGTTTTCTCAGGGTCTAAAGTAGAGGGTCAATGAAACAAGGGAAATGTTCCATGCAATGGATTAACATAATAGCCTCAGCAATGGACTGAAATGATCAAATGGACTCAGTGGATCACCAGCAATCGTGAAGATGGCACAGACCAGGCAACACTGTGTTCTGTTATACATAAGGTCACCGTGAGTCGGAACCAACTCAACGGCAACTAATAACAACAACAAAAGACAAGTGTCCTGACTAAGGCATTTACAACTACCTAGAAGAGCACGCATCTTCAACCGCCCTGATTATGCATCTGTAGCTACTCAAAGTAAAAGATCATACTCAAAATGATCGAGCCCGGTCAGAACTGGAATCACAGGAGATGCCCTGACAAATGTGTTACTTCCTTTGAACCTCCGTTAATACCAGTGCACACAGGTAAATCCTAGGTGGCTCCCTGGCAATTGTGCTTGCCTTTTCCTATTTGTAAATGAAATCTTATATAATCCCTTCCTGGCAATTTTTCTAATTATTCTTTCCCAAGACTGTGCTAAATCATAGACAACCAGAGGCACTGTGATCTCTGGCCACCTATCAGAAATCCTGACTCATCGATTGGGACCAGCATATCAGCAGGTTCTCTCATCACTGTGTGACTTTAGAATGTGTAGCTGTTGGAAGATAAGAACACTCTCATCCCACCCCGCTGCCTCCTCCCCCAGCCAGACTGCCTTTGCCCTCCTTCAAGAAAAATTAAATGAAAACAGCTAACGAGCAGTTTTATTTTCTTTCAGCAAAGGTCAGCAATCCCACAGCAGTAAATTAATCCCAATTAGTAATGATATTTTGTCTTGATAAATGATGACACATTTGATTTACTGTGTTTCCAGGACGCAGGCGGCAAATGTTAATGATTTGGTTTGCTGGGAATTTACACTCTTGTTCATTTCCCATTTGCTGATCGGTTGCGGCTTGTGAAGACTTGGCTGCTTCAGCTAATGAACTGAGGGCCTCGCAGGAATAATGGTGTGTTCTGTAGGCCTCTTTTTTTTTTTTTTCATGCCATCTGTAGAAATGCAGGTTTCTCTTGGAAAATATCTCGGACAGCCAGGAAGGAGCGATTATGATCATATCAATGTCACTTGTAATTTGTATTTCACTTGTTTAATTGCCTCCCCAATAAATGAAGTTTCTGTATAACAAAACTAATTATAGCAAATCCAGCATTTTGTGTGTGTGTGTGTGTGTGTGTGTGTGTGTGTGTGTGTGTGTGTAGGAAGGAGAGAATTCATGAATAGAAACACACCTAGTTTTTTCTCATTTCCTTAAAATATTCTGGTAGCAGCGATGTGGTTTACATAATGATTTACTCTATCTGCCCAGCTGGTATGGTTTTAAATTAGACAGATGAGGATGTTTTCTTGAGGTCTTCATAAATGAACATGCCATCCTTTTATTCGCAATAAATGCAGGCTTAAGTAAAATACTCTCTTTTTCACCAGTGGTTCCCACAGAGATCTTTCAGTACTTTGGAGAGGGCCACAGGCTGTCAGGGTTGTCCCCAGAGGCTGTGCAAGTTGAGCTGTGGGTTATTCAGGGGCCAATACCTGCCTTCCAAGCATCAGCAAAGATACAAGCCAACAGGAAGCCCTAGGGAAGGTTGGTCTTCCCACTTCTGAAAGGCTGCTGTGCCTTTCACACATCAGACTTCATCTTTGCAACAGAAAACTGATGTGATTGGCTGCAACTCCAGGCTGGCTGGTCTCCTAGCTGTTTACATGACACTGTGAGAGTGAAATATGAAGGATCATTACCCAGCCTCATTCGAGAGCT
This sequence comes from Dugong dugon, assembly GCA_030035585.1. NCBI lineage: Eukaryota > Metazoa > Chordata > Mammalia > Sirenia > Dugongidae > Dugong > Dugong dugon. The sequence continues at coordinate 14,696,711 of CM057472.1, read as the reverse complement.
GGAAATGTGAGAAGCCCTATTTAGAATCTCCTTCAGGGAAGCGGATGTTTTCCTCTCATTGTTAATTATTGTTCTTAGCATGAACTGATATGAAATCAATAAACTTCACTTTTCTTGCTGAGGGGGACACTTGTTATTGTGGTAAATTACTGGATCCATGTTATGTATCTTTCATTCTCCTTCCCCTTCCTGAGGCTTCTGTTCCGCCACTCTATCTCTGACCTAATTGGTTTTTCACTCTGGGATGGAGTTGCTGTTCTCTGATGTCTGTGGAATGCAAATGGTTGTTGACATTTGACTATCATTTCAAAGGCTGATGGTTTGAACCAGTGCGGGGGAAAGGCATTCATGAGATATTCTTTGCCAGATAACTTCGCATCTCAGTAATGTGCCCTGCTTTTCAGTCAGAGACCAGGGTTTGTTTTTTTTTCTTTTCTTCTTCTCTTTTTTTCCTACCACAGTGTCCTGTAGAGTAGTGTTGTTATTGTTAGGTGCTGTCGAGTCTATTTTGAATCCTAGTGACCCCATATGACAGAGTAAAACTGCCCCATAGAGTTTTCTAGGCTGTAATATTTATGAGACCAGCTTTCCAGGGCTTTCTTCTGCAGAGCCACTGTGTAGGTTTGAACCACCAACCTTTCGGTTAGCAGCTGGGCATTTACCTGCTGAGCCACCAAGCCTCCTTAGTAGAGAAGTAGTTCCTTGTATCAGTCTAGGTCCTCTGAGAAGCAGACACCAGGACAGAATTAAATATGAAAGGATTTTACAAGAGGAAATACCTGTGTGAAAAGAAATAAGGAGCCAGAGGAGGCTGAGAGTGCCTTAGGTTGTTCTAATGCTCATTTTTGAGTTTCTCTCATAGCGGGCATGGTATAACCAAGAAACCAAACCTGTTGCCGTTGAGTAGATTCTGACTCATAGTGACCTATATATAGGATTCATTTATATCCTTCAGTTTCATTACTGCATCAGGTAAGGCATTTCCATCCCATAGTTACTTTTCAGTGGGAATACCACATATTCTAGACAACAAGATCAGCGAGGAGGATTCGGGATTGAAAGTCAAAATAATCCTTCTAATTCTTAACCCTTGGTTTGGGATAGAGCTTTGCAATTTACCAAAGCATTCTCATACAATTCATTGCTGTTGATTCCGAGAACAAAAGATGAAGTCAGTGTTATTCTTGTCAAAAATGCATAACCTCAATCAGCCCATAAGGAAACATCAAAAACTATTCAAGACCATTTGAAAAAATAACTGGCCTATATTCTTCAAAAATGATAAAGTTACAAAAGACAAAAACTGAGAAAATGTTACAGATTAAAAGAGATTTAACAGACTTGGCAGCTAAATACAACACGAAATCCTGGATCGTATCCTATACTGGACTTCTCCCATCCTCCCCCGCCAAAAAAAAAATATATATATATATATATATATTTTCCTCTAAAGGGAATTTTAGGACAATTGATGATATTTGAATAATTTCTCTTAGGTTAGTTTCAAAATTAATTTCCTGACTTTTTATCATTATTTTATGTTTATGCAAGAGGATGGTCTTTTTTTTAGGAAATACAGACAGATGTATTCAGGGAATAGATGGACTTTGTCCTGTAATCTGTTCTCAAATGGTTCAGAAAAAAAGTCATGCACACACAGAATGATAAAGTAAATGTGGTTACAAAGAAGTTAATATGTGGCGAATATGGTTAAAGGGTATGCGGTATACATGGTGACTCTTTGTACTATTTTTGTAATTTTCATAGTCTAAAATTATGTCAAAATAAAAATGAAAAAAAAACTATACCCTAAAATGTTTGAAATGAGAAAGGCAGCACCACCCCCCTTATCATTTTAAAGATAAAAAAAAAAAGGGCCCAGAGAAATTAAATAAATGTTTTTACTTACTTCACACAGCCAATCAGTGTCAGACTACAAACTTTAACTGAGATTTAAGTCCAATCCCAGTATCTGTTCACCTGCCAAGCACATCACCCTCTGTACCTGGGAGCAACAACATGACTCCCATGAAGTATGAACATTGGACGTCAAAGATCTGGTTTTTGATGACCCTTTAAAGCTAGGTATAGTTGTGGTAGGTGATAAACTTAGATATTTGCAAGGTGAGCAAGATAAACTAGGTAAAAAAAAAAAAATGAGTTTCATATCAATGCTGTTTGAGATCTGAATGCATTATGGGATTGTCCTAATATAGGACAAGAGATATATAATTGCTGTCCTGTTGTGGTGAATTGAATTCTTTACTCAGGGCTTCCTCTTCTTGCCAAATTAGGGCAGACAGTGGTGTAGAGATGTAATGAGAAGGGATAGAAGTCTAATAAAATGATGATGTCCTCATAAGGGAGCAGAGACATCAATATCCATGTGTCATGGATTGAATTGTGTCCACCAAAAATATGTGTATCAATGGGGCGAGGCCATGATTCCCAGTATTGTGTGATTGTCCACCCTTTTGTCATCTGATGTGATTTTCTTATGTGTTGTGAATCCTATTTCTATGGTTAATGAGATGGGATTATTGGCAGTTATGTTAATGACGCAGGGCTCAATCTACAAGACTGGATCATGTCTTGATCCAATTTCTTTTGAGATATAAGAGAAGTGAGCATAGAGACGTGGGGAATAGGGACCTCATACCATTAAGAAAGAAGCACCAGGAGCATAGTGTGTCCTTTGGACCGGGGTCTATGTGCTGAGAAGTTCCTTGACCTGGGGAAGATTGATGACAAGGACCTTCCTCCAGAGCTGACAGAGAAAGCCTTCCCCTGGAGCTGGTGCCATGAATTTGGACTTCCAGCCTACTAGACTGTGAGAAAATAAATTTCTGTCTGTTAATGCCATCCACTTGTGGTAGTTCTGTTACAGCAGTACTAGATGATTACGACACCGTGCAATATCAACTAGAAGGAGGGGCACAGGCCCATTGCCAGATGTGGAAGGCCAGGATAAGAGCCAGCGGAGGAGTCAGAAAGAGGCCAATGATCCAGGCCAGCAGCACTTCTCACACTTGAGAGTGTATTAGAATCACCTGGAGAGCTATTAAAACCCAGATGCTAGGCCATTCCCAGAGAGTCTGATTCAGTAGGTTTGAAGTGGGTCCCAGCAATTTACTTTTTTAATAAGCTCCCAGGTGATGCAGATGCTTCTAGTCCAGGGTCCACACTTTGAGAAGCAAAGCAGTAGTGGACATACAAGTAATGAGGTGAGACATAGATGGAGTTGCCTGCTGCAGAACCCCAGACAAAGGGCACAAGCCCCAACAACCAGAATTCAGCCAGGGTGAGTGGAGCGATCGACTTGATGGCAAACAACTTTCCTTTTAGTCTCACTGTTCTCGAAACTTTGGTCTATACAGTGGTCTATACAAACATTCTCTAAGTGTTTGATAATGTGATTCTGACTTCATAAAGGGTCTCGTTATTATTGCAATGTCAGGTAATGGAGTGTTTCCCATCAAGGCACTACAGCCCTCCTCCCTGAGCCTGTTTTCCATTATGTTCCTTAAGGGTCTGACTTAGAAGCAGGACATCCTATGTCTCTTCAACCAAAGGAAACAGGACTAGTCTCTCCAAACTGCAAAATGACAACCTGAGAACACTTCTACACCCCAACTGTGTTGACTTATGTATCATCTCCAATACCGCAACTGATATGATAAATTACATTAATTGATTGCAGGATGAAAATGTGTGGCCAACACTGTGATGTACAAGGAATTTTTGGCCATGGAAACTGTGGTGGCAGTGTTGATGTGACACAATGGAAGATAGACATGTTCAATGCTACAATGTTATGCTTAATTTCATTTTTACTCAAAATGCTCTAGGTCTTTGATACTCCTAATGTGCTCCTGGAGAGACCAACAGTATGAGATCAGCCTGTTTGTAAATTAAGAACCTTGCCTCTCCCCAAGACCTACTGAATAAAAATATGGCTTTTATCAAAAGTACCAAATGGTTCATGTGTACATTAAATTTTGAGAAGTATTGCTCAACTTGACAGAAGATGATCCAGGCATGGTGGGGCCTGAAACTTATACAAATTTGAAAAACATCTATAAGAATAACGACAATTAGAATCTACACCAAGCCTGAATTTTAATAGCCTTTAGCGTTCAAGACATATTTTGTCCTTCCCTCCTCTGTTCTTTGCTCCATCATACTGAATTTTGATGGAATGAGAAGCCCATTCTATCAAAGGAGTTAGTGCTTGGTAATGAATGTATTTCCCCTCTTAGTAATATTAATAGCTAATACTTGATGAGCATCAGGAGCTGTTTTAGGAACTGAATATGGGTATCTCATTTAATCCTCACAGCAATCCTAAGAGGTCGGGACAGTTCTTTTAGATTAACCCCTTTTAGAGATAGTATTAAGTAACTTTCCCATAGTAAGTATCAGAGCAAAGTTAGAGCAAAGGGATCTGGTTCCATGGCCCAAGTTCTTAAAGACTGGGCCATGCTACCTCTTGATGGTAAAATTAGGATTCAAAAATGTCTTTCATCTACCAACCAAAAGGAATGAACTGAGGAGAACTGAGACATGGTGATACTGTAATAAGGCCAGCATTTGGGAAGTGGGTAAGAGAAGTGTCTACTTTTTGGCTTCTCCCATATCATCTTGTAGAGCAGCTCTCTATTTTGGCAGCCTATAAAGTGAGTTCTGCATTAAATGGCTCTTGCATTAAGGTTTTATACTCCTAACTTGTTGATTTTCGTAGCCTAAATACAAAGTCCAAAGGGGGCCTTTCCAAGAGCCAAAATAATAATAATAAAGTATATCATTTAGTGTGTGTTTACTAGGTCCTTCTGTAAAAATGTCCCCAGTATTTTCATGGTTGTTCAATGTTTTAAAACAAAACTATTGCCTTACAAAACTATTGGAATTCAGAAAAATAATCTTTTGTACATCACTATTTGGAAAGAGGTAAGTAGACATAAACTTTTCAAAAATGTTCTCAAACATCAACAAAAAATGAAACAAATGCATGTACAGAAAGCTAACTTCTTTCTTTTATGAAAAAGAAAATACTATTTAGTATATATGTCATTTACAATTTTTTTCTTCTTTTTCTAGCCATAGTTTTAGGACTTCAGCCCAGCCAAGAAGATCTAATACATTATATAGATTTGAGTCCGCTATATCATGAAGTCAGTGCAACATACATATACATGTCAAGATCAATGTTGCTGTGTGCGTTGGCAGGGAGATGCACCCAGAACGATGGTCCCTGTGTCTTAATTCATTAATACTGGCCTAGGGGACCTCTGTGGGTGACTCTTTACTCTCCTGATCCTTTTGGAGCAAAAGAGTTGTGTTATTCTTCAAGTCAGCAATGGAAAGAAGGAATAAACAACCAAAGCTGTTGACACTGAGTGTATTCTGACTCATAGAGACCCCCTGTGTTACAGAGAAAAACTGAGCTCCATAGGGTTTTCTTGCTAGGCTTTCTTCTGTGGTACTGCTGGGTTGGTTCAAATTACCAACTTTTTTGTTTTTGCTATAGAAAATATTTTATTTTACTTAAAAAAAAATTTATTGTGTTTTAGGTGAAAGTTTACAGCACAAATTAGTTTTTCATTCAAAAATTTTATGCACAAAATTTTTGGTGACATTGGTTGCAATCCCCGAAATGTGTCAGCACTCCCTTCTTTCCCTTTCCATCCTGGGTTCTCAGTGTCCATTCATCCAGTTTTCCTGTCCCTTCCTGCCTTCTAGTCTTTGCTTTTGAACAGGTGTTACCCATTTGGTCTTATATACTTGATTGAACTAAGAAGCACATTCCCCACGTGTGTTATTGTTTTATAGGACTGTCTAATCGTTGGCTGAAAGGTGGACTTCGGGAGTGGCTTCAGTTCTGAGTTAGGGTGTCAAGAGGCCATAGCCTCGGGTGTTCCTCCAGTCACCCTCAAACCAGTAAGTCTGGTCTTTTGTGTGTGTGTGTGTGAATCTGAATTTTGTTCTACATTTTTTCTCCCACTCTGCCCAGGATCCTTTGTAGAGATCCCTGTTAGAGTGGTCAGTGGTGGTAGCCTGCCACCATCTAGTTCTTCTGGGTTCAGGCTGGTGGAAGCTGTGATTCATGTGGTCCATTAGTCCTTTGGACAGATATTTTCCTTGTGTCTTTGGTTTTCTTCATTCTCCATTGCGCCAAACATGCTGGGACCAATAGGTGTTATCTTAGAAGGTCACTCGCAAGCTTTTAAGACCCCAGATGCTACTCACCAAATTACTATGTAGAATTTTTTTTTTTAATGAACTAAGTCATGCCAATTGACCTACACTATGGTTCCTAGTTCTCAGCCCCAGTAACTCAGTCCTTCAAATTATTTTGATGTGTCTAGGAAACATCTATGACTTTGCCTTGGTCAAGTTGTTCTGACTTCCCCTATACTATGTGTTGTCTTTCCTATCACCAAAGTTAACACTTGTCTACTATCTAGTTAGTGATATCCCCTCCCTCATAACCATCAAAGATTTTTTTTCTGAGCATAAACCTTTTCTTGAATTTTTAAAATAGTGGTCTCATATAATATTTGTCAAGGCGGGGCCAAGATGGTGGAGTAGTTGGACGCTTCCACTGGACCCTCTTACAACAAAGACCCAAAAAACAAATAAATCAATTATATATGACAATCTGGGAGAGCTGAACATCTAAGGCAAAGTTGAGGAACCAGACTGAATGGTAGAGGGAGAGAGAGACGGTTCGGAAGCAGAGAGGAGTTGCCAGACTTGACCTGGTGAGAGCCTGAGCCCTTCAAGTCTGATCAGTTCATGGGTGAGCAGTGAGGCAGGCAAGCAGCCATGCTCTGGAGGCACGTTTTCTGCACTGGAAGAGACCCAGCACCAGAGTCTGCTCAGCCACCCAGAGCCAGTGAGAAGCAGCCCACGTTCGGCGAAAGATAAGCACTTGTGTACGGCCTACCGCGCAAATCAAAAACACTCCCCTTAGGGAAAAACCTCTCTCCCATTTACCTGCTGGCTCCCTGCTCTGCACTCGGTCCCGACCAGCCTCAGCAATTGCCAGGTCCCCTGGGCCGGAAGTAGGATCCATCACACGCCCTGAGCCATTCTTCCAGCCTTGGAGAGTGAACAAATTAACAAATGGGAAAAAATAAACTGCCAGCTCCCCTAAGCCAGAAACCCAGGGTAGGCACAGATCCTTTGCCTAGGCACAGGCCTATGGGATCCATGGACTTTGAGTGCCTTTCCCCCCACAGAGACTTGTGTTGGCCCATTTCAACAGCATAGGCCCTCATTACCGCAGTACAACAGGGTATATACCTGAAGTCTAACTTGAACTCTTTCAGCTGTGAAGTGGCAGGTTTGTGATATTTGACACTGCTCTGCCCATTAAGCAGGGTCTTCACTTACCCACATCAGGGGCCTGAGGACTGGTGGCTCCACTCCTGCCACCTAACCACCTGTGATAGGGGCCCAAGAATAAGGGGTGCCCCCTAGTCCTTACACCCAACAGCATTAGGTAGTCATAGTCTGGCTCTGAAACCTACCCATCTATGCACTCTAGAGAACAAGGACACACTTTCCTCCTGGACACCCAGGGGTGGCCATCAGCCCCCTGCCTTGCTCAGAGTGTGTCCCCCTTCTGCAGTCAGATGCCTGTGCCTACACCAATCACCCATGCCTATCTAGGACTGTAGGTGAGAGCCTACACCACACACTTGGTGGCTATCTACCTGGGCACCTGAGCTGAATCCATGCAGGAGAAGTGGGTGGACTCCTGAGCTCACATACCTAGTAACAGCTCTAACCACCTGGTGGAGGGACATTAGAGCTTCAAAGGTGCCAATGATCAAACTAGCTCATATGAGCAGCCTATTTGGGCATATCAAAACAAAACAAGAAGCTAGGACACAGTAAGCAAACATAAAGAAATGCATATAATAACTTATTGATGGCTCACAGAAAACAGTCAATATCAAAACACATAAAGAGGCAATCCATGATGGCTTCAGCAAGCTCCCAAAATAAAAAAATCTAGAAATTTTCCAGAAGAGGGAAATTTCTTGGAATTACCAGAGGCAGAATATGGAAGATTAATATATAGAACTCTTCAAGAAATTAGTAAGGAAATTAAGCAAAAAGCAGAACAGCCAATAGAGGAAATTAAAAAGATTACAGAAGAGCATAATGACAAATTTAACAGGCTGCAAGAATCCATAGAGAGACAGAAATCCAGAAGATTAACAATAAAATTTCAGAATTAGACAATAGAAAGTCATAGGAGCAGAAATGAGACAATGGAAGTTATAATTAGTGAGACTGAAGATAAAGCACTTGAAACCAATTTTTTGGGGGAAAATCAGATAAAAGGATTTAAAAAAAATGAAGAAACCCTAAGAATTATGTGGGACTCTATCAAGAGGAATAACTTACGAGTGATTGGAGTACCATAACATGGGGAGATAACAGAAAACACAGAGAGAATTGTTGAAGATTTGTTGGCAGAAAACTTCCCTGATATCATGAAAGATGATAAGATACCTATCCAAGATGCTCATTGAACCTCACATAAGGTAGATCCCCAAAGAAAGTCACCAAGACATATTATAATCAAACTTGCCAAAACCAAAGATAAAGAGAGAATTTTAAGAGTGGCTAGGAATAATTGAAAAGTCATCTACAAAGGAGAGTGAATAAGAATAAGCTCGGACTACCCAGCAGAAACCATGCAGGCAAGAAGGCAATGGGATGACATACATAAAGCCTTGAAGGAAAAAAACTGCCAGCCAAGAATTATATATCCAGCAAAATTTTCTCTCAAATATGATGGTAAAATTAGGGCATTTCCAGATAAACAGAAACTTAGGGAATTTGCAAAACCAAACCAAAATTACAAGAAATCATATAATATTTGTCTTTTTGTGATTGACTTATTTCACTCAGCATAATGCCCTCTAGATTCACCCATGCTGTGAGATGTTTCAGAGATTCATCATTGCTCTTTGTCATTGTGTAGTATTCCATTGTGTGTATGTACTGTTGTTTATCCATTCATCTGTTGATGGCACTTAGGTTGTTTCTTTTTGCTATTGTGAATAATGTTGTAATGAATATGGGTGTGCATATGTCTACTCATGTGATGGCTCTTATTTCTCTAGGATATATACCTAGGAGAGGGATTGCTGGACTGTATAGTATTTCCATTTCTAGCGTTTTAAGGAGGTACCATATTATTTTCCATAGTAGTTGTACCATTTTACATTCCCATCAGCAGAGCGTAAGAGTTCCAATCTCCCCACAACCTCTCTGACATTTGTTACTTTCTGTATTTTTGATTAGTGCCAGTAATGTTGGGGTGAGATGGTATCTCATTATAGTTTTGATTTGCATTTCTCTAATGGATAATGACTGCAAGCATTTCCTCACATTTCTGTTAACCACCTGAATGTCTTCTTTGGTGAAGTGTCTGTTGAAGTATTCTGTAGATTTTAGAGATTAGACCCTTGTCTGATATGTTGTAGCCAAATTTTTTTCCCCAGTCTGTAGGTTCTCTTTTTACTCTTCCGGTGAAGTCTTTTGATGAGCGTAAGTGTTTAATTTTTAGGAGCTCCCAGTTATCTAGTTTGTCTTCTTGTGTTTGTGCATTATTAGTTAGGGTTCATATTGTATTTATGCCATGTATTAAAGCCCCTAGTGTCGTCCCTATTTTTTTATCCATGATCTTTATTGCTTTAGGTTTTATATGTAGGTATTTGATCCATTGTGAGTTACTTTTTGTGCATGGTGTGAGGTAATGGGACCTGTTTCATATTTTCACAAATGGACAAGCAGTTTTACCAGCAACATTTGTTAAAAAGACTGTCTTTTCCCTGCTTAATGGACTTTGGTCCTTTATAAAAGTTCATCTGACCATAGGTGGATGAATTTATGTCTTGGTTCTCAATTTTGTTCCACTGGTCTATGTGTGTGTTGTTGTACCAGTACTAGGCTGTTTTGATTACTGTGGCTGTATGGTAGGTTCTGAGATCAGGTTGTGTGAGATCTCCTACTTAGTTCTTTTTCTTTAGAAGTACTTTGCTTATCTGGGGTCTCTTCCCTTTCCATATAAAGTTGGTGATTAGTTTTTCCATCTCATTAAAGAATACTGTTGGTATTTGGATCAGGATTTCATTATAGCTGTAGATCTCTTTGGGTAGAATCCACAGTTTTGCAATGGTGAATCTTCCTATCCATGAGCATGGTATGTTTTTCCACTTCTGTAGGTCTCCTTTGGTTTTTTACAATAGTGTTTTGTAGTTTTCTTTGTATTGGTCTTTCATATCCCTGGTTAGATTTATTTCTAAGTACTTTATCTTTTTAGGGAAAATTGCCAATCTTTTCATTAGTAGTCAAGCGTAAACTGTTTACACTAGAATAAAAAATCTTATTTTAATTATATTTTGAGATAGCTTGTATAATTTGTAGCCAATCTGATGAACAGTTAAGAAAGGCAAATACCAGTAAAAAGTAAAAGTGTTCCAGTATTTTGATTTAAATACACTAAAGAGGTATTAAATCTATATGGATTGTGTGTGTAGGTAGGGGCAGGGGATGCATAAGGCAAGTTGCAAATAGAAAGGACACACCTTCTTGGAAACAGAAACTCAAAAAATATTCACAATATCTATAGCTAGATAAACATTGTCTGAAAATGCTGTTTTTAATTATAGCCCTAATCATATTGACATAGAAAAGAAGTGACATAAAAAGTGATAAAATCAAAATAAGACAATTTATGTCATTAAGACATTTAAGCTGTAATAATTTCTGAAACAGACGTTATAAAGGAAAAAAACTGTATAACGTTTTAACTGCACTGTTACATTTAAGAAAAATGAAAATTATTTAAGAGGCCTATGGCAATTTACAAAATACCAAGAGCAAAGAGATTAGCAAAGTAACTCTGTTATGTCTTAGTGTTAGACTTGTAAAACAAGGTGATTGAATGATGATTAAGTGTGATTACAAAGACTGCCATTTCGTACTGGTGGAAGAATATTATGTGCTTTATAGAGTAGGGAATCAGAAAGTCATTCGACTAGTTTTATTATCTTCATTGCTTGGATATGAGGTAAACATACTAGAAAATCTATTTGGTGATTTGAGATATAAGTCAAAGAGTAGAGGCGTCACTGTTGCTGTTAGAGTTAGGAGCAAGAGGCAAATTAACACATTCTCTCTGACAAATGGTGGAGCTCAGACCCCAGAAGCCATGCTGTCCTTCCGCAAGAGGCATAACAACTAACAAAGGCCTGAAGTGAAAAAAGCAGGCAGGAGAGAAACACCTAAGAGGTTGTGTACAGGCACAAGTGCAGTGTTTGCTCTGTGTGTTTTTGTTTGTCTGTTTATCTGTTTGTTTGTTTTATTATAGACAGCATCAAAAGTGGACAAAGAAAACTAGTTTTCTTTAAAGCAGAAACAGAAGTCAAGGTTTAGTTCAGTGACGGCTGATAATAACTGATGTACTTAATTACATATTCATATAAGTATATGTTTATTAAAGCCATAATTTAAATCCTTAAAAAATATAAACTTAAATAACAAAAACTATAAGGTAAAGAAATGCTTAAGTAAATATTATTGTTATGTAAATCAAAAATATCTAATAGATTGTGTAAGTTGTAACAACAACCTCCCTGCCCCAAATGTGTATGTGTATATATATATATATGTGTGTGTGTGTGTGTGTGCTTTATATAAAAAGCATCCTTGATTCCTCTTTCTTCTTTATTCCCATACATAATGGGGTTATAAATTTATCAGCATTTATTCTTAATTATCCCCAGAGTTTTATCCTGTTTATATATATCAAATATCTTCCGTTATTCCTTTAGTTCAGGCACTCAGAGTCACTTGCCTAAACTATTATATACAAATATCCAAAAAAAGTCTTACCTACTTGGGTCCATCCATTGACTAATCCATCAGTGGATCAATGATGATTATGGTCCATGAATCTAAAGCGAATAATGATCTTCCACAACAGAAAGTACCAGGCCTAGATGGTTTCACCGGTGAATTCTACCATTTTATGAAGAATTAACACCGATCTTTTTCAATCCCTTAAAAAAAAATCAGAAGAAGAAGGAGTATTACTAACTCATTCTCTGAGTCCAGCATTACCCTAATATTGAAACCAGACAATGACATTACTAGGAAGGAAATTTACAACAAATATCTCTCATGAACATACATGCAAAAATCTTGAACGAAATATTATCAAATCCAACAATGTATAAAAAGAATTATACACCATGACCAAATGGGATTTATGCCAAGTATGCAAGGCTGGTTCAACATTTTCAAATCAATTAATATAATTCGTCATATCAACAGTCCGAAAAGGAAAAAAAATACGATCATATCAATATGTGCAGAAAAAGTGTTTAATAAAACACCTACTCGTGATAAAATTGAAAGAAAACAATGGACTAAAACTAACAGATATAAAAAACGCCTCCTATGAGTTAAACAATAGATTCAACACAGCTGAGAAAAAAAATCAGTGAGCTCGAGTTTTGTTAATAAAAATTATCCAAACCGAAACATAAAATCTCTTAATGACTTCTCCTCACCCAGAATGATAAAGTGCTTTGTTCCCAGAAATGCATCAAGGGTCCTTCCTATCAGGCTCTCTCTACCTCTCCCTCCTACACCCTACCTGAGCCAACATTTGGTTTCCCAGACACATTATGTTTTCATAGTTCCATGCCTTGATGAATGATTTCAGTTCATCAATAACACTATTTGCCCCCCAGCACGTGAACAACCTGGGATTGTTTGGTTTGGTTTTTGTTTTTGCCTGGAGAGTATGAATAAACATGGATGTGGGACAAGACCAGTATTGATCATAGTCAAATTTGGCAGTTTTCGTCCTGGAAATTTTTAATAAATAACCAGAAAAAATGTCCTCTGATACCAGCCCAAACAGATCTGCTCTCAGTGCAAGAGCTCCTAGCTATTTAATTTGTCAAATAAATGGAAGCAAAGGAAGAGACATGGCAGATGATTGATAGACTCGAAACTAGATACTCACTTAGGAAATAGGCTAACTCTACCAGCACTTCAACAGGAAGTCCTTGGCTTTGTAGATTTAATGTTCACAGTTTCAGTGATCTAAGGTTGTCACCCCACCACTGCCACCATTCTAGGATCTGCAGCTTGGTAAGTTATTTTGCTGAGTTGCTCATCTCATAACTTTATTAGCACTGTTGTTGTTAATTGTTGTCAGGTTAGCTCCAACTCATGGTGACCTTATGTATAACAGAATGAAATGTTGCCCAGTCCTGCACCATCTTCATGATCATTGGTATGTTTGAGTCCATTGTTATGACTATTGTGTCAAACCATCTTATTGAGGGTTTGCTTTGTCTTTATTGGCCTTCTATCAGACATGATGTCCTTTTCTAATGATTGGTGTTTACTAAAGATGCGTCCAGAGTAAGTGAGTTGAAGTCTCACCGTCTTCACTTTTCAAGAACCTCTGGTTGTATTTCTTCTAATAATGATTTGTTTGTTCTTTTGGCAACCCATGGTATATTAAATATTCTTCACCAACACCACAGCTGGAATGCATCAATGCTTCTTCTGTCTTCCTTTTTTTATTATCTAACTTCCACATGCATATGAGGCAATTAAAAAGGTCTTGACTTGGCTCAGATGCACCTTAGTTATCAAAGTGACATCTTTGCTTCTTAAAAATTTAAAGAGGTCTTTTACAGTAAATTTGCCCAATGCAATATGTTGTTTGATTTCTTGACTGCTGCCTCCATAGATGTTGATTGTTGATCCAAGTAGAATAAAATCATTGACAACTTCAATTTCTTCTCCATTTATCACTATGTTGTTTATTAGTCCAGTTGTGAGGATTTTTGTTTTCTCCATATTCAAGTATAATCAACACTGAAGGCTTTAGTCTTTGACCTTCATCAGCAAGTACTTCAGGTAGTTTTCATTTTCAGCAAACAATGTTGTGTCATTTGTAAATTAGAGACTATTAATGAGTCTTCTGGATGCCATGTTCTTCTTATACTTTGGCTTCTCAGATTATTTTTTCAGCATAGAGATTGAATAAGTAAGGTAAAAGGAAACAACCCTGCCTATTAGTGAGTCATTTACCAATAGAAGTAAACTTTTTGGCTATTCCACATCTGCATCTGAATGTAATGATTTGTTTCCTATTCCTTGTCACAACAGCTTTTAATTTGGAAGAGAGATTTTTAATAAGATAGCATTAAAAATATAGGAAATATTTAAAAAATATGGGGCCTTGGAAGTGGTAACCAAGACACCATTGTACTGGAGAAACAGGTTAAAAAGAATACTGTGATGCTCTGCCCAGATTCTCAATTCTGCACAAGGGAATGTTGTTCTGACTCATTTACTGGTGGCACAGGGGTTGCCAATTTGAATGGGTCCCAAACAAGAAAAGGACTTTGCAACGCATCCAGACTGTGGTATGAGTATTTATGCCAAATGAGCCATGCAATCCGGCAGACCTTATGGCAGACCACCAGGGCATCTGTGGTGGGAAAAGATGCCATATGGAGTTTATGGCAAGCTCCAATAGGAGAATTACAGTGTAGATCCATGGTGTTCTGGAGCAAGCACATCCCATCTGCAGTAAAAAAAAGCAGGCTTCTGGTGTGCTGCTAGATGCCAGTCAAGATGAAGCACCTAACCATGGGACATCAACTGACCATGCAGCTAGAGCTGCCCACCATAGGCCAGTTCTGTGAGACCCTCTAAGTCATAAGGTGGGAGAACACAGCAGCATTGTAATATGAGTTGCAAGTGGTACATGTGGGTTTGGATATGAGCAAAGCCGGAAAGTGTAAGTAAGCCAAACAAACAGATGATATGACCCCATGTCTTATGGGTGCTTCTCCCTGAGCTTACATCAATAGCCTCATGTAAGGGCTTACTGACTAGCTGACAGATGAGGAAGAAGAATTAACTTGGTTCCTGGATGGATTGGCTTAGCATGTTAGTGCAAAAACTGAAAGCTGAGGGAGCCACCATGGCGTCCTAGACAGATGCATCATGCCATCCCTCTGAGGCAAAGAACTGAAAAACTAAGTAAAACAGATACAAATGTCAGTCCTGGAACCCTAAGCATCAAGTGAAGGGATAAAGAACTAGACCAAACACCAAATGGAAGAAGAAACTGAAGGAAAACAGACAACAAGGAGAGATATGAAGTGGAGGTCCCCTGCCAACTAACACAACACAGCATTGCCATCTTGGAGCACAATCAGCAATGACCCTGGACAAGGACTACAGGAAGGAAACTTCACAGACATCCCAACAGGAGATAGATACCCAGTAACCAGAGAAACACACATTCCCATGTCTCAGCCTTCTGCCCTGTACACTGTCACCACCTCTACCCGACAGGCCATGCCACGCTGTCTGGCTAGAGAACTACCAGCCCATCACCAGCCCAAGTCTGCTCCACCTCCTGTGCCAGCTCCTCCCATGGCATTTTATTTTCCCTTTCTTCTTTTTCTGTCTCCCTCCCACCTAGCCCCATATGCCATCCTCACCCCTTCCCCATGGACCATGCTGTGCCCCTCAGCTAGGGAGCTATCAAACCACTATCACCATGGGTCCACTCTGCCTCCACCCACTGGCACCTGTCACACCATTTTTCCCTTTCTTCATTTTCTTTCTCCCTACAACCTAGCCCTGTACGCCACCTTTATCCCTTTCCCATGGGCCATGCCATGCCGCTCAGATAGAAGCTACCAGGTTGCCGTCACCCTGGATCTGCCCCTGCCCCACCTGATGGCTCCTGATGCATCATTTTTTCTTTCCCCTTTCTTCCATTTCTTTCTCCCTCCCACCTAGCCCCATAGGCCACCCACCTTTCCGGCCATCCCTCACCATGCCATCATAGTTACAGCATCCCAGGCTCAGGCCTGCACCATACCAGGCCTGCACCACCCCTCCCCTCCCACCACTTGACCAGATGATGAACAGTGTTAAGTGAACCCGTACCACTCTCCATCCTATCCCCACCTATCTGGTGAGGGACTGTGGATGCTCCCAGAATGCTGAACCAATATCAGGAGGCAGGCAGTGCCCACTCAGGCACCTTCAGCCACCTCACCAAACCAATGGACAGCAAAGCAGGATCATCCTGCCTGCCATGGCCCTATCCACCCAGGCAAGCTGGTGAGAGCTATTATTCCCGCTGATGAGCAAGCAGCAAAGCACTCCTGGCCTGCCCACCCCGACATATCAAAACAAAACAAAGAAGTAGGACAAAACAAACAAACACAAAATCAATAAATAAGGAAAATAATACCTTAATGCCTCAGAAACAGCAAACAATATGAAAGAATATAAAAAAAGCAGGCAAGATGGCTCCAGCAAGTGACCAAAATAAAGAATTGGATGACCTTCCAGTAGAAGAAAAAGCAGTGAAACTACATGATGTGACATTCAAAAGACCAATATTTAGGGCGCTCCAAAAGACTAGGAAAGAGATCAAGGAAAACACAGATAAATCCAAGGAAAAATAGACAAAATCATGGAAAACACAGACAAAATCTACAAAAACATAACCTCAATCAAGGAAAACACAGAGAAAGCAATAGAATAATTAAGGAAAATAATTCCAAAACAAAATATCATAATAAATGAACAATTTGAAATAGTACAAAAAGAGAAACTAGAAATCCAAAAGATAAACAACAAAATTTCAGAAATGGACCACTCAACACAAAGTTTTAGGAGCAAATTTGGAACAATGGAAAAGAGAATTGATGAGATTGTAGACAAAGCTATGGATGCCACTTTGTTTGAGGAAAAATCAGAGAAAAGAATGAAGAAAACCTAAGAATCAAGACACAATCAAAAGCAAAAATTTGTGCCTGATCAGAGTTCCAGAACAGGTGCAGAAAATGTAAAACACAGAGATTGTTAAAGATTTGCTGGCAGAAAATTTGCCAAATATCATGACAGATGAAAAGCTGACCACCCAAGAAGCTCAATGACCTCATATGGGAGAGACCTCCAAAAAAGTCACCAAGACATATCATAATCACACTTGCCAAAACCAAAAACAAAGAAAGAATCTGGAGAGTAGCTCAAGAAAAATGAAAACTCACTTATAAAGGAGAAACAATAAGATTAAGCTTTGGTTACTCAGCAAAACTATCCAGGCAAGAAGGCAGTGGGATGTCAGACATAAAATCTTGAAGGAAAAAACACTGCCAATGAGTAATAATATATCCTGCAAAATTCTCCCTCAAATATGATGGCAAAATTAGGACATTTCCAGATAAACAGAAATTAACGGAATTCATAAAAACCAAACCAAACATAGACGAAATATTTAAGGGAGTTCATCAGTTAGAGAACAAGAAACATCATACAACAACCAGAGTCTAGGACACAGGACAGCATCAGCCAGATACCAACCTAGGAAAAGAACTCTCAATAATAAAATGAAGCTAAAAGACTTAAAACAGGGAAATGGTGACATCAATCTGTAATTGCTGACAATGTCAAAACAATAAAAGGAGGACTAAACAGTGTAAGTACAGAACTTTCCAATGGAGAGGAAGTCAGGACAATATCAAGTAATAAAGACTGCTTCAAACTTAGGAAGATAAGGGTAAATTTCAAGGTAACCACAAAGAAAGTTAACAAACTTACTCATCAGAATGAAAAAGAAGAAAATCATAAAGAGTCATTAAACACAGAATCTACAATAATAAGAGAAAAGAAAATCCACAAACAAAAGGAACTAAGCAGAGGGAAGAGAAACAAAGAAAATGTCAGCACCACATAAAAAAAGCACAGCAATATGACAGCAATCCACGCATACCTACTGACAATCACAATGAATGTAAATTACTTAAATGCGCCTGTAAAGAGACAGAGAGTAGCAGAATTGATTTTTAAAAAGTACAAATCATCAAAATACTGTCTAAGGCACACCTTAAACTCAAAGACATAAATACATTAAAAATCAAAGGATTAAAAAAAAAAAACATATCAAGCAAACAGTAACCAAAAAAGAGCAGGCGTAGCAATACTAATATCAGATGAAATAGACTTTAAGGCAAAATCAACCAAAAAGACAAGGAAGGACATTATATAATGATTAAAAGGACAATCCACCAAGAAGACATAACCTTAATAAATACATATGCACCCAATGACAAGGCTCCAAAATACACAAAACAAACTCTAACAGCAGTGAAAAGAGAAATAGACAGTTCCATAAAAATAGTGTCTTCAACACATCACTCTTGGTAAAAGGCAGAACATCTAAAAAGAAACTCAGCAAAGATACGGATGATCTAAAGGGTACAATCAGCCGACCTGACCTCAGACATATACAGAACACTCCACCCAGTAGGAACAAAGCATACATTTTTTTCCAACTTACATGGCACATTCTCCAGAGCAGACCATATTTTAGGCCACAAGGCAACACTCAGTAAAATCCAAAAGATTGAAATAAAACAAAGCATTCTCTCTCATCACAATGCCATAAAAGCAGAAATCAATAACAGGAAAAGCAAGGGAAAAAAAATCAAATATATGGAAACTGAATAACACCCTGCTTAAAAACAACTGGATAATAGAAGAAATAAAAGAGGGAATAAAAAAATATTTCTAGAATTAAATGAGAATGAAAACACATCATACCAAAAATTTTGGGATACAGCAAAGGCAGTGCTCAGAGGTCAATTTATACAAAACCACACACATCAAAAAATAAAAACTGTCCAAAATCAAAACATTAGCCCTACAACTTGAGCAAATAGGGAAGAGCAAAAGAAGCCCACAGCCACCAGAAGAAAGAAAATAATAAAGATTAGAGCAGAAATAATTGAAATAGAGCACAGAAAAACAATACAATGAATCAAAAACACCAAGAGTCAGTTCTTTGAAAAGATCAACAAAATCAATAAACCATTGGTCAAACAGACAAAAGAAAAACAGGAGAAGAAGCAAATAACCCACAGAAGAAATGAGATGGAGGACATTACAACAGACCCAAATGAAATAACAAGTATCCTAACAAAACACTATGAAAAATTGTACTCCTACAAATTTGAGAACCTAGAGGAAACAGACAAATTTCTAGAAACACACTACATGCCTAAACTAACACAAACTGAGATACAAAATCTGACCAGACCCATAGTAAGAAAAGAGATTTAAGAGTAATAAAAGAAAAACTCCCAATAACAAAAACAAAAACAAAAATCTCTGTCCTGGATGGCTTAACTGGAGAAATCCAAGAAACATTCAGTGAAGAACTCACACCAGTACTACTCAAACTATTTCAGAGTATATAAAAGGAAGGAATACTCCCAAATTCATTGTATGAAGCCAGTATAACCCAGATACCAAAGCCAAGCAAACATACCACAAAGAAAGAAAATTACAGACTAGTATCTCTCACGAATATAGATGCAAAAATTCTCAACAAAACTCTAGCCAATAGAATTCAGCATCATATCAAAAAAATAATACACCATGACCAAGTGGGATTCATACCAGGTATGCAAGAATGGATCAACATTAGAAAATCAATCAACATAATCCACCATATAAACAGAACAGAAGAATCACATGATCATCCATGAATGCACAAAAAGCATTTATTAAGTCCAACACATTACTGATAAAAACTCTCAGCAAAATAGGACTAGAAGGGAAATTCCTCAGCATAATAAAGGGCATCTATACAAAGACAACAGCCAACATCATTCTCAATAGAGAGAGGCTGAATGCATTCCTCCTAAGGATAGAAACAAGGCAAGGATGCCCTTTATTACCACTCCTATTTAACATTGTGCTGGAAGTCCTAGCTACAGCAATAAGGCAAGAAAAAGAAATAAAGGGCATCCAAATTGAAAAGGAAGAGGTAAAACTATCCCTATTGGCAGATAATATGATCTTATACATACAGAATCCTAAAGATTCCACAAGAAAATTACTGGAAGTAATAGAAAGATTCAGCAGAGTAGCAGGATACAAGATCAATATACGAAAATCAGGTGCATTCCAATACACCAACAATGAGAACTTTGAGAAGGAAATCAAGAGAACAATACCATTTATAATAGTCCCTAAAAAGATAAAGTAATAGGAATAAATCTAAACAGGGATATGAAAAACCTATACAAAAAAAAATACTATAAAATGCTATTGCAAGAAATCAAGAGACCTGCATAAATGGAAAACAGATACCATACTCATAGATAAGAAAACTCAATATTGTTAAAATGTCAGTTTTATCCAATATAATCTATAGATATATTGCACTCTTGATCCAAATACCAACAGCATTCATTATGAGATGGAAAAATTAATCACCTACTGTATATAGAAAGCAAAGAGGCCTGGGATAAGCAAAGCATCACTGAGGAAAAAGAATAAAGTAAGAGGAATCACACTATCAGATTGCAGCACTTACTAAACAGCTCTGGTAGTCGAAACGACCTGGGGAGGCAGCACCCTCTTTGGGAAGTACCTCTCTCCCATTTACCTGCCCCCTCCCTGCTCTGCTCCAGATTCTGGTCCAGCTTCAATAACTACTGCACCCCCTGGGCTGGAAGTAGGACCCATCAAGCACCCCATGCCATTCTCCCAGCTTTGGAGAGGGAACAAATTAACAAACAGGAAGAAATAATCTACCAGATCCCCTAAGCTGGGAACTCAGGGGAGGCACAACCCATTTGCCTAGGCACAGACATAAGGAGTCCATGGACTTTGAATGCCTTTCACTCCTGAATAGACCTGTGTGGCCCATTTCAACAACGTAGGGCCTCATTAGCACGGTACGACAGAATATATACCTGAAGCATATTTTCAACTACAACCTATAAGGGGGAGTGGCAGACTTGTGACTTTGACACCACCCTGCCCATTAAGCAAGGTCCTCACCTACCCACATCAGGTGACTGAGGACTGGTGGCTCCACCCACTCCACCTAGCCACCTGTGACAGAGGTCCAAGAATAACTAGTGCCTCCCAGTCCTTACAGTCAACAGCACTGAGTGCCCATAGTCCTGCTGCAAAACTCACCCACCCATGTGCTCTAGGGGACAGGGACACTTCTACCCAGACACTCAGGGGCAGACATCAGCCCTCTGCCTTCCTCAGCACATGACCCCCTACTACAGCCACATACCTGTGCCTATTCCAATCACCCCAGCCCATCTAGGACTGTAGGCGAGAGTCTGCACCACACACTTGGTGACTGACGACCTGGACACCTGAGCTGAGTCCACACAAGAAAAGTAAATGGATTCCTGGGCTCACATACATAGTAACAGCTCTAACAACCTGGTAACAGGACATGAGAGCTTCAAAACACAATAGTCAAAGTAGCTCACATGACCAGTCTATTTGGCCATATCAAAACAAAACAAAACAAGAAGCTAGGACACAATAAGCAAACATAAAATAAATATAATAACTTTTTGATGGCTCGGAGACAGCAGTCAATAGCAAATCACATAAAGAGGCAGACCATGATGGGTTCAGCAAGCAACCAAAACAAAGAACCAAGAAAACTCCCAGAGGAAGAGAACTTCTTGGAATTACCAGAGGCAGAATTCAAAAGATTAATATACAGAGCTCTTCAAGAGATCAGAAAGGAGATGATGCAAAACACAGATCAAGCCAAGGAAACAGACAAAGCAACAGAGGAACTTAAGAAGGTTATATAAGGGCATAAGGACAAAGTTAACAGGCTGCAAGAATCCATACAGAGACAGCAAACAGAAATCCAAAAGATTAACTATAAAATTTCAGAATTAGATGATTCAGTAGAAAGTCATAGGAGCAGAACTGAGACAAAGGAAATCAGAATTAGATTGAAGATAAAGCATTTGACACTAACTTATTTTAGGAAAAATCAGATAAAAGGATTAAAAAAATAAAGAAACCCTAAGAATTATGTGGGACTCTATCAAGAGGAATAACCTACAAGTAACTGGAGTACCAGAACAAGGGGATAACAGAAAATACAGAGAGAATTTTTGAAGATTTGTTGGCAGAAATCTCCCCTGATATTGTGAAAGATGAGAACACATCAATTAAAGAAGCTCATTGAACCCCACACAGGGTAGGTCCCAAAAGAAAGTCACAAAGACATTATAATCAAACCTGCCAAAATCAAAGATAGAGAATTTTAAGAGTGGCTAGGCATAAATAAAAAGTCATCTACAAAGGAGAGTCAATAAGACTAAGCTCTATCAGCAGAAACCACACAGTCAAGAAGGTAATGGGATGATATATATAAAGCCTTGAAGGAAAAAAAAACTGTCAGCCAAGAATTATATAACCAGCAAAACTGTCTCTCAAATATTAGGGCATTTCCAGATAAACAGAAATTTAGGGAATTTGTAAAAACAAAACCAAAATTACAAGAAATACTAAAGGGAGTCTTCTGGTTAGAAAATCAATAACATCAGACAACAACCCAAGATGAGAACACAGGACAGAACAACCAGAGATCAACCCAGATAGGGAAGTTACAAAAATAAATCAAAGCTAAAACACTGAAAATAGGGAAACAGAGATGTCAATATGTGAAAGATGACAACACTAAAGCAAAAAGAGGGTCTAAATAATGTGGTCATAGATCTTTCATATGAAGAGGAAGGCAAGGCAATATCAAGAAATAAAAGATTAGTTTAAACTTAGAAAAATAGAGGTAAATATAAAGGTAACTACAAAGGAAACTAACAATCCTACACATCAAAATAAAAAACAAGAAGAACTTAAAGACTCAGCAAATACAAAATCAACAACAATGAAAAAGATGAAAAGAAAATACATAAAGAAAAATGACTCAGTACAGAATATTAAGTGGAACAAAGAAACTGTCAACAACACACAAATAAAGATACATCAAAATGACAGCACTAAACTCACACCTATCAATAATTACTCTGAATTTAAATGGACTAAATGCACCAATAAAGAGACAGAGGACAGAATGGATTAAAAAAAAAACAAAAACACATTCCGTCAACATGCTGCCTACAAAAGACACACCTTAGACTCAAAGACACACATAAACTAAAACACAGTGGCTGGAAAAAAGTATATTAAGAAACAACAATCAAAAAAGAGGTGGACTGGCAATATTAATCTGACAAAATAGACTTTAAAGTAAAATCCACCACAAGGACAAGAAGAGACACTATATAATGATTAAAGGGTCAATGCACCAGGAGGTCATCACCATAATAAATATTTACCCACTCAATGACAGGGCTCCAAAATACATAAAACAAACGCTAACAGAATTGAAAAGAGAAATAGACGGCTCCACAATAACAGAAGGAGACTTCTATACACCACTTTTGGTGAAGGACAGAACATCCAGAAAGAAGCTCAGTAAAGACATGGAAGATCTAAATGTCACAATCAACCAACTTGATCTCATAGACAGATATAGAATACTCCACCCAACATCATCCAAGTATGCTTTCTTTTCCAAAGCACATCGAACATTCTCCAGAATAAACCACATATTAGGCCACAAAGCAAGCCTTAACAGAATCCAAAACATCGAAATATTACAAAACAACTTTTCTGATAATAAAACCATAAAAATAGAAATCAAAAACAGAAAAAGGAACAAAAAAATCAAATACATGGAAACTCAACAATATTTTGTTCAAAACTACTGAGTTATGGAAGAAATTAAGGACAGAATAAAGAAATTCACAGATCCAAATGAGAATGAAAACACATCCTACTGGAACCTCTGGGACACAGCAAAAGCAGTGCTCAGAGGTCAATTTATAGTAGTAAATTCATACATCTAAAAAGAAGAAAGGGCCAAGATCAAACCATTAACCCTACACCTCAAACAAATAGAAACAGAGCAGCGAAAGAAGCTCTCTGGCACCAGAACAAAGGAAATAATAAAAATTAGAGCAGAATTAAATGACATAGAGAATAGAAAAACAATTGAAAGAGTTAACAAGACCAAAAGCTGGTTCTTTAAAAAGATCAACAAAATCAAACTGACAAAACAAAAACTGGAGAGGAAGCAAATAAACTGAATAAGAAATGAGATGGGCGATATGACAACAGACCCCACTGAAATTAAAAGAATCATAACAGAATACTACAAAAAATTGTACTCCAACAAATTTGAAAACCTAGAGGAAAGGGACAAATTTCTAGTAACACACTACCTACCTAAACTAAGATAAACAGATTTAGAACAACTAAATAAACCCATAACAAAAGAAGAGATTAAAGAGGTAATTTAAAAACTCCCTAGAACAACAAAAAAAGGCCCTGGCCCTCATGGCCTCACTGGAGAATTCTACCAAACTTTCAGAGAAGAGTTAACACCACTACTACTAAAGGTATTTCAGGCCATAGAAAAAGATGGAATACTCCCAACTTCATTCTATGAAGCCAGCAAAACATTGTCACCAAAACCAGGTAACAACACGACAAAAATTAAAGAATTACAGACTAATATCCCTCATGAACATACATTCAAAAATCCTCAACAAAATTCTAGCCAATAGAATTCAACAACATATCAAAAAAAATAATTCACCATGACCAAGTAGGAGTCATACCAGGTATTTAGTGATGGTTCAACGTTAGAAAAACAATCAGTGTAATCCATCAAATAAATAAAACAAAAGACAAGAACCACATAATCTTATCAATCAATGAGGAAAAGGCATTTGACAAAGTGCAACACCCATTCGTGATAAAAAACTCTCAGCAAAATAGGAATAGCAGGGAAATTCTTCAACATAATAAAGGACATTTGTACAAAGCAAATAGCAAACATTATCCTAAATGGAGAGTCTGAAAGCATTCCCCTTGAGAACAGGAACCAGACAAGGATGCCCTTTATCACCACTCTTATTTAACATTGTGTTAGAGTTCCTAGCCAGAGCAATTAGACAAGAAAAAGAAATAAAATGCATCCAAATTGGTAAGGAGGAAGGAAAAGTATCTCTATTTGCAGATGATATGATCTTATACACAGAAAACCCAGAAGACTCCACAAGAAAGCTACTGGAACTAATAGAAGATATCAGCAAAGTATCAGGATACAAGATAAACATACAACAATCATTTGGATTCCTCTACATCAACAAAGAAAACTTCGAAAAGGAAATCACCAAATCAATACCATTTACAATAACCCCCAAGAAGATAAATTACTTAGAAATAAATCTAACCAGAGATGTAAAAGACCTATACAAAGAAAACTTCAAGGCACTACTGCAAGAAACACAAAGAAACCTACATAAGTGGAAAAACATACCTTGCTCACAGACAGGAAGACTCAACATTATGAAAATATCAGTTCTGCCCAAAGTGATCTATAGATACAATGCAATCCGGATCCAAATTCCAACATCATTTTTTTAACAAGATAGAGAAACAAATCACCAACGTCATATGGAGAGGGAAGAGGCCCTGGGTAAGTAAAGCATTGTTGAAGAAGAACAAAGTGGAAGGCCTCATACTACCTGATTTTAGAACCTATTATACTGTCACAGTAGTCAAAACAGCCTGGTACTGGTACAACAG
This sequence comes from Dugong dugon, assembly GCA_030035585.1. Taxonomy (NCBI): domain Eukaryota; kingdom Metazoa; phylum Chordata; class Mammalia; order Sirenia; family Dugongidae; genus Dugong; species Dugong dugon. The sequence continues at coordinate 14,671,124 of CM057472.1, read as the reverse complement.
ATACATAGACCAATGGAATGGAATTAAGAATCCAGATGTAAATTCATCACCAATGAGCGGCTGATATTTGACAAAGGCCCAAAGTCTGTTACATGGGGAAAAGACAATCCCTTTAACAAATGGTGCTGGCATAGCTGGAAAAAAAAAGAAACAAGACCCATACCTCACATCATGCAAAAAAACTCACTAAAAATGGACCAAAGACCTAAATATAAAATTGAAAACGATAAGGATCATGGAAAAAAAATAGGGACAATGCTAGGAGCCCTAATACATGGCATAAACAGAATATGAACCATAAGTAACAATGCACAAGCACCAGAAGAGAGACTAGATAACTGGGAGCTCCTAAAAATCAAACACTTATGCTCATCAAAAGACTTCACCAAAAGAGTCAAAAGACAACCTACAGACTGGGAAAAAAAAAATTGGCTATGACAAATCCGATCGGCGTCTTATCTCTAAAATCTACAAGACACTGCAAAACCTCAACAACAAAAAGACAAATAACCCAATTAAAAAATGGGCAAAGGATATGAACAGGTACTTCACCAAAGAAGACATTCAGGCATCTAACAGATACATCAGGAAATGTTCACCATCATTAGCCATTAGAGAAATGCAAATCAAAACTACCATGAGATACCATCTCACCCCAACAAGGCTAGCATTAATCCATAAAACACAAAATAATAAATGTTGGAGAGGTTGTGGAGAGACTAGAACACTTATACATTGTTGGTGGGAATGTAAAATGGTGCAAACACTTTGGAAATTGATTTGGCACTTCCTTAAAAAGCTAGAAATAGAAGTGCCATACCATCCAGCAATCCCACTCCTTGAAATATATCTTAGAGAAATAAGAGCTGTCACATGAACAGATACATGCACAGCCATGTTCATTGCAGCACTGGTAACAATAGCAAAAGACGGAAACCACCTCGGTGCCCAACAACTGATGAGTGGATAAACAAATTATGGTATATTCACACAATGGAACACTACGCAGTGATAAAGAACAACAATGAATCTTCAAAACATCTCATAACACAGATGAAGGAAGTCATTATGCTGACTTAAATTAGTCAAGTCCGAAAAGGAAAAATATTGTATGAGACCACTATTATAAGAACTCAAGAAAAGCTTTAAACATAGAAGAAATCATTCTTTGATAGTTACAAGTGTGAGGAGGGAGGGAGAGGGGAATTCACTAACTAGATCATAGACAAGAATTAGGTGAAGGGAAGGACAACACACAATACAGGGGAAGTCAGTACAAGTGGACTAAACCAAAAGCTAAGAAGTTTCCTGAACACAGTCAAACACTTTGAGGGACAGATTAGTAGGGGCAGGGGTCTGGGGACCAAGGTTTTGGGGGACATCTAGGTCAATTGGCATAACAAAGTTTATTAAGAAATTGTTCTGCATCCCATTTTGGAGAGTGGCATCTGGGGTCTTAAAAGCTAGCAAGCAGCAATCTAAGATGCATCCATTGGTCCCAACCCACCCAGAGTAAAGGAGAATGAAGAACACCAAAGACACAAGGAAAACATTAGCCAAGAGACAAAAAGGGCCACATAAACCAAAGACTCCATCACCCTGAGACCAGAAGAACTAGATGGTGCCTGGCTACCACCAATGACCACCCTGACAGGGAATACAACAGAGAGTCCCTGACGGAGCAGGAGAAATATGAGGTGTAGAACTCAAATTCACGTAAAAAAAACAGACTTAATGTCTGACTGAGACTGGAGGAACTCCAGAAGACATGGCCTCTGGACTCTCTGTTAACCCAGAACTAAAACCATTCCTGAAGTCAACTCTTCAGATAAAGATTAAGCTGAACTATAAAACATGAAATGAGGGCTGAGGGGCAAGATGGCGCTCTAGGCAGAAACACCACGCCGTCCCTCCACAGCAAAGATCCGAAAAACTAAGCCTAACAGAGAATCAACAATCCTGAAACCCTAGAACACCAAATGAAGAGATAAAGAACTCAGCCAAACACCAAACGGAGTGAGAATACTAAAAGAGAACGGAGAACGAGGAGAGACTCAGGCAGAGATTCCTTACCAGCTAACGCAGCGTGGATCCACCATCTTGGATTCCTATAGGAGACCAGCAAACGGGAGAGCAGCCTTGCAGAGCATCTGGTCGGAGACAGAACGACCGGTAAACTGTGGTGCGCGCTCTCCCAACACCCACCCCTCTCCGCCTCAGCTGGGGATCCCCTGCTTTCCGTGGCCGGAGTCCCTGAGCTGGGGGGCGCCGGTGCTTGGATTCCACGCGCCCGGGCTGGAGGCTTTCTGGGAGCCATTTGCTGGCACCTAGCGAACCTTTTTCTGCCGCCTCCCCCTACTTTTGCCTGGGTGCCTGGTTCCGAGTGCTGTCTCTGCTCTCTCCTGCGGGGCTGTGGGGCTGCGTGCGGGCGTGTGGCTGTTTCTAGGTCTGGGGTCCCGCGTGGGTGGGATCCCGGGGCCTTTGTTCGTTCGCCCCTCTGCTTTCCGTGGCCGGAGTCCCTGAGCTGGGGGGTGCTGGTGCTTGGAGTCCGTGCGCCCGGGCTGGGGGCTTTCTGGGAGCCGTTTGCTGGCCGCTAGCGAGCCTTTTTCTGCCGCCTCCCCCTCCTTTTGCCTGAGTGCCTGGTTCCGAGTGCCGTCTCTGCTCTCTCCTGCGGGGCTGTAGGGCTGCGTTCGGGCGTGTGGCTGTTTCCAGGTCTGGGCTCCCGCGCGGGTGGGATCCTGGGGCCTTTGTTCGTTGGCCCCTCTGCTCCCCGTGGCCACGGTCACTTAACCCCGAGACTACTGGCTTCTTGGAATTTGCGCCCCTGAGTGGGGGCTCTCTGGGTCCCATTTGTAGGCACTGACTGCTGGTGTTGCCCTTTTTTTTTCTCTCAATTTTATTTTTCTTCCTTTTTTGATTAGTTTTGTCATCTTTTACCTCTTTTTCCCTTTTGTCTTTCTTCATTGCTTAATTTCTCGTCTCTCTATCTCTTCCTTCTCTTTCTGATCCCTGAATACCAGGCGATGTATGCCTCTGTACCTTCTGGCCAGGCTGAGCTGTGAAAATTGAGACCGACTCCCCCAGACCTCATAGCTGCATCGGTGGGATCCCTGGGAACTTTGCAGTTCTTTAACTTTTCTGATTTTTATCTGGTCATTCTTTCCTTTTCTTTCTCTTCCCCCTTCTGGTTTCCTCCATCCCATAGTCGCTCATCCGTACATTCCAACGACAAGCTCCCCTAGCATTCTTTTATGTTTGTACGCTTTTTGCTCCTCCTCCTCTCTCCTCTCTCCCATATCCAGCTTAGCTTCACACATAACCATCTTCCCGCTGCACCCTACCTACCTGCACCGTGCACTAGACATCACATCACCAAGCGGTGCAGGCACGCCCTATTGGAACCTGCCCAGCACTGACTACCGACCGTCCTGGTGGCTGCGGTGAGTGCCACAAGCAACCCATCCCAGTGGCTCCTCCTCAACTAGATCTGCCCAGCTGTACCACAAGAACGAAAAAAAAAAAAATCTACAATCAATAAACGAGAGAAATATCTACTGAATGCCCCGAAAACAGCAAACAATATCAAAACATTTACAAAAACAAGACAAGATGGCTCCAATAGGCGTCCAAATTAAAACACCAGATAACTCTCCTGTGGAAGAAAATGCACTAGAAGTACCTGATACGGAACTCAAATCACTAATACTCAGAATTTTCCAAGAACTGAGGCAAAAAGCTGACAAACATGAGGAAAAAATAGACAAATTTATGGAAAATACAGACAAAAAATTGGAAGAATTCAGGAAGATGATGCAAGAACAAAATGCCAAAATAAATTCACAACTCAAAATTATACAAAAACAACAATTAGAAATCCAAAAGATAAACAACAAGATTTCAGAAATGGACGGTGTCATAGAAGGGCTGAGAAGTAGATTTGAAACCATGGAAGACAGGATCAGTGGAACTGAAGACAAACACTTGGATACAACTCTGTTTCAGGAAAACTCAGAAAAAAGAACAAAGAAAAATGAAGAGACCCTGAGAGTTATGTGGGACACAATTAAAAGCAAAAACTTACGAGTGATTGGCATACCAGAACAGGGGGAGAAAACAGAAAACACAGAGAGGATCATTGAGGAACTGCTGACAGAAAACTTTCCCAATATCATGAAAGATGAAAAGCTGGTCATCGAAGAAGCTCAACGAACCCCATATAGAAGAGACCCCAAAAGAAAATCACCAAGACATATCATATTCACACTCGCTAAAACTAAAGACAAACAAAGAATCCTGAGAGCAGCTCGTGAAAAACAAGAAGTCACATACAGAGGAGAAACAATAAGACTAAGCTCAGATTATTCAGCAGAAACCATACAGGCAAGAAGGCAATGGGATGACATATATAAAATCTTGAAAGAAAAAAATTGTCAGCCAAGAATAATATATCCTGCAAAACTCTCATTCAGATTTGATGGTGAAATTAGGTCATTTCCAGATAAACAGAAACTAAAGGAATATGCAAAAGTCAAACCAAACTTACAAGAATTATTAAAGGGAGTTCTTCGATCTGAGGACAAACAGCTTAAGCCCTCAGGCAGGACCTAGGACCTAGGACGCAGGTTAACATGAACCAGATACCATTCTAGGAACTGAACTACAGACGACTTTCCAAAAACAAAAGACATACAACAGGGAATCAGAGAAATCAATCAAAGGATGACAACAACATCAAAACAATGAAAGAGGGAACAAACGGCATAGGTATAGAACCTTCTAAAGGAGAAGAAGGCAAGGCGATACCAAGTAATGGTAGACTGCTTCAAAATTATAAAGATAAGGGTAAAATTCATGGTAACCACAAAAAAAGTTAACAAACCAACTCATAAAAATAAAGACGAAAAACATAAAGTCTCAACAAAAACAAAACCTACAAAAACAAAAGAAATGAACACAAAATCCACAAACAAAAGGAACTCAGCACAAGAGAGTAAGAAGAACAAAGAAAACTTCAGCATCACAAAAAAAAGCACTACAAAATGACAGCAACAAACTCACATCTATCAATAATTACACTGAACGTAAATGGACTCAATGCACCCATAAAGCGACGGAGAGTGGCAGAATGGATAAGAAAACAGGATCCATCTATTTGCTGTCTACAAGAGACACATCTTAGAAACAAAGATGTGAATTTATTAAAAATCAAAGGTTGGAAAAAAATATTTCAAGCTAACAACTATCAAAAAAGAGCAGGAGTGGCAATTCTAATCTCAGATAAAATAGACTTTAAAAGAAAATCTACTATAAAAGACAAAGAAGGACACTATATAATGATTAAGGGGATGATCCATCATGAAGACATAACCATAATAAATATCTATGCACCCAATGACAGGGCTCCAAAATACATAAAAAAACTCTAACAGCACTGAAAAGAGAAATTGACAGTTCCACAATAATAGTAGGAGACCTCAACACACCACTCTCAGTAAAGGACAGAACAACTAAAAAGAAACTCAGCAAAGATACAGAAGACCTAAAGGACACAATCAGCCAACTGGACCTCATAGACATATATAGAATAACCCATCCAACCGCTGCAAAGTACACATTCTTTTCCAATGCACATGGAACGTTCTCCAGAATAGACCACATCTTAGACCACAGAGCAATCCTCAACAAGATCCAAAATGCTGAGATAATTCACAGTATCTTCTCTGACCACAATGCCATCAAGGTAGAAATTAACACTAGAAAGAGCAAGGAAAAAAAATCAAACACATGGAAACTGAATAATAATCTGCTTACACATCAATGGGTAATAGAAGAAATCAGAGATGGAATTAAAAAATTCCTAGAATCCAATGAAAATGAAAACACATCATACCAAAACCTTTGGGACACAGCAAAGGCAGTCCTCAGAGGACAATTTATAGCAATAGATGCACATATCAAAAAAGAAGAAAGGGACAAAATCAAAACATTAACTACAGAACTCAAACAAATAGAAAGAGAACAACAAAAAAAAGCCTACAACCACCGGAAGAAAGGAGATAGTAAAGATCAGAGCAGAAATCAATGAAATAGAGAACAGAAAAACAATAGAAAGAATCAACAAAACCAAAAGTTGGTTCTTTGAAAGAATCAACAAAATCGACAAACCACTGGCCAGACTGACAAAAGAAAAACAGCAGAGGGCACAAATAACCCAAATAAGAAATGAAATGGGGGACATTACAACAGACCCAACTGAAATAAAAAGGATTATAACAGAATATTATGAAAAACTATATTCCAACAAATTTGAAAACCTAGAGGAAATGGATAAATTTCTAGAAACATACGGCCTACCCAAACTACAACAAAGTGATATTGAAAATCTGAACAGACCCATAACAAGAGAAGAGATTGAAAAGGTAATAAAAAAACTCCCAACCAAAAAAAGCCCTGGCCCAGATGGCTTCACTGGAGAATTCTACAAAACATTTACAGAAGAGCTCGTACCGGTTCTACTCAAGTTATTTCAGAGCATAGAAGAGGAAGCAACACTTCCAAATTCATTCTATGAAGCCAGCATAACGCTGATACCAAAACCAGGCAAAGACATCACAAAAAAAGAAAATTACAGACCAATATCTCTCATGAATATAGATGCAAAAATTCTGAACAAAATTCTAGCCAATAGAATTCAGTATCATATCAAAAAAATAATACACCACGACCAAGTAGGATTCATACCAGGTATGCAAGGATGGTTTAACATTAGAAAATCCATCAACGTAATCCTCCACATAAATAAAAGGAAAGAAAAAAATCACATGATTATCTCAATTGATGCAGAAAAGGCATTTGACAAAGTCCAACACCCATTCCTGATAAAAGCTCTCAATAAAATAGGTATAGAAGGGAAATTTCTCAACATAATAAAGGGCATCTATGCAAAACCAACAGCCAACATCATTCTTAATGGAGAAAGGCTGAAAACATTCCCCCTGAAAACAGGAACAAGACAAGGATGCCCTTTATCACCACTCCTATTTAACATTGTGCTGGAAGTTCTAGCTAGAGCAGTAAGGCAAGAGAAAGAAATAAAGGGCATCCAAATTGGTAATGAAGAAGTTAAACTCTCCCTGTTTGCAGATGATATGATACTATACATAGAAAACCCTAAAGACTCCACGAGAAATTTACTGGAAGTAATAGAAAGATTCAGCAGAGTAGCAGGATACAAGATAAACATTCAAAAATCAGTTGGATTCCTATACACCAGTAAAGAGAACGATGAAAAGGAGATCAGGAAATCAATACCATTTTCAATAGCCCCTAAAAAGATAAAATACTTAGGAGTAAATCTGACCAGGAATATAAAAGACCTATACAAAGAAAACTACAAAACACTGCTGCATGAAACCCAAAGGGATCTACATAAATGGAAAAACATACCATGCTCATGGATAGGCAGACTCAACATTGTGAAAATGGCAATTCTACCTAAAGCAATCTACAAATACAATGCAATTCCGATACAAATACCAACAACATTCTTCAAAGAGATGGAAAAACTAATTATTAACTTTATATGGAAAGGGAAGAAACCTCGAATAAGTAAAGCACTACTGAAGAAGAAGAATAAAGTTGGAGGACTCACACTACCTGACTTGAGAACCTACTATACAGCTACAGTACTCAAAACAGCCTGGTACTGGTACAACAACAGAGACATTGACCAATGGAACAGAATTGAGAACTCAGATGTAAATCCATCCACCTACGGTCACCTGATTTTTGACAAGGGCCCAAAATACATCAAATGGGGAAAAGACAGTCTTTTTAACAAATGGTGCTGGCAAAACTGGATATCCATTTGTAGAAAAATGAAACAGGACCCATACCTCACACCATATACAAAAACTACTTCAAAATGGATCAAAGACCTGAATATAAAGCCTCAAACTATAAAATTCATAGAAGAAAAAATAGGACCAACACTTCAGACCTTAATACATGGCATTAACAGGATACAAACCATAAACATCAACACAAAAAACCCAACAGATAAACTAGATAATTGGGATCTTCTAAAAATCAAACATCTATGCTCTTCAAAAGATTTCACCAAAAGAGTTAAAAGAGAACCTACAGACTGGGAAAAAATTTTTGGACAGTACAAGTCAGACAAAGGTCTAATCTCCATAATCTACAAGAAAATCCAACACCTCTACAACAAAAAGACAACCAATCCTATCAAAAAATGGGCAAAAGAAATGAACAGACACTTCACCAAGGAAGACATTCAAATGGCCAACAGACACATGAGGAAATGCTCGCGATCACTAGCCATTAGAGAAATGCAAATTAAAACCACGATGAGATACCATCTCACCCCGGCATTACTGGCACGAATCAAAAACACTGGAAATAACAAATGTTGGAGGGGCTGCGGGGAGACGGGAACTCTTATACACTGCTGGTGGGAATGCAAAATGATACAGCCATTTTGGAAAATGATATGGCGTTTCCTCAGAAAGCTAGAAATAGACGTACCATTCGATCCAGCAATCCCACTCCTAGGAATATATCCTAGAGAAATAAGAGTCATCACTCGAATAGACATATGCACACCTATGTTCATGGCAGCATTATTCACAATAGCAAAACGATGGAAACAACCTCGATGTCCAGCAACAGACGAATGGGTACACAAACTATGGTACATACACACAATGGAGTACTATGCAACGAGAAAGAACAATGAATCGGTGAACCATCTCATAACATGGATGAAACTGGAGGACATCATGCTGAGTGAAATAAGTCAATCACAAAAGGACAAATATTGTATGAGACCTCTATTGTAAAAACCCATGAAAAAATTCACATGCAAAATGTAACAATCCTTGTTGGTTACCAGGGATGGGGGGGGGGAAATACTAAATAGGTAATAGGTAAGTAGTAACTTGGGTGAGAGATGAGATAGTACATAGTACAGGGGAAACTAACACAACCTGCACAAGGAAAGGTCATGGAGGCCCTATAGACACATCCAAACCCCCCGAGGGACTGAGTTGTTGGACGGAGGGCTCTGGGGACCATGGTCTCGGGGAACATCTAGCTCAATTGGCATGACACTACTTATAAAGATAATGCTCTACATTCTACCTTGGTGAGTAGTGTCTGGGGTCTTAAAAGCCTATGAGCGGCCATCTAAGATACTCCACTGATCTCATCCCTTCGGGAACAAGGGAGAACGAAGAGAACAGGATACAAGGAAAAGATTAGTCCGAAGGACTAATGGTCCACAGCTACCAAGGCCTCCACAGGACTGAGCCCAGTACAGCTGGATGGTGCCCGGCTACCACCAATGACTCCTCTTACCAGGATCACAACAGAGGGTTCTGGGCAGAGCTGGAGTAGGATGTAGAGCATAATTTTAACTCCCCCAAAAAAAAAAAAAAAAAAAAAAAGAAGACCAGATATACTGGCCTAAAGAATACTAGAGAAACCTCGAGAGTGTGGCCCCCAGACACCCTTTCAGCTCAGAGGTGAAGTTACCTTCAAGGTTCGATGTTAGCCTGGGAATGGACACCCCAGTAAAACTAAATGGGACTAACGATGTACAGGAGTCCGGTGACAAGGGCCAGAAGGCAGAGGGAGAGTAGGAAACTGATGATAAGGAACACAAATTGAATAAGGACACTGTCGATGTATTGTGAGATTGTTGACCACTGCTATAGGGCAACATTTGTAGTAACTATTAAATGGGAGGCTGTTTTGTCCTGTAAGCCTTCATCTTGGGCGAGAATGGCAGCACAATTGGAAGAGCATGGTCAATATCACTTAAATGTGTAAGTAAAAAGTTTTGAAATGGTGTTTAAATAAAATAAAAATAAATAAATAAATAAATAAACAAATGAGAGTAAAGAGGTACAATAGTCCACTGACAAGGTCCAGAAGACAGAAGGGGACAAGGAAGCCCCCTGGTGATAGGGAACACAAGGTGGAGTAAGGATATTCTTGATGTGCTGTGAGATTAACCATGGTCATAGGGCAACATGTGTAGTAACTGTTAAATGAAAAACTATTTTGTTCTGTAAGCCTTCATCTTAAGTGAGAATAACAGCACAGTTGGAAGAGCGTAGTCACTGTCACTGAAGTGTGAATGTAGAAATTTTTGAAACGGTGTATCTTTGGCCATCTGTAATTTTCATCAAAAAAAAAAGGTTGAGAATTTAGAGGCTTAATACGTTGTGGGGTTGTTAACCAATGTCAAAAAACAACATGTGTACTACTATTTCATGAGAAACTATTTGCTCTGTAAGCTTTCACCTGAAGTACAATAAAATATATATTAAAAAAAAAAAACATGAAATGATACTTGTGAAGAGTATACTTCTTAGTTCAAGTAGATACATGAGACTAAATGAATCAAAAAAAAAAAAACAGAAAATAACAAATGTTGGAGATATTGTGGAGAGATAGAAACTGTCATGCACTGCTGGTGGGAATATAAAATGATATAACCACTATGGAAAATATTATGGCACCTCCTTAAAAAACTAGAAATAGAAATACCATCCAATCCAGCAATCTCACTTCTGGAAATATATCCTAGAGAAACAAGAAGTGTCACACAAAAGACATATGCACGCCCATGTTTACTGCAGCATATTCATAATAGCAAAAAGATGGAAACAACCCAAGTGTCTATCAACAGATGAATGGATAAACAATTATGGTACATTGGCACAATGGAATACAATTAATGATAAAGAACAAAGCTGAATCTGCAAAATCTCTCACAACATGGATGAACCTGGAGGGCTTTATGCTGAGTGAAGTAAGTCAATCACAAAAGGATAAATATTTTATGAGACCACTATTATAAAAAACAAGAAAAGGTTACACTCAGAAAAAAAAAAAAATCTTTGATGGTTATGAGGGAGCAGAGTGGTGGGGAGGAGAAATCACTAACTTTATAGTAGACAAGTGTTAACTTTTGTGAAAGGAAAGGCAACATACAATATAGAGGAAGTCAATACAACTTGACCAAGGGAAACTCATAGAAGCTTCGTAAACACATCCAAACACCTGGAGGGACTGAGTTACTGGGGCTGAGGGCTGGGGATCATAGTCTCAGGGGACATCTAGGTCAATAGGAATAACACAGTTCATAAAGTAAATGTTCTACGTCATAATTTGGTGAGCAGCAACTAGGGTCTCAATAAGTTGCAATTGGTCATCTAAAATATATCTATTGGTCTCATCATGGTAGGAGAAAAGGAGAATGAAGAAAACCAAGGACAAGGAAAATATCTGTCCAAAAGTCTAATGGACCACATGAACCATAGCCTCTACCAGCCTGAGCCCAGAAGAACTAGATGATGCCCAGCTACCACCACCATCCTGTCTGGCAGGGATCCAATAGAGGGTTCCAGACAGAGTGGAAGAAAAAGTAGAACAAAATTCAAATTCACAAAAAAGGACCAGACTTACTGGTCTGACACAGACTGGAGGAACCCCGAGACTATAGTCCCTGGGCACCTTGCTAACTCAGAACTGAAGCCGCTCCTGAATTCACCTTCCAGCCAAGATTGTTGTTGCTGTTGTTAGGTGCCTTTGAGTCGGTTCTGACTCTTAGTGACCCTATGTACAACAGAATCACACACTGTCTGGTCCTGTACCATGCTCATAATCATTGCTGTGCTTGAGCCCATTGTTGCAGCCACTATGTCATTCCATCTCCTTGAGAGTCTTCCTCTTTTTCATTGACCCTCTACTTTACCAAGCATGATATACTTCTCCAGGGACTGTCTCTCCTGATAACGTATCCAAAGTATGTGAGACGAAGTCTCGCCATCCTTGCCTCTAGGGAGCATTCTGGCTGTACATCTTCCAAGAAAGATTTGTTAGTTCTTTTGGCAGTCCACGGTATATTCAATATTCTTCAACAACACCATAATCCAAAGGCATCAATTCTTCTTATTTCTTGTTCATTGTCCAGCTTTTGTATACATACGAGGTGACTGAAAACACCTTAGCGTGGGTCAGGCACACCTTAGACCTTAAAGTGACATCTTTGCTTATTAACACTTCAAAGAGGCCGCTTGCAGAGGATTTGCCCAATGAAATGCATCCTTTGATTTCTTGACTGCTGCTTCTATGGGCATTGATTGTGGATCCAAGAAAACTGAAGTCCTTGACAGCTTCAATATTTTCTCTGTTTATCATGATGTTGCTTATTGGTCCAGTTGTGAGGATTTTTGTTTTCTTTATGTTGAAGTGTAATCCATAATGACGGCCGTCATCTTTGATCTTCAACAAGTGCTGCAAGTCCCCTTCAGTTTCAGCAAGCAAGATTGTGTCATCTGCATAACGAAGTTTGTTAATGAGTCTTTCTCTAATCCTGATGCCCTGTTCTTCTTCATATAGTCCAGCCTCTTAGATTATTTAACCAGCATACAGATTGAATGAGTATGGTGAAAGGATACAACTCTGACACCCATCATTCCTGACTTTAAACCATGCAGTACCCCCTTGTTCTGCTCGAATGAATATCTCTTTGTTTATGTACAGGTTCCTCATGAGCACAATTAAGGGCTCTGGAAATCCTATTCTTTGCAATACTGCCTATCATTTGTTATTATCCACACAGTCAAATGCCTTTGAATAGTCAGTGAAACATAGGTAAACGTCTTTCTGGTATTCTCTGCTTTTAGCCAGGATTCATATGACATTAGCAATGATAACCCTTGCTCCACATCCTCTTCTGAATCCAGCTTGAATTTCTGGCAGTTCCCTGTCAATGTATGCTGCAACTGCTTTTGAATGATCTTCAGCAAAATTTTACTTGTGTGTGATATTAATGATATTTGGTAATTTCCGCATTCTGTTGGATCATCTTTCTTTGGAATAGGCATAAATATGGATCTCTTCCAGTTGGTTGGCCACGTAGCTATCTTCCAAATTTCTTGGCATAGATCGGTGAAAACCTCCAGCACTGCATCCATTTGTTGAAACATCTCATTTGGTATTCTGTCAATCCTGGAGCCTTGTTTTTCAGCAATGTCTTCAGTGCAACTTGCACTTCATCCTTCATTACCATTGCTTCTTGATCATATGCTACCTCCTGAAATGACTGAATGTTGACCAATTCTTTTTGGTACAGTGACTCTGTGTATTCCTTGCTTCCTGTGTCGTTCTGTATTTTGCCCATAGACTCCTTCAATATTGCAACTTGAGGTTTGCTTTTTTTTCTTCATTTCTTTCAGCTTGAGAAATGCCAAGCATGTTCTTCTCTTTTGGTTCTAATTCCAGGTCTTTGCACATGTCATTATAATATTTTACTTTGTCTTCTCGAGCCACCCTTCGAAATCTTTTGTTCAGCTCTTTTACTTCATCATTTCTTCCGTTCACTTTAGCTGCTTAACATTCAAGAGCAAGGGTCAGTCTCTTCTGACAACCATTTTGAACTTTTCTTTCTTTCCTATCTTTTTAATGACCCTTAGCTTTGCATGGACCTCTGTATAGTGTAGGCTTCCACTCACCAAGACTGATGTAGCTACTGCCGCTGCTGAATGTCTCAAATAGCCAGCAACGGAAACCAACCCTGAATCACTAATGGAGCACACTCTTTCCAGGAAACCAAACACTCATTTAATGACAAGTTGACTATATTGTACACCTTCCACCTTTGAAGGGCTGTGATTCATCTTGACTCGGGTCAACAACACTTCAGGGCAGAGGTTTGCCTTTTCTGACCTCAGGACCTTGGCCAGCACCACTTCCAAGGGCTTACAGAGTATTTGATCCACAGACACAGGATTCCTCACAATATTGCCTCAGACTAAGGGGGCTGTTTTAGAAAGAGGAGGTCTGGCAGTGGGCAAAAGATCGTAGAATCTATAGCGAAGCTCTCATACACTGCACCCATCCACAACCTGCTGGCCTGAGAGAGCACTGAAATTACCTCTTAAAAATACAGCTCAGATACTGATTTAGAGATGATATGCTAAGAGTATGATGAAGACCAATCTTGAGGATGCAGTATTCACTCTAAATTAAGTATTGTGTCCTTAGTAGGCAGAATGCAAGTGTCTAGGAACCAACATGTAAAATAGGGGTGGCCCCACTTAACATTGTCCCCCTATTGATTATCTTGGGGAATGTGTTCTTTCCATCCCTGTAATATTTTAGACCCTGTGCATCTAGAGAACCTGCTTGCAGATGTGATCCCTTCCACCTGGAAATTTGGTAAGAGTTCTGTTGAAATTTAATCTCTGAATACCACTCAGTCACTCATGCAAAGAGATCCGCAGGCAAGGAAGGAAGTCAAAATACAAGCAGGATTAATTTTCCCTGATCCTCAGGAGTTGTTAGGAAAGGATATATTTGGTACACAGGTAATACATTGAGGGTGCCTCTTGGTGCCTCCGTTTAATAGGATTTAATAGGAAATGAGTAAGTGCAGCAGCCATAGCCTGAGAAGGGCATAGTAGTCAATGGCTCAGATCTTTCAGAGATGGGGAACTGAGTACCCCTACCAGGTGAGATACTTAAATCAGGAGAGGTGCTAGATGATGGGAATCTAAAAAGGATAGTAGAGGGAAAAAAATAATGAGTGTCAGCTGTGGTCCTAAGACCAATTGCAGTGGTGGGAGCTGTAGTATATATTCTTCTAATCCAGGAAATAAGACCCAGATGGATCTTTGAGGAATTTAGGGAATTAGCATAAGAAACAAGTAGTTCTCTGTCCACATTTCCTCTCCAAACCTAGAAACTCATCTCTCAGCTGCTGTGAATATCAGCTGCTTCACTCACTGAGACTTGCTCTCAGCATCAAGTAACTGCTTATCCTGAGGTAATACTCCCTCCTTTGCATGGTTTGCAGCCAATGAATGGCTTGGGAGGGGAGTCAAAGGCCTGAGACCGCCCCTCAATTTTGGACAACTCCAAAGGGCTCTTCTAGCTCCACAGTGCCCTCCCCCATCAACTTACAGACTCTATCGAGATCTCAGCTGCAACTGCATTTCAGGTCAATCTCTCGCTCTGCCCAGTCCTGATTTCCATACAGGTATGTATCCTGTGAGAACTTCCCCAAAAGCCTTCACACAATTTTCTACTTCATAATCTGTTCTAGGAACACATTCTAAAACAACAGGTTTAATTACTATTGACATGATTAATCTTTAATCTCATTAAAACTTGGTTTTAATGTGCCCTCAATCATATCAATATGTCAAGATAAAATTTATAGGAAGCCATAAAGATACAGAAGATTACTGAGACATTGTCAAAATGGGCAATGGCAATTCTAATCTTATCTAACAGTTCCTTCTGACACCAACAATCTTTAATCTGTTGATGACCAGTGGGCTCATAATAAACAACCTGATAACTTCTCCCATGGATGTATTTAGGTGCCATTTTTTGTTTTTCTTTGCATTTCTAGATACAATTTTGAGAGTAGAAATATAGTGCTGGCTGATTCATTTAAAGTTGAGTGAGAGAGTGGCATTCTCCTGTTCATATCTATTTGCCTTCATTCCAAAATCAGTGCTAGTAATTGGTAGATTGAAGATTAGAAGAACATTGGTAGTCCTAGGAAACATGAGATGTCATCCAGTCAGTCTGTATCAGATTGAATACAGGTCAAAGTCAAATAAAGTTTGAAATACTTGCCTTGATATAGACCTTCAGTGTGAAATTGAATATGAGCAAAGTACTCGAAAGAAATTTGGAAGCAATGAAGAAATATAGCTCTCTGCTTAGCAAGAGAAAATCCATATTTCCATGTCATTTATGACTGACAGTCTGTGGATCTTAAAAGAAGATTGTTAGAGATACTTCTGGAAGTGCAAAGTGACTTTTATTTAGCACCTAATGTGTGAGATGATCTCTCATAAATTATATGTATGAAAAACTTAAGAGTAATGAAGCACCTCTTGGTGCATGTCTTGTCAAAGGATGTAATGGATTACAATTAAAGTGAAAAAAGAACTGTTAAAGAACTTGTTGAATTCAGGATAGATAGGGTTTTTAGAACATTTCTTAAACCCAAACCAAAAAAACCAAGCCCATTGTCATTGAGTTGATTCTGACTCATAGTGACCCTATAGGACAGAGTAGAACTGTCCCATAGGGTTTCAAAGGCTGTAGTCTTCACTGAAGCAGACTGCCACATCTTTCTCCCACTGAGTGACTGGTGGGTTCGAACTGCTGACCTTTCAGTTAACAGCCAAGCTCCTTAACCACTGTGCCACCAGGGCTCCTCCTTCTTAAAACTGAAGGGAGCACAAATTTATCTTTCACAGCTGACTGAAGCTGGAGGTTAGCCTCTTGGAAGAGATGTCTGTTTGAATGAGGTTTGTTGACATCAGTGTTAAAAATGAAAATCCGAGAGCCTTTCTTTTGTTTCATAACATGGATAAGACCATAGGTCAGAACTTTCCTAAGTCGTCTTGTGACGACTGACAAGTCTGAAATTGGCATCCGAAGCTCTCAGGAGGTAGACTGTGACAAAGATAAGAACGTAACACAAGAAATATGAGCTTTTCATGAGCAAAGTTCTTTCCTTAAGCATCAACTTTTCTTCCACGTGAAATTATATTGCTGAAAATCAATATGGGTGTGATGCCTCATCTTCATCTATAATAAAGTGACTGGGCTTTCTCAGCACTTAAGTAAGAAAAAAAAAAAAAAACTCTTCTTCCATTTCCCACAGAGTACTTATGAAAGAGGAAAGAAAATGCCCTGGGAATGCAAAATATATCATCCTTTTATCAATTAAAATGCCTTTGACTGAAAGAAATAAAATATCCAATTCAACTTGGCTTAACAAAGAAAAAAATATATCCATCTCTTCAGCAAGAATTCTAGGGGCGGGACAATTCAGAGGTTAATTCAATGACTCACTGCTATCAGAGCTATGGGTCAGCTTCTGCGTGATTTCCTTGGCTTTTATCATTCTTCTCTATCTTACTTAGTGTGTGTGAAATGTAACTCTTAAGACTGCGAGATGTCTGCTTTAGCTCCAGGCTTCAAATCCTCATGCAACATAATTCAAACGCAGGAATTAGGCTACTTCCTGCATTTTATATCTATTTAAGCATTAGGAAAACTTTCTAAGAAGGTCTTCATATGCACTCCCCTTTATATTTCGTTTGCCAGGGTTGTTATCACTTGCTCATTCCTAAAGACATAACTGGAAAGGGATATGGAATAATCATGGCTGGCTTATATCATTCAACCCCTAGGTCTTGGAAGGTGCTGAGAAGCCCAAGAATAACTAGTACCTAACAAAATCAGGTGCTGTTAGCGTGGAAGTGGGAGGTGTTTTTACAATAGTTCTTGAGTATGAAAAACAATTTCTGCCACAGTCATCAAATTATTTGGTGTCCTGCTTAAAGTCCTGCTGGCCATTTTTTGCCTTGACCTTATAAAATCTTAATGGACAGCAAATATTTGTCACAGAAGAGCATATTTTACTTTGTTTCCTTACATCTCATGGGATGTGGTAAATAACATTCTCTTCCAATTAGTCTCAGAGGCAGAACATTCAAAGTAATTTTATGGAAAATGTAATAGCAAGTTGTTCTAACTTTAAATAGCTTAAATTCTAACTTGGTGCTATGCCAGATCACATGCAAGTAAAATTTTGCTGAAGTTAATTCAAAAACAGTTGCAGTAGTACATCGACAGAGAAATGCCAGATTCAGAAGAGGACGCAGAACCAGTGATATTATTGCTGATGTCAGATGCCCCCTGGCTGAAAGCAGAGAATGCCAGAAAGATGTTTACCTGTGTTTCATTGACTATGCAAAGGCATTCGACTGCGTGGATCATAACAAATTATGGATAACATTGAGAAGGATGGGCATTCCAGAACACTTAATTGTGCTCATGAGGAACCTGTACATAAATCAAGAGGCATTCGTTCTTTACAAGGGGATACTCTGTGATTTAAAATCAGGAAAGGTATGCATCAAGGTTGTATCCTTTCACCATACTTATTCAATCAGCATGTTGAGCAAATAACCGGAGAAACTAGACAATATGAAGAAGAACATGGCATCAGGATTGGTTGAAAACTCATTAACAACCTGCGATATGCAGATGATGCAACCTTGCTTGTTTAAAGTGAAGAGGACTTGAAGCACTTACTGATGAAGATCACAGACTACAGCCTACAATAAGGATTATACATCAATATAAAGAAAACAAAAATCCTCACAACTGGACCACTAAGCAACGTCATGGTAAATGGAGAAAATATTGAAGCTGTCAAGGATTTCATTTTACTTGGATCCACAATTAACACCTATGGAAGCAGCAGTCAAGAAATCAAACAATGTATTGCAGCGGGCAAATCTACTGCAAAGGACCTCTTTAAAGTGTTGAAAAGCAAAGATATTACTTTGAGGACTAAGGTGAGCCTGACCCAAGGCATGGTATTTTCAATCACCTCATATGCATGTGAAAGCTGGACAATGAATAAGGAAGAATTAATGTTTTGGGATTATGGCATTGGTGAAGAATATTGAATATATCATGGACTTCTAGAATAACAAACAAGTCTGTCTTGGGAAAAATACAGCCAGTGTGCTCATTGGAAGCAAGGATAGCGAGACTTCATCTCACATAATTTGGACATATTACTGGGAAGGACCAGTCCCTGAAGAAGGACATCATGCTTGGTCAGGCAGAGGGTCAGCGAAAAAGAGGAAGACCCTCAACAGGATGGATTGACATAGTGGCTGCAACAATGGGCTCAAATATAGCAACAATTGTGAGGACGGTGCAGGACTGGGCAGTGTTTCATTCTGTTGTACATAGGGTCACCATGAGTTGGAACCAACATGAAGGCACCTAAGAACAACAGCCTTGTCAGAATTTGTTGCTTTTATGCATATAAGAATATAGGCTGAGGAATTCAGCGTATGTTTATAGACTAGGTAACAGGAACTTTTTCTATTATTTCAGAATTTGAGCTGAGTTGCCAAAGCAGAGGACAATGAATTTTGATTTTGTTAGGGCTACATTTTCCTCTTAACTTATATTTTTGTAAACTGTTAATTGAAGTATATCGTATACATAGGAAAGCATACAAATCAAAAGTGGACATATTGATGAATTTTTCAAACTAAACTTATCTGGTTAGCCAACTTCTAGCTCAAGAAGAAGAATATTGCCAGCACTAGAGGGGCCCCTCATGAGCCCTCTTCCAGTTTTTACCTATCTCTCAAGCGCATCTTGCCTTCTAACACCAGAGATTATATTTGCATGTTTAACATAATATCAATGAAATCATACAGCTTTTTTTTCTCTCAGTGTTATGTTGTTATGTGTACCTACAGTTTGTTCTCATTTATGTATATTTTCTATTGTGAAGGAGCCCTGGTGGTGCAGTGGTAAAGCACTCAGCTGCTAACAGAAAGGTCAGCTGTTCAAACTCACCAGCTGCTTAGCAGGAGAAAGATGTGGCAGTCTGCTTCCTTAAAGATTTACAGCCAAGGAAACCCTACAGGGCAGTTCTACTCTGTCCTCTAGGGTCGCTATGAGTCGGAATTGACTCGATGGCAATGGGTTTGTTTTTTTCTATTGTGTGAATACCTCCCCTTGTAAATACTTTGTTCTAATATAGGTGAGCTTTGGGCTTTGAATAGTGCTGTTATTAAGCGTCCGTGACTCAGCTCCTGACTCATAGCAACCCCATGTATTACAGAGTAGAATTGCTACATAGGATTTTGTTGGCTGTAATCTTTATGGAAGTAGTCTGCCAGGCCTTTCTTCTGTGGAACTGCTGGATATGTTAGTAACAGATCATCAGTTGCAAACCGCTTGTGCCACCCAAGCTCCTAGTGCTAGTATGAAAATTCTAGTAAAAATATTTTGGTGAAATATAAATACATTTCTCTTGGGTATATATGTAGAAGTAAAATTGCTTGACCATAGAGTTAACACAGTTTTGTGCAGCTTTGGCAGGCACTGCCAAAGAGTTTTCCAAAGTGTTTGTACCAGTTTATATTCCCACCAACAGTGTTATGAAAGTTCTAGTTGCTTCACATATTCACCAACTCTTGATATCTTCTTTTTCTCTTTACAGACTCTGCTGGCATATAATGATAAGGAATATAGTTTTAATTTGCATTTTTGTAATGGCTAATGAAGTTGATCACTCTTTCATATGTTTACTGACAATTTGGATACCCTCTGTCTTAGGCTGGGTTCTCTAGAGAAGCAAAACTAGTAAAGTGTATAAATATATATATTGAGAGAGATTATATCAAGGAAACAGCTCACGCGATTGTAGAGGCTAGAATATCCCAAGTCCGTGGATCAGGGTAGAGGCCTCTCCCAAGTCACACAGCTACAGAAGCTGGCAAGCCCAAGATCGGCAGATTAGAGAGCAGGGCTCCCACTCACAGGATGTGCAGATTGACAAATCCCAGGTTCGGCAGATAAGCTGACAGCTCAAGTCCCAAGAACGGGAGATGAGATGACAGGAAGCAGCCGCAGGATCCAGAGAGAGCAAAAAGCCAGAACATCTGCTTATATACAGATGCAGGCCACACCCCCAAGGAGACTCCCTTTCATCTGATTGGCTACTCACAGTATATTCAATCATGGGAGTGATTACATTAAAACACGGAGAATCATAGCCCAGTCAAGTTGACACACAATCTTAACCATCACACTCTCTTTTGAAGTATCTCAAAGTTTTATGCTAATTTTAATGGGTTGTCTATCTTTTCTTTATTGCTTTGTATATATATATTTTAATATTCTGGAAATTAATTCTTCACTGCGTTATGTTTTGCAAATATCTTCTTGTATTCTATACCTTATATTTTCACTCTTTTAGTGGTGTCTTTTGAAGAACAAAAATGATTTTAGTATAATCCAATTTATCTCTTTTTTTTTATTAGACTAGATTTTATCTAGACCCACTTTAATCATAAATATGTTCTTCTGTTTTTTCCCCATATACACTTGATGATTTTACCATTTATATATTTGGATCTGCAATCCATCTTTAGCAGTTCTTGTAGTATGTATCTTCTGGTGATAAATTCCCTGAGTTTTTATTTATCTAAAAATATCTTTATTTCACCTTAATTTTGAAAGATGGTTTTGCTAGATACAGAAATTTAAGTTGACAGATTTTTTTTTTATTCTGAATTTTAAAGATGTGACTCTATTGCCTTCCAGCCACCCGTTCTGAGAATAAGTCAGTTGCTATATTTATCATTGTTCCTCTTATTGTAATATACTTTTTCCCTCTGGTGTTTAAAATTTACTCTTTATATTTAATTTTAAGCATTTTATTTTATATGCACAAATGTACTTTTCTTTATATTTAACCTGCTTGTGGTTTTCTGATCTTCCTAGATCTTTGCACTGATGACTTTCATTAATTTAGGAATGTTTTTGGCCAATATTTTTTCAAGCTCTCTTTTTTGCCTCTTCATCTCCTTTCTTTCTGAGCATGCAATTATACATAGATAGATTGTTATTGCTTCACAGGTTACTGAGACCATGATATTCTGTTAAGCCTATCCAACTATCTCTTTAATTTTGTTTTATTTTTCATTTCTAGCATATACATTTGCATCTCAATGACAGTTTTTATATCTCTCCATTAATTGTATATACTTCTCTGTAGATTTTGTAACAAATGTATCCTAGTATTTTAAAGTCATTGCTAGTTCCAACATCTGTGTTATCTAGGGACCTGTTTTTATTGGTAGAGTTTTATCTTAATTGTCAATCAAATCTTCTGTTTCTTCACATGTCTAGCAATTCTTTTTATGTTATTCTGTACATTGGAGATGTCATTTCACAGCGTCTCTGAGTTATGTTATTTTTGTCCTGAAGAGTATTGAGTTTTGTTTCACTGTTTAGCTAAGTAACCGACAGAAAACCTTGATCATGTAGAATTTTCATCTTGTTCTTTGTTAGGATGTATAATTTTTTATTTTGCCCTTAATCCACGGGCATGTCCCTTAGTCTTGAGATATGGTATTTACTTATACATCGTGAAATTCCAGGATGTTTACCAAGCCCTTCTAACTCGACAAGACTTTTAATTTCAAACCGTGTCTTTTTGCATTGGCAGAAGCTGGAAGCTCTGATCAGTTACTTCAGTATCCTAGGTCTTGTTCACCCTGGGATGACTGGACTCTCTCCTAGTACATGCAGAGTTCAGGGGTCAATCAAGAATTTGGGGAGAATTGGTTTTGGTACTCCCCCATTTGTGACTCCCTTTAATTCTCCTTTTGACTCTGCAATAACTATTGTTTTTATTCATCAGTTTTTAGGCTTGTTCTCTCCACTCCTTGTTTCCCTACTCAGGATGTAATCCTCTTTTTCTGTTGCTGAATTATCTTGTTTTTCCACCGTTAGGCTGCTTTCTGAAATTCTCTATTCTTTATAGTCTCCACCTGAATCTCCAGTCTTGTGAGATTTAAAGATCGTTCTACTGGTTTAAGATATTTATTTCCCCATGTTCATATAAATTGAAAATTATAGTATTTGTTCTCTTCTTGTTATGCTGTAGATATGAGGTATAGCAGGTTTTATTTTCTCTTCTTATTGATTTTTATCATCGGAGAATGAGTGGAGAAATTAAAATGCATGTGGCTGTGTTTTTATACTATATAAACACAGAATTACATTTTAAAAATACTTGAAAATGAATTGTTTGAATATCCAGGAGTGAATGAAAAAGCACACATTATTATCTTCCTAAAATAGTGTCAAAGATGTCAGGAAGGTATTTCTTATTGAAGACAATGTTGACAAAAATTAATAGCCATTTCCTGTCTAGACATTGTGTCCAGTCAGTTTAATAAAGCAATTACAGATGGGTAGCTTATGTTCACTTTTGTGTTAGGCGCTTTGAGAAATGCAAAGAAATATAAAACCTGGCTCCTGCTTGAAGAAAATTGCTGATGAGTTTAGGAGGCAGACATTCAAAGTTAAGTACTGATATGATTCAATGATACAAAAGTTTGAGGCAATAAGACTAAGTTCAAACAGGTAAGGTAAAACTGACAAAAAAAGTTATACACTTGAATAAAAATCTTTTAACTGACTCTGGTGTGAAAGTGGGTGAGAGGTTGAAATTTTCTATCAGAGTGGGTCTAGTCAGGCCTGTTCAACCAGTTTAGGTCTATTCAGAAACACATATCAAGTAATTTATTAATTGGTGGTGCAATTATTTCAGTCTAAGAGAGCTCATAATCAATTAGCCATAGCCAAAGATCCCCATGGTGAGATCATTCTTACAACCACAGTAGAAACCCAGGAGTCTACTCCAATTTCATCATTTCTTACCAGCATCTCTTAGTACCATTATATTCCTTCCAAAGATGTTCTTTCCCTTTTCATCAAATATTTCTTAACAACTTGATGAAGAGAATATTCATCTGTGTCTACTGCAGAGACAAAGTGAGGGGGTGAGGAGTAAGTCACCGCCATGACTCATAAATCCATTCTGGCATTCTTGTCCTCAGAAAGTGTTTGGATTTTTTGGCCAAAAATTCTATTTACTTAACTGATTCAAGTGTTTCTTTTTATTTTATGGAAATAAATCCAATTTTATTTCTGTAGACAATAAACCACAAAGAAAAAAAAAGAACACAATGTATTTTCAGCATCATTATAGCTAAAGGTGCTCAATAAAATATAAGCAGTGGTAGTTGGGTAGGCTTATTAAGAAAGCTCTTTAAAGATCTATCCAGGGATGTCACCATATTGCTTCCCTGCTTTCTTTTAGCCTTGAAGATCCAGCATCCATCTTAGACCATTAATTTATCCTTAAGATATAAGAGTTTTATGGTTTTAGTTCTTATATTTAAGTCTTTGATCCTTTTTTAGGTAATTTTTGTATGTGGTGCGAAGAAGGGGTCCAAATTCATTATTTTGCATGTGGCTATGCAGTTGTCCTAGCAATATTTGTTGAAAAGATTCTCCTTTCAGTATTGAATGGTCTTGGTATTCCTTTTGCAATTTAGTTGACAATCAGATACATAATTTTATTTCTTGAATCGCAATAGATGCAGAAAAAGCTTTTGACAAAATCCAACACTCTTCCATGACAAAAACTTTCAACAAACTAAGAACAGATGGAACTTTTTCATCTAATAAAAGACATCTATGAAAAATCCTTGGGTAATACAATAATTAATGGCAAAATTCTGGATACTTTCTGTATAAGAGCAGGAACAAGAAAAGGATGTTGCTACAACCACTTCTATTCAGCATTGGAGTGGAAGGATCATGGAGGGTCTAGACAAGGAAATTAGGCAATAAATAGAAATAAAAAGCATCCAGATTGGAAAGGGAGAAGTAAAATTATCTCCGTTTGCAAATAACATGATCTTGTATATAAAAAATCATAATTAATTCACTAAAAACTATAACAACTAATGAAAGAGGTCAGGGAGCTTGCAATATACAAGATCAACATACAATAATCAGTTCTGTTTGCATATACTTGCAATGAACAATCTGAAAATGAAATAAAAAAAGGAATTGAATTTATAGTAGCATCAACAGAATGAAATGCTTATAGATAAATTTAACAATGAAAATGCAAATACTATAGGGTCGCTATGAGTTGGAATTGACTCGATGACAATAGGTTTGGGTTTGTTTTTTTATATACTGAAAAATATAAAACATTGTTGAAAGAAAGAAGATCTAAATAAATGGAAAGACTTTCATATGTATGAAATGGAAGAATTAACATTCTTAAGATGGTGATACTTCTAAGTAAGCTATAAATTCTATGCAGTGCCTATCAGAATCCCAGCTGTTTTCTTTGTCAGAATTTACAAGCTGATACTATAATTCAAATGGAAACTCAAGAGACCCAGAATAGCCAAAACAATCTTGAAAAGAACAGAGTGCAAATGGAGACATTTAAAGGAGTGTTTACTGCATTATTGTTTGCAATTGAGAAGGATTGGAAAAACACCTATAATTACTTTGACATGGGAATGAATAAGCAAACAGCAGTATATTCATACAAAGGAATACTATACATCAGTTATAAGGAATTAACTGTATAAATGTAGCAACATGGATAGATCAAAAGCCTAAATGTTTATTTTAAAAAGTAGGTTAAAAAGTGATACGTACAGAGTGATAGCGTTTAAAACATACCAAGGAATACTATAAATTGTTAATGTAGTCAACTTATTTAAAATGTGTTGGAAGAATACACACCAAAATTTTTATAGTACTTTCCCCTAACAGATTGAAAGAGAGAATTTTGATGAGAAAAAGTACATACTTAAGATGACCATCTAATATATCATAGAAACAGATATTTTTGAGAGTCAGCACTATTAATAATTGTTGCAAGAACAAATATTATACCAGATGTAAATAATTACACCAATTTTAAAATGCGCTGTCTAAACAAAGTGAAGAATATGAACCTCCTGGTGCAATGGTTAAGCATTCACCTGCTAACCAAAAGGTTAGCAGTTTGAATCTATCAGCCGCTCCTTAGAAATTCCATAGGGTCGCTATGAGCTGCTATGACTTGGAATCGACTCGACAAAATAGGTTTGGTTTTAGTTTTATTCGTAGGAGAGTCAACATAATCTGTTATATTTTGTTTCCTATATTAAAAAGGAGAGGATCTAAACTAATAGGATAAAGTGTTAACTTGCTTTAAATCTGGATGGTGATCAAATGTCTGTAATACACTTTTATACTCTAATGCTATTTTGTAAAAACATGAATTTTGTTTATGTGTATATGTGTATCTATGCAGAATAAATACCGGAAAGACAATCCCAAGACTAGGGGATCATTCTGAGTATATAGAGCCAAGCAGACAGCAGTAGTTCCAAAGGGGAAAAGGTCAGTGAGTCTTAAATTCTACCCCCATAACAATGGCTTTTATCTGGTATACATTTTGTTGAATATAATAAGTTCATTTTTTGTCTGGAAAATGAGTTAAGATTGTGTTTTAGTTATCTATCACTGTGTAATAAGTTAACAAAAAACTTTATGTTTTGAAATAATTTTTATTCTGTTTCATGATTTTGTGAGTCAAAAATTTGGGCACCTACTTTGCTAGTCAATTTTTCTGCTTCATGTGGCATCCTCTGGAATCACTTAGAGGTATTTAGCTGGTGACTGGTCTGGTCTGCAGGGTCCAAGGTGGATATTCACATGGCTGGTGCCTTGGTGAGAAAGGCCGGAAGGCTGGGCTCACCTGGGCTCTTTCCCTCTCCATTTAGTCTCAGGGCCTGTCCATAGGATCTCTCCAGGTGAATGGTCAGACTTTTTATATGAGGGCTCAGGTGTCCAACAGTGGGTGTTCCCAGAGGCTCAGGCAGAAGCTGTAGGACTTATTATGGCCTGTTCCCAGAATTCCAGAAGGTCACTTCTCCTATATTCCACTGGTTTATAAGTCAACATGATCCATATGACATAGATGGATAGGAAAATAAACTAAAAGAACAGGGCTGGAAACTCCAGACAAAGGTAAAAGAGGTCCAACTATAAACAAGGGAATGCAGCAACAATTTAAGCTCCCATCAGCACTAGGGAGGCAGCTGGAGCCTTGGATGGGAGGGGCAGGTGGTTGCGTTCCTAACAGGGACCCTGGAACTCATGTTCCTAGAGATCTTAGAAAATAAGCAAGTCATATCAAAGCTAGGACTAATTATATAACCATCAACACACAAACTCCAGAAGATAAGCTAGATAACTGGGATCTTCTAAAAATCAAACACCTATGCTTTTCAAAAGACTTCACTAAAAGAGTAAAAAGAGAACCTACAGACTGGGAAAAAAATTTTGGACATTACAAGTCAGACAAAGGTCTAATCTTCATAATCTACAAGAAAATCCAACATCTCTACAACAAAAAGACAAATAATCCTATTAAAAAATGGGCAAAGGAAATGAACAGACACTTCACCAAAGAAGACATTCAAGCAGCCAACACATAAGGAAATGCTCACCATCACTAGCCATTAGAGAAATGCAAATTAAAACCACAATGAGATACCATCTCACCCCGGCATTACTGGCACAAATCAAAAACACTGGGAGTCACAAATGTTGGAGAGGCTGTGGGGAGATCGGAACTCTTATGCGCTGCTGTTGGGAATGCATAATGATACAACCATTTTGGAAAATGATATGGCACTTCCTTAGAAAGCTGGAAATAGAAATACCATACAATTCACTAATCCCACTCCTAGGAATATATCCTAGAGAAATAAGAGCTGTCACACGAATAGACATGTGTACACCCATGTTCATGGCAGCATTGCTCACAATAGCAAAAAGAAGGAAACAACCGAGATGCCCATTAACAGATGAATGGATAAACAAACTATGGTACATACACAAAATGGAGTACTATGCAACCACAAAGAACATGATGAATCTGTGAAGCATAACATAATATGGATGAAACTGGAGGACATTATGCTGAGTGAAATAAGTCAATCACAAAAGGACAAATATTGTATGAGACCTCTATTGTAAAAGCTCGTGAAAAGTTTACACACAAAAAGTAACAATCTTTTTGGTTACGAGGGATGGGAAGGGTGGGGGGTGGAATACTAAATAGACAGTAGATAAGTGGTAACTTTGGTGAAAGGTAAGACAGTACACAATACTGGGGAAGCCAGCACAACTTGTACACGGAAAGGTCATGAAAGCTCCATAGACACATCCAAAGTCCCTGAGGAACTGAATGGCTGGGCAGAGGGCTGTGGGGACCATGGTCTCGGGAAACATCTAGCTCAAATGGCATAACACAGTTTATAAAGACAATGTTCTACAGTCTACCTTGGGGAGTAGCGTCTGGGGTCTTAAAAGCCTGTGAGCAGCCATCTAAGATACTCCACTTGTTTCATCCCTTTGGGAGCAACAGAGAATGAAGAGAACAGGATACAAGGAAAAGATTAGTCCAAAGGACAAATGGACCACAGCTGCCAAGGCCTCCACCAGACTGAGTCCAGTACATCTAGATGGTGCCCGGCTACCACCACTGACTGCTCTGACAGGGATCACAACAGAGGGTTCTAGACAGAGCTGGGGAAGGATGTAGAACAAAATTCTAACACACAAAAAAAGACCAGATTTACCAGCCTGACAGAGACTGGAGAAACCCCAAGAGTATGGCCCCCAGACACCCTTTTAGCTCAATGGTGAAGTCACACCCGAGGTTCACCGTTCAGCCGGGGATTGGACAGCCCCATAAAACAAAAGGGGACTAAAGAGGCACAGCAGTACAGGGACAAGTACTAGAAGGCAGAAGGGGACAGGAAAGCTGGTGATAGGGAACCCAAGGTTGAGTAAGGACAGTGTTTACATGTAGTGGTGTTCTTAACCATTGTCATAGGGCAATATGTGTACTAACTGTTTAATGAGGAAGTATTTTGTTCCCTGTAAACCTTCATCTAAAGTGAGAATTGCAGCATAACTGAAAGAATGTAATCGACGCCACTGAATTGTACATGTAGAAATTTTTGAAATGGTGTATCTTTGGCTATGTATATTGTCACCAAAAAAAAAGTCCTTGAAGGCCAAGAAGGCAGTGTGTTGACATGTTGTGGGATTGTTAACCAACGTCATAAAACAATATGTGTACTGATTGTTCAATGAGAAACTATTTGTTCTGTAAACCTTCACTTAAAGTACAATAAATAAAATTAAATTAAAATTAAAAAAAACTACTAGGAATAATTAGGTCTACTAGAGATTTCCAAAGTCTCTGAACTCTTGAGTTGCTTACACTATGGTCAGCAGACACCAGGAGGCCTGTATCCACATGGCAGTGTATCACTGGTGCTGAGATGCCCAAATCCTGTTGACCATATAGGTGCACATAAGCAACACATAGACATCCAACACAGAACTCCACTTTCAAATGTATCTAATATTCCCTGCTCAGGGAACTCTGATTAAATAGATCTGTCACACTATATTATCCATCCTTTGGTATTATCTAAGTTTTCTCTTTGCAGAGTAGGGTATGACAAGAATTAGAAGAAATTAAAATAGAAAACATACCTGTTATTTGCTATATTTTCACTGCCTCTCCTCATTTCTGCCAAACTCACTGTTCATATAAGAAAAATAATATATTGGCTCACTATCCAAGAAACTTGTTTTCCTGAGTGCTTCCAAAAAGGACCCACAATGCCTTCTCTTGAGCCCTACTATGAGCAACTGCAAACCTTTGTGGGAATATAATTGGCAGAAGAATCTGAAGCCATGGAATATTTATTGTGAATAAGCACAAGATGCCCAGGAATCAAAGTAATGCCCTTTACTCCACTGACAGTATTGTTTGGTCAAATAAATGAAATATGATTTATTTATCCATCTTAATATAAGGGATTATAGCTCACATCCTTTCATTAGATTTTAAAAATATTCCCTGTAACAATAGATTTTACACTGCCTGAGGAATCAACCACTAATTACTCTTTTTATTCCCCATGGTAAATAAATACCTTAAAAATTAAACACTAAAAATCAATGCTCAAAATATTTTAAAAACTAATTAGAACGAGATTCTTTTATAATTTTTTTATTAAAAATTGTTTTCATTTGAATTCCATTATTCCTTCAAGGCAGTGGCTTTAATTGATCTAATTTTAATGGTTTCTCACATGATGCATGTCACTGGTTTATATCAACATTCTGTCACCAGCTAAATAAAATAGCTTATCCTTGGTATAGTTTGTTTCTCTAGGGTTAAAATCACATCCATACAAGCACCTTTTTTAGAGTTAAGAATTAGGTTTTTTTTTTAATACAGGTACGTAAAGAAAAGAAAAGAAAATAGACATTCACAGGACATTCATCAATAGTCTGTAATTTTACCAAAAAAATTATTACAGCAGGATTTATTATTTCCAAGACTCAATTATATATCTTTCAAATGTCTTGGACAAAAATTCTGGAAGCTGTCACCACTGATCTTCATTACTTTCATTATTCAAGAGACAAATGTTTCTAGATTGTTCTTAGGAAGA
The DNA here is from genome assembly GCA_030035585.1 of Dugong dugon. Taxonomy (NCBI): domain Eukaryota; kingdom Metazoa; phylum Chordata; class Mammalia; order Sirenia; family Dugongidae; genus Dugong; species Dugong dugon. Next base: position 14,641,098 of record CM057472.1, on the reverse strand, counting down.
AGTCCTCAGTCCCCTAATATTCCACAAACTCTGCCAACAAATAGGGAGGTTATTAAAACAACATAAGCTAAGGAGGACATATATATTTCAACAATATGAAATAAAAAGTTAAAAATAATATTTTAGACTCTGAAATGTCTCTTAAAACTTCTTAAAAAATACAGTAAGAACTCTAAGAGTTCCCAGAACACGTTCAGTCCTTTCATAAGTCATAATATACCCCTTGTCCTTCCCTCTCTCCAACTAGAGTAAGCATAATCCTCATTTATGTGCACAAAGTATGGTACTAAAGTGTAAGGAATCTGTCCTGGAAGACAATTGATATGTATACAACTTTACAGATTTCAGCTTTGTTTGACTTGGACAAATCTGGCTACTTGCAAGCTGGCTAGACAATTCATTCAATGACTCAACGCATGATTATTGAGAACATTGTCTATATACCTCATGATATGGCAGTGAACAAGATGCCGTCTATGTCCTCATAAGTCTTGGACATAGCACTTTTTAAGGGAAGAAAACATTCCCTAGAACCATCTAATACTCTAAATTTGACTTCTCATCTTCAGATTCCACACCTATAATTTACTGGTCCTGAATCCAGGTCATCTCCTATTAACTAATCATTGCTTTCTTCTTTCTTTCCCTCCTTCCTTCCTTTTCTTCCTTCCTTTCCTTTCTTCCTTCCTTACTTCCTCTCTTTCTTTCCATCTCTCTCTCTCTCTTTTTCTTTCTTCTTTAAGGTTAGGTCTCCCTTAACCTCAAGTTCTTCATTTTCTTCATGTTTGTCCAGACTATCGTTTTCATCATATACCCTCTACTTATTCATTCCCTTTGGTTCATACCTTCTGCTTCCAAGACATCTTTAAGATCAGACTGGGTTCAACCTAGCTACTAATGTCAATCAGGTCCACTTGAAGGTATAAACCCAAAAGAACTGAAAGTAGAGACTCAAATAGATACTTTACAACAGTGTTTATTGCAGCATTATTTACAATATACAAAGGGTGGAAACAACCCAAGTGTCTATCAACAAATGAAAGGATAAATAAAATGTGGTAGACATATACATACAATGAAATTTTTATTCAGCCATAAAGAAAAATGATACATGCCATGACATGGATGAACTGTGAAAACATACTGAGAGAAGTAAGTCAGATACAAAAGGACAAATATTTTATGATCCCAAAACAAACAAAAAAACGTTGCCGTTGAGTTGATTCTGACTCATAGTGACCCTATAGGACAGAGTAGAACTGGCCCATGGGGTTTCCAAGGAGCAGCTGGTGGATTTTTGGTTAGCAGCCGTAGCTCTTAACCACTGTGCCACCAGGGCTCCATCCCACTTATATGAAATATCTAGAATAGGCAAATACATAGAGATCAAAGTTTATTAGTGGTTACTAGGGGCAGATGGGAGTGGAAAACAGAAAGGGTTTGCTTAAGAGGTACTGAATTTCTGTTAAGAGTGGTGAAAAAATTTGGAAACAGAGAGTGATGATGGTTGCATAACATGGTGAACGTAATTAATCAGTTAATGTCACTGAATTGTACAAATGGTTGAAATGTTTTGTTATATACATTTAACCATAATAAAATTAACAAAATAATAATAATGTTAAAAATGGAAAAAAAATGTGGTCTCCTTTCTTACTCTTCCAGTCCAAATTAGGTGGCCCGCCTACACTTTTGAAATCATAGCAATTAAAAGATAATTTTTAAATCATCTCTTTGTATGCTTATAATCTTAGTCAAGGTTTGAGAGAAACAGAGCCAGTGAGACATATATATATATATATGCATATATATATCATACATATATATATCACACATGTATATATCTATCACATATCTATGTACATATATATCTATACATATATAGCCCTGGTAGTGCAGTGGTTAACAGCTTGGCTGTTAACCAAAAGGTCAGTGGTTTGAATCTACCAGCCACTCTTGGAAACTCTATGGGACCATTCTACTGTCTTATAGGATTGTTACAAGTCAGAATCGAGTCGATGGCAACACCCAACACAGTGAGAGAGATTAATTTCAAGGAGTTGATTTATATGATTGTGAGAGGCAGGCAAATCCAAAATCCAATAGCCAGGCAACAGACTGGAGACTCTTACAGGCTAGAGTCCCAAAATCCATAGGTCAGACAATGGAAAGAGTGAACAGTGAGGGGGATCCAGCAAAATGACTACTTACAGTCTGAAGACATAACACATCCTAGAAAACCCCCCTTTTTTGCCCTTAAGGCCTTCAGTTGATGGGATGAGACCCACCACGTTATGTAACGTAATCAGGCCAACTGATTTAATCAAACGTAACCCTTCATTACAGCAAGTAGACCTGTGCTTGACCAACAACTTGGCACCATAGCCTAGCCAATTTGATGTATAAAATTAGTCATCACACTTATACTCCACAAACTATAAGTGACTCGAGGCCAACTTATATGTTTTTGTATATGACAAAAAATATATAATGACAGCACACAAATAATATGAAAGGTGCTATTTTTCTAACAACATCTTAAAATCATGAGTCTGTGATTGGCCAAATAGAAAAGACAATCCCGACTATGAATGCAACAGGATACCATTTATGTGTAAATTGTATGTGTATGAATGTGAACAATTAACAACCCCAAGCACCTCCTCCCAAAAAAAGAAAACCAGCAAAAAAATCCCAACACCTAAGGAATAATAACTTCCAACTTAGCAGTTGGTTATGACTGGAAAAAAAAGTGTAAGGCAAAGAGTAACATGGATGCATCTATTGGAAATGTGTCTTAACAACTCAACTGGCTAATGATAGTTATCTTCCCCCCTGCCATATCTGTTGTGAAAGTCACTGATTCATCATACTCAAAAAGGTATTTTCAGAAAAAAATGATTAATTACAGCTTATAATGAAGGGCACGGCAGTGGCTGCCACTCTGCTGGGTGTTTCTGAGATGACTTGTATCTAGCATTCTGCCTGACTGCTGTCTGCCACACAAGGACTTTAGGGGACAGAGGAAAGTTTTTACCTCAAAATTAGTCTTTCCAAAAGTGCTAAAGTCCAAAAAAAACCAAAGGTGGCGTTGGCCTAAGGATTATTTTTCAAAAATTCACAAGTTGATTTCTCTCAGAGGATTTTGTAGTAAAACATGCGAAAGCCAGAACCTATGTAGGCAGATACCTGTCAGAAAAGGAAAACGCAAATGTTTTCCACTAATAAAGAGTAATAGAAAAGTGGTAAGACTGCACCCTGTCAAAGGCAGAAAACGTGCGAGACCCAGAAAAACAAGGCAATCTGGTCACGTTCCGGCTCTCACAGCTTTCACTGCACTAGTTTCCCACAAGATAATAATAAGTGTATCATATAAAATCAACCAAAAATTACTACTTTTTGTGTTATAATAAACTAGTTAATACTGAGTGCATTTATGATATAAGAACCAAGAGCAAATTCTCCTTGAAAACATGCGATGAATTGTTTACTTTACATAGCTGAAAAAAAGAATTTATAGTTTAATGATATCTCTATCTCACTTATATATCACTTTTGCTGAGTTACAATTGAATGTGCTATAATCAAGACTGGCTACATGATTTATGGGACCTGAAGCAAAATGAAAATGTGGAGCCCCTTGTTCAAAAATGATTAAGAATTTCAAGATGGTAACAGCATAGTGTTAAACCAAGCACGGGGCTCTATGTTCTTGCACAGGCTGCATGCCTATAAAGCTGGCCCTGGCTGTAATTCAGAGTTTTTATTTCAGGTACTCTGCTTGATACATCCAACTACAAATTAGAATCTTTCATCTGCTAGAAGAGTCAACGCAGCTCCCAGCATTGACACAGAAGATACGGTAGTGCAGAAAAGCACAATGGGTCTAGCTAAGGTTCAAGAAGCCAGCAGGAGTGTTCAGACAATAACCTAGGTCTCCTAACTCCAGTCCAACTCTTGGTTTATCAGATTTCATCTCCAAATCAAGCTTCAATTTCAACAAATGGCACGGACATTTATGACCAATATACTCTGTCTCCCCTCAAAACGTCACCCCTGGAGTTGGTTCGGGGAATTTAATTGTATGAGATGAACAACAACTGTTGCTTTTGTGAATTACTTTTTTGCCCCATTCAGAGTCCAGAATATTGTAGGATTGGGGAAATGAGAAAACTCATAAAGCAGTGGTTCTTTTCTGTCTGGTGTAGCTGAGAGACACAATTAATAAAAATGGAGAGGTTCGGCAGCCTAGCAGCACCCAAAGTAATAACTACTTATATGAATATGAGACATAGGTCCCAGGGCATTTCGAAGCAGGTTTCTGCTCCATTGAGTACAGTGACAGACAACACATTTCATATCACTGAACATGTCTTATTTCAGGAGGTGCGGGAGAGGGACACTGGGAGAAACGAAAATGTCAGAGGAAATGGGAATTCCTTTGAACCTCACTCAGCACAAGTTCCTTAAGGCAATGAAGGTGATCTGGCTTGAGAAGTCAGTCCCGGGGGTGATAGGAAATGAGAAAGGCATCCATAACTGAGGAAGAACTTGAACCTGTGCTAAGTATAGATGGCATTGCCTGAAAGTCCAAGCTATTGAAAGTATTAATTTCCTGGGAAATATCAGGAATCTATCAATTTCTCATTCTTTCTTTCATGCATTTGGCAAATATTTATGTGCTAGGTCATATAGCCCCTCTCACTCCTATGATAAAAGTATACTATTCATCATATACAGGAATAAATTCAACACAATTGTCATGTTATTCTGTGCCCTATCTCCACAAATTCTGTCTCTCATCCATCTTACCAGCAAGTTGAAACTGCTAGTCAAGAGGTTTTATCAGATACCTATTAAGAAGGAAAGGATTCCTGGCATGACAACCATATTCTTTTCAATACTAGATTATTGTCCATTTAAACTGGTGAACAGAAAGTTCTCAAAATCTCTGCACTTGCTTTCTTATGCCCATAACCTAGCTATCACTCATATGTCTTCATAACACCCAGCTGGGCTCCCATCCACTCAACTGAAAGGCAAAGGGCATTTGTTAGAATATAAGTATTTCTAACCAGGAGAATCCTATCCAGTTGGAAACATTTCTTTGAGCTTACCAGCTTCAGTAAGTCCCTTTCAGTTAATCAGAAAAAAAAAAAAAAAAACGTATTGAACACCTACTAGATGCTTTACGTACATTATTTCTAGAGAAAATAGATTTTCACAATTTTCATATTTCCTGTTTTGATAAATTAGGCAAAACACATGGCCTCCTCTAAAAACCATTCCTGACCAGTAGCATCCTCCATGAAGGTGTTTGTACAGAACAAGTATTACTCTACTGTTCTAATTTCTTTTCATGTCTATCTCCCTTTATTAGGTTCTATACCTTTTGAAGAAGAAACATGCTAATTGTTGTCTCATCCCCAGAACTGAGCACGTTGCCTGGAAAATCAAATACATAACAACAACAACAACAGTTTTAATAATGTATTGAACCCTTACATCATATTAGGCATTATATTAAGTGTTTGACATTCACCATAGTAGTTTATCTTCATAATAATCCAATGATTTGAAATCTGTTAATATTTGTTTTTATTAATGGGAAAACTGAGGCTTGCAATTGCACATACACTAAATTTAGTCTCTGCCTTTTAGGGATTGATCAACCTCCAAAAACCTCTTCCTGGATTCCCCGTTAAAAACCCAGCTTAGCCTCCCTTCAGTTCCAGCGGCAGTATCTGAGAACTGAAACAAAAATAGGAAGGAGAAGTCAGGCCCTGTGAGGCTTCCTGGAAAAGATGCGTACGGTGAGGTACACACCAGTATGTCAACTGGTGCATGCATGGGTGAAGCAAAGCCTGTCTGTACTCCACGATAACAAAAGGTCTCTGGCTGCTATGGAAGCTGCAGCAGGGGGCACTTCATCCCTCTTAAAAAGCTACATGCCCAGACCACAAGTTCTTAATGTCCAAGTTTTATCTGGCACCTTAGAACTTCTCTTCTTCTTCCTATGTCCCAGAACAGAGAAGATGAGGATGTGCGTTTCCATTTTTGTCTTATTTCCTTTAATTTTCTACCACACAGAGAACTGGAGCTGAGCCTGTCTAGTCTGTGTTAGACTGAGGTCCTTCGGTTTTAAACATTTCTGTTTGAATGATCTTTTTTCTAGTGGAGAGGGACCAATCAACCAGTGGGTGCTAGGCTCACTTTTGTTGTACTTTCTTCCACAGTAACTAGTGTTATTTTCTTCTCCGCTTTTTATTCTTCAACCTGAAAAGGAAGAAAATTCTGTCTTTACCACTTCTTTTTCTCTCTACCCCTTACCATCTCCCCCAAAGAAGGGAAAGCTGTACAGACTGGTCAGAGCTAAGACACGGAATGTAACTTAAAAGCACCCAGCACTTAGTAGACTTTTGTTTTCAGTACTCGTATCCAAATGAAGTACTCTCTCTTCTGTATCTGGAGTTCGTGCGATAGGCACACCTTGGTCAAGACCCACCAGCCTCTTCACACTCTGAGTTCCATTTCAGATTGGGAGTGGAGTGTGAAGCATACTGCCCATTCTTGTCCATGAGACTTCTAAGATAAATGGATTCAGAATGAGCTCCACAGACCCCCCAAAATGGAAAGGAGTAGGACAGTCTACTTTGGCTTACGGATTTATGTTTCCTGAAGAAGAAAAAAGAGCAAAAACAGAAAATCCCTACACTTGTTTACATAAGATGCTTTACTGACAATAAAAAATACTGATCCTTACTTCCCATTTGTTGATTGTTTTTTGTGCATGTAGATTTCTTGGTCACCAACATCAGGAGGGTGGAATGATGGAATTTTAGCACCAAATGCCCACCTTGAATACTTAACAACTATGTATTCTTTTTCTCTACTTTGCAATCCTCCAAGGATATGAAGAGTAAACATGAGAACTATCCAGAAAAGGGGAAGACTATTGAGGAGACAACCACCAGACCATGATGTTTCCTGGGACTCAGCCGTCTATGTTCCTTCCTTCTCATGGAGGGGGTGGCAGATAATGCTGGTTGCTCTACCACTACGCATACTCTCCTTCCAGCGTCTCAGCTGAGCACGTGATCAGACAATGAATGACTCCATTTCCCAGCACCCCTTCTGGCTAGACTTGGCCAGGTGACTTAGTTCAAAGCAGAAATAGTATGTGTGCTCCTTTTGGATCTTGGTCTTAGAAGGAACAAGTGTGTTCTCCCCTTATCCTGCTCCTCTTTCTCACTGGCTGGAATGCAGGTGTGATGACAGATACCTGGGTGCCAGGAAGTGCATCTTGAGGAGGGCAGAGCTTCCCTAGCGCCCTGCACTTCTTATTTTTTGCTATTATAAGAAAGAGAAGTAAACTTCTGTATTGTTTAAGTCACTGTGCCTTGAAGTATTTTTGTTACAGCAATTAGACTATACCCCAACAATACAGGGGGAGAGGTTCTTCAGAAATCTGGTCTACTTTCTTTCCCTGCATTTCTTCCCCACAACTCCCAAATGCATGGCTCTTAGTCACACCATAGTTTACAAGATTCCTATGGTCATAATACTCTTTGAGAGCTAGAATCCCATTTTATCTCTAGGTACCAAAAGATATGTATTCCTTCCTCTTTACTGACATTCTTCTAAGCTGATGGTGGTTTCCTTTCATTTTAAAATGAGAGATACTCATATTCCATTTTAATCCCTGTATTTTTAATCCTTATCAAAAGCAGATGAAAACTTTTGGATATTTATGAGTTCACCTTTGCAAATGCAAGTATACAGAATGATGGATGGCACTGACTCTCATCCATTAAAAATTTCTATGTGTTTTTCCCTTCGTAGCTGCTGCCGTCACTGGTCTCTCCATAGTCAGTGCATTTGCCCTTCTGGAACATTTTTCACTAAAATATATAGCAAACTTCACTCCAAAGAGAAGCTCAAAGGAACAAAATCCACAATATAAATTTCCATACACTGCAGAAGCTGCAGAAAGTAAGGTAGTGTAATTCAGAATCAGGATTTTAAATTAGAGTGACCTGGGTTCAAATATCACTTATTATCTATGGATATTGGCCAAGATTACCTCTACAGACCTCAGTTTCTCATCTATGAAGAAGAAGAGTAATAGTTGCCTTGGGAGGATCCAATGAGATAATGCCATGTGTGCTTTGCAGAGTGACTGGCATGTTGCCTGACACACGATGGCCACTCACTCACTGTTAATTCCCCTCACTGTCCTGAATGTTTGGATTCTTTTCTAAACTCATCTTCACAAGTAATTGACAGTCAGTGTATTTTGAAGCAGTCTCTGTAGCCAAGTCCGTTTGCCTGATTTAGGGAGAGTAACTGTTTTGTTAAGCATTGGGGCCTACTCCAAATTCACAGAAACAACACAAAATGTTACTGAACTGTAGAATACTGATTATGCACCCTACTTATAATAATCTTACAAAGTCTTATTACCTACAGCAGTCACAACGCATTCACCTTAGTTCCATTTACACTGGGAAAATTACAGGAAGTTCTTGTCATTCTTTTTGGGGTTTTCCGTATTTTGTGACATTTCCCCAGCTTGCTCCAAAACAGCAGCTGCAATTAATTACTTGCTGAATTGACTAGAGGACAGCTTGTAAGTTTTCTGCTGCCCTCTGTCAGTGCTGGGACAATGAATTCCCTTTTAGAGTTTGCATACAACTTGCATTTTAAGCATTTCAGAGATGGCAGGGCCTGAACATAGAATGTTAGAGTCTGGGGGACGGTTTTATATTTAGTATTTTCCCAGAAAATGCAGCATTGTAATCATAATAAACTTGGACTCCTAGTATCTATAATTAGCAGATATTTTTACCTCAAAAAAAAGTCTGCAACTTCATAGCTGTGTGCTGTCAAGTTGATTACGATTCATAGTGACCCTGTATGACACAGTAGAACTGCTTCAAAGGGTTTCCTAGGCTATAATCTTTACAGGAGCAGATAGCCAGGTCTTTTCTCCTGCAGAGCTGCTGGGTGGGTTTGAAGTGACAGATCTTTTCCTTAGCAGCCATGTGCTTAACAATTGCACCACCAGGGTTCCAACTTCTTAGAAATCTAACCGTTAAGTTGCTATCAGCTTATGCCTCTAAGAGATTAGTAAAGATCTCAACTGCTGTGGGCTTGCTTATTCTGACTTCATCTTTTCCAAAGTTTTAATCCTCTGAATGTAAAATGCAGTGAGCAAGGAAAATCTCAACCTGGAAGATGACGTCCGTCCCACTTAGTCAATAATTGCAAGTACGTCTGCTCGGTTCAGAGTCTGTGTGCAATGAAATTTCTTGTACTTATTTTCTCTTCAAGTTTTCAAGTCATATGCTGGCACGTATCACAAGACTTCTTATGTTCCTGGAGCCCTTCTCCATGATTCATACTACAGCAAGGTAGTGAACAGTGAATTGTACAGAAAGTCACGTGACCCCAATCAGACGGTAATTCCCCAAATGATCATTTATAAATGCTTTCAGAAGACATTTTGGAATGCAGGTTTTTTTGTAGCAAATCTGATTTCTGTAAATCCATTTGGAACAAAATGATGATGTAATATATAAGAAGACAATACTTGAGATGATTCACTTTCTCTAATCTACACCCTTGCTTAGCACCTGCCTCGTACCTCCTCTGACATAATAGCACACTGTTCTCAGCTTCACAAGTACTTGAGGCCAGGCCAACCCACCCTGGCCTCCTTCAGAAGTTTCCAGACCTAAATATTGTGAATTTGTAATACTGGTGGCTGGATCTATATTGAGAACAAAAAGGAAGTCTCAAACAATTACAAAGACGTTGTAAATGTGAAAACTACAAGTGAGTCAAAGGTCACAGGTTACCAGGTTCACCTTTATTTTTTGGTCAATTTGTTCTTCTATCTTAATAGTAAAGAAAGATTTTACAGGAAGACTTTTTGTATCTCAGATTGACTGAAGTGTCAGTATGACAGTTTATCAAGGCACCAACCATGAGTTCGAGAGAAAAAACCTTCATCTGCTAATTTTCAAAAGAAGTGATCCGAAGCTTGTTCCAGGAATCCTGAACCTTTTCATCCACTTCATGAATATAGTAAGAGGTCAGAGAGTGAGGAGAAGGTTTTGTGAAAGAGACTGGTAAACACATTTCTTGGTGAGAGTTGTAGCTTTGCTGAACAGTCACTGCCCCCTTTTGAGGGAGGAAAAACCAGATTCCACCTTTTAATTTCCAGCTTAAAAATGGAGTTTCAAGGGCATCAAATTATAATTTTCAAAGTTAACTCACACACAAATATGCAGTGAGCACCTGCCAGTAATTTATTTAACTCATGAATGAGTATACCAGCCTGAGGACAAAGCTGGTTCAAAAGAAGATCAAGAATTGATTATACATACATATTTTTCAGTAGAAAAACAAATGCCAGAATAAGACTGCAAAGTTAGATACAAAATTGGCTAATATCCTCCTACAAGACAAAAAAAAAAAAAAATCATTACCTTTGAAACTATATTTTCTACTAAAAAAAATCATTTGCATCTCTACTGATCAAAAATTTTCAACTGTCAATATTCTCTAAGTTAACATCTAAGTTTTGAGTCCTGGCTCTAATTATTAGCAAATAGTAAGTCAAAAAACTTATATTTTTCTAGTGTGAAAGGCGACCTTTGGGCAGGCTTGTTAGGCAAAACTCTGATAGGAATTTGAAAGTACACACAGCAATCGTTTTGCCTTATTTAAAAGTTTTGGATGATAACTTTTCTTAACAAGAAGATCCCTCAGAGTGCTTTGAGATACGTTCCCTGCAGTTGAGAAACACTGAGAGTACTGTGATTCTTACCTGAAGAAACCTATCCGTATTTCTTAGCGAATAACGTGGGCCTTTTACGTTTGTTTGCCAACCGCACCCTTGCTTCCCGCCCCTCCAAGTATTTTCCTAAGCGTGCTATGCACTTTTTTACAGCAACAGTAAAAAAAAAATTAGCATAATGGCACTTACAAAAATACCTCCTTGGGGGAGGGGGGAGGATGCCGTTGGCAAGCAAACATAGAAGGTGCGCGTTATTGTGTAAATATAGGGTAAGTGGACTGGGGCTAGAGACTAGCCCCAGCCCTGAAAAAGGCACGGGTCACTTGGACTAGTACCCTTGGTGATAGAGTCAGGTCAGTGCTACTGCACTGAGATTGTCACGAATGTCCCAGTGCTGCAGGAGCGCTTCCCCTGGACCAGGGAGGGGGCCTTGTGGGTGAGAAAGGCAGTACAGACTCTTCTTGAGTCCTGTCCAGTACCATCTTTGGAAGAATCTTAGAAGAAAGGCTGGGAGCATACTGCTGGCTGCCCAAGAGCTGAGTTAGATATTACAAGAGACCATCTGGGAGGCAGATACACTTGGCTGATGGTGGCAAGTGCAGGAAAACGGGCCAAGGGGGCAGCTTTTGAAGTGCCCATGAAAGCACCCACAGAAAAAGAGCTAGCTTTAAACCTTGCTAGGCCCACCCAAGGTCACTAACTTTAGCCATCTGCCAAGCCCAAATTGCTGAAAGCCTTTTAGACAAGTATAACTGTCCTATACATTTACCTACCTTAACCCTTATCCTGGCAGGAAAATGGAGAAGGTGAACATGAAGAAAGTAGAGAGCAGAAGTACCTCACGTCCCAACCATTGCAGGAGGGTTGCTGACTTTTGGCCTGAAGCAAGTTAAATCAGATCGAACACTAAGCCATGTTCAGAGTTTTGAATTCTTATGTGGGAATGAATATTAGTTTTGTTTTAGTTTCTGAACTGTGACAATTTTATGAATAGTTTTTGTTTGTTTGTTTAACATGAGTGGCCTGACCAAGTTTTCATCCATCAGCAGGAGAGGATTATATCTCCTGAAATAAAATTTTAAAGGGAGAATGGAAAATATAAATAAAAATTAATTTTGTTTATAATCTACATGTCATACTTTTTCATAATTAGTAGAAATTGCTTCCTCTCTATGAGGAAACCAGACACTAGGACATATATACACTTCATGGACCACATTTACTCATTTTATCATGATCCCAATATTACCATTTTGGGATTTCAGAATTGAAAGTAAAATTTCACCACCAAGATGATAGAGAAGAACCACAATTAAAAAAAGCAAAATTTGCTCTCTGTCTTCCACTTTTGGATGTCTTTCCTAAACTTTTTAGGTGCAGTGATATAAAGGGAAATACCTGTCATTCCAATAGAAAAAAATATTTTTGTTTTCAATGTGACATTAATTTGAAATCCTGGAAGATATGTGATGTTTCTCATACAATAAATTTTTACCTTCTAGAGAGTCAAAATAAAAATTACTAATTTGAACAAAATCTTGATTTTGGCTTATTTTGGTTAGGGAGGATGAATGGTATTGTAATGAAAGTATGCTTTTTGAAAGTAGAGAGACCGAGATTTGAATACCAGCTCTACCACCTTTTAATATACACTAAATGAATTTGAATAAGATATTTAATCACTTAGAGCCTCAATTTCCTCATCAATAAAATAGGGATGATAACCACTTCATTATACTCTAAAAGGGATTTCCTACTCTCTATTATTTTAAATGAGTATTACATGAGATATTAAGCATTCTATGCCTGACAGGGAAAATAATTCAACTTTTTGAAAGTTACTTGTAGACTTCAAGGCTTATTATAATGTAAATGACCTAGTGAACATTTTTTTTTTTCCTTCTAAGCTTGAAGTAGAGGCTTGAATTTGAACCTCAAACTCAAATGACTTCCTATTAGGTCCACTGTGTTGAGCTCTGCTTTTTGGACCACCAGTAGTTCACTTGCTTTCCTCAGAACTCTGAGCTGTCTAGCTGGAGGAAGTGACCCTTAGGTTCTAAAATCAGGCATATTGATTACTCCCTTTCTTCAGGTCATAATTCGAAGGGCCAAAATTGTTCTGGAAATCTCTATACAGTTTAGTCCCTGGGATAGAAACATTAATTTCAAAAGTCAGCTGTTTTGGATTTCCAACGTTTGGAGGTACAGCGTTTTCTTGGGGGAGATGTGTGTGAATCTGATGTTATAGTGCTTATGAGATCCTTTAGAAAGAGAATTATAAAACAGATGATTGCTAAAGACTGTGCTGTCCTTGTCAGAATTCAGTAGGGAAGAGGTAATGGACTGACACCAAGCCCCAGAAAAAGGAAGAATGTTCCCGGGTCAAAATAAGCCCTGGTGGCAAAGTGGGTTGACAGCTTGACTGCTAACCAAAAGGTCGGCAGTTCAAATCCACCAGCTCCTCCTTGGAAACCCTATGTGGCAGTTCAACTCTACAGGGTCACTGTAAGTCAGAAATGACTCCATGGCAACAGGTTTTTTATGGGTTCCATAAACCCCACTTGGGAGAAGGAACAAGAACCAGCCCTGACTTTGTCAGAAAAGGAGAATTCTGAGCATAAGTATAGAGATAAAGTCCAATAAAAGGCAACGAGATGTGGAGATCAGCTGATCAGCTGACTAAGGGCAAAAAAAGTCTAGGTACCATGCAGCATAAACCATTGTGACACAGTCTATGCCAGAGGACTCAAAATTCAGCAATAAAGATAACTTTTTATAAGCCCAGGGGTCTGCATTAACTGCAGTCAGGAAGAAGAAACAGCCTTTCCAATGTGTATATGAACACTGTGGTCAAGACTGCTGGGTAAATGGGCTACATTTACAATTGTAAAATGTTTAGTAGAGCCAGTGTAAGTCTAGCATTCTATATGTGAGTGAGTCCATTAGTTAAGCATTGTCTACTCCAGGAGGATAGACCTTCACCACCACTGGATAGAAGTTGTCCCAGGGGCATCCATTCCTTGCATTACAGGCTGTAAATCCCTGCTTGATGAGTGGATCCCACAAAGACCATAGCATAGAAAGAGATCGAGGGATCAAGAAAGTACCATTGTGAGGTAAGTTGCTAAAATCAGAGGTGGGGCTGTGAGGATGTTAGTCTGGGTACCAGAGGTATCCAATGCTACCATAAATAATAGCTTAATTGGAGAACATATATTAGACTAATACAAATAAATTTATAATTTCCAATTTCAATAAAGGTTAGATAGTAAAATAAATAGGTTCTATGAGAAAGAAACTAGTGTGGAGAAAGACCTGAGTTTGATGAAAGGATCAGAAAAAAGCCCCACTGAGAAGCTAGCCTATACTCTGAGATCAGATTACAATCATGATAGAGGATCTATGAAGTCTCATCCAATTTACAGTCTACAAAACTACGAGAGGAAACAGAATGGAAGAGGGCAGATCCCCATTTCTACTTACAGAGATGAATATAGGATGCCCCTAAATAGTGTCCAAGAGTTTTGAGTGACCTCTTGACACAAATTAGTCCCCTCAGTGTATGTCATAGTGTGGAGAATTATACCATTATACTTCTCCCTACAGTCATGCAGGACAGTATAGGAAACTTAAGGGAAAAAAAAATTGTGCTGCAGTTGATTAGTTGATTTCTATATGGGTGGGAGGGAGGGCGGGGGGTAGGTTCCCATAAGCTTTTCAGTCACTATTCCTGGAGATAAGGAAGATATTAACAGATTATCCTTGATTCACGACAGAGATAACACAAAATCATCTCCCAGAAAACTGGAGTCATTCTATTTCTTCTCAATAAACTCAGAAAAAGGAATATTGTCCTCAATTTTGGCAAGCATCACAGCTAATTTTTAGTTGTTTTGCCTTTGGAAAGCCCCAATCTATGGTTTTGCAAAAGCGTTTTCCCTATTATTTGAAATATGTTTTTGATTCATTTATGCTTAACTAAAATGGTTGTTAATATAAGCCATTTGATGTCCAAGCCAAATTTTGAAGATTTTTACCTCTTTCCCCAGAAATTTGTTAAAAAAAAAAAAAAAAAATTATGTCCTGCCTGAAAGAAATGGAACTAGACTCCTGAATAATGTTAGAAGTTGGGTCTGTCATCTATCTGGGGCTGGAGTTTGGTGGGGTTAAAAAAAAAAACAAAAACAGCTACCTATCCTTGATTGGTTGTTACAGGAGCTGGCAAGTTCTTTTAACCCTTTCAAGACCCAATGATTTTCTGCTTTGAATTTTTGGTTGATACAATGTGTTGTCAGTAGTGGGATGCATGCTGAGTTATTGAGTGTATTTACAATTTTGGTTGGCAATATAGATTTTGAGAAATATGTGAAAATACATGATCTGTGGGAGCTCATCTGGCCCACCAGTCTTGGGTAGCAGTCTTGCATGTGGGTTCTCAATTCTGTTCCATTGGTCAATGTATCTGTTGTTGTACCAGTACCAGGCTGTTTTGACTACTGTAGCTGTATAGTAGGTTCTGAAGTCAGGTAGTGTGAGTCCTCCTACTTTATTCCTCTTCTTCAATGGTGCTTTACTTATTCGGGGCTTCTTGCCTTTCCATATAAAGTTAATGACAAGTTTTTCCATCTCTTTAAAGAATGTTGTTGGTATTTGGATTGGGATTGCATTGTATTTGTAAATTGTTTTGGGTAGAATTGTCATTTTCACAATGTTGAGTCTACCTATCCATGAGCACGGTATGTTTTTCCATTTATGTAGATCCCTTTGGGTTTCTTGCAGTAGTGTTTTGTAGTTTTCTTTATATAGGTCTTTTACATCCCTAGTTAGATTTATTCTTAAGTATTTTATTTTTTTTTAGGGGGTTATTATAAATGATATTGTTTTCCTGATTTCCTTTTCATCGTTCTCTTTATTGGTGTATAGGAATCCAACTGATTTTTGTATGTTTATCTTGTATCCTGCTACTCTGCTGAATCTTTCTATTAGTTCCAGTAGTTTTCTCATGGAGTCTTTAGGGTGTTCTATGTACAGTAACATGTCATCCGAAAACAAGGATTAACTTCCAAAGTTTTTAAAAACACACACAGAAATAAAACTGTAATTAAAATGAAAGGCTAACAAATGTGATAAAGTTTCTTATTCATGGATAGATTTATTGGGCTTAAAAAGCTTAGACCTCTAGTAACTAGATACCATTGAAATTATCTCAACAGAAAACAGCTGGGTCAGAATTTAGTGACAGAGGTCAAACACAGTTTCTGGAGTTTGGCCTCATTGCTAGTATTTTTATAAGGTTAAGATAAGGCACTTCATGGCTTGCATCTCAGAAAGAGAACAGGTTTCTGGAATTTAAAGAATGCTCTAGAGGCTCCAGATTGGCTAAAAGTATATCCACTGACTCCTTAGTTTTCTTCCAGTCACTAAACTCTTTTTCCACTTTCTTATCTTGCATTATTTCAATAATATTCTTGGCCACACTATAAACATCTTTGCTCTTCTGTCTTTTCAATTGGCCAACAGTCCCATAACCAGCTTATTGGTACTATTATAAATTTGAGTCACCAGCATTGTAATAGTTAATTTTATATGTCAACTTGGCTAGATTATGGTGCCCAGTTTTTTGGTAAAACACTAGTGTAGAGGTTGCTATGAAGTTACTTACATGTAGACCTTAGATAAAACAGATTATCCTCTATAAAGTAGGTGATCCTCATCCAATCAGTTGAAGGCCTTAACAGCAAAAACAGGCTTCCTGAGGGAGAAAGATACTGCCTCAAGATTGTAATATAGACATCTTTCCAGAGTTTCCAGTCTGCTGCCTGGACTATGGTTTTCAGATTTAGGACGCTGGAGTTTCCACCCTTGCCTATGAATTTTGTACTTGCCAGCCTCGACAACTGCATAAGCCAATTCTCTGTATCTGTCTACATCTGATATATTTCTTTCTCTATCTCTATATCGATATTGATATTGCTACGTCTATTTGGCTCTGTCTCTCTGGAGAATCCCAATACAAGCCTCAAAGTTTACTTAGCAATACTACTCCATTCTCTAGTCCTCTACTCTCCCAATTTCTTACAATTTCACCTCTGAACTATATAAATACACACTCACACAATATACATACACATATATTTTTGTCTTATCTGTGAAAGGAGCTAATAATAGTGCCTACCTCCTAGGTTTGTTGGGAGAATAAAATAAATTGTTATATGAATCTCTTAGTATAAGGTCCACCAAAAATTAAGAGCTGCAGGAGATGTTAGTGAAAATGGTGGAGTAAGAAGCTCCTGGGCCCATCCTGCCATAGAAACATGAAAAAATTGAGCAAACACTGTCAAAGTCAACTTTGTCAGAACTCAGGAAAACAGTTGCTGTGGATTGAATTGTGTCCTAAACTGTATGTCAATCTGGCTAGGCCATGATTCCTTGTGTGTTTGTCTCCATTTTGTGATCTGATGGAATTACTCTATGTGTTGTAAATCCTAACTTCTATGATGTTGATAAGGCAGGACTGAATCTACAAGATTAGGTTGATTTTGAGTCAATCTCTTTTGAGATATAAAAGAAAGAACTGAACAGAGAGGAGAAAGATCTCATTACCACCAAGAAAGTAGAGCAAGGAGCAGAGTGCATCCTTTGGACCTGGGGTTCCTGTGCTGAGAAGCTCCTAGATATGGGGAGGATTGATGACAAGGACTTTCCACAGAGCTAACAGAGAGAGAAAGTTTTTCCCTGGAGCTAGCACCCTAAATTTGGACTTCTAGCTTCCTAAACTGTGAGTGAATAAATTTCTCTTTGTTAAAGCCATCCACTTGTATTTCTTTCATAGCAGCACTAGATAATGAAGACAATAGTCAAAGATTAACAGAAACCAAGAAAATGATGAATTAAAAAAAGGGTAAATTAAAAACACTAGAAAAACTTTGTGATGTATTTGCTTTTCCTTGACTGACCCCACTTCCTGGTTTGGCAATAGGCTTGAAGAACATAGCCTGCATTCCCAGTACAGAGCCCTGGTCTTTGGTTCTGGAAGGAGCAGAGCAGAGCTTATCCTCAAAAAATTGTGTTTCTCTGTTTTGACCTGTCTGGGGCTTCCTCAAGGACTGACACAGGTGCATACTTTTGTTTTGCCTAACTCAGAACTCTCTCAGGGCAGAAAAGTGGCTAGGCAGAGGGCAACTCATCAAAAACATGGTAAAGCAAAATAACAACCTGCTGCCACCAGGGAAAAAAGATTACAGTTGAAGCAAAAATTAGATACAACAAAAGCCTGAGAGGAAAAACTGGGAAGAGAGTTTCTTTAGGAAATTAAGGCTTTGAAAATCTTCTGCGTATACCTGGGAGTTTAGAAAGCAACCTGCATGCCTTGGATAGGAAACATGCTCATAAAAGACCTGAGAAAACACTGAGGTTTCACTTCTGGCTAATCTCTAAGCTCAGTAAAAACTAGAAATGAAGGTTAAGGCAGAGATGTAAGTAGTCTGGCTAAGTATTGAAGGAGTATCCCAACACAGAGACGATCTGCAAAGACTGGGAGAGGTGTTTCTGTTTTATTATTTCTTTCTTTTTTTTTCCTAATTTGGCTTAATGAAGTCAAGGAAATCTCTATCAAAACAGTAGCTGACCAGAAGCTAAAAAACCAGAGACTTCAGAGACCAGACATGAAAAAGAATATAGACTTTACAAAAATGGTTTACAAAAGTAACTACAACCCACAGCAAGTAACAAAAACAAACCCTGAGAAAAAGGAAAAATCTGATATCCAGAGTTATTGTGTTATAGTACTCAAAATATCTAGTTTTCAACAACAACAGCAGCAACAAAACTATGAAGAAAGCAAAGAAACAAGAAAGCATGGCCAATTGACAGGAAAAATTATAGAAACTTATCTAAGGAAGCACAGACATTGAGCATATTAGACAAAGACTTTAAATCAATTGTCTTGGTTATGCTCAAAAAGCTAAAGTAAACTGTGCATGGACAAATAATTGAAGGAAAACAGAAGAAAATGTCTCAAAAAATAGAAAATAACAATAAAAAGATAAAAATTTTAAAAAGGAACAATACAGAAAATCTGGAGCTGAAATGTACAATAACTAAAATGAAAATTTGCTAAACAGCATATCTGAGCAGGCTGAAAAATCAATGAATGTTATAATAGGTCAGTTGAAATTATCCAATCTGATGATTAGAAAGATAAAAAAAGTTAAGAAAAATGACTAGAGCCTAAGACATCCATGCAAAACCATCAAGTGTATCCACACACACAGAAAGAGAGGAGAGAGAGAAAGGGTCAGAAACAATATTTGAAGAAAAAATGGCCCCCAAATCCCCAAATTCAATAAAAGACATCAATCTACACATCTAAAAATCTCAACAAATTCCAAAAAGGATTAAATCAATTAACTCAAAGAGATTCACACTGAGACATATTATAATCAAACTATTGAAAGACAAAGACAAAGAGAAAATCTTGAAAGCAGCAAGAGAGAAATGACTTGTCCTATACAAGGGTCCCTGAGTAAGAGTAAGAGTTAGTGAGAATAAAAGAATAAGAATAAGAAAACATGGAGGCTAGGAGGCAATGGGATGACACGTTTTTTTATAATTTATTTTATTTTTGATGTTTTGTTGTTGTTCTTGACAATATGCACAGCAAAACATATTCAATTTAACAGTTTCTAAATATACAAGTCAGTGACACTGATTACATTTTTCCAGTTGTGCAACAATTCTCACCCTCCTTTTCTGAGTTGTTCCTTTCCCATTAACATAAACTCACTGCCTTCTAAGATTCTTATTAATCTCTTCAGTGGCTGTTACCAATTTGATTCCATATAGATAGATCTTAAAAGAACATAATGCTCAAGGCAGACATTTTTTACTAGTTAAGCTAAAATATTCTTTGGTTTTGTCATGGATTGAATTATGTCCCCCAAAAAATGTGTGTATCAATTTGGCTAGGCCAGGATTCCCAGAATTGTGTGGTTGGCCTCCATTTTGTGATTGTAATTTTATGTTAAAGAGGATTAGGGTGGGATTGTAACACCACCCTTACCCAGGTCACATCCCTGATCCAATGTAAAGGGAGTTTCCCTGGGGTGTGGTCTGCACCACCTTTTATCTCTCAAGAGATAAAAGGAAAGGGAAGCAAGCAGAGAGTTGGGGGCCTCATACCAACAAGAAAGTAGTGCTGGGAGCAGAGCGCAACCTTTGGACCTGGGTTCCTGGGCAAAGAAGCTTGTAGCCCAAGAGAACACTGAAGAGAAGAAGGCCAACACAGAGAAAAAGCCTTCCCCTGGAGCTGACACCCTGAATTTGGACTTTTAGCCTACTTTGACTGTGAGGAAATAAACTTCTCTTCATTAAAACCATTCACTTGTGGTATTTCTTTTAGAACAGCACTAGATGACTAAGACAGGTTTTAAGAAGACTTCAGGGTATATTTTTGGTTTAAGGTTTAAAAATTATCTCCAGATGAAGAAAATTAAAGATACAAGGAAAATATTACTCCAAAGGACTAATGGACCACAACTACCACAGTCTCCACCAGACTGAGCCCAGTACAACTAGATGGTGCCTGGCTGCCACCACGGACAACTCTGACAAGCATCACAATAGAGGGTCCCAGAGAGAGATGGAAGAAAATGCAGAACAAAATTCTAACTCACAAAAAAAGACCAGACTTACTGGCCTGACAGAGAGTGGAGAAACCCCAAGAGTATGGCCCCTAGACACACTTTTACATCAGTAGTGAAGTCACTCCTGAGGTTCACCCTTCATCCAAAGATTACACAGGCCCATAAAACAAAATGAGACTAAAAGGGCACACCAGCCCAGGGGCAAGGACTAGAAGGAAGGAAGGGACAGGAAAGCTGGTAATAGGGAATCCAAGGTCAAGAAGGGGAGAGTGTTGACATGTTGTGGGGTTGTTAACCAATGTCATAAAACAATATGTGTACTAACTGTTTAATGAGAAGTAGTTTGTTCTGTAAACCTTCATCTAAAGTACAATTTAAAAAAAGAATTTCTATAGTACTTTGTAAATGAAAATAAAAGTAGATTTCCATTAAAACAAAAAAAAATTTATATATATATATATATATATATATATATATATATATATATATATATATATGTAATTGTTTTGGGGGTTTATCCAGCCTCCATAGCTCCAGAATGTCTGGAGTACCTGAGAATTTTCAATTTTGTTCTGCATTTTCCTCCTTTTGATCAGGATTATTCTATATGATCTTTAATCAAAATGTTCAGTCTTTGAAGCAGGTCATCATCCAGTTCTTCTGATCTCATGGCAGAGGAGGCAGTTGCTCATGAAGGCAATTATCCTCACATCTATTTCCTTCTCCTATTTTTGTTTTTCCTTCTTTCTGTGTTGTGCCAGGTGAATAGAGACCAATTGCTGTGCCTTGGAGAGCTGCTTGCAAGCTTTTAAGACTCCTTATTTAAAGGCTGAAATTAGAAAAAACAATCAACCAAGAATTCTATATCCGGCAAAATTATCTTTCAAAAATAGAAAAAAAATACATATATATGCTTAATGGTGATAATTTGAATGTATTTCCCATAAAATAAAGAGCAAGAAACACCAACAGCAAACATTATCCTAAATGGAGAGACTTTGAAAGTATTCCCCTTGAGAAGGAGAAACAGACAAGGATGCCCTCTATCACCACTCTTATTCAACATTGTGCTGGAGGTCCTAGCCAGAGCAATTAGGCTAGAAAAAGAAATAAAGGGCATCCATATTGAGAGGGAAAAAGTCAAAGTATCTCTATTTGCAGATGATATGATCTTATACACAGAAAACCCAAAAGAATCTACAAGAAAACTACTGGAACTAATAGAAGATTTCAGCAAAGTTTCAGGATGCAAGATAAACATACAAAAATCAGTTGGATTCCTTTACACCAACAAAGAAAACCTTGAAGAGGAAACCACCAAATCAATACCATTTACAATAGCCCTCAAGAAGATAAAATATTTAGGAGTAAATCTACCCAGAGATGTAAAACACCTATACAATGAAAACTACAAGACACTACAGCAAGAAACCAAAAGAGACCTGCATAAGTGGAAAAATATACCTTGTTCATGGATAGGAAAACTCAGCATTGTGAAAACATCAATTCTACCCAAAGTGATCTACAGATAAAATGCAATCCCAATCCCAACAGCATTTTTTTTTTTTTTGGTTCTAAATTTCTTTTTTTTAATTGTTGTAATTAAATGAAGTCTACATTTTGAGTTAGTCTCCCATACAAAAATTTTATACATATGTTGTTATTAGACCCTAATTCCTCATCTCATTCTGTGACAACACACTCCTCCTTTCTGCCCCGGATTCCCCATGACCATTAACCAGCTCCTGACTCTCTCTGCCTTCCCATCTCACCTCTGGACAGAAGATGCCCCTTTGATCTCTTGTATCTACTTGACTAAGAGGCACACTCCACGACTATCACTTTATGTTCCACAGTCCAGTCCAATTCCTGTCTGAAGAGTTGACCTCAGAAATTGTTTTAGTTCTGGGCTGATAGAGAGTCTAGGGACCATGCTTTCCAGGGTGCCTCCAGTCTCAGTCAGACCATTAAGTCTGTCTTCTTACTAGAATTTTAGTTCTGCACCCCATCCTTCTATGGCTCCATCAGGGACCCTCTGTTGTGTTCTCTGTCAGGACTTTCATTGGTGGTAGCTGGGCACCATCTAGTTATTCTGGTCACAGGCTGATGAAGTCTCTGGTTTATGTGGCCCATTCTGTCTCTTGGGATAATACTTTCCTCGTGTCTTTGGTGTTCTTCATTCTCCTTTACTCCAAGTGGTTGGGACCAATTGATGCATCTCAGATGGCTGCTTGCTAGTTTTTAAGATCCCAGATGCCACTCACCAAAGTAGGATGCAGAACATTTTATTAATAAGGTTTGTTATGCTAATTGACATAGATGTCCCCTGAAAGCATGGTCCCCGGTCCCCCTACCCCTGCTACTCTGTCTCTCAAAGTATTTGATTGTATTCAGGAAACTTCTTAGCTTTGGTTTAGTCCAGTTGTGCTGACTTCCCCTGTAGTGTGTGCTGCCCTTCCCTTCACCTAAGATGATTCTTGTCTACTATCTAGTTAGTGAATAACCCTCCCCCTCCCTCCCCCCCATAACCATCAAAGAATGTTTTCTTCTGTGTTTAAACCTTTTCTTGAGTTCTTATAATAGTGGTCTTATACAGTATTTGTCCTTCTGTGACTGACTAAATTCACTCAGCATAATAAGTTCCAGCTTCCACCATGTTATATGATGTTTCACAGCTTCATTGTTGTTCTTTATCGTTGCGTAATATTCCATTGTGTGGATATACAATAATTTGTTTATCCATTCATCCGTTGATGGGCACCTAGTTTGCTTTCATCTTTTTGCTATTGTGAACAGTGCTGCGATGAACACGGGTGTGCATATATGTATTTGTGTGACAGCTCGTGTTTCTCTAAGATACATTCCAAGGAGCGGGATAGCTGGATTGTATGATACTTCTATTTCTAACTTTTTAAGGAAGCGCCAAATCAATTTCCAAAGTGGTTGCACCATTTTACATTCCCACCAACAGTGTATAAGTGTTCCAGTCTCTCCACAACTTCTCCAGCATTTATTATTTTTCTAACAACATTTTTTAATGAGATGGAGAAACAAACCACCAACTTCACATGGAAAGGGAAGATGCTCTGAATAAATAAAGCATTAGTCAAGAAGAACAACAAAATGGAAGGCCTCATACTACCTGATTTTAGAACGTATTATACTTCCACGGTAGTCAAAACTGCCTGGTACTGGTACAACAACAGATACATAGACCAATGGAACAGAATTGAGAATCCAGACATAAATTCATCCACCTATGAGTAGCTGATATTTGACAAAGACCCAAAGTCCATTAAATGGG
Source organism: Dugong dugon (assembly GCA_030035585.1). NCBI lineage: Eukaryota > Metazoa > Chordata > Mammalia > Sirenia > Dugongidae > Dugong > Dugong dugon. Next base: position 14,617,346 of record CM057472.1, on the reverse strand, counting down.
GAAAAGACAGTCACTTTAACAAATGGTGCTGGCATAACTAGATATTTATCTGCAAAAAACTGAAACAAGACCCATACCTCACACCATGCACAAAAACTAACTCAAAATGGGTCAAAGACTTAAATATAAAATCAAAAATGATAAAGATCATGGAAGAAAAAATAGGGACAATGCTAGGAGCCCTAATACATGGCATAAACACAATACGAACCATAAGTAACAATGCACAGGCACTAGAAGAGAGATTAGATAACTGTAAGTTTCTAAAAATCAAACACTTATGCTCATCAAAAGACTTCACCGAAAGAGTAAAATAACAACATATAAAATGGGAAAAAATTTTGGCTACGAGAAATCCGATCAGTATCTAATCTCTCAAATCTACAAGATACTGCAAAATCTAAACAACAAAAAGACAAATAACACAATTAAAAAATCAGCAAAGGATATGAACAGGCACTTCACCAAAGAAGATATTCAGGGGGCTAACAGACACATGAAGAAATATTCACAATCATTAGCCATTAGAGAAATGCAGATCAAAACTACTATGAGATATCATCTCACCCCAACAAGGCTAGCATTAATCCAAAAAACACAAAATAATAAATGCTGGAGAGGTTGTGGAGAGAGTGGAACACTTAATACTGTTGGTGGGAATGTAAAATGGTACAACCACTTTGGAAATCGATTTGGCGCTTCCTTAAAAAGCTAGAAATAGAAGTATCATACCATCCAGCAATCCTGTTTCTTGGAATATATCCTAGAGAAATAAGAGCCATCACACGAATAGATATATGCACACCCATGTTCACTGCAGCACTGTTCATAATAGCAAAAAGATGGAAACAACCTAGGTGCCCATCAACGGACAAATGGAGAAACAAATTATGGTATATACACACAATGGAATACTACGCAAGGATAAAGAACAAAGATGAAGCCATGAAACATCTTATAATTTGTAAGAATCTGAAAGGCATTATGCTGAGTGAATTTAGTCAGTCACAGAAGGACAAATACTGTATAAGACCACTATTATAAGAAATTAAGAAAAGGTTTAAACAGAGAATAAAACATTCTTTGATGGGTATGAGGATGGGGAGGGAGGGTGAGGGTTATTCACTAACTAGATAGTAGACAAGAATTATCTTAGGTGAAGAGAAGGACAGCATACACTACAGGGGACGTCAGCACAACTGGACTAAACCAAAGCTAAGAAGTTTCCTCAATACAATCAAACACTTCGAGGGACAGAGTAGCAGGGGCGGGGGTCTGGGGACCATACTTTCAGGGGACATCTATGTCAATTGGCATAACAAAGTTTATTAAGAAAATGTTCTGCATCCTACTTTGGTGAGTGGCATCTGGGGTCTTGAAAGCTAGCAAGCAGCCATCTAAGATGCATCAATTGGTCCCAACCACCTGGAATAAGGAGAATGAAGAACACCAAAGACACAAGGAAAGTATTAGCTCAAGAGATAGAAAGGGCCACATAAACCAGAGACTTCATCAACCTGTGACCAGAAGAACTAAATGGTGCCTGGCTACCACCAATGACCACCCTGACGGGGAACACAACAGAGAGTCCCTGATGGAGCAAGAGAAAGGTGGGATGCAGAACTCAAATTCTAGTAAAAAGACCAGACTTAATGACAAGGACTGGAGGAACCCCAGAAAGCATGGCCCCTGGACTCTGTGTCAATGCAGAACTAGAACAATTCCTGAGGCCAACTCTTCAGACAAAGATTGGACTGGACTGTGGGACATAAAATGATACTCATGAAGAGTGTGCTTCTTAGTTCAAGTAGATACATGAGACTAAATAGGCAGCTTCTGTCAGGAGGTGAGATGAGAAGGCAAGAGCATTAGGAGCTGGTTGAATGGACATGGGAAATCAGGGTAGAAAGGAGGAGGGTTGTGTCACAGTATAGGAAGAGAAATTGGGGTCAACTAACAGTGTATGTATAACGTTTTGTATGAGAGACTGACTTGAATTGTAAACTTTCACTTAAACTACAACAATAAAAAGAAAAAAAAAATGAAACACTTGGGGATAAATCAGACAGAATATGTGCAAGACCTGTTCAGTATAAAGTATAAAACATAACTTGAAGAAATTAAAGAAGATCTAAAAAAATGGAAAGACATATCATATTTATGGATTGAAGACTAAATATTATTAATATGTCATTTGTCCCTACATTTATCTATAGATTCAATGTAATTAGATCTAGGATAGCCAAAACAATTTTGAAAATAAAGAACAAATTAGTAACACTTACATTATGGAGCCCTGGTAGCACAGTGCTTGAGAGCTCGGTTGCCAACCAAAGTGTTGGCAGTTCAAATCCACAAATTGCTCCTTGGAAATCATATGAGGCAGTTCTACTCCATCCTATAGGTTTGCTAGAGTTGGAATCTACTGGACGGCAACAGGTACAATATGTATTATATAGTTATAATATCGAGACAGTGTGGAATTGGCATAAAGATAGACAAATAAATGGATAGAATGGAGTAAAAAATCCAGAAATAGACCTATACATATATGATCAACTAATTTTCCACAAAAGTTCAAAGACAATTCAGTAGAGAAAGGATATCTGTTTTATAAATGACAATAGAAAAATAGGATACCCATATGCAGTATGTGTATATATATATATATATATATATATATATATATAAAATCTATTCCTTGCACCGTTTCTTAAAATTAACTCAAAATAGATCACAGTCCTAAATGTAAAAAGTAAAAAGCAAACCTATAAAACTTCTAGATGAAAGCATAGGAGGAAATCTTTGTGACTTTGAGTGAGGAAAAAATTTCTTAGATATAACATCAAAAGGACAGTCCATAAAAAGAAAAAGGAAAAAGAAAAAAAGATAAAATTGACTTCCTTAAAATCAGGAACTTTTTCTTTAAAAAAGAGAGAATGAAACGACTGGGATAAAGTATTTTCCTATCACTTACCTGATGAAAGACATGTTTCCAGAATAAAGAACTATCACAACTTGATAAGCACATCAAATAACACAACAGTATGTTAGGTATTATAGTTGAAAGGCACTTTAGGAAAGAAGATATACAGATGGCAAATAAGCAATGAGAACCTGCTAGCATTCGTAGTCATTATTAGGTGACTTCGAGATGATTTTCACTCATAGCTACCCATGTGACAGAGTAGAACAGCTCCATAGGGGAGCAGATCTCCAGTTCTTTCTCCTGCAGAGCGGATGGGTGGGGTTGAACCTTTATGTTAGCATCCGAGTACTCAACCATTGTGTCACCAGGGCTCCTTACTTAGTCATTGCCATAGAGTCGATTCTGACTCATAGTGACCCTATAGGACAGGGTAGAATTGCCCCATAGGGTTTCCAAGGAGTGGCTGGTAGATTCCAACTGCTGACCTTTTTGGTTAGCAGCCAAAGTCTTAACCACTGTGCCACCAGGGCTCCTACTTAGTCATTAGGGCATGAAAATTAAAACAACCATATGATACAATACACAATATTAAATATGTAAAATTAAAAAGACGAACCATACCAAGAATTGGAGAGGATGTAGAGAAACTGGAGCTCTTACGAACTGCTGGTGGGAATATAAAATGCTACAATCATTTTGGAAAATGGTTTGGCAGTTTCATTAAAGGCAAACATACGCCTATCATATGACTTCATCATTCTACCCCTAGTTATTTATCCAAGAAACATTAAAGCACATGCCCACAAAAAGACTTGTACTTGCATTTCCATAACTGCTGTATTGGTAGTAGCTAAAAACTGTAACCCACTACTCATCTGTCTGTTTGTCATACTAAGGTGGCTTGCGCGTTGCTGTGATGGTAGAAGATATGCCACCAGTATTTCAAATACCAGCAGGGTCACCCATGGTGGACAGATTTCAGTGGAGCTTCCAGATTAAGACAGACTAGGAAGAAGGCCCTGGCAGTTTACTTATAAAAAAATTGGTCATTGAAAATCTTATGAATAACAGGGCAACGTTGTCTGATACAGTGCTGGAAGATGAACCCCTCAGGTTGGAAAGCACTCAAAATACGACCTGGGAAGAGCTGCTTTCTCAAAGTAGAGTTGACTTAATAATATGAATGGAGTAAAGTTTCTGCACCTTCATTTGCTGATATGTCATGACTCAAAATGTGAAGAAATAGCTATAAACATCCATTAATAATCTGGATGTGGAATGCACAAAGTATGAATCTAGGAAAATAAGAAGTCATCAAAAATGAAATAGGGTGCATAAAAACTGATATCTAGGCATTAGTGAGCTGAAATGGACTGTTACTGGCTGTTTTGAATCAGTCAATCACATGGTCTACTATGCTAGGAATGACAAATTGAAGAGGAAATGGCATCGCATTAATTGTTAAAAAGAACATTTCAAGATCTATCCTGAAGGACAACATTGTCACTGATACGATAATATTCATACACCTACAAGGAAGACCAGTTAATACAACTATTATTCAAATTTATGCACCAACCACTAATGACAAAAATGTAGAAATTGAAGATTTTTACCAACTTCTGCAGTCTGATCAAACATGAAATCAAAAAGTATTGATAATTACTGCTGATTGAAATGTGAAAGTTGGAAACTAAGAAGAATCAGCACTTGGAAAATATGGTGAAAGGAACGACTCCAGAGATCACATGACAGAATTTTGCAAGACTGAAGACTTATTCATTGCAAATATCTTTTTTCAACAACATAAACAGCGACTATGCAAGTGGACATCACCGGATGTGATACACAGGAATCAAAACGACAACATCTATGGAAAGACACTCTAGAGAAGTTCAATATCACCAGCCAGAACAAAGCCAGGGGCTGAATGCATTTGAAGCTGAAGAAAATTAAAACAAGTCCACAAGAGCCAAAATACGACCTCGAGTATATCCCATCTTAATTTAGAGACCATCTCAAGAATAGACTTAATGCATTGAACCAGACGAGTTGTGGGATGACATCAAAGTCATTATACATGAAGAAAGCAAAAGGTCATTAAACAGACAGGAAAGAAAGAAAAGACCAAAATGGATGTCAGAAGAGACTCTGAATCTTACTCTTGAACTTAAAGGAGCTAAAGCAAACTGAAGAATTGATGAAGTAAAAGAGCTGAGCAGAAGATTTCAAAGGGCTGCTCCAGAAGACGAAAATAAGTATTATAATGAAACATGCAAAGACCTGGAGTTAGAAGAACAAAAGGGAAGAACATGCTCATAATTTCTCAAGCTGAAAAACTGAAGACAAAATCCAAGCCTCAAATTGCAATCCTGAAGGATTCTATGGGCAAAACTGAACAATGCAGGAAGCATAAAAAGAAGATAGAAGGAATACACAGAGTCACTGTACCAAAAAGAAATGATTGATGTTCATGCATTTCAGAAGGTAGCATGTGATCAAGAACCGATAGTACTGAAGGAAGAAGTCCAAGCTGCAGTGAAGGCATTGGCGAAAAACAAGCCTCCAGGAATTGAGGAAATACCAATTGAGATGTTTTGAACAAATTGATGCAGGGCTGGCAGGGCTCACTTGTCTATGCCAAGAAATTTGAAAGACAGCTACCTGGCCAACTGACTGGAAGAGATCCATATTTATTCCCATTGCAAAGAAAGGTGATACAACAGAATGAAGAAATTATTGAGCAATATCATTAATATCAAATGCAGGTAAAATTTTGCTGAAGATCATTAAAAAACTGTTGCAGCAGTACATCGACAGGGAACTGCCAGAAATTCAAGCTGGATTCAGAAGAGGATATGGAACAAGGGATATCATTGCTGATGTCAGATGGATCTTGGCTGAAAGCAGAGAACATCAGAAAAATGTTTCCCTGTGTTTTATTGATTATCTGTGGGCATTTGACTGTGTGGATCATAACAAATTATGGATAACATTGGAAGAATGAGAATTCCAGAATAATTGTGCTCATGAGGAACTCTATATAGACCAAGAGGCAGTCATTTGAACAGAACAAGGGGATACCATGTGGTTTAAAGTCAGGAAAGGCATGTGTTGGTTTGTATCTTTTCACCATATTACTCAATTTGTATATTAAGCAAATAATCTGAGAAGCTGGACTTTATGAAGAAGAACGTGGCATCAGGGTTGGAGGAAGATTCATTAACCTGCATTAGGCAGATGACACAACCTTGCTTGCTGAAAGTAAAGAGGACCTGAAGCACTTACTGAGGAACATCAAAGACTAAAGCCTTCAGCATGGATTACACTTCAACATATAGAAAACAAAAATCCTCACAACTGGGCCAATAAGCAACATCATGATGAATGCACAAAATATTGACGTTGTCAAGGATTTCATTTTACTTAGAGCCACAATAAATGCCCATGGAAGCAGCAGTCAAGAAATCACACGACATATTGCATTGCACAAATGTTGCAAAAGACCTCTTTCAAGTGTTAAAAAGCAAAGATGTCACTTTGAGGACTAAGAGGCACCTGACCCAAGCCATGGTATTTTCAGTCACCTTGTATGCATGCAAAAGCTGGTCATTGAATAAGGAAGACTGAAAAAGAATTGATGCCTTTGAATTACGGTGTTTGCAAAGAATATTGAATGTACCATGGACTGCCAGAAAAATGAACAAATCTATCTTGGAAGAAGTACAGCCAGAATCCTCCAAGTGAGGATGGCAAGATTTCTTCTTATTGTCCTTTAGGCATGATCAGGAGGGACCAGTCCCTGAAGGAGGACATCATGCTTGGTAGAGAGTCAGAGAAAAAGAAGAAAACCCCCAGTAAGATACATTGACATAGTAACTGCAACAATAGTCTCAAAAGTAGCAACAATTGTGAGGATGATGCAGGACTGGGCAGTGTTTACTTCTGTTGTACGTAGGGTCACTATGAGTTGAAACCAACTTGACGGCACCTAATAACAACAACAACAAAATCTGTAACCAATCCAAATGCCCATCAGCATGTGAACGGATAAGCAAATTATGGTAAATACATGCAATGAGATAATACCCAGGAATAAAAACCAATGAGATATTTATGTAAACAATAACATGGACGTATTTCAAAATACTGTGAGTAGAATAAGCCAAAAAAAATGAGTACCTACTGTATTATTCCATTTTTATAAATTCTAGAAAATGTGAACTATCTATAGTGACAAAAAGCAAATCCGTGTTTTCCTCAGGTTGGGTATATGCTTGAAGGGGTGAAAGGTAGGTATCATGGGGAGCAGAGGAAACTCTTGAGAATGATGTATACATTCATTATCTTGATTTTGATGATGGTTTCACAGATACATGCATGTGTTAGAGCTTATCAAATTGTGTAATTATGTGTAATTTATTGTATATCAATTATACCTCAATAGAGCTGTTTGAAAACTATAAGGGAGGCTCTTCCAGAAGATTGTACAGAATATAGCAGTGGCACAAAAGACAGAATTATCATTGCTACTCTAATAGCTGTGGGTTTCAAGGACACCAAAAGAGTTGCATTGTTGAAGTTGCCTTGTTCTTGCCTGAATTTTGGAGTTTGTTCATTGTGATGGCTGTTGCTTTTATTGATGTTATTTTAATAATATAATTGTTCAAACCATTTGCATTGCCAGTAGAGTCATCCTTTCCAAATAAGTTCTGAGTTCCCAATCTAGGATTTGTTTGAGAAAAAAAAAAAGGTTGAAAACTTGAAAATACAAATCACTATGCTTGTTGAATAACTAAACAAAGTGCCTATATCAAACTTTGCCTGGAGAGTGCAGTGCCTGATATACAAAATTGGGTTAATAATATATAAAATATTGAGAACCTCTGCGCATAAGGCTTTGTGATGGTTAATGCTGTGTGTCAGCTTGACTAGGCCATGATTGTAATTATCCTCCATTTTGTGACATGATGTAATTATCCTCCATTTTGTGATACTATGTAATTATCTTCCATTTTATGTTATAAATCCTAACCTCTGTATGTTAATGAGGCAAGATTTAGTGTAGGGTATATCATGAATCATACCCTTATAGGAGGATATGACTTAAGCCACACCCTTACTCAAGTCACACCTTTACTCAAGTCACACTCTTATTCAAGTATCTGATCAGAAGGGAGTTTCCTTGGAGGTGTGATATGCATCCAATATATATGGATGCTTTGGCAAAGCTCTCCTTTGCTCTGGATCCTGCATACGGCTCATCATCATCTGACCTCCAGTTCTTGGGACTTTGCCAGCAGCCTGCCATCTGCTCTGTTGATTCTGGGATTTACCAGCTTCCACAGCTCCTTGGACCAGTAGCCTGCCATCTGACCTGCCCCTGCAACTACGTGAGTCAGGAGAAATCTCCAGTCTGATGCCTGATCCACGGATTTTGGATTTGCAAGCCTCCACAACCGCATGAGCCATTTCCTTGAGACAAATCTCTCTCTCAACATATATATATATGTATGTATATACATGTGTGTGTATACATATACACGTCACTTGTTTTTCTTCTCTGGAGAACGAAGCCTAAGACAAGCTTCTACAAATTTTACTAGAAATATAAATACAATCACTCTTGTTGTAGTCTACGGCTATCTCCAACAACCTGCAAACTTTATTGATTGCCTTCTTATGTAGATCTTGTACTTATTTACAAAGAAGATTGTTTAGGACATTTTTAAATGCAAATTTTAAAAGGAAATGCTTTTAACTTTGTTACATACCAGAGGAATAGTCCCAAAAAGAAACAGTGATGTTCTAGTTCTCAGTGTGGAATGGAGAATAGGGAAGGAAGACATTTTCCTCCAGATATAATGATAAGTGGAAAAAAAAATAGAATGCAAACTGTGTAATATAATTCTCATAGAGTAAAGACTGGAAGAAATTACACTGAAATGATAGGAGTGGTTATAAGTGAGAGGAAAACTTATGGATGAGTTTTATTTTCTCCTTTATGTGTATATATCATCCAAGGAAATTTCCTTGGATGATATATACTCAAAAAACAGTATTATGCTTCAAGCAGGAAAAAAATTAAGAAGAACCCCTTGGAAAAACCAGAAATAATTTTATAGTCTTTCAAAATGCTAAAGCTAAAATCTGGCCCATTTTTCTGTAGAAGGTAGAAAACTTTTTGATACGGAAAAAGAAGAGAAAATATTACTGAAACACAAGTGTCTTCAAATCAATGACCATACCTTATTCTATCCAGTCCAAAATATATTTTATTGAGAGCCTACTACATAGTATCAGACACTGTGATATACATGAAGCCTACAAAAATGAATAAAATACCGCGGCTGCCCTCAAACTACTCGCCTAAGGGAGGAGGTGGACACATACATAAATAAAGAAGCTGCTCTACAAACAAACAGTTAAGTTCTGAAAATTCCTTCTTAAATTCAATTTATAAGTGAACACTAACACCATCTATTGGTAGTAGTCACACTTGACTGGCTTTTGATTTGACTGTAGTTTCCTTTTTTCAATGAAAGTTCACAGGTAGAAGCAATGTTGCATATGTAAGCAATGACGCTTCTCCAGCTTGAAATAATGGTGGAGAGAAATGTGCTAACTGGCCAAAGGACACAGAAGTGGAAGAGGTAGGGGTATGTAGAGACTATCAAATTTCTCTTTTCCTGGGAATCTTAAGGCTAAAACATAACACTGGTAAATGGACAAGAAAATCCTGGAGAAGAATTGCAACTTCATCTTGTTGGTGGTTGAAGGTCTCAAAGTCGTACTTCTGAGGATCAGTATATTTACTCAGCAATAGTAAATAGAGCATAGATTGTAAATGGTCAGACTGAATGTAACAATTGACTAATACTTACCATGAGGAGTGAATATTTTTTTAATCCCCGAATGAGGAGGTTGTTGTTGTTAGCCACTGTTCAGTCAGTCCCAGAGTCATAGTGACCCTATGAACAATGGAACAAAATGTGGGCAGATTATATGCTGCAAATTTCATGTATAAATTTATGAGAGACAAGAGGAGAAACTCTTTGAAATTGGAATTCTCCCAAGAAATCTGACCCACATAAACAGTGTCCCTGTTTAATGACACCAATTCCAGTTGAAGGAGAGGTGAGTAGTTGTTAGAGAAAGCATTGATGGAATGGGGAGGGGGGTGGAGGAAAGAGCAGCCTGCTGGCTTCAGCTTCAGCGTTCTGTTCAAAGGATATTTATTAGTGCCTTTATTTAAGTGGTTGGCCAAAGAGATTTAAAAAAGAAGAGAAATGAGCTGCCAAGACATAAGTAATTAATTAACTAATTATTTAGCTAACTGATATATCTGAGTATAATTAAACCCCCTCTCCCCAAATCAGTGTATTTTTATATCCCTCATTATTTTGAGTGTTTTTTGCTGCCCTTATGGGTCTCAGCTTCCCATCTTTCAGATGAATTTTTGAATTTCCCAGGCTAAAAAGTGAAAGCCAAGGAAGATTTCGTATAGAGAGATCTATATGCTGTTGACTCTAATGAAAGGGGGACACAAAAACAACTGAACACGAAATATAGTCAAGAAATAATGTAGCTCTAACTTAAGCAAAGAACCAGAAAAGAGAAGGTTTTGAAAACTAAAGCTGTATGCTTCTCCTTCCCTACAGAGGAAGATGGTGGCCAAATTTGGATTTTTATTCAAACTGGCCTTCAGCTTTACTATGCCATCTTCCAGAAACAGCTACCTCTTTGTGAATTGATGTGTGAAAGAGGACAGACAGTGACTAGTCCTAGAAGTATGCGGTCATGTGTGAAAGTCACACGCGCATTCTTCAGATTGGTCACCAATTCTTTATCCAATTCCTATGCCAAAACTAAGTCTCATGCTAGGGCTATACTGTAAGTTACAGGTGAGTTGTTAAATGTAAGCAATGACTGACTGCCCAAACAGTGTTCTAAATTTGTCCCCCACCTCTTTGGAGAATGAGGACAACCATCTATCTTCTTTAAACCTATATTCAGGATTTTGATTTTAATTTCAACTGACAAGGGTACTGGTAAAATTGCAATCCTGCAGAAAAAAGATTCTCAGCTACATTCACTGACAAGAACAAAAGTGCATTTGGTGTGCGTCGATGTTACTGGTTTTATGACAATCTACATACTAAGAGGGGTGTCCCTGCCTCTGCAGATGTAAGAGGACCCATGACAAATGATGTGCACCAAGAAACTGACAGCTCATCTTCTGCTGTGCTTGCCTGCTACATTCCACTGGGCAGAAGGATGTGGGGGAAGCTGGCAACATGCATTCCCTCCTCTTCCTGTTACACTCTTCTCCCTCACTCTTCACATTTTCTTTTCTGCAGCAATTTACCTTGTCCAATATTTGAGACTCTTTTAAAGTTAATGATCTTAGACTCTGGAAATAGTCTTCAACATATGAAAGATTATTATATGGAGAATGATTGCCAGCTTTCTCATCACACACGAAGATAGAGTTTGGGCTGCTGCCATTCACTGAGGACCAAGTAAATGCTTCTTGATCATGAAGATGATGATGATTGTGATGATGATGATCAAAGAGCAGCAGACATAGAAAAGACCACAATATGAGGGACCTCGCTTTGATAAAATAAATGTCCTGACATTGAAAATTCTGAAACTAGTTACCCATTGAAACTTACTCTGCATTCAACAAGAACTTGCTAAGTGTTAACTGTGAGATCAGCACTGTGATATAAACCAAGATGTGAATAAAATTATTACCTGTCTCTGCCTAATTGGTTTACAACTTATTTTAAGACAAGGATTTCTATATGTGAAAATATTAAGCAATTTTAAAAGATAACATGTAATTATGGTACTTACTATGAATTGAGGCAGTTTGAGTAATCAAGGGAGACTTCATGAAGGAGGTCAGGATTAAACTAAGCCTTGAAGAATTGACAGGATTAGTAAGTGTGATGGTTCAGATAGTGTGTCAACTTGGCTGGTCCATGATTCTCAGTGTTTATGTATGATCACTCCCATATGGGATCTTCTGTGAGTAGCCAATCAGTTGAAAGGCGTTTCCTTGGATGTGTGGCCTGTGCTCCAATATAAGAAGATGTTCTGGCTTTTTGCTAGCTCTGAATCCTGCAGCTGACTCCTGTTCATCTGACCTCTGGTTCTTGGGACTTGAGCTAGCAGCTTACCTGCCGAACTTGGGATTTGTCAATTTTCACAGCCTTTGCACAAGAGCCCTGCTCTCCGACCTACAAATCTTGGGTTCACCAGCCCCTGCAGCTATGGGAACCAGGAGAAGCCTTGTGGTCTTGTCTGCTGATCTTGGGATTCGTCAATCTTCACAAACTGTGAGAAAGAACCCTGCTTTCCGACCTGCTGATCTTGGGTTCCTCAGCCACTGTGGCTATGTGAGTCAGGAGAAGCCTCTATCCTGATCCACAGACTTGGGACATTCCAGACTCTGCAAACTTGTGAGCCATTTCCTTGATATAAATCTCTCTCTCTCTTTCTATATATATGTATATATTTATATGCTTTACTGGCTTTGCTTCTCTAGAGAACCCAGCCTAAGACATTTGGTACTGAGAGTGGTTCTAGAGAAACATAACTGTAAGGAAGAGTTCTCTAAATTGGTTCTCAAGTCTGGTTAGTCTTAAAGATGTTGATGACCCTGCTTCCAGCAGTAAAGAGTGCACTGCTAATCCATGGACTGAGGTGGTGATACAAATGTGCAAAATATCACTACCAATAGATCAGGTACTGGTGAAAGGTGAGGCTCTGGGTAAACACGTGTGATATCTTTCTATAGTTTTGTAAAAATGAGAAGTATAAGGAAACTGGTTGGCTGGTCCTACTTTCACTAGACAAACTTGTGAAAGAGATGCACTCAGAGCTTCAGAGTCAAAGTTCAAGTGCTACATAAATGACCTCAAAGTTTCCACTTATGCTTTGAAAGAAAGTCTTATTTCTTGTAGTAACAGAGCTAAAATTGCCAGAAACCAAACCCAGAGTATTATTGTAAGAATGGATGAATTACAACACCAGCTCAATTGCCAACCTCAAGAGGTGTTTGAAGTTGAAGTAAGGGCATTCATTGGGAAGAAAGGGGATCCTGAAACTTGAGATGGGGACATGTGCACATTAATCAGGAAGCTGGAGACACTGAGCCCCTAAATTCCATTGAATCACCCCTGCCAGCAGAACGACTCCCATTTGAGAGATTTGAAGAGATTATTTCATGTTTGTCTGCTAAACCACCCTGCCCAGAAAAACTATTAGCCACTCCCACTCCCATTTAATGAAATTAGCTCTAGCCCAGCTGCCTCTAAAGAGCCCTTGCCTGAGTCATTGCCTGGGGCATCAACCTGAGGCAGATGCTTTACAAGGCAATGCTGAATGTTCTCAAAACGATTCCACACTACCTATTCTGGCTTATAGACCTATAACTGGACTTAAGTACCAGCAAGCCCCAAAAAGTGAAGTACAAAGTGTGACCCGGGAGAGTTATACACTCCAAAGGAACAACTTGACTTTTCTAATATGTACAAACAGAAATCTGGGGAATATGTGTGGAAATGGCTATTAAGGGTGTGAGATAATGGTGCAACCAATATAAAGATGGATCAGTCAGAGTTTATTGGTATGGGTTCACTAAGCACAGATTCTTCATTCAATGTTTCAGCTCCAGAAGTTAGGAAAGGATCTAATAGTTTATTTGGTTGGGTTGCTGAAGTGTGGATTTTGCGGTGGCCTACACTAAATCAAGTTGAGGTACCAGACCTGCCTTGGTATACTGTAGAAGAAGGTATCCAAAGACTTAGGGAAATTGGCATGCTAGAGTGGATTTATCAAGTTAGACCCACAGACCCACACATGGAATACCCAGAGTACAACTTTTACCACAGCTGTGAGGAACAAATTTGTAAAGGGAGCTCCAGTATCCTTGAAGACTGCTGTGATTGCTGTTTTATGTAAATCAGAGTTGACAGTGGGAAGTGCCCTAACTGAATTAAGATGCCTAACTACAATGGGGCTGATTGGACCCCATGGTAGTAGGGGCCAAGTGGCTGCACTCAATCGACAAAGACAAGGTGGGCGTGGTTACAGTAATGGACAGTGAAGTCAAAGCAGTAATCAGAATGGTTTGACTCATGTAGACTTACGGCATTGCCTACTTAGTCCTGGTGCCCCTAGGAGTGAAATAGATAGGAAGTCTACTAAATATTTACTTGATCTGTACAAGCGAATGAATTCTTGTATCCAGGTGAACAGCAGTCTAACTTGAATCACCAGAATAGAGAGTTATGGCCCCTCAATCAATTCCCAGACTTGAGCCAGTTTAAAGAGCCACAATCCCTTGACTGAAGGGGACGCCAGGTCCCCTTGAGGAAGGACTCTACTACACTGCAAAAAACTTATACTGTTAATCTTTCTCCCAGCCTTCCCCAAAGGGATCTACAGCCTTTTACAAGAGTGACTGTTCACTGGGGAAAAGGAAATAATCAGACTTTTGGGGGATTACTGGATACTGGTTCTGAACTGACAGTAATTCCATGAGACCCAAAACATCACTATGGCCCACCAGCAAGACTAGGGGCATATGGCGGTCAGGTTATTAACGGAGTCTTGGCTCATGTCCATCTCACAGTAGGTCCACTTGGTCCTTGAACCCATCCTGTAATGATTTCCCCAGTTCCAGAATGCATAATTGGAATAGATACACTCAGAAACTGGCAGAACATCCACACTGGATCCCTGACAAATGGAGTAAGGGCTATTATGGTAGAAAAAGCCAAGTGGAAGCTGTTAGAACTATCCCCACCTAGGAAAATAGTAAACCAAAAGCAATACTGAATTCCTAGAGGGATTGAAGAGATTACTGCCACCATCAAGGACTTGAAGGATGCAGGGGTGGTAATTCCCACCATATCCCCATTCAACTTGCCTATTTGGCCTGTGCAAAAAACAGACGGATCTTGAAGAATGGCAGTGGATTATTGAAAACTTAACCAGGTGGTGACTTCAACTGCAGCTGCTGTTCCAGATATAGTTTCATTGCTTGAGCAAATTAATATATTTCCTGGTACCTGGTATGCAGCTATTGATCTGGCTAATGCCTTTTTCTCCATAACTGTTTCAAAGGACCATCAGAAGTAATTTGCCTTCAGCTGGCAAGGCCAACAATATACCTTCAGTTGCCTACCTCAGAGGTATATCAACTCTCCAGCCTTATATCATAATTTAGTCTGCAGGGAACTTGATTGCCCTTCCCTTCCGCAAGACATCACACTGGTCCATTACATGGATGACATTATGCTGATTGGACCTAGTAAGGAAGAAGTATCAATGACTGTGGACTTACTGGTAAAACATTTGTGTGCTAGAGGGTGGGAAATTAATCCCACAAAAATTCAGGCACCTTTCACCTTAGTGGAATTTCTAGGTGTCCTGTGGTATGGGGCATGTTGAGACATTCCCTCTAAAGTGAAGGATAAGTTATTGCATCTGGCGCTCCCACAACTAAAATGGAGGCACAATGCCTAGTGGGTCTCTGGATTTTGGAGGCAACATATTTCTCATTTGGGTATGCTACTCTGGCCTATTTATCAAGTGACTCGAAAATCTGCTAGTTTTGACTGGGGCCCAGAACAAGACAAGGCTCTGCAACAGATTCAGGCTGCTGTGCAAGCAGGTCTGCCACTTGGGCCATATGATCTGGCTGATCCAATGGTGCTTGAAGTGTCAGTGGCAGATAGAGATGCTGTTTGGAGCCCTTGGCAGACCCCTATTGGTGAACCACAGAGCAGACCATTAGGATTTTGGAGCAAAGCTCTGCCATCCTCTGCAGATAACTACTCTCCTTTTGAGAAACAGCTTTTGGCTTGTTACTGGGCCTTAGTATAGACTGAATGCTTAACCAAGAGACACCAAGTTACCATGTGGCCTGAGCTGCCCAAAATGAACTGGGTGTTGTCTGACCCATAGAGTCATAAAATTGGATGTGCAGAGCACTACTCCATCATTAAACGGAGGTGGTATATATGAGATCAGGCCTGAGCAGGACCTGAAGGCACAAGTAAATTGCATGAGGAATTAGCCCAAATGCCCATGGTCTCCACTCCTGTCACATTACCTTCCATCTCCCAGTCTGCACCTACGGCTTCATGCATGGTTGCTTATGATCAGCTGACTGAAGAAGAGAAAACTCATGCCTGGTTGACAGATGGTTCTGCACGATATGCAGTCACCATTTGAGTGTGAACAGTGGCAGCTCTACAGCCCCTTTCTGGGACCTCCCTGAAGGACAGTGGTGAATGGAAATCCTCTCAATGGACAGAAGTTTGAGCAGTGCACCTGGTTGTTCACTTTGCTTGGAAGGAGAAATGACCAGATGTGCGATTGTATACTGATTCATGGGCTACGGGCAATGGTTTGGCTGGATGGTCAGGGACTTGGAAGGAACATGATTGGAAAATTGGAGATAAGGATTTATGGGGAAGAAGTATATGGATAGATCTTTCTGAATGGGCCAAAGAAGTGAAGATATTTGTGTCTCATGTGAATGCTTACCAAAGGGTGGCCTCAGGAGAGGATGGTTTTAACAATCAAGTGGATAGGATGACTCATTCTGTGGAAAAGAGTCATCCTCTTTCCCCAACTACTCCCATCATTGCTCAATGGGCTCATGAACAAAGTGGCCATGTTTGCAGGGATGGAGATTATGCATGGGACCAGCAACATGGACTTACACTCACCAAGGCTGACTTGGCTACAGCCACTGCTGAGTGCCCAGTCTACCAGCAGCAGAGACCAACACTGAGTCCCCAGTATGGTACCATCCCTCGAGGTGATCAGCCAGTAACCTGGTGGCAAGAGGATTACATTTGACCACTTCCATCATGGGAAGGGCAACATTTTGTCCTTAGTGGAATAGACATTTACTCTGGATATGGATTTGCCTTCCCTGCATGCAATGTTTCTGTCAAAACTACCATCCGTGGACTTATGGAATGCCTTATCCACTGTCATAGTATGCTACACAGCATTGCCTCGGATCAAGGGACTCACTTCACAACAAATGAAGTGCAGCAATGGGCCCATGTTCATGTAATTCACTAGTCTTACCAAGTTCTCCATCATCCTAAAGCAGCTGGCTTGTTAGAATGATGGAATGGTGGTCTAAAGACATAATTATAGTGCCAGCTACATGGCAATACCTTGCAGTGTTGGGAAAATGTTCTCCAGGAGGATGTATATGCTCTAAACCAGCATTCAATATATGGTGCTCTTTCTCCCATAGCTGGGATTCCTGGGTCCGGAATCAAGGGATGGAAATGGGAGTGGCACCACTCACGATTACCCCTAATGACCAACTTACAAGATTTTTACTTCCTGTCACCACAACCTTCTGCTCTGTAGGTCTAGAGGTCTTAGTTCCAAAGGAAGAAATGCTCCCACCTGGAGACACATCACTGATTCCATTGAACTGGAAGCTAAGAATGCCACCTGTCCACTTTGGGCTCCTTATGCCTCTGGATCAACAGGCAAAGAAGGGAGTTACCATATTGGCTGGTGTAATTGATCCTGATTACCAAGGGATGGAGGAAAAGAAGAGTATGTCTGGAAGGCAAGAGATCCCTTAGGGGGTCTCTTAGTACTACCATGCCCTGTGATTAAAGTCAATGGAAAACTACAGCAACCCAATTCTGACATGACTGCTAATGGCATATAACCTTCAGAAATGAAGCTTTGGGTCACCCCACCATGCAAAGAACCATGACCAGCTGAAGCTCTTGCTGAGGGAAAAGGGAACATGGAATGGGTGGTGGAAGAAGATAGTTCTAAATACCAGTTATGGCCAAATGACAAGTTGCAGAAAAGAGGACTGTAACTGTTATGAGTATTTCTGCTTTGTATGTGTGCGTCAAATATTTTTGTTTTCTTCACTTATAAAATATAAGATGTAATGCGGCTAGTACATTTTTGGCTGTGTGTTAGTTGTATCATGTTATGTGCAAGTATGACTTTATAATTGTCTTTATTCAGAGATGATATATGGTTTAAGGAGATGTGTACATGTGCCAAGTTGACAAGGAGTGGACTCTGATGGTTAAGATTGTGTGTCAACTTGACTGGGCCATGATTCTCAGTGTTTATATGTGATCACTCCCTTGATGGGTTCTTCTGTGAGTAGCCAGTCAGTTGAAAGGGAGTTTCCTTGGATGTGTGGGCTGTATCTGAGTATAGGCTGATGTTCTGGCTTTTTGCTGGCTCTGGATCCTGCAGCTGTTCGTCTGACCTCTGGTTCTTGGGTCTTGAGCTAGCAGCTTACCTGCCAAACTTGGGATTTGTCGATCTTCACAGCCCGTGAGAAAGAGCCCTGCTCTCTGACCTGCTGATCTTGGGTTTGAAGACTTTATCTTGATCCACAGACTTGGGACGTTCCAGAATCTACAACTGTGTGAGCCGTTTCCTTGATATAAATTTCTCTCTATATATATATGTATATGCTTTAGTGGTTTTGCTTCTGTAGACAACCCAGCCTAAGACAGTAAAAAAAAAAAACCGTTGCCGTCAATTCGATTCCAACTCATAGCGACCCTACAGGACAGAGAACTTCCCCACAGAGTTTCCAAGGAGCACTTGGTGGATTCAAACTGCCGACCTTTCCGTCAGCAGCTTGTAGCACTTAACCGCTATTCTACCAGGGTTTCCAAAACAGTAAGTAATTTAAAAAAATATAGTCATTCTGCAAGTATTTACTGTATACATACCTATGATGTTCTAGAACTGCCAGAATCATAGAATGATACAGTTAAAAGCCATGTTTGAGATTATAAAATGCCTACTAATTCTACACATGAGGATATTGTGCCCAACTCTTATCTTCTCTGGGTAAGCCCTGGCAGCAAATTAGTGGTAGAACCAGGAACAGAATCTTACACTTCAGCACAATGTTTCTATATGAAAAATCATCATTTTTCCTGCCCTCAGGGAACTCACTGTCCAATTAAGAAACCAATAGTTACATTAGAAATGACCTGATAACAATTGCAAAGTATCATATGAGCATCAGCATGATAAAAGAAAAAAGAAAAATCCCTCCTATCCACCAAAACCACCACCCTGAAGAGAAAACAAAACAAGAAATATTTCCATTGTTAAGATATTAATTCCCATGTGAAGGGAGAGAGAGATAGAGTACGTGTTTTTGTAAAAAATACTGTAGTTTGCAGAGCATTTGCTATATATGAGTATACCCATATTATTTTTGTGAAATTATGTTCATTACCCAAATGTCTAAACTAATCTTCATTTAAGCATAGTCACCTAATTTATACATTAGCCATACTTGTTAAATGTCAAGTTATTTCATAGTAACTTTCCAGACATCAATTAATTTCCTAGTATACTTTGGAATCTTTTTTGTCCCCAATAATGACAGTAAAGAAAAAGAAGATAGTTATTTAGGAGACAATTGTTGAGAGGCAGCATACACAGAGGTTAAGAATTTGGTCTCTGAAGTTAAACTTATTTAGAATCAAATTTCAGTCTTACAACTGGTGTAACTATGGACAAGTTCTCAATAGACATCGAATCTCCCTTTATCTGTACAATAGATAAAACTGCACCTACTTCCTTAGATAATTGTGAATATTAAAATAGATAATGTATGCAAAATAATTAACAATGTGTGCTGTTGTTGTCATTAGGTGCCCTTGAATCAGTTCCGACTCTTGGTGACCCTATGCATGACAGAACGAAACAGGGCACACTCCTGTGCC
This sequence comes from Dugong dugon, assembly GCA_030035585.1. Lineage (NCBI taxonomy): Eukaryota > Metazoa > Chordata > Mammalia > Sirenia > Dugongidae > Dugong > Dugong dugon. The sequence continues at coordinate 14,597,633 of CM057472.1, read as the reverse complement.
ATCCTCACAATTGCTGCTATGTTTGAGCCCATTGTAGCAGCCACTGTATCAACCCATCTCATCACGGTTCTTCCACTTTTTTGCTGACCTTCTACTTTACTAAGCATGATGTCCTTCTCCAGGGACTGGTCCCTCCTGATACATGTCCAAAGTACATAATATGAAGTCTTGCCGTCTTCCCTTTTAAGGATCTTTCTGGCTGTACTTCTTCCAAGACAGATTTGTTCATTCTTCTGGCAGTCCATGATATACTCAATATTCTTTGCAAACACCATAATTCAAAGGCATCAATTCTTCTTCAGTCTTGCTTATTCATTGTTCAGTTTTTCCATGCATATGAGGTGATTAAAAATACCATGGCTTGGGTCAGGCACACAGCCCTCAAAGACATCGTTGCTTTTTAACACTTTAAAGAGGTTTTTTGCAGCAGATTTTCCCAATGCACTATGTCATTTGATTTCTTGACTGCCGCTTCCATGGGCATTTATTGTGGATCCAAGTAAAATGAAATCTTTGACAACTTCAATCTTTTCTCCCATTCATCATGATGTTGCTTATTGGTCCAGTTGTGAGGATTTTTATTTTCTTTATGTTGAAGTGTTATCCATACTGGTCTGTAGTCTTTAATCTTCCTCAGCAAGTACTTCAAGTCTCTTTTGCTTTCAGCAAGCAAGGTTGTGTCATCTGCATAAAGCAGGTTGTTAATGAGTCTTCCTCCAACACTGATGCCCCTTTCTTCTTCATATAGTCCTGCTTCTTGGATTATTTACTCAGCATACAGATTGAATAAGTGTGGTGAAAGGATACAACCCTAACACACATCTTTCCTGACTTTAAACCATGCAGTACCCCCTTGTTCTGTTCAAATGACTGCCTCTTTTCTGTGTACAGGTTCCTCATGAGCACAATTAAGTGTTCTGGAATTCTCATTCTTTGCAATGTTATCCATAATTTGTTATGATCTACACAGTCAAATGCTTTTGCATAGTCAATAAAATATGGGTAAACATCTTTCTGGTGTTCTCTGCTTTTAGCCAAGATCCATCTGACATCAGCCATGTTATCCCTTGTTCCATGTTCTCTTTTGAATCTGGCTTGAATTTCTGGCAGTTCCTTGTCAATGTACTGCTGCAACCTCTTTTGAATTATCTTCAGCAAAATTTTACTTGTGTGTGATATTAATCATATTGTTTGATAATTTCCACATTCTGTTGGGTCACCTTTCTTTGGAATGTGCACAAATATGGATCTGTTCCTGTCAGTTGGCCAGGTAGCTGTCTTCCATATTTTTTGTTATACATGAGTGAGCACCTGTAGGGCTACGTCTGTTGTTGAAACATCTCAATTCGTATTCCCTCAATTCCTGAAGCTTTGTTTTTCAGCAATGCCTTCAGTACACCTTGGACTTCTTCCTTCAATACCATCAGTGATTAATCATATGCTACCTTCTGAAATGGTTGAACATCAAACAATTATTTTGGTACAGTGACTATTTTTTCTGTCTTCTTTTGAGGTGTCCTGCATCATTCAATATTTTGCCCATAGAATCCTTCAATACTGCAACTCAAGTCTTGAATTTTTTCTTCCATTCTTTCAGCTTGAGAAATGCCAAGCATTTTCTTCTCTTTGGTTTTCTAAATTCAGGTCTTTGCACATGTCATTATAATACTTTACTTTGTCTTCTCAAGCCACTCTTTGAAATCTTCTGTTCAGCTATTTTACTTCATCATTTCTTCCTCTCACTTTAGCTATTCTAAGTTCAGGAGTAAGCTTCAGAGTCTCTTCTGACATCCATTTTGGTCTTTTCTTTCTTTCCTGTCTTTTTAATGACCTTTTGCTTCTTCATGTATTATGTCTTTGATGTCATCCCACTGGTCTTTGGTCATTAGTGTTCAATGCATCAAATCTATTCTTGAAATAGTCTCCAAATTCAGGTGGGATGTACTCAAGGTCCTATTTTGGTTCTCATGGATTTGTTTTAATTTTTTCAGCTTCAGCTTGAACTTGCATATGAGCAATTGATGGTCTCTTCAACAGTCGGTCCCTGGTCTTGTTCTGACTGATGATATTGAACTTTCTCTATAGTCTCTTTCCACAGATGTAGTTGATTTGATTCCTGTGTTTTCCATCCGATGAGGTACACACATATAGCTGCAATTTATATTGTATTTGCATTGGTATTGCAAAATTCTATCATGGGATCTCTGACACCATTTCTATTACCAAGACCATAGTTTTCAGCCATGGATCCTTCTTCGTTTCCAACTTTCACATTGAAAACACCAATAATTGTCAATACATCCGAATTGCACATTTGATTAATTTCAGACTGCAGAAGTTGGTAAAAATCTTCAATTCCTTCATCTTTGGCATTAGTGGTTGGTGTGTAAATTTGAATAATATTTGTATTAACTGGTCTTCCTTATAGTCGTATGGATATTATCCTATCACTGACAGCATTGTACTTCAGGATAGATCTTGAAAGGTTCTTTTTGACTATGAATGCAATGTTATTCCTCTTCATATTGTTATTCCTTGCATAGTAGACCATATGATTGTCTGATTCAAAATGGCCAATTCCAGTTCATTTCAGCTCACTAATGCCTTAAGATATTGATCTTTATGTGTTCCATCTCATTTTTGACAACTTTCAATTTTCCTAGATTCATACTTTGTGCATTCCACATTCTGATTATTAATGGATGTTTGCAGTTGTTTCTTCTCATTTTGAGTCATGCCACGTAAGCAAATGAAGGTCTGAAATCTTTACTCCATCCACATCATTAAGGTTGACTCTACTTTCAGGAGGCAACTCTTCCCCAGTCGTCTTTTGAGTGCCTTGCAACCGGAAGGTCTCATCTTCTGTCACTATATCAGACAATGTATCACTGCTATTCATAAAGTTTTCACTGGCTAATTTTTCAGAAGTACACTGCCAGGTCCTTCTTCCTCGTCTGTCTTAATCTGGAAGCTCCACTGAAACCTGTCCACCATGGGTGACCCTGCTGGTATTTGAAATACCAGTGGCATGTCTTCTGGCATCACAGCAACATGCAAGCCACCATAGTACTACAAACTGACAGATAATGTCTCTCATATCATATATGCTTACTAAATGGTAGATAAATGTAGTTATTAGGTACCTTGAATATGGAGAAGAGTTATGTCTATGTTTGGCTACTAAATTGGTGTCAGAGTTGCTGACCAGATGATTACAGTCACATTTATGACAAAAAGTCATCAGCTGTGCTCAAAGTTGTAAATGAGTCTAATCGAGCATGCAACTGTCAAGAAAAGAAAAATGAATAGGAGACTATCTAGGCCTTCTCTAGTTTGAACAGCTGCTAATTTTGTATAAAACACTTACTGAGACTTTCATCAGATTTTTTCCCTAAATTTGGAATGAATTAATGTTCATAATAAAAAAAAATCTTAGAAAACACAAATATATAAAGAAGTCAGCAAAATCACCAGCAATAGCACCATTCAAAGTCAATAGGTTTGATGCTTTTCCTTTCTGATTGTTTCCTGTACGTGTGTGTATAATTTTCAGTGCGTACATATATATTTATACATACTGCATACATATAATTTATAAAATTTACATTCTAACACACAATATAGGGTACAACCACATAAATCTTTTATATTCTTCTTTTTTACGTATTTTATATTTTTAAGACACTGGATAATATTCAAAACTATAATTTATTACATAATATTCCATTTTTGATTTTAATATTTACAATTTCAGACATTATTTATAATGATTTTCTATAAATAATCTTAAAATGAATACCCTTGGAAATAAATCTGTGTGAGTTTCTATGATAATTTCCTTAGGATAAATGCTTAGAAATGGTTTTACTGCATTAAAGAAAATGAACTTTTTAAGGCTCTATGTGCATAAGGGTAATCTTCCCTGTTGAAAGTTTATACCAATTTATATTCTCATTACAGTAAAAAGAAGTATTCAGTGCCATTCACTGCCCTTCTTACCATAAGTCATCATCATTCATCATAACTGTAATAATAATGGCTGACAATTACTAAGCTCTTACCATGTGGCACACCTTGTTCTAACTGTTTTACAAAAGTTATATGCTTTAATCTTCTTAATAACTCTGTGAAGCACATTATAATTATCTCCATTTTACAGATTAAAAACAAAATCAAGCAACTAACACACACCCAGATTAAGTTAAATAGCTATGGTTACTCAGCTAGTTGTAAGTGGAGTTGGGAATCAAATTCAGGTTAAAACCACAACACAATATTATTGCCCCATAGCAATCATGAATATTATCTTTTAAAAGATTTTCCAATCTAAAAGAAAAAAGTATCTAGTTGTCATTTTACATAATTTTATTATTAGAGAAGTTAATGTTTTTTGTATGTTTTTTCCTTACATTTCCTTTCTTATTATGAATTTTCTGTTCATGTTTATTGGCAATGTTCATCATTTTCTTATGTGGAATACTTTCCTCTGAAGGCTGACTGACTCTCTCTTTGGGATGATAATAAATATGGATTTTCAAGATGGTGACACAATGTATTCATTTGCATGAATTTGGAGAAATTGTTCTAATTGCATTCTCTGGTGAGCTCTGGACTCCCTGTCTGCCAATGTGTATTGAATTTTACAGGTCCTTTTAGACGTCCTCTTTGGTTTGTAATTGATGGATTTCCCGGAAGCAAAAAGTCATAGGAGATTTAGTGAGTGTGAAATGGTGAATATTGAAAGCATTTTAAATATTGATATGAAAATAGATCTCCTAGCTGGATATCCTTTTGTTCTGCTGTTTCTGGAGTATTCACATTAGTTTAATTTTTTTAATCATAACAGATATGAAAACGCCAGTGTTTGGACTGGTAATAGACTGTTGTCTGACAGATTTGCTGGTAGCCTTTCTATATTTTAGAAATGCTGGAAACACTTACAGGCCATCATAGTAATATTTCTAAAACCTTTAAAATTCTCATACACTCACATGATTATTTGCAATTGCAGAAATATCTCTGGACTAGAAGAAAGTACTGTACTTAATGAAATTATGGGGACTAATCATTGTATTTAGCTGCAACAGTGAAGAGGATGGGCATGGGTTTGGAGTTCAATAAAAAGAGAAAGAACTCCTAAGACAAAGGTCTTTTGAAAGAAAAAGAAAATGACAATGCAAAATTGGAATAACTCAGGCCAAAAGGAGTGGCACTACTCCTTGGGAGACTAAGGCCACCTAGACCTGAAACCCAGACCAGGCTTTAGTTTAAGGAAATCTGGGAACCAATCAAATGCTACAATTTGGTATGAGGTTGAGTGTGCAAGAAAGTCCCACCAGCAAAGGAAACAAAAAAAATATTTCCTCATTTTCTCCTCATTGAAATTCCATGTTTAAAATGTTACCAAAACCAAAACCCATTGCTGTGGAGTAGATTCCAACTTATAGCGACCCAATAGGACAGAGTAGAACTGCCTCATGGAGTTTCCAAGGCTGTAATCTTTATGGAAGCAGATTGTCACTTCTTTCTCCCGTGGAGCAGCTGGTGGGTTTGAACCGCTGAACTTTTGGTTAACCACTACACCATCAGGGCTCCTTTAAAATATTACAACAATGTATTGACAAGGGTCCTAACAGGAGACAGATGGTCTCACTCAAATGAGGTAATTGAAAAGTGTTAAATGAAGAGATTTTTTAAAAGGGAGTAGCATAGTTAAAAGAACCAACAAGGTTTGGTGATGCACTCAAGATCCAGCCACAGAATAAAGCTAGCATCTTGCATGCTGCACACACACACACAAACACACACAACACACCAGAAACAGACACATAAAACCAACATCCGTAACTACTATGCTTGACAGATCCAATTTATGCCTACAGAGTCACACACCTTGCCTTGTGCCCTGTATGTTTGACCTGTATAAACTACATCAATTGGCTCCATTGTTCTCTGATTTTTAATTTGAGTTTGTTCAATGTGGAGCATGAATAGGCTGTCAGAGAGAGAAGAGTGACATCAGAATATTTATTCTCTCAACTCCTACCAGAAGTTCCCTTAGACTGGTTGCATCCCTCCACCAAAGGTCAGAGGTCCTGTTAAGTTCCCCCTCTCAATACGGCTGTTCTGTCGCTAGGTTCTGATAATGGCTTCCTCTCTTATCTTCTAAAGAACAGTAAAGACTCTCCACTATTTTGCATTATCCCTTTTGGTTCATATTCACCATGTCCAGAATCCTGATCAAAATACCCTTTTTGAGGTAGAAATTAACACTAGAAAGAGCAAGGAAAAAAAATCAAACACATGGAAACTGAATAATAATCTGCTTACACATCAATGGGTAATAGAAGAAATCAGAGATGGAATTAAAAAATTCCTAGAATCAAATGAAAATGAAAACACATCATACCAAAACCTTTGGGACACAGCAAAGGCAGTCCTCAGAGGACAATTTATAGCAATAGATGCACATATCAAAAAAGAAGAAAGGGACAAAATCAAAACATTAACTACAGAACTCAAACAAATAGAAAGAGAACAACAAAAAAAGCCTACAACCACCGGAAGAAAGGAAATAGTAAAGATCAGAGCAGAAATCAATGAATTAGAGAACAGAAAAACAATAGAAAGAATCAACAAAACCAAAAGTTGGTTCTTTGAAAGAATCAACAAAATCGACAAACCACTGGCCAGACTGACAAAAGAAAAACAGCAGAGGGCACAAATAACCCAAATAAGAAATGAAATGGGGGACATTACAACAGACCCAACTGAAATAAAAAGGATTATAACAGAATATTATGAAAAACTATATTCCAACAAATTTGAAAACCTAGAGGAAATGGATAAATTTCTAGAAACATACGGCCTACCCAAACTACAACAAAGTGATATTGAAAATCTGAACAGACCCATAACAAGAGAAGAGATTGAAAAGGTAATAAAAAAACTCCCAACCAAAAAAAGCCCTGGCCCAGATGGCTTCACTGGAGAATTCTACAAAACATTTACAGAAGAGCTCGTACCAGTTCTACTCAAGTTATTTCAGAGCATAGAAGAGGAAGCAACACTTCCAAATTCATTCTATGAAGCCAGCATAACGCTGATACCAAAACCAGGCAAAGACATCACAAAAAAAGAAAGTTACAGACCAATATCTCTCATGAATATAGATGCAAAAATTCTGAACAAAATTCTAGCCAATAGAATTCAGTATCATATCAAAAAAATAATACACCACGACCAAGTAGGATTCATACCAGGTATGCAAGGATGGTTTAACATTAGAAAATCCATCAACGTAATCCACCACATAAATAAAAGGAAAGAAAAAAATCACATGATTATCTCAATTGATGCAGAAAAGGCATTTGACAAAGTCCAACACCCATTCCTGATAAAAGCTCTCAATAAAATAGGTATAGAAGGGAAATTTCTCAACATAATAAAGGGCATCTATGCAAAACCAACAGCCAACATCATTCTTAATGGAGAAAGGCTGAAAACATTCCCCCTGAAAACAGGAACAAGACAAGGATGCCCTTTATCACCACTCCTATTTAACATTGTGCTGGAAGTTCTAGCTAGAGCAGTAAGGCAAGAGAAAGAAATAAAGGGCATCCAAATTGGTAATGAAGAAGTTAAACTCTCCCTGTTTGCAGATGATATGATACTATACATAGAAAACCCTAAAGACTCCACGAGAAATTTACTGGAAGTAATAGAAAGATTCAGCAGAGTAGCAGGATACAAGATAAACATTCAAAAATCAGTTGGATTCCTATACACCGGTAAAGAGAACGATGAAAAGGAGATCAGGAAATCAATACCATTTTCAATAGCCCCTAAAACGATAAAATACTTAGGAATAAATCTGACCAGGAATATAAAAGACCTATACAAAGAAAACTACAAAACACTGCTGCATGAAACCCAAAGGGATCTACATAAATGGAAAAACATACCATGCTCATGGATAGGCAGACTCAACATTGTGAAAATGGCAATTCTACCTAAAGCAATCTACAAATACAATGCAATTCCGATACAAATACCAACAACATTCTTCAAAGAGATGGAAAAACTAATTATTAACTTTATATGGAAAGGGAAGAAACCTCGAATAAGTAAAGCACTACTGAAGAAGAAGAATAAAGTTGGAGGACTCACACTACCTGACTTGAGAACCTACTATACAGCTACAGTACTCAAAACAGCCTGGTACTGGTACAACAACAGAGACATTGACCAATGGAACAGAATTGAGAACTCAGATGTAAATCCATCCACCTACGGTCACCTGATTTTTGACAAGGGCCCAAAATACATCAAATGGGGAAAAGACAGTCTTTTTAACAAATGGTGCTGGCAAAACTGGATATCCATTTGTAGAAAAATGAAACAGGACCCATACCTCACACCATATACAAAAACTACTTCAAAATGGATCAAAGACCTGAATATAAAGCCTCAAACTATAAAATTCATAGAAGAAAAAATAGGACCAACACTTCAGGCCTTAATACATGGCATTAACAGGATACAAACCATAAACATCAACACAAAAAACCCAACAGATAAACTAGATAATTGGGATCTTCTAAAAATCAAACATCTATGCTCTTCAAAAGATTTCACCAAAAGAGTTAAAAGAGAACCTACAGACTGGGAAAAAATTTTTGGACAGTACAAGTCAGACAAAGGTCTAATCTCCATAATCTACAAGAAAATCCAACACCTCTACAACAAAAAGACAACCAATCCTATCAAAAAATGGGCAAAGGAAATGAACAGACACTTCACCAAGGAAGACATTCAAATGGCCAACAGACACATGAGGAAATGCTCGCGATCACTAGCCATTAGAGAAATGCAAATTAAAACCACAATGAGATACCATCTCACCCCGGCATTACTGGCACGAATCAAAAACACTGGAAATAACAAATGTTGGAGGGGCTGCGGGGAGACGGGAACTCTTATACACTGCTGGTGGGAATGCAAAATGATACAGCCATTTTGGAAAATGATATGGCGTTTCCTCAGAAAGCTAGAAATAGACGTACCATTCGATCCAGCAATCCCACTCCTAGGAATATATCCTAGAGAAATAAGAGTCATCACTCGAATAGACATATGCACACCTATGTTCATGGCAGCATTATTCACAATAGCAAAACGATGGAAACAACCTCAATGTCCATCAACAGACGAATGGATACACAAACTATGGTACATACACACAATGGAGTACTATGCAACGAGAAAGAACAATGAATCGGTGAACCATCTCATAACATGGATGAAACTGGAGGACATCATGCTGAGTGAAATAAGTCAATCACAAAAGGACAAATATTGTATGAGACCTCTATTGTAAAAACCCATGAAAAAATTCACATGCAAAATGTAACAATCCTTGTTGGTTACCAGGGATGGGAGGGGGGGGGGATACTAAATAGGTAATAGGTAAGTGGTAACTTGGGTGAGAGATGAGATAGTACATAGTACAGCGGAAACTAACACAACCTGCACAAGGAAAGGTCATGAAGGCCCTAGAGACACATCCAAACCCCCCGAGGGACTGAGTTGTTGGACGGAGGGCTCTGGGGACCATGATCTCGGGGAACATCTAGCTCAATTGGCATGACACTACTTATAAAGATAATGCTCTACATTCTACCTTGGTGAGTAGTGTCTGGGGTCTTAAAAGCCTATGAGCGGCCATCTAAGATACTCCACTGATCTCATCCCTTTGGGAACAAGGGAGAATGAAGAGAACAGGATACAAGGAAAAGATTAGTCCGAAGGACTAATGGTCCACAGCTACCAAGGCCTCCACGGGACTGAGCCCAGTACAGCTGGATGGTGCCCGGCTACCACCAATGACTCCTTTGACCAGGATCACAACAGAGGGTTCTGGGCAGAGCTGGAGTAGGATGTAGAGCATAATTTTAACTCCCAAAAAAAAAAAAAAAAGAAGACCAGATATACTGGCCTAAAGAATACTAGAGAAACCTCGAGAGTGTGGCCCCCAGACACCCTTTCAGCTCAGAGGGGAAGTTACCTTCAAGGTTCGATGTTAAGCCTGGGAATGGACACCCCAGTAAAACTAAATGGGACTAACGATGTACAGGAGTCCGGTGACAAGGGCCAGAAGGCAGAGGGAGAGTAGGAAACTGATGATAAGGAACACAAATTGAATAAGGACACTGTCGATGTATTGTGACATTGTTGACCACTGCTATAGGGCAACATTTGTAGTAACTATTAAATGGGAGGCTGTTTTGTCCTGTAAGCCTTCATCTTGGGCGAGAATGGCAGCACAATTGGAAGAGCATAGTCAATATCACTTAAATGTGTAAGTAAAAAGTTCTGAAATGGTGTTTAAATAAAATAAAAATAAATAAATAAACAAACAAAGGAGACTAAAGAGGTACAATAATCCACTGACAAGGTCCAGAAGACAGAAGGGGACAAGGAAGCCCCCTGGTGATAGGGAACACAAGGTGGAGTAAGGATATTCTTGATGTGCTGTGAGATTGTTAACCATTGTCATAGGGCAACATGTGTAGTAACTGTTAAATGAAAAACTATTTTGTTCTGTAAGCCTTCATCTTAAGTGAGAATAACAGCACAGTTGGAAGAGCGTAGTCAATGTCACTGAACTGTGAATGTAGAAATTTTTGAAACGGTGTATCTTTGGCCATCTGTAATTTTCATCAAAAAAAAAGGTTGAGAATTTAGAGGCTTAATACGTTGTGGGGTTGTTAACCAATGTCAAAAAACAACATGTGTACTACTATTTCATGAGAAACTATTTGCTCTGTAAGCTTTCACCTGAAGTACAATAAAATATATATAAAAAAAAAAAAAAAAAAAAAAAAACAAAATACCCTTTTTGAGTGAGCTATTTTTCCCTGCCAAGGCCCTGGTAGATACTGGTACTGAGTGTGGTAAAGGCACAACCTATTATGCAAGTAGTAAACAGTAGTATATATAGCAGGTATAACAGTATACGAGGGGGTTATTATAGTCCCTGTGGTGCTGCACGTATCTTTTCAGTCATCTGAATTCAATCTATTTCCAGTGATAAGCTAATGTTCAACAACCAGTTCTTAAGAGAAATAAATAAAATAAAAGGTCTGGATTTGTAGCAGTGATTCCAGTTGCCATGGTATAAATATTCGCAATGTGGCTGATTTCAGACTACCAATATGTTTCCAATAGAGCATTGGGAACAGATGTGCACAGTTGGCTCTCACAATCTGACAAGCGCTAGCTCCAGCATTCCACAACCTATTCCCATTTCTGGTCTTCCTTTATGTGGGTATTAAAAAAAAAAAATCCTGTCTTCCTTCTTTTACCAGCTTCTGTTATTTCTCCAAGTCTGGGCCAGATTATCTGAGGAAAGGTAAATTAAGGCTTCATCTACCATAACTCCCCAAGTGTCTGGTAAGCCAAGTTACGCCTTCGTCTCTTGGCCTAACTCTCCACTGACTCTTACTTTTGGTCACTAGCTCTTTTGGTCACTAGCATATCTGATACACTGTCGATTCTGTTGGCACCAGAAGCAAATCCTTTATAAATCAAAAGTAGTGAGCAGTGAAGATGTAACAATTAACAATAGAACTTGACAAGTGATTTGGAATTTGAGAGAGGTTGCAATCAATGGATATTGTACTCTAGGCATATGCAATGGGGAAATGTAAGCTGCATCCTGGTGATGGTTCCTTTATGAAGCAAATCTCAGAGGTTAAGAAGAGAGCCCAAAGCAGCTTTTCTCCCTTTTGCCTGAGGAAGAGCTTGGCATCCTCTTGTAGGTAAAAAATGATAAATGTATACACTAGCTCATTTTCCAACTGACATGGGCACATGAAGACTGGATTTTAAAGTCTAATTTGAGATACCCACCCCCAAACTATTGATTTACAGTCCTGAAGGCTGCAATACAGCTTAAGGTCTCTTGCAGGTTGTAGAGGCAGGGTCAAAAAACACCTAGGAGCATTCTTATGAGTAAGAAAATTCCAAGCCATTTCATTCACAATGAAAGCAATAATCCTTAATGTTATGGAGAAAAATATGTTTATTGTCTTCAGAATCCTTTCATATTAGTAAAATGACTAAAACCGCTAATGGAGACATTTGTCATTTCTTTTACAGGCAATTATTTCATCCAGCTGCATCAGCTTTGAAAATCCTCATGGTTAAAAGTATAATGACAAATTCTCTTACCCACACCAACATTATACTTCTGATAGGTCACACATGGCTCAAATGTTCAGGACTATATAAAAGCAAGCAATTATTTTTGTGGAAAGACCAAGTGTAAAATCAATTCAAGATACTAAACACTAAGGGTGAGGAAGAAGATATGGTTCCTACTCTCTATTAAGTAGAGGAGACATAATATAATGAATTACAGCCTAATGAGATCATTACACCAACGGATACCCATGGAATGGGCATGTATACAGAGAAAGAACAAGGCAAATTTTTCTGGAAGAAGGGACACCTGAGCTGGCTTTCAAAGAAAAAAATAAGAGTTCTCCAGATCAGGAAGGGAACTCCAGAGAGATGGAAAGAATTTGCAAAGGTGAGGAGCTGTGAAATAGCAATGTGTATATATTGAGTTAAAGTAGTATGGTGTGTGAGCTCATAAAACACAAGATAATGAGAATACAAAAGAAGGAAGATGAAACAGTGAGGGCTTATATCCTGTAAATTAGTGCTCTTTAAGTGATGTGTATAATCCCCAACAGGGATATAAGATGATCCATTGAGTAAACTTCAAGCCATTTTTTTTTCAATTGTGGTAAATATATAAAGCATACCTTGTTTTCATGTGCTTCGTGTTATTTTGCACATCGTAGATATTGCATTTTTTACAAATGGAAGGTTTGTGACAATCTTGCATCAAGCAAGTCTATCAGTGCCATTTCCATTTTTCCAACAGCATGAGCTCACTTCATGTCTCATCACATTTTGGTAATTCTCACAATATTTCAAACTTTTTCATTATTTTTAGGATAGAGTAGAACTGCCCCATAGAGTTTCCAAGGAGCGGCTGGTGGATTCGAACTGCTGACCTTTTGGTTAGCAGCCAAGCTCTTAACCACTGCACCACTAAGGCTCCTTCATTACTATTATATCTGTTATGGTGATCTGTGATCAGTGATCTTTGCTGTTACTTTTGTAATTGTTTTGGGGTGCCACAAACCGAGCCTATATAAGATGGCGAACTTAATAAAAGTTGTGTGTGTTCTGACTGCTCCATCGACCAGTTGTTGCCCTGTCTCTCTCCCTTTCATCAGACCTCCCTATTCCCTGAGACAGGACAATATTGAAATTAGGCCAATTAATAGCCCTACAATGGCCTGTAAGTGTTCAAATGAAAGGAAGAGTCACATGTTTCTCACTTTAAATCAAAAGCTAGAAATGATTGAGCTTAGTGAGGAAGGCATGTCAAAAGCTGAGACAGGCTGGAAGCTAGGCCTCTTGCACCAAACAGTTAGCCAAGTTCTGAATGCAAGGGAAAACTTCTTGAAGGAAATTAAAAGTGCTAATCCAGTGAGCACATAAATGACAAGAAAGTGAAACAGCCTTATTGCTGATAAAGAGAAAGTTTTAGCAGACTAGATAGAAGATCAAACCAGCCACAACATTCTCTTAATCCAAAACCTAATCCAGAGCAAGGTTTTAACTCGCTTCTGTTCTATGAAGGCTGAGAGAGGTGAAGAAGCTGCAGAAGAAACATTTGAAGCCAGCAAAGGTTGGTTTATGATGTTTAAGGAAGAAGCTGACTGTCTCCATAGCATAAAAGTGAAAGATGAAGCAGCAAGTGCTGATTGTAGAAGCTGCAGCAAGTTAACTAGAAGATCTAGCTAAGATAACAGATGAAGGTGGCTACACTAAACAGAGTTTCAGTGTAGATGAAAAAGCCTTATACTGGAAGTCTCTAGCTAGGACTTCCAGAGCTAGAGAGAAAAAGTCAGTGTCAGGCTTCAAAGCTTCAAAGGACAGGCTGACTCTCTTGTTAGGGGCTAATGCAGCTGATGACTTTGAGTTGAAGCCAGTGCTCATTTACCATTCTGAAAATCCTAGAGCCCTTAAGAATTATGCTAAATCTACTCTGCCTGTGCTCTATAAACAGAACAACAAAGCCTGGTTGATAGCACATCTGTTTACAACATGATTTACTAAATATTTTAAGCCCACTGTTGCACCTACTGCTCACAAAATTGATTATTTTCAAAATATTACTGCTCATTAACAATGCACCTGGTCACCCAAGAGCTCTGATGGAGATGTACAAGGAGATTAATGTTGTTCTCATGCTTGCTAACACAACATCCATTCTGCAGCCCATGGATTAAAGAGTAATTTAAACTTTCAAGTATTATTATTTAAGAAATATGGTTATAGCTGCCATAGATAGTGATTCCTCTGATGGATCTGGGCAAAGTAAATTGAAAGCCTTCTGGAAAGGATTCACCATTCTAGATGCCCTTACAACAGTTGTGATTCATGGGAGGAGGTCAAAGTATCAAAATCAACAGGAGTTTAGAAGAAGTTGATTCCAACCTTCATGGATTACTTTGAGGGGTTCAAGACTTCAGCAGAGGAAGTAACTGCAGATGTGGTGGTGTGATGGTTAAGGTTTTGTGTCACTTACCTGGGCCATGATTCTCAGTGGTTTGTCAGTTATGATATAGTTTGGCAGCTGTGTAATGATGTAATCACCTCCATACTGAGATCTGACATAATGTAATACCTCCATGATGAGATTTGCTATGAGCAGCCAATCAGTTGAAAGGGAGTTTCCTTGGGGATGTGACCTGCATACAGTATATGTGGACTTTCTGGCAAGACTCACTGGCTTTTCCTCGCTCTGGATGCTACCTCTGACCTTTGGTTCTTGGGACTTGAGATAGCAGCTTACCTGCTGATCTTGGGATTGTCAGCCTCCACAGCCAGTGAACAAGCAGCCTAGCGTCTGACTTGCCAGTGTTGGTTCATCAGCCTTGCAGCTACATGAATCAGGAGAAGCCTGCAGCCTGACCTCACAGACTTGGGACTTTTCAGCCTCTACAACTGCATGAGCCATTTCCTTGATATAAATCTGTCTACCTATCTACATGCTTTATTGGTTTTTCTTCTCTAGAGAACTCAATCTAAGACATTTGGTACTGAGAGTGTTCTAGAGAAACAAAATTGTAAGGATGAGTTTTCTAAATTGGTTCTCAAATCTGGTAAGTCTTAAAAATACAGATGACTCTGCTTCTAGAAGTAAAGTGGGCTCTGCTAATCCACAGTGTGAGGTGGCAGTAGAAATACACAAACTCTCACCACCAATAGATCATGTACTGGTGAGAGGCAAGGCTCTGGGAGACTGTATGTTTGATGCCTTTCTACAATTTTGTCAGAATCAGAAGTATAGGGAAGTTGGCTGGTTGGTCCTACTTTCACTAGACAAAGTGATGAAAGGAAGAGATGAGCTCAGGGCTTCAGAGTCACAGCTTGAGCACTGCATAAATAAAGTTGCTCCCTATGCCTTGAAAGAAAGCCTTGTTTCTTGTAGTAACAGAGCTCATATTGCCGAATACCAAACCCAGAGTCTTATCATAAAAGTGGTTGAATTACAACTTCAACTGAATCCCCAACCTTGAGTGGTGTCTGAAGTTAAAATTAGGGTATTGGTTGGGAAGAAATGGGATTCCGAAATTTGGGATGGCGACATATGTGCAGATAATCAAGAAGCTAGAGACACTGAGCCGTTAAATTCCGTTGAATCACTCCTGCCAACCAAACCAGCCTTCTCATTCCCATTTGAAGAGATTACTCCATCTTTGTCTGCTAAGCCACCCTCCCTAGTAAAACCATTAGCCGCACCACCTGTATCTGATGAGATTAACCCAGCTTTGTGTCTGAGGAGCCTTCTTCTACGTTATCCTCTGGGGAACTACCTGAGAAATTGCCTGCGGCATCACCTGAGGAAGGTGCCTTACAAGACATTGCTGAATGTTCTCAGAACACATCTCCACCACACATTTTTGCCTCTAGACCTATAACTAGACTTAAGTCCCAGCAAGCCCCAAAAGGTGAAGTACGAACTATAACCCAGGAAGGCATATGCTATACTCCAAAAGAACTGCTTGAGTTTTCTAATATATATAAACAGAAACCTGGGAAAGATGTGTGGGAATGGCTATTAAAGCTGTGGGACAATGGCACAAGGAACATAAAGTTGGATCAGTCTGAGTTTATTGATATGGGAACACTAAGAACCTATGCTTCTTTCAAAGTTTCAGCTTGAGAGGTTAGGAAAAGATCTAATAGTTTATTTGGTTGGTTCACTGAAGCATGGATTACATGGTGATTTACACTAAATCAGGTTCAAGTGCTAGACCTGTCTTGATATACTGTAGAAGAAGGAATCCAAATGCTTAGGGAAATTGCTATATAAGAGTGGATTTATCAGGTTAGACCCACAGACCCACATGGAGTGCCCGGAGGACACTACACAATGGTGAGGAACAAATTTGTGAAGGGAGCCCCAGCATCCTTGAAGACTGCTGTGATTACTATTTTATGTAAGTCAGATTTGACAGTGAGAAGTGCCCTAACTGAATTAACACACCTAACTACAATGGGGCTGACTGGACCCCATGGTGGTAGGGTCCAAGTGGCGGCACGCAATTAACAAAGACAGGTTATGATAATGGACAGTGGAGTCAAAGCGGTAATCAGAATAGTAATCTAACTCATTGGACTTATGGTATTGGCTGCTTAGTATGGTATCCCTAGAAGGAAAATAGTAAGGAAATCTACTAAATATTTTCTTGATTTGTACAAGTGGAAGAATTCTAGGTCAAGTTAATGGCAGTCTGACTTGAATCACCAGAATAGAGAGTCACCGCCCCTCAATCAATGCCCAGACTTGAGCAAGTTTAAAGACCCACAACCCCTTGAATGAAGGGGAGGCCGGTGCCCCTTGAGGAAGGACCCCACTATGCTGCCAAAAAGTTATACTATTAATCTTTCTCCCAGCCTTCCCCAAGGTGATCTACAGCCTTTTACAAGAGTGACTGTTCAGTGTGGAAAAGGAAATAATCAGACTTTTCAGGGATTACTTGATACTGGCTGTGAACTGACACTAATTCCGGGAGACCCAAAACATCACTGTGGCCCACTAGTCAGGGTGGGGGCATATGGAGGTCAGGTTATTAACAGAGTGTTAGCCCAGGTTTGGCTCACAGTGTGTCCATTGTGTCCTCAGACCCATCCTCTAGTGATTTTCCCAGTTCCAGAATGCATAATTGGAATAGATATACTCAGCAACTGGCAGAACCCCCACATTAGATCTCCAACAAGTGGAGTAAGGACTATTATGGAAAGAAAAGCCACATGGAAGCCATTAGAACTGCTCTTACCTAGGAAAATAGTAAACCAAAGCAATTCCTGGAGGGATTGCAGAGACTACTGCCACCATCAAGGACTTGAAGGATGCAGGGATGGTGATTCCCACCACACCTCCATTCAACTCACCTGTTTGGCCTGTGCAAAAAACAGATGGATCTTGAAGAATGACAGTGTATTATTGAAAACTTAACCAGGTGGTGACTCCAATTGAAGCTGCTGTAGCAGATGTGGTTTCATTGCTTGAGCAAATTAATACATCTCCTGGTACCTGGTATGCTGCTATTGATTCATCTTATGCCTTTTTCTCCATACCTGTTTCAAAGGACCAGCAGAAGCAGTTTGTCTTCAGCTGGCAAGGTCCGCAATACACCTTCAGTTGCCTACCTCAGAGGTGTATCAACTCATCAGCCCTATGTTTAATTTAGTCTGCAGGGACCTTGATCACATTTCCATCCCACAAGAGTCACTCTGGTCTATTACATCGATGATATTATGCTGATTGGACCTAGTAAGGAAGAGATGTAAATGACTCTGGACATAATGTTTAAACAGTTGCATGCTAGAGGGTGGTAAATTAATCCAACAAAAATTCAGGTGCCTTCCACCTCAGTGAAATTTCCAGGAGTTCATTGGTGTGGAGCATGTTGAGATATTCTTTGCAATGTAAAATATAAGTTATTTTATCTTGCCTAGTCCACAAATAAAATGGAAGCACCTCTGATGGGCCTCTTTATTTTGAGACAGCATATCCCTCACTTGGGTGTGCTACTCTGCCTTATTTATCTAGTGACACAAAAAGCTGCTAGTTTTGAGTTGGACCCAGACTTAGAGAAGGTTTTGCAACAGGCTCTGGCTTCCATGCAAGCTTCTCTGCCACTTGGGCCATGAGATCCAATGGTGTTTAAAGTGTCAGTGGCAGGTAAAGATGCTGTTTGGAGTCTTTGGAAGGCCCCTAATAATGAATCACAGGGCAGACCCTTAGGATTTTGGAGCAAAGCCATGCCATACTCTGCAGATAACTACTCTCCTTTTGAGAAACTGCTTTTGGCTTGTTATTGGGCCTTAGTAGAGACTAAGTGCTTAACCATGGGCCACCAAGTCACCATGCAGCCTGAACTTCCCATTATGAACTGGGTGTTTTTTGACCCACAAAGTCATAAAGTCAGATGTGCACAGCAGCACTCCATCATTAAATGGAAGTGGTATATACGAGATTGGGCCTGAGCAGGACATGAAGACACAAGTAAGTTGCGTGAGGAAGTGGCCCAAATGTACATAGTCTCCACTTCTGTCACAATACCTCCCCTTACCCAGTCTTCACCTATGGCCTCATGGAGAGTTCCTTATGATCAGTTGACTGAGGAAGAGAAAACTCTTGCCTTGTTTACGGATGGTTCTGTGTGATATGCAGGAACCACTAGAAGGTGGACAGCAGCAGCACTACAGCCCCTTGCAGGAACCTCCCTGAATAACAGTGATGAAGAGAAATCCTCCCAATGGGCGGAACTTTGATCAGTGCACCTGGTTGTTTACTTTGCTTGGAAGGAGAAATGATCAGATGTGTGATTGTATATTGATTCATTGGCTATGGCCAATGGTTTGGCCATACGATCAAGGAAATGGAAGGAATATGATGGGGAAATTGGTGACAAGGAGTTATGGGGAAGATGTATGTGATAGTCCTCTCTGAATGGGCCAAAGAAGTGAAGATATTTGTGTCTCATGTGAATGCTCACCAAACGGTGATCTTGGCAGAAGAGGATTTAACAATCAAGTGGATAGGATGATGCAGTCTGTGGAAACAAGTCATCCTCCTTCCCTAGCTGCTCCTGACATTACCCAATGGATGCATGAACAAAGTGGCCATGATGGCAGGGATGGAGGTTATGCATGGGCTCAATGACATACACTTTCACTCACGAAGGCTAACTTGGTTACAGCCACTGCTGAGTGCCCAATCTGCCAGTAGCAGAGACCATCACTGAGTCCTCAATATGTCAACATTCCTTGAGGTGATCAGCCTGCGACCTGGTGGCAGGTTGATTACATTGGATCACTTCTATCACGGGAAGGGCAGCATTTTGTTCTTAATGGAATAGAAATTTTCTCTGGATACAGATTTGCCTTACCTGCACACAATGCTTCTGCCAAATCTACCATCCGTGGACTTAACAGAATGCCTTATCCATCATTATCGTATCCCACACAGCCTTGCCTTGGATTAAGGACTCACTTCACAGAAATGGGCCTAAGCTCATGGTATCCAATTGCTTACCATGTTCCCCATCATCTTGAAGCAGCTGACTTGACAGAACGATGGAATGGCTTTCTAACAACACAATTGTGGCACCAGCTAGGTGTTAATACCTTGCAGGGTTGGAGCAATGTTCTCCAGGAGGCTGTATATGCTCTAAACCAGCATTCAACATATGGTGCTCTTTCTCCCATAGTCAGGATTCATGGGTCCAGGAATCAAGGAGTGGAAATGGGAGGGGCACCCCTCACTATTTCCCCTAGTGACCCACTCAAACAATTTTTGCTTCCTGTCCCCATAATGCTATGCTCTGTAGGTCTGGAGGTCTTAGTTCCAAAGGGAGGAATGCTCCCACTAGGAGACCCAACACTGATTCCATCGAACTGGAAATTAAAAATGTCACCCAGCCACTTTGGGTTCCTTATGCCTCTGGATCAACAAGGAAAGAAGGGAGTTACTGTATTGGCTGGTTTGAATGAACCTGATTACCAAGAGGAAGTAGGATTGATATTACTTAACAGAGGTAAAGAACAGTATATCTGGAATACAAGAGATCCCGGTTAGGACTACCCTGCCCTGTGATTAAAGTCAATAGAAAACTACAGCAACCCAATTCTGACATGATTAATGACCCAGACACTTCCAGAATGAACGTTTGGGTCCCTCCACCAGGAAAAGAACCATAACTAGCTGAGGGGCTTGCTGAGGGTAAAGGGAATGTGGAATGGATGGTGAAAGAAGGTAGTTCTAAATACCAGCTATGACCAGTGACCAGTTGCAGAAATAAGGAGTGTAATTGTTATGACTATTACTTCCTTGTATGTGTGCATTAAATATTTTTGTTTTCTTCACCTATAGAATATGAGATGTAAACATGGCTAATGTGTTTTCAGTTGTATGCCTGTTAGTTGTATGATGTTAGGCGGAAGTATGACTTTATAATTGTCTTTATTTAGAGATTACATATGGTTTAGGGAGATGTGTTTGGGTGCCAAGTTGACAAAAGGTGAGCTGTGACGGTTAGGATTGTGTGTCAACTTAGCGGGGCCATGATTCTCATGGTTTGGCAGTTATGATGTAGTTTGACAGCTATGTAATGATGTAATCACTTCCATAATGAGATCTGATATAATCTAATCATCTCCATGATGAGATCTTGTATGGGCAGTTGAAAGGGTGTTTCCTTGGGGGTGTGGCCTGTTTCTAGTATATGTGGAATTTCTGGCAAAGGTTGCTGGCTTTTGCTTGCTCTGGGTGCTGTGTCTGACCTCCAGTTCTTGGACTTGAGATAGCAGTTTACCTGCTGCTCTCAGGATAGTCAGCCTCCACATCCTGTGAGCCAGCAGACTGCTGTCTTACCTGCTGATCTTAGTATTTGTTGACCCTCACGGCCTGTGAGCCAGAGACTTACTGATCTTGGGTTCATCATCCCTGCAGCTACATGAGTCAGGAGAAGCCTCCAGCCTGACCCCCACGGACTTGGGACTTCCCAGCCTCTACAACAATTTGAGCTGTTTCTTTGATACAAATCTCTCTCTCTCTCTCTCTCTGTGTATATATGTATACAGACTTCACTGGTTTTGTTTCTCTAGAGAACCCAACCTAAGACAGGTGGAAATAGCAAGGGAATTAGAAGTGGAGCCTAAAGATGTGACTGAAATGTTGCAATCTCATGATAAAATAACGGAGGAGAAGTTGCCTCTTACAGATGAGCAAAGAAAATGGTTTCTTGAGATAGAATCTACTGGTGAAGACGCTATGAACATTGTTGAAATGACAACAAAGCATTTAGAACATTACATAAACTTAGTTGATAAGCAGCAGCAGGGTTTGAGAGTATTGAGTCCAATTTTGAAAGAAGTTCTACTGTGGATAAAATGCTGTCAAAGGGCATTGCATGCTACAGAGAAATCTTTCATGAATGGAAGAGTCAATCAATGTGGCAAACTTCATTGTCTTATTTTAAGAACTTACCATAGCCACCCCATCTTCAGCAACCACCACCCTGGTCAGTCAGCAGCCATCAACACTGAGACAAGACTTTCCATCAACAGAAAGATTACTACTCGCTGAAGGCTCTGATGATGGTTAGCATGTTTTTACCAATAAAGTATTTTTAAATTAAGGTATGTACATTGTTTTTTTAGACATAGTGCTTTTGCACACTTAATAGACTGCAGTATAGTGTAAACATAACTTTTATACGCCCTGGGAAACCAAAAAATTCATGTAACTCACTTTATCGTGGTGGTCTGGAACTGAACCCAAAATATCTCCAAGGTATACCTGTATGTAACAAAACATTTGCCATTTCAACATTCTTCACATTTAAGCAATATTTTTAATCTGTACACAAAAAAAATCATATGCCAGTTGTTACATGAAATATGACAAGGAAGAATTCCTTCACATAAAAGGGGGAGGTGTTTTAAGCATTCTTTTATCATAAGCAATTTATGTAGTTTACTTGTGCTTAGTTAAGTAGGTTTGGAACCCTGGTGATGCAGTGATTAAGCGTTCGGCTGCTAACCAAAAGGTTGGCAGTTCAAATTCACCAGCAGCTCCTTGGAAACTGTGTGGGACAGCTCTATGCTGTCAGAATCAACTCCACGGCAAAGTGTTTGGTTTGGTTTTGGTTAAGCAGATTTAGATTTATTTGTTGTCACGGAGTCGAACTGCCCACCCTCTGATTAGCAGCAGAGTGCTTAACTATTGTGCTGCCAGAGCTCCTTAGACTTAGATTTACTGCATAAATATCTAGTTGTAATTAAATATTCACCAAAAAGTGATTAATAAAAGATTCCTGTAAACTAACTAGGTTGAAGTTACTACTAATGATACATGCAGTAATGTAAAACAATAAAAGAAGAGGACAATTTCTAATTCTAGGAAAGCTGTTAGCCATATATATATATTTTTGTTTTAAATGATGATCTAATCAGACTGTACAAGACTTCAGCATGGAAACACAAAAGCATTAATAAGATTATTTGAAGCATGGATTTACATCCATTATTATAAATGAAGAACATTGATAAAGTGCATATTTTCCAACAGTTAATTAACTAATGGATAGTATAAAGGCATCACGATAGGCAGCAAAACTTCTTAAAACTAAGCAACCAGAACATGATACACACCTTGATGATTTTTTTCAGTAATATTTGAAGTTATTTTTTACTCAAACTGATCTTTACAAAGTATTACTAAAATTTAACAATGACTAAGGTATGTAGATTGTACCAACAATTTCCTGGTTTTGATGTTATAATAGCGTTATGTAAAATGCTTTGGGAGAAGATAATGAAGGGTATATGGGACCTCTCTGTACTATTTTTTGCAAATCCCTGTCAGTCTGTAATTATTTCAAAATTAAAAATAAACTTAATGGTAAATATTTGGAAGCTGATTTTAAGGTTTTCTACTTAATAGCCAAAAACAAACAAACAAAAAAAGGCATATATCATTGCAGTAATACTTATTCTTCGTGATATTGTAATAATAATACATGAAAAACAATATTGAAATAAACTAAATGTGTTTATTTCTCAGCAAATAATAAAAATATTACTGAAAATCTGAAGAAAAAAGTTGAAATAAATTATGCAATGAGCAAGTTTTATTACAGAGTTGCAAAAAAGTACAGATATTTCTAACAAGTCTTAAATTTGATATTTATTACATTCGTTTTCAGTAATTAAATACATGAAGAACTATTCTTCCTCTTTCAGTACAAAAGAAACATGAACTAAGAGTGATATACTCTCAACCATATTTTTTAAAATAATATTAACAATAGTGTATGATGGAAAAGTCTGTCATATGTAACCACAAATGGAGTTGTTTCTCTGAATGGAATTAAAAAAATCTGTGGTTATTTTTAAAAATTAAAAGGATGGGGCTTTAAATACAGTAGAATCTTTAGAATTTTTTTTTTAAATAAATTGGAACAAAAGCCTTAAGATGCTGGCACAGCAAACCCTCTCGCCTGCAGAACCCCTGTGAGAGAGTTAGAAGCCAAATCTGTCTGCCTTTTGGGAACGGTAGAAAATCTTCCTTCCCACCTCCAGGAACCAGGAAAAGATCTGGCACTTCTAGGATGAGGGTAGGAGCATAACCTGTCTGCATATGGAAAAGGAGCAAGAAAACTTCTTTGTGTCCAGAAAATTGGTACGGCAACTTTTGAAAATTGTTTGCTAGTTTTTTTTACAAAGTTAAGCATACCTTTACTGTAAGACACAGTGATTAACTCTTAGGATTATAAATTCTAGAGGAGAAAATATATATGTCCACACAGAGTCCTGCTCATCAATGTTTATAGCAGCTTTATTGATAAAGGTCACAAACTGGAAACAACCTGGATGTCCACCAACTGTGAATGAGTAGACAAATGTATGTCCATACAGTGGACATTCAGCATAGAAAAGGAATGAGCTTAATTACATATGCAATAACTTAGACTAATCTCAAATGCATCATGCTAAGTGAAAAAAGTCAGACATGAAATGCTGCATACCATATAATTCTATTTATATGATATTCTGAGAGGGGCGAAATGGTAGGGGAAAAAATCGGGCTGAGGAAGGGAGAAGAGAATTGACTGCAAGGGAATGCAAGGACACTTTGAAGGGATATGGAAACATTCTATACCTCAATTTTGCTGGTGGTTACAGGACTGTATACATTTGTCGAAATTCATTGAACTGAATGCCTCAAGAATGTGATATATAGGAAGCAGAGCCAAAATGGTGCTATAGACAGAAGCACTATGCCATCCATCTGCAGCAAATACCTGAAAAACTAAGTAAAACATATACAAATGTCAATTTTGGAATCCTAGGCATCAAATGAAGGGATAAAGAACTAGATCAAGCACTGAAAGGAAGAATAAACTGACAGGAACAGAGAACGAGGAGAGCTACGGAGTGGAGGTCCCCTGCTAGCTAACACAGCACAGATTCTCCAACTTGGAGCATAACCATCAACAACCCTAGACAGGGAGTATGAGAAGGCAACTTCATGGAGCTCCCAAGAGAAGACATAACACCCAGTAACGAGAGACACATGCTTTCCCACCTCCCATCCTTCTGCCCTGTATGCTGCCTCCACCACTTTCCAGTGGGCCACACTCACCTGGCTAGAGAGACACCAACTCACTGCCGCACTGGGTCCACCCCGCTCCCAAAGCCAGTTCCATCAACACAATATTTTTTGTTTTTTGTTTCTTTGTTTCTTCTCTCTTTCCCTTCCTTCCTTTCCTTTCTCCCACCCACTTAGCCCAGTGCACTGCCCCTGTCCCTTCTTGATGGGCTACACCACACCACTTGGCTAGAGAGTCACTGGCACATGGCCTCCCTAGGTCTTTCCTGCACCCAACCACCAGCTCCCTCAGCGCCATATGATTTATTTTTCTTTATCTTTCCCTTTCTCCCTTTTCCTTCTGCCTCCAACCTAGGACCTGCACTGCCTCTGCCCCTTCCTAATGAGCCACGCCACACTTCCCAGCAAGAGAGACACCAGCTCACACCATCCCAGCTCTGCCTTTCCCCAAACAGCTGATTCCCTCAGTGCCATATTTTTGTTGTTATTGTTGTTGTTTTGTTTCTTCTCTCTTTCCCTTTCTTCCTTTCCTTTCTCCCATCCAACTAACCTTGTGTACTGACTCACCCCTTCTTTACAGGCTGTGCCATACTGCTCAGCTAAAGAGCCACAGACACACAGCCTCCCCGGGTCTTCCTGCTCCCACCCCTGACTCCCAACATGCTGCCATTTTATTTTATTTTTGTTTTTCTTCCCTTTTCTTCTGTTTCTCTCTCTTCTTTCTCTCTCCTTAACTCCGCACATCACATCTTCTCCCTTCACTCCTGCCTCTCTGCACCACACATGGAGCACAGTGCACAAGAGTGGCATTTGTGCAGACCTCTGGGTGCCCGAGCCCTGCCCCATGCCACCCTCCAGCCCTGCCCCACCAATCGCTGCCCCCCTGAGCAGGACCACATGGACCTCTGGAATCCCATACTCCGCCCCACCATGCTGCCTCTAGGCTCACCCTGCTGGCCCCAGTTTGTGCTGCAAATGACCAATCCCCACCATTAACCCCTCTTCACCTGCCCTGTTGCACCATAGCTGAGCAACCAGACCAGCCCACCTGGGCAAGGTGATAAGCAGTATCATGACCATAGATGTGCAACAAAACACGCCCAGCTCATCCAACTAGCCATAACCAAATAAAACAAAAAGTATGACAAGAAAACAAACCTACAATCAATAAATGAAGAAAATAATTCCTGAATGTCTTGGAGATACCAGACAATACCAAAACGTAAAAAAACAGGACAGGATGCCTCCAGTAAGTGACCAAAATAACAGCAGACAAACTTCTGGTAGAAAAAAGTCACTGGAACTACCTGGTAGAGAATTCAAAGGTCTAATATTCACAGCTCTCCAGGAGATTAGGAAAGAGATTAAGGAAAACACAATAAAACTAAGGAAAAAATAGACAAAATGATAGAAAATACATAAAACATTAGAGAAAACACAGACAAAGGAATGGAAGAATTCAAGAAAATAATACAACAACAAAATGTCAAAATAAATACACAATTAGAAATCATACAAAAACAGTGATTAGAAATCCAAAAGATAAACAACAAGATTTCAGAAATGGATAACACAATAGAAGGTTATAGAAGCAAATTTGAAACAATGGAAGACAGGATCAGTGAAATTGAAGACAAATCCTTGGATACCACTTTGTTTGAGGATAAATCAGAGAAAAGAATGGGGGGGGGGACCTAAGAACTATGTGGAATACAATCAAGAGCAAGAATTTGCTTGTGATTGGAATTCAAGAACAGGGGGAGAAAATGGAAAACACAGAGAGGATCATTGAAGATTTGCTGACAGAAAACTCCCCTAATATCATGAAAGAGAAAAAGATGACAATCCAAGAAACTCAATGAACCTCATATAGGATAACCCCAAAAGAAGGTCACAAAGATTTAATCACGTTTGCCAAAACCAAAGACAAAGAATCATGAGAGCAACTTGAGAAAAACAAAAAGTCACATACAAAGGGAAAACAAAGAGACTAAGCTCTGACTACTCAGCAGAAACCATGCAGGAAGAAGGTAATGGGGTGACATATATAAAACCTTCAAAGAAAAAGAATTGCCAGCCAAGAATAATATACCCTGCAAAACTTTGCCCAGATATGATGGCAAAATTAGGACATTTCCAGATAAACAGAAATTAAGGAGAAATGTAAAACCCAAATCAACAATACAAGATTTATTAAAGGGACTCATTCAGTTATAGAACCAACAACAGAAAATAACCTGAGTCTGGGACACAGGACAGCATCAGCCAGATACCAACCTAGTTAGTGAACTCTCAAGGATAAAACAAAACTAAAGCTAAAAAACTTATGACAGGGAACCAGAGACATTAATCTGTAAATGACAACAATGTCAGAACAATAAAATGGGTAATAAACAGTGTAGGTATAGAACTTTCAAATGAGAGGAAGTAAAGGCGCTATCAAGCAGTAAAAGGCTGTTTCAAACTTAGGAAGATAGGGGTAAATTTCAAGGTAACCACAAAGAAAGTTAACAAACCTACTCATCAAAATAAAGAATAAAACATAAAGTCTCAGTAAACACAAAATCTACAAAACTGAAAGAAACAAAAAGAAAATTCACAAACAAAAAGAACTCAGCATAGGAGTGGGAGGAAAAAAAGAAAACATCGCCACCACAAAAAAGATCACTATGAAATGATAGCAATAAACTCAAATACATCAACAATCACTCTGAAAGTAAATGGCTTAAATGCACCCATAAAGAAACAAAGAATGACAGAATGAATAAAATAACATGAACCATCAATATGCTGTCTACAAGAGACACACCTTAGAAATAAAGACATAAATGTATTACAAATCAAAGGAGGGAAAAAATATATCAAGCAAACAGCAACCAGAAAAGATCAGGAGTGGCAATACTCATCTCAGATAAAATAGACCTTAAGACAAAATCCACCATAAAAGATAAGGAAGGACATTATATAATGATGAAAAGGACAATCCACCATGATGACATAAGCATAATAAATGTTTACGCACCCAATGGCAGGGCTCCAGAATACATAAAAGAAACCTTCACAGCACTGAAAAAAGAAATTGACAGTTCCACAATGATAGTAGGAGACTTCACACACCACTCTCAGTAAAGGACAGAAAAAGATACAGAAGATCTAAATGTCACAGTCAAGCAACTTGACCTCATAGACATATATACAACACTCCACCCAACAGCAGCAAAGTATACTCTCTTTTCCAATGCACATGGAACGTTCTCCAGAATAGACCACATCTTAGGCTACAAAGCCACCCTCAACAAATCCAAAATGTTGAGTTGCTACAAAGCATCTGCTCTGATCATAATGCCATAAAAGTAGAACTTAATAATAGGAAGAGCAAGGAAGAAAAGTTAAAAAACATGGAAGCCGAATACCACCTTGCTTAAAAACCACCGACTAATAGAGGAAATCAAAGATGGAATAAAAAAAAATCCTAGAATCAAATGAGAACGAAAACTCATCACACTAAAACTTTTGGGGCACAGCAAAGGCAGTGTTCAGAGGTCAATTTAGCAATAAATGCACACATGAAAAATGAAGAAGGGGATAAAATAAAATAGCCTTACAACTCCAGTAAATAGCAAGAGAACAGCAGAAGCTCACAGCCACCAGAGGAAAGGAAATAATAAAGGTTAGAACAGAAATAAATGAAATAGAATAGAAAAACAATAAAAAGAATCAGCAAAAGCAAAAGTTGGTTCTTTGAAAGGATCAACAAAATTGACAAAACATTGGACAAACTGAAAAAGAAAAACAGGAAAGGTAGCAAATAACCCAAATAAGAAATGAAATAGGGGACATTACAACAGATCCAACTGAAATAAAAAAGATCTTAACAGAGTACTATGAAAAACTGTACTCCAACAAATTTGAAAACCTAGAGGAAATGGACTACTTTCTAGAAACACACTACCTACCTAAACTAATACAGACTGACTTAGAAAATCTGAACAGACCCATAACAAGAGAGGAGATTGAAAATGTAATTTAAAAAAATCTCCCAACAACAACAAAAAAATGATGGTCCTGATGGCTTCATTAGAGAATTCAACAAAACATTCATGCAAGAGCTCGCAGTAGTACTACCAAACTATTTCAGAACATAGAAAAAGAAGGGATACTTCTGAATTCATTCTATGAAGCTAGTATAACTCTGACACCAAAGCCAGGAAAAGACACCACAAAAAAGAAAATTACAGACAAATATCTCTCATGAATATAGATGCAAGAATTCTAAAAAAAATTCTAGCCAATAGAATTCAGCATCATATCAAAAAAATAATACAGCACAACCAAGTGGGAATCATACTAGGTATGCAAGGATGGTTAAACATTAGAAAATCAAGAAACGTAATCCACCACATAAATAAAACAAAATAAAAGAATCACATGATCATCTCAATTGGCGCAGAAAAGGCATTCGACAAAGTCCAACACCCAATCCTGCTAAAAACTCTCAATAAAATAGTAATTGAAGGCAAATTCCTTGACATACTAAGGGACATCTATACACAACCAACAGCTAACATCATTTTCAATGGAGAGAGGCTGAAAACATTCCCCAAGAACAGGAGCAAGACAAGGAAGCCCTTTATCACCACTTCTATTTAACATTGTGCTGGAAGTTCTAGCTAGAGCAATAAGGCAAGAAACAGAAATAAAGGGCCTCCAAATTGTTAAGGAAGAAGTAAAACTATCCCTATTCACAGATGATATGACATTATACGCACAGAACTCAAAAGACTCCACAAGAAAACTCGGGATAGAAAGATTCAGCAGAATAGCAGGATACAAGATAAACATACAAAAATCAGTTGCATTTCTATACATCAATAAAGAGAACTGAGAAAAAGAAATCAGGAAAGCAATACCATTTATAATAGCCCCTAAAAAAAGGAATAAATCTTATCAGGAATAAATCTCTCCAGGGATGTAAAAGACCTATACAAAGAAAACTACAAAACACTACTTCAAGAAACCAAAAGAGATTTACATAAATGGAAAAACATACCATGCTCATGGATAGGTAGACTTAACATTGTGAAAATGCCAATTCTACCCAAAGCAATCTACAAACACAATGCAATCCTGGTCCAAATACCAACAGCATTCTTTAAAGAGATGGAAAAATTAATCATTATAGCACTACTGAAGAAGAAGAATAAAGTAGAAGGACTCGTACTACCTGACCTCGGAACCTACTATACAACTACAGTAGTCAAAACAGCCTGGTACTGGTATGACAGACACATTGACCAGTGGAACAGAATTGAGAATCCAGATGTAAATCCAACCACCTATGGTCACCTGAACTTTGACAAAAGCCCAAATTCCATTAAATGGGGAAAAGACAGTCTTTTTAACAAATGGTACTGGCAAAACTAGATGTCCATCTGTAAAAAAGTGAAACAGGATCCATACCTTACACTATGGTAACAAGACACTAACACCAGAAGTTAAGGTAGATAACTGAGATCTTCTAAAAATTAAATACTTATGCTCATCAAAAGACTTCACCAAGATAATAAAAAGAGAATCTACAGACTCAGAAAAAAATGTTGGCTATGACAAATCTGACAGCATCTAATCTCTAAAATCTATAGGAAAATCCAACACTTCTACAACAAAAAGACAAATAATCCAATTTAAAAATAAACAGACACTTCGCCAAAGAAGACATGCAGGCAACTAACAGACACTTAAGAAAATGCTGATGACCACTAGCCATTAGAGAAATGCAAATCAAAACTACAATGAGACACCATCTCACCCCAACATTACTGGCACAAATGAAAAAAACAGATAATAACAAATGTTAGAGAGGCTGTGGGGAGAATGGAACTCTTATGTACTGCTGGTGGGAATGCAAAATGGTACAACCATTTTGGAAAACTATATGGCATATCCTTAAAAAGCTATTAATAGAAATACCATATGATCCAGCTACCCACTCCTAGTAATATATTCTAAAGAAATAAGAGCAGTCACAGGAACAGACATATGCACACACATGTTCATTGTAGCATTATTCACAATCGCAAAAAGATGGAAACAACCTAAGTGCCCATCAACAGATAAACGGATAAACTATAGTATATACACAGTGGAATACTACCCAACGATAAAGAACAATATGAAACATCTCATAACATGGATAGGCCTGGAGGTCATTATGCTGAGTGAAATAAGTAACTCACAAAAGAACAAACACTGTGTGAGACCATTAGTATAAAAACTCATGGAAAGGTTTACACAGAAGGAAACAAATCTTTGATAATTACAAGGGAGGAGAAGGTTGGGGAGGGAAAAACACTAACTAAACAATAGATAAGTGATAACTTTGGTGAAAGGTAAGACAGTACACAATACTGGGGAAGTCAGCACAGCTCGACACATCCAAACTCCCTAAGAGACCGAGTTACTGGGCTGAGGCCTGGGGACCATTGTCTTGGCGGACATCTAGCTCAACTGGCTTAAGAGTTCATAAAGAAAATGTTCTACATCCTACTTTGATGAGTAACATCTGGGGTCTTAAAAGCTTGTGAGTGGCCATCTAAGATACATCTACTCGTCCCACCCTGTCTAGAGCAAGGGAAAATGAGGAAAACCAAAGACACAAGGGAACGATTAGTCCAAAGGACTAATGGACCACAACTACCACAGCCTCCACCAGACTGAGTCTGGCACAACTAGATGATGCCCGGCTACCACAACCAATTGCTCTGACAGGGATCACAATAAAGGGTCATGGACAGTGCTAGAGAAAAATGTAGGACAAAATTCTAACTCACCAAAAAAAAAGAGACTAGATTTACTGATCTGACAGAAACTGGAGAAATCCCAAGAGAATGGCCCCCAACACCCTTTTAACTCAGTATTGAAGTCACTCCTAAATTTCACCCGTCAGCCAAAGATTAGACAGGCCTATAAAACAAACA
The DNA here is from genome assembly GCA_030035585.1 of Dugong dugon. Taxonomy (NCBI): domain Eukaryota; kingdom Metazoa; phylum Chordata; class Mammalia; order Sirenia; family Dugongidae; genus Dugong; species Dugong dugon. The sequence goes on along the minus strand of CM057472.1, from coordinate 14,565,881 downwards.
ATAACGCACGTAGTTCAAACACGTATAGGAGACTAAATGGGCATACCAGCTCAGGGGCAAGGACAAGAAGGCAGAAAAGGACAGGAAAGCTGGACAAATGGAAATGAGGAAACCATGGTCAAGAGGGAAGAGTGTTGACATGTCACAGGGTTGGCAGCCAATGTCATAAAACAATATGTGTATTGTTTAATGAGAAACTAATTTGCTCTGTAAATTTTCACCTAAAGCACAATAAAAAGAGAATGTAGTATGTAAATTATACTAGTATCAACTCAATTGTTTTTAAATGCATTATAATACAATTGATTTACACAAGAAGGTTATGGTATTAGAAGACCATTTTGAAAACAGGTATTTAGAAATGTTTTCAATAACGTGATGATTTTGTTTGCCGAAATTGTGTCAATTTGGGAAGTATAATTTTCAAAATGTTTAAAATTCTACCTAACAAAAAGATTCTTTACGATTTTTACCCACTTTTGAAAAATATAACACGGGAATCTCTTCCAATTTCTTTGTCTGAGTAATTTTATATAAGGGATAAACGACATTTGCTAGCTGAATTTCAGCAGAGAAATCTTCACATAATTGACTAACAGTTTTTATGTCTGTTTTAGCCAAAGGGGCCGGGGGAAGTATTTCAGAAATATTACACATATCCAATTTTTAAAAAGCATTTCTGTGTTTGTGGAATCAGAAAATTCATCTTTCAAACCCAAATGTCAAAAAAAACCTGAATTTATAATTAGATTTTGAATTGTCATATCACAAAATGTTCATTCAGAATTTTCAAACATAAAGTTTATTCAACCACTTTGCCTTCACTAAAAGTGAAAAATTTAAAGTACTCTATATTTAAAAAATACTTTATTGAGGGCAAAATAGTTTTCAAACCTACTTTTTGAATAAAATAAAAATAAAGATAATTTTTTTAAATAGCACTTCATCTTTATCATTGAATTTTAATTTATTTCGTGTAATTTTAGAATATACAAAATATATCACCACAGCATCATATATATAATTCATAAATATATAAATGTATATACCTTGTATAAATGCTCATTTTTTTATCAATAAGATATAAAAAATGTTTGGAAACTCTTTCTCTAGGAAATGAAGAGTGAAGGATTTTAAGAAGGACACTGGTGTGGTAAGACGTGTGTTTTAGAAAGATTATTCTGACAGAAACCTGGAGAATCAAAGCGGGGCAGTGGAGCAGGGGGTGGGCTGGCCAAGGCTAGACGTTTAAGAGAGTTATCATGGCAATAATCCAGGTAAAATCTGAATACCACCTTATCAAAAGCAGATAAATTTGTGATGGAGAGGAAGACTCAAATCCAGAGTGATAAAGTGATATTTTGAATATATAAATCAGATTATGTTACTCTCTTGCTTAAAACTATCTAATAGCTTTTTATGACACAACCTACCCAACCAAACCCATTGTCCTTGAGTCGATTCCAACTCATAGCAACCCTGTAGGACAGAGTAGAACTGCCCCATAGGGTTTCCAAGGAGCAGCTGGTGGATTCATACTGCTGGCCTTTTGGTTAGCAGCTGAGCTCTTAATCACTGCTCTACCAGGGCTCCACACTTAGAACAGGATTTAAAATTGTTAAAACAGTCTCAAGTCACTAGCTCTGGCTGCCTATCTGAACTCATTTCTTACCATCCCCCTCGTTAACTCCAGTCCAGGCACATTGGTCTTCTTGCACCACACTTCTAGAAAGCTTAGCTTATTTCCAACTCATAGCCTTTTTGCTCACTATTTCCTCCACCCATAACTCCCTTGCCCAAACAGCAGATGCATCTCTCCATCACTGCTCAGACACCACCTTTTCAGGAAGGCCTTTTCTGAGTCCACCCCACCTCAATCTAAAATCACTCTTTCCTTTTTCCTGCTTTATTTTTCTTCATAATGCCTTTAACACCTGACACTTTATTCTCTATTTATTTATTTGGTTGTTAATTACATGAATAGTTCACTGAATAAACACTCCACTAGGGCAGAGGATTTATCTCTTTTTCACTGCTATTTCCAGACCCTAGAATATGCCTGTCACAGAGTAATTGCTCAGTTGTTGTTGTTAGGTGCCGTTCCATTTGGTTCCGACTCATAGCAACCCTATGTACAACAGAACGAAACACTGCTCAGTCCTGCGCCATCCTCATAATAGTGGCTATGTTTGAGACCACTGCTGCAGCCACTGTGTCAGTCCATCTCTTTGAGGGTCTTCCTCTCTTTCACTGACCTTCTACTTTACCAAGCTTGATAACCTTCTCCAGGTACTGGTCCCTCCCAATAACATGTCCAAAGTACATAAGACAATGTCTCGTCATCGTTGCTTCTAAGGATCATTCTGGTTGTACTTCTCTCAAAACAGATTTGTTCATTCTTTTGGCAGTCCATGATACATTCAATATTCTTTGACAACACCATAATTTAGAAGTGACATTTCTTCTGTCTTCCTTATTCATTGTCCAGCTTACACATGCATATGAGGTGATTGAAAATACCATGGCTTGGGTCAGGCACACCTTAGTCCTCAAAGTGACATCTTTGTTTTTTTAACACTTGAGAGAGGTCTTTTGCAGCGGATTTGCCCAATGCAATAATTTGTTTGGTTTCTTGACTGCTGTTTCTATGGGCATAGATTGTGAATCCAATAAAATGAAATCCTTGACAACTTATGTATTTTGTCCATTTATCATGATGTTGCTTATCAGTCCAGTTGTGAGGATTTTTGTTTTCTTCATGTTGAGGTGTAATCCATACTGAAGGCTGTAGTCTTTGATCTTCATCATTAAGTGCTTTAAGTCCTCAAGCAAGGTTGTATCATTTGCATATAGCAGGTTTTTACTGAGTCTTCTTCTAATCCTGATGACTTGTTCTTCTTCATATAGTCCAGCTTTTTTGTTCAGCATACAGATTGCATATATGTGGTGAAAAGATACAACCCTGACTCACAACTTTCCTGACTTTAAACCACGCAGTCTTCCCTTGTTCTGTTCGAACTACTGCCTCTAGGTCTATGTATGGGTTCTTCATGAGCACAATTAAGTGTTCTTGAATTCCCATTCTTGAATGCTCAGTAAAAGTGTTAAATGAATGAATGCAGGTTATGTTGGGAAAATACATAGTGACAGGTTGGATTTGGACAAATGTGTAAAGGAAATGAAGGAGTAATACCTAGGCTACTGACTTCAAAAACGGGATGAATGTTGGTGCCAGAAAGCAAGACAGGGACTGATGGGAAAGTTTAGTTTTGGCAAAAAGACAATGAGCTGGAATGCAGGTGTGTTAGTATGGAGCATCCTGTGAAACATCCAAGCAGAGGCAGGGGTGGAGTGGGGTGGGGAGGGGACAATTTCTTGAATAGAAGAAAGTGGTGCTCAGCCTTAATAAATATAAAGCAGGAAGCTTTTTAAAGAACGTCTTAAGTCAATGTTACACGGAGTTTGGTCTATGAAGTCCAAGAATTTTCTAAAAGATCTTAAAATGTGTTTTCATTTTTATGATAATCAAAAAGTAATATATCATATATCAGATCATTTGGATGACAATTTTAAAACCAAGTACTGCATGGCACATTGATCACCTGCTTTTGCAATTGTGTGTATGTAATCCCTAAAATTACTATTTTAACTTTTAATGTACTGGCTGTCTAAGTGCCCTGACATTGGCATGTACTAATGACCCACCAGCAGCTTCATGGGAGAAAAGACCAGGCAATCTGCTCTTGTAAAGATATACAGCTTAGGAAACCCTATGGAGCAGTTATATTCTGTCATATAGGGTCCCTCTGAGTTGAAATCAACTTGATGGCACACAACAACAACAATGTCAAAATAGAGGGCAGTGGTGGTTCAGTGGTAGAATTCTCACCTTCCATGCAGGACACCCAGATTCAATTCCCAGCCAATGCACCTCAAGTGGAGCTATCACTAGTCAGCCAGTGGAGACTTGCATGTTGTTACGATGCTGAAAAGGCCTCAGCAGAGCTTCCTGACTAATATAGACCAGGAAGAAAGGTCTGGTGGTATACTTCTGAAAATCAGCCAAAGAAAACACTGTGGATAACAATGTTCTGGTCCTATTGTTTATGGGGGTCATCATGAGTAGAGTGCCAACTCAACAGCAGCTAACAATAGCAACAATGTCAAAATGACAACTGTCCTACGTCCTCCTCTGTATTCTTGTTGAATCCCCACAGAGCACGAAATAGTTATATGGATGGCAATCTCAAAAGAATTTCAATTATAGCACTTAGTAAAATAGTCACAACATGAGAGTAAATTTAATTTTAGCAGAATCGGTTTATCCATCATGTTAAATTAATGCTGTTAATTTGACTTTTATTGGTTTTGTAGCTTTCTTTTTATTTAATATGTAAATTTGTTTTGACTGTATTCTTGTATAACAGCGATAAGCAGATGGAGCATATACTTAGCTTTATGTTCATACATACTTAAGTAACATAATAAAAATCATTTAAGTTAATACTCCATAGCCAGAAATATGTTTTTATCCTTTATAAATGGACATAAATTACTTAAGTCTGAGAAAAACTGCCCTGGATATTTTTCAGCTCTCTCAAGTCAGAGTAAGATTTGATGGGCATAAACCAAAAGACAATCAACTTGAGCGGGGAGAAGAAGGTAAGAGTTGTAAAGGGGTAGAAGGAGCCTCACTAAAATCAGCAAAAGCGTTATAAAATGGGGAGATAAGTTAAAAAAAAAACCCAAATCCATTGCCATCGAGTCAATTCCGACTCATAGCGACCCTATAGGAGGGAGTAGAACTGCCCCATGGGGTTTCCAAGGAGCGGCTGGTGGATTTGAACTGCCAACCTTTTGGTTAGCAGCCATAGCTCTTAACAACTGTGCCACCAGTGCTCCAACAGGAGATGATACTAAGGGAAATTTTCCCCAACCATACACTTTTATCTTGACCCAGTGCTGAAAAATATGATGAGCATCACTGATTCCTATATCTGCAACAGATGCATGCATACTTCAGCAATACGCAAAAGACAGATCAAACTGTGATTCTATGTAATTGGGTGCAATTCCACCATAGGTCTGCCTTGCCTGAAAACAGCTCAGAGGTCAGTTATTGGCGTTTGAAATTGAGAAGTAAGGCAGTCTCATTTCACAGCAGTTGAAAAGTCCACCTCACTGGAGACCAAGGCTGCCAACACTAACTGTGTACAGCTTTCATTTCTGTGACTTTAATCAGTTCCTAAATAACTAACATAATTATTTAAGGATGGGGAGTACAGTGAAGACTCTTCATTACAGCCTGAGATGAGGTCTGCGTTAACACGTTTGGCTGCTAACCAAAATGTTGGAGGTTCAAGTTTACCCAGAGCACCTCAGAAGAAAAGCCTGGTGATCTGCTTCTGAAAAATCAGCTATTGAAAAGTCTACAGAGCACAATTATACTCTGACACACATGGAATCACTATCAGTCCACTCAATAGCAAATGGTTTGGGAGATGAGATCAGGATTAGGATGCATTGTAATACAAAAATTTTTCCCTATGTTTCCAGGCTAAAAAACAAGGCAAAGGGGCTCCAGATATAATTACAAGGAGATATTCATACCATAAACAGAGTGTAATATCAATCACTACAAAATATCTGGGAAATATTGGCTTTTTTATGATTTCCAAAAGTAATAATCATATTGAATTAGCTGAGAGACTGTACAAGAAGTTCTTTTACAAAATCCATCCATCTACTGGCAGCTGATTTTTGGCAAGGGTCAAAGTCCCCTTAATGGGGGAAGAAAAGGTCTCTTTAACAAATGGTGGTGGCAAAACTGGATATCCATTTGAAGAAAAATGAAACAGGCTCCATAACTCATACCATACACAAAAAATAACTCAAAATGGATCAAAGACTTAGACGTTAAAGTTAAAATATAAAGTTCCTGGAAGATAATATAGCAAGAAAACTATGGGACATAACTTTCTTTAGAAATAGATTGTTCATCGTAATTACAAACACACAAACAACAGAAGACAGAGGAGATAACTGAGACCTCCTGAAAATTAAATACTTAAGCTCATCAAGAGACTATCAAAAGAGTAAAAAGAGATCCTACAGATTGGGAAAAAATCTTTGGGAATGGCATAGCTGATAAAGGTTTAATCTCTGAAATATATAGAAAATTCCAACAACTCCACAACAAAAAGGCAATTCAATTAAAAAAATAGGCAAAGGATACTAACAGACATTTTACCAAAGGGGACATTCAAGCAGCCAACAAACATATGAAAAGATGCTCATGATCATTAGCCATTAGAGAGATGCAAATAAAAATTACAATGAGATACCATTTCACACTTGCAAAAATGGTGCTGATCAAAAAAACAGAAACAACAAATTGTGGTGAGCTTGTGGGGAGATTGGAACCCTGATCCACTGCTGGTGGGATTGTAAAATGGTACAACCACTATGGAAATGCTAAGACGCGTCCCTAAAAAGCTAGAAATAGAAATACCTTATGATCTAGCAATTCCACTCCTAGGTATATACCCTAAAGATCAATAGCAGTGGCAAGAATAGACATATACATACTTACGTTCACTGCAGCATTATTCACAATAGAAAAAGAAACAACCTAAGTGCTCATCAACGAATGAATGGATAAGCAAATTGTGGTACCTACATACAGTGGAATAATGATGAGTTCTGAAAACATCTTACAACATAGGTGAATCTGGAGGACATTATTCTGAAATAAGTTAATCACAAAAGGACAAATATTGTATGATCTCACTTTTATAAAAAGACAATAATAGGTATACATACAGAAAACAATGTTCTTTGGCGGTTACCAAGGATGGGAGGGAGATGAAGGGGGAACTACTTTCTAGATAGCAGTAACTTGTTATTTTTGGTGATGGTAAAGGTAATACTGAATGTGGGTGAAGTCTGTACAACTTGTCCAAGGTAAATGATGACACAAAGAAGTACACAAGAATAAGGGATATTTTTGGTAAATGCTATAACATACAATTTTGCAAGAACAGCAATATCAGCCAAAAAATATATGTGTGGTTACATAGGTAGGTAAATATACATACATGTGTATAGGAAGGCATATGTATGTACATGCTTGTGCATCTGTGTACCTGTGTATCTGTAGACATAGTTATGTACATTTTTGTCTGCTGCATATATATTCATATATATAATAAAGCACATAGGGGGCATAGTTACAGATACTTCCTAAACACTGAACATGATAGGTTTAATGGATTCGAAGGCTTAGGACCATAGTCTCATAGGACAACTTAGTCAAACAGCACAACATAGTTCATAAAGTTTATGTTCTACATCCTAGTCTGATGAGTAGCATCTGGGGTCTTAAAAGCTTGCAAGTGGCTATCTAAGATACAGTTATTGGTCTCTACTTATCTGGAGCAAAAGAGAAAGAAGGAAATTAAACACTCACAGAAGAAACTACTCTACAGGACTAATAGCCCATACAAACCACAGACTCATCTATCATGAGACCAGAAGAACTAGATGGTGTCTGGCTGCCACTACCTACTGTTCTGACCAGGAAAACAATAGATAGACCTGGATAGAATGGGAGAAAAATATAGAACAAACCTCGAATTCCTAAAAAGGGCCAGACTTACTGGACTAGTAGAGATCAGAGGAACCCCCGAGACTGTTGCCCTGATACATCCTTTAAACCTGGAACTGAAACCACTCCTGGAGATCACCTATCAGTTAAATAACAGATTACCGTATTTTTATACAAGTAACGCACTCCCTCTGCATTTGTTTGCTGGCCATGCCCCAAGCCACCCCAACCATGCCCTACGAGGCACTCTCACAAGCGCCACCATGCCAATCCTCTTCCACACGTTGCTGTAAAAAAATTAGCATAGTGTGCTTACAAAAATACCTCGGAGGGGGGAGGGGGAGGGCATGGCCACCAAACAAACACAGAAAGTATGCCTAATTAGTATGAAAATATGGTAGCTCTTAAAATAAACGTCACCCATGAGTACTGTGCTCTTAAAAATAAATAAGTAGATAAACTATAGGAGACCAAATAGTCAACATTTACCATAAATTAAAGATGAGAAGGTTGAGGGGCAGGAAGCTAGATTAATGGAAACGGAACAACCAGATTGGAATTAATGAGAACGTTGACACATTATGAAAAATGTAACCAATGTCACTGAACAATATGCATAGAAATTGTTAAATGAGAACCTAATTCCCTGTGTAAACGTTCACCAAAAACACAATAAAAGATTATTTAATAAATAGAAGTTCTTCTGATTTGTCAATGCTTTAACGTATATCCTTCTTTCCTTTGTGCTCTTTTTATGGAGTTTCTTTTTTCCTCATGCTCTGTGGGCTCACATCTTTCTCAGTGCAGGTTTCAGCTCTTTTCCAAATGACATTTCAACATGCGTTCCTGGGTTCCTGTCTGCCTTCCAGTGACTGACACCTGGGAGACAGATGGTGCACTGTATATTTCCTAGATTGATGAAGGAAACTGTCAGGGACCTCACTGCATTGGCCTTGTTCCTCGTGGCAGAAAGGGCTGTTCAGGGGAGTGACAGTGATTGGAAATAATTTTGATTAATATGACCTGGAGCTTGTTCAGTTTCAAATGTTGTTTTATTCATTTTCTTCTTTACACTTACATGTTCCTGGATTTTTGCCTTGCAAATATACTATGAGTAAATTGGACACTATAGTATTTTAGAACTCAGACATCATCTGTGTTTTCTGGGTGTGTATTTTGCCTGGGACAGATGCAAATAGCTCTTCATAGCTTGCCATGTCTTTCTGCTTACCAAGCTTGTCTGACCGTATGTAGGTATGATTTGCACATTTCTATCATGAACTTGATAGCTCTAGCAAGGCAAGGATGATGTATCTGGCACCCTGGAAATAGAGAATGATCACAGAGTCAACATCCTAACCTCATATTTAGAATAGAAAAATAGGGAGTTAAAAAAGTAAAGGATTTAATTTAAAGTCTCCAGCCATGACATATTATAATCAAACTTGCCAAAACCAAAGCTAAAGAGAGAATTTTAAGAGCAGGTAGGGATACATGAAAAGTCATTTACAAAGGACAGTCAATAAGTTTGGACTAATCAGCAGAAACCATGCAGGCAAGAAGGCAATGGGTTGACATATATAAAGCCTTGAAGGAAAAAAACTGCCAGCCAAAAATTATATATCCAGCAAAACTGTTTCTCAAATATGATGGCAAAGTTAAGGCATTTCCAGATAAACAGAAGTATAAGGAATTTGCAATAACCAAACGAAAATTACAAGAAATACTAAAGAGAGTCCTCCGTTAGAAAATCAGTAACATCAGATAACAACCCAAGGCTAGAACACAGGACAGAGCAACCACATATCAACTCAGATAGGGAAGTCACAAAAGTAAACCAAAGCTAAAACACTGAAAATAGGGAAACAGATGTTAATATGTAAAAGATGACAATATTAAAACAAAAAAGAAGGACTTAAAAAATGCAGACATAGACTTTGCATATGGAGAGGAAGTCAGGGCGATATAAACAAACAAAAGACTGGTATAAACTTAGAAAAATATGGGTAAATATTAAGGTAACCACAAAGGAAACTAACAATCCTAGAAGTCAAAATAGAAAACTAGAAAAATATAAAGACTGAGCAAGCACAAAATCAACAACAATGAAAAAGATGAAAAGAAAATACGTAAAGAAAAATGACTCAGCACAGAAAATTAAGTGGAACAGAGAAACTGTGAACAACACACACACAAAAATCAAAATGACAGCACTAAACTCATACCTATCAGTAATTATGCTGAATGTAAATGGACCAAATGCACTAATAAAGAGACAGAGAGTGGCGGATTGGATAAAAAAAAAACATGATCTGTCTATATGCTGCCTACAAGAGACACACCTTAGACTTAAAGACAAACAAACTAAAACTCAAAGGATGGAAAAAATATATCAAGCAAACAACACTCAAAAAAGATCAGGAGTGGCAATATTAATCTCTGACAAAATAGACTTTAAAGTAAAATCCACCACAAAGGATAAGGAAGGACACTACATAATGATTAAAGGTTCAACACACCAGGAGGACATAACTATAATAAATATTTATGCACCCAACAACAGGGCTCCAAAATACATAAAACAAACTCTAACAGCACTGAAAAGAGAGATAGACAGCTCCACAATAGTAGTAGGATATCTCAACACAGCACTTTCGGTGAAGGACAAACTATCCAGAAAGAAGCTCAACAAAAACATGGAAGAGCTAAATGCTACAAGCAACCAACTTGATCTCATAGATATATACCAAACACTTCACCTAACAGCAGCCAAGTATACTGTCTTTTCCAACACACATGGAACACTGTCCAGAATAGACCACATATTAGGCCATAAAGCAAGCCTTAACAAAATCCAAAGCATTGAAATATTACAAAGCATCTTTTCTGACCATAAAGCCATAAAAGTAGAAATCAACAACAGAAAAAGCAAGGAAACAAAATCAAACTCATGGAAACTGAACAACACCTTGCTCAAAAACTACTGGGTTATAGAAGAAATTAAGGATGGAATATAGGAATTCATAGAATCAAACAAGAATGAAAACACATCCTACCAGAACCTTTGGGACACAGCAAAAGCAGTGCTCAGAGGTCATTTTATAGCAATAAATGCACACATCCAAAAAAGAAGAAAGGGCCCATAATCAAAACATTAACCCTACAACTGGAGCAAGTAGAAAGAGAGCAGAAAAAGAAGCCCTCGCATTCTAGAAGAAAGGAAATAATAAGAGTTAGAGCAGAGAGTTAACAAGACCAAAAGCTGGTTCTTTGAAAAGATCAACAAAATTGATCAAGTATTGGCCAAACTGACAAAAGAAAAACAGGAGAAGAAGCAGATAACCCGTATAAGAAATGAGATGGGTGATATCACAACAGACCGAACTGAAATTAAAAGAATCATAACAGAATACTATGAAAAATTGTACTCTAACAAATTTGAAAACTGAGAGGAAATGGACAAATTTCTAGAAACACACTACCTACCTAAACTAACACAAACAGAGGTAGAACAACTAAATAAACCCATAACAAAAGAAGAGGTTGAAAAGGTAATTAAAAAACTCCCAGCAAAAAAAAGCCTTGGCCCGGATGGCTTCACTGGAGAGTTCTACCAAACTTTCACAGAAGACTTAACACCACTACTACTAAAGGTATTTCAGAGCATAGAAAAGGATGGAATACTCCCAAATGCATTCTATGAAGCCAGCATAACCCTGATACCAAAACCAGGTAAAGACACCACAAAAAAAGAAAATTACAGACCAATATCCCTCATGAACATTGACAAAAAATCCTCAACAAAATTCTAGCCAATAAATTCAGCAACATATCAAAAAAATAATTTATCATGATGAAGTGGGATTTATACCGGATATGCAGGGATGATTCAACACTAGAAAAACAATCAATATAATCCATCACATAAATAAAACAAAAAACAAGAACCACATGATCTTACCTATCGATGAAGAAAACATATTACACAAAGTCCAATACCCATTCATGATAAAAACTCTCAACAAAATAGCAATAGAAGGGAAATTCCTCAGTATAATTAAGGGCATTTATACAAAGCCAACAGTCAATGTCATCCTAAATGGAGAGACTTTGAAAGCATTCCCCTTGAGAACAGAAACCAGACAAGGATGCCCTTTATCACCACTCTTATTCAACATTGTGCTGGAGGTCCTAGCCAGAGCAATTAGGCCAGAAAAAGAAATAAAGGGAATCCATATTGGGAGGGAAAAAGTCAAAGTATCTCTATTTGCAGATGATATGATCTTTTACAAAGAAAACCCAAAGGAATCCACAAGAAAACTATTGGAACTAATAGAAGATTTCAGCAAAGTTTCCAGATGCAAGATAAACATACAAAAATCAGTTGGATTCCTTTACACCAACAAAGAGAACCTCAAAGAGGAAATCACCAAATCAATACCATTTACAATAGCCCCCAAGAAGATAAAATGCTTAGGAATAAATCTAACCAGAGACATAAAAGATCTATACAATGAAAACTACAAGACATTACTGCAAGAAACCAAATGAGACCTGAATAAGTGGAAAAACATACCTTGCTCATGGATAGGTAGACTCAACATTGTGAAAATGTCAATTCTGTTCAAAGCAATCTACAGATACAGTTCAATCCTGATCCAAATTCCACCAGCATTTTTTAACAAGATGGAGAGACAAATCACCAACTTTATATGGAGAGGGAAGAGGCCCTGGATAAGTAAAGCATTGTTGAAGAAGAACAAGGTGGGAGGCCTCACACTACCTGATTTTAGAACCTATTATACCAACACAGTAGTCTAAACAGCCTGGTACTGGTACAACAATAGATACATAGACCAGTGGAACACAACTGAGAATCCAGGCATAAATTCAACCACCTATGAGCAGCTGATATTTGACAAAGGCCTAAAGTCTGTTAATTGGGGAAAAGACAGTCTCTTTAACAAGTGGTGCTGGCATAACTGGATATCCATCTGCAAAAAACTGAAACAAGACTCATACCTCACACCATGCACAAAAACTAACTCAAAATGGGTCAAAGACTTAAATATAAAATCGAAAATGATAAAGACCATGGAAGAAAAAATAGGGACAATGTGAGGAGCCCTAATACATGGCATAAACAGAATATGAACTATAAGTAACAATGTACAAGCACCAGAAGAGAGACTAGATAACTGGGAGCTCCTAAAAATCAAACACTTATGCTCATCAAAAGACTTCACCAAAAGAGTCAAAAGACAACCTACAGACTAGGAAAACAATTTTGGCTACAATAAATCCGATCAGCATCTAATCTCTAAACTCTACAAGATACTGCAAAACCTCAACAACAAAAAGACAAATAATCCAATTAAAAAATGGGCAAAGGATATGAACAGGCACTTTGCCAAAGAAGATATTCAGGAGGCTAACAGACACATGAAGAAATGCTCACAATCATTAGCCATTAGAGAAATGCAGATCAAAACTACAATGAGATATCATCTCACCCAACAAGGCTAACATTAATCCAAAAAACACAAAATAATAAATGCTGGAGAGGTTGTGTAGAGACTGGAACACTTATACACTGTTGGTGGGAATGTAAAATGGTACAACCACTTTGGAAATCGATTTGGCGCTTCCTTAAAAAGCTAGAAACAGAAGTACTATCCCGCTCCTCGGAATATATCCTAAAGAAATAACAGCCGTCGCTCGAAGATATATGCACACCCATGTTCATTGCAGCACTGTTCGCAATAGCAAAAAGATGGAAACAACCTAGGTGCCCATCAACGAATGAATGCGTAAACAAATTATGGTATATCCACACAATGGAATACTACCTAGCAATAAAGAACAATGATGAAGCCGTGAAACATCTTATAACATGGAGGAAGCTGGAGGTCATCATGCTGAGTGAATTTAGTCAGTCACAGAAGGACAACTATTATATAAGACCACTATTATAAGAACTCAAGAAAATGTTTAAACACAGAAGAAAACATTCTTTGATGGTTATGAGGGTGGGGAGGGAGGGTGTGGGTTATTTAATAATTAGATAGTAGATAAGAATTATCTTAGGTGAAGAGAAGGACATCACACACTACAGGGGAAGTCAGCAGAACCGGACTAAACCAAAGCTAAGAAGTTTCCTGAATACAATCAAACACTTTGAGGGACAGAGTAGCAGGGGTAGGGGTCTGGGGACCATGCTTTCAGGGGACATCTATGTCAATTGGCATAACAAAGTTTATTAAGAAAATGTTCTGCATCTCACTTTGGCGAGTGGCGTCTGGGGTCTTGAAAGCTAGCAAGCAGCCATCTAAGATGCATCAATTGGACCCAAACACCTAGAGTAAAAGAGAATGAAGAACACCAAAGACACAAGGAAAGTAGTAGCCCAAGAGACAGAAAGGGCCACATAAACCAGAGACTTCATCAGCCTGAGACCAGAAGAACTAGATGGTGCCCAGCTACCACCAATGACCGCCCTGACAGGGAACACAACAGAGAGTCCTGGATGGAGCAGGAGAAAGGTGAGGTGCAGAACTCAAATTCTAGTAAAAAGACCAGACTTAATGGTCTGACTGAGACTGTAGGAACCCTGGAAAGCATGGCCCCTGGATTCTCTATCAGCCCAGAACTAAAACAGTTTCCGAGGGCAACTCTTCAGACAGGGATTGGACTGGACTGTGGGACATACAGTAATACTTGTGAGGAATGTACCTCTTAGCTCAAGTAGATACAAGAGACTAAATGGGCAGCTTCTGTCCGGAGGTGAGATGGGAAAGCAGAGAGGATTAGGAGCTGGTTGAGTAGACATGGGGAATCAGGGGTGGAAAGGAAGATTGTGCTGTCAGAATATGGGGAGAGCAATTAGAGTCACATACCAATGTATGTACAAATTTTTGTATGCAAAAAAATAACAAATAAATAAAATCTCCATATTTCACCAATGCAGAATTCATACATTGACTCAGTAGATCAGCTGAATCTATCTATGAGTATGTTGAGAAATCTCTGTGCTCATTCATTCGGTCAATAAACATTTATAAAATTTCCTGCTAAGTACCAGATACCTTGTCAAAACCTGGGTTATTGCCTTCCTCAGGGGGTTCCTATGTCTTCTCTTTGACCCCTTCCGTACCAGTACTATGGGGAATTCTCAAGTTTTGTCTGGTTCTAGAACAGATCTTATGCCTGTGTCATGATCTCTTTCCTCTATAACTTGAAAGGATCAGCCTTGCCCAACAGAGTCTGCAGTTGTCTACACCATGAAGCTGTTAAAGTTAGGTTCACAGTCTGTCCTTTGCAATGGCCTGGAGAGCGCCTTAGTAATGAGTGCATAATGTACAAATGTAAGATGTTTTCATATTACGTTTCTTGAAAGAGGGCTCACCAGATTGCATGACCTTCAGGCCCCACAAAACCTGGATCTACCCTTATGTAATGGAGCATGGGCATAAAAGATTAAAGGGTCATCCCTTGCCCCAAGCTGCTATAGCTAGAACACTGAAAATGACCAGGACAAAGAGCATGTCTTCGTTTTAGCCTAGTTGATGCCTATAGTATCTTAACTAGGAAGATGAAGAGTCCTATAAAACTGAAGGGGAAAAAAAAAAAAGAAAGGATTCCTATGTGGACAGAATTTGCAAGAATCATTCCAGTTGAAAGGAAACATGAAGAAAATTTTATCTTCTAAGATCTCTATTTGTCATCTCTATATGCAGTAGCAACTAGGACAGAATAAGAAACATAGGTGAGTTCTAGATAGTGTGTAGTGGGGAGGCAGAGACACTGAAATTAAAGGCTGACTTTTGAACAGTTGTTGAAAAAGGGAACCTGAGAACATCTGTGGTTCATATGGCAGAGTCAGTACTGGGAAGTCCCCTGATAAGCAAGAACCTGTGTGGGCCTTGGGTAGACTCTCTAAACTCTCCAGAGTAAGGGCTTCTCTGATGTCCTATGTGGATTCATTCTCTAGCAGTTAAGAGCACGGATTTTCTATTCAGCTTAAATTTGAATCTTGGATCCTCTACTCATTAGTCTTATTATCCTGGACAACTTAATCCCTTAAAGCCTCAATTTCCTCATTTGTAAAAGAAAGGTTATAATACCTATTCCATACAGTTAATATAAAGATGACATGCAATAGTGTATGGCACATAGCAAACACCTAAGGAATGTTCATTATAGCTTTTTTTTTTTTACAACTTCTTGTTGTTAAAATAGAGGTGACACAGCATTTGCCTACTCAACATTTTTCAAGTGTACAATTCAATGACTCCAATTACATCAATAATGATGTGCAACCATCTCCAATATCTGTTGCAAAATTTTTCATCAACTATTATAGCATTTTTAATGCTCAGGTTCTAACAACAGAGCTGTTTTGTGTGGTTCCTGTAGCTTGCTGAATATATTTATGCTTAAATTGACTATATAAACTGTGCTTAATATACAGCATAGTGTAAAGTGTTTGTGTTGACAATTTTTTTAAATATTTTGTAAACACCCAAGATAAAAGCACCCTTTCAAGTATTTTAAAGTGAGGTAACCAACCCCATACCAAACCTGTTGCCACTGAGTTGATTCCAACTCATAGCGACCCTATAAGACAGAGTAGAACTGCCCCATAGGGTTTCCAAGGTGCAGCTGGTGGATTTGAACTGCCGATCTTTTGGTTAGCAGCTGAGGTCTTAACCACTGCACCACCAGGGATCCAATACTGACAAGTGTGGAGCAAAATATTTGTAGTGACCATTCTGGTTCATAACTGGGCATACTATGTAGCACACTTCCTACAGCAGTGCTCCTCATAGCCCCCCTCAATGATTCTATGGAAGACACTGGGTGATTGAAGATAATTCTAATGAAGCATGCACTAGTATTAAACAATAACAGAAGAGAACCGGCACATTTTCTAATTCCAGGAAAGCTGTCAGTTACACATTAACTTAAAAAAAAAAAAAAAGATGGTCTAATTAGATTGCACAAGACACCAGTTTAGAAACATACAATCATCAATAAGATTATTTGAAACACTCTTTTAGAAAAGATTACTTGAAACATAAATTTATAGCCATTATTGTAAATGAAGAATTTTTCCCCAATTCCATATTTTTCCTTCAGTTGATTAGCATGAAGGCATTGTGATAGGCAGTCAAACATTTGCGAACTAAGAAATAAGAACATAATACACATATCAATGATTTTTCAGTAACGTTAGAGGTCATGTCTTACTCAAGACAGTATTTACAAAGTTTCATGAAAATTTAAAACTGAATATGGTCTGTAGACTGTACAAATGTCAGTTTCCTAGATTTGAAATTATACTAGAGTTATGTAAGATATTACCTTTAGGGGAAGCTGGATGAAGCGTACATGGGACTTCTCTACTTTTACAAATCCTGTGAGTCTATAATTATTTCAAAATAGAAAGTTAAAGAAAAATTCTGCTTGTTTTATGTATTAGAATTTTTAGTAAAATTTCAATTAAAAAGAGAATTCTAATCAACTAGAGACCCACTTCTTTACACAACTTCTTTACACTACTAGAGACCTAGTCTTCCCTCCATGTGCCATACCGTACTGTGGTATCCACCTGTTACTGAGGCTCAGTGTGACTACAGTGAGGCCTTTGAAAGTCATTCAAACCAAGGCCTAAAATGACTTATAAGGTGATAATTACATTTTGGGCTATTAGTTTTCAAATACCATTTTTTTAGGAAGGCACCAAAAAAAAGAAAAAAAAAAAAAGAAGTTGCCATCAAGTCGATTCTAACTCATAGCAACCCTTAGGACAGAGTGGAACTGTTCCATAGGGTTTCCGAGGCTGTAAATCTTTACAGAAATAGACTGCCACATCTTTCTTCCCCGGTGGGTTTGAATGGCTGACTGGTTAGCAGCCGAGCACTTAACCCACTGTGACACTAGGGCTCCTTTTTTTAGGAAGGCTCAGCTACTCACAGATCTGATGTCTAGAGTTCTTATTTTGTTCTTGACACAGAGATAAAATGTTTAGCCCTAATAAAATAACCTATTTTGCTCAACCCCAGTACTATAACATTGGCTACATGCAAAAATTAATTAAGGGTTTTCCTTCGTGCCCAAGTCCTTTGCTCGGATACTTCATGTTCACTCGTGCTTGAGCGTATTCTATTGGAGAAGAGGGAAGAAGCAAAGAGATCTAATTAAAAAAAAAGAAGTTGGAGTCAATTCTGACTCATGGAGACCCCATGTGTGTGAGAATAGAAATGTGCTCCGTACGGTTTTCAATGACTGATATTTTGGAAGTAGATCACCAGGTCTTTCTTCCAGTAAGCCTCCGGGTGGACTCTAACCTTCAGTCTTTTGGTTAGCAGCCAAGTGTGTTAACCATTTGCACCACTCAAGGACTCCAAGCCACCATATTCAATAGTAAGGTTTCATACATTCAGTGGCTAGATTCCCAGTAGAGTGGATTCAGTGCACAGAAGCAATTGCAGTATTCGCTGTCAGCAAAGCTACAACATAGCCATGTTTGAAATACCAGAGTGGGGAGGGGATGAAC
This sequence comes from Dugong dugon, assembly GCA_030035585.1. Taxonomy (NCBI): domain Eukaryota; kingdom Metazoa; phylum Chordata; class Mammalia; order Sirenia; family Dugongidae; genus Dugong; species Dugong dugon. The sequence goes on along the minus strand of CM057472.1, from coordinate 14,547,717 downwards.
TTCAGCAACTCTCATGTCTTTGGCAATCACTACAAATCAAGGCATCCTAAGCTGACAGCAGGAATTAGCCTGTGGGATGTTAGTTCTGCACCATGCTCTCTGCTCTGTTGCCTGAAGAAGCTCACAGAACATTTTCCACGTGGCATCCTTCTGTGCAGCTTCTTTCCCTGCTGTATGTGTAACTGGTTGATAGAGCTCATGCCTTTCAATTTACAGTTGCTCCTTGCTTTATAATAAAGATTGTTGCTTTCTGCTTGGTTAGGCTCCTGATCTTGTGTAATTCCCACAGGCTTCCAGCATCCCTTGGTTAAAGTCCACATTTCTTGCATTCTTCCTTGTTATTGCTACTCCAAATTCACAGCTGTGTGGGTGCTAAAGTCATTCTTATAGAGACAGGCTGCTCCTTTATTAAGAGGAGGGAACCTCACTGGAAAGACAGGGTTGCTCTGATGGGATTCAATAACCGTTCTCTCCATATATCACCCATCCATGCTGCAGGCTAGATCCCAGAAGTCACTCCTGCAGCTTCTCTACATAGGCCCACATTTTGGGGTTCAGGACCATAACTTTGAAGACTCATCGTCAGTTCAAGGGTTCCCAAAAATTTAACGCAGACATGCTAATTCTTATTAGGATTCTGATGGGTGATTGTGAATTAAAGTGCTATCAGTGCCATAGCAGTTCCTCCCTAGTTTTCTTGCTCTCTGTCTTTCTTTAGGACTCATTTTATGTGCTAGCTAAGACTGGCATGCTATCTTATTGTAGTCAAGTGGATAGATGCCTTTTGCCATCCCTCCAGTAGTAGCAACTTGTGCCTTATTAGTGTGGTCCTTCCTCAAACAACCCCGCAGTAGCATGACCAGAAAATCCAGTACTGGCAAGAGGGAACAGGACCACAGCCTCCATGTCATCAGTCTCACTTCTGAACTTGCATTTCTGTGGGTCAGCGAGTGGGAAAGACCACATACATCTATTTGTATAAGTTAGATTTGCTTCACCATTTCATTCCCCATGGGTACAACATTTTAATGAAAATGAGATGGCACACAGGCTTGGAAAAAAAGTAACATATTTCAGCAAAGCTTTCTGTAACCTCTGGGTCTTCAATGGGGCACAAGAATGCAGTGGAAATGCCTATACAAAATAAAGTCTTACTATATCTGAAATGCTCTATTCTTGGAACTCAAAGAAATTAAAGCAAAGATTAAATTGCCTGTCTAGAGGTCTCTGCCTTATAAATAACTTGTCTTAAAAATGGGCTTTTGGGAGCAATTGTTGTCCAAAGTGGGCACTTAAATATTCCAGTATTTGGAACTAACTTAGGAAGTTTCCATAACTTTTAGTATTTTGAAGGAGAGGTAACAATGAGAATGAGCATGGTGTTCCCCACCTGATATTCCAAGATTGTGCAGCTCTCCACATTTTGATGAACAAATATGGCAGAAGAGGAGTTGCTACTTGGCAATTTATTGTTTCTTCTGGACTATAGGTGAGGAGCTGAGCTAAATCCTTTTTACTTTTCTCACCATATCTTTCTCGAATTCTCCCTCCTGCCCTTTTGTAGTTAAGACAAACAGAAGACAAAATACACTTCCTAGTGGGAGCTAAGAAAGGCAGGAAGAGTATCTGTAATACAGGGAATAAGCAAGAGGAAACAATGGGAGAAAGAGAGGAAGTGAGGGATAAGAATATCTGCTGCATTTTAGAGAGGAAGAGTCTCCAGAAAATTTTATGGAGAAGGGTGGTACAAGGATTAAGCCCTCAGCAGTTAACCCAAAGTTTAGTGGTTTGAACTGACCCAGAGGCTCTGGCTCCACAGGAGAAAGAACTAGCAATCTGCTTCCTGTAAAGATTACAGCCTAGAAAATCCTGTGGGGTAGTTCTAGTCATAAGTCAAAATCAACTCAGTGGCACCATGAACAACAGAGAACTGAAGAGAGAATAGAGGGCATTAAGAAATGCAGCTGTGAGCTATATGCTTGGGAACTCTTTGAGTCTTGAGAATTTCAAAAAATTATTTGAGTTATTTCTAAATTCATTTTGGAAACCAGACTATTCTCCTTATTGCATCACCCTCTGAAATCAGATGACATGATTTTAAAACGATGCATTCACATTTTAAAATGTAATACACACAATGGTAAATAACGGCCTGGATCAATAATTAATTATGCATGTGTGGAAAAAGAAAAGAAGCCCTAAACAACTTATAAAATATGCAGAAACTAACCATTTATAGAAACATCAGCAAGAGTTAGAATCTTAGAATGTCACAAGGTAAAATGTTCATAAAAATTAACATGTGCATTGTACAATGAAGAAGTTGGGGCCAACACAAGTTAGTGAACTTGTCTAAGGTTTTTCCCAGACTTTGCCCCCAGTTCTAGGGCACAATCCCCTTGATGTGTTGTTTCCAATAAGCACAGATCGATCACCAATTCGGGACTCAGGTTGCGTTTTATACACTTTAGATCATTGGGAGCTATAAGAAACCATGAGTGATATTTACCTCATGAAGAACGGAAGAAGTAAATTACAGGAAAAACAACATTGAACGTAGTTAACAACACCTGCCAAGAGCAAAAGGAACATGCAGTCATCTGCTGTGACACCAGGAAATGAAACTAAAATGGAAGACAAAGTTGTTCTCCAGGTCTGTCAGCCAACTGGGCTCTCCAGGGCACATAAATACTGATGGCACAAGCTTGTGAATACGAACAGTGGGGCAGGGCTGTCAAGTGGGTCTGGGTGTATAGGCCTTACAGATGCCCGACCTTGCACCCTATGTAAATCCCTAGATGGAGTAAAATGTTGGGATAAGCCAAGGTGAAATATAGCATCTGCCTGCTGAAAAAAATAATGGCAGATGAAAAGGGAGTCATAACCCCTGACAGGGGCCCTGGTGGCGAAGTGGTTAAGCATTTGGCTGCTAACCAAAAGGTCGGCAGTTCAAATCCACCAGCTGCTCCTTGGAATCCCAATGGGGTGGTTCTACTCTGTGCTATAGGGTCACTATGAGTCAGAATGAACTCCACGACAGTGGGATTTTTTTTTTAACCGCTGACAATCTGGATATACAATACCACCTTCACATGCTTTATCCCTCAAGTGAAGAGGAATTTAACAAGGACAATCAAAGATGCACAAGTACATATAAATCATATGATGATGCAATATGAGTAAGACAAAGCTCTCTCACTCATAATTAGCATGTTATGAAGGTGTGTACATTAAGAAAAGGAAGATCCCTCTACCATTGATATTATGGAATTAGAGGCCTAACTTCCGTAAGGTGAGAGAGGGGATATCTCCATTTGCCATAACATGCAAGGTGCTCTGATCACAGCACAGGAGCTGTGCAGCTCCACAGACACTTGACCTACATAAAGATTTCTACAGAGCTCTAGGTTTTATCATTTTCCAATTTCATAAACATTTACTGATAATCTTCTACATGTCAGCTCTGTGTTATATTCCAGGAATTTTCTATTATTATTCAGATGAATGTGTGGACAGCTGCATTTAGGATGGCAAATTTGGACTTCCAGTATCTGCAATATAGTGAACCTGACCACTTGAGTACCATCCAAGAACAAATCACCTAGAAATTCAGGATAACACCCCTTAAAGTGCTCAGCTGAGCTCACAAGAACAAAAAGGAAAGAAGGAACTAGGAACAAACCTTTCAGCCTGAGGCTACCCTGTGGTAATTTTCTAACAAGGTATGACAGAGATTATCAGCACACATCCATACTCCTCTATATTTCCTAGTTTCTCTTTCAGATAGATTGACCACGTGACTGAGTCCTGGCCAATAAAATACGAGTGGGATTGATTGCCCCTAAATATATACTATGCAGTCTTCCACAAACTCTCTCTCCTGCATCCTTTCCTACAAATGAAAATGGGGAAATTATGTGATGAAAGACATCTGGATCTTCAGCTCACTGCCTAGAGGAAAGCTTCCAAGAGAGTTACTCAATCCTTATTGGATTACGTATGAACAATGAATAAACTTGTATTTTTTAAGCCTCTAAGATGTTGGGTTCATTTGCTTCAGCAGATGGCACTAATTACTAATATACAAGTTACCTGAAGTTTGCAACTTAATTTTCCCACAGAAATAGAAGACGATGCTTTAGGTCTTTGTGAGAAAGTGATGTGAAACTAGGACCCTCAAATACTGTTCATATAATCTAAAAGAGGTGGATATTAGAAAAAGTCTAGCACAGGGAAATAACTGTTTTTGTCATTGTCATTGTTGTTGTTAGTTGCCATCAAGTTAGCTTCAACTCATAGCAACGTTACGTATTAATAGACGAAACATTGCCATGTCCTGTTCGAGCTTGGAGAAAGCCATTTAAAATATTTCATGTTTGAATCCATTGTTGTGACTATTGTGTTAATTCATTTCACTGAGGGTTTCCCTGGTTTTTGCTGATCCTCACCTTAACCAACCATGTCCTTTTCTAGCAATTGGTCTTTTCCTGACGACACGTGCAAAGTAAGCAAGCTGAAGTCTTCCGCCCTCACTTCTAAGGAGCATTCTGCTAGTATTTCTTCTAAGACTGATTTGTTTGTTCTTGTGGTCGTCCATAGTATATTCAATATGCTTCACCAACATCACAGTTAGGATGTATCAGTTCTTCTTCTGTCTTCCTTTTTCACTGGCCAGCTTTCCCATACATATGATGCTATTGAAAACACCATGGCTTGGGCCAGGCACACCTTAGTCATCAAAATAGTATCTTTGCTTTTGAAAACTTTAAAGAGGGCTTTTGCAATAGATTTTCCCAGTGCAATATGTTGTTTGATTTCTTGACTGCTGCTTCCATGATGTTGATTGCTGATCCAAGTAGAATGAAATTGTTGACTACATCATTTTTTTTCAATTTTCTTAATGTTTAAGTTAACACTGGTTTATGAATTTATTTAGATTTTCTGATGGTTTAATGACATTCACGTTGGCTAGACAACCCTCACTTTCAACTCTGTATTAAATAGATTTTCCCTAGTGTGTAGCAAGTTTATTTTCACAAACTCCTTGATGACCCTCAGAAATATTTTAAATGGCTTTCTGCAAGCAATTTCAAGATTACCAAAGTATCTTTGTAGATAATAAGTGAAAATGAGAAGGAACTAATATGTTTCAGATAATGTATCCACCCACTAACCCTTTATGTTGGGGGATCTCAACCTCTACTCAAAGATGAGGGCTTGGAAGCTTCCGTAACTTACCTTTATAAATGATATATCTGGGGTTCGACATAATCTTGCCCTACTCCTGAGCCCATGTCTTCTCACTCTACCATGATGGTTAAGATTTAATTTCTGGCTATGACATTCATTTTTTATAAATATCTACATTCTTTGAAGCTTTGAATATTTTGGGAATCTAGTTCTAGTTTCTACTATTTAAAATGGAGCAAAAGGAACCATTCAGGTTATATTAGTCTGCTTATGTGTGTGAGTGTTGTAATGTTATAACACAATATTTTCCTTATTTGGAAACTTCAATTATCTGAAATATTTTTTTAGAATGAGTAAATTAACAGAATGGTACAGAATGGATGATACCAAAGGATATTATTCGTAAGCCAGTAAGCCAGTTCCTATCTATAGCTCATTGACCCTTACTTTACACACAATTTTAGCAAGTACAGTGATTTGATTTCCCAACTCACAACAGGTTAAAAACCATGAATTAGAAAGAAGAGAAAAGGGCTATTAAAAGTGAACCTGAAAGTCACATAAAGATGTGACTAATTGCTGAAGAAATAGGGGAAAAAATTACCAAGATAGATACAAGTGTTTACATAGGGTAGCATGGTGGTTCCATATCATGAAGTGACATGTATTCAATTATTCCTTCATCAAAAAGTTTTATCTGCACAATAAACCCTACACTTAACTGCATCACTATAATAACTTATGTTCATAACAATCCTGAGCAATATAAACAAAAACATTAAAATTGGATCACAGAATACCAGAGCTAGAAGCAATCTTAAAAATGCATCATCAAGTTAAAGCTCTCAATTTATAGATGAAACCACTTAGTCTCAGAGAAGTTAAGTAACTTCCCAAAGTGGCACAGCCTGTCACTGCAGCAGATGGCAGAGCTGAGAAAATAACTCAGATAACCCAACTGCTCACTGCGCTGCTTCCCTTTTCCAGTCGTATTATGCATCAAGGCATTACTTTAGAAACTGCATTACACAATGACCAGTCTTTTTAAAGACTTCCATTAAAAGAAAGTTATTCCTCTTGAATATTGGAGCCTGAGAAGCTGCAAGCTTCTGTTGTCTTTACAAATCACTGCTGTGGAACATCTCATGCCCTGAGGAAATGAAGTAAATGTGTTATTACTGTATGCTAAATTTTTAACTACCATGGACAAATAGGTCACCCATTACTTGCTCCTTTTGCCTAATCTCTATGGGCCTCTGTGATGGGAGAAAATGAGATGGAGAATTTGTGACTGAGCAATACACACTTTGGTCCCCTGAAATGGATGGAGGTGACTTAATTTTCTCACAGCAGTCTGGGGGTGTCAATTAGAAAGGAAGGAAAGGTCAAGCTGGGAAGCAGAAATGATTAAAATAAAGGGAAAATTAACCTAAGTGCGGGAGACTCATCACTGAAGCCGAGAAAGAAGGTAGGCAGAGTGAAGAAGCAGGATCAGAGTGACATTAATATTAAATAGGAAGGAAATGCAGGAGGGAAGAGTGTGGGGGAGGAAATGAATCTCAAGAAATGCAAAATAAAAAAGCTTGGATTCTTTTCTGAATATCAGTAACTATTATAATGGCTTTAGTGATTAGAAAAAAAAAATGTTACTGTTCTTGCTCTTGACAGTACATTTTCTAGACCTTCCTCTGGGCATTTACACCAAAGCAATCCCAGTTCTGATCTGCGCCTTTCCAAGGCCCCATCCTCCTGTCCTGCTACAATGTCTAGATTTCAGGCATTAGTGTAATAGCTCCCAACCAGAACTATCCTCAGAAGTAGAAGCATCCTTCCCAAGTGCTCTGGCTCTGATCAGCACTCTTGCTTTTTTCCAAAGTGCTTATTTTTATAGAGACTCACTTATCCACAACTCAAGTAGCAGCCAGGCCCCAGGTAGCCCTGACAGCAGGGGCTATAGGTAATCAGGCTGAGATAGAGAGTATAAGCCCTAAAGGGAAGTGATATATTTTAAGGACACAGAAGTTCTTATGCTAGTACTATATTTATGTATATGTATCTCGACACACACACACATATACTATTACACAGTAGATAGATAATATATACATATTTATTATATGTAAACTATTATACAGTGGTCAACATTCAACCATTTCAGGAGGTAGCATATGATCAGGAACTGATGGTATTGAAGGAAGAAGCTCAAGCTGCGCTGAAGGCAGTTGCGAAAAACAAGGCTCCAGGAATTGACAGAATACAAACTGAGATGTTTCAACAAAGGGATGCAGCACTGGAGGTGCTCACTCATTATACCAAGAAATTTGGAAGACAGGTACCTGGCCAACTGACTGGAAGAGATCCATATCAGTGCCCATTCCAAAGAAAAGTGATCCAACTGAATGCAGAAATTATTAAATCGTATCATTAATACCTCACACAAGTAAAACAGTGCTGAAGATAATTCAAAAGCAGTTGCAGCAGTACATCGACAGGGAACTGCCAGAAATGCAAGCCGGATTCAGAAGAAGACATGGAACAAGGGATATCATTGCTCATGTCAGATGGCTCTTGGCTGAAAGCAGAGAATACCAGAAAGATGTTTACCTGTGTTTTACTGACTACGCAAAGACATTCAACTGTGTGGATCATAACAAATTATGGATAATGTTGTAAAGAATGGGAATTCTAGAACACTTAGTAGTGCTCGTGACGAACCTGTACATAGACCAAGAGGCAGTCGTTCTAACAGAACAAGGGGATACTGTGTGGTTTAAAATCAGAAAAAGTGTGTGTCAGAGTGTGTCCTTTCCGCATAAGTATTCAATCTGTTTACTGAGCAATAGTCTGAGAAGCTGGACTATATGAAGAAGAACATGGCATCAGGATTGGAGGAAGAGTTATTAACAACCTGTGATATGCAGATGGCACAACCTTGCTTGTGGAAAGTGAAGAATACTTGAAGAACTTATGGAAGAAAATCAAAGACTACAGCCTTCAGTGTGGATTATACTTCAACATAAAGAAAACAAAAATCCTCACAGCTGTATCAGTAAGCAACTTCATGATAAATGGAGAAAAGATTGAAGCTGTCAAGGATTTCATTTTACTTAGATCCACAATCAACACCCATGGAAACAATAGTCAAGAAATCAAATGACATATTGCATTGGATAAATCTGTTGCAAAAGACCTCTTTCAAGTGTTAAAAAGCAAAGATGTCACTTTGACGACTAAGGTGTGCCTGACCCAAGCCATGGTATTTTCAATTGCCTCATATGCATGTGAAAGCTGGACAATGAATAAGGAAGATTGAAAAATAATTTATGAATCTGAATTACGATGTTTGCAAAGAATATTGACTATACCACTGACTGTCAGAAAAACAAACAAATCTGTCTTGGAAGAAGTACAGCCAGAATGCTCCTTAGAAGCAAGGATGGTGAGACTTAGTCTCATGAACTTTGGACATGTTATCAGGTGGAACCAGTCCCTGGAGAAGGACATTATGCTTGGTAATGTAGATGGTCTGCAAAAGAGAGGAAGACCCTTAACAAATGCATTGACAGTGGCTACAATGATGGGCTCAAATGTACAACGATTTTGAGAATGGCACAGGACAGAGCAGTGTTCCATTTTGTTGTCCATAGGGTTGCTATGAGTCAAAACTGACTCGACGGCCCCTAACAACATTATACATTGGATGGATAGACAGGCAGGCAAACAGATAGATAATAATGTGTGTGTATGCATGAATAAAAACACAGACCCCACATCACCTTAGGCCACATATAAGTATAATGTTCAGATATGTAAGGCACTCTTGAATAAAACAATCAGCTGTTCAAAAATAACCTAATTGTTAAAACAGATAAAAGTTCTATAGTTACCAATCTCTCTTCTTTTGCAGCTTTATTTCTTCCCTCCCTACCTTCAGGCTTCTCTTGTTCTAAATTACCTACCTAAAAATTAAAAAAAAAAAAAAAAAGACTAAAACAACTTTGCTTTTCTCCTTTTCATCCCATGCTTCACTGGCAAACTCTCTAAAAATGCACTCAATCTCTTTTTATAATCTATATACATGTTCTAACTCCTCTTTCACTCCTCAAGTTTTAATGATTATGTTTCAGGCCCACCACTCCACTGACTCTGCTTTTGCTTGAAATTATATGATCTCTTCTCAGATCTTACCTGACTACTCCCTTCCACAGTATGATAATATTTGTCATGCCCTTTATCTTGAAGCTCTTTCTTTCTTAATGTCTATGATTATCCTTTCTTCTAGTTCGCCTTCAATCTCTTTGATTGATATTTCTCAGACACCTTCAGAATTCATCTTTCACACATCACCTCTCAGATGTCGAGGTTCTCTGGAGTCTGGTCCTTCACGTTCTTCTTCCCTCACTCCACTGTCTCTTGATGCTGACCAAATCCTTTAGGATGACTTCATCCACATGTTGACTGCAAGATTCAGAAATTCCAGTTTCAGATATGACAAGGTTTAGAAGAAGGGTAAACCATCTGTTTGATTCTTTTAGATGAATGGGTAAACTTCTCCCCGGTAGCAAGATTTTCTGTTCCATTCTATTGGCCAGAACTGGGTCACATATCAACAGATATTTATCAAACCAGTGAGAAAAATGGGGCTTCTATGGGGCTAATGCTAATCATCTTGAGAAGGAATGATATTAGTCATGGTCTTAGCAGGAAACAGATGGCAGCTTTAAATTACATTTTGAGGAATATTTAATAATGGGACATTTTGCCTAGGTATAGACAAAATGTGAAAAGACCACAAGGGATAGTATAGCACCCTGTGTCTAGGTACAGGTGGGTGTGAGGGAGTCAGGGAGATTTTCCACCCTTAGATGTGAAGGGAAACAAAGGAGAGAGTTCTATGAAGAGGATTACCATGTGCCAATACAGTTTTTGGCCAAAGGCCACAGCTGGTCTGAGACAACTCCGTAGTGAGGAAGCTAGGGAATAAACATCCCAACCTCATTCTCTTCCCTTTTTCCAAATCATCCCCCTTGGCTGAACCCAACCAGAACACTGAGGAGAGGACAAAGGAGTTTTGAGACAGTCTATACTGGTAAGGCTCTCCTGAGGCACCAAGGAGGATAGAGGAGAGTGGAGAGTGGGTGTAGAAGGGGCCATGGAAACTGTCTTAATGAAAATGGATACTGGGAATCAACCAAAGATCCCCTACATCCTAGATTTTCCTAACAGCTTTAAGAATTGTTCACTGTATCTCAAGGAGCCTCCGTGGTGCGATAGTTAGATCCTCAACTACTAATCTAAAGGTTGGCCCTTTGAACGCACCAGTGGCTCCAAAGGAAAAAAGACCAAGCAATCTGCTCCTATAAAGATTTCAACCTAGAAAAGTCTATGGGGCAGTTCTACTGTGTCCTGTAGGGTTGCTATGAGTCAGAATCGACTGGAGGGCACACAACAGCAATAACATATCCTTCCGATCAAAGCGAGACCTTTAGCAAACTTCAGTTCTCTCCTTCCCCTTTCTATTTTCTGCAGTGATTATACCATTGATATTTTGGTTTCATATTTTCACTGTCAATTTCACTTAAACTTAACACCTTTTGCTCGCTCTCTGTTCTTGTACCCCACTTTATCCTGCTAGATTATGGATCTTAATGAAGTAATTCTTGCAGAGAGGTCTCTGGTTCATAAACTTTTCAGACCTTGTATATCTGAAAATAGCTTCATTTTACCTTTACAGCTGAAGAATAGTTCACTTGCATGTCTGAGGATGGGAAGCAGGAAAGACTGCCTCCAGTGAGACAGAGGAAGGATGTGGAAGTTTTGGCTATCTGGCTACTTTTACACCACCTCCAACCAATCACCCTGTGCCCTGGGCCTCCCTCACCTCCGGAATTGTGTATTGTGGAGGTCACTCCTGCTTTTTCTAGCACTCTGGTCTGTCAGCATTTTGGCCTATGGTTTCCTCCTTCAAATCTAATTCTTTCGGTTTTCATCTCTTGGCTACATAAGCAAATTCTCCATCATTTCGCTGTTGAATTGTAATGCCTCTTCAACAGATCTGAGACTTTCATAAGTAGGTGGGTCTCCTTTCGAGTGTCTGTTTGGGTCCATTGGTATATTTGCTTATCCCCACCCTAGTCCAGAGACTTTAAAAATTACTACAACTTTGTTGTTTCTTCCAATCTCTGGTAGGGCAAGGCCAACACTTTTACTCTCAAAAAAAAAAAAAAAAATTAAAAAGTGTCACCTCTTCAGGGTCCTTTATTCTTCCTTACAAATTTTAGAATTCATTTGTTAAGTTTTAAAAAAAAGAAAAAGAAAAGAAAAAAAACCCTCAGGTATTTTCATGGTGATGAAATTGAATTTATAGGTGATTTTGGGAGTTCACTGATAACTTTACAAAATTATGCAATAGGACCTTCCCACGAAGATAGTGTTCCTTTCCATTGATCCAGAGACTCTTCCGTGTTTTTTTTTTTTTTTAGTAGAACCTCTGGTTTGGTCTTTGGCTTACTCTGCTAGGCTAATTCATAGATTCTTTATTTCTTTCTTTCTCAGTGTGTGTGCATTTTGTTATTTTAAAGCTTTGCTATTTTAAGTGCTGTCATGTTTGTTTTATTTAGAAATTATTGGTGCAATTTGTTGACCTTTTAAACGTTGGATATTGAGGAACTCTATTTTAGTCTTAATAGATTTCTGTGCCATTTTTTGTGCTTTTTAAAAATTGTGTTTTATCACATCATCTGTAAATAGTCACATTCTGTCTTATCCCTTCCAACCCATATATATCTTACTTCTAAATAATTTTTCTAAAATTACTGAATTGGCCAGAATCTGTGCTATATTAATAGCAGGTACCCAAGGCTTGCTCCAACTTTAAACAGAATGCATCTCAATTTTCTCCACTGTATTTGCTATTTTCTGTAGGTTTTTATTATATAACCTCATCATGTCCTTTCTATTCCCAATGGCTCTTCTTAGTTTAATCCCTCATTATCTCTCCCCAGGAATATTGTAATCACCTCCTAACTAACTTATCTGCCTCCAGCATCAGCACCCACATACTCTTCTTCTGCATTGTGATCAAGGTAATGTTTATGAAATGCAAATCTGATCATCACTTTACACTTCTAAAATCTTTCATTAACCCCACATAATGTATTTAACACACATGTCCAGGTTTCTGATGACAAAAGGTCAACTCCCCCATGTTAGACAGAACTTTATCTTACATAACAGCCTGTTAGAGGAAAGATAAAATGGTCTCAGCAAATAAGAAGTCCTTAATGTTTTACCAGGAAAATTCTGTGCCCCTTTTAAGTCTAAGTTATCACTACCTACCCTTCATAAATAGCCTTCTGGAGAGGGATATTCATAAGATTTCTTTCCCCTCTATAGCTGCCCCCATTCCTTTTTGTAAGTTATGCCCCCATTCATCTGTGTGAGACAAATCTATATTCACAAGTCATTTCTCAAATGGGTCTTAGGTTGTACCAGTATATAAAAGAAAATCTGTGATTTGTTTATAATATCAACCAATTGCTTTACTTTTTACTTGTTGTAACATTATTATTTCAGACACTTTCTCATTAACATGGCTCATTTGCTACAAGCTTGTAAAACTAGAGCAAACTCTGGAGAGATAATGAAAAAATAATAGAATAAAATAAAAGTGTGACTTTGGACATGTCACTTAACCTCTCAATGTCTTAGTCTTCACACCTGTAAGGTGAAGATGATAATATAACCTTTCCTACCCATACAGTGTTTAAGCATTCATGGTCTGTATTTGGATAGACTTGGGTTCAAATCCTTACTACTAAGTACTAGTTGTGAGACTTCGGGTAACTTACCTAACTCGTCTAAACCTGAGTTTCCTCTATCTATAAGATGAAGATAATACCAGTATCTTACTCATATAGTCTTTGGATTAAATAAAATGTTATATGTAAAGTACTCAATACAGTGCCTAGCACTTAGTAAGCACTAATTTAATGACAGTTATTGTTATTATTTTCTTAGCATTAAATGAGACAATAGATTTGAAACTATTTTGGAAAGTATAAATAATTATTCTAATGTAACATATTGTCACTAGATACGTAGAGAGAGCATACCATTACACAGGTACCGTGTACATATGGTGGGCATATAGTATGTACACATAGTATCATACATTTATTTAATGTATCGCCTTAGTTGTGCAGTTGAAATTCCCATTTATCTCTGCCTCTGAAAACATTCAGTGGAAACACATCAGTGTATATTTCCAAGAAAACCATAAGAGGACTGATAACCACTTTTAAATGGATGAAAGGTTTTGTATGGACTTAGAAGGCAGAATTATAACCAGTGGATGGCAATAACAGAAATGTAGATTTGGGCTAAATACAATGAAGAACTTTTCCAACATTTGGGGTTATCGAAAATGGATTAGGTTTCTAGAATAGGCAAATGCATGGAACCAAAATTAGATTAGTAGTTATCGGGGGCTGCGGAAGGGGAGAATGGATAGTCTTTGCTTAATGGGTACCGAGCCTGTGCAAAGGAATTGCACGGAGTCCTTGGGGGTGCAAAAGGTTGGATGTTTGAGTTCACCCAGAGGCACCTCAGAAAAAAGGGCTGGTGATCTACTTCTGAAAAATCAGCCGTTAAGAACACTATGGAGCGTAGTTCTACTCTGACACATGTGGGGTGATGACAACTGGTTAGTAGCCCAGACACTGGCTGGTGAAAATCTGCTTCTTCTTTCCTTAGTAAGTAACAGAGTTTTAGTTTAAATTCTAAGTCTGTGGCTTTATTTTATACAACATCCTCCTTCTAGTTTAAGCTATTTTTGAAATACCCTTTTGCATGGCAAGCTTCTGAATATCAAAACATGGATGTTCCTATAACAAGCCATAACATGGAGATTTGGTGTATTTTCACATACGTGTTCCCCATGCCCAAACTATTTTTCCCTCTGAAAGTCTATTCTCTTTCAGATTTCAGTTCATATGCCATTTCTTCCAGAAAACTTTCCCTTCCAACCTCAGGGAGGTGGGATTCCTTTCTCTATATGATTTCTATGCATTTAATCTACTTTTACTGCACTTTTTTCATGATATTGCAACTTCTTTGAAGGATATATGTCTGCCTTACAGTACTTGACCCAAACGTGGCATGCAATTGTTTTTAGTGATAAATGAATGAGTACGTGAAAGAATACACAGGCCTGGCACAGTTCTGGCACATAATAATCTGTACATTTCCTTCTGCTTGGTACACTGGGCACTAGCAACAGGCCTGTCTCATCCAAAGTAGTCTCAAGCAGTCCACATAGAGAACTGTCAGAAGCAAAGCAGCCTCAGTTACTCAGAGACATACATGCCAGATTGGCTCCTAGTTACATCCAACGCCTAATCAGTCTGTGTGTTACTGGCGCCTCTGTTGTTTTGAGGAATGAGAATAAGGTAGCTCAGCTCGTAGCTAATGCTTCATCATGGTTATAGAGCTCCCATTTTAGAATTATCCCCACAGGCAAGTTAAGAGCTCATAGTAGAAAATACTACCTGACCTAAATTTGGGGTTTGAGAGCATCCTAAGCAACCTTACTCTATAGGAGGGGTGAGGGTCGGGAGGAAGTTATCAAGAGCTAAGAGATAAGGTTTCTAACTTTGCATTAGCTTTGGAACAGGAAACGCAATAGCCAGACATGGTACTAGATGAAGTATACTGAAGTGGCTCATTTAATTATCACAACAGGCCTGCAAAATCAATATTATTCCCATTTTACAGATGAAAACCCTAGGGCTGAGTGAAATTAACTCATTTAATGAAGGTTATATAGATACTAAGTTTCTAGACTGAGTTGAAAATTAGGTCTAGCCTTATTCCAAAGAATTCATTGTTTTCTTGTTTTTGTTTTCCTTACCCCTGTAGTACAACCCACTTTTGTCTGAAAGCAAGCGGCTTCGGCTCTCACTATCCTCACAGCCACCCCACTTCCCAATGTACCAAAGTTAGCAGCATATTTCAGTGCAATACACCAAGTTAGTTCTATAAAAGAGGGAACTCAGCAGGCATTTAACGCCAGATGTCACACAAACTGACCACCCACCTCTCAAGTACCAAGATGCAAGGACAGGAGCAATTAGACTGTGGTGATTGATGTCAGACTAAAGAAAGAGGTGATGTGATACTTTTAAAAGGGGTAGCTCTAGTTTAGAAACAACATGAATCAAAATTTAAGCTAAACTGTAATTTCTGTAATTTGGTGAATAAAAAAGAAATTAAACTTCTATTCACATCTAGTTCAAAAGGGTTTTGATTGTCATATTATATTTTTCTGTTGTGTAGAAGTGCAAAACTGGGAATTCATTCCAAATTTGCAATGGTAATTCAAGGCTGTCAGGTGAAAGAGAGATTTGATGTGTTTTGCTTGGTCCCAGTGGCAGAACTAAAACCAATGAACGGAAGCTTCAGGGAGCTAACAAGAGAAAGCACTCTGCAATAGACAGAGTTATCCAAAGATGGAACGAGTTGCTTCCAGTAAGATTGCCTCCCCAGAGATATTTAAGAGCAAGTGGGACTGCTCTTAGTTGGGGTGCTTAAGAGCAAAGGCCCCACTGGGGTTGGATCAGATGACCTCTAAGGTCCTTTCCCAACCAGTAATTCCTTCTTCCAGAACATGGAAAAGATTAAACATCTTACATTTATTTGAAATGACGTACTACAATATCAGTAGTTTATCTCTACATATATCCAAGTGCTTGGTTTGTGTCTACAGCCTCCATCTTGCCCCCATCAATGTTAAATGTTAGTAGAAGCTCTTTACCAATATGAACTAGCTGCACTTAATTCATTCTCTATTATGGTGAGTTTTAGGCATCTTGATGAATAAATCTACTGCTAGGCTTAAATAAATATTTATAATATACAAAGTCAAACTTGAAGAACCCAGGAATAAAAATGTTCTTTTAAAAAAAAACAGGGATTGGACCGGACTGTGGGACATAAAGTGGTACTCGTGAAGAGTGTGCCTCTTAGTCAAGTAGATACAAGCGACCAAAGGGGCAGCTTCTGTTCAGAGGTGAGATGGGAAAGCAGAAAGGGTTAGGAGCTGGTTGAATGGACATGGGGAATCAGGGGCCGAAAGGAGGAGAGTACTGTCACAGAATGGGGTGAGCAATTAGGGTCACATAACAGTGTATGCATAAAATTTTGTATGGGAGGCTAACTTGAAATGTAAACTTCATTTAAACAACAATAAAACACACACACACACACAGAGCACCTATAATATTGGTTTTTGACAGAAATTTGAAATCTATTTCTACTCGCATATTATTGGATATCACCTCAGTTCTTCCCTGGTTTCTGATAATCCTTGTTTGTAAAATTTGGCAATTGATAAGCTGTGGATTCCTTTTAGTTGCCTATTTTTCATAGATTCGCATAATAAATCTGAAGGGGCATTAAACTTTCTCCTTCCTACTTCTTCTTTGTACAGATGATAAAATTTAATCCCTGAATATTTAAATGTCATATATAAAGCCATACTCTGCTCTTCAAGGACAGAATTACATTTAAAACTGTTTCCTAATTCTTAGTATGTTACCTGTTATGATGTCTGTCTCTCTCTTTTGAGATAGATAGATAGATATAGCTATATAATACATATTATATAATTTTTATTGTAACTATATAATTATACATATTTATTTATTATGAATTACATTTAATATACTAATATAAATGAAATGATAAATTATAACAAATACACAGAATGCGAATTGGGGTCTTTCTGTATGTTTGTTTTTGTTTTACCTAACTTTTATTGATAGTTTAAAAAATACTCAAGTAATCTTTGGATGTAATTATTGACATGGCAGACATTTTTTCCATATTAGTGGAGCCTACACTCTCCAGGTGAAGACAGAAAATTAAGGATTCACTTTCCATACCGTTGATAAGCAGTATGATAGAGGAAGCAGAAGCACGTCAGAGACGTACCTAACTTGGGATTGACGTGGTTGGAGACAGTGGTAGGAAGGCTTCCAAGAGTGAGTGATGGCAAAGCGAAAACCTGAAGGCTGAACAGCAGTCAGGTAAGGAAAGAGGTCTTGGAAAGGGAGAAGAGAATTCAAGACAGGACAGCTTATGTAAAGTCACAGAGTGAGACAGAAAAGAAGCATTCAAGGAATTATAAAAGGGTAGGTATGTTGGGGAAGGAGGTTTCAGGAAGCCCGAGAAATGGGCATGAAAGTGTACAGAAAGAAGTAAAGCTGAAGAGTCACATAGAATATAAAACAAAACAAAGCTGCTAAAAACAGTGGAGCAACCAGGTTCTTGCCACAGTTTAAGAATCTTGTTGAATGATCACATGTATCTCTTACATAGCTATACTGTCCAATTACTCTCAATGCAGTTCGCAATTTTTTGTTTGTTCATTTTTCTAGCTCCATGAATGGTGCTTCCTTCTACCCAGTTGCCCAAGCAAGACTTCTTGGCTTGAGTCCCATCCCTGATCAGAACTCAAGACTTTTCAATTCTACCTCCTAAATTTCTCTTCAATCTACAACTTTTTCACATCCCCATAATCACTGCTTGCTTGGTTTTCCAGTTTGTTGCAATAACCAGGAGGCCTTCTTGCTTTGGTTTATCCTTTCTCTTACCAATCCATCCTCAACGTAGCTCCTAACACCTGGAGGCAGAATGGTGCCGTGGGGAGAGAACTGGGACTCGAGGTGGAGAGCGAGAGAGCTCTCACTGAAATTTTGACATGTGGCCAAGAGTCAGACTTAATAAATATGGTTGATGAACCCAGCTGAGTACCATATAGAAAACATGAAGACAATGTCTCCCCAACTTCCCTTTCCCTCCCTTCAACACCCACCCACCCCCACACATTCTTGTTTCTAGAACTATCTGTTGCTAGGACACACCTCTGAGAAGGAGCCCAAGAACAGTGACTTTCGGCATCAAATTTAACAGTAGGTGGACCCTGGACCCTCTCTATCAGATCTTTCCTGTGCTGCTGCCAAGCCTTCCCAATTGGCTATAAACACTGTTAGAAAATTATCGGCAGCTTCAGAAGTACCCGCTTTCTATAAGCGATCTTCTCCTCAAAACCAAGGAATGCCTATTTTCCCCTTTGCATGCTACATCCGAACTCTAGTATCAGAAAAGGTCATTAGGAACTTAAAGAAACGCTGAGGGAGATTATTCACATTCTGAATTCCCAGTGTTGCTACTAAGTTACATTTTGAACTTTTTCATCCTTCAAACAATTGTCAAAAAAAAAAAAAGCTTTGTGGGTAGTTTGATACTATCTCTAGTCAACTGATTGCCTTTTTAGCTCCATTTGTCTCCTGATGGAGAAAAATTATTTTCAGTGCCTCAATTTTCTCCCACTTCAAATTTCAACAAATGACTTCTCTCTTCTACTCTGATTCAGAAGAAGGGCAGAAGACTGTGAGATAAAACTATGAAATAATTTTTTTGGAAAAGAACTTTACGACCCTAAGGTATAGTCAGCAAGTAGGATATCCCAAAACTAGCATCCCTTTACTTAGGACTGATTTGGGAACTGTGTATTTAAAGCCACTCAGTCCATTAAGAATTTCAGCGAGAGGATTTTTCACTACAGCACGGCATAGGACGGAATCTAAGCATAGATGTTTCTTGAGTCTTTTCGTATCTGTGCTGACATGTAAGCCTGGTTTCCATTCTGTGTCTTCATGTTTAATGGATTTTATCTTGCTGCATTTTCTGCAATCACACTTGCCTTTTTTTCAGAAACAGTACCAGGAAGAAAATTAAACCTCCCATAGAAGGTAGATTCTGAGTATGTAGAAGCACATTCTCAATCAATCTTTGTTTAATTTGTAAAACTCCCTCTTTGGAAGTGTCCAATTCATGAGTTTTGTCAAATGTATACAGTTCTGTAACCTCTAGCGCAATCATGATATAAAACATTTCCATCATCCCAAAAAGTACTCACATTGCCCCTTTGTAATCAACTGCCTCCTCCCACTCGGTGACCTGGCAACTACTGATGTGTTTTCCATAACTATATTTTTGCTTTTTAAAGAACTCCATATAAAATGAATTATAGAATATGATATATTTTGTTTCTGGCTTCTTTTATTTAGCATAATGGTTCTGTGGTTCAGCCATGTTGTGAATGTCAAAAGGAGAAACTGCTGAATTGCATTTCATTGTATGATTATAATGAAACGTGTTTATCCATGCAACACATGACAGACATCCAGATTGCTCCAAGTTTTTGATTATTATGAATAAAACTATAAACATTCCTATAAAAGGCTTTGTGTGGACATATGTATTTACTTCTCTTGGATAAATACCTAGAGAAGAGATTGCTGGGTAGTTTATGCGTACATTTAACTTCCTTTCCCATTGGTTGTTTCACATTCTTGTAAACACTTGGTATTGTCAACCTTCTTAATTTTATCCGTTCTAATGGGTGTGTAGAAACATCACCGTGTAGTTTTAATTTGCATTTCCTAGTGACTAATGATGTTGAGCATCATTTCATGTTCTTATTTGCTATCTGTATATTTTAGTAAAGTGTCTGTTCAAATTTTACCAATGTTTGATTCAGTTGTTGCCTTCTTACTGATTTGTTCAATAATTGATCAACTGTTAAAGTAATTTTTAAAATATATTATTTGTGTCTGAGCAATTAGATTAACTTTTTTTAGATAAAACCTAATAAAGGTTTAAGCCTTAACTGACTAAAAGATTACTGGGTAACCCCATTTTCCAATAATTTTCATGTTACTATTTGTATTGCACATCAAATTATTATTAACTTTTTTTAATAGAAAAATCTCAAATTTATTAAAAAATAAAGTATTACTTTGGACCTATACCAAAGTATTACTTTAATTCATTACCATGGACCTATAATCCAGTTTCTATGTTGTTGTTAGGTGCTGATGATTTTTTCCCAGTCTATAGGTTTTCTTTTTACTCTCTTGGTAAAGTCTTTTGATGAGCGTAAGTATTTAATTTTTAGAAGGTCCCAGTTAACTAATTTATTTCTGTTGTTCATGCTGAAAATTAAGTTCCCTATTTTTTACCCTATGTTATCTTCCAGGAATTTTATAGTTTTGCTTTAGCATTTAGATCTTTGATCCATTTTTCAGTTAGTTTTTCGTGTAAGGTATGGATTCTGTTTCATTTTTCTGCATACGGATACCCAGTTTTGCCAGCACCATTTGTAAAAAGACTGTTTCTTCCGCACTGAATGGACTTTGGTCCTTTGTCGAAGATCAGTTTACTTCTGGGTTCTAAATTCTGTTCCATCGGTCTATGTGTCTGTCATTGAACCGGTACCAGGCTGTTTTGATTACTGTGGCCGTAAGTTTTGAGATCAGGAAGTGTGAGTCTCCTGCTTTGTTCTTTTTCTTTAATGTTGTTTTAGCTATTTGGGGCCTCCGTCTTTCCATATAAAGTTGAAGATTAGTTTTTACATTTCATTAAAGAATGTTGTTGGAATTTGGGTCAAGATTGCATTATATCTATTGATCATTCTTGATAGTATTGGCATTTTCACAGTGTTAAGTTTTCCAAGTCACCAGCTTGGCATGTTTTCCCATTTATGTAGATCTCTTTTAGTTTCTTGCAGTACTGTTGTATAATTTTCCTTGTTTAAGTATTTTATGTCCCAGGTTAGGTTTATTCCTAGGTATTTTACCCTTTTGGGGGCTATTATAAATGCTGCTGTTTTCTTGATTTCCTTTTCAGAGTCCTCCTTGTTAGTGTAGAGGAACCCAACCGATTTTTGTGAGTTGATCTTGTATCCTTTCACTTTGCTGAATCCTTCTATTAGTTCCAGTAACTTTCTTATGGAATCTCTGGGATTTTCTATGTATAGGATCATGTCATCTGTGAATAAGCATAGTTTTACTTCTTCCTTTCCAGTTTGGATACCCTTTATTTCCCTTTCTTACCTTATTGCTCTAGCTAGGGCTTCCAGTACAATACTGAATAAAGAGTGGTGACAAAGGGCATCCTTGTCTTATTCCCAATATCAAGGGAAATGCTCTCCATCTTTCTCTGTTGAGAATAATGTTGGCCATTGGTTTTGCATGTATGCACTTTATTCTGCTGAGGAATTTCCCTTCTATTTTGCAGGGAATTTTTATCAGGAGAGGGTGTTGGATTTTATCAAATGCCTTTTCTGCATTGATCGAGATGATCATGTGGTTCTTTTCCTTTGTTTTATTTATGTGGTGAATTATGCGAATTGATTTTCTAATGTTGAACCATCCTTGCATCCCTGGTATGAATCTCACTTGATTGTGACATATTCTTTTTTTGATATGCTGTTGAATTCTGTTGGCTAGAATTTTATTGAGAATTTTTCTGTCTATATTCTTAAGGGATATTGTCCTGTAATTTTCTTTTTTAGTGGTATCTTTGCCTGGTTTCGGTATCAGAGTTATGCCGGCTTCACAGAATGAATGTGAGAGTATACCTTCCTTTTCTATGTTCTGGAATAGTTTGAGTAGAATTGGTGTCAACTCTTCTCTGAATATTTGGTAGAATTCTCCAGTGAGCCATATGGGCTGGGTTTTGTTGTGAGGTGTTTTTGTGTTTTTTTTTAATAACATCTTCAATTTCTTCTTTTGTTATGACTCTGCTCAAATTTTCTACCTCTCTTTGTATTAGTATAGGTAGGTAGTGTGTTTCTGGAAATTTGTCCATTTTTTCTAAGTTTTCAAATTTTTTGGAGTACAATGTGTCATAATATTCTGTTATGATCCTTTTTATTTCAATTGGTTCGGTTGCAACTTCACCCATCTCATTTCTTATTATGGTTATTTGCATCTTCTAATTTTTTCCCTTTGTCAGTTTCAACAGTGGTTTGTCAATTTTATTGCTCCTCTCAAAGAACCAACTTCCAGTCTTGTTGATTCTTTATAATATTATCCTGTTTTCTATTTCATGTATTTCTGCTCTCATCTTTATTATTTACTTTCTTCTGGTAACTGTGGTCTTCATTTGCTGCTCCTTTTCTATTTGTTTGAGTTGTCGGGTTAAGTTATTGATTTTGGTTCTTTCTTCTTTTTTGATGTGTGCATTTATTGTTATAAATTCTCTGAGCACTGCTTTTGCTGTGTCCCAAAGGTTTTGGTATGTTGTGTTTGCATCCTCATTTGATTCTAAGAATTTTTAAATTTCATATTTAATTTCTTCTATTATCCAATAGTAGTTAGGTGTTATTCAGTTTCCATGTATCTAATTTTTCCTTGTTCTTTCTGTAATAATTTTATGGCATTAGGATCAGAGAAGATGCTTTGTATTATTTCAATGTTTTGAATTTATTGAGGCTTGCTTTGTGGCCTAAAATATGGTCTGTTCTGGAGAACAACTCATGGACATTGGAGAAAAATGTGTACTGTGCTAATGTTGCACTGTGGGTTCTGTATATGTCTGTGAGGTTGAGTTGGTTGATAGCATTATTTAGATCTTGAGGATGAGTTGGAGTCCAGTTGACAGCAATGGGTTTGAGTTTGATATCTTTGATGAGTTTCTTTCTAGGTGTTCTGTCCATTATCAAAAGAGGTGTTTTAAAATCTCCTACCATTATTGTAGAACTGTCTATTTCTTTTTTCAATTTTATTAGAGCTCTGTCATTGGGTGCATAAATATTTATTACGGTTATGTCCTCTTGGTGGATTGACCCTTCAATCATTATATAATGTCCTTCTTTGTCTCTTATAATGCATTTTGACTTAAAGTCTATTTTGTCAGAGAATATTATTGCCACTCCTGCTCTCTTTTGGTTACTGTTTGCTTGACGTATTTTTTTCCATCCTTTAATTTTTAGCTTGTTTGTGTCTTTGTGTCTAAAGTGTGTCTCTTGTAGACAAGATACTGATGGTTCATATTATTTTTATTCATTCTGCCACTCCCTCTGTCTCTTGACTGGTGAATTTAAACCATTTACATTCAATGTGATTATCGATAGGTATGAATTTATTGCTGCCATTTTGTTATGCCTTCTTTTTTTTTTAATGGCTTTAACAGTTTCTTTGCTCCACTTAATTTTCTGTACTGATTTCTTGTTGTTCATGGATTTTCTTCTCATATTCTTCATCGCTGCTGATTTTGTGTTTACTGAGTCTGTTTTTTTATTTTCTTCTTTATTTTGATGAGTATATTTATTAATTTTCTTTGTGGTTACTCTGAAATTTACTTTTATCTAGTTAAGTTTAAAACAGTCTGTCATATCTTGATATCACCTTGACTTCCTCTCCATATACAAGTTCTATAACTACACCATTTATTCTCTCTTTTTGTTATGAAGTTGTCATTGTTTATAGATTGACATCTCTGGTTCTCTGTTTTCAGTTTTACAGCTTTATTTTACTTTTGAGAATTTTTTATCTGGGTTGATTTCTGGGTGATGCTTTCATTTGTCCTAATTTCAGGTTTTTGTCTGATGTTGCTGGTTCTCTGTCTGAAGGACTCCCTTTAATATTTCTTGTAAGGTTGGTCTGGATTTTACAAATTCCCTTAAGTTCTGTTTATCTGGGAATGTCCTAGTTTTGCCATCATATTTGAAAGACGGTTTTGCTGGATATATGATTCTTGGTTGGCAACTCTTTTCTTTCAGGGTTTTATATATGTCATCCCACTGCCTTCTTGCGTGCATGGTTTCTACAGAGAAATCAGTGCTTAATCTTATTGGTGCCCCTTTGTAAGTAATGTTTCATTTTTCATGAGCTGCTCTCAGAATTCTTTCTTTGTCTTCAGTTTTAGAAAATTTGATTATGATATGCCTTGGTGATTTTCTCTTGGGGTCTATCATGTATCAGGTTCATTGAGTTTCTTAGATGGAATCCTTCTTGTCTTTCATGATATCAGGGAAGTTTTCTGCCAATAAATCAGCAAAAATTCTTTCTGTAGATTTTTTTCCCCCCATTTCCTCCTCTTCTGGAATTCCTATTATGGGTAAATTATTCCTCTTGATGCTGTTGTTGTTTTAGGTTCTGTAAAGTCAGTTCCGACTCATAGTGACCCCTCTGTACAACATAACGAAATACTGCCTGTTCCTGAACCATGCTAACAATCATTATTATGCTTAAGCCTGTTGTTGCAGCCACTGCATCAACCCATCTCATTCAGTGTCTTCCTCTTTTTTGCTGACCCTCTACTTTACCAAGCATGATGTCCTTCTCCAGGGACTGATCCCTCCTGATAACATGTCCAAAGTATGTGAGATGTAGCCTCACCGTCCTTGCTTCTAAGGAGAATTCTAGTTGTACTTCTTCCAACAGATTTGTTCATTATTTTGGCTGTCCATGGTATATTCAATATTCTTCTCCAACATCACAATTCAAAGGCATCAATTCTTCTTTGGTCTTCCTTATTCATCGTCCAGTTTTCACATGCATATGAGGTGATCAAAAACACCATGGCTTGGGTAAAGTACACCTTAGTCTTCAATGTTACTTCTTTGCTTTTCAACACTTTAAAGAGATCTTTTGTGGCAGATTTGCCCAATGCAATGCATCATTTGATTTCTTGACTGCTGCTTCCATGGGTGTGAATTGTGGATCCAAGTAAAATGAAATCCTTGTCAAATGAATTCCTCTTGATAGTGTCCCACATAAATCTTAGGCTTTCTTCATTTGTCTTCATTCTTTTTTCTGATTGTTCCTCAAACAAGTAGTATCAAGGGATTTGTCCTCTATTTGTGCTGATTCATTCTTCTGTTGATTCAATTCTACTTCTGTCCCCTTCCATTGAGTTGTCTATTTCTGATATTTTATTGTTAATCTTCTGGATTTCTAGTTGTTGTTTTTGTATAGTTTCTAATTGTCTATTTATTTTGTTATTTTGTTCTTGTGTTGTTTTCCTGAATTCTTCTAGGGTTTTGTCTGTGTTTTCCTTGATCTCTTTAAGGATCCTATACATATGTCTTTTGAATTCCTTATCTAGTAGTCAATTATCATTTCTTCCTCAGGAAGGTTTTCTGCCCCTTTATTTTGGTCACTTGTTTGATCCATCTTATCCTGTTTCTTCATATGATTTGTTACTGGCCGCCGTCTCTGAGGCATTAAGGTGTTTATTTATTTATTTATATATATATTTTTAATTGATTGTATATATGTTTGTTTTGTGCTGATTTTTCTGTTTTGTTTTGATATATCAGGAACTTTGTTTCTTCTCTTTTTAGAACGTATTTCTTCATTTGTATTATTTTAATTGTTTTGTGGTTCTGGTACACGTGTGACTTTGGTGGTGTCTGTTGGCTGGGTATGATTTTCTCTCACTAATGGGTATGGTGGGTCACACCCATGTGCAAGTCCTTTGTGGTTAGGCTTGTATGTCTTCCTTTACCAGATTGAGCGGAAGTGGGAGAGCAGGTCCTTTCCCTAATATTGGGCGACAAGTGTTGGGTGGTCAGGGTCTCTCCACAGGGGTCCTTCTGGGTTGGAGCTAGCAGTTAGCACATTCTCTGGAATTCAGGGCAGGTTGTCTCCATATCCACTGTGAGGGAGTGCTACCCAAATGGATGGGGAAGGCTTGCTCATGTGCACAAATGGGCATCTCAGTAGGTGGTAGGGTATCAAGGGGTTTCAGTGCAAGTGCAGATAGCCTACAGGAACTGTTTCAGTGTGGGATGTGAGATGTTGCAGCCAGGCAAACACTGGATGAGGGCACTAGGATATTCTGTTCACCATTTGGTAGAGGTGCAGGTGGCACTGTCCGGATGTGACTAGTGTTGCTGATGAGGTGATCTGTCTTTCTGGCCAGTTACCGGGCATGGGTGCAGGGTGCATTCTCATAAGTTGCTAGGTTGGGCACTGTGTGTGCACACTGCTGCTTTCTAGATGGTCAGGGTGAGGGTGCATGGGCTAACAGTCACCAAACAGGTGGCAGGAGAGCTTGCACCACCAGCTGCTGGATGGGCAGGTGGGAAGGGTGGGCAGGGTGTTAGAGAGAAGGGGGGTCTTGCACCTCTGGTCACTGGTCTGGTGGTGGGAGCTTACATCACCAATCACTGGGCAGGCAGGGTGGCATAGGGGTGCACAGGGCAGGCACAAGCCTTTGGTTGGCAGCCTGATGGCATGGGAGTGCATGCTGTGGATCACTGGGTGAGAGGAAAGAGGGGGCACACAGCTGGTCACCTAAAGGGCAGGAGAGAGGAGGGGGAAATCATGTTTCCATAGTCTCTGGCTTGGGCATCGGGGTACTCCCTTCAGAGTGCAGCCAGAGATCAGGACCCCAACCAAATGTGAGGAGGGGGGCTGCCTAGAGTCTGGTCGGATGGAGGATATCTAGGCACCACTCCAGGGATCCTCCACAACTTGAGTGCCACCTGCTCAAATGATCAAGGACTGCTGCTTGTGAGTCTTTCTGTACCTGTTTTCTGGTACCCCCCCATCCCCGCTCCATGGTCACCTGGATCCCTAGGGCTGCCACCCATCTTCCTACACTTTGCCTCTTCTCCTTAGACCCAGTTCATGTTACGCTCACCTTGCTTCATTCTGGGTTTGTCTACACAGTATCTCTGTCTCCTATTGAGAATGCTGGGAAATGGCCTTCCTGTGCTCTTCACCTGGGAACACTGCTCACTTTGTCTCAAGATGGCCATGCTGCGTGAAGTTGGCTGGCAGGGCACCTGGGGTCCATAGGTCTCCTCATTTGCTGTTTTCATTCCCTTCAGTGTTCAATCTAATTCTTCATCCTTCAGTTTGCTGTTCTGGGTTCCCAGATTGTTATCTGTATCTGTTTCACTTGGCTCCTTGGTTCTTTGCTGTAGGGGGACGGAATGGTGTGTATGACCAAGCTGCCACATTGGGCTATCTTCTTACTTTCCTTTTTGAAGCATAGATTTTCTTACATTTCTGGTTTTACAGGTTTTGTTTATTCTTTCTTTTAGCACTTTAAAAATGTCATTCAGTTATCTCTTGTCCTCCATTCCAACTGATGAGAAGTTACTTTCATTTGTATTTATTTCCCCTGTAGGCAATGTATCTCTTTACCTCCAGATACATTCAAGATTTTCTCATTAGCTTTGAACTGCAGCAGTTGCACTAAGAGACACTTATGTATGATTTTCTTTGTATTTACACTGCTTGGTTCATGAGCTTCTTGGATCTATAAACTGATGTCTTTCACCAAAATTATCAAGTTTTAAGTCATTATTTCCTCAATTTGCTTTGCTTGTTATTGTTGTTGTTCTACCCCATTCTCTCTTGCCTTGACTCTGGGACTAAAATTACATGTATATTAGGCTTCCTGTTATTGTCCCACAGATTTCTGAGCTTATGTTAAAGTTTCTTTCATCTCTCTCTTTTTATGATTCTTTAGATGAGATGATTTCTATCGCTTTATCTTCAAGTTCACTAACTGTTTCTTCTGTAATCTCAAACTTGTTCGTAAGCCCCTCCTGTGGAATTTTATTTCAGTAATTGTACTTGTCAGCTCTATAATTCCCATTTTTCTATTTTCTAATAGTTTCTGTTTCTGTGCTGAGATTCCCCATCTGTTCATCTATTATGCACCTATTTCCCTTTAAAACCTTACACATATTTATAAGAGTTATTTTAAAGTCCTTGTCTGCTCATAACAATATCTGGGTCACTGTGGTGTTTGCTTCCATTGACTGAGGTTTTCCCTTAGTAAGGGTCACATTTTCCTTTAATTTTACATGTCCACTGCATTATATTTTGATTAAGACATTATGAATGAAACATTGTAGAGGCTCTGGATTCTGTCATGTTTATCTGAAGAGTGACTTTTTTACTCAAGTAGGCAGTTAATTTGACAGCCAGACTCTTTTTCCTCTGTGATGGCGGTAGCTAAGCCCCCTGCTCATATTTTCAGTCTCTACCTGCTGCTCTTTCTCCGGCCTCCTAGAATGGTCTGGTCTCCCTTGCACATGCATCGCTTAGTGGTCACACAAGAGTTCAGGTAGATTTTGCATACTTATTTTGGGGCTCACCCCCTTGTAAGTCCATTCCCTTCCAACATTTCCCCCAAAACATTCCAACTGTTTTGACAACCTAAAGCTATATCCTCTAACACTTCAAACATGTAAATCTGTCTTTGTGCTAGACTTGATATTTCTTAGGCAAAAGGCCACAAAATGTCAAATCTCACCTATTGCAGCTCATCTTTCTGAAGTAGACTCCTCTCCAGTTCCTGCCTATTCTTGATCACTTGAAACAATTTTTTTTTAATTTTATTTTTAGTTAATAATTGTTATCTGCGGGAGGGATGGTCTAACCAAGCTACCCTACAGAAGCTGGAACTTCAAGCTTTGATTTTTAATCTAAGGGCTAACACTTGAGGAATCACTTAGATCACAAGGTTTCTTTAACAAAACATGGACAACACAGGATGAGTCAGAGGGGCTTGGTTGTCTCTTTTGTGAGTTGTCTTCAATCATGAACAGAAGAAATTTTATTGATTATTCTTTTTAAATTTTCCTGGACATTTTGCTAAAGAATTAAAACAAAGCTGACTAATTTGGACTGAAAAAGTAAGATTATGGGCAGTGCATGGATCGGGTCAAATACCAGTTATTCCTCACCCTCTAGCTCCCAGATGTAGAGAGCTGAAGGAGTCAAAGTTATATAACATTCAAGTCTGCTATTGTAGTCTACAGGCATGACCTCACCATTTTAAGTCTCCCAGTATGCAAAAAACTGACATAAAAAAGGATTGAGACCAGCTGTTCTCTCTTTTTACTGAGGACCTAAAAGCAAAAAAAGGACAAACTGCTGCTCTGGAGATTAAGATCAGCTTTATAAGAAAATGGAGCCCTGGCAATGTAGTTGTTAAGAACTCGGCTGCTAACCAAAAGGTGGGCAGTTCGAATCCATCAGCTGCTTCTTGGAAACCCTATGGGGCAGTTCTACTTTGTCCTATAGGGTCACTATCAGTCGGAATTGACTCGATGGCAACAGATTTGGTTTGGTTTGATTTTACATGAGGAAAATTTCTCAATACTGAAAGTTATTAAACTCCTCAATGGGTAACCAAAGGTAATGTTTGAGGGAATATTTATGTGAGTGTGTCTTGGTTTCCAAGAACTGCTGCAACCCAAATACTACAAGTGGGTTGCTTTAAAGAAAAAAAAAAATTTATTTTTGCATGGTTCTGGAGAGTAAAAGTTCAAATCAGGGTCTTGTCCAGGCATTCCTTGGTTCCTTGGCAATCCTTACATGGTAACTGTCTTCCCCATGCATATCAACTTTTGCATTTAGTCTGCCATTTTTTTTTAACTCATGAGTGTAGGTTAAGGACACATCCTACACTGATACGGTCTCACTAATGTAACATAGAAAACCCTATTTCCAAACAGGATTGCATCCATGGGTTAGGATTCCAACACATCTTTTGGGAGGCACACAATTCAATCTATAACACAGTGTGTGTGTGTGAACATGTGATTAACTGTCTCTCTCTGGAGAGAAACGTCTGTATTTAGAAATGATAGACCACACATTTTTTTTTCTTTTGAGTCTTTAATCAAGGCTCTGTTGTAGAGTTGTGTCAATTTCTAAATCACATACCTATTTTACAATGGGCCTTTATTTCCAGGAGGCATATGAAGCACCTGGTGCAATAACACGGCAATACCATATATCTCAGATATTTAAGAATTTAGATCATTTCAGGAAAAGGGATACACTCAACTAAATCTTAACACTATTTTGGATTCTTCTCCCACTAACCCAAAGGGCAGTACTAGACATATAATTAGTATTTATTAAATACTCAAAAGCCAGAATGTTCTAAAATTGCCAAAGCTTTTGTACAGGAAAAAGTAAAGACTGGGCATCAGGAGAGCTGGGTTCAGGATCCACATCTGCTGTGGAAACGCAGGGCTATTTGAAGATTATTCTCTGGTTATCACTGCCCTGAGCTGCATGTGGAGGGGACTAG
Organism: Dugong dugon; assembly: GCA_030035585.1. NCBI lineage: Eukaryota > Metazoa > Chordata > Mammalia > Sirenia > Dugongidae > Dugong > Dugong dugon. Next base: position 14,517,606 of record CM057472.1, on the reverse strand, counting down.
AAAGTGCCCATGGCCATGGGGTGCTACAATGTCAAGCAGTTCCCAGAATTGCAGAGCAATGAATGCTACTCATGCAGGGCTGTAAAAATCACCTTTCTGCTGCTGGGACCTCCCCAGGCTTTCGTACTTGTTACTGGGTAACCTGGCCAAACTACTTACAGAAATAGGACCTCAGTAGGTGACTCTGACTACTTTTAAGACACGTGTCCTGAGGGCTTATCAAGACCTATTTTTTCTCAGTGCAAATTTCTTTGAGCTAATTAAAGGGGAACTGGCTATATTCAAGACAGCTAAAACCTGTATTTTTACTCATTGGCACCAAATCTATCAGTAGCCATTTTGGCACAATCACCTATGTAATTAAAGATCTATCAAAGAATAGACATTTATAAAACTGAAACCATGGAGAAGCTACAGAATAAACTTTATATTCATCACCTACCTGTCCCCTGCTATATCTTCTCGGAAACTTCTCTGACATTTCTTGCCAAACAAGAAGCTTTCAAGCCAAGTTTGGATTATTGGAATGAATGAATAAAGTCATAGGTTATCCAAATGATTGGAATGTTGGCAGGCTTTACAAGTCACATTTTTAAAAAAAATTATGAGATGGGAAAATGCAAACCAAACAATATTAAGTAAAGTAAGTAGTAGAGAAAACTATTTACAGGTTACAGTCCTGTTAATGCAATTATATTAAATTGTAAACTAATGTAAAATAGAAAATAAAGTAAAACATACCAAAATATTAAAAGTGGCATTTTTCTAAGTTGCGGAATTATAACTAATTCCTGTTTTCTGTCTATGCTCTTCTGCATGTTATTCCTCTTTTGCAATGTTTATGTATTCCACAGGCTAAGGGTGAAAACACCAGGATCTGGAGCCATATCACCGTGGTTCAAAGTCTAACTTTGCTGCTTAATAGCCATGTGCATGGGCAAGTTACTTCTCTTCTCCATGCCTCAGTTTCCTCATCTGTAAGTGAGGATGACATTAACAGCTACTTTATAAGGTTGGTAAAAAAAAAAAAAAAAAAACAGTTGCTATAGAATTGATTCCAACTCACAGTAACACTATGTATGTCAGAGTGGAACTGTGCCCCATAGGGTTTTCAATAGCTGATTTTTCTGAAGTAGATTGCCAGACCTTTCTTTCAAGGGGCCTCTGGGTGGACTCGAACCTCCAACCTTTTGGTTAGTAGTCAAGCAGGTTAACCATTTGCACCACCCAGGAACTCCTATAAAGTTGATAAGAGGATTAAATTAGTCAATATATGTAAAGCACTTAGAAAATTAGCTAGCATAAAGTGTTCAATGTTAGCTTTTATCACTGCTTGTATTACCATATTAAAGTAGAATTTAAGGTTTTTACTGTTTCCCTGGTAGTCTTTCTCTGTACTACAGTGCATGACCTTTCACAGTCATTCCCACTCCAAATTTTCTTATGGAGGCTCCTCTTTCGAATGAATTCACCATCTCTAATGAAGCAAGAGCGTCACAGGTGAGTCTGACATTTTAAGTCCATTTTACTCATCAGACTTGAGAATTTCCTTAGAGGTTCCTTTGTGATTGAAATTGAGAGGAATTCTTTTCTTCAGCAGGAGCTATTGACCAGCCTGTCAAAAAACACACCAGATACAAAAGACTTGAATTACACAATTGTTTGGGGAAGGCTCCTGCAGCTTGTACTATCATTAATCAGGAGGAATTGGTCCTTAAATTAATCAGGTTCCCTAAGGATGTTGACAAGGATAATAATTCTTTCCCAATGTGCTGATATAACTCTCAATTGTTTCATATGAAAACAAGAGAGGAAAAAGGCTTTGGGAAAGAATACACGTTTTTAATAGATGCTAAAACTCTGTGTGAAGGGTTATATGAATAGTTTGCACAAGAAATGAAATTATAGCACTTACTCCACTGATAGTCATTGAGGGAAGGAAGCCAAAGGCCTATCATCCTTTGAAATAGATGTTTCTAAGGACATAGTTAACCCTGTGTTAGTTCTGTCCGTACAGTCTGTGGGCTTTATTTTACTCTGAAAAGGACAAGCTAGAACAATTAACCTTTGCTTCATCTGACTGCATAGCCTTATAACAAGTAAGTGATATTATAGACACTGAATCCTTCCAGGTATTAATATTTATTTAAAATAAATGCTAAGTCATAAACATAAAAAGAGTATATAGCCTGATGGATAACCTTACGTGTGTTGGGTGCTGATGGTTAATTAAAAAAAAAAAAAAGTTGCCATTGAGTCAATTCCAACTCAAGGCAACCCTATGGGTACAGAGTAGAACCATGCTCTCTGGGGTTTTCACAGCTCTGACGTTTCAGAAGCAGATCTCTAGGCCTTTCTCTGAAGTGTCTCTGGGTGGGTTCAAACCCCCAACCTTTCACTCAGTAGTCCAGTGCTTACCCATTTCCACCACCCAAGGACTCCTGTATAATAAATATAAGTACAGTTAATACTTTGCACCATCCTGACTCTATGAGATATATATAATTTTGCCTCAATTTATTTAAAAATATCAGAAATGTATAATGTGCCCGGACAATTTGTTGTTCCTTTGTCTCCTTGAAAAATATTGGAGGTTTGAGCAAGGCTGAGGTTAGTTCTAGTTAGACCCCCAGGTAGCAGAACCACATTCCCTTGTTTAACTATAACTTGTGTTGAGTACCTAGCCACTGCTCAATCTCAGGGAAAATATAAAATCCCCAATCAATTAGGAAGCAGGATTTAGAAGACAGCTAATTAAAGCATCTCAACTTTTCAGAAAGCCAGAGCACAAGCAAGTAGCCCCCAGAGGCCCCTGGTAATGATTTCTATTTCCATCTTCAACCAGGAGAAAGAAGCTGGAAACAGCCTCCATTCCAAGAGTGTTTCGGGCCACTGATTCATATCACACAGGTATGAGTAATTTGCAAGCAACTTAAAGAATCATAGCACTTTAAGGATCCATCAAGAAAATCTAATCCAGTGCTCTCATTTTACAGATGAGCAGACTGAGGCCTACAGAGGTTTAAGGACTTGTTCAAGGTCACTTGCTTGTTAATGGCTCAGCTGGGATATTGATTGAATGTACTATTTCTAAAAGGCTTAATGGTGCTTGAAGGACAGTTCACTCTCCTAAGCAGCATAAACACTTCCTCTCCAGTGTTACTTAGATTATGGTTTGCAGAAAGTAGAAAATTATATTTCAGCCCCTCTTGAAATAAATAAAAATTAAAACCTGAAGGTTTTTTGTTTTGGATTTGATGGTACTTTAAGCAACCAAAACCAAACCTGTTGCTGTCCAGTCGATTCTGACTCATAACGACCCTATCGGACAGCGTAGAACTGCCCCACAGCGTTTCCCGCAAGTGACTGGCGGATTCAAACTGCCGACCTTTTGGTTTGCAGCGGAGCTTTTAACCGCCTCATGCTTACCTCCAAGAGCAGGACGGATGCGAGTAGAGAGAAAAATGCCTGCTAAGCTAATGGAAAACAGAGATGGGAGGGCTTAGATGGCTTTCCCCTTTGAGGCAGAAAGAGCTCCTTTTTCATTTTGTAGGAGGGTTACTATTTCATGGCTGTTTGGAGTTGGGGGTAACTTCTACCCACTCCTCTGACTAAGGTAGAGGTGGGAGACTGTGGCTAGCATCCAGGACTCCTCACCAATCCTTGTTTTTACCCTGTTTTGGTTGAAGAATAGGAAGGAAGCAGCTGGATGGGAAAAAATAATAATAACTTGACAACTACAATTTTATACGTAACTATATCATCTAGGGGAGAAAGATGTGGCAGTCCACTCCCGTAAAGATTTACAGCCTTAGAAACCCTATGGGGCAGTTCTGCTCTGTCCTGTAGGGTCGCTGTGAGTTGGAATCAACTCCACAGCAGTGAGTTTGGTGAGAGTTATAGGATCTAGAGTCATAGCAATGAAATATTCATGTAAAACTAAATGTATGTATCTACAGATGGTGAAAACCAGCATGTCTGATACAGAACAGGGTTATAAATTAGTTGAACCAGTTTGATCATTGGAATCATGTTATTAATGAGACTTGCCGGACCTTCTACAGATTCAGAGGGTGTTGACGAAGTGGGAGCCTTGTAGAAAAGCAATGTACTGCAGAATGATTGAGGTCTCAGCTCCTCTGTACCACCCTTAATTAAATTAGGAATTTCATTTGGGAAGGGAAGGTTAGAGTCATACTCTCACGCTTGGTCTTAAGTATGTGTGGAAGCTGAGACGTTAGGCAGGGTAACACTATCATTGTCACTGTGGGCCACTGTCTCCTGAGCACACAGTGCCATAGGCTAGGAGAAGGGCAGCTTGTCTGCGGTGAGAGGTCAGCAGTTTGCAGGCCTGGGTCCATGTGGAGAAGGCGAGAAGTTATTGCAGCTGCTCCATTGCATTTCTTTCTTGGCTGTAAATGAGGCTCCTCATTAATGAATCATGCACACAGACTTCCAGGGTCTCTGCATTAATTGGCACTAATGGGAACATCTTATGGTTGAAGAGAGAGCGATGGGAGCCATTTTCAGTCTGATTTGATTCAGGAGGCTCAGACAGTTTACATTTTCCGTGAAATTCTAGGGCAGCCTTACACACCACATTTGCACTCCAGACCACAAATAGGTTGCTGAGGATCTGCAGAAACTTCTACAGAGTTTCTCATGGGAGAGAAAGTATGTCAACAAGTACTTCAATGAGATTTTCCCTCCTGTGCCAGGCATGGCTCCTACCGAAAACATCTGAATCTGCTTTGGACTGTACTATGCATGCTAAAACCTAATGCAGTGTATGCAATGTGTTTTATTCCTTTGAGATCATTCAGCCGTCCAAGTTAGCCCTGAGGAAGTATTGTCCAATAAATGTTGCTGAAAAATGTATACTTCCATGATCATTTAGTGTTGCCCCAACGAAAGGACCTAATGCAAAAGTTTAATCTGGGTGCCTGGAATTTTTTTTTCCCCTTAAATGAAACTGATGTGTACCCATTCTTTTTTTTTAGCCCCAAAGAAAAAGGACCCTTGTGACTAGCTTTGTCGTATAATACGTTAGGACTTGGAGAACAGATGTTCATAGTGTTGATATCGTTCAGTCCTTTTGAGAATATGGATCAAATAGGTGGATCCCACCTCCCTGGATACCCCAAGCCCATACTACAACTTACGGTGAATTTGGAAAAGACGTGCCTTCCTTCAGGTGAGTGTACCCCATAGCAGGACACACTGCTTGCAGCCCCCAATTGCCCCTTCAGTAGGTACCCTTGTACAGTGCACAACCTGTGCAAGGTACCTGATAAACTTGGCCTCATCCTTGTAAACGTTAACACCTCTCTATCCCAGCAATGATATTTTCATGTGTGAGAGGCAGGAACAAGCAAGTTGATCTCATAAAGGATAATGTAGGGCCAGAGAAGAAGAAGTGGAGCAGACCTATGGGGCAGGCACAATGACGACATAATATTCTCCAGAGGAGAATGTGATAGGAAGCCTGAGATCCATATCCCTGAAACCTATTTTTACTTTCAATCAGCCCTACCGTAGGGTAAAATGTTCTACCATTAATCCACTGTCAGAAGTATTTTCTTTAAGATCATGTCATTTACTGCTGAAGAGAACTTAGGAACTGTTTAGTCCTACCCTTTCCTTGTTCAGATTAGAAGTCATATATACGTGACTTCCTAACTAGTTAATGATGGAGCCCAGATTCGAATCCAGGTCTCGTGATAAAAAGTCTAATTCACATTCTAACCTGCCAAGCTATTTATCACAAGTACATTCCCATCTCTCAGGTTCAAGAGTGTCTTTAAGTCTAATAATCTGCTACTAGGTGACTGCATCCATATTTACCAGACCCTTACCATTCCCAAGTTAATAGTTTAGATTCCTTTCCCTCTCAGCCTTCCTCTTCGCAAAATGAAGAATGATAATAGTCTAATAAAGCCTTTTGAGGCTAGTTGATACTCCTGATGACAATGGAAAATGTATTCCCCATGTAGTGAGAAGTCATATCAGCTGACTGCTAAGTTTCCTTCCATTTCAGGATATAATTTCATTTGCACAACAACTTCTTTTATCCTTATTCCATTACCCTCCCCTTCTCTACTCTTACGGCTTTCTTAAGGGGAAGTACTGAAACCTGTCTGTCAGGGTGGAAAAAACCCATTGGCGTCAAGTCGATTCCGACTCATAGCAACCCTATAGGACAGAGTAGAACTGCCCCATAGAGTTTCCAAGGAGTACTTGGTGGATTCGAACTGCTGACCTTCTGGTTAGCAACATGTAGCTCTTAACCACTAAGCCACCAGGATTTCCTAGGATGCAAAAGCAAAATTAAAATAATATTTTTATCTACCACCCTGCTCCCACATCTCCCTCCTTCCAGCTATCTCCCACTCCTCCACTCCCACACATTTTAGATTATGTCTAACAATGTGTTGATACCTTGGATATAATAACCAAAAACCAAACCCATTGCCATCGAGTCGATTTTGACTCATAGCAACCCTGTAGGACAGAGTAGAACTGCCCCATAGAGTTTCCAAGGAGCAGCTGGCAGATTTGAACTGCCAACCTTTTGGTTAGCAGCTGAGCTGTTAACCACTGTGCCACCACATGGGAATTATGGTAGTACCTATGGCTCCCAAAACTCTTGTCGGTCCAATTAGAATTCAGTGCTCTTTTAGTCAAAGCTGTCTTTTAAAATAACTCTACTGGTGAGGGTGTCATACTTACTTCTGGGAGCATCTTCGGTATGTGACTGGACCAGTCATTGAATTCTAAGCAATCACCAGACCCACAGACCTCCTCTGGGGAAAGCTGGCAAGATTCCTGAAATGGAACTTTTAAGATCTGGCCACACTGGTTAGCCAAGCATTGCTAGGCAAGGGTATACATAGGCTTAACATAGGGCCAGCAGCATGCAAAATGGCCGATAACGTTTCTCTACTTTTGATAATGATTAATAAGGTCCTTGTCTAGGTTAGAGTTAAACATAATATACACAAGGAGAAGGTGGTAGATACAGGTCACATAAATGACCCTTATGTTCCAACCCACTTTATCTCCCAGTCATGATAGTAAAGGGTAATACATTTGGGTTTGGGGGTTAAACAGACCTAGTTTCAAATTCCAGTTATACCTTCTTTGGGCCTCAACTTATTTATTTTAAAAATAAGAATAATAACACCTACTTCATAGGATTATTAAATATATTAAATGAGAAAATTTAATACAGGATATAGTTCAGGTCACATAGGTAAGTAACCAGAAATGGTAGCAAATTGAACAACTCATGAGTTCTTGAAAGGCTGAAATGAGGTAATGTTTGCAGTGTTCCAGACACAGCATAGGCATCTTTTTATAATAAATGTTCCCTCTGTCCTGTGTGACTTCAGATAGTATAAAGACTCTCTGTAAATGTTTAAGATTTAAATGTGCTGATCTTCAATTGTTCGTGGACACAAGAGAAGTTTATTGAGCACATGCTATGTATCAGGCAGTATGCTAGGTGCTGGGATAGGAAGATAAAGCAGAACAAGTTCCTGATAACTAGGAGCTCACAGTACGAGTTTTAAACAGATAGGAAAATAGAAATGACGTTTATTTTCATGTGGTTTTATAACAGCATGCATGATCTCTTGAACCCTTGATAATTCTAATAGATCAGGAAGCATAGTTTCCCCTCCCAGAAACCAACCAGAGGAGCGTACAGCGCTTGGAAATGCCAAATCAGCTACTCCATCTGAGAAGTGTGTGAAAGAAGGCCGCTGTGTCTGTGAATGCTGAGAACGGAGGAAATGTGCTTGGCCAGCAAATCCAAAGGAAATGCCCATCATCGTGGAAAATAAAGGCTTTCCTCCAATACCATCTGGCATAAAAAAAGGTCTGAGTTAATAGTAAAATAGCATCTCATGCATTTTAGCTTCCATTCTGATGTTTCCTATGATTCCCCCATTTTTAGATGAGACTGAAATGAGAATATCAGGCTGCGTTCATCTTTTCGTTCATTCAAATTCTCACTCCCTATAAAGCATGCCATGTGTGAGAGAAAAGCTTTAAAAATACATAATGCTTCTATTTTCATCTCCTTCCATAAATAACCACTAGAAATTATGCCCAACCACCAAGTAATATTATTGAGCATCTGTTCATGTCATTTAAATGTCTGAACGGGCTAAGGTTGTTTAGCCTAGAAAGGAAAAAACCAGAAGTAGCATTTGTAACAGTCTATTATTCAAAGGGCAGTAAACAACTGTGTATCGTCCCCTCTTAGGAAAGAAGAGGAGGAAAAAAGTGTGCAAATGTAAGAACTTCTTGAATATGAAATAGCATATGTTCCGTATAGTTTGAAAGTGTTGCACACCTATTTCTATGTCTCTTTAGTTATAGCTATAACTCTATCTATACCTACAAACCTATATCCATATAGAATTATAGATGCCCAAAATTTTATGACAAAGACAACAATTTGGGGAGAGCAATTAGAAAACTGAGAACCAAGTTACTTTGTACACATATTTTTAGGTTCGTCTACTAACCCATTCCTCTAAATTAGTAGTGTTTATTGAGTAAATAGCATGTTATCTAGCTAACTGTTTTGAAGGATTACAAAAAGTCTCAGAGGTAATTCCTGCCCTGAAGGAGTTTATAGTCTGTTTGGAAGACATAATGGGTGGATAAAGTAGTGGACAATACAATATTATTCATAATTATGTCCTATATCGGTCGTGTAATATAGACAAAATATTCTAAGTATTTGAAGACAACAGGCTTTGATTAGCCTGGAAGTCTTGAATTAGGCTGGAGGCATTGAAACTTGAGTTGACCTTTGAAGGATGAATCAGATTTTATAGGTGAATCAGGGAGAAGAGAAAACAGAAACAAGGGACGCTGTGAGAAAAGGCAGAGAAGTAGAAATTAATAAGGTATTTTCATGGACTCAATAAAAATACAGACCTAACCAGAGGAGAATGCATGCGATAAAGAGTGATGAGGAATAAGGTCCAGAAGGTGGAGTGAGACCACCCACCAGGGAGTCTTTCCTTTGCGGCCAAAACAGTGCTTATGTGCACTATTTGTCATGTGCCTTATTTTAGCCACTGGTATGCCAGTTGAATACACTATCCTAATTAGCATCATTACTTATTTTCATTCTCCCATAAGAGCAGATGTTTCCAATCATATGTTCCACAGAGTTTGACACTAGGATCAAAATCAGTGCAATTTTCTGATAAGACTAGGCATAAGGTAAGGGCAGGTCAGCCCTTCCCAACATCTCCTCTCACCATTATCTGCTTCTCCCTCTCTCCCGTTTCTTCTTGTTATTGTTGATGTTCATTCTGTCATTATTAATTCAACAAACATGTTATTGAGCTTCTACTATGTCCCATGCACTGGGCTAGACACTGGGAATACAGAGATGGGTAAAGACACTCGTTTTACCCATAGAGAGTTTTTAGTATAGCAAGAGTTACAGACAAGTGAAACAGGCAACTCCAACAGCGTGTGATGCGTGCTATACAATGCACCTCACCCAGGTCCCTCAGGAGGTCATCTAAGTTAAACACTAAAAACAACAAGTAGGTGAAGATGGAGAGGAGAGAGAAGACTGTTCCAGTAGGGAAGAACAGTGTGTGAAAACAGAAGTGAGAAAGCCCAGCATACTTGGAGAACCTCAAGAAGTACAACATGGCCTACAGCCTGATAAAGGAGAACAAATACGTGAACAGGATAAGCTTACCATCCAAGCCCTGTTATCATAAGTTTTTGATAATTTCACCCAGTCATTGATTCACTGGGTACACATTTAATGAGCACTCTTTGTGTCATTAAGACTAGATCTAGAGTTGGAGACTAGATAGAGCTAGAGCTCCACACAAGACACAGAGCTGCCTCAGAGAAAGGTCCTACCTGGCTGAGATGTCAGGGCAGTAGAGTGACCATTCTTGGTGGTTGTGATAGATGGGGAAGGGGCACATGACTCACTGCAAATTTATCCTATAACATTCTCTCTGCCTCTGCTTTCCTTTATGTCTATTCTATACTGTTTTGTTTTGTTTTCAGAGTGTAGAGATGCTCTCCTCTTTATTTCATTCTTGTTCTTTCTACTGCTTAAACAACTGAGATGAGCATATTCCCATTAATTCAGAAATATGTCCTTCCAGATAATTACATATTCATGCACTGAAATTCATTTTATTCTTAAACTTGCTGGCAAATCTGTAAGAGTTTTTTAATCTAATTTTATTTTATTTTTTTACATTTTTGAATAAAATAGAAAGCAAGATATTGGAAATAAATACGATGAAAAAAATATGGTGTACCCATTGTTCTCCTTTAATCTAAATCATTTGACATAACAGCCAAAATAAAATGTAGAAATAAAAAAATTAAATGTGAAATTAAAAAATAAACTTAATAATAGGAACAAATTACAGTAACACAAAGGGTTTGTCAACATTTCTTCAAGGAGGCAGAAATTTGTCAATAAGCAAGGTGTCACTAACAAGTTCCTGGAAAGGGATGAAGAGCTGGCTGAAACAAATAAAACAGTAATAACACGACTGAGAAAAGGTGAATAAGATCTGGAGCAAACAGTGGTAAAAAAGAATGAGATACAGAAGAATAAATAATAGAAAGGCTGAGCAAGCAATGCTTTGGGATTAAATGCAACAACAAGAAAATTAAATTCAGAGAAAGCTAAGACATGAGAAAGAGCAAACATGGTTGTCTCTCACCTGTTTCTCCATCTAGGAGAAATAACTGTCTGCTACATGTCATAAAGCTTTAGAGACTAGCGACCTCTGATCTCTGACCCTGTGATTAATGTCCTCTGAGCAGAGTTGCAGCTTCTCCTCTTTCTGAGAAAACTGAGCCAACATGGCTGAGTGGCTTCTCCCATCCATCAGGCAATGAGATGTATCTCTGTGTCCCATTTTGCCATTAGCATTTTGGGTCCAGGAGAACTCAGGGCTGCTTTACAGACCAATACAGAGTCAGTGGAGATATGGATACATTTTCTTAACAGAAAAAAAAAATGTGTATATATATACAGACATATATATACACATATACATATATATATATTTAATTTATAAATCCTTTCTATTGAAGTATAGAAAGCAAGCAGTTCCCAGCTTAACTAACAGACTTAAATTGCTGAGTTTCAGCGGACAAGTTCATAATTGGCCAGAGCAGACCTGCCCCATTTGCAAAAAAGTTCACTAAATGTAAAGGAAGAAGAGTTGTCTCATTTGCATTGGGCTGCTCTACTTGGCAAGTAGGGGTGTCCATTTATAAACCGGCACAATTCCACATACAGGCAATCAAAAAGGTATTTCCACAAGAGCAGTGATGATTAAGCAGAGTACAAACACTCTCTTTGATGCCACTTGAAACAGCAGGGAGACTGACTGGAGTCTGGGAGGGGACCTGGGGTAAATTGTTCTTTTGTGAAGCTATGACTGCTGGTGGGCAGAGTTGGCTCTGGCTTTAGGGGGCAAAGGAGACTGAGTCATCTCCCTTCACCAAGCTGATTTGTTGAAAGGGCACAAGAAGTTCCCAGGGATTTCATGCTGCTTTGAGGCAACCTGTATTTCAAATGGATGGAAAGGAGGTGGGGGAAGTGGGTATTGTTGCTAAGTCTCCCAATGACTTGCCAAAATCTTGCCTTTTTCTTTGTGTATCCAGTAACTGCCCCAGCTGGGCTCCCCATCACTCTAAACGGGAAAGGAATGAATATGTCCCGTCCTTTTCAGCCCTGGGGAGGGTAAACATGACTGTGTTTGTTCTTTTGGGGGAATGAGTCAGGCATGAAGTCCCTTTTGTTTAGGCTAAAAACAACCCCTCTCATCCTCAAGTCCCAGAGGGGCTGGCAACTCAATCTGGGAAAGTGAATATTAATCCTACCTAGGAAGGGGAGGATGCTCTGATGTTGCCTGGGAGCTGGTGGTCTCTCCAAAGCCCTTGGGAGACATTAAAAAAAAAATCAACAACAACAAAACCTGTTGCTGTCAAGTCGATTTTTTTATTCATAGTAACCCTATAGGACAGAACAGAACTGCCCCATAGGGTTCTTAAGGAGTGGCTGGTGGATTCAAACTGCCGACATTTTCGTTATAGCCAAACTCTTAACCAGTGCACCACCAGGGTTATTCCTGGGACAGACCCATTTGATAGGTATACAGCTCCATAAAGGGGACCCTCCCAGGGCAAGTGAGCTCCCAAATACACAGGAGAGAAAAGAGTTGGTCCTGCATTGTCTTTGGTCTTGATTAGTTCAACTAAGGATTATGAGCTTAAGGAGCCAGAAGTGTCTTAGATACTATGTGTCTTAGTCATCTATCTAGTGCTGCTATAATAGAAATACCACAAGTGGATGGCTTTAACAAAGAGAAATTTATTCTGCCACAATCTAGGTAGCTAGAAGTCCATATTCAGGGTGTCAGCTCAAGGGGAAGGCTTTCTCTCTCTATTAGCTCTGGAGGAAGGTCCTTGTCATCAATCTTCCCCTGGTCTAGGAGCTTCTCTGTACAGAAACCCTGGGTCCAAAGGAGGCACACTGCTCCTGGTACTGCTTTCTTGGTGGTATGATGTCCCCATATCTCTCTGCTTGCTTCTTTCTTTTATATCTCAAAAGAGATTGACTTAAGACACAACCTAATCTTGTAGATTGAGATCTGCCTCTTTAACATAACTGCAGCTAATCCCGTCTCATCACATCATACAGATATGATTTACAACACATAGGAAAATCACATCAGATGGCAAAATGGTGGACAATTCACACAACACTGGAATCATGGCTTAGCCAAGTTGACACATTTTTGGGGGGACACAATTGAATCAATGACACTATGGGAATACGAAAGTACAACCATTTTTAGTCTTTGTTACCTGGATGAATATATGCACAAAAGAGAGCAGAGGGATGGATATTTACATATTCTTTTGTTCATGGTCATAGCAATTGCATGATACCTTGTGCTTTCTGGGATGCATATATATATATATATATATAGAGAGAGAGAGAGAGAGAGAGTTAGTTCCTGGATGGTACAAACAGTTAATGCACTCAGCTGTTAACCAAAACTTTAGAGGTTCAAGTCCACTCAGAGGTACCTTGGAAAAAAAGGCCTGGAGATCTATTTCTGAAAAATCAGCCATTGAAAATTCTATGGAGCACAGTTCTATTCTGACACACATTGAGTCACCATGAGTAAGTCATCATCCCTAACTTGAATGAATTTTCAGGAAGAAAAATGGTAAGAAAGTCATACAATCATAATAAAGGGTAAATATTGATATTGTATGATAAGTACCATACAAGAGGAACAAAGAACTCTGGGGGCTTACGAGTGTGAGGGATCCCATTCCATCACACAAAATCAGGAAAGACTTTATGGTAGAGGAGGCCTCTGTGATAAACCTTGATATATGGGGAGAATTTCAACACATGAAAGAGGGTGGTGAGGAGGGTATTCCCTACTGGGAGAGAGGGTGAACAAAGCTGCCAAGATGGGAGAATGTAGAACTTGCTGGGGGAACAGTGTGATTTAACTGAAGCTTTACCTTCTTATAGGAAAAAGTAAGAAATAAGGATGAGCAACCAGATTGGGGCAATATTAGTGAAGGCCATATATGTTAGGCTAAGTAGCTGGTTTGTAACCTAATATGAAATAGGGAATCTTTGAAGAATTTAAACAAGGAAGTGATATAATTGGAACTCTACTTCAGATTAATTAATCTAATAATGGAATATATTGGAAGGAGATTCGAGACTGAAACTCATGAGGCTATCTATTTTAGGCATTTTGTCAAAATGTAGCAAATCTTTTATATTAAAATTGTGGAAATGGGAATAGAAAAAGAAGAGAAAGATTAGAAAAATGTTGTAAAAATAGAACCTACAGGTTTGACAACCTATTAGATGTGGCTAGCAAGGGAGAGGGAAGAGTCAGAGACAGTGCCAGGGCTTGGAGCCCAAGGGATTAGAATAATAGTGTTGCTATGGAGAGGAAAGTCTGGAGTCTGGGAGGAAGTTGAGTTCAGTTTGGGGTGTATTAAATTAAAGGTACTAGCTGGAAACTGAGTTAGAAATGCTCAGAAGGCAGCTGAATTATAGGAAACGGGCCAGGGATAAGACACAGAAATGAGAATCGTTTATTTAGCAAATTGTTTTGGAAGACCACCTGTATGCCAGGCATTGTGTGAGGTACTGGGGTTACAAAGATAAACAAGGTAGATGTCCTCTGATACCTGAGAGCTTACAGTCCAGTAAGGGGTACAGACAGGTGAACCCCACAGTCCCCTGCAAGGTGATAACTGCTATAGAGGGAATAGGGAAAGAACAGGGTGCTATGGCATCCAGAAGAATGCCAGAAAGCCTAAAAAGACTCCGGGAGCCAGGGAAGTGTCCTAGCCAGAAGTGACCTCTAAATGACAAGAAGTTGGGGAAGGGGGTTGGGAAGAGGATTTCTAAGCAGTGTAAAAGTGTAGCTTAGAATGAGAGTAAAGTGCACTAGAGCCAAAAATGCAGAATAAGAGAACATTAAGAGACGAAGCTGGGAAGACAAAGCCAAGTATTCTGGGCCTTGAGGATCACATTAACAACTTTGGGATCTATCCAGAGTCATAGGAAGAGGCTGGTCATTTTCAAGCTGGAGAACCATAAGATTTGAATTTTGTAAAAATCACTCTGGCAACAACGTGGGAACAGAGAAGAGGGAAACACACAAGGCAGTGAGACTGGGTCTTCAATAGCATCAGTATGAATTGAGAACTATGAGTGGACCTAAAAAGTAAGGTAAAAGAGTTTAGTGATTGGTTTGATGGGGGTGGGAGAAGAGTAGAGAATGGTACTCAATTTCTTCTTGGCAACCAGGTGGTTGGTGGTGCCATTCACTAAGTAAGAAACTGGGGCTTCTGTAAATGGTGATATTGCACGGTGGGGGTGGGGATGGGGGTTAATTTTGCTTGATGAGATGTAGGAAGGAGTCTGATTTTATGATGTTAAATTTGAGGCTATATTTAAAGGAAGGTGTCCAGTATGCAATTAAATATGTGTTTGAGAGAGATCAAGTTTGAGGATATCAATTTGAAAGTCATTATCACATAAATTTTAAAAAAGTCATTACCAAATAAATAAAAAGTTCATCCAAAAGACGATGAACTTACTGCACATACTCCCAGGAAATAAACATAAAAAGGCCAAAGATAGAACCCTGAAGAATATCAATGTTTAAGGGATAGGTAGAGGAAGTGAAGAAGAGCCAATAGTGAAGACTGGGAAACTCTTGTTAGAGAGGTAGGAGAAAAACCAGAAGAGATCTGTATCTTAGAATACAAGAAAGGAGTATGTTTCAAGGAGGAAGGAGGGGTCCACCATATTAAATACTACCAAGAGATAAACAGAGAAATCTCTATTGGATGTAATAAAAAGGAAGTAATTGGTGTCTCAAGAAAGAGTAGTTTTAGGGGAAGCTGGGGACAGAGGTCAAAATATAGTGGGTTGTTGGGTCAAAGATTCTAATGGGCAGAGAGCTGAATAAACAAGGCAGAGGGACTTAACTATGGGCTGTGTTGGAGAGTTGAGTGGTTGGGACAAGGGCAAGACAGCAAGAGCTGAGAAATAAGTGATTGTGTGGGATCAGGAGGAAATGGAGGAGGAAAGTGTAGACCACTCATTCTAGAAATGTGTTGAGGAACCACCCCCCCACCCCCGCCAAAAAAAAGAAAACCTAACCCATTGCCCTCGAGTCAATTCCAACTCATAGTGACCCTATAGGACAGAGTAGAACTACCCCATACCGTTTCCAAAGAACACCTGGTGGATTTGAACTGCTGACCTTTTGGTCAGCAGCCTTAGCTCTTAATCACTAAACCACCAGGGTGTTGAAGAAAGCAAGGAAAAAAAAAAAAAGCTATAAGGTCAACTGAACACATTTGTTTGTAGGCAAAGAAGAAAGGGTTAGTAGGTGTGGTGAAATTGAAAGTACAAAGGAGAAACCTGGTGGAAGATGCACTGGGCAGATGTACTTGGTGAGAACTCAGTTTTTAATGAGAAGCCCAATTCCTGCCCCTTTATTTCCACTGACTCACAAAACCACTTGGAAAATTGAGTCAAGGTCTTCCTGTGGTGTTGTCCTAGGAGATTTCTCATACTCTATCTCCTAAATAAATACATCTTAAGAGGAAGAATAAGCAGCACCGTCCTGTGAGACAGGAAGAAGTGGAGAGCTGAGCCTAAAATATCCTAGCATAATACACCAATTGGAAATATCCCTTTGTAGAGTTAAGATTCTTGCACTCTAGGGAGAATGAAGAAAACAAGACACAAGGGAAA
The DNA here is from genome assembly GCA_030035585.1 of Dugong dugon. NCBI lineage: Eukaryota > Metazoa > Chordata > Mammalia > Sirenia > Dugongidae > Dugong > Dugong dugon. The sequence goes on along the minus strand of CM057472.1, from coordinate 14,501,267 downwards.
GATTAGTCCAAAGGACTAATGGACCACAACTACCACGGCCTCTACCAGACTGAGTCCAGTACAACTAGATGGTGCCTGGCTACTACTACTGACTGCTCTGACCAGGATCACAACAGAGGGTCCCAGACAGAGCTGGAGAAAAAATGTAGAACAAAATTCTAACTCACAAAAAAAGACCAGACTTACTAGCCTGACAGAGACTGGAGAAACTCTGAGAGTATGGCTCCCGGACACCCTTTTATCTCAGTAATGAAGTCACTCCCGAGGTTCACCCTTTAGCCAAAGATTAGACAGCCCCATAAAACAAAACGAGACTAAATGAGGCACAACAGTCCAGGGACAAGGACTAGAAAGCAGGAGGGGACAGGAAAGCTGATGATAGGGAACTTAAAGTTGACAACGGATAGTGTTGACATGTTGTGGGGTTGTTAACCGTTGTCATAAAACAATATGTGTACTAACTGTTTAACAAGAATCTATTTGTTCTGTAAACCTTCATCTAAAGTACAATGAAAGAATAAAGAAAGAGAAAAGAAAAGATCCTTCCACTCTGTTGTTTACTTTTATATGTAAATAACATTAGCTTTGATGAAAGAAATTCTCTTGGTCCTGGTTGTGGGAATGGGATTCATGGGAAGATGAAGAGGGATTTAAGAAAAACTGGGGCAGGGTAGGAAGAAGAGAAGGAATAGGTCAGTGCAGTTCAGGTCTGCCTCCCACCCAAGGTAACACTTCTCCTCTCCTGCTCAAACTCCTCCTGCCTTCTGGAAAACGTATTAGGCTTTCTTCTCATTTCCATTGGTGTTTACTGACTAGGATCCAGGTCACTAGAAACAATAACTGTTCACAAAATCTTTTAAACAGCCTAGCAGCAGAAGTAGCTTGGCAGCCAGGATCATAAATAGGGTCAGGGTTCTGAGATTCTGTTAAGATCACTGAAAGTACGCAAGACAATGCACGTATTTTATGCACATCATGGCAGGACAACCAAAAAGATGCCCAGCTCCAAGCTAGTTTCACAGAGTAACTATGGAAGTTCAATATAGAGTATTATATGATAAAGAGGTACCCCCACCTGTCCCCCAAAAAAGAACATGCAGTTGTCCTTTCCCAAAAACCAAACGCACTGCCATCGAGTCAATTCTAAATCATAATGATCCTATAGGACAGAGTAGAACTGCCCCATAGGGTTTCCAAGACTGTCATAATCTTTGCGGAAGCTGACTGCCACATCTTTCTCCCACGAAGCAGCTGTTGGATTCAAAGTACTGACCTTTCGGTTAGTAGCCAAGCGCTTAACCACTGCACCACCAGGGCTCATTAGTTGCCCTTTAAGTATAAATAAATAGCTAAGTAATTCAGATGATCTCATTTTCATTCATGATTAACTCCAGGGACAGGAAGCAAGGTGTCTTAGTTTTCATAACTATTCACATTTTGAATGCTTGTAAATACATCCTGTGTTGCTTAACGTCCACATTACATTCTGTAAAATAAGACATTATATAATTTGGACGTTGTGCAAACATGCCTAAATCATGAGCAATAGCATTCACTGATTTTTCACTTTCATGCTGTTTAATAACATTTTGTTTCACTTCCCAATTGATACTTCCGCTTTGCCTTTTGGTGTGCCATCACTAGCACTGGTTTTGCTGCATTTGGGAGCCATGATGCATTTCACTGTAATATTTTCCAAAGAAAATTAAACAGAGAGACAACACTACAACACTGCTGCCTATATGCTGTGGACAGTGCTGCTGCCTATGAGTCGGAACATACACAGTTTGTCATGGATTGAATTGTGTCCCCTAAAAATATCTGTCAACTTGGCTGGGTCACGATTCCCAGTATTGTATGATTGTGTACCATTTTGTAAATCTGGTGTGATTTCGTTGTGTGTTGTAAACTCTATCATTATGCTGAGGTTATATGTGATTTCCTTATGTGAGGTAAACTCTGTCACTATGATGAGGTTTACAAGATTAGACAGTGTCTTAATCCAATCTGTTTTGAGATACAAAAGAGAAAAGCGAGCAGAGACACATGGGAACCTCACACCAGCAAGAAAGCAGTGTCGAGAGCAGAGTGCATCCTTTGGACCAGAGATTCCTGCTCTGAGATGCTCCCAGACCAAAGGAAGACTGATGCATCACAAGGACCTTCCTCCAGAGCCAACAGAGAGAGAAAGCCTTCTCCTGGAGTTGACACCCTGAATTTGGACTTATAGCTTACTGGACTATGAGAGAATAAACTTTTCTTTGTTAAAACCATCCACTCATGCTGTTTCTGTTAGAGCAGCACTAGATGACTAAAACACAGTTACACAGTAAATTTTTTATTTGTCAGTAGGGAAACTTCACATTAAAATAACAATAGAAAGTACAGTACAATACATACATAAGCAGTAACAGGCATTTATTATGACTATCAAGACATTTATATTATAGGTTATATATGTTCTGTATCATTATACACCTGGCAGCACAATTGCTTTGTATACAAGAGACATGAGATACACGAACTGCTTACGGGAAGCTGATGCGTTCACTACATCCAGTTATACCCACTGCTTCTCGTTCTTGATCAGGATTTCTGAACTCTATTTTAACCTTATGGGACCACAGACATATATGTGGTCGGACGTTGCCTGAATGGAAGTAATGTGGCACATGACTGTACTAAGAAACCAATTCAATATGTGAAAATAAAAAGCCAGAATAAATCTACCTCTTTCTTGAATGGTGAACCTTTAAGCACTCAGCAGGGAGGAAGCATTTCTCCTAATATACATAGAGAGAGTTGTTTGTTACAAAAAGGAGGGAAAAATCCAATTAACAAGTTGGATTTGTGAGGCCCCTGCTTTGGCATGAACCACATCAGTACATCAGCCCTGATGCCAAGGCATGGATGCCTGATACTGGAGATTATCAGCCGTTTTCCAGTCGACTGGATTTTTCATCAGAGGAGGTTGTTTAACTGTTCTGATTTCAGTAACAAATATCACTAAATGAACTTAACTAACAAAGTCTAAACAAAAAGTATCTAAAACTTGTTGTTACGGGTTGAATTGTGTCCTCTAAAATGTGTGTCACCTTGGCTAGGCCATGATTCCCAGTATTATGTGATTGTCCACCATTCTGTCATCTGATATGATTTTCCTATGTGTTGTAAATCCTATCTCTATGATGCTAATGAGGCAGGATTAGAGGCAATTATGTTAATGAGGAAGGACTCAATCTACAAGATTAGGTTGTATCTTGAGTCAATCTCTTTTGAGATATAAAAGAGAGAAGCAAGCAGAGAGACAGGGGGAAACTCATACCACGAAGAAAGCAGTGTCAGGAGCAGAAGGTGTCCTTTGAACCCAGGGTCCCTGTGCTGACAGCCTTCTACACCAGGGGAAGATCGATGACAAGGACGTTCCTCCAGAGCTGACAGAGAGAGAAGGCCTTCCCCTGGAGCTGGCACCCTGAATTCAGACTTCTAGCCTAGTAGACTGTGAAAGAATAAATTTCTCTTTGTGAAAGTCATCCACTTGTGGTATTTCTGTTATAGCAGCACTAAATAACTAAGACACTTGCCAAACTAATAAACTAAAATATAAAAAATTCAATCCTACCAGTTATTTTATAGTATGCTGTAAAAATGGTGTGGCAGAGATGTCTGACCTCCTGTAACTTCACAAGGAAGGAGAATCAAGATCAACAGCACAAGGTTGATTCCTATGAAGTGGAAGTCAGACATACCTCCTCTCATCATCCCTTTTTACCAATTCTGACACCATCTGTCCCTCCCGTTGTGCATTCTACTTCTCTGCTTATTTCGATAATTTGTTGCAATGGCCACACAGAACTCACAGACAATACTCATGACTATGCGGTTTATTAGGGAAGTAACAGGTTTCAATTCGGGTTCAGGAATGCTCGGGATACAGTTCTTCCATCAGGATAGCCTCTTCTCAGCCATGCCTTCAGGCATGCCTCTCCCTGGCCCTCAGCCTCTGCCCTGCTTGGGCAACTGTTATAAAGCTCTTTTAGCTCTGCTGAGAAGTGCCCAGAGGCACCCCGCTCCACCAGTAAGCCTTGGCCTGAAGGTGCTCAGCTGTAGCTCCCTGGGTTGGCAAACCTAGCTCCACCAAGTGCCAAGAGGCACCCTACTCTACCAGCAACACTCCATCTTGAAGGCACTCAGCTTTCTTGCTCCACGTCTCCTGCCAGTCTCTCCTGCTGCCATTTCTCTGCCACTGCACCTCGCCATCTTCAGTGTTACAGCTCTCTCTCTCTCTCTCAGTCTCAGTGTAGGGATCCCGGGCCCAAAGCATGCACCCTACTCCTGGCTCTTCTTTCATGGTGGTGTTGAGATCCTCTCCTCTCATCTTGGGGATGGCTCATTTTAAGCCCAGCAGAATGACGAAACTGACCAATCCCTTCATTAGGGTTCCATATACCTTATTTTCACAATCCCACCTAATCACTGTGTGGGAGAAGGGCCATATTAAACAATTCATTTCACCACACATGAAGAATAAAAATGATCACTTGACAGAGTGAGCTACCATTTAAGCCTAGAATCTAATTATTAGGTCTAGTAGAACAATTTCTAATGACATCCATTTCATTATTTTAAGGAAAATTAAATAATGTAATGTTCTTTTTTGGAGCAGGTATTGTCAGCTGTATCCATATCCCCTCTGATCCCTTGGCCATTCTCATGTACATCTGCTCCCAGAGTGCTCTCACTCCCAACTGCCAGCACCGGAATCTCTTTGTTTGAGAGATGCCCTCAGACTGGGATTGACTTTGCCTATAGGCATTGAGAGTCATATATGCCCTACTAATAATACTTAATGTTTAGTGAGTGCTGATTACATGCTAGACTCTGTGTTAAGCACTTTATCTAAATTGTCTCATTAAATTCTCACAGCGATTCTGCATGGTATAAATGAAGAAACAGAAGCTTATGGAGGTAAGTGTCCTCACTGAGTTCCCATTAAAAAAAAAAAAAAAAGAAGACGAAGAAGAACCAAAACAAGAATTTGAAACTAGGATTTTAAACCCAGAGGTTTCTGATGATAATCCAGACACTACTGTTTATTGACCAGTAAATAAAAACCAAACCCACTCTCATCAAGTCAATTCTAACTCATAGCAACCCTGAAGGACAGAATAAAACTGCCCCACAGGGTTTCTAACATTGTAATCTTTATGGAAGCACACTGCCACATCTTTCTCCTACTACTTGCTACTGAAAGCAAACAAATTAACCCCAGCTTTTCTTCATATTTCTCATACTACCAAGTAATAAATGATAGAGACATCCTTAATGCATACCTAAATATTGCCTTGGTAGCAATGCTCTGTGATAGAGTTCAGGAATGAATTGATGGTAAGGGATGGGATGAGGGTCAGGAATCATTATTGTAAACCTTGTATACATATACACATACATACTATGTTACATTTTTATTGGGAAAAAACTCTCATATCTCTTTAGGGAAGTGAGGAAGCATATAAATTGGTGCAGTGTCTTAGAAGTTTGATTTTGTAATATCTGCCAAAATGTTTAGTTTATGCAACCATTTGACCTAATAATTTCCCTTCTATGAAGTTACTATACTGATATTACAACACATATGCTATGCACTATAGGCATAAAGATACTTACTGTAGTACTGTTTTGGGGAAAAAAACCCTGAAAACCTAAATTTTCATCAATAGGGACTCTCAAAATAAATTCTGCCACATTCCTATAGGGGAGTCCTATGCAGCCAGGCAAAAGAACAAGGCAGCTCCATGTGCACTTTAATGGAACAATCTCTAAGATATATTATTATCTGAAAAGTAACATGACGGACATTTATATATGTATATGTGTGTGTGTGTGTGTGCTTGGGCGAGCATTTACTATTTCTGTAAGAAGAATAAGAAACTAGAAGAAATTGGTTGGAAGATCTACTTCTGGTGAGAGGGATTGGGTTCTGGACCAGAAGGGAGACTTGTTTATTCTTCTTTGACCCCATGCTTATATCACTTTTTTTTTTAATTTGAAAATAAATGAATGCAAAATTAAATGCAGAACTTGAAAGAGAGGTAGATAGATAGATACAGGCTGATTAGCACTCTCAAAATTTTCTAGGAGATCAAAGATTTCAAATACAAATGTTACCAACCTTTCTTATACAACCTCAAAAGTGGGTATTATTATACTCATTTTAAGGACAAGGATTCTATGGGGAAAATATTAAATGATGCATGAAGCATCAAAAGAGGATGGAAGGAATACATGGAGTCATTATATCAAAAAGAATTGGTTGACGTTCAGCCGTTTCAAGAGGTAGCATATGATCAGGAACCAGTGGTACTGAAAGAAGAAGTCTAAGCTGCACTGAAGGCATTGGCGAAAAACAAGGCTCCAGAAATTGACGGAATATCAGTTGAGATGTTTCAACAAACGGATGCAGGGCTGGAAGTGCCCACTCATCTATGCCATGAAATTTGGAAGACAGCTACCTGGCCAACTGACTGGAAGAGATCCATGTTTATGCCTATTCCCAAGAAAGGTGATCCAACCTAATGTGGAAATTATCAAACAATATCATTAATATCTCACGCACGTCAAATTCTGCTAAAGATCATTCAAAAGCAGCTGCGGCAGTACATCGACAGGGAACTGCCAGAAATTCAGGCCAGATTCAGAAGAGGACGTGGAACAAGGGATATCATTGCTGATGTCAGATGGATCCTGGCTGAAAGCAGAGAATACCAGAAAGATGTTTACCATTGTTTTATTGACTATGCAAAGGCATTGGACTGTGTGGATCATAACAAATTATGGATAACATTGCAAAGAATGGGAATTCCAGAACACTTAATTGTGCTCAAAGGAACCTGTACATAGATCAAGAAACAGTCATTCAAACAGAACAAGGGGATACTTCGTGGTTTCAAGTCAGGAAAGGTGTGCATCAGGGTTGTATCCTTTCACCATACCTATTCAATCTCTACGCTGAGCAAATAATCGGAGAATCTGGACTATATGAAGAAGAATGGTGCATCAGGATTGGAGGAAGACTCATTAACAACCTGCGTTTGCAGATGACACAACCTTGCTTGCTAACAGTGAAGAGGACTTGAAGCACTTACTGATAAAGATCAAAGACCACAGCCTTCAGTATGGATTACACCTCAACATGAACAAAAATCATCACAACTGGACCAATAAGCAACATCATGATAAATGGAGAAAAGACTGAAGTTGTCAAGGATTTCATTTTACTTGGATCCACCACAATCAACACCAATGGAAGCAACAGTCAAGAAATCAAAAGACACGTTGCACTGTGCAAATCTGCTGCAAAAGACCTCTTTAAAGTGTTGAAGAGCAAAGACGTCACCTTGAAGATTAAGGTGCGCTTGACCCAAGCCATGGTATTTTCAGTCGAATCATATGCATGCAAAAGCTGGCCAATGAATAATGAAGACTGAAGAAGAACTGACGCCTTTAAATTGTGGTGTTGGTGAAGAATATTGAATATACCATGGACTGCCAAAAGAACGAACAAATCTATCTTGGAAGAAGTGCAGCCAGAATGCTCCTTAGAAGCAAAGATGGCGAGACTATGTCTTACATACTTTGGACATGTTATCAGGAGGGATCAGTACCTGGAGAAAGTCATCATGCTTGGTAAAGTAGAGCGTCAGCAAAAAAGAGGGACACCCTTAGTAAGATGGATTGACGCAGCGGCTGCAACAATGGGCTCAACCACAACAATGATTGTGAGCATGGCGCAGGACTGCGCAATGTTTCTTTCTGTAGTACATAGGGTTGCTATGAATTGGAACTGACTAAAGTGCCTGCAGTTAGTGAATAACATCGTCAGAGTTTGAATCCAAGAGAGCTTGATTTCTAAACCCTGACTCTTTGTAGTGTATCACTGTTGTTTTGTGTTTCAAGATTCAAAATAGAATAATGAAAGAATTCTATTTACCTTTACAAAAATGAAATGATTTTTTTTATTGTGCTTTAGATGAAGTTTTACAGAGCAAATTAATTCCCCATTAAACAATTAATACACATATTGTTTTGTAACATTGGTTGCCAACCCCAAGATGTGTCAAAACTCTACCCTTCTCAACCTTGTGTTCCCCATTATCAGCTTTAAATAAAATAAATTTTAACAGCAAAGGATCTCAATTTTGTTATTTAGTTATAACACAATCCACCTGCTTTAAGCAAAGATTTAATATGAACATAAATTCAGTCAAAGGGAAATTTTCCTCTTTTAAGTACTAGTAAAATTACAATTAATTATTATTTTTATTGGAAATAATAGTATAAGTTGACCAGGAATTAGGAGAGATTAGTGAAATAATATATTAAAAAAAGTTGCATCTATTTTTCTAAAATAAATGGGAAATTTATTTACAAGGTAAAAGAGTAATTTCCCTGAAAACTCCAACTATTATATTTCACTGAGGAACTGTTTATAAAGTCAAGTCATAAAATCAAAAAGGTAGAGGAAAAGACCCAACCAGTGTTGTCCTGCCACTAGCTCATACTGGCTTGCAAGAGCTGATTATTAAGTTTTCAGAATTTTAAAATCTGATTATTAGGAAACCATTATTAAATATTCAATTATATAACCTTATACTTAAATAAACAAAGGTAATAAACGCTCAAAAGTAATTACTTCCTAATTAATTTGATATTACCTATATCCTTTAAAGGAGCTCTGGTGAGGCAATGGTTAAGTACACAGCTGCTTGCTCAGCCACTAACCCAAAGGTGGGCAGTTCAAACCCACCAGCTGCTCCACCAGAGAAAGATGTGGCAGTCTACTTCTGTAAAAAAGATTACAATCTTGGAAACCCTACCGGGCAGTTCTACTCTGTCCTTTAGGGTCGCTATGAGTCAGAACCAGTGGGTAGTAACACCCTTGAAGTTATTTACATGTAATGAATTTATATGATGGAAATACTATATAATAGTCTGGTATCACTGTGGATCTCTACCCAATTTCATGTTTAGTGACATCACATCGGTAGCTTGAAATCTGCCTTGGTGGGAGTATTTATACAATCAGTAAATACTAAAAATCAGAGCTCCCCCAACCCAGAAACACAATTGCTAAACAATTATAAGCACATGACTGGACACAACCTTAATTAATAACATAAATGTATAAATGGTACAATTCACAGCCTTTTAGGGGCAAAAGTTTCTGACGTTTGCTGTAAATGATGACTGTTAAAGCATATAATAATGGAAAACTGACTGATGATTTCTGTGATTGATTCTAGAAACTGTATTTCCAACTACCATTTACCAAATGTACACCTCTAGTTTCTTTAAAAAAAGAAAATTTTTTTAAAAGGAACCAAAGAAAAAAAGAAAAGGGCAAAATATTACCTTCTTACTTGTATTCTAGATTTCGCAGATGAAGAGGAATTTTTTATTTTGGACTTGGAGTTAAGACTTTTGCTGTGATACGATGAAATGAATATGTTTTGCATGTTGCAAGGACATGAATTTTGAGGGGCCAAAGGGCAGAATGTCATGGATTGAATCGTGTCCCCCAAAAAATGTATGTATCAATTCGGCTAGGCCATGATTCCCAGTGTTGTGTGGTTGTCCTCCATTTTGTGATTGTAATTTTACATTAAAGAGGATTAGGGTGGGACTGTAACACCATCCTAACCCATATCACATCTCTGATCCAATGTAAAGGGAGTTTCCCTGGGGTGTGGCCTGTACCACCTTTTATCTCTTGTAAGAGATAAAAGGAAAGGAAAGCAAGAAGAGAGTGGGGGACCTCATACCACCAAGAAAGCAGTGCTAGGAGCAGAGCGTGTCCTTTGGACCTGAGGTTCCTGTGCAGAGAAGCTCCTAGTCCAGGGGAAGATCGACAAAGACCTTTCACCAGAGCCAACAGAGACAAGAAAGCCTTCCCCTGGAGCTGACACCCTGAATTTGGACTTTTAGCCTGCTAGACTGTGAAAGAATAATCTATGTCTTTGTTAAAGCCAAAAAAAAAAAAAAAAATTGCCTTCCTTATGTAAGAATTGTAGTTCTGGATTCACAATCTCTTCTTAAGAAACTGTGCATGGGGCACGCAGAATGGAGGTTCTGTGGATGGATTTAGTCTCTGTGTATCCATGTTTGTAGGCTTAAAAAAAAAGGCAATTGGTTTCTGCTCACAAAAAAAAGACAACTTTTTCCTTCTTACTTCCTGGAACACTGTTATGGACAAGGACTCCAAAGATCAAAATGAATTGAAACCCAGGAAGTCATATTAATAGAAACCAACCTAAACGGCATAACTAAATGAGGAATGAATCAACAAAGACTGCTCTCTCTAAGATTCAGTAATAGAAATCTACAAGCGATGTAGGGAAAATTCCCAGTGGTCTATTGGGTAAAGGTTTGGATCTTAAAATGTTGTTAAAAGACCAAATAAAATGGTCTAAAGACTTGTTGGAAATTCAGTGGGTGGTAAGTACATAATACAAATGGTTTTATTGGTATACCTCAGGTCTCAAAGTTATTTTTATTTAGAGTAAAAACTAAGTTTGTTTAATGGAGGGATCTGGCTTCTTTTCTTCTTCATAGAATCAGCTTGCATCAACTCCTTGCCAGTAAATCATTTGTTTTAAAGGAGAAATATTATATATATATATATATATATATATATATATATATATGAAAACCTCTTTTTCTTTTTGCAAAAGGCCAAATTGTTTAAAACTCACACACACGTATATGTGTATGTATGTTTTAAATAGGTTGGTCTTTTGCAAAAAAAATAAATAAAAGGAGGTTTTCAGTTAGGGTATTTGATTACTTCCCAAGGGCAATGACATGTACTGAGGGGCATAATTAAAGGATAAGGATAGCTCCCTAGTCACAAAGTAAGGTTTCTAGAAGATGTTGCACTGACTGGGGCTCACCGATCTCCTTATTAAACAGAATTCTCACTACTTTATTTATAAGACAACCTGCAGGGAGTGTTGCTGAAGCGTCTTAATTGGAAACAGCACTTGACTGGCACAATCAAATTTGTTTAGGTACAATCAAATTTGTACTGTACATGCCCCAGCCACCTTGGCAGACTAGGTAGCTACCCATATTGTACGATTTCAAGGAACCCAGAAGGATCCCCTCTTTGTAAAACATACTGGTTACATATTTCAGCCTGTTATTCTTAAAATTCCCACTGTTTGAATTACTGCATTGGATGAATCATTATCCCCAGAGGAAAATCTTTAGAACCAAAGTCTATACTTAAAGAAAAAAAAGAACAAATGACTTAAGAATTCTCCTTAAGAAGCTAGAGGAGAAGGGTCAATAGATTAAACATAAAGGAAACACATGGCAAAAAATTAGAAAGAAAAGAGCAAAAACTAGTGGGAAAAAATTGGAAAAACACCAGAAACAAAGCATAAAGAAAACTATAAACTAGGAAAATATTTTAAGTTCATATCACAAGAGCATTGTGTTTTAATAAAATATAAAGAGCTCCAAAAACTAACAAGAAAAATACTAATAACCTAGCAACAGGATCAACAAAAGATTTGAAAACCTGAATATCCAATACGCCTAAGAAGAGACATTCAACCTTATCGGCAATTAGGAAAGTGCAAATTAAAACAAAACCATACAAAAAAAATGAGTTACCATTTCATACAGACAAAATTAAAAAGCCTGTTGAGTGCGTAGGGAAATAGGAAACCTCATATACCACAATTTAAATTTTACAAATATTATGGAAAGGAATTTGGTGACCTAATAAAGGCAAAGATGCCCAGCTCAGCAACTCAACAACTGTACCACTCGCCATGTTCTATGGCATATTTCTTGCACACATATGCTTGAAGGGACATGTACAAGAATAATCATCACTTGGTTCATTAGAAGAGTTAAAAAAAAAAAAAGGAAATAAATGTTTAACAATTTGAGTTTGAGAATTGGTAAAGAAACTATGTGATAAATATTGCAGTCAATACTAGGTAGAAGTTAAAATGAATTCACTAGACTAACAATATAAATGTATATCGACCTCAAAAACATAATTTTGAGAAAAGAAAGAAAAATATGGAATGATATTTACAATAAGATGTTATTTCCATAAAGTTAAAAGCATACAGATAAAGTGTTATATATTTAACATGATAGGTACAAAATCATGGATGGGAAGAATACATGGATACCAGGACAGTGATGACGTGTGGGAAGTTAATGTAGGAAATGCGTTCGGAAAAGATATACAAGGTTTTATATTAAATATGCTATATATATATATATATATATATACACACACACATATATATATTCTTTAAAAGCTAATATGGAAAATGGTAAGATTTAACTAAAGCTGATAATAGCTACAGGATATTTGTTTCATTATTCTCTAAACATTTTGTGAGTTTTAAATAGGTCATAATAGAAAATTAACAAAAGAAGGAAATGCACTCTTCAGATCTGCCTATAAGGTCATTTTAATCATAAACCTCTCCTCACTACTTTGAAAAGAAATTGATAGAATTTTACCTGATTTTGTCATGAATTTGTATATATTCTTCAACTCCTCTTCTTAAGATAAAATGCTTGATGTTATTTAACAAATCCTACTTTTATGTATAAAACAACTTTAAGCAATTTGCCTTTCCCCTCTGGAGAAATACATTAATCCATTTTACTTATAGATAAAAAGCACTTGAAAACACGCACAAATACATATAGGCTCCCACCTATATAAAATGGGCTCAAGCATAACAAAGATTGTGAGGATGGCGCAGAATCGGGCAATGTTGGGTTCTATAGTACATAGGGTCGCTATGAGTCAGAACCGACTCAATGGCAACTAACATCAACAGCAACCTACATAAACAAATTGGACACACAAACATACCTGGAAGCACACATATCTACACAAATACACAGGCTCCCACACATATACACATTTTCACATACATAGGTACACATACTGCTTATTTCCCTATATTATTGTGGGAGCACTATATATGATTTTATACGATTGTATCATTATCATGTTTTTTATTTTTAATTGATATATGCATATTCAGTGTCTTCGTATTTGTACTGTAGAATCACAAATATAAGACAGAAGGAGGTTAAAAAGACAGAAAGCGGTGTGATGAGTATGTCTACGGCACTGCTGAATCCTGTGCTCACAGCCATTGGCTTCCTTTACAAATCTACATTTGTTTGGGTAATTCACATTAGTTTCATCTCAAAATCTCTGGGATTGGAAAGAGTTTTTGGAGGTCATCTGAGTCACCAATTTCCTGATAAGCATTCTGTTTCCTGATATTTCAATTTATTTATTTTTAGCCATTTCTAGGGTCTGCACTTACTATTCATTTCTAGTATTAACACATTTCCTTTTTAGAGTGAAAGGGAATAAATTATCCCCAATGATTTATGCCTTAGATATTTGCATATGCTGCATTGGAAATCAGTTTTAATAACAATCTTCATGACACTAATCTATTTATGGTTCATATAAAATATGGAATAGTTCAATTTCTGTATGTAAGCACAATTTGAAATTTTGCAGAAAATGAAAGTATTGGGAAATGAGCTTTATGCTCTTTGTAAAAATGGCCACCTAATAAATCTATTTGTTTTACTGATATTGTTTCTAGTGATTAAGTTAAGTTTTATTGTTGCCTGAAGTGTTTCTCTTGTGGGGAATGATTGAGAAAATAATTATAATGGGCTATGTCTTTGACAGAGTCTATAAACACTGGGATGGCAGCACATGATTAAATTTATGTTTAGATTGTAGAAATCATTGCTGCTTAAGAAGAGAACAAGCATATTGATCTTTAAGAGTGAAATAAGGCAAGATGAAAGGAATCATTAAGTCTGGCAGTATTGGTGTTCCCATCCATAGCACTACAATTATACAAATTACATCTCTCCTCACCTTGCCCCTCCTTCCCTCTGCTCTTTAGGTTTAAATTCAAGACCGCTGAGGAAATGTTGTAAAAAGAATTTTGATTTCTTTTGCCTTGCTAAATCAAAGGAGAAAGACTCTGGGCTGGTCTCTAAATAAGGCTCTCTTGTAATTTCCATTTGAGGTAGAAAAGGGTAAACTGTTTAAGCCTATTTCAATCTTTGTGGATGAATCACCTTGGCCTTAAAACCCTACGGATAATCTAGGCACTAAAAAGAGCCCTGGTGGCACAATGGTTAAGAGCTCCACTACTAACAGAAAGACTGGTGTTCGAACCCACCCAGCAGCTCCTTGAGAGAAAGACTTGGCAATTTGCTCCTATAAAGATTCAAAATAAATAAATGAATAACATAAAAAACCCATTGCTGTCCAGTTGACTCCAACTCATAGCAAACATAGGGCAGAGTAGAACTGTCCCATAGGATTTCTAAGGCTGTAATCTTTACAGAAGCAGACTGCCACATCTTTCTCCTCCAGTGAAGATTACAACCTAGAAAACCCTATGGTGCAGTTCTACTTTGTCATATGGGATCACTATGAGTCAAAAATCTACTCAATGGCACCTAAAACATGGACAGTTAACAATGAACTCACTCAGGCCAGGAGGATACAATTGTAATGCAAAGGAGGCTAAGGGGAGAAACGTCTAGGGCTATGACCTTTCAAAATGGAAACAAGAAATCCCTATGGGTTCAAACCAAGCATTGCTGGGGATTAAAAATCCAGAACTCGTTTCAAGCAACTCTTATCTACTGGCTTCCACCTAAAATAAATAGGAATAAATATCTCAGAATGTATAAGGAGTTCTGAGAGTTGAACACTTCCTTTTCCAGGATTCTCTTGAATTGGGAAAATGCCTAAATTTAGAGGGAACCACCATTCTTCCTAGAGGCTCAGGGTTTGAGAATCCTTCTCTTTGAGCACTGGGATCTCCCCTTCAAGGCAAGACTAGAGCTGCTGCCTAGGCTCTTAGCTGAGCACCCCTCATTCCCTTATACTCCTTGCTAATGCTGCAGTATTACTTTCCTTCTTCCTGCTCTTTGGATAATCCAGTTGAATGTTAATCTGCTCCCGTATGTAGGTGGATCCACCAATGTGTGATGCACATGTGATGCTAAATTAATATTTACAACAGCCACACTGGCTTCATGTTTGCTCAAATCTGACATCTTAATGGTATCTGCCATCTCCTCACTCTTTTCTTGCAACTGGTGATATGTCCATTAGTCACTTCCATAAATCAATTTTTCTCACAATGTGTTCTATGGAATATAATCCCTCAACATGCCCCATGAAAAATAAGGTCCCATAGAAAAACAAGTTTGACAAATACTGCATAATCCAACCCTGAGTAGCCAAATGCAGTAGTCACTTGCCATATATGGCTATTGAGAACTTGAAATGTAGCTGATCCAAATTGAGATGTTCTGTAAGTGTAAATTACCCACTGGATTTTGAACACATAGTATGGAAAGATAAAAGAATGAAAAATATCTCATTAATAATTTTATACTGATTAACGTTAAAATAAGGAGTCCCAGTGGCACAATGGTTAAGTGTTCAGCAGTTAACCGAAAGGTTGGCGGCTTGAACCCACCGAGAGACTAGTGGGAGAAAGATCTGGTGATCTGCTCCCTGAAAGATTACATCCTAGGAAACCCTATGGGGCAGTTCTACTCCATCACATTGGGTCGCTATGAGTAAAAACTGACTAGACAGCACCTAACAACAGCAATAATATGTTAAAATAATAGCATTTTGGATATAGTGGGTTAAATAAAATACAACATTACAATGAATTTCATCTCTTTTATTTTTTTACCATGCTTTCTAGGAAATTTAAAAATACATACGTGGGTCACATTATATTTCTATCAGACAGCACTGCTCTAGTTAATCTCAGAAATCTGCAATATATAATTACATATAAAGTTTTGAAAAGTCTTGCCGTAAGGAATCCTGTTTAATTTTGTTAAAACCTATGTTTTGTAAACCTCTTCGGTCATAGAACTCATTTTCACATAGGAACTATGAATAATCTCCAAAACTAGTAGTTTACAAAACCCATTTTGGAAAACACTGTATGAGGTGTGATGTATAACAAACGATGATCCTCTCTTTCCTACATAGGATGCTTCCCGATTCTTAGTAAGTAACAGAGGGCATAGGCTAGATAGGACAAACGTCTGTCTGTCGATCCCAGAACATCACAAATATACCTGGGATGCCTGAAATGAATATAAATGAATCGCATAACTTTTCAGTGATTATTTTTGTCAATAAAACTAAGTAGAACTCAAAATCATAAATTTGCTAATGCTTCTACTCTGCCCATGAGTATTAACCTTGCTTCAGAATTTGGCAGTGTTAAATACATACATAAATATTGTTATTTGGTGGCATAAGAGAATGGATTTTCTATTATCTCCATAATACTGAACGTGAAAAGATTTGGCCAGTAGCCATCCCGTATTATGAGAAATCAGTGAGAGTCAAAAACTAGTTGCCATCACGTTTTTTCTGGCTCATGGTTACCCCATGCATAGCATTAAGTGGACAATTACTTTGGCTCGAAAGCCCTTACTACTTTAATCTTGCTTGTAATATTCTCATGTCTTAGGGTAAAACAGGTAAAAAATGAGGGAGTTCATGACTGTAACAGAGAATGAGAAGAAAGCAGAGAGAAATTATTTATGTTATTGAGAGTTGACATTTGTAGGCAGGATTTCCTTGTCTCTTAAATTTAATGGTTGTTAATTTAATCTAAGATATTATCACATGGCTTCAGCAGCCCTCCCTCAATGCTCCAACCAGAGGAGTTTGGACAAGCATTAAGGAGTCAGTGTCTCAAATCTCCAGACCAAAGAAAAGATTGAGAAAGAAGACAAGGCTAGAAAGGAATGTGAAAGAAGTCGCTGGGCTACTGGGTTCGTGCTGACTTTCTCTCTTTCACTCTAGCCCTCTAGCTGACAGCAAATGCCTGCCTGCCCCTTGATTAGCCCTTTGTTTCAGAAATCACACAAATTAAGTTGCTGCTTTAATCTTGACAGGCGACATTACTTGTTCTAAACAGGCAAAAGTGAAGAGTTAGATTATACATATAAGCAAAATACTTTTCTCCAAGCTTTTTTTTTCCCTTTCAAAAATGCAAAGAGATGTAAAGAAGAAAATACATGCATAAATGCAATGTCTTCTTTTTGATTTAAATTAAAAAAATCGTAGGGCATCACTTTGTTCTTACCAATCTAGGTGGAAAGGTGCTCTAGTTCAGCAATTTCCCAGGCTTCCTTCTACATATAAACGTCTTAGATTGCTATCCATCTATGAAAAACAGAGACATGCAAGAAGGAAAAGGCCTACTGTCTCCTCACATGGCTGACAGTCAATTTTCTACTATACTCTTCATTTCAAAATGTGCTTATTGAGCTGTTTTCCACTGCATTACTTGAAAGAGCTATTACATTTGAACAAGTTCCATGCTGGCAAACTGCATTTTGGAGTCACCCAGGGTCCCTTGATGCTTTACCATCAGCCAACTAAATTAGTCTCCATTCCATTGGTTTTACACTGGATTGATGGATGTATAACCTCACGCTCTCGAACCCTATGAATAGTTATAGACTCTGAGGATTAGTGTAGGGTTCAGATTAGGAGTGTAATGGGCCCAAAGATCCATCTTAGCTGACACTCATATTGGAAGGATCTTCTCTGAACTTGATTGGTTCCTCATCTTTAGAGGAAGCTCAAGGAGGTAAATTGGTTTGAAATTCTTTCTAAGGATCCAAGATTACTTGGGGAAAGATGCTTTAATTCTTTGTGCGTTGTAGTAGGCTAAGTAACAAGGAATATAAAAAAGAAGTACAGGTTTGCTATCTGAGTGGCAGACCAAATAACTCCCAAGGAACTTTAGAGAAGAAATCAGTCTGGCTGGAACAGAGGAAGCATGACTTATTCTATTAGACACTGTCAGTGTTCCTGTAGATCCTCTAGAATCTCTTTTACCCATTGTGTGTATGCAACCTGTAGATTCTGTGTGCATTATTTCCAACAGTTTGCACCTGCAACTGTCTGCAGAGGGTAGACCTTTAGCTACTGAGCAGCTTTGCCTGCACGTGTAGAGAGTTAGAAAGGCCTAGTAGTTTATGCTGTCATCCTTTCCACCCAACAGGAGTTGATTGACCAATGTAAGTATGTGAAAGTTCAGATCCTTTGCATTGAAGCAAGACAAACTTGAGATGCAATTTACACTCCAGCACTCCCCACAGGATCAAACTGAGGCTTAGCCTCTTGGTTAGCATCTTTCTTTGCCCTGTCCTGCTTCCCTCACTCACATACCAGTTTTTTCCTGAGAATGCTTCTTAATAAATAACTTGCACAGAAATCTTTTTCTCAAGGCTTGCTTCTGGAGGTTATGAGCTCAGACACCTTACTGAGTTGTCAGGACTTGCTCTGGAGACTGAAGGATGGATGTGGATTTGAAAGTGAGAAGGTAAAATGGCTCTATCTCTAAGAAGGCAGGATGAACAGCACGAGCAAGGGACCAGGCTGGAAGCAGGAACTGGCATCGTGTATTGGAGTACAACTAAGAGAACATTATGGCTTGATTAAAATGTTTTATCAAAGGAGAAGGAGAAATGTCTCTGCTCCTCAGCTCATCTTGGTACTCTCTGTCAGTGGGCTTTGTAAAACAAAATCCCCGCTTAGAACTTTCTGGTTTAATCTTTTTTTTCTTTCCAGAAAACCTAGGAAACAAAAGCCTAAGTACTCATCTCAGTTTGTAAAGATATGCAACTTTAATCATATTAGAAGACCTAGGTAAAAGGATATCTTTTTGAGCCTTAATGCACGCGGGGCAGGAGGGATACTTCTTTGTCACTACCTAATGTGACTTTGGCTAGCACACAGGCTGAATTTTGTCTTGCTGTACAGCCAAAGGGCACGGGCAAATTAAAACTTTTTGGGTTCATTTGCCATTCACATACGTGACAGTGAATGCTAAATAGAAAATAAATTCTAATTTTTAAAAATATTATCTAATCTTTAGCATGGCATGTAATGACTTTCATAATCTTCTCCTTGGTACACTTTAAGCTTTCTCTCCCATTATTCTTCTCCATGCACATAATCCATTAGACCTTCATAGAACTCCTTGCCATTTTTTAAGCACACTATGCTACTTCACACAATTATGTTTTTCCCTGAGGCTCCTTGAAATGCCCTTCCTCCTTCTCTCTGCCTGATAAACTCCTGTTCATTCTTTAATACCCAGCTCAAATACCACATTCTCTATGTTGCTTTTTCTTACTTTTTCAAGTGGTTAATTGTTTCTGCTTTTGTGTTTTGATAGCACTTGGAATATACCTTTAATATAACACAGTATTCTTTTCAAATGCAAACAACCAGTCCATGGGATTCCAGAGAAACATGTTTATTCCACCTTTGTTTCTTCTTCTCCACTTAGTGCCTGACACACTTTTAGCTATCCATAAATATCTATGAATTTGAAATGACTCTAAAATTTTGGATTAATAAGGTAGAATAAAACTGTAAAAGCTCTTGACTGATAAACTAATTTGAACTTTAGCCTAAAACTAGGAGGTAACATTTGGAATTCTTTTATAGAAGAATGAGAAAATGTTTTACATTTCTGGGGCTATCAGTAAAATAGTCATTATGTGGTCTCCCTACACCCAACCTCTCCTCACACATGACTGGATCTTAAAGAACAATGGTGCAGTGTGTTCCCAACAACACTGGACATAAAAGGAGATGCACAAACTAGTTGATACAATTAGGATTAATTTCAGCATTTTTATTTCATATATTCACCAATGAATTTGAGATGAGAAGTGATTTCCCAAAAGCAAATGGTTAAGAGCAAGAAATTTAAATCTGAGAGATTTGGGTTAGAATATAGGAATTCACCTCATTGGTTAAATGAAAATAAAGACATTGATTTCATACGGATGTGAAGAATAGTGCTCTAATATGAGGTATTATCAGTAGTAATATTATTTAGGATTTCTTTGACAATTATTCCTCATTATATCAGGAGGACCCTCAAAGATACCCTGTTCAGAATGTGCCAGCTTTCAGTTATTCCACCAGTAATTAAGAGGGGAATGGGAATTCCAGATTGCGGGACCAGCCAAGTGGAAACACAAAAGCACATGGCATGTTCAGGTGGTAAGTATCTTGACTCATTCCTCTGACCCTACCCTTGCACCTCTTAGCATAGACTGAAGTAGTAGATAACTTAGGTCTGAACTCCTCAAACCATAATGTCCCATTGAAATGCTGTGGGTTTTCTAAGTCTGGATTAGCTTTAGGAATAGTCCTAAGTCACTGACTAGTTTTCAACCCCCTTTCTATTCTCTAATATTTGGACTTGGCCATGGTACTCTGGTTCATTAAGACAACACTTGCCCTATTGGTTCCCTTTGTAATTTAGGTGACTTCTAGGTCTTTGTATTTTGGGCAAATATGCTACAAAAGACCTATTCAAAGTGTTAAAAAGAAGTCATCTTGAAGACTAAGGTACGCCTGACCCAAGCCATGGCATTTTCAATTGCCTCATCTGCATGTGAAAGCTGGACAATAAATGAGAAAGATGGAATTGATACACTTGAATTATGGTGTTGGCAAAGAATATTGAATATATCACGGACTGCCAGAACAAAATCAGTCCGCCTTAGAAGAAGTACAGCCAGAATGCACTTAGAAGCAAGGATGAGGAGACTTCATCGCATTTACTTTGGACATGTTATCAGGAGGGACCAGTCTCTGGAGAAGGACATCAGGCTTCGTGTCTTAGTTATCTAGTGCTGCTATCACAGTCTAGGAGGCAAGAAGCCCGAATTCAGGGTGCCAGCTCCAGGGGAAGGCTTTCTGTCTCTGTCAGCTCTGTGGGAAGGTCCTTGTCATCAATCTTCCCTTTGTCTAGGTGCTTCTTAGCACAGGGACGTTGGATCCAAAGGACGCACTCCCCCCCCCCCGGATTCTTCATTCTTGGTGGTATGAGGTACTCCATCTCTCTTTTATATCTCAAAAGAGATTGACTCAAGATACAACCTAATTTTGTAGGTTGAGTCATGCCTTATTAACATAACTGCCTCTAATCCTGCCTCATTAACATCATAAAAGTAGAATTTACAACACACAGGAAAATCACATCAGATGACAAAATAGTGGACAGCCACACAATACTGGGAATCATGGCCTCACCAAGTTGACACACATTTCTGGGGGACATAATTCTATCTATAACATTTGGTAAAGTAAAGGGTCAATAAAAAAAGAAGACCCTTGGAGACATGGATTGACACAGTGGCTGCAACAATGGGCTTAAACATAGCAACGATTATGAGGATGGCACAGGAATGGGTAGTGTTTCATTCCGTTGTACATGAGGTCACTATGATTTGGAACCAACTCAACAGCCCCTAACAACAACAACAAGGTCTTTGTAACCACCAAAAGATCGTGAGTATTTATTTTCAAAGACTAACAGTACTCTTAAGACACGTTTATTTTTCTCTTCTATTTTGGATTTTGATAATCAACAGAGAATAATACTATGAAGCATAACCAAAATTTTAAAATGTGAAGGAATCTCTTGAATCAAACCACATTCTGATAAAGTGAGTAATTGGGGCCCCAGTTTGCTCCAGAGGTTCATCTCTTTCTCAGATTTTCTCTGTTTCACATTGGGAAAGAAGCTATAGTATAGCCTAAACTCTTAGGTTCCTCTCTCCTTTTTTCTATATATTTTCTATTAACTTAAGGCCAAAGTTTTTGGTTCTCAAGAAAACAAAGTTCATTTATTCTGGATCCCAGGCTCCCCTTTATTTCATTTAATAGTGTTTCCCATAAAGGCCCAGCAACCAGGTAGAGTGGATCTCTAGCTTCTGATTATAAAACTCACTTACCCAGGAACATCTGTGTTTCCTTAATTGCTTTAACTCCTCTTCAGAAAGCCCATCTTACACAAGTCCTGCACTCATCACTGTTGCAGAGGCCAACCCAACCCCCTGAGCTGGTGTTGGTATAATAATAGACAGATAGACCAACGGAATAGAATTGAGAATCCAGAAATAAATCCGTACATCTATGGTCAGCTGCTTTTTGACAAGGGTGCTAAATCCATCCAATGGGGAAGGAAGAATCTCTTCAATAAATGGTGCTGGGAAAATTGGATTTCTACATTCAGAAGAATGAATCAGGATTCAGCCCTAACACCATACACAAAAAGCAATTCAAAATGGATCAAGGTCCTAAGTGAAAACTAAACCTATAAAATTCTTAGAAAAAAATGTAGGAGCAAAGCTGTAGGACCTAAGTTTTTTGCAATGTCTAGCAGATATGACATCAAAAGCATAAGCAGCTAAAGACACAATGGATAACAGGGATCTCAGAAAATTAAATACTTTTGTGGATCAAAGTAGTTCATCAAAAAATTAAAAAGACTGCGTGCAAATTGGGAGAAAAATTTTGAGAAACATATATCTGATAGTCTAATTGGGCCTAATATCCAAAATACATAAATACTTCTACAATTTAATGACACAAAGACAAATAACCTAATCAAAGAATGCACAAAGGACTTGAACAGACATTTCACCAAAGAAGATATTCAAGAGGCCACCAGCACATAAAATCATGTTAAAAGTCATTAACTATTAAAAAATTAAAATTAAAAACCCAAACTTGTTGCCTTGGAGTGGATTCCAACTCATAGTGACCCTGTAGGACAGAGTAGAACTGCGTTCACAGGGTTTTCAAGGCCGTAAATCTTCATAGAAGCCACATCTTTCTCCTGCAAAGCATCTGGTGCATTTGAACCACTGTCCTTCCAGTTAGCAGCTGAGTGCTTTACCACTGGGCCACCAGGTTTCCTTCCAGTAAATATATAGAAGCCAAAAATTATTAGTGGTTACCAGGAGTGGGAGGGAGCGAGAGGGTGCATTGAATGTATGTTCCTGAGAATAGTTACACAACATGAAGAAGGTAATCAATGTCATTGAATTTTACATGTAGAAATTGTTGAACTGCTGTATGTTTTGTTGGGTATATTTCACCATAATAAAAAAAAATTATTACTTAGATATTTCTATGTCTACTTCCAAAGCCCCTCAGTTGCCATTGCCAGTACTTCCTCTGTCTCCTGAAAATAGCTTCTATAACTTCCAGAGTCCCCTGACCACAGCTTTTGCAGCGTCCTTCCTTCTTGATCTCTCTATAGCACCTACCATTTCTCACTCATGGATTTCTCTCCTCCAAACATGTGTCCCCAAACCCTCATTTAATAAAATCTTTAGGTTTGCAAAAGATCCTGCACTTGCCTTAGAGAACAGATAAGGACTTATAAATAATATATTTTCTCCTATTAAAATTATTGTTTTGCAATCCCACAAAGAAGATGAAGGAAATGATAAGGCACACACAGACAAATCAATGGGTAAGGTGTTGGGAAGTTCAGGGAGTTTATGTCAACAACTTCCTGAGGGTTTCATTTTGTTTTGTTTTTATTTCTCTCTCAATTTCTTCAACTTTCTCCAAATTTCTCCAGTTGATTTGGTCATTTCCACCTAGAAGTAGTTTCACAACCTGAATGGCAATATGTCTAAAACTGAATTTACTCTCTTCACTCAACCTGCTCTCTCACTCAGCTTCCATTTACGACACTTCCATTTTCCTCAGTCATTCAAGCTTAAAAACTAAAAGCAATCTTTGGCTCACCTCTATTCTTTATTTCTGTATCCAATTCATCACTCATTAATTCTTTTCCCTAAATGTCTCTCAGCGTGTAGTCCTTCCCATTTTCACTATACTAGCCTATTTTAAAACCTTCAACAGCTTCTGTTTGAGAACTACAACCAGTAATGAGTCTACCCACCTCCAATTTTTTTACCCATCATTGCCAGGTAAGTTTTCCTAAAAGATCACTTTTCTGGTGGCATTTCTCTGTCCAAAAATCTCCAAAGCTCCCCACTGCTTAATTGCTGAATCAGGAAGAACAATTAGCATCATTAACTACTCTTCATTGACACTGATTCAAACAAGCAAGAGGAATAGAAGTTGAAGGGTTTTGGCCTGTCACAGATATCTTGAGGTTTCAATATGTTCTTACATAAACAGCTGCCTTCTAGAAGTATTTGGCCAAAAAAGAACAAAAAAAAAAAAAGAAAGGAGTATAGAAGAAAGAAGAAGAATAGGGAAGGGAAGAAAAGAAAAGAAGGGAGAGAGATGAAAAGAATAAGGGAGAGAGGGAGCGAGAATGGATGGGAGGAAGAAATCCATTTAAGGATATTCTTTCCAGATTGCTTCCTTTCTTTCAACATCTGGATTGCTCTTTTTTGTGTAAATCCAATTTTTAATTAAAAAAAAAGTTTGCTCTAAGTCAAGAAAAAAAACTAGAAGTAAAACTTATATAACTAAAGAAAAAACACATGATTTGCCTTGACTTCCATGCTTCCCAGGAAGATACTGAAGCAAGATAGCTCTCTCTATTCCAATTTAGAATGAGAAATAGAAAAATATTTTTGTGGCTTTCTTTAATAAAAGCCAGAAAATTCTGTATATTTGAACTCTACTTGGCTCAGATGTGATGATTAACATTTCTCTCTCCTCTTTTAAGATTTTTTCTGACACCTTTGCTTATGTGTTGATTAGTGATTCAAAGAGAATATTGAGACAGAGGAATGGTAGCCTGCATTTAAGGTGTTTTATTGGCACAAGATATAGAAAGTAAACAACTTTAAAACTGGTAGGTAAGCTTTCTCAATTAATCTGTACTTTTAAGAGTGAAAGCAGAGGCATGATTGAAAGAATGAAATTAAAATGATCAAAATATCTTCCAATGAAAAATAATTTTATTTAAAGGAAGAAGAAACAACAAGCAATAGCTGCTGGTAATTTTAATATTGAGCTTGGCTCTTTAAGTCATCCTGTAGAAAATCCATTGGGAAGTAAACCCTAATGTGAAGGAGTTAAGTTAAGGTCTTTTAATTAAATTTAAAGATTTTCTTACCCACGGGAAAGGGCATAATTAGCTGTTTTCTAACGCATATGACCTGAAGATGTTTGAATCAGCAGATAATTGAATGTATTAAAATAAGTAGCAAGTTCTAATTATGAGACTTAGTTGTTGGGGTAGTGGAAAAGAGAAGTTATTCATTATTTATTCAAGAGAGTGTGAAGAAATGGGAGTATGGAGGAGAAAAAACACCAGTCACCAGCTGTCTCAGCCCCAAGATTGGGCAGCTTCACGTGGTGGCTATTAGAAGGAGAATGGGGCAGCTCAGGACTTGATTCTATTTTGTTATTCCTATGAAAGAGCTCAATCTGAATGCCAAATAAATTACCACTAAAAATAGAGTCAAGCACTCACAGCAGAAGAATGTAGCAGCTGGACTGATGCCTGCATCACAGATTAACTCTGATATATTGGGTTTTGCTACGCTGCTGCAATGTTTCTAAGGGCACATATATCCAAATCTCCATACTAACAAGCTGTGCTCAGATGGACTTCTACTCAATAAGTACTTGGGGCAGTCAGTGCTTATGCAAGTTTGAGTAAGGTATGGTCTTCTTTTAAATGAAAACATGTCTCATGAACTACCAGTCTGAAATTATTTTAGTTTTATGTTACTTAAATATTTATACACATAAAAGCTATGAACAAAATATGTATTCTTATGCTTATTAGATTTTATACAATTTAAAAACATAACAAATTATAAAATAAATATGACTAATGAGTCAGTAAAATTCAAATTAACAAAATTTAATGTGATGGATGAAATTTTTTTGGTGAAAATTAATCTCTACTCAGAACCCAGATATTTTACTGACTACCATGAAGGAGAGGAAGACCTTCAATGAGATGGACTGACACAGTGGCTGCAACAATGGGCTCAAACATAACAATGATCGTGAGGATGGCACAGGACCCCGCAGGGTTTTGTTCTGTTGTACCTAAGGTCACTATGAGTAGGAACAGACTGGACAGCACCTAACAACAACTGTAACACAGATTCTATTAAATTTGTCATGCCTAAATTATTGTGTGCCTTGTGGCAGTTCAATTCTTTATCACTTTTCTTTATTTGACCTTGTGCAAAACCTGACTTTTCTATTGTCATTGTTCTGAGTTGCCCTTGAGTCATTTCCAACTCATGGCAACCCTATGTGTGCAAAGTCTTCTGAGGAGCCCTTGGGTGGGTTTGAACATCAACATTTTGACTAGTCAAGCACTTAACCATTTGTGCCACCCAGGCATTTGGCTTTCATTTTGCATTAATGTGTCATTTAAATATTAAGTCAACCTTTGTTTTCTCTATTGGTCCTGAATAATTAATATAGTAATACTTATTTGAATAAAACTGTAAACCAAACATAAACTCACAAAATTTATATCCTATGTGTACATATATATTACAAAATGTCATTCATAACAATGTATATTGTTATATTTTTAATAATATTTAATATATAGATCACTTACTATCTGCCAAGTACTTTTCAAAGTACTTTGTATCGAGTACTGTAATGCATTATCACAATCCTATAAGCAGTTTTATTATCATTATTTTAAAGTTGAGGGACCTGAGGCACAAAAAAGATAAGCAGCTTGTCTAAGGCTATACAAAAAGAAAGTGATCGAGTCAGAAATGAAACCAAGGCAATCTTGCTTCTGAGCTGGTACTCTGAACTCCAATGCTTACTACTTCTACGTAAGGAATAGAAATACAATAATTATGTGATGCCCCTATTCAAAATCATTCAGAATGTAAAGTATAGACTAGATTAGGAGCATGGGATGAGGGACACACAAATATAGATTGGAAATGAGGAAATCAGTGGGTGTTTTCTATAATGGTACTGGTTATTTGGCAATAGAGTCCTGAACTATGGTACCGATGTCAAAAAATGGAAGAGAAATGGAGTATTCCTACTCATGTTACTTCTTTTCTTTTAGTCAGCTGTGTTATTTATTTCAATGATAAATCAATGCCACTGTGGAAAAATCATCCTTATAGTATATTTGCTATATTCTTTCCCTTGTGGCACTGTTAGTTGGAGAATAAGAAAACTTCTCAAGAAAAACAAATATTCTTTTATGCTCAGCTCTTACTGTATATTCTTTAAAATAAGAGAAGAAATACATCTTTGTGCTTGTTATTCCATCCCAAGTTGCTAATAATCGGGCCACTAAGGAGAATTTGCCAGCGCACTTGAAGATGACTGAAGCTATCCTTTAAGGGGACATATATATAAAGACAGTGTCTGTTATGGATTGAATTGTGTCCCCCAAAAATGTGTATCAATTTGGCTACACTATGATTCCCCATATGGTGTGGTTGTCCTCCAATTTGTAATCTGGCATGTTGTGAATCCTAATCTCTATGATATTTATGCGGCAGGATTAGAGGCAGTTGTGTTGATAAGGCAGGACACAATCTACAGGATTAAAGTGTATCTTGAGTCAATCTCTTTTGAGATATAAAAGAGAGAAGTGAGCAGAGAGGAGAGGAGCCCCCTATCACCAAGAAAGAAGAGCTGGGAGCAGAGTGCGTCCTTTAGACCTGGGGTTCTTGCACTGAGAAGTTCCTAAACCAGGAAAAGATTGATGACAAGGGCCTTTGCCCAGAGCAACAGAGAAAGAAAGACTTCCCCTGGAGCTGGTGTCCTGAATTCAGACTTCTAGCCTCTTAGACTGTGAAAGAATAAATTTCTGCTTGTTAAAGCCATCCATTTGGGGTATTTCTGTTATAGCAGCACTAGATAACTGAGACAGAATTTGGTAACAGGAGAGTGGGGTGCTGCTCTAACAGATACCTACAATGTGGAAGCAGTTTTAAAACTGAGTAATGGGTACAGGCTGGAAGAGTTTTAAAGTACCTAATAGTAAAGCCTAGGTTGCCTTGAAGAGACTGTTGGTGGAATTACGGACATCAAAGACAATTCCGGTGAGGTCTCAAAAGGAAGTGAGGAGAGCTATAACACCAGAGATGGCACAGATGGAGAGCAAAAGCAGCAGAGGAACGGCAGCACCAGGACCAAGAGACCTGCATAAGACACCAGAGGAGCCAACCCACGGAGTAATAGAGCTGAGTGCCTTCAGGCAGGCTTCCTGGTGGAATGCAGTGCCTCCAGGCACTTATTAGTAGAGCTAAAGAGCTTTTTAACACTTGTTGAAGCAGGGCAGAGGCTAGGCCAGCCCAAGAGGCCCAAGGGGACAAGAGGCCAAGGAACCAGGAAACAGAAGCTGAAGAGACAAGGAGCACAAGCAGCAGAGCTTCCTCAGTCTCAAAGGGTAGGGCCATGGCCTGCTGGGTTTCAATGGGTGAGGCCATGGCCTCCCAGCTTTCAAAGAGTCAGATTTTCACCAACTCGGTTCCAGAGAGTGGGTTTGCCATTTACAAGTGCCAGCGGGATGGGTCCAGATCCTCTGCCCAAAGCTGAAGAAGCAGGGTTGCCATGCACAAGGGCCAGAAGAATGGGACCTACGGGGGCTAAGAGGGTGGGGTCAACACTCAGATGGACTAGGAGAATGGGGCCGCCCAAATCTGAGGGAGCAGAGTTGCCATTTCAGTAGGAGTGGAAGGCAAAGCTGAAGCCCAGGACCAAGGGGCTTCCACCCAGAACCCAGAGAGTGTGGCCAACACCCAGAGTCTAGAATGTAAGGCCATTGCCTAAATGGTCTTAGAGAACAGAGGATTATTTTCAAGCCTTGAGAACTAATGTAATATGTTCTGCTGACTTGCTTGGTGCCTGTTCTCCCTTCTTTATCTCCAATTTCTCCCATTTGTAATAGAAATATCTACCTTGTACTTGTTCCACCACTGTACTTTGGAAGTAGATAACTTGTATTCTAGATTTCACAGGTGAAGAGGAATTTTTCAGAAGATGGAATTTGCACTTGGAGTTGATTTAAGACTTTTGCTATGATATGATGGGATGAATGTGTTTTGCATGTGGCAAGGACATGAATTTTGGGGGGTCAAAGGGTGGAATATTATGGATTGAATTGTGTCCCCCAAAAACGTGTCAACTTAGCTACACTATAATTCCCAGTATGGTGTGGTTGCCCTCTAATTTGTAATCTGATGTGTTGTAAATCCTAACCTCTATGATGTTAATGAGGCAGGATTAGAGGCAGTTATGTTAATGAGGCATGACACAATCTACAGGATTAAAGTGTATCTTGAGTCAGTCTCTTCTGAGATATAAGGCAGAGAAGCAAGCCGCGAGGAGAGGAACCTCCTACCACCAAGAAAGAAGAGCTGGGAGCAGAGCATGTCCTTTTGGCCAGGGGGTCCCTGCTCTGAGAAACTCCTAGACCCAGGAGAAGATTCATTACAAGGACCTTCCCCCAGAGCCAATAAAGAGAGAAAGCTGGAGCTGGTGCCCTGAATTTGGACTTCTATCCTCCTAAACTGTGAGACAATAAATTTCTCTTTGTTAAAGCCATCAACTTGTGGTAATTCTGTTATAGCAGCATTAGATAACTAAGACAGTGTCTGAGTAGGCATTGTATGTTTTCTCATACTGTCTTCCAGGACTTTAATTTATATGATTCTTAATTTTTATATTATTCTGTGTAATCTAAAGTAATAGCAGAATCATACTTATATAATGACATATTAACAAGTTGAAAGTGACAACATTCGAGTTGGTTTTTTGATATCTTACAAATCCCCAAGATGGCTGTTCCACAAAATTTGGTCTAACTTTCATTGTTTGTGTGTCTTCATTTTATCTATTTGTGTGGCCTATAAACCATGTACACTAAAAGAAATATCAGTAGGCTATTTCACAAGGAAAGGTAAAATTAAAATGTTAGTTCCTCTTTTTAAATGAAAGCCACTAATATGATAAAAGCTGAAAAACAGATTTATACTTGTCAGAATAACCCAAGTTTGACATTAACCTATATGATCCAAATATCCTACACTAGATTCTCTTACTTAATTTGGAAATTCTAGCTGATGATTACAAAGAAGTTAATGATTTTTATATTTGACTAGAGTCATAGAAAGAAAACCAGTGATTTCCTTTTGTAAGTATAGAAAATATGTATTATTAATTCATATATATTTATGTTACTCCTCTCTCGTTATCACAAATATTCTCCATGGCATTGGAATAACAAGTGTATAATTTAAATATTCAAATAACTAGTTAGATTTTCCCTGACTCTTTTAAGACTAAAAATAAAAATGAGTTACAAAAACTTCTACTTCTGCGTAAAACGATGGAGGTCGTAGAAGACAGATAATTCCCCAGTAGAGCTTTACCCAGGTGGAGAAAGAGAACTCTGCAAACTTTTAGAAATTATGCAAACTAAAACCTTGAAGGACATCCAGTTTACCCATCAAGAAGCTAAAGAGCTTGGATTAGAATCTCTGAATGGCAGAGTCCCATTCTTGTAAGTTTTCAGGGCTGCGAATGTATATATCCAAAAGGCACTTAAAGCAAATCCCATCAGGGTAACGCCTACAGAACAGGGGCAAATAAGAGTTAGACTAAATATCTCTAAAATTGCAGCCATACTTTGGCCTTGCTTAATTTCTTGTTAAACTGAGATAATCTATCCTTCATCTTACCTGCTTTACCCAGGAAAGGGAAAATTCTCAGTGGTAGAATATAACATCACCGGGTTTCTCCAAGGCCCTTTAGCCAAGCATACAATAATTTAAAAAATAATTGTAAATGAGAAGAAGCAAAGAAATATCACAGAAAAATAAGAGAAAAAATAACAACAATGATATAAACAGACCCACAGATGATCTAGATATTGGAATTAACACACAGGGATTTTAAAATAGCTATGACTAATATTTTCACCGTTATGTGTCTGTCAGTTTGTCATACTGTGATGGCTTGCATGTTGCTGTGATACTGGAAGGTTTGCCACCAGTATTTCAAATACCAGCAGGGTCACCACTGGTGCACAAGTTTCAGCTGAGCTTCCAGGTTAAGACAAACTAGGAAGAAGGACATGGCAGTCTCCTTCCAAAAAAATTGGTTAGTGAAAAACTTATGAATAGCAGCAGAACATTGTCTGATATAGTGCTGGAAGACGAGCCACTCAGGTTGGAAGGCACTCAAAATAAAACTGGGGAAGAGCTGTCTCCTCAAAGTAAAGTTGACCTTAATGAAGTGGATGGAGTCAAGCTTTCGGGACCTTTCATTTGCTGATGTGACATGACTCAAAATGAGAAGAAACAGCTGCAAACATCCATTAATAATTGGAACATGGAATGTACGAAGTATGGATCTAGGAAAATTAGAAATTGTCTGAAATGAAATGGAATGCATAAACATCCATATCCTAGGCGTTAGTGAGCTGAAATGGACTGGTATTGTCCATTTTGAATTGGATAATCATATGGCCTACTATGCTGGAAATGACAGACTGAAAAGGAATGAAGTCACGTTCAACATCAAAAAGAAAATTTCAAGATCTATCCTAAAGTACAACACTGTCATGATATGCCTGCGAGGAAGACCAGTTAATACGAGTATTTTTCAAATTTACCCACCAACCACTAAGGACAAAGATGAAGAAACTGAAAATTTTTACCAACTTCTGCAGTCTGAAATCAAGATGTATTGATAATGACTGGTGATTAGAATGTGAAGGTTGGAAACAAAGAAGGATCTGTAATTGTAAATTATGGCCTTGGTAATAGAAATGATGCCAGAAATCACATGATACGATTTTGCAAGACCAACGACTTTTTCATTGCAAGTACCTTTTTTCAACAGCATAAACAGTGACTATACATGTGGACCTCGCCAGATGGAATACACAGGAATAAAATCAACTGAATCTGTGGAAAGAGACTATGGAGAAGCTCAATATCAGTCAGAACAAGGCCAGGGCCAACTGTGGAACAGTTGCTTATATGCAAGTTCAAGTTGAAGTTGAAGAAAATTAGAAAAAGTCCACAAAAGCAAAGTAAAACCTTGAGTATATCCCACCTGAATTTGGAGACCAAATCAAGAATAGATTTGACATATTGAATACTAATGACTGAAGACCAGACGAGTTGTAGAATGACATCAAAGATATCATACATGAGGAAAGCAAGAGGTCATTAAAAAGACAGGAAAGAAATAAAAGACCAAAGTAAGAGTCAGAAGAGACTCTGAAACCTGCTCTTGAACATACAGTAGCTAAAGCAAATGGAAGAAATGATGAATTAAAAGAGCTGAACAGAAGCTTTCAAAGGGGAGCTTGAGAAGACAAAATAAAGTATTATAATGACATGTACAAAGACCTGGAGTAATAAAACCAAAAATTGAAGAACATGCTCAGCATTTCTCAAGCTGAAAGAACTGAAGAAAAAATTCAAGCCTTGAGTTGCAATACTGTAAGAGTCTATGGGTAAAATATTGAAGGATGCAGGAATTATCGAAAGAAGATGGAAGGAATACACACAGTCACTGTACCAAAAAGAATTGGTCAACATTCAATCATTTCAGGGGGTAGCATCTGATCAAGAACCGATGGTACTGAAAGAAGAGGTCCAAGCTACACTGAAGGCATTGGTGAAAAACAAGGCTTCAGGAACTGATGGAATACCAATTGAGATGTTTCAACAAACAGATGCAGCGCTGGAAGCACTCACTTGTCTATGCCAAGAAATTTGTAAGACAGCTAGCTGGAAAATTGACAGGAAAAGATCCATATTTGTACCCATTCCAAAGAAAGGAGACCCAACAGAATGCAGAAATTATCAAACAATATCATTAATATCACATACAACTAAAATTTTGTTGAAGATCATTCAAAAGCAGTTACAGCAGTACATTGACAGAAACTGCCAGAAACTCAAGCAGGATTCAGAAGAGGACGTGACACAATTCAGAACAAGGAATATCATTGCTGATGTCAGATGGATCATGGCTGAAAGTAGAGAATACCAGAAAGAGGTTTAACTGTGTTTTATTGACTACGCAAAGACATTCTACTGTGTGGATCATAACAAATTTTGGATAACATTGCAAAGAATGGGAATTTCAGAGCTCTTAACTGTGTTCATGAGGAAGCTGTACTTAGCCCAAGAGTTAGTCGTTCAAACAAAACAAGGGGATAATGCATGGTTTAAAGTCAGGAAAGATGGTGTCAGGGTTGTATCCTTTCACCATACTTATTCAATCTGTATGCTGAGCAAATATTCTGAGAAGCTGAACTATATGAAGAAGAATGTGGCATCTGGATTGGAGGAAGACTCATCAAGAACCTGCAATATACAGATGACACATCCTTCCTTACTGAAAGTGAAAAGGACTTGAGGCACTTATTGATGAAGATCAAAGACTACAACCTTCAGTATGGATTACACCTCAGCATAAAGAAAACAAAAATTCTCACAACTGGACTAATAAACAACATTTTGATAAACAGAGAAAAGATTAAAGTTGTCAAGGATTTCATTTTACTTGGATTCACAATCAATACCCATGGAAGCAGCAGTCAGGAAATCAAATGATGCATTGCATTGGGCAAATCTGCTGCAAAAGATCTCTTTAAAGGGTTAGAAAGCAAACATGTCACTTTAAGGACTAAGGTGCAGCTGACCCAAGCCATGGTGGTTTCAATCACCTCATATCCAAGTAAAAGCTGGACAATGAATAAGGAAGACCAAAAAAGAGTTGATGCCTTTGAATTATGGTGTTGATGAAGAATACTGAATAACTGAAAATACCATGGACTGCCAGAAGAATGAACAAATCTGTCTTGGAAGAAGTACACCCAGAATGCTCATTAAAAGCAAGGATGGGAAGACTTCATCTCACATACTTTGGACATGTTCTCAGGAGGAACCTGTTCCTGGAGAAGGACATCATGCTTGCTAACGTAGAGGGTGAGAACAAAAGAGGAAGACCCTCAATAAGATGGATTGACACAGTGGCTGCAACAATGGGTTCAAACATAGCAATGATGGTGAGGATGGTCCAGGATTGGGCAATGTTTCGTTCTGTCGTAGACAGGGTCACTATGAGTTGGAATCGACCTGATGGCACCTAACAACAACAACAACAAATATTTTCAAGAAAAAAAGGACAAGTTACACAACAGAAATGAATGAATAGAGATTTTCAAAATAAAGTTGGCACCTATAAAATTACTAATTGGATATTCTAGAACTGAAAACTTTAAAAGAAATATCTGAAAGTAAGAATCACATTAGTTGTGTAGACAACAGGATTAGTGAAACTGAAAATATTGGGCAAGTTAAAGAGACACATGTTAAAATCCCAAAGGCTGAAGCACTTGGAGTCCTAGAAAAAGAGAAGAGAGAGAATAAGACAGAGACAATATTTGAAGAGACAACGGCTGAATATTTTCTAAAACTGATAAAAGACATTAACCCAAAGAATTCCAGTGAGGAAAACCTCAACTCCAAGGTGGAAAATACAATGAAAACTACATCTAGGTACATCTTAGTAACATTGCTTAATATCAAGGACAAAAAAGGAAATCCTAAAAAGTGACAGAGCAAAAGGAAACATTACCTTTAAAGTACCATCTATAAGATGGGCAGATGAATCCTCAACAGAATTGATGAAAGTCGGAAACAACAGAAAAGCATTTCTAACTGCTAGAAGACAGTAAGGACCAACCTAAAATTCTATATGCAATAAAAATTTCTTTTATAAATGAAGGGAAACTAAGCCATTTCAGATGAAAACTTGGGGGATTTTTTAATTTTTTTTAGAAGACTTGTACTGAAAGAAAATCTAAAGGAAATTCTCAAGGCAAATGGAAACTCATCCCAGTTGAAAATATTATGAAGCTGAAGGGAAAGAAAAATACCATTTGGGTCATTTAAATGAGTATTGGCTATAGAAAATAATAATTATACTTTTTTGCAGTTAAGGCACACGTAGAACTAAAAATATTAGGCAATAATTTTCAAAAAATAGGAGATAAATGGAGCTTAAAAGTCCCAACGTTCTAGCAGTTTTATGTTTGGGATAAAAATAATTATTTGTATTAGACTCTAGTAAGTCAAGAATGAATCATTACATCCAGTTGTCTGTTAAGATGATGTAAAACTCATGTTAATAGATGTAGAAATGTTATCAGTCAGATTTCATAATTTAATACAATTAAGAAAATATGAATGACAATAAGCACACCAAGGCCAAATCAGATGCTTATTGTGCTCAGCTAATCAATTATATGTTCAATTACACTTGAAGGGACTAAAATTTAGAAAGATAAGGAAGTCTGAATATATATCATTGAAAATTATGTCTAAGAAGTAGGTGTAAGTAGAAATGTTATAGCATATGTAGCACTCTGGGAACAAAACCATGTCATCATTTCAACATAAAAGCTACTGTTATGGATTGAATTGTCCTCCCAAAAATGTGTGTCAACTTGGCTAAGCCATGATTCCCAGTATTGTGTGATTGTTATCCATTTTGTCATCTGATGTGATTTTCCTGTGTGTTGCAAATCCTACCTCTATGGTGTTAATGAGGCAGGATTAGAGGCAGTTATATTAATAAGGCAGGACTCAATCTATAAGATTAGGCTGTATCTTGAGTCAATCTCTTTTGAGATATAAAAAGGAGAATTTAGCAGAGAGACGGGGGACCTCATACCACCAAGATAGCAGCACCAGGAGAACAGCATGTCCTTTGGACCCATGTTTTCTGCGCTGAGAAACTCCTAGACCAGGGGAAGATTGACGACAAGGACCTTCGCCCAGAACTGACAGGGAGAAAGCCTTCCCCTGGAGCTGGCACCCTGAATATGGACTTCCAGCCTCCTAGATTGAGAGAATAAATTTCTCTTTGTTAAAGCCATCCATTTGTGGCATTTCTGTTACAGCAGCACTAGATGACTATGACAGTCACCTTTCAACATTCAACTTCCATATGTATTTTCAAGAATTCATAAAGAAAGTAAGGTATTGCTAGTATCCAGGATCCCAAATGCATAACAAAAATAACAAAAATTTTAAAACTTCAGAAAAAGGAGCATGCCACACTAGAGTTATCAGGGAAGTCTTCAAGAAACAGGTAAAACTGAGGTGGACCCTGAAGGATGAGTATAACTGAAACAAACATTTCATTTCTGGGTAAAATTGTACTGAAAAGAAGAGAAAGATACACACCTTCCTATAAACTCTGGCTAGAAATGGGAAATGAAACCAGATACCAATAATAAAGATCTGAATTTGGACACTTAATTATCTTACTCACAGTGATATTGGCTCTTAAGAATGGGGACCTGAGACAGGATAAATGACATGGAACTGAAGGTGTCTTGTTTTGTAAACAGGCCTTCTTAAAGTTTCCTTTCACTTTATACTTTGCTACAATTAGAAAATGCCTACTCTGGGAATCTACACACAGATCCCTTCTCCTGAGAAGCAAGAAACTATGAGGCCTGCATACTAATTTGCATAGTAAGATAATTACTAGTAAGAAAACCATAAAGCAGCCCTGAAATACCAGAGTTATGTTTTTAAGAAAATAGCTTTTCACTCTTAGAAAATTTTGAGGGTTAATTATCTTACCTGGCCTTGGAGGTAAAACCAAAATTCTTTTAAGCAGTGATTACTAACAATTGAAGATTAATAAGAAGGTCTCCAACTGTACTTTGTTGTCTTTCTCTTTTCTAGTCTTTTCCTAAAAACATTATCGCTGTTCATTATAGATTGGTTCACAGTTATAATCTGTTATTTTAACAAGGTATTTTTGTTGTTTTTATATGATTGTAAAGAAGTATAGGTTCTAATACCAGTTTCAGATAACGATGGTTATAACTGTATCCATTCATTTGGACCATGAAGTTATTATACAATATCACTGTAAGTCTGCTGATTATTTATCAGAATTTGAGACACAGTTCCTGGGAATAGAGAAAAATAATTATATTTATTTTTTGTAAACCCAAAACTGTGAAGAAATATTGATTGTCCTTAATGATATAACACAAATGCTACAGCCAGATGTCCAGCATGATAATCTAAGCAGGCAGATAATTAAGTAAAATTCCCATGTCAACAAGACTATGGGAAATAAGTCCAGAGGTGAGATGTACATGCTGAATCAGATCCATCAGGGAACAGACAACTCTGGCATAATCATGCAATGAGACTGAGTGGCAGCTATGGAATAACAAGCATTCAACATGTGGCTGTCTTTACACTAAGCTTTCTCTGACACCAAACGTCTCAAAGAGTCTACAAAAATTTTAATATTTTTTAAACGCAATAAATTTACAAATACTTGATAATTTTAACTAAATTTTAAACTTAAGATACTCTTTGAAACTCCATGGGAACAGGTTTGCTTCTGCAACAAATCTCTGGTGGCCCTGAATCCCAAATTATATCTGGCTTTGTTTTAGATCTCATCTGAAACTTTTAAAAACACTTTCATCATGTTTGAAGTCAAATAATTAATGAAACTTACACAAACAATATTCTCTGAGGCACTGCTAACCAGTCACCAAGGAAGGCACACAAAATGTTTCTTAAAAGTGAAATGACAGCACATCTTTCTAAATCTGGTTACTCCTGAAGAGTCTAAGGAACATTATCAAAAGACATGGCTCAATAATTATGCAGCCTCAAGTTACAGAATAATTAAGTTATGTTTTAACACAATAATATTGCTGTCCTAATTCACTATATGGTGAAATCTTGGTGGCGCAGTGGTTAAGCACTCAACTTCTAGCCGAAAGATCGACAGTTTGAACCCACCAACCACTTCATGAGAGAAAGACGTGGCATCTATTTCTGTAAAGACTTCAGCCTTGGAAGCCCTATGGTGCAGTTCTACTCTGTCCCCTAGGGTCACTCTGAGCTGGACTCGACTTGACAGCAACATTTTTGTTTATTTGTTTGTTTTTAATTTACTGTATGTTATGATGCTTTCCTACCTACATGGAAAGTCTATAGGGTCAGGAGATAAGTCTAAAGAAGCAGTCTTCTCTAAAGCATAATGTCCCAGACCTAGAAGCCCACTTCCTCATGAATTCACTATTTGTTCTGAAAAAGTTAATCCAATATGCTGACATCCCCCATTAAAGATATCTCCATAACTAAATATCAATAAGTGCATACAATAAACAATAAGATAGCAAAATAGGGATTTCAAGGCCATATTATTATAGTAAGTTATGGATATTTCTAACATCTATACTCACACCTGTGTCTTGTATAATGCCTCACATGTTGTTGGATGATTGTTTCATGGCTACTACGTTATCCTGAAATGTCCTGAGAATTCTTAGAGAACTTGCACTCTAGAACTCCATCAATGGTACCTGGAGTACTGGACAAACACAGTGTTACCGAGGAATAGGGCTCAAATGTCAGTAGAACCAACAATAAAACTGACTTCATGTTGATCCATTGAGCAGCCTTCACAGGGCTTATATGTTGTTCCTACCCAAGGCCAGGGTTGACCCTAAAGTCTGCAAGTTCCAACAGCCAAGGTTACAGGGATGTGCTCAAGGGGAACTAGGCATTTGCAGGGACCAACTCTGTTCATTCTCTCCACTCCTCCACTCTCAGTTAATCCCATCCTTACCCCTTATCCTGATCTGCTTCAATGTGCCCAACCCCTAGGGGACAGTAGCACAGGGACTATAGCTGAAGAATAGGAACAAAATTATTAATGTATGAGTAAACATTCACAGCCGCTCCTTCTTTCCTGCCCCTAAATAAAAAAAAAAAAAAAACTTGACATTACCTATTTGTCATTTCCCTCTTTCCTGATATTTATCACAGAGGTGAGAGAATATTAAGAAGGAACAAAAGAGAGGAAAAAGCATATAAGCCCCTGAGATGACAGGTAGGGTTTCTGTGGAAAATATAAGCGATAGAAAGGTTTTGGAGAAACTGAGAGACATATTGAGAGAAAAAGGAGAAGGGGATGAGGTTTGGAGACACACTGCACTGGGAAGACGAATTGGATGCCCTTTGATGCTCTTCAAGAGAAAAAGCAAAAAGTGATCACTGGAATTACATTAAAGCACTTTTGGCCACTTGAATGTGCTTCTTGGAATGTGACCCCTCACCAGGATTGGAATTCTCAGGCATAACCCAGAGAGTTAGAACAATGAAGAGCAAAGGTAGGGGCAAGACCTGAATATGCCATTGACCAGCAACTACTGAGTTGGGTGAAGTCCTGTGAGGACAACTGAAGAGAAACATGTTGGCTGGAGAATAGAACAAATATAACCAAAGAAAAATCAAAGATGATGACCAGTATTCAGAAATTGATCAGTATTATATCTGGACTTGGTCAACAATTATGCAGTAATATTTTATTATAATGTATACACTTTCACATTTTCATTTAA
The DNA here is from genome assembly GCA_030035585.1 of Dugong dugon. Classification (NCBI taxonomy): domain Eukaryota; kingdom Metazoa; phylum Chordata; class Mammalia; order Sirenia; family Dugongidae; genus Dugong; species Dugong dugon. Next base: position 14,461,938 of record CM057472.1, on the reverse strand, counting down.
CTGAAATCAGGATGCACCTTAAAATTAATGTATTCATTTAATGTGCAGCAATTCTTGTTTTCATGGAAAATCTTTGTTTCCCACATTGTTATTAAATCAATGATGGTGCATCACAATCTATTATAAACTCCACAAATGTAAGGACTATGTTTTTTATCATTATTATGATTATTATTAACTATTTACCCAGCACAATCTATTTTACACTAAGTTTGAGCATGATAAGTGCTCAATGAATATTTTTTAATGAAATAATCAGAAGTGTCTTAGTTTTTTAAAAAACGATAAAATAAAAAGGCTACTTTATTCCTGTTTTTTTGTTTTTTTTAATATATGCCAGATATGTGCTAGGTCTACTAAAAATATCATTGCATTTAATCCCAACAATATCCCTACATTGTAGATATTATTATCTTTCACAGATGAGGAAACTAAGTCTCAAAGAAGTCAAGAAACTTGGACAAGTTTCCCTACTAGGAAAGAGATGTAGCTGATTGTCTTAGTTGTCTAGTGCTGCTATAACAGAAATACCACAAGTGGATGGCTTTAACAAAGAGAAATTTGTTTCCTCACAGTAAAGTACGCTAAAAGTCCCAATTCAGGGTGTCAGCTCCAGGGGAAGGCTTTCTCTTTCTGTCGGCCTTCTCATCAATCTTCCTCCAGACTAGAAGCTTCAATGCACAGGAACCTGCTCCGGTGCTTCTTTCTTGGTAGTATGAGTTCCCCACTCTCTGTCTGCTTCCTTTCCCTTTTATCTTTTGTAAGATAAAAGGTGGTACAGGCTACACCACAGGGAAACTCCCTTTACATTGGATGAGGGATGTGACATTAGTAAGGGTGTTATAATCCCATCCTAATCCCCTTTAACATAAAATTATAATCACAAAATGGAGGACAACTACACAGTACCAGGAATCATGGCCTAACAAGTTTACACATATTTTGGGGGGACACAATTCAATCCATGATGCTGATATCCACACCAACGTCTGAGTGACTCAAAAGCACAAGGTCTTAGCACCACACCATATTTGCTTCAAAAGCAGAATCTGTTAGACAGTGAAAAGTGATTTGAATGAGGTACAGGAAGAGAAGCAGAGACCAAGAATAGAATCCTGTTAGGAGGGGTTAGGGTTGGAGACAGAAAGCAATGAGAGAATATAGAGATCAGGTGAGAGGCTATGCCTGCCGTGAGCCAAATACCAGACAAAGGGGTTCCCTGATGATTAAAAAAATCTGCATTTTCATCACCATTCTTTTATCTATTAGATATTCCATCCTATGTTCTTAAGGAGAAATGAACAAAACCTCTACCTCAATTTTCAGATCTGAGTAACTCACCAACTTGAATTTATTACGTGATAGACTTTATGGCAACCATTTTAAAAAAGGGTAAATTATTAATTCAATGGCCAAAAGTGGTTCTCAAAAGTGCTTAAGATACTCTTAAGGAGTAACTTGTTATACTTGAAAAAAATAGAAGAATTTCCTTCTAAACCACTGTGACTTACAGATTTTGTGTTTGCTTTATATGAGCTGAACGTAATATGTCACAGTTCTCAGGTGCCATCTCTATGAACAAATGGAAGTGTTACCAAACAATCCCTGCTAGTGTACAATGATAATGAGCAAATGGCTCAGTCACCAGCACAGAATAACATAGGGAGCATGTAGCCAATAGCCTCCAAGCCAATTACAAGTGAGCAGATGGTTTACTCATTGTTATTTGTGGTGCCAACTAAAATGTGCATGACCAAAAGCAGAGACTGTTTCCTGTGCGCACACTGCTCTGCTCTACACTCCACCCATTTCAGTTGGCCTCTCCTAGCAAGCTGTGAGCTGTCCCTCCCCTGGTTACAGTGTACCCCAGTGTTGACAACAAATTGCTGTTGTCTCACAGCCTATTATATCTCCTCAATGACCAAAGCAAATCCAAACTCGTGTACGTGCACCTTTTCCTCACTGGAAGCTGAAATCAGTTACACGTGGTTGATCATGCCACAGTTTCACTTTACACACTGAAGCTGTCATTAAGGCTCTCCTCTCAATAACCCTGATGGGTTCAGGGTTTCCCAGTCAACCCTCCAAGCATTTCAGTTTTATTTTTCTCATTTTCTTTGGATCCCAGCCAAATTCTCTATTTCTTGGATCAATAATAGGACTAAATGAATCTCACTTCAATAGCAGCTAAGACCCAAACAACAAGAACTACAGTGGGGAATCACTTCATATTTCCAATGCTAGCCTTTCAGAGTTTGATTTGAAATGGTGGGCATGCATTATTGACTCTATTAGCTTGTATTCTAGGGCTTATTCAGCCATGTTTATACAGAGCCTAAATAAAAGAATCGCACCAGCTCATATTCAAGTAATTAACTACTTACTTGTCCCCAAAAAAAATGTTTTCCATTATTTTTATTTCTTCCTGAGATAATTATACTGAACGTATCAATTGAAACAGCAAATTTAGTAATTTATCCAGTTTGTCAAGGAAATTTAGAATTTAATTTTTAGTATAAGTTGGTATTATCACCATTTAAAGTATGTGTATATATATATGTGTAGTCCATGTATGTGTATAAATGTATCTATATATACACAATGTCCCTGGGTGACACAAATGGTTTACTCTCAACTACTAACCAAAAGGTTGGTGGTTTGAACCCACCCAGAGGCACTGTGAAAGAAAGGCGTAGTCATCTCCTTCGGTAAAGATTACAATCAAGAAAACTCTATGAGGCAGTTTTACTCTGTAACACATAGGGTCACCATGAGTCAAATCGACTGGATGGCAACAGTTCACATCCACCAGTCACTCCTTGAAAACCCTGTGGGCCAGTTCTACTCTGTCCTATAGAGTTGCTATGAGTCAGAACCGGCTTGATGGTACCTAACAACAATAACTACATACATATTCATATACATATACACATACATATAAACAAGATATGTGTAGGAAGCCCTGGTGGCACAAAGGTTACCATATTTTTATGTACATAACATATGCCTTGTATGTTTGTTTGCCAACCACACCCCTCCCAAGGTATTTTCATAAGCATGCAGTGCTAATTGTTTTACAACAACAGGTTTAAAAAAATTGGCATAGCGGTGCTTATGAAAATACCTTGCAGGGGGGAGGGTGAGATTGGAAACAAACGTAGATGGATGTGATATTTGCGTAAAAATACTGTAAGTGCTCAGCTGCCAACTGAAAGTTTACTGTTCAAACCCACCCAGAAGCTCCATGGGAGAAAGAACTGGCGATCTGCTCCCATTAAGATTACAGCCTAAAAACCCTATGGAGCAGTTCTACTCTGTCACATGGGGTTACTACGAATCAAAATCACCTTGAGGGCACCTCATGACAACAAGTACATATATTATAATCTATTTAAAATGCAGTATTTCCAACAACCATAGAATCATAATATCTTAGAGGTGGAAAGAACATTATGCCAGACATCTTTCCTTCAGAGGCACCAGCCTAGTTGCCTTGGTTTTTAAAAAAGAAAGATGGTAACAATATTGGAGGAGGCAGAGCCAACATGGCACTATAGACAGCAGCACCACGTCATCGCTCCACAGCAAAGACCTGAAAAACTAAGTGAAACAGAGACAAATGTCAATCCTGGAACCCTAAGCATCAAATGAAGAGATAAAGAACTCAACCAAGCACTGAATGGAATAATAAACTGATGGAGAACAGAGAGTGAGGAGAGTTAAGAGTGGAGGTCCCCTATCAGCTGATGCAGCATGCATCCACCATCTTGGACTCCTGTCAGAGATTGGCATAAAGGGAGTACGGGAAAGCATATTCACAGAGCTCCCAGCAGGACACAGAGCACCCGGTAACTGGCAAGACATGTTTTCCCACCCCTAACCCTGGCTCCCCCTGCTCGACCTTCACAGCTTCCCAGTGGGTTACCACCACAGCACAGGAAGTGTCAGTTCCATGCTGCATGGATTTGCTCTGCCCACATCGACCAACTTATTCACTGCCATTATTTTTGTTGCTGGTGTTGCTTTTTTCAGCCTCTTTTGGTTTCTTCCTGGCATCTCACCTCCTCCCCCTCCTTTCTCTCAAACACCTGACTTCTTATGTCATCTCTGCGTCTTCTTAACAGGCTGTGAAGCACTGCTCAGCTAGGGAACTGCTTCCCTTGTCTGTGTTGCCATGCTGGTGGGACCTGGGTTTTTTTTTTTGTTGTTGTTGTTGTTGTTGTTGTTTGTTTTCCCTTTCTTTTTTCCTTTATTTTTCCTTCATTTCTTGATTTCTCATCTCTTTCTATTTACCTATTTTTCCTGTCCCCTGAATACTGGGCACTGTGTATCATCTCCACCCATTCTAGCCAGACTATACTGTATGGCTTGGGAGCTGCTTCCCCGGTCTGGGCAGTCACAGGAGTGGGATCCCCAGGGGCATTTTTATTTAATTTAATTTATTTTTTTTCCTCTTTGTTTTTCTTCTTTTCTTGGTTTTTTATCTCTCAACTCCAATGGCAGATCCCATAGCTCTTTTTTTTTTTTTTTGCTTCTGTTTGTCTCTCCTTTCTTTCTTCTTTTCCATACTCAACCTAGTTCCACACATCACAAGGTATTCCTCCCCCCCCACCCCCCATATCTACACCGTGTGCTGAATATTGCACTCCTAAGCAGTACAGGCAACCTGCCTGCACTGACCACTGGCTCACATTGTTGACCTCAGTACATGCCACAAACAACTCATCAAAGCCCCTCCCCTTCAGCTGGGCCTGCCCTGCTGCACCATAGACTGCTGACTGGCCTTGCCCATTGAACAAGGAAGTGAAAAACTATCGTGTCCACAGACGAGCAAACAAAAAGAATGCACAGCCTGTCTACTCAGACACAACGAAATAAAACAAAAAGCAAGAAGAAACAAACAAATCTACAATCAATAAATGAAGAAAAAACTACAAATATCCCAAAGACAACAAACAATATCAAAAGATACAAAAAAAAGGACAGGATGGTTCCAGTAGGTGTTCAAAATAAAACACCAGGTGACTTTCCAGTAGAAAAAAAAGCACTAGAACTACCTAATACAGAATTCAAATCTCTAATATTCATACCTATCCAAGAGTCAAAGCCAAAAGCAGATGAAAATGAGGAAAAAATAGACAAATTAATGGAAATACAGACAAATTAATGGAAAATACAGATAACATAATGGAAGAATTCAGGAAATTAATACAGGAACAAAATTCCAGAATAAATTCACAACTAGAAATCATACAAAACAACAATTAGAAATCCAAAAGATAAACAACAAAATTTTAGAAATTGACAGTGTCATAGAAAGGCTGAGGAACAGGTTTGAAACAACGGAAGACAGGATCAGTGAAATTGAAGACAAACACTTGGATACAACTTTGGGAAAAATCAGAAAAAAGAATGAGAAAAATAAAGAAACCCTGAGAATTATGTGGGATATAATCAAACGTAAAATTTTGTTAGTAATTGGAGTTCCAGAACAGGGGGAGAAAACAGAAAACTCAGAGAGGATCATTGAAGAACTGCTGACAGAAAACTTCCTTAATATTATGAAAGATGAAAAGCTGACCATCCAAGATGTTCAATGAACCCCAAACAGGACAGACCCCAAAAGAAAATCACCAAGGCATATCATAATCAAACTTGCTAAAACCAAAGACAAAGAAAAACTCCTAAGAGCAGCCTGAGAAAAAGAAAAAGTCATATACAGAGGGGAAAAGAATAAGACCTAGCTCTGATTACTAGGCAGAAACCAGGCAGGCAAAAAGGAAATGGGATGACATGCATAAAACCTTGAAAGAAAAGAAATTGCTAACCAAGAATAATATGGCCTGCAAAACTCTCTCTCAGATGCGATGGTGAAATTAGGACATTTCCAGATGAACAGAAATTAAGGGAATAGTAAAAACAAAACCAAGTTTACAAGAATTATTAAAGAGGAGAGGAGAAAAATGGCGCTCTAGGCAAAAGCACCACGCCGTCCCTCCACAGCAAAGATCCAAAAAACTAAGCTGAACAGAGACTACAACAATCCTGAAACCCTAAAACATCAAATGAAGTGATAAAGAACTCAGCCAAGCACCAAATGGAGTGAAAAAACTGACAGAGAGTGGAGAGCGAGGACAGATTCATGCAGAGGTCCCCTACCAGCTAACGCAGAGCAGATCAGCCATCTTGGACTCCTATCAGAGACCAGCAAACGGGGGTACGAGAAAGCAGCCTCACTGAGCAACCAGCAGGAGACAAAACAACCGGTAACTGGTGATATATGCTTTCCGACCCCCCACCCTTCTTCATCCTGACTCGGCCTCCTCTGCTTCCCGTGGCCACAGTCTCTTGACCGGGAAACAGCGGCTACTTGGATTCCACACACCCGAACTGGTGGCTGTCTGAGTGCCATTTGTTGGCTGCTGGTGTTGCTTTTATTCTGCTTCTTTTAACTTCTTACTTGCCTCTCGCCACCTCCCCCTCCCTTCACTCAAGAACCCGCCTTCAGCTTGAGTACCTCGCTCCGTGCACCATCTTTGCTTCTTCCTGAGGGGCTGCGGAGCTCCATTAGAGTGTGGAGCTGCTGCCTGGTCTGGGCTGCCGTTCTGGTGGGATCCTGGGGCTTTTGTTCCTTCATTTGTTTTGAATTGTTTGTTTGTTTTCCTTTTCTTGAGTTGGGAGCCCATTCTGGCCAGGGTGAGCTGCATGGCACGGAGACGCCCTTTTGGCTTCCACAGACATGCAGAGGAATCCCTGAGAGCATTTCTTTTTATTTTTTTTTTCTGTTTCTTTGGGGGCCATTCTTGTTTTGTTTTGTTTTTTTAATTTGTTTTGTTTTCTTTTTCCTCTTTTTCCCTTTTTGTTTTCTTCATTGCTCAGTTTCTCAACTCTCTCTATCTTCCTTCTCTTTCTGTTCCTGAATACCTGGCATTGTATACCTCTACACCTTCTAGCCAGGCAGTACTGCAACACCTGAGAGCGACTTCCCCAAACGTTATAGCTGCACTGGTGGGATCCCAGGGAACTTTGCAGTTCTTTAACCTTTCTGATTCTTATTCATTCATTCTTTCTTTTCTTCCTTCTCCCCTTTCTTTTTTTCTCCATTTCATAGTCTCTCATCTCTCCACTCCAACAGCAAGCTCCCCTAACATTCTTTTTTGTTTGTTTCTATGTTTTTGGCTCCTGTTCCTCTCTCCTCTCTCCCATATCCATCTTAGCTCCACACATAACAATCTCCCCACTGCATCCTGCCTACCTGCACCGTGCGCTTGACATCACACCATCAAGCAGCACAGGCATGGCCTACTGGAACCTACCCTGTGCTGATTACCGACCAGCTCTGGTAGCTGTACTAAGAGCCACAAACAACCTGTCCCAGTAACTCCTCTTCAGCTAGACCTGCCCTGCCGTACCATATCTGAGTGACTGACCCTGCCAGTTGAAGAAGGAGGCAAAAAGTATTGTGCCCACAGATGAGCAAACAACAAAGAACAAAGTCTGCCTGCTCAGACATAGTCAAATTTTTTTTTAAAAAAAGGAATGAAACAAACAAATCTACAATCAATAAATGAGAAAAATAACTACTGAATGCCCCAAAAACAGCAGACAATAACAAAACATTTACAAAAACTGGACAGGATGGTTCCAGTAGGCATCCAAAATAAAACACCAGATGACTCTCCTCTGGAAGAAAATGCACTAGAACTACCTGATAGGGAATTCAAATCTCTAATACTCAGAATTCTCCAAGAACTGAGGCAAAAAGCTGACAAACATGAGGAAAAAATAAACAAATTCTTTGAAAATACGGACAAAATATTGGAAGAAATCAGGAAAATAATGCAGGAACAAAATGTCAAAATAAATTCATAACTAGAAATTATATAAAGACAACAATTAGAAATCCAAAAGATAAACAACAAGATTTCAGAAATGGACGGTGTCATGAAAGGGCTGAGAAGCAGAACTGAAATGGTGGAAGACAGGACCAGTGGAATTGAAGACAAATACCTGGATACAACTCTGTTTCAGGAAAACTCAGAAAAAAGAACAAAGAAAAATGAAGAGACCCTGAGGGTTATGTGGGACACAATCAAAAGAAAAATCTGCGAGTGATTGGAATTCTGGAACAGGCGGAGAAAACAGAAAACACAGAGAGGATCATTGAACAACTGCTGACAGAAAACTTCCCCAATATCATAAAAGATGAAAAGTTGGCCATCCAAGAAGCTCAATGAACCCCATATAGAAGAGACCCCAAAAGAAAATCACCAAGGCATATCATATTCACACTCGCCAAAACCAAAGACAAACAAAGAATCCTGAGAGCAGCTCGTGAAAAACAAGAAATCACATACAGAGGAGAAACAATAAGACTAAGCTCAGATTATTTGGCAGAAACCATGCAGGCAAGAAGGCAATGGGATGACATATATAAAATCTTGAAAGAAAAAAATTACCAGCCAAGAATAATATATCCTGCAACACTCTCATTCAAATTTGATGGTGAAATTAGGTCATTTCCAGATAAACAGAAATTAAGGGAATATGTAAAAGTCAAAACAAACTTGCAAGAATTATTAAAGGGACTTCTTCGATCTGAGGACAAACAGCTTCAGCTCACAGGCAGACCTAGGACACAGGATCATACCAGCCAGATATCAATCTAGGAAATGAACTGTTGAGGACTATCCAAAACCAAAAGAAATACAACAGGGAATCAGAGTGGTTAATCAGTAAATTACAACAACATCAAAACAATAAAAGAGGGCAGAAATGGCATAGGTATAGAACTTTCTAATGGAGAGGAAGGCAAGGCAATACCAAGTAATGGTAGACTGCTTCAAACTTAGAAAGATAAGGGTAAAATTTATGGTAACCACAAAGAAAGTTAACAAGCATACTCACAAAAAAAAAGAAGAAAAACATAAAGCTACCTCAAAAACAAAACCTACAAAAACAAAAGAAATGAAAAAAAAATCCACAAAGAAAAGTAACTCAGCACAAGAGAGTGAGAAGAACAAAGAAAACGTCACTTAGGAATAAATCTGACCAGGGATGTAAAAGACCTATACAAAGAAAACTACAAAACACTACTGCAAGAAACCCAAAGGGATCTACATAAATGGAAAAACATACCATGCTCATGGATAGGCAGACTCAACATTGTGAAAATGACAATTCTACCCAAAGCAATTTACAAATACAACACAATCCCAATCCAAATACCAACAACATTCTTCAAAGAGATGGAAAAACTAATCATTAACTTTATATGAAAGGGGAGAAGCCCCGGATATGTAAAGCACTACTGAAGAAGAAGAATAAAGTTGGAGGACTCACACTACCTGACTTCAGAACCTACTATACAGCTACAGTAGTCAAAACAGCCTGGTACTGGTACAACAACAGATACATTGACCAATGGAACAGAATTGAGAACCCAGATGTAAATCCATCCACCTGCGGTCACCTGATCTTCGACAAGGGCCCAAAATCCATCAAATGGGGAAAAGACATTCTTTTTAAAAAATGGTGCTGGCAAAACTGGATATCCATTTGCAAAAAAGTGAAACAGGACCCATACCTCACACCGTATACAAAAACTACTTCCAAATGGATCAAAGACCTGAATATAAAGCCTAAAGCTGTAAAGTTCATAGAAGAAAAAAATAGGACCTACACTTCAGGCCTTAACACATGGCATTAACAGGATACAAACCATAACCATCGATGCACAAAACCCAATAGATAAGTTAGATAACTGGGATCTTCTAAAAGTCAAACACTTATGCTCCTCAAAAGACTTCACCAAAAGAGTCAAAAGAGAACCTACAGACTGGGAAAAAATTTTTGGACAGTACAAGTCAGACAAAGGTCTAATCTCCATAATCTACAAGAAAATCCAACACCTCTACAACAAAAAGACAAATAATCCTATTAAAAAAATGGGCAAAGGAAATGAACAGACAGTTTACCAAAGAAGACATTCAAATGGCCAACAGACACATGAGGAAATGCTGATGACCACTAGCCATTAGAGAAATGCAAGTCAAAATAACAACAAGATACCATCTCTCCCCATTATTACTTGCAGGAATCAAAAAAAAAACAGAAAATAACAAATGATGGAGAGGCTGTGGGGAGACTGGAACTCTTATGCACTGCTGGTGGGAATGCAAAATGGTAGAACTGTTTTGGAAAATGATATGGTGCTTTCTTAGAAAGCTAGGAATAGAAATACCATACAATCCAGCAATTCCACTCCTAGAAATATATCCTAGAGAAATAAGAACCAGCACATGAATAGACATATGCACACCCACGTTCATTGCAGCATTGTTCACAATAGCAAAAAGATGGAAACAACCTAGATGTCCATCAACAGTGAATGAATAAATAAACTATGGAACATATGTACAATGGAATACTACACAAAGATAAAGAACAATGATGAATCTGTGAAGCAACTACAACATAGATGAATCTGAGGGCATTATGCTGAGTGAAAAAAGTCAATCACAAAAGGACAAATATTGCATGAGACCACTACTATAAAAACTCCTGAAAAGTTTTACACACAAAAAGAAACAATCTTTGATGGTTACAAGGGAGGGGACAGGTGGGGATGGAAAAATAGTAAATAGACAATAGAATAAGTGGTAATTTTGGTGAAGGATAAGACAGTACACAATACTGGGGAAGCCAGCACAACTTGTTTAGGGTAAGGTTATGGAAGCTCCATGGACAAATCCAAACTACCTTAGGGACCAAACTTCTGGGCTGAGGGCTGTGGGGACAATGGTCTCAGGGAACATCTAGCTGAATTGGAATAACATAGTTTATAAAGAAAATGTTCTACATTCTACTTTGGTGAGTAGCGTCGGTGGTCTTAAAAGCCTCTGAGTGGCCGTCTAAGATACTCCACTGGTCTCACCCCATCAAGAGCAAGGGAAAATGAAGAAAACTAAAGACACAAGGGAAGGATTAGTCCAAAGGACTAACAGACCACAACTATCATGGCCTCCACCAGATTGTACAGTCCAGTACAACTAGATGGTGCCTGGCTACCACCACTGACTTCTCTGAAAGGGATCATAACAGAGGGTCCCAGACAGAGCAGGAGAAACATGTAGAACAAAATTCTAACTCACAAAAAAAGACCAGACTTACTGGCCTGACAGAGACTGGAGAAACCCCAAGAGTACATCCCCCGGACACCATTTCAGCTCAGTAATGAAGTCCCTCTGGAGGTACGTTCACCTTTTAGCCAAGATTAGACAGACCCATAGGACAAAACAAGACTAAAGGGGCTCAGGGGCAAGGACTAAAAGGTAGGAGGGGACAGGAAAGCTGGTAATAAAGAAACCAAGGTTGAGAAAGGAGAGTACTGACATGTCATGGGGTTGTTAACCAATGTCATAAAATAATATATGTACTAACTGATTAAAGAGAAGCTAGTTTGGTCTGTAAAGCTTCATCTAAAGTACAATTAAAAAAAAAAAAAGAAAGAAAGATGGCAAATTCCATGATCTTGAGCCTAAAAATCCAGTCCTCCTTCAAAGAATGTGGATTCTACTTAGATTGACATAGATGCTGTAATAAACAATCACAGGTGTAGTAAAAGTTCACTCAAAATATACATCAAAAATAATCATTACAGAATTGATGACAGCGAAAAAAAGTATAAATTTGCTAACTTAAATTCCCATCATAACAGTATGGTTAAATAAATTATAATAAATCCTTATAATGAAGTCAGTCATTTTTTAAACTTTACTAAAAGAAGGCAATCCCCCATATATAATATTCAATGCCTAAAGCAAAATAGGCAACTATACTCACTAGATGATCCCAAGAATATCCAAAGAGAAATGAAGATATGCAGATTCATAGATAAATATGTATACATGAAGAAATATAGAAAAAAGATTGAAAGTAATCAACCAATAGCTGTAAATATGTCTTGAAAATTACAGGTGATTTTTGTGTCTCTTTTTTATAATTTTCTGTGTTTTCCAACTTTTTAAACAATGACTATATATTACCTTTCTAAGTATAAATTAACCTATTTTTAATTTAGAATTCTGTGAATCCATAAAATTAATCATTAGTCTTCTTGTTTACTCTCCTTACCCTGCTTGCTCTTAACTGAAAGCATACAATCTCAAATCTAACCTGAGTCATTAATAAAAATAATAAACAAAACAAAAGCACCCTGCCAAACTGGTATTTCTTTACGGGTGACACCAAACAAATACATGGCCCACAACAAGGACCAAAAGATCTGTAGAAAATCTTAGAATTGTGACGGAGGTGAACTGGTGCAGGAGCTGAAGAGGCCAGACCTAAAATGCACAGGGATTGTAGTGGAAAACCCTGAAAAGTACTCAGCCAGGTGATCAAAGTGAACATCAACAGTGATAAGCCATGTTGATGGTATGTACCCTGGATATAATGCGATGAGAATGGCACTTTACCTCTGGGGTCTTCCTCCTCAAAACCCACAATCCCAATCTAGTCATGGGAAAAACATTATACAGATCCCAATTTAGGGGCATGTTACAAAACACTTTACTAGTACTCCTCAGAACTGTCAAGGTCATCAAAAAGAAGGTAAGTCTGAAAAACCATCACAGCCAAGAGAAGCCTAAGGAGACGTGATGACTAAATGTAATGTGGTGTCTTATATGAGATCCTGGAACAGAAAAAAATATGTATTAGGTAAAAATAAGAAAATTTGAGGTAAGTATGGGCGTTAGTTACTAACACTGTATCAATATTGGTTAACCAGATATAGTCAACGTACCTTACTAGAGTAAGATGTTAATAATAAGGGACACTGGGGTGGGGTATATCAGAACTCTCTTTACTATCATTGCAACTTTTCTGTAAATCTAAACATATTCGAAAATGAAAAGTTTATTTAAAAATTACACACACATAGAAACCCACAAACACACACACAGACACACACAAGCAGAGCTCCACATGCACAGTGCGTTCCACCACTGCTAGAGATTGACGTTGACGTCTCTCCTCTACTACAAGTTACTGAAACAGGGCTATTGGTTTTTTCATCTTTGCATCAGCTACAATTACTTGGGCTATGTGTTTCACATAATAAATACAGGATAAATGCCCTTGGAATTGAAAGAGTAGATGGCCTAATGTCTGGAGTCCAGCTAACAACAGAGTTAAAACAAACAAACAACAAAAAAAGCATGAATATCTGCATTAAGCAGGAGGAGATTAACCAGTAAGCAAGGTATGCATGGGCTTACTTGTATCTGCTTACTAATCTGTAGTGCACCATCACACGGGCTTACCTGTGTTCAGTGAAATTGTGCACTACAGGTTAGTAAGTGAACACAAGTAAGCCTGTGCATACCTTGCTTATTGGGTTATCTGCCCTGCTATGTGAAGCCCTGGTGGCCCAGTGGTTAACAGCTTGGCTGCTAACCAAAAGGTTAGCAGTTCGAATCCACCAGCCACTCTTTGGAAACCCTATGGGGCAGTTCTACCCTCTCCTATAGGGTCGCTATGAGTCAGACTTGACAGCAATGGGTTTGGTTTTGGTTTTTTGGTCCCTGCTATATGGATTCATTTTTTTCCACTCCTATCAATTACTGCAAACTTTAATCTTAATTTGAGCATAAGACCCATAACCATGATTTGAAACTGAATAAAAGAAAAACACGGCGAGCCGAAGCGAGCAGCCATAGCGGCAACCACAGCCATGTGTTCGGATCTCACAGAACATGCAGGCATCTTAATTCTAAAAATCACCTTCAGCTTCATTGCTTGGAGCTTGAAAGTCAAAACAGGGACAACATATTAAAGAAGATAACACTGATACCTGCATTTTGAAGGTTACTGTGAGGATTAGCTGAGAAATACAATATGAAAACCCTTTGAAAATCACCACACAATCAAATGACAGTTCTTAAATTTCCTCAGGTGTGGAGCACCTGAAAGTCACGATGCTCCTTGGAGACCACGGTGAATACTGATGCATTGAATTGCACTACAGAAACCATTTTAATGGCAGGAAATATAACAATGTCATGCAGATTGAGATCACAACCGCAAGCACATGCCACATACACATGAATCTGTCAAACTCAGCACAGTTGGCCCGTCATGATTTTTTTCCATTATCATGTTTCTTCTTTTGTTCTCTTGTTTTCTTGTGTCTTCTTGTTAACTGTAGGTCTTTCCCACAAAACTATAAGCAAGCGTGTAGATCTTGTTAATTATTTTATCTTCAAAGTATAATAGACTATCTGGCACATAATAGACATTAATTAATAATTATTTCTGAAGCACTTACTGGCCATCATAAAATACAGTAAAAGATCAAGACTCCTGTTTTCATGGCACTTAGGTACATTATAATTCTAACAGGTAAAATGTTAGAAAGTGATTGTTGTGTTTAGAAAACTGTAGAGCAGGGTAAGCAGGTTGGGAGTTGGAAGAGGTAACAGATCACAGTACTAAGCAGGATGCAGGGTAATTGCATTCAGAAGGTGAAGTTTAAGCAAAGACTTCAAAGAAGTAATGATTTCAGTCAGGCAGATATCTGGGCCAAAGCATTCCAGACAGAGAAAAGAGTTGACTCTAAGGTGGGAGTGTTCTTGTCATGTTCAAGAAGCAGCCAGGAAACCAAAGTATCTGGAATAGCACGAGTGAAATGAGGAGGGGTAGGCAAAGCCAGGGATGGCAGGCCATGCCAGGCCTTATAGGCCAGCGCAATATCTTGAGCTTTCCTCTCTGGTGTAATGGACAGCCATTGCAGAGTCTTGAGCAATAGTCACATGATCTGACACATTTTCAAAGGCTCCCCTCTGGCTCGTATGTGAAGAACTGCCTATGTGGTGCCAACACAGAAGCAAAGTGACTTGTTAGACAGTGGTTGCCATAATTTTAGTGGCTCAGATCAAGGTGGTAGCTCTGGCCATGATGAAAATTAGTTATATTCTGAATATATGACAGTAGAGCTAACACAATTTTATGATGGATTCAACAAGTAGTTTAAATGAATAAACACTGGCCAGCATTCATTAGCAGACAAACATCATCAAGTTCCAAAGGCTTAATAAATATTTCTGGGTGAAGAAGCTTAGAATAAAACAAAAACTGTATCTGCTACATTAATATTATGTCTATTACATTTCTATTATGTCAACAATGACTAATCATTTGGATTTTGGCCTTAGAACACTGCCACTCAGCTTGCAGACTCCCAGGGTTTTGGGGAGCAGAGTTTGAGATAACTAATCTACAGGAATGTGAGGAATAATGATGCTAAGTTTGAAGCTGCCTTACCACAGGTGCTGTGAGGGGATGTTTCACTTGTTAAAAGGGACAATGTTGTCTGATTTCAACCTGACATCGGGCATGTGTCTGGAGCTAGGCAGGAGAAGCTTACAGTGCTAATCCCTGGATCTGGCTCTGCTGACCAGTCAATATTACTCTCTGGTGCTCATTATTTTGATAAAGATATTAGCAAAGCAGCAGTAAAAATTAAAGCGTTCCATGATCCTCTGCACCCACCATTAACTTCTGAAATATTATTGCACATTAACTCTTACTGTTACTTTACAAAAGCACTTACTGAAAGGCAGGGAAGCTACAATCTGCTGCTGGTAGTAAAGGGGAGGGCTAGTGAGTGCTCTCGGCATTCCCTTCCCAAAGCAACAGCAGTCACGGAGATCTTCTGAGTCTCCTTTTGCTGAACTTGGCCAGTAACCAGTAGACACCTCCCAGAGAATGTGAAGGTAGGGTGACAGGACCTATGCCTGGAAAGATCAAGAAATGGGTGGGTTGTGGCCCGTTTTCCCTTCCTCAGTCTTCTGCTCCTATACCTTTTGTTCCCTACTTTTAATGATCTCCAAGGGACCCAGACCTACTCATAGGAAATTAACTGGGATTCTAACCAACCAATCAGTTGCTGTCAAGTCAATTCCTACTCATGGTGACCCCATATGTGTTGTAGTAGAACTATGCCCCATAAGGTTTTCAGTGGCTGATCTTTCAGAAGCAGATCTCCAGGCCTTTCATCCGAGGCACTGCTGGGTGGACTCGAACCTCCAACCTTTTGGTTAGCAGCTGAGTGCATTAACTACTTACACCACCCAGGGACTTCTAACTGAGAATAGTTATTTACATTTCAGTGTGAACTTAAGTCACCTTGTGCCTTCTGTCCAGGGGATGCACATTATGAGCTTAAATTATGGCATATCAGACTTTCTGTCCCTCCTATCCATCAGGTGGGAATACTGTTTTACTTCCTCAGGGGGGACGGGGAGCATTTTGGCATCCAGGGGCATGTCCAGTCTCCCCACATGAGCTACCTACCAGCAGCAGCATCCTCTGCCTAATCCCAGGTCATACTGAGAGAATGTGAGGCCACCAGGCCCACAACAGAGCTGAATCAAAATTCAGGAACTAGAAACGTGTTCCTGGGCCCCAATTTTTCTTTTTATAAAATAGCATCACTCTGTAGACACTCTGCCTCACAAGGCCTTCCTAAAGACAGATAAAATAATGTTATCTGTTCAGTGCAAGCCTGTCCCCCACAACTCAATGAAAGATGCTACGTATTACGACCAAGCTCTCTCTTCAGGTAAATTTAGAAACCACAGCTTACAGTGCTTCCTATGTTTATTCAGAGTTGCACTGAGTTTTGCATAGGGAAATGGAGGCCTGGGCATTTGAATTTTTCCTAGTGATCCCACTCTCCTGGCCAAGAAACACATGAAGAAGTTGGGTCTTCATGTGTCCCTTCACGGAGCCCTGAGAGGAATCCTTTCACGCCCCCCTCTCTAACAAAGAAAGCTCCCCACAAGAAGGCTGGGCTTTCATAAAGAGCTCTGCCTAATTTGGAAAGACATGCCTTTTTATTCAGCACCATAGGACCTTGTGTGACACTCCACGGCCCAGGCGAGGTGCTGTCACAGCAGCCTTTCACAATTCAAAGAAAAATGGAAAATAGCTTACCTTTGAGCATCAGAGATGTGGGAAAGGCAGGAATCAAATCATGAATAAATAAATAAAAACACCAACAGCTGTGATATTTAAGACAGACAATCACTATAACAGCAAATGACAGCCCTGCAGCCTGCAGATTCTGCTAATAAACTGTCTGCTGTGACTGGTATTAAAGATAAACTTATGAGCCATGATTATTCAACCATTAAACCTAAGTGGAAATCAAAGGAAGATCTGTGTCAGATGATATTTTTGGTGCTGTGTGGCCTAAGAAAATTACTCATCAAATCTGGATCCTGATGTCTCCCTCTTCTCTGAGGGTCGGTCCCTGGAGATTTTAGCACTATTTGTATAGAAGCTTTCTTCTCTTTTTCCTTTAATTATAATTTTAGTTTGCTAATGTGTGACTTTTTGTTTTCAATACGTTGTTATGATAGGTGCATCTCATTATCCATAAAAAAAGGAAGTGGCACTCTAGGTGGGAGGCCCAAATTTGATTCCCAGTCAATGCACCTCATGTGTAGCCACCACCTGTTGGAGGAAGCTTCCGTGTTGCTATGATGCCGAACAGGTTTCAGTGGAGTTTCTGGACGAAGATGGACTAGGAAGAAAGGCCTGGCGATCTACTTCCAAAAATCAGCCAATGAAAACCCTATAAGTCACAGTGGTTCCATCCATAGAACCAGGCAGCATTAAGTTCTGTTGTACATAGGGTCACTATGAGTCATGGCCTACTCAACTGTACAGCGGTACCAACTGGGAGGAAAAAAAAAAATACCAGACCTTCCCAAAGCCATTTGCTGATCAGAGCACCTTTAGACCTGGCATGCTGATGCTCAAAGAGCTAACAAAAAGTCTGGATTGGGGGTAGTTTTGTCTATGTATTAGCTACTTTACCCTAACAAGAATCCAGCTCCAACTGAGAGGTCAGCTGGTTCACATTTCATTTGGACCCCAATCACTGTCATTGATACTACAGCAGCATGGTTATTAAGAGTGGCTTATTATAGCAGAAATGACATTAACAAAGTAAGACTATTATATGAACCACAATCTCCACCAGCCTGAGCCCAGAAGAACTAGATAGTGCCTAGCCACCACCAACAACCGCTCTGACAGGGATCACAATAGACGGTCCCGGACAGAGTGGGAATAAAATATAGAACAAAATTCAAATTTGTTGGAAAAAAAACATACTTACTGGTCTGACAGAGACTGGAGGTACCCCGGAGAATATGGCTCCTGAACATCTTGCTAATTCAGAATTGAACCCACTCCCGAAGTCCACCTTTCAGTCAAAGATCAGACAGGCTTATATAAACAACAAACAAGCAAAGAACAATAACACACATGGGTAACGTGCTTCTTAGTTCAATCAAGTATCCTTGACCAAATGGGTAACACTTGCCCAAAAGCAAGAAGGGATAAGAAAACCAGACAAATGGACGTGGAGAACCCAGGATGGAAAGGGAAAGGGGGACAGTGTTGACACATTGCAGGGATAACAACAAAATGTCACAAAACAATCTGTGTAGAAATTTTTGAATGAAAACCTAGTTTGCACTGTAAACTTTCACATAAAACACAATAAAATTTTTAAAAAGATTATTTTATGAGCATGGCACTTAGAAGGCATAAAAGGATGGACTAGACTGAAAATAAACCCTCAAAACCCACTGCCATTGAGACTGACTCATAGGGACCCCATAGGGTTTCCCAGGCTGCAAATCTCTATGGAAGCAGATTGTCATATCTTTCTCCTGCAGAGAAGTTTCAAACTGCCAACCATTTGGTTAGCAGTCAATCACTTTAACCATTGTCCCACCAGGGCTCCTAGATTGAAAACAGTCTCCATTTAATGTCCTCTATTATTATACACAGGATTCAGCAGAACATAATAGCAGAGTCAAAGCTATTTCATCTTTAAGAGTTTTAAAAGGTTGCCTCTAAAATCCCTGCTTGCTATTAATATTTATTAGGAGTTTGAAATTAGAAAATTATATTAGGAATTTAAGATAATCATTCATCAGAGGAATAGTTTTATTTATATATATATATACACACATATATATACACATATATATGTATATGATAAGAAATAAAACATTAACTGGTGAGTTAGTATCAACTTGACAGCTAAAGGTTTTGTTTTTAAAGTGTTATAAAAGTGTGTGATGAGTTAAGGGAATAAAGAGTCAGTAAAACTTTTTTTTTTTTTTTCTAATATACTGCTCTTTTACGATCCTTCCCACCTCATCCACTTTGACGCCTCCATTGGATGTCCACTTCTTCAGGGAAGGCTTGCCAAGGTTGGAGGTTCCCTTACCTGTGCTCTCACGTCTGTAATGAACGTACCTTCTGGGCACGTATTAGATACTCAACAGATTTTTAGAGAATACCTTAATAAATGTCTTAAGCATTTGGATACAAGCCTAAATCTCAAACGAGTCTAGGTTAGGGCATAAATAGGAAAGAAAAGTAAATAAGCATGGTGTTTATAGCAGAAATGAAACCCAAGTCAAGAGGCCAAGGCATCAGCTCCATACAAGTCCCAAGTTGACCCTGAATTCAGGGAGGTCTTCAGAAAACGTTAAGACAGTAATTCCCACACATGGCTAAACTCTTAAAATTTCAAATTCCCAGGTCACCTTCCTAACCAGCTAAATAAAAATATCCAGGGACGGCATCCAGGAATTTGTTTTTGAATTTGAGATGACTGCTGAAGGAAGGACTTAGCCTAATCTTGACCTTCATCTACACTGTGAGCCACTTTGCAAGGGCAATAAAATCCCTTGACATAACCTTCCTGCCATTATTTCAGCAAAACCCAGGTTAACCTAAATATTCACCTAGTAACACAACTAAAATAATATGCAGACCAATAGAACCGAATCGCATGCTCAATCTCTGAAGAGCATAAAATGAAAATGAACCAAAATAAATCTCTTTATATTCAATATGTAAATGCTACAGTGTGGTCTAGAAAAATAACCAAGACCCTTTCTTTTACACGTGGGGCACTTTACAATGAAAGTTTACTTGAGGGAAATAAGCCCACATGCTGCATCTAAAGAGACTCTCCTGCTTGCAAGGATCCAGCATGCAATCTGAAATGTTGTTTTCATTTTGTGACTTGAGAGCAGATTGTACCTGTTCTTGTGACAGATGTATTCCTTAACAGTTGTGTGCAAACTTGGAATTTGGTAAGCAGTTGAGATAATGAGCTCGCTATTTAAACAGAATTTAAAATAGATTTTTTTTAATTAAAACATATATTTAGAGTTTCTAAAACCACTCCCAAATACGTCTCTCTTATCTGGGGTTTTATACTGTAACCTTTTGCCATCTAGTCAGTTCCAACTCATAGCGACCCTATAAGACAGAGTAGAACAGCCCCATAGGGTTTCCAAGGCTGTCATCTTTAAGGAAGCTGATACACTGCCACATTTCTCTAGCAGAGCGCTGGTGGTTTCAAACAGCCAGCCTTTCAGTTAGCAGTCAAGTGCTTAACCACCGCACCACCAGGGCTCTTTTTTACTAGCTAAGGATCCCTGGTTGGCACGGTGGTTAAAGCTCTCAACTGCTAACCCAAAGGTCAGGGTTCAAAACTACCAGCCCTCTGTGGGAGAAAGATGTGGCAGTCTTCTTAAGCACAGATTTACAGGCTTGGAAACCCTATGGGGTTG
This sequence comes from Dugong dugon, assembly GCA_030035585.1. Classification (NCBI taxonomy): domain Eukaryota; kingdom Metazoa; phylum Chordata; class Mammalia; order Sirenia; family Dugongidae; genus Dugong; species Dugong dugon. The sequence goes on along the minus strand of CM057472.1, from coordinate 14,441,260 downwards.
CTATGAGTCAGAATCAACTTGACAGCAGTGGGTCTCAATAGCTAGCATATTATCACGATATGATTATATGGGCATGGGTATCATGCTATTCTCTGAAACACAACACCACGTATAACAGAAGTCCGCTGCAACCAGGAGGTTGTTAGAGAACTGTTTGTACTGATACTTTGGAAATACGGACACATCTGCTTTATGAGAACACCATCTTACTAAAAACATAATTCAATGATGACTGTTACCTGCTAAAGTCAACAGTTTTTAACGTGGAGACATCATCATTTTGAAAATGGAAAAGAATGATGTGTTGTACTTTATTTCAATTTTTCAGAAATCTGTGTGCTTCTTAGAGTGAATCATGCCAGTGAAACTTGTAATTATACGGCACTTTACTTTTCCAAATTTTATTTACGTGAACTACTTAATTGTATCCTCCATGCTGGTGTGAGAGATTTATTTTTTTAAATTATATATGGGAAGCGGAGCAAAGAAGTAAATATAGGCTATTGTTATTATTCCCATTTTACAGATGGAGAAATTAGGTTCAAGAAAATCAAGAGTTCTATCCAAAGTCACACATGGAGTCCATGATAGAGTTGGAAATTATATTCACATTTTCTGGCCCCTAAGTCATTTTCATCAGACTATGAATACAAAGAAACAGCTTGCAAATGTAAATGAACAATTCCTTTTGGCTCTATATAAAGTAGGGCCCAAAATGTAATTTTGTAGGGCCCAGGAATGAATTCTTGGCCTAAAATAGAATTTTCATTGATTTACATCCTAACTTTTGAATATATTTAGACAAAAAAGCCAGCAATAATGTGTTCTTTGCCTGCAGGGAGGGAAAAAATTAGTTTGACCAATAATTGCCCCAAATTGGAGTGAGAGGGTTGGTATCAGCCAGTCATTAGATGTTGGTTGCACCAGGATGAGGACATGACCTTGGGCTTTCCCAGTAGCTGGGAAAATAAATCTTTGTATCCCGAAGCAGGGATGTAACTCAGCATCCAAAATAGGGGAGCTGCCATATTTAGGTACTTCCAGACCTGTGTGGTTCAATATTAGAAATCACGTCTTCCCACAGATATAAGCCACATTCTCCAACATGCTTTACCAGTTAAAAAAAGATAATATTTATTCTGTACATGTGAACTCCTTTGTCATATTTCTCAAGTGATTCAGAACCTGGGTAAGAGAGGTGCTAATTTTGGGGTCTTTCAAACCCAATTCAAAACCAAATAGAATTGAAACCTAAGAGACATCATGGTGAAATTTAGATTTGAAGCCAGGTAGACACCCAAAATAATCTCTAATCATGTTAGGCAAAAGGGGATAATCAAAGTATGCAGCTAAATGAAAAGAATAAAGGAATGTGACAAAAATAAAACAAAGCAAAATAGTTTTCAGAAGGTGTGACTGACAGGGCCTGGAGCACTTCCTGAGCTAAGGAAATGCCTTTTGGGAAATTTTTTATAAGAAGGCTAAGACTGCATGTATTAGAATCATGTAAAGTGAAGTTTTAAGAAGTAGGGAAGGGCATTGAGCAAATCAGAGCTAAGAAAGTCCTGTGTTGAGTGGCTGACTAAGAAGTACCAGGGCCTAGTAGTATAAACTAATATAAGCACAAAAAATCAGCCTCTAAATAATTCAGCAGACATTATTCAAATGTGCTTATGGAGTGAAATGTTCTTTCTTTCAGTCAGTGTTAGATGAACTCTAAATACATTTTTATTCAACTTTCTTCTTTCCCAGTTAAGGAATAAAATTCTAAGGTCAATTTCTAAGGCCACTAAAGTTACATATAAGAAATTATTTCATCCATATTTCCCATAAACATTCATTTGGAAAATAGTATATTTAATCTAAAATTTTATGAAAGAATTTAGTAAAGGGTAAGTATGCCCTAAAACATGTCAGATGACCATTGAAACAAGTTTGTATCTGCAGTGTCAAGACAAGTCAATGGGAAAACAACGACCTATTCAACGAATGGTATGGGGACAACTAGATATCAACATGCAAAAGAATGAATTTGGACCCCTACCTCACATCGTATACAAAATTTATCTTAAAAAAGATCATAGACCTAAATACAAGAGTTTCAACTATAAAGTCATTAGAAGAAAACAGGAGTAAATGCTTATTACCTTAGGTTAGGCAATGGTTTCTCAGATATGGCACCAAAAACATAAGCAACCAAAAAAATAATAATAATAAGATAAAAAGTACTTCTTCAAAATTTAAATGTTTTGTGCTTCAAAGGACACCATTAAGAAAATGAAACAATAACCCACAAAATTAAAGAAAATATTTGCAAGTTGTGTATCTGATAAGAGATTTCTATCCAGAATATATATATTAAAGAAAAAAACTAGTACACTCAACCACAAAATTAAAAATGGCCCAATTAAAAAATGAACAAAGAATTGGAAAAGACATTTCTCCAAAGAATATATATGAATGACCAATAAGTACATAAAAAGATCCTCAACATCATTAGTCATTAAGGAAAAGAACATTGAAATTACAACAAAGTACCACTAACGCATTGTTGTCCAGTCGATTCCAACTTATAGCAACCCTATAGAACAGAGTAGAACTGCCCCATAAGGTTTCCAAGGAATGGCTGGATTCGAACTGCTGATCTTTTTGGTTAGCAGCCGAGCTCTTAACCACTACACCACCAGGGCTCCTTATACACACTAGGATGGCTAAAATAAATTTTAAAAAAAAGCAGACGATAACAAGTGTTGACAAGGATATGGAGAAACTGGAACCCTCGGTTGATGGGATTATATAACAATGTAGCCATTTTGGATAACAGTTGGCAGTTCCTCAAAATGTTAAAAATAGTGTTACCATGACCCAGAAAATTCTCTCCTAGACAAGAGAAAATGAAAACATATATCCAAACAAAACTGTGTCTATGAATGTTCATTATCATGATGAATGCTATTCAGCATCATTCATAATAGCCAAAAAGTAGAAACAACCCAAATATCCATCAACTGATGAATAGATAAACAAAATATGGCATATATATTCAATGAAATAATATCCAGTCATAAAAAAGAAATGAATTACTGACACAAGCTACAACATGAATAAATATTGAAAACATTTTGTTAAGTGAAAGAAGCCACGCATAAAGGACCACATATTATATGACACCATTTATATGAAATGTCCGGAAAAGGCAAATTCATGGAGACAGAATGTAGAATAATGGTTGTCAGGGGCTGGGGGTAGGAGGAATGGTGGAATGGCAGCTAGTAGGTATGGAGTTTCTTACGAGATCACGAAAATGTCCTAAATTAGATAGTAGTGAAGGTAGCACAACTTTGTGAATGTACTAAAAACCACTGAATTGTACACTTTAAAAGGGTGAATTTCATGGTATGTGAATTATATGTCAATAAAGCTGTTATTAAAATTTTTATATTCATAAACACTTGTAAATGATGTCACTGAAGCAATTGTTAAATAGGGTATAATTCAGCAAGGAAAAACATAGTTTTCCCACAGGCACTTTGAAAGGCTAAGAACTCAAGAAAACCAGGTCTAACAGTGCTCCAAGCAGTTGGGTGAAGTCTCCAAGGCCTGAGCCGTTTGTACTCAAGTGTGACTTTGAAATAGTCTTGGGTTTAGGAGAGAGTTCATGACTAAACAAGCATGTTTTATGTGAAAGGTATACAAAAGCCTTATTTTGGCCTTCAGGGTCTTACACTTCAGGGTCTATTTACTTTTCCAAATTTATATACTAGTTCTCATATTTAATATCCATTGTTTCAAACTGTATTAGTCAGTCAGTATTATCCCAAATCCACCTCATTCTTGACTTGCATGGTTTTTCCTGTGCTGTTACAGTCCCTGAAATGCCCACTACTTCATCTCCTTATAGGTCATTTCTACCCTTCTTTCAAGTCCCATCTTCTCTATAGAGCCACTGCTACTTTTCTGTAATTAAACATGCCTTCACCCTGCTTTGTTTTCTGGTTTACTTGGTTTTGTGTTAGTTATCTGCGAGCTTATATTGTTTTCTCTCCTTCTAGGCCCAACTCACTGGCCATGCAATTGGTGGGTCAGTGAGTGCAGAGACTCTGTGCTACCCAACTCTGTGGCATTTGCAGCATTCAAACTTGCCAGCAGGAGGTATTCAAATGCCGGTTGATTTGACTGAACTGTCTGCAGACTTCTACAGTTTTTCAATTTTATTTACGCATGTAGAGATAAAATATCACATTTAATACTTGACATTTTAAAAAATAAGAGCTTTAACCTATAGAACAGTCCCTTCATATTGTATATTCTAACACAGGGACATCATATATAATTTTATAATATGATTGTATCTTAAAATATGTTAAACAGGATGAAAGATAAAATGAGTTTCCTAGTATAGTAACATCTAATTTATTAAGCACAGTGATGACAGAGAATTTCCCAGGTGATAAAAGCTTACCTCTTCAAATTCAAGAACTTTATTTTGCTCTATTTAGGAATGAAAATTTTACTATATTGCACCGCATATATTAGCATATGACTAGAATATTACTTAATTTGGACATCTTGACCCTAAACTGCCCTTTCATTGAGGAGTCATTGTCAAAATCATTGTGCTATATTAAGCCCACAACCTCAATTATCACTAATTACCTAAGCTGACTGGCAAACAATGAAGTACCCTTGAACATCAAACTGAGGCATGTCCATTGAGCTGCATGCTCATCGCTCATGTGTCCTTATATCCCATTTGTCGTGTATTTCTTCTTCATAGAATGTCATCTCTGAGAACAGGGGCTGTGCTTTCTATTTCTCTGTGTCAATTTTATAGTGCTTCCACTGTGTGAACAACACCAGCTATTGCCAACTTTCATTTTATAAAAAGAAGCAGATTACCCATCAAAGGAAAATCTTGCCTTTCAAAAGTTTGAATAAGATAGTTGTTTTTTTAAATATTTAAATAAAAATCCAGCTGGCTAAACTAAAGCCGTTAAGAAGAAGTTTAATTCAAGAATATTTTTTGGCTCTGAGCCTGCTATCTTTTCATTTGATTATAAATTGGATACAATTTTATTCACATCAAGATCTTCTCTTTCAATATCTTATTCCACTGAGACCAATAAATAAGTATTAATAGTCACGTTGAGCTCAGTTTGACTACTTCCTTCACTTAAATTACCCATTTTGGTTGTATTATTGCCCATCGGCCTTTTGCTTGTTGACATTTTTATTGAAAGATTGTGCAGGAAAAGTTGATATCTTCATGTATTGTTTTGACCCTTCACTAACCCTCTTTATCTTTCATTTCTTTTACCTGAAAGATATTCTTCTCCCATGTTTTTATCATCCATCCATCAAAGCATGTCCTTTTTTAATTTTATAAAATGATGCCATCTTGTGTCCTTCAGGAATCTTTTCAGAAGATGTCACCTCCCATTTCTAAGGTTACTATAAGCCAAGAGGACTCTGAGGTTCTGTGATGGTGGAGAGGTTTATCCTCCTCAGCTTCTATATTTCTATGGCACAATGTTGTTTTGTTATTTGGGGAGAGTGGAGGATTGAACTGGTGAGATGTAGAAAGGCTTGAAAACAATGAAGGACTGCTTGTTGAAAAAAAACTGTCTTTCTAAGGCCTTCTTGATACTTTGTGTTTTGTTAATATAAAGCATTTTCTAAGTGAAGAAAGAAAGACTTTCCTTAGATAGGCCACGCATCTGTCAGTTTGCCATACTGTGGTGGTTGCATGTTGTTATGATGCTGGAAGCTATGCCGCCGGTATTTCATATACCAACAGGGTCACCCATGATGAACAGGTTTTGATGGAAACCCTATGGATTACAACAGAATATATGATAGTACTGAAAAATGAGGCCCCTAGGTTGGAAGGCAAGGAGCCCTGGTGGCATAGTGGTTAACCGCTCGGCTGTTAACCAAAAGGTCTGTGGTTTGAACCCACCAGCTGCTCCATGGCAGAAAGATGTGGCCGTCTGCTTCTATAAATATTACAGCCCTGGAAGCCCTATGGGGCAGTTGTATTCCATCCTATAGGGTCGCTATGAAGTCAGAATCAACTTGGTGGCAATGAGTTTTTGGTTTTAGGTTGAAAGGCACTCAAAATACACAGTGGCTGTAACCATGGACTCAAGCATATCAGTGATCATGAAGATGATGCAGGATCAGACAATACTGCATTCTGTTGTACATGGGATTGGAGTCCTGGTGGCACAGCAGTTGAGAGCTACAGTTCAAATCCACCACCCGCTCCTTGGAAACCCTATGGAGCAGTTCTACTCTGTCCTATAGGGTCTCCATGAGTTGGAATCAACTCGACTGCAACGGCTTAGTTGTTTTTTGGTACATGGGGTTTCTGTGAGTCAGAGCTAACTAAACAGCAACTAACAACAAGTAAAGAAATTCTCTAGTAATGTCAACAACTGCAATCACCTGTTTTTGATGCTCACATTCTTTTCCCTATGATTCCCAATCTCACTTCTACTTAAGTTTATGACCTCGGAGTCATCCTCAAAAATCCCACTCTATCATTGCCCCATCCAGTCTTTAGTCACATGAAATATTCATATACTGGCATAGTTTGAGCATGTTTTGTATAGAATAGGGTGGAGATACAATGATGACTTTGTTGAAAATACATTCAGGAGGCTGAATAAAAGAGGAATGCCGCTCAATTGTGGGTCATAGTAGAGAGAGGATACTCCTAACCTGTTGAGCTTTCTCTTAGATATTCAAATGAAGATAGCTAAAATGCAGATATATATACAAATTCTGGTCTAAGAAAAATAGATCTGGATAGACTTACTAAAAGCTAACATTTATTGAGGACTTAAAGTACAGTTATAAATGCTTTATATATATTAACTCATTTCATATGCACCATACCACTGTTAGTTTAGAAGATATAGTTATCTCTGTTTTCAGATTATGAAACTAATCTGAAATTAAGAGAAGTTCCAATTCACTTAAAGCCACACAGACAGTCAGTGGTGTAGCTGGTATTCCAAGTTGAGAAGTCTCTGGAGTCCATACTTCACTGCTATACAATACTTCTTGTCTTTTTATCGAGAAAAATCGTAAATACAGTCATGTATCATTTAACATCCATGATACGTCTGTGAAATAGGACACTATGTGATTTGGACAATGTGAAAACACCGTATAGTCATGCGCCACATAAGATCAGTTCAGGCAACACCTGGTCTGATTGCATATACAGCGTCAGGAGGAGGAGGAGCCTATGACCCCACCCTCAGGAGCAAGGGAAGGAGAAAGGTCCCCAGGGAAGGAGAAGGGAGGGGAGCAGAGGTGATGGCCGGCCATCCCACACCCCAGCTAGCGGCAAGCCAAGGGGGAAGGGGCCTAGAAGGAAGTGAGCACGTATATAATACAGTGTTCGCACAACATCCAAATCACATAACCTCGTATTTTCCAGAACATATGGTGGATGTTAAGCGATGCATGACTGCGAACCTTTCTCCTTCCCTTTCTCCTGCCTGGGGCGGGGCCGCAAGCTCCTCCTTCTCTCTGTGTTGTATAATCTTATGGGACCACTGGCGTATATGCAGTCAGATATTGCCCAAATGTACATTATGTGGTGCATGACTGTATATGCATAATAGTTGACATCATTGCAATGGGTGTGATCACTGAAATAGTGAAAGAAGAGCAACTTGGATAGAAACCTAAGGAATGTCCAATCTGCAGATTCTTCCCTGTAGTCATTAGGATCCACTTTCTATTTAGGCGGTTCCTAGGCATTAATGTCTACCTCTCAGCAGGAACCATCTTGGCAGTTTTTTCGTATTCAGCCTACCTTACAAACAAATCTAAGAACTATGTCTTCTAACCTGCCTTCTGAGAACCTGAATGTACTTGAATATTCACCTTGAACCACATAAAACCTTTGATCCTAAGTTTTAAGGCTCTAACAATTACTGCACCTTTCACCTGCTACTTTCCATTAGATATTCTTCTCCAGCCACACAAAAACAAATATTGTGACCAAGCTCACATATCTGTCTACAAACAACCTCATTTCTTTTTCTAAGATGCTTCCTCTCACATTTAACTCCCTATGCACCAAAATGCCTTTCTTCTCTCCTGAAAAACATACTCATCTTCTTCAGATAGCCTTTTCAAATAAATCTCTGTTTAACCCACTTCAATCTCTCTCCTATTATAAATCACCATGATTGTTCAATATGCATAAGAAATTCTGTGCAGATGTTGCTGGAAGCAAACGTTTATCTGTTTCTCTAATTTTGTTTACAAATGATCAGAGAACAGGATATTCTAGTTCATTACAGGTTCAGGTTACTAGAGAAAGGTAATATATACCACGCATAAAAGGCCAATTGTCTGGTATAAAAATTCAATAATAGCCCACAACCTAAAGTATACTGAAAATAATTTAATCTTCTTTTAATGATTCTGAAGTCACTTCAGGGGTTTGCAGAGTCTCAGGGTCATTATTACCATTGTTCTATATATACAGAGAAGCAATAAAGATTTCCAGTCTGTAGGTTATCAGACTGATTGGCTTTCAAGGCATTTCTTAAGGTTTGCCTCATCTCTCCAATTATATTGTAATATCCTTAAGAGCCAGAAAGATGCCTTATATTTATTTTGCATTTCACTTCAGGGTTTTTTTCCAAACAGGCACAAAATACATATTGTTTGTTGCCTGGATAAAATTTAGAGTGCACAAGGAGACTCATTTTAATGATTTACAGCTTTTTCCCTTTACTATATACGTCAGGAGAGTCCTGGCTGGTGCAAATGATTAACAAACTCATCTGCTAACCGAAAGGTTGGAGGTTCAAGTCTACCGAGAGGTGAAAGTTCTGGCAACCAACTTCTGAAAGATTAGTTATTGAAAACCCGACGGAGCACAGTTCTACTCTGACACATGGGACATCATGAGTCAGAATCAACTTGACAGCAACTGGTTTACATATACGTCAGGACTTAACGATTTTTTCATCCTACACTACCAACAAACAACCCGTTGCGGTCGAGTTGATTCCAACTCATGCTGACCCTATAGGACCGAGTAGAACTGCCCCATAGGTTTCCAAGGCTGTAAACCTTTATGGAAACAGATTGCGACATCTTTCTCCTGCATCCTACAACTAGAGGACAATAAAAGTAGTTTTCACTCCTCTTATTCTCTAGGGACCTGCTATTCCCATAGCTGTCAAGTCGATTCTGACTCATAGCGACCCTAAACGGTACAGTGGAACTGCCTCATAGGGTTTCCAAGGAGCAACTTGTGGATTCGAATTGCCAGCCTTTTGGTTAGCAGCCACAACTCTTAATCACTGCCACCAGGGCTCCAACCTGCTATTAGTAATGTAAAAATTGGATTAATATAATTGATATAGTAAGAACCCATTTGAATAGCCAATAGGAGATTTCACAACTCCTTGGTGTCATTTTATCATTTGAAAAACTATCATGCATTTCATGTATTACAATATAACTATTGGATAATGAACCATATTTTTCAGAAGAGTTCAATATTTTTAGAAAGAGAGAAGAAGAGAGTGTGTGTATAGGAGAGTACTTGATGTCTTCTTCTAAAGTCAGAAGAAATAGAATGAATGGTAAGTGTCACTAGGGCAGAGCGGCCACAGGGCCAGGATTATAGTGAAACACAGAGAAATCAAACTGCTGGAAGCAAACAGGTTTTGCACTTACCTTATTTATATAGGTTATGGTATTTACCACTGCATTACTCAATGACCATTTGAGAGGATGCACTCAAGAAATTTAATTAAAAATGTTTCTCCTGAAAAACTGATATGAGTTTTTCCCTTATTAAAATAAAAATTTCACATTTCAATCATATCTCCATCTCTTTGAACTGGCCTTTGGAAGCTCTAGATAATTTTTAAAAATTAATTTTAGAAACTATTTGGAGATTATGGGTCCTACACATATGACTTTAAGGACTAAGGTGCGCCTGACTCAAGCCATGATGTTTTCAATTGCCTCATATGCATTGAAAAGATGGACAATGAACAAGGCAGACTGAAGAAGAATTGATGCCTTTGAATTACAGTGTTGTCAAAGAATATTGAATATACCATGGACTGCAGAAGGAAAAATAAAACTGTCTTGGAAGAAGTACAGCCAGAGTGTTCCTAAGAAGTGAGGATGGAGAGACTTCTACGCTCACATATTTTGGACATGTTATCAGGAGGGACCAGTCCCTGGAGAAAGACATCATGTCTGGTAAAGTAGAGGGTCAATGAAAGAGTGAAAGACCCTCAACAAGATGGATTGACACAGTGGCTGCAATGATGGGCTCAAACATAGCAAGATTGTACGGATGACACAGGACTGGGCAGTGTTTCATTCTGTTATACGTAGGCTCACTATGAGTTTGAACTGACTCAATGCACCTAACAACAACATGATATATAATCCTATAAGCTACTGCAAATCTTTTTTAAAAGAATCAAAAAAAGAAAGAAATTAATAATGCACAAATGAAAGAATGAATGGAAGAAAGAAAAAGAAAAAGTATTAATACACATTTTTCCTAATAAATATTCCAATATAAATTGCTTTATGGATACTATTATTAATACTAAATAGATATCTGCCCAATGCATTTAGTATTAGTAAAGAGTCTTAGTCATTTGGAACCATTTAAGCTGATCTGTTTCCCTTAGAACAATGCATTCTAAAAGGCATGATAAAAATTATATTTTACATCAGATGTATTTAACACTCAATCTTTTTCCCTATGTCAATAGTCTATATGCTACTTTCCTTAAACAAAGAATAAAATTATTTAAACCAATAAATTATTTTCATGATGGTCAAATCCAAACACTGACAATTTATGATATGGTAGCCCATTCCTCATTCACAGCAAATTTGGTATATTTAAATTTCTTGATATTACTCATTTTTTTATATATATTTCATTGTACTTCAGGTGAAGGCTTACAGAACAAATAGTTTCTCATGAAGCAGTAGTACACATGTTGTTTTATGACATTGATTAACAACCCCACAACATATTAACCCTCTAAATTCTCAACCTTCTTTTTTTTTTTTTTTTTGGTGAAAATACGCATAGCCAAAGATACACCGTTTCAAAAATTTCTACAAACACAGTTCAGTGACATTGACTACGCTCTTCCAGTTGTGCTTGTTATTCTCACCTAAGATGAAGGTTTACAGAACAAAACAGTTTGTCATTTAACAGTTACTACAAATGTTGCCCTATGACAATGGTTAACAATCTCACAACACATCAACAACATCCTTACTCAACCTTGGGTTCCCTATCACCAGCTTCCTTGTCCCCTTCTCCCTTCTGGCCCTTGTCACTGGACTCCTGTACCTCGTTAGTCTCATTTGGTTTTACACGGCTGTCCACTCCCAGGCTGAACAGTGAACCTCGGAGGTAACTTCACCACTGAGCTGAAAGGGTGTCTGGGGGCCACACTCTCAAGGTTTCTCCAGTCTCCTTTAGGCCAGTAACTCTGGTCTTTTTTTGTGAGTTAGAATTATGCTCTACATCCTTCTCCAGCTCTGTCCAGAACCCTCTGTTGTGATCCTGGTCAGAGCAGTCAGTGGTGGTAGCCGGACACCATCCAGCTGTACTGGACTCAGTCTGGTGGAGGCCTTGGTAGCTGTGGACAATTAATCCTTTGGACTAATCTTTTCGTTGTATCCTGTTCTCTTCATTCTCCCTTGCTCCCGAAGGAATGAGACCAGTGGAGTATCTTAGATGGCCGCTCATAGGCTTTTAAGACCCCAGACACTACTCACCAAGGTAGAATGTAGAGCATTGTCTTTATAAGCTGTGTCATGCCAATTGAGCTAGATGTTCCCCTAGACCATGCTCCCCACAGCTCTCCCCCTAGCAATTCAGTCCCTCAGGGAGTTTGGATGTGTCTATGGGGCTTCCATGACCTATCCTTGTACAGGTTGTGCTAGTTCCCCTGTACTGTGTACGGTCTCACCCTTCACCAAAGATACCACTTATCTATTGCCTATTTAGTATTTCCCCCCACTCCTCCCATCCCTGGTAACCAACAAAGATTGTTACATTTTGTGTGTGAACTTTTTCATAGGTTTTTACAATAGAGATCTCATACAATATTTGTCCTTTTGTGATTGACTTATTTCACTCAGCATAATGTCCTCCAGTTTCATCCATGTTATGAGATGCTTCACAGATTCTTTGTTGTTCTTTCTCGTTGCATAGTACTCCATTGTGTGTATGCACCATAGTTTGTTTATCCATTCATCTGTTGATGGGCATCTAGGTTGTTTCCATCGTTTTGCTATTGTGAACAATGCTTCCATGAACATAGGTGTGCATGTGTCTATTCAAGTGACAACTCTTATTTCTCTAGGATATATTCCTAGGAGTGGGATTGCTGGATCGAATGGTATGTCTATTTCTAGCTTTCTGAGGAAGCGCCATATCATTTTCCAAAATGGTTGTATCATTTTGCATTCCCACCAGCAGTGCATAAGAGTTCCCATCTCCCCACAGCCCCTCCAACATTTGTTGTTTCCAGTGTTTTTGATTCGTGCCAGTAATGCCAGGGTGAGATGGTATCTCATTGTGGTTTTAATTTGCATTTCTCTGATGGCTAGTGATAGCGAGCATTTCCTCATGTGTCTGTTGGCCATTTGAATGTCTTCTTTGGTGAAGTGTGTATTCACTTCCTTTGCCCATCTTTTAATAGGACTATTTGTCTTTTTGTTGTAGAGGTGTTGGATTTTCTTGTAGATTATGGAGATTAGATCTTTGTCTGACCTGTACTGTCCAAATTTTTTTTTCCCAGTCTGTAGGTTCTCTTTTTAGTCTTTTGGTGAAGTCTTTTGAAGAGCATAGGTGTTTAATTTTTAGAAGATCCCAGTTATCTAGCTTATCTGTTGGGGTTTGTGCATTGATGGTTATGGTTTATATCCTGTTAGTGCCATGTATTAAGGCCTATTTTTTCTTCTATGAATTTTATAGTTTTAGGCTTTATATTCAGGTCTTTGATATATTTTGAAGTAGTTTTTGTATACGGTGTGAGGTATGGGTCCTGTGTCACTTTCTTGCAAATGGATATCCAGTTTTGCCAGCACCATTTGTTAAAAAGACCATCTTTTCCCCGTTTGATGGACTTTTGGACCTTGTTGAAGTTCAAGTGACTGTAGGTGGATGGATTTACATGTGGGTTCCCAATTCTGTTCCATTGGTCAATGTATCTGTAGTTGTACCAGTACCAGGCTGTTTTGACTATTGTAGCTGTACAGTAGGTTCTGAAGTCAGGTAGCGTGAGTCCTCCAACTTTATTCTTCTTCTTCAGTAGTGCTTTACTTATTCGGGGCTTCTTCCCTTTCCATATAAAGTTAATGATTAGTTTTTCCATCTCTTTGAAGAAAGTTGTTGGTATTTGGATCGGGATTGTGTTGTATTTGTAAATTGCTTTTGGTAGAACTCACATTTTCACAATGTTGAGTCTGCCTATCCATGAGCATGGTATGTTTTTCCATTTATGTAGATCCCTTTGGGTTTCATGCAGTAGTGTTTTATACTTTCTTTGTATAGGTCTTTTACATCCCTGGTCAGATTTATTCCTAAGTATTTTATCCTTTTAGGGGCTATTGAAAATGGTATTGTTTTCCTAATTTCCTTTTCATCGTTCTCCTTACTGGTGTATAGGAATCCAACTGATTTTTAAATGTTTATCTTGTATCCTGCTACTCTGCTGAATCTATTAGTTCCAGTAGATTTCTCATGGAGTCTTTAGGGTTTTCTATGTATAGTATCATATCATCTGCAAACAGGGACAGTTTAACTTCTTCATTACCAATTTGGATGCCCTTTATTTCTTTTTATTGCCTTATTGTCCTAGCTAGAACTTCCAGCACAATGTTAAATAAGAGTGGTGATAAAGGGCATCCTTGTCTTGTTCCTGTTTTCAAGGGGAATGTTTTCAGCCTCTCTCCATTAAGAGTGATGTTGGCCGTTGGTTTTGCATAGATGCCCTTTATTATGTTGAGAAATGTCCTTTCTATACCTATTTGATTGAGAGTTTTTATCAGGAATGGGTGTTGGACTTTGTCAAATGCCTTTTCTGCATCAATTGAGATGATCATGTGATTCTTTTCTTTCCTTTTATTTATGTGTTGGATTACGGTGATTGATTTTCTAATGTTGAACCTTCCTTACATACCTGGTATGAATCCTACTTGGTCGTGATGAATTATTTTTTGATATGATGCTGAATTCTATTGGCTAGAATTTTGTTCAGAATTTTTGCATCTATATTCATGAGACATATTGGTCTGTAATTTTCTTTTTTTGTGATGTCTTTGCCTGGTTTTGGTATCAGCATTATGCCGACTTCATTGAATGAATTTGGAAGGATTGCTTCCTCTTCTATGCTCTGAAATAGCTTGAGTAGTACTGGTACAAGCTCTTCTGTAAATGGTTTCTAGAATTCTCCAGTGAAACCATCTGGGCCAGGGCTTGTTTTGGTTGGGAGCTTTTTTATTACCTTTTCAATCTCTTCTCTTGTTATGGGTCTGTTCAGATTTTCAACATCACTTTGTTGTAGTTTGGGTAGGCCGTGTGTTTCTAGAAATTTATCCATTTCCTCTAGGTTTTCAAATTTGTTGGAGTATAGTTTTTCATAATACTCGGTTATAATCCTTTTTATTTCAGTTGGGTCTATTGTAATGTCCCCCATTTCATTTCTTCTTTGGGTTATTTGTGTCCTCTCCTGTTTTTATTTTGTCAGTCTGGCCAGTGGTTTGTCGATTTTGTTGATTCTTTCTATTGTTTTTCTGTTCTCTATTTCACTTATTTCTGCTCTGATCTTTACTATTTCCTTTCTTCCGGTGGTTGTGGGCTTTTTTTGCTGTTCTCTATTTGTTTGAGTTCTGTAGTTAATGTTTTGATTTTGTCCCTTTCTTCTTTTTTGATATGTGCTTCTATTGCTATAAATTGTCCTCTGAGGACTGCCTTTGCTGTGTCCCAAAGGTTTTGGTATGATGTGTTTTCATTCTCATTTGATTCTAGGAATTTTTTGATTCCATCTCTGATTTCTTCTATTACCCACTGATGTGTAAGCAGGGTATTATTCAGTTTCCATGTAGTTGATTTTTTTTCCTTGCTCTTTCTAGTGTTAATTTCTACCTTGATGGCATATGGCCAGAGAAGATACTTTGAATTATCTCAACGTTTTGGATCTTGTTGAGGTTTGCTCTGTGGCCTAAGATGTGGTCTATTCTGGAGAACGTTCCATGTGCATTGGAAAATAATGTGTACTTTGCAGTGGTTGGAGTGTTCTATATATGTCTATGAGGTCAAGTTGGCTGATTGTGCTCTTTAGGTCTTCTGTATCTTTGCTGAGTTTCTTCTTAGTTGTTCTGCCCTTTACTGAGAGTGGTGTGTTGAAGTCTCCTACTATTATTGTGGAACTGTCAATTTCTCTTTTCAGTGTGGTTAGAGTTTGTTTTATGTATTTTGGGGCCCTGTCATTGGGTGTGTAGATGTTTATTATGGTTATGTCTTCATGATGGATCCTCCCCTTAATCATTATATAGTGTCCTTCTTTGTCTTTTATGGTAGATTTTGTTTTAAAGTCTATTTTATCTGAGATTAGAATTGCCACTCCTGATCTTTTTTGGTAGTTGTTACCTTGATATATTTTTTTTTCCAACCTTTGACTTTTAACAAATTCACATCTTTGTTTCTAAGGTGTGTCTCTTGTAGACAGCATATTGATGGATCCCATTTTCTTATTCATTCTATCACTCTCCGTCTCTTTATGGGTGCATTGAGTCCATTTACATTCAGTGTAATTATTGATGGATGTGAGTTTGTTGCTGTCATTTTGTAGTGCTTTTTTTTTGTGGGGCTGAAGATTTCTTTGTTCTTCTTACTGTCTTGTGCTGAGTTACTTTTGTTTGTGGCTTTTTTTTCATTTCTTTTGTTTTTGTAGGTTTTGTTTTTGCTGTGACTTTATGTTTTTCGTCTTTATTTTTATGAGTTGGTTTGTTAACTTTCTTTGTGGTTACCATGAATTTTACCCTTATCATTCTAAGTCTGAAGCAGTCTACCGTTACTTGGTATTGCCTTGCCTTCCTCTCCATTAGAAAGTTCTATACCTATGCCGTTTATTCCCTCTTTCATTGTTTTGATGTTGTTGTCATCCATCGATTAACTGCTCTGATTCGCTGTTGTATTTCTTTGGGTTTTGGATAGTCCTCGAGAGTTCATTTCCTAGACTGGTATCTGGCTAGTACAATCCTGCATCCTAGGTTCTGCCTGAGGGCTGAAGCTGTTTGTCCTCAGATCAAAGAACTCCCTTTAATAATTCTTGTAAGTTTGGTTTGACTTTTATATATTCCCTTAATTTCTGTTTATCTGGAAATGACCTAATTTCACCATCAAATTTGAATGAGAGTTTTGCAGGATATATTATTCTTGGCTGACAATTTTTTTCTTTCAAGATTTTATATATGTCAACCCATTGCCTTCTTGCCTGCATGGTTTCTGCCGAATAATCTGAGCTTAGTCTTATTGTTTCTCCTCTGTATGTGATTTCTTGTTTTTCACGAGCTGCTCTCAGGATTCTTTGTTTGTCTTTGGTTTTGGCGAGTGTGAATATGATATGACTTGGTGATTTTCTTTTGGGGGTCTCTTCATATGGGGTTCATGCAGCTTCTTGGATGGCCTGCTTTTCATCTTTCATGATATTGGGGAAGTTTTCTGTCAGCAGTTTCTCAATTATCCTCTCTGTGTTTTCTGTTTTCTCCCCCTGTTCTGGAATGCCAATCACTCATAAATTTTTGCTTTTAATTGTGTCCCACATAACTCTCAGGGTCTCTTCATTTTTCTTTGTTTCTGAGTTTTCCTCAAACAGAGTTGTATCAAATTGTTTGTCTTCAGTTCCACTGATCCTGTCTTCCACGATTTCAAATCTGCTTCTCAGCCCTTATATGACATCATCCATTTCTGAAATCTTGTTGTTTAGCTTTTGGATTTCTAATTGTTGTTTTTGTATAATTTCTAGTTGTGAATTTATTTTGGCATTTTGTTCCTTCATCATCTTCCTGAAGTCTTCCAATTTTTTGTCTGTATTTTCCATGAATTTGTCTATTTTTTCCCATGTTTGTCAGCTTTTTGCTTCAGTCCTTGGAGAATCCCGAGTATTAGAGATTTGAATTCCCTATCAAGTACTTCTAGTGCATTTTCTTCCAGAGGAGAGTCATCTGGTGTTTTAATTTGGATGCCTACTGCAACCATCCTGTCCTGTTTTTGTAAATGTTTTGATATTGTCAGCTGTTTTAGGGGCTTTCAGTAGTTATTTTTCTCATTTATTGATTGTATAATTGTTTGTTTCATCCCTTTTAAAAAAAAAATTTGACTTTGAGCAGGCAGACTGTGTGTTCTTTGTTGTTTGCTCATCTGTGGGCACAATACTTTTCACCTCCTTCTCCAACTGGCAGGGTCAGTCACTCATCTATGGTACAGCAGGGCAGGACTAGCTGAAGAGTAGTTACTGGGACCAGCTGTTTGTGGCACTTACTACAGCTACCAGGGTGGATCGGTAATCAGTGCTGGGCAGGGTCCAGTAGGTCACGCCTGTACTGCTTGGTGGTGTGATGTCAAGCGCACGGTGCAGGTAGGCAGGATGCAGCGGGGAGATTGTTATGTGTGGAGCTAAGATGGGTATGGGAGAGAGGAGAGAGGAATAGGAGCCAAAAAACATACAAACAAAAAAGAATGCTAGGGGAACTTGCTGTTGGAATAGAGAGATGAGAGACTATGAAATGGAGAAAAACAGAAAGGGGAAATAGAAGAAAAGAAAAGAATGAATAAATTAAAAAAAAATCAGAAAGGTTAAAGAACCACAAAGTTCCCAGGGATCCCACTGATGCAGCTATGAGGTCTGGGGAAGTCGCTCTCAGATGTCGCAGTACAGCCTGGCTAGAAGTCGTAGAGGTATACAACACCTGGTATTCAGGGATCAGAAAGAGAAGGAAGATATAAAGAAACGAGAAACTGACCAGTGAAGAAAGACAAAAAGGGAAAAAGAGGGAAAAGAAAACAAAACAAATTAAAAAAAAAAAAAAAGACAAGAAATGCCCTCCAAAAAAACAGAAAATAAAAATGAAAAAAGAAATGCTCACAGGGATCCTTCTGCACGTCTGTGGAAGCTGAAGGGGAGTTCCTCGCTACGCAGCTCTGCCTGGCCAGAAAGTGCTCCTAACTCAAGAAAAGGAAAAGAAAACAAACAAACAATTCAAAACGAACAAACGAACAAAACCCCCGGATCCCACCAGTGCAGTAGCCCAGACCGGGAAGCAGCTCCACACTCAAACGGAGCTCCACGGCCCCTCAGGAAGAAGCAAAGATGGCACACGGAGCCAGGAACTTGAGTGAAAGGAGGGGGAGGTGGCAAGAGGCAAGTGAGAAATCAAAAGAAGCAGAAAAAAAAGCAACATTAGCAGCCAACAAATGGCACCCAGAGAGCCACCTGCTTGGGTGTGTGGAATCCAAGCAGCCGGCGCTTCCCAGTCAAGAGACTGTGGCTGCGGGAAGCAGAGGAACAAAGGAACAAAAGCCCCGGGATCCCACGAGCGTGGTAGCCCAGACCAGGAAGCACCTCCACACTCGAATGGAGCTCTGCAGCCCCTCAGGAAGAAGCAATGATGGTGCACAGAGCCAAGCACTAGAGCGAAAGGAGGGGGAGGCGGCGAGAGGCAAGCAAGAAATCAAAAGAAGCAGGAAATTAAAAAAAAAAGCAACACCAGCAGCCAACAAATGGCACTCAGAGAGCCAGCCAGTGCGGGCTGGTGTTTCTGGACAAGAGACTGTGTCCGCGGGAAGCAGAGGAGGCGGAGTGTGGGTGAAGAAGGGTGGAGAGTGGGAAAGCATATATCACAAATTGCTGGTGCTCTGCAGCCCCTCAGGAAGAAGCAAAGGTGGTGCCTGGAGCCAGGCACTTGAGTGAAAGGAGGGGGAGGTGGCAAGAGGCAAGTGAGAAATCAAAAGAAGCAGAAAAAAAAGCAACACTAGCAGCCAACAAATCGCACCCAGAGAGCCACCCTCTTGGGTGTGTGGAATCCAAGCAGCTGGCACTTCCCTGTCAAGAGACCGTGGCCGCGGGAAGCAGAGGAGGCCGAGCTGGGGCGAAGAGAGGTGGGGGGTGGGAAAGTGCACACCACAAATCACCGGTTGTTTTGTCTCCCACTGGACACTCTGTGAGGCTGCTTTCTCGTACCCACGTTTGCTGGTCTCCAATAGGAGTCCAAGACGGTGGATCCACACTGCGTTAGCTGGTAGGGTACCTCTGCATGAATCTCTCCTCACTCTCCATTCTCTGTCAGTTTTCTCACTCCATTTGGTGCTTGGCTGAATTCTTTATCTCTTCATTTGATGTTTTAGGGTTTCAGGATTGTTGTATTCTCTGTTTGGCTTAGTTTTTCAGATCTTTGCTGTGGAGGGACGGCTTGGAGCTTCTGCCTAGAGCGCCATTTTGCGGGAACTCCAATGTTACTCATTTTTGGCTTATTACATGGCATGGTCTAAGACAGTTTCTGAAATTTGAGAAATATATTAATATATACGTAGGTCTTATAGTCATTTCATTTCAACCCACACATCATGTCTGTTTTCTATTACACTGTGAGAATATCCTCATGTTTTCCAGACCAGTGTTACTTTAACACATGAACTGTAAAAAGAGAGGTATCACTGTCATTCCTGATTTCACATGTCCTAGTGCTATCAACTATGTGCTATCATGCTAAATGAATGTCATTCAACTTAATGGAAATCCTTTTTGTCTTCCCATTTACTGCCCCTTTAAGTGTCTATCTTCCTTCCTAACCTGCTGCAAGGCATGGAGGCAGCCAGCAAATTGAGAGTTTAAAAAGATTTTTCTTTATATGCCTTGAGCTGAATTGCTCTTTGATAACATTCTAAAAGTAGATGGCATCTATGGCTGTGTCATGCTCTTTGTTTTCTTTCCTCACTTCTTGGTGACTTCCATAATA
Source organism: Dugong dugon (assembly GCA_030035585.1). Classification (NCBI taxonomy): domain Eukaryota; kingdom Metazoa; phylum Chordata; class Mammalia; order Sirenia; family Dugongidae; genus Dugong; species Dugong dugon. The sequence goes on along the minus strand of CM057472.1, from coordinate 14,421,205 downwards.
TTCCTGCCAAAGTGGCTTATACAGTAATCTAAAAATGGATCAACCTTTTAGTCCCATTTATTTTTTTGATAAATTATTTGGATTTTTTAAAATAGGAATGAATGCTTAGATACCATTGCTATGGCAGAAAAAGAAACCATGGCACCTTATTAAATCTCAGGTAGATGTTGTATCACAAGTGTTTAAATGGCTTTTTATATTCAGATGATTAAAGTTCCCAGTAAGAAAGCACAAATTCTAAGAAATTATGTAGTTGTTGAAATGGAGCTGCCATTTTCTAAAGTATAATACCCATTTCTTGTCATGAAATTTTATTCAAGATATTGAACTGAAAACTACGGAGAATGAGATATTGGCAAAGGAATTGCTATAGAAAGAATTAAAACAAAAATCCTGATGTGTTCCTTAATCATATAAAGTCACTGGTGAACAATAAAACACTATAAAGATGGCTTTAGAAATTAGGTCTTGCCCTGACTTTTTGAAAAATAGCACAAAGCAAATTGAAACCATAAATGGGAATGTGTTTTTGAGAGAACTGCATTTCAGTATAATGAAGATGAAGGCTAGTTGTCCTATCAAAGACAAACATTAAAATTAATGATACCAGTCCTAAAAAGGATGAATTATTCAGTTTTTAGAGTACATATCATACGTCCATATCATAGGTATGCATATAATGGGTGTGTCTCTGCTTACAAAATGATTTGGCTAAGGTGAGAAAAATCAAACCAGAAAAGTGTACAGTTCATTCAAATGGGCATGCCACTGCATTGCCACTTTGAGGACATGAAAGAGATGTGGTATGTCCATCCGTGACAGTTTGCATGCATAGCGTTATTCTCTCAAGCCCTTTTAGGCCAGTTTGTTATTTTCCCAGAATCTTGCTCCATTCTAGCTTATTCAATCAGCCTCCTTTCCCCAGTGCTGGCCCTCCCTTTTGTGGCCCACATGTCTGGCTCCAGATTTATGGGTGTTTACTTCCAGTGCCAGCTAGAGACTGCTGAGTTAGCACAATGCATAGCCCGAGGTAAGACTCCCTGGCCTTCGATCTCAGTCATTAAGATTCAGCACTGCTTACCACAAGGGCCAACTACTGCATCATTTTTTACTGTTTTGACCATTTTTGTGTTTATTCTTATCTAAAATTTCAGAACCCAAACTGAAAATATCTGAACCTTGGGAGTTGCCATCACGGGGTGCCGGTGGGAGCCAGGTGCTTCAGTAGCAATGATAAAGCAGCCTTGCTACTCAGCATCTCCATGAACTAATCTCACAAGGAAAAGGCAAATGAAACAAACAAAAGCTAGACAATTCACACACCACTACTATTCTGATCCGTATGATGGTAATTAAACCTAAAACATCAAGTAAGAAGAATATAAAATTGCCTGGGACACACGATTCTTACATATTGTTGTTTTCTCTATTTAAATTTATTTGGATGATCCAGTATTGGGCAAAGAGCGTGTTTTTGTTTGTTTGTTTTGGTTTTGGTTTGTCTTTATTTAATTAGATAGAGCTCAGTGGGAACAGCAATTCTGCCTTAGGACTCTACCACTTAGACCTAGCTAAATTAAATTACTTAAGCAATCCTACCTACAATTTCTACATCTCTGAAATTGAAATAATATCTACCTTGGAGAGTTGTTTTAAGTTTTGAAGACAATATTAATAAATAAACTAGCATACACTAGGCATTCAGTACATATATCTACTATTATGAAGCTAAAAGTAATGTAACATATCTTTTATATGTATATATATGCATATATATTTTAATTACTCTAATATGCATAGTATATAAGTACTATAATTGGTCATTTTAAATATTTCAAATATAACTATGGACTTTCTCCACAAATCCACAGTCTCTGACATTTTGTCACTTTGCCTATTTCCTCCCTTTCCCTCTCAGCTCATAAATAAATTATTCAGTGTTCGCTTTGCTAAAGAAGCTGAATGCCTGTCTGGTCTCCCTCCATTCCTGTGAAGGAAAGAGAGAGAAACTAGGGAAATCACCACAATCTTTAATACATTCTATAAGAATTAGACATTTTTCAAAATATGCTATTATTCCTTACATTCTGCTTTTTTTTATCCTAGTGTTATTAATTGAATTGGGTTTCCCCAAAATCTGATGTCCTAACACCTGGTCGCTATGAGTCAGAATCGACTCCATGGCAGTGGGTAACACCTGGTGCCTGTGAAGGTGACCTTATTTGAAAATAGGGTCTTCAAAGATGTTATCAGTTAGCATGAGGTCATATTGAAGTAAGATGGCTTCTAATCCAATCTGAGTCGTGTCCTTATAAAAGAGGACAAGAGACACAGACAGTCAGACAGAGGAAAGATGTCCATGTGAACATGCATCTCATGCCAAGGAATGCATGGAGCTACCAGAAGCCAGAGAAACAAGAAATGATCTTCCCTTTAGACTTCTGAGAGAACGTGGCCTGGTAGAAGCCCTGAACTTGGACTACTAGAACTGTGAGACAATAAATTTCTGTTCTTACAAGCCGCCCAGTTTGTAGTATTTTGTTATGGCAGCCCTAGTAAAATAATACAACTAGTTAAAGTGATGTTAACATAGAAAGATGAGAGATAGATATGTTTTTATGTTAAAACTGTTTTTCATCTCTGACTCATTCTCGCTTCAAATGATATTACTGCCTTTTTCCTCCTGGACGTGTTTGAAACTTCACTCTGTCTCTATAGCTTTAGGCAGATTGTGCTACCCTGAAGATGACTGAGCTCATAACAGTTTGTGGCCCATTGACTGAATTCTTTAAGACATAACCTCCATCAAAAAATTAGAATAATCACATCAAAGTTATCCTTGCTTTCTTTGTGCTGATGGATGTGTTTATTCCACAAGCCTACTCTTAACGGTTATTCCTCTTTACATCTTCCATAAGGAGCCCCTTTTGTCCCTTCAATTTTATGGCCCAAGTTGGAGTTGCCTGCTCAACTAATGTCACTTCCAAGGCTCTTTTGGTTGAATATTTTAATGTTTTCTTTTTTAACTTATTTTAGATACATGGTACACCGGTTGTCAGTATATTTACACAATTAGAAATTACTCCAGGTACAAACAGCCCTCAATTATAAAAAAAGATGGTTATGCAAATTAACTTGTTTTCAAGATGGTCTATCTAGGATCACTTAGGTATTTGTAAGACCAAGAAAGGTATATTTCCATACATAAAACCAAAACAACCAAACCCACTGCTGTCAAGTAGATTCCTACTCATAGTGACCCTGCAGAGTACAACTGCCCCACAGGGTTTCCAAGGAGTGTCTGGTGGAGTCAAACTCTCTACCTTTTGGGTTAGCAGCAGTAGCTCTTAACTACTGCCCCATGAGGTCTCCTTCCATATGTAAATTCTAAACCCACTGCTGTGGAGTTGATTCCTACTCATAGTGACCCCACAGGTTTTCCAAGGCTGTAAATCTCCACAGAAGCATACTGCAGCTGGTGGTTTCCAACCTTTGACCTTTCGGTCGGTTAGCAGTTGATCACTTTAACCATTTTACCACCAGGGCTCCTTTCCATATATTAAAAAAAAAAAAAAACCAAAACCATACCCATTGTCATCGAGTCAGAAAGCAATTGGAAAGTTTGGGCCAATCCTGTAAGAAGATACCACAGTTCTAACTCAAAGCCACTGATACTAAAAATAAATATTATTATGCGGGAAAGAGGAGGTGATAGTAAGAGAAAACGGTGTTAACAGAGGAGCCCAGAAAATTAACTTGATAAATTTAAAGTTGAAAATTCCATTGTGGAAATAAAGAGAATATATAGTGGGAAACTTGAGGGTTGCTTAGTGAGACATCTGGAAGTACAGAGAAGTGTGACTGCTGTTAGGTTGGAGACTGTCCTCCAGCTGGTCACCTCAAGCCTGTGCTTTCTCTTGCCATTAAAGATAAAGTGTGAATCAAATTGAAACCACACGTATAAAGCAAATGCATGCAGTTTAGATGAAAAGAGATAACATGACATAAAATAAACAAGATAAAATAGCAAGCTGAAATTTCAGACTAGATAAGATACAGTAAAAAAGATAAGACAATAAAAAAGTAAGATTAAAGAGGTTTAAAGTAAATAAGTAGATATTGACCCAAAAAGTACACTAAGAAAAGAGAACAGTTAAGGTTTAAGAATTCAACTAAAAGAACATCCCTTTTAAAATGATAGAAAAATGACAAACAGAAGCATGACAGAGCTCAGAGTGAACCCTTGGGACAAACTTAACTATTGATTCTCAGAGGTCATCCTGCTACGTATTTTCTTTCTGAGGCTGGGTTTCTCTCTACAGGACCCACCACCAAGGTGGGAGGCCCCTGGCAAAGTTACTTGGGAAAGGAAGCCCTGAGGGAAATGGCATTTTAGGAAGAAAACACAGGTGGGCTTGCTGGCACAAGGGTCAGTGGCAGCTTAATTGGCACCTCCAAGCTGGTGAATCATTCCAGCAGACACCCAGAGCCACCACAGCAGAGAGATCTCTGAAACATGGCTGAAGCAGGCATGGGCTTTCTGGAGCAGCCCAAGTCCTGCATAGTTTGGTCTTGGATATATTTCTGGACCGTGTGGTGTCACTCCTTCTGACAGTGTCACCTGGTGTAGTCAACATTCCCTGCACCCCCCGAGTGACTCCACTAGCACCCTTGCCCCTCCTCACTACACCTCTGCCAATGACACAATTCCAGTTAAATTTTCTTCCTAGATCCTGCAGTGAGCAAAGCATCTCCCAGATATAAATAAGGAGAAGACTTGAAAGTACTCAGCAGCTAGTTGGATGTGGAGAAACCAAGGAAGAGAAGAATCAAAGAAGGTGTCAACATTCCAAGTTTTCATCCAAGACTACACTAGGTGCCAAGGGGAATTAAAAATATGAGATACACTCCCCTTTTATGTGGTAAACGTATATGTAACAAAACATTTGTTATTTTAACCTCCTTTTAACCTCTTCACATGTACAATTCAGTGACATCAAGGGTGTTCATCATGATGTGCAGCCATCACTATTAAATCCATTTCCAAATTTTTCCATCACCCTTAACAGAAGCTCAGTGTCCCCTAAGCAATGAGTCTCCCTTCCCCACTTTCTCCCATCCCTGGTAACCACTAATACACTTAGTTCTCTACACACTGGCCTGTTCTAGATATTTCATATAAATAGGTTCATACAATATTTTTCCTTTTGTAACTGACTGATTTCATTCAGCATCGCTGCTTTCTAATATGTGAAACCATTAATACTGAAAGAGGACAGGTCAATCACAGGTCAATCAAACAGAGATGAGTCAACAAGAACCACTTTTAGAGAAAAACGTTTGCGTCCCTACTTAATATAACTCTTGAAAAGATGCACATTTTTTTGTGTATATGCTTTAAGTGAAAGTTTACAATTCAAGTTAGTCTCTCATAACAAAAATTTATACATACATCGTTATGTGACCTTAGTTGCTCTCCCTATACTGTGACAGCACACTCCTCCTTTCCACCCCGGATTTCCCGTGTCCATTCAACCAGCTCCTGACCCTCTCTGCCTTCTCATCTCGCCTCCGGACAGGAGCTGCCCATTTAGTCTCATGTATCTACTTGAGCTAAGAAGCACACTCTTCACGAGTATCATTTTATGTCCCATAGTCCAGTCTAATCTTTGTCTGAAGAGTTGGCCTCTGGAATGGTTTTAGTTTTGGGCTAATAGAGAGTCTGGGGGCCATGTCTTCCAGGGTCCCTCCAGTCTCAATCAAACCATTAAGTCTGGGCTTTTACTAGAATTTGAGTTCTGCGTCCCACCTTTCTCCTGCTCCATCAGGGACTCTCTGTTGTGCTCCCTGTCGGGGCAGTCATTGGTGGTAGCCAGGCACCATCTCGTTCTTCTGGTCTCAGGCTGATGGAGTCTTTGGTTTATGTGGCTCTTTCTGTCTCTTAGGCTAATATTTTCCTTGTGTCTTTGGTGTTCTTCATTCTTTTTTGCTCCAGATGGGTTGGGACCCGTTGATGCATTTCAGACGGCCACTCACTAGCTTTTAAGACCCTGGGTGCCACTCTCCAAAGTGGGATGCACAGCATTTGAAAAGATGCACATTTCAAAAATAATTTTGCTAATAAATCTCTCATAGTCACTAATGAGCCAATGACTCAAAAATTCCAGTTAGTTATCAACCGCGTAATAAGGCAGGAGCTCTTGTACTGCCCAGAGAAAAACCAAAGGCCGTCGACTCGAGGGTGGTTAGCTGTGGTTACAGCAAAGGGTATAAAGATGTGTCTCTGGAACAAACCTGCCTGGCTTGACCCCTGGCTCTGCTATTTCCCAGCTGCATGATCCCTGGCAAGTCATCTCAACCTTCGTATGTTTCAAGTTCTTAAAGGGCGATGATGCCATAGGGTTGTTATAAGGAGTAAATACATTAATTTCATGTAACGCACTTGGAACACTGCCTGACACATAGAAAGGACTCGATAACTATTTGTTATTATTATTACTATTATTATTATTATTCTACTGGAAAGGGTTTTGAAAAAGTGATAGCCAGAAAATCTAGAATTTAAGAAGAAACCTCGAAAAGCAGAGCAGCATCTGGGCAGCAGCTATAAGCATAAGACAAAAGAATAAAATCTCCAACTTCAGACAAAGTTTCTAATACCAACACCTGATCTATCTTAAGAAAGTTTTGACAAAATGTGGGTAAAAGAAAACGCACAAAAGTAATAAACGTTAGCATTTATTACATACTTAATATGAGCCAGGCACTATTCTAATTTTAAATTTATTAGCTCATTTGCAGCTAATAACAGTATTATGATATAGGTACCACTATAACCCAGTTTACTAATGAAAAACACAGAGTGGTAAAGAACTTGTCCAAGGTCACACAGCTAGATTATGAGGGAGCTAGAATCCAAACATTGGCATTAGGCCTATTAACAACTAAATTCTATAAGAGAGCTCTATTTTAGTCTGTTCTTCCAATGAAGTAAAATTAGATTTTCTTCTGCTGCTCAGAAGACCACATTTCCTGGATGGACAGTGTTTCCTATGACCCATTTCCCTTTGGAATTCTTCAGTTGAAATGTCTGTTTCTATGACCTTTACTGGTGTGGTTGTTGGTTTCTTTCCCCTTCTCCCATTTTCTCTTCTTGTGCTGTGTATGAGTCACGTTCTAGTAAAGACTAAATGAGACCAAACACAAACTCAACATCGTCGAGTTGACTCTGACTCATGGCGACCCTACAGGACAGAGTACAACTGCCCCATAGGGTTTCCAAGGCTGTAATCTTTGCAGAAGCAGACTGCCACATCTTTCTTACTTAAATGAGACAGGGAGGTTAAATCTGGATTAAGATCTACATACTGAAAAAGGGGAATATCTTTATTTCAAAGCCTGTTAGATTGAAAATTTTGTTTACTTTTGAAATATATTTGGATTATAATATACAAAATATTATTAGTTGTTAAAATTACTCTAGAATCAACACTATTCTGTTTACAATAAATATTATATCTTCAGTATTTGTTCAAAAACAAATTCTGACTAGTCAGCCACAGACTTCACTTGACATTTACCTCCCTCCTGTCTCTCTCTTCTTAATTGACATTTATTTCTAATAGATCAACCCATTTGCTTTCCAGCCATCCATCCCTCTCCACTCTCTTGCCACACCATTCTGTGGGCATAAAACTTACAGTGAAATCCTCTGGAACAGAACACGGGAGATAATGGCCCTAGGCTGAGCAATTAGCCATGAGCAAGATACCTTTGAGAAGTGTAAAGAATAACCAGATGAGCAGAGAATATGCCAATTTGGAACGAAATAAAAGGGTGACTACATCACACAGAGGAGCTCTAGCACAGAAATAGCAACAGAATATTGCAATTACCTTCTCCGCTCATTAATTTATGGACCCAGTGTTCCAGGGGCCCCACAGAAGGAAAATCCCAAAGGCACAGTGCAGCGCTACCTAATCAATTGGGAGAGTGACCCCACAACATCAGTCAATTGAGATTAGTGGTCATTTTAAATTCACTGTGAAAGAAAAGCTTTTAAGGAAGCCTTTAATCAAATGTAATTAATCTGGGGGGTGATGGGGGATCCATTTAGCCGTGCCTGTGTGAAGGAATATAAAGTAACCCTATGTAAGGTTGGCCTTTGTGCATGTTACTCACCAAATCAAATTCAGTTTGATTCTATACTTGGTTCAAAATGGCACCTGAACTACTTATTTCCTTTACTTACTTAGCCTGATCCTGGCCTGCTGCAATGAACAAAGAGATCCCAAGGGTTTGTCTTTCCTTCCCCTACCTTACAGCAGTCCCAGGTGGTGCAAAGGGTTATCAGAAAGGTTGGCAGGTTGGCAGTTCAAACCCATCCAGAGGCTGCCTCAGAAGAAAGGCCTGATGATCTGCTTCCGAGAGGTCACAGCCATTGAAAACATATGGAGCACAGTTCAGCTCTGAAACATATGCGGTCACCAAGAGTTGGAACTGACTCCCTGTTATTTTTTCTTTGCCTATATGTAGATTGATATCTTGAGTGTTTAATTCCTGTGCATTCTTGTTTTTGAGCCCTCTCCTGGTTTAGTAAGAAAAATCCAGTTAAGAATGAAAGCAGAAGACTTTGAGGGGAACCAGGCATAGTTTAGGGCAAAACAATAGATTAGGGAGAGAGTAGGAGAACCTGACTAGCCCACGCCTTGGGAGACTGAACAAAAGTCACTTGGGAGTGGGAGATGGGACAAGACTTGGGTGGGGTGGGCTGCTGAGCTGTTGACCAGACTGGAGGGATCGATTGGAGGGCAGGTAGCTCAGTATTGAGGGGATACTAAGCACCATCCTTGTCCCAAGGCCTCTTAGAAGCTGAGCCAAGGTCTGCAGACCTCCTCCATCAAGTCATCACTTCTGTCATCTGTGCTGAGGAGACTGTTAGCAGTCTTCTTACTCTTGAGAGAATGCCATCCAATCATAGGAGGAAGCAAGCTAGCTATCAAAGCAATAACCGGTTGCCATGGAGTCATTTCCAACTCATGGCAACCTCTTGTGTGTCAGAATAGAACTGTGCTCCATAGGGTTTTCAGTGGCTGATTTTTTGGAAGTAGATCTCCAGGCCTTTCTTCCAAGGTGTCTCTGGGTGGATTCAAACCTCCAACATTTTGGTTAGCAGCGGAGCACATTAACCATTTGCACCACCCAGGAACTCCACCTATCCAACAGTGTCCTCCAACAGTAAGCAGTGTGAAGCCTGCATTTTTAACCTCTAGATAAGGGTTAGTAATTACACTTTCTTGTTTGGTTGTGGTTTTTGTTAGGCTAACTAGATTCTCTTTTTGTTAGTGTAAAAATAATTGAATCTCCTTTGAGTTCTTAAGAAAAGTAAATCCTAAGGAGTCCCTTTATAACTAAAGTACTTTAAAACATACGTATATTCTTCATTTAAACCTAAGATCACTGGATTATGACTTTAATTAACATGAGAAAGATGATTCAGAACCTCACAGCTTTTTGTTACCACCATCATATTATACCCAAGCATATTATTCTGGAAGCTGCAAGAAAAGATTTTGAATGTGTTTGACATATTGTAACCAACACTGAACTGGCAAACATATGGTAAAAGATATGTATGGGTGCATATGGAGAGAGTTAGTGGCATCATTTGTTCTCACCAAATCCTTTGGGGAACAGTCAGTTCAGTTCTTGTTTCAGCTCAGGCAATTTGCTGATCCTTGTCAGCCAAGAGAAGAAAAGCTTCCCCCACCCCGACTCGCACTGTGGCAGCAATCACATCCATCAGCTCCAATACTCTCCCCTGTAGGATGCCCATGGGAGTGGAGGGGACTGGCTTATTGCAACTCCACTGCTTCCCAGAGGGTTGGGCTGGCAGTGGGTTGCAACCTAACCCTGAGAGAGCTTGCCTCTGGGGAAGTAAGCAAACTTACTCCCTAGCTTAAAACAGAGAGAGAGAGATTTTATTTTTATGATCTACAGTGAAAAACAAATGCTACTATTTCTACTTTATCGATGATAGAGTAATTGTTGTTCTTGTTAACTGTTATGGAGTCGGCCTCCGACTCTTGGCAACCCTGTGCACACAGTCCTGCATCATCTCCATGATCAGTTGCAAATTGGACTGTTGAGATCCATAGGGTTTTCAGTGGCTGATTTTCAAAAGTAGATCACCAGGCCTTTCTTTCTAGTTGATCTTAGTCTGGAAACTCTGCTGAAACCTGTTCAACATCGTAGCAATACCCAAGTCTCCATTGAACATGAGGTTCATTGGCTGAGACTCTAACCCAACCTGGATCTCCCATATGAAAGGCAAGAATTCTACCACTGCCCCACTGCCCCCAAAGGAGTAATAGAACCAAGTTTACAAGACTTTTCCAGAATGTACAGAGCACCGGAGTCTGAATTCCGAAATCCCCACAGGCTGGTCACCGATGGACATACTGGGGCCTCCTGGCAGTTAGATAAATGGTCACCATCTTTATTTCCTTCTTCCACATCCAATTCCTCTTTGTAACATTTACCACTGCTTTACAAATTTCCATTGACTTAATAATAAATCAAAGTGTGGCCATGGATGTGCCACTGGGCCTTACTTCTCCATCAGTAAATGAGGGGGTGGACCAGATGATTTCTAAGTTGGCTTCCAGCTCTAAAATCTTCTAAAGTTATGCCACTAACATTTGTCTTAAACTATCTGTTTTTCTGTCTGAGCTTCTCTCTTCCCTTGACCAGTGCACGTGGATACCCTTAAATGGTTCCTGAGCCCCATGACCCAGGGCTTCACTTCTAATACTATCATACCCAAAGAAAGAAGTTGCCAACTAAACGGGGAGGGAGTAGTGCAGAACAAGAAGGTCTGAGAGAAAATTAAACCAAAACCTATTGCAGTGAGTCAATTTTGATTCACAGAGACCATGTAGGACAGAGTAGAACTGCTCCACAGGGCTTCCAAGGCTGTAAATCTTTACCAAAGCAGACTGCATCGTCTTTCTCCCACAGAGCAGTTGGTGGGTTCGAACTGCTGAACTTTTGGTTAGCAACTGAGCATTTTCCCCACTGCACCACCAGGGCTCATTGAGAGAAAATTCTGGCACTGTAAATTAGGCCGGAGCAGAGGAGCAAGGCAGTCTAGGCACGAGGGTGTTGCTGTGGATCAAGGTGCTTCAGGGCTCACTCTAGCTGACACAAAATAGCCACTTCCCTGTGCACTCACTCTCTAGTCATTTTCAGATACTAATTTGACTTCCCAACGCCAAGAAAGAGGTTAGGCTGCTCCAGTCAATGGAAACACATATTTTACATGATCTCTTAATTAATTAACTTTATAGTATAAACACTTTTGTAGGCTGAATAATGGTCCCCAAAGATATCCAGGTCCTAACCCTGGAACCTGTGAATGTTACCTTACATGCAAAAAGGGGCTTTGCAAATGTGACTAAACTAAGGATTTTGAGATGGGGAGATTGTTCTGGATTATCTGGGCGGGCCCTAAATGTAGTGATCACAAGCATCCTCATAAGAGGGAGGCAGAGGGAGATTGGACACAGAAGAAGCAGCAATGCAACTATGGATGCAAAATGCTATGCTGCTGCCTTTGAAGATGGAGGAATGGACCACGAGCCAGAGAAGGCAGTGAATGCCAAGAGCCTCTGGAAGCTGAGACAGGCAAGGAACAGATTCTCGCCTAGAGCTTCCAGAAAGAATAGCTCTGCTGACACTTGACTTTAACCTTGATTTTGGATTTCTAGCTTTCAGAACTGTAAGAGAATGAATCACTGTGTTTTAAGCTACTAAAGTTAGCAGTCATTTGTTATAGCCACAATAGGAAGTGAATGCAAGCACTAACCCCTTATGATGTTAGCACCAATGGCCCCTTATCTAAGAGTCTGATTGCTTTTAGCCAGCCTGGAAAAAAAATCCAGTTTGTGGATAAGCAGACCAGGGACCACACAGAGCAAAAACCTTCTAATAAACTGCCTGCCCTCCACAGGCAACACCTTCAACTTTGATTCACATCGCCTTTCAAATTGCAGTAGGTTACATTTTCCCCTACTATGATGTTGTGAGGAGCAAGGCCCTCAGACAAGTCAGTCAGCCATGCCTTTTTCCACCCCTCACCTGCTGGAATCTTCATGCCTCAGAATAAACCACCATCTTCACTGAGGCCAGATGTTCGTTAGCAAGGTTAGAAACATACAATTCTGGACTAACCACCCCTACCCTCAGGAAGTCAAGGGGGCAACATGCAGTAGGATTTTGTTAGCAGGGTTAAAAAGGTACAGTTAGCCCCTTAGGCTGGGGGTATGAAATAGCCGTTCTGAGTCTCCTCAGCTGTGGGACATACAGGTGGGGCACACACAGCGTAAGTTTACAGTCCACCTAAGTGAACCTACCTGGCCGGGGGAAACGGGCAGTAGGTAGGGTCCCATTTAAGCCCCTCACCCATGGCAAAAAGTGAGGTTACAAGGAAGAGTCGTCGTCTCTGCCCAGACAGTTTTTGAGGGGGAGACTGCTCATGATGGAATTTTCCTGTTGTATGCTGTCTGATTGTTGTAAGTAATAAAAGCAACTTTCCACACACTAACGTGCGTTCAGGCTATGATCAGAAGGACGTGATGTTTATGGAGTGATCCATATTAGTTATCGGTGCCCTTTTTCTCATGGTCTCCTCGCTATTTGGAAATCGGGTACAACCTATGAGCACCATCCAGGTTTGGAGTGTTAATCTTGCAGTTATGATGTGATGGAGCAGGACGTGTTGTCGGACATGTTTCTGAAAAATATATTGGTTGGTTGATTTTGCTAGTAACAGTAAAAGGTTATACAAAAATAACCCAAGAAGGTTTAACAAAGTAAGCCAAAAGAAAGTACCAAGTTTACATATTAGTAACAGGTGTGCCTGCTCTCATTCGAATGCAGCTATTTTCCCTCACTTCCTTATTAAGGGACACCCTTATTGGTGTTCTATAGGAATCAATGCCATCCAGCCCTGTCTGGACTGGATACTAGACTGGTGTTTCTCAATCTTTACTATGCATACTATACATAGGAATCACCTGGGGATCTTGTTAAAATGCAAATTCTGATTCAGTAGGTCTGAGTGGGACCTGAGATTCTAAATTCTAATAAGTTCCCAAGTGATGCTGATGATTCTGCTGCTCTGCAGACCACAGTTTACGTAGCAAGGTGCTAGACCACACTCTGAAAGTTTTGGCCTAAGATAGATTCAGATTGGCACTACTACCAACAAAACCTGGTGGAAGTCTCAAACCTTTGCAGAACTTACTTTGAAACACTAGAGGTGGTGCCCTAGCTCACCATCCCTGTGCTGGCCTGTGCGCTGAGTACTTCCTCTGTGCCTCTATCCATACAACACCCTGGGGCCTCTCTTGGCCTTCTGAGGATTCTTCCTCTACACTGTTGACACTGGCCTGTCAGGAATATCTTCTGTCCTTTCTAAATGTTAGTATTTGTCTGGTGCCCTGGAATCTTACTCTGAAATTTTCTTTTCTATCCTGGTCTGCAGATGGCTTGCACTGGACTACTAACTGAAAGATTGGCGGTTCAAACCCACCTATCAGCGCCTGGAAGGAAGGCCTGGTGGTCTGTTTCCATGAAGATGACAGCCAAGAAAACCCTATGGAGCAGTTGTACTCTGTAACACATGCAGTCATCATGAATCGGAATCAACTCACTAGCAACAGGAATGGGAAATCCCAATCGTATGCACCTCTAGGACAGTTAGTAAGACTTGCCCAGTCTTTAAATAAAGGCTTTTTTCTTGGTTTTGTTTGTATAGGCTCAGACTCACTGGCAGTCGCGGGTCCATCATCATCACCCACAAGCTGGTTTGCCTTTATAGACTCCCAGCAATATCTCAAAGCTGAGTTTCATCTCTTCCTCTTTTAAAAATTGTCATTCCCTATTGTATCCCTTACTGGTTTGGGTCTGGGGTCTGAGTAATGGCACTGGTCTTTGGTTCATTTATGGAGCAAAGATAGCAGGCATACCTTGCATCCTACAAAGAATCAGACATCTGTCTCCTCCTTCTCCTTCACCTGATATGGGTTCTCCCTCTCTGCTTCTTCTGGCCTTTATCAAAGGGCTTCCCAGCTCTCTGCTGCCCTCTCCTGGCATCCATTAGCGCTATGCTCGCACCAACCCTTGGAGTCCCAAAACCAGTCCCTGATCATCACAGCACCTGAATGATCTAAGACCCCTGGGAAGTGGAGCAAACTAATGAGATGAACTGGACCTTTATTACCTTTATCGGTATTTTTAACAAATGTATATATATAGAGAGAGAGAAGTATTTCAACAGAAATATCAAAGGAGAGAACATTCTTACCAGAATGAAACTCACAAGAACAAGCATACTCATTTAAAAAAAAAAAAAAACAAAACCATTGCCGTCTAGTCGATTCCAACTAATAGTGACTCTACAGGACAGTGTAGAACTGTCCATTGGATTTCCAAGGAGCACCTGGTGGATTTGAACTGCCGACCTTTCGGTTAGCAGCTGAACTCTTAACCACTGCACCACCAGAGTTTTCAAGAACAAGCATAGAGGAGGGAAACTCTAGAGTATATTTAAGGAAGAAAGAGAAGCCCAGTTTGGCTAAACTGTGGCTCCCAGACCTGGCTGGAAGAATTTCAAGAAATATTGTTCCCTGGGTCCCACTCAGACCAATGGATGATGGTCCTGGTGATTCCAATGAGAACTGAGAGCTCCTTGGTTAGACTATACAGTATAAGAGAGTTGTGAACTGCCAAGTCTAGAAATATAGGTTGGGTCATACTATGTAATATATTAAATGACATAGTTGTAATCTATAGATAATTTTCAAAACTTTTTTTTAAGGAGCCGTCCCCAGCAGACCTGACATAAAAAGGTGTCTTGGTTTACAACCAGTTTGTGAACCTCCCAACTGGACCTTGTCCTCAGTCCTGGTCCAGTATCTCTGTATTTGCCTAGCCTCTCACTTCATTGTTTTCTTACTGTATCTTCAGTTTTGACCCACCCACCCAAAACCCACTGCTGTCGAGTAGATTCCAACTCATTGTGACCCTATAGGACAGAGCAGAACCGCTCCACAGGGTTTCCAAGGCTGTAATTCTTATAGGGAAACCCTGGTGGTGTAGTTGTTAAGTGCTACAGCTGCTAACCAAAAGGTTGGCAGTTCAAATCCACCAGGTCCTCCTGCTCCTATAGGGTCGCTGTGAGTTGGAATCAGCTCGACAGCAATGGGTTTGGTTTGGTTTTCTTTGAATCTTTATAGGAGTAGACTGCTACGTCTTTCTCCTGCAGAGCGGCCAAGTGGGTTTGAACCACTGACCTTTCGGTTGGCAGCCAGAGCACTTAACCACTGCACCACCAGGACCTACAGAGAGGATAAACGGATCCCCCAACTAGGCTCTGCTCCTGCATTCCAGCAGTGCATCCTCAACAACTCAGAAAATCCTCTCTAGCTTCATGCCCTCTGACAAGCACACCTCTCCCCTCAACCAGTGCTGCCACCTGCTGGATGGTCTGGCACAGAACGTAAGGGCTTGGTGCAGGGAGACGGGGAATTAAACCAACAAGTGGCACAAGGCTCTCTGACACTGTTGTCACCACTACTGTGGCTCCTATAATGTTTTGATTATGGAAAAGCTATTTTCTCTCACTCCAGCCATGATCCTTCCCATTCTTCATTCCTATCCTAAGTACTACCCTTTCCAAAAAAGACTTTCCAAACCACCCATCTCTTCCTCAAAGCCCCCTAAAACTTCTCTTGTATAAGATTACTTTGCAATGACTCTATAATCTTCTTCTCTTTAAGATCTTCAGTTCTTCAATCCTACTTAAAATTTATAAGGTTAGTTGTTGCATTGCAAGGTTATTTCATCTTCCTTATACATTTTTAACCAGTTGCTGTCAAGCTGATTCTGACTCATGGCAACCCCATGGGTGTCAGAGTAGAATTGTGCTCCATACAGTTTTCAGTGGCTGATTTTCGAAAGCTGATCACCAGGTCTTTCTTCGACGCACTTCTAGATACACTCGAACCTCCAGCCTTTTGGTTAGCAGCAAAGCCCATAACTGTTTGCCTCACCCCAGCACTGCTATACTCTTTTATTACCCTGGAAGTGCATACCACAATGTCTTGCACACAGTGGGTGTTCAGTTAATATGTCTTGATTGGACTTCTCCAAATACCACTGATTCAATCCTTGGAAATAAACCCTGTTAAGCGTCCTTCTGGTTGACTTGGCTTTTTTTGTTTTCTTAATTTCCCAGTCAGTCACAAACACTGAGTTACCAGTGCTTACCCAGTCTCCCCTTATTCCTAAGAAGCTAGACTCCTAATTTCTTACCTCCTTCAGCACACATGATTATTTCAATTATCTAACCACCTTCACACTGCTCTTTCTTCTTTCCTGCGTTTACTCCGCTTAGCTGGAAGAGCACTGGCAACTTCAAATTTGCATTTTTAATCAGGCATTGCATCAGATTTTCACTCTATTATTCTTTCGCAGTTCCTCTTACATTTAAGCTACCGCTGGGTGTATGGGTGATGGCATAAATGTAAATAAGAAAGTAATTTGCTATTTTCATCTTAAAAAAAAAGTCTCTAAGCCTCAGAGAATCTTATACGAGACAACATAACATTTTATTCTTTGCATGAAAATGTTGCCTGATATTTTTAAGGTAAAAACAAAGACTCTTCTAGGGCAAAACCCTCCTTATTCCAAGTCCTTTCTAGAAAGAAACATTATTTAAATTCAGTTAGAGTGTTTGCCCAGGGTACATTTCCAAAAGGAATGGAAGCACTGCACTTCACTTTGCTTTGCTCTGCTCCACAGTATCCTACCCTGTGATTCTTGTCCATTACAACTTGATCCTGAGCCTGGAATGGAGGGTCTGCTTACTCTCTACACGGATACATCTGACCGTGGCTGGGCTACTGCACTCTGAGCAAACCCCAGCTCTGTGACAGCGCATGGAGCTGCGAGAGCCTGCCAGCTTCCTCTCTCTTACAGTCTGACTTCCGATGCCATAGAGTTTTCCATTCCCAGGTGCCTGGCTTCCTCTATCACCCAAAAGAACTATACAACCAACTCAACACTTCACAGGGTTCTTCCATTTAGGCTCTTTGCTGCCCTCTCCTGGACTTCTTTTGACACTGTCACACCCACCCAGGAACCCAGAAGTGCCCCTTCATCTCTCTCCCCTCTCAGCTATCCCACTCCAAAGACTGATGTCAGGAAGAACCTGAGAATTTGGTGATCTGAACTGGGGTATAAGTAATCCCTGCTCTTCAAATGAACTGAGAACTAGAAGTGACCCCAAACCATAAAAAGAAAGGTAGTGGGATGCATACCAACGTGGGAAGCTGATAGAGGTCTGCAGGGAGCTGAAGGAAAAAACAAATATTAAGGCACAGGCGCCACCAGATCTACCTGTTACTAGAAGTGTTTCCTTGTGCCAAATTTAGCCACTTATGTACCATTTTCCACATTCATAAAATGAATATAATCATTACTCTGCGTTATTTTAATAAGTAAATAATAGAAACAGCACTCATATAGAGTTTATCATGCCTAGCACTGTACTAAAAGCTTTATATATATTTAGTCTTTACATCTTCCTAATACCCCAGGAGGTAGATACCATCACAGTCCCATTTTACAGGTGGGAAAACTGACATGATGGCTATGGAGGCCCTTTTTGAAATACTGAAGTATGTTGTGCTTGAGTCAGATATTGACTTACAGTGTTAGAAGACCCTGAAGCCAACAAAAATAGCCACATAGTGAATACGCTCCTGAAAAAGGAGAATGGAGAACAGAGCCAGGGCTGGAGCCCAAGGTCCTGGGGTCAAGGAGCAGTGCTAGACAGTGCGGGGAGAACAGAAACTCAAGAAAGGAAACTTTGGGAGGCATGTACGGAAGGACATAAGTGTGGTGTCCAGTGGGCCACAGCTGTGGGCCCAGGCTTCCTATACTTGAATCCTGTTTGGGCCAATTATTAGCTACCCTCAGACAATTACATAACCTTTCTGACCTTTGTAAAATGGAGCTAATAACAGAACCAGCTTAATTGTATAATTATGGATAAAATGCTTATCAGAATGACTGATATGCAGTAGATGCTCAATAAGTGCTGGGAAAAAAAAAGCAAACCCATTGCCATCAAGTCAATTCCGACTCATCGCAACCTTATAGGACAGAGTAGAACTGCCCCACAGGGTTTCTAAGGCAGTCATCTTTGCGGAAGCAGACTACCACATCTTTCTCCCGTGGAGCAGCTGGTGGGTTCCAACCGCCAACCTTTTAGTTAGCAGCCAGAGCACTTAACCACTGGACCCCCAGAAGGCCTCAGTAAGTGCTAGCTATTAGTACTGGCTTAATCACTGGTGAATCTACAATTTTTCTCTCAGCAAGGAAGATCAAAAGTCACAGAACCAGTGAGTCATTTAATGTGGAAACAAAACTGGGCCCTAGTGTTGTGACTTTTTTAAGGACCCAGAGGAAATAGCAGCTGAACGAAAGCTCAGGTCAGAGTCCCTGGAATGTAGGATGGCGTAGTCATAGACATTTGCAGGTGGCTTCAAGGGTGATCTAGAAGTAGCAGAGAGTCCTGGGGAAGGAAAAATGGAAAAACTGCAGATTCCTTTCTTTCCTGAATAGATTCACTTCCAGCTCCCCTTAGGCCTTCTTTACATTCTAGATAGGGCCCTACTCTTTCACTCTAACCCAGCATATGCCTGGATCCGTACCTGGCAACCCTGGCAAAGCAGAAGGTCCTAGACAGCTAATACCCAGCTGGTAAGGCCACTTTGCTGGTGGACATGAGATCAATGGTAAGCAGTTACGGTGATGCATGATGGTGGAGAACCATCTGTCTAACAGGTAGGGTTTAATGGGACAACATCTTAAGGCAAAAATTAGTGTGTA
This sequence comes from Dugong dugon, assembly GCA_030035585.1. NCBI lineage: Eukaryota > Metazoa > Chordata > Mammalia > Sirenia > Dugongidae > Dugong > Dugong dugon. The sequence continues at coordinate 14,402,245 of CM057472.1, read as the reverse complement.
TCTGATGGCCCAAGGCTGGCTAACTCCCTCCACGTGTGATTTCAGAACAGAGACAAAGGCAGTAAAAACTTGAAGATTTCTTGAACTATTAACTTCGCCAGTGCAGTTATTTTTGTTACTCCCTTAGCTATTTTCCTGTAGTGGTTCACAGTAAAATCCTTGAAAAGAAAAGAACAGTGTGTTTATTTCAAGGATGTAAAGGATGAGAGTGGGAAATGGAGTATTTTTATCTGCTTCACAGTCTGTCCGCTCCTAAAAGGAATTCTTAGAAAACACTTAGTGGCTGGGAGCTTGGCAAACCTGGGAGTGGTGGGTGACCCAATGGGAGGACTTAACTAACCTAAGGAAGACAGTGACAGTGGGTGGGAGGGCACGAGGACAAGGGAGAACACTCCTCTGGGCTTTAACATACAAGATGCAGTTGGCTGAACTACTTCTGGTCATTGTAGCTTAAACTGTGCACCAAATTAAACCCAAAAAAACCAAACCCGTTGCCATCAAGTTGATTCTGACTCATGGCGACCCCTTGTGTTACAGATAGACTGCTCCATAGAGTTTTCTTGTCTGTAATCTTAACGGAAGCAAATCGCCAGGCCTATGTTCTGCTGTACCTCTCGGTTGGATCCAACTGTCAACCTTTAGGTTAATAATTGAGTACAAAATTTTTGAACCACCTGAGACCTCCTACCAAATTGGGCTCCTTCTTTTCCTTCCTACTCCCCCCTCCTCTTGATGGATAGGTACTGAAGACTTGAGGATATAGTTTCTCTTTCCTCTAGATCTCTGCTGGGTTGAAGCTGTACAGACAGCTTGGAATTTGCATCTCTGTCACTCCTCTCTGATGCCTTCTTCAAAAACTTCTGGAATCATTGCCTCTAGCTGACTTCTTACATTTCGGCTGGAACTTCATTTTAGAAATAGACCATCACTCTCAGTGAACGTCAGACTTTGTTCTTTCTATGTGTGTGCATTTTACCTCCCCTGGCTGAACAACCTGTAGTTGATGGAAGGACTTCATGTTCCCTCCAGCTAAGTATTTTTCTGAGTGTTCTGAGTAAAATCTTTTTTTTTAACTCATTCAAGTTCTATTCATTCCAAAGCCATTCCCCTAGTTTTGTAGTTTTTAAACTATATTGGACTAAATATACATCTCCAGGAATTGAAAAGTCTTAAATATTAAAAGCAATTTCCTACTTTAGAAAAACAGGAGAGCGCTGAGCCAGATCATAGTCTCTCTTGCTTTCTTTCCAGAGGCCCAGAGGCCGCCTTTATTACAAAAATTAACTGTGACTGAGCCCTATCTGTTAGCCAAACTATTCTAGAGTTAGGGTTGCCTATACAAAGAGCAAGCAGGTGTGGGAGCTCCTGTGTGTGAGATTTCTCAGTGGGTTATAGAGTGAGGACCATTTGTAAAGTCACAAAACTGAGGGAGAAAGATGAGCTCAGTAACTACAAAAGGGAGTCTTGCTCAGAGGTTTAGAAGGATAGCTCTCATGCTGATGAGTCCATTTGGTTTCAACCACTTTAATGTAGAGATAAGACTTCAAACAAACTTTTGAGGGATTACATTCATGTTAATTAAAACTATAGCATTTCCCAGAGATACTCATTGATTAACTATTATGTATATGAACAGAACTGATACGGGCTAGGCAGAAACTGATATATAAGAAATGAAGTCCCTACGATGAAGTGGGTACAATCTAATGGAAGGGTAAACCAATTTGGAGAGCTTGAAGCCCCAGATACAGCTCCAGGAGTGTGATCTATGGTGACATAAGAGGCTTCAAGTCAGGGTTCATATGTTCTAGGGAGAGAAAGCATCTCTCTACTCAGTATAAAGGACAAGTATTACTGAGCTCCCAGCTTCCTTTCATTGTTGAGTCCCCTTTCCACCAGCATATAAGAGCTCATCTTCTATCACTTTGTCTTTATGAGGACCATGGTGATGCCTCCTTCCCACTGCCAGCTAGGTGAAACTGTGTTAGAACTCCCCTTCCCAGTTAGCAACTCCTATTCTCCTGTCTCACCTGAAACTATCCATCAGCAATTACTTTCCAGAAGAGGCATCTGAAAGAGAAGAGAAACAATCACATTTCCTTTTTGTCTCTTTCTCTTAGCTTGCCCTGATAGCCTGGGAGGTGTGGGTTATAAATGAGTTATCATTTTGTTGGTGCTATTATATTAGATAACAGCACCAAATAGCCAACTAGTATTTCACACATCCCTTTTATATCCTATAGGTCCTGGAAAAAGGAACAGGATTCATATCTTGGGTCCCAGCAGATTCAGTGAAACATTGGGAGGAAAAATACCATCCCATTATATGAGCTTTTTTTTTGCTGATTTATTTATCTCCTTATTTTTTCCAGTTTCATCTACAAATTTTGATCAGACACATAGCTGATATGTATGTATAAGTCAATATTTTAATGTAATCAATTGATAATTGAGTGTCTGCTGTGCCTCTAGTAGTTAAGAAGGTATAATGCTAGGTTCCATGAGGAATACAAAGAAAAGAAGAAGGTATTCCTGCCCTTCCAGAAAAAATGGTTCTGTGGGAAGGGTATAGCACATGTATATGAAAAGAATAATGGACAGCAATTAAATATAAATGCAAATTAAGTAATTTAGAAGGGTAGTTGTCTAGGAATTCAAAAACAGGAGTTATAAATACAGGCTCTAGCTGGAGAGGTAAAATTTGAGGTGGATCTGTTAGATGAGATGGTAGCATTGAAACGGTGAGTGGACTACAGACTATATCCTGATGGTTAAATATAAGCAAAATAGTGAAGTGGAAATATTGAGGGGCTTGAGGGAGCAGTGAGTAAATCCTTCAGGCAGCAGTAGGGTTCCAGAACTATCCTGGAGGTCAGGTTGGGAACTTAAAAAAAAAAAAAATGGTTTCCATCAAGTTGATTCTGACTCGTGGCAACCCTGGGTGTGTCAGAATAGAACTGTGCTCCATAGGGTTTTCAATGGCTGATTGTTTGGAAGTAGCTCACCAGGCTTTTCTTCTGAGGTGTCTCTGGGTGGACTCAGACCTCCAGCCTTTCAGTTAGTAGCAAAACACGTTAACCCCTTGCCCCACCCAGGGACTACAAGTTGGGGGCTGGGCAAAAGTAATCTGTGCAAGGTCTAATATTGCTGCATACTTAGGTTACAAAGACATAAATCAACCCTTTGAACTTATAGTTTATCATCTTATCCCCCATTTTTGATGTTTTCAGAATGCCTCCTCTAAGCATGTATTTCCAAAAGCTCTCCAGACAGCAATCTCCGTTCAGCTGGCTCAGTACAGAGCGGCCGGTGGAATCTACAGCTAATGAGCAAACATGAGCAGTGATTGAATGGTAGTCACGTCCAGATTCACTCGATGCTGTTTCAGGGACTCGCAGCATTGTTTTTAAATCCCTCGGCTTTTCCCTGATAAATTAGTTATACTATTTATAATATGCAGCCAATAGTCTAATTATAAGAATGTTTATCTCTTGCACGCTGAAGGCAGCATAATGGCAAGGAAAGCACACCGGCGTATGAAGTGGAGCTGACCTAGGCTTTGCCATTAACTCCCTGTGCAACCTTCAGCAAGTCACTCAGTCTCCATGAACCAAATTAGCTCATCTATAGAATGGGAGTAACCTTCTCCATCTCACAGTGACTGTGAGGATCAATCTGAGGAAAATGTATACAAAAAGATTGGGAAAACTCTAAATCACTGTGTAAGTGTGGGGTGTGACTCTTTTTTCCCTGATCACTACCAGGCTAATTTGTTAAACTGCTAATTGGAGATGTTACAGAAATCCGTTATTAACATTTTTATTCATCAAGCTCTAGATCAGTGAATCTGAGCTTTATTTGGTGATAGATGTAACTAAAAATAATAAAAAGAACAGCAATAATGATAACCTCCTCCCTTCCCCACCACCCCCCCCAAAAAAAAAACTTACTGCCATTGAGTGGATTCTGACTCACAGTAACTCGATAGGACAGAGCAGAACTGCCCCATAGGGTTTCACAAGGCTGTAATCTTTACAGAACAGACTGCCACATCTTTCTCCCTCAAAATGGCTGATGGATTCAAACCACCAACTTTTCAGTTAGCAGCCTAGTGCTTAACCACTGCACCACCAGGGCTCCCTAAGGTAATGATAGCTGATACTTATTAGTGCTAACTGTATGCCAGGCACTATTATAAAACTTTCACATCTGCTATATCATTAATCCTCATAACAACTCTATGAGGTAGGTACTTACCACCTTACAGATAGGAAAAGTAAGTAAGGTACAGAGGAGGTGGGTCATTTTTTCCAGTAAGTAGTGGAGCTGGGATTGCAACCAAGCCAGTCTTGCTTCAAAGTCCACGTTCTAAACCACTCTCTTCCCTGAGTGAATAGAACCAAAAACCAAACCTATTGCCATCGAGTCGATTCCAACTCACAGTGACCCTAAAGGACAGGGTTTCCGTAGGGTTTCCAAGGGGCGCCTGGTGGATTTGAACTGCCAACCTTTTGGTTACCAGCTGTAGCTCTTAACCACTACACCACCAGGGTTTCCTGAGTAAATAGAGACACTCGAAATTCACAGCTTCCCTAAAAGTCCATGGATCAGAAATTTAAAACTCCCACACTGGAGGGAAATAGTCTAGTTTAGCATTCTTTAGAATATATCATTCGTTTATACATTTTTTTTCCTGCCACTGTAGCTATATTTGAGGAGAGACACACAGAGAGTCCCCAAGTGGAATTTCCTATTCCTCACTTTTAAACTTTTCCTTTTTATCCTGATTATATTGAACATCAGTGTTTGAAAATGTTGGAGAAGAGATCAATGTGCTTGACTGTCTCCTACCAGCCTATGAGCCTTCCTTTCACCACTCTGGTCAGCTAACTCCTTGCTGAGAACAGCATGAATGTTCAGCATGTACTAGCTGCTCAGTCCTTCACCATGCTCACTGAGTATTGTTTGGATGAAAGTCGTCCTACTTCAGAAATCCAAGTGCTTCCTCCGGAGTTGGCAGCCCAGAGCTCTTAGAAAGGAAATCCAAACTGCTTCCATTACCCACAGAGAAATGTGCTGGTGAAAGAGGTACGTGTGGAGCAAAGGTAGAGCATTGCTCAAAAGGCCATGCATCCCAGACAGCAATTTTCAGTCAGCAAGAACAGTTTTTCCAGAAAGTTGCCCTCATGAAGAAGCTGCTTTAGGAGGCAGATCTGCAAAACTACACCTGCAGGCCTGAAATCAGTGTCCTGCAGGATGAACCCAGCTTCTGGAGGGACCGTAGGGGCACAGCCAACCAAGTCAGGGATTCTTTTTTTTTTTTTTTTTCACTGTAGGGATTCTGAGATTGTAACTTTCATTCCACAAATTTTCAGATTGCATGTGACTCATTTTTACACAGATTTATGGAATGTAAAGAGGAAGGAGTCCAGCAGCATACAGCTCAACACCCCCACTCCTCTTCTATTCCCCATAAAGCTGTTGTGGAAGCATTACTACACTCCACAAAACATCAGCTTTTTTTCCTTGGCAACATTTCCCCAGGTAACATTAAAGACATGTCATCTATAAAATCAAATGACATTTGTTTTAAGTATTCTCTCTTGTTATCACTCTTTTTCATGAAAAAAAGAAATAGAGTAATTTAATTGTATGGGGAAAAGGGTGCATCATACCTGGCCTTGGCAATACAGGTGAGTGCAGAAGATGAGAAGGAGATGGTAGATATACCTGGCAAGAATGAAGGATGGGATACATGGAAACTGAATAACACCCTGCTTACAAACCACTGGGTAATAGAAGAAATCAGAAATGGAATAAAAAAAACATTCCTAGAATCAAACGAGAACGAAAACACATCATACCAAAACCTTTAGGACACAGCAAAGGCAGTGCTCAGAGGTCAATTTATAGCAATAGATGCACACATCAAAAAAGAAGAAAGGGACAAAATCAAAACATTAGCTACCCAACTCGAACAAATAGAAAGAGAATAGCAAAAAAAGCCCACAGCCACTGGAAGAAAGGAAATAATAAAGATCAGAGCAGAAATAATTGAAATAGATTATAGAAAAACAATAAAAAGAATCAACAAAACCAAAAGTTGGTTCCTTGAAAGGATCAACAAAATTGACAAGCCACTGGCCAAACTGACAAAAGAAAAACAGGAGAGGACACAAATAACTCATATAAGAAATGAAATGGGGGACGTTACAACAGACCCAACTGAAATAAAAAGAATCATAACAGAGTATTATGAAAAAATATACTCCTACAAATTGGAAAACCTAGAAGAAATGGACAAATTTCTAGAAACACACTACCTACTGAAATTAACACAAAATGATGTTGAAAATCTAAACAGACCCATAACAAGAGAAGAGATTGAAAAGGTAATTAAAAAAAAAAAACTCCCAACAAAAAAAAGCCCTGGCCCAGATGGCTTCACTGGAGAATTCCACCAAACATTCAGAGAAGAGCTACACCAGTACTACTCAAACTACTTCAGAACATGGAAAAGGAAGTGATACTTCTGAATTCATTCAATGAAGCCAGCATAACTCTGATACCAAAACCATGAAAAGACACCATGAAAAAAGAAAATTACAGACCAATATCTCTCATGAATAGAGATGCAAAAATTCTCAGCAAAATCTAGCCAATAGAATTCAGCATCATATCAAAAAAAATAATACACCACAACCAAGTAGGATCCATACCAGGTATGCAAGGATGTTTCAACATTAGAAAATCAATCAGTGGAATCCACCACTGTCTTAGGCTGGGTTCTCTAGAGAAGCAAAACCAGTAAAGTGTATAAATATATATATAGAGAGAGATTATATCAAGAAAACAGCTCACGTGATTGTAGAGGCTAGAATGTCCCAAGTCCATGGATCAGGGTAGAGGCCTCTCCCAAGTTACACAGCTGCAGTAGCTGGCAAGCCCAAGATCGGAAGGTCAGAGAGCAGGGCTCCCACTCACCGGCTGTGCAGATCGACGAAACCCAGGTTCAGCAGATAAGCTGACAGCTCAAGTCCCAAGAACGGGAGATGAGATGACAGGAAGCAGCTGCAGGATCCAGAGAGAGCAAAAAGCCAGAACGTCTGCTTATATACAAATGTGGGCCACACCCCCAAGGAGACTCCCTTTCATCTGATTGGCTACTCACAGTATAGTCAATCATGGGAGTGATTACATTAAAACATGGAGAATCATGGCCCAGCCAAGTTGACACACAATCTTAACCATCACAACCACATTTATAAAAAAGATTGAAGTGTGGGAAAGCTGACATCATCATCTTCATGATGTTAACATTTTCATGCATTATATTATTTCATCCTTACAATAACCTTATAATTGGCACTATTATTTTCTCATCTTGAGAAAACTTAATCACAAAGAGGTGAAATATCTTGTCCAAATTCACATAGCTAATTATTAAGAATGAACTCAGGCATTCTGGCTCTACATCTCTATACTATACTCTCAAAATCAACTCATTCTTTATTTACAAATAGCTATATATTTTAATTTTTATTGTGCTTTAGGTGAAAGTTTACAAAGCATATTATTTTGCCATTTGATAATTTGTACATGAAGTGTTCCATGACATTGGCTGCATTCCCCACAATGTGTCAGCATGCTCCCCATTTCTGCCCTGATTTTCCGTTTCCTTTAGTCAAAATTTTCTACCCCTTCCTGCCTTCTCACTTTTGCTTTTAGGCAAATGTTGTCCTTCTGATCTTGTACAACTGATTGTTCTAGGGAGCATGTTGCTCTCTGGTATTATTGTTTATTTTATGGGCCTATCTATTGTTCAGAAGGATGTCTTAGGGCTGTAGTCTTGGGGGTTCCTCCAGTCTTTGTCAGACCAATTAGTCTGGTCTTTTTTATGAATTTTATTTCTTGTTCTACATTTTTCTCCTGCTCTGTCCAGGACCCTCTGTTGTGATCCCAGTCAGAGTGATCAGTAGTAACAGCTAGGCACCATCTAGTTCTGGTCTCAGGGTCGTATAGGCTGTGGTTCATATGCTCCATTAGTCCATTGGACTAATTGCTCCCTTGAGTCTTTGGTTTTCTTGATTCTCCTTTGCTGTGGACAGGAAGAGACCAATGGTTATATCTTAGATGGCTGCTTACAAGCTTTTAAGACCCCAGATGCTACTCACCAAAGCAGGATGCAGAAGATTGTCTTTACGAACTATGTTGTGCCAATTGATGTAGATGTCCCCTGAGTCTATGGTTCTTTGTTTTCAAGCCTAGGAACTTCATCCTGTGAGGCATTCAGTTATATCTAAGAATTTTCCATGATTGTGGCCCTTGTGTGCTCTATTGTGTATGTTAATATATATGTAGCACCTACAATTATGTATGTAGAAATATCCACAGCCAAACCTATATCTGCAGGTGAGTGTGCTCCCTTACACCTCCCACACCTCCTTAACATATCTATCTACCTATGTATCCATTTGTAAATTATTGTTTGTTAATACTATTGTTGCAGGATTGTCTGTGTTATATTTGTCCTTTTACTGTAGTTGTCCTTTATTCTTGTGTTTTTCTCAGTGTCTTCCTTTGCCTTGGTCATGTTATGTTGATTTCCCCCATACTGTGTATTGCCTTTCCCTTCACCAGTATTAACACATCTTCTATCTAGTTAGTAATTTTCTCTCTCTCTCCTTCCCATTCCTGGTAACCGTCAATTTTTTTTATAATACTTATCTCATGCAATATTTGTCCTTTTATGATTGATTTATTTCACTCAGCGTAATGTCCTCCAAATTCATCCATGTTGTTAAATGATTCATGGGTTCATCACCACTCCTTATCATTATGTAGTATTCCATTGTGTGTATATGCCACAGTTTATCTGTTCATACATTGATGAGCACTTAGGTTGTTTCTATATTTTTGTTATTGTAAATAATGCTGCAATGAACATGGGTATGCATATGTCTATTCGTGTCACAGCTCTTATTTCTTTAGGGTATACACCTATGAGTGAGATTGCTGGATCATATGGTATTTTTATTTCCAGCTTTTTAAGGAAGCATCATACTATTTTCCATAGTGGTTGTACCATTTTACATTTCCACCAGCAGTGTATAAGAGTTCCCACAACCTCACCAACATTTGTTATTTTCTAATTTTCTTATTAGTTCCATTATTGTCAGGGTGAGATGGTATCTTGTTATAGTTTTGATTTGCATCTCTCTAATGACTAATGTTTGCAAGCATTTTTTCATGTGTTTGTTAGCTGTCTTCTGTGGTGAAGTGTCTGTTCATATCCTTTGCCCATTTTTAATTGGGTTGTCTTTTTGTTGTTGAGATGTTGAAATTTTCTAGAAATGTTAGACCCTTGTCAGATATGTTGTAGCCAAAAAAATTTTTTCCCAGTCTTTAGGTTCTCTCTTTACTCTTTCGGAGAAGTCTTTTGATGAGCATAAGTGTTTAATTCTTATTGTTGTTGTTAGGCGCTGTTGAGTCAGTTCCAACTCATAGAGACCATATGTACAACAGAACCAAACACTGTGCCATCCTCACAATTGTTATCATGTTTGAGACCATTTTTTTTGCAGCCACTGTGCCAATCCATCTTGTGGAGGGTCTTCCTCTTTTTCTCTGACCCTCTACTTTACCAAGCATGATGTCCTTCTCCAGGGACTAATCCCTTCTGATAACATGTCCAAAGTATGTGAGGCAAAGTCTCACCATCCTCACTTCCAAGGAGCACTCTGGCTGTATTTCTTCCAAGACATGCACCTGTCAGTTTGTCATACTGTGGTGGTTTGCAGGTTGCTGTGATACTGGAAGCTTTGCCTCTGGTATTTCAAATACCAGCAGGGTCACCCTTGGTGGACAAGTTTCAGCGGAGCTTCCAGACTAAGACAAACTAGGAAGAATGACCTGGCAGTCTACTTCTGAAAAAACTGGCCACTGAAAACCATATTAATTTTTAGAAGGTCCCATTTTTCTAGTTCATCTTCTGCTGTTTGTGTATTTTTAGTTGTGTTGTATTTTATTTATGCCATATATTAACATTAACTTCAATGCAATGAGGTAGTTAATTTTATCCCTGTTTTATTGTTTCACTTGCAGAAATAAAGAGGCAGAGATTAAGGAATGTACCCAAGATCACTCTGTTAGTAAGAAGCCAGGATCCAGGGGCCATGTGGGACATTGATACCAACAGGAACACAAAAAGATAGGTGTTAATAGAAGGAACCTCTTGATGCCTCTCCCCTTAACTTTTTTTTTTCTCTTTTTCTTAGACTATCAGGTGACATCCTCCTTGGAGAGGGCTGAGACACAGCCAGCTGTGGCAGACATCTGACAGGAATCTGTATGGCTCTCTGTTGCATTTCCTTGTCTCTGCTGCAACTTTAAACTTGCCTCTGAACTTGGACTTGCTAGCTCTTCCCCATCTTCCCTGCCAATCCAGCCTCCAGAGCTGACAGCCCAGTTTTCCTCCACTCGTTTCCCAGTTCCCAGCTTTCTACTCCCCTGCTGCCCACTCCTGACTCCAGTCCAGCCCTAGACCACTGTTCCTCCTCACACTCCCCTTCTAATTACAGGGCAGGGCAGGGGGCGTGGGGTCTGAAAACTGATGTCTTCACCTGAGCAGTTCATAGTGAAACTGAATTCAAAATACATATTTGTGAGACCACATACAATAGCACCAAAACAGCCTGTAAGCATAGAGTTTGTGTGAAGACTGGACACAGATGCAGATAGAGTTCAAAAGAATTCAACATCAATCTGGGCTACTTTCTAGGAGCCTTGGTGACAGCTGAGCTTTCCTCAAGTTGACAACTCCCAGGGCAATGCAACCTTCCCAATGACCAGGGTTCTAACTTTCTGTGGAGATCAGTCAGCTAACCACCATGAACAAGGGCAAGTGATTTTAGCAGGTGGCATGCAAGAGAAGTACACGGGGAACTTACTATCTAGCTGGCAATGCACCTCCCCACGATCTATGCAATGCTTCTCTTCACTGCTGACGATCCCATGGTATGGTCTTCAGCTCAAACCTAGTCATGCTGCCTCTCCCTCCTTCCTTTTCTTACCCCTCTATTATCACCCTAAAAAGAATTTTCACTTTAGAAAGTGACCTTGTGGAGCTGAAGCATGTAGTTTTAAAAGCTCCATAGGGTTTTCGTTTGAAAAGTCATTGTGGACTTTAGATTGACTTTCTCTTGAAGGCAGTTTAAACCTTGTTCATTTGGGAGAACAGACGAGAAGGGCTAGGAACCCCCAGGCTTCAGCTGCCAGCTGTCTCATTTCTCTGCTCACATTTCTTCTCCTCCCCAGCAAGATTAAGATGAGTGAAATAATTTCTTTCTTTTTAGATATCATTGTAACATTCAAATTTTCCATTACTGTCAGTTTCTTGAAACTTGTCTCATTAGCATTTTCAGAACAGTTTGAAAAAAAAAAACCTTTCATCAAGGAAATAAATGTGCAGGATATCTAAATGCAAGTAAGTTGTCACGGGATTTCATTGACATAAATTTGTCCTCTCTTGTCTTCATTTTTGCTTTCTCAGTTGCTTTTTAGTATTTTAGAGCCTGGGAACCATACCCAAGTCTCTTTTATTTGAAGACCAGGAAAGAAGTGACCTAGATTACAAAGTAAAGTTTCCTCATCCCAGAGCATAAGGAGAGATAGTGGGGCTGTTAAATCACACTCCACAAGCCTTCTAAGAACAAAGGGAGAAATGCAGGAAGCCCACTCAGTGTAATAGAAATCACATTCTAGAAATCAACCCGTGACTGAAGGGTTTTTTGCAAGCTCCACATGCTTGTGTGTGTGTTATGTGTGTGTGTGTGTGTGTGTGTTTAAAAGTGGAGAAGAGAGCTGGGTTAGCAAGAAAACCTAAGAGTCTTGGGTCTCCTTATCTCCAATACAGCTAACAGGTAAGAGCTCCCTGGTGTTCTCTCAGTGATAAAGACCTAATCAACTCTTTATTTCTCCTCATATGAAAGTAGTTTTGAGAATGCACATGGATTAACACTAAGAAGCTAATTATTTTGTGAGCTGAGATCACTTTTCCAAAGGGAAAAGATCTCCTAAGAGCTGGAGCAGCAGCCTCTTTTATAGCATTTCCTAGAAATGGGGACATAGACTTGAAAGCTGCCTCAGCAAAACGAAGGTGTTTTCTCTCAAGGGAACTGGGAAACATTTTGAGTTAGGACATTAAGGCCCATACTTGTGGGACAGGGAAGACAGGGGAGTCCCTGGGTGGTACAAGCAGTTAACAAGCTCGGCTGCTAACCGAAAGGTTGGTGGTCAAGAAGACAGGCCTGGAAATATACTTCCAAAAAATCAGCCATTGGAAAACCTATTCTACTCTGATACACATGGGGTCACTGTGAGTCAGAATGGACTCAAAGGCTTGTGATAGGCAAGAGAGAAAGAGAAAATATGTAGACTGGATGGGCTTCTAACTAAAAATACAAGGCCAGCAAAACTTCTATGTGATATTTGCTGCAAACTCTGCTTGTTGGAAATCATATAGTACCCAAAGGAGGGGAATGGTTTTGTTGTTCATTTAAGAGGATCAGCATTTCTATTGGCAGTTTCTACCCAGACCCTCCACTAGAAGAGAGAGGGCACAACCCCAGAGGGAATGTTGCTCGAGATCTAAAAAGGACAACTTTTCTAGCAGGACTTTCCAAAGTTGGTGAAAAGATAAAGAGACTATCTGTCTAGCCTCGGTCATTTCAGAAACCCTTTGTTTGCAAACTCATCTGTTTGTACGCTACTATTTTCTCTGTGGATATTCTTTTCTATTTCATTTTTTCAGTAAAATCCCCATGGGAAGTATTACGGTGTTTCACAAAGGGAATTATTTTGTCTGACTAGGCCAAAAAGAAATCCATCTTCTAAATTCCATCATATGCTTTTAAATTTTCTCTTTTATCAATTCAAGAAACAGTCATTGAGTGCCTGTTATGTTCCAGGCATGCTTCTAGAAACTGGGAAGTCATTCATTAACAAAATGGACCAAATTCTTGCCCTCAGGGAGCTTCTAAGCAGGGGCAGATAACAAACAAAATAAATTATTGAATTATATATTGTATTAGAAGGTGATAAATCACGCAGTGAGAAATGAAGGCTGGAGGAGGGCAAGGAGTTGGAGAGAGGGGCTTCACATCAAATGGTGTGATCAAGGACCAAAAGAAAAATCAAATCAGTTGCCTTTGAGTTGACTTTGGACAAAATGAGTTGGCTCCAACTCATGGGGACCCCATGTGTGTCAGAGTAGAACTCTGCTCCGTATGGTTTTCAGTGGCTGATTTTTTGGTAGTAGATCACCACGTCTTACTTCCGAGGTGCCTCTGGGTGGACTTGAACCTCCAGCCTTTTTGTTAGCAGCCAAGCAGGTTAACTGTTTGCACCACCAGGGACTCCAGTGATCAGGTAACAGCCTCACTGTAATGGTGACATTTGAAGGAGGAGAAGAAGAAAGCCATGCAGATCTCTGGGGGAAACTTGATATAAGCAGAAGGAACAGTAAATGCAAAGTCCCTGAGATGTGTTCATGTCTGTAGCCTGCACATAATGTGTAAAGGAAGATGAATAAGATAATTAACAGGGGTCAGACGACTTAGGGCCTTGTAGGTGATTGTAAAGACCTTGATTTTTATTCGGACTAGAATGAGAATCCTTGGAGGGTTTTAAGCAGAGGAGTAACGTGGTCTGACTTCATATTTTTAAAAGACCATTCTGGCTTCAGCGTTGAGGCTAGACTGCAGGGGGACAGAGGGGAAAGCAGAAGCTTGTATTTTGGGGACAACTAAGATAAATACATTAAGCTAAATAAATTCCAGGCTAGGGGTACAGATACCCATGTATTCTGTCCTCACAGGCTTGCTTTTGACTTCCCAGATATAAATCCTTTTACCAAGACACCTTTCCCTCTGTCCAGAGAAAAATCTGATCAAGAAGTCAATTAGCACCCAAACTGGTAAGCACATTTAACCTTTCTGTTGTTTTGGGAAAGTTGGTCACTGAGCACCAAGCTGGCTTATCTTGATTAGATGAATTCAGCTAACTCATGCTAGTAAGTAAAACTTGTCTAAATTTCGATTCTGTATAAAGTTGTTGTTCCTTGTAAATTGTCTTATAATTACTTTTTGTTTGGCTCTTGGCCCAGAGAAACCATTTTAACTCTTGCATCTAAGAAAAGCTTTTAAAAACAACTGTTACATTTTCCAAGGTTTGAACCTAAATCATTTTTTCACCAGAATATTCTAGCTGGACTTTTTATTGCTCTTGAAAAATGAAAAGAGCCTATAACCTAAGGCCTTTACCTTGATGTAAAAAATTGGAAGTTTTAACTAAAAATTTCTCCAAATGCCTAAGAAGATAAGAAGCACTTTGAGGAAGTTAATTAACATTCTAATGACCTTTACAAGAGAAAATATCTTAAAATGTTCTTGGTGTAGTCATTGCTAAGAACCTAATTCTGTAACAAATATAGCAGTGACAATATACTTGTAGATGGGGGCCTAGTTACTATCTCATTTTACAGATGGAGAAACAGACTCAAGGTCACACAGCTAAGAAGTGGCAGAGTTGAAATTTTAACCCACTTCTGTTGTGCCAAAAGCCCTCCACTTATGGTGTCTGGCCAAACTAAGTATTCTGTGGCTTATCCGATAGGAACTGTGTTTTAAAACATGTTGAAAACCTGAATTACCTTCTTCTTCTACATTCTACATTTCTTTAAGAAGCAAACTTCTACTCCCCAATTAAAAAAAAAAAAAAGATAGGAAGTTTGGCTGGCCTGACTACCGGCAAAGAAGTTGGGAATAGAAAGACTAAAATGTATGGAGTTGGTAGTCAAGCTGGAAAGCCTGGATAATCCTATAGCGCTCTCTTAAATGGTCTAGTCACAGCCTAGTGTTGAAAGAAAAAATCTCTGACCAACAAGTCAATTAAAGTTAAAAGTTTTTTATTGGGCAGAAAAAAATTAAGTTTAAACAAAAAAAAAAAGATCAAACCAAACCGGTTGCTGTTGAGTCAACTCCAGCTTATGGCAACCCCTTGTTTTACAGAGTAGAACTACTCCATGGGGGTTTTCTTGGCTGTAATCTTTAAAGAAGCAGATTGCTAGGCGTTTCTTCCACAGAGCTGCTGCATGGGTTCAAACTGCCAACCTTTAGGCTAACAGCTGCTGGTAAATCATTTGTGCCACCTAAGGATCTAAGTTTAAATGCGGGGTGGAGAGGAGAGAGTTTCTTTAACACTAGGCATAGGGCTCGTACCAAATCACACCACTCAAAGATGAGCCCAGACCTGAGGGAACAGCTGTGTTTGGCCTCCCTGGTGCTGGGAGCTGTTAAAGTGATTCACTAACTCTCAAAGAGGGGAATTAAAATAATCTCCATCTAAACTAAGAGAGGAGCCCTGGTGGCTCAGTGGTTAAGAGCTTATCTGCTAACCAAAACGTTGGCAGTTCGAATTCACCAGCTGCTCCTTGGAAACTCTATGGGGCAGTTCTACTCTGTCCTATAGGGTCACTATGAGTCAGAAGCAACTTGGCAGCAAAGTGTTTGGTTTTCTTCAACTAAGAGAAGTTATAAAAACCAAGAGGCAGCCAGTGGCTGTGGATAGGGAGCAGGAGGCTGTCAGAAAATACGTCTAACATTTACAAACAACTCAAACTACATTTTCCCTCTGATGATACAGATGTCCTTCTAGGTACAATCCGTGAAAACCTGACCTTTAGAAACAGAATGATTGGCTAATTACTGTCAATTATTTTTAAGTCAGTCTGTCAGAGTCTGAAGAGAACAACCTTTAGGATATTATAGAAATTGAATTTAAATAGAAAACAACAATTATTTCAAAGAGCGATGGTAAGTGTCTTGGTGGCCCTGTGGTACCTGTTGCAGCTTGTGTGGGAGTCACTGCTCAGGCAGGCAGATGCTGATTTGAACCCAGTCACTTCAGAGAAACAAAGAAGGCTGAGGAGCTATCAGTGGCCAGATTTGGGGAGAGCTCTCAGAGAGAGGTACCCATCAGGGCTGCCTTAGGCTCTGCCTGAGCAACAACCAGCCATGGGGTGGGGGGTGGAGGATTACATCTGGCCTGGAAACAAAGCTTTAAGGCGTGAGGAGTCAGTTTCATGTGATGTTAAGAAGCAGGTCCTAGGGAGCTGAGCCCGTAAATGCTGATGGAGTTGAAGGCAGAGAAGCAACCCCTCCTTCTGCCACTGCCACGAAAGAATTGCCCTTAAGGAGCATGCTTTGCACTGTCTGCACATAAAAATTATTCTAAGCAGGAAAAAGTGTTTATTCTCTGAAAAAAAATTTTAGGATATTGATTGCTCAGTTTTTTTCTCTCTCAGACTGTTGACACATACGAAGTGTTTTGACTTTACAGACTAAAAACAAAAAAAATTCCAAGAGTAAAATAGAGTTTACAAACTTTTAAGATATGCTTTCTTACTTTCTTTTCCTTTCTTTTGTTAAAGTGGAAACTGAGTGACAAGAAATGAACTGGTTTATTCTTAGGATGGAGTGGATTAAAGGGAGGAGTTCAACAGCGTGGAGACTGAAACCCTAAGTGGCCTCCCTGGGCCTCTAAACCAAAAAAAAACCTGTTGCCATCCAGTCGATTCCGACTCATAGTGACCCTATAGGACAGAGTAGAACTTCCCCATAGGGTTTCCAAGAAGCTACTGGTGGATTCAAACTACCGACCTTTTGGTTAGCAGCCATAGTTCTTAACAGCATTCTCAAGATAAACCAAAACCAAACCAAGCCTATTGCCATCAAGTCAGTTCTGATAAATGGCAGACCAACATGTCACAAAGTAGAAGTGAGCTGCATAGGGTTTTCTTGGCTGTAAGCTTTACAGAAGCAGATCACCAGGCCTTCGGCCTGTAGCGCCAGTAGGTGGGTTGAAACCACCAAACCTTTTGGTTAGTAGAAAGTGCAAACCGTTTGAGCCACCCAGGGATGTTATTCTCAAGATAGGGTCTTTTATGTGTTTAAAAAGATTTCTCTAAACACCAGGAAGGAGGGAAGTAACGAGGGAGACATAAAAACCAAAATAGTTCAGCATCCTAAAATAAACATTTATTTTGGTTACTCATCCCAAGAGATTATTCTTTCTGTGTTCTCTTCCAATAATATAAGTATATGTATAAACATGCAAACTTAGAAAACAGGCTTTTTTTAACAATTTTGTCACAAATAGCTTTTAAGATAAAAAGCATGTTTTTCCTCCTAAAGAAAACTTACTTATCAAATTGCAAAAATAAATTTTAATGATAATACACCAAATATTGACAAAGATACAGAGCATTTTCATTTTTTATTTGTGGGGATGTAAATTGATACAACCCTTTTGAAAAGCACTTTTGAGAAATATATCAACAACCTTTTAAAAATACACATCTCTTTGGTCCTGGTAATGCTACATTGAGAATTTATGCTGTGAAAAATAGCTCTAAACATATAAAAAGATTTATTTTAAAAATGTGTTTAGAACAGCATATTTAAAAAATAATAGTATACGTTTAGAGATAACCTGTCTAACCCTGAGGGAATGGTTAAACACCTCCATTAGCTGTTAGGATAATGCTTACAAATATTATGTGGAACACTGTTGATATAATGTTGAGCAGTTTTGTTTTGTTTTTAAAAAGCTGACTTTTGATTCTGGCAGTATGGTACATTAGATCTTCTCAATAACCTTCCTACTGAAAACAATTTAAAATGCTCTCTCTATATATACATATGTATATCTATATATACATATGTATATATAGAGAGAGAGAGCCCTGTTGGCCCAGTGGTTAAGAGCTCAGCTGCTAACCAAAAGGTCGGCAGTTGAAATCCACCAACTGCTCCTTGAAGACCCTATAGGGAAGTTCTACTCTGACCTATAGGGTAGCTATGAGTTGAAATCAACTCGATCGCAACACATTTGTGTGTTTTGATATACTTTTTTTTTTTTTTTAATGAATCTTCAGATCCCAAAAACAAGTGAAAAAGGTAACCATTTCCAAGCAAGCCAGCATTTAGCCCAGCTTAGCTCTCATTTTCTGAGGCACCTCTGCGGATTCCAACCTCCAACCTTTTGGTTAGCAGCTGAGCGTGTTAACCATTTCTACCATCCAGGGACTCCTCTGCACTCTTAGTGTAAGGGTAAATGGAAAATAAGCTCACTGTGTAGAAAAGGACAGCAAGGTGGAGAAATAAATCTTCCTGTAGAATCTGTAGCCATAAACCAGTTTTCACAGTGGTTTATGGTCAGAAAAACTTCAAGCTGAGAAATATAATTTATTGGGGTTGCAGGTTGGTAGTGACTCAGGAAACATCAAAAGCAATGACAACTCCTCTCTGGAGAGTCCAAACTTTAAACCAAGCCTTAGATAATAGCTAAAAAAGTGAGTTTCCAAGGAATATGTGCTTATTGTCAAATATCACAACATATCCTGAGGGAACCCCAATGAGAAACAACTAACAGCAGAAACAGTCTTGCAAAGTATTCAGATATTAGAATTACCAGACACAGAGAGTGCAAAAAAAAAAAAAAAAAAATGTTTAATATATCTAAAGAAATAAAAGACTTGAAAATATGAGCAAGGAACAACAAAATATTATAAAATCACACAAATAGGTTGGAAAAGAAATAAATAGAATTTCTAGAAATAAAAATATAATTTTGAATTAAAAAAATTACAACGGGTAAATTAACAAATAATTGGATATGGCTCAGCAGAAATCAATTAAACCGAATACAGATCTGAATAAATCATACAGTGAGGAAAGGAGAAAACACAAAGAGGAACACACTGAGGACAGGGTGAGAAGTTGTAACATCTAATTGAAGTTTCAGGAGGAAATAATAAACAGAAAGTGGAAAAATAGTAGTTCTGGAGATAATGGTCAAACTTTCAAGAGCTTCCAAAAGAACTGATCCTCAGATTCAGGAAGCAAACAAATAATAAGCAAGATAAATAAAAAGAAATTCTCTAGATACAAATCATAGTGAAAACTGCAAAACATCGAAGACAAAGAGAAAATCTATAAAGCAACCAGAAGAAAAGACATTTCTGTAAAAAACCCAATGCTGTCAAGTCGATTCCGACTCATAGCGACCCTAAATGACAGGGTAGAACTGCCTCACAGGGTTTCCAAGGAGCAGCTGGTGAATTCAAACTGCCAACCTTTTGGCTAGCGCTGAGCTCTTAACCACTATGCCACCAGGGCTCCTATAAAGACACTGCAATTAGCCTGATTGAGTGAATTTTCTATTACAAATAAATGAAAACCATAAGAAAATGAATGGTATCTTTAACGTGCTGAGAGAAAATAACTGTCAGCCTACAATGGAATATTTAGTGAAATTATCTTTTAAGAATGGAAGGAAAAAATAATTTATACAGGCCAAAAGAAAACAGAATTTATCACCAACAGATTCTTATTAATGAAAATTCTAAAGGATGAGATTCAGGTACGAATGATATCAAATGGCAAGTGTCACAGGTAAAATATATTTGTAAATATGTGGGTAACTCTAAGCAAATACAGACTGTATGAAATAATAATATCCATTTTTTCAAATTAAAGAAAGATAAAACCAAATAATGGGCAACATTAGCATATAATTTGAGAGAAAATTGATTGGATCTGAAGCATTTTTCATCTTTTTTATTGTTTGGGAAGAGGGTAAAGATATTGATTAATATTAGACTTTTTAAAGTACACCTGTTAAATTATCTGGGGTAACCATTTTTTAAAAAAAATGGATATGTAAAATACAGGCTTCAGATGCATAGAAGACAAAATAAACACAAAAAAAATAAATAAATTTAACCACTTATGCAAAACTTAACCTAATATAGTTAAGAATATACATACTCATATTCACACATATATGTATACATAGGTGCATGTACGTATATTATAAAACTATTTTTTAAGCAAGGAAATGGTAGACACAAACATCAGAACAGTTCTTTGTGGAGGGGATAAGTGGGGCTGTGTCCAAGAGGAGTACACATAGGACTTCTAGGCTTAATAATGACCTCTATCTCTTAGTCTGTGTGGTGGGAGGATGGCTATCATACTATTGTTTCCTTCAGAAATATTACAAATATTCTTTTATGGGTATGTTAGTTTCTTAGGGCTGCTGTAACAAAGTACCACAACTGGATGGGCTGAAAACAACAGAAATTCATTCTCTCACACTTTTGGAGTCTAAAATTCCAAAACCTAGGTGTCAGCAGGACCATGCTCCCTCTGAAGTCTCTAGGGAAGAATCCTTCCTTGTCTCTTCCAGCTTCTGGGGGCCTCAGGTGTTCCTTGACTTGTGGCAACATAATTCCCATCTCTGCCTCCATCTTCACATGGTCTTCCTCTCTGTGTCTCTCTGTGTCCTTTTCTGTCTCTTATAAGAATACTGTCATTGGATATAGGGCCCACCTTAATTCAGTAACATCTTACTTCAATTCTTATTTTAACTACATCTGCAAAAATCTTATTTCCAAATAAGATCACATTCTGAGACTCTAGGTGGGCAGGAATTTTGGGGACCCTCTTCAACTCACTATAATAGATAATTAACATTTAGTACACATAGTAAAGTAAAATTTAAAACCTACGTGGTGAATTGTAGTTTCAATATGATTACAGTTATATAACAAAAATACAAAGAGGAAAGATCAATAATGCATTTAAAAGTTAAGACCAAGAAGGAACCTCTCCTTGCTCTACTGTTTTCTATATTTCACAGGTTTTATTTAATAAAGATACACTAATTTTATGGTCGCCTATGCATCTGTAAAATTTTACTGAAGATCATTCAAAAGCAGCTGCAGCAGTTTATTGACAGGGAACGGCCAGAAATTCAATATAGATTCAGAAGAGGATGTGGAACAAGAGATACCATTGCTGATGTCAGATGGATCCTGGCGGAAAGCAGAGAATACCAGAAAGATGTTTACCTGTGTTTTATTGACTATGCAGAGGCATTCAACTGTGTGGATCATAACAAATTATGAATAACATTGAGAAGAACGGGAATTCCAGAATACTTAATTGTGCTCCTAAGGAACCTGTACATAGATCAAGAGGCAGTCGTTTGAACAGAACAAGGGGATACCGTGTGGTTTAAAGTCAGAAAAGGTGTGTGTCAGGGTTGTATCCTTTCACCATACTTATTCAATCTGTATGCTGAGCAAATAATCTGAGAAGCTGGACTATATAAAGAAGAACAGGGCATCAGGATTGGAGGAAGACTCATTAACAACCTGTGTTATGCAGATGACACAACCTTGCTTGCTGAAAGTGAAGAGGACTTGAAGCACTTACTGATGAAGATCAAAGACTAAAGCCTTCAGTACGAATTACACCTCAACATAAAGAAAACAAGAATCCTCACAGCTGGACCAATAAGCAACATCATGATAAATGGAGAAAAGACTGAAGTTGTCAAGGGTGTCATTTTACTTGGATCCACAATCAACATCCAAGGAAGCAGCAGTCAAGAAATCAAAAGATGCATTTCATTGGGCAAATCTATTGAAAAAGATCTCTTTAAAGTCTTGAAAAGCAAAGATGTCACCTTGAAGACTAAGGTGAGCCTGACCCAAGCACTGGTGTTTTCAGTCGCCTCATATGCATGTGAAAGTTGGACAATGAATAAGGAAGACTGAAGAAAAACTGATGCCTTTAAATTGTGGTGTTGGTGAAGAGTATTGAATATACCATGGACTGCCAAAAAAACAAACAAATCTGTCTTGGAAGAAGTACAGCCAGAATGCTCCTTAGAAGGAAGGATGTTAAGACTTCATCTCACATACTTTGGACATATTATCAAGAGGAATCAGTCCCTGGGGAAGGACATCATGCTTGATAAAGTGGAGGGTCAGCGAGAAAGAGGATGACCTTCAACGAGATGGATTGACACAGTGGCTGCTACAACGGGCACAAGCATAACAATGATTGTGAGGATGGCACAGGACCGGGCAGTGTTCTGTTCTGTAGTACATAGGGCTGGTATGAGTTGGAACTGACTGGACGGCACCTAACAACAACAATTTTATGGTTACAAAATAAAAGACTATTTTAGTTCATTCTATACCCACAACACTTGACATCACTAAATCTATCATTTAGAAAAAAGTATTCATTTTCAGATCACCAAAAAATGTTCATAAGTATAATAAATCACTTTATGAATAGCATCTCTGAGTAGCCTTTCTGAGAACCATTGAGGACACATTTATCCTGTGCTACTTTCTATTAAAAATACGAATATTTGATTTAATCTATTTGTATAAATATCTTTTTGTTCCTAATACTGGCTATCAACCTGTAGGCATTTGATCTCATTCATCTGTCTATAATCCCCAGGCTAGCTAACCTACAAATGCTTACCTTTCTTGTTTTAGAATGGCATCCCTACATCCATCAGGCAAAATTCTGAGATTCTCTAAGCTGTCGTTTAATTCGAAGTAGCCCCTTTAAGGTCAGTTACACATTATTTTCTCTATTTCTGGGCACAAAACGAAGACAAGCATAGAGGAACATACTCATCTAAGGTAGTAAGGACCACAGTAGAAGAGTCCAAAGAATGGTGATACAGAAAAGATTATGGTGGATTAAGGATTAGATTTCAGGATGAGGACACAGTCCCTACTTATACACTTGCAAAAATGCCTGTTCACAAAGTTACTTACCCCTTCTTGCAGAAGGCAGAAAGCAGTAGCTTCACCCGTATCAGAATTATCCCTGAGAGCTCCTTTTTCCCTACTTGATAACAGAAAGATGGGAAACAAGAACAGATTTCAGGCGTCTCCTAAATCTCTTAATTGTTGTCAGGTTGCTAAGGAGGGGCAAAAATGCTTTCCCCAAATTCACCAACAGCTCACTTTGGAATTCAGTTATAGCCACCTAGACCAATGGGGCTTCCAGTGATAGCCAGCTAACAAAACCCCAAGCATCTATCTTCTGAAACAAGGGAAATAAAATAATTGGCATAAAATCTCTTCATATATCCAAATAGAACTTTCTAGTCACTGATTTAATGGAGCATTAGGTTGTGGAATCTTTTTGGGACACTGTGCCCTGACTGATTTAACACCACCACTTCATATATAGCTGCACAGCAAGGAAATTTATAGATCCTTCGGGGGGGGAAATTCCCTTTTTTTCCATCTTTTGGTTAAAGAATGTAGAAGTGTTGCTACAGAAAAAATAAGTATTTTTCTGTTTTCTTCTAAATAATTAATAGCATAAATGCATCTGCTGTTCCTAGATGACCCCATCCCCAGCACAAAGCTCCTCAATCTCCTCTTCTTACTGTTCTACCACCTGAGATAGGCGGGACTAAGTGTCATTTGCTGTCATACATGTCATTGTGTCTGAAACAGCCTGGAGCTGTCAAGCCAGCAGCTCTCCATCACAGCTCTGCAGTGGAATCACAGCTTACTTTGTCCATTAGAGATAATCCTAGCCCCTGTCTGTAGTTTAGAATTTTTATTTTATTATTTTTTTTACTTTTGGTATAGTATATAACCTTGTCAAAATATTATGCATAGAGTAAGCTGCCTTTAAAAATGAAGATGACTAGATGGAAAAATACTTAGTATGGCGGTACTCTCCTATCCAGGTCTCCACGTAACACACAACGTGTGCCTGCCCCCTGCATGGAGAGTGCTGCACCTGACTGCTCTCACTTCTGCCCAGCTTTGTGCCTGAGTCACTGTCCAGGGCATGAATTTTCACTGAAGCATAGAGTCAAAAGGGAGAGAGCGGTACTGCATTTTGATCTGGTATGATAACAACTTGGTGGCCATTTTGCATGTCGTCTACTCCTTACCAAAGCCACGGTTTATAAATGGAAGCACCGGCTTTAACAGGCAGAAGGGGACCAGTTTGTGGGAAGATAAATCTGTCCTTTCTAACATCAATTTCAAAGGATTTGTGGGTTTGCCAATAAGAAGCGTTTATCAAGTGTTCCACATCTATTGTTTCCTTTACTCTAATCATCCTGTGAAATAGTCATTGCATCCCTTTTCTAAAAGTATTTTTTAAATTTGTCATCTTAAGTATTTTCAAGTGTACAGTCCAGTTGCATTGATCACACTTATAGTGTTGTGCAACCGTTGCTACTATTTGTTTCCAGAACTTTTTCATTACCCGAAACAGAAGCTCTATAACCTTTAAGCAATAACTTCCCATTCTCCCCTCCTCACAGCCAGTGGTAACCAATAAACTACTTTCTGTCTCTATGCATTTGTGTGTTCTAGATATTTCACATAAACGAGATCATACAATATTTGCCCTTTTGTGTCTGGTTTATTTCACCCAGCATAATGCCCTCAAGGTTCATCCATGTCATAGTATGTATTAGAACTTCATTCTTTTTTATGGTGGAATGCTATTCCACTGTACGTATACACCACAATTTGTTTATCCATTCATCTGCTGATGGACACTTGGGTTGTTTCCACCTTTTTCTATTATGACTAGTGCTACAATCAACATCGATATACATGTATCTGTTTGAGTCCTGTTTTGGGTATATACCTAAGTGGAATTGTTGGTCCATTCTATGGTAATTTTATGTTTAACTTTTTGAAGAACTGCCATACGGTTTTCCACAGCAGCTGCACCATTTTATATTCCCACCAGCAATGGACAAATATTCCAATTTCTCCATATCATCACTGTCTCAGTCATCTAGTGCTGCTGTAACAGAAATACCACAAGCGGACGGCTTTAACAAAGAGTTTATTTCCTCACAGTAAAGTAGACTAAAAGTACAAATTCAGGATGTCAGCTCCAGGGGAAGGCTTTCTTTCTCTGTCGGACTTCTCATCAATGTTCCCCCAGACTAGGAACTTCTCCATGAAAGGACCCCAGGTCCAAAGGACACGCTCTGCTTCCAGCACTGCTTTCTTGATGGTATGAGGTCCCCAGTTCTCTGCTTGCTTCCCTTTCCTTTTATCTCTTGTAAGATAAAAGGTGCCACACCCTAGGAAAACTCTCTTTACACTGGATCAGGGATGTGGCCTTAGTAAAGGTGCTATACAATCCCACCCTCATCCTCTTTAACATAAAATTACAGTCACTAAATGGAGGACAACCACACAATACTGGGAATCATGGCCCAGCCAAATTGATACACACATTTTTGGAGGGATATAATTTAATCCATGACAATCAACAACACTTGTTATTTTCTGTATATATGTATATATATATGTATATGTATATGTATATATATATATATATATATATATATATATATATATATATATATATATATATAATATCCATCCTAGTGGGCTTGAAGTAGTATCTCATTGTGGTTTTGATTTGCATTTAACTAATGACTAATGATGCTGAACATCTTTTCATTTTTTATTAGCCATTTGTAGATCTTCTTAGGGGAAATGTCTATTCAAGTTCTTTGGCTGTTTTTTGATTGGGCTATTAGTCTTTTGGTTGTTGTTATTAGAGCCCTTTTTGTGGTTAAGAAAACTAAGGTAAAGTTACTTTTCCAGAGTCATACAGAAGAGTTGGTGATGCAGTCAGAACTCCAACCTAAATCTCCTGACTCAAAGAATTGTTTTTTACACAGAGTATCTTGATTCTCTGTACTTTGGCTAATGCATGTGACTCTGCCATCCATGAATTTTTGCACTGATGAATTTTCTAGCATTGCGACTTGCAATATAATCAACCTATACCACCCTAGAGTAACCACTTCGCTGTTAAAAAGTTTTTATTTCACCATAGAATCTGCCCTTCAGCCTCTAGTTTGTGTCAGACTTTGCTTAGATTGACCATACCATCATGATGGTTCGTTAACATTGGCACCTCTGCTTTGTCAAAGAGTAAAATCTCTGAGTCTTTTGAATAAAAGCAGAGAGTTTTATTAAAAGATGCAGATTTGTGAATTGGGCGGCATTCAGTTCTGAGAACAAAAAGCTCCAAAATCTGAAAGTGGGGAGGGATATTTATATATGAGGGTCGGGGGTTACACATGAGTCACAAGTACCTTTCACAATGTCAGATAATCTATTTTTTGTTACAGACTTTCTAGGGGCAACATGTATAAATGTTCTTCTGACAACATTTTGCATGAGTATTCTCTCCCAAGAATAGAATTTTTTTTTTTTTCCAATGCTCCTACTGGAACAACTTTAACCACAAAGAAAAATATTTCTTAAGCTATTAGATTAAGTTTTGACAAAGGTCAGCTGTTGCTAGACAAAAAGAGAAGTGCATTTTTTAAGTAAAATGGAGATGATGTCAGACCTAAGCTCAGCCATTTTATGCATGTCACTTGCCTGAGAGTTTTACAGTACTCTTACATAATCCTCTCTTCTGATCAAGAATATCTGTGGAGATTTATCAGTGTCAATCATTATTATAAGAGTACCTTCTTCTGGCATGGGCTTTGTTGTTTGGTTCCTTTATATGGCTTCCCATTTTTGTGAATTTTTAAGACCCCAGACGTTACTTATAAATGGTAACCAGGCACCATCTAGTCTCTTGTATTTGCCATGCTATAGCTTGGACCTCTGGTTCTGTGATTGGTAAACTGGGGTAAAGGAAGAGTAGGGCCAAATTAAGAGGAACAAATGACATGAGTTTATCAGGCTTATGCTAACGTGTGAGACCAAATCCATCAGAAAAATGGGTTTTATTTATATTCTTAATCTTTTTCATAGGCATAGAATTAGTAGTCTGATTAAAAGCATTGGAAAAAACATTTTATATAACATTTAACTAACCAGAATGTATTATGGCAACTATGAGTAACATCAAGATGGCTAGTAGTATAGATCTAATCCAGTAATCAAAACTATTGGGTAACTAGCTAAAAATGTTAAAATGAGAATTAGGCTTAGGTAGAATATGTAGCCAAGTAGCCATCTGGAAAATTCTCTTGACATCTTGTTCTACTTCTCCTGTGGTTTTTATTCAGGAATAGCAAAAGGTGTTAGCAATGGTGCATACCCCTCCTTGTTATGCTAAAAGGAAATCAAGAACTATTCTGTTGCCTAACAAGACTTTGTAAAGATTTTTGTTCAGCTGCCATACCATCAGCAGTATTATTTGCAAATTGTTGCATTGTGGTGGATAAGTTGCAGATAGCTATCTCTAATTGAGCAACACCAAGGACCGGTAAAAAGGGTTGGAGGAATGACCATTCGTCCCCAGGTTGTTTAATTAATTCTCTTTTTATTTTTTGTTTGTCTGATATAAATTTTAATTTGCTGGTCCAGTCTAAACAATAATTATATGAATAAATGCTTAATAGGATCCCTAGTGTGCCTAAAGTGCATTGACCCCACATGTTCCATCTGTTCAAACATGATAGAGCCCAGATATAGGGATTAAAATTTTTGCTTAAATAGGGTGATCCTCCACATAAGAACATATATCCAGGTGGAGCACATAACATTCTTGCTCTAGTTTGTTCACGGAAATAGTTTGTTTAGATCTCTCAAGCCAATCTTCAGCGATCAAATCGCAGCAAATGGGCAAGTCTCCAAAATCTAGGTGTTCTTTGAGTATAGGACAGACTGAGTAAGCTTGATTTTTGGTGAAGCAACTGTATATTAATGCAGAATAACGCCAGTCATTGCCATTGAAAGGAGTGCAATGTTCAGGGAGGTTAGAACATTCATCAGGGTCTACCCAAACGAGATAAATTAAGGCAAGTCACGAGGGGATAGATTGGTAGGTGGGGAGGGTGCCATAATTTGACACATACCGCTCATTAAAAGGGTCTTTCAAAATCTACAGTAAAATTAGGTACAATTTTGTAATTCAATAGCAGCAGGGCCAGGGGATCAGAATGATGTACAGATTAGGAGAGTAATAGCATATCCAGCAATTGGTTAAATTGTTTGCATTGGCTACATATTGGGCCAACTTAACAACATCATTTTCTTTCTAAACATCAGTAAGAACTATTAGACCTAAAAATAATAGGAAAGCTTCATCTTTATTATAATGGAGTTTTAAAAATTACCAAGAAATGAATCCTAACTGATAAGATAAAGCTATTTTAAAAACAACAAGCACTAAACAAACTGATACTTTTAACAATTTGCATTACCAAGTAATAATGTTAAGCTGAAATAATAAAAGAATCACCATAAGAAAGCCAGTAAGTAAAAAAACAGAGTTCAAAAATTTCAGTAGCTTGAATTTGCATGAGGTCTCAATCTGCAATCTTGGGATCAGCTGTCTACCTTAGATGTCATCTAATTCTGAACAATAGGGCATTTAAAGTTAACCCTCAAGTCTCCTGATGGTTGTACAGTCCAGGAGGGTGGTTTGGTCTTCTTTAGCTGTGACAAATGAATCCAAGGTTTAAATCCTTCTATTTTAGCTGCACAAGTGTTGGTAAGAAGTACCTGATAAGGTCCTTTCCACTGAGGTTCAAGAGAGTCCTTTTGTTTATGCCTTTTCCAATATACATAGTCTCCTGGAACTATGGTAGGAGAATTCTGGACAGGTTGCTCTTGATTTTCAAAAACCTCTTTAGAAAAAAGAACGTCCCCAGGCAACATGGTGCTACAGACAGAAGCACCATGCTGTCCCTCCACAGCAAAGACTCAAAAAGCTAAGTCAAACAGAGACAAACATCAATCCTGAAACCCTAAGCATCAAATGAAGAGATAACTCAGTCAATGGAATAAGAAACTGACAGAGAGCAGAAAGCAAGGAGAGACATGTGCAGAGGTCCCCCATTAGATAATGGAGCACGGATTCACCATCTTGGACTCCTGTTGGAGAGTGGAAGACAGGAGGTATGGGAAAGCAGCTTCACGGAGCTCCCAGCAGGAGACAGAACAACTGGTAACAAGCAATATATGCATTCCCACCTCCCACCCTTCTTCACCCGTACTTGGCCTCCTCTGCTTCCTGTGGCCACAGTCTCTCGGCTAGGAGGCACCGACTTCAGCCCTGTGCCACTTGGATTCCACCAGCCCACATTGGCTGGCTCCCTGAGTGCCATTTGTTTGTTGCTGGTGTTGCTTTTTCCTGCTTCTTTTGGTTTCTTCCATACCTCTCTCCACCTGTCCCTCTTTTCTCTCAAATACTTGGCTCTGTGTGCCATCTTTGCTTCTTCCTGAAAGGCTGTGAAATGCCATTTGACTGTGGAACTGCTTCCCGGCCCATGCCACCATGCTGGGATCCTCAGGGCTTTTGTTCATTTCTTTTGATTTGTTCTGTTTTGATTTGTTTGTTTCTTTTCTTTGTCCTTTCTTGGCTTGGAAGCCACTTCTAGCCGGGCTGTACAGTGACTCTTGGGAGCTACTTTCTCAGTCTGTGCAGCCACGCAGTAGGATCCCTGGGAGCATTTCTTTTATCTTTTTTTTAATTTTGTTTTTGATTTTTTTGTTTTCTATTCTCTTTTTCACTTTTTGTCTTTCTTCATTCCTCAATTTCTCATCTCTCTATACTTACCTTCTCTTCCTGTCTCCTGAATACCTGGCTCTGTGAGACACATCTACCCCTTCTAGCCAGGCTGTACTTCACGGCCTGGGAGCCACTTTCCCAGTCTTTGCAGCCACAATGGTGGGATTCCCTGGCTTTGCTTTTCTTTTTTTTTCCTAATTTTTATTTATTTATTTTGCTTCCTTTACCCTTTGTATCTCTTTTTTTTTTTTTCTTCCTTTTTGTTTTTGTGCTTTTCTTGGTCTCCATCTCTCAACCCTACTGGCAAGCTCCCGTATCACTCTTGTTTGTTTTTGGCTCCTGTTTCT
Source organism: Dugong dugon (assembly GCA_030035585.1). NCBI lineage: Eukaryota > Metazoa > Chordata > Mammalia > Sirenia > Dugongidae > Dugong > Dugong dugon. The sequence goes on along the minus strand of CM057472.1, from coordinate 14,372,475 downwards.
CTCTCTTCTCTCTCCTCTTTCCCATACCCGTCTTAGCTCCACACATCACAATTTCCCCCCTCCTTTCTGCCTACCTGCACCATATGCTGAACATCACATCCCTAAGCAGCACAGGCATGGCCTACTGGAACCTGCCTTGCACTGATTCCTGGCGTGCTCTGTTGGGCCTACTACATGCCACAAACAACCCATCCCAGCAACTCCCCTTCAACTGGACCTGCCCTGCTGCTCCATACATGAGCAACTAACACTGCGCATTGGAAAAGGAAACAAAAATTATTGTGCCCACAGAGGAGCAAACAAAAAGATCACACAGCCCGCCTGCAAAGACATAGCCAAATAAAACAAAAAAGTAGGATGAAACAAACATATCTACAATAAATAAATAAGGAAAATAACTACTGAATGTCCCAAAGACAGCAGACAATATCAAAACATATAAAAAAGCAGGACAGGATGGTTACAGTAGGCGTCCAAAATAAAATACCAGATGACATTCCAGTAGAAGAAAAGGCACTAGAACTACCTGATAGGGAATTCAAATCTCTAATATTCAGAGATATCCAAGAGTTGAAGCAAAAATCAGACAAAAATGAGGAAAAAATAGACGAATTCATAGAAAACGCAGACAAAAAAATGGAAAACACAGACCAAAAAATGGAAGAATTCAGGAAAATAATGCAGAAACAAAATGACAAAATAAATTCACAACTAGAGATCATACAAAAACAACAATCTGAAATACAAAACATAAACTACAAGATTTCAGAAATGGACAGTCTCTTAGAAGGGATAAGGAACATTTTTGAAATGATGGAAGACAGGATCAGCAAAATTGAAAACAAACGCTTGGATATACATCTGAGGAAAACTCAGGAAAAAGAACAAATAAAAATGAAAAATCCAGAGAATTATGTGGGATACAATCAAAAGCAAAAAATTTGCGACCAATCAGAGTTTCAGAACAGGAGGAGGAAACAGAAAACACAGAGAGGATCATTGAAGAACTCCTGACAGAAAACTTCCCCAATATCATGAAAGATGAAAAGCTGACCATCCAAGAAGCTCAAAAAACCCTATATAGCATAGATACCAAAAGAAAATCACCAAGGCATATCATAATAACACTCACTAAAACCAAAGACAAAGAATCCTGAGAGCAGCTCAAGAAAAACAAAAAGTCACATACACAGGAGAAACAACATGACTCAACTCGGATTATTCAGCAGAAACCACTCAGGCAAGAAGTCAATGGTATGAAATATAAAACCTTGAAAGAAAAAAATTGCCAGCCAAGAGTAATATACCCTGAAAAACTCTCATTCAAAAATGATGGTTAAATTAGATCATTTCCAGATAAACAGAAATTAAGGGACTACGTAAAAACAAAACCAAACTTACAAGAATTATTAAAGGGACTCCTTCGATCTGAGAACAAACAACATCAGACAACAGCCTGAATCTAGGATGCAGAATTGTACCAGCCGATACCAATACAGGAAATGAACTCTCAAGGAAGATCCAAAACCAAAAGAATTACAACAGGGAACCAGGGAGGTTAATCTGTAAATGACAATGGCAGAACAATAAAAGAGGGAATAAACAGTGTAGGTATGGAAACTTCTAATGGAGAGGAAGGCAAGAAGATAGCAAATAGTAATAGACTGCTTCAAACCTAGAAAGATAAGGGTAAATTGCAAGGTAATGAGAAAGAAAGTTAACAAACCTAGTCATCAAAATAAAGAAGAAAAACATAAAGTCTCAGGAAAAACAAAATCTACAAAAACAAAAGAAATGAAAAAAATCCACAAACAAAAGGAATTCAGCACAGGAGAATAAGAACAAAGAAAACGTCAGCACCACAAAAAAAAAAAAAAAAAAAGGCACTGCAAAATGACAGCAATAAACTCACACCTATCAATAATTACACTGAATGTAAATGGCTTAAATGCACCCATAAAGAGACAGAGAGTGACAGAATGGAAAAAAAACCATAATCTATCAATATGTTGTCTACAAGAGACACACCTTAGAAACAAAGAAGTAAATTTATTAAAAATCAAAGGGTGGAAAATATACATCCAGCAAACAGCTACCAAAAAACAGCAGGAGTGGCAATACTAATCTCAGATAAAATAGACTTTAAAACAAAATCCACCATAAAAGACAAAGGACACTATATAATGATTAAGGGAAAGATCCATCATGAAGACATAACCATAATAAATATCTACACACCCAATGACAGAGCTCCAAAATACATAAAACAAACTCTAACAGAACTAAAAAGAGAAATTGACAGTTTCACAATAATAGTAGGAGACTTCAACACATCATGCTTGGTAAAAGACAGAACATCTAGAAAGGAACTCAACGAAGACAAAGAAGACCTAAATGGCACAGTCAGCCAACTTGACCTCATAGAAATATATAGAACACTCCACCCAACAGCTGCAAAGTACACATTCTTTTCCAATGCACGTGGAAGTTTCTCCAGAATAAACCACATCTTAGGCCACAGAGCAACCCTCAACAAAATCCAAAACACTGAGATAATACAAAGTATCTTCTCTGACCACAACACCATCAAGACAGAAATTAACAACAGGAAGAGCAAGGAAACTGAATAACACCCTGCTTGCAAACCACCGGGTAATAGAAGAAATCAGAGATGGAATAAACAAATTCCTAGATTCAAACGAGAATTAAAACACATCATAAGAAACCTTTTGGGACACAGCAAAGGTAGTCCTCAGAGGACAATTTATAGCAGTAGATGCACCCATCAAAAAAGAAGAAAGAGACAAAATCAAAACGTTAACTACCGAACTCGAACAAATAGAAACAGAACACAAAAAAGCCCACAGCCACTAGAAGAAAAGAAATAATAAACATCAGAGCAGAAATAAGTGAAATAGAGAATAGAAAAACAATAGAAAGAATCAACAAAACCAAAAGTTGGTTCTTTGAAAGGATCAACAAAGTCGACAAGGCACTGGACAAACTGACAAAAGAAAAACAGAAGAGGATGCAACTAACCCAAATAAGAAATGAAATAGGGGATATTATAACAGGCCCAACTGAAATGAAAAGAATCATAACAGAGTATTATGAAAAACTATACTCCAAGAAATTTGAAACCCTAGATGAAATGGATACATTGCTAGAAATACACTACTTATTTAACACAAAGTGATGTTGAAAATCTGAAAAGACCCATAACAAGAGAAGAGATAGAAACAGTAATTAAAAAAACTCCCAACAAAAAAAAAGCCCTGGCCCAGATGACTTCACTGGAGAATTCCATCAAACATTCAGAGAAGACATTATAACAGTACTACTCAAACTATTTCAGAACACAGAAAAGGAAGCAACACTTCCGAATTAATTCTATGGAGCCAGCATAGCCCTGACAGCAAAACCAGGCAGAAACACCACAAAAAAAGAAAATTACAGCCGAGTATCTCTCATGAATATAGATGCAAAAATTCTCAACAAAATTCTAGCCAATAAAATTCAGCATCATATAAAAAAAAAAAAATACACCATGACCAAGTAGGATTCATACCAGGTATGCAAGGATGGTTCAACATTGGAAAATCAATCAACATAATCCACCACATAAATAAAAGGAAAGAAAAGAATCACATGATGATCTCAACTGATGCAGAAAAGGCATTTGACAAAGTCCAACACCCATTCCTGATAAAAACTCTCAATAAAATAGGTATAGAAGGGAAATTTCTCAACACAATAAAGGACATCTATGCAAAACTAACAGCCAACATCATTCTTAATGGGGAGAGGCTGAAAACATTCTTCTTGAGTACAGGAACAAGACAAGGATGCCCTTTATCACCACTCCTATTTAACATTGTGCTGGAAGTCATGGCTAGAGTAATAAGGGAAGAAAAAGAAATAAAGGGCATCCAAATTAGTAATGAAGAAGTTAAACTGTCCCTGTGGTGGATTATATGATACTATACATAGAAAACCCTAAAGACTCCACGATAAAACTACTGGAACTAATAGAAAGATTCAGCAGATTAGCAGGATACAAGATAAACATACAAAAGTCAGTTGGATCCTATACACCAATAAAAAGAATGATGAAAAGGAAATCAGGAAAACAATACCATTTATAATAGCTCCTCCGAAAATAAAATACTTTGGAAAAAAACTAACCAAGGATGTAAAAGACCTATACAAAGAAAACTACAAATCACTACTGCAAGAAACCCACAGGGATCTACACAAATGAAAAAACATACCATGCTCAGGGATAGGTAGACTCAACATAGTGAGAAAGACAATTCTACCCAAAGCAATTTACAAATACAATGCAATCTTGATCCAAATACCAACAACATTCTTTAAAGAGATGGAAAAACTAATTATTAACTTTATACCAAAAGGGAAGAAGTCCCAGATGAGTAAAGCAATGTTGAAGAAGAAGAAGAAAGTAGGAGGACTCCCACTACGTGACTTCAGAACCTACTATACAGCTATGGTAGTCAAAATATCCTGGTACTGGTACAACAACAGATACATTGACCAATGGAGCAGAACTGAGAACCCAGATGTAACTCCATCCACCTATGATCACCTGCTCTTTGACAAGGGCCCAAAGTCCATCAAATGGGAACAGTCTTTTTAACAAATTGTGCTGGAAAAACTGGATGTCCATCTGCAAAAAAAAATGAAATAAAACCCATACCTCACACCATATACAAAAACTAATTCAAAACGGATCAAAGACCTAAATATAAAGCCAAACACTATAAAGTTCATAGAAGAAAAAATAGGATCAACGTTAGAGGCCCTAATAAACGGCATTAACAGGGTACAAATCTTAACCAACAACACACAAAGTCCAGAAGATAAGCTAGATAACTGGGATCTTCTAAAAATTAAACACTTATGCTCATCAAAAGACTTCAATAAAAGAGTAAAAAGAGAACTTGGGAAAAATTTTTTCGCCATTACAAATCAGACAAAGATGTAATCTCTAAAATCTACAAGAAAATCCAACACCTCTACAACAAGAAGACAAATAATCAAATTAAAAAATGAGCAAAGGAAATGAACAGTACTTCACCAAAGAAAATATTCAAGCAGCCACCAGACACGTGAGGAAATACTCGAGATCACTAGCCATTAGAGAAATCCAAATCAACTTCACAATGACATACCATCTCACCCTGGCATTACTGGCACAAATCAAAAAAACTGGAAATAACAAATGTTGAAGAGGCTGCGGGAGATTGGAACACTTATGCACTGCTGGTGGGAATGCAAAATGATACAACCATTTTTGAAAATGATATGGTGCTTCCTCAGAAAGCTAGAAATAGAAATACCATACAATCCAGCAATCCCAGTCTTAGGAATATATCCTAGAGAAATAAGAACAGTCATACAAATAGACATATGCACACCCATGTTCATTGCAGCATTGTTCACAATAGCAAAAAGATGGAAACAACCTAGATGCCCATCAACAGATGAATGGATAAACAAACTATGGTACATACACACAATGGAGTATTACACAACGATAAAGAACAATGATATGAAGCATCATAACATGGATGAAACTGGAGGACATTATACTGAGTGAAATAAATCAATCACAAAAGGACAAATGTTGTCTGAGACCACTACCATAAAAACTCTTGAAAAGGTTTACACACATAAAAGGGAACAATCTTTGATGGTTTGAGGGATGAGAGGGGTGGGGGGAAATACTAAATAGACAATAGATAAGTGGCAACTTTGATGAAGGGTAAGACAGTACACAATACTGAGGAAGCCAGCAGAACTTGTACAAGGAAACGTCATGGAAGCTCCATAGGCACATCCAAACTCCCTGAGGGACTGAATTGCTGGGCTGAAGGCTGTGTGGACCATGGTCTCCGGGAACATCTAGCTCATTTGGCATAGCATAGTTTATAAAGAAAATGTTCTATATTCTACCTTGGTGAATCACATCTGGGGTCTTAAAAGCCTGTGAGCAGTCATCTAAGATACTCCACTGGTCTCACCCCTTCAGGAGCAAGGCAGAATGAAGAAAACAAGATACAAGGGAAAGATTAGACCAAAGGACTAATGGATCACAACTACCACGACCTCCACCAGACTGAGACCAATACACCTAGATGGTGCCTGGCTACACCACTGACTGCTCTGACTGGGGTCACAACAGAGGGTCCTGGACAGAGCTGGAGAAAAATGTCGAACAAAATTCTAACTCACCAAACAATACCAGACTTACTGGCCTGACAGAGACTGGAGAAACCCCAAGAGTATGGCCCCCGGACAACCTTTTAGCTCAGTAATGAAGTCACTCCCGAGGTTCACCCTTCAGCCAAAGATTAGATAACCCCATAAAACAAAATGAGACTAATGGGGAACAATAGCCCAGGGACAAGGACTAGAAGGCAGGAGGGGACAGGAAGTCTGGTAATAGGGAACTCAAGGTCGAGAGAGAGTGTTGACATGTGGTGGGGTTGTTGACGAATGTCATAAAACAATATGTGTACTAACTGTTTAATGAGAATCTATTTGTTCTGTAAACTTTCATCTAAAGTACAATTAAAAAAAATTTTTTTTAAAAACTCTTTAATCTGAAAATGATTATTCTTTAGAATAAGCCATCAAGGATTGACATTATTTTAATAAATCTGCTTGAGTAACAGTGTAAGTAAAATAGGGGAGAGCCATAGGTCTCCCAGTTATTACCTCATGAGGGGTAGGTTTATGAGGACCAAATGGAGTGGATCTTAAATTTAATAGGACCAATGGAAGGACTTTGATCTCAGATAGGTTCAAAGATTCACAAAGATTTGGCTAATTGGGGCTTTATTATTCTATTTGTTCTTTCTACAAGACCAAAGGATGGAGGATGGTATAGGCAATGCAATGTCTGGTATACAGAAAAAATGCAGCAGAGCTCTGGAATTATCTGTCCTGTAAAATGGGTGCCCTGATCATTACAAAGACTCTTCTGAGCTCCCCAGATAGATATAATATTCACAAGAAGTTTCTTAGAAACAAATTTTGTGGTGGCACGGCAGCAAGGAAAAATCTCTACTCAATGTGAAAATCTACAAACAATTACTAATACTTTTTATAACTGTTATATGGTGGGAGCTGAATGAAATATAATTGCCATTTAAGCAGACAAAGTGTACTGCCCGGGAGGCACCTTAAGATGTTTTCCAGGGTTGTGGTGGGATAAAAGGAACAATAGCTAGCAACATGTTTAGACACTTCAAAAAATTTTCCGCACCCATATTTCTTTAAAATTTCAATCGTCTTGTCTGGACCCATGTGGGTGTTCACAGGTAATACGCACTTCATGGGAATATGGAGTGATTTGAGAAGGACAGGTTTTTTATTTAGTCTAGTCCATATCTTGGTATTAGGGTCTTGAAAGCAGCCTGCTTTTTCCCACATTTTGATTTCATTATCTTCGGCTAATTGTTCATGTTTGAAAACATTTTCAGAAGTTATCTCTTGAAATTTGCCAACCTTCATGACTAACTCTGAAGGAGGAGGACTTTCATCTTCAAGCAAATGCATAAGAACACCTCTAGTGAAGCCAGAATGCTCCTTAGAATTGAGGATGGTGAGACTTCGTCTCACGTATTTTGGACATGTAATCAGAAGGGACCAGTCCCTGGAGACGGATATCATGCTTGGTAAAGTACAGGGCCAGCAAAAAAGAGGAAGACTCTCAATGAGATGGATTGACACAGTGGCTGCAACAATGAGCTCAAACAGCAACAATTTTGAGGATGGCACAGGAATGGGCAGTGTTTTTTTGTTGTACATAGGGTCGCTAATATCAGAATTGACTTGACTATACCTAACAACAAGTGATTACAGATGTCATGATAATTTTGGGTGCTAACTATTTTGCTGTTTTATCAGCCAAATTATTTCCTTAGACTTAGTCTGAAGTATTCCCTTCTGCTTGTGACCAGGTATTCCTATGACTTCAATTTCATTCAGGAGCAGCAACGCTTCTAAAAGATCTGCTACTAAAGTTCCATTTTTAATAACATTTCCAGACAAGGCTAAAAGTCCTCTTTGTTCACATAACAGGCCAAAATCATGGACAACTCCATATAGATACCTCAAGTCCGTATAAATACTTGCAGATTTTCCTGAGGCAAGTTTCTGACCCTTATAAGAGCGATCAGCTCAACTTGTTGAGCAAAGGTAGCATCAGGAAGCGTTTGACTTTCTAAATTTCATTTGAAGTGACGATTGTATGCCTGGCCTGATAACAGAAGCCGGTAGAGTCAGATCTTAAATATGAGCCATCCACAAACAGAACTAAGTCAGGATTCATTAGTTTTTTCTTAAATCCTTGTGAGGGTTAAAAGGTGTTCTGTAAATCTAAACACTCATGAGTCAAATGGTTCTCTTCATCAATAATGGGGAGAAAAGTGGCAGAGTTGAACTGAACCACAAGGTATAGTCTGACATTGCGTTAACCTGTTGCTGTCGAGTGGATTCCAACTCATAGCGACCCTATAGGACAGAGTAGAATTACTCCATAGGGTTTCCAAGGAGTGGCTGGTGGATTTGAACTGCCAGTCTTTTGGTTAGCAGCCATAGCTATCAACCACTGTTAGCAGTGACTAAAAGAAGGACCCCCCAAAAGAAGTGAGCCAGCTGGTTGAAAGTTGTTGAGTTAAAGTAGAGTTAAGTAAACTTCCAACTGAATGTGGCAAATAAACATCTAAAAAGTTTCCCAGTAGTATTCTTGCCATAGACTCAATTAGTTTAGCAGCCACTGTGACGGCCCTTAGACAGATGGATAAGCTCTAGCTTCTGGGTCAAGTTGTAAGCTGTAATATCCTATAGGTCTCTGTTGTCCACCGTATTTTTGAGTTAATATGCCCAGAGCATTTCCCTTCATTTATGTACAAACAATGAAAAGTCTAAGCTATAGTTGGGGAAACCCAAAGCAACTGTGCTCATTAAGGCTTCTTTAAGGGATGTCATCACTTCTTGGTCCTCTGGTTTAATCTTAAATGTATCTGACTCAGAGGACTTCAAATATTTATATAAATGTTGGGCTAGCAGTGATAAATTGGGAATCAAAGTTCTACAGTACCCACAAAAGTCCAAGAACCCTCTAAGTTGTTGTTTTGTTCTAGGTTAAGGGTGAGTAAGAATTGCTTCTTTGCAATTGGGGTCTATAGAGATTCCTTTGGCAGAAATAAAATGGCCTAAATACTTAACCAAGGGCTGAGCCAGCTTCAATTTGTCCTTAAAAACTTTATGTCCTCCAGCACATTATTGACACTATTTTCAAGGCAAGACAGCTGGGAAGCTGAGCAGATAAACAAATCATTAACCTATTGGAGCAATGTGGACCCATTGGTAAACTGCAAGGGCTGCAAATCTGCATGCAAAATCTGCTAAAAATAGGTAGAAGATTCAGTGAAACCCTGAGGTATAACAGTCCAGGTAAATCGTTGGTTTTCCTAGCTACCCCAAAAAGCCACTGCCATTGAGTCAATCCTGACTCATAGGTAGCCTATAGGACAGGGTAGAACTGTCCCATATGGTTTCCTAGGCTGTGAATCTTTACAGAAGCAGACATCCACATCTTTCTACCAAGAAGTGGCTGGTGGGTTTGAACACCAACATTTTGGTTAGTAACTGAGAACTTAAACAATGCACCACCAGGGCTCCTTTTTCCCAGGTAAAAGCAAACAAATATTAACTCTCAAGTAAAGAAAGCACTGCAAAGATCCACGACTGTAAAGTGAACGACGTCTGAGGGACCATTAGAAAGTACTAAATGAGGGGTAGGAACTACCAGGAATCTAGGTATAATGGTGAGGTCAATTGCCCACAGATCTTGAACAAATCTCCAACCTCTATTATTTGGCTTTTTCACAGGGAGAACAGGAGTGTTACAAGGGCTAGTGCAAGGGATGATCAGGACTTTAGAAAGAAAATCTTGAATTACTGGATTTAATCCTTCTTTTGCTTCTTGCTTGAGGGGGTACCAGGGAATCTTTGGCAAAGGCTTTGAAGTATATATCTGAACCTTGATTGGTTCTGCAGACAGAACAAGGCCTACATCTGTAGATGTATTGGCCCAGAAAGTTTCAGGAATCAGGGAAAAAACATCAGGGGAAGAGGACTAATTTGGGTTGGGTTATCTTTATGTAAAACCAGAGCTTGCAAGCAAGATGCACTTTCTCCCTTTTGGATCTGTTCCATTTCTGAACCTGCACCTGGAGACCTTTTGGCTTCAGGTAAAGTTAACAACATTTCCCCCTTTTTAGTGAACTATAATTGACAGTTCCATTTAGTTAAGAGATCTTGGCCTAACAAATTGACTGGGGTATCTAAGCTAAACAAAAACGGGTGTAAATCTTCACTGGGGCACAGAGATATAGGAACAGGTTGAGAATGATTCAGGCTTTACTCTTGGTTTGTAACCCCCAGTAGTTTAGAGGTTTTTGTACTCCAAGGAAGGGGCTTTTGTAAGCTAATGGGGTTGATTGCAGACAAGGTGGATCCTGTGTCAATTAAAATTTTACATAGTTCTCCCTTAATAGTCAAAATGGTTTCTCTTTGTGAGTTTAATGCCAACATAGGAAAAGTCCCTGTATTTTCCCTGGAGCTTCTTCATTCTAAGTTAGTTTGAGAAAAAATCCTGAGGGTACTGCTTCTATTATTTAATTTATAGCAATTCTTTTTCCAGTGTCTGGGATTTTTGCAATAATTACAAGTGCCAGGTTTAGCGCCCTCTAAAGATTTTGAGTTTCTCTTTTGATTTGAGGTTTATAGTTGTAATTGCAGAGCTAATAATTTGTTCTGTGTAGCTTGTTTCTTTCGTTCTAAGGTTTGAGCCAGTTTGAAAGTAATATTAGTAAGTTCAATAATCGGGACAGTTTCCCATTCCAATCTATGTTTAACTGGTTCAGATAATACTGGGTTTAGTCCATTCAGAAACACGGAATTAAAGGATATCTCTGCACCCACTTCCAAAAGCACTGAGCCAGAGTGCACTGCAAAAATTTTAGCTAAACAGTCTCCATAATTATAAACATTTTCATTCTTTTCTTGTTTACAACTTTGAACTTTTGCCCAATCTACTTTTATGGGAAATACTTTAGGCATTGCATCCAAGTGCAATTTGGCTATAGCCTTAGATTGGTCCAATATCTCTATGCCTGAAGCATTGACTGTTATCGCTAGTGATACTTCTGGGTGTTTCTGATTAGCTTCTTCCATCCATAATTGGGCCTCTCCAGGTCCTACTGGTATATTTATCAAATTAAATAAATCTGATGGTCCAGGTTCATAAGTTTCCACTAAAATTCTAAATTCATTAGTAAATTTCTGGGAGTCTTTGTGAGAGTTAGGAAACTACTTTATTATTGCACAAAGGTCTGCTTTGGACTATGGAGAAAAGGTAACTTGTGGAGGTTTGTTTACCTCCTCTGGGTACCTTATTTTAAAAGATATTACAGAAAAGAAAATATCACTGGTTTAGACAGTTAATCCTTAGTTGATTCTTTCAGAAAGAAAGGTAATTGCAGGAAGAGTATTTTCAGAAGATGGGAAAGTCAAATCTGGATATAAAGGAGGAACAGCTGACAATGGAGCAGAGGTTATGGGGCAGGAATTTGACACTGCAATCCTTTGTTTCGTTTAGATAATTTAAATACAATGTCATGCAGGAAGGCCATTTTGCTCTCTAGCTGCCTTTTAGAAGCCTCCACACATATCAAAATATGAATCTCTTCAGTTTCTACTGCACAGAAAAACTAGTTTAGAGAGTTCAAAAGATCCCCACGGTGGCTACTGATTTTCCAAACTGCCCCTTCTGGGGTGATGCCAAGTGATCAAGAACGAGCATGTTATGGGACCAAAGTGCTTGTTCATGTGGTAAACCGGGGTCCCCGAAGGGAATTTTGAGTCACTCTTAGATTTGGCATTACCCATTGTTATGGATTGAATTGTGTTCACCCAAAATACGTGTCAACTTGGGTAGGCCAGGATTCCCAGTATTGTGTGGTTGTCCTCCATTTTGTAATTGATGTAATTTTCCTAGATGTTGTAAACCCTAATCTCTGCCTGTTGTTAATGAGGCAAAATTGGGTTACGTTAAAGAGGATGAGGATGGGGTATAACACCCTTACTCAAGTCACATCCATGATCCAATGTAAAGGAAGTTTCTCTGGAATGTGGCCTGCATCACATTTTATCTTACAAGATATAGAAGAGAGAAGTGAGCAGAGAGAAGGGGGACCCTCATTCCACCAAGAAACAGTGCTGGGATCAGAGCGTGTCCTTTGGACCTGGCGTTCCTGCAAGGAGAATGTTCTAGACCAAGGGAATATTGATGACAAGGACTTTCCTCCAGTGCCAACAGAGAGAGAAAGCCTTCCCCTGGAGCTGGCTCCCTGAATTTGGACTTCTAGCCTACTGGACTGTGAGAGAATAAACTTCTTTTTGTTAAAACCATCCACTTGTGGTATTTTTGTTACAGCAGTACTAGATAACTAAGACACCCATTTTCTAAAATCTCTCTGTAGATTTCTGAGGATCTAGAACACAATTTACCCACTTTGGGGGCCTTAATGTGTGCACGTAAACAAAAAGATGACAGGAAAATGTTACTTTCAGTTTCTCAGAATCTGAACAAAATCCTATCAGGGATTGCCATGGGATCTGGGCAGTGTATTACTTTAACCAATGTGTGCCTCATTGCAGGGGAGTTGTCTTGAGACCAGAGGGTAGCCTAATGCTTCTGTCCCTTTCCCTGAACCAGTGTGTCCTGTCATGGGGTCTTTATTCAGCCAAAGCTGACAGCAGGTGCCCGAATGGCATTTAACAGCTCAACCTGTGCCTGCATTATTGGTGTGGCTTATAGGATTCTGAGATTCTGTGCAGTGATCAAGACAAACAAGAGACAAAAAAAAAAAAAAGTCAGACAAACAGAAAGGAGCAAATTCTGAAAATAAAACTCTCAAAGAGCTTCAACACAAGGAAAATGGAGCTCAAATCTGAGAGGTTATTTACCTTAGACAACTTTCAAGAGGTCCATGGAAACAGAAAGCCTAAAAGGGCTTGTGCCAGTACCTGAAATCCGAGTCATCAGCATTCTGAGGGTCACTGCAGATAATATACCTTCGGATGCCACATATCTGATGGCAAGAAATGTCAAAGAGTAAAATCTCTGAGTCTGTTAAAGTAAAAGCAAGGAATTTTATTAAGAGAAACAGATTTGCAAATTGAACAGCATTTGGTTCTGGGAAAAACATGCTCCGAAATCCGAATGTGGAGAAAGATTTTTATATATTAAGGCTGGGGGTTACACATGAATCACAAGTACCTTTCACAATGTCAATTTATTTTTCATTACAGACTTTCTGGGGGCAACTTGCATATGTGTTCTTCCGATAACATTCTGCATAAACATTTTCTCCTGAGAACAGACCTTTTTTATTTTTCCCATGCTCCTTCTGGAACATTTTTAACCATAAAGAAAAACATTTCTTTAGCTATTAGATTAAGTCTGTACAAAAGTCAACTGTTGCTGGGCAAAAAAGAGAAGTGCATTTTATAAGTAAAATGGAGTTGGTGTCAGATCTAAGTTCAGCCATTTTATGCATATCACTTGCCTGAGAGTTTTAGGGTACTCTTACAACTTCAGGAAGCTTGAAGTTAGTTCACCCCATGCTCAATACACACACACACACACACACATAGTGTATATATGTGTTTAACCCCTTGCATTTTTTAACTTTGGCCCGGTTCTGTTTAATTATAACTTCCTTATGGGCAAGGATGAAGTTGTATTTCTTTCTGCTTCTCCTTGCAGCACCAGGCCCAATGTCTAAAAACTAGGCAGATGAAGAGTAAACATTTTCAAAATAAAAAAAAATCTATCCCCTTGCTTGTATATCTTCCTTCATCTCTTTGAGCAATTTAATATCCCTTTTTCAAACATTCTCTTGTTTCAGGGTCAAGAATTTTAGGAAGCCCTTTACCTGCAGATTGCTTTTGTTTTGTCCATAGATATGAGGGCTATATTCCAGTTAATTTATCAGCCCTTACTTACAATGTCCAACATCCTATTGGTCTTTGTGGCCACATGGTTCCAATAGGATCATAGTTACAGGGCATGACAATAGGATTCCCCTCCTGGGGTGTGGCTAATAGAGCTGAACTTTGCTGTTTTTAACATATAGTAAGTTCACAAATAGGTACTTTGAAGTGCTTTTCCACATTTGCTCTCCCAGAAGTTTGTATGCTATTTTTTTTCTCATCCCCACAACCTACGAAGATCTCTCTACCATGTATTCCAGCATCCCGATGTTTCACTTCACCAAGGAATTTGCAGTCACGTGTAAGTACATAGATTACAAGGCAGTCCCTCCTACAGATAATTTACCACCTTGTTAACAAAGAACAATTCCAGATTCTGAGTAACAACACCAGGCTGAAGTTTGCCCCCTAAAACACCCATTTATCTCTCCCACTTGCCTAGACCTAGGAAGATGGGTTGGCTTTGATCCCTCAGAAATGGTAATTTCAACGTATCCTATTTTTAATTAGCCACACAAAACATGCCTGCGGTGTGATTGATTAGTGTAGCCTTTCTAGCCATTGTCTTGTAACTCCCACCCAGGTGATTCAGCAATACTGTGTAATAGGGTAATTGGTCAGTTTTGCCTTAAAAGAGAGCCAATTCCAGAGCAGAGAAGAGGATCCTACCACCACCAGGGAAGAACAGCCAGGAACAGAGAATGCGTCCTTTGGACCCAGGATCCCTGCACTGAAAAGCTCCTGGAAGCAGGAGTCCAAGACAGAGAGACAGCAAGCTGTAACCCTGAAGATGGTGAGAAGTAGTGACAGCAAAGACCTGGCAGCAGGAGACCGCATGGTGGGCTTCCCAGCCCACAAAGAGAGAAAGCTGAGTGCCTTTGAGGAAAGGCCTAGAGCCAGGGAGAGGTGTGCCTATGAGCACGGTTGGGAAGAGGCTGTCCTGATTGAAGAACTGCATCCTGAGAGTTCCTGAGCCTGAATTGTAAACTATTACTTCCCTAATAAACCCCATAATTGTGAGTATGGTCTGTGAGTTCTGTGTGGCCATTGCAATGAATTATTGACCCCAGAAGAGAAGTAGAGAGTGCTGTTCGAGAGACAGTATCAGAATTAGTAAAGATGGTGGAAAGAGGAGGCTTGTCTGGCCTCCTCCTCATGGGAGTCAGCTTCTCCTTCCCCCTTGTGGGGTTAGAGAAGGTCAGACACCGCCCTCATGCCATTTTTACAATGCCTATTTTTTGTCCTCACATTAGTTAAAGAGAATTCTAATTTTGTTTCTTGTCTTGACTAAAAAGGAGGTAGTAGTATTGATTTAGATTTGTAGAAACTTCAACTACTCGAATCTAAATCTTCACGATAATGTATCTGATAATTGTTAGTGCTTGTTTTGACAGATGTTCAATATGTACTAATGATCTGCTGCTTTGACTAATCCAGCCAAATCAACACAGTTTCAACAGAGTCCAAAGGCGAGTTTGGGAACACTACCAATATCTATTCCAAGGGATTTGAACAATATAAATCTTCAAATAAAAAGAGAGAGAGAGAGAGAAATGTGAATCATCAGAGTACTATTTCCAATAACAGAGCAAAGCGTAGCTCAAAAAAAAACTCAACAGAAAACAAGAACAAAACAAAAATATGGCCAGTATAATAGTCTGTAGGTTCAATATTTACCGGTTTGTGTACCATCTGAGCTATTTCCTTTAATCAACCATGCACATGCTACTTTTATTCTCAGGGGACATTATTGCCAAGACAACTTTATCAGACTAAACAGCAAAACGCAGTTCTTGGAGAGATCTCAATTTGAGCATGGTTTAGAATATTATTTGTGTTATTCTTTTATCAACATCCTTGGTGTGCCCAACACAAACATGAAAATTTTTAAATGACTGGTAAAATCACAATAAAAGTGTAAAAACTTTACAAAGAAAAAAGACATAAGCCATTAGGCTGAAAAATGGGCAATCAAAGGAGCTATTGCGCTTGGCAGATGGAAAAGCAGCAGGTGCCATGGTGTGATGGGACCTTGCTTCCCATCATGCATGCTGTACAATGATGCAGGCTGACAGGGAAGGGAATTAATGTGTCGGAGCAGGTACTTTCTGTCCATTAGCTGATTCCCAGTACATCCTCTCAGACTGCTACCCGTGGCTCTTTGATAAAATGGCTTACAATACACGTCTCCAAAAGTTGTGTGGGGAAGGACAGCTGTGAGTGACTCTCTCTTCGATGCCTCAGCTTAACCGAGTGTGAGTGGCCAAGTGAACATTTCTCCACCCTACACTGGGATTAGCAATTTCAGCCTATGAATAAATTATTTGAATACAGACGCTGTGAACATATTAAGGTGACCAATGGCTGCAGGCTCTCAGTATGGGGAATGGAAGGGGACACTGATGAAGAGAATTCTCAAGGTAACAAATTAAGTCTCAAACAAATGAGATTTTCAGGAAGGCTACGATAGGATACTCACCTCTGTACTTGCAGAGAAAAAAAAATCCACATTATGCAGAGGCAAACTAAATCGGTGGGTCAGATATACATAGCACGTTAGGCACAGTAAACACTGAGATCTCAGGGTTTTGTCACGTATTGGCTGGTTTCTTTCTTTCCTCTTTTTTTTCTTTCTTTTTAAGCTTGAATTTATGTTCCAATTCTGTAACACAGCCACCTGTGAAACTTCAAAATGAGAACGAAATGGAAGCTGAAGGTTTAAAATGAAATTTGTACAGCTGATGAGACTAGCTCTTTCCAGTTCTTTGTCCAGTAAACTAATTGAATTGCCAAAGTGTTTATTAGCCTTGGCTATTAAGACAACTAAATTAAGAAGTAGACTTTTTTTTTTTCCCTTACCATGACTGAATTGGAAAACTAAAGCTGGCTTTCTCATTCCTTATGTGTAGCCATGAAAGGAAGAGGCTCGTGGACTCACATTTATGTTCAAACCATGGAAATTATGTTCACATCAAAGGAGCGCTAACAATTTAAGGACTCAATTCAAGCCTTCTCATCCCCTAGTCTAGGGAAAGGACATGTTATTCTCCCTCAAAACATCCTGTGTTTTCTTACATAGCACTTATCACAATGGCATTGATAGATACTTTTCATTGCATGTCTGTCAACCCTCATGAAATTCTAGCTCCATGAAGGAAGATACTGGGTGTGTTTTGTTTATTATTGTATCCCCAGCACTTAGAAAAATACCTAACATATGGTAGGAGCTCAATAATTATTTGTGGAAAGAAAGAAGAAGGTAAATAATCTGGGGAGAGAAGAAGGAAGGATGTCAACAGAGGAGAAATAATCATCAGCACTTTCATATACCTGTGTGTTTTCTTTAGAATCCTCTAGGTGTTTCTTAAATTTCTTGAGACTCCTAAACTGATTCTACACTAAATAAAAAGAAGAGAGAAGAGGAGAAGGAGAATAGAAGGAAGAGAATAATATACAGTAAAACCTGTGAAAGGAGGGACCTGTGTAAGGTGGAAACCTGTCAGAGAAGGGAAACTCAAATATTTTCTACTAAATAGAAAGTGAAAATGGTGTCTGCACCCTGGTCAAAGCAGAAAACTTCCAAGACTCAGAAAAACAAGGTCATCAAGTTCCGGCTCTGACAGGTTTCACTGTGTTTATGTTGACAATGTTAAGGATGAATAGGACATTTGAATAGGTAGGTGATCTTAGTCTTGAACTCCATTTTATAAAGAAACAATAGAAATAACAATCTTTCAGCCAGACTAGAGTGGGTTTTAGCAATTTAGAAGTTACACCCAAAGAGTTTTAAAATGGTCCCCGGATGTCTCGTGGTCCTCATACCAGGTGTTTGCAACGTGAATCTGCATATAGTAGGGTAGGACCTTTAACTTGGATCAGATCTCTTTTTTATTCACCAGACCCAGACCCATTGCTGTCCAGTAAATTCCAACTCATGGTGACCCCATGTGTGTCAGAGTAGAACTCTGCTCCATAGGGTTTTCAATGGCTGATTTTTTTGAAGTAGATCATCAGGCCTTTCTTCAGAGGCACCTCTGGGTGGACTGGAACTGCCAATCTCAGTTAACAGCCAAGCACGATAACAGTTTACACCATCACACCCATCCTTAAATCTAGTGTGAGCATAGAGACTATGCAAGGTTATGCAAGGCAGTGATAAAACATTTTTGATGTGGAGGTAGAACAGTAGATACAGCAAATCATGTTGGCATTAACATGACCTATGATAATAACACCTAAGGTGCACAGCACCCAGTAGTTTCCAGAATGATTTAATATTATCTCATTTAATCATTAACGGATCTGTGAAGGGATCACTTCCTTACCACATAACAGGTAAAGTTACTTAGCCTCTCTGGCCCTTAGTTTTCTCGTCTGTAAAATGGGGATAGCCAGCCAATGTAACTATCATATAATGTTGATCAAAGATTAAATAGGATGAAATGGAAAATACTATGCTCAATAAATGTTAACCATTATTAATGTTGTTAAGTACCACAGATATTACTAATTACATTTTACAGATTATAAAAGAGCCTCAAACAGTTAAATAATTTCACCGCCTGTTTAAGTGGTGGCCCCAGAAGTCTCATGTCAAATTCTGAAACCATCATACTTTGTACTATGCCAATTTGACTCTGAGCTGCAGATGACTTTAAGACTTAAGTTTGAAGATGTGTGGCCCAGTTCGGAACCCGCTTCATTACAGGATCCTAGAGGCAGCAGCTTGGTGCAGAGTCAAAGCATCAAGCCAGCAGGAGCAGGGTCCTGGAACGCCAGGCCTGCTAAAGAGGTCACTCAATATGAGCCACTTCCCAAAGCCTCTGAGAGAACCTGACACTTTGGTTTTCCTTCATTTTAGTTCTTGTCACTTCCCAAAGAGACAAGCTTCCAGGGCTGAAATTGATGTGCTTCTGTGACTGTTCCAGGCTAGTAAAATTGACAGAGGCAGAAACTGATGAAAGTAACTAATTTGTCAATTTCAGCAAGGAAACTGCTTTGAAGGCAGAGATTGACTAAGTTTATACTTCTCCTGCCTGATCAGAAAATTTCATTTTTCCTCACTTTAAAAAAGTTTTGTGTTTACCCTCAGAAATTATTTTGGACTGTCTTCCAGACACAGTTTGAATTGACCTGACAGTTAAATAGACGGTCGGTTCCATCAAAATGCAATCCTGTGCATTTAGTATCATTTTGTTTAATATCAAAATGGTTGATCTATCTATTCAAAATGGTTAAAAAATTATAAAATGTGGACTAACTTTAAACCCTGATGCTCATGAGTTTTGAGGCATCCTATGAAAACAGTCTAGCTTTGACTGATTTGTCAGTCAAAAACTCAATCAAATCAGCCGAGAAATTCCTATTGCATCTGTCAAATATCTGGTTTTGACTTTTTTTTTACCTCATAAATCAAAATGCTTTGTATAGGCTTAAAAATACACTGGGAGGAACATTGGATTTTTGAGTTAGAAAGATTGAATTCAGGCTGTGCTATTAACTAGGTATACAACCTTGTCCAAGTAAGAAGTCTCTGATTCTCAGTTTTGTTTCCTTCCCCTGTAAAATGAGAAGGTTATAGTACAGCAGCATTTCCCAAAGTGTATTCTTTAGAGCAGCACTTCCAAGGGCCTTAATAGGTCTAACAGAAATAAAAAAAAAAAAAAAAAACAGTTGCCGTCAATTCAATTCCGACTCATGGCAACCCTATAGGACAGAGTAGAACTGCCCCATAGGGTTTCTAAGGAGAATCTGGTGGATTTGAACTGCCAGCCTTTTGGTTAGCAGTTGAACTCTTAACCACTATGCCACCAGGGTTTCCCTCAAAAAAAATTCATGATTAAATAAATTCAGAAAACACTAAGATAAAGTTAAACATGTTTGACAGAGCTTTCCAGAACTTCAGCATCTTAATATATTTAATGGATATGATCTTAGTCACAAACTTTGATGTGCAATAAAATCAACTATATTGTACTTTCCTGATCCTATCCTGCCAAACAGAAGAAAGATTGGTAGTGGGAAAATATGGCCTTGGTGATAAAAATGACGCCAGAGATCGCAAGATAGAATTTTGTAAGACCGACGACCTCTTCATTACAAATACCTTTTTTCAACAACATAAATTGTGACTATACACGTGGACCTCATCAGATGGAACACACAGGAATCAAATCGACTGTATCTGTGGAAAGAGGCTATGGAGAAGCTCCATACCATCAGTCAGAACAAGACCAGGGGCCTACTATGCAACAGATCATCAATTGCTCATATGCAAGTTCAAGTTGAAAAAAATTAGAATAAGTCCACAAGAGCCAAAGTACGACCTTGAGTATATCCCAACTGAATTTAAAAGACGATCTCAAGAATAGATTCGACATATTGAACACTAATGACTGAAGACCAGATGAGTTGTAGAATGACATCAATGACATCATGAAGAAAATAAGAGGTCATTAAAAAGACAGGAAATTAAAAAGACCAAAATGGATGTCAGAAGACACTCTGAAAGTTTCTATTGAATGTAGAGTAGTTAAAGCAAAAGTAAGAAACGATGAACTAAAAGAGCTGAACAAAAGATTTCAAAGGGCAACCCGAGAAGACAAAGTCAAGAATTATAACAAAAGGTGCAAAGACCTGGAGATAGAAAACCAAAACGGAAGCGTACTCTCGGCATTTCCCAAGCCGAAAGAATTGAAGAAAAAATTCAAGCCTCAAGTTGCAATATTGAAGGATTCTGTGGGCAAAGGAAACAGTGGTGGCGTAGTGGTTAAGAGCTACAGCTGCTAACCAAAAGGTCAGCAGTTTGAATTCAACAGGCGTTCCTTGGAAACTCTACGGGGCAGTTCTACTCTGTCCTATAGGGTCGCTATGAGTCAGAATCAACTCGACGGCAACAGGTTTGGTTTGGTTTTCTACAGGCAAAATACTGAATGATGCAGGAAACATCAAAGAAGATGGAAGCAATACACACAGTCACTGTACTAAAAAGAATTGGTCGACATTCAACCATATCAGGAGGTAGTATACGATCAGAAACCAGTGGTACTGAAGGAAGAGGTCCAAGCTACACTGAAGACTTTGTGAAATACAAGGCTCCAGGAATTGATGGGGCAACAATTGAGATGTTTCAGCAAACGGGTGCAGCACTGGAGGTACTCACTCATCTATGCCAAGAAAATTGGAAGACAGCTACCTGGCCAACTGACTGGAAGAGATCCATATTTCTACCCATTCCAAAGAAAGGTGATCCAACAGAATGCAAAAGTTATTGAACAATATCATTAATATCACACACAAGTAAAATTTTGCTGAAGATCATTCAAAAGCGGTTACAGTAGTACATCAACAGGGAGCTTCCAGAAATTAAAGCTGGATTCAGAAGATGATGTGGAACAAGGGATACCATTGCTTATGTCAGATGGATCTTGGCTGAAAGCAGAAAATACCAGAAAGATGTTTACCTGTGTTTTACTTACTACACAAAAGGCATTCAACTGTATGGATCATAACAAATTATAAATAACATTTCAAAGAACAGAAATTCCAGAACACTTACTTTTGCTCATGTGGAACCTATACATAGACCAAGAGGCAGTCTTTCAGAACAATAGGATACTGCATAGTTGAAAATCAAGAAAGGTGTGTGTCGGGGTTTTATCTTTTCATCATTTTTATTCCATCTGTATGCTGAAGCAAATAATCTGATAAACTAGACTATATGCAAAAGAATGCAGCATCAGGATTGGAGGAAGACTTATTAACAACCTGTGATATACAGATGACACTCCCTTGCTTGCTGAAAGTGAAGAGGACTTGAAGTACTTGCTGATGAAATCAAAGACCACAGCCTTCAGTATGGATTACACCTCAGCATAAAGACAACAAAAATCCTCATGACTGGACCAAAAAGCAACATCGTGGTAAATGGAAAAAACATTGAAGTTGTCAAGGATTTCATTTTACTTGGATCCACAATCAACGCCCATGGAAGCAGCAGTCAGGAAGTCAAACAGTGCATTGCATTGGACAAATCTGCTGCAAAAGTCCTCTTTAAAGTGTCAAAAAAAAAAAAAAAGATGTCAGTTTAAAGACAAAGGTGCCCCTCACCCAAGCCATAGTGCCACCTCATATGCATGTGAAAACTGGACAGTGAATAAGAAAGACTGAAGAAGAATTGACACCTTTGAATTATGATGCTGGTGAAGAATATTGAATATACCATGGATTGCCAAAAGAATGAACAAATCTGTCTTGGAAAAAGTACCGCCATAATGCTGCCTAGAAGCAAGGATGACCTGACTTCTTCTCACATACTTTGGACATGTTATCAGGAAGGACTAGTCCCTGGAGAAGGACATCATGCTTGGTAAAGGAGAGTGTAAGCTAAAAAGAGGAAGACCTTCAACAAGATGGATTGACACAATGGCTGTAACAATGGGCTCAAGCATAACAATTGTGAGGATGGCTCAGGACTGAGCAGTGTTTTGTTCTGTTGTACATAGAGTCACTATGTGTTGGAACTGTCTCGACGGCACCTAACAACAATACACTCACTAGGACCCAGTGCCCTGCAGGAAGATCACAGGTTAGATTTGGGCTGATGTTGCTCTAAGTCTTGGGGCTATATTTCATGCCCAGACTACTCTCTTCCTACTCTGACCCAAAATCCTCTCATGTGTAATTTTTGCATATTTGGGAACATGTTTCTTGGTGGAGCAAATGTCACAATGATCATAGTTATGACTCTTACTGCTTCTTCTTATATATTATATTATAAATACAATGAATTGATGATTAATGAATGGATGGATGATGAATGGATGTATGCATGAATGGATGGATGGATAGATAGAGAGATGAGCTGGTTTTCCCCACTTTAGCTCCTTTTGTAAATCACTACTTTATTTAACACAATTGTCAACAAATTCTTCCTGGAGGAGAATAATTGTTTCCAACCACACATCCTACATGACCAATGTGGCTTCTTGATATAAACTATCACTCTGTGCCCAGAAGAATGACCTTAAAATGCGTGGTCCCTGGATCTTTACAGGATGAGAACAAAAGAAACCTAGATGCAACCTCAGTTTTGAGATGATTTCTTTGATTTCTGTGACATGATCAGTTTTGTTTATTCTATCCTCTGATTGCTGTTTTTTCTTCTGTCTACATCCCCTCTTTCCACCACCTATATGTAGGAACAAAGCATCTGTGACTCTGTTTACTTCTTTATAAAACCCAAGGAGCTCTCCACTTCCCACAACTTCAACTTAGTGTGGCTGACTCCAAATGTAAATCTCATATTCTGAATTCTTGATACCTGGCTTGTTGATTGATTGATTCATTGATTCATTCTTTCATTATTTATTTACCTACTAAGTGTCCTGATGTATGAGAGGTGCAGTTTACACAATAGGGAACAAAAGGAACATGGTTTCTGCCTCCATGGACCTTAGTGTTTAATGGAGGAGATAGGTATTACACAAGTAAACAAACAACAATATTGTTCACATTAAGTAAGTACAATGAGTAGGGTAGGATCCCTGGTAGGATTCCTGGTGGTTAAAAGTGGTTAAAAAAAGTGGTTAAAGCCCTCAGCTGCTAACCAAAAGGTCAGTGGTTGGAACCCACCAGTCACTCCATGGGAGAAAGATATGGCAGTCTGCTTCCATAAAGGTTTACAGCCTTGGAAGCCCTATGGAGCCATTCTACTCTGTCCTATAGGGTTGCTATGAGTTGGAATCAACCTGATGGCAATGAGTTTTCAGAAGAGCAGAGTAACCAATCATGCTGGGTTAGCTGAGACCATTCTAGTTTTAGCACTGGAAGACTTGTGCCTCAGGATCCCCTACAGTCCCGGCAAAACCGGGATGGTTGATCACCCTAGACTAGATGCTAAGAAAGAAAATAACACAGAGGATATACTTCATAGTACATAGCCTGGAAACCTTTCTGAGGATTGAAGGAAAGGATAAAACAAAATTAAAAATAAAACAAAGAGCCCAGTCATATGAAGAGAGGAAGAAAAGCAAAGCCTGGGCAAAAAGAATAGTTTGTCAGCAGAGTTGATAAGTTCTTGAACTCAAAAAAGCTATTTTAACTGAGGCATATAGACCAAGTCAGGGGTAGGTTGAAATAAAATTAGAAAGACAGGAATGATATACATCATAGTCCATGGGAATAAGTTTGGGTTATATTCTAAGGGTAGTAGGAAACCATTGTCTAATTTAAAAAGATTTTCTAAATATGTTCTGAGTCCTTATATTGTGCCTAACACATGGATACAGAAACATTAATTATAGTCCTTTCTCATGACATCCATAGTCTATCAGGTGAGAAACCATCATTGATGTAACTAATCTGTGTGAGCAGTGAGAAACGGGAGCTCAGAGGTAAAGTGAATGGCTTTACCTGTTCTTTTTATCTTGGGAATTTCTCAGTTTCTCCCTTCTCACTTCAGCTTCAAATTCTCCCACAGCCATTTGGTTTTCCCATTTTATACACCATTACTTCAAATGTCCATTTGTCTGGTCTATCTGGGACTAATAGACTGGAAGTCTGGGTGGATGGTCTCTCAAGTTAATTTGCAATTCTCCTTTTGGGTGGCTACCCTTGTTCCCATCCGCTGCAGCTGGAATTGTAGGAGATCCCCTTCCTACACATCTCAGGGTTAAATTCAGGGCCACTGGCCATGCTTCTCTGGAAGAAAAAAGATACTTTAAGGCAACAACTCAAAACATCCATTTTGCAGGTACAGCTACAACCACAGCCCATCCACATGTTGTTTGGAACTTCAAAAAAGTCCAGTAGACCTTCACAAAAACCTACAAGAAAAACCACAGACTTTTATTTCTAGACAACGTCTTATCCTGGAATGGTGTATTTCATCAGCTTGCATTAATAATCCTGAAATTGAGAATGGAGTTGTTGACAGACATTTTGGTTCCATGGAATGAACACGTCATCATAATGGAAGAGAGTGCGGTTGTTAACTACCGTACTATTAGGACAGGAAATTCAAAACCATTTTTCATCGTTTGCCCCATGTTAAAAATACCCTCACTCAATTGTCCTGAGTTTGCTCCCATCCCAGTCCAAGGAACAGAATTGGTCCAAAAATTTGCCTTTGGTTAGTATGATAATGAGACTTCAACTGCACACCAAATGATTTATGATTGTGCATTACAGTGTTCAGTTGTATTCAGGAGGTCTTGGAGTCATAACTTATAGCCTAACTTGACTTCTTCCATATGTTTAACTTTTAGGAACTGCTTTTAAATGCAGATGGCTATATAAATTTCCACTCATGACCTGAAATATTTCCAGCAATATATGCTATGATTAATTGGCACTCCAGGCCGTCTTCTTTTCCCAGGGATTATCTGCTTTGCAGCCTATGAGACAGAACGATATAGGCTTTTCCCTAGTAAGACACATACTCTCTGCAGCTCTCCAAGACTAGCATCTAATAGCAATGGTGGGACATTTAATCTCGATCCTCTATCACAGCTTGTTTTTAAGTTACATCCAATAGCCAGCCAAGCACAAGGTTTGTGAAGGCCACTTTCCCTGCGATCAAAGTCAGCCACTTCCTTTCTTTTTTATTATTAAAGGATCAGCTCAGAATCTCTGATTGTGTTCATCACTGCTGAGTGTTGACAAGCCACAAACACTGCCACTGACAGTAGTTAAAAATGCAGCTGGGTTAATACTGACATATTGTTATCTTCTGGGGGCTGGTCGATATGTGTTCATTTATAATCTAATTGCATGTCCACTTTTAAAAATCAGCTCCCAGTGTGGAATGGATAAAAATACAATTACCAAATGATATGTGTAATCATTCAGTGCTGTTAGTCCCGAAAGGTGATATTGCAGTGACACTGAGAAAATTAGATCTATTCTTCATACAATTATATGTCTACACTTTCACTCTAATGCCATTCTAATTGGGAAGGAGCATTCAGATGTGAAGCTGGGTGCGTTTCACTCTCTAATTATCACTGAGCAACTCATTCTTAAGATAGGTTTCTGGAAGAGACAGTTGCCAGAATGCTTTGATAGTCCCAAATGATCATTGTTGCTTTCACAGCAGGCAAAGCTTGTATTCCTCCTATAAAGTTTAGATTGCCACTTACAGATCACTAGAAATAAAGATTTGGGTGAAAGCCTGCAATTTATTTAAGTTCATTTCTTTCTTTGGAAAGAAAAATACCATGTGGGTGTTCCCCTCTCCCCAGAAATGTACATACTGGTTCCTTTATTTTACAGGGAGGTTGTGAAACTCAGATTTTGTCATAAAAAAAGTAAGCCATTTTGTAAACTGTTAAGTGATATATAAACATAAGCTATTGCTATTACCAGTTATTATTATTTTTATTATCTTTCAGCAGGTGTCAGGGCTTGACATAATCAGTTGCCTTTGTGAGCCCTGCCTGTAGAATATTTGAATTCAAATCAACATCTCTGTCCTGAATTCAGTTGGGTCCTTGCTATGCAAAGCAGGGATGTCTGAGTAGGTGTGTATTTTTGAAGCTTTATCCTACATCCCCTATTCTCTTGAAATCATACATTTATAGAGCAAACAGTAGGGCTAAAGTGACATTTATAAAAAACCCGTTGCCAATGAGTCGATTCCAACTCATAGTGACCCTATAGGACAGAGTAGAACTGCCCCATAGTGTTTCCATAAAATGGCTGGTGGATTTGAACTGCCAACTTATTGTTAATAGCCGAGCTGTTAACCACTGGGCCACCAGGGCTCCCAAGTAACATTATACCCCATCAATTATTCTACTACTAGACAGTAAACTCTAAGGAAGCAAGAACGGTGTGTCATCCGTTGAAGGCATTGAAAATATAGCTGCTGAGGATACAAGGTAAACAAAAAAATCAGTTGGATTCCCATACACAAATAAAGAGAATGACGAAAAGGAAATCAAGAAAACAATACCGTTTATAATAGCCCCTAAAAAAATTAAATACTTGTGAATAAATCTAACCAGGGATGTAAAAGACCTATACAAAGAAAACTACAAAACATTAGTGCAAGAAACCAAAAGAGATATACATAAATGGAAAAACATACCATGCTCATGGATAGGTAGACTCAACATTGTGAAAATGACAATTCTATCCAAAGCAAACAAATTTGCTTTGTATTTATAAATACTATGCAATCCCGATCCAAATACCAACAGCATTCTTTAAGGAGATGGAAAAACTAATCATTAATTTTATATGGAAAGGGAAGAAGCCCAGATAAGTAAAGCACTATTGAAGAAGACGAATGAAGTAAGAGGAATCACACTAACTGACCTCAGAACCTACTATACAGCTCCGGTAGTCAAAACAGCCTGGTACTCGTACAACGACAGAAACATTGACCAATGGAACAGAAATGAGAACCCAGATGTAAATCCATCCACCTATGATCACCTGCTCTTTAACAAGGGCCCAAAGTCCATCAAATGGAAACAGTCCTTTTAACAAATGGTGTTGGCAAAACTGGATGTCCATCTGCAAAAAAAATTAAGCAAGACCCATAACTCACACCATATACAAAAACTAATTCAAAATGGATCAAAGACCTAAATATAAAGCCAAACACTAAAAAGTTCATAGAAGAAAAAATAAGATCAATGCTAGAGACCCTAATACATGGCATTAACAGCATACAAACCATAACCAACAACACACAAAGTCCAGAAGATAAGCTAGATAACTGGGATCTTCTAAAAATTAAACACTTATGCTCATCAAAAGACTTCAACAAAAGAGTAAAAAGAGAACCTATAGACTGGGAAAAATTTTTGGACATTACAAGTCAGACAAAGGTGTAATCTCTAAAATCTACAAGAAAATCCAACACCTCTACAACAAAAAGACAAATAATCCAATTAAAAGACAGGCAAAGGAAATGAACAGACACTTCACTAAAGAAGACATTCCAGCGGCCAACGTACACATGAGGAAATGTTCAAGATCACTAGCCATTAGAGAAATACAAATTAAAACCACAATGAGATACCTTCCCATCCCAGCATTACGGGCTCGAACCAAAAAAACAGGAAATAACAAATATTGGAGAGGCTGCGGGGAGATCAGAACTTGTACGCACTGCTGGTGGGAATGCAAAATGATACAACCATTTTGGAAAATGATATGGTGCTTCCTTAGAAAGCTAGAAATAGAAATACCATACAATCCAGCAATCCCACTCTTAGGAATATATCTTAGAGAAATAAGAGCCGTCACACAAATAGACATGTGCACACCCATGTTCTTTGCAGCATTGTTCACAACAGCAAAAAGATGGAAACAACCTAGATGTCCATCAACAGATGAATGGATAGACAATGGTACATACAAACAATGGAGTACTATCCAATGATAAAGAACAATGATAAATCTGCAAAGCATCTCATAACATGGATGAAACTGGAGGACAATATGCTGAGTGAAATAAGTCAATCACAAAAGGATAAATACTGTATGAGACCACTCCTGTAAAAACTCATAAAAGGTTTACACACAGAAAGAAACAATCTTTGATGATTATGAGGGATGGAGGGAGATACTAAATGAACAATAGGTAAGTGGTAACTTTGGTAAAGGGTGAGACAGTACACAATACTGGGGAAGCACAACTTGTACAAGGAAAGGTCATAGAAGCTCCATAGACACATCCAAACTCCCCAAGAGACCGAATTGCTGGGCTGAGGGCTGTGGGGACCATGGTCTCAGGGAACATCTAGCTCAATTGGCATTACACAGTTTATAAAGAAAATGTTCTACATTCTACCTTGTGAGTAGCATCTGGGGTCTTAAAAGCCTGTGAGCAGCCATCTAAGATACTCCACTGGTCTCACCCCTTCGGGAGCAAGGGAGAATGAAGAAAACAAGATATAAGGGAAAGATTAGTCCAAAGGACTAATGGACCACAAGTACCACAGCCTCCACCAGACTAAGTCCAGTATACCTACATGGTGCACGGCTACCACCACTGACTGCTCTGACCAGGATCACAACAGAGGGTCCTGGACAGAGCCAGAGAAAAATGTAGAACAAAATTCTAACTCACAAAAAAAGACCGGACTTACTGGTCTGACAGAGACTGGAGAAACCCGGAGAGCACGGCCCCTGGACACCCTTTTAGCTCAGTAATGAGGTAACTCCCAAGGTTCACCCTTCAGCCAAAGATTAGACAGCCCCATAAAACAAAACAAAACTAATGGGGCACAACAGCCCAGGGACAAGCACTAGAAGACAGGGGCAGGAAAGTTGGTAATAGGGAACCCAAGGTTGAGAAGAGACAGTGTTGACATGTTGTGAGGTTGTTAACCAATGTCATAAAACAATATGTGTATTAACTGTTTAATGAGAAACTATATGTTCTGTAAACCTTCATCTAAAGTACAAAAAAAGTTTAAAAACAACAAAAAACAAACGTATGTTATGAATGGATTATAATAAAATATTTTCCTGATGTCAATAAAAAAAAGACAGAAAATATAGCTGTTGAATGTCTGAATAAATTAACACCTTTATTTTATATCTTTTCACTTTTTATGAGCATGTATTCCTTTATGTCATTGAGTATAGCTATAATAAGGAGCCCTTGTGGCAGAATGATTAAGTGCTCAGCTGCTAACCAAAAGATCAGCAGTTTGAACCTACCAGCTACACCACAGGAGAGAAGACCTGGAGATCTGCTCTTGTAAATATTATAGCCTTGGAAACCCTATGTGGCAGTTCTACTCTGTCCTATAAGGTCGCTATGAGTTGGAATGGACTTGACGGCACACAACAACATAGCTATAGTAACTGCTTTAAAATCCTTGTCTACTAATTCCAACATGGGTTATTGATTATCTTGGTTTAGGTCTCCATTGATTGTCTTTAACTCTTGAGGATGGGTCATATTTTCTGTCTTTTAAAATATGGTGAGTAATTTTGGATTGTATTCTGGATATTATTAATACTGTTGTTGAGACTCTGGATTATGTCACGCTCTTGCAAAGAGTATTGATTTGTTTGTTGTTGATTTATCAGGCAATTAACTTGGTTGGACCTAAACTAAAAACTCTATTTTTGTTTATTTTCTTTTCTTTTTTTGTTTATTGTTGTAGTTTAAATGAAATTTACATTTCAAGTTAGTCTCCTATACAAAAATTTATACATACATTGTTATGTGACCCTAACTGCTCTTCCCATACTGTGATAGCACACTCCTCCCTTCCACCCCTGATTCCCCATGTCCATTCAACCAGCTCCTAACTCTCTCTGCCTTCCCATCTCACCTCTGGACAGAAGCTTCCCATTTAGTCTCTTGTTCCTACTTGAGCTAAGAGGCACACTCCTCAGGAGTATAACTTTATGTCCCACAGTCTAGTCCAATCCCTGTCTGAAGAGTTGGCCTCGGAAATTGTTTTAGTTCTGGGCTGATAGAGAATCTAGGGACCGTGGTTTCCAGGGCTTCTCCAGTCTCAGTCAGACCATTAAGTCTGGTCTTCTTACTAGAATTTGAGTTCTTCACCTCACCTTTCTCCTGCTCCATCAGGGACTCTCTTGTTGTGTTCCCTGTCAGGGCAGTCATTGGTGGTAGCTAGGCACCTTCTAATTCTTCTGGTCTCAGGCTGATGAAGTCTCTGGTTTATGTGGCCCTTTCTGTTTCTTGGGCTAATACTTTCCTTGTGTCTTTGGTGTTCTTCATTCTCCTTTACTCCAGGTGGTTGGGACCAATTGATGCATCTTAGATGGCTGCTTGCAAGCTTTTAAGACCCTAGACACCACTCACCAAAGTAGGATGCAGGACATTTTCTTAATAAGCTTTGGAAAACTCGGTTTTTGGAAAGCAACTCAAATATCAGTTCAGGTCTTTTATCAGTAGCTAGGTTGCTTGCAATCTTCCCTGTGCATGTGTGGTTCAGGAGTTAGCTTTGCACAGAGAACACAGAACAGTTTACTCCCTTTCTCTCTTTCCTTTCCAGGATTTCCCCAACTTTTTCTAGTGGCTGTGGTTGCCCCAACTCTTTCCTCTGGCTCATCATGCCAGAGATACTGAAGATTTCTATAGGAATTTTAGCTGCTCCAAGTAGTGCTGCTGCATCCTGCCTTCAAGCTAAAAGCAGTTAAAAATGGAAAACTGGCACCATATTATACCTTTCAACCAAATGTTAACTTCCCTTCAGAATCTGCCTACTTTTGTTCACTTCCAGAGCCTTGTCTTTTCCAAAGTTTATAATTTTTATCCATAGAAGGCTTTCCTTTTTGTTATACATGATGAAAATTAAACTCTAAAAGGTGCTGTGACTTGTCTAAGGCCAGAGAGTTGGTTTGCTATTCATGACCATACTAACAAATACAGTGGTGTGGATATTATCTTTCTTGATTCAAATTCAGGACTTCTTTTTTTCCCAGGTTACTGTCCTCTCAGTCAATGCATGCCCACTGTGAGTGGCCTCTCTCACTAGAATAAAGTTTAAAGATGTCCCCCTGAGCTCCCTTGAAAGATGCTTCCTTTTATTACTAAAATTTAATGCAAAGTTTATTCAGTGGCTACAACAGTAGTTCCCAAATACCTAACCAACAATTCATGGCCACTTGCAATGAAGATATGTTCATATTAGACAATAGACTCAAAGAACAAACAACAAGAAAGCAACCTCATATATACTTTCTCAATTTTTTAAAATGTACTATCCCATGAAATCCCAAGTCCAGGAATCATTACATCTCATACTAGTGAATAATTTACAGACTTAATTGCTTCTTTATAAACTGAAATGTTGGATTAGATCATCTTTCTGGACTCTTGCACCCCAATGATTCTGTTCTATTATTTTCACAAAGACATTGATTACCATTTAAATTGTTACAATCCATTCAAGTTGCAAGTCTGGGAACTTAAGACAGAGGAGAAGAAGACAGCAAAACAACAGGTTGGTGAATCCGTTGAAAGGAGTACTGAGCTTTTAGGACAATCAACAAATAACCCACCTCCTAATTTTCCTCTGTTTCCAAAGTGCTATGGGGCTGCTATGCAGATAAAATCATAATTCCACTCTTAACTTTTAATTTTTCCGTGAATACATATTCCTGATTCTGGGTTTGATTGCTTTACTACATGGGGATTTAAGTATGTCCCGTGCTTTTTATATGAAGATATCTCCTTGACTCCATCTCTTCCTTTTTGACTGGTTTCTTACATTCTCAGAGCATCTGGTCATCAAGTACACATCAGTTACTGGACTGAAAGAATTAAGAGCTATGCTGATAAAAGAGTAATCCATACACCAAACTCTATTTAATTAGAATTAGGCTAATCACTCTGCAATATATAGCCATGTACTTATAGGGATATAGTAAAATGCCCTAGAATCTGGAGACATTGGTATCCTTCCAAGAGTTAAATTATAAATTCAACACTTAGTGAATGAATCAGGCTATTCTCAGTAAGAACAGAGCTAGGGTATATTCTTCAAAAGATATAATTTTGTGAAACAAATCTAACATTATAGTAAATACTATTTTTTGAAGGCATTTTCTGTGTTTGGAATTTTAGATACATTATCCTCAAAACAGCCATTGGAATTAGAGGGTTCTGTTATCTCCATTTTGCAGAGGGAAAAAAAATTAAGTTCAAAGAGGATTTATAATTTTTTCTAAGTTCATTTATCTGGTCAGCATCAAAACCAGGAATCAAATCCCACTTTGTCCAGTTCTAAGCCCATACAACCTTTCTCAGAAAGCTGTAACCAAAAATGCCCCCAAAAGGAAAGTGCCAGCAACAGAGTGGGCTCTATGAATCTAGAAAAAGAAGACCCAGATGGGAAAATGAGCGTGTATCAGGATTTTCCCAAGGTCTCGATATCAGGTTGATTCAGTCTTCTTTGCACTGATTCTTTGCAGTCCTATTTGAGTCTCCAAATTGGATGACAAGCTCTCCTCCACGTCATAGGCAAAACTCATAAAACAATTAGTCCTTGGCATTCTTGCTTTGAAGGCATTGGCCTTTATCCTTTGACCTCTTCCAGCCTTGGAATCTCTTTCCCAGCAAGTTTCTTTTCTCAGCTGTGTCATCTTTTTCCTTTTCTCTCTTGGAACTGATGCCAGATCTCTTCCTTTTATCTTAACCTGGGCTCCCATTCAGTCATTTTTTTTTTTTTAAATGTGTTATTATTTGTCAATCAGTCATTCTTCTGATGACATGCACTTCCAACCACTGGAGAAAACCAATGAGCCTAACCCAGTCCTACCCAGTCCAACCCCTGAGATGATACCCACATTGTCATGTCCACACTGCCAAATAAATCTTCCTTAAACATCAATCTCATCATGACCCCTGGGCCTTTCTCCTCACTTGTAAAACGAAATGGTTGAACTAGATGATCTCTAAGGTCACTTCTCATTCTAAAACTATATAAATTCCCCTCATGTATAAGTCTGCATCTTATTCTAGTATCCTCTGGGAGGTAGAGTGAGAAGCCAAACTATGTTCTTTTAGCATGCTTTCTTTGCAGAAAAGTTTTACAGTAGTAAAACACTTTTCATTTATCAAGATGTCAGTTATTAAAGTCTGCCACAATACAATTTCAATATATTTTATCACAGAAGTACTTTAAAGTGACCTTGTTACCACCATTTCATTTGATTTAAGTTATAGTTTACATCCTATGTATTAGAAAAGAGAAGCGTTTTCTCTGACAATGTTTCCTGAGCTTAGTAGACCCATGGGAAATATAGAATTCCTTGTGAAATGCAAATATTCTTCCCTTTACCAGCGGTCAATTTTGTTTCAGTTTTTGAATGTTACTATAGTGACAAAGGAGCCCTGGTAGTGCAGTTACTAGCTTGGCTGCTAACCAAAAGGTCGGCAGTTCAAATCCACCAGCCGTTCCTTGGAAACCTATGAGGCAGTTCTACTCTGTCCTATAGGATCACTATGAGTTGAAACTGACTCAAAAGCAATGGGTTTTTTGCTTGTTTGTTTGTTTATAGTGACAAAATGCCCCAAAATCTCACGTTTTTTTTTTTTTTTTGTTTGTTTGTTTGTTTTTGTTTTTTAATAAAAGTGGCATTTTATTCCAAGGAGTAATGGCTAGAGGAAGCTCATTTCAGGCAGGTGAAGTGAATCAATATCAAACTTTCATGGACCCAGGACATTATCCATCCTTCACTGGGAGTCAAGTTATCACACATTGCCATCTCCTTTCAGCAGAGGATGTTCACCTTGGAATTGTGCATGGTTGGATAAGCTTAAACTTCTTCAGCTTAGCACAGGAGACAGTTTCATCATGAGTTGATTAGACATCCCAAGTATCTACTTTTTTATAATTTGTATTTTTGTTGGAGTTCTTCTTTGAATTATTTCTTGTATATTATTCAGACATATCATAGGCCAAACATCAACTAGTCAATCTGATTAATGGCTCTGTGTCTACATAGTTGACTAACCCAGCCCTAGTGCATACATCTGTAGCATCAGAAATGTGAAGAATCATTTTCAATCACCTGACATAAGTTGTTCCCCAAATAGATTCATTGAATATCCTTTCATACAGAACTCAATTAGTAAATTTAATTTTTAAGTGTCATCATCTCTGCCCTCTGAGTTTTGCATCAGAAATTAAATTTATGAGACCCTTACACTGGTACTCAAGATATAATTTAGGAATAAAACAAAAATTATCTACCTATCTGTCTGTCTGCCTGTCTATATGTCCACCCATCTGTCCATCCGTCCATCCATCCATCCATCCATCCATCTGTGAATGAGCTGGTTTGAAGAATATGAAATAACTGAGTCAATTTTTAAAATTGTTCTTCCCTCCTTAAAATACAAGATGGAGTTTGGCTAAGCGTAATGTTCAGCTTTGTTTCATTGGTTTGTTTATTTTTTTTAAAAAAAGTATTTCTTTCTCCCGATCCTATTTCCTCACATCTCACCTTTGTCCCTTCACCTGTCAATGCCCTTTGTCTCCCCCTTAGCCTGTTGTAATCCTATTTGTTTGAGCTAAAATCCAATCTTTTTCCCCAAGCTTCCCTAGCCAAAAGTCAGATCCCATCTATGAATTCTGTCTCCCCTATTTTTTTTGGTGTTTACCACTTCCTGGTTGTTTGTCTATTTTTTGCATATTTTGATTATCTTCTCTCCCTAAATAAGCTATAACTCTTTCAGGACAGTACGTCTTCAAATCCCGCATAACACAAAGCCCAGGGCTTGTGCTTCTGACAGTTACTTGGAGGAATTAATATTTGTGGGGTAGGGGGAGGTGTGGAGTTTATCCTAAGCTGTCTTAATGCTTAAAAAAATGGAGAGGCTTATTACTTATGTCCACTGAACAACTTCTAGACTTAAATTAGGGTACTCCAACTATTCAGCTTAAATTTTCTAGGGCTCCTCTTACCTTGCACAACCCCATTAAGCCTGATTCTCAATGTTCTATTTCTCTCAAGATTGTGACATCAGCAGTGGGGACTTTCTTCACATTGGTTTATCTAATCTAAGACACTCTCATACCAAGAGGGGTCAATAGTATTATTCTCGGAGAAACAATATTGCAAATATTAGGAATTAAACCATTGTTATGGTCAGGTTTTAAGGATTCATACAACACAGTTGCTTTGTTTTATTCTGGTGCATACTTCTAAATTTATAAACAAGCCTGACATTTTGTTTTTCTTGTCACATTTCCCAAGACATGATAACCTCAAAGAAAATGTAAAGAAATTACCCAAACATTCAAGTACATAGCAAAAAAAAAAAAAAGTTACTATCAAGTTGACTGTAACTCATGGTGACCCCACATATGTCAGAGTACAACTGTGCTCCACGAGTTTTCAATGATTGATTTCTCAGTATATCACCAGGGCTTTCTTCCAAGGCAGCCCTGGGTGAATTCGAATCACAAACCTTCAAGGCATGTTAACCACAAGTTTACCATTTGCACCACCAGGGACTCCAAGTACATACTCAGTAATATGTATTCATTTATTGATTTGTAATATGTTTCATGTTATTCATTATACACCCACTCCTCACTTATTGACATGGTTAGGTTCCAAAGACCAAAGTGTTATGCGAAAATTGGTGTTATGTGAAAATAGAAGAAGACCACATCAGATCACAAAATAGAGGATGACTACATCATTACATAACTGCCAAATTATATCATTACATAACTGTCAAACCACAGATAATCATGGCACAGCCAAGTTGACACATAACCTTAACCACCAGCTTTACTCTCACCTTAGTCTTTATTACTGGCAGATGTATGTCTTTAATGCACAAAATAGTTGGATAGCAGATTTTTTACTATTGTCATAAATGTGAAATGTCAGATAACAAAACAGTTGATAAGTGAGCAGTAGGTGTATATGCTTTCAATAAGCCCTATACTAGGCATTTGGTACAAAAATGGAATAAGTTCCTGACTTCAAAGAGCTTATAGTCTAAAAGACAGAAAAATGGGCAAATAAGTAATAGCAATTTCAACTGGTAATTAACTTAATTACATGAAAACCACAAAGAAAACTTTTTAACACCTTGTTAGACAATAATTGACATTCAAAAACCTGCACATATTTACAGTGTACAATTTGATAAGTCTTGACATGTGTACCCACCCATGAAACTATCACCACAATCAAGCTAAAGTATCCATATGCCCAAAAGTTTCCTCCTGTTACTTCATAAGCTCTTTCCCTCATCCCTTCACACCGTTCCCAACCCCATGTCCACCTGCAAGCAGTTATCTGATTTCTGCACTATTTAATTTCCATACTCCAAAATTTTATATAAATGCAAGTAATCAGTATTACTCAAGCATCTTTTACTCATCCATGTTGAACATGTCTGTTTGTTTGTTTTTATAAATATGTAATATCCAATTATATTTTTTTGTTGTGGTTGTTAGGTGCCATCAAGTCAGTTCTGACTCATATGAACCCTATATACAACCAAACAAAACACTGCCCAGTTCTGTGCCATCCTCACAATTGTTGTTATGTTTAAGCCCATTGTTGCAGTCACTGTGTCAATCCATCTCATCAAGGGCCTTCCTCTTTTTCGCTGATCCTCTACTTTACCAACCATGATGTCCTTCTCCAGGGACTGATCCCTCCTGATAACATTGCCAAAGTGCATGAGATGATGTCTCACTATCCTCACTTCCAAGGAGCACTCTAGCTATATTTCTCCCAAGACAGATTTGTTTGTTCTTCTGGCAGTTCATGTTGTGGTCAATATTCTTCTCCAATACCATAATTCAAAAGCATCAATTCTTCTTTGGTCTTCCTTATTCATTGTCCAACTTTCACATGCATATGAGGCAATTGAAAATATCTTGGGTTGGGTCAGGTGCACCTTAGTCCTCAAAGTGTCATCTTTGCTTTCTAACACTTGAAAGAGGTCTTTTGCAGCAGATTTGCCCAGTGCACTATGACATTTGATTTCCTAACTGCTGTTTCCATGGGGGTTGATTGTGGATCCAAGTAAAATGAAATCTTTGACAATGTTTATATACCTCAATTTGATTAACTATTTGCCTGTAGGTAGATATTTAGGTCTTTTTCAGTTTGGGGCTCCTACAAATACAGCTTTGAATATTTATGTACAAGTTTTAGTATGAAAATATACTTCCATTTCTCTCGGGCAAATATCTAGGAATAGAATGGCTAGGTCTTATGATTAGCATTTTAAGAAACTGATTATCTCTTCTCCAAAGTGGTTGTACCATATTACAATCCCAATAGCAGTATATGAAATTTCTAGTTGCTCTAGTTGGTCAGTGTTTCTAATTTTAGCCATGCTAGTGGGAGTATACTAGTATCTACTTTTAACTTGCATTTCCCTAATGAATAATGATGCGGAGCAACTTTTCAAGTGCTTATTTGCCATTTATATAATTTCTTTAGCAAAGGTTATGAGCAAATCTTTTCCCCATTTTTAAATTGGATTGTTTATTTTCTTATTGAGTTGTAAGAGTTCTTATATTTTAGATGCAAGTTTTTGGTTGAATATATGTTTTGCAAATACATTTTTCCAGTCTATGGCCTGCTTTTAAATTTTTATTAGTGTTATTCTAAGAGCAAAAGTTCTTAATTTTTATGAAGTTCATTTATTGATTCTTTTGAGTTAAAGTTATTGAATTTTGTGTAATATTTAAGAAATCTTTGCTAAGACCATGGTAACTAAGCATTTTCACATATTTTTGCTAAACTTAGAAACTTTTAGCTCTTACATGTAGGTCTATGATCAATTTTTAAGTAATTTTTTGTATATGGTATGAGATTGAGATCAAGAATTTTTTTTAATAGAGCTATCTTAGGTATTGTGATGGTTAAGGTTGCATGTCAACTTGGCTGGGCCATGATTCTCAGTGGTTTTGCAGTTATGATGTGGTTTGTCAGTTACGTAATGATGTAATCATCTCGGTATTGAGATCTGACATAATGTAATCATCTCCATGATGAGATCTGCTATGAGCAGCCAATCAGTTGAAAGGGAATTTCCTTGGGGGTGTGGACTGTATCCAATATGTGTGGACTTTCTGCCAAATTCGCTGGCTTTTATTCACTCTGGATACTCATTTGACCTCTCATACTTGGAACTTAAGCTGGCACTTTAGCTGTCCATCTTGGGATTCATCAGCATCTGCAGCCTGTGAGCCAGATGCCTGCTTTCTGACCTGCCAGTCTTGGGATGGCCAGCTCCTGCATCTACATGAGCCAGGAGAAGCCTCCAGCCTGACCCAGGGACTTACTACTTTCCAGCCTCTACAACTGTGTGGGCCATTTCATTTATATAAATCTCTCTCTCTCTCTCTCTCTCTCTGTATATATATATATACACACACACATATATATACATATATGTTGCACTGGTTTTGCTCCTCTAGAAAACCCATCATAAGACATTTGGTGTCAAGAGTGGTTCTAGAGAAACAAAATTGTAAAGATAAAAGTTTTCTAAATTGGTTCTGAAGTCTGGTTAGTCTTAAAGATGTTGATGACTCTGCTTCCAGTAATAAACAGGGCATTGCTAATCCATGGAATGAGATGGCAATAGAAATATGCAAAATATCATCACCAATAGATCAAGTATTGTTGACAGGCAAGGCTATTGGTGATCACATATTTGACACCTTTCTGCAATGTTTTCAGAAGAGGAAGTATAAGGAAGCTGATTGGTTGGTTCTACTTTTGCTAAACAAAATGGTGAAAGAGAGAGATAAGCTCAGGGCTTCAGAATCATGGCTCAAGTGCCACATAAATGACATCAAAGTTCTCACTTGTGCCTTGAAAGGAAGTCTTATTCTTCTAGTAACAGAGCTAATATTGCTGAAAACCAATCCCACAGTCTTATCATAAGTGTGGCTGAATTACAACACCAATTGAATTCCCTACCTTGAATGGTATCCAAAGTTAAAATGAGGACATTGATCAGGAAGACATGGATCCTGAAACTTGGAATGGGGACATATAGGCAGATAATCAGGAATCTGGGGACACTGAGCCTATAAATTCTGTTGAATCACTCTACCAACAAAACCAGCCCTCTCACTCCCGTCGAAAAGATTACTCCATCTTTGTCTGCTAAGCCACCCTCCCCAATAAAATTATTTGCCCCTCTACCCCAATCTAATGAGATTAACCCAGCTGTATCTGAAAAGCCTTTGTCTGAGGCAATCCCAGGGGAGGCATCTGAGTCATTATCTGGGGCATCACCTGAGGTAGATGCCTTACAAGACTTTGCTGAATGTTCTCAGAACACGTCCCCACCACCCATTTTAGCTTCTAGACTCATAACTAGACTTAAGTCCCAGAAAGTCCCAAATGGTGAAGTACAAAGAGTGACCCAGGAGGAGGTACACTACACTGCAAAAGAAATGCCTGACTTTTCTAATACACACAAACAGAAACCTAGGGAGTATGTGTGGGAATGGCTCTTAAGGCTGTGGGATAATGGTGCAAGGAACATAAAGTTGGATCAGTCCGAGTTTATTGATATGGGACCACTAAGCACAGATGCTTCATTCACTATTTCAGCTTGAGAGGTTAGGAAAGGATCTAAGCATGGCTCTAAGGTTAGGAAAGGATCTAAGCCGAAGCATGTGTTACCCTGGGGCACACACTAAATCAAGTTAAAGTGCTAGAGCTGCCTTCGTATACTGTAGAAGAAGGAATACAAAAGCTTAGGGAAATTGGCATGTTACAGTGGATTTATCAGGTTAGACCCACAGAGCTACACATGGAGTGCCCAGAAGACACACCTTTTACACAACAGTGAAGAAGAAATTTGTGAAGGGAGCCCTAGAGTCCATGAAGACTGCTGTGGTTTCTATTTTATATAAATCAGATTTGACAATGAGAACTGCTCTAACTGAATTAATACACCTAACTACAGTGAGGCTGATTGGACCCTGCAGTCATAGGGACAAAGTCTCATCACTCAATCGTTAAAGACAAGGTGGCTGTGGTTACTGTAATAGACCAAAAACCAAAAAACCAAACCTGTTCCCATTGAATGGATTCTGACTCATAGTGGAGTCAAAGAAGTAATCAGAATGGCCTGACTCTTATAGACTTGTGGCATTGGCTACTTAGTGATGGTTTCCCTTGGAGTAAAATAGATTGGAAATATACTAGATATTTACTTGGTCTGTACAAGCTGAAGAATTTTAGATCAAGTGAACGACAGTCTAAATCGAATCACCGAAATAAAGTCATGGCCCCTCAATGAATTCCCAGACTTAACCAGATTTACAGATCCAAAAAACTTTTAATTAAGAGAAGGCCAGGTCCCCTTGAGGAAAGACTAAACTACACTGCCAAAAATATATATGGCTAATCTTTCTCCCAGCCTTCCCCAAAGGGATCTACAGCCTTTACAAGAGTGACTGTTCATTGAAGTAAAGGAAATCATCAGACTTTTTGGAGATTACTGGAAACTGGCTCTGAACTGACACAAATTCCAGGACATCCAAAACATCACTGTGTGCCACTAGTCAGAGTGGGGGCATATGGAGCTCAGGTTGTTAATGGAGTCTTAGATCAGGTTTGGCTCACAGTGGGTCCAGTGTGTCCCCAAACCTCTCTGTAGTGATTTCCCCAGTTCCAGAATGAATAATTGAAATAGATATACTCAGCAACTGGCAGAACCCCCACATTGGAACCCTGACAAATGAAGTAAGGTATGTTATGGTAGGAAAATCCAAATTGAAGCCATTAGAATTGCCTCTACCTAGGAAAATAGAAAACCAAAAGCAATACCACATTCCTGGAGGGATTGCAGAGATTACATACACCATCAAGGACTTGAAGGAGGCAAGAGTGGTGATTCCCACCACATTCCCATTCAACTCATCTATTTGAACTTGTGAAAAACAGGTGGATCTTGGAGAATGTCAGTGGATTATCAAAAACTTAACCAGGTGACTCCAGTTGCAGCTGCTGTTATAGATGTGGTTTCATTGCTTGAGCAAATTGATACATCTCCTGGTACTTGGTATGCAGCTATTGATCTGGCTAATGCCTTTTTCTCCATACCTGTTTCCAAGGACCACCAGAAGCAGTTTGCCTTCAGCCGGCAAGGCCAGCAATACACCTTTATTGTCCTACCTCCTGGTATATCAGCTCTCCAGAACTATGTTGTAATTTAGTTGCAGAGACCTTGATCACTTTACCCTTCCACAATACATTACACTGGTCCATTATATTGATGACATTATGCTGATTAGACCAAGTAAGGAAGACGTGTCAATGACTCTGGACTTAGTGATAAAGCATTTGCATGGTAGAGAGTGGGAAATTAATCCAACAAAAATTCAGGTGCCTTCCACCAGTGAAATTTCTAGGGGTCCAGTGGTGTGGGGGCAGGTCGAGATAGTCCTTCTAAAGTGAGGGATAAGTTATTGCATCTGGCCCCTCCCAAAACTAAAAAGAAGGCACAATACCTAGTCGACTTGTTTGGGGTTTAGAGGCCAAATATTCCTCATTTGGTGTGTTACTCCAGCCTATTTATCAAATGACTCAAAAAGCTTCTAGTTTTGAGTGGGGCCCAGACCAAGAGAAGGCTTTGCAACAGGTTCAAGCTACTGTGCAAGCTCTGCCACTTGGGCCATATGATCCAACTGATTCAATGGTGCTTGAAGTGTCAGTAACAGATATATTGTTTGGAGTCTTTGGCAGGCCTCTCTTGGTGAATCACATTGAAGACCCTTAGGATTTTGGAGCAAATCCGTACCATCCTCCAGAGATAACTACTGCCCTTTTGAGAAACAGCTTTTGGCTTGTTACTGGGCCTTAGTAGAGACTGAATGCTTAACCATGGGCCACAAAGTCAGCTTAAAGCCTGAGCTATCCATCATGAACCGGGTGTTGTCTGACCCATAGAGTCATAAATTCAGATGCACACAGTAGCACTGCATTATTAAATGGAAGTGGTATATACAAGATCAGACCTAAGCAGTACCTGAAGGCACAAGTCAGTTGCATGAGGAAGTGGCCCATATGCTCATGGCCTCCACTCCTGTCACATTATCTGCTCTCTTCCAATCTTCACCTATGACCTCATGGGGAGTTCCTTGTGGTCAGTTGAGAGAGAAAGAAAAATTAGTGCCTCGTTTACAGATGGATCTGCGTGATACACAAGCACAATTCGAAAATGGACAAAGACAGCACTAGACCCCTTTCTGGGACCTCCCTAAAGACAGTGGTGATGGGAAATGCTCCAATGGGAATAACTTCAAGCAGAGGACCTGGTTGTTCACTTGCTTGGAAGGAGAAATGGCCATATGTGCGATTGTATACTGATTCATGGCCTGTGGCCAACGTTTTGGCTGGATGGTCAGGGACATGGAAGGAACATGTTTGGAAAACTGGTGACAAGTAGGTATAAGGAAGAGGTATGTTGATGGACTTCTCTAAATGGGCCAAAGAAGTGAAGATATTTGTGTATCTTGTGAACGCTCATCAAAGGGTGACTTCAGTAGAGGAGGATTTTAAAAATCAAGTGGATAGGATGACACGTTCTCTGAAAACAAGTCATCCTCTTTCCCCAGCCACTCTCGTCATGCCCAATGGGCTCTCGAACAAAGTGGCCATGGTGGCAGGGATGGAGGTTATGCATGGGCTCAGCAATATGGATTTCCAATCACCAAGGCCATCTTGACTACAGCCACTGCTGAGTGCCCAATCTGTCAGCAGCAGAGACCAACACTGATTCCCCAGTGTGGCACCATTCCCTGAAGTGATCAGTCAGCAACCTGGTGGAGTGTTGTTTACACTGAACTGTTTTCATCATGGAAAGGGCAGCATTTTGTTCTTACTGGAAAAGACACTTACTCTGGATGCAGATTTACCTTATCTGCACACAATACTTATGCCAAAACTACCACCCGTGGACTTACAGAATGCCTTATCCACCATCATGGTATCCCACACAGCATCTCTTCAGATCAAGGGACTCACTTCACAGCAAATGAAGCGCTGCAACAGGCTCATGATCATGGAAATTCACTGGTCTTACCATGTTCCCTATCATCCTGAAGCAGCTGGTTTGATAAGGAGTGATAGAATAGCCTTCTGAAGACACAGTTATGGTGCCAGCTAGGTGTCAATACCTTGTAGGGTTGGGGCAATGTTCTCCAGGATGCTGTATATGCTCTAAACCAGCATCTAATATACGGTGCTGTTTCTCCCATAGCCAGGATTCATGGGTCCAGGAATTAAGGGGTGGAAATAGGAATGGCACCTCTCTATTACCCCTAGTGACCCACTCGTAAAATTTTTGCTTCCTGTCATCACGACCCTATGCTCTGCAGGTCTAGAGGTCTTAGTTCCAAAGGGAGGAATGCTCCCACCGGGAGACACAACACTCATTCCATTCAACTGGAATTAAGAATGCCACCCAGCCACTTTGGGCTCTTCAGCCCTCTGGATCAACAGGCAAAGAAGGCAGTTACTGTATTGGTTGGTGTGATTGATCCCAATTACCAAGAGGAAATCAGAATGATATCACATAATGGAGGTAAAGAAGAGTACATGAGTATATCTGGAATACAGGGGATCCCTTAGGACGTCTGTTAGTACTACCATGCCCTGTGATTAAAATCAATGTAAAACTACAACAATCCAAATCTGACATGACTACTAACGGCCCAGACCCTACAGGAATGAAGGATTGGGTCACCCCACCAGGAAAAGAACCACAACCAACTGAGGTGCTTGCTGAGGGTAAAGGGAATATGGAATGAGTGGTAGAAGAAGGTAATTCTAAATACCAGTTACAACCACGTAACCAGTTTCAGAAATGAGGACTGTAATTGTTATGAGTATTTGTTCCTTGTATGCACATCAAATATTTTTGTTTTCTTCACTTATAAAATAAATGCCATAATTGGGGCTAGTGTGTTTTCGGTTGTACACATCTTAGCTGTATCATGTTAGGCATAAGTATGACTTTATAATTTTCTTTATCTAGAGATTGTGTATGGTTTAGGGAGACATGTATGGGTGCCAAGTTGACAATAGGTGGACTGTGATTGTTAAGGTTCTGTGTCAACTTTGCTGGGCCATGATTCTCATAGTTTGGCAGTTATGATATAGTTTGGCAGCTATGTAATGATGTAATCACCTCCATGATGAGATCTGGTAGGAGCAGCCAATCAATTGAAAGGTAAT
Source organism: Dugong dugon (assembly GCA_030035585.1). Classification (NCBI taxonomy): domain Eukaryota; kingdom Metazoa; phylum Chordata; class Mammalia; order Sirenia; family Dugongidae; genus Dugong; species Dugong dugon. The sequence goes on along the minus strand of CM057472.1, from coordinate 14,327,688 downwards.
TTCCTTGGCAGGTGTGGCCTGCAGTCAATATACGTGGACTTTTGTGTAAAACTCGCTGGTTTTGCTCACTCTGAATCTTCATCTGACCTCTGGTTCTTGAGACTTGAGCTAGCAGCTTACCTGCTGATCTTGGGATTCATCAGCCTCCGCAGCCTGTGACACAGGCATGCTGTCTTAACTGCCAATCTTGGGACTCCAGCTTCTGCAGCCTATGAGCCACAGGCCTGTTGTCTGGTCTACGAATCTTGGGTTTGCCAGCCCCTGCAGCTATGTGAGTCAGGAGTAGCCTCCAACTTTAACAAACAAATTTATTCTCTCACAGTTTAGGAGGCTAGAAGTTCACATTTAGGGTGCCATCTTAAGGGGAAGACTTTCTGTCTCTGTCGGCTCTTGGGGAAGGTCCTTGTCTCCTTTCCACATCTGTGGGCCCAGCATTCCTTGGAAATCTCCACATGTCTTGGTCTCTGTTCGCAGGTATCAATCTTCCCCTGGATCTAGGAGCTTCTCAGCACAGGGGCCCCAGGTCCAAAGGATACACTCTTCTCCCAGTTCTTTCTTGTTGGTTGGAGATCCCTCTCTCTCTGCTCACTTCTCTCTCCTTTTATCTCTTATAAGATGAAAGCTGATGCAGGCCACACCCCAGGGAAACTCCCCTTACATCAGATCAGAGAAGTGACCTGAGTAAGGGTGTTGCATTCCACCATAATCCTCTTTAACATAACCTAATCTTGCATCATTAACCACAGGCAGAAATTAGGATTTACAACACATAGGACAATTTCATCAGATCACAAAATGGAGGACAACCACACAGTACTGAGAGTCATGGCCTAGCCAAGTTGACCCATATTTTGGGGGGACACTTTTCAACCCATGACAATAAACTTGTTCAATGACAATTTGTTATAAAAATTATCCTGTCCCCACTGAATTGCCTTAGCAAATTTGTTGAAAATCAGTTGAACATATAGGTATGTCTATACCTGAAGTTTTCTATTCTGTCCCATTAAATTATTGTCCATCTTTACACTAATACCAAAATACCATACTGTCTTGGTCACTGTTGTTCCCTAATAAGTCTTGAAATCTGGGAGTGTAAGTTTCCTAAATTTGTTCTTCTCTTTCAAAGTTATTTTGGCTATTCTAGGCCCCTTGTTTTTCTATATAAATTTAAATTTTAGAATTAGCTTTTAAATTTCTACAAAAAAAAAAAAAGCTGACTTGGGTTTTGATTGAGATTGCATTGAATAGGTAAATCAATAGAGAAAAAGTAGTTATCTTAACAATATTGACTATCCCTATCCATAAATACAGTATATTTAATTGTTTAGATCACCTTTAATTTCTCTCAGCAATGTTTGGAAGTTTACTGTGTAAGGTATTCACTTACTTTGAGAAATGTAACCCTAAATATTTCATATTTTTATGCTATTGTAAATTAAAAAAAAAAAAACCATTGCCATTGAGTCAATTCCAACTCATAGCAACCCTATAGGATGGAGTAAAACTGCCCCATGAAGTTTTCAAGGAGCACCTGATGAATTTGGACTGCTGACCTTTTGGTTAGCACTACGCCACCAGGATTTCCATTGTAAATAGTATTGTATTTTTATTTAGTATCTGATTGTTCATTGACAATATATAGAAACACAGTTGGTTTATGTATATTAATCTTGTCTGTTGCAACCTTGCTAACTCATTTATTAGTTCTAGCAAAATATTTGTAGTTTCCCTAGGACTTTCTAGGTGGATGACCAGGTGGCCTGTGAATGAAGACAGATTTACTGCTTTCTTTCCAATCTGAATGTCTTCTATTTCTTTTTTCTTGCCTTATTTCACTAACTAGAATCTCAAGAACAGGGTTGAATAGAAGTGGTAAAAGCAGACTACCTTGCCTTATTCCTGATCTTAGAAAGAAATCATTCAATCCTTCACCATTAAGTATGATGTTAGTCCTTAGCAAGTCACTTGAATGATGGGTGATTTACATTTAAAGATATGAAGTCAGTACCAGTAGATTACCCACTGATCCTGGATGAAGTGTAGGGCTAAGGAAGATGGGGATTTAGTTAACATCTCTCTTAAATGAATTGAATGTTAAGTCATTCTTTGTAACAGTGTAAATAGACATATTTTTTATGCAGTGATCTTATGATATGTGTTTGTTTTATGAAGAGGTGTACACTTTTTGTTTTCCTTAATACTAAGTAACATAAAGAGAGGCTGAAACCTAAGGACAGTGGGGATGATTTTTTGAGGGGGAGTGCCAAGCAAAGTCCATAGAATGATTTTTACCCTTGAATTTTATTTAATATGGTGTCTTGTAAGAATTAACACTCAGATATGGAGAAATGTTGAAAACTCAGGATCTATCTTTTCATTTTTCTAATTTAAGAAGAGGATAAATAATGGAGAAAATAAGAGATTAGTAATAAGAAGGCTTTACTCCATAGGAGCCACAAGCCTGCCAGGTGGACTTCATGCAGGGTTTAGGGACATTGCTAGGTACAGCTAGTGGTGCCATTTATGGGTCTGTTATTGACGATGATTTGCCCAAATGAGAATACTCCCCTCTCCATTTGCTTCATCTATTTGCAAATAGTCACATCCTTAGTGCTAATAAAAACCCATTTCTGATTTTAAAAGCTCCAGTTTGAATGTGAGCATGGATCCTGTTGCTCAAGTTTTGCCTACCCTTTACACTTTGCTTTCCAGGAAGAAAGATTCTATCTGATTTCATGATTTCACCATAAGCTCATTGAAGGTGGCTGCCTTTTTTTCCTATGCACGTTTGTTCTCTTGGCAGTGCCTTGCACATGGCTGGACTAATTGGCATCTGAATGATTTTGCTGTATCAAGGTAAAAATTGTTGGCCATTTGCTTCAATTTTTGCTAATTTTTTGAATATATATATATACGTCATGAATTAAATTGTGCCCCCCAAAAATATGTGTCAACTTGGCTGGGCCATGATTCCCAGTATTGTGTGATTCTCCACTATTTTGTCATCTGATATGATTTTCCTATGTATTATAATCCTACCTGTATGATGTTAATGAGCTGGGATTAGTGGTAGTTATGTTAATGAGGCAAAACTCAGTCTACAAGATTAGGTTGCATCTTAAGTCAATCTCTTTTGAGGTAAAAAAAGAGGGAATTGAGCAGAGAGAAGTGGGGCTCTCATATTGCCAAGAACTAAGAGCCAGGAGAGTAGCACATCCTTTGGGCCCGGAGTCCCTGCACTAAGAAGCACCTCAACCCCAGAAGACTGATGACAAGGAACTTTCCCCAGAGCCGACAGAAAGACTTCCCCTGGAGCTGGCACCCTGAATTTAGACTTCTAGCCTCCTAGACTGTGAGAAGTCAGGAAAGGTGTGCATCAGGGTTGTATCCTTTCATACCTATTCAATCTTTATGCTGAGCAAATAATCCGAGAATCTGGATGATATGAAGAGTAGGGCATCAGGATTGGAAGAAGTCTCATTAACAACCTGCGATATGCAGATGACACAACCTTGCTCACTGAAAGTGAAGAGGACTTGAAGCACTTACTGATGAAGATCAAAGACCACAGCCTTAAGTATGGATTACACCTCAACATAAAGAAAACAAAAATCCTCACAACTGGACCAGTAAGCAACATCATAATAAATGGAGAAAAGATTGAAGTTGTCAAGGATTTCATTTTACTTGGATCCACAGTCAACACCCATGGAAGCAGCAGTCAAGAAATCAAAAGACCCATTGCACTGGGTAAATAGGCTGCAAAAAACTTCTTTAAAGTGTTGACAAGCAAAGATGTCACCTTGAGAACTAAGGTACACCTGACCCAAGTCATGGGGTTTTCAATTGTTTCATATGCATGCGAAAGCTGGACAAGAATTGACGCCTTTGAGGAAATAATAAAGATCAGAGCACAAATAAATGAAATAGAGAACAGAAAAACAATAGAAAGAATCAACAAAACCAAAAGTTGGTTATTTGAAAGAATCAACAAAATCGACAAACCACTGGCCAGACTGACAAAGAAAAACAGGAGAGGACACAAATAACCCAAAGAAGAAATGAAATCGGGGACATTACAACAGACCCAACTGAAATAAAAAGGATTATAACAGAATACTATGAAAAACTGTACTCCAACAAATTTGAAAACCTAGAGGAAATGGATAAATTTCTAGAAACACACAGCCTACCCAAACTACAACAAAGTGATGTTGAAAATCTGAACAGACCCATAACAAGAGAAGAGATTGAAAAGGTAATAAAAAAAACTGCCAACCAAAAAAAGCCTTGGCCCAGATGGCTTCACTGGAGAATTCTAGAAAACATTTACAGAAGGGCTTGTACCAGTACCACTCAAGCTATTTCAGAGCAGAGAAGAGGAAGCAACACTTCCAAATTCATTCTATGAAGCCAGCATAATGCTGATACAAAAACCAGGAAAAGATGTCACAAAAACAGAAAATTACAGACCAATATCTCTCATGAATATAGATGCAAAAATTCTTAACAAAATTCTAGCCAATAGAATTCAGCATCATATCAAAAAAATAATACACCACAACCAAGTAGGATTCATACCAGGTATGCAAGGATGGTTCAACATTAGAAAATCAATCAACATAATCCACCACATAAATAAAAGGAAAGAAAAGAATCACATGATCATCTCAATTGACACAGAAAAGGCATTTGACAAAGTCCAACACCCATTCCTGATAAAAACTCTCAATAAAATAGGTATAGAAAGGAAATTTCTCAACATAATAAAGGGCATCTATGCAAAACCAATGGCCAACATTATTCTTAATGGAGACAGGCTGACAACATTCCCCTTGAGAACAGGAACAAGACAAGCATGCCCTTTATCACCACTCCTATTTAACATTGTGCTGGAAGTTCTAGCTAGAGCAATAAGGCAAGAAAAAGAAATAAAGGGCATCCAAACTGGTAATGAAGAAGTTAAACTGTCCCTGTTTGCAGATGATATGATACTATACACAAAAAACCCTAAAGACTCCACGAGAAATCTACTGGAACTAATGGAAAGATTCAGCAGAGTAGCAGGATACAAGATAAACATTCAAAAATCAGTTGGATTCCTATACACCGGTAAGGAGAATGATGAAAAGGAAATCAGGAAACCAATACCATTTTCAATAGGCCCTAAAAAGATAAAATACTTAGGAATCAATCTGACCAGGGATGTAAAAGACCTATACAAAGAAAACTACAAAACACTACTGCAAGAAACCCAAAGGGATCTACATAAATGGAAAAACATACCATGCTCATGGATAGGCAGACTCAGCATTGTGAAAATGACAATTCTACCCAAAACAATTTACAAATACAATGCAATCCCGATCCAAATACCAACAACATTCTTCAAAGAGATGGAAAAACTAATCATTAACTTTATATGGAAAGAGAAGAAGTCCCAAATAAGTAAAGCACTACTGAAGAAGAATAAAGTTGGAGGACTCACACTACCTGACTTCAGAACCTACTATACAGCTACAGTAGTCAAAACAGCCTGATACTGGTACAACAACAGATACATTGACCAACAGAACAGAATTGAGAAACCAGATGTAAATCCATCCACCTACAGTCACCTGATCTTCGACAAGGGCCCAAAGTCCATCAAATGGGGAAAAGACAGTCTTTTTAACAAATGGTGCGGGCAAAACTGGATATCCATCTGCAAAAAAAATGAAACAGGACCCATACCTCACACCGTATACAAAAACTACTTCAAAATGGATCAAAGACCTGAATATAAAGCTTAAAACTATAAAGTTCATAGAAGAAAAAATAGGACCAACACTTCAGGCCTTATACATGGCATTAACAGGATACAAACCATAACCATCAATGCACAAACCCCAATAGATAAGCTAAATAACTGGGATCTTCTAAAAATCAAACACCTATACTCTTCAAAAGACTTCACCAAAAGAGTAAAAAGAGAACCTACAGGCTGGGAAAAAAATTTTGGACAGTACAAGTCAGACAAAGACCTAATCTCCATAATCTACAAGAAATTCCAACACCTCTACAACAAAAAGACAAAGAATCCTATTAAAAAATGGGCAAAGGAAATGAACAGACACTTCACCAAAGACGACATTCAAATGGCCAACAGACACATGAGGAAATGCTCGCGATCACTAACCATTAGATAAATGCAAATTAAAACCACAGTGAGATACATCGCACCCAGGCATTACTGACACGGATCAAAAACACTGGAAATAACAAATGTTAGGGGGGCTGCAGGGAGATCGGAACACTTATGCACTGATGGTGGGAATGCAAAATGATACAACCATTTTGGAAAATAATATGGCACTTCCTCAGAAAGCTAGGAATAGACCTACCATTTGATCCAGCAATCCCACTCCTAGGACTATATCCTAGAAAAATAAGAGTCATCACTCGAATAGACATATGCACACCTATGTTCATGGCAGCATTGTTCACAATAGCAAAACGATGGAAACAACCTAGATGCCCATCAACAGATGAATGGATAAACAAACTATGGTACATACACACAATGGAGTACTATGCAACAAGAAAGAACAATGATGAATCTGTGAACCATCTCATAACATGGATGAAACTGGAGGACATTATGCTTAGTGAAATAAGTCAATCACAAAAAGACAAATATTGTATGAGACCTCTATTGTAAAAACCCATGAGAAAGTTCACACACAAAATGTAACAATCTTTGTTGGTTACCAGGGATGGGGGGGGGGATACTAAATAGGCAATTGATTAAGCGGTATCTTTGGTGAAGGGTGAGACAGAACACAATACAGAAGAAACTAGCATGACTTGTACTAGGAAAGGTCATGGAAGCCCCATAGACACATCCAAACTCCCTGAGGGACTGAATTGCTTGGTGGAGGGCTGTGGGGACCATGGTCTCAGGGAACATCTAGCTCAATTGGCATGACACAGCTTATAAAGACAATGCTCTACATTCTACCTTGGTGAGTAGTGCCTGGAGTCTTAAAAGCCTGTGAGCAGCCATCTAAGATACTACACTGGTCTCATCCCTTCGGAAGCAAGGGAGAATGAAGAGAACAGGATACAAGGAAAAGATTAGTACGAAGGACTAATTGTCCACAGCTACCAAGACCTCCACTGGACTGAGTCCAGTACAGCTAGATGGTGCCTGGCTACCACCACTGACTGCTCTGACCAGGATCACAACAGAGGGTTCTGGACAGAGCTGGAGAAGGATGTAGAGCATAATTCTAACTCACAAAAAAAAGACCAAATTTACTGGCCTAAAGGAGACTGGAGAAACCCCGAGAGTATGGCCCCCAGAAACCCTTTCAGCTCAGTGGTGAAGTTACCTCCGAGGTTCACTGTTCAGCCTGGGAGTGGACAGCCCCATAAAACCAAATGAGGCTAACGAGGTACAGGAGTCCAGTGACAAGGGCCAGAAAGCAGAATGGGACAAGGAAGCTGGTGATAGGGAACCCAAGGTTGAGTAAAGATATTGTTGATGTGTTGTGAGATTGTTAACCATTGTCATAGGGCAACATTTGTAGTAACTATTAAATAAGAAACTATTTTTTTCTGTAAGCCTTCATCTTAAGTGAGAATAACAGCACAATTCAAAGAGTATAATCAGTGTCACTGAACTGTGCATGTAGAAATTTTTGAAATGGTATATCTTTGGCTATGTGTATTTTCACCAAAAAAAAAAAAAGAGGTTGAGAAGTTAGAGGGTTGATATGTTGTGGGGTTGTTAACCAATGTTATAAAACAACGTGGGTACTTCTGTTTCATGAGAAACTATTTGCTCTGTAAGCCTTCACCTGAAGTACAATTAAAAAAAAAAAAAAGAATTGATGCCTTTGAACTGTCGTGTTGATGAAGAGTATTGAGTATATCATGGACTGCCAAAAGAATGAACAAATCTGTCTTGGAAGAAGTACGATCAGAATGCTCCTTAGAAGCAAGGGTGGCAAGACTATGTCTCATATACTTTGGACTTGTTATCAGGAGAGTTCAGTCCCTGGAGAAGGACATCATGCTTGGTGAAGTAGAGGGCTAGCAAAAAAGAGAAAGACCTTCAACGAGATGGATTGACTCAGTGGCTGCAGTGGTGGGCTTAAGCATAATAGCGATTGTGAGGATGGAGCAGGCCAGGCAGTGTTCCATTTTGTTGTACATAGGGTTGGAGGAGTCGGAACCAACTTGACAGCACCTGACAACAAGACTGTGAGAGAATAAATTTCTCTTTGTTAAAGCTATCCACTGTTAAAGCTGTCCACTTTTGGTATTTCTGTTATAGCAGTACTAGATAACTAAGACAATATATATTTGTTTTTTTGGCTTTTTTTAAGTAGCAAATCTGTGTGTGTTTGCATGTGTGAACTCAATAGACATAAATAAGTAGATGAAGAGTGTGTCAGATATCTTCTATTTGACCCTCTAGATCCACTCTTCACTATTCTCCAAAATGCTGTTTCAGTCTGCTGCCTATTTGGATTATATCACTAGGTTCCTCTGTGGATCATTAGGTATGTTTGTGTATGGCCAGTGGGGACCCCCAACAGGAGATAGGATAAAGATTCTGGGTAATCACATGTAGATAACTGAGGTAAGAATTGAGTGTCTGTAAGGGAGGAGAATTCTTAGGGTGCTTTTAGGGAAGAAGAAAATCCCTTGCTGATATTCTCTAGAATGTCCTACTATGCCACTGAGTGTTGTTTAAAGCTAACAACTAAGAGATTGTCCACCTAAACCCTGCATAAATCTAGTTCAAATAGAGACCAAACAATTAACAGACAAATATCAATTCCGTCTACTCTGAATATACCATCATCATGGGCTGAGATTCCAGGAGAGTCTAGTGCACACTAAGTTTTGTTGGAGGGTTTTAATATATCCAATAGAACTGTCTAAAGAAACACTGTCCAATATTTAATTTACTAGCCAAAGACTTTAATAAAACTAGTCTATGTGTCATATCTGCCTGCTCTGGAGATATTTTTTCCATTGTCAATCAAATGAAAATTTATTTTTGTAGGTGAGTTTTAGAGATTTTGTAATAAAAAGATTCATGGGAATCCAGCAAAGAATATATAATTACATAATAAAAACACTGAGGTAAAAAAAAAAAAATCTTATGAACAATTCAGAGAAAAAAATAACAAGAAAATCAACCTAAGCTGTTAGTTCAAGGATTCTCCTCTATAAGGCAAATCTGAAATAGAAGAGGAATTGGGGAAATCAGAAACACAGAAGTTTTATGATAATGCTGACAAGGGAAATAGGTGAGAGTCTCACAAATTGGCTGAGGACACTTAATACTTGAGAACCACTGCATGGTAAGAAACAACCATGTCCAACTGTGACTGAGCACTCCCCAGGACTCCATCTTGTTGTTGTTAGTCAGAGTCAGCCATGGATTCATGGCTTCCCCATGAACCACAGAACAAAACACTGCCTGGTCCTCCGCCATCACCATGATCAGACTCCATCTTAGGCAGAGGCAATTATAGCAACCTAATTTAGTCTTTCCAACAACAGTGATGTCACCCTAGGATGGTTGTTAATAGTGACATAGAAGATGGAGTTGAGGATTGTAAGCCTGTTGAGGCTAGTGGGCAGAGTGGCATTCTGGATTCCTGACATCTGTGAAGGGTGAAAAATGGTCTGTGGTGGCACTTCCCTTTGAGAATGCAATGCAATATTAACTGCTAGGGAAATAGGTGAGCATATTAAACGTGTGAATATGCTATTACTTTGCTATTGTAATCTATTTGTATAAGGTAGAGTTGAGCTGATGAAGAACTGCTCTGAACAGTGGCTTTTCTGGTGTAGCCCTGTCGCACCAGGATCTCTCAACCCACCCTAGTAAGTGTTTTCACACCCTCAAATTATTTGTTCCTTTGACTTTCAGTTTTCCTTGGCTCTTTGATTTTCTCAAAAGAAAGAAAAAAGGGACAAAGGAAAGAGAAGGGGACTAAAAGAATGACAAAGGAAGAAGGAAAGCAACATGTATGGTAAATGCTTTCACATAATAACGCATTTCATTTTTTCACTCCATAACAACATGTTTATATGTAGTATTATAGTGTTTCGCATTCCAAAAATGACAAAACTAAAGCATAAAAAAATTAAGTCTCTTCCCCAGGGTTAGAGGATTAATAAACCATAGCACAGGGAGTAGAACTCAAGTTTGTTTGTTCTAACATTCCATAGTCAATATTTTTTTCTCCTGTATTATATTGCCACCCTGTTTATACTCATTATGACCTCCCACTCTTTATTTCATATTTTCACTCTCTATCTCTCCTCATTTCCACTCAAGTTCTACTTTTGAAAATTAAGGAGACATGAGAAAAAACTGGACAAATTTCAGACTAAAACTAATACATAGTTTGTAATTGATGAGTGTATTACTGTATTCCCCTGATCCTTTGCCCTAATGGGAAGTATTTCTGTTCAGGTTTCACACCACAAGTATGTTTGAATGATTTCAAAGAAGTGTATGGAAAGAACTTATGGCAAAGCCAACTGGATGGTCTATGGAAAACCAGGGCTTCAAAACCGTTCCTTCCAGTTAAAACTCCTGCTGAGAATTTGCATTCCTAGCAAGTTCCCTGCTGAGAATTTTCATCTCCAGCCCAGATATACTGAATCAGAATCTACATTTTAACAAGATCCCCAAGTGATTCTTATGTATAACTTCCTGGGAACTTGCTGGAAATGCAAATTCTCAGCAATGGTGCAAACCAGAGTGAATTTTGAAGCCCTGTGGAAAACCCGACTGGATTCAACAATTAACAGAAATGTGGGCTGCATTAATCAGAGTATTTAGAATGAGGGAAGAGTTTGCTCTGCCTTGTTCCCACAGATCTGACCATACCTGAGAATGATGCTCATTGCTAAAATCCACTCTTTAAGAAGGAAATAAAAAAAACTTAGACTCCAGTGGAAAATGATCAGATGAGTAAGAGAATTGCAAGGCATGTTATATATGAGCTAAATTAAGTAATATACTGGGGATTTTTAAGCTAGAAAAGAGAAGTCATGACAATGAGAAATAAATCTCTTAAAATATGTAAAGAGGATGTAATGTGGGAGAGGGAATGGACTTGTTCTCTCATTCTATACCAGAGTGTAACATGAAATAATGAAGTGAGATCAACACAAAGATTGTAAATTATCTAAGAGTTTGAAAGACAAAGAGCACCCAGATAAGAACAAACAAAAGCTATTTATTCAGAATTTGCTAGAGCAAGTGAGTCAGCCACCATCACTTCTGTCTGGCAGAGACTCAAAAGCAGACAGGGAGTGAGAAAGCTTTATAGTGGAAAAAAGGGAAGGCTTCAGCTATGTCCTGATTGGAGGCTGTTAGCCTGGGCATTTTATGTGATTCGTTAGGGGACCATATTTGGCTTTCTCTGATTGGTCCTAATTGGAAGCAGGTACAGAAATTAAGGAAACTGTCAGTTATTAATCAAGCCCTGGCCATATGGGGTCCATTGTTACAGGGATTGTCGTTAGGCTTCTTGGACTGCAGATAGTGATTGGACTTCCAGGGGTGCTGGATATGGTGAAAGTGGTTCGACTTCCTGGGCTGGATGCTGCAGGTTGTGGATCAGATTTCTATTTTTAATACACAGCCTGGTCATTTTTCATGTCCATTGTCCATTTGTTCATTCAGTCACTCATCCCTCCTAAGTACAGAGCTCCCCACCCCTATAGATGTTCAAGTATAGGCTGTACTAGCATTCAACCATGCTATTGCAGAGGGGAATCCAGAGATCAGAAAGTTATTTCACTAGATAATTTGTTGATGAGGCTTTCAGCACTGAGCTTCTAGGGCCTCTGTGGCCCTTTCTTATTTCATTATTTATTGTGGCAGAAATTCTTTCCAGAATAGGGCTGGAAAAAATGCTGAAAGTATTTGTTGTTGTTTGTTGTTAGGTGCCACAGAGTCGGTTCCGACTCATAGCGACCCTGTGTACAACAGAATGAAACACTGCCTGGTCCTGCGCTATTTTCAAAATCATTGCTGTCAATCCATCTCGTTGAGGGTCTTCCTCCTCTTTGCTGACCCTCTACTTTAGCAAGCATGATGTCCTTCTCCGGGGACTGGTCCCTCCTTATAACATGTCCAAAGTAAGTGAGACGAAGTCTCACCATCCTCACTTCTAATGAGCATTTATGTGCTCCCCCAAATAACTTAGTAGTGCCCTGAACACAATAGGTGCTCAATAAATATTTGTTAAAAGTCATTAATGCTAAAATGTGTCCATATGAGGCTTAAATGCTCTCTGTGGGAATATGTTGTTGTTAGGTGCCATCAAGGCATTGAGAACTGCTCCATAGGGTTTTCTAAGCTGTCATCTTTGTGAGAACAGAATCCCCAGGTCTTTCTTCCCTGAAGCCATTGGGTAGGTTCGAACCACCACCTCTTTTGGTTAGCAGCCAAATGTTTAACCATTGCACCACCAGGACTCCTATATGGGAATAGAGTAGCATGTAAACCCTCAGAGACAACCACTTAGCTACCTGACAGCAGAAAGAGCCATCCAGTGGGCATGTCTCCAGCTGAGTTCTGACCCCTGTCAGTTCTAGGTGAGACTATGCTATCTATTCAGATAAAGATGAACCACAGAACCCAGTCAGTTTCTTAGTATGTCAAGAACCTGGTAAATTAGTTCTGCATATTCAGGTCTTGTATTTCCCCCATTTACCTATCACCTCAACTATTTTCTGTCACACTACAAAACTGGGAGAGAAAAAAAATACTTCATCCTCGGGTATCTTAGTTCCCACTGGGCTGAGATCAAAAAGAAAAATGAATAGTAGTGTGAGGGGAATGAGAAATCAGGTTGTAGGGGGAGGCAAAGAAACCAGTTCATTCCGGTTTAAAGATTTCTTTAACTTATAATTTCCTTCTTCTCACCTGCAGGCAGTTTTCTGAAGGTGTTCATTTAGCTTCCAGAGTAAATATTAAGCTTGAAACCACAGCTCTGTACTGAGGCTGCCTTTACTGTGGCATAAATTAAATAAGGGGAAATGGAGAGTGATTTGTTTTTCTCCTGGAATAAGACCCCACTGCTCCTCCTAGGTTGTGTGAAAGGCTGAGGAATCTGTGGTACAAATACTTTAATTAGCTGACAGCATGTGGGATGAATTACATTTGATCTCTGTTTGAGATGCTTGTATAATAAAGGATTTAATTGTTTCATTTTTTATAGTGTAAGTGGATGGGTGGTGGAGGATGATATCTTGAGAATTTATTCATTTAAAGCAGTGATTGCAGTATTGTTCTGAAAAGTGGAATATGATATGAAGGGTGTAGGGGCCTTCAGCTTCTGGGGATTCTTTGTACCTTTACCCTTCTGACTGGTTGTGAAGCTGACATCTCATCATCAGACAGCTCCATACCTCCTAGTCCTCCTCATCTTTTGCCAGCAAGAATGTAGCAGACTCTTAATTGGTCTCTGCCTTGGATTTTATTTTCTCAAATCCTTCCTCCTCCTCCTCTACAGCCAGAGTGCTCCAACAGTAATGATCTAACTGGGCTTTCCCCTGTTTAAAAACCTTTTAATGCCACCCTACTGCCCCTGGGCAGTGCGAATGGTTCACACACTGAGACGTAATGGAAAGGCTGGAAGTTCAAGCCTGCTCAGAGGTGACTCAGAAGAAAGGCCTTGTGATCTACTTCTGAAAAATCATCTATTAAAGACCCTATGGAGCACAATTTGACACACATGGGTCACTATGAGTCACAATTGACTTAACAGCAACTGGTATTAGTATTCTAGATAAACTACAAGATTCTTAATGTGGGCTTGAAATGCCCTGGCTAGCTCTCCAGCCTTATCGCCTCCATTCCTCCTCTAGCACATTATGCTTCAGTAGCACCTAACACTTGAAATTCCCTGATGAAATCGCAACTCTTCTGTCTGAATTTCTGCTTCAGAGGAATGTTCTCTTCCTCTCTTTTCTCCAGGCAATTGTTATATTCGTCCTTTAAGAAAACTCAGGCTTTACCTCTTCCCACCTCTCTCCACTTTTCTGCTGCCTTTCTGGCTGGATGAGCTGCCCTCAGTGATGCCACCATATGGCCCTATAAGTGCTCTATCAAAGCACTTACCCCACTTCATTATAAGTATCTGTTTATGTGTTCATTACTCCTTTGATGGTGGGCTCCTTGAGAACAGACCACATCTTTATTCATCTTTGAGTCTCTAGCCTCTAGTACAGTACAGAACAGGTGCCCACTAAGTTTGTTCAGTGAGTGAGTAAATGGATGGACGTATCTTTTCTTCAATTACTTCAACAATATTACAGTAAAAATAATATCTTACAAAATATCTGAATGAGGCAGATGTAGATAAATCACACATGGCTAAAGTTTGTGGGATGAAATGCCAATAAAATTAAGTTACTGAGAAAGAGATATGAACATGTGCTATTCAACGTAATTGTATGTATTTAATATTTCACTTACAGTTATTATCATCCAAAATGCCTTTTTGTCCTACCTACATTAAGGTTAAGGGAATCTGGCTGTTTATCTAGTTACCTCAAACAGGAGGATGGTGCCTTGCACTGCTGGATCTGAATGTAGCTCTGAGCTTCTCAAACACCATTGTGCGTAGCAATAGCCTGGGGATCCTGTTAACATGGTGATTCTGATTCAGCATCTCTGGAGCCATATTTGAGACCCTGAGAATCTAACAAGTTCACAGAAAATGCTGATGCTGTTGCCACAAACCTCACTATGAATAGCAAGGATGGAGAGCATCTCAGCTCCATGCAGAGAAGGTGACTTGCAGGGAATTAAATGTCAAATATTTGACTGCTGTGCATATGACTATAAAGAGAGTTTCTGCTACCTTGTGTTACTATCTAAGCAGATTTAGGTTGATTTTGTTGGCCTATACTTTGATGATCAAATATTTCTCATGATTAAATTAAATTCTGAATATTGTAGGTCTTTTTCTCATAATCACTTCAGAAATTTTAATTTTATAATTTTATTTTTTATTGCTTTCTGTTATACTATTTTGCATGATTACACTTTGTGATCCAAGCTCAGATTTCTGATTTGTTGGCCACAGAGGAGGCAACCCTGGACTAACAATCCATATTGACAATGTCTTGGGGATGCTCCTGTTTAATATAGAAATTTAGCAGGAAATTAAAAAAAAAAAAACATGATAATATTCAAGATGATAAAGGAAAAGAGAACTCAACGAGATTTAATAAAAAAGAACTTTAGGAAATTTAAACCAAATCCAGATCAATCAAAGGAAAAAATTGTTGAGAAGAAACTCTAAGAAGCAAAAAAAAAGATTGTTTAGAGTGTTTGTGTTTCAAAAATAACTTGAAATTAAGGAGGATGGTGCCTTGCACTGCTGGATTTGAATGTAGCTCTGAGCTTGTCAGACACCATTGTGCATAGCAATAGCCTGGGGATCCTGTTAAGATGGTGATTCTGATTCAGCATCTCTGGAGCCATATTTGAGACCCTGGGAATCTTACAAGTTCCCAGAAAATGCTGATGTTGTTGCCACAAACCTCACTGTGAGTAGCAAGGATGGAGAGCACCTCAGCTCCATGCAGAGAAGGTGACTTACAGGGAATTAAATGTCAAATATTTGACTGCTGTGCATAAAATAAGAATAAGAAGCGAATTGGGCTAAACCTTAAATTCATAGAATTTAAAGAAAAGATCATAACCTTATGTTGATGTTACTGTTGTGTGCCTTTGAGTCAATTCTGACTCATAATGACTGTATATGATGGAGTAGAACTGCCTTATAGCGTTTCCTAGGCTGTAATCTTTATGGGAGCAGATTGCCCGGTCTTTTCTGCCGCAGAAGCACTGATGGGTTTGAACTGCCGACATTTCAGTTAGCAGCTGAGCCCTGTGCCACCAGGGCTTCTAATAACCATATAAAAAAGAAAAATACTGATAGTGACTGCATACACTGTCCCACTGCCATCTGGCCCAGATGCCTTGGTAAGTGCATTATCTACCTTATCTTACTTGTCTATAAACTGCTGATCTTTTGGTTACCAGCCATAGCGCTTAACCACTGCACCACCAGGGCTCCCCATTAATAGTAGGTACTATTATTAAGGTCAGATGACTAGAGATGAACAAAACTAAAATTCTAGCTAACGGTCTCTTTATTTTATTTTTTTCACAGTTATGGGGTTTATTAGGAAATTAACAGGCTGCAATCAGGATCAGGCATGACTCAGGATATAGTTCTTTGGGCAGGACAGCTTCTGCTCACCCTCTGCTGAGGGCTCTCCTAGGGACCTCTTACTTCTAGGCCCTGCTGGGGGCTTTCTTGGGCAAGTGTTACAACTCCTAGCTCTGTGGGTGGGCAAGCCCCACGGTAGCCATCCTCTGTTCTCCTAGTTCTGCTGTCTTTGCTGCCACCGTTTCTCTGCCACTGCTTCTCGCCATCTCTCACTGTCTTCTATGTTACAGCTCTCTCTCTCTTTTTATTTATTTATTTATTTTTCTTAGTCTAGGAGACTTTTAGTGCAAGACCCCTGGTCCAAAGAATGTGCTCTACTCCTGGCTCTTCTTTCTTGATTGTAGTGAGATCCCCCTTTTCACTTCTAGGATGGCTCATCTTTAGCCTAGTAGATGGCAAAACTAATCAATCCCCTTGTTAGGGTTCCATACACATTACTTGTATATTCCCACCCAAGGGTACCATGCACCATATTTGTATAATTAGCAAGCTATCCAATCCCCTTGGTGGGCCACGAGCACCTCAATTTCATAGTCCCACCAATCATTTGGTGGGAGTTACAAGACTATGGCAAGAAAGACCGTATGAAAGCAATCCGTTGTATCTCAGGCCACTCCTGGGCTTTTCTTTTTTTTTCTTTTCACTTTCTAATTTATTTATTATTATTGTACTTTAGATGAAGGTTTACAGAACAAACTAGCTTCTCATTAAACAGTTAGTATACATATTGTTTTGTGGTATTGGTTACCAACCCCACAACATCATGTCAATACTCTCCCTTCTTGACATTGGGTTCCCTATTACTAGCTTTCCTGTCTCCTCCTGCCTTCTAGTCCTTGTCCCTGGCTAGTGTGCCCCTTTAGTCTCATTTTGTTTTGTGGGCCTGTCTAATCTTTGGATGAAGGGGGAACCTCAGGAGTGACTTCATTACTGAGCTACAAGGGTGTCCGGGGGACATACTTTCAGGGTTTCTCCAGTCTCTGTCAGGCCAGTAAGTCTGGTTAGAATTTAGTTCTATATTTTTCTCCAGCTCTGTCCAGGACCCTCTGTTGTGATCCCTGACAGAGCAGTCAGTGGTGGTGGCCAGGCACCATCTAGTTGTACTGGACTCAGTCTGGTGGAGGCTGTGGTAGTTGTGGTCCATTAATCCTTTGGACAAATCTTTCCTTTGTGTCTTTAGTTTTCTTCATTCTCCCTTACTCCCAATGGGGTGAGACCAGTGGAGTATCTTAGTTGGCCACTCACAGGCTTCTAAGATTCCAGATGCTACTCACAGAAGTAGAGTATAGAACATTTTCTTTATGAACTACGTAATGCCCATTGTGCTAGATGTTCCTCCAGACCATGCTCCCCACAGCCCTCAGCCCAGTAATTTGGTTCCTCAGGGAGTTTGAATGTGACTATGGAGCTTACATGACTTTGCCTTGTACAAGTTGTGCTGGCTTCCCCAGTATTGTAAACTGTCTTAACCTTCACCAAAGTTACCACCGATCTATTGTCTATTTAGTGTTTTTCCATCCCCACTCCAGCTCCTCCCTCATAACCATCAAAGATTGTTTCTTTTTGTGTGTAAAACCTTTTCATGAGTTTTTATAATAGTGGTCTCATACAATATTTGTCCTTTTGTGATTGACTTATTTCACTCAGCATAACGTCCTCTAGATTCATCCATGTTGTGACATGCTTCACAGATTTATCATTGTTCTTTATTGTTGCATAATACTCCACTGTGTGTATGTACCATAGTTTGTTTATCCATTCATCTGTTGATGGGCATCTAGGTTGTTTCCATCTTTTTGCTGTTATTAACAATTCTGCAATGAACATGGGTGTGCACATGTCTATTTGGGTGATGGCTCTAATTTCTCTAGGATATATTCCTAGGAGTGGGATTGCTGGATCACATGGTATTTCTATTTATAGCTTTCTAAGGAAGTGCCATATCATTTTCCAAAATGGTTGTACCATTTCACATTCCCAGTAGCAGTGCATAAAAGTTCCAATTTCCCCACAGCCTCTCCAATATTTGTTATTTTCTGTTTTGTTTTTTTTTTTTTTATTCTTGCCATTAATGCTGGAGTGAGATAATATCTCATTTTGGTTTTGATTTGCATTTCTCTCATGTATCCGTTAGCCACTTGAATGTCTTTTTTGGTAAAGTGTCTGTTCATTTCTTTTGCCCATTTTTTAACTGGATTATTTGTCTTTTTCTTGTAGAGGTATTGGATTTTCCTGTAGATTTTAGAAATTAGACCTTTGTTGGATTTCTTATAGCCAAAATTTTTTTCCCAATCTGTAAGTTTTCTTTTTACTCTTTTGGTGAAGTCTTTTGATGAGCTAAGTGTTTAATTTTTAGAAGATCCCAGTTATCTAGCTTATCTTCTAGAGTTCATGTGTTGTTAGTTATGGTTTGTATCTTGTTAATGCCATATATTAGGACCTCTAGCATTGATCCTGTTTTTTCTTCTATGATCTTTATAATTTTTGTTTTTATATTTAGGTCTTTGATCCATTTTGAATTAGCTTTTGCGTATGGTGTGAGGTATGGGTCCTGTTTCATTTTTTTGCAGATGGACATCCAGTTTTGCCAGCACCATTTGTTAAAAAGACTGTCTTTTCCCCACCTGATGGACTTTGGGCCCTTGTCAAAAATCAAGTGTCTGTAGGTGAATGGATTTACATCTGGGTTCTTGATTCTGTTCCATTGGTCAATGTATCTATCATTGTACCAGTACCAGGCTGTTTTGACTACCATAGCTGTATAGTAGGTTCTGAGGTCAGGTAGTGCAAGTCCTCCTACTTTATTCTTCTGCTTCAATAGCTCTTTACTTATCCGGGGCCTCTTCCCTTTCCATATAAAGTTTATGATTAGTTTTTCCATCTCAATAAAGAATGCTGTTGGTATTTGGATAGTGATTGCTTTGTATTTGTGGATTGCTCTGGGGAGAACTGACATTTTCACAATGTTGAATCTACTTATCCATGAGAATGGTATGTTTTTCCATTTATGTAGGTCTCTTTTGGTTTCTTGCAGTAGTGTTTTGTAGTTTTCTTTGTACAGGTCTTTTACATCCCTGGTTAGATTTATTCCTAAGTATTTTATTTTTAGGGGGGCTATTATAAATGGTATTGTTTTCCTGATTTCCTTTTCATCATCCTCTTTATTGGTGTATAGGATGTCAACTAATTTTTGTATGTTTATCTTGTATCCTGCTACTCTGCTGAATCTTTCTATTAGTTCAAGTTTTTTCTTGTGGTTCCCTGTGTAGAGTATTATATCATCCACAAATAGGAACAGTTTTACTTCTTCCTTATCAATTCTGATGCCCTTTTTTCTTTTTCTTGCCTTATTGCTCTACCTAGGGCTTCCAGCACAGTGTTAAATAGGAGTGGTAATAAAGGTCATCCTTGTTGTGTTCCTGTTCTCAGTGGGAATGTTTTCAGCCTCTCTCCATTAAGAATGACATTGGCTGTTGGCGTTGTATAGATGCCTTTTATTATGTTGAGGAATTTCCTTTCTCTATGTTATTGACAGTTTTTATCAGGAATGTGTGTTGGACTTTATCAAATGCCTTTTCTGAGTTGATGGAGATAATCATGTAATTCTTTTCTTTTGTTTTATTTATGTGGTGGATTACATTTATTGATCTTCTAATGTTGAACCATCCTTACATACCTGGTATGAATCCCACTTGGTCTGGGTGCATTATTTTTTTAAATTCTATTGACTAGAATTTTGTTGAGAATTTTTGCATCTGTATTCATGAGAGATAGTGGTCTGTAATTTTCTTTTTTTGTGGTGTCTTTGCATGGTTTTGGTATCGAGGTCATACTGGAATGAGTTCGGAAGTACCCCTTCCTTTTCTATGCTCTGAAATAATTTGAGTAGTACTGTTGCAAGCTTTTCTCTGTATGTTTGGTAGAATTCTCCAGTGAAGCCATCTGGGGTAGGGCTTTTTTTTGTAGGTTTTTTTTTTTTTTTAACTTTTCAATCTCTTCTCATGTATGTGTCTGTTCAGATTTTCAAGTTCAGTTTGTGTTAGTTTTGGTAGGTAGTGTGTTTCTAGAAATTTGTCCATTTCCTCTAGGTTTTCAAATTTGTTGGAGTATAATTTTTCATAGTACTCTGTTATGATCCTTTTTATTTCAGTTGGGTTTGTTGTAATGCCCCCATTTGATTTCTTATTTGGGTTATTTGCATCCTCTACTGTTTTTCTTTTGTCAGTTTGGCCAGTCGTTTGCTGATTTTGTTGATCCTTTCAAAGAACCAACTTTTGGTTTTATTGATTCTTTCTATTGTTTTTCTATTCTCTATTTCATTTATTTCTGTTCTGATCTTTATGATTTCCTTTCTCCTGGTGGCTGGTGGCTTTTTTGCTGATCTCTTTATATTTGTTGGAGTTGTGTGGCTAATGTTTTGATTTTGTCCCTTCCTTTTTGAAGTAAGCATCTATTGCTGTAAGTTGACGTCTTAGCCCTGCCTTTGCTGTGTCCCGAAGGTTTTGGTATGTGTTTTCATTCTCGTTTGATTCTAGAAATTTTTTTTATTCCATCTTTGATTTCTTCTATTACCCAGTGGTTTTTAAGCAGGATGTTATTCAGTTTCCACATAATTGATTTTTTTTCCTTGTTCTTCCTGTTGTTAATGTCTATTTTGATGGTGTTGTGATCAGAGAAGATACTCTGTATTATATCAATGTTTTGGATTTTTTAAGGTTGCTTTGTGGCCTACAATGTAATCTATTCTGGAGAACGTTCCGTGTGCATCGGAAAAGAATGTGTACTTTGCAGCTGTTGGGTGGCATATTCCATATATGTCTATGAATTCAAGTTGGCTGATTGTGGCCTGTAGATCTTCTGTATCTTTGTTACCTTTCTTTCTAGATGTTCTGTCCTTTACCAAGAGTGGTGTGTTGAAGACTCTTACTGTTATTGTGGAACTGTCAGTTTCTCTTTTCAGTGCTGCTAGAGTTTTTTTTATGTATTTTGGAGCCCTGTCATTGGGTGCATGTATATTTATTACGGTTATATCTTCATGATGGATCATTCCTTTAATCATTATATAATGCTTTTTTTGTCTTTTTTTGTGGATTTTGCTTTAAAGTCTATTTTTTCTGAGATTAGTATTGCCACTTCTGCTTTTTTGGTAGCTGTTTGAATGATACATTTTTTTCCATCCTTTGATTTTTTAATAAATTTACATCTATGTTTCTAAGGTGTGTCTCTTGTAGACACCATATTGATGGATCCTGTTTTTTTTAATCCATTCTGTCACTCTCTGTCTCTTTATGGATGCATTTAGGCCATTTACATTCAGTGTAATTTATTGATAGATGTGAGTTTATTGCTGTCATTTTGTAGTTTGGTTTTTTCTGGTTTTTTTTTTTTTTTTTTTTTTTTTTTTTTTTTTTGTGGTGCTGACATTTTCTTTGTTCCTCTTACTCTCCTGTACTGAATTCCTTTTGTTTGTGGAATTGTTTTTTTTTTCATTTCTTTTTTTTTTAGATTTTGTTTTTACTGAGATTTTATGTTTTTCTTCTTTATTTTGATGAGTAGGTTTCTTAACTTTCTTTGTGGTTACATTGAAATTTACCTTTATCTTCCTAAGCTAAAAGTCTTTTATTACTTGGCATGGCCCTGCCTTTCTCTCCATTAGAAGGTTCTGTACCTACACTGTTTATTCCCTGTTTTATTGTTCTGACTTGTTGTCATTTACATATTAACCTCTCTGGTTCCCTATTGTAAATCTTTTAGTTTTGAATAATCTTTGAGAGTTTATTTCCTAGGTTGTACCTGGCTGGTGTGATTGTGTGTCCTAGATTCAGGCTGTCATCTAATGCTTTTTGTTCTAAAATTGAAGGACTCCCTTTAATAATTCGTGTAAGTTTTGCTTGGTTTTTGCATAGTCCCTTAATTTCTGTTTATCTAGAAATGTCCTAATTTCTCCATCATATTTGAATAAGAGTTTTGTAGGATATAGTATTCTTGGTTGGCAATTTTTTTTCTTTCAAGGTTTTAAATATGTCATCCCATTGCCTTCTTGCACATATGATTTCTGCTGAGTAGTCAGAGTATAGTCTTATTGTTTCCCCTCTGTGTGCTACTTTTTGTTTTTCTCGAGCTGCTCTCAGGATTCTTTCTTTGTCTTTGGTTTTAGCAAGTGTGATTAAGAAATGCCTTGTGAATTTCTTTTGGGGTCTATCCTATATGAGGTTCAGTGAGCTTCTTGGATGGTCAGCTTTTTATCTTTCATGATATTAGGGTAGTTTTCTGTCAGCAATTCTTCAATAATCCTCTCTATGTTTTCCATTTTCTCCCCCCATTCTGGAACTCCAATCACTCACAGAGTTTTGCTTTCGATTGTATCCCACATAATTCTCAGGATTTCTATATTTTTCTTTGTTTTCTCTGATTTTTCCTCAAACAGAGTGGTATCCAAGTGTTTGTCTTCAATTTCACCTATCCTGTTTTCCATTGTTTCAAACCTGTTCCCCAGCCCTTCTATGACACTGTCCATTCTGAAATCTTGTTGTTTATCTTTTGGGTTTCTAATTATTGTTTTTGTATGATTTCTAGTTGTGAATTTATTTTGACATTTTGTTCCTGTATTGTTTTTCCTGAATTCTTCCATTGTTTTTTCTGTATTTTACATGATTTTGTCTATTTTTTACTCATTTTTTTTTTCTACTCTTTACTTCAACTCTTGGATAGCTCTGAATATTAGAGATTTGAATTCTCTATCATGTAGTTCCAGTGCCTTTCTTCTACTGGAAAGTCACCTGGTGTTTTATTTTGGACATCTACTGGAACCATTCTGTCCTGTTTTTGTATATATTTTGATATTGTCTGCTGTCTTCAGGACATTCAGTAGTTATTTTCTTCATTTATTGATTATAGATTTGTTTGTTTCATCCTGCTTTTTTGTTTTATTTGGTTATGTCTGAGCAGGTAGGTTGTACATTCTTTGCTGTTTACTTTCTGTGGGCACGATACTTCTCACCACCTTGTCCAATGGGCAGGGCCAGTTGCTCAGCTATGGTGCAACAAGCAGGTCCAGCAGAAGGGGATGGGCTGGGATGAGTTGTTTGTGGCACATGCTGTGGCCAATATGGCAGGACTGAGGGTTAGTTTAAGGCAGGTTCTGGTAGGTCACACCTGAGCTGCTCAGAAGTGTGATGTTCAGCACATAGTGCAGATAGGCGGGGGGGTGGGAGCAGGTTGTGGTGTGTGGAGCTAAGTTGGTATTGGAAAGAAGAGAAAGAGGAGAGAGAAACAGGAGCCAAAAAAGAAAAAAAGGGAGCCTGCCGTTGGACTGGAGAGATGAGAAACCGAGAAATGAAGAAAAAGAAAAAAAAAAGACATGCCTCAGGGATCCCACTAGCGCAGTGGTGCATACTGGAGAAGTGGCTCCCAAGCCATGAGGTACAGCCCATCTAGAAGGAGTGGAGATGGCACACAGCACCAGTTATTCAGGAGACGGGAAAAGAAGGTAAGTAGAGAGAGATGAGAAACAAAGAAAAACAAAATGAAAAAAAAATGGCCCCAAGGATCCCACCAGCATGGCAGCACGGACCTGGGAAGTGGTTCCCCAGCCTAGTGGTGCTTCATGCCTGTCAAAAAAAATGGAGATGGTACACAGAGCCACGTGTTCAAGAGAAAGGAAGGGGAGGAGGTGAGATAGAGGGAAGAAACCAGAAGAAGCTGAAAAAAGCAAAACCAGCAACAAAGAAATAGAACTGAGATTGCCAGCCAGTGTGAGCACGGTGAATCCAAGTGGCACACTTCCAATGCCTCCCCAGCTGAACCACCTCCACCTGCCAGGAAGCAATGGAGGCTGAGCAGGGGAAAGAAGGGTGAGGGTGGAAAAGCTTGTATTGCTAGTTAGTGGGTGTTCTTTCTCCTGCTGGCAGCTCTGTGAAGCTGCTTTCCCATACTCCCTGTATGCTGATCTCTGACAGGAGTCCAAGATGGTGAATCTGTGCTGCATTAGCTGATAAGGGACCTCTGCTCCATATCTCTCCTTGCCCTCTGTTCTCTGTCAGTTTCTTATTCCTTTTGGTGCTTGGTTGAGTTCTTTATCTCTTCATTTGATGCTTAAGGTTCCAGGTTTGACATTTGTCTCTGTTTCACCTAGTTTTTCAGGTCTTTGCTGTGGAGGGACAGCATGATACTTTTGTCTATAGTGCTATGTTTGCTCTACCTAGCTAACAATCTCTTAAGAGCTAAAAGGTACAATAACTTAATTTTTTTGGAGGTCAGTGGAAATCCTCTGTGCTGATTTAACAGCTAGAGCTTAATTTGAGAGGACAGTGATAATATACTTGATTTTCCATTATATGGTCATACAGCATCCTGTGGTAAGGAATATCTTTGGAAAGAAAATTATCCCCTCTGTAAAGAAAAGAATAATTATTTCCTTTATTAACATTTACTGAGCAAATAACAAGAACACACATTTATAAGGACATGACTTGTATTATTTAATCTTCATAACAACCCTGTGAGTTATGGGTTACCATCATTTTCAATTTAGTTATAAGGAAATTGAGATTTAGTGAGTTTAAGTCACTTGTCCAAAGTCACCCAAATAATAAGAAACAGAACTGAGATTCAAGGTCTTCCTCATACCAGTTGGTTTGTTTCCAGTTTTCTAATATTAAAAAAAGAAAGAAAAAAGACTATATCCTGGTTATATGTACACAAATTTCTTCAGCCCATACCTATAAGTGGTATTGCTAAATCATGAGAAATACACATATTCAACTCTACTATGAAATGTGAACCCACATTTCAAAGAAGTTAGTGCAGCTTACACTCCCACCAAAACTAAATGAGAGGTCTTGTAGCTCCACATTCTTGCCAACACCTAATACATTCTGATGTTTTCATTTTTTTCTAATTTTGTGGTTTTAATTTGCTTCTTCCCAGTTAATAATGAGATTGACTATATTCTCAGATATTAATGAGGTGTTTTTGTTTCCCCATCTATGACATTTTTGCTCATTGGTTTTCCCCATTTTGTTTTATTGGATTGTCTTTTTCATATTGATTCACCACCCACCCAAACCAAACCCACTGTCATCAAATGTGTTCCATGGCAACCCTGTAGGACAGAGTAGAACTACCCGCAAAGGGTTTCCAGGGCTGTAAATCTTTATAGAAGCAGACTGCCAGTCTTTCTCCCACAGAGCAGTTGGTGGGTTCCAACCACCGACATGTTGGTTAGCAGCTTTAACTGCTATACCACCAGGGCTCCTTACTGGTTCATAGAGGTCTTTAAATATACTATACACTAATCTTTTGTTGTTTTTATGTATTTCAAATATCTTCTCCAAGTCTATAGCATTTTTTATTCACTTTATTTCTGGTGTCTTTTAGTAAATGTAAATTATACATTTTAATGTAGTTAAATCTTTCCCTTTAAGGTTTGTGCTTTCTGTTTGTTTGTTTGTTTGTTCCTTTGGTTTTTTTTTTTTTAAGAAATCTCTCCTTACTATAAGGTCCTGTGCTATCTTCTAAAAGTTTTATAGTTTTTCCTTTCACATTTAAGCCTTTAATTTTCCAGAATTTGGGTTTTGTGTGGATGTGAGGTAAAGATCTATGACAAATATTGCCACATGCTTTAGCAGAATCAGGATCTCTCCCTGAGCTTCAATGGAGAAGAGTTGTACCTGTGGCTTCCTACCTCAAGCATCTGCCCGAGGGTGTTCTCTGGCTCCTGGAGCAAGCGTGGCCTAGGCATATGCCTGGACAGAAGAGGCAGAGGGCCAATGACCTTCAACCAATGAGGGAAAAAGAGTCAAAAAGTAGGCCAACCTCCTTACTCCTGAGTGGGACAATTCTGAAGAATGATTTACAGTCATTCAGAGAGTTCACTGTAGACTTGAGCCCTGTTGTCACTTATTAACACACATCTTATTGACTTTTTTGTCTTCACTATTTTGTTTCCCCACCCTCTACTTGTTCCTAGGATCACCTCCCAAATAAATGCTTTCACCCAAATTCTTGTCTCAGATTTGGTAATTGTAGGAACCCAAACTGCTCTAGAAAAAAGACCCTCAGGATGAGATTCTAGAACTAGATCACTAATTAGTCAGATGGCAAAGGGTTTCCATTGCTGGAAATAAATGAGGTGGTAAAAAACTACTATGCTTCAGCATCACAGGTACTAAGACTCTCACCTATGCTGGATTGGGAAGAAGCACAGGTGAGACAGAAAACACTGGCTTATACATAGTTCCAACACTTGAAATATATGGGAGTAATAGTAATAAGGAGAGTGAAGTTGGCTGGGTTTTATTAACTATCTTGGAAGCATTATAATAGAAAGACAGGCTCATGTTAGCCAAATATTAACTTACAGCATGATGTGAAAGACAGAAGGCCTCTACTCCATATTTAAAGAGGTCCTCATCTTCTGGTGCCAGAAGGGCAAAATGTGCTGAAAATAAGGATAAAAATTTGATTTTAAGAATGGTAGAATTTAAAAAGAAACTGAATTCATAACCTTGGTAAGTCTTCTATTCTAAAAAGCAGTGAGACCATAAGACCTAGGATGGAGGTATTTGAAAATCTTGAGCTCCCAATTTTCTCTGAACCCTATAGGCCAGCAGAAGAAGCTCCTCATCGCCTTGCTAGAGAAGAGCAGACTTACACCACCTAGAGACCATGAAAAGGTGATGACTCACAAGACAGCTTTGCTCTCCTCAATACAAAACAATCAAATAAAATTCAGTTTGTTACAATAAAATCAGTACCTTACCTCATTGATTATATCTAAACCAATTTCTATAGGATCTGGCTAATATGCACTGGTAGAGACTGGAAGAGTTCTTGAGGGTGACGAAATTGAAGGCGAAAGGATAGGAGAGAGCTTACTCTCTCATGATTCCCAATTTAATATCTCGGTAAGAACTCCTGGAGTCAGTCCTAATACACTGTTGGAATGGTACCTTGAAGTTTGGAAATGATGCTTCCACTACTGCATTTTCAAAGCGTGGTCTGCAAACTTCTAGGGATCCTCAAAACCCTTTCAGGGAGTCCACAACATCAAAACTATTTTTAGAATAATACTAAGTTTGTTTTTTTTTTTTTTTGGCCTGTTCTGCCAGGTTGATGTTTGCATTGATGGCACTAAAGCAATGATGTGCCAAATTGCTGGCACCTTAGCAAAAATCAAGACAGTGGCACCAAACTGTACTAATATTCTTCACTGCCATTTTTTTAAGTCAGTTATGTTTTGGAATGCTCTTGATGAAGCAGTTAAATCATTATTTATGTTTAAAATCTTGATCCTGGAGTACACGTCTTTTTAGTACTCTGCGTGATGAATATAAAGTAAGCATAGAGGATTTTTGCTGCATACCAAAGTATGTTATACTGAGGAAGAGTACTTTTGCAGTTGTTTCAGTTGAAAGCCAAACAAGCCCCTTTCTAATGGACCAGCATTTTTCTTTGAAATAACAGCTGACAGGAAAACATAGGTTATTTGACAGTCATTTTCTCAAAAAATGAAAAAAGTAAGCCTGCCATTTAAAGGAAAACAACTGACAGTATTTATTTTGGATGATAAAATTTGAGGTTTCAAGTAAAAATTAAAATTGTGAAAAAATTATATATTATACCCTAAGCTTGAACACTTCCCAATACTTACAGACTTTTTGATGAGATTGGTGGTATTATTAAAGAATGTGATTTTTGACAGTGTGTAATGAAATGTGTCACCATTTAGAAGATCTGCATAATTCAGTGAGTGAATATTTTCTAAATGATGTTACAAAATCACATATGGCTAAAAGATATATTTAAAGTGCATGATGGACCAAAGCATTTTAATATAACGGAGGATAAGAGTCTCATGGAAATTGTTTCAGATTCCACATTGCAAGTAACATTTAAGAAATTACTTCTTGTCAAGTTTTAGTGTAGTATTAGAGAAGAATGTTCACAACTATCTAAAAAAGAGATATAATATTCCTCTATTTGCTAGATATACATTTTGTGAAGCTGGATTTTTTGTAGCAAAACAATATATTACTACAGACTGAATGTGGAAGAAGTTATGAAAATCTAACTATCTTCTATGGAGTTGGATATCAAAGAGACTTGCAAAATGTAAAACAATGCTACTGTTCTCACTATTTTTTAAAACCTGTGGTTATTTTTCATAAAATATAATATATTGTGTATGTTAACATATAGAGTTTATTGTTGTTATTATTGAATAAATTAATACATAAATAGTTTAATGTTTCAAAGTTTAATTTCTAATATGGTAAATATTGATAGACAGAACCCATATAAGCAAAAGATCTATGAAGTTCTAGTTTACTTTTAAGAGTGTAAAGGGGTCTTAAGACTAAAAAGTTTGAAAACCATTTCCTACAGTAAATAATATGTAGGTGATGGAATTGTTCTGGGTGCTACCTTAGTCGTCTAGTGCTGCTATAACAGAAATAACACAAGTGGATAGCTTTAACAAAGAGAAGTTTATTGTCTCACAGTCCAGTAGGTTAGAAGTCCGAATGCAGGGTGCTAGCTCCAGGCGAATGCTTTCTCTCTCTGTTGGCCTTCTCATCAGTCTTCCCTTGGTCTGGGAGCATCTCAGCGCAGGAACCTCAGGTCCAAAGGACACACTTTGCTCCTGGCACTGCTTTCTTGGTGGTATGAGGTCCCCAACTCTCTGCTTGCTTCCCTTTCTTTTTATCTCTTGTAAGATAAAAGCGGGTGCTTACCACGCCCCAGGGAAACTCCACTTACATTGGATCAAGGATGTGACTTTAGTAAGGGTGTTACAATCCCATGTTAATCTTCTTTAACATAAAATTACAATCACAAAATGGAGGACAATCACACAATACTGGAAATCACAGCCCAGTCAAGTTGATACACATATTTTTTGGGGGGCCATAATTAAATCCATGACATTCCACCCTTTGGCCCCCAAAAAATCACATCCTTGCAACATGCAAAACATATTCAACCCATCATATGATAGCAAAAGTCTTCTTCTTCATCTGTGAAATCTAGAATACAAGTTATCGGCTTCCAAATGTACAACGGCAAAACAGGCACAAGCTAGACATTTCCATTACAAATGGAAGAAACTGGAGGAAAAGAAGTGATAACGGGCACCAAGCAAGTCAGCAGAACACATTACATTAGCCCTCAAGGCTTTGAAAATAATCCTGTGTTCTCTGAGACAATTTACACAATGGACCCACCTTCCAGACGCTAGGTATGGGCCACACTGTCCAGATTCTGAGTGGAGGACCCTCAGCCCTGGGCTTCAGCTCCACCTTCCAGGTGGGACAGCAACTGGGACAGCAACTCTGCTCCCTCAGCTTTAGGTGCACCTTTCTCCTAGTCCATCTGAGTGGCGACTCCACCCTCAGGAACACCAGAGGTCATGGCTTTTGAGGCTGAGGCAGCTCAGCTTCTTGTGTTTCTCGTCTCTTTAGCTTCAGCTTCCTGGTTTCTTGGCCTCCCGGCTCCTAGGGCCTCTCACCCGCATCTGCCCGGCTGGGGCAAATGTTCCAAAGCTCTGTCACTCAACTGGTAAGTGCCTGGAGGCACCCCACTCCACCAGGAAGCCTCCTGTGCACAAGCACTCAGCCCTCTGGCTCCATGGGTCAGCTTATATACAGGAAGGGGTCAGAAGACAGAGAGGTGTGACTGCTAAAATGGGTTTATTACATAAAGCCAGAGAAATCAACAGTTGATGTTGTGCCCCAGTAGGCACAGTCACCAAAGTGATAAGAAATGCACAAATGAGGGAGGCTCAGCTTTGCTGAGATGTTCAGTGGTGTCTGTCTTCTGTAGGCCAGAGTGGATGACAGGAGACATCACTATTGACCTGTGAATAAGGATGATAGAATTCTGGAATAGCAGAGTCTAAATAGTCATAGAAAAGGTGCAGAAAATTATAGTAATGGGTAGAAGAACAGAATGGAAATCTGGGGATCCTGACTCACTGGAATCCACATGGAAGCTAAGAGACCATGGTATTCCTGTGAGTGAATCCAATGTAAAGCCAATAAGAGTGTTGGTTGACTTATGCAATTAAAAAAAAAAAAAGATTTAGAGATGGCAAACTGAAGGCGGATGACAGTTGCTGCAATGCAAAATCACGAACCCTCACTCAATTTTCAGACCTGAGCCAGTTCTCAGACACAGAGTCCATGAATTAAAAGATCGGTTAAGCACACTTAAGGAAGGACCCTGCGTCCTCAAAGCAACTATATACAAAGTATTCCTCCAATCCATCCTTTGAAAGACCTATGTCCATTTATTCAGGTAACTATATACTGAGAAGAGAAAAATACCCTGATCGTTTGAGGGTTTGAGGTGGTAGGAATACAGGGGTGGATACAAAAGAGCTTAGAACATTACTTGGCGTCAAGAAAGCACTCATACGTAAGCTACGAGAAAGGAAAATGTCCTGGAGGAGGAAGGCTACTAAGTGGGTCTGAGATCGGCAGAGTGAGGAATCTTAATCCCATGGACATTAGAAACAGGTACTCATGAATCTGTGGTTCCAGAAAGCCTTCTAAGTATTCCCCTGTGGTGCATATTATACCCAACAAGAAGTTAATTAAGGGAGTTTAATCACGAAGACACTCAGGACAGGTCAGTAGGGGGCACTAATATATCACTAATATATCTCTATATAGCCTTGGAAAGAATAATTTGATAATCTGTTTAGAATGAGGGCTGGGGGTAAAGACTTCACCTCCACCAATGGCATGCCTAAGAAACCACACAGATGATGGACAGTCACTCAACTGCCAACTGGCAGGTTCACATATGTATGAAGCTTTTGTTTCACTGGATGGGCTGTGCTTGTTTGGAGCAGAAGTGCTCAAGATAATTTAGAGTAGAAAGACTGAGATCCACCAAGAGCACCAGCTTTCTCCCTCTTTCACTCAAAAGTGCTTGGCCCCGTCTCTCAATAAATATTATTTAGAACAACATTCTTAATCTTAGTCTTTCAGGTCCATTATTAGGTAATGTTAAATGTAACCCTGTAACAAATTTCTAGCTCTGAAGTAGGGTTTCTGTTTCCCACAAGCATTTTATTCTCACTTTTACATTACAGGGACAGAGGGGGATGGGGCAATAGTGCTGGAAGTAGATGGGGTGGGGCCACCCATGAGTGTGGTTATAACAGGTAGATGATGCAGTAGACCAGAAACTAAGAGAACAGGTAAATGAGAGACCTGGTAGTGGAGATACACACAATTCTAAATGAGGAGAGAAGATGGTGGGAAACAGATAAAGCCTTCTCAGTGCAAATAGAGATACAGTGCATAAAATACATAAAAAATTTGAGAATATAAGCACTGTTACTAAGGGCTGGGTCTACAGCTTTCTTCAAATTTCAAAGGGATCTATAACCCCTCCAAAATAATCACTGAAGTGTATGGAGTAGGAGATCCAAAGACTAGTGTTTCCTTTAATATGTAGCATCTCTTCCCCTAATCCTCACTAGAAACTACTAACCATAAATCAGGGTGCTTTTTAGGTGCTTATGTCTGAGTCTACCAAACTACCATGTTGTATTTAACTTGCTTGACTTCCTAGAGAATGGTGAGTTATGAAACTACAAGAAAACCTCAGAAACTCACAGTTTGGGAGGTAGGGGATTCCCAAGATACTCTCAGGCAGAGAGAAAATAAGGAAGAATTAACTAGAAGAAGAAAACTGAGCCACACTGGCAATTTTCTGCTTTCAGATACCCATGTGAGATGGTCATGTTTCACAAAACCACACATAACTCAGGATTAGGGAAGTACCGGT
Organism: Dugong dugon; assembly: GCA_030035585.1. Taxonomy (NCBI): domain Eukaryota; kingdom Metazoa; phylum Chordata; class Mammalia; order Sirenia; family Dugongidae; genus Dugong; species Dugong dugon. Next base: position 14,295,613 of record CM057472.1, on the reverse strand, counting down.
TAACAGCAGACCCAGACCCAAGAACAGAGAGACGTGAGCTCTGTTCTTCAGCTGCAAATGTTCTTAGGAGCTGCAGGTGTGGGCAGGCAGATGGCGTTAGCCAAATCTCCTCTCTCAGGCTCATCCCAGAAGAGCCATTACAAGTCCTGCTAAAACCAGGTGGAGAGGGCTGTAATATTCCATTCCACCTCTGCCTTAAAAATCAAATATTCTCAGATGATGGCCTTGCTGACATGATTGGAGGACAGGAACCCATATTTCTTCCTTTCTACAGAGTTCCAGATTACTCATCAGACATTGGGAGGGGGAGTAAGAAGGTAAAGTCTTAGGATGGAGTAGAAGAATTTAGAAGTTATGAAATAGAATAACAAAATTGCTCTGTCAGTACTTTTGCAGAGGCCAAAGTTTAGATTTGAACTATTTAGCTGTCTGGAATATGGTGGAGCCCTGGTTGCACAGTGGTTAAGAGCTCAACTGCTAACCAAGAGTTTGGCAGTTTGAACCCACCAGCTGCTCCTGAAACCCCATGGGGAAGTTCTACTCTGTCCTATCGGGTCGCTATGAGTTGGAATAGACTTGACTGCAACGGGTTTGGTTGATTTTGATTGGAACATGATAGAGCTATGCACTGGTGCTCGGTGAAAGGAGAGGGTCTTTCAGTGACAGAAGGGACATACAGCTTCTGGTTTGAGCGGTGAGGCCCTATAAACCAGGGAAAACCTCAGGTGCCTTCAGACCAGATTAAAACAAGTGAAATGCTGGGTCTCTGACTTTTTCTCTTCTGCTGGGTGGTTTTCATGTTGTTAAAAACTGCTTGGATCCAAGCCAGACTTGACTGTACTAGGGCCTCAATCAGTATTATCTCACCTAATCTCTAAGCCCAAGGAATTGAGCAACTCCTTTTTACAAAACGAAGCTGCAACCAGGGCTTTGAACCAGTTTGGTCTGGTTTGAACCCCTGCTGAGAATTTGCAAGTTCCCAGGAAGTTATACATAAGAAGATCACCTGGGGATCTTGTGGAAAATGTAGATTCTGATTCAGTGTATCTGGGGTAGAAACACAAATTCTCAGCAGGGAACTTCTTAGAAATACAAATTCTCACAGGGGTTCAAACTGGAACAAGTGGTTCAAAGCCCTGCCTGCAACTCACCAACGAGTGACTCATGTCCACGGTGTGACAGTTTGCTAGAGCCCATGTCTCTGAGTCCAGAGCCTACAAGCTGACACTCCACTGCACTGGCAAAGTATCCAAATGCCTTCCTCCCATTCTAAGAGGACTTAGATGGCTATTGGTCAAATGTTGGGAACAAAAACAACATAAAGAGCAAAGATCTACCAAATATTCGAGATCTGAAATGTGATCAAGAAGGTGATCAAGTTTTGTTTGTTTTTGTTTTCTTTCCCTTTTGTGGATTTAAAAAAGTTCTTCATGAGGTATGTGCCTTTAAGCGAACCAGTCTTATGTCTGATACAATATGAGGTTCTCCATACAGGCCAAAATAACCTCATTTAACGAATAGGTGGAAAAGAGGGGACAGACTTCCTATCTCTAGTTCAGACAGTACCTCCCTAAAGTCTGCATACTTCATGTTTGATCCAAGGCTTCTCCCTGGACTAACAAGCAACACAATAAGTAATCTGAAGGAACATCTATTTTAGAAAATTCTTCCCTGTAGGAAGCCTGGGTGTTGTGGATTGAACTGTGTCCTCCAAAATATGTGTTGAAATCCTAACCCCTATACTTCTGGATCCCTGGTGGCGCAGTGGTTAAGAGCTTGGCTTGTAATCAAAAGGTTGGCAGTTCAAATCCACCAGCCACTCCTTGGAAACCCTATGGGGAAGTTCCACTCTGTTCTATAGAGTCGTTATGAATCAGAATCAACTCAATGGCCACAGGTTTTTTGTTTTTTTTTTTTTAATAATTCTGGATGTAACACCTTTTAGGAATAGGATTTTCTTTGTTAATGAGGACATACCAGCATAAGGTGTGCCCTAAACCTAATCATTTATTTAATTATACAGAGCAGCATAGACACAGAGACAAGCAAGCATAAATGGGGGAAGATAGATGCCACACCACGTGAAGATCACCAAGAAATCAAGGAATGTCAGAATCTTGTGCTTTAATTAAAAATGGTGCAAAAGCTTCTGAAACTTTATGCAAACTTTTTGACAAATAAGGAACTGTAGGCAAACTGCCAATCCAACAGAACTCAATTCATATCTTTTATTTCTTGCCACCTTTCTGGCTGCTTGAATAAAATAATTATTCATTCTCTTGCCTCAGCACATAAAAATTGAGAATGCATACTTGCATTAAAGGCCTGTTAAATGTTTGTTAATGATGTTCTAACTTGTAAGATTTCATTTTCATTATTATAAAAGTGTCATAAAATGTTCATCTCTTTAATTGGCAATAACAATAACAAGGGATCCTTTAATTGCAGTAGAGTGCCTGCAAGTACAGACAATGCCTGCCTCCAAAATGCCTTTGCTATCATCCCCTAATCAAGTGGAAGTCCAGTCTCTAGGGTCCAGTAACCAGTCAGGCACTTTGCCAGAGAGGAAACATGTCACTCCAGAAATAATCATATTCTGCCTTTCCACCTCCTCACCACTACATAAGCCATTTTTAGGTAGTTCAAGGATCTAAGGATGGCTTAAAAACAAACATTACTAGTTGTACTCAATTTATGGGCCAATAATTATAGTAAAGTAATACTGTTGTTCTCTACATATGATACTCAGATCAGCAACATCAGCATGACCTGGAAACTTGTTAGAGATGCAAATTCTCAGACACCTCCGAAGTTCAGTTACTTCAGAATCTCTGAGTGAGAGTACCACTTATCTTTGTTTTAATGAGCCCTCCAGTTGATTTTGGTGCTTGATGAAGTCTGAGAACCATAGCATTCCCAAGAACTTGTATTTCTGACAAGCTCCCAGGTGATGCTGCTGCTGCTCCAAGGACCACACTTGGAGAACCAGAGTGCTAGAGCATTCCTTGGTTTAAAAAACAAAAAATTATAGATGAGCTAGGAAGAAATACCTGGAGCCCAAACTGAGTTGTTTGCTAAAAGAGTACAGTATACAGTTAGGGGTTCTCTTCTACTTCACAGATGGACCAAGTGGAGGAATTGCGGTAATCAGACGTCATTCATGGTTCCTTAGGTAGTCTCCTCCTCCTCTGATTTATTAGATATGGGTTTGTAATTCTTGGCTTAATGCAGCCAATACTGTATGTCTGCCTTCCTATACAATTCCTCTTACCATTTGTAAGTGGCAAAGGAACTGTCAAAAACAAATCTATATTGGCAAAGCAATGTCTCTGAAGATGTAGAGGGCTTAATCCCATGCAAATGACTGTGAAGAGGACTTTTAGCTCCAGATCCTTTTCACTAGTGGCTTGCTACTTGTCTGTAGGTGCTGTTTGGGAGTATAATTATGACTTAAAGTTTCTCTCCAACTGGTGAGTTCTGATATATTGGGGTCATCCGACCCACGTGATTGTTAAAATTTCCAATTCTGAAAATTTAAGTCCTTGATCATGCCCTTTCTGAGTTCCTGTACTGTTGCTGCTGTATTAATATTCATTTGAGCCAATCATAGCTCAGGACCGAAATATTGGGGGAAGGCAGTGTTTGCTGGCAATGTGGTTATAGGAGCTGACAGGTTGGTGGTTTGTGGAAGGAGGACACCCTGCATGGTCCAAAACATGACAGAGCCAAGACTCAGTGAGTCTCACTAAGGGGATGCCTATTAGATCGGCGGGAGCTGTCCAGGAAAGGTCGTGAGACAGTGAACGGCCAGTGGCTGGAACTGGGCAAGCTGAGGGAAGCCAGGGAGACCTTTCCAGCTGAGAGGAAGTAGGCTTCGAACGCCTGTTGTTCTTCCTAGTCCTCGGAGAGTACCATCTAGACTTCCCCAAGCTAGGGCTGAGCGCCTAGAACGGTGCATGCTCAACTGGACCACCAGCGAAAACGCGTCACCCCACCCGAGGCAGCAGCATTAAAGTTGGCATCCTGGCCCTGATCCAGGCCTTCCATGAGCCCTTGCGGCAGCCTCCAAGGTGCACTTCGGAAGCCGCCGCTCTTGGTTTCCTGCAAGAAGACAGTCGCTGCTCGCAGCGACTTCCGCAGGTATGGAGCATATGTGCCATGTTGGGATTCTCCAAGAACCGCGCGAGAGGGAGGCGACCAGGACGACGGTGGAAGCCAGCACAAGGAACTCAACTAAGCAGCTGCCGCGACACCCAAAGCATAAAAAACACAAGCAACTCAGCGATGGGAGTGGTGGCAGCGACAACAAGAACTGGGAACAAGGAAAACGGATCCAGGAGCACGAGGATGAGGACGAGGCCCGCAGGGGGAGCACAGCCAGGCAGAGCCCTCCCAGCAGCATGGGAAGCGCACGAAAGCCACAAGACCACTGCCGTTTCCAAATGCATCTCAGAAGATGCCTTTTCCTTCAACATTGAGGAGATTGATAAACTGGGCAGAGTTGGGGATGAAACCCTTGAAGGTCAATGCTGTCAAGAAGGAGGTAGGCACTAAGGAGAAGCCCATAGCAGCCAATATCATCAACCTCATGGGTTTGTGGCAGCAAGAGAAACTGCGGAAGAAGCTGGTGGCTGACAAAAAAAAACGCCTACTGAACTAGAAGCTGCAGAAGATAAAGACACTGGCCTAGGATGATGGCACCTGGAATGACAACACTGCAGCCTGGACTGAGAGGAGCTGGCAGCTTCAGAAAGAGAAGAACTTGGCAATGAGGAGGACCAAATGGCTGGAGGAGGTGGACCAAGAGTGCAATATCATCATGCTGGTGGAGGGAGAATTTGGGCAGGGGCAGCAGGGCCTTCCTGTGGGGCACACCATGGATTTCTTCCAAGAAGGGGAGACTGAAAACCTCAACCTCAAGGACAAAGGTGTGCTGCAGAAACAGGAGGAAGATGTGCTGGTGAACGTGAACCTGGTGGTAAAGAAGCAGGCAGAGAAAAAGGAGGAGATGCAGAAGAAGAACACTTACTACCTGCTTTATGCAGAGGATGAGAGTGAAGATGACTTGGCACAGCAAACACCACCTCTCTCCTGTCCAAGTACAATGTGGAACTTGAGGAGCGGTGGATGCACGCCTTCCGTTTGGACAGCGCCATGACTGATAGGCTGTAGGAGTAGGAGCTGCATGAGAACCTGGCCAAGAGGCAGCTGCAGACTCAGACCCTGAGCACAGCAGGCCCCAGGATCACCTCCAAGTACCTCATGGCTGAAGAGATGGTGACCTTTCCAAAGATGAAGCAGAGGGTGAAGAAAATGTGAAAAACAAGGAAAGGTAGTGGTACTGGCCGATGACTTGATGCCTCTTGGAGACCAGGCTCAAGATGGTGACTTTGGCTCCAGACTGCGGGGCCAGCCAACTGCCTGGGGCTCAAGAGGGAGCCCAGGTGGAGGAGGAGCCCATGCCTGAGGCCCTACAGTCAGATGACACCTGAGTGGAAACATGGGCAACTGTGATTAAACAGCAGGTGGAACGCCACCATCCGAGTCCTTAGAGGAGTACCAGGTGCATATTGAACTGCAGGAGCAGCAGGAGAACGGGTGTGGGCTGCAGTAGCTACAAAAGCTGCCAAGAAAACAGCAGAGAGAGGCTGGTGAAGAAGCTAGAGACTGGCCTGCGGGGCTGTGAGGAGGATGAGGTCTCTGAGCAAAAGGGGACCATCGTGTTGAACACCACATCAGAGTTTTGCCAAGCCTTGCGGGAGATTCCCACCTGTCTGTCGGCTGGCAGCTGGGAGGGGCAGAGGAGCACATGGACTTTAAGCTGGCTGAGGAGTGCTTGGCCAATGGTGGCTCTGAATCTGACAGGGAGGACAATGTCAGCTGGAAGAAAGTCGGCCTGGATGAGGAGAACTGGCAGTCACCCTGGTCTTATGTTAGAACAAAGGGCTGTTGGAGACCATGGTACAGAAGGTGGCCTAGGTGAAAGCACTCAACAAGTCCCTGCCTTCAGCCATATATTGCATGGAGGACAAGATGGCTGTTGACAATAAGTAGAGCCGTCAGGAGGAGTAGGCTTCACCAAGAACTTAAGGAGAAGGACAGCTACAAGCCCCATGTCAAGATCAAGCATGTGGACAACAGGGGCTGGAAGCTCACACCCAAGGAGGCTTTCTGGCAGCTGTGCCATTGCTTCCACAGAAAAGGCCCAGGCAATATGAAGATGGAGTGGTTCACAAAGACGCTGGATGAGGAGGCACTTTTCAAGAAGAGCTCAAGTGACTTGCACTTGGGTATGGTGACTTTGCTCCAGGAGAAGCAAAAGGCCCACAAGACACCTTACATCATGCTCAGTGGCAGCAGCACGTGCATGATCAAGAACGCCTTCACCAAGTGAAGCCAACCTCTCCCTTCCAACCCCCTCCCCAACCTTAATAGTAAATAAAGTTCCTTCCTCATTATTTTTTCTCTGGTCATGGTGCATATTCCAGAGTTAAACCGAGAGGGAGGTGCAGACAGTGCAAGTAGTAGCACTAGCTGTGCAGCCATCACTCAGGCTTGGCTCTGCTACTTACCTGAAGCTCTGTGACCTCAGACAAGCCATGAAATCTCTCTGACACTCAATTTCACCATTTGTAAAAATCAAAACATCTCTTCTTCATGGGATTTCTTTTTTTGAGGATGAAATGATCTCATTCAAATTCATTCATTTATTCACATGTTCATTCACCTGGAATGCAGAGGTGAGCAAGCTCTGACAGATCTTCAACACATAAGACTTAGAGACTGACAGCTGCTAGGGGAGACCAGGCCATCAAACGACACAGACACACAAACTGTAGAAGAGATGAAGGAGGTGGGAGTTATCCTGAGTTCTTCTAGGAATTTCCTTCACCTCCACCTGGGGTTGCACCAGCCAAGGAAATGCCAGTTTGTATTTTCCCAACAACTCCTCACCCCTCACTCACAGACACACACACTTACATGCACAAACACCCCACTACACAGACACACACACACACACACACACACACACACACACACACACACACGTACACATCTCAGTCCCAGCTTTCTGGTAAGAAGGGTAAGGTGTTTTCAATCCCTGTGTCATCTCTGACAGTTTTAAAAGGCATTTTTTTCAGCCTCAGAATTTCCCACGGTGTTCCCGATGACCGACTATTGTTTCGGCCCAGATGGTAAGCTTACAGTCACCAGTACATCTGTACCAAGGGGACATGGCAGTGGCAAGCTTATTTCTTTGCCTGCAGAACTTTCCTGACAGTGTATGAAATAGATATCACAGGAGCAAGAGTTGTCTGCAGCCTGTGGCATCCAGAGCTGAACTAGATCATGGTTGGTGCTGGAAATGGATTGGCTAAAGTGTATTATAACCCTGACAAAAGTCTGAGAGGAGTCAATTATGCATGGATAAAACCTATAGGAAAGCAGAACCAGCTGAAACCACCCCTCATGTGTTTCCTATGTTCTGTGAGTCCTGGCGGCAGAGTAAGGCAGTCCCTGGATATGAACGTCTGACTTATGTACAACCTATAGTTATGAACCAACCCCCATAATGAGTCGATTCCAACTCATAGCGACCCTATAGGACAGAGTAGAACTGCCCTATGGGGTTTCCAAGGAGCGGCTTGTGGATTCGAACTGCCGACCTTTTGGTTAGCAATCGTAACTCTTAACCACTGTGCCATCAGGGCTCCAAAGCCTATTACATTAAAAATCTGAGGTACATACAATGGTTCATAATGACAAATGGGCGCTACTTTGTGACACGTAACAAAACATTATTGTTATTACTTTATTTCTATGTTAAAGATGTTTTAGTGTATCTGGAAGTGTTTTTTTTTTTTAAACGTTTTTTGTGCATAGAAGGGTATACTATATACTAAGACATTTAACTAACTGATGTTAGATACAAACCATACCTAATTTTTCCAACTTACGTACAAATTTGACTTAAAGATAGATTTAGGAATGGAACTCATTCGTAATCCGGATACTGCCTGTACAAGGAAGTAGCTGCAGAAGGTCGGACTGGATCGCCTGAAATCTCACAGACCTGAACCTCCTAACAAGCCCAGACTGTGGTGGCTGGGTTGGAACCCACGGGGGCACTCTGTCATCCTATATTGCAAAGAACATTGCTTTGAACAAGAGCAATGACAGCAATCCCCAGGAAACCATTTTACAGCACACCAAAGCAGCTGCAGATAACCATATTGGGTTTTTCCAGCATGTTCCAAGACTCATCCCAGAGCCAGGTTTGCCCAAATTGGAACTGATGATGATAAGCCAAGGGTGAGCCAGAATGGAAAAAGATGTAAAATTTGAAGAATATCATCTGAGAGCTGTGCACATGTGAGGGGGTGACACAGGGCAGTATTATTGAATGCTTATGAAATAAATAATGCATTGTTATCAAAAGAGTTTATTTGTTATTAAAAAGACCAAATGGTGGGTTAAAAAAGTCCCTAAGAAGGAGAAGGAGCAGGTGGTGCGGGCCCATGATATGTTGCTTCTCAGGGACTCAAGATGGGGACTTTGGTTCTGGAGGTCATGGCCAGAGTCATCACCAAGTGCCACAGGCTGAAGTGGAAGATGGGGGCTGGTGGATGGGGGTGGTGGTGGTGGATGAGTATTGGAGAAGGGGAGGAGGGAAAGGAAGGAGGAGGAAGAGGAGAAAAAGTAGCTCGCACCTCAGTCCACACGGTCATATGACACCCCAGTGGAGATTATCACCTCAGTGATGAAGTTTAGGGTGGAGTTCCATGACCTACTGGGGTAAGAGGATGGGAAGAACAGACTGCACAAGCAGCTGGAGAAAGGCTATTGGCTGTGGCTGCTGCAAAAGAGCTGCAGGAAGGTGGTGACATTGGTGAGCAACCTGGTTGTCCCCAGTGGGGCCTGAAGGAGGAGGATTTCGAACAGAAGGGGGTCCATCTTATTCAGCTCCACCTTGGAGTCTGGCTAAACCTTTGGGGATATGCCCACCAGAAGGAGGCTGACAACCAGAAGGAGCAGGAGGTAGTCATGCACATTGATCAGGACAGGGGCTGTTGGCCATTGGCAGCTCCTAATCTCAGGGGGAAGAGAACATCGGCCAGAGCACATAGCGTGTGTAGACCGGCTTTGACTTTCTGGCCTTCACTAGTTGAAGTTGCTGTGCCAGGAGTGACCTGCTTTTTTCATCTAATTTGTTGGGCCCTCAGGTGACATCCACAGTTGCCTCTTCCTAGTACCCATTCATCTCAGGAAAGAACATCACTAGTTTATTGATCTTTAAGACTAAGTCTTCTTTTGCCCAAGTAGCCAATGCTATTGATCCACAATAGCAAGGCAGGGGCCACTCTTGACTTCCACCTCATCCCATCAGTTACATGTTATCAACAACTTCAAGAAATGCACTAGTTGTGGAATTCTCTTAATACTGTATTTTTCTTATTTTCACCTCTGGTCATTTAAGAGAGGTTTTGTCAGTGGCAGAGGAGTTATACCTCTGAGCTCAAGTCATATTACCTAAGACCTCTGAGTACAAATTTGGGATGAAAGTATAAGTCATGTGCAGTTTGTCCTGTTCTTTTTCTTCTGTTTTGTACATGCCTGCTGGGACCTTTTAGAGCTTTGAACAAATTCAACCATTCATCCATATGGATGCACAAAAGATCAGTTTTCCTCTAGACCACCCACAATGGTGCAGTTAGAAAGTAGAGAATGCACTTAACCCCATCTGGACTCATAGCCCTAGCTCTGTGGGCATGCTTTCAAACATTACTATACTGCCCTTACTCCCCAAACACCCAGCCCGCTGGCAGGTTCAATCAATTTCTGGGAACATGATTGACCTACTTTTCTCTGCCATTCAGGCTTCCTCTAAGCAGGCAGACAAATTCTCTAAAAAAGAATTCAGATACTTTACAGGTGGCTAGGTTAAATGTAAAATGGAGTTTCCTTAATAATTGTCCAGTGTGGGTGGGGGGGAGAACAGATAATATCACTATAATACCAGCCACATAATGAGCACTAATACTGTTTGAATCTTGCAGGCTTTAGTCTAGGAGTATCCAGACCATGCTGTATTCCAAGATTCTGATTCAGGTTATCCCTTCCCTTTCACTCTGTATGTCCTACTTCATAGAATAAGAGGATTTAGTTTTTGTAAGAGAAGATAACTTATGCAAAAGTGAGACATCTATGTGTTGGCTGTATGTTTCTTTCCCTGTTTCCCAGGAACCCAACCTGCAGTGGTCGGACTCTGAGATGGAGATTAGTGGCCAGGATATTTACTAGAGTGTGCTCCTGGGATGATCAACTTTGAAACGGAAGAGGAGTAAGCAAGACTGGGCAGATGAAGAAGTCAAGCTGCAATGCCGTCTGAGTGGAGCATCTTAGCCAGCCTGTAGGGAGACGTGAAGATAAAATTATCCTGTAGAGTTTCCCAGAGCTGGGGCAAGAGGCCAGGGTCTTTATACTCCTGTGACAATCATTAGATGTAGTGCATCCAGAAGTGTGTGACCTTGGACAAGGCTGTTCTCTGCTCCCGAGGATCGCCTGAAGAAGGCTGACATTTGACAGCTGTCTGCCCACAGCACTCTCAGAAGGTTGAGCAATCAACCTTTCATTCCTGAGTAGGGATCAGGGCAATACATTGCATCATCCACCATGTTGCTAACGGTATATCTACAGAGAAATTTATTTTCAAGTTTCCTACAATTTAAACTTGTAGACTGAGACAAGGTGACTATATGTAAGCTAAAATATGTGTGAACCTTATCAATCCAAATGTAGTATCAATTAATCCTGATTGGGTCTATAATCATTTTATATTCATATGTAATCTTTAAACAGAAAAACAATATTCATTATTATCCATGTCTACTTATTCAAAAAGGCAAAACAATTAAGTGGTGTTTTAAAACAGTCATCTTCTGAGGAACTCATTGGTCTTTAGATATAGCTCTTTAAATCTACACATAATTGAAGGGAAGTTGGTAGAGAAAGACACTGCTTCTCTGTTGAATGCTGTGGTAATGCAGTTGGATTTCCTTTTTCTCACTAGTCCGGAGTAATGGGGATGAAAAATCAAAACAGACATGCTTAACTACTAGGCAATATTTAAGTGTGAAATGAATAACAGAGGCCATGTTTATTTAGTTTTAGAATAAAAAAATCACTGCAGACCTTTTGAGGAAAGAATTCAGAGGTGGGACGCTTGGCAAGGCTGTGGGAGATGTATAGAAACCATTGGGAGACAGGCAGGGTAATACTTTAAGCAAAGACAAAAGCCAAAAATGCTCAGAGTATTCTTGGAAGTAAATATAGCACTTAATGGCAACCACTCGTGAATTAGAAACAGGAAGAGGCTAGGACCAGATGGCCATCCCCTGTATCCCCGAAACAAGATGATGCCAACAATGTAAGGAGGAAAATTACTTGATAAAAGCAGGGTCTTAGGAAGGTACATAATGTAGTGTGGGATGAGTCAGATGTGGGAATGAGGTAGATTAATAGCAGGTTTATAATGTCTAAGCCGGAGTTGATGACCACACTGATATTAGTGGAAATAGAAGAAGGGGAAGATATAAGATGACCTATGAGGAAATGAGGTCCCTGGATGGCACAAACGGTTTGTGCTTGACGGCTACCCTGAAGGTTGGTGGTTCGAACCAACCAGCGGCACTGTGTGGAAGAAAAACCTGGCGATCTGCTTCCATAAAGTTTACAGCCAAAAAAAACCCTATGGAGCAGTTCCACTCTGTAACACATTGGGTCGCCATGAGTTGGAATCAATTCCCTGGCAATGAGTTCGTTCTTGGTTTGTGAGGAAATGTCAGTCTTCTTTATTCCTGTTTGTCTGCTCTTGTCAAGTCGAATCCAACTCATGGCAACACCATGTATGCCAAGTAGAACTGCTCCACAGAGTTTTTAAGCCCATGGCCTTTTGAAAGCAGATCACCAGGCCTGTCTTTCAAGGCACCTCAGGGTGGGTTCGAACTGCCAACCTTTTGGCTAGTAGTCAAGCACTTAACCATTTGCACCACCCAGGGACTCCTATCCCTGTTTAGTCCTTTAGAATATAAACTAATTGAATCTATGGATTAGAAATGTTAGTATTATATAGCTTATGGTGTTAGCACAGTTGAAATGATGAATCTTTTCAGATGATATTTGCTCAAATAACTTCTTAACCTATTTCTTCAGAGCTGTAGGTTGATAGTCTGTACTGGAAAGCTATATATATTAGGTTAAAAAAAAAAAAAATTCGTCAGTCCCCCCAGCAGCCCTTGCCACAGTATTGGCAGAAGAGAAGAACTTGGACATTTACATCTTGCAGTCGTAGAATTCCTTATACTATGCAAAATAGTTTCTGAAAGTAAAAGGTTCAGCTGTGTTACAGACTAACAAATATTCATTAAACAGTATTGATACACATGGATTCATTGAATCATTGAATAGTTCAATCCATGCATACTCATAGCGATGATATTCCAAATAGTACTAAAGACTAAACAGGGTCTTCCATCATCTTAATGAATAACTGATTTCTGGTAATTCCAAAACTGAATGTGCTAGAATATTTGTCTTTTATGAAACCCAGTCAACTAGGATGTCAAGCAAACATTTTAATAGGTTTTTTTAGTGTTTCTTTTTTTTTTTTAATTGTACTTTAGATGAAGGTTTACAGAGCAAATTGTTTTCTCATTAAACAATACACATATTGTTTTGTGATGTTGGTTGCCAACCCCACAACATGTCAACATTCTCCCTTCTCAACCTTCAGTTCCCTATTACCAGCTTTCCTGTCCCCTCCTGCCTTCTAGTCCTTGTTCCTGGACTGTCATGCCCTATTAGTCTCATTTTGTTTTATGGGGCTGTCTAATCTTCAGCTGAAGGGTGAACCTCGGGAATGACTTCATTACAGAGTTAAAAGGGTATCTGGGGGCCATACTCTTGGGGTTTCTCCAGTCTCTGTCAGGCCACTAAGCCTGGTGTTTTTTTGTGAGTTACAATTTTGTTCTACATTTTTCTCCAGCTCTGTCCAGGACCCTCTGTTGTGATCCTTGTCAGAGCAGTCAGTGGTGGAAGCCAGGCACCATCTAGTTGTACTAGACTCAGTACGGTGGAGGCTGTGGTAGTTGTGGTCCATTAGTCCTTTGGACTAATCTTTCCCTTGTATCTTGTTTTCTTCATTCTGTCTTGCTCCTGAAGGGGTGAGACCAGTGGCGTATCTTAGATGACTGCTCACAGGCTTTTAAGACTCCAGAAGCTACTCACCAAGGTAGAATGTAGAACATTTTTTTTTTTTTAATCTTTTCTTGGTTTCTTCTCTCTCTCTCCATTCCTTCCTTTCCTTTCTCTCATCCAGCTAGCCCCATGTGTCATCTCTGCCACTTCTTGATGGGCTATGCCACACCACTCAGCTAGAAAGCCACCTGCACATGGCCTCCCCAGGTACATGCCACCCCACCAACAGGCTCCCTCGGCACCTTTTTTATTTTTTCAATTTCTTCTCCGTCTCTCCCTTCTTACCTTTCCTTTCTTCCACCCAGCAAGCCCAAGGTCAGCTCCCTCAACACCATATTTTTTTCTTTATCTTTCACTTTCTCCCTTTTCCTTCTCCCCCTATCTAGGCCCAGCGCTGCCTGAACCACTTCCTGATGGGCCATGCCTCGCCACCTGGCAAGAGAGACATCAGCTTGTCACCAGCCCAGTTCTGTCCTGCCCCCAATGGCCAGCTCCCCCACCACCTTATTTATTTATTTTTGTTGGGTTTTTTTTTTTGTTGTTGTTGTTGTTTCTCTCTTTTTCCCTTCTTTCCTTTCCTTTCCTCTGCCCACCTAGTCCCACACCCTGACCACACCCCCTCTTCACAGGCAGAGCCACACCACTTGGCTAGAGAGCCACCAGGGCGTGATCTCACCAGTTCTGCACCACCCCCACCTGACAAATCCTACTGCACTGCTATTTTATTTACTTTTTTTTTTTTTTTTGCTTTTTTTTGCTTCTGTTTCTCTCCTTTCTCTTCTTGCTCTCACCCACTTAGCTCCACACATCAAATCTTCTCCCTTCCCTCTGGCCTATCTGCACCACAAATAGCAATCCTTGCCCCACCCCACCCCCCACTAGACCTGCCCTGCTGCACCATAGCTGAGCAACTGACCCTGTCCACCTGGACAAGGTGGTAAGAAGTATTTTGCCCACAGACAAGCAAGCAACAAACCAAGTCTAACCTGCCTGCCCAGGCATAACCAAATAAAACAAAAAAGCAGGATAGAATAAACAAGTGTACAATCAATAAACAAAGAAAATAATTTCTGAATGTCCTGAAGACAGCAGATGATAACAAAACATATTAAAAAAAAAGGGGGGGGGGACAGGATGGCTCCAAAAAGTGAACAAAATAAAACACCAGATGACCTTCCAGTAGAAGAAAAGGCACTGGAACTACCTGATAGGGAATTCAAGACCTTAGTATTCAGGGCTTTCCAAGAGATGAAGGAAAACACAGACAAAAATAAGGAAAAAATAGACAAAATCGTGGAAAATACAGACAAAATCATGGAAAACACACTCAAAGCAATGGAAGAATTCAGGAAAATAATACAGGAAGAAAATATGAAAATAAACAAATAACTAGAAATCACACAAAAACAGCAATTAGAAATCCAAAAGATAAATAAGATTTCAGAAATGCTGAATGTGATAGAAGGTTTTAGAAACAAATTTGAAACAATGGAAGACACGATCATCAAAACTGAAGACAAATCCTTGCATACCACTTTGTTTGAGGAAAAATCAGAGAAAAGAGTGAAGAAAAATGAAGAAACCCTGAGAACAATGTGGGACACAATCAAAAGCAAAAATCTGTGTGTGATCAGAGTTCCAGAACAGGGAGAGAAAATGGAAAATCCAGAGAGGATCATTGAATATTTGCTGACAGAAAACTTCCATAATATCATGAAAGATGAAAAGCTGACCATCCAAGAGGCTCAATGAACCCCATATAAGATAAACCCCAAAAGAAAATCACCAAGGTGTATTATAATCACAATCACTAAAAACAAATACAAAGAATCCTGAGAGCAGCTCGATAAAAATAAAAAGCCACAAACAAAGGGGAAACAATAAGATTAAACTCTGATTATTCAGCAGAAACTATGCAGGCAAGAAGGCAATGAAATGGCATATATAAAAGCTTGAAAGAAAAAAAAACTGCTAACCAGGAATAATATAGCCTGCCAAAATTTCACTCAAATATGACGGCAAAATTAGGACATTTCCAGATAAACAGAAATTAAGGGAATAAAGTAAAACCAAACAAAACCTACAAAAATTATTAAAGGAAGTCCTTCAGTTAGAAAACCAACAACCTAAATCTAGGACACAGGACAGCATCAGCCAGATACCAATTTAGGTAACGAACTCTCAAGGATAAAAGAAAACTAAAAGATTTACAACAGGGAACCAGAGATGTCAATCTGTAAATGACAACAATGTCAGAACAATAAAAGAGGGAATAAATGGTATAGGTATAGACCTTTCTAATAGAGAGGAAGTCAAGGCTATATCAGGTAATAAAAGCTAGGTTCAAAGCTAGGAAGATAAGGATAAATTTCAAGGTAACCACAAATAAAGTTAACAAACCTACTCATCAAAATAAAGCAGAAAAAAATAAAGTCTCAATAAAAACAAAATCCACAAAAACAAAAGAAATGAAAAAAAATCTACAAACAAAAGGAATTCAGCATTGGAGAGTAAGAGGAACAAAGACAACAGCAACACCAAAGAAAAAGAGCACTACACAATGACAGCAATAAGCTCACACCTATCAATAATCACATGGGACATAAATGTCTTAAATGCATCAATAAAAAGACAGAGAATGGATTAAAAAAAAAAAAAACAGAAGCTATCAATATGCTATCTACAACAGACATACCTTAGAAACAAAGACATAAATCAAAGGATGGAAAAAATATATCAAGCAAACAGTACCAAAAAAGAGCAAGAGTGGCAATACAACTGGAACAAATAGAAAGAGAACAGCAAAAGAAGCCCACAGCCACAAGAAGAAAGGAAATCATAAAGATCAGAGCAGAAATAAATGAAATGGAGAATAGAAAAACAATAGAAAGAATGAACAAAACCAAAAGTTGGTTCTTTAAAAGGATCAACAAAATCAACAAACGACTGGCCAAACTGACAAAAGAAAAACAGTAGAGGACACAACCCAAACAAGAAATGAAATGGGGGATATTACAATAAACCCAACAGAAATAAAAAGGATCATAACAGAGTACTATGAAAAATTATACTCCAACAAATTTGAAAACCTAGAGGAAATGGACAAATTACTAGAAACACACTATCTACCCAAACTAACACAAACTGAAGTTGAAAATCTGAACAGACCCATAACATGCGAAGAGATTGAAAAGATAATAAATTAAAAAAAAAAAAAAAAAAAAAAAAAACTCCCTACAAAAAAAGCCCTAGCCCAGATGTTTTCACTGGAGAATTCTACCAAATATACAGAGAAGAGCTTGCAAACGGTACTACTCAAATTATTTCAGAGCATAGAAAAGGAAGGGGTACTTCCAAATTCATTCCGGTATAACCTGGATACAAAAACCAGGGAAAGACACCACAAAAAAAGAAAATTACAGACCACTATCTCTCAGGAATATAGATTCAAAAATTCTCAACAAAATTCTAGTCAATAGAATTCAGCACCATATCAAAAAAATAACACACCCAGACCAAGTGGGATTCATATCAGGTCTGCAAGGATGGTTCAACCTCAGAAAATCAATCTATATAATCCACCACATAAGTAAAACAAAAGAAAAGAATTACAAGATTATCTCAATCAACTCAGAAAAGGCATTTGATAAAGTCCAACACACATTCCTAATAAAAACTCTCAATAAAATAGATAGAGAAAGAAAATTCCTCAACATAATAAATGACATCTATACAACACCAACAGCCAACATCATTCTTAATGAAGAGAGGCTGAAAATATTCCCGCTGAGAACAGGAACAAGACAAGGATGACCTTTATTACCACTCCTATTTAACACTGTGCTGGAAGCCCTAGGTAGAGCAATAAGGCAAGAAAAAGAAAAAAAGGGCATCCAAATTGGTAAGAAAGAAGTAAAACTGTTCCTATTTGTGGGTGATATAATACTGTACACAGAGAACCCAAAAGACTCCACCAGAAAAAACTGGAACTAATAGAAAGACTCAGAAGAGTAGCAGGATACAAGATAAACATACAAAAATCAGTCAAAATCCTATACACCAATAAAGACAACAATGAAAAGGAAATCAGCAAAACAATACCATTTATAATAACCCCCCCCACAAAATAAAATACTTAGGAATAAATCTAACCAGAGATGTAAAAGACCTATACAAAGAAAACTACAAAAAATACTGCAAGAAACCAAAACAGACCTACATAAATGGAACAACATACCATGCTCAGGGACAGATGGATTCAACCTTGTGAAAATGTCAATTCTACCCAGAGCAATATACAAATACAAAGCAATCCCAATCCAAATACCAACCGCATTCTTTACTGAGATGGAAAAATTAATCATAAACTTTATATGGAAAGGGAAGAAGCTCCGGATAACTAAAGTGCTATTGAAGTAGAAGAATAAAGTAGGAGGATTTGCACTACTATAAAGCTATGGTAGTCAAAACAGCCTGGTATTGGTACAATGACAGACATATTGACCAATGAAACAGTACTGAAGTCATTCCTGAAGTTCACTCTTCAGCCAAAGATTAGACAGGCCCATAAAACAAAACGAGACTAAATGCGCATAGCAGCCCAGGGGCAAGGACGAGAAGGCAGGAGGGGACAGGAAAGCTGGTAATGGGGAACCTAAGGTGGAGAAGGGTAGAGTGTTGACACATCTTAGGGTTGGCAACCAATGTCACAAAACAGTATGTGTATTAATTGTTTAATGAGAAATTAATTTGCTCTGTAAACCTTCATCTAAAGCACAAAAAAAAAAAAAAAAGAAAACTTCTTGTATTTTAATCAAACCAAGCAAACATATAGCCTGTCTTGGTCATCTAGTGCTGCTATAACAGAAATGCCACAAGTGGATGGCTTCATCAAAGAGAAATTAATTCTCTCACAGTCCAGAGGCTTACAAGTCCAAATTCAGGGCGTCAGCTCCAGAGGAAGGCTTTCTCTCTCTGTCAGCTCTGGAGGAAAGTCTTTGTCACCAGTCTTCCCTTGGTCTAGGAGCTACTCCTTGCAGGAACCTCAGGTCCAAAGGATGCACTCTGCTCCTGGCACTGCTTTCTTGGTGGTATGAAGTCCCCCTGTCTTTCTGCTCCCTTCTGTCTTTTGTATCTCAAGACAAACTGGCTTAAAACACTATCCACTCTTATAAATCTCATCAATATAACTGCTGCTAATCCATCTCATTAACATCATACTGATAGAATTTACAACACATAGGGAAATCACAATAGATAACAAAATATTAGACAATTATAACAATACTGGGAATCATGACCTAGCCAAGTTGGCAGATATTTTGGGGGGACACAATTCAATCCATTACACAGCCTAAAATATCAAAAGATCATATCCTATGCCCACCAGGCCACAGAATGATTAAAGACACATCTAGTTTTAGTGATTTCTGTACCTTGCAAGGGCAGAGCGATCCATGGAAGGGGTGTGTGGCAATACAGACACCTATATTCTAAGATACTTCTCAGACTTCTAGCAGGTAGTAATCAACAGTAAGGACACGCTAATAGTGTTACCATGGTAACCCTGGGAACAGCCAGGATGGAAATGGAAGAGACTCAGCACTAATAAGAGGTCAGCAATTACTCCTACAAGTCCTGCTTGATCAGTAAAACAGACACCTCATATGTCTACCAAATTTTCAGCTTAGTGGTTAGTACAAGCGAATATTAGTCAGTTGTGATCTTTAAAGCATCCTTCAACTGACTAAGAGCAATACTACAATAGCTCAAAATTAGATTTTTGTTTTTAATGAAAGAATCAAGTTTCATCTTGGTGCTATTTAGTTAGAACAGGATAAAGCGTAAGGATACTGTAGGTTCTCTGAGAATTCAATCTTACGTTTTTGTCTTACCTTAAAGGACTATCTGACAAGTTATTAATGCTCTTTCCTGCCATCCAAAGTAACTATCTGAATCCCTATTAGCATATGTATGTGTGTGGTTAGGAAACCCAGGGTGGTGCAAACAGTTAACATGCTCAAGTGCTCCCTGAAAAGTTGGAGGTTTGAGTCCACCCAGAGGTGCCTTGGAAGAAAGGCCTGGTGACCTACTTCCCAAAAATCAAAACCCTATGGAGCACAGTTCTACTCTGACACACATGGGGTTGCCATGAGTCAGAATCAACTTGATGCAACTGGTTATGTGTGTGGCTAATAGTAGGTAAAAAGTAATTGTTTTTTTTATTTTTTGTAATTTGTTAGTGAGTCAGAATTATTTTGAGCATCAATAGCCTCCTTCCTAAGCTATGGGTATTCATCCATTCAACATCCAAAGGTTGCCGACTCTCAGTACCTATCACAATATGTCCACAGTTACCCCTGGGGATTTATGCCCTCCCTGAATCACCACATCATCCAACTGAATGTGGAAAGTATCAAACCATATCATTAATATCACATGCAAGTAAAATTTTGCTGAAGATCATTCAAAAGTGGTTGCAGCAGTACATCTACAGGAAACTGCCGGAAGTTCAAGCCAAATTCAGAAGAGGACATGGAAGGAGGTATATCATTCCTGATGTCAGATGGAACCTGGCTGAAAGCAGAGAATACCAGAAAGATGTTTACCTGTGTTTTATTGACTATGCAAAGGTATTCAACAGTGTGGATCATAACAAATTATGAATAACATTGAGAAGAACGGGAATTCCAGAACACTTAATTGTGATCATGAGGAACCTGTACATAGATCAAGAGGAAGTCCTTCGAACAGAACAAGGGGATACTGCATGGTTTAAAGTTAGGAAAGGTGTGCATAGGGGTTGTATTCTTTCACCATACTTATTCAATCTGTATGCTGAGCAAATAATCCAAGACGTTGGACTGTATGAAGAAGAATTTGGCATTAAGATTATAGGAAGACCCATTAACAACCTGCGTTATGCAGATGACACAAACTCACTTGCTGAAAGTGAAGAGGACTTGAAGCACTTACTGATGAAGAATAAAGACTATAGCCTTCAGTATGATTACACCCGACATAAAGAAAACAAAAATCCTCACATCTGAACCAATAGGCAACATCATGATAAATGGAGGAAAGACTGAAGCTGTCAAGGATTTCACTTTACGTGGATCCACAATCAACTCCCATGGAAGCAGCAGTCAAGAAATCAAAGGACATATTGCATTGGACAAATCTGCTGCAAAAGACCTCTTTAAAGTGTTGAAAAGCAAAGATGTCACTGTAAGGACTAAAGTGTGCCTAACCCAAGCAATGATGTTTTCAGTTGCCTTATATGTGTGTGTTAAAGCTGGGCAATCAATAAGGGATACAGAAGAAGAATTGACGTCTTTTAGTTATGGTGTTGGTGAAGAATGTTGAATATACCATGAATTGTCAGAATAATGAACAAATCTGTCTTTGAAGAAGTACAGCCAGAATGCTCCTTAGAAGCAAGGATGACGAGACTTTTTCTCACATACTTTGGACATGTTATCAGGTAGGACCAGCCCCAGGAGAAGGACATCATGCTTGGTAAAGTGGAGGGTCAGCGAAAAAGAGGAAGACCCTCAATGAGATGGATTGACATTGTGGCTGCAACGATGGGCTCAAGCACAGCAATAATTGTTAGGATGGGCAGGACTGGGTGGTGTTTCATTCTGCTGTACATAGGTTCTCTATGAGTCAGAACCGACTTGACGTCACCTAACAACAAAAACAAACCATCAAATATGTGCTATGATAGAGTGTGTGGTACCGCTACAACTCCTTGTGAATCCAACATCTAGCCCACAAAGAGCATGCAAATGTCTAAATGAAATCTGGCACTTAATATCCTTCTATTCTCAGAATCATATAATATTAGGGCTAGAGGGGACCTGAGGTCATTTAGTCTTCTTACCTTCTGTTATGGATTGAATTGTGTCCCCCAGAATATGTGCTGTAAATCCTAACCCCTACACCTGTGATAGCATGGTTCTTAAGAGCTATGGCTGCTAACCAAAAGGTCGGCAGTTCAAATCCACCAGTTACTCCTTGGAAACCCTATGGGACAGTTCTACTCTGTCCTATAGGGCCGCTATGAGTGGGAATCGACTCAACAGCAAGAGGTCTGGTGTTTTGGGTTTATACATGTGGTTATAATCCCATTTGCAAAAGGGTTTTCTTTGTTATGATAATTAGCGACAGTATTAGGGTAGAGTGTGTCTTAAATCAATCTTTCTTGAGCTATAAAAGAGCAGGTTTAGGCATAGAGAAGGAAGCAGAAATGGGGGACGATAGATACCACACCACATGAAGATCACCAAGGAACCAAGGAACAAGGACATTCCCCCAGAGCAGTCAGAAAGAGAAAGCTTTCCCCTAGAGCCGGTGCCCTGAATTCAGACTTCTTGCCTCTTAAACTGTGAGAAAGTAAATTTCTGTTTGTTAAAGCAACCCACTTGCAGTATTTCTGATAGTCGCACTAGATAACTAAGACACCTTCTTTACATAAACCTTTTTTACATGTCAAGTGAGGTCAAAGTCATAGCATAGACAATGTACACTAGAAATATAGACTTGACCCTGAGACAAATGGCAAATACTTTGTGGTTTCTAAATCAGGTATGCTAATCTGTGACTATATCGCATGCTCCAGAGGTGCAAAACCAACTTGCTTTGACTGTGTACCCTCTGTGCTGCCCAGGGACTGCTCACCTGCTCCTCCCATCTCAGCCTGGAGTGTTAGATTTATGGTGCTTTGAAATTCTGCCTGTTAATCCCTTGCTACTCTGCTTTTCCAAATCAAACTCAGTCAGACTTATCTAGCTCTGTCTGAATGTGTCCCTTGATTGAGTGATGTTAGTTCAAGAAAAAACACTCAAATCAATTTAATGCAAATTCCCACTCACAGCCTGGTTGACCCGTCAGGACAGTGACAATAATAGATTGGAGTACTTAATTCCTAAGGCGTGTGACTCATTGAAGTCTTAGTAATCAATTTCCATTGCAGGGACTGCATAATTCATCTTTGGTACTCTTAAGCTCTGCAATACCAAGTGCCTGTTGATTTTTTGGAGGCCTGCACATTCTTTTCCAAATAGCAGAACACTTTCCATGTCTCTGCAATCATTTCCTTATCTAAATTTCCATATGCTGCCATGGCAAGATGTCCCACCTGTGAAGGCTTTAGATCAATAAAACTAACTGGCATGTTTTGAGTCCAGTTGCAGATGCCTGTAATAGATTACATGCTACTCTGGCGTACAAGGGGAAGATGAAATGGAGGCAGGTCACTGTCTCCATCTACATTAGCCATTAACACTATATAGGGCAGCCATTAGAAGTTCTTAGTCTGAATCTCATTTCCCAAAGG
This sequence comes from Dugong dugon, assembly GCA_030035585.1. Taxonomy (NCBI): domain Eukaryota; kingdom Metazoa; phylum Chordata; class Mammalia; order Sirenia; family Dugongidae; genus Dugong; species Dugong dugon. The sequence goes on along the minus strand of CM057472.1, from coordinate 14,273,016 downwards.
TCCCCAACCTGTTTTCTACTCGACGCACTGAAGTGAACGGAAGCATATAGAAGAAAGGGAACTAGCAGATGCCCTTTCCATCTTAAGAAATTCATGCCACGTTTCATCCAGACTGCATCTGCATGTGCTGTTTTTCATGGCTGTTTTCCTTCGACAAAAGCATTATGTCGAGATCAGATTATGCCCTGGGAGTTCTCTCTGGCAAATGGGTAAATTCTGCCTCAATTCTTAAATCAGCAGGTAAGAAAACTGCTAAGAAGTTAGGTCAAAATAAATCCATAGATGAGAAGAAATTGTTTTGCTAACGTTTTTCTCCAGGAGTCAAGTCTTTAACCATATTTTGTTCTTGCTGAGGTAGGAAACCAAGTCAGGCTTGTCTCCTGTATGTCCTGGTGTCCCCAGGCGCAGGAGACTACGTTCACTGCCAAGCCATCCATGGGAGCCTTAGGGACATTTTATTCAGGATGATGCTGTCCTTTTCTAAGAGAACAAAAGAAAAATTAAAGAAGCTGATAATTCTTCTGAGAACAAAATATTTCTCTCATATCCTTGGTCCTATCACTTCTGACAAAGGAGTCCTGGTGGCACAGTGGTTAAGCGCTCATCTGCCAAGCTAAAGGTAGGCAGTTCAAACCCACCAGCCACTCCATGGGAGAAAGATGTGGTAGTCTGCTTCCGTAAAGATTTGCAGCTGCAAAAACTCTATGGGAGCGTTCTACTCTCAGTCCTCTATGGTCACTATGAGTAGGAACTGACTCAACATCAATTTTTTTTTTTTTTTTTTGGTATCACTTCTGACATAAATCTGCATCCTCTCATTTTATAGATGAGGAAATTGATGCCTAAAGAAGGAATTAGAATAAGACAAGGATGTTAGCCAATCTCGAAGATTCTTCCCTATTCTGAATCAGTAGGGAGAAGGTGAGAAGTTTGAAGAAAGTACTTGTAGAAGTACGAGTGTGCTTCCCAAACTTGGTGGACTGCATTAACAGGAAACATTGTTGTAGTCACCTATCATATATATATGATATATGATAACAATCATAACATTGTAAGAATTTATCTAAGAATAAACTCCTCATAACACCCACAATATAGTGAGCATAAACTTCAGGAGATTTTTGTGCTATGTAATACTTAGTGATAATAAAAGCAGAGTCCTGCACATTATAAAATTTAGCAAATATCAGTATAAGGACCCTTTATGCAATTATAAAACCAAAGACAATTTACAGAATAATAAAATGCTAGTTGACAGCATTAATTTAATGTAACTTTTTGGCCAAAACAAAATTGTTCTATTATTAACCATGTTGAAAATTTTCCACTTGTCAACTTGATTCATTGGAATTTGACAGTATAGACCATCACTTGTCATTGTTAAGGAAAAAATAAATGATAATAAACTTATTTTAATACTAGACATAGTGTACATTGTTGGAGCTTTTGAACATTGCAAGTGTGTACATACAAAGATGAGGTTGAGCCTACATGTTTATTTGAAATATGTGTGGTATTGACTGTATGCACAGGTTCATGCTTTTGTTTTTGTGCATCAAAATTGATGTCTTATCCTGAAGATGATAGTTTCTAATATCAGTAATGAGAGAAAAAAAAATGAAAATAGTCAACTACCCATTGAAATCACTGAAAAGCCTGTAAGGTACAGAAGATCTAGACAAAGTCACATCACTAAACAACAGAAACAATAAGACCCTACAATTTTCCAGAGAGGGAAAATAGGTCACAAATAAGAAATGAGAATCACAGAGTCATGAGAATTCTCGACACCAAAACTAGATACCAGAACAATGCTTTTGAAATTCTGAGGAAAAAATGATTGTTCTACCCTTTCACTTGATTGGTGATTTTTATGGGCAGAGAAATCAAGGTTGAAAAAGATGTTTTCAGACCTGGAACTAAAATATACTTTCCATGCACTTCTTCTCAGATGGAACTGAAGGATGCATTCCATCAAACCAAGGTTATAAACAACAATGACAATAACTACAAAAGCAATAAGATATATGGCCCAGGAAACAGGAGATCAAACACTGGGGAGCAGAGTAAGAAAGTCCCAGGTGAGTAATAAGTCATAACCAGAGAACAATCAGTTCCAACTGGTACTGGAGCACGGAACGCTGCAAAAGGAAGTCTTCTAGGAATTGAAAGGAACTGATAGATTGGTATTTTGACACTTAGAAAAATCCCTTGGTACTTGAAAGTTCATTTGAACTTTTCAGAAAATAGATAACATACAAAACTAAAAATTGTACAAGAATGAAATCTTATAATTGGGATCTCCTAGAAATTAAATACTTAAAACACTTATCAAAATACTTTATCGAAAGAGTAAAAAGAGATCCTACAGACTGGGAAAAAGTCTTCAGGAAGAACATATCTGCTAAGGGTCTAATCTCTAAAATACATAGAAAACCTCAGCAGCTCAATAACAAAAAGGCAAATAATGCAATTAAAAAATGAGCAAAGGACATAAACAGACACTTCACCAAAGACATTCAAGCAACCAACAAACACATGTAAAGATGCTCTTAATCATTAGCCACTGTTGTTGTTAGGTGCCGTTGAATTGGTTCCAACTCATAGCTATCCTGTGTATAACAGAACGAAACACTACCCAGTCCTGAGCTATCCTCACAATTGTTGCAAAGATTGAGCATACTGTTGCAGCCACTGTGTCAATCCATTAGCCACTAGAGAGATGCAAATCAAAATCACAATGAGATACCATCTCACACCTGCAAAAATGTCACTGATTTAAAAAAAAAACAGAAAACAACAAATGCTGGTGAGGTTGCAGGGAGATTGGAACTCTGTTCCATTGCTGGTGGGATAATAAATTGGTTCAACAACTATGGAAAATGGTATGGAACTTCCTCAAAAATCTAGAAATAGAATTACCCTATGATCCAGCAATCCCAATCCTAGGCATATACCCTAAAGAACAGAGTAGAACTGTCCCATAGAGTTTCCAAAGAGTGCCTGGTGGATTCGAACTGCCAACCTTTTGGTTAGCAGCCATAGCTCTTTAACCACTACACCACCAGGGTTTCCCTGGAGGACATTGTGCTGAGTGAAATAAGTTAATCACAAAAGGACAAATATTGTATCATATAACTGTTATAAAAAAGACAAGAATAGGTATATATATAGAAAGCAATGTTCTTCGTTGTTTACCAGATAGGAGAGGAAGGGAGGGGAATCACTTTGTAGACAGTAGACATTGGTTAGTTTTGGTGATGGGAAAGGCAATGCTGAAAAAGGGTGAAGTCAGCACAATTTGACCAAGGTGAATGACGACACTAAGAAGTGAACAAGAGTAGGGACAACTTTTAAGCGCTATAATATACACAATTTTAAAACAACAGCAATAACTAAAAAATATGTGTGTGATTACATAGATATGTATGCATATATATGTATAGAAAGGCACATATGAATCTATAAACGTGCACATATATATGTATCTGTAGGCACATGTACATACAAATTTATGTGTGCTGCATATATATTCACATATAAAATAAAACACAGAGGTGGCACAGTTACAGATACTTCCTAGACATAACCAAACACTTCACAGTGTTGGTTTACTGGGTTTGAGGGCCAAATGCCACAACAGAGTTTCTAATGTTCTACATCCTAGTTTGTGAGTAGCATCTAGAGTCTTAAAAGCTTGTGAGCAGCCATCTAAGATACACCTATTGCTCTATACTCATCTAGAGCACAAGAGAAAGAAGAAACTAGTCTATAGGACTAATAGTCTGCACCAACAGTGGCGTCACCTACCTTAAGACCAGAAGAACTAGAAGTGCCTGGCTACCACTACCAACTATTCTGACCATGGACACAATAGTTGGTCCTGGATGTTGTTGTTGTTGTTAGGTGCCGTCGAGTCGATTCCTAACACAACAGAACTGTGAAGTGTTTGGTTATGTCTGGGAAGTATCTGTAACTGTGCCATCTCTGTGTTTTATTTTATATATGGATATACATGCACAACAGAACTAAACACTGCCTGGTCCTGCGGCATCCTCACGATTGTTGCTATGCCTGAGTCCATTGTTGCAGCCACTGTGTCAATCCATCTCATTGAGGGTCTTCCTCTTTTTCACTGACCCTCTACTTTATCAAGCATGATGTACTTCTCCAGGGACTGATCCCTCCCAATAACATGTCAAAGTATGTTGAGACATAGTCTCACCATCCTTGCTCTAAGGAGCATTGTGGCTGTACTTCTTCCAAGACAGATTTGTTCATTCATTTGGCAGTCCATGGTATATTCAATATTCTTCACCAACACCACAATTCAAAGGCGTCATGTCTTCTTCAGTCTTCCTTATTCATTGTCCAGTTTTTGCACGCATATGAGGCAATCGAAAATACCATGGCTTGGGTCAGGCACACCTTAGTCCTCATGGTGACATCTTTGCTTTTCAACAATTTAAAGAGGTCTTCTGCAGCAGATTTGCCCAAAGCAATGATTTCTTGACTGCTGCTTCCATGAGTGTTGAGTAAAATGAAATCCTTGACAACTTCAATCTTATCTCCGTTTATCATGATGCTGCTTATTAGTCCAGTTGTGAGAATTTTTGCTTCCTTTCTGTTGGGGTATAATCCATACTGAAGGCTGTGGTCTTTGATCTTCATCAGTAAGTGCTTCAAGTCCTCTTCATTTTCAGCCAGCAAGGTTGCATCATCTACATAACACAGGTTGTTAATAAGTCTTCCTCCAATCCTGATGCCACCTTCTTCTTCATATAGTCCAGCTTCTCAGATTATTTGTTCAGCATGCGGATTGAATAAGTATGGTGAAAGAATACAACCCTGATGCACACCTTTTCTGACTTTAAACCATGCAGTATTCCCTTGTTCTGTTCGAATGACTGCATCTTGATCCATGTACAGATTCCTCATGAGCACAATTAAGTGTTCCAGAATTCCCGTTCTTTGCAATGGTATCCATAATTCGTTATTATCCACACAGTCAAATGTCTTAGCATAGTCAATAAAACACAGGTAAACATCTTTCTGGTATTCTCTGCTTTCAACCAGGTTCCATCTGACATCAGCAATAATATACCTCCTTCCATGTCCTCTTCTGAATTCAGCTTGAACTTCTGGCAGTTCCCTGTCGATGTACTGCTACAGCCACTTTTGAATGATATTCAGCAAAATTTTGCTTGCATGTGATATTAATGATATTGTTCGATAATTTCCACATTCAGTTGGATCATCTTCCTTGCGAATAGACATAAATATGGATCTCTTCCAGTTGGTTGGCCAGATAGCTATCTTCCAAATTTCTTGACATAGATGAGTGAGCACTTCCAGTGCTGCATCTGTTTGCTGAAACGTCTCAACTGATATTCTGTCAATTCCCAGAGCCTTGTTTTTTGCCAGCTTCTTCAGTGCAACTTGGACTTCTTCCTTCAGTACCATCGGTTCCTGATCATATGTTACCTCCTGAAATGGTTGAACGTCCGCCAATTCTTTTTGGTACAGTGACTCTGTGTATTCCTTCCATCTTCTTTTGATGTTTCCTGCATCATTTAATTTTCCCCTTAAAGTCTTTCAGCATTGCAACTCAAGGCTTGAGTTTTTTTGTTTTGTTTTGTTTTTTGTTTTTTTGGTCCTGGATAGAATGGGAGAAAAACGTAGAACAAAACTCAAATTTCTAAAAAAAAAAAGTCAGACTCACTGGGATGGTAGAGACTAGAGGAACCCCTGAGACTATCACCCTGGCATACCCTTTAAGTTTGGAACTCAAACCACTCCCAGAGATCACCTTTCAACCAAATGACAGAGTGGCTCATAAAATAAATAATACCACCCATGAGTACTGTGCTTCTGTAAATAATTGTCTGAATGAAACCAAATGGTAAACATTCACCTTAGATCAAAGATGAGAAGGCAAGGGGGGGACAAGGAAGCTAGATTGATGGAAATGGAACAATCAGAATGAAAAAAATGAGAATGCTGACACATTGTGGAAAATGTAACCAATGTCACTGAATAATATGTTTAACAAAAAAATCAAACCCACTGCCATTGAGTTGATTCCAACTCATAGCGATCCTATAGGACAGAGTAGAACTTCCCCATAGGGTTTCTGAGGCTGTAAATCTTGACGAAAGCAGACTGCCACATCTTTCTCCCACAGAGCAGCCGGTGGGTTCAAACCACTGACCTTTCAGTTAGCAGCCTAGCCCTTTTAACCACTGGAAGTAAATCATTAGACCTTTCTTCTAAGGTGGCTCTGTATATACTCGAACCACCAACCTTTTGGTTAGCAGCCCAGCGCATTAACCATGTGCACCACCCAGGGACTCCTCTAATAATATGTTAAGAAATTGTTAAATGAAAACCTAATTTGCTTGTAAACTTTCACAAAAAATACAATAAAGTGTTTTCTAAAAAAGAACAAAATTGTGTACTACATGGCTTAGGAGAGAATAATATTTCCAGAGTTACACTGTAAAAGTTAGCTTGATTTAATAAAAAATTATGACCTCTTACATTGAGAAAATTCCTGCAGTGGAAGTAGACTAAGACCAAGAGTAGGGGGTGGGACTAAATCATCAACATCCATAACAGAGTATAAAAACTCAACTGATAAATCAATAAGTAGAAGGAAACACAAATCATTTAACGATGTGGAGGTAAATTTCGGGGATGTGTGTGGAAAAGCTAAGAGTTCCAGAAACCCTAGGGAAGTGGAATGAGTTGGCTAATGTAAGAGACTGCTTTTTTATTTTAAATCTTTTAGCACCATTTGAATTTTTAATGATAAAAGTGTTACTTTGATTAAAGGTTCATTGATTTTAATTTGAGACATTCTTAATGAAAGGATCCCTTAAGCACTGAGTAGAGTGATCAAAATACAACTTAGACACACACTGAGAACTTTATCATTTTTGGGATTATTAAATTATACCAGCTTTCATACAGAAATTCCTTGTTAAGTAACTACCCTACATAATGTCAGAATTTTTATCAACAACAATGTAGATCCATTGTTGTTTTTTGCATTCAGTGTGTAAGAATTCTGAGAGAAGATTTTGGACATATGTCTTCACTCATGAATGATAGTTTAGCTGTGGATAGACTTAAAAGTCAGGATTTTGATAAGAACAAGGTGGCACACCCAAATGAGATATTTAATGAATAGTCTCTTTATTAAACTGTCCTCAAAGTATAGGGGGTATAAAAAAACAAACAAACAATAGTATTCCTGGATCCAGTAACAGAGGGAGACATTCCATCCCCCAGCCCAAAGGGGTGAAAGAAGAGAATAGTTACAAAAAAAGAAAAGAAAAGAAAAAAAAACATAGAAAGAAATTAATAGGATATATCATACTGTGACGTTTGGAAAATTCTCATTCAAGCAGCAATGTTCCAATAACCTATGATTGTCTACTTCTGTAAGAATTCACTCATATTAATTGGTTCCAAAATAACATTTACATAATATGATAAATGCCATTCATTATCTATGGGTTGAATCTATCAATGAAAGCATGGAAGACTTAGTTATAATTTATTTTTAAATCAAGCTTTGACATTTACCATCTTTTCTGTAGCTATAATTAACAGATTTGGTAGAAGAGGTAAGAGGTTGGGTAAATCTAGTAAATTCTTCATTTTTCCCAGCACAGACAGTAAATCCTGTTTAAATACTCTTTTTTTTTTTTTTAATTTCTTGACTTCCAGCTTAAAAGTTATGATGCAAACCATATAATACTAAGATTACATGATAGCCTTTTTGTAGTAGGACTAGAGTTTAGGAAGGAGACTTGAAATTCTTATTTTTATATTCTTTAGTATTGTTTGAATAGTGAACCAATGTATCCACGTGGTAAACTGTCAGTGTGGAAATACCAGTTAGGATACAATTGCAGTTGTCCAGGAGAGACATGTAGAAGGCAGAGGCATAATATAGACCAAGCAAGGGCATAGGCAGCTTCGTCTGTTTGATGCCTTCAAACACTTCTAGGAGTTTTTTTGAGTTCTCCAAGTACACTTGTCATCAGTGTTATCAGTCTCAGGAAGCAGGAGGAGAAGGAAGGAAAACTCCTGGATTTATCCTGTTTAAATCTGAAGTGATTGACTAAGTCTATGATTTGCTTGAGTTTGAAGTGTTTATGACTCAGACCTAATGGGGATCCAATACGGTAAGTTCAATTCTAAAAAAAGCATTAAGTTGCATGTTTTCACATTTGTTGTGGCCTGTGAGAGTCATACCTGTTACATTTAGGAAAATTGTAACTGAGGACCGCATCTGTTACACTTAGGAAAGGTGACATAATCACAAGGTGAATGAGTAGGAATGAAGGAAGGAACCAAATGGATAATTCAAGAGGCAGGAATAAAAGATGAGTGACTGACCTTCTTCAAAAGGAAGCATCATAGTATGATAATGCACTGGATTAGTTCAAACCGGGTAAAAAATAAACATGTCCCTTCTTATAAGTCCCTACAAATTTTGTGAAGCCAGCAGAGGGAATATTTTTCCCTTTTTAATTACATGTACATAAGTTTCTTCACCTGTACCTCATGAATACATGGCCCTCTGAGAGCACGAGAAGTGAACATGTTATAGACGCATGATTTTTTTTTCATTTTTTTAATTGTGTATTAAGTGAAAGATTACATAGCAAATTAATTTCCCGTTTGATAGTTTGTACACAAAGTGCTCCATGACATTGGTTCCATTCCCCACCATGTGCTTGCCCTCTTCCCATTATCCTAGGTTCCCGTTTCCTTTCATCCTGAATTTCTATCCCTTCCTGCCTTTGCTTTGGGGCAAAGCTTGCCCTTCTGATCCCATATAACAGATTGTTCTAAGGAACATGTTACTCTCAGATGTTGTTGTTTATTTTATTGGCCTGTCTATGATTTGGCTGATGGGTGGTCTCTGGTAATGGCTTCAGTTCCAGGTCAGAAGGGTGTCTTAGGACCTTAGTCTTGGGGGTTCCTCCAGTCTCTATCAGACCAGTAAATCTGGTCTTTTTTGTGAATTTGATTTTTTGTTCTGCAATTTTTCTCCTGCTTTGTCCAGGACCCTATTTTTTCTTCCATGCTCTTTATAGTTTTAGGTTTTATATTTAGGTCTTTGATCCATTTTGAGTTAGCTTTTGTGTATGGTGTGAGGTATGAGTCATGTTTCATTTTTTTACAGATGGACATCCAGTTTTGCTAGCACCATTTGTCAAAGAGACTGTCTTTTCTCCATTTAATAGACTTTGGGCCTTTGTCAAAGATCAGTTGCCTGTAGGTGGATGGATTCTCAATTCTCTTCGCAATTCTGTTGCATTGGTCTATGTGTCTGTAGTTGTACCAGTATCAGGTTGTTTTGACTACCATGGCTGTACAGTAGATTCTGAGATCAGGTAGTGTGAGACCTCGTACTTTGATTTTCTTCTTCAATAATGCTGTCTTAGACTGAGTTCTCTAGAGAAGCAAAACCAGTAAAGCGTATAAATATATATAGAGAGATTTATATCAAGAAAATGTCTCACGTGGTTGTAGAGGCTGGAATGTCCCAAGTCCATGGATTAAGATAGAAGCTTATCCTGATTTACATAGCTGCAGGGGTTGGCAAACCCAAGATCAGCAGGTTGGACAGCAAGGCTTTTTCTCACAGGCTGTGAAGATCGACGAATCCCAAGTTTAGCAGGCAAGACTAAAGGTAAGCTGCTAGCTCAAGAGCCAAGAACTGGAGGTCAGACGAACAGAAGTCAGATGCAGGATCCAGAGCAGACAAAAACCAAAACATCTGCTTATATTCAGATGCTGGCCACATGTCCAAGGAAACTCCCATTCACCTGAGTGGCCAATCACAGCAGATCCCATCATGAGGGTGATCACATATCAAATCTCAACAGGGAAGTGATCACAACATTATACGACTGCCAAAACACTGAGAATCATGGCCCAGCCAAGTTGACACACAATCTTAACCATCACAAATGCTTTAATTATCTGAGGACTCTTTTCCTTTCCGTTTAAAGTTGCTGATTAGTTTTTTCATCTCATTAAAGAATGCTGTTGGAATTTAGATCAGGATTGCATTATATCTGTAGATCGTTTTGCATTGTAATGACATTTTCACAATGTTGATTCTTCCTATCCGTGAACATGGTATGTTTTTCCATTTATGTAGGTCTCTTTTGGATTCTCCCAGTAGCATTTTGCAGTTTTCTTTGTATAGGTCTTTTACATCTCTAGTTAACCTTATTCCTAAGTATTTTCTCTTTTTGTAGGTTATTGTAAATGGTATTGTTTTCCTGATTTCCTTTTCGAAGTTCTTTTTGTTGGTGTATAGGAATCCAACTGATTTCTGAATGTTGAATTTGTACCCTGCTACTGTGCTGAATCTTTCTATTAGTTCCAGTAGCTTTCTTGTTGAGCTTTGAGCTTTTCTATGTATAGGATCGTATCATCTGCAAACAGGGAAAGTTTTATGTCTTCCTTATCGATTTGGATGCCCTTTATTTCTTGTTCTTGCCTTATTGCTTTAGCTAGGACTTCCAGCACACTGTTGAATAAGAGTGGTAATAAAGGGCATCCTTATCTGGTTCCCATTCTCAAGGGGAATGCTTTCCGTTGAGAATAATGTTAGCTATTGGTTTGTATACAAGTCTGTTATTAGGAGAGTTCCGGCAAAATGGCACTCTAGGCAGAAGCACCACGCCATCCCTCCATAGCAAAGATCAAAAAAAATAAGCCAAACAGAGAATACAACAATCCTGAAACCCTAAAACATCAAATGAAGAGGTAAAAAACTCAGCCAAGCACCAAATGGAGTGAGAAAACTGACAGAGAAAGGAGAGAAAGGAGAGATTCATGCAGAGGTCCCCTACCAGCTAACGCAGCACGGATACACCATCTTGGACTCCTATCAGAGACCAGCAAATGGGGGTACGAGAAAGCAGCATCATGGAGCGTCCAGTGGGAGACAAAACAACTGGTAATTTGTGGTGTGCACTTTCCCACCCTCCACCCCTCTTTGCCCCGGCTCGGCCTCCTCTGCTTCCTGTAGCCATGGTCTCTTGACCAGGAAGTGCCGGCTGCTTGGATTCCACACACCCAAGTGGGTGGCTCTCTGGGTGCCATTTGTTGGCTGCTAGTGTTGCTTTTTTTTTCTGCTTCTTTTGATTTCTCACTTGCCTCTGGCCATCTCCCCCTCCTTTCGCTCGAATGCCTTGCTCCATGTGCCATCTTTCCTTCTTCCTGAGGGGATACAGAGTGCCGGCAATTTGTCATATACACTTTCCCACTCTCCACCTTTCTTCACGCACACTCGGCCTCCTCTGCTTCCCGCGGACACAATCTCTTCTCCAGAAACAGCAGCCCGCACTAGCTCGCTCTCTGAGTGCCATTTGTTGGCTGCTGGTGTTGCTTTTTTTTTTTTTTTCCTGATTCTTTTGATTTCTTGCTTGCCTCTCACCACCTCCCCCTCTTTTCACTCGAGTGCCTGGCTCTGTGTGCCATCTTTGCTTCTTCCTGAGGGGCTGCGGAGCTCCATTCGAGTGTGGAGCTGCTTCCCAGTCTGGGCTACCGTGCTGGTGGAATCCATGGGCTTTTGTTCGTTTGTTCCTCTACTTCCTGTGGACACAGTCTCTTGACTGGGAAGTGCCAGCTGCTTGGATTCCACACACCCAAGTGGGCGGCTCTCTGGGCGCCATTTGTTGGCTGCTAGTGTAGCTTTTTTTTTTCTGCTTCTTTTGATTTCTCACTTGGTTCTGGCCACCTCCCCTTCCTTTCAATCAAGTGCCTGGCTCCATGCGCCATCTTTGCTTCTTCCTGAGGGACTGCAGAGCTCTGTTCGAGTGTGGAGCTACTTCCCGGTCTGGGCTACCGCTCTGGTGGGATCCCGGGGTTTTGTTCGTTTGTTCATTTTGACTTGTTTGTTTCTTTTCTTTTCCTTTTCTTGAGTTGAGAGCCCTTTCTGGCCAAGCAGGGTTGCGTGTCAAGGAAGTCCCCTTCAGCTTCCACAGACGTGCAGAGGGATCCCTGAGAGCATCTCTTTTCTCATTGTTTTTTTTTTTCCCCCATTTTTTTTGGGGGGGATTTCTGTTTTTTTTTTTTTAATTTGTTTTGGTTTTTTTTCCCTCTTTTTCCCTTTTTGTCTTTCTTCATTGCTCAGTTTCTTGTCTATCTATATTTCCTTCTCTTTCTGATCCCTGAATACCAGGTGTTGTATACCTCTATCCCTTCTAGCCAAGCTGTACTGCAACAGCTGAGAGTGACTTCCCCAGACCTCATAGCTGCATCGGTGGGATCCCTGGTAACTCTGTGGTTCTTTAACTTTTCTGATTTTTATTTATTCATTCTTTTCTTTTCTTCTATTTCCCTTTTCTGTTTTTCTCCATTTCATAGTCTCTCGTCTCTCCATTCCAACAGCAAGCTCCCCTAGCATTCTTTTTTGTTTGTTTGTATGTTTTTGGCTCCTGTTCCCCTCTCCTCTATCCCATATCTATCTTAGCTCCACACTTAACAATCTCCACGCTGCATCCTGCCTACCTACACCATGTGCTTCACATCACACCGCCAAGCAGTACAGGCACGGCCTACTGGAACCTGCTCTGCACTGATTACCGACCCGCCCTGGTGGCTGTAGTAAGTGTCACAAACAACCCATCACAGTAACTCCTCTTCAGCTAGACCTGCCCTGCTGTACCATATCTGAGTGACTGACCCTGCCAGTTGGAGAAGGAGGTGAAAAGTACTGAGTGTAAAAATGAGCAAACAACAAAGAACACACAGTCTGCCTGCTCAGACATAGTCAAATTATTTTTTTTAAGAAAAGGGATGAAACAAACAAATCTACAATCAATAAATGAGAAAAATAACTACTGAATGCCCTGAAAAGAGCAGACAATATCAAAACATTTACAAAAACAGGACAGGATGGTTCCTGTAGGCATCCAAATTAAAACACCAGATGACTCTCCTGTGGAAGAAAATGCACTAGAAGTACTTGATAGGGAATTCATATCTCTTATACTCGGAGTTCTCCAAGAACTGAGGCAAAAAGCTGACAAACATGGGAAAAAATAGACAAATTCATGGAAAATACAAACAAAAAATTGGAAGACTTCAGGAAGATGATGCAGGAACAAAATGCCAAAATAAACTCACAACTAGAAATTATACAAAGACAACAATTAGAAATCCAAAAGCTAAACAACAAGATTTCAGAAATGGATGATGTCATAGAAGGGCTGAGAAGCAGATTTGAAACCGTGGAAAACAAGATCAGTGGAATTGAAGACAAACACTTAGATACAACTCTGTTTCAGAAAAACTCAGAAAAAAGAACAAAGAAGAAAGAAGAGACCCTGAGAGTTATGTGGGACACAATTAAAAGCAAAAATTTACCAGTAATTGGCATTCCAGAACAGGGGGAGAAAAATGAAAACACAGAGAGGATCATTGAGGAACTGCTGACAGAAAACTTCCCCAATATCATGAAAGATGAAAAGCTGGCCATCCAAGAAGCTAAATGAACCCCATATAGAACAGACCCCAAAAGAAAATCACCAAGGCATATCATATTCACACTTGCCAAAACCAAAGACAAAGAAACCTGAGAGAAGCTCGAGAAAAACAAGAAGTCACATACAGAGGAGAAAAAACAAGACTAAGCTCAGATTATTCAGCAGAAACCATGCAGGCAAGAAAGAAGGAAATGGGATGACACATAAAAAGTCTTGAAAGAAAAAAAAATGTCAGCCAAGAATAATATATCCTGCAAAACTCTCATTCAAATCTGATGGTGAAATTAGGCCATTTCCAGATAAACATAAATTAAGGGAATATGTAAAAGTCAAACCAAACTTACAAGAATTATTAAAGGGTGTTCTTCGACCTGAGGACAAGCAGCTTCAGCTCACAGGCAGAACCTAGGACACAGGATAGTACCAGCCAGATACCAATCTAGGAAATGAACTCTCGAGGACTATCCAAAACCAAGAGAAATACAACAGGGAATCAGAGCAGTTAATCAGTAAATAACAACAACATCAAAACAATAAAAGAGGGAACAAACGGCATAGGTATAGAACTTTTAATGGAGAGGAAGGCAAGACAATACCAAGTAATGGTAGACTGCTTCAAACTTAGAAAGATAAGGGTGAATTTCTTGGTAACCACAAAGAAAGTTAACAAACCAAATCATGAAAATAAAGATGAAAAACATAAAGTCTGGGCAAAAACAAAACCTACAAAAACAAAAGAAATGAAAAAAAAATCCACAAACAAAAGTAACTCAGCAAAGAGAGTAAGAAGAACAAAGAAAACTTCAGCACCACAAAAAGAGCACTACAAAATGACAGCAACAACCTCACATCTATCAATAATTACACTGAATGTAAATGGACTCAATGCACCCATAAAGAGACAGAGAGTCACAGAATGGAAAAGAAAACAGGATCCATTAATATGCTGTCTGCAAGAGACACACCTTAGAAACAAAGATGTGAATTTATTAAAAGTCAAAGGTTGGAAAAAAATATATCAAGCTAACAACTACCAAAAAAGAGCAGGAGTGGCAATTCTAATCTCAGATAAAATAGACTTTAAAAAGAAATCTACCATAAAAGACAAAGAAGGACACTATATAATGATTAAGGGGATGATCCATCATGAAGACATAACCATAATAAACATCTACGCACCCAATGACAGGGCTCCAAAATACATAAAACAAACTCTAACAACACTGAAAAGAGAAATTGACAGTTCCACAATAATAGTAGGAGACTTCAACACACCACTCTCAGTAAAGGACAGAACAACTAAGAAGAAACTCAGCAAAGATACAGAAGACCTAAAGGGCATAATCAGCCAACTGGACCTTATAGACATATACAGAACACTCCATCCAACCGCTGCAAAGTACGCATTCTTTTGCAATGCACATGGAACGTTCTCCAGAATAGACCACATCATAGGCCACAGAGCAATCCTCAACAACATCCAAAACATTGAGATAATTCAAAGTATCTTCTCTGACCACAATGCCATCAAGGTAGAAATTAACAATAGAAAGAGCAAGGAAAAAAATCAACTACATGGAAACTGAATAATACCCTGCTTACACATCAGTGGGTAATAAAAGAAACCAAAGATGGAATCCAAAAATTCCTAGAATCAACTGAGAATGAAAACACATCATACCAAAACCTTTGGGACACAGCAAAGGCAGTCCTCAGAGGACAATTTATACCAATAGATGCACATATCAAAAAAGAAGAAAGGGACAAAATCAAAACATTAACTACAGAACTCAAACAAATATAAAGAGAACAGCAAAAAGCCCACAACCATCGGAAGAAAGGAAATAGTAAAGATCAGAGCAGAAATAAATGAAATGGAGACCAGAAAAACAATAGAAAGAATCAACAAAACCAAAAGTTGGTTCTTTGAAAGAATCAACAAAATTGACAAACCACTGGCCAGACTGACAAAAGAAAAACAGGAAAGGACACAAATAACCCAAATAAGAAATGAAATGGGGGACTTTACAACAGACCCAACTGAAATAAAAGGATTATAACAGAATATTAAGAAAAACTATACTCCAACAACTTTGGAAACCTAGAGGAAATGGATAAATTTCTAGAAACACACGGCCTACCCAAACTACAACAAAGTGTTGTTGAAAATCTGAACAGACCCATAACAAGAGAAGAGACTGAAAAGGTAATAAAAAAAACTCCCAACCAAAAAAAGCGCTGGCCCCGATGGCTTCACTGGAGAATTCTACAAAACATTCACAGAAGGACTTGTACCAGTACCACTCAAGCTATTTCAGAGCATAGAAGAGGAAGCAACACTTCCACAATCATTCTATGAAGCCAGCATAACGCTGATACCAAAACCAGGCAAGGACGTCACAAAAAAAGAAAATTACAGACCAATATCTCTCATGAATATAGATGCAAAAATTCTGAACAAAATTCTAGCCAATAGAATTCAGCATCATATCAAAAAAGTAATACACCACGACCAAGTAGGATTCATACCAGGTGTGCAAGGATGGTTCAACATTAGAAAATCAATCAACATAATCCACCACATAAATAAAAGGAAAGAAAAGAATCACATGATCATCTCAATTGACACAGAAAAGACATTTGACAATGTCCAACACCCATTCCTGATAAAAACTCTCAATAAAATGGGTATAGAAGGGAAAATTCTCAACATAATAAAGGGCATCTATGCAAAACCAACGGCCAACATCATTCTTAATGGAGAGAGGCTAAAATCATTCCCCTTGAAAACAGGAACAAGACAAGTATGCCCTTTATCACCACTCCTATTTAACATTGTGCGGGAAGTTCTAGCTAGAGCAATAAGGCAAGAAAAAGAAATAAAGGACATCCACATTGGTAATGAAGAAGTTAAACTGTCCCTGTTTGCAGATGATATGATACTGTACATAGAAAACCCTAAAGACTCCATGAGAAATCTACTGGAACTAATGGAAAGATTCAGCAGAGTAGCAGGATACAAGATAAACATTCAAAAATCAGTTGGATTCCTATACACCAGTAAGGAGAACGATGAAAAGGAAATCAGGAAAACAATACCATTTTCAATAGCCCCTAAAAAGATAAAATACTTAGGAATCAATCTGACCAGGGATGTAAAAGACCTATACAAAGAAAACTACAAAACACTACTGCAAGAAACCCAAAGGGATCTACATAAATGGAAAAACTTACCATGCTCATGGATAGGCAGACTCAACATTGTGAAAATGACAATTCTACCCAAAGCCATTTACAAATACAAAGCAATCCCCATCCAAATACCAACAACATTCTTCAAAGAGATGGAAAAACTAATCATTAAATTTATATGGAAAGAGAAGAAACCCCGAATAAGTAAGGCACTACTGAAGAAGAAGAATAAAGTTGGAGGACTCACACTACCTGACTTCAGAACCTACTGTACAGCTACAGTAGTCAAAACAGCCTGATACTGGTACAACAACAGATACATTGACCAACAGAACAGAATTGAGAAACCAGATGTAAATCCATCCACCTACAGTCACCTGATCTTCGGCAAGGGCCCAAAGTCCATCAAATGGGGAAAAGACAGTCTTTTTAACAAATGGTGCTGGCAAAACTGGATATCCATCTGCAAAAAAATGAAACAGGACCCATACCTCACACTGTATACAAAAACTACTTCAAAATGGATCAAAGACCTGAATATAAAGCCTAAAACTGTAAAGTTCATAGAAGAAAAATAGGACCAACACTTCAGGCCTTAATACATGGCATTAACAGGATACAAACCATAACCATCAATGCACAAAACCCAACAGATAAGCTAGATAACTGGGATCTTCTAAAAATCAAACACCTATGCTCTTCAAAAGACTTCACCAAAAGAGTCAAAAGAGAACCTACAGACTGGGAAAAAATTTTTGGACAGTACAAGTCAGACAAAGGTCTAATCTCCATAATCTACAAGAAAATCCAACACCTCTACAACAAAAAGACAAATAATCCTATTTAAAAAAGGGCAAAGGAAATGAACAGACACTTCACCAAAGAAGACATTCAAATGGCCAACAGACACATGAGGAAATGCTCGCGATCACTAGCCATTAGAGAAATGCAAATTAAAACCACAATGAGATACTGTCTCACCCCGGCATTACTGGCACGAATCAAAAACACTGGAAATAACAAATGTTGGAGGGACTGCGGGGAGATGGGAACTCTTATACACTGCTGGTGGGAATGCAAAATGATACAACCATTTTGGAAAATGATATGGTGCTTCCTCAGAAAGCTAGAAATAGACCTACCATTCGATCCAGCAATCCCACTCTTAGGAATATATCCTAGAGAAATAAGAGTCGTCACATGAATAGACATATGCACACCTATGTTCATGGCAGCATTGTTCACAATAGCAAAACGATGGAAACAACCTAGATGCCCATCAACAGATGAATGGATAAACAAACTATGGTACATACACACAGTGGAGTACTATGCAACGAGAAAGAACAACAAGGAATCTGTGAACCATCTCATAACATGGATGAAACTGGAGGACATTATGCTGAGTGAAATAAGTCAATCACAAAAGGACAAATATTGTATGAGACCTCTATTGTAAAAACCCATGAGAAAGTTCACACATAAAATGTAACAATCTTTGTTGGTTACCAGGGATGGGATGGGGGGTGGGGATATTAAATAGATAATAGATAAGTGGTATCTTGGGTGAAGGGTGAGACAGTACACAGTACAGGAGAAACTAGAACAACTTGTACAAGGAAAGGTCATGGAAGCCCCATAGACACATCCAAACTCCCTAAGAGACTGAATTGATGGGCGGAGGGTTGTGGGGACCACGGTCTCGGGGAACATCTAGCTCAATTGGCATGACACAACTTATAAAGACAATGTGCTACATTCTACCTTGGTGAGTAGTGTCTGGGGTCTTAAAAGCCTGTGAGCAGCCATCTAAGATACTTCACTGGTCTCATCCCTTCGGGAGCAAGGGAGAATGAAGAGAACAGGATACAAGGAAAAGATTAGTCCAAACGACTAATTGTCCACAGCTACCAAGGCTCCACCAGACTGAGTCTAGTACAGCTAGATGGTGCCCGGCTACCACCACTGACTGCTCTGACCAGGGTCACAACAGAGGGTTCTGGACAGAGCTGAAGAAAGATGTAGAGCATAATTCTAACTCACAAAAAAAAAAGGCCAGATTTACTGACCTAAAGGAAACTGGAGAAACCTTGAGATTATGGCCCCCAGACACACTTTTAGCTCAGTGGTGAACTACCTCCGAGGTTCACTGTTCAGCCTGGGAGTGGACAGCCCTGTAAAACCAAATGAGACTAACGAGGTACAGGAGTCCAGTGACAAGGGCCAGAAGGCAGAAGGGGACAAGGAAGCTGGTGATAGGGAACGGAAGGTTGAGTAAGGATATTGTTGATGTGTAGTGAGATTGTTAACCATTGTCATAGGGCAACATTTGTAGTAACTGTTATATGAGAAACTATTTTGTTCTGTAACCCTTCATCATAAGTGAGAATAACAGCACGATTGAAAGAGCATAGTCAATGTCACTGAACTGTGTATGTAGAAATTTTTGAAACGGTGTATCTTTGGCTATGTGTATTTTCACCAAAAAAAAAAAAAAGGTTGAGAATTTAGAGGGTTAATATGTTGTGGGGTTGTTAACCAATGTCATAAAACAACATGTGTACTACTGTCTCCTGAGAAACTATTTGTTCTGTAAGCCTTCACCTGAAGTACAATAAAATTAAAAAAAAAAAAAAAAGTCTTTCATTATATTGAAGAATTTCGCTTGTATTCCTATTTTGTTGACAGTTTTTACCAGGAATGGGTGTTGGACTTTATCAAATACCTTCTATGCATAGATTGAGATAATCATGTGATTCTTTGTGGTGGATTACATTGATTGATTTTCTAACGTTGAACCATCCTTGCACACCTGGTATAAACTCACTTGGTCCTGATGTACTATTTTTTTGATATGCAATTGAATTCTATTGCTAGAATTTTGATAAGAACTTTTGCATCTGTATTCATGAATGATATTGATCTGTTATTTTCTTTTTTTGTGGTGTCTTTGTCTGGCTTTAGTATTAGAGTTATGCTGGCTTCGTAGAATGAATTCAGAAGTATCCCTTCCTTTTCTATGCTCTGAAATAGTTTGAGTAGTATTGGTGTGAGCTCTTCTCTGAATGTTTGTAGAATTCTCCAGTGAATGTATATTTTGCTGCTATTGGGTAGAGTGTTCTGTATACATCTATGAGGTTGAGCTGGTTGATTGTGGCATTTAGATCTTCTGTATCTTTGCTGAGTTTCTTTCTAGATCTTCTATCCCTTACCCAGAGCGGTGTGTTGAAGTCTCCTACTGTTCTTGTGGAACTGACTATTTTTCTTTTCAGTGCTTTTAGAATTTGTTTTATGTATTTTGGGGCCCTGTCATTGGATGTGTAGATATTTATTAAGGTTATGTCTTCTTGGTGAATTGTCCCTTTAATCATTATACAATGTCGTTCCTTGTCTTTTATGGTTGATTTTGCCTTAAAGTCTATTTTGTCTGAGATAGTACTGCCACTCCTGCCCTTTTTTTAGTTACTTGATATATTTTTTTTTCTATCCTTTGAGTTTTAGTTTGCTTATGTGTTTGTATCTAAGGTGTGTCTGTTGTGAATAGCATACTGATGAATCATGTTTTTTATCCATTCTCCACTCTATGTCTCTCTACTGGTGCATTTAATCAATTTACATTCAGTGTAATTATCAACAGGTATGAGTTACTGCTATCATTTTGTGTACTTTTTTTGTGGTGTTGACAGTTTTCTTTGTTAAGCTTAATTTTCTGTGCTGAGTTCTCTGTTTGTGGATTTTTTCTTTTTCCTTTTTTTCTTTATTACTGATGTTGTGTTTACTGAGTCTTTTTATTTTTCCTTTTCATTTCAGTGGGTAGATTTGTTAACTTTCTTTGTTGTTACCTTTAAATTTACCTTTATCTTCCTAAGTTTAAAACAGTCTTTTATTTCTTGATATTGCCTTGACTTCCTCTCCATATGAAAGTTCTATAACTACACTGTTTTCTCTTTTTTGTTTTGACATTGTCATCATTTACATATTGACGTCTCTGGTTCTCTGTTTTCAGTCTTTTAGCTTTGTTTTATTTTTGAGAGTTCTTTAGCTGGGTTGGCATCTGGGTGGTCTGTCCTGTGTCTGAATCTCAGATTGTTGGCTGATGTTTTGGTTCTGTATCTGAAGGACTCCTTTTAATATTTTAATATTTCTTGTAATTTTGGTCTGGTTTTTACAAATTTCCTTAATTTCTCCTTATCTGAAAATGTCCTAATTTCATCATCATATTTGAGAGAAATTTTGCTGGATATATAATTCTTGGCTGGCAATTTTTTTCTTTCAAGATATTATGTATGTCATCTTATTGCCTTCTTGCCTGCATGGTTTCTGCTGAGTAATCAGAGCTTAGTCTTATTGGTTCTCCTTTGTAGGTGACTTTTCATTTTTCCCTAGATGCTCTCAGAATTCTTTCTTTGTCTTTCGTTTTGGCAAGTTTGATTATGATATGTCTTGGTGACTTTCTTCTGGGGTCTATCTTACATGGAGTTCGTTCAGCTTCTCACATGGACATCTTGTTGTCTTTCATGATGTTCGGCAAGCATTTCTTCAACAATTCTATCTGCGTTTTCCATTGCTTCCTTCCCTGTTCCAGAACTCTGATCACACGTAAGTTTTTCCTCTTGATAGTGCTCCACATAAGTCTTAGGCTTTCTCCATTTTTACTCATTCTTTTTTTTCTGATTTTTCCTCAAATAAATTGGTGTCAAGGGATTTATCTTCAATTTCACTAATTCTGTCTTCTATTGTTTCAATTCTGCTCCTATATCCTGCTATTGAGTTGTCTGAGTTGAGGTTTTATTGTTAATCTTTTGGATTTCTAGTTGCTTTCTTTGTGTGGTTTCTAGTTGTCTATTTATTTTGTTGTTGTGTTCTTGTAATTTTTTTCCTGAATTCTTCTATTGCTTTGTCTGTGCTTTCCTTGCTTTTGTCTGTGTTTTGCTTGATTTTGTCTGCGTTTTCCTTGATCTCTTTCTTGATCTCTTAGAGAGCCCTGTATATTAGTCTTTTGAATTCTTTATCAGGTAGTTCCACTGCTGTTTCTTACTCCAGGAGGTTTTCTCGTTCTTCATTTTGGTCACTTGCTGGAACCATCTTCTCCTGCTTGTTCATGTGATTTGATGTTGTCTGTTGTCTTCAAGGCATCAAGAAGTTATTGTATTTATTATATTTTACTGCATCCTGAATTTTTGTTTTGTTTTGTTTTGATATATTAGAGTAGGCTGGGCATGTGGGCTTCTCTGGTCACTAACCTGACCATTTTGAAGCTCTCACCTCCTTTCTCTAGATGAGTGAAGCAGTGACTGGGTGTGTGAGCCCCAGTCTCTTTTTGCTGGTCCTGCAGGGCTGCTGAGGATGTAGGTGGTGTTAATGGTGAGGTGGTGTATCTGTCTGGCCAGTCATCTGACTGTGGGTGCAGGGAGCATTCTCCCTGGCCACTGGGTTGGGTGTTGTGTGTGGACACTACTGATTGCCAGGTGGTCAGGGGCAAGGGTGCCCGGGTTGTTGGTCACCAGGTGGGTTGTGTGGAAACTCTCACTGATTGTCCTGAGTGAGCAAGGCTGCACAGAGGTGTTCAGAGTGGGCACAAGCCTCCAGTTGCAGTGGGGGTGGTGGTGAGGCAGCAGTATGTCACCTGTATATAGGAGCCTGTTTGGAGAGCATACCCCGTCTGCTAGAGCACATCGTGGGGGAGGTTGTGCAACTGGTCCTCAGGCCCCTGGTGCAGGTGGCTGTAGAGAGTAGGTGGCACTACAAATCCTCAGGATACTGCTGCAGGTGGCTGACTCTGGCTGTGAGTGCAGAGTCGCTCCTATTTGGCTGGGGCAGGTGATGAGTGTTCAGTCAGAATGCTGCTTGCTTTGTCTCAATATGGCCACATGGTGCAGATTTGGGTAACAGGGCACCAGCAAGTGTGAGCAGAGCAAGAAGCACTCTTGCCTAGCTCTGCCTGTGAGTGTAGAGTTGCTCCTGGTTGGCTGCATCAGGTGATGGAGGTTTTGGCTGGGAATTCTGCTTGCTTTTGTCTCAATATGGCCACGTTGTGCAGGTTCAGCTAGCAGGGCACATGCATGGGTGACCAGAGGGGGAGAAAGGCAGTGAAGGCACGTAGGCCCCTGGTGCAAGTGGTTGAGTGAAGGGCTGTGTGCCTCCAGACTGTAGGCCCCCAACTTAGGGCACGGGTTGGTGGTGAGAGCAGTGGGACTGCACACATGAGCAGAGAAAGGGAATGAGTAAGGAGGGTAGACGCACTCCACAAGCTCACATACCTCTGACCAAGGTCGAGGGTAGTCATTGTGAGTAGGGTGTGTGCACTTGACTTTCACAGAGTGGGAAGCACTCCTGCCTGACTCTGGCTGTGAGTGCAGCGTCACTTCTATCAATTGCACCAGATGCTGGCTATTTTGCTGGGAATGCTGCTTGCTTTGTCTCTATATGGCCATGCTGTGCAGACTCAGCTTACAGGGCACTGGCGTGGGTGACTGGAGGGAGCAGAAGGCACTGTAGGACTGTATACTCCCGGTGCAAGTGGCTGAGCAAAGGCAAAGATACCCCCTGACTGTGGGCTCCCAGCTTATAGGATGGGGCTGTGGTGAGAATGCTGCTTGCTTCATCTCAATATGTCCGCACTGCTCAAGTTTGGCTAGCAGGGCACTAGCAATCCAAAATTCTTCATTTCCACTGTTTCTGTACTGTTTCTCCTTCCCCTTGTTGCTCAGTCTGATTCTTCAGTTTTGTCTTTGATGCTTAGGGTTCCTAAATTTTCATCTATTCCTATTCACTTGTTTTTGTGGGCCTTTGTTTTAAAAGGATGTTACAAAGCTTCTAACTACTCTGCCATCTTCGACTGCCTTCTAGAATAAAATGTGGCCTGATAATGATAGTGCCTGTCAGCTACTATATCCTCTAGAAATTCATCATACTACAAGAAAACCCAGGTTAGAGTGGCTTAAAAAAAAGACAGTTTCTTTTTTTCACATAATAAGACTTCCAGAAGTGGGCTTAATGCTGAGGTTATGGACCCATGCTCTTTCACTCCTCCATCTTTAAAATGTTAGATTTTGTCCACAAGCTTTTCTGTTCATGATAGCAAGATTTCTCCAGGCATCTCATTTGAGTTCTAGGCAGGAGGAAGCAAGAGGAGCAAAAGGCAGGCTTTGCTGAGGATGGCTTCCCTTTCAGAATAAAAAGGACAGCCTTCCCTTACAGCTCATTTTCCAAAACTGAGTCACGTTCCCTGTCCCCTCCCCATTTACAATCATTTCAGGAAGTTGATGTCTGTGAATGGTATAGATCAATCATGATTTATCAGTTGGTGTTAATGGCCTAACCTTCTTGAGATCACAGAATGGTTCTTTAGGAGGCTGCAAGATATGTGTGGGGAAGTAATGTCCCTAACTTGTCTATCTTGTGGCACTTAGAGTAAGCTAAGGGCTAATGAGGAAATAACTCATACTATGAAAATGGCTTAAATTTCTATGTAGTATTTTCCCTATCGAGTATCATTTTACAAATGAAACCGAACAACATTTGAGAGGACAATAGTGTAATCGGTAGCTAGCTGAGAGTGATTTGAGTTATTGGAGTAAGTTGAGAAGGTCTAGGGCAAAAATTTCAGGAAGAGGAGTAAGTGGAGTCAATATAAGTAGATGCCAAAGAAATGTCTTCGCTTCTGCCTGAAAGGAAGTAGGAAGCTATTATACCTTATCAGTCTTGACTCATAACCCCTACAAGAAAGAGGTGTAACAGTTACACCATACTCAGTACTTGGAACTGATATCATTTCAACAAAGTCTCACAATACTTCCCCCCCTCAAAAAAGAGCAAAATATGGCTACTGATATAACTACCCAGTATATCTTCAGCTAGACCAAATAGCACTTTGCTGTGGATCTCTTTCAAAATCTATTAGGCACCTGCTGTAACTTTATATGCAAAGTCAACGAGTTTCAGCATTTAAATTGTGAGCTTTCAGAAACCCCATCTGTAATATTTTTCATTACATGAAGTTGTATGCAGAGAGATATAGGAGTTTTTATAAAGCTGGGTAAGTGCAGTCTTGCTTTTTGATGAAGTTTCAACAATAGAACTAGTTTATTGCACCCTCGAGCTACATCCCTATCTGAAACGGTACAGTAATGAGATTTTTAGTACTTATTAACCTCATGAATTTTGTAAATTGATAAAATTGAAAGAAGGAACATCTATTGCATCACTGAGACTTTATTCAATGACTCTGTGTCTAATATGTTAAGCACATTACTGTTGCCTTCTTTTTAAAGCTCAAAGAATAATTTTTGAGCTATTCCTCTTAATTTTTTTTTTCTTTGACACAGATACTTCAGACCCTAAAGCATTTCTTTGCATCCTACTTGGATTCAAGTCTTAAAACAAAGCCTGATCTGAGTTCTTTATGCTAGAAACATACCTCCCTTTGTCCACGACTAACAAATTCTAAGCTGGTACATAACTAACATGAAAAAATGCTTTGAATTTATGAACTCAGTCCCCTCCTCCAGTATCCCAGTAAAAGATTTTACAATTAAGGAAGCAGAGTTAGATTAAATAATACCTGACATTTGAGTACTTACGATGTATCACGCGGTGCTAAGTGATTTACATAAACCACATGCTCACATCAACTCTAAGATGTAGGTATTTTTAACTCCTAAATATCTGTAAAATAGAAATATGTAATTTTAGTAATATCATGCAGTGCCAAATAATTAGTGACAGAGCCAGGAATTTGCATCTTTTCTAAAGATTCAGCTTTCCCCAACTTGTCAATCACTTTGAACTTATGTCATGGAGAAAAGACCCATCACACCATTTGTTACTTACTATAGGCTTAGAAATGGAACTTTGCTTCTTAGTTTTCAAAGTTACATCAGGATACCAAAAACTGTATAAACAATGGAAACAAGTATTGATAAAAAGGATTCACAGAGTGGACCACATTTAAAGGGCCTTTAAAAATGAGTAAATGAGTAGTTGTTATTATTAGTTGCCATTGAGTTGACTCATGGCAACCCCATGTATGTAGAGTAGACATGCTCCATAGGATTTTCAAGGCTGTGATCTTTCAGAAGCAGAACACCAGGCCTGTCTTCTGAGGCACCTCTGGGTGGGTTCGAATTGCCAACATTTTGCTAGTAGTCGAGAGCTTAACCATTTGCGACACCCCAGGAACTTCTAAATGAGGAATGTTGCTGTTGTTGTTAGGTGCTGTTGGACCAATTTTCAACTCATAGTGACCACATGTGACAGAGTAGAACTGCCCCATAGGGGTTTTCTAGCCAGTAGTCTTTACGAGAGCAGATCGCCAGATCTTTCTCCTGCAGAGCTGCTGGGTGTGTTCCAACTGCCAGCCTTTCAGTTAGCAGACAAGCACTTAGACATTGTCTCACCAAGACTCCTTAAATGAGCAGTAGATGACTTGAAATATTCTTCACACTCCCTATGCTATTGTAAGCCCAGCTATGAGCATTGTCTATACATTTTGTTTTAGCAAGTCTGATTTTTCTGTAGCAGCACCGTACAATAGAAATTTCTGTGATAATGAAAATGCTTTATATCTGTACTGTCCAGTATGGTAACCACTAGCCACATGTGGCTACTAAACACTTCAAATCTGGCTAGCGTAACTAAGGAATTAATTTTTCAATTTTACTAAATTTAAGTATAAATAGTCACATGTGGTTAGTGGCCCCCATATTGAGTAGTGTATATCTAAACTTCTTCAAATATGGATCTTTTGCGTGCCTTAGACCTTTAGAACAAATGTGGGACAGAAAGAGGGGCACTTAGATGGGGAGTAATGGGTATGGAAGGAAAGGCCTGAACAAGAACAATAACAATTCAGAATTTTTACCCTGAAAGCAATAACAACTAATGGAGAATATTTATTTCTTTTGAGAGTGCTGTATAAACCTTCTGATTTAAAAAAAAAAAATTATATTTTTACATAGAACATTGTTTAAGAAAGATTTTTGAGCTGATGTTCCATTTATTCAACTATATTTGTCAGAAGAAAGCATCCCCTTTTATTTATTCCTGCCAAGAAACCACACAAAAAGACTACTGCTAGGGCCTTCACCAGAACAGTAGATGGTAGGTGAGTAGGGAGTTATCACTTCCATCAATAGTATGAATCATAATGTAATCTGAAATTCCTGTCCTCCACTCATTCAGCTCAGTCATCCCTAAGAGAACGAGTAGGCTCAGCATTTACTTAAGATGGAACAACCCAGAGAAGGGTCAGCAGGAAAAACGTAAGAGTGATACGTGTGTGTTGTGGAAGTGAAGGGGTGTCTATCATCACTCATTCCTGAGGACCAGAATCTTTGTCTGTTGCCAGAGTGCTTGTCCTCTCCACATTTCTCTTTTCAACAATCCCATTCCTTTTTGCTCTCAGTGCATTGATTTTCTCCTGGCTTGCAAATTTGGAGTGTGACTCCTTTTCTAAAGAAAGAAAAAGGACTTGAGAGTCCCCACAATGAGCAGGAAGGGAGTTGATAGGACCGTGACGAACTTGGCCCAGGAGTCAGGAGAGGAAGTGTGCTTTCTCATGAGCTCCCACAAGGACTTGAGCAGGTGAGCATGGAAGGCTGTAGCTGTTCCAGCTGTCTTGAAGCTCCAAAAACATCTGCCCTGCTGGTGTGCTTGGGGCTTGTGTTCCTGCAGCTTCTCCTCCTCTCTCAAGGACTGCCAGCATGGGCACCATGTGCCACTAGAGCGCTTAGCACATAGTAGCACTGCAAGTATTGAAAAACTTATTTTTATAAGGAGTTCAAGGAAAGAAGCCATGATTCACCACCCCATGTAGCTTTGGTAGACCTGCCTCTTGGTGTGCCCTTGTGCATAAGAGGAGCCCTGGTGGAGCAGTGTTAAGCATTTGACTGCTAACCAAAAGGTCGGCATTTCAAATCCACCAACCGCTCTTTGGAAACCCTGTGGGGCAGTTCTACTCTGTCCTATAGGGTCACTATGAGTCGAAATTAACTTCATGGCAGCAGAGTTTGTGCATAAGAAGCATTTAAGGATAAAGCAGCAGTCAAGAAATTATACAATGTGTTGCTTTGGGTAAATTTGCTGCAAAAGACCTCTTTAAAGTTTTAAAAAGCAAAGATGTCACTTTGATGACTAAAGAATGCCAGCCCCAAGCCTCGGTCTTTTCATTTACCTTATATGTATGTGAAAGCTGGACCATGAAAAAGGAAGACAGAAAAAGTGATGCATTTGAACTGTGGTGTCAGTGAAAATACTGAATATACCCTGGACTACCAGAAGAATGAGAAAATCAGTCTCAGAAGAAATACAACCAGAATGCTCCCTAGAAGCAAGGATGGCAAGACTTCGGCTTGCTTTAGACATCTGATTTTTCCTGACTGGTCATCAGGAAAGACCAATCACTAGAAAAGGACACCATGTTTGGTAAAGTAGAAGGTCAGTGAAAATGAAGGAAATCCTCAGTGCGATAGATTGACACAGTAATCACAACAATGGACTCAACATAACAACAATCGTGAAGATGGCAGAGGACCGGTCGATGTTTTGTTCTGTTATACGTAAAGTCGCCATGAGTCAGAGTTGACTCTACAGCAACCAATAACATCAGATATCTGTCCTCTATTACCCCAGCCTCTGAGCAAACTCCCCTTCTCAGATTCCTCCTCTGTTACTAGCTCAGTGACTGTCGGCTACAAAGTAATTCCCCTTCTCAGCTCCCTTGTCATTCTAATATTAAGTTCCTAAAAACTTCCTGACACTAGCAGAGGATCATTTTAAAGAAGGAAATAAGCTACTTTTGCTTTTACATCCCCCCGCAGAAGCAGTCTGACTGCACAAGGTTAGAGATTAATGGAAGGAATATTCATTTCCTGTAGCAGAGATTCATAAACTCTCACAGGATACATTGGGCTTTTCAGAGCTGTTTAGAATACCTTGTGGTAACTAGTTTACACTGAAGCCAAGCTGATGAGAATGAATGAAATATTTGAGGCTGCATTGAAACCTAAAATCTTTGGAGGGTGATACATAAACTTACAGAGGATTAAAAACAAAAAGGAGAAGAAGAAGAGTTTGGTATAATTGTGAATAATGGCTTGGTAGCATTGTAATTTGGGACAGGGGAGAAAGAGGCTGTAGTTTAGCACCAGAACTATAATGAAACATCTCCACATTCGTTCTACTCAAACACTAAAACCTGCGGTCAGAAAAAATGCAGAAGCCCTGAGCGAGATAATGGGATTTCTCTTAATTTGATTTGCTATGGAGAATGCTGGCCTATTTAATACATCCATGTGGAGTTGCTGTTTATATTTTGGTTTCTAATTAGCGTAGTCATTCTGAAACCTCTAGCTCACTTCCCCTCCATATAAATCTAATTTGGCCTTGAGGAGGGTTATTAGAGCGGCACAAGGAGCACAAAACAAAGGGAAATGCCTGCCAAACAGCAGGCGGGCTTCACACATCTGGACGAGCACGGAGGCCAGCAGCCAGGCAGGTGGTGGGACAGCAAGAGCAGGAGGCAGGAGGCGCTGGGGCCTGGATAACAATCAATCACCAGTCTCCCTCCCACCCCGCCTACCCCAGATGCTCCACCCCAGTCTGCGTGGCCTGGCCAAGGCAATTTCATAATAAAAAGGGATGATATTGAGGGGATATGAAAGCTATAAAGAAAAGATTTAAAATTGATTTTGAAAGTTTCTAAACTAGGCCATAGAATGGATGGTCTGTATTGAAGTAAATGCTTAGTCTCCCTCCTAAAACTCCTTGTAAAGAGTGACATTTCAATTTTCCCTGGCTTTGGGGAGCTTGATTTTTTTACAGCTTTACAACTCAGCCTTTAGGAAGTACCTTCTAGCAGTGATAATAAAGTATACGGAGTGGGGATATGGACACCATTGATAAAGAGGCACTAATCCTTATTCTCTGTAAAAAATAGTCTGAAGGCAGATTCTATCCCAAAGGGGAAGAAAGAAGAACACTAAACATGACTAGCAGTGACCTATTTTTCGCCAGGCAATTGGAGCTCAAGTACATTTTGACTAAAATGTTGTTCATGAGGAAGAGCAAGAGACTTAAACACTTTATAAAGGGCACTGAAGTGCTAACTTAGAGTTTTGTGACTACTCTGAAGAAGAGAGATAACAAAGTTATTGTGAGGAGATTCAGGGAGTATAACAACATTGATCTGGCGATTCCTGTATAGGATCTACATTTGTAGTTGGCAATTTGTCTAAAGTGGTTTCTGCATTCTTCTTTATAGAGTTGGTAGAAGTAGCTTTCAAGGCCTCAGCAAGACTTGTTCATAAAGGTCTATGGGAGCTCTGACGAGCATAAATTATTGCAAAACTTTCCGCCACTGTGAGGAGTAGCATGCTAATGATCTGAATCAATTCTTTACCCAGAAGAGTGAGAATTACAGCTCTCCCTAGAACACTTTGAAACATCCCTAGGATTGAACTTTTGAAAAATGTACTTCTGTCACACTCTGCACCTTCTATTTAAGCACATGCATATCAATAATTTATTGTGCACTGATAATGTTAAGAGTTGCAGACACATGAGCTTCACATATTCCTAGCTGAGAAAAGGAGAAATCAGATAGGCAGACAGATAGATAGATAGATAGATAAACAGATAGATCGATAGACAGACAAACAGAGAGAGAGAGAGATAGACAGGTAGGTAGATAGATAGATCATTTAAAAATTAAAAAGAAGCTTTGCAACTGTGGTGTTGCAAAATTTTTGGTGTGTATGTCATGGAGGTGGAAGGAAGATTGATGAAGAAAGGATAGATGAAAGAATCTTTTCTAGATATTTCAAAATGGAGGTGGGCATAGATTTCAGATCAAAGAAGGTAGGAACATAACCAAGACCCATTATCCAAGAAGACTGTTAATATGAACTAAGCGCTCTGCCAGACATTTAAAACCTTTTTCTTATTTGGCATATTTACTCTTTCTGATCCAGAAATAATTTCCTTTAATCTCCCTGCCCATCTACCTATGAAATTAGGCAAGTTGCTTTCAGCATCTGTTTCTTCATCTGTTAAAAACTGATTAAAATAAACCTCTAAAAGGGAAGGGCCACCTTCTGGGGATTTTTCTTTTCCACCTGATCTCTATTACGAGCTGGAGTGTCTCAGGTTCCATCATAGGCTCTTGTCTGTTGGCTTCTCACTATTCTCCCTGGAGGCCTCTTTTACTGCCATGGGTTCAAATAGCATCTACAGGCCGCACATCAAACTCTGAAGTGTCTATAATGTATGTGAGCAGAAGTGTCAACTAGATGGTTAGATGAATAGGTCTGGCTCTCAGTAGAGTTCTGGTATAAAGATAATATGTCTAAAATAAAATTCATGATCTGCTCTGCCAGCTCCTGGTATCAAAACTCATAAACCTCCTCATCCTCTGGCTTCCCAGGCTCAGCAAGAGGCAGCACCAGCCACCTTTGCTCATGCCAGGAACCTCCGCACTTGCTCCCTCAAAGGAAGGCTTGGCAGTTTCCCCAAACATCTCTTACCTTGTCTGCCTTCTTTCTGTCCCCACTACTCCATCCTCAATCCTACCCCACTTATCCAGGCCACATCATTTCCCATCCAGACCACTGCCAAAACCCATTGCTATGAAGTCGATTCCAGCTCAAAGCAACTCTATACAGGATGGAGTAGAATTGCCCTATAGGGTTCCCAAGGCTGTAATCTTTACAGAAGCAGACTGCCACATCTTTCTCCCGTGGAGTGGCTGGTGAGTTCCAACCTCTGACCTTTTGGTTAGCAGCCAAGCCCTTAACCACTGCACCACTGCAGTGGGCTCCAAACTTTTCTTGCCCCAACCCATTCCTCAACCAGACTTGTCTTTATATTATGTACATGGATCATCACTCCCTTGTTTTAAAACTTTCAGTAGCTACCTTTTCTCTTAGGGATTGGGTTTTTATCCTAATTTTCCCTCTGTAGCCCACCTGATTTGATGGTACCTACCCTTCTTGAGGAGCCCTGGTGGTGCAGTGGTTAAGCATTCAGCTAATAACTGAAAGGTCAGCAGTTTGAACCCACCAACTGCTCTGCATGAGAAAGATGTGTCAGTTTGCTTCCATAAAGATTTACAGCCTTGGAAACCCTATGGAGCAGTTCTACTCTGTCCTGTAGGGTCGCTATGAATCAAAATAGACTCAATGGCAATGGGTTTTGTTTTTTCAATGGGTTTACATCATCTTGTCCCCTGCCATTTTCCCTTGGATCCATGCTCTTCCTTCATAATGGTCTTTTTTCAACTCCTCCAACCACTGAAGTTCTGTTCCATATTGTACAGTTACCTCTGCCTCTAAGGATCTCCCCACTCACACCCGTTCTGCTCCATTTCATTAATGCAATAGTTAGTGCCCAGCACATAGTAGTTGCTCAGCAACTCTTTGGTTTAGGGACTTTTGATCAAAAGTCCCTGTTCTCATGACACATACTTCTAATGGAGGAAGGTAGGTTTTACCAAAGTAAATGAAAGCTTGACATATGGTAATAACTTCTAAACAGAAAAATAACACAGGGTGGGAGGGACAGGGAGTGACCAAGGGAAAGGACAATTTTGTCATTTTATACTGGGTGATTGGGGAAGTCTTTGCTAAAAAGGTCACATCTGACAGAGATGTGAAGAGCATGAGAGTGAGCCAGTGTGTCATCTTGGTAAGAGCATTCCAGATAGCTGGAACAGCAAATGTAAAGACTTTGGGAAGATACCAAAGCCCAGCAAGGAGGCCAGTGTGGCTGGAGCAGAGTGAAGGAGGCAGAGGGCAGTAGCTGATGAGGCTGGAAAGGACTCTGCCATCATAGGGACTCTGGATTCTGCTTCAGGATGGGAAGCCATTGGAGTGTTTGGAGAAGAGGACTGATGTGATTTGAATCATATTTTTAAAACATGATTCTGGCTGCTGTGATGGGAACAGACTGTAAGGGGACAAGGGTGGAAGAAAGAGACTGGTAGAAGCCGTTGAAATAGTCCAGGTGCTGAGGAGAAGGTGAGAAGGTATGTCAAGTTGGAATGTCCATCACAGCAATAACAATGCAAGTAATGAAATGGTTGGATTAAAGATATATTCTGAGTATAGAGCTCGCAGGATTTACCGATGGATTGGACGAGGGCTGTGAGTCTATGTCATTTCTCAGATGCCTTTTCGACCGTCTTTCTCTACCCACCAACTCGGGTTTTATCACTTATATATACACCAACACCATCCTCATGTTTACCACCACAAGCTCCTTATAGCTTTTGTCACCACTGTACTTAAAGAGGAATTACTCTAATGATGAACTTACTGTCTGTGCTACATCACACATTCAAAGGGCAGGTTGGGACACCAAACCTTGTACTTGAAGCACTCGTCAAATATTTTACGATAAACAGCAGTTGCCTTCACTGTCTTGAAGTCCATCTGACAGTCATACACAGGTATACCTGTTATAATCAGTTTGGTACACTGATATTAAAACCCAATTAAAGACTTTAACTCTGACAAGAATCGTGATAATGATAGAAGAGCTACTTCTTTGCTGGCAGCTCTCGGTGTGAATAATGGTGGAATGTGTGATTGTTGGACTATCTGGAGTAATCAAATCTTTCAGACATTGAGCTGTTATTTATATTCACCAAGCTGTAGCCACATTTCATCATAATCCAGGAGAATTTATTATGTAAACATATAAAAATATGTACTGATACTATTAAGAAGCTATAATCTTCTAATATGAAAACTTCAGTTGTTGTGTTTATTAAGCACCAGGTCTTCTGGTTCAGCCAACTAAACCTGACACTAACTTTAAATCAATCTCCTGCCTACAATATTGAGATCTAGCTACCATCTATGGCATAAAGAGGGCACCTTCATGCACAGCCACAAAATCAAGGTGGATTCAAGGTGGAGCTTGGGGTAGTTTTATACAGTGTAAAGAGAAATGGGCGAGGAATTAAGAAACCTAGTGTCTTAAACATCTAATGCTGCTATAACAGAAATACCACAAGTGGATGACCATAACAAAGAGAAATTTATTCTCTCACAGTCTAGCAGGCTACAAGTCCAAATTCAGGGCATCAGCTCGAGGGGAAGGCTTTCGTTCTGTCGGCTCTGGAGGAAGGTCCTTGTCATCAATCTTTCCTTGGTCTGGGAACATCTCTGAGCAGGAACTTCAGGTCCAAAAGACGCGCTTTGCTCCTGGAGCTGCTTTCTGGGTGGAATGAGGTCCCCATGTGTCTCTGCTCGCTTCTCTCTTTTATATCTCAAAAGAGATTGGCTTAAGACACTATCTAATCTTATAGACCTCATCAGTATAACTGCTGCTAATCCATCGTATTACATCATAGTAATAGAGTTTACAACACATAGGGAAATCACATCAGATTACAAAATGGTACACAATCATATACTACTGGGAATCATGACCCAGCCAAGTTGACAGATATTTTTTGGGGACACAATTCAATCCATGACTCCTAGATCTGAGGTTTATCTCATCAAGGGTAGAAGTAGGTTGCTTTGACAATTTACTCTTCTTTCCTTTATGCACTCTTTAAAACGAGGGGGTAGGAGATTATATCTTTGACCACTCAGATCATTCAGATCAGATGAGGAAGAGACTAAGTGAAACAGTAAGTTTTCTGTAATCATCGAATCAACTATATGGTAAACTTTACTGGTCCTGGCATTGTTTCCATAAAGGTCTAACTAACCATCTTTATTCTTCAAATGCCATTGTAAGGGGTAAGACTATATATCTTTCTTTCATTTCCTAGTTGAACCTCATCAGCTTCAGAGGCTCACACCTGTAACCAGTTACTAGCTATGCCTCTTACACTCAGTAATTCCTGTAGCCATAGCACAGGGGTTATTTCAAAACACTAATTCAGAGAAATCACAGTATAGCATGTATATACACTCCCTAAAAAACTGACTTTGCTCATAGACTCTTTACAGCATAAACTCTCGGTACTGTATAGCTGGTAGTTTATTCTGTCCCTGTGTTCTGTCAGGAGTCCCCGGGTGGTGCAAACAGTTAAGCACTTGGCTATTAACTGAAAGATTGGTGATCCAAATCCACCAGAGGTGCCTTGGAAGAAAGGCTTGGTGATCTACTTCTGAAAGGTCTCAGCCATGGAAAACCCTATGAGCAGTTCTACTCTGAAACACACGGGGTCATCATGAGTTAGGCTCGACTCAACAGCAATTTTTTTTTTTTTATGTTCTGTCAGATTATATTTTGTTAAACATAGTTTAGCTGTATACTATAGATTCTAACATTTTTCAGTTATCCCTGTAATGTTCCACTGGGAAATCAATTAAATTACTTTATCACGGTTTAAAGGGAAGATGTTTTGCTGGACCCTGGAAAACTATAACCAGAGAAAATACAGGTTTAGAGAATGGTCTTGGAGAATATCATTTGCTGGTCTGAAATAGATTTAAATTCATTCTCTTTTGATAATGAGAAGGGCTAGATGAAAGTTAAAAGCACATAAATTAATATGATATCTAAAGATGGCATATAAATGCAGTGGGATGTGATGGGTAATACTTATAGCTCTTACTAATGTGCCAGGCACAGTTCTATTAGGTATTACTGACATGTTCCTTTAGTCTGGATATTATTTGGATTTGAGGTAGCCATGGAAAATTGTCATAGTTTAAGCTCATAATTTTTACTATCCCTGGATTTTCTGCTTTTTAACATCATGACATTATATTACAGTTTAAAAAATACTAAAAATTATAATCAAGAAATCAAATGATGCATTGCATTGGGCAAATCTGCTGCAAAAGAACTCTTTAAAGTGTTAAAAAGCAAAGATGTCACACTGAAGACTAACGTGCAGCTGACCCAACCCAAGGTGTCTTCAATCCCCTCATATGCATGTGAAAGCTGGACATTGAATAAGGAAAACTGAAAAATTGACTCCTTTGAGTTACAGTGTTGGTGAAGAATATTGAATATACCATGGACTGCCAAAAGAATGAACAAATTTTTCTTGGAAGAAGCATAGCCAGAATGCTCCTTAGAAGCAAGTACGGCGAGACTACGTCTCACATACTTCGGACATGTTACCAGGAGGGACCAGTCCCTGGAGAAGGACATCATGCTTGGTAAAGTAGAGGGTCAACACAAAAGAGGAAGACCCTCAATGAGATGGCTTTACACAGTGGCTGCAACAATGGGCTCAAGCACAACAACAATTGTTAAGATGGCACAGGACCGGGTAGGGTTTAGTTCTGTTGTGCATAGATAGGGTTGCTATGAGTTGGAACCGACTTGACGGCACCTAACAACAACAACAAAAAATACTTGAATAGAAAACTCTCCGTTGTTGTCTTAGTCGTCTAGTGATGATATGACAGAATGAGCACAAGTGGATGGCTTTAACAAATACAAATTTATTTTTTCACAGTTTAGGAGTCTGGAAGTCTGAGTTCAAGGCAGAAGCTCCAGGAGAAGGCTTTCTCTCTCTGCCGGCTCTGGAGGAAGGTCCTTGTCTCTTCAGCTTCTGCTTGGCACCTCTCTTCCTCCATCTCTGCTTCTTAGTTTGCTTGTTTAATCTCTTTTATATCTCAAAAGAGAGTGACTCAAAATACAGCCCACACTAATCCCGCCTGATTAACATAGCAAATACAATGAGATTATGATCACAGTCATAGAAGTTAGGGTTTACAACACATATTTTGGGGAGACACAATTCAATCCATAACAATTGTTTTTCATGAAATCCTTGTGAATCAGGGAACTTTAGGAATAGTAGGGCTGAGAGTTTCGTGCAAAGTTGCAAAGCCAGGACAAAAACCTAAATCTTCCAGCTCCATGAACCACACTCTAAGTGCAAATAAGTAAATGAATGTGTGTTTGTATGTGTATGTTTATACATACATACCTGCATACGTATACATACATATATACACTTTTTCATTTAATCCTCCTAGCTTTATAGTTCTACTTCTTTAAGAACTATCTGAAAGTCTACAGAATAAATGTACTGTGATTTATTTAACCATTTCTCTGTTGGTGGGCATTTAGGTTGATTTCCTTCTTTTTTTTTTTTTTTTGGCATACGTATAATACT
Organism: Dugong dugon; assembly: GCA_030035585.1. Classification (NCBI taxonomy): domain Eukaryota; kingdom Metazoa; phylum Chordata; class Mammalia; order Sirenia; family Dugongidae; genus Dugong; species Dugong dugon. The sequence continues at coordinate 14,236,203 of CM057472.1, read as the reverse complement.
AAAATGAATTGTTTGCCTATGTATCTTTATATACCATGTACAAGTATTTCTGTAGAATTAATTACTAGAAGTAGAACTGTTGGTCAAAGACAACACGTATTTTTAGTTTTGAAAGATGAGCAATATTTGCTAATTTTATTTAGTATTTCTATATCTCTCACCAAAAGTGAAGTTGGCCTGCAGGTTTTTTTGTGTGTGTTAAATGTATCCCATCTAGGTAAAAAAGTTATACTAGATCTACTGAGTTGGGCAGCTTTCCATCTTATTCTATGCTCCAGAACTATATAAACAACAGAAAAATATCTGTTCCTTAACGGTTCTTTAAAACCAGTTACTGAAACCATCTGGGCCTCTGGCTTTTTTAGAGGTAGACCTTTAACTACCAATGTTAGCAGTTATTACAGATTCTAATCTGCGGTCAGAGCCCCGGTGGTGTAGTGGTTAAGAGCTCGGCTACTAACTGAAATGTCCACAGTTCAAACCCACCAGGCGCTCCTTGGAAACCCTCTGGGCAGTTCTACTCTGCCTTATGAGGTCGCTATGAGTCGGAACCAACTCGACAGCACCTAACAACAACAACAATCTGCAGTCAGACTCAGGAGACACGACAGCTGTAATCTACTACTGTGTTTTCTTAGCTTTACAGAAGTATATGATTCAGGAAATACAGCCCCTTCACCTCCTCCAGAGGACCACTGGCTACCAGGTATATGATTTCTTTTGCTTCCTCACCCATGAGGCATGTAAAGCCACCAGAATGAGAGTCAAGGTGTGTGGGGGTCACCTAGACACAAGGAAGACACAGTCTCTATTTCCTAACAGCACTTTGCACCATTCCAGTCATGCAGGACCAGGTCTGTAAGCCAACCTGCATCTCCACCAGTCCAAGGGCAGACTCACGGATCCATTGCACAAAGGGCAGGCTGGCTGTCCACACTGACCTTAATTCTGTAGTTTCCAAAAGAGGGTCCAGACGTCAGACAGGTTTGGACCAGGCATGATGTTATGGCATTACACACACTAGTGGTCCTGCCAGGAATTTCTAACTTTTTTTTTACGCCAATTTTAAATAATTTTATTTCGTTCTAGGGAATCATATATTTCATCTACATGTTCAAATTCATTGGCAAATATTGATCATATATTGGTTTCCCCATCCATTCAGCTTCAGAAACTTCTGCTATTGTCTTTATTAATTCTTACATCCTATTTCTTTGGGTTAATTTTCCCACCTACATTCTTGAGTTGAGTATTTGTTTTACTTTCCATATGTCTTTCTTAGTGAATAAAGGTTCACAATTTTTTTTTTCTCGGTTCCAGTTTACATCTTTAAAAGCATGTTCTCATTTTGTTAATGTCTGAATGGATTTCGGGGGAAAAAAATTTTTTTCTTAATTAGCCAAAGTTATTTGCAAGAGCATTTAATTTCCAAGAATGTTTTTTGCAATTTTAGTAACCACTTCATTGTTAGGTAGTAAGAATGTGACATTGTAATTTCTACTATTTTGGGAAATTGTTGACTTTCCTTAATCAAGTTTTATAAAAAGCCAAGGTTGTTAATTGTTTCAATCATTCGCAGCCTTAGTTTTGGTCTGCTTCGATTTTCCAGTTTCTCAGAGAACCGTGTTAAAATTACAGAGCGATTGGTTTTGTCAATTTTCATTTCTAAAAGTTTTAGCTTCACATAGTGTAGAATGTTCTCTACATTAAAAGTTGGCTTATCCTGGTCAGATATACCTTTTATAAACACCAAGTTTTCTTCCTAGCTGCCTTAATATTTATATCCTGGTGACAGTATTGATATTGAACAAAAGAAAATATGTTCAGGTTTTATTTATCTGTCTGATGTATTTTTCTACATCCTTTTATTTCAGTTTTTCTGTGTCACTTTATTTAAAGAGTCTTAGTACCTCTTTGTTCTTTTCTTTTTACATTTGGATCTGCTGTTCTAGGAATTCTTTTGTAATGATTCTATTAACCTTCACCACCATGTTACCCACAACTATTTAGACAGGAAGTTTGATTTTTGTTTTTCTTCACCACGTTTCTGGAATTTGAGAAGTAAAAATGCACACGTATAGAATGTCCTTCAGAATTTGAGAATGTTGCAGTAAATTAAGTCACACCTCTGAAATGAGGTACTTTGTCTTCACATTTGAATAGTTTGTGTGTAGGATCCTAGAACCAATAATTTTCCCTTAGAAATTTCCTTAGCAATCTCTTTCTTAGCATTTTTTATTGCCTCCAAGGAAATAATCAATGTCTTAGTCTTCATCCTCTGGAAAGCAGAGTTCGAGTCAAAAATTAATCATTAAAGTGACGACATTTTATGGAAGGTGGAAGCCCAGGGCAGCAAAAATAAGTAACAGAGAGAAGTGGGGTAAGCAAAGATCCAGTGTGATACGTTACTGTGCTGGCTACGACCTCACAGTGTTCCACGAGGAGTCAGAAGTAGATGTCTTGGCAGGCATAATCCAAGTCTCTCTGGAAAGTTTGCATGGAATAACTGCACTTTTGATCAGCTTTGCATGAGGAATTGCCTACCCAATTCTCTCCTGTTCCCTCTTGGTCTAGAAGCCCTGGGGGACAGTGGTTAAGCATTCAGCTGCTAACCAAAAAGCAGTGTGAATCTACGAGCTGCTTCTTGGTGAAGCAGGTCTACTCTGTCCTACAGGGTTGCTATGAGCTGAAATCAGGTCAGGTTCAATTTGTGGAGAGAGAACGCTCTCACATTCTTTTGAGTTGCACCATCCTGTCCCTTTGAAGCTACTGAGGAAGCCAGTTTCCATATCCCACAATGTGACATTTTTTTCAAATCCAGATATTTTACGCATAGTAAATAAAAGAAGGCTCTATATATAGCATTCCCCAATCCTTCTTAATTTCATCTAAAACTATCTGTGTCCCTCCTCCCTTTTTTTAACATCTCTAGGTTCACCATGAAGAGCCCTCAATTGTACAGCCTAATAAGGAATTTAATATCAGAGTTTGTTGTATAGATCCAGGGTCACTATTATAGACCCCAGGGCTAGTAACTTCTATGATTACAAATTTGGTTTAGTTGCATTCAGTTTGTGGTTACCACAACCTCCAGATAGTAATTATTATGCTTCCAAGTAAATCTTTCCATCCTGTATTTGTGTTAATGGGTTTAGGTTTCTAAGTTACCAACCGACACGTGACTCTGTTGAATTTCATAATGTATGATGTTGTTGTTGTTAGGTGCCGTTGAGTCAGTTCTGACTCACAGCGACCCTATGTACAACAGAATGAAACACTGCCCAGTCCTGCGCCACTCTCACAATCATGCTATGCTTGAGCCTGCAATTGCAGCCACTGTATCAATTCATCTCATTGAGGGTCTTCCTCTTTTTTGCTGACCGTCTACTTTACCAAGCATGATGTCCTTCTCCAGGGACTGGTCCCTCCCGATAACATGCCCAAAGTATGTGAGACAATGAAGTCTCACCATCCTACCTTCTCAGGAGCATTCTGACTGTACTTCTTCCAAGACAGATTTGTTTGTTCTTCTGGCAGTCCATGGTATAGTCGGTATTCTTCACCAACACCATAATTTAAAGGCATGAATTTTTCTTCAGCCTTCCTTATTCATTGTCCAGCTTTCGCGTGCATATGAGGTGATTGAAAACACCACGGCTTGGGTCAGGCACACCTTAGTTCTCAAAGTGACATCTTTGCTTTTTTAACACTTTAAAGTGGTCTTTTGCAGCAGACTTGTCCAAGGCAATTGATTTCAATACGGCATTTGATTTCTCAACTGCTGCTTCCATGGGTGTTGATTGTGGATCCACTAAAATGAAATCCTTGACAACGTGAATCTTTTCTCTGTTTATCATGATGTTATTTATTGGTCCACTTGTTAGGATTTTTGTTTTACTTATGTTGAAGCTTAATCCATACTGAAGGCCGTAGTCTTTGATTTTCATAAGAAAGTCCTTTTCACTTTAAGCAAGCTAGATTTTGTCATATAATGGCTCCAAAACTCAGAGGTTAGAGCACTGGTCTTGTAAACCAGGGGTCATATGTTCAAATTTTGCTGGAGACTTTGAGGAAATGTATGTATAGGAAGCTTTAAAACTTATCAAAGTTTTATTTGTGTTTTTGATCTTAGCATACTCAGGGCCTTTCCCAAAGTCTCAGGACTGATTTCCAAGAAGCAGGCCCTGAGACAAGAATTCATGTGCAAGTCATTTAAGAAAGTACTCCCAGGAAAAAACAGTAAGAAAGTGGAGTAAGCAAGTCAGCAGCAGAGAAAAGGGCAAAAAAAGATGTGATTTCAGGTGAATTTCTGGCCTCAGCCTTAACCTGCAGGGGACACTGACAGCTGCAGTACACTCCACAATTATCCACATGGTTAGGTTCCAAAGACCAGGTTGTTATGAAAAAAATCAGCATTATGCAAAAATGGAGAATGACCACATCATATCACAAAATGGAGGATGATTACATCATTACATAACTGCCAAATCACTGAGAATCATGACCCAGCCAAGTTGACACATAACCTTAACCATCACAGCCAGCATTACTGTCGTCTTGTGCCTCAGTGTTCGTTACTGCCAGATGTATGTCATCAATGTACAAAATAGTCAGATAGTAGATTTTTTACAATTGTCATAAATGCAAAATATCAGATAATGAGATAGTCAATAAGTGAGGAGTAGGTGCACAATGAAAGCCCAAGCCTCTTACTTCAAATTAGGGAAAACACTGAGGAATAATTTATATTCCAGTCACTGACTGAGCAGAGTCCTCCATGGGGTTGGGGGAATAAACCCCCAGGCACTTCTGGCTTTCTGGGCCTGCATACTGAGTGTCACGAGATGGCAATTCTCTGAATGAGAGTTGCAGGTTCAGACTGCTGGAAGTAAGAGAACCCTTAAGCCAAGGAACGGGCTCACAATAACAGTAAAATGAATCTGAAGGGCCAAGGGTAGAGCACTGACAGTTTCTACTACAGACAGCTTACTTGCTTTCTAGTGTGACAAGATATTTCCCCATTAAAGAATCCATGACTCTTTGGAGAAATGGATGAATCCACTTTTGGGGCAGAAATCCAATCCATCTTAGAGCATGAAGATGAACCAGAAAAATTTAGCTACCATAGGCTGGGCCATGAGAATGCTCATTACTACTGGGTGGAAGGAGTCATGTTCTCTATGGATCCAGTTAGGTTGACTCTCAGTGTCCAAACCACTGTGGCTCTTACTAAGGAGGTGCAATGGAGGCTGTGCCAAATCCTGGCTCTCATTCTAGGGGAGGCTGATAATGCTAGTGGCATTAGCTGATGAGACCACAGCAATGATTTGTAGCCTTTTTATTGAGCAAGTGGCCAAGGTCTAAGGAGTAGGTGGGACCAAATCTTAGGAGACTTATTAACTGGATTCAGTAGACCCAAAAATCTAGGGATTGGGGCACACAGTATCCACAAAATGTTGAATCACAAATACTCCCAGCAGAAGCAGATCTTAGCTTTGTGGAGCTGCACCAGACTATAAAATCCTTCATGTACAGGAGGCCTAAAGTGCAGCAGGAGTTACCCTTCTGGTGCGTCATGTCTGAGCTGCCAGAGCAGCTACCCTCCCATCCAATTCTTCCATTTTAGCCCTCCATATTGGAACGATGATCTTAGACGCCATCTAATTAATGAAGACCTACAATAATCAAAGACGGTAGAATAAATGACAAAACCTGATTATGAAATCAAAAATTCTAACCAGAGTGACCCTTAACAATAATTTTTACTATTTATGTTGAAAGTAAAAATTCTAATGAGATAGTTAAGGTCAATTTTTCATAGTTGGATATGTGAAGATTTAAATTACATAGAGTGATAGTAGTCAGAATTCATCCCAAAATAGAACCCTATATTGGTAAGGGGCATGCAGAATTTCATAAAGAAAAAAATTTTTTCAAGGAAATTTCAGGCTGCATAATCCTTTGGAAAAACTTTATGAAATTCTTACATGAGCGTGCCCAGGTAGCGGAACCAGTATTTGAATAAAAGTATGGTACTATGTCTTTGAAATGACATTTCTTAGAGATAAAGCTGCTCTTCTCTTTGAATACTTAAGCTTCCTTTACTTTGTGTTTTACACCATGATTAAACAGTGCATGTTCTCCAAAAGTTTGTTCTACTACGACTTTGGGATGATGCTTGACAAGCTAATGCTGCAGATGGGGAAACAGCAGGAACAAAATTCTGATGTGTGTTTGTGCAAGTGTATTTTGTTTCTGTCACAGTTTCTATATTAACCATGCAGTAGATGAGAGCACGAGAGATGAGCAAGCAATACACTGTCCTGCCTACATTAAGCAAGATGGGTTGAAATAAAAAGCATCCCATGTTATCCCTTAACATTACACTGCAACAGTATCTTGGGTCCTTCCTTGGCCTTGTTAAGTAAATGCCCTAAAAGTATAGAGAGTACCTTGTTTAAGTTTAGTGGGATTCTCAGGTATAACACTAGTTTGAGCTCCAGTATAGATTAAAATTATGAAGTTTTACCAATTGGTGCATCCCAGTAGATGTTAAGGTTAATTCAAGTACCTATGTTGTAAAGGTGTAAAAGTCAGTCAGCACACTTTTATCTCTTGGTTGTATAAATTCGTTTACTAAATTTTGAATTTCCAGTGGGGTCAATTTATAGACCTCTGTTTCAATTTTTGTTTCTTTACCTTGTATTCAAGTTTTGGGGGGTTGTTTGTTTGTTTTGCTTTTGTTCTTGATTTTTGGTTGTTTTTTTGTTTGTTTCATTTTAAGCTTTTTGTTTGTTTGTTTTGGTGATTACTAGATATACTTTGGGAAGGTGGTCCTCTCTCCCCTGCTCATTTTTATGTTTCTCCCTCCAGAGAAACTAAAACTAGTATCATAAGGGTTTTAGGGGCCTCCCTCATGGCATGGTTGCTTTATTGGGCTTATAGCCCCAAGCTTAAATTAGGTTTGAATTAATCCCTTGATTGTGCCATGGGAGTTCTATAGATGTTTTTCCTACAACACGGAAGATGAAGGTCTTTATTGCAACAGAGGCATAGCCAACAGAAGCAGCTAAGATTTTCCAGAGTACTAGTGGGCCCTTTCCTTTTAGGAGTGTAACTTTAGCTTGCCATATAGTAGCCATTTTTATTTCACACAGTGACCACCCAATGGGCCCGTATATTGCACAGGGTATCAGTCTTTCCCCTGAGGTCTCTATAGAACAAGAGTCGATGCCTGCTTGAGGCACACAGCCAATAGCCACAGACTAAGAATTGTTCCCCTGAGCCTAACATCAGTCACAGCTTATACTGAAATTGAAACACACAATTCAATATGAGAGACACACAGAAATGTCCAGGCCTTGACCCAAGGTCACTTTAAGAAGGACACCAATCTCACATTCCTGGCCCTAAATGCTAATTATTAAAATTTCCACCTTAGGTCAGTTAAATCTGTAAGTGCAAGCTTACCAGCAGGCAACAGACAACAATACAGCTCAAAGAACATGCTAGCCAAAAACATCAGAGCCAGTTATCAAACCAAAGCACAAGACGAAAAAGCCCAGTGATGGTGGTCATTGCCTAGACATCCTGCTCTCTGTGCCATTGTTGCAGTCAGCTTGCAGTGGTGAAATGGACCATACAAAGTTGAGATTGATGAAACCATAGAAGCACCAAGAAGGTATGGAGAAGTTTATTACTTACATATGAGGCTTATTCTGGAGAGCAAAGAAAGTTCCCAAATAGGTCAAAAAAGGCTTGAAAGAGAGCAGAAAGGGGAGATTTGTTTGTGTTAGGAGGTGGGGCTGAGATGAGGGTGTTAGGCTGGTGCTTGCGTGGTTTGAACTTCCTGCTAATGCCAAAGGAGGGAGCATGTAATTTTCCTCATTAGCTTGCCCAGATGTGGGGCAAGAAGGAAAGAGGGAGGGGTGGATTTGAAAGATGTCAGTAGTCAAATGTCAAAAATGGAGTCAGATTCTTTATTATATAACTTGCCACTGAATGCAAACTCCTTTGCTGTAATACCTCACATATGTCTAAAAACAAGTAACTTCTGTTGTCAATTTGGGTGTTAACAACTGTGGTCAACTTCCTCTGGCTTCCAGCCAGAAGGAAAAGGTCATGAAGTAGCACAGGTTATATCAGGTCCTAATTAGTGACCCATGCCCAAATGCATTCTCAAATACTTTGAATGCCCTAAAATGTAGAGTCTATAATTGTATCACTCAGTTCCACCTAGAACTCCACCATTTTATAAAGCATTGCTTCCTGTACCTAAGGTAACAAAAGCCCCCCTTCTGGTATGGTCAACAGCTAGGTGCTTCCATCCCAGCCAGCACTGCCATTTGTCCATATGAACTAAATGGCCACCTCGGAAAGGATAAAACCCAAATATTAAGCGACAAATTCTATTTTCACAGTGACATTACCATCCATCGTTCATGTTGAAATTGATCATAACAAGTAAACTAAATTTCCTCATCAGAATTTCAATCTGGAGATAAAACTATATCTGTACCACTGGTTAGAATCATGTATACTCCATAACAATGTGGTGTCCTATTTGGAGATGGTCTTAGTTAAGAGTTTCTTTTTTCCTAGATATTTCTGTTTGTGTATTCCTTATGAAAAATATCATGAAATTCTTATCAGAGTAAGCCCCAGTAGGTCAATCAGTGTTTTCAGTAAAAGACTGGTACTAAATATATTTGAAATCCTATTGTTTGGGAATGAACACATTCATCACCAAATCTGTAAAATTTCTTCCTGCAGTGTTAATCATATTCCTCCTTAGACAAATGCACATGTTTCCAAACACGTCTGTCTTACTCTGGCCTTGGTTCGTACACCCACTGGGATCTTGAGGAAGGATATTAACAAGTCACCCTGAAGGCTGTAAGTAAATGCTTTTACTAATTGGCTCTACTTGCTCCTCCAAACATTCTCACCATCTTGGGCTCATGACATAGACTGGCCACCTTAGAAATGTCTTTCTTTTTACTTGATAAGGGATAAAATATTGTGGTCATCAAGGACAGAACCTAGTGTCAGGTTAACAGATATTTTTACCTGAAGATGGCAGGAACACTGTGATAGGCAATGTCCCCCAAGATTCCCAACCCCTGGTGTATATGACTAGTATAATACCTTCCCCTTGAGTGTTGGCAGGATTTGTGAATATGATAGGATTACACTCCATAATTAGGTCACGTTACAAGGCAATCAATAGGAAATAGTCATGATCAATAATGGTGAATGCACTGAGGTCACAATTCCTGCCACAAGCTGAGCTCTGAGTTCTTTCTGTTTTTGTTTTTGTTTCTGTGAGAAAGATACAAAATATGATGAACATCTGCCTTCATTTGGTATCCATAGACCGAACCCTCAGGAATGGATTATAGCTACTTGGAAAAAAGGCAAACTGAAAATGGATTTAACAGTTGTTTTTTCAGTGGGTTTGGGAGCTCCAGTCTTGCTGAGAACATTTTCCTACAGCTGGTTTGTCTAGAATTCTTGGCACAGGGATGGCTGGCCGAATCAGATTCAACAGGAAGACCAATGATGGTAGCATAATTTCGAATTAAAAAGGGAGAGAGGAGCCACTTGTTTGGTGGCTCAAGCAGTATGTTAGTTATCTATTACCATATAACAAATTTCTCCGAAACCTAGCTTGAAACAACAAACGTTTATTATCTCTGAAAATCAATAATCCAGGAGTGGTTTAGCTAGGTTTGGGCTCAGGGTCTCCCATGAGTTCTCAGTCAAGATGGAACAGAGTTTTAGTTATCTGAGGGCTTGATTGAGACAAAAGGATTTGCTTCCAAGTTCATTAACTTGGCTTCAGTTGTGGACCTCTCCATAGGGCTGCTTTCCCCAGAATTAGTGATCAGAGACAGAGAGCAACTAATATCGATGTATTGTGTACTTTATAACTTAATCTTGAAAGTTACATGCCATCACTCTTGCCATATCCTATTGAACACAAAGAACAACCCTGTACAATGTGAGAAGGGATTAATTACACATGAGTGTAAACATCAGCAGTCAGTAATAATTAGGAGCCATCCTAGAAGCTGATTACAACAATTGGTGAACTAATCCTACAAGATTTAAGTCTAGTTCATATACCTCTTGTGACCTAGCACCTCACCAAAAATTAGAACATACATCCATGTATCTGAGGTTGAAAATATTTCACAGGGTAGGTGCTTTGGGAATCCCACAGGACTGAGGTAAAATGTCTGGATTACCAATAACTACAGATTTCCAATGACTACCTTCTCCTACTATTGACCACTATCTTCTCCTCACTCAATAAGCCTCAAACTATGTGATCAGTTGGACCTTCTCAGCTGGGGGATGACTCAAACCTCACAGCTAATGACCTGAAATATTCACACAACTGCTCAACTCATTTGTACTGTCCTTCTTCCATATCTTGCTGCCAAGACCAACCTTAGATCAAGCTTACTAGCTTGGCTTGGTTCTCTAATAAACAGAGCCTGGTGGTGTATTTTGGAGGTGAACTCCATGTCCTCAAAGAAAAGGAGAAAAGAAAATGAGACCTGGAAGGAAATGAATCATCATGTCAGCTACTGCTTCATGAAAGAGTCACAGAAGGAAAATCACACCTGTTTAGGGTCAGGCTCAGTGGCAACTGAGAAGGAGAAAGAGGTTCTAGGAGGTGAGAAGCACTGAGATAATCCGAGCGGGCACATGAGAGCTATGTCAATTACATGCATAATCTGTCTTCTCTGCCCACATAATGAGACTTGGGAAAAATTATCCAACAAAGCAAATATCTGCCTCTCAAACTCATAATCCCCAGTCTAAGCTGTTCCCAGTGTGTGATTAGGTTTACTGGGCCTGCCCCCTCCACTGCTGCTCATCTCTGACTTGTACCGGTCTCTGATTTCATTTCTGAGATTGGATGATACCGATGGGTGATCTCAACAGGGAAGTCGTCCGAGGGCACAATATAATATTAGAATGAGACAGGCATTTAGTAGCTGAGAGAGAAAAGAGGAAAGGTTTTGGTTTGGTTAATTAGGAAATACTTCAGGACTGTCCTTAATTTGGTAATAGAAGCTTCAGCTAAAATCTTATTATATGTAGCCCCATCTATCATTTGTTCAAAATGGACCTAATTTATCCCTCCTCTTTCTGTTGCTCCTTTATCACTCCTTATTTATGCTATAAGTTATTTCATAAGGTGAGACGCTTTTATCTCTCTGATACATAGCTGAAAACCTTAGGATTTCATGTTTACCCATTGCCTTCGAGTAGGATTTCACATAGACATTTTAAATGTTTCTAAGACTGGCTAAATGATTAAGATAATGCCGGCCAAAATTCTGAGGCATTGTTCTTCTGTCTCATGACACTGAGATGCTGAATAAGTGCTCATAAACTAATGTGGGAAAGTGGAGGCTGATGAAGATAGGCCTTAATATTCAGTATTTAAAGTCAGTATTGTTAGCCAGAGTTAAAAGTGTTATTTCCTTGGGCTTAGTAAAACCCTCAGAGAACATTCTCAGTGTTTTGGAGTACCTCATAATTTTTCCAACAAACAGAACAGCTTCCATGCTGGTTGACCCAATATTTGGGCTCATGTCTCTGGAGATATGCTGAGGTTTGGAGTTGGTGAGATGGTTTCATAGACAAGGCTTGTGGTCCTCTTCTTGAGACAGACTGGCCACGTCTTTCACTGTTTATCTGTCTTAATGTAAAATTTTTGAGAAAAGACACTTAGAGATCACTTTCCAAATTGCCACTCTTTCCTAAATTTATCTGGGGTTTGCAGAATAATCAGTATCCTCTGAAATCACTAATAAGTCAGCACTGATATTCTCTTCCCTTCTGCACATCTTATCAAAGACTTTATACAGCTTAACCTTTTCATAGTCCATTGGTATACCCCAAAACCAACAGTGATCTTGGTATCCACAACCATCCCTTTGTACCAAAATTATGTAACTGCTTTCACCCCAAACTTAATTTGCTCTAAACCTAGGTAATAATTTTCCTATAATTAAGATGTGTTGAAATTCAAATGACTTGAAAACTCCCAGGCCTGAATTGCCCTAGTTCCCTAGAAAACCTACCTAATGGCAGGCTCTCAAACTTTCTTCCCTTTGTTTGCCTCATCGTTCTAGTGATTCTCTGGAAGTTCCAAGTGGAGAGAAGGGTGTCTCATAATGCTTCCACAATGCAGTTTGCTTTTCTTATTGTTCCTTTTCAGTTAACATCACTGCCTTAATTTCCCAAACTAGAAATCTGGCAGACAATAAGCTTTGAAAATGGCAAATTAGAATGCTGGACAGAGAAGTAAACCATTGTTTTAATCTACCTCATCTCTCCAATCCATTATTCAACCTTTATTCTGACTATCCTTGTAAGGACAGCAGTTATGTTGGATTTAGGGCCCACTTTAATCCAATAAAATTGTATCTTAACTACATAATTACCTCTTGTGACGGTTAAGGTTGTTTGTAAACTTGGCTGGGCCAAGATTCTCAGTGGTTTCACAGTTATGATGTAGTTTGGCAGTTATATTATGATGTAATTTGGCAGTTATGTAGTGATGTAATCAACTCTATGATGAGATCTGCAATGACCAGCCAATCAGTAGAAAGGGAGTTTCCTTGAGGGCGTGGCCTGCCTCCAGTATATAAAGGGATGTTCCAGCAAGGTTCCCACTCTGGATCCTGAATTCAGATCATCATCATCTGACCTTTGGTTCTTGGGACTTGAGCTAGCAGCTTACTTGCCGACCTTGAGATTCATTGGCCTCCGCAGCCTGTGAGCTAGCAGCCTGTCATCTGACTTGCCCTTCTTGGGTTCGTCAGCCCCTGCAGCTACATGAGTCAGGAGAAGCCTCCAGCCTGAAGCGCCTGACCCAGAGACTTGACACTTACCAGTTTCTACAACTGTGTGAGCCAATTCCTTGAGAAAAATCTCTCTCTCTCTGTCTCTCTAATATATATGTTGTTGTTGTTAGGTGCCATTGAGTAGGTTCCAACTCATAGATACCCCATGTACAATTGAACAAAACACTGCCCAGTCCTGCGCCATCCTCATAATCATTGTTATGCTTGAGCCCATTGTTGCAGCCACTGTGTCAATCCATCTCGTTCAGGGTCTTCTTCTTTTTCATTGACAATCTACTTTACCAAGCATGATGTCCTTCTCCAGGGACTGATCCCTTCTGATAATGTGCCCAAAGTATGTGAGATGTAGCCTCACCATCCTTGCTTCAAAGGAGCATTCTGGTTGTACTTCTTCCAAGACAGATTTGAGCATTCTGGTTGTACTTCTTCCAAGACAGATTTGCTCATTCTTTTGGCAATACATCGTATATTCAGTATTCTTTGCCAACACCACAATTCAAAGGCATTGATTCTTCTTCAGTCTTCCTTATTCATTGTCCAGCTTTCATATGCATATGAGATGATTGAAAACACCATGGCTTGGGTTAGGTGCACTTTAGTCTTCAAGGTGACATCTTTGCTTTTTAACACTCTACAGAGGTCTTTTGCAGCAGATATGCTCAATGCAATGTTTCATTTGATTTCTTGACTGCTGCTTCCATGGTTGTGGATCCAAGTAAAATGAAATTCTGGGCAACTTCAATCTTTTCTCGGTTTATCAAAATGTTGCTCATTGATCCAGTTGTGAGGATTTTTGTTTTCTTTATGTTGAGGTGTAATCCATACCAAAGGCTGTGGTCTTTGATCCTCATCAGTAAGTGCTTCAAGTCCTCTTCACTTTCAGCAAGCAAGGTTGTGTCATCTGCATATTGCAGGTGAATGAGTCTTCCTCCAATCCTGATGCCGCATTCTTCTTCATATAGTCCAGCTTCTCAGATTGTTTGCTCAGCATACAGATTGAATAAGTATGGTGAAAGGATACAACCCTGATACCCAACTTTCCTGACTTTAAACCACACAGTATCCCCTTGTTTCATTTGAATTACTGCCTCTTGACCTATGTACAAGTTCCTCATGAGTACAATTAAGTGTTCTGGAATTCCCATTCTTTGCAATGTTATCCATAATTTGTTATGATCCACACAGTTGAACGCCTTTGCATAGTCAATAAAACACAGGTAAACATCTTTCTGGTATTCTTTGCTTTCAGTCAGGATCCATCTGACATCAGCAATGATAACTGGTTGCTGTCAAGTCAATTCCAACTCATAGCAATCCTATAGGACAGAGTAGAACTACCCCATAGGATTTCCAAGGAGCGGCTGTTGGATTCAAACTGTTGACTTTTTGGTTAGCAGCTAAACACTTAACCATTGCATCACCAGGGCTCCCTGTGCCAAGAGGACCACCATAGAGGTATGTGCCTCACTGGTTTTCCTTCTCTAGAGAACCCAGCCTAAGACACCTCTGCAAAGTTGCTACTGCCAAATTGGTTGCAGACGGACATGAATTTTGGGGGTCACTATTCAACCCAGTACAACAGCAAAATGTTATTTAATTCTGAGAGTAAACTCTGTGTCTTATTCACTTGCTGTCTCTTTCTCAGTAAGAACTTTAGGATCCCCAATCTTATCTTCAACAGATTGCTTATATATTTATTCTGGGTGATAGTTGTGTTACTGAGGAAATTTTTTATGTATCTTAGCTATAAATTCAAAAGGTCATTGGACAGTTGCATAGAGTCCCAGTGTTCTTGATTCTCTCTCTCTAGACCCTTTTATGGTCTCCAGGATTAGAAAGTAGTTTCACACTTGCCAAAAAATATTTTGGTGTTATATTTTACCTAGCTAAAAAAGAGAGAGAAATTATTTCTGTCTATGTCTGGATTGGCAAGGCATTTAAGGAGAAAGAAGATACTTTAGTCACAGAATGCAAGCCTTTGGGTTACTTGGTTACAACCATAAGTGAAAACTCTAGCACTGCTCAGTGTGCAGCTGGAGTCAGTATCCAAAAGAACTAAACAGCATTTATGAAGCCCTATTGTCTTAGTTATTATCTGGTGCTGTTATAACATAAATACCACAAGTGGATGGCTCTTACAAAGAGAAGTTTATTATCTTACAGTCTAGTGGCTAGAAGTCCTAATCTAGGGTGCCAGCTCCATTAGAAGGTTTTCTCCCTCTATCAGCTCTGGGGAAGGTCCTTGTCATTAATCTTCCCTGGTCGAGGAGCTTCTTGACGCAGGGACTCCAGGTCCAAAGAACATGATATTCTCCTGGCTCTTGTTTCTTTGTGGTGTGAGGTCCCCATATTTCTCTGCTAGTTTCTCGCTTTTATATTTCAAATGAGATTGACTTAAGACAAAACCTATTCTTGTTGATTACGTCCTGCCTCATTAACATCCCTGCCTCTAGTCCTGCCTCATTGACATCATAGAGGTAGGATTTACAACACATAGGAAAATCACATCAGATTATAAAATGGTGAACAATCACACAATAGTGGGAATCATGGCCTAGCCAAGTTGACAGATATTTTGGGGGACACAATTCCATCCATGACAAACAGCCACTCTCACTAAAGGCCCTTTGGGGAAGTCTGGGAGAAAGAATACCCATATAAATTTTTGGCAATGTAGTGGGATCCTTCCTCAAGTAGACCCAGCCTTCCCTTCATTCAAGGGGTCGTGGGTCTTTAAACTCGCTCAAGTCTGGGAATTGATTGAGGGGCCGTGATTCTCTGTTCTGGTGATTCAATTTAGACTGCCATTCACTTCATCTAGAATTCTTCCACTTGTACAGATCAAGTAAATATTTAGTAGATTTCCTATCTATTTCACTCCTAGGAACACTATGACTAAGTAGCCAATGCCATAAGTCCATAGGAGTCAAACTATTCTGATTACTGCTTCGACTCAGCTGTCCATTACAGTAACCATGCCCACCTTGTCTTTATCGATTGAGTGCTGCCACTTGGCCCCTACCAACAAGGGGTCCAACCAGACCCATTACAGTTAGGTGTCTTAATTCAGTTAGGGCAGTTCCCACTGTCAAATCTGACTTACATAAAATAGCAATCACAGCAGTCTTCAAGGATGCTGAGGCTCTCTTCACAAATTTGTTCCTCACCGTTGTGGTAAAAGATGTGTCCTCTGGGCACTCCATGTATAGGTCTGTGGGTCTAACCTGATAAATCCATCCTAACATGCCAATTTCCCTAAGTCTTTGGATACCTTCTTCTACATTAACCAAGGCAGGTCTGGTACTTCAATCTGATTTAGTGCAGGCCACCACGTAACTGATGCTTCAGTGAATGAACTCAACCAAATAAACTATTAGATCCTTTCCTAACTTCTCCAGCTGAAACATTGAATGAAGAATCTGTGCTTAGTAGTTCCATATGAATAAACTCAGACTGATCCAACTTTATGTTCCTTTCACCATTATCCCACACCCTTAATAGCCATTCCCACACATATTCCCCAGTTTCTGTTGGTACTTATTAGAAAAGTCAGGCAGTTCTTTTGGAGTGTAGCATACCTCCTCCTGGGTCACACTTTGTACTTCACCTTTTGGGGCTCACTGGGACTTAAGTCTTCTTATAGGTATAGAAGCAAAAATGGGTGCTGGGGATTGGTCCTGGGAATATTCAGCAATGTCTTGCAAAGCATCTACCCCAGGCAATGTCCCAGACAATGACTCAGATAGGCAGATGATATCTCAGACACAGCTGGATTAATTTCATCAGATGGAGGTGAAAGGGATAATGGTTTTACTGGGGGAGTAGCTTAGCTGTCAAAGATGGAGTAATCTCTTCAGATGGGAGTAAGACGGTTGGTTCTGTTGGCAGGAGTGATTCAACAGAATTTAATGGCTCAATGTCCCCAGCTTCCTGATTATCTGCCCATATACCCCATCCCAAGTTTCAGAATCTCATATCTTTCTAATCGATGCCTTCACTTTAACTTCCGACATAACTGAAGATTGGGAATTAAGTTGGTGTTGTAATTCAGCCACTCTTATGATAAGACTGTGAGTTTAGTTTTCAGCAATATCAGCTCTGTTACTACAAGAAACAAGCCTTTCTTTCAAGGCACAAGTGGTAACTTTGAGGTCTTTTACATGGCACTTCAGCCATGACTCTGAAACCCTGAGCTCATCTTTCTTTCACCACTTTTTCTAGTGAAAGTAGGACAAACAACCAGCTTCCCTATACTTCTCATTCTGAGAAAATCGTAGAAAAGTATCAAACACGTAATCACCCAGAGCCTCACTTCTCTTCATCTTTTGGTGATGATGTTTTGCATATTAACATTGCCACCTCACACCATTTATTAGCAGCTTCCTCTTTACTACTGGAGGCAGAGTCATCAGTGCCTTTAAGACTAGTCAGACTTGAGAACCAATTTAGAAAACCCATCCTTATGATTTTGTTTCTCTAGAACCACTCTTGGTACCAAATGTCTTAGGCTGGGTTCTCTAGAGAAGCAAAACCAGTGAAGTGTATATGTATATATATATATAGAGAGAGATTTATCTCAAGGAAATATCTTATGCAGTTGTAGAAGCTGGCAAGTTCCAAGTCCCTGGGTCAGATATCAGTCTGGAGGCTTCTCCTGACTCACGTAGCTGCAGGGGCTCACGAACCCAAGAAGAGCAAGTCATACGGCAGGCTGCTGGCTCACAGGCTGTGAAGGCCAGCAAATCTCAAGTTGTCAGGTAAGACAGCAAGCCACAGGCTCAAGTCCCAAGAGTGAGAAGTTAGATGATGATGAGCCAGATGCAGTATGCAGAGTGAACAAAAGCCAGTGAGCTTTGCCAGAACTTCCTTATATATTGGATGCAGGCCACACCTCCAAGGAAATTCCCCTTACAACTGATTGGCTGATCATCAGATCACATCATGGAGGTGATTAAATCATATCACAAAATGGAAGATAACTACATCATTACTTAACAGCCAAACTACATCATTACATAACTGTCAAACCACCAAGAAACATGGCCCAGCCAAGTTACACACAACCTTAAACATCACAGTGATTATCAGAACAGCACTTTAGAGAGATTAATTTGAGCAATAGGGTATAGGGGAGTGAGAAGAATAAAGAGAAAATAGATTTTTAAAGTAGTAATATGAGGCTTATGATGATTTCTGACAATCCCTGGGGAAGTTCTTCTCAACTTCCCAATAAAACATCTATAAAGGCACAAAGTCTACTTAGAAAGAGAACCCACCAGCTTGGAAGTAGATAGATGCTTCAGCCCTTCCTCACAGTATGCCATGGATTATAGATAAAGGTGCTGTACAACAAGATTATTAAGCAACTAATTCTTTGGTTACCTCAAAAATTGTTACCTACAGGTAGAATTTGTGTCCCTCTTGGCCCCCCATCAGTACATTTTTCTACAGATATTCGAAAACTGTGACTCCAATAAAATAACAAAACAACATAAAAATGTTGGAACCCAATTACAAAACTATAATCCTAGCATTTGCCACCTGCTGGGTTATTCACCTCTCTTGCCCACAGTGTTCTGATAGACGTTATATTCCTCTGAATATTATATATCCCAGAACCATGCGGCTGGATGGAATAAGACTCTTCTATCATTAACGAACTGAGGCAAAGACAAAATCCTGAAACACTAATAATTAGGAAGGGAGCTATGCAAGACTTTCCTTTCCAGCTGTAGATTTGACAAGGGGATTTGAGTAGGGCTGTGCGCAATCAAGTCACAATTGACTCGACGGTAACCGTTTTTTGTTTTTTTTTGTTGTTTTAATGAGCCCCTGGTGATGCAGTGGTTAAGAGTTCAGCTGATAGCCAGAAGGTCAGCAGTTTGAACCCACCAGCTGCTCCTTGGAAACCCTGTTGGGCAGTTCTATTCCATCCTATCTGCTCTCTATGCGTCAGGATCAACTCAATGGTAACTGTTTTTTTAACGAGCTCCTGTGGTGCAGTGGTTAAGTGCTTGGCTGCTAACTGAAAGACTGGCAGTTCAAACCCACCAGGTGCTCATCGGCAGAAATATGTGGCAGTCTGCTTTTGTAAAGGTTACAGCCTTAGAAACCCTATGGAGCAGTTCTACTCTGTCCTATAGGGTCACTATGAGTCAGAATTGACTTGATGCCAACGGGTTTGGCTTTTGTTGTTGTTCTTGTTGTTTTATTTGTTTGTTTTGTTTTTTTGTTTGTTTAATGAGCCCCTGAGGCATACCTGGGTGGCATAAATGGTTAAATGTTTGGCTGCTAGTTCTAAAGGTTGGCAGTTCTAGTCCACCCAGAGGTGCCTCTGAAGAAAGTTCTGGTGATCTACCTCCAAACATGGTCAGCCAATGAGAATTCTATGGAGCACAGTTCTACTCTGTCATACATCGGTGGCTCAGTCAGAATCAACTCCTATGGCAATTGTTAGCGGTGGTGGTTAGTCAAGAAAGTTCTCATAATCGGTTTTCTTCTGCCTAACCAGTGAAAACCATACCGCCAAAAAGACATAGTATTATAGACTCAACGGGAGCAAACTTCCTAAAAGTTACTTTCTACAAAACTTAGAAAACTATTTTAAGAAAAATGCTTGTCATCCTCACTAAAACACATGAAAATATCATCCCTAAGTATGGGAACAAAAAGTAAAAAGAAATATAACAGGTGATATGAGAAAAGAGGGGCAAAAAAACTAAAAATGAAGTTGAATAATTTAAATCTTTATTAAAAGAAAAGAATAACATTCATTCTGCATATAATAGAATCAGTGATATAGAAGACATACTTCGTAAGCGCTCCCTGAATGCATGGAAAATGGGTCAAAGTAAATGTCAGGATGAAGTGAAAGAGTAGATATCCATTTTTTGTTCCCCATTTCTATAATTGCAAGTCTTCAGGAGTAATAATGAAACAATAAAAGCAGAAGTAAAATAATATGAATGATAAAACTTTCCTGAGATGAAAAACTTCATACGGAATTAAAAGTGTTCTCCAAATTCTAAGTAAAATTAAAAGAGCAATGCTTAGACATATTCTAGCAGGATTTTAAAATTACAACTGTATGATAAAGAGAAAACATTATTTAAAATAAATAATGATTGTATCTACTTTTTACTAGTATAATTCAAATTAAATTTGGGAATTTTATTTGTGATGAGGTAGTAAGTTTTTTATTAACTTGTTGTTTTGTCTGGACAACGGCCTTGAGAACTTCTCTGAGCCTAAGTCACACATATATGGGATAAACTTATATATATGTGTGACTTCAGTTGAACAGAGACTTAATACTGAGACATTTTCCCAGAGAACAGCCTGGAAGTAACGTAGAAAATGTGTGAAAGAGAAGTTCTAATGGAATTTCCAGGAAAAAAATATAGAAGTAATATTCAAAAATAATTCTGTGCACCTTCAATCTAAAAACGTGTTTTTTATTTCTAGAAAATGTTTAACCAAGATCTGAGTAGAATTAATAAAAATAAATCCACAACCAGAAAAACCATGGATTTCACTTTATTTATGATAGTTTGTAGATTCTTTTAGTTTGTCATTCCTTTATATACATTCTGTCTCAACTAGCTCTTAGATTAGCAGAAGACATTCATCAGCATAAATAAATTCCAGAAGAAAATAAACTAAACTCCTCACAATTCTGAGAGAAATACGAACTACATAGAATTTTTTACCTAGCTAGACTGCTACTCAAGAGTATGGGCACAATAGACATTTTCAGAAGTACAAGAACTACATTTATTTCCACAAGGATCTGTGCATGGTATACTCTATTAAATAATTGCTATAGCAAAAGACATGAAGGAATGGGATTTAAAAAAAAAAGTGGTGAACCAAAAACTAAGTAAAATATTAGTAAATATTGTGTTTTGTAGTTTTCTATACACTGGTCTTGCACATATTTTGCTAAATTTATCCCTACGTATTTCATGTTTCTTTTTATTCTATTATTAACAGTATTTTTTAAAATATAAATTGCTAGTTGTTTGTTGCTAGTATATAGAAACACAACTGATTTTTGTTTTTCACCTTGAATATTGTGACCTTGCTAAATTCATTTTTTTTTTTATTTCCTATAACTTTTTTTGTGAATTCCTTCATATTTTCTAGTAGATGGTTATATTGTCTTCCAATGAAAATATTTTTATTTAAAACAATTGGTAAATATAACTAGAACTAAAATCTTATTATTTAAAAGGTAGAACTAAGTTTATCTGCATTAATAGAAAAGATAGGAGGGATGACTTCAATATCTTTGGTTTCCTCTCAAGAAGAAAATACCAGCACATTAATTATGCACTGCATACTATAAGGAAACCCTGGTGGTGTAGTGGTTAAGAGTTATGGCTGCTAACCAAAAGGTCAGTAGTCTGAATCCATCAGGTGCTTGGAAACTATATGTGGCAGTTCTACTCTGTCCTATAGGGTTACTATGAGTCGGAATCAACTCAACGGCAACAGGTTTGGTTTTTTTGGCTTTTGCATACTATAAACTTCATTATAAAATATAATTTTAAAATGTCTTTTTCAACTTTTAAATCTGCGAGGTGGAAAAAATAGAGAAAATTTTATTAAGCCAAAAGAAAGCAAGGAATAGAAAAGGAAAATAATAAACAATAAAGAAAACACAGAGTAAGCTGTGCAAAAAAAAAAAAAAACACGTTGCTTTCAAGTCAATTCTGACTCATGGTGGTCCTGTGTGTGTCAGACTAGAACTGTGCTCCATAAGGTTTTCTTGGCTGTAATCTTTACATAAGTGGATTGTCAGGCCTTTCTTCTGTGCTGCCACTGCATGGGTTCGAACTGCCAACCTTTAGGTTAGTAGTCAAGCACAAACTGCTTTTGCCACCCAGGGACCTAATTGTACTGGGGCCAGGACATGTGTTCCTTTCTTGGAGAAAGTTGCTGATATCCCTTCTAGATGTTCTGTCTGCATTGAAACATGGAAGGACAGTCAATTACAAAGATGCATTATCAAGTGATCTACTGCTGTAGGTGACTGATGCTAAATATTGTGGGAACCTCTTGAGGAGTATGAGGAATGCATCTCAGAACTGCTTCCCCAAGAGATGGAGGGGCATTTATCCATTAGCTTCCACTCCCATTGGGTTGGAGATTTCTCCTTAAGGCATTAACTCCACCACACTCCTGAGCTGAGTATCGTGAACACCCATTGGGCTCTCACAGACCCCACACTATGACATCAGGAGACCCAGGGCAGGAAGCATGAGAGTCACAGTGCAAGCTTGGCGTGAGGTAATGTGAGTGCAAGGGTCAGAGTCAGTGTGAAATTGTTGGCCATAGACATTGCTGGAATCGGAGGTGAGGCAGAGATAATAGGAGACTTTGCATATCAGAGGTCTGAAATTCTAGCATACTCCTTGACTGTGTGAACAACAGCTATATTGTTGTTGTTGCTGGAGCTACACAAAGAAGGGAAGACACTATAATGAGTTGGCTCCTAATGGCTCCCTACATCTTGTTTAAAAAAAAAAGTTGCTGTCGAGTCTATTCTGACCCACGGCAACACCATGTGTCAGAGGAGGACGGTGTTCCATTGAGTTTTCAGTTGCTGTGATCTTTCTGAAGTATATCGCCACATCTTTCTTCTGAGGTTCTCTGGGTAGATTTGAACTACCAATCTGTTGATTAGTAGCTAAGCACTTAACTATTTGCGCCACTCAGGGACTCCTACACCCTGTTACATATTTGTAAATACTTTTTCCTTTGTAAATCAACCCTCCTTGAATTACCCCATTTTGAGTAATTCTTGTTGAGACTCTGACTAAAAAATGTGGAGCATTGTTCTGAGGAAGCAAATGGAGAATATCCATTATCCATGGTATTAACTTGTGTAACTGTTCCCTGTGAATTAAGCAGTTTGTGGAATCTGATTCAAGTGCAACCTGATTCACGTAGCAATGCTCTTCTTTGTTGTGC
The DNA here is from genome assembly GCA_030035585.1 of Dugong dugon. NCBI lineage: Eukaryota > Metazoa > Chordata > Mammalia > Sirenia > Dugongidae > Dugong > Dugong dugon. The sequence continues at coordinate 14,213,338 of CM057472.1, read as the reverse complement.
TCATAGCTGCTGTTTTGACAATACTGATCCCAATGTGCCTTTTTTCATTTAGTTATTATCGAAAAGATTTATCCTTGATACCACAGCTCACAAAATGAGTTTTTCATGACAAATAAGACAAAAAGCAGTGCCTAGCTCTTCTTCCTCACGTGCTACGAATACGCTAAAATTGGTTTTGTCCAACTATAAAATCAAATTATCTGCCAGCATGTAAGTGACAGTCATCAACTTTTCAAATTGCTTGCCTTTGATATAAGGCAGTGCCCAAAATGTCTTTTTAATAAAGAAATTTTGTCTATAGCTTGTCCTTTCTCTTTGAGGTTTTTCTGTGAAATTTACGAGTGGTATTACAAGCTTCTCAGCAAGAGTGGGCATGGTATTTGTGTTTTGCTGTAAGGATTGTGACTTTGAATGGTGCTTCTATAGTTTTGGTCTCTCTTCTGCCTTAACCCATTACTCGTTGCCGTCGAGTTGATTCCGACTCATAGCAACCTTATAGGACAGAGTAGAACTGCCCCATAGAGTTTCCAAGGAGCGCCTGGTGGATTTGAACTGCCAACCTTTTTAGCAACCGTAGCTCTTAACCACTACGCCACCGGGATTTCCCTTTTCTGCCTTAGTGATAATTAATCATTGGTGTACTAGAAAGCATTATTTTATGGTTTTCCTAGAAAAAAATAAAACATTTGTATTTCTAGAGTGGCCATCATGCTTTGCTTGGAAAAAAACATAAAAGCTTCAAAGATTTCATGACAATTTCATAAGACTGCACTGTGTCTCCATCCAATAAAAATCAGTATTCAGATTGTTCCTCATCTGTTTTGGTTGATTAGAAAATCGTCACACTAGCCAAATCACTTTTTCAAGTAGATACTCATTTTTTTGTGTACACTATAGTGCTATTCTCGGGAGAAATATGTGGCTGTCTGCTTCCATAAAGAGTCACAGCCTTGAAAACCCTATGGGCGGTTCTACTCTGTCCTGTAGGGTCGCTATGAGTTGGAATCTGCTAGACAGCAATGGGATAGTTCTATTCAGAATTTACATACTCAGCATTATCTTAAATTGCAGTATTTGTTCCTGTTTTATCACTACTCCATTTGCTTCAGTGAATTACTTTTGTACTATTGTGAAGTCACAAACTTTAGTACTTTTTTGTAGATATAAAAATAATAAAATTATTATTTATTTTCACAGATATCTTATGTTCTTCATAACTGCATTCTTAAATGCACTCCATTTTAGAACATGTGCAATTTATCAGCTAATGTTGGCTAATTCTGTTTACAGGATGTATTTTATATCATTTATGAAATTGTTTGTTACGAATAATCTTACATGTCACATTTGTGAAATATGAGATAAATAGCTAAAAATACAAAGCTCCCTACTTCATAAGCTACATTGTAGATACATCAGAAGAACACCTACATAAATTTCTAGATGTGTGTACTTTCTCACAGATCCAGTACTAGACTCACAAAAAGTTATTCTTCTAAGGCTCATGTAAGGTTTTATAGTGAAAAGAATATGGATTTTGGAGTCAGATCTGGTTTGGCATCCTTACCTTACCACCTACTATATATGTGACCTCGGGCAAGTTACGTAACTTCTGTGCATCATGTCTGCTGTTTAACTGGTGGGGTGGGGGGAGGCAGTGAGAAGTCAGTTGAGAAAATATATGTGAAGCAAGGGCACAGAGGTGTTCAAAAAGTATTTGTTGTTATTAGTTGTCATTGAGTCAATTCCAACTCATGACAACCCCACATGTACAGAGTAGAACTGCTCTATAGGGTTTTCAAAGCCATGACCTTTTGGAAGCAGATTGCCAGGCCTGTCTTCCGAGGTGCCTCTGGGTGGGTTCAAACCACCAACCTTTCAGCTAATAGTTTAACTGTTTGCGCCACCCAGGGACTCCTCAATAAGTGTTTAATATCCTTTAAATCCCCTCATTGTTTTCAGAAAGATGGTAAACTTCTAGATTAGGGAGAAAGCAGTGTTCTTTCCTTCTCTGCCATTCACACCCAACACGCACACCCTAGGAGCACCTGGTCCTCATAGATACTGTTGACTGAATTTTCGTTTGCTAGTATTCAGTGGAAATCCAAACTCTGCTGGGCCAAATCAAAGAAATATTGCAGTAATATCACCTCTAGCTGTGAGTCCCGAGATTCACTTTGCCATCTCACGGCTTACCTCCAAGGAAGTCTCTTCTCTGATCCCACAGAGCTTTGGGTAAAATCACTGCTTACGCGCTTGCTCTTCCTTGAATCCCAAAATGAGTAGGGTAGCCCTGTGCATATTTAAACCTTCCATTTACCTTGCCCCTGCAACAAAAGAAGTGGGCATGAGACCAACTCTTGGCCCACGTACTGAGTTTCTCTAAGGCTCATCTTAATTATAGTTGCACAAACCTGATTTTGTCAAGCACAGAAGAGCAAATACAGTGCATCTTTCATATCTGTTCAGATTCTGGTTAAAGTAGAATAACGTCTTCTTCCTTAGCTAGTTTCAAATGTTGGAGTCTAATAATATCTTTTGCATTCCTAGTGCAGATTAGCATTTTGACCCCGGTCACGTAAAATTTGAAGTTTTGAGTTAGGGAGCTCTGGGCTACTGATGATCTCTCTTAATGTACAAAGTGCTGAGACTCCATGATGATTTGTTTATAGTTACGAATATGTAGTTAGGTCAGGATTCTTGGCAAATGCAGCCTGCTACTTTAACATGCATATAAGCCCCGCAGCCTGGCAGAGAACCACGTGGTATTAGGAACTCAGTCAACTGGGAAGAGTTATGAACCGAAGTGCTCCTTAATAGACCACATTTGCGAAATACATCTCAACTTGATATTTTATTTATGAATTAAGTTTAATTAGCATAACAATAAAGGAGTACTTGAAAAGCGTTTGCAATATATTTGAATTTGAATGTTATTACTACCCTCTCTCTAGGCACATCAGAATCTTTTATTCAAGAAAGGAAAGTACTTAGTACTAGTGATTTTGTACTTGGACTTTTTCATCTTGTTTTTGTAACCAGTAGACTTTAAAGATAACATTTCCATTTGCTTTTTAAAGGTTATCTTCTTACTGCCTCGTTACTCATTTTATGTTAGATTGTTCACTATCAATGGTAGTGAAAATAATGGTAATTTTACCGTGAAGAATCTGGAGCATGTACTTATTAGACTCTTATCTGCCAAGGGTGGAAATACTTGTTCAATTACAAAAGGTGGTTTTAACTCAATAAACTCTTGAGAATAGTATCAGCAGTCTATTACTGTGTAACAAACCACTCAAAAATTAAAAGGCTTAAAAGTATAATATTTTATATTGTTCACATATTTATATACTGGCTGGATATTTTTTCTTGTTTCTGGTTGGACTCAGTCATGAATACATAGTCACCTCCAAATTGAGTAGGCAGCTCTGCTGATCCTGGATGGACTCTTTCATATGTTTTGGGGTTGACTGGCTGTCAGCTGGTCTAGGGTGGTATCTAGTCAGGGCTCTCTAGAGAACCGTACGAGTGAGAGAGAGGAGAGAGGGGAGAGGGGAGAGGAGAGAGAGAGAGAGAGAAATAAAAAGAGAGATTGTGGGAGCTGGCAAGTCCAAAATCTGTAAGTCAGGCAACAGGCTGGAGACTTCTGCAGTCTTGCATCCAAAGAGCCATACGTCAGGTGATGGAAAGAGTGCAAAATGGAGAGAGAAAGTGAGTTCTGCCAAAATACCTATTTATAGTCTAGAGGTAGAACAAAAGCTAAGGAAACTTGCTTCTCAACTGATTGATTAATTACATTACATTACATTATGGAAGGTGATTATATTGTGTTGCGTTCATTATATTATAGAACAGCAGCTAGTCTAATGTGTGGCCAAACCACTGGTACCATAGCCTAGCCAAGTTGATACATAAAATCAACCATCACAGGTGGTCTCAGTTTTTCTCCACATGGTTAGCCTCTCGTCTCTTTCTCTTTCCTTCTCTCTGTCTATCTCTCTCTCAGCCCTACTATGCTGTGACAACAAGCCCAGGCTATGAAAAATAAGAGCAGAATCATACAAGGCCTCTTGAAGCATAGATTCAGAATTGGCATATCATCATTTTTGTTTTGGTGAACAGAATGCAGCAGGCTACAGGCCAGCCCACTTTCAAGGGGTAGAGAAACTGCAGCTCCTCCATCAAGAGGTAGAGTCTACAAGTACTAATTGTGAAGTGTATGGATACAGGAAAAAGGGAAAATCTACTTCAACAGTGACTGTACACTGGGTACTAGGTCATAGGTCAAGATAAATAAAACACTATAATGTAGAATCGCTGAGGTCACAGATTGTGAGGGAACTAAGAACACAATCATAATGATGTGGGTAACACAGTGATAAGCAGTAAGAGAGAAGTATGACAAGAGGTAGGGGAATCATGGAAGACTTCATGGCCCAGTTCTGATGTCTCTTCCCCTGTGAAAGATTGGTAAGCTTTTAACAAGCTAAAGGGAGCAAAGGCAACAAGCCAAGAAGTATATTATGTATTCAGGAAGTTGCAAGTCCCAAGTCACTTGAGGGTGGGAAGTGAGGGGAAATAGCATTTCACTGGAGGGCCTTTACAATGTATTCCCAAGCTGCTTTTCCAGGCTTTTCTCTTGCTGAGAACAGTGTTTGGATCTCCTTTCTCTGAAAAGTCGAGAAATGTAATAAACACAACTAATTTTTAGGGAAAAAATATAGGGAATACTAAAGACAGACATTTTCAGGGGCATTTTTTTCCCCACTAAATTATTTAAATAATCAAATCTCCCTTCAACTATTATGAAAACTAGCTATAAAAGCAAGCCTTTTAATAACAACCTAATGCTGGTACACTCTACAGAGTGGGAACTCCTGTGAGGGACACTTTGAGTGCCTATGCTCCAGCCATTCTCTGATAGAAGACAGAACCCACAAGCAAAGAACATGGGTGAAGAGGTTAAAAATTGCCAGTCCACAGTTTCCCAGCACCCTTGTCACTAAAACATGTGCAAGTGACCCAGTCAGGGCCAAATTTCCCTGAGAGGGAATATTTTCAGGGAGCATCTGTGAAAGTTCTTTATTTTCCCCTGATTAATAATCAAAGAATCTACAAGAGGGAAAAAAGTTTTTTTCATTGGCTAGATGTTGTCTACATGCACTGTCTGGAAGTGAGGCAGCCATCTTGTAGCCATGAAGAAAGAATACTAAAGACCAAGCCACACTGCTAACAATTGCCATGGGAGATAGCAAAATTTTCTCTTGGGCTAAGCTAGGAGTGGATAAATGAAAGGATGGGCAAATAGTTCAAGATGGCAGTCCATATATTTAATTTAGTTTGGGTGTAAGGTCCCTCACTGAAAAAAATATGGACTAAATTTTCCAAACATGGCTGCATTCTTAACACAGAATCTCCTCTTCCTCCACAGATCATTTTGACAAACACAAAAAATAATGACACACAGGCTGACATGCTTGGTCAGAGTACTCGATGGCTGTTTGCTCACTTTAACATTGCAAATTAATATGCGGTTAAGTACCACTTTTATAGATATGAATTGTACTACCTTTGCCTCCTAATCTATTGAGTGTGATACATTCATTGTAAAAAAAATGAGGATGGCAAGTCAGATCTGAGATCAGTTCCTTGTTCTGCCATATTTGAGTATTCATTTTCTCAACAAGTATTTATTAAGCCCCACCATTTGTCAGGCACTCGGCCGGCCAGTAAGAATGCAATGATAAACAACTTTGTTGTGGCCCCCAACCTTCTGGAACTTGCAGTCTGCTTAGGGATGATGAAACTTAAATTAACAGATATAAATTGTTCTAATGGCTAAGAAGAAAAAATCCAGAAAGTTCTGGAGAACATATTATGGGTTCAGAAATTCACCCCTGGCTAGATGGTGTTTAGGTTTGTGACTGTGAGCTAGTTATTCAATTTAAGGCTGTTGTAAAGTGTATGTATAAAGAGGAGACAACTTGCAGTGTGTACAGGATTGAATTAGTCCAGCATAAGTCTTTGTACAGAGACTCTTTAAGTCAATTTAACATCTGTTCATGCTTAGTCTCCTTTCCTTTTCAAGCCATCTTATCTTACCTCAATACCTCTCCGTATGGCAGGTGCTCCATAATGTTCATTGAATAGAACCACTCTGCCTTGTTTTCAAATCTAATGAGCTTTGGGTTTCACTTCCATTTGCAACCTAGTGGCCAAGTAAAAGGTATAAACAAGAAAGAATGCCAATTCTCCCCCTCTAATTTTCCTGCTTACTCTCAATTTTCATCAATCTTCATCATTATTCAGGAAATGCTCAACTGTGGAAAACTAATGAGAGATTTTAGTCCAACTCCCACTGAAATAGGGAGGGGGTGGAAAAACTTAGCATGAAGTGCTGTTGAGAAAGCTAAATGTTTATGTGTCTAGAACAGAGAAGGTTGCTTTATTCTTGGTTCAGTGAAGTTTTGTTTGAACCACTCTTAGAGCTAGCAGATATGTCCTACATTTAGCCTGGATTGGCCAGGCTTGGCAGCTTGAGGCCTAACCTTCTATCTGAGTGAGAGCTTACTGTGACTAGTCAGGAGGGCTGCCATTATCATGACCTGCCACCTCAATGGACCAGCAAGGCTGCCATCGCAAATCTTGACGGACCTTCGATGTCATGCTAAGAACCTTAGACTTTATCATTCAGCAGCCTAAATTTTTAAGTAAGGCAGTGAAATGGTCACATTTGTGTTTCACTCAAATAACTGTTTCTGTGCTCAAATCCTTGTCTCAGGGTCTGTTTCTGGGGAAACCTAGCCTAAGGCAGACCCTTCTCACAGTTAATTCCTAGGGGAGGTGATATCAGGAATCATTGATACAGGAGTGAGAAAGTAAAACAGAGAAGAAAAGGATATCAACGAAAGGAATATTAATGAGAAGATTACTTCTACAGGCAACTAAAGTTCAAATCCACTGGTGAACTCTAGGAGACCATGTAGAACACACCACTGAGATGTCCCACCAGAGTATTTTTTCACCAACTCCCATCCACCAATGGTTGAGGACTGTTCCTGGGAGTGTTAACTCCCCAGCATTGCCTGCTGGCCTGCCTGCCTGCCACTGGTGCAGACTCTGCAGTCTCCAGAAGCCAGAGAAAGGCTTCAGACAGATGTTTGCAATAAGAATCCTTTGGCAAGTATGGAAAGAGTGAGTGCTGAGGGGCTATCACAGAGAACTGACAGCATCTGCTACAAATCTATAACCAAGTTCTAAGACTGCTGCACTAGCTAGGTGAGAAACAATGGGGCTTGAGCCATGGTAATGGCAGTGGGAATTGAGAAAAGAGGGAGCATTTGGAAATGAACTTAAGAATAAGCAGGACTTGGTAACCAAAGAAATAATAGTGATGAAGAAGAGAGAGCAAAATAATTCCCAGGTCTGTAGTTTGGATGTTAAAGTGGTAATGGTGCCATCATATGGTTTAGCAAATACAGTAAAAGTCCCCATCTTCTTCTCCAGATCCACACTGTTTTAGGCATGTCATATCTGAGATATTTGTGAGTGTCATAATTAGGTGTCCTGGGAAGCTGACTCTAAGATGGAGATCAGCATGCAGGAGGTTTGTTGGAGAGTGCCGTTGGAATCAGCTCATGATGCAGGGAAGGGAAGGAAGCAGAATCGGGAAGATGAGAAGTTTGGCAATGTCTTAGTTTCCTAACAAATTGGGTAGATTATAAGAAAAGAAATTTATTGTCTCACAATTCTGGCAGCTAGAAGTCCAGAGGAACTGTTTCATGCCTCTCTCCTAGCTTCCAGTGACTCCCAGCAATCCTTAGTTGGCATTCTTTGGCTTGTAAATGTATCTTGGCATGGTGCCTGCCTCCTGTGTGTATCTATCCTGTGTATGTCCTCCACTTTTACAAGACACCACTCAAATGGGATCAGAACCCACCCTACTTCGGTACCGCCTTGTCAATTTAACTGATAGCATCTTCAGAGAAAGAATATATTTCCAAACAAGGTCACATTCACAAATACAGAGGTTATGCCTTCAACCTGTCTCTTTCAGGGACACAGTTCAATCCATAACAGACAGCAATGCAGTCTCAGCAGAAGCCTCAGCCAGCCCTAGGGGGAGTTCTGAAGATGGAATAACACTCAGAGTTGTCCCCAGTTGAGTAAGAGGGCCAGGCATTATACCTCTAAATTGACCAGTTATTAGAAAGGGGTATGAGATTGAGTGACGTGTCACTCTTCGCTGGAAGCAATCCCTGAAGAGGACTGACAGCTGTGAGTCATAAGTCTTTTATTTCCAACGAAGGATCTGTTCAATCCATCAGAGCCTCTATAATGGAGTATTACAGTCAGAAGTGTCCCATTGTACAGAGGTGGTCAGTAGGCTTAGGGCACAGAAAAAAATCTGGACTCTTAATATATTTGGAGAGTTAATCACTTCAAAAACATTAGTAAGTAACTCAGGAAGATGGTATAGAACAAAGATTTCTTTTAGAAACACTCTAAACATGATTACTCTATAGTAATGATAACAGTCTGTTTAGATAAGAAGCAAATAAAGTCATCATAACACTACACAACAGCTTATAGATTAGCTGTTGACAATAAAATGCAGAGAAATATAACTTAATTGCTTCATTCTAAAGGTGGATAAGGGGGTGGAAAATATGGCGCTCTAGACAGAAGCACCACGTCATCCCTCCACAGCAAAGATCCGAAAAACTAAGCCGAACAGTGAAAACAGCAATCCTGAAACCCTAAAACATCAAATGAAGAGATAAAGAACTCAGCCAAGCACCAAATGGAGTGAGAAAACTGACAGAGAATGGAGAGCGAGGAGAGATTCATGCAGAGATCTCCTATCAGCTAACGCAGCGAGGATCCGCCGTCTTGGGCTCCTATCAGAGACTAGCAAACTGGGGTACAAGAAAGCAGCTTCACGGAGCTTCCAGTGGGAGATGAAACAACTGGTAATTTATGACATACACTTTCCCACCCCCCACCCTTCTTCACCCCCACTCGGCCTCCTCTGCTTCCCACGGCCACAGTCTTCTGTCCAGGAAGCACCGGCTGCTTGGATTCCAGCCGCCCAAACTGGCTGGCTCTCTGAGTGCCATTTGTTGGCTGCTGGTGTTGTTTTCTGCTTCTTTTGATTTCTTCTTTACCTCTCACCACCTCCCCCTCCTTTTGCTCAAATACTTGGCTCCGTGCGCCATATTTACTTCTTCGTGATGGGCTGTGGAGCTCCGGTAATTTGTGATATACGCTTTCCCACCCCCCACCCTTCTTCACCCACACTCACCCTCCTATGCTTCCCGCAGACATAGTCTATTGTCTGGGAAACACTGGCTGCTTGGAGTCCACCCACCCCATCTGCACTAGCTGGCTCTCTGAGTGCCATTTGTTGGCTGCCAGTGTTGCTTTTTTTTCTGCTTCTTTTGATTTCTTCCTTATCTCTCACCACCTCCTCCTCCTTTTGCTTAAATGCTAGGCCCCGTGTGCCATCTTTGCTTCTTCCTGAGGGGCTGCGGAGTTCCTTTCAAGTGTGGAACTGCTTCCCAGTCTGGACTGCCATGCTGGTAGGATCCTGGGGCTTTTGTTTGTTTGTTTTGAATTGTTTGTTTGTTTTCTTTTCCTTCTCTTGAGCTGGGAGCCCATTCTGTCCAGGCGGTGCTGCGTGGCTTGGAACCAACCCCCTCAGCTTGCGCAAATGCGCAGTGGGATCGCTGAGGGCATTTCTTTTTCTGTGGGGTCTTTTTTTTTTTCCCGTTTTTTGGGGGGGCTTTTCCTGTTCTTTTTCTTTTAATTTGTTTTCTTTTCTTTTCCCTCTTTTTCCCTTTTTGTCTTTCTTCATTACTCAGTTTCTCATCTCTCTATACCTTCGTTCTCTTTCTGTTCCCTGAACACCTGGTGCAGAATAGCTCTATGCCTTCTAGCCAAGCTGTACTGTAACACCTAAGAACAACTTCCCCAGACTTCATACCTCCACCGGTGGGATCCCTGGGAATTTTGCTGTTCTTTTCCCTTTCTGATTTTTATTTATTCCTTCTTTTCTTTTTTTTTTTTTTCTTCTTCTTTCCCTTTTTGTTTTTCTCCATTTCATAGCCTCTCATCTCTACACTCCAAAGGCAAGGTCCCCTAGCATTCTTTTTTTTTTTTTTTTTTTTGGTACATTTTTGGCTCCTGGTCTTCTCTCCTCTCTCCCATATCCATCGTAGCTACACACATAACAATCTCCCCACTACATCCTGCCTACCTGCACTGTGCACTTAACATTACACCACCAAGCCGCACAGGCACGGCCTACTGGAACCTGCCCTGCACAGATTACTGACCCACCCTGGTGGCTGTAGTAAGTGCCACAAACAACCTGTCCCAGTAACTCCTCTTCAGCTACACCTGCCCTGCTGTAACATATCTGAGTGATGGACATTGCCAGTTGGAGAAGGAGGTGAAAAGTATCGTGCCCACAGACGAGCAAACAACAAAGAACACACAGCCCGCCTGCTCAGACATAGCCGAATTAAAAAAAAAGGACGAAAAAAACAAATCTACAATCAATAAACAAGAAAAATAACTATCAAATGCCCTGCAAACAGCAGACAATATCAAAACATTTATAAATACAGGACAGGATGGCTCCAGTAGGCATCAAAAATAAAATACCAGATGACTTTCCAGTGGAAGAAAATCCACTAGAACTACCTGATAGGGAAATCAAATCTCTAATACTCAGAATTCTCCAAGAGTTGAAGCAGAAAGCAGACAAAAATGAGGGAAAAAATAGACAAATTCATAGAAAATACACAAAAAATTGGAAGAATTCAGGAAAATAATGCAGGAACAAAATGCCAAAATAAATTCACAACTAGAAATTATACAAAAACAACAATTAGAAATCCAAAAGATAAACAACAAGATTTCAGAAATGGATAGTGTCATAGAAGGGCTGAGTAGCATTTGAAACCGTGGAAAACAGGATCAGTGGAATTGAAGACAAACACTTGGATACAAATCTGTTTGAGGAAAACTCAGAAAAAGAACAAAGGAAAATGAAGATACCCTAAGAGTTATGTGTGATACAATCAAAAGCAAAAATTTACAAGTGATTGGAGATCCAGAACGGGAGAGAAAACAGAAAATACAGAGAGGACATTGAAGAACTGCTGACAGAAAACTTCCCCAATATCATAAAAGATGAAAAGCTGGCCATCCAAGAAGCTCAACAAACCCCATATAGAAGAGACCCCAAAAGAAAATCACCAAGGCATATCATAATCACACTCGCCAAAACCAAAGACAAACAAAGAATTCTGAGAGCAACTCATGAAAAATGAGGAGTCACATACAGAGAAGAAACAATAAAACTAAGCTCAGATTACTCAGCAGAAACCATGCAGGCAAGAAGGCAATGGAATGACATATATAAAACCCTCAAAGAAAAAAATTTCCAGCCAAGAATAATATATCCTGCAAAACTCTCATTCAAATATGATGGTGAAATTAGGACATTTCCAGATAAACAGAAATTAAGGGAATATGTAAAAACCAAACCAAACTTCCAAGAATTATTAAAGGGAGTTCTTCGATCTGAGAACAAACAACTTCAGCTCACAGGCAGAATCTAGGATGCAGGATTGTACCAGACAGATACCAATCTAGGAAATGAACTCTCAAGGACTATCCAAAACCAAAAGAAATACAACAGGGAATCAGAGAAGTTAATCAGTAAATGACAACAATATCAGAACAATAAAAGAGGAAATAAACAGTGTAGGTATAGAATCCCCTAATGGAGAGGAAGACAAGGTGATATCAAGTAATAATAGACTGCTTCAAACTTAGAAAGATAAGGGTAAATTTCACGGTAACCACAAAGAAAGTTAACAAACATACTTATAAAAATAAAGAGGAAAAACATAATGTCTCAACAAAAACAAAACGTGCAAAAACAAAAGAAATTAAAAAAAAAAATCCACAAACAAAAGTAACTCAGCACAAGAGAGTAAGAAGAACAAAGAAAACAACAGCACCACAAAAAAAAAGCACTACAAAATGACAGCAACAAACTCACATCTATCAATAATTACACTGAATGTAAATGGACTCAATGCACCCATAAAGACATGGAGAGTGACAGAATGGATAAGAAAACAGAATCCATCACTATGCTGTCTACAAGAGACACACCTTAGAAACAAAGATGTGAATTTGTTAAAAGTCAAAGGTTGGAAAAAAAAATACCAAGCTAACAACTACCAAAAAAGAGCAGGAGTGGCAATACTAATCTCGGTTAAAATAGACTTTAAAACAAAATTGACCATAAAAGACGAAGAAGGGCACTATATAATGATTAAGGGGAGGATCCATCATGAAGACATAACCATAATAAACATCTACGCAGCCAATGACAGGGCTCCAAAATACATAAAACAAACTCTAACAACACTGAAAAGAGAAATTGACAATTCCACAATAATAGTAGGAGACTTCAACACACCACTCTCAGTAAAGGACAGAACAACTAAGAAGAAACTCAGCAAAGATACAGAAGACCTAAAGGGCACAATCAGCCAACTGGACCTCATAGACATATATAGAACACTCCATCCAACATCCAACCACTGCAAAGTACACATTATTTTCCAATGCACATGGAACGTTCTCCAGAATAGACCACATCTTAGGCCACAGAGCAATCCTCAACAACATCCAAAACGTTGAAATAATTCAAAGTATCTTCTCTGACCACAATGCCATCAAGGTAGAAATTAACAATAGAAAGAGCAAGGAAAAAAAATCAATTACATGGAAACAGAATAATACCCTGCTTACACATCAGTGGGTAATAGAAGAAATCAGAGATGGAATCAAAAAATTCCTAGAATCAAATGAGAATGAAAACACATCATACCAAAACCTTTGGGACACAGCAAAGGCAGTCCTCAGAGGACAAATTATACCAACAGATGCACATATCAAAAAAGAAGAAAGGGACAAAATCAAAACATTAACTACAGAACTCAAACAAATAGAAAGACAACAGCAAAAAAAGCCCCACAACCACCGGAAGAAAGGAAATAGTAAAGATCAGAGCAGAAATAAATGAAATAGAGAACAGAAAAACAATAGAAAGAATCAACAAAACCAAAAGTTGGTATTTTGAAAGCATCAACAAAATCGACAAACCACTGGCCAGACTGACAAAAGAAAAATGAGAAAGGACACAAATAACCCAAATAAGAAATGAAATGGGGGACATTACAACAGACCCAACTGAAATAAAAAGGATTATAACAGAATATTATAAAAAATTATACTTCAACAAATATGAAAACCTAGAGGAAATGGATAAATTTCTAGAAACACACGGCCTACCCAAACTACAACAAAGTGATGTTGAAAATCTGAACAGACCCACAACCAGAGAAGAGATGGAAAAGGTAATAAAAAAAAAAAATCCCAACAGAAATAAACCCTGACCCAGATGGCTTCACTGGAGAATTCTACAAAACATTTACAGAAGAGCTTGTACCAGTACTACTCAAACTATTTCAGAGCATAGAAAAGGAAGCAACACTTCCAAATTCATTCTATGAAGCCAGCATAACACTGATACCAAAACCAGGCAAAGATACCACAAAAAAAGAAAATTACAGACCAATATCTCTCATGAATATAGATGCAAAAATTCTGAACAAAATTCTAGCCAATAGAATTCAGCATCAGAAAAATAATACACCACGACCAAGTAGGATTCATAGCAGGTATGCAAGGATAGTTCAACATTAGAAAACCAATCAACGTGATCCACCACATAAATAAAAGGAAAGAAAAGAATCACATGGTCATCTCAATTGATGCAGAAAAGGCATTTGACAAAGTCCAACACCCATTCCTAATAGAAACTCTCAATAAATAGGTATAGAAGGGAAATTTCTCAACATAATAAAGGGCATCTATGCAAAACCAATGGCCAACATCATTCTTAATGGAGAGAGGCTGAAAACATCCCCCTTGAAAACAGGAACAAGACAAGGATTCCCTTTATCACCACTCCTATTTAACATTGTGCTGGAAGTTCTAGCTAGAACAACAAGACAAGAAAAAGAAATAAAGGGCATCCAAATTGGTAATGAAGAAGTTAAACTGTCCCTATTTTCAGATGATATGATACTATACTTAGAAAACCCTAAAGACTCCATCAGAAATCTACTGGAACTAATAGATTCAGCAGAGTAGCAGGATACAAGATAAACATACAAAAATCAGTTGGATTCCTATACACCAATAAGGAGAACGATGAAAAGGAAATCAGGAAAACAATACCATTTATAATAGCCCCTAAAAAAAAAAAAAGGTGGATAAGTAAGACTTTAGAAATATTATGAAGAACATAAACATATGTGGTAGGAGAATTCTACCAAACTTTCAGAGAAGAGTTAACACCACAACTACTAAAGGTTCAGAGCATAGAAAAGGATAGACTACCCCCAAACTCATTCTGTGTAGCCAGTATAACCCTGATACCAAAACCACATAAAGACACTACAAAAAAAGAAAATTACACACCAATATCCCTCATGAATGTTGACACAAAAATCCTCAACAAAATTCTAGCCAATAGAATTCAACAACATCCAAAAATAATTCATCATGACCAAGTGGGATTCATACCAGGTATGCAGGGATGGTTCAACATTATAAAAACAATCAATGTAATCCATCACATAAATAAAACAAAAGACAAGAACCACATGATCTTATTAATGGTGGCAGAAAAGGCATTTGAGAAAGTCCAACAGCCATTCGTGATAAAAACTCTCAGCAAAATAGGAATAGAAGGGAAATACCTCAACATAATAAAGCACATTTATACAAAGCCAACAGACATCATCCTAAATGGAGAGAGTCTGAAAGCATTCCCCTTGAGAATGGGAACCAGACAAGGATGCTCTTTATTACCACTCTTATTCAGCATTGTGCTGGAGGTCTAGCAATTAGGCTAGAAAAAGAAATAAAGTGCATCCAAATTGGTAAAGAAGTAAAAGTACCTCTATTTACAGATGATACGATCTTATACACAGAAAAACCCAAAGAATCCACAAGAAAACTACTGGAACTAGTAGAAGAATTCAGCAAAGTATCAGGATACAAGATAAACATAAAAAAATCAGTTGGATTCCTCTACACCAACAAAGACACCTTCAAAGAGGAAATCACCAAATCAATACCATTTACAATAGCCCCCAAGAAGATAAAATACCTAGGAATAAATCTAACCAGAGATGTAAAAGACCTATACAAAAAGAACTACAAGACACTACTGCAGGAAACCTAAAGAGACTTACATAAGTGGAAAAACATACCTTGCTAATGGATAGGACAACTCAACATTGTGAAAATATCTATTCTACCCAAAGCGATCTAGATACAATGCAATTCCAATCCAAATTCCAATGACATTTTTAACAAGATGGAGAAACAAATCACTAACTTCATTTGGAAAGGGAAGAGGTCCCGGATAAGTAAAGCATTACTGAAGAAGAAGAATAAAGTGGGAGGCTTCACACTACCTGATTTTAGAACCTATTATACCACCACAGTAGTCAAAACAGCCTGGTACTCGTACAACAACAGGTACATAGATGAATGGAACAGAATTGAGAACCCAGACATAACTTCATCCACCTATAAGCAGCTGATATTTGACAAATGTCCAAAGCCCATAAAATGGGGAAAAGACAGTCTCTTTAACAAATGATGCTGGCATAACTGGATATCCATCTGCAAAAAACTGAAACAAGACCCATACCTCATACCATGCACAAAAACTAACTCAAAATGGATCAAAGACCTAAATATAAAATCTGAAATGATAAAGGTCATAGAAGAAAACATAGAGACAACACTAGGAGTCCTAATACATAGCGTAAACAAAATACAAAACATTACTAACAATGCATGAATACCAGAAGAGAAACTAGATAACTGGGAGCACCTTAAAATCAAACACTTAAGCTCATCAGAAGACTCCACCAAAAGAGTAAAAAATAAAAATAAAAAAAAGTAAAAAGAAAAAAAATTTGGCTATGACAAATACAATCAGCATCTAATCTCTAAAATCTACAAGATACTGCAAAACTTCAACAACAAAAAAGACAAATAACTGAATTACAAAATGGGCAAAGGATATGAACAGGCACTTCACCAAGGAAGACATTCACGTAGCTAACAGACACATGAGGAAATGCTCACAATCATTAGCCATTAGAGAAATGCAAATCAAAACTACAATGAGATACCATCTCACCCCAACAAGGCTAGCATTAATCCAAAAAGCACAAAATAATAAAAGTTGGAGAGGTTGTGGAGAGACTGGAACAGTTATACACTGCTGGTGGGAATGTAAAATGGGACAACTACTTTGGAAATCAATTTGGCACTTCCTTAAAAAGCTAGAAATAGAAGTACCATATGATCCAACAATCCCACTCCTTAGAATATATCCTAGAGAAATAATAGCCATCACACGAACAGATATATGCACACCCATGTTCATTGCAGCACTGTTCACAATAGCAAAACAACAATAGCAAAAAACAACCTAGCTGCCAATTAACAGATGAATAGATAAACAAATTATGGTATACTCACACAATGGAATACTACACAATGATGAAGAACGATAAATCTGCAAAACATAACATGGATGAATCTGGAAGGCATTATGCTGAGTGAAATTAGTCAGTTGCAAAAAGACAAATATTGCATGAGACCACTATTATAAGAACTCATGAAATGGTTTAAACACAGAAGAAAACCTTCTTTGATGGGTACGAGGGCAGGGAGGGAGGAAGAGGGGTATTCACTAACTAGACAGTAGATAAGAATTATCTTAAGTGAAGGGAAAGACAGCACACACTACAGGGGAAGTCAGCACAACTGAACTAAACCAAAAGCTAAGAAGTTTCCTGAATACAACTAAACACTTTGAGGGACAGAGTAACAGGGGCAGGGGTCTGGGGACCATGGTTTCAGGGGACATCTAGGTCAGTTGGCATAACAAAGTTTATTAAGAAAATGTTCTTCATCCCACTTGGGTGAGTATCGTCTGGGATCTTAAAAGCTAGCAAGCAGCCGTCTAAGATACATCGATTGGTCCCCACCCCATCTGGAGCAAAAGACAATGAAAAACACCAAAGACACAAGTTAAATATTAGCCCAAGAGACAGAAAGGGCCACATAAACCAGAGACCCCATCAGCCTGAGACCAGAGGAACTAGATGGTGCCTGGCTACCGCCAATGACCGCCCTGACAGGGAATACAACAGAGAGTCCCTGATGGAGCAGGAGAAAAGTGAGATGCAGAACTCAAATTCTAGTAAAAAAAAACCAGACGTAATGGTCTAACTGAGACTGGAGGGACCCCAGAAGACAAGGCTCCCAGACTGTCCATTAACCCAGAACCGAAGCCATTCCCAAAGCCAACTCTTCAGACAAAGATTAGCTTGGACTATGGAACAGAAAATCATACTCGTGAAGAGAGTGCTTCTTAGCTCAAGTAGATACATGAGACTAAATGGGCAGCTCCTGTCTGGAGGCGAGATGAGAAGGAAAAAAGGGACATGAGCTGGTTAAACGGACACAGGAAATCCAGGGTGGAAAGCAGGAGTGTGCTGTCACATTATAGGGAGAGCAACTAGGGTCACATAGCAGTGTATGTGTAAGTTTTTGTATGAGAAACTGACTTGAACTATAAACTTTCACTTAAAGCACAATAAAAAATTTTTTTAAAAATGTAGTAGGAATAAATTTTTCTCCCTTGGTATTTATGAGAATCATAGCAAAAGAAATTACCCGATTTTTCTGTCAATTTCCTTTTGAATTTGAGAAGATCTATAAATATGTGATAAAAGAAAATATGATTTTTAATACTCATGGACAAGTATAGCAATTTGAAACAAAAATGTGAAATGTTTGTCTATTAAACGCTATATTCTACATGATGAAAAAGTGTGTGAGCAAAAAAAAAATCCAATTCTAAAAGCATAGGTGACAGGCAAGAGATGAGAAAACAACACAAAAACATTAACAAATGAGAACAGTGTTTTTCCAGGACATCCTAACCTGGAGTGTAAAAAAAGAACTGTGATCACTCTAGATGGTATGGCAGTTTACTCTGGCACCTGCCCTCCTCTACCTCCCAAAGGTCATCCTCGCTTCCTTCTAGGCATCTCTGCAGAGAAAGTATGGTGTAATGGTCAACGGTGCTGACTTGGAAGTTAGAGTCCCTCCTTCTCCACTTGCTAAACCTGGTCAAGCTCCGTGGGAGCCTCTCAACCTCTCTGTCTCAGCTTTCTCATCTGTAAAACGATATTAATAACAAGGCTCACTTCCTAGTGGTGTTACAAGGAATAACAAGCATTTATTATACTTGCACACAGTAAGCATTCAAAAAGCTATTATTATAAACCATTACTATTATTTAGCTGGAAAGGCTTGTGCAAAGCCACCTCGGTGCCTCACTTGTGCCTTCAGAGCTTGCCAGAAATATATAGCCAGCCATTTGCAAATCCCCCACCAGGGAGGCTAACCCAAAAACCAAACTGATTGCCCTCAAGTCGATTCCGACTCATAGGAACGCTATAGGACAGGGTACAGCTGTCCCATAGGGTTTACAAGCTGTAAATCTTTACGGAAGCAGACTGCCACATCCTTCTCCTGCAGAGCTGCTAGTGAGTTCCAACCGCCGACCTTTCTGTAGCAGCTGAGCACTTAACCACTGTACCACCAGGGCTCCCCCAAGGCAGGCTAAAAACCCAAAACCAAACTCATTGCAGTCCGATAGATTTGGACTCTGAGTGACCCTACAAGACAGAGTAGAACTGTCCCACAGGGTCCTAGGCTGTAAAGCTTTATGAAGCAGATTGCTCTCCCCATGGAGCGGCTGGTGGGTTCGAACTGCTGACCTCTAGGTTAGCAGCCAAGCACTTAACTACTGCGCCACCAGGGCTCCCCCAAGGGAGGCTAATGAGTGCCAAATTCCTCAAGATGCTAAACTCTGCTCCCTTCTCTAGGGTCTTCTCCGTACTTCAACGAATGAAGTACTGATCCATGCTGCAACATGAATGAGCCTTGAAAGAAGTGAATAAGATCACATATTGTATGATTTAAGTGGCATGCCCCAAATAGGCAAATCTATAGAGACAGAGAAATCTGCTGCAAAAGATCTCTTTAAAGTGTTAAAAAGCAAAGATGTCACTCTAAGGACTAAGGTGCACCTGACCCAGGCCATGGTGTTTTCAATTGCCTTATATGCATGTGAAAGCTGGACAATGAATAAGGAAGACTGAAGAAGAGTTGATGCCTTTGAATTATGGTGTTGGAGAAAAATATTGAATATACCATGGACTGCCAAAAAAATGAACAAATCTGTCTTGGAAGAAGTACAGCCAGAATGCTCATTAGAAGCAAGGATGGCGAGATTTGGTCTCACATACTTCGGACATGTTATCAGGAAGGATCAGTCCCTGGAGGACAACATGCTTGGTAAAGTAGAGGGTCAGCAAAAAAGAGTAAGACCCTCGACAAGATGGATTGACACAGTGGCTGCAACAAGGGGCTTGAGCATAAAGACTATTGTGAGGATGCTGCAGGACTGGGCAGTGTTTCATTCTGTTGTACACAGGGTTGGTATGAGTCAGAACTAACTAGACGGCACGTAACAACAACAACATAGAGACAGACAGTAGATTAGTGGTTGCCTTGGGCTCGGAGAGGTAGGCTGATAAATGGGAAGTGACTGCTCATGTGTATGGGGTTTCTTTTGGGGAAGCTATAATTGTTCTAAAATTGGTTGTGGTGATGGTTTCACAACTCTGTGAATATTTTTTTAAGAAAAACATTGAATTGTATACCTTAAATTGATAAATTGTATGGTATATAAGTTATATTTTACTAAAACTATTAAAAAATGAACTTGTTAAAAATGTGCTGAAACACTGAAGTCTTAGACTGGATTCCCCAGAAGCAGATTCTGAGAGAAGGATTTAGAAATTAACCAGGAAGCAGCAGTAGGAGAGCAGGGAATTGGGAACAAGAATAGAAGGAAGTCTATATAGGATATAATAGTGAGCAAGTTATCACTGAGATCCCTTGGGGCCCAATCCTACCATGGCCTCTGGCAGGCTGTGTGAGAACCCTGTCTTAGTTTTCTATTGCTGTGTAACAAATTACCACAAACTTAGCAACTTTAAACAACATGCATTCATTATCACACAGTTTCCAGGGTCATGAGTCTGTCCATAGTTTAACTGAGTCCTCTGCTCAGTCTCACAAGGATACAAGCAAAATGTCAGCTGGGCTGCATTCTTTTCTGGAACTTGGGTCCTCTGTGAGCTCACGTGGTTGGTGGCCAAATTTGGTTCCTTATGGCTGAAGGACTGAGGCCCTCAGCTCCTAGAGCCCATCTCAGTTCCTTGCCTGTGGCCTCTCACAGGCCCTTTCACAACATAGCAGTGACTTATTCAAAGCCAGCGGGAGAATCTCTCACCTCGGTCTGCTAAGAGGGTGTCTGTCTTAGTTTCTTAGTGCTGCTATAACACCACAAGTAGGTGGCTTCAACAAACAGAAATTTAATTTCTCACAGTTTAGGAGGCTAGAAGTCTGAATTCAGTGTGCAGGCTCTAGGGAAAGACTTTCTCTGTACACCCTGGGGGAAATCCTTGTCTCAGCTTCTCTAGCCTTCTTCCTGGCATTCCTTGAAGATCTCCGCATGGAATCTATCTTTCCCCCATTTGTACTTGCTTGCTTCTGTGTTCAATCTGCTCTTTTTACATCTCAGAAGTGATTGGCTTAAGACACACCCTACACTGATAATGGCTTCATTAACATAACAAAGAAAAATCTATTCCCAAATGGGATTACATCCACAGATATAAGGGTTAGCATTAATAGCACATATTTTGGGAGGACACAGTTCCATCCAAAACAGTGCTTTATATATATAACAAATTCATAGAAGTGATTATCCCATCACATTTACCATATTCATTGGCTAGAAGCAAGTCATAGGGTCTTCCTGCACTTGAGTGAAGGGGTTATACAAGGCTGTGATGCATTGAGGTCCCCTTAGAGGCATAAGCATGCTTCAGAATTGTCCCACTTGCACAGGAAGAAGGTAGGAGATTTATCTAACAGTTGCCAGCTGTCATTGGTTGATGGTTACCCTGAAGGTGTTGTCATTGTGGCATGTCTGGCCTGCCTCACACTGGGTCAAACAAGCACACTCATGCATCCACAGGAAGCCCTAGGAAGCCTTCAACATGATTGCTAATTGTGAGGCAGCACCTGATGCATTGCTACAAGGGGAAAAGTCACAAAATAAATTTAAAATAAAGGAAAGGTGTCTTAGTTATCTAGTGTTGCTATAACAGAAATTCCACAAGTGGATGGCTTTAACAAAGAGAAATTTATTCGCTCACAGTGTAGTAGGCTTCAAGTCCAAATTCAGGGCCTCAGCTCCAGGAGAAGGCTTTCTGTCTCCATCAGCTCTAGAGGAAGGTCCTTGTCATCAATCTTCCTCTTGTCTAGGAGCTTCTTGATGCAGGAACCCCAGGTCCAAAGGACACAATCTGCTCCTGGTGCTGCTTTCTTGGTGGTATGAGGTCCCCATGCCTCTCTGCTCATTTCTCTCTTTCATATCTCAGAAGAGATTGGCTTAAAACACAATCTAATCTTGTAGATTGAGTCCTGCCTCGTCAACATAACTGCTGCTAATCCCATCTCATCAACATCATAGAGATAGGATTTACAGCTCATAGGAAAATCACATCAGGTGACCAAAATGGTGGACAGTCTCACAATACTGGGAATCCTGGCCTAGCTAAATTGATACACATATTTTTGGGGGTCATAATGCAATCCATGACAGGAGGACACAACAAATTCTAATGCTTTAAGCATCAGATTTTTGGCACAAATCATCCCTCAAAGGTGCTGAACAAAGATTATTGTAAAAATATCACAGTGGGTCACAGAAGAAGCCAGGGTCATTGAAGGCTTCAGGCTTCCCTGGACCTGGAGGGAAGAAACAGAGGTTTGATTTTGTATCTGCCTCTCAGCCTGTCCTATAATACACGGTACAGTTGTTCCTTGTTGTTCCCTGTGGACCTGGACACTAATTTTGTGTTCAAGAAGAGAGTGATGCATTCTAGCCTGTGCCCTTTGGAGTTAACTCCTTTCATAGTCATATCGTCAGTCGGGGATTCTGTTAATTGAAACATTTAATTTATGGTCAAGGCTGTGGTCACTACCATGTCCTCACTCTCCACTTCCTCCTGTGCATTAATAGAAGCAGGTATGATATAGCAGTACATGCACTGGATAAAGATGCCAAGATAGGCTTATGTACTGGCTCTCTCAGTTGTAACTGTGAGACCTTAAGCAAATCCCTTAGCTGTTGTGGCCAGTCATTTTTCAACTGGAAATAAATATAATGAACTAGACAATCTCTTAGTTCTCTTCTAAACTCCAAATGTTCTGGACACTGTGACAGTGTTTGTTAGGTCCCTCTGGAACAACACTATCCAACAGCACTTTCTGTGCCGATGGAAATATTCTCTATCTGCACTGTCCAATATGGTGCCCACTAGCTACCTGTGGCTGTTGAGCATGAAATGGGGCTGGTGTGACTGAGGAACTGAATTTATACTTTTATTTAATTTAAATAGCTACATGTGGCTAGTGGTTATTGTACAGGACAGTGCAGTTCTAGAGACACAAGCACAGGTTGTTGTTGTTGGGTGTCATCGAGTCGATTTCAACTCATAGCAACCCCATGTGACAGAATATGACTTCCCCATAGGGTTTTCTAGGCCATAATCTTTATGGGAGCAGATCACCGGGTCTTTCTCCTTTGGAGCCACAAGGTGGATTTGTACTGCCAATCTTTCAGTTAGCAGCCAAGAGCTTAACCGTTGTACCACCAGGTCTCCTTCAAGCATGGGTAGAAAGAATAATTATTTCTCTTACTAACATTCAAGCAAGTAGTTATTCTATTCTGTTACTCATCAAGTTGTTATGAGGATTAAATGAGAATACATGTAATTTAAATAATACCTGGCCTATAGTAAGTCTAAAATAAATGTTAGCTTTTCTATTCATACACTTATTTCATATAGCTTATTGTTAAATTTTCAATTATTAACCAGTTTATTAATTTTTTTTTTAGTTTTGATAAGATACATGATAGATTTATTAAACTCTAAGCAGTTATCCGCATTGGTTCAATATTTCTCTTAATGGAAAATGGAGCTTGGGAGTGTGGCAGAACTGTTAACTGGATTCCTGAGAAATTAACAGATATGGGAGTGCAATCTCAAAATTCAGACCTGAATTTTATCTCCTATTATGGAAGAGTTTCCACCTGTAATGGTATTTTTCTTTTTTATTTCAGCTCCATTTCCTCTAAGTCCTTAAAGAGTCTCGACCTCCTTTTCTGTGGCTCAGTAGTTTTATAACTTCTGAAAGTAGCTCGTTTTACCTCTTGTTAGGTGCCCTTCCAAGCAAGATAAGATGGCTAATTACATATGCCATTAGCCAAATGCAATTCCAACTAATTGACAAAAAAAGTATTTACAGCAGCAATTTTTGAAGAACAAAGTTGTATGAAATACAAGGTCATATGTACTTCAGAAATTTATCCCAAGGAACAAAGAATTCTAAACACTTACTGTCTTGCTGTGGATTCTGCTAAGATCTGTGCCTGTCATGT
Source organism: Dugong dugon (assembly GCA_030035585.1). NCBI lineage: Eukaryota > Metazoa > Chordata > Mammalia > Sirenia > Dugongidae > Dugong > Dugong dugon. Next base: position 14,189,556 of record CM057472.1, on the reverse strand, counting down.
GGTGCCCCAGAATTATGGGAGCTTCATCATTTAACCAAAATTACTGAACATCTGCTACATATTAGAAGCTCAGCTAGGCATCATGAAGGGGTAGTCCCTGACCCTCAAGAAGCTTTCATTCTCTCTTCTACTTCTCATGTTTCAGCTGCTCCCCTTTGTCCTAGGATAGTATCTGTATCACAGTCTGTGGTCCATCATGCCCCAGCTTTTCTACTCAGCCCGATGTTTACAGTTCTCCCCACTCTCACAAAAATACGGCATCTGTCTCTCATCAGTGTACCCCTGCAGCAAATGCAAGAACCCTCTCTCCAATTGCCCCAACCGTCTTACCCTCCAGCCTCATTTTCTCAACACATGCACACACCACACAAATGTTTACACGCTCAATTCAACTACTAGCCGAAGGTTGGCAGTTCGACCCCACCCAGGAGCACCCTGGGAGACAGGACTGGTGATCTGCTTCTGGAAAGGTCACAGCCTTGAAAACCCTGCCGAGCACAGTTGTACCTTACAAATGGGGTCACCATGAGCTGGACAGCAACAACCTACAACACACACACAACATTCATTTATCACTCACTTTTAAACTCTAACATGATTTCTTCTGTGAAAACTACCCTAATGCCTCCCTCTTTTCTTTCTGCTCACATTGCAGCTTGAGCAGAACAATATGGTAATAGCAATGACAGAGATTATGTTTTATGAGCTGTCCCACTCTGAATCATAGGTTCCTTGAAAGCAATGGCCAAGTCTTTTCATTTATGTAACCCCAGGCACCAGATGTAAAAAGCCAGTTGTCTTCAACTCATGACAACTCCACATGTGTCAGAGTAGAACTGTGCTCCATAAGGTTTTCAATGGCTGATTTTTTTAGAAGTAGATCTTTTGAGATGTCTCTGGGTGAACTCAAACCTCCAATTTTTTTTTTTTTTTTTTTAGTTTTCCCTTGTGTTTTTTTTTTTTTTTATCATACTTTAGATGAAGGTTTACAGAATAGTTTCTCATTAAACAGTTAGTATGCATATTTCTTTACGACATTGATTAACACCTCCACGACATGTCAATACTCTCCCTTCTTGACCTTAGGTTCCCTATTACCAGCTTTCCTGTCCCCCCTGCCTTCTAGTCCTTGTCCTGGGCTGTTGTGCCCCATTAGTCTCATTTTGTTTTATGTGCCTGTCTAATCTTTGGCTGACAGGTGAACCTCGGGAGTTACTTCATTACTGAGCTAAAAGGGTGTCCAGGGGCCATACTCTGGGGATTTCTCCGGTCTCTGTCAGGCCAGTAAGTCTGGTCTTTTTTTGTGAGTTAGAATTTTGTTCTGTGTTTTTCTCCAGCTCTCTTTGAGACCCTCTGTTGTGATCCCTGTCAGAGTAGTCAGTGGTGGTAGCCAGGCACCATCTAGTTGTACTGGACTCAGTCTGGTAGAGGCCATGGTAGTTGTGGTCCATTAGTCCTTTGGACTAATCTTTCCCTTGTATCTTGTTTTCTTCATTCTCCCTTGCTCCTGAAGGGCTGAGACCAGTGGAGTATCTTAGACGGCTGCTTACAGGCTTTTAAGACCTCCAGACGCCACTCACCAAGGTAGAATGTAGAACATTTTATTTATAAACTATGTTATGTCAGTTGAGCTAGATGTTCCCCCAGACCATGGTCCCCACAGCCCTCAGCCCAGAAATTTGGTCCCTCAGGGAATTTTAATGTACCTATGGAGTTTCCACGACCTTGCCTTGTACAAGTTGTGCTGGCTTCCCCAATATTGTGTACTGTCTTACCCTTCACCAAAGTTACCACTTATCTATTGTCTATTTAATGTTTCAACCTCCACCCCTGACAACCCTCATAACCATCAAAGATTGTTTCCTTTTGTGTGTAAACTGCTTCATGAGTTTTTACAGTAGTGGTCTCATACAACATTTATCCTTCTATGATTTACTTATTTCACTCAGCATAATGCCTTCCAGATTCATCCATGTTGTGAGATACTTTGCAGATTCATCATTGTTCTTTATTGTTGCATAGTATTCCATTGTGTGTATATACCATAGTTTGTTTATCCATTCATCTGTTGATGGGCATCTAGGTTGTTTCCATCTTTCTGCTATTGTGAACAATGCTGCAATGAACATGGGTGTGTGTACATCTATTAGTGTGACAGCTCTTATTTCTCTAGGATATATTCCTACAAGTGCGATTGCTAGATCATATGGTATTTCTATTTCTAGCTTTCTAAGGAAGTGCCATATCATTTTCCAAAATGGATGTAACATTTTGCATTCCGACCAGCAGTGCAGAAGAGTTCCGATCTCCCTGCAGCTTCTCCAACATTTGTTATTTCCAGTTTTTTGATTCATGCCAGTAATGCCGAGGTGAGATGGCATCTCACTGTGGTTTTGATTTGCACTTCTCTATTGGCTAGTGATCGCAAGCATTTCCTCATGTGTCCTTTGCCCATTTTTTAATTGAATTATTTGTCTTTTTGTTGTAGAGGTGTTGGATTTTTCTGTAGATTTTAGAGATTGGACCTTTGTCTGATTTATAATGGCCAAAATTTTTTTCCCAGTCTGTAGGTTGTCTTTTTACTCTTTTGGTGAAGTCTTTTGATGAGCATAAGTGTTAATAAGCATAATTTTTAGAAGATCCCAGTTATCTAGCTTATCTTCTGGAGTTTGTGTGCTGTTGGTTATGGTTCGTATGCTATTAATGCCTTGTATTAACAAGCCTCTAGCATTGATCCTATTTTTTCTTCTATGAACTTTATAGTTTTGGGCTTTATATTTAGGTCTTTGATCCATTTTGAATTAGTTTCTGTATATGGTGTGAGGTATGGGTCTTATTTCATTTTTTTGCAGATGGACATCCGGTTTTGCCAGCACCATTTGTTAAAAAGACTGTATTTTCCCCATTTGATGGGCTTGGGGCCCTTGTCGAAGATCAGGTGACCATAGGTGGATGGATTTATGTCTGGGTTATCAACTCTGTTCCATTGGTGAATGTATCTGTCCTTGTACCAGTACCAGGTTGTTTTGACTACCATAGCTGTATTGCAGGTTCTGAGGTCAGGTAGTGTGAGTCCTCCTACTTTATTCTTCTTCTTCAACAGTGCTTTACTTATCTGGGGCTTCTTCCCTTACCATATAAAATTAATGATTAGTTTTTCCATCTCTTTAAAGAATGCTGTTGGTATTTGGATCAGGATTGCACTGTATTTGTAAATTGCTTTGGGTAGAATTGCCATTTTCACAATGTTGAGTCTGCCTATCCATGAGCATGGTATGTTTTTCCATTTATGTAGCCCTCTTTTGGTTTCTTGTGTAGTGCTTTGTAGTTTTCTTTGTATAGGTCTTTTACATCCCTGGTTAGATTTATTCCTAAGTGTCATGGATTGAATTATGTCCCCCAAAAAACGTGTGTATCAGTTTGGCAGGGCCATGATTCCCTGTATCATGTGGTTGTCCTCCATTTCATGATAGTAGTTTTATATTAAAGAGGATTAGGGTGGGATTGTAACACCACCCTAACCCAGGTCACATCCCTGATCCAATGTAAAGGGAGTTTCCCTTGGGTATGGCCTGCACCACATTTCATCTCTTGTAAGAGATGAAAGGGAAGCAAGTGGAGAGTTGGGGACCTCATACCACCAAGAAAGCAGCACCGGAAGCAGAGCGTGTCCTTTGGACCCAGGGTCCCTGCACCTGAGAAGCTCCCAGAACAAGGGAAGACTGTTGACAAGGACCTTCCTCTGGAGCCAACAAAGAAAACCTTCCATGGAGCTGACACCCTGAATTTGGACTTGTAGCCTACTGGACTGTAAGAGAATAAACTTCTCTTTGTTAAAGCCATCCACTTGTGGTATTTCTGTTACAGCAGCACCAGATGACTAAAACACTAAGTGTTTTTTTGTTTGTTTGTTTGTTTTGTTTTTTAGGGTCTATTATAAATGGTATTGCTTTCCTGATTTCCTTTTCGTCATCCTCTTTATTGGTGTATAGGAATCCAACTGATTTTTGTATGTTGATCTTGTATCCTGCTACTCTGCTGAATCTTTCTATTAGTTTCAGTAGTTTTCTCGAGGAGTCTTTTTGGTTTTCTATATATAGTATCATCTCATCCACACATAGGGACAGTTTGACTTCTTCATTATCGATTTGGATGGCCTGTATTTCTCTTTCTTGCCTTATTGCTCTAGCTAGGACTTCCAGCACAATTTTAAATAGGAGTGGAGATAAAGGGCATCCTTGTCTTGTTCCTGTTCTCAAAAGGAATATATTCAGTTTCTCTCCATTAAGAATGATGCTGGCCATTGGTTTTGCATAGATGCCCTTTATTATGTTGAGAAATTTCCCTTCTATACCTATTTGATGGAGAGTTTTTATTAGGAATGGGTGTTGGACTTTGTCAAATGCCTTTTCTGCGTCAATTGAGATGATCATGTGATTCTTTTCTTTCCTTTTATTTATGTGGTGGATCACATTGATTGATTTTCTAATGTTGAACCATTCTTCATATCTGGTATGAATTCTACTTGGTTGTGGTGTATTATTTTTTTGATATGATGCTGAATTCTATTGGCTAGAATTTTGTTCAGAATTTTTGCATCTATATTCATGAGAGATATTGGTCTGTAATTTTTTTTTTGTGGTGTCTTTGCCTGGTTTTAGAATCAGGGTTATGCTGGCTTCATAGAACGAATTCAGAAACGTCAGTTCCTTTTCTATGTTCTGAAATAGTTTGAGTAGTACAGGTGTAACTCTTCTCTGAATGTTTGGTAGAATTCTCCAGTGAAGCCATCTGGGCCAGGGCTTTTTTTTTGTTGGAAGTTTTTTTATTACCTTTTCAATCTCTTATCTTTTTATGGGTCTGTTCAGATTTTCAACATCACTTTGTGTTAGTTTGGGTAGGTAGTTGTTCCTAGAAATTTATCCGTTTCCTCTAGGTTTTCAAATTTGTTGGAGTATAGTTTTTCCTAATACTCTGAGTGTTATGATCCTTTTTGTTTCAGTTGGGTCTGTTGTAATGTCATCCATTTCATTTCTTATTTGGATTATTTGCCTCCTCTCCTGTTTTTCTTTTGTCAGTTTGGCAAGTGGTTTGTCAATTTTGTTGATCTTTTCAAAGAACCAACTTTTGGTTTTGTTGATTCTTTCTATTGTTTTTCTTTTCTCTATTTCATTTATTTCTGCTCTGATCTTTATTATTTCCTTTCTTCTGGGGGCTGGGGGCTTTTTTTGCTGTTCTCTTTCTATTTGTTTGAGTTGTGTAGATAATGTTTTGATTTTGCCCCTTCCTTCTTTTTTGATATGTGCATTTATTGCTATAAATTGTCCTCTGAGAATTGCCTTTGCTGTGTCCCAGAGGTTTTGGTATGATGTGTTTTCATTCTTGTTTGATTCTAGGAATTGTTTGATTCCATCTCTGATTTCTTCTATTACCCAGTGGTTTGTAAGCAGGGAGTTATTCAGTTTCCACGTAATTGATTTTTTTTTTTTCCCATGCTCTTCTTGTTGTTAATTTCTACCTTGATGCTGTTGTGGTCAGAGAAGATATTTTGTGTTATCTCAATGTTTTGGATTTTGTTGAGGGTTGCTTTGTGGCTTAAGATGTGGTGTATTCTGGAGAATGTTCCATGTGCACAGGAAAAGAATGTATACTTTGTAGCTATTGGGTGGAGTGTTCTATATATGTCTATGAGTTCAAGTTGGCTGATTGTGCCCTTTAGGTGTTCTGTATCTTTGTTGAGTTTCTTTCTAGATATTCTGTCCTTTACCCAGAGTGGTATGGAGCTGTCAATTTCTCTTTTCAGTGCTTTTAGAATTTGTTTTATGTATTTTGGAGCCCTGTCATTGGGTGCATAGATATTTATTACGGTTATGTCTTCATAATGGATTGTCCCTTTAATCATGATATGGTGCTCTTCTTTGTCTTTCAGGGTGGATTTTGTTTTAAAGTCTATTTTACCTGAGATTAGTATTGCCACTCCTGCTCTTTTTTGGTAGCTGTTTGTTCGATATATTTTTTTCCATCCTTTGACTTTTAATAATTTCACATTTTTGTTTCTAAGGTGTGTCTCTTGTAGATAGCATATTGATGGATCTTGTTTCTTTTTATCCATTCTGTCACTTTATGGGTGCATTTAGGCCATTTACATTCAGTGTAATTATTGATAGGTGTGAGTTTATTGCTGTCATTTTGTAGTGCTTTTTTTTTTTTTTTTTTTTTTTTTTTTTTGTGGTGCTAACATTTTTTATGTTCTTCTTACTCTCCTGTGCTGAATTCCTTTTGTTTGTGGATTTTTTTTTTCATTTCTTTTGTTTTTGTAGATTTTGTTTTTACTGAGACTTTATGTTTCATCTTCTTTATTTTGATGAGTAGGTTTGTTAACTTTTTTTGTGGTTACTTTGAAATTTACCCTTACCTTCCTAGCTTTGAACCAATATTTTATTACTTGGTATCGCCTTGCCTTCCTCTCCATTAGAAGGTTCTATACCTACACTGTTTATTCCCTCTTTCATTGTTCTGATGTTGTTGTCATTTACAGATTAACCTCTCTGGTTCCCTGTTGTAATTATTTTGGTTTTAGATAGTCCTTGAGAGTTCATTTCCTAGGTTACTCTCTGGCTGGTACGATCTTGCATCCTAGATTCAGGTTGTGTTCAACGTTTTGGTTAGGAGCCAAACACATTAACTGTTTGCACTACCCAGGGGTGGTTTTTAAATTTACTGAATAAATAAGTGAAGTAAAATGAGGTAAAAATATGCACTTAACTAGACTGCAATCAAAAAAGCACACAAGGCATTGAGATTTTCAAATAAATTGCCAGGGGAACTTAAATGAAAGATTTCTCATAAAACAAATTCTATCAGGAAAATCTCGTCATTTTTGGTTGAGGTGACAATGAAACCAGTCCCTGAAGTATAAAGTAGAAATGAGAAAAAAATCATATCACACGTGACAGGTAGGATCTAAGGGTTAACATCTGTGGCCAACATCTAGTTATTCATCCAATGATCATCTACTACTTGGAGGAATCCAGAGAGGATAATGCATATTTCCTGCCCCCAGGGGTCTTAGAATTTAACAGAGCAGATAAGAGTTGTATATTCTTATACTGCAGGATACACCTGAGCTCAGAGGAGACTCTGAGCATGCGAGTCATAAAAAATAATTCAATTTCCTCCTCAAAGAGCTCAAAGAGTCCAAAGGAAGGCATAAGTAAGAGTAGGAGAATGTGGGCACCAGTCTTAATCAATCAGGCACCACTAAGACAGTAAGTTCTTTGTGATTTTTGTAACAAGAGTAAGATATAAGGTGAATACAAATCCATCCAGGAGTCATTAAGAGAAAAATTCTAAATTGGAGGTACTTCTAACTTCTGGGCACAGAAGCTGATTGTACTGGAGCTGTACAGAATCCCTCAATTTTCTCCTTCTTTCTATCTCTAAGTGGCATCCTGCCCATGCTGGGCCGCCTCTCTGCTTCTGGACACAGATGAAATACCACAGTGCAGGGCATGGATCTGACTCCTTGAAGAACTATTGATGAGTTAATGATGCAGGAGAATTAGCAACCTTTGAGGACCAATGGGAAACAAAAGACAAGAAAATGCAGGCAGATAAAGACCTCTTCTTTCTCTCTTCCATAAACTTCTCCAAGGTTCAGCTCTTTCCAGGAGAAACCCTGTGTACTGTGTGAATCTGACTGCTAAGCAATATCCTTTGTCCCTCAAGGGCTGCCAATAGGCAGTAGAGTAACACTCGTATTGCTCCACAAATATCCTTGCCTCACTTCCTTTCTGCTCTCACCCTCACTGCCCTGGGCTTGCATCTCTCAAATAAAGTTGTAGCACCTTAATCCTTGCCTTAGGCTCTGATTTCTAGAGGACCCAGAATAGGGAATTGTCTTATTCTTCTTTGTTTCTCCAGAACAGTAATTTGTTCAATAAGTGATTCAATGAATTCAATGATTCAATGAAAACTATATTTTATAGAGAGTTTAATCCAGAGAAAGCATGTTGTACTTTAGCAGATTACCTGAGCTATATCATAGAGCCCTGGAGCAAGGACCAGCTTCTTTTTCTTAAACAACAGTAACTAATACTTAAATGAGGAGCCCTGCGGGCGCAGTGGTGAAGAGCTCAGCTGTTAACCGTAAGGTCGGCAGTTTGAACCCACCAGTCACTCTGCAGGAGAAATATGTGGCAGTCTGCTTCCGTAAATATTACAGACTTGGAAACCCTATGGGGCAGTTCTACTCTGTCCTATAGGGTCACTATGAGTAACAGCAAAGGGTAATACTTAAACAGTTCTTACTTCGAGCATTATTCTAAGAATTTTACATAGAGTAACATACTTAATCATCACAACAACCCACGAGGTAGTGTGATGGTCACTCTCCTTTTGCCATGTGAACATGCATGGCAAGTGACCTGCTATGTCCCTTCAACTCATTGTGTAGAGGTGGCCAGTATCCACCTTTATGCATCACACCATTTCCTATCTTTCTTCATCTCACTTTTCCTTTTCTTCATCCTCAGCATCCTAGACTTTGACCTCCAATATCAGCACTTTGTCTTACTTTGCTTTCTAGAGGACAAGAAAAGACACACACTAAACCCAGGACTCCATTTCAAAACTCTGTACAGTCTTTTAATTTCAGTAAGAAAGTTAGCTGAATCTTACTAGAAAACTGTCCAATCAGAGTCAAGTAAACCTTTTGTGCAGAGGGATTGTCAGTGTGGCCAGTAGGACAGAATGATGGAACTTCACCAAACTTGCTTGTTTGTACCTGTGGCATAATTAGCCTGCTGTATTGGCAAGAAATTACACCTGAGACTTATTTTATATATAACATAACCCCTGGTAGAAAGTCCATGGGGGAGGAAAACTATAGCTTTCACCTATCTCCAACTATTAGAGGGTTTTTTTCTCTCTCCAAAAGAATGAAATAATTGCCATCTATTGAAAAAAATTACCTAAACTAATTTGTTCACAAAGAGCACATGTACTGCTTTGTTTTGTTTCTTCTTTTATTTAATATGCCTACCTTGGATTATGAAAAAATATATATGAAATATATGTATGAGACACATATAAATATATATATAGGAACCATGCAATTTTTTTTAGATAATCAGTTGGTTTTTGGTCATAGTAAATGTTATCCCTGTTATATAAATTGAACATCTGTGGAGCTGAATCAGAAAACCTTTAGTAATATAGGTAAAAAAATAAAATAAAATAGAGCTAGAACTTAGTCTCAATATTCACTGACATTTGATTGCTACAGGGCCATTGAAGGCCCACCCTGCTTATTAACTAAACTTTGGTGACTCAAAGGTTGGGCTCAACATAACAAAAATTATCATGAAATTGTCCTAAAGGAGCTTCAGAGTATAGTGGGAAAGGAATTGACTAGGCACCTATCATATGCAGGTCACTGAAATAGCCTTGTAAAGTACATGGTATTTGAGATTTACTTTATCTGTAAAAAATGGAACCAAAAGTTTCAATGACCTACAACTAGAAATCAGTGCCAAGACAGTATTCATAGCGGGTCTCACTGATTCTAAAACCAGCCATGTTTCTGTTACCACCAGGCTGCCTTTCTCCTGATGCTGGGTCGGAAATGTCTGGTGTTGTCACTTACTATGTGACCTTCGACTTGTCACCATAGACCTAAAGCAAGAACAGACCTTGAAAATCTAGCTTCACTCCTCCACTTCATAGAGGAAGAAACAGAGGTTCACATAAACATGAAGAAACAGAACTGACAGCATTTGACAGGCTTTGTTGTAGCTGTTGTTGTTGCTGCTGTTGTTGTCATTGTTGTTGGTGGTTTTGTTTCATACCGAGATATAAAGAGAAGAATTCCACCAATGTGCTTAGTGCCTCCAGATAACCTTTTTTATACCTTTGCTGAAATATCCTTGAAATACCTGTAAGGAAATCAATCAATTTAGAACTACTGTTTGTCATTATTACTTTAAATACACCTCAGGTAAGAAAGAAATCTGCTAAATCTTGCCAAAACAATACCCAGAAAGTTTTTCTCTGAAGATTTTTAAATGAATGCAAAAGTCAACAGAGATAGCAAGTATCTTTAGTTGGAGAAAGATTGCTGCATTATTTATTACCTCATTATGATCCTACATATTTTAATGAGTTCATTTCTCCTGAGGCCCATTCACCAGAGGGTATAGGAGAGAAGAGGAGAAGGTCATGGGAAAAACAATAAAGAATATGTTCATGCTGATTGCAACATGAAAGTCCAATTCAGACAGCTTCTTTTTCACTCCCTTGGGAAAATAAAGAGCAGAGAACACAAAAACCCAAAAACACTCACTCCTCCCTACCCAGCTCCATTACCTTTGTATCATGGATAGAAAATATTTTCATAATTCTTTTCTTCAGCTAGTTAACACTGTTGAACATATTTCAGCATCCTTGTTAAAACCCTGAAATAAAATCTTTTTTTAAAATGTGAACTTCAGGCATATTTGAAGAAAACCTCTAACCCTGACCTCTTCGCTGACTCACATTCCAACTGCCTCCAAGATATTCTCTCCATTTTATCACCAATCTCTTCATCAGGTCTGGACATATTCTTAACTTAATCCTCCAATCCATTACCAGCCCCAGCCATCTTCTGCTTCAAATCAGCTTCCATGGTTATTTGAATGGCACCACCATTTTTCTAGTAATTTAGGTTCAAAACCTTAGCATTTTCCATATACCTTCTACATTCAATTACCAAGTCTTGTAGCTTCTACTAGAACATGTGTCTTCAACTCTTTCCAAGACTCTCATTGCAGCCTCAGTGCCACTTGCCTGGCCACCCTTATAATTGGCTTCTAACTTGTCTCTCTGTTTCACCTCCACTCTTATCAATTAGCGGTGGATTGGCCAGATTAATTTTCCTACAGCACAAAAATCGTCAAGCTTGGGACAGAGGCAAATACCACAAATGGCACACAGTGCAAGTGTAAAGCAGATTACTTGTGGACACTTGCAATCAGAGAATCAGTAAAATAATTCACTTGATCCCAATTTCTCACCACCCCACAGAGGGGGGAACTTGCTCCAAGTAGAACTGTGCACATTGTCTATTGAACTGCAGAAGAAAGGCACTGCCCTCTCTAGCAGAAGTTTAGGGTGGGGGAAACAGGAGCCACAACTAGTCATCTAAAAATGAGATTAAGAGGTTTCAGGTCCACATGGAAGGAGAAAACGGTGTTTCTCCTCAGAGAAGTATCCAGGTCTGAATCTTAAGTCACCTGGGAGACTCTGCATATCAACTTCAGCATCAGCTGTAGACCTTGTCACCCTTTCAGCTGAGATACTTAGTCTACTTGAGGGGGGTAACCTGGACTATCCAGCAGACAAGCAGATTAGTCCTCTTTCAAATCAAACTCATTTCAAAGCCGTAATCAAAGCTCCTCACTGACTTCCCATTGCCTAGAAAGTGGAATATATATCTCTAGCCTGGTAAGCAAAATATATTTCCAGCAGAGTATTTTCCCACCCTTGCCCTAATCTAGATCCAGAAGATTAATTAACCATGATTAATAATCATGCCTGTTGGCATTCTCTCTTCATACACTATTTCTGTAAAAACAGAGGAAAAGAATGAAAAGCCCACATAGAAGAAAGGTGTATTGGTTTTCTAGATTTTCCATCTACATGGCAGGAGAGATAGCCACCCTGTAAAGTTTATATATCTTCTAGTCAAGAGATCAGCCCAGTCTGGTTGGTGGTCTCCATCTCAGCTCCAAATTCCTGAAATAGAATGTTTGGTCAAGTATTTACTTACCATTCAATCATCTGTGGCTCAGGGGTCACTGGAAATATGAACATGATTACCAATGGTTCAACTCAATATATCAGTAAAAAACTCAAGGAACCAGGGCAGTATAGACATCTCAAAGGAATGTGCAACTGAATCCCAAAGACAAATAGCTCCAAGCAAGCAGTCATGGTCATCGTTACCCAAGAGTTAATAAAGGGAAAAATAAATTGGAAATGAGGGCTTAATCTATTCTCTGGGCCTTATCATTGATGCAGAAAGTGTGATGCCCACCCTATTAGACCCAATGCAGTAAACATATTAACAAATCTGAAAGGAACATTTTTATTTACCAACAGAACTTGGTGTTAAAAATGCACTTGGGTATTGTTTCTGCTTATTTGCCTCAAACTCTGCCTCAGGCTGATTGAGCCCTTCTCAGCAAAAAGTACATCTCAGAAATAGTTCAAGGCAAAATTCCCATCCTTAGGGAACAAATTCACAGCTCTTAAAAATGAAAAACCTTAGAAGAAATGTATGCTTGAAAATGTCTCTCCACTTTCTTTTATAACACTATTGCCCCAAGATATACTAGCAATGAACACTACATGAATCTAGTATCGCTTATGCTGTAGAATTCCTTGTTCTCAAGTGTAGTTATGTTAAATTGAACATACTGAAAGAGCTAGGAATTGTTTCTTGTAACAGTAAGAGAAACTGTATTATGAAAAATAAGACTGTCTGAAACTGTATTCCATGTCTTCCTGAGTGGTCAGTAGTATAGAAATTGTGTGTTCCCTTTATCGTGTATATATTTTTCATTTTTAAATTTAATTTCCTTTAAAAAAAATATAGGGTGTAAGCTTCAAGCAAAATGGCTCTCTAGGCAGAAGCACCACACAGTCCCTCCACAGCAAAGATCCAAAAAACTAAGCCAAACAGAGAATACAACAATCCTGAAACCCTAAAACATCAAATGAAGAGATAAAGAACTCAGCCAAGCACCAAATGGAATGAGAAAACTGACAGAGAATGGAGAACGAGGGGAGATTCATACAGAGGTCCCCTACCAACTAACGCAGCGTGGATCCACCATCTTGGACTCCTATTGGAGACAAGCAAACAGATGGTACTAGAAAGCAGCCTCATGGAGCATCCAGCGGGAGACAAAACAATCGGTAATTTGCGGTGTGGACTTTCCCACCCCCACCCCTCTTCACCTGGGCTCGGCCTGCTCTGCTTCCCACAGCCACAGTCCCTTGACCGGAAACGCCAGCTGCTTGGATTCCACACACCCGAGTTGGCGGCTCTCTGAGTGCATTTGTTGGCTGCTGGTGTTGCTTTTTTTTTTTTTTTTTTTTTCTGCTTCTTTTGATTTCTTACTTGCCTCTCACCACCTCCCCCTCCTTTCACTTGAGTCCCTGGCTCCATGGGTCATCTTTGCTTCTTCCTGAGGGGCTGCGGAGCTCCATTCAAATGTGGAGCTGCTTCCCGATCTGGGCTACCGCGCTGGTGGGATGCCAGGGCTTTTCTTCATTTGTTTGTTTTGAATTGTTTGTTTTCTTTTCTTTTTCTTCAGTTGGGAGCCCTTTCTGGCCAGGCAGAGCTGCGTGGCAAGGAGACTCCTCTTCCGCTTCCACAGAAGTGCAGAGGGATCCCTGAGGGCATTTCTTTTTTCATTGGTTTTTATTTTCTGTTTTTTGGGGGGCTTTTCTTATTCTTTTTTTTTTTTTAATTTGTTTTGTTTTCTTTTCCCTCTTTTAACCTTTTTGTCTTTCTTCATTGCTCAGTTTTTCAGCTCTCTATATCTTCCTTCTCTTTCTGTTCCCTGCATACCTGGCATTGTATACCTCTACGCCTTCTAGCCAGGCTGTACTGCAACACCTGAGAGCGACTTCCCCAGACCTCATAGCTGCACCAGTGGGATCCCTGGAAACTTTGTGGTTCTTTAACCTTTCTGATTTTTATTTATTCCTTCTTTTCTTTTCTTCCTCTTCCCCTTTTTGTGTTTCTCCATTTCATAGACTCTCATCGCTCCACTCCAACGGCAAGCTCTCCTAGCATTCTTTTTTGGTTGTTTGTATGTTTTTGGCTCCTGCTCCTCTCTCCTCTCTCCCATATCCATCTTAGCTCCACAAATAACAATCTCCCTGCTGCATCCTGCCTACCTGCATCGTGCGCTTGACATCACGCTACCAAGAAGCACAGGCACATCCTATTGGAACCTGCCCTGCACTGATTACCGACCCGCTCTGGTGGCTTTAGTAACTGCTACAAACAACCCATACCAGTAACTCCTCTTCAGCTAGACCTGCCCTGCAGTACCATATCTGAATGACTGACCCTGCCAGTTGGAGAAGGAGACGAAAAGTATTGAGAGCACAGACAAGCAAACAAAAAAGAACACACAGTCCGCCTGCTCAGACATAGTCAAATTTAAAAAAAAGGGGGGGGGGACGAAACAAACAAATCTACAATCAGTAAACGAGAAAAATAACTACGGAATGCCCCAAAGACAACAGACATACCAAAACATTTACAAAAACAGGACAGGATGGTTCCAGAAGGCATCCAAAATAAAACACCAGATGACTCTCCTGTAGGAGAAAATGCACTAGAACTACCTCATAGGGAATTCAAATCTCTAATACTCGGAATTCTCCAAGAACTAAGGCAAAAAGCTGACAAACATGAGGAAAAAATAGACAAAGTCATTGAAAATACAGACAAAAAATTGGAAGAATTCAGGAAAATGTTGCAGGAACAAAATGCCAGAATAAATTCACAACTAGAAATTATACAAAGACAACAATTAGAAATCCAAAAGATAAACAACAAGATTTCAGAAATGGACAGTGTCATAGAAGGGCTGAGAAGCAGATTTCAAATGTTGTAAGACAGGATCAGTGGAACTGAAGACAAACACTTGGATACAGCCCTGTTTCAGCAAAACTCAGAAAAAAGAACAAAGAAAAATGAAGAGACCCTGAGAGTTATGTGGGTCACAATCAAAAGCAAAAATTTGTCAGTGATTGGAATTCCAGAACAGGGGGAGAAAACAGAAAACACACAGAGGATCATTGAGGAACTGATGACAGAAAACTTCCCCAATATCATGAAAGATGAAACGCTGGCCATCCAAGAAGCTCAATGAACCCCATATAGAAGAGAACCCAAAAGGAAATCAGCAAGGCATATCATATTCACACTCGCCAAAACCAAAGACAAAGAAAGAATCCTGAGAGCAGCTCGTGAAAAACATGAAGTCACATACAGAGGAGAAACAATAAGACTAAACTCAGATTATTCAGCAGAAACCATGTAGGTAAGACGGCAATGGGATGACATATATAAAATCTTGAAAGAAAAAATTTGTCAGCCAAGAATAATATATCCTGCAAAACTCTCATTCAAATTTGATGGTGAAATTAGGTCATTTCCAGATAAACAGAAATTAAGGGAATATATAAAAGTCAAACCAAACTTACAAGAATTATTAAAGGGTGTTCTTCGACCTGAGGACAAACAGCTTCAGCTCACAGGCAGAACCTAGGACACAGGATAGTACCAGCCAGATACCAATCTAGGAAATGAACTCTCGAGGACTATCCAAAACCAAGAGAAATACAACAGGGAATCAGAGCAGTTAATCAGTAAATGACAACAACATCAAAACAATAAAAGAGGGAACAAACGGCATAGGTATAGAACTTTTAATGGAGAGGAAGGCAAGACAATACCAAGTAATGGTAGACTGCTTCAAACTTAGAAAGATAAGGGTGAATTTCTTGGTAACCACAACATCAAAACAATAAAAGAGGGAACAAACGGCATAGGTATAGAACTTTTAATGGAGAGGAAGGCAAGACAATACCAAGTAATGGTAGACTGCTTCAAACTTAGAAAGATAAGGGTGAATTTCTTGGTAACCACAAAGAAAGTTAACAAACATACTCATAAAAATAAAGAGGAAAAACAAAGTCTCAGCAAAAACAAAACCTACAAAAACAAAAGAAATGAAAAACAAATCCACAAACAAAAGTAACTCAGCACAAGAGAGTAAGAAGAACAAAGAAAACTTCAGTGCCACCAAAAAAAGCACTACAAAATGACAGCAACAAACTCACATCTATCAATAATTACACTGAATGTAAATGGACTCAATGCACCCATAAAGAGATGGAGAGTGACAGAATGGATAAGAAAACAGGATCCATCAATATGCTGTCTACAAGAAACCCACCTTAGAAACAAAGATGTGAATTTATTAAAAGTCAAAGATTGGAAAAAAATATATCAAGCCAACAACTACCAAAAAAGAGCAGGAATGGCAATTTTAATCTCAGATAAAATAGACTTTAAAAAGAAATCTACCGTAAAAGACAAAGAAGGACACTATATAATGATTAAGGGGATGATCCATCATGAAGACATAACCATAATAAACATCTACGCAGCCAATGACAGGGCTCCAAAATACATAAAACAAACTCTAGCGATACTGAAAAGAGAAACTGACAGTTCCACAATAATAGTAGGAGACTTCAACACACCACTCTCAGTAAAGGACAGAACAACGGAGAAGAAACTCAGCAAAGATACAGAAGACCTAAAGGACACAATCAGCCAACCTGACCTCATAGACATATATAGAACACCCCACCCAACACCTGCAAAGTACACATTTCTAATTCACATGGAACGTTCTCCAGAATAAACCACATCTTAGGCCACAGAGCAATCCTCAACAACATCCAAAACATTGAGATAATTCAAAGTATCTTCTCTGACCACAATTCCATCAAGGTAGAAATTAACAATAGAAAGAGCAAGGATAAAAATCAATTACATGGAAACTGAATAATACCCTGCTTACACATCAGTGGGCAATAGAAGAAATCAGAGATGGAATCAAAATATTCCTAGAATCAAATGAGAATGAAAACACATCATACCAAAACCTTTGGGACACAGCAAAGGCAGTCCTCAGAGGACAATTTATAGCAATAGATGCACATATCAAAAAAGAAGAAAGGGACAAAACCAAAACATTAACTACAAAACTCAAACAAATAGAGAACAGCAACAAAAGCCCACAACCACCGGAAGAAAGGAAATAGTAAAAATCAGAACAGAAATAAATGAAATAGAGAACAGAAAAACAATAGAAAGAATCAACAAAACCAAAAGTTGGTTCTCTGAAAGAATGAACAAAATCGACAAACCACTGGCCAGACTGACAAAAGAAAAACAGGAAAGGACACAAATAACCCAAATAAGAAATGAAATGGGGGACATTACAACAGAAACAACTGAAATAAAAAGGATTATAACAGAATTTTATGAAAAACTGTACTCCAACAAATTTGAAAACCTAGAGGAAATGGATAAATTTCTAGAAACACACGGCCTACCCATACTACAACAAAGTGATGTTGAAAATCTGAACGGACCCATAACAAGAGAAGAGATTGGAAAGGTAATAAAAAAAACTTCCAACCAAAAAAAGCCCTGGCCCAGATGGCTTCACTGGAGAATTCTACAAAACATTTACAGAAGAGCTTGTACCAGTACTACTCAAGCTATTTCAGAGCATAGAAGAGGAAGGAACACTTCCAAATTCATTCTATGAAGCCAGCATAGTGCTGATACCAAAACCAGGCAAAGACATCACAAAAAAAGAAAATTACAGACCAGTATCTCTCATGAATATAGATGCAAAAATTCTGAATAAAATTCTACCCAACAGAATTCAGCATCATATCAAAAAAATAATACACCACGACCAAGCAGGATTCATACCAGGTATGCAAGGGTGGTTCAACATTAGAAAATCAATCAATGTAATCCACCACATAAATAAAAGGAAAGAAAAGAATCACATGATCTTCTCAATTGACACAGAAAAGGCATTTAGCAAAGTCTAACACCCATTCCTGATAAAAACTCTCAATAAATAGGTATAGAAGAGAAATTTCTCAACCTAATAAAGGGGATCTGTGCAAAACCAATGGCCAACATTATTCTTAATGGAGACAGGCTGACAACATTCCCCTTGAGAACAGGAACAAGACAAGCATGCTCTTTATCACCACTCCTATTTAACATTGTGCTGGAAGTTCTAGCTAGAGCAATAAGGCAAGAAAAAGAAATAAAGGGCATCCACATTGGTAATGAAGAAGTTAAACTGTCCCTGTTTGCAGATGATATGATACTATACATAGAAAACCCTAAAGACTCCATGAGAAATCTACTGGAACTAATAGAAAGATACAGCAGAGTAGCAGCATACAAGATAAACATTCAAAAATCAGCTGGATTCCTATACACCAGTAAGGAGAACAACGAAAAGGAAATCAGGAAAACAATATCATTTTCAATAGCCCCTAAAAGGATAAAATACTTCAGAATAAATCTGACCAGTGATGTATAAGACCAATACAAATAAAACTACAAAACACTACTGCATGAAACCCAGAGGGATCTACATAAATGGAAAAACATACCATGCTCATGGATAGGCAGACTCAACATTGTGAAAATGACAATTCTACCCAAAGCAATTTACAAATACATTGCAATCCCAATCCAAATACCAACAACATTCTTCAAGGAGATGAAAAAACTAATCATTAAATTTATATGGAAAGGGAAGACGCCCTGAATAAGTAAAGCACTAATGAAGAAGAAGAATAAAGTTGGAGGACTCACACTACCTGACTTCAGAACCTACTATATAGCTACAGTAGTCAAAACAGCCTGGTACTGGTACAACGACAGCTACATTGACCAATGGAACAGAATTGAGAACCCAGATGTAAATCCATCCACCTACCGTCACCTGATCTTCGAGAAGGGCCCAAAGTCCATCAAACGGGGAAAAGACAGTCTTTTTA
This sequence comes from Dugong dugon, assembly GCA_030035585.1. Taxonomy (NCBI): domain Eukaryota; kingdom Metazoa; phylum Chordata; class Mammalia; order Sirenia; family Dugongidae; genus Dugong; species Dugong dugon. The sequence continues at coordinate 14,170,878 of CM057472.1, read as the reverse complement.
ACAAATGGTGCTGGCAAAACTGGATATCCAGCTGCAAAAAAATGAAACAGGACCCATACCTCACACCGTATACAAAAACTACTTCAAAATAGATCAAAGACCTGAATATAAAGCCTAAAACTATAAAGTTCATAGAAGAAAAAATCAGACCAACACTTCAGGCCTTTGTACATGGCATTAACAGGATACAAACCATAACCATCAATGCACAAACCCCAGTAGATAAGCAGGATAACTGGGATCTTCTAAAAATAAAACACCTATGCTCTTCAAAAGGCTTCACCAAAAGAGTAAAAAGAGAACCTACAGACTGGGAAAAAATTTTTGGACAGTGCAAGTGAGACAAAGTTCTAATCTCCATAATCTACAAGAAAATCCAACACCTCTACAACAAAAAAACAAATACTCCTATTAAAAAATGGGCAAAGGAAATGAACAGACACTTCACCAAAGAAGACATTGAAATGGCCAACAAACACATGAGGAAACGCTCACGATCACTAGCCATTAGAGAAATGCAAATTAAAACCACAATAAGATACCATCTCACCCCGGCATTACTGGCACGAATCAAAAACACTGGAAATAACAAATGTTGGAGGGGCTGCAGGGAGATCGGAACATTTATGCACTGCTGGTGGGAATGCAAAATGATACAACCGTTTTGGAAAATGATATGGCACTTCCTCAGAAAGCTAGAAATAGACATACCATTTGTTCCAACAATCCCACTCCTAGGAATATACCCTAGAGAAATAAGAGTCGTCACATGAATAGACATATGCACACCTATGTTCATGGCAGCATTGTTCACAATAGCAAAACGTTGGAAACAACCTAGATGCCCATCAACAGATGAATGGATAAACAAACTATGGTACATGCACACAATGAAGTACTATGCAACGAGAAAGAGCAACAATGAATCTGTAAAGCATCTCATAACATGGATGAAACTGGAGGACATTATGCTGAGTGAAATAAGCCAATCACAAAAGGATAAATATTGTATGAGACCTCTATTATAAAAACCCATGAAAAAGTTCACACACAAAATGTAACAATCTTTATTTGTTACCATGGATGGGAGGGGTGGGGGGAAATACTAAATAGGCAATAGATAATTGGTTTCTCGGGTGAAGGGTGAGACAGTACACAATACAGGGGAAACTATCACAACTTGTACAAGGAAAGGTCATGAAAGCCCCATAGACACATCCAAACTCCTTGAGGGACTGAATTGCTGGGTGGAGGGCTGTGGGTACCACGGTCTCGGGGAACATCTAGCTCAATTGGCATGACACAGCTTATAAAGACAGTGCTCTACATTCTACCTTGGTGAGTAGTGTCTGGGGTCTTAAAAGCCTGTGAGCGGCCATCTAAGATACTCCACTGGTCTCATCCCTTCCGGAGCAAGGGAGAATGAAGAGAACAGCATACAAGGAAAAGATTAGTCCAAAGGACTAATTGTCCACAGCTACCAAGGCCTCTACCAGACTGAGTCCAGTACAGCTATATGGTGCCCAGCTACCACCACTGACTGTTCTGACCAGGATCACAACAGAGGGTTCTGGACAGAGCTGGAGAAGGATATAGAGCATAATTCTAACCCACAAAAAAAAAAAGACTAGATTTCCTGGCCTAAAGGAAACTGGAGAAACCTCAAGAGTATGGCCCCCAGACACCCTTTTAGCTCAGTGGTGAAGTTACCTTTGAGGTTAACTGTTCAGTCTGGGAGTGGACAGCGCCGTAAAACCAAATGAGACTAATGAGGTGCAGGAGTCCAGTGACAAGGGCCAGATGGCAGAAGGGGACAAGGAAGCTGGTGATAGGGAACACAAGGTTGAGTAAAGATATTGTTGATGTGTTGTGAGATTGTTAACCATTGTCATAGGGCAACATTTGTAGTAACTGTTAAATGAGAAACTATTTTGTTCTGTAAGCCTTCATCTTAAGTGAGAATAACAGCACAATTGGAAGAGCGTAGTCAATGCCACTGAACTGTGCATGTAGAAATTTTTGAAATGGTGTATCTTTGGCTACGTGAATTTTCACGAAAAAAAAAGGTTGAGAAGTTAGAGGGTTGATATGTTGTGGGGTTGTTAACCAATGTCATAAAACAACATGTGTACTACTGTTTCATGAGAAACTATTTGTTCTGTAAGCCTTCACCTGAAGTACAATTAAAAATAAGATAATATATAAAGAAAATAGGGTGTAATGATATTAACATATACTTTGGAATCAGGATGCGAACTCAAATTCTCTACCACTTAATTATGTGATTGACTTAGCACACATACTTCAGAAAGCAAAACTTAGAGCAAGGATTAAAGTGTTCACACTTTATTTGAGAGGTGCAAGCCCATGGTGGTGAGGATGAAGAGGAAAGGAGAAGTGACAATAGTGTGATGTGACACATTACCTAGTTGGCTACTACTTACAACAAACTGGGAAGAGACAAAGCAGGTTAATGGGAGGTACACCACCTTAGCACATTGGGCTTCTCCAGAATACAAAGTAAAAACAAAAATTAGAGTAGACTACTGAAGGTGGGGCAAAGGGGCTGGGAATTCATAGTCAGCTACCTCCATCTCTTATTTCCCGATGGTCAATATTTATCCCATGACTGTGTCATCTGACTTCTAATTTAGTAGTCTCGCAGGAAGCCAGATTACATGTTCTATGATACATGTTTCATTCTACATTAGTTTTCTATTGCTGCATAACAAATTACCACAAACTCAGCTGCTTAAAACAACACAAACTTATTGTCTCACAGTTTCTGTGGGTCTGGAGTCCAATACTTTTAGCTGAGTCCTCTGCTCAGGGTCCCACAGGCTGAAATAGTGTCAGCTGGCTGCATCCTCATCTGGAGGCTCAGCTAGGGAAAGATCTGCTTCCAAGCTCTCTTGGAGTTGTTAACAAAATTTATTTCCTTGTCAACTTTTTGAGCTTTTTTTTTTTTAGTCCAAGCTTTATAGGGGGAGTGTCTATTATTAGGGGACCCGTCTTGGAGAAATATCACTTTTTGTCTTCTGGTTCCTGGACCCCACAAGACTGCAAAAAACAAACCAGGTTTGACAAATGTTCTTTGGCCAAAACAAGGCTTAATGTTCCATTTACCTTTCTGAGTTCCCACTCTCTTTGATAATTGGTTTTGTAATTTCTCACAATCTTTTCATCCCTTTAATACTTTTTAGAATACTTTTTATTTAATTCAGCATTTTTATTTGTTTTAAGTGGAGGGGTCAGTTCAAATACCTAACTATTCATATTATCAGAAACGGAATTCTATTCCCTTTTAGGAAAAGCTGGTTTGCACTGGATTCTCTGTTAACTTGCACACAGAAAAGTCTTGATAATTCACATAGGGACTGTCTAAGTGTAGAGGGCATTGTATTATTTCATTTTGCTCTGTCACCTTATCACTTCTTGAAATAAACCACCTCAGAACTTAAGGTACACATGTTTAGGTCACTCTGTGGGCATTACAAAAAAAAAAATTGCCGTCGAGTCCATTCCAACTCATAGTGACCCTATAGGACAGAATAGAACTGTCCCATAGGGTTTCCAAAGAGCAGCTGGTGGGTTCAAACTGCCAAACTTTTGGTTAGATGTAGTTCTTAACCACAGCACCACCAGGGTGTTACAAGTTCATATTTATTCATGGGTTCCATAGGGTCACTGAGTTGGAATCAACTCGACAGCAATGGGTTTGTTTTTTTTTTTTTTAATCTTCCCATGTAAACCATAAGGGCCCTCAGAACTATGGACCAGACTCATCCATTTATTATTCCATCAACAAATATTTATTGAGTACATCTTATACAGACACTAAGGATACAATGGTGAACAAAAGCAGCCAAGATCCCTACCCTACTTACAGGGGCAGATTAACCAGTAAGCACAGTACACACCAGTTTACAGTAAGTAAGGTATGCATGGGTTCCATTGTGTTTACTTACTAATCTGTGTGCTATTTCACATTGTGCACTACAGATTAGTAAATAAACACAATTAAGCCTCTGCATACCTTCCTTATTGGATAATCCATCCCTGTTTACGTAGCTCACATTAAAGCAGGTAAGACAGACATAAATAAAATGATCACAGAAGAAAAGGTATGCCACAAAGGCAAGAGATACAGTGCAATGAAAATGTGTAATAAGGAAAATTTTCCTAGCAAGGAGGAAAGCCTTCTGAGGCAGCAATTAAACAACTGTTTGTGAAAATAAATTACGCTAAGCTGGTTCACTGGCTAATAAAGCAAGCACATTATTTTAACTCCTGTCCATGCCAGTGAAATCCGTATGGGGTGCTTTTTAACCACAGGATCTTTCCCTAACTCTAAGCATTCATCTCACACAAAATGTCAGTTGCATTTCTCTAGAACTGATGCTTTCAAATTCTCTCTCAAACGTTTTCCCCAAACTATCATTGTTATAAGGCAAACTAAGACCATAATCATTAAATACGAAAACTATAAATTAAAGATGTCATCCCATTTATCCATCGTATCCCAGTGTCTGCTACTTTAGAGGAAATACAATTGCCTGTGGAATATTGGCTAGTTGAGCTTAAGAAATTGGTTCAATTTATGAACTCAAGGAACCTCTGCTTCGTTGACATGAAACACTAATATGTGGTGGGCATTAATTTTTGGACATGTTTTTGAGTGAAGTCTTTAAGATTTACAGAGTCAAGTCATTTTTGTAATTATTTCTGGTATTTTCACATTACATTCACCATTTTCAGAACTCAAAGCAGCTCTGACTCATTAAATCATTCCCAGACCTCTCATAATTCATGATAGCAGGACATTAACTGAACCAGAACCGTTCTGTGCTGCCATCTGCAAAGCACGCTCTGGAAAGCAGAAAACTTCATATTTTAACAAAATTCAAGGTTTTTTTTTAAGTCACAATGCATCTACTTACTCATCACCTTACCAAACTCTTTCTAATTCTGTAAAGGATGCATTTTAAGATACAGAAGCATTAAAAATATCACAAGTTTGTGTTTTCTTCATATTACACCAATAGGCTTAAAAACCTAATTTGCCTAAATCAAGACTTAATTCCCAACCATGACAATTCCATTTAGCAAATCCTCATGTTATGTTAGACACACGGCATGCAGTGCAATCCAAAATAAACAACTAGGCAGTATTGTCAGCTGTCTAAAATTTAAGCAAGAAAGTCAAAGAAACAGTCTGTGTTCACACATCACGTTATATTTAATCACATTAATTTCAAATGAGCATTGATGATTTTGATAGCTAAGCACTGGTGACGTTCATTTTTTCAATTTCTTCATTAATGTCATATTTGTATGGTATTAGACAATAATTTGTCAAGGTGCTAGGACACACTTTATTGAAAATAATGTAAATATTGTTATCAATCATAAAACCACTTGTATTATAAACTGTTCTTCACACAATTCAGAGAAACTTTTCAAGCTATTGTTTAGCAACTACTTAAGGATAAGTTTCATAGAAGTTTTTAGCTAATGGTGAAGACAATTTGAGTGTCCTGACAAGTACTTTATGTTAGTTCCACTTCACATCACTTAAAAGAAAAGGTCTATAAATCAATCATAGAAGAACAAAGACATTTTTCAAAGAGAAAAGAGGCTGTTCATTCTTTATTTGCCTTTACTTTAGAAAAGTAGGATGAGTGAACAAAATAAACCTCCAGTAATCACTTGTAATTGCTAACACAAAATGACATCTTTGTGGGACACAATAATACTTTGTGATGTTCTGGACATGCTTTCATGTCTCCATCTTATCCATACAAGGCACAGAAATCAATAAGTCAGACTTGAAAGTAAAAAACTTAAATTATCCCCCCTCACCTTTAATCTCCCCTCCTGAGACTTCATTATCTCTGTTTTTCCTCCATTATTTTTTTCGAAAAGACCAGGAAGGTGGAAAAGGGGACCGAAGGTCTTGGTAGAGGTCAGCACTAGACTAGAGTCGTGTCCAAAACTCCCAAATGTATTATTAGAAAAGAAATTGAATTCCAATCACCAACAAAGATGACTTACTAATTATTTTAAACCTTTTTTTACTTTTATTTTTTTACTGCATTCAACTGTCTCTATTGCCACAATTGAGTGGGCTACGCTGAATCTTTTGCTTGACTTATATTTAGCACAAAAGGGTTACATGACACTACATACAAGGGTCGGCAAAACTGCAAAAGTACTGATCTAGGGCGTCATCCTCTCTTCCTTTCCTCAAAAGGATTAGAAATGTAGTCAGGAACACCTGTAAGTATTTGTAGCTTCATCCCTGAAAGGTCTGAGCGCATGAATTCTCCCTTATCATCTTCTCTACAACCAGAGCAATGGTTTGGCCTTCATGAGTCCCACTTAAAAATACAATAACCCTATCAGAGGTTGCTTCTTGAGTCTTTACCAAACAAATTTTAAGTTTTAAATTTTTTTATTTTATTTTTTAATTTAATTATACTGAGCTCTGTTCATGGCGCAAGTTAACTGTAAACTATTCCCTGCAAAGATAGGGCTCTGGAGGGCCCTGTGGGAGAAGCACCTTAAGAAGATGCGGATCCTGAGACAGTAGCAGGAATGCTGTTTGGAGAAGTTGACAGGACCCAGACCAAGTTTCTCTCACTTGCTAATTGGATATGGGTGATAGCACTTGATCATCTCACTGTGCCAAAATATGTTGGCATGGACCAGGATTGTGTTTGTTTAAACTGAATACAGTAAAGCTGGTTTTGAACGTGGGCCAAACTTACAACTGCCTACATTTGGGAATTATTTGATTCCTCCTTGGGAAGGAATAGAAAAGAGGGTGTGTGTGGGTAAGGGATTGTTTCCTGGAAGACGGTCTGTTCCACTCCAGTTGGAGGATTTTTATTTTCAAATTAAACTGTCTGAGAATGAATGAATAAATGAACAGCAGACATAGTGGATAATGATCTTAACCTATCATATTGTGTCAATAGTAATCAGACATTTATTAACTATCAAGTACCAGGCACTTCTCTGGTTACTAGGGATACAAAACTTACAAAAACTCCTCTCTTTGTGAAGCTTACAATCTAGTGTGGATGATAAACAATAAATAAGAAAAAAAATAAGTTAAATATTTACTATATTCCAAACCCAAACCCAAACCCAAACCCATCTCTGTCGAGTCAATTCTGACTCATAGAGACCTATAGGACAGAGTAGAATTGCCCCATAGGCTTTCCAAGGAGCACCTGGTGGATTTGAACTGCCAACCTTCTGGTTAGCAGCTGTGGTTCTTAACCACTACACCACCAGGGTTTCCATTTACTGTATTAGAGAGTGATAAATGCTAAAGAGGAAGAATAAGGAGAGGCTCAAATATGAAATCTCATTGGGGGTGCTGACATTTTAGATAAGATGGTTGGGGAAAACATCAATGAAAATGTGGCTTTTAAGTCAAGATCTGAAGAAATTGAGGGACCTAGTAATACACATTTCTTGGGAAACAGAAACCTAGGCAGAGGTTTCAGCAAGTGCAAATGTCCTAAGATAGCAGTATGCGTGGTATGTACAAGGAAGAGTAAAAAGGTTAGTGTAGCTGTTTGGAAGGAGCAATACAATAAAAGTCGAAGATTTTATGATGATTGGTAAGGCCCTATGTGATCTGGCTCCTTGGATGAAGCGGGAAGTCACTGGAGGATTTTAAGCAAGAAGGAGATGATCTGACTTACATTTTAATACGATCAGTCAAACTGCTATGTTGAAAAAAACTGCAGTTGACGAAGACATAGTGACCAGTTAAGATGCTACTGCAATCATGCAGGCAAAAAAAGGTGACAGTAACTTAAGCTTGAGTGGTGGCAATGGAAGTGATAAGAAGTGGCCAAGTCTGGATATCTTTTGAGAATATAGGCAAAGGATTTTCTAGGAAATCAGATGTAGGTTGTAAGAGTAAAAGAGGCAAACAATGATTGCAACAGAGGGATAGAGGGAGATGTAGTCTGATGAGGTTCAAAGATGAGTGTTTTTATGATGGAACAAGAGAGTTGGGAGAGGGTGTGAAAAGTAAGTATAACACCTTCCTGACCTCTAGCCTTTACGGTAGGATGGGTGTAAAAGACGGAAAACACCCTATACAGGAGGTCTGCAGAAGAGTTGTAGTCAAGAGAAGATCAGGTTTCAGTTAGAGCAAGAAGATGAATAGAACATTCACAGAAGACTTCTCTGGGTAAGGGCATTTTGACCTTCAGTTCGTGAGGACAAAGTGAAAGAGTTTCAAGAAGTGGTGAAGAAGGGAAATGGGTCAGAAAAGGCAGTAGAATTAAAGAATGGGGTATGAGGGATGGTTTGAGAATCCTGGGCTTTTTGTGATGAAAAAGGATAAGGGGTGTAGTAAGATTTTTTTTTATGCCGGTCTCAAGGCAGATAGTGGTGGAGAAGCTGTGAGTGTGGAGTGGAAAGAGGGGTGGGGAGGGGCTTTCATCTCGCCTTTGGACAGGAGCTGTCCATTCAGTCTCGTGTACCTCCTGGAACTAAGAAGCACACTCTTCACAAGTATCATTTTATGTCTTATAGTCCAGCCTATTCTTTGTCTGAAGAGTTGGCTTCAGAAATGGTTTTAGTTCTGGGTTAACAGAGAGTTCGGGGGTTATGTCTTCTGGGGTTCCTCCAGTCTCAGTCAGACCATTAAGTCTCGTCTTTTTACTAGAATTTGAGTTCTATACCCTACTGTTTTTCCTGCTCCATCAAGGACTCTCTGTTTTGTTCCCTGTCAGGACAGTCATTGGTGGTAGCTGGGCACCACCTAGTTCTTCTGGTCTCAGGCTGACTTGGTCTCTGGTTTATGTGGACCCTTTTGTCTCTTGGGCTAATATTTTCCTTGTGTCTTTGGTGTTCCTCATTCTCCTTTGCTCCAGATGGGATGGGACCAACTGATGCTGCTCACTAGCTTTTGAGACCCTAGACACCATTCGCCAAAGTGGGATGCAGAACATTTCTTAACAAACTTTGTTATGCCAATTGACCTAGATGTCCCCTGAAACCATGGTCCCCAGACCCCCACCTCAGGGGCTCTTCTGACCCCTGGTGAATAAAATTTAGGATGCCTTTGGAAATATTTCCTCATTAAAACAATCCCTATTTATTGAGACTTATGTGTCAGGCTCTGTGATAGCACTTGATATATATTTTCATTTAATCCTGACACACCCCATCTCAGTTTGATATTGCCTCTTTTCACAAATGAGGAAATTGAGGATCTGAGTTCTGTGCTCCAAGATACAAAGCTAGGTCAGGATTTGAATGCTGGTCTGAATGATGCCAGTTATTAAACTCATTATCACTATACTCTACTACCTCCTTGCTGAGAGATCTCGTGACTGTTGCTTGATTGAGAGCTGTCAGTTGCTGGGCCAACCCTGACCAAAAGTAAACAACAAGGAATCCATCCTTAGCAGACTTTTGGGCACCTCTGTGAGGGGAATGCCAGGAAGCATTGTCTCAGGTCCAAGGTCCTGCCCCTTAAGGGACTGCTGGAGTCAAAATCTCCCATTTAAGGGCCTGAGGATACCAGTCTCTCTGATCCAATGGGACAAGACCTGGGACAGAATCTACAGTCTCTATACCCACCCTAGAAAGAGGTTATGTGCAACATTGGAAGGTCTACCCATATCAGTGGAAAAAACGGGGTGACATGGAAAACTAGAAACAGACCATCTGAATAAATGAGACCCCATAGGTGGCAGACAACTCATGTAGCTGCCCTCCCTTTGCTCACCACTTGCCTTCTTTTCACCCTTTCTCATTGGCCCTGAGTGATAGAAATGAGTTGCATACTTTGATTTTGCTAGGGATGTGTTCGATTATGCTAGAGATGAGTATATAGAATCAGAATATTTCCACTAATACACTTGAGATCCATTTCTAAGAGAATAATTCTGGCCCCATGATGCCATTGAAAATCACAAAAAGAACATAAATTATCATTTAACGGACTAACTCTCTAGTAAAGTATTTACAACGTAAGTTGAAAACTATACCCCAAAAAGGTGGAACTCTATAAACTACCAGAAATTGAAGCAATTGCTAGTGGGTTGTGGGCATCAGGCCCCACATCACCAGAGGAGCACTCAAGAATTTGTTCTACAAAAAAAATTGCTCAGATAACTAACTACATTGAACAAACACTCTTCCTGGTCAGTTCCCTGGGGCACCTAAGAAGTCATTATTAACTCTCCTTGAAATATTTGGTCTACATACATGATTGCATTCACTTGATAGGATTGCAAATCTTTCTTAAATTGCCCAAAAAGCTTCTGTCTTACACTTAAAGCTAATTAGACTAAAAACCAAAACCCACTGCCACCTAGTCAATACCGACATATATTGACTCCATAGGGTTTCCAAGGCTGTAAATCTCTATGGAAACAGCCTGCCACAGCTTTTTCCCACGGAGCCACTGGTGGTTTCGAACTGTCAACTTTTCAGTTAACAGTCGATCGCTTTAACTACTGCAAAACAAGGGCTCCTTAATTAGACTAAAGCCCTTCCCAAATTTACTGACTAATTTCTAAATTCAACCTTTTGTTGTTGTTGTTGTTGTTGTTACGGTGACTGTTTATTCCTTCCAACTTCTTTTGATGCTTCCTGCATCATTCAATTTTTTGCCCATAGAATCCTTCAATATTGCAACTCGAGGCTTGAATTTTTTCTTCGGTTCTTTCAGCTTGAAAAATGCTGAGCGTGTTCTTCCCTTTTAGTTTTCTAATTCCAGGTCTTTGCACATTTCATTATAATACTTCGTCTTTTCCAGCCGCCCTTTGAAACCTTCTATTCAGCTCTTTTACTTCATCATTTCTTCCGTTCGCTTTAGCTATTCTACGTTCAATAGCAAGTTTTAGAGTCTCTTCTGACATCCATTTTGGTCTTTTTTTTTTTTCTTTTCTGTCGTTTGAATGGCCTTTTGCTTTCTTTATGTATAATGTCTGTGATTGTTAAGGTTGTATGTCAGCTTGGCTGAGCCATGATTCTCAGTGGTCTGGCAGCTGTGATGTAGTTTGGCAGTCGTGTAATGACATAATCACCTCCATGATGGGATCTGCTGTGAGTAGCCAATCAGTTGAAAGGGAGTTTCCTAGGAGGTGTGGCCCGCATTCAATATAGGTGGACTTTCTAAAGGCTCATGGGCTTTTGCTCGCTCTGAATCCTGAGCTAGCAGTTTACCTGCCATCTTGCCTGCCGATCTTGGGATTCGTCAGTCTCCACAGCCTGTGAGCCAGATGCCTGCTGCCTGACTGGCTGATCTTGGGTTCGCCAGTCCCCACAGCTATATGAGTCAGGAAAGCCTCCAGCGTGACCCACAGACTTGGGACTTTCCAACCTCTACAACCATGTAAGCCATTTCCCTGATATAAATCCATGTGTACATATATATATATATATATATATATATATATATATATATATATATATATATATATATATATGCACTTTACTGGTTTTACCTCTCTGGAAAACCTAGCCTAAGACAATGTCCTTGATTTCATCCCACAACTCTTCTGGTCTTCGGTCATTAGTGTTCAATGCATCAAATCTATTCTTGAGATGGTCTCTAAATTCAGGTGGGATATACTTGTACTTTGGCTCTTGTGGACTTGTTTTAATTTTCTTCAGATTCAACTTGAACTTGCATACGAGCAATTGATGGTCTTTTCTGCAGCTGGCCCCTGGCCTGTTTTTCTAACTGATGATATTGAGCTTCTCCATCATTTCTTTCCACAGATGTGGTCGATTTGATTTCTGTGTATTCCATCCAGTGAGGTCAACATGTGCAGTCACCATTTATGTTGTTGAAAAGGGTATTTTCAATAAATAAGTTGGTGGTCTTGCAAAATTCTACCATGCAATGTCCGGTGTCATTTCTATCACCAAGGCCATATTTTCCAAATACTGATCCTTCTTCATTTCCAACTTTTGCATTCGAACCACCATTAATTATCAACGCATCTTGATTGCATGTTTGATCAGTTTTAGACTGCATAAGTTGGTAAAACTCTTCAATTTATTCATCTTTGGCATTAGTGGTTGGTGTGTAAATTTGAATAATATTTGTTGTCTTAGGCTGAGTTCTCTAGAGGAGCAAAATCAGTGAAGCATGTATATATATATATAGAGAGAGAGAGAGATTTATCTCAAGGAAATGGCTCACATAGTTGTGGGGGATAGCAAGTCCCCAATCTGTAGGTCAGGTGTCAGGCTGGAGGCTTCTCCTGACTCATGTGGTTACAAGGATTGATGAACCCAAAATGAACAGGTCAGGCAGAAGGCTCCTGACTCACAGGGTTGAGGGAGCTGGTGAGTCTCAATTTCTGCAGATCAGGCAGCAGGCTGCTAGCTCATGTTCCAAGAACTGGAAGTCAGAGGATAATGAGTCAGATGCAGGATCCAGAAAGAGCTTTGGCAGAACATCCATATACATTGAATGCAAGCCACATCCCCAAGGAAATAGATAAGTTTTTAACTGATTGGCTGCTCACATTAGATCATAAAATGGAGGATGATTACATAATATCTGCCAAACCACTGAGAATCATGGTCTAGCCAAGTTGACATACAACTTTAGCCATCACAATCATATTAACTGGTATTCCTTGTAGGAATATAGGTATTATCCTATCACTGACAGCATTGTATTTCAGGATAGATATTGAAATGTTATTTTTCACAGTGAATGCAACACTGTTCCTCTTTAATTTGTCATTCCCAGGAGAGTAGACCATATGATTGATTCAAAATGACCAATACCAGTCCATTTCAGCTCCTTAATGCCTAGGATACCGATCTTCAAGTCCTACATTTCATTGTTGATGACTTCCTATTCTCCTTGATTCATACTTCATACATTCCAAGTTCTGATTACTAATAGATGTTTACAGCTGTTTCTTCTCATTTTGAGTCATGCCATATCAGCAAAAGAAGATCCTGAAAGCTTTATTCTATACACCTTATTAAGGTTGACTCTACTTTGTGGAGGCAGTTCTTCCCCAGTCATATTTTGAGTGCCTTCCAACCAGAGGGGCTCATCTTCCAGGACTATATCAGACAATGTTCCACTACTATCCATAAGGTTTTCACTGGCCAATTTGTTTTCAGAACTAGATCACCAGCTCCTTCTTCCTAGTCTGTCTTAGTCTGGAAGCTCTGCTGAAACCTGTCTACCATGGGTGACCCTGCTGGTATTTGAAATAGTGGTGGCATAGTCTCCAGCATCACAGCAACACACAAGCCACCACAGTATGACAAACTGACAGACAAGTGGTGAAAACACTGTGTAGGCCCAACAAAACACACCTGCTAGACCAAGTCCAACTGTGAACCACCCATTTGCAATGCCAGCTTTATTCTTTCTTTTATTTACTTAATAAAAAAGCCAAAAAATAAAAACAAAGAATAAAGAATAGGAAAAAGGAAAGATAACTTCAAAACAAAGCACAGAGGGGAGTACATTTTAGTAACATGACCTACAGGCAGGAAGTTTTCAGGCTATGTGGTTAAAGAAAAGTAAATTTATTAAAGCAATCTTTGCACTACACAGTTTTAAGATTACATATATTTAATCATCTAAGCTAAAGCAGTTGTTTTCAAATCTGGCTACACTTTACATTCACTTTGGAGACTTTTAAAAAACATCAATGCCTGGACCCTACATTCAGAAATTCTAACTTAGTTGATGTGGTGTGGGACCCATACGCTATTTTTTAAAGCATCTCTTCACCCTCCTGCCCCCCATCTCCACCCTGAGATTCTAATTTTCAGCCAAGATTAAGAACCTGATATAAGGATAAATATTGTCTGATCCCACTTATATGGAATATCTAGAATAGAGAAATGCATAGAGACCACAGTTTATCAGTGCTTACCAGGGGCAAGTGGGAGAAGGAAAGGTAGTCATTGCTTAGGGGACACTGAATTTCTGTCAACGGTTAACGTAAAAAATTGGAAAGAGATTTAAGCGATGTTTGCAAAACATGATAAATGTATTTAATGTCATTGAATTGTATATGTAAAAAATGTTGAAATAGCAAATATTTTAATATATATGTGTGTATATATATATATATATATATATATATATATCTCACAACTTTAAAAAATAAGAAACAGAAATAAAGCAATAGTTCTCAAGCTGGTTGGCTAAAAAAAAAAAAAAATGTATCTTAGACTCACACTAGTAGCTGGAGGTAGAGCCCAGGAATTTGCTTTGTTAATTTGTTCCCCAGGTCATTCTGATGCAAGAGGTCCACGGACCTCTCTCTGAGAAGCACTGTCAATGTTTGGAGTGAGACACAATGCTTCCACTTCAGTTAGCACATTTTTGACTTGCATATCATTTCATGAAGTGTGATAATAGAGAAATGCCAGAAATTTGCTTACCAGCAAGCATAGTGGGGCTGGTATTGAGGCTAAATCTGACTTAAGTGAACTTGGATGAAGGAAGTCGTATGGTACCAAGGGCGAAGCAAGTGCAACAGAGAGTTAGGCAATTGTTGGTACTAAGTGGTCCTTGCCAATGCAGAAAACACTAGGAAACACAAACATCAGACTATATTTGCCCATCGGGAAGACAGTGGCTGTTTCTGAGAAAGCTGCCAAAATGCAGGTCCCATACCAGTGGGAGGGAGTGGAGGATGGAAGTGGTGCAAGCAGTGTGTAGGGAACAGAAAGTGGGCCCCGGAAGAGGACAGGAGAGGGCAGACAGACTCATGAAGCCCAGCCACCTGCTGGTGTTCATGACAAGGCTAGGGTTTTGGCAGGGTTTTCAAGCCAAACTCACAAGTAGGAAATTGAGGGAGAGCCTAGTAGAACAAGTATGTACCTACTTGCTCCCCCTACCTTGTTATAACATTTCTTGATTCTTTTTCTCCTAGTTTCTCACCAACAAGGTTTCTGGTTGGCTGGATATATTTGGCCAAGTGAATCAACTGTGCTGGTTTATAATTTGCACACACAAGCCACATTTTTTGTTAAGCACCAAATCATTCTTAAAAGGTTTGCTTTCAGCAGATCTCTCAATCAGCATAATCAGTTGAACACCTGTAATGTATACTAAGTTATGGCCAGGGCTTCAAATCAGTTAATTCCGGTTTGAACCCCTGCTGAGAATTTGCATTTCCACCCCAGATATACTGAATCAGAATTTACATTTTAACAAGATTCCCAGGTGATTCTATGTATACGTAAGCATTTTAATAAGATCCTGAGGTGATTCTTACATATACATAAGAATTTTTAACAAGATCCCCAGGTGATTCTTATGTATAGAGAAGAATTTTTAATAAGATCCTCAGGTGATTCTTATATATACATAAGAATGAACCAGTTTGAAGCTGCAGTTCTGGCCTAGGTGTTACAGTGTGAGACAGAAGAAATAAAGATGCAAGCAAGTTCATCCTGTTCTCCACAAGCCTCTTCCCTTTAACCATAACCACAATTAAAAATGATAAGAGAATATGGTCAAGGAAACATGGGGGAAAATGCAAATGCTTCACTATATTGTACTTTTCTTTATAAAGCTGGTGTTTCTGGACTATTGTCAAGATGCTAACCACGGTGCTAATCCGAGGATCCTCGCTGATTCCCAGATGCCAAGATTCAGAAAGCACTTGCCTGTGATTTCTGGAGTGGTGAATGACCTAAAACAAAAGTCATTTTCCTAACAGAATAACTGGCAACAAGGGTGAATTCTCTCTCACGCTTGAGTTGTACTTTACATGGTGGGCACCGAAAACAGCGCTGTATAGGCCCCCATATCTCTGAGTTTTTTATATGAAACAATTTCCATTTTCACTTACAGCCCACCCTTCCTCTATAGAACTCTGAAGAAATCTATAGAATAGTCGAGAGGCAAATCTGAGTGGCTATCAGAGTGGTTATGCCATGAAAAGATCACTCCTTCTCTCTGGTAACTCAAGATTGATTATTAGGTCAACCTTGTCTGTCTGATTCTCTTTTCCTGTAACATAAGGTCCTTCCCACGAAGCTTCCACTTCACTCATGTAATAAACATGGTAGGTGTGCTTCCCCAGTTATGCTCAGGTGCCTGGATACAATTTATGTACAAGCTATACCTACTGTTCCCCACTCACAACACCACAAAGTAAAAGATTAGAAGAGGTGGAGGTGTCTACGGTTTAGTTTTGCTGTCAAGTTTACTAACAAGATGCGTAAACTTTGCTAATTGCAAATAATCTAGAGAAAGTTAAAAGGCAGAGAACATGAGAGGAGTCAAATAGATGAGCTAGTTTCATATTTATGCAAGAGGTTAGTGATTGTTTGTTAAGAGAATGTATGGCCTTCTCAGTTGGTCCCTGAGTGGAGCAAATAGTTTGCACTGGATTACTAACTAAGAGGTTGGCAGTTTGAACTCACAGTGGTGCCACAGAAGAAAGGTGATCTGCTTCCATAAAGATTACAGCCAAGAAAATGCTATAAAGCTCAGTTCTACTCTGTAACACGTGGGGAAGCTATGAGTTGGAATCGATTTGACAGCAATGGGTTTGGATGTTGTGTTTGTTTTAGATAGCCTCCTCAGTTCCCTTAAATTTTCTCAGTCCTTCTAGATCCAGCAGGAGAGTCATTAGCTTTATCTATCTGGTTCTTGAAAGACTTCTTTCTTGCCTTTGTCATAGTTACTCTGTTTCATAGTCAGTTTCATACCTGATTTTTCACATCAGCAGCGAGGTGCCATGCCCCTTTGAAATAAGGTGACCTCTTTCAAATCACTCTCTCAAGTAGTTCTCAAACTCTAATGTGCATCAGAATCACCTGGAGGACTTGTTAACACACAAGTGATGGGCCCTGCCCCCCTCGTTTCTGATTGAGTACGTGTAGTGTGTGTCCTCAAATTAAGACCCAATGTTATGTGCTGGATTGGCATTGAAAACTGGGAGGGCCTCAAATGGCCTAGCCACAAGTTCCCCTCACACTCTGCTTCCGAAAATAATGTCCCTAGCCAAACAACTCTCTTTATCAAGCAGGACAGGTGCAGTTCCTGCTTATCCCTGAGTAGTAAGTTTCAGTCTCCTGCCAGCCCATGGAATTTGTCAAATGAGTCAATCACATTCTTTTGCAGGGATCAGGAAGCACCCCACCCTCTTGATACTACAAAGCCTGCCACAGCTTCTGCAACTCTCACGAAGACCTACCTGGCATGTGGTGTCCTCTTTCCCTGGGATGTGAGTATAAGTGACTAATAAACTGCTGTCGAGTTCACCTGCCCGGTTTCAGGTACCCTGTGCTTGGTCATTCCCATAACTCTAGGGCAGGAATCCCTCTCTTACTTACGGGGTAAAGAGGAGACACTGAAAACAGTAGGTCTGGGGTGGGACCCCAGAATCTGCATTTCTAACATATTCCCAGTGATGCTGAGGTCCAGGCACCACACCTTGATAATTACTGCCAACGTGCAGTTCCTTCGGGTTTCTGAGCTGAGTGGCATGCCACAATGAGCATGGGAATAAGTCAGGAAGCCACCACAAGGCAAATGCTTTGGTTGTGTGTGTGAGCTTGTGTGTGTATTTCCCCTTTAGAATGGATCTCACCTTGAACTCCCACTCAAGAAGGGCACAGTTTCTGCTTTTCCTGTGGACTTTGTATATCCTGGCTTTGGAGATGAGAATTAGATCAGGATGTTTCTGTAGATATTTCAGATAGCCACTTACTCATCATGCATCTTCATCTGTTGAACCTAGTTGCTTGAAAAATCTTTAAAACAAATCTTTAGAGCCATATCCAACCTGCTTTACAAAACATAAGGTGGTGGATTACAGAAGCAGTCAGATTAAAGTAGCCTTAGGTCCCCCTTCCATGGAATTCCATGCAGGATCAAAATGCCTAATTGCACTATACCGTAATTACAGTCACTGCTGAGCTCTCCCTCATACCTGTTAACCTCACTATTCTAGGCCCAAGATGGAGTCAGTTACGCTAAGCCCCATGTCAGCGAACTGAAACCTACTAAGTTTCCAGTTCCTGTAAATGCCTTACCTTCCCAGAAGCCAAAACCTAAGTCAACCAATCTATGTGCTTGCTGCCTGAGCTATAGTATATGACCTGGCTACAAAAGTACCCAATATGCCATACAAAGAAAGTAACTTAGAACTAACCAATTACTTTTTACCCAGTATAGCTTCCTCGTTCCTGTGTGTCTGTTGCCTATAGAACACTTTTGCTTTATTCTGCTCTTTGGAGCTCTAGCCTAACTTTCAGACTAAATGCTGCTGTTGTAGAGAAAAACTTGAACACTGTTTTAAGTTAAAACAGAGAGGTTGATTAAGAGTTTAAAACTATTCCAATTGGGGAACACTGAAAATGGAACAGGTAGTCCAGGGTGGTTTCATTATACAAGTATTCCTATGGAGTAAAAAGAGGAACCAAACTATAGGGAAGGCAATTACAGGAAAATCAATGAATACTGTAATAATCACACTCTGACTGGTTACTGATTATTAATAGTATAATTGGTGATTACAGATAGTTTCACAGGATGCTTACATCATGGTCACAAGATGCTTACGCGTATTTTCTTTGTCTATCTTGCAAAAATACCATGTTGGCAACAGCACCCAGACAGCACTCTTCCTGAGCACGTGTATTTTGAGGGGTGCAGAAGATCACTTTGTCAAGACCCATCAGGGCATACGGCTTCAGATCTTCGTTTTGACCACTGGAGAAAAACATGTTTTTCTCAAAAATAACAGCTGTTAGTCTAGAAATCCAGATTACAATTTGATAGCACGGTCATCATATTATGCCTCTGTCTCACTGATTTCACTGAAAGTTGTCTTTTCCTATGAGACACTACCCAATTAATGAATTGCTAAATAAAGCCAATGAGTTCAAACAAAAATTAATGCTTTGTTGAAAATTTATTTTAAAATACCTAAGGGGTTCTACAAAGAGTTATAAAAAGACTACTTGTAAAAACATACTTTGGGTTCAAACTTGGCCTCCATTAGCCCATCTTCTTTTTATAACACGTTTAAAAATCCCTCTTAGTCTCCAGGTAATTATAATTCTCCATTGAAATAAACATTAAAGCAAAAGCAATATAGAAATGTTTATTTTCCAAGCAGCAGACATTTGTTTTTCTCTAGCCCAATTATACCAAGGTTTAATGATGTAAACATAGTTATCCAGTGGGCTGGGGGTCAGGTACAAAGGAGGAACGATTCCAAACTGCTCTATTATTGAAAGAAAAAAAAAATTCTAACCAGCGTGAGGCATAGCCTTACTCAATGATCAATCTACCAGACTTTAAACTTTTTCCTCATCCCCCCATGAGGAGAAGGTAGCAGTTTAGAGCTAAGAAACATTGGCATGATATGGTCGGGTATTTATAAAGCTTCATGTAGACTGGAAAAGATGAGGCCAGGAATATGAAAGAATATTGTGCAATCCCTTTACTTGCAGCAACCATCTTGGAAATGCTGTAGATGCTTTTGCTTACGCTGGTTTAAGGTGTTCTAAAAGATGATATTTCTTTCAGCATCCTCTCTAAAGCTGCAACTGATTCAAAAATTAGCAATTTTTCAACATTCAACAAATAATTTTAGAGCACCTTACTATGTCACAATTGAAACACTGAATGCACATGTTAACACTTGTTCACACTTATTACACGTTTTGTTTAAATTTTCTCTGTTCGCCTTTACTATCCTGGGCTAGTGGATAGACATTAGCCAGACTCCCCCACAAGCTGTCACCTGGGGCCAATTGATCAGCCTCAGGCCTTGAGTTTCCACATCTAAAGAAAGAAACAGTAGTTCTCAAGCTTTAGTATGCATCAGAATCACCTGGAGAGCTTGTTAAAACAGATTGTTTCTGATTCAGTTGGTGGAGGGTGGGGCCCTGGAATTTATGTTTTTAACAAGTTCCCAGGTTATGATAATGTTGCTGGTGGAGGGAAGGGGGCCACACTTAGGCTAGAGTTATTGTCTAGAAGTTTTTCATCTTTCTCGGCTGCCCTGTTCCTGGTCCTTTGGCTAGAGAAAGCAGGCTTTTCTTGGGGCTTTGTGTGTGGCTGTTGTGTCTCCAAGTTGCTGGCTTCTTCAGCTCCAAGTCTGGGATATATGAGGCAAAAAGAAACCTTAGGGAACACATCACCATGTTGTTCCTCGAGTCCCAAGATCCCCTGGCCAGTCTTCCTTTTTCTCTCCACCGTTTAGAGTCTTAAACGTTTTTCTTTATTGGAGCCCTGGTGACATAGTGGTTAAGAGCTTGGCTGCTAACCAAAAGGTTAGCAGTTGAAATCCACCAGCCACTCCTCGGAAACCCTGTGGGGGGCAGTTCTACTCTGTCGTATATGGTCGCTATGAGTCGGAATCAACTAGACAGCAGTGGGTTTTGGTTTGGTTTTCTTTATTAAAATGTCAAGGATTTTTAGTTGTGCTTAGCAGGACTAGGGAAAAGTATGTCTTCTCAGAAATGGAAGTCTCTGGGACCACACTTTGAGAACCACTACATTAGATGATCTCTCAAATATCTTCCAGTTCTAACACTATGGTTATGACTTAAAAAGAAGAGAAAAAAAAAGTGTCTCCATGAATTTACAAAACACATGGCAGAGCAGACACTGAGCAACATAGAGAAGAGATGGGGCTGGCTCTCTGGGCCTCTTGTATCCTTTCTTTGCCCTTTTGTTCCAACTAGCATCAACAGGGCTAAGGTCTGAGCATCTTCAGCTGACCCTCAGCTGCCAAGATTCACCTAGCACACCACCACAGACATATTCCGGGCTCCACTATTTGCTAATCTAGAACGCATTCTTTGGGGCTTCCCTCTTTGCCAGCGTTAGTCTGTCAAACTTTCCTATGAGTGGTATGGGTGGGAACTAAATGACCATCTGCCTCCCAGATAATATTTTTACAGGAAGATTATTTTTTCTTAACTCAGAGGAAAAGTTGGTAGTGACATCAGATCCTCTTAATCATCCTAGTCAAAGCTGGCTTTGCTTCTTGCCTGGTTCTCCACAATAGTTCCCCAGCTGTTCTTCCTCCATATACTGTCATCCCCTTCCAAACTCCTCTCTACACAGAAGCCTGAGTAATCTTTTTTAGATGAGATTATCACGGCTTGCTTGGAACCCTACTTGGTATGACCAGTGTGGCCCTGCATGGCCTGACCCAACATACCTCTCAGCCTCTTCCCACACCTCTCTTCCTGTGCTTTCTGGGCTCAGTCACAATGACTTTCTTTGGTTTCCTCAATGACCTTCTTTGGCTCAATAGTCCCTCTGACCACTGGGCTTTAGCTCTTGCTGCTCATTCTCTCTGAAAAGCCCTCCCTATTCAGCTGGTTAGGTCCATGGGTGGCACAAATGGTTTGTACTCAGCTTTTAACCAAAAGATTAGGGGTTCAACCCCACCCAGTGACACCACAGGAGAAAGGCCTGGCAATTTGCTTCCGTAAAGATTACAGCCAAGAAAACCCTCTGGAGCTCAGTTCTATTTGTTGCCCAGTTAGGGTCCGTGCCCTGGAGTAGTCAAGCCAATGAAATGTATTCCAAGTCAGAAAGAGTGAGAAAGTTTATTTAGGAGGTGTCCACCAATGGGTATCCAACAGTAACACAGGCTGTCTTAATGGAGTCCCGAAAGGCATTTTTATATTAGAGCTTATATTTGAATTTTACAAAGGTTAGAAGTATCTTTGTAGCCTAAGGATGGCATGACTGGTTGAGTTATTCATTACAAGGTAATTACAAGAGACTCTTTATCAGACTAAAGAGATACATGCCGGACATTTCCTTATCAGGCTATAAAGATATACATGTCAGACATCTGAGCTCTAATCTTCCTTTGGGGGGGTCATAAGCCACAGGGGGCCAAACAGAGCAAAAAAAAGTCATTAACAAAGGTATGTAGAAGGGAGAAGGCAAAGAAAAAAAAAACTTATAGGTTCATCATGGCGTTAATTATGCCAAGCTCTCAGTCACCCATTTTGAATAGGAGAAAACACGCTGGGGAGTATTAGGGTCACATATTCTGTAACACATGGGATCGCCATCAAGTCAGAACCAACTCGATGGCAATGGGTTCTGTTTGTTTGTTTATTCCGCTAGTTAATTCCTAGTCGTCCTTCTTCAGATATCAACTCAGGACTTTCCCTAATTGCTTAGACCTGGTCATGTCCTGTTGTTACTCATTTATAGCACTGTTTACCTTCCCTTTATAGCACTTAAGATCAAATAATCACAAAATCTTTTTTTTCACATATTATATCACATATACCTAGCACAATGCCTGGTACTTATGATATGTTCAATAAATAGTTCTTGAATAAAGTGTATTAAAGCAGAGAGACTTCCCCTAAAATATCACATCTTAATCACCTATGCTGCAAAAAAAAATCATTTCATTTCACTTCAATCACTGAAGCTTGGCACAGAGTGGTTGTTCAAACATGCTAGGGGGGCTCAAAGATTTCCATACTTCATTTCATTTGTTAAAAGAATTAGCATAGTGCTCAGTACTCAACACAATAGAACTTTGCCACTCACAAGGACTCAGTCTGGAGACTTTCACTTATCCCTCAATGCATATTATTTATTCCACAAAACAATGGCAGATAAGCCTTTAACTCTTAATGCTTCAATGAAATGACTGTTCAGCCTCCTGGATTTAAGCTGTATTTGCATAGAGAACCAGTCATGAGTTTCTTAGGCATATCTTCCACCACTGAGGTAACTGCTGGTCTTTAACGAAAGTTTTGTCTCTTACTTGATGAACCACTTTAGGCCTAACCAAAGCCCTCCTTGAAATTCCATGAATCACTTTTCTTGTTCACATAGAGTTCATATGGTACACTTGCTCTAGTCAAGGACAAAATAATAGCTAGAAATTGTTTAGGATAAATTAAATGTAAAATGTTGAATTCAACCAAGAACCATTACTTTCTTTGAGCTTGTCCATAGTCACAGATATTGTAAACTGAGTAGGCATCCACCCAGGGCTTCAAAGGCATAAGAATCTTGATAACCTGCTGGCCTCAGATGAAATCACAGTAATGATTTATATACAAACAAGATCCCACTTCATTTATTTAAGAGTAATTTGGGCAAGCTATATGACCTCAGTAAACATATATGTGTGGCTATTTTTTTAAAGAAACATATTTTGAGGTATTTCATTTATAAAATTGAGCTAAAGCTTGTCATAAAAAAAAAAAACTCTTTATATAACAGAAAACAGATGCAACATGAACATACTTTAAGAGTGGGTATTGAAAACTGCACCTCAGTAAGAAAACCTGCCTTGGAGCACAAGCAAATTCAACCAATCAGAATTCTGTAATGCCCTAAATGATCATATGCCCAGCGAAGTTTGTATGAGCCAACTATCAGAATTTAGTAACTAAGCTACACCTGTAGTTGCTATAGTGCTTTATAAACAATGTTGTTGTTGTTGTTAGGTGCCCTGGAGCTGGTTCCAACTCATAGCAATCCCATGTACAACAGAACGGAACACTGCCCGGTGCTGCGCCATCCTCACAAATGTTGTTATGCTTGAACGCATTGTTGCAGCCACTGTGTCAATCCATCTCCTTGAGGGTCTTCCTGTCTTTCACTGACCCTCTACTCTACCAAGCATACCTCAGTTGAAAAGTGTGTCATCAAAACACAGTTACTAATAAGTGGGAAAGAACATGATAAGACCAGAAAATTTGAATTGGATCATGCAAAAAAAGAAGAAGAAGAAAGGGGGGATTTGAGAGAAATTACTTTGTCCTAAGGCAGGGATACAGAAACCCTGGTGGCACAGTGGTTAAAAGCTACAGCTGCTAACCAAAAGGTTGGCAGTTCGAATCCACCAGACACTCCTTGAAAACTCTATGGGGCAGTTCTACTCTGTCCTATAGGGTCATATGAGTCGGAATTGACTTGATGGCAATGGGTTTGTTTTGTTTTTAAGGCAAGGATGGTTAACGGGTATCATTTTAAGTGCCCACTCTGATGTATTGGTGAGGGCTGCCTAGAGAGCTAGGCTTAAAAGAATTATGAGGCAGGAGCTGAATTTAGAAGGAAAGAATGAATAACCACAGGCTTGAGAGAAAAGGGTGGTGGAGCAAACGCCATGTCTCACTGACCCTAGCCTAGGGTGTTTCTGGTTTTAGAGTTACTCTGACTTCTTCTCTTTGTCTTCACCAGCACATGAAGTTGGCTTTATTTGGGATGATATTTTGCACAAAAAAATAATGTGGCTTTTCTTAAACGTTAGCAGAATTTCTGCTTAAGGGCACGGAGGAGAGTCAAGCACCTCTGGGAGACAGCCAGGCTTACTGACTGGCTAAGTGGCTTGCTGCTGCAGACTAGCCTCACAGCAGGGTCAAGTCTTATCCTTGCCTTAGCATTTTCCCAATTACTACAGCGGCCTTTAGGGTCGCTCATCATTAGTTAAAACGTGGTGGTTACATGTGTAAATAAGGTGGTATGCTTGGTTTGTGCATATGATTAATTCTTTGCTTTTAAACAAAGTCTTTGATACAAGTTGACAATTTTAGCTGGGAAAGTAGATATAGTAGACAAATGCACAGGCAATTAATGCTAACTTTGTAAATACTAATTAAAGGCCCCTTAGATCTGAACCATGAAGGATCAGTAGGGTTTTGAAAGCAAGTTTGTGGTTAAAAAAGAAAGGATGGAAGGAAGTTAGGTAGAATAGAAAGAAAGATCTAGAGAAAGGGAAAAGAAAAGGAAAAATGAAAGAGCATTTCAGGCCAAGCAGCCCTGGAGAAAATGTTTTTAACTTTAATCTTCAGTCCCTGTGGTTTCTTCCAAAGCTCCCATGACCACTTTACCCAATACTACTAAAAACTTGGTTTATGTTAACTCTCCACTCTTCTGCCTTTTGGCTGTGCATATTAATGGATGCTGTCCTAGGACATACCAGTGAGAAAAAAGAAACTTCATAGAGTTGGAAAATTACTGTTGCAGTCTACAGGTCTCTTTCTAACTTTTCTAGGTCTCTGGAAGCAGATGAAGCCATAAGCAGGATGTATAGGGTAAGGAGCCCTGGTGGCGCAATGATTAAGTAATTGGCAGCTAACCAGAATGTCAATGGTTTGAATCTACCAGGAGCTCCGCAGGAGAAAAGACCTGGCAATCTGGTCCCTTAAAGATTACAGCCTAGGAAACCCTATGGGGCAGTTCTATTCTGTCCTATAGGGTTGCTGTGAGTTGGAATCAACTAGATGACACACAACAGCAACATAGTGTATTGTGTTTCCCAGTGTAACCAGGATGATGAAAAGGAATAGCAGAAAATTAATACATTGATGACAGGACAGATACACCTTTGCTGCTTCAGAACCCAAGGCATTTTTGTGTAATTGGGTCAGGACATAAATGGCCTCATGTGTTCCAGGCTACAGAGAACTTTCTGAATGATCTGAACTCAGCAGCTGGTTAGGAAGGCTCCCTGCCTACTCACAGAAGCTTGCCCAGAGCAGCTTCTCCGTGAATGACAAAAAGTCCCAAACCTGCATTTGTGTATTTTCTGTATGCACAAGAAAACCCAGTGCTGTGGCCAAGAAGAACGTGATGTGTAAATTGCTTTAGTATGCTTCTCTGACTATAATATATAATTACATTTCACTAAGGAAAATTTTAGTGATAATACTTTTCTAGGCAAAATATAGAATTCAGAGTAGCCTTTTGTGCTTGGCAGTTATTTTTATTAAAAATTTGGCTAAAAGCACATTTTGGCAATGCAAAGCACTGTCTTAAGTCAGGTTCCACAGGAGCAGCATCCAAGGCAGGGATGCTTGTTCAAGTGATTTACTGGGGAAGTGCTCTCAGGAGAAGGGGCAGGTATGAGGGAAGCAAGAGAGGGCACAGGAACAAAGCAAGAATGTGCTGTCAGCTGGAGACTACCTTCAGTCTGATCCCTGGGGAAGCTCTGGGGTATGAATTAAACCACAGAGTGAGTGAGTGCACTGCGAGGGAAGAGGGCCCGCTTTGTACGCACTTGCCAGCAGTCATCAGCCAAGGTCAAGTCTCAGAAGGAGAGGTCTATGATGGTTATTACAGCAGCTGGGGGAGCTTGGTGGGTTACCAACAGCACCTACAACAGGCATTTTCATTAGCAGCCCTTCACCTATGACTGCTTCATTAGCCATTTGATTTCTCCTACTTCACCTCCTTCCCTTGAGTTTGGGAGTTGGCAATCTTTTTCTGTAAAAGTAAACATTTGAGGCTTTGCAGGCCACATATCACCTCTGTCACAACTACTCCATTCTGCTGTTGTAGTGTGAAAATAGCCATAACCAAACCCACTGCCGTTGAGTCAATTCCTACTCATAGCGACCCTGTTGGACAGAGTAGAGCTGCCCCATAGGGTTTCCGAGGCTGTAATCTTTACGGAAGTAGACTGCCACATCTTTCTTCCACAGAGCAGCCGGTAGGTTCAAACCGCTGATCTTTTGGTTAGCAGCCAAGTGCTTAACCGCTGCATCATCAGGGCTCCTTGAAAATAGCCATAAACAATACATAAATGAATGCGCTTAACAATGTTCCAATAAAACTTTATTTACAAAAACAATCAGAGGGCCACATTTGACCCACAGGCCCCTGATTCCTGCTCTAGTCCATCTCCCTCCTCTCTACTACCTGAATTATTTCCTTGACTATGCACCTTTGCTCTCTCTCACATGTAGTTTCCCATGTAATCACTCCCATTTATTCCCCACCTGTCTCTCCTTCCCTCTGTCTCTCTCTTCCGCACTGCCTCCCAGTCATCTTCTTTTCCTTTCTATTCCTCTACTTATACTCTTATTCAACCTTTTAAATACAGTATTATTTGAAGTACCTCATACAGTTGCTTAATAAAACTCCCATTGTTCTTTCTTTTAATGATCTCTTTCTTTCTCTTACTATAACATCTCTCTTCTAGTTCTTCACTTATTTCTTGTTTATCAGTATTTCTATCTCTCTTAAAATTCGGTCCTTTCAGGATGATCGTCTAAAATAGAGCAAAAATATTGTAATCACCAACCAAACCAAAAACCAAAACCATTGCCATTGAGTCAATTCTAACTCATAGCAACCCTACAGGACAGAGAAGAGCTGCCCCATAGGGTTTCCAAGAAGTGGCTGGTGGATTCGAACTGCAGACCTTTTGGTTAGTAGCTGAGCTCTTAACCACTGCACTACTGGGGCTCCTAGTAATCACCAACCAATAGCAAATTCTATAAACACACCTGCAGGAGTTCAGGTTTTCATTTTGTCTTCCTTCCATTTAGGTATTTCCTTGGTACTGAGGAATGAAATTTAATTCTCCTGGAATGGAGATTTCTGGGGCTCATGGAGGTTAGGGTGACCCACCCAGGTCATTGCCCTGAGATGTTCTTTCAAACCTTGAGCCTTGAGGAAACTGGTTTCCTAAAGTCATTGTTAAGTCAAACAATAGCCTTATAAATAGCTTAGTAAAGACCATTTTGCCTTAGGCATTGTGCTGTTTTGAAGACTTATCTATATGCAGTCACTTTTGAGAAACAGAAACTCCAAAGGTCAGACTAGAGCTATATTTTAGGTTAAATCAAAATTATTTTAATTGTTTTTCAAGACATTATTGTATGAAATCCTTCTTGACCACAATTTTTTTTTTTTTTATCAATTCTGTTCTGTCCCCGTTTCTATGGAAATGTCAATAAAACAGGTTATAAGAATCTTTGGAAGTTATTTCCTCTTTGGAACATTTTTGACTCCCAAATGTTGGAGACTTGGTGGCACAGTGGTTAAGAGCTCAGCTGCTAACCAAAAAGTCAGCAGTTCAAATCCACCAGCTACTCCTTGGAAACCTTTTGGGGCAGTTCTGCTCTGTCCTATTAGGTCGCTGTCATGGATTGAATTGTGCCCCCAAAAAATATCTGTCAACTTAGCTAGGCCGTGATTCCCAATGTTGTGAGACTGTCCACCATTTTGGTCTCCTGATGTGATTTTCCTATGGGTTGTAAATCCTATCTCTATGATGTTAATGAGGTGGGATTAGCAGCAGTTTTGTTAATGAGGCAGGACTCAATCTGAGTTTAGGTTGTATCTTAAACCAATCTCTTTTGAGATATAAAGGAGAGAAGGGATCAGAGAGACATGGGCACCTCATACCACCTAGAAAGCAGCACCAGGAGCAGAGCATGTCCTTTGGACCCAGGGTTCCTGTGCGGAGAATCTCCTACACCATGAAAAGATTGATGAAAAGAAACTTCCACCAGAGCCGACAGACAGAGAAAGATTTCCCCTGGATCTAGCTCCTTGAATTCAGGCTTCTAGCCTCCTAGATTGTGAGAGAATAAATTTCTCCTTGTTAAAGCCATCCACTTGTGGTATTTCTGTTATAGCAGCACCAGATAACTAAGACAGTTGCTATGAGTCAGAATCTACTGGACGGCAATATTTTGTTTTAATTAAAATGTTAACCCGATTTGCAAATTATATACTAAATAAACTCCAATCAGTTTCTATTATTGGCTTAATATCATTTTTGTTTTAACAGTACTGTGATCATTGGTTCTTTTTTTATCATTCTTATTTGGAACAAGAAGGAGCCTGCGTGGCGCAAGCAGTTTGCAATCAGCTGCACACCGGAAAGTTGGAGGCTGGGACACACCTAGCAGCTCCACAGAAGAAACGCCCATTAAATCCATTGCTGTAGAGTTGATTCTGACTCATAGCAACCCTGCAGAACAAAGTAGAACTGCCCCATAGAGTTTCCAAGGCTGTATTCTTTATGGAAACAGACTGCCCCATCTTTTTCCCACAGAGCGGGCTTAAAAACAAAAACCAAACCCATTGCCATTGAGTTGATTCTGACTCATAGTGACCCTATAGGACAGAGCAGAACTGCCCCATAGAGTTTCCAAGGAGTGCCTGTTGGATTCGAACTGCCAACCTTTTGGTTAGCAGCCTTAACACTTAACCACTATGACACCAGTGTTTCCTAGTGAATTCAAAATGCTGATCTTTCATTTGGAAAGATAACCACCAAGGCTCTTTTTCATAAAGATTACAGCCAAGAAAACCCTAGTGAGCAGTTCTACTCTGTAACACACGAGGTTGCCATAAGTTGGGCGTCAACTCAAAGGCAGCTAACAGTAACAGTTTGGAACAAGAAGAATATTTATTTTCAACTAGTCTGGTAGTCAAATATAACCTCATTCCCTCCTCAAGGAGGATCAAAGGGCATTACATAATCAACACTCAGAGATGCAGGAGGTGAAATTTTCTATGGAACAGAAATAAATTTGTTTTCCATGTGGAGGGCTTTTTCATTCTCCTCCTTTTTTAAGGGTGTTTCATTCTCTTAAGGAACCCTAGTTGCACAGTGGTTAAGAGCTCCAGCTGCTAACCAAAAGTTTGGCAGTTCAAATCCACCAATTACTCCTTGGAAACTCTATGGGGCAGTTCTACCCTGTCCTATAGGGTTGCTATGAGTCAGAATCAACTCGACAGCAATGAGTTTGTATTATTTTTTTGTTTTGTTTTGTTTTCATTCGCTTAGAACCCATTTCTTCTTGTGGCATTTTGAAAAGAATAGTCTAAAGCCTCTCTCCATTTGGCAGAAGGTATGGGCCCCAGAGGCAAGAAGGCAGGGAGATGCAGCAGAAATATCTAGATTAAAAGTCTTCATAGTTCACTCTCATTCCTAATTCACCAAAATAAGAAACGACTTACTACTGTGGTCCAAAGCTCTGTCCACTAATAGGGTATTCGTTTCCATTGGAAAGGACCCAAAGCATATACCCCGGGAACTAACTAGAGTGGTTGCAGTCATAGTAGGCAGCTGGACAAAGATTTGAGAATTCAGGATCCTGGTTAAACCTTCTCCTAGATTGATACCTCGCATGAGTACATGCAGAAAGGTCCAGGATATGGGAGGCAAACTCACTGAGAAACATCAAATTATGAAAAAAGCAAGATGTTCTCACTTGTTGGTTCTAGAACTCATTTCAATGAGGATAAGGATTCATTTTAAGAGCTGAGGCAGCTTCACTCCTGAAGTACAAATTATAAGAGCAGTTGTATATCTGATCCCACATGGAGTAACAGAAATTGGTCTTAGTTGGGGACAGAGATTCATTTCCAGAGTGGGACAGGCTCAGCTCAGATAGGGAGGTCCACTTTGGGCCTGACAGCATGAAGAAGTAATAGGAGGCAGAGAACTCACTATCCTGTGTTTGTTTTCCCTTTTTCTCCCACATTTCAGTGAGAGTTGGGGACTAGAATTGCTGGGAATGCAAAGCTGTGAATTTTGCTTGTAGGATTTCCTATTATTCATGGTGAGTAAATTGCTTGCCAAAAAGTGGGGAGTGTCTTAATTTGTATTCTCCCAGAAACAGAACGTGAGAAAAGGAATCACGAACAAGTAGTCTATTTGGGAGATGTTTCAAGGAACACTGGCAGGGAAGTAGGCAAATGAGACAGAAAAAGGAAGGCATCCAATAAAAGTTACATTAACAAGCCAGCTACCACTGAGGGCAACTGGAGATTCACACGGTTGAGGATCTCTGGGAATCAATATAGTACAGGCAATTCAGAGATATCCCCCTCAAGTCATTGATTAAGGACTGCTTATGAGGCAGCACTAGGAGCCCTGGTGGTGCAGTGGTTAAGAGCTTGGCTGCTAACCAAAAGGTTGGCAGTCTGAATCCACCAGCCACTCCTTGGAAACCGTATGCAGCACCTATACTCTGTCCTATAGGGTTGCTATGAGTCGGAATTGACTCAACAGCTATGGGTTTGGTTTGGTTTATGAGGCATTAATTCTGTGGCACTTCTAGCCCACCGGAGCACAAACAGTGGACACCAGCTGCCTTAGAAAGCCCTCAAGCAATGAGATTCACTTGCTGGCTTTTGGAAGTAAGACAGGGAATGCACCACAAGGTAAAGCCTGAGGTGATATGGGTGAGATAACACAGCATCTCTTACAGTGCATAGCCCTGAACTCAGTTGAGTGTGGGTTTTGAAGAGAAGTAGTAAGAATTCAGGTTCCAAAAGGGTTATAAAACATCTTGGTTTTCTACTTCTGGAAATTCAAATTCTATGACCTACACACTAAATGGAAGAAGAGGTTCTTGATAATGACCTGGAGAAAGAGATCCTACCATATCATACTTAGAAATTTTATTAAAAGAGAGAAATGTTTAAGAGTTGTGCATGTTTCTCTCTCCCTTTCTCTCTCTCCACCAAAAATGAAAATTATAGGGTAGAAGTCTTGTGCAGGAGAGCTATTCCATTTGAGTTTTAAAATCAGGGATGTCAGACTAGAAAGCCCCCATGTGTCTGTCAGTTGGTCGTACTGTGGGGAGTTGCATGTTGCTGTGATGCTGGGAGCTATGCCACCGGTATTCAAATACCAGCAGGGTCACCCATGGTGGTCAGGTATCAGCTGAGCTTCCAAACTGAAACAGACTAGGAAGAAGGACCTGCTGGTCTACTTCTGAAAAAAATTAGCCAGTGAAAACCTTATGAATAGCAGTGGAACACTGTCTGATATAGTGCCAAAAGATGAGCCTCCCACGTTTGAAGGCACTCAAAAGACAAGTGGGGAAGAGCTGCCTTCTCAGAGTAGAGTCGACTTTAATGACACGGATGGAGTCAAGCTTTTGGGACCTTCATTTGCTGATATGGCATGGCCCCAAATGAGAAGAAACAGCTGCAAACATCCATTAATAATCTGAATGTGGAATGTATGAAGTACAAATCTAGGAAAATTAGAAATAGTTGAAAATGAAATGGAACGCATAAACATCAATATTCTAGGCATTAGTGAGCTAAAATGGACTAGTATTGGTCATTGTGAATCACACAATCATATGGTCTACTATGCCGGGAATGACAAGTTGAAGAGGAATGGTGTCTCATTCATCATCAAAAAGTACATTTTGAGATCCATCCTGAAGTACAGCACTGCCAGTGATAGGATAATATCCATACACCTACAAGGAAGACAAGTTAATACAACTATTATTCAAATTTACATACCAACCACTAAGGCCAAAGATGAAGAAATTGAAGATTTTGCTAACTTCTGAAGTCTGAAATTGATCAAACTTGCAATCAAGATGGATTGATAATTACTGGAGATTGGAATGAGAAAGTTGGAAACGAAGAAGGATAGGTAGTTAGAAAATATGGCCTTGGTGATAGAAACAATGCTGGTGATCACATGATAGAATTTTGCAAGACCAACCACTTCTTCATCACAAATACCTTTTTTCAACAACATGAATGGCAATTATACGTGGGGATTTTGCCAGATAGGATACACAGCAATCAAATTGACTACATCTGTGGAAAGAAATGATGGAAAACCTCAATATCATCAGTCAGAACAAGGCCAGGGGGTGACTGTGGAACAGACCATCAACTGCTCACATGCAAATTCAAGCTGAAGTTGAAGAAAATTAGGACAAGTCCAGGAGAGCCAAAGTATGACCTTGAGTATATGAATTTAGAAACCATCTCAAGAATAGATTTGACACATTGAGCACAAATGACCAAAGACCAGACAAGTTGTGGAATGACATCAAAGACATCATACATGAAGAAAGCAAGAGGTCATTAAAAAGACAAGAAAAGAAAAGACTAAAATGGATGTCTGTAGAGACTCTGAAACTTGCTCTTGAACTTAGGGCAGCTACAGCAAAAGGAAGAAATGATGAAGTAAAAGAGCAAAACAGAAGATTGCAAAGGGTGGCTGGAGAAGACAAAGTATTATAATGAAATGTGCAAAGACCTGGAGATAGAAAACCAAAAGGGAAGAACATACTCAGCATTTCTCAAGCTGAAAGAACTAAAGAAAAAATTCAAGCCTCGAGTTGCAATATTGAAGGACTCTATAGGGAAAATACTTAACGACGCAGAAAACACAAAAAGAAGATGAAAGAAATACACAGAGTCACTGTACCAAAAAGAATTGGTTGACATTGAACTATTTCAGGAGGTAGCATATGATCAAGAACTGATGGTACTAAAGGAAGAATTCCAAGCTGCACTGAAAATATTGGCAAAAAACAGGCTCCAGGAATTGATGGAATGCCAACTGAGATGTTTCAACAATCAGATGCAGCACTGGAAGCACTCACTTGTCTATGCCAAGAAATTTGGAAGACAGCTACCTGGCCAACTGACAGAGATCCATATTTGTACCCATTCCAAAAAAAAGGTAATCCAACAGAATGCAGAAATTATCAAACAATATCATAAATATCACACACAAGTCAAATTTTGCTGAAGATCATTCAAAAGCGCTTGCAGAAGTACATCCACACAGAACTGCCAGAAATTCAAGCCAGATTCAGAAGAGGACGTGAAAGAAAGGATATCATTGCTGATGTCAGATGGACCTTGGCTGAAAGCAGAGACTACCAGAAGGATGTTTACCTGTGTTTTATGTGTCATGGCTGTATCCTTTCTTCGTACTTATTCAATCTGTATGCTGAGCAAATAATCTGAGAAGCTGGACTATATGAAAAACAGGGCATCAGGATTAGAGGAAGACTCATTAACAACCTGCGATATGCAGATGACACAACCCTGCTTGCTGAAAGTGAAGAGGACTTGAAACACTTACTGATGCTTCTATCACCAAGGCCGTATTTTCTAACTACCGATCCTTTTTCGTTTCCAACTTTCTCATTCCATAGCCTTCAGTATGGATTACACTTCAACATAAAGAAAACAAAAATCCTCACAACTGGACCAATAAGCAAAATTATGATTAACAGAGAAAAGATTGAAGTTGTCAAGGATTTCATTTTACTTGGATCCACAATGAATGCCCATAGAAACAGCAGTCAAGAAATCAAAGGATGCATTGCATTGGGCAATCTGCAGCAAAAGATCTCTTTGAAGTGTTAAAAAACAAAGACGTCACTTTAAGGACTAAGGTGCACCTGTCCCAAGCCATGGTGTTTTCAATCACCGCATTTGCATGTAAAAACTGGAAAATGAATAGGGAAGACCACAGAAGAATCGATGCCTTTGAACTATGGTGTTGGCGAAGAATATTGAATATACCATGGACTGCCAAAAGAAAGAACAAATCTGTCCTGGAAGAAATATAGCCAGAATGCTCATAAGAAGCAAGGATGATGAGACTTTGTCTCACATACTTTGGACACGTTATCAGGAGGGACCGATCCCTGGAGAAAGACATCATGCTCTGTAAAGTAGAGAGTCAGCAAAAAATAGGAAGACTTTCAACGAGATGGATTGACATAGTGGCTACAACAATGGACTGGAGCATAATAACGATTGTGAGGATGGCAGAGGACTGGTCGGTGTTGCGTTCTGCTGTACATAGGACCAGGGCCGCTATGAGTCGGAACCCACTTGACGGCACCTAACAACAATAGACTAGACAGTGAGTGTATTTCTTTCCTAGGGCCACCATAACAAAGCATCACAACCTAGGTGGCTTTAAACAACAGAAATTTATTGTCTCACAGTTCTGGAGGCTAGGAGTCTGAAACCAAGGTATCAGTAGGGCTAATCTTTCTCTCTGGAGGCTCTAGAGGAAGATTTTTCCTTGCCTTCTCCAAGCTCCTGGTGGTGGTTCCTGACAATCCTTGTCATTTCTTGTCTTCTGGATGCTTCACTCCAATCTGCCTTAATCTTTACCTGGCTGTCTTCCCACTGTGTATTTTCTCTTTTTATAAGCACCAGACATATTGGATTAGGGCCTACCCTACTCCAGTATGACCTTTTGTTAACTAATAACATCTTCAAAGACGGTATTTCCAAAGAAGGTCATATTCACAGGTACCTAGGGTTAGAAATTCAATCTATCTTTTTGGAGGACATGTTCAACTTATAACAACAAGAATCAGTCTCTGTCTCTCTTTCTTGCATTCTCCCTTTTTCCCTATCTGTTTTCTCTGTTTATATGATCATCCAAATATTCTGCATCTCTGTAAGGTCTCTGGCTGGTAACACAAATTGAGGTTAGATTCTAGGATATGAGTTTGGTATGAAAACCCTGCTTTTCTTGAAAATGCATTGGCATGAGAAAATTTGTGCTTAGATTGTAAGTATTTAGTTCAGAAGATTTGTGTCCTGACAGCCCCTTGGAACTTTGGAAACATGTGAGACTTGAGATTGAGGTAATTCAACTCTGGAGGTGCCAAAGGAGTGGCGCCTTTTCCTATGGGAGATGCCCCAGGCCATGGCTGCTGAAGGAGAGCTCCAGGCCCCAACCACACACAATAACACCACAGAGCTGGGACTGAGCCAAATAATACAATCAAGGGGAAAGTTTTCTACATATTTTGTTAAGCCTTCGATTTCCCCCTAGAAACAGCTTATTGACTTTGAAAAGGAAGATAATGTTTAGAATTAAATTAAATAAAGGGCTCAAGATGGAGTAATAGGAACTGGATTAGCCTCTTAACTGAAAACCTGGGTATACTATATGAAACTACAGTTTTCAGTTATTGAACAACAGACATAGCAGATGATACTTCGAGCCCCATTTTCTCACTTCTTTCTAGTCTCTGCTCTCCAGGGACATGGTGGAGGAGGTGATTAGACCTGGTATTGTTGATACAGGTGCATGGGGGTAAGCCAGGTGGGTAGTGGCAGCAGGTGGTTAATGGCAGGAGCCACAAGGTTTCCCTCTTCTCCATTGCCCTTCCCCGAGCCGTTCTTCAGGGAAGTCAAAGTCAACAACAAGCATTTTCGCGGGTGCACACATCAAACAGAGCACTATAATCAATCCTGAGGATTCCCTATGCTCCCCGTCACCGAGGTTTTGCAACCTAATAATACTTGAGAAATGCTCAGCATTCTACAATATAGGAGGATACTATTTTCTAGATGAGGTAACTGAGGCTCATAGAGGTCATGCGTTAGCAAAGATGACCCAGACAGCATAGAGGCGGTGTTGAGACTTAAACAAGATTTTATGACTCCAGACTCTATGGTCCTTCAACTCTCCTATAACCTTTCCAGGTGGGGAGAAGACTGTGAGCTCTTCTCTACTGAGGAGAGCTGAATGGCTTACAGATGAGCCAGAATCTTGCTACCTTGGCCTCTGAGTGGCTGAGTGGGCTTGTGTGAAAGGAGAGCCTGACTGTTTTCCCTCCCCACAGTGAACAGAGTGGCTGGGTGGGCTTGTGTTACAGGATGGCCTGGTTGTTTCCCTCCCACCAGTGAGCTGTATGCTACATGAGCCACAATGGGAAAATGTCAGGAGGCACTGGTACCTGTGATCTGGGGTTGATATATTAATCTTTTTATTTTCTGCCTTACATTTCAAAAGAGTGGTATTTATACCTTGAACTATTGAGATTCAGAGAATTCAAAAAATCTGATCCCCTCTGCCCACAAGTACTGGTGCTGATGGAATTAGACTTCTCATGGGGAGCCCCAGCCCAAGACAGAGGGATTGGTTGGACCATAGAGGCCACAGGAAATCAGAATTTACACAGTGTTAGCACCCTACACATTCTTCCCAGGTACTCATATAACACCCCATGTTTCAACAAATCACACAGACTATCACACTGAATTATAACATTCTGTTTCCTTGTTGGTTTCTCCTGCTATACTATAATCTTTTAAATTTAAGAGTATGGGGTCATTCACTAATTGTACCCTGATCATCCAGTGTGGTGCCTAAATGACTGCCTCCTAACTAGCCTCTCTGTTGCTAACCTTGCCTTCCTACGACCTTTAATCAAGTTTGACTAAGGTTTTTAAAACGGAAAACAAGTCACGTTACCACCACCATCCCCCTTCCCTTAAAATTCTCCAATGTCTGGAAATGTTCTACGTCTTGATTATGGTGGTGATCATATGACTGTATAACTTTGTCAAAATTCATAAAACTGTATTCCTCAAATGGGTGAATTTTCTGTATATAAATTATACCTTAACAAGCCTGATTCAAATTTTTTTAATTAAAATCTCCAATGACTTTCCATTGTAGTTAAAATAAAATGCACACTCTTTACCATATTTTACAAGGTTATATAAATCGACATCCCACAGGAAACAGATGCGGTTATTAGTTGCCATCAAGTTGATTCCAACTCATAGTGACCCCGTGTGTGCAGAGTAGAACTGCTCCATAGGATTTTTCAAGTCTGTGCCCTTTTGGAAACAGATGATGAGGCCTGTCTTCCAAGGTGCCTCTGAGTTGGTTTGAACCACCAACCTTTCAGCTAGTAGTTGAGCTTAACCATTCGGTCCACCCAGGGACTCCCAGGAAAAAAATTCCCATTGCCGTCAAGTTGATTTTGACTCATAGCGACCATGTAGGACAGAGTAGAACTGCCCCATCAGGTTTCCAAGGAGAAGCTGGTGGATTCAACTGCCAACCTTTTGGTTAGCAGCCAAG
This sequence comes from Dugong dugon, assembly GCA_030035585.1. Taxonomy (NCBI): domain Eukaryota; kingdom Metazoa; phylum Chordata; class Mammalia; order Sirenia; family Dugongidae; genus Dugong; species Dugong dugon. Next base: position 14,133,502 of record CM057472.1, on the reverse strand, counting down.
CTCTTAACCACTGCACCACCAGGGCACCAGGAAACAAATAACACCTTCAAATTAGGAAAAAGTTCTAAATAGGTTGTTGAACTCTCCTCAGAAGTGTGGTCAGCCTGTAGGGAAGCTATAAGGTATAATGGAGTCCTCAAAGCTAGTGACAGTGGGCAGGGCTACCATCCTAGGCCTAAAAGGTAAGGGAAGGCCTGGTTACTGTTACCTGAAGACATAAAGGCTGTGTGAAGCTGAGATGGTCAGTTAATTACCAGACTCATCCCTGCTGGGGCTTCCCATCTCCTGCTGGGACTCCTCATTGGCTGGACACAAACGGAAGGCAGAGGGCAAGGGAAAGTCTCCCCTGGGCACAGAATAGGGTGGAGATTGCATTTAGAGAGCCAAATGGGAAATATACATTAAATGGTGATAAAGGCTCTGGCCTCCTTTTACCTCGACAACTTCATCTCCAACTCCCCTCAGCAACCACCCCACCCTGCCTGCTATGATCCAATCACACTGGCCTTCCCCTTGTTCACACCTTAGGACCCTTACACTTATCCCTGTGCCAAAGTCTCTGACCCTAGATTTTCACAAAGTGGTCTCTTTCTGGACATTCAGACCATCTTCCCAATCAAAAGCAAGCCTATCTCCCCACTTTTCCTTAGCGCTCACAATCTCTGAAACCATCTTTGTTATTTATTTGCTTACACATTATTTTCTGTCTCTCCACCTAGAATAATGCCCAGCCAGCACAGAAAGTGCTTTAACGTTTGAAAGGAGGAAAGAACAAAGGTGGGGAGGGGGCTCTTCTGCCTTTCACCCTGAGTTTCCATTCATCACTGGTCATGAGTACAGAGGTGTGGAGTATTGAGACTAGGGGAGAGAAGGTGATGTGGGTAGGGGTTTGGGGGCCTACATGAGTAGAGCACCCCATGCATGGTGAGAAAGGACTAGCCAGACAGAGCTAGCCAGGATGTTGTGAGATTCACAGGAAAACAAGCTTTCAGCTTGTTCAAAATCAGCAGAAACCACTCTCTAAATAAAAGAAAGACACAGAGCCGTGCTCAGGAGTGAGGCCTAAAGAGTGGGCCAGCAAGGGTCAGACCACAGGCACTCAGTAAATATTTGACCAATATTCTGATTCACTGAAGCTCGACCAGGAAACAGACAACCTCCCTCTCTAAGGGAAAAAATAAGAGATCATGGGAAAAATAGTCAGCTTTTTCAGTATGATAAACATTTAGTCAGGGCCAGCTATGTAGCAAGTTAAAGGACTTTCAACCAAGTTGATTTAAAATAAATATCTATACTTTCCAGAAAGCTTTGTCCTTAGATTATTGTTACACATTATTTCTAAAAACAATTGAGGAAATATCTTTTTAATTTAAAAATTATTTTCAAAAATTATTCCTCCAAGCCAGGTCCTGCTTATTTCTTGTCAGCTTTTAGCTATTATTTTCCTTTATCGTTTTGTAGGCAAAATGACACTACAAAATTTGTTCCAGTGGTTATTCAATTCTGTTCAGTGCTACTAAATTTTATATATAATAGTTTTCCTCTTTTGCTACAAAGAAAATCTCAGAATTGCAAAAACTGTGGATATTTTGAATTAGAATAAAGATTTCCTCAAATCATTTTCTTCGTATGGAATAGTCTCTCATTCTCAGTGTTCCCTGGCTTTAAAAGAACCGACTCTCCCAAATATTGATTGGGATTTTTCTCCATGTATTTTAGGAGACAGCAACATTGATTACATGAGGCTATTTTTATTTACCACCTTTTCATTTGTGATGAGCCAACTGGGTATTCAGTGTTTAGTTATGTGTATCTAAACTCTTTGAAGAAGACAGTTTGTCAGGCTGCAAATATCTAGAGAGCTGGTAACAATTTTCTTTCAACAAGAAATTGTCAGACTTCTTCTAGCTTGAAACATTGCCAGCCCATAATCTCCCGGGTGGCACATGTGGTCAAGGACAAAATGGCATAACAGACTTGGGACCTGACTTGAGTCCAAAATTAGCCCCAATCACAGAAGAGAGTCCATTGGTTAATTTGCGGGGCAAGATGGTGGAGCTCAGTGCGTGACCCTGACTTTCCTTTTTGCACTGCTATGTCTCCTTCCCATGTGGCTATCCAAAGAGGAACCCTGGACTGCAGGCCCAGAAAATGGCCTTACTACGGCTCCCTCAGTCAGACTGTGCACTCTGGCGCTGATAGCAGCAGCCCTTGATTGAGGGCTGGCAAAACTACATAAGTAGGTTCCACAATTTATAATAAGAGAAGGAGATATTACTTCTGTTTTGCAGAGAAGAAAACTGAGGTTTTCAGAGAGGTTAGATAACCTGTCCACAGTTGAACAAATGTCAGAGCCAGACCTCGAGTTCAGATCCCACCCTGAAGCATATGCTCTTTCCATCATCCACACAGTAAAGTTGACTCCTCTCATTAGTTTAAGGAGCCACGAGACCCCAGAGAGTGGGTACTTGATTATGATTCCTGTGACTGGATTAAGTTTCCTAATCCAACATCATGGTACCTGAAACTCCCTAGGGGCAAATCTCTGCTGAGGTCCACCTATCACCCCTTTTCCTATTGTTAAGATAAGGAGATTCATTTAAGTGAAAAATGAGAAATTGTGACTCAGCAGCTAGTGTGTTACCCTCAAGCCCTGGAGAACAGGCCTTTTGCTTGGGCAGAGTAGAAATGACTATAGCACACATTCAGGGATGCTGGAAAAGACCACTTCCAAAGAAACTATGTCCCACCCACACACTCCCTTACCACCACAAAATTCCCATCTCACGTGTTCCTTGGAGGTCATTCGTTCATTTATACCACACTTTTTTGGTTGTCTTTTCTGTGGTAGGTGCTGCCAGTGCTGAGGATATAGCAGTGAGCAAGAAGTTCCTCTCTCAAGGAACTTGCAGGCCAGTGGGGATACCAAACACAGGTCACAATAAGGGTAGACATGGAGGGCCATCTTCCCCACCTTGGTTGGAGAAGTCATCTCTTAAAGAGTGAGGGGAGCTAATGTGGGAGGTGATGACTAGAGACCAGAAGGGTGAACAAAGGCTAAGCGAGAAGAGAGCAGCTGGGGTGGTAGTGTGCATTGGGGACAGTGTCATAAGGCCAATTTGCGGCCTTCATCATTTGCTGCCTCAGCATCCATTAATTCCCCCTAGTTGCCCTTCACCTAGTTTCTGACATGGCCAGTCCTATTCATCACACAGCCTCTCAACAGGCATGGTCTGTAACTGACCCTCCCGGCCATGCCCCACACAGTTTCCCATGGTTAGAACTCCTGACTGTCTAGGAACCCAGTCTTTCACTAGCTGTAGTTACTCCTTGTCCCTCCCAGCCTGTTCCATATGGTTCCTCGTGATAAAAACTTCTCCATTTTCTTACATTAATGAAACTTAAACTGACCAGGTAGACTTCAGTGCATGCTACTCCCAAGACCCCACCCTACTTGCCATACCTAAGCCCTCCCCTGCAATTCCAGCTTGTTATCTAGTCTCCGGGTGCAACCCTCTGTGTAGCTCTTGGTCAAGGCACACTGTGGTTTCCTCTCTGGGACCTGTGAGTAATAAATTATATTTGTTTTCTGGCTTTCCCTCCTGTCTCACTCCCTTGTACGGCACCTGAAAGACCATCTGCAGATGTCTTTGGGTAGAACTTAATACAGGGAATTCTAGAAAATTGCAGGGACAAAGACCAGAAAGAGAGCCAAGTGAGTTCAGGCTGGGGGTAGTGAGAGATTGAGTGACAGAAAAGATAAACTGGGGCCAAATTACATAAGATCTCTATAAGTCATGGAAAAGATTTGGGTAGTGTGGGGTAGTAGTAAGGATGGTAGGATCTGGCATCCTAGGCCTGCACTTGAATCAGGGCTGTAAAATGGAAACAACAATTATACCTATCTCACAGGAATGTGATGAGGAGTTGCTGAGCTAATCCATAGAGGATCCTTTATACAAGTTAGAATCAACTCGATGCCAACTACCAACAACAACACGGCCAGTATATTGACAAAAGACAAGACTGAAATGAAGGCAAGTAGAATTAACGAGGAAGCTGTTGGACATGAAACAAATCCCGTCTGCATTCTTCATGGCACATGAACCAAAAAAACAAATGCATTGATGTCAAGCTGATTCCGACTCAGAAATCCTACAGAACAGAGTAGAACTGCCCCATAGGGTTTCCAAGGCTGCAATCTTTTCAGAAGCAGACTGCCACGTCTTTCTCCCTCAGAAGAGCTGGTAAGCTCAACAGCCAATCTTTTAATTAGCAGTCCAGCATTTAACCACTGCGTCTCCAGGGCCCCTTTCATGAAATGTTAGTTGTTGTTAGGTGCCATCGAGTCGGTTCCAACTCATAATGACCCTATGTACAACAGAACAAAACACTGCCCAGTCCTGCACCATCCTCACAATTGTTGTTATGTTTGAGCCCATTGTTGCAGCCACTGTGTCACTCCATCTCCTTGAGGGTCTTCCTCTTTTTCCATGACCCTCTGCCTTACCAAGCATGATGTCCTTCTCCAGGGACTGGTCCCTCCTGATAACATGTCCAAGGTATGTGAGACTAAGTCTCACCATCCTTGCTTCCAAGGACTGCTCTGGCTATATTTCTTCCAAGACGGACTTGTTTGTTCTTCTGATAGTCCCTGGTATATTCAGTACTCTTTGCCAACACCATAATTCAAAGGCATCAATTCTTCTTCAGTCTTCCTTATTCATTGTCCAGCTTTCACATGCATATGAGGCGATTGAAAATACCATGGCTTGGGTCAGGTGCATCTTAATCCTCAGAGTGACATCTTTGCTTTTTGACACTTGAAAGAGATCTTTTGCAGCAGATTTGCCCAATGCAATGCATTGTTTGATTTCTTGACTGCTGCTTCCATGGGCACTGATTGTGTGTCCAAGTAAAATGAAATCCTTGACAACTTCAATCTTTTCTCCGTTTATCATGATGTTGCTTATTGGTCCAGTTGTGAGGATTTTTGTTTTCTTTATGTTGAGGTGTAATCCATACTGAAGCTGTGGCCTTTAATCTTCATCAGTAAGTGCTTCAAGTCCTCTTCACTTTCAGCAAGTAGGTTATGTCATCTGCATATCACAGGTTGTTAATGAGTCTTCCTTCAATCCTGATGCCACCTTCTTCTTCATACAGTCTAACTTCTCAGATTATTTGCTCAGTATATTGACTGAATCGTATGGTGAAAGGATACAACCCTGACACAGACCTCTTCTGATTTTAAACCATGCAGTATCCCCTTGTTCTGTTCGAAAGACTGCCTCTTGGTCTATGTACATGATCCTCTTAAGCACAATGAAGTGTTCTGGAATTCCCATTCTTTGCAATGTAATCCACAATTTGTTATGATCCACACAGTCCAAAGCCTTTGCATAGTCAGTAAAACACAGGTAAACATCTTTCTGGTATTCTCTGCTTTCAGCCAGGATCCATCTGACATCAGCAATGATATCCCTCGTTCCATGTCCTCTTCTGAATCCAGTTTGAATTTCTGCAAGTTCCCTGTTGATGTACTGCTGCGATCTCTTTTGAATGATCTTTGCCAATATTTTACTTGCATGTGATATTGATATTATTCAATAATTTCCACACTCTGTTGGATCACCTTTCTTTGGAATGGGCACAAATATGGATCTCTTCCAGTTGGTTGGCCAGGTAGCTAGCTAGCTGTCTTCCAAATTTCTTGGCATAGACGAGTTAGCACCTCTAGCACTGAATCCTTTTGTAGAAATATCTCAATTGGTATTCCAGTCAATATTCATTAAATACCTACTTCATGACACATTAAAATCCATTGCCATTGAGTCGATTCTGATTCATAGTGACCCTATAAGATAGAGTAGAACTTTCCCACAGGGTTTCTGTGGAGCGACTGGTGGATTCAAACTGCTGACCTTTTTGTTAGCAAGTGAGCTGTTAACCACTTGGCCACCTGGGCTCCACGACACATAGTAGGTATTTAATGAATATTGATTGACTGTAGCTATTAAAGAGTACACCATCCCCATTTACCACTGGTGAAAGTTTTAGCAATTGAACTGCCACCTTGTGCCAGGAGCTGATTATGCTTCACTTACCATCAGTGATGGGGTCCTCCACGCAAACCAGGACCAGTGCTCCATCTCCAAATCCCCAACTTCTCGCCTTCTTTCTCAGACATAGGCACCACTATCACAGGCTACTCCTGATCTTCCTGCCAGCTTCCCCAAGAATTTGTTGGGCCTGGATTGCAGTTCATCTTCTTCTTGCCTTCTCAATCCTGCTTCCTCACCTGTCCTTTCACAGGTGTTGATCCTAAATAAACAGCCTACATCCCAAACTCCATCTAGACATCTGCTTCTGGACTCACTGATAGTAAAGGTTGATTTAGTTGATCTGTCTGGTTAGAAAGATGCTGGTTCTTGCTTCATAGCTCTTCATGCCTCCCTCCTAGCAATGAAAGCTTTTACAAAATAGATGAACTTCCCAGAGAGAGTAAATAGTGCGCAGTAAAATTTATCATTGTTAGCTACAGCAAACCAGCTAATATTTAGAGCTCGTTTTTTCACCATAACTGAGATTTAACTGATGTATATAGAGCAGGAATGAGAATGATTAGAGTTTGACTCTGGTCTGATCTCCATTTGGTTTTATTCCAGCCTATAGAGACAGTACCAACAGAGGTAGTTCCCATTACTACCCTTGTCTAGTAAACTGCAGCATAATCCTTACAGTCTTGACTGTAATCTCTAAACTGCTACATGATTCACAACCCTGTGTGTGTCTCCTCCAACCCCCTATTACCATCCCTACCACACTTTTCTCTTTAAAATATTAACTAACTAAAAATTATTTATCAAGTTGGAGCCAAACCTCAAATCAAACCCACTGCTGTGGAGTTGATTCCAACTCATAGTGACCCAATAAGACAGAGTAGAACTGCCACAGGGTTTCCAACACTGTAAATCCTTATGGAAGAAGACTGCCACATCTTTCTGCCATGGAGCAGCTGGTGGGTTCGAACCACTGATCTTTAGTCAGCAGCTGAGTGCTTTAACCGCTGCACCACCAGGGCTCCTCTAAAATTGGATAGAAGAGCATTTTTCCTATTCTTAATTATAAAATTCATAAGAATTTTTTGTTGTTATAAACAAAGTCACTTTCTATTTATATGACTCTTGAGTGATCTCCCTCAGCCATTACCCAGGACTCCACTTTGTGGCCACAGCACTTAAAAAGGAGGGTCCTCACAGTGATGTAGTGATGTAAAGTGTCAGCTTTGATGGGGGAATTATTATCCTTTTCACCTGCTGACTTCCACATAGCATTCCTATAACCTAAAGCATCTGTCCACAAAATAAAGTCCAGAATGGATAACTCACACACCCCTTAACAGTTAATGTGCTCGGCTGCTAACCAAAAGATTAAAGGTTCTAGTCCACCCAGAGGCACCTCAGAAGAAAGGCTTGGCACTCTGCTTCCAAAAAAATCAGCCATCAAAAACACTAGGGATCACAGTTCTACGCTGACACACATGGGGTCTCCATGAGTCAGAATCAACAGCAACTGGTTTAATTTTTTTGGTTTTAGAAAAAAAACATCAAAATAATCAAAAATAAGAAGGAAAGAGAAAGAAAGAAAAGATCATTTAGTACTGCTTTCCTTTAAGAGGACGTCTCAGGTACCAGAATAGCTTTATAGAAATCACTGCTGAATCAACCTTAGAGGAAAAGATGTGGTTACTAAGCACATCTGTTGCGTAGGGAGGGAGTCTGTGCTGAGCCTTTCAAGAGTGGGGGGGGGACATCCTTATTTTTTCTCCTATTGGTATTCACAGAGGTTTGCTTATTTTACTCACTTATGAAGAAATCAACCATAGGGCTCAGGGGAGAGATGGAAGGAAATGTGCATTGTTCTCTAGTCCTGGGAGTCCACCAGCATGCAAAGGGCATGTTGAACACAGACCCAAACAAGCAAGAATCAGGAGCCAGGGCAAATGGAGAGAGATTTTCTCCAGTTTCTTGATCTATTTCCAGCTTTTAAAATATTCACTAGCAAGACTCATGGAAGAGTGTCCCTTGCCAGCTAAACCACAACTCTCTACTATATGGTCTTCCAGGAATTGATTCTAATTTGTTCAGTAAGGCTTAAACCCACATAAGGAAAATAAAGCTAATGTAGGCCCCGTGGAAACTCCAGGAAACAAACTCCATGCATTTATATACCAACACTGCAGGTGCACAGTTGCATAGCAGCAAGCCCTGAGACCCCAAGCAAAATTTTGGGAAGTCTTGTTTTTTTAACTCTAAAAATAAATAGGCCTCTAACTCCATGTGCTAAAGAGGTTTGTTGAGTAATATTTACACCTGTGGAGAGAACAGAAGGTGGCAACTGAGAGGATCGGAGTTCTTCTCTCTAACTGGCTTTCCATTATTTTTGCCGCACCCCCACCACCACCACAGACCAGAGATCCCAGAGTGTTTTACTCAAGCTGTGTAAATAATTCCAGGAAATGGGTAAGTCTAACTTTAAAGAGCTTAGTTAAAATGGGTAAGTGCGACGCTGACTATCTTGAGCCCTCCACTGCAGAGGAAACTACCACAGGTGAGATAAGCATTCGCCTTGGGCCCTGCAGCCCTGGGCTCTGCTGGGTGGCCCTGAACAAGTCACATAAACTCTCTGAGCCTTTCTCTCCTTCTGTGAAACCAAAACAGTATCACTCAGGCGGACACTGTTGGGAGGATCAAGTGGGAAGATAGGTAGGAGCATTTTAAAGGGAGTGGGGTTCAGAAACCTTATAGAAGTTCCAAATACTTCTTGTTTATGTGGTACAAGTGGAGTTGGTAGAAGGTGGAAGGTGGTTTTCAGATGCTCGTTCAATCTCTAAGCTCCAAAACTTGTATCTTCAGCATAGATATAGCTACACCAATATGTTTGGTTTTCCTCTCTTTACTTCTTTCCCACCCTTATAATCCATCCCCTTCTGTTCTGGAATTACAACTCTTTCCTAGTGCCCTGTGTTTCCTTCCTGGTCCTATGTTAATTCTGTGGTATCTGGACCAATTACATGATGTTCTGATCATCATGATACAGTGGATCAGACCAATCTGGCTTTAAGAAGATGTGGCCTGTTAGATTCCCTAGGAAGCAGACTTGCAATGGAGATTAGTAGCAGGAGGGTTATTAGTGAGTTATTAATAAGCACCATGTTTACCTTGTCTATTGGATAATCCACCCCCGTCATTGGATGCAGGCAGCTCTGGGAAGGGGCATAACCTGCAACCAAGGCTCTTGGGGAAGGGAGGAAAGACCGATTGGGCAGAGGGAGAAGTCTGGATGTGACACAATTTCAATTAAGGCTTCGTCAACCCTATGGGCTGTTCTGAATCCTCTGACGGCCCTTCAAAGTTCTCCCAAATTGGAGCAAAAGGACTAGGTTTTTACATTCCTATGAAGGTTAATCATTGGTGTAGGCTTACTTCCTAACCTGTAGTGAACAATTTCACAAATGTGGTGAAACCCATGTGATGTTCACTACAGATTAGGAAGTAAGCACAACTAAGCCTGTGCTTACCTTGCTTACTGGGTCATCGTCCCTGTCAGGGATTGTAAATTTGAAAATAGGCCTTGATTCTGTAGGAAGGTGCTGTGGGGTTGGGAGAGAGACAGATGCCCACCATACCTAGAAGTAGAATCTTTGATGTGGGGAAAGAATGTGAAATTGTTCAGTACAGATGATCTGGTAAGCAAGGTAAGCAACGTGTTTACCTTGCCTATTGGATAATCCATCCTTAGTCATTGGATACAGGTAGCTCTGGAAAGGGGCATAACCTTCAGCCAAGGAAATCCCTACAGGAGGCTGAGCGTTGAGGACTGTTTACATCAGCACTTCAGGAGCTGGAGGAGTAAGTCCTTTTTTCCTGATAAGAGATCTGAGTGGTGCATCTCAACCTCTCTGCTCCAGAAGCCACTAAACCAATAGGATTACATCCACTATTTACTGAGGGACTGACCTGACTCTTTGCTCTGCTGGGTGAGGAGACTGATTACCACACTGTGGCATCAGATACAGCATTTAAAACAAGAGGCTCAATTTAAGGAGTCAGGAAAGACCAGGCAGCAGTAAGTCTAGGAGGTCCCCATTATCTAGAACAATCTGAAGTTTAGGAACAAAGTCAGGATGATTAACTGGGCCTCAGGAATCAAGACAGACAAGAATGCAGGTATAGATATGAAGTATAATGGAAGACCCAGAACTAGCACTAGTAAATTCACTCATAGGACAGAGGCAATTTCTGTTCTCAGTGTTGGGGATCACTTGAATGCCATACCCCCAGCTCCTCCAAACAGGAAGATAATCTACCTCTGTTGAAAACATGTAAGGCACATGTAGTAATATAATGAACAATAGAGATACACTTAACAAAACCTTCTTATGACTTTTTTTACAGCCAGGAAAATGGTTGATCTCCATTGGCTAATATGCTTCACATCATCTAGCAATCAAAATTGAATCAGCATTGTGATCACTCCCCCCGCCCCCAACCCTACACACACACACAAGCCTTAGATTCCAGGAAGTTTAGAGTTAATTTAATGTTGATCTTCAACAACCACCTTGTCACAGAAACCTGGTAGAATTTTCCTTTTCCCTGCCTCTTTTCAACCTTATTTCTCACAACAATTCCATTTCAAACTCTAATTTAATCTGTAGTGTAACACTTTTATTTTAACTATCTTAAATCCATTAGGAAGTGGGCATGAGGTGTTTTGTAACTAGTAACCTACTTCCTACTCCTAGGCAAAACCCCGGGCAGAAAACATAAACTGCTCCTGTTTGGAGAGATGCATAGGCATAAGTTTATAATTTCCACTAAAAGAAGGGGGTCTGAGGGCGTGTTTCTTCTACTCTGTTCCCTTAAACTCATTAAAAAAAAAAAAGTTGCCACCAACTCTACTCTGACCTATGGCAACGCCATCTGTGTCAGAGTAGAACTGTGCTCCCTATGGTTTTCAGTGGCTGATTTTTCAGAAGTAGATTTGCCAGGACTTTATTATGAGGTGCCTCTGGGTGGAATCAAACCTCCAACCTTTCAGTTAGCAGCCAAGTGCATTAACCACTTGCATCATCCTTAAACTTGTATCTATCTTAAACTCATAGATATAACCAAAAAGAATGAAAAATAAAGACCACTTCATCTAAAATCAAAATAGGAAATGGCTACAAGCCCCAATCACACACAGTGAAGGAGATCAACAAAATATAGTGAAAATTAGACCTAAACTAAAGACAGTGGAAGCCAATTCATACTTCTTTGGGTCTTGGGAAGAATACAGATGTTTCTGAAAATAAGTGAGAGGAGCCTGAGGGGCTCATCTTAAGCTGAAGGATGAGGATAGGGAGATACCTAGGCCATCTGAGGTGGAGAACGTCTGGTGCAGGGAGGAGAGGTGAAGAGGGAGCTTCTTACACACTGATGAACAGAGGGAAATACAAGTTGAAGAAATACTACTTTCTTTTTCACTTTTTCCAGTTGGGACTCCTATGCTGAAAATGGCCTGTTGAAGAGAGAGACCAGAAACAACAATCAGCTTTGAGCCATGGAGCTGCTGTGACTTCACATGGATCTCCTGGCTGGTGATCTGCTTACCCAGAGAGAGGGAGAGGGAGCAGAGTACCTCAAAATCTGAGGGATGATGAGCTCCCTGGAAAAAGGGTGCAATAAATTTTTCAGGAATGTATTCTGAGCAAATATCTCTGAACTGATGCTGACTGAATGTGGAAAATGTTAACTGGACCTGAACTTTACTCAAGAATGGCATGGATTGGTGGATGTAAACTGAGCTGGGTCAATAAAGATGAAAAACTAAGAAATGATCCAACACAGAATGTGCCCCTCCATGGTAGTGTAGATGCTATGAAATATCAAAAAGAAGGAAAGGAACAAAATAAGTGGAAGAAAAATGAAGAGTACACATATGAGGGGAAATTGTTGTTGTTGCTAGTTGCTGTCGAGTCAGTTCCAACCCCTGGTGGCCCCATGTGTGCAGAGTAGAACTGCTCCATAGGGTTTTCAAGGCTATGACCTTTCAGAAGCAGATCACCAGGGCTGTCTTCTGAGGTGCCTCTGGGTGGGTTTGAATCACTAACCTTTCAGCTAGTAGTCAAGCATTTCACAATTTGCATGACCCAGGGACTCCTTTAGGGGAAATTATTACAACAAAATAAGGAAAAATGTTGTATACTTCTCTATGTTCTCGAAGAAATGAAAGAAAATAACTCTTTTAGAGAAAAGGAGTTCAAAGAAGAGTTGCCAGAGATCAAAGAAGCAATAAGACAAGAGAAGGAGATGAAAAGTGAGGTGGCAGTGTCAGAAAGAGAGAGAATTTAATATGACCACTACAAAAATGAAAAATACTAAAAGCAGCAGGAAAAAAAAATTAGACAAATCTGAAATGAAATGACATTGACTTTTTTGAGACAATTACCCAGTAAAATGGAAAAAGAAAATAAAGAAGAGATTAAAGAGATGTGGAAGATGGAAGCAGATACCTAATACACACATAATTCATATTTCTTAATAAGGGAATAGAACTAGTGGATCAAAAATTGTTCAAAACTATAATAAAAGAAAGTTTGGCAGAGAAAAATCAAAGTCCTAAATCTGCAGCAGCAAAGAACACACTGTGTCCCAGAAATTTGCACAAAAGATCAATATCCATGCTGAAAAATAAAGTCAATTATGAGAGAATGGGGGGAATTGAGTTGCATTCTTCACAGGGATGATATTGTCCCCAAGGGTGCAAAAATTGGTTCCTGGGGGGTGAAAATGATTTTAGCTATTACAGTATTTCTGGCCCTCCAGAGGTCCATAGTACATAAATAGATATGCAGCATGTATGTGGCCTTAAAGACTGCTTAGGAGGGCAGTAATAAAGATAAGATTGAGAGACACTCAGTTAGCATAACACATTCACAAAAAATTCAATACCAGAAGCAACATTTAGAGAGTCCTGGAGAGAAATAAATCATGCCCCCAATAATTTCAAGCCAACCGATTATCAGTCATGAATAGAGTTATTATTATACATGCATTTGCAAATAAGCAGAGTCAGAAAATAACAACCAAAAGCCTTTATGGGAAAAACTGATAGAGAACAAACCCCATCCAACCAAAAGATGAACCAAAATAAAGAACCAGGAATGGAAAGCTATGGTACTTGAAGACTGGTGGCAAATACTGAAGCCACTAGAATTTTATCACAATTAATGCTTAAGGGTTGTAAGCTTTGACATAGTGGGTGTCTTTGGAAGGATGGTGTCTTAGGCTTGGTTCTCTAAAGGAGAAAAGTCAGTGAAGTGTACCTATAGAGACAGAGAGAGGGAGAGAGAGATTTATATTAAGGAAATGGCTCTTGCAGTAGTAGAGGCTGGAAAGTCCCAGCTCTATGTGTCAGGCATCAGGCAGAGGATTCTCCTGACTCATGTAGCTACAGGGGCTGATGAACCCAAGATCAGCAGGTCAGATGGCAGGCTGCTGGCTCACAGGCTGTGGAGGCTGACAAATCTCAAGATTGCAGACAATATGGCAAGCTGCTGGCTCAGGTTCCAAAATCAAGAGGTCAGATGATGATGAGCTGGATACAGGATCCAGAGCAAGCAAAAACCAGCAAGCTTTGCCAGAAAGTCCATATATATTGGATGCAGGCCACATCTGCAAGGAAACTGCCTTTCAACAGATTGCTGTTCATAGCAGATCTCATCATGGAGATGATTACTTTATATCAGATATCATCATGGAGGTGAGTACATCATTACATAACTGCCAAACTGCATCATAATTGCCAAACTACTGAGAATCATGGACAAGCCAAGTTGACATGCAACCTTAACCATCACAGTGCACCCCTTGTCAACTTGGCATCTGTACATATCTCTTGTAAACATCTTTAAATAAAGACAATTATAAAGTCATGTTTGTACCTAACGTGATACAGCTAACACACATATAACCAAAAACTCACTAGTCCTATTTACATATTATATTTTGTAAGTGAAGAATACAGCCAGCTACTGGCTCAAGTCCCAAGAACTGGTGGTCAGATGATGACAAGCCACATGCAGGATCCAGAGTGAGCAAAAGCCAGTAAGCTTTGCCAGAAAGTCAGTATATATTGGATGCAAGCCACACCCCCAAGGTAACCCCTTTTCAACTGATTGGCTGTTCATAGCAGATCTCATCATGGAGATGATTTCATTATATCAGATCTCATCATGAAGGTGATTACATCATTACATAACCACCAAATTACATCATAAATGTCAAACCACTGAGAATCATGGCCCAGCCAAGTTGATACCAACCATATCCATCACAGATGTACAAGGGCACAAATTTCCACATCTTTCATAGCAAGGGTCAGTAGACCTAACATTAAAAAAAATTTACGGTTATAAATGTAACCACTAGAGGAACTAAAAATCAGATTATAAACTCTCTCAAAATATCAGTAGTAGAGGAGCAAAAGAACCAAAATAAAGAAGACATAAGTGATATAGCAAAAGATGGAAAACTACAGAAGCAATAGAAAGAGAAAACATAAGATAGACTGAAACAAGTGCTATACAACATATGTAAATACAAAAAATTCATTAAAAATTCTCAAATTGGATTCAATAAACTAACTATATGCTTTATTACTCAAATAGAAATTCAGAAAGTTTATAAACATGAAATGATTGATATTACAAAGTGGTTCTGATTTGCATTTGTCAGATAGAATTCAAGGCAAATGGCATTAAATAAGTCAAAAGCGTAGTTTATCATTATAACAACATTCAATCTATCATGAAAACATAACTATTGTCAAATTTTACATTGTAAATATTACAACATAAAAGCACATAAAGATTTAAAATCTAGAAAATTTAAGGAAAATCCTCAAAATTGATGATGAAAGAGATTTTTAATTTATTTCTCTTAGCCCCAAACAAGTCAAATACCAAAAAAAAAAAGGAAATTATGAAGAATATGGAATCTAATCTGTTAGATAAACATTTTTATAACTCCATGCCCTGAAAACCACCACTCATCTGTCAGTTTGTCGTACTGTGGTGGCTTGTGTGTTGCTGTGATACTGAAAGCTTTGCCATCAGTATTTTAAATAACAGCAGGGTCACCTTTGGCGGACAGGATTCAGTGGAGCTTACACACTAAGGCAGACTAGGAAGAAGGACCTGACAGTCTGCTTCTGAAAAAGTTGGCCAGTGAAAACCTTATGAATAGCAGCAGAACATTGTCTGATATTGTGCCAGAAGATGAAGCCCCTTAGGTTGGAAGGCACTCAAAAGGCAACTGCGGAAGAGCTGCCTTCTCAAAGTACAGTCAACCTTAATGAGTGGATGGGGTAAAGTTTTTGGGACCTTCATTTGCTGATGTGGCATGACTCAAAATAAGAAGAAACAGCTGCAAACATCCATTAGTAATTGGAACACAGAATGTACGAAGTATGAATCTAGGAAAATTGGAAGTCATCAAAAATGAAATGGAATACATAAACATTGATATCCTAGACATTAGTGAGTTGAAATGGACTTGTATTGGCCATTTTGAATAGGGCAATCATATGGTCTACTATGCCAGGAATAACAAATTGAAGAGGAATCATCATCAGAAAGACATTTCAATATCTATCCTGAAGTACAACGCAGTCAATGACAGGATAATATCAATATGCCTACAAGGAAGACAATTAATATGACTGTTAAACAAATTTATGCAACAACCACTAAGGCCAAAGATGAAGAAATTAAGATTTTTACCAACTTCTCCAGTCTGAAATTGATCGAATATGCAATCAAGATGCACTGATAATTACTGGTACTTGGAATGTGAAAGTTGGAAACAAAGGACTGGTCGTTGGAAAATATGGCCTTGCTGACAAAAATGACACCAGAGATTGCATGATAGAATTTTGCAAGATCATTGTGAGCAGCCATCTAAGATATTCCACTGGTCTCACACCTTTTGGAGAAAGGAAGGATGAAGAAAACCAAAGACACAAGGGAAATATTAGTCCAAAGGACTAATGGACCACAACTACCATGGCCTCCACCAGACTGAGTCCAGCCCAACTACATGGTGCCTGGCTACTAACTGCTCTGACAGGGATCACAACAGAGGGTCCCAGGCAGAGCTGGAGAAAACTGTAGAACAAAATTCTAACTCACAAAAAAAGCAGACTTAATGGCCTGACAGAGACTGAAGAAACCCCGAGGGTATGGCCCCCAGTCACCCTTTTAGCTCAGTAATGAAGTCAGTCCCAAGGTTCACCCTTCAGCCAAAGATTAAACAGACTCATAAAACAAAACTAGACTAAATGGGCATACCAGCCCAGGGGCAAGGATTAGAAGGCAGGAGGAGACAGGAAAGCTGGTAATAGGGAACCCAAGGTAGAGAAGGGAGAATGTTGACATGTCGTGGCGTTGGTAACCAATGTCACAAAACAATATGTATACTAATTGTTTAATGAGAAGCTAGTTTGTTCTGCAAACCTTCATCTAAAGTACAATAATAACAAAAAAGAAAAAAAGTTATTTTCAATTAAAAAAAGAATTTTGCAATATCATTGCAAATAATTTTTTCAACAACATAAATGGCAACTATACACGTGCACCTCACCAGATGGAATACACAGGAATCAAATCGACTACGTCTGTAGAAAGAGACGACGGAAGACCTCAATGTCTTCAGTCAGAACAAGGCCAGGGGCCTACTGTGGAACAGACCATCAACGGCTCATATGGAAGTTCAAGTCGAAGTTGAAGGAAATTAGAAGTCCAGGAGAGCCAAAGTACAACCTTGAGTATATCCCACCTGAATTTACAGACCATCTCAAGAATAGATTTGATGCATTCAACTCTAATGACCAAAGACCAGACTAGTTATGGAATGACATCAAGGACATCAGATATGAAGAAAGCAAGTGATCATTAAAAAGACAAGAAAGAAAGAAAAGACCAAAATGGATGTCAGAAGAGACTCTGAAACTTGCTCTTGAACATAGAGTAGCTAAAGAAAACTGAATAAATGATGAAGTAAAAGAGCTGAATAGAAGATTTCAAAGGGCAGCTGAGAAAAAAGTATTATAATGAAATGTGCAAAGACCTAAAGATACAAAACCAAAAGGGAAGAATATGCTCAGCATTTCTCAAGCTGAAAGAACAAAAGAAAAAATTCAAGCAATATCGAAGGATTCTATGGGGAAAATATTGAACGACACAGGAATCATCAAAAGAAGATGGAAGCAATACACAAAGTCACTGTACCAAGAGGAATTGGTTGGCATTCAACCACTTCAGGAGGTAGCATATGATCAAGAACCGATGGTACTGAAGGAAGAGGTCCATGATGCACTGAAGGCATAGTCAAAAAAATAAGTCTCCAAAAATTGACAGAATACCAACTGAGATGTTTCAACAAATGGATGCGCTGGAGGTTCTCACTCCTCTATGCCAAGAAATTTGGAAGACAGCTACCTGGCCAACTGATTGGAAGAGATCTATATTTGTGTCCGTTCTCAAGAAAGGTGATCCAACCAAATGCAGAAATTATCAAACAATATCATTAATATCACACACAAGTAAAATTTTGCTGAAGATCATTCAAAAGTTGTTGCAGTAATACATCCACAGGGAACTGCCAGAAATTCAAGCCAGATTCAGAAGAGGACGTGGAACAAGGGGTATCATTGCTGATGTCAGATAGATCCTGGCTGAAAGCAGAGTATATCAGAAAGATGTTTGCCTGTGTTTTATTGAATATGCAAAGGCATTCGACTGTGTGGACCATAACAAATTATGGATAACAGTGTGAAGAATAGATTCCAGAACAGTTAATTGTGCTCATGAGGAACCTGTACATAGACCAAGAGGCAGTTGTTAGAACAGAACAAGGAGATACTACGTGGTTTAAAGTCAAGAAAGGTGTGTGTCAGGATTGTATCCTTTCACCATACTTATTCAATCTGTATGCTGGGCAAATAATCCAAGAAGCTGGACGATATGAAGAAATATTTGGCATCAGGATTGGAGGGAGACTCATTAACAACCTGAGATATGCAGATGACACAACTTTGCTTGCTGAAACTGAAGAGGGCTTGAAGCACTTACTGATGAAGATCAAAAACCACAGCCTTCAGTATGGATTACACCTCCACATAAAGAAAACAAAATCCTCACAATTGGACCAATAAGCAACATCATGATAAATAGAGAAACGATTGAAGTTGTCAAGGATTTCATTTTACTTGGATTCACATTAGCATCCATGAAAGCAGCAGTCAAGAAATCAAATGACACATTGCTTTGGGAAAATCTGCTGCAAACGACCTCTTTAAAGTGTTAAAAAGCAAAGATGTCACTTCAAGGACTAAGGTGCGCCTAACCCAAGCCATGGTGTTTTCAATTACCTCATATGCATGTGAAACCTGGACAATGAGTAAGGAAGACTGAAGAAGAATCAATGCCTCTGAATTATTGTGTAGGTAAAGAATATTGAATATACCCTGGACTTCCAGAAGAACAAACAAATCTGTCTTGGAAGAAGTACAGCCAGAATGGTCTTTAGAAGCAAGTATGTTAAGACTTCATCTCACATACTTTGGACATGTTATTAGGAGGGGCCAGTCCCTGGAGAAGGACATCATGCTTGGTAAAGTAGAGGGTCAGTGAAAAAGAGGAAGTCCCTCAACAAGAGGAACTGGCACAGTGGCTCCAACAATGGGCTCAAGCATAAGAAAGACTGTGAGGATGGCGCAGGACTGGGTGGTGTTTCGTTCTGCTGTACATAGGTTCGCTGAGTCAGAACCGACTTGGCAGCACCTAACAACAACAACAACAACCCTGAGAGTAGAGAATAGACCTGTTTTCAAATACAGTGAAACCTGTGAGAGCTGTAACTCTACAGGATTGCCTTGTTTTTCCAGGTCTCTCAAGTTTTTCACCTTTGACAGGGTAGACAGGCTTAATACTTTTCTGTTGCTCTCTATTAGTGGAAAATATTTGAGTTTTTTTTCTCTGATAGGTTTCCACCTTACACAGGTTGCAGCTTTCATAGGTTTTAATGTACTGGTAAAAACATTTACAAAACTACCATATATCAGGCACGAAAAAAGCCTCACAACATAAATAATAATAAAAGTAATAACCGTGCTCTCTGCTAATAATGCAATAAAGGTAGAAATGAATAACCAATAAAACCAACCACCTGAAAATGTTATTACTCATTTTTTAACAATTCTGGTCACAATTTCTTTATTGATGCAAAAGGTGCAGAATATCTGGAAAATAATAATGTTGAAAGCACTACATTAATAAAACCAGGGTAAACAGCTAAAACTGTACATAAAAGAAAATACGAAGTTCTATACATTTACATTACTAAATAAGAATTCAATTATTTAGAACTCAATGATTTAAAAAGCATAAAACTTAAAAGACAGAAAAGAACAAACTAGTTAAAATAAAAAGCATAAATTAATACATTTATAAAACAGAAGAAAGAAAGTAGAATTAACCAGTAAAACAAAAAGGTGATTCTTGGGTGAAAAACATAGATAAATCAGCAGTTAGCCTAATCAATAACTAAAAAGAAGAAAGTACAAACATAAATAATTAACAACTTGACGAAAGGAGGGAAAAAAA
Source organism: Dugong dugon (assembly GCA_030035585.1). Taxonomy (NCBI): domain Eukaryota; kingdom Metazoa; phylum Chordata; class Mammalia; order Sirenia; family Dugongidae; genus Dugong; species Dugong dugon. Next base: position 14,113,791 of record CM057472.1, on the reverse strand, counting down.
CCTCTTATGCACAGAGTTCGGGCAAAATGGCGCTCTAGGCAGAAGCACCACGCAGTCCCTCCACAGCAAAGATTCAAAAAACTAAGCCAGAGAATACAACAATCCTGAAACCCTTAAACATCAAATGAAGAGATAAAAAACTCAGCCAAGCACCAAATGGAGTGAGAAAACTGACAGAGAACGGAGAGCGAGGAGAGATTCATGCAGAGGTCCCCTACCAGCTAACACAGCGCAGATACACCATCTTGGACTCCTATTGGAGACCAGCAAACAGGGGTACGAGAAAGCAGCCTCACAGAGCTTCCAGCGGGAGACAAAACAACTGTCTCTCATCTCTCCAATCCAACGGCTAGCTCCCCTAGCATTCTTTTTTGTTTGTTTGTATGTTTTTGGCTCCTGCTTCTCTCTCCCATATCCATCTTAGCTCCACAAATAACTATCTCCATGCTGCATCCTGCCTACCTACACTGTGCACTTGACATCACACCACCAAGCAGCAGAGACATGGCCTACTGGAACCTGTCCTGCACTAATTACTGACCCGCTCTGGTGTCTGTAGTAAGTGCCACAAACAACCCATCCCAGTAACTCCTCTTCAGCTAGACCTGCCCTGCCATACCATATCTGAGTGACTGAACCTGCCAGTTGAAGAAGGAGGTGAAAAGTATTGTGCCCACAGATGAGCAAACAACGTAGTACACACAGTCTGCCTGCTCAGACATAGTCAAATTTTTTTTTTAAAGGGATGAAACAAACAAATCTACAATCAATAAACGAGAAAAATAACTACTGAATGCTCTGAAAACAACAAACAATATCAAAACATCTACAAAAACAGGACAGGATGGTTCCAGTAGGCGTCCAAAATAAAATACCAGATGACTCTCCTCTGGAAGAAAATGCACAAGAACTACCTGATAGGGAATTCAAATCTCTAATACTCAGAATTCTCCAAGAACTGAGGCAAAAAGCTGACAAACATGAGGAAACAATAGACAAATTCATGGAAAATACAGACAAAAAATTGGAAGAATTCAGGAAAATGTTGCAGGAACAAAATGCCAAAATAAATTCACAACTAAAAATTATACAAAGGCAACAACTAGAAATCCAAAAGATAAAAAGATTTTAGAAATGGACAATGTCACAGAAGGGCTGAGAAACAGATTTGAAACGGTGAAAGACAGGATCAGTGGAATTGAAGACAAACACTTGGATACAACTCTGTTTGAGGAAAACTCAGAAAAAAAAAACAAAGAAAAATGAAGAGACCCTGAGAGTTATGTGGGACACAATCAAAAGCAAAAATCTTCAAGTGATTGGAATTCCACAACAGGGGAGAAAACAGAAAACACAGAGAGGATCATTGAGGAACTGCTAACAGAAAACTTCCCCAATATCATGAAAGATGAAAAGCTGGCCATCCAAGAAGCCCAATGAACCCCATATAGAAGAAACCCCAAAAGAAAATCACCAAGGCATATCATACTCACACTTGCCAAAACCAAAGACAAACAAAGAATCCTGAGGGCAGCTCATGAAAAACAAGAAGTCAGACACAGAGGAGAAACAATAAGACTAAGCTCAGATTATTCGGCAGAAACCATACAGGCAAGAAGGCAATGGGATGACATATATAAAATCTTGAAAGAAAAAAATTGTCAGCCAAGAATAATATATCCTGCAAAACTCTCGTTCAAATTTCATGGTGAAATTAGGTCATTTCCAGATAAACAGAAATTAAGGGAATACGTAAAAGTCAAACCAAACTTACAAGAATTATTAAACGGAGTTCTTCAATCTGAGGACAAACAGCTTCAGCTCACAGGCAGAACCTAGGATGCAGGATAGTACAAGCCAGATACCAATCTAGGAAATGCACTCTCGAGGACTATCCAAAACCAAAAGAAATACAACAGGGAATCAGAGCAGTTAATCAATAAATCACAACAACATCAAAACAATAAAAGAGGGAATAAACGGCATAGGTATAGAACCTTCTAATGGAGAGGAAGGCAAGGCGATACCAAGTAATGGTAGACTGCTTCAAACTTAGAAAGATAAGGGTAAAATTCATGGTAACCACAAAGAAAGTTAACAAACATACTCATACAAATAAAGAGGAAAAACATAAAGTCTCAGCAAAAACAAAACCAACAAAAAACAAAAGAAATGAAAAAAATAATCCACAAACAAAAGTAACTCAGCACAAGAGAGTAAGAAGAACAAAGAAAATTCAGCACCACAAAAAAAAGCACTACAAAATGACAGCAACAAACTCACATCTATCAATAATTACACTGAATGTAAATGGACTCAATGCACCCATAAAGAGATGGAAAGTGACAGAATGGAAAAGAAAACAGGATCCGTCAATATGCTGTCTACAAGAGACACACCTTAAAAACAAAGATGTGAATTTATTAAAAGTTAAAGGTTGGAAAAAATATATCAAGCTAACAACTACCAAAAATGAGCAGGAATGGCAATTCTAATCTCAGATAAAATAGACTTTAAAACAAAATCTACATTAAAAGACAAAGAAGGACACTATATAATGATTAAGGGGACGATCCATCATGAAGACATAACCATAATAAACATCTACGCACCCAATGACAGGGCTCCAAAATACATAAAACAAACTCTAACAACACTGAAAAGAGAAATTGACAGTTCCACAATAATAGTAGGAGACTTCAACACACCACTCTCAGTAAAAGACAGAACAACTAAGAAGAAACTCAGCAAAGATACAGAAGACCTAAAGGGCACAATCAGCCAACTTGACCTCATAGACATATATAGAACACACCAACTGCTGCAAAGTACACATTCTTTTGCAATGCACATGGAACGTTCTCCAGAATAGACCACATCTTAGGCCACAGAGCAATCCTCAACAACATCCAAAACGTTGAGATAATTCAAAGTATCTTCTCTGGCCACAATGCCATCAAGGTTGAAATTAACAATAGAGCAAGGAAAAAAAATCAACTACATGGAAACAGAATAATACCCTGCTTACACATCAGTGGGTAATAGAAGAAATCAGAGATGGAATCAAAAAATTCCTAGAATCAAATGAGAATGAAAACACATCATACCAAAACCTCTGGGACACAGCAAAGGCAGTCCTCAGAGGACAAATTATACCAATAGATGCACATATCAATAAAGAAGAAAGGGACAAAATCAAAACATTAAGTACAGAACTCAAACAAATAGAAAGACAACAGCAAAAAAAAGCCCACAACCACCGGAAGAAAGGAAATAGTAAAGATCAGAACAGAAATAAATGAAATAGAGAACAGAAAAACAATAGAAAGAATCAACAAAACCAAAAGTTAGTTCTTTGAAAGAATCAACAAAATCGACAAACCACTGGCCAGACTGACAAAAGAAAAACAGGAAAGGACACAAATAACCCAAATAAGAAATGAAATGGGGGACATTACAACAGACCCAACTGAAATAAAAAGGATTATAACAGAATATTATGAAAAACTATACTCCAAAAAATTTGAAAACCTAGAGGAAGTGGATAAATTTCTAGAAACACACGGCCTACCCAAACTACAACAAAGTGATGTTGAAAATCTGAACAGACACATAAAAAGAGAAGAGATTGACAAGGTAATAAAAAAAACTCCCAACCAAAAAAAGCCCTGGCCCAGATGGCTTCACTGGAGAATTCTACAAAACATTTACAGAAGAGCTTCTACCAGTACTACTCAAGCTATTTCACAGCACAGAAGAGGAAGCAACACTTCCAAATTCATTCTATGAAGCCAGCATAACGCTGATACCAAAACCAGGCAAAGATGTCACAAAAAAAGAAAATTACAGACCAATATCTCTCATGAATATAGATGCAAAAATTCTGAATAAAATTATAGCCAATATAATTCAGCTTCATTTCAAAAAATAATACACCATGACCAAGTAGGATTCATACCAGGTACGCAAGGATGGTTCAACATTAGAAAATCAATCAACGTGATCCACCACATAAATAAAAGGAAAGAAAAGAATCACATGATCATTTCAATTGACGCAGAAAAGGCATTTGACAAAGTCCAACACCCATTCCTGATAAAAACTCTCAATCAAATAGGTATAGAAGGGAAATTTCTCAACATAATAAAGGGCATCTATGCAAAACCAACGGCCAACATCATTCTTAATGGAGAGAGGCTGAAAACATTCCCCTTGAAAACAGGAACAAGACAAGGATGCCCTTTAACACCACTCCTATTTAACATTGTGCTGGAAGTTCTAGCTAGAGCAGTAAGGCAAGAGAAAGAAATAAAGGGCATCCAAACGGGTAATGAAGAAGTTAAACTCTCCCTGTTTGCAGATGATAAGATACTATACATAGAAAACCCTAAAGACTCCATGAGAAATCTATTGGAACTAATAGAAAGATTCAGCAGAGTAGCAGGATACAAGATAAACATTCAAAAATCAGTTGGATTCCTATACACCAGTAAGGAGAACGATGAAAAGGAAATCAGGAAAACAATACCATTTTCAATAGCCCCTAAAAAGATAAAATGCTTAGGAGTAAATCTTACCAGGGATGTAAAAGACCTATTCAAAGAGAACTACAAAACACTACTGCATGAAACCCAAAGGGATCTACATAAATGGAAAAACATACCATGCTCATGGATAGGAAGACTCAACAGTGTGAAAATGACAATTCTACCCAAAGCAATTTAGAAATACAATGCAATCCTGATCCAAATACCAACAACATTCTTCAAAGAGATGGAAAAACTAATCATTAACTTTATATGGAAAGGAAAGAAGCCCCGAATAAGTAAAGCACTACTGAGGAAGAAGAAGAAAGTTGGAGGACTCACAATAGCTGACTTCAGAACCTACCATACAGCTACAGTAGTCAAAACAGCCTGGTACTGGTACAATGACAGATACACTGACCAACGGAACAGAATTGAGAACCCAGATGTAAATCCATCCACCTACGGTCACCTGATCTTCGACAAGGGCCCAAAGTCCATCAAATGGGGAAAAGACGGTCTTTTTAACAAATGGTGCTGGCAAAACTGGATATCCAGCTGCAAAAAAATGAAACAGGACCCATACCTCACACCGTACACAAAAACTACTTCAAAATGGATCAAAGACCTGAATATAAAGCCTAAAACTATAAAGTTCATAGAAGAAAAAAGAGGACCAACATTTTAGGCCTTAATACATGGCATTAACAGGATGCAAACCATAACCATCAATGCACAAAACCCAATAGATAAGCTAGATAACTGGGATCTTCTAAAAATCAAACACCTATGCTCTTCAAAAGACTTCACCAAAAGAGTAAAAAGAGAACCTACAGACTGGGAAAAAGTTTTTGGACAGCACAAGTCAGACAAAGGTCTAATCTCCATAATCTACAAGAAAATCCAACACCTCTACAACAAAAAGACAAATAATCCTATTAAAAAATGGGCAAAGGACATGAACAGACACTTCACCAAAGAAGATGTTCAAGTGGCCAACGGACACATAACGAAATGCTTGCGATCACTAGCCATTAGAGAAATGCAAATCAAAACCACAGTGAGATACCATCTCACCCCGGCATTACTGGCACGAATCAAAAACACTGGAAATAACAAATGTTGGAGGGGCTGCGGGGAGATTGGAGCACTTATGCACTGCTGGTGGGAATGCAAAATGATACAACTATTTTGGAAAATGATATGGCGCTTCCTCAGAAAGCTAGAAATAGACATACCATTCGATCCAGCAATCCCACTCCTAGGAATATATCCTAGAGAAATGAGTCATCACTCGAATAGACATATGCACACCTATGTTCATGGCAGCATTGTTCACAATAGCAAAACGATGGAAGCAACCTAGATGCCCATCAAAAGATGAATGGATAAACAAACTATGGTACATACACACAGTGGAGTACTATGCAACGAAAAAGAACAACAATGAATCTGTGAAGCATCTCATAACATGGATGAAACTGGAGGACATTATGCTGAGTGAAATAAGTCAATCACAAAAGGACAAATATTGTATGAGACCTCTATTGTAAATACCCATGAAAAAATTCACACAAAAAATGTAACAATCTTTGTTGGTTACCAGGGATGGAGGGGTTGGGGAGAAATACAACAATAGATAAGTGGTATCTTGGGTGAAGGGTGAGACAGTACACAATACAGGGGAAACTAGCACAACCTGTACAAGGAAAGGTTATGGAAGCCCCATAGACACATCCAAACTCCCTGAGGGACTGAATTGCTGGGCAGAGGGCTGTGGGGAGCATGGTCTCGGGGAACATTTAGCTCAACTGGCATGACACAGCTTATAAAGACAATGCTCTACATTGTACCCTGGTGAGTAGTGTCTGGGGTCTTAAAAGCCTGTGAGCGGCCATCTAAGATACTCCACTGGTCTCATCCCTTCGTGAGCAAGGGAGAATGAAGAGAACAGGATACAAGGAAAAGATTAGTCCAAAGGACTAATGGCCCACAGCTACCAAGGCCTCCACCGGACTGAGTCCAGTACAGCTAGATGGTGCCTGGCTACCACCACTGACTGCTCTGACCAGGATCACAACAGAGGGTTCTGGACAGAGCTGGAGAAGGATGTAGAGCATAAGTCTAACTCACAAAATAAAGACCAGATTTACTGGCCTAAAGGAGACTGGAGAAAACCCGAGAGTATGGCCCCCAGACACCTTTTTAGCTCAGTGGTGAAGTTACCTCCGAGGTTCACTGTTCAGCCTGGGAGTGGACAGCCCCATAAAACCAAATGAGACTAATGAGGTACAGGAGTCCAGTGACAAGGTCCAGAAAGCAGAAGGGGACAAGGAAGCTGGTGATAGGGAACCCAACATTGAGTAAGGATATTGTTGATGTGTTGTGAGATTGTTAACCATTGTCAAGGGCAACATTTGTAATAACTGTTAAATGAGCAACTATTTTGTCCTGTAAGCCTTCATCTTAAGTGAGAATAACAGGACAATTCGAAGAGCATAGTCAATGTCACTGAACTGTGCATGTAGAAATTTTTGAAATGGTGTATCTTTGGCTATGTGTATTTTCACCAAAGAAAAAAAGGTTGAGAAGTTAGAGGGTTGATATGTTGTGGGGTTGTTAACCAATGTCATAAAACAACATGTGTACTTTTGTTTCATGAGAAACTATTTGTTCTGTAAGCCTTCACCTGAAGTACAATAAAAAAAAAAAGAAATAGAAATAGAAAAAAATAACCTTATATGCATAAGATATTGAAAATAATTTACAAGTACTTTGTAAAAACTCTAAAAGAAGTTTGAATTCCTAGATGATATTAGTAGTCTCTAACAAATTATAAATTATCAAAATTGAAACACTCTTAATTATTTTTCCTGATGATAGATGTTTATCTTCTCTCTCTTCTGGGATCAAAGGACTGCTCCCAAAAAAACAAGGTCAAGAAAGATTGAAGTATTTTTTTCCACATCTTCAAGGAACATATAATTCTGATATTATTTCAATCCTTTCAAAGCATGGAAAATAAATAATGTTTCCAGATTCAAATCAATCTTCCTAATTAATGTCAGTTGTAACATTAGCAAACAAAATCCAACAGAACAGTAAAAATAGGACCATGACCAAACAGAGTTTATTGAGAAATGAAAGGATGGTCCAACATTAATTGAAGGCCGTGGCCTTCCATCCGATATTCATCACTTCTTCCCTAGACCAGGCTTAAAACTGATTCCCTACCCTCTAGGTTCACTCCTCCTCCCTCTCTCTTCATCATTCTCACCACAGTCGCTCCTCCATATTGTTGTCAGAGTGAACGTCCTACTACATAAATCTCTACTTTGTTCTTCCCTGCATACACTCCATCAGAGATTCTCCATAGCTTTCTAACCATGGGAGATTGTTTTAGGATTGCTACACTTGAGAAATAGATGATTATCTCAGAGGATGGTATGTTCTCATGAGGTGTCCTGAGGATTAGAGACTCAGAATTTTCTAGTTTGAAGACAGAATGCTGAAGACGAAATGACCCATCTAAAAATTCACAGATGGGACAAGCACAGATTTATTTTGCAATCACTGCACAGGCAGCACACCTGCGCACAAAGGTCCCTAATTTGCCATTCCGGAAGAGGAGCTTCACACTTCCTGCACATTACATTATTTTATATTGCAGATTGTATCACCAGCACACAGAGGACACCATAGTCCCTAGCCCCATTGCTCCCTGGAAGCTGCTAGAGGATTTATCAGTAAGATTTCACCTGCATCTCTGGGTCCTGGATTTTGAACATACTTGCTTCAGCTGAAGCTCTTCTATATCATTTATTTCCCCTGAAATTTTGTTTAAAGACTACTTTCAAACTTATTGGCAGAAAAGCCTTCTTATTTTGTAAAAGAGGAACATGAGGCCAGGGAGGTTAGGTGAATTTGCCCACACTAGTTATGAAAATCCAGAACCATAATGCAAATACCTAATTCCTAAAAAATTTCAGTTCTTTGAGGAGAATAATATTTGTGCTTATTTTTACTTCACTGTAATGGCCAAAGTTTGTTTATTTCTAAGGCTATTGATATGGCATCAGCTACTGTTTTATTCAATTATCTGGGACAGGAGGGTTGCGTATTTTCTAAGAATCACTCAAAAGCAAGATTTTATAACCTAAAGTTAACTGGACAATGTTTGAACTCACATGAGGTTACCAGACACAGCTCAAGTAACTTGGAAACTGCCTAGCAAATTTCTACTGTAATCTAATCCATCGTCAATGAGTTGCAAAACAAATTAAAATGCAACCAGGAATGATGGAAGTTAACTTCAGGATCTACTAATGTGTTTATTTCAGCACCGTCTGTGCATCTGTTACGTGATTAAATTCCATGCTGGGCAATATTTAAATAGCTGGGCAGCTCTACCGTAAAGACCATATGCTTGGAAGTGAATAAGAGTTGTCAACACAAGAGTCATCAACTGCTCTGCAGAAGAATCTACTCAGAGAATTCTTCTGTAAAAGTTTTTGCATTTCGTATTTCCTTAGTCTTAAATAAGGTTTTAGGTTTTGGTTTGTTGGTGTGTTAGTAGTTTGGGACATTTTGGGACGGGGGGAACGGGGAGAAAGCTGAGAGTTTGGGACAGGGAGTCTTTTCTAAAGGCCTTATAAACAAGAAATACTGGAACTAAAGTTATCACATGTAACCACAAATGAGATCAAGATTCAAGATTCTGGGGCTGAAAGTAAGCAAAATTCTTACCACTCCATCTGAACCTTGGCAGTGGACAGATAAAAGGCCATTGTGGGAAGAAGCAAGATCCGAGACAGAAAGTAAAGAAGGAAATAGGAATCAAAATGTAGACTGACTCTGATCCCCTAAAACTGAAATACCAGTGAAGGTGTATTGAAATTTTACTTGAGATTAATTATGTACTAGAGTTTAAAATTGCTGGGTTACAAATAAGAGATATATATATATGAAGTGTGTTAGAAAATGATGTCGTTCCATCAGAAAGCACTGAGTAGCAAATATGACTCAATGAATAAAATTTTTAAGCATACACTTAGATCTTACAATTTTATGCTGAAAGAATATTAGGTGTCATGTTCAAATCCCTAACTTTACAAAAGAAGGAAACTGAGGTTCAGAGATTTTCCTCAGTCAAAAATCTTTGACTTAGTGTCAAAATGGAATTCCTAACCCCAACTTGAGTGCTGTCTTCTTTCCATCCACCCGAAATCATTTTTTGTATATACTAACTACACATCTTTTTAGAAACATACCATAAAAATACTGGTATTCAGGATTTGAAGTGAAGGATAATGTAAGGGTCTTATAAGCCTGTTTCATGAACGGTTTTCTTTTTTTGTTTTGTTTTGTTTTTTGTTTCACTTAAAAACATTAACTACTATAGTTAATAGTTTAAAAACGCAAGCAGTAAAAGACATCCATCATTATTTTAACATTAGAAAACTATTTAGAATTTTTGCACGCAGTTGTATTTGATGTTCTACATGTAGCTATTTGGACTTTCTAAAGTTTAGTTAAAATAATAAGCCACTTGAAATATGATTACCTTTTCTTCCTTATCCAACAATTTAAAAATGGTTGTATTTCATAAGAGGAGCCAGTGGGGTGATTTTTTGACTGGTTCTCATTCACTAACATCAGATCTGTCCTCTTGTTTAACATGAGCAATAGCACAAATATAACATCCACTGGAGATTTAAAGAAAGAAAAACAGACCTTTTTAAGTACAAAAGGACTCCGGAAAAAGATCCTTAACTCTAATTACTTTCTTCTTTGGAATACTTTGTTGTCTGAAAGCCCCAATTTGATTCTCTGTTGAGTATCTTCTCCCTTCTTCCCTCAGTTCTCCACATACACCCCTCAGTCATAGAGGTCATTTGCTGGTAGCTAACCTTATGCCCTGGAATTGTATCAGTTGGGATGCTTTAAGCTACAAAGAACTGAAATCGTTACTCAAACTAGCTTACACAATAGGGAACTGTGCTATCAAGCACGTCCAGAGACAGAGTAGTTCCTGATACCTGGTCAGGAACTCAATGATGTCATCAAGGACCCAGGCTCTTTCCATCTCACCACTCTGCCTTTCTAGGTATATCTTCCTCTTAAGTCTGATTTCCTTCATGCTTTTAAGATATCATTGATTGCTACCGGCCATTGTGTGTCTGCCTGTTAAAGTTGGATGAGGGGAGGCAGGGAAAGAATTTAAGTACCTTCCAACTGGGTAAACTTAGGTCTTATGCTCACTCCTGGACCAATTAAAGTCCCCTGGGAAATGTCATGAATTGATTGGCTTAAAGTCTAATTATTCAAGATCCCCCTTCAGAGCTGGAGACGGGGTGGATACTTGAACAGATCCACCAGAGTGAGGGTATCCACCTAGAGTGGGTATGGATTTTGCTTGAGTACTAAGTATCTGCCTCAGTAATACTTCAGATCTGTGCACAGTCAGAAGTTCAAGCTTCCCTTGTTGTTGTTAGCTTCCATACTGTCAGCCCCCAAATCATGGTGACGACATGCACAGCAGAATGAAACACTGTGAGGTCCTGTGTCATCCCCATAAATGGTTGAGGATCAGACTGTTGTGATCCATAGGATTTTTATTGACTGATGTGGGCTTTATTCCGAGTCCATCTTAGTCTGGAAACTTCTCTGAAGCCTGCTCAGCATCACAGCAGCAGGTAAGCCTCCACTGAACGATAAGTGGTGGCTGTGCAGGAGGTGCATTGGCCAAGAATCGAACCTGGGTCTCCCACATAAAAGATGAGAATTCTACAACTGAATCACCAATGCCCCCATTCAAGCTGCCCTAGGTGCACCTTAAATTCTCCACCTTTACCTCACTGTTTCTCAACATTTCCTCCATCAAACATTCAAAGTGATACAGGAGTTGGGGTGAGGGAAAATTTGGCACTAAGTTGGTACCCATTTGCATGCAATTTCTGCCCCAGGTTGGCAGGGCACCTGCTTCAGCTTTGTGGGTGGTACACATTGCAATCCCTGCTGCATCCAGTTCTTGGGTTTATGTATTTAGTGCTTCACATTGCAACACTGATGTCTGTGTGCGACAGTAAACAGATTAGACTTTCTGGGCATAGATTTTATAAAAGCTTCCTTGGTAATTCTAATGTGCAGCCAAGGTTGAGAATCACTAATGTAGTAAACATTCTGATTGCCTGGATTTTTTTTTGGTTAATGTCCTTGAGTTGTTTAGTTACAGCCCCAGACTTTGAATTGTGTTTCTTTGCAGTTTACCCAGTTGACTTATAGCATAATCCATTTAAATAAAATATCATCTGCAGTATGATAACAACTATAATTCGAGGTAAGAACACAGTTATCTTCCTTTTAGACAATGCTGCTCAATCAGTGGATGAATGTCTCAACCAAAATATTATACAGGTATGAGGATTTTTGTGTTGCTTTCTACGTATTTCTGGGTGTAGTGTATAACATACATTGGTAACGTTTCACTTTTATATTGTAATGGGATCTCCATTGGCTTATATTGAAATTGGTTTTCTGCTGTAATCTCATATCTTAACAGCTTCCATAGATCTGCTCAGAAACCAATGCAAAATTGTTACAAAGGATTTTGGGCGTCATAATTCATATTTTTTAATTATACAGATGCCTCCTCTCCTCCGCCCTCTCAGCCAACAACAGGAGATGGTGAAGTACCCTTACAACTGAAATGGAAAGTAAATACTTGACAAGTTCAATCGTCATTTTACAAAGGCTAGAAACTTTTTTGCCTCTCAAGTGCAGAGTTTTCAGTTATCCTCAGATTTGTAACAGCATTTTGAAACTCTTTTCAAACGACAGGGGAAAGTGATTTTATCACCTGTTTTCTATGAATACCTATTAGATTGAAATGAATATCATAGACACCAAAAAAAAAAAAAAACTGAACCAAACATGTTGCCATCAAGTCGATGCCGACTCATAATGATCCTATAGGACAGAGTAGAACCACCCCATAGAATTTCCAAGGCTGTAATCTATACAGAAGCAGACTGCCACTTCTTTCTCCCATGGAGCAGCTGGTGAGTTCCAACTGCTGATCTTTCTGTTAGCAGCCAAGAGCTTAACCATTGCACCACCAGGGCTCCTTCCATAAAGATTACAGACTAAGAAACACTGTGGAACAGTGCTACTCTGTCCTATAGGGTCTTTATGAGTTGGAATCGACTCAGTGGCAACATGTTTGGTTTGGTTTGGTTTTTGGTTTTTGGTTTTGTGTGTGTGTGTGCACACCTGATACTAATTTTAATCTAATATGTATTCAAAGAAAATAGGCGATAAAATCACTCTCCCCCATCATTTGAAACGGGCGTCAAAATCCTATTAAAAATCTGAGGATGCTATTTTCTGTTTTTTTGATTCGTGCCAGTAATGCCAGGGTGAGATGGTATCTCATTGTGGTTTTGATTTGCATTTCTCTAATGGCTAGTGATCATGAGCCACTTGAATGTCTTCTTTGGTGAAGTGTCTGTTCGTTTCCTTTGCCCATTTTTTAATTGGATTATTTGTCTTTTTGTGGTAGAAGTGTTGGATTTCCCTGTAGATTTCCCTTTGTTGGATTTTTAATAGCCAAAAATTTTTTCCCAATGTGTAGATTCTCTTTTTATTCTTTTGGTGAAGTCTTTTGATGAGCATAAGTGTTTAATTTTTAGAAGATCCAAGTTATCTAGCTTATCTTCTGGAGTTTGTATATTATTAGTTATGGTTTGTATCCTGTTAATTCCGTGTATTTGGGTCTCTAGCGCTGATCTTATTTTTTCTTCTATGATCTTTATAGTTTTTGGTTTTATGTTTAGGTCTTTGATCCATTTTGAATTAGTTTTTGTGTATTGTGTGAGGTATGGGTCCTGTTTCATTTTTTTGCAGATGGACATCCAATTTTGCCAGCACCACTTGTTAAAAAGACTATCTTTTCCCCATCTGACGGACTTTTGGCCCTTGTCAAAGATCAGGTGACTGTAGGTGGGTGGATTTACAAATGGGTTCCCGATTCTGTTCCATTAGTCAATGTATCTGTCGTTGTACCAGTACCAGGCTGTTTTGACAAATGTTGGAGAGGCTGCAGGGAGACTGGAACTCTTATGCACTGCTGATGGGAATGCAAAATAGTACAACCATTTTGGCAAACGATATGGTGCTTCCTTAGAAAGCCATAAATAGAAATATGGTATGATCCAGCAATCCCACTCCTAGGAATATATCCTAAAGAAATAGTTGTCATATGAATATGCATAAGCACACCCACGTTCATTGCAGCATTTTTCACAATAGCAAAATATAGAAACAACGTAGATGCCCATCAACAAAAGAATGGATAAACAAACTATGGTACACAAACACGATGCAATGCCATGCAACAATGAAGAACAATGATGAATCTGTGAAGCATCTCACAACATGGATGAATCTGGAGAGCAATATGCTGAGTGAAATAAGTCCATCACAAAAGGACAAATATTGCATGAGACCACTACTATAAAAAATCATGAAAAGGTTTACACACAAAAAGAAACAATCTGTGATAGTTACAAGGGAGGGGAGGGGTGGGGGTGGAAAAACACTAAATAGACAACAGGTAAGTGGCAACTTTGGAGAAGGGTGAGATAGTACACAATACTGGCGAAGTCAGCACAACTGGTTTGGGGTGAGGTCATGGAAGCTCCACGGACAAATCCTAACTCCCTTAGGGACCAAATTACTGGGCTGAGCGCTGTGGAGACCATGATCTCAGGAAACATCTAGCTGAATTGGCATAACATAGTTTATAAAGAAAATGTTCTACATTCTACTTTGGTGAGTAGCATCTGGGGTCTTAAAAGCCTGTGAGCAGCCATCTAAGATACTCCACGTCAGGATCAAGGGAAAATGAAGAAAACTAAAGACACAAGGGAAAGATTAGTCCAAAGGACTAATAGACCACAACTACCACAGCCTCCACCATACTGAGTCCAGTATAACTAGACGGTGCCTGGCTACCACCGACTGCTCTAAAAGGGATCACAATAGAGAGTGCCGGACAAAGCTGGAGAAAAATAGAGAACAAAATTCTAATTCAAAAAAAGACCAGACTTAGTGGCTTGACAGAGACTGGAGAAACCCTGAGAGTCTGTCTCCTGGACACTCTTTTAGCTCAGTAATGAAGACATGCAAGAGGTTTATATTTTAGGCAAAGATTGGACAGACCCATAATACAAAACAAGACTAAAAGGGCACACAAGTCCAGGGCCAAGGACTAGAAGGCAGGAGGGGACAGGAAAGCTGACAATAGGGAACCCAAAGTCAAGAAGGGAGAGTACTGACATGTCATGGGGTTGGTAACTGATGTCATAAAACAATATATGTACTCATGGTTTAACAAGAAGCTAGTTTGTTCTGTAAACCTTCATCTAAAGTACAATTAAAAAAAAAAAAATCTGAGGAAGCTAGATGGTGCCGGCTACCACCATTGACTGCTCTGACAGGGATCACAATAAAGGGTCCCAGACGGAGCTGGAGAAAAATGTAGAACAAAATTCTAACTCACACAAAAAAAAGACCAGACTTCCTAGTCTAACAGAGACTGGAGAAGCCCCAACAGTATGGCCCTCGGACAACCTTTTAACTCAGTACTCAAGTCACTCCTGAGGTTCACCCTTCAGCCAAAGATTAGACAGGCCCATAAAACAAAACAAGACTAAATGGGCACACCAGCCCAGGGGCAGGGATGAGAAGGCAGGAGGGGAGAGGAAAGCTGGTAATGGGGAAGGGGAGAGTGTTGACATGTCGTGGGGTTGGTAACCAATGTCACAAAATAATATGTGTATTAATTGTTTAATGAGAAAGTACTTTGCTCTGTAAACCTTCATCTAAAGCACAATTTTTTTAAAAAAGGAGATAAATTGAAAAAAACAAATCTGAGGATGACCGAAGACTCTGCACTTGGGAGGAAAAACAGTTTCTTGCTTTTGTAAAATGACTATTGAATGTATCGTAGGCACCAACACTACTCAAAGACCCTTCAGCATCAAGTTGGTGACCCTCTCCATGTGAGACTCAGCACATTCAGGCTGGTTCCCGATCAGCCCGCACACTCTTTTTCTCAAATGCCCCCACCAACCTCCCTCTCCCACTACCAACCCACCCCCCATGGAACAGGGAGGCTAAACTCAGAAAAGTAGTGAAATTAGTTTTAGCTGTTGTCTTAGAGGCCATAAAATTCAGAAGGGAGGTGGCTGCCTGCTCCTTCTGGTGATAATCTCCTCTGTGAAGTATTTCCAGACAGTTGAATCTCACTCCCCATAGATCACACAGCATCTCTGGGGCTCTGTAGAGCTTCAACGCAAGGTCTACCACTTGGGAGATACGAGACTTTAGACAACTTTACCTCTATAAATCTCCATTTCTTAGTAAATTGGAAACTTTACCCCATAGTGTCCTTGGGATGACTAAATTAGATAATCCATGTACTATGCTAATTCAGCACAGTGTATGGCATAGGATAAGTTCTCAGATATTAGCTATTGCTAACACAACACTGGGGGGGCACCGGTGGTTCAGTGGTAGAATTCTCGCCTTCCATGTGGGAGAACCAGGCTCCATTCTTATGCCATCACCCATCTGTTAGTGGAGGCTTGTATGTTGCTATGATGCTGAACACATTTCAGTGGAGCTTCCAGATTAAGACAGACTAGGAAAAAAGGCCTGGCTATCTACTTCCAAAAATTCATTGAAATGAAAGCCCCATGGATCACAATGGTCTGATGTGCAACCAATCATGAGGATGACACAGGACCAGGCAGATTGAACATGGGGTTGCCATGAGTCAGCGGCCTACTCGATAGCAGCTAAGAACAGCACAACACTGCTGTTGATTGTTGTCACCATCTTGGAGGTTATTCCGTGGGCATGTCTTCCATAGTTCTATTTTTTTTTTTTTTACATCTATATTCTCCTTTCTATTCCCATTGTGGCACCGTACTTCAGGCCCTTACCAAATCATACTTATACTAACTATTGCAATAGTGTCCAGAATAGTTCCCCATTCCTGCCTCTAGTTGCTTGCCTCTCCTTTCCAGCCAGGGAGGGAAAAACCTCAATTCATCTTCTAGCCACTTTATCATGTCACTCAAATCTCCACAATATGACTCCTCTGACTTCTCCAAACTCTACTCACTTTCTCAAAAATTGTTTTCCTAACTCTTTGACACAAATCCTTCAAGTGCTCACACATGTCATGGCTTTCCTGCAAGACCTTCATTAAGAACCTCAAGTTGAAGTGAATGAACACAGGTGTAGACTAACACAAAACGATTCTGTTTCCCAGACGTACCACTTTTTCTTATTACAATTCTTATCACCTTTCAGTACCAGAGTTCTGCAGAATACACTTCAGGAAATGCTGCTCTAAGGAAATAATATGACTAAATAACAGAAGCCAAAAAATCCTATAGTTCATACCTTTATGTATTGGAGCAAAGATGCTCCTCCTCATGGTTCCCACTCCCTGAAGAACAAAAAGTCAACCGCTTAGGAGGAGAGCATGACCAAGCTTAATTTGAG
Organism: Dugong dugon; assembly: GCA_030035585.1. Taxonomy (NCBI): domain Eukaryota; kingdom Metazoa; phylum Chordata; class Mammalia; order Sirenia; family Dugongidae; genus Dugong; species Dugong dugon. The sequence goes on along the minus strand of CM057472.1, from coordinate 14,096,689 downwards.
AGCTCTTTAATGAGCAAAGCTTCCAGGAATCAGCACTTCTGTCAGTGATCTCTGAGAAGGCTTTGAGAGAGATGATGACATCTATGTGATGTCATCAAGTCATGCACAGCAAAGACATCTGACATCTGATGCTGCTTCCTCAGCCCCTTCGGAGTAGGTCTCCGTCTCCAAAACCCCTCTCCCATTGCCTTCTGAGTGCAAACCTTGCTTGTTGCTTGGGTTCCAGGTGATTCACAAGGACACCTGGAGCTCTCACCTACTTGCTGCCCTCAGATGCACCAAACACAGGTTCTATTCTAGAGTTAGGCGAGTGCTAAAACCCAGGGCTCTGAGAAGGCTTTGTTACTTGGTGCAGGGACTGATCCCCAAACGGATAAAGCCATACTCCTCTGCCACTTCTATCTAAATCAAAACATGCAGCTCTGTAAGCAGGAGTAGGTCGGTTTGTGCTCACAGAGGTGGCCTTTATCACTCCTGATTAGCAGTCGGAAGCTTGTACAAGTGGCAACAAAGGCCCCATTAATTGCTAAGCACCTGTTTTCCTCGTCTCAGTTCTGTCTAAGAGCATAGTGGTCAGTGTAACTGTAGTTACTGCTTCTTGGTGCAATATGAGTAGCAGGACTATGCCATGTATCATCCAAACCAGAACACTTTTTAAAGTGAAAAGTGATTATGCTAAGACAACAGACGTAAAATGTAATGGTCCTGGGCAAACGAGGAATTATAATCACTATACTTTCACGTGGTGTCTTTTTCAGAAAATGCTACAGGGATATCATTCCAAGTCCTGTGTCCCCAGAGATGGTGATGACATAAGTCTTTTGCTGCCACTAAATGACAGAAGAGAAGAAACCCCTGTTCCTCTTACTTACCATTAGGCTTTGCTTCTAATCTGGGATCTGGGATGAAAATCCCCTACCAACTTCAACTCTCATCTCCAATTCTGTTCCTCAGAAGGAAAGAGACCAGGGTTCTCTGGTTTGATTCCATTTTTGCCCAACTCATTTACTCAAAGGAAGAAAGCAGTTTCCTTTGAAATTAAATCATGAAATCGACTGGCTGTTCAAATTAATAATTCTAAATTATAGCTTAATTTGTGATAAATATACAAAAAAGAAGAATCTACCTTTACAGTATTCTAGAAATAAATGGGAAATTCCAGGAACTATGACAGCTGACAAAATGGGAGAAAAAAAAATGTTAATGTGCGAGACATATAAAAATATGCTAAAAGATATGTGAATTAAGTGTTAAAATTTGGCATGATTATGAATAGAATGGTTAAATATTATAAAGATAACAGAATTTTTCAAATTAATTTATAGGTTTAATACAATGCCCATTAAAAGGGCAACAATTTGGGAGATGGGGAAGATATGTCAAAATGGTTCTAAAGTTCATCTGTAAATATCTTCTTTTTTTGACTTTGTTTTATTTTCACAAATGATGTAGGAACTCTAAACTCACAGGGCAAGGGTCATAATGGATACAGGAAGATGTCAAAAACTGAGATCATTAATCAATCATTAGTCAATCAAGAAAATAATCTCACCCAGCTGATAAATGCACAAAGGGTTCAGGTAATCACCAATTCATTGTCACCCCATGTGTTACAGAATAAAACTGCTCCATAGAATAAAACTTCTCCATAGGGTTTTCTTTTTTTTCTCCATGCATCTGTCAGTTTGTCCTACTATGGGGGCTTGCGAGTTGCCGTGATGCTGGAAGCTATGCTATCGGTATTCAAATACCAGCAGGGTCATCCATGGTGGACAGGTTTCAGCTGAGCTTCCAGACTAAGATAGACTAGGAAGAAGGACCCAGAGGTCGACTTCTGAAAAGAATTAGCCAGTGAAAACATAATGAATACCAGTGGAACATTGTCTGATATAGTGCCAGACGATGAGGTCCTCAGGTTGGAAGGCACTCAAAAGACAACTGGGGAAGAGCTGCCTCGTCAAGCTAGAGTCAACCTTAATGATGTGGATGGAGTCAAGCTCTCAGGACCTTCATTTGCTGATGTGGCATGACTCAAAATAAGAAGAAAGAGCTGAAAACATCCATTAAAAATCAGAACATGGAATATACGAAGTACGAATCTAGGAAAATTGGAAATCGTCAAAAATGAAATGGAAAGCATAAACATTGATATTCTAGGCATTAGTGAGCTGAAATGGACTGTTTTGGCCATTTTGAATTGGTCACTCATGGTCTACAATGCTGGAACTGACAACTTGAAGACAAACAGTGGTGCATCCATCATCAAAAAGAACATTTCATGATCTATCCTGAAGTACAACACTGCCAGTGATACGATAATATCCGTACTCTTACAAGAAAGACCAGTTAATATGAGCATTATTCAAATTTACACATCAAACACTAAGTCCAAAGATGAAGAAATTGAATATTTTTACCAACTTCTACACTCTGAAATTGATCGGACATGCACTCAGGATGCATTGATAATTACTGGTGATTGAAATGGGAAAGTTGGAAACAAAGAAGGGTCAGTAGTTGTAAAATATGGCCTTGGTGATAGAAACGATGCCAGAGATAGCATGATAGATTTCTGCCAGACCAACCACTTCTTCATTGCAAATACTTTTTTCAACAACATAAATGCTGACTACACACATGGACCTCACCAGATGGAATACAGAAGAATCAAATTGACTACATCTGTGGAAAGAGACCATGGAAAAGCTCGATATCATCAATCAGAACAAGGCTGGGGCCGACTGCAGAACAGACCATCAATTGTTCATATGCAACTTCAAGTTGAAATTGAAGAAAATTAGAACAAGTCCATGAGAGCCAAAGTACAACTTTGAGTATATCACACCTGAATGTAGAGACCATCTCAAGAATAGATTTGATGTGTTGAACACTAATGACCAAAGACTAGACGAGTTGTGAAATGATATCAAGGACACCATATATTTAGAAAGCTGGAGGTCATTAAAAAGATAAGAAAGAAAGAAAAGACCAAAATGGATGTCTGAAGAGACTCTGAAACTTGCTTTTGAACATCAAGTAGCTAACGCAAAAGGAAGAAATGATGAAGTAAAAGAGCTGAACAGAAGATTTCGAAGTATGGCTCAAGAAGACAAAGTAAAGTATTACAACGACATGTACAAAGACCTGGAGATAGAAAACCAAAAAGGAAGAACACACTTGGCATTCTTCAAGCAGAAAGAACTTAAGAAAAAATTCAAGCCTCAAGTTGCAATATTGAAAGACCCTATGGAGAAAATATTAAATGATTTGGGAAGCATCAAAAGAAGATGCAAAGAATACACAGTCATTATACCAAAAAGAATTGGTTGACATTTGACTATTTCCAGAGGTAGCATATGATCAGGAACCAATAGTACTGAAGGAAGAAGTCCAAGCTGCACTGAAGGCATTGGTGAAAAACAAGGCTCCGGGAATTGACAGAATACTAATTGAGATGTTTCCACAAACAGATGCAGTGCTGGAGGTGTTCACTCATCTATGCCAAGAAATTTGGAAGACAGCTACCTGGCCAACCAACTGGAAGAGATCTATATTTATACCTATTCCCAAGAAAGCTGAACAAACTGAATGCAGAAACTATCAAACAATATCATTAATATCACATGCAAGTAAAATTTTGCCAAAGATCATTCAAAAGTGGCTGAAGCAGTATATTGACAGGGAACTGCCAGAAATTCAAGCCAGATTCAGAAGAGGACATGGAACAAGCTATATCATTGCTGATGTCAGATGGATCATAGCTGAAAGCACAGAATACCAGAAAGATGTTTACCTATGTTTTATCAACTATGCAAAAGCATTTGACTGTGTGGGTCGTAACAAATTATGGATAATATTGCGAAGAATGGAAATTCCAGAAAACTTAATTGTGCTTATGAGGAACCCGTACATAGATTAAGAGGCAGTCGTTCAAACAGAACAAGGGGATACTGTGTGGTTTAAAGTCAAAAAAGGTGTACGTCAAGGTTGTATCCTTTCACCATAGCTATTCAACCTGTATGCTGAGCAAATAATCCTAGAAACTGGAATATATGAAGAAGAATAGGGTATTAGAATTGGAGGAAGACTCATTAACAAACCTGCATTATACAGATAACACAGCCTTGCTTGCTGAAAGTGAAGAGGACTTGAAGCACTTACTGATGAAGATCAAAGACCACAGTCTTCAGCATGGATTACACCTCAACATAAAGAAAACGAAAATCCTCACAACTAGACCAATAAGCAACATCATGATAAACGGAGAAAAGATTGAAGTGTTAAGGATTTCACTTTACTTGGATCCACTATCAATGCCCATGGAAGCGGCAGTCAAGAAATCAAAAGACACATTGCATTGGACAATTCTTCTACAAAAGACCTTTTCAAATTGTTGAAAAGCTAAGATGTCGCCTTAACGACTAAGGTGAGCCTGACCAAAGCCATGGTGTTTTCAATCGCCTCACATGCATGTGAAAGCTAGACAATGAATAAGGAAAACCAAAGAAGAACTGATGGCTTTAATTGTGGTGTTGGTAAACAATATTGAATACACCATGGACAGCCAAAAGAATAAACAAACCTGTCTTGGAAGAAGTACAATCAGAATGCTCCTTAGAAGCAAGGATAGTAAGACTTCTTCTCATGGACGTGTTATCAGGAGGGATCAGTCCCTGGAGAAGGACATCATGGTAAAGTAGAGGGTCCGCGAAAAAGAAGAAGACCCTCAAGGAGATGGATTGACACATTGGCTGCAACTATGGGCTCAAGCATAACAATTGTGAGGATGGCACAGGACCTGGCAGAGTTTAGTTCTGTTGTGCCGGGGTCACTATGAGTTGGAACCAACTCGATGGCACCTAACAGGCACAGCATACATAGAGGTTTTTTGGCTGCAATTTTTATGGAAGTAGATCATCAGGCCTTTCTTCTGTGGTGCCATTGGGTGGATTCAAACCATCAACATTTCTGTTGGTAGCCAAGTGTAAACCATTTGGACTACTAAGATGTACAAAAGGTAAATAAAAATATGAAGCCTCATTCAGTTAGAACAAACAAGATGCAATTTTTAAGAAATAATATGTGAAAATAAGGTTATATTAAAGCTATTCCAATTTGATAATTTGCCGAAATACAATTTTTAAAATAAGAAAAAATACTATTATTTCATAAACTATTTTCTAATTTTATGATATCCAAGGAGTGGAAAATTGGACACTCATGTGGAGCTGGAACAAACACATATCAGTACAACTTTTCTAGAAGTACACTGGGAAAAACATATCAAAAGTATTTCCTCCATCACCTGTAACTTTTGAGGAGGTTTGTAAAATATAAAACACATGAAAACAGATCATTATTAATTAATCATGACACACCAGTCTATACTACAGGCATTTATTAAAGTTTGAGAGAGATGAAGAAGGAATGAAAATAGGAAGGCAGGCTACTAAGGTCAGAATCTGAAAGGACTGTCCCCTAGATACAGGTTTTTCCTGAGTAAAGAAGAACACTTTATTAAAAGACATTTTGGTTTCCTATCCAGCAGCCATCTCCCCTTTTCATCCTCCCTAGCAGAACTTCAGTGTTATCCAAGCATCCATCCCATCCCCCGAAATCCTGATAAATGTAACTCAATCCATCCATAACCTTTTTACAGCAATGGCTACTGGTCCTAGAATGGGCACAAGAACTAGTGTCTAAGTTATCTAGTGCTGCTATAACAGAAATACCACAAGTGGATGGCTTTTAACAAATAGAAATTTATTCTTTCACAGTTTAGGAGGCTAGAAGTCCTAATTCAGGATGCCAGCTATAGGTGAAGGCTATCTCTCTCTGGCAGCTCTGGGGGAAGGCCCTTGTCATCAATCTTCCCCTGATTTAGGAGCTTCTCAGTGCAGGGACCCTGGATCCAAAGGACATGCTCCACTCTTGACTCTTCTTGCTTGGTGGTAATGAGGTCCCTCCCCTCTCTGCTCACTTCTCTTTTATATCTCAAAAGAGATTGACTCAAAATGCAACCTAATCCTGTAGATTCTGTCCTGCCTCATTAACATCATAGAGGTAGTACGTACACCACATAGAAAAATCACATCAGATTACAAATTGGAGAACACATAATACTGGAAATCATAGCTTAGCCAAGTTGACACATATTTTGGGGAGACACAGTTCAATCCATAAGACCAAAGGGAAGAAGTTATATTCTGTGTTTGTGGGAAAGAGTTTTCTCACTCTTCCTCCTATGAGTTGTGAACAGGAGATGTGTACCCTGATTGTCATTGGTGATAATTTTGCAACCACAGGGGAAACAGCTCTAGAAGGAATCAGAACAGAAAGATGGAAAGAACCAGGGTCCTTGATGCCATCACTGAGCCTTTGATCTCCACTTCTGGAGCCTGCTTTGGGTCTGGGATCCCAATGATGTGAGATAACATGTCTCCTCATTGTTTAATCCAGGAGTCTAGGCTTTCTGTTACTTGTGACCAGAGGCATTCTAACCAATCTACTTCCTCTCCCACACTCTCCTAGAAGTATCTCCTTTCAAAACATGTGCAGCCTTTGAAACTGAAACTTTTGTACAGGCTTGAGATCATGGCATAGAAAAACATCAGTTGGTACCAGTGGCCGGTGAGGAAAGCACAGGGATGTCAGTCTCGCCTGCCTCTGCTCCTCTTGAGTCATGTGGTAGAACAATATTCCACACACCACGGAGAGCACAAGATAGATGGTGCAGCGGTGGACTGCCCTCTGTGAATCTACAGACACAAGTCAGAAACTCAGACCAAGTCTGTTTTATGAAACCAACAGGGCGTGGTTTTATGCTATATCTCAAACCATATTCCTGATTTAAGGCAAATCTATTTTATGCTCATTGTTTCTTAGCTATTGGAGTACTACTTGCCTCCTACTAAAGATGGTTATAGTCCCAATATTTTCTTATCTGACAACCAAAATGCTGAAAGATGTGCTACAGTAAATGTCTTATAAAGATAGGAGTACAAATTTTGTCCTCCAAATCACAAGCTCTTTAAGCTCTATTATACTGATTATGACCTTTCATCTGAAACGTTCTTGAGTTTTTTTTTAAAGCCATATCCATATGATTAGATGTAAAAAGGGTATTTTCAACACACTTTTTAAAAGCACATGTGAGTCCTATAAAACAAATGTTCTGTGGATATGAGGAAGTTTAAATTATTGGTGCCTTTTTCAAAATCTTTATTAAGATTATATTGAGTTTCGGCATTGAGTTGGAAGCTATTTCTATAGCACAAATGTAAAACCTCATCAATTCTGACTGCATGAGAATGCAAATTCTGTCCTTCCAAGTACCTTAATGAATAATTAATATCATGTTTGATGATCTGGCTACCCACACCAATCAGCTGGCCAAAATAAATTACATTTGTATTGAAGAAATAGTTCCCTATGCTCATCACAAAGATTACTGTTTCTTTTAAGGAAAGCCTATAATAGTATGAAATGAAGCCCTTGCTGCTATCTGCATGAATAATCTTCTTTTTTTGAAACTACTGTGTCACAGCACTAGCTAAGTCTTAAAAGCCTGTTTGTAAAAGAGAATCACTCAATAATAACAGAAATTAAATTGATTTTTATGGAAGAAGGTACACATCACCTTTTCCTTCTCTTTTGAACCCATATTTCCAATGCTTTGGATACAAAGCATTGCCCTTCCTAGGAAGGGGGTTGTCAAAAACCCAGCCTAGTGCATTTTCCAACCACACTGTAATGTCTATGGGTAGAAAGACGTGAAAAGTATACAGTATGTGGCACAGATTATTAGGGCTATGAGTTGTGAAGAGTGAATGGTCACAAGATTTCACTGAAGAATATAGTCTGAAAACCATAAAATTTCAAAATCAAAACAAAGCACTAAGTCCATTTCATTGAACCATCCGTCTGATGTTTGAACCTTCATGACAGAAAGTACTAGCAAGTGGAATTTTTTTGTCAGAAACATACTTGGGAGAGGCAAAAGACTCCAGGGCCCTTCTCTTCTTTTGGGGACAGGGTAATACTTGATGATAATAATGACCCCATTGAACAAGTAAAGCAATGTGGGAGAGAGAATTTGGGTTGATAGAGACATGTCAATAGAGATAAAAAATGACTCCTACTTGAGCCAACTATATGGTTTTAAAATCTAGCTACTGGAAAATTATGGTTGCAAAATTCTATTGAAGCAAATATATTTCACTATATACTGTAGTGTTAATGTAACAACCCATACAATTAACTACGTAGATAATAATGATGCTGAGCTGGTAGTTTTAATTAAAACAAACTTTGTTATAAATGTATCATGAATATCATCATTTAAAAAGAAAGGCAGCAATTAGCATGAAGCAAAGTGTCTGTATTTCTTGTGAGTTCCTAATTTCTACATAAATATGCACAATAGGAGTTTTGCCATGCTGCCAATTGCTGAATGCCACTTGTTAAATTATACTACTCAGTAAGCTGAGTAAGTAAATGTACATATTTTAATTTATAAATACCAAAATTTGATAACCCTTTACTCAGACAGCTCTTGTTAACAAAATGAAAGACAACAGAGAGGAGGCAGAGCCAACGTGGTACCCTAGACAGCCTCACCACGCCATCCCTCTGCAGCAAAGACCTGAAAAACTAAGTAAAACAGATACAAACATCAATTCTGGAACTCTAAGCATCAAATGAAGGGATAAAGAACTATTTCAAACACCAAATGGAAGAGGAAACTGATGGAAAACAGAGACAAGGAGAGATATGGAGTGAAGATCCTCTGCTAACTTACATGGCACAGAGTCACCATATTGGAAAAGAGCCAGCAACAACCTCAGACAGGGAATACAGAAAGGCTACTTCACAGAGCTTCCAACAGGAGACAGAGCACCTGGTAACCAGGTTTTCCCAGCCCTCATCCTTCTAGCCCATACGACAATCCCCCTTCCCGACAGCCCTCGCCATGCCACCATAGCTAGAGCATCCCCTGTGCTCAGCCCTGCAACCACAACAGGTCTGCACTGCCCCTCCCTTCCCTTCCTGCCACTCAAAAAGCTGCAAAATGGTGAGAGGCAAGCCCAAACCATTCCCTGTCCAACACCCCCGCTCATCTGTCAAGGGGCTATAAACACTCCCTCACCACTGAACCGACATCAGAAGAGAGATAGCGCCTGCCTGTCTGCCCTCAGCCACCTCACTAAACCACTGAACAGTGAAGCAGTTTCACCCTTCCTGCTGCTTCCCTACCCACCCAGACAAGATGGTGACAGCTACCGTGTCCTTAGATGAGCAAGCAGCAAAGTACCCCTAACTTGCTCACCCTGATGTATCAAAACAAAAAAGCAGGACAGAAAACAAAAATACAATCAATATATAAAGTAACATCTTGCTGTCTTAGGGACAGTAGGCAATATCTAAACATATAAAAAAGCAGGACAAGATGGCTCCAGCAAGTGACCAAAACAAAGAAGCAGACAACCTTCCAGCAGAAGAAAAGGCAGTGCAACTGATATGAAATTCAAAAGACTAATACTTAGGGCTCTCCAAGAGATTAAGGAAAACACAGACAAAACCAAGGAAAAAATAGACAAAATCATGGAAAACACAGACAGAACCAATGAAAACATAGCCAAAATCAAGGAAAACACAGGCAAAGCAATAGAAAAATTCAGGAAAACAATACAAGAACAAAATGTCAAAATAAATAAACAAGTAGAAATCATACAACAGCAACTAGAAATCCAAATGATAAACAACAAATATTCAGAAATGGACAACTCAATAGAAGGTTTTAGGACCAAACTTGAAACAATAGAAGACAGAACCAGTGAGACCAAAGACAAATCCATGGATGTCACTTTGAGGAAAAATCAGAGAAAAGAATGAAGACAATCTAAGAATTATGTGGGACACAATAAAGAGCAAAAATTTGTGCATGATCAGAGTTCCAGAACAGGGAGAGAAAATAGAAAACAGAGAGAACATTGCTGAAGATTTGCTGGCAGAAAACTTCCCAAATATCATGAAAGACAAAAAGCTGACTACCCAAGAACCTCAACAAACTCAATATAAGATAGACCCCAAAACAAAGTCACCAAGACATATCTTAATCACACTTGCCAACACCAAACACAAAGAAAGAATTCTGAGAGCAACTCAAGAGAGCAAAAAGTCACTTATAAAGGGGAAACAATAAGACTAAGCTCTGATTATTAGGCAGAAACTACGCAAACAAGAAGGCAATGAGACAACATATATAAAACCTTGAAAGAAACAAACTGCCAACCAAGAATAATATATCCTGCAAAACTCTCTCTCACATACAATGGCAAAATCAAGACATTTCCAGATAAACAGAAATTAAGAGAATTTGTGAAAAACAAAACCAAAATTACAAGAAATATTAAAGGGAGTCCTTTGGTTAGAGAACCAGCAACATCAGACAAAAACTGAAGTCTAGGACACAGGACAGCATCAGCCAGATTTAAATCTAGGTAAAGAACTCTCAATAAAAAAAAAAAAAGCTAAAAAACTTAAAACAGGGGAAACAGAGACATCACTGTGTAAATGGTGACAATGTCAAGACAATAAAAGGGGAATAAACGATGTAGTTAGAGAACTTTCAAATGGCGAGGAAGTCAAGACTATTATCAAGTAATAAAAGACTGGTTCACACTTAGTAAGATAAGGGTAAATTTCAAGATAACCACAAAGAAAGTTAACAAACCTACTCATCAAAATAAAAAAGAAGAAAAACATAAAGACTTAGTAAACACAAAATCTATGATAATTAAAAAAAAAGAAAAGAACATCCACAAGCAAAAGGAACTCAGCACAGGAAAGTAAGAGTAACAAAGAAAATGTCAGCATCACCAAAAAAGAAAAAAAAAAAGCACAACAATATAACAGCAATAAACTCATACCTATCGATAATCACACTGACTATAAATGGCTTCAAAGCACCCATAAAGAGACAGCGGCAGAATGGATAAAAAAGCATGACCCATCTATATGCTGTCTGTAAGAGACACACCTTAGACCAAAAACATAAATATATTAAAAATCAAAGGACGGAAAAATATATATCAAGCAAACAGTAACCAAAAGTTAGCAGGAGTGGCAATGCTAATCTCAGACAAAATCGGCTTTAAGGAAAAATCAACCATAAAAAACCAGGAAAGACATTATATGATGATTAAAGGGATAATCCACCAAGAAGACATAACCCTAATAAATATTTACACACCCAATGACAGGGCTCCAAAATACATAAAAGAAACTCTAAAAGCACTGAAAAGAGAAATAGACAGTTCCACAATGATAGCAGACTTCAGCACACCACCCTTGGTAAAGGACAGAACATCTAAAAAGAAATCCAACAAAGATACAGAAGATCTAAAGGCCACAATCAACCAACTTGACCTTGTAGGCAACTATAGAAAACTTCACCCAACAGCAGCAAAGTATACATTCTTTTCCAATGCACATGGAATATTCTCCAGAATAGACCCTGTTTTAGGCCACAAGGCAACCCTCAGTAAAATCCAAAGCACAGAAATAACACAAAGCATACTCTCTGATTACAAAGCCATAAAAGTAGAATTCAATAACGGGAAGAACAAGGGGAAAAAAATCAAATACATGGAAACTGAATAACACTTTGCTTACAAACAACTGGATAAGAGAAGAAATCAAAGAAGGAATTAAAAAATTCCTAGAATCAGATGAGAATGAAAATATATCATACCAAAAGCTTTGGGACACAGGAAAGACAGTTCTCAGAAGGCATGTATAGCAATAATACACACACATCAAAAAAGAAGAATGGGCCAAAATCAAAGCATTAGCCCTACAACTCAAACAAATGGAAAGACAGCATCAAAAGAAGCCCACACACATCAGAAGAAAGGAAATAACAAAGATTAAAGCAGATTGTAACCAATGTCACAAAACAATTTGTGTATAAATTTTTGAATGAGAAACGAATTTGTGCTATAAACTTTCACCTAAAGCACAATAAATTTTACAAATAACAAAACAAAAGCCATTGGAATTGAATCATATGGGTGGATGCCATCTAAAGCAAACCAAACCAAAAATCAAGCCCGTTGCCGTTGAGTTCGTTTCAATTCGTGGCGACCCCGTGACACAAACAGTTTATGTTTGGCCGCTAATTCAGTGTTGGCAGTTCAAACCCACCCAGCAATGTTGAGGTAGAAAGATCTGGTGATCTGCTTCCATAAAGATCACAGCCAAGAAAACTCCATGGATCAGTTCTACTCTGTAACATGGGGCTTGCCATGAGCCATTTTAAAAAAGATCTTGAATTTCAAATCTGTTGTTGGCCCATCAAGAAGATCTTTGTGGGCCACAGACTATAGGTTTGTCACTGCTGTAAAGACAGCCCAGTTCTTACTCATCTTTAATTTAAAAATCGGAACTCCCTGAAGATGAAAGGCCGTGTCTTCCAGTTACTCCGATCCACAAGTCTTAGCTATTATAGCCTCAGGCTGAGGAAAAACTACTCTAAACCTCTTCCATATGGAGGCCTTTTAATTAAGGAAGGCTGCTTTGTCCCTCTGAGTCTTCTCCCCTCCAGACTGAGCATTCTCATGTCTTTGGGTATGGCTTAGAATCCCATCACATCCTGGTCACTCTCCACTGAATGCAAGTCTTGTGCTGAGTTTGAAAGGAGGAGAAAAGGGGGTAGAAAACACCTGGCAGAGAAAATGGTACCTCCAAAGATACAAAAATAGGAAACACACATGGTAAGCTTGGGGCAGAACAGAGTAGGAGGTGAGGAGAGGCAGTGGGGAAGGTCAGCCTGCGGGGAGTGAAAGACCACTGGGAGGAATGGAGGGAGGTGATGCTGGCAAGCTAGGCTGGAGCCAGACAGTAAACTGCCTGGCTGAGGAGTCTGAACTTTACCCTGTGATTGGGAAGAAGCCAAGAAGGCTTTTGAGCACAGGAATAAAATGTTCAAAGTAGTATTTTAAGAAGATTAAATCTGACAGCAACATAAGGCTAGCCAAGAGGCAAGGCATTCAGTTAGAAGACAACAAAACATTAGTGATTACAGACTTGGGCTCTGGAGCCAAACTGCCTGACATGGAATTCCTGCTCTGCCACTTAACTGTGTAGACGTAAGCAAGTTACTCAACCACTCCAAGCCCGTTTCCACATCCGTAAAGTGGGTATAGAAATATTACCTGCTTCACAGAGTGGTTGTGAGGAATAAATTAATAAATATGTACAAAGCATCTGGTGTCTGGCACAGAGTAAGAACTGCCCCATAGAGTTTCCAAGGAGTGGCAGGTGGATTCAGACTGCCAACCTTTTGGTTAGCAGCCAAGCTCTTAACCATTACGCCACCAGGGCTCCTAATAAATGACAGCTTTTATTATTATTGTCATCATTAATAGGGAACACTGGGTATAACATAAAAGCCTGAACTGGGGTAATGGTAAAGGAACTAGAAAGGAAGGGGCATATTTGAAAATTGGTAAATGAGACCTCTTAGCTTCATCCATAGCCTTCCTTTGTCTTGCCTCCCAGCCTCCCATTGCCGGTCAAAGACTTGGTTTTGAGTCCAAGAATATGTGATAGAGTAAAGTCATGAAAAAACTTGTTTGGGAGACAGGAAATGACTTCAATTTCAGGCAAAAACTCTCAACAGTCTCATTAATTTTACAGACTCTAAAAAAGAGTTATGTATATGCAGACTATATCCGTAAACTCTTGACTCACATAGAACTCCAGAATTAGCCCAAGACCCCTATTCAACTCTGCTGGCTGTTCTCAGATTCTCAAGTCTTTCCCGAACCAAGGGCAAAATGTACTGAACTTAGAAACACAAATACTGATACATCTCTTAGTTCTTTTGCTGTTTGTTTGTTTAAAATGTAGGAGTTCTGAGTTCTAACTCACTAGGTTCTGGGTCCTAGAACTTCACCATCATTCTCCATTCTTTAGATCATTTAATTTTCAAATTAACATGTGTGAATTAGGGTTCATATTATTTAAACTAATGTATTAACGTATTACCTATACTATTTCCTTTTTACATATAATAAATATGTATATTTATATGTAATAAGTATATATATATTTATATATAATAAATTATATATACTGAAAGAAGAAGTCCAGGCTGCACTGAAGGCATTGGTGAAAAATAAGTCTCCAGGAATTGATGGAATACCAGTTGAGATGTTTCAACAAACGGATGCAGCACTGGAGGTGTTCACTTGTCCATGCCAAGAAATTTGGAAGACACAGCTACCTGGCCAACCAACTGGAAGATATACATAGTTATGCCTATTCCAAAGAGAGGTGATTCAACAGGATGCAGAAATTATCAAACAGTATCAATAATATTACATGCAAGTAAAATTTTGCTGAAGATCATTCAAAAACGGTTGCAGCAGTACATTGACAGGGAACTGCCAGAAATTCAAGCCAGATTCAGAAGAGGGCATGGAACAGGAATATCACTGCTGATGTCAGATGGATCTTGGCTGAAATCAGAGAATACCAGAAAGACGTTTACCTGTGTTTTATTGACTATGCAAAGGCATTCGACTGTGTGGATCATAACAAATTATGAGTAACATTGCAAAGAATGGAAATTCCAGAACACTTAATTGTGCTCATGAGGAACTGTACATAGATCAAGAGGCAGTCATTGAATCAGAACAAGGGGATACTGCATAAAGTCAGGAAAGGTGTGTGTCAGGGTTGTATCATTTTACCATACCTTTTCAATCTGTATGCTGAGGAAATAATCTGAGAAGCTGGACTATATGAAGAAGACCTTTGGATCAGGATTGGAGGAAGATTCATTAACAACCTGCGATATGCAGATGACACAACCTCGCTTGCTGAAAGTGAAGAAGACTTGAATACCTAAGAAGACATTGGAGGCATTGGAGGAAGAGTAGTAGAGTTAGTAGCTATTAGTTTGTGATATTCTGTAGCTGGATAAATTCCAGGAAAGAGGAAAACATTGGTCTTACATTTAGAAATGTCAGTTAAGAAAGAACGACCTCATGGCAGGCCCAAGGGAAGAGAAAAGAAGTTGTGTGTTGACTTAGGAAAAGCATCTAATGAGAATACAAGTCCCCATAATATGTTGGGGGATTTTAAAAATGTTTATTTATACACATATGTTATATTTGAATATTATGTGTTATCAGCATACTCAGACATTTTATTGTGTTAGTGACTGACATCTGTTTAAAAAAAAAAAAAAAAAACATTCTAAACTGCTACACTGACTTGAAAATACCACGAAGAGTTGCTCCTAGCAAATTAGCGGTATGACCTTCTCTTTTTCCCTACACTGTATTGATTCACATCTTTAGAATTGTATGTTACAAGTAGCCTTGGTTCTCACACGACATCCCTAACCTGTCCCCTTCTTTAGACTTTGTATGTTCATAGATGTGCCAACCCATGTGCTCACCATATACCATGGACCTTATAATGAGTCAGCACAAAATGGGCACAAAGCAACCTCTAACGGATTCTACTCAACAATGAAAAAAAGCCTAAGCAATACTTGCAACTACTCCATCTTTTCTCTTTTGCTGTCCTGCAGGTCCTGTTTTTGTCAATGACTAAGCAAAGGCCTCTACAGGTTAGGTTCTGGAAGCTTGAAACAGTTCAACAATGTCAAATTTTGCCTTAAAGCAGGGGGATAGACTAGTGATATCTAGAGGTAGCTTTAATTTCTGAGACCTGTGATTCTCTGACTCTATTGATGATTCTTCAGACCATTTCTGAGATGTTACAACAGTGTTACATGGGTGTCCGGTGGTGTTGCAGAAAGGCTGCATCATGTTCAGGTTAAATTTGGGTGCTGTACACATTACTTAAGGATCCCTGGGGGTGCAGTGGTTACAGCACTTGGCTGCTAACCAAAAGGTCGGTGATTTGAACCCACTAGCCACTCCGTGGAAGAAACATGTGGCAGTCTGCTTCCCTAAAGATTTACAGCCTTGGAAACCTATGGGGGTGGTTCTACTCTGTCCTATAGGGTCACTACGAGTCAGAATCAACTTGATGGTAACAGGTTGGGGTTTTTTTGTACACAGTACTTGCCCCTCGGTGGTGCAAATGTTAACTGCACTTGTCTGCTAATCGAAAGGTTGAAGGTTCAAGTTCACTCAGAGTGGCCTTGGAAAAAAGGCCTAGTGATCTACAACTAAAAAATTGCCATTTGAAAACTCTATGGAACACAGTTCTACTCTGACACACATGGGGTCACTATGAGTTGGGGTTGACTCAGTGGCAACTGATTAGGTTTGGTTTTTTTACTCAGAACTTGATCAAGTTCACCCAGCTGTGATGGAGCCTGAAGCTAAATCCAGACTCATCAATAAAATAAGGATAATAATAGAAGACAACTCATAAGGATGCTTTGAGCACTAAATGAGATAATCCACACAAAGTGCTTAGCACAGTGTCTGGTTCATAGTAAGTTCTCAATAAATGTTAGCCATTATCGTATTAATAATAGATGGTTGAGTTCCTCCAGCTTGATCTCAATGACTATTCACTGCCACAATGCAGCTACCACATCACATTATTGCAGTGGAGCAGCAGAAGCAACCCTTCCTTTTAAGTGGATGACACAGGAAAAGCCCTTTAGTAACTGCAAGATCCACTTGGGTAAAGTTAATTGAGTCTTCTGGAAAAGTAAGAACTATACCGTCTTGTACAAGGTGTGTACACGTATCTTGATGGTCTGAAAGAAAAGGGCACAAAACAGAGAGTGATAATAAAGGTTAAGTTAAAGGACTGGTACAGACCTCCAAACAGGCAAGAAGAGGGGCTCCTGTTTACATGGCAGGGCACTCCAGGACAAGTGTGGGTAGCGATGCAAGATTTAAATCAATAGTGGATGTCACTGTCAAGCTTCTACTTAGTATTTTTTATAAATCCCATTAGAGAAGTCTCTATGTTTAGAAAAAAGCAAATGTCAGAAGCAACTTAGAAAGGGGAAGAGAAGAAATCCCCTGATAAGTCAGCTTAACATCAAAAATTCTGGGTGATACTGGAACAGATCATCAAATGATCGATTTATAATCACTCAGAAAATTAAGAGCTAACAAGTGCATTAAAATAAAGCTGAGAGCCACAAATCATATGGAATTAATTTAACAGAAGGGTTGGTTATCTAAACAAGACAACATGGATGAGAGCATCAGAGATAAATCTCATCTAATCTCAATGCAGCTTCAGGGTCTGAACTTCAAGAGATTTTGGGGGACAAACTAGAACTTGATCTGGACCACAGAACTCTAAGGGGATTTTCTCATCTTTAACCTGAGGTAACTTGCTTGGGTCCCCAGGAAAAGGCCTAGAGGCTATTTCCATTCTTTACTGATGTATTTAAACACAAGAATAATAGTAACGGTAAAAGAGGAGCTACTCTGTGCTAGTAGTTACACATACACCATCTATATTATTCCTCCTTCCTTACTTCTTCAACAACATTGCAAAATAGTTATACCTACTCCTCACTTACTGGTTCATTATCCAACATTTTGCATTTACAACAACAGTAAAAAATCTACTATTCAACTATTTTGCACATTAACGATGCACATCTGACAGTAACTAATGCTAAGGTGCCAGGAGAGAGTAATACTAGCTGTTATGCTTAAGGTTATGCGTCAGCTTGTCTGGGCCATGATTCCTACTGGTTTGGGAGTTATGTGATGATGTAATCTGGCAGTTATATAATGATGTAATCATCCTCCGAGGGAGTAAGATGTAGTAGTCTACTTCCATAAAGATTTACAGCTTGGAAACCAGATAGGATAATTCCACTCTGTTCTATAGGGTCACTATGAGTTGGAACCTACTCCACAGAAGTGGGTTTGGTTTTGGTCACTCATCCTCCATTTTGGATCTGATGTGGTCATTCTCCATTTTCGCATAACACTGATCTTCACATAACAACCTGGTCTTTGGAACCTAACCATGTCAATAAGTGAGAAGTGGGTGTATTTTCTTTGCTTGTAAACTGGGAAATGTAAATCTTAGATGTGTGAAATGAGTTGTCCAAGGCCACAATGCTGGTAAGTGGTAGAGCTAAGTTTCACATTCAAGCCTGTGTCTCCAGAATCTGGGCTAATATAAATTGTCAAAACCAAAATTCATAACAAGTAGTCATCAGTTCCTTCCCTGGAAAGGTGAATCAGAATAAACACTGTTTATTCTTCTCACTCCTCAGACAAGAAAAATTTGGTGAGGATGATAGCCAAGGACAATCTTGAAAGACGGAGAAGCTTTTAAAGCACAAATGTGCAGTCTGTATGGAAGGAAGGATGCTGTTATCAGGCAATCAGCCCCAATCTTTGGATGGTGAGAGGAGGGAAGGGTGGGGTACAAGAAAGCTTACATCCTAATTAGTATGTAGATACAGGTCAGTTATAGTATTACCCCTGGTACCCCACTGACTGACCAGCTGGTTTCCTCATCTCCCCTTCTAATAGGCTACCCAATCCTTGGATGGCGATGAGAAGAGAGAAGGGTGGGGTGCAGGAGAGCTTACATCCTAATTTGTGTGTAGATACATGTCAATTACAGTATTACCTCCGGGTACCCCAGTGACTTACCAGCTGTTTACCTCTTCTTCCCTTCTAGTAGGCTACCCACATACATAAAAAAAGGTGTGAAGTCTGAGATGATCATCCCTATTTTTCTCACCCTGTGGATGTCCTGGTATAGTAACATCAGCTAATTTATGGAAAGATAATAAAATGCAAAACAGAATAGTCTCCTCCAAAACTAACATTAAAAGGTGCTTTATAGATCTAGCCCTACCCTTTCATTTTACAGGTGGGGATTTAAGAACCAAAGGAGTTAAGTCAACACTTGCCCAAGATCACAAAGTAAGTTGGTTTTAGTCAGGAAAAGAACCCTGTACTCCTGACCGGATATCCCAGTGTTTTTCCACTATACCTAAGAGATTAAAAATCAAACAATAGTTTAGCTTAATTAGTAAAAAATGTCTGACTTGAGCATTATGCTTTTTTAAGAATTATCTATACGGGAACAAATTGACAATATCAACTCAAAAAATTAGGTAGGAGCCTTAGCAGGCAGGGAATTTATGTTAATGCGGGGGGGCAGAAACAACTGAGAAAAGGAGGATGAGAATGGAACCCTGGTGGCATAGTGGTTAAGAGCTCAGTTGCTAACCAAAAGGATGGCAGTTCAAATCCACCAGTCACTTCTTGGAAACCCTATGAGGCAGTTCTACTCTGTCCTGTAGGGTCACTGTAAGTCAGAATAGACTTGACGGCAACAGGGTATGGTTACACAACTTGAAGAATGTAATCAATGTCACTAAGTGGTACATGTAGAAACTGTTGGATTGTTGTGTTTTGCTATGTATATTTTCAACAACAACAAAATAAATAAAAGTATTTTTAAAAAAGAAAAAACCTGACTCTAATTATTTACAATAGGCAAAATGTTGAAACAACCTAAATGTCCATCAACAGAAGAATGGATAAACAAAATGTGCTACATACATACAATGGAATATTATTCAGTCATAAAAAGGAATGAAGTACTGATACAAGCTACCACATGAATGAACCTTAAAAACATTATGCTAAGTGAAATAAGTCAGACACAAAAGGACAAATACTGTATTATTCCACTTATAGTAGGTATCTAGAAGAGGCAAATTCACAGAAAGTAGAATAAAGTTCACCAGGGGCTAGAGGACAGGTGAATGGGGAGTTATCACTTACTGAGTATAGAATTGTGTTTGGGATGATGAAAAAGTTATGGAAATAGATAGTGGTGATGGTTTCCCAACATAGTGAATGTAATTGATGCTACTGCATTGTGCACTTAAAAATGGCTAAAATGAAAAAAATTTTATGTATATTTCAACACAATAAAAAAAAGTGACTCTACAGAAAATAGCTAAATGGTGTGAAATTTTTCTTTTTTGCTCTCTCTCTTCCTAGCTCTCTATCTCACACACACATACAGACACACACACACCAGTGATGACAACTACTATAAATGAATCAACACAGTTGCTAGTAAAACTAGCAGGTATTAACCAAATATGGCAAGAGATTTTGAGCATCTGTCAGCAATACAGTGCTTTGCTAGAAAATAAGAAAGGGAAAGAGGATTCCAGGTATTCCAGAGTGTAACAAAAGTAGAATAATGAGCAAGAGCCCAGAAACAATTCTTCCTGCATATAGCGAAACCCTCATGGGAAGACTGTGCAGCTTTGTTTCCCAAACTCTAAAAAAGAGGTGGTCAAGCTGGAGAGAATTCAGAACAGATCAACAAAGATGACTAACCTTATTGCATAGAATCTACTTTCCTTCCTGTTAAATGAATTAAGGCTAGAAAATAGATGGTTTCATTGTTATCTTTAAGTGTCTGGTGGATCTTGGTGCCAAAAAAGGAACTGAATGAGACAGACAAAATTTGAAATGTCAAAAATAAATCTAGGTTATTCGTAACAAATAAGTGTCTTGATCATCTAGATAACAATGCTGTGGAAAGGACTATAGTGGAAGCCTGGATTCTTCTTTAACCTGAAAGTACTTGTACCTGCTTTAAAAGAAACACAAGAAGGTTGTTCTAGGTAGGAGAGAAGAAGAGCATGCAGGGCTACTCAGCTTCTGGGGCATCTATGGAGTCAGGCACAGGAAGAGAATAACACTGAAGAGACTGATGAGGAAACTCAATCTTGGGAAGCCTATGGGTAACCAAAGCTGATGGTGTCTGGTGAAAACTTTAAGGAACTGGCTAGACAGCTTGGGTCCTGAGAGAGGAGAGATGGAAGAGGAATCACAGAGAGAAAATGCTTAACCTGGGGACTGAGACTTTTGGAGCTGGACTGAGAAGCCCCACTCAACTCCCATTCCTCCTCCCCAGTAGAATGGCCATAAAGCTAAGGTACTCACTAGGTAACATCCAAAGTACACACAGAACAGGCACCCTCTGGGTCCTGCTAAAAACATGTAAGGAGGGGAACTAACATTTCAGCGTCATATGGCAGCCCCAGAGCTTAGTGCTCCAGTGCTTATTCTCTCATTCAATTCTCCCTTCAATCCTGCAACATAGTCCATATCTTTACCTTTTTTATATGTGCAGTGCAGACTTTGTCCCTTGACCAAAGTCAAAATTGAGGAGATGGTAGGGTCAAGATTTGAACCCACATCAGTCAAACTCCAGATTCTATATTCTCTGAAATAATAAGCCAGGTGCATTTCAAAGCCCTAAATAATTAGGATGCTGTCTTACTACCCAAATATATGTTTTCTGAGTTTTCTTTCCATTTGAGGCCCAAAGGGGAAAAAAGATAGCAAAGAGAAGACTATCTTACAAGATGAGATTCAAGACTTTTTGATACAGATGGAACTTCTAGAAAGTACTCAGATTTTTAAAGTTAGCTCTCTTGGGTGTTCCTTTTTATATGCATGTCACATTTGATAAGGTGTCAGCAGGAAGGAATCATATAATACTTACGGCAGACATCTGAAGAACATAATTGCTCCAGCTGACATGTGTGACTGCTCTTTCATTATCATGTCAAGAGGACAGTTCTGCTTATAAATTGTTTGCAGTGAAAATAAAATAGGAAGCACTTGCTTAAAGTTTATTATAGCCTTTTAGAGTAACATGATTATAATTATAAAGCGTTCTTCCTTGGTGTGAACATTTTATTTGCTCTTCAAAGGAGTTCTTTAGAATCAGAAAAGAAGTTATTACTGTAGATGTTGTTAAGCATAAAAGTTCCATTCATGGAAACTACTTGAATGTTCAACCAGGCTGTCTGAAGGGCATAAGTATACAGGGCCTGCTGTGCACATTTGCACAGATTAAGAGCATCCTAGCATGCTGCCTTGCTGCAATTCCCCTGGGATATCAAGACCCCAAGCTAATCTCCAAGACCAGCATCAATCTGCAGTAGAATTCAAAGTATAAAAGGAACAGGATTTTTATTAGAGTCAAGAACAAACCTATTCAAACTCCCCAGCGAAATAAGCCAGTCCAGGAAGTGTCTCCCCAAAGGAACTTTCACACCTGTTAAAATGTGATGGGTGACCCCCAGAAACCAGTCATTGACTCCTTGGTGTGACTTGATTTCAGATTCTATTTGGCATTCATACAAACTGAAGGACCAGGCAGGGTTCTGGGATCTGCTGCAGCTGTCCATCAATGACATCAGCATGAAGTTTCATGAGCTCTCCCACCTCCAGGCCAACAGCTGGCAGCTGGTGGAGACCCCCCCAGAAGACGAAGGAAGAGAAGAACCCACCCCCTCTGGTCCCAAAGAAGCCAGTCAAATCCAACCTGGCAGGGAGCCATGACAAGGCCTCAGATACCAGGGACAAGCAGTCTCTTGCGGGCCTCCTGGTGGCCAAGCGGCAGCTTCTGTGCTTCTGTGCAGCAGAAGTCAGCCACAGAGAGTGCAGACAGCATTGAGATTTATGTTCTCGAGGCCAAGACCCGAGCCTGAGACCATGAAGGAGGAAGGAAACCATTTTTACATCATTAAAAAAACACGCAGAGAAACTAAATGCAAATGGAAAAAATTTTCTCAACCTTTAGTATAATTATTCTGTCTAGAGACCCTGAGCCAGCTTTCAAGTTGATGCATACAAGGGCTCACAGTTTGGCTTTTTTGGGCCCCTCCCAGCTTTAGGTTATGGAGACTTCACACATACACACACACAAATCAACAAGAAACATAAACTTTTTTTTTTCCTCTTACTGGCTGTGGTGGACTAGATAGACGGACTCCGGCAACTCCCTGGCCCAGCCTCCAGACTGCCATGTTTTCACTTGTTCTATCTAATGAGAACTTAAACTAGCTTGCTTAGGAGATGACAACAGTCCAAGGGCAGCCTCGGACACCTCCATACCCTTCCTTCTCCCAGCTACCCCCACTCTCACCTTGGATTTTTCATTCTTGTGTTTCTCTTTTCACCTCAGAGCTCACACAGGGGTCACCATCTGACTAGGGGCTTTCTGGTTCTCAGCCCTTTTACCGGTTGAGGGCCCAGAGGACAGAGAGGTAGCCATGCACCCGCACCTCCTTTGCCAAGTGCTCACACACTGTCTCTCATACACAGATGCAGGTTCCTTCTCAGGGGCCCAGCACCTCCCACTGCCATCCTCCAGCCCTCGGCGGTGGCAGTGGGTGACATGCCTTTCCAAGCAGATGAGGAGGATTTAAAAACAAGTCTTCGGGTGAATAAAGAGATAAACCCACAGTTATCGCAAAAAAGAAAAAAAAAAAAGCTTACGGACTGGGAGGGACTTAGAGACTACCTTACCCAATGCTTCCTTTTAAAAATGAACTAACTAAGCTCTGAGAGATTACACGCCTTGCCTAGGGTTAAACTGCTGAAAAGTAACAGAACCAGGAAGTAGGCCCAGGTCTCCTAACTCTAGCTCCAATAATCTTTCCTTTAAAGAGAGGGAATTACTGGATACTTGAAGGAGGACAAAGGAGCCCTGGTGGTGTAGGGGTTAAAGTGATCAACTGCTAACTGAAAGGTCAGCGGTTCGAAACCACCAACAGCAACTCGGGAGAAAGACGTGGTAGTCTGCTTCCGTAGAGATTTACAGTCTCAGAAACCCTAGGAGGTCACTATGAGTCAGAATCAACTCGACAGCAGTGGGTTTTGCTGTTTTGTTTTGGTGGGGAGATAGAGAGAGGACAAAGGAGGAACACATGAATCAGATGAAATGTGTCTCTGGTGCCCTCACCTTTCCGTTCTGCTCCCTCATCAAGGGTGGATTGCACCCTGAATTGTCATGAGCTTTTCCACTTGGGGAGCCCATGTCTGCCCCTCCCACTACACAGGGGCTTCACTCAAGGGCCGACAGGTGAGAAAATAACTTTGTTCCAAAGGATTGACAGGCTATGGGGGAATTCATTCCCAGTGAGTCTGAGTCCTCAAAGCCAAATCCAGAGCAGAAGAAGGGAGAGAGAAAGGCAGACACCCAAGGTATCAATGTAAGGAACAAGATAGCCAACTCCAAGGACATGTTAACTTCCAGGTTTGAACCAGCATGTATGGTTTGAGACCAACCAACTTGCGTATTGTCTTCCTCCCTTTGAACAGAAAGATGTTCCTTTTATAGGCGAATAGAGCTGGGTACCATGTAGATCAAGATGCTATAATCCATAAAAAAACAAACCTGTTGCCACTGAGTCAATTCCGACTCATGGCAACCCTATAGGATGGAGAAGAACCTCCCCATAGGGTTTCCAAGGAGCAGCTGGTGGATTTGAACTGCTGACCTTTCGGTTGGCAGCCGAGTTCTTAACCACTGTGCCACCAGGGCTCCAAGATGCTATAGGTTGAGGCAACTATAGGCAAAATTGAAACAGGCAAGTTTTTCTTCTTAGGGTCCCTTCTTAGCTCCCCCTCTCTCATGCCAGCATGAAGCTGACCTCACCACTGGACACTTCTATCTCTATATTGCTTTCTTGGCAACGGTGTGCACACACACGCACACACACACACACACACACACACACACACACATTTTGTCTTCCTGACTACTGTAGGGCAGGTTCAGGTTCGAAACCCTACTGAGATTTTGCATTTCTAACAAGTTCCCGGGAAGTTATACATAAGAATCACCTGAGGATCTTGTTAAACTGCAGATTCTGATTCAGTATATCTGGGGTGGAAATGCAAATTCTCAGCAGGGCACTTGCTAGAAATGCAAATTCTCAGCAGAGGTTCAAACTGGAACAAACCAGTTGGAAGCCCTGCTGTAATGACCTACTTAAATAACCCTCCTCGGGCCCTAATGCAGGCTGAGCAGGTGGTGGTATTTCATAAAAGTTTGTTGCTTGACTGCTGGGCACGCTGAACTCGATTTCTTATTATTGTTTCCTCACACACCTTTTCTTGGCATTCTGTTTTTCATCTCACCTGTCTGAATTTACAACAAAGCATGAGTTATTTGCCTCCAGTACTTCTTTTCCAAAGTTCCATGTCTATCTCTTCTCTAATTAAATCAGACTTTTCTTAAGCGGAGAAAACTACCAGTTTGTGGGAAAGAAATGCAAAAGAGGCCCCAGGAGCGCCCAAGTCTTCAAGGGATACTGTGCTTTGCCCTCCAGCCATCCTGGTCACTCTGGCTGGCCTGGGGGACCGACCTTCACCACAGACCTTTGTCTTGTGCAGCTTGGGAGGAACTTGTGCGGAATTGTGTGGCATCAGGAGAGAGAACTGACCATTAGGTTGTATGAACAAGAAGGTCATACAAATATAGAGGTAGAGACCATACAGATATAGAGACTCAGAAGATAACACAATTATAGAGAAGCAGGGAACCACTAGTATGTTCTATGTAAGGTCCCTGTGTGGTGCAAATGGTTTGTGCTTGACTTCTAACCTAAAGATTGATGGTTTGAACCAAGTGGTACTATGGAAGAAAAGGTATGGTGATCTGCTTCTGTAAACACTACGGCCAAGAAAATCCTATGGAGCATTTCTACTCTATAACACCTGGGTCGCCGTGAGTCAGAATTGACTCAGTAACTAAGGACAACAGCAATGTCAAAGTTGAGAAAGACGGCAAAAACTCCCCCATGCGTATCCACTCCCACACTTTCTATGGTATACACCTAGTGATTGGGCTGAGTGTAGGGAGTTTACAAGGGAGTGTTTACCAGTAAATGATGTGGGGTAGGAGGAAAGTTCCTTCCACATTATCCCACATTGTCCTGTAATCATTTTTCCTCATCTATTTCAGCAGTGTTCCTGTTACAGACTGTCTGTTTCCAGGACTGGCTCTTGTTCTGGCTCCTATTTTTATTTTCTCCCACTATTTTCAAAATTAAAGGAGTTCTATTTTTACCCAGACCTGCCTTCCTCCTCCTCTTGCCAGATTGTTTATAATATAATCTGTCCAAAAAAAACAACTCGTTGCCGTCAAGTTGATTCCAACTCATAGTGACCCTATAGGACAGAGTAGAACTGCCCTGTAGGGTTTCCAAGGAGCAGCTGGTGGATTCGAACTGCCAACCTTTTGGTTAGCAACCAAGCTCTTAACCACTGCACCACCAGGCCTCCATTTAATCTGTCAAGAGGGAACAAAATCTGCTTTCTTCACCTTCAGTAATCACTAAACCTTTCCTTCTTTCGACTAGCAGGTCAGCAGTCGTTAATGGGGCTTCCTTTGGATGCATCAAACACTAAGTGAGACCACAGGCCACAGCATTGCTGCAGAGTTCCTGCCAACTTTGCTGCCTTTGTTGTCTACTTAAACTTATGTGTCCCTTTAGATAAAGAATTTCCCATCCCTGGATGGTCTGTCCTTGAGGAAGTAAAACATAATCACACTCAATGGATTTCTTTGTACATCAGATATTTTAATCCTTGAAAAAATTGTAAAGACTTTCAGCTCTACTGCTCTAAAAACTGTGTTAATTTTTTGAAATATTGTTTTGATAGTTTGACAATAGACACAATTTTCCAAAAAAGAACCTGTTGCTGTTGAGTTGATTCTGACTCATGTTACAGAGTAGGGTTTTCTTGGCTGGTATGTTTATGGAAGCAGATCACTAAACCTTTCTTCCACAGTGCTGCTGGGTGAGTTTGAACCACCAACCTTTAGGTTACTAGTTTGGTGCAAATGATTTGCGTCATCCAGGGAGCTTAATAGACACAATTAGAGCTGTATTATTAATTGTTAAAGCACAGTGTAAAACAATGCTCTGTACCCAACTGAATAAAGTTCTGACTTTTAGCTCAAAATTAAAAAGCCTTCTTTTTTGAACGTGAGGAGGATCGACACCCATGAGTGTACCTTGTCAGTTGTGAATGAATGGCAGTAACTCCTGAGTTCATTAGAATTCAAAATACACAAGAATTTTTGGAGCCCATAAACTTACTCAGAACAAATACTGAAATCAGGAGGAAATAATGCCTTCATCTAGACCAAGGCTCAGAACCAGTTCATCCCTGTTCAAACCCCTGCTAAGAATTTGCTTTTCTAACAAGTTCCTCGGGAATGTTAATACTGCCGGTTAGGGACCAATTCTGAGAACCATTAGTAGAGCAGTGGTTCTCAAAATTTATTATACGTAAGAATCACCTGGGGACCTTGTTAAACTGTAGATTCTGATTCAGTATATCTGGGGTGGAAATGAAAATTCTCAGCAGGGGTTTGGACCCTAATGAACTGGTTCGAAGCCCTGGTCTAGACTCTACACAAATCGAACTTGTCTTTCTCTAACTACAGTTTTCACTTTCCCTCCAATCGCCTATACTACTATTCTAGTCAGGCTTAACTGGTTGCAAGACATAGAAACTCACCCAAATTACATCAAGTAATACTACTTTCACTGAAAGAATGTGCAAGCACAGAAGTCCCAGGAGAAACAAAATGCAGACCTCAGGGAGGGCAGATATTGAGGGTAGTTACGGGTCCAAGGTAACTCTAGAGAAAAAAGTTACACAGATGTTCATTAGGGAATATAAAATGGTTTACCATCAACATCATTTATCAATTTTCCACGTGTCCATGTCTCTCTACCAACTAGCATCCTCACCCTCTGCTTTCCTGATATCTCTTTTGTTGAGTGGAGAAGGAAGGAAACATCATGAGACTGAGTTCTAACGTCCAGTCTCTCACTAGTTCCTAGTCCAAACTTGCCGAAGAGAGTCTGAGCTAGCTCCTTTAATTTGTTATTGGCTTGTTGTTTGCACCAGGCCATTTTATAGGTAGCTAGCTAATTTATAGACTGGCTTCCTTGGGAGCCCATGGCCACTTTTGAGCAAATCAATAGTCATGCCACACAGAGACCATCATATTTCCCTGAGTAGGAGACTATTGAACCTCTGAGGGAAAGTTGGGTGTGGCAGCTACATGGCTGACTGATGCACCTAATCTCTTATATTCTTTTATCTAGACCTTAGCCATGTATGATTTCACGTTGTTCACTAATTTTTTCATGTATTCATATCTCTTATTCTAAGCTAGTATGTAAGTTCCAGAGCAGGGGCCATTTTTTAGAGTCCTGTGTTCTCCATAACACCTATTACAGGGATGTGTTTGTACATAAGCGCTCAATATTAATTTAGTGATTGCCTCAGAGATGTAGTTAAAGCAACCAAACAAACAGAACAACAACAAAAATGGGTTGTTCTAGTTCATAAAGAAAATGTTCTAATCCGACTTTGGTGAGTAGCTTATGAGTGGCCATCTAAACTACATCCATTGGTCCTTTCCCACCCAGAGCAAAGGAGAATGAAGAAAACCAAAATACGAGGAAAATATTAGACCAAAGGACTAAAGGACCACATGAACCAGAGACTCCACCAGCCTGAGACCAGAAGAATTAGATGCTACCCTGCTATCACCAACGACCACCCTAACAGGGATCACAACAGAGAGTCCTGGACCAAGTGGGAGAAAATTGTAGAACAGAATTCAAATTCATGTAAAAAGACCAGACTTACTGGTCTGACAGAGACTGGAGGAACCCCTGAAACTATGGCCTCCAGTCACTCTGCTAACCCAGAACTGAAACCATTCCCAAAGCACACTTTTCAGACAAAGATTAGACAAGCCTGTAAAACGAAAACTAACACACGTAAGGGACGTGCTTCTTAGTTCAATCAAATACAAGACCAAATGTGTAGCTCCTGTCCAAAGCAAGATGAGAAGGAAGAAGGGACAGGAACTGGACGAATGGACACAGGGAACGCAGAGTGGAAAGGGGGAGCATGCTGTCACATTGTGGGGATTGCAGTCAATGTTACAAAATAATATGTGTATAGGTTTCTGAATGAGAAATTAACTTGAGCTGTAAAATTCACCTAAAGTGTAGTTTTAAAAAACGGTTATTCTTGGGCAATCTCCAGCATTCTCAACTGGATCATGCTGTGAACTGACCCTAGTTATAGGTCTGGCAGTCAAGAGAAGAGTTGGGGCCAGTTTTCAAGGAGGAAGGAGGCTGTTACCTTGCATAGGAGTGGCCTACAATGTCATCCCACACTGACAGGGTATATCTGAGCTATTAGTAGGGAGAGGGGCCACCTCTGGAAAGCTCTGAGCATTCCAAGGAGTCTGTGGAACCAACATCTGGGAGGCATCCAATAAGATGTCCCTCCCATCTGTTAGAATCTCAATTTTTTCTACTGGGGCCCTGATCTCAGTATAACAACCATGCCTCAGCTGAGTAATTAATCATCTTTAAAGCTCAAAAGTCTATTTAATCCTGAGTTTGGTCTTTTTCTGCTCTCCCAAAAATTGGAGATAAGGGACCTTTTGTAGGCTACCAAAGAATACTTCTGACTTTCACACTTAGTTTTCAATTTCTTAACTGCCTTCAGCTTTTTATTATCCCTATAAAGGGCATCAATGCAACTTAATAACAACCAGCCAACTCCATTTCCCTTGTATGAATTGTTTCCTCTGTACTCTTCAAATGACTAAATCATTGAATTGGAATATTTTCTCAATTCAACACTAGTGAAAGGTTTTGCAATCAGGGCAATACCTTATGCCAGAGACTATCTGTCCCATGTACCACCTGGGATGGGGTTGTCATTGCCAGCCAAGCACTGAGTGATCCAGTCCCAAAATCTCATCTTACCATCTGTTTTCTTCAAGCACCCCTGGAACCGCTGTATCAGTTGGGTCCTCTGGGAAGCAGACACCGAGACAGAGTTTAAAATGCAAATATTATATTAAATGATAACACCTGTGATAAGAAAAGGAAGAAAGCAGGATTGGGCATACTGGACAAAGCCTCTCCTGGACCATCAGGGATCTTTGGAGCAATCATCACCCATTAGGGGAACCACAGATCACAGGCTGTGGTTGACCTGAAGAAGTAAACAGCAGGAGGCTGCCAGTGAACCAAAGTCATGAAACTGAGCAACAAGTGCTTTACTTAGGAGGGATCTGTGCATGCATCTCTGTGTCTGCCACAGAAAATATCTCAAATGTCACTGGGGGGCATTTAGAAAAATTCTGCAGACTCAGTGAGGCCTTCAACCCTCACTCACCTCCAAAAGCCTCTAAGTTCCCTTGAGCTGTTTTCTAGTACAACCCCAGATATGTTCCAGGGCTTTGAACCAGTTTGTTCGGGTTCAAACCCCTGCTGAGAATTTGCAGTTCCACCCTAGATAAAGTGGATCAGAATCTACATTTTAACAAGATCCCCAGGTGATTCTCATGTATAATAAATTTTGAGAACCACTGTTCTACTGGTGGTTTTCAGAATTCGTTCCTAACCAGCAGCATTAGCATTCCCTGGGAACTTGTTAGAAATGCAAATTCTCAGCATGGGCTCAAATAGGAACAAACCAGTTCAAAGCCCTGATATCTCCTTGTCATCTCCATCACAAAGGAGATTGGATATAACCTTTAAAACTGTGTGTTAGTTTCTAGCTAGCTTGTTCTAGGAAGAAAGGCCTGGTGATACTTCTGAAAATAAGCCAGTAAAAGCCCTATGAAGCACAATGGTCTGATCCACAACAGATCATGGGGATGAAATAGGACTGGGAAGCATTTAGTTCCATTGTAGATGAGGTTGCCATAAGTCAGGGGCTGACTCAGTGGCAGCTAACAACAACAATGAAAGATCAGAAAGGAAGGACTGACCATCTACTTTCAAAAATTAGCAAATGAAAACATTATGGATCACAACAGAACACTGTTTGACTGACTTGCTCTGGACATGTCATCAAGAGGAATCAGCCGCTATAGGAGAACATCAAGTTTGGTGAGGTAGAAGGCCAACAGGTGCGACATGGGTTAGTACAGTAACCACCACTATGGACTAGAACATGCTGGTAATTGTGAGGATGATGCAGTACCAGGCCACATTTTGTTCCGTTGTACATAAGGTCGCCATGAATCAGAGACGACAGACGGCAGCTAACAACAACAACAGTGAAAGATCACAGGACCAACAATAGTCTCACCAAAGGGCTTGATCATAAATCTGACAAATACTTTGCATCAGCTGCCAATTTGCAGGAAACATGGAGGACAATGAAGCATGTAAACTGTGCTGTGAGGACGCAATCAATAAAATACAGGCTGTGGGCAACCCTACTGGTCAAATGCCCGAGGTTCAACAGATAAATGATAAGGAACATAAGGGATGGAGAGGATACTATAAGTTAAGAAAGACTTAAAAGCAAATAAAAATGGGCTAGAATAAAATAGGTATCTAGGGATGCAAGAAGAGATGCCTATAAAAGCCTGGTGAGTGGTTACTTTGGAAGGAGGGAAGGGATGGAGATTGTTAAGAGGGCACATGGAGGACATTCTGAGGTGGCTGGAAAAGTTCTGTCTCCTAACCTAGGTGATAGCTACAAGAGTGCTGCTTTATTAATAATAACCCACAAAGCCGTACATTAGCTTTGTGTGGCTATCATTAACACAAAGGGTTAATTAAAAAAAGCAATGTGATCTGAGTTCAAAACTTAAAATAATATGTACAAAAGTTGGAAAAATTGGCCTTGACAAATGATAGATCCTAAAGAAGGATGAAAATCCCTCAGGATAGCGCAGAATAAGTTCAAAGCAAAAAATATAAACAAGAAAAAGTAGACTCGCTTCTCAGGGCAAAAGGATTAATGTTAACAGGTGCCTTTGTTTTTGTATGCCTTCAAGTAAATTAAGACCCATAGTGACCCTATAGGACAGAGTAGAACTGCCCCATTGGGTTTCCTAGGCTATCATCTTTACAGGAGCAGATTGCCATGTCTTTTCTCCGTCAGAACCACTAGTGGGTTTGAACCACCGACCTTTTGGTTAGCAGCTGAACACTTAACCATTGCACCACTAGGGCTCCTTGACAGGTGCCTATGATAGCAGAAATGAGAGTTCAAAACTTCCATCTTCACTGAAGGAGTAGGATCTTTGATCTTTCTTGATCAGAACTGTTCTCATCTTTTTGGGTCAAAGTCCAAGATTGGTATTAAAAATGCTCAGAGATCCTGTTTAAGATGCTCCTTAAGAATTCAGATTCAGATCAATTATATCCCAGGTTACAAGAGTGATGTGATCAAAGGAATGC
Organism: Dugong dugon; assembly: GCA_030035585.1. NCBI lineage: Eukaryota > Metazoa > Chordata > Mammalia > Sirenia > Dugongidae > Dugong > Dugong dugon. The sequence continues at coordinate 14,064,615 of CM057472.1, read as the reverse complement.
TATCAGCCAGTTCTGAGGAATCTCGGAGAGAAGCATTCACCCACTTAGAGAGACTTGTTTAGAGTCCACGTTATTAGGTACATTGGAAACTATGAAGGTCTTTTGACAACTACTTAAGCTGTCTATGCCACACACTTTTTATTAATATGTACTCATAATGCTTAGTAAATACATGTAAAGGTTATTTGTCAAAGCATCACAGGCACTTTCCCTAAAACCTGATAGTGAAACATTTTTATGTTTTAATTGTTTTATTTCTGCAATATTCGATTCAATGCATACTTCATAGTGACATGAATATATAAATCGTAATTCTTCATATATTGAGCAATCAGTGTTTTAGTCTTTATTTTGTCTATTTTACTTGGAGTATCTTGATGATTTTCATGTGGCTGGCTCACATCAGCATTCCTCTTTGTAATTATGATAAAAATAACTAGCCCTTTGTTTTCTTACAATGTAGACTGCTGGTCTGGAAGTCAGAAAACCTGGTTTAGTTCTGCCATTAACTAGTTCTGTGACCCTGGTCAAAGCACTCTCTAGGAAAGAATTTCACTTTCCCATCTGAAAAACACAGCTGTTGGGTTATATCTGAGGGTGAAAGAGAAAGTTTTCGCTTTAATAGAAGGCTCTGAGGTTTGAAGACTTCTCAGATTTCAAAAGGAATAAGCCTCTAATGGTGCCGTTTTGGGCACCTTTTCAGGGTTTTTGATTAATATCAGTTATCTACTCTGCTTCTGAGTTCAGAGCTCCAAGCCCAGACAAGTCAGACCCAGGCTCCTAACAGAGGATGAGTCCATCATAGATCCACCAATAGAAAGTGTTAAGGAATCATGGATATTAGAACTCTCCCTTTTAAACTAACTTATTGAAAGCCTACATGCTCATTTTCACTGATCAATTTGACAAAATTTAAAGAATGACAATACCCAGGGTTGGTATAGCAGTGGATGAGGGTGAACTATCACCTAATGTTCATGGAAGAGCAAATTGGTAAAACCGTTTTGGGTGTTGATTCGGCAGTATATATCAAAAGCTTACATCATGCTCTTTGACTCAGCAACTCCAATTACAGGAACTTATCCTATTTAAATATATATGTGTGTGTGTGTGTGTGTGTGTATGTCAAGATGGCAGAATAGTCAGACGCTTCCTGTGGTCCCTCTTACAACAAAGACCTGAAAAAACAAGTGAATTGATTATATAGGACAATCTAGGAGCTCTGAACACCAAAGATGAAGTTAGGAGGTGGACTGAGAGGCAGAGGGAGGGCAAGACAGTTCAGAAGCAGCAAAGAAGTGCCAGACTTGAGCTAGCCAGCACTCTGCAGGCTGGATCGGCGGGCACACGTGACTGAGGCAAGCAGTAGCACTCGGCTCGTGTTTTACCACCTCGGGAGAGACCAAGTGGCGGACAGTGTGTAGGAGCCTCTGGAGCCAGGGTGAAGTGTCACTGGATCTGCGAAAATTAAGTGCAAACTTCTAACCTACCACACAGGATCAAAATAACCCTTCCCCCTCAGGGACTTTTCTCCTCACACACCCCCCTCCCTACTCCACTGTATACCAGTCCAGAAGTATTCATCAACTGTCACAGCCCCGAAGCCGGAAATAGGAGCAATTGCAGCCAAACAGGTCTCACGGCTTTAGGGGGAAAAAAAAACCCACCAACTCCCCTATGCCGGGTACTCAGGACTAACCATTCCCAAACCAGTCTTGTGACTTTAAAAAATTGCCACACCCCCTAAGCACAGGATAAGCCTAGGCACAGGATAAGGGGTCCACAGACTTCGAACGCCCTTTACCCCTGCGTAGACCTGTGTGGGCCAATTCAACAGTGCAGGCCCTCATTAGCATGGAACAACAGGGTATATACCTAAAGCCTATTTTCAACTGCAACAGCCAAGGAGGAGTGGAAGTTTCATGACATTTGACACCACCCTGCCCATTAAGCAAGGTCATCACCCCCCCACATTATGGGCCAGAGGACTGGCAGATTCACCCATTCCACCTAGTCACCCATGACAAGAGTCTGAGAATAAGGGGTGCCTCCCAGTCCTAACAGCCAACAGCACTGGGTGCTCATAATCCAGCTGCAAAGCCCACCCACCTATGTGCTCTAGGGAACAGGGAAACAGCTTCAAACTAGGCACTCGGGCAACCATCAGCCCCCTACCTTGCTGAAAACATAGCCCCCTACTGCAGCCAGATACCTGTGCCTGCTCCAATCACTCCTACATAGCCCTGCCCATTTAGGACAGTAGGTGAGAGCCTGCACCACTCATTTGGTGACCAACAACCTGGACACCTGAGCTGAATCCACAAGAAAAGTAAACGGATTCCTGGGCTCACACATCTAGTAGCAGCTCTAACCACTTGGTGACAGGACATGAGAGCTTCAAAGATGCCAATAACCAAAGTGGCTCACACGTCCAACCTATTTGGGCATTTCAAAACAAGACAAAAAGCTAGGACACAGTAAGCAAACATACAATAAATAAATATAATAACTTATTGATGGCTCGGAGAAAACAGTCAATATTAAATCACATAAAGAAGCAGACCGTAATGGCTCTAGCAAGCAACCAAAACAAAGAACCAGGACATCTTCTGGAGGAAAAGAAAGTCTTGGAATTATCAGAGGTAGAATTCAAAAGATTAATATACAGAGCTCATTAAGAGATCAGGAAGGAGATCATTCAAAATTCAGACCATGCCAAGGAACACACAGACAAAGCAATAGAGGAATTCCGGAAAGCTATACAAGATCAGAACGACAAATTTAACAGGCTACTAGAATCCATAGGGAGAGAGCAATAGAAATTCAAAAGATTAACAATAAAATTTCAGAATTACACAGCTCAATAGAAAGTCATAGGAGCAGAACTGAGGCAATGGAAGTCAGAATTAGTGAGATTGAAGATAAAGCACTTGATACCAATTTATTTGAGGAAAAATCAGATAAAAGAATTTTAACAAATGAAGAAATCCTAAGAATTATGTGGGACACTATCAAGAGGAATAATCTACAACTGATTGGAGTACCAGAACAGGGGGGATAACAGAAAATATAGAGAGAATTGTTGAAGAATTGTTGGCAGAAAACTTCCCTGATGCTGTGAAAGACGAGAAGATATCTGTCCAAGAAGTTCATCAAATCCCACACATGGTAGGTCTCAAAAGAAAGTCACCAAGACATATTATAATCAAACTTGCCAAACCAAAGATAAAGAGAGAATTTTAAGAGCAGCTAGGGATAAACAAAAAATCACCTACAAAGAAGAGTCAATAAGACTAAGCTCTGACTACTCAGCAGAAACCGTGCAGACAAGAAAGCGATGTGATGACGTAAGTAAAGCCTTGAAGGAAAAAAATTGCCAGCCAAGAATTATATATCCAACAAAACTGTCTCTCAAATATGAAGGCGAAATTAGAGCATATCCAGAAAAACAGAAGTTAAGAGAATTTGTTAAAACCAAACCCAAATTACAAGAAATATTAAAGGGAGTCCTCCAGCTAGAGAACCAACAATATCAGATAACAACCAAAGACTAGAACACAGGACCAAACAACCAAGTATCAACCCAGATAGGGAAGTCACAAAAACAGGGAGACAGAGATGTCAATATGTAAATGATGACAACATTAAAAGAAAAAAATGGGACTAAATAGTGTAGTCATAGAACTTTCATACAGAGAGGAAGTTAAGGCAAAAATCAAGGGAAAAAATATTGATTTCAACTTAGAAAAAGAGAGATAAATATTAAGATAACCACAAAGGAAACTAACAAAACTACCCATCGAAATAAAAAGAAAAACATAAAGACTCAGCAAATACAAAATCAACATTAATGAAAAAGATGAAAAGAAAATACATAAATAAAAAAGACTCAGAAAAGAAAAGTCAGTGGAACAAAGAATCTGTCAACACCACAAAAAAAAAAGATATGAAAATGACAGGACTAAACTCATACCTATCAATAATTACACTGTATGTAAATGGACTAAATGCTCCAATAAAGAGACAGAGAGTGGCAGAATGGATAAAAAAAATGATCTGTCTATATGCTGCCTACAAGCGACACACCTTAGACTCAAAGACACAAACAAACTAAAACTTAAAGAATTGAAAAAAATATATCAAGCAAACAACAACCAAAAAAGAGTAGGTGTGGCAGTATTAGTTTCTAACAAAATAGATTTTTAAAGAAAATCCATCAAAAAGGATAAGGAAGGCTACTACATAATAATTAAAGGTCAGTTCATCAGGAGAACTTAATCATAATAAATATATACACATTCAATGACAGGGTTCCAAAATACATAAACTCTAACAGCATTGAAAAGATAGACAGCTCTACAATAACAGTAGGAGACTTCAACATACCACTTTTGACAAAAATCAGAATATTTAGAAAGAAGCTCAATAAAGATACAGAAGATCTAAATGCCACAACCAACCAACTTGACCTCATAGATATATATAGAACACTTGGAACACTGTCTAGATTAGACCACATATTAGGCCACAAAGCAAGCCTTAACAGAATCCAAAATGTCAAAATATTACAAAGCATTTTTTCTGACCATAAAGCCATAAAAGTAGAAATCAATAGCAGAAAAGGCAAGGTGAAAAAAATCAAATACATGGGAACTGAACAACATTTTGTTCAAAAACTACTGAGTTATAGAAGAACTCAAGGACAGAATAAAGAAATTCATAGAATCAAATGAGAATGAAAACACATCTTACCAGAACCTTTGGGACAGAGCAAAAGCAGTGCTTAGAGGTCAAGTTATAGCAATGAATGCACACATCCAAAAAGAAGAAAGGGCCAAAATCAAAACATTAACCATACAACTCAAACAAATAGAAGGAGAGTAGCAAAAGAAGCACTTGGGCGCCAGAAGATAGGAAATAATAAAGATTAGAGCAGAAATAAATGAAATAGAGACTAGAAAAACAATTGAAAGAGTCAACAAGACCAAAAGCTGGTTCTTTGTAAAGATCAACAAAATTGATAGACCACTGGCCAAACTGAAAAAGAAAAACAGGAGACGAGGCAAATAACCTGAATAAGAAATAGGATGGGTGATATCACAACAGACCCAACTGAAATTAAAAGGATCATAACAGAGTACTATGAAAAAATGTACTCTAATAAATTCGAAAGCCTAGAGGAAATGGACAAATTTCTAGAAACGCACTACCTACCTAAACTGACACAAACTGAGGTAGAAAAACTAAATAAACCTATAACAAAAGAAGAGATTGAAGGAGTACTTTAAAAACTCCCAACAAAAAAAAGCCCTGGCCCTGACAGCTTCACTGGAGAATTCTACCAAACTTTCAGAGAAGAGTTAACACCACTACTGCTAAAGGTATTTCAGAGCATAGAAAAAGATGGAATACTCCCAAACTCATTCTATGAAGCCAACATAACACTGATACCAAAGTCAGGTAAAGACACCACAAAAAAAAAGAAAATTACAGAAAAATATCCCTCATGAAGATAGACGCAAAAAATCATCAACAAAATTCTAGCCAGTAGAATTCAACACCATATCAAAAAAATAATTCATCATGATCAAGTGACATTCATACCAGCTATGCAGGATGGTTCAGCATTAGAAAGACAATCAATGTAATCCATCACATTAATAAAACAAAAGATAAGAACCAAATGATCTTATCAATCAATGCAGAAGAGGCATTTGACAAAGTCAAAAACACATTCATGATAAAAACTCTCAGCAAAATAGGAATAGAAGGGAAACTCTTCAACATAATTAAGGGCGTTTATACAAAGCCAACAGCCAACATCATCCTAATGGAGAGAGTCTGAAAGCACTCCCCCTGAGAACCGGAACCAGACAAGTATGCCCTTTATCACCACTCTAAGTCAACATTGTGCTGGGGGTCCTAGCCAGAGCAATTAGGCTAGAAAAAGAAATAAAGGACATCCAAATTAGTAAGGAAGAAGTAAAAGTATCCCTATTCACAGATGATATGATCTTATACACAGAAAACCCTAAAGAATCCACAGGAAAATTACTGGAGCTAATAGAAGATTTCAGCAAAGTATCAGGATACAAGATAGACATACAAAAGTCGTTTGGATTCCTCTACACCAACAAAGAGAATTTCAAAAACAAAATCGTCAAATCAATACCATTTACAATAGCCACCAAGAAGATAAAATACTTAGGAATAAACTTAACCAAAGACATAAAAGACCTATACAAAGAAATCTACAAGACACTACTGAAAGAAACCTACATAAATGGAAAAACATACCATGCTCATGGATAGGAATACTTAACATTGTGAAAATGTCGATTCTACCCAAAGCAGTCTACAGATACAATGCAATCCTGATCCAAATTCCAATGACACTTTTAACGAGATGGAGAAACAAATCACCAACTTCATATGGAAAGGAAAGAAGCCCTGGATAAGTAAGGCATTACTGCAGAAGAACAAAGTGAAGGGCCTCACACTACCTGATTTTAAAATCTATTATACTGCTGAGGCGGTCAAAACAGCCTGGTACTTGTAAAACAACAGATACATAGACCAATGGAACAGAATAGAGAACCCAGATATAATTTCATCTACCTATGAGTAGCTGATGTTTAACAAAGTCCTAAAGTTCATTAAATGGGGAAAAGACAGTCTCTTTAACAAATGGTGTTGGCATAACTGGATGTCCATCTCCAAAAATATGAAACCTTATACCATGTACAAAAACCTAACTAAAAATGGATCAAAAACCTAAATACAAAATCTAAAATGATAAACGTCATGGAAGAAAAAATAGGGACAACACTAGAAGCCCTAATACATGGCATAAGCAGAATACAAACCATAACTAACGATGCACAAACACCAGAAGAGAAACTAAATAACTGGAAGCTCCTAAAAATCAAACACCTATGCTCATCAAAAGACTTCACCAAAAGAGTAAAAAGAGAACATATAGACTGGGGAAAAAAAATTTGGCTACAACATATCTGATAAGGGTCTAAACTCTAAAATCTACAAGATACTGCAACACCTCCACAACAAAAAGACAAATAATCCAATTAAAAAATGAGCAAAAGATATGACCAGACACTTCACCAGAGAAGACATTCAGGCAACTAACAGATACATGAGGAAACGCTCACGATCATCAGCCATTAGAGAAATGCAAATCAAAGCTACAATGAGATACCATCTCACCCCAACAAGGTTGGCACTAATCCAAAAAACACAAAATAATAAATGTTGGAGAGGTTGTGGAGAGACTGGAACACTTATGCACTGCAGGTGGGAATGTAAAATGGTACAACCACTTTGAAAATCTATTTGACGCTTCCTTAAAAAGCTGGAAATAGAAGTTCCATACAGTCCAGCAATCCGACTCCTGGGAATATGTCCTAGAGAAATAGATACATGTACACCCATATTCATTGCAGCACTGTTCACAATAGCAAAAAGATGGAAACAACCTAGGTGCCCATCAACAGATGAATGGATAAAAATATTATGGTACATACACACAATAGAATACTACTCAACAATAAGGAACAATGATGAATCTGTGAAACATCTCACAAGTTGGATGACTCTGGAGGGCATTATACTGAGTGAAATTTGTCAGTCACAAAAGGACAAATATTGCATGAGACCACTACTATAAGAACTCAAGAAAAGTTTTAAACACAGAAAATATTCTTTGATGGTTACGAGGGTAGGGAGCGAGGGAGAGGGGAATTCACTAACTAGATGGTAGAAAAGAATCATCTTAGGTGAAGGGAAGGACAACACACAATACTGGGGAAGTCTGCACAACTGGACTACACCAAAAGCTAAGAAGTTTCCCGAACACAACCAAACACTTTGAGGGACAGAGTAGCAGGGGCAGGGGTCTGGGAACCATGCTTTCAGGGGATATCTAGGTCAATTGGCATAACAAAGTTTATTAAGAAAATGTTCTGCATCCCACTTTGGTGAGCAGCATCTCGGGTCTTAAAAGCTTTTGAGCTGCCATCTAAGATGCTTCAATTGGCCCCAACCCATTTGGAGCAAAGAAGAATGAAGAATACCAAAGACACAAGGAAAATATTAGCCCCAAAGACAAAAGGTCCACATAAAACCAGAGACTCCATCAGCCTAAGACCAGAAGAACTAGCTGGTGTCTGGCTACCATCAACGACTGCCCTGACAGGGAACACAACAGAGAGTCCCTGAAGGAGTGGGAGAAAAGTGCGGAGCAGAACTCAGATTCATGGAGTAAGACCAGACATAATGGTCTAACTGAGACTGGAGGAACCCATGAAGCCATGGCCCCCAGAAGCTCTGTTAACCCAGAACAAAACCTTTCCTGAAGCCCACTCTTCAGACAATGATTAGACTGGGCTATAAAACATAAATTAATACTCGTGAAGAGTGTGCCTCTTAGTTCATGCAGATACACGAGACCTAGTGGGCAGCTCCTGTCCAGAGACAGAATGAGAAGGCAGGAAGGGACAGGAGTTGACTGAATGGACACAGGAAACCTGGGGTGGAAAAGGGGAGTGGGCTGTCACATTGTGGGGATTGCAACTAATGTCACATAACAATATGTGTATAAATTTCGTATGAGAAATTAACTTGAGCTGTAAACTGTCACCTAAACCACAATAGAAGAAGACTGAAAAAAAAATATGTGTGTGCATAAAGATGTTCATGTGAGGTGATTTTTATGGCCCTGTTTGTAATAGTGAAAAACTGGAAAAAACTCAAATGTTAATCAAATGAAGATTGATTGAACAAAATTCAGCATAGCCAAACAATAGAATTTCATGCAACCATTAAAAAGAATGGGATAGAACTTATAACAAATACAAAAAAAAAAAAAGAGAGTAGCTGCTGAAGCTGTTTATGTGCAACCGAACACCTCATGGGATTTTGGTTCCTTGGTTTGGAGATTTAGGGTCATGATTTCATGGGACATCCCAGTGAACTGGCCTAATAATATGTTCAGTACTTCTGTTCTACCTCCTAGTTTGTTGTGTAGTGCCTGGGGTCTTAAAAGCTTGCAACTGGCCATCCAAGCCACAACAGTTAGTCTCTATTCATCTGAAGCAACAGAGGAAGAAGGAGTGTCAGGAACAGAAGGAGGATATGGAATGTGTTGGTAATTGCCTCCATAAACAACCGCCTCCTTTGCCAGGAGACCAGAAGAACTTGATGATGACTGGCTACCATTGCTGAACATTTTGATCAAAGATTCTACAGAAGAATCCTGATCATAAAGGGGAAAACACAGAGCAGAATTTCAAATTCTCATGGACTCCAGACTTCCTGGAGCCATGAAAGCTGGATGAAACCCTGAAACTATTGCCCTGAGATAATCTTTAAACCTTAAACCAAAAATATCCCCTAAAGTCTTCCTAAAACCAAACAAGACTTTAGCTTAACTAGTAAAAAATGTCTGCCTTGAGCATTATGCTCTTTTAAGAACTATCTATATGGGATCAAATTGATAGCAGCAACTAGAAAGATTAGATAGGAACCTTAGGGGGCAGTGAATTTATGTTAATGGGGGAAAAACAACTCGCAAAAGGAGAGTGAGAATGGTTGCTCAACTCGAAGAATGTGATCACTGTCACTAAATGGTACATGTAGAAACTGCTGAATTGATACAAGTTTTGCTGTCTGTACTCTCAACAACAAAATAAATACAAAAATTTTTTTTAAAAGAATGGGGTAGACATATTTACATTGATATAATGTTCTTAAATTATTATAACTTCTGAACACTCTGTTAACGCAGAAGTAAAACTATTCCTGAACCCAACTCTTCAGACAAAGATAAGACTGGGCTATAAAACGTAAATCAATACTCATGAAGAGTGTCCTTCTTGTTTCAAGCAGATACAAGAGACCAAATGGGCAGCTCCTATCCAGAGGCAGGATGAGAAGGCAGGAAGGGACAGGAGCTGGTTGGATGGACATGGGAAACCCAGGGTGGAAAGGGGGAGTGTGTGCTGTCACATTATAGGGATTGCAGCTAGTGTCACATGGCAATATGTGTATAAATTTTTATATGAGAAATTAACTAAAGCTGTCAACTTTCACCTAAAGCACAATGTTTTAAAAAAAATGAAATTATTATAAAAAGAAAAAATGCAAGTTGACAAAATGTACAATATGCCCCATTCAAGAATCTGTAAATGTTTATGGAGATATGTATACATTTTCATACATGTACATCTGTGTAATACACAAGAGTACACAGCCAAAGGAAAAAGTCTGCAGGGATTTTCACTGGGATGCCACGACACTGTACCTCTTTGATCTCCTACTACAGGGAGCATAATTGACCAATAGAGCCCAGTTGCTATGCTCTGAAATCCAGTGTTGTGTCAGCACCAAAACCACATTCCCCAGAGTCTGCTCCCAGCCAGTGACAAAGCACAGTGGAGATATTAAGTGTTATGGATTGAAATGTGTCCCTCAAAAAGCTATTTTGAAGTTCTAATGCCTGTACCCCTAAATATGACCCTGTTTGTATTTAGGCATTTTCTTTTGTAATGTTAATAAGCCACACTAGAGTGGGGTACCTAAACCTAATCTCTTCCCTGTGGTGTCTTATTAAAAAAAAAAAAAGCAGAATAGACACATCACACAGGGTAGACAATGTGAGGAACAATCTACGAGCCAAGGAACCCCAAGTAACGGAGAGGTTCTCCACCAGAGCCAATGCCCTGATCTGTACTTCCAACCTACAAAACTGAAAGACAATAAATTTCTGGCCTTTAAAGCTCCATATTTGTGGTATTTTTGTTACAGCAGCACCAGGAAACTAAGATACAAAAGTACTAAGTATCTTAAGTGCCTAAGATTAAACTAAGATACTAGTTTACATAGCTAAGATACTAAGGAAGGCCCAAACCTGGGAGATGCAAGACTCCTGACAGAAGACTTTATCACAAAGACTTCGCCTTGGCCTATGCAAAACTTTCTTAAAACTGCACTGCAATCCAAGGCTTTCCTTCCTTCCTTCCTTCTCTCCTTCACAGGGGTCAGACCTGCATTGTAGCCTGATGGCTCATCTCCTTTGACTCCCTCCCCAGTACCCCTCACAGACATTTCCCCCAATAAATCTCTTGTACATCTAATTCCAGACTGGCATCTGTTTCTCAGAGAACCCAGACTAACACCAACCTTGTTGCCTCAGGGAAGTGAAACTGTAAATATATTTTTGGCTCAAGAAAGATTTTTTTTTTAAGATTCAAAAGTAATAGCAATACTAACAAAATCTACACACTTCACATGAGTTGCTTTTCTGCATGAGACACAGGAGCATGTGCACAGACTCACATACAGTGACCCGGGCCCCTCCATCAACAGGCAGGTAATAATGCTTGCTAAAGTTTGAACAGGAGCCCCTGGGTGGTGCAAACGGTTAAGAGCTCAACTACTAGCCAAAAGTTTGTCAGTTCAAATCCATCCAGAGGCACCTTGGAAGACAGGCCTGGTGATCTGCTTCCAAAGGGTCACAGCTTTGAAAATCCTATAGAGCAGTTCTACTCTGTACAAAATGGGGTCACCATGAGTCAGAATCGACTTGGTGACAACTGACATCAACAACGGTGTTTGAAAAGCACTTTCTAGTTTTCATTCTTATTAGATTTCTGCCATGACCTTGGCAGCTAGGTAGACTTTGCATTATGATCCTTTTTTTTTTTTTTTTTTTTTTTTTGGTGCTTTAAGTGAAAGTTTACAATTCAAGTTAGTCTCTCATACAAAAATTTACACCTACATTGTTACGTGACCCTAGTTGCTCTCCCTATACTGTGACAGCACACTCCTCCTTTCCACCCAGGATTTCCCATGTCCATTCAACCAGCTCCTGACCCTCTGCCTTCTCATCTCACCTCCAGATAGGAGCTGCCCATTTAGTCTCATGGATCTACTTGAGCTATGAAGCACACTCTTCACAAGTATCATTTTATATCCCATAGTCCAGCCTAATCTTTGTTTGAAGAGTTGGCCTCAGGAATGGTTTTAGTTTTGGTCTAACAGAGTCCAGGGGCCATGCCTTTCAAGGTCTCTCCAGTCTCAGTCAAACCATCAAGTCTGGTCTTTTCACTAGGATTTGAGTTATGCACCCCACTTTTCTCCCACTCCATCAGGGACTCTCTGCTGTGTTCCCTGTCAGGGCTGTCATTTGTGGTAGCCAGGCACACATCTAGTTCTTCTGGTCTCAGGCTGATGAAGTCTCTGGTTTATGTAGTCCTTTCTGTCTCTTAGGCTAATATTTTCCTTGTGTCTTTGGTGTTCTTCATTCTTTGCTCCAAGTGGGTTGGGACCAATTGATACATCTTAGACGGCCTCTCACAAGCTTTTAAGACCCCAGATGCCATTCACCAAAGTGGGATGCAGAATATTTTCTTAATAAACTTTGTTATGCCAATTGACTTAGATGTCCCCTGAAAGCATGGTCCCCAGACGCCCGCCCCTGCTACTCTGTCCCTCAAAGTGTTTGCTTGTATTCAGGAAACTTCTTAGCTTTTTGTTTAATCCAGTTGCGCTGACTTCTCCTGGAGGGTGTGTTGTTCTTCCCTTCACCTAAGATAATTCTTGTCTACTATCTAGTTTGTGCATAACCCTCCCCCTCCCTCCCACCCTTGTAACCATCAAAGAATGTTTTCTTCTGTGTTTAAACCTTTTCTTGAGTTCTTATAATAGTGGTCTTATACAGTATTCGTCCTTTTGCACCTGACTAAACTCACTCAGCTTAATGCCTTCCTCCATGTTATGTTTCACGGATTCACTGTTATTCTTGCATAGTATTCCATTATGTGAATATACCATAATTTGTTTATCCATTCATCCGTTGATGGGCACCTAGGTTGTTTCCATCTTTTTGCTATTGTGAGCAGCGCTGCAATGAACATGGGTGTGCATATACCTATTCAAGTGATGTCGCTTATTTCTCTAGGATATATTCCAAGGAATGGGATTGCTGGATCATATGGTAATTCTATTTCTAGCTTTTTAAGGAAGCGTCATACTGATTTCTAAAGTTGTTGTACCATTTTACATTCCCACCAACAGCGTATAAGTGTTCCAGTCTCTCCATAACCTCTCCAACATTTATTATTTTGTGTTTTTTGGATTAATGTTAGCCTTGTTGGGGTGAGATGGTATCTCATTGTAGTTTTGATTTGTATTTCTCTAACGGCTATTGATTGTGCACATTTCCACATGTGTCTGTTAGAGCCTGAATGTCTACTTTGCTGAAGTGCCTGTTCATATATTTTGCCCATTTTTTAATTGGGTTATTTGTCTTTTTGTTGTTGAGGTTTTGTGGTATATTATAGATTTTAGAGATTAGAAACTGATCAAATTTGTCATAGCCAACAATTATTCCCAGTCTGTAGGTTGTCTATTTACTCTTTTGGTGAAGTCTTTTGATGAGCATAAGTGTTTGACTTTTAGGAGCTCCCAGTTACCTAGTTTCTCATCTGGTGTTTGTGCATTGTTACTTATGGTTTGTATTCTGTTTATGCCATGTATTAGGGCTCCTGGCATTGTCTCTATTTTTTCTTCCAACATCTTTATCGTTTTTGATTTTATATTTAGGTCTTTGATCCATTTTGAGTTAGTTTTTGTGCATGGTGTGAGGTATGGGTATTATTTCAGTTTTTTGCAGATGGATATCCAGTTATGCCAGCACCATTTGTTAAAGAGACTGTTTTCTCCCCCATTTAATGGACTTTGGGACTTTGTCAAATATAAGCTGCTCATAGGTGGATGAAATTACATCTGGTTTCTCAATTCTGTTCCATTGGTCTATTTATCTGTTGTACCAGTACCAGGCTATTTTGACTTTTGTGGTGGTATAACAGGTTCTAAAATCAGGTAGTGTGAGGCCTCCCACTTTATTCTTCTTATTCAGTAATGTTTTACTTATCCAGGGCTTCTTCCCTTTCTTACGAAGTTGGTGATTTTTTTCTCCATCTGGTTAAAAAGTGTCATTGGAATTTGGATCAGGATTGCATTGTATCTGTAGACTGCTTTGGGTAGAATTGACATTTTCACAATGTTAAGTCTTCCTATCCATGAGCATAGTATGTTTTTCCATTTATGTAGGTCTTTTTTGGTTTCGTGCAGTAGTACCTTGTAGATTTCTTTGTATAGATCTTTTATGTCTTTGGTTAAGTTTATTCCTAAGTATTTTATCTTCTTGGTGGCTATTGTAAATGGTACTGATTCGATGACTTCCTTTTTGAAATTCTCTTTGTTGATGTAGAGGAATCCAAATGATTTTTGTATGTCTATCTTGTATCCTGATACTTTGCTGAAATCTTCTATTAGCTCCAGTAATTTTCTTGTGGATTCTTTAGGGTTTTCTGTGTATAAGATCATATCATCTGTGAATAGGGATACTTTTACTTCTTCCTTACTAATTCGGATGCCCTTTATCTCTTTTTCTAGCCTAATTGCTCTGGCTGGGACTCCAGCACAATGCTGAATAAGACTGGTGATAAAGGGCATCCTTGCCTGGTTCCTGTTCTCAAGGGGAGTGCTTCCAGACTCTCTATTAGGATGATGTTGGCTGTTGGCTTTGTATAAATGCCCCTAATTATGTTGAAGAGTTTCCCTTCTATTCCTATTTTGTTGAGGGTTTTTATCATGAATGTGTGTTGGATTTTGTCAAATGCCTTTTCTGCATCAATTGATAAGATCGTGTGGTTCTTGTCTTTTGTTTTATTTATGTGATCGATTATATTGATTGTTTTTCTAATGTTGAACTATCCCTGCATACCTGGTATAAATCCCACTTGATCATAGTGAATTTTTTTTTTTTTTTGATATGTTGTTGAATTCTACTGGCTAGAATTTTGTTGAGGATTTTTGCATCAATGCTCATGAAGGATATATTTCTGTAATTTTCTTTTTTTGTGGTGTCCTTACCTGGTTTTGGTATCAGGATTATGCTGGCTTCATAGAATAAGTCTGGGAGTATTCCATCCTTTCCTATACTCTGAAATACCTTTAGTAGTAGTGGTGTTAACTCTTCTCTGAAAGTTTGGTAGAATTCTCCAGTGAAGCCATCTGGGCCAGGGCTTTTTTTTTGTTGGGGGTTTTTTAATTACTTTTTCAATCTTTTCTTTTGTTATAGGTTTATTCAGTTGTTCTGCCTCTCTTTGTATTAGTTTAGGTTAGGTAGTGAGTTTCTAGAAATTTGTCCCTTTCCTCTAGGTTTTCAAATTTGTGAGAGCACAATTTTTCATAGTATTCTGTTATGATTCTTTTAATTTCAGTTTGGTCTGTTGTGATATCAGCCATCTCATTTCTTAAACGAGTTATCTGCTTCCACTCCTGTTTTTCTTTTGTCAGTTTAGCCAGTTGTTTATCGATTTTGTTGATCTTTTCAAAGAACCAATTTTTGTTCTTGTTAACTCTTTCAATTGTTTTTCTAGTCTCTATTTCTTTTAGTTCTGCTCTAATTCTTATTATTTCCTTTCTTGTGGCACACGAGGGCTTCTTTTGATGCTCTCTTTCTACTTGTTCCAGTGGTAGGGTGAATATTTTAATTTTGGCTGTTTCTTCTTTTTGGATGTGTGCATTTATTGCTATAAACTGGCCTCTGAGCACTGCTTTTGCTGTGTCCCAAAAGTTCTGGTAGAGTGTGTTTTCATTCTCATTTGATTCTGTGAATTTCTTTATTCCATCCTTAATTTCTTCTATAACCCAGTAGTTTTTGAGCAAGGTGTTGTTCATTTTCCAAGTGTTTGATTTTTTTCCTTGCTTTTTCTGTTATTGATTTCTACTATTATGGCTTTGTGGTCAGAAAAGACGCTTTGTGATATTTCGATGCTTTGGATTCTATTAAGGCTTGCTTTATTCCTGAGTATGTGGTCTATTCTGGAGAATGTTCCATGTACGTTGGAAAAGAAAGTATACTTGGCTGCTGTTGGGTGGAGTGTTCTGTATATGTCTATAAGATCAAGTTGGTTGATAATGGCATTTAGATCTTCCATGTCTTTATTGAGCTTCTTTCTGGATGTTCTGTCCTTCACCAAAAGTGGTGTGTTGAAGTCTCCTACTATTATTGTGGAGCTGTCTATCTCTCTTTTCAATGCTGTTAGAGTTTGTTTCATGTTTTGGAGCCCTGTCATTGGTTGCATAAATATTTATTATGGTTATGTCCTCCTGGTGTATTGACCCTTTAATCATTACATGGGGTCCTTCCTTATCCTTTGTGGTGGATTTTACTTTAAAGTCTATTTTGTCAGAGATTAGTATTGCCTCTGCTGCTCTTTTTTGATTGTTGTTTGCGTTGACGTATTTTTTTCCATCCTTTGAGTTTTAGTTTTTGCCTTTAAGTCTAACGTGTGTCTCTTGTAGGCAGCATATAGAGGGAAATTTTTATTATCTATTCTGCCATTCTCTGTCTCTTTATTGGTGCATTTAGTCCATTTACATTCAGCATAATTATTGATAGATATGAGTTTAGTGCTGTCATTTTCATGTCTTTTTTTGTATGTTGTTGACAGTTTCTTTGTTCCTCTTAATTTTCTGTGCTGAGTCATTTTTCTTTATTTATTTTCTTTTCATTTTTTTCATTCTTTTTGATTTCGTATTTGCTGAGTCTGTGTTTTTCTTGTGTTTTTTTTTTTTTTTTTTTTTTGATGCGTAGGATTGTTAGTTTTCTTTGTGTTTACCTTAATATTTGCCCCTATTTTTCTAAGTTTAAACCACTCTTTTATTTCTTTATATTGCCTTAACTTCCTCTCCATATGGAAGATCTATTACTACATTTTTTAGTCCTTCTTTTTTGTTTTAATGTTGTCATGTTTTACATATTGACATCTCTGTTTCTCTATTTTCAGTGTTTTAGGTTTGATTTATTTTTGTAACTTCCCTGTCTGTGTTGATATCTGACTGCTCTGTCCTCTGTCCTGTGTCTTGAGTTGTTATCTGATGTTATTGATTTTCTAACCAGAGGACTCCCTTTAGTATTTCTTATAATTTTGGTTTCGTTTTTGCAAATTCCCTTAACTTCTGTTTATCTGGAAATGCCCTAATTTCATCTTCATATTTGAGAAATAGTTTTGCTGTGTATATAATTCTTGGCTGGCAATTTTTTTCCTTCAAAGCTTTTTATATGTCATCCCATTGCCTTCTTGCCTGCATGATTTCTTCTGAGTAGTCCGAAATTATTCTTATTGACTCTCCTTTGTAGATAACTTTTAGCTTACCCCAGCCACTGTTAAAATTCTCTCTTTATCTTTGGTTTTGTTCAGTTTGATTATAATATGTCTTTGTGACTTTCTTTTGGGATCCATGTTACGTGGGGTTCAATGAGCATCTTGGATAGAGATCTAGTCATCTTTCATGATATCAAGGAAGTTTTCTGCCAACAAATCTTCAACAATTCTCTCTGTATTTTCTGTTATCCCTGCCCCGCACCTGCCCCCCGCCCCATTCTGGTAGTCCAATCACTCATAGGTGATACCTCTTGATAGTGTCCCACATAATTCTTAAGGTTTCTTCATTTTTTTTAAATTCTTTTATCTAATTTTTCCTCAAATAAGTTGGTGTCAAGTGCTTTAGCTTCAATCTTACTAATTCTGACTTCCATTGCCTCAGTTCTGCTCCTATGACTTTCTATTGAGTTGTCTAACTCTGAAATTTTATTGTCAATCTTCTGGATTTCTGATAGCTGATCTCTCTATGGATTCTTGCAGCCTGTTAAATTTGTCATTATGCTGTTCTCTAATCTTCTTAAGTTCCTCTATTGCTTTGTCTGTATGTTCCTTGGCTTGGTCTGCATTTGACTCATCTCCTTCCTGATCTCTTAAAGAGTTCTGTATATTAATCTTTTGTATTCTACCTCCAGCAATTCCAAGAAATTCTCTTCCTCTAGAAAATTTCTTGATTCTTTATTTTGGGAGCTTGCTGAAGCCATCATAGTCTGCTCTTTATGTGAGTTGATATTGACTGTTGTCTGTGAGCCATTGATAAGTTATTATATTTATTTATTTTATGCTTGCTTACTAAGTCCTAGTTTCTTGTTTTGTTTTCTTTTGATATACCCAAATAGGCTGTTCATGTGAGTTGTTCATTGGCACCTCTGAAGCTCTAACATCTTGTCTCTAAGTGGTTACATCTGTTACCAGGTGTGTGAGTCCCAGGAGTCTGTTTACTTTTCTTGTATGGATTCAGCTCAGGTGTCGAGGTAGTCGGTCACCAAGTGTGTGGTGCAGGCTCTCACCTACAGACAGGCATGGGTGATTGGTTTAGGCACAGGTATCTGGTGGCAGTAGGGGGTCACGCACTGAGCAAGGCAGGGGACTGATGGCTGCCCCTGAGTGTCTAGGAGGAAAGTGTGTCCTTGTTCGCTAGAGCACACAGGTAGGTGGGTTTTGCAGCCAGACTATGAGCACCCAATGCTGTTGGCTGTAAGGACTGGGACGCACCACTTATTCTTGGACCCCGGTCGTGGGTGGCTAGGTGGCGTGGGTGGAGCCACCAGTCCTCAGGCCCCTGATGTGGGTAAAGGATCCTACTTAATTCACACAGCTGTTTCAAATGTCACAAACCTGCCACCTCTCCATATAGCTGATACAGTTTAGGTTAGGCTTCAAGTATATACACTGTTGTACTGTGGTAACAAGGGCCTATGCTGTTGAAACAGGCCCACACAAGTCCTTGCAGGGATGAAAGGCATTCAAAGTTCGTGGACCCCTTATGCCTGTGCCTAGGCAAAGGAGCTGCACCTACCCTGAGTTCCTGGCTTAGGGGAGCTGGCAGATTATTTTTCCCCCTTTTTGTTAATTTGTTCCTTCTCCAAGGCCAAGAGAATGGCTCAGAGCATGTGACAGGTCCTACTTCCAGCACAGGGGACTTGGCAATCACTGAAGCCAGCCTGGGACCCAGTGCAGAGCAAGGGGGGCTGCAGGTAAATGGGAGATAGGATTTCCCAAAGGGGGTGTTTTTTGATCTGCACAGTAGGTCAGATGTGTATACTTATGTTTTGCCAATTGAGCACCACTTTTCACTGGTTCTGGAGGCCCGAGTAGACTCTGTGCAGCTGGGTCTCTCCAGATGTGGTAAATGCCTCCCAAGCACCACTGCTTGCCTCACTGCCCACATCAGCCAAACCGGCCAGAAGGGTGCTGGCTCCTGCCAGTTCAGGTCTGGCAACTGTTCGCTGCTTCCGAACAATCTCGCCCTCCCTCTGCCACTTAGTCCGATTCCTCAACTTTGCCCTTTATGTTCAGGGCTCCTAGATTGTCACGCATAATCGATTCACTTGTTTTTTCAGGTCTTTGTTGTAAGAGGGACCACAGGAAGAGTCTGACTACTCTGCCCTCCTGGCCCCACCTTTCCAATCCTTTTTAATAGTGGGAAAAACTTCAGCTCTCTGAGCCCCAGACCTTTTGACTCCAGTCAAGCTCCTTCCTGTTCACTGTGCTGCTCACTTGTACTGGAGAGGCTGAGGAGTCTCGGTGCAAAGGCACTCCCTGATGAACCAGCACACTCTGCTCAGAGCTCACTCAGCCAGGTCAGGCCAATGCCCTGTACCGGGCCCAGACTTCTTGTTTGCTGGGTGTGTTTGTATTAGAGGCAGCACTAGCCAGACTGACCTTGAAAGATTCCAAAAGTTCTGAAATGTAATTATTAGAGAAGATGGAATTTAGCAAGCAAGTTTTCATTGCTGTGTTATCAAGTACTTGTAGTTTAAATCCCTTCTTAAACTTTTCCTCTCTAGGCAGTTAGCTCCAGGTTGGAGGAAAGCTGAGCTGGATTTCCATACTTGAGCGCATAGCAAGCAGACACAATACAGTGTTCTAACTGCAAGCGAGGGATAGCAGACTGACTGTGCAAACCTCCTCTGCTTTGTTTCCCCTCCCAGTTGCCCCAGAGTCACAGAGGACACATAAACCTCCTGATTCCTGGACTCCCCTGAGAACCATGTCTGCAAACATGCACCTCCAGCTCCAGACCACTCCAGGCACTGGTTTGTGAATACTGATCAATATTGTGATGGTTGTTTCAACATTATGGAAATGTCAGTCAAAAACTGTAAGGCTTTTTTTTTTAATTAATACTTTTTGAGCACTTACTACTTGCTAAACACTGAATCCTCACAGCCATTCAAAAGCAAGTGTTAGTATTATCCTCATTTCACATATGAAAACCCCTTCTTTCTTTACTATTTTCTCCGGGGAAGGAATAAGAAAGAGGAAGGCTAAGGTAAAGATAGCCCCTTGTAATTCTTCTCCCTCCAAAGCCACAATCCCAATTCTTGGGATTTTTTTTTTTTTCAATGTTTGATGCACTAGGTCCTTCTTGGCTCTGCTCCACACTAAAATTACATGCCTGGGTGACTAGGAAAAGTGGCAAGAAGCAAAGGGAACTTCAGTGACAGCCTAGTAGAGCCAAAGGAAAGGTTGAGAAGTTCAAAATTTCTGCCAGTTTCTAAATGACTCAGTGAATGTTGGATTAGTGAAAAGAAAGTCTTTTCAAATGACCACTATGGCCCCTCCAGCTTTTGTTTGGTTTGGTTTGCTCAGATGGTGGTGACAGATTATCTATAAGTTGGTTAGTCATAGTAAAATAATTTGTTTTCTTTTAAAGGCCAGTGACAAACTGGAGGAGACACCTGACTTGGTGGCCTAAGTAGTGGAAATCTGGGCTCACAGGGACAGAAGCCAGGTTGAGAATGTACTCTTTACGGGCTATGTTGGAACATGTCTCAACATAAGCATTTCAAACACCAGCTGACTTTCCCTACCCCAGCCTGCCCTTCCTGGGCACTATCATCTCTCCTAAGAGGATCCTTCCTTCCCTTTGCTCACCATCCCTCAACAGAATGCCCACTCCTTCAATGTTGTGTTCCCAGCTGATCCGCATACCTTCCCAGCAGAGTCCTCATTTCAAATGTTTGCTGTTCCCATAAATCATAAAATTATACTGCAAATTCCATTATTTTCACATCTAAATTATATCACTCGTATGTCCTCTCGTACCCAGAAATAACATAAAAATCCTTTTGCTAGACTTTTTGCCACAATTTTTATTGGAAAATAGACTAATTATTCATCCATTGCCAAAGGATGTAGGCCTTGGATGACCAAAAATTAGCCTGAATGCCACAGCTTCCTCTCTCCAAGCCTGTGACAGACATTGTTAGTGGATTAAATGGCTCTTTGTCATTGAAGCCTCATTCTACCTCAGAATTCCAAAGACAATAGAATCTTTAAGGCTAACAGCCATTGCTAATAAATTATATATTTGTTCTAAGCATTGTAAACTTATTTATACTAAATGTCATTGGCCAATAGATTAATATGGTGCTCCTTATCTGTATCTTATCTGTATTTTAAATCTTATTTTGTTGACTAAATGCATTTTAAAAGATACCTGTGTGGGTAGTTTCTGTATCCAGGGAATATATCCTTAACTGTGCCCTGGTGGTGCAGTGGTTAAGAGTTCAGCTGCTAACCAAAAGGTCAGCAGTTGAATCCACCAGCTGCTCCTTGGAAACCCTACCGGGCAGTTCTACTCAGTCCTTACAGGATCACTGATTTGGAATCTCCTTGATGGCAACAGGTTTGGTGCAGAATTTCAGGAGCTCAAACCAATGGGTAAAACAGAGCTGAGGGCATTCCTGAAACTCAAATGGAACCATCTGGAAAATCTCAATTCCATCATGCCCAAGATAAGGCCAATATACAAGTAAAAAATTTAGTTCAAATTAGGACCTTGTATGTCTTAAGGAAATAAACTTACTGAGTCACAAATTCATCTCTAATATGTAACAAAATACCAAAGATGAAGGCACTCTACATTCTCCAGGGCTACCTGAGTTCTCTTTGGTGGCCAGGAAGTTCCAGGAAGACTGAAAATGATTATTCTTAGTCCCTACATCATACCACACTATCAGAAATGTGTGCATACATGAATCATGCCCATAAAAGGATGATTTGCAGACATATTTATTACAACAGAGCTATTTCAGAAAATGTTTGGTGTCTGGAGGATTATTTTAAGGATGATAATTAGCCTTCATGCACCACCTCCAGAAGCAGTTCTGTGTTAGCAATGCTGTTTAATTTATGAATTTATAATGTCATATTTTATGAGTTCAAATAAAGATAGAGATGAGACCCAATGTTGGCTGTCACTTCTAAATAGCATCACTGAACTATCTGCGGGCAGTTTTCAGGAATAATAATAGTAGCCTGAAACGTTTGGAGCAATTGTTGTAATCTTCCATTAGAGCCCTAATTTCAAATATTGAATTACAGGATACAGAGGGTAGCCTGGTTCTTTAATACATTTATAGAAGGCATGATTTTTGAAATTTGAATTTAAAAAGTGATGGACTATTTTCCTTTGAACAAAAAAGAAAAAAACAGGCCGCCAATTCTGAATTGTACTCAATGACCACAAACCATCAGGACAATATATTCTTAAAGTTTTCCCTTTCCAAGTGAAAGAAATCATAATGCAAGTACAAAAAGGTAAAGCAATGCCTATTTGTGTTTTGATTCCCAACTTGGAGTTACCTGCGGAATTGGGGTTTGTGAAGACCTTAGCTAGCATTTGGCCCTCATATATTTCAAGGGTATATTATAATAAAACAGTAAACAACCTAGATGTCCACCAATCAGATAATAGCAGAAGAAAATTGTCTTCCTCCTCACACACAAAAAAAAATCATATGATGCTATTAGTTTTCCTTGAGGAATATATAATAAAATAAAAAAATATCTGGAAGCAGTCACAAACATGGACAGTGTATACCTCCAGGGAGGAAGTCTGAAAGTGCAGGGTGGGAAAGAGACTTATTTGTCATGATTATAACATTTAGGGCTTTTATTATAAGCATTTTTTTTTTCATTTAAAAAGTGATTGCATATGCAGTATAATTATAATTTTGTTTTAAAAAATAAACTTATCTCTGTATTTTCTTCTACATGCTTTTCTATATTTTCCAAATACCCTTCAAAAAATGTGCATTACTTTTTCAAAAAAAGGGAAAATATACATTATGTTAAAAGAATATGTCATTATAATCTCTAAAAAACTCATTTTGATAAAGTACGAAACACAGAGTGGCCTGTGGGATTCCCCACATGAGAGCATGAGCTCCTGGTCCTCTCTAAGTTTATACTTTGGAGGGAGGACAAACCATAGAGTGTAAATATCAGGAAAAGATCTAAATAACATTGTCATGCAAGTAACACTTGGCACCAATAATCTGTTGAACACTCAAACCCCAAGTTACATAGAACATTACAATTTTTTGTCATTGAATGTCCAGGAATTGGAATTGCATAGCTGAAAAATATAAATAACAATACCTGTTCTGAAAAATTAGAAGATATGAGCCTAACAATGAGATAAGATAACTTTAATTCATTCTTTGAAAGAATAAAGACAAATACCAGAATATAAGTAATAAAACCTTTTTCTTACTAAACTATCTACATATTTATTTACAAATTATTTGAGACTAAGTTACATTGGGTTGTCTGTATCTTCCTTTTTTAGAGCAGTAAAAAGGCAACTCAAGATAGTGGCATGGAAAGATGTTCAGGAATATTGTTGAGTGGAGAAAGTAAGTTATACAAGCCTATGCACAGTATGATTCCACTGAATGGATGGGTATTAAGTAGGTGGATAAATGGATGGATCAATGGAAGGGCAAATAGATGGATGGGTGGGCAGATGGACTGATGGGTGGATGGGCAAATGGATGGATGGGTGGGCAGATGGACTGATGGGTGGATGGGCAAATGGATGGATGGGTGGGCAGATGGACTGATGGGTGGATGGGCAAATGGATGGATGAGTGGGCAGATGGACTGATGGGTGGATGGGCAAATGGATGGATGAGTGGGTGGATGGATGGATACATAGATAGGTAGATGGATGACTAGATAAAGTGGGAAAAAGGGGGAAAAAGAGAGTCACCAACTGTTAAAAGTGGTTTTTCTGAGTGGCGGATCTATGATTACTTTCAGTTCCTTCTTGTTGTTCCTTGATATTTTCTCATTTTTCTACAATAACTATGATTGCTTTTTTTTAAGTTTTTAAGTTAAATTGATGCTTGATAAATTTATATTGATATTTTTAAGATAAATCAGCCCTCCAGAGAAATTAAATGATTTTCCAGGCTCACCCAGCTAGTCAGAGTAGAACTCAGGCTTAAACCTGGGTCTGTGAATCTTAAAAGAGATTTGGTATGTAGTCTTGGGCAAAATTATTTATTCTAGTAACACAAGAAAGTATCTTTTCTGTGTCCTTCCTAATGAATCTGCACACATTAAGTCCCAAAACTAATGACTTCCATAAGTACAAAGATCATTTCTGCTGTCTTTAAAGAGAGGATGTTGTGTCTGTTTTTTTATTGCCTTCTGAAGAACTAAGCTGAACTCCTCTCCAGGAAGTAGGAGCTGGGAACCTTTGTTTAAAACATTGTTATGCAGGAAACGAAATTGGGGGAGATACTGGTTGCTCTAAACTTACTTTTCTTCAAAATAAATATATGTCTGTTTCCACAGAGCATAGCTCTCTGGTTTTCAGAATAATCTGGTACTTTCATCAGGAAGAGTGATTACTACATTAGTAGTTGCTGGAAACAGCATCTATTGTCCTGATTATTCATTGTCAAGAATTCCTCGTAATCAGATCAGTGAAACATTGTTATCCCAGAGCAGTCCTCACAAGGTCTCTCCCACTGTCGTCTGTGAGCTTGTGCAGAGACGGGTTTGAACACGGGAATTTAAGAGTTTCAAATTGTTTCAGCTGTTCTTGCTGAAAATGCCATCCTCACACCTATATTCTTCTCCTATCAAACCCCAACAATCCAAGCAAACAATATTGAATGCAATATCTCTGGGCCATGTACTCAGGCTGATATACACATGTTTGGCTGGATAAGCAAGCAATATGTTGGCAAAGAATGTTGAATACAACATGGACTGCCCAAAAAACTATCAAATCTGTTTTGGAAGAAGTACAGCCAGAATGCTCATTAGAAGCCAGGATGGCGAGACATTTTCTCAGATACTTTGGACGTATTATCAGGATGGGCCAGTCCCTGGAGAAGGACCTCATGCTCATAAAGTGGAGGGTCAGAGAAGGAGAGGAAGATCCTCAGTGAGATGGATTGACACAGCAGCTGCAACAAAGGGCTCAAGATCGTTGAATCTTGATGATGGCGCAGGACCAGGCAGTGTTTCGTTCTGTTGTACTTGGGGTCACTACGAGTAGGAACCAATTCGATGGCACCTAACAACAACATGCCCAGGAAACAAAATCATCTTTGATCCCAAAAAACAAAGGTGGAAAAAGAGGATAGGTAGAGAGGGAAGAAAGGTATTAGGTCATCAGGAGCTGTTGTTCAGAAAAGCTGTTTCCTGAGTAGTCGAAGATTCACTGTCAGAATCTCAGTTAAAACAAAAAGGAGCATTTTAGAACTTAGAACTTGAATGAAAATGCTGCCAAGACTTCTTGGAAACCAGATAAGAGCAAAGGCCAAGCATAGTCTGGGGCCAGCGTTAGGAATTAAGATTTGTCGCCCAAATTCCATACTTAATAATTTCTAAGTGGGGAGCGTGTCCCATCACCAAATCACTACTGATAATCTTTTTTTTTTCCATGCATTACATCCTCATGACATAGATTAGCAAGTTTTGTGTACTCTAGAAGCATGACCTGAGAACACATTGTTGTTTTTGTTGAGACTTGCCTTTAGAGTGTGGAAAACGCAGAGGGAAGTGTACTCAGTTCCCCTTAATCCTGACCCTAACCTGAAGCCACAAGGAAGAGCCCTCAGTTAAGAGGTAGCAAAGCAGAAACATGAGTTGGGCCACCAGAGCCTCTCGCAGTGAGGCCAGAGTCAGCCAACCAGCCAGCTTCACCATGTGGGTGGTTCCAGATAATTCCATCAATTGCACCATTTATTTGCTCCAGAGAAAGATTTGGTGGGGCTTTGTTGTACAGCTGGACAAGCCCTGCCGATACAAATATTAACTTGACTAAGTGATGCCAGTCTTCCAGATCACAGTAGCACTGACTTTACCCATCAGACATGTGAAAGCAGGTTAACCACAACTGGCTTAGCTCCCTGAAAAACACCAAAAATGATAACAGTAATAATAACAGTAGCGAATAATTACTTGGCACTTATTAGGTACCAGGCACTATTCTAAGTTAACGTACTTTTATGTATGTATTAACCTCCGTTGGCCTCAATTACCCGGTACATAAAATGGAACCGATTAGTAGCTGCTCCTTGGATTTTTATAAGGACTAAATGAGGTATGGAAACCCTGATGGTGTAGTGGTTAAGAGCTATGGCTGCTAACCAAAAAGGTTGGCAGTTCAAATCCACCAGGCGCTCCTTGGAAACCCTATGGGGCAGTTCTACTCTGTTTGATAGGGTCACTATGAGTTGGAATCGGTTCGATGGCAATGGGTTTGGCTTTTGTTTTTTTTTAAATGGGTATGATATTTGCACATTGTCATATGGCTAGTATGTAGCAGGGAACCAAGATGCAAATTCAAGCAGTCTGATTCTGGAATCTGTGCTTTTAACCACTATGCTATACCCTGTGAATCAGACCAGGATCCCACTGTGTGCTTAGTTGAATTCATCTCTGAAGGCTTTCTCGTTTCCATTATGAATGGATTGACACAGTGGCTGACACAATGGGCTCAAGCATAACAGTGATCATGAAAATGGCAGAGGACCAGGCAGTGTTTTGTTCTGTTGTACATAGGGTCACCCTGAGTCAGAGCCGACTCAATGGCACCTAACAACAACCACCACTACTGGGTGGAATTTAAAAGAATCTGTTCAAGGCAAGCTTGGGGACACTTCCCTAAAAGAGACCTGCGATACTTGGCCCTCTTGTAATGAGGCTCCCTTCTCACAGGAGCAGGTGGGGCTGCTGTCCTTAAGCACAGTACTGCCAAGGTGACTGACGCCTTCAAATATGAAACATGCAACAATATATAGGATACACATCTGTTCCAAGAGAAGAAAATATTAAAACATGCAAATCCCCTGCTGGATGTATTTTGGTCAGAAATTCTGCTTGCTTCACATTGAGAAGAATGGGTGGAAATGAATCAAAAAAATAGGGGAGAAACTTATTCCTTGGTATCTCATATATGACCAAGGGAAGTTATGATTGGATATAACACCAGCCTGGGGCAGGTAATCTGCCACCGAGTGTTGGTTTGTCATACTGTGGTGGCTTGCGTGTTGCTGTGATACTGGAAGCTATGCTACCGATATTTCAGATGCCAGCAGTGTCACCCTTGGTGGACAGGTTTCAGCAGAGCTTCCAGACTAAGACAGACTAGGAAGAAAGGCCTGGAGATCTACTTCTGAAAATTAGCCAGTGAAAACCTTATGAATCACAACAGAACATTGTCCAACTCTCTTGCTTTGGACACATTATCAGGAGAATTCCATCACTAAAGGAAGACCTCACGTTTGGGGAAGTACAGGGCCTGTGAGTGCGTGGGAGACCCTCAGTGAGATGGATTAGCACAATAGCCTCAACAGTGAACTTGAACATGCTGGCAATTATGAGGATGATGCAGGACTGGGCGGAGTTTTGTTCTGTTGTACATAAGGTCACCACGAGTCAGAGTCAACTAGATAGCAATTAACAGTAACAACAAGGGCATCCAATCAACAGGGTCAGAATAACCCTCTACCTTTCACTGGAACAGCCATCTGATGGTCTCCACAGGGTTTAGCTATGGGTTTTGGGCAAAGCCCCTAGTGTGGTTGCTTGTATCCACACCACTCAACCAGGAGGGCTTGACCACAGTCTGAGACCCACGTTGTACTGAGCGTTATCTGATAGAACAGGTAATATCCGAAGATAACGTAACATGGTATTTGGTAGGGAACAACAGGCGAATAAAACTCTTCGGCTACTCTCTGTCTCTAAATGTTTTAAAATATCCGTCTCCTTGTAATCAGAACAAGCAAAGTATGGTTAAGCCCAAAGAGGGAAGTTCCTCCTGGTGGTGACAGATTTTAAGACAGGCTGCCCGTGGAAACCTGGTGCAGACTGAGACGCAAGCAAATTTTAAAACTGTGGTGTCATTTTTAGGCAATTTGCTAAAACGAAACATTGAGACCTCACCATATCTAACTTGCCTCCTCATTTAAATACACTGTATTCCTGAGAAAACGCTTTATTTGCATCACGACATATACGTTGGATGCCAGGTTTATCTCAATTCAAACATGCATTTTAAAGTTGTAAACATATGGTTACCATTTCTGTGGAACGCTTTAGGAAAATTTTATGGATCAAATCCTTATTCCTGACACCCAAGCCAGGTTGAGAGATTTTTTTAAACTGTGGCCAAGTGCTTTCCCTCCTAAAGGCTCATTTATAACAGAATTGGCTCTGGAAGTGTTTGCATGCTCTTCGATGTCGTCTATAATTACTTCCTCAGCTGAAGTGGTGGTAAGCAGGGAGGTCCAGACTGAAAAGCAGATGAGAAAAGCCTGAATAAATAAATAAAAGTGCCTTGTGGGGGATCTGTTTCATCTCTCTGGTCTTGTAATTTTCTTTTTTCCCCCCAACTATAATTGAAAAAAAATTACCTGAGTCCTTCTACCGATACTAAAAGAAACATCGCTGGTTTTTGTTATGTGAGTCTCATAGGCCTGAGGTTCAAATAAATAGCCACTGCATAAAGGGCAGTGTCCAGCAAGGAGACTGGGAACTGTGATGACTAGATACATCTCCGTGGTTATTTTAGACACACTTGAGAGAGCCATTTTACTTTACCTGCGAGAATATGAAAAATAACTTTTTAAGCCTTTCATTATGTGTATATTATATGAACAAGTCCAAGGTAGAGTACTTGAAAGTAAAATTGCTATTCTGAGGATTACTGAGATAATACACAAAACTGGCATGATATGATGTGCTACAAGCTTCCTGCTGGTGACGAGTTTTGTATAACGCAGAGGCTCTCTGAGCTGGGTGATCTGGGGCCTGGAGCAGACCTAAAGAGAGATTTGGGTGAAAATACACTAAACGTGAAATCAGTGAAGACTTCTGGGACAGTGGTAGTCTTCCTTCCCTTCCACCTGTCTTATGGCTCTTTTTTATGGTTGCTCCATTTTGCCTAACAGAGTGCGCCTCGCTTCTCTCGCTGTGTGTGCCCACCCACTGGACTGTGTCCACCTACAAGGAGCCAAATGCAGTGAGGACACCATAACAGGAAGTGAGAGGGCAGGGCTTGTCCAGCAGTAATCTCCCAGAAGACACTGCATTGAGACATGGCCACACTTACAAAAACTGTGATACAACATCTTTTTTATTCATTCAACTACAATGATTATAAAGGCATGATTAATATTTTTAAATGAGGTGGATTATATATAAATATACACACACACACCCATAAGTATATACATATATAAAGAACATGTTAAGATGTTTTTAGTAGAACTGCCCCATAGAATTACCAAGAGGCACCTGGTGGATTCGAACCGCTGACCTTTTGATTAGTAGCTATAGCTCTTAACCACTATGCCACCAGGGTTTCCTTTTAATAAAAAGGCAAGGTTCTGAACAATGAGTATAACAACCTTTTTTTTTTTAAGGCAAGGGGGTTATTTATTCACACATGTTTCTGAATGTATAGACTGTCTTTGGAAACATACTCAAGAAACTGATAAAGCATTGCATCATTGAAAGAAAGCCGGGTGACGTGGTCAGAGATGGAAAGGAAGCTTAATTTTCAGTGTACCATTTTGTTCTATTGAAATCTTTACTGTGTGCACATATATTAATAAATCAGAAATTAATAAAATGTAAGTAAAAATAAAACAATGATTCACATCATCTAGTCTCAACAGTTTCATCTCCACAGAAACTGTCAGCAGACAAAAAAAGTAACTTCAGAAAAATTCAAGTGTTTTATTTGCATTTCTTGAATACCAAGGAGAATTGTTTCTCTGTTCCACTTCCTTCACCCCAGAGATGTTCCAGAGCCTTTCTCCCCCAAACTCCTTACAAAACCACACTCCCAAGCCTAGACCTCTGCACCTGTTATCCTTTCTCACTTCTCTTTTCTCCAGATTTTGCATGATAAATCCCCAAAGAGCCTGACTGCAGAGGCAGGACCCCCTCTCAGGGAAGGAAAGAGAACAAACAGAATTGGACCAACCTAGAAATGTCTAGACCAATCCAGAAACCTCTTTAGTGGGGCAGCAAAAAGGCAGGCTGAAACACAGCTGAGGTGTTCGTTTTCCATGCTGTTTCATGATATCTATCAGGAGAAGTTGAGCCCTGGAGCACTAGAAAGTTGGAGTCAGGGTACCTGGCCACCACCTGCTATTGCTTCCCATGAGCATTGGCCTTGATGGTGGTGAGTTTAAGGAAAGGACCAGGAGAGGCTTGTGTTCAGAAATATGCCCTTAAACTTTATAACTTCATATCTCAAAAATGATGCAATATAAACACACATACACACTCATATAAAGAATGGTGATATATAAGCCTCAAGCATAAAGAAGACAGCCTTGCAACTCAAAACTAAGCTTCTCAGATCTGGCATGACTCCCTCTATGTGGAAAACCTCACTGTCAACCTCGTATTCTCCCTTTGGGAAGCTGGATTGAGACAGAGTCTCATCTAAGCTCTGTGTCCTTTGTTAAATAAATATGACTCTAAGCTAACTTTAGAACATGTGCAGATGCGTGTGTTGGGGTGGGAGGGTCCTTTTACTGCCCAAGTGAGGCCCAACTGAAACACTACCCATGATTAAGGAAAGCAGGTGGCTGTCATGAAAGAATTTAGTCAGTTATGAAGCATTGAAAAAAAAAGTAAGGCAAACTTTGTCAGTATCTGTTTAGACTCAGTCCAGGGAGGAGGACTGTACTTACCTGGTCCTGGTGGCTTGTCTGTCCCTAGTGTAGATGAGGCTGTCTCACGCGATTAAAACCTGGTGCAATGAAACCTTAAAATCGTATAATTAACACCCCTAGTTCCGATTCTCTGCTCACAAAACAATATTCTATTTATAATCTGGTTTCCTATGCAATGAGCTACAGAGAGAAAATAAACTGGCCAGAGGACATAAGTATCTGGTTGTCTTCTCAATTCTAGTTTTTATTGCAACTTAATTCATTGGCATTCTGATTTTATACATCAGTCTCTGTAAGCTTGGTTAATGTGAGTCTGCCCCAGAGACTATTTTTACATTTAATAAGCTGGAAAAAGATGAGTTTCTCTAGCTGCAAGACTGAAGACTAGGCTTTGGACTATAGTGAATTCTAGCTTTGGGAGGCCTCTTGGAGGAGAGCCTGCAAGTCATCTTCAGACTTACCATTTGCAAGGGTACATTTTTTTTAACCATAGTGTTTTTTCTGATTATATAAGTAGTAAACTTTAGAAGATACATAAAAGTTTAAAGGAGATAAAAATCACTCATCTTACCAACTACAGGTAGCCCCTGTTAAGTACTTGGTATCTTTCCTCCTAGTATTAAGTCTCTGGGTGGGTATCCTGGTAATCACATGCAAATCATGAACCATACTCAAAATAGCTTTGTCACCTGTTCACTAAACAGTATTCCGATCATTTCCCATGTCACTAAGTATGTTTTGAAAATACCTTTAATCAATCCCCTTTGGATGTTTAAGTTAATTTCAATAATTTATTAAGGCAAAATAAGCTCTGATGAGCATAGCACTCTCATATGTAATTCTTTGCTCACATTGCTAAATACTTACTTAGAGAAAATTACTGGAAGGGACATACTGACTCAAAAGGCAAGAACATTCTGGGGGCTTTTGTCTGTATTGCCAAATGACCACATACCCAAAAGCTGCTGAGCTGATTTTCATTAACATCAACAACTTTCCTTTTGACACCAGAATGACAATTTGGCTAATCTTTCACCAATATTCAATGAAAGATTATCAATTTTAATTGTTTATTAACTCTAAAGGCAAAACTGTACATTTCCTTGGCAATAATTTGCTTTCTTGTATACTTTGTGTGAATACTTTTTCATATACTTGTGGCCATTTTAGTTACTGTTTTGTGACTTTGCTTGCTCCTCCCCTTTGCATGTTGTCCTGTTCACCCTTTTACATATTGATTTGCAAAATCATTTTTTATATTAATCCCATGTTCCATATTGAATTTTCTACCTAGGTTTTCACATGTCTATTAGTCATGCTTATAGGTTGTTCATTAGTTTGTTTACAGATGTAATTTTTATATTTTTTGTTTAGTTAGAGATCTCAACCAGCACCTGCCTGTCCACACCTCTTTCTGGTGAATCAGAAGCTGCCTAGCACCCATGGTTTTTACCAAGTGACCCCTTCCTTTCTGGTCACTGATGGGTGAGGGGCTATACCTGACTCAAGGATAGCTCTTCACAGGTGGACCTGCAGCCTATACCTGTAGTGCAACCTGAAGTAGCAGCAGTGACGTGATTATTAGTGGAGCCAAATTTCTCTCTCTCACCATTTCTAGCAGGGCAGGATCTGAGAGGAATAGATTCCATAAGGAAGAGTTGTTAGCAAGCCAAAGGGACGTGGAAGCAGGGCAGAGTAAACAGGAAGGGGGGGGGGAGTGAGGACAGAGGGCAGGCGTGAGGACAGAGGGCAGGCGTGAGGACAGAGGACAGGTGGGAGCACAGACGTAGTGCTACCCTGAGAGAAAGCCCACAGACCCTCTGAGAGAGAGAGAGACCCCATCTACTTTGTTCCCAGAAATTTTATATTTCCAAGATGTCTTGATTATCTAGTGCTGCTGTAACAGAAATACTACAAGTGGTAACAAACAGAAATTTATTTTCTCACACTTTAGGAGGCTAGAAGTCCAAATTCAGGGTGCCAGCTTTAGCGGAAGGCTTTCTTTCTCTGCGGGCTCTAAAGGAAGGTTCTTGTCTTTATATGGCTTGGCATCTCTCTTCCCCCGTCTCTGCTTTCCTAATCTGCTCCTTTTATCTCTTGTAATAGGTTGACTGAAGATACACCCTTCATGTAATCCTGCCTTGTTACTGTAATATAAAACTCATTCCCAAATGGGATTATAACCACAGGCATAGAGATTATGATTTACAAGACATGTTTGTCAGGGACACAATTCAATCCGTAACAGACTAAGCCCCTTTTGCATACAAGAAACCCCCATGATTTGAATTTGAAATGCCTCCGCCCCCATCCCTTGCAGCCAAAATTATTGTTCTAAAACAGTGGTTCCCAAGCAGGGTTGACTTTGTCCCCCAAGGCACATTTGGCACCTTCTGGAGACAGTTTTGATTGTTAGGACTGTGAGGGTGTTACTAGCATCTAGTGAGTAGAGGCCAAAAATGCTAATAAGTATCCTACAATGTTCAGCCTTCCACAACAAAGACTTATCTAGCCCAAAACATGAACAGTGCTGAGGCTGAGAAATCCTATTATAAAACAAGTCAGACTTGGAAACTGGTTTCCCTCTTTGCATTTGTGCTTAGAAAGTCCTTCCCTAACTCTTTGATAAAACAAGTATTGACTTAATATTTTCTTCTATTTCTATTATTTCATTTTATAGTTGATTTTTCTTAGAACTTTCTAGTAGCCAGAAAGCTGTTAGTGGCCAGGAGATCCAGAAACTGACTAAATTTATATGCAACACGTCACACCGTCTTTGTGCCTGTGATTAGCATATTGCTAGGAGAGAATGTGGCGAAGATTCTCACAACTTTCTTCATTTAAGTCCACTCTCCTGTGAAGGTGAACTGCAGAACGTGAAAATCCTCATTCCCTCTTGGCAGAGAGGCAAATGCTAATCAATCCCCTTAGCAGTTGCACTGAAAACATAAAGCCTCCTTACTACAAATTTGATGACATACAAGATTTACATTCTCTTGATGAACCAGATGTTCAAAATAGTCTGAGCTGGGGTAGGTTTCAGGAGGTGGAATTGGTGTCCGTACTGGTCACCAGGCTTACTGGCCAGAAGTCTCTTACTCCAAGGTGTTTTTAAAGGTGATAAGAGAGGGTGGGACTAGGAGTGTACTCAGATTATGCCATGAGAGGGGGGTGTAACTTAAATAAATCTTTGAGAAGGTTCACCCTTTTGAGCTGCTCATCCGATGCCACACCCTCTGCTTCCTTCTTGTTGCTGACATTATGGGGTCTATAAAGCTTCCTAAGACTCTGAGAGGCAGATGGTTTCTGTCCTCACATCACCATAACAACACATCTTCCACAGTAAGTAACAAGTATGATTAGGAAAGACAGATGGAATGAGGCTGCAAACGCAAAATATGCCCCTCAATTTAGAATTATTTGTCCCTGGGGAGAGGTTATCTTCTGGAAATTTAGTTGTCTTCTTATGAACTCTTCATGGCTCATGACAAACAGCACCCACGTCAGCCTTGCTCCTCCAGAACTCAGATTCTCTTCTTCTGTCCATCTTCTCTGAAGCAAAAGATTAATTCATTCCATCCTTCAGCAACCTTGTTACCCCAATAACGCGGATTGGAGCTGCCTGCCCCAATAGCCAATTCTGAGACAGAGGTGAGGTGAGCAGCAGGAGTTTTACTATATATCGATATATAGGAGACAGAGGGGACTAGATTCCTCCAAAAAACCAGTCTCCCCCACTGGAGATCGGCTGAAGGCTTTTATAGGGACAGGATTATGGGTCTTAAAGTTTATGTTAGTTCCCTCTTGAGGTGGTCACGTCTCAGATGAGTTAATCTTTCACTGGTATTCTTGGGGGTTATCTGGTGACATTTTGGGGGATTACCTGGCGACATCCTGGTTTTTCTTGTGGCAAGATGGCTGCTTTGTTCGGTTTTCATCCTTAGATCATTATCACTTGTTTTCCACTCTCCAAGGAGGAATATTGGTTAATCTCAAACCTTTCATAGAGACTGGAAACGGAGGGAGAAACAAGATCACGAGACAATGTGGCAGTTAGCAATGGGGAGTAAGTAATAGTGAGCTGGGTCTATGCAGCCTCTTCTAAACTGGGAAGTGGAAAAAGAATAGGCATTTTCTGTCCAGTTATGCCAGATTCTATTCCTACTGCAGTCTAAACTGTAACCCAAGCAATTCCCCCAAAATTCAAAGGAGCAGCATTTTTATGGTCTGCTCTTGACAAAAAATTATCACCATGACTCCATTTCCTTTCTCCTGCTGCTTAGAACTTTGTGTTCTTATGTTCAATCCTTTCATGCAGTCTTTACTTGGACACCAATATCTTTAAACCTAAGCACACACTCACTTCCCCAGCACCTGTGAGCTAAACTAACATGTATAAACCTGGCTATGTATGAAATATCCATAGGCAGAAACATGGAGTAAAAAAAATGAAGGACTGAAAAAATGAATAGGGTATATGATATTTTTTCATGAAAGAAATAAAGATCAATGATGTAATTGGGGAAAAATATACCTTTAAAAAAAAAAATAGGAAGTGGAGAGGAGGAATTTCAAAGTGCTTTCTGGCCCTATCTCCAGAAGAAAGTATTCTAATTCCAAAAAATATCCCCTAAAAAATATTAGAATAAGTGAACATTTACTAACAAGCAGTCAGAGGTCCCTGGGAGGCACAAATGGTTTGCACTGGGATACTAACTGAAAGATTGGCAGTTTGAACCTACTCAGCCCCATGGAAGAAATACCTGTCAGTACTCTTCCTTAAAGATTGTTGTTGTGGTTGTGCATGGATTACAATCAAGAAAACCCCATGGAGCTCAATTCTACTCTGTAACACATGGGGTTGCCGTAAGTCAGAATCAACTCTACAGCAACAAGTTTTTATCAAACAGCCGTAATTCAACGAAATTATGTTTTAAGAGCATATATACCAAAGATCAGCAAGTATTTTCCGCAAATGGCATTGCAAGATATTTTAGCCTTTGGAAGTCACGCAGTCTCTATTCCAGCTGCTCCGCTCTGCCATTGTAGTACAAAAGCAGCCATAGACAATACCCATGTGAATGAGTAGGGCTGTATTCTAATAAAACTTTGTTTATAAACATTAATATTTGAATACAATGTTCACATCTCATGAAATGTTATTTTTATTCTTTTCAATGACTTAAAAATCTAAAAACCATTCTTAGCTCAGGGGCCATACAAAACAGACAGCACGTTGAATTTGCCCTTGGGCCATGGCTTGCCAAGCCCTGAGATACGTAGACTAACGTCTTTCATTCGCTGAAGTGATTCTCAAACACCTCCTAATGTCTCTATGAAAAATACGGCTTAATATTGTCCAACTTTCCGTGTTCTGTTTACCAGGCAAAATTTTGTCCTTCTATCAGGTTTGTATGTAGTACTTCCTTCTGATATATTGGCTCAATCAAAAAACCAAAGAATGTGGATTCTAGGAGCAGAGTTCTTTCTCATGCTGCATTAATTAATTGGTTTTCAGATATAAATTAGTCTTACGAGTTTGTCCTTAATTCCTCCATGTTAATATAATCATTCAAAGTTTATAATCATTCCAAGTTTCAAATCCTCATATCTAAGGGAGCAGAGGGTGTAATATGGAGTCAGCAGCAGCCATTAAATCCCCAAAGTAGAATTACTCAACACCATTATTATAAATTCTAGCACATTACAGTTAGCTCAAAAGAAGTCTAAATTACGACTGGTTCGGAGTTGAATCAATAACTAGTCTGGTTAGTAATGGTCGAACTTGCCCCTGACTCATGGCAACCCCATACGTAATAGGATTAAACCATTGTTATCCATAGGGTCTTTTTGGCTAATTTTTCAGAAGTAGATCGCTAGGCGTTTCTCCCTAGTCTGTCTTAGTCTGGAAGCTCCACTGAAACCTGTTTGGCATCTTAGCAACATATAAGCCTCCAATCAGATGGGTGACGGCTGCACTTGAGGTTCATTGGATGGGAATCAAATGCGGGTCTTCCACATGGAAGGCAAGAATTTTGCCACAGAACCACCACTTCCCTCTAGTAATGATTATAAAGATAAATTATAACTACAAAACTTTAGGATCCCAAAAATATAAGCAGCTACATGTAATACCTTTACAATTTTTTTGTGCACATGGAGTTAAAATGTGCTAAGAATGAAACTATAGGGGACAGGAAGAATTCCAACAGGCACATTGCCACAGTAGAGATAAAGTAGAAAATAAACATCTAATAATCAAGTAGCTAAGGGTATGAAATTACAAAAATGAGTCTTATAAAATTAATGAAACATGTTGTTATTGTTAGATGTCATCGAGTTGGTTCCAACTTACAGCAGCCCTATGCTGAACAGAACAAAATACTGCCCAGTCCTGCACCATCCTCACAATCCCTGCTATGTTTGAGCTATTGTTGCCACTGTGTCAATCCATCTCATTGAACGTCTCCCTCTTTTTCGCTGATCTTATACCTTACCAAGCATGATGTCCTTCTCCAGGGACTGGTCCCTCCTGATAACATGTCCAAAGCATGTAAGATGAAGTCTCACCATCCTCACTTCTAAGAAGCATTATGGATGTACTTCTTCCAAGATAGATATTTTCACTCTTCTGGCAGTCCACAATATATTCAATATTCTTCACCAACACTGTAATTCAAATGCATCAATTCTTCTTTGTTCTTCTTTATTCACTGTCCAGCTTTCACACGCATATCAGGCAACAGAAAATACCATGGCTTGGGTTAAACACATCTTAGTCCTCAAAGTGACATCTTTGTTTTTCAACACTTTAAAAAAGGTTTTTGCAAAAGATTTGTCCAATGCATTATGTCATTTGATTTCTTGACTGGTGCCTCCATGGGCATTGATTGTGGATCCAAGTAAAATGAAATCCTTGACAACTTCAATATTTTCTCCATTTATCATGACGTTGCTTATTAGTCCAGTTGTGAAGATTTTTGTTTTCTTCATATTGAAGTGTAATCCATACTGAGGACTGCAATCTTTGATCTTTATCAGTAAATGTTTCAAGTCCCCTTCACTTTCAGCAAACAAGGTTGTGTCATCTCCATACTGCAGGTTGTTAATGAGTCTTCTTCCTATCCTGATGCCCCGTTCTTCTTCATGTACTTCAGCTTCTCAGATTATTTGTTCAGCATACAGATTGAATAATTATGGTGAAAGGATACAACCCTGACGCGCACCTTTCCTGACTTTAAACCACGCAGTATCCCCTTGTTCTGTTTGAACGACTTCCTCTTGGTCTATGTACAGGTTCTGCCTGAGGACAATTAAGTGTTCTGGAGTTCCGATTCTTTGCAATGTTATCCATAATTTGTTATGATCTACACAAATGCCTTTGTATAGTCAATAAAACACAGGTAAACATTTTTTTAGTATTCTCTGCTTTCAGCCAAGATCCATCTGACATCAGCAATGATATCCCTCATTCCACATCCTCTTCTGAATTTGGCTTGAATTTCTGGCAGTTCCCTGTTAAGGTACTGCTGAAACAGTTTTTGAATTATTTTCAGCAAAATTTTACTTGCGTATGGTATTAATGATGTTGTTCTATAATTTCCACAATCTGATGGATCACCTTTCTTTGGAAGGGGCACAGATATGGGTCTCTTCCAGTCAGTTGGCCAGGTAGCTGTCTACAAAATTCCTTGGCATAGACAAGTGAGAACCTCCAGGGCTGCACCTTTTGTTGAAACATCTCAATTGGCATTCCATCAATTCCTGGAACCTTATTTTCTGCCAATGCCTTCAGTGCAGCTTCGACTATTCCTTCAATACCATTGATTCTTGATCTTGCACTACCTTCTGAAATGGTTGAAAATTCTTTTTGGTGCAGGACTCTGAGTATTCCTCCCATCTTCTTTTGATGCTTCCTGCATAGTTCAATATTTTACCCACGAATCCTTCGATACTGCAACTCGAAGCTTGAATATTTTCTTAAGTTCTTTCAGCTTGAGAAATGCCAAGGGCATTTTTTCTTTTTGGTTTTCTGACTCCAGGACTTTGTACATTTCATTATAATACTTTCCTTTGTCTTCTCGAGCTTCCCTTTGAAATCTCCTATTCAGCTCTTCTACTTCATCATTTCTTCCATTAGCTTTAGCTACTCTACATTCAAGAGCAAGTTTTAGAGTCTCTTCTGACATCCATTTTGGTCTTTTCTTTCTTTCTTGTCTTTTCAATGCCTTTCGCTTTCTTAACATTTCCTTGATGTCATCCCACAACTCATCTGATCTTCAGTCATTAATGTTGAATGTGTAAATCTGTTTTTGAGATGGTCTCTAAATTCAGGCGGAATATACTCAAGCTGCTCCTTGGAAACCCCATGGGACAGTTCTACTCTGTCTTATTGGGTCGCTATGAGTCAAAACTGACTCAATGGCACCTAACAACAACACAACAACATACTCAACATATATACTCTGGCTCTCATGGACTTCTTTTAATTTTCTTCAGCTTCAACTTGAACTTGCATATGAGCAATTAAAGTTCTGCTCTTCAGTCAGCCCCTGGCCTTGTTCTGACTGATGATATTGAGCTTCTCCAACATCTCTTTCCACAGATGTAGTTGATTTGATTCCTGTGTATTCCATCCGGCGAGGTCCACGCGTATAGTCACCATTCATGTTGTAGAAAAAAGGTATTTGCAATAAATAAGTCATTGGTCTTGCAAAATTCTACCGTGAGATCTCTGGGGTCATTTTTATCACCAAGGCCATATTTTCCAACTACCTTTCTTCTTTTTTTCCATCTTTCACATTCCAATCACCAGTAATTATCAATGCATCTTAATTGCATGTTTGATCAATTTCAAACTGCAGAAGTTGGTAAAAACCTTCCATTCTTCATCTTTGGTCTTAGTGGTTGCTGTGTAAATTTGACTAATAGTCATATTAACTGGTCTTCTTTGTAGGCATACGGATATTATCCTTCCACTGACAGCACTATACTTCGGAATAGATCTTGAAATGTTCTTTTTTACTATGAATGTGATGCCATTCCTTTTCAATTTGTCATCCCCTGCAAAGTAGACCATATGATTGTCCAATTCAAAAATGGCCAATACCAGTCCATTTCAGCTCACTAATGCCTAAAAGTATCGATCTTTGTGTTTCATTTCTTTTTTGACAACTTCCAATTTTCCTAGATTCATGTTTGGATTATTAATGTATCTTTGCAGATGTTTCTTCTCATTCTGAGTCGTGCCTTCCAACCTGAGGGGCTCATCTTCTGGCATTATCTCAGACAATGTTCTGCTGCTATTCATAACATTTTCACTGGCCACTTTTTGAGAATTAGACCACCAGGTCCTTCTTCTTAATCTATCTTAGTCTGGAAACTCCACAGAAACCTCTCCACCATGGGTGATCCAGTGATATTTGAAATACTGATGGCATAGCTTCCAGAATCACAGCAACACACAAGCCACTACAGTACAACAAACTGACAAACAAGTGGTGGAAATGGAAGCATAGTTATCCTCCAAAAGAATTGTGTGATAAATAAGAACCTAGTTTAATATCACCAAATTTTTCCGTTTACAACTTACCAGTCATGGAGTAATATGAACCCAGGGTTCCATTACTAATCTTCTTATTCCTGTCCTCCCATACTATTGAGCCAAACTTGTATGAGTCTCCCTTTTTTAAGATGAATCTTTTTCATGAGGCTTCTGGGACCCTTTAAATTTCCAGTATGCCTGCCACCAGCCCTTTAGACATGGCATGCTAGAATCCTGACACAGGGGGAAAAAATAAATAAAACAAACAGAATTCTACAACTGGTAACATAACTGGTATTCAAACCTAGGTCACTGAATCCAATCAGCTCTATGAGTGTGGGATAAATTGTTTTACCTCTCTATATCTTGGAGCAATAAAGGGACCCTAGAGCTTATCCAGGCCAGAAGTTTTCCAGCTCTTCTTTAGCAAAAAAAAAACTTCATTTAAAATATAGTTTAACACAGAACCCCAAAATGTAAAACTGTTTTTTTGAAAAAGGGTCAAACTAGGAGCCCTGCCCACTTTGCCTCTCCATGGCACCTGTGGTGGCCCCCAAACCTCCTCCACAGAACCCTACACTTTGGGGAGGAGAGTTTGAAAAAACACTTTTTTGGGCAACCTCTGCATTTTAAATATGAGGAAGCTATTAAGAAAATTAAAACATGGCCTTCCAGAAGCCAGACAGTGATGTTCCCCACTGAGCATAACAATGACTATAAACGATGCTCCGACAAGAACATATTGCTACTGTGTTTGGAACAAGACAGAGACAAGACCACTCTGCACATGCAACAATGACGAAACATCCCCTGTTTGGAACGACACTAGTGACTGCTGTTTCTCTTCCAAAAACAACTCCCAGCACAGCTTCAATTCACCAGTCTCTTTGATAAATTTTATTAAGATACCCAGTGTCTCAGTTATCTAGTGCTGCTATAACAGAAATACCACAAGTGGATGGTTTTAATAAAGAGAAGTTTATTTCCTTACAGTGAAGTAGGCTAAAAGTCCAGATTCAGGGCATCAGCTCCAGGGAAAGGCTTTCTCTCTCTCAGCCTTCTTTCTCATCAGTGTTCCCCCAGACTAGGAGCTTCTCCGCGCAGGGACCCCGGTCCAAAGGACATGCTCTGCTCCTGGCACTGCTTTCTTGATGGTGTGAGGTTCCCCTCTTCACTCTGCTCACTTCTCTCTTTTCTATCTCAAGAGATTGCCTCAGGACACAATCCAATCTTGTAGACTGAGTCCTGCCTCACTAACACAATTGCCGCCCATCCTCCCTCATTAACATCATAGAGGCATGATTTACAACATATAGGAAAATCACACAATACCGGGATTTATGGCCCGGCCAAACTGATACACACATTTTTGGCGGGACATAATTCAATCCATGACACCCAGTCACCAAATTGTCCATGCC
This sequence comes from Dugong dugon, assembly GCA_030035585.1. Classification (NCBI taxonomy): domain Eukaryota; kingdom Metazoa; phylum Chordata; class Mammalia; order Sirenia; family Dugongidae; genus Dugong; species Dugong dugon. The sequence continues at coordinate 14,022,728 of CM057472.1, read as the reverse complement.
CCAGTCATGTTGATTTGCAGTACTTCACCTGTGGCTCAATGCACCAGGAGTGTCCTTCAGCGCCTCTCTACCTGGCTGGACTGTCCTCCAAGCAGCTCAAGCATTACCTCCATAAGGCTTCTCTGATCCTGAGCTTCCCCAGGCTGAAACAGAGGCACATCTTCTGTCCCCTATTCTACACAGAGAGGTTTGACTCTGTGTGAGGATACTTAGAGGTTCTCAATTCTGGCTGCATGTTAGAGTTAACCTGCACACCTGAGTGCCCAGACCCCAAATCCAGTAATTCTGATTTAATTAATCTGGGGTGAGGCCTGTAAATCAGTATGATTTTCATGTGCATTGAGGTTAGGGTGTCTCAAAATTAATGTACAGACAAATCACCTGGGGAGCTTTTAAAGATGCTGACTCTGATTCAGCAGGTCTGGATGGGGTCTGGTTGAGGTTCTGTATTTCTAATAAGCTCCCAGGTAATGTCAATGTTACTGGTCCAGGGACCATTCTTTGTGTAACAAGGGACTTGATAAATTCTGACAGTGGTAGGCCCATGCAGAGGCAGTAAAGCTGTAAACAGCAGAGCAACAACAAAAGACAATATGAACTTAATCAATGTCACTAAATTGTACATGTAAAAAATGTTGAACTGGCAATTACTGTGCTCTCTCTCTATATATATTTTTTTTTTCTTTTTTTTTTTTTTTACCACAATAATTTTTTTAAAGGATGTTAGCCAAGTATAAGTAGTGAGAAGGACTTGATGGGGAAACTAATCATTTCAGTCCAAGGTTCAAGAGCATGTGTTGGGTCCCTGGCTGAACTTAACCATGCTTGAGGATGACAAATAACACTGGAACATGTGCACTGTGAGATTCTGGACTATTCTCATGTCTTTAAGCACCTTGAAGGCACACCTAGCACAGCACTCAACACATAGAATTCACTTGCTAAATAGCTGTTGAATAAAACCTAACCAGAGAAAGGCTTGGTTTTCCTTACTTTACCTAATACTTTGTCTAGGTTGTGGCCAGTCTCCTTCCTTTAGGGGGAGTTGGTACCAGCCTGCTGCTGGGCTATCCAGTGTAGAGATTTTTGTAAGTTTCTGGGAGGGGCTGGATCTGGTAGAAAAAAGTGTGATACCCTGAGTGATTCCCCAGGCCCTTCACACATGTGCGTCTAAGATACAGAATTATAGGTGTACACACAGCAGTGTTTGTTCTCACTAGAGTTGCTCTTGTTAGCTGCTGTAAAGCTGGCCCCTGACTCATGGTGACCCAATGCACAATGAGATTTTCATTGGCTGGTTTTTGGAAATAGATCAGCAGGTCTTTCTTCCCAGTCTATCTTAGTCTGGAAGCTCCACTGAAATCTGTTTGGCATCATAGCAACAAACGGGCCTCCAATGACAGATGGGTGGTGGCTGCACATGAGGCACATTGGCACGTAATTGAATTGGGAAGGAGAGAATTCTACCACTGAATCACCAATGCCCGCTCTCACTAGAGAACCAGGTAAAAAGTCAACTACTTCTATTAAGTTGAGGAGGAGGGAGGGACGAACTAGAGGGAGCGGCCTCACTTATTCTCCAGACAACATAATTGTTTGCCAAAGACAAGAGAACCAGTCAGGGGTAAGTCGTATTGCCTAGAGGTTAAAAGCACAGGTTTTGGTGTCTGATAGATCTGAGTTTGAACGTCATCTCTACCACTTACTCATCACTTTGCACAAGTTACTTAACTTCACTAAGCTACAGTTTCTTCATCTTTAAAATTGAGGATACAAGTAACTACTGATGAGGACAATCATATGATCTACCATGCCGGGACTGATAAATTGAAGAGGAATGGTGTCGCATTCATTGCTAAAAGAACATTTCCAGATCTATCCTGAAGTACAATGCTGTCGATGATAGGACAATATCCATACACCTACAAAGAAGACCAGTTAATATGACTATTATTCAAATTTATGCACCAACCACTAATGCCAAAGATGAAAAAATTGAAGATTTTTACCAACTGCTGCAGTCTGAAATTGATCAAACATACAATCAAGATGTATTGATAATTACTGGTGATTGGAATGTGAAAGTTGGAAAAAAAGAAGGATCTGTAGTTGGAAAATACAGCCTTGGTGGTAGAAATGATGCCAGAGATCGAATGATAGAATTCTGCAAGACTGACAACTTATTCCTTGCAAATAAAATTTTTCAACAACATAAATGGCGACTGTGAATGTGAACCTCACCAGATGAAATACATAGGAATCAAATCTACTACATCTGTGGAAAGAGACAATAGAAAAATCTCAGTATCATTAATCAGAAGAAGGCCAGGGGTCGAATGCACAACAGATCATCAATTGCTCATATGCAAGTTCAAGTTGAAGTTGAAGAAAATTAAAATAAGTCCACAAGAGCCAAAGTACTACCTTGAGTATATCCCACCTGAATTTACAGATCATCTCAAGAACAGATTTGATGCTTTCAACACTAATGACCAAAGACCAGATGAGTTGTGGGATGACATCAAGATCATTATACATGAAGAAAGCAAAATGTCATTAAAAGTACAAGAAAGAAAGAAAAGACCAAAATGGATGTCAGAAGAGACTCTGAAACTTGCTCTTGAAGGTAGCGTAGCTAAAGCAAATAGAAGAAATGATGAAGTAAGAGTCGAACAGAAGATTTCAAAGGGCAGCTTGAGAAGACAAAGTAAAGTATTAAAATGAAATGTGCAAAGGCCTGGAGTTAGAAAACCAAAAGGGAAGAACGCGTTTGGCAACTCTCAAGCTGAAAGAACTGAAGAAAATATTCAAGCCTCGAGTTGCAATATTGAAGGATTCTATGGGCAAAATATTGAACAACACAGGAAGCATCAAAAGAAGAAGGAAGATGTGATGGTTAAGACTGTGTGTCAACTTGGCTGTGTTTTGGCAGTCGTATAATGTTGTGATCACTTCCCTGTTCAGATTTGATATGTGATCACCCCCATGATGTGATCTGTTGTGAGTAGCCAATTGGTTGAAAGGGAGTTTCCTTGGGCATGTGGCCTGCATTGATTATATGGCAAGGCTTGAGGGCTTTTTGCTCATGCTGGATCCTGCAGCTGGCTCCTGTACGTCTGACCTCTGGTTCTTGGGACTTGAGCTAGCATATCTGCCATCTTGCCTGCCATTCTTGGGATTCATCAATCTTCGCAGCCTCTGAGCAGGAACCCTGCTCTCTTACCTGCCAATCTTGGGTTCAACAGCCCTTGTGGCTATGTGAATCAGGAGAAGCCTCTATCCTGACCCACGGACTTGAGACATTCCAGCTTCTACAACCGCATGAGCCATTTCCTTGATACTACTATATATATATGTGTTTATATGCTTTACTGATTTTGCTTCTCTAGAGAAGCCAGCCTAAGACAGAAGAAATACACAAAGTCACTGTACCAAAAAGAAGTGGTGGACATTAAAACATTTCAGGAGGTAGCACATGACCAAGAACGGGCAGTGCTGAAAGAAGACGTCCAAGCTGCACTCAAGGCGTTGGAGAAAAATAAGGCTCCAGAAATTGACAGAATATCAATTGAGATGTTTCAACAAATGGATGCAGCACTGGAGGTTCTTACTCGCCTATGCCAAGAAATTTGGAAAAGAGTTAACTGGTCAACCACTGGAAGAGATCTATATTTGTGCCCATTCCAAAGAAAGGTGATCCAAAAGAATGAGGAAATTATCGAACAATATCATTAATATCACATGCAAGTAAAACTTTGCTGAAGATAATTCAAAAACAGTTACAGTAGTACATCGACAGAGAACTGCCAGAAATTCAAGCCAGATTCAGAAGAGGACATTGAGTGATGGAGATCATTGCTGATGTCAGATGGATCTTGGCTGAAAGCAGAGAATACCAGAAAGATGTTAACTTGTGTTTTACTGACTGTGCAAAGGCATTTGACTGTGTGGATCATAACAATATGGACAACATTGCAAAGAATGAGTATTCCAGAACATTTAATTATGCTCATGCAAAAACTCTACATAGACCAAGAGGCAGTCATTCGAACAGAACAAGGGGATACTGCATGGTTTAAAATCAGCAAAGGTGTGAGTCCAGGTTGTATCCTTTGATCATACTTATTCAATCTGTATATGCTGAGCAAATAATTGGATAAACTAGGCTATATGAGGAAGAACACGCATCAGGATTGGAGGAAGACTCATTAACAACCTGTGATATGCAGATGACACAAATTTGGTGCTGAAAAGAAGAGGAATTAAAGCACTTACTTATGAAGATCAAACACTATAACCTTCAGTATGGATTACACCTCAACATCAAGAAAACAAAAATCATCACAACTGGACCAATAAGCAACATCATGATAAAGGAAGAAAATATTGAAGTTGTTGAGGATTTCATTTTACTTGGATCCACAATCAATGCCCATGGAAACGGCGACCAAGAAATCAAAGGACATATTGCACTGGGCAAATCTGTTGCAAAAGACCTCTTTAAAGTGTTAAAAAGCAAAGATATCACTCTGAGGACTAAGGTGCACCTGACTCAAGCCATGGTATTTTCCATCACCTCATATGCATGCGAAAGGTGGACAATGAATAAGGAAGACCGAAGAAGAATTGATGTCTTTGAATTATGGTGTTGGCAAAGAATATTGACTACAGACTGCCAGAGGAGCAACAATTCTGTCTTGGAAGAAGTACAGCCAGAGTGCTCCTTGGAAGAGAGGGTGGCAAGCTTTTTCTCAAGTACCTTGGACATGTTATCAGGAGGGACCAGTCCCTGGAGAAGGACATCATGATTGGTAAGGTAGAGGGTCAGCAAAAAAGAAGACCCTTGATGAGATGGATTGATACAGTAGCTTCAACAATGGGCTTAAACATGACAAAGATCATGAGGATGGTACAGGACTGGGCAGTGTTTCTTTCTGTTGAACATAGGGTTGCTGTAATTTGGAACCGACTCCACAGCACTTAACAACAACAACATAAGGATTGCTGTAAGGATTAAAGAAAACAATTGTGAGAAGCACTTAGTATAGTGTTTAGGACAATCTGGATATTAAATAATAATAGCTCTGCAACAGCACCATTGGAAAACGCCTTCTACTTTAGTTATGGCCACATAACTAATTCTATAAACAAGGGTTGTGACGTCTACCGTCTGTATTTCAGATTTCTTTTCTTCCCTTGCTAGGATATCCAAAGACTGAGAAAGTATCTGACTCATTCTTTGTTTCTTTCCTTTTCCTTTTCAGAAAATGGGACTTGTTGTTTTCATTCTAATTATCCTAATCATATTCTGTTTCTCCTCCACTATTATACGTGAAGTGTATAGGTGATAATTAGATTCACGGAATAGTCGAGGTATGGCATTTTTTTTTCCACCTCAAACTAATGCCAGTTGATTGGGTATGGCTGCCTTGACTATTGTTTTAAGAAGGATTTTGATGTTAAATCCAAGCTTAGTGAAAAAAAAGAGCTTTGATTAATTAGCAGTATCTTCCATGGCTGATTGTCATGGCTGACTTTAATCCATAAATGGCAGAATGGTGAATAATAACACCTAGGTAGGATCACAATGGAATGAGAGGTAGAATGGACAGCAGTGGTGGATTGTAGGCTGAGAGATTGATGAGCACTTTTACAGGGACCCTGAGACGGCTTTTTTTTTAAATAATTTTATTGTGGTAAAATATATATAGCAAAAAAATTGCCATTGTAACCATTTTTAAGTGTACAGTTAAGTGACATTAATTACATTTACATGTTGTATGATTTAGGAAATAATATTGGAGCCATTATTCCCTGTCCTAGAATGTGACCCAGCTGGAGCTGGACTCACAAGGACCCATAAGGACTCACATAAACTAATAAAACAGAGCACAAAAGACCCACATATTTTCCACTCTTATCTTTTCCTATTAGCATTTAGTGAATAGTAAGATTTGTTGGACCAATGAAGACCCTCCTGACTGTTGTTACTGAAACCTGTACCAATGATTATTAAGAAAAACGATTCAAAATGTAGAATCACAGTGACTTAACAGTTTCTAGCCAATCTGTGAAAAGGTGAAGTTTTCAATGGTTTTGCCCATTTGCAATGTTAATATATACTGATGACTCTATAATATTTCCTTGGATTCGGGCAGACATAGCTCTGGTAGCACACTTGTCCATTTCCTACTTTTGCCTCTTTGAACATATGCTGAATAAAATCTTGCTTTTTCTTCATTAAACTTTGTGGTGTTTTTATCCTAGAACATGTACAACCATCACCACTATTTCCAAAAGCTTTTCATCACCCCGAACAGAAACTCAGTACCCCTTAAGCAATAACTCCCTATCACTCCCAGCCCCTGGGAACCACTACTAAACTTTTTTCTATGCATTTGTCTATTCTAGATATTTCATGTAAGTGAGATCATACAATATTTGTCCTTTTGTATCTAACTTACTTTACAGCATAATGGTTTCTAGGTCCATCCATGTGGCAGCATATATCAGAACTTCATTTTTTTGTAGGGCTAAATAATATTCCAGTTTATGTATAGACCACATTTTGTTTATCCATTCATCTGTTGATGGACACTCGGGTTGTTTCCACCTTTTGCTATTGTGAATAGTGCTACAATGAACGCTGGTGTACAGATATCTGTTTAAGTCCCTGTTTTCAAGTCTTTTGGTTACATACCTAGAAGTGAAATTGCTGAGTTGTGTGGGAGATTTATGTTTACTTTCTGAGGACCCACCAAACTGTTTCCACAAGGGCTATACCATTGTGCATTCCCACTAGCAATGCACCAGCGTTCCACTGAGACATCTTTTAATACAGTTGTTGTGTGTCTGTGCCAATTGCCCCTCCACTTCCACTCCCCACCCCACCTCACCCTGCTTTCTATCTGGAGGCTGGCTTGTATGCAACCTATCAACAGAGCTTTCATACCCTCTAGCTCTGGTTGGGTTTGGACGATGGGGAGCCTCTATGGGAGATAAGCATGAGAAAATAGGGAGAGCAAAGTCATTATTTACCTGGCTCTCTCCCTGCAGGGGCACCTCAGGATAGCTGTGTCCCTAGACTAGAAGTCATTGTTCCTCTCAGAGCAGTTGGCTCTATGTGAAGCTCTCTCTTTCTTCATTCCAGAAACCAACTCCTCTTCATCCGTTTGGAACTAGAAGCGATAACAAGTCCAGTGCTACCAGCTCTGGAGTCGTGCACTATCTCTTGTGGTTACACTCACCTACACTTTTATAAATAGTCCCTTTATAAATGAATCCTCTTCAAATTATATTATTTTGAGAAGATCGCCTGTTTCCTATTGGCACCTATTGGCACCCTGATACACTGTGTCTTTTGGTTGCCTCCATGTTGGAAGTGATGTAACATCCAGTTATGTCATGTGATAGAATATGTCTTTGTACATATAGGAAGAAGGGTATGCACATGGAAGCAAGGGATGAGAGGTACTGGAGATAGGGATACAGATGTCCACTATGCCTATTTCACCATCTATCTTAAACGCCTACCTATGATCCAGTCTTTTTTTTGCTAGACAGAGGTAGGTTCAACCATTAACAATCTTTGGCATGGTGGTACAAGATATACTGGGTTATTTGATTTCCCTTGATGCGAAATTCAACATCAACAATTTGTCATTTTTATGCCAATGAGATGGAGAGGTACAGACATGCCGTGAGTGGCTGAGTCATGTTAACAGCAGAGAACTAGAGTGAAGAGGACAATGTAGTGCTGCCCTCCTGGCACCTGCCTTTCTCACCAAGGGTGTCCTTCCTGAGGCCAAGTTGTACACTTCTTCCCAGGTGTCTTAGTTCTCCAGTGCTACTACAGCAGAAATACCACAAGTGGGTAGCTTTAACAAACAGAAATTTATTTTCTCACACTTTAGAAGGCTAGAAGTCTGAATTCAGGATGCTGGCTCTAGGGGACGGCTTTCTCTGTCAGCTCTGGAGGAAGGCCCTTGTCTATTTTGAGCTTCTCCTCCTGGGTGATCTTCATATAGTTTGGCATCTCTCTTCCCCCATGTCTGCTTGCTAGCTTTCATTTAACCTCTTTTATATTTAAAAGAGATTGACTCAAGATACACCCTATGCTAATCCTGTCTCATTAACATAAAAAAGACAACCCATTCCCAAACGGGATTAGAACCACAGGCATAGAGGTTGGGATTTACAACATAATATTTTTGGGGAACACAATTCAATCCATAACACTAGGTTTCTATATTTAGGAAAATAAATGCATCTCTGGTTTTCATTTTAAAAAAGAAAAAAAGACACTCTTGTTTATCATCCCTTCAGTGACATAAGAACCCCCACATCATGATTTCAGATGGAGACAGAAGAGAAGTCAGCCTGCCAATGTGGCCTCCACCCTCGATGTAAAGGTGTTTGTCCTTTAGTCTCATCCAGTGATCTTGTGGACCCTGAATCACACACTAGACAATCACATCTGAAAATCCCCATCTGGACTAAGGTGATCCCACTTCTTGGTATGAGGGAGACCACTCAGAACCATTACTCCTCCTTATGTCCAGACATAAGACCTCCATAGCAAGCAGGCAAAGTAAAGAACTAAGGCTCTGACTCTCTCCTATACAAAAGAAGACATCCAAAGAGAAAAAGTAATGTAGGATACCTCTGAGAAGGCAGGTTGTGAGAGAGCAATCAAAACACTATTTAGGTGAACAAAAGGGAGAGGAATTAAGGCCAAGGAGGTCTGCAGGCCTCTGCCCCTGGAGCTGGAAGAACAGTAACGCTCACCCTAATTCCATTTCAATAAGATTCCTTTTAAGTTTCTCCAACTCTTCAATTCACTATCTTCAATAGCCTTTTCATCTCTTAGGGTCTAGATCAAGTGTTCTCCCTTCTATGCAGGCTTCCATGACCTCAACACTTCCCACTCCCAGACAAAACTAATTGTTCCTTTCTCTACACTCCTAAAGCAGCTCTCTCTTTAGCACTTTTTTAGTTGTAGGATGTGTACATGTTTGCCTCCCCAAAAGGTTTCTGAGCTTGCTAATAGCAGGGATCTGGTATCAGTGATTTCTGAATAAGAATAATCCCTGGATCATAGTAGAAGAGTATTAAATGTCTACTGACAATGAGAGACTTTTGCTATAAATAGGAAGTTGGACAGCCCTCTTCCCTCACCTCACCCCTGACTTTTTCCAGGAATGTCATTGGGGGAAAGTAAGGGGAGCAGCAATGCATGTAGGGCTGACTTTCACCAGGTCTTAGCATTATGGATTGAATCACGTCCCCAAAAAAGATATGCTGGGAGTTCCGGCAAAATGGCGTTCTAGGCAGAAGCACCACACTGTCCCTCCACAGCAAAGATCCGAAAAACTAAGCTGAACAGAGAATACAACAATCCTGAAACCCTAAAACATCAAATGAAGAGATAAAGAACTCAGCCAAGCACCAAATGGAGTGAGAAAACTGACAGAGAATGGAGAGCGAGAAGAGATTCATGCAGAGGTCCCCTACCAGCTAACGCAGCATGGATCCGACATCTTGAACTCCCATCAGAGACCAGCAAACAGGGGGTATGAGAAAGCAGCCTCATGGAGCTTCCAGCGGGAGACAAAACAACTGGTAATTGGCGATATACGCTTTCCCACCCCCCACCCTTCTTCACCCCAACTCGTCCTCTTCTGCTTCCCGCGGCCACAGTCTCTTGACTGGGAAACAGCTGCTGCTTGGATTCCACACACCTGAACGGGGGGCTGTCTGAGTGCCATCTGTTGGCTGCTGGTGTTGCTTTTTTTCTGCTTCTTTTTATTTCTTCCTTGCCTCTCCCCACCTCCCCCTCCTTTCACTAGAGTACCTCGCTCTGTGCGCCATCTTTGCTTCTTCCTGAGGGGTTGCAGAGCTCTGGTAATTTGTGATATACGCTTTCCCACTCTCTACCCTTCTTCACCCACACTCAGCCCCCTCTGCTTCCCACGGACACAGTCTCTTGTCCAGAAACACCAGCCCGCACTAGCTGGCTCTCTGAGTGCCATTTGTTGGCTGCTAGTGTAGCTTTTTTTTTTTCCTGCTTCTTTTGATTTCTTACTTGCCTCTCACCACCTCCCCCTCCCTTCGCTCAAGTACCTGGTTCCGTGCACCATCTTTCCTTCTTCCTGAGGGGCTGCGGAGCTCCATTCGAGTGTGGAGCTTCCGGGTTTGGGCTGCCGCGCTGGTGGGATCCCGGGGCTTTTGTTCGTTTGTTTGTTTTGAATTGTTTGTTTGTTTTATTTTCTTTTGCTTGAGTTGGGAGCCCTTTCTGGCCAGGCGGAGATGCGTGGCAAGGAGACTCCCCTTCAGCTTCCACAGATATGCAGAGGGATCCCTGAGAGCATTTCCTTTTACTTTGGGTTTTGTTTTTTGTTTTTTTTTTTAATTTCTTTTGTTTTCTTTTTATTCTTTTTCCCTTTTTGTCTTTCTTCATGGCTTAGTTTCTTGTTTCTCTAAATACCTCTACACCTTCTAGCCAGGCTGTACTACAGCACCTGAGAGTGACTTCCCCAGACCTCATAGCTGCACTGGTGGGATCCCTGGGAACTTTGTGGTTCTTTAACCTTTCTGATTCCTATTTATTCATTCTTTTCTTTTCTTCCTCCTCCCCTTTCTGTTTTTCTCCATTTCATAGTCTCTCATCTCCCCACTCCAATGGCAAGCTCCTCTAGCATTCTTTTTTGTTTGTTTGTATGTTTTTGTCTCCTATACCTCTCTCCTCTCTCCCATATCCATCTTATCTCCACACATAACAATCTCCCTGCTGCATCCTGCCTACCTGCACCATGCGCTTGACATCACCCCACCTAGCAGCACAGGCATGGCCTACTGGAACCTGCCCTGAACTGATTCCTGACCCGCGCTGGTGGGTGCAGTAAGTGCCACAAACAACCCATCCTAGTAACTCCTCTTCAACTAGATCTGCCCTGCCATACCATATCTGAGTGACTGACACTGCCAGTTGAAGAAGGAGGCAAAAAGTATTGTGCCCACAGACCAGCAAACAACAAAAAACAAACAGTCTGCCTGCTCAGACATGGTCAATTTTTTTTTTTAAAAAGGGACGAAACAAAAAAATCTACAATCAATAAACGAGAAAAATAACTACTGAATGCCCCGAAGACAGCAGACAATAACAAAACATTTACAAACACAGGACAGGATGGTTCCAGTAGGCATCCAAAATAAAACATCAGATGACTTTCCTCTGGAAGAAAATGTGCTAGAACTACCTGATAGGGAATTCAAATCTCTAATACTCAGAATTCTCCAAGAACTGAGGCAAAAAGATGACAAACATGAGGAAAAAATAAACAAATTCATGGAAAATATGGACAAAAAATTGGAAGAATTCAGGAAAATAATGCAGGAACAAAATGCCAAAATAAATTCACAACTAGAAACTATACAAAGACAACAATTAGAAATCCAAAAGATAAACAACAAGATTTCAGAAATGGACAATGTCACAGAAAGGCTGAGAAGCAGATTTGAAACAGTGGAAGACAGGATCAGTGGAATTGAAGACAAACACTTGGATACAACTCTGTTTCAGGAAAACTCAGAAAAAAGAACAAAGAAAAATGAAGAGACCCTGAGAGTTATGTGGGACACAATCAAAAGCAAAAATCTTCAAGTGATTGGAATTCCAGAACAGGGGGAGAAAACAGAAAACACAGAGATGATCATTGAGGAACTGCTGACAGAAAACTTCCCCAATATCATGAAAGATGAAAAGCTGACCATCCAAGAAGCTAACTGAACCCCATATAGAAGAGACCCCAAAAGAAATCACCAAGGCATATCATATTCACACTTGCCAAAACCAAAGACAAAGAAACCTGAGAGCAGCTCGTGAAAAACAAGAAGTCACATACAGAGGAGAAAAAACAAGACTAAGCTCAGATTATTCAGCAGAAACCATGCAGGCAAGAAGGCAATGGGATGACATATATAAAATCTTGAAAGAAAAAAATTGCCAGCCAAGAATAATATATCCTGCAAACCTCTCGTTCAAATTTGATGGTGAAATTAGGTCATTTCCAGATAAAAAGAAATTGAGGGAATATGTAAAAGTCAAACCAAACTTACAAGAATTATTAAAGGGAGTTCTTCGATCTGAGGACAGACAACTTCAGCTCACAGGCAGAACCTAGGATGCAGGATTGTACCAGCCAGATAGCAATCTAGGAAATGAACTCTCAAGGACTATCCAAAACCAAAAGAAATACAACAGGAAATCAGAGCAGTTAATCAGTAAATGACAACAACATCAAAACAATAAAAGAGGAAATAAATGGCATAGGTATAGAACCTTCTAATGGAGAAGAAGGTAAGGTGATACCAAGTAATGGTAGACTGCTTCAAACTTAGAAAGATAAGTGTAAAATATATGGTAACCACAAAGAAAGTTAACAAACCAACTCATAAAAATAAAGATGAAAAACATAAAGTCTCAGCAAAAACAAAACCTACAAGAACAAAAGAAATGAAAAAAATAATCCACAAACAAAAGTAACTCAGCACAAGAGAGTAAGAAGAACAAAGAAAACTTCAGCACCACAAAAAAAAGCACTACAAAATGACAGCAACCAACTCACATCTATCAATAATTACACTGAATGTAAATGGATTCAATGCACCCATAAAGAGACGGAGAGTGACAGAATGGAAAAGAAAACAGGATCCGTCAATATGCTGTCTACAAGAGACACACCTTAGAAACAAAGATGTGAATTTATTAAAAGTCAAAGGTTGGAAAAAAAATATATCAAGCTAACAACTACCAAAAAAGAGCAGGAGTGGCAATTCTAATCTCAGAAAAAATAGATTTTAAAATGAAATCTACCATAAAGGACAAAGAAGGACACTATATAATGATTAAGGGGACGATCCATCATGAAGACATAACCATAATAAACATCTACGCACCCAACGACAGGGCTCCAAAATACATAAAACAAACTCTAACAACACTCAAAAGAGAAATTGACAGTTCCACAATAATGGTAGGATACTTCAACACACCACTCTCAGTAACGGACAGAACAACTAAGAAGAAACTCAGCAAAGATACAGAAGACCTACAGGGCACAATCAGCCAACTTGACCTCATAGACATATATAGAACACTCCATCCAACCGCTGCCAAGTACACATTCTTTTCTAATGCACATGGAACGTTCCCCAGAATAGACCACATCTTAGGCCACAGAGCAATCCTCAACAATATCCAAAACATTGAGATAATTCAAAGTATATTCTCTGACCACAATGCCATCAAGGTAGAAATTAACAATAGAAAGAGCAAGGAAGAAAAATCAACTACATGGAAACAGAATAATACCCTGCTTACACATCAGTGGGTAATAGAAGAAATCAGAGATGGAATCAAAAAATTCCTAGAATCAAATGAGAATGAAAACACATCATACCAAAACCTTTGGGACACAGCAAAGGCAGTCTTCAGAGGACAATTTATACCAATAGATGCACATATCAAAAAAGAAGAAAGGGACAAAATCAAAACATTAACTACAGAACTCAAACAAATAGAAAGAGAACAGCAACAAAAGCCCACAACCACCAGAAGAAAGGAAATAGTAAAGATCAGAACAGAAATAAATGAAATAGAGAACAGAAAAACAATAGAAAGAATCAACAAAACCAAAAGTTGGTTCTCTGAAAGAATCAACAAAATCGACCTACACTGGCCAGACTGACAAAAGAAAAACAGGAAAGGATACAAATAACCCAAATAAGAAATGAAATGGGGGACATTACAACAGACCCAACTAAAATAAAAAGGATTAAAAAACAGAATATTATGAAAAACTATACTCCAACAAATTTGAAAACCTAGAGGAAATGGATAAGTTCCTAGAAACACACTACATACCCAAACTACAACAAAGTGAGGTTGAAAATCTGAACAGACACATAACAAGAGAAGAGACTGAAAAGGCAATAAAAGAAATAACTCCCAACCAAAAAAAGCCCTGGCCTAGATGGCTTCACTGGAGAATTCTACCAAACATTTACAGAAGAGCTTGTACCAGTACTACTCAAGCTATTTCAGAGCATAGAAGAGGAAGCAACACTTCCAAATTCATTCTATGAAGCCAGCATAATGCTGATACCAAAACCAGAAAAAGATGTCACAAAAAAAGAAAATTACAGACCAATATCTTGCATGAATATAGATGCAAAAATTCTGAACAAAATTCTAGCCAATAGAATTCAGCATCATATCAAAAAAATAATACACCACAACCAAGTAGGATTCATACCAGGTATGCAAGGATGGTTCAACATTAGAAAATCAATCAATGTGATCCACCACATAAATAAAAGGAAAGAAAAGAATCACATGATCATCTCCATTGACGCAGAAAAGGCATTTGACAAAGTCCAACACCCATTCCTGATAAAAAATCTCAATCAAATATGTATACAAGGGAAATTTCTCAACATAATAAAGGGCATCTATGCAAAACCAAAGGCCAACATAATTCTTAATGGAGAGAGGCTGAAAACATTCCCCTTGAAAACAAGAACAAGACAAGGATGCCCTTTATCACCACTCCTATTTAACATTGTGCTGGAAGTTCTAGCTAGAACAATAAGGCAAGAAAAAGAAATAAAGGGCATCCACATTGGTAATGAAGAAGTTAAACTGTCCCTGTTTGCAGATGATATGATACTACACATAGAAAACCCTAAAGACTCCACAAGAAATCTACTGGAACTAATAGAGTAGCAGGATACAAGATAAACATTCAAAAATCAGTTAGATTCCTATACACCAATAAGGAGAACGATGAAAAGGAAATCAGAAAAACAATACCATTTTCAATAGCCCCTAAAAAGATAAAATGCTTAGGAATCAATCTGACCAGGGATGTAAAAGACCTATACAAAGAAAACTACAAAACACTACTGCAAGAAACCCAAAAGGATCTACATAAATGGAAAAAGATACCATGCTCATGGATAGGCAGACTCAACATTGTGAAAATGGCAATTCTATCCAAAGAAATTTACAAATACAACACAATCCTGATCCAAATACCAACAACATTCTTCAAAGAGATGGAAAAACTAATCATTAACTTTATATGGAAAGGGAAGAAGCCCCGAATAAGTAAAGCACTACTGAAGAAGAAGAATAAAGTTGGAGGACTCACACTACCTAACCTCAGAACCTACTATACAGCTACAGTAGTCAAAACAGCCTGGTACTGGTACAACGACAGATACATTGATCAATGGAACAGAATTGAGAACCCAGATGTAAATCCATCCACCTATGGTCACCTGATCTTCGACAAGGGCCCAAAATCCATCAAATGGGGAAAAGACGGTCTTTTTAACAAATGGTGCTGGCAAAACTGGATATCTATCTGCAAAAAAATGAAGCAGGACCCATACCTCACACCATATACAAAAACTACTTCAAAATGAATCAAAGACCTGAATATAAAGCCTAAAACTATAAAGTTCATAGAAGAAAAAATAGGACCAACACTTCAGGCCTTAATACATGGCATTAACAGGATACAAACCATAACCATCAACGCACAAAACCCAATAGATAAGCTAGATAACTGGGATCTTCTAAAAATCAAACACCTATGCTCTTCAAAAGACTTCACCAAAAGAGTAAAAAGAGAACCTACAAACTGGGAAAAAATTTTTGGACAGCACAAGTCAGACAAAGGTCTAATCTCCATAATCTACAAGAAAATCCAACACCTCTACGACAAAAAGACAAATAATCCTATTAAAAAATGGGCAAAGGAAATGAACAGACACTTCACCAAAGAAGACATTCAGATGGCCAACAGACAAATGAGGAAATGCTCGCGATCACTAGCCATTAGAGAAATGCAAATTAAAACCACAATGAGATACCATCTCACCCCGGCATTACTGGCACGAATCAAAAACACTGGAAATAACAAATGTTGGAGGGGCTGCGGGGAGATGGGAACTCTTATGCACTGCTGGTGGGAATGCAGAATGATACAACCATTTTGGAAAATGATATGGCGCTTCCTCAGAAAGCTAGAAATAGACATACCATTCGATCCAGCAATCCCACTCCTAGGAATATATCCTAGAGAAATAAGAGTCGTCACTCGAATAGACATATGCACACCTATGTTCATGGCAGCATTGTTCACAATAGCAAAACGATGGAAACAACCTAGATGCCCATCACAGATGAATGGATAAACAAACTATGGTACATACACACAATGGAGTACTATGCAACGAGAAAGAACAACAAGGAATCTGTGAAGCATCTCATAACATGGATGAAACTGGAGGACATTATGCTGAGTGAAATAAGTCAATCACAAAAGGACAAATATTGTATGAGACCTTTATTGTAAAAACCCATGAAAATGTTCACACACAAAATGTAACAATCTTTGTTGATTACCAGGGATGGGGGGTTGGGGGGGAATACTAAATAGGCAATAGATAAGTGGTATCTTGGGTGAAGGGTGAGACAGTACACAGTACAGGAGAAACTAGCACAACTTGTACAAGGAAAGGTCATGGAAGCCCCATAGACACATCCAAAATCCCTGAGGGACTGAAGTGCTGTGCAGAGGGCTCTGAGGACTATGGTCTCGGGGAACATCTAGCTCAATTGGCATGACACACCTTATAAAGACAATGCTCTACATTCTACCTTGGTGAGTAGTGTCTGGGGTCTTAAAAGCCTGTGAGCGGCCATCTAAGATACTCCACTGGTCTCATCCCTTCCGGAGCAAGGGAGAATGAAGAGAACAGGATACAAGAAAAAGATTAGTCTGAAGGACTAATTGTCCACAGCTACCAAGGCCTCCATCGGACTGAGTCCAGTACAGCTAGATGGTGCCCGGCTACCACCACTGACTGCTCTGACCAGGATCACAACAGAGGGTTCTGGACAGAGCTGGAGAAGGATGTAGAGCATAATTCTAACTCACAACAAAAAAGACCAGATTTACTGGCCTAAAGGAGACTGGAGAAACCTCAAGAGTATGGCCCCCAGACACCCTTTTAGCTCAGTGGTGAAGTTACCTCCGAGGTTCACTGTTCAGCCTGGGAGTGGACAGCCCCGTAAAACCAAATGAGACTAACGAGGTACAGGAGTCCAGTGACAAGGGCCAGAAAGCAGAAGGGGACAAGGAAGCTGGCGATAGGGAACCCAAGGTTGAGTAAGGATATTGTTGGTGTGTTGTGAGATTGTTAACCATTGTCATAGGGCAACATTTGTAGTAACTTTTAAATGAGAAACTATTTTGTTCTGTAAGCCTTCATCTTAAGTGATAATAACAGCACAATTAGAAGAGCGTAGTCAATGTCACCGAACTGTGCATGTAGAAATTTTTGAAATGGTGTGTCTTTGGCTATGTGTATTTTCACCAAAAAAAAAAAAAAGGTTGAGAAGTTAGAGGGTTGATATGTTGTGGGGTTGTTAGCCAATGACATAAAACAACATGTGTACTTCTGTTTCATAAGAAACTATGTGTTCTGTAAGCCTTCACTGGAAGTACAAAAAAAAAATGTAAAAAAAAAAAATGACATGCTGGAGTCTTTACCCCTATACTTGTAAATGTAACCTTATTTGGAAACAGGTCCTTTCTTTGAAGATGTTATCAGTTAAGTTAATGAGATCATAGCAGAGTAGAGTAGGTCCTAATCACTCAATGGCATCTTATGAAAAGGGAGGACATACACAGAGACAGTCACACAGGAGGAAGATGCCACGTGAAGATGTCTCTAAAAGGCATGGAACACCAAGAAACACCCAGGTCCACCAGAAACTGGGAGAGCCAGGAGGGATCTTCCCCTAGAGTGGACAGAGAAAGCATGGCCCCGAAATCAGACTCCTACCCTCCAGAACTGTGAGACAATAAATTCCTGTTCTTTAAAGCCACCTGCTCTGTGGTATTTTGTCAGCAGCAACCGTAGAAAACTACAACGGCTGGTTTCTCCCAAAAAGTGGAGCCCAAGACAAGGACTTGTGTGCATGTGGTTTATTTGGGGACACAATCACAAGTAACAGGAGTGGGGAACTGGAAAGAGTGAAACAGAGATGGAGGGAAGGCCAAAATAATGGTGTGCCATCGATCTGGTGTCCTCTGTGAGCAACGGAGGCTCCCTCCCGCTAGAAACACTCTGAGAAGGCATATTCAGAATTGCCCACCCAAGGTAAAAAGAGGGGAGAATTCATACATGTGATCCCACCCCTCATTGGTCAAGGGTTGCCTATGGGGGTCTTACCCTCCTCACACCTCCAGGTATGTGGCTATGTCAGAATGACTGAGCAAATTTCTGCAGATGTCCCAGGTGATGGTAGTAGAGATGTCCCAGGACAGAAAGCAAGAGTAGAATGCTGTCATTGAGGTGAAGTGCTGTCAGGTTACACCTGAGCACACTTGGTTGCCACAGCAACAGCTAGACTAGAAGGGTGGGCCAAGAGGATGTGAGGTGGGGCATAAGAAGTGTCTGACACATATCCCTTGTGATAAATTTTTATCAGCCCTCTGTGATTTTTATGTACTTTAGAAAGTAAGACTCCCTAATCCCAGGATTAGTAACATCCTTTTTGTTAGCAAGAAGAAAACGTTGGGTAATATAACTAGAATTTTTCCCAGCCTCACCAGGCTGAGGGTACAGAATCATGATACACATCCAAATTTCAATTGTTCTAACCCCTCTAGCTTCCCACTAGCTCTATCTTCCTGAAAATCTCTCCCAGTTATATGTCTCTGAGCCTCCAGAGGGCGCCTCACTCTTCCTCTGCTGCTCCAGACCCTCTTTATATGTCCCTCCACAAACCAGCTCTTCCCTGCCCGCTCTGCTGCCCGTGCTCACCATGAGACCACACTGAGAATATTACCTTTCTTTCTCCCAAGTCACCAAATCTTCCAGATGCCAAGATGGCGCATTTCTTTCCACTCTCCCTGTGTGAGGGTCAGGCTGTGATTCATACAGAAATGGAAAGATGCTTCTTTCTCCCCAGGTCATATGTGGAGCTGGGAGAGTACAGAGCAGTGCTGCCTCGGACCCTGCGACTCAGTCACTGAAGACAGCTCCTTCAGCTTCAGCCCCCCAGCTTTCACCACCACCATCATAGCTCACGCAGAATGGCCTCCTTCCCCCTTCAGTCAAAAATACACACCCTAATGCCAATAAACTAAAAAAAAAAAATTTTAATTTAAAAAAAAAAGGAAAGAAATACCTGCTTGCATCCCATCCTAGCAGTTCATTGGACATGCCCAGGCAAGGTGAATTCCAGCAGTGCCCACAGCCTAAGCACAAATTAATAGTCCTCAGTACTACAGCAACTGTTTGAGATCTTCCACATGCCAGTGATTATACGCTTTGTAGCTTATAATCACAAGGATGCAAACAGTTAAGCACCAAAAACTCCTAAGGTTTATTTATTTACTTATTTCTATTTTTCCCTACTGCTACTGGAATCCCACCGGATGTCCTAGGTACTTTTTTTGTCCTGGCATCCTCTCACATCACCTCACTTTAAAGAGAAATGGTTTCTTGGTTGGCAATAACACCTATTCTCCAAGACCTATGTTGTAGAATAATTCTAGGCACCAAAAGTTCATTGGATGTATTTTAAAGTAACGAAATTCCCTGAAAGTGACTGTAATGACATGCAACATCAGTCCTTAATTGTGGCTATAGAAAAAACAAAATGTGTTCACAGCATGCTATAGCTTGGTCCAGGTATTTGAAGAACGATGGCTAACGAAAGCTAAGTGCAAAAGAAAATACCAATAAAATAAGGGGGCATATTGACAGCTGAGTTAGAGCGTGACGTCTGTGGGTGGCTCTGTAGCACCAGGATTAGATTGTTCTCCCTTCAAAAGAGCCATCCATGAACTCTGTCCTACATACATAAACCTCTTCCCCACACCCCCAAAGCAATTCCTTAAAGATGATGCTAAGTAAACAACGTATACATCATATGTGTTCTAGTGAAAGGCAGCATTTTTCTTCTTGACTAACTTACAAACTGAGCTTGAATTTTTATCCAGCATTTACCAGGCCTCATTTTTACAAAAGGAATTCAATTTATTACTCTCTTTGGACTTCAGATAAAAAAGTAACATCAAAGTCTAACAGAAAATGAAAGGTTTGGTTCAGACATTATTTTCTTGCTCTCCCAAGTAAATGTTTGCATTTGCTGGAGGAGCTTATGCTGATGTGTCTGTAAATTGAATACATTTTTTTATGAGAAGGTAAATAGCTGGGAACAAAGGCACACAATGCAAAGTTCCCCTGTGCTCTCTTCCAACTGACCTCCAGCCAGCTGTGTGGATGACTGTTTAGAAGGAGGATAATTTCGTCTCCATGGAAGCTCAGCTTATGGGCCCTGCTTTGACAGACTGACAGCTGTGCTAAATGATGTTGAAATTACATGTAATGCATTTTAGATTATGTCTGTTGTCCACTAAGGACTGAAAGCCCCAAGCAGTGAAGGGAGGTTCTGTTTGGTTTTCTTCTTAAGCTTCATTCCAAAGTAAAAATCCATGGGCTTTTCTTATTATAAACTGGCCTTATCATTTGATGGGGAAGTTGATAAATGTCAAAGTATTGTAATGAATTAGAAGCCACTATCACAATCCCTGGATAACCACTGTCACTGTCTTCTAAAATGAAACCTAACCATGCCCAGTACGGTTCTCCATACAACTCTAGCCCAATTTAAAGCTAGGAATAAATGAAAAGCTCAATTTTTCAGAGTCATAACAGCAAATTAGAATAGAATTTACCCAAATTGGTGTTTGGAGTTGGACTCTTTGCAGGACTAGTGGGCTGCTGACCTCCTCAAGATATCTACTTATTGATACGCATGATTTTTTTTTGTTTTGTTTATGTAAAGGAGGAGAGGAGCCCTGGTGGAGCAGTGGTTAAGCACTCGGCTGCTAATTGAAAGATCAGCAGATCAATCCCACCAACCACTCCATAAGACAAAGACATGGTAGTCTGCTTCCGTGAAGATTACAGCCTTAGAAACACTATGGGGCAGTTCTACTCTGTCCTATAGGGTTGCTATATATCAGAATCAACTTGACAGCCACAGGTAGGTAGTAGGTAAAGGAGGAGAGTGGGGTTTGTGTAAGAATATCCAGAAGAGAGGGAAGCAATGGAAAGGATGCAGGTGTCAACCCCATAGAAATAGAGCAGGTGAGCAAGAACAGACTTGAACTTGAGCACAGCTGAGATGGGCCCCAGGGACTCCCAGAAATGACGGGGGAGGAACTGAGTGCCTGAATGAGGAGGTAGAGTGTAATATTTGGGAATGTGGATTAAAAAACATTAATTATCACTGGGAGCGGGGGATACAGGTTACCCTAAGTACCTGGATGCATATAGCACTCCTTTGTCATAGTACACTGTGACATAGGTCGTGCTACCTTTTTCCTTTCACAGCAAAGTTGATGTGTTTGCTCAGTAATTAACATCTTTGCTCAAATGACTAAAGTCTCTTTGCAGGAAACAAGCAGATCATGAGCCAACTGGATAGAGAAAAAAGGGGGCAGGAGGAGAAAATAAGTGAGAAAGACGTTTTACACTTCATCAAAATATGAAATAGCATTCCATGTATATCTCCTCCAGCCTATCACCACCACCACCCTCAAAATAAATCATCAGTCATGTGGAGACAATCTTCTTTCTGGACTGAACAGGCCAGTTTAGACAAGTGTGTGTAATGGTTCCAAAAAGACATTTCAGGGAACTGTGATCTGAAGTTTATTCAGAGCCCAGGGAGACTGCTCATGATGCAGCTCATTGCTACAGTCTAATCAGACCCAGGAGCTGTCTGGGGTCCTGCTACTCAAGATGTGGCCCAGGACCAGCAGCATCAGCATCAGCTGGGAGCCATATTAGAAATACAGATTCTCAAGCCCCATCTAAGTCCTACTTTTTATTATTGTTGTTAGCTGTCGATAGAGTTGGCCCCAACTCATGATAACCCCATGCACAACAGAACAAAACATTGCCTACTCCTATGCCATCTGCATGATTGATTGTAGAAGCATGTTCATGTGCCACATATGCAAAAATGAAATCAACAATGATGGGAAGAGGAAAGAAAAACCCTAAAATCTAAAGCAAACTAAAACAAATGAACCCAATTGTATTTCAAGTGAATACTATAACAACAAGGAGTCCTGGTGGTGCAACAGTTAAGTGCTTGACTGTTAACTGAAAGATCGACGATCTGAACCCACCCAGCAGCTCCATGGAGAAAGACCCGGAGATATGCTCCTGTAAAGATTACAGCCTAGAAAATCCTATAGGGCAATTCTACACTGTCACATAGGGATCCTATGAGTCAGAAATTGATTTGACAGCACCTAACAGCAACAACACCATGACCACAGTGAAGGAAGATTTGCGTGGCCATAAACATTGAACGGGAAGATTTGCATGGCCAGTAATATAACATAATATAACAGCTGAAAAGAAACTATTAAATAATTATGTTTCAGATGATAAAATAAAAGGACTTGAAACTACAAGGAAAGAACTGAGCACTCTGCAAAAAAGAACCGGCAGATTTGAAAAAGAACCAAACAGAACTTCTAGAAGTGAAAATGTAAAATTCAATGAACATGGTAAACAGCACATTCCAGATGGCTGATGAGAGCATAGATGTGACGAAATCATTCAAAATGCAGCAACGAGAGATAAAGAAGTGGAAAATATGAGAGGTTAAGAGAGACGGGAAGGCTAAAGATACATCTAATTGAAATTCTAGGAGGAGAGAAATTACAGAATAAGATAGAAGCAATAATCAAAGGATAATGGCTGAGAATTTGTGAGGATTGAAGGAAGATATGGGTATCAGTCAAGGTCTAGGCAAAAAACAGACTGTCCACTCAAACTAGGAGTTATGGATTGAACTATGTACTCCAAAAAGATATATTGAAGTCCAAACCCCCTAGACTTCAGAATGTGACCTTGTTTGGAAATAGAGTCTTTGAAGATGCTATCAGTTAATTTAATGTGAGGACATACAGGAGGGGTGGTCCTAACCATATCTAAGTGGTGTCTTCAAGAAAAGAAGAGACACACGAGGTGGAGATGGTCAAGTGAAGACAAATCGACAAGCCCAGGAATGCCAAGAAATACCTGGGGCCACCAGAAGCTGGGAGAGAAAAGATCTTCTCCTAGAACCTTCAGACAGAATGTGGTCCTGCTGACACTCTAAATTCAAACTACTACTCTCCAAAAGGGGCAGCTGTAGTTCAATGGAAGAATTCTCACCATCCATGCAGGAGACTCTGTTCGATTCCTGGCCAATGCACCCCAAGCACAGCCACCACCTGTCTCTCAGTGGAGGCTTATGTGTTGTTCTGATGCTGAACAGGTTTCAGCAGAGCTTCCAGACTAAGATAGAATAGGAAGAAAGGCCTGGTGATCTTCTAAAAAATCAGCCAATGAAAACCCTATGGATCACAACTGTCTGATCTGAGTCAATGGTAGCTAACAGCAATAGCCACCAGAAACATAAGACAATAAATTTCTGTTCTTATCAGCCACCCAGTTTGTAGTATGCTGCATAGCCCTAGGAAACTAATGCTCTAGGCAAACGAGAATCATTTAATAAAGTGACTGTTTACAAAGCAAGGCCAGGAGTTAGGCAAAGTAACAAGGGATGGAGGTTGCCAAAACTCATGTGAAGAGCTGCATGAAGAGGGCTGCCTTCAATGGAGAGACACAGCTAATCCATAGTGAACTTGCAGGGAGGGAGCTTGGAGACTAGATACTCAGAACTCACTGTCCTTGGGCCCTTGGATCTCCTGTTGGTACCTTGCATTGATCAGATTCTACTGGAAGACAAAGCGCTAGGGACAATCTATTCATCAGCCTTCCAGGTTCAGGGTCTTCCGGAGAGGGGTGGTTATAGTTCCTCCACTCTATTCCTAGGCTACTTTACCATTTTGTTGATTCGTTGGGTGGTTTTTTTGTTTTGTTTTGTTTTTATGTCCTATATTTTCTAATTCATCTAACCCATTGCCATCGAGTCGATTCCAACCCATAGCAACTCTATAGGGCAGAGTAGAACTGCCCCATAGGGTTTCCAAGGAGCAGCTGGTGGATTTGAACTGCCGACCTTTTGGTTAGCAGCCATATCACTTAACCACTGAGCCACCAAGGCTCCAATTTATCTATAGTGAACATGAAATACAATGATGGGAAAGCTATACCTTTTAATAATGCTAAGAGTATGTAGAAAATATGGATGCTTAACCAGTACATTCACTACTAGGCTGACATCATTCCTAACCCAGACTCCCTGCTTGATGTCAAAGACAGAGACAAAAACCAATGATTTCACTGAAAAACAAATTAAAAAGAGGGGCAACTCAAACCCTCAAACCCTCAAAAAAAGGGGCAATGATTTGTAAATTATCTTGTAGATAGGATTAAATGTAGCCTTGTTTAAGCTCAGTAAAACATAATCTCCTAAATAGGGCACGGCCAGGCCTGTGGAGTTGACTTCTAAGCTTTTGAAAGGCAAATAGAAGTCCTATGAAACATAAGTTGTATTTTGTAGAAATAATTGTTGTACTTAGAAAGCAACAGTGAAATTATATCTCAGACTGTCTAGGATGCTTCCAGAAATAGGGAGCTGCTCATTGACCTTGGTCAAAATTGAAGCTGGAAGCTATGTGCATAAATGTTTGCTAGATTTTTTTTTTTTTAATCTACCCATACAGCTAATCATCACTCAAAACTCAAATATCCATACACTGAGATTTGAGGTGAAATCTGGCTCTTTTGATGAATTAGTAGGCAGGTCTTGTTTTATCTGTGGCTTCTGAATATTTCTATCCGGAACATGACCCACCTGTTCTCCGGCTGCGGCGCAATCAGCTGGCTTGGATTCAGAGGAAAGAGTGCCATCTACTGCAAACCACTCAAATCTAACAGTTCACTGTGTGCTTTCCCACAAAGGCCTTCCACTTGACTGTTCCAGCTCAGACTAGCTTGTGAGAACTAACAAGATTTCAGCTGGGGGTGGGGGAGAGAGAAGTTATGCCACAGGCCAACACCTAACTATATTAAAAGTCCCAAGTCTTTGGTGAGAACTATTTGTTATTAACATTGTAATAGTATAAGGCAGGGGTAATGATGGATGGAAGTCATTTTACTAGGCAGTCAGATACAAGTGTCAATTTCTTGGAGTTTGTATGAGAAACGACGTCATCGGCGCAATTCTCTGGTGAGGAGGATGTAAAAGCCAGTAGAGCCAGGCTTTTGGTCCTGAACAGAAGCTACTAGTTGGTCACACCCCCTACCCACGCCCCTGGAGAAAATACCCAAGTCCTACTTTCTTCCTTTGTCTGAGCTAGAAACTTATGCTAGGGAAGCAAGACAAAAGGAGGCCATTGCATCACATATAGTGAGTCTATATTCTGCAAAAAGTAAACTTTTTTACCTCTCAACAGAGCAGAATAACAGGCTGAGAGCAGGCATGCAATGGGACTTGGTGGGTCAGGCAGGATCACAGAAGATTCCACTAATCATTGACAGAAAGCTTCATAGGAGACCAGCAGTCAGTCCCCCTTGAGATCAAGTGCAAATGCAGCTGTCTTTAGACTTTGGCTCAAACCCTGATTGGCATGCAAGTGCACGTATACCCCTTCCAGCTCTGAAATTCTATGGCAAGTTACATTCACATTTAAAGTATATAATAAAAACATAGCTCAGAACAACATCAAAACTGGAGTCCCTTGGTGAAACCCCAAGAGTATGGCTCCCGGATACTCTTTTAGCCCAGTAGTGAAGTCACCCCCAAGGTTCACCCTTCAGCCAAAGATTAGACAGCCCCATAAAACAAAATGAGACTCATGGGGCACAACAGCCCAGGGACAAGGACTAGAAGGCAGGAGGGGACAGGAAAGCTGGTAATAGGGAACTGAAGTTTGAGAAGGGACAGTGTTGACATGTTGTGGGGTTGTTAACCAGTCATAAAACAATATGTGTACTAACTGTTCAATGAGAAACTACTTGTTCTGTAAACCTTCATCTAAAGTACAATAGTAAAAACAAACAAACAAACAAACAAACTAGAGTCCCCTGGCCTTGCTCATTACTCCATAAATTCCTACCCCATCACCCAGAAGGCTGGAGGAGTTTCTTGTTCAACAGCTGTGTCCTTGAGTCTC
Organism: Dugong dugon; assembly: GCA_030035585.1. Classification (NCBI taxonomy): domain Eukaryota; kingdom Metazoa; phylum Chordata; class Mammalia; order Sirenia; family Dugongidae; genus Dugong; species Dugong dugon. Next base: position 13,996,491 of record CM057472.1, on the reverse strand, counting down.
CAGCATTTCCATGGATCCTCATACTGGATCTCTTTATTACAGAACTGAAAACGCAAAAGTTGGAATTTAAAAAATAAATAAATAAACATGCCTCAGTGTCTTAGTTATCTAGTGCTGCTATAACAGAAAAACCACCAGTGAATGGATTTAACAAAGAGAAATTTATTCTCTCACAGTCTAGTAGGCTAGAAGTCCAAATTCAGGGTGTCAGCTCCAGGAGAAAGCTTTCTCTCGCTGTTGGCTCTGGAGGAAGGTCCGTCTCATCAATCTTCCCCTGGACTAGGATCTTCTCTGCGTAGAAACCCCAGGTTTAAAGGATGCACTCTGTTCCTGGCACTGCTTTCTTAGTGGTATGAGGTCCCCCTGTCTCTCTGCTCAATTCTCTCTTTTATATCTCAAAAGAAATTGGCTCAAGGCACAATTCAATCTTGTAGATTGAGTCTTGCCTCATTAACATAACTGCTGCCTATTCCAAGTCATTAATACCATAGAGGTAGGATTTATAACACATAGGAAAATCACATCAGATGACAAAATAGTGGACAATCACACAATACCAGGAATCATAGCCTAGCCAAATCGATACACGTATTTTGGGGGGACACAATTCAATCCATGACACTCAGTATCTCCACAAAGAAAGTAAATGGATTCATTAAGTAACGATAGGGATGCCACATTCCATGCCTTTCAGTGTTTTCTATTTCATTGCTTACCACATTCTTCCTGCCCAATAAAGACTCATCTTGCCACTTATAGCTTTCACCCATCGATTTGCTGTTTTTCAAAGCCGTCTGTGTTGAATTCTACCACGTGACTGTCTTAGAGTACAATGTCCTAGTAGGTGGGTTTTATGGATTTCCAACAAAGAGTAACGTACTCTCATTACATGTCAACAAAGTTTTTGGTACTGTGAATCCACATGATACTTACAACGTGTGTTGAATCTTTGGGTGTTCTGTCTAGAAATAGGCTTTGAAAGGTTTGCCACACTCACCCAACAAATCCCCAGTTTGCCTCAGTGCTGTTGACCACCTTTTCCCTTTCCACATCAGGACTATTAGACTCTCTCTCTCTCTCTCTCTCTCTCTCACACACACACACACACACACACACACACACACACACACACACACACACAGATTCCTCCCTTTCTAGTCACCCATCCCTACTCCAAATAGTCACCAAGTCCTATGGACTCTATCACTGAAATTCTCTAGAATCACCCCTTTCCTCTACAGTCCACTGTTCCTCCCTCAGCCCAAGCCTCTATCCCCTCTCATCTGCATCACTACAAGATTTCTCAATTGGCCTCTCATTTCAGTCTTAGTCCCCTCCAAGCCATTCTCCACACTGGCCTTTCTAAAACATAACTTAACTACATCATTTTTCGGCCTAAAAAAATTCAATGAATCTCTACTGTCCCCAGATAAAATCCAAACCCATTAAAATGACAATGATCTGGTTCCAGCCTATATATCTATTATCACCAGGGACAGATTATGCAATAGGCAAGATAAGCACATTGGATCATCCATCCGCCCCTGCCAGGGATTATAAATTTGAAAAGAGACTTTGATTCTGTAAGAAGGTGCTGTGGGATTGGGAGAAAGACAGATGCCAGCCATACCTAGAAGCAGAATCTTTGATGTGGTAAAAAAAAAAAAAAAAAGAAAAGAAAAGAAAAAAAAGGTGTAACTGTTCACCAAAGATTATCTGGTAAACAAGGTAAGCACCATGCTTACCTTACCTATTCGTTAATCTGCCCCTGAGTATCACATCTCAACACCCTACTCTACTACTTATAATCAGTGGTGTGTGCTTTTCCTGGCTCTCATTCCTACAAGACTGAGCACAATGGTATTCCTGCTCCCGTACTCTTCACCCTCTTCCTTGTCTATTCAGGTTTGCTCACATTTCCATACTCGAGTCAACTGTCATTCCCTCCAGGAGATTTTCTCTCCCCTTCCCCTCACATCCCCAGTCTGAATTCAATGCTGCTTCCTTGGGGAATCCCCAAGCACTCTGTACTTGCTCCCCTCCATCCCAACACTTATCACACTTTTGTAATTACTTATTTATATATCCATGTCGTCTACATTGTAGGCTACATTGTAAGCTCCATGAAGCCACAGATCACTGCTCCTCAGTCCACTCAGTGCCTGTTACCGTGCCTAGAACATAGTTGGTAGTCAATAAGTGTGAACTGAGTAAATGTTTAAAGAAAAGTAAAGCTCCCCCAGGTCTCATAGCTATGAGCACCAATAAAGTCACATTAACAACATTAACTAAAAGTCTACTAAATCGAGTCCCCACCTTTTCGTGTTTGATCTCAGACTCTGCAAATGCACACACACACAGCGGAAATTGTTTACACCTGATTCATTCAGCCTGCCTGGAGCTCCCCTGATCCACCTGACCTTACCACAGTCTTCACTGGATCACTGAAGCCCCTTTTCTGGCACTTCTACTATGCTCTGAAGGCTTCGTAACGGTAAAAGAGGACAGGGAGAAGTAGCAGAGAAAGCCTATCTTCTCTGTTAAATGCTCACCAAACCAATACAGCTTGTGTTCCAATTTTATTAGATACCTGCGGGTGAAACATCTAATTTTCATGCCTCTGTTTTGTAGGGAGGTAGCCGGGCATAGAGGTGAAGGCCAGAAATCTAGAACTAGACCACCAGGTTTTACATCCTGACTCTGCCACTTCCTAGGTTGTGTGACCTTGATAAGACACTTTAACCGCTCTATGCCTCAGTTTCCCCATCTGTCAACTGGTGATAACATAATACTTACTTCATAAGATTATGATAAATAAGTTAATGTTAAGCACCATTTCCTGACACATAGTGAATGCTCTATACTATTATAGACTAGTGGGAGATAAAAAATAAAATAGACAAGCAAAATTATTACTGATTGTAATAAGTGCTATGAAGGAAATAAATAGGAAAGTGTAATAGAGAATAACAGGCGAGGTGGGAGTGAGTGTTTTAGGTGAGGCCAGAGACGACTCTTTGAGGTAATAATTTAAGACCTGAAGTTTGAGAAGGAGCCAGCCACACAAATGACTAGGAGAGGAAAATTTCTGGCAGGGTTGCAAAAGGAACAGCAAGCGCAGTTCCTGAGATAGAAAGGATCTTGGTAAGTTCTAAAACTGAAAGAGAATTCTTGCACTGAGCAGACACAGCAAGGGCCAGAGCAATACAGGAGGAGAGAGGAAGGACAAGATTGTGTAGGGCTGATAAGCTGCAGTAAGAAGTTTGGATTTCCTTCTATGTTAAATGGAAAGCCATTGGAGGATTTTAAACTAGGAAGTGACACTATGTAATCTACATATGTAATTCCATACATAAAGTAATCTACATATGTAATCTACCACTTGTTTGTCAGTTTGTCATACAGTTGGGGCATGCAGGTTACTGTGATGCTGGAAAATATGCCACTGATATTTCAAATACCAGCAGGGTCACCCATGGTGGACAGGTTTCAGCAGAGCTTCCAGACTAAGACTGGCTAGGAAGAAGAACCTGGCCATCTACTTCTGAATAAATTGGCCAGTGAAAACCTTGTGGATGGCAGCGAAACACAGTCTGATACAGTGCCGGAAAATGAGCCCCTCAGGTTGCAAGGCACTCAAAATATTACCGGAGAAGAACTACCTCCTCAAAGTAGAGTTAACTTAATGATGTAGATGGAGCAAAGCTTTCAGGACCTTCATTTGCCAACGTGGCACAATTCAAAATGAGAAGAAACAGGTGCAAACTTCCATTAACTATCAGAACATGGAATGTACAAAGTATGAATCAAAGAAAATTAGAAGTTGTCAAAAAGGAAATGAAACACTTGAAGATCAATATCCTAGGCATTAATGAGCCAAAAGGGACTGGTATTGGCCATTTTAAATCAGAAAACCACATGGTCTACTATGTCAGAAACGACAATTGAAGAGGAATAGTGTCACATTCATTGTCAAAAAGAACATTTCAAAATCTATACTGAAATACAACATTGTCGGTGATAGGTTAATATCCATATGCTGAAGAACTGATGTGTTTTTTGATTACGGTGTTGGCAAAGAATACTGAATATACATACCAAGGTCTGCAAGAAAAACGAATAAATCTGCTTTGGAAGAAGTACATCCAGAATGCTCCCTAGAAGTGAGGATTGTGAGACTTCGTTTCACGTACTTTGGACATGTCATCAGGAGGGACTAGTCCCTGGACAAAGACACCATGCCTGGTAAAGAAGAGAGTCAGTGAAAAAGAGGAAGACCCTCAACAAGATGGATTGACACTATGGCTGCAAAGACGGGCTCAAGAGTAGCAATGATTGTGAGGATGGTGAGGATGGTGTATTTCATACTGTTGTACATAGGGTTGCTATGAGTTGGAACTCACTCATTGACACCTAACAACAACAACAACACAAGGAAGACCATTTAATATGACTATTATTGAAATTTACCCACCAATCACTAAGGCCAAAGTTGAAGAAATAGAAGATTATTACCAACTTTTGTAGTCTGAAATTGATCAAATATGCAATCAAGATGCATTGATAATTACTGGTGATCAGAATGCAAAAATTGGAAACAAAAAAAAAAGCATTAGTAGTTGGAAAATATGGCCTTAGTGACAAAAACAATGCCAGTTATCACATGATAGAATTTTGCAAGATCAATGACTTCTTCACTGGAAATACATTTTCAACAACATGAAAGTGATTATACAAGTGGAACGTGCTGGATGGAATGCACAGGAATCAAATTGACTACATCTATGGAAAAAGACAATGGAAAAGCTCAATACCATCAGTCAGAACACAGCCAAGGGCCAACTGCAGAACAGACCATTAATTGCTCATATGCAAGTTCAAGTCGAAGCTGGAGAAAATTAAATAAAGTCCAAGAGAGCCAAAATAAGTGACCTTGGGAATAAACCACTTGAATTTAGAGACAATCTTCAGAATAGATTTGACACATTGAACACTAATGACCAAAGACCAGAAGACTTGTAGAATGACACCAAGAACATTATATATGAAGAAAGCAAAGGGCATGAAAAGATAGGAAAGGAAGAAAAAAAAACAAAATGGATATCAGAAGAAACTCTGAAACATATTCTTGAAAATAGAATAGCTAAAGCAAATGGAAGAAAAGATGAAGTAAAAGAGCTGAACAGAAGATTACAAAGTGAAGCTCATGAAGAGAAAGTAAAGTATTATACTGAAATGTGCAAAGACCTGGAGTTAGAAAACCAAAAGGGAAGAACACACTCAGCATTTCTCAAACTGAAAGACCTGAAGAAAAAATTCAAAACTCATGTTGCAATATTGAAGACCTCTATGGCCAAAATCAATTTCAGACTGCAGATATTGATAGTTACTGGTGATTGGAATGCAAATTTGGAAAAGAGAAGGAACAGTAGTTGACAAATATGGCCTTGGTGATATAAATGATTCTGGAGATCGCACGGTAGGATTTTGCAAGACCAATTATTTCTTCATTGCAAATACCTTTTTTCACCAACATAAACGGTAACTATACACGTGGACCTTGCCAGATGAAATACACAGGAATCAAATCCTCTACGTCTGTGGAAAAAGATGGTGGGAAATCTCAATATCATCAGTCAGAACAAGGCCAGGGGCTGACTGTGGAACAGACCATCAATTGCTCCTATGCAAGTTCAAGCTGAAACTGAAGAAAATTAGAAGAAGTCCATAAGAGCCTTGAGTACGACCTTGAGTATATCCCACCTCAATTTAGAGACCATCTCAAGAATGATTTGACGTCTTGAACACTAATGACTGAAGACCAGACAAGTTGTGGAATGACATCAAGGACATCATACATGAAGAAAGCAAGAGGTCATTAAAAAGACAAGAAAGAAAAAAAGACCAAAATGAATGTCAGAAGAGTCTCTGAGAATGAAGAAAACAAGATACAAGGAAAAGATTAGTCCAAAGGACTAATGGACCACAACTACCACAGCCTCCTCCAGACTGAGTCCAGTACAACTAGATGGTGCCCGGCTACCACCGCTGACTGCTCTGACTGAGATCACAACAGAGCTGGAGAAAAATGTAGAACAAAATTCTAACTCACAAAAAAAGACCAGACTTGCTGGCCTGACAGAGACTGGAGAAACCGCAAGACTATGGCCCCCGGACACCCTTTTAGCTCAGTAATGAAGTCACTCCCGCGGTTCACAGTTCAGCCAAAGATGAGACAGCCCCACAAAACACAACTAGACTAATGGGGCACAACAGTCCAGGGACAAGGACTAGAAGGCAGGAGGGGACAAGAAAGCTGGTAATAGGGAACCAAAGGTTGAGAAGGGAGAGTGTTGACATGTCGTGGGGTTGTTAACCACTGTCTTAAAACAATATGTGTACTGTTTAATGAGAAGCTATTTGTTCTGTAAGCCTTCATCTAAAATACAATTTTAAAAAAGTATTAAAAAAAATAAAGCACTAACATGAGGAGAAAAAAAGAGAGAGAGACTCTGAAACATCCTCCTGAAGATCTAGTAGCTAAAGCAAAAGGAAAGAAGAAATGATTAAATAAAAAAGCTGAACAGAAGATTTCAAAGGGCGGTTCGAGAAGACAAAGTAAAGTATTATAATGACATGTGCAAAGACCTGGAGATAGAAAACTAAAAGGGAAGAACAAGTTCAGCATTTTTCAAGCTGAAAGAACTGAAGAAAAATTAAAGCCTTGAGTTGCAAAATTGAAGGATTCTACAGGGAAAATATTAAATAATGCAGGAAGCATCAAAAGAAGATGAAAGGAATACACAGAGTCACTATACTAAAAAGAATTGTCAATGTTCAGCCATTTCAGGAAGTAGCATGCAATCAGGAACCAATGGTACTGAACGAAGAAGTCCAAGGTGCGCCAAAGTCATTGGCGAAAAGCAAGGCTCCAGGAATTGATGGAATACCAGTTGAGATGTTTCAACAAACAGATGCAGCACTGGAAGTACTCGCTCATCTATGTCAAGAAATTTGGAAAACAGCTACCTGGCCAACTGATTGGAAGAGATCCATATTTACGCCTATTCCCAACAAAGGTGTTCCAATTGAATGTGGAAATTATCGAACAATATCATTAATATCACACACAAGTAAAATTTTGCTGAACATCATTCAAAAGCGGCTGCAGCAGTGTATTGACATCAAACTGCCAGAAATTCAAGTCAGATTTGGAAGAAGATGTGGTACCAGGGATATCATTGCTGATGTCAAATAGATCCTGGCTGAAAGCAAAGAATACCTGAAAGATGTTTACCTGTGTTTTATCGACTATGCAAAGGCATTCGACTGTGTGGGTCATAACAAATTAGGGATAACATTGCAAAGAATGGGCATTCCAAAGCACTTAATAGTGGTCATGAGGCAGTCATTCAAACAGAACAAGGGGATACTGCATGGTTTAAAGTCTGGAAATGTGTGTGTCAGGGTTGCCTCCTTTCACCGTAATTATTCAAGCTGTATGCTGAGCAAATAATCCGAAAAGCTGGACTATATGAAGAAGAATGGGGCATTGGGGTTGGAGGAAGACTCATTAACAACCTATGCTATGCAGATGACACTACCTTGCTTGCTGAAAGTGAAGAGGACTTGAAGCACTTACTGATGAAGATCAAAGACCACAGCCTTCAGTATGGGTTATGCCTCAACATAAAGAAAACAAAAATCCTCACAGCTGGACCAATAAGCAACATCATGATAAACAGAGAAAAGATTGAAGTTGTCAAGGATTTCATTTTACTTGGATCCACAATCATCACCTATGGAAGCAGAAGTCAAGAAATCAGAAGATGCATTGCACTGGGCAAATCTGCTGCAAAATGACTCTTTGAAGTGTTAAAAAGCAAAGATGTCGCCTTGAAAAGTAAGGCGGGCCTGACCCAAGCCACAGTGTTTTCAATCGCCTCATACACATGTGAAAGTTGGACCAAAGAAGAATTGATGTATATGAATTATGGTGTTACCTAAGAATATTGAATGTACCATGGACTGTCAGAACAAACAAATCTATCTTAAAGAAATATAGCCAGAATGCTCCTTAGAAACAAAGATGGCAAGACTTGGTCGCACATACTTTGGACATGTTATCAGGAGGGACCAGTCCCTGGAGAAGGACATTATGCTTGGTAAAGGAGAGGATCATCAAAAAAGAGGAAGACCCTCAATGAGATGGACTGACACAGTGGCTGCAACAATGGACTTGAACACAGGAACAATTGTGAGGATGGTACAGTATAGGGCAATGTTTTGTTCTGTTGTACATAGGGCCACTATGAGTTGGAGCCAACTCAGCAGCACCTAACAGTAACAATCTACGTGCTTTAAGATTATTCTGGATAATGGGTTGAAGAGTAAGCAAAAGTCAAAGCAGGAACATAAGTAAGAGACTACTGTCGTCATCCCGGCTAGAGGTGATGGTGGCTGGCACTAGGGGGAAGACAGTGGTGATATAAGGAATAAATGGTCTAGAGTGTTACTTGCAGAGAAAAAGTAGTGGTCTCTGCAACAAAGCAGAGCTGGCTGAAACATGAAATGTTAAAGACAAGGTGAATTAACCTCCCTTACTATAACCTGAAGGGCAGAGATGCTCTTATTTGTAAGCATGGTTTTCCATGGAAGACAAACCATCACTACTGTCAACAACGCAAAGAAATAATTACAAATGCCCACTATGGGGTATAGCTCTGGGGTTCATACAGATGACTTGGTTCCAGGATGGGTACAAATACCTTCTTTTTCTCCTGATACATATCCCTGTAGCTATTTTTTTATTTTTATTATTATTATTTTTACAAACCTTCTAAATAATAAAAAAAATCAGATAAAATAGATATTAGCTCAAATAACCTTGAAAGAATTAATTGACTTGTTTTAGGTCATTTATGAAGCCGTAGATTTATATTTTATGTTTTAGTATGTTGTAGAGTATGTTAGAGCCCTCTTGTAATACATATTTACAGTACATTCATGAATATTTTATAGAAATTGGAAGATAATTTTATTTTAAATTAGATAAGATTAAATGATTAGATTGATTTTTTCATATTTTCCTTTTGTAAATACTGATGATCATATACATGGTTGTTTTTTATGTTACGTTCTTACTCAAGAACGTAGCTCCAAAGAGGGAAATGAAATTTCCTTCACGAGAGTTTTTAGAAATTCACTCTGGCAAAAGTGGAGTCTGCCTATAGTCTTTACTTTTTCCTAGCTCAGTTTCACACCTAGCAGAGGTTTTAAAGTAATCCATTAGTAATCTTTTTCCTCCACTCCCAACCAATTGAAGCTTCATCTCTCATATTTTTTTTTATCACTAAAATAGTAGGGTTCATCTAAGAAAAGTATTACCAAAACATTACAAGTGCAAAAAAATAATCAAATCATATCAACATATATTTATCAGATAACTAATACTTGAATTCCTTTCCCCTATATATTCCCTCTCAAATTCCATTATTTCATCCCTACTAAAAATAAAGTACATATAGAATTGTGTTGCCTAAGGAAACAGCCTACTAAATAAAGAGAGTGGAGAGAGCTATGGTCAGAGGAAAATAAAAGAAAATCACCCCCAATTTTAAGGGCTACTGGCTCCCTGTCCACTTCTCTCAAGCATGACTTTTAAGATAAAAGCTCCAGGGAATTAGCATTTGTTGAGCATATAATTTTAGACAGCACCGAGCTAATGTGAAAAGTTCCTGCTTTTTCTTAAATTGGCCATATTTCTTACCATCCAGAGAAGAAGCAAGTTCAGCAAAAGGAAAAATTGATACAATGAAGAAAATAAGCACAGCAAGAACTGGGAGGTAAGGCAAAATTTGTGAGAAGTTGTTATGGATTGAATTGTGTCCCCCCAAAAAATATGTGTTATAAATCCTAACCTGTATGTCTGTGGTTATAATCCCATTTGGGAATGAGTTGTCTCTGTTATGTTAATGTGACGGGATTAGTGTGGGGTATGTTTTGAGTCAATCTCTTACAAGATATAAAAAGAGCAGATTAGAGAAGCAGAGTGGGGAGGAAGAGAGATGCAAGGCCACATGAAGATCACCCAGGAGCAGAAGCTTAGAAGAGACAAGGACCTTCCTCCAGAGCTGACAGAAAGAGAAATCCTCCCCTAAAGCCAGTGCCCTGAATTCAGACTTCTAGCCTCCTAAACTATGAGAAAATAAATTTCTGTTTGTTAAAGCCACCCATTTGTGGTAATTCTGTTATAGCAGCACTAGACAACTAAGACAGACATCAAGTCAATTAACATTTGTTTAGTCAATGCATGAAAGAATAGATGAAGACCAGCGGATGAAAAACCAGCCAAGAGACTCCAGGTTAAAATATATTTAAAGAATACTTTGAGTTGAACATTATTTAAACAATAACTCACAAGTAACTTGGAAGTTTTTAAATGTCTGAACTAGGAGGCTCTCAAATCCATTGTTGAGCTAGAAAGTCTATATACTGAGTTTACGAGCACATAAGTCAGGGGAAACTGCATGTCTTCAAATTGGTCATCCATTATACTTATGTGTAGAGGATAGTCTATTTCTGGGCTGGCTGAGCTGATGTTAAAGGATCCATTTCACCCATTAGGTCAATATCCAAGATGGCAAGCTTATCTGATTTGTCTAAGACTCTGACTCCTAGAGCCAGATTTGAAATCTGGCAAAAGAGCAAGGAAATTACCAAATCGAAATGAAAGTGGATTTATAATGGTCATTTTTAAATGGGATACATCATTTTTGAAGGCCAAGAAAAAAATCAAAGAAGTGAAGGAAAGTAGGGGTACAGAGGAATGTGGCACTTTTAGAAATCCCGACAGACAAACAGGATGCCCTTCCCCTAAAGGGTTTAAAGATCCAAAACCCTAGAAGTCTAGCTGGTCTCCCTGCTTTTGCCTCTGTGATCCTGTAATATATTCTCAACACAGAAGCCAGGCAATCCTATTAAGCATGAGTCTGATCATGCCCCTAATCTCCTCAAAACTTTCCAACAACTTCTGTCTGACCTCATTCAGAGTAATGACTAAATCCTGCAGGGTCCCATGTGAAGCTAAAAGGTTGGGCCCAAAGCAGAAGACTCCACCAGATGTTTCTGGATTTTGGCTACTCAGCATCTGTATATCCTGCCAGGCTGGGGAAGATCCTCCCATGGTATGGGCAGGGTCTATAGCAGTGGAAGTGGGACTGTTCCCTGTTGCCCTTCTCTAACAGTCACATGACCCAGACTAGGCCAATCTAGTTTGTGTTTTCACATCACTCTCCCAAGGTTCAAAGACAGAGAGTATTTGCAGTAATAGAATCAAGGATTCAGTGGATGTGATGTTGTATATGGTAGCAACAGCACCACCAACAGCAAGTGTCCACCTCCAGCGGTGCCCACAGGGGCATCCCAGCCAGACCATTCTTGGGGCACGATTCTGGCAGTGTTCTTGGCTGCTGAGCTTTCTTTGACACCTGCCCATTTCCTAAGCATGGTTCTACAACCTCCCGTTTGATCCTGAGTGCTACTATGGCCTTCCAATAAATTCCTTTTCTTCTTAGATTATCCAGAGTCCTTTTCTGTTGTTTACAACTGAAAAGCATGATGAGTAAGATGAGCTTTGTTGCACGTTGATGAATCTTTGAACATGGACAGGAAGTCCTAGCAGCAAGTAAGGTGCAGAGAACCAGCTTGTTCTGCATAATAAAGGAGGCAGAACTGAGTTTCTGGGGGTACCCAAGGGAAGGTGGCCTGGAGTGGAGCCTTGAAAGGGAGAGAGGAGCATGAACAGTATGCCTGAGAAGCCTGTGAAAGTGGCCAGAAATTCCCAGTAAGCAACAGGAGGAATCAATAAAGAGATTGGAAAGAGAAGCTCCTGTCCTGAATCTTCTCTGCCCATCATTCATTTTGTTACTGGACTGCTCTTTGTGAAGGTTTGCAATTCCAAAAACTCAGACAGAGTGTCATTTGCTAGAGCGGAATCAAAAATTAAATTAAATTAAAAATCAAGACCTGCAATTAATATAACATAGTTCATAAAGGAAATGTTCTACATCCAACTTTGGTGAGTAGTGTCTGGGGTCTTAAATAAAGCTTGCGAGCAGCTAAGATACATCTATTGGGCCCATCACGTTCAGAGCAAAAGAAAATGAAGAAAATCAAAGACACAAGGAAAATAGTAATCCAAAGGACTAATAGACCACCTGAACCACAATCTCCACCAGCCTGAGCCCAGAAGAACTAGATGGTGCCCAGCTACCACCACTGACCGCTCTGACAGGGATCCCAATAGAAGGTCCCAGACAGAGTGGGAGAAAAATGTAGAACAAAAATTGAAATTCACAAAAAAAGACCAGACTTACTTGTCTGACAGCAACTGGATGAGCCCCTGAGACTATGGCTCCCAGACACCCTGCTAACTCAGAACTGAAGCCACTCTCCAAGTCCACCTTTCAGCCAAAGATTAGAAAAGTTTATAAAACAAACAGTAACACAGTGAGGAACGTGCCTCTTAGTTCAATCAAGTATAGGAGACCAAATGGGCAACACCTACCCAAAAGCAAAGACGAGAAGGCACGAAGGGACAGGAAACCTGGAGGAATATACAAGGGGAACCCAGGGTGTAAAGGGAAACGAGAGGGCCGACACATTGTGGGGATTATAACCAATGGCACAAAACAATTTGTGTATACATTTTTAATGAGAAACTAATTTGCAGTGTAAACTTTCACCTAAAACTCAATAAGATTTTTAAACAAATGTTGTTACTGAGAAGAAAAGAATGCTTAAAAAAAAAAAATCAGAACCTAAGTTGTTGTTAGGTGCCGTTGAGCTGATACCAACTCATAGCGACCCTACAGGACAGAGTGGAACTGCCCCATAGGGTTTTCAAGAAGCAGCTGGTGGATTTGAACAGTGCACCCTTTGGTTAGCCAAGCTTTTAACCACTATGCCACCAGGGCTCCAGAACCTAAGTTAATCTATGTTAAATATGATGTAATATGGGGCATGTATTCATTCTGCTTCTACAGGACTACAGTCTTTTGGCTGAGTAAACATTTTATTGCTTGCTCATCATTATTCAGAAATTGATTTACTGAAACTTGAAACTTTGGAACAAAATTAACCAAGAATGCTATATTTATGTGGTGAGTAATGATAGGAATTCCATAAACCCCACAGGAAAATCATTGCATTATTCTACAGTCCCACCTTCAGGATTCATCTTGGTCTCTGTCTCAGTCTCTTTCTCTCTTTGCCTAGTCTATTCTCCCTGTCTCTGTCTCCCTCTGTGTGTGTCTATCTGTATTGTTTCTTCTTTGTCAGTTCGTTGTTGAGTCTTTGCAGCTTACAAACATATATACGATTTATCAAGATAACACAGATTCAAAGTAGATGAGATAAAAAAGGAAGACACAAAATGGGGGCAGAAATGAGACTAATACAAAAATGCATACTGTGAAGTCCTCCTCACAAGCTGTGGGTGCCATAAATTTGGCTTTACACTTTCTGGCAATCATTCCAAAGATGGAAACACAATTCTGTGTCCAGGAGATAAAATTCTGCCAATTTCTCAGGCTTCCTACATCTGCATAGTAACATAATTTATGAAAATGATGCATCACAATGACACAATTTATCAGAAAATTCCTCCACCTCACAAATGGCCCTGCCACACTTAATAAGCAGAAATAGCTGGCAGAAATTTCACTCGTCTTCCTTGGCTGGAAGAGCCAGTTTCCCAGTGCACTTGATGGGAGTATTACTTCACACAGCAGGTAATAAATTTGTAGAATTCATTACCCCCAGAAGAAGGTGCAGGCAAGAAATAGAAATGTATTCAAAAAGGGTTGGTCAAATTTATAAATAATGAAGCTGTAATGGCTCTTATTTAGTTTGTATTTAATAACATTTTATACCATGGTTTACCCTACTTATTCACCTAATACTTAAAAGTGCATCCCAAAGCTCCTTACTTATATCTCTGATAGGATCTCTGATGATATATATAACAGCTGATATACATATTTATTTCTATATAGAAATATTATATTAGAAATACTCCTATATTTCAAATTTTGCTGAAATTTGGGGGTATTTTTGTTTAAATATAGATAAGACAATTTAACTGTCTTTACATTTTCATTATAATACTGCTCAACACAACTAAATTAATCATTCTAATGTGGCAGTCCCAACTTGCATACTACTTATAGAACAAATTATGTGTTGACAACCCAACTGAAGTAAACCTGGCTCTGGGAACATTTTTGGAAACTTTTTTGTTGCTCAGGGTCCAAAAGGGAGTGAGAAGGTAATTGGGGTTGAGTTAAGCTTGAGTGGCGCTTTGCATGGGCAAGGGTAGGTTGAGGCTCTGCTGTTTTCTACAGCAGCTGGAGCCTTCCCAGTCTATGATCAGGCCTTCCTCAAGGATGGCAGATACATGTTGAGTCCTTTCAGGGAACCAGCAAGACTGCTGCTGGCACAACTCCAAAGGGTACCAATGTGCCACTCAGCCAGCCAGGACTGAAAGCCCTCTCAAAAGTCTCTGGGCATCAAGATGAGAGACAGGACTCTACTAGGCTTCAGATCACTTTCTTCTCTTCAATCTGGGGGAATTCAGGAGAATTTAGTAAGTCTCTGAGTGACTTGGAACAGGTAGCTGCAAGCTTCCTTGGCTTTGTAAGGAAAGAAGAACACCTGGGCACTCAGGGAAGAGACTGAGGTGAAAATTGACAGGGTTGTTTGGACCTTTTGAATTCCAGGAGTAGTTTTCTGGAATGATTTTAGAAGTGGGAGTGAGGGTGATAAAATTAATTTTTCAGCAGTGAAGATCTGCTGTTTGTTGTGTTTGGAGTTTTGAAAACTTTTATGAATACAGGAGCCCTGGTGGTACAGTTGTTAAGCACTGGGCTGTTAACTGAAAGCTCAGAGGTTTGACCCCACCAGTCTCTCCCACGGGAGAAAGTTGTGGCAGTCTGCTTCCATAAAGACTTGGGTTTGAGTTACGAACACAGCAGAGGCAGGTCTCATGACCTAAATACATGCCAAGAAATAAAGGCCATAGTGTTTTCCTGGATCTACCTTCCTCTGCGTTATGCTGGGGCTTGTTCTGAGCCCTATCACATGGGAATATGACCTTGGAAAAGTCCTTTACTTCCTCTGTATATTCTTCCTCACCTGTAAAATTGGGTGGTTGGACTGGATTATCCTGAAGGTCTCTTCCAGCTCCAAGCTTCTGTCACTCTGGCCTGGGCTCATGGCTCTGTTGGTATAAGCAGCAGTGCTAGGTCCATGCTCCTGCTGCTCCAGTCTAAGCCGTGATCATCCTAAGACGCTGGCACTGGAGACCCTGCCTGGCCACCTGATAAACTTGCATGGTGCTCCTAAGCACTGATTTTTCTCCTGGTAAGGAGTCCCTGGGTAGCACAGATGGCTAACACACTTGGCTGCTAAATAAGAGGTTGGAGATTTTAGTCTACCCAGAGGCACCTTAAAAGTAAGGCCTGGCAGTCTATTTCCAAAAAAGTCAGCCACTGAAAATGTAATGCACCAGACTGAGACCAGAAGAACTAGATGGTGCCCAGCTACCGACCACTCTAACCAAGATCACTGTAGAAGGTCCCGGTTAGTGTGGGGAAAAAAAATGTGAACAAAATTCAAATTCATAAAAACGATCAGGTTTATTGGTCAGAGAGAGACTGGAGGAACCCCTGAGACTACGGCCCTTAGACGCCCTCCTAACTTGGAACTGAAGCCGTTCCTGGAGATCACCTTTCAACCAAATAATAGACAGGCTTATAAACAATAACACACGTAAGGAAAGTGCTCCTGGAACAATCAGCTACATGAGACCAAAACGACAACATATGCCCAAAAGCAAAGATGAGAAGGCAGGAAGGGGCAGGAAAACCAGATGAATGGAAATGGGGAATTCAAGGTGCTAATGGAGAGAGGGCTGATACACTGAGGGGATTGCAACCAATGTCACGGAACAATTTGTGTATAAACTGCTGAATGGGAAAATAATTTGCTCTGCAAACCTTCACCTAAAGCACAATTTAAAAAAAGAGAAAATGCTATAGAGCACAGTTCTAGTCTGACAAACACTGGGGTCACCATGAGTCGGAACTGGTGTTGGTGGTGGCAAAAGAGCAAAGTTCATCTCACGGAATATTTCTGATGAAATGTAAAAGCATGTTTATATGTACTCATGTTTGCACTAAGCAAGAATTGTTTGAAGGTTGCCAGGGACTACCTGGAGAGAGCTGGGGAAGCAAAGCAGGCTACTCGCTTTCCTTTTCTGTAAAATTAGAGTGAAAAATGACACCTGTCTCAAGATGCTGTAAAGTCAAATGAAATCATATTCAGCGATCACGGTGACCTGTGTACACAACGCTATCAATCCTATGGCGAGTGCCACTGCAAGGTGGGTATGATTATCCTCTTTGCACAGAAGAGAAAACTAAGGTCCAGAGAGAGTGAAGAATATTCCCCAAAGCCACATGACTGGGAAGTGGTACAACTGGGTTTTGAACACAAAAATATCTGACTCCAAAACTCATTGCTCTTCACTGGTATATTTATCAATTGTTTGACTTTACAGTGATCAATATGCATGGGCTTTGGCATCAGAAAGACAGGGACTTAAAAGCTGACTCTACCACTTACAAATGGTGACCCTGGATAACTAACTAATCTCCCTGGACCTTAGTTTCCTCATCCATGAAGATCAAGCAAGATTATATATGCAAAGCACCTGATACATGGTAGGCATTGAACAGATGGTAGCCTTCTTCCTACCTTAGTTCATAATCTCCCTAAAGCAGACCCTGACAAAAGGGTGGCATGCATTAATTTGTTCTGGAGATGATTCTCAAAGATACAGATGAGAAAGTGGGGAAAGTGAGATGGGATAGGGAAAAAAGCCAATAAAGGGCCCGGTAGCGGGCAGGCAACCACTTTGAACACCTGGGCACAAACTACTTAAGGCCCTCCGAGAAAATGTGTGGAAGCCAGCTCAGAGTCATCCCAGTCCTCAAACTGTGTTCTTGTTGTTGTTATTAGCTGCTGTTGATTCAGACCCCGACTTGAAACCTGTTCAGCATCATAGCAACACACAAGCCTCCACTGACAGACAGATGGTAGCTGCACTTGAGGTGTGTTGGCCAGGAATCAAACCCAGGTTTCCTGCATAGAAGGAGAGAATTCTACCACTAAATCACCACTGTAGTAAAATCACCCAGGGGACTTGGTTGCCTGGCCCCACACCCAGAGTTTCCAATTCAGTATTTCTGGGGTGGGGCCCTGGAATTTGCATTTTCTAACAAGTTCCCAAGCGATGTTGATGCTGCTGGTCTGGGGGCTACATTTTGAGAACCACCTTGCTAGAAGACTGGAGAGGGAGGCTTTCTCTGGAGCTCATCGCCACTGGTTAGATCTCCATTGTTTGAAGATTGTCCTGGGGGTTATTAACTCACACACGCACACATTTCTGGATTGGCCTACTGTAGCCAAGAAAGTTTGTGCAGTATCAAAGCAAGCTTTTAGGCAGAGCCAAAGAAAGACAGAAGCTTAGAGGTAGGAAGCTGTTAGGACATGGGCAATTATCCCTCGCAGCTGTTGATGAACCCAGGTAAGCTGAGGAGGTGGGGTGGGCATCAACAGCATCTGCTACACTTTCACTTCCTTGTTGCTGCTGCATTTGTGGCCCTTATAGAGAGTGTAAAGTACCAAGGACATTGGTAGAGAAAACTCTGAGCCCAATAGTCACGAAGGTGGAAACTCCCTCAGCCCAAAGGTGATTGATGGTGCAGTAAGAACTCTTCCATTTCAGTAATTTCTTCAGAAAATTAAAGGAATGGAGGGGGAGAGGAATGGGGACAAGCAGAGAGCAGTCAGCAGTGAGTGACTCTTCGGTAACCAGCATACCCTCTGTGACCCACTGCAGACCCCTAACCCTACCAAGGCGCTTCTCAGCTACAAAGGGGACACATTTTACATGTAAATCATGCTGAGTGCAGCGCTCTCCCACATGCTCTTTGTGCCCTGTGGAGACCACTGCTAACACTGGTGATAAAATGGGAGAGCTCCATTATTCTGTTCCGCATGTACATTTAATTGTCAACAGTGCAATAGCTTTAACTGCAAATAAGCACAATCCCATTGCCCATCAATTGTTTGATGGGAGGAAAACAGGCAGTTTGGAGATGATTTTGAGATGAGAAACATCATTATTATCTTTTTATATGAGGTTTTGTTTTCATTCTTCACTTCCCTCACCCTCTCCTCAGTGATTATATTTTTCCACAAATTCACCGTCAAATACTAGAGCCAACACAAAATATTCCAGCGTTCATCTGAGTCCTGAGGCTTTCATTTACTAATTCCAAGTATCATGGTAGGTTTTTCCTTGTCTAAAAGCACTTTCTTATCTCTTAATTTGTTCCTCCTCATAACAGTGCTTTGAGCTTAGAAAGTGGCCAGGAGTGCTATTTCCAAAAGGGGAAAACTGAGGCACAGAGAGTGAGCTGACTTTTCCAGAAACTGAGTGGCAAAGGTAGGTAGAACTGAGTCACACTAATGGGCTGAGTGTCACATTTGCGCGTATGGTTAGAAAAATTTTGTAAATAATTAATTATCAGCAAGAATAGACAATTCCCCATAGTTCCTCTTCCTTTTATTCAAGCAAATAGCAGATATCTTTGCTCCTTGACCCAGGGAAGTTATGTGACACACACACACACAAAAAAAAAACAATTGGCCCTGGTAAATTTCACAAGTTTCCCGGGGAGGTAAGAAAGAAGGTAGAAGAGCAGGGGAGGGGTGGTGGAGAGGTACAGCAGAGACGTAAGATAATGAAGGAACGTGGAAGGAGAAAAAGTCTCCCAGACCAGAAAAGAACTTCCTGAGATGAGGGAGGAGTGGAAGGAAAAGGCTGTGTCCCAGGTCAGCAGGAACCCAGACCCCACTTCCTGACATTGCAGCAGGGAGGGGGCAAGACCCTGACAGGAATGCTGTGTGGTTATGACACCCTCGGCACAAGACCCTGCACTCAGCAAAGATTTCTAGAGCTCAACAAGTTCAAGGTCCCTAGGTGGTGAAAACAGTTTGTAGTCAACTACTAACCAAAAGGTCAGCAGTTCAAACTCAACCAGTGGCTCCACAGGAGAAAAGACTTGACAATCTATTGTTCCCTTAAAGATTACAGCCTAGGAAACCTTATGGGGCAGTTCTGTGCCGGAATATAGGGTCATGAAGAGCAGGAATTGACTTGACAGCACACAACAGCATGCTTGTTCTGGAGTCCCTGGGTGGTGCAAATGATTAATGCACTCAGCCGCTAACTGAAAGTTTGGAGGTTTGAGTCCACCCAGAGGTGCCTCAGAAGAAAGACCTGGTGATCTACTTCTGAACAATCATTCCTTGAAAACCTTATGGAGCACAGTTCTACTCTGACACACACTGGGATGGATCTCCAAGAGTCAGAAACTGACTCAACAGCAAAAAAAAAAAAAAAAGTTTGTTTTGGTACCAGCAGCCTTCCTGGGGAAGATCTTATGTAAAATGGTGGTGGAAAGCTTACTCTAGATCTTTCATCCGGAAAGGCTAGTGCCCCCTCCAGGCCTGCCATCTGCTGCCTCCTAGCTCCAGGGCTACATCTTCCAATATAGTTGCTCAGGACACACCTTTCCCTACCACCAACAAAACACTTCCCTGTAGTTCCAAATAGATTATCTAATAATTGTCCTCAGTCTCTCCCCATCCCAACCCTGAGGAGATATAACACACAAATTACAACTTCCATCTCAAGCAGCAGACGACTCTGCAGAAATTCTCAGGTGAGGGCACGAGGGGAGAGGGAGCTTGGATCCAAATGGAATGATAGTTAGGAAGGGAGATGAGGCATGAGCTCTTTATCTTTACCCCAAAGTCATGGACTTGAACACATTTGCCCTAGTTCAGAGATCATCTTCAAAATCTGGGCGTAGCCATTAGACTGCTATAGACGTGTGAGCCATGCAGTACAAAAGGCTCAGGAGCACTGCTTTATATTAACTCATAACATTGTATTTATCATCATCATTTCATCATATTGTCACTACCACTACTGCTTACAGCTAATACTTCCTGAGGATTTACCACGAACAGGCATTATTTTAAGTGCTTTCAGTTGCACACAAACTGTCGGCAACATGTATTTGTATTTTCATCTCCAGTTTCACGTGGGGAAACGAAGGCACGAAAAGGTCAAACAGTTTGTCCAACAAGATGGTTAGTTGAGAGACAGAGAACAACCCCTGTGGTGTGAGCTGTGAGCGCTGAACCGCTCTGCTACACTGTGTGTAGAGGGGTTAAGAGTGTGTTATGTATATTATGAGGCCATGCCAAGCGGATATGATCATGGGAGAACCAGATTTCTTCCCAATTCATAGTGTACTGATCAGAGTTCTTGGTTGCAAATAGACATATCTCAGGTCAACCTAAGCAGAAAAGGAATTTATTCAAAGGATATCAGGTGAATCACAGAATCAATAGAAAGTGCAGCAAACAAGGCTTGGGTGGACGTTAAGGGCAGTGAGGCACAGTGAAGACCTTTCCATAAGAATGGTCCACTCAGGACCCACCACCAGCATTGTTGCCTCTAGCCATTGGCAATGCCTCTCCCAGGCTTTGCCACCCAGGTGCTGCCTGGCTCTAACTCAGGCAAGGTCACCAGGAATAATGTCTGTATGGCCCCCATCTTCTGTCCCTCCTTCAGGTTCCAAGGGCTCAGTCGGAAGAAGTTGACTGGCCATGCTTAAGTCACAGGCTCACCCCATGTCTAGCTAAGGATCTAATTAGTCACCTATTGCCACAATAATGCTGCATAACAAACCACTTCAAAACTCAAGAGTTTATAGCAACAAATATTTGTTTTTCTGGCTCACTGCAGGTCAGCTGAGCAGCTCTGCCTCAGGCTGCAGGTTGGCTGGGCTCGGTTCCAAACTTCGGGTTGGGATCAGGTTTGCTCCATGTATCTCTCACACTTCTTGGACTAGAGGCTCTACAAGGCATATTTTTCTCATGGACAATATCAGCAGTTCAAGAGAGTAATTGGAAACAAATGATGCCTCTTAAGGCCTTACCCCTGAACTGGCATACCTCCCCTTGCACCAGAACAAGCCTTGTGGCCCAGTCCAGCGTCAATGGATGGGAAAACACACTCCCCGCTCTCTAATGGGAGGGACAGCAAAGTAACATAATAAAGGGCATGGATGTGTAATTCTAATGAAGGAGACTGCAGAGTACTGCGAATTTACTCTACCACATGGGCCAAGGAGAAGAAATGTGCTTCTATTCCCCCCAAAATAGAAAGGATGTTCAGCTTCTAATCAGCCAAAATGAAAAAGTCCACTACTTATTTTAAGGGAGGCCTTCTGGAGACAATGGATGAACCCAGAGGAACCTTAGAAGTGAGAAATCCTCCCACTTACATGATGAGTTAAAGTCCCAACAGTCCAGCTTAGGGTCCGGATTCTATTGTAAGCTTTTGAAGATATATGCTTATTCAGTATGTTTCAGTCTATGCTACCCAGCAATTGTGTTATTTCCCTGGACGATTTTTTCAATTTTTATTAGAAATGGCAGCTCGTTTATTAAAAAGCAGGAACTATTATATTGAAGAAAAATACAAGCAACAGTAATAAGGTGCTAAAAGATATGAAAGCCCTATCTTATGATAGAGAGGAACTAGCTAGCTCTTTGGAGGGTTTGCGATTTGAGTAGTTTATTAAATCTGACACTAGGTCTGCAATTACCACCAATTATTTGGTCATAGTGTCAGTTCCATTTAAAGTGAGAAAGTTAGTGATGGCATCAGCTTATATTTAATAACTGATTTTAGAGAAAACCACTTTGTGCTCAATTTCTACTTCCTGACCTCCTGATCTCCAAGTAAAAGCTTTATACCTGTGGGTTGCTTTGATGAACCCACCCCAGGAGTGCAGTCACTAGATGCTATTATGGGCTGACAGTGAGTTATATTTTCACTCAATCATTCATCCATCCTACAAACACACAGGTGTACCCACCAAGTACTAACCCCTGCAGTAAACTCCTTCTAAACATGCTGCATTCAGCTAAAATGTTGAACCTTAAGAATCTTACCCACTTTACTAAGAGGGCCTTCATGCTCTGAGCAGGAAGAGATTTCATAGTTTCTTTTGTGGAGGTGATTGTGTATGAGAAAATTCATCTTTCCAAAACTATAAATCAACCTCCTCTTTATTCATTCAGTAAGAGTTGGGTGACCCTGATGGATGGATTTTGTTTAAATTCATGGTCCTTGGGATGAATGAATGACTCTCAAGTCCCCAGGAATGCTAGTAGGAGAGTATCTTGCCCAACCTTCCTAAGCTTGGGACATGAGCTAGTGGTAGACAAGACTAGTTTGCTGGGTCTTTTGACACTCTCCCCTCTTTCTTATGTCAACATCAGTAACAGACCTTGGTCTATCAATAGGATGTCATATTGGAAATCTGGGATCTGGATTTGGAAAATATGGTTTCAAGTTACAGTACTGCCACTTAGAAACTGTCAGACTTTGAACACTTCATTCATCCTCTTCCAGTCACTGCAACCTATTCCATAAAATGAGTGAATTGTGATTCAGACTAGATTCTTGACTTTCAAAAAGTTTTTAATCATAACCCACAGTAAGAAACACATTTCTGTTGTGACTCAGAGCATGCATATGCATAGATGTACATAAACACCTGAAACAAACTTCATGAAGCAATTCTTTCCCTTCTGCACGTGATGCACTCTGAGATTTGCTGTTCTATTGTATTTACTGTTTTTATTCTAGTCGTGCCCCAGTAAATTGATTTCAGGACCCGCAAGTGAATCACAGCCTACAGTTTGGACTAAATAATCTTCAAGTTTCCTTCCAGCTCAAATGATAGGATTATAGAATCAAAGTTTTGTGGCTATTTAATTCAATATTCTGTCTTACACAGACAGTCCAGAGAAGTGGCCTCCCAGTCTCTGACCCAAGCCCTATTGCCCCACAGTTTACCCCTTGTCATTAGGGGAATAACTCCAAATAATGAAGTTTCCAAACATAAGTGAACTCACTCTATTAAAAAAAAAAAAAAAATTCTTTCTGTTTCCCCTACTTGTGGTATAATCTCCTACAAATTATATCAAATGTAGGTGAATTAAGAACTAAGTGTTTTATACTTTAATATCTTGTCCTTATATTTCTAGATACTTGTGTTTAGTATCTTGTTTACCCCGCTCTGGGTTTTTTGCTTGATTTGGCTTCTTTTATTCCCTTGTTCTCTTGATTTACCATTATGATTCTGGAATCTAAACAACAACAAAAGAAAGAAAAACAGAAAGCATAAATTTAAGACATTTTACCATCCAACCAACCAATATGTCTGGATAAAATAAATGTCTCGATTCAGCTTTGGCATAAAGAGAACTACTGGGAAGAGAGTAGACTGGGGTCATCTTTTTTAAATTTATTAAGTTTTGATGGAGTGGGAGAGAAAGAAGAGATGGGGAAGAAGAAGGAGAACATTGGATAGAGCTATGTATATTTTTATTCAAACAGACAAGTAAACGAAGACTGAGAGCATCTTTAAACCTTTCGGTAAAGGCTTCTGACTTGAGGCAACACATGTCATCCTCTGTCTCGAGCTGTTTTAGGAGACAGAGACTGAAATAGAAAACCAGCCATCGTGATGAAATGTGACAACTTGCTTCAGAAAAGACTTGTTTGATGTGTTTCCAACTGGATGTTTCTAAAATTTATGGCAGTTTCAGACAAGATTTCTAAAGAAATCCTTTCTCATTCTCATTTCAAGCTTTTAGATCTGCAATACCCTTATCACAGCTACAGAGAGGCACCAGAGAAAAAGTTTCTTCCCAACAGGTTTCACAAAGTACACTTTACTCTTCAGAAGATGTGTCTCTCCTCGGCCAAACTCAGGTATCTCTCTCTCTCTCTCTCTCTCTCTCTCTCTCTCTCTCTCTCTCTCTCTCTCTCTCTCTCTCTCTCTCTCTCTCTCTCTCTCTCTCTCTCTCTCTCTCTCTCTCTCGGATCCCACTTACTCATCTTTCCCAGCAGCACCACCCCTTTCTTACCCTTATTTTGGAGAAATTACTTGCCTTCTCAGGGGCTCGGTTTTCTCATCTGCACAATGAAGAGATACAATTATATAAGCCCTAATGCCCCTTCAACATGTCACATTCAGGGACTCAGAATTTACTGCAAGCCTGAAAACATTTTGTAGGATTCATTGCATCCATAATAATAGGGAGGATAGGAGGAAATATGCTAGAAAGTCACATAAAGAGAAAAAATAAAGAAATGTTTTAAAACAAGGATTGAGCTTCTAATAATGGCCAAGTAAAGAACGTACCAGAGCAAACCCTTCACAGAAAGCTACTATAAAATATGGACATAATACAAGCAGTAGCTACTGGGAAGCACAAGAGAGTGAAGAGAAGCAGACCAAATCCAGTGAGGAATCAATGCATGAGAAGGGCTTTATATAGAGAGGTGTTCCATTTTGCTGCTTCTGATTTGAAGGCAGCTTCAGTTAGCATGCTCAGAGCAGCAGGTTCAAGTGGAAAAATGTCAATTTTTCTGGCCTAGGATATCAGAGGAAGGAGTTAAGGGTAAATGCAGTCACTGAAGAGAGGGGAAATTTTGGATGGAAAAGAGTCAGAAAAAGGAGTTCCAAATTCTGCCTGCCCATATCTCTGTCTGACTCCCTGAACCATGCATACATGAAGCAGACCTGAGCAGGGTCTGGTAAAAAAAAAGTTTGTAGCTCATATCCAACCAAGTTAACTGTGACCTAAAATTAAAGAAACATATTACTCTTCAGAGAAAAATAACAGAATCCAGAGTCTCTACAACATAACATTGATAATGTGCATGATGCAATCCAAAATATGACAAGTCAGGAAAATGGAGAGCCTTAACCTGACAGAGAGAGGCTGGTGAGGAGGTCCATGATATTAATGCCCTTTTCTCCTTTCCTGTAACGTCATCTATGTCACAAGGACAGAGGCCACTACTTCTCTCAAGACAGCCAACTCTATTCTTTCTCCTTCTGTTGTTTTTGTTGTTAGGTGCCGTCAAGTCAGTTCCAACTCATAGCGATCCTGTGTACAACAGAAGGAAAAACTACCTGGTCCTGTGCCATCCTCACAATCATTGTTTTGCTTGAGCTCATTGTTGCAGCCACTGTGTCAATCCATCTCATTGAGGGTCTTCCTCCTTTTCAATGACCCTCTACTTTACCAAGCATGATGTCCTTCCCAGGGACTGATCCCTTCTGATAACATGTCCAGAGTATGTGAGACCTAGTCTTGCCATCTTTGCTTCTCAGGAGCATTCCGGTTGTACTTCTTCCAAGACAGATTTGTTCACACTTTCAGTAGTCCATGGTATATTCAATATTCTTCACTAACACCACAATTCCAAGGCATTGATTCTTCTTCGGTCTTCCTTATTCATCATCCAGCTTTCACATGCATATGAGGGGATTGAAAACACCATGGCTTGGGTCAGACGCACCTTAGTCCTCAAGGTGACATCTTTGCTTTTTAACACTTTAAAAAGGTCTTTTGCAGCAGATTGGCCCAATGCAATGCCTCATGTGATTTCTTGACTGCTGCTTCCATATGTATTGGTTGTGGATCCAAATAAAATGTAATCCTTCACAACTTCAGCTTTTTCTCTGTTTATCATGATGTTGCTTATTGGTCCAGTTGTGAAGATTTTTGTTTTCTTTAAGTTGAGGTATAATCCACACTGAAGGCTGAGGTCTTTGATCTTCACCAGTAAGTGCTTCAAGTCCTCTTCACTTTCAGCAAGCAAGGTTGTGTCATCTACATAATGCAGGTTGTTAATGAGTCTTCCTCCAATCCTGATCCAAAGGTCTTCTTCATATAGTCCAGCTTCTCAGATTATTTCCTCAACATACAGATTGAAAAGGTATGGTAAAATGATACAACCCTGACACACACCTTTCCTGACTTTATGCAGTATCCCCTTGTTCTGATTCAATGACTGCCTCTTGATCTATGTACAGTTCCTCATGAGCACAATTAAGTGTTCTGGAATTTCCATTCTTTGCAATGTTACTCATAATTTGTTATGATCCACACAGTCGAATGCCTTTGCATAGTCAACAAAACACAGGAAAACATCTTTCTGGTATTCTCTGCTTTCATCCAGGATCCATCTGACATCAGCAATGAGATCCCTTGCTCCACATCCTCTTCTGAATCCGGCTTGAATTTCTGGCAGTTCCTTGTCGATGTACTGCTGCAGTTGCTTTTAAATGATCTTCAGCAAAATTTTACTTGCATATGATATAAATGATATTGTTCGATAATTTCCCCAATCAGTTGTATCACTTTTCTTTTGAATAGGCATAAATATGGATCTCTTCCAGTCGGTTGGTCAGGTAGCTGTTTTCCCAATTTCTTGGCATAGATGAGTGAGTACTTCCGGTGTTGCATCCATTTGTTGAAACATCTCAATTGGTATTTCGTCAATTCCTGGAGCCTCATTTTTCACCAATGCCTTCAGTGCAGCTTCTAACTCTTCCTTCAGTACCATCGGTTCCTAATCATATACTACCTCATGAAATGTTTGAATGTTGACCAATTCTTTTTGGTATAGTGACTCTGTGTATTCCTTCCATCTTCTTTTGATGATTCCTGGGTTATTTTAATATTTTCCCCTTAGAATCCTGCAAAATTGCAACTCAAGGCTTGAATTTCTTCTTCAGTTCTTTCAGCTTAAGAAATGCAAAGCATATTCTTCCGTTTTGGTTTTCTAAGTCCAGGTCTTTGCACACGTCATTATAATAATTTATCTTCTCGAGCCACCCTTTGAAATCTCCTGTTCAGTTCTTTTATTTCATCATTTCTTCCCTTTGCTTTAGCTACTCAACCTTCAAGAGCAAGTTTCACAGTCTCTTCTGACAGCCATTTTGATCTTTTCTTTCTTTCCTGTCTTTTAATGACCTCTTACTTTCATCATGTATGATGTCCTTGATGTCATTCCACAGCTTGTCTGGTCTTCAGTCATTAGTGTTCAACGAGTCAAATCTATTCTTCAGATGGTCTCTAAATTCGGGTTCCATATACTCAAGGTTGTACTTTCTCTCTTGTGGACTTGTTCTAATTTCGTTCAGTTTCAACTTGAACTTGCATATGAGCATTGATGATCTGTTCCATAGCCAGCCCCTGGCCTTTTTCTGACTGATAGTATTGAGGTTTTCCATCGTCTCTTTCCACAGATGTAGTACATTTGATTCCTGTGTATTCCGTCTGACAAGGTGCAAGTGTATAGTCACCGTTTATGTTGGTGAAAAAAGGCATTTGCAATGAAGAAGTTATTGGTCTTGCAAAATTCTATCATGCACTCTCCAGCATCATTCTATCACCAAGGCCATATTTTCCAACTACCAATCCTTCTTCTTTGTTTCCAACTTTCACATTCCAATCACCAGTAATTATCAGTGCATCCTGATTGCATGTTCAGTCAATTTCAGACTGCAGAAATTGGTAAAAATCTTCAATTTCTTCATCTTTGGCCTTAGTGGTTGGTGCATAAATTTGAATAATAGTCGTATTAACTGGTCTTCCTTGTAGGTGTATGGATATTATCCTATCACTGACAGTGTTCTACTTCAGGCTAGATCTTGAAATTTTCTTTTTGATAATGAATGCAACGCCATTCCTCTTCAAGTTGTCATTCCTGACATAGTAGACCATATGATTGACCCATTCAAAATGGCCAATACCAGTCTATTTCAGCTCACGAATGTCTAGGATATATCAGTGTTTATGCATTCCATTTCATTTTTGATGATTTCCAATTTTCCTAGATTCGTACTTCATACACCACAGTGCTTCAGTTACCTCATATGCATGTGAAAGCTGGACAATGAACAAAGAAGACTGAAGAAGAATTGACGCCTTTGAATTGTGGTGTTGGAGAAGAATATTGAATATACAAGGGACTGCCAAAAGAACAAACAAATCTGTCTTGAAAGAATGCTCCTTAGAAGCAGGGAAGGTAAGACTACGTTTCACATACTTGGGACATGTTATCAGGAGAGATCAGTCCCTGGAGAAGGACATCATGCTTGGTAAAGTAAAAGGTCAGCCAAAAAGAGGAAGACCCTCAATGAGACGGATTGACACAGTGGCTGCAACAATGGGCTCCAGCATAACAATGATTGTGAGGATGGCACAGGACCGGGAAGTGTTTCCTTCTGTTCTCTATAGGGTTTCTATGAGTCAGAACCAACTCGATGGCACCTAACAACAACAACATACTTCTTACGTTCCATGTTCTGATTATTTACTGATGTTTGCAGCTGTTTCTTCTTATTTTGAGTCATACCACATCAGTAAATGAAGGTCCGGAAAGCTTGACTCCATTCACATCATTAAGGTTGACTCTACTTTGAGGAGGGAGCTCTTCCCCAGTCTTATTCTGAGTGCCTTCCAGCCTGTGGGAATCATCTTCTTGCAGTATATCAGACAATGTTTGGCTGCTATTTATAAGGTTTTCACTGGCTAATTCTTCTCAGAAGTAGACTTCCAGGTCATTCTTCCTAGTCCCTCTTAGTCTGGAAGCTCAGCTGAAACCAGTCAGCCATGGGTGACTCTGTTGGTGTTTGAATACCAGTGGCATAGTGTCCAGCATCACAGCAACACGCAAGCCCCCACAGTACAACAAACTAACAGACGTTCGGGGGTTTTTTCTTCCAGGGTCCAGGAATTACTCCTTTCCTTCATCTCTTTGGGCTCAGGAGTGGTAACTATTTGGCTGTTACTACCTCTGACCTACAGCTTTATCCTTTGTTGTTGTGTGCTGATAAATTGACTCTATAGAAAGAAAAAACTGAGTCCTGATTTACAGTGGTTTTTAAATTTCCTTGGTGTAAATACTCCCACTATGACCGATTTCAATCTACCAATAGTTTAACAACCAGCTCACAAAATTCCTGAATATTTAACAATCAGTTCTTACCAATTGGTATGAATCAGCTCCAGAATATCATTGTCCAACATCCACACCTTGTAAATAGTCCCTTGAATTATCTTATCTTTAGTGAGCCATCTGGTAACTTGAGACTCTGTTAACATATACATAAAGAATCTAGTGCAAAATCAGCACTCAATAAATGTATTCAGATTTGGGCCCAAGACGGCAGAATAGGTGTTTCCTGTGGTCTCACTTACAACAAAGACCTGAAAAAACAAGTTAATTGATTATATATAACAATCTAGGAGCCCTAAACATCAAAGACAAAGTTGAGGAGTTGGACTGAGAGGCAGGAGGAGGGAAAGAAAGTTCAGAAGCAGAAAAGAAGTGCCAGACTTGAGCTATCCAGCACCTGGTGGGCTGGATCAGCTGGTGCATGCGGGCTGAGGCAAGCAGTAGCTCATAGGACAGGTTTTACCACCTTGGGAGAAACCGAGCTGTGGAGAGTCTGCACAAGCCTCTGAAGCAAGTGGGAAGCAGTGCTGGATTTGCGAAAGTTAACTGCAAGCGTCTAACCTACCACGTGGGATCAAAATAACCTTTCCCCTTCTGGTAAGTGCTTCTTTCCCCTCACCCTCACCCGCCCCCTCCCTGCTCTGCTCTGATCTCAGTCCGGTAGTGTTCAGAGGTTACCACGCCCCCTAGGCTGGAAGTAGGACCCTTCTCACCCAAGCCAATCTCCCGGCTTTGGGGAAGGAACAAATAAACGAAACTGAACAAAAGAAAAAGAAACCACCAGCTCCTGTAAGCTGGGAGCTCAGGGAAAACTACATCCAAACCAGTCTTGTGGCTTTAAAAAATCACCATGGCCCCTAACCTGGGAACTCAGGGCATGCACTACCCCTTTGCCTAGGCACAGGCATAAGGGGTCTATGGATTTCAAATGCCTTTCACCCCTGTCTAGACCTGTGTGGGCCCATTCAACAGCATAGGCCCTCATTAGCATAGTATCACAGGTAGATACCTGAAGCCTATTTTCAACTGCAACAGCTATGGGGAGGTGGCAGGTTCATGACATTTGACACTGCCCTGCCCATTAAGCAGCATCTTCACCTGCCCATAACAGGGGCCTGAGGACTGGCGGCTCCACCCACTCCACCTAGCCACCCACGACAGGGGTCCAAGAATAAGTGGTGCCTGCCAGTCCTTACAGCCAACAGCACTGGGTGCCCAAAGTCAAGATGCAAACCCACCTGCCTACGTGCTCTAGAAGAGAGGGACATGCCTTCTACCTAGGACTCAGGGGCAGCCATCATCCCCCTACCTTGCCCAGCACATAACCCCCTACTGCAGCCAGATACCTTTGTCTGCTCCAATCACCCTTATGTAGTCCTGCCTGCCTAGGACTGTAGGTGAGAGCCTGCACCACACACTCAATGACCAACAACCTGGACACCTAAGCTGAATCCACACAAGAAAATTAAATGGACTCCTGGTCTCACATACCTAGTAGCAGCTTTAACTACTTGGTGACAGGACATGAGAGCTTCAAAGACACCAATAATCAAAGTAGCTCACATACTTAGCCTATTTGGGAATATCAAAACAAGAAGCTAGGACATAGTAAGCAAACATAAAATAAATAAATATAATAACTTATTAATGACTCGGAGACATCACTCAATATCAAATCACATAAAGAGACATACCATGATGGCTTCAGCAAGCAAACAAAACAAAGAAACAGGAAACCTCCTGGAGGAAGAGAAGGTCTTGAAATTACCAGAGGTAGAATTCAAAAGATTAATATACAGAGCTCTTCAAGAGATCAGGGAGATCAGGCAAAACACAGAACAAACCAAGGAATACACATATAAAGCAACAGAGGAATTTAGGAAAGCTACACAAGAGCAGAATGACAAATTTAAGAGGAGGCTGCTAAAATCCATACAGAGACAGCAAATAGAAATCTAAAAGATTAACAATAAAATTTCAGAATTAGACAACTCCATAGAAAGGCATAGGAGCAGAACTGAGGCTATGGAAGTCAGAATTAATAAGATTGAAGATAGAGCAGTTAACACCAATTTATTTGAGGAAAAATCAGATAAAATAATTTTAAAAAATGAAGAAACCCTAAGAATTATGTGGGAATCTATCAACAGGAATAACCTACAAGTGACAGGAGTACCAGAACAGGGAGAGGGATAACAGAAAATACAGAGAGAATTGTTGATTTGGTGGTAAAAAAATTCCTTGATATAGTGAAAGATGAGAAGATATCTATCCAAGAAGCTCATCAAAACTCACACAGGGTAGATCCCAAAAGAAAGTCACCAAAATATAATCAAACTTGCCAAAACAAAAATAAAGAGAGAATTTTAAGAGTGGCTAGGGATAAATGAAAAGTCACCTACAAAGGGGAATCATTAAGATTAAGCTCTGACTACTCAGCAGAAACCATGCAGGCAAGAAGGCAATGGGATGACATATATAAAGACTTGAAGGAAAAAAATTCCCAGCCAAGAATTATATCTAGCAAAACTGTCTTCTCAAATATGAAGGCAAAATTAGGACTTTTCCAGATAAACAGAAGTTAAGATAATTTGTAAAAAACCAAACCAAAATTACAAGAAATACTAAAGGGAGTCCTCCGGGTAGAGAATCAATAATATCAGATAACAACCCAAGACTGGAACACAGGAAAGAGCAACCAGAAATCAACCCAGATAGGGAAGGCACAAAAATAACTCAAAGCTAAAACACTGTAAATAGGGAACAGAGACATCAATATGTAAAAGATGACAACATTAAAACAAAAAAAGAGGGACTAAAGAGGGTAACCATAGAACTTTCATATGGAGAGGAAGTTAAGGAGATACCAAGCAATAAAAGATTGGTTTAAACTTAGAAAAATAGAGCTAAACATTAAGGCAACCACAAAGAAAACTAACAAATCTATACATCAGAATAAAAAAGAAGACAAACGTAAAGACTCAGGAAATAAAAAATTAACAACAATGAAAAAGATGAAAAGAAAATACATGAAGAAAAAATTAAGTGGAACAAAGAAACTGCCAACACCACAAAAAAAAAATACATCAAAATAACTGCACTAAACTCATACTTATCAATAATTACACTGAATATAAATGGACTAAGTGCACCAATAAAGAGACAGTGTGGTAAAATGGATTTTAAAAAAGCCACTATCTACAAGAGACACACATTAGACTCAAAGACACAAACAAACTAAAACTCAAAGGATGGAAAAATATATATAAATCAAACAACAATCAAAAAAGAGCAAGAGTGGCAATATTAATTTCTGACAAAACAGACTTTAAAGCAAAATCCACCACAAAGGATAAGGAAGGACACTACATAATGATTAAAGGATCAATACACCAGGAGGATATAACCATAATAAATATTTACCCACCCAATGACAGGGCTCCAAAATACATAAAATGAAGTCTAACATCACTGAAAAGAGAAATAGTTCCACAATAATAGTAGACTTCAACACACCACCTTCAGTGAAAGACAGACCATCCAGAAAGAAGCTCAATAAAGACACAGAAGATCCAAATGCCACAATCAACCAACTTGATCTCATAGACATAGACAGAACACACCACCAAACAGCAGCCAAGTATACTTTCTTTTCCAATGCACTTGGAACACTGTCTAGATTAGACCACATATTAGGCCACAAAGCAAGCCTTAACAGAATCCAAAACATCAAAATATTACAAAGCATCATTTCTGACCATAAAGCCATAAAAGTAGAAATCAATAACAGAAAAAGCAAGGGAAAAATATCAAATACATGGAAACTGAACAACACCTTGCTCAAAAACTACTGGGTTATAGAAGAAATCAAGGACAGAATAAAGAAATTCATAGAATCAAATGAGAATGAAAACACATCCTACCAGAAACTTTGGAACAGAGCAAAAGCAGTGCTTAGAGGTCAATTTATAGCAATAAATGCACACTTCCAAAAAGAAGAAAGGGTCAAAATCAAAACATTAACCCTACAACTCGAACAAATAGAAAGAGAGCAGCAAAAGAAGACTTCGGACACCAGAAGAAAGGAAATAATAAAAATTAGAGCAGAAATAAATGAAATAGAGACTAGAAAAACAATTGAAAGAGTCAACAAGACCAAAAGCTGGTTCTTTGTAAAGATCAACAAAATTGCTAGACCACTGGCCAAACTGAAAAAGAAAAACAGAAGAGGAAGAAAATAACCCAAATAAGAAATGAGATGGGCCATGTCACAAAAGACCCAACTGAAATTAAAAGGATCATAACAACAAGTGTATGCCAACAAATTTGAAAACCTAGAGGAAATGAACAAATTTCTTGAAACTCACTACCTACCTAAACTAACACAAACTGAGGTAGAACAACTGAATAAACCCATAACGAAAGAAGAGATTGAAGAGGTAATAAAAAAAAACTTCCAACAAAAACAAGTCCTGGCCCTGATGACTTCACTGGAGAATTCTACCAAACTTTTAGAGAAGAGTTAACACCAGTGCTAGTAAAGGTATTTCAGAGCATAGAAAAGAATGGAATACTCCTGAACTTATTCTACGAAGTCAGCATAACCCTGATATCAAAACCAAGTAAAGACATGACAAAAAATAAAATTACAGACCAATACCCCTCATGAACATAGACACAAAAATCCTCAACAAAAGCCTAGCCAATAGAATGTAACAACATATCAAAAAAATAATTCATCATGACCAAGTGAGATTCATACCAGGTATGCAGGGATGGTTCAACATTAGAAAAACAATCAGTATAATCCATCACATAAATAAAACAAAAGATAAGAACCGCATGATCTTATCAATCAATGCAGAAAAGGCATTTGACAAAGTCCAACACCCATTCATGATAAAAACTCTCAGCAAAACAGGGATAGAAGGGAAATTCCTCAAAATAATAAAGGGCATTTATACAAAGCCAACAGCCAACATCATCCTAAATGGAGACAGGCCGAAAGCATTCCCCTTGAGAATGGTAACCAAACAAGGTTGCCCTTTATCACCACTGTTATTCAACATTGTGTTGGCGCAATAAGGCAAGGAAAGAAATAAAGTGCATCCAAATTGGTATGGAAGAAGTAAAAGTATCAGTATTTGAAGATAATATGATCTTGCACACAGAAAACCCCAAAGAATCCACAAGAAAACTACTGGAACTAATAGAAGATTTCAGCAAAATATCAAGATAGAAGATAAGCACACAAAAATCAATTGTATTCCTCTACACCGAAAAAGAGAACTTCAAAAAGGAAATCACCAAATCAGTACCATTTACAATAGCCCCCAAAGGATAAAATACTTAGGAAATAAACATAACCAGAAATGGAAAAGACCAATACAAAGAAAACTACAAGACACTACTGCAAGAAACCAAAAGAGACCTACATAAGTGGAAAAACATAACATGCTTATGGATAGGAAGGCTCAACATTGTGAAAATGTCAATTCTACCCAAAGCAATCTACAGATAATGCAATTCCGATCCAAATTCCAACAACGTTTTTTAATGAGATGGAGAAACAAATCACCAACTTCATATGGAAAAGGAAAAGGCCCAGGATAAGTAAAGCATTACTCAAGAAGAAGAACAAAGCGGGAAACCTCACACTACCTGATTTTAGACCCTATTGTACCACCACGGTAGTCAAAACAGCCTGGTGCTGGTACAACAGCAGATACATAGACCAAAAGAACAGAACTGAGAATCCAGATGTAAATTTATCCGCCTATGAGCAGCTGATATTTGACAAAGGCCCAAAATCTGTTAAATGGGGAAAAGACAGTCTGTTTAACAAATAGTGCTGGCATAACTGGGTATCCATCTGCAAAAAAATGAAACAAGACCCATACCTCACACTATGTAAAAAAACTAACTCAAAATGGATCAAAGACCTAAATATAAAATCAAAAACGATGAAGATCAAGGAAGAAAAAATAGGGACAATGCTAGAAGCCCCAATACATGGCATAAACAGAATATAAACCATAAGTAGCAGTGCACAAACACCAGAATAAAAACTAGGTAACTGGGAGCTCATAAAACTCAAACACTTTTGCTCATCAAAAGACTTCACCAAAAGTGTAAAAAGAGAACATACTGACTGGGAAAAAATTCTTGACTATGACATATCCAGTAAGGGTCTAATCTCTAAAATCTACAAAATACTGCAACGTCTCAGCAACAAAAAGACAAAAAACCCAATTAAAAAATGGGCAAAGGATGTGAACACACACTTCCCCAAAGTAGACATTCAGGCAGCTAACAGACACGTGAAGGAAAGCTCACGATTGTTACCCATTAGAGAAATGCAAATCAAAACTACAATGAGATACCATCTCACCCCCACAAGGCTGGCACTAATCCAAAAAACACAAAATAATAAATGTTGGAGAGGTTGTGGAGAGACTGGAATACTTATGCACTGCTGGTGGGAATGTAAAATGGTACAACCACTTTGGAAATCTATTTGGCACTTCCTTAAAAAGCTAGAAATAGAAGTACCATACGATCCAGCAATCCCACTCCTTGGAATATATCCTAGAGAAATAAGAGCTGTCACACAAATACACATATGCACACCCATGTTCGTTACAGCACTGCTCACAATAGCGAAAAGATGGAAACAACCTAGGTGCTTGCCTTAGTCATCTAGTGTTGCTATAACAGAAATACCACAAGTGGATGGCTTTAACAAAGAGAAGTTTATTTTCTCACAGTCTAGTAGGCTACAAGTCCAAATTCAGGGCATCAACTCCAGAGGAAGCCTTTCTCTGTCTGTCAGCTCTGAAGGAAGCTCCTTGTCTTCAGTCTTCCCTTGGTCTGGGAGCATCTCAGCACAGGAACCTCAGGTCCGAAGGAAGCGCTCTGCTCCTGGCACTGCATTCTTGGTGGTATGAGGCCTCCATGTGAGACCTGAGAGATTGGCTTAAGACCCTATCTAATCTTGTAGACCTCATCAGTATAACTGCCAGTAATCC
Source organism: Dugong dugon (assembly GCA_030035585.1). Lineage (NCBI taxonomy): Eukaryota > Metazoa > Chordata > Mammalia > Sirenia > Dugongidae > Dugong > Dugong dugon. The sequence continues at coordinate 13,960,419 of CM057472.1, read as the reverse complement.
ATTTTATTACATCACAGTGATAGAGTTTACAACACATAAGGAAATTACATCACAATCATATGATACTGGGAATCATGATCTAGCCAACTGGACATATGTTTTGGGGGGACACAGTTCAATCCATGACAGTGCCCATCAACACATGAATGGATAAACAAATTATGGTACATACACACAATGGGATATTACACAATGATAAAGAACAATGATAAATCCAAGAAACGTCTCACAACATGGATGAATCTATAGAGCATTAGGCTGAGTGAAATTAGTCAGTCACAAAAGGACGAATATTGTATGAGATCACTATTACAGGAACTCAAGAAAAGGTTTAAACACAGAAGAAAACATTCTTTGATGGTTACTAGAGTGGGGAGAGAGGAAGAGGGGAATTCACTAACTAGACAGTAGACAAGAATCATCTTGGGTGAGGGGAAGGACAACGAACAATACAGGAGAAGTCAGCACAACAGGACTAAAGCAAAAGCTAAGATGTTTCCTGAACACAACCAAACACTTTGAGAGACAGAGTAGCTGGGGCTGGGGTCTGGGGACCATGGTTTCAGGGGATATCTAGGTCAACTGACATAACAAAGTTTATTAAGAAAATGTTCTGCATCCCACTTTGGTGAGTGGCGTCTGGAGTCTGAAAAGCTTTCAAGCAGCCATCTAAGAAGAATCAATTGGTTCCTAACCCACTTGGAGTAAAGGAGAATGAAGAATAGCAAAGACACAAGGAAAATACTAGCCAAAGAGACATAAGGTCCACATAAACCAGAGAATCCATCCGCCTGAGACCAGAAGAACTAGATGGTGCCCAGCTACCATCGATGAATGCCCTGACAGGGAATACAACAGAGATTCCCTGATAAAGCGGGAGAAAAGCGTGGAGCAGAACTCAAATTCACATAAAAAGATCAGGCTCAATGGTCTGACTGAGACTGGAGGGTCCCATGAAACCATGGCTCCCAGAAGCTTTGTTAACTCAGAACTAAACCATTCCTGAAGGCCACTCTTCAGACAAAGATTAGACTGGACTGTAAGACATAAAATAATACCCGTGAAGAGCGTGCTTCTTAGTTCAAGCAGGTGCACAAGACCAAATGGGAGGCTCCTGTCCGGAGGCAGGATGAGAAGGCAGGAAAGGACAGGAGCTAGTTGAATGGAGACAGGAAACCCGGAGAGGAAATGGGGAGTGTGCTGTCACATTATAGGAATTGCAACTAGTGTCACACAACAATACTTGTATAAATTTTTGTATGAGATATTAACTTGAGCTGTAAACTTTCACCTAAAGCATAAAAATAAAAATTCAAATAAATAAATGTATGCATTATTATCCCTTCATACTCTTAAACCCCAAGAACCATTTCATTTCTCTAAGTTATGTATTCAATGAGCTCCTCATTCAGGGGATCACACGGGATATTTTCACCACTACATGCCTGGACTGCCACAGACCATTCCTTCATACAAAGAGATTTGTACAGGCTTTGCCCCAAATATCAAGCCTGGATTACCCCCTTTTCCCTGATAGTCCATTGCTTGCAATCTGTCCCTGGTACCCATACTGTACCAGTCAAGATTCTTGGTTGCATACAAAAGAACAAATCCTAGCTAATTAAGCAGAGAAGGAATTTACAGGAAGGAGCTTAGTAGTTTACAGAAGTAATAGGCAGGCAATCTCTGCTTCAAGCCGTGGTAGAATAACAAGCAATCCACTTTAAATATAAAGATACAGATACAATAAAAGCAAAAGGATTGAAAAAACTACACCATGCAAACACTAAGCATAAAAAAGCTGGAGTGGCCATATTACCAGACAAAACAGACTTCAGAATAAGAAATACTACAAGAAATAATGAAGGACATTTCAGAATGATAAAGGAGTCAGTTCATAAAGACGTGACAGGGAGGCTGAAGAACCAGGCTCAGAATGTAGGCAGGAACCAAGAGAGCCTTGGTAGCAGAGAGCAAGGGCATTATCAGCCATGGTAACAGCTGGGGCCACCTGCACAGGATACTTACCACTGCCACTGCTTCTGCTGCCATGGTAACCACTGCCAATACACTTGCAACTCTGCCTGCCATTCCATCCCACTGTGTATAATCTCTAAGGGTCTGTGCCTTCATGTCTGTGTTCTTCTCAGATTCAAGTCCAGGGCAAGATCATCCAATGGCAGAACTTGCATCATGTACTCATGCCTTTGTTGTCAGGGAGTGGAGAGAGCAAATATCTGGTTCCTTCCTTTCTATAGTGAAAGGCAGGTCCCCACTTACCACCAAGATTCATACTTTTAAGGATTCCTCCGAATGGAATGAGATTCTGATGCTGGGCTTTCACAAACAGAAATCAGCTGATTACACAGTAGAAGGACTGTCTGGGTGGTGCCAATAGTTAACACACTTGGCTGCTAACTGAAAGATTGGAGCTTCAAACCCATCCAGAGGTGCCTAAGAAGAAATGCTTGGCAATCTGCTTCCAAAAGGTCACAACCATGAAAACTCTGTGGAGCAGTTCTACTCTGCACACCTGGAGTCTTCGTGAGTCGGAATTGAATTGACAGCAACTGGTATCTATACTAGGTATTTCACACTGGAAGACAATTTGGCAGTATATTGGTAGTCTTACATTATTTTCTTTTAAATTTTGACTAAGTGATTCTATTTCTAGGAAGTTAGCTTTTTAAAAATAATCAGAAATCAGCACCAGGATCTAAGTATGAGAATGTGCAACTGATACATTATTTATAATAGTGTGATCACAGGAAACTAGTTAAACTGTGGCAAATATCAGTCATCAGTCAAGGTCTCAGCAGGAAAGATGACACACTCAAAATAGGATAATTCAAGTGACTATTTACAAAGGTGTGTGTATAGGGAACTGCGAAAGATAGTATAGTAATCTGGTCTGAAACTCCCTGTTCCATATGGAGGAGAGGAGGGAGAGTTATTGGAGCTTGGAAGGAGAGAGTACTGCAGAGCTGGACTTTGGAGGAAGGACACTGCCAGCCTGAGGTGACCTGGCAGGGAGAGTGGTAAAGCATTAAGGTATCTGCCCTTTACCTCTCCCTCCCATCTCCTGCCAAGGCTCCCAGTTGACCAGACACAACAGGAAGCCAGGTGTCACAGGAACCCCTTAATATAGTCCATCAAATCAGCCTCCAGAGACCAAGAGAAGGGTGGAGAATGGATCTAGAAGAATAAATGGAAAGTAACTAAATTCCATACGATGGAGTCCTCACCAAGCATTAAAAGTTATTCTAGGAGAATATTTAATTGTAAGGAGGAAAGCTCCCAATATAACACCAAGTGAAAAACAGGATCCAAACCATTTAGAAACTATGATACCAAAATTTTTTTTTTTTAAATTAGTGTGAACGTGTGGGGTTGTTTTTATTTTCTTTTTTAAATTTTTCTGTTTTCCAAAATATACATAAATAATACAAGCTATTTTTACAATATGGATAAAAAAGGAGTTAAGCAAAAAGATATTTCAACTAATAAACCTAACAATGATAAGAACCAAGACCTTTATGAAAAGGGAGAGAAAAGTAATTTTTTCTTCAGTGTCTATAAATAAAGATTTATTGGAACGCAGCTGTGCTCGTTTGTTTATGTATTGTCTATGGTGGCTTTTGCACTACAACAGCAGAGTAGTCACAATAGAGATCATATTGTTGTTGTTGTTAGTTGCCCTTGAGTCAGCTCTAACTCTTGGTGTACAACATAACAAAATGTTGCCCGGTCCTACATTATCTTCATGATCATTGGTAAGTTTGAGTTAATTGTTGTGTCTACTGTGTCAATCCATCTCATTGAGGGGTTTCCCTCATTTTCACTGACACTCTATTTTACCAAACATGATGCCCTTCTCTAGTACTTCTTCTTTCCTAATGACAAGTTCAAAGCAAGCAAGATAAAGTGTCGCCATTCTCACTTCTAAGAAGGGCTATGGATGTATTTCTTGTAAGACTAATTTGTTCATTTTTCTGGCAGTCCATGGTATATTCGATATTCCTTGTCAACACCACAATTCAAATGCATCAGTTCTGCTGCTTCTTTTTTTCCATTGTCCAGTTTTCACATGCATATGAGATGATTGAAAAGACCACAACTTGGGTCAGGCACACCTTAGTCATCAAAGTGACATCTTTTTGCTTTTTAACACTTTGAAGAAGTCTTTTGCAGCATATTTGCCCAGTGCAATACGTCATTTCATTTCCTGACTGCTGCTTTCATGGACGTTGATTGTTGATCCAAGTAAAATGAAATCATTGACAAAATCATGACTGTTGGCATGTTTGAGTCCATTTTTTCAGCTATTGTGTAGCACCTTCCAACCTAGGAAGTTCATCTCCCAGCACTATATCGGACAATGTTCTGTTGTGATTCATGCGGTTTTCACTGGCTAATTTTTGGAGGTAGATCTTCAGGCCTTTTTTCCTAGTTTGCTGTAATCTGGAAGCTCTGCTGAAACCTGTCCACCATGACACACCCTCCTGGTATTTGAAATACTGGCGATATAGCTTCCAGCATCATAGCAACATCAACCATGCAAACCACCACAGTACCACAAACTGACAGATAATTACTGCAAATAGTTACTATGTAACCAATTACAGAAAAGGTTTTGATCTAGGGTAAGCAAGGACCGCAAGGAACACTTGAGGGGGAGGAACCTGGTATCCTGTTCTTTGTCCAGTGTTCTGGGTTCATCTTAAGATGAGTCCTTTGCAAAGAATACCTTCTTTAATGTTAAGGTTTTAATAAAAGGAAAAGATGTATTTTTTGAAATTGCCTTTAATCTTTCCTTTTCTGCTTATAGTCAGATGAGAGCAATTATAGGGTAGAGGCTGGCTAAGAAGTGGGACAATTTGTTCAAAATTGATGTAACAAGAGCTGGAAGCAAATGTATTTACTTATTTATTTTTTAATTGTACTTTAGGTGAAAGTACACCTCAAGTTAATTCTCATACAAAATTTTATACACATATGGTCATGTGACACTAGTTGCAATCCCTACAATATAACAGCACACTCCCCCTTTCCACCCCAGGTTTCCTGTGTCCATCCAACCAGCTCCTGTCCCTTCCTGTCTTCTCAGCCACTCTTTTGGTCTTATGTATCTGATTCAGCTAAGAAGCACACTCTTCACGAGTATTATTTTACGTTTTATAGTCCAGTCTAATCTTTGTCTGAAGAGTGGGCTTCAGGAATGGTTTTGGATCTAGGCTAACAGAGCGTCCGGGGCCATGGCTTTGTGGGTTCCTCTGGTCTCGGTCAGACTATTAAGTCTGGTCTATTCATGTGAATTTGAGTTCTGCTTTGCACTTATCTCCTTCTCCGTCAGGGATTGTCTATTGTGTTCCCTGTCAGGGTGGTCATTGGTGGTAGCTGGGCACCATCTAGTTCTGGTCTCAGGCTGACGGAGTCTCTGGTTTATATGGACCTTTTGTCTCTTGGGCTAATATTTTCCTTGTGTCTTTGCTGTTCTTCATTCTCCTTTACTCCAAGTGGGTTGGGACCAATTGATGCATCTTAGATGGCTGCTCCCAAGCTTTTCAGACCCCAGACACCACTCATCAAAGTGGGATGCAGAACATTTTCTTAAAAAACTTTGTTATGCCAATTGACCTAGATGTCCCCCAAAACCGTGGTTCCCAGACCCCAGCCCCAGGTACTCTGTCCCTCAAAGTGTTTGGTTCTGTTCAGGAAACGTCTTAGCTTTTGGTTAATTCAGTCATGCTGACTTCCCCCTGTATTGTGAGTTGGCCTTCCCTTCACCCAAGATGATTCTTGTCTACTATCTAGTTAGTGAATTCTCCTGTCCCTCCCATCCCACCCTTGTAACCAACAAAGACTGCTTTCTTCTATGTTTAAACCTTTTCTTGAGTTCTTATAATAGTGGTCTCATACAAAATTTGTCCTTTTGTGACTGACTAATTTCACTCAACTTAATGCCCTCCAGACTCATCCATTTTGTGAGATGTTTCTCAGATTCATCATTGTTCTTTATCATTGTGTAGTATCCCATTGTGTGAATGTACCATAATTTGTTTATCCATTCATCTGTTGATGGCTTACCTAGGTTGTTTCCATCTTTTTGCTATTGTGAACAGTGCTGCAGTGAACATGGATGTGCATATATCTATTCTTGTGATGGCTTTTATTTCTCTAGGATATGGAAATCCTGGTGGTGTAGTGGTTAAGAGCTATGGCTGCTGACCAAAAGATCAGCAGTTCAAATCCACCAGGTTCCCTTGGACCCTATTAGGCAGTTCTACTCTGTCCTATAGGGTGACTATGATTTGGAATCAACTCAACAGCAAGTCGAGTTTGGGTTTTTTTGGTTATAGTCCAAGCAGCGGGATTGCTGAATCGTATGGTACTTCTTTTCTAGCTTTTTAAGGAAGCGTCAAATAGATTTCCAAAGTGGTTGTACCATTTTACATTCCCACTAGCAGTGCATAAGTGTTCCAGCCTCTCCATGATCTCTCCAACACTTATTATTTTGTTTTTTTGATTAGTGCTAGGCTTATTGAGGTGAGATGGTATCTCATTGTAGTTTTGGTTTGCATGTCTCTAATGGCTAATGATCTTGAGCATTTCCTCATATATCTGTTAGCCGTCTGAATATCTTCTTTGATGAAGCACCTGTTCATAACCTTTGCCCATATTTTAATTGAGTTATTTGTCTTTTTGTTGAGGTGTTGCAGTATCTTGTCAATTTTAGAGATTAGACCCTTATCAGATAAGTTTTAGCCAAAAATGTTTTCCCATTCTGTAGGTTGTCTTTTTACACTTTTGATGAGCATAAGTGTTTGATTTTTAGAAGCTACCAGTTATCTAATTTCTCTTCTGGTGTTTGTGCATTGTTAGTTGTTGTTTGTATTCTGTTTATGTCATGTATTAGAACTCCTAGTGTTGTTCTTATTTTTCTTCTTTGACCTTTATCGTTTTTGATTTTATATTTAGATCTTTGATCCATTCTGAGTTTGTTTTTTTACATGGTGTGAGGTATGGGTCTCATTTCATTTTTCTGCTGATGGATATCCAGTTATGCCAGCACCATCTGTTAAAGAGACTGTCCTTTCCCATTTAACAGAGTTTGAGCCTTTGTCAAATATTAGCTGCTAATAGGTGGATGAACTTACATATGGATTCTCAATTCTGTTCCATTGGTCTATGTATCTCTTGTTGTACGAGTACCAGGCTGTTTTTCACTACCGTGGCATTATGATACGATCTAAAATCAGGTAGTATGAAGTCTCCCACTTTGTTCTTCTTCTTCAGTAATGTTTCACTTATCCTGGGCCTCTTCTCGTTCCATATGAAGTTGGTGATTTGTTTCTCCATCTCATTAAAAATTGTTGTTGGAATTCGGATTGGGATTGCATTGTATCTGTAGATAGCTTTGGGTAGAATTGACATTTTCACAATGTTGAGTCTTCCTATCCATGAGCATGGTATGTTTTTCCACTTATGTAAGTCTCTTTGGTTTCTTGTGGTAGTGTCTTGTAGTTTTCTTTGTATAGGTGTTTTACGTCTCTGGTTAGATTTATTCCTAAGTATTTTATCCTTTGGGGGCTATTGTAAATGGAATTGATTTGGTGATTTCCTTTTTGAAGTTCTCTTTGTTGGCGTAGAGGAATCCAAATGATTTCTGTGTGTCTATCTTTTACTCTGATACTTTGCTGAAATCTTCTATTCGTTCCAGTAGTTTTCCTGTGGATTCTTTGTGGTTTTCTGTGTGCAAGATCATATGATCTGCATAAATATTTTTTATGGATAGACCACATTAGATTACACAAATAATTACTGACCCCCTGAGATGTGCCAGACACTGTTCTGGATCCTGGGAACATAGTGATAGAAGGACGTGGCCTTTGGAAAGCAAAGACTTTCTTCTCTGAGAAAGTGTGAGACTTTGGGTTGGAGTGTGGAACTGATTGGGCATATGGGTAGCTGTGGTGGGTACAGTGTCTGGAGTATGGCTGTCCACAGTGGCATTCAATACAAGTTACCAGTGTTCATGATGTGCATAAACATCACAGAGACATACACAGGAGGCAGGTAAGAGCTGGGAGCAGCTGGGTGGAGCATGTTCTGAGACTCTGCCTTGTGTTGCAAAAAAACATAAGGATTGGAAATGTTTTCAGCATTATTGCTGTTCTGGGATCTAAACCAAAAGAGTTGCATCTGACCACAGCATGATAAACAGGGAGACCAGTCTTCTAATTGAGATTCTTACAGAATGGGAACATGATTGGGGTAAGAGGGGCAGACAGGATGAATTTTATGCACCTCTCACATTGTAGGTGTTCATTCTATTTTCTATTGATAAACACAGCTAATAAAGAAACTAAGCCTGTTACGCTTGTTTTAAAAATTGGATAGGATGTATAAATGTCCTAGGATTGAGATGTCCTATAAATGTGATTAGTTACCTTAAACTTTTTTTAATACCATTAATTAGATATATATTTTATAAAAATTATAGGCTACAGAATCTTTATGGAAAAAGCATGAGGAAAAAATTAAGCAATGAGTCACAGCACCATGTAAAGACAATCAACCAGAACCAATTTTCAAGCTTCTGCCCGGACTGTCTTTGTGGTATGTTGCAGCTGAGTCAGGTCTGTTAGAATGAGGGCCACTCACTAAATCCTAATCCTTATCCCACATGCCTGCTAGCAGGACACGAGTCAGCTTGGTGATGGAGTGATATGTGTAATTATGTTAAAGAGCGGCGCAGAGAAGGCAGGAGGCACTAGCACCAAGTGTGGATTTGGACATTAGTGAAAGGAAGGAATGGGGCTGGCTCCTCCTCCCTCCTGGGGGCTGCACATCACTTTCAGGCTTTGAGTTGAGAATCCAATGGCACAAAGCATACGCCATTATCGGAAAAATGCTTGAATAGGTCTATAGCCATACTGAGCACAAGGAGAACTCCACAGGTATCTTTTCTGCATTGTGTGAAGTTTGTTTTCAATCTGGATTTTACACTGTTAACAAAAAATTGCACAATGTAGACTCTGAATACTATGTGAGTTGATAAATAGTTCTTAATAGGCTCCAGATATTTTCTAAAAATATACATATTTTAGAATCTTAGGTAATTTGTGTTTAAAATAAAGCATAGATGTATGTGGTACAGCTCTGGAGCCAAGACAACTGGGTTCAAAGTCCAGCTCTTTCATTTAGGAGTGGCAGTGTACTTTGGGGAAATTACGATCTCACTGTGCCTCAGTTTCCTCACCTAAAAAGGGGGAATAGTAATAGTAACCTCCTCATGGAGTTTTTGTGAGGATTAAATGAGTGAATACCTTAAAAAAAAAAATGTTGCCATTGAGTCATTCCAATTCATAGTGACACAATAGGACAGAGTAGAACTGCCCAATAGGATCTCCAAGGAGCAGCTGGTGGCTTCAAACTGCCAACCCTTTAGTTAGCAGCCATAGCTCACCTTAGCTCTTAGGTACTTTTTTAAAATTTAACTATGACTATTAAAAGTCATACTCCAGAGAAACCACAAGGCATCAGCATTTCAAAATCTTAGTCTTTATATTAAACAGCATTATCTTTTGCATGGCTTAGGCTATTTAAAAAGACCTCAATTTTTAACCAGGTCAACCTTGGCTTTCATCATCTTAAAGAGCATAGTAAATCATAATACTATTGCCAGTCCACATCTACTTTGCTTTGAGAATAATAAAGGTTGAATTCTTGTAATTGATGTTCTATAGAATTTTTAAACTGTATCTAAGGCCACCCATACTCATAGGAAATACAGGCAGCACTAATCTACGATTTTTTTTTTAATTTAAAGAAATTTAAGAGACTTCCAAAACCCATCTGCCCACAAAATATCTCATGCATGCGATCAACAAACACTATACAAAACTGAATACAATATGGCCTTGCCCTTGAAGAAATCATGTGACAAGATAGGCCAATCTATAAAAATAATTATAATATTAATATGACTTGTTTATTAGTAAAAAGGAAGACAATGTACAAACTACCTCTTACCATTTGTTCCTGAAATTCTACCGTTAGTGATCCTTCCTTACGTTGTTTCTCCATGCGATGTTGTTGACATTTGCTGTTGTTAGGTACTGTCAAGTCATTTTAACTCATAGTGATCCCATTTGACAGAGCAGAACTGCCCCCATAGGGTTTTCGTGGCTGTAATGTTTATGGAAGCAGATCGTCAGGTCTTTCTCCCACAGCAATTGTGAATATGCTACAATGAACTTTGGCGTACTAGTGTCTGTTTCATTCTCTACTTTCAAGTCTTTTGAGTTATACCTAGAAGTGGAATTGCTAGGTCATATGGTAGTTCTATTTTTAGTTTTTGAGGAACCGCCACACTTTTTTCACACCAGCTGTACCATTTTGCATTCCCACCAACAATGGATGAAGATTTCAGTTTCCTTACATTCTTGCCAACATTTGTTATTTTCTGGGTTTTTCATTTGTTTGTCTTTTGTTTTTCAGTCTAAGCCATCCTAGTGGGAGGGAAATGGTATCTCATTGTGGTTTTGATTTGCATCTCTCTGATAGCTGATGATATTGAGCATCTTTTCATGCTTTTGGTAGCCGTTTGAATATCGTCTTTGGTGAAATGTCTATTCAAGTCTTTTGACTATTTTATAATTAGGTTATTTATCTTTCAGTTGTTAAGTTATTGAAGTTTTATATATATTTTGGTTTATAGATTCTTATCGTATATATGGTTTCCAAAGATATTCTCCCACTCAGTGGCTTGTCTTTTCACTTTTTTGGTAAAATTTTTTGATGAACAGAAGTTTTTGATTTTTATGAGGTCACATTTATTTATTTTTATTTTGCTGCTTGTGCTTTTGTTATTATATTAGATAATCCATTGTTAAAAGCTAGGCCTGACAGTGTTGCCCTTGCATTTTCTTCTAAGAATTTTATGATTTTAGTTTGCACATTTAGGTCTTTAATCCATCTTGAATTTTTTTGTGTGTGTGTATGGTGCAAGGCATGGATCCTGTTTCATTTTTCTGTGTGGAAATCTAGTTTTCCCAACACCATTTATTGAAGAGACTTTTCTTTCCCCATTAAATGGACTTAGCACTCTTGTCAAAAATCAGATGTATGGGTTTGTTTCTGGACTTTCAATTGTATTCCATTGGTCTACATGTCTGTCATTACACCAGCACCAGGCTGTTTTGATTACTACTGCTGTATAATATGTTTTAAAATCAGTAGGTATGAATCCTCCTACTTTGTTCTTTCAACATTGCTTTAGTTATTTGAGGCCTCTTGCCATTCCACATAAAGTTGAAGGTTTTTTTTTCCATTTCTATACAGAAGACTGTTGGAGTTTTGTTTGGGTTTGCATTGAATCTATAGATCACTTTGAGTGGTATTGACATCTTAACAATATTAAATCTCCCAAGCCAAGAACACAGAACATCTTTAATCTCTCTCAGCAGTATTTTATAATTTTCATTGTATAAGTCCTTCACATTTCTGGTTAGATTGATTCCCAGGTACTTCATTCTCTTAGATGTTATTGAAAATGGAATTGTTTCCCTAATTTCCATTTCAGATTTCTCATTGCTTATGAACAGAAACCAGCTGATTTTTGTTTGTTGACCTTGTAACTGGAAACTTTGCTAAATTCCTCTATTAACTCCAGAAGTTTTCTTGGAAACTCTTTGGTATTCTCTATATATAAGACCATATCAACCTTGAATAGAGGTAATTTTACTTCTTGTTTTCCAATCTGGGTAACTTTTATGTCTTTTTCTTGTCTTAATGCTCTGGCTAGAGCTTCTAATACAATATTGAATAGAAGTGGTGAGAGTGGGCACCCTTGTTTTGTTCTCAATTTCAAAAGGAAAGCTCTCAGTCTTTCTCCAATAAGTATAATGTTGTCTGTTGGCTTGATGTTGTCTATTGGCTTTTCATATATGCCCTGAATCATATTGAGGAATTTCTCTTGTATTCCAGTCTTCTTTAGGGTTTTCATCAAGAAATGGTGTTGGATTTTATCAAATGCTTTTTCTGCATTCATAGAGATGATTGTGTGGTTCTTTTCCTTTTTGATGTGGTGTCTTACATTGATTGATTTTCTAATGTTGACCCATCCCTGCATTCTTGGGATAAATCTCCCTTGGTCATGTTGTACGACTCTTTAATATGCAGTTGGGGTCTGTTCACTAGTATTTTGTTGAAGATTTTTATATCTATATTCATAAAAGATTGTTTTCTACTGATGTCTCTGTCTGGTTTTGGTATCAGAGTTTTGTTTCCTTCATAGAATGAATTAGGGTGTTGTGATGGTTAAGATAGCATGTCAACTTGGCTGGGCCATGATTCTCAGTGTTTCTATGTGATCACTCCCATGATTAAATATGCTGTGAGTTGCCAATCCCTGGAAAGGGAGTTTACCCTGGGGTGTGAGGCCTGCATCTGAATATAAGCAGATGTTCTGGTTTTTTGCTCACTCTGGATCCTGCGGCTGCCTCCTGTTCATCTGACCTCTGGTTCTTGGGACATGAGCTGTCAGCTTATCTGCCAAGCTTGGGATTCGTCAATCTTCATAGCCTGTGAGCGGAGCCCTGCTCTCTGACCTGCCGATCTTGGGCTCGCCAGCCCCTGAAGCTACATGAATCAGGAAAAAACTTGTGGTCTGTCTGCCGATCTTGGAATTCGTTGACCTTCACAGCCTGTGAGCAGGAGCCCTGCTCTCTGACCTGCTGATCTTGGGCTCACCAGCTTCTGGGGCTGTGTGAATTGGGAGAGGCCTCTACCCTGATCCACAGGCTTGGGACATTCTAGCCTCTACAGTCACAAGAGCTGTTTTCTTGACATAAATATATATATATATACGCTTTACTGGTTTTGCTTCTCTAGAGAACCTAGCCTGAGACATTTGGTACCAAGAGTGGTAAGGATGAGTTTTCTAAATTGGTTCTCAAGTCTGGTTAGTCTTAAAGATGTTGATGCTTCTGCTTCCAGAAGTAAAGAGGGCACTGCTAGTCCACAGAGTGAGGTGGCGATACAAATACACAAAATATCACCACCAATATATCAGGTATTGGTGAAAGGCAAGGCTCAGGGTGAGCACACGTGTGAAATCTTTCTACAGCTTTGTCAGAATGAGAAGTATAAGGAAGCTGGTTGGTTTGTCCTACTTTCGCTAGACAAACTGGTGAAATAAAGAGATGTGCTCAGGGCTTCAGAGTCAAAGCACAAGTGCCATATAAATGACCTCAAGACTTCCACTTGTGCTTTGAAAGAAAGCCTTATTTCTTGTAGTAACAGAGTTGAAATCACTGAAAACCAAACCCAGAGTCTTATTGTAAGAGTGGCTGGATTACAACACCAGCTCAATTGCCAAACTTCAAAGGTGTCTGAAGTTAAAGTAAGGGCATTGATTGGGAAGAAATGGGATCCTGAAACTTGGGATGGGAACATATGGACAGATAATTGGGAGGTTGGGGACCCTGAACCCCTAAATTCTGTTGAATCACTCCTGCCAGCAGAACGAGTCCCATCTGAAGAGATTATTTCATGTTTTTCTGCTAACCCACCCTGCCCAGGAAAACCATGAGTCCCTCCACTCCCATCTAATGAGATTAGCCCTATCCCAGCTGCTTCTAAAGAGCCCTTGCCTGAGTCATTGCCTCGGGCTTCGCCTGAGGCAGATGCTTTACAAGACAATGCTGAGTGTTCTCAAAACAATTCCACACTACCAATTCTGACTTCTAGACCTATAACTAGGCTTAAGCCGCAGCGAGCCCCAAAAGGTGAAATACAAAGTGTGACCCAGGACGAGGTACACTACACTGCAAAAGAACTACTTGATTTTTCTAATATGTACAAACAGAAACCTGGGGAATACGTGTGGGAATGGGTATTAAGGATGTGGGATGATGGTGCAAGGAACATAAAGATGGATCAGTCTGAGTTTATTGATATGGGTCCGCTAAGCACATATTGTTCATTCAATGTTTCAGCTCAAGAAGTTAGGAAAGGATCTAATAGTTTATTTGGTTGGGTTGCTGAAGCATGGATTATGAGGTGGCCTACACTAAATCAAGTTGACCTGCCAGACCTGCCTTGGTATACTGTAGAAGAAGTTATCTAAAGGCTTAGGGAAATTGGCATGCTAGAGTGGATTTATCAAGTTAGATCCACAGACCCACACATGGAGTGCACAGAGGACACATCTTTTACAACTGTGAGGAACAAATTTGTGAAGGGAGCTCCAGCATCCTTGAAGACTGCTGTGATTGCTATTTTATGTAAATCAGATTTGACAGTGGGAACTGCCCTAACTGAATTAAGACATTTAACTACAATGGGGCTGATTGGACCCTGTGGTAGTAAGGGTCAAACGGCTGCACTCAATCGACAAAGACAAGGTGGGCATGGTTACAGTAATGGACAGAGGAGTCAACGTAGTAATCAGAGTAGTCTGACATGTATGGACATATGGCATTGGCTACTTAGCCATGTTGTCACTAGGAGTGAAATAGATAGGAAATCTACTAAATAACTACTTGGTCTGTACAAATGGATAAATTCTAGGTCAGGTTAACAGCAGTCTAACTCGAATCACCAGAATAGAGAGTCACAGTCCCTCAATCAATTCCCAAATTTAAGCAAGTATGAAGACCCATAACCCCTTGAATGAAGGGGAGGCCAGGGCCCCTTAAGAAAGGACTGTAATACACTGCCAAAATTTTTACTGTTAATCTTTCTCCTAGCTTTTCCTGAAGGGATCTACAGCCTTTTATGAGAGTGACTGTTCACTGGGGAAAAGGAAATAATCAGACTTTTCGGGGATTACTGGATACTGGCTCTGAACTGATACTATTCCAGGAGACCCAAAACGTCACTGTGGGCCACCAGTCAGAGTGGGGGCATATGGAGGTTAGGTTATTAATGGAGTTTTGGCTCAAGCCCATCTCACAGTAGGTCCAGTGGGTCCCCAAACCCATCCTATAGTGAATTCCTGAGTTCCAGAATGCATAATTGGAATAGATATACTCAGCAACTGGCAGAACCCCCACATTGGATCCCTGACAAATTGAGTAAGGTCTATTATGGTAGGAAAAGCCAAGTGGAAGCCATTAGAACTGCCCCTATCTAGGAAAATAGTAAACCAAAAGCAGTACCGCATTCCTGGAGGGATTTCAAAGATTACTGCCACCATCAAGGACTTGAAAGATGCAGGGGTGGTGATTACCACCACATCCCCTTTCAACTCACCTATTTGACCTGTGCAAAAAACGGATGGATCTTGGAGAATGACAGTAGATTATTGAAAACTTAACTAGGTGATGACTCCAATTGCAGCTGCTGTTCCAGATGTAGTTTCACTGCTTGAGCAAATTAATACATCTCTTGGTACCTGGTATGCAGCTATTGATCTGGCTAATGCTTTTTCTCCATACCTGTTTCAAAGTACCACCAGAAGCAGTTTGCCTTCAGCTGGCAAGGCCAGCAATACACTTTCACTTGCCTACCTCAGGGCTACATCAACTCTCCAGCCCTATGTCATAATTTAGTCCACAGGGACCTTGATCGCCTTTCCCTTCCACAAGACGTCACACTGGTCCATTACATTGGTAACATTATGCTGATTGGAACTAGTAAGGAAGAAGTGTCAATGACTGGACTTATTAGTAAAACATTTGCTTGCTAGAGCGTGGGAAATTAATCCCACAAAAATTCAGGCACTTCCCACTTCAGTGAAATTTGTAGGTGTCCAGTGGTGTGGGGCATGCTGAGATATTCCTTCTAAAGTGAAGGATAAGTTATTGCATCTGGCTGCTCCCACAACTAAAAAGAAGACACAATGCCTGGTGGGCCTCTTTGGATTTTGGAGGCAACATATTCCTCATTTGGGTGTGCTACTCCAGCCTATTTATCAAGTGACTTGAAAAGCTTCTAGTTTTGATTGGGGACCAGTACAAGAGAAGGCTGTGCAACAGGTTCAGGCTGCAGTGCAAGCCGCTCTGCGACTTGGACCATGTGATCCAGCTGATCCAATGGTGTTTGAAGTGTCAGTGGCAGATAGAGATGCTGTTTGGAGTCTTTGGTAGACCCCTATTGGTGAATCACAGCATAGACCCTTAGGGGTTTGGAGCAAAGCTCTGCCATCCTCTGCAGATAACTACTCTCTTTGTGAGAAACAACTTTTGGCTTCTTACTGGGCCTTAGTAGAGGCTGTATGCTTAACCATGGAACACCAAATCACCATGCGGCCTGAGTTGCCCATCATAAACTGGGTGTTGTCTGACCCACAGGGTCATAAAGTTGGACATGCACAGCAGCACTCCGTCATTAAATGGAAATGATATATATGAGATGGGGCCTGAGCAGGACCTGAAGGTACAATTAAGTTGCATGAGGAAGTGGCCCAAATGCCCATGGTCTCCACTCCTGTCACATTACCTTCCATCTCCCAGTCTGCACCTATGGCCTCATGGGGAGTTCCTTACGATCAGTTGACTGAAGAAGAGAAACTCGTACCTGATTTACAGATGGTTCTGCGTGATATTCAGGCACCACTAGAAAGCGGACTGGGGCAGCGCTACAGCCCCTTTCTGGGACCTCCCTGAAGGACAGTGGTAAAGGGAAATCCTCTCAATGGGCAGAACTTCGAGCAGTACACCTGGTTGTTCACTTTGCTTGGAAGGAGAAAAGGCCAGATGTGTGATTGTATACTGATTCTTGGGCTGTGGCCAGTGGTTTGGCTGAATGGTCAGGGACTTGGAACGAACATGATTGGAAAATTGGAGACAAGGATTTATGGGGAAGAGGTATGTGGATAGACCTCTCTGAGTGGGCCAAAGAAGTGAAGATATTTGTGTCTCATGTGAATTATCACCAAAGGATGACTTCAGCAGAGGAGGATTTTAACAATCAAGTGGATAGGATGATGCGTTCTGTGGAAACCAGTCATCCTCTTTCCCAGCTACTCCCGTCATTGCTTAAGGGCCTCATGAACAAAGTGGCCATGGTGGCAGGGATGGAGGTTATGCATGGGCCCAGCAACATGGACTTCCACTCACCAAGGCTGACTTGGCTACAGCCACTGCTGAGTGCCCAATCTGCCAGCAGCAGAGACCAAAACTGAGTCCCCGTTATGGCACCATCCCTCAAGGTAATCAGCCAGCAACCTGGTGGCAAGTTGATTACATTGGACCACTTCCATCATGGAAAGGGCAGCCTTTTGTCCTTACTGGACTAGACACTACTCTGGATATGGATTTGCCTTCCCTGTATGCAATGCTTCTACCAAAACTACCATCCGTGGACTTACAGAATGCCTTATCCACCATCATGGTATCCCACAGCATTGCCTCAGATCAAGGGACTCACTTCACAACAAATGAAGTGTGGCAGTGGCCCATGCTCATGGAATTCACTGGTCTTACCATGTTCCCCATCATCCTGAAGCAGCTGGCTTGATAGAACAATGGATGGCCTTCTAAAGACACAATTATGGTGCCAGCTAGATGGCAATACCTTGCAGGTTTCGGGCAAAGTTCTCCAGAAGGCTGTATATGCTCTAAACCAGCATCCACTATATGGTTCTGTTTTTCCTATAGCCAGCATTCAAGGGCCCAGGAATCAAGGGGTGGAAATGGGAGTGGCACCACTCTATTTACCCTAGTGATCCACTTGCAATATTCTTGCTTCCTGTCCCCACTACCTTATGGTCTTCAGGTCTAGAGGTCTTAGTCACAAAGGGAGGAATGCTCCCACCTGGAGACACATCACTGATTCCATTGAACTAGAAAGTTAAGAATGCCACCTGGCCACTTTGGGCTTCTTATGCCTCTGGATCAAGAGGCAAAGAAGGGAGTTACCCTACTGCCTGGTGTGATTGATCCTGATTACCAAGAGGAAATCAGATTGATATTACATAATGGACGTAAAGAAGAGTATGTCTGGAATGCAGGAGATTCCATAGGGCGTCTCTTAGTATTACCATGCCCTGTGATTAAAGTCAATGGAAAAGTACAGCAACCCAATTCCGACATGACTACTAATGACACAGACCCTTCAGGAACGAAGGTTTGGGTCACCCCACCAGGCAAAGAACCATGACCAGCTGAGGTGCTTGCTGAGGGCAAAGGGAATATGAAACGGGTGGTTGAAGAAGGTATTTCTAAATACCAGCTACGGCCACATGACCAGTTGCAGAAACGGAAACTGTAATTGTTATGACTATTTCTGCTTTGTATGTGTGCATCAAATATTTTTGTTTCCTTCACTTATATAAGATATAAACAGGGCTAGTGCATTTTTGATTGCGTGCATGTTAGTTGTATCATGTATGATTTTCTAATTGTCTTTATTCAGAGATTATGTGCAGTTTAAGGAGATGTGTACATGTGCCAAGTTGACAAGGGCTGGACTGTGATGGTTAAGATTGTGTGTCACCTTGGCTGGGCCATGATTCTTAGTATTTATATGTGATAACTCCCATGATTGAATATGCTGCGAGTTGCCAATCAGAGGAAAGGGAGTTTCCCTGGGGGTGTGGCCTTCATCTGAATATAAGCAGATGTTCTGGTTTTTTGCTCACTCTGGATCCTGCGGCTGCCTCCTGTTCATCTGACCTCTGGTTCTTGGGACATGAGCTGTCAGCGTATCTGCCGAACTTGGGATTCATCAATCTTCATAGCCTGTGAGCGGAGTCCTGCTCTCTGACCTGCTGATCTTGGGGCTCGCCAGCCCCTGAAGCTACATGAATCAGGAGAAAACTTGTGGTCTGTCTGCCAATCTTGGAATTCATTGACCTTCACAACCTGTGAGCAGGAGCCCTGCTCTCTGACCTGCTGATCTTGGGCTCGCCAGCTCCTGGGGCTATGTGAATTGGGAGACACCTCTACCCTGATCCACAGACTTGGGACATTCTAGCCTCTACAATTATGTGAGCTGTTTCCTTGATATAAATCTATATCTATATGCTTTACTGGTTTTGCTTCTTTAGAGAACCCAGCCTAAAACAAGAGTATTCTTTCCTTCTCTACCTTTTGGAAAAGTTTAAATAGTATCGGTATCAACTCTTCTCTAAATGTTTGGTAGAATTGTCCAGTGAAGCCATCTGATCCAGGATTTTGTTGTTGATGTTGTTGGGAGGTTTTTGATCACTGCTTCCATCTCTTCACCTGTTATGGATCTGTTGAGATTTTCTATTTCTTCTTGAGTCAGTCTGAGTAGGTTGTGTGCTTTGAAGAATCTGTCCATTTCATCTAGATTATCCAGTTTGTTGCCATATAGTTGTTCATAATATTCTGTCATAATTCTCTATATTTATCAGGTTAGTTTTAATGTCCCCTTTTTCATTTTTTATTTTGTTTGTTTGCGTCTTTTCTTTTCTTTGTCAGTCTAGCTAAAGGTTGATCAATTTTATTGATCTTTTCAAAGAACCAACTTCTAGTTTTATTGATTCTATTGATTTTCTGTTTTTGTTTTTGTTTTTTAAATTCATGTTCTGATCTTTTTTATTTCCTTTCTTCTGGTAGGTTTAGGCTTAGTTTGCTCTTCTCTTTCTAGCTCCTGGAGTTGTCAAGTTACGTTGTTTATTTGAGATTTTTCTTCTTTTTTCATGTAGGCATTTATTGTTTTAAGTTTCCCTCTGAGTGCTGCCTTCACTGCATCGCATAAGTTTTGGTATGTTGTGTTTTCATTTTCATTTGACTCTAGGAAATTTGTGATTTCTCTTTTGATTTCTTCCTTGACTGATTGATAGTTTAATAGTGTGTTGTTTAATTCCCATGTTTGTGTTTTTTCCAGTTTTCTTTTTCCTGTTATTGACTTCTAGCTTTACTCTGTTGTCATCAGATAAAATACTTTGTATGATTTCAATCTTTTAAAACTTATCAGGACTTGCTTTGTGACCTAACATGTGTTCTATCCTGAAAAGTGATTCATGTGCACTCGAGTAGAATGTATATTGTACTGTGGTTGGTTGGAGTGCTCAATATATGCCTCCAAAACATTTTCAAACACCCCTAAAGGAGGAATATCATCCCATTTAGACTCAGCCTTGTATCAGACAATAGGACACCAGAAGTCTTGGGGGGAAACATAATACTGTGGAAGTATGATGTTTGAAGGAAGTGTCAGTCATTCACATCTTAATAGGGATTCATTCATCAGCTTTCTTTGTAGCAGCCTGACCACAGAGAGGGAAAAAAAGACACAGGGTAGGTAATTTTGATGAGTGCTGAAACTCTGTAGCACAAAACATTGCTCAGGCAGTATTGAAGGAAATATGGACTTTAAGTCAGTGTCTTAGGTTGGGTTCTCTAGAGAAGCAAAACCATTAAAAAGTATGTATGAAAAGAGATTTATATCAAGGAAATGGCTCACACAGTTTTTACAGGCTGTATGTTCCAAGTCTGTGAGGGAGGAAAGAGGATTCTCCTGATTCACATAGCCACAGGAGCTGGCGAACCCAGGATTAGTAGGCTGGAGAGCAGTGCTGTTGCAGGCTGCAAAGATAGACAAATCTCAAGATCAGTAGGCAAGACTGCCAGTAAGCTAGTAGCCTAAGTCCCCCAAACCAGAGGCCAGATGAAGGAGTGCCAGTTGCTGGATCTGGAAGAAGCAAAAGCCCCAGCAAGGTGAGCAGGAAGAAAGAAGGCTGAGGGGGTGGGGAGCCACCACATACCCTGGGTCCACCAGTACCACTCAGCAAATTTCATCATGGGGGTGATCATGTATCATATTTCAACAGGAAAGTGTTCACAACATTATACAACTGCCAAAACACAGAATCATGGCCCAGCCAAGTTGACACACAATCTTAACCATCACAGTCAGGCTCAACAAATGTTTCTTATAAAGGGCTAAATAGTGAATATTTTAGGCTTTGCAGGCCATACAGTTTCTGTTGCAACTACTCAACTCTCCCATTATAATATGAAAGCAACCAAAGACAATACATAAACAAATGACTATGACTGTGTTCCAACAAAACTTCATTTATGCACAGTAAAGTTTTGATTTCATATAATTTTCATATGTTATGAAGTATCATTTTTCTTTTTATTTTTTCAATCATTTATAAATGTAAAAACCACTCTTAGCTCATAGGCCATATAAAAACAGGCAGCAGGCCTCATTTGGCTCACAGGCCATAGTTTGCTAGCCCTTGTTCTAAAATCCTAGTGGAGAAGAAATGTAAATGAAGACGGGGTGAATATAAAGGAGAGGTATAAGAATGGCCACTTCATAATTTTTCTCAGGGCTGACAATACCTTAGAGTCTTCCAGAGACATAATGTCTTAATCCATGTGTTACCTGCTGGAGATATCATATTACCTTCCTAACACTAGAGCACAAATTATTTTGCCTGACCCAAACCTGACAATGTCACCTATCAGAGAGGAGAAGCTGAAGAAAAAAGAAAGGTAATTTTTGATGGAAGGAAAGCATGATGAAAAAGCTGGATCACTGGGAGCTATCTAATCTCCTGGGGTGGGTAAGATCTTATCCAGTCTACTCTGGTAGACTAGAGATGCAGCTTTGGGGAGTGTGGGGACTCCTGCATGTGTCTCAGCTACAGACAGTTGCCTTGCCCAAAGTCATGTTCTTCCCTGGGGCAGCCCCCATCCGGTGACTGAGTGAGACAGGGTATAATGGCTCAGTCATTTTGGCCCACCGTGGGGAAACACTGAGGGCAACACTTGCTCCAGAGCTTCCTGGTGGGCTGGCTGAGTCTTTGCTGGGCCTGCATGCAGTTCAACTTCTCTCCCCAGTCCTGCTTCTTCCCCCTTTCTTTCCCAGGTGGTGATCCCTAATAAACATTTTACACCCCAAACTCCATTTCACTGTCTGCTTCTAGAGAATCTTACTTGCAACTTTGTGTGTATCTATGTGTTTGTGTGCACATACACAAGCCTAGAGTAAAAACGCTGTCAGCATTAGGAGCCCAGGCCTATGGCACAACCCCAGCTAAGTGTAATGATGGAGGAAACACACTTCCTCTTTCCTGTCCAACAGCAAGCTGAGGAATTGCTCCTGAGATAGTATTTGTATCCCTCTCAAAAATACTTTCTTCATTGGACAATGACTATTCTAGGTCGCAGGACAGCCAGAGTCTATGGCAAGTGTACTCTTTTGGTTGTAATCAAGTACAACACTGGAGCAACCCCATGTAGCAGCAAAAGCAACAACAGTCAAGAGAATGAGACTGTTAGTTGACTGCACAGGTGGTCTGGTCATGTCTTTCTGGCATGATAGAAACCAAAACTGATTCCCAGGGTTAAGTAATCACCCTTGGATTTTTTAAACTTACTGTGTAAGCTAAAATGCAGTAGATAGAGGATGATGATGAAGAAGACAGAGAGGGATAGATAGATAGATAGATAGATAGACAGATATTCTTGTATGTTGGAGTCACTAGTTAATTTAATTTGAATATTAAAAGTAATGTTAGTGGAGTTCTGGCAAAATGGCGCTCTAGGCAGAAGCACCACACCGTCCCTCCACAGCAAAGATCCGAAAAACTAAGCCAAACAGAGAAAACAACAACCCTGAAACCCTAAATGAAGAGATAAAGAACTCAGCCAAGCACCAAATGGAGTGAGAGAACTGACAGAGAACGGAGAGCGAGGAGAGATTCATGCAGAGGTCCCCTACCAGCTAACGCAGCGCGGATCCACCATCTTAGACTCGTATCCGAGACCAGCAAATGGGGTATGAGAAAGCAGCCTCACGGACCGTCCAGCGGGAGACAAAACAGCCTGCAATTTGCACTGTGCACTATCCCACTCCCCACCCCTCTTCACCACGCCTCGGCCTCGTCTACTTCCCGTGGCCACGGTCTCTTGACCGGGAAGCGCCAGCTGCTTGGATTCCACAGACCCAAGCGGGCAGATCTCTGGGTGCCATTTGTTGGCTGCTAGTGTTGCTTTTCTTTTTTTTTTTTTTTTCCTGCTTCTTTTGATTTCTCACTTGCCTCTAGCCACCTCCCCCTCCTTTTGCTTGAGTGCCTGGCTTTGAGCGCCATCTTTGCCTCTTCCTGAGGGGCTGCGGGGCTCCATTCGAGTGTGCAGCTGCTTCCCGGTCTGGGCTGCCACGCTGGTGGGATCCCGGGGCTTTTGTTTGTTTGTTCCTCTGCTTCCCGTGGCCACGGTCTCTTGACCGGGAAGTGCCGGCTGCTTGGATTCCACACACCCAAGCGGGCGGCTCTCTGGGTGCCATTTGTTGGCTGCTAGTGTTGCTTTTTTTTTCTGCTTCTTTTGATTTCTCACTTGCCTCTCGCCACCTCCCCCTCCTTTCACTCAAGTGCCTGGCTCCGTGCGCCATCTTTGCTTCTTCCTGAGGGGCTCCAGAGCACCGGCAATTTGTGATATACGCTTTCCCACTCTCCACACTTCTTCACCCACACTCGGCCTCCTCTGCTTCCCGCGGACACAGTCTCTTGTCTAGAAACACCAGCCCGCACTGGCTGGCTCTCTGAGTGCCATTTATTGGCTGCTGGTGTTGCTTTTTTTTTTTTTTTTCCCTGCTTCTTTGGATTTCTTGCTTGCCTCTTGCCACCTCCCCCTCCTTTCGCTCGAGTGCCTGGCTCCGTGAGCCATCTTTGCTTTTTCCTGAGGGGCTGTGGAGCTCCATTCGAGTGTGGAGCTAATTCCCGGTCTGGGCTACCACGCTGGTGGGATCCCGGGGCTTTTGTTCATTTGTTCATTTTGAATTGTTTGTTTCTTTTCTTTTCCTTTTCTTAAGTTGGGAGCCCTTTCTGGCCAGGCAGAGCTGCATGGCAAGGAACTCTCCTTCGGCTTCCACAGACGTGTGGAGTGATCCCTGAGGACATTTCTTTTTTTGTTGTTTTTTTTTTTCCCCTGTTTTTTTCGGGGGCCGTTCTTGTTCTTTTTTTTGTTTTGTTTTGTTTTCTTTTCTTTTCCTTCTTCTTCCCTTTTTGTCTTTCTTCATTGCTTAGTTTCTCGTCTCTCTATATCTTCTTCTCTTTCTGATCCCTGAGTACCAGGCTTTGTATGCTTCTGCACCTTCGGCCAGGCTGTGCTGCGACACCTGAGAGCGACTTCCCCAGACCTCATAGCTGCATCAGTGGGATCCCTGGGAACTTTGCGGTTCTTTAACCTTTCTGATTTTTCTTTGTTCATTCTTTTCTTTTCTTCCTCTTCCCCTTTCTGTTTTTCTCCATTTCGTAGTCTCTCATCTCTCCATTCTAATGGCAAGCTCCCCTAGCATTCTTTTTTGTTTGTTTCTATGTTTTTTGGCTCCTGTTCCTCTCTCCTCTCTCCCATATCCATCTTAGCTCCACAAATAAACATCTCCCCACTGCATCCTGCCTACCTGCACCATGCACTTGATGTCGCAACACCAAGCAGCACAGGCATGGCCTACTGGAACCTGCCCAGCACTGATAACCAACCCGCCTTGATGGCAGTAGTGAGTGCCACAAACAACCCGTCCCAGTGGCTGAGTATATCTGAGTGACTGAACCTGCCACTTGGAGAAGGAGGTGAAAAGTATTGAGCGCACAGACGAACAAACAACAAAGAGCATGCAGTCTGCCTGCTCAGACATAGTCAAATATTTTTTTAAAAAAAGGGACGAAACAAATCTACAATCAATAAATGTGAGAAATATCTACTGAATGCCCCGAAAACAGCAGACAATAGCAAAACATTTACAAAAAAAGACAGGATGGTTCCAGTAGGCATCCAAATTAAAACACCAAATAACTCTCCTGTGGAATAAAATGCACTAGAAGTACCTGATAGGGAATTCAAATCTCTAATACTCAGAATTTTCCAAGAACTGAGGCAAAAAGCTGACAAACATGAGGAAAAAATAGACAAATTCATGGAAAATACAGACAAAAAACTGGAAGAATTCAGGAAGATTATGCAGGAACAAAATTCCAAAATAAATTCACAACTAGAAATTATACAAAAACAACAATTACAAATCCAAAAGATAAACAACAAGATTTCAGAAATGGATGATGTCACAGAACGGCTGAGAAGCAGATATGAAACCGTGGAAGACAGGATCAGTGGAACTGAAGACAAACACTTGGATACAACTCTGCTTCAGGAAAACTCAAAAAAAAGAACAAAGAAAACTGAAGAGACCCTGAGAGTTATGTGGGACATAATTAAAACATAAATTTACGAGTGACTGGCATTCCAGAACAGGGGGAGAAAACAGAAAACACAGAAAGGATCATTGACGAACTGCTGACAGAAAACTTCCCCAATATCATGAAAGATGAAAAGCTGGCCAATGAAGAAGCTCAACGAACCCCAAATAGAAGAGACCCCAAAAGAAAATCACCAAGGCATATCACATTCACACTCGCCAAAACCAAACACAAATAAAGAATCCTGAGAGCAGCTCGTGAAAAACAAGAAGTCACATACAGAGGAGAAACACTAAGACTAAGCTCAGATTATTCGGCAGAAACCATTCAGGCAAGAAGGCAATGGGATGACATATATAAAATCTTGAAAGAAAAAAAATTTCCAGCCAAGAATAATATATCTTGCAAAACTCTCGTTCAAATTTGATGGTGAAATTAGGTCATTTCCAGATAAACAGAAATTAAGGGAATATGTAAAAGTCAAACCAAACTTACAAGAATTATTAAAGGGAGTTCTTCGATCTGAGGACAAACAGCTTCAGCCCTCAGTCAGAACCTAGGACACAGGATCATACAAGCCAGACACAAATCTAAGAAATGAACTCTCGAGCAATATCCAAAACCAGAAGAAATATAACAGGGAATCAGAGCACTCAATCGATGGATGACAACAACATCAAAACAATGAAAGAGGGAATAAAAGACATAGGTATAGAACCTTCTAATAGAGAGGAAGGCAAGGTGATACCAAGTAATGGTAGACTGCTTCCAACTTAGAAAGATAAGGGTAAAATTCATGGTAACCACAAAGAAAGTTAACAAACCAACTCATAAAAATAAAGAGGAAAAACACAAAGTCTCAGCAAAAACAAAACATACAAAAACAAAAGAAATGAAAAAAATAATCCACAAACAAAATTAACTCAGCACAAGAGAGTAAAAAGAACAAAGAAAACTTCAGCACCACAAAAAAAAGCACTACAAAATGACAGGAACCAACTCACATCTATCAATAATTACACTGAATGTAAATGGACTCAATGCACCCATAAAGAGATGGAGAGTGACAGAATGAATAAGAAAACAGGATCCATCAATATGCTGTCTACAAGAGACACACCTTAGAAACAAAGATGTGAATTTATTAAAAGTCAAAGGTTGGAAAAAAAATGTATCAAGCTAACAACTACCAAAAAAGAGCAGGAGTGGCAATTCTAATCTCAGAAAAATAGATTTTAAACTGAAATCTACCATAAAGGACAAAGAAGGACACTATATAATGATTAAGGGGACGATCCATCATGAAGACATAACCATAATAAACATCTACGCACCGGATGACAGGGCTCCAAAATACATAAAACAAACTCTAACAACACTCAAAAGAGAAATTGACAGTTCCACAATAATAGTAGGAGACTTCAACACACCACTCTCAGTAATGGACAGAACAACTAAGAAAAAACTCAGCAAAGATACAGAAGACCTAAAGGGCACAATCAGCCAACTTGACCTCATAGACATATATAGAACACTCCATCCAACCGCTGCAAAGTACACATTCTTTTCCAATGCACATGGAACGTTCTCCAGAATAGACCACATCTTAGGCCACAGAGCAATCCTCAACAAGATCCAAAACGTTCAGATAATTCAAAGTATCTTTTCTGACCACAATGCCATCAAGGTAGAAATTAACAATAGAAAAAGAAAGGGAAAAAAATCAACTACATGGAAACTGAATAATACGCTGCTTACACATCAGTTGGTAATAAGAGAAATCAGAAATGGAATCAAAAAATTCCTAGAATCAAATGAGAATGAAAACACATCATACCAAAACCTTTGGGACACAGCAAAGGCAGTCCTCAGAGGACAATTTATACCAATAGATGCACATATCAAAAAAGAAGAAAGGGACAAAATCAAAACATTAACTACAGAACTCAAACAAATAGAAAGAGAACAGCAAAAAAAAGCCCACAACCACTGGAAGAAAGGAAATAGTAAAGATCAGAGCAGAAATAAATGAAATAGAGAACAGAAAAACAATAGAAAGAATCAAAAAAACCGAAAGTTGGTTCTTTGAAAGAATCAACAAAATCGACAAACCACTGGCCAGACTCACAAAAGAAAAAACAGGAGAGGACACAAATAACCCAAATAAGAAATGAAATGGGGGACATTACAACAGACCCAACTGAAATAAAAAGGATTATAACAGAATATTAAGAAAAACTATACTCCAACAACTTTGAAAACCTAGAGGAAATGGATAAATTTCTAGAAACACACGGCCTACCCAAACTACAACAAAGTGATGTTGAAAATCTGAACAGACCCATAACAAGAGAAGAGATTGAAAGAGTAATAAAAAAAAAAACTCCCAACCAAAAAAAGCCCTGGCCCAGATGGCTTCACTGGAGAATTCTACAAAACATTTACAGAAGAGCTTGTACCAGTACTACTCAAGCGATTTCAGAGCATAGAAGAGGAAGCAACACTTCCAAATTCATTCTATGAAGCCAGCATAACGCTGATACCAAAACCAGGCAAAGACATCACAAAAAAAGGAAATTACAGACCAATATCTCTCATGAATATAGACGCAAAAATTCTGAACAAAATTCTAGCCAATAGAATTCAGCATCATATCAAAAAAATAATACACCATGACCAAGTAGGATTCATACCAGGTGTGCAAGGATGGTTCAACATTAGAAAATCAATCAACATAATCCACCACATAAATAAAAGGAAAGAAAAGAGTCACATGATCATCTCAATTGACACAGAAAAGGCATTTGACAAAGTCCAACACCCATTCCTGATAAAAACTCTCAATCAAATAGGTATAGAAGGGAAATTTCTCAACATAATAAAGGGCATCTATGCAAAACCAGTGGCCAACATCATTCTTAATGGAGAGAGGCTAAAAACATTCCCCTTGAAAACAGGAACAAGACAAGGATGCCCTTTATCACCACTCCTATTTAACATTGTGCTGGAAGTTCTAGCTAGAGCAATAAGGCAAGAAAAAGAAATAAAGGGCATCCACATTGGTAATGAAGAAGTTAAACTGTCCCTGTTTTCAGATGATATGATACTATACATAGAAAACCCTAAAGACTCCACGAGAAATCTACTGGAACTAATAGAAAGATTCGGCAGAGTAGCAGGATACAAGATAAACATTCAAAAATCAGTTGGATTCCTATACACCAGTAAGGAGAACGATGAAAAGGAAATCAGGAAAACAATACCATTTTCAATAGCCCCTAAAAAGATAAAATACTTAGGAATAAATCTGACCAGGGATGTAAAAGACCTATACAAAGAAAACTACAAAACACTACTACATGAAACCCAAAGGGATCTACATAAATGGAAAAACCTACCATGCTCATGGATAGGCAGACTCAACCTTGTGAAACTGGCAATTCTACCCAAAGCAATTTACAAATACAATGCAATCCCAATCCAAATACCAACAACATTCTTCAAAGAGATGGAAAAACTAATCATTAACTTTATATGGAAAGGGAAGAAGCCCCGAATAAGTAAAGCACTACTGAAGAAGAAGAATAAAGTTGGAGGACTCACACTACGTGACTTCAGAACCTGCTATACAGCTACAGTAGTCAAAACAGCCTGGTACTGGTACAACGATAGATACATTGACCAATGGAACAGAATTGAGAACCCAGATGTAAATCCATCCACCTATGGTCACCTGATCTTCGACAAGGGCCCAAAGTCCATCAAATGGGGAAAAGACAGTCTTTTTAACAAATGGTGCTGGCAAAACTGGATATCCTTTTGCAAAAAAATGAAACAGGACCCATACCTCACACCGTATACAAAAACTACTTCAAAATGGATCAAAGACCTGAATATAAAGCCTAAAACTATAAAGTTCATAGAAGAAAAAATAAGACCAACACTTCAGGCCTTAATACATGGCATTAACAGGATACAAACCATAAACATCAAGGCACAAAACCCAACAGATAAGCTAGATAACTGGGATCTTCTAAAAATCAAACACCTATGCTCTTCAAAAGACTTCACCAAAAGAGTAAAAAGAGAACCTATAGACTGGGAAAAATTTTTGGACAGTACAAGTCAGACAAAGGTCTAATCTCCATAATCTACAAGAAAATCCAACACCTCTACAACAAAAAGGCAAATAATCCTATTAGAAAATGGACAAAGAAAATGAACAGACACTTCACCAAAGAAGACTTTCAAATGGCCAACAGACACATGAGGAAATGCTCGCTGTCACTAGCCATTAGAGAAATGCAAATTAAAACCACAATGAGATACCATCTCACCCCGGCATTACTGGCACGAATCAAAAATACTGGAAATAACAAATGTTGGAGGGGCTGCGGGGAGACGGGAACTCTTATGCACTGCTGGTGGGAATGCAGAATGATACAACCATTTTGGAAAATGATATGGCGCTTCCTCAGAAAGCTAGAAATAGACATACCATTCGATCCAGCAATCCCACTCCTAGGAATATATCCTAGAGAAATAAGAGTCGTCACTCGAATAGACATATGCACACCTATGTTCATGGCAGCATTGTTCACAATAGCAAAGCGATGGAAACAACCAAGATGTCCATCAGCAGATGAATGGATAAACAAACTATGGTACATACACACAATGGAGTACTATGCATCGAGAAAGAACAACAAGGAATCTGTGAAGCATCTCATAACATGGATGAAACTGGAGGACATTATGCTGAGTGAAATAAGTCAATCACAAAAGGACAAATATTGTATGAGACCTCTATTGTAAAAACCCATGAAAAAATTCACAAGCAAAATGTAACAATCCTTGTTGGTTACCAGGGATGGGGGGGGGGGGGAATACTAAATAGGTAATAGGTAAGTGGTAACTTGGGTGAGAGATGAGATAGTACATAGTACAGGGGAAACTAACACAACCTGCACAAGGAAAGGTCATGGAGGCCCTATAGACACATCCAAACCCCCCGAGGGACTGAGTTGTTGGACGGAGGGCTCTGGGGACCATGATCTCGGGGAACATCTAGCTCAATTGGCATGACACTACTTATAAAGATAATGCTCTACATTCTACCTTGGTGAGTAGTGTCTGGGGTCTTAAAAGCCTATGAGCGGCCATCTAAGATACTCCACTGATCTCATCCCTTCGGGAACAAGGGAGAACGAAGAGAACAGGATACAAGGAAAAGATTAGTCCGAAGGACTAATGGTCCACAGCTACCAAGGACTCCACGGGACTGAGCCCAGTACAGCTGGATGGTGCCCGGCTACCACCAATGACTCCTCTGACCAGGATCACAACAGAGGGTTCTGGGCAGAGCTGGAGTAGGATGTAGAGCATAATTTTAACTCCCAAAAAAAAAAAAAAAAAAAAAAGAAGACCAGATATACTGGCCTAAAGAATACTAGAGAAACCTCGAGAGTGTGGCCCCCAGACACCCTTTCAGCTCAGAGGGGAAGTTACCTTCAAGGTTCGATGTTAAGCCTGGGAATGGACACCCCAGTAAAACTAAATGGGACTAACGATGTACAGGAGTCCGGTTACAAGGGCCAGAAGGCAGAGGGAGAGTAGGAAACTGATGATAAGGAACACAAATTGAATAAGGACACTGTCGATGTATTGTGAGATTGTTGACCACTGCTATAGGACAACATTTGTAGTAACTATTAAATGGGAGGCTGTTTTGTCCTGTAAGCCTTCATCTTGGGCAAGAATGGCAGCACAATTGGAAGAGCATAGTCAACATCACTTAAATGTGTAAGTAAAAAGTTTTGAAATGGTGTTTAAATAAAATAAAATAAATAAATAAATAAATAAACAAATGAGACTAAAGAGGTACAATAGTCCACTGACAAGGTCCAGAAGACAGAAGGGGACAAGGAAGCCCCCTGGTGATAGGGAACACAAGGTGGAGTAAGGATATTCTTGATGTGCTGTGAGATTGTTAACCATTGTCATAGGGCAACATGTGTAGTAACTGTTAAATGAAAAACTATTTTGTTCTGTAAGCCTTCATCTTAAGTGAGAATAACAGCACAGTTGGAAGAGCGTAGTCAATGTCACTGAACTGTGAATGTAGAAATTTTTGAAACGGTGTATCTTTGGCCATCTGTAATTTTCATCAAAAAAAAAGGTTGAGAATTTAGAGGCTTAATACGTTGTGGGGTTGTTAACCAATGTCAAAAAACAACATGTGTACTACTATTTCATGAGAAACTATTTGCTCTGTAAGCTTTCACCTGAAGTACAATAACATATATATAAAAAAAAAAAAAAAAAAAGAACAACAAGGAATCTGTGAAGCATCTCATAACATGGATGAAACTG
Organism: Dugong dugon; assembly: GCA_030035585.1. NCBI lineage: Eukaryota > Metazoa > Chordata > Mammalia > Sirenia > Dugongidae > Dugong > Dugong dugon. The sequence goes on along the minus strand of CM057472.1, from coordinate 13,928,915 downwards.
GAGGACATTATGCTGAGTGAAATAAGTCAATCACAAAAGGACAAATATTGTATGAGACCTCTATTGTAAAAAGCCATGAAAAAGTTCACACACAAAATGTAACAATCTTTGTTGGTTACCAGGGATGGGAGGGGTGGGGGGGAATACTAAATAGGCAATAGATAAGTGGTATCTTGGGTGAAGGGTGAGGCAGTACACAATACAGGGGAAACTAGCACAACCTGTACAAGGAAAGGTCATGGAAGCCCCATAGACACATCCAAACTCCCTGAGGGACTGAATTGCTGGGCGGAGGGCTCTGGGGACCAAGGTCTCGGTGAACATCTAGCTCAACTGGCATGACACAGCTTATAAAGACAATGCTTTACATTCTACCTTGGTGAGTAGTGTCTGGGTCTTAAAAGCCTGTGAGTGGCCATCTAAGATACTCCACTGGTCTCATCCCTTCCGGAGCAAGAGAGAATGAAGAGAACAGGATACAAGGAAAAGATTAGTCCGAAGGACTAATTGTCCACAGCTACCAAGGCCTCCACCGGACTGAGTCCAGTACAGCTAGATGGTGCCCGGCTACCACCACTGACTGCTCTGACCAGGATCACAACAGAGGGTTCTGGACAGAGCTGGAGAAGGATGTAGAGCATAATTCTAACCCACAAAAAAAAAGACCTGATTTACTGGCCTAAAGGAGACTGGAGAAACCTCGAGAGTATGGCCCCCAGACACCCTTTGAGCTCAGTGGTGAAGTTACCTCCGAGGTTCACCGTTCAGCCTGGGAGTGGACAGCTCCATAAAACCAAATGAGACTAACGAGGTACAGGAGTCCAGTGACAAGGGCCAGAAGGCAGAAGGGGACAAGGAAGCTGGTGATAGGGAACACAAGGTTGAGTAAGGATATTGTTGATGTGTTGTGAGATTGTGAACCAGTGTCATAGGGCAACATTTGTAGTAACTGTTAAATGAGAAACTATTTTGTTCTGTAAGCCTTCATCTTAAGTGAGAATAACAGCACAATTGGAAGAGAGTAGTCAATGTCACTGAAATGTGTATGTAGAAATTTTTGAAACGGTGTATCTTTGGCTATGTGTATTTTCACAAAAAAAAAAAAGGTTGAGAATTTAGAGGGTTAGTATGTTGTGGAGTTGTTAGCCAATGTCATAAAACAACATGTGTACTACTGTTTCATGAGAAACTATTAGTTCTGTAAGCCTTCACCTGAAATACAATAAAATATTAAAAAAAAAAAAAGTTAACACTTTATACCTTGTGAAACAAAACATCCTAATTGCAACCATTAAATTACAAAGGCAGGTTACACAATAGTATGCTTAGTATGAGTCCACTATTGCAAAATATATGTCAATATTTTAATAGGAAAAAAAGATTGGAAGGCCAATATATTGTCAACAATGCTTATGTCAGGATTTCAGGCAATTTTTGTTTCATTCCTTTATTTATCTGTATTGTCTAAATTTTCAGTGATGACTTTGTATTTTTGTAACAAGGAAAAAAACTTAGTTTTTTTAATTTACTAAGTTGTGAACCTATTTTCCCTCAACAGCTTTTGTTTTTCTTTAAGGGAAGTGTACATTCTTTTCCTAAGAAACGCAAAACTCTCTCTTTTCCTTCTTTTCAGATAATTAGAACAGAGCAGCCCGGTTGGAGGCCATATCTGATGTCAATCTTCAAAGTGCTATAGAAAGGCAGAAAATAAGCTGTAGAACATTTTAATTGCCTTCACAACCTTGATTACAGAAAGGAGACATTTCCTTTGTGATTTCTGTTCCTGAGAAGAGGGAGTGGTGACCTGGGTCTCCGCAGCTTGCAGAATCTCCCATCCCATTCCATGAGCATCATTAAAGAGGAACTGTGGGGTAAACACGGCACCATTCATACGCTCTGTGAGCTCATCTAGTCCAAGGAGCCATCCCTTCCACAAGATCACAACAGGAACCCAAGCAGCCTCAGCTTGAACATCTCTATAATGGGGGAATCACTCCCTACTGGACAGTCCCACTTGGATATCTTAGAGTCACGTCAACCACAGTATCCAAAATTAAATATATCACCTTTACTCCCAGAAACAGCACATGTTTACGTGTGCTACTGTTGCCTCTTGCCAACCCTCACCCCAATAGACTATGAGCAGCTCAACGACCCTGTCTCATTCGTCTGTATTACCAGTGCCTAAAACAACACAGGCAACACAGTAGCTGCTCAATACATGCTGGTGGAATTACTATTGAATGAGTAACTGGTACTCCAATGATTTTCTTTAAAACTCCAAGGCCCTTGGTAAGTTATTGTCTTTAATCAGCTTGTCCATTCAGTCCTTGCTGCCTCCTTTTGATTGTGCCCTGTGCTATCTTGGAAGCAGTTGGTTTCTGTCAATTCTCTTTTGCTAATTATCTCAGTGCCCAGATCTAAAGTCATCTATTTCAGGGAGCCTGTTTTGGTGTCAACATTATAGTCATATTCTTCTTTTAACCCTCTTAAATAGGATTTGACAGAAAATGGCATTTTTGAAATTTAAGGGTGAAAGAGTAGCTTAATACAATAAAATCTCAGCAATTTGAAGTAAGCAAAAGGAAGGTCAGTCTGACAGTGAAAAGTATAAATTCTGAAATCATTTTTGTAAAAAACAGAGAGTAACTGTTCTCATGTACAGGAGGGCTATAGACCAAAGTAAAAATTTACCTTTTAAAATCATTGATGATATACATAGTACGGTTGGAAAGAAAGAAAGGCAAAGGCGACCAGAGGCAGAAAGAGGCAACTGGTTTTAGACTAGGACACAGGACACCAGGAAAGAGCCAAATGTTAGGAACACAGCACCTTTGTAGAGGCTGCTGAACTATCCAGGAAGATGAGAGGTACTGTGGGAAATAAGGGGGAGGGAATAGCTGCCATTTTTTGACCTATCTCCTCAAAATCGTGACCAAAACTGATGCAGGGCTGTGTTAGGGATTGAACTGTGGCTCCCCAAAACTATAAGTTGAAGTCCTAATCCCTGCACCAGTGAATGTGATCTTGTTTGGGAAATGAGGTTTTTCTTTACAGATGTTATCAGTCAAATTAAGGAAGTCATACTAGAGTAGGGTGAGTCCTAATTCTAACCCCTCTGAGTGATGTTTTATAAAAGGCGACAGGCAGGGAAACAGAGTCACACACAGGGGAAGACAACATGTGAGGACTGATCTACAAGTGAAGGAACGCCAAGAAATACCTGGCGCGACCAGGAACTGAAGGAGACTAGGAAGGGTCTTCCCTAGAGCCCAAAGACAGAGAGAGCATAGCCCTGCTAACGTTCTGAACTCACACTTGTAGCCTCCAGAACAGTGAGAAACTAAAGCTCTGTTCTCTAAAGCCACCTAAAACCAAACCCATTGCTGTCGAGTGGATTCCGACTCACAGCAACCCTATATGACAGAGTAGAACTGCCCCATAGGGCTTCCAAAGACCAGCAGGTAGATTCAGACTGCCAACCTTTTGGTTAGTAGACAATTGCTTAAGCACTGTGCCACCAGGGCCCCTTACAGCCACCTACTTTATGGTATTTGGTTATGGCAGCCCTAGGAGACTAAGGCAAGGGCTTAAAGTGAAACAGGCCTTGCTCACTGCAGCAGTGAGGAAGGAAGACTGTCACAACAGATAGCACCTTCTGGAAATCTAATCTGTGCTGTGTCAGACTCTTGAGGGACCATACATGCCATACAACTTCCAGGAACCTAAGAACCTAAGCTACTCAACTCTATGAAACCCTGAAAGATCAAAGCAGAACTCAGTGATAACAAATAATAGTGAGATACAGTCAAACTAGGATAACCAGGCCTTTGTGGGTGAGTGTCTTCCGGTAAGTCATGATGGAGAACATGAATCTCAAGTACAGTCGGATGGGTAGGATTTGGTTAGAGGGAGAAAAGGAGGAAAGCACTGTCAATGGGGAGAACAGTATGAGCACACCCCAGAAGTGAGGATGGGAGTGGGTTATGATGGGGATGGCAGTGGAGGAGACAGCTGGAGGCTCTGCACAGTAAGAAATTAACCAGTAGAGGTGGGCAGGTACTGTTAGCCCATCACTATGTACCAGGCAAGTTCACAGTAAGCAAGACAGGCCGTTGCCCTTGAGGAACTTAGAGTGAACCATACCCCACCACCATTTCTTATAAAGAGAGATCTTACCAAAAAGGATACGAATAAACCCCCCATTGCCCATCCCCACTAGAAAAAGAAAAAATCACCCATGAGTTTTGTTTGGCTGATATTGGCCAGGGAGAGGGAGGTGGTTATATAAACTGGTGATAAAGACCAGCTCTGCTGTTGCATTTCTTCACAACTCTGAGTAACCTGGCAAGAGAGGTGAATCAAAGCTAGAGGAAGAAGGAGGTGAAGGTGAAGAAGGGCCTCCAAAATAATCAGATTTTTCTTTTATCTTTAAACCACCATCAAAGAGATAGTCAATCAAAATGAATACACTACTAATTGCTTTTTGAGAAATGCTGAATCATGTCTTAAATTGTAGTTATCCATTTACTTACAGTATTTGTATCCTAGGGCTGCATAACAAAATACAACAAAATGGATGCCTTATAAGAACAAATATTTATTGTCTCACGATTCTAGAGGCTAGTAATCTGAATTCAGGGTGCTGGAAAGGCCATGTTCTCTGAAGGCTGTAGAAGAAGACCTTTCCTCATTTTGCTTAGCCTCTGGTAGCCCTAGGCATGCTTTGGCATGTAGATACATCTTCACATGACTATCTTTCCTCTGGCTCTCTGTGTCTCTTATTCTCTTTTATAAGGAGTCACTCAGATTGAATTAGGACACACCCTACTCCAGTATGACCTCATGTTAACTGATAACATCTTCAAAGACCCTATTTCCAAACATATCTTTCTGGGGGACATAATTCAATCCATAACATTTATGAAAAAATTAATATGTCAAATGTGCAAATCAATCCAGTTTCTAGAAAAAAATTCAAATCAAAAATTTTTCAATTGCATGAAAAAGCTCTTCATAGATAAACTAAATTGAGAACAGTGTTGTTGTTAGGTGCCATTGGTCAGTTCTGACTCACAGCAATCCTATGTACAAAAGAACAAAACACTGCCTGATCCTGTGCCATCCTCACAATCGTTGCTATGTTTGAACCCGTTGTTGCAGCCACTGACACAGTCCATCTCATTGAGGGTCTTCCTCTTTTTCGCCAACCCTCTAGTTTACCAAGCATGATGTCCTTCTCCAGGGACTGGTCCCTCCTGATAACATGTCCAAAGTACGTAAGATGAAGTCTTGCCATCCTTTCTCCTAAGGAGCATTCTGGGTGTACTTCTTCCAAGACAGATTTGTTCCTTCTTGTACATCTTTAAGTGTTTTTATTCCTACCTATTTTCTTCTTACCAAAATAGTTAAAGACAGATTCATTTCAATTTTCAGCTGCAAATATTATTTTAGAGAGCTGCCACCAAGTGTGAACATCTTCATCCACTTTCCTTTAATTTGTACCATTTTATTGAATAAATTATTCAGTGTCAGGGACCTAGATAAGGGGCCACATTACTCTGAAAGCAGTTGAAATGTTGTATTAGAGACTGACGAGCTGTCACGGCAAATTGGGCATGACCCACCACCCTGCTCCCACCTCCACCCCCTGCCATGTTCCTTAAGCTTCTGTGACTGAATCACAAGTCTGGAAAACTCAATTTGGTAAGTGTGGGAAGACAGATCTTAATTGAAAAGTTCATTTCTAATGAAATGTGAGGTGGTAAAATGTTGGACAGGCAGGGTGGATCATTTGAGTCTTTATTAATAACACCAATCCATTTTAATTCAGTGAAGCACGTAATTAGCATCAAGCTTTTCAGGTTCACCACCCATTCCTGTGCCTGGAATCCATAATATTTTTTAAAAACTTTTCATATTTGGTTTTAATAATTTGCATTTTAACACGAGGTTACACACAGCTGGCTTATACTAATTATAAGTGCATGGAGTTTTATTAAGCCAGTGGTACCCACCGGCCAGTGACAAATCTTTCTACGACTTAACTTGAATTCCCTGTAATTATTCTGTAGCCAGCTAAGACTCCAGCAAAGAGATGAATGAGGCCCCTTGAGATTGCCGCACCTTGAATAATCAGGGACAGTCGGCAGGGTCAATTACTGTTTCAGTTTGTTCCGTAGCTGCTGCATGTAAATCCATTTAGTAGCAGCTTAGAGGAAGCCTTGATCGCAGTTGTTTTACTGCCTTTATCTCTGCAACCGCAGCCATTCTGAGATGCAAGGCCCGGAGGACTCAGATGGACCATCTCCATGGGAAGTGATGGAGCTGAAGAAGGGCTGCGTTTTTGAGATGGAAAAAAAAGAAAACTTTCTCTTATTCACAGGAAGGAGGAGGGACAGAACTGTTGGTTTAGTGAAAAGAGCTTAGGACAAAGAGTCCAGAAACCTGAGGTTTCCAATCCTCCTTGGCTGAGATAACCAACCAGCCAGTCACACTAAGACAAGTTTCTTCTGGGGCCTTGTACTGTCATGCAATTCTATGCAGTGAGAAATACAACACAGGGCCACAAAGGAAAAAGCAAGCAGAAATCCTACCATTAAAGTAAAAACAAACAAGTTAACTGATAACCCATGAAGCTCTAGCAGGTGTGGAATCTAACTTAACAGTGCACTCATGTGAGCTGAATACATTCAGACAATATTGCTGGTTTAATTTAACAATCACTTTTTAACACTGACTGGATGTTATTGAGGCTATAAAGATAAATAAGACTAGCCACAGCCCTCAGTCTTACAAGCTCCTCTAAGAAAAAGACACAAAGAGCCTTACTAGTAAGCAAATGATATGCATAAATGTTGTTCATTCTAATAGAGTTCAGTAACCCTGCAGGATTCTGAAAGTAAACTTTAGAATTTAGAGGTTTCCCAGTCTGGTTATACGTTAGAATTATAGCATGAAGCTTTTTTGAAAATACAGATGCCTGAGTCCCAATCGAAACCTCAAAGAGTAGAGTCCTGAAATCTAATTTTTTGACCAATCCCCTAGGTCATTCTTATTCTGTTACCTTGGTATCAGAAAAGGTTTGGATTCTGAAACCAGCACAGCCTTTATCTTGGCTTCCCCAGTTCTAAAGAAAGAAAAAGTCACACCTTAATTCATCCTCCATTCAGGGAAATGGGACGACTTCCTCAGTCAACCCATAATCCAGAATAGTTTTATCCTAAATCACTTTATCCCACTCCACTACTCTTTATAATTTGCTTTTAAACTGAGCAGTTTCTTTGATACAGTCAGGGATAGGAAGGAAGGAGATTTTCAATTTTAATGGATATTTCTGCGTGTGAGAAGAAAGCTAGGCAGGTGAGCACCATTGGAGAGCAAACTCTCTGCCCATCTGCACGCTTCATTTCTACCTGTCTATCAAGGAGCCCTGGTGGCACAGTGGTTAAGAGCTCAGCTGCTAACCAAGAGGGCAGCCATTCAAATCCAGCAGCTGCTCCTTGGAAACCCTATGGGGCAGTTCTACTCTGTCCTATAGGGTCGCTATGAGTTGGAATTTAACTGACAGCAATGGGTAATCCTTCATACTCAACATATCCCACACCAAACTCATTCCCTTCTTTTCCAAACCAAATCTGAAGTGTGGCGTTACAAGTCTGGATAGTGATTACCTCTGGGGAGTAGGCAAGCATGCTGAGAGGAAGGGGACAGAAGGTGAGGGCTCCTGGGGATGAGTTGTTCTATTTCTTGACCTCAGTGGTGATGACTTGAGTGTTTGTTTATGATGATTCACTGAGCTGTACACTTAAATTTTGTGCTCTTTTCTATATGCGCCATACTTTATGATAAAAAATTGTGAAGTATGATGCATATAGAAAAGCGCATATAAGACACATATAGAAACGTTTTTTTAAAGTAATTATCCTTTAATCTGGTAATTACTTCTAGAAATTCATCCTAAAAAAGCAATTTGATAAGTACATAAAGATGTGCAAAGATGTTCATTGCAGTATTATTTATATGATCAAAAACTGTGAACAATCTAAGTATTCCACAATAGAATATTGGCTCAATAAATTAGAATATATCCACACAGTGGATATGATACATCCATTAAAATTTTGCTGTAGATCTGTGTTTACTTATGCTGAAGAATGTCAAGTTATATTAAGTGAGGAATATAGTTTATAGAATAGAATAAGTAATCAATGCTATTTTTACAAATATGTGAATAGAAAATTATGGTAAAATAAACATCCAAATGTTAATAATTATTATTTCTAGATAGTAGAATTTTGGATATTTTTTTCTAATTTTTCTACAAACAGATTACAAAAGTTAAAATAATAATAGCTATCATTTATTGAATACTATGTGAGAAACACCCCTACAGTTCTGTCAGTTTGTCGTACTGTAGGGCTTGCATGTTGCTGTGATGCTTGAAGCTATGCCACCAGTATTCAAATACCAGGAGGGTCACCCCTGGTGGACAGATTACAGCTGAGCTTCCAGACTAAGACGGAAGAATAGCCAGAAAGCTCCTTAGAAGCAAGGATGGCGAGACAACTTCTCACATACTTTGGACATGTTATCGGGAGGGATCAGTCCCTGGAGAAGGACATCATGCTTGGTAAAGTAGAGGGTCAGGGAAAAAGAGGAAGACCCTCAAAGAGATGGATTGACACAGTGGCTGCAACAATGGGCTCGAGCGCAACAACGATTGTGAGGATAGTACAGGACTGGGAAGTGTTTAGTTCTGTTATATTTAGGGTCGCTATGAGTCAGAACTGACTTGACAGCACCTAACAACAACACAACATGTGAGAAACACTGGAAAAGACATAAAACATATTTATCTCATTTAATCTTCACAAAGCCCAGCAAGATAAATACAATTATCTGCATTCTGCAGCTAAGGAAACTGAAGAAAAGTAAATGTACAAGGTCACAGAGCAGAAAGTGGCCAACTCAGAACTTAACCAGGGTCTGTCTGCCTCCCGAGCAGACATTGCTTTCCACCCAGCACATGGTGCGGGGTATGAAGAATTGGGTTCACAGCCAGGCTTTTAACCCAATCTCTTACGTCTGTTTTAAGGCAAGAGTTTCTATACACTCATAAAGTAGCACACAAAGACCAGCTGAAAAAAGTGAAACCTTGCTAGATGCTATCTGTCACGTAAATAGAAGGTCAGTAATAATAACAACTACTGCCGTTTATTAGGTGATTACCATGTACTGAGGACCGTAGGAGTATTATCTCTTCTAAACCTCATTGTTCTATGGTACACTGATTGTATTAATGGCCCCAATCCCTCTTGTATCCACATTCTTTGTATGTAATTTTGTAAAGCCCTACTACTCTGAATTTGGGTTTAGCCACGTGACTTCCTTTGGCCAGTGGACAATTAACAACCATAACGCAATGAAAGACTTGAAAAGTGCCTTTGTGTTTCTGCTTGCAGCTTTTGCCCTCAGTCATCAAAATAAGATTCTGCCCAAGTTAGCCTGCTGAAAGATGATAGACACATGGAGCACAGCCAGTCACCTGAATCATTGGAAGAGGCTGCATAGGCCTGGCTTACTGTTATTTACTCCCCATTGCTAACTTCCACATTGTCTCGTGATCTTGTTTCTCCTTCCGGTTCCAGTCTCTGCAAAAGGTTTGAGATTAACCAGTATTCTTCCTTGGAGGGTGGAAAACAAGTAATAATGATCTAAGGATGAAAACCGAACAAAGCACCCATCTTGTGACAAGAAAAACCAGGATGTCCGCCAATAATCCCCAAAAATGTCACCAGATAACCCCCAAGAATACCAGTGAAAGATTAGCTCATCTGAGACATGACCACCTCAAGGGGGAACTAACACAAACTTCTAAGACCCATAATCCTGTCCCTATAAAAGCCTTCAGCCGATTTCCAGGGAGGGAGACGGGTTTTTTGGAAGAATCTATTCCCCTCTGTCTCCTGTATATCAATATATAAAAAAAACCTCTTGCTGCTCACCTCACCCCTGTCTCAGAATTGGCTATTGCGGCAGGCGGCTCCAATCTGCGTTATTGCAGTAACATCATTTCAGATGATGTCATCCTAGACATTAGATCCTAGATCCTAGCCAAGAGCCAGCAGACTCCCAGACAAGTGATCAAACTCAGTGAAGATCAGCAGAACTGCCTAGCCAATATCTGTGTAACTCCAGACACATAAGCAATAAACACATGGTTGCATGCCACTGAGATTTTGTGGTATTTGTGAGGCAGCATTATTGTAGCAAAAGCTAACAGATGCAAAACCAATAAAGTAAATATTATTATTATTATTATTCCTATTTTACAGAGGAGAAAACTGAGGCTCAGAGAAGTCACCCAGCTGGTAGCTGGTAGAGCCAGGATTTGAACCCAGGTCTGCCCGAATCCACAGGAATTGCTTTTAGTTATCACACTATGTATATATGGCTTCCATAAATGCACTCCTACATGTAACCTTAAGTGGAGCTCAAGCAGTGTGTGTGTGTGTGTAAGTCTTTCTCCACAGTTGCTCACTAACAGAAGAGATTTAAAATTTGGAAGCAGTATTTCTGACTAACTTAAATATCTGAGCTGCGTTTAGCACTTTTAAAACGCTGACTGAACACGGTCTTTGTAGTTTCAACCAGCAGTTTTGTGCATGGGGGGCTCAGGTGTTTTTCTCCCTCTCTCTTAGGTAGTCCACAGGCATTTATTCTCTCTCAGTGCCTTCAGTGCTGACATGTATCCCAATATTAATTTGTGTGCCTCAAAGATTTATCCTAAAAATGGTGATGACACCAATAGAAGATGTAAAATGTGACCTTCACTTACAGAATGATTGGCAATGACTATAATTCCTTACGAGATTTCACATAATCAACAAGCTGGTGAGTGCAGCTAGAGTACATAATCAGTTCTTCTATATCAAAAAAATCACTTTGCAGTTGGGGCAAGGAAACAAAATATCATACTTAATGGTCAAGAGAATCAGTTATTAGATGTAGAGTAGTCAACTTTCAATAGCCCATATTAAGGATGTGCAGGAATGATAAATGGATAAATGAGAAATCTACGCAAAGTTTAGCTTTCTAAGCAGAAATCCTGGAGATTCGAGAGGTCAAATAGCAGAGGACTTGCTGGTGGTTTGGGGCCAGGTGCTGTGAACTCAAATTATCTCCTCCAGAGGAAGTATGGCAGATGGACAAGTAGCGAGAAGGGAATCTGGAGATGTGGCCTCTAGTCCAGGTCCCATGTCAGACTAACAGGTGGACCGGACATCTTTCTATGCCCCCCAGATCACTCTCTACCCTTGCCCACCCTACTCAGTGCCAAAAGACTCACCTGTATATACTTGCATGGGCTCCCTTGCCTGTTGCTTCCAGTTGGGTTTGCTGTACAGGAAGCCCCAGCAGGAAGGAGAGGGAAATGGAGGTATTTATTCCCAGGACTTCTCCCGATGGTTTCACAAAGGGTTGGCTGTGTCTCCACCAAAAGTCTCGGCTCCTTTTAGGCAGCCCCTTCCACACTCCCTTCCCCATCTCTGAGTTCTGCCAGTTGCTTCTTTCCTTCATCCCTTCAGACCTAGAGGTAATACCAACCTTGCTGCTTATAACTCTAGAATTCAGCACCTTCCCTTATGATTTTCTCCTACACTACGAAGAAATCTTTGTAAGCAGTCTGTTTTTAGACCCTCCTTGAGTTATCCTACTTTCAGTGTGCTGGCACTGATACATGATTCACTTTGTGAGTCTCGGAAAGTCCCCTCACCATGTGTTGGGTTCCTGGTCTACAGGATGGAGAAAACCTCCCCTTTTGTGGAGGGTGGGCAGTTTTTTTGCAAGATCCTGATACCAACATCCTTGAAAGAATATAAAGGTATTATGTAAAGTCAAGATATTTTAAAGCTTTATCGGGGTTGCAGAACAAAAAGGAATCAAATGATAGATAGATTTATGAGGAGAAGAGATGGAAGAGTGTGGAATACAAAAAAAAAACCCGTTGCCATAGAGTTGATACTGACTCATAGTGACCTATAGGACAGAGTAGAATAGTCCCATAGGGTTTCCAAGCAGCAGCTGGTGGATTTGTACCGCGGACTTTTTTTGGTTAGCAGCTGGGCTCTTAACCGCTGCGCCACCAGGAGGGAAACAAGGGAAGGATGAGGAAATGGAGAAAATAGATTTTCTCTGAACTACCAGGTCTGTAGGTTCAGCTTTTAGAGTGAATCAGATGTCCTACCTACCCTCCTGTTTATTGCTTCATTTTATCACTTGGGAAAGTCTTTGATTTGCTGAAAATCCAAGTGTGTTAAATTTAATTTCTGACATAAAAGACAAATATGCTTAATGCAGAAAAATCTGCATGAAAAGTGAAAACTTCATTCAGATGGACATGTGCTGGCAGTATGCCAGAAACTTCTTCCTGGCACATCCATCTGACCTAGAGATCTGTTCCACATCCCTAAAATTGCACTCAACTGGTTGTCCTTCTTATGATGTTAACTGATGGCTAAGAGGTAAGTTTTTAATACCATTCACATATTCATTCAGGCTTATTTATCGAGCACCCAGTATGTGCCAGGAACTCTCCTAGGCAGTGATGACATTCTCTTAGAGCTTATAGTCTAGTGCCATGGCCCATGGGATACATGCAATTTTAAAAGAAAATCTTAAAGAAGAAAAACAAGCACTAATATTGAATGATAGTATCCCTCACTTACATACACAAACATGAGACTACTGAGTACTCAAAAACAGAATTTCAGATCACTAAATCCAACCCTGAACCTTCATGCCCCCACCCCACCTTACTCCCCACACACAGAAATTACAAATGAGGAAAAAGACTGTGTGACCTCGAACAAATTACCCAACCTCTCTGTTCCTTAATAAATGGCAGAACCAGCACTAGAATGCAGGCCTCCTGAGTCTTGCCATGCTTCATCCCTGAGAGTCTGTTTCTGTTGGTGTTTCCTGCTGTTGCTACCTTTGTGGCGGCTGGGAGATGGTCTTAGAAGGGCATCTCTCTTCGGGGCCCTCACACCTGTGGGCAAACTTCCACTCCTCCTTCAAGGCTCAGCTGAAACACCTCTTCACCCAGGGAAGCTTCTAGCAAATTCCAGACCAGACTGCCCCCTGCGTCGTGCGCACCTGCAGTAACCTGCCCTCCCCCTCTAGCATAGTTCATCACTTTCATAATTGCTAGTTCCCAGTTTGTCTTCACCCTCCAGACAGTGAGGTCTGTGCAGCGCAGGACCTGTCCCTCCTTGTGCCCCGCACGTGGCTGGCATTCTAAAAGGATGTGTGAATAAAGGCGACTGTTACTTTATTTTTAAAACAAATCCATGAGAAACTAGGTTGTGTCCACAGAATTTTCACATTACAGAAAACCCTTAATAATGCAGATGTTCTACATCTTAATTTTTTAAAGTAATAATGATCAATTTGATCTTTTTTTTTTTTTTTAATGAAAGGCCGCCCTCTCTCCCTTACTAGGTGAGGAAATATGTCCCCCTTCCCACCCGTTTTTCCCATTCCCATAGAGTAGTTCTATCTAAGATCACTCCCTTCTCTTGTGCCAATGGTGATTGACACAAAACAGACACTTTCCTTCTCTTCATCCAGAACAAGTGCAGAAATCTGTCTCCCAGCTTGGGAAAGCAATTTCCTCCTAGCGTCCAAACGAAATGAAAGGAGAATTGGGGATTCAAAGGAAGGAAACCTTTTCCCTCCAAGCCTCAGGACTGCACAGAGCTCTGGGTGGAGGAAAGAATACAGAGAACACAGATGGGATGCTGGCAGCGGGGTGAATTAATGTGATTGCATCCCGGTAATGCTTCAAGTAAGATACTCATGTAATTCATGCAAATGCAGAAATAATTGAGGTCCATGTTTCTAGGATAAAGTCATGGCATTTTGCTTTTACCTGAACTACTGCAAAAAGGGTCATTTTTATTATTCCATACTCAATTATTCATAACCACACTCTTGTGGATTTTAGAGCCGGGAAAGGTCAGCCTTCTTTGATTCTGCAGTTGTTTTCTTCTGAAGTCAGGGAGCGGCCCATGAATATGCACACACACATTCAGACGCTTCCCTCACTATTCATTAACAGTGTGCTCACTGTATATTTCAAAGTCAAACAAATAATACCTGTCACGAACATGAATTTTTAATATCGCCTATATTTCATTTTAAATGAAATGTCAAAATGATGGAAAATATTTCCACGAAAGTTTGGAAAGGGCAGCAGCTAACCAAAGCCGCACCGTGAAGCTCCGCAGCGAAGCAGAAACATCGTTGCAGCTCTGCTCCTGCTTCAGTCGGATCGTTCCGGGGATTTTACTGCCTTTGTCGCTCCTGTGGTAGCTGGGAAATGTCAACGTGAAATCTGTTTGCTAAGTCAATATGCTTTTCGGGGCTGATGGGACCCGCTGTCCTCTTGCATCTGAAAATGGATGCTGTTTGTTTACAGCCCGTTTCAATCCCCTGCTTTTTGATGCGAACTGCATTTTATCTGTGTGTGATGCTCCCCTTAGCATATATGCCCTTCGTTTCTCTCTATTCTTTAAATCCTGTTTCCCATTTTTAACGGCAGGAAAAACTATTCGCTGTGACTTCCTTTTTCCCTCAAACCCTCGGTCAGAGTTTTTTCATTTCAAGCTCCTAGCTACTGTCCTAGAAATAGCCTCTTTCCTTCCCTAGAAGTTGTCCCTTGGAGATGGGGATAGGTCAAGTTCAGGTCGTAGCTGAGATGGGGTCAGGAGGCCAAGATCAAGAAGAAGGTCCACGCAGAGCCTCCCAACCTCCTGACGCATTGCTACTGAGTCCCTTCTGACTCATAGCGACCCTATAGGACAGAGTAGGACTGCCCCATAGGGTTTCCAAGAACCGGCTGGTGGATTCAAACTGCTGACCTTTTGGTTAGCAGCCGAGCTCTTAACCACTGTGCTACCAGGGCTCCTCTCCCAGTTTCAGCACTACTAATATATAGGATCAGATATTTCCTTGCTGTGGGGGTTGTCTTGTGCACTGTAGGATATTCAGCAGCATCCTTAGCCTCTAATACTAAATGCCGGTAGCAGCCCCATCCCCCAGTTGTGACAGCAAAAAAATGTCTCTAAATTTTGCCAAATGTAACAAGGGGAGGACAGAGGAAAAAATCGCCCCAGTTGAAAATCACTGATCTACAAGCACATCCAGAAATGATTGTCTTCCTGGGAGTATTTTCTCCTCTGGGCACTGAAGATAGCAGAAGCCCCAAGGGCTCCTGAAAATTGCACTAGAACTTAAATACGCAGCCTCTCTGATGTCCTGAGGTTTTTTGTCCTCCACCAAGTGGAGATTCTCTGATTTGGCTAGGTGGTTGTGACTTGAGACTATTGTGTGGCCATCTACCACATTCACCCTTTGGCCAAAAGAAGTTTTCTGGTCTCCAACCTAATTTACTCCATCACGTAAGACATTATTATTGTTAATGTATTTGTGTGTCCCTACCTTTCCACCCTTTTCCCGGGGTGGTGAAAACAGTTAACATGCTCAGCTGCTGATCAAAATGTTCTGGGTTCAAGTCCATCAAGGGACACCTTGGAAGAAAGGTCTGGCTATCTACTTCTGAAACATTAGTCATTGAAAACACTATGGAGCACAGTTCTACTCTCACACACATAGGGTCAGAATCAATTCAATGGCAACTAGTTTTGGTTTTTGGTTGTCTTTCCACTGCCACCACCCTCTAAAGAAGACTCTGGCTTTCCCAACATGAGACTCTTCTGCCTGAAGAGTCTCATTCTTGAGTGGTGGGGAAATGATAGGGTGAAGTCAGGGAAGTGTAGGGTGGGCTCAGGGAAGGGCTAGGAAAGTGGGGGTGAAGATTTGTGTCCTCTTAATAGTGTTCAAGAAATATAAGCCACAGACTTCAGTTATTCACTTAGTTGTGTAGACCATGCTCTTTTTACCCTGATGCTGCTCTGGGACTGAGCCACATGGGTTATGGGTTTTATAATTATCACACTTCCATGTGGATGGAATTCAATTTATGCAGAGAATCTTTGGAAAATTGTGTCTCAGGTGGGTTAGATAAAAGAAGCTATGATCCTCATTTTGCCAATGAGGAAACTGAGGCTCAGAGAAGTCAAGGAACACACTCTAGGTAGGAGATCATGTTTCCCATTTCCAAATCTGCTCTTTCCACTTTAACATACTGCCTTGGAACCAATCATTTATCAGGCACACAGCTGAGCTTATGATAGCTTTTTGTGCTTTTTAAGTAATCTCTTTAAACATGTTAAATAAGTATGCCTAATTGTCTGACAGTTTGTCATACTGCAGGGCTTGTGTGTTGCTGTGACACTGGAAGCTATGCCATCAGTATTCAAATACCAGCAGGGTCACCCACAGCGGACAGTTTCAGCTGAGCTTCCAGATTAAGATGGACTAGGAAGAAGGACCTGGCAGTTTACTTCTGAAAACAATTAGCCAGTGAAAACCTTATGAATAGCAGCTGAACATTGTCAGATATAGTGCTAGAAGATGAGCCCCTCAGGTTGGAAAGCACTCAGAATATGACTAGGGAAGAGTTACTTCCTCAAAGTAGAGTCAACCTTAATGACATGGATGGACTAAAGCTTTTGGGACCTTCATTTGCTGATGTAGCACAACTCAAAATGAGAAGAAACAGCTGCAAACGTTCATTAATAATTGGAAAGTGGAATATACGAAGTATGAAACTAGGAAAATTGGAAATCATCAAAAACAAAATGGAATGCACAAACATCGATATCCTAGGCATTAGTGAGCTGAAATGGACTGGTATCGGCCATTTTGAATCAGACAATCATATAGTCTACCATGCCAGAATGACAACTTGAACAGAAATGGTATTACATTAAAAAGAACATTTCAAGATCTATCCTGAAGTATGATGTTGTCAGTGATAGGATAATATCCATATGCCTCCAAGGAAGACCAGTTAATACAACTACTATTCAAATTTATCCACCAACCACTAAGGCCAAAGATGAAGAAACTGAAGATTTTTACCAACTTCCGCAGTCCAAAATTGATCAAACATGCAATCAGGATGCATTGATAATTACTGGTTAGTGGAATGTGAAAGGTGGAAACAAAGAAGAAGGAACAGTAGGTGGAAAATATGGCCTTGGTGATAGAAACACTACAAGAGATTGCATGACAGAATTTTGCAAGACCAATGACTCCTTCAGTGCAAATATCTTTTTTCAACAACATAAGTGGTGGCTCTGCATGTGGACCTTGCCAGATGGAATACACAGGAATCAAATCGACTACATCAGTGGAAAGAGACGATGGAAAAGCTCAGTATCGTCAGTCAGAACAAGGCCAGGGGCTGACTGTGGAACAGAACACCAACTGCTCATATGCAAGTTCAAGTTGAAATTGAAGAAAATTAGAACAAGTCCACAAGAGAAAAAGTATGACCTTGAGTATATCCCACCTGAATTTAGAGACCATCTCAAGAATAGATTTGACACATTGAACACTAATGATCAAAGACCAGAGGAGTTGTGGAATGACGTCAAGGACATCATACATGAAGAAAGAAAGAGGTCATTAAAAAGACAGGAAAGAAAGAAAAGACCAAAATGGATATCAGCAGAGACTCTGAAATTTGCTCTTGAACGTAGAGTAGCTAAAGCAAATGGAAGAAATGATGAAATCAAAGAGCTCAACAGAAGATTTCAAAGGGCAACTCGAGAAGACAAAGTAAAGTATTGTAATGAAATTTGCAAAGACCTGGAGATAAGAAAACAAAAGGGAAGAGCATGCGTGCCATTTCTCAAGCCAAAAGAACTGAAGAAAAAATTCAAGTCTCGAGTTGCAGTATTGAAGAATTCTACAGGGAAATATTAAACAACACGGACAGCATCAAAAGAAGATGGGAGGAATACACAAAGTCACTGTACCAAAAAGAATTGATCAACATTCAAACATTTCAAGAGGTACCATATGATCAAGAACCAATGGTACTGAAGGAAGAAGTCCAAGCTGCACTGAAGGCATTGGCAAAAAATAAGACTCCAGGAAGTGATGGAATACCAACTGAAATGTTTCAAAAAATGGATGCAGTGCTGGAGGTGCTTACTCATCTATACTAAGAAATTTGGAAGACATCCACCTGACTAACCAACTGAAAGAGATCCAGTTCCAAAGAAAGGTGATACAACAGAATGCAGAAATTATCAAACAATATCATTAATATCACACACAAGTCAAATTTTGCTGAAGATCATTCAAAAACAGTTGCAGCGGTACATCAGTGGTCCCAGCGGTATACTGCCAGAAATTCAAGCTGGACTCGTAATAGATTGTGGAACAAGAGATATCATTGCTGATGTCAAATGGATCTTTGCTGAAGGCAGGGAATACCAGAAAGATTTTTACCTGTGTTTCATTGACTATGCAAAGGCATTCGACTATGTGGATCATAACAAATTATGGATAACATGGTAAAGAATGGGAATTCCAGAACACTTAAAATTGTGCTCATGGAAACCTGTACACAGACCAAGAGACAGTCATTCTAACAGAACAAGGTGATACTGCATGGTTTAAAGTCAAGAAAGGTGTGTATCAGGGCTGTATTCTTTCACCACACTTATTCAATCCCTGTACTCAGCAAATAATCCGAGAAGCTGGACTATATGAAGAAGAGCAGGGCATCAGGATTGGAGAGAGACTCATTAACAACCTGCGATACGCAGATGACACAAGCTTTCTTGATGAAAGTGAAGAGGACTTGAAGCACTTACTGATGAAGATCAAAGACTACAGCCTTCAGCATGGATTACACCTCAACATAAAGCAAACAAAAATCTTCACGACTGGGCCAATAAACAACATCATGATAAATGGAGAAAAGATCGAAGTTGTCAAGGGTTTCATTTTACTTGGATCCACAATCAACGCCCATGAAAGCAGCAGTAAAGAAATCAAACTACATATTTGTCTTAGGCTGGGTTCTCTAGAGAAGCAAAACCAGTAAAGCACATAAACATATATATGGAGAGAGAGATTTAGATCAAGGAAATGGCTCACGTGCTTGTAGAGGATGGAACATCTCAAGTCTGTGGGTCAGGATAGAGGCTTCTCCTAATTCACGTAGCTGCAGGGGCTGGCAAACCCAAGATCAGCAGGTTGGAGAGCAGGGCTCTTGCTCACAGGCTGTGAAGATCAACAAATCCCAAGATCAGCAGGCAAGACCACAGATAAGCTGCTAGCTCAAGTCGCAAGAACCTGAGGTCAGATGAACAGGAGCCAGCTGCAGAATCCAGAACAAGCAAAAGCCCACAACCTTGCCAAAATATCCCTTATATTCAGTGCAGGCCACACACCCAAGGAAACTCCCTTTCAACTGATTGGCTACTCACAGTAGATCCCATCATAGAGGTGATCACGTCATATCAAATCTCATCATAGAAGTGATCACAACATCATAGGACTGTCAAACCACTGAGAATTATGACCCAGCCAAGTTGACACACAACCTTAACTAGCACAGTATTGCATTGGGCAATTCTGCTGCAAAAGACCTCTTTAAAGTGTTAAAAAGCAAAGATGTCGCCTTGAGGTCTAAGGTGCACCTGACCCAAGCCATAGTGTTTTCAATAGCCTCATATACATGTGAAAGCTGGAAAATGAATGAGGAAGACTGAAGAAGAATTGATACCTTTGAATTATGATGTTGGTGAAAAATATTGAATATACCATGAACTGCAGAAGAATGAGCAAATCTGTCTTGGAAGAAGTACAGCCAGAATGCTCATTAACAAGCAAGGATGGCAAAACTTCGTCTCAATTAATTTGGACATGTTATCTGGAGGGATCAGTCCCTGGAGAAGGACATTATACTTGGTAAATTAAAGCGTCAGTGAAAAAGAGGAAGAACCCCAACAAGATGGATTGACACAGTGGCTGCAACAGCGGGCTCAAGCATAACAATGATTGTGAGGATGACGCAGGGCCAGGAAGTGTTTTGTTCTGTTGTGCATAGTGTTGCTATAAGTTGGAACCGACTTGACGGCACCTAACACATATAGATAGACGTAACTATAGCTATAGAGATAGCTATAGCTGTGGAGAGACATAGACAGATCTGTAGATACATATAGATAGAAATTAGGCACTCAAGTTGGATATCAGATGTAATTACACTTGCAAATGGTAAGGTGTTTATAAGGCATGATGATAGCCAAGTGGATGAGGGATCAACTTTCAGAGAAAAGGAGGGTCATGCTAGACTTATCACTTTGTATCTAAGGGACTGAGACTTTTATTTTCCCTCCAGTTTGGGGACACTGGAGCATCTCGAGACAGACTGTTCATAGCCTTATAGGTTGTGGGTTGTTGTTAGCTGCCAGACTCATGAGGACCTCCATGCACAATGAGACAATTCTCTGCCCAGTCTCATACCGTCCCCATGATCAGTTGTGGATCAGACCACTGTCATCCATACGGTTTTCATTGGCTGATTTTTGGAAATATATCTCTAGGCCTTTCTTCCTAGTCCATCTTAGTCTGGAAGCTCCTCTGAAACCTGCTCAGCATCGTAGCAACTTTCAAGCCTCCAGTGACAGATGGGTGGAGGCTGTACGTGGGGTGCATTAGCCAGGAGTGAAACCCAGGTCTCCTGCATGGAAGGTAAGAATTCTACCACTGAGTCACCAATGCCTGCATTTGGGGGTAAACCAAAAAAAAAAACCAAACTCACTGCCGTCAAGTGCATTCGGACTCAAAGCGACCCTATAGGACAGGGTAGAGCTGCCCCATAGAGTTTCGAAGGAGCGCCTGGTGGATTCAAACTGCTGATCTTTTGGTTAGCAGCCATAGCGTTTAACCACTATGCCACCAGGATTTTCTGCAGTTGGGGGTAGACACTAGCAAACCCAGTGTTTAATTTTGGCCATCCCATAGCTAAAAGATTGAGCTTTCTTCAGTTGTGCCTGATTCCTTGTACGGAGTTTGGGGTTTGCTAGTGTCTACCCCTAACTGCAAACCCTAAATTCCCTACAAGGAATCCTGCACAATTGAAGAAGGCTCAATCTTTTAGCCAAGGGATGGTCAAAATTAAACAGCGGCAGCAGTAGGCTAAGTATGCTAAAGGTTTCAGTGTGAACCTAGATTTGGTGGAGGGTTTCCCTTTCTCTTTCTAACTTCTAGAATGGCCAACATGTAGGAGTCCTTCCCTAAGTGTATCAGACCAAAGGGCCCAGAGCTGAATCCCATAGTCCCTATATGAGAGCTAGACTTCCAGCAGAATCCCAATTGTCCTTTGTATCCTGCTACCCACACCCTGTGGACAGATGCATTTGAGGATGCTTAGGGCTGGTGTGCAAGGATATGTGTGCATATTCGCCCCACACAACTGCCACCACAGTGGAAGACTAGGGGTAGCTACAAGATATTCTGTGCCCTCATAACACAATCTCACACAGAAAGGGTAAAATGAGAGTCACTCTTCATGAGAAGTCAATGTGAAAGATGGAGATAAACATTTAGTTAGCAACTAGTCTTTTCACACAAGGAACTTAACACACGAGGCAGTCCAGCGTCTAACGCATAGTAGATACTCAGTATTAATAGAACCATTGTAAAGGAGAAATGCTGGAAGACCAGAGCTGGAAGAGAAGGGTGGGAGGCAGTGGCAGGAATGGAAGTCATGGAAATGTAAGAGGAGGGCAAGAAGCAGAGCAAGTACAGATGGGGCAGAAAGAACAGGAAGGTAAATGAAGATGATGGAAAAACAGTCAGAGAAGGAGGAGACCCAAAGAGCCTGTGTCAACAAAGCCGCAGGAGGAACAGGTCCAGTTCAGTTAATGAGAGCTTGAATGATTAAATGTACATCAATGAAGAAATTTAAAATCTGTGCTTTTCTGAGAATGGAAGTTTTCCTCTTGACTGAATGATGTAAAGAACAACTCCATTGGGAGGCAGCTGGCTGCCACCCATCTGCACAGCCCACAGGGACACATGCCATCTAGCTAGGGGATGAAGGCACAGGGAATGACCTGCCCCCTGGTTTCAGTGAATGTAGGAGACAGAGTTGAGTCTTCAGGGGTTTCTAGCTTCCCCCACCCCTCCTAGGACTTCTTTTGTTAACCCCCCTACCCAATGAACACTATGCTTTGGCAGTATTTTGACTACCAAATACACTACATTTGTTAGGTTATAATTTACTTGTTTCCCCATTTTTCTATTAATGAATGACACACCTAGGAGCTACCCAAAGCTTCTGATCATCCTTGGATGATCACTAATACCACAAACAATGGAAGCAGAGAGATCTGTGTTCTTGCTAGCCCATAAAGCCAGATCAGAGGAGAATGCATGCTTCCCACCTGGCTTTTAGGGATTCAGGAAATTGCTCATGGACTCCCAGCACAATATGCACTGACCTCTAGGGTCAAAGGATTCCAGGCTGGAAGGCACTTACTTATTACGATTTTGTCTGGAAACTGATTGACGCTCTAAGAAACCTGTAATATGGATTTCCCTGTGGTTTCCAATTTTCTTTAAGTATATTTTTTGTTGTATTTTTGGTGAAAGTTTACACAGAAAACTAGGTTCCCCTTTAACAAGTTCTATACATATTGTTTGGAGTCCTGGTGGCATAGTGGTTAAGAGCTCACCTGCTGACCAAAAGGTCTGCAGTTCAAATCTACCAGCTGCTCTTTGGAAATCCTATGAGGCAGTTCTACTCTGTCCTATAGGGTCACTACGAGTCGGAACTAACTCGATGGCACCTAACAACAACAACAACAACAGCAATACGTATTGTTCAGTGTCATTGATTACATTTTTCACAATATGTCAGCCTTCTCGTTATCTCCATTCTGGTTGTTCTATTTCCATTCATCTAGCTTCCCTGCCCCCACTTACCTTCTCATCTTTGCTTTAGGGTAAATGTTGATGGTTTGGTCTCATATAGATGATTATTTACTAGGAGCACAGTACTCACTGGTGATATTGTTTATTCTATGAGCTAATATTTGGCTAAAAGGTGACCTTCAAGAGGGGATTCAGTTACATATTTAAAGGGTATCTCAGGGAGATAGTCTCAGGGGATCCTCTAGTCTCTACTGGTCCAATAAGTCTGGCCTGTTTTAGGAATTTGAGGTTTGTTCTACATCTTTCTCCCATTCTATCTGGGGCCATCTACTACGTCCCTGGTCAGAACAGTTGCTAGTGGTAGCCAGGCACCCTCTAGTCCTTCTGGTCTCAAATAGATGGTTCATGTGAGCTATTAGTCATATAGACTGGTTTCTTCTTCGAGTTTTTGGTTTTCTTCTTTCTCTTTTGCTACAGATGAGTACAGACCAGTAGTTATAGCTTAGATGGCCACTCACAAGCTTTTAAGACCCCAGATGCTATTTACCAAACTAGGATGTAGAACAATATCTTTATTAACTATGTTATGCCAATTGACCGAGCTGTCCCCCGAGTTCCAGTCTCCAATTTTTATGGCCTATTTTATTCCTGTCATCTCGCATCTGACTCCCCTTTAGATGTCTAGTACATTTCTCCCCACTATGTTGGAACTTTTCCCATTTTGATAACTGTACTACAGAGATCAAATAATACTACAGAATGGCACTCAAATTCTTTAAAAACCTGGGTTTAATTGTTTTCATATCATAATCTGTTTTTTTTCAGCTGTAATAATTATAGACAGCACCTTCATCTCAAGATGCAAAGAGTGTCACATTTGTTTTTTTCAAAATTGGCCCGAGCCCAGAGTTACCTTATACCCGTTGCTGTCAAGTCGATTCCCACTCATAGAGACGCTATAGGACAGAGAAGAACTGCCCCATAGGCTTTCCAGTGATCGGCTGGTGGATTCAAACTGCTGACCTTTTTGTTAGCAGCCAAATGTGTAAACTACTGTGTTAGCAGGGATTATTAAAAAAAAAAACATTGCCATCGAGTAGATTCCGACTCATTCCTATAGGAGCTGTCAATCCTCCTTTGGATGATTCAAGGACCCCGGAACTTATATAGGCCAAAAAGAAAGTCCCTTAGCTCTGTTGTCTGAGCGAGGAGGAACTCTGGTGTCTTGTTCTGCTGCCTTACCCAACCTTGCTTTCCTCTGCCTCACAGTGGTGTTGTCGAACCTACTTCAGAACCTGCTGGTCCACATAGCTTTGCTTAAGCAGATCCCAGCTCCATTTCATCCATGATAAGCTCTTTGGCCTATGAACACCACCATAATTAGTTCTCAACTGGTTCAGAGGCCCACAGGGCCCTTCTCTGAGATCCTGTGCCTCAGAGGCACTGTGCTACCTGAGTTCAGGCTTCTACCCATCCATCCATCCTTGTGGGACTTGCAACTGCCTTTCCTCTCTCTGGGGTGTCTTTTTACCCCCTGAAGCCAAAGTATCCTGCTATCACCTTAATAAGATTGTAGAAACCCAGAGACCTGTGAGGGTTGTGAGATGAAGAGAGGGAGAGAAGGCTGATGGGCAAAGAGAGTGAAGAAAACCAAAGACTCAAGGGAGCAATTAATCTGAAGGACTAAGGGAGAACAGGAACCACAGCCTACACCACCCCAAGATCAGAAGAACTAGATGGTGCCTGGCTGCCACGACTGACCGCTCTGACTGGGATCACAGCAGAGGGTCTCAGACAGAGCAGAAGAAAAAGGTAGAACAAAACAATCAAATTCACAAAAAGGACCAGACTTACTGATCTGACAGAGACTGGAAGAACCCCCAGACTATGACCCTAAGACACCCTTCTGACCAGGAACTGAAGCCATTCCCAGAGACCACCTTCCAGCCAAACAACAGACAAGCCCATAAAATAAACAGTAACACCCAAGAGGAGCTTACTCCTTAAAACAATCAATCATACGAGATCAAAAGGGAAATATTTGCCCAAAAGCAAAGTTGAGAAGGCAGGAAGGGACAGAAAATCAGGATGAAAGTTAACGGGGAACCCAGGGTGGAAACGGGAAGAGTGCTGACACATTGTGGGGAATAAAACCAAGGCCATAAAACACTTTATATACAAACTATAGAATGAGAATCTAATTTGCTCTATAAACTTTCACCTAATACACAATAAAAAAAAAATTTAAAAAAAAAAAACCTGACCTGAACTTCCAAGTGGCTGTTTATGGTCTTTTTTTTTTACCCTACTTCATGTGAATATTCACGTTTTGCTACAGAAATTTTAGTGTATTTGGTTACGAGGTGCTGCCCCGGACTCCACTGGGGGTGTTTGTGTATATGTGTTACATTTCCAAAATCCAGACACTTACTTCTGAAACTTATCTGCTCCAAGGGCTTGGGATAAGGGCTGTGAACCTACAAGATAACAGTCTTAACAGAGAGCATCTTCCAGGAGGGAGACAGACTAAGAAGGTTCCTGTTTTGCAAGATCTTAAGCAGGATATTTTGCCTTAACATTGAAACATTTTTACAAGGCCTAAAATGTAAACCATTAAAATGCAAGGCTTTTTATCATCAAGATTTGAACACTGCAGACATTCTTATCTCTGGCGAGGATAGGATGAGACCCAGGGATAAGAGGATGATACCCCAAAAACGCGTTGCCATCCAGTCAATTCCAATTCATAGCGACCCTAAAGGACAGAGTAGAATTGCCCCATAGGGTTCCCAAGGAGCAGCTGGTGGATTTGAACTGCTGACCTTTTAGTTAGCAGCCAAGCTCTTAACCACTGTACCACCAGGGCTCTGCAAGAGGATGATAGTGAGGTTGAAAGTCAGGGATGGAGTGAGGTTAAGAACATCGCCTGTTTGTTTTTTTTTTTAAGTGCGATGGTTTTTGTTTGTTTTGCTTTATGGTGACACAACAGACATATCAAAAACTCTACAGCAACCAAAAGGCCAGATCAAAATATCATGAACGCCATAAGAAAAAGAAGGGAATCTTCACAGCTACCAAAGGAGAAATAGTAGCTGCTCCCAGGAACTCAGGACCCCTGAGAGAGAGACGGAGCCCAGTAGTTCTGGTCGGTGAAACACCTTAAGCCCATAGGTCAAAACAGGAGACACACAGGCATGCTTTGTTTGGATAGCACAGCATTGATCAGCACAGATTTGGTTTGGTTTTGTTTAATGTGAATATCTTGCCTGCATCAAAAATCAGAAGCTTTGCATAATCACCTTGGTATACCGCTTCTCTTGAAAAAAATCTTAAGACCATCATCTCGAGCTGAGGACAAGTAGCTGCACCATTTTAGACAGGCATGTCTTCCCCACTTCACTGCAGTCCCCATGAGTCCTTATGTTCTCCTGGGAGATTCAAGCGGTCCTGAGGGCTCTGGGGTGTGAGACACGTGCTCGGGTCACTCCAGGACCACTGGGGCTCGCACCATGGATTCTGAGGCGTGCTCCTGATATCCTGGTGTTACACAGGATTGTGGACGAGCTGGGGAAAACGTCTTTCTCTGCAGAGAAGCCAGCAGCCTGCTCCAAAGCACACGTTTGAGCAATAATGACTAGTGAAATGATCCAGGGAAATCACAAAGATAAGCACTGAGCAGAACTGAGAAGTCAATGAAGAGTTCTAGAAAAGTCAAATAGCAAGGCTGGGGAGCAGTGGAGACAGGGACTCAGCTGAAAAGACCCTTTAGGGGACAACTGATACAATTATTTACACAAATGAGCAATTTGTTGCTTTTCTCCCAGCCAGCTACAAACACCCCTAATGTTTATAGTACACCTACTAGGTACCGGTGCATTTCATATGTTGCCTCATTTACTCTTTACAGGAGGCAGGTATTATTATGTCCATTTTAGAAATTAAGAATCTGAGGCCTAGAGATTTTAAGTAGCTTGCCCAAGGACACTAGCTTATAGTTGTTATAACCAGGATTCAAACCCAGATTTTTATAACCCAAAAATTAACTCACTAGACCATAAGCAAATGGTTTACACTTGCCGGTCAAGAGAGTAATTACTCAAAGAATCTAGGCATCTTAAATGTTTCCTCTCTCTCCTAAATAAAAATTATTCTCAGGATCTGCCACTGGCCAGTAATATCTTAGTGTGAATTTAAGTCATTTTAGGATCTTCTCTCCAACGGAGACATTAAAGATCTTTGCACCCAAGTGAAAAAAATATATACTCTAGGGCTGAAGGGCACTTTCAGCCCTAGAATGTAACCGTACGTGAGTCCTTGTGAATCTTGCCAATGGGTCTTGGCAGCATTCTCGGAGGCCATGTGCTTAGGTTTTCCTATTAAACCATGATCAGTGCGATCCCAACCCTCTGGCAAGAAGACAGTTTGCAGAAGTATAAAGCATTGATTTTTCCAGCAGTACAAGAGTCTCTGATGTTCCTGATACCTACCGCACGATCTCAGAAATCTCAATTATTAATATGAGTATATGAACATCATTTTGTTGTGATTAGATTTCACTTTAATTTAAATTTTGTTAAAGTCACAAGGGAGCAAAGAAGCAGTCTCGCGAAAGAAACGAGTCAGTCTGCATTTTATTTTTCATGTTTGCAAGCCAGGATTATCGGCAAATCTTATCAGTCAGGTGGCAAATTACCAAGAACTGCATTAAAAATGTGTATAGTCATTTTCATTTTTGAAAGATTCAAGACTATAAATAATTAAATGCATTAGACATCTGTTATTTATGAGCTGAGATGGCAGTTTTAATTTAGTTCATTTAGCTGAGCCTGACGTATCATGACTAAAGGAAAGCGTAGGAAATATCTAAAAACGCCGTCTCTCTCGGAGCCTGCAGTGACCATAGGTGCAATTCAAAGCCTGGTCATTTTCACTTCCCTTCAAGGCCTGCCAAGACACATGGTGACCTATGTTGCCTGTCCTCGGCAATTCTGATTGGCTGACAGACCAGGTCCATATCTGCCAGCCTCATGATGTAAATCAGGCAGCTTAGTAGGAGCCGTGAGCATGCTCCTTGTTAATTATGCATGCAGAACTCTGTCACTAGATCAGTTCCACCAAACACTTCAGGGAAATGCCAAAGCATTCAAACCACCTGCCCTTTCCTTTTTTCCATACTAGAGAATGGTTGGCATTCTGGATTTCCCAAAGATGTGCAAAAGCTTGTGGATAAGAAGAGGTAGGAACCAAACCCAGGAGTCATGGTTTGGAGGGCACAGGACAATATGTTAATAATGGAGATGCACTGCAGTCACTAACTAAAATCAGCAGGGATCGTGTTTGGAAATGGAGGCTCTCTAACCACACAGCCCCATAAACCCACACACATCAGCCATATGCCCTCTGACAAAATACCTTCGGATTCCTAACTCAAAAAAAAGTGCCATTTTCTGCAGCCTGGAGGGGCTGGAACTTTGGTGAATCCTGAAGTGACCCTGGCCTCTGTCAGAGCGACTGGAGGTGTAATGGGTCGCATTACCTGTCCTCTGCCTGCTGAGAGGCAGACCATCTGATTGAGCACATCAAGCACCGGCCATGGGCTGTAGTTTGGAAATTACTGCAATACTTAACGTTTGCACATAGATTCTAGTATGAAGATTTATTTATCTATCCATCTGTTCTTTTTTTCCCTTTAGGTTTGTTGGTGTTAAACAATTTGCCTTGTGAATTTTTGTTTGTGTTCTGTGTGCACTAAGCTTTAAGCGCAGGAAACGCTGAGGAAAAAGGACCAGCACAGAAGTTGGTGAATTCTGAGCGCTCGAACTGCTTGACAGGCCAATATGGATGTACGTTTTAGGATCATGTACAGCCACATTCTGTCTGGAGAAAGGAGAGGCCAATGTGTCTGTCGTAGTCTAATTTCCCACACAGAAAACACAAAGTGGGAGTAAACCAATGCATTCTAGCAGAAACGGGGTACCCACAGTAAAGACTCCCCTGGTCCCCTACTCCTGCATCTTTCCAAACCCTCAGCTGGGGCCACTTTGCCCATCTCAGGCCCCAGGCCCAGCCTGTAGTCACAGAAATAGAAGAATCACTGGAGCTCAGGGGTTCACATCTCTTGACCCTAGAAAATGCTCCTGCCCCAAAACTGCATCCCAGATCCAGCGCAGGATTCCTTCTTGCCTTGTTTCTTACACCATAACCCTGCCTTGTCTCCCCGTGTCCATGTTGTCCCAGGAGCTCCTGAATCCTTACCTTCATCTCTTCTTCCTCTGGGATCTGGGATCCCAGCCTTGCCAGCCCTCTATGCTAGTTCCCCATAAAGCAGCTTTCTATCCTTTGACTTATTGCCAATAATGAGGTCAGACTCTGATGTAGCCCGCCCAGATGCCTGCCACTGCTTCCAGAGGCTCCCAGGGCATCACGCCCAGCCCACCAGCAGGCACAGCCACCGGTGTCCTCTGCCGAGACTCCCCAGGAAGGGTCTGTGTCTACCCTACCCCTGCTTGCTGGGCCCCTTTCCTCCTCAGCTGCCCCACCCAGCTGGGTCTCCCACCTCCAGAGCTGGCCTGTTCTCACAGTGGAGTCCCAGATCTGTCAACTAGGTATTTGACTTTTCCCCCTGTTCCCATCGAATGAGCCTGATTGACAGCTTTTCAGGGATTTCTGACTTGCCCAGCTGCTAATTCTGCTCCTCACCCAGATTAATTTGTATTACCCTGCTCAAATTAATCTAGCAGAAGCTGATTTGGCTTGTAATGTGAGGTTAATTACAGAAGTGATAACATTTCTAAATAAAAATGATCTCCTCCGTTTAAAAAATCTAAATTAAAATAAAAGCAGAAGAAAATAATTCTTGGGTACAAACCACAGCCCTAGTTCCCAACTCTTGCAAACACTTCTGCCAGGAGAATGTATCCTTTTCAGCAAGGCCGAAATGCTTCCCGGATGTACAACCTGCACAGTCGCACGGACCCTGCCCTCAGAAAGCCCTGTGCTTGGTTTAACACTCTGCTGTTGCTGCCTAACAGTTCTTAATAATTTTATCTTTGACCTTGTGTTTCATAAGGGAAGACCAATGGGACAATGGTACATGCATGTGAACAAAGGGGGTATGGTATGCTCAACATGTGTGTTCCCCACGGTTCATTGTTATGTTCTGGATGCCCCCTGAGCATCAGCGAGACTCAAAGTGAGTACAGGGTAAGTGTGTTACATCTGTGACTGAGCAGGCAGGGGCGCTGACAGCCCCAAGAAGCCACGCTTCTCATTGGAACCAGAACACGTTTCGAACACAGAAAGAAGGCAATAGTATCCTAAGAAACAGAAATAACCATGTGCCGGCCATCCTCGTCTGGCACCCCCTCGGGCTTGTGCCCAGGGGGAAATGACCCCCTGGGCCCCCCTTGCTACACCTCTGTGTGTGGCCACTGGGTATTTTGAGTGACTTCCAACCTAGGGGGCTCATCTTCTAGCAGTACTATACCAGACAATATTCTGTGGCAATCCACAGGGCTTTCACTGGCTAAGTTTCCAAAGTAGATCACCAGGCCTTTGTTTCTAGTCTATCTTAGTCTGGAAGCTCCGCTGAAACCTGTCCCACCATGGGTGACCCTGCTGGTATTTGAAATACCTGTGGCATAGTTTCCAGCATTGTTAGCAACACGCAATCCAGCACAGTATGACAAACTTGACAGATAGGTGTCGGTCTCTGTCTCTGCTCACCAGGATATTCCTGCTTAGCCACCTAACACCCTGTCCTTCCTCATCCTCCACTTTGCCCGCCTTGCTCTGTAGCCTCCGCCTCCCCCAGCAGCTTTGCTCTCTCACCGGTGCCCTCTGTCCAAACACGACCACAGGAAGCCTCCTTATTTGTTCAACTCCTCGCTCAGGTTTCCTGTCAATGGGGATCTGCCCCTTGGTACTTCCTGGCTCTCTATCGAATTGCAGACCCTGGCAGATGACCAGAGAGTGGGGAGACAGGGGACCTTGCTGGTCGTGGCCCATTGCCCTGGGAGAAGGGTGGGACCCTGCCCCATGAAAGCAGCCCCATTGCTCCTTCTAATGTTACCTAGCTGTCTTTGACTAGAGCAACAGTACATTCCTCACATTTGGCCGGCAGTTTATAATTCCTAGTACTCTCTCACGGTTACCAGACCCGGAGCTGGTCAGGGCACATTCTGGAGGCTTGGCGTGGGGGGTGGGCAGCATCTGAGCAAACGCAGGCCACCTGCTCCATGTCGAGAAGGCACCCGGTGGTTCGCTTTGCTCCATCTCGGAAAAATTCCCACAGTGGGACAGATATTTTGACAAATGAATATGTTATTAAGACACAAACCCAAATTGACCAGCAACATTCTCTATTATTCCTGTGTCCCATTTTATTTATTATTCACTTATTTATTCATAGAGAAATATATCTATCAAAGTGCAATAGTCTCTTAACTGAGAAAACTGCCTGATCCTGTTCTTTAATTTAAAAACATCACGGCCAAGAACTGTAAGAAGACTGATTTGAAAGTGAAATGTCTTTTATCTTGTCACTGGTTCTCACTGGTTCTCTCCCCCCCCCCCCTTTCTCTTCCTCCTCCCCCCCTTCTTTCTCGATTCCGCTTCTTTTCCCTCCTCCTTCATCTTGTTCTGAGGGACTCACATTAGAAGGACTGTTTTCAAGGCGTCTGGTCCAGTTCCTTGGCTGATTCCGCTATTAGCAACTGTTATGAGGGATGAGTTGGCCATCTCCCGAGGCCACCCTACCGCTCAGGCTTCTCATCCTTCCTGAGGGGCCGCCCACTACACAACAAATGGGATTTCCCCGTAGCAGCTCTTATTTCTGCTTCTCGTTCTTACTTGAGGAGAATTGGTTTCCAGCCTACACGATATCCCATCTGATTTCTAGAAAGTTTTCCCATTTTCTTTCATCCCTTCCTCACTGACTAAACCTCACATCTTCATTTTCTGAGTAGGCAGCTTTCCTCATTGTCCTCGCAGGCCGTTTCTGTCCCCTTTTGGAAGACCCCACTCGGATGGCTGAGAGTCCTGGCTATCTGGCATTTACCCTGCAGCCACTGTCTGGAGCGGGCCTAATCCTTGGCCACCCTTTGAAGTCTGTGGTCTTGAAGTCAGGCAGTCGGAGCCTGCTTGATTGAAGGCAGCGGCTAGTAGCTGGCCTCAGGGCAGGATTTGGCCACGGCAGGCAGTTATGGGGCCAGGAAGAGCCTTTGCTCTCAGAGGCTAGCATTCCTAGTCAGCCCGGACTGCCCTTAGGGCAAGAATCAAAGAATATTTCCTTCTCACTTAAGCCTGTAGTTGAAAATGCAACATGTTGTTAACAGAAAAGGCCACCAGAAGCGTATTTGTTTTTGTTGCTGTGCCTTTTTCCTAGCTCACAAGCAAGCCAAACCCGTGGCCGTCGTGCGGATTCTGACTCATAGCGACCCTGTAGGACAGAGTAGAACTGCCTCATAGGGTTTCCAAGCCCATAATCTTTACAGAAGGAGACCGCCACATCTTTCTCCTGAGGAGCCGCTAATGGGTTTGAACCACTTACCTGTTAGCAGCTGAGTGCTTAACCCCTGCGCCACCAGGTTTCCTCCACAGACAGATGCACAGATATATTCCAGACCCGCATACTCTCTATATCTACCTCTCTATGAATTTCCCTCCTCAACTTTCTCTGTCCCTGTTTCTTCCCTCTCTCTCCTTCCTTGAGAAATAATCATTAATTGCAATAGAACTAAAATAAACATCCCTTTCATTTTGAAAGTGATCAGTGAGACATCTTAAGATAATTGGATCTATGGTCACTGACGAAAATAAAAACACCTCTATCAGGACCCACTCATTTAAAAAAAAGGTATTGTCTTAGTCATCTCTTGCTGTTATAACAGAAACAGCACAAGTGGATGGCTTTAACAAATAGAAATTTATTCTCTCACAGTCTAGGAGACTAGGGCACCAGCTCCTGGGGAATGCTTTTTCTCTCTGTTGGTTCTGGGGGAAGGTCCTTGTCATCAATCTTTCCCTGTCTAGGACCTTCTCAGTGCAGGGACCCCAGGTCCAAAGGACGTGCTCCGGTCCTGGCTCTTATTTCTTGGTGGTATGGGATCGCCAACTCTCTGCTTGCTTCTGTCTCCTTTTCTCTCTCGTGGCGGGCTTAGTTGTTAAGAGCTATGGCTGTTAACCAGAAGGTCAGCAGTTCAAATCCACCAGGCACTCCTTGGAAACTCTATGGGGCAATTCTACTCTGTCCTATAGGGTCACTATGAGTCGGAATTGACTCAACAGCAATGGATTTAAGATAAAATGTGACACAGGACATACTCCAAGGAAACTCCCCTTAGATTGGATCAGAGTTGTGACCTGAGTAAGGGTGTTGCATCCTACCCTAACCCTCTTTAACATAACCTGATCTTGCCACATTAACCGTAGGCAGAGATGAGGATTTACAACACAGAGGAAAATTACATCAGATCACAAAATGGTGGACAACCACACAATACTGGGAATCATGGCCTAGCCAAGTTGACTTACATTTTGGGGGGACAGAATTCAATTCATAACAAGTATTATGGTAGATAGACAAGAGCCACCCTTGGCATCATCATTGAGAATTGACTTGCTGAGTCCCCTAACCATGGAGAACAACCAGAGTGTGCAGACATCCCCTTGGCATAGCAAAGAGTCCATTTCATGTTGTAAACCATAGTGTTGGACATGATAAATGCATATGGAGAAATATGATTCTGTTGACCAACCCAGTCTACTCTTACTGGGTGACTAGCACAAGGATTTTGTGCTCCTTCAACCCCTTCCCCAAAATAACTTACGAAAATTGAAGGCAATCCCTCATGGCACAGAAATTTAGTTCTTACTAAGGACCAGGTTTATCTGGGGGAGGAGGAAGGCCCTGTCTAGGCACAGAGAGCACTGAATGTTTGAACATTCCTGGGAGACACTGCATGAGCAGATGAGCAAGGACTTTGGAGTAGTCAGGCAGACAACTATTTGCATGACCTTAGACAGGCCTCAGTTTTCTCATCTGTAAAATGGAGAAGGATTACAACAATAAACTTCTTCATAGTTTGTCATGAGGATTAAATGAAAGAAAGCATCTAAGCATCTAGTACAGCTTGGGACTTAGTAAAGGTTCAGAAAATAGCAAGGAAGTATCGCTCCAGAATTATTAATTACAAAAGAGAAAATAGTATCTTAGCGATGGAAAATGTAATGATGCCACCTTAATGAAGTGATCGACATTGATATCATCAATCAGATAAACTGACATCAAGAGCCTCCTGACATGATAATCTTCTGTTATATTCCTGCCAAAGATGCCTTCCCCTAGAACATCTAGCTTGATTGGCATAACACAGTTTATAAAGAAAAGGTTCTACATTCTACTTTGGTGAGTAGCATCTGGAGTATTAAAGCCTTGTGAGTGACCATCTAAGATATTCCACTGGTCTCACCCCATCAGGAGCAAGGGAGAATGAAGAAAAATAAAGATAGGAGGGAAAGATTAGTCCAAAGGACTAATGGACTACAACTACCACAGCCTCCACCAGACTGAGTCCAGTACAACTAGATGGTACCCAGCTGCCACCACTGATCACTCTGACATGGATCACAATAGAGGGTCCCAGATGGAGCTGGAGAAAAATATAGAACAATATTCTAACTCACAAAAAAAAACCAGACTTACTGGCCTGACAGAGACCGGAGGAAATCTCGAGAGTATGGCCCCCAGACACCCTTTCAGTTCAGTAATGAAGTCACTCCCAAGGTTCACCCTTCAGCCAAAGATTAGACAGGCCCATAAAACAAAACAAGACCAAAGGGGCACACCAGCCCAGGGGCAAGGACTAGACAGTAAGAGGGGACAGGAAAGCTGGTAATAGGGAACCCAAGATCGAGACAGGAGAGTGTTGACATGTTGTGGGTTTGGTAACCAAAATCACGAAACAATATGTATACTAACTGTTTAATGAGAAGTTAGTTTGTTCTGTAAACCTTCATCTAAAGTACAATTAAAAAGAAGAATATACACCTCTCAAATTCTATTAAAAAAAAACAACTCAGTGAAAAGTACCATAAAAAATCAGCCAAAGATCAGAGATTTGGCATCCTGGCTTTCCCCAGGGTAGTGGGCAGAATTAGATGATGCAAGAAATTTCTGTGACAGCATCAGAGCCCATCACGATTTTGGCCAAGGGAATTTTGGATGTAGGAATTATGACTTTAAAAAGTTAATTTTCACATAGCCCTTAGAAAGGCAATGATACTGTCCTCTAGGTACCAGTACACAGTTCCACAAAATCCTAAAAGAAAGAAAAAACAAAAATGCTTTTCCCTAGAGCTGGCACCCTGCGTTTGCACTTGCAGCCTCCTGAACTGTGAGGGAATACACTTCTGTTTGTTAAAGCCATCCACTTGTGGTATTTCTGTGATAGCAGCACTAGATGACTAAGACAGGCCCCTTCCTCCTCCTCCATGTAACAGTCAGCCTTCACCCTTCCTTATCCCCGTAAAAGATTACCATTTATTTCTCTGTTTGTGTTTGTTTCATTTTGTCTTGTTTGTGGGACTTCATTTCTCTTTATTGCTGAATAATGTTTCATTGCATGGATACACCACATTTTGTTTACTCATTCATCTGTTGATGAACACGTGGGTTGTTTCCACCTTTTGGCTACTGCAATGCTGCAATGAACGTCGGTGTACAAGGATCTGTTTTGGTCTTGCTTTCGAGCCTCTTGGGTATATATATATACCTAGCAGCGGAATTGCTGGGTCACGTGGTAATTCTGGAGTCCCTGGGTACCAATGGTTCGTGTTCTCTGCTGCTAACTAAGAGGTTGGTGGTCTGAGTATACCCAAAGGCACCTTGGAAGAAAGGCCTGGTGATCTACTTCTGAAAAATCAGTCATTGAAAACTCTGTGGAGCACAGTTTTACTCTGACATACATGGAATCGCTGAGTCGTAGTGGACTCAAAAGCAACTGTTTGTGGTAACTCTACGCTTAACTTTTTTTTTTTTATTGTGCTGAGTATATGAGCCCTGGGGACACAACAGTTAAGCACTCAGCTGCTACCAAAAGGTTGGTGGTTTGAACCTACTCAACAGCTCCTCGAGAGAAAGACCTGGTGCTCTACTTCTGTAAAGATAATAGCCAAGAAAATCGTACAGGGCAGTTCTAGTCTGTCACTTAGGATCGCTGACTTAGAATCGACTCTACAGCACCAACCAACAACAACATACATATAATTTAAAAATAGCCATTTTTACTTTTTTACATGTACAATGTAGTGACATTAATTACTTTTATCATATTGTGTAATCTTCACCACTAAATATGTTTAGCTTTTTGAAGTACTGCCAAACTCTTTTCCACAGTAGCAACATTCCATTCCAACCAGCAAAGCATGAGGGTTCCAATTTCTCCACGTCCTCAACAACACTTTTTATTTTCCATTTTTCTGATAATAGCCATCCTAGTGGGTGTGAAGTGGTACCTTATTGTGGGTTTGTTTTCCATTTCCCTAGTAACTAATGACCTTAAGTGTCTTTTCATGTGTTCATTCACCGTTTGTATATCTTCTTTAGAGAAATGTCTATTCAAATCTTTTGCTCATTTTTTAAATTGAGTTACTTGTGTTTGTATTATTGAGCTGTAAGGGTTCTTTATATATTCTGGATACTGAACCCCTGTAAGGTATATAGTTACCAAATACCTTTCTCCCATTCTGTAGGTTATCTCCTCGCTTTCTTGAAAAATTCCGTTGATGCACAAAAATTTTTCATTTTGATGAAGTCCAGTTTATCTATTTTTTCTTCTGTGATTTTGGTGTCATATCTAAGAATCTGTTGTCAAAAATAAAGTCTTGAAGCTTTATCCTATGTTTTCTTCTAAAGATTTTATATTTTTAGTTCTTACATTTAGGTCATTGATCTATTTTGAGTTCATCTCCATATATAGCATGAGGTATGGGCTCAACTTCATTCTTCTGCATGTACAGATCCAGTTTTCCCAGCACCATTTGTTGAAGAGACTATTCTTGCCCCAGTGAATGTACTTAGCACCCTTGTTGAAAATCAATTGTCATACAAGTATGGGTTTGTTCCTGAACTCTCTATTCTATTCCATTGATCTATACATGTATCTATTCTATACCGTATCACACTGTTTTGATTACTGTAATTCTACAGTACATTTTGAAATTGGGAAGTGTTGAGTCCTCATACTTTGTTCTTCTTTTTCAAGATTATTTTAGATATTCAGACCCTTTGCAATTCCATATAGATTGAGGATCATCTTTTCCATTTCTGCAAAAAGGCTTCTGGAATTTTGATAGAGATTGTGTTGAATCTGTAACATTTATTTCTCTTGAAGCAGAATAATTCAACTCTTTTTTTCTTATCCAGACTACCTTGGAACACTTAAATGGCAATTGACTCTGGGTCTCTAGTGGTTAGCCCAGTGGTTCTCATCCCAGTTGCACATTTCAATCACCTGAAGGCTGGAACCACACCTCAAACCAGATTCAGAATCAGAACTTCCAAGGGTAAGGTGGACATTGATCCTGATGGACCTTGGGCCACAGATGGTCCCAGTGCTGAGTGAGGGCTAAGATCCACAGCGCAGCACAAGGTCTATAGAGCTTTGATCAAATGAAAGGAAAGAACTGTCATTTCAAATTATCAGGCAGGGTTTCATCCACATCCAGCCTACCCCACATCCACACATTCATCCAGTTCCTCCAAATGCCAGGAAAGCAGCACAAAGATGCATCCTCCTCCAGAGCAAGCATCCAAGCACCATGCTGGTTTTGTTTTTTCCGTCTTTGGCCTATAAGCATCTCAAGA
Source organism: Dugong dugon (assembly GCA_030035585.1). Taxonomy (NCBI): domain Eukaryota; kingdom Metazoa; phylum Chordata; class Mammalia; order Sirenia; family Dugongidae; genus Dugong; species Dugong dugon. Next base: position 13,891,177 of record CM057472.1, on the reverse strand, counting down.
ATCAGGATTCTGTGTTATCTGTCTCTGTCAGACATTGTGCGAGACCCTAAGGAGGGTCCAGCAGGACCTCAATAAATAGCAGTAAGAGTTACTCTTTATTGAGTAGCATCTACGTAATGGACAGTTTATGTATTTTATCTTATTAAACAAATCATAGCAATCATTTGAGTTAGATATTATTGTCCTTTATATATGAGGAAACTGAGGCTCAGGAGAGTAAGTGATGTGCCCCAGGTCACATGGTTAGTAAGTGATGATGCCAAAATTTGAACTTGGATCCACCTAACTCCCAAGTCCTTGCTATTTTCACCACCCACTCCCATGCTGCCTCACGTTTATCTAGCAGATAGACGCAAAGAAGGCACAACTTTTGTCATCTCTTTTTTTTAAGTTACATAATTCCCAACTCTGATGAGCAATTAATTAACAAGTTCCAGTTGCAGCTTCTATATTTCCTTAGAACTAATGCAGTAAAGCCCGAGAAAGCCGGAACCTGTGTAAGGTGGAAACCTGTCAGAGAAGGAAAATGCAAATATTTTTCACCAAAATGAATGATAGAAAAGTGTAAGACTGTACCCTGTCAAAGGTGGAAAACTTGTGACATCTGGAAAAGCGAAGCAGTCCCATCAAGTTCTAGCTGTCACAGGTTTCACTGTATCAGAAACAGAGTTCCTGGGAGGTCCAAACTGTTAATGTGCTTGGCTGCTAACCAAAAGGTTGGAGGTTCACGTCCACCCAGAGGCACCTCAGAACAAAGACCTGGTGATCTACTTCCAAAAAATCAGCCATTGAAAACCTTACGGTGCACAGTTCTACTCTGACACCCATGGGGTCACCATGAGTCGGAATCAACTCAACAGCAACTTGTAATGTCAGAAACAAACCTTGGATGTGGACACCAAGCTGAGGGTCCCAGTGCATTATTCTTGTCTAAACCTGCTCTTCACATGGCTGAGCAGAGGCTGGAACCTTGGATAGATTGTTTCTGAATGTCTAAGTGAATAGAGCTCGAATTACAGTGACAGTGAGTGTTCTAAAATGCCCAGAATTAGGTGAAAATTCATGAAACCTCACACAGAACTATATTTGCTCCAAGACTTACCTGTGAGTTGCAAAATAAGTAGGCTACGCTTGATGATGGAAGAAGCCTGTCAATGTTGATAGCTCTGGACGAAATTCATAATCCTAGATGTGCTTCAGATGCTTGTCTGTAAACATTTTATCACCTCAGAACTCAAGCGACACAAGGCCACGTACGACGCTGTGAAGGCTGCCAGCTATCAGAGTTTCATGAGCACTGAACGTAAAATAGTAAAGCTGTCCAGAGATTAATTCACACCGGAGGCAAGGAATATCCTCGCGCTAGACAGGAGCTTAGAGTTCAAAAACGCTGACATGGGGAGCAAGATGGACTTTACACTCCACTGACAGCCTTCCAACAATCACTCTTCAGTGAGGGTGAGCAGGAGTATCTGTATTAGTATCTTTTGCTGTATAACAAATTACCCCAAAATTCAGCAGGTTAAAACAGCACACAGTCATTATTTCACAGCCTTTCTAGGTCAGGAATCCAGGGGCAGCTCGGCTGGGTCCGTGGCTCAGGGTTTCTCACAGGCTGCATCCAAGGGGCCGGCCGGGGCTGCAGTCCTCTCGAGGTTCAGTGGGGGAGGATCCTCTTCCAAGCTCCTGCTCTTGGTTGTTGGTGGGATTCAGCTCCTCAAGGGCTATTGGACTGAGGGCCTCAGTTTCTCACTGGCTGTTGGCTGGAAGCCTTCCTCGCTTCCCTATTACATGGGCTTCTCCACAGGGCAGCTCACAACTTGGCAGCTGGCCTCCCTCAGAGTGAGCAAGCAAGAGAGCAAGAGAGGACAAGCAAGACAAGTCACAGCCTTATTGTAACCTAACCTCAGAAGTGACACCTCGTCTCTTTTGCAGTATTCTGTTAGTTAGAAGCAAGTCACTAGGTCCAGCCCACACTCAAGGAGAGGGGATTACACAAGGGCGTGAATACCAGTGGGTGGGGGTCAATGGAATCAACCTAGAAGCTGCCTACCACAGTGTCACTGGGCTCCATACACAGAAGCATTCAGGTCAGCAACATTAGGTTTCACAATGACCCCCTCCCACTCTCTCTCCATAAACAGTAGCTCCCTGCTCAGCCCTGGATGCTGCATCATACACTAGAGGGGCCATCCAAAAACAGGCGGGCTTTTGTTTCTGGAGGGCTGATTACACTTTGTAATATTTCCTGATGATCTCTGCTTCATCCTAATAGAGTAACATTACCGTAAACACACATGCATACCACACACACACAAATTTGGGGTTAGAAAACACAAAAACAAAATGAAAGCTCTTTCTCACCCCTTTGGAGGCAATCCAGATATATCATATCCCTAAAGAATGAACCTCACAAAGGTGGTGAGAAAGAAAAGACCCCATAAGTCTCAAACAAGTCACCTGAGTTCAAGTCTTGCCTTTGACACAAATTAATTTTGTGACCCTTGGGTATGTTGTTTCACCTTTCTAGACCTCCATTTCTTCATCTACTAAGAAAAAGAAAAAATAGACGATTCTAGTTCAACTCTTTCAAAAGCTCCATCTAGCTCCTTTCCAAGGAGAATTCTCACAACCTCTCCCTTAGGGGCCCAAGGTCAAATCCCTTTTCCCTCTTTTCACACACCCCAGAGTGGCCTGGAACCCTGGTCAGCAGGTCTCCACTGTCAGAGCATTTAAATTCCCATAGTAGCCAAAGGCCTTTTTGGTGGGACCAGATGGTCCAGGATCAATGCTTTTACCAGGACATTTTTAAACCACTTAACTGGTATTCCAATTGATGGGCCAGATTGTTGCTCCTCACAAACACAGGTCTGGGCGATACACAGAACGCTGAAAAAGCTCTTGCAATCTCATCATTCCCAGAAGTCTCGCACAGAAAACTTTTGATAGCTGACAATTTAGCATATCCAACCAGAAACAAATCATCATCGTTAAGCATCACTGATAGGCCATCCACTAAGAAGATGTGTGAGAATTTGTGTCATAATTACCTGCAGAATAGTTGCCAGCAGCTATTGTCCCAGAAAATTTTTTCAGGCTCACAAGAGTATTTTATATCTATTGTCTAATATGCTGGGAATCAAAGGTACTTCAGCAACAGAATTAGCAATCCAGCTATCTGTAATAACCTATTTGGCATCCTGAGTCCTCTTCTCGATTACTCTCAAGTTCTCCATTTTTACTCTTCGTCTTTGGTTACAACTGTATTTGTGAGCAAGGACCCCTAGTGATGCAGTGGTTAAATCCCCAGCTTCCAACCAAAAGGTCAGCAGTTCAAACCCCCTGGACGCTCTACAGGAGAAAGATGTGGCAGTCTGCTTTGGTAGTACAGCCTTGGAAACCCTGCAGGGCAGTTCTGCTCTGTCCTGTAGGATCACTATGAGTCAGAATCAACTCAACGGCAGTGGACATTAAATGGCCCACCTCCCTGCATCTACCTGAAGTCTCCCAATCCCAAAAAGAAAAAAAAAAAAAAAACCAGCAATAAAAACCCTGCTCTTGGATTATCAGTGTTTGTCGAGACTGTCACACCCATACTGGAAAGGAGTTAGCTATACTAACTGTTCCAGTGTCAACTAAACAATCTCCGCAATTTCCACATTTCTACCTTCCTGATAATATCAGGGCCAAAGTGACTCATGATTACTATCCTAGACTCAAATATTGTTGTTGTTGTTAGCTGCCATGAAGTTGGCCCCTGACTCTTGGTGGCCCCATGCACAGTGGAACAAAATACTGGCTAGTCCTATGCCATCCCCATGACTGATTGCACATTGGAACATTGTGATCCATAGGGTTTTCATTGACCGAATTTTGGAAGTAGATCACCAGGCCTTTCTTCTTAGTCTGTCATAGTCTGAAAGCTCCACTAGAACCTATGTGAGTCCAAACTATGTGGGACGAAGTATTGTCATCCTCGCTTCCAAGGAACACCCTGGCTATACTTCTACCAAGACAGATTTGTTCATTATTCTGATAGTCTACGGTATATATTCTTCACCAACACCATAATTCAAAGGCATCATTTCTCCTTCGGTCTTCCTTATTCATTGTCCAGCTTTCACATGCATATGAAGCCATTGAAAACACCATGGCTTGGGTCTGGCGCACCTTAGTCCTCTAGGTAACGTCTTTGCTTTTTAACACTTTAAAGAGGTCTTTTGCAGCGGATTTGCCCAATGCAATGCATCATTTGATTTCTTGACTGCTGCCTCCATGGGTGTTGATTGTGGATCCAAGTAAAATGAAATCTTTGAAAACTTCAATCTTTTCTCCGTTGATCGTGATATTGCTTATTGGTCCAGTTGTGAAGATTTTTGTTTTCTTCATGTTACGGTGTAATCCATATTGAAGGCTGTAGTCTTTGATCTTCATCAATACGTGCTTCAAGTCCTCTTTGCTTTCAGCAAGCAAGGTTGTGTCATCTGTATATCATAGGTTGTTAATAAGTCTTCCTCCAAACCTGATGCCACGTTCTTCTTCATATAGTCCAGCTTCTCGGATTATTTGCTCAGCATACAGATTGAATAAGTATGTTAAAAAGATAACAACCCTAACACACACCTTTCCTGATTTTAAACCATGCAGTATCCCCTTGTTCTGTTCAAACACTGCCTCTTGGTCTAAGCACAGGTTCCTCATTAGCACAATTAAGTGTTCTGGAATTCCCATTCTTCACAATGTTATCCATAATTGGTTATGATGCACACAGTCGAATGCCTTAGCATAGTCAATAAAAAACCTCTTCCTGGTATTCTCTGCTTTCAGCCACGGTCCATCTGACATCAGCAATGATATCTCTGGTTCCACATCCTCTTCTGAATCTGGCTTGAATTTCTGGCAGTTCCCTGTCGATGTACAGCAGCAACCACTTATGAATGATTTTCAGCAAAATTTTACTTGTGTGTGATATTAATGATATTGTTTGATAATTTCCTCATTCTGTTGGATCACCTTTCTTTGGAATGGGCACAAATATGAATCTCTTCCAGTTGGTTGGCCTGGTAGCTGTCTTTTAAATTTCTTGGCATAGACAAGTGAGCACTTCCAGCACTGCATCGGTTTGTTGAAACATCTCAATTGATATTCCATCAATTCTGTTCCTTCTTCTTTGTTTCCTACTTTTGTATTCCAATCACCAGTAATTATCAATGCATCTTTATTGCATGTTTGATCAATTTCAGACTGCAGAAGTTGGTAATAATCTTCAATTTCTTCATCTTTGGCCTTAGTTGTTGGTACATTCATTTGAATAATAGTCTAATTAACTGGTCTTCCTTGTAGGTGTATGGGTATCATCCTATCACTGACAACATTGTACTTCAGGACAGATCTTGAAATGTTCTTTTTGATGATGAATTCAACACCATTCCTCTTCAATTTGTCATTTTGGAATAGTAAACCATATGATTTTCTGATTCAAAATGGTCAGTACCAATCCATTTCAGCTCACTAATGCCTAGGATGTGGATGTTTATGCATTCCATTTTATTTTTGACTACTTACAATTTTCTTAGATTCATACTTCGTACACTCCAAGTTCCTATTATTAATAGATGTTTGCAGCTGTTTCTTCTCATTTTGAGTTGTGCCACATCAGCCCATGAAGGTCCCAAAAGTTTGACTCCATCCAAATCATTAAGGTTGACTCTACTTTGAGGAGGCAGCTCTTTCTCGGTTACATTTTGAGTGCCTTCCAATCTGAGGGGCTCTTCTTCTGGCACTATATCAGACAATGTTCCTCTGCTGTTCATAAGATTTTCACTGGCTAATTCTTTTCAGAAGTAGGCCACAAGGTCCTTCTTCCTATTCTGTCTTAATCTGGAAGCTCCCCTGAAACCTGTCCACCATGGGTGACCCTGCTGGTACTTGAAATATTGATGGTATAGCTTCCAGCATCACAACAACAGGTAAGCAATCACAGGAAGACAAACCAACAGACACATGGGGTTACCCAGACTAGACTCAAATAAATCTGCGCATTCTTTCTTTCATACTCCCTTCAACCCTGTTCAACTCCACTCTCTCCTCCTCAGGCTGAATCAAGCCTCTCTTTCACATCCTCATATCAAAAAAGTGATTTTTTTGAGTCCATCTGCCTCTCTTCCCCCCCCTCTTCTCCACTTCCACTTCATCTTAACTGAAACCTGCTTTCTCCCCTCAGCATGCACTCCAAGGGAGACCACTGCTTCTTCTACTCACTCCAAGTCAAGGACTTACTCCTCCTTCCTTAGTCCGCTTCCACCATCATACCTCGCATCCTTTTGAATCAGTTATTCTACCTTCTCACCTTTCCCATCACTTCTGTCTTCTGACATTCAGAACATTCTCCCCTGCCTTCCTCAGTGACTTCCCAACCTTGCTCCCATCCTCCTAGTCAATATCCTCTTCATCAGACTCAGAGATTTTAATATCATTCATGGTCTTTAAGACTGAGAAAAGATTGAAGTTGTCAAGGATTTCATTTTACTTGGATCCACAATCAACACCCATGAAAGCAGCAGTCAAGAAATCATACAACCCATTGCACTGGGCAAATCTCCTGCAAAAGACCTGTTTGAAGTGTTAAAAAAAAAAAAAGAAAAGATGTTGCTTTAAGGACTAAAGTGCACTAGACCTAAGCCATGGTGTTTTCAATCACCTCATATGCATGTGAAAGCTGGACAATGAATAAGGAAGACTGAGGAAGAATTGACGCCTTTGAACTATGATGTTGGCAAAGAATATTGAATATACCATGGACTGCCAAAAGAACAAACAAAATATGCCTTGGAAGAATTATAGCCAGAATGCTCCTTAGTAGCAAGGATGACAAGACTTCATCTCACGTATCTTGGACATGTTATCCAGGAGGGATCAGTCCCTGGAGAAGGACATCATGCTTGGCAAAGTAGAGGGCCAGTGAAAAGAGGAAGACCCTCAATGAGATGAATTGACACAGTAACTGCAACAATGGGCTCAAGTATAGCAATTATCATAAGGATGGCACAGGACCGGGCAAGGTTTCATTTTGTTGTACATAGGGTCACTATGAGTCAGAACCAACTCAATGGCACCTAACAACAACAACAACAACATGGTCTTTAAACACTCTGGTGGTCTTCACCTTCATTCTCCTTTAAACACCCTCATGCACTGTACGAACATGGGACTGTTTTACCTCTAAAACACGAAAGGAAGTGCTGTTGCTCTGAAATTCCCACCTGACTACTACCTCTTCCCTAAGGGGACTATCCCTCTCTAACTGAGTCTGCTCTTCGCCTTCATCCAAACATTCGATCCCATTTTCCACTCAACCACTTGCCTCTGGCCTGGCTGATCCCCAGACTCAACCACTGAACTCTGCTTCTACTAATACCCTAGTATTCCTGCTGCCCCTGACTTTCCATCCACCTGCCCGTCCACACACTCAGTGACCCGCCTATAAGAGAACCAGCATGGAAATGTGACATTGCCTGGCAAATGAGGTAAAGTCAGGCCGTCCGACCATAGCTGGGCCTCAGCTAGGGATGAAGTGTTAAATCATGTGGCTCTTCCCCACCCCTCATCTGCACCAAATAATTTTCTCTTTCCACATCCTAGTTCCCACCTTCTCATTCTCAGAAAATGACATGAACTCCTATTTCACTGAGAAGAGATCCTTGTAATTCCTCCTCCCATCCATGCCTTAACCCCCACCTCCACCATCTTTCCCTTACATGTCTGGGGAATGATTTACTTTCCCATGAGATTTTTGCCCAAGTTATTTGCATAGTTTGGGCTGGCCACTGCATGTGCCCCACACCAACCACAGCTCATTGAGCTATAGACCAACTGCCATGTCATTACTGCAAAAGGAGGTGTTGAAGGCAAAGGGTGCAAGCTTCTGGGAAGAATGTAAAGGGCTTCTCATAACCCATCCTGCCTTCTTCTTCTCACCATTAATGCTGTTGATACTACAATAGGAACCTAGTAAAGTGCAGGAAACCAGACCCACCTCAGGTGTTTATAATACATAGATATGGTTTTTGTGAGTTTTGGATATTTGTTTGCCAGGGAAACATTCTGGATTTTCTATATAGCTCTTTGGTTTTTTTTCTTGTTATTATTGCTAAGAATTTTCTTGTCTTTACTTGTGCTGTTTTAAATTTTCCTTTCCTTTACCCTTACTTTATTTGATTATCTATCCCTCTAAGTCCACGCTTCTTTCTTTTTTTCTGTTTAAAATATTTTTCTCTTAATCCTCTTTGTTAAAGTATTAACAGTCAAAGAGCATTCTTAATTCCTTAATCCTGTACATAAGCTTCAAACCCATCTACTTTTATGGTTTTAAGTTTTTTCCCCTGGGTTTTAGTCTGTTATGCTCTTATTCTTTTATCGCTTTCACTTTGATGTTTTTAACCTTTTACTTTGTTGATTTATATAGTTTTATCTTTTATCTTTGATCTTATTGATTATCTTGTCATTATTTTTAATTAAGTTTTATTTTGTTTTTAAATTACATTTATAGCTTGCTAGTTTTATTTAACTTTAACCTGATTGTAGTGTTGATCTTTATTTCTCATACTTTCTTTCAATGAGTCCACTCTTCTATTTCTTTTATCTTAAACCTTATTTAATCTCTCACTATTATTTTAAGTCTTAACCTTTTCTCTGCATTGGGTTTTTATTCTCTTATTGTAACATTTTTCCTACTCTTTTTTTTTTTTTGAAACTTTTCTTACCATGTCTCAATGTTTTAATTTTAATGTTCTCTTAGCCTCCTACCCTGCTTTTATTATCTTACTTAAGGGTTCTTTCCTTTTTTTCCTTCTCCTACACTGTTATTTATTTTATGACTTGTTTTAAAAATCAACAGCTGGAGGGGTATTGAGAAAAATCCTGCTTGTTCTACTCAGTCCAACTCAAGGACCCAGAAGAAGGGATTAATTTATTCACTTATTTGTGTCCCTCTGTGGAGCTTGGAGCTTGGAAAGCTTCTCCCTCAGCCAGTTCTCCCTACAGCTGGCCTTCACCAGGTAGATCCCCTAGCCCTTTTAAGGAGAATTGAGAGACCCTTCCCTGTTGAGAATTCACATTTCTGACAAGTTCCCAGGCAATGCTAACACTGCTGGTTAGGGACCAATTCTGAGAACCACTATGCCCAGGCATGGACCAGTAACTTGAAATTTGTCTCCAAAATGGAGGCTGCCAAGAGACCAAAGAAAGAGGTAGGCAACTCCAGTGTGACAGCAATGGAATTTATTAGGAAGTCTTACATACAAGGCGACTCCTGGGCAGCTGCAGGACCAAAGAAGATCTCTGCTCCTCAAAGTGGGAGACTACAGGTTTTATAGTGATGGTGGACAATAGTGGCTACTAGCCAGGGGCTTGTGTAAGAATGACTCAGCAAACACTAGTGAACTAGCAGACCACAAGATGGCACTCACGTTCAGCCTCACAAAGCCTGTCCACCCCTCAAGGCCCGCTCTTACAATCAATCTGGCATGCTCCCCCTCTTATACTATAACACGAGAGACCCTGTTCTCTCCCCACTGGGAACAGATACAGAAATGGGGTTGGACAGGTGGCATGTGGTGGCCCACGATGTGCAAGAGACAGAGAAAGTTACCGTGTGCCCAGAACAGGGGGAAATCTTCACTGATGAGCTGATAAGAAGGAACCAGGAGAAAGAAGGTGACCCAATTCCCAGCATCCTTATCAGAGAAGGCTCTGGGCCCTTTCTCCCAACAGCAGGAATTTATTTATTATACATAATAATCACCGGGAATCTTATTAAAATGTAGATTTTTTTTAAATTGTGCTTTAAGTGAAAGTTTACAGAGCAAATAGTTTCTCATTCAACAATTCATGCACAAATTGTTTTGTGACATTGGTTGTGATCCCCGGCATGTGTCAACACTCCCTCCTTCTCCGCCCAGGTTCTTCATTTCCATTAGAGTTGTTTTCCTGTTCCTTCCTTGCTTTTTGTCTTTGCTTTTGGGCAGGTGTTACCATTTGGTCTCATTTACATGACTGAGCTAAGAGACACGTTCCTCACATGTGTTATTGTTTATTTTATAGACCTATCTATTCTTTGGCTGAAGAGTGAATTTCAGGAGTGACTTCAGTTCTGAGTTAAAAGGGTGTCTGGGGGCCATAGTCTCAGGATTCCTCCAATCTGTCAGATGAGTAAGTCTGGTACTTTTTTGTGAATTTAAATTTTGTTCTACGTTTTTCTCCTGCTCTGTCTGGAACCCTCTATAGAATGTAGATTCTGATTTAGAATATCTAGGGTGGAAATGCAAATTCTAAGTAGAGGTTCAAACCCGAATGAACCAGTTCAAAGCCGTGTCCTTAACTCTCTCCAAGGCTAACATTCTCTGAATGGTTGAGGGTGGAGCGGTGGATACTCTGGATTTACTGAATGCCATTTCTTTCTCATGTTATCCAGCATATATATTTCTAAATCCACGTTTGAGGATATGCTTTTGGACTTGGGGCTGCCTTATGCTCAGCCTACACTGATGCACATTAAAAGAAACAGCACTATAAAACCAAATAATGAGAGTTGCTGAGGACGTAACTTTTTATATTTTTGAGGACCCAACAAAGGAGCTTTTACCTGAGCTTGGCTCCTTTTGATCTTGCAGAAACTGCTCACGTTTCCCTCTCTGTGCTGGTTACTAGACGTCTTAAAGCCAAATTTGTGGCCTGCTCCAGCCAAGTTCCCAGTGCCTGGTGCCAGCACTTTGTGCATTAACCTCCTGCCCCACTTCATCCTGCTTTTTCTCTTGACTGCAATTTTCCAGCCTATTTATTTTATTCTGCGTTATGATATTATATGTATTTTTTAAGCATCATAAACCCTTTCTGAAACAATGCCAGTCTGACTTACTACCCGTGTGACCTTAGGCAAGGTCACTGTTCTCTGTACTTCATCTTCCTCATTTGTGAAATGGAGATTATAAAAGCTATGCCACGGTGATTGTGAGGATTAAATGAGAAAATGCACGTCAAGCACTTAGCACAGTGCCTGACATACACCAAGTGTTTAACAAATTGTAGCTTAAATCAAGAGCGGGCCCTGAGAAAGGACTGGGGCCACCTAACAACCTGAATAAAGGGCCATATGAATGACTTTGTGACAGACAGTATTTTCCAAAGTTGTCAGCAACAATATTTTCCCTCCCACCTGCTCTTCTGCAGTGTGAACCTGCTACTCTCCCTTCATGAAGTGGAGTCTGTGTCTTCACCTCCTTGAACCTCAGCTGGCCCTGTGATTGCTTTGACCAATGGAATATTGGATGTAGCAGCAATGACTGTGGTTGTTCCAGGCACAGCCTTTACCTTTTCTGGCAGCTTCTGGTTCTTGCCCTTTGGGGGCCAGCTACCAATTAAAAAGTGTGACTACTCTAACATACTGTGAGAATCTCAAGGCGTATGGAGAGGTCCTGGAAGATAAGAAGCCATGTGGAGAGGTCCCAGACATGTGAGAGAAGAAAGCATCTTGGAAGTGGATCCTCTTAACCCCAGCCAACACCCAGCTGCGTCTTTCCCAAATTCCAGGCCCACCAAACCTTGTCAAAATAAAATGATTGCTTTAAATTACTAAGTTTTAGGGTGATTTTTTAATACAGCCATAGATAACTGAAATGGAAGTGGAAGTTTTTTGAAAGTTATATAACCTCGTTGGATATTTGAACTCACTTTACGGATGACTAGAATAAAACTAAACTTACCATTTTGGTCATATGCTAAAAGTCAACTTCTCAGTGGACAAATGCTGTATCTGGCACTTCTTTAGGATCCACCCCAATAATTTCTAAATTCTGAATAAGGTATTTTGTAATAAAGACTGTATATCCAGTTACTCAGGGTATTTATTCATTCAATAGACATTTATTGACTACCTACTGTGTGCCATGCTTGGTGAAGCAGATGGTCAGCGAAAAAGAGGAAGACCCTCAATGAGACAGATTGACACAGTGGCTGCAATGATTGTGAGGATGGTGCAGGACCAGACAGTGTTTTGTTCTGTTGTACATAGGGTCACTATAAGGCAGAACCAACTCGACGGCACCTAACAACAACAACTGTGTGTTGGAGATATAGCGGGGACCATGTCAAATAAAGCCTCTGCCCTTATAAAGCTAATACAGGTAGTTCTCTGTGCTGATTACTCTTCAAATCACCCACCAGATCTATTCTCCCCTCTCTGTACCCTGGAGGCTGACCTCTATGGTCTGTATCACCTGGGCTGCCTTGCCATCTGGCTTCCAGTTGGGTTCAGTCCAGGACTTCCAACCGGTTCGTTCCATTTTGAACCCCTGCTGAGAATTTGCCTTTCCACCCCAGATATACTGAATCAAGTTGTTAAAATGTAGATTTTGATTCAGTATATCTGGGGTGGAAATGTAAGTTCTCAGCAGGGGTTCAAAATGGAATGAACTGGTTTGAAACCCTGGTTCAGTCACTGGAAGGCACCAAAAGATCAAATGGTGAAAGGAGAGCAGGGTCAGGGTGTTTGTCCCTCCAGCTCCCACCCTGCCTTCCCTGCCTGAGTTCTGGCAGTAATTGTATTCCTCTGCCAAAGGCGATACTTCCTACCAAGTAGCCCCTCTTCCAAGTCTCCACCTCTTCCCTGGATGTGGTAATACTGTTCCCTCCCCTTTCTCCTTCAGACCAAGGAGTAAGAATGGATTACCACTTTTGCTATACTTGATGCTTCACCATCTCTTTTTGGTTCCCTTTACCCTGTACTTAAGGAGCCCTGTTGGCACAGTGATTAAGCAGCTCAGCTGCTAACTGAAAAGTGTGAATGCATCAGCTGCTTCATAGGAGTAAGACGTAGCAGTCTGCTTCCATAAAGATTTATAGCCTTGGAAATCCGATGGGGCAGTTCTACTCTATCCTATAGTGTCAGTGTGAGTCAGAATCAACTCATCAGCAATGGGTTTGGTTTGGGTTTTTTTGGTACTTACCTCTGTAAATAGCAGCAGTTTAATCACTTTTTGTAATTTTACCTGCCAACATCATGACTGATATATTCTCATTTCAAGCACTCAACCTCACCAAGACCTTTATATTGAAAATACTTCTAATTCAGGTTTGAAAAATATGGTCAGCATATCCACTGAGGGCTTTTAAGAAGTACTGACCACTCAGTTACCAACTTTACTACAGCTCTAAAGCCCAGAATTCAAAGATGTAGATAAACAAACCCCAATCATTATTGATCACTCATGAAGATAATAAAACGGATTTCATTTCAACACAAATCAGTTGAAAAAGACTGCCAAGAGCACTGTATTGGGAAGTCTAAGTTTATATCTGGACTTTGTGCGAAGAGTTCTTGATCCATTAGCAATGTCTGCTGCGAGCACAGGATGTAGACTGACAGACAGTACGTGAAACACATATATGTCATTTCAGACTATGGTTTTAGTATCACTACTGAATCACTTATGTCATTGGTGTCTTCCACAAATATCTTTTTAAAACTTAAATAAACATATTAAGACCCACAATGAGTAAATCCCACACTTCGTGCAAATCTATTTCCATGAGCCAGAAAATTTTTTCAAGTCACCTAGCGGATCTGGGAACTGAGGTGAACTGAAGCCTGTGACCTAGAACCCATTGATGCAGAGCTCTGGCTAAATCAAACTGAACTTCAAGCTACAAGTGCTTCATCTGCTCATGAAATCTGTACTTTCTTTGACTGTGGAACTGTCGCAGTGATTTTTAAATTTTCTTTAGCAGCAGAACTCTTTGTTTAAATTAAATCTCACACAGACTCTAAGAAGATAAAGGTAGAGTTGGTCTGATTGAAGAGACAAACGCCAGAGGCCTACCTTGCTTGACCTCCACCCCAAACTCCTCAGCAGAGCTCTGAGATCTCGAAGGAACTGTTTGAACACTAAGAGTTTAAAAATGGCAGGGCAAAGTCATCTGACTTCCTCTAATTTCACAAGGGGAAAGGAGAATAAAGGTCAACAGCCCAAGGCTGATTCCCATGAAGCGGAGGTCAACACACCTCCACCCTCCAATCTTTTTCCAATTCTGACACCAACCATCCCTCCCACAGCACTCTACTTCTCTGCTGGGTTTGATAATTCATTGCAATGGCCGCACAGAACTCACAGACCATACTCACAGTTATGGGGTTTAATAGGGAAGTAACAGGTTACAATTCAGGATACAGTTCTTCAGTCAGGACAGCCTCTTCTCAGCCGTGCCCTCAGACAGGCCTCTCTCTGGCCCTCAGTCCCTAGGCCCAGTCTCTGCCCTGCTCAAGACAGTGTTACGAAGCTCTTTAGCTCCTCCAACAAGTGCCTGGAGGCACCTCACTCCACCAGTAAGCCTCAGCCCGTAGGTGCTCAGCTCTCTTGCTCCGCTCTGTAAGTAAGCAAGTTTAGCTCCACCGACAAGTGCCAGAAGCACCCCATTCCACCAGCAAGTCTCCTGCCCAAAGGCATTCAGCTTTCTCTCTCCACGGGGAGTGAATCTCACTGCACTGTCTCCTACCAGTCTCCTGGTTTTGCTGCCTCTGCTGCCACCATTTCTCTGCCACTGCTTCTCATCATCTTACCATCTCCAGTGTTACAGCTCTCTTTCTCTGGGTCTACGAGAGTCTCAGTGCAGAATCCCAGACCCAAAGGATGCACCACACTCCCATCTCTTCTGCTTGGTAGTAGTCAGTTCCCCCTTTCCACCTCTGGGATGGCTCATTTTAAGCCTGGCAGGATGACAAAATGACCAATCCCCTTGTTAGGGTTCCATATACCTTATTTGCATAGCCCTATCCCCAAGGTTATCATGCACCTTATTTGCATTATTAGCAAGCTGTCCAACCTCCTTGGTGGGCCACAAGCACCTTATCTGCATAATTCCACAAACTCATTTCGTGGGAGTTACAAGACCATGGCAAGAAAGGTCATATAAAATCTACCCATCACATCTCAAAGAGGAATTATCTTAGATTCCTTGGGGCCCTAAGTAATTGCAGCAGTACAGTATTTTGATGTATTAACCAACTCTTTCCACTTTGATGTTCCCAATTACCCAGTGACCCAACCCCATTCGTGCATCTAGATGTGAAGCGTCCAATGCCTCAAAGAGGAGTTGTCCCATAGAACTGCAGAACTAAAGAATCAGATGTTTAGTTTTTGTTTTCAAAAGTCAAGGTCCAAGTTGAATTAGTCTGCCTGCTTAATATTAGGCTATACTACATCAAAAAATGAGCCAGAAATATCAGTGGCTTAGCACAAGAAATGTTATTTGAGTTGAGGCTTTCTCCTTCATCTTTTAGCAATATCATCTAGAACATACAACCTTGAAGGTTGGTGATGCAGAGGAAGAGAAAGAATGGGGCGCTTACTCTCACTTTTAAATTCCTCAGCCTGGAATCACTTCCATTGACATTTCATTGACTAGAAAAAGTCACATGGCCCCACCTAACAAGAGGGGCAGGAAGGCTCCATCTTCCCATGTGCCCAGGAAGGAAAGGAGAACCAGATATGGGTGAGCACTTGTGATCTCTACCACAGAAGAGTGAGACAAAAAGATTTAGAAGAATATGTAATCAGGCACAAAGCATTTTCCCCACCGCCTGAGTGAATGATGGGGAAGAAGTATGGAAGTGTAATGAAAGGGAAATGATGAGGAGAATTGACAAAGGGCCATGATATGAACGGACTATGTGGACAGAAGCAGAGGCAGCATCCAGAGACAGTTTCCCTTACCCCGCTTGTGCTCAAGCAAGAACCCCTAGCACTAAGGATGCAAATGAAAGCTGAGTCATTGCTCACAAGGTCCAGACTCCATTCCATCTGATAGGCATTCTACACACCCAGAGCTGAAGATCCATGCTAGTCATCCATCCCGCTGCATTTGGGAAAGATCTTCTATCAACAGTATGGAGCACGTTTCCCACTGACCATCCAGAAGGACTGATGCTCACCTGTGCCCCTAGACCTAGTCATTATCTGATTTCTCCATTATATGACTACTCCATGTAGACAACACACGTATACACACAACCCCTCAGGCTTTCAAAGAGCCAGAAGGTAAGGAACGTGATGGTATTGAAGTGGGAAAAAAAAGTAACTTCACCAGCCATTCCCCTCCCCTGTTGAACTTAATGAAACAGCTCAAGATTTCGCCACCAGCCAGAGCAAAAGTGAGTTAACCTCATACATTCAGTGGCCCTGAACTAATCCATACTAACTCAGAGAATGCCCCAGATCCATCTACTGGTCACAGGTAAAAAGGGAAGTCACCTGAAAACTAAAAAGAAAGAAAAATAATCAAATTCAACTTTAATAACTTTATTATAGAAACGTGATGGGAAGCATCATCTCATTCCTTTCACTGCAAAAAAAACATGAGAAACCTGAAGTTAGAAATGTCTTTAGTAAATGTGTTTAGGGAATTAGAATTGTAATATACTAGGTTACCTAGTCCACGGTTGTAAGGTGCTTTTCAATTCTCTCCATGCTACGTGTTCGAATTCTGTAAAAATAAGACACAGATTCATTTTATGAAACCTGAAACCTCCAAGTTTAATTAGGAATTTAAGACCCTGAAGCTTCACTGATAGAAGATACACTTGGCACCCAATTTTCTGCTATTAGGTGATATGCAGCGCCCAGAAAAGGATGGTAGACAATCATGGAGCCGCCATAACATCATGAGATTTATTTTTCTGACTCGTCTCAGAGAGTTTTAACAAAGAAAGAGCTCCAAAGACGGGGGGAAAGTGTGGGAAGCAATAAAGGCCTCATTTTAGTAGGTGCCCATTTTTAAAGGGCAATACTCAATGGATTAAGAGGTTGAGCTATGTTAGCTGAAACACCAAGCAGCCTTGCTGCTCAAAAGGAAGCTGATGATTTATGTTCAACCCAACCCACCACCACAGGTTTAAAATGTGACTCTAATGTGGTTTCTACTTCCAAGTATAAAACCCAGAAAAGACTCCCCAGACAAAAGCTTGGAAGAAACACCTTAGGGTCATTTTCGCAGCCTGCAGGCATAATTCCAAAGCCTACACCTGGACATGATCCAGCCCACAGCGAAAGCTATGTTTGAGCACAGAATGGATGACCTTCTGTTTAGGGTCAGAAATCAGCTAATCTGTTTTTCAGACTTGTTCCGCAGAAGCTGAGCAGATAGATCAAGTTTAACTAAAAAGATGCCAGACGCCATCCCCGACACAAAATGGAAATCTTGGAGGCACGTTGACCACCATGCACCGAGTACACAGCGCCACCTACAGCATTATTGGTGCAATTCATAGTAGTCCTCTTCAAAGACAGCAGAGAAAGAGCGGAACAATCTAGGAGAACACCACTTCAGGTACCCGCAGGGGGGCAGAATGTATCTGACCTAGACCTTAAACTTGTAAGGTATTATGTTTATTTGGAGGTAGAAAATAATAGAAAAGTGAGATAACGAGAGGACTCTGGGCCAATTGCTCACATACTTGTTTGCTTTCTCGATTGCTTTAGTCTGAAAACATTGATTCTTGACACGGTGATATTTTTTTTCCAAGAACTGCTGCAAGAATCCAGCAAAGAGTAAAAACAATCATAAATAACTGTCAAGAGTAGTTGACACTGACATCTGATGCGAAATAGTCAATCATCTGTCATCTCTAAAACTTAGAAAATAAAACCCTGGCGGAAGGGGCTCTAGGACCTTCAAACTTACAGAAGCTGGGGGTGGATGTGATCGTAGCTGGGGGTTCTGCGAAGGGTCCCCAAAATCATCTTCCCACTAACTCCTGAAAGTGCACCATCTTTCCCCTCTCTGGAGTCCATCTTTACTGGTTCTTTTATTTATTTTTTAATTCAGATTGATTAAGCATCTACTCTGTGGTATAGGGAGAGAGAAAACAGAAGAAGAAAGAAGAAATATATAGATGGGGTTAGCTCTTGCCGTCAGAGAACTTGTGTCATTTATACTGCCTATAATTATAGTTTTATCGCAGTAACATAATGTGCTCTAATATACAGACCCATGTTTTCTACCGATTTTTGTTTGTTCAGAGAAGGGGAGGATTACTGGGTCCGGAGCAATTAAGGAAGACTTTATTAAGGAGAAGAAAAACTTCAAGTTCAAATGTAAACAAGGGAGAGCATGCCAAATGGAATGAGTGATATGAGCATGGGCATAGAGGCAGGAAAATACTAGACGTGCCCTATGTAAAATAGCACGTGCACGCGCGCATACACACACACATACGCTGTAAGAGAGACAGACACATCCTCACACACCATCCACTCTATCCCTTTTCCTGCTTTATTTTTTCTCATCACACTTATCATCACCTGATTTGTATTTATTTATGTGATTACTTTCGGTCCCTCTCCAGTAGATGCAAGCTCCACAACAGCAGGAATTTTGTTCATTCACTGCTGTATCTCCAGTGCCGAATTCAGTGCCTGGCGCATCATAGCTTCTAGATAAGTACGGGAGGAAGAAGGGATGGTAAGAAGGAGGAAAAAAAGGAGGGAAGGTGCCCAGGACATTCACTGGGGAACACGTGGGGGAGCCATGGGCAATGTGATGTCGGAAGTTTGGCTAGTGGGTGGCCCTTCAAGTTAGCTGTAGCGGTACAGAAAAAGAGTTCAGCCATCCAGCAGGCCTGGGCTCAAATCCTAGCCCAATGGGATGGTGGTTACTGGAGCCTAGTGGTGCAGTGGTTAAGAGCTCAGCTGCTAAGCAAAAGTGGGCAATTCAAATTCATCAGCCACTCCTTGGAAACCTATGGGGCAGTTCTCTTATGTCCTGTAGGGTCGCTATGAGTTGGAATCAACTCAACAGCAATGAGTATGGGTATGGTGGTTATTTAGGAAAGCGACTATCTGGGGGGAAATACCCACTGGAGTATTTAGAGGTGTTGGGACGTCAGGTCAGCCGCTTGTTCTTAAATGGTTCAGGAAAAATAAGAGTAATAATAGCTATGTATAATAACAAAACTTTTATTTTTAATCACGTAAGATAGTATATGCAAAGCATCTGGAACAGGGTCGATACTTACGACATGTCAGTTGTCTCTCCCAAGTAAGAGGGAGGCAATGTTACAGCTGCATCTATACACTCGGCTAAAATGAAGACTGACATCAGATCAACTCTCTGTTCAGACTAAGAGAGTAAGACCCACACAACAGCCAAGACTGCGGACCCTCCCAGTATCTGGACAGCAGCGGTAACAACAGGTAGTTAGCAGAGTGTCAGGATAATGGTAGTTCTTTTTGGATTACAAAGCACTTTTGAGTTCATAATCTCATTTTATCCTCACAGTGCTCCAGTGAGGTAGGCAATTACCATTATTGTTGCTGGGTTTTTATATTATTATTGCAGTTATTATTTTGAAGAAATGGCAGTTCGGAGACCTCAGAGTGGAGCTAAATTAATAATAATTAAAATGATGGTTTACCTTTTCTGGGAGAGAAGCAAAATTGTGCTCATAACTTGCACGCCTACACACACACACAGAACCACAAGCCTAATATCCTCTGGGCCCAGAGGCATCTCTCCAGACTCAAAGGAAAGTACTGGGAAGGTGTACTCAGCCTGAGTAAGGAGCTGTCTCACCTGACCGTGGCATTCAGAGAATGGGCTGCCTGTCCTCCGTACACAGCTCCAGGTCTCTCTGGGTTCCTCACCTTCCTCAAACTAGGAGAATGTTTGAAGCAAAGCATTGTTCTTGTGGAGACAACATAGGGTAGTCAGACAGGCTTGAATCCTAACTCCAGCTCCACTGCTGACCACGTGGACTTGGGCAACTTACTGCCTCCCCGAGCCTCTGTTTCCCAGTGTCCTCATTTGTAAGATGGACACAATGGTGACAACTTTTGAGATTATATGTACGTGCACACACACAAGTATACAGCCACATGTATTTCACAGTCAGTGAATGTCCTTGTTTGTCCAGAAATCAAAGGTTGCATCATTGAAATGTGCAGCTGGCTTTAACCTTGGAATGACATTGCTTTGCCTAGTTCAATTGGCTTGAATTTCTGATTATGTATCCAGTTCCCCTTTGTCCAGTTGTGTTGTTTACCTGGAATGACACCCAAGATTTCCTGAAGCTTATGTCTTCATTTTCATACACTCCAGCTTCCCTGACTCGTCCTCTGGTGCCAAGCCAGGAAGTAAGCAAGAGCTGCACTGGGCTCATCTGGCACCAGTGATTCTGTCTCATTAGAGACAGCAGTCCTGTGCAATACCACCTATGCGCATTCCAGCCAAGAACACACAACCGCAATCTAATCATGAAGAAACACCAGATAGTCACAAAATGAGGAATGTCCTATTAAAAAAGAGACAAGCAAGAGAATATGTCCTTCGAAAATGTCAATATCATAAAAGACAAAAAAAAAAGTTGTGGAAATGTTCCAGATTAAAGGCAACTAAAGAGACATGACAATTAAATTCAATAGCTGACCCTAAACTAGATCCTGTACTGAAGGGGGAAAAAATGCTATGAAGGGCATTAGATTAACTGATGAAATTAGAATATGGACAGTAGATCATGTAAACTATTTATCAGTATAAATTTGTGAAGTTGATAACTGTACTATTGTGATTATCAGGGTACGTGCTAAGAGAATATCTCTACTGTGTATTTAATACACCTAATACTGTAGTATTTAGCATAATGTAGTATATGGTTAACGCCAACTCATAGTGACCCTATAGGACAGAGTAGAACTGCCCCATAGAGTTTCCAAGGAGGGCTTGGTAGATTCGAACTGACAACCTTTTGGTTAGCAGCCTGAGCTTTTAACCACTACGTCACCAGGGTTTCCCGGTAGTATTTAGGCATAAAAGGTCATGATACAGGTAACTTATCTTCAAATTATTTGCAAAAAGAATGTGTATGCATATATATTCTACATATTTGGTGTATTAGTGTCTCAGGGCTGCCATGACAAAGTGCCACAAACTGGGGTGCTTAGAAGAACAGAAATGTATTGTCTCACAGTTCTGGAGGCTCAGAGTCTGAAATTAAGGTATCGGCCATGTTGATTTCTTCTTAGGGCTCTGAGAGAGATTGTTTTCCGTGCCTGTCTCCTAGCTTCTGATGAGGACCTATAATCCTTGGTGTCCCTTGACTTATAGATAACTCTAATCTCTGCTTCCATCTTCACGTGGCCATCATCCCTCTGTGTCTCATCTCTTTTATAAGGACACCACTCCTACTGGGTTAGGACCCACGCTATCCACCCAACTGATAACATCTTCAAAAACCTTATTTCTAAACAAGGTCATGTTCACAAGTACCGGGGCTTAAGTCTCAACATATCTTTTGGGAAGACACAATCCAATCCATAACTTAAAAAGTACGTGCATGTTTGTGTGTGTGTATATAAATGTCTGTATGTGTATATAAATATATATGTACATAGATTCTATGTATTTGGAGAAAAAGAGAGAGTGAAAACATAAACAATAAAACAAAGTAAATGGAAGTAAAACGTTACACTAGGTAAAACTGGACAAAGAGTTTATGGGCACCCCTTGTACTGTTTTACGTTTGCAACTTTTTTAAGTTTGAAATTATTTCCAAATAAAAAGTAAAAAAAAAAGAAAAAAAGAAACAGCTGTTCTGGCCCTCCACTGCTGGGTTCTTAAAGAGCCAACGGACAGGAAGAATTCAGGTATGTCTTTGTCCCTCACCAGCCCCTTTTCTGTGCCACAATCTTTGTTAATAATAACTTTTATTTGTGTGATAATTAAAAGAGTTAACAATTTATAGTGTTTTTGGTGCTTGTAAGGCACTATTTTAAGTGCTTTACATATACAGCCATATTGAATGTGGCAGTAGAGTAACACAGTCCATGTTCAGCCGCTACCAACACGCCCATGCTTTCCCTCCTCTGTCACAGGGAGCCCTCGCCCCTGCCCCACGAAGTCACGATGTGAGCTGGGGATGCATCAGTGCAGTAGAGGTAGATGTCATGGGAATGGGGGCCACCTGTTCATGTAACACAGATTATCGGGCTTCAGCCAAGCCAACCTAAACTGGATCCCTGGGTGAAGGCCTGGGAAGCAGAAAGCTATATATTGGAAAAGCTGATTGTCATGGGAATCACAGAAATGCAGTTAACCAGCATCAAGACCCAACACTGGTACATAGTAAGACCTCAGTGTGTAAAGTAGACCAGGTCTTTTCCCTCCTAAAATCTGGTGAGGGAGATCAATAAATTCAGAAAGCTTTAATGAAGACTGAAAAACTATGACTTTAAATCAAGGTAGATATGATAGATATAAGTGTTGTAGGAATTGATAACTAGAGAATGGAGTTGTTACCTCCCAATGGGCCAATTAGAAATGGCCTATTCTAATACCACTCCTGGTAAAGAATAAGTACAATTTAGACATGCAGTGTGGCTAGGGAAATTAACACCAGAGACAGAAACAGCATAAGCAAATACACAGAGGTGAGCTAGACTAGTCTTATTTGTTAGGAGGTTGTTGTTGTTATGTGTCATCAAGTCTGTTCCAACTCATAGCAACCCTATGTACAGCTGAACAAAACACTGCCTGGTCCTGCGCCATCCTCACAATCACTGTTATGTTTGAGCCCATTGTTGCAGCCACTGTGTCAATCCATCTCGTTGAGGGTCTTCCTCTTTTTCGCTGACCCTCTACTTTACCAAGCATGATGTCCTTCTCCAGGAGTTGGTTCCTCCTGATAACACGTCCAAAGCATGTGAGATGAAGTCTCGCCATCCTTGCTTCTAATGAACATTCTGGCTGTACTTCTTCCAAGATGGATTTGTTCGTTCTTCTGGCAGTCCGTGGTGTATTCAATAGTCTTCGCCAACACAGTAATTCAAAGGCATCAATTCTTTTTGGGCTTCCTTATTCACTGTCCAGCTTTTGCATGCATATGAGGCTGTCGAAAACACCATGGCTTGGACCAGGCACATCTTAGTCCTTAAAGTGCTTTTTAACACTTCAAAGAGATCTTTTGCAGCAGATTTGCCCAGAGCAATGCATCATTTGATTTCTTGACTGCTGCTTCCATAGGTGTTGATTGTGGATCCAAGTAAAATGAAATCCCTGACAACTTCAATCTTTTCTGCGTTTATCATGATATTGCTTATTGGTCCAATTGTGAGGATTTTTATTTTCTTTATGTTGAAGTATAATCCGTATTGAAGGCTGTAGTCTTTGATCTTCATCAGTAAGTGCTTCAAGTCTTCTTCACCTTCAGCGAGCGAGGTTATGTCACCTGCATGGCGCAGGTTATTAACAAGTCTTCCTCCAATCCTAACGCCTCCTTCTTCTTCACATAGTCCACCTTCTCAGATTATTTGCTCAGCATACAGATTGAATAAGTAGGATGAAAGGGTACAACCCTGACACACACCTTTCTTGTCTTGAAACCATGAAGTACCCCTTGTTCTGTTCAAATGACTGCCTTTCGGTCCAAGTACAGGTTCCTCATGAGCACAATTCAGTGTTCTGGAATTCCCATTCTTTGCAACGTTATCCATTATTTATTATGATCCACACAGTTGAATGCCTTTACACAGTCCATAAAACACAGCTAAACATCTTTTTGGTATTCTCTGCTTTTAGCCATGGTCCATCTGACATAAGCAATGATATCCCTTGTTCCACGTCCCTTTTCTGAATCCGGCTTGAATTTCTGGCAGCTCCCTGCCTATGTACTGCTACAACCATTTTTGAATGATCTTCAACAAAATTTTACTTGTGTGTGATATGTGGAAAGTTAATCCAGTATTCTGACCAACCAGTTGCCTTTGAGTCAATCCTGGCTCATGGTAAGCCCACGTGTGTCAGAGTAGAACTGTGATGCATAGGTTTTCCAATGGCTGACTTTTCGGAAGTAGATCAGGCCCTTTATCCAAGGCTCCTCTGGGTAGACTTGAACTACCAACCTTTCAGTTAGTAGCCAAGTGCATTAACCATTTGCACCACCAGTATTCCAGTCCCCAACTAAGGGATCTGGGTCTGATTCAACGGACAGTGCGGAGCAAAATAATTAGAGCTGAGCGTTAGGATGCTCAGTCAGACCCAAGGGATGGGAGAAAAGGGAAAAAAGGGAGGGGAAATGGAGAAAGAGAAAGACTGGTGCCTTTGGATTATCTTAGGCAGAGGAAAGCAGCTGCTCAAGACTTTAGCTCTAAGTGATACCAGGCAAGGGAGCACCCAGACCAGACTAACCTAGGAAGAAGCCTTAGATAAGCCTGCCAGCTTGCATACATACACACATGCACAGACACACACACACACACACACACACTCACACACACACACACAGGGTGGCTTGCCAGCCATGACTCCCAAAGGCCTCTCGTAGCTCTACGGTTTCACCTCTTATGGTATCAGTGACCAACAGCCCACGTTTTACAAGACTCCTAAATTCAAGTCTACCTCCTGTCAGACCAGATGTAGCCTAATTTCCACTTCCTGAAATGTGCTCATCTCACATATTCCCAGTGCCGTCCATCTCCTGTAACAAATAACTAAGGTGCTTATGTGGGGTTTTACATTTATCAAACTGGGGCCTGAGGAAAAGCAAGAACTGCAGTACAATAAGAAGAGGGAGGAGCGCCCTCTTGTGGCTCTGGCCTGAACTTGTCTCTTGACTTTGGGTAAATTACTAATCTAAGCCTCCGTCTTCTGTAAAACAGGTAACATGCCTTCCAATAGTGTGGTTATGAGAATTAAATAAGATGGATGCAAAATACCTAACCCAGTGTCTGATAGGAAGTTCTCAGTCAATTGTAGCTATTAATATTGCTTTGCTTGTGATTGTGATTATAATAATGGCGGAGCAAACTCACCTCAGCCGGAAATGCTACCCCCCTCCTCCTGGCACCCATAGAATTTAACCAAAACCTCGAGTTAGTTTTGCTCCTTACTAGTCCCCTTGTGTACAGTAAATCTCGCCTGCTAAAATCGTTAGTCCCACGTCCAGTTTACTGGTTCCTCTCCCAAGGCTCATGTCTCACACTAGAAGGGAAACTAGAGTTCAACGTTAAAACTCAATTTGTAGCATCTTTGCTCATAAGTGCTTCATAATTGAATATGGGGCTGGAGTGAAATAATGAAATCCTGCATTTGTAGAGCACAGAGTGTAAGCACGTCCCCATCCACTGTCTCATGTATGCACTCATTTTTCATGTAAGAAAGGTTATTGAGCGCCTACTGGGTTTCGGGCACTTCCTGCTCTTATTTCCTGTAACCCCAGCGGGGAGATCAAAGTCCCTGCTCTCCCAGGCGCGGCGAGAAGGAGATGGGGTGTGCGGCATCAGCATAGCGCTGTGAGCTGGACTTCAAGGATGATGGCATCAGGGCACTGAGGGGGAAAACTTTCATTCCTGTAGTCAGCATTTGAATAAGGCTGTGAAGTCAGTGGAAACACTGGTGGTGTCGTGGTTAAGAGCTACGGCTGCTACCCAGAAGGGCGGCAGTTTGAATCCACCAGGAGCTCCTTGGAAACTCTATGGGGCAGTTCTACTCGACTTGAGGTCAACAGGTTTTTTGGGTTGAATGAGCTCGCTGACCAGATGGGGAGCCACATTCTGGCAGAGAATAAGTCTAAGGAAAGAAAGCGTGTGGCCCATCTGGAAAACTGGGGGTCCTCCCTGCCTGTTGTGGAGTGCATTTGGCAGATTATCCAATAGGCAAGGTGAGCACAGTGTTTACCTTGCTTACCAGATCATCAGTAGTGAACAATTTCACTACAGATTAGTAAGTAAGCACAAGTAAGCTGTGCTTACCTGGCTTACCAGGTCATCTGCCCCTGTCAGGGACTGTAAATTTGAAAAGAGGTGTTTTTTTTTTTGTTCTTTTTTTTGTTTTTTTAATATATATTTTATTGTACTTCAGGTGAAAGCTTACAGAGCAAATAGTTTCTCATGAAATAGTAGTACACATGTTGTTTTTTGACATTGGTTAACAACCCCACAACGTATTAAGCCTCTAAATTCTCAACCTTTTTTTTTTGATGAAAATTACAGATGGCCAAAGATACACCGTTTCAAAAATTTCTACATTCACAGTTCAGTGACATTGACTACGCTCTTCCAACTGTGCTGTTATTCTCACTTAAGATGAAGGCTTACAGAAAAAATAGTTTTTCATTTAACAATTACTACACATGTTGCCCTATGACAATGGTTAACAATCTCACAGCACATCAAGAATATCCTTACTCCACCTTGTGTTCCCTATCACCAGGGGGCTTCCTTGTCCCCTTCTGTCTTCTGGACCTTGTCAGTGGACTATTGTACCTCTTTAGTCTCATTTGTTTATTTATTTATTTATTTATTTATTTATTTTTATTTTATTTAAACACCATTTCAAAACTTTTTACTTACACATTTAAGTGATATTGACTATGCTCTTCCAATTGTGCTGCCATTCTCGCCCAAGATGAAGGCTTACAGGACAAAACAGCCTCCCATTTAATAGTTACTACAAATGTTGCCCTATAGCAGTGGTCAACAATCTCACAATACATCGACAGTGTCCTTATTCAATTTGTGTTCCTTATCATCAGTGTCCTACTCTCCCTCTGCCTTCTGGCCCTTGTCACCGGACTCCTGTACATCGTTAGTCCCATTTAGTTTTACTGGGGTGTCCATTCCCAGGCTTAACATCGAACCTTGAAGGTAACTTCCCCTCTGAGCTGAAAGGGTGTCTGGGGGCCACACTCTCGAGGTTTCTCTAGTATTCTTTAGGCCAGTAAATCTGGTCTTCTTTTTTTTTTTTTTTTTTTTTTTTTTGGGAGTTAAAATTATACTCTACATCCTACTCCAGCTCTGCCCAGAACCCTCTGTTGTGATCCTGGTCAGAGGAGTCATTGGTGGTAGCCGGGCACCATCCAGCTGTACTGGGCTCAGTCCCGTGGAGGCCTTGGTAGCTGTGGACCATTAGTCCTTCGGACTAATCTTTTCCTTGTATCCTGTTCTCTTCGTTCTCCCTTGTTCCCGAAGGGATGAGATCAGTGGAGTATCTTAGATGGCCGCTCATAGGCTTTTAAGACCCCAGACACTACTCACCAAGGTAGAATGTAGAGCATTATCTTTATAAGTAGTATCATGCCAATTGAGCTAGATGTTCCCCGAGATCATGGTCCCCAGAGCCCTCCGTCCAACAACTCAGTCCCTCGGGGGGTTTGGATGTGTCTATAGGGCCTCCATGACCTTTCCTTGTGCAGGTTGTGTTAGTTTCCCCTGTACTATGTACTATCTCATCTCTCACCCAAGTTACCACTTACCTATTACCTATTTAGTATCCCCCCCCCCTCCCATCCCTGGTAACCAACAAGGATTGTTACATTTTGCATGTGAATTTTTTCATGGGTTTTTACAATAGAGGTCTCATACAATATTTGTCCTTTTGTGATTGACTTATTTCACTCAGCATGATGTCCTCCAGTTTCATCCATGTTATGAGATGGTTCACAGATTCATTGTTCTTTCTCATTGCATAGTACTCCATTGTGTGTATGTACCATAGTTTGTGTATCCATTCGTCTGTTGATGGACATCGAGGTTGTTTCCATCGTTTTGCTATTGTGAATAATGCTGCCATGAACATAGGTGTGCATATGTCTATTCGAGTGATGACTCTTATTTCTGTAGGATATATTCCTAGGAGTGGGATTGCTGGATCGAATGGTACGTCTATTTCTAGCTTTCTGAGGAAACGCCATATCATTTTCCAAAATGGCTGTATCATTTTGCATTCCCACCAGCAGTGTATAAGAGTTCCCGTCTCCCCGCAGCCCCTCCAACATTTGTTATTTCCAGTGTTTTTGATTCGTGCCAGTAATGCCGGGGTGAGATGGTATCTCATTGTGGTTTTAATTTGCATTTCTCTAATGGCTAGTGATCGCGAGCATTTCCTCATGTGTCTGTTGGCCATTTGAATGTCTTCCTTGGTGAAGTGTCTGTTCATTTCCTTTGCCCATTTTTTGATAGGATTGGTTGTCTTTTTGTTGTAGAGGTGTTGGATTTTCTTGTAGATTATGGAGATTAGACCTTTGTCTGACTTGTACTGTCCAAAAATTTTTTCCCAGTCTGTAGGTTCTCTTTTAACTCTTTTGGTGAAATCTTTTGAAGAGCATAGATGTTTGATTTTTAGAAGATCCCAATTATCTAGTTTATCTGTTGGGTTTTTTGTGTTGATGTTTATGGTTTGTATCCTGTTAATGCCATGTATTAATGTCTGAAGTGTTGGTCCTATTTTTTCTTCTATGAATTTTATAGTTTGAGGCTTTATATTCAGGTCTTTGATCCATTTTGAAGTAGTTTTTGTATATGGTGTGAGGTATGGGTCCTGTTTCATTTTTCTACAAATGGATATCCAGTTTTTCCAGCACCATTTGTTAAAAAGACTGTCTTTTCCCCATTTGATGTATTTTGGGCCCTTGTCAAAAATCAGGTGACCGTAGGTGGATGGATTT
Organism: Dugong dugon; assembly: GCA_030035585.1. Classification (NCBI taxonomy): domain Eukaryota; kingdom Metazoa; phylum Chordata; class Mammalia; order Sirenia; family Dugongidae; genus Dugong; species Dugong dugon. The sequence continues at coordinate 13,862,694 of CM057472.1, read as the reverse complement.
ACATCTGAGTTCTCAATTCTGTTCCATTGGTCAATGTCTCTGTTGTTGTACCAGTACCAGGCTGTTTTGAGTACTGTAGCTGTATAGTAGGTTCTCAAGTCAGGTAGTGTGAGTCCTCCAACTTTATTCTTCTTCTTCAGTAGTGCTTTACTTATTCGGGGTTTCTTCCCTTTCCATATAAAGTTAATAATTAGTTTTTCCATCTCTTTGAAGAATGTTGTTGGTATTTGTATCGGAATTGCATTGTATTTGTAAATTGCTTTAGGTAGAATTGCCATTTTCACAATGTTGAGTCTGCCTATCCATGAGCATGGTATGTTTTTCCATTTATGTAGATCCCTTTGGGTTTCATGCAGCAGTGTTTTGTAGTTTTCTTTGTATAGGTCTTTTATATTCCTGGTCAGATTTATTCCTAAGTATTTTATCTTTTTAGGGGCTATTGAAAATGGTATTGATTTCCTGATCTCCTTTTCATCGTTCTCTTTACTGGTGTATAGGAATCCAACTGATTTTTGAATGTTTATCTTGTATCCTGCTACTCTGCTGAATCTTTCTATTAGTTCCAGTAAATTTCTCGTGGAGTCTTTAGGGTTTTCTATGTATAGTATCATATCATCTGCAAACAGGGAGAGTTTAACTTCTTCATTACCAATTTGGATGCCCTGAAAAGAGGTTTTGATTCTGTAGGAATGTGCTGCAGGGTTGAGAGAGAGACGGATGCCAGCTGTACCTAGAACCAGAATCTTTGATGTGGTGAAAGAATGTGAAATTGTTCGCTACAGATGATCTGGTAAGCAAGGTAAGCACTGTGCTTACCTGGCCTATTGGATAATACGCCCCTAGTTGGGTGGTAGGGAAGGTGGCTGAAGAGAGGGGCAAGGGCACGCTGAGAGGGACTTTGGGCTCCTTTACTTGGTGCTTACCGTGCTGCCTGGTGGTAAACATAGGCAGCCTGGCACTACTTCTAACTGTTCAAACAAGCGTTTCTAAGAACAGTTTATAGAAGAAGATTTGAAAGGACAGAGACCCAATAGAGCCCAGGTTTCTGAGGCATGCAGGCGCTCTGGTTCTGTGGCAGGGGGTGCCCACAGCCTAGGCTCCAGGAACACGTGGGAGCGCTCTCCCCTGTCCCTTGCTCTCTCCGGCTGCCATTGTTTTGTTGGTTCTGTTGAGCGGCCCACTGAGAGGCCCTGGGAGGTTGAAACAGCTATTGTAAGCAGGTGCTGGCAGGAATCCCTGGGGTCAGCAGGCCAAAAACTCATCCTCCCAGGAGGAGCTGCAGTTCTTCCTGGTCAGGAGGACCTTATGCAAGTGTCGAAGAGGACCCTCCTCCTGGAGCTCATCTTTTTCACCTGAGAACTCCCAACGACCAGCCAGACCTTATATAAGATATATTTGTAGCATGAGTAAATTAATTCATTAACACTGATAATGGAGAAGACAGGACGTGTCTACCTCATCCTTGTAGTAAACATAGGTTTTCAACCCCAGCATTTCATTGGAAAACAACGCTGCCCACAATTCTCAGTCTATATGGCTCACACAGGGCTGACCCAACCTGCTCCTCCAAGAGTGGGCATATGATTAGGTTAGGAAAGGCCCAAACCCAGCTTGGGCCAATCAAGCTGTCCCCAGATTTTTAATGTAGCAATCAGACAAGAAGTACTCTCTCCAAAACTGTGGGCTCAGAGGACCGTGTAAGCCTGGCACTGTCAGGGGCCACTTCGTCAACATGAGATTTGAGTGTTCCTGAGAAAAAAACCAACACACACTCATACAGCCAGAGCTGAGAGATCAAGAAACGAAGAAACTGAGCTCTTATGACAGATGAGCCTCTGGATCCAACCATGCCTGATCTACTTTCCAGACTTCCTAGATACATAAGTCAATAAACAGCTTTTTTTTACTTGGCAAATAAAAGAATGTGGTCTAACACATTTCTCCTTTTTATTTTACTCCTTGAACAGAAATAGGACAGTGCTGATCTGGGAGAAGCCTTCCAGAGTAATCCTGATATCAACAATTTTCCCAAGATACTTTGAGAACAGATGGGGTTCAAATCCCAGTTCTGCCTCTCATTTGCTATGTTGTTCTTAGGTGTCATCGAGTTGGTTCCGACTCATAGCAAAAACAGAATGAAACACTGCCCAGTCCTGCACCATCCTCATGATTGTTGTTATGCTTGAGCCCATTGTTGCAGCCACTGTGTTAATCCATCTTGCTGAGGGTCTTCCTCTTTTTCAATGACCCTCTCTCCTGATAACATGTCCAAAGTATGTGAGATGAAGTCTTGCCATTCTTGCTTCTAATGAGCATTCTGGTTGTACTTCTTCCAAGACAGATTTGTTCATTCTTCTGGCAGTCCATGGTATATTCAATATTCTTCACCAGCTTCATAATTCAAAGGCATCAATTTTTCTTTGGTCTTCCTTATTCATTGTCCAGCTTTCACATGCATATGAGGTGATTGAAAACACCATGGCTTGGGGTCAGGCTCACCTTAGTCTTTAAAGTGACATCTTTGCTTTTTAACACTTTAAAGAGATCTTTTGCAGCAGATTTACCCAATGCAATGCATCATTTGATTTCTTGACTGGTGCTTCCATAGGCATTCATTGTGGATTTAAGTAAATATTGACAACTTCAATATTTTCTCCGTTTATCATGATGTTGCTTATTGGTCCAGTTGTGAAGATTTTTGTTTTCTTTATGTTGAGGTGTAATCCATACTGAAGGCTGTGGTCTTTGATCTTCATCAGTAAGTGCTTCAAGTCTTCTTCACTTTCAGCAAGTAAGGTTGTGTCATCTGCATATTGCAGGTTGTTAATGAGTCTTCCTTCAATCCTGTTGCCACATTCTTCATATAGTCCAGCTTCTCGGATTACTTGCTCAGCATACAGATTGAATAACTTTGGTGAAAGGATACAACCCTGACACACAACTTTCCTGACTTAAAACCATGCAGTATCACCTTGTTCTGTTCAAACAACTGCCTCTTTGTCTAAGTACAGCTTCCTCATAAGCACAGTGAAGTGTTCTGGAATTCCCATTCTTTGCAATGTTATCCATAATTTATTACGATCCACACAGTCAAATGCCTTTGCATAGTCAATAAAACACAGGTAAACATCTTTCTGGTATTCTCTACTTTCAGTCAGGATCCATCTGACATCAGCAATGATATCCCTTGTTCCACATCCTCTTCTGAATCCAGCTTGAATTTCTGGCAGTTCCCTTTGGATGTACTGCTGCAACCGCTTTTGAATGATCTTCAGCAAAATTTTACTTGTGTGTGATATTAATGATATGGTTAGATAATTTCCACATACTGTTGGATCACCTTTCTTTGGAATGGGTATAAATAGAGATCTCTCCCAGTCGGTTGGCCAGGCAGCTGTCTTCCAAATTTCTTGGCTTAGACAAGTGGACACTTCTAGCACTGCATCTGTTTGTTGAAACATCTCAATCAGTATTCCATCAATTTCTGGAGCCTTGTTTTTCACCAATGCCTTCAGTGCAGCTTGGACCTCTTCCTTCAGTACCATTAGTACCTGATTATATGCTGCCTCCTGAAATGATTGAACATCACCAATTCTTTTTGGTGCAGTGACTCTGTTTATTACTTCCATCTTCTTTTGATGCTTCCTGCATCGTTTAATATTTTCCCCATAGAATCCTCCAATATTGCAACTCAAGGCTTGAATTTTTTCTTCAGTTCCTTCAGCTTGAGGAATGCCAAGCATGTGCTTCCCTTTGGGTTTTCTAACTCCAGGTTTTGAACATTTCATTATGATACTTTACTTTGTCTTCTCAAGCCACCCTTTGCAATCTTCTGTTCAACTCTTTTACTTCCTCATCTCTTCCATTCATTTTAGCTACTCTGTGTTCAAGAGCAAGTTCCAGAGTCTCTTCTGGTATCCGTTTTGGTCTTTTCTTTCTTTCCTGTCTTTTTAATGACCTCTTGCTTTCTTCATGTATGATGTCCTTGATGTCATCCCACAACTCCTCTGGTCTTCGGTCATGAGTGTTCAATGCTTCAAATCCATTATTGAGATGGCCTCTAAATTCAGGTGGGATATACTCAAGGTCATACTTTGGCTTTCGTGGACTTGTTCTAATTTTCTTCCACTTCAGCCTGAATTGGCATATGAGCAATTGATAGTCTGTTCCCACAGTCAGCCCCTGGTGTTGTTCTGACTGATGATATTGAGCTTTTCCATTGTCTCTTTACACAGATACTGTTGATTTGATTCCTGTGTATTCCGTCTGGCAAGGTCCATATGTACAGTCACCATTTATGTTGTTGAAAAAAGGTATTTGTAATGAAGAGTCGCTGATCTTGCAAAATTTTATCATTTGATCTCTAACATTGTTTCTATCGCCAAGGCCATATTTTCCAACTACCAATCCTTCTTCTTTGTTTCCAACTTTCGCATTCCAATCATCAGTAATTATCTATGCATCTTGATTGACTGATAATTTCAGACTGCAGAAGTTGGTAAAAAATCTTCAATTTCTTCATCCTTGGCCTTAGTGGTTGGTGCATAAATTTGAATAATAGTCACATTAACTGATCTTCCTTGTAGGCATATGGCTATTATACTATTACTGACAGCATTGTTATAGTGCAGTGGTTAAAGCATTTGACTGCTAACCCAAAGGTCGGCTGTTTGAAACCACCAGTGGCTCAGAGGGAAAAAGATGTGGCAGTCTGCTTCAGTAAAGATTTACAGTCTTGGAAACCCTGCAGAGTCACTATGAGTTGGAATCGACTTGATGGCAGTGGATTTGGTTTTATTTATGTATTTATTTATCTGACAGCATTGTACTTCTGGATAGATCTTGAAATGTTCTTTTTGACAGTGAATGCGATGCCATTCCTCTTCAATTTGTCATTCCTGGCATAGCGTACCATGTGATTTTCTGATTCAAAATGGCCAATACCAGTCTATTTCAGCCCACTAATGCCTAGGATATCAATGTTTTTGCTTTCCATTTCTTTTTTGACAACTTCCAATTTTCCTAGATTCATACTTCATACATTCCATGTTCAGATTATCATTGGATGTTGGCAGCTGTTTCTTCTCATTTTGAGTCTTGCCACATCAACCAATGAAGGTCCCAAAAGCTTGACTCCATTCACATCATTAAGGTCAACTCTACTTTGAGGAGGCAGCTCTTCCCTAGTCGTATCTTGAGTGCCTTCCAACCTGAGGGGCTCATCTTCCGGCACTATTATCAGACAACGTTCCACTGCTATTCATAAGGTTTTCGCTGGCCAATTTTTCAGAAGTAGACTGCCAGGTCTGTCTTCCTAGTCTTTCTCAGTCTGGAAGCTCTGCTGAAACCTGTCCACCAAGGGTGACCCTGCTGGTATTTGAAATACTGGTGGCAAAGCTTCCAGTATCACAGCGACACACAAGCCACCACAGTATGACAAACTGACAGACACGCAGTATTTGCTATGTGACCCTGAAAATTGTTCAGGCATCCTTGACAATGAAGATATTGTTTCCTGTCCCAAATGATAACCCTTTTCTAGATTTATAAATTGGACTCTAAAAAAAGTTCGTCTTAACCACAACCTCTCAAATTATTCTGCTATTTTTATAGGTATTAATGTTTGTTGTTATTGTCAGGTGTCATTTAGTCAGTTCCAACTCATAGTGACCCTAGGTATGACAGAACAAAACACTGCCCGGTCCTGCACCATCCTCACAATCGTTGCTATGTTTGAGCCCATTGTTGCAGCCACTGTGTTAATTCATCTCGTTGGGAATCTTCCTCTTTTTCACTGACCCTCTACTTTACCGAGCATAATGTCTTTCTCTAGGGACTGGTCCCTCCTGATAACATGTCCAAAGTACATAACAGGAAGTCTGGCCATCCTCTCTTCTAAGGAGCACTCTGGCTGTACTTCTTCCAAGACAGGTTTGTTTGCTCTTCTGGCAGTCCATGGTATATTGTTGTTTAAGCGCGTGCAATATTGTATTTGCACATAAAAACCATTAGAAGGCAAATCTCATTTAGAAGGCAACCAATAATTAGTCGGATATAAGGTGGATTAGTAGGATGTAAAGATGTATTTGCAAGCTGGAATACTACCTAACTGGGGGGAGCAAAGCTAATAAAATTAGCTTTGCTGAAGTGAGAAGGCACATGACAGGTCCTTGAGTCTCATTGCCTCCGTTTGCTCAGATAAGGAAGGATTAGGGTGTAGGAGAAGGGCCCCAATGGTGCAACAGTTAAGTGCTCAGCTGCTAACTGAAAAGTTGGCAGTTTGAACCCATCCAGCTGTTCTGCAGGAGAAAGAGCTGGTGATCTGCTCCCATAAAGATTACAGCCAAGAAAACCCTATAGGGAAGTTCTACTCTTCTCATATGGGATCACTTTGAGTCAAAATCAGCTTGTTAAGGTGTGTCGAAGAGAAAAATTGAGAAGGCTTTAACTGAATATTCACAGAAGCAATTGAAGATCTAGGAGATTTTTCTGATAATGGGCTGTAAATTCCAAGTGCGCAGTGAAAAGTTTCAAGTCTGATAGGCGATAAGGGGACTTGGGAGATTTGTATTTCTGGTGATGACTGATACAACTAGGAATTCATTTAGGGTGAGACGCAATCAGTATTCAGAGTCTTCAAGGCAGACTGTATTGAAGAGGCTGGGTGTACTGATGGTGTGTATTGATGGCGATAACAGTGGAACTAGGGAGAAGTTGGGGGGTTGCTATTGGAGACACAAGAGCATTTGGAGTGTGTCATGGATCAAACTGTGTCCCTCAAAAATACCTTCAATTTGGCTAGGCCACGATTCCCAGTATTGTGTGTTGTCCACCATTTTGTCATCTGATGTGATTTTCCTACGTGTTGTAAATCCTACCTCTACGATGTTAATGAGGCAGGACTCGATCTACAAGATTAGATTTTGTCTTAAATCAATCTCTTTTGAGATATAAGAGAGAAGCAATCAGAGAGACATGGCAGGAAAGCAACGCCAGGAGCAGATCACATCCTTTGGACCCAAGGTCCCTGAGTGGAGAAGCTCCTACTCCAGGGGAAGACTGAAGACAAGGACCTTCCTCCAGAGCCAACAGAGAGATAAAGTCTTCCCCTGGACCTGATGCCCTGAATTCAGACCTCTAGCCTCCTAAACTGTGAGAGAATAAACTTCTCTTTGTTAAAGCCAAAAAAATTGGCTTGTTAAATTTCAGGGGCAGTGCCCAGTCAACAGTAAGGAGCCTACTGTGGGAGGAAGGAGGAGCTCTGACTGGCCACTGAGACAGTAAACAAGGCTGGGGCAAAGGCAGGGGCTGGTCAGGAGCTGTGGTCCCAATGCCTTTCCCCGTGCCCTTCCATTGCCCCACAGAGGGACCAGGTGACCTTTTGCCTTTTTAATAAGCCTAGCTCAAGGTACACTCTTTTCTCTCCTCTCCACCCCTCTGCCTCTCACTACCTCTTCTTCCAGTCTCTCTTCACTCTGTTGCTTTGCTTCAGGCCTCTTTCTGGCGTTCACAGGACTCTGCATGCCAATAGGGCCCTTGGGCCAAAGAGATTTCCAGTGTTATCCAATTCCTGGAAGGTCCCCTTTAAAACTGCCAAAAGGAAGATTTATAGCTGCTTTAGCCTGCAAGCCAGATGTTCATCAGCCATGGCAAGAGCTGTTAATCCCAGGCTTGGAAAATCTATTGTTTTTATTATTATTATTTCAAAAGTACTTTATACTCTGGTTTTACTCCACAAATATCACTGAGTGTAGAAGTCTGAATAAAACCCTGCTGGGACAGTTGGCAGGGGTTTGGAGTGTAAACTCTGACGGTGCCTCTCCTCTCCAGAATCTTATGTCCACTCCTCCTCCTCTCGATGAGTCCATCACAGTCACCCAAGCCTGGGAGTCATCTCAGCCTCCAAATCCCTCACCCCTCACTAGTTGTCCCAAAGCCCTGCTCTTCCACATCCCTACCCCTTCTACATTCACCTCCATATCAAGGGGAAAAGCTGGAAAAATGCAAACAATTTCCTGTAGAATCTGCCATTGAGGGGCACTCGCTCCAGATTGGAAGGCAGAAGAGGACAAGCCCTGTTCCCCTCTGGCAAGGGTGGGCATGTAATCTGTAGACATGACATTTGCACAGGACAATCGCCTACTGTGATGTGGCAGGCCACTGACATCACTGAGATTCTGCAGTCTCCTGATCGCCAGAAAAGCAGCAGTAGTTTTCCATGATATATGTTTCCCACAGCTCTTCCTACAGCTCTGTAAGCTTCCCAATATTCTAGGGGTTGGCAAACTTTCTGAAAAGAGCCAGAGAGTAAATATTTCAGGCTTTGCAAGCCACATACAGTCTCTGTCACAACTGCTTGACTCTGCCGTCGTAATACAAAAGCATCCATAGACAATAAACAAATAGGCATGGCTGTGTTCACACAAAACTTTATTTATGAAAACAGGCAGCAGGCTGGATTTGAACCACAGGTTGTAGTTTGATGACCCGTCCAATATTTAATTTCTTTCTGCTTGAAGTATTTATATAGTGGTTTCTATTTTCCTGACTGAATTCTGACTGCTACAATATCCTAAATATCTATGAAATCTCCCCTTCTACTGCCTGAGCTGTCCCTTATCTGAATTTGGTCTTGTCCTTGGTCAGGCTATCTGGAGTCTTCTCCAGCATCCATACCTCCCTTGTGCTGCTACAATCTCCTATCGTGTCTACTTAAAACTCTGTCAATGGCTCTGCATCACTTTTAGATTACCTTGTGTCAGTAAGGGTCTCAGTGGGAAGCAGATGACATGATCAAATTAGGATAATGCAAGATGGTATTATTTACAAAGATAGGGCCCAGATTCAGGGGAACCACTAGACACAGTGCAGTAACACAGGGTTTGTAGCCACGGAGCTGTTTTGACCCTGAGGTCCACTGGGATGAGAGCAGGGAGCATTGCCAGAACCCAGACGGAGAGAGTCATACGGAGCAGTGCTTCTCTAATGATCTGTGCTGAAGGACCACGATGGGGTTTTTTTGTTTTCGGTTTGGTTTGGTTTGGTTTGGTTTGGTTTTAATCAAATTCTTCTGAGACTAGTACTTTTATAAAACTCAATTAAAAAGTTACAAGAAAAAAAAAAAACACGTATGAAATGCAAGTCAAAAGTTTTTTTATTATTAGATTGAACAGACATAAAATATCTCTGTCAAATGGCTATAAAAGTTGCTAAAGTCTTACTCTCAGTTGCTGTTCTTACGTCATCATGGGGCCCAAGGCGGCCCTACAGGGAGGGAGCCAGAAGAACAAATGTTCCACTTCTTCTCCTCCCTCTCTCTCATCTCCTACCAACACTCCCCATTGGCCAAACCCAACCAGAACCCAGACAGCAAAAGAGACCATTGCTATAGACCACACAGGTCAGTCCCCCAGGGCAGAGACAGGGTGGATATGTGGAAAGTGGAGCTGGAAGAACAAAAAGCAACAGAAGATTCAGCACAGAGTCCTCCATAAGCCCATTTCCCACCCTGTCTTCATATGGTCCAATATTCTAGCCATACCAAATTACCTCTAGTTCCTGCATCCTCTCACATCCATCACTGTATAGATGCTGTTCCCCATACCGAGGCAGCGTCCCACTCTTCTGCTCCTGGCTGAGTTTTGCTTATGTTTCAGGACCACAGAAGACTGTGGTAATAATTGTTTTGGACTGCTCAGAACATTTTTCTGGCATTCTCTTTCTCCTGGTAGCAAACCCAGGTAGGGAGTTGATGCATGACCAAAATTCAGCTGGTTAGTTGACTGATTCAACAAATATTTGTTGAGTACTTACTGTGTATCATTGGTATTGTTCTAGGTGCTACTAACACAGCCAGGAACAGAAGCACACAAATCCCTGCTCTCATTTAGAGAGGAGAAACACATTTGTTTAATTGTTTGTTTACTTATTTGTTATCTAACACACCAAAAAACCTGTTGCCATTGAGTCGATTCTGACTGACAGCGACCCTACAGGACAGAGTAGAACTGCCCCATAGGGTTTCCAAGGAGCAGCTGGTGGATTCAAACTGCTGACTTTTTTTGGTCAGTAGCTGTAGCTCTTAACCACTGAGCCACCAGTGCTCCATCAGGAGATAATCATGGAATTGGTCTATGGACACGTAGAAAAAGAAGTTCTTTCCCCCCGCTCCTGCCATCTTGGCAGGCCAAGCTGAAAAAACATTCATGTAGCCCTCTGCCCCAGCCACAGTGAGAAAGTCTATCTGAAATAAAAGAGTGACTCAGAGGGAAAAAGAATTGAGAGAAGAAGAGAGAGCAGTCTGACTATATTGAGATCCTGGATCTAGCTAAGATTGAAGTCTACCCTTAAATTTCCCAGTTAAATGAGTCAATAATTTTTTTCTTTTTTTTTTTTTTTGGCTTAGGCTTATTTGGGTTAGTTTTCTGTCACTTGCAGCCAAATGAGTCCTAACTAATAGAGGGACTTGGCTCAAACTTCACCTTCTTCTGGATACTTTCCCTGGTTGCCTGGTCTAAGCATATTCTGAATGCCTCGAGCGCATGCAGACGGAGCATCTATCTTGGCACTTCACATGATAGATATGTGAGTAATCAAACAGCACTCACTGAGGGCACAGGCTTCCATCTCTGAATCTCCAGGGCCTTACCTGTGTTCAAACCTGTTGCTATCGAGTCAATTCTGACTCACAGTGACCCTACAGGACAGAGCAGAACTGCCCCACAGGGTTTCCAAGGAGCGGCTGGGGGATTCAAACTGCCAACCTTTTGGTTAGCAGCCTGAGATCTTAACCACTGTGCCACCAAGGCACCTTACCTATATTAGGCACCCAAAAAAAAACGTTTATGAGAGTAATTAATAACGAATTCTTGCCATCATTGACCCTCTATGACCAATAGTATATCCGATAGTATATATCTATAATATACATTTATATATCCTGTAGATAGAGATACAAAGGGTCTTCTCTGATCTAAACTAGCCAGAATCCACACACCTTGGGTCAGACCAGTTGCCCACAGGACCCTTATCCCACAGGAGCTCATCCCATTTCTGATAAGATGCCTCATTACAAATCACATGGTGGCAGCCAGTTGACTTTTGACTGACTTGGCAATTAAGAATAGCTTACACACAGAATAGACCTTGGCACAATACGTTTGATGTATTACCTCATTTAATCTTCCCAATAGCCCAATAAGGTAGATGCTATTATTATCCCCACTTTATAGAAAACCAGAGCATACAGAGTTTAGTAAATTCCCCAAGTGTTATAACTTTTAATGCCTATAGTCAAGGTAACATTTTCTCACAGAATCTCAATCAACAACAAACTTTTTTTTATTGTTGTAATTAAATGAAGTTTACATTTTAAGTTAGTCTCCCGTACTGAATCTTTTTTTTTTTTACATACATTGTTATGACACCCCAACTGCTCACCCCATTCTGCGACAGCACACTCCTCCCCTCCGCCCCTGATTCCGCATGAACATTCAACCAGCTCCTAACTCTCTCTGCCTTCCCATCTCACCTCTGGACAGAAGCAGCCCCTTTGGTCTCTTGCATCTACTTGACTAAGGCACATTCTTCAAAAGTATCATTTTATCAATAACAAAATTTTATTGAGAAAATGGAAGTCTGCCCTTTCATTTGAATTTTTTCAAAGAATCAAGCCCATCCTGGGCAGCCCATGTGACAGCTGTTTAGAGACACTGATAATGGAGACATTTAGTCACCATCACCCAGAGTAAACTCTTACAGGGCTAGGTTCCGAGTCCTTGGTGCTACTCTTGGTCAATCGGTGAGTGTGATTTTGGTCCAGATGCCATCCAAGGGGAGCAAGGCTGAGCTTCCCTTAACTCATACCCAGATGGAACAACTTCCGCAGAAAGGCCGGTCCTCCCCAGTACCCTCTGGAAGAAATGGCACAGAAAAGATATTTGTAGCAAAAGAGATGGGGCGACTTTCGCCAGCAGGATGCTGAAAGGGAAGCCAGGCTGCTCAGAGAACATGTTTAACAGCACATACATCAAGATTTGTCCATGAGATAGAGAGATCCCAGGACTAGGAGGATGGCCTGCTGCCAGCTGTAGCTTTGGCAATGACTTGCTGTGTGAGCTGGGCATGCTGACTCAATCCAGCAAACTTGTGTTGAGCCAGCATTACATGTAAACTGCTATCCTCTCTGCTTTCATTTGCTCAATGAGCATAGGTTAGGCTTTCTCAACCTTGGCCCTGTTGACATTTTGGGCCAGATATTTCTTTGCTGAGGGGCTGTCCTGTGAATTGTAGATGTTTAGCAACAGCCTTGGCCTCTACTCACCAGATACTAGTGGTACCACCCACCCCAGTTGTGTCAACCAAAAATATCTCTAAACCATTGCCGTCAAGTTGATTTCGACTCATAGGGACCCTACAAGACAGAGTAGAACTACACCACACCATAGGGTTTCCAAGGAGCGACTGGTGAACTCGAACTGCCGATCTTTTGGTTATCAGGCAAGCTCTCAACCACCATGCCACTATCACCAAATGTCCCCTGGGAGGCAAAATCACCCCTAGTTGAGAACCTGTGGTGTAGGTATCCCAACCTGCCTGTCTCATGGGAGTTTGGGAAAGTCAAGTGAGACTGTCATTTTTTCAGAATGAAGAAGAGGAATTAATTTAAAATGTTTATTATTCTTAATTGAATGCCTACTGTGTCCTTGTCTCTTTACATGCTAACTCATTTAATCCCCACAATAATCCTACAAGGTAGGTGAGGTTACTTTCATTTTGCAGATAAAAAATTGAAACACAGAGAATTTAAGGAATTAGCCTAAGAGTAAATGGCAGAGGCATGACAAAAACACAGGTCTACCTGACTCCAAAGTCTATGTTCTTAATCACTACACTTTCTGTTTCCTACGGTGTAATAAAAACAAAAACAAGGTAACAGATAAGAAAATATTGACATGTGAAAACTGATTATGTGTGTGTGATCATAATTCTTATTTCTTGTTATTTATTAACTAAATAAAATAATTGCTATTTATTAATTATTATTACTTTATTATTTACCCAGAAGCAAAGAGGGCCAGAGCATGACAGATAATAGACTTGGGTCACTGCTGATAATGAAGAAAAGAGGCTGCATCCCCCGATGTGGTAGACGTGCTACAACTCCCCTTCCCTCACCCAGGCCAGCCCTCTTTCCCACTGAGCCTGGCTGAAGCTTTGGAATCCTTTACAGCCTGCCATCACTAACCCATGAGAAATGGCACAGCAAGGTGGATCCCATTAGCCAGTCCTGCTTTAGGTGGAGATTTCTGCTGAAGTGAAGGCTTCCTTGAAACTATCACAGTGCACAACAAGTTGGTGCAATATGCTAGAACTTATGTCCTCAGGGCTACACGTCTACGCCAGGTGATGCACTTACCTGAGCATCATATTCCAATAGAGGAAAGGCATAAAGTCGGCCTTCATGAGGTACATGGAAAGGCGCTCTTTGCTCTGGTCAAAAGGGAATGTTTCCAGTGGCTGGGCATTGTAGTCAAACTCCGCAAGAATCACACGGTTGTAGCCAGTCACCACTGGGCAAGATGTGTAGCCATCATACTAAAATTAAAAATGAGTCTGAGTTGGAAAATGTGCTTCTTTCATACTGTCACACAGACACTGTAAAATCTATTATTTGCTCTGAGTGGTTCCAGTTTTTCCTTTTCTTTTTCTTTTTGTATATTCTAATTTTTGTACAGTGAAATAGATAAATTATATATCAAAAAATAGTGATAAAGGCAAAAGTTGACGTGTCCATATCAGAGAAACTAAGTAAGAAAGTGGCAAAATCATGGGGAAATGCTATTTTCATACAGAATGGAAGGTTATAATTGAGACAATGATCCTTGCAAGTCATACATACCTTCTTCACTGGTGTTTGATTCTTCATGATCAGAGATATTGTTCTATCAAGTATTCCTGACTGCGCAGCTATAAGAGAAATGGAAAAGTCAGAAAACTCTAAGCATGGAAATTAACTTGCAAAGAATTTTAATGTGAACAGGTTAAGAAGGTTCCATTCCCCTGTCCCTCTTCCCTCTAGATTGTAACTAGAACACAACTCTTCTTACTACTTGAAGTTCTGACCACCAGAGGGGGCACTACAGCTCATCAGGTTCAGAAAGCTCACGTCACGCAACATTCCTCTGTGGATTTGAAACTAAAGAAACAGCTCTCTCCAACAGGAGGGCTGGCAATTTCAAACAAGAATTTTAAAGACGAGTGGTCCTACCCTAACCCCAGTCCCCTTCCTCCTGGAGGTCAGTCAGTGGTCGGTGTGCCCAGTCTTCCCTGGCCATGCAGAACGTCCCTGTGTCCCTGTTCACAGACAGCCTAAACTGGTAGCCCCAGTAGATCTAATCAGGCAAAATACTTAGCTTCCTTCTTTAATGGACTTCCCTGACCAAGCCTGGACCAAATAAATATAAATATATAGATAGACAGATATAGGTAAATATTTATAGATAGATAAATTGATAGATATTATATATATGTGTATATACCGAGCCCTGGTGGCGCAGTGGTTAAGAGCTCAGCTACTAACCAAAAGGTCAGCAGTTTGAATCCACCAGCCTCTCCTTGGAAACCCTATGGGGCAGTTCTACTCTATCCTATATGGGTTGCTATGAGTTGGAATCAACTCAACGGCAACAAGTTTGTTTTTGGTATATACACGTACATACATATACACATATAAATACATGCATATAAATATAATTTTTATGGCAAGAGTGGGGGAGACTGTCCTTTTTATCACAAAAAATTTAAAACCTAATATAATGAGCCATGTCCTTCAGCCCTGTCTCATGCATTCCACCATCCACACCCCTGGTGCTTTCTGGAGTGTTTAGAGCAGACGTCATTCCATCTCACCCACAAACATTCCTCAGTGTGTCGCCGATAGATGAGGAATTTTCTAACACAAAAGTATTATCACACCCAAAAATATTAACAATAATTCTTTAATATCATCTAATCCCAGCCCGTGCGCAATTCTGACTGACTAAAACAAGCAGCTTGGGTCTTAGGGGTGGAAGACTGGATTTACTTCTGAAGAAAGATGAGTTACCTTTGCATTGTAAAATGCTCATTAAAGTGGTTATTTTTAATCCCCCAGATCAGGGGTTAGCAAACTTTTCTGTAAAGAGCCAGATAAATATTTTAGGCTTTGTGGGCAATATCAGAGACATTCTATAACAAGAGAGAATATACACGTCCACAAAAATGTTACTGACATTATTCAAAAGATAATAATAATTTATTACACTTCTTAAAATACAGGTCTACTACTGAGAAGAATGGAATTATTTTTCTTAGGATAACATTTCGTTTAATGGGGTTCAGAGTTCGTGCTCTGTGTCATTGAATCGATTGTCAAAGTTCATCTGTAGAACCCTTCTTAGCGGGCTGTATGAAAACAAGCAGCAAAGGTTGCACTTGGCTGACAGGCTGTAGTTTGCTGACACCGCCCCCAAATCAAAAGAGCAATGAATTTTTTTCTGGAATGAAGGGGTTCAAAAAAATAAAGAATAAACAACTCTTCTGTAAAAATATTAAATAGCTGCCTTTATTGTGGGCAAAGCAGTATCTCTGTTTTTCTGAAACTTTGTTCCTCTTTGGGAACTTACAGGGCTTGGGATCTGTTGGCAGACCTGAAGAGGCCCCTGAAACAGGGTGTCAAGGTCAGGGAAAGCAGAGAGCAGCCTGAAGAGGGTGGACCTTGACAGCAATCACACTCAACGTCCAGGTTTAAGGTATGTGTGTGGAGGTGTGCGTGAGTTGTTTTTCCCGGCATTACAGTCCCCTTCTGTTATGCCCTGAGTCTCCCTGGTACAAATGATTAAGCATTTGGCTGCTAACCTAAAGGTTGAAGGGTTTAATTCTACCCAGAGGCAACTCAGAAGAAAGGCCTGGCGATCTACTTTTGAAAAATCAGCCATTGGAAACCCTATGGAACACAGCTGTAATCTGATACACATGGGGTCGCCATAAATCAAAGCCAACTCAGTGAAAACTGGTTGTTTTGTTTTTCTGTTATGCCCAAGCCTTCAGTTAACTTCTGTTAAACATCACATCCTGGTCTTGACTGTGCTACTGTCAATTAAGGGAGAATCCTGGGGCAAAGAGAAGCAGAGGAAGAAGCATGTGGCCCAAGAAAGCCAGATTCAGTGTGGCAAGATGAAGTCTCACTCACAATAGCGTAGTGGTCTGGAGTAAGGTAAGACAACTGGCGGGGTGCCAGGTAAACCCAAGGACAGATTTGGGGAACAAGTGTAAGCAGTTCCTGGGGATACTTAGAGGACTGGGAAGTGAGGAGAGGGTGAGAAATGAGACTTCTTGCAGATCCACTGGGGGAGGGCTAGGACTTGTTATGTAGACATGAAAGAAAAGAGCATGTGAAGAAGCGAATTCGCTCACTACTGTTGGAAATCCAGTGGGTTGGAAACAACCCAAGTACAAATTCAAAGTGCACTCGTTAAATGAGTTTTGGAACAACCATACAATAGAATACAGATTGTAAAAAGCAACATTGGTTGAAATGTAAAAGTATTCAAAGTACAGCCCCACACACAACCTATAAATTACAAACAGAAAAGGCTTTTTACAAAGGAGTGAACCAGTGGCAACCCCACCCCTCTTGACCCGATGGTGAAATTTAGCTTCACCAATAACGGGTCAAACTAAGTTAACCGGTCCTGAGGTGATGCACTGGGAGGTGCCAGCATCACCTAGGAGACCCTTGCCAAAATGTATAAGCTGACCTCTAACCTGAGCAAACAACTGTTGTTGTTGTTAGGTGCCATCAAGTCGATTCTGACTTGTAGCAACCCCAGGTGACAGGGTAGAACTGTCCCATAGGATTTCCTAGCCTGTAGTCTTTATGGAAGCAGATCACCATGTCTTTTCCCCCAAGGAGCTGCTGGGTAGGTTCAAAACACCAACCTTTGAGTTAGCAGCCAAGCACTTAACTATTGCACCGCCAGGGCCCCTTGAACAAACAACTAGACCACTCCAAATTGTGGGATATCCTGCAAGATACTGGCCTACATCCTTCAAAAACACCAATGTCATGAGAGTAAAAAAAAAAAACCCAATGTCAGGAAGGCTGTTCTAGATTAAAGGAGACCAAAGAAATGTGACCACCTTGATTGGATCCTTGATTTAATAGAAGGAGGGCTATAAAAGGCATTTTTAGGAAAACTGGGAGAATTCAAACTGAATTGTATATGACGTGATTTTATTACACAACGTTCAATTTCAATTTCTTGATAATGGTCTTGTGTCATTTTTCTTAGGAGATAAAGGTTGAAGTATTTAAGGGTAAAGTATCACAATGTCTAAACTTTCAAATGACTCAGCAAAAAAAGTCCATAAGTAAATTAAGCGATGAAGCAAATGTCACAAAATATTAATAACTGGTTAATACCTGAAGGGCATATGGGTATTGGAGACCCGTGTTGCCACAAATGGTTAAGTGCTATACTACTAAGCCCTGGCAGTCGACTTCCGAAAGGTCACAGCCTTAAAAACCCTATGGAGCCGTTCTACTCTGCACACGTGGGTCATCATGAGTCAGAATTAACTCAATGGCAACTAACAACAACAACAATCTGGGTATTCATTGTTCTTTCAAATTTTGCTTATGTCTGAGGTCTTCTATTGAGGGGAATTACTATCAATAATGAAAAAGACATTCAGTGGGTTTTCTAGAAAGTCTTTCTTACGTTAAAATAGTGAAAGTAACACATCACACTCCGCCTGTGTGTAGTCCACACAAAACCCATCAGCAGGGAGGCCCATGTTTTACAGCATCCGGAGGAGACAGTTCCTGTCTGTAGAAGACACAATCTAAAAGACAATTCTCCCCATCACTGCTAGTGCAGAACAGCGAGCTTAAGGACTTAGTTTTTCAGACTGAGGCCTTAATCATGTACCTATCAGGGCACGCTCTGCTGTATCTGTCTTAGCGGAACAATTTTCTGGTCCACAAGCTTTCATTGACTTGCATGTGTTTTCTGGGAAAACAAACGATTCCTTAGCTTGACAGTGGTTCAAGCAGAAGAAAAACAGCCAACCTGCCTGGCATCAGGGGGAAGAATGCCAGAGATATGAGCATGGCCGTATGAGAAGTAGCAGAATTCCAGAGAGCTGGAAAAGTGATGCCCTCCGTCTAATGCCCTTCCCCTGAAAACAACCCCTCTGACCTAGAAAAGGCAGATAAGCCCATGCTACTCTGGGGAACAGCACTGAAACGATACTTTCTTCTCTTCACAACACTAGGTTCATTGACAGTTTGCTTCTGTGTCAGGGAGGTCAAACTCATTTTTAGAGCAAACAAGTTTCCTCATTATTAATGGAATGCTGTTGGTGCCAAACTGCTGTTGTTGTTGTGACAGCGTCTTGGGGTGACATCATTTTGAGAAGGGGAGAAATGTAGCTCTTTGTCTCACCCACTGCGGCAGCGGTCTTTGATGTAGGAAGGTTGGTGCAGTCCCCAATCGCAAACACATTAGGGTATCTCTTGTGCTGCAGAGTTTCTTTGTTCACATCCACCCAGCCAGCAGCATCAGCCACAGGACTCGTCTTGATGACATCTGGCGGGCCCATCGGTGGTGTGACGTGGAGCATTTCATACTACACAAAAAGAGAACATCCAAATGTGTGGGTTTTCAGTGTTTCTCCAGCCCTGCAAGTTCTCCGCCATCTTTCTTACCCTGTATTCTGTATTATGACTGCATGGAGCATTATACAGATCAGTGCTTATACTGATACACACCCTCTCGGAGATCTTACATACCCCCAGGGAGTCTGACGGTAAAATAAGTAGCCACTCTTTTGGTTGGCATAGTCTCCCCATACAGAGTCCAGGGGATCCCTTCAGCAGTAGGCAAGGGGGATCCAAGAAACTGGGGTGAACCTCACTAATTGTCATGGTTTGAATTATGTCCCCCCAGAAATGTGTGTATCAGTTTGGCTGGGCCATGATTCCTGGTACTGTGTGATTTTCCTATACGTTGTAAATCCTGCCTCTATGATGTTAATGAGGGAGGATGGGTGGCAGTTGTGTTAGTAAGGCAGGACCTGATCTACAAGACTGGATTGTGTCCTGAGGCAATCTCTTGAGATATAAAAGACAGAAGTGAGCAGTGAGACAGGGGGACCTCATACCATCAAGAAAGCAGTGCCTGGAGCAGAGCGCGTCCTTTGGACCAGGGTCCCTGCGCAGAGAAGCTCCTAGTCCGGGGGAACACCGAAGAGAAGAAGGCCAAGAGAGAAAAAGCCTTCTCCTGGAGCTGACGCCCTGAATTTGGACTTTTAGCCTACTTTAACTGTGAGGAAATAAATTTCTCTTTGTTAAAGCCATCCACTTGTGGTATTTCTGTTGTAGCAGCACTAAATGACTAAGACACTAATATTCAGAAAGAATCCATTGCTATTTCTATTATTACTAAAATGAAGGTACGGTATATTGCAGTTGTTCTCTTTTTGACCCTCAGCTGTAGACTTGTAAAGTCTGGTACTTCAGTTTTATTCCGAAAAAAGGTCATCAGAGTTCCTAAAACTTGTAAAGGCCACATTAGGAGCTAGTAAATAAACATCATTCCCAAATATGGGTCATCTCACAAGACACAAAGGAAACAGTCAAAACACCCATTTAAAATGAAATAAGAGGTGTTAAGAATATTGACTAGCACTTTGGAGGAGGAGGGAGAGATCTGATTTGGTAAAGGGTTTACTGAGCAGTGCAGGGGCCAGTGATGGATTTTTTATTTTTTCCCCAGAAAAAAAACTGTATCGGGGTTACCCTTGGCAATAGTGCATTGACCCATCTTGATTGCTTCTGGTGGCTCGTTTAGCTTTTTTGTTTGTTTATGTAATCTTCTACTTTTTGTAGCTCATCCTTTTTATTCTCTTTAAGAGGTTAAAAATTTGGCTTTAAAGAACTATATCTAGCAATTTCAATTTGCTGGTGGTCCACTTTAGGACAAATTGATTCAAATGTTCAAGTAACATTTCATCAGCATGAAAAAGCTTTGGCATCTTAAGACAATTCTAGCCTGTGACAGTCCATAGCTGCTGTGCCAAATCTGCTGCCATCAAATATATTCCAGCTCATAGCGACCCTACAGGACAGGGTAGAACTGCCCCATAGGGTGTCCAAGGAGCGGCTGGTGGATTCAAACTGCCAGCCTTTGGGTTAGCAGCCAAGCTCTTAACCACTGCGCCACCAGGGCTCCCAATAGCTGCTGGTTTCTGTAATAAGGTGGTCTATGCCTTTATCCAGGCTCAGCAGCGATCGCTGAAGGAAGAGGGAATTAGGAAGATGACTTATATTTTTTCTAACTTTCAGATTATGTAATTATAAGCTTAAGTAACCTTAAGGCAGTGAGCATGTGTTATGGATTGATTTGTGTCCAAATGTGATTGGTGTCCACAACCCAAGAACACCTGGGGCTACCAGAAGCTGGAAGAGATAAGGATCTTCCCCTTTTCTTCAGAGAGAGCATGGTCCTGTTGACACCCTGAATTTGGACTTTTAGGCTCAGAACTATGAGAGAATAAGTTTCTCTTGTTTTAAGCTACATAGTTTGTATATGTTGAAACTAACAGTGTGTCTGCCGGATAATGAGTCAATGGCCAACAACCATTCTCCACCAGATGGTTAAGGCTCACCAGGTGATTAAGGCCACATCTGCATTTCTGTAGTCAACTAGAGCTACTTTTATGAACTGAGGTCTAAACCTTATGAGAGTCATCATTATCTGCTGGAGTTAGTGTGCTTGAATTTCCCAGGTACACACGGATTTCATACTTCTTTTCTAGAAGGAAAGTCCAAATATTTTTACAGAATCATCATAAAGGTACAGAGTTTTCCTTGAGCTAAAGTCCTACTCAAAAGAAATAGTAGGACCTGCTTTACGGGTTTATTAAAAATTTACATTGTAGTTAATTTTATGGATTTATTAAAAATTAACACTGTAGTTGTAGCTTCTTCTGAATCCATTAAAACGAAAACTTCAGTGTTCCATACACTTTATTTCAGAAAGGAAAGATATGTGCAATACATTTTAGAAAAAGCTTGAGTTAAAAAGCTTAAAATTTGAAGTTCTGATGTTTAAAAGATTAATCTTGGTTCACTTCAAAATTCATTTTTATGGAACCCTTCATTCTTCTAAAAATGCTGAATGAATAAAACGTGATCATGTAATACCTTCTCATTTTGCTAATAGCACTTGACAGAATGATATAAACAAATGATTCCTCCACACACGCTTCTTCAGATGCTTTTGCATCTTTTTCTTAATCCTCATCACACATGAACAAGGACAAAAGTATATTTCCACTCACAGAACAGGCAGCTGAGACACAAGAAGGCCAAGCCCATACAGCAAAGGCTAGATCTTTAAAGAGTGGTAGCTCTACCAGCTCTTTCGAGAAGGATTTTTAAGTGCTTCCTTTTACGCACACATGAAAGATGTTGAAAGACAGCACATTCTGCAGGTGATAAGATCTCCCTGTCAATTCCTGAACTACTCCCAGGGTTGCTGCCTGCTCATTAGCAGAGCTGTCTCTCGCAAGCCACAAACTGAGACAATCACCAGATCGTGCATTTAAGGAAGCCCTTCCTGAACTCTGGAGTCCTGCGTATTGCAAATAGTTAACAAGTTCGGCTACTAACCAAAAAGGTGGAAGTTCAAGTCCACTCAGAGGCACCTTGAAAGCAAGGCCTAGTGATCTACTTTCCAAAGTCAGCCACTGAAGACCCATGAGCTGGAACTCACTCAATGGCTCCTGAACTCCAGACGATAACTGAAGTTGTGGGATATTTTTGGCTGCTTCAAGCAACTTGGTGCCAGGAAAAGCAGTGACAAAGGGATGGGATAAAAATTACTCAGCACCAGTAGATAAGCCCTCGTCTTCTTCCACAGGTCCAACTTCTTGCTTCCTTCTCTTTCCCACCCATTTTGGTCTCCCTTCTCACACTATCAGGAGCCCTGGTGGCACAGTGGTTAAGCACTCAGCTGCTAATGAAAAGGTTGGCGATCAGAACCCATCAGCCGCACCACAGGAGAAAGATGAGGCAGTCTGCTTCTGTAAAGATTACAGCCTTGGAAACCCTATGAGGCAGTTCTACTCTGTCCTACAGGGTTGCTATGAGTCAGAATCGACTCGACAGCAACGGGTTTCTCACCCTGTCACTGGCCTAAGGTGTCATTTTAGCCAGCCTTCCCAAGCACACAGTGACGCGGCAGACAGGGAGGTGGGAGCTGCAGGCATCTAGGGCACTGTCCAACACATGACGCCTCGGGCCAACAGCTTAGCCTCACCACTCACTGAGATCACTTGGGTCTCTCCAGGTTTGCCCAGGTTCTCAAAAACAGCCTCTTGCTTGTCGGCACGGACTTCAGTGAGGTTTTGCTTGTAGTTAACAGTGATGTTCCTCTCTTGGATGATCTCCAGCAGGGCATCTGCATACTTCTTCACCCCAAAAATTGCTCCAAGAGAAGTGTTGAAAATGATATTGGCCTTGGGTCGCTTTCCTGTCTGAGAAAAATGGAAAAAAGAGAAACAACAAACACCGAAGCATCACTCTAGCCACCTTTTTAAAAACCCAGACAAGGATGAAAACCCTCAGAAGAAACCTAGCCAGCTTTTTTCATCTCTACCCTGGTCGGGTAAAGTGTGGGCCAATCCACCACCACCTCCTTATTTTCTGTTAGCAACACAGAAACCAAGTACACGCTTGAGTCTGGGTTGAGGTGGGCACTGTTGAGTTAAAGGCTAGCGGTGAATATCAAGTCCAGGTAAAGGCAGGATAAAGCTGAACATTCATTGATTCAATGATAAATATTTAACGAGGTTGGCCAGGGGGCAGTTGTGGTTCAGTGGTAGAATTCTCACCTTCCATGCAGGAGGCCAGGGTTCAATTCCTGGTCAATGCACCTTATATGCAGCCACCACCCACCTGTCGTGGAGGCTTGCATATTGGTAGGATGCTGAACAGGTTTCAGGGGAGCTTCCAGACTAAGATGGACTAGGAAGAAAGGCCTGGTGACTACTTACAAAAATCAGCCAATGAAAACTCTATGGATCACAAAGGTCTGATCTGCAAGCAATTATGAGGACAGTGCAGGACCAGGAAGCATTTCATATTGTGCATGGGGTCACCATGAGTTGGGGGCCAACTTGATGGCAGCTAACAACCAAAGTTGGCCAGGTGCTGTTTCAAGTGCTGAGGGAACAGCAATGAAGCAAAGAGACTTCTTGTCCCCTTGGCTGTTACACTCTAGAATTGTTCACATGTTTCAGAGAGATCAGTATTCCCCTAAGTCCCTAGGGTATTCTGACACCTAAAAAAGAAACTTCCTTTTATGCACAGGTGAAAGATGTTTGAAGACAGAAAATTCCACAGGTGAAAGGCTTCCCTGTCGATTCTTGAACTACACACAGGGCTGCTTCCTGCTCACAAGCAGGGCTGTCTCTCACTTTCCTCTCGGGAGAAAAGAGCCACAAAAAGAGAATTTCCACAAGGGAAGAAAACAACTGGTCTCTTACTCTTTTCCTTTGTTCAGCTCCCTTTAGAATTTGTTCACCTTGATCTCACCATCTGCAGCCCCTTATGACCGAGAATGAACTTCCTTATAATCAGAAATAATTACTGGAACTATTCCTTAATTCCCATCCCCACGGGGTTGCTGCAAGTTTCCACAACTCAGGGGGAAGGCCTTGCCCAGTGCCAGGTACCAAGGACACATCCAACAGCCTTCATCCCCATCTCCCCTCTCCCCCTCTCCATCTCCCGTCTGTCCTTTTACAGAACCACAGGCTGCTTTGAATTCTGCCACTGTTTCAAATCAAACCACCCCTTGGTAAACCAAATGTCACATCGCAGGCAAGGGCAGGGGCATGCGAGCAGCTTCCCTCACAGCCTTGCGCCACGTACACTTGAGCTGCAAACACCTATTCTTCCAAGAGGGCCTCTCTGCACTTTCCACTCAGGTCTGACGTTCTACGCTTTGCCTATGATGTCGTCAAAAGGTGTGTATCAAGAGCTAGATAATATTCACAACGTGAACTTGAGTGGGAACAGCTGAAGATATTATTATGTATAAAAATGAACAATTTGCAACTATCCAGTTATCTACCCATATGAGAATATTTAAACAATCTCTAACATATCTCCCCAGTAGACTCTTATACACACATAAAAAATTATGTTACAAAGAATATTTGTTGTTGTTAGGTGCAGTTGAGTCAGTTCCGACTCATAGCAACCCCATGTACAACCGAATGAAACACTGCCCAGTCCTGCGCCATCCTCACAATGGTTGTTGTGCTTGAGCCCATTGTTGCAGCCACTGTGTCAATCCATCTCATTGAGGATCTTCCTCTTTTTCTCTGACCCTCTACTTTACCAAGCATGATGTCCTTCTCCAGGGATTGTTCCTTCCTGATAACATGGCCCAAGTATGTGAGACGTAGTCTCGCCATCCTTGCTTCTAAGGAGCATTCTGGCTGTACTTCTTCCAAGACAGAGTTGTTGGTTCTACAAAGACTATTTAATAACATGTAATACACCTAAACTGGGATGTATAATATGATTGTAACCATGTTAAAAAAAAAATACATATAAGAAAACAACCGGGACATGTCAAATGGATGACAGCAGCTGTATAAAAGTGATTAGATTATGAGGGGCCTCCTCTTCCTCCTTTCTATTTCATAAACTTTCAGTTATATAATTTTATACATACGTAATAAAAACCTAGAAATAAAAAGGTGTTGTGTCAGGGATAAAAATGGAATTCTGGCCATCGTGGAATGAGTGCTCTCTGCCACCCTGGTCACTGTGCCCGGAGAAGAAGCATACCTTCCTGAAATAGGCTTCTGACAAATACATGATCTTCTGTGGGGCTCCCGCACACTTCACTGGAGTATTTGGGAAGGTAAATATGGCGTTGCCTTCCTTGAAGTCCTGCAGAGCTTTCCAAGTCTTCTCCACCGTCTTAACTGAATAATTGGACCCTATTTTGGGATGATCAAAACCTTCTGGTAGGCCTTTAATCTGCCACGAAGCACACAAAGAAATTATTTTTTAACAGAAGTACAAATGGTCTTATAGTCCTTGTTCTTTGTTATTTCTACAACCTCTCTAGTAGAGAGGTTGTATCTTTATTACCCCCAGTACGCACAATAATGGAGCAGGCAGGTGGTGAGGGATCTGCTAAGACCCAAACTGTGGCACAAGAAGTCAAGGGCCAAACCGTAGAATGGGCTCAGCCCAGGGGAACCTTTCTGCCTAAGCCACTGTGTGTTGGTCTGGCTCAGAGGAAGGAAGAGAGAAAGGCTCAGCTGACCAACCAGGATATGCAGCAGGTGGCGGGAATGAGCGCACTCCCTGCCAACGCCATCTTAAATCAGTTTCAGCCTGCAGCTGGTGGCTACTCTGTGCCAGCATTTCCATAGGCTCAGGGAAGACCTCCGTATCACACACCTAACCAACCAGCACAGATGAGGCCTAACCCACGCTGGCAGCAAGGTGGGAAACTCAAGCCTTCCAAGGAATGCCAAGTACTATTCGCTAGTCTGGGTCTCCTCCAACTCTTCGCCATCTGGCTCTGGCTGGTAATGCCCTGGCCGCTCGCGGCCTCCCTGCTACCACTCAGAGAGTCGGTGTTCCCACAGCTGTGCAGAACTTAGCACCTCAGGCTGCTGCTGCTGTTGCTGCTGCTCCTCAGGCTGTGGCACCCTATGCCGCCAGCATCTGCAACCCTCATGCTGGGATACAGCCTCTGCAGGCCCCACAGCCTGCAGTCCACGTGCAGGGAAAGGAGCCCCTGACTGCCGCCATGCTGGCCTCCGCACCCCTGCCGGAGCAGAAGCAGATGCTGGGAGAACGATTGTTCCCACTCATCCAAACAATGCATTCAAGCCTCGCTGGAAAGGTTACAGGGACGCTGCTGGAGATGGACAACTCCAAGTTGCTGCATGTGCTGGGTCCTCCCGAGTCTCTCCCCTCCAGGGTGGATGGGGCTGTGGCAGTTCTACAGGCTCGTTGTGACAAGAAAGAAGCTGCCCGAGTCTCTCCCCTCCAGGGTGGATGGGGCTGTGGCAGTTCTACAGGCTCGTTGTGACAAGAAAGAAGCTGCCCGGAAGATGGGTGCTGTTGCTGCTGCTACCTCTGAGACAAGGAAAAACTGATTCAAAAGCCAGATAACCCCTCATGGATTTCAGCTCAAGTCTGAAGACTTCCTAGCTTGTCCGACGGACTTCAACATCGAGAACCCAACTGCAAATTTAATACGTTGTTTTGTATCAAAAGGTCAATTATGAAACACCTAGAAGGTTTCAGTTATATTCTATGCTAACACTGGGTTTTCACCGTACACCTCTGAGGGAAATATTATTAGCCTATAGAACTGATGAGGAAACCGAAGCAAAGCAAAGTTGAGAGACTCTCCCAGAATCTTTCAGAACTAGACACCAAGGCCCCTGACCACCAGCCGCAGCTCCTCCCTCAGGACTGCCACACCTCCTGGTTCCCAAAGCAAAAGCTATCCAAGACATAAACTAACAGCTGATCTCTTACTTCCTTTGTCATTTTTCTCTAGTCCGAAGAAGCCATTGTTAAGGAAAAAGCTGCCATTAAGCGGTAACCAGATTCCTTTTAGGAAGACCTGAGTCATGAAGGGTGGGTTATAAGCCCTCATCCAGTTTGAGCTGCTTCCCTGGGAACTCTGACTCAGAGGGAGGAAGGGGGAGAGAGAGGCAGGGGAAGAGGCAGGAAGGGGGAGAGGGAGGAGGAAGGAGAGGGAAGAAGGGGAGAGGGAGGAGGGGGGAGAGGAAGGAGGAAGGAGAGGGAGGAAGGGGAGAGGGAAGGGGGAGGGGGAGGGGGAAGGAGGGGGGAGAGGGAGGAGGGGGAGAGGGAAGAAGGGGAGAGGGAGGAGGGGGGAGAGGAAGGAGGAAGGACAGGGAGGAAGGGGAGAGGGAAGGGGGAGGGGAAGGGGGGAGGAGGGGGGAGGAGGGGAGAGAGGGAAGAAGAAGGAGAGGGAGGAAGGGGAGAGGGAGGAAGGGGGGGAGGGAAGAAGGCAGAGTCAGAGGGAGAGATTAGATGTGCTCCCCCTCTGGCTGCACAGTAGCAGGCTGTACGCCAAGGAACCGTGCACTGTCCAGTCACACCAAGCAAACCAGTGAGCGGGGACATCTGTCTGCAGAGACCTCAGGAAACCAGTGTGAGAAAGAGACAGACAAGTGGACAGAGAGGGGCTGCCTGGGTTCCAACAGAACCCAGATCTGAGATCCAGTCCTTCCAATGTCTGCCTACCTTCCTGCCGTAGAGTTCCAGAAACACCTCAATATCCTCATATATAAATCCCCTTTATTTTAACACTAACCTGAGTAGTTCTCCAGTATCTGCAGTCAAAGAGTTCTAAATGACACAGTAATTACTTACCCTCTCCTAGCCTCAGTCTCTAAATCTATTAAGTGAAGGTAAAAATACCTACCTCACAAGGAGCTGTGAGCAATCAGTATTAGATTCCTAATGTGGTACAAAGCACAGACTCCATGATAATAGCCACTTTTAAACAGGATTGTCTCTTGTTCTGCTGCAAGAGGCTGCTAAGAATTCTCAGCACTGGTCTCTTCAAACAGTGCTTCTCACATGGCATTGTGGGCTGTTTGGGAGACACTACCATGTAGATGCAGTCCCTAGGCAGTGCAAACAATTAACATCTCAGCTGTGAACCAAAAGGGGAAAAGGTTCAGGTCCACCCAGACACACCTTGGAAAAAAGACCCAGTGATCTACTTCAAAAAAAATCATCCATTGAAAACCCTATGGAGCACAGTTCTACTCTGACACACGTGGGGTCGCCATACTGGACAGCAACTGGTATGGTACTGGTATTGTATAGCTACACTGTCTTTGCATCACCAGTCAACACTGGTTGGGGCCTTTTTAAGACATATGGACCTCCCAGAAGTAGTTGTAACTGGCACTTTTCTCCATATAGTCTAACCCATAGAGTTTGTCCTCTGTTACGTGAGACTCGTGAATCATGGCACCATGACTCAAACTATGTTACAAACTTCACACCAATCCATGGCTTCTCTGGACGTTTGCAGAACATATCCCAAGGCATTTTCACCTACCCCACCCTGCATATGTCATGATACACTTTCCTTACTGAGCCAACTCAGATGAGATCCTCACCTGGATCACATTCCTACAGCTTGTGACCTGGTGATCACTATGCTTTATGTGCATTTATTTATCCACAGTCCCCTACAAGCTTCTGGAAGTTATAATAAATATTAGACATTGTAATAAATACTCAGTTGTGTTTTAGAACAACAAACTGAATCTCACAACTGTCAGATAGCATATAGCTCCGTAGTTTGCAGAAAAGAGATCTAAGGAATTGCAAGGGGTAGCATTTATATCATACCAGTCACTTTATATGAGAAACTCCAGCCTCTAAACAACAGAACCCGGAAGTGCTCACAGTGCCTGATGAGCTAATAGTGTTATGCCCTTAAAATCTGTGTTATAGATTGAATTGCGTCCCAAAAAAATATGTGTTGTAAATCCTAGCCTCTATGCCCTGGTGTCACAGTGGTTTAAGAGCTTGGCTGCTAACCCAAAGGTTAGCAGTTCGAATCCACCAGCCACTCTTGGAAACCCTATGGGGCAGTTCTACTCTGTTCTGTAGGGTTGCTATTAGTCAGAATCGACTCAACAGCATGGGGATGACTGTGGTTATAATCTCATTCCCGGACGGGTTGTCTTCATTATGTGAATGAGGCAGGATTAGTGTAGAGTGTGTCTTGAGTCAGTCTCTTTCGAAATATAAGAGATTAAATAAGCAAGCAAGAGAAGAAGAGATGGGGGAAGAGATGTGCCAAGGCATATGAAGATCACCCAGGAGCAGAAGCTAAAAGAGACAAAGACCTTTCCCCAGAACCAACAGAAAGAAAGCCTTCTCCTAGAGCCAGTACCCTGAATTCAGACTTTTAGCTTCCTAAACTGTAAGAAAATAGATTTCTATTTGTTAAAGTCATCCACTTGTGGTAATTCTGTTATAGCAGCACTAGACAACTAAGACAGAATTTGGCACTGAGAAGGGGGGGTGCTGCTCTAACAAATACCTACAATGTGGAAGTGGCATTGGAATTGGGTAATGGGTGGAGGCTGGAAGAGTTTTAAGATCTCTAATAGTAAAAGGGAGCTTTGGTGGCATAGTGGTTAAGAGCTTGGCTGAGAAACAAAAGGTAGGCAGTTCAAATCCACCAGCTGCTCCTTGGAAATTCTATGGGGCAGTTCTACTCTGTCCTATCGGCTCGCTACGAGTCAGAATCAACTTGACGGTAACACATTTGGTTTGGTTTAATAGTAAAAGCCTAGATTTCCTTGAAGAGACTGTTGGTAGAATTAGGGACATCAAAGGCAATTCTGGTGAGGGCTCAGAAGGAAGTGAGGAGAGCTATAGAGAAAGTCTCTATCATCTTAGAGAATACGTATGACACCAACAACAGAATGTTGCTAGAAATGTGGACATTAAATGTGCTTCTGGTGAGGCTTTAAAAGAAAATGATGAACATGTGATTGGACAATGGCGGAAGGGCGATACTTTTTATGCAGTGGCAAAGAACTTGTCTGAATTATGTTCAAATCTTTGGTGGAAGGTAGAACTTGTAAGTGATGAAGTTGGATATCTGGCTGAGGAGATTTCTAAGCAAGATCTTAAAGGGGCTGCGTGGTTTCTCTTTGCTGCTTATAGGAAATGCGAGATGAAAGAGGTATACTTAAAAATGAACTGTGCAAAATGAAAACAAAACTTGAAGATTTGGAAAATTCTCTTGTACAAACTATGGACAAGTGTCCTAGAATGTTCACCAAGGATGTGGCTACACAATCGTTTGTTAAGAGGTTAAGCCTGTGACTGATGAATCTAACCAGCTACGACAGCAAAAAACCCATCAGCTTAGATCAAAGGGGACTGAGAAAGAATGAAAGGGAAGAATGTATCTGCCCCTTGGAATTCTACAGGCAAGAAACAGGCCAAAGGAGCTTTATCTGTTGTCCTCCAAGAAAAGAAAAAGACCATCCCTGAAGCAGATCAGAGATCAGCAGAATTGTTGGAAGGAGCATGGGAAGCAGGGCTGCATCGGTTTCAAAAGGATGGAGTCATGGCCTTTTACGTTTAAGAGTCAGATCTTCACCAACTTTGTTCCAGAGTGAAGGGCTGCTGTTCACAAGTGCCAGAAGGATGGAGCCAGATCCACCGCCCAAAGCTGAGGGGGCAGGACTGTCATGCCCAAGGGACAGAAGAACAGAGTCTGCCAGCACTGAGGGAGTGGGGTCACCACTCAGATGGACTAGGAGAATGGGGCCGCCCAAAGCCAAGGGAGCAGACTTGCCCTCCCAGTGGGCCTGGAAGGCGGAGCTGAAGCCCCGGGCCAAGGAGCCCCCACCCAGAATCCAGAGAGCATGGCCAACACCCAGAGTCTGGAAGGCAGGACTGTTGCCCAGATGGTTTCAGAGAAGAGAGGATTATTTTCAAACCTTGAGAACTAATGTAAATTGTTCTGCTGGGCTTTGGACTTGCTTGATGCCCATTATCCCTTCTTTCCCTCCAACTTCTCCCATTTGTAATGGAAATATCCACCGTGTGCCTGTTCCACCATTGTACTTTGGAAACAGGTAACTTGTAGTCTAGATTTCACAAGTTCATAGATGAAGAGGAATTTTGCCCCAGGATGGAAAACACCTGAAGTCTCACCCATATTTGATTTTGATGATTCAGAAGATGAGATGTTGGACCTGGAGTTGATTTAAGACTTTTGGGGTGATGTGATGGGGTGAATGTGTTTTGCATGTGGTAAGGGCATGAATTTTGGGGGGCCAAAGGGGGGAATGTTATGGATTGAATTGTGTCCCGAAAAAATATATGTTATAAATCCTAGCCTCCATGCCTGTGGTTATAATCCCATTTGGGAATGGGTTGTCTTTATGTGAATGAGGCAGGATTAATGTAGGCTGTGTCTTGAGCCAGTCTCTTTTGAGATATAAAAGAGATTAAACAAGCAAGCAAGAGAATCAGACGGGGAACAGAGATGCCGATGCATATGAAGATCGCTCAGGAGCAGAAACTAAAAGAGACGAGGACGTTCCTCCAGAGCCAACAGAAAGAAAGCCTTCCCCTAGAGCCAGCACCCTGAATTCAGACTTCCAGCCTCCTAAACTGTGAGAAAATAAATTTCTGTTTGTTAAAGCCATCCATTTGTGATATTTCTGCTATAGCAGCACTAGATAACTAAGACAGTCTGCTTAAGAATTCATACTCTAAGTCTTACTTCCAAAGTAAAATCTAATCTTTAATACAGCCAACTCAGTCCTACATAGAAAGGCAGTTTTCCTATAAGTGTAAAAAAGGCTGCTATTTTGTAACAATTACCATTAGGGCATGGGCATGCTGAACTCTAATTAAAGCTGAAAGCTAGAACATAAATTATTATCATTGATGGAATCTTAGAGACTTTTTTTAAAGCACAAAAAGGCTTCTGAGAAGTAAAAGTAGAAGAGGATTTCTTAGAACTCCTTCCTGTCAAATTAATATAAAACAACTAAGTGCAGTGTTTGATCTTGGCATAAATAGGCCAATGGAACATAGAAACAGTTTAAAACAGTACCTTCTCATAGTGCAGCTGGATTCCAAGGGCAATAATAAGATATTTATAGGAGATCTGCAACACAAAACAAAGTCATTTTAAATCAGTACCCAAGAAGCGGCAGCTCGAGGGCCGACTAAGGCCTCAGATGTGCATGGCCAACATGCGCTTCACTTTTCCAATGTGGGTGACTTGGGGCTGTGGGTGGTGAGCAGGCAGGAAGAGAGGGATGCACGTTCCAGCCTACCATTGTGCCCCCCACGCCCACCCCCATGCTCTCTTGCCTCACATCTCACTGCTTCACAGATATCTAGCAATCTGCCCGGCCCCTGAAACCTTGGGACTCCTGTATTTTTACACAGTGGAGAATGATAGCAGAGAAGCTACATTTATTTGGGCAGTGCTTGTATTAACACTTTTTCATGTTGAGGGGTAGGAGAATGACTTCCTAATCTTAAAAGACAATCACTTCCTTTAAAATCCATGGTGTAATATGTGAATCCCAAGCAAAACTGACTTATCATATGGATTAGACCAATATTATCATTGGGAAACTGCTATTTGGAGAGTCATTAGAAAGAATGTGATGCAGTGTACTTGATTTAATGATCTGTATGGGATGGAAAAGTCCCCTCTTCAATTCTGTTACCTCCTTGCCATTGTCTGTGTGGATGCAGTTCTTGTCTGGGCTAAGTTCAACCACTCTCGCTTTGATCCATTCTACTCCAGATGGAATCACACTCGCCGTGGGACGACCAGATGAGGACAACTGTTTGGCACCAGCACCGACCAGCGTCCAGATTGGCTGGTAAAAATGTTTCTGAGAAACAAAGTATTTGAGGATTCATTTCAATCTGAGGCTGATCAAAATGCTCATATATAAAGATACATGAGCTAGACTCTCTCAATTACTCCCTTCTGACCCTTGGAGCATGGCATAGAAGTCTCCAGAAGGTCAGTTCCCCACTACTGGTGTGTCCTATTACGTTAAGCTCTGACAGACAGTCACCCAACCATAGGAATTTCTGGCAAGGTCATAAAAAAAAGTCATAAACTATCTTTAGCAACCATTGTATTACTTATCATATCACTGAAAGTTGATTTCCTGTTTAATATGTACATTCTACATATACACATATATATACATACATGTTATTGGTATATTTGTATGCAGAAGTAGAAAGAAACTCCAGCCCAGCAGCCTAAATATGGCTCCTCAGAAGTATGTAGGGACTATGGGAAGCCTAGAAAGTTTTCAGCCACTTCTTGAAGATCCTCGTAACCTCATTAACTTCCAACTGTATTTCCAAAGCCCACCGGGAAGTGCACACACTCCCTATTAGTCCCCCTCTCCTTTCTCAGAGGTCTTACACCCAAAGTCTGTAAGGACCAGATCCTACCTCACAAAGCAACATATGCCCACACTTTCACTGTTTTCTGGAGTTTTCTTGTTAGATCCACTCTTGATCTTAGTCGTGAAAGTTTTAGACTCAGTGGCAAGGACAGATTGGTTAAGTGGCCTCTCAGAATTCCATCTCACTCATAGAGTGGACTAGGGGACCCAGAGCTCTCAACATTGCCAAAATGCTTCAAAGTAGTAGGACAGGACTGCTCTGAAGGGGACAGGAGGAATGACTTTGCAAGCTCCCTTCAGCCAATAATGATCAAAAAGGAGAGGAAGAGGGATCACCAGTTGTGAGAATTCATCCATTTCAAGGCCAACTTGAACAGGAAGCGGAATGAAAAAAACAAGCTCAGGATTTTTTATATATTGAACAAGCATGAGCTCCAGCAATCATTAAACCAGGCACAGGAGGAAAAATGCCGAAGTCTGAGCCATTGGCTGCTCCTCTGCCTTCCCTGAGGCTCCAGAGACTGCTGTGTGTGCGTCCTCACAAGGCAGGTCAGAGGTTATTCTGGCCTCCTGAATTGCGTCCAGTCCCTCAGAAGAGCTGGTTTCATGACAAAGAGAAGTCCCACTGGGAGGCCTGCCCATGGGTTGGTCATGATACACTATACACCAGAGAGAATGTCCACCTGATATAGCTTACAGATCATTCTTACTGAAAATGTTGTCACTGAATTGAAGGGACACCACTTAAAAAGGGAAGTGACACACAGCACCCTCTAGCCTCCTCTGAGAGCACAGAGAAAGAACAGGCGATTACAACAAAGCCCAGCTAGTCTATTCAATATTGGGGAGACATCTCGAAATGGATGTGCCCTTTTTGCCCACCCCCACTCGCACCTAAACAGGCACTGAATCCATTTTGCTCTTCCCTCCCAAAGACACACCCCCCAGCTGGTGCATGTCTAGTTCCTTGGGAAACAGGCAAACTGCCAAAGTCCTGAATATTTTTCTGAAGTTTTTGGACAATCTTAAAATGTTTCTCATGAAATAGTGCCTTACAGACACTTCCCAACCTAGTCTTCCCTTCTACTGACTGCTACCTTTTTCTGCCTTATAACTTGTTCTCTTCCTTGCTCCATCTTCCCTGACCCCTGTTACTTGCACTTACATTTCTCAAACCCACTGACTCCCTTCCAGAGGGTCTTATCTCTGATCCTACCTGGAGAGGGGATGAGGAGATGGGGGAGATGGAACTTCAAGTTCTTCCAGGCAGGAACAGAGATAAGAAAGTGGAATGGCGATCGATTTTCTCCTGGACATGGGATTGGGGGTGGGAAGGGAACACAGAAAGCCTCTACTTTCTCCCAATCCTATTGGACATGCTGCTTCTTGTGCCCAGAAGCACTAGCATGAAGTCCCAGTGCCTGACATTTATCCCACCCCATCCCTTCCTGACACACATGCACACACATGCACACACTTACCCACTCAACAGGGGAGACTTACCTCACTGGGCTCAACAATGGCCACATTCTCTGCACCAACTTTCCTCTTCATGCGGGCGGCCATGGTGATGCCACCACTGCCCCCACCCAGCACCAGCACCTCATAGTGGTTCTTGGCTGCACAGCTGGCTCCTGTATGCAGCTGAAGTGGGCCAGCCTGTGGGGTGCCCAGCCTGAGGAAGCAGGCAAAGAGCCGAGTGCAGGGACCAGATACCACGGGGACCAGCGGGGTCATCTTTAGGGTGGGTCAGGCTAGAAGGGAACAGGCAAGGTTATGAATGCTAAGGAAGGGATCGCTATGGTACCAGAGCATTTTCTTTCAGGGAGGAAGGGGAGGCCAAGATCCAGCCAGCTCCAGCTGCTGCCCTCAATCTCCTCTCAAGACCATTTTCTCCTTTGGCTAAGTTCCCATGGTCTCCTAGGACAGCTCGATTAATAGCTAACAATTAGCTGAATTTTCCATTTCCCCTCTTCCTCCTTCTCTTAAGCTATCTAAAACTCGTTGCCGTCGAGTTGATTCCAACTCATAGCAACCTTATAGGACAGAGTAGAACTACCCCACAGGGTTTCCAAGAAGCGGCCGGTGGATTCGAACTGCCGACCTTCTGGTTAGCAGCCAATCTCTTAACCACTGTGCCACCAGGGTTCCTCAAGCTACCTAGGATGCTACTATAAAGAAGCCCTGTTGGTGCAGTGGTTAAAGTGCTCAGCTGCTAAATGAAAGGTCAGTGGTTCAAATCGACCAGGAGAAAGATGTGGCAGTCTTCTTCTGCAAAGATTACAGCCTTGGAAACCCTACAGGGCAGTTTTACTCTGTCCTATAGGGTCACTATGAGTCAGATTCAACTTGACAGCAGTGGGTTTGGGTGTTTTGAGGGGGTTAGGATTCTGTTATAGGACCCTGGGTGGCACAAATGGTTTGCGCTCAACTACTAACCTAAAAAAGTTGGCAGTTCAAACCTACCCAGCAGCACTATAGGAGAAAGGCCTAGTGATCTGCTTCTGTAAAGTTTACAGCCAAGAAAACCCTATGGAGCAGTTCTACTCTGTAACACATGAGAATTGACTCAATGGCAATAGGTTTGGGTTTTTTTGTTTGTTTTTGGTTTAGGATGTTGTTTGAACCAGGTATCCCCCACCCTTTAAGTTTATGTCTACCATTAAATCTATGACATCATCTGATGTATCCAGCAGCTACCCATTCTCCTCTCAGGCACACTCCTCAACTCCTTCTTTGGCTTTTCAGTCCATCAGTCCACAGATAGAGACTGTATAATTCCGGCCATAAGGGCACCTGAGACCTTGCAGAAACAGGAGTAGTCCAGCAAGAAACCCACTGTTCAGGACCCACCTTCTGAACTCAGAGTTCACGCCAAAGCCTCAGTCCCACTTAGAGACAGGCCTCCTGGTTCTGTGCCAGGAGCATGCAATTGAATCAAATCACTGGATGCAGAAATGCAAGCAAAGGCCCTCCACACCTTCAGCAATTTCAACTAGATAATAAAAAAGCCATAAAGGAGCCCTGCCTGGTATCATAAAGTTATATTTTATGTACATAATCTGCACATGCTGCTGACTAGTCTTTTGTTATATTCAATTCAGTAAGTGATTTCTCCTTAATAGTTTTTCCCAGAGATACCCTTTACTTTTAGGAAAAACGTGTTTCTACTCTGAGCAGTGAGGAAATTAAAGCTTCCCAAAGACTGGTTTTTGCTTCACCCTGTCCGTAGAATTGGCCTCATATCTTGGATGTCATCTGCTTGGTATCACTGGAAGGGCCCAGACTCAATATCTCCTCCTCTGTACGTTACAGTGCTCCAAATCCGCCATTATGGTTAGTCCTTTGGGTGAAATACTGCTACAGGAACTCTTTATTGAAATGCAAATGCCCAGGTGGGAAATAATGCTTTTAGCTGCTAAGGTTGCTAACTTCTTAATGGAAATAATCTACTTATATCATTTTCCCCACTTACTAGAGAAAAAGATGGCTCCATGAGGGAATTAGAGAAAGGTGAGAAGGGAGAAAGGGCTGTAAAAGGAAGGGCTCTGGGGGAAGGGGAAACAAGTGGGGGTGGGAGTGGGAAGGAGGATCCAGGGGCGCTAATTTTAATTAAGATTAACTCTGTTCCAGAGTTTCGGCACCTCTGACCTTGTCTGAAACATTTCAGATCTGAGAAGCAACCCAGAGCTGAGGGAGGAGCCTTGGGAGGCCCACAATAAGGCGAGTAGGCTGGTTCATTATTGCTGCCAGTTTAAAATTAGTATACACCTTCAGAAAACGACATTTATCATCCTTCAACCTTGTATTTCCATTTCTGGGAATCGAGTCTAAGGAAATAACCTGTAATATTGAAGAAGAAGTGGGAAAAAAACTATCACGAAGATGTTTCTCACACTTATTCACAATATGGTCAATCCTCAATTAACTGGTCTATGGGTTGGGCTGATTACATTTCTGGGGACAGAAAAAACAACTCTAGGCTCTGCACAGATCAGGGAAGGTGCTGGTCCCGATTGATGAAGCCAAGGTTAATCTATGATTATTTCAATCTAATATGGTTGGGGGAAGGGTAGGCAGAGCAGCCTGAATGGCAAAACATTCGGGTAAGATTAAGTAAAATACAGTTACACACAATGACTTGTGTTGCCTTTTAAAATTATATTTCCAAAGACAATATAAAATGCTTATGTTATGATCAGGATACAAGTTGAAAATACTGTATGATCTCAACTATGCAAAAGGAAATGCATAGAAAAAACAAGATAGCCAAAGTTAACAGTGGGTGAGTGGTTTCCTCTGGGTTGTAGAATAATGGGTGGTTTTGATTTCTTCTGCTTTTCTGCATTTTATAAAAATTTCTATCATATTCAAGGGTAAGTCAAAAAGTACTGCTACAAGGGTTCCAGTTCATACAGTTCCAAACAAAATGTGTTTAAACATGTCTCCGTGAGCAGTGTATGGCCGCAGACAAGTTCTCTCAGTAATACACTTGTCTTACTCTCGTTAGGGTGCCTTCAAAAAAAATGATACTTTTTGTGCCTTGCATAAAAATGATTTTGAGGTCAGGGATAATATCAAATTTTTAACAAAACTCAGGTGGACTTCTTCCCAAATCATTGAAGCTTTGCAACAAGTTCATGGGAATGCTGCCCCACATAAAACAGCAGTTTTTAGATGGATCAAGCATTTTAAGGAAGGTTGGGAAGACCTCAAAGATGAGCCAAGAGAGGGAAGATGCTCAGAAGTTCATGTCAACTATTTTTTGGGGATCCCAAGGGTATAATCTTGATAAATTTTCTCAAAGGACACAGGACGTTCACGGGGGCTTGTTATGAAGAAGTTTTAAGAAAACTGCCTTGGTGAGAAAAAGGCCAGGAGAGTTGCACCAAGGAATCCTTTTCCATCACAACAATGCACCTGCTCATTCTTCAAGGGTAGCAAGGGCTGTCCTACGAGAATTTCACTGGGAAACCTTACCCCATCCACCCTACAGCCCTAATGTTGCCCCTTCAGGCTTCTTTTTGTTCCCAAAACTCAAAGAACATTTAAAAGGAACACAATTTCAGTCCCTTGAGGACGCCAAAACTGCCGTTTTGACATGGTGTAAATAGAAGAGCACAGAATTCTTCGGAAAAGGGCTAGAGAGATGGAAACACTGCCTTCAGAAGTGTATAGACCTAGATGGAGGATATGTCGGGAATCGATAGCTTCACATTTTAATATTTTTGTTTAATAAAGATTTCTATGATTTTGTAGCTACACTATTTGATTTACCCTTGTACATATATTAATCTTATACTCATAAAATATTTATTTTAATTATAATAACTAAATGTATTAAGTGCTTTATACAAATAAGCATTTAACTTAAGAGTTGGCTACCATTGTCATACCCGTTTTACAGATGCTAAAATTGAGGCAGGGAGCGGTGACTCTCTCTAGGTCATGCAGCCTGTAAGCAGTGGACTGTGATTTGAACCCAGGCACTCTGGTGCCAAAGCCTCAGCTTTAGACCACTATGCCCTATTATTTATGATCTTTAAACAACTACGTATCAACAACAACAAAAATGCTTATGAGATAATGTTAAATGCAAAAAAAGTCCACGCTTCCAGGAATACAGAAACCGTTTTTCCATGATACTGTCATCTACATCTTAGACCCATGGAAAGAGCTTAAAGTATATATTGTGTTATACTGAAAGGAAATTTACCAATTGTTAACAATGACTTTGGAAGGACTATAATTGATTTTTTTCTTCTTCTTTCTGTTTCTTGGTTTTTCCCAAGTTTTCTTTAATGAACCTTACATTTTAATTTTTTTTTAATTCAGTTTGATTTTTTTTTTTTTTTTTGAGGTTGAGGAATGGAGGTAATCAGCAAGTAGGGTGTTGCTGTTTGGTTTGGAAGGAAGAAGAAATTGTACAGCGAATACACAGTCGCATCCTGCCTTTCTTTCTAGGTGTCCTCAGAATGACAGAATCACAACAAAACTTCTCACTTCCCAGAAAAGGCAAACTATTTTCTCATGGCCCAGACATCTATATCTTAGCTCCATCAACCAACAAAAAGAGTTTAAAAAAAAAAAAAAAAGACCACCTATCTAGGAGGTAGATCTATCTAGAAGTGGCCTAGCTAAGTTTCTGGTCTCCAGCTACTTCATTTGTCTTAGTTATCTAGTGCTGCTTAACAGAAATGCCACAAGTATTTGGCTTTAACAAACATAAATGTATTCTCTCATAGTTTAGGATGCTAAAGTCCAAATTCAGGGCTCCAGCTCCAGGGGAGGCTTTCTCTCTCTATCAGCTCTAGGGGAAGGTCCTGGTCATCAATCTTCCCCTGATATAGGGGCTTCTCAGTGCAGAGACCCAGCGTCCAAAGGACACGCTGTGCTCCTGGCACTTCTTGCTTGGTGGCATGAGGTCCCCCGTCTCTCTACTAGCTTCTCTCTTTTATATCTCAAAATAGACTGACTCATGATACAACATAATCCTGTAGATTGTGCCCTGCCTGGTTAACATAATTGCTTCTAATCCTGCCTCATTAATATCAGAGAGATTAGGCTTTACAACACATAGGACAATTAGATCAGATAACAAAATGGAGGACAATCACACAATACTGGGAATCATGACCTAGCCAAGTTGATACACATTTTAGGGGGACACAATTCAATTCATAACACCATCTGAGGTTATTTGACCTCCTAGCTCCCTTCCAGGCTAACACCCCATGGTTCTTCTCTTGAAAGAGGAAGTAGTTATACAAATATTTTTCTCGCTCAGCCAAGAAGGCTAGTTTCTGTTTTATTTCAGCAGTTATCTGTAACCCATTTCTGGATTTAACATTTGTAAACACAAAGTCCTTTGAACCAGTTTTATCAGCTTCATTAATAACATCCACAAAGTGGAATGCCCAGGACTTTGCAATCAAATTTCACTTTTGAGCTATAAACAATTTCAAAAACACAAAAGAATGTGTTAAAGGAAATATCCCAAGTTTCAAAATCCCTAGCTCCTACCACCAGAAAATCTTGATAATTCTCTCCATCTAACAGTGTAACATTATCTAAACTTTCAGATCAGAAAGGCCAGAACCATAATCTAATGCTGTTTCTGTAGAAAGTGGGGCATGATCCAACGCCAAAGACTAGAAACAACCCAGGGCAACAACGCAGGTCATTATTTTTTATATCCTACTTTGGAACCAACAGGAATTCCTGATCTAAGCCAACGCTACATCAACAACTAAAAAACAGACAGTTGAAGGAAGCAACAGTCACACAATCTTAACAACAGAAGGCTAAAGGCAAAAACAAAGGCCAAACTTGACCCTGAAGTTGCAGAGAACCTCTGTCAACAAAATAACTAAAAAGCATAAATCTAATGTGGCTTCTTAGTCTCCTCAGAAGGTAGCCTTAACTGTATATACTTGTGAGGTTAAGAAATAAGAATTAACTACCAATAATACAGGAGTTCTGCTGGTGCAGTGGATAAGCACTCAGCTGCTAACCAAAAGGTTGGTGGTTTGAACCCACCAGCCACTCCATGGGAGAAAGATGTGGCGGTCTGCTCTCATAAAGATTACAGCCTTGGAAACCCTGTGGGACCATTCTACTCTATCCTAAAGGGTTGCTATAAGTTGGAATTGACTCGATGGCAATGGGTTTCGTTTTTTGGATTTACCAATGATGCAGAAGAATGTGGCCACTTACTCTCTATATTTTTACAAGGTAGAACACACACACACACAAACACACTTTTAAAAAAATCAATAAATGAGGCAAATTTAATTTTCATTTAGCAAGTGGCACATGTAACACATTTTACATTTAAGTAATGTCATGATTTTAACCCTAAATATATTGAATGCCTCCTTCAAAAGATCAAAATTAATGCTTTCATTTATCTACGACCTACCTGGAGAAGTAAAAATCCCTGTTGATTGTCTGAGAGAAAAGAAAGCTGCCTGGGCATCTCCTATTTACATCGCTGGCCACTGGCTCCAGGCCCTGGTCTAAACAGGTCTTGGTAGTCTGCACCTTTCCACAGCCACCCTTCCTGGACAAGCAGTGCAGATGGCCTGTGTCAAAAACTCCCTAATCTCATGTCATGTGACATGCCACGCACTGGGTTGTGAGAAGCTATGACACCTGGCTGAGTTCAAAAAGAGCTCGCCTCTAAGCAAGAGAATAAGCAGGGTTTGTTAAGGTGTTCCCAAATGTCTGTCAAGCCAACGAGGCTTATTGTCAACCTTTCAGCAATTTTGCTTTTAGGGAGACTGTCGGTCGTTTTCATACGGTTCACAGTTGTTTTATCTCAAGCCTACAACAAGCTGGGCCCTCTTTGCTTTGGGTCTCAATAACCACGGGACCAGCCTTTAACAGATGGTTTTTGTAGAACGCTTCCAAAACCAAAGAGGAAAACAGACAACAAACACCTTCCAGCTCTTCGCCACCCTCCCTGTTCCTCCTACCAGGCCTCTCAGTCACCAGCTTCCCTGGGTCAGGCTTACTCTGAAATGTATGTTCCAATGGTCTGGATCCCTGTGGCTTCTGATCTCTGAGACACAAGTGAGCCCCATCTACCCAGCATGGTCAGGCTTACTCCAAGTGTCCGGGTGGTGAGACTCCTGGAACACTCCTTTTCTTCCACTAGATCCTCCTGCGTGGGCTTTATAAACCAGTGCCATAATCAAACC
Organism: Dugong dugon; assembly: GCA_030035585.1. Taxonomy (NCBI): domain Eukaryota; kingdom Metazoa; phylum Chordata; class Mammalia; order Sirenia; family Dugongidae; genus Dugong; species Dugong dugon. The sequence goes on along the minus strand of CM057472.1, from coordinate 13,820,926 downwards.
AGTTGCTATCAAGTCAGTTCCAACTCATAGCGACCCCATGTGCCAGAGCAGAACTGTGCTCCCTGGGGTTTTCAGTGACTGACTTATCAGAAGTAAATCACCAGGCCTTTCTTCTAAGCAGCCTTGAGATGGACTCGAACTTCCAACCTTTTGGTTAGCAACAATCAGAGTTAACCATTTGCACTACCCAGGGAATCCTGGGCTTTATAGGCCTATTTAATTAAGTTAGCACTTAGGCTATCATTAGCTATGTATACTTCTCTTAATTGAACTATTTCCAGAGGGCAGGATTTGACCGGAAAAAGTAAAGAAACTATGATCATAATAATAGCTAACATTAATTGAATTACTAGTTTACTAGTTGCATTCTATCTATGTCTCAAGAATCTTCACAACAACTCTAAGAAGGAGGTGTTAACATCCCCATTTTACAGAAGAGAAAATTGAGGCTTACAGTAAGGTTAAAGAACTTGCCTAAGGTCACATCACTAATTAAGGACAGAGCTTAATTCAAACTGTTTGACCCCTTGCTTGAGTTCTCACGGTGGCGAGGCCAAGAGCTAATTCAGGACAAACGCCTACAAGCTAAACCTGATTTTCACTCCAAATTAAAACAGCTTTATTGAGTCCCATGGAATGGGATGACAGGGAACATATGGCAGGAAATTTTAGCTTGCTAAATAAGTTGAAAAGAAAATCTAAGATGGGGGTAGGTAAGGTGCAATAATAGCATTGATATAATTTTTAAGAGTCTTTGTCTTTCAGGAATATACACTGAGACTTTTACAGTTGAAATGATTTGGATTTTGCTTCAGAATATTACAAGAGGTTGAAGCCAGTGAGGGTGTAAATGAAACAAGATTGGCCGTGAGTAGATAATAATGTGAAGCCAGCTGATGGGTACACAGGGGTTCCTTATGGTATTCTATTTTTGTACATGTTGGAATTTTCCACAATAAAAAGTTAAAATGGATGAGTGAATGAAATAGCAAAAATAAAGGTGTGTCACAGCTGACATTGGCTTTGCTCTACAGACACTGAAATGTTAAACCAAACGAAACCAAACTTCTTGTCATCTGCCTCAATTCTGACTCACAGCGACCCTATATGAACTGCCCCATAGGATTTCCAAGGAGCGGCTGGTGGATTTGAACTGCCGACCTTTCGGTTACCAGCCATAGTCTTAACTATTGCGCTATATAGGGGTTCCTTATGGTATTCTATTATTGTATATGTTGGGATTTTCCACATTGAAAAGTTAAAATGAATGAGTGAATTAAATAGCAAAAAAAAAAAAGAATTAAAAAAAAGCGTGTCAGAGCAGACATTGGCTTTGCTCTGTGGACACTGCAATGTTAAGTTCTGGGTGTATTTCAAGAAAGAGCAAGACAGACACAACTTATAATCATATGTGCAGAAAGCCTTACAATTCACAGTGCCCACACTTGAGCCCACGCTTGAGGTATTGCTACAACTTTACAAAAGGGGAAACTGAGGCTCAGAGAGGTGAGGTCACACAGTGAGTTAGGAGCAGGGCTTGAGCTAGAATGAGTTCTCTCTGCATAGAGCAACTTTTTCTGAAAGCCCTTTGCAGAAGCAACAGAAACATTAGCAGGAGCTAGAGATTCAGAGGTGGGGAAGCTCCCAGCCTGAACTTCTCCCAGCTCCAGATCTCAGGACGGCCTGTCTGCTTGGACAAGGCAGGGCCAAGTGGCCCCACACACCTTCTCCCAGAGGGGCAGGCCTCTCGGAAGGGGCAGATCCAGGTTTGATGGGCAATAAAGCCTGTACAATTGGTGGGGGGGCTGCTTTAAGAAAAAGAAAACAAAATTGCAAATATAAAATTAGGTACAAAACTTAATATTTATCTAGAATGAGAAAAGAAATCACAACAATTTCCTGGAGACTTGATGATTCAGGACCTTTTCTTCTGAGTTCTCTTCTAGGCAATTTATCAGAAATACTTACAACTTGGCTTGCCCGCCCCTCCTGGAACACTCTGCAGCTCCCTGCACTCACAGGGCCTGTGCAAGAGAGGCCTGCCCAGAAGCTTAAGCTTTGTTTCTGGGTAAATCCACCTTTGGTGACTACAGCACTCCCCTAGGACACTCTGCTCGCACACCGTCATGGATTGAATTGTGTCCCCCAAAATACGTGTCAACTTGGTTAGGCCATGATTCCCAGTATTGTGTAGTTGTCCACCATTTTGTGATCTGCTGTGATTTTCCTATGTGTTGTAAATTCCAGTCTCTGCCTGTGGTTAAATGAGGCAAGATTAGGCTATGTAAAAGCGGATTAGGGTGGAATGTAACACTCTTACTCAGGTCACATCCCAGATCTGACGTAAGGGGAGTTTCCCTGGGGTGTGGCCTGCATCACCTTTTACCTTATAAGAGATAAAAAGAGAGAGAAACAAGCAGAGAGGTGGGACCTCCTGCCACCAAGAAAGAAGCCCTGGGAGCAGAGTGCATCCTTTGGACTCAGGGTCCCTGCGCTGAGAAACTCCTAGACCAGGGGGAGACTGATGACAAGGACCTTCCCCCAGAGCTGACAGAGACAGAAAACTTCTCCTGGAGCTAGTGCCCTAAATTCAGACTTCTAGCCTCCTAAACTGTGAGAGAATAAATTTCTCTTTGTTAAAACCATCCACTTGTGGTACTTCTGTTATAGCAGCACTAGATGACTAGAAGACCCACCCTTAAGGAATTTGCTGAACAAGGAAGCCCCTCCTTATACCAGCCCCGACCTTTGCCAAGCCGCTCCCACATAACATACCTGCTTTGGGCAATCTGAAACTCAGTCACAATCCCTATTGTGAAACTTGTTCATCACTGCCCTGCACCAGGCTCCTGGGTGCCGGCACTGTGCTAGGGCTCCAGGTGGGCACTGACATCCCCATTTTACGACCAGGTAAAGTCAGGCTGAAGGAGACTGGTCACATCCTCAAGGCCACACAGCCAATAAAGAACAAAACCAGCATTCCAACTGGAAGGAATAGGAAGGAGCAAGGGAGGGAACCAAAGCAAACATGATCACTTTCTCTGTTATATGGAGGACACTCCCAGGATTAAACCCTTCAGCCTGTGATTTAAATTGTAAAAGGGCAGGTCCAAATCTGGAGAAATATCAGGAAAGAAATTGTTACTGTCTCTGGATTAGCAGTGCTTTGGGTGCCAGGAAAACGCCAAACATTGCCCTATACATGCTATGGGGCATGATCTCATCTTAATGAAGTACGTCCCAATAATGTATGCAAAACACACCCAGCATTTATCTCGGCAGTGGATTAGACAGTTGGTGAAACCAGGAAGGCAACTGACTGCCTCCCCTTCCTGGAGATTCTGTGAGTCCTATGTTAAAATGCATGCACCGAGCGTTCAGACAGACGGAAGATTTTACATGTTTATCAAATTTTGGCTGAGCTCGTTCTCCTTACATACCCACTGAACTGTCAGGTGGCATTTAGCATGCAATTTAATTGCATATTACTGTAGAATGCTGTAATTATCTGGGTGGTTGGGCCAAATGTTTGCAGCTAAATAACAGTTACAGTATGATTCCCTAATGCAATAATTACTCTGGAAGAATAAAGCACCTGGCCTTCCTTTGCTCTGTCAACTATACCACCCACCCCATGGGGCCTGGAGCTATCTTTTTCACCAAGGCAAGTTTTCACATCGCTTTTATTCATTTAACCTTGATAGAGAGGGAAATGTCATCAGGCAGAGATGCTGGGAAAGATGCTCAAGGATTGGGTTTTCTGCAGGGTATGTATGAAAATGCAGGTTTACACCAATACTGAACTTGTCACAAACATACAGTGACCAAATTTTCAGAACGGAAAATCAGGACACACAATCTAAGCTATACTTTTATTTACAGATTGTATTTCCTGCACAAAATGTATACAAATTAAATTACTATGCATATATCAGTGTATATTACGGAAAGAATTACGTGAACTCTGCTGCTGCTTAAGAATGTTTCCACGAACATTCCATTAGTGTCTGCTGATAGACAGAGACTGTCCCCCCCCAGCCCTGGTCACATTCCCAGGCTATCAGCTTTGGGCACTAAGGGAAGAACAGCAGAGCTTGCCAGTTGCTGATAACACAGGCCAAGGGCAAGGGGAGCCAAATTTCAGGGGAAAGTTTTTTAAACATTACGAGGTCTAATTTAAATATTTACATGTTGAAAATAAACCATGAACAGAGCTAGAAGAAAAATTAAGTGGACATGTATGTCATCTCTGAGTAAAATAAAAACTTCCTTAGCACAACACCAAAGATGTAAATCAGAAAGAACATCAATGATTTGAATACTGTAAAATATTTTTTAAATTTTTCTGCAAGTTATTCTCTGTTTGCTCCCTCCCTCTGCATACAACCTGCACCCTTTTCTGCCCTGCTCTGCCCCAGAGGCTGACTACATCACTTGGGCTCCCTCACCCTCTGGCTTCTGGTTGGTTTCAGCCAGTGGGAGGTGTTGGCAGGAGCTCAGAGGGAGTCAAAAGAACAGTTTGGGTATTTCTTCTCCATTTTTTCCTTGCTTTGGGTCATGCCTGGAATTGGGCAGTGGACAGAGGCTAGAAGAACATTGAAGAATATGATTTAAAAAGAACAACAAACCCTAGATTGCCCCGAACAGACTGTTAGTAAAAGTATGAATATTAATGAACGTGTTAGTGAAGACTCAGAAAAAAGTGAGAAGCATGGAAGAGAAAACATACATAACCTTAGAGAATAGACCTAAATTGTCATGAACAATTAGTAGAAATATGGATGTTAAAGGCACTGCTGGTGAGGGCTCAAAAGGAGATGAGGAGCATGTTAGTGGACACTGGAGAAAAGGAATTCCTGTTACAGAGTGGCAGAAAGCTTAACAGAATTGTGCCCTGCAGCTGTGTGGAAAGCAGAATTTGTAAATGATGAAATTGGACATTTAGCTGAGGAGATTTCCAAACAAAGTGTTGAAGGTGCTGCATTCAGGTAAATTAAAGGAACAACTGGTAAACAAAAAAAGGAACTAAGACTTGATAATTTGGGAAATTCTAAGCCTATCCAGATTGCAAAATATGTTAAAATTAAGAGATAGGAGTGAGGAAAGTGTGCTCTAGAGAGAAAGCCAAACATGGCTGTACAACCTTTTGTTAATACCTCAGAAAGACCAAAAAGTCAGATTATTCAGTTACACAAAACGTTCTTTGAAAGGAGGAAGCTTGTGACTCATAGATCCCCTCAGACATCTCGGCAGAAGACAAAAATAGAGATGGTATTATCGAGGAAAGATCTTCTATCTACTGGAGTGAACCCCTGTGACATACACAGGAGATCCACAAGGTTCTTGAGAATTTTATATCAGCAGAAACACTGCGAAACTGGACAGGCCTCTCTTGCCCTCTGGCTTCTAACTAGGTTCAGTCAATGGGAGGCACCAGTAAGAGATTTGAGGGTGGGAAGAGAGTGAGGTCAGGTATTTATTTCCCAGCCCCAAATGAAAGGTATTGGGTCTCCAAACTTCTACTGGCAGGAAACAGGCTGATAAAACTACTTAGGTGCAAACACCTGCTACACTCGTTGCCATCAAGTGGACTCCGATTCATAGGGACCCTACAGGACAGAGTAAAACTGATCAATAGGTTTTTCAAGTTGCAGCTGGTGGATCTGAACTGCCGACCTTTCGGTTAGCAACTGAGCTCTTAACCACTGTGCCACTAGGGCTCCAAACACATGCCACATTTCATAAAAAATTAAGGAAGGTTCAGAGGGCAGAGCCATAGGCCCAGAGGGCAAAGCCAAGAACCATACAAATTATTGCCAGGCCTTGAAAACTTATGGAATTTGCCCAGCTGGATTTTGAAATTCATGAGACCAGTGACTCCTTTTTTCCTTTTATTTTCTCTCTTTTTGAACCAGAATGTCAATACTGTCATCCTATGCCTGCCCTACCATTGTACTTTGGGAGAAGATATTTGTTTCTTTAGTTTCACAGGTCCACAGATGGAGAGGAATTGTGCCCTGGGATGAATCACACCCAGAACCTCACCCATACCTAACTTAGGTGATTTAAATGATGAGATTTGAGACTTTTTTTATCATTATTATTGCACCTTAGGTGAAAGTTTATGGAGCAAATTAGCTTCTAATTCAAAAATTCATACACAAATTATTTCATGACATTGGTTGCAATCCCTGCAATGTGTCAGCACTCTCCCCCTTTCCACCTCAGTTTCCCCATTTCTAGTCATCCAGTTTTCCTGTCCCTTCCTGCATTCTTGTCTTTGCTTTTGGGCTCGTGTTGCCCATTTGGTCTCATATACTTGATTGAACTAAGAAGCATGCTCCTTACGTGCAATATTATTTGTTTTATAGGTCTGTCTAATCTTTGGCTGAAAGGTGGACTCTAGGAGTGGCTTCAGTTCTGAGTCAGAAGGGTGTCCAGGGGCTAAAGTCTCAGGCTTTCCTCCAGTCTCTGTCAGACCAGTAAGTCTGGTATTTTTTGTGAATTTGAATCTTTTTTCTACATTTTTCTCCAGGACCCACTATTGTGATCCCTGTCAGAGCCATTGGTAGTGGTAGCCAGGCACTATCTAGTTCTGCTGGGCTCAGGCTTGTGGAGGCTGTGGTTCATGTGGTCCGTTAGTCCTTTGGACTAATATTTTCCTTGTGTCTTTGGTTTTCTTCAATCTCCTTTTCTCTGAACATGATGGGACCAATATTTTAGATGTCCATTCGCAAGCTTTAAGACCCTAGACACTACTCTCCAAAGTAGAATGTAGAACATTTTCATTTTCTTCATGAACTACGTTATGCCAATTGACTTAGAAGTCCCCCAAGACCATGGTCCCCAGCACTCAGCCTCAGTATCTCAGTCCCTCAAGGTGTTGGGATGCTTCTGGGAAGCTTCTATGACTGTGCTTCCTTTGTGCTCTGTTATATATATATGTGAATATTCATACCATAATACAAATATGTAAAAATATCCACAGCCTAACCTATATATGTACTCCTATATGCCCTCCTTCCCCTATTCAGCATACATATCTGCCTATGTACCTGCTTGTAAGTTATTATTTGTTTTTACTGTTGTTGTAGGGTTGTATATGCTATAGTATTTACTGTGGTTTCTCTTTCTTTTTTTCTTGTGTCCCTCTACATGTCTTCCTTTGCCTTGATTAAGTTGTGCTGACTTCCCCTATATTGTGCACTGTCTTTTCCTTCACCAAAGCTAACATTTGTCTACTACCTAGTTAATGATTTCCTTTCTCTACCCCCTACTCCCTCATAACCAGCAAAGATTGTTTCTTTCTGTGTATAAACCTTTTCTTGACTTTGTATAATAGTGATCTCATACAATATTTGTCCTTTTGTGATGACTCATTTCACTCAGTAATGCCTTCCAGATTCATCCATGTTGTGAGATGTTTCACGGATTCATCATTGTTCTTTATCATTGTGTAGTATTCTACTGTGTGTATGTACCATAATTTGTTTATCCATTCATCTGTTGATGCGCACTAGGTTGTTTCCATCTTTTTGCTACTGTGAATAATGCTGCTATGAACACGAGTATCTGTCTACTCGTGTGATGGCTATTATTTCGCCAGGATATATTCCTAGGAGTGTGATTGATGGATCATACGGTATTTCTATTTCTAGCTTTTTAAGGAAGCGCCACATCGTTTTCCATAGTGGTTATACCATTTAACATTCCCACCAGCAGTGTATGAGAGTGCCAACCTCCCTACAACCTCGCCAGCATTTATTGTTTTCGGAATTTTTGATCAGTGCCATTCTTGCAGGGGTGAGATGGTATCTCATCATTTTGATTTACATCTCTCTAATGGCTAATAATTGCAAACACCTTTTCATGTATTTGTTGGCTGCTTGAATGTTCTCTTTGGTGAAGTGTCTGGAGATTTGAGACTTTTGAGATGATGAAATTTAAATGAGATTTTGGACTTAGAGCTGATGCTGTAAGGAGTTGACATTTTGGGAACCTTGGAATGGAGTGAGTGTATTGTGCATGCGGGACAGACATGAATCTTTGGGGGCCGGCGTTGCCATTGAGTCAATTCTGACTCATAGCAAACCTATAGGACAGAGTAGAACTTCCCCCATAGGGTTTCCAAGGCTGTAATCTTTGCGGAAGCAGACTGCCACATCTTTCTCCCATGGAGCAGCTGGTGGCTTCAAACCACTGACATCTTGGTTAGCAGCCAAGCACTTAACCACTGTGACACCAGGGCTCCTGACACTATTTAAAAAAAAGAAGAAGAAAAAAAAAACCACTGCTGTCAAGTCAATTCCAACTCACAATGACCCTATAGGACAGAGTAGAACTTCCCCACAGGGTTACCAAGAAGTGGCTGGTGGATTTGAACTACCAACCTTTTGGTTAGCAGCCATAGCTCTTAACCACTGTGCTACCCGGATTCTGACAGTATAGTAGACCCTAAAAAATGTACATGTCATAATCCCTAGGTCCTTTGAATATATTATCTTATGTGGCAAAAAGGACTTTGAAGATATGATTAAGTTAAGGATCTTGAGATGGAGAGAGTATCCTACATTATGCAGGTAGATCCAATGTAATCATTTCAATCCTTTAAAATGGAGACCCTTTCCCAGCTGCGGTCAGAGGGAGATGTGACTATGGATGAATGGTCAGAGTGATGCAACATTGCTGATTTTGGAAACAGAGAAAGCAAGCCATGAGCCAAAGATGAGGGCAGCCTCTAGAAGCTGGAAAAGGCAAGAAAACAGATATCTCCCCTGGAGATTCCAGAAGGAATGCAGCCACGTCAACATCTTAATTTTAGCCTACTGAGACTCACAGCAAACTTCCAAACTCCAGAACTGTAAGATAAATTTGCATTGTTTAAGTCACCAAGTGTGTGGTAATTTGTTTTAGCAACAATAGGAAACTAATACGTACATCATCTTACTTAAAATCTGCACAACAATTGCATAAAGTAGGTATTGTTATTCCTATTTACAGATGCTGAAACTTAGGTTCAGAGAAATGACATGCAACTTAAATCTAAGAATTGGGATATAAACCCACGTCTTTCAATGCCAACTCCAACACCGTTTTCCACTAATCCAGAGGTGATTTACATGTTAGAAAATGAAGGCACCCCATGTTTTGACAGCCATTACTGAGAAGGTAGGCAGTGAGCTTAGTGCTGCAACTCTTGGTAGATGACAGAGGTAAGGGGCCTGCCGCCGCCACCCATCTGAACCACCCCAAGGAGGGCCCAGATGTTCCACAAGTGTCCGAGGGGACAGATGGGGCCAAAGTCCAGAATCAGAGTCTGAAACCACTGAGAGGTTTCAATCTCTCTGGGACAACAGGTGCATCAAAATGTCAGCAAATAACTGAGCAACCCAAGAAAGTTCCAAGAAGGGTAAGGTAGGCAATATGACTTATAGAATCAGTATGGACTGGAGGAACTAGAAAAGCTGAGACTTGGGCTGGGCTTTGGTCCATGACTAAGATGAGGAAACAAGAAAGGGCATTTCAAGAAGGTATAATAGCAGGATGAAGTGCAACTAACATGTGCTCCATTCCTCCAGAATGTAAGCTCTGTCAGCACATGGGCCTGCTATGACATTTTTGCCACGTTATTCCCAGCATTTACACAGCACCTGGCACAATGAAGGATCTCAATAATATTTGCTAAAAAGAATGAATGAATTAATGGATGGCTAGTGTTAGTCAATTCCTTTACATGCCATACACTGTACACAATGAATGAAGGTAGAACTTCAATCACTCAGAACCATATTTATTGAGTACTGAGGAAAACACAAATAACTAGGACACATCCTTATTCAAGCTAGAAAGAAGATATGCCCACATCCAACTACCCTTAGCTTAAGCAGAAGCAAATTGCCCATTATAGTAAACCAAACACCTTAGGCGTTTGATGAGAGAAGGAGTAACCAATGAAAGCTTAGTGAAACAGGTGAAATCTGAGCAGGAGTTAAAAGATTGGCAGCATTTTGGTAAGTGGAAATGCTTTGGGAGGATACAGCAAGTGGAGGGAATAGTAAATGACTTATAGAGGCTGTGACTGCTCTCGAGATCCACTCCCTGCCCTTCTCCGTTGGTGCTCTGAGCCCTGACAGCTTACCTATAAGGAGTCCATCAATTGGCTTCCTTTGCGCTCTGGCTTCCAGTTGGTTCAGGCAATGGGAGAGTAAGAGATTAGAGGGTGAGAAGAGAGTGGGGTCAGGTATTTATTCCCCCAGCCCCCTTCCTGCAAAGCCTCAGCTTGGCGATGTCTATATTCCTGAGCCAAAGCCCTTCGTTCCTATGGGGTGACCCTCTCCTCAGCTACAGTCCTTTCTCAGAGTTCTGGTAACAGCTCTCCACTTATTTCTCCAGGACCCAAGGTGCCCCACTACCCTGTGTGCTTCCCCTAACCCTGCCCACTCCTCTGTAAAGAGTCCTTTCATTAAACCCTCCTACACAGTACTGTTGCCCAGAGACTCTGACTGATATAGTGAGTTTGGGCAATGGAAGACCATCCAGATTTGACTGATGTCAAGAGAACTAGACAAGAAGAAATATCTCAGCTAAACTGTAAAAGGCCATGCTAGGGAACTGAGGCTTTATGTGGAAAAACAATGTTCTGGGAAGTAACAGAACACAGACACAGCTTTGAGAAGATGAATCTGGTGTCAGGGAGCAAGCTAAATTGGAGGGGAGACAAAATCACCACGGAAGTCAGTTAGGAACTTACTGCAGTGGTCCAGGTGTGAGTGATAACGGCCTGAATTAGGTGCTGGCATTAGAAATGCCAATAAAGATTCAGATAAAATGGAAGTTGGGAAAAGAGAATGAATGAGTGAGAGGTGGGAAGAGACCCTGGGAGAAAAACAAGCCAAAGTTGACATCCAGGCAGCTGAGAAAAAGGAGTTCTGTGAGCAGAAATGTGGAAGTCAATGGAAAAGCCTCTTTGGGCTACTTTTGGACAGTTGGTTTGAAGTGTTGGAAGTGAGATTGCTTGGAATCAGCATTGCATGACTGTGGACAAGGCAGAGAGCAGTCTAGAGCAGTGTGTACTGGAAGAGGAAGAAATAAGACTGGATGAGCATATGAGCATAGTAAAGCTTAGGTTTCAAATTTTAATCCTAGACAGTCGTAATCCCATCTAGGGGTCACAAACCAGCAACCTGCAGGCCAAATGCAGACCAGGGTTATGTTTTCTAATTTTTAAATTAGTTGCCAACATTAAAAATTTTGGCAATCTCACAAAAAAAAAAAAAAAATCTCAGGATTTTGGCCTCTCTGACCACACTGGGTCCACATTCTCCCACGGCAACACTTGGCTGGAGCTGCATAGTCATTGCTCATCTCAAATGTGCACAGGGTTGCAATTTACCTCGGTTCTGTCACTCATGTACGTTACCGGCTTGGCCCTGTGTGCACTGGAGTTTGTGGCCCCTGCTAGTGGCAACGAGAATCCCTGGAGGTTCTTAATGAAACTAATGTTTTGGAAAGACCTCCTGGGAGGAATTAAGAGGATGAACTGGGGCAATTCAGTTGAGTTTGCACTTTTGAGTGCTTACTTCCAGCCAGGCATCGTGCTAGACCCAGGTATTGTGCTAGTTGTTAGGGAGGCAGTGATGAATAAGAAACCAAACCAAGCTCATTGCTTTGAGTCTCTAGAGGACACAGTAAAGCTGCCCCCATAGGATTTCCAAGGCTGTAATCTTTACAGAAACAGGCTGCCACCCCTGCAGAGCAGCTGGGGGGCTCAAACCACCAACCTTTCAGTTACCAGCTGATCACTTAACCACTACGCCACCAGGGAAGGGCCTATTGTAGTGAGAAAGACCAGGATATAAAGATCCATTAAGTGGCTGTTTCAGAAATTCAGGCACCAATCAGGGCCAAGTCTAGGCAATGAAAACAGAAATGAAGGCATGAATACAAGACACACGTTGAAGAAGTTTTTGCAACAAATTGCTGTAGGGAATAAAGAAAAAGAATGTGATAGAACTGTGACCTTATTCAGGTGGTTACAATGAAGAGAGGGTGGAATAAGTAACAGTATTGGATTACTCAATGTGCAGTAAAGGTCCAAAGAGAGAGAAGGAAACCGCTCCCCTTGAAAACCAAATGAGCGTTATTATGGGAACAGATTACACAGGCTGCGTCCTTCCTCTTGGCACACACACGTCCTGAGTCACAGCAGCGCTATAATCGTCTTGTGTGTGCAGAAAATGGATTACGATACTGTTAACAAATAAAGAAAATGCAGCAATCTTCAGTTAGCCCTGTAGGGCCCTGCTGGAACTCCACCTTCAGAGCTGTGAAAAGGCTAAACATTCGTTTAAATATTAAGCTGTGGAGCAAGGCCTCCAGAGGTGGACAAGGACTAAGTTACCCTGCAAACAGGAACCATCATATACAACTTCCTGATGATTCAAGGTTTGGAGCACACTGAGTTCTTCAGTTCCTTAACTCTTGAGGATGAGCTGTAGAAATTTTCTTTACGGTGTTACTAATGAGGACTTCAGGAGTGCCTTGGTGGCGCAAACAGTTAATGCTCACCTATTAACCAAAAGGTTGGTGGTTGAAACCTTGGAAGAAAGACCTGGCTATTTGTTTCCAAAAGGTCACAGCTATGAAAACCCTAGGAAATGCAGTTTTACTTTGCAATGCATGGGGTCTCCATGAGTCAGAACGGACTTGACAGCAACTGGTTGGTTGGTTGATAATGAGCCCTTTGCAAGTAAAACAGTGGCTCTTTTGCTGCTGAAAACTCCCTACAAGTTTCCCTAGCCTATACTTATTTAAGGTGAATCGACTCAACGGCAACGGGTTTTTCAACAGGTGGTACAGTGGTTAAGCACACAAATCCACCAGCAGCTCCGCTGGGGAAAACACTGCCTCTGGAAAGATTTACAGCCCTTCCTTTTCGAGCAGTACAAGACACATTTACATTGCTTTATGGCAACTTCTGGCAGGCTTTTGCAGTTTGTGTCAGGCTTTTTATGGTTAATACTTGATTTCATGGATAAGGAAAACCTTAAAATCAAAGTAAGATGTCTGTTATTAATTTTTGTATTCAACACAGGAAAAGATAAATTTACATTGCTTTAGCGCAGCTTCTGGTAGGCTCCTGCAGCTTGGGTCAGGCTTTTTAGATTAATATTTGGTTTTGTGGATAAGAAAAACCTTAAAATCAAATTAAGTTGTCTGTTATTAATTTTCCTCTTCAACACCCTGGTGTGTTCTGTAACTTTCCTCATACAGACACACACAGGCTGCAATGGGGACCCGGTGATGATGGAGTGGAAAAGAATCAGAGGAATGGCATGGAAGCAGGACCTGCTAAATCATGAGCAGGAGCTTGCCAGTGGAATAGGAACTTGGGGAAAGGCAATGTAGGCAGAGAAAAGCACGTTGGAAGTCTCTGAGAATGGAAACCGCACGGCCTATTTGAGATACACTCAGTATTACAGGATTGTAGAGTGTCCTGTGAGACCCTGGATGCTGCAAACGGTTGTTACAATAAAAATCATATTAAGCCAAAAAAAAAAAGATTTACAGCCTCGGAAATCAGGGCTTCGAATTGGTTCATTCTGGTTTGAACCCCTGCTGAGAATCTGCATTTCCACCCCAGATATACTGAATCAAAATCTAGTTTCACAAGCTCCCCAGGAGATTCTTATGTATATGGAAGCATTCTTATGTATGCATAAGAATTTGTGGCAGCTGTTGTGGGTAGCTGCACTGTCCTAGGCATAAGAATGCTTATGTATACATAAGAATCACCTGAGGATCTTGCAAAAATGTAGATTCTCATTCAGTACATCTGGGGTAAAAAGGCAAATTCTCAGCAGGGGTTTGAACTGGAATGAACCAATTCAAAGCCCTGTTGGAAACCCTATGGGGGTAGTTCTACTTGGTCCTATAGTGTCTCTATGAGTCGGAATCAACTCAACGGCAATGGGTTTTTATGGGATACTTATTTTACAACTAGGGAAGATAATACAATGAGAAGGGATTGAGAACTTCACCAAATCAACACAATTTCCAAGCAGAAAACAAAAATTAAATTTACAGAAAGAAACTCTTACATTTTGGAACCAGAAAAGCAAAAATAATAAGTCAGTCAATTGGATTATTTCAATCGGAAGTTAAGGATTTTGACTGAATTTTATAGAAAAAAAAGAATGCCTTGTTATTCTGCTTGCTTTAGCCAGTGGGAATTTGACCTCCCAAGTTCTATTGTATAAACAAGCACAACTTAGCTCCCCATCAATTCCGTCTTTCACAGTTGGCCTCTAGTCAAACATATTTCGAGTTTTCGTTTAACGTCTGCATATGCATGTATGTACACATCCCCAGACAACGCACTGGAGAAGGAGGCCTGACATGGAATTAATTTACTCCCAGCCACACATCAGGGCTCAATTTAGGCCTTGTTTTCCTGCATCTGTTAAATGATCACAATAAAATCAGTTGTGGGCCTCAGGAGCGCCGGGCTTCCTGCTCAGAGTCTCACATGAAAGGAGCACTGAAGGGTAGCGTTTCATCATGACCAGGGGACTGGTCAATCAGTCAGGCACATTATTCCTTGAATCCAGTGTGTGAGGTCTGGACACAACGAGAAAAAGACTCTTCAATTAAAAATTATACATCTGTTGTTTGAAAATAGTTGGAGAGATGCTAAACTCAATCCCTTAATGGCTAGGATAGAATGAGGCGTAAGCTGGCAGCAGGTGTGTCAGGCTCCCTAACAGGAGATATCATTACTATGTCCAGTGAACTGGCACAGTTATCTCCCTCGTAAAGCCTTATCTGAGACCATGTCAGGAATCAGGAGACCTGAGTCCACATACCACGTAGTGCCAGGTAGGGCTAGTCCTTAACCACCCTGGGCCATGCTTTCTTCACTGATGGAATAAAGGATTGGATTGGGCAGCTTCAAAGGTTCTTTCCATCTCTAAAACCCTGTGATTCTATAAACGAAGGGAAAAGGGAAATTGAGCTCTACAAGAAGGTACGCAAATGGGAATACTTGTTCTACTAACTCCTTAGATTCATCAACGCTGTAACTTATTGAGGCAAAGAATGACAAGGGACACGGAACGTAAGAATGACACCTGGAGCATAATCAGAATGGAAACCATATCTCCCATTCTCTTCCCCCAAGTTCCACTCCTGGGCCATTTATCAACCATGATTTGCTGGGCAGCTGTTGTTCACAGATGCATAATAAAAGCATCACCAAAAAAAAAAAAAAAAATCCAACCAGGGCTTTGAACCTCTGGGAAGGATTTGCATTTCTAACAAGTCCCTCCTCCCACCCACCCAAGTTATACATAAGAATCACCTGGGGGTCTGGTTAAAGTGTAGATTCTGATTCCTTATAGCTGGGGTAGAAATGCAAATTCTCAGCAGGGAACTTGTTAGAAATGCAAAGGGGTTTGAACCAGAATGAACCAATTCAAAGCCTTGGTTAAAACGCATCAATTTCCCATGGAGACATCATGGGCTGCCTTTGGATCAAACAGCCAAGGAAACATAAAAGTATCACAGAATGAAACCACCACAGGCCTTCCTTCCAGAAATCAGGAGTAGGTCCCAAGATAAATACTCCATTGATGTAGATATGGCTGGAGCAGCCAGATAGAATAAAAGCTTCCTGAGGACCGGGCTGGGGTCAAAACTTGGAAACTCATCATGATTAGAAGGGAGTAGCTCCATGGTGGTGCAATGGTTAGGCGCTCAGCTGCTAACCAAAAGGCTGGCGGTTCGAACACATTCATCAGCTCCAATGGAGAAAATCCCTGGCAATCTGCTCCCATAAAGCCTAGAAAACTCTATGGGGCAGTTCTACTATCAAATGGGGTTGCTATGAATTGGAATTGACTCCACGGCACGTAACAGCAGCAGCTCCCTGATACTTAAAGATGATCATCAACACCATCATCCACCACGCATCTATAAAGCACCTACTATGTAGGGCACAACAGATAAACTAGGTCATTAACTTAAGATGCCAAGTTGTTCTTTTCATGTAAGTCAGAATCATCAAGGTGAATAAGGCCTCAATGACTTCAGACAGGATCCTAGGGACCATAAAGAATGTCTGTAGAAAGAGTGTATAATTTCTTCTGGGTAGATTGGGGCAGGAGGGAGGGGGGCCTAAAAGTACGTTGGGATCATGGCTTAGAATAGGAGTCCCGTGTTTGCCTTTTCCAAAGTTATAGGCATAGACAGGCCCTGAACCCATTGCCGTAAAGTCAATTCCAACTCATGGCAACCCATGTGTTACAGATTAAAACTGCTCCATAGGGTTTTCTTGACTGTAATCTTTACAAGCAGATCGCCAGGCCTTTCTTCAGCAGCGCTGCTGGGTGAATTTGAACCTCCAACCTTTAGGTTAGTAGCCGAGAACAAAGCACGGGCACCACCCAGGGACACAGATAGCCCCAATGTGTTCTAAACTTCCTGTTTTTTACAAAGTTCTGTCCCCATTTTGCTGCCCAAATTGACACTGAGGGGATGCTTGGCTGGATCTACTTTTCTTCATTCTCTTGCTAATTACATTTGTTAGATAACATAGACTTTTCAGGCTGGAAATTAAGAAGCAACTTGATAGATGGCTTCAGGCCTGGTCTGGGTAACATTTAGCAATCTACCCCTACTGCTCCTGTTTACCAAATCTGCAGGGTCAGAGAGGAGGCATGTGGGCGGGTGGGACAGAAAACGGTGAAGAGAAAGGAGGAAAGATGAACAGCATCTATGCCCAGAAATGCCTCGTCATGCATCTGTCTCTAGTCCTTCTTAAGACACTTCCTATATTACAACACATCAGAGTAACAAGTCTCAGCACAGGCAATACGGAAGGAGAAACTCTTCTGCAAAGGAATGCTGGTTTCCTGCCAACACTCTAGTTCATTTTCCCTGGCAGAACACCAGTCGCTGCACACACAGGCTGTGGCCCCTGACTGCCATCTCCAGAGCTCCAGCTTATGTGTTTAGGTATTTGTTCAGTCAGTGAAAAAGAAGCCCAAAAATGAAATACAGTCATTTCTCAAACCACCAGTTGTCTCCTTGACAAATTTTGGTTTTTAGATGTAGTCATAAGCAACCCTCCCCAATTCACTTATTCATTCAGCACAGATTTACTGAGTACCTTCCATGTATCAGGATTGGGGTACAATGATAATAACCGTCAGCTTGCAATCCTGTAAGAAGAATTAAAAAAAAAAAAAAAAACCCAATAGCCCAATAGGACAAAGTAGAACTGCCCTATGGGGTTTCCAAGGAGCAGCTGGTGGATTCAAACTGGCTAACAGCCAAGTTTTTAACCACTATACCACCAGGGCTCCAGTGAGGGGAACAGATAAATGGTACTAATAAATGGTACTTATTTCACCCCTGTGGGCCAGGTACAGGACTAAGTGCCTTAAATACATTGGAAGACATTATTATCCCCATTGTACAGCAAAGAGGTACAGAGAGGTTCAAAAACCAAGGTTATGCTACTAGTCAGTGAAAGTGTCAGGTACAGAAGACAGGTCACCTGACTTCTGGGCTGTGCCTTTTCCACTCCCAAAGGTTCCTAACCTGGGGCCCCTGAACTTGGATGGAAAAAGAAGTTACATCTTTATTTTCAATAATCTCTAACTGAAATATAACAATTAATAAATTTAACATTTTCTTCAACTATGAATGCAGACAACAAATCATAGTATTAGCAGTACCTGTCACCGCCACCAACAGAAGCCTCAGATACTTTCTTACCATATTACAGATGTTGTCTGTGTCTTAAAATATTGTTTATGCTCATTACTATTTCAAAATTATGGTAGGTCTTGTTATTTAATGCATTAGTAAAGTAGCACATAAATTACTGTATCATAAACTATTTTAACTCTTGACAAGTGTTTTGGAATTGGTTTCCTTTTATTTTACACCTTTAAAAGCGTTGTTCTGAGAAGGGATCCTTCGTCTTCACCAAACTGCCAAAGGGATACATGGCGCAAAAATGGTCGGAGCCCCGCACTCCGCAACAGGCAGCAGAGGCAAAGGTGGGCTCTGCGCTCTGTCTTTGAGTAATAAGCCGGGTTGGGATTTTCATCATTAAAAGAGAGACAAGGAGGAAGGGAAAGGAGCCGCGATTCCATCGGAGGACCCTTTCTCCCCTTTGCAATTTCT
Source organism: Dugong dugon (assembly GCA_030035585.1). Taxonomy (NCBI): domain Eukaryota; kingdom Metazoa; phylum Chordata; class Mammalia; order Sirenia; family Dugongidae; genus Dugong; species Dugong dugon. The sequence continues at coordinate 13,802,734 of CM057472.1, read as the reverse complement.
GTCCAGCACGCCCCTAAACGCTCTCCTCCGCTGGTTCCAGCCTCAGCTCACCCCTCCAGCGCCCATCTGTCTCTCGGGTAGCGTCAGTGGATAAGTGTCACCCCTGCGGGCAGGAGGGCCAACGCCAGTACCTGACCCCAGCGGTTGGGAACCCACTCCTGCTGAGTGACACAGACAACTGGAGCCGCCAGAAACTCCCACACACCAAGACTACCGGTGCTTTGGTTTTTAACCCGCCCGCCCCTCGCAGGTCGGCCTCGCGGCCCGGGACCCTTGACACTCGGGGAGGGAGGAAAAGCCCAGAAACACGGGCACCAAGGCAAGAGCAGCAAGAACTGCGGATGTCTGAAGGCGGGAAAGAACTGTGTCAACGGCCCGGAGCGCGAGGCACCGGTCTGCGGAGTCCCAGCAGCGGGGGCGGAGTTGGGCCTCAGGGCTGATCTCTGTCCTCGCCCGGGCTCCCTCCCCAGGCCAAGGGCCCGAACTCGCCGCTGGATGCCTCTTACCTAGGTGCCAGCGAAGCCTCCGGCCACTGCGTTGGCGCAGCAACAGCTGCCGCTCCCAGCCCCTGCTCCGTGGCCTCGGTTGGGGCCCCGCCCGCTCGCCCGCCCGCCCGGCCCCCTAGGCGGAGGCTGGAGGCGGGGAGAGTGAGGCGCGCCCCAGAAAAGGTCAGGAAAAGTCCCGCCGCCAGCCTCGCCGGGGGCCCCAGCCCCGGCCCCGTGGCCTAGTGCAGACTGCACCGTGGCTAGGAGCGCGCACAGAGGACCGAGCCAGGATTGCGGGTCCAGTTCGTCTGGTGCGCTGCCTGCAGGGTCTGACTCGCCCCTAAACCTCCCCCCGCCCCCCCCCCCCCGCCATGGAGCGCTGCCCGGCGCCCTCGCGCGTCAGCGGAGGGCACGGAGGCCACCTGACGCTCCCGCCCCCTGGGTGCCAACCGCGTTGCGCAATCCGGCGAGCGAAAGCGGAGGCCCGCGCCCGCTGATAATGGCTCCGGGCGGTTTGCTTTGGGTACTCCAGCGCTCCTGGTGCTTCCCACCTGGTTCCCACGACTATCCCGAGCGTCACCTCTTCCCCCGCTCGTTTCACACATAAGGTAACCGAGGCTCAGAGAAGTGCATCGACTTGCCCTGGAAAGCGCTGGAGCTGTGCTCAGACCTCGGGGCGCAGGCCGAGTCAGTTGGCTTTCAGCCGCCGGCCTCCCCAACGTGCTCTGGCCTACTTGCATGACCGGGAAGTTTCATTTGTCTTCTCTTTCTAGATGCGTGCAAAGTTGAGGTGAATAGTTCTCCACTACATCAGATCCGGCGGCCCATTTCTATACTGTATACAGGGTATCCCAAAAGTCTACCTGCAATTTTAAGCTTTAGTAACTTAAGAAATTTAGAAGCTGCAAACTTATTTTAAAAAATCCTTTGAAACTCTGTTTCTTTTACGTTTATTTTGTGGATTTTGAATAATTAATTCTTTTAAAATTTTTTAACTCAAGCACCGTTTTTATCTTCCCTCAGAGGGACTGGTTGCATCGATAGTAAAATCACTATGAATGAACTCCGCAGCTACAAATGCAAACTGTAGACTGCTATTGGCAACTCAGTGCTGCCAGCAGCATTGCCTCTGTGACACGATTTTCTGATATGATGAACAGCTCTGGCAAAGAAGCGCTAAGCCAAGAAAGTTCAATCTTCTCTTAGTTTTTCCAAGAGATCCATTCCTGGAAAGATCAGTATGTTAAAACCGTGCAAAAATGCTTAGTGTTTATAAGTATCTGAGCCTAGAACCTGGTTTCTCTTACTCCTCAAAAACTGATTGTTCACATACTTGAATGCTGGGACAAACAGTAGGGGACCCCAGAAAGCATGCAGGACTTAAAAAACCCTGTTGCTGTCAAGTAGTATTCTGACTCGGTGAGTTGTTGTATAGCACTGTCCACACAGCACAGGATGTCAGCATCCCTGGTTCCCACCATCTAAATGCCAGTAGACTGTGTTCTAATCGTTTGACGAGTAAAAACACCCCCCATATTTCCAAAATGTCTTGCCCCATTCCAGTCCCACCACCTCCCCACTCCAGTTAAGAAACCCTGGTTTAGATGAGAAGGATGCAGGCAGAGTGGTTTGAGGCTGGTGGCTGGGGAATAAGATTCAGAGTGAAGGAACGTGTCCTGAGAAGATCCCACATGCTGGGGGCTTCCACCTGTATTCATTCTGTTATTTCACCTAAGACCCCTCCTTCCAATGCAATAAAGAACACTTCAGAGAGTAACTAAAGGAATAAAAGGTAGAACAGGGCAGTCACTTGCCCACCAGACAGTGAGACAGGGAACTGGAAGTTTACTTACTCTTTCAAGCATTCACTCTTCTATCTAATGAATATTCCCTGAGTTCCCAAGCAAGATGGTACAATAGTGAAAATACTCCATTCTAGAGCAACAAAGTGTTCTGCTATTTCGACTCAAGGTGACCCTGTGTTTTACAGAATAGAAGTGTTCCATAGGGTTTTTGTGGCTTAATCTTTAGGTAAACAGATGGCCAGTCTTTTGTTCTGTGGTGTCGTTGGGTGGGCTTGAACCACCAACCTTTAGGTTAGTAGTCAAGTACAAACCATTTGCATCAACCAGGGACTGTAAGCAGACAGCTAGATAGACAGACATAGAATGCTGTAGAGGGAGGGTGTGGCTCTGGCCAACTTAGTCTCTCTCCAGTGAGATCTCCTAGGAAAGAAAAATGCTAGTTCTGGAATCAAGTCTTTCTCGTAAATTTAGTCCCAAACTCAGCTTTGGGCAATTCTTTTTGCCTGAATTTCCTCATCTATAAAGTAGAGATAAAATCTATCCTTCTGCCTCAAATGTATACCCATTGCCATCCAGTCTACTCCAATTCATAGAACTGCCAAATAGAGTTTCCAAGGCTATAATCTTTACAGCCATCTTTACTTGTTAACACTTTAAAGAGGTCTTTTGCAGCAGGTTTGCCCTGGGCTATACGTCATTTGATTTCTTGACTACTGCTTCTATGGGCATTCACTGTGGATTTAAGTAAAATGAAATCATTGACAACTTCAGTCTTTTCTCCGTTTATCATGATGTTGCTTATTGGTCCAGTTGTGAAGATTTTTGTTTTCTTTATGTTGAGGTGTAATCCATACTGAAGGCTGTGGTCTTTGATCTTCATCAGTAACTGTTTCAAGTCCTCTTCACTTTTAGCAGGCAAGTTTGTATCATCTGCATATTGCAGGTTGTTAATGAATCTTCTTCCAGTCTTAATGCCCCATTCTTCATATAGTCCAGCTTCTTGGATTATTTGTGCAGCATATGGATTGAATAGGTATGGTGAAAGGCTACAACCCTGACGCACACCTTTCTTGATTTTAAACCACACAAGTATCCCTCTGGTCTGTTCAAATGACAGGTTCCACATGAGCACAATTAAGTCTTCTGGAATTCCCATTCTTTGCAATGTTATCCATAATTTGTTATGATCCACAGAGTCGAATGCCTTCGCGTAGTCAATGAAACACAGGTAAACATCTTTCTGGTATTCTCTGCTTTCAGCCAAGATCCATCTGACATTAGCAATGATATCCCTCATTGCACGTTCTCTTCTGAATCTGGCTTGAATTTCTGGCAGTTCCCTGTCGATGTACTGCTGCAACCGTTTTTGAATGATCTTCAGCAAAATTTTACTTGCGTGTAATATTAATGATATTGTTCCATAGTTTCCTCATTCTGTTGGATCACCTTTCTTTGGAATGGTTACAAATATTAATCTCTTCCAGTCAGTTGGCCTGATAACTGTCTTCCAAATTTCTTGGAATAGACAAGTGAGTGCTATTCTCTGCCACATATGGTACCAATCACTTTATATGTATTTTAATGAAAATTAGATAACATAATACATATAAAGTGATTGGTGCCATATCTGGCACAGAATCAGTATTCAGTAAATGGATGGTAGGTGCTAGTATTATTTTATTGTTGTTGTTATGAAATGCTCAGGCAGATGTTATACCAGGTGCTGAAGAAAATGAAGTTCAGCATCCCTCCCCTAAGACAAAGGGAACAGTGTAAATACTGGGCCCAGTGCAAGAGAAAGAAGACAGTTTCTCAAAGATGGGAATTATTTGAGATATGGAAATGCTATTTACAGTATAGGCAGATGGCAAAGTGCCTGTTTAAATAGAACATTAAACCTGGGAGTATGGGTGATATTCACAAAAGATGGAAGCAAAAAGTAAAGGAGACCCCAATCCATCCTTCAGAAGAAATGAATGCAGGTAGGCATTCCTTCTCCCTCAGGAGGAAGAGCCAGTGGGTGGAGGGGCTCCTTTCAAGGAGGTGTTTGGCTCCTTGTCAGTCCTTGAATAGGGCTGGTTTGTTCGTGAGACTTTTCTCTTCCCAAACTTTGCTCAGTGCCACCAGTGAGTCACATAATTCTCAGTCTCTGTTTCTTCAGAACTTTATATCATGGTCACTTATTACTCCTTATAACAAAATTATACATAATGTGACAAATTGTATCTCTCTCTAAGAAAATATATAAACCCAGTGAGGGCAGGGACTACATATTCTTCATCTTTTTGTCCTGAGCACAGTGTCTTTTACCCAGTTCAATCAAGTGTGTTGGGTTCAACTGAATGGTTCCTTAAAAAAAAAAAATCTTGCCATTGAGTTGATTTCAGCTCATGATGACCTATGTGTGAGAGTAGAGCTGCTCCACAGGATTTTCTTGGCTGTAAGCTTAATGGAAGCAGATCGCCAGGGCTTTCTTCTGCAAAGTGGCTGGGTGGGTTTGAACCATCAACCTTTAGATTAGCAGCCAAGAACAAACCATTTGTGCCTCTGGAAACCTGAATGGTTCCTAGATAGGAGTATAAGCACCAAAAAGGAGCCAATACTAGCTGCTTCAAAGGACTGTTAGAAACCCAGTAAATTTATAACTCACATTTGATAAGCACCTGGAGGGGCTAGTGTTCATGGAAGACTTGGCAGTGGCCAGGGGGTAGTGGAGATCTAAGGCCTTCCTCACCCAGGAGCAGATAACAATTCTTCCACTTGTTCTTCATCTATCTCTATTTTTTTTTTAGTTGTACTTCAGACGAAAGTTTACAGGGCAAACAAGTTTTTCATTAAACAATGACTACACATATTGTTTTGTAACATTGGTTGCCAACCCCACAACACGTCAACACTCTCCCCTTCTCGGCTTTGCTGTCTTCTCCTGCCTTCTTGTCCTTGCCCCTGGGCTGGTGTGCCCATTTAGTCTTGTTTTGTTTTATGGGACTGCCTAATCTTTGGCTGAAGGGTGAACCTCAGGAGTGACTTCATTACTGAGCTATAAGGGTGTCCAGGGGCCATACTCTCAGGGTTTCTCCAGTCTCTGTCAGACCAGTAAATCTGGTCTTTTGTGTGTCTGTGTGTGAGTTAGAATTTTGTTCTACATTTTTCTCCAGCTCTGTCCAGGACCCTCTGTTGTGATCCCGGTCAGAGCAGTCAGTGGTGGTAGCCGGGCACCATCTAGTTGTGTTGGACTTAGTCTGGTGGAGGCTGTGGTAGTTGTGGTCCGTTAGTCCTTTGGACTAATCTTTCCCTTGTGTCTTTGGTTTTCTTCTTTCTCCCTTGCTCCAGACAGGGTGAGACCAGTGGAGTATCTTAGATGGTTGCTTACAAGCTTTTAAAACCCCAGATGCTACTCACCAAAGTAGAATGTAGAGCATTTTCTTTATAAACTATGTTATGACAATTAAGCTAGATGTTCCCTGAGACCATGGTCCCCACAGCCCTCAGCCCAGTAATTTGGACCCTCAGGGAGTTTGGTGTCTATGGAGCTTCCATGACCTTGCCTTGGACAAGTTGTGCTGGCTTCCTCGTACTGTGTGCTCTTTCCCTTTACCAAAGTTACCACTTATCTATTGTCTATTTCGTCTATCTCTTTCCTATGCATTCATTGAACAACACAGGAAAAGTCAGTCTAGAAGGGCACTCTGGGTGGCTGTGGAGTTACAAAGTTATGGCCAGCAGGAATTTCTCTGGCGGGCCCGGGGGCTCTCACAGATCCAGATAGAGCACTAAGAGTGGAGGGAGCTTGGGACTGATTTGGAGTAATTGGGCAATTGACACAACCATAAAAAATTTGCTGGGGACCCAAACAGCGCAGTGAGTGGGTGAGTGAGTGAAAGCAACCAGTTTCATCTGCCAGTCAATGGAGTTGGCCTTGGGGCTGCAGCACCGAAGAGCCAGGGGCCCCTACATAGGGTATTCCTCTAGGAAATGCTCCTCTTGGCTTCGCTGTTTCTTCTCAGCTACTCTCTACTTGACTTCCTCTTTCTCCCGTTCTCTTTCCTCTCAATGATTTCTCACCCTTCCCTTCCAGGTGTCTCTTCCTGTCCCAGGAGTTCTAGCCTCCACTACAACCCCAAGCCCAGAAGTCATGATGAAAATGGGATACAACTACCCAGCAATAAAGAACAGTGATGAATCCACAAAACATCTCACAACATGGCTGAATCTAGAGGGCATTATGCTGAGTGAAATAAGTCAGTCACAAAAGGACAAATATTATATGAAACCACTATTATAAAAACCCAAGAAAAGGTTTACACACAGAAAAAAACAATCTTTGATGATTATGAGGAAGGGGAGGGTTGAGGAGTTGAAATCACTAACTAGATAGTACGCAAGTGTTAACTTTGGTGAAGGGAAAGACAACACACAATATAGAGGAAGTCAGCACAACTTGACTGTGGTGGTGAAGGTTATGTGTCAACTTGGCTGGGCCGTGATTCTCAGTGATTTGACAGTTGTATGATGTTGTGATCACTTCCCATGATGAGATTTGATATAATGTGATCACCTCCATGATGGGATCTGCTGTGAGTAACCAGTCAGTTGAAAGGGAGTTTCCTTGGGCGTGTGGCCTGCATCGAATATAAGTGGACAGTCTGGCAGAACTTGTGGGCTTTTGCTTGCTCTGGATCCTGCAGCTGGCTCCTGTTCATCTGACCTCCAGTTCTTGCAACTTGAGCTAGCAGCCTACCTGCAGACTTGCCTGTCTGTTGTGGGATTCATCAGTCTTCCCAGCCTGTGAGCAAGAGCCTGCTCTCTCACACCCGGACTTGGGTTTGCCAGCCCCTGTGGCTACATGAATCAGGAGAAGCCTCTATCTTGACCCACAGACTTAGAACATTCCAGCCTCTACAGCCTTGTGAGCTATTTCCTTGTTATAAATCTCTCTATATATTTATACACTTTACTGGTTTTGCTTCTCTAGAGAACCCAGCCTAAGACATTTGGTACCAAGAGTGATACTAGAGAAACAAAATTGTAAGGATGAGTTTTCTAAATTGGTTCTCAAGTCTGGTTAGTCTTAAACATGTTGATGACTCTGCTTCCAGTAGTAAAGAGGACTCTGCTAATCCATGGCATGAGGTGGCAGCACAAATACGGAAAAGATCACTGCCAATAGATCAGGTATTGGTGACAGGCAAGGCTCTGGGTGCTTGAATGTGTGATACCTTTCTACAGTTTTGTCATAATGAGAAGTATAAGGAAGCTGGTTTGTTGGTCCTACTTTCACTAGACAAACTGGTGAAAGAAAGACATGTGCTCAGGGCTTCATAGTCAAATTCTAAGTGCCGCATAACTGACCTCAAAGTTTCCACTTGCGAATTGAAAGAAAGCATTATTTCTTGTACTAACAGAGCTGATATTGCGGAAAACCAAACCCAGAGTCTTACCATAAGACTGGCTGAATTACACCGCCAACTCAATTGCCACCCTCGAGAAGTGTCTGAAGTTAAAGTGACGGCATTGATTGGGAAGAAATGAGATCCTGAAACTTGGGATGGGGACATATGGGCAGATAATCAGGAAGCTGGAGACACTGAGGCCCTAAATTCTATTGAATCAGTCCTACCAACAGAACAAGCCCTCTCACTCCCATCTGAAGAGGTTACTCCATGTTTGTCTGCTAAACCATTAGTCCCTCCACCTCCATCTAATGAGATTAACCCAGCTGCTTCTAAACAGCCTTTGTCTGAGTCATTGCCTGGGGTATCACCTGAGGCAGATGCTTTACAAGATAATGCTGAATGTTCTCAAAACACTTCTCCACCACTGATTTTGGCTTCTAGACCTATAACTAGACTTAAGTCTCAGCAAGCCCCAAAAGGTAAAGTACGAAGTGTGGCCCAGGAATAGGTATGCTATACTCCAAAAGAACTGCTTGACTTTTCTAATATGTGCAAACAGAAACCTGGGTGATACGAATGAGAATAGCTATTAAGGGATGGGATAATGGTGCGGAGAACATGAAGATGGATCATTCTGAGTTTATTGACATAGGCCCACCAAGCACAGATTCTTCATTCAGTGTTTCAGCTCTAGAAGTTAGGAAAGGATATGATAGTTTACTTGGTTGGGTCACTGAAGCATGGATTATGCGATGGCCTACACTAAATCAAGCTGAAGTACCAGACCTGCATTGGTACACTGTAGAAGAAGGTATCCAAATGCTTAGGGAAATTGGCTTGGTAGAGCAGATTTATCAAGTTAGATCCACAGACCCATACATGGAGTGCCCAGAGGACACACCTTTTACCACAACTGTGAGGAACAAATTTGTGAAGGGAGCCCCAGCATCCTTGAACACTGCTGTGAATGCTATTTTATGTAAGTCAGATTTGACAATGGGAACTGCGCTAACTGAATTAAGACACCTAACTAAAATGGGGCTGATTGGACCCTGTGGTAGTAGGGGGCCAAGTGGCAGCACTCAATTGACAAAGACAAGGGGGGGTGTGGTCATCATAATGGACAGCGGAGTCAAAGAAGTAATCAGAATAGTCTGACTCATATGGACTTATGGTGTTGGCTACCTAGTCATGGTGTCCCTAGGGGTGAAATAGACATCTACTAAATATTTACTTAATCTGTACAAGTGGATGAATTCTACGTCAAATGAACAGCAGTCTAACTTGAATCGCCAGAATAGAGAGTCATGGCCCCTCCATCAATTCCTAGACTTGGGTGAGCTTAAAGACCCACAGCCCCTTGAATGAAGGGGATGCCAGATCCCCTTGAAGAAGGACCCCACTACACTGACAACAGTTTATAGTGTTAATCTTTCTGTTAACCTCCTCCAAAGGGATATATGGCCTTTTACTAGAGTGATTGTTCACTGGGGAGAAAGAAATAATCAGACTTTTCAGGGATTACCGGATACTGGCTCCAAACTGACACTAATTCCAGGAGACCCAAAACGTCACTGTGGCCCACCAGAGTCGGGGCACATGGGGGTCAAGTTATTATTGGAGTCTTAGCTCATCTCCATTTCACAATAGTTCCCCGAACTGAGCCTGTAGTGATTTCCCCAGTTCAGGAATGCATAATTGGAATAGATATACTCAGCAACTGGCAGAACCCCCACACTGAATCCCTGACAAATGGAGTAAGGCCTATTATGCTATGAAAAGCCAAGTGGAAGCCATTAGAACTGCCACTACCTAGAAAAATAGCAAACCAAAAGCAATACCACATTCCTAGAGGAATAGCGGAGATTATTGCCACCATCAAGGACTTGAAGGATGGAGGGGTGGTGATTACCACCACATCCCCATTCAACTCATCTATTTGGCCTGTGCAAAAAACAGATGGATCTTGGAGAATGACAGTGCATTAGCAAAAACTTAACCAGGTGGTGACTCCAATTGCAGCTGCTGTTCCAGATGTGGTTTAATTGAGCAAATCAATACATCTCCCGGTACTTGGTATGCAGCTATAGATCTGGCTAATGCCTTATTCTCCATACCTGTTTCAAAGGTCCATCAGAAGCAGTTTCCCTTCAGCTAGCAAGGCCATCAATACACCTTCAGTTGCCTACCTCAAGGCTACATCAATTCTCCAGCCCTATGTCATAATTTAGTCAACAGGGATCTTGATCACCTTTCCCTTCCATAAGACGTCACACTGGTCCATAACGTTGATGATATTATGCTGATTGGACCTAGTAAAGAAGATGTGTCAATAACTCTGGACTTACTGGTAAAACATTTATGTGCTAGAGGGTGGGAAATTATTCCCACAAAAATTCAGTCACCTTCCACCTCAGTGAAATTTCTAGGGGTCTAGTGGTATGGGACATGTCAAAATATTCCTTCTAGAAAAAGATTATCCAGAGGACCAATGGACCACAGCTACCAAGGCCTCCACCAGACTGAGTCCAGTAAAACTAGATGGTGCCTGGCTACCACCACTGCTATGACCAGCATCACAACAGAGGGTCCTGGACAGAGCTGGAGAAGGATGTACAATAAAATTCTAACACATAAAAAAAGACCAGATTTACTGGCCTGACAGAGACTGGAGAAACCCCCAGAGTATGGCCCCCAGACACCCTTTTAGCTCAGTGGTGAAGTCACTCCCAAGGTTTACCGTTGAGCTGGGGATTGTCTAGCCGCATAAAACAAAATGGGACTAATGAGGCACAGCAGTCCAGAGACTAGGACTAGAAGGCAGGAGAGAACAGGAAAGCTGATGATAGGGAACCCAAGGTTGAGAAGGGACAGTGTTGACAGTTCATGGGGTTGTTAACCATTGTCATAGGGCAATATGTGTCTAACTGTTTAATGAGAAACTATTTTGTTCTGTAAACCTTCATCTAAAGTACAACAACAACAACAAAAAAGAATTATCTGTGTGCGATCAAAATAACAACAGCAACTCAAAATGTTTGATGGGAAGCCTAGGGGACAGTGAGTTGAAGACAATGGTGATGGAATAATTTGGAAAAGGTTAGTGATAATAGCAGCACAACTAGAAGAATGTAATCGATGTCACTGAATTGTACATGTAGAAATTTTTGAAATGGTGTATCTTTGGCTACGTATATTTTCACAAAAAAAAAAAAAGGTCCTCTTAGGTTGGGAAGGGAGAGTGTTGACATGTCATGGGGTTGTTAACCAATGTCATAAAACAGTATGTGTACTGACTGTTTACTGACAAACTATTTGTTCTGTAAACCTTCACCTAAAGTACAATTTTTAAAAAAAGCTTTTTTTTTAATTTAAAAAAAAAAGATATTCCTTCTAAAGTGAAGGATAGGTTATTGCATCTGGCTCTTCCCACAACTGAAAAGGAGGCATAATGCCTAGTGGGCTTCTTTGGATTTTGGAGGCAATATATTCCTCATTTGGGTATATTGTTGTTAGGTGCCATTGAGTCAGTACTGACTCATAGCAACCCTATGTACAACACTGCCCTGTCCTGTGCCATCCTCACAATGCTAGTTATACTTGAGCCCATTGTTGCAGCCACTGTGTCAGTCCATCTCATTAAGGGTCTTCCTCTTTTTCACTAACCTTCTACTTTACCAAGCATGATGTCCTTCTCCAGGGACTGACCCCTCCTGATAACATGTCCAAAGTATGTGAGACATAGTCTCACCATCCTTGCTTCTAAGGAGCATTCTGGCTGTACTAGTTCCAAGACAGATTTGTTTGTTCTTTTGGCAGTCCATGATATATTCAGTATTCTTCGCCAACTCCACAGTTCAAAGGTGTCCATTCTTCTTCAGTCTTCCTTATTTTGTCCAGTTTTCACATGCATATGAGGTGAATGAAAACACCAAGGCTTGGATCAGGTGAACTTTAGACATCTTTGCTTTTCAACACTTTGAAAAGGTCTTTTGCAGCACATTTGTCCAATGCAATGCATTTTTTTATTTATTCACTGCTGCTTCCATGGGTGTTGATTGTGGGTCTGAGTAGAATGAAATCGTCGACAACTTCAATCTTTTCTGTTTATCATGATACTGCTTATTGGTCCATTTGTGAGGATTTTTGTTTTCTTTATGTTGAGGTGTAATCCATAGTGAAGGCTGTATTCTTTGATCTTCATCAGTAAGTGCTTCAAGCCCTCTTCACTTCCAGCAAGCAAGGTTGTGTCATCTGCATATCACAGGTTGTTAATGAGTCTTCCTCCAATCCTGATGCCCCTTTCTTCTTCATATAGTCCAGCTTCTCAGATTATTTGTGCAGCACACAGATTGAATAGGTATGGTGAAAGGATACAACCCTGATGCACACCTTTCCTGACTTTAAACCACACAGTATCCCCTTGTTCTGTTCAAATGACTGCCTCTTGATCTATGTACAGGTTCTTCATGAGCACAATTAAGTGTTCTGGAATTCCCATTCTTCACAATGTTATCCATAATTTGTTATGATGCACACAGTCGAATGCCTTAGCATAGTCAATAAAACACAAGTAAACATCTTTCTGGTATTCTCTGCTTTCAGCCGGGGGCCATCTGACATCAGCAGTGATATCCCTGGTTCCATGTCCTGTTCTGAATCTGGCTTGAATTCCTGGCAGTTCCCTGCTAATGCACTGCTGCAGCCGCTTTTGAATGATCTTCAGCAAAATTTTACTTGTGTGTGATATTAATGATACTGTTCAATAATTTCCAAATTCAGTTGGATCACCTTTCTTTGGAATAGGCATAAATATAGATCTCTTCCATTTCGTTGGCTAGGTAGCTGTCTTCCAAATTTCTTGGCATAGATGAGTGAGCACTTCCAGTGCTGCATCTGTTGGTTGAAACATCTCAACTGGTATTCTGCCAATTCCTGGAGCCTTGATTGTCACCAATGCCTTAAGTGCAGCTTGGACTTCTTCCTTCAGTGCCATTGGTTCCTGATCATATGCTACCTCCTGAAACGATAGAATGTCGACCAATTCTTTTTGGTATAGTGACTCTGTGTATTCCTTCCATCTTCTTTTGATGCTTCCTGCATCGTTTTATATTTTCCCCAACTTGAGGCTTGAATTTTTTCTTCAGTTCTTTCAGCTTGAGAAATGCTGAGCATGTTCTTCCCTTTTGGTATTCTATCTCCAGGTCTTTGCACATGTCATTATAACATTTTGTCTTCTGAAGCCACCCTTCGAAATCTTCTGTTCATCTCCTTTACTTCATCATTTCTTCCTTTTGCTTTACCTACTCGATGTTGAAAAGCAAGTTTCAGAGTATCTTCTGAAATCCATTTTGTCTTTTCTTTCTTTCCTATCTTTTTAATGACCTCTTGCTTTCTTCACGTATGATGTCCTTGATGTCATTCCACAACTCATTTGGTCTTCAGTCATTAATGTTCAACTCAATACCTTTTTTTCACCAACATAAACAGCGACTATACACGTAGACCTCGCCAGATGGAATACACAGGAATCAAATCAACTACATCTGTGGAAAGAGATCATGGAAACGCTCAATATCATCAGTCAGAACAAGGCCAGGGGCTGACTTCAGAACAGATCGTCAATTGCGTATATGCAAGTGTCTTAGTCATCTAGTGCTGCCATAACAGAAATAGCACAAGTGGATGATTTTAACGAAGAGAAGTTTATTTCCTCACAATCAAAGTAGGCTAAAAGTCCAAATTCAGGGTGTCAGCTCCAGGCGAAGGCTTTTTCTCTGTGTGGGCATTTTCATCAGGGTTCCCCCGGACTAGGAACTTCTCGGTGCAGGGACCCCAGTCCAAAGGACACGCTCTGCTCCTGGCACTGCTTTCTTGATGGTATGAGGTCCCCCTGTCTCACTGCTCACTTCTGTCTTTTATATCTCAAGAGATTGCCTCAGGACAGAATCCAGTCTTGTAGATCAGGTCCTGCCTTACTAACACAACTGCCACCCATCCTCCCTCATTAACATCATAGAGGCAGGTTTACAACATACAGGAAAATCACACAGTACCAGGAATCATGGCCTAGCCAAATTGATACACACATTTTTTGGGAGACATAATTCAAACCATGACAGCAAGTTCAAGTTGAAACTGAAGAAAATTGGAACAAGTCCACTGGAGCCAAAGTATGCTCATTCAAGTAGATGGTAGTTGTTTTGATTAATGCTCTTACTTGAACAGTAAAATAAAAAGTTGGAAATCTTAAAAATGGAAAAGAAAAAGGAATACAAAAGAATTTTAATCTCTGTGTGACCTACATTGCACCTCTGAAGTCAGATGATTTTATGGGTAAGCAATATGCAGCTAGAACCCAGGAGATCGGGAGCCTAAATTATTTTTATTGTTGGGGAGAATAAACTCAAAGGCATAATAAAGGGTTTGTTACATATATATGTGATGGGGTAGCAGGATTGAGGGGCTGTGTTGATCAAGGAGCAAGACAGTATTAAACATGCAAGGATTTTATTAGGGAAACTCTTAGAGGAGAAAACTGTTAGAGGAGCTGGAGAAGGATGGGATAGCCATCAGCCTGCAATATAAGTCTGACCCCTAAAGAAGAAGAGAGGGAAGGAAGGTTGAATGGAAGCTTCTTAGACAGCCATGTCATCTAAGAAAGATTCGGCAAGGCTGTCAGGGAGTCCTCAAGCCAAAGGTCTACCATCACAGGAGTCCCGTACTTCCCAAGCAGAGTTGGCTTCATGAGCAAGCAACCTGTGCAGTCACATAGGGCCCCACACTTGGTTTAATGCTCTGCTGCTGCCATTCTGAAAGTCTTAGTAATATTTGAACACGAGGCCCCGTATTTTCATTTTGCTTTGGTCCCTGCAAATTATGTAGCCAGTCATGGTCTGAGGAATGGGCCTGCTTTAGTAACCCTGCTGGGCTCAGTCACTGCCTAAGAGCAGCCCGTGGGAAGCACGTCCTCAGCACAAATGCAGAGACAGAGTTCAGAGTGAAGGATCTGGGGCCTCTGGTCAATTAAGTTCATCATAGTTGGAAGTTCGTGAGGTGTGTTCTTAAGGCCACCACAGTGCAACCCGTGTGCCGCATAGATCTACTTCTCCACACAGGTCCAGGGAGCAGCTCCTCTGGGGTTCTCATGGGCCTTTCTTTCTGAAGGGCAACTCAGAAGAAGGAGTTTATTGGATGAATTACAGCCCCCTGAGATCATCACAGTTGATCTCAGGGCCACAAGCAGTACTCATCCTCCCCCTTCTCCCTTCTTCGCTGTCTATTCTATATCTTCTTCTCCCTCAGCTATCACTTAGCTGGTCTTGATAGTTTACCTGGTGATGTGGCCAAAATCTTTATTCCTGAGGGATCCGAACTCTTGATAATCATACCCTTCTCAGGCTGGGGTTGCTGCACATCTATATCCACAGTTACAATGGGGTAAGGGAGTACAGGAGGGGCCCTAGTGAATCACCTGGGTTCCATACATGCCCTTCCTGCCCTCATTGTGTAAAAGTACCTACCTCCTCTGATGACCAGGGTCAATTACTCCTGCACGTATTCGCTTCTTGCTTGCTGGTCCCTGGACACAAAGATTCCAAAGTACCCTGTCAGCAGCCATAACTTATAGTTCAGGAGACCTCAATAATGTCCCTGGCAAGTGTGTGTTTCCTTTGGGGACAAGGACCTCCAACCATGCAGAGCCCAGAGTTGCAGGGGAAGGAAGCATACAATCCCTTAGGGGGTCATTGCAAATGATGGTAAGTGGGGCCATTCCTCCTTCCCCTCCTTGGTTTCCAGACCGTTGTATCTTTCCTATTAGGGACACCACCATATAGAGGTCTCTGATTTAATAACTACACCATGTCCTGAAGGAAGGCACTCCATTCTTTCCGAGTGCTTTATCAGAGCTGGCACTTTAGCTGTAAGTTTAGAAGGCCATTCTAGCAATTTACCCACCTCTTCAGTCAATGGGTTTCAGATCTGTAAATTGACTTGGGTCTGGAAACTGAACCCTTGTTCAGTTATCATGACTTATTATTGAAGTGACCATCCTTAGCCTCTTTCTCCTCTAATCTTGCTTTTTTTTTTTTTTTCAATGGACCAGGGATCAGCAAACTATGGCCATTGGCCAAATCCAGTCAGCCATCTGTTCTTAGCAATAAAGTTTTATTGAAACATAGTTAAACTTATTTGTTTACACATTGCCTATAACTGCTTTTGCACTACAACAGCTGACTTGACTGGTTGTGACAGAGCATGTCGCCCACAAAGCCTGAAATACTCTCTGGCCCTTAACATTAAAAGTTTGCTGACCCCTGTTATAGATGTTAAGCAGAACCCTTCTTGGTTGCCTATTTTGCCTAGGGACAAAGTAGATACCATGTTCCATTAACCATCTCCACAATCCTCTGCTGATAAAGCTGTGTTGATGGTCCTTCCAACTTTGCCTTTTGGTGGGTAAGGTAATTTTGACTTCCTGGCTTCTGGCATCCCTGTGTGGTAGAAAAGGTTAAGGACTCAGCTACTAACTGAAAGGTTGGGGGTTCGAATCCGCCCAAAGGCACCTTGCAAGAAGGCCTGGTGATCTATTGAAAACCCTATAGGGTGCAGTTCTACTCTGAAACACATGGGATCACTATGAGTTGGAATCGACTGGACATCAACTGATTCGGGTTTTTTGGGTTTTGTTTTGTTTTTTGGCCTCTGGCAGTTAAGTGTCCTTTCCTGGTTTCTGTGATCCCCACAGATGCTAACAAGCTCTACTTGTAACCACCTCTCCTCCCATCATCCCTGGCCAGCAGAACTTCTTAGTGACGTTGGGACCCTCTTCACCAGTGCATTTTGATGGTTTGGAGAATGGTGTGAGGCTCTGTCATGGAACATATCCTCTTTTGGGTCTTCTTGCCTTACATAATACAGCACTTCCAGCATCCTCATTTACCTCAAGGTCTTCATTTCTTCCTCTACTGTCTGCCACTACAAATCAGGCATTTTTACTTGGTTGAGAACTGGCCCTTGTTTTTGCCAGGCTTCTAAGAGCCATTCCAGCAGTGAGTTTTCCCAATTTTCTTGGGCCCTTGGTAGGGTGTTAAATCCCATGCCTGGAGAAAGTACACCCAAGTCAATGGATTCTTGTTATCTAGTCTTATATTCTGGCCCCATTGGTCAAAAACCCTCAAAATCCAATCCCAGTCTCCTGCTGGTACATACCAGGCAATTCTTTTAATTATTCAGGTGTTTAGTCTCTTTCCTCCCTGATCAGGGCCAGCGCACCCCTAGTCAGGTTATGCTGGGATTTAACCCTTCTTATCAGCCTGGCAGCCAGGACAGTAGGTGGGAGCAGCTCCTGAAGGGGGCACCTGTTGCCTTGTGCAGAAGAGGTGTCTGTCACATCTCCTAGCACAGTGGCAGTGCTAATTCTTACTAGGGGAAGGTAGGCCACTCTGCCCAGGGAGGGCTGCAGAGTCAGCATCATCGGGGCATCCATCCAGATGTCCTGTCCCAGTTTTCAGGATCCCAGGTTTTCCCCAATGGGGCCAACCTTCAAATAAGCCAAAATGGCCAAGCCTTCAGGCTTCTCCAGAGCTCTGCAGCTCTTAACAATTAGGCCTTTAGCCTGCCGCTCAATTGCTTCTGTCCTTCCACTGCAGGAGAGTAGGGCCACTTTCTAAGCTGCCACAGAGACACTTTAGCTCTCACACTTAGACATTAACTGCTTATTAACCACCACCAGTCTCCCATTATCCTTCTGAAGAGTGTCAGTACAACTTAGCAGTAACCAGCCAGCTCTGCTGTCTTTGTAGGCCTTGTTCCTCGGTACAAATGCCTGCATCATTGCACGTGCCACAGCATTCCCTCCCCCAAGACATTCTCCCAGGTCATCACCAGAAAAATCTTTAGCAACCGAGCTGCCATCTTCTACCAGGGAATCTCTGGCCCCCACTTACCAGTCAGGATGGGGTTCTCTCTGCCTACCGGGCAGCGTGTGAGCCAGTCCCAATCTCCTTCTTCGTGCTTGCTTTCTTGGACAACTTCTGGCCACTACTTGTGTTAGTCCAGATCCTTCAAGGAGCAGATGCCAAGATGAGACTAAATATGCAGGATTTTTTCTGGGGAAACACTTGTGAGAAAAAGTGGGGAGCTGGAGAAGTTTGGGAGAGCATCAGCCTGCAATGCACATCTTACCCCCATTGAAGAAGAGGGAAGAAAGGCTGTGTGGAAGCATCGTAGACTGCCAAGCAGAGTTCCAGCAAAACCAATAGGGAGTCCTTGCACCAAAGTCAGCCATTAGGGAAGTCCCGTGTCTGTCAGGAACGGAGCCATTTTCTGTCATAATCAGCCACTCTCTAGGAATCCCACGTAGGAAGAGTGTCTCTGTGCAAAATGCAGATGGGTCTGGAAGCACAGCAGCTAGGGCCCTTGGTCAGCTATGCTCCCCGTAGCTGGAGGTGCGCGGGTGTACTCTCCTAACTGCTGTAGGAGCCCAGAGGAAGATTAAGGTGTGCGTGACACAGCCTGCTGTGAATGCCAGCCTACTTCTTTTGTAACAGGTCTCACTTATAAGGTGGCACAAGCTGCTGCTGAGGATGGCACCTCTCTTCGGGAGGGAGGGCCGGGGTGAGTCAGTAGGATGAGAGGGCTCTGGGGCAGACTGTAGAAGGGCATCGTGACTGATGTACACACCACCTCCTTTCCTCTCCTCGTCATTATACTTTCAATCCAGGCAGGAAAGGGGCATCTGCCCTAACTCAGAAGCAATCTCTTCCCTGCTCCCCCATTCCAAGAGGGTAAATTCACTGACCTCAAGATTCATCTTCTAAGGCCCAGGCTGTGAGATGCTTAAAAGCCAGAAACATCCCATATGAAATGAGTGCATTTGCCTCGATGCTGCCACTGCATCAAGCAGGTGGATTGGTGCTATTATTACCTAAAGACAGCCCATCACCCAACACTCCACATTTACCCCTGAGGGAAACTCAATTGCTCAGGGCAACCCAGTGAGAAAACCTGGCTTCTAGTCCTAGCTGTGCTCTTCCTCCAAAGCCATGAAGGTACAAACAAGAGATGGAGCTGAGGGGTAGGGTGCAGACTCAGATAGACAGGCCCAGGAAGGCAACACCAAGGGGAGCTTTCTCAAAGGAGTGGTACTGGTGACACATTTCAGAACGGTCCTGCCTTAACGGGAATGTCCTGGCCATTCTGGGGCTGCTCGTTTCTCCCACCAGTTTTGCCTTTCTTCTTTCTATTCCCAGCATCATTATCTCCAGAGACGATCTCACCCAGTTCCAGTCTCACTGTTGTTTGTTTCTATCCCAAGAGGTGTGGGCCTTCAAGGCCTACCTAGAACTAAGGCGGGCTTGTACGAAAATCAAGAGCTCCATGTATCCTTCCCACTAGGCTCTCTCCTGATGGGGAAACTCATGCCTGTCCCTCCCAGTTCTTCCAGTATTAGCAGACTGGATTAAGGGAATTAGCAGATAAAATGTTGTATCCATCTAATTCCGTATCATGGGTATAGTTTTATCAAGAGATTTAAAGTAAAATTCCTGAGGTCTATTTCTATCTGCGTTCCTGGGGTCCCCAGCCCAAGAAAGTTCCTGAGATGTGGTAGCTTTGGGTTTTTCCAAGAATCAAATCTCAGCTCTACTTCTTACATCTCTGTAGTTACTACTGAGCTGGGTAGTTATTCAGACTCAATGTGTCTCAGCTTCCTCAACTGTAAAATGCTGGTAGCAATATCTACCTCCTGAAGTTGCTGTTATAAATATTAAACAGGGATTTTCTTTTGGTTCTTAGTTAAATTTAATTCCCTCAAATAAATTGGCCAGGAGCACCTAGTGTCCAGACAGCTGATCTCTTCCTTCCTGGTTCATCCATTTCTTTAACTTTGTAGTGAGAATATAGTTCAGACCTTTCTGTGGGCAACTCCTACTGCAGCCCTTTTGTCTCTAGAACTTTGTAAGTTACAAAGTGTTGAGAGCTGGGACTCTGAAATTTAGGTTTGGGAATAAGCTGAAGTATACCCGGGGTTGTAGAGGGTCAGCAAAAAAGAGGAAGACTCTCAACGAAATGGACTAACACAGTGGCTGCAACAATGATCTCAAACATAGCAATGATTGTGAGGATGGTGCAGGACCGGGCAGTGTTTCGTTCTGTTGTACACAGGGTTGCTATGAGTTGGAACCGACTCAACAGCACCTAACAACAACATATCCGGTCTTAGAAATCCAGCAGAGATGAGTCTACTGTAAGAAAAGAAATTGGATAAAAAAGGGAAAAACCTAGCAAGCAATGAAAACAAGTGTGGAGCTGACAGCAGAATTGCATCTGGGTGCTGGTCACTGGCATCTTCTTCCTTGAATTCCTGGATTAGCAGTCATGGAAATAGAGAAGCTCTACATAGCATCCTTACAATTAAATTTGATGAAGCATATTAAAACACTTTAAAAAATGTAACATTCTAGAGCTCGGCTGCTAACCAGAAGGTCAGCAGTTCGAATCCACCAGCCACTCCTTGGAAACCCTATGGGGCAGTTCTACTCTGTCCTATAGGGTTGCTGTGAGTCGGAATCCACTTGACAGCAACGGGAATGCCAAGAGAGACCTAAACAACAACAATAATGCTAGAAGCTTATAGTTACCACATAAGTTTGTTAAGGTAATCTCATAAATGGGGGAAGAAGGGAACGGGATGGTATTGTAAAAATATCTGTGGAAATGTGGAAAACAGGAGTCTTAACCCAGTAGCCAAATCCCCCTAGGAATCCAAGAAAAACCCAGCTCCATGTCTCATGAGTCTTGTACAAGAAGATCACTCAGGACCCAAGGCATTTTGAGGGGTCTGGTTACCTTGTTCCAGCTTGGTGCTATAGTTCAACAGTAGTTCATGGAAACCTACACCTTCTCACTTAACATTCTGCTGCTCTCTCTGTCTGCTTCTCCTTCAATTACTAAAGGGCCGATTCTCTCTGAGTGAGTGTCCTAATGCAAACCTCCAAGACAATAATTGACAAATAATTAACCAGGCCAATGAGATTCGCTATAGTCCCCAGCTAGGCAGAGTTTTTCCTCCCAGGCCAACTCATCACTGCCCATGGGTGTGATGGCCAGGTGTCCCTCCCAGATCCAATCAGCTGAGGCCCTACGTGGTAGGGTCAAGTGAGTAAAAACACAGAACTTCCAAGGCCTTTGCTCACAGCAAGATCTTTAGCCTGGAATATTTTTCTTAGAAGATTCTGAGCTTAACTGATGATGACAGATTAATTGACCATGATTGGAGAAGACAAAAACGAAACTTCAATCCCATCAAACCAGGAGACTGAAAAAGTTAGAAAAACAAAGTTTGAAACCTTATTGGATATTTCGATAGAGCACTTTCAAGTATCTCACTGTTAAAACAAAAGTTCACACCATATGGAAAATTCTGATTCATCTAAAAAACTATCATTGAAAAAGCTTAGGCCAAACTTCTTGATCAAACCGATTAAAACAGTCCTAGAATTTGCAGACCTAGGGGAGCAAAGAGTGCCACCAGATGGCAGCATTATCCCATCTGTTTTTTATCAGGTTTTTGTTTTTTTCATTCTCCAACTGCCCCTCTTCCCTGAAACTACTTTTCTAACTTTTAAGAGACCTGAGTAGCCAATGGTTGATGGAGAGACTAAATCTCAACAGTAGATGGTAGCATCTACTTTTCTACAATGCAGTCCACTCATCTCTGAGCTCATTTGAGTCCCAAAACTTTGGGACATGCTATCACTATTTTTTAGTCTGATTAAATATGTAATTAGGCATTGAAGCAGTGGCTTGGATTATTCAAGGATTACAGACTCCCTAGCCATACCTGAACTGCAGGAATTTAATTTTTTATTGTAGTATTCCTTTATTGGCATTCATCTGATCCAGCTTTTTACTATAGCTATATATAGGACATATATATCCTACTGGATTCAATTCAATCTCAAAATATTTACTGACAACCAAGTACAGGCCAGGCACTGCACCATGGAATACAAAGTCATTAAGAAATATCCTTGATCTTGAGAGACACATGAGCATGTAACTAACACCGTGAGCACTAAGGCAGATGTTATCATGAAGTACTGTGGCAACACAGCAAAAGAGAAATTCTTTGGGGAGAGGGATAAGAAAAACCATAAAGGGGTGATATTTGAGTTGCAGAGAATGAGTAGGTATTCAACAGGCAGATATTAATAGGATAAAGGATTCTAGGCAGTGAAAATCCCACACAGAGTTTAAGTAATTTGTCCAAGGTCTCAAACAAGCAGAGCTATGAAGCAAGACAGTCTGACTTCACAGTCCACAGCCATAACTACTATGTTACTAAGGCCCTAGATGCTTTAAAGATTAAAATCTTACTAGCAAAGCAGAGGCCGGAAACCCTCAAGTCTATCCACGTTTTTCTTAGTATTCCCTTGCACAAAGTATTCCATATACTTTGACTGTCCTTTCCAATGGACTAATAAAAATCAAGCCTAGAATAAGAGTGACTGCATACTTGAGTGATTTTCAGCCCCATCCAGACCTGGATTTGAGCATTGCAGGCTTCATGTAGCACATTTAGGAATATATTTACGGTCTAAACCAGAATGAACAGCTATAACCTTTTCTTCATTTATGATGAAGTGGTAATAGGGGGTAATCTTTCCTTATTTTTATCCTATAATAGGTGGATTTTTATTAATTTATTATTCTTTACATGCCTATATAGCCTCCTTTATTCAGCGACATGAAGAGATTGCCTTTCCATTCCAGTTCGGTCGTTGTCCTTTTCTCAAGTACCACTCCCTGTCGTTGTTAGTTGCCATCAAGCCAGCTTCTACTCATGGCGACTCCATGTACAACAGGACAAAGCCTTGCCTGGCCCTGTCATCTTCACGTTCATTGGTATTTTCAAGTCCATTATTGTGGCCACTGTGTATTGTGAGTGACTTCTAACTTAGGGGGCTCAGCTTCCAGCACTATATGGGGCAATATTCTGTTCTGCTCCATAAGGTCTTTCTTCCTAGTCTGTCTTAGTCTGGAAGTTCCACTAAAACCTGTCCACCATGGGTGTCCCTGCTGGTATTTAAATACTGGTAGCATAGGTTCCAGAATCATAGCAACATGCAAGCCACTATAGTATAATAAACTGACAGATGGGTGATGGTACCACCTCTTAACATCCCCCAGATTTTACCCGGTTTCTCTTTGATTGCCTTTCCTTTACACTGTTTCTTTGGAATTCGGCTCTAAGTGCTTTATAAATTAGCCATTAGAACTGTCTTCCTGGCTACTCCCTTCACTCTCTTCCTGGCTTTGAAAACAAATCTAGTCTCACCCAAATGCTAACCCTGAACACTACCTGGTATCTGGCCTTATACAAGCAAACTGACCTAAAACAATATGAATAAGCTAGCTACAGAACAAGTCTTAAATATTCAGTTAATCTGAACAAACATATAAAATAGAAACTATATTCATCCACAGGAAAACTCAGAAACAAAGTCATTTTTCTTCATTTGTGCACAGTGAGGTTTAGAGGTTTGATGATTTAATTCATTTTGGAAGAATTTTTTTATTTTTAAGAATCTGATGAAATCTATGGATTCAGTCCTGGGAAAATACATATACACAAAATTCTGTAAGAAATTTATGGGAGTTCACGCCCTCTCCAGTGGCTATACAGAGGTCCCTCCCCCAGCAATCTGAGGACTGGCCTAAAATATTCTGTTTTGAAATTTCCACTACTATTTACGGGTTATACACGCAGAAATGCTTGGGAAGCACTTACCGAAACCTTAAAAGCAGTAGCTACTATTTTCACTCTCAAAGAGCAATAAAGAACTTTAGGAAGTTGGGTTATTTCAATACGAATTTTTTCACGACACTTTCTATCACCTTTCTGAAAAGGATTTCATGAGTAGACCGGTCATTTTGCGATATATACACAGCAAACACTAAGAAGACGGCAGGAGAGAAAAGCAAGAGTAGAATGTTTGAAATAAAGTACACGATCCTATGTACAGAATGGTGCTTGATAAATGACACTGGATAATTCAGAGCCTTTTTTTTATTAAACACATAAGTAGTTATCATTTTATAAAGCTCAGAAACAGACTATTGTATGAAGGCATATAACTGGCATATTTGAGACTGTATCCACTCAAAAACTCACAGTGAACACAATCTATATTACATTCAGCATCTGCATATTTACATGATACCTACTGCACAGTCAAATACAAAATGAAACCTCAACATTTTACTTCAGTACATTTGTGATACAGTTTCAAAACAAAGGCAATTTTTTTCAACCAAAAAACAGACGTCTCTCAAGCACTAATTCACTATCTAATACAAAAATACAGCAAGTCTAAGTATTAGCATTCCCACTTAGGCTTAGTCAGTAAAGCTGTATCTCTATGTTACTGAAATACAGAGAAAGTTTTCAATTTTAACTATCAAGATAACAGTACTTCTGATTTATACTGACCTTAAAATAGTACATGCTAATATATCTGTTCTTTTTACATTTTTAGAAGTCTTCAAAATTCACATAATGCAATGTTTTGCCCAGTCATTCAATAAACATAATTTAATACAGGTCACAAAAGTCCAATTAATTAACCAGAATCCTATATCTATTTCCCATCTGCTAGGGTTCAGTCTTAAATCTGACTTATATCAAAAGCAATGGTCCAGAATTTATTTCTTAAGATTACTCTCAAGAGTTACTGGATAGTTTTTAAATTATTTCACTGCTTATATATATAAATCACCAGTGATCCCTGCATCAGAAGTATCTAGGGAGCTCTTTAAAAAATTCAGATTACAGGCTCTACCTTAGAACTACTGAGATCTAGGAGTGTCTGTATTTTTCAGATGTTCCCAGGTAATAACGGTACGCAGCCTGGCGTGGGAATCAGACTAGTGATTCTCAACCTTCAGGATGCCAGAATCACCTGGGGGAAACCAGTAAAAAAAAGATTTGACTCAGTAGATTTAGAGTGGTATCCAGGAACCAGCATTTTAAAGACTCACTTCCATGAACCTCCCAGAGAAACAGCGCCCAGCCTTCGGCAGGTTATAAACGAGTACATTTAGCTATTGAAATGCCACTGTCCTGCAAGCCCTAATGAATCCTGCCCTGGGCAGTTTTAGTGAGTATTTGCGGGCCACACTTGGCATTTTCAAATAAAATATATTTATATTCTTAAGTATAAAGTTGAAATCAAGTGAATTACGAGACCAAAATTCATTCATTAAAGAGGAAAAGGCTCTTCTAACCAAACTATTTAAACTTTTAAACAGACCAATGTTTAGCCACTCAGTTTAAATCTAATGCTTTCTCCATCACTGGCCTGATATGTGATCAGAGGTAGTGATTCCAGCTTGCCAAAAATCTAATGTGGATTATAAAAGATACATATTCTAATCATATATCTTTACAGGTTTTAAACATTCCCTATGTAACAGAGATTGGAAATCAGTTGGATATTAAATAGTAAAACAGCAAATAATACACCTGGATTTTAAACAACAAAACTTCCTATTTCCGTCATGTAGTAAGTTCCTACATGTAATGCTGGAAAAAAATCTAGAAAGCACTAGAGGTATCATGCTCCCTCTTTTGTGAGCAAGCTATTTACTAATTTTCTACCATTCTTGTCCTTATCTATAAAGTAGGTGATTGGAATATGTAATTCTACTTGAAGAATATGTAAAAGCACAGAAAAAGTAACTGCTTGTAAGGCCACACGGCCAATCGGAGGATAGGCAGAACTAGGGATTAGACCTTCCAGCTGGAAATCTGGGTTCATTATCATATCTACTTGACAACTATATCTCAGTGTGATGCCTGTTACCAAGTATTATAATATTTAAGCATACTGAGTGTGTGATAGCTCCATAACCCCCTAAACCTTAGAAATAGATGTAATCAACCCTGAATCCAGAAGCTACGTAAGAACTAAATAGCAACAAGAAAGGTTCAGTGTGGTTTCAGACTTTAGGAAGCAGATAGCGTATGAGGTCAGGGGAATCCATCTGGCATCCTGCTCACTTATCCTTTGTCTAAGATGCTGTTATTTCATATGCACACACTTTTCTAGCATGTTCTTCACAAAGGCTTGTACCACCTACTTCCCTGTGATATTAAATAGTTGGCCTATCTTCCTGACCAAGCAATGAAAAGGCAATAACCAAAAACCAGCACTGTATTCCCAGAAAGGCAAGTCACCTCATACAATAAGGAATGGAAACTTAAATCTGTACCTATTAAGCTAAAAATTGTATACTAATTTTTAACCACTTAGAGTCTAGATTAGTGTAACAATCAGACTATTTTCCAGTTTATAAATGATTCAAGGCCAAGATAAATTTTAACATTATGTAAATACTGAAAAAATTACATATAAATATCAAAACCAAGTAATATTATACCTACTACTTAGAAAAATGGCTGAAACGAAGCTAAGGAGACACAGCAATCCTGGGAGAAGGATTTCAAAATGTAACAATGGTACAAGGCACTACCTTAACTCTAGCGACACCTGGGTCGTCTTAAATCCAGACTATGCGATAAGCAAAGGAAATACACACAAGGACATTCAACTGTTCACATCCTTTTAGCTGGTTTGGCAGTTAACTGCTTTTCTCTTTCAAATTCCTTCTCTCGTTGCTGCTCTCTTTCCAACTCTTCTTTCTGCCTTTTCTGCTGCAGTTTAAGTGCTCTTTTCTGTGTCAAAAAAATTTAAAAACCAAGTGAACAATCAGTTGTTATAGGTTATGGCCTAAATTAAAAGCAATACTGCTTTGCTTTGAGGTAATCAAATCTATATTAGTAAATTTTATATTTAACTAAATTAGTTCTGGGTACTCTAAGGTCCCCTTGACTAAAAAAAAAGTTACTCCAAGCTGTCATTAGATGGGAGTTACTATATATCCAGAGAATATGAGCCCAGCTATTAGTAGAGAAGCCTAGAGTGAGGTTCAATAAAGGACAGATTTTTAAAAGAAAATAATGTAGCATGAATGAAGTATGTTATTATATATAGATATATAAAAAGTAAATAGTAAAGAAAAACAAACAATTAAACCTCTACTTTTATAAAGAATGTGAAAGAATTTCCAACTCACTTTCAACTTTGCTGTCTTCTCATGAAGCATCAGCATGTCTCTTCTTATGTTCACTAACTTGGTATGATAGTGTTTAGCTTCAGTGAACTTAACACGGAAAATAAGAGAGAATTCCGTTAAAACCGACTGAGATATCAAAATGGATAAATAAATCAATACCATAATGACAGTTCATTATTCCCAAGTTGGTCAATTTTTTTTTAAGTCTTGATTTTCTCCATATTTTAATTCCAAAATACAAATTTAATTTAAACCATTAGCAGAATTTTTAAAACCCTAACGACGATTAAGAGTTATTGACCATAGAATAGATTATTTTATACTATACTGTATACATTTTGCTTGAAAAACCTGCAATATAATCCTGAAATTTCAGGAAGACTACCCAAGAACGCCATCAGTTCCATTCAAGAAGAGTAAAACACTTCTACTGTCTTTACAAGCAGAGACGGAGCCAGGGTTCACAGGACAATTTCATGAAGAGTCGCCACCCACCAGGGAAACCAAGCTGTGGTCAGAGAGACCTGAGAGGACTGTGGCCCAGACCCAGTCACATTCCTTAGACTTCTGAGGCCAGACCAAGCAGAGCAGCCTCTGTGAGGACACTTTGCTTCCCAAGGAGTTCTAAGTACGGACTTCACATCTCAGCCAGCCTCCAGGGCCTAAAGTGAAGTCCCATGTCAGAGGAAGACGGGAGGATGATGCAGGCCTAGCTAGGTAGGACAGAAGCGAAAAAGCACCTCAGTCTCAGACAAGGTAATGGAGCGAGAAGAAATGAGAGAAATCTCAGTGGCCACTTTAACGTGACTGCAAGTAAAGTCAGAGCTTAATGAGCTCTAAAGCTTGCAGACCCTCTTTATAGCTCCCTGGACCTTCTAGTTTTCCATTCCTAGCTGATAATCAAAACCACTCTTGGGCTGAGAGAAGAAAGAAGAGGGACTTAGCTCCTGCCCCTTCACACTGAATAAACAATATTACATTCTGTTTGGTTCATTCATTGGACAAATATTTGCTCTGCTGCAACATGAACTCAGTGGGGGAAACAAACGTAATCAGGGTAGCCTTACCCAACTCCTTCACAAGAAGTCACATACTACTGAGTAGGACTTCGAATTTACTGCCACAGGCCTCTGTCTAATGCTGGAGAAAACAGACTCTGCTTTTGCTTGTTACAAAAGGAACACATTCTAAAGCCACATTTACCCAGTGAAAGGAGTCCCTGGGTGGCACAAACAGTTAAGCGGCTGACTATTAGCCAAAAGGTTGGTGGTTCGAACCCACCCATAGGCGCCTCAGAAGACAGGCCTGGCAATCTGCTTCTGAAAGGTCACAACCTTGGAACAGTTCTACTCAGCACACATGGGGAGAGCAGAAGTTTGAATCAACTCCACAGCAACCAAGAACAATAACAGCTCAATGAAAAAGTCCCTTTTTTTGAGGTATATGTGAATACCCACACAATCATGCGAACCAAACCATTTCTAATGTTCCAGAGGAAGAGAAAGGTAACCACAAGTTCCTTATTTTTTTAATATCCTGTTTCTTAAAATAAAGAGTATCAATTCTTATCAGAAGGCTACATACAGTATGGATGGAATTTGAAGACATTATGCTGAGTGAAATCAATCAATCACAAAAGGACAAATACTGTATGACCTCACTTATGTAAAAAGACAAGAACAGACAAATGTATAGAGACCAGTTTATTAGTGGTTAACGGGGGCAGAAGAGAAGGGGAAAGCGTGGGGTACTGTTCATGAAGCACTGAGTTTTGGTTTATGGCAATGGAAAAATTTCACTGATTAAGGGTAGGGTTGCATAGCCAATTAATGTAATTGATGTCAGTAAGTTGTATACTTGTGAAAAGTTGAACTGGCAAAAGTTGTGTGATAGGTATATTTACAATAAAAAAAAAAAAAGAGAGAGAGCTGCTGAGACTGCTTATGTACAACCAACTACCTCATGGGATTTGGTTCCTTGGTTTGGCGGTTTAGGGTGATGGTTTCAAGGACCATCCCAGTTAACTGGCCTAACAACATGTTTAGTGCTTCTGTTCTACCTCCTAGTTTGTTGTGTAGCACCTGGGATCTTAAAAGCCTGCAAAGGGCCATCCAAGGAATGACAGTTGCTCTCTACTCACCAAGAGCAACAGAGGAATAAGGAGGGCCAGGAATAGGAGGAAATGCAATGTGTGGCTAATTGCCTCCATGAAATACTGCCTCCTTTGCCATAAAACAAAAGAACTGGATGGTGCCCAGCTACCATTGCTGAACATTTTGATCAAAGATGCTATAGAAGAATCCAGATCAAAAGGGGGAAAATGCAGAACAGAATTTAAAATTCTCATAAAATCTAGACTTTCTGAAGCCACTGGGGCTGGATGAACCCCCAAAACTAATGCCCTGAGATAATCTTTAAACCTTAATCCAAGAATATTCCCCAAAGTCTTCTTAAAACCAAACAATAGTTTAGCTGAACTAGTAAAGAATGTCTGTCTTGAGCTTTATGCTCTTTTAAGATCTGTCTATATGGGATCAAACAGACAACAGCAACTTGAAACATTAGACAGGAACCTTAGGGGGCACTGAGTTTATGTTAATGGGGGAGGAACAACTCAGAAAAGGAGGGTGAGAATGGTTGCACAACTCAAAGAATGTAATCAATGTCAATAAATTGTACATGTGGAAACTGTGTTGAATTGGTGTATGTTTTTATGTGTATATTCTCAACAATAAAAAATAAAATTATTTTAAAAAAGCTACAGAGCTTTCGATGGAGTTCATCTATTGTCACTTACACTGAAAGATCTAACTGATCATTGTCAAAGGGTCACAACATTAATTTGTTATGGCATTATGACTATGCCACACAATGAAATAAAGCTAGTTTAAAGGGGAAAAAGATGCAAGTGATAGCTAAATAAACATAAATTTTCCTTAAGGATAAAAGCAGTAACCAAAAGTTCCTTCATTTCAGACAGAAGGGGACAAGGAAGCCCCCTGGTGATAGGGAACACAAGGTGGAGTAAGGATATTCTTGATGTGCTGTGAGATTGTTAACCATTGTCATAGGGCAACATGTGTAGTAACTGTTAAATGAAAAACTATTTTTTCTGTAAGCCTTCATCTTAAGTGAGAATAACAGCACAGTTGGAAGAGCGTAGTCAATGTCACTGAACTGTGAATGTAGAAATTTTTGAAACGGTGTATCTTTGGCCATCTGTAATTTTCATCAAAAAAAAAAGGTTGAGAATTTAGAGGCTTAATACGTTGTGGGGTTGTTAACCAATGTCAAAAAACAACATGTGTACTACTATTTCATGAGAAACTATTTGCTCTGTAAGCTTTCACCTGAAGTACAATAAAATATATATTAAAAAAAAAAAAAAAAAAAAAAGTTCCTTCATTTCAGTTCTCCTTTATAAGTCTCTAATTATGAACAGATCAGACTTTTAAAAATAAGTTAAATTTCTTATTACAAGTTCAAGATTTGAAAGATAATTCATGACAAAGGAAGTTCTAGTAAAATAAATCATGATTTCCACTTAAAAGACAAATTATAAATTTTTAAAATTAGAGGAAAAGATCCTAAACAAGTACAAAGCTAAGTTATGAGGCTAAACTTTGCTATTTTTAAAATTAGAGGTCATTAACCTAAACCAACTAAATCATACTTGTTAGGTGCTGTCGAGTCAGTTCCGACTCCCAGCAACGCCACGTATGACAGAATGAAACACTGCCCGGTCCTGTGCCATCCTCACATCATACTTACCAAAGCATTAATATCCAACATAGAATGACATTCTTTAAATTTTGAAATCTCTTGTTCCAGCGTGTCTAATAGTACAACTTGGTTTTGTCTGAAACAAAAGCACACAGCCAAAATAAACTTACATACCATAAATGCTGGCTCATTAAAAGGAAACACATTCACTTTGGTTAACGTTAAAGGTTCGGAACAAGCTGAAAACGTATAAAAGCACTTGCAGATAATTGATCTCCAAAGCTTATCTGGTGTAGCATAATCTGTTTCTCAAAATAATCTTCCAACGCTATGTTCTGGTAATTAAATGTGTTTTTATTCTTCATGTGCAGACTCTAAAAACTAAAACTAACAAATGATTTAAAATTATTTGTACCAACTCTCTGTATATCCCCCCAAAAGAAGTTTCTTATACTATCATGCTCAAGAAACTTCTTATGTTTTGTATCTTATTACTGCAATATTCTCATAAAGGAAATGAGGAGCAATTACTTTTCAAAGTCGAGTTGGGGAAGATGCAGTTCAATGAATAATAACTCAAAGGGAATAAATAAGAAGCAAGACAGAAAAAGCACAGGACTAGGAACCACAAGATCTCACTGCCAATAACCAGTTGTGTGATCTTGGAAATTCAGTTGATTTCTCTGGGCCTAACTTTCCTCATCTATAAACTGAGATCAGACCACAGAACTTCTAACGGTCCTCTTTAAAATCATATTGAGGAAGAAAAGTCAACTTCCCTAATATTCCTCTCCAAATTCAACCACTGTTATGATCACAGGGCTGAGTGACATTGAGGGGTGGGGTCATCTAATTGAATATCTGAAGTTTGAATATTTAAATATTTGAAGTTTGTCCCTTCAGCTCTGATCAGAGAAGAAAACAGAAGGTGAAATATACAACAGATGATAAGAGAACCCAGCAAGTCAGGCAGCCAAGAGAAGCAGGACAACACAAACAGGCTGCCACCACTCCCTAGGTTTAAGAGTACCTTAATACTCTGTACCTCTGTGTCTCAAAAAAGGTAACTTAAGGATCTTTGGCAACTTGTTTGAACCACCAACTGAACCCAAGTGTGACTTTTATGGAAGCAATTTCTCGACTCAGAAACGGGTATACCCGCCCTGCAACATCCCAGTAGGCAATATTTTCATAACATAATGATCTAGAATCTAGATAAGGTTTAGCAGTACTTATTAGAAGATATCAAATGCTCTAAGAATATTCATTTCATTCTTTTACATTTAGATTACTATGTAGTCCTCTACTACGATTTGCTATCAAAAAAGGTAATAGAAATACTTGATTATGATTAAATGTTACAAAATATATCTTAATACAGTACATAATTATACAGTAAATTATGGCTTATGCCAGCAAGGAAATGAGTGTGTAAGTGGTTTTTGTTAGCTTACGTGAGCTCCTGGAGGGCTTGTTTTGATCTCTGCAGATCTGGCAAGTAGTGAGAGAGCAATCCTTCTGCCAGCTGCTCCACGGCTCTGTCTTCCACAGTCAAGGGATCTAACAACCCTTCATCTGGAGAAGTGTCACTTAAACCTGTCCCCAAGCAAAAATCAAATTAGGAAGCTTTTCAATTGATATCGTTACCAAAAGGGGAGAGGAGGGAACAGGTAGGAAGGAGAGAAGGAAGCTGGCAGTGGGGCTCAGCACAAACCCACTCTTCCAGCAACAGGTGTTTTTTAACTTTTACCTTCTGGGCTGCCTCTCAAAAAATGGGTTCTAAGGGCTCAAAAACTGTTTTTAAGCTATCAGGAGAAGGTAACGTCTGTCCTTGTATGTATTTTTCAGGGCAGACATTGATAGTTTTCAATGCATTCTGGAAGGAATCTAAGTTCACTGAACTTAGGCATTCTTGCTTTCAAAAGCCTGCAAAAACTATATGAATAAAATGCAATCTCTAAAAATATTTTTTTCAATTCAATGGAAGCGAAAGTATGGGTCCATAATTATTTGACATACAGCTTAATATATTATTTACACATAAAAGAGGGGTTGTTTCATCATTTGTTAGGGAGGAGAGAGATTTTCTAGGAATTTCTCATCTCACAAGATTGAACACCTGAAGGTACTACAGAAAAGAGTGTACAAACAATTGTCTTTTTGTGTAAATCCTGTCTTCCATACTTCCCAAATCTGAGGCCAGGAACTATGCCTCATACTTTCCCTTTGTATAATCACAGTGCAAGCATTGTGCCAAGTATTCATGAATATTTAAAATGAATACCCATCAATCATTGCTCCTACCAAAACAGTTTCTAAACAGGGTACAATTAAAGGTTTCTAAGGTTTCAGAATCACTGATTTAGAATGAGGGGGAAAAAAAATGAGATGGTCACATAACTAAAACTATATTCCAAGAGCATTTTATAATTAATATTAAACTCCAAAATACCTCCTCAATCATAATTTGGTAATAATCAGGAACATCAAATTAGAACATCATACAGAATACATTTATCACAACACATTGCTTATAGCACATTTCCAGGTACAGTTTTTGGCAAGATTGAGAAAAATGACATGCTGTCATATTCAAAATTAGCTTTTAGATAAATCAAAATAAAACAGTATGATTTTTAGTTACAAGGCAACATTCAAACAGGTAAGTTAAATAAAAACTGAAGTACTTCACAAATATAAATATAATTGGAAAAGTGAAGGATTTAGGGATATTGTGCCACCAATGGGAAGTGAATAAATTATATCTGGCAATTAATACCATCGCTTAAGGCTTGACTGCAATGAGTGTAAACAACAGCAATTTTCTTTAAATAAATATAGAAAACAAATATTACAGAAAAAGACACATGCAAATAAGGATACTTGAATTTTAAGAAACAGCAACTAATACACATCCCTTACTATATATCACATACACACACACACACACATTTTAACTCATGGACCGCCAATCTCTGGTTATTAGAACAGTCTCACTTACTCATATTTGAACATACATTTAACTACTAAGTGCAAGGTACTTTATTCTGGGAGATTACAAATAAGAAGACTGAGTCCCTACCCTATTCATACAAGAAACATTTGCTGAACATCTCTATTACGTGCTAGGTTCTGAGGTTACAACAATGAATAAGGCAAGTCCCCTTCCCTGGAAAGGCTCAGTCCAGGTGACTCGTGAAATACACGCCATTAGAAATAAATTGTTATGGGAACTCAGGGAAGAGAAAGATCACTTTCATCTGTCAAATCTGGCAACAATTCCTAAAGAAAGTGTGGGCATTTCAGCTGAGGCTTGAAGAATGGACAGAATTGTCTTTTTTTCTTTTTCTTTTTCTTTTAAGAGTGTTAGTCATTGTAAAAACTTTAAACACTACCAAAAAAACCGTTGCCACCAAGTCGATTCTGACTCACGGCAACCCTACAGGGCAGAGCAGAACTGCCCCAAAAGGTTTCCAAGGAGCATCTGGTGGACTCCAACTGCTGACCTTTTGGTTAGCAGCTGTGTAGCTCTTAACCACGATGCCACCAGGGTTTCCTTTAAACAATACAGAGGGAGCCATAAACTGCAAAGAGAAAATATCACCGTTCACACCCTACCCCAGAATCACTCTGGAGTTTCATACATAGCTTCCAGAAACTGTCTTTGCGTTCCCATGTATATAACTTTGTTTTCATCACAAACGAAGTCATATTGTTCTGCAACTTTTCATTTATGTATCTTAGATATTATTCCACAGTGACATATATGGACCTACTGCATTGTTTTTAGCAGAATAGAATTCTACCATAATTTGTTTAACCAGTCCCGCTGTTGTTGTTAGGTGCAGTCGAGTCAGTTCCGACTTACGGCCACCCTGCGTACAACAGAACGAAACACTGCCCGGTCCTGCGCCATCCTCACGATGGTCGTGCTTGAGCCCACTGCTGCAGCCACTGTGTCAATCCATCTCATTGAGGGTCTTCCTCCTTCCGCTGGCCCTCTACAAACCAGTCCCCTATGCATGGATACTTTACATTTTCAGTTTTTTTGCTATTTTAAACACCGCTGCAGTGAGTTTGCTTATCTTTGCATACAGTCATATCACTGTTTCTGTAGGATAAATCCTTAGAAGTAGATCACTGGGACAAAGAGTTCATGCATTTGTTACATAAATATTGCATGTTTGGCTCTGAAGAGGTAGCAGCAATTTACAATTCCACCAACAATCTATGAGGATTACTATTTCCAAATGGGTACAAATTCTGAGACAGGAGCGGAAGGGATACAATCTGGGTAAAGGAAGCAGCATGAGGAAAGGTGGGACTATCAAAGGATTGCTCTGTAAAAGGGAGGTAGTTTGGGGTGGCTCCAGTATGCGCCAGACAGCAGTGAGCTACAAGATCACGTGACAGCCTGTGAGGGCCCTTGAGCACCACGTTAATGAGTCTGAACTTTATTTAGGAAGTCGTGAGGAGCTGTTTAAGGTTTCTGAGCAAGGGAGTAACACAACCACAGCTTTTTATCTTCGGGCAGTGACGTACCTGCAGTGGTATGGATGGGTTGGAAGAGCAATAGACTGGAGGTGGGCTAGCCTTACAACTGTGGTTGTAAATACAAAGAGACAAATGAAAAATTGTATTGCACAATCTCCTAGACCAAATAGAGAGGTAGGAGGCAAGAGAGGAATAGGCAAGTGTCATTTTAAAGTTTCAAGTGAGGGTGACGGCGCCAATAGGATCAGACATTTGCTTTTATTTACGAACGAGCTACATGCGAGGTGAAACCCTGGTGCTGCAGTGGTTAAGAGCAATGGCTGCTAACCAAAAGGTCAGCAGCTCCAATCCACCAGCCGCTCCTTGGAAACCCTATAGGGTCGCTATGAGTCGGAATCCACTCGACAGCAGTGGGTTTGGTTTCGTGTGCGAGGTTAGTGCAGGACAACCGGTAAAGATATGGAGCAAGTAGATGGGGAAGCAACAAGACTTAGGAGAGAGGCCCACGCTGCAAAAACATACAAGGGAATCATTTTTAGAGGAAATTTATGAAGGTCTGAAGAGGGGGAAGATCACTGAGTAAAAACATGACCAGGAGAAAGCGGAGAGAATTATTTTGGGGTAACCTTGGATTTCTGGAACAGTAAGTAGGAGAAAAAGCACATCCGAAGCCTTGCAGCCTTTCTCATCTAGGGTGCCTCATCGGAGCCACAGAACACAGAAAATAATCTACTTTCTCAATTCTACCAATGACGGTACATGAACAGTACCACTCGAGATGCACAGCAACTTAATTCACTGCATTCAATGATGCCTTAGAACACTTGGGCTTAAATCTATCCCGGAACCCAGCTGGAGAAAGACTGCTGGAGGAACAGGAATGCAGTAATGTTACTAAGCAAAAGAAAACACTTCATGAGTGGGTGGTCAATTATGATGGATACGTTAATGCTCCGAATCACAAACCCATCGTCCTGACAACTTCATCCCCAGCCACGACCTTAAAACGAATAGCCGAGGACGCACTGGACTCAACAAACTCAAAATGAACCCACCATCAACCGCCCCCAACTGCCCCCCACACACCGCTTCCCATCCAGACTTCTGTTCCCGCCCACTCCACTGGGCAGAAGGGCCGGCATGGGTCCCCAATTCCACGCAAAGGCCAGAAACTCGGAACCGAAAGCAGCATCCTGCCGCGGAGGCCCACCCAGCAGCCCAAGTCCCCGCCTCTGGCACTCGGCCGGCCGCCCGGCAGCACGTACCCGGCGTCAGCTCCCCGGCCCCCAAGCTGTCGGGCAGCCGTGTCATGACCCCGCCCGGTGGCGCCGGCTCAAGAACACTCATGTCCCTCCCGCTGGGAACCGGGAAAGGGCAGACGCCAGAACAGAGAGAAGCAGGAAGGCGGCGCCGAACACCCGCAAAGCCCCGCCGGACAGAAGCGGCGGTCGGACCCGGAAGTGATGGTACGGAAAAAGGCAGGCTCAGCGCACGTAACCGTGGGCCCGCCCCCTCGGCCTCCGGGAACCCCCGCACCGACGTCCGGGTCGCCTGGGGGGCTGTGTCAGCTGACTGCGTGTGCGATGCTGGATGCCCGAGGCTCGGTGGTGGGGAGGAGCTGCGTCGCTGTGAGCTTGGAAGCTGGGTTTGTCTGGGTTGGGCGGGAGCCAGAAGACAGACGGATCCAGGGCAGAGAAGCCCTGAGAACAAGGACTCCGTGCTTTCGCCGAGATTTGAACCGTTAAAAAGTTAAACCCAAACCAAACCCACTGCAGCCTAGTCGATTCAGACTCATGGCGACCCGATAGGACAGAGTAGACATGCTTTATAGGGTTTCCAAGGCTGTCGTCTTTACAGAGGCAGACTGCCACATCTTTCTCCCGCAGAACAGGCCGACCTGTTAGCAGCCAAGCCACCAGGGTTCCTCTGTGAGCTTCAGCCTTGCTAACTGGGGATTTGCCACGATTCCTGTCTCCCCTTGTTCCTTGTAGATAAATGATTTAAGGCCTCGTTGGCAGCATCTCGACAGAAACAATCATCTGAATAGGCAAGAAGGACTTTCTACCAGACCCATGTTGCTTTTCTGTTTCTCCTTTCGCTTCATTAGTACCAATTGCTATTGAGTCGGTTCTGACGCCCGGAGACCCCATGTGTGTCAGAGTAGAACTCAATGGCTGATTTTTCGGAAATAGATCGCCAGACCTTTCTTCACCTCTGGGTGGATTCAAACCTCTAACCTTCCAGTTAGCAGCTGAGTGTGTTAGCCATTTGCACCGCCCGGGGCCTCCTCTACCCCCCAGATTTCTGCTCCTTACACCAAGTGCGTTTTGAAGGCTGTCTGTGCTCCCGTCTCTGTGAAGCAGCTATGGTGCCGCTGACACTGCATGTGACACAGAGGTCAAGAGCAAAGTGCTGGGACCCCACGTCCCACCATAAAAGTCTTCTATTATTATTGTGCTTTAGGTGGAAATTTACAGCTCAAATTGGTTTCTCATTCAAAAACTTATACCAACATTATCTAGTGACACTGGTTGCAAACCCTCCGTGTGTCAGCACTCTCCCACTTTACCTTTACACCCTGTGTCCATTGGTCCCGTTTTCCTGTCCCTTCCCGCCTTCTTGTCTTTGCTTTTGGGCAGGTGTGGCCCATTTGGTCTCATACTTAATTGAACTAAGAAGCACATTCCCCGCGTGTGTTATTGTTTGTTCTATAGGCCTGTCTAATCTTTGGCTGAGAGGTGGGCTTTGGGAGTGGTTTCAGTTCTGAGTTAGCAGGATGCCCAGGGGCCATAGTCTTGGGGGTTCCTCCAGTCTAAGGCCAGCAAGTCTGATCTTTTTGTGTGAATTTGGGTTTTGTTCTACATTTTTGTCCCTCTCTGTCTGGAACCCACTATTGTGATCCCAGTCAGAGCGGTCAGTGGTGGTAGCCGAGCACCATCTAGTTGTTCTGGGCTCCAGCTGGTGGAGCCTGTGGTAGTTGTGGTCCATTAGTTCTTTGGACTAATATTTTCCTTCCGTCTTTGGTTTTCTTCATTCTCCTTGCTCCGGACGGGGTGGGACCAGTAGATGCATTTTAGATGACCTCTCAAAAGCTTTTAAGACCGCAGACACTACTCACCAAGGTAGGATGCAGAACATTTTCTTTATGAACTATGTTATGCCAGTTGACCTAGATGTTCCCTGAGACAATGGTACCCAGCCCTCAGCCCCAGTAACTGGTTTCATCAAGGTGTTTGGATGTGTCTAGGAAGCTTCTATGACTGCCTTGGTCAAGTTGTGCTGACCTTGTGTATATTGTGTGTTGTCTTTCCCTTCACCAAAGTTAATACAAGTCTACTAGCTAGTTAGTGATTTTCCCTCCCCACCCTCCTCTCCCTCACAAACATCAAAGATTGTTTTCTTCTGTGTGTAAACCTTTTCTTGGGTTTTTATAATAGTAACCTCATATAATATTTACCCTTTTGTGACTTATTTCACTCAGCATAATGCCCTCCAGATTTATCCATGTTGTGAGATGTTTCTTGGATTCATCATTATTCTTTATCGTTGCATAGTATTCCATTGTGTATAGGTACCGTAATTTGTTTATCCATTCATTTGTTGATGGGCACTTAGGTTGTTTCCATCTTTTTGTTATTGTGAATAATGCTACAATGAACATGGGTATGCATATGTTTATTCGTGTGACAGCACTTAAAATGTTGGAATTTGCTGTCAAGTAAGGAAACACAGTTTACTGAGTCATTATATGTCTTTCACAATGCCTTCATTTCCCCACTGGTAGTGGCCATTCCCTTTTATGTACCCAAGTTATAATCCTCTTCAAACAACTGATACTTAAAACTGGACTAGGCACTGTAGGGGTAAAAAGAGGTAAAAATCCTGTCTATCAGAAACTTCTAGTACTTACACATAGTAGAATTAGTGAGCATGACAGTAAAGCACTAAATTATATGAAACAGAAGATCACAAAGGACATATAATGTTCTCAGGTTCGTTTCCTATTGTTGCTGTAACAGATACCATAAATGTAATTGCTTAAAACAACACAAATTTATTGTCTTACAGTTTTAGAGTTCAAAATCCAAAATCATTCTCAATGGGCTAAATTCAAGATGGCGACAGGGCTGGTTCCTTCTGGAGGTTCTGGGGGAGAATCTGTTTCTTTGCCTTTACAAGCTTCTAGAGATTGCTAGAGATCATGGTCCAGTGTCGCATTGCCTTTCCTCCCTCTGCTCCCACTGCCACATCACCTTCTCTAGTGCTCTGATCTTTCTGTGTCCCTCTCATAAGGATTCCTGTGATTATACTGAGCCCACCAAGATAATCCAGGATAATCACCCCATCTTAAGACCCTTAATCACATCTGCAAAGTCCCTTCTGCCATGTAAGGTAACATTCACACATCTGGAGAACTGAACATGGGCATCTTTGGAGGGGCCACCATTCAACCTACCCCAGATGTGCAATTGTGCGGTGTACAACTGAGAAGTAGAGAAATTTTTTTTAAACTTGATATCAAACCAAACCCGTTGCCATCAAGTCAATTCCGACTCATAGCGACCCTACAGGACAGAACAGAACTGCCCCATAGGGTTTCCGAGGCTGTAAATCTTTACAGAAGCTGACTGCCACATCTTTCTCCTGTGAAAAACTTAATAGAGGACAACAAATAGAGAAAATGGAATTTAAGCTGCACCTTGAAGGACCAAACAAACCAGTTGCCACCAAGCCACTTCCAACTCATGGTGACCTCATGTGTGTCAGAGGAGAACAGTGCTCCACAGGGTCTTGAAGGGTTGATTTTTTGGAAGTATTTAAGGCTGGACTAGGCACTGCAGTGGGTAAAAAGAGGTAAAAATCCTGGTCCCTGTCTATGAGAAACTTGTATTATTTATACATAGTAGAATTACTTTCTTCTGAGGCTACTCTAGGTCAACTTAAACCACCAACTTTTTGGTTAGCAGCAAAGAGCATGTTAACCATTTGCACCACCCACGGACTCCCACCTGAAGGACATCTAGAATGTAATCAGCAGAGAAAAACTAGTAAAACCTTCCAGGTAGGAACGAACGTTGTGAGTAGCAAAAGTAAACCTCACACTCAAGGGTCTCAAGGTGCTAACTGTCTTCAGGGGGAAGAAAAGACTAACAGATTAAATGATTAGTAAAGGAACCTAATGGAGAAAAGTGTACCTAGTCATTTAGACCAAAAGACAAAGTAGCAACACTGAACTGCTAAAGAAGTTGCATCAAAGAATTTAAAAGAAACAATATCCAGAAAAAGTTAAATACTGTATATACTCAGAGCAAAAAGAAAGTAAGTCTTAGCTTTATGAGAACTTGAAATCCGAAAGATAGAAAGAAATACAATGCAATATGGCAAAACTGTTTGCCCACATTTTAGTTTTTCTATTTTCTTTACATTTTCATATATCCTATATTTTTGCTCACCAAAGAAGAGTAGATAGGTAGGAGAATCAATGAAAGAAAGAAATCTTAATCCATGAATACTTTATTCTCCTTGTATTTATCAGGAATGCCCTATATCTAGAATGTGCTATGATTTGATGAAATCTACTCCCAGTTCGACCTACTTCTCTCACAGAAATTCACTCTCATCCTTCCTTTCATCTATCTCTCCTCATTTTTTTCCCCAAAATCAGAAGAGTTAGGGGGTAGGTGACAAAAAAAAATTTGAGAGAGAACAATAGAGGGGCCAGGGGCAGCAGGGAAAAGGGACAGGAGAAGAGGATGATACACAGGACAAAGTGGATTAAAGTGTCAAAAATATAAACACACTCACATAGGATGACACTCTTGCAAAAGGAATTTCTCCTAAAATAACAAAAAGGAAGGGAATTGCAGGCTTTCTGTTTCTCCGATTTCCTTCAGAGAAGTTGGAATACTAAAGAAAACTAGTCAACCATTTTGCCTATGGTTAACCAATCTGAAAAGATAATGTTTTTTCTCAGGCAATTGTAACCATTTTTCTCTTATATTTACATAAGGAACATTCTTGCACATCAGCAAAGTGCTAAAATACTTCCACCCACTGCAACTCTGCCACACTTTCCATCCTTCCTCCCTTGCATTATATAATGAATATTTTTACATGCCTTATTTCATCAACATAGTCTCCTAACTCTGCCACAAAAAGTTTTGTAAAATACATGCAGAAGTAAAAAGCAATGGCTTTAGAAATTTTCTGAAAATGCACACAATTCTAAACATTTTACATATGAAAATACAAACCAAGTTTTGTTAAAGCTTCTATTTTCAAGTAAACATTTAATTTATTAAAAAGAGAGATTGAAATTCAACTTCCCGTCTCTCTTTTATTTATGTTGAGTATCACTAGAGACAAAGCCTATTAAAGGTGAGCTTAGGGACTGCATTCGGTCCTCTATTAGACAAGGCAGGCTACGTTAAGCTCCAGTAACAGCCCTCATAGATGAGAGGCTCAACACGCTTGGATATGTCCATCTTATGAAGGGCTCTGCTCCACGAAGTCTTCACTCAGAGACCTAGGCAGACAGAACCTCCACCTTCACCAACCTCCTCCATCTTTGCAGTAGGAAGAAGAAACAAAACAAATTGTACACCAACTCTTGCAGCCTTTCACCCAGGTGACCTGTGTCACATTTCATTGAGCACTGCCAGTCACATGGCCACACCCCACTTCCAGAGGGCGGGAAGTGTCACCCTAGCACGTGCTCAGGAAAGGGGAGAACCAGAATGTTTCTGAAGAGCTGACGACAATCCCAGGTGCCAGCAATTAGTTTTTCTTCTTGAGGCAATCTGAGAAAAGGCAGGTGACATAA
This sequence comes from Dugong dugon, assembly GCA_030035585.1. Lineage (NCBI taxonomy): Eukaryota > Metazoa > Chordata > Mammalia > Sirenia > Dugongidae > Dugong > Dugong dugon. The sequence goes on along the minus strand of CM057472.1, from coordinate 13,760,865 downwards.
CTTTGAAAAAGAGAACTTGAAGAGAACCTAGAGCAGTGTGCCTCCATGAAGAGGGCAGGGTCCCAAATTTCCCATAGGAGCACCTAATCAGTTTTGACATTTAGAGTTGTGGACACCTTTCTGAAGTATACAGCAGTGAAACAGCAAAGGATCTGATGTCAGAAAACCTGTTTCACACCCAGCTGAGATACTCATTAGCTGTGTTTGCATTTTTTGGTTGCAGGTAAAGAAGTCCAAACCAGCCTAAGCAAAACAAGGAATGTACTGGCTCACTGAACTAAAAAGTCCAGGACTTGATCTGGCTTCAGGGATTCCCAAAAAATGAAATCAGGAACCTCTCTCTCTCTCTCCCTCACGTTCTTCACTCTGCTTTCCTGGGTGTTGGCTTCACTCCAGCATCTCTCATTGTGCTAGGAAAATGGCTCCAGGCATTCTTGGTCCTTACAGCTCCCAGATGAGGCCAACTCACTCCTAGCATTAGTTCCAAACCCTTTAAAAAGATTCAAATTACTTGGATTTCATGCCCACCCCTAGACCAGCTCTGAGTCCAGGGGCCGGTATTAGTTACCTAGTGCTGCTGTAACAGAAACACCACAAGTGGATGCCTTTAACAAACAGAAGTTTATTCTCTCACAGTCTATGTTAGAAGTTCAAATTCAGGGTGCCAGGTCCAGGGGAATGCTTCCTGTCAGCTCTGGGGGAAGATCCTTGTCATCAATCTTCTCCAGTTGAGGAGCTTCTCAGAGCAGGGACCCCAGGTCCAAAGGACGTGCTATTCTCCTGGCTCTTGTTTCTTGGTGGTATGAGGTCTCCATGTCTCTCTGCTTGCTTCTTTCTTTTATATCTCAAAAGAGATTGGCCTAAAACACAATCTAATCTTGTAGATTGAGTCCTGCCTCATTAACATAACTGCCACTAATCCCATCTCAGTAACATCATAGAGAGATTTACAACACATAGGAAAATCACCTCAGGTGACAAAATGGTGGCCTAGCCAAATTGCTACACATTTTTGGAGGACACAATTCAATCTGTGACAGGGTTATAAAGGACCCTGATGGGCCATCCTGGGCCACACATAACAGGGAGAGGCACAGCCCTTTGACTGGCAGCCCTGCGAGAGGTTATAGAAAGGCACAGGGGTAGTTTCTTTAAGAAAAATCATAGGCTTGTTACCAAAAGGAGGAAGGAAATTGGAGCAACCAAAGCAACAGATGCTATTTCAGTTATGAGATTTTAGTCAAGTCATTTAATTTCTAAGCCTGTTTTTTTCATCAGTAAAAAAGAAACATGGTTACTACTGGACCATTACTTCACATACTTCTTGTGAGAATTAAATACCGATTGGACATATTAACAAGATCTGTAAACTGTAAAGCACTACTGCAAATAACAGCAGTCCTTAACCAAGCACTTGTTATGTGTCAGAAGAAATATTATTTCTGTTATTAATGCCTTGGTTACATAGTTTACCAACCTGAATTTAGTTTCTTAATTAGGCTTCCCTGGTGGGATGTTGTTGATGTTAGCTGTCGTCAGGTTGGCCCCCACTTCCAGACGACCTCATGTACAACACAACAGAACACTACCTGGTCTTGTGCCATCCCCGTGATCTGTGTGGACTGGATCTTTGCAATCCATAGGGCTTTAATTGGATGATTTTTGGAAGTAGATTGCCAGACTTTTCTTCCCAGTCTGTCTTAGTCTGGAAGTTCTACAGAAATCTGTTTGGCATCATAGCAACACAGAAGCCTTCACTGACGGATGGGTGGTGGCTGTGCATGAGGTGGACCGGCCAGGAATCAAACCCAGGTATCCGCGTGGAAGGCGAGAATTCTACTGTGGATAAGAGAGACTAAGTGATTTAAATGAGTATCAGTGGACTTGGCAGTTGTATGTTTCTTACAAATTCACTTCTTTTGCACAGATCAATCTCATACAATAAGCTAGTTTTGGTACGTGTAAGACGACAACTTAAGTTCTACACTTGCAGAATTAGAAGATCAAGACGTAAAGTAGGGATCACCATCAACAGTAAGGCCTTTCTTTACCATCAATACAACTTTTATTATCTATTTCTTTTGGGGTGGGAGAGGGGTATGTCTTGTTTATCTTTTTTTTTTTTTTTTTAGCATTAAGATGATTGATAGTCAATTGATAGTAAGTAGTAATAATCTGACATATCAGTGCTTTTGGACAATTAGAAAACTAATGGCAAAATTGTTCTTCATTCAAAGAACTTGAAATTTTTTTTTAATTATATTATTCAAAAGATAATGATTCTTCTGGAGCCATGGAGGCTGGATAAACCCACAAAACTATTGCCCTCAGATCATCTTTAAATGTTAAACCAAAAATATCCCCTGAAGTCTTCTTAAAACCAAACAGTAATTTAGCTTAACTAGTAAAGAATGTCTGCCTTGAATATTGTGCTCTTTTATCTGTATGGGATCAAACTGACAACCAACAACTCGGAAGATTAAATAGGAAACGTAGGGGGCAGTGAGTTAATGGGGGAGGAACAACTCAGAAAAGAAGGGTGAGAATGGTTGCACAACTTAAAGAATGTGATCAACGTCACTGAATTGTACATGTGGAAACTGCTGAATTCGTGTATGTTTTGCTGTGTATATTCCCTACAACAACAAAAAAATAAAACAAAACAAATTATTTTAAAAAAGACAATGATTCTTCCACTTTGGAGTTTTCACAAAATTTATTAATCTTATTGTGTAGATATCAAAGTGCCCACCAACTATTATTGCTTTATTCTCTTCTATGTGATGCAGAAAGTGTGATTTCAATGATTATAGGCAGCATAACTTATTCCAATAGTCAGCTTTCCTTTCGGGATTAAAAAAACAAACAAACCCATTGCCATCAAGTCAATTCCAACTCATAGCCACTCTATAGGACAGAGTAGAGCTGCCCCGTAGGGTTTCCCAGGAGCACCTGGTGGACTGGAACTGCTGACCTTTTGGTTAGCAGCCAAACTCTTAACCACCAGCATTTCCCCTTTTGGGATAGTTTTATTTAAATTAGCTAGGATACATTAATCATGCTTCATTCAAAATTGCTAAAAATAATACTTGCATTAGCATTGCAAAATAGTCCTTATTTCTTAAAATGTACTCTTCAAAGTGTTTCTCTTGCTAAATATGAATAATTTCCAAAGAGTCTCCAGACCAGGTGGTAAGATGATATATACAAATTCAGTTTTTTTGTAATGTGATAAGGTCAGTAATACAAAAGAGTTCCGTCTCCAATTTGTTTTTTTTTTTTTTTTTTGAAAATGCCAGTGGATCAAGTTTTTTTTTTTTTTTCTTTTAATTGTACTTCAGGTGAAGGCTTACAGACCAAATAGTTTCCCATGAAACAGTACTACACATATTGTTTTATGACATTGGTTAACAACCCCACAACATGTCAACCCTCTCCCTTCTCAACTTTTTTTTTGGTGAAAATTTACATAGCCAAAGATACACCATTTCAAAAATTTCTACATGCACAGTTCAGTGACGTCAACTACACTCTTTCAATTGTGCTGCTATTCTCACTTTAGATGAAGGCTTACAGAACAAAATAGTTTCTCATTTAACAGTTAGTACACGTTGCCCTCTGACAATGGTTAACAACCTCACAACACATCAACACTGTCCTTACTCAACCTTGGGTTCCCTAGCACCAGCTTCCTTGTCCCCTTCTGCCTTCTGGCCCTTGTCCCTGGACTGCTGTACCTCATTAGTCCCATTTGGTTTTATGGGGCTGTCCACTCTCAGGCTGAACGGTGAACCTCAGAGATGACTTCACCACTGAGCTAAAGGGGTGTCTTGGGGCCATACTCTCGGGGTTTCTCCAGTCTCCTTTAGGCCAGTAAATCTGGTCTTTTTTTTTTTTTGTGAGTTAGAATTTTGTTCTGCATCCTTCTCCAGCTCTGTCCAGAACCCTCTGTTGTGATGCCAGTCAGAGCAGTCAGTGGTGGTAGCCGGGCACCATCTAGATGTACTGGACTCAGTCTGGTGGAGGCCTTGGTAGCTGTGGTCCATTAGTCCTTCGGACTCATCTTTTCCTTGTTTCCTGTTCTCTTCATTCTCCCTTGCTCCCGAAGGGATGAGACCAATGGAGTATCTTAGATGGCGGATCAAGTTATTTTTAAACTCTCGCCTTAGTCTTTGGCCTTCCTGTAAATTTCTTGTCAACATCTCTTGAATTAATTTATGAAAGTGCTGCCTTTAAAATTAATTTTTCACTGACCTTCATCTTAAAGTATTTTTTTCTGAACTGCTCACTTAATTTACTAGATCGAAGAGTACATTTACAGGCATTAATATTTTATTAACAGCTAAAAATTTCATAATGTCATTTTCCCTTCTATAGTTTCAGAAAATTCTCTATTATGTGTTCTGCGAGGTGAGGGAGGAACAGACTTCAGTTTAATTTACTTAATAAAGTGTCGCAGCAGCGGCAAATGTCGGGGCGGCGGAGACAATAACCAATTCCACAACTCTTACAGAGAAGTGGGGCCAGGAGTGTCACTCTGAGGAGTCGAACCCAGCTTCAGTCCCAGAAGTTTATTTTATAGTCAGTACAGCAAACAGTGAAGCAAATAACAGAACAATGGGCTTTGGGTGAATAACAATAAGTTTCGGGCAAGGGAGGAGGAATTCAGGTAAACAGGCCAATCAGTAATGGGTTTGGAAAAACAAGTCGTGACAAGTCTCAACATGTTGGGGACAAGTCTCAACATGTTGTGCAGCATAGAGGCCTTTATACATCCATATTTTAATGGCACATATCCCCACAATAAAGAGATATAGTCTAGCTATATGTCATCATAAGACTGGTAGAGCTAATTCCTTAATGTCAATGACCACTGCAGGATTTTGCCAGTCCTGTTTGCCCTCAGACCCATTCCTCACCCTTCCCATCTGTGTTTTCTGGTTCCTGTGTCAGCTGGCTTAACAGCTGAGTTTGGCCAATGGGAGGCACTGGTAGAGACTGGAGGCTGGGAGCTTGGAAGGGGAGGGTAAAGGAGAAGCCAGGGTATTTCTCCCGCTCCCTCTCTGACTGAGGTGGCAACAGGAGCAGTGACTGGTTCTCCTCTCTGGACCCAGATCCCCACCAGCAAGTCCCACCATGATTCCAGTTCTATCAGGTATACCAGTCAGCATCCAACCAGGTGAGAGTAAGAACCACATAATTTAAACAGGGTAAGCTTGATAAAAAGAATTATGAACTATAACATACACTAGGTTAATGCAGGACTGAATGGTAAGAAATAAAACTCTAAAGAATACAGAAATAGCAAACCTAGGGAGCAGGTACACCCTAGGGCTGAGATGGAGGATCCAAGGAAGATTCTTCCCAGCCTCTCCAAGACTAAGATCCAGATCTTGTTGGAGACAGAGCAGTGTGGCTCACGGGATGGTGGAGAAGTTCACTAAGGTGCCACGCCAGCAGAACTTGTTGGGGTATTGAAGGAAGCCATCTACAGGCACAGCAGATTTCACACGTTGGACTCTGGGTCAGAAAACTGGCTCAGATTCAGAAACTGTGTAAGTAATCATGACTTTTGTTTGGGCGCTGCCCTTGGCCTCCTGATCATCCATCATTGGTTTCTTTTTATTTCACAGACTGAGCTACAATCTTATCAGTTACCGAACCATCTTGCCCCAGGCCCATTATCTCTTAACCCTCTCTATAGCTCTCCTTGCAGCCCTCTATGTGGCAGACTCCTCTGGATGCCATTCTGTCCTTTCTGTTCATTATGATAATTGTACACAATTTGCTTCCAAGGTTCTAAGTGCTACCACCTGGTCTCTGTACTTTAGGATCCTATCATCCCGTGACTATCGGGAGCCCGGTTCTATGACAGCATACCTTACTGACATCCCGGAAAAGTCACAGCTGAGTTTCTCAGTTAATCTGGTGACCCTCTTACCAGCATTCCTTATCACTTCAGTAAATGGAGTATCGACCAGGTACTCCTGTAGAAATAGTCAGCAGGTGGGTCTTCTAGTCTTTTATGCTATATCCACTCTAGCATGAACACATCTCTGAGTATTGTGATCCTTTCCCATACTCTCTGCCATGAAAGTTCTGATGTTTCTATTTCACTTAGTGTAAGCCATCACTTTTTCAAAGCTTCCCCCAACACCACCCATCCTAGAAGTGAGTTAACACCATTTCACCATTTTGCAGGGTGTTAAATCCTGTGTCGAGGGAAAGTGCTTCCATATGGATAAATTCTCCTTTATCCAATGTTCTATCTCACCTCCATTGATCCCACATCCTTAGGATTTAGTCCCATGTATATGCTTCTAGCTCCTGCCAATATATGTTGGCTGGACCCTGCAGTTCCTTCAGAATGTGGTCCATTTCCTCCTTTAACAGCCAAGGGAAGTGTTGGTTATATTATTACTTGACCTAGTAATAGTGGCCTGGAAGGGAGATAAGGTTGATTCTGGAAAGTGAGTGCATGTTGTCTTACAAGGCAAAGGTCTCTACATTATTTTAAATAAAGAGGGATCATTGGCCTTTAATAGAAAGGAATGAACTACTTCTTCATGCCCAGTGGGTCCAGGGGAACTTGGAGATTCAAGATTTTCAAGTTCATCAATGCAGATTTTCCACCTGAAGTCTCAGGGTCCCAAACATTCCCAGTCAGGACCCTAGTCTCAGTGTAACAGACTTACCATGATTGAGAATTCATTCTTTGAAGATTTGCTACCCTGATAAAGTCCTGGGCCTGATCAGCAACTTTTTCTGCCATCTGGCTGCAGGATTTGAGAGTTCACTTCTATGCTGCCTAGGAAGCCTTCTGGAATTAACATTTCATCTTAAATTGGAGATTAATCGCCCTCAATCTTTTTTCCCCCTCCAATAAATTCAATAGCATACTGCAAGAACCATTCAATCCCATGGTCCTTATAATTACTGCTTCCCCCAAACACCTCAAAGGCCTAGGTTATCACACCTTGCAATGCATTCCCTTCCACTTGTGTCCCACCAGTTGAGCGCCAGTGGAAGTTTTAACAATTGCACAGCTGCATGCAGGCACTATCAGTACTCCACCAACCACCCGTGACAGGATCCTCATTGCTAGTCAGCCAGTGGGTAATTCAGCTCTGAAATCTCTAGCACCAACTGTCTTAGACAAGATTTCCTAGGAAACAGATTCTGAGGCAGAGCACTGCATGCAGGAGGTTTGTTGGAGGGTAATTTCAGGAACAACACTTGTAAGGAAGTGAAGGAAGTAGCACTGGGTAGAAGGAGAAGAGGTGACCTGTTACAAAGAGCTCTGGAGCTGCAGCAGACATTCGAGTCATCCTAAATTGAGGCAAGGGGCTGACCCCTGGGGAGACGTGTAAACTTGGGCAAGTCAGCACCCTTCAGAAAGGATCTCAGCTGTGAGCCATCAGCAGCCAACATGCCAGCAGCTAGAAGAATGGGTCCCTCTCTCTTGAAGGAGGGATCTGGCAGGACACCACTACTATAGTTAATTTCTGCTCACAATGCTACAGATTGCAGCACATTCAGTAAACCAGATACAAAAGCCAAGGGAAAAGAGAGATGTACTGAAGCAGTCCAAAAGAAATGGGACAACTGATGCATTCTTGAAGGTATTTGCTCCTAAAACAGAATATCCAACCATCAACATCATACATCCAAACCCATGAGCAGGCTTTGAATTCCCCCTGCATCTTTAGGCTTCCTTGCATTTTCTCATGTAGTTCACTCAAACTGAAATACTCTTCTCCACCCATCAAAATCCTTCCTAAATGGATAAATTTCTAGAAACACACGGCCTACCCAAACTACAACAAAGTGATATTGAAAATCTGAACAGACCCATAACAGGAGAAGAGACTGAAAAGGTAATAAAAGAACTCCCAACCAAAAAAAGCCCTGGCCCAGATGGCTTCACTGGAGAATTCTACAAAACATTTACAGAAGAGCTTGTACCAGTTCTACTCAAGCTATTTCAGAGCATAGAAGAGAAAGCAACACTTCCAAATTCATTCTATGAAGCCAGCATAACGCTGATACCAAAACCAGGCAAAGACATCACAAAAAAAGAAAATTACAGACCAATATCTCTCATGAATATAGATGCAAAAATTCTGAAAAAATTCTAGCCAATAGAATTCAGCATCGTATCAAAAAAATAATACACCACGACCAAGTAGGATTCATACCAGGTATGCAAGGATGGTTTAACATTAGAAAATCCATCAACGTAATTCACCACATAAATAAAAGGAAAGAAAAAAATCACACGATCATCTCCATTGACGCAGAAAAGGCATTTGACAAAGTCCAACACCCATTCCTGATAAAAGCTCTCAATAAAATAGGTATTGAAGGGAAACATTTCAACATAATAAAGGGCATCTATGCAAAACCAACGGCCAACATCATTCTTAATGGAGAGAGGCTGAAAACATTCCCCTTGAAAACAGGAACAAGACAAGGATGCCCTTTATCACCACTCCTATTTAACATTGTGCTGGAAGTTCTAGCTAGAGCAATAAGGCAAGAGAAAGAAATAAAGGGCATCCAAATTGGTAATGAAGAAGTTAAACTGTCCCTGTTTGCAGATGATATGATACTATACATAGAAAACCCTAAAGACTCCACGAGAAATCTACTGGAACTAATAGAAAGATTCAGCAGAGTAGCAGGATACAAGATAAACATTCAAAAATCAGTTGGATTCCTATACACCAGTAAAGAGAACGATGAAAAGGAAATCAGGAAATCAATACCATTTTCAATAGCCCATAAAAAGATAAAATACTTAGGAATAAATCTGACCAGGGATGTAAAAGACCTATACAAAGAAAACTACAAAACACTGCTGCATGAAACCCAAATGGATCTACATAAATGGAAAAACATACCATGCTCATGGATAGGCAGACTCAACATTGTGAAAATGGCAATTCTACCCAAAGCCATTTACAAATACAATGCAATCCCGATCCAAATACCAGCAACACTCTTCAAAGAGATGGAAAAACTAATTATTAACTTTATATGGAAAGGGAAGAAGCCCCAAATAAGTAAAGCACTACTGAAGAAGAAGAATAAAGTTGGAGGGCTCACACTACCTGACTTGAGAACCTACTATACAGCTACAGTAGGCAAAACAGCCTGGTACTGGTACAACAACAGATACATTGACCAATGGAACAGAATTGAGAACCCAGATGTAAATCCATCCACCTACGGTAACTGATTTTCGACAAGGGCCCAAAGTCCAACAAATGGGGAAAAGACAGTCTTTTTAACAAATGGTGCTGGCAAAACTGGATATCCATTTGCAGAAAAATGAAACAGGACCAATCCCTCACACCGTATACAAAAACTACTTCAAAATGGATCAAAGACCTGAATATAAAGCCTAAAACTATAAAGTTCATAGAAGAAAAAATAGGACCAACACTTCAGGCCTTAATACATGGCATTAACATGATTAACCATAACCATCAACACACAAAACCCAACAGATAAACTAGATAACTGGGATCTTCTAAAAATCAAACACCTATGCTCTTCAAAAGACTTCACCAAAAGAGTCAAAAGAGAACCTACAGACTGGGAAAAAATTTTTGGACAGTACAAGTCAGACAAAGGTCTAATCTCCATAATCTACAAGAAAATCCAACACCTCTACAACAAAAAGACAAACAATCCTATCAAAAAATGGGCAAAGGAAATGAACAGACACTTCACCAAAGAAGACATTCAAATGGCCAACAGACACATGAGGAAATGCTCGTGTTCACTAGCCATTAGAGAAATGCAAATTAAAACCACAATGAGATACCATCTCACCCCGGCATTACTGGCATGAATCAAAAATACTGGAAATAACAAATGTTGGAGGGACTGTGGGGAGATGGGAACTCTTATACACTGCTGGTGGGAATGCAAAATGATACAACCATTTTGGAAAATGATATGGCGTTTCCTCAGAAAGCTAGAAATAGACATACCATTCGATCCAGCAATCCCACTCCTAGGAATATAGCCTAGAGAAATAAGAGTCGTCACTCAAATAGACATATGCACACCTATGTTCATGGCAGCATTGTTCACAATAGCAAAACGATGGAAACAACGTAGGTGCCCATCAACAGATGAATGGATAAACAAACTATGGTACATACACACAATGGAGTACTATGCATCGAGAAAGAACAACAAGGAATCTGTGAAGCATCTCATAACATGGATGAAACTGGAGGACATTATGCTGAGTGAAATAAGTCAATCACAAAAGGACAAATATTGTATGAGACCTCTATTGTAAAAACCCATGAAAAAGTTCACATGCAAAATGTAACAATCCTTGTTGGTTACCAGGGATGGGAGCGGGGTGGGGGGGGGAATACTAAATAGGCAATAGATAAGTGGTATCTTGGGTGAAAGGTGAGACAGTACACAATACAAGGGAAACTAACACAACCTGCACAAGGAAAGGTCATGGAGATCCCATGGACACATCCAAACTCCCCGAGGGACTGAGTTGCTGGATGGAGGGCTCTGGGGACCATGGTCTCGGGGAACATCTAGCTCAATTGGCATGACACTACTTACAAAGATAATGCTCTACATTCTACCTTGGTGAGTAGTGTCTGGGGTCTTAAAAGCCTGTAAGCGGCCATCTAAGATACTACACTGGTCTCATCCCTTCGGGAGCAAGGAAGAATGAAGAGAACAGGATACAACGAAAAGATTAGTCCAAAGGACTAACTGTCCACAGCTACCAAGACCTCCACCGGATTGAGTCCAGTACAGCTAGATGGTGCCCGGCTACCACCGCTGACTGCTCTGACCAGGATCACAACAGAGGGTTCTGGACAGAGCTGGAGAAGGATGTAGAGCATAATTCTAACTCACAACAAAAAAGACCAGATTTACTGGCCTAAAGGAGGCTGGAGAAACCTCAAGAGTATGGCCCGCAGACACCCTTTTAGCTCAGTGGTGAAGTTATCTTCGAGGTTCACTGTTCAGCCTGGGAGTGGACAGCCCAGTAAAACCAGGTGAGACTAACGAGGTACAGGAGTCCAGTGACAAGGGCCAGAAGGCAGAAGGGGAGTAGGAAGCTGATGATAGGGAACACAAGGTTGAGTAAGGATACTGTTGATGTGTTGTGAGACTGTTAACCATTGTTATAGGGCAACATTTGTAGTAACTGTTAAATGGGAGGCTATTTTGTCCTGTAAGCCTCCATCTTAAGTGAGAACAACAGCACAATTAGAAGAGCGTAGTCAATGTCACTTAAATGTGTACGTAAAAATTTTTGAAATGGTGTATCTTTGGCTATGTGTATTTTCACCAAAAAAAAAAAAAAAAAAAGCTGATAACTTAGAGGGTTAAAATGTTGTGGGGTTGTTAACCAAAGTCATAAAACAGCATGTGTACTACTGTTACATGAGAAACTGTTTGTTCTGTAAGCCTTCACCTGAAGTACAATAAAATATTAAAAAAAAAAAAAAAATCCTTCCTAACCTTCAAATCCCAGCTGAAGGGCCCTGTTAAACATTCACAAATCCTGCAGTCAGAATACACTGCTCCTTTCTCTGTTCTCTGGGCTTGTTTCATTCTTCCCCTTGCACTACAAATCAAGGTCCTTTGGCCCAGGAATTGAATCTGTTTATATGCACCACCAGCCAATGCCCTAGATAAATATTTGCTGAATGGATGGAAGAATAATTTTGTCTTCATAAAAACTTTTATAGGATGCAGATTAAACATGGGAAAAAAATATGGCCTATAAATATATGCACAGGGACATGGGGGTAGGGAAAGCCCAAGAGTAGATGTGTTCAGTGTAGATCTCAAGGTGTGTCCACGGGAGAAAACGTGATGGGAAGGTGTCGGGTAGATGTGTTGTTGTGATGGTTAAGATTGTGTGTCAACTTGGCTGGGCCATGATTCTCAGTGTTTATATGTGATCACTCCCATGATGGGATCTGCTGTGAGTAGCCAATCAGTTGAAAGTGAGTTTCCTTAGGGGTGTGGCCTACATCCAAATATAAGCAGACGTTCTGGCTTTTTGGTCACTCTGGATCCTGCAGCTGCCTCCTGTTCCTCTGACCTCCATTTCTTGGGATTTGAGCCATCAGCTTATCTGTCGATCTTGGGATTCATAGATCTTCACAGCCTGTGAGCCAGAGCCCTGCTCTCCGACCTGCCAATCTTGGATTCACCAGCCCGTGTGGCTACGTGAATCCAAAGAAGCCTCTATCCTGATCCATGGACTTGGGATGTTAGAGCCTCTACAATCGTGTGAGCTGTTTCCTTGATATAAATCTCTCTCTCTCTCTCTCTCTCTCTCTCTCTCTCTATATATATATATATATATATATATATATATATATACACTTTACTGATTTTGCTTCTCTAGAGAACCCAGCCTAAGATAGTTGGTGAGGTGGTCAAGGAGATCATGGAGATAAAATAAAAGATTAAGAATGGCTGATATACCAGGAGATTGAAGGAGAAATGTGGGACAGTGAGAAGGTGACCATACCTGCGAGCAGCAAGCCTGGCCTTTGGAATAGGTATAAGTTTTCATTTCCACCCATACTACACTCCAACTCACACATACCTTAACTATTTGTATTTCATTACTGTTTCATTCCCTTGGCTCTCAAGATATCTTCATAAAATGAAAATACCCCTGGGGAAACATTCAGCTCCCATTAGTTAACGTTTTAGTTACCAGTTAAGGCAGTATGTAAGAGCAAAATACGATCAGAAATGGGGTGTGATAGTTTTATCTGTCGATTTGGCTAGACTGTACTCCCCAGTTAGTCAATCAAATGCTACTTTAGGTGTTGCTGTGAAAGTATTTTGTACATATGCTTCATGCCCATAATAAATTGACTTTAGTAAGGGAGATTATCCTAGATAATCTGGGAGGGACTGATTCAATCATTTGAAAGGCCTTACGAGCAGAACTGAGGCTTCCCTGAAGAAGAAATTTCTCTGTGGATAATGGTTTCAACTCATGCCCAAGAATTCCAGTCTGCCCTTCATGACTGTGTGCCCTACAGATTTTGGACTTGTCTTGCTAGTCCCCACTATCACGTGAGCCAATTCTTTGCAATAAATCTCTTAATATATCTCTCCTGCTGGTTCTGTTTCTTTGGTTGAGCCCTGACTGATACATGGTGACGGGGCAGGGCAGGCTTGCATGGAGGAGTAAAGGAGAAGGGAGCAAAGGGAGCGCTAGCAGGGGAACTGAGTTGACAATTCTGCTCAAGGCAGCCCTTGTTTTGGGAGAATTAAAAAGGGGGTGGGGGTGGATCTGTGAGTGATTGGAGTTCTAGAACAGGGGGAGAAAAGAGAAAACAGAGAGGATCATTGAAGAATTGCTGACAGAAAACTTCCCCAATATCATGAAAGATGAAAAGCTGACCATCCAAGAAGCTCAATGAACCCCATATAGGACAGACCCCAAAAGAAAATCACCAAGGCATATCATAATCACAGTTGCTAAAACAAAAGACAAACAAAGAATCCTGAAAACAGCTCGAGAAAAACAAAAAGTCACATACACAGGAGAAGCAATAAGACTGAGCTCGGATTATTCAGCAAAACCATGCAGGCAAGAAGGCAAGAGGATTACATATATAAAACCTTGAAAGAAAAAAGTTGCCAGCCAAGAATAATATATCCTGCAAAACTCTCGTTCAGATATGATGGTGAAATTAGGCCATTTCCAGACAAACAGAAATTAAGGGACTATGTAAAAACCAAACCAGACTTAAAAGACTTATTAAAGGGAGTCCTTTGATCTGAGGACAAACAACATCAGACCACAGGCTGAATCTAGGATACATGATTGTACTGGCCAGATACAAACCTAGGAAATGAATTCTTAAGGACTATTCAAAACCAAAAGAATTACAACAGGGAACCAGAGAGGTTAATCTGTAAATCACAACAACATCAGAACAATAAAAGAAGGAATAAATGGTGTCAGTATAGAACCTTCTAATGCAGAGGAAGGCAAGGCAATACCAAGTAATAATGGACTGCTTCAAACCTAGGAAGATAAGAGTAAATTTCAAGGTAACCACAAAGAACATTAACAAACCTACTCATCAAAATAAAGAAGAAAAACAAAGTCTCAGTAAAAACAAAAAGCCCTACAAAAACAAAAAAAATGCAAAAAAAAAATCCACAAACAAAAGGGATCCAGCACAGGAGAGTGAGAGGAACAAAGAAAACGTCAGCACTACAAAATGACAGCAATAAACTGACACCTATCAGTAATTACACTGAATGTAAATGGCCTAAATGCACTCATAAACAGAGAGTGACAGAATGGATAAAAAAACAGGATCCATCAATATGCTGTCTACAAGAGACACACCTAAGAAACAAAGACGTAAATTTATTAAAAATCAAAGGATGGAAAAAAATATATCAAGCAAACAGCTACCAAAATAGAGCAGGAGTGGCAATACTAATCTCTGATAAAATAGACTTTAAAACAAAATCTACCATAAAAGACCAAGAAGGACACTATACAATGATTAAAGGGATGATCCATCATGAAGACATAACCATAATAAACATCTACACACCCAATGACAGGGCTCCAAAATACATAAAACAAACTTTAACAGCACTAAAAAGAGAAATTGACAGTTCCACAATAATAGTAGGAGACTTCAACACACCGCTCTTGGTAAAGGACAGAACACCTAGAAAGAAACTCAACAAAGATACAGAAGACCTAAAGGGCACAATCAGCCAACTTGACCTCATAGACATATATAGAACACTACACCCAACAGCGGCAAAGTACACATTCTTTTCCAATGCACATGGAACATTCTCCAGAATAGACCACATCTTAGGCCACAGAGCAATCCTCAACAAGATCCAAAACGTTGAGATAATACAAAGTATCTTCTCTGACCACAATGCCATCAAGGTAGAAATTAACAAGAGGAAGAGCAAGGAAAAAAAATCAATTACATGGAAACTGAATAACACTCTGCTTACACATCACTGGGTAATAGAAGAAATCAGAGAGGGCATCAGAAAATCCCTACAATCAAACAAGAATGAAAACACATCATACCAAAACCTTTGGGACACAGCAAAGGCAGTCCTCAGAGGACAATTTATAGCAATAGATGCACACATCAAAAAAGAAAGGGACAAAACCGAAACATTAACTACAGAACTCCAACAAATAGAAAGAGAACAGCAAAAAAAGCCCACAGCCATTAGAAGAAAGAAAATAATAAAGAACAGAGCAGAAATAAATGAAATAGAGAATAGAAAAACAATAGAAAGTATCAACAAAACCAAAAGCTGGTTCTTTGAAAGAATCAACAAAATCGACAAACCCCTGGCCAGACTGACAAAAGAAAAACAGGAGTGGATGCAAATAACCCAAATAAGAAATGAAATGGGGGATATTACAACACATCAAACTGAAATAAAAAGGATTATAACAGAGTATTATGAAAACTATACTCCAACAAATTTGAAAACCTAGAGGAAATGGATAAATTTCTAGAAACACACTACCTACCCAAACTACAACAAAGTGATGTTGAAAATCTGAACAGACCCATAACAAGAGAAGACACTTGAAAGGTAATTTAAAAAAAAACTCCCAACAAAAAAAAGGCCTGGCCCAGATGGCTTCACTGGAGAATTTCACCAAACATTCAGAGAAGAGCTTATATCAGTACTACTCAAACTATTTCAGAACATAGAAAAGGAAGGGATACTTCCAAATTCATTTTACGAAGCCAGCATAACCCTGATGCCAAAACCAGGCAAAGACACCACAAAAAAAGAAAACTACAGACCAATATCTCTCATGAATATAGATGCAAACATTCTCAACAAAATTCTAGCCAATAGAGTTTAGCATCATATTAAAAAAAAAAAAAAATACACCACGACCAAGTAGGATTCATACCAGGTATGCAAGGATGGTTCAACATTAGAAAATCAATCAATGTAATCCACCACACAAATAAAAGGAAAGAAAGGAATCACATGAGCATCTCAACTGACGCAGAAAAGGCATTTGACAAAGTCCAACACCCATTCCTGATAAAAGCTCTCAATAAAATAGGTATAGAAGGGAAATTTCTCAACATAATAAAGGGCATCTATGCAAAACCAGTGGCCAACATCATTCTTAATGGAAAGAGGCTGAAAACATTCCCCTTGAGAACAGGAACAAGACAAGGATGCCCTTTATCTCCACTCCTATTTAACATTGTGCTGGAAGTCCTAGCTAGAGCAAAAAGACAAGAAAAAGAAATAAAGGGCATCCAAATTGGTAATTAAGTTAAACTGTCCTTGTTTGCAGATGATATGATACTATACATAGAAAACCCTGAAGACTCCATGAGAAAACTACTGGAACTAATAGAAAGATTCAGCAGAGTAGCAGGATACAAGATAAATATATAAAAAACAGTTGGATTCCTATACACCAATAAAGAGAATGATGAAAAGGATATCAGGAAAGCAATACCATTTATAATAGCCCCTAAAAAAATAAAATACTTAGGAATAAATCTAACCAGGGATGTAAGAGACCTATACAAAGAAAACTACAAAACACTACTGTAAGAAACCCAAAGGGATGTACATAAATGGAAAAACATAACATGCTCAGGCACAGGTAGACTCAACATTGTGAAAATGACAATTCTACCCATAGCGATTTACAAATACAATGCAGTCTGGATCCAAATACCAACAACATTCTTCAAAGAGATGGAAAAACTAATCATTAACTTTATATGGAAAGGGAAGAAGCCCCGGATAAGTAAAGCTCTACTGAAGAAAAAGAATAAAGTTGGAGGACTCGCACTACCTGACCTCAGAACCTACTATACAGCTACGGTAGTCAAAACAGCCTGGTACTGGTACAACGACAGAAGCATTGATCAGTGGAACAAAATTGAGAATCCAGACATAAATCCATCCACCTACAGTCACCTGATCTTCGACAAAGGCCCAAAGTCCATCAAATGGGGAAAAGATAGTCTTTTTAACAAATGGTGCTGGCAAAACTGGATATCCATCTGCAAAAAAATGAAACGGGACCGATAACTCACATCATATTCAAAAACTAATTCAAAATGGATCAAAGACCTAAGCATAAAGCCAAAAACTATAAAGTTCACAGAAGAAAAAATAGGATCAATGCTAGAGGCCCTAATGCACGGCATCAACAGGATACAAACCATAACCAACAACATAAAAACCCCAGAAGATAAGCTAGACTACTGGGATCTTCTAAAAATTAAACACTTATGCTCATCAAAAGACTTCACCAAAAGAGTAAAAAGAACCTACAGATTGGGAAGCAATTTTTGGACACTACAAGTCAGACAAACATCTAATCTCTAAAATCTACAAGAAAATCCAACACCTCTACAACAAAAAGACAAATAATCCAATTAAAAACTGGGCAAAGGAAATGAACAGACACTTCACCAAAGAAGACATTCAAGCAGCCAACAGACACATGAGGAAATGCTCACGATCACTAGCCATTAGAGAAATACAAATTAAAGCCACAATGAGATACCATCTCACCCCGGCATTACTGGCATGAATCAGAAACACTGGAAATAACAAATGTTAGAGAGGCTGTGGGGAGATCAGAACTCTTACGTACTGCTGGTGGGAATGCAAAATGATACAACCATTTTTGAAAATGATATGGTGCTTCCTTAGAAAGCTAGAAATAGAAATGCCATAGGATCCAGCAATCCCACTCCTAGGAATATATCCTAGAGAAGTAAGAGCTGTCACACGAACAGACATTTGCACACCCATAGTCACTGCAGCACTGTTTACAATAGCAAAAAGATGGAAACAACCTAGATGCCCATCAACAGATGAATAGATAAACAAACTATGGTACATACACACAATGGAGTATTATGCAATGATGATGAACAATGATGAATCTGTGAAGCATCTCATAACATAGATGAAACTGGAGGACATTATGCTGAGTGAAATGAGTCAGTCACAAAAGGACAAATATTGTATGAGACCTCTGTTGTAAAAACTCATGAAAAAGTTTACACACAAAAAGAAACAATCTCTGTTGGTTACGAGGGATGGGAGGGGTGGGGGTGCAACTAAATAAACAATAAATAAGTGGTATCTTCGGTGAAGGGTAAGACAGTACACAATACTGGGGAAGCCAGCACAACTTGTGCAAGGAAAGGTCATGGAAGCTCCATAGACACATCGAAACTCCCTGAGGGACTGAATTGCTGGGCAGAGGGCTGTGGGGACCATGGTCTCGGGGAACATCCAGCTCAACTGGCATAACACACTTTATAAAGACAATGTTCTACATTCTACCTTGGTGAGTAGCATCTGGGGTCTTAAAAGCCTGTAAGCAGCCATCTAAGATACTCCACTGGTCTTACCCCTTCGAGAGCAAGGGAGAATGGAGAGAACAGAATACAAGGAAAAGATGAGCCCAAAGGACTAACGGACCACAGCTACCATGGCCTCCACCAGACTGAGTCCAGTACAGCTAGATGGTGCCCGGCTACCACCACTGAGTGCTCTGACCAAGATCACAAGACAGGGTCCTGGACAGAGCTGTAGAAGGATGTAGAACAAAATTCTAACTCACAGAAAAAGACCAGATTTACTGGCCTGACAGACTGGAGAAACCCCAAGAGTATGGCCCCCAGACACCCTTTTAGCTCAGAGGTGAAGTCACTCCCGAGGTTCACCGTTCAGCCGGGGATTGGACAGCCCCATAAAACAAAACAGGACTAATGAGGCACAGTAGTCCAGGGACAAGGACTAGAAGGCAGGACAGGACAAGAAAGCCGGTGATGGGAACCCAAGGTTGAGAAGGGACAGTGTTAACATGTGGTGGGGTTGTTAACCATTGTCATAAGGCAATAAGTGTACTAACTGTTTAATGAGAAACTATTCTGTAAACCTTCATCTAAGGCACAAAAAATAAAAAAAGGAATTATCTATGTGAGATCAAATTGACAACAGCAACTCAAAAGGTTTGATGGGAGCCCTAGGGGGCAGTGAGTTGAAGACAATGGTGATGGAATAATTTGGAAAAGGATAGTGAGAATAGCAGCACAACTGAAGAATGTAATCAATGTCACTAAACTGTACATGTAGAAATTTCTGAAATGGTGTATCTTTGGCTATGTATATTTTTGCCAAAAAAAAAGGTCCTCCAAGGTCAAGAAGGAAGACTGTTGACATGTTGTGGGGTTGTTAACCAATGCCATAAAACAATATGTATACTGACTGTTCAATGAGAAACTATTTGTTCTGTAAACCTTCACCTAAAGTACAATAAAAAAAAAATTAGAAAAGAAAAAAGGGGGTGGCAGGGTTCAAAGAGACGGGAGCTAGAGGAGACAGAGTTCAGAGAAAAGGTGGGAAAGGTGGGGAGACACACTGTACCACAAACTCCCTCTTCTTTAGCAAGTTTAGTTATTAGCATGGGGGTAGGGGAGTATGGCTTTCAGATGGAACCTTGTATCTGCAGATTGCATGGAAGTTATTCTTCTGAACAGCATAAGCTTGCCTTGGCTTCTTTCTGCACTTCTTTTCTTTCTAGTAACCAGAGAGACAGATGCATACCTCTGCAACTTCCAGACCCATCTGCAAAGTCAAATGCACCAAAAAAAAAAAAAAAGAGTAGAGAGAGAAGTGGGTTCCTTCTATACCTAAAGTGTTTTGTCAAATACCATGAATAATTCTGGTAAATTCTCCAGAAACTAGTAGGTATTGTAAACTAAGTATTTATGTGAATAATGCATCAGCAAATATATAATCTAAGGTAGGAGACCCTGAGCAGTGCAAACAGTTAACGCCCTTGGCTGCTAAACAAAAGGTTGGAGGGTCAAGTCTACCGAGAGGCACTTCAAAAGAAAGGCCTGGTGATCTAGTTCCACAAAATCAGCCACTGAAACCTCTACGGAGCACAGTTCTGCTCTGATACACATGGGGTCTTCATGAGTTGGAGTATGCTCAATGGCACCTGGTATGTATAGGAATAAATAGGACATTTGGATAAATATACACTTACATAATCCAGCTAGCATTAGCATGGCAACGTATACATGCTTTGAAAGAGAGAAGAATTCTAAAGTGGTCTTGACTCTACTACAGCCTCCAAGAGATTCTAAGAACTACATGGGCATGATAAAAACCAGAAATGAACAAAAATTTACAGATCCAAAATTCGACAGACCCAAAACCGTACTAAAAATGGATTAACAATTGGCCAAGAAATGTGAAGAATAGGCTGCAATTCCCCACATAGAAATTACATGAAAATGAAGCTGAAATAAACTAGGAAATCTTCACTGTGGTAAAAATTTCTTCTGAAAAGAACAAACTAGTGATACAGACAATAACATGGATGGATCTTAAAAACATTACGCTGAATGAAAGAAACCTTACACAAAAAAGATGTATACAGTGTGCTTCCTTTTATATAAAATTATAGAACAGGGGAAACTCATCTGTGGTAGAAACTATGTAATCAGAACAGTGGTTAGCTTTGGGGGAGGGAAAGGGGATTGACTGGAAGGGACAAAAAGGAACTTTCTAAGGTGAGTATTCATTATCAGGAACATACAAATTAAAACCACAGTGAATTACTGGCACGAGGATACACATCAGTACAGTGGTTGCTCTGGGGATAGAAGGACTGACTGGCAGCGTGAGTGTGTGTGTGTGTACGCAGGGGATGGAAAGCAGAAATTGGACAGTTTTCTAACCCTGTGGTCAGTGGACATTAAGTATCTCTTTGTTACTAAGACTAATAAAATAATAATCTTTTATACTTGCTTGTATGATGCTTATGATTTTCAAAGGCTTTCGTATAGGTTATCTCATTTGATCTTCACAACAACCATGTGGGGTAAATAATATAAGCAACCCCATGACACAGATGAGGATACTGAGGCTCCAAGTCCATAACTAACTAGTCAAGGTTACAGAAGAATCCTAACAAGCATCAGGGTTAGTCAAAACTCCAAGTCCAGGTTTCCAAAGTGTGAGACAGGTATCTTTTTACAATCA
Source organism: Dugong dugon (assembly GCA_030035585.1). Taxonomy (NCBI): domain Eukaryota; kingdom Metazoa; phylum Chordata; class Mammalia; order Sirenia; family Dugongidae; genus Dugong; species Dugong dugon. Next base: position 13,739,760 of record CM057472.1, on the reverse strand, counting down.
TCAGATACTGGATTTGGGGATTTAAATCCCATGCACTCTTGGTGGCATCTGCTCAAAACCAAGTATAGCAAGGAAATCTAACATTACGAAAAGAAGAAACGTGAATCAGGCTTTTGGTCAGTTCTGTGGTAACATGAAGGAACAAGATGGAATGATTCAATTCACAAACTTCCCTTTTGCAACAGTACTACAGAGGCCCTAGAAGCAGAGAACCAATGGCCGTCCTCACCACCATCAGTGTAAGATCCTGACTCTCACACACACTATAGTACGTTGACATGTGGGCTCTTTCATGGCAAAAATGAAAAGGGAATACTCAGAATCACTTCAGCTCTGAACCTGCAGAATGTTCCATAATATGAATATATTATGCATGCTCCTTGTAAAAAATTCAAACAATATACAGAAATGTAGAAAGTAAATGTCTTTCCTCCCCACCCCTCAACCCTACAGTTTGGTATGTATCCTTCTAGGTTGAAGTCTGTGTGTATGTATGTGTGTGTGTGCATATGTGTATGAATATTTGACATAAATAGTATTATCCTAACATACTGTTCTGCAATTTTCTTTTTTCTCTTGAACTTCATATAGACATAACTGCATTTTTTCTACTGGCTATATAGTATTACACATGACTAAGCAGTGCTCATTGGTGGGCTACTTTTTATTCTATTTCTTTTCTTTCTTCCATTTTTGAACTTTTTTTTTTTACTTTATAGAATACTTGCACATGGTTAAAAATTCAGACTGTACAGAGGTGTCAAAAATAAAAAACAAAAATCTGCTGCTGCCCAATCCCCCCACACCACTTCCACATTACTCAGTTTTTAACAGTTTCTGCTTTTGAAACTGCATATATTTATACCTATTTTTCTTGATTTATCAGCTGTAGACCTTATCTATTGACTCCTCACAATGAAAACTTAGAAATGTGTGGCTTTAAATTAGTGAGTTCAACACAATGAAATATAGCATTCAGCTCTGAACAGTGTCATCCTGCTGCTCATAATGAGTCATCATTTGTGGTGGTAGAACTCGGCTGCTACAAGTAGTACTTTAATTATAGAAATCTAGTAGTTCAGTAATAAGTTGGATTTAGATACAGATGAACTCCCGGAGACAGAATACCTCAGTGCACATCATGGCTCCGATGCCGATTAATTTTGGGAGTGTAAACATGTTACTTAACCTCTCTGTGCCCTAGCTTCTTGTCTGTTAAAATGCAAATAATAACCACCTCACAGGCCTGAAACTTTGAAAACAATTTTTAAACCATGAAGGTCTCAGTCATGCCCTTCCCTTTAGTCTTGCCTGTCATTCTGGAGGTTGGTGCTGGGGAAACAGGGCAGAGAGGCTGAGCAGACAGGTCAACCCACAAGGACAGGAATCCTCATGGTACCTGTGCTTTCTCAGGTTTCAGCCCCTAAGAGGACAGATGGAATGGGGGTGCCACCAGGAGTGGAGGTTGAACCAGCACTTGGGTTAGTGAAGTTTCTCACATATCCCAAGGAACAGAGGTCCTAAAGTAAAACCAGAAGCTGGATGCAGGAGAAATGGATGCCTGCTGCCATTGGTAATAGCACAGAGGCACCAACCACCTTGACCTAAAGCAGGATTTAAGTGCCTGGAATAGGGCCAGGGAGCATAACAGGAAAAGACCCTGGCAAGGCCTTGGGCAAGTAGGACTATATTGCAGTTGTAATTTAATAAGCAGAGATCAAATGAATTGTTTTTGGAGAAGGATATAGAAACAGAAAGAGGTGGCTCAGTCATACTGCATGGTTAATAGAGCAGTAATCTTTTGTGGTACACATTAGTATGTTACAAAAAAAAGTAATTACAGAAATAGTGAGGTGATATCCCAGATTTAGACACAGATAAGAGTCCTACAAGAGGACTGGACTAAGAGCCAAATGACTCAACTTCTAGTCAGCTTACGACAGCTCAGGGAACTCAATGTCTTTCCAAGCAAACCTGAGGGAAAGGAGCCCTCCAGGCCCTACAAGGGGTGGATCCCCTTGGTGGAAATCACCCCAGAGCATGGTGCCATTAAATTTAGCACTACAGCTAACTCCCCTTGCTGAGAGTCCAGATGTACCCAGCATTTCTCTTTCACTGTACTTTAGATGAAGGTTTACAGAGCAAACTAGCTTCTTATTAAACAATTAATATACATATTGTTTTATGACATTGGTTGCCAACCCCACGACATTATCAACACTCTCCGCTTCTGAACCTTAGGTTCCCCATTAACAGCTTTCCTGTTCCCTCCTGCCTTCTCATCCTCGTCCCTGGGCTGGTGTGCCCCCTTAGTCTTGTTTTGTTTTATGGGCCTGTCTAAGCTTTGGCTGAAGGGTGAACCTCAGGAGTGACTTCATTACTGAGCTAAAAAGGTGTCCAGGGGCCATACTCTCAGGGTTTCTCCAGTCTCTGTCAGACCAGTAAGTCTGGTTTTTTTGTTAGTTAGAATTCTCTTCTACATTCTTCTCCAACTCTGTCCTGGACCCTCTATTGTGATCCCTGTCAGAGCAATCAGTGGTAGTAGCCAGGCACCATCTAGTTGTGCTGGATTCAGTCTGGTGGAGGCTGTGTGTACCCAGTAATCTTAGCTCATATTAGCCTTCCATGTAGCATTCCTGATAAAGGCAACTTGAACATCCAGTCCACCTGACTCTTTTACTTCTCCCTCTAAATTATTAGGTTGTCATTTTCCTTATGTTTTTAAATTTTATATTAAGAAAATTTTCAAACACACAGAGAAAATAGTATGATGAATATATATAAAATATAGTATATAATAAATAGTATAAAATACCTACTACCCAGATTGAATCATTATCAAAATTTTCCCACATTTGCTTCCTTTTCCTCTACTTTTTCAAAGCTAGAATACTTTAAAGCCCCAAGTCATTTCACCCTCACTTACATCAGTATGGATCTCTAAAGCATACCAGCATGTTCTTACATACCCACAATCTTCTGCCTTATATTCGTTTCCGTGAGCCAGGTTAATGGGAGGTGAATGCACTCCCAGGGTGCCAACAAAATCAAGTTTGTGACTCCGATCCACAGTGAAGTCACCAAGGTACATGCCACTTTGGGAGAACTCTTCCAGTCACCAGGATCCCTCTGTTGGAACATGTCTTTAACAGTTCAGATGCCCTCACTCTCACATGGACAAGTCTACATACACACGTGCACACACAGACACACAAACACACACGTACACACAACTATGAGGAAAATAAACTCCTTCTGCCTAGTAAAAGAGTTGGGTGTTCTGTTTTCATTTGTCTTGTTTGTGCTTTAGGGGAAAGTTTACAGAGCAAATTAGTTTCTCATTGAACAATTAATACACTTATTGTTTTGTGGCATTGGTTGCCAACCCTGCAATGTGTCAACACTCTCCCCTTCTCGAACTCAGGTTCTTCATTTCCATTTATCCAGCTTTCCTGTCCCTTCCTGCCTTCTCGTCTTTGCCTTTGGGCTGGGGTGTCCATTTAACCTCATATACATGGTTGAACTACGTGTGTTAGTTTGTTTTATAGCCCTGTCTAATCCTTGGCTGAAGGATGAACTTCAGGTGTGACTTCAGTACTGAGTTAAAAGAGTGTCCCAAGGGCCATACTCTCAGGGTATTTTGTTTTTCATTTAAGCACAACTTGAATCTACTGTCACAATTCTGGTAGACTATCAAATAAATGATGCTACCTGTACAGAAAACACAAAATGCAAAGGTAACACTTATGTGAGCCAGGAAAAGAGTATGTGAGAACATCAGAGAGGTAGGGAAGTACCAGCTTCTTGGGAAGAGAAGTGAAAATCATAAGGCAGCAGCAACAGAGGCAGTATTTCCTGCCAGGGCAAATGTCATGCCAGGGGACAATTTTACAGGTTCCAGCCAACTGCTCCCATTTCGGTGTATAATAATCTCATCAACTGCCTTTGCCTTCCTCATCACACCCAACAGCCTTTTCCTGAGCCATGGGTCCAGGGCAGTGACTTCTTAGAAAGTCCTTCCCTATCCCCTTCCTTTCTCCAAATGTCCTCACTACCTCCCCCCGACCCCACCAAAAAAAACAAAAACAAAAAGCTTCTTCCACTAAATCCCCAATGCCTTAATTTCTAAAACCAGGAACCCATTTCTGTGAGCTAAGGCATATTCAGTACTTAGCACAGTGTCTGGTATAGAATAACCTTTTAATGAATATTGGTTGGATGAATGCCTGAGTTCTGATGGAACTCCAATATGAAACTGAAGGACCATTAATCAAAACAGGTTACTAATCATAACAATTGGCTGCTTACCCAGGAGTTTAGAAATGTGAGAATGTGACACACACACCCTCCCCATCAATGTCATCCTTTCCTGGATGTACAAAGATGAAAATGTCAAAGTGGAAAGATGATGGGCTGAATAAACCTGAATGCAAATCCTGATTCCACAGTTCCTAATTGTGTTACTTTGAACAAATTACTTATAAAATCTCATTTATCCTAACTGCAAAATGTGAATAACAGTGTCTACTATGCACGGCTATTCTAAGGATTAAATTAAATAATACATACGAGATTCCTAGAACAGTGTCTGACACATATTGGACTCAAAAAAATGTAACTATTATTACTACACAGTAATTTGTATTATCATTAAAAAATTTCTAGAGGAAGCCTAGGAAGTTACGGTTCACTTGTGAAATAGGCAGGCTAAACACTTAAATGAAATGAACTTCGGGAAAAGGTGGCAAGATGGTATGTTTAAGGAGAAATTTGACAATTTATTGAGTTCTTGAGGAAGTATACAGTATGTAGATAAAGGGGAATTCCTTAATATTACTCACCTAAAGACTTTCAGAAGTCCTGGTGGTGCAGTGGTTAAGCACTCAGCTGCTAACCAAAAGATCAGCGGCTCAAACCCACCAGCAGCTCTGTGGGAGGAAGATGTGGCAGTTTGCTTCAGTAAAGATTAAAAAACCCAAACCAAACCCATTGCCGCTGAGTCAATTCTGACTCATAGTGACCCCAAAGGGCAAAGTAGAACTGCCCCATACAGTTTCCAAGGAGCGACTGGTGGATTCCAACTGCTGACCTTTCGGTTAGCAGCTGAACACTTAACCACTGTGCCACCAGGGCTCCTTCAGTAAAGATTACGGCCTTGGAAACCCCATGGCAGAGTTCTACTCTGTCCTATAGGGTCACTATGAGTTGGAATCAGCTCAACAGCTGTGGGTTTAGAGATTTTCATAAAACCTTTGACAGGTTTCCAAAGCAGAGGCTGAAAATAAAAGTTGCGTGAGATTGGAATGTCTTGTGACACAAACAGGAACTAGCTCAGAAGGAAAAACAATGGGTGGGGCCTGGTAATTCCAGTAGGGGAGGGACTAGAGGGCTCAAACGACAGCTCCTGGGCAGGCAGGTGTAAGGAAGGAGTGGCGGTCACACATGCAGATCTGGACTCCTCAGAGGAAGCAGTGGAGTTCTCACAGAGAAGATGTGCGCTTAGGGGAATCTGGGGCAAGTTGTACTAGGAGTCAGGCAGCCAGCTGACATCTATGAGAGGAAAGGTGAAGAACACACTCATCTAGCAGTGACAGGGCCACCCCATGTGCCAAGCACTTTATCTCATTTAAGTCACCACAACCCACTGATAGGAGTCCTTACCTCCATTTTACAAAGACATGGAGGCTCACAGAGATAATTCATCCTAGTTCCTTCTGTTAGTAAAGTCTGTCACGGCAGCAAGATCTCCACCAGCAGGCTGAGGTCAGGGTGGGGCTCTGGTTTCAGAAAGGAAACTAACGAAAGTAATGTTCATCCACTCAACAAATGCTTGCTGAGCACCTACTGCATGCCAGGCCCAGTGCCAGGTGCACATGAAACCACAGTCAGCAAAAATAGATACAGTTGCCCACTCCTGGAGTTCAGAGTCTACCCAGGGAGGTGGAGGCAATCATTAGTGAAATACTGCTGCTAAATCACAAAGTGAGGTAAGTGCCCTGGTTCCGGCAATGCATGTAACAAATGGACTCATTTAGACTTGGGGCGCCGCAAGCGGGGATCCTCAGAAAACCCCATACCCACTGCCGTCAAGTGGATTCCAATTCATAGCAACCCTATAAGACAGAGTAGAACTGCCCCCATAGTTTCCAAGGAGCGGCTGGTGGATTTGAACTGCCAGCCTTTTGGTTAGCAGCCAAGTTCTTAACCACTGTGCACCAGGGCCCCGGATAATCAGAAGAGCCTGTAATTCTGACCAGGCAGTCATCCAACTGACAAATGAGCTGTAGCGGAAGCAAGTGCAAAGTGATGCATTTTGAGAGAGTAGCTGTTGAGCTTACCTAGCACTAACTAGGTATATGAGTGGTGAGGAGGAGCATTCCCAAGCCAGCAAAACTCACATGCAAAGGCCTGGGGTCAGAGCCCAAAACAACCTGAGTCCAGTGGGGCCACAGCACATAGGGCCAGGGGCAGACAGGCTGAGCTGAGGCTGGAGGGGCTGGAAGAGAGGGGCGGAAACACATTCAGATTCCCATTTTGAAAAGACCAAGGTATTTTAACACTAGGACCCTTGGGAAGCCACAAGCAGAGCCCTCTGGTGGGTTCTGAGGCCCTAGCTAAATGAGAGCAGTCGAGCTGTTCAAATATTGCTGCCTTAATGATATACTGGGAAACCCAGGTTAACGGAACCGAGTAAAGAGCCTGAATCCTCAGGCACCTGTGCTAGTAAGGGTCTCACTAACACTGGTAGGAGTGATCTAGAGTAGGGAGTGTGCAGTAAAATCTCTACAACCCTTCTAAACAGTGATCGGGCTAGATCAGGGGTCAGCAAACCATGCCTCCAAGCCAAAGCCAGCCTGCGGCCTGTTTTGTACAGCCCACAAGCTAACAATGGTTTTTATATTTTTAAATAGTTGGAAAAAAAAGAACACTAATATTTCATGACGTGAAAATTATATGAAATTCTAATTTCAGCTTCCATAAATAAAGTTTTATTGGAACATAGCCACACTCATTCTTTTACTATTGTCTGTGTTAGTTTTCACGCTACAATGGCAGATGTGAGTAAATGCAACACCGAATTGTCTGTAACAAAAAAAAACTTTATCTGGCTCTTTACAAAGAACATTTGCTGCTCCCTGGGCTAGATAATCAGAAAAACCTGTGATTCTGACCACATGGTCATAAAACTAACAATTGAGCTTTAGTGGGAGCCAAGTGCAAAGTCGTAAAATATCCGAAAATATCCAAACTATTTATAAAATGAAGGCAGGGATCTGAGCTGTGAGATCAAAACCCAGGACAGGGGTCTGGGAGACAAAAGGCAGCTAGACTAATATTAAGTGAACTTCCTGCCTTAGACTATAAAAATCAGCATACAAGGTATGGGTACCTAGAGATAATCTCAGGAAGACTAGACTAAAACCCTACCTAAAAAAAAAAAAACAAAAAACAAACCCACTGCTGTCAAGACGATTCTGACTCACAGCAGCCCTACCGGACAGAGTAGAACTGCCCCATAAGGTTTCCAAGGAGTGGCTGGTGGATCTGAATTGCTGACCCTTTTCTGGTTAGCAGCCAAGCGCTTAACCACGACTGTCCACCAGGAGTCCAAAATTCTACCTATGGGGGCAAAAAAAACTACATATATACACACACATATATATGTAGATATATACTTTAATTTTTTTTAATTATATATATATGGATATCAACAGTCAGTGAGAAAAACTGGTGACAAAGATTTAGAGTTTGTGATGTGTATGCAGAACTACTGGGAGATGGGATATCCTCTAGACATTGTCTTATTCAGCACTACAGCTCCAAATGATAGGCATTCAAGTAATGTTTGTTAAAAGAAGGAATGAGCGAGGGAGAGAAGTAAGACAGAATCCCCAGGGGCAAAGACTGCTTTTTAAGAGTTGAAGGCTGAGCAGGAGTTAGCAAGATGCAGAGGATGAGGAACAGCACCCCTGCAGGGAAGCAGGGGCACGAGGGGCCAGGGGAGGTCATCAGGTCCAGACTCGGTATCTTTAAAGCTCCCTGTCACCTTTGCTCTAGCTCTAAGGCAACTTAGTTTCTCATGTCATCAGTCCTGTGAAGGAGACATCCAAGGCAATGGGAAAAATGTATCCCTTGGGATAAATGAAGGGATCAACCACCAGAGTAATTTACTCACTCTCCAGGGGCACTCGTTTAGCAACACTGATTTCCCCAGGCTAATCCTCAGGAGCAGTTTCCACACCTGCAAAGCTGCAGAACTGAACTGGGATGTTGGTGGCTCTAACAGGACTCAGGTGCAGTGGCAGCTGGCCCTGCCTGGGTGTGGCTGACCTCCATCTCGAACACCTCTGATCACTTCCATTCCAATGTCACGGGAGTCATATCCAAAGAGTTCCCTGAGAACATGAGCCCAGTCTGCTGCAGGACCCTAAAGGAGCAAGATGTTCCAGATAAGATTCTCTCCCCACCCAGCGAAAATTCAGCCAGTATCAGGGTTCTGAAATCTGTTCTCACTGTCAGGTAAACTCATCCTGGTAAACTGAAAAGGCCCATGTCCTGGGAACACCTTCAGTCCCAAGCAAACCAGGCCAGCTGGTCACCTGCAGGCTCCCAGACAGGTGTTCCATATACAGCAGGCCTCTTACTCGGCTGCTCCCCACACCTCACCTGGGCCTGCCTGCAAGCTTCTGCTGCCCCAAGCCCACAACTCAGAATATTCAGAGCAGCGCCTTCTAGGGCAGGGGAGGGGGCAGAATGGGCTTCTTATGTCACTGGGGACAGGAGCAGAGGACACCAGAGACTGAGGAGAAGGGGTTCCCAAGGAACCTCAACTGTTGGAGACTGGATCTAAGACTTGTATTTTAACTAGTGTGTGTGTTTCTGTGCATACAATGGGATTAAAGAGCACAAGGTATCTGGGCAAGTTTCCAGCATTTACACAGTTGGGAGATAAAGTAAAGCTATTAAAAGGAAGGCTGCCTTAAACCCTATTTGTAAGTGAGCAGAATGCAAAATACAAATTATTAGAATATAAATGACCAAGAAGAGAGTAAAACTTTGTTGGTCAGTATAAAACAGCTGTAATAATTACAGTAATTTATAGCTAATTATTATATGGTGTAGTGATTATGAGACATTAGTGTGTTACATAAATCATACACCAAGATCTTGGTAATTAGGGTACTAAATTCTACTCCGTCGTGTGCACTCCTGTTCAGTCTAAAACCATTAAAGGTGACTTAGGTTTGGCTTAGTCTTGGGTTTTTTTGCTTCAGGGAATACTGGGATTTAAACAGCAAGTAAACTTGTTACATTTGATTCCAGGAGGATCAACGTAAAGATACTTTTAAAAAATTAATACCATCTTTATTTATAAAGGAATTCAGAGAAAATCTCAAAGCATTTTGCAGATTTTAATCTAATTAATCTCATGATAACCCTGGGAGGGAGGTCTTACACAATGGCCTTCATTGTTCAAAGCCACCAGTGGTTAGAGGCCACAAGAGTCACTTTGTCTGCAGTTGCTCCTCTGTCCTGGCTTAATTCATAAATGTGATAATGTCTTTTGAAACAGGTCTAATACAAAATACTATTAGTGTATTAATAATCACCAATCATTGTGAGACACGTTTATTTTACCACTAAGACTTTCTTAGAAATGACTTGACACACCAGCCTAAAGAAACAGAAATGTTTATGTTAGAGGGGATTTTTAAAGTTATTTTCATATATTAATCCATGAGTACTTCCCAGGGCTCCTGCTACAAGTATGATACTAGATGTAATTGGTTAAAAAAAAAAGCATAGCATATAAATGAAGTAATTTGTTGTTTCCCATCAAGTTGATTGCTACTCATAGCGACACCATGTGACAGAGTAGAATTGCCTCATAGGGTTTTCTAGGCTGTAATCTTTATGGGAGCAGATCACCAGGTCTTTCTCCCATGGAGCCACTGGGTAGGTTCGAAACGCAAAAGGGGCAGATATAAGTGGATGATTCTTGATGGCCAGCATTTGCCCACACCCTTGCTTTGTAGGATGGTTCGGATGTCATGGCATTTAATAACACTCTAGAACAAAGTTGGGAAGCCCTGGTGGTGCAGTGGTTAAGAGCTACGGCTGCTAACCAAAAGGTTGGCAGTTTGATTCCACCAGTCGCTTCTTGGAAACCCTGTGGGGCAGTTCTACTCTGTCCTAGAAGGTTGCTATGAGTGTGAATTGACAGGTTTAGTAAAGTAGGAAGGACAAACGTTATTTTCCACTTTTTACAGATGAGAAAATAGGCTCAGCAGGATCATGCTGCTTGCTCTAGGGGTCACAGCGAATGGGTGGCAAAATTAGAAGCTGAACCAGGTTCTCCAAGTTCTCATGTGGTGGTCTGGTCTGTGATGAAACACTCAGGTAGAAAGGGATCTTCATTTCCAAAGTCAGCCTTCCACTCTTATCTTCAAGCCACCCCAGCCCAGCTGCCTCCCACAGACTCCAGAGCTGGTATGCTTATTCCCTACATTCCCTGTCCTACTGGGACCTCCTATTCCCTCTAATTTCAGCCAGACATGGTTGGAGAAATCCAATAGGAACGTTTAAAAACTAAAAGAGAAAACAAAATAAAAGGTATAAAAACAATAAACTTGATTGAGCATAGGTTTCGGCTCACAGATCAGTTTGCTTGGCAGGGCAGATGGGCCCCTGGGCCAGGGATCTTCTCCTTTATCTCCTCCTGTCCTTGAGCACATCTCTCTTTTATCTATTTTGGGTCCTCCTCTTCCCCTGGAAAAGGGTAAACCTGAAACTGCAGCCTCTCTGTTAACATTGTAACCCTTGGGAGTTTTGAAGAAACTACTACACTCGCCATAGTTGAGTACCACATCACTAATCCTTGTTCATAATTATCCAATAGCTGTTCTCATCCCCTCCTTAAAAAGATAAGGGGACCCATTTCAGAAACATCCTATGGGAACCTCCTACAGCCACATACTCCAATAGACAAAGGAGTTCTCAGGATAGGGAACATGTAGCATTTGAACCTGTCAACTAAGTGGCAACTCTTCCCCATTTTTCTGATTTAAAAAAAAAAAAGTTTCCACTTTGCCTCTCCTCATTTCCAATGGGATTTCACAGGATAAAGCTGAGATCTCAGAGTGCTGATAAATCTCTGATATAGGAAACACGGATCTCTCATAGCACACCTCAAGGAGCCCAGATGCTTTTCTGCAGATCATTCTATTTGTGTGCAGAAAGCAACTGAGGGAGGCACAGTAGAGTAATGGTTAAGAGCTTGAACTGAGTTCCTGCTCTGCCACTCACTAGCTGTATGACCCTGGCCCGGTTACATACCTTCCCTAAGCATACATGTCTTCATCTACTTAAAAAATAATAATAGCTGCCATTGATAGAGCACTTGCTATGTGCCAGGATCCATGTATGCTAAGTTTTACATACTTTACATGCATTATCTCATTTAATCCTTATCACAGCCCTATGGAGTGGGTACTATTATCATCCTCATTTTATAGGTCAGGAAACTGAACCACAGAGAGGTTAAATAATTTGCCAGAGATCATATGACTAATAAATGGTGAAGCCAGGATTCAAACAGAAGCTGTCTGACTCCAAGGCCCATGCTTTTAATCACTACCTTCTTCACAGTGATGTTGTAAGGATGAAAAGAGCTCATGTAAGTCAGGTCCCCTGCACAGTGGCCATTACATTAAAAAATCTTAAGTAAACCTTAACTGTGGTATTATTTTTGGTGTTGTCATTTGTTCCAAGAGATACCTGGGCCAGAAAGCAGGTTTTAACATCAGACATTTTGTGTCTATCCTAGACAACTGCCCTAAGGTATGAGTCTTACAACTGGACTGACAGGCCTGTGCTAGTAAACTAAACAACCTACGTATCATGGGCTGTCTCACTGAGAGGTGAGCTAAATGGTTAGCAACTTTTTGCCTTTACGCATCAAAAATGTTCTTCAGACTGGAAAGAAGCACTGGCTGGCATAAGTGTAGGTAGTAACCAGATAATAAATGGGTCATGTTTCAAACATTCATTTGTCTATTGTTACAAATTCTGAATATACAGAAATAAAATTACAAATGGTGGTTACAGTCCCAGCCGATTCACAAAAATCTATTTATTCAGTACATTTTAAAGCTCAAAGATAGGAGGTGGGGCTAAGATGGTGGAGTAGTCAAATGCTTCCGGTGGACCCTCTTACAATGAAGACCCGAAAAAACAAGTGAATTGATTATATATGGCAATCTGGGAGCCCAGAACATCAAGGGCAGAGTTGAGGAACCAGACTGAGTAGAAGGGGGGGGGGCGGGGAGAGATGGTTCAGAAGCAGCGAGGAGTTGCCAGTCCTGACCTGGAGAGAGCCTGAGCCCTTCAGGACTGATCAGCTCGGGGGTGAGCAGTGAGGCAGGCAAGCAGCTGTTCTCGGGAGGCGCATTTTCTGCACTGGGAGAGACTCAGTGCCAGAGAGTCCACACAGCAACCCAGAACCAGTGAGAAGCAGCCCTGGATCAGCGGAAGATAAGTACTTGCTAATGGACTACCACGAAGATCAAAAACACCTCCCTTAGGGAAAATCCTCTCTCCTATTTACCTCCCCACTCCCTACTCTGCATTGGGTGCTGGACTGGCTTCAGCACTTGCCGAGTCCCCTGGGCCCGAAGTAGGATCTGTCACATGCCCAGAGCCATTCTCCCGGCCTTGGAGAGTGAACAAAGTAACAAACCAGGGAAAAAATAAACTGCCGGCTCCCCTAAGCCAGGAACCCAGGGTAGGCACAGCTCCTTTGCCTAGGCACAGGCATAAGGGGTCCACAGACTTTGGGTGCCTTTCCCCTTGCAGACTTGTGTGGAACCATTTCAACAGCGCAGGCCCTCATTGTCACAGTACAACAGGGTGTATACCTGAAGTCTAACTTCAACTGTTTTCAGCTGAGTGGCAGGTTCATGACATTTAACACTGCTCTGCCCATTAAGCAGGGTCTTCACCTACCCACATCAGGGGCCTGAGGACTGGTGGCTCAATCCATGCCACCTAGCCAACTACGACAGGCGCCCAAGAATAAGAGGTGCCTCCCAGTCCTTAAAGCCAACAGCACTGGGTGCTCATAGTCCAGCTGCAAAACCCACCCACCTACATGCTCTAGGGAACAGGGACACACCTTCCTCCTGGACACTCGGGGGTGGCCGTCAGCCCCCTGTCTTGCTCAGAGTGTGTCCCTCTGCTGCAGCCAGATGCCTGTGCCTACACTAATCACCCATGCCTGTCTAGGACTGTAGGTAAGAGCCTACACCACACATTTGGTGGTTATCTACCTGGGCACCTGAGCTGAATTCATACAGGAAGAGTGGATGGACTCCTGAGCTCACATGCCTAGTAACAGCTCTAACCACCTGGCAACAGGACATTAGAGCTTCCAAGGTGCCAATAATCAAACTAGCACATACAAGCAGCCTATTTTGGCATATCAAAACAAAACAAGAAGCTAGGACACATTAAGCAAACATAAAATAAATAAATATAATAACTTATTCATGGCTCAGAGACAACAGTCAATATCAAATCACATAAAGAGGCAATCCATGATGGCTTCAGCAAGCTCCCAAAATAAAGCATCTAGAAATTTTCCAGAGGAGGAAAATTTCTTGGAATTACCGGAAGCAGATTATGAAAGATTAATATACAGAACTCTTCAAGAAATTAGGAAGAAAATTAATCAAAATGCAGAACAGACAATAGAGCAAACTAAAAAGATTAGAGAAGAGCACAATGACAAATTTCACAGGCTACAAGAATCCACAGAGAGACAGCAATCAGAAACCCAGAAGATTAACAATAAAATTTCAGAATTAGACAACTCAGTAGAAAGTCATAGGAGCAGAACTGAGGCAATGGAAGTCAGAATTAGTAAGAGTAAAGATAAAGCACTTGACACCAACTTATTTGAGGAAAAATCAGATAAAAGGATTTAAAAAAATGAAGAAACCCTAAGAATTATGTGGGACTCTATCAAGAGGAATAACCTGCGAGTGATTGGAGTACCAGAACAGGGGGAGATAACAGAAAATACAGAGAAAATTGTTGACGATTTGTTGGCAGAAAACTTCCCTGATATCATGAAAAATAACAAGATATCTATCCAAGATGCTCATCGAACCCCACATAAGATAGATCCCAAAAGAAAGTCACCAAGATATATTATAATCAAACTTCCCTAAACCAAAGATAAAGAAAGAATTTTAAGAGCAACTACGGGTAAACGAAAAGTCATCTACAAAAGAGATTCAATAAGAATAAGCTTGGACTACTCAGCAGAAACCATACAGGTAAGAAGGCAATGGGATGACATATATAAAGCCTTGAAGGAAAAAAACTGCCAGCCAAGAATTATATATCCAGCAAAACTGTCTCCCAAATATGATGGCAAAATTAGGGCATTTCCAGATAAACAGAAGTTCAAGGAATTTGCAAAAACCAAACCAAAATTACAAGAAATACTAAAAGGAGTTCTCTGGGTAGAAAATCAGTAACATCAGATAACAACCGAAGACTTGAACATAGGACAGAGCAACCAGATATTAACCCAGATAGGGAAGTCACAAAAATAAATCAAAGCTAAAACACTTAAAATAGGGAAACAGAAGTCAATATGTAAAAGATGACGACATTAAAACAAAAAAGAGGGACTTATAAAATGAATACACAGATTTGGCACATGGAGAGGGAGTCAAGGCGGTATAAAGAAATAAAAGACTGCTAGAAACTTAGGACAATGGTAAATATTAAGGTAACCACAAAGAAAATTAACAATTCTACAAGTGAAAATAAAAAACTAGAAAAATATAAAGACTCAGCAAACACAAAATCAACAACAATGAAAAAGATGAAAATACATAAAGAAAAACGACTCAGCTCAGAAAATTAAGTGGAACAAAGCAACTGTGAACAACACATAAAAAAAGACATCAAAATGACAGCACTAAACTCATACCTATCAATAATTACGCTGAATGTAAATGGACTAAATGCACCAATAAAGAGACAGA
This sequence comes from Dugong dugon, assembly GCA_030035585.1. NCBI lineage: Eukaryota > Metazoa > Chordata > Mammalia > Sirenia > Dugongidae > Dugong > Dugong dugon. Next base: position 13,724,701 of record CM057472.1, on the reverse strand, counting down.
GAGTGGCAGACTGGATTAAAAAATAGGATCCGTCTGTATGCTGCCTGTAAGAGACACACTGTAGACTTAAAGACACAAAACAAACTAAAATTCAAAGGATGGAAAAACATGTATCAAGCAAACAACACTCAAAAATGAGCATGAGTAGCAATATTAATCTCTGACAAAATAGACTTTAAAGTAAAATCCACCACAAAGGATAAGGGAGGACACTATATAACGATTAAAGGGTCAGTACACCACGGGAACATAACTATAATAAAATATTTAAGCACCCAATGACAGGGCTCCAAAATACATAAAACAAACTCTAACAGCACTGAAAAGAGAGATAGACTACTCCACAATAGCAGAAGGAGACCTCAACACACCACTTTCAGTAAAAGACAGAACATCCAGAAAGAAGCTCAACAAAGACATGGACGAGCTAAACGCTACAATCAACTGACTTGATCTCATAGACATATACTGAACACACACCCAACAGCAGCCAAGTATACTTTCTTCTCCAATGCACATGGAACATTCTCTAGAATAGGCCACATATTAGGCCATAAAGCAAGCCTTAACAAAATTCAAAGCATCAAAATATTACAAAGCATCTTTTCTGACCATAAAGCCATAAAAGTAGAAATCAACAACAGTAAAAGCAAGGAAAAAAATCAAACACGTGGAAACTGAACAACACCTTGCTCAAAAACTACTGGGTTACAGAAGAAATTAAGGATGACATAAAGAAATTCATAGAATCAAATGAGAATGAAAACACATCCTACCAGAACCTTTAGGACACAGTAAAAGCTGTGCTCAGAGATCAGTTTATAGCAATAAATGCACACATCCCAAAAAAAGAAAGGGCCATAATCAAAACATTAACCCTATAACTGGAAGAAGTATAAAGAGAGCAGTAAAAGAAGCCCTCAGGCTCCAGAAGAAAGGAAATAATAAGAATTAGAGCAGAATTAAATGAAATAGAGAATAGAAAAACAATTCAAAGAGTTAACAGGACCAAGAGCTGGTTCTTTGAAAATATCAACAAAATTGGTACACCACTGGCTAAACTGACAAAAGAAAAACAGGAGAAGAAGCAGCTAACCCATATAAAAAATGAGATGTGTGATAGCACAACAGACCCAACTGAAATTAAAAGAATCATAACAGAACACTGTGAAAAATTGTACTCTAACAAATTTGAAAACCTAGAGGAAATGGAAAAATTTCTAGAAGCTCACTACCTACCTAAAATAACACAAACAGAGGTAGAACAACTAAATAAACCCGTAACAAAAAAAAAGACTGAAAAGGTAATTTAAAAACTCCCAACAAGAAAAAGCCCTGGCCCCGGATGGGTTCACTGGAGAATTCTACCGAACTTTCAGAGAAGAGTTAACACCACTACTACTAAAGGTATTTCAGAGCATATAAAAGGATGGAATACTCCCAAACTCATTCTATGAAGCCAGCAGAACCCTGATACCAAAACCAGGTAAAGACACCACAAAAAAAGAAAATTACACACCAATATCCCTAATGAACATTGACGCAAAAATCCTCAACAAAATTCTAGCTAATAGAATTCAGCAACATATCAAAAAAATAATTCACCATGATCAAGTGGGATTTATACCAGGTATGCAAGGGTGGTTCAACATTAGAAAAACAATTCATGGAATCCATCACATAAATAAAACAAAAGACAAGAACCACATGATCTTATCAATCGATGCACAAAAGGCATTTGACAAAATCCAACACCCATTCATGATAAAAACTCTCAACAAAATAGGAATAGAAGGGAAATTCCTCAATATAATTAAGGGCATTTATACAAAGCCAACAGCCAACATCACCCTAAATGGAAAGACTTTGAAAGTATTCCCCTTGAGAACGGGAACCAGACAAGGATGCCCTTTATCACCACTCTTACTCAACATTGTGCTGGAGGTCCTAGCCAGAGCACTTAGGCTAGAAAAAGAAATAAAGGGCATCCAAATTGGTAGGGAAGAGTCAAAGTATCTCTATTTGCAGACGGTATGATGTTATACACAGAAAACCCCAAAGAATCCACAAGAATACTGGAACCAATAGAAGATTTCAGCAAAGTTTCAGGATACAAGGTAAACATACAAAAATTAGTTGGATTCCTTTACACCAACAAAGAGAACCTCAAAGAGGAAATCACCAAATCAATACCATTTACAATAGCCCCCAAGAAGATAAAATACTTAAGAATAATTCTAACCAGAGACTTAAAAGAACTATACAATGAAAACTACAAGACGCTTCTGCAAGAAACCAAGAGACCCACATAAGTGGAAAAACATACCTTGCTCACGGATTGGTAGACTCAACATACTGAAAATGTCAATTCTACCCAAAGTGATCTACAGATACAATGCAATCCCTTTCCAAATTCCACTGGCATTTTTTAATGAGATGGAGAAACAAATCACCAACTTCATATGGAAAGGGAAGAGGCCCTGAATAAGTAAAGCATTATTCAAGAAGAAGAACGAAGAGGGAGGCCTCACACTATCTGATTTTAGAACCTATTATACCGCCATGGCAGTCAAAACAGCTTGGTACTGGCACAACAACAGATACACAGACCAATGGAACAGAATTGAGAATCTAGACATAAATCATCCTCCTATGAGAGGCTGATATTTGACAAAGGCCCAAAGTCCATTAACTGGGGAAAAGACAGTCTCTTCAGCAAACGGTGCTGGCATAACTGGATATCCATCTGCAAAAAACTGAAACAAGACCCATACCTTACACCATGCAAAAAAACTAACTCAAAATGGATCAAAGACTTAAATATAAAACCGAAAATGATAAAGATCATGGAAGAAAAAATAGGGACAATGCTAGGAGCCATAATATATGGCATAAACACAATACGAACCATAAGTAATAATGCACAAGCACCAGAAGAGAGACTAGATAACTGGGAGCTCCTAAAAATCAAACACTTATGCTCATCAAAAAACTTCACCGAAAGAGTCAAAAGACAACCTACAGACTGGGAAAAAATTTTTGGCTACGACAAATCCGTTCAGCGTCTAATCTCTAAAATCTACAAGATACTGCAAAACCTCAACAACAAAATGACAAATAACCCAATTAAAAAACGGGAAAATGATATGAACAGGCACTTCGCCAAAGAAGATATTCAGGCAGCTAACAGACACATGAAGAAATGCTCACAATCATTAGCCATTAGAGAAATACAGATGAAAACTACAATGAGATATCATCTAACCCCAACAAGGCTAGCATTAATCCAAAAAACACAGAATAATAAATGCTGGAGAGATTGTAGAGAGACTGGAACACTTAGACACTGCTGGTGGGAATGTAAAATGGTACAACCACTTTGGAAATCGATTTGGCACTTCCTTAAAAAGCTAGAAATAGAAATACCATAGGATCCAGCTATCCCGCTCCTTGGAATATATCCTAGGGAAATAAGAGCAGTCACACAAATAGATATAGGCACACCCATGTTCACTGCAGCACTGTTCACAATAGCAAAAACGTGGAAACAACCTAGGTGTCCATCAACGGACGAATGAATGAACAAATTCTGGTATATCCACACAATGGAATATCACGCAATGGTAAAGAACAATGATGAAGCCGTGAAACATCTTATAACATGGAGGAATCTGAAGGTCATTATGCTGAGTGAATTTAGTCAGTCAAAGAAGGACAAATATTGTATAACAACACTATTATAAGAACTCAAGAAAATGTTTAAACACAGAAGAAAACATTCTTTGATGGTTACAAAGTTGGGGAGGGAGGGTGAGGGTTATTTACTAACTAGATAGTAAATAATAATTAGCTTAGGTGAAGGGAAGGACAGCACACACTACAGGGGAAGTCAGCACAATGGGACTAAACCAAAGCTAAGAAGTTTCCTGAATACAATCAAACACTTTGAGGGACAGAGTAGCAGGGGCAGGGATCTGGGGACTATGCTTTCAGGGGACATCTAGGTCAACTGGCATAATAAAGCTTATTAAGAAAATGTTCTGCATCCTACTTTGGTAAGTGGCGTCTGGGGTCTTAAAAGCTTGCAAGCAGCCATCTAAGATGCGTCAATTGGTCCCAACTACCTGGAGTAAAGGAGAATGAACAACACCAAAGATACAAGGAAAGTATTAGCCCAAGAGACAGAAAGGACTACATAAACCAGAGACTTCATCAGCCTGAGACCAGAAGAACTAGATGGTGCCCTGCTACCACCAATGACCACCCTGACGGGGAACACAACAGAGAGTCCCTGATGGAGCAGGAGAAAGGTAGGGTGCAGAACTCAAATTCTAGTAAGAACACCAGACTTAATGGTCTGACTGAAGACTGGAGGAATCCCGGAAAGCATGGCCCCTGGATTCTCTATCAGCCCAGAACTAAAACAATTTCCAAGGCCAACTCTTCAGACAGGGATTGGACTGGACTGTGGGACATAAAGCGATACTTGTGAGGAGTGTGCCTCTTAGCTCAAGTAGATACAGGAGACTAAACCGGCAGCTTCTGCCTGGAGGTGAGATGCGAAGGCAGAGAGGGTTAGGAGCTGGCTGAATGGACACGAGGAATCAGGTGGAAAGGAGCAGTGTGCTGCCCGAGTATGGGGAGAGCAATTAGGGTCACATAATAATGTATGTATAAATTTTTGTATGGGAGACTAACTTGAAATGTAAACTTCATTTAAACTACAACAACAAAAAAAGCTCAGAATGATAGAAACCATGCCACTAGGTCAACGGTGGGTCTAGGAACAGAAGACTACGTGATAAAAGAACAAGAGAAGTGTCTTTCCTGGTACAGAGATTTAATTTAGAGTGCATTAATTCTCTACTGCTATGTAACAAATTACCCTAAAGCTTACTGGCTTAAAATATTAAACATTTATTATCCCATACCATCTCTGTGGACCATCTGGGAGTTACTTAGCCGGGTGGTTCAGGCTCAAGATCTTCATGAGGTTGCAGTCAACACTGGCCTGGGCTACAGTCACCTGAAAGCTTGAATAGGGCTGGGGTACCCATTTTCAATATGAGTCATTCAGATGGCTGTTTGCAGAAGACCTCAGCTCCTCATCACCTGGGCCTTTCCATGAGGCTGCTCAAGCGTGCTCACAACAACATGGCAGCTGGCTTCTCCTAGTGCGAGTGACCCAAGAGTGACAACAAGGAGGAAGGTGCAATGCCTTTTATAACCTGGTCTTGAAATCATACAGCATTACTCCTAGGACATTCTATTCATTAGAGGCTACATTCTATTAATTAAGTGCAACCCACACTCTATGTGAGGGGAATTAAGCTCCACCTCTTGAAGGAACCAGTATCACAGAACTTGTGAACATTAACTTAAAATCATTATGTAGGGTGTTTGCTGTCCTCCCACCACTCTCTCCAGCTACCCACTGCTAAAAAGTAATAGAAGTAAACTGGGATGCAGAACTGCAGCCCTTCCCAAAAAGTTTGCTGTAAAGACCACAACAATCCATCCTCTTGCTTTAACTCCTTGAAAATATCTATCCCCTGTCCTTAAATGGAATCTTGAAGAATTTATACCAAAGAAAGAATGATCACACTCCTGAAACACCTGTGTTTTTCACTTGTATCTCTCATTGGTAGAATTTCAGGCAGTTTTAACAAAGTGAAATTAAAAACAATTACAGCAAACAACCTACTGTCAAAGTGGGTGGACTAAGATAGTTGAGGTTAGGAAAGCAACCTCCAGTAAACTCTCTCCCTTCAGCTGATCACGACCTGCGTGCCCTAGTAATTGAATATTCTGTGTAAGAGTCTTCCCTTCTCTTAGTCTTGGGAACCATGGGGTCTCTGACCTAGGTTTCCTAACATGATTCCCATGGCTGCAGCTCTCTAGAAACTGGGTGGGCATTCAAAGTGAGAAACTGCCGTGTAGTTCAAAAGCAGCGTGACTTTTCATCTTATTTTTTTTTACTTGAAATGCGGTAATGTACATGGACTGTTCTAAAAATACAACATTCATAAACACTGGGTAAATAGCAGTTTGCACTATCATTCAACTCCAAGTAGAAGCTAGGAGCTGGACTATGAGTTCTCCCGACAGTGTCTGTTTGAAATCTTGAGTCTTAACTTCATTTTAGAACATGATGAAAGCTAAGGGACTTACCTCAGAAAATACACATATCCACAATATTTTGCACTTAAGTTTAAAGCCTCCCGAACCTCCTAAAGCATGCCCAAGGACTCTGAATTAAAAATCTCTAAAACTTCCATGAGGCAAATTAAAAAAAACAAAAACAAAAAAAAAAAAACGCTTATTGCCATTCCATTTTACCACTAACATTTAGATTTAAATCAGAAACCACTACTCTGGCAGAAAGGAACGTGGTGGTGGGCACACAGAGGATCGGCATATTTGCTGAGTAACAATGGTAAACCTAGAGCAGGACACGGAACTGCTGACGGACCGACCATAAACCTTGCCCTCTCCAAGTTGACCTGACTGTGCAGCAAAATTTACCAACTTGCCAGAGAGAGAAGAAGCTGTTCGTCAAGAGAAAAGCGGTTCGGCTTCCCGCTTGGCAAGAAGACCCTGAATTTTTTCTTGCGGAGGACGCGCATGCAAGATCCAGAGCCGAGATTCCCAAGACCCACCTCTGGTGGCGGGAACTCCGGGTAGCACCGCCCAGCCCCGGGCGGGACTGCTAGAAACCACCCCCCTGGCCTGAGGATCCCGGCTCCGCCGCCGATGCCTCTCATCCTGGGGAGGTGGAGAAGCCACTCCGGAATCGGGGGCTTCGCCTCGGGCGGGTAAGATGCTGCGCCGCACCCCAAAGTTAGCGTCGGGCAGAGCGCCCGCCCTGCCCCCCGGGTCCCCACAGCCCTGCGCGGCGGCCTGCGTGTCCTCGCGCCGACTCCCTCGCGCGCCTCGCCCGCGGCCGCTCCGGCGCACGCGCGCGGCCTAGCGCAGGGCGGGGAGAAGCGGCAGCTGCGGGCGCCGGCCGCGAACCTGTCAGAGTCGCGGAGCTGGTTGCGAGTGGCGCTGGGCGGGCGTGGCAGGCGCGAAGACGACGCTGCGCCCCCGCCACCCCGGGCCGAGTGGTGCAAGCTGGCCCCGCCAAGCCGGCCGGGGGGGGGGAGATGAGCCGCGGGCCCGAGGCAGCGCCCCAGGTAGATGCACCGCCCCTTCGCGGGGCCCCGGCCGGCGCCTGCAGACACCGGCGGCCGCAGACCGGCGAACACTGCGCCTCTGGGCCGGCGCTGCGCCCCCGCCGCCTGCGGTGTCAGAACTTGAGGGGAATGTGGGGGCATCTTTAATTTCTAACGCTTTTCGTCTTCCACAGGGTGGGGAGGGACGCGCGGCTCTGCCGTCGGGAACTGGCGCTCCGGTGAAGTAGCCGTCGGCGGTCCGCCTGCACCTGGCTGTTCCGCGCCGCAGCCGCGCAGCCTCTGCCATGGCGGGAGCCGGCGCGTGGAAGCGCCTCAAATCTCTGCTGAGGAAAGATGATGCGCCGCTGTTTTTAAATGACACCAGCGCCTTTGACTTCTCGGATGACGTGGTGCACGAGAGGCTTTCTCGGTTTAACAAACTTCGCGTTGTGGTGGCCGATGATGGGTCTGAAGTCCCGGAAAGGCCTGTTAACGGAGCGCACCCTACCCTTCAGGCCGACGACGATTCCTTATTGGACCAGGACTTACCTTTGACCAACAGTCAGTTGAGCCTGAAGGTGGACCCCTGTGACAGCTGCAGCAAGCAGAGAGAATTACTGAAGCAGAGAAAGGTGAAAACCAGATTGACCATTGCTGCCGTTCTTTACTTGCTTTTCATGATTGGAGAACTTGTAGGTGAGTTGTGTTGCCAACTCACTTTCTATTTACTTTGCCTAGAGAGTCTTGTCAAGCTTTTATTGCGCGTGATTTCAGGCTTAAACTTTTTCAGGAACTTTGTTCTTTATCAAGTATCCTAGCTTTCTGGTGCCGCTATGACAAATACTACAAGTGGGTGGCTTTAAAAAGCAAAAGTTTATTTTCCCACAGCTTAGGAGGCTAGAAGTGTGAATTCAAGGTGCCAGCTCTAGGGGAAGGCTTCCTTTCTCTGTTGGCTCTTGAGGAAGGTCCTTGTCTCTGAGTTTCAGCTCCTGGGTGGTCTTCATGTGGCTTGGCATCTCTCTTCCCCATCTCTGCTTCTCTCGCTTGTTTAATCTCTTTTATGTCTCAAAAGAGTTTGACTCAAGGCTTACCCCTACACTAATCCTGTCTCATTCACATAAGAAAGACAACCCATTCCCAAGTGGGATTACAACCAAAATCACTGCCTTCGAGTGGATTGCGACTCAGAGTGACACTGTAGGATGGAGTAGAACTGCCCCATAGGGTTTCTAAAGAGCTGCTGGTGGATTCAAACTGCTGACCTTTTGGTTACCAGCCAGACTGTTAACCACTGCGCCACCAGGCATCCAGCCACACACATAGAGGTTAGGAATTACAACACATAGGGGTGGAGGGGAAGGGCACAATTCAATCCATAACATTCCATTTTTTGGCTCACCCCAAAATTCATGTCCATCCCACTTGTAAAACACATTTACTCCATCACATCATCCCAGAAGTCTTAAATAAACTCCAAGTCCAAAACCCCATCTTCTGAATCATGTAAATAAAATATGGGTGAGACCTTAAGTTGTATTCCATCTTGGGGCAAAATTCCTTTTCATCTGTGAACCCATAAAATCTAGATCCCAAGTTACCTGTTTCCAGAGTACAATGGTGGAGCAGGCACAAGGTAGACATTTCCATTACTAGTGGGAGAAATTGGAGGGAAAGAAGGGATTTAACAGTCACCACGAAACTTCAGAACTCATCAGAACAATTTATATTAGCTCTCAAGGCTTGAAAATAATCCTCTCTTCTCTGAGACCATCTAGGCAATAGCCCTGCCTTCCAGACTCTGAGTGTTGGCCATGCCCTCTGGATTCTGAGTAGAGACCCTGCCTTCCAGACCCACTGAGATGGCAGCTATGCTCCCTCAGCTTAGGCGGCCCCATTCTTCTAGCCCATCTGAGCGTTGACCACACCTGCTCAGCCCCTGCAGGCCTCCTTTTGCCACTTGAGCATGGCAGCCCCGCCCCCTCAGCTGTGGTCTGCTGCGCGGCACTCCAGCACTGAGTTAGGAAGGTCTGAATCTTTGAAACCTAGGTCCTACCCTTTGAGAGCCAGGAGACTGTGGCGCCACACTTTGAAACTAAGAAGGCCCTGCTTCCTTCCAACAGTTCTGCTAATCTCCGAGCTGCTCCAGGGATGGTCCTTTTCTTTCCTTGGAGGACAACAGATGTAGCCCTTTGGCCTGTTTCCTGCCTGTAGAATTCCGAGAGACAGAGACATTCTTTCCTTTCTTCTTTCTCTGTCCCCTTCAGTCTAAGCTAATGGGTTTTCTGTTATGGTAGTTGGTTAGATCCATCAGTCACAGGCTTAGTCTCTTTAACAAAAGATTGTGTAGCCACATCCTTGAAAATTCTAGGACACGTGTCCTTAGTTTGTACAACAGAATTTTCCAAATCTTTAAGATTTGTTTTCATTTTGCACAGTTCATTTTTAAGTACAGCTCTTTCCTCGCACATTTACTATAAGCAGCAAAGAGAAACCACACAGCCCCTTTAAGATCTTGCTTAGAAATCGCCTCAGCAAGATTCCAACTTCATCACTTACTAGTTCTGCCTTCCACCAAAGATTTGGACATTAATTTGGACAAGTTGTTTGCCATTGCATGAAAAGCATTACCCTTCCTCCATTGACTACTCTTGTGTTCATCATTTTCTTTTAAAGCCTCACCAGAAGCACATTTAACATCCACATTTCTAGTAAAATTCTGTTGCTGGCACCATATGTATTCTCTAAGATGATAGAGACTATAGCTCTTTTGACTTCCTTCTAGCCTTCACCATAATTGTCTTTGACATCCTCTTCAAGGCAGTCGAGACTTTTACCATTATAAAAAACCAAACCCATTGCCATTAAGTCAGTTTTGACTCGTAGTGATCCTATAGAACAGAGTAGAACTACCCCATAGGGTTTCTGAGGAGCAGCTGGTGGCTTCAAACTGCTGACCTTTTGATTAGCAGCCAAACGCTTAACCACCGCACCACCAGGGTAGGCACCTTAAAACTCTTCCAGCCTCTACCTATCACCCAATTCCAAAACTACTCCCACATTTTAGGTATTTGTTAGAGCAGCACCCTACTCTCAGTAACAAAATGTGTCTGAGTTATCTAGTGCTGCTATTGGAGAAAAACCACAAGTGGACGGCTTTAACAAACAAATTTATTTTCTCACAGTTCAGGAGACTAGAAACCCCAATTTGGGGTGCTGGCTCTAGGGGAAGGCTTTCTCTCTTTGTTGGCTCTGGAGGAAGGTCCTCATCTCTTTGAGCTTCTGCTTCTGGGCAATCTTCATGCAGTTGGCATCTCTCTTCCCCCATCTCCGTTTGTCTCGCTTGTTTAATCTCTTTTATATCTCAAAGGAGATTGACTCAAGACACACGCTGCACTAATCCTGCCTCATTAAAGACAACACATTCACAAACGGGATTATAACCACAGGCACAGAGGTTAAGAATTACAACGCATATTTAGGGGACACAATTTAATGCACAACATCAAGATATTGATCTCATGGTGTGAAAAGGCCATACGGTTCCAAAATGCAGATCAACCTAAGTACAACATAAACTTCGAGAGATAACTTTTGCTTCTTGTAGTTCTTCAAACACCATGTCAGTGACAGTAAAGGACATTACCTTTATTGGCTCTCATGTAACTTCTTCCTTTTTTCATTCCAGTAAACCACCAGGTTAATTTTTGCAAATTTAAAATAGTCATTGATTCTAAAATTACTTAGAATCCTGGAATTTTATGGTATGAAGGGACCTTACTGAATACCTTTGCCACCTGTTGGTTTTACACATGAGGAATCTTAGGGCCCAGAGCGGTTAAATAAGTTGTGAGGTGATTATGGAAGAGTCATGTCTGCAGTCCCTGTCTCGTTTTTGTTTTGGTTTTTTTTTTCTTCCGTATACATTTTGACTTAAGGGGTCTCTTTGTAGCATTTTCTTTTATATTTATATCCAAGAGATATTAAAAATTAAATAACACCAGTAACATGGAAGTTTTTCATTGTAAGGGGAATCTGAAGGGGCCCAAAGGGCTCCCCAAGAGTTTTATGAGCTTGAAATTTTTGGTTTTTAATTATGCGAGTAATATATTCTCACTATAAAATACATTCTTATTTTAGAAATTATTTTCATAATCGCTTCAATGTAAGTGTTAACCCCTCTTAGTGATAGTTTACAGAGTGACATTAGAGAGATGATTCTCCCACGTTGTCTCTTAATGATGAACCATGATGAGAACAGAGGTGACAGTCCAGATTTAGGATGCTTGTTGGAGGTTGTATGTAGGAAATTTATATACATTTCCTACCTCATTTCCTACCACTCTTCCTTCCCCAGTGCTCATTTCAGGCATTCTGGTCTTCTTTCTCTTCCTAAGACTCCCAAAGCTTTTTCCTGCCCTAAGGCTTTCAAACTGTTTTTAATCTTGCTATAGCAAGAAATGGAACCCTGGCGGCACAGTGGTTAAGAGCTCAGCTGATAACTAAAAAATGGTCAGTTCAAATCCCTAGCTGCTACTTACAAACCCTTTGGGGCAGTTCTCTTTCCTGTAGGGTCACTATGAGTTGGAATCTATGGTAATGGCTTTGGGTTTTTTTTATAGCAAGAAATACACTTAACACTGTGACCAGTGTAGAAACATGTATAAAAACCAAAAAAAAAAAAAAAAAAAAAAACCAAACCCATTGCCGTCGAGTTGATTCTAACACATAGTGAGCCTGTAAGACAGAGTAGAAATGCCCCACAGGGTTTCCAAGGAGTGGCTTGTGGATTCGGACTGCTGGCCTTTTGGTTAGCAGCTGAGCTCTTAACCACTGCGCCACCAGGGCTCATGTATATGTATATATAAATGTATGTATAACTGAAACAAAAGTTTTATTTCATGTGATATATGTTCATATTTTTATCAGTTGTAGTCCACTAAATTGATTTCATGGTTCACTAATAGGTCAGGGCCTACAGTTTGAAAAACACAGCTTTATATTTACTGCCAGTTCCCATATCTTCGATTTATCGTTCATGTCTTGTCTCAAAAGACACCTTCGAGAGACCTTTTCTGACTGACTAAAGTAATCCTCTCTTCTCCCCTGTCTCCTCCCCAACTTTCAAAGCCCTCAGCAGCTGAGATTACTTTATTTACTTATTTGATATCTGCCTTTGCCTACTGAAACATAAATTGAATTCCCAGCGTTTAGAACAGTGACTGGTATAGAATTGACACTCAATTTTTGTTGAATTATTTAATTTTTACTATATTAGAGAAGTACAGAAGCTTATGTTGTAAATTAAAAGACAGGGGTGAAGCTGTGGCCAGATTAGCATGGTCTCAAGAGACTTAAGATTCAGTGACTTGAACAAATTCACACAACTGGAATATTAACTCATTCAATGAGTAATTTTTGAAATTAATATTTAATATTTAAAGCTAGAGTAGCATTAATCACAAATTTCTGCCTTAAGATTAATTAAGTTTATTTCACCTAGATAAAAATCATTAAGGTATAATTGTCCTGACTTAACCATTTTTGAAATCCCATATTTGGGAGATATTGTTTTGCAAAAGCCACAGTATTTCCTTGCAAATACTGACTTTATTTTCAGATATGAAAATCTTTTATGAAACAGTACAGACTACTGTTAGGATAGGCATTAACCGTATTATTCAGAATGTTATATAGAATTAAATTGTATATAATAGAGCATGTATTAAAGTGTCTCAAAAGCACTTAGAAAGAAAGCATCTTATCTATAGGGTCACTACGAGTCAGAATCGACTTGATGGCAACAGGGTTTTTTTTTTGTATGTAGGAAGTATGGACTAATAAAAATTGAAGTAATTTTTTAAAGATCTGACAGAGAAGGCTTGATTTTGAATCTTGGCTTTGCTACAGCTTTCTCTGAAACCTGCGACAAGGTCCATTCTTTTCTTCCTTCCATTTAGTGAGCATTTTTGGGTACTTACTATATGCCAGCCACTGTGCCTCGTGCTCTGGATATACAATGGACAACAAAATTATTATGATCCCTACTATCTGAAGCTTTTAATCCAATGGAGGAGACAGACGTTAAACACAAGAGTAAATTTTCAGATCGTCTAAAATGCTATGAAAAAAGAAGAACAAGGTGCTATAGAAGATAGTAACCAGTGGAATATAGTTTATGTTATGAGCCGGATACATTTAAACTTGAAGAAAGACTAGTAGGAGTTATCCAAGCAGAATAAGTGGGTAAGGAGTTTTCCAAGCAAAGAGAACAGCATGTACAAAGATCCTAAAGCCTACAATCCTTTAAAGGAACTAAAAAGAAGGCCAGTGTGCTGGAGTATAGTGAGCAGGAGGGGAAGAGGCATAAAATGAGTTTAGAGAGGCATGCAGGGGAACAGATTAGGCAGGTCCTGATAGGCCTTGTTAAATGAGTGTAGTTTTTGTTCAAGTGCAATGGGAAGCCAGTGAAGGATTTTAAGCAGAGGAGGGGCAAGATAGGATTTACCGTTTTAAAAGATCACTCAGGCTGTTAGTGAAGAATGGATTGGAAGGTGAAAGAATGGAAGCAAGTAAACTGTTGAAGAGATCCAAACAGTAAATGATTATAGCTTGGACTAGAGTGGATGAAAAAAATGTATTGATTGATAAAAACTCTAGAGGTAACATTGACCAAATTGGCTGATGGTTTAGATATGAGGAGTGAGGAGAGAGCAGTGTTAGGAACGTCTCTGAATTTTCTCACCTGAGCGGCTGAGTGAATGGAAATGTATGTCATTTACGAAAGGGAGAGAAAATGCAGAGCAGGATTTGTGCATGGGCTCAAGGGTTGTTTTTTGACATGTTAATTCATGGAATAGCCAAGTAGAGATGTCTAGTGGGCTGTTACATATGAATCTCCAGTTCAGAAGAGAGGTTGAAATAGAGAGATGGTATATAATGCCATGCAAATAGATAAAATTACCTAGGGAGTCCAAGTCTTGAGGAACTCCAACTTAGAGAGTTAAGCAGAAGGCAAACAAGTGTCCCAGAATCCAAGAAAAGAGAATATTACAAAATGGCAATAAGTAGCTTTAAGCTGCTGAGAAGTCTAATATAAGAATGAAATATCCTTTAGATTTAGTAATACAGTTATTGATTACTTTACCAACTGCATTTGCGATGAAAAAGCTTGAAGAGTGAATGCAAAGAGACTTCCAGGTAAAAATGGCAAATATTTGTGCATCTAATTTGCTCCCTCCTGAAGCTTCTCTTCAACTACAATAAAGGGATTTTTTTTTTTTTTAAAAGGATATAAATCCACACAGATGGGGAAAACTGGACGGGGGGCAATAGCAACAAAAATTTTGGAAACTAGAAAGGAAATAGACAAGAGGTAACTGACTTAATAGACCAAATCCTAAACCGGCAGTAGGGAAAGCCAAGAGCCACCCCAGTTTACACTAGAGAAGTGGTTCTCAAACTTTAGCATGCATCAGAATCACCTAGAAAGCTTGTTAAAACACTTGTTGCTGGGCCGCACCCCCAAAGTTTCTAATTTAGTAGATCTGGAATGTTGGTGTTAGTTGCCTTCAAGTTGATTCCAACTCATGACAACCCTATGTGTGCAGAGTAGAACTGCTCCGTAGGGTTTTCAAGGCTACGACGTTTCAGAAGCAGATTGCCAGGCCTACCTTCCGAGGCACCTCTGGGTGTATTTGAACAGCCAGCCTTTCAGCTAGTTAACTGTTTGCACCATCCAGGGACTCCTAGGTCTTGAATATGGCCTGAGAATTTGCATTTCTATCAAGCTCCCAGGTAATGCTGATACTGCTGATCCTAGGACCACATTTGAGAACCACTGCACTAGAGAATTCTCGGTAACCCCAGAATTGGTTGTATCAGGTACTTCTGGAAGTGTGGGGGAAGAGGAAGGCAAAGAGAGTGAGAGAGGGGTTTATAAGAGAATAGGACTGGTTAAAACTGGTTTAAGAGCCAGTTAGATACAATCAGTCCTCATTTTGCACGGTAATGCAGTATGGTAAAAATGCACGAGGTGAAACCGTGCAAAGCAATCTTAATAATCAGTGTGAAAAATTACAGTTGTTTTTTGTCCAGACTTTCAGAACTCTTCCTATTGGCTATAAATGCATAGGGAAATGAAAAAATAGAAAAGCTATTTAGTATGCTATAATTTAAAACAGTAGGAGTATTGAGAACTAAAGTATTTTATTTCTTTGTAAAAAATGTATCAAGAGTAGTTTGAACACTGCTTACAGTCTTCTCGTCTGATAACTTAGAACACAAAGTGAGCATCTATTCTATGCCTTGGTGAATTGTCATACTCCTTTCTAAGTTTGGGTCAGTTTCCAGCATTTTACCCACTTTATCCATGACACTTGGTGTCATGAAATATCTCTGAAGTTTCCTTTAATACAAAGTTTTTTCCAACCTCACTTCCTCTGGGACATCTTCATCCTTTTTATCACAGACGGTTTTCTTTTTTATGTCCTTAAGTTCAACTTCACTAAGTTCCACTGGCTACATATCTAGAGTCATTCTCATAATCAGTTCTTTCTTCTAAAACTTCATGTACATTCAATTCGAATCCTGCAAAGTTACTTATACCAAACCAAACCTGTTGCCATTGAGTTGATTCCGACTGATAGTGACCCTATAGGACGGAGTAGAACTGCCCCATAGGGTTTCTAAGGAGCGGCTGGTAGATTTGAACTGCTGACTTTTTGGTTAGCAGCCATAGCTCCTAACCACTACACCACCAGGGCTCCTCTTGTACAGTGAAGTAAAAATGCCTACTACTTAAACCATTTCTTCCTGTCACTTACTCTCCAAATTTTCTAACGTATCCAATTTCACTTTAATTGTTATCACCTTTTATTTCTTTGCTGCACTTTCATCTTTGTTGACCAAATCTCACTCTCAGTTTTTCATTTTTTGTAAATTATCTCTTGGGTTTATCACTGTGAGACAAGGAAGCAACACTACATGTTCTGCTGTCTGCGTAAAGTGAATAACATGCACCATGATGGGGTATCGGCAGGCTTTGAAAGAAATGGTATCACTGATGTCTGATCATGATTAGCATCTGTTATTTATATAGTGATTTATGAACTAAAGATAGTAGTAGCAAAGTTAGTACTTTTTGCAACAATTCACAGGTAACATACTGTGGTAACTGAAATTTGAATCTTTTTTGAGAGGGCTGGTGTTATTTAAACCCTGGTGACTGAAATTCACGCATATTGGAACCATGCAAAGTGAGGACTGCCTGTATCTTCTCTACTCCATAGAGTAACAGCAGGCCCCAGTAAGACTGGAAAATACAGTCATGAAAACAAGAGAATTTTGGGAACATATGTTTATTGAATACTAAGGTCTCCCTGTGCACTTCTCCAATGCCAATAACCAGCTCTTTATCCTCCAAACAAGATAATGGAGGGGTTTTCTTTGAGGAAGCTGATCAGCCCAAGAAAAAAGGCCTGAAGATACTGACATTGAGATTCCTCAGCAGTCTAGCCATAGCACTGACAGAAAAGCTTACAGTCAACAAGAACTACCCTAGGTGTTCAGAACTTTCAGTTAGCCTTTTTTAAGCATAAATAGGAAACTAAGGATCACCGAACATCTGAAGATAGGCTTTAATATGAAAGATAGAGACTAAAACAAACGGGGAAAAAAAAGAAAACTTAGAATAAATAGACTATAAAGGGGAAAAAAATCAAAATATTATAATTAGTGTCCTCAGAAATCAGAGAAGATCATGAATCCATGAAACAAGAACAGGCTGCCTTAAAAAGGAAATTCAAGGTAAAGAGAGCTTTCGAACAATAAAAAAACATATGCTAGTTGTCACCAAGTTGACTCCAACTCATGGTGACCCCATGTGTGTCAGAGTAGAACTCCATAGGGTTTTTGATGACTCATTTTTTTTTTTCCCAGAAGTAGATTGCTAGGCGTTTCTTCCCGAGACACGTCTGCATAGACTCAAACCTCCAATCTTAATAATAGGAGATAAAAAGCAAGAAAATTAGAATATCAGTCCAGTAGGTCAAGGAATCAAATAATAACAGTTTGAGAAATAAAACAGAAGGGAGGAAATCATCAGTAATTTAGTCTAGGAGATTTCACCATAGACTGTGCTTCCATATTGAAAGAATCTGCAAAAGCCCAACAAAATGGGTGAAAATAGACCCATACAGGGGCAGAGGCACCCTAGACAAATGCACCACGCTGCCCCTCTGCAGCAAAGACCTGAAAACAGACGCAAACATCAGTCCTGGAACCCTGAGCATCAAATGAAGGGATAAAGAACTAGAGCAAACACCGAATGGAAGAAGAAACTGATGGCAAACAGAGAAGGAGGAGAGATGTAGAGTGGAGATCCCTTGCAAACTAACACAGCACAGTGTGGCCATCTTGAATCACAGCCACCAAAGACCCTGGACAGGGAGTACAGGAGGGCAACTTCATGAAGCTCCCAACACGAGACAGAGTACCCGGTAACCAGAGAAACACGCTTTCCCAACCCACACCCTTCTGGTGATTAGAAGCAAGAACCCCCCATTCCAGCAGTTCCCACTGCCTGGGTCCACAATACGAGCTCCCCCAGCCAGGCCAACCATGCTCCGTCTTGCAGCAAGCTTTTTTTTTTTCTTTTTTTCTCCCTCCCGTCTAGCCCTACGTGGCACCTCCCTTCCCTTCCTACCAGCCCGCAGATCTGCCCAGCCCCCACCATGCCATTTTTTCTTTTCTCCCACCAAGCCCCATATGCCCCCCACCATTCCCATGGGCCCCCACCATGCCACCACAGCTAGAATGGAAAAATCTCAACATAGTAAAGGGCACCTCTACAAAACCAATAGCCAGCATCGTTCTCAATGGAGAGAGGATGAAAGCATTCCCCCTGAGAAGGGAAACAAGACAAGGATGTCCTTTATCACCACTCCTATTTAACATTGTGCTGGAAGTCCTAGCTAGAACAATAAAGCAAGAAAAAGAAAGGGTATCCAAATTGGTAAGGAAGAAGTAAAACTATTCCTATTTACAGATGATATTCTCCTCTACATAGAAAACCCCAAAGATTCCACAAGATAACTACTGGAACTAATAGATTCAGCAGAATAGCTGGATACAAGATCAACAACAAAAAATCAGTTGGATTCCTTTATACCAACAAAGAGAACTTCAGAAAGGACAACAGTACCATTCATAATAGCCCCTAAAAAGATAAAATACATAGGAATAGATCTAACCAGTAAAAGAACTATACAAAGAACACTACGTAACACTGTTTCAAGAAGCCAAAAGAGACCTATATAAGTGGAAAACATACCATGCTTATGGATAGGAAGACTCAACATTGTGAAAATGTCCATTTTACCCAAAGTGATCTACAGCTATAGTGCAGTCCCAATCCAAATACCAATAGCATTCTGTAATGAGATGGAAAAAATAATAACGAACTTTATGTGGAAAGGAAAGAGGCCCCAGATAAGCAAGGCATTATGGAAGACAACAAAGTAGGAGGCCTCACGCTACCTGATCTCAGAACCTGCTGCACAGCTACAGTAGTCAAAACAGCCTGGTGCTGGTACAGCAACAGACACACAAACCAGTAGAACAGAATCAAGAACCTAGACATACATCCATCCACCTGTGGTCAGCTGATCTTTGACAAAGGACCAAAGCCCGTTAAATGGGGAAAAGAGAGTCTTTTTAACAAACGATGCTGGCAAAACTGGATGTCCATCTGTAAAAAAAAACAGGACCCATACCTCATACCATACACAAAAACTAACTCAAAATGGATCAAAGACGTATGTATAAAACCTAAAATGATAAAGATCATGGAAGAAAAAATAGGAACAATGCTGCGGGCCTTAATACATGGCATAAATAGAATGTGAACAGTGTAAAACACCAGAAGATAAACTAGATAAC
Source organism: Dugong dugon (assembly GCA_030035585.1). NCBI lineage: Eukaryota > Metazoa > Chordata > Mammalia > Sirenia > Dugongidae > Dugong > Dugong dugon. Next base: position 13,705,610 of record CM057472.1, on the reverse strand, counting down.
TAGGAGCGCCTAAAAATTAAGCACTCATGCTTATCAAAAGATTTCACCAAAAGAGTAAAAAGAGAACATACAGACTGGGAAAAAGTTTTGGCTATGACATACCTGACAAAGGTCTAAGCTCTAAAATCTGTAGAATACTTCGGCACCTCAACAACAAAAAGATAAATAATTCAATTTAAAAAATGGGCAAAGGGTATGAACAGACACTTCAGCAAAGAGGACATTCAAGAAGCTAACAGACCAATGAGAAAATGCTCCTGATCATCAGCCATTAGAGAAATGCAAATCAAAACTACAATGAGATACTATCTTACCCCAACATTACTGGCACGAATCAAAAAAAAAAACAGAAAATGACAAATGTTGGAGAGGTTGCAGTGAGATTAGAACTCTTACGCACTGCTGGTGGGAATGTAAAATGGCACAACCACTATGGAAAACGATATGGCGCCTCCTTAAAAAGACAGAAATACCATACGATCCAGCAGTCCTACTCCTAGAAATATATCCTAGAGAAATAAGAGCAGTCACATGAATAGACATATGCACACCCATATTCATTGTAGCATTATTCACAGTAGCAAAAAGATGGAAACAATCTAAGTGCCCATCAACAGATGAATGGGTAAACAAATCATGGTACATACACACAGTGGACTACTATGCAACAATAAGGAGCAATGAGGAATCCTCAAAACATGTCATATGAATCTGGAGGACATTATGCTGAGTGAAATAAGTCAGCCACAAAAGGACAAATATTGTATGAGACCACTATTTTGAAAACTCAAGAAGAGGTTTACACACAGAAAAAAACAATCTTTGACGGTTACGAGGGAGGGGAGGGGTAGGTAGGAGACGTTACTGACTTGATAGTAGACAAGTGTTAACTTTGGTGAAGGGAGAGACAACACACAATACGGGGAAGTCAGTACAACTTGACCAAGGCAAGTCATAGACGCTTCATAGATATATCCAAACACCTCGAGGGACCGAGTTACTGGGGCTGAGGACTGGGAACCATGGTCTCGGGAGACATCTAGGTCAGTTGGTATAACATAGTTCATAAAGAAAACATGCTACATCCTACTTTGATGAGTAGCATCTAGGGTGTTAAAAGCTTGTGAGTGGCCATCTAAGATACATCTATTGGTCCCATCCTGTGAGGAGCAAAGGAGAATGAAGAAAACAAAAAAGACACAAGGTAAATATTAGTCCAAAAGACTAATGGACCACAGCCTCCACCAGCTTGAGCCCAGAAGAACTAGATGGTGCCCAGCTACCACCACCAATCTCTGACAGGGATCACAATAGAGGGTCTTGGATAGAGAGGGAGAAAAATGTAGAACAAAATTCAAATTCACAAAAAAAGACCAGACTTAACTGGTCTGACAGAGACTAGAGGAACCCCCCAAGACTATGGCCCCCAGACACCCTGCTAACTCAGAACTGAAATCACTCCCAAAGTCCACCTTTCAGTCAAAGATTAGACAGGGCTATAAAACAAAGAATAACACAGTGAGGAACATGCTGCTTAGTTCAGTCAAGTGTAAGAGACCAGATGGGTAACACCTACCCAAAAGCAAAGACAAAAAGGCAGGAAAGGACAGGAAAACTGGACAAATGGGCACAAGGAACCCGTAGTGGAAAGGGGAAGACCGCTGCACATTGCAGGGATTGCAACCAATGTCATAAAACAACTTGTGTATGAATTTTTTAATTAGAAAATAATTTGCGCTATAAACTTTCACCTAAAGCACAATAAAGTAAAAAAATAGACCCGCAGCAAGGTATATCATTGTAAATTTTCAGAGCACAGGGAGCAAAGATGATTCTGTAAGCTTCCAAAAAGAACAAATAGGTCACACACAAAGGATGAGAAAGAGATGAATGGCTTTGTACTTCTCAACAGCAATACTGAAAAGTAGTTATCAAGTGAGGCGATGATTTAAATTTTGAAGGAAATTTATTTCCAACCTAGAATTCTGTAGTTATCAATCAAGTGGGAAGGTAGAATAAAGATATTTTCAGACATGTAATGACTGAAAAATGTACCACCCACATACCACTTTTAGGATGTTTCTGGAAGGTGTTCTTCACCAAACTTCATACCCACTAAAATGGCTAAAATTAAGATGACTGACGATACAAGGTACTGGTGAGGACATGGAGCAAATGGAATGCCATACATTGCTGGTGTGACTGTAAAATGGTAGACCTACTATGGAGGACAGTTTAAGGTTTCTTATAAAATTAAACATACACCTCCCCTATGACCCAGAAGTCCCACTCTTAAGAATTTACATAAGAGAAATAAAAATATATATCCTCAGAAAGACTTGAAAGCAAATGTTCATAGCAGTTTTATTCATAATAGTCCCAAACTAGAAACAACCCAAATGTCCATCAGCAGGTGGATGGATAAACAAATTGTGATGTTTTCATACAATGGAATACTACTCAGCATTGAAAAGAATGCATATGACAATAAAGGTGGATCGAAAGCATTATACTAAGCTAGACACAATTGTTCATACTGTATGATTCCGTTTATATGAAGTTCTAGAACAGGCAAAATGAATCTGTAGTGATAGAAATCAGATCATTGGTTGTGGAAGGGGCAAGGGAGGGGAGATTACAAAGGGTTGCAAGGAAACTTTCTGGAATACCAGAAATGTTCTATATCTTCAATGGGATGGTGGTTACACAGGAATACACATTTCTCAAACTCATGAAATGTATATTTAATTGGGTATATTTTATTGTGTGTAAATTATACTTTAATAAAGTGGGGATCTCTATCCAAAAAGACTAAATACAGAAAGAGAAACACAATAAGAGGTGAAAAAAATCCCCAAGATTATGATGAAAGGAGAGCTTGGGATGACAGGTGTGCGATCAGCATAAATCACAATCATTCCAAATTGGAGCAGATCAGAAGTTTCCAGAAGAAACTTTTATAAGAAGACGAAAATAACAGAATATGTGATGTGACTGGATGTCTTGGGAAGAGATTTAGATTTAAGGTTGAATTACTGATAAATAAGTAGAAAACTATGCAGGCAGAAAACGTCATTTATTAACTCCAGGGAAATCTTAAAAAATGAGCAGGAAAGAAATAGTGATCATAGTTTACTATAAATTACATGTGGCAAAGCATAATATTATAATATTATAAAATTATAATATTATAAATATAGTATGAATTATTATAATAATATTTTATAAAATATAAATATTATAAATATTATTGATCTAGCCAGAATTGCAGTATACAGGCATACCTTGGAGATATTGCAGGTTTGGTTCCAGACCACTGAAATAAAAACAGTATTGCAATAAAGGGAGTCACGCAGATTTTTTGGTTTCCCAGTGCATATAAAAGTTATGTTTACACTGTATTATAGTCTACTAAGTACACAGTAGCATTATGTATAAACAATCTACATACCTTAATTTAAAAATATTTTATTGCTTAAAAAATGCTAACCATCATCTGTGCCTTCAGCGAGTTGTAATACTTTTGCTGGTGGAAGGTCTTGCCTCAGTGTTGATGGCTGCTGACTGATCAGGGTGGTGGTTGCTGAAGGTTGGGTGGCTGTCACAGTTTCTTAAAATAAGGTGTCTTAGTCATCTAGTGTTGCTACAACAGAAATACCACAAGTGGATGGCTTTAACAAAGAGAAATTTATTTCTTCACAATCAAGTAGGCTAAAAGTCCAAATTTAGGGTGTCAGCTCCAGGAGAAGGCTTTCTCTCGGAACTTCTCATCAGTGTTCCCCTGGACTAGGAGTTTCTCGGCACAGGGACCCCAGTCTAAAGGACACACTCTGCTGCCAGCACTGCTTTCTTGATGGTATGAGGTCCCCCAACTCTCTGCTCATTTCTGTCTTTTATATCTCAAGAGATTGCCTCAGGACACAATCCAGTCTTCTAGACCAAGTCCTGCCTTACTAACAGAACTGCCACCCATCCTCCCTCATTAACATCACAGAGGCAGGATTTACAACATATAGGAAAATCACACAGTACCAGGAATCATGGTGCAGCCAAACTGATACACACATTTTTGGGGGGACATAATTCAAACCATGACATAAGGCAACAGTGAAGTTTGCTGTATCAGTTGACTCTTCCTTTCACGAAAGATTTCTCTGTGGCATGCAGAGCTGTTTGATAGCGTTTTACCCACAGCAGAACTTCTTTCAAAGTTGGAGCCAAGTCTTCTCAAACCCTGCTGCTGCTTTATCAACTACGTTTATGTAATATTCTAAATCCTTTGTCATTTCAACAGTGTTCACAGCATCTTCACCAGGAGTAGATTCCATCTCAAGATTCCATAAGCAGCAACTCCTCATCCGTTAAGGTTTTATCATGAGATTGCAGCAAGTCAGTCACATCTTCAGGCTCCACTTCTAGTTCTCTTGCTGTTTTCACCACATCTGCCGTTACTTCCTCCACTGAAGTCTTGAACCCCTCTGAGTCATCCATGAGGGTTGGAATAAACTTCTGCCTAACTCCTGTTAATGTTGATATTTGGACATCCTCCCATGAATCACAAATGTTCTTAATGACATATAGAATGGTGAATCCTTTCCAGAAGGCTTTCAATTTACTTTGCCCAAATCCATCAGATAAATCACTATCTGTGGCAGCTATAGCCTTATGAAATGTGTTTTTTAAATAATAAAGCTTCAAAGTCTAAATTACTCCTTTATCCATGGGCTACAGAATTGATGTTGTGTTAGCAGGCATGAAAACATTAATCCTGTGCATCTCCATCAGAGCTCTTGGGTGATTAGGTGCATTGTCAATGAGCAGTAATATTTTGAAAGGAATCTTTTTCCCTGGGCAGAAGATCTCAACAGTGGGCTTAAATTATTTAGTAAACCATGCTATAAACAGATGTGCTGTTATCCAGGCTTTGTTGTTCCATTTATAGAGCACAGGCAGAACAGATTTACATAATTCTTAAGGGCCCTAGGATTTTTGGAGTGGTAAATGAGCATTGACTTCAACTTAAAGTCACTTGCTGCATTAGCCCCTAACAAGAGTCTGCCGGTCCTTGAAGCTTTGAAGCCAGGCGTTAACTCCTCCTCTCTAGCTATGAAAGTCCTAGATGGCATCTTCTTCCAGTTACACTGAAAATCTGTTGTTTAGTGTAGCCGCCTTCATCACTTGTCTTAGCCAGATCTTCTGGATAACCCGCTGCAGCTTCTACATCAGCACTTGCTGCTTCACCTTGCACTTTTATGTCATAGAGACGGCCTTCTTTGCTTAAACCTCATCAGCCAACCTCTCCTAGCTTCAGACTTTTCTTCTCCAGCTTCCTCACCTCACTCAGCCTTCACAGAATTGAAGAGACTTGGGGCCTTGCTCTGGATTGGGCTTTGGCTTAAGGGAATGTTGTGGCTGGTTTGATCTTCTATCCAGACCACTAAAACTTTCTCCTTGGCAGCAATAAGGCTGTTTTGCTTTCTTACCACTCGTGTGTTCACTGGAGTAACACTTCCAATTTCCTTCAGAAACTTTTCCTTTGCGTTCACAGCTTGGCTGACTGTTTGCCGCAGAAGGCCTAGCTTTCAGCCTGTCTCAGCTTTCTATATGCCTTCCTCACTAAGCGTAATCATTTCTAGCTTTTGATTTGAAGTGAGAGAGGTGTGACTCTTCTTTCACTTGAACACTTAGAGGCCATTGTAGGGTTATTAGTTGGCATAATTTCAATATTGTCGTGTCGCAGGGAATAGGGAGACTCAAGGACAGGGAGAGAGACGGGGGAATGGCTGGTTGGTGGAGCAGTCAGAACACACACAACATTTATCGGTTAAGTTTGCCATCTTAAATGGACACTGTTCGTGGCATCCCAAAACAATTACAGTAGTAACGTCAAAGATCACTGGTCAGACGTCCCTGACAGGGAACACAACAGAGAGTCCTTGATGGAGCAGGAGAAAGGTGGGGTGCAGAACTCAAATTCTAGTGAGAAGACCAGATCTGATGGTCTGACTGAGATTAGAGGGACCCCGGAAAGCATGGCCCCGGTACTGTCTGTCAACCCAGAACTAACACAGTTCCTGAGGCCAACTCTTCAGACAAAGATTGGACTGGACTGTGGGACATAAAATGATACTCATGAAGAGTGCTTCTTAGCTCAAGTAGATACATGAGTAGATACATGGGCAGCTTCTGTCCGGAGGTGAGATGAGAAGGCAGAGACGGTCAGGAGCTGGTTGAATGGACATGGGAAATTAGGGGTAGAAAGAAGGAGTGTGCTGTCAGTATAGGGAGAGCAATTAGGGTCACATAACAATGTATATAAATTTTTGTATGAGAGACTAACTTGAAATATAAACTTTCAGTTAAACTACAACAATAAATGTGGGCACTGAACAAAAAAAAAGAGACAACTTAATATTGTTTAAAAAAAGATCACTGGTCAGAGATCACAATTACATATATAATAATAATGAAAAAGTTTGAAATATTGTGAGAATTACCAAAATGTGACACAGAGACATGAAGTGAGCATGTGATGTTGGAAAAATGGCGCAAATAGACTTGCTCGATGCAGGGTTGCCACAAACCTTCAGTTTGTAAAAAATGCAGTATCTCTGAAGCGCAATAGAGCGAAATGCGATAAAACGAGGTATGCCTATAATTAGGAAGTTAGGAGTAAGAAGTGTCTGTGTGAGACTGATTGAGAAATGAGCCAAATCTAAAATTAGTGCATAATGCCTAAAACACTGAAAAAAATAACAAACAAACAAGAATTAACAATACAGGCATGTTATTAAGAAATATGGAGGTTAGTACGAAAAGAAATCAGCTGAAACAATTGAGAGAGGATGTCCCTGCGGAAATTAAAATGAGATTACAGATGCTAGGGACTATTTGTTTTGTCTTATTTTTCAATCTTATAGATTAAGCTGACTCTTTCAACTGTGTATATGTGTAATTTTGATTTAAAAGAAAAAAACTTCTAAAAAAGGTGAGGAGGAAGAGATAGTATATACAGGTAACTTTCAAAATTTGTTGAGAAGAGCAGAGAGGGCAATTATTGGAAGGGGATCAAGACAGGATCTTTTTTAAAAAAACAAGGTAGAACACCTTTGAATGCTGATAGGAGTGATCTAGAAGAGGGAGAGATTGAAGGTGCATGGAAGAGAGAGTAACTGAAGAAAAAAAGTCCTTGAGACGATGAAGGGGGTTGGATCCTAGAGCACATGTGGGACCTTTGATAAGAGGGACGCTTAGCTCTATTGTTACAGCAGGAAGATAGAGAGGCCAGGGCTGATAATAAGTATGTAGATTTGTTGGAGTAAAAATCAGATCTCCCATCCAATAAGTTTTGTTTCCATAGTGAAGAATATGAGGTGTGTTGGGAGTTAAACTGCTCAGGTGGAGCAGTCATGTGGGCAGGGAGAGAGTTTGAAGAAAAAGAAGATGATTAATAGTTACCTCAGAGAGTGGAAAATTTCAGGCTTCCCTATGTTAAGAGAGTAATCTTATCTATTTTGAGGACTAAAGGATATAAAGCAGGAGCTCAGTCAGTGTTAATTCCTCTTTCTTTCCTTCCCTTTAGCTTCCCTCATGTAGATGACCACCTTCTCACCTAAACAGCCCCCACTCCCCACATAGGAACAGGAGAAAATCGCTGAGATTTTAGAAACATATACTAAAAGAGCCTTCTGAAGCAGACATTTTGCTACGGATTACCTGGGGTGCTTATTAAAAATGTGCTTTTCTGAATTCTACGCCAGACCTACTGAGTTGGAATCTCTGAGGTAGTGGGACCTGAGAATCTACATTATAACAATGTCCCTAGGTAATTCTTCTGTATTTTGGAATTTGAGAACTGTTGCCTTAATATATGAGCTTAGTATATAGGAGGAATTCCTAGGTGGCACAAATGGTTAAGTGCTTGACTACTAGACAAAAGGTTGGCAGTTTAAACCCACCCAGAGGCACCTGGCAATCTATTTCTGAAAAGTCACAGCCTTGAAAACCCTATGGAGCAATTCTACTCTGTGTACATGGGGTCACCATGAGTTGGAATCAACTTGATGGCAACTAACAACAACAGAGTATGTAGGAACTTTGGTATATTCATTCTATCTCCAGTTCAATTGAAATATGTTAAAGTATAAACCTTTTTTAAAAAATTTATTGTGTTTTCAAGTGAAGGTTTGCACCACAGTTTAGGTTCCCATTCAACAATTTCTACATAAGTTGTTCAGTGACATTAATTACATTATTCACAATGTATGAACATTCTCATTATTTCCATTCTGGTGGTTCCGTTTCTATCTAGCTTCCCTGCCCCCTTACATGCTCACCTTTGTTTTAAAGTAATTGTTGACCATTTGGTCTTGTATTGGTGATTTTTTAAAGGAGCACAGTACTTACAGGTGATATTCATTATTTTTTTAATAAAGTATAAACCTTTGATAATAAGGAGAGGCTATATAAAATCCAATGATCTCACTAAAGCATTTAAAGCTATAATTTAAATCCATTTTCCCCTTCAAACCAGTTATTAGAGATAATAGTAGAATTTACTGAATCTTCTCTTATTCTGCATTTCAAAGTATTTATGAATGATATAATCAAAAAAATGGAAAATAACAAGTATTGGCAAGGATGTAGAGAAATTAGAACCTTCATCCATTGCTGGTTGGGATGCAGAATGGTACAGCTGCTGTGGAAAACAGTTTGGTGGTTCCTCAAAACATTGAACATAAAACTATCATGTGACCCAGTAATCCCAACCAGAGGTATCTACCCAGAAGAACTGAAAGCAGGAACACAAACAGAAACCTGTACACCAGTGTTCACTGCAGCACTTTTCACAATAAACTAACCCCGGGGGTGGGCGGGCATATTTTCTTGTTTTTTGCATGTCTCATAATCGTTTATTGAAAACTGGACATTTTAAATAATTTGGCAACACTGGAAATCAGATCCTGTCCCCTCCCCAGGGTTTGTTGTTGTGTTTATTCAGTTACTTTTCTGGAAAAAAAAAAAAATGTTCTTTGTCATGTGTGGCCACTGAAGTCTCTGTTTAGCTAATTGGTAGCTAAAGAAATTTTTTTAAAAAATGAGAAGACAAGCCACAAACTGGATTTGGGGGGTGGGAGCAGGGAGGGCACGTATGTATACAGAGCGAGCGAGCTGCTGTTGAGTCTGACTCTGACTGTAAAACGATGGTGAGCCTGTTACATACATACAACAGAATGGAATGTTCCCTGGATCTGTGTCATCCTCATGATTACCAGCATGTTCAAGTCCATTGTTGCAGCTGCTGTGGCAACGCATCTCACTGAGGGTCTCCCTCACCCTCACTGGCCCTCTGCTTTACCAAACATGATACCCTTCTCTAGCAATTAATCCCTCCTAATGATGTGCCCAAAGCAAATGAGTCAGACAGTGTTCTGTTGTGATACATAAGATTTTCATTAGCTAATTTTTGGAAGTAGATCACCAGGCCTTTATTCCTAGTCTGTCTTACTCTGGAAGCTCTGCTGAAACCTGTCTACCATGGTGACCCTACTGGTTTTTGAAATACCAGTGGCATAGGTTCCAGAATCACGGCAACATGCAAGCCACCATGGTACAACAAACTGACAGATGGGTGGCATATGAGTTCATATTAAGAATACATTGATAATGCCTGGAAAATCAATGCCAAGAAAAAGTTTGTATTCCAAATATCACCTTTTGTCCCTCTATCAGGAGACATTGCCATTCACATCTGAGTGAATCAGTTGACTTTAATCTTTAGTGTTGAACTAATGTACATTTCTTCAGTTTAATTTCATGTTCAAACTCTCCTGAACAAGTGAGCAGCTACCTTTTCTTCAGTTTTATTGTAATATTTGGATATTGTGATTTTTAATTTCACTACAGTAGAATTAGTGGGTTGAGCAAAAGTTGCAGTGCTAAAACACGAAATTTCTCTTTATGTATTTGCCGCCAGTTTGGTGGTTCTTAACTTTTTAAAGGTTATCAACTCCTTAGAAAATCTGTTAGTAGAAATGGACATTCTTGCCAGAAAAAAAAATACACATATCAAATGTTTTACATCAAATTTCAGGATACTGTGATTGAATTGTAATAGGATGAAGATTTAGTTAGAAATTCATGTTTTGTAGGATGTTCTGGTTTGACTGCTTATGCTTATCTTAATTAGCTTGTTCCTTCTTCCCTCTCACCCTTTCTTTAAGGTGGATACATTGCAAATAGCCTAGCAATCATGACTGATGCGCTTCATATGTTAACTGACTTAAGCGCCATCGTACTGACCCTTCTTGCTTTGTGGCTATCTTCAAAATCACCAACCAAAAGATTCACCTTTGGATTTCATCGCTTAGGTAGGTAACTGGGGATTTCTTTTGGTTTATAATACTTTATAGTAAAATCACAATGAACTATAACCCTTGACTAACTGAAAATTTTCTAGTAATATTTTGTTTGAGTAAAGCAAATGAAAAAAGGTAGATAAGACTTACTCAACAAATCTTCCAGGGTACATTCAGCCCAATCAGATAAACAGTTTACACATATAAAATTATATGGCAATTATTAATCTTCAGTTGATGTGCCCTATGTCCTAAAGATGTCATCAGAAAAAAAAAAATTACCTTCAGTTTATAGAACCAAGCAAAATCAAATGGGTTGAACTCTGTAATGAGCATTTGCTTCTCCCTTTCACCTCAAGCATTCCAATCAAAGCCACATTAGCATGCAAAAGGACGGTACAAGGCGTGGAATCACCTTGCAGAAAGCCATTTGGCTTTTGATCTTAGTTCCTGAGAGCCCCAAGGGCAGAGGCTCACCTGGAGGCCCAATACTGACTAAGCCTCAAGAGGCATAAGTCTGATAAGAGCCCTGAGCCCAGAGGCTCAGATGGTTGGTAAGAGCAACACCTGCTCTTAGGAGGATAGCACAACCCTTTGCGACTTGGAAGTTCCACATTGGAACCCCTCCCACCTCACCCTATGAAATTCTTCATTTGTATTCTTTTTTGTTGTGTTAAAGCTGTTATCGCAGGAATGACCTCTCTGGTGAGCTCTCTGAATTGTTCCAGTGAATTACAGAACCCACAGGAGTGGGGGGAGCCAGCCTGTCTGAAGTTGAAAAGAGTCATGTGAACTCCTGAGCTTACAGATGGCACCCTGAGGGGGTAGAGGAAAACCCCAAATTTGGGGCCTGTTCTGAAGTGGGCAGGGGGGAGTCATGTAGACTGGAGCTTGCAACCAGTACCTGCTGACCTAGTTCCAGGTGGCTAGGGATGAGAGAGAGAAGGCCTGCGTGAGCAGCTGGGGTCTGGACTGACAGGGAAGGAAAGCTGAGATTTCCACAGGACACAGTTGGAGTGTGGAGTGGATTTGTTATCCACCACAGTTTGGCATCAGAAGTAGGTTATTTTAGTACCCTTGGACTGGTTTGCACACTAAGAAGCAGAGTTGTCTGTTTTTGAAATGTAAAACAAGATTTGCCCTTTGGTAAGGCATATCAGGAGTCTAGGTTAATGGCAGTGAGAGTGCAGGAGTCTGTGAACAGTGCATATTCCTACTGGGTAAAGTCCTCTGGCAGATCTGGCTGGATGGTGGGTTGTGCTGGGTTGATACATAGCTATAATGCTAGTTCTGCCTAGTTACTTCCTGATGTTAGAAAAGAAAGTACTAAGCTAAAAAATCTCTTTCCCTGTATACGCAGACAAAATAACATAATCTCTTCTCCCTGATTAGTGATTCATTTTAACAACTTCCTCACACCCCCTACCCCGACAAGAGTGATGCCTTAATTACTCACATCTATAGGAAAAGAGTGGGTGCTTCCTAAAAATGGAAGTTTTTATTGAGGCAGAAGAGAAGACATGAGTGAGGTGATCAGTGTTGAATAACCAACAGTCCCCCTTGAAAGTACTAAGCCTTCTGAGTATGTGGTAGGGGAAATGATAAGAAGGCATGAAGTAGGAGATTTTTTATAGTGGGAGGTGAGGATCCAAAGACAAACTCTGCTGATGGCAATAGGAAGCTACCGAAAATTCTTTACGGTGGCTTTAGCTTGAGTGTAATAGGGTTGTCTGTGCCTGAAAATACAGACATACCTTGGAGATATTGCAGGTCTGGCTCCAGACCATTGAAATAAAGCGAATATCACAATAAAACAAATCACACAAATTTTTTGGTGTCCCAGTGCATATAAAAGTTAATGTTTGCACTATACTGTAGTCTGTTAAGTGTTCAGTAGTGTTATGTCTAAAAAACTGTACATAACTTAATTAAAAAATACTTTCTTGCTAAAAAATGCTAACCATCATCTGAGCCTTCAGTGAGTCGTACTATTTTTGTGAGTAGAAGGTCTTGTCTCGATGTTGATGGCTGATGATTGATCAGGGTGGTGGTTGCTGAAGGTTAGGGTGGCTGTGGAAATTTCTTGAAATAAGACAATAAAGTTTGCCACATTCATTGTCTCCTCCTTTCACAAAAGATTTCTCGGTAGCATGTGATGCTGTTTAATAGCGTTTTACCCACAGCAGAACTTCTTTCAAAACTGGAGCCAGTCTTCTCAAACCCTGCTGCTGCTTTATCAACTACGTTTATGTAATATTCTAAATCCTTTGTTGTCATTTCAACAATGTTCACAGCATCTTCACTAGAAGTAGATTCCATCTCAAGAAACCACTTCCTTTGCTCATCCATAAGAAGCAACTCCACATCCGTTAAGGTTTTATCATGAGATTACAGCAAGTCAGTCACATCTTCAGGCTCCACTTCTAGTTCTAGTTCTCTTGCTGTTTTCACCACATCTGCAGTTACTTCCTCCACTGAAGTCTTGAACCCCTCCAAGTCATCCCTGAGGGTTGGAATCAACTTCTGCCAAACTCCTGTCGATGTTGATATTTAGACCTCCTCCCATGAATCACGAGTGTTCTTAATGGCATCTAGAATGGTGAATCCTTTCCAGAAGGCTTTCAATTTACTTTGCCCAAATCCATCAGAGAAATCACTTTATCTATGGGAGCTATATAGCCTTATGAAATGCTATTTCTTAAATAATAAAGCTTCAAAGTCTAAATCACTCCTTGATCCATGGGCTGCAGAATGAATACTGTGTTAGCAAGCACGAAAACAACATTAATCTCCTTGTACATCTCCATCAGAGCTCTTGGGTGACCAGGTACACTGTCAATGAAAGGAATCTTTTTTCCTGGGCAGTAGATCTCAACAGTGGGCTTAAAATATTTAGTAAACCATGTTGTAAACAGATGTTCTGTTATACAGCCTTTATTGTTCCATTTGTAGAGCACAGGCAGAGTAGATACAGCATAATTCTTAAGGGCCCTAGGATTTTTGGAATGGTGAATGAGCATTGACTTCAACTTAAAGTCACCAGCTGCGTTAGCCGCTAACAAGAGAGTCAGCCTGACCTTTGAAGCTTTGAAGCCAGACATTAAGTTCTTCTCTCTAGCTTTGAAAGTCCTAGATGGCATCTCCTTCTGGTATAAGGCCGTTCCATCTACACTGAAAATCTGCTGTTTAGTGTAGCCACCTTCATCCATTGTCTTAGCCAGATCTTCTGGATGACTTGCTGCAGCTTCTACATCAGCACTTGCTGCTTCACCTTGCACTTTTATGTCATGAAGACGGCCTTCTTCCCTTAAACCTCATGAACCAACCTCTGCTAGCTTCAAACTTTTTCTTCTCCAGCTTCCTCACCTCTCTCAGCCTTCACAGAATTGAAGAGAGTTGGGGCCTTGCTCTGGATTGGGCTTTGGCTTAAGGGAATGTTGTGGCTGGTTTGGTCTTCTATCCAGACCACTGAAACTTTCTCCTTGGCAGCAATAAGGCTGTTTTGCTTTCTTACCACTCGTGTGTTCACTGGAGTAACACTTTCAATTTCCTTCAAGAACTTTTCCTTTGCGTTCACAGCTTGGCTGTTTGCCGCAGAAGGCCTAGCTTTCAGCCTGTCTCAGCTTTTATATGCCTTCCTCACTAAGCGTAATCATTTCTAGCTTTTGATTTACAGTGAGAGGTGTGACTCTTCTTTCACTTGAACACTTAGAGGCCATTGTTGGGTTATTAGTTGGCATAATTTCAATATTGTTGTGTTTTAGGGAATAGGGAGGCCCAAGGAGAGGGAGAGAGACGGGGGAATGGCTGGTTGGTGGAGCAGTCAGAACACACACAACATTTATCAGTTAAGTTCGCTGTCTTACATGGGCATGGTTCATGGTGCCCCAAAACAAGTACAATAGTAGCATCAAAAAACCATTAATCACAGATCACCATAGCAGATATAATAATAATGAAAAAGTTTGAAATATTGTGAGAATTACCAAAATGTGACACAGAGACACAAAGTGAGTACATGCTGTTGGAAAAATGGCGCCAGTAGACTTGCTCGATGCAGGATTGCCACAGATCTTCCATTTGTAAAAAACGTATCTGCGGGCACAATAAAGCGCGAAATGCAATAAAAGAGATATGCCTTACCAGTTTGAAAATCCTAGGCAAATCCAATGCAGCCTACTGTTCTTCCTACTGTTTTCTTCCTGTCTTCTTTTGGAAGAAGGTAGGAAAGAGAAATAGCATAAAAGGAAGTGGAAGAAAGACAAATCTCCACTCTCTTTCCCTTTCATTGTTGATAAAATACTCATAGCCATTTGAAACCTGTCTTTAGATGTTTGCTATATGATAGTTCTTTGAGGCAATACAAAGGCAAGTGTTATGTAATTTAAGTGAAGTGCAGTCATTATTGACATCCAGCATTTGCAAAGTTAAGTTTTGATAGACCAGTACGCTTAGGTAGCACCCCTTAGAAAACAGATATGCTTGTGTTGAATGTGGTTTCCATAGTTAAAGCAGATTATTATTCATTCGTTGAATGGGTGCGTAACATTTACCTGTTGAATGAATAATAGTATTGGGTGGAGAGACAGGGAATAAATATGTATACAGACATATAAATTATAAGTACAACGAAGAGAGTAAGATACTATGATGGAGATAGTGGGGGGGGGGGGAACCTCCTGTGTTTTTCACATGTACCTTGAAAACCTCTAATTTTGGCAATTTATTGATATTTTAAAATTTGCACTAGAAGGTTTTAAAATATTTTATAGAGATACGAAAACTTGGTAATCTGTGTTTTCTCCCATTTAATTTTCTTCTTTTTAGCATTTATTAGCCATTCAAACCAAAACTGCTATTCTCTTTATGAGAAATTCAGGATATATTTGGTCTTGATTAGATCGTCGACCATAAACATTTGTCTATCCTTCAGCTGGATGAAAAGACCCAAGTGATGTTATAACAAAAAACACATACTCACTTGTTTTACTCCTGCCTCCAGTGCCACAGTTCAGCCAGGTAGAGTGATTTAATTACTTATCTATAGACTGAAGTAACAAAATATAATAAAAGATTTCCTAGCATTTCCATAAAAATCTCTTTCAAGAGTTTTTAATTTATCCTAAATTTGCATTTTAGAGTGATATATGACCTTTTCAAGTTTACTTAAGTCTAATAGGTATGAACTTTCATAGAAATCTTCAAGGGTTGTGAAAGTTCCCAGGTCACTTCTAGGAAATGAAAAGTTCGCCCATTATCCACTCCTTTTGTTTCAGAAAACTTCATTGTAAGTATGTGACTGGAGGCCAACCCAGAGCAGGAAGGAGAAAATTGGAGCAGTTCTTATTTGATTGTTGATTGAAAGCTTCCCTCTCCCTTAAATGTAGTGGGTGAAAAAAATCTGCTGTCTTTTTTCTGCATTCCATCATGCTAAAAATACTATGAAAAAATAACACGAATTAGTCCTGTTCGTGGTATTTCATCAATGTTAAATTTATTCACAATGAAAGAGATTTTGGTTTTCTCAGAATATATGGTGACATGACCACTGTTAGGATTGTTTAGCTGTGTAGTAGTTATCTATGCTTACTACTTATCAGCTGTAAATCTCAGCACTAAAAATCTACTCAAGATTTTTGTCATTTTTTTTCATTTATCTATACTCTGTCTAGAAAACGTTTTGACACGTTATTGGAATAAAAACAGCAGATGGTTGCATTTGCTTTCTAACTCAGGGAACTTACACTGTGTATGAGGCACATTCCTTATTAGTTGCTGGGAAAGGGTTATCACTGACAGCAGTATCCTCATATGCCATTTGGGAACGTTCTAGGAATCAGCTGAACTCTATTACCCTTAATTGTGGGCAGGCACTGGGACTCCTTTATGCTGCTCACATGGATGAAAACTGTGGCCTGGAAACTGAGTTTCCAGCTGCAGAACTGTAGTGGGTCTTCTGAGGGTGGGAGTCCTCCTGCCCAGCAGCTCTGCTTATGCTTTTGTTTGACTTTCATTTTACTTTATTTTGAATGTGGGTGTTATGGATCGAATTGTGTCCCCCACAAATATGTGTTGTAAATCCTAAACTCTGTACCTGTTGTTATAATCCTGTTTGGGAATGGTTTTCTTTGGTATATTAATGAGGCACTATGAGTGTGGAGTGTGTCTTGAAATCAGTCTCTTTTGAGATTTAAAAGAGCACATCAAACAAGCCGGTACACACAAATAGAGGAAGATGCACACCACATGATCACCAAGGAACCTAGGAACAGAAGCTGAAAAGAGACAAGGGCTTTCCCCCAGAGCTGACAGAGAGAGAGCGTTCCCCTAAGGCCAGTGTCCTGAATTTGGACTTCCAGTTTCCTAAACTGTGAGAAAATAAATTTCTGTTTGTTAAAGCTACCCACTTACGGTATTTCTATTACAGCAGCACTAGATAACTAAGACAGTGGGTTTGCCTGATCTAAAAGTTCACAAAAAGGTAACTTTAAGTGCTTAGGAAAATTATCACTAGGGTGTAAGGTTGCCAGATTTAGACAAAAAAAATGTTACAGGACACCCAGTATATCTCAAATATTGCACAGGAAGTACTTATACTAAAAAAATTATCTGGTGTTTATCTGAAATTAAAATTTAACTGTGCAGCCTGTATTTTATCTGGCAGCCCGACTAGGGTGACCATATAATTTATCATCCAAACCAGGACAGCCTTGACCCGTGATTAAAGTTCTCTTTATGAGTAAAACGAGGCGGCTGCTGCTAGTACATGAAACTATAGTTCAATCTTTTTTAATTATTTCTTTATATTATTTATGTGCACTTTACCATCAGGAGTTAGAACTTAAGACAAAAAATTCCATGTGTTTTTCATCTTTTATTTGGCTTAAGACTTCTCATCTATTCTTTTTCTTTTTTTTTTTTTTGAGATTTAATAACCTATTATTCATATTCTACTTAATTTTCATAATTATATAGACATTTATCCCCTTCCTTTGTTCAACTTTTAAATAGCTTCATTCTACAAATTCACAAATACTTGCATACCTGCTACATGCAAGCTGCTCTTAGCCCTACAGTAAGTGTCACATGGAATCAGACTATGTTTACATCCTCAAGGAGCTTACAGTCTGGGCTTCATATGGAAGTCTCTCCACAGCTTTGTATATTTTAGTTGGTCTTTTCTCTAACTTCTCCAGCCCTTATGTTCTTTCAAAATATGATGATTGGTATGTTCAGTAGTAGTTGGACCATGGTTTTGAATAAGAATTGTATGCTTTCTGTCTTATTCCAACATCTGTCCTGTTGATGCACAAGATTTTATTGGAGTTTGGCTACATTAATTAGGTGTCTTCAAGAAACAGCCTATAACTGTTGGATAATTTTTCTGTGTTCTAATTTATATTTTGGAATAAAAGTCTTTTAAAGTCCAATATACTTGGACTGCCTGGAACCTTCGAGCAGTGAGTCCTCCCAGGTAACAGTTTTCCAGATTGCTTTACCTTTTAATACTTAGCAGCATTAATGTCTGGTTTCTCTAAAGCACAAGTTTTCTTTAAAAGTATTTTCCTGCTTTTATTGTTTTGAGTGTCAACATTTGTTTTATGTAATAATGTTAGTTAATTATTTAAAATTATGCTTTATATTACCCTATTTCCTTTTGGTTATTTTGAAAAGATATAAAATTATTTTTACTTTATATTAAATATGGTAGAAAATTCAAATGACATAAAAGCATAGAAATTGAAAAGTCACTCCTTATCTCCCGGCCACTCATTCTCCTCACCCAAGGTAACCAGTATTTTATCAGTATTTTGTATAGCCTTGCAGAGATTGCATTTACAGGTGATTATTTATATATTCTCTGTTTTCCTTGCTTTACACAAATGGTAATATACTATACATACTGTTCTGCACCGTGCTTTTTTTTTTTTTTTTACATAGCACTGTCTCGAAGATTATTTCTTTTCTTATCTGTACATAAAGAGCTTTCTTATTCCTCTTTCTACAGCTGCACAGTATTCCATGTTACAAGGGCCATATTGATCATTTTTAGTTTTCTATTTAGTTTTCCAGTAGTTTTCTATTACATACAATACTTGATGCATAGCCTGATAACATACCTCATTTCGCACATGTGCAATTCATTTAGCATGAGTGTGTATATCATTCCTAGAAAAGGAATTTTTGGGTCAAGGGTATTTATGAATACTTGCTTGCCTTGAAAATATTTTTGTTGTTCTTTAGTCTAAAAATAGTACATTTGTGGTAAAAATTTAAAATATTTCAAATAGTACCAAAAAGAACAAAGTGAAAAGTACTCTTACTCCTTCTTCCCAGATGTTACGCTTTGTTTATCTTTCTTGTGGTTATCAATTTGCGTGATTTTGTTTTTTGTTTTCTACCTCCCCCCCTTTTTTTTTTTTTAATAAATGGCTCTGTGGTATCCCCATTATATGTATGTATCATGATTTATTTATTCAGTTCCTCATTGGTGAACATTTAAAATGTTACCAGGTTTCTCTTTTTGGTACTACACACAATGCTACAGTGAAAACTTTGGACATATCTTGTACACATATGGAAGTGTTTCTATCAGAGAGATTCCTAGAAGTAGAATTGCTAGATCACAGAATATATGCATTTTAAATTTTGATTAGTGTTATTAAAATGCACTCCAAAAAGGTACCATTTGACACTTCCACTTGCCAACTCTGGGTATCATCAGACTTTTTAATCTTTGCCAATTTGGTAGGGAAAAAAAAGGAATCTTATTTGTATTTTTT
The DNA here is from genome assembly GCA_030035585.1 of Dugong dugon. Lineage (NCBI taxonomy): Eukaryota > Metazoa > Chordata > Mammalia > Sirenia > Dugongidae > Dugong > Dugong dugon. The sequence goes on along the minus strand of CM057472.1, from coordinate 13,686,469 downwards.
TCATTAAGGATGTTAATCTGTAGGTCAAGTATGTTACAAATATTTTTTTTCTCAGTTTGTCATATTTTACCTTGTGAATGGTTTCTAAATATACATAGTTTGACCCTGAAGAGACGTCAGGGGAGGGTGGGGTATGGAAGGGGTAAGCTAGTAGAGGATCCAGATCAGTCAAGCTACTAAATGCTCCTTATAAGAATATGAAAAATGACATGACAAAAATGGTATAGTACTTTTATTTCTTTAGAGGAAAAAAATATAAAACTGTACAGTATTTAGTTTGTATAAAGTATAATAACCATGCTACAGATATATTGTTTTATACATTTTTCCATCCAGAGGTTTTGTCAGCTATGATTAGTGTGCTGTTGGTGTATATACTCATGGGATTCCTCTTATATGAAGCTGTGCAAAGAACTATCCAGATGGACTATGAAATAAATGGAGATATAATGCTCATTACCGCAGCTGTTGGAGTTGCAGTTAACGTAATGTAAGCTCTGTTTTTCTTTACGTAAAACATTTTCAAGTACTGTGTACTTGGAGACTATTATATATGCATTCAATAATAGAAGCAAGGATGGGGAGACTACATCTCACATACTTTGGACAAGTTATCAGGAGGGATCAGTCCCTGGAGAAGGACATCATGCTTGGTAAAGTAGAGGGTCAGCAAAAAAGAGGAGGACCCTTAACTAGATGGATTGACACAATGGCTCCAACAATGGGCTCAAGCATAACGACAGCTGTGAGGATGACGTAGTACCAGGCAGTGTTTCATTCTGTTGTACATAGGGTTGCCATGAGTCGGAACCAACTCAACGGCACCTAACAACAACAATATACAGTGATACTTTTCTGTATTTTTAAATTATATGGTACATTAAATTTTATAATAAATGTTAATAGAACACTTTTGGCATTATAAATTCCTCATTAGTTGCTTGTATATACTGGAGATTGACTAACAGATAATCAGGAATTTAAGCAGGGCATAGTGTTCTTTTTTTTTAATTTGTTTAATTTCATAACACTTTTATGTTAATAAGATTTTTTTCCAAAAACTATCAGTCTTTTTCTATAAACTACCCAATTCTTTGTTACCTATTTCATTATTTTAGACAAAAAGTCAGAAAACTTTTTCTGTCAAGGGCCAGATAGCAAATAGTTTATGTTTTGAGAGCCGTACAGTGTCTATCACAGCTACTCAGCTCTGCTGTTATAGAACAAAAGCAGCCACAGATGATATATAAACAAATAAGCATGGCTGAGTTCCAATAAAACTTTATTTTTAAAAACAGATGGTGGGCCACATTTGGCCTAATTTCTATCCTAGTGACTTCCATTTCCACTTAGAATAAAATCAGAAGTCCTTTCCATATTCTTTTTAATAAGACCATGTGTACCTCTCCAGCTCATCTCCCAGCTCTCTCACCCACTTTATTCTGGCCACAATAGCCGTCTTGCTTTTTTTTAAGCACACTGAGCACCTTTTCCTCTTCGGGACTTTGCCCTGCTATTCCTTCTGCTTGGAACACTCTTCTACCACAGCTTGCTCCCCCGCTTCCTTCAGGCCTCTAAGTGAGTGAGGGGCCTTCTGTGACCACTCTCCCATTACTCTTCATCCCCTCACAGTGCTTTACTTTTCCTCCAAGCATTTTGCATTCCCTGGTGTTATATCGTGTATTTATTTGTTCACTTCTCTGCCTTCCCTACTAGAATTTAAGCTCCATGGGGGTAGGGTTGTATCTGTCTTATTTACTGTTCTGATCCCACCACCTGGAACATAGTAGGTACTCAGATGTTTATTAAATGAATAAATAAATGAGTTCCACGTTGCCTGATTATTTTTTCTTTGATTTTCAACAGAATGGGGTTTCTATTGAACCAGTCTGGCCACCATCACTCCCATTCCCACCGCGCATCTTCGGATTCTCCCACCACTGGCCCTGGGAGTGGACCCAGCCATGGGCAGGATAGCCTGGCAGTGAGAGCTGCGTTCGTACATGCGTTGGGGGATTTGGTACAGAGTGTTGGTGTGCTAATAGCTGCATACATCATACGATTCAAGGTAATATGATTGCTACTTTTTCTATTTTAAAATATATTTGATTTCAATGTAAAAAGTAAAGGTCTTTTATCAGTATTCTGTATACCAATACCAGTCCTATTTATTTTGCATCAGTGCAACCTTAATCTGGTCATCAGTACAGCTCTTTTGTTAGCAGTAAACAAAGTAGTATCACTTCATGGGGTGATTTCTTTTAGCTGGCTTTAGTCATGCCTTCCCTGGAGAACTCAACTTTAAGCCTTGTCACAGAACTAAGTGGTGGAATGTGCAGCGAGCTAGAAATCCTGAGATCTGGGTTCTAGTCTTGGGTCTGCCATCATTGCTTTGTCCTTGAGCAAGTCCTTCAACTCTAAATTTGAGTTCCCTCCTCTCTAATATGAGAGGCATAGACCAGATGGCTGCTAAAACTTCTTCCAGCTCTTATATTCTATGATTCTGGGTGGAAGATTCAGAGAAGGCATAGAGAACAGTAGAACACATGATTAAGCTTCTGGAAATAGGTCCCACAAGGAAAAGCATGTTAAACACTATAGGGAAGAATGAAGATGTTTCTCAGTTACAACATCCAAGTTTTAAAGGTATTCTCTAACCCTACTAAAGAAAGCAAAAGAGCAGGGAACAAAGCATGCCTTGTTTTGTTTTACAGTCTGTTTTATGTCTGTCTATTTTTGGAGTCCCCGGGTGGCACAAATGGTTAAGCACTGGGCTACTAACCAAAAGGTTAGTGGTTTGAACCCACCCAGAGGCACCTTGGAAGAAAGGCCTGGTGATCTGCTTCCTAAAGGTCACAGCCATGAAAATCCTGTGGCACACAGTTATATTCTGACACACATGGGGTTACCATATGTCGGAATCAACTCAACAGCAACTGGTTTGGTGTATTTGATCACATGTTTTTGATCTGTTACCTTTCAGCCAGAATACAAGATTGCTGATCCCATCTGTACATATGTATTTTCATTACTTGTGGCTTTTACAACATTTCGCATCATATGGGACACAGTAGTTATAATACTGGAAGGTAAGAGCTCACTAATATCCCCATCGTGGGTTTATTACTTCCCTAAGTCAGATTTGGTGGAGGGGAGCACTCTAGGGTAGGAGCCTTGTCTTTTCCTTTCTTTTTACTGATACTTATTAGGCTATGGGAACACCACCTAAAATTTATATAACAGAAGAATCAATGCACTTTCCCATCTGTTATGCCATTTGAACCTTATAATAGCTAAGCAAGGTAGGCAAGGCAAACATTATTATCCCCACTTATAAACAAGAAAATTGGGGTTTAGAGAGAGAACGTATCTTGGGCAAGGTCATACTGCTAATAAACTGGAGCTAGGACAATAACAAAACTCTTGATTCTTAATGCAGTTATGTTTAGTGTTTTATTAATTCTTTAATTCCATTTAACTTGCAACTTTATTATATTAACCACGTGCTTGCCTTACTGATGTTTTGTTTAAGCATGCAAATGTAAGTTCTCAATAGATTTATCGTCACTGGATGTTCCTTTGTTTTCCTAGCCTAGATAATATAATGATGTCTTCTGCTTTCATTAGCATTCCTGTTCAATGAGAGTGAACATTTTTAAAGCATTTATTGACCTTTCGTATATATCCTGTATTTTTAGTGGAAAATATATATGTGTATGCTTTATATTAAAGTATTAATATAAAGTATTCGTTTGAACTAAATTTGGCAAATCCATTTATTTCGTTTCTTTGGGAAAAAAAAAAAGTTCTATCAATTATGCCAACAACTGGAGCTAGAACAATAATGAAACTCTTGATTCTTAGTGCAATTATGTTTAGTTAAATTTTTTCCAAGAGAAACTTTACTTATAAATGATTTATTCTGAACTAATAGGTGTACCAAGCCATTTGAATGTAGACTATATCAAAGAAGCCTTGATGAAAATAGAAGATGTTTATTCGGTGGAAGATTTAAATATCTGGTCTCTCACATCAGGAAAATCTACTGCCATAGTACACATACAGCTAAGTATGTTGCTGATGGTAAACGTGGGCTGGGGTGGGTAGACTCCTGGAGCTAAACATCTGTGCCGGTGATTAAGTAGGAAGACTTTTCTGCTGAGAAATGTTTTAAGGGAGATGTAATGCTCTTCCAAAGGGAGGTTGCAGGTCAGTATTGATAGCAGAACAATAATTTTCGATCTCTTTGAGATGAGACAATCAAGCATTGTTTTTTTTACCTTCAGATTAAAAACATTAAGTGTATTTACTATATTTTTTCTATACAGTAAAAGCTAGATTCTGTTTTTTATTTCTATAAATCATTTCACAAATTGATGCTTTTTAATTTTATCAAAATAATTCATGAATGTGGTTTGTAAGAAAGTGCAAAAGGTCTTTTAATGAAAATCCTTATAGTCGATACCTAGTATTTTCTCTAGAGAGTGAACTGGAGAGGTTGGAATAATGAGAAGCTGTTACTAGAAGTTTAAAGTAAACTGACATATTTTTCTAACAGAACAGCTTAGAAAAGGTAGAAATCAGACTAATAAAAATAAGTTCACAGGATATTGTTTTTTCCTGTAAACTTATTCCCTATTGTTTAACTGTACAATGAGTACTAATTATATTTTCTTGACATTGCAGTTCCTGGAAGCTCATCTAAGTGGGAGGAAGTACAGTCCAAAGCAAAGCATTTATTATTGACCACGTTTGGCATGTATAAATGTACTATTCAGCTTCAGAGTTACAGGCATGAAGTGGTCAGAACTTGTGCAAATTGTCAGAGTTTCAGTCCTTAATTTTATGCTTTGGGGACTACTGCCTTATTTATCTGCAGTCACAGACTTGAGAGCAATAAATGCAAACCTAAATAAGAAAGTGGAATCCCTGACAGCTGTCTCCATATTAAGCACTGGTCTCTCAAAACAGTCACTCCAGCTTGACAGTGCTGCTAGTCTTTGCTTAATGGTAAAATGCAACTTCACCGTGATTTTCAGATGAAGATGTTTGTAAAACACTGTTTACAGAATGAGATGTGACTCTGCGGATACCTCACAGAAGACAATCCAAGACCATACTTCATGATGACAGAGTACGGTACATGTCTTAAAAGAAGCATCAAGAATTCAGTATTTGCATTTAAAAATACTTTTTAAAGCCCATTTTATAGCAAGCCAGTGCTAGAAAACTGGTTTGTTTTTTTTTTAATTATGTAATCTTAACACCCAGCTTCTGAAATTTGCTGCTCTCTTTTTACAGAAATTACTTCTCAACAGATTTCAGAAAGTACTAGTAATTCCCAGAGAGTGGAATAAGCATGTATTTCCAGGTGTTTCAGAAATGTTTTATTTCACAAATAAATCTTAATGTTATTGTTATAGTTATACTTTATAACATCCATAGATGTTATAGTTATAACATTTTTCCAGATGTTATAGGGTTTTGAATCTTAAAGTTAATGTTTTTGACTATTTGTAATCTTACCAGAATCAAATCCTTATATATTGTAGTCACTGTCATTAAATTATTTAGGAAATAGTTTCAGTATTATTCTGCATGGCAAAAATTAGTCTTAAACTCCAATTACTGTATGATAATTTAAAACAAAATATGAGTGAGGATAGGGTATGGAGTTTCAGATTTATGGCTCCCTGAAACCCCTTTTTTGGTTCATGGAATTGTCTTTAAGAAAAGCAAGAGCCTACAAAATGTGAACAGTGTTCCTCTGCCCCTTTAAGAACTGTCTTGCATTTTGTACATCAGGTTTGCTTGGTACCTTAGTTCCTGCCTCCATACCAGTTAATCTCTGTGTGCCCTTTCTGGGTAAAACTCTAGAGGGCTAAGGTTCTGTTTTAGTACCCACTTCTCACATGCAGATTAACCACATTCCTCCAAAGAGAAATACTGCTTTCTGATATGGGTTAGGGATTCTTCATGGATACCAGAAACACTAAAATGTAATTTTAAAGTTTTCCAATAATACCATAGCAGAAATGCCTGTAGGAGTTGGGGGAAGATATTACTTTGAGGAAAAGAATTTCAAGGATTTTTGACCTTGTGTGTGTTTTTTAAAACCCTGGAATAAAGATGGACATTAAATCTGTGTTGTAGGCAGGCTAAGCAGAAAACTTTCCAAACTGGAGGCAACTGAATCAGTAACAGTTGTGTTAAAGAGGCACCTGTGAATACTCATATTTCATTTTGCAGCTCTTGGTTTTGAGATTCTGTGCATTAAGAATGCATTCAATCTGTAACACGCACTATAAGTAAACCTAAGATAAGAAAACCTAGATTTACCTAAAAGATTGTTGACGGTTAATAGCATCTAATAAAAGGGCTATTGAGGACTGATAAACCAAAAAACCAAACCCATTGCCATCGAGTGTCGATTCCGACACAGCAACCTTGGAGGACAGAGTAGAACTGCCCCAGAGGGTTTCCATGAGGTGGCTGGTGGATTCGAACTGCTGCTTTTGGTTAGTAGCCAAGCTCTTAACCACTGTGGGGCCAGGGCTCTGATGAGGACTGATAGTACCTAATAATACCCAGTAAGTGTTCGTTGACTTAAAATGAAATTCTGCTTCATGGGATTTTTATTTTGAATCCATTTAAAATAATAATTTGAATTTTTCCAAAATTTCAAGAGCATCTAAAGTGTTTAAATCAGAATACTCTTAAATATAGAAAGCAAGTAAGAATAACTGAGAGGCTTTTCAATGGTCGTCAGGCATTTATGCACTTTAGATGTGCAGCAAGATAAAGGAAAAGAATACTGTATTTTTACTCAAATAACACGCAGCTTCTATGTTTGTTTGCCAACCACTCATTCCCCCTACGAAGTATTTTCATAAGTGCCGCTATTCCAATTTTTTTTACGTGTTGCTGTAAAAGAAAAACAAAATTAGCGTAGCATGCTTATGACAGTTCCTCACAGTATGCATCATATACTAATATTTTCCCATACTTGCCGTTTCCCATATCCTGCTAAGCTTGTTTCTTATAACTTTCCTGTATCCTTTATATATGGCTTTTCATATAGGCCCGTTCCTTTAAAATTACGTGATAAAACAATTTAAAGTCCATTTTAGGATTGAAAAGGATCCTTCTGTAAAATGCAGAAACACAGAAAACTTTTGTAAATCTTTAATTATTGTGTTCTGCTTAAAATAAAGTACACATGAAGTTTGCTGTGCTTTGTTTTTGTAGCAAGGACTACAAACTTTGTGCTTGAACAAATTGTATTTTACTGGGCCTGTGAGACTTGAAAATTGATAGATGTAACTTTTTGTAACTGAAACACACAGAGAACGATGTTAGCTTAGCAGATACAACTAGGGACCACATAGCTTCTGACAAAGAGTGTTAGGTCCATCCTTCACCTGTTGAGCTACAACCGTGTGCTACACTTCTCAACTGAGCTCTCAAAAGAAGCACGCTCTGTACTGCCTTTGCGGTGACTGAGTTGGATAAACACATAGCATTCTTAATTTTGCATAGGGAAAACAGATCACACCATAAAAACTTCGTAGTTCTTCCGTGAGGTATATTTTAATTAACATTTGCAAACAATCGGTTACTTGTGTTCATAAACCTGTGTTTCGCAACTCTGGTCAGGTGCAGCATTTTGGTTTATTTTAGGAAAAGAAAGTATGGTTTCATTAACGATTGTGCTACCTTAGCATCTATATAATGTGGGAAATGTAGGTGAATAGTGCATATGTCAGAGGGCTGTGAAATACAGAACTAGAAACTATTGTAATTCCTTCATTTTTCATTTTCTGTACCTTGTATCATGTGAGCACAGAATTTCACATCTCCCAGCTCCCCATCAGTATTGTTTGCCAGATCACTGGATTTCTCATTTTACTGTTTTCTTCTCAACTTTGGGTGCTCTATTTCCATTTTCTAAAACTAAGTTTCCTTCTCTTATACGTGTCACTGTTCTGTCTCTTGAACCCAGGTATCCCAAAAGACAGTATTTGTCTATAATAGAATTTTCCCAGAATAGACGTGGGCAAGAGCAGATACATGAGCTTTCCTTTCATTTTAATGTGAGGAAAAAATATCTTTCAGAAACTAGGCACCATTTAGAAATGTGTTTCAGATGGGAAAGAACTTTTTTTTTAACAGCTGATTGTTCCTGATCCAGATTTCTCTGCACACCAAACTTCATAGAATACGTGTGAGGGACAGAAATAGACGGTACCCTGTGGAACCACACGTGTAGATCATTGCTAATAAGACTGAGTCCTGTTTCTGAAACAGCCACTCTCACAGCTTCAGAGGAAATACTCATTCTGTTCTGAAACAAACACAATTAGCAAAACTTATGTTTTATGCATTAATATTAAATCGGTTCACCATATTGAATAAGGAAACTGAATAATGAATAAGCAAGTGTTTTGCACTCAGCTGCTAGCCAAAAAGTTGGCGGTTCAAACCAACCCCGTGACTTTGCAGAAGAAAGGACTGGCAGTCTGCTTCCATAAAGATTACAGCCAAGAAAACTCTATGGAGCAGTGCTATACTAACATATGGGGTCACCACGAATCAGGGTCCAACTGGACGGCAGCTAACAAAAACAATGAATAAGTTGGTCTTACAGAATTTGAGCCCATTTGAAATAAGGCAATTTTGCTACTGACTCTAACTTGTATTTAGTAAATTTAAAGTTACAGAATGTGTGTAGAGATAAGATTAGTTCATTATTCGTCTTTGAACCAAGCTTAGCTCATGAGCCAGTTGGTATTAGTCACAAATGAATAGTGACACCTCGCTACATGCTGTATTGAGGGGAGGCAAATCTGATCTCCAAATAATCATATTAAGCTTAAAGTTTCTCTAACCAAAGTACCATTTGCAAACCCTGACTCCAGATCTGTCATGTGGACCTTATTGGCTAGAGCTTCAGATTTGTTTTACAGATCACAAGTCAGGGATGTTGCTTATGATGGTGGTAGGAGCACAGAAATTAGAAGAAATTTTGTGGGGTATGCTCAGTTTTGTGCGCATGCCCTCAGCCAGCCCGTCATTGAATTCCTGCTTACAAAGTCTTTAACCTGCCCTTCACTTATTGGAAGACCAACAGATATTTTCTGATTTTTTTATAAGATTGAAAGCATTTATGGGGACTTTCCAGTTAAATCTATGACAGTGGCAATTTAAAGAATGCAATTAAATATATTCTGAAATAACTGTAAAAGAAAATTGAAATGTGTTAGTATGTCAGCTTTGCACCTGGGAGATAACTGTATATTTGGAAAGCTTATGCTTCTCTAAATAAATAAGCCATATCACAGGTTAACAGATTGTATATAGTTTTCCATATGCCCCTCAGAAACCAGGTATTTTGCATACGATTGATTTTAGAAAGATTTTGAAGCTAGGGTTTGTCCGTGTAATTTAAGATCAAAGTATAGTGTATGTATATGTGCTGTATTTGCAATTTTCAAGTTGTAATTTCCTATATGTTTATTAAATGAAGCATTGTTTTCACATGCGGTTTACTAAAAAATGAGAAGATATGGTCCCTTAAATCCCTAGTCTTTTATTAAGTAGTAGTAGTAGTCCTTAAAGGACGCCTGGTGGTGAAATGGTTAAGCACTCGGCTGCTAACCAAAAGATCTGCAGTTTGAACCCACCAGCTGCTTTGCGGGAGAAAAGACCTGGTAACTTACTCCCATAAAGATGACAGCCTATCCCGATATGCCACACCGCGCCACTCAGCTAGAGATACACAGGCTTGCCATGACCCCAGGTCTGCCCTGCCCCCATCAGCCAGCTCCCTCCACACCATTTTTTTTCTCTTTCCCTTTTTTCTTTTTCTTTCTCCCTCTCACCTAGCCCCATGCACCACCTCCGCCCTTTCCCGACTGGCCATGTGGCTCGGCTGGAGAGCTGCCGGCCCATGGCCGCCTTGGGTCCACCCCGCCCCCACCGGCCAGCTTCCACTGCGCTTTTTTTTCTCTTTTCTTTCTCCTTCCCACCTAGCCCCATGCACCACCTCCACCCCTTCGTGATGGCCCATGCTGTGCTGCTTAGCTAGAGAGCCACCAGCACATGGCCACCTCAAGTCCACCCCATCCCCACCCACTAGTTGCAGTTGGGCCAGTTTTTTCTTTTTTTTCCCCTTTCCTCCTTGTATTTCTTCCTCCAACCTAGCCCAGTTCGCCACCTCTACCCGTCCTGATGGGCCATGCCACACCACCTAGCTAGAGAGCCCCATGCCTACCCACTGACTCCTGCTATGCCATTTTTTTTTTCTTTTTTTCCTTTTCTTCTACGTAGCCCTGTACACAGCCTCCACCCTGTCAGGCAGGGTCACGCCTCGCCACCTCAGCTAGAGAACCACTGACCTATGGCTACCCTAGGTGTGCCCCACCCCCACTCACTGGCTCCCAATGCACCTTTTTTTTTTTTCCTTTCCTCTTCTTTCTTTCTCCCTCCCACCTATGTCCATACATCACATACCCTCCCAACTGGCCCTCAGGTCTGCCTGTCAACACCACGCTGCCACTTTTTTCTTTCTACCTCCCACCTAGGCTCATATGCCAACTCCCCCCCTTTTCTACTAACCCCCAGGTATGGCCCACCCCCACTTGCCAGCTACGCCTTTAATATCTCTTTTCTTCCTCCCCCCTGACCTAGCTCCATACACCATTCCCCCTTACCACTGGCCCCTGATGTGCCACAGCAGCTACAGGATCCCCAGTGCTTAGGCCTTCCACAGCACTGGGCCCGCACTGCCCCCTTCTGCCACTTGACCAGCTGCTGAATGGTGGGAAGTGAGCCTGTACCACTACCTGTCCTACATCCCCACCTATCTGTTGAGGGGCTGTAAATGCTCCCACACAGCTGAACCAACATCAGGAGGCAGACAAGGACCACCCAGTCTGCCCTCAGCCACCTTGCCAAACCAGTGTACAACGAGGTGGGCTTGCCCCACCTGCTGCTGGCCTGTGCACCTGGACAAAGTAGTGAGAACTACCCTGCTCACAAATGAGCAAGCATCAAAACACCCCTGGCCAGCCCACCCTGACATAGAAAAACAAAACAAAAAAGAACAAAACAAATAGCACCTTAATGTCTGAGAGACAGAAGACAATATCAAAACATATTTTAAAAAGCACAAAATGACTCCAGCAAGTGACCAAAACAAAAAATTATATGACCTTCTGGTAGAAGAAAAGACAGTGGAACTACCTGATATGGAATTTAAAAGGCTAATATTTAGGGCCCTTCAAGAGATTAGGAAAGAGATCAAGGAAAACCAAGACAAAAGGAAGGAAAAACAAAATCATGGAAGACACAAAACCAACAAAAACATAGCCAAAATCAAGGAAAACACAGACAAAGCAATAGAAGAATTCAGAAAAATGATACAAGGACAAAACATCAAAATAAAAAAAATTAGAAATATTAATACAACAACTAGAAATCCAAAAGATAACAAAATTTCAGAAATGGACAACTCAACAGAAGGTTTTAGGAGCAAATTTGAAACAATGGAAGACAGAATCAGTGAGGGTGAAGACAAATCCATGGACACCATATGAGGATGAATCAGAAAAGGATGAAGAAAACCTAAGAATTATGTGGGACACAAATCAAGAGCAAAAATCCGTGCGAATTCAGAGTTCCAGAACGGGGAGAAAATGGAAAACACAGAGAAGATTGTTGAGGATTTTCTGACAGAAACTTCCCAAATATAATGAAAGACAAAAAGCTGATCATCCAAGAAGCTCAGTGAAACCCATATAGGATAGACCCCCAAAAGAAAGTCACCAAGACATATAATCACACTTGCCAAAACCAAAGACAAAGAAAGAATCCTGAGAGCAGCTTGAGAAAAATGAAAAGTCACTTACAAAGGGGAAACTTATAATAAGACTAAGCTCTGAATACTCGGCAGAAACTATGCAGGCAAGAAGGCAATGGGATGACAGATCTAAAACCTTGAAAGAAAAAAACTGCCAACCAAGAGTAACATATCCTGAAAAACTCTCTCCCAAATACAACAGCAAAATTCGGACATTTCCAGATAAACAGAAATTAAGGAAATTTGCAAAAAAACAAACTTACAAGAAACATTTAGAAAGGGAGCCCTTCTGTTAGAGACTCAACAGCATCAGACAGCAACTGGTGTCTAGGACAAAGGATAGTGTCAGCCAGATACCAACCTAGGTAAAGAACTTTCAATAATAAAACAAAGCTAAAAGACTTAAAACAGGGAAAGAAAGATGTCAGTCTGTACGTGATGACAACATCAAAACAATAAAAGGAGGAATAAACTGTAGGTATAGAAATTTCAAATGGAAAGGAAGTCAAGGTAATATCAATAAAAGACTGGTTCAGACTTAGGAGGATAAGGGTAAATTTCAAGGTAACCACAAAGAAAGTTAACAAACCTACTCATCAGAATAAAAAACAAGAAAAACAGAAAGATTCAGTAAACACAAAATCTCCAATAACAAAAGAAAAGAAAATCCACAAAAGGAACTCAACACAGGAGAGTAAGAAGAACAAAGAAAATGTCAACACCACAAAAAAAAAAAAAAGGCACAACAGTATAACAGCAATAACTCATGCCTATCAATAATCACACTGAATGTAAATGGTTTAAATGCAACCATAAAGAGGCAGAGAGTGGCAGAATGGATTTAAAAAACACAACCCATTAATACACTGTCTCCAAGATAGACGTCTTAGACACAAAGACAAATTTATTAAAAATCAAAGGATGGAAAAAAATATATGAAGCAAGTGGTAAACAAAGGGCACAAGTGGCAATACTAATCTCAGATAAAATAGACTTTAAGGCAAAATCAACAATAAAAGACAAGGAAGGACATTATATAATTATTAAAGGGGCAATCCACCAAGAAGACATAACCTTAATAAATATGCACTCAACAACAAGGCTCAAAAATACATAAACTCTAACAGCACTGAAAAAAGAAATAGAGTTCCACAATAATAGTAGGAGACTTCAGTACACCACTCTTGATAAGACAGAACGTGTAGACAGAAACTCAACAAACATACAGGAGATCTAAAGACCAATATCAACCAACTTGACTGCATAGACATATACAGAGCACTCCACCCAACAGCAGTATACATTTTTTCCCAATGCACATGGAACATTCTCCAGAATAGACCTCATTTTAGAACACAAAGCAACATTCAATAAAATCCAAAACTGAAAAAAAAAATGTTGCTGTCAAGGCAATTCTAATTCATAGTGACCCTATAAGACAAAGTAGAACTGCCCCATAGGGTTTCCAAAGAATGGCTGGTGGATTCGAACTGCTGACCTTTTGGTTACCAGCTGAGCTGTTAACAACTGTGCCACCAGGGCTTCAATAAAATCCAAAACATCGAAATAATACAAAGCATTCTCTCTGATCACAACACTATAAAAGTAGAAATTAGTAACAGAAAGAGCAAAGATATCAAATACATGGAAAATGAATAAACTTGCTGAAAAACAACGGGGTAATAGAAATCAAAGAGGTAATAAAAAAGTTAGTCGAATCAAATGCGAATGAAAATGCATACCAAAACCTATAGGACACATCAAAGGCAGTGCTCAGAGGTCAATTTGTAGCAATAAATGCACACATCAGAAAAGAATGGACCAAAATCAGAATGTTAGTACTATAACTCAAACAAATAGAACAGCAAAAGAAGCCCCCTGGCACCAGAATAAAGGAAATAACAAAGATTAGAGCAGAAATAAATGAAATAGAGAATAGAAAAACAATAGAATCAACAAAATCAAAAGTTGGTTCTTTGAAAAGACCAACAAAATCGACAAACCACTGGCCAAACTGACAGAAGAAAAACAGGAGAGGAAGCAAATAACTCAGAAATGAGATGGGGACATTACAACAGACCCAACTGAAATAAAAAGGATCACAAGAGACTACTATGAAAAATTGTACTCCAACAAATTTGGGAACCTAGAGGAAATGGAAAAATTTCTAGAAACACACTACCTGAACTAACACAAGCTGAGATAGAAAATCTGAACAGACCCATAACAAGATAAGAGATTGAAGAGGTTAAAAAAAAAAAAAAAAAAAAAAAAAACTCCCAACAAGAAAAAAAGGCCTGGCCTGGCAGCTTCACTGGAAATTCTACCAAACATTCAGGGAAGAGCTCACACCGGTACTACTCAAACTATTTCAGAGCATAGAAAAGGGAAGTATACTCCTGAATTCATTCTGTGAAGCCAGAATACCCTGATACCAAAGCCAGGCAAAGACACCACAAAAAAAGAAAGTTACAGACAAATATCTCTCATGAATATAGATGCAAGAATTTTTAACAAAATTCTAGCCAGTAGAATTCAGAATCATGTCAAAAAAATAATACACCATGACCAAGTGGGATTCATACCAGGTATGCAAGGATGGTTCAACATTAGAAAATCAGTCAATGTAATCCACCACATAAATAACACAAAAGAATCACATGATCATCTCAATTGATGCAGAAAAGGCATTCGACAAAGTCCAACACCCATTCCCGATAAAAACTCTCAGTAATAGGTACAGAAGAGAAATTCCTCAACATTGTAAAGGGCATCTATACAAAACCAACAGTCAACATCATTCTCAATGGAGACAGACTGAAAGAATTCACCCAGAGAATGGGAACAAGACAAAGATGCCCTCTATCACCACCCCTATTTAAAGTGCTGGAAGTCCTAGCTAGAGCAATAAAGGAAGAAAAACAAATAAAGGGCATCCAAATGGTAAGGAAGAAGTAAAACTATCCATATTTGCAGATGGTATGATACTGTATATAGAGAAGCCAAAAGACTCCACAAGAAAACTACTGGAACTAACAGAAAGATTAAGCACACTAGCAGGATACAAGATCAACATACAAAAATAGTGGGATTCCTATACACTAACAAAGAAAACTTCAAAAAGGAAATCAAGAAAGCAATACCATTTATAATAGCCTCTAAAATACAATAGTCCCAGAGTAGTGTCTGGGGTTAAAAGCTTGCAGGTAGCCATCTAAAATATAAGACTTAGGAATAAATCTAACCAGGAACGTAAAAGACCTATACAAAGAACAGTACTAAACACTACTGCAAGTAACCAAAAGAGATCTCCATAAATGGAAAAACACACCATGCTCATGGATAGGAAGACTCAACATTGGGAAAATATCAATTTGACCCAAAGCGATTTATAGATATAATGGAATCCTGATCCAAATACCAACAGCATTCTTTAATGAGATGGAAAAACTGATCACCAAGTTTAAATGTAAAGGAAGGAGGCCCTGGATAAGTAAAACATTATTGAAACAGAAGGACAAGGTAGGAGGCCTCACACGTCCTGATCTCAGAACCTACTATACAACCACGGAATCAGAACAGCCTGGTACTGGTACAACAACAGACAGATAGACCAATGGAACAGAATCGAGAACCCAGGCATAAATCCATCCACCCACGGTCAGCTGATCTTTGACAATGGCCCAAAGTCCATTAAATGGGGGAAAAGACAATCTCTTAAACAAATGGTGCTGGCAAAACTGGATGTCCACCTTCATTTTTGTAAAAAAAAAAAAAAAAAAGAAAGAAAGAAACAGGACCCACACCTCACACCATACCCAAAAACTAATTCAAAATGGATTAAAGACCTGAATATAAAACCTAAAACGATAAAGATATGGAAGAAAAAATAGGGACAATGCTAGGGGCCCTAATACACAGCACAAATAGGATACAAACCACAACAATGCACAAAACCCAGAAAATAAACTAGATAACTGGGAGCTCCTAAAAATTAAACACTTATACTTATTGAAAGACTTTACCAAAAGAGTAAAAAGGAGAACATACGGACTGGGAAAAAAATTTTGACTATGACATATCCAACAAGGGTCTAATCTCTAAAATCTACAAGAAAATCCAACACCTCTACAACAAAAAGACAAATAATCCAATTAAAAAATGGGCAAAGGATATGAACAGACACTTCACCAAAGAAGACATGTAGGTGGCTATCAGACACATGAGGAAATGCTCCCAATCATTAGTCATTAGAGAAATGCAAATCAAAACTACATTGAGATACCATCTCACCCCAACATTACTGGCACTAATCAAAAAAACAGAAAATAACAAATGTTGGAGAGGTTGTGAGGAGATTGGAACTCTTATGCACTGCTGGTGGGAGTGTAAAATGATACAACCACTATGGAAAATGATAATGCCCTTCCTTAAAAAGATTGAAATAGAAATACTATATGATCTAGCAATATATCCCTCCTAGGAATATATCCTAGAGAAATAAGCACCATCACACAAACAGACATATGCACACCCATGTTCACTGCAGCATTATTCACAGTAGCAAAAAGACAGAAACAATCTAAATGCCCATCAACAGATGAATGGATAAACAAATTATGGTACAAACACACAATGGAATACTATGAAACAATAAAGGACAATGATGAATCTGTGAAACATTTCACCTCATGAATGAATCTGGAGGGCATTATGTTGAGTGAAACAAATCAATCACAAAAGGACAAATATTATATGAGACCACTATTACAAAAACTCAAGAAAAGGTTTACACACAGAAAGAAACAACCTTTGATGTTTACAAGGGAGGGAAAGATTGGGGAGGAGAAATTATTAACTAGATAGGATATAAGTGTTAACTTTGGTGAAGGGGGACAGTAGACAATATAGGGGAAGTCAGCACAACTTGACCAAGGCGAAGTCATAGAAGCTTCATAGACTTATCCAAACACCCTGAGGGACTGAGTTACTGTGGCTGAAGGCTGGGGACCATGGTTGCAGGGGGTCATCTAAGTCAATTGGCATAACATAGTTCATGAAGAAAATGTTCCACATCATACTTTGGTGAGTAGCATCTGGGGTCTTAAAAGCTTACAAGTGGCCATCAAAGATACATTTACTAGTCCCATGCCATCTGGAGCAAAAGAGAATGAAGAAAACCAAAGACACAAGGGAAATATTAGTCCAAAGGACTAACGAACCACAAGCACCACAGCCTCCACCGGCCTCAGCCCAACAACTGGATGGTGCCTGGCTACCACCAGCCTCTCTGACAGGGATCACAGTAGAGGGTCCCAGACAGAGTGGAAGAGAAATGTAGAACAAAATTCTAATTTATAAAAAAAAAGACCAGAGTTACTGGTCTGACAGAGACTGGAAGAACCACGAAGACTATGGCCCCTGGACACCCTGCTAACTCAGAACTGAAGCCACTCCTTAAGTTCACCCTTCAGCCAAAGATTAGACATCTCTATAAAACAAACAATAACATATGTGAGGTTCTTAGTCCAATCACGTATACGAGACCAGATAGGCAACACTTGCCCAAAAGCAATGGCAAGCAGGTAGGATAGGACAGGAAAACTGGATGGACAGACATGGGGGACTCAGGGTGGGGAAGGGGAGAGTGTTGACACATCGCAGGGATAGCAACCAATGTCTAAAAATAATTTGTGTATTAATTGTTGAATGAGAAATTAATTTGCTCTGTAAACTTTCACCTAAAGGACAATGAAAAGAATAAAATTTTTAAAAAAAACTATCACAGCCTGTGTGTCATGTTGGGTTGCTGAGTCGGAACAGACACAACAGCAGTGGGCCTTAGACACACTCCTCTTAAACAGAAATGCATTGGAGAATAGATTATAACCTACCCAATTTACACCCTCAAATTTAATGCCTTCTTAGATGGTTAACAAATAAAGCAAACAAAAGAACTTCAGATGGGATAAAGCAAACATTAAAAGACCCTTTATCTTTTGAGATCAGTCACTTTTAATGTCCCTATAGTCTCAGCAGAACCCTAGTAGTGCTAACCAGAAGGTCAGTGGTTTGAAACCACCTAGTGGCTCCAAGGGAGAAAGACCTGGCAGTCTGCTCCTATAAAGATTACAGCCTAGAAAACTCTATGGGGCAGTTCTACTTTGTCACATGGGGTCACTATGAGTTGAAATCAACTCAACAGCACACAACAACAATAATAGTCCCAACAACAATGGCAGAAAGAAAAACCAAAAACCAAACCCACTGCCATTGAGTCAATTCCAACTCATGGCAACCTTGTAAGACAAAGTAGAACTTAGACCTGCCCTATAGCATTTCCAAGGCTATAATCTTTATGGAAGCAGATTGCCACATCTTTCTCCCGCAGAGCAGACAGTGGGTTCGGACCGCCAAGAAGTCAACCATTGTGAAGTCTGTGACCCAAGTGGGATCCATAGCCTGTTTTATACGGCCCATAGGCTAAGAATGTTTTTATATTTTTAAATGGTTTTAAAAAATCAAAATAACAATAATATTTCATGCCACATGAAAAGCGTATAGAATTCCAATTTCAGTGTCCATAAATAAAGTGTTATTGGAACATAGCCACACTCATCTGTTTAGGTATTGTCTATGGCTGCCCTCGGGCTACAGCAGCAGCCGTGAGTAGCAACAAACGTCAAATACATGCCATCTGGCCCTTTATAGGAAAGTTTGCTGACCGCTGATGTAGACTTGTGCCATTTTAAGCCTATGGCTGCACGTATGGGCGCAGCTTGCTCTTCTAGAGGAGCCCTGGTGGTGTAACGATTAAGCGCTCAGCTGCTAACCCGAAGGTCAGTGGTTTGAACCCACCTAGTGGCTCTGTGGGAGAAAGACCTGGAGATCTGCTCCCGGAAAGATTACTGCCTAGGAAACCCCATGGGGCATTTCTACTTTGTCACATAGAGTCACGATGAGTCAAAGTCAACCAAAGGGTACTTAACAACTCACAACAACAGCTCTTCTAGAACCCACTGGAAGATTCAGTGACCGGTAAATCTGAGGGTCGTGTGAGTCACAAAAGCATCACTTCCTTGACCTTTTTTCTTTTCTTATCCTCCCTTGGGTTTGGGACAGAAATATAAGAGAAGCAAGATCTCAAATATTATCCATATGCCATGTGCTCTATCTAAGGTTCACTGGCAAAGCAGTTTTCCATATGGAACACCACGGTCACCAGGCTCATTTAAGAACACAACATAAAAAGCATATACCATTCACTTGCGTTCTAAGTTTTTCACTTTTTTAAGTTCTTACAGAAAACAGAGGGAAAAAAACCTATGTATGTTTGGTAAGTTAGGCAGTTTGTGCCAGATGGGAGCTCATACACAGAACAATAACATTTTCCCTTTTATGAGACTTGTACTTGATATAAAATCAACAACAACCTGCTAAAGAAGATGAAAAATTGGTTGTCAATCTTTTAAAATAATCTATTCCTTAAAGTTTTCCAATTACCTAGGAAAAGACTTGACTATATTTGAAAAGAGTAATAAAATACAGGTGTAGATAAGTTATACTAATAAATACTGAAGTGTTAAATGTTATCTGATAATATAAAAACTAGTTGCCATCGAGTCAGTTCCAACCCACAGCGACTCCGTGTGTGTCAGAGTAGAACTGTGCTCCGTAGGGTTGTCAATGGCTGATTTTTTGGGAGTAGATTGCCAGGCCTTTCTTCCAAGCTTCCTCTGGGTGGATTCAAACCTCAACTTGTCAGTTAGCAGCCAAGCACCTGTTAACTGTTTGCACCACCCAGTGACTCCAGTTGATAATATGCCTAGCTATTTTTCTATTTTGATTATCATTTTTTTGGTCCATGTCAGATGCAAAAATAAATTCTAATTTAGGGTGACATCTTTACAAGTTATTGTTTATTCTTAGCTCTCAAGCTTATTTAATATATTAGTATAATAATATTCTTTTGATTATATTTCTACCCCAACTATTATTATAATTGCTGTAAGTGATGAAATAGACTCAGCAAAAGTAGGAAGTAGGAAGCTTTAAGACTAAATATAGTCTGTACATGAAGTTTATGTTTTTAAGATTTGGAGGTTTAAAAATCCAGCCTCAGTGAAATATCACCAAAGATCTGATCATTTTCCATCAGCATTCTGGTTTAACAGGCACCCATGTGGCCTTTAGAGACCATAATAAACTGTGAACTTTGGTCCATGAATATTGCACAATAAACACAAAGATGATACTTGGTGAATTACCAAGTAGCTTCCATGTTTCCTGTCCTGGGCTTTAAAAAAAAATAATAAAAAGGTGTTCTGGGTTGACTTTCAAATTCCTATGTTTCACTTGCCGGTTTCTACATATTGGTTTGTGGATTTGTGATTTGTTGTTGTTGTTGTTTTAAATACCTTTGTTCACTTTAACAAAATGCTAACACTATGGAAAAAATGTGTGTGGGTTAATTTTTCCCCAAAATATTTGGAGCTATTTCTTGGTAAAAGAGTAGGATTTTCTTTTTTAAGTAGGAAATTTTTAGAGATTTCATGAAAGCAAGGCTAGCTCTAGAACAAGATTTGAAGATCTGACCTCACCTTACTCCATCATCTTTCCCTCACTTCCTTTCCAGAGAAAACCTGCTAAAGGCTGAAATGGTTACAGGGATATTTGCTTGAGAGTAGTGACCACAGAAGAGCCCTGCTGGTGCAGTGGTTAAAGTGCTCAGCTGCTAACCAAAAGGTCAGCAGCTTGAACCCACCCCAAGGGAGAAAGATGTGACAGTCTGCTTCCAAAAAGATTAACAGCGTTGGACACCCTGTGGGGCTCTGCTCTGTCCTATAGGGTTTCCATGAGTTGGAACTGACTTGACGGCTGTGGGTTTGGTTTGGTTTAGTTTAGTGACCACAGTGAATGTCTGGTCTCAATCAGGGCCTGAAGTGAAGGTAAAGAGAATTTCCCAGACTCCTATTCATGAATCTATGCTATTCACCTGTGATGGCTACAGGGCACCTCCTAGTTCCAAAAGGCTCTTATTCAGTTTACAGCTTGACTAGAGCTTCAAACTCTCAGAAAGCAAGCTATTCCATCCTCTCTTTACTTCTTTTGTGTGTGTGTCTGTGTGTGCTTTAGGTGAAAGTTTACAGAGCAAATTAGTTTCTCGTTCAAAAATGTATACAGTAATTGTTTTGTGCATTGGTGGTGATCCCTGCAATGTGTCAGCACTCTCCCCCTTTCCCTTCCCACCTTGGATTCCCCTTTCCATTTGTCCAGTTTTCCCATCCCTTCCTGCCTTTTTGTCTTAGTTTTGGACAGGTGTTGCCCATTTGGTCTCGTATACTTGGTTGAACTAAGAAGCACATTCCTCATTGTGTTATTGTTTTATAGGCCTGTCTAACCTTTGGCTGAAAGGTGGACTTTCGGAGTGGCTTCAATTCTGAGTTAGAAGGGTGTCTGGTGGTCCTCTTTGTTTCTTTATGTAAGAATATTTTCCAAAGTCCAGAATATTTATAGTTGTTTAGCCATTGATATATATTTCTCTCTAGAAGCCTTTCTTTATAATACTAAGAGACTGAAATTAAGATGTCTCCAAAAGTTGGTTCCATCGGTTCAGAAATGAATTTTTCCAGAATGGATTGAGACTACTTTCAAATGCCATTTGTTTTATAATCATTTGATCAAGAATTGATCTTTGAAGACCACCTCCCTGCCACTGAGCATGTTATGGAATAGAATGTAAAATTCCTAAGGATTTTTTAAATAAAACAGGAAATGAAGCAATGCTGTGTTTTTGGAGGATATTTTGGGCCACATCCCAACTCCTACAGATAGAAGATCACGCTTGTCTCCCATTAGGGATGGTTTGAGAAACTGTCCTGTAGGATAAAGTCCATCCTCTTGGTAATGACAGACATAGTCCTTTAGATCTAGTCACTGCTTACTTCTCTTCCATCCTCTTTCCGCCAGTCACTATCCTCTCCCAACCCCCATGTACCAATTTTACCAAACTACAGTCACCTCTTAACTAACCAGGGAAACAACAGTCGCTATTAAGCCCTTACTGAATACTAGACACTGTGCAAGAACTTTATACACATTGTTTTATTTAATCCTCGTGATGGTACTGTGAAGAACATTATAGTCTTCGTTTTGCAAATGAAGAAACAGCCAGGAGAGGTTAAGTGACTTGCCCAAAGTCATACAGATAAAGTTGTAATGCAGGGGGAAAAACGGTCCCTGACAACTCTTAAATACAGTGATAATTTGTTGTTGTTGTTAGGTGTCGTTGAGGCGGTTCCGACTCATAGCGAGGCCATGTACAACAGAACGAAACACTGCCTGGTCCTGCACCATCCTCACAATTGTTATGCTTCAGCCCACTGTTATGATTAGTCAACATTAATACAAAAGGGATTCAACTTACACTAAGGTAGTTAAAATTACATCTACGTTTTGGATAACAGATATATAAAATAATGGAAGTATAACAATTTAGGAACACTCAGCATTACATAATTACATGCATTCTTGGTGAAAACAAAACAAAAACACAAGCCTCTAGTAATTCTCAGAAATATCCAAAAAGGGATTTAACTTGCTCCAAGTCATGGAACTAGAGGTTAAAGCTGATCTCATCTTGGTTGGGACAGGGTGTATCCAGCAATATCTGGGTTAGTTACTAAGTAATTCCAAACCAAATAGATGCCTCCATTATGAGATCACGCAGAGGCAACGACTCCGAGTAGGGCTCCTGGTCTTCCACCCTGGCTCTCCCTTCCTAGCAGTGAGACTTTGAGAAAGTAACTGCATTTTTCTCTGTGCCTCAGCTTCCTCATCTGTAAAATGGGAATGATAATTGCCCCACCTCCTGTGGCTTTTATGAGGAGTAAACAAGCTACATAAAGGCAAGTGATGAGAACGCACAAAACTCAAATGTCAGCTGTTATTATTATTACTACAAGCTAATTTTTTGACAAATGCACTGCCTATTATTTTTTACTTGACTAATAGAACATTGCCTGTCTTGCGGCTACCAGAACAAGCCAAACTTTCTTAGCCTCTGCTCCTGCTCCTTTGCCCCCTTCTTTGCCTACAAGATCTTTCTCCTCACTTCTTTAAAATCAACTCATCCTTAAAGACTCTGCCAGGCATCATCTCCTCCAAGAAGCCTCCCTTGTCCTCCCTATCTAAATTAGAGCCCTCCTCCCGTCGTGCTCCCCTCCACCATTTGGTCCCCAAGGACAGCCATGGAGGGCTTATTACCCACAAGCCCCTCGGGGCAGGACCTAGGTTTTCTCTTTGAATCTCCAGTGCTATTCTCCAGTGAAGGGCTGGGGAAATATTCCCAGCACTGGAAATTACATGTTCATTAAATATCTATACATACACAGAAAATTTTAAATGGGCCCTAAGTACCCCCACGTGGCCCTGGTGGCACAGAGGTTAAGCGTTTGGCTGCTAACCAAAAGGTCAGCAGTTTGAATCCACCAGCCGGTCCTTGGAAACCCTATGGGGCAGTTCTGCTCTGTCCTATAGAGTCGCTATGAGTCAGAATCCACTGAACGGCAACGGGTAAGTGCCCCCACTGTCAGTGCTCTAACCTCTTTCCTACAATGCACTGGAGTCCCTGGGTGGTTCAAATGGTTAAAGCACCTGCCTGCTAATGGAAAGGTTGAAGGTTTGAGTCCACCTAGAGGCACCTCAGAGGAAAAGTCTAGTGATTTACTTCTGAAAAATTAATCATTGAAAACCCTATGGAGCACAGTTCTACTCTGACACACATGTGGTTGCCATGAGTCAGAATCAACTTGAAGGCAACTGGTCTGACAATGGAGCTGAAACCTTGTCATAAAACGGCTCTTCTGTAAAAAATATTCCAGTTGGGCCATCTCCCAATTACAAATAATTGGGTTTTATACTTACGGTATATACAGTTATACACTAGATATACAAGTCTGTGTGGGTTTTGTTTTGTTTCTTCTTCTTAACCTCTTTGTTTTAAGATTACAGCAGAAAATTAAACACTTTTATGAAACACCCTAGACAACTACATAATTAATTGCAACTAAATTGATGTTGACGACCAGCAGTTATTATCACTTCAAGAACTTGATAATCTCTCTCAGAGTCCATCGGTCCCTGTCAGTTCTAGCCTTGCTGGTGACAGCTGGTTTGTTTTTATAAAAGACTCTTTATTCACCAAAGACACAAGGAAAATATTAGCCCGAGACAAAAAAGGCCACATAAACCAGAGACTCCATCAGCCTGAGACCAGAAAAACTAGATGGTGCCTGGCTACCACCAATGACCGCCCTGACAAGGAACACAACAGAGAGTCCCTGACAGAGCAGGAGAAAAGTGGGGTGCAGAACTCAAATTCCAGTAAAAAGGCCAGACTTAATAGTCTAACTGAGACTGGAGGAACCCCAGAAGACACAGCCCCTGGACTCTCTGTTAACCCAGAGCTAAAACCCACCCCGAAGCCAACTCTTCAGACAAGGGTTAAACTGGACTGTAAGACATAAGATGATACTCGTGAAGAGTGTGCTTCTTAGTTCAAGTAGATACACGAGATTAAATGAATGGGTAGCTCCAGTTCGGAGGCGAGATGAGAAGGCAGAAAGGGATACAAGCTGGCTGAATGGACAAGGGAAATCAAGGGTGGAAGCGGTGAGTGTGCTGTCACATTGTGGGGATGGCAACTGGGGTCACATAACAGTGTGTGTATAAGTTTTTGTATGAGAAACTGGCCTGAGTTGTGAACTTTTGCTTAAAGCACAATAAAAAAAAAAAAAAAAAAAGAATAAAGCAAGGAGGAAAAAAAAAAAAAGACTCTTTGTTAAAGAGGAATTAATAAAATAAAGCTACTGTTTTCAGCTTGAAATTAGGAATACTTTCAAAGTATTGATGGATTTGAAGTCAACGATCTTTATTTTCACTGTTAAAACGTTTAACCTAGTGTATACACAAGTGCCCTGGATTAAGAGTCAGAAGAACTGTTTCTGGACCCAGTTTTGCTAGGTGTGTCTTGTTGGACAAGCGTTACTCTGTTTTACTGGGTCCCAGTCTGGACGCCTTTATAGTAATAAAAGTAATAATAATAATAGCAACAGTAATAATAAAGATTGATTGAATGTTTAGCACTGTACACGCCAGGCACTGTTGTCAAAGTTTTGGGGGTATTAACTCATTGAATCCTACCAAACAGCCCTATGAGTTAGCTACTATTATTACCCCCATTTTATGGATGAAGAAAGTGAAGTACAGAGATGTTAAGTAACTCGCCGAAAGTTAGTTGGTAAATGAAAGCGCTGGAATTAAAATTCAGGCAGTCTGGCTGCTCCATGCTCTTAGCTTTTATGAGGAGATTAGAGCTTGAAACAACTTTATCAACTATCGAGTGAAGTATTGCATGATGGTCACCAGGGCCTCTGGAGCACCTGGGGCAGCTGCCACGGGCCACGGTAACGGCCTGCACTGCTGCTGTGTGGGTGGGAATGGACATGAGGGAGGAGCACAACAGGAATGTGCTTCTCTATCAATAACTGTCCAACTGGATGTGACTCCTGTCCCCATCTCTCTGAGAACTTCCTGAGGCTGTCTGACATTTTTTGCTAATAAAGACCCAGGGAGTGGGAAGGTCTGTGCTCTTACTGCCTCCTCTTTTGTTCGCTTTGATGGTGAGATATTAATGAGAGACAACATGGCGCAATGGAAGAGAGGGTTTACATCCAGCCTACAAAAAAAACCCAAAGAACCATTGTTGTCCAGTCAATTTCAACTCCTACCAACCCTATAGGACAGAGTAGAACTGCCCCATAGGGTTTCCAAGGAGTGGCTGGTAGAATCGAACGCTGACCTTTTGGTTCGCAGCCAAGCTCTCAACCACTGTGCCACCAGGACTCCAAATTCAGTTCTGTGAGCATAATAGCTGTGTGATCTCGGCAAGTGCCTAAACCTCTCTGAACCTCCTTTTATCAAGAGGATAATACCCTGGACCTCACAGGGTTGCTTTAGGGATTAACTAAAATAATGTACATAAAACATGAGCACAGTGCTTGATGCTTTTCTCTTTCCTCCACCCCTTACCCTGTGACTGAGAGAGTAGGTGTGTCTCTGCTGGTTGCACCTAGCTAACTTAGTCTAATTCAGGTACATTCTCTCCTCAGGGACTAATGCAAGGATGGAATGTTGGCTATGACTGCAGTTAAGGACCCCTGGTAGCACAGTGGTTAAGTGCTCGACTACTAACCAAAAGGTTGGTGGTTTAAACCCACCAGCCCCTCCAAGGAAGAAAGATGTGGCAGTGTGCTTCCATAAAGATTACAGCTTTGGAAACCCTATGGGACATTCTACTCTGTCCTATGGGGTCTCTATGAGTTGGAAATTACTTGAAGGCAATGGGTTTGGTTTTTTTGGTTTATGACTGTAATCAATCCTATCTTGGTTTCCTGAGCTTCCTTGGCCTCACTAGAAGCTTTCCAGACACCCTACAAACAGGTTCAAAGTCACAGACTCAAGTAAGTTGCAGGGTATGCTTCCTGAGTGAAGCGTAACAGTCCCAGCACAGAATATGCCATGGGCTCAAAGATGACATCCTATCCCAGCCTCATTCTGCTCCCTTCCATGGAAATCCTGTGCCTAGCCTGTTTCTAGGGGAAAGCCAGTATATTCAGAAGCAGAATCTGATGAGTCACAAGCAGAAGGATTTGGTCCTAAAAATTCTTAGGAAGACTCTTGGTTCAATACGCCCACACCCACTAAATTATGGCCTAAAAATAGTCTTTCTGTAGGGAGAGACCTAACTAGAGATGTGTCTGTATCATGTCACAGTGACAGAATGGGAGCTCAAATTGCTGGGAGTTTCCATGAGCTGAATCTCCCCGTACTGTGCCCTCACCATGTCCCCAAGACAGATACAACAGGTACCAGCACAGCATTTATCCCATACACTCCCTCCTTTTAACAGTAAATGCTCACCCCCACCTGAGGTACCACGTTTACCAATAACTACACCCTTGTCCTCCAAACCCAATACCCCAGTCCCTATACCTGGTACTTATTTTCACAGGTTGCATCAGGAGGAGAGAGGACACCTTGATCCCTCACCTTTCTAGTTAGGATATGCCATAACTCCAAACCCCTCCTGGGGCCATCTCAATAGCCTAAACAGACTTGAACTACTTTAACTCTATAATCACATTGGATTCTGCCTCCTACTCCTCAGCAGACTTCAATGCTGAGCACACCCATCGTTCAACAAAACTGAGCCCACTAGACTGTAAACACCTTGAGCAGAGGGTCCAGATCCATTGTGTCCTTATCCGAGTGCCTAGCACAATGCGTGGCACCTCAATGAATCTTTACTGAGTGAATGATGAGTGAATAAGCTCAGATTTTAAAGAAGGAGTAAGGGTCCCTCTCTGGTACCGAATCACTGGAGTGATGAATACTCTAGAACTGTGCTGTCCAATATGGCAGCCACTAGTCCCTGAGAGGTGCAAATGGTTTGCGCTAGACTGCTAACTGAAAGGTTGGCGGTTAAAACTCACCAGCACATCACCGAAGAAAGGCCTGGTGACCTATGTCTGTAAAGATTACAGTACATTTCCACTCTGAAACACAGAACTGACTCCACAACGACGGGTTTGGATTTTTGGTTAGCCACATTTGGCCATTTGAATTAAAATTAAAACTAAATAAAACTGTAAAATTAAATGAACACCTATCATATGGGAGCTCCAGATTGCTGGAAGTTTCCATGAGCTGAATCTCATCCCACTACGCCTCCAGGACAGGTACAATCCATTCCATTCTTTGGTATTTACACGCAAGGAAATAAAGGCATGTGTCCACACAAAGACTTGTATATGAATGCTCATAGCAGCTTTATTTGTAATGGCTAAAAACTGGAAAAAAAATTGTTCAACAGATGAATGGATAAACAAATTGTGGTGTATTCATATAACGGAATAGTACCGAGTGACAAAAAAGAATGAACTATTGATAAATGCACCAACTTAGATGACTCTCAAAAAATTTATGCTGACTCAAAGAAACAGACAAAAGAATAATTTTATAAAAAGTTCTAAAAGATGCAAACTAACCTGTAGTGACTAAAACAGATCAGTGGTTGCCTAGGGATGAATTAATCAATTATGAAAAAGGGAAGTTGATTCCTATCTTTTACTTCAGGCTGCAACAAACTCTAGCTCTGGATATTCTGTGGAACACCATAAAAGGTTAATAGATGATACACAGAGTTTTGCTCAGATATATTGGAGAAAGTCTGTATACTATGTTCCTCTCCTGGAAATACACAATACCCATTGGGTTCTTTTGTTCACTGCTGTATTCCCAGCCCCTGCAGTGTCTTAAAGGACCCTGGTGCACAATGGTTAAGCACTCAGCTAACCAGAAGGTTGGTGGTTTGAAAGCACTCAGCAGCTTTGTGGGAGAACGACCTGACGATCTGTTCCCATAAAGATTACAGCCTACAAAACCCTATGGGACAGTTCTACTCTGTCCCATGGGGATACTATGAGTCAGAATCAACTCAATGGCACCTAACAACTACAACAAAGTTCTGCATAATAGGTGCTCAGTAAATATTCTGTTCAATGAATAAGATACCATATTAAAGGTGTGATAGGTACTATAAAAAAGGAAGCTGTTTAGTTTTGTCTAATTCATTGTTTTCTCAATTTATTTGACCATGGAACCCTTCAGAAAAATATATTAAAATCCTAAGAAATAATAGAAACCTAGTTTGGGAAACACTACTTAGAAAAAAACATATTTAACCCATCTCGGGAATATATACATATTATTGGGTTAACAGGGAAAAAAAATTAGAGAAAAAGATGGAACCACAGGAACATTCAAGTATATTTTAAGAGAAAATAATAAAAAGTAAGATAAAAAGAAAACGATTAGAGTGAGGGAATTGTGACAACTATGACACTCAAAAATTTACTACAAAGTAAGCAGAGCCAACATGGCACTATAGACAGACGCACCACGCCATCCCTCTGCAGCAAAGACCCAAAAAACTAAGACAGATACAAACATCACTCCTGGAACTCGAAGCATCAAATGAAGGGGTGAAGAACTAGATCAAGCACCGAACGGAAGACGAACTGACAAAGAACAGAGAACAAGGAGAGCTATAGACTGGAGGTTCCTTGCCAGCAAACGAGGCACAGCATTGCCATCTTGGAGTGCAGCCACCAATGACCTTGGACAGGGAGTACAGGAAGGCAATTTCATGAGCTTGCAACAGAAGACAGTGCACCCAGTAACCAGAGAAACATGTTTTCCCACCCCTCACCCTTCTGCCCTGTATACCAGCTCTGCCGCTTCCCAACAAGCCACTCTGTGCGGCTGGGCTGGAGAGACACCGGCTCAGCCCACCCCACCCGCTAGCTCCTGCCCTGCCATTTTTTCTCTTTCCCTTTCTTCCTTTTCTTCCTCCCTCCCATCTGGCCCCATACGCCACCTCCACCCTTCCGCAGGGCCACCAGCACACAGCCGCCCTGGGTGCACCCCATCCCTACCCACCGGCCCCCTCCGTGCCACTATTTGGTAATTTTGCTTTTGTTTCTTTCCCTCTTTTTTCTTTTCCTCCCTCTAACCTAGCTCCTTACATCCTATCCCCTCCCCTCCAACCAGCCCTCAGATCTGCCCTGCCCCCACTTGCCGGACCCAACCCTTTCTCTTTCTACTTTCTCCCCCTCCAACCTAGCCCCACATGCCACTTTTCCCTATTGCCACCAGACGTCAGAGACTACTACTATAAAAACTCAGAAAAAGCTTTACACACTGAAAGAAACAACCTTTGACGGTTATGAGGGAGGGGAGAGCTGGGGAAGGGAAATCATTCACTAGATAGGAAAAAAAGAAAACCGAACCCATTGCCATGGAGTCAATTCTGACTCATAGTGACCCTATAAGTGTTAACTGTGGTGAAGGGAAAGACAGTACACAATATAGGGGAAGTCAACACAGCTTGACCAAGGCAAAGTCATAGAAGCTTCGTAGACACATCCAAACCCCTGGAGGGACTGCGTGGTCACAAGGGACATCTAGTTGGCATAACATAATTCATAAAAAAATGTTCTATATTCTACTTTGGTGAGTAGCATCTGGGGTCTTAAAAGCTACTGGTCCCATCCTATCTGGATCAAAGGAGAATGAAGAAAACCAAAGACACAAGGGAAATATTAGTCCAAAGGACTAATGGATCACAAGTACCACAGCCTCCACCAGCCTGAGCTCAGAACAACTAGGTGGTGCCTGGCTACAATGGGATGCTCGGACAGGGATCACAATAGAGGATCCCAGACAGAGAGGGAGAAAAATGTAAAACAAAATTCAAATTGACAAAAACTGACCAGACTTACTAATTTGACAGAGCCTAGAAGAACCCCCAAGACTATGGCCCCCAGATACCCTGCTAACTCAGAACAGACATCATTCCCAAAGTTCTCCCTAAAGCCAAAGATTAGACAGGTCCATAAAACAAACAGTAACACACATAAGGAATGTGTTTCTTAGTTCAGTCATGTTTATGAGACCAAATGGGCAACACCTGCCCAAAAGCAATGATGAGAAGGCAGGAAGGACAGGAAAATGGACGGATGGAAATGGGGAAACCGGGGTGGAGAAGGGGAGAGTGTTGACACATCGTGGGGATTACAACCGCTGTCACAAAGCAATTTGTATGTAAGTTGTTGAATGAGAAGTTAATTTGCTCTGTAAATTTTCACCAAAAGCACAATTAAAAAAAAAATTACTAATAAGACAAGATCAAATACAGATCCATAAAGAGAACAAAGAATCCTCATTAGACAAATGAGCAGAAGACATGTTTACTAGGGAGTGTGTATAAGAAAAAATTATGGTCCGGTATTTTAGAGAAAATTGTTTAGTTTCGCTAATAAAGAAATGCAAATTAATCCACTGTAGATACCATTTTGTGACCATTAAAGCAGCCAGCTCCTAAAACCTGTTTTAAATGGCTACTGTTTCCCAAAAGCCTTCAAGGAAACACCACTTTGGGGCATTCTTGTGGCACTATAGATTGGTAGTCTTTATGGAGACAATCTGCCAACGTTTATAAAACAGGGTATTAAAATAGCTGTACCCCTTGACCCAATCATTCTTTTCATGGAAATTTTTCCCACTGTAATAATTCAATGGGGGAAAAAATGTCGAAACAAAATGTTTATACAGGCTAAGAATTCTCAGGGCAAGGAGAAGGGAGCACACCCCCTTGTGGAAAGAATCGGAATTACCTGGAGTTTTTTGCAGCCGACACCTGTTCTTTCTTGTTTCCCCAGAGTTTCTGATAATCCTCTTCCTGCTCTCTTGGCTATATTCTCCCGGTGATATTCTCCATCCTACCTGTCTCAGTCATCTAGTGCTGTTATAACAGAAATACAAGTGGATGGCTTTAACAAAGAGAAATTTATTCTCTCAGATTCCAGTAGGCTACAAGTCCAAATTCAGGGCGTCAGCTCTAGGGGAAGGCTTTCTCTTTCTGTCGGCGCTGGAGGAAGGTCTTTGTCATAAATCTTCCCCTGGTCTGGGAGCTTCTCAGCGCAGGGACCCCGAGTCCAAAGGACACACTATTCTCCTGGCTCTTGTTTCTTGGTGGTATGATGTCCCCCTGTCTCTCTGCTCACTTCTCTGTTTCATATCTCAAAAGAGACTGGCTCAAGACACAAATCTAATCTTGTAGATTGAGTCCTGCCTCATTAACATAACTGCTGCTAATCCCATCTCATCAACATCATAGAGAAAGGATTTATAGCACATAGGAAAATCACATCAGATGACAAAATGGTGGACAATCACACAACACTGGGAATCATGGCCTAGCCAAGTTGATAGATATTTTGGGGGAATACAGTTCAATCCACGACACTACCCCTCCACCTTTAACTTAATAATTGAAGCATGACATGTATTTTTTAAAGTGCTTAAGTCGAAGATAAATTATCACAAAGTGAACACACTCATGTAACATTACCAGCTTCAAAAGCCCGTCTCATACTCCGTCCCAATTTCTGTCTCTGTCCTCCAAAGATCACCACTGTCCTGAAATCTAACACCATACAATGTCTTGCCCATTTTTTATTGTCATATAAATACCATCATACTGTATACATTCTTTTATGCCTGGTCAACATTATGTTTGTAAAAGTCATCTGTGTTGTGTGTAGCATTTGCTCTTTTTTTTTTTTTTTTTCCTGTTAAGTCTTCTGTTACATTAGTATACTACAATTTATTTGTCCAGTCTATTCTTAGGGGATATTTAAATTGTTTCAAGTTTTTGGCTATTACCAATAAGACTGTTATAAATAATCTTGTATGCCTTTTGGTGTCCATGTGCGTACATTTTTGTGGAGTGTATACTAAGGAGTCAAGTTGTTATGTCAATAGAGTCTGCCTGTGTTTGATTTTTTTTAAAGATAATGTCGAACAATTTTCTGAAGTGGTTGTATCACTTTGCACTCCCACCAGCAGTGATAAGAGTACCGGCTGCCCAACATTTTTGCCAACTTGGCATTGTCAGTTGTTTCATGTTAACCATTCTGGTTGGTTTGTAGTGGTATCTCACTGTAGTTCTAATTTTCAATTCCCTGATGTCTGGTGAAGCTACATCTTCTAGTGGGCAATATCTGAATTACATGGGAGACTTTTTTCTGAGTACACAGGCTCCCACTATACCTGGACCTTTCTCCCAGGGCTTCAAACCAGTTCTTCTTGGTTCAACCACGGCTGAGGAAGTGAAACCAGAACAGATCTGAATTTTTTAAATTTGGGTGAACCAGAATGATAACTGGAATGGGAAAAATTACAGGTTGAAGCCCTGCTAGAAACCTAATCTCCTCCTTAGAAAACAAGGGCAGCATACACGTTGCATAGCAACTGTCTTAGTTATCTAGTGCTGCTCTAACAGAAATACCACAAGTGGATGGCTTTAACAAAGAGAAATTTATTTTGTCACAGTCTAGTAGGCTACTAGTCCAAATTCAGGTCATCAGCCTCAGGAGAATGCTTTCTCTCTGTGTCGGCTCTGGAGGAAGGTCTTTGTCATCATCAGTCTTCCCCCGGACTAGGGGCTTCTCTGAACAGGAACCTCAGGTCCAAAGGACATGCTTTGTTCTTGGCACTGCTTTCTTGGTGGTATGAGGTCCCCACTCTCTTCTCACTTTCCTTTCCTTTTATCTCTTGTAAGATAAAATGTGGTGCAGGCCACACCCCAGGGAAACTCCTTTTACATTGGATCAGGGATGTGACCTTAGCAGGGGTGTTATAACCCCACCCTAATCCTCTTTAGCATAATCTAATCTTGCCTCATTAACCATAGGCAGAGATTAGGATTTATAACACATAGGAAAATTATAATCACAAAATAGAGAACAACCACACAATACTGGGAATCATGGCCTAACCAAACTGATGCACATATTTTTGTGGGACACAGTTTAATCCATGCCACCCCACCCTTTGGCCCAAAATATTCATGTCCTTGCCACATGTAAAACACATTCACGCCATCATATCACAACAAAAGTCTTAAATCAACTCCAAGTCCAAAATCCAAAAATTCCTCTTCATCCATGAAATCTAGAATACAAGTTATCTGCTTCCAAAGTACAATGGCAGAACAGGCACAAGCTACACATTTCCACTACAAATGGCAGAAACTGGAGGGAAAGAAGGCATAACAGGTACCAAGCAAGTCAGCAGAACACATTACGTTAGCCCTCAAGTCTTTGAAAATAATCCTCTATTCTCTGAAACAATTTACACAATGGCCCTGTCCTCCAGACTGTAGGCATTGGCCACACTCTCCAGATTCTGAGCAGAGGCCTCTCTGCCCTGGGCTTCAGCTCTGCCTTCCAGGCCCACTGGGATGGCAACTCTGTTCCCTCAGCTTTAGGCACACCATTCTCCTAGTCCATCTGAGTGGTAACTCCACCCTTAGAAACACCAGAGGCCATGGTGACACCCTCTGAAACCCCAGAGGTCATGGCCATACCTTTTGAGACTGAGGCAGTTTGGCTTCCTGTGTTCCTTGTCTCTTCAGCTTCTGCTTCCTGGTTCCTTGGCCTCTCAGCCCTCAGGCCTCACGCTCACATCTGCCCTGTTGGGGCAAGTGTTCCAAAGCTCTGTAGCTCCACTGATAAGTACCTGGAGGCACACTACTCCGCCAGTAAACTTCGGCCAGAAGGCACTCAGCTCCCTTGCTCTGTGGTCAGCTCCAGCACTGTCTCACACTGGTCTCCTGGTTCTGCTGCTGCTGGTGCTCTGCTGCTTTCAGTCCTCTGCCGCCACCAGTTCTCGTTGTCCACATTATCTCCAGTGTAACAGCTCTCCTCATTTTCTTCTGAGTCCTCTATCCATTCACAGTTTCAAAACCATTTCCACATGTTAGGTGTCTATTAGAGCAGCACCCTACTCCCAGTACCAAATGTCTTAGTCTGGGTTCTCTAGAGAAGCAAAACCAGTAAAGGATATAAATATATATAGAGAGAGATTTATATCAAGGACACAGCTCATGCGATTGTAGAGGCTAGAATGTCTCAAGTCTGTGGATCAGGGTAGAGGCCTCTCCCAATTCACACAGCCACAGAAGCTGGCAAACCCAAGGTCGGCAGGTTGGAGAGCAGGACTCCCACTCACAGGCTGTGAAGGTTGACAAATTCTAAGATCGGCAGGCAAGACCCAAGACAGCAAGGTTTCTTCTGATTCACGTAGTTGCAGGGGCCAGTGAACCCAAGATCATCAAACTGGGAAGAAGGACTCTTGCTCGCAGGCTGTGAAGATCAACGAATCCCAAGATTGACAGGTAAGCTGCTAGCTCAAACCCCAAGAACCAGAGGTGAGACAACAAGAGGCAGCTGCTGGGTCCAGAACAAGTCAAAAACCTTGGCAAGGAGAGCGGGAAGGAAGCAGCTGGTGGAGGGCAGAGAGATGAAGGCTGAGGGGGTGGTGAGCCACCACAGGCCCCATCCCTGCCAGTACCACTTAGCAGATTCCATCATGGGGATGATCACATATCAAATTTCAACAGGGAAGTGATCACAACATTATACAACTGCCAAAACACTGAGAATCATGGCCTAGCCAGGCTGACATACAGTCTTAACCGTCACAGCAACCAAATCTCTTGCCCATCAGATTTTGAACAGAGTTAGAAATAGCGGTACCGTGCTCAAAGATGGCAGCCAACTTTGAATGTGTGTGACTCTCCACGGTCCTGCCAATAATCCAGTCTCATACATCAGGCTTATCAGGTTCCTGAGAGGACTCACTACGCCTCTCCTAAGTCTCCCATTCCAGGACCTCCATCTGTAATTTTTTCCCATCATTTATCATTCCAGATTATCCAAATGGTAAAAATTCAGGTCTGTTCTGGTTTCGCTTCGTTGGCCATAACTGAACTGGTTCGAACTGGTTCGAAACCCTGCTTCCTCCACCTCTCCTCCTTCCCCAATAGTTTCTAATAATAAAAAGTTGAATGCCTTTTCACAAGTTCAATGCTCATTTGAATATCTTCTTTTATGAAGCTCCCCTTTAAGCCTCTTGCTCATTTTTCTATTGAGTTGTCTTTTTTATATAATCTTGTAAAAATTCTTTAAGGATTCTCATACAAATCCTCTCGCAGGTATGGGTATTGTTGCACAGAACTTTTCCACCTTTAACTTTTAAATCAGCTAATTTTTGCCTGTACAAAAATTGAAGTTCAAACTCAGTTCAACATGTCATATTTAGAGTCTACCGGCAGATAGCGCCGTAGCTTTAATTTCAGCTTAACCTCCCCAAATATTTTGCTAGTAAGCAATGCTAAAAAGCAAGAAATTAAACTTTGCTGTTGTTGTATGCCATCAAGCCCATTCTGACTCATAGCAAGCTTATAGAACAAAGAAGAACTGTCCCATAGGATTTCCAAGGCTGTAATCTTTACAGGCGATGGATTTGGTTTGTTTTTTGTTCATCTTTACAGGAGCAGATTGCCAGGTCTTTCTCCTGTGGAGCCACTGGGTGGGTTTGAACTGCCAGCCTTTCAGTTAGCAGCCAAGCACTTAACCACCAAATCTGTTGCCGTTGAGTCAATTCTGACTCGTAGCGACCCTATAGGACAGAGTAGAAATGCCCTATAGGGTTTCGGAGCAGTTAGTGGATTCAGACTGCCCACCTTTCGGTTTGCAATGTAGCCCTAACCACTGCGCCCCCAGGGCTCTATAATTAAACTTTAAGCCACTATAAACAGATGGAATATAGCTAGAACTGAGAATCTTGGTAAGCATATATAGGGTCTCTGTGAGTCAGAGTCTACTTGACAGCCCTGGTTTTACTTTACCACAGGGCAGGAAAGCCCAGGCCGAGGCTGCCTTGAGGCAGGTAGCGGCCTAAACGGAACTGATGAAAATATCATCTGAGAAGTCAACCTGAAGGCTGACTAACTAAAAAATAAATAAGTTCCTACCACGCGTGACATTTGGACACTGTTTCACTGTTTACAAAGGGCGGGTACCCATCCGCACAGGATCTGAAAAGAGAGTAGGGGGTGCTGGTCAGGGGGTTATAAGTATTTTTCTACCTCTCTTCCTTTATCCCTCTTCAACGTTTTGTTTTCATTAATTAGATTTTGTGAGTGTTTGAAATTGACTTGGTGGGCTCAGCAACCTAGTAGGAAGCCAGCCCCACTAACTGTGGTGGAAGTGGTGTTTGTAGGGTAACCACGTTGTGACTCAGTGAGGCCTTCCAGGGCGTGAGCAGCCTGCCTCCCTGTGGCCCTCCAGCTGGGTACGGCACGCTCTCCTCTGCTTCTGCTCTGGGTGAATAATTCCGGGCCTAACTGCTCAGTGACTCCAGGCTGAATCGCAGCAAGGAAGCCCTTTTCTGTCCCACCCAGTACAGTCCCCTTGCAGACCATAGAAATCAAGAGAGGCTCAGAAAGAGGCTTCGCTTTGGCCCTTCACTTCTCTTGTTTTCTTCATTGGGAGTGACTGGGCAGCCTGATATCTAAGTGATGTCGAAATTGCAACCCTCACAGGATTTCACACCTTCAAAGGAGGAGGACATTGCACACTTACCACTTCCTGGCTGTGGTGGCTGCCAGGGTAGACACCCAGAGACCGAGGCCTGGGCAGGCACAGAGCCTGCAGGTCCAGGCCTAGACGGTGCATGTCAGCTGTGTAGGAGTGAGAGGCCCAGGCCCAGGCTCTGCTCCTCTTGGGCCCGACTATAAATGGTAATGCTGAGACCTGCTGCCCACACCTGCCTCCCAGACTGATGGTGCCCACAGCCTGGGCTGGAAGAGGGAAGCGAAAGAATCCCAGAAGAGAACACACACGAGCCACATCCTGTTGTAGCCTGAGTAGCCAGTGCTCCCTAAGGTTTGGGGTTTGGAGTCTCTAAGAGTGGCTTGAGGGCACTGTCTGACCACCTCTAACTTCACAAGGGGGAAGGAGAATTAAAATCAACAGCCCAAGGCTGATCCCCATGAGATGGAGGTCAGACAAGCCTCTTCTCCACCATCTTTACCAATTCTGACATCAAGCGTCCCTCACACAGCACTCTCTACTTCATTAATACTTCATTACAATGGCCACAAAGAACTCACAGACCATACTCACAATTACGGGGTATATTAAGGAAGTAACAGTTACAGTTCAGGCTCAGGAACACTAAGGATACAGTTCTTCATCTGGACAGCCTCTTCCAGCCAAGCTCACAGGCACGCCTCTCCCTGGCCCTAGGCCTCTGCCCAAAGGCACTCAGCTTTCTCTCTCTGTGGGCCGGGAAGCCCACCACACAGTCTCCTGCTGCAGCCTCTCTCCTGCCACCGCTTCTCACCATCTTCAGGGTTATAGGTGGCTCTCTCTCTCACACACACACACTCACACACTCACACACACACAGTCTCTGCTTCCAGGAGCTTCTCAGTGCAGGGATCTCGGTTCCAAAGGACATGCCCTCAGCTCCTGGCTGTTCTTCCTTGGTGGTGATGGGATCCTCCTCTCTGCTCTGGAACTGGCTGTCTTTTAAGGCAAAACTGACCGATCCCCTTGGTTGGCCACAATTATCACTGAGTCCTGCCCAGTCACCTGGGTAGGAGTTACAAGACCATGGCTAGAAAGGCCACACAGAAAGTAATCAATTGCACCGCAGAGTCATCCCTTTTTTCCTGGCCCAGGTGTTGGAGCCAGCTGGTACTGCTTGCAAGAGCTGATTGTTGAATGTTTAGGAATTTTGCAAACCATTAGTTAAACACAATTATTAAAATATTAGATTATAACAACTTATAGGAAAACGAATTATATTAAAAACAAAAGTAATAAATACTCAAAACTTAACAACAACAAAAAAAACCCTTTGTCATACAGTCGATTCCGACTCATAGCGACCCTATAGGACAGAGAAGAACTGCCCCATGGGGTTTCCAAGGAGTGGCTGGTGGATTCTAACTGCCAACCTTTTGGTTAGCAGCCATAGCTCTAAACCACTGCGCCACCAGGGCTCCCACTCAAAACTTATAACTTCTTAATTATTTTACTACGTTTTGTAATTATACGTGTTCTTGAGGGTACTTTCGCCTATTGTGTCTGTATGGTGGAAATACTACATGATAGTATGCAGCTACTGCGCATCTCTTCCCAACTCCAACTTCAGTGACATTGTGTCGGTAGCTTGAAACTGGCTAAACGCTACCAATCAGTAAACGCTACAAATCAGGGCTTTTGGGCCCAGAAAACCTGTTGTTAAACATTTACTATCACACCCATTGTTAAACATTCACCCCCTTCACCCCCGGCCCCGCCCCACCCTATTCCCACAAGGCCCTCAAGGCTCCACACGTGGCTCCGCCCCTTCTAGCCCCTCCCCTGTATCGCCCCCGCAGCTCCTCCCCTCTCCCATTGGCCAAGGCGGAGACCGTCCTCTTTGACCAATGGCGGGGGCGGGGGCGGGGTTGGTCCTGCTGCCCACTCCCTGAAGGGCGGGTGAGGGAGTGTGGTGATGAGTTACCAAACTGTGTGACCCAAGCCCCAAGCCTATTGCTATCCAGTGGATTCCAACTCATAGAGACCGTATAGGACAGAATAGAACTGCA
This sequence comes from Dugong dugon, assembly GCA_030035585.1. Taxonomy (NCBI): domain Eukaryota; kingdom Metazoa; phylum Chordata; class Mammalia; order Sirenia; family Dugongidae; genus Dugong; species Dugong dugon. The sequence continues at coordinate 13,647,476 of CM057472.1, read as the reverse complement.
CCTAAAGGAGGAAGCTGGTGGATTCAAACTGCCGATCTTTCGGTTAGGAGCGAAGCTCTTAATCACTGGTGACACCAGTCCTAGTGATGCTACTGCCTTGGCAGCATCTCCTCCAGTGACACCGATTCCCCTGCCGCCACCGCGGGCCCTGGGGTCATTTTGGTGCCACCGCCTCTGTCAGAGGTTGCGGTCCACACCCCCCACATCCCCTTAGTGGCACCACTAATCACACCGCCATCACCTGGCCCACAGCTGGGTAAACACAGATCTTCAGTGGCTGGAGGGGGGCCGGCACTGTTGTTTTCCCCCCATTGCTGCCAGCTCTTGGGGAGAAGCAGGGAGGAAGAGAAAGGAGGCGCCATGCCCGGGAAACCAGGGAAGCACCCTCGAGGGGAAGAGCGTGGCTCCCTATCAGGTGAGCAGAACTGACCTCGGGGCAATTCAGAGGAAAGCTGGAGGTGTAGGGAGGGTAACAAGGCTAATTTGCAGACATGAAATAAGGGAGAAGGTGCAGCAGGCAAGGAGTCCTTGTGAAGACAGAGGAAACCACAGAATTTTGTATTCTTGTGACCTCAGAAGGGAAGTGAGCCAAGAACGTGGCAGAAGTTGACCTCATGGAGCTGAGGCTCAGTAAAGGCTCTGCGGTTCTGGTATGACTCCCTGGTCCCTGGCCACGCACTGCTCCAGCTAGCGGAATAATAATGAAGACATAGTGGGAGCAGAACAGGAAGGCCACAGGACTCAGGTTCCTGAGGTAGAAGCTGCTGGTGCTCCTCCACCCTCCTAACCACTCGCTCCTCTGCCCCTTCCTTAAACGTCAGGTTTCTCCAGATCACCTTCAGTTCACCTCTCCACATCCTGCCGCCCAATCCCTTTGTGTCTTCTCTCTCACACCTAAGGCTTCCAGCATCTTCTATCGCTGGAGACATCCAAATTTATATCTCAAACTGGAAATATCCCAGAGGCCCTCAAACAGTATGTCCAAACTCATCACCTGGTCCTCCAAGCCTGCTCCTTCCTCCCAGGCTCCCGGTCACGGAGAGGCACCATCAAGGGCCCAGCTGCCAAAGCTGGAAGCCTGGGTAACCTCCCTGACGCCTCCTTCTCCTCACTACTCACATCTAGTCACTCAATAAAGTCAACACGGGTCTGCCGTTTGGCATGAGGTGAAATGGAAGTCTTGGATTTGGCTGGCAGGCAGATGTGTTGCTGTCAAGGAGGGAATGAGTAGGACTGAATGAGGAATGAGACCCCCAGCTCCTCCCTGGGAGGCTTCCTGGGAGAGGTGGGCCTTGCACTGGGGTTGTGCACCTTAACCTGGAATCCATCAACAAGGACTTTCTGGACAGCGTGTAAAAGCATCACGTCCCCTTAAGCTCTCCCAAATCTGTGCAGTCCTCTTCATCTCCACAACGGCCGCTTGAGTTTAGGTCACGACCATATGCCACCTGGACTCTGCCTCCAGTCATTCTCCAGGCCAAAGCCAAGGTGAGATTCCTAGACCATGTCATTCCCCTACTTAAGACTTTCAGTGGCTCCCTCCTGCCTGTAGGATAATGTCCAAACATTAGCACGGCTTCACAGCCCTTTCTGATCTAACCCACAGAAACATGAGAATTATTTCGCATTTACGTGTACATTTGACACCACCCTAACACTGTGTGCTAGGCATCGCGCTGGGAACCTGGATCCTGGAGTGAATACAAGGCACGCGATTCCCCTCCTGGAGCTGGCAGTCTAGCAGAGGATGCAGATATTAAATAAGTGTGTGCACAAATAATGAATTATAATTGTGATGAGTGCAGGAAAAGGAACATTTCTCCCTCAACTCCCTGCTTCGACAGCCACAAACTACTCACGGTCCTGGACTTCTGGCTGTTGCCTGTGCAACATGTTCCCTGTCCCTGAGATGCCTTGTCTCCCTCACTTGGCTGAATCTAGTCCTCCAGGCCTCAGCCAAACTTCTCTCTCTGGGAGTCTTTCCGGAATCTCCTGCGTGCTTCCATGGGCTCCTGCTCTCAGCCCTGGGCCTGTCCGTCTGAGCCTTGGGGGTTGGCACAGTAAATGCTCAGTAATGTTTGCTGCATGGATGGCTGGTAGGTCCTTTTAAGACATGTGTGTTTGCATTTTAAAAACGTTTGTTATTAAAGAATTTACCTGGATTTCACATATTCAGAAAAGTTTGGTGCTGAGTGCTAATAAAGGTATTGGGAAATGTTCCTTAAAACAAGGATGCTTGTGAACCGAGGGCTTTCAGGTCACTGTGACTAAGTGTGTGAGGAGGGGTGGGTCTTTGGGACCCTCAGGCCAGCATAATGGGGTGTGGCTGCTGAGGTGAGGTAGACCCAGTGGCTGCCCAGCCTCATGTAGTCTGCTCTGGTTGCCGTCTTTATCTTTTCTTCAGGGTCTTGGCCCAGAAGCCTTGGCTGAATTTCCACTATCCCGCATGCTGCCCCGGTAGGCACTTTCTCCAGGGCAGCCCTCAGGCTGCTCCTGTCTGCCTGGTCTAGGGGAGAAACTGCACTTCTCCACCTCCCTTAGCCCAGTATCTGCCAGGCCTGTGGCTAAGGCCAGGCCTAGGAGCAGCTGAGGGCAGGCAGGGAGGCGAGCCTTGTTCCCCACCCCTCTGAAAAGGCTCCTGGCCCCTCTAGAAGGCAGTCTGTGCTCTCTCCGGAAGTCCCCACCCTCAGTAGTTTATGCACAAAATCCCACGCTGTTCCCCTCAGCTTCCTCCTTCCTTGGAATCATAGAGCTGGAAGGTTACCTGGTCCACCCGCTTCGTTTTACAGATGACAAAACTGAGGTCCTGAGAGGGGGATGACTACCCAGTGCATCGCAGCAGGGCGGGTAAAAGCCAGGGTGGAAATCCAACAAACATCAAGGGCGGGTCTCTGACTGTCAGTCATCCGGGGCCCTTCCCCTTAGCCCTGCCGCCCTTCTCGTCTTTCATAGGCTGCCCAGCTTTTCCTGGTTTCAGCCTGAAAGTACGCCTCCAACAAATGAAACTCATGGGAATTACCTCCACTCCCTCCACGCCCACCCTCCTTCATCAACCCTTCTGACCCAGAAGTGGAAACAAAGCTTGACCTGACTTGACAGGCCCTCCTACACAGGGGCCGGGAGAAGGGACTGCACAGTCGCTCCAGGCTCGCCTGTTGCTGGTGCCCCGTGGTAAGGAGTGGCAGCCAGGTGGGCCTTAAAGAAGGAAGTCAGCACAGGTGTGCTCTGTTTACCTTCTCACGAACATGGCAGGCAACGCCCTGGCTGGCAGGATAAAGTTCCAGTCTCCTAGCATGGCCCTCAAGGCTCTCCCATTCTGGCCACAAGCTGCCTGCCCAGGACTCGGGAACCCATGCCTTTCCTGCCATATCACACCATCCTCGGATTGCACCACCCCCTCTCGGCCTTAGTGGCCTTATAGGCGCTGTTCCCTCTGCTTCAAATGCTCTTCCCTGCTTCACCTGGCAAGCTCCTTCTCATGGGTAAGACCCAGCTCGAAGGGCATCTCCCATCTCTGTGCAAATGTTTCCCTCCTCCTCCTCCTTCTCCTGCCCACCCTCTTTTCCCCGCTTCTTTTTCCTCCCCTTCCTCTTCAGGGTGCCCAAGTGTTTCTGTACCACTTTTACAGCATAGTAAAGGAAATACAGGTCAGGAGTCTGTGTCCCCCACCAGACTCTCAGCTCCTCAGTGGCAGCATTGTGTCTTTGTCTTTGAATTCTTGGAGCACAGCACACAGTCAGCACTCAATAAAGGAATGAATTCCTAAACAAAATCAATACACTGACTCCGAATTTATTCCAGAGTTAAATTAGGAAGCAAGTCCTAATGTTACAAAAAGATGCCCATCCAACTCACTTATTCATCAAATATATGAGCGCTCGCTATGTGCAAAGCACTGGAGCACTGTATCAACAAAGCGCTGGGCGTGCAAAGCTGGGAGACACTGGTTCTGCCCTCAAGAAAGCTTACATTTTGGAGGTACAGACAAGGCTTAGAGGAATATGAATTCTAAGAAAACAGCTAGTACTTACTGAGCGCCACTGTTCTAAGAGCTTCACATGGCTTATCACAGTCCTATGCCAACCTTACAAGGTTGCACTTTTGTTCATGGTCTCACTTTACAGATGAGAAGGCTGAGGCTTTCAGAGGGTGAGAGATTTGTGATGGACAACTAGTAAGCAGTGGAGGTAGGATTTGGACCCAGCAGTCTCCTGATCCGTACGCCCAAGCACAATGCTCCAATAGGGCATGGGGAGCAATGAACTTTGGTTCGGGAAGCATCAAAGGAAAGCTTCACTGAAGAGGGGACATTTGAAATGAGTCTCCAAGGAGAGCAAGTTTTCCACAGATGCAGGAGGTAGGCAGCACATCCCAAGCTGCAAGAAAGATCTGGTGTGAGGTTTTTTTTTTTTAGTGGTTCTCAATCTTGGCTGTGCACTGAAGACACTCAGAGGGCTTAAAAGAGAACCAAGGCCCAGGCCCCACTCCAGAGATTCTGGATGGGGTGGTCTGGGTGCAGCCTGGCCATCAGGGAATTCTAAAGTGCAGCTAAGGGTGGCAAGCCACTGCTCCAAATGGGGAGACCTGGTGTAAAGCATGTAAAGCAAGACCTACCTGCAGTCGGCTGCTCCCTGGGTGTGCCAGGGTCCTGTCTGAGGAGATGGCAGAGCTTTCCTGCCCACCCCCACCCCTTCCAGGAACCCCAGACTGTCCAGACAGGTCTTGTGCTTCCTTCTTCACATTTTCCCAGTGTCTCACCAGTGTGACCTTCCTGTGGTTTAAGTTGCCAAACCCTCTTTACTGGGGAAATTCTAGTTTCCATCAAGGGCATGTGGGTTCTCCAGAATGTTACCCAGCTTTCAGTAGGAAGGAGCCAAGATCTGTGAGTCACAGTGAAGATAGCTGACATGAAAACCCTGGGTGGGTACTTATGGGCTGACATGGGCAGAGGAATGGAAAACCACCACACAGCCCACAGAACCCAGCAGGCAGGCTCAAAGGGGCAAGGGCGGGGAGAGGGCATCTGGCTCAATGACTGACTGCCACCCTCAGCACGCTGGACCCCACACACTGCCAGCTCGGGGGGAACAGTGAGGATCCCCTAGGGCCAGCAGATCCAGGATGTATGACTGCAGCCTGTAGGGCCAGGATTTCCCCTTCTTAGCCCCAGGCAGTGATTCTGGAACAAGGATCGAAAACAGTCGGTGACCTCAGCTCCCTCCCCTACTAGGGGTGTGACTTCGGCCCAGGGCCGTCTTGGGAGCAGGGCAGGGGCCCAGAGAGACAGATGTTAGAAGCATGGTGTACGTGTTGTTGGGGGGTGGGATACAGAGCAGTTCCACAGGATGTCCCAGAGCCTCCTGTTTCTCACAGAAGTGTGAACATCAGAGATAGTGTATGTGGACATTCAGAATTGGCCCATGAAGAGCTATAACCCATTAGCACTTGCCATCGTTACTGCCTGAGTCAGGTTCTCCTGCCAGAGCCCTCGGGAGGGCCTCAGGAAACGGAAACTTGCTGAGGCGGGGCAGAACCACCACCTGAGACAAGGAGCCTTCTTTCCCCAGGACAGGAGACCGCTCTGCCAGAGAGATGGTGACTGGAGACATTTTCAAGGGTAGACAGAGTCACCCTTGCGGCTGGCTAGGCTGTTCTAGCACTTTGGCCTTTCCCTCAGGAAATCTTCCTCCTCCCCGCCCCCATCCTGAACCCCTCCCCCTGCCCTCTAAGCCCAAGGCCTGTGGATCTTCTCTCCAAATGGAGATGGCCAATAAGTGAGAAAACAGCATCTCCCAGGTACTAATTCCTCCTGCTCTGTTGTAGAAAAATCGCATTATTCTGCTTTTAGATTTGTAGAAAAATGAATCTCATTAATTAAAAACTTGGCCTGTCTTTTAGGGACTACACCCTGAAGTATGTAAGGATAATGAGGCATCATGTTTGCCACTTAGTCTCAATTGGTCCAGAAAGAAAAAATGATGATAGATAAGATGAAATAATAAAGAAAATGTGACAAAATGTTAGCAGCTGGGAATCTGGCTGGGGGATATAGAGATGTTTGCATTATTTTTGCAACTTTTCTGTAAGTTTGAAATTATTTCAAAATGAAAGTTACAAAATAAAAATTAAATTAAATCTATATGATAAAAATGTATCTCTCTAAACTTACTTCTGATCCTCATTCATGTAAGTCAATCAACTGTTACGTAGTTATAATTCCCATGCATGTTCTACATTGTATTCTACTGTCTTCAATTAACCTTTCATATAAACATGTCCATATATCAGGGCCCTTGACTTCTTTTTCACTTTTAACGGACTTGTTGAATCTCATGTATTTATATACTATTGTCTTTCATGTATTAAGTTATTAAATTTCATTAAAGTATTCCCTTTTATTGGATATTAGCTTATTCCTTTTTAAAACCATTTTTGTTATTATATATAGCACTGTATTTTCTTTTGGCATACTTCCTGGGATAAAGTGTCTGAAGCTCCGGTTACATATTAACAGGTAGTTCTCCAGAAAAGTTTAACTAGCTGCCAACAATATATAATTTGTACCTATTTCCCTATAGCTTTGCCAACAGTAGCTTTCACAATTTTTATTTCTGATAACTGAAAGAATATATAGTGTGGCCTCTAAATTGTTTAAATTGACATTTTCACCATTGAACCATTGAATATAGGTCCACTAGCCTATTAGAAAATAGAGTCCCTAGGGAAGATGATCTGTAACGGATGGGTGTGTCAGCCAGTGGATCCCTGTGCAAACCTTTTCCTCAAGGAAGCCTTCCTTAAACCCTAGGCAGTCTCTCTTGCTTAGACTCTCATAGTCTCATGTCCCTTTCCTTCAGGGAGTTTATCACAGCTGTCATTTCACATGCATTTGGGAAATTCTTTCTTCCCTCACAAAACTGGAGCCCCACGAGGGGTTAGCTGTTGCTAGCATCTGGCATGTGCCTAGCACACAGTACCAATTACCAGCTGCTATTGAGTCTATACTGACTCATGGCAACCCCATGTGTGTCAGAGTAGAACTACACTCCATGGGGTTTTCAATGGCTGTAATCTTTTGGAATCTTTCTTCCAAGGTGCCTCTGAGTGGTTTTGAACCTCTAACTTTTGGTTAGTAGCTGAGTGCTTAACCATTTGCACCACCCAGGGACTCCTTGGCATACAGGAGGCACTCATAAATATTTGTTGAATAAATGAATCCTTAAAAACCTTGAGATTAATTATGCGAGAGATAAATTATGATATGAGTCTTTGCAAAAGGATTTATCACCAGATTTAATCATTCAGAAAACATTCAAGGAGCACCTACCACATCCCATGTACTGTGCTAGGTAAAGAAAACAGGGTCTCTGCCCTCAAGAACTGTACAGCCTGGTGGTGAGACCTATTGTCTCTGTTGTGGCTGCCCTGTTATCCTTTAAGGAAAGCTGCAGGAGGCAGGTGAAGCCGTTTCCCATATAGTCATGGCAAGGTGAGGCCATAGGGGACATGTTAGTACCAAGATTACAGAAACAGGCATGGCCCCCTAAGTGATGGCCTCCCATGGCCAGACTGTTCTGAATTCATTTAGACTTAGTACTAGAGAGGCAGGAAATATCAGCACTGGGAGAGAGCTCGACGTGGCCTAGCAAGTTCCTGTTCTCCTGGACCCCTAGGCAGGCCCCTCATCTCTGCTGATTACAGGATGGTATGATCTGGCAGGAAAAGGGGGCCACCTACCTCAGGGGTTGTTGTGAGGACTCAGTGAAATGCTTTGTTACGTGCTTAGAAAGGTGCCTGGAGCACAGTGAGTGCCCAACACCTGGGACTGGTGACGTGTTGTCCCCAGGGCCCTGCGCAGCAACGTGGAAACCTGCATCGCCCGACTGCCTATCCTAGATGCCACTTCAAAAAGCTCTTAGGTGTAGGTTTTTCAGTCAAGAGGAAAGAGAACTTTTTTTTTTCTCCTAAATTTTATTTATTTTATTGTTGTTGTTGGGAACATGTACAGCAAAACATACACCAATTCAAGTTTCTACATGTACCACGTACGGACATTGATTACATTCTTTGAGTTGTGCAACCATTCTCACCCTCCTTTTCTAAGCTGTTCCTCCCTGATTAACATAGACTCACTGCCCTCTAAGGTTCCTGTCTAAACTTTTGAGTTACTGTTGTCAATTCAGTCCCATGTAGAGAGTTCTTAAAAGAGCATAATGCTCAAGACAGACCTTTTTTGCTAGTTAAGTAAACTGTTGTTTGGTTTTAAGATGACTTCAGGGGATATTTTTGGTTTAAGGTTTAAAGATTACTGCAGGGCAATAGTTTCAGGGGTTTATCCACCCCTCCACAGCTCCAGAAAGCTAGATAGAGTCCATGAGAATTTAAAGTTGTGTTCTGCATTTTCCCTCTTTTGATTGGGATTCTTCTATAGAATCTTTGATCAAAATGTGCAGTAATAGTAGCCAGGCACCATCCAGTTCTTCTGGTCACATGGCAAAGGAGGCAGGTGTTCATGGAGGCTTGTTTTTTTGTTTTTTGGTTTTTTTTAATTTTAATGCAAAGCAGCTTAAATGGAAACTGACCTCACTTTGGGTGTCTGAGGTGGTTTGAGGGGGATGAGGGTGTGAATGAGCCAACTCGGCAGGAGGCACAGACGCTTACTTAGCTTGTTTCCCCAGCGTCGATGGAGAGCAGGGCAGGGTCAAAGGCTGGCTTGGAGGAGGGACGACCCTCAGGACCAGCCAGCTGGGATCTGGCAAGCCATGACTTTTTCCTCAGACGCTTTGCCTCTAAAGCTGCCCTTGCTCCTTTTCAGGGCTCTTAGCACATGACAATAATCCTCTTGGCCCTGTACATAGACTGTCTCTCTCACCTTAGCTTCTTTATGGCTGTCTCTCTCCTGACTGGCTTCCTATCTGTCTCCACTCCCTCAATAACTTTCGGTGCAATTGACCCTAGGATGCCTCCTCAGCCCTGACTGTTCCTCTCAAGTGCGCAACTCTAACTCTAGCTCTTCTCGGTCTCTTACTTCAAGCTCCTGAGAGGGAGAGCCTGACTGATCTAGCAAACTTTTTCAAGCCGGTTCCCAATTGGGTATTTGAAAAGGGGATTTAAAACATTCCAAGTCCCCTAACATCTAATCTCCTCCCTGTCTGATCTTCCTCTCCTTCCTCCTGATGAAATGTTTTCCTTTTGCGTGTAGAGATGGCTACTACATCAGCACAAATTCTTCCCTATTTCCTGGCTTAAAACATAAACTCTCTGCTCAGTTTCCCAAGCTAAGAAAAAAAACAAAAACTTTCTCTTCCAACATACTGTATACAACGTATGCTGGCTTTCACACTATTGTCTCACCTGGATTGTGACATCTCTAATTTGAAAGTCTTTGTTCTAGGGCTGAGCTTCTCAAACTTTAGCCCTAAAGTTACAGGTTTAGAGGTTATGTGTGTAAACTGTGGGATAAGAATAGCCTGCAGAGTTTACTGCGTGATCTCACAGATTCCTAAATCTCACCCCCAGAGATTCAGATTCAGTAGGCCTGGGGTACAGTCCAACAATTTGTATCACCCCCAGGTGATGCTGATGCTGCCGGTCTACCAACTACGCTTTGAATAGGACTGTTCTTGGACCCAGCCCTGGTGGTGTGGTTGTTAAGAGCTCGGCTGCTAACTGAAAGGTCAGCAGTTGGAATCCAACAGCTGCCCCTTGGAAACCCTGTGGGGCAGTTCTACTCTGTATCGACTCATAGCAAGGGGTTTTGGTGTTCAGATCTTCAGTCCTCACCCTGAGACAAGGAATGCCCCTGACTTAAAGTTGACGAGAAGAACAATGAGGGGGAAAAAATGCAGGAAAGAAATATCTCAGGTATTAACCTACCCCATGCATTTACCTCTGAATTGAATCCCCCTTTGCAAGGTGAGGTTCTGTGCAGCAGTGATCAGGTGGCACAGCTCTGGACTGGCAGAGCCTGGATTCAGATGCTTGACCTGCGTGCCTCCTGCCAGCTCACTGTGTCAGCTGTGAAGCTGAATTAATGCAAGATCTGATCATCATTGACACAACCATTCCCAGGCTGTTCTAATATGGGTGGTCAGTGGTGTCATCTCTGCATACAAAGGATGATGTTCACAAACGCACATGTATCTGCCCCTGAAGCACACCTGATAAACTCACCCCTCCTCAGATTAGGGTGCTGTGAGCGAAGACAAGCCAGCCCTGTTGGGGAGGCATTCCCACTCATGGGTCTTCCACGCCTGGCCTGAACAGGATCTCCAGACAGCATAAGTTTGACCGATGTCTCAAGACTGGTCTAGGCTATTACCGGCTGGGCTAGAATTCCTAATTAATGACCATATGTTACAGGGAGCAGATAGTTCTAACCCAGTAGTTCTCAAAGTGTGGTCCCTGGACCAGCAGGATCAGCATCACCTGGGAACTTGTTAGAAATGCAAATACTTAGGTCCTGCCCCAGGCCATCTGAAGCAGAATCTTTGGGGGTGGGGCCCAGCAACCCATAGTTACACATGCCTTCAGATAATTCCAATGCACTAAAGTTTGAGAGCCTCTGTTCTAGTGAAGGAGCCCTGGTGGCCCACTGGTTAAGAGCTCAGCTGCGAACCAAATGGTCGGCAGTTGGAATCCACCAGCTGCTCCTTGGAAACCCTGTGGGGCACTTTTACTGGGTCCTATAGAGTCGCTAGGAGTCGGAATCGACTTCACGGCAACAGGTTTTTTGGTTTGGTTCTAGTGAAGTAATTAATCAGATTTCTAGTGTGGTATAAAGATTTGGGAGGATTTGGTTTGGTGAGACACACCCGTGGAGGAGGCTGCGAAGCATGTACTAATCCGCGGAGTCAACTCTAAGCTCTCCCGCCTAGCTTGGTTATAGCCTTGCCGCAGAAAGGATTTATTGCCGGGATAGTCTTGTTACTGTGGTAACTCTTGTACTCTGCCCAGGCTCTTCCGCTGAGAGTGGTAATATTCACTAAGACACTAGGTAACCGAGTGTTGACCCTGCTCTTCAGGTCTTTCCACGCCACAGCCCAGGGATATAATGTGTTGTTACTGTGGACAGACTGAATGACAAATCCTGGCCCAAGAGGTCTTGTTAGTGTGTTTTTTACAGTGTTCAGCAACTTTCAATTTCCTGTTTTAGGGGAAAAAAGCAAATATTGTACGTTAAGGAGGGAGTTATTTCATATGGTGGGGAAAAAATTATCAGTCTCTGGCAATTAAAAAATTAAATGCCAGTCTATTATTTCTTGAAGTGAGATAAGTAATGTGGGGCAGAATTTTTTTTTTGAGGTATAATTCACGTATCACAAAATTCACCTTTTTAAAGAGTATAATTCAGTGGTTTTTAGTAGTATATTCACAAGGCTGTACAATCATCACCACTATGTAACTCCAGAGCATTTTCATCACCCCAAAAAGAAACCTCGTGCCCATTAGTTTTTCCATAACTGTCAGTATTAAGTTTTTTTAAAGATTTTGTTTCTTTCTTTATTGCAGCTTGTCAATTTTCACACGCACACACCCCTGATGGAATTTTGATTGGGATTTGACTCGATGTATGAATATGGAGAACTGAGCCTTCCAATTCATGAGAATGATATATTTAGGTCTTCTTTAATTTCTCTCAGCTATGTTTTGTAATTTTCTTATAGAAATTATCACAGGTCAGGTTCTCTGGAAGCAAACAACGAGATGGAATTTGGGATGCAAAATGTTCATTAGGGATCAACACCTATGACAGGAAGGGAGAGGAAGCAGGATTGATCAGAGGAAGAAGTTGAACTGCAACTGTGATGCAGTCAGCCATCCCAGTCAGGAGCTCTGGAGCCAACACTGTCAGCCAGAGTTGTCCCACTTCATGCCAAAATTATTTAAAAAATTACTCTACACCTAGCATGGGGAAAGATGGAAGTAACATAAACACAATTTACACCTTTCCTCTTAGCACCATTTACAGATTGCTGCTTTGCCTTGGTAGACGATTTGGAGTAAAGCCCTTTTTCGTTGAAATGTGGAGAAAATGAACTATATAACTTAGTTCTGTCCTCTTCCCCTCTCAACCCCCCATATTACAATATAAAGAGTGCACTGTCAGGTATTTGCCCTGCAGTCTATTCTCCCAAAAAGTCCATAGAAATAATCTGGTATTCAAATTTGTTTTATCCAGATTAATAAAGCTTTGCTCCTATATAGTACTTTTATTGGGACATTGAAACAATTTTGTAATATATGAAAGTCATGTCATAAACCTTTTACTTGGATTATGACAATTTATTATATGAATATACCACAGTTTGTTTATCTAGTCACCTGTCGAAGGTCATTTGGGTTGTTTCCATTTGTTAACTATTATGAATAAAGCTGCTATGAACATTCATGTATAAGTGCTTGTGTAGATATGCATTTGTACTTCTTTTCGGTAAATACCTAGGAGTGGGATTTCTGGGTTATATGTTAAGTGTATGTTTACTTTTACAAGACATTGCCAAGCTGTTTTCTTAAGTGGCTGTATCAGTTATCTATTGCTGTATCCAGGCATGGACCAGTAATGTGAAATTTGCCTCCAAAAATGGGGGGTACCAAGAGACCAAAGAAAGAGGTGGGCAACTCCAGTGTGGCAGCAAAGGATCTTATTAGGGAGACTTACATACAATGTGAGTCCTGGGCAGTCACAGGACCAAAGAAGATCTCTGTGCCCCACAGTGGGAGGACAATAGTGGCTACATGCCAGGGATTTATGTAAGGATGAATTAGCAAACTGTAGTGAACTAGTGGACCACATGAGGGCGCTCTCATTCAGCCTCGAAAAGCCTATTTCCCCTTCAGTCCACCCCTCTGACAATCTGGCAGGTTTCCCCTCTTGTGCCATAGCATGAGAGACCTCATTCCTTCCCCACCAGGAAAAGATAATAGAAGTGGGGTTGGCCAGGCACCATATGGTGCCTACACACATATGCAAGAGACAGAGAAAATTACTGTGTGCCCTAACAGGAGGAAGGCTTCTCTGATAAGGAGAAGGAGCCGAGACAGAGAGGGCAACTCAATTCCCAGCCTCCTTATCAGATAATATTCTGGGCCCAAGGCCGTTACTTAAGCAGCCTGGATGGGAGGTGTAGAGGCAAACCATTCCCCCAACATGCTGTGTAACAGATGACCCCAAAACTCAGCATCTTAAAACATTTACTATTTCTCAGTTCCAGTGGGTTAAGAATTTAGGAGTGGCTTAGCTGAATTTTTCTGGATCAGGGTCTCTTGTAGGGTGGAGACAAAATGTTGACCAGGGCTCCAGTCATCCGAAGGCTTGATTGAATCCGGAGGATCTGCTTCCAAAGATGACTAACTCACATAGTTGTTGGCAAAAGTCTCAGTTGCTTCCTGGCTGTTGGCAAGAGGTCTCAATTCCTCTCCATGTGAGCTTCTCCATAGGGCTGCTTGAGTGTCTTCACAATATGGTAGCTGCTTCTCCAGAACAAATGATCTGAGTCAGAGCAAGATCTAGCCTTGGAAGTCACATATTATCACTTATCCTGTATTCTGCTGGTGACAAATACCCAGGGAATGAATACTAGGAAGCAGAGATCATTGGGAGTTATCTTGGAGGTTGACTACTACAGTGGCTGTACCATTTTGTATTCCCACTAGCATTGTATGATATTTCCAGTTGTTCTACATTCTCACCAGACATTTGTATTAACAGACTTTTAAAATTTTAGCCATTCTTGTGGGTATGTAGTGGTATCTCATTGTGGTTTGAATTTGCATTTCCCTAATGACTAACAATGTTGAACATCTATTCATGTGCTTATTTGCCATCAAAAGAGACTAATAAATGTGTCTATCTCCAGTGGGCTGAGCAAGAGGAAAGGGTGGATAGTGTCAGGGTGGGAGTAAGACTTCTCTCTATATATACAGTTTTTTAAAAGCTTTATTGAGATATAATTCACATACTGTATAATTCATCCATTTAAAGTTACAGATCAGTGGTTTTTACTATATTCACAGAGTTGTGCAACCATCAACACAATCTAATTTTAGAACATTTTCATTAATCCAAAAGGAAACTCTGTATCCATTAGCAGTCACTCCCCCATTCCTGGCCTCCCTTACCCAAGCCCCAGGCAACAACTTCAATTCTCTTGGGTATATATATATATATATATATATATATACATAGAAGTAAAAAAGTTCAACATTTTGAGGAATTGCCAAAATGTTTTCCAAACTGGCTGCATCATTTTACATTCCTATCAGCAATGTATTAGGGTTTCAACTTCACATCCCTGCCAACATTTGTCTGTCTTTTGGATTATAGCCATCCTAGTGGTATAAAGGAAACACTGGTGGTGTAGTGGTTAAGTGCTATGGCTGCTAACCAAAGGGTTGGCAGTTCAAATCCACCAGGCGCTCCTTGGAAACTCATCGGGCAGTTCTACTCTGTCCTTTAGGGTCACTATGAGTCGGAACTGACTTGCTGGCAATGGGTTTAGTGGGTATGAAGTCTGTCTCATTACGATTTTGATTGTTCAATTTTGATTGTCATGTCCCTAATGACTAATGATGTTGAGCATCTTTTCATGTGTTTATTGGCCATTTGTATATCTTCTTTGGAGAAATGTCTATTCCAACCCTTTGCCCATTTTTGAAATTGAATTATTTGTCTTTTTATTACTGAGTCTTAAGAGTTCCTTATATGTTCTGGATACAAGTCAGATGTATAATTTGCAAATATTTTTGCCCATTCTGTAGACTGTCTTTTCATTTTCATGAAGGGTCCTTTGAAGCACAGAAGTTTTTAATTTTGATGCAATTTATCTATTTTTTCCTTTAATTTGACATATCTATGTCTTTTTGCATATATTGCAAAAATATTGGCTCACTCACATGGCTGTTGACAAGAGCCTCAGTTTCTTGCTGGCTGTTGGCAAGAGGTCTCAATTCCTCTCCATGTGGGCTTTTCCATAGGGCTAATTTCATTTTTGTACCATATGAATATATTTCCTAGTTTAAAACAAAGTCTTTAATTTGAAAAGTAAATAGTGCCACAAGGGAACTTTCTGGAATAATAGAAGCATTCAGTAGCTTATTTTGGGTAGTAATTACACTGGTGCATAAAATTATCAAAACCCTCGTAACTGAACAATTAAGACCCATGCATTTTATTGTATATAAGTTAAGCCTCAATAAAATAATAATAATATAAGAAATAAATGGTGCCACTTAAAAAAATGAAATAATTAAAATTTGAGGAATGGTCTACAGTTGATGCAATAAAATTGTCTTCAAAATAACATGCTAGCAATAGATCACTTTTGCCTTGTGGTATTAATCCATTTCTCATTACTGTTGATGAGGAAATTTCAGATTAGCAAATGTATTATAAAATAAAATAAGGCAGGTTAACTTGTCTGAGGCAATATAACCTTAACAAATATCAAGAAATAGTATCAACTTCATGATTACACATAGCTAAGTAAAGGAAAAATCACATACATTACTTGATGTAAATACAAAAATATGGAGTTTAATTTTTTAAACAGTAGGCTCCTGGGAAGACAGACCTAATGATCTACTTCCAAAAGTCACAACCTTGAAAACCCTATGGAGCAATTCTACTCTGCACACATGGGGTCACCATGAGTCAGAATCAACTTGATGGCAACTAACAACAACAATAGGCCCACTCTCCAAATAAGCATATTTTATTACTTATCTATTATAAAGTCAGAATCAACTTGACCACAATGGGTATTACAAATCATACTTACCAGAAGAATGAAAAAGTTTTTTTGCATGTTTGTAGGAGTTTAAAATTTGGTGTTTTCCTTAATTTTATTCTAATTTTCATTTTAAAACTAAGTAGTATGTACACAAGCAGCTGGTATAGTACAATACTGTCAAAACAAAAAATATTAGTTTCTAGTAAGAAATTATATAATTACCTGATGTGATAGTTAAGGTTGTGTATCACCTTGGCTGGGCCCTGATTCTCAGTGGTTTGGCAGTTATGATGTAGCTTGGCAGTCATATGATGACGTGATCACTTCCATGATGAGATTTGATATAATGTGATCACCTCCATGATAAGATCTGCTGTGAGTAGCCAATCAGTTGAAAGGGAGTTTCCTTGAGAGTGTGGCCTGCATCGAATATAAGTGGACTTTCTGACAAGGCATGTGGGCTTTTGCTCACTCTGGATCCGGCAGCTGGCTCCTGTTCATCTGACTTCCAGTTCTTGGGACTTGAGCAAGTGGTTTACCTGCTGTCTTGCCTGTTGATCTGGGATATGTTGATCTTCACAGCCTGTGAGCAAGAGCCCTGCTGTCTGACCTGCCAATCTTGGGTTCGTCAGAACATGTGGTTATGTGTATCAGGAGAAGCCTCTATCCTGACCCAAGGATTTAGGATGTTCCAGCCTCTACAACCGTGTGAGCCATTTCCTTGATATAAATCTCTATATATATATGTTTATACATTTTGTTGATCTTGCTTCTCTAGAGAACCCACCCTAAGACATTTGGTATCAGGAGTGGGATGTGATTTCAATAAACCCCTTGATGTGAAGTCTGATACTGTGATCATCTTAACATCCAAATGTCTTCATCTGGCCCATGAGACCACCCCAGATTGCACCCCTTCCATATCTCAAGCCCCACTGGTGCCTCACAACAACCCTGAGAGGAGGAGTCATTATGTCCTTACTGTAAGGAGGAAAATGAGACGGGAAGTCATTTGCTCAAGACTGACAGTCAGTAAATGTGACAGCCACATCTTCAGTTAAAATCTCTGAATTTGCCTCCAACCAGTGCTCTTACCCAGTTCCTGAAGAAAGAATCCACTGTATAAGATGGAGAGTTCTTCCTGGGGAAGAAAGAGATGCTGATGAGGCAGAAATTATTCAGAGGTTGAAGGAAGGTGATGAAGAGAAAGACGCTGTTACTTATGGGAATAGGGAAGTCAGTAAGGGGAAGTGTTTGTGAGAAAGAAAACTTGCAATCCTAGACCAGGAAGAAAGGCTGTACTTTCTTCTAGGAGACAAAGAACAGTTTTATAAACATCTCCTCATGCCTTCTTCTCCACCTAGGGTCATCCTCTCAGTGATAGTCTAACTGCCTTCTCCAGTCAATCAAGGAATGGAATGGGATAGCCCTCGATTCTTTACTCTCTTCCACTTCACATTCAATCATTAAATCTAAATAGTTCTGCCCCCAGAAACTTCTTAGCTCATGTCCATCTCACAGTAGGTCCAATGGGTCCTCAAACCCATCCTGTAGTGATTTCCCCAGTTCCAGAATGCATAATTAGAATAAATACACTCAACAACTGGTGGAACCTCCACACTGGATCCTAGATAAATGGAATAAGGGCTATTATGGTGGGAGAACCTAGTGGAAGCCATTAGAACTGCCCCTACCTAGGAAAATAGTAAACCAAAAGCAATACCACATTGCTGGAGGGATTGCAGAGATTACTGCCACCATTAAGAACTTGAAGGATGCAGGGGTGCCGATTCCCACCACATCCCATTCAATTTGCCTATTTGGCCTGTGCAAAAAACAGATGGATTTTGGAGAATGACAGTGGATTATCAAAAACTTAAACAGGTGGTGACTCCAATTGCAGCTGCTGTTCCAGATATAGTTTCATTGCTTGAGCAAATTAATACATCTCCTGGTACCTGGTATGCAGCTATTGATCTGGCTAATGCCTTTTTCTCCATACCTGTTTTGAAGGACAACCAGCAGCAGTTTGCCTTCAGTTGGAAAGACTAACCATACACCTTCAGTGTCCTACCTCAGAGCTATATCAACTCTCCAGCCCTATGTCATAATTTAGTCCGCAGGAATCTTGATTGCCTTTCCCTTCCACAAGACGTCACATGGGTCTATTATATTGATGAAATTATGCTGATTGAACCTAGTAAGGAAGAAGTGTCAATAACTCTGGATTTATTGGTAAAATATTGTGTGCTAGAGGGTGGGAAATTAAGCCAACAAAAATTCAGGTGCCTTCAACCTCAATGAAATTTCTAGGGGTTCAGTGGTGTGAGGCATGTCAAGATATTCCTACAAAAATGGGGAATAATTTATTGCATCTGGCCCTTCCCACAACTAAAAAGGAGGCACAACGTCCAGTGGGTCTCTTTGGAATTTGGAGGCAACATATCCTTCATTTGGGTGTGCTACTCCAGGCTATTAATCAAGTGGGACTCAAAAAGCTGCTAGTTTTGAGTGGGGCCCAGAACAAGAGAAGGCTCTACAACAGGTTCAGGCTGTTGTGCAAGTGGCTCTGCCACTTGGGCCATGTGATCTGGCTGATCCAATGGTGCTTGAATTGGCAGATAGAGATGCTGTTTGGAGTCTATGGCAGGCCCCTATTGGAAAATCACAGTACAGACCCTTAGGATTTTGGAGCAAAGCCCTGCCATCCTCTGCAGATAACTACTCTCCTTTTAAGAAACAGCTTTTGGCTTGTTACTGGGCCTTAGTAGAGACTGAACACTTAACTGTGGGCCACCAAGTCACCATGTGGCCTCAGCTGCCCATCATGAACTGGGTGCTTGTCTGGCCCACAAAGCTGTAAAGTTAGATGTGCACAGCAGCACTCCATCATTAAATGGAAGTGGTATATACGGGATCGGGCCAGAGCAGGACCTGAAGGCACAAGTAAGTTGCATAAGGAAGTGGCCCAAGTGCCCATGGTCTCCACTCCTGTCACACACTACCTTCCATCTCCCATTCTGCACCTATGGCTTCATGAGGAGTTCCTTATGATCAGTTGACTGAGGAAGGGAAATCTTGTGCCTGGTTTACAGATGGTTCTGCACAGCATGCTGGCACCAGTCAAAAGTGGACAGTGGCAGCACTGCAGCCTCTTTCTGGGACCTGCCTGAAGGACAGTGGTGAAGGGAAATCATCCCAATGGGCAGAGCTCTGAGCAGTGCACCTGGTTGTTCACTTTGCTTGGAAGGAGAAATGGCCACATATGTGACTGTAAACTGATTTGTGGGCTGTGGCCAATGGTTTGGCTGGATGGTTAGGGACTTGGAAGGAACATGATTAGAAAACTGGAGACAAGGAGGTATGGGGAAGAGGTATGTGAATAGACCTCTTTGAATGGGCCAAAGAAGTGAAGATATTTGTATCTCATGTGAATGCTGTCTGTCATGGATTGAATTGTGTCCCCCAAAAATATGTGTATCAACTTGGCTAGGTCATGATACCCAGTATTGTATGATTGTCCCCCGTTTTGTCATCTGATATGATTTTCCTGTGTGTTAGAAATCCTATCACTATGATGTTAATGAGATGGATTAGCAGCACTTATGTTGATGAGATCTACAAGATTAGATTGTGTCTTAAGCCAATCTCTTTTGGATATAAAAGAGAGAAGTGAGCAGAGAGACAGGAGGACCTTGTACCACCAATAAAGCAGCACCAGGAGCAGAGCACATCCTTTGGATCTGAGGTCCCTGGACTTGAGAAGCTCATAGACCAGGGTAAGATTGATGACAAGGACCTTCCTCCAGAGCCGATAGAGAGAAAGCCTTCCCTTGGAGCTGATGCCCTGAATTTGGACTTGTAGCCTACTAGACTGTGAGAGAATAAATTTTTCTTTGTCAAAGCCATCCACTTGTGGTATTTCTGTTATAGCAGCACTAGATAACCAAGATGCTCACCAAAGGGTGACCTAGGCAAAGAAGGATTTTAACAATCAAGTGGATAGGATGACGCATTCTGTAGAAACCAGTCATTCTCTTTCTCCATCCACTCCTGACATTGCCCAATGAATGGGCTCATGAACACAGTGGTCATGGTGGCAGAAATGGAGGTTATGCAAGGGCTCAGCAACATGGACTTCTGCTTACCAAGGCCAACTTGGCTACAGCCACTGCTGAGTGCCCTATCTGCCAACAGCAGAGACCAACACTGAGTCTCCGATATGGCACCATTATTCAAGGTGATCAGCCAGCAACCTAGTGGTAGGTTGATTACATTGGACCGTCTCCATCATGAAAGGGCAGCGTTTTGTTCCTCCTGGAATAGACACTTACTCTGGATGTGGATTTGCCTTCCCTGCATGTAATGCTTTTGCCAAAACTACCATCTGTGGACTTACAGAATGCCTTATCCACCATCATGGTATCTCACACAGCATTGCCTCTGATCAAGGGACTCACTTCACAGCAAAAGAAGTGCAGCAATGGGCTTAATGCTCATGGAATTCACTGGTCATACCATGTTCCCCATCATTCTGATGCAGGCAGCTTGATAGAATGGCCTTCTAAAGACACAATTACGACACCAGCTAGGTGGCAATACTTTGCAGGGTTGGGACAATGTTCTCCAGGAGGCTTTATATACTCTAAACCAGCATCCAATATTGGTGCTGTTTCTCCCATATCCAGCATTCGTTGGTCCAGGAATCAAGGGGTAGAAATGGGAGTGGCACCACTCACTATTATCCCTAGTGATCCACTTGCAAAATTTTTTTCTTCCTGTCCCCATGACCCTATGCTCTGCTCTGCAGGTCTAGAGGTCTTAGTTCCAAAGGCAGGAATGCTCCCACCTGCAGACACATCACTAATTCCACTGAACTGGAAGTTAAGAATGCCACCCAGCCACTTTGGGCTCCTTATGCCTCTGGATCAACAGGCAAGCTGGTGCGACTGATCCTGATTACCAAGAGGAAATCAGATTGATATTACATAATAGGGGCAAAGAAGAGTATGTCTGGAATGCAAGAGATCACTTAGGATGTCTCTTAGCACTACTATGCCCTGTGATTAAAGTCAATGGAAAACTACAGCAATCCAATTCCAACACGACTAGTAACGGCCCAGACCCTTAAGGAAAGAAAGTTTAGGTCACCCCATCAGGCAAAGAACCACAACAGCTGAGGTGCTTGCTGATGGCAAAGGGAATATGGAATGGGTGATGGAAGAGAGTAGTTCTAAATACCAGTTACAAACATGTGACCAGTTGCAGAAACAAGGACTGTAATTGTTATTTCTGCCTTGCATGTGTGCATCAAATATTTTTTTCTTCACTTATATAAGATGTAAACAGGTCTAGTGTATTTTCAGTTGCATGTGTGTTAGTTGCATCATGTTAGGTGCAAGGATGATTTTATAATTGTCTTTATGCAGAGATTACGTATGTTTTAAGTAGATGTGTACAGGTGCCAAGTTGACAAGGGGTGGACTGTGTGTCCACTTGGCTGTGCCATGATTCTCAGTGGTTTGGCAGTTATGATGCAGTTTGGCAGTCATATGATGACGTGATCACGTCCATGATGAGATCTACTTTGAGTAGCCAATCAGTTGAAAGGGAGTTTCCTTGGGGGTGTGGACTGTATCAAATATAAGTGGACATTCTGGAAATTGTGGGATTTTGCTCACTCTGGATCCTGCAGCTGGCTCCTGTTTGTCTGACTTCCAGTTCTTGGGACTTGAGCTAGCAGCTTACCTGCGGTCTTGCCTGTTGATCTTGGGATTCGTCAATCTTCCCAGGCTGTGAGCAAGAGCCCTGCTGTCTGACCTGCCAGCCCCTGTGGCTACATGAATCAGGAGAAATTTCTATCTTGACCCGTGGACTTGGGACATTCCAGCTTCTACAACCACGTGAGCCATTTCCTTGATACAAATCTCTCTATATGTATATTTATATGCTTTACTGGTTTTGCTTCTCTAGAGAACCCAGCCTACGACACTTGATTTCACTTTTTAAGCTTAGGAGGGAAAACATTATAAGGGACAATTATCAGAAAAAACTAACTCTATTCCTATTGCTGTCTTGGGTAAATGCACTCAGTTTCACCCTACTTCCATCAGCTCTCACTTGCTCTCATCTGTCTAGCTACTTATCCAAACCCTGCATACCATCACTTTTGAATGTGAGAATATATATAATGTGCTTGTGTGAACATGATGATTTTCTAGAATATAGACATTTGTTTCTAAGTGTGTGTATATGTGTGTATCCTTCTCTAGATGTGGGAGCTGTCATCTATGTGTGCATATGCCCAGGGTTTCTTATCTGTAGCCAGGTATCTATGTAGGTGAGAGTGGATATGAGCTGCATTCATCTATGGGTGTGTGCATACTCTCTTAAAGGTGTATTCTTGGGTGTTGTGAACCAAAGGTGGACCTGGAGTCCCTGAGGAGGATATGCATGAATTTCAAGCAGCCATGCTCCTACTCACAAAAGAATGTAATTTTATACACATTAGGAGCTTTCTGATTTATAGTGATAATCATAAAAAGGGGGCAGGGAAGGGAATTAATATTTACTGAGCACCCTACATGTTAAGTGCCATGTTAGGCACTTTATTGCTGTTATCTCACATAATCTTCACAACTACCCTAAGTAGGTCCAAATCATCCCAAGTTTATGGATGAGTAATATGAGGCTTATCTAAAGCAACATAGTGAGAAGTGGCAGGGCGGTCTGATTTCAGCACCTGTATGTTCATTCTCTCACTACAAAGTCTCAACGGAAATGTGAGAGAATTTCTCCAGAGAAAATAAAAATGATGATTCATGAGCATTTAATTAGATCTCGCTCCAGTTTTTAGTGATATGAAAGTAGCTTTAATATTTTTATTAAGAAGGCTTGCTTCACATTTTATTTTTATATACAAGAATTATGGATGTTTGCTTAAGGCCATAAAATTGAAAGGACTTTGGGCTTTGGTTTTATTGCAAACCAGAATAATCTCCTGACAGGGAAGATCATTCTCTCTTCTCTGGGCTCCATGATTTCTCTTTCATTTCTCCTCCCACTTCCCTGTTTCTCCCCAGTGTCCTTCAGAGGATCCTTTCTCTGCTCACATCCTGCATAACCACTGCTTAACCTTTCTCCAGCTCACACCTCTTCCCTGCTCTCCAGACACGTCTACCTAGATAGCTTCTTCGGCTTTCCAACACAACAATTCCAAAGCCAACTCATCTTCTTTATCCACCCCTGCACGGCCTGTTTTTCTCTTGTATTCTCCATCTTGGCATCACCACCCACCCGGCCACTCAGGCAAGAAATTTGGCAATCACTTTGGACACTTCCCAACTACATCCAAAAAGTCTCGAGGTCCTCTCATTTTTTTCTCAGTTGCTCTCAAATGCATCCTTTTTATTTCTATGCCCTCTGCCATTGCCTTGGTTAGTCATGGCCCACACCACCTGTCGCCTGGACCACTCGCAGCAACTGGTCTCTAGCCCCCAACCAAAGTCCCTTTCAGTGTGTACCCCCACCTCCAGTTCTACAGCTGCCTCTCAAAGTAAACTATTATCTCCTTCCTCAACCTAAAATCTTTTTCTAATTCCTTTGTACCTACAGGATAATAGCATAAAAGGCCCTGCACATTCACCTATTTTTTTTCCCAGCCACTTCTCCCACTTTACATTTCAATATTAAATTCCATGTATTAAACTATTTGAAGTTTCTAGAAGACACTATGCTATTTTAGGCTTCACTGAATTTGGTATATACACACCTCTACTTTGCTTTCCTGGCTTCCAATTATTGGTTTTTCAAGCAATTAGTCTAACGATTAGTCTTTCAGAATCCATCTTCTTTGGGAATACTTCCTTTGTGACATGTGCTCTTTTCTATCCTTCCTTTATTGTCACTGTATAGCTTTGTTCTTAGGTGTGGCTCCCTTTCCTAGACTGTCAGATCCTTGAGGGCACCGCAATGCCTAATCCATTGCCGTTGAGTCCATTCCTACTCATACTGACCCTATAGGACAGAGTAGAACTGTCCCATAGGGTTTCCAAGGCTGTAATTTTTTACAGAAGCAGACTGCCACATTTTTTCCCACGGAGCAGCTGGTGGGCTTGAACCGCCAACCTTTTAGTTAGCAGCCAAGTGCTTTAACCACTGTGCCACAAGGACTCCTTACACAAGCTATTTAAAAAAAAAACCAAACCCATTGCCATGGAGTCAATTCTGACTCATAGCTATAGGACACACTAGAATTGCCCCATAGGCAATTTACAAGGCTATAAATTAATTTAATATTGATTAATGTTAGTTTTCTTAGGGATGATAATGATATTGTAGTCAACTAGAATGTCCTTCCTGTTAGGAAGTGACGTTCAAGATTTTAGGGGAAAAGTTTGATGATGCTTGCAACTTACTTTCAAAGAGTTCATTTTTAAAAAGCAGACATATACAGATACAGCAAATGTGGGAAACTGATAAAAAAATTTATAAGAAATGTGAATATTCTTTGTACTAATTTTGCAACCTCTCTGCCTAGTTGAAAACTTTTAAAATAAAACGTGTGGGAAAATGCCAAGAACGCAACCAAAATAATCTTTTGAATTTAAGTGTCAACATTGCTCTTGACCTTTCTCCCTATGAAACCTGCTACATGGTTCTTCCATTGCCATGATCACCCCCGTAAGGTCACTGCAGGTCAATCAGGTATGTGTTTTAAAGCTGAAAGGCACAATCATCCCTCAAAAACACTTCTACAGTTTACTCTCCAAGTTGGCCAATCATCACTAGGCTGTTCAATTTTTTTTTTGTTTAAATGGTATCATATTTCACTTCAGAAGCTTAAGCAAATAAAAATGTACTTCCCAATTGGCACATATCATTTGCGGAGAGCAACCATTGGAGGTTTTCATCTGGGAAAACTTGAGGTGATAGGAAGCAGCAAATGTTGGAGGAAGTAGTCTTGTTTTATTCAGTCCTTTCAGAAATTCCAAGTCTCTAGCAAGGGCTAGTTATTTTTTGTTACTGTGTAGGTGAGAAGAATTTCACTCTGCTCTTAAATTTCCATCATATTCACATGGAAATTAATAGAAAAGTATTTATCATTTTTATTTAAAAGTTAATGAACCTAGGTACATATGCAGGAGAACTGAAACATTATCTGCCAAAAAACTTGTATACTTTGACTCTTTAGAACTGCATTATTGATAAGAGCCAAAAAGAGGAAACAACTCAAATGTCTATTGTGAGATATATGCCATTTAAACATGGCTGCACTACTGACAACTGCAGCACCCACAGGCCTCTATGCTGTATACAACATGTTGGAGACTTGTCAGCGATAAGAATGAGATTAGGCACGACTTGTTTTCCCAAACCTATCGCCCTGTTACTGATTGGCTTGTTTACCTGAATTCCTTCTCCCTTGCCCGAAACTTATTGTTACTCACCCAAAGCCCATTGTTCTGTTATTTGCTTCACTGCTTGCTGTATTGACTATAAATAAACTCCTGAGACTGAAGACAGGGTCGACTCCTCAGAGTGACCCTCCTGGCCCCACTTCTCTGTAAGAGTTGTGCAGTTGGTTACTGTCTTCGCCGTAGCTGACAACCGTCGCCGCTGTGACAGTCTATCAACCAATGAATTAAAAAATGTGGCATATCCATACAACGGAATATTATTCAACCATAAAGAAGAATGAAGTGCTGATACCTGCTACAACATAGATGAGGCTTGAAAACATTAAGCGAAGTAAAAGCAGACACAAAGGCCACATACTGTATTACACGAAACATCAGAAAAAGCAAATCCATAAAGACAGAAAGTTTATTAGTGTTTTCCAGGAGCTGGGAGAAGAGAGAAATGGGAGTGACTGCTAATGGGCATGGGGTTTCTTTATGGGAGGCTGAAAACGTTCTAGAGTTAGATAATGGAGGTAGTCGCACAATTCTGTGACTATACTAAAAACTTGTATACTTTAAAAGGATGAAAACTATGATATCTGAATTATGTCTCAATTAAAAAAAAAAATAATGAAAAGCAACTTTCTACTTGGTCCCATTTAGAACGACAGTCAAGGCTGATCCCAGGAGCACGCTGGGTATGACTGCAACTTCCGCAGCTTCCAAGTCACCACTGTCCAGAGTGAAGAGTGGCCCCAGGGTACTGACAAAACTCCCCATCCTCTGCTCCCTCAGCCCTCAGAGGAGCATCACCATTATGGCCCTTGGCATTTTAGGGCCAGTCTCAGCAAACCCCTCATTCCTGTGCACCACTAGAGTCCCGGCACTCCCTCCAAGACCAATCCTCATGCAAATCTCACACCCCCACCTCCACTTCATTTTCTTCCATAGTACTTACAATCTTTTATTTATATCCTTCCACATTTTGGTTTTGTTCATTGCTTTATCTTGCCTGCATAAGAGCAGTGCCTTGGACACAGTCGGTGCTCAATACATTTCTGGTGAATGAATGAACTTAGAAGAAAAGTACACAAAAGTTTACAGTGGGTATTATTTAAAAGCTGTAAGTTTTCTGCTTCAAAATATGTTTTTTCCCCATAAAAAGATTTTCTCTTCCATTTAAACATGCATCTAACAAAAAGAAACCTTACACAAATGGCGCTTTATTAAGGTGACAATCTAATTTACAAATCTTTTACACTTTTCAAGGAAAACATTCAGCTATCATAAACATAAAAATTTCAATATGCAACATTCAAATTTACAACAAGAAAATAAACACAGAAATTTAATTTTGGACTATGTGGTTATTGCTGTACTGTCTTTAATTCCTTATTTAAAGTCCAAAATGTTGGTAAACCCTAAAAATGCAGCAGAAGCATTTCCGCACACTGTGTCCATAATCTAGTTTGTGCGAAAGTGTTTCCGCTAGATTCATAGAGTACTCTTCGGAAGAAGGAGGTGACGTCTGGTCATCTGGATGCCTTTCGGGCATTCTGCAACTCTTCAATGGGCCTCCATTGTTGGTTGATTGTCATAAGCTTCAAACAAACAAACAAAAATGTTTTGTTGAGGATCTGCCCTTTCTCCTCAGGTCCCCCTTTTGGGTTTTGTCCATGCTCTCCTTCAGAAACAGCATCCCCAAAGCGTTTGTAATCAATGAACCACTTCTTCCCATCTCTAAAACATGCACTAAACGGTAACGGGCTGGGGCTGGCTTCTATCACTCCATCTCTCTGAAAAGCCCTTGGCTTCCTGTATGTTATGGGATCAGAGAAAGTCCATACACATTTGCCCCACTCTCATTTAACAGGTTCTAAATTTTTTATGGAGTCCCTGGATGGTGCAAATGGTTAATGCATAGCTGCTAACCCAAAGGTTAGAAATTTGAGTCCACCCAGAGGCACCCTGGAAGAACGGTCTTGGTGACCTACTTCCAAAAAATCAGCTATTGACAACCCTACGGAGCACAGTTCTACTCTGACACACATGAGATCGCCCTGAGTCAAACTGACACGATAGTAACCGGTTTAGATTTTTTTTTTATTCTCTTGGATTTACGTAAACCGTAAATTCAAACAGTGTGTCTGTGTCTCGTGGGTCGATGCGTAACCGCCCCAAAAGCTCCCACCACAGGGCTTGGCACTTAGTAGGCTCTTAATAAAATTTCCTCCTTGTAATGACTCAGTGGGAGCCCTGGTGGCGCAGTGGTTAAGAGCTCAGCTGCTAACCAAAAAAGTTGGCAGTTGGAATCCAGCAGCCTCTCCTTAGAAATCCTATGGGGCAGTTCCCTGCTATCCTATAGGGTCACTATGAGTCGCAATCGACTAGTCGGCAATGAGTTTGGTTTTTTGTTGTTGTTATTAATGACTCTATGAGGGTACAAATGATCTAAATTATACAAAAAACGAAAAGAGACTGTGCTATGGATTAGGCAGCTCTTGACTTCCAAAGAACTCACATTGAGGTAGGTCTCATTTATCCTCCAGAGTTTACTATTACTCCAGGATGTCGGTAGTTTTAAAAATCTGAATGTCCCTTCACCGGGTCAAACGGTGCTATTTGAGAGTTTTGTGAAAACAAAGGCAAAAAGATTTCCTGACAAACCAGTGTTCACTCCAACAAACTCCATCTGTTTCTTACTTCCAAAATATTTAAGATGTAAAGTGGGTATTATCTAATTTTGCTTAAAGAGACTGCTACTCCTGTTTTCAAGAGCTCCTATTATTTAAGGCAATAACCAAAAAACCCATTGCCGTTGAGTCGATTCCGATTCATAGTGACCCTAAGGACAGAACAGAACTACCCCATAGGGTTTCCAGAGAGCAGCTGGTGGATTCGAACTGTTGACCTTTTGGTTAACAGCTGAACTCTTAACCATGGCACCACCAGGGCTTCTTTATCACAACAGACCTTGTATTAACTTTAGATACTAATAGTTAAAATTAGATAACGTATTATAATAATGAAAGGTAATATCTGAATGCTTACTATGGGACAGGCACTGTGCTAAAGGGCCCTATGTATCTAACCTTCTTTAACTTCTTTAACATATTACCATCATGCCCATTTTATAGATACCCAGAGACTCAGAGAAGCCAGGTTGTCTAACCTATTGCCTTCGAGGTGATTCTGACTCACAGCAACCCTATGGGACAGAGTAGAACTCTGCCCCAGAGGGTTTCCAAGGCTGTAATCTTAATGGAAGCAGACTGCCACATCTTTGTCAAGCAGAGTGGCTAGTTGGTTCAAACCTCTGAGCTTCTGGCTAGCAGCAAAGTGCTTTAACCACTGCGCTACCAGGGCTCCTTAAATTGTCTAAAATCACCTGTTAATAAGGGAGCAAGGATTTGAACTAGATGTCTCAAACTCCGTAACACTCCTTAACACCACACTAAATGGTACCCTAAAAGGGCAAGGTATTAAATGCATTTTGCCAACAAGGTTGCTAAGGTTTGGACTAAACATAAATCACTTGCTTCTAATTTAGCAATACCTTTTGAGGTACACTAGGATCCACAGCTTCCCAAGGTTCTGGATTTCTTTTTCGATCAACGCTAAAAATAAAAGAAAGCGAATTAAATGTTAAAGTAAGTGAATTTTAAACCAACCCTGATATTAGGTCTATAAACATGACCCAGTCTGCATACTTAAGCATTCATTTGTTAATTATCAAGAATCATCAGTAGTAACTGAAATCAATGGCAGAATCCTTAAGGGAGCTTTACAGTTTGGCTCAAAAATTAAGGATCAATTCCTCTAGGCGGGATGGGAGGTCCATACTCCCTTTATTGGATAGACAAGCTGAATAACAATGGGTTAAGAGCAAACAAAAATGTTCCTGCAGAGGTGCTGGGCTCATGCAGCTCTACAGGTGACGAATTGGCACTGAGATATTTTGCAGTGGCTCAGAGTTACTGCCCTCTCCAGCCCTGCACTGAGCCAAGGTCAGTTTCAAGTTTATCTTTTTTATATTCCAGGGCACATAGTGCTTTACCGCCTTATAGGCAAAGGCGAGATTGGGTTCGATGCAGACAACTTAATCTCAACTCTACCACATTAGGAAATATCTTTCTAATATGTTAAAAATTTTAATTTTGATTAAAATGATTATTTACGTTTGATGATTTATACCCCCAAAAGGCCGTTTTAAGAACTTCACATTTCAAAACTTAAATTTAAAAAAAAAAAAAAATCAAATTTAAAAATCAAATCATATTTTACTTCACTGGCAGAGGAGATAGAGCACAGCCAACGGACGAAAGGCTATTTAGACACAAGAACAGACTTATTTATTAATAATCGTCACTTAAAAGTCTGTCTTCTGCTATCAGGACGCTTTCTAGCCCTGACTCCAAGTTCATGATTTGACATTCTTATCCTGGGGGAAAAACGAAGAAACTAATATCACATATTTCATAAGGTGAAGGTCAGCTAAACACCGAAAAACTTTTTTATAAATAATGCCTACTTACATCACATCAGTTTTTCGAAGGGAATATAGAGCAAAAGATGAGGCTCCGCCCGCTGCGACACTCGTAATCAGCACCAAAGGAATGAGCTAACAGAGGGTAAATATTGAAACGTTTCAATCTGAAACATTTTAAATACGGCAAAACAACAATATATCATTTTATACTTTTTTCAAAACCTGCGCCATCATTTCCTCTTTAAAAAGTTAACATTTTAGTCATGCTTTTAAATATGATTGCTTTAAAAACTTACTTCCTTCTTTTTCATCAGGAGTTGAAAAAAGCTCATGATGACTGCCGTGTAGAATGTCAAACCTAGAATAAAAAAATCCATAATATTGATCAAAACACTGGCCGCTAGGACCCAATTTGATGGGCGCCAAAACGTCCAACAAGCTCCAAAAGCCAACCAAAGGGCCGCACATCACTGCCTTCTCGGAAGGGTGGCCTCACCTGGAGGCGGGGAGGCTCGCGGACGATGTCGACGTCCAGAACTGAGCGGAGACGCGCCTTCCACCTTATATACCGGTAACAACCGCCGCTGGGGCCGGACCGCGCGTCCCGCTCACGCAGGCGGGGCGGGGGGGGGGGGGGGGGGTAGCTTGCGGGCCTGAAGCTCTACCCTCGCCCGACGCCCGGCCTTCGGGCGCCCCCTACAGGACACCGTGCCCGCAGGCGGGGAGCAGCTCTCCTCTGTCCGTATCCGCTGCCCGGCGCGTGCGGACTCCGCGTTGGTCCTCCGGGTCGTTCCCGGCGTTCCCCCCGCCCGCAAGAGGCCTGGAGGGCTCAGGTGTAGGAGGTAGAACTTGAGGGCAAGGGGGAGTGAGTCCCAAGGGAGGTTCTAGGTGTAAGTAGGTAAATTGCTATGTATCTAATCATGTGAAAGACTCCAAAAATGTGATGCAACGCACGTGTGAAAAGTTAAATTGTAAAGGCCAATTCAGAATAACTCCCATTGTATCCTAATTTTTTCCATTGAGAAAATTGGGGGGGTGGGTAGAGAGGGGAGGAGAAGAGAAGAAACAGCATGAATCAGCTGCGAAAATTTCAAGAGAAGGTCTATCTCTGCAGAGGACCTCTTCGGCTGGCTTCTTCCTAGGCCCCTTCTCCTAATTCACCCCTATATAGCAGCCTCATTTTGAACAGAGCCTGCCAGCGGCTGCTAATCCACAGAAATAATAACAATCCCACCAAACCAGGAGCTGTGTGCCAGACACTGTGCCAGATTCCTCGTGGCAATTTTGCAAAGTGGGTGTGTTATTTAGGCTCAGAGAGGCTTGAGTCACAAACAGCTGGTAAGTGGCAGGGGTGTGATCAGAACCTAGGTCTGTCTGGCGCCAAATGCCACACTTTCTGTACCCTACCCTTACTTACTGCAAGGTGCTTACAATTTAGTGCCTATAAATAGCTCTAACCCAAAAGCAGGTGATAAATTCCTACTAAGGAGGTCTGAAGAAGCTTGACAAAGGTGGGGAGTATTTATTTGAACTCACAAGTCTAATAGACAAACCAACTGGAAAAAGACATTTTGGGGGCAATTAAATATAAACCAGATGTGAGATACAATAAAGGAGTATTGGTAATTTCGTTAGGTGTAATAACGGTATTATGGTTATGTAAGAAAATTGCATTATTTAGAGACTGTATATGGAAATACTTGAGAGAAATATGATGTCTGGAATTTAAATACATCAGCTAAAAAATAAATGAAACCAATTTAGAACTATTAACAATTATTCAATCTAGGTGATAGGTATGTGGAGGTTTGCTATACTATTCAATTTTTATGAATGTTTGAAAATGATCAAAAAAATTTTTTTTAATTCACAAATTATTCACAGACACATCCAAACTCCCTGAGGGACAAAATTACTGGGCCGAGGGCTGGGGACTATGGTCTCAGGAGACATCTAGCTCAATTGGCATAACATAGTTTATAAAGAAAATGTTCTACATTCTACTTTGGTGAGTGGCATCTGGGGTCTTAAAAGCTTGTGAGCAGCCATCTAAGATACTCCACTGGTCTTACCCCATCTGGAGCAAGGGAGAATGAAGAAAACCAAAGACACAAGGGAAAGATTAGTCCCAAGGACTAATGGACCACAACTACCATAACCTCCACCTGTCTGAGTCCAGCACAACTAAATGGTGCCCAGGTACCACCACTGACCGCTCTGACAGGGATCACAATAGAGGGTCCCAGACAGAGCTGGAGAAAAATGTAGAACAAAATTCTGACTCAGGAAAAAAGATCAGACTTACTGATCTGACAGAGACTGGAGAAACCCTGACACCTGGTCCCCAGATGCCCTTTTCACTCAGTACTGAGGTCACTCCTGAGGTTCACCCTTCAGCCAAAGATTAGACAGGCCCATAAAACAAAATGTGACCGAAAGGGCACACCAGCCTAGGGGCAAGGACCAGAAGGCAGGAGGGGCCAGGAAAGGTGGTAATGGGGAACCCAAGGTCGAGAAGGGGAGAGGGTTGACATGCTGTGGGGTTGGTAACCAGTGTCACAAAACAATATGTGTATTAATTGTTTAATGAGAAACTAATTTGCTCTGTAAACCTTCATCTAAAGCACAATAAAAAAAAAAAAACCTAAAAATAAATTCACTAATTTATGTAGTTGCAGATATAATGTGCCCATATAACCTTTAAGATCTGCTCATTTCTCTTTGCAGCAATGAAAATTAAACCCAGAAAGCCCCATTTCCCTCCCTGTTGGTTAATGCCCAAGTTTACTGAGCTTTTGAGAAACGCAAGGTCAATATGTTGTTTGGTCTTTCCCTAGATTCAAGGAATTACAACACTGTGCTTTGGGCGCAAAATTATATTTTACAGTCAAACATACATACATTAAGGCAAATGCAGCAACTGAATTTTAATTTTAAATTATCTACTCAATAAAAAAATACTATTGCAAAAATAAGTATAAGACTAAAGAAACTTCGTATTTTTTGCCCTTTTGTCTGAGGTTGCTACGGGCAAAAAACCCAAAAACCCTTGCCATCGAGTTGATACCAATTCTGTAGGACGGAGTAGGGTCTGTCCCATAGGGTTTCCAAGGAGCAGCTGATGAGTTCAAACTGGCAGCTGTAGCTCTCAACCACTGTGCCACCAGGGCTCTGTAGGCAAAACTACCCAGAGAAAAAATTATCTGAGTATGTCATCCAGTTTCTTAGCAACAAGAGCACTTCCCACCCCCAAATACAAGGGAATTCAAAGCCTTACCACCGGCAACCTGAGGGTAGGGATGAAATCAGGATCCTCCTTGCAACAAGCCCTGCACTGGCCAGGGCACCCAGAAGGTGCTGCCTGGATGACCAGGATGAGCAGCAGGCACAGCTCCCAGCCCTCCAAGCCCTTGCAGTTCCTCAAGGGAATCCACCCTGGCAACCCACCAGCATCACTTCCTGGGGCTGCTCTGAGTGAGGTCCATAATCCCTTGGGGGAGCTTCCATTCCTCACGTCTATGGCCTTCTCTAGCTACTGCCACCCAGGCCTGCAAGGACATTGAGCCAGGCCTGCTTGGTCCCCACCCTACAAATTTAAACTTTGATTTTAATTTTTTCTCCTTTCATTAAATATTTTTTGTTGAAATTATTTCTGACCATCCCTGATGTGTTAATGCTGACACCCCATCATCCTTCAGTGGCTGCCTTGTTACCAAGTTTATAATATTTGCCTTTCCTAAGTTGGGGGGCAGGTGGGGTTGTACTATATTGTTTAAGGCCGACTGTTAACGTGACCCAGGAAGGAGTTTGAGCTCATTGTATAGGGAAAGCTGTTCACACTTTCTAATATATCAGAAAGAAGGTGCTTAAAAGTTGAAGTGTTAATTTTCTTACAGATTAAGAATATAGTGTTTGGAAGTTACGCAGAGCCATCCTCAGAGCACATTAAAACCCAGTCACAGAAATCCTTGACCTGGCTTCATCATTTATTATTTCGGTGAGAGGAAACACATGATCTTTGTCCTCAGGGGGGCTTTCAAGGTTCTGTTGAGAAGTTATAAATACAATTTAAACGGATATTTTCAAATAAAACCTCAACCTTGAACGAAAGTGTGAGTACTGAATTTCCAGCCTAATCACTAGAAACTTTTTCTAGAGAGGTACAGGGGCCCACAGCTATGGATGTCTGAATAAGGGGTTTAGGCCAATGCACATCAGGTCTACTGATCAATGGCAAAGACTTAATGGCTGCCTTGTCCTGAAAGGTCAAGAGAACGGGAGTGGAAATAGCATTCCAGTAAGTTTTTTTAAGTAGCTTCTCTATTACTTGAATGCAAGGGGTTAGTTTCTTACAATAATTTTAATTGACTTATATTTTATATCTATAAATCAAACAGGGCTTTCCTCTAATTTTTTAAAAATAATAAACCTCTATTGCTTGATTTATTAACTTTAACAGTATCTACTGAGTTTCTGTGGGGCCCTGGTGGTGCAGTGGTTAAGTGTTTGTTTGGCTGCTAACCAAAAGGTCAGCAGTTCAAATCCACCAGCTGCTCCTTGGAAACTCTATGGGGCATTTCTACTCCGTCATATAGGGTTGCTATGAGTCGGAATCAACTTGACAGCCAACAGATTTGGTTTTTGGTATTGAGTCCCTGAAGCCTTGGTGGTGCAGTGGTTAAGAGCTATGGCTGCTAACCAAAAGGTCAGCAGTTTGAATCCACCAGCCACTCCTTCAAAACTCTTTGAGGCATTTCTACTCTGTCCTATAGGGTCACTATGAGTGGAATCAACTTGATGGCAATGGCTTTTTGTTTTTATTGAGTCTCTGCTGTGATGATTTCATTAACCACACCTCTGGCCTTTCTCCTTCCATTTTTTCTTGTTTATATTTAAAATTTTAGTTTTTCTATTGGTTACTCTTATCACTTTGAATTTTTTTTTGTGTGTGTGCTTTAGGTGGAAGATTACAGAGCAAATTAGTTTCTCATTCAAAAATTTATACACAAATTGTTTTGTGACATTGGTTGCAATCCCTGCAATATGTCAGCACTGTCCCCCTCTCCACCCCGGGTTCCCCGTTTCCATTCATCCAGTTTTCCTCCCTTTCCTGCCTCCTTGCCTTTTATTTTGGGTAGGTGTTGCCTATCTGGTCTCGTATACTCAATTGATCTAAGAAGCACATTCATCATGGGTGTGAGTGTTTTATAGGCTTGTCTACCCCTTGGCTGAAAGGTGGACTTGGGAGTGGCTTCAGTTCTGAGTTAGCAGGGTGTCCAGGGGCCATAGTCTCTGGGGTTCCTCCAGTCTGTCAGACCAGTAAGTCTGGTCTTTTTTGTGAACTTGAATTTTGTTCTACATTTTTCTCCCACTCTGTCCAGGACCCACTATTGTGATCCCTGTCAGAGTGGTCAGTGGTTGTAGCGAACACCATCTGGTTCTTCTGGGCTCCGGCTGGTGGAGGCTGTGGTAGTTGTGGTCCATTAGTCCTTTGGACTAATATTTTCCTTGTGTCTTTGGTTTTCTTCATTCTCCTTTGCTTCTGATGGGATGGGACCAACAGATGTCTTTCCCTTAATTATTCCAAAATAGTGAGTTATTGCCAAATCAATAGTCCTGGCTCCATTCAGAAATAGGAAACTTTCCAACAACTGTTTAAAATGTATGACTTATTTCATGCACTATGTTCTCATAGTACCCAACACTTTTTCTGAAGCACTTCTAACCCTTGTGATTGTTGCTGTTAGGTGCCCTCGAGTCAGTTCTGACTCATAGCAACCCTATGTAGAACAGAAAGGAACACTGTCTGGTCCTGTGCCATCCTCACAATCATTGCTATGTTTGAAACCATTGTTGCAGCCACTGTGTCAATCCACTGTATTGAGGGTCTTCCTCTTTTTTGCTGACCCTCTACTTTACTAAGCATGATGTCCTTCTCCAGGGACTGGTCCCTCCTGATAACATGTCCAAAGTATGTGAAATGAAGTCTTGCCATCCTCGCTTCTAAGGAGCATTCTGGCTGTACTGCTTCCAAGACAGATTGTTCATTCTTCTGGCAGTCCATGGTATAGTCAATATTCTTTGCCAACACCATAATTCAAAGGCATTAATTCTTCTTCGGTCTTCATTATTCGTTGTCCAGCTTTCGCATTCATGAGGCAATTGAAAATACCATCACTTGGGCCAGACGCACCTTAGTCCTCAAAGTGACATCTTTGCTTTTCAACACTTTAACGAGGTCATTTGCAGCAGATATGCCCAATGCAATGCATCTTTTGATTTCTTGACTGCTGCTTCCATGGGCATTGATTGTGGATCCAAGTAAAATGAAATCCTGGACTTCAATCTTTTATCCATTTATCATGATGTGGCTTATTGGTCCAGTTGTGAGGATTTTTGTTTTACGTTGAGATGTAATCCATACTGAAGGCTGTAGTCTTAGATCTTCATCAGTAAATGCTTCAAGTCCTCTTTAAGCAAGCAAGGTTGTGTCACCTGCATATCGCAGGTTGTTAAGTCTTCCTCCAATCCTGATGCCGCATTCTTCTTCCTATAGTCTGGCTTCTTGGATTATTTGCTCAGCATACAGATTGATTAGTTCATGTGTAACATCCCTAATGTCTGCTCCCAGCTGGGTCAGTGCCTTGTCTGTCTTGTTCACTGTACACCCAGCACCTAGCACAGTATCTCATGAGAAGATTGGCACATTAAGATGTGTACCAGATATGGTGAGGTGAGAAAAACAGGAGTTGTGCAGTACCATTCCTTTTTGGTTTTAAAAAATGATATGTACATGAAGGACCAGAAGGTTAAATATTAAAATGTCTTCTTCTTTGTTTCACATTTTCTAGCATTCTAAATTATTTTGTAATAAAGGAAAAAAAGTACACATAATCTTTCTTATTATAATTTAAAAAGGAAAAATAGTAGTTATGAAATGGAAAAACCAGACAATATCATAAAGTGATCAAAATTGACATCACCAACAATGTAGAGACATCACATGCCTCTAGATGTGATGCTCCGAAGACACACCACCACATATGTAGTGTCCCACTGGTGATACACACCTGAGTCCATCATGATGAGACCTCAAACACAAATCAAGGAACCAATTCTTCTATAAAATATTCTGCCTATATACAATTATATATGGGCTATAAAATTACTCTATAAAATAATTGGTCTATACTCTTCAAAAATGTTAAAGGCTGAGGAACTGTTACAGATTTAAAGGAGCCCTGGAAGAAAGGCTTGGCGATCTAATTCTGAAAAATCAGCCATTGAAAGCCCTATGGAACACAGTTCTGCTTTGACCCATACGGGGTCGCCATGAGTTGGAATTGACTCTATGGCAATTGAAAAAAAAAATAGAGTTACATGACAACTAAATGCAATGTGTGATCCTAGACTGGAT
Organism: Dugong dugon; assembly: GCA_030035585.1. Lineage (NCBI taxonomy): Eukaryota > Metazoa > Chordata > Mammalia > Sirenia > Dugongidae > Dugong > Dugong dugon. Next base: position 13,610,438 of record CM057472.1, on the reverse strand, counting down.
CCTGTACATGGGGAAAAATTACTATATAGGACATTAGTGGAACAATTGATGAAACCGGAATATGGATAATATACTAAAATATTATACAAATGTTAAATTTCTTGATTTAATAACTGTACTGTGGTCATATACGTATCTTCATTTGTAAGAAATATACACTGAAGTATTAAAGAGTAAAGGAGCATGATGTATATAACCTATTCTCAAATGGTTCAGAAAACTATTTTGTGTATACAGATAGATGCAAACATATATAAAGCAAATGTGGCAAAATGTTAGAAACTGGTCAATTTAAGAGTATACAAGAGTTCTTTATACTATTCTTCCAACATTTCTGTAAGTTTGAAATTATTTCAAAATAAAGTTAAAAAAGCAAGTCAACTAAAAAAAAAAAAACAAAAACCACCACCACAACAAAATCAAAACACACACACGCATACTTTCTTCTTAAATCATGGCATTTTGATACACCTTTCAGAGATAAGAGAAACCCTCGCTTATCAGACACAGATTTTTTATTTACATGAAATAACACAAACACTGTAAAAATGTGAAGATGTGAAACCACAGGGCAAGTTCACACCTCAATTAATCCTTCAACAAGGGTGTAAACTCATTTTTAAATATGCTCTTGAGTTAGAACAATTCTTGTTTCTGAAATAAGTTTTCACATGAAGTCAAGTCCTTGTGACTTAAGGACGGTTTTACAGTCTTAAGTGATTTTAAAAAGTGCTCCTGTTTCACTGTGGTTGCTTCTAGTCCATTTTCTTGAAGAGCCAGCAAGGCAGCCTGTAACAGATAAGCAGCAGAAAATAATTAATTTGCTTCATTATTTTCTTTACAATATATGGTAATATTTTTAAATCTGAATTCAAAATCTCAATTTCATTTAATAGGATTCCAGTATTCATGACACCAAAAACACCAAGCTGAAAGTTAGATAAGATGATTGAAAATTCACTTAGTAGACCATGGTTTCTTATATACTAAACTCTAGACTTGCGTGGGAAAAGAAAGGACGTTGCAGAACAATATATACATTACAAGCGCATATGTATTTTAAAAAATGAGACAATATCTTCCCAACCTCAAGATAGGAAAGATTTCTTAAACAGGACACACCACTAATAGTAAAGGAAAAGACAAATTTTGGACTACATTAAAATCAAAAGACATCATTAAGTGAAAATGCAAGACACAGACTGGGAAGAAGATATCGTAGTACATATAAAACACTCATGCAGAATACATAAACGACTCCTACAAATCAGTAATACTATACACCCATCAGAATGACTAAAATTTAAAAGTATAATACCAAGTGTTGGTAAGATGTAAAGCAATTAGAACTCTTATCCACCGCTGGCGAGAGTATACACTGGTAGTTTGAAAAGTGTTTGGCAGTATCTACACTAACGTGGAACTAACACTCTATGGCCCAGCAATTCTCCTCTTACTTATACACATTTCTGCAGCAGAAAAGATGTGCACATGTACACCAATAACACCTACAAGATTATTCATAGAATCATTACTTCGTAACAGCAAAAAAGTGGAAACTCAAACGTCCAAAATAAAATAACGAATAAATGTAGTATATTCATATACTAAAATACAGAGCAGAGCCCTTGTGGCGCAGTGGTTAAGCATTTGGCTGCTAACCAAAAGGTCGGCAGTTCGAATCCACCAGCAGCTACTTGGAAACCCTATAGGACAGTTCTACTCTGTCCTCCAGGGTCACTGTAAGTCAGAATTGACTCAACAGCAACAGGTTTGTTTTTTTTTGGTTTAAAATATAAAGCAATGAAAGTGAGTAAACTACACACAAAACCTCGGGTGAATTTCACAAACATAATCTTAAAGCAGAAACAAATGAATATACACCGTATAGTTCCATTTACATAAAGTTCAAAAGCAGGTAAAACTAACCTCTGGTGTTGGAAGTCAGGACAGTGGTTCCCTTTGGGAGGACAGAGGACTGAGATTGGGAAAGGGCCCAAGCAAAGCTTCTGGGGTGTTGATAATGCTCTATTTCTTAACCTAAGTGGTGATTATACAAACGTGTCCGTTTTATGTTAATTCAATGAGCTACAGCCTTATGATCTATGCATTTTCCATGTTATATTTAATAAAAGTTTATGGAAAAAGAAAAACTTACCATGGCTGATTTTGCCCTCAAGGTCTAAACACCTCAGTGGCTTACGAGGGACCTGTGTGATGTGGCCATTGCTCACCTCTTCAGCTTTATTTCTGCCATTCTCCACTGTATGACTCAGTGATGGCATATCATCTCTTCCCTTCAATCCTCTGCACTTTTTATTCCCCTCCCTTTGCCTGGCTGACTCCCTAATCGTCCTTCAGGTACGTACACTCAGTCTGTGCCTGTCTACATATACTCAGTCTGCGCTGTCTACATACACTCAGTCTATGCCTCTGTCTACACAGTCTGCGCTTCTGTCTACATACATTCAGTCTGTGCCTCTGTCTACATACACTCAGTCTGTGCCTCTGTCTACGTACACTCAGTCTGTGCCTCTGTCTACGTACACTCAGTCTGTGCCTCTGTCTACGTACACTCAGTCTGTGCCTCTGTCTACGTACACTCAGTCTGTGCCTCTGTCTACATACACTCAGTCTGCGCTGTCTACATACACTCAGTCTGTGCCTCTGTCTACATACACTCAGTCTGCGCTGTCTACATACACTCAGTCTATGCCTCTGTCTACACAGTCTGCGCTTCTGTCTACATACATTCAGTCTGTGCCTCTGTCTACATACACTCAATCTGTGCCTCTTCTACATACACTCAGTCTGCGCCTGTCTACATACTCAATCTGCACCTCTGTCTACATATACTCAGTCTGTGCTCTGTCTACATACTCAATCTGCACCTCTGTCTACATATACTCAGTCTGTGCTGTCTACATACTCAATCTGCACCTCTGTCTACATATACTCAATCTGTGCCTCTGTCTACACATACTCAGTCTGTGCCTCTGTCTACACATACTCAGTCTGTGCCTCTCTCTACATATACTCAGTCTGTGCCTCTGTCTCCCCCCGCCCACAGTCTGTACGCTCTGTGAGGGGAAGATGCCTATCACAGAGAAGTCTTTTGATAAACACTGCCAAGTGAGTGAAGATCCAAATAAATGAAGACATGTTTTCAACCACAAGTTTCTTCATTAATGAACTCACTTCTCTGCAGAGGTTCCTAAGATCAGCTCCAGAGAAAAAACAGGTTTCTGCTGCGAGGTTTTCTAAAGAAACATCAGGCCCCACTGGCATGTTTTTTGTACAGACTTCCAAAATAGAAAGCCTGCCCTGGAGAAAAATAAGAAACAACATGTTTATAATCTTGTAACACCCATGTCTGACACAATACGATATTAAAACATTTCAAGTTACAATTTCCTATCATATTACAGGAAATATACAGAGAGACAATCAAACAATAAAAAAAATCACTTCCTGCTTCTGAAGGTGTAAAAAAGGTGAATCAACAGTAGCCCTTATGACAGTGATAAAAATAATAAATAAAGTCATGAGAAACTTTTAATACTTTTATAATTAATTTTTAAAACTGCCAATCATAGATAGGTACACCCCTTTAAGAGACAAGATGAAGCTCTCTTCTGGATACAAAGAGTACCATGAGACCTAGTTTAAGAAGCAAATACATGAATATCAGACACAATTTTTCTCCAGCGTAAAATGAAGATGCTGACCCAGATAACCTCCAAAACCCTTCTGAGCCCTTCCAGCCCTTCAGGGTTCCTCCATTCTAGTCTACAAACTACTACTAAGTAGACTCAAAAGACTCAGTATTTTGAATCTGCCACAATACTGAAATAAGAGAAGTTCCTTACTTTTAGGCTTATGCTTTTCTGAAAACAGGGCCAGGCCAGAGTACCGGCAAAAACTTGTGATTTCATGCAGGGCTAGCAGGTGAGGAAGAATGCAGAGCCTGGTATGACTAAGACACCATGAACACCCATATCCCGTTTGGAATCTGGTTCTGCCACGCTCCTCGGAGCTCATATGCTGGTGTGTTGTTAAGAATGCTTACACAGGGTAAATGTGTGTACAGTGATTACCTTTGGATCTGGAGGTGGAATGTAAATAATCTTATCTAATCTTCCAGGCCGTAACAAAGCATCATCTAACACATCAGGTCTATTTGTTGCTGCAATAATCATGACATTTCCGTTAAAAACTTCTTGGAACTCTACCTGAGAGAAAACACAAAGTAACATAATAATTAAAACATTAAGTTGTCAATGATTATATGTCTTTTAAAAAGTATAAACCAGAAGGTCCATTTGTTTTTAAAGGAGAATAGCCTTTTCCTGGGATCACCCTCTATCCAGACCACTGTCCTGATATTAAGATACCCAAGAAACAAACTATTAATCAAAGAGCTACTTTGTTTGCATGGCAAAGGGTGTGGTTAATCCTAAGGAACATTTCTCCAGGCCCCGTGAGAAACAAGAAAAGCCTCAGACCACAGCAGAGAACACCCGAATGCATCTGAACCTCCAATTAACGATTATAATTTAAACAGTCTACTTGAAAAGATCCCCAACAAGCATATGACTAGCATGTGGAAACATATGGCTATGAAAAGCCTAGACTATCGTGTTCTTGAAGCGGAAGACTTACTTTACTCTTTATTTTTTTCTTCCCAGATGGCAGAAATATGACAATTAACATAAATTGCAGGTTTGAAAATTCTGGCTGAAGATAAGAAATGTCGAAAAGCAGCCAGAGCCAGACCTGACACACACTAAGCACTCAAAAAACATTTGTTGACGAGAATAATGACAGCAGTTCTCAGGTGTCATGATCTCTCAAAGTAATGAGTTCCCCATATCTGCAAGTATGCTAGCAGAGGCGATGACCCCAGCCAGAGGCTGTAGAAGGAATTCCTTGATTATAAGAAGATTTGATTAGATAGCCTGGTCGGTTCCTTCTAATTGTACTGTGCTGTGTTACTAAGAAGCTGTAAGACTCTGCTTCTGTAGAACAGTTTTTAAAACAAGAACAAGGAAAGAATGAAAGAAAAGTAAAATGATGTCAGTGATAATGTAAGGAAACTAAACTCTACTTGGAATACAGACTCAGAAAGAGAGGAAAGGAACTTCCAGGGGTCATTTTAACTTCATTATAATCAAGGAAAACCATTCCTCAAGAAAACTGGAAGTTTTTCAACTACTAAGATTATTGGAAATAATAATCTGTTTTGTTTTACATAAAAAAATTTTTAAAAAGGGGTTCTTCAGGATTGAGAAATAATAAACTTCCTTTTCCATTAGTGATAAGTAAGCTTATATTTATAAATCTTTGAAAATTTTGACAAAGAAAATTCACATTCATGTATGTCTAAGATAATTTACTATAAAATTTAACTCACCTTTACTAACAGAATCACAGTTTTAACCAGCTCTGTAAAACTCCTGACAGTAAAATTCAAATTACATAATTCCCTCCATAAGATGAATCTAGCATAGGAAAAGCTACAGTGTACATGTGTTCAGATGTTTCAGGTATTATGACTAATAAATTCCTGAAAATAAATACCTCTTCACTTTTTTCCAGCTCCTGGTATCTACCCTGTCGATCTGATTTATTTCCTCTTCTCTCTATGGTCTTCAGGCCAACACCATCCAATTCATTCAGGAGGACAGAAAGAACTCGCTCTTGAACATCACATCCTGTTTGGCTGACTGATCGAGATCCCAAGATTGAATCAATTTCATCCAAAAATACAATTGCTGGAGTATTTGCTCTTGCTTGTCGAAATACCTTTTATTAGGAAAACAAAAATACTAAAAAACTGTATGTTGCCCATTATTCGTCTAAATGTATGCTGTCTACGTTATTATTTATACCTCATTTTACTGTGCTTCCCAGATACTGTTATGTACAAACTGAAGGCTTGTGGCAACCTTGCATCAAACAAGTCTATCGGCACCATTTTTCCAACCGCACGTGCTCACTTCATGTCTGTGCCACATTTTGGTAATTCTTCCAATATTTCAAACTTTTTTTTATTACTATATCTGTTACGGTGATCTGTGATCAGTGATCTTTGATGTTAGTGTTTAAATTGTTTTGGGGCATCACTTAATTGATAAATGTGTGTGTTCTGACTGTTCCACCAACCAGCCATTCCCCATCTCTCTCCCTCTCCTCAGGCCTCCTTATTCCCTGAAACACAACAATATTGAAATTAGGCCAATTAATAACCCTACGATGGCCTCTAAGTGTTTAAGTGAAAGGAAGAGTCACACGTCTCTCACTTTAAATCCAAAGCTAGAAATGATTAGTGAGGAAGGCCTGTCGAAAGCTGAGACAGGCCGAAAGCTAGGCCTCTTGTGCCAAACAGCCAAGTTCTGAATGCAAAGGAAAAGTTCTGGAAGGAAATTAAAAGTGCTATTCTGTTGAACACATGAATGATAAGAAAGCAAAACAGTCTTACTGCTGATACGGAGAAAGTTTCAGTGGTCTGGATAGAAGACCAAACCAGCCACAACATTTCCTTAAGCCAAAGCCCAATCCAGAGCAAGGCCCTAACTCTCTTCAATTCTATGAAGGCTGAGAGGTGAGGAAGCTGGAGAAGAACAGTTTGAAGCTAGGAGAGGTTGGTTGATGAGGTTTAAGGAAAGAAGCCGTCTCCATGATATAAAAGGGCAAGGTGAAGCAGCAAGTGCTGATGTAGAAGCTGCAGCAAGTTATCCAGAAGATCTGGCTAAGACAATGGATGAAGGTGGCTACACTAAACAACAGATATTCAGTGTAGATGAAACAGCCTTATACTGAAGAAGATGCCATCTGAGACTTTCACAGCTAGAGAGAAGTCAATGCCCGGTTTCAAAGTTTCAAAGGACACACTGACTCTCTTGTTAGGGGGTAATGCAGCTGGTGACTTTAAGTTGAAGCCAATGCTCATTTACCATTCCGAAAATCCTAGGGCCCTTAATAATTATGCTAAATCTACTCTGCCTGTGCTCTATAAATGGAACAACAAAGCCTGGATGGCAGTACACCTGTTTACAACACGGTTTACTGAATATTTTAAGCCCACTGTTGAGACCTACTGCTGAGAAAAAAAGATTCCTTTCAAAACATTACCACTCAATGACAATGCACCAGGTCATCCAAGAGCTCTCAAGGAGATGTACAGAGATTAATGTTGTTTTCATGCCTGCTAACACAACATCTGTTCTGCAGCCCATGGATCAAAGAGTAATTTTGACTTTCAAGTCTTATTTTTTAAGAAATACATTTCATAAGGCTATAGCTGCCATAGACAGTGATTCCTCTGATGGATTTGGGCAAAGTAAACTGAAAACCTTCTGGAAAGGAGTCACCATTCTAGATGCCATTAAGAACATTTGTGATTCATGGGAAGAGGTCCAAATATCAACATTAACAGGGGTTTGGAAGAAGTTGATTCCAACCCTCATGGACGACTCAGAGGGGTTCAAGACTTCAGTGGAGGAAGTAACTGCAGATGTGGTGAAAACAGCAAGAGAACTAGAAGTGGAGCCTGAAGATGTGACTGACTTGCTGCAATCTCCTGATAAAACCTTAACGGATGAGGAGTTGCTTCTTATGGAATCTTGAGATGGAATCTACTCCTGGTGAGGATGCTGTGAACACTGTTGAAATGACAAAGAATTCAGAACATTACATAAACGTAGTTGATAAAGCAGCAACAGGGTTTGAGAGGACTGACTCCAATTCTGAAAGAAGTTCTACCATGGGCAAAATGCTATCAAACAGCCTCGCATGCTACAGAAAAATCTTTTGTGAAAGGAAGAGTCAACTGATGTGGCAAACTTTCATTGTCTTATTTTAAGAAATTGCCACAGCCACCCCAGCCTTCAGCAACCACCACCCTGATCAGTCAGCAGCCATCAACACTGAGGCAAGAACCTACACCAGCAAAAAGATGACAAATCGCTGAAGGCTCAGATGATGATTAGCATCTTTTAGCAACGAAGTTTTTTTAAATTAAGGTATGTACATTGTTTTTTTAGACATAATGCTACTGCACACTTAATTAGACTATGTTAAAAAAAAAGCCCATTGCCACTGAGTCAATTCCGACTCATAGCAGCCCTACAGGACAGAGTAGAACTGCCCCATAGGGTTTCCAAGGAGCGGCTGGTGGATTTAAACTACCGACCTTTTGGTTAGCAGCTGAGCTCTTAACCACTGCACCACCAGGGCTCCATACGGTATAGTGTAAACATAACTTTTTTATGCACTGGGAAACCAAAAATTCACGTGACTTGCTTTATTGTGATATTCGCTTTACTGCGGTGGTCTGGAACTGAACCTGCAATATCTCCTTGGTATGCCTGTAATTTAAAAAATTTAAATAGACAGATTCTAAATGTCTAATAATTAGGGGATAAAAAATAAAACAAGGAACAATGGACTATTACGTAAGGGTTAAAAAATCCATATATTCAAAGAATATCTAATATTATAGAATTTTTTAAATGACAAGTTAAAAAAGTAGAATGAAGCTATATATAATTTGCCTTTGATTTTGCTTTAAAAGAAAAATAAATAAATAAAAAGGACAAAGGAAATTCACCAAAATGTGAACTTAACAGTGGTAGACGGATTATGGAGGATATCTTATTTACACTTTCCTATATTTTCAACAAATACACAGTATAACTTTTCTAATCCGGAAGAAAAACTAAGTACTATTTAAAAAAAAAAATTCCATGTGTTATTTCATAACACATGAGATAACTCAAAAGTAAACTTTACTGCATGGGAAAAAACAAAGAAACAAACCTGAGACAAGACTTTTTCTGAATCTCCAACAAAAGGTGAGAAGAGATCAGCGCCGCTCACTGACACAAAGGAGCAATGGCAGCTTGTGGCCAGCGCCCTCACCAGGGTGGTTTTAGCACAGCCGGGAGGGCCATACAGGAGAACACCCTTTGGGTGTGTCAGGCCCATCCTGACAAATTCTCGCGGGAATTTCAGAGGCCATTCAACACTCTGTGAGGACACAGAAAGACAGAACAGTTGTTTCAGTATAAAAATAAAATGTCAAAATAATTCCAGTATTTCAAATGTCACCAGAAAATTCACTCATTCAGCAATTTTCAGGTACCTGTTATGAGCTGGAAACACAGTCCATTCTTCACACAGTAGCCAGTAATCTTATAACCTACGTCAGACCACATCATGTCCTGCTTAAACTCCTTCAATGACTTCCCACTAGAATAAAATCCAAACTCCTTACTTAACATGGCCTATAAGGCCTTACATGACCCAGCCGCTATCCACCAGGCCCACGTACACTGGTCTATTTACCTTACAAACACCCCAGTTTGTTCCCACCTCAGGGTCTTTACACTTGGTATTCTGTCTGGAACATTACCCCCACAAGACCTTTGTGTGGTTATTTCTTTAACATCCAGGGCTCACCCCTACTGTCTGTCACCTCCTTGGAGAGGTCCTCCCTAATCACCCTAGTTAAAAAACCAGAGCCCCCTCCTCCTAGTCCTTCTCTGTACTACTGCTCATCTTCTATGTTTAGAGAACATATTCACTTGCTATCGGAAATTATAATTTTTCTGTGTTGGGTTTGTCATTCTGCTACTGCTAGAATGTAAGCAAAGTTCACCTCTAAATCCCCAGCACCTAGAATGACACCTTCACCAAGATGGCACTGAATAAATGTTAACTGGATAGTGTGTGAGTCCTCATTACCTCTGGGGTCTTATTATAAGTTACTTACCCAGGACTTACTGCTAACGGTCCCTGGGTGGTGCAAATGGGTAACACACTCAGCTGCTAATCGAAAGGTTAGACGTTCAAATCCACCCAAAAGTGCTTTGGAAGAAAGGCCTGGCAATCTAATTCTGAAAAATCAGTCACTGAAAACCCTATGGAACACAGCTGTACTCTCTCACACGTGAGGTCACCATGAGTTGGACTCAACAGCAACTGGACTGGTTATTGCTAAAAGGTGGCAGAACTGAGACTGACCCCACTCAGTGTAACTCAAGGGCACAGCTCTTAACTACTGTTATACTGGCTCTCTAAAATAGGGACTGATAAGACCCCTGTATCTAGGGTGCTCATATTTTAGTTGGGGAGACAGGCTTGTCGGCTAACCACCTGGAAAAAAGGCATTCCAAGGGGATGGAATAACACATGCAGAGAAGCATGAAACTATCTAGTTCATTTATCAAACAGTAAGCGAGAACAGAGCGGAAGGGTGGAGAAGCACAGAGCAATGGACCTGAAAAGGAGGCAGGAATCAGATCACAGTGGGGCTTGAATGTTTTAGCCAATACCTAGGAGAATGGTTTGGAAGGAAATGAATCTAGAGGAAGGAGGCAGACGTCTCTCACAATGATTCAGACTACAAAAACAATAAAGCTGGATGTGTCACAGGTAGCAGAGATGGTGGTGTTGTTGTTGTTAGGTGCTGTCAAGTCTGTTCCGACTCATAGCGATCCAATGAACAACAGAACAAACACTGCCTGCTCCTGTGCCATCCTCACAATCGTTGTTACGCTTGAGCCCACTGTTGCAGCCACTGTGTCAATCCATCTCATTGAGGGTCTTCCTCTTTTTCGCTGATTCTCTCTCTACTTTACCAAGCATGATGTCCTTCTCCAGGGACATCCTGATAACATGTCCAAAGTATGTAAGACGAAGTCTCACCACCCTTGCTTCTAATGAGCATTCTGGCTGTACTTCTTCCAAGACAGATTTGTTCGTTCTTCTGGCAGTCCATGGTATATTCAGTACTCTTTGCCAACACCAAATTCAAAGGCGTCAATTCTTCTTCAGTCTTCATTATTCATTGTCCAGCTTTCACATACATATGAGGCAACTGAAAACACCATGGCTTGGGTCAGGCGCACCTTATTCCTCAAAGTGACATCTTTGCTTTTTAACACTTTTAAAGAGGTGTTTTGCAGCAGATTTGCTCAATACAATGTGTTGTTTGATTTCCTGACTGCTGCTTTCATGGGCATTGATGGATCCAAGTAATATGAAATCCTTGACAACTTCAATCTTTTCTCCGTTTATCATGATGTTGCTTATTGGCCCAGCTGTGAGGATTTTTGATTTCTTGATGTTGAGGTGTAATCCATACTGAAGGCTGTGGTCTTTGATCTTCATCAGTAAGGGCTCCAAGTCCTCTTCACTTTCAGCAAGCAAGGTTGTGTCATCTGCATAATGCAGGTTGTTAATGAGTCTCCCTCCAATCCTGATGCACCATTGTTCTTCATATAGTCCAGCTTCTCAGATTATTTACTCAGCATACAGTTTGAATAAGTATGGTGAAAGGATACAACCCTGACACACATCCTTCCTGACTTTAAACCATGCAGTATCACCTTGCTCTGTCTGAATGACTGCTTCTTGATCTTTGTACAGGTTCCTCATGAGCACAATTAAGTGTTCTGGAATTCCCATTCTTTAGAATGCTTTCCGTAATTTGTCATGATCCACACAGTCGAATGCCTTTGCATAGTCAATAAAACACAGGCAAACATCTTTCTGGTATTCTCTGCTTTTCAGTCAGATATCATTTCATCTGACATCAGTAATGATATCCCTTGTTCCACGTCCTCTTTTGAATCTGGCTTGAACTTCTGGCAGTTCCTTGTTGATGTACTGCTACAGCCACTTTTGAATGATCTTCAGGAAAATTTTACTTTCGTGTGATGTTAATGATATTGTTCGATAATTTCTGCACTCGGTTGGATCACCTTTCTTTGGAATAGGCACAAATATGGATTTCTTCCAGTTGGTTGGCCAGATAGCTGTCTTTCACATTTCTTGGCACAGAAGAGAGACCACTTCCAGCGCTGCATCTGTTTGCTGAAACATCTCATTTGGTATTTCAACAATTCCTAGAGCCTTGCTTTTCGCCAATGCCTTCAGTGCAGCTTGGACTTCTTCCTTTAGTACCACTGGTTCTTGATCATATGCTACCTCCTGAAATGACTGAACGTAGATCAATTCTTTCTGCTACTGTGACTATGTGTATTCCTTCCATCTTCTTTTGATGCTTCCTGCATCATTCAGTATTTTGCCCACAGAATCATTCACTGTTGCAACTTGAGGCTTGAATTTTTTCCTCCAGTTCTTTCGGCTTGAGAAATGCCAAGCGTGTTCTTCCCTTTTGGTTTTCTAACTCCAGGTGTTTGCACATGTCATTATAATATTCTACTTTGTTTCTCAAGCTGGCCTTTGAAATCTTTTGTTCAGATCTTTTACTTCATCATTTCTTCCATTTCCTTTAACTAATCTATGTTCAAGAACAAGTTTCAGAGTCTCTTCTGACATCCATCTGGGTCTTTTCTTTCCTGTCTTTTTAATGACCTCTTGCTTTCTTCACGTACGATGTCCTTGATGTTATTCTACAACTAGTCTGGTCTTCGGTCATTAGTGTTCAATGCGTCAAATCTATTCTTGAGATGGTCTCTAAATTTAGGAGGGATATACTCAAGGTCGTATTTTGGGTCTCACGGACTTGTTCTAATCTTCTTCAATGTCAAGACAAGATGGTGTGGAGGGAACACATTTTAAAAATAAATGGAGCTGCATTTTATGCAGGGCTAAGTTTTAACCTTAGAGTGGAAGTTACATGCATGTATATGACCCCTTGAATTTAGAAATAGGCTTCTGGCTTAGGGGACGAGGTGGCTGGCTGTATTCACTGAGGTAAAGAATTCAGGTGTGGGATGGAGTTGATTAACTGAACTCTGATGCTGAGTTTGAGATCACTGTGTGTTTGCTGTCTAGCAGGCAGGCAGCCAAATAGTAGTTCTGATGAGCAGAACTATCTGATTTTTGAGGCTAACTGAAGTCTTGGATATTGGGAAGATTATGAACTCACTCACAGACTGTGAGAGCTTGGAGTGCTAACATTTAAGAGAGGGGAGAAGAGCGTTCCAAAAGACAGGAAAGAGGGTGTCTCTAAGAAGAGGTGTGGCTAATCTCTCCTGTGTATTTTGTGAGGAATAATTGAGGCAATGCAGATAAAGAACTTATATTACAAATGCTCTTATCCATGGACACAAGTATCCTGGTGTTAACTGTAGATATACCTCCTGGTTAAAATGAATGAATTATAACTGATACTTCTAAATCAGTCCTCTGTGTGTGTGGTTAAGGAAAAGTATTTCCTTAGGGTAGGATCATCCCTAGGTGAACTGACAAAATCATCTTCTGAAACTGCAATATTAAGATATTTGTGCAGTGGTGTCCCTCAACATCCACCATGAGAACCAAAATCAAGTAGCCATCCAGGCTACAGTGGCTCTTCATTATAATTTTATGCCTTTTTGAATCTCTACTGGTCCATTTTCTCTCAGATCAGAGGTCAAGGCAAACTAAGGCCCACCACCTGTATTTGTACCACCCATGAAGAATAGTTTTTACATTTTTTAATGAATGGGGGAAAAAAATCAAACAATAATATCTTGTGACATTTGAAAATTATATGAAATTCAAATTTCAGTGTCTGTCAATAAATTGTTATTGGAACCCAGGCATACTTACTCACTCGTATGTCTACAGCTGCTTTTATGCTACAACACCAGAGCTGAGTAGTTGCGACAAAGATCAGGGAGCCGGCAAACCCTAGAATAGTATTTACTATTTGGGCCATTAATGAAAAAGTTTGCTGTCCCCTATTCTGGACTATAAACTCCTTAAAGCAAAAAACAAACAAAAAAAGGATGAGGTGGGAAAGTATGGAAACAGTATTTGATGCCTACAGAAGTTAAGTTGGAGCCCTGGTGGCACAGTGGTTAAGTGCTATGGCTGCTAACCAAAAGGCTGGCAGTTCAAATCCACCAGCTGCTCTTGGAAACCCTATGGGGCAGTTCTACTCTGTCCTATAGAGTCGCTATGAGTTGGAATCAACTTGACGGCAACAGGTTTTTTGGTTCAGAAGTCAAATAAGAACTGAAAAGTGATCATTTGATTTAGATATTACGATCTCATCAGTGATCATGGCAAAAGCAGTTTCAATGGAATATGTTTTCATCATAAATGCACTACACCTAAGCAGCAATACTCTACTGGCTAAATGAAATCTTACCTTACCTGTTTTAACTTCAGTTTTATGTCATCAAGGCCACCAATCTGCTCCCAGCCAACAGGCTTGATATCCATTAGTCCAATGACACTTCGAAACGATGAGGGTTGAATCTTTTTAAAAGCTTCAAGGAAGTCGGTTTCATCAATCACAGAGTTGTCCTGATTCTAAAACAACGTAAACAAAAAGGCAAAATCAAACCAAAAAATAGGTAGGCCCTTTATGTGGTACACAAGCACAATTACTTTTTTTTTTTTAAATCGTCTTTTGAATTTGGAAATCTGTTACCATTCATAAAAGAAATGTATATCATGATACAAAAAACTAACTGCCTCCCTCCCTACACCCACCCGTCTTCATCCCCAGAGGACATCAACAGTTTCCTCTCTTCTTCTAGTATGTTTTGTGACACAGCATATGTATATCCCTTCAAACACATACACAAATGGGACCATACTGTACATATCAATCTGCACACTTCTTTTTCCACTTATCTTAGAATTTTTTTGCACGGCAGCTCATATAGTTCTACTTCACTCTTTCTGACGATCACATAACATCCTATTGTATGAGAGTACCATCTTCTAACTGCATCTTTCTGAGATCTGACAGTCCTTGTACACATGTTCCAGTATTTTAATTAACAATTTCCTAGAAGGAGAATTTTGGGTTTAAGTGTATGCACATTTACAATCTTGACAGCTATTTACCAAACTGTCTTCAAAGGAAGACGCACCAATTAATTCTTCTCCAATAATGGTATGAAGCTGCTGTTCTCCCCACACCAGATGTTACCAAATTTTTTAATTTCTGCCATTCTGACAGGAGAAGATGGCACTATTGTGTTGATTGAATTTCTTCAATTAAGGGACTGAGATAGACAGAGTGATGTGGTTAGAAAATTGCCTTTTTGCAATCACCATAGAAAAGGCTGCTTTGGGCAAGAATCATCAATGGATGCTATATCCAGGGAAGGAAAAGTCTGAGAAGAAGGGGGGCATGTGCATGCTCTCAAATTGTTTCCCCACAGACTGCTTACTGGTTCCAAGGGGAAAAAACAGTAGCTATCCAGGAGAAACCGGGCAACACCTTGACCAGTTGATCAAACTCAACATCACCAACGAGGGGCAGATGAATATCTCATGCCTCTGAACGGGATACCCTGAGAAGGACACAACATCAATTTTGTCGTGTTCCTACTAGGGATGCAAAGCCTGAATCTGACTATGAGGAGACATCAGACAAACCCAAGTTAAGGATATTCCAAAATAACTGATCTGCATCCTTAAAATACGTCAATGTCAAATGTGTCAGACCAAGAAAACAGGAAGCTAAGGAAGTGTTCAAGATTAAAAGAAAACATGATAACTAAATGCAATACATTATCCTGGACCGTATCCTATATTAGAGTGAGAAAATGCTAAGAAGGAGATTATTGGGACAATTATCAAAATCAGATTGTGGATTGTAGATTAGTTAATGTGTTACATCAATATTAAACTTCCGGAATACAATGATTATACGTGATTATCCTTGGTCTCAGGAAACAGACATTAATATATAAGGGTAATGATGGATGCAACCTATTCTCAAATGGTCCAGAGAAAAGAAATATGTGCATATGTAGGCAGAAACATACACACAGAGGGAAAGAGAGAGAGAGAGAGAGAGGAGAGAATAATAAAGCTAATGGCAAAATGTTAAAAATTGGTAAACTTGGATAGAGGGTTTAACTGGTGTTCTCTGTACTATCTTGCAACTTTTCCTAAGTTTTGAATTATTTCAAAATAAAAAGTTAAAAAAAAAAAGAAAATAATTGTTTTAAAAAGCAATGTTCAGGATTTTTCGTATTTATTGACCATTTTGCATTCCTTTTATTGTTATATTGTTCGTATCTTGTTACCCATTTTGTATTGGGTTGTTAGTCTTTCTCCTTTGATTTGTAAGAGTTCTTTCTATATCAAGGAAATTGGCCTTTTGTCATAGGCTAAAAGTATTTTTCCGAATCTGTATCATGTCTTGGCTTTGTGTATAGTATCGTTTTGGCACCCCAAAATGGTCAAATTAGCAAATCATTTCCTTTTTGGCTTTTCCCTTTTATGCTATGCTTGGAAAGGCTTTCCTCGCTCTAAGATTATATTTTAGAGACTCCTTGCAATTTCCTTGGCCACTCTAGTGAAGCCAAATTTTGGTTACAGTTAAAAATGCCTTACATTTCTATTTGTAACAGCTGTACTACATTTATCGAAGGATTTGCTCTCTTACAACAAATTCTAAACATTTAGTTTTCCATAAATTCCCATTTTCAATAAGAAAGTATTTTACCCCATTTATGTAAGATTATGTAAGTGAATATACATGTATGGCGCTATCCTGACCAGTATTCCAAAAAAATGTTAACAACTGTAATCTCCAGGAGATGAAATTTTAGCAATTTTTACTTTATATTATTTTGTCTTAATTTCTCTGTCTCTCACACACACACACACACACACACACACACACACACACACACACAAACACACTACTATAAGAAAACAGCTTTTTTTTAATTGGCTGACAATATTAGATCCTGGGTACCTGAATATTAATGACTTTTTGGCTAACAGCAACTAACGTCTGAAAATCTCTTTTATAGTTCAAGATCACTTGTGTATACATTATTTCATTTGATTCTCATAACAACCCTTCCAGGCAGGTAAAATTCTTTCCTCTCAGGGTATAAATAAATGTGGGTGTGTGTTAAACTACATTTTTAATCCTTTAGTAAGAACACTTCACGAAAAGGTCAACACACTGTACTGTCCCCCTTCTCTGCCCTGGCACAGATAGAGGCAGCAGCAGCCCCTAAGCTGCTTGGCGTGGGAAAGAAGACAAAGACAGAGCCAATACCTTCCCAGATGCCTCTGTCCCTTCTTCCTGTTTGCCTTTCTTCCTTCCATTTCCCCTGGGTTGTTTCTGAGCTCAGCCATCACCTGTGGGAACTACCCCTGGGCAGGCCCCTCCTGAGGTAACAGTGGGCTCCGCCCAGGACAGCAGCAGCTGATTGGTCCTCCTCTCCCTAGAGCAGAAGTGCTTAAGGGTCAAACCTGGAACTTCAAAGCAAAGGCAATCCTAAATGTAAATCTCCTTTCTCAACTCCTGGTACTCTCTTCCTCCCCACAAACAGCATATACTGTATTCTCACACCTTTAACCTGGGATGTGCCATTAAAACTGAAAGCAGTTCTGGTTCTGAAGCCAGAAGATGAGGAGTTAGAAGTTCATAAAACTCCTCCCCACCTTCAGTGTAAGAGTGAAAATAATGAACAAGGAAGTGAGGAAGGATGTGAAATACCTAGGTAAAAAGGTTTTCTTTTTTGGTGTTTAAAAATTAGGATGATAAATTATCCTTTTCTAGTTTACATAAATTCAAGACTGGGTTTTTTAAAGTACAAGATCAGAGGGCAATTTTAATATTACAATTCAGATTAAAAACTTTGCTCCAGAATCTTCAGCCTGCTGAAATTATTATTATTTTTTTCCTAAAGAGGTTTAAGGATTTAGGATTACTAATTACATATAAGATGACCTGATTTTCCCATCAATAGATTGGAATTTGTAATAAGACAAACGCACTGCTGCGGAGTTGATTCTGACTCATAGCAAACCCTATAGGACAGAACAGAAGCACCCATAGGGTTTCCAAGGAGTGGCTGGTGGATTCGAACTGCTGACCTGTGGTTAGCAGCTGAACTCTTAACCACTGTGCCACCAGGGCTCCAGAATTTATAATAGTTGAAAATAGTAACAGTACTAACTGGAATTTTACCTGTTGCCATCAAGTCGAGTCAATTCCGACTCATAGCAACCTTATAGGACAGAGTAGAACTGCCCCATAGGGTTTCCAAGGAGCGGCTGGTGTATTTGAACTGCCCACCTTTATGGTTAGCAGCCATAGTTCTTTAACCACTGCGCCACCAGAGCTCCAAAGTACTATTTAAAATAGTTAAATATTATAAATATACTAATATTTTTGGGATATATTGAAAAAAGGCTAATATCCTAAATATTTTTAATGATGGTAGAAATGAATTAAGAGACATGAACGTCAAAGACAATTTTAAATAAAATTCCAGATACATGATCTTCCCGACAGTTAAAAAAGTTTTTGGGTTTTTTCCCCACAGGATACTTATAAATAACAAAGAGAAAAACAATATCTTGACAACAGAGAAATCTCACAGACATCACCTTATCCAAGTGAGCAAAATTCATTTCACCAGTAAAGGACAAACACATATCATGTGCTGCCTGAGAGATGCAATGAGAAGAACACAGGATCACTTCTGATTTTCTTGCAAAAAATGCAAAACCTGAATCCAATAATGAGGAAACATCAGTCAAACCCAAATTGAAGAATATTCTCCATAATAACTGACCTGTACTCTTAATATGTTAAGGTCATGAAAGGAAAAACTGAAGAACGATTCCAGACTAAAGACTAAGAAATCATGACAACTAAGTGAAATCATATGGTGCATTTCTATTCCGTCCTGTAGGGTCGCTGTGAGTCAGAATCGACTCGATGGCAACAGTTTTGTTTTCTTTTTTAATGCAACATGTAATCCTGAACAAGAAAAACAACTCTTTTTCTTCTTCTCTTTTAAAATTTTGCTATAAAGGAAATTAGTAGGACAAACGGTGAAATCTGGGTAAAGTGTATACAGATGAGACAAAAGTTTATCAGTGTTAATCCCGTCATTTTTATCATTACACTGTAGTTGTGTAACAGAAAGTTCTTGTTGTTACATTTTCAAGGGGAAACAGATATCATGGCTGCAGCATACTTGCAAATGTTTCAGAAATATACACATACACACCAAGCCAGAATAACAAAGCAAATGCAGCAAAATGTTAACATCTGGAGAATCCGGGTGAAGGGTATACAGAAATACTTTGTACTATTTTTACAACTTTTCTGTCTGAAATTCTTTCAAAATTTTTAAAAGTTAAAAAAAAAAAATTGATTCTTCTGAGGCCACTGCCTTTTTCCTGACTGCTCTGGGCACTACTGGCTTCAATGCCAGGACGTTACTAAGGGAGTAGGGAAAATAGCCACCGGGTAGACTGGGAGGACTCAGCCCTTTCCTCCCACCTTCATTCATTTCTATGGAGTTGAGATATAAAAATGTATATAAGAAACATTCATGAAGACTATCAAAAGTTCCAAGAGAATGTGTTTATCACTTTTTTAATCCACAAATGAATTTGATACATTAATAAAAACACTAACATGGGTAAGCCAAAAAACCAAACCAGCTGCTGACAAGTCAATTCCAACTTATGATGATTAACATGGGCAGGCGGTCAGAAGTCAGTCCTTCTTACCTTATCACTACGAAGCATAGCGCGCAGGGCGGCCTCTCTGCAGAGAGCTGTCAAATCTGCGCCAACATAGCCAACTGTCATTTCTGCAAGGCGGCCCAAGTCTACAAGACTAGAGACAGGCATCTTTGAGGTAATCACTTGCAGAATTGCCTCTCTTTGTTTAAGTGTGGGAGTGCCAATGATAACCTATTTGCAAAGCAAAAAAAGAGAGAAATTAAAGCTTATATAGTTTTAAAATTACGTATCTTTATCCTCACAAATATGTGCAATAATTTAATGAACCCTTTTGGAACTAGTACTAGACACTCTGAAGCATATCTCAGAACATATAAAAAGTCAGGAATCTACATCCTAATTTTCCAGAGGACTAATTAATACTGGCCAGGAAGCTGCACAACGAAAACTGTATACAGCACTTAAGTTTTTAATTTATTTTCAAGAACCTACCATATTCTAGGAGGCAGAGAGAGGGATAGAACAGTAAATTAGTCTAGATCTCGCCCATATGGAGTTTATTTAGCAGACAAGCACCAGAGGGTGCAAGAAAGTCTCTCAAATCCTTGACAGATTAAGTTAAAAGTATGCAATTATCCCTGGTTTGTTTAGAATCCTACCACAAAGTTCAAACATCACTTCAATTAACCACTAAATTTAAAACTATTTAATAGAAATCAAGAATAAATTTAACACTAACGCCCATAAAGAGGGTTTGCTTTTAATATGTACCCTCCGTGGCAACTCAGGAAGCAACTGTTGCTATTTTTTTCAATTGCGGGACAGGATGCCGGTGTTCTTACAAGGAAGAGCTAATCCCTGCTTTAATTTACTTCTTCATTGCTCTCCCCCTTTTTATCTCAACACACTTATTTCTTGAGGCTATCCTTCTACTTTAAATTTCCGTTCCAACTCCATATGAGTTAAATATGCTTGTGGCCGACCTAGTTCCCTCAAGAATTAACTTTACTGACTATATAGTACGTACTCAACTCCAGAACATGTACAATGAAAACTAATCCCTAACAGACAATTGAGTCTTGGGGAAAAACTGGCCCTGGCTCACGGATCTTTTTTGGCCAGAGAACGCGTTCTCTGCATTACAAACAACCCCACTCCGACCTCAGCAACTTCCAAAAAGCGGACAAGCCTAGGGGCAGCCAACCTTGGTCCCAGGGGCAATGGGCTAACCGGTCAGGCCTAGTCACCTCTCTGTCAAATCTCCCGGGTCTCCGCAGCGCTGGGTCTACCGCGTCCGGCCGATTGGTGGCTCCTACAACCACCACCTCGCGGTCCCCACTGATGCCGTCCAGCAGCGTCAACACCTGGGCCACCACGCGGCTCTCGGGGGCTCGGTGCGGGCCGCCCCGCCGGGGGCACAGGGCGTCCACCTCGTCCAGGAAGAGGAGGCTGGGCCGGCGACTGGCCAGCTCCTGGGCGCGCTGGAAGACCCGCCGTACGTTCTCCTCGGTCTCCCCCGGCCGGGAGCCCTGCAGCGCGGGAGCGCTCACGGCCAGCAGCTCCGCGCCCGCCTCCCGGGCCACGGCCCGCACCAGCTGGGTCTTGCCCACTCCAGGGGGGCCCGCCAGGAGCACCCCGCGGGGCACGGCTAGTCCCAGCGCGGCCAGGGAGCGAGGGTAGCGGAGCGGTAGGCAGATGAGCTCCCGCAGCGAATCGGCCGCTTCCGACAGGCCGCCAAGGGGCACCTCGGACTGCTGCTCGGCTTCCAACCGAGGCGTCCCGCTGAGGACGATGCGGGTGCAAGGGGTGACCAACCCGGCCGAATCGGGACTGGGTGTCCCGCCGACTATGTGCAGAGCGGCCACTGGGCCGGGGGCACCTGGCGGAGCGGCAACCACGTGGCCCCGGGACACTGGTCGGTTCCGCAGTAGCTCCTGCGCCGCCTCCAACACGGCGGCTTGACTCAGGTCCCTGGGCGCGCCCGCCAGCTCCCGCAACACCGGCCACACGGTGAGCAGCCGCAGGGGAGGGCAGGGCACCAGGCTGAGGCAGCTCAGGCTGAGGCTCCTCCTGGACCCCGGCGCCCCGACCGCCGCCCCGGGGCTCGCGCACTGCAGGTCCAGCTGCACAAAGCCGTCAGCTCGGTCCCGCCGCGGCCAGGCGGTGCACAGGCAGGAGCCGCCGTCGGGCAGCGAGATTTTCACTGCCGAGCCCAAGCGCGCGTCCAAGGCGCGGAGGGCGGCTGGGCCTAGGCGGCAGCGCTGGGTGCCCCGGTCTCTGGTGTCTAAGGGTAGCAGCTGTAAGAGCGGCCCTTCAGGGAAGGGAGCCGAGTCTCGAGCCATTTCACGCGGAAGACCCGAAGCCGAGGAAAGTCGGGCGGGCGTTCCACCCGGGCCCGAAAAGCCCGAACACCGCACTTCCCGGCCGGAAGCAGATTACGCGCATGCGTTAGAGAAGTCCCTGGGTTGCTAGCCGCGGAGTGGAGGCGGAAAGGGCCAAACACAAAGTTAAGCTCTAGCCCGGGTGTTTCGTTTGTTGTGCTGGTGTCCGCTTGGATGAAACCGAGTCGCACATCCCAGATCTTTACGGAGACGGTCTTCGGTGCGGGTGTCTGGGAGGCAGCGTGATCTAACTTCTCTAGGTCATTAAGCATGTGGCTGAGTGTTTTTTAGGGCGTCACTGGCATTGCACTCTCCCTGGCCCACGGACTGGAGCAGCACGCACTGCCGCTTTTGGAATATCAGCCTAGAGATTTTGCTATTTTGAAAAGAAACTGACTACTCTCATGGGTAGAGGATTGGGTGCTCTGGTGCATATGTCCTAAGTGACTTGGGAGAGCTGAAAAAACAGTGTTGGCGCTTTAAATACCCGGGGTCCCAACCTGTTTGGTAGGTCCATGCACAGCCTTAATATAGAAAAGCGCCAGCATTGCAAGAGAGAAATACAGTGTGGCATTTAAAATGCCTTGGACAGGGGAAGAAAAACCAGGTCATCTGATGTATTTGTGGGTTTTTTCTGAATCCCATTCAGTCCTTTGAATGTTCTTTGACAACAGCTTAACGATACCTGATCACAACTTCTCCGTTCAAGCAGAAGTACTGTCTATTTGGGGCACAGTCCTGCATTAGAGGCGATGCTTGTGTACATGATTAAGACTGCTTCCTGCTATTTTTCAATCTTTCTTCTCCACAGGGAATCACTCTTCCCTCGTCATCAGATGGACTACATTTCCTATCCTTTTAAACTTTGCTCATCAAAAAGAACTGCAGATATTCAAAGTCAAGAAAATAAGCTTTGTTTTTATCCTACTCACATTTTTCCCACGTTTACTGCAAACCAAATCTATGAGGTGACAAAATTGAAATTGCAGATAGAGTGCGTAAGTCACTGAGGGTTTTGTTTTTCTTCTATCTATGCAAGTAATCAGTTGCAGACTATAGCAGACTTTTCGTCTCAGTGGAAAGTACTGTTGGATCTAGGGTCTTAAGATCAATGCCAATTCCTGGTCTCATTCTATCCAAACTTCAGGGCAGATTCTGACAGACTTCTGGATTCCATAGTAACTTACCTAGTCTCTGCTGTACCTTTCCAGCTCCCAGGCTGGAACAACTTAAAAGGAATCAGAAAGTAGCAGTAGGAGGTCCGGAAATGGGTAGGTCACCCGTTAGTTCCTATTTTCTTCTTTCTCTTAATCCCACTGGCTTTTCTGTTCTCTTTGGTCTTAAGACTTCAGTAACAGTTTTGCATTTTCAGGAAAAAAAAAAAAACATTATATTTACTGACCCCTGAAGTTGTGAATGAAATGACCATCAAATTATTCTGTCATGAGGGGGACAGGGAAGCTGGTGATAGGGAACCCAAGATTGAGTAAGGATATTGTTGATATGATGTGAGATTGTTAACCATTGTCATAGGGCAACATCTGTAGTAACTGTTAAATGAGAAACTATTTTGTTCTGTAGACCTTCATCTTAAGTGAGAATAACAGCACAATTGGAAGAGCGTAGTCAGTGTCACTGAACTGCGTATGTAGAAATTTTTGAAACGGTGTATCTTTGGCTATGTGTATTTTCACCAAAAAAAAAAAAAAAAGGTTGAGAATTTAGAGGGTTAATATGTTGTGGGGTTGTTAACCAATGTCATAAAACAACATGTGTACTACTGTTTCATGAGAAACTATTTGTTCTGTAAGCCTTCACCTGAAAGTACAATAAAATATTAAAAAAATAAAAAATTATTCTGTCATGATGCCTGTTCTTCCACTTATGGAGATCACTTTTATTCCAGGTTCCAAGAAGCTTTGAGGGTCTAGAAAAAGGAAAGAAGACTTAATAAGAACGTGTTAACTGTCGTAAATATGTAAGGGTCTGTCATGGAAAAGAGCTGGTAGATTTCTGTATGGCTACAGTGCAGAACTGACCTGGAGGTGAAAGTTTAATGGAATGAATGTAAGAGGCTCCCTCCACAGTTTTTAGTATGGTCACGTGGAAGTGGCCGGAGACTTTTTATAAGGTAGAGCCAAGAGGCATAACCAAAGCCAACTGGTGTAAAAACATAGGGAGGCAAATAAAATTCAGTCAAGCTTAGAGTTTCTTGCATTGGTTTAACGCAACTGAGGTGGAGGCTGAGATTTTATGGATATGATATGGAAGAAACTACAGGTTGCTTTGGATTTGTCTAAAAGGTTGACTTTATGCAAGGCGTATTAATTTCCTAAAGCTGCCATCACAAATTAACTTCAAACTGGGTGGCTTAAAACAACATAAATGTATTCTCTCACCGTTCTGGAG
Organism: Dugong dugon; assembly: GCA_030035585.1. Classification (NCBI taxonomy): domain Eukaryota; kingdom Metazoa; phylum Chordata; class Mammalia; order Sirenia; family Dugongidae; genus Dugong; species Dugong dugon. The sequence goes on along the minus strand of CM057472.1, from coordinate 13,586,217 downwards.
GCTAGAAGTCCAAAATTAAGGTGTCAGGGCCATGCTTTCTTCCAGAGAAGAATCTGTTCCATGCCTCTCTCCTAGCTCCTAGTGGCTGCCAGAATTCCGAGGTGTTCCATAGCTTTAGCTGCACCACTCCATCTCTGTCTCTATCATCACTTCTTTCCTGTGTGTCTTCTGGCCTTCTTATAGGACACCAGTCATTGGACTTAAGGGCCACACTAATCCACTATGACTTCATATTAACTAGTTACATCTGCAAAGACCCTATTTCCAAATAAGGTCACATTCTGAGGTTCCAGGTAAACCTAAATATATCTTTTTTGAGGACACAATTCAACCCACTACACAAAGTCAAACTAGAATTCTCTGACCTTGTAGAACCTGTGTGCCCAGGAAATGTTCACTTCATACTCTACCTGAAAGGTTCAGTCTTACCTTTACGATGCAAGCAAAAGCAACCAGGAATCCTGTTTCTGGACCTTCAACCTCACCAAGTCACTGGTAGCAGAACTATTACTCCGACTGGCCTTTCTAGCCAGCCAGCAGAATCTACTTTGTCTCTTTAAGTGAGACTATTTGCAACATTATTGTTTCAACCATTTTAACATCCACATTTAATGTAACAGTCAATGATACAGTCTTCTCTTGTGGAAAACCAGTCTAACGGGTTGTATGGTTCTTTTGTGCTTTGTGTGTTTTGTTTTTAATATGACCCAAAATTTGGTAATTCTATGAACTGCAGAGTACAAATCAAAGCACCAAAAGGGTGAACACTAGAGGGAGTCCAGAACCAAAGAAGCCTGAAGACTACTGGACTGTTAGGTGTTTGAAGTGTTTGAACTGTGACTTCCACTAGATTTTCCCCAAATTCACACCCAGATGTATGAACTGGTTATGTTGTCTCTACAAAGTAACTTACTTATTTTAACATAATTCCTACATACATCAGGCCATACAGAACTCAGTTTCCAAGTTAAAATTTTTGTTGCCATATTAAACATCAAAGCGATACTTTCCTCAAACCCAAAATTTAGTAGTGGATCAAAGTCCAAATAAACCAAATTTATTTTGTTATAGCCTAGAAACCATTCCAGCTTTGAACTGTTTCAAATAGCATTCCTTTGTGAGATTTTCCTGAAGGGATATATTTCAGAAATAGTTTTTTTCTTAATTTCAGTTGCTACATTCAAGGTTACAATCTGCCTAAGATTAACTCTTAAAAATTCTTAGCTAGCAATATGTCTGGAATTCAAAATAATTGGAACCTGCTCCTGTTGTAGAATAACTATTATACAATACTTTGGTGTCTTCAGCATCAATAATATATACTAAATATTATATTTCAAGATATGAAACCTAACATAATTATGAAAACTGTAAAGAAAATGTTTGGTTAAACCAGTAGCATGAGCCATTTATAGATCAGTGAATGCTCATCTTTCTTATGTTTCCAGGCTCATGTTATGTTCAACTGTAATATCTTTAAACATTAGCAATGATTATGATTTGCAACAGGTAAGTATAGAGATTCCTTGAAACACACTTGAAAAAGCAAGGTCTACAAATACTTTCACCTCAACATGTTCATGGAGTTATATCAAGTGACTTATTTCCACAGATACTTAATATGCCAAACAAATTTTCTTATTTTAAAGTGTGTAACGAAAACACAAAAATAGGACATTGTTAAAATTCTTCTTTAAAAATTTCCATCTTTACCAGGATCACAACAGAGGGTTCTGGACAGAACTGGAGAAGGATGTAGAATGTAATTCTAACTCACAAAAAAAAACCCCAGATTTACTGGCCTAAAGGAGACTGGAGAAACCCCGAGAGATATGGCCCCCAGACACCCTTTTAGCTCAGTGGTGAAGTTATCTCCAAGGTTCACCGTTCAGCCTGGGAGTGGACAGCCCCATAAAACCAAATGAGAATAACGAGGTACAGGAGTCCAGTGACAAGGGCCAGAAGGCAGAAGGGGACAAGGAAGCTGGTGATAGGGAACCCAAGGATGAGTAAGGATATTGTTGATGTGTTGTGAGATTGTTAACCATTGTCATAGGGCAACATGTGCAGTAAATGTTAAACGAGAAACTATTTAGTTCTGTAAGCCTTCATCTTAAGTGAGATAACAGCACAATTGGAAGAGCGTAATCAATGTCACTGAACTGTGCATGCAGAAATTTTTGAAATGGTGTATCTTTGGCTATGTGTATTTTCACCAAAAAAAAAGGTTGAGAAGTTAGAGGGTTGACATGTTGTGGGGTTGTTAACCAACGTCATAAAACAATATGTGTACTACTATTTCATGAGAAACTATTTGTTCTGTAAGCCTTCACCTGAAGTACAATAAAAAAAAAAAATTTCCATCTTTAGTCTTTTCTCATGTATTCAGGCTAGAATTGTTCTTTAGAAGATACAGAGTCAGGGGAAGGAGGGTGATTACAGTAGTCAGATATCTTTGCTGGACTACAAATGATGTAGGCTGTAGTTCACATAACACCATTCAGAAACTCTGTTCTTGCAGATTCTTAGGAAATTGCTGTTTGATCATTTTTTAGAAGTTAAGTCTTTAAGGGACTTTTCCCCTATGATGTGAATTCAAACTGTTTAACTGATATGATAAAAGTAATAAGATTCATATATTTATTTAATAAGTATTAAACATATGTTGTTAGGTGCCATCGAGTCAGTTCCAACTCATAGCAACCTTATGTACAACAGAACGAAACACTGCCTGTCCTGCACCATCCTCACAATGGTTGTTATGCTTGAGCCCACTGTTGCAGCCACTGTGTCAGTCCATCTCATTGAGGGCCTTCCTCTTTTTCCCTGACCCTCTACTTTACCAGCATGATGTCCTTCTCCAGGGACTTATCCCTCCTGATAACATATCCAAAGTATGTGAGATGAAGTCTCACCATCCTTACTTCTAAGGAGCATTCTGGTTGTTTTACTTCTTCCAAGACAGATTTGCTCATTCTTTTGGCAGTCCATGGTATGTTCAATATTCTTAGCCAACACCATAATTCAAAGGCATTGGTTCTTCTTCCGTCTTCCTTAGTCATTGTCCAGCTTTCACATGCATATGACTGATTGAAAATACCATGGCTTGGGTCAGGCGCACCATAGTCTTCAAGGTGACATCTTTGCTTTTTAACACTTTAAAGAAGTCTTTTGCAGCAGATTTGCCCAGTGCAATACATCGTTTGATTTCTTGACCACTGCTTCTTTGGGTGTTGATCGTGCATCCAAGTAAAATGAAATCCTTGGCAACTTCAGTATTTTCTCCATTTATCGTGACGTTGCTTATTGGTCCAGTTGTGAGGATTTTCGTTTTCTTTATGTTGAGGTGTAATCCATACAGAAGGCTGTGGTCTTTGATCTGCATGAGTAAGTGCTTCAAGCCCTCTTCACTTTCAGCAAGAGTCTTCCTCCAATCCTGATGCCCCGTTCTTCTTCATATAGTCCAGTTTCTCAGATTATTTGGTCAGTATACAGATTGAATAGGTATAGTGAAAGAATACAACCCTGATGCACACCTTTCCTGACTTTAAACCACACAGTATCCCCTTGTTCTGTTCGAACGACTGCCTCTTGATCAAGGTACAGGTTCCTCATGAGCACAATTAAGTGTTCTGGAATTCCCATCGTTTGCAATGTTATCGATCATTTGTTATGATCCACACAGTCAAATGCCTTTGCACACTCAGTAAAATACAGGTAAACATCTTTATGATATTCTCTGCTTTCAGCCAGGATCCATCTGACGGGAGCAACGATATCCCTGGTTCCACATCCTCTTCTGAATCCAGCTTGAATTTCTGGCAGTTCCCTGTCGATACACTGCTGCAGACGCTTTTGAATGATCTTCAGCAGAATTTTACTTGCATGTGATATTAATGATACTGTTTGATAATTTCTGTGTTTGGTGGGATCAGCTCTCTTTGGAATAGGCATAAAGGTAAATCTCTTCCAGTCGGTTAGCCAGGTAGCTGTCTTCCAAATTTCTTGGCACAGAAGAGAGACCACTTCCAGGGCTGCATCTATTTCTTGAAACATCTCAATTGGTATTTCGTCAGTTCCTAAAGACTTATTTTTTGCCAATGTCTTCAGTGCAGCTTGGACTTCTTCCTTTAGTACCATTGGTTCTTGATCATATGCTACCTCCTAAAATGATTGAATTATTTTTGGTACAGTGACTGTGTATACCTTCCATCTTCTTTTGATGCTTCCTGTGTTGTTCAGTATTTTGCCCATAGAATCCTTCACTATTGCAACTTCAGGCTTGAATTTTTTCGTCAGTTCTTTCAGCTTGAAAAATGTCGAGTGTGTTCTTCCCTTTTAGTTTTCTAATTCCAGGTCTCTGCACGTGTCATTATAATACTTTACTTTGTCTTCTCAAGTCACCCTTTCAAGTCTTCTGTTCAGCTCTTTACTCCATCATTTCTTCCATTTGCTTTAGCTACTCTACTTTAAGAAAAAGTTTCAGAGTCTCTTCTGACATCCATTTTGGTCTTTTCTTTCTTTCCTGTGGTTTTAGTGATCTCTTGCTTTCTTCATGTATGATGTCGTTGATGTCATTCCACAACTCGTCTGTTCTTCAGTCATTAGTGTTCAACGAGTCAAATCTATTTTTGATCTCTAAATTCAGGTAGGATATACTCAAGGTTGTACTTTGGTTCTCGTGGACTTGTTCTAATTCTCTTCAGCTTCAACTTGAACTTGCATATGAGCAATTGATGGTCCCTTCTGCAGCTGGCCCCTGGCCTTGTTCTGACTGATGATATTGACCTTTTCCATCATCTCTTTCCACAGAAGTAGTTGATTTGATTCCTGTGTATTCCATCTGGTGAGATCCACGTGTATAGTCACCGTGTATGTTGCTGAAAAAGGTATTTGCAATGAAGAAGTCATTGATCTGCAAAATTCTGTCATGCAATCTCCAAATTCTGTCATGTGATCTCCGGCATTGTTTCTATCCCCAAAGCCATATTTTCCAACTACTGATCCTTCTTTGTTTCTAACTTTTGCATTCCAATCACCTGTAATTATCTATGCATCCTGATTGCATGTTTGATCAATTTCAGACTGCAGAAGTTGGTAAAAATCCTCAATTTCTTCATCTTTGGCCTTAGTGGTTGGTGCATAAATTTGAATAATAGTAATATTAACTGGTCTTCCTTGTAGGTATATGGATATTATCCTATCACTGACAGTGTTGTACTTCAGGATAGATCTTGAGGTGTTCTTTTTGACGATGAATGCAACGCCATTCCTCTTCAAGTTGTCGTTCCTGGCATAGTAGACCATATGATTGTCTGATTCAAAATGGCTAATACCAGTCCATTTCAAGTCACTAATGCCTAGGATATTGATGTTTATGCATTCCATTTCATTTCTGACAATTTCCAATTTTCCTAGACTCATATTTTGTACATTCCATGTTCTGATTATTAATGGATGTTTGCAGCTGTTTCTTCTCATTTTGAGCCCCCACAGTATGACAAACTGATAGATGCATGGGGGATTAAACATATACTTCATTCTAATTACTGTAGCAGAGGCTGAGTATACAGTAGTAAAAATAACATGTAATTCTTGCCTTCATGAAGTTTAAGGTCTAGTGGGGGAAGTCAGACATTAAAGGCATAAATTAAAGACATTAAAGTAAATAAATTAGTTAATTAAAAATTACAAAAATTGCTATGAAGAAAATAAATGGAAAAGGGCTGCTTTTGACAGGGAAATCAGGGAAGGCTTCTCTGAAGAAGTGGCATTTAAGCTGAGACCTGAAGGATGAGTAGGAGACAGGCAGAAGAATCAAGGAGAGAAGGACAGGGAGAGAGAGTGTTCTAGGCAGTTGGAAAAGCCTGTGGCAAAGCATTGAGGTTGGAACATGCTTACTGTGCTTAAGGAATTAAAAGAAGACCAGCGAGGGACCTCATACCACCAAGAAAGTAGTGCTGGGAGTAGAGTGCATCCTTTGGACCTTGGGTTCCTGCACAGAGAAGCTCCTAGTCCAGGGGAAGATTGATGACAAGGACCTTCCTCCAGAGCCGACAGAGAAAGCCTTCCCCTGGAGCTGACACCTTGAATTTGGACTTCTAGCTACGAGACTGTGAGAAAATAAATATCTCTTTGTTAAAGCCAAAAAATAAAAATAAAAGAAGGCTAGCTTTGTCTTTACCACACCTTTCACAATTTCTAATTACAGTAACATTTTTCCTAATTGTGTTACATATAAATGGATATTTTGCCTCCCTGAGTAGATAGTAAGTTGTTTAAGAACTAACTTAAAAAAAAAAAAAATGGAGCCCTGGTGGCAGTTAAGAGCTTGGCCACTAACCAAAAGGTCAGCAGTTCGAATCCACCAGCCACTCCTTAGAAACTCCATGGGGCAGTTCCACCCTGTCCTATAGGAGTCGCCGTGAGTCAGCATCAACTCGGGCAATGGGTGGGTATATATGTATATCATATATATGTGGTAGACTTTGCTGGAATATGATAGCTGTGCTAAATAAATCCTTGTTGGATTGAATTTAGGGAATAGAATCTGGTGACCCATGCTGTGTGGATTAGATCTTGTTCTATCCTGACACATTGGAGGCTGTTCAAGGCAGACTTGGATAAACCTCAGGGGTGATATTCAAGGAGAGTGCCCCTACTCCTGACTGAGACCAACTCCTCTTGCTTCAACTATTATTCATCCTTCTCTCTTGTGCATGCTTTAAAAATTTTGGTTAAATCAATCATTATATGAGTCTCTTGCGATTCAGAATTGCCTCTAATTGCTAATGTTCAAATACTGTATCTTAAGGTTGAATGTAACATACATATTAGAAACTCATGTGCTGCTGAATTATGTAAACATGTACCCCTCCACACCTTTTTCTACCATCAACAGGAATCATTATCACTTTTATTAGATTATTTCAACAGCATCCTAACTAAATTCTATCCTTCTAGTTGCCCCTTAATTGCCACCACATTAACTGCTAATCAGAAAACTGTTTTGACAGGTTTAAGTATCATATCTGAAGTATAATAGATCTGAGAATTCTAGTCTATCATAATGAATTCTAGAGCTTTCAAACACTCATATTTGTCTAAGAACTTCGACCTAATATTATATAAGATCTGGTCTTGGGGACTGAGCCAGAAACAAGGCCAGCCTACAGGTTTAAGTTTTATTCATAGTGACTTCACAGGTGTCTACTTCATAAAAAAATGTCCTCTAGTGCTTTGCTACACCACATCCAAGAATTGAATGAAATCTTTAATTTTTACTTCCCAAGGCACCAAGATTAGGCAGAAGGAGACCAGAAATATCTGCTGCACCATTATATTTCTCTAATTGGCAAGATCTTGCTGGAAAAATTGAATTCCTGAGAGAAGAAAGAGGTCTCTGGGTGATGCAAATGGTTGGCACTTGTCTACTAACCTAAAAGTTGGCAGTTTGAACTCATGCAGCAGGACACGGAAGAAAGGCCTGGTGATCTACTTCTGTTAAGATTAAAGCTGAGGCGGGGCCAAGATGGCGGAGTAGTCACACACTTCCGGTGTTCCCTCTCACAACAAAGACCCAAAAAAACAAGTGACTCAATTATATATGACAATCTAGGAGCCCTGAGTATGAAAGGCAAAGTTGAGGAACCGGACTGAGTGGTGGGGAGGGAGAGACGGTTCAGAAGCAGCAAGGAGTTGCCAGACCTGACCCAGCAAGAGCCTGAGCCCTTCAGCCCTGATCAGCTCGTGGTGTGCGGTGAGACAGGCAAGCAGCAGTGCTCGGGAGGCATTTTGCACATCAAGAGACACCCAGCAGCAGACAGTCTACTCGGCCATCCAGAACCAGTGAGAAAAAGCCCTTGATCGGCAAAAGATAAGTACTTGTGTCTGGCCTACTGCACAGATCAAAATCACCCCCTTTAGGGAAAAACTCTCTCCCATTTACCTCCCTGCTCCCTGCTCCCTGCTCCGCACTGGGTCCTGGACTGGCTTCAGCAACTGCTGAGTCCCCTGGGCTGGAAGTAGGACCCATCACATGCCCTGGGCCATTCTCCCAGCCTTGGAGACGGAACAAATTAACAAACGGGAAAAAATAATCTGCCGGCTCCCCTAAGCCAGGAATTCAGGGTAGGCACAGCTCCTTTCCCTAGGCACTGGCATAGGGGATCCATGGACTTTGACTGCCTTTCCCCCTGCATAGACTTGTATGGGGCCATTTCAACCGTGTAGGCCCTCATTACCACAGTACAACAGGGTATATACCTGAAGTCTAACTTCAGCTGTTTCAGCTGTGAAGTGGCAGGTTCGTAACATTTGACACTGCTCTGCCCATTAAGCAGGGTCTTCAGTGACATTTGACACTGCTCTCCCCTTTAAGCAGGGTCTTCACCTACCCACATCACCGGCCTGAGGACTGGTGGCTCTACCCATACCACCTAGCCACCTGCATCAGGGACCTAAGAATAAGAGGTGCCCCCCCAGTCCTTACAGCCAACAGCACTGGGTGCTCATAGTACAGCTGCAAAACCCACCTACCTGCTCGCTCTAGGGAACATGGACACATTTTCCTTTCAGACACTCAGAGGCAGCTGTCAGCCCCCTGCCTTGCTCAGCGTGTGACCCCCTACTGCAGCTAGATACCCGTGCCTACACCAATCACCCATGACTGTCTAGGACTGTAGATGAGATCCTGCACCATACACTTGCTGACTGACTACCTGGACACTAGAGCTGGATCCATACAAGAAAAGTTAATGGAATCCTTGGCTCACATAGTAACAGATTTAACTACCTGGTGACAGGACATCAGAGCTTCAAATATACCAATAATAAAAGCAGCTCACACAAGCAGCCTATTTGGGCATATCAAAACAAAACAAGAAGCTAGGACATAGTAAGCAAACATAAAATAAATAAATATAATAACTTATTGATGGCTGAGAGACAACAGTCAATATCAAATCGCATAAAGAGGCAGACCATGATGGCTTCAGCAAGCTCCCAAAATAAAGAATCTAGAATTATTCTGGAGGAAGAAAATTTCTTGGAATTACCAGAGGCAGAATACAAAAGACTAATATACAGAACTCTTCAAGATATTAGGAAGGAAATTAAGCAAAACACAGAACATTCAATAGAGGAAATTAAAGAGATTAGAGAAGAGCATAATGACAAATTTAACAGGCTGCAAGAATCCATAGAGAGACAGCAATCAGAAATCCAGAAGACCAACAATAAAATTTCAGAATTCGACAACTCAATAGAAAGTCATAGGAGCAGAACTGAGGCAATGGAAGTCAGAATTAGTGAGATTGAAGATAAAGCACTTGGCACCAATTTATTTAAGGAAAAATCAGATAAAAGAATTTTAAAAAAATGAAGAAACCCTAAGAATTACGTGGGACACTACCAAGAGGAATAACCTATAAGTGACTGGAGTACCAGAACAGGGGGAGATAACAGAAAATACAGAGAGAATTGTTGAAGATTTTTTGGCAGAAAACTTCCCTGATATCGTGAAAGATGAGGCAATATCTATCCAAGATGCTCATTGAACCCCACATAAGGTAGATCTCAAAAGAAAGTCACCAAGACATATTATAATCAAACTTGCCAAAGCCAAAGATAAAGAGAGAATTTTAAGAGCAGCTAGGGATACACGAAAAGTCATCTACAAAGGAGAGTCAATAAGAATAAGCTCAGACTACTCAGCAGAAACCATGCAGGCAAGAAGGCAATGGGATGACATATATAAAGCCTTGAATGAAAAAAAATTACCAGCCAAGAATTATATATCCAACAAGACTGTCTCTCAAATATGATGGCAAAATTAGGGCATTTCCAGATAAACAGAAGCTTAGGGAATTTGCAAAAACCAAACCAGAATTACAAGAAATACTAAACGGAGTCCTCCGGGTAGAAAATCAATAACATCAGATAACAACCCAAGACTAGAACACAGGACAGAGTGACCAGATATCAACCCAGATTGGGAAGTCACAAAAATAAATCAAAGCTAAAACACTGAAAATAGGGAAACAGATGTCAGTATGTAAAAGATGACAACATTAAAACAAAAAAGAGGGACTTAAAAAATGTAGACACAGATTTCTCATATGGAGAGGAAGTCAAGGTGATATAAAGAAATAAAAGACTGGTATAAACTTAGAAAAATAGGAGTAAATATTAAGGTAACCACAAAGGAAACTAATAATCCTACAAGTCAAAATAAAAAACTAGAAAAATATAAAGAATCAGCATATACAAAAACAACAGCAATGAAAATACATAAAGAAAAACGACTCAGCTCAGAAAATTAAGTGGAACAAAGAAACTGTGAACAACACACAAAAAAAGACATCAAAGTAACAGCACTAAACTCATAACTATCAATAATTACGCTGAATGTAAACGGACTTAATGCACCAATAAAGAGACAGAGAATGGCAGACTGGATAAAAAAACATGATCCATCTATATGCTGCCTACAGAGACACATCGTAGACTTAAAGACACAAACAAACTAAAACTAAAACTAAAAATATATATCAAGCAAACAACACTTAAAAAGGAGCACCAGTGGCAATATTAATCTCTGACAAAATAGACTTTAAAGTAAAATCTACCACAAAGGATAAGGAAGGACACTATATAATTATCAAAGGGTCAATACACCAGGAGGACGTAACTATAATAAATATTTATGCACACAATGACAGGGCTCCAAAATACATAAAACAAACTCTAACGGCATTGAAAAGAGAGATAGACAGCTCCACAATACTAGTAGGAGACTTCAACTCACCACTTTCGGTGAAGGACAGAACATCCAGAAAGAAACTCAACAAAGACATGGAAGATCTAAACGCTACCATCAACCAACTTGATCTCATGGACATATACCAAACACTGCACCCAACAGCAGCCAAGTATACTTCTTTTCCAACGCACATGGAACATTCTCCAGAATAGACCACATATTAGGCCATAAAGCAAGCCTTAACAAAATCCAGTGCATCAAAATATTAAAAGCATCATTTCTGACCATAAATGCATAAAAGCAGAAATCAATAACAGAAAAAGCAGGGGAAAAAAAATCAAACACATGGAAACTGAACAACACCTTGCTCAAAAACTACTGGGTTACAGAAGAAATTAAGGACGGAATAGAGAAATTCATAGAATCAAAAAAGAATGAAAACACATCCTACCAGAACCTTTGGGACGCAGCAAAAGCAGTGCTCAGAGGTCAGTTTATAGCAGTAAATGCACACATACAAAAAGAAGAAAGGGCCAAAATCAAAACATTAACCCTACAACTGAAAGAAGTAGAAAGAGAGCAGCAAAAGAAGCCTTCAGGTGCCAGAAGAAAGGAAATAATAAGAATTAGAGCAGAATTAAATGAATTAGAGAATAAAAAACAGTTGAAAGAGTTAACAAGACCAAAAGCAGGTTCTTTGAAAAGATCAACAAAATTGATACTCCACTGGCTAAACTGACAAAAGAAAAACAGGAGAGGAAGCAATAACCCGAATAAGAAATGAGATGGGTGGTATCACAATAGACCCAACTGAAATGAAAAGAATCATAACAGAATACTATCAAAAATTGTACTCTAACAAATTTGAAAACCTAGAGGAAATGGACAAATTTCTAGAAACTCACTACCTACCTAAACTAACACAAACAGAAGTAGAACAACTAAATAAACCCATGAGAAAAGAAGAGATTGAAAAGGTAATTAAAAAACTCCCAAAAAAAAAAAAAAAAAAAAAAAAAAAAGCCCTGGCCTGAACGGCCTCACTGGAGAATTCTACCAAACTTTCAGAGAAGCGTTAACACAACTACTACTAAAGGTATTTCAGAGTATAGAAAAGAATGGAATACTCCCAAACTCATTCTATCAAGCCAGCATAACCCTGATACCAAAACCACATAAAGAGATCACAAAATAAGAAAATTACAGACCAATATCCATTATGAACATTGACGCAAAAATACTCAACAAAATTCTAGCCAATAGAATTCCACAACATTATCAAAAAAATAATTCACCATGATCAAGTGGGATTTTTACCAGGTATGCAGGGATGGTTCAACATGAGAAAAATAATCAATGTAATCCATCACATTAATAAAATAAAAGACAGGAACCACATGATCTTATCAATTGATGTAGAAAAGGCCTTTGACAAAGTCTAACCAACACCCATTCATAATAAAAACTCTCAACAAAATAGGAGTAGAAGGGAAACTCATCAGTAAAATTAAGGGCATTTATACAAAGCCAACAGCCAACATCATACTAAATGTAGAAACTGTGAAAGCATTCCCCTTGAGAACAGGAACCAGACAAGGATGCCCTTTATCACCACTCTTATTCAACATTGTGCTGGAGGTCCTAGCCACAACAATTAGGCTAGAAAAAGAAATAAAGGGCATCCAAATTCATAAGGAAGAAGTAAAAGTATCTCTATTTGCAGATGATATGATCTTATACACAGAAAACCCCAAAGAATTCACAAGAAAATTACTGGAACTAATAGAAGATTTCAGCAAAGTTTCAGGATACAAAATAAACATACAAAAATCAGTTGGATTCCTTTACATCAACAAAGAGAACTTCGAAGAGGAAATCACCAAATCAACACCATTTAGAATAGCCCCCAAGAAGATAAAATACTTAGGAATAAATCTAACCAGAGACGTAAGACCTATACCAGGCAAACTACAAGACACCACTGCAAGAAACCAAAAGAGACCTGCATAAGTGGAAAAACATACCTTGCTCATGGATAGGAAGACTCAACATTGCAAAAATGTCAATTTTTACCCAAAGCAATCTACAGATACAATGCAATCCCGGTCCAAATTCCACCAGCATTTTTTAATGAGATGGAGAAACAAATCACCAACTTCACAAGGAAAGGGAAGAGGCCCCAGATAAGTAAAGCATTACTCAAGAAGAACAAAGTGGGAGGCCTTACACTACCTGACTTTAGAACCTATTATACCTCCACGGTAGTCAAAAAGCCTGGTACTGGTACAACAACAAATACATAGACCAATGGAACAGAATTGAGAACCCAGACATAAATTCATCCACCTATGAGCAGCTGATATTTGATGAAGGCCCAAAGTCTGTTAATCGGGGAAAACACAGTCTCTTTTACAAATGATGCTGGCATAAGTGGATATCCATCTGCAAAAAACTGAAACAAGACCCATACCTCACACCATGCACAAAAACTAACTCAAAATAGATCAAAGACCTAATATAAAATTGAAAACAATAAAGATCATGGAAGAAAAAATAGGGACAATGCTAGAAGCCCTAATACATGGCATAAACAGAATATGAACCATAAGTAACAATGCACAAACACAAGAAGAGAAACTAGATAACTGGAAGCTCCTAAAAGTCAAACACTTATGCTCATCAAAAGACCTCACCAAAAGAGTCAAAAGACAACCTACAGACTAGGAAAAATATTTTGAAATATTTTGGATATGAAAAATCTGATCAGTGTCTAATCTCTAAAATCTACAAGATACTGCAAAACCTCAACAACAAAAAGACAAATAATCCAATTAAAAAATGGGCAAAGGGTATGAACAGACACTTCACCAAAGAAGACGTTCAGGCAGCTAACAGACACATGAAGAAATGCTCACGATTATTAGCCATTAGAGAAATGCAGATCAAAACTACAATGAGATATCATCTCACCCCAACAAGGCTAGCATTAATCCAGAAAACACAAAATAATAAATGTTGGAGAGGTTGTAGAGAGACTGGAACACTTATACACCATTGGTGGGAATGTAAAATGGTACAACCACTTTGGAAATCAATTTGGTGCTTCCTTAAAAAGCTAGGAATAGAAGTACCATACAATCCAGCAATCCTGCTCCTTGGAATGTATCCTTGAGAAATAAGAGCCACCACACGAATAGATATATGCACACCCATGTTCATTGCAGCACTGTTCACAATAGCAAAAAGATGGAAACAACTTAGGTGCCCATCAACTGATGAATGGATAAACAAATTATGGTATATTCACACAATGGAATACTATGCAATGATAAAGAACAATGATGAAGCCATGAACATCTTATAACATGGAGGAATTTGGAGGGCATTATGCTGAGTGAATTTAGTCATTCACAGAAGGACAAATATTATGTAAGACCACTATTATGAGAACTCAGGAAAAGATTTAAACACAGAAGAAAACATTCTTTGATGGTTATGAGGGTGAGAAGGGAGGGAGAGGGTTATTCACTAACTAAATAGTAGACAAGAATTAGATGAAGGGAAGGACAACCCACACTACAGGAGAAGTCAGCACAACTGGACTAAACCAAAGCTAAGAAGTTTCCTGAACACAATCAAACACTCTGAGGGACAGAGTAGTAGGGAAAGGTGTCTGGGGACCATGCTTTCAGGGGACATCTAGGTCAATTGGCATAACAAAGCTTATTAAGAAAATGTTCTGCATCTTACTTTGGTGAGTGGCATCTGGCGTCTTAAAAGCTTGCAAGTGCCCATCTAAGATGCATCAATTGGTCCCAACCACCTGGAGTAAAGGAGAATGAAGAACACCAAAGACACAAGGTAAGTATTAGCCCAAGAGGCAGAAAGGGCCACGTAAACTAGACTTCATCAGCCTAAGACCAGAAGAACTAGACGGTACCTGGCTACCACCAATGACCACCCTGACAGGGAACACAACAGAGAGGGAATGAGAGAAAGGTGGGGTGCAGAACTCAACTTCTAGAGAAAAGACCAGACTTGATGGTCTGACTGAGACTGGAGGAACCCCAGAAGGCATGGTCCCCAGACTCTCTGTCAGCCCAGAAGTGGAACAGTTTCCTAGACCAACTCTTCGGACAAAGATTGGACTGGACCGTGGGACATGTAATGATACTCGTGAAGAGTGTGCTTCTTAGCTCAGGTACATACATGGGACTAAACGGGCAGCTTCTGTCCAGAGGTGAGATGGAAAGGCGGAGAGGGTTAGGAGTTAGTTGAATGGACATGGGAAATTGGGGGTGGAAAGGAGGAGCATGCTGTCACACTATAGGGAGAGCAATTAGGGTCACATAACAATGCGTGTATAGGTTTTTGTGTGAGAGACTAACTTGAAGTGTAAACTTTCACTTAAACTACAACAATAAACAAACAAAAAAAAGAGATTACAGCCAAGAAAACCCTATGAAGAGCTTCTGGGCAACATGGTACTATAGTCAGAAGCACCATGCTGTCCCTCCACAGCAAAGATCAGAAAAACTAAGTCAAACAGAGTCACGTGTCAGTCCTGAAACCCTAAGCATCAAATGAAGAGATAAAGAACTCAGCCAAGCACCAAATGGAATAAGAAACTGACAGAGAACAGAGAGCGAGGAGAAATACATACAGAGGTCCCCTATCAGCTACCGCAGCACGGATCCGCCATCTTGGACTCCTATTGGAGATCAGCAAACAGGAGGTACGAGAAAGCAGCTTCATGGAGCTTCCAGAAGGAGACAGAACAACCAGTAACCCATAATATAGTCTTTCCCACCCCCTGCACTTCTTCACCCCCACTTAGCCTCCTCTGCTTCCTGCAGCCACAGTGTATTGGCCAGGAAGCACGAGCTTCCCCCCAGTGCCACTTGGATTCCACCCGCCCGCACTGGCCAGCTCCCTGAGTGCCATTTGTTGGCTGCTGGTGTTGCTTTCTTCCGCTTCTTTAGATTTCTTCCTTACCTCTCACCACCTCCCCCTCCTTTCTCTCCAATACCTGGTTCCGTGCACCATCTTTGCTTCTTCCTGAAAGGCTGCAAACACCGCTCGACTGTGAAACTGCTTCCCAGCCCATGCCACCACACTGGTGGGACCCCTGGGGCTTTTTTCTTTGTTTGCTCTGATTTGTTCTGTCTTGATTTGTTTGTTTGTTTTCTTTTTCTTTTCTCGGCTTGGGAGCCTCTTCTAGCCAGGCAGTACCACGCGGCTTGGAAGCTAGTCCCTTACTCTGCACAGACGCACAGGGACATCCCTGAGGGCATTTCTTTTTTCTTTGTTTTTTTTTTTTTTTCATTTCTTTGTTTAGTTTTCTTCTCTCTCTTATTCCCTTTTTGTCTCTCTTCCTTTCCAGTTTCTCGATTTATTCATTTTTTTCTTTTATCCTTTTACTTTTTTTCCCCCATTTCTCAGTCTCTCATCTCTCCACTCCAATAGCAAGCTCGCTTAGCACTCTTTTTCATTTGTGGGTATGTTTTTGGCTCCTGTTCCTCTCTCCTCTCTCTCATCTTTCCCATACCCATCTTAGCTCCACACATCACAATCTACACCCTCCTTCCTGCCTACCTGCACCATGCGCTGAACGTCACACTCCCAACCAGCACAGGCACGGCCTACTGGAACCTGCCCTGCACTGATTCCCGGTCTGCACTGTCAGCCCTGGTATGTGCCACAAACAACCCATCCCACCAACTCCCCTTTAGCTGGACCTGCCCTGCTGTACCATACCTGAGTTACTGACCCTGCCCATTAGAGAAGGAGGTGAAAAGTATTGCGCCCACAGATGAGCAATTAACAAAGAATGCACAGCCCGGCTGCTGATACATAATCAAATAAAACAAAAAAGCAGGATGAAACAAACAAATATACAATCAATAAATGAGGAAAATAACCACTGAATGCCCCAAAGACAGCAGACAATGTCAAAACATTTACAAAAACAGGACAGGATGGTTCCAGTAGGCATCCAAAATAAAACACCAGATGACCTTCCAGTAGAAGAAAAGGCACTAGACCTAACTGATAGGGAATTCAAATCCTAATATTCAGAATTATCCAAGAGTTGAAGCAAAAACAGACAAAAATGAGGAAAAAATAGATAAATTCATGGAAAAGACAGACTAATGCATGGGAAATACAGACAAAAAAAATGGAAGAATTCAAGAAAATAATACAGGAACAAAATGCTAAAATAAAATCACAACTAGAAATCATACAAAAACAACAATTAGAAGTCCAAAAGATAAACAACAAATTTCAGAAATGGACAGTGTCATAGAAGGGCTGAGAAGCAAGTTTGAAACGATGGAAGATAGGATCAGAGAAACTGAAAAAAAATACTTGGATACAACTCTGTTTGAGGAAAAAAATCAGAAAAAAAAGAACAAAGAAAAATGAAGAAACCCTGAGAAATTATGTGGGATACAATCAAAAGCAAAATTCTGCAAGTGATCAGAGTTCAAGAACAGGG
Source organism: Dugong dugon (assembly GCA_030035585.1). Lineage (NCBI taxonomy): Eukaryota > Metazoa > Chordata > Mammalia > Sirenia > Dugongidae > Dugong > Dugong dugon. The sequence goes on along the minus strand of CM057472.1, from coordinate 13,568,956 downwards.
GGAGAAAACAGAAAACACAGAGAGGTTCATTGAAGAATTGCTGACAGAAAACTTCCCCAATATCATGAAAGATGAAAAGCTGACCATCCAAGAAGCTCAACGAACCCCATATAGGATAGACTCCAAAAGAAAATCACCAAGGCATATCATAATCACACTCACTAAAACCAAAGACAAACAAAGAATCCTGAGAGCAGCTCAAGAAAAACAAAAAGTCACATAACAGAGGAGAAACAATAAGACTAAGCTCAGATTACTTGGCAGAAACCATGCAGGCAAGAAAGCAATGGGATGAAATATATGAAACCTTGAAAGAAAAAAATTTTCCAGCCAAGAATAATATATCCTGCAAAACTCTCATTCAAATATGATGGTGAAATTAGGTCATTTTCAGATAAACAGAAATTAAGGGACTATGTCAAAACCAAACCTAATTTATGAGACTTATTAAAGGAAATCCTTTGATCTGAGAACAGACAATATCAGACCACAGGCTGAATCTAGGATACAGGATTGTACTAGCCAGATACCAACGTAGGAAATGAACTCTGAAGGACTATGCAAAACAAAAAGAATTACAAAAGGGAACCATAGAGGTTAATCTTTAAATGACAACAGCATCAGAACAATAAAAGGGACTAAATGGTGTAGGTATAGAACCTTCTAATGGAGACGGAGCAGAGCGATACCAAGTAATAATAGACTGGTTCAAATCTAGGAAGGGTAAATTCCAAGGTAACCAAAAAGAAAGAGTTAACAAACCTACCCATCAAAATAAAGAAGAAAAACATAAAGGCTCAGTAAAAACAAAACCTACAAAAACAAAAGAAATTTTAAAAAAATCCACAAACAAAAGGAACTCAGCACAGGAGAGTAAGAGGAACAAAGAAAACGTCAGCACCACAGGAAAAAAAAAGCACTATAAAATGCAATCCCACTCCTAGGAATATATCCTAGAGAAATAAGAGCCGTCACACAAACAGACATACGCACACCCATATTCTTTGAAGCACTGTTCACAATAGCAAGAAGATGGAAACAACCTAGATGCCCATCAACAGATGAATGGATAAACAAACTATGGTACATACACACAATGCAGTATTATACAAAGATAAAGAACAATGATGAATCTGTGAAGCATCTCATAACATGGATGAAACTGGAGGGCATCATGCTGAGTGAAATAAGTCAATCACAAAAGGACAAATATTGTATGAGGCCTCTACTGTATAAGTCATGTAAAAGTTTACACACAAAGAGAAACAATCTTTGTTGGTTATGAGGGATGGGTTGAGGGGAACTAAACAGATAAGTGGTAACTTTGGTGAAGGGTAAGATAGTACACATTACTGGGGAAGCCAGCACAACGTGTACAAGGAAAGGTCACTGAAGCTCCATAGACACTTTCCAAACTCCCTGAGGGACTGAATTGCTGGGTGGAGGGGCTGTGGGGACCATGGTCTCAGGGAATATACAGCTCAATTGGCATAACACAGTTTATAAAGACAATGTTCTACATTCTACCTTGGTGAGTAGCGTCTGGGGTCTTAAAAGCCTGTGAGCAGCCATCTAAGATACTCCACTGGTCTCACCTCTTCAGGAGCAAGGTAGAATGAAGAGAACAGGATACAAGGAAAAGATTAGCCCAAAGGACTAATGGACCACAGCTACCACAGCCTCCACCAAACTGAGTCCAGTACAGCTAGATGGTGCCTGGCTACCATCACTGACTGCTCTGACCGAGATCACAATAGAGGGTCCTGGACAGAGCTGGAGAAGGATGTAGAACAGAATTCTAACACAGGAAAAAAAAAAAAAAAGACCAGATTTACTGGCCTGACAGACTGGAGAAACCCCAAGAGTATGGCCCCCGGACACCCTTTTAGCTCAGTGGTGAAGCCCGTCCCGAAGTTCACCATTCAGCCGGGGAGTGGACAGCCTCATAAAACAAAACAGGACTAATGAGGCACAGCAGTCCAGGGACAAGGACTAGAAGGCAGAAGGGGATAGGAAAGCTGGTGATAGGGAACCCAAGGTTGAGAAGGGACAGTGTTGACATGTCATTGGGTTGTTAACCATTGTCATAGGGCAATATGTGTACTAACTGTTCAGTAAGAAACTATTCTGCACACCTTTATCTAAGATACCAAAAAAAAAAAAAAAAGAAGAATTCTCTATGTGAGATCAAATTGACAACAGCAACTCAAAAGGTTTGATGGGAAGCCTAGGGGACAGTGAGTTGAAGATAATGATGGAATAATTTGGAAAAGGATAGTGAGAATAGCAGCACAACAGAAAGAATGTAATTGATGTCAATGAATTGTACATGTAGAAGCTTTAGAAATGGTGTAACTTTGGGTATGTATATTTTCATCAAAAAAAGGTCCTCAAGGTCGAGAAGGGAGAGTGTTGACATGTCGTGGGATTGTTAACCAATGTCATAAAACAATATGTGTACTGCCTGTTTAATGAGAAACCATTTGTTCTGTAAACCTTCATCTAAAGTAGAATTTTAAAAAATTAAGAAAAGAAAACCCTATGGAGCAATTTTACTCTGTAACACATAGGTCGCCATGAGTCAGAATCAACTCAATGGCAACAGGTTGAGAGAGGAAAGAGAGTGATCTCATGACTTTTTGGCCTCAAAATGACTCAGAAGAAATTGATCTACTGGATTCCAAAGTAGCAGAACTGAAGAGAAAGGGAGGAAGATACACACTCTAAATCCTCTCAGATTGAGCAGAAAGGGAACTTTCTTCAGAATAATCACATTGTCTTTGGGACTGAATGCTTTATTTGTTCTTTGAAATGAAGGTCACTGCTTACCCCTCACACACACATAAAAATGTGTGGGAGTGGCTATGAATTCCTAGGCTTGTTTCAGAATTTTCTTTTCTGAAAATTTCTTTTCACAGAATTTTATTTCTGTGTTGCTCTGCTACTCCCAGACTTTTATACTCTTCTGACTTCAAGTAAACTGAATTTGTTCCAGAACTATGATACAGACCCTAACCTGCTTTGGTGCTGTAGAGTTGGAGTCTTGACAAACATACTCCCCCAGCCAGAATTAATCGAAATCTTCCTTCGGTTTTCCTCAGCATGTAACCTGCACCCCTTTTAAGCACCTAGCTTCATTCTGCTTTGAACGAGTTAGTCAGTTTTCCTCTACTCCCTCCTGATTTTAAGGGCTGACGCTGTGTCTTAGTCATCTTTTACTCTGCCTTCTCCCAACAAGGGCTACCATTGCTAATAGAGTTCAAACCGGTTTGCATTTCTAACAAGTTCCCAGGCAATGCTAATACTACTGGTTAAGGACCAGTTCTGAGAACTACTAGTAGAGCAACGGTTGTCAAAATTTATTACAATAAGAATCAGTATTACAATAAGAATTAAGTATTAGTATATCTGGGGTGGAAATGCAAATTTTCAGCAGGGGCTCGAATCAGAATGGATGGTTTGAAGCCTGATTGCTACTGACTAGATGTGTGATCTTTTCCTTTTCTCTTTTTTTTAATGACTAATGAAAGGGGTCCTGGTGGTGCAGTGGTCAAGCACTTGGCTGCTAATCGAAAGGTCAGTGGTTCAAACCCACCCAGCCACTCCTTGGGAGAAAGATGTAGCAGTCTGCTTCTGAAAAGATTACAGTCTTGGAAACCCTATTGGACAGTTCAGCTCTATCTTGTAGGGTCACTATGGGTCAGGAACAACTCAATGGCAACGGGTTTTTGGTAATGACTAATGACACTGAGTATCTTTCATGCGCTTCTTGACTACTTGAATATCCTCTTTGGTGATGAAATGTCTGTTCAGGTCCACTGCCTATTTTTTGATTGGGTTGCTTGTCTTTTCGTTGTTTAGTTATAGAAGTTTTTTAAAAATATATTTTGGGTATTGGACCTTTGTTGGATATAGGGGTCCCAAAAATTTCTCCCAATCTGTAGCTGTCATTTCACTTTTCTGATAAAGTTGTTTGATGAAGTATTTAGTTTTGATGAGGTCCTATTCATCTATTTTGTCTTTCATTGCTCATGCTTTTGTTGTCATATCTGATAATCCATTGTAAAAACTAGACCCCACAGTCACACCACTATATTTTCTTCTAAGAAATTTATGGTTTTAGTTTTCACATTTTATGGTTTTTGAATATGATGGGAGGCATGGATACTGACTCATTCTTCTACATGTGGAAATCCAATTTTCCCAGCACCATTTATTGAAGAGACTTCCTTTCTTATTGAATGGACTTAACATCCTTGTCAAAAATCAGTTGAACATAAAAGTATGAATTTATTTCTGGACTTCCTCAATCATTTTTATAACTCCATAATCCCTCTTTGTGTATACATACTGTTGTGGATTAAATTGTGTCCTCAAAAAATGTGTATCAACTTGGCTAGGCCATGATTCCCAGTACTGTGCAACTGTCCACCATTTTGTCATCTGATGTTATTTTTCTATGTGTTGTAAATCCTAATGACAAGGACCTTCTCCTAGAGCCAACAGAGAGAAAAAGCCTTCCCCTGGAGCTGGCACCCTGAATTAAGATTTCTAGCTTCCTCGACCTTGAGAGAATAAATTTCTGTTTGTTAAAGCCATCCACCTGTGGTATTTCCATTATAGCAGCACTAGATGACTAAGACATATACCATAGTTTAATTAACCAGTCACCAATATTCGGGTATTTAGGTAATGTCTCAGTTATCTATTGCATTTCTCAAACTGAAAGAACTGAAGAAAAAATTCAAGCCTTGAGTTGCAATATTGAAGGATTCTATAGGGAAAATACTAAACGACTCAAGAAGCATCAAAAGAAGATGGAAGGAATACACAGAGTCACTATATCAAAAAGAATTAGTCGATGTTGAACCATTTCAGGAAGTACCATATGAGCAGTAACCAATGGTACTGAACGAAAAAGTCCGAGCTGCACTGAAGGCATTGGTGAAAAACAAGGCTTTACCAACTGAGATGTTTCAACAAACAGATGCAGCTCTGAAAGTACTCACTTGTCTATGCCAAGAAATGTGGAAGACAGCTACCTGGCCAACTGACTGGAAGAGATGTATATTTATGCCTATTCCAAAGAAAGCTGATCCCACTGAATGTGGAAATTATCAAACAGTATCATTAATATCACACGCAAGTAAAATTTTGCTGAAAACCATTCAAAAGCATCTGCAGCAGTATATCGACAGGGAACTCCAGAAATTCAGCCAGATTCAGAAGAGGATATGGAACCAGGGATATCATTGCTGCTATCAGATGGATCCTGGCTGAAAGCAGAGAATATCAGAAAGATGTTTACCTGTATTTTATTGAGTATGCAAAGGCATTTGACTGTGTGGATCATAACAAATTATCGATAACATTGCAAAGGATGGGAATTCCAGAACACTTAATTGTGCTCATGAGGAACCTGTACCTAGATCAAGAGGCAGTGGTTCGAATGGAACAAGGGGATACTGTGTGGTTTAAAGTCAGGAAAGGTGTGCATCAGGGTTGTATCCTTTCACTATACCTATTTAATCTGTATGCTGACCAAATAATCCGAGAAGCTGGACTATATGCAGAAGAATGGGGCATCAGGATTGGAGGAAGACTCATTAACAACCTGTGTTATGCAGATGACACAACTTTGTTTGCTGATAGTGAAGAGCACTTGAAGCACTTACTGATGAAGATCGAAGACCATAGCCTTCAGTGTGGATTACACCTAAACACAAAGAAAACAAAAATCCTCAAAAATGGACCAATAAGCAACATCATGATAAATGGAGAAAAGATTGAAGTTGTCAAGGATTTCATATTACTTGGGTCCACAATCAACACCCATGGAAGCAGCAGTCAAGAAATCAAGACACGTTGCGTTGGGCAAATCTGCTGCAAAAGACCTCTTTAAAGTGTTGAAAAGCAAAGGTGTCACCTTGAAGACTAGGGTGAACCTGACTCAAGCCATAGTGTTTTCAGTCACCTCCTATGCATGTGAAAGCTGGATGATGAATAAAGAAGACCAAAGAAGAATTGATGCCTTTGAATTGTGGTGTTGGAAAAGAATACTGAATATACCATGGAGTGCCAAAAGAATGAACAAATCTGTCTTGGAAGAAGTACAACCAGAATGCTCCTTAGAAGCAAGGATGGCAAGACTGCGTCTTACATACTTTGGACAGGTTGTCAGGAGGGATCAGTCCCTAGAGAAGGTCATCATGCTTGGTAAAGTACAGGGTCAGGAAAAAGAGGAAGATCCCCTAAATGAGATGGAATGACAGAGTGGCTGCAACAATGGGCTTAAGCATAACAACGATTGTGACGATGGCACAGGAACAGGAGGGGTTTTTTCTGTTGTTCGTTGGGTTGGTATGAGTTGGAATCAACTCAATGGCACCTAAAAACAACAGGAAGAAGCTTTTCAGCATACAGACCCCAGGTCCAAAGGATACACTCCGCTCCTGGCTCTTCTTGCTTGGTGGTAATGAGGTCCCTCTCCTCTCTTCTTGATTCTCTCTTTCACATCTGAAAAGAGATTGATTCAAGATACAACCTAATCCTGCAGATTGTGTCTGGCCTCATTAACATAACTGCCTCTAACCCTGCCTCATTAACATCATAGAAATTAAGATTTACAACACATAGGATTATCAGATCACAAAAGGGAGGACAACCACACAATCCTGGGAATCATGGGCTAGCCAAGTTGACACACATTTTTGGGGGATAGAATCCAATCCATAACAGGTGATTTCCAATATTTTGAAATCATAAATAATTCTATAATGAGTTACCCTGTGGATAGTATTTGGTACTGTTGGCTCAAAAGATAAATACATATATAGTTTTCGTAGATATTACTAAATACCTCTCCATAAAGGTTGTATCGATTTACATTTCTACCAGTCTTATGTGAGAGTGCCTGTTTCTCTAGGTCTTTTCCAGCAGAATGTTATACTTTAAAATGTTTCCCAGTCTGATTGGCTTGAAACTGTGTATCAGTGTAGTTTTAATTTGCATTTCTTTTATTATAGACAAGGTCAACGTCTTTTCATATATTTTGTTTTATATCTTTTTTTGTTAATTGTTTTTCCATGACTTTTGTCCATTCTTCTACTGGGTTTTTAGCCTTCTTTTCCTTTAGATTTTAAAAGTCAACTGGAGATTTTTTAAGGGTCTGCAGTGTGCACACTTCTGGAAATGGAAGTCGCAGTGCTTGCTACTCAAAGTGTGGTCTGTAGGTAGGTCAGCAGCATCTGCATGATTTAGGGGATTAACATCACCTGAGATTTTGTTAGAAGTGGATAATCTTCTTGTTGTTGTTAAGTGCCATCGAGTCAGTTCCAACTCATAGTGACTGTATGTACAACAGAACGAAACACTGCCCAGTCCTGTGCCATGCCCACATTGTTATGCTTGAGCCCATTGTTGCAGCCACTGTGTCAATCCTTCTTGTTGAGGGTCTTCCTCTTTTTCCTGACCCTGTACTTTACCAAGCACGATGTCCTTCTCTAGGGACTGATCCCCCCTGAGAACCTGTCCAAAGTATGTAAGACGTAGTCTTGCCATCCTTGCTTCTAAGGAGCTTTCTGGTTGTACTTCTTCCAAGACAGATTTGTTCGTTCTTTTGGCACTCCATGGTATACACAATATTCTTCACCAGTACCACAATTCAAAGGCATCAATTCTTCTTCAGTCTTCCTTATTCACTGTCAGCTATCGCACGCATATGATGCAATTGAAAATACCATGGCTTAGGTCAGGCTCACCTTAGTCTTCGAGGTGACATCTTTGCTTTTCAACACTTTAAAGGGGTCTTTTGCAGCAGATTTGTTCAGTGCAATGCATCTTTTGATTTCTTGACTGCTGCTTCCATGAGTGTTGAAATATGAAATCCTTGACAACTTCAATCTTTTCTCCATTTATCATGATGTTGCTTTTTGGTCCAATTGTGAGGATTTTTGTTTTCTTGATGTTGAGGTGTAATCCATACTGAAGGCTGTAGGCTTTGATCTTCATCAGTAAGAGCTTCAGGTCCTCTTCACTTTCAGCAAAGTTGTGTCATCTGCATAACGCAGGTTGTTAATGAGTCTTCCTCCAATCCTGATGCCCCTTTCTTCTTCATATAGTCCAGTTTCCTGGATTATTTTCTCAGCATACATGGATAATCTTGGGCTCCACTTTCTGAATCTAAGCCTATAATTTAAAAAGAGCCCCAGGTGATTTACATGAACAATAAAGTTTGAGGCCTAGCTCTGAATGATCTCTTTTTTTTTTAATATTTGTGTTTGAGGTGAAAGTTTACACAGAAAATTAGGTTCCTATTTAACAATTTTTTTTTAAGTGACTCAAAACGTTTATTCGCAGTCTACAAGGGACTCAAACAAGACCTCTTATTCTTGCAATGGCATTTCACTGCTCTGGTCTTGTATGAGCAGCTAAACTTTTCCTTCTTATTTTCTCTGTAATGAAAAAGTGGTATTTGGGTTTAGACTATGTCATGGATTGAATTGTGTCACCCAAAAATGTGTGTATCAATTTGGCTAGGCCATGTTTCCCAGAATTGTGTGGTTGGCCTCCATTTTGTGATTGTAATTTTATGTTAAAGAGGATTACGGTGGGATTGTGACACCACCTTTACCCAGGTCACTTCCCCGATCCAATATAAAGTGAGTTTCCCTGGGGTGTGGCTTGCACCACCTTTTATCTCTCAAGAGATAAAAGGAAAGGGAAGCAAGCAGAGAGTTGGGGACCTCATACCACCAAGAAAGCAGTGCCAGGAGCAGAGCGTGTCCTTTGGACCTGAGGTCCCTGTGCCGAGAAGCTCCAAGTCCAGGGGAACACTGATGAGAAGGCTGACAGACAGAGAAAGCCTTCCCCTGGAGCTGACGCCCTGAATTTGGACTTTTAGCCTACTTTATTGTGAATAAATAAATTTCTCTTTGTTAAAGCCATCCACTTGTGGTATTTCTGTTGTAGCAGCACTAGATGACTAAGACAAACTAATTTTTTTTTAAATTTTATTATTATTATATTTTACATGAAGGTTTACAGAACAAATAGTTTCTCATTAAACAGTTAGTACACATATTGTTTTATGACAATGGTTAACAACCCCACGACATGTCAACACTGTCCCTTCTCAACCATGGTTTCCCTATTACCAGCTTTCCTGTCCTCTCCTGCCTTCTAGTCCTTGTTCCTGGACTGTTGTGCCACATTAGTCTCATTTTGTTTTATGGGGCTGTCTAATCTTTGGCTGAACAGTGAACCTCAGGAGTGACTTCATTACTGAGCTAAAAGGCTGTCCAGGGACATACTCTTGGGGTTTCTCCAGTCTCTGTCAGGCCAGTAAGTCTGGTCTTTTTTTTTTTTTTGTGAGTTAGAATCTTGTTCTACATTTTTCTCCAGCTCTGTCCAGTACCCCCGTTATGATCCCGGTTAGAGCAGTCAGTGGTGGTAGCTGGGCACCATCTAGTGTAGGACACAGTCTGGTGGAGGCTGTGGTAGTTGTGGTCCATTAGTCCTCTGGACTAATCTTTTCCTTGTATCCTGTTCTCTTCATTCTCCCTTGCTCCCGAAGGGGTGAGACCAGTGGAGTATCTTAGATGGCTGCTCACAGACTTTTAAAACCCCAGACGCTACTCACCAAGGTAGAATGTAGAACATTGTCTTTATAAAATGTGTTATGCCAATTGAGCTAGATGTTCCCTGAGACCATGGTCCCCACAGCCCTTCACCCAGCAATTCAGTCCCTCAGGGAGTTTGGGTGTGTCTATGGAGCTTCCATGACCTTACCGTGTACAAGTTATGCTGGCTTCCCAAGTATTGTGTACTGTCTTACCCTTCACCAAAGTTATCATTTATGTATTGTCCATTTAGTATTCTCCCCCCCACCCCTCCCATCCCTCATAAACAACAAAGATTGTTTCTTTTCGTGTGTAAACTTTTTCATGAGTTTTTACAGTAAAGTAGTGGTCTCATACAATATTTGTCCATTTGTGACTGACTTTTCACTCAGCATGATGTCTTCCAGTTTCATCCACGTTATGAGATGCTTCACAGATTCATCATTGTTCTTTATCGTTGCATAATACCCATTGTGTGTATGTATCATAGTTAGTTTATCCATTCATCTGTTGATGGGCATCTAGGTTGTTTCCATCTTTTTGCTATTGTGAACAATGCTGCAATGAACATGGGTGTGCATATGTCTATTTGTGTGACGGCTCTTATTTCTCTAGGATATATTCCTAGGATTGGGATTACTGGATCGTATGGTATTTCTATTTCTAGCTTTCAAGGAAGTGCCATATCGTTTTCCAAAATGATTGCATCATTTTGCATTCCCACCAGCAGTGCGTAAGAGTTCTGATCTCACCGCAGCCTCTCCAAAATTTGTTATTTCAACTGTTTTTGATTCTTGCCAGTAATGCCGGGGTGAGATGGTATCTCACTGTGGTTTTAATCTGCATTTCTCTAATGGCTAGTGATCGCGAGCATTTCCTCATGTGTCTGTTGGCCGCTTGAATGTCTTCTTTGGTAAAGTCTCTGTTCATTTCCTTTGCCCATTTTTTAATAGGATTATTTGTCTTCTTGTTGTAGAGGTGTTGGATTTTCCCATAGATTTTAGAGATTAGACCTTTGTCTGACTTGTAATGTCCAAAAAGTTTTCTCCAGTCTGTAGGTTCTCTTTTTACTCTTTCGGTGAAGTCTTTTGCTGACCATAGGTGTTTAATTTTTAGAAGATCCCAGTTATCAAGCTTATCTTCTGGTGTTTGTGTGTTGTTGGTTATGGTTTTTATCCTGTTAATGCCATGTATTAGGGCCTCTAGCATTGATCCTATTTTTTCTTCAATGAACTTTATAGTTTTTGGCTTTATATTTAAGTCTTTGATCCATTTTGAATTAGTTTTTGTATATGGTGAGGTATGGGTCGTTTCATTTTTTTGCAGATTGACATCCAGTTTTGCTAACACTGTTTGTTAAAAAGACTGTCTATTCCCCATTTGATGGACTTAAGGTCCTTGTCAAAGATTAGGTGACCGTAGGTGGATGGATTTACACCTGGGTTCTCAATTATGTTCCATTGGTCAATGTATCTGTCTTTGTACCAGTACCACCAGGCTGTTTTGACTACTGTAGCTGTATAGTATGTTCTGAGGTCAGGTAGAGCAAGTCCTCCTACTTTATTCTTCTTCTTCAATAGTGCTTTACTTATCCAGGGCTTCTTCCCTTTCCAAATAAAGTTAATGAGTAGTTTTTCCATCTCTTTAAAGATGTTGTTGGTATTTGGATCCAGATTGCATTATATTTGTAAATTGCTTTGGGTAGAATTGTCATTTTCACAATGTTGAATCTTCCTATCTGTGAGCATGGTATGTTTTTCCATTTATGTAAATCTCTTTGGGTTTCTTGCAGTAGTGTCTTGTAGTTTTGTTTGTATAGGTCTTTTATGTCCCTGGTTAGAATTATTCCTAAGTATTTTATTTTTTTAGGGGCTATTATAAATGGTATTGTTTTCCTGATTTCCTTTTCATTGTTCTCTTTATTGGTGTATAGGAATCCAACAGATTTTTGTATGTTTATCTTGTATCCTGCTACCCTGCTGAATCTTCCTATTAGTTCAAGTAGTTTTCTCGTGGAGTCTTTAGGGTTTTCTATGTATAGTATCATATCATCTGCAAACAGGGACAGTTTAACTTCTTCATTACCAATTTGGATGCCCTTTATTTCTTTTTCTTGCCTTATTGCTCTAGCTAGGACTTCCAGCACAATGTTAAAGAGGAGTTGTGATAAAGGGCATCCTTGTCTTGTTCCTGTTCTCAGGGGGAATGTTTTCAGCCTCTCTCCATTAAGAATGATGTTGGCCATTGGTTTTGCATAGATGCCTTTTATTATGCTGAGAAATTTCCCTTCTATACCTATTTGGTTGAGATTTTTTATTAGGAATAGGTGTTGGACTTTGTCAAATGCCTTTTCTGTGTCGATTGAGAAGATCATGTGATTCTTTTCTTTCCTTTTCTGTGGTGGATTACATTGATTGATTTTCTAATGTTGAACCATCCTTGCATACCCTATGAATATTACTTGGTTGTGGTATATTACTTTTTGGTATGATGGTGAATTCTATGGGTAGAATTTTGTTGAGAATTTTTGCATCTATATTCATGAGAGATATTGGTCTGTAATTTTCTTTTTGTGGTGTCTTTGTCTGGTTTTGGTATCAGGGTTATGCTGGCTTGGCTTCATAGAATGAATACAGAAGTGTGGCTTCCTTTTCTGTGTTCTGAAATAGTTTGAGTAGTACTGGTGTAAGCTCTTCTCTGGATGTTTGGTAGAATTCTCCAGTGAAGCCATCTGGGCCAGGGCTTTTTTGTTGGGAGTTTTTTTAATTACCTTTCCAATCTCTTCTCTTGTTATGGGTCTGTTTAGATTTTCAACATCACTTTGTGTTAGTTTGGGTAGATAGTGTGTTTCTAGAAATTTATCCATTTCCTCTAGATTTTCAAATTTGTTGGAGTATAGTTTTTCATAATACTCTGTTATGATCCTTTTTATTTCAGTTGGGTCTGTTGTAATGTCCCCCATTTTCATTTCTCATTTGGGTTATTTGCATCTTCTCCTGTTTTTCTTTTGTCAGTTTGGCCAGTGGTTTGTCGATTTTATTGATCCTTTCAAAGAACCAACTTTTGGTTTTGTTGATTCTATTGTTTTTCTATTCTCTATTTCATTTATTTCTGCTCTGATCTTTATTATTTCCTTTCTTCTAGTGGCCGTGGCCTTTTTTTTTCCAGTTGTCTTTCTATTTGTTCGAGTTGTGTAGTTAATGTTTTGATTTTGTCCCTTTCTTCTTTTTTGATGTGTGAATCTATTGCTATAAATTGTCCTCTGAGGACTGCCTTTGCTGTGTGCTGAAGGTTTTGGTATGATGTGTTTTCATTCTTGTTTGATTTTAGGAATTTTTTGATTCCATCTCTGATATCTTCCATTACACAGTGGTTTGTAAGCAGAGTGTTATTCAGTTTCCATGTAAATGATTTTTCTCCTTGCTCTTTCTGTTGTTAATTTCTGCTCTGATGGTGCTGTGGTCAGAGAAGATACTTTGTATTATCTCAGTATTTTAGATCTTGTTGAGGATTGCTCTGTGGCCTAAGATGTGGTCTATTCTGGAGATAGTTCCATGTGCAATGGAAAAGAATGTGCACTTTGTAGCTGTTTGGTGTAGTTTTCTATATATGTCTCTGAGGTCAAGTTGGCTGATTGTGCCCTTTATGTCTTCTATATCTTTGTTAAGTTTCTTTCTAGATGTTCTGTCTTTTTCTGGGAGTGGTGTGTTGAAGTCTCCTACTATTATTGTTGAACTGTCAATTTCTCTTTTCAGTGCTGTTAGAGTTTGTTTTATGTATTTTGGAGCCCTGCCATTGGGTGCGTAGATGTTTACTGTGGTTATGTCTTCATGATGGATCATCCCCTTAATCATTATATAGTATCCTTCTTTGTTTTATGGCGGATTTTGTTTTAAGGTCTATTTTATCTAAGATTAGTATTGCCACTCCTGCTCTTTTTTGGTAGCTGTTTGATTTTTTTTTCTCCATCCTTTGATTTTTAATAAATTTATGTCTTTGTTTCTAAGGTATGTCTCTTGTAGACAGCATATTGATGGATTCTACTTTTTTTAACCATTCTATCACTCTCTGTCTCTGCATGAGTGCATTTAGGCCCTTACATTCAGTGTAATTATTGATAGGTGTGGGTTTATTGTTGTCATTTTGTAATGCTTTTTTTGTGGTGCTGATGTTTGCTTTGTTCCTCTTACTCTCCTGTGCTGAATTCCTTTTGCTTGTGGATTTTTTTCTTCATTTCTTTTCTTTTTTTTTTTTTGGTAGATTTTGTTTTTACTGATACTTTGTTTTTCTTCTTTATTTTGATGGGTAGATTTGTTAACTTTCTTTGTAGTTACCTTGAAATTTACCCTTACCTGCCTAGGTTTGAACCAGTCTATTATTATTTAGTATAGTCTTGCCTCTCCACAAGAAGGTTCTATGCCTACACCGTTTATTCCCTCTTTTATTGTTCTAATGTTGCTGTCATTTACAGATTAACCTCTCTGGTTACCTGTTGTAATTCTTTTGGTTTGGATAGTCCTTGAGAGTTCATTTCCTAGGTTGGTGTCTGGCTGGTATGATCCTTTGTCCTAGATTCAGCTTGCATTCTGATGTTGTTTGTTCTCAGATAGAAGGATTCCCTCTAATAATTCTTGTAAGTTTCATTTGGTTTTTACATAGTTCCTTAATTTCTGTTTATCTGGAAATGACCTAATTTCACCATCATATTTTAATAAGAGTTTTGTAGGATACATTATTCTTGGCTGGCAATTTTTTTCTTTCCAAGTTTTATATATGTCATCCCGTTGTCTTCTTGCCTGCATGGTTTCTGCTGAATAATCCAAGCTTACTCTTATTGTCTCTCCTCTGTATGTGAATTTTTGTTTTTCTCAGGCTGCTTTCAGGATTCTTTGTTTTTCTTTGGTTTTAGTGAGTGTGATTATGATATGCTTTGGCAGTTTTCTTTTGGTGTCTATCCTATATGGGGTTCTTTCAGTTTTTCATTTTGCATGATACTGGGGAAGTTTTCTGTCAGCAGTTCTTCAATAATCTTCTCTGTGTTTTGTGTTTTCTCCCCCTTTCTGGAACTCCAATCATTTGAAAATTTTTGCTTTTGATTGTATCCCACATCAGGGTTTCTTCATTTTTCTTTTTTCTCTTTTCTAATTTTTCCTTACAGTTGTAACCAAGTGTTTGTCTTCAATTTTGCTGATCCTGTCTTCCATTGTTTCAAACCTGCTCCTCAGCTCTTCTATGACACTGTCCATTTCTGAAATCTCATTGTTTAGCTTTTGGATTTCTAATTGTGGTTTTTGTACGATTTCTAGTTGTGAATTTATTTTAGCATTTTGTTCCTGTATTATTTTCCTGAATTCTTCCATTTTCTTGTCCATATTTTCCATGAATTTGTCTATTTTTTCCTCATTTTTGTCCGCTTTTTGCTCATCTCTTGGACAGCTCTGAATATTAGAGATTTGAATTCCATATCAGGTAGTTCTAGTGCTTTTTCTTCTATTGGAAAGTCATCTGGTGTTTTATTTTGGACACCTACTTGAACCATCTTGTCCTGTTTTTGTGTATGTTTTGATATTGTCTGCTGTCTTCAGGAGATTCAGTAGTTATTTTCCTCATTTATTGATTGTAGATTTGTTTCGTCCTCTGCTTTGTTTTAATGGGTTATGTCTGGGCAGGTGGACTGTGCATTCTTTGTTGTTTGCTTGTCTGTATGCACGATGTTTTTAGCCTCCTTCTCCAATGGGCAGGGTCAGTCACTCAGATATGGTACAGCAGGGCAGGTGCAGCTGAAGGGAAGTTGCTGGGATTGGCTGTTTGTGGCATGTACTAGGCCGACAGGGCAGGCCAGAAATCAGTGCAGCTCAGGTTCCAGTTGGCCATGCCTGTGCTGCTTGGGGATGTGATGTTCAATGCACAGTGCAGGTAGTCAGGAAGGAGGGGGGAGACTGTGATGTGTGGAGATAAGATGGCTATGAGAAAAAGGAGAGAGGAGAGAGGAACAGAAGCCAAAAACATACAAATAAACAAAAAAGAGTGCTGAGTGAGCTTGCTATTGGAGTGAAGAGATGAGAAACTGAGAAATGGGGAAAAACAAAAAGTATAAGAAAAAGAATAAAAATTAGGAAAAAAAAGAAAGAAAAGCCCCCAGGGATCCCACTAGCGTGGGTGCAAGGACTGGGGAAGTTGATCCCAGGTCGTGAAGTACAGCGTGGCTAGAAGGGGTGGAGATGTCACACAGCACCAGGCATTCAGGAGACAGGAAAAGAAGGTAAGTATATAGAGAGAAGAGAAACTGAGAAATAAAAAAAGACAAAAAGGGAAACAGACAGAGAAGAAAACAAAAGAAACAAACAAAAAAGCAAATAAAAACCAAAAACAAGAAAAAAGAAATGCTCCAAGGGATCCCACTGTGCGTCTGTGCAGAGTAAGGGAGTAGCTCCCAAGCCGCACAGTACTGCCTGGCAAGAAGGGGCTCCCAAACCGACTAAAGAAAAAGAAAACAAACAAACCAATCAATCAAAACATAAACAAAAAAAAGCTCCAGGGATCCCACCAGTGTGGTGGCATGTGTCAGAAAACAGTTTCACAGTTGGGCAGTGTTTGCAGCCTTTCAGGAAGAAGCAAAGATGGCACATGGAGCCAGGTAGTTGGGGGTGGGGGTTGGTGAGAGTAAGGAAGAAATCAAAAGATGCGTAAAAAAGCAACACCAGCAGCCAACAAGTGGCACTCAGGGAGCTGGCCAGTACGGGCAGGTGGACTCCAAGCAGCACAAGGGTGAAGCCAGTGCTTCCTGGCCAAGAGACTGTGGCTGCAGGAAGCAGAGGAGGCCAAGTCGGGGTGAAAAAGGTTGGGGGTGTGAGAAAGCGTATATTGCTGATTACCGATTGTTCTGTCTCCTGCTGGAAGCTCCATGAAGCTGCTTTCTCGTACCCTGTTCGTTGATCTCTGATAGGAGTACAAGACGGTGGATCCATGCTGCGTTAGCTGATAGGGGACCTCTGTGTGTATATCTCCTCGCTCTCTATTCTCTGTAGGTTTCTTATTCCATTCAGTTCTTGGCTGAGTTCTTTATCTCTTCATTTGATGCTTAGGGTTTCAGGATTGACATCTGTCTCTGTTTTTACTTAGTTTTTCGGATCTTTGCTGTGGAGGGATGGTGTGGTTCTTCTATCTATAGCGCCAATTTGGCCAGAAGTCCCATTTAACAATTTTTATACAACTTGTTTCATAACATGCATTACATTTTTCACAATGTGTCAATATTCTCATTATTTCCATTCTTTTTATTCTATTTCCATTAATTTAGTTTCCCTGCCCCTCCTTAGCTTCTCATCTTTGTTTTAGGGTAAATGTTGACCATTTGGTATCATATAGTTGATTATTTAAAGGTTCATAGTACTCATGAGTGATAAAAATTTTATAAGCAAAACTATTGTTTAGATCACAGGTGACCACCAGGAGTGGCTTCAGTTCCAAGTTCAAAGGGTACCTTAGGGGATAGTCTTGGGGGTTCCTCTAGTCTCTGTTGGTACAGTAAGTCTGGCCTTTTTTAGTTATTTGAGTTTTGTTCTACATTTCTCTCCTTTTCTGTCTGGGACCTTCTATTGTGTCCCTGGTCAGAAAGGTCAGTAGTAGTAGCAGCTGGGCACCATCTGGTTCTGGTCTCAAGGTAGATGAGGCCATGGTTTATATTGGCTATTAGTCCTATGGACTAGTTTCTTCTTTGAGTCTTTGGTTTCCTTCATTCTTTTGTTCAAGATGAGTAGAGACTGATGGTTGTATCTTAGATGGCTGCTCGAAAGGTTTTAAGACCCCAGATGCTACTCACCAAACTAGGATGCACAACAGTATCTTTATGAACTATGTTATGCCAATTGACCGAGTTGTCCCACGAGACTATGGTCCCAAGCCTGCAAACCCAGTAATCCAATCCCGAGAGGTGTTTGGTTATGTCTAGGAAGTATCCATAACTGTGTCCCCTATGTGGTTTATTACACATATGGATACATATGCAGCACACATAAACATGCATATACATATGCCTACAGATACACCTGTACATGCACACCCATATACTCATATGTGCCTTCCTATACACATGTATGCATACATGTCTATCTATGTAACCACACACATATTTTTTAGTTGTTATTATTGTTGCAAATTTATGTTATAGCATTTACCAAAATTGTCCCTTATTCTTGCATACTTGTTAGTGTCTTCTTTTACCTTGGACAAGTTGTGTAGACTTCACCCATATTGGGTATTGCCTTTCCCATCACCAAAAATAACAAGTGTCTGCTATCTAGAAAGTGATTCCCCCTTCTATCCCTGGTAACCATCAATGTTGCTTTCCTTGTGTATACCTATTCTTGACTTTTTATAAAAAGTGAGACCATACAATATTTGTCCTTTTGTGATTGACTTATTTCATTCAGCATAAAGTCCTCCAGATTCATCCATGTTATAAGATGTTTAGCAGACTCCTCATTGTTTTTTATACTTGTGTAGTATTCCATTTTATGTATGTACCACAGATTGTTTATTCATTCATCTGTTGATGGACACTTAGGTTGTTTCCATATTTTTGTATTGTGAATAATGCTGCATAGGTGTGTATCTTAGTCATCTAGTGCTGCTCTAACAGAAATACCAGAAGTGGATGGCTTTAACAAGAGAAGTTTCTTCTCTTACAGTCTAGTAGGCTAGAAGTCCAAATTCAGGGCACCAGCTCCAAAGGAAGGCTTTCTTTCTCTGTCGACTCTGGAAGAAGGTCCTTGTCATCAATTTTCCTGTGGTCTGGGAGGTCTCTGCACAAGAACCTCAGGTCCAAAGGACACACTCCACTCCCGGTGCTGCTTTCTTGTGGTATGAGGTCCTCCACTCTCTGCTCACTTCTCTTTCCTTTTATCTCTTGTAAGATAAAAGGTGATGCAGGACACACCCCAGGGAAATTCCCTTTACATTGGATCAGGGATGTGACCTGAGTAAGGGTGTGACAATCCCACCCTAATCCTCTTTAACATAATCTAATCTTGCCTCATTTACCACAGGCAGAGATGAGGATTTACAACACATAGGAAAATTACATCAATCACAAAATGAAGGACAACCACACAACACTGGTAATCACAGTCTAACCAAGCTGACTTACATTTTTGGGGAACACAATTCAATCCATAAAGTGTGCATGTGTCTATTCATGTCACTGCTCTTATATCTCTAAAATATATACCTAGGAGTGGGATTGTGGGATTATATGGTATTTCTATTTCTAGCTTTTTAAGGAATTGCCATACTGTTTTCCATAGTGGATGTATCATTTTATAATCCCATCAGTAATGTACAAGTGTTCCCATCCCCTCAGAACCTCGCCAGCATTTGTTGTTTTCTGTTTTTTTAATCCTTGCCATTTTTGCAGGGGTGAGGTGGTATCTCATTGTAGTTCTGATTTTCATCTCTCTAATGGCAAATGAGGGCCCTGGGGTGCAGTGGTTAAGTGCTCAGCTGCTAACCAAAAGGTTGGCAGTTCGAATCCACCAGCCACTCCTTGGAAACCCTATGGGGCAGTTCTGCTCTGTTCTATAGGGTTGCTATGAGTTGGAATCAACCCTATGGCAGAGGGTTTGGTTTTGGTAAATGGCTAATGATTGCAAGCATCTTTTCATGTATTGTTGGCCACCTGAATATTCTCTTTGATGAAGTATCTGTTCATCTATTTGCCCATTTTTAGATTTGGTTGTCTTTTTGTTGTTGAGTTGTTGATATTTTTTATATATTTTAGAGATTAGACCCTTATCAGATGTGTCATTGCCAAAGATTTTTTCCCAGTCTGTAGTTTCTCTTTTTATTCTCTTGGTAAAGTCTTTTGATAAGCATAAGTGTTTAGTTTTTAAGAGGTCCTAGTTATTTATTTTCTGCCATTTGTGCATGTTTAGTTTTGTTTGATAGACTATTTATGCCAAAAATCAGGTTCCCTAGTTTTGACCCTATGTTATCTTCCAGAAACTTTATAGTTTTAACTTTAACATTTAAGTCTTTGATCCATTTAGAGTTAGTTTTGTGCATAACGTGAGGTATGAATCCTGATTCATTTTTCTGCCTATGAATATCCAATTTTTCTAGCACCATTTGTTAAAGAGACTATTTCTTCCCCACCGAGTGGGCTTTGACCCTTTGTCAAAGATCAGCTGCCCACAGATGTATGGATTTACTTCTGGGTTCTCAATTCTATTCCATTGATCTATGTAACTGTAATTGAACCAGTACCAGGCTGTTTTGATTACAGTGGCTGTACAGTAAGTTTTGAGATCAGGAAGTGAGAGGCCTCCTACCTTGTTCTTCTTCTTCAATATTGCTTTAGCTATTCGGGCCCGCCTTCCTTTCCATATACAATTGAAGATTAGTTTTTCCATTTTGTTAAAGAATGTTATTGAGATTTGGACAGGGGATTGCATTATATCTATAGATCACTTTTGGTCGTAATGACGTTTTCACAATGTTAAGTCTTCCAATCCATGAGCATGGAATGTTTTTCCATTTATGTAGATCTCTTTTATTTTTTGGCAGTAGTGTTTTACAGTTTTCCTTGAATAAGCCTTTTACGTCACTGATTACGCTTATTCCTAGGTATTTTATAGGAATAAACCTAAAAAAAAATAAACCTTTTGTGGGCTATTGTAAATGGTGTTGATTTATTCATTTCCTTTTCAGAGTCCTCCTTGTTATTATAGAGGAACCCAAATGATTTTTGTGTGCTGATCTTGTACCCCGCCACTTTGCTGAATCCTTCTGCTAGTTCTAGTAATTTTCTTGTGGAGCCTCTGGGATTTTCTGTGTATAGGATCATGTCATCTGCGGTTAAGGATAGTTTTACTTCTTCCTTTCTCATTTGGATACCCTTTATTTCCCTTTTTTTGCTTATTGCCCTAGCTAGAACTTTCAGTACAATATTGAATAAGAGTGGTGATAAAGGGCATCCTTGTCTCATTCCCATTCTCAAGGGGAATGCTCTCAGTCTTTCTCCATTGAGAATAATGTTGGCTGTTGATTTTGCAAATATGCCCTTAATTATGTTGAGGAATTACCCTTCTATACCTATTTCACTGAGAGTTTTTATCAGAAAAGGGTGTTGGATTTTATTGACTGCCTTTTCTGTGTCAATTGAGATGATCATGTGATTCTTTTCCTTTGCATTATTTATGTGGTGAATTGCATTAATTGATTTTCTAATGTTGAACCGTCCTTGCATCCCTGGCATAAATCCCACTTGATCATGATGTATTATTTTTTTGATATGTTGTTGAATTCTGTTGGCTATAATTTTCTTGAGAATTTTTGCATCTATATATATTCATGAGGGATACTGGTCTATAATTTTCTTTTTTAGTGGTGTCTTTGCCTGAATTTAGTATCAGGGTTATGCTGGCTTCATAGAATGAATTTGGGAGTATTCCTTCCTTTCCTATGCTCTGAAATAGTTTAAGTAGTACTGGTGTGAGCAGTACACTGAATGTTTGCTAGAGATACACAAAGTTCTTTAATAGTAGGAGACTTTAACATACCACTTTCGATGATGGACAGAATTTATGTATTTTGGACTTCTGTCATTGGATGCATAAATATTTATTATGCTTATGTCCTCTTGGTGGATTTATCCTTTAATCATTATATAATGCCCTTCCTTATCTCTAATAATAGATTCTGATTTAAAGTCTAATTTCTCAAAGATTATTATTGCAATTCCTGCTCTCTTTTTGTTAGTTTGCATGATATATTTTTTCCATCCTTTGATTTTTAACCTATTTATGTCTTTGTGTCTAAGGTGTGTCTCTTGTAGGCAACATATTGATGGGTCATGTTTTTTAGTCCATTCTACCACTGTCTCTTGATGGGTGCATTTAAACCATTTACATTCAGTGTGATTATCAATAGGTATGAATTTATTGCTGCCATTTTGTTAGGCTTTTTACTGTGATGTGTCTTAGGCTGGGTTCTTTACAGAAGCAAAACCAGTAAAGCATATAAATATATGTAGAAAGAGAGATTTATATCAAGGAAATGGCTCGCATGGTTGTAGAGGCTGTAATGTCCAAAGTCCGTGGGTCAGGATAGAAGCTTCTCCAACTCACGTAGCCTCAGGGGCTGGTGAACCCAAGATCAGCAGGTCCAAGAGTAGAGCTGTTGCTCACAGGCTTTGAAAATTGACAAATCCCAAGGTCGGCAGACAAAACCGCAGGTAAACTTCTAGCTCAAGTCCCAAGAACCAGAGGCCAGATGAACAGGAGCCAGCTGCAAGATACAGAATGAGCAAAAACCCCCAAGCCCTGCCAGAATGTCCACCCACAGTCGATGCAGGCCATGTGCCCAAGGAAACTCCCCTTCAACAGATTGGCTACTCACAGCAGATCCTATCATGGGGGTGATCACATATCAGATGTCAACAGTGCAGTGACCACAGCATCACACAACTGCCAAAACACTGAGAATCATGGCCCAGCCAAGTTGACACACAATCTTAACCATCCCAGGGTGTTAACGGTTTCTTTTTTCCACTTAATTTTCTGTGCTGAGTTCTTTTTTGTTTATGGATTTTCTTTTCGTTTCCTTTGTTGTTGTTGATTTTGTTTGCTGAGTCTTTTTGATTTCCTTCTTCTTTATTTTAGTGAGTAGATTTGTTAATTATCTTTGTGGTTACTCGGAAAGTTACCTTTCTCTTCCTAAGTTTAAAACAGTCTGTTATATCTTGATATTGCCTTGACTTCCTCTCCCTATGAAAGCTCCATAACTACATCATTTATTCCCATTTTGAACATTGTCGTTGTTTACAGATTGACATCGCTTGTTCCCTGTTTTCAGTTTTGCAGCTTTATAGGGTTGGTATCTGAGTGATGCTGTCATGTGTCTGCCTCTTAGATTATTGTCTGATGTTGTTGGTTCTCTGTCCAAAGGAGTCCCTTTAATATTTCTTGTAAGATTGGTCTGGTTTTTACAAATTCCCTTAATTTCTTAGCTGTGTGATCTTAAGCAATCATTTAACCTTTCTGAGCCTGATTCTTATCATCTACAAAATGGTTTCCTGTGAGGATTAAGTGACATACTATTATCAACACCTGCCTTATAAGGAAGGCCCACAGGTGGTACAAACAGTTTGCACTTGACTGCTAACCTAAAGGTTGGCGGTTCAAAGCCACCCAGTGGTACTACAGAAGAAAAGGCCTGGCAAGCTGCTTCCATTAACATTACAGCTAAGAAAACCCTATGGAGCAGTTCTACTCTGTAACACATGAAGTCGCCATTAGCATCAACTCAACAGCAACCAACAACAACACCTTATAAGGATGTTATGAGAATCAGATGAAATAATTTATGAAAATTTCTTTTGAAAAGCAGAAAGAGCTATTGGTATGTAATGTAAGGGTCTACTAAACAATAGTAGCTATACCAATAGAGTGCCAAGCACAGTTCTAAGTGCTCGACGTGTGTGATCTCATTTAATCCTTGCAATAATCTTGGGAGGTTGAAACTATTATTTCTATTTTAATAGATGAGGAAATCGAGACACAGAAAGGTTAAATAACTTCTTCCATGTCACACAGCTAGTTAGCAGCAGAGCTAGGATTCAGAACCAGGTAGTATGCCTGGCTGCAAATTTCCTACTCTGAATGAGTACACTACACTGTGCTATAACCAAATTTGGGTTTGCAAGCCAGCTTCACTAGTTACTTAAGTTGGCAATGCTTAAAAATTCAAAACCTAATTTTCCTTGTTTGTAAAATGGAGATGAAAGCATTACCTATCCTACATCCTATCTGGTGAGTAGTGTCTTTAATAGCTTGCGAGTGGCCATCTAGATACAACTATTGGTCTCTACTTGTCTGGAACAAAAAAGAAAGAAGGAAACCAAAGATTCAAAGAAGAAACTACTCAGTAGGACTAATACCCCACACAAATCACAACCTCATCTACCCTGAGACCAGAAGAACTAGGTGGTGCCCATCTACCATTACCAATCGTTCTGGACAGGGACACATAGATGGGCCAGGATAGAACTGGGAGAAAAATGAAGAACAAAACTCAAATTCTTAAAAAAGGCCAGACTTGCTGGACCAGTAGAGACCAGAGAAACCCCTGAGACTATCACCCTGAGACACCCTTTAAACCTGGAACTGAAACTACTCCCAGAGGTCACTTTTCAGTTAAATAACAGATTAGCTCATAAAATAAACAATATCACCCATGAGTACTGTGCTCTTTAAAAAAAATACAAATAAAATCAACGGTATGGGACCAAACAATCAACACTTACCTTAAAGCAAAGATGAGAAGGTAAAGGGGGCAGGGAAGCTAGATTGATGGAAATGGAATAACCAAAGTGGAAATAATGAGAATGTTGACAGACTGTGAAAAATCTAACCAATGTCACTGAACAATATACACAGAAATTGTTAAATGTGGACCTAATTTGCTGTGTAAACTTTCACCAAAAACACAATAATATATAATTTAAAAAATTTAATACCTATCTTACAGGTTTATTTACTCAAATATTTATCGAGCTTCTACTTCTTGCTATGTGCTGGACATACTACAATATTGTGATAATTAAATAAAACAATTCATGTAAAGCACTTGGCATACTGCCAGGCACATAAGTATTCAATTTTAATTAATAATAATAAACTAATAACATCTCTGACACACATTTCCCATAATTTGGCTAGAAATTATGTTGTATGTCATCATCATATAGCCATTTTCTACCGGTCCCCTAATTGTATTTAAAATGTGTGGCACTGAGCCATAGGATATTGCCTTGCTAGCTTAGCAAAAACAAAACAAAAAACAACAATATGACTATCTCCAAGAGATAAATAGAGAAAGTGCTTTTGTGGCTACTTTGAAGTGCTACATAGTGAAGGCTGGGCAAGGCATGCAAAATATGCTTACAATCAAGGAACATGAAGTCCATTTGGTGAACGCGAAGATACGAAGGTGATTAAATATAACGGTTTTGGCAAATGTATAGCGAGGTCATCTGGGGAAACAAAAGGGCCCCACATAACATCTCTAGTGACAAAAGAGCTCAGCAACCACATTTCTCAGGATCCATTTAGGAATGGACAGCCTGCTGGGCTCTCCTGTGCTTCGCTTACCACACATTCTGTGAGTCACAAGTATTGCTAGGTTACCTAAGAGACTCCAGCTCCCTTGATTGCTGATGACTGAATGAGACGAGATATATGAAATCGCTTTGAACTACTATATATACACAAACGGAGATGAGCTTTGTACAAGAGTGTTGCTACAGTCATGCTCAGAGGATGCCCCATGTAGGAAAAGATGTGGAAAGTACTTTCCTCCCCATTTCTGAATGTGCTCTCAGCATTTTTTCCTTCTTAATGTGACCAAGCTCCCTTCCTGTCCTGACTAGTTCCCTTTCTCCCTATTTCACTTCCTGAGAATAACAATAGCTAACATGTAGTGAGTGCTGTTTAGAGTGCTTTGTATGTATTATTCATTTAATCATCACAACAACTCTGTGAGTTACGTATTATTATCCCTAGAACATGCAAGAAAGCTGAGGTACAGAAACGTTAAAGAGCTTACACAGTGCCACACAGCTAAAAAGTAGTAGAGTTGGGCCTCAGACCTAGGAATACAGCTCCAGAGCCGCTCTTTACTGCTGTGAATTATGTACTGCATCTCTTTTCTGCAGTCGAGCCCACCACTGTCTTTGGTACACATTTGCCAAGTTAACATTTTTCAGGTAGCAGCTAGCATTTTTCCTCTTTATCTTTTATAATCCATTCAAAGAAATTGAGTCATTTTTAGATTAAAATCAAATATAATATTACCCAATTATGAGAAATACAGAATCTTACCATCTGGTAATAATTTATGCTAAAAAATTTTATTAAAGTAATTATCTGGGGAAAATGAGAATTCAGCAGTAATTCTATATAGTATTAGCTAAACCGCTAGCTAGCTTACATCCACAAACATATCCATCTCAAGAAATGAGATTAAATCAGCTATATTTTCTCTGATGATTACCTAGTGTAAAATAGTATTCAAGCTGCTACTTGCTTGAGGGGTCGGCAAACAGTTGGCAGAATCAGCTTTATTAATGGCATTGTAAAAAGGGATGAGTATGGTTTCGAAGTGTATACAAAATACCTTTCTGAGGTATCAGAACGGACTGCTGAAAAACCAGGACCGGAAAGACACCTTGAGATCACGCAAATTTTACACTTAGGCCTGGAGAGGTTGAGTGACTTGTCCAAGGTTATCCAAGGGATTAATGCTTGCACAGGGGCCGAATTCAGGTCTCCAGAGGAGCACGCACAGTGCATCTCCCTCAGCATGGCCCTTCCGACTGAGACCAAGACAGGCTTCGGCCACACAGTTGATATAAAAGATTTCTGAGTGGAGAAATCCTTTATTAGTTACCCTAATAAAGGTACTACTACATTTCACTCAGGACTTGGACTACATTTTATATTTGAATAAGTAGATTCCATATGTCATATTAGCTTAATTTAAAAGCACCTAAGGGTTTGGCTAAGGAGCTGATGGCTTGATGGTTAAGTGCTCAGTTGCTAACCAAAAGGTTGGAGGTTTGAGTCCACCAGCCGCTGCTGGGGAGAAAGATGTGGCAGTCTGCTTCCATAAAGATTATAGCCTTGGAAATCCTATGGCGCAGTTCTACTCTGTCCTATAGGGTTGCTATGAATCAGAATTGACTTGACAGCAATGAAAAGGTTTGGCCATTGTGACTTAGATTCTGGAGGACAGGCAAAACCACCTTCTGTTTGTGAGAAAATAGCAATACAACCTGTCTTAGTCACCTAGTGCTGCCATAACAAAATGGATGGTTTTAATGAAGAGAAGTTTATTTCCTCATAGTCAAAGTAGACTAAAAGTCCAAATTCAGGGCGTCAGCTCCAGGGGAAGTCTTTCTCTGTCGGCCTTCTCACCAGTGTTCCCCCGGACTAGCAGTTTCTCCGCGCAGGGACCCGGGTCCAAAGGACGCACTCTGCTCCCAGCACTGCTTTCTTGATGGTGTGAGGTCCCCCTGTCTCTCTGTTCATGTCTGTCTTTTATATCTCAAGAGATTGCCTCAGGACACAATCCAGTCTTGTAGATCCAGTCCTGCCTTACTAACACAACTGCCACCCATCCTCCCTCATTAATATCATAGAGGCAGGTTTACAACATACAGGAAAATCACACAGGACCAGGAATCATGGCCTAGCCAAATTGATACACACATTTTTTGGGGGGACATAATTCAAACCATGACACAACCCATCTAATAAGATGTACATTGGTGGTGTCCTAAAATCCTCAAGTGCAATTTTAGGATAAGAAGCCTCAAGTTCTAAAAGAAGACCTTCTCTGCACAAAACTGATCTTTACATAAATCTAGCTTATTGTCTTGTAGATGTGATCTGGGTACCCCCTTTCACCATCAAAGAAATCAGAGTACAGCAAATTTTCACCTCAGAAGTAGTTCTCTTAAGGAAAAGAATTCCCCTTCCTTCCTTTGGTTTCTGTTAGAGGAATGAGTTCTTTAGTTCTTCACCTGACTCCTTCTTTTTCTAAGCTTTGGACTTCACAAATGATCCGTGCCTATTCAAAGCACTTCGCAGCATGAGAGAAAAGTTCGCCACTGCCCCCGGATCTCACTGGTCTTGGAGAGTCTTGTCAATAGCCAGACTAGAAAGTTTGGCAGGTGGGGTTCTCTGGGTCCTTGCTACTCAAAGTGTGAGCTGTTGGACTAGCAGCATAAGCTTCACCTGTGAAGCTGTTAGGAATGTGCAATCTCGGGCCCCAATCTGCATCTTTTAACAAGCTCCCCAAGCATGGGTGCAGCCCTGCACGCTTTTGTGTGAGCACCTATTGCTTTTCTGCTCTAGAATAGGGCTGAGATCACTGACTCCCACTCAGAGTAAAAACTTCAGGCTGAAAACATGAAGTCTTTGATTGTTTGAGGGGCATAGTTTCATCAATTCTGTCTGGTAATTATTAAGCCACAGAAACTGGGACTGGAAGAAACCTTAGAAGTTATCTAGTTAACCATCATTACTACTGTGAATTTCAGTATAATGATGAATCCTCATAAAAAGCTTAAATTGTGTTCAAGAATGTAAAAGCATTTGATATGTCTTAGAAAGGCAGACATAAGAATGGGAGAAATTTATCTATTAAAAAAACATGGTGATTAAAGGAAAAAATAGCTTCAGTTAGCTGGAAAGCATATTGATATGAAATATCTCAGCCATGGTGGTG
The DNA here is from genome assembly GCA_030035585.1 of Dugong dugon. Classification (NCBI taxonomy): domain Eukaryota; kingdom Metazoa; phylum Chordata; class Mammalia; order Sirenia; family Dugongidae; genus Dugong; species Dugong dugon. Next base: position 13,541,048 of record CM057472.1, on the reverse strand, counting down.
CCCCCCAAAAGAGGTGTTTATCTCTTAAACTCATATTCCAACATCATATGAGTATTACATATCTTCCAAAAGTTACTGTCTTACACAATTTCAATTTTAACTTCCCACTAATTCAAGAAGTTGCTTTTATCTATCAGACTAGAATTCCCACAAGAGGAGAAGAAGACAAACCTGCCTTACAGAAGAATTCCAATAAACGTAGATAACCTCCCCAGTTTCCAGGCTAGTCTTACTGACTCACTCCAAAGAACAGAATATGCAAAAGAAAAAATACTAACTTTAGAGCACAGAAACCTGGCAAGCACAGATCAAATGCTGAGGGTTAGCATCTCCAGTTTTGTCACGTGGATCTAACATACCCCTTATGTGACTGATAAGAAGGGCACTTCATCTCTGTGGTATTCTTTCCGAAAACCTATAACCCCAGTCTAATGAGGAGGAAAACAGAAGACAAACCCCATTTGAGGGACAGTCTCCTGAATACTTCAAAACTGTCAAGGTCATGAAAAACTGAGAAACCCTTACAGACCAGAGGTGACATGACAACAAAATGTAATGTATCCTGGATTGAATCTTGGAACAGAAAAAGGGTATTCGTGGGAAAATGCTGATATCTGAATAAAGTCTGGAGTTTAGTTAATAGTCATATACTAGTAGTGTGTTGATTCCTGAGTTTTGACAGATGTACTGTAGTAATATAAGATGACAACTTCAAGAAAAACTGTGATGGGGTGATCGGTATACAGGAACTCTCTGTACTATTTTTGTAACTTTTCTATAAATCCAATAACTTCAATGGAAAATAAAAATATAATTTCTCACAAACTCATAAAAATATTTTTAATGTATAAGCTGAGTTCTCTTGATAGATATGCTTCCATTAGTTTAGAAGGCAAACTCATGCCAATTATCTACCTATTATATCCTCACTTAAAACGCTTCTTGAGGGCTATAGCAACATTTTGCTAAACCTGGAAGTTAAAGGTTTACAGATTTGAATTCCCACTGTGCAAAATCGAAGTTCATTTTCCTAAAGATCATTTGACACTTGAAAAGGGGACTGCACTGAGAACTGGTCTCAGCAATGCTACTGTTTGATAAATTTGGATGGGTCATTTGACCTTTATGGGCCACGGTTATCCCATCTACAAAATGAGTCCCAGCCAGTTCTAAAATTCTATAGATATACCCCTCACAAATATTTTTGTAAAGTGTGGTATCAATTCTAAGGGAAAAGTTGACATTTTGATTAGGCAATTAATCCTAACAACATTTATTAAGCGGCAATCGTTGTGCTGGGCACAGGAGCTCTAACCCTTGCCCTCCAGAGCCTCTCAGTCTGGTGGAAAGAGACAGATGTGTAAACAAGCTGTTACAGCCTTGTGACGGTGCTGTAAAATGTGTTAACAAGGTGCTCTAGGGCACAAGGAGACACTGCTCCACTTGCCTGCAGAGACTAGAGAAGGCTTTGGGCATGAAGAAATAAGATTACCATGACACATTACTGCTTGATCTAACCAAAACCAGTGAGGACTCAGTCTTATACAGTCATCCCCAGGTATCCGAGGGAACTGGTTCCAGGACTCCCATGGATACCAAAATCTGCGGATGTTCGAGTCCCTTATATAAAATGGCACAGTATTTGCATATAACCTACGTGCATCCTCACGTATACTTTAAATCATCTCTAGATTACTTATAATACCTAATACAATGTAAATGCTATGTAAATAGTTGTTACACTGTATTATTTAGGGAATAATGACAAGAAAAAAAGGTCTGTACATATTCAGTACAGAGGCATCCGTCTTAGGCCCAACTACATAGTACAAGCCAGCAACAATGGAACATTCCCCCCCACCCCCCAATATTTTCCATCTGCAGTTGGTTGAATCCGGGATGCAGAAGAGGAGGGCCGACTGTAGCAGTGAGCATTTATTTTCATTGGCTGTGTATGAAAATTTGGGGGCGATTGGGTTTTCCCAGAGATAAACTGGTGCTAAGTCAGGAATCCGGCTGCCACAGAGCTGGGCCAGAAAAGCACAAGTGTCTCATGTTGCAGATGCACTCTCTTGGAAATGTTGATATGTATGAAATCTGTCCCCTGAAGTGACTTAACTGCTGTCATATGAACAACATAACTTTCTAGAAAAGGCAATGTGTTGGCTGTCATAGTCTGTCACTTCTAAATCAGGCCTTCATAAAAAATGTCTCTCAGATCATTCCATTTCCATCTTACAGCTGAGTATTTCTGGCTTAGGCCTTGCAATCTTCAGTCTTGGTATATAAATTTGCTTTCAAACTCTGAATAGTGTAGCTGAAAAAGAAATTTAAGGTTCTCAAGCAAAAGTTCAAAATTGGCTCCTACTTTGACCCTAAGGTTGCAAACTCTGAACAATTCATTTGGGCAGCCCTTTCTTTATTGGAAGCAGATGACTGTGGGGAGGTTCCACATAAAAGCTTGTGGGTAGAGGGACAGTGCTTTCTCTAGGATGTTGCCCAAAATAAGTAAGAATACCAGAGAGGGGTGCAGAAAACCGGGGAATGTTACCTTCATTCCTTTTACTGGGAGTGATAATTCTGGAAAATTCGTCATCAGCAACAAGTGGAAGAGACAGGAGTGAAAGAGCAAACACAGACCCGAGAGAGCTGGGCAAAGTGCACGACAGAGCAACACACAGAAGTGCTTTCCCACGCTTATCTCCCGCCTCCTGCCGGATCACCCCGTGTGTGGACTTGAGAGGAGCAGGTGGCTGTGGGAGGTTTTCTCCCAAAGCAGTGTCTACGGTTGGGACAGAGCTACAAAGGGAAACATCCGGGACAGCAAGAGAGTCCTTTTTAAGCACACACAGCACTGTTTGCTTCTTTAAAAAAAACAAAACAAAAAACGCACTTACTTTTTTTTTCAGATTATAAACGTAAAACAGGTTCTTAGAGGAAGGTAGAAGGTACACAAACTGCAGAAAAGCAGAAAGAAGAACAGAAAGATGATCCATTATATTTCTATCCAAAAATAGTCACCATTAAAATTTTGGTGTATTTCTGTTCAGGATTTTATACATATATATATATATATATATATATATATATATATATATATACACACACACACACACATATATATACATATATATATATAAAATATGTATGTATTCAATATGGTTGCGAGAACACTGTATGTGTAATATTATATTCTGTTGTATTTTAATATCACGGCCTAACAATTGTCCTAGGTTATTAAAACTCTGTAAACATTCTTAGTAGCTGCATATTTCATTCTGTGATGAAACTGATTTATTCTAAGCTCTAAATTTATTCATTTAAGAAATCATCGTTAAGAAAATTTATTTATTCCTTTAACCATTCTCCAGTGGTTTGCCACTCAGTCTGTTGTGCCTGTGAACACGCCCGCGTTTGGAAACAGGGTCTCTGAAGAAGTTATCAGTTAAGCGGACATGAGGTCATACTAGAGCAGGATGGATTCTAGTCCCATTTGAGTGATGCCTTTATAGAAGAGACTCAGAGGCACAGAGAAAAGATGCCCACGTGATGGTGGAGGCAGAAACAGGAGTGACGCAGCTGCAAGTCAAAGAATACCAAGGCTTTGCCGGGAGCTGCCAGAAGGCAGGGAAGAGACACAGAGCAGATTCACCCTCAAAGCCTCCAGAAGGAACCAACTCTGCAGACGCCTTGATTTTGGAATTCTAGCCTCCAGCACTGTGAGACAATAGATTTCTAGTGTTTTAAGTGTCCCCCCTCCCCGCAACCCCTGCCAGGTGGTGGTGCTTTGTTACAGCAGCCCTGGAAAACTAATACAGCATCCAAAGGATGTTTCCTGCAAAACCAGGAACTGCTCACAGGCAGAGACTCGTTTGTGGCACTGACTTCTGTAATGTAATGAAGGTGATTCACAAACTACTGCATCATTTCTGGAATTGGCCAGCATGCAATCCTCACTGTTGGGTGCTAACTAGACCTGGCCCAAGCCTGGATTAGAAAAGGGAAGTGCCACCTTAGGAAGAAACGTGACAAACAGCTTTTCCAGAAGGGCGAGTGCAGCTATTTTAGCTTCTGCTAAAAGTCCTAGGGTTGGACTTAAGTGGGGGTAAACGTGTATTTTCAGAACCAACTCAATGGGGTAGACCCTTGTGGAGCGCCCTTCCCCTTCCTGATGTGCTTCCTCCCTTGACCGCAGCACAGGGGGCAATAATATACCCTTATGCTCAAGTGTAGTAGCCACCCCTTTCCAGCAGTTTCACTTTCCAAGGTTTCAGTTACCCTGTCAACTGCGCTCTGAAAATGTTAAAATGAGTCACGTGACAAAACGTCATGCCTGTCTGCTCTGTCCCGCCTGGGGACCACACTCCCATAATTTTTATTACAATATATTGTTATAATTGTTCTGTTTTGTTATTAGTTATTGTTGTTAATCTCTTACTGTGCCTAATTTACAAATTAAACTTCATCACCGGTATATATGTATAGGTCAAAACAGTATATATAGGGTTTGGTACAATCTGTGGTTTCAGGCATCCACCGGGGTCTTAGAACCTATTCCCCGTGGATAAGGGGGACTACTGTAACTTCTCGTGCCTTTGTAGAGTTCTCAGTAAAGGTCTAAACCTTTATTCCTGTGCTTGTTTAGAGGCTTCATAGTATGTTCTGGTCTTTATCTTCAGCATTCAGCTATAGTCGACTTCCAAATGTTCCATTTGTCAAAGATTCATTACCATGCAATCTTTATGAACGCAGTATTATCTTAAGACAAGCAATTATCTAATAGAGAAACACTCAGAGATGTCCTGAAAGATAAATGGGGGCATGCGACATAAAGTGAAGCTTATAGGAGATTATTACTGGGAGTAGCTGGACTACATATATACCTTGTTTTACACATTAGGTATTTCCCTGAGAATGTGTGAGGAAAATCAAATAACACAGAGGTTAAGGGCACAGGCTGTGGAGTTTAGAGACCTGGGTTTGGATTTTGATTCTGTCAGCCACTTGGCAGCAATTTGACTTTGGACAATTCATTTAACCTCTGTTAGGCTCAGTTTTTTCATCTGAAAAAGATGATTATAATACCTCCTCACACAGCAGTAAATGAGATAACATACGTGAAGCTCTTCTTGTCTGGCACAGAGTCAAGACTCAGTAAGTGGTAACTGTTATCACTAAGTAGAGTGGAAGTGATTCTTAAAATCAACTAGTTAGTCATCAAATATTTATTGGGCACTATTATGACCAGGGCAGTGTGATAAGACCACATAGACCCTTTATCTTTTATGTAAATATGAGTTTCTCTATATGGGTTCGCTTATATTAAGATGATAACTTTCCCTTTTCCTAAAAGGTGGATTTGATTGGCTGTATTATCTATTGGCTTCTAAGCAAGTCTCAGAGGCACTTCCAATAGGTGATAATGTCTCTTAAAAGTCCATGTTTAATTAAGTGTGAACTGTATTTACTTCTTATTTATCTACTCTAAAAAATACATTTCCCTTTAATCATTTAATTCTGAGGTTACCTTTCATGATTTTTAAAAATTGAGGTTTTTAACTCCAGTGTCCTATGCCATGCATTTAAAGAAGTATTCCCCATTTGTATATTTAAGCAAATATCTTGCCTTAGTTTAAAGACGGATGTTAGTGTCTTTAAATGGGCATCAGTTCCTCCCTTAATCTTAAAGGTCTTTCCGTTTTTACCTGTCCTAAGACTGAGGTGGAGCTCTGGTGGCAAACTGGTTAAGAGCTCAGGCTGCTAACCTAAAGGGTCAGCAGTTCGAATCTACCAGCCACTCCTTGGAAACCATATGCAGCAGTTCTACTCTATCCTATAGGGTCGCTGTCATGGATTGACTTCTGTCCCCCAAAAATATCTGTCAACTTGGCTGGGTCATGATTCACAGTACTGTATGATTGTGTAATCTGATGTGATTTCCTTATGTGTTGTAAACTCTATCACTATGATGAGGTTATATGTGATCTCCTTATGTGCTGTAAATTCTATCACTGTGATGAGGTTATGCCGATGAGGTTTACAAAATTAGATAGTGTCTTAATCCAATCTCTTTTGAGATATAAAAGAGAGGAGTGAACAGAGACACATGGGAACCTCATACCACCAAGAAAGCAGTGTGGGAAGCAGAGCGCATCCTTTGGACCTGAGCTTCCTGCGCTGAGATGCTCCCAGACCAAGGGAAGACTGATGCATCACAAGGACCTTCCAGACCAAGGGAAGATTGATGACATAGACCTTCCTCCAGAGCCGACAGAGAAAGCATTCCCTTGGAGATGACACCCTGAATTTGGACTTGTAGCTTACTGGACTGTGAGAGAATAAATTTCTCTTTGTTAAAACCATCCACTTGTGGTATTTCTGTTAGAGCAGCACTAGATGACTAAGACAGTCGCTATGAGTCAGAATCAACTTGAAGGCACACAACAACAACAAAAGACTGAGGTGACCCAAGGAAATGTACAAATGGCCAATAAACACATGAAAAGATGCTCCACGTCATTCGTCACTGGGGAAATGCAAACCAAAACCACAATGAAATACCACTTCACATCCACTAGGATGGCTACAATAAAAAAGACAGTAACAATTATTGCCGAGAATGTGGAGAAATTGGAACCTTCATATGTTGCTGGTGGGAACAGAAAATTTGGAAAACACTTTTACAGTTCTTCAAAAGTTAAACCCAGAGTTATCATATGACCCAGCAATTCTACTCCACACAAAACTTGTACATGCACGTTCATAACAGCATTATTCATAATAGCCAAAAGATAGAAACAATCCAAATGTTCATTAACTGATAAATGGATCGACAAAATGTGGTATATCCCTACAATGGAATATTATTCAACTGTAAAAAGGAATGAAGTACTGACACATACTACAATATGGATGAACTTTGAAAACATTATGCCAAGTGAAAGAAGACAGATACAAAAGGCCATATATTATGTGACTTCATTTATATGAAATTCCCAGAATAGGGAAATCCATAGAGACAGAAAGTAAATTAGTGGTTTCCAGGGGCCAGGTGAGGGAAAAGGAAGGAGGAGTGTCTGCTAATGGGTATGGGGTTCCTTTTTTTTTTTAATTGGACTTTACATGAAGGTTTACAGAACAAATAGTTTCTCGTTAAACAGTATACATATTGTTTTATGACACTGGTTCACAACCCCACAACATGTCACCACTCTCCCTTCTTGACCTTGGGCTCCCTATAACCAGCTTTCCTGTCCCCTTCTGCCTTCTAGTCCTTGTCCCTGGGCTGTTGTGCCCCATTAGTCTCATTTTGTTTTATGGGCCTGTCTAATCTTTGACTGAAGGGTGAACCTCGGGAATGACTTCATTACAGAGTTAAAAGGGTATCTGGGGGCCATACTCTCCGGGTTTCTCCAGTCTCTGTCAGGCCACTAAGCCTGGTGTTTTTTTGTGAGTTACAATTTTGTTCTACATTTTTCTCCAGCTCTGTCCAGGACCCTCTGTTGTGATCCTTGTCAGAGCAGTCAGTGGTGGAAGCCAGACACCATCTAGTTGTACTAGACTCAGTACGGTGGAGGCTGTGGTAGTTGTGGTCCATTAGTCCTTTGGACTAATCTTTCCCTTGTATCTTGTTTTCTTCATTCTCCCTTGCTCCCAAAGGGGTGAAACCAGTGGAGGATCTTAGATGGCTGCTCACAAGCTTTTAAGACCCCAGACACTACTCACCAAGGTAGAATGTAGAACATTTTCTTTATAAACTATGTTATGCCAATTAAGCTAGATGTTACCCAAGACCACGGTTCCCACAGCCCTCAGCCCAGCAATTCGGTCCCTCAGGGAGTTTGGATGTGTCTATGGAGCTTCCATGACCTTGCCTTGTACAAGTTGTGCTGGCCTCCCCAGTATTGTGTACTATCTGAACCTTCACCAAAGTTACCATTTATCTATTGTCTATTTCGTGTCCCCCCTCCACCCACCCTCGTAACCATCAAAGATTGTTTCTTTTTGTGTGTAAACCTTTTCGTAAGTTTTTACAGTAGTGGTCTCATACAATATTTGTCCTTTTGTGATTACTTCCCTCAGAATAATGTCCTCCAAATTCATCCACATTATGAGATGCTTCACAGATTCATCATTATTCTTTATCATTGTGCAATACTCCATTGTGTGTATGTACCATAGTTTGTTTATCCTTTCATCTGTTGATGGGCATCTAGGTTGTTTCCATCTTTTTGCTATTGTGAACAGTGCTGCAATGAACATGGGTATGCATATGTCTGTTTGTGTGACAGCTCTTATTTCTCGAGGATATATTCCCAGGAGTAGGACTGTGGGATAGTAGGGTATTTCTATTTCTAGCTTTCTAAGGAAGCGCCATATTGTTTTCCAAAATGGTTGCATCATTTTGCATTCTCACCAGCAGTGCGTAAGACTTCTGATCTCCTCGCAGCCTCTCCAACATTTGTTATTTCCAGTGTTTTTGATTCGTGCCCGTAATGCCAGGGTGAGATGGCATCTCATTGTAGTTTTGATTTACTTTTCTCTAATGGCTAGTGATCGCGAACATTTCCTCATGTGTCTGTTGGCCGCTTGAATGTCTTTGTTTTCATCATCTAGTGCTGCTCTAACAGAAATACCACAAGTGGATGGTTTTAACAAAGAGAAACTCTCTTCACAGTCCAGTAGGCTACAAGTCGAAACTCAGGGCACCACCTCCAGGAAAAGGCTCTCCCTCTGTATCAGCTCTGGAGGAAGGTCCTTGTCATCAGTCTTTCCTTGGTCTGGGAGCATCTCAGCACAGGAACCTCAAGTCCAAAGGTATGAGGTTCCCACGTGTCTCTGCTCGCTTCTCTCTTTTATATCTCAAAAAGCATTGGATTAAGACACTAACTAATCTTGTAAACCTCATCAGTATAACCTCATCATAGTGATAGAGTTTACAAAACATAAGGAAATCACATCAGATTTACAAAATGGTACACAATCCTACAATACTGGGAATCATGACCCAACCAAGTTGACAGACATTTTGTGGGGACACAATTCAATCCATGACAGTCTTCTTTGGTGAAGTGTTTATTCATTCCCTTTGCCTATTTTTTAATTGGATTATTTGTCTTTTTGTTGTAGAGGTGTTGGATTTTCTTGCAGATTTTATTATCTGTTTCCATTTGATGGACTTTGAGCCCTTGTTGCAGATGAGGTGATCATAGGTGGATGGATTTAAATCTGGGTTCTCAATTCTGTATCTGTCTTTGTAACAGTACTAGGCTGTTTTGACTACCGTAGCTGTATAGTAGGTTCTGAGGTCAGGTAGTGCGAGACCTCCTACTATATTCTTCTTCAATAGTGCTTTACTTATCCGGGGCTTCTTCCCCCTCCATATAAAGTTAATGATTAGTTTTTCCATCTCTTTAAAGAATGTTGTTGGTATTTGGATCCAGATTGCATTCTATTTGTAAATTGTTTTGGGTAGAATTGTCATTTTCACAATGTTGAGCCTACCTATCCATGAGCATGGTATGTTTTTCCATTTATGTAGACCTCTTTTGGTTGCTTGCATTAGTGTTTTGTAGTTTTCTTTGTATAGCTCTTTTAGGTCCCTGGTTAGATTTATTCCTAAGTATTTTATTTTTTTAGGGGCTATTATAAATGGTATTGTTTTCCTGATTTCCTTTAAATCATTCTCTTCATTGGTGTATAGGAATCCAACTGATTTTTGTATATTTATTTTGTATCCTGCTACTCTGCTGAATCTATTAGTTCCAGTTGATTTCTCATGGAGTCTTTAGGGTTTTCTATGTATAGCAGCATATCATCTGCAAATAGGGACAGTTTAACTTCTTCATTACCAGTTTGGATGCCCTTTATTTCTTTTTCTTGCCTTATTGCTCTAGCTAGGACTTCCAGCACAATGTTAAAGAGGAGTTGTGATAAAGGGCATCCTTGTCTTGTTCCTGTTCTCAGGGGGAATGTTTTCAGCCTCTCTCCATTAAGAATGATGTTGGCCATTGGTTTTGCATAGATGCCTTTTATTATGCTGAGAAATTTCCCTTCTATACCTATTTGGTTGAGATTTTTTATTAGGAATAGGTGTTGGACTTTGTCAAATGCCTTTTCTGTGTCGATTGAGAAGATCATGTGATTCTTTTCTTTCCTTTTCTGTGGTGGATTACATTGATTGATTTTCTAATGTTGAACCATCCTTGCATACCCTATGAATATTACTTGGTTGTGGTATATTACTTTTTGGTATGATGGTGAATTCTATGGGTAGAATTTTGTTGAGAATTTTTGCATCTATATTCATGAGAGATATTGGTCTGTAATTTTCTTTTTGTGGTGTCTTTGTCTGGTTTTGGTATCAGGGTTATGCTGGCTTGGCTTCATAGAATGAATACAGAAGTGTGGCTTCCTTTTCTGTGTTCTGAAATAGTTTGAGTAGTACTGGTGTAAGCTCTTCTCTGGATGTTTGGTAGAATTCTCCAGTGAAGCCATCTGGGCCAGGGCTTTTTTGTTGGGAGTTTTTTTAATTACCTTTCCAATCTCTTCTCTTGTTATGGGTCTGTTTAGATTTTCAACATCACTTTGTGTTAGTTTGGGTAGATAGTGTGTTTCTAGAAATTTATCCATTTCCTCTAGATTTTCAAATTTGTTGGAGTATAGTTTTTCATAATACTCTGTTATGATCCTTTTTATTTCAGTTGGGTCTGTTGTAATGTCCCCCATTTTCATTTCTCATTTGGGTTATTTGCATCTTCTCCTGTTTTTCTTTTGTCAGTTTGGCCAGTGGTTTGTCGATTTTATTGATCCTTTCAAAGAACCAACTTTTGGTTTTGTTGATTCTATTGTTTTTCTATTCTCTATTTCATTTATTTCTGCTCTGATCTTTATTATTTCCTTTCTTCTAGTGGCCGTGGCCTTTTTTTTTCCAGTTGTCTTTCTATTTGTTCGAGTTGTGTAGTTAATGTTTTGATTTTGTCCCTTTCTTCTTTTTTGACGTGTGCATCTATTGCTATAAATTGTCCTCTGAGGACTGCCTTTGCTGTGTCCCAAAAGTTTTGGTATGATGTGTTTTCATTCTCTTTCAACTCTAGGAATTTTTTTTTTTATTCCATCTCTGATTTCTTCTATTACCCAGTGGTTTGTTAGCAGGGTATTATTCAGTTTCCATGTAATTGATTTTTTTCCTTGCTCTTTCTGTTGTTAATTTCTACTTTGATGGTGTTGTGGCCAGAGAAGATACTTGGTATTATCTCAACGTTTTGGATCTTGTTGAGGGTAACTCTGTGGCCTGAGATGTGGTCTATTCTGGAGAACATTCCATGTGCATTGGAAAAGAATGTGTACTTTGCAGCTGTTGGGTGGAGTGTTCTATATATGTCTATGAGGTCAAGTTGGCTGATTCTGCCCTTTAGGTCCTCTGTATCTTTGCTAAATTTCTTTCTAGATGTTCTGTCCTTTACTGACAGTGGTGTGTTGAAGTCCCCTACTATTATTGTGGAACTGTCAATTTCTCTTTTCAGTGCTATTAGAGTTTCTTTTATGTATTTTGGAGCCCTGTCATTGGGTGTGTAGATGTGTATAATGGGTTTTGTGTCTATGCTGGATCATCCCTTTAATCATGACATAGCACTCTTCTTTGTCTTTTATGGTGGATTTTAACGTCTATTTTTTATGAGATTAGTATTGCTATTCCTGCTCTTTTTTGGTAGTTGTTTGCTTATTTTTTTCTATCCTTTGATTTTTAATAAATTTACTTCATTTCTAAGGTGTGTCTCTTGTAGACAGCATATTGATGGATCCTGTTTTTTTATCCATTCTGTCACTCTCTGTCTCTTTATGGGTGCATTTAGGCCATTTACATTCAGTGTAATTATTGATAGATGTGAGTTTATTGCTGTCATTTTGTAGTGTTTTTTGTGGTGCTGATGTTTTCTTCGTTCCTCTTAAGTCCTGTGCTGAATTCCTTTTGTTTGTGGATTTTTTTTTTCATTTCTTTTGTTTTTGTAGGTTTTGTTTTTACTGAGAGTTTATATTTTTCTTCTTTATTTGATGAGTAGGTTTGTTAACTTTCTTCATAGTTACCTTGATATTTACCCTTATCTTCCTAGGTTTGAACCAGTCTATTATTACTTGGTATTGCCTTGTCTTCCTCTCCATTAGAAGGTTCTATACCTACACCATTTATTCTGTCTTTTATTGTTCTGATGTTGTTGTCATTTACAGATTAACCTCTCTGGTTCCCTGTTGTAATTCTTTTGGTTTTGGATAGTCCTTGAGAGTTCATTTCCTAGGTTGGTATCTGGCTGGTACGATCTTGCGTCCTCGATTCAGCCTGTGGTCCGATGTTGTTTGTTCTCAGATCAAAGGACTCCCTTTAATAATTCTTGTAAATTTGGTTTGGTTTTTACATACGCCCTTAATTTCTGTTTATCTGGAAATGTCCTAATTTCACCATCATATTTGAATGAGAGTTTTGCAAGATATATTATTCTTGGCTGGCAATGTTCTACTTTTAAGGTTTTATATATCTCATCCCATTGCCTTCTTGCCTGCATAGTTTCTGCCAAATAATCTGAGCTTAGTCTATTGTTTCCCCTCTGTGTGTGATTTTTTGTTTTTCTCAAGCTGCTTTCAGGATTGTTTCTCTTTGGTTTTAGCGAGTGCGATTATGATATGCTGTGGTGATTTTCTTTTGGGGTTTATCCTATATGGGGTTCGTTGAGCTTCTTGGATGGTCAGCTTTTCATCTTTCATGATATTGGGGGAAGTTTTCTGTCAGCAGTTCTTCAATGATCCTCTCTGTGTTTTCTGTTTTCTCACTGTTCTGGAACTCCGATCACCCGAAAATTTTTCCTTTTGATTTTATCCCACATAATTCTCAGAGTTTCCTCATTTTTCTTTGTTCTTTTCTCTGATTTTTCCTCAGAGTTGTATCCAAGTGTTTGTATTCTATTTTGCTGATCCTGTCTTCCATTGTTTCAAGCCTGCTCCTCAGCCCTTCTATGACACTGTTCATTTCTGAAATCTTGTTGTTTACCTTTTGGATTTCTAATTGTTATTTTTGTATGATTTCGAGTTATGCATTTATTTTAGCATTTTTGTTTCTGTATTATTTTCCTGAATTCTTCCTTTTTGGCTGAATTTTCCATGAATTTGCCTTTTCCATGAATTGTCTATTTTTTCCTCATTTTTGTCTGCTTTTTGCTTCATCTCTTGGATAACTCTGAATATTAGAGATTTGAATTCCCTATCAGGTAGTTCTAGTGCCTTTTCTTCTACTGGAAAGTCACATGGTGTTTTATTTTGGATGCCTACTAGAACCATCCTGTCCTGTTTTGGTATATGTTTTGATAGTGTCTGCTGTCTTCAGGACATTCAGTAGTTATTTTTCTTGTTTATTGATTGTAGATTTGTTTTTTTCATCCTGCTTTTTTGTTTTATTTGGTTATGTCTGAGCAGGCAGGCTTTGCGTTCTTTGTTGTTTGCTCATCTGTGGGCATGACACTTTTCACCTCCGTGTCCAATGGGCAGGGTCAATTGCTCAGCTATAGTGCAGCAGGGCAGGTCCTGCTGAAAGGAAGTTGCTAAGATGGGTTGTTTGTGGCATGTACTAGGGCTGAAGCGGGTGCCTCCTGGCCAAGAAACTGTGGCTGCAGGAAGCAGAGGAGATTGAGCAGTGGGTGAAGGAAGGGCAGGGGGTGGGAAAGTGTATATCGCTGGTTACCGGTTATTCTGTCTCCTGGTGGGAGCTCCATGAAACTGCTTTCCCATATTCCCTGTTCACTGATCTCTGACAGGAGTCCAAGATGTTGAATCTGTGCTTTCTTAGCTGATAAGGGACCTCTGCATGCATCTCTCCTCACTCTCTGTTCTCTGTCAGTTTTTTATTCCATTCGGTGCTTGACTGAGTTCTTTATACCTTCATTTGATGCTTAGGGTTTCAGGACTGATGTTTGTCTCTGTTTGACTTGGTTTTTCAGGTCTTTGCTGTGGAGGGGCAGCGTGGTGCATGTGTCTATCTATAGTGCCATGTTGCCTGGAACTGGGGTTCCTTTCTGGGGTGGTGAAAATGTCCTGGAATTAAATAGTGGTGATGATTGCACAGCCTCATGAAAATACTAGAAACCACTGAATTATTCTGTTTAAAAGGATGAATTTTATGCTATGTGAATTATGCTATGTCAATAGAGCTTTTATTAAAAAAAAAAAAAAACTTAAGGTAAAACTGGAACAGAAGCAGTTGTTTATCCATTAATAAATATTGCCTGCCATATACGCTGATAATAAGACATTATCAGATGGGATGACCTTTGCAATTTAGTTTAAGTTTAGTTGTAACCTGAAAGAGGAGACTGGTGTTCATGGGTTTTAAATTCCAGAAGGGAATCTGAAGACTGAAAATAAAAGTAATAAGAAGATTTCTTGGTACAGACTCAGATGTTTCTTCCTCATTTTCTTAAAGTCAGATCAATTTGAGTGCTGACTTAAGCTGAGCTTATTTTAAATATTTGGAGAGAGCTGGGGTTTCACTGTTGTCTTCTGATGAAAGAATCTACCTCCTTGGGGAATCCTGGGCAGTAATAACACAGTGTTCACAATTAATAAAAATCCTACAGGAGTTGGAAGATAGTGCAGAGGTTGTCTTCATAAGGTTTTGCAACTCATTGGATATGGGGGACTAGATTAGGGGAGAAGGCAAAAAGCATAGAGAGTATCAAGCCTAAATGACTAGAAAAGGATGGAACCATGGACAGGAGTTAGGAGGAGGGGATGGTGGAAGCTTCACTGTAGGCAGGCTGAGTTTGAGATGCTGACACAGTACCAGTGTGGAATAATAGAAACATAGCATTTTTACAGCCAGAGGGACCTTAGAGATTATCTATTGGTGGTGCCCTTATTTCCAGATAAGAAATCCTAGGCTGAGTGAGGGGGAATGACTTTTCCAAGGTCTCCTGGGCTAATCCTCTGACTTGCATATGGTTGGCAGTGTAGGCCAGGTACCCAGGAAAGACAGTGGGAACAGAACAATTTGGAAACTCATGAGTAGTGGTGTAGTTGAAGCTATCTCAGAGAGTTTCAGGAGAGATAAGAGGTGTTGAAATCAAAGACTGCAAGATAGATATCAAGAGGGAGTATCTTAGGCTGGGTTCTATAGAGGAACAAAACCAGTGAAGCGTGTATCTATAAATATATAGGAAGAGATTTATCTCAAGGAAATGGCTCATGCAGTAGTGGAGTCTGGCAAGTCCCAAATCTGTCAGTCAGGCATCAAGCTAGAGACTTCTCCTGACTCACAATTGCAGGATCTGACAACTCCAAAATCAGCAGGTCAGGTGGAAGGGTGTTGGCTCATGGGGTTGTGGGAGCTGGCAAATCCCAAGATCTGCAGGTCAAGTGGCAGGCTTCTGGCTCACATCCCAAGAACCAGAGGTCACATGATGACAAGCTGGATGCAGGATCCAGAGCATGCAACCTTTGCCAGAACATCCGTATATATTGGATATAGGCCACGTTACCCAAGGAAACTCCATTTTCAACTGATCATCTGTTCACATCAGATCACAAAATGGAGGACATCCACATCAAAGATCACAAAATAGAGGATGATTACATCATTATATAACTGCCAATTACATCATTACGTAACTGCCAAACCACTGAGACTCATGGCCCAGCCAAATAGACACACAACCTTAACCATCACAGGGAGCATAGGGAGATCTGGTTATTCCAGCCCAGGCTTTCAGAGTGGCAATTGAACAATGATTGACTGAGGGCCTGTGCTAGGGTTACAGTGGATAAAACAAACTTCCTGCCCTCGCAGGACCACCCAGAGAGACAAACAGATAAGCAGGCAATTCCAGGACCAAGTGATAGGTGCTGGGAATAAGGAGAACACAGGGTATTGTAGGAGCAGTCCCACAGCGTTTCAGGTCCAGAAACTGGATTTCATCAGTTTACTCAGAACTGACTAGGAAGGCAAGGAGGAAAGCCAGAACACTGAAAAGGGAAAGAAGCTTAAAGAACAAGGGTTGATCCACACACCTACCAAACTTACCAGACTCTGAAAGATAGGCTAGAACACTGCTTTAATACTTAACAGTATAAAGCCACCAGCTCACTTGTACTGTGTGCGGGGTAATGCCTTCCCATGTCAAGGCTCCCACAGATGAGAACGTTGCTTGGTGAGTCCAGATGCGGAAGGAGGTGGATAGTCTTAAAGGAGCTTTCATCAAAACCCGTGGAAATATTCTCGCCATTAGTAGGTTTCACCTATTATGATTCCGTCCTGAGACAGAGCTGGATGAATAGATCCTGACAGGTTGTGCAACATGGCTTCCTTTTTTAAAACTCCATGCTGTGAGCACAGTCTTTTACATTGTTATTTATTAAATATTATGTAAATATTATTAATACTTATTAGTAATTAACATGTTCAAAAGTACAATAGGGTGTATGGGGGAAACCTCCCTCTCATCCCTGTTCCCCAGCCACCCAGGTCCCCTCCCCAGGGACAGCTACAGATCCCTTCCCTGGCAGCAGCTAATGTTATCAATGACTGTGTATCCTTCCAGATATATTTTCTTAATTCAGTCCAAGTAATACTTTTTAAAAATTGCAGTTTTCTTTACATTCCAGTCATGAGAGTATTCTTTAGTCACCTTGCTTTAACTTGAGCAATATCTTTTTTTTTATAATTTGAGAAATATCCTGTCCCCTAATTTATAGGTACAAATGTATCTTAGAATGGGCGACTCACAAGTAGCTAATTTTGTCTGTTGTGTATGTGTGTGTGTGTTTAGTTTTTTTTGTTTGTTTTAATATTTTGACAAAGTACCCATACTGCTAAGTTCTAGGAACATCTTATGATTGCTCCCTATGGTTCTGATGTCAAACATGATAGTGAAATAATGAATTCTTACAATAGGCTCATTTGTTGTTCATTTTGTGGACCCAGTGACACATTTGAAAAACTCCATTGGGCAATATCCCCAAAGCAACAGTGAGGAGGGAGAAACTGGAAAGCAGAATCCTTTGCCATGCTTTACCATGTTACCTAATCCTTGTCCTCTTGCCCTCCTTTACACCTGTACTACCCTAAATTACACCTCTAGATTAACCTGCAAGGATACACTACTATTAGACTTGAATATGCATAACCATTAAATATGAGACAACCAAGATCCTAAAATTATTGGTTCAATCCAAGTTATTGGTGTTACACTAACCTATTGCCATTGAGGGTGGGGGGAAGCAAGAATTCACAGTCTATTCCATCTTTTCAGAATAATGCAGCAACTAAAGACCAAGGAGTTGTCAGGTCACCCTGTATATTTTACAGAGTTGGCAAACAACAAATAAAAGAGAAAGAAAAAGAGGGGAGGGATGCTTTGGTGTGCTTTCATAGCAGTAGGATTGCTTTGGGTGGCCCTATCCACACTCTCTCCTCAATTCCAGGAGGGAGATAAGGGTGTGCTCTATGGCTATAAAAAATTTTTCTTTATGTAAAACTTAATGACGCCTTGGCCTCATTATTACCAGGCAACACCAAGTCCTACATCTGCAAAAATTAAAAACCGTGCTTTAATGAGTGACAGGATGATGTCCTCAGATCTCCAACAGACAGGGTATAACGTAATGTCAAGGCCTTGCTATAGTTACTTACTTGCTATACTTACTGTACTTTTAAATTCCTTTATTGAGAAAAGCACATCTCTGGCTACCCTAGGTACACAGAGGAGGCTGCATTTTATTGTTGGGAGAAGGTACTTTTTACATTTTGAATTTTGAGTAGTATTAGAGATTTCAAAGCCTTCACTAGAGGAAAGCATTCAGTTTCAGTCACACAGCAAGTTAGTAGCAGAACTAAGATACGAACCTAGACTCGTGGACTCCTTTTACCACATTACGACATTTGGGGGCTTCTGTGTTGTTTAAAAAAACAAACGACAACCAGCTGCTGTTGAGTTGATTCCAACTCATGATGACCCCATGTGGATCAGAGTGGAATCGTGCTCCACAGGATTTTCTTTTTTTTAATGGGCATTATTTATTTATTCCAAGCCCAAGCATTTTTCGGTCTTAAAAACTTTTTATGGGAGCACAACCAAGTGGTAGTTGTGGATTAACTGCCCCCCCCACCCCAACAATTTCTACTTTCTACACGTGCAATTTAGTGACATTGATTACACTCTTCGAGTTGTGCAACCATTCTCATCCTCTTTTTCTGAGCTGTTCCTCCCCCATTAATATAAACTCACTGCCCCCTAAGGTTCCTATCTAATCTTTCAAGTGATAACAGGAGTTGTCAATTTGATCCCATATAGATAGTTCTAAATAGAGCATGATGCTCAAGGCAGACATTCTTTACTAATTAAGCTAAACTATTGTTTGGTTTTAAGAATACTTCTGGGTATATTTTTGATTTAACTTTTAAAGATTATCTCAAGGCAATAGTTGGTTTATCCAGCCTCCATGGCTCCAGAAAGTATGGCATCCATGAGAAGTTTAAATTCTGTCCTGAATTTTCCCCCTTTTGATCAGGATTCTTCTATGAAATCTTTGATCAAAATGTTTAGTAATGGCAGCCAGGCACCATCCAGTTCTTCTGGTCTCATTCATGGCAAAGGAGGCAGTTGTTCATGGAGGCAGTTAGCCACACATACCATTTCCTCCTCCTAATCCTGACTCTCCTTCTTTGGGTGAATAGAGAGCAATTGTGTCTTGGATGGCTGCTTGCAAGCTTTTAAGACCCCAGGCTCTATACAACAAATTAGGGAGTAAAACAGAGGTACTAAAATACATTATTTAGGCCAATTAACTGGGATGTCCCATGAAACCTCCAAACCAAGGAACCAAATCCCATGAGGTGTTTGGTTGTACATAAGCAGCCTCAGCAGCAGTTCTATTTTTCATTGTTGTTGTAAATATATCTATCACACAACTTTTACCAATTCAACTTTTTACAGGTGTACAACTTATTGACAGCAATTACAATAACCAGCCGGCTGTGCAACCTACCTTTAATCAATGTATTTTTCCATCACTGGTAACTCCCTTTTCTCCCTGCCCTCCTGCCCCTGGTAACCACTAATATACTTTGGTCTCTATATATTTGCTTTTTCTTGTCTTTCTATGTAAGTGAGGCCATACAACATTTAACCTTTTGTGATTAGCTTATTTTGCTCAGCATAATGTCTTTCAGCTCCATCCATACTGTAGCATGTATCAAGACTTCATTTCTCCTGCTAGCTGAGTAGTAATCCATTGTATATATGTACCACATTTTGTTTATCCATTCATCTGTTGATGGGCATTTAGTGTTTTAGGTTGGGTTCTCTAGAGAAGCAAAACCAGTGATGCATCTATGTCTATATACATCTATATATATGTATGTATCTGTACATATACATATATGAAAAAATATATATATATATATCAAGGAAATGGCTCATGCAGTTGTAGAGGCTGGAAAGTACCAAATCTGCGGGTCAGGCTGGAGGCTTCTTCCAACTCAAGTAGCTGTAAGGAATGGTGAACCCAAGATCCAGACCTTGGAGGCCGGTGAATCCCAAGATTGGCAGGTCAGCTGCTAGCTCAAGTCCCAAAAACTGGAGGTCAGATGAACAGGAGACAGCTGCAGGATCCAGAGTGAGCAAAAGCCAGCAAGCCTTCCCAGAAAGTCCACCTATATTGGGTGCAGGCCACACCTCGAAGGAAACTCCCTTTCAACTGACTGGCTACTCACAGCAGATCCCATCATGGAGGTGATCGCATTATATCAAATTTCATCATGGAGATGACTGCATAATTATATGACTCCCAAACTACATCATAACTGCCAAACCACTGAGAATCATGGCCCAGCCAAGTTGATACACAACCTTAACCATCACATTTAAGTTGTTTCCACCTTTTGGCTATTGTGAATACTGTTGCAGTGAACACTGGTGTACAAGTCTCTTTTTGAGTCTCTGCTTTTAAGTCTTTTGGGTATATACCCTGGAGTGGAATTGCTGAGTCATATGATAGTTCTACTTTTAGAATTTTGAGGAACCACCACAGTCTTCCACAATGGCTGTACCATTTTGCATTCCCACCAGCAAGGAAAAGGGTTCCAATTTCCCCACATCCTTGCCAAAAGCTGTTATTTTCTGGGTTGGTTTTTTTTTTTTTTTTTTTATCTCAGCCATCCTGTTGTTGTTGCTGTGTGCCATCAAGTTGATTCCAACTCATAGCGACCCTACAGGACAGAGTAGAACTGCCCTGTAGAGTTTCTGAGGAGTGCCTGGTGGATTCAAACTGCAGACCTCTTGATTAGCAGCATGAGCTCTTAACCACTTCACCACCAGGGCTCCTAGCCATTCTAGTGGGAGTGAAATGGTATCTCATGGTGGTTTTGATTTGCATCTCTCTGATGGCTAATGACACTGAGCATCTTTTCATGTGTTTGGTGGCCATGTGAATGTCCTCTTTAGTGAAATGTCTATTCAAGTCCTTCATCCATTTAGTGATTGGCTTATTTGTCTTTTTGTCTTTTTACTGTTAAGTTGTCAAAGTCTTATATCTACTTTGGTTATTAGATTCTTGTCAGATATATTGTTTCTAAAGATATTTTCCCATTTGGTAGCTTGTCTTTTCACTTTTTTGTTGAAATCTTTTGATGAATGTAAGTTTCTAGTTTTTATGAGATACCATTTATTTACTGTCTTTTGCTGTTTGTGCTTTTGTTATTAGATAATCCATTGTTGAAAGCTAGACCTCACAGTGTTCTTTAAGAATTTTACGGTTTTAGTTTGCATATTCAGGTTCTTAATGCATTTTGAATTTGTTTTTGTGTATGGTGTGAGGCATGGATCCTGTTTCATTTTTCTGCATGTGGAAATGCAATTTTCCCAGCACCATTTATTGAAGAGCCTCTTCTTTCCCCATCAAATGGACTTAGCACCCTTGTCAAAAATCAGTTGACCATAGATGTGTGGGTTTACTTCTAAACTCTCAATTCTATTCCATTGGTCTGTGTGTCTATTGTTATACAAGTACCAGGCTGTTTCAATTACTGTAGCTGTATAGTATGTTTTAAAATTAGGAAGTGTGAGTCCTCCTACTTTGTTCTTCTCTTTCAACATTGTCTTAGCTATTCTGGCCTCCTGCCATTCCATATAAAGTTGAGGATTTGTTTTTCTATTTTTGTAAAGAAGGCTGTTGTAATTTAGACTGGGATTGAGTTGAGTCTATAGATTGCTTTGGGTAGTACTGACATCTTTAAGTCTTCCAATCCATGAACATGAAACATTTTTCCATTTATTTAAGTCTTCTATAATCTCTTTCAGCAGCGTTTTATAGTTTTCATTGTATAAGTCCTTCATATACCTGGTTAGATTTATTCCTAGGTATTTTATTCTCTTAGTTGCTATTATTGTAAATGGAATTGTTTCCCTAATTTCCCTTTCACATTTCTCATTGCTAGTGTATAACAACCCAACTGACTTTTGTTTGCTGATCTTGTGCCTTGCAACTTTGCTAAATCCCTCTATTAACTCTAGAAGTTTTCTTGTGGACTCTTTGGGATTTTCTACATATAGGATCATATATCCACAAATAGAGATAACTTTACTTCTTCTTTTCCAATCTGCATATCTTTTACGTCTTTTTCTTGTCTTATTGCTCTGGCTAGGACTTCTAATACAATATTGAATAGACGTGGTGACAGTGGGCGCCCTTGACTTGTTCCCAATTTCAAGGGGAAAACTCTCAGTCTTTCTCCATTAAGTATGATGTTGGCTGTTGTCTTTTCATATATGCCCTGAATCGTATGTGGGAATTTACCTTCTATTCCAATCTTCTTCAGGGTTTTCATCAAGAAAGTGTGTTGGATTTTTATCATATGCTTTTTATGCATCCACAGAGATCATCATGTGGTTCTTTTCCTTCGTTCTATTGATGTGGTGTTATGTTGATTGACTTTCTCATGTTGAACCATCCCTGCATTCCTGGGATAAATCCCACTTGGTCATGGTGTATGACTCTTTTAATATCCTGCTGGATTCTGTTTGCTAGTATTTTGTTGAGGATTTTTGCATTTATATTCGTAAGAGATGTTGGCCTGAGTTTTCTTTTCTTGCACATTTGGTTTTTATATCAGTGTTACACTTCATAGAATGAATTAGGGAGTATTTCTTCCTTCTCTATCTTTTGGAAGAGTCTAAACAGTATTGGTGTCAATTTTTCTCTAAATGTTTGGTAGAATTCCCTAGTGAAGCCATCTGGTTCAGACTTTTTTTTTGTTGGGAGGTTTTTGATCACTCACTCAATTTCTTCACTTGTTCTGGGTCTCTTGAAACTTTCTATTTCCTTTTGAGTCAGTTTGGGTAGGCTGTGTGCTTCTAGGAATTTGTCCATTTCATGTAGGTTATCCAGTTTATTACTATACAGTTGTTCATAATTTTTTCATAATTCTCTTTTATTTCTATTGGGTCAGGTTTAATGTCCCCTCTTCCATTTTTTATTTTGGTTATTTACATCTTTTCTCCTCTTTCTTTGTCAGTCTAGTTAAAGGTTTGTCAATTTTATTAATCTTTTCAAAGAACCAAGTTCTGGTTTTATTGAGTCTGTTGTTTTTCTGTTTTTTATTTATCTCCACTCTGATCTTTATTATTTCCTTTCTTCTGGTAGGTTTAGGTTTAGTTTTCTCTTCTTTTTCTAGTTCCTAGAGTTGTTGAATTAGATTGTTAATTTGAGATCTTTCTTCTTTTTTCATATAGGCATTTATTACTACAAGTTTCTCATTGAGTACTGCCTTCTCTACAGCCCGTAAGTTTTGGTATGTTGTGTTTTCATTTTCATTTGACTCTAAGAAATTTGGAAACCCTGGTGGCATAGTGGTTAAGAGCTACGGCTGCTAAACAAAAGGTCAGCAGTTTGAATCCACCAGGCACTCCTCTGAAACTCTATGAGGCAGTTCTATTCTGTCCTATAGGGTCAGTATGAGTCAAAATTGACTCATGGCAACGGATTTGGTTTTTTTGGTTCAAAGAAATTTGTAATTTCTCTTTTGATTTCTTCCTTGACCCACTGGTAGGTTAATCATGTATTGTTTAATTTCCATATGTTTGTGTATTTTCCAAGTTTTTTTCTGTTATTCATTTCTGGCTTCACTCTGTTGTGGTTGGAAAAAATAGTTTGTATCGTAGAGTTTTCAACGGCTGATTTTTCAGAAGCAGATCGTCAGCCCTTTCTTTTGAAGTGCCTCTGGGTGGTCTCTAACCTCCAACCTTTTCAGTTAGCAGACAGTATGTTAGCTATTTGCACCACCCAGGGACTTCCCAGTGTTATAGCTGATAAAATATTACTTCATATTCATAAAGCTCCTAGTGCCACGCCAAGGTCTGCGTCTACATTCTCTCACTTGGCCCCTCAACAACCTTGTGTGCTAAGGACAGTAAATGCCATTTTTCTTATTTTGTGGATAAGAAGATTGCAACTCAAGAAGACACACAGCAATCCGTAACAGAGTCAAGACTAGAATCAGGTTCTCCCAATTACCCCTCCAATTCTCTTTCCACCATACCATCCTGCTTGTCTGGTGCCTTCCATCAGTGAACTCTGGAAAATAAGTTTGAGGCACCTGAATTCAAAACACAACCCATTAAAAATGAATAGTTACAGACTTCTGCACAACATGGTGCTCTAGGCAGAAGCACCACACCATCCCTCCACAGCAAAGATCCGAAAAACTAAGCCAAAAAGAGAAAACAGCAATCCTGAAACCCTAAACCATCAAATGAAGAGATAAAGAACTCATCCAAGCAGCAAATGGAATAAGAAACTGACAGAGAACAGAGAGTGAAGAGAGATACATGCAGAGGTCCCTTATCAGCTAACGCAGCCTGTATCTGCCATCTTGGACTCCTATCAGAGACCACCGAACAGGGAGTATGAGAAAGCAGCTTCACAGAGCTTCCAGCAGGAGAGAGAACAACCAGTAACCAGTGATATACGCTTTCCCACCCCCCACCCTTCTTCACCCCCACTTGGCCTCCTCTGCTTCCCGCGGACACAGTCTCTTGGCCGGGAAGAACCGGCTGCTTGGATTCCACCCACCTGCACTGGCCCACTCCCTGAATGCCATTTGCTGGTTACTGGTGTTACTTTTTTCTGCTTCTTTTGATTTCTTTCTTACCTTTCACTACCTCCTCCTCCTTTCTCCCAAATACCTGTCTCCGTGCACCATCTTTGCTTCTTCCTGAAAGGCTGTGAAACTCTGCTAGAATGTGAAACTGCTTCCCGGTCCGTGCTGCCACACTGGTGGAATGCCAGGGCTTTTGTTTGTTTTGAATTTTTTTTTTTCTTTTCTCGAATTGGGAGCCCGTTCTAGCCGGGCAGTACTATGCAGTTTGGGACCAACACCCTCAGTTTGCGCGGACACGCAGAGGGATCCCTGAGCGCATTTCTTTTCTTGTGGTTTTTTTTTTTTTTTTGTGGCGGTTTCTTGTTCTTTTTTTTTTAAAAAAAATTGTTTTTTCTTTTTTCCCTTTTTCCTTTCTCGTCTTTCTTCATTACTCAGTTTTTCGTCTCCCTCCTTCCTTCTCTTTCTGTCTCCTGAATAACTGGTGCTGAGCGACACTTCTACAACTTCTAGCCAGGCTGTACTTCAATGCCTGGGAGCAACTTCCCCAGACTTTGTAACCACACCAGTGGAATCCCTGGGAGCTTTTCTTTTTTCTAATTTTTATTTATTCATTTTTTCTTTTCTTTTTTTTTTTCTTCTTCTTTTCCTTTTTGTTTTTCTCCATTTCATAGTCTCTCATCTCTCCACTCCAATGGCAAGCTCCCTGAGCACTCTTTTTTGTTTGTATGTTTTTGGCTCCTGTTCCTCTCTCCTCTCTCCCATACCCATCTCAGCTCCACACATCACGATCTCCCCTCTCCATCCTGCCTACCTGCACCGTGCGCTTAACATCACACTACAAAGCAGCACAGGCACGGGCTACCAGAACCTGCCCTGCACTGATTACCAGCCTGCCCTGGAGGCCATAGTAAGTGCCACAAACAACCCATTCCAGCAACTCTTCAGCTAGACCTGCCCTGCTGTACCATATCTGACCAACTGAACCTGCCAATTGGAGATGGAGATGAAAAGTATCATACACACAGACGAGAAAACAACAAAGAACACACAGCCTGCCTGCTTAGACATAGGCAAAAAAAAAAAAGACAAAACAAACAAATCTACAATCAATAAACAAGAAAAATAACTACTGAATGCCCCAAAGACAGCAGAAAATATCAAAACATTTACAAAAACAGGACAGGATGGTTCAAGTAGGCATCCAAAATAAAACACCAGATGACTTTCCAGTAGAAGAAAAGGCACTCGAACTACCTGATAAGGAATTAAAATCTCTAATACTCAGAATTATCCAAGAGTTGAAGCAAAAAGCAGACAAAAATGACAAAAAAATAGACAAATTCATAGAAAAGGCAGAAAAATTCATGGAAAATACAGACCAAAAAATGGAATAAGTCAGTAAAATAATGCAGGAACAAAATGCCAAAATAAATTCACAACTAGAAATCATATAAAAACCACAATTAGAAATCCAAAAAAAAAAAAAAAAACAAGATTTCAGAAATGGACAGTGTCATAGAAGGGCTGATGAGCAGATTTGAAATGGTGGAACACAGGATCATCAAAATTGAAGACAAACACTTGGATACAACTCTGTTTCAGGAAAACTCAGAAAAAAGAATGAAGAAAAATGATGAGACCCTGAGAATTATGTGGGATACAATCAAAAGCAAAAATCTGCAAGTGATTGGAGTTCCAGAACAGGGGGAGAACACAGAAAACTCAGAAAAGATCATTGAAGAACTTCTGACAGAAAACTTCCCCCAATATCATGAAAGATGAAAAGCTGACCATCCAAGAAGCTCAGCGAACCCCATATAGGATAAATCCCAAAAGAAAATCACCACAGCGTATCATAATCACACCGCTAAAACCAAAGACAAACAATCCTGAAAGCAGCTTGAGAAAAACGAAAAATCACATACAGAGGGGAAACAATAGACTAAACTCAGATTATTTGGCAGAAACTATGCAGGCAAGAAGGCAACGGGATGAGATATATAAAACCTTGAAAGAAAAACATTGCCAACCAAGAATAATATATCCTGCAAAACTCTCGTTCAAATATCATGGTGAAATTAGGATATTTCCAGATAGACAGACATTAAGGGCATATGTAAAAACCAAACCAAACTTACAAGAATTATTAAAGGGAGTCCTTTGATCTAAGAACAAACAACATCAGACCACGGGCTGAATCTAGGACACAGGACCGTACCAGCCAGATACCAACCTAGGAAATGAACTCTCAAGGACTATCCAAAACCCAAAGAAATACAACAGGGAATCAGAGCAGTTAATCTGTAAATGACAACACATCAGAACAAAAAAAGAGGGAATAAACGGTGTAAGTATAGAACCTTCTAATGGAGAGGAAGGCAAGGCGATACCAAGTATCTTCAAACTTAGAAAGATAAGGGTAAATTTCAAGGTAACCACAAAGAAAGTTACCAAACCTACTCATAAAAATAAAGAGGAAAAACATAAACTCTCAGTAAAAACAAAAACAAAAAGAACGAAAAAAAAATCCACAAACAAAAGGAATTCAGCACAGGAGAGTAAGAGGAACAAAGAAAACGTCAGCACCACAAAAAAAAGCACTACAAAATGACAGCAATGAACTCACATCTATCAATAATTACACTGAATGTAAATGGCTTCATCACACCCATAAAGAGACAGAGAGTGACAGAAGGGATAAAAAAACAGAATCCATCAATATGCTGTCTACAAGAAAAACATCTTGGAAACAAAGACGTAAATTTATTAAAAATGAAAGGATGGAAAAAATATACCAAGCAAACAACTACCAAAAAGGAGCAGGAGTGGCAATACTAAACTCAGATAAAATAGACTTTAAAACAAAAACAACCATAAGAGACAAAGAAGGGCACTATATCATGATTAAAGGGACAATCCAGCATAGAGACAAAACCATTACACACATCTACACGTCCAATGACAGGGCTCCAAAGTACATAAAACAAACCCTAACAGCACTGAAAAGAGAAATTGACAGTTCCACAATAATAGTAGGAGACTTCAACACACCACTCTCGGTAAAGGACAGAACATCTAGAAAGAAACTTAGCAAAGATACAGAAGATCTAAAGGGCACAATCAGCCAACTTGACCTCATAGACATATATAGAACATACCACCCAACAGCTGCAAAGTACACATTCTTTTCCAATGCACATGGGACGTTCTCCAGAATAGACCACATCTTAGGCCACAGAGCAATCCTCAACAAGATCCAAAACGTTGAGATAACACTAAGTACCTTCTCTGACCACAATGCCATCATGGTAGAAATTAACAACAGAAAGAGCAAGGAAAAAAATCAATTACATGGAAACTGAATAATATCCTGCTTACAAACCACTGGGTAATAGAAGAAATCAGAGATGGAATAAAAAAATTCCTAGAATCAAAATAGAATGAAAACACATCATACCAAAACCTTTGGGACACAACAAAGGCAGTCCTCAGAGGACAATTTATAGCAATAGATGAACACATCAAAAAAGAAGAAGAACAAAATCAAAACATTAACTACACAACTTGAATAAATAGAAAGAGAACATCAAAAACAGCCCACGGCCACCAGAAGAAAGGAAATAATAAAGATCAGAGAAGAAATAAATGAAATAAAGAATAGAAAAACAATAGAAAGAATCAACAAAACCAAAAGTTGGTTCCTGAAAAGATTCAACAAAATCGACAAACCACTGGCCAGACTGACAAAAGAAAAACAGGAGAGAACGCAAATAACCCAAATGAGAAATGAAATGGGCGACATTACAACAGACCCAATGGAAATAAAAAGGATCATAACAGAGTAGTATGAAAAACAATACTCCAACAAATCTGAAAACCTAGAGGAAATGTATAAATTTCTAGAAACACACTACCTACCCAAACAACAACAAAGTGATGTTGAAAATCTGAACAGACTCATAATAAGAGAAGAGATCGAAGAGGTAATTAAAAAACTTCCAACAAAAAAAAAGCTCTGGCCCAGACGGTTTCACTGGAGAATTCTACAAAACATTCAGAGAAGAGCTTGTACCAGTACTACTCAAACTATTTCAGAACATAGAAAAGGAAGTGACACTTCTGAATTCATTCTATGACGCCAGCATAACCCTGATACCAAAACCAGGCAAAGATGTCACAAAAAAAGAAAATTACAGACCAATATCTCTCATGAATATAGATGCAAAAATTCTCAACAAAATTCTAGCCAATAGAATTCAGCATCATAACAAAAAAGTTAATACACCACAACCAAGTAGGATTCATAGGGCATGCAAGGATGGTTCAACATTGGAAAATGAATCAATGTAATCCACCACACAAATAAAAGAAAAGAAAAGAATCACATGATCTTCTCAATCGACACAGAAAAGGCATTTGACAAAGTCCAATACCCATTCCTGATAAAAACTCTCAATAAACCAGGTATAGAAGTGAAATTTCTCAACATAATAAAGGGCATCTATGCAAAACCAATGGCCAACATTATTCTTAATGGAGAGAGGCTGTAAACATTCCACTTGAAAACAGGAACAAGACAAGGATGCCCTTTATCACCACTCCTATTTAACACTGTACTGGAAGTTCTAGCTAGAGCAATAAGGCAAAAAAAAAAAAAAAGAAATAAAGGGCATCCAAACTGGTAATGAAGAAGTTAAACTGTCCCTGTTTGCAGATGATATGATACTATACATAGAAAAACCCAAAAGACTCCATGAGAAATCTAGTGGAACTAATAGATTCAGCACAGTAGCAGGATACAAGATAAACATACAAAAATCTGTTGGATTCCTATACACCAATTTAGAGAACGATTTAAAGGAAATCAGGGAAACAATACCATTTATAATAGCCCCTAAAAAAATAAAACACTTAGGAATAAATCTAACCAGGGATGTAAAAGACCTATACAAAGAAAACTACAAAACACTACTGCATAAAACCCAAAGGGATCTACATAAATGGAAAAACATACCATGCTCATGGATAGGCAGACTCAACATTGTGAAAATGTCAATTCTACCCAAAGCAATTTACAAATACAACGCAATCCCGATCCAAATACCAACAACATTCTTCAAAGAGATGGAAAAACTAATCATTAACTTTACATGGAAAGGGAAGAAGCCCCAAGTAAGTAATGCATTACTGAAGAAGAATAAAGTAGGAGGACTCACACTACCTGACCTCAGAACCCACTATACAGCTACGGTAGTCAAAACAGCCTGGTACTGGTACAATGAGATATATTGACCAATGGAACAGAATTGAGAACCCAGGTGTAAATCCATCCACCTACGGTCACCTGATCTTCGACAAGGGTCCAAAGTCCATCAAATGGAGAAAAGACGGTCTTTTTAACAAATGGTGCTGGCAAAACTGGATATCCATCTGCAAAAAAATGAAACAGGACCCATACCTCACACCATATACAAAAACTAATTCAAAATGGATCAAAGATCTAAATATAAAGCCAAAAACTATAAAGTTCATAGAAGAAAAAATAGGACCAACACTTCAGGCCCTAACACACGGCATTAACAGGATACAAACCTTAACCATCAACACACAAACTCCAGAAGATAAACTAGATAACTGGGATCTTCTAAAAATCAAACACCTATGCTCTTCAGAAGACTTCACCAAAAGACTAAAAAGAGAACCTACAGACTGGGAAAAAACCTTTGGACCGTACAAATCTGACAAAGGTCTGATCTCCATAATCTACAAGAAAATCCAACACCTCTAGAACAAAAAGACAAATAATCCTATTAAAAAATGGGCAAAAGAAATGAACAGACACTTCAGCAAAGAAGACACTCAAGCAACCAACAGACAAATGAGGAAATGCTCGCCATCACTAGCCATTAGAGAAATGCAAATTAAAACCACAATGAGATACCATCTCACCCCGGCATTACTGGCATGAATCAAAAACACTGGAAACAACAAATGTTGGAGAGGATGCCGGGAGACCGGAACTCATATGCCCTGCTGGTGAGAATGCATAAGGATACAACCATCTTGGAAAATGATATGGCGATTCCTTAGAAAGCTAGAAATAGAAATACAATCCAGCAATCCCATTCGTAGGAATATATCCTAGAGAAATAAGAGCTGTCACACAAATAGACACATGCACACCCATGCTCAGGGCAGCATTGTTCACAATAGCAAAAAGATGGAAACAACCTAGATGCCCATCAACAGATGAATGGATAAACAAACTATGGTACATACACACAATGATAAAGAACAATGATGAATCTGTGAAGCATCTCATAACATGGATGAAACTGGAGGACATTATGCTGAGTGAAATAAGTATCACAAAAGGACAAATATTGTATGAGACCTCAATTGTAAAAACTCATGAAAAAGTTTACACACAAAAAGAAACAATCTTTGTTGGTTATGAGGGATGGGAGGGGTGGGGGGAAATACTAAATAGACAATAGATAAGTGGTAGCTTCGGTGAAGGGTAAGACAGTACACAATACTGGGGAAGCCAGCACAACTTGTACAAGGAAAGCTCATGGAAGCTCCATAGACACATCCAAACTCTCTGAGGGACTGAATTGCTGGGCAGAGGGCTGTGGGGACCACGGTCTTGGGGAACATCTAGCTCAGTTGGCATAACACATTTTATAAAGACAATGTTCTACATTCTACCTTGGTGAGTAGCATCTGGGGTCTTAAAAGCCTGTGAACAGCCATCTAAGATACTCCACTGGTCTCACCCCTTCGGGAGCAAGGGAGAATGAAGAGAACAGGATACAAGGAAAAGATCAGTCCAAATGACTAATGAACCACAGCCACCAAGGCCTCCATCAGTCTGAGTCAGTACAGCTAGATGGTGCCCAGCTACCACCACTGACTGCTCTGACTGGGATCACAACAGAGGGGGGTCCTGGACAGAGCTGGAGAAGGATGTAGAACAAAATTCTAACACACACACAAAAAAACCATATTTACTGGCCTGAGAGAGACGGGAGAAACCCCGAGCATATGGCCCCCGCACACCCTTTTAGCTCAGTGGTAAAGTCACTCCCGAGGTTCACCATTCAGCCAGGGATTGGACAGCCCCATAAAACAAAATGAGACTACTGAGGCACAGCAGTCCAGGGACAAGGACTAGAAGGCAGAAAGGGACAGGAAAGCTGCTAATAGGGAGCCCAGTGTTGACATGTAGTGGGGTTTTTAATCATTGTCATAGGGCAATATATGTACAAACTGTTTAATTAGAAACTATTCTGTTCTGTAAACATTCATCTAAAGTGAGAATAGCAGCACAACTGGAAGAACATAACCAACGTCACGGAATTGTACGTGTAGAAATTTCTGAAATGGTATATCGTTAGCTAGCTATATTTTCACCAAAAAAAAAAAAAAGAGGTCCTCCAAGGCCGAGAAGGGAGCGTGTTGACATGTCGTGGGGTTGTTAACCAATGTCATAAAACAAACATAAAACTTACTGTTTAATGAGAAAATATTTGTTCTGTAAACCTTCACCTAAAGTACAAAAAATTTTTTAAAACAACGAAGTTACATATTATGTGAGTACAAAAATTAAATACCCATATCTTCCTGCCCCCCCTGCAGCTAAGAACTTGAATATTATAAACTGAATATTCTAGTTTTGCACAAATCCGCAGCGATTAAGATTGCACAGTTAGGCAATTGCTTTACCAACAAACGTGTCCTAATCAAGTGGAAACAAAAGCTTAAATACAAGAAAAGGAAGGAAAGTAACTGCCTTTGGCTCCCTTATTTCGGGCCCACACTTGTCTCTATTTTCATGATCCAGTTTCTCAAGTCAAGGGCACACGGCCAAAGGGCATTTGAAATGGCAAGTATTCTAAAGAACACCCAACCCGCTAATTGGGTGGAAAGCGCAGCACCCTGGGGGGCGGACGACCTGAGTTCCAGACTTAGTCCCCTCCAGTCTCAAACCCGATGGTGCCCTAAGAAGCCTAAACTTTAGGTGGTTTTGTTAACTGTAAAATGAGAAGACTGGGCCAGTGCACATATGTGAATTTATACGTATGGCTATATTGACGCTTTACACATTTAAATTCGTAAGTGTAAATTTAATCATGAAACAATATACGTATATAATATTAAATTACTTCACCAGAAGTCACACCCTCCTCTCTTTCCCTGAAACACTAGCGGCCCTCCTTCCGCGGACCCGGGCCGGGCTTCGCGGAGCGCAGCAGCAGCGTCAGTGGACTGGCAAGCCAAAAAAGGGAAATTACCGGGGCCTTGACCCCCAGGCCCCGCTGCAGTTCCTAATTCGGGGCAGTCCGGCGCCAAACGCCCTTCGCTCCGCTGGGCCTCACCACCTGTTCCCGGCAGCCAACGGGGAGTTCGCGGGGGCGGTCGGGGGGGTGGGGCGAGCCTACAAAAGGCCACGGGCGCGCGTGCCTGGGGACTCCCTCTGAGCGCGCTCTCGGGAGGCTCGAAGCGACGCGGACGAGTGCTAGAACGTTCCGCTCTCGGAGCAGCCAGGAACGAGGCGATGCTGCGGGTGCGGTGTCTGCGCGGCGGGAGCCGTGGCGCAGAAGCGGTGCACTACATCGGGTCTCGGGTGCGTGCGCCGCGGGCCTCGTGCGGCTGTGCGCGCGGAGCCGAGCCCCTGCTCCCTCCCCGGAGCCGCGGCGTTTCGTCGCTTTCCGACACTAGAAGTGCTTGAAAATGCCCCTTCTGGTCCCTCTTGCAAGCTCCGAAGGACTTTTGCTGGTTGCAGGGAACTTGGCCGTGTCTCTGGGGAAAGGGGGCATGCTCTGCGGCCCCGCCCCGTGGCTACACTGGCTCCCCGCGCGTTTTCGGCCGCGGTGGACTCTGCGCGTGGGCCACAGCCCTCCGCAACCGAACTTCGGTTCGCCCTCCGAAGCCTTCCTTCCGGGGCGTGGCCGGGGGGGAGGGGCGACGAGTGACTCTAATTAGGAAAAGTGTGGCGTTGTTGGGGTTCAGTTCCCAGGGCAGGTATAGAGTTGAGAGGCTTTCGGGCAGATGCGTGTGAGGTGGAGGAATGGGGAAAAGAGAGAAAGGGGAAATAGGGGCAGAGAGAGAGTAAGCAGGCTCTCCAAATGTAATGTGGAGTCCTGAGTCGTAAGAGGAGTTGGAGTGACTGCAGCCTCTGCCCAGAGCTTCTGCCCGGTCCCGCCCTCTGCGTCCCTGGGATGTGAGGCAGGCCTGCAGACCCTCCCTTGCTCCTAGGACAGGAATAGCTCGGGCGGTTTGACTTACCCCAGCAATTGGTTGGGGAACAGCTGTCACTCTCCCGCTGCTCCCCCGCTGGCTTTGGTCTGCACCCAGCTTCCCTCCTGCCTCCCTCCTAAAATTTAACTGAGTAGGGTAGAGATGGGGGGAAGGGGGATGAGATTTGCTCCAGGGTGAGGAATTCTCCCTGCTCTCGATTTTATACGCCCTGCGTTTTTATGAGTTCTTTTGAAGTTCTTAGGTCTCCTTTTTACTTGTTTAAATTTGTGCCTGGGCTCACCCTTATCTTGGCTAGGCACTGTAGACCCATCTGTAAAATGGAGCAGAGAGCAGCTGGTCACTCTCAGAATTGAGGTGCCAAAGAATGTGAAGTGTGTCAGCAATGAAAAATCTTTAGTTTGAAACTGATTCGTCTGAAAGATAAGATCCCTTGGAAATGCTCCCCATAGTTTTCTTTCCAGAAAAAAAGCTAATGTCGGTAACCTTTGATACTGGAAGGGAAGAGAGACTCCCTCCCAGGGCTGCACTTGGCAGAGACACGGAGCAGCTTTCTGTGGCTTGCTGGGAAGAGGGTGGCCCATCATCTGCCAAAGAGCTGCTTAAAGCTTGATTCAAGCTTGATTGCAGAAACCCAATTCTGAGATATCTCTGGAGGTGTATGGTCACTGGGGACAAAACTTTCTGAGGGGTTTAAAAAAGTTATACAAATTAACATATACTCAGAAGAAAGATAATATTGTATATAGATAAACAAGAAGGTAAACACCACCTGTAATCCTCCTACCTACTTGTTGTTAGGTGCCATGGAGTCAGTATTGACTCTTAGTGACCCTATAGGACAGAATAGAAGTGCCCCATAGGGTTTCCAAGGAGCAGCTGGTGGATTTGAACTGCTGACCTTTTGGTTGGCAGAACTGCTGACCTGTTTGTTAGCAGAACTGCTGACCTGTTGGTTAGCAGCCGAGCTCTTAACCACTGCGCCACCAGGACCCCTCCCTACCTAGCTATACACCATTAACATCTTGGTTTATACTCTCCTAAAGGATTTTCAATGTCTGACTATGTTATTCTGGATTTTCACTCCACCTCCACTCTCCCCCTCCCCCCAAATACTGTACAGGGCTACATAATAATTTTTTCTTTGTTTTCGAAAGCTTGGAAGAAACTTAACAGGATGGGTGCAGCGAACTTTCCAGAGCACCCAGGCAGCTACAGCTTCCCCCCAGAACTCCTGTGCAGCTGACGACAAGGCCACTAACCCTCTGCCCAAGGACTGCCCTGTCTCTTCTTACAACGAATGGGACCCCTTAGAGGAAGTGATAGTGGGCAGAGCAGAAAACGCCTGTGTTCCACCATTCACTGTGGAAGTGAAGGTAAAGCAAGGGTGTTCACGTGTCTGGAAGTAGGTTCGCTCCTTCTCCTCTGCAGTCTGTCGCCGCCTTCTGTAACTGCTTTCACTTGACCCCCCCCAAATCCAGTGTCTAATTTTGAGTTATCTCACCTGACACTGTACAAATGGTAATTCCTTCTTTCCTGAACTTCTTCCCTTGGATTCTGAGAGACCTTTCCTGGGGATATTAGTTCCTTCACATCTTCTTCCTTCACTGTCGATAATGTTGAGATTGAATTTTATTTTTGGTCCTCTTCTCTTATCCATTCTAACAGCTTCTGCTCCCACCTCCACTCTGATCCAGATCTCCTTCCTAAACTCTCTCCAGATCATGTTAAACTCCTTACTGGATATTGCCATAGGACCTCAAACTTGGCATATCTAGAGTTAAATTGCCAGCCATCCTTACAAACCAAACCCTTTTTCTTTCCTGTGTTTCAGTGTTTGGCTGAAACACCAGAAAATCATCTTTGATTTCTCTTTCATCCACATCCAGTCTCCAGGATCTAAAAAGTCTTTTGTTAAGATGAAACTCGAATTCATCACCTTGCCTCCATCCTTCTGACACTGCCTTAGGTCAAGATCTCATCTTCTGCCTGGGCTGTTGGCGGCTAACTCCTAACTTACCTTCTCTATTTGTTTTTCTCTCCAAACCACCTTCCAGCTGCTGTCAGATTTTTTGAGAACCTCAGTTTGATCATATTACTCATCCTGCTCCCTTCACTCCCCTGCTTTGCTAGCTCCCCACTGCTTAGGATAAAGTCCTCATGGAATTCACCATCCTTCATCATCTGGCTGTCTTGCCAGGACCCCCCATTTCAATCATTTGTTCATCTTAGAGATGTATTAGTAGAGCAGGTTAGCAGATGCTCATTCCTGTTTGATGTTTGTTGTCCTCTGATGTTCCACCCTGGTTTTCAGCAGACTTTATAAGATAATGGTACAAACAGCCAGACTGGACTGCTCACTATTACCCAGCAAGCCTTTGCTTCCACCTATATTCCTGTCTCCACGTATCTTCCTGTGCGCTTCTTACCTGCAGTTTAAACCTACCCCTCTTACCACAGCCTAGCTCCAGTGGCACCTTTTACAAAGCCTTCCAGGATTTATGGCAACAAGTAATATCTCCATTATGTTAACACCCAGTGTTCCTTATCTATAACATTCGTATTGCCAGGACCTCTGTGGACTGGTGTTCAGGTTGTATACTGCATAAGGGTCCCGTATCTAAGGAAGTACTGTCCACATTGTAGACACAGCCTGAACTCCCATTAGTAATGGGTTACAAATCTATCGTCAATGGACTTAAATTCTCCATGAATATTTGCATTTTTAGTCCTCGGTGTGGATTGAGGAAACAAGTCCTTTGACATCATTGATTGTCCTTATCCTCCGAAATGTTGCCTACTAGGGCTCTACAGGTATTAACACAGAAGAACTTTCTTTCTGTTTGGAGAGATACAATGTTTACATAGAAACAGACTAATACTAAATGTTATGCCAGCCACCTGGCAAAGTGCTGAATCGAAGTGGCATTGCAGTTAAAGAGAAGGCAATGAGTAAGTGATACTATTAGGAAGTCTTGAAGGAAATGACTCTTGAGTTACACCTTGAAGACAGGGTAATAGAAAAATATTTATTCTGATTGTTCGGAAGCTACCTTTGGTTCTGATGTTTGGAATGTGGTGAACATATTCACTAAATTCATACATACCATCCACATATTTTTAAAAGACATTGTCTTTGTAAGTAGTTTCTTCAAAAGAAATTGTCCCATCAACTAACCATTTTAATTGGGTGAAACTAAATTTCATATTCAGGCATTTGTTTACGCTTCTGTTTGTCTTTAAAATTGTTGACTTTCTTACCGTGTAATTTTATAGAATCAGAATTCCCAGACATTGAGTTCTTTGTCCCTTGATGTATGACTTTAGACTTTGTAATTTCATGGGCTCGTGGAAAGTATACCATGCCAAAGTCAGGAGACCTGGATTGAATTAGGTATTTAATAAAAGCTTGATAGCTAGTCTTAGTTAATCAGCTGTTTCACCTTGTTTGTGCAACATTCCACAAATTTCTGAGCCCCAGTAAAATGCCTAAAAGGATTGCATATGAAGATAAAAGGTTGCATGGTAAGTATTTTAAAGAACTACCCACAGTAATTATGATTGTATGGATCCAGTTTGCCATTTACATTGCCAGAATACACAGGGAGTGAAATGCTTGTAGAGATCAGCAACATTAGCAGTACTGTATTGATTTCATTCATTGGTCAGGTTATTTCTGTAAATCTAAGATATGTATGCCTTCTATAAGACAAGGCGTTGCCTGCTAGTTGGAGAAAAATGACATAGAGATGTTAATCAGTTTGGGAACAATAAAAGATAAAATACTGTAGTAAACTGTTATAGAAAGTTAGAGCATAAGATATTGTAAGATCTAAGTGCTAGAGAAATTTTGAGGAAACAGACATTAGTCAGAAGGCACAGTTTTTTGAAACTGACTTTTATTTTGCAAAACAGTGAATACTTGCTATCAAATATGTGCTTTGTATTTTTTTTATAAAGAATCTTTCATAAAATACAAAACTAATGAAAGTTGATGTAATATTAAGTTTACAGCTGAATAAATAAGGAGTAAGATTCTACTGAAATTTCTTAGCTTTCCAAAAACAGTAGTTAAAATTCATTTGGCAAACTCCCCAGAAGGATTTTAGGCTCTCAAAGACTGTAAAGCTCCTAGGAATGCCAGCCACATCTCTGAAGAAGGTTGTTAAAAACATCATATGCTAAGCATCTAACAATCGTGTTGTTTAACTTGCAGACACTCGATAAAAGATTGCTGACTCAAATTCAACAGAATTATAAAAGAAGTGTAAACAGTTTGCAACTTCTCTTGGAAAATGTAGCTGTGCTGTGATGATTTGGACTTTGTCCAACCTTTGTCAGATTACAGACTATACAAAGAAAAACTTACACTTGTTTAAATAATTTTCTTCTCCCAGGAAAGTTTACTTTATCCAGACAAGCTTTACTCCACACAGACAAGCATGCAGGATACTTTGGAATGTTTCGGGCAGTACAACATAGCTGCACATCTTCAGTAACCCCAGTGGGAAACTATCAAAGGCTGCTTGTCCTTTAGCGGATTGTAAGAGATGTGCCTGGCATTAGAAGGAGGAAGTGGTGAATGGATGCGTAGTACCAGGATGTGTCTGAGAGGAATATAAAGAGTCATTATTATCCTCTTTTTCTGGTTAACTGCTGCAGGACTTCCTAAAAGTAGAAAACAGTGATGCACTTTTTTAAGTGCGGATTGAGCTTAAAAAATTCTCAAATATTTAATGCTGATTACATTTTTCATGGGCCAGAAGTTGAACCTGCTGTTTGCCTATAGATCTTCAAAAGTAAAGCAGCTAACTAATGATTGAGAACAGGGATCAGCTAAATTTTTCTGTAGAGTGCCAGATAGTAAATATTTCAGGCTCTGCAGACACTGAGTCTTGGTTGCAGCTCTGCCATTGTAATGAAAAAGTAGTCTTAGACAAGATGTAAACGAATGGGCGTGTCTATGTTCCCATAAAACTTTATTTACAAAAATAGGCCATGGGCCGAATAGCTTGGCAACTCTCGTTTTAGCAGCTTTATTGGCATCCTTTGTGTTTGCTGAAGACCTGTTTTTCAGCTTTTTGTTGCTTACACACCAGACTCAGCTACAGCCTGACTGATGTGGACATAGATACTGAACTAACAAAAGGCAGGTCTGCTTGCGTATGTTTGATATTTTTCACACTGAGGTGAAAACGGAGGTGCAGACACAAAATCTAGAAAAGGTTATGTCTTTGACATTAAAGAGCTAGACATTTAGTCCAGTTGAGATTAGCAATTCCAGTGTTAACAGTTTCTGCACAGCAAGTTCACCACTTTCAAACCAGTATAATACAGCTGAGGCCTTCGGTATAGTAGAAACAGCATTAGTGTATGAGACAGAGCACTCTAGTCCTGCTTGTCCAAGTGGGAAGTGTGCACGTGATTTCCCTGAGTCACTTTCCCTGTATGCGAAATGAGAATTATGAGAACTTGCCCTGTAGTACATCGAGGTGCTGGGAGCACCAAATAAAGGATATCCAGTTAAAATGACACGCTCTGATACACTCTATCCCACTGTGCAGTTCCCCCTTCTTTATATCGCTCACCACTATCTGAGGTTGTCTGATTTATGACAGAAACCCTCTTATCTGACATGATCAAGACTGGTAGTTGATCACTTCATCAGTAATAGAAGGAAGCCTTTTTAAAAATACCTGCTTCACACGTTTTCAATACTTAAAATATATAAATGAACATTGCTTTGACAATCTTTTGATGGGGAGCCAGGGCTTTTTCTTAGCATTTGGATCCTCCAGTTGGAGTTCTGCTTCATCTCTTGATAAGACATCCGTAGGCATCGTCTACATTTCCTAATGTAGTTCTTTACATTGACTGAGAACTTAGGTACAGAATGAAGAGTCCCAGATTTTTGTTTTAAAAACCAACAGTTTAAAATTGTTATACCTATTTCTAATTCAGCAGTAATTTTTAGAAAATTGATGGAACCTTTTTAAAGCATTCAACTGTTTTTAATTCAGTTGTCTTTTAAAACGCATATATCCTCTGAAAACTTTCTAATTGTTAAGCATGCTTTCAACTCTTAAAGATTTGTGCATTTGTCTATCAGATCATTTTCTTCTAGACAGAAGGCTCTGAAGCCGTGTGAGAACTTGAATGGTTGGGGAGAGGAGAGCATGGTTGGGAAGAGACACACTGAAAGGAGAGGGTAGGAGGTGCCAAAGGCAGACTTGTACTGCTGCAGTTTTCCAAGTGCCGTTCCATTGAACAGGAAAATCATTCATGGGTTTCTAAGGAACAAAGCATGTTTGAGAGTATGTCCCTGACCTAAAGGGGGCAGTGTCCTGTTTTCCCATAAACAATGGCAAAGTGCTGTTTTTCAGACAGAATTCTGGTATGCTCATGGTTGTGACTTAGTATAGGTGTGCTTTTATTCTCTTATGCTATTTTGTTTGTTCTCTTTTTTCCCATACAAAAACTTATACATACATTGTTATGTGACCCCAATTGCTCTCCCCATACTGTGACAGCACACTCCTCCTTTCCACCCCTGATTCCCCATGTCCAGTCAACCGGCTCCTAACCCTCTCTGCCTTCCCATCTCACCTCCAGACAGAAGCTGCCCGTTTAGTCTCTTGTATCTACTTGAGCTAAGAGGCACACTCCTCACAAGTATCACTTTATGTCCCACAGTCCAGTCCAATCCCTGTCTGAAGAGTAGGCCTTGGAAACTGTTTTAGTTATGGGCTGATAGAGGATCTGGGTGCCGTGGTTTCCAGGGTTCCTCCAGTCTCAGACCATTAAGTCTGGTCTTCTTACTAGAATTTGAGTTCTGCATCCTATCTTTCTCCTGCTCCATCCGGGACTCTCTGTTGTGTTCCCTGTCAGGGCGGTCAGTGGTGGTAGCCGGGCACCATCTAATTCTTCTGGTCTCAGGCTGATGAAGTCTCTGGTTTATATGGCCCTTTCTGTCTCTTGGGCTAATACTTTCCTTGTGTCTTTGGTGTTCTTCATTCTCCTTTACTCTAGGTGGTTGGGACCAATTGCTGCATCTTAGATGGCAGCTTGCAAGCTTTTAAGACCCCGGACACCATTCACCGAAGTAGGATGCAGAACATTTTCTTAATGAGCTTTGTTATGCCAGCGGACCTAGATGTCCCCTTATTTTGTTTGTTCTCTTGTTTGATTTCCTGGAGACCCTAGAACAGAGTGCCTGTGTCCCGTTTTGCCTGTGAAGCAGGAGAAAAACCAGCCAAGAAAATCCCAAGCTTGCCTAAGGACAGAGACACTGTGTGGTGGGGTGGAGACCTCAGCCATAAGCAGTGAGAGGCCTCAAAATATTGATAAATTTATAGAGTTCTTCATTCAACACATACCGAATGTCTGCCCAGAGAGGCAGCGTACTCGGTGCTGGGTATCAACAAGACCTGGTCTTAGTCTCAGTTCTCTTCTGCTGTACAGCTAAGTTGTTCACCACCTTTGAACCTGTCATGAATCGTGTGGTTCTCCTCTAAGTATTTCATTTACTTTCTTCTGCTTCCAGGCCAACACATATGAAAAACACTGGCCATTTTACCAGAAGCATGGAGGCCATTATTTTCCCAAAGAGCATTTGCAAAAGGCCGTTGCTGAAATTGAAGATATGTGCAATATTTTAAAATTGGAGGGAGTGACAGTAAGGAGGCCTGACCCTATCGACTGGTCACTGAAGTATAAAACTCCTGATTTTGAGTCTACGGGTAAGTGATAACTGGTAACTACTAGTGTCTTAAAATTGTTTATTTCTTTTCTAATGTATCAGGGGAAAACTTTGATAATTTCTCAGAGATTCTTTTGTTTTAATAATCCTTCAAAACTTTAAAGATTATTTAGGAACAGTTTTTAACTCTAGA
Organism: Dugong dugon; assembly: GCA_030035585.1. Classification (NCBI taxonomy): domain Eukaryota; kingdom Metazoa; phylum Chordata; class Mammalia; order Sirenia; family Dugongidae; genus Dugong; species Dugong dugon. Next base: position 13,499,759 of record CM057472.1, on the reverse strand, counting down.
GAGGCATAAGTTTGGTTCTTTTTGATGTGATTAAGATGTGCACGTTACAAACGCCATTGTAAATCTGGAATTTCCTTGAGAGAAGTTGTCTTTCCTAAACCTCATAATCATTTATTTTCATAAGAATGGTGGGTTCCAATTAATTTTTCCTCAAGAATGGAAATTAAGGGGAACAGAAACATTCTCATTTTATTTTTAACCGACATTGTTGCAAGACTGTTCTTGTGTCTGAGTTCGTGTTCTAATTGATAGTTCTTGAAATGATCCTTGGCCCAAATTTTATTTTGTGATACCGATACTCCATGAAGATCCCTGTTTCTGTGTATCAAGAAAGGAGCTTAAAATGGTGGAAACCTCGTGGTTCAGGACCTCCTTGAGCAAGGACCTTAGTGCTTCAGTTTTGTTTTTCTTTTCCCTTTTATTACTTGGCTTTGCACCTCCACACAGAATTCCTGCTAACAGTCTAGCTTGTGTCATTTCGTGTTTTTCCATTTTCACATGATTGTACAAGTATATACACATGTATAGAGTTTTTAGTAATTTTTTTTACCAAGCAAATGGGATCATATTATATAGTCTTTCCTGTCTTGGAAATTAGCATTACTGAGGTTGCCCTGGAACTTTTTGGCCTGACAGGTTTATATGGTGCGATGCCTCGAGACATCCTGCTGGTTGTGGGAAATGAGATTATCGAGGCTCCCATGGCGTGGCGCGCGCGCTTCTTTGAGTACCGTGCATACCGGTCAATCATCAAAGACTACTTTCAGCGTGGTGCCAAGTGGACAACGGCTCCTAAGCCCACAATGGCTGATAAGCTTTATGACCAAGTAAGTCCCTAACGATAGGTTGCTTTATGAATAAATTTTCTAGATAATCCACAAAGGGTAAGGGATTCTGTTGTACCTTGTACGTATTAAATATATCAGAAACTGAGAGCATCGCCTATTTTTTTTTAAATGATTGTTTTATGAGGAAAATAAAAGTAAATGACATTGTAATAAAAATAGTAACAACAACAATAATAGTAGCAGTTAATATGTACTTGGTTCTTACCGTGTGTGAGGTCCTAGATTACGTGGATTATTTACACCCAGCTGTCTTTATTTCTCCCCACAACCTTTTGAGGGAGCAGTATCATTCCATCACAGGAAAGCAAGCTTCCCTCAGGGCACACAGCTGTTAACTGGTGCAACCAGGAAAGTCGCTAGGCTGAAGTCCATTCTCTTCATTTAGAAAAAGAACTCGGTCTACAGGAAAAATTCACAGTAAGATGATGCGTATGTCCCTTATTACCTCACTTACTTTTTGATCATTTATAGAAAGAATCAAAAAATCAAAATTTCTTCCAGAGGTTAAAGACAGAAATAAGTAATGAATTAATTCTACCACACTCAGTCAGATTTGGCAAGGAATACAAGGCATGTCGTTTTATGGTGCATTAGGCTCAGGTCGAAATTCCTTTTCTGAAAGAACAGAATGACTTCATCTTGTTGAATTTCAATATTGTAGATAGCTACGTAAATCAATGGATGGGTCATGGAATATTTTTAAAATCAAGCACTGCCCTTTGCCCTTGTACCACTTGCTTCTGAATATTACAAAATTGCTGGCCTGCCTACTTTTTTATTTTTGTTGTTGGGTTGGTTTGTTTTCGTTAGCATGGACCTACATCTTTCCTATGCATGTCTGAGTCTAGAACTGAGTAGTAGTATTGTGGGAAATGATGAAATTGAACTAGTTTTCTTAGTAATAATATTATAAATAATTTTCTCATGCACCAATACATTGTATGTTTATTGTTGCTCCAATTAGGATTACCCCATCGATTCTGTGGCAGACAGACACAAATTGGCTGCTCAGGGAAAATTTGTGACGACTGAATTCGAGCCCTGCTTTGATGCTGCAGACTTCATTCGAGCTGGAAGAGATATTTTTGTACAGAGAAGCCAGGTTGATAAAGGCTGCCTCTGAAATCTCATAATATACTACTGTATTTTTTTTTTAATGAAAGTATTTTCATCCTTAATATTTTTAGTTATCTAAACATAGAACCGCATTTTTATATTACGTGTCTTCCTTTTATTTTCAGGTTACAAACTACCTGGGTATTGAATGGATGCGTAGGCATCTGGCACCGGACTACAGAGTGCATGTCATCTCCTTTACAGATCCCAATCCAATGCATATCGATGCCACCTTCAATATCATCGGACCTGGTCTTGTGCTCTCCAACCCTGACAGACCATGTCACCAGGTAAGGGAGTTCTTAGGACTCTGGAAAAGTAGTCGAGTCTAGCAACTGAAGCCATTGCCACTCTTAACTTTAAGCTCTTTCACGGTTCCTGTGTGCTTCTAAATGACGAATTGAGCCGTGCCCCCCGTCATTGTGCTCAGTCGTCGGATGGCTTACTCCGTGTTTACTACAAGATGTCCAGCACTCAGAAATATCCATTTTAGTGCCATCAGACCTTGACTTTGGCTGCTTGCTGTCATCAGTCTCACGTCTGTGTGCATGTGTGTGTTTTTGTCAAACAGAATGGTATTTTGTCACAGCAGCTGAGTGGCAAAGGCAATCCCTGCATGCCTGGAGCAGTGCCCCTGGGTAGCAGGTATCATCTTTGCTCTCCGGTGGGTTTGGCCCCCCTCAGCCAGCTCCACCCGTGGGGAGGAACAGAGCAGCTGCAGTGCACCTGGTCTCCCCCCGCCACCCACAGAAAGGAGCAGAGAGGCTGCAGCGAGGCTGGTCTCTCCCTGCCACCTGCAGCCTCCTGCTTCTACCTGCTGCCCCCACCTTCCATTCGGGCGGTGAGTTATTTTGTGTTATTTGCTAGGCCACGGTATGTCTTTTAAAAGGTGTACATTATCATCCCATGTCACTTCATTTCTAGTCCCTATTTTTAGACCCAATTTTATTTTAATTTATTGATATACTAAGTGGAAATGAACATACGGAAGCCTGCATTGTCAGTGGTAGTCATTAAGGACAGCTGTGGTTCTTTAGAGCACATCCCTACACTGTCTTTCTCCCACGGTCACAGACACTAAGTAATAGACTGTGAAGTGAGTGAAGTGAAGTAGGCCAAAGTGGATGGACTCTAGGTTTGACCTAGTCAGATTTTTTTATTTTTTTGTGACTAAAGAGAAAATCTTTTCATTTTCTTTAATGAGAGTTTTTCTAAGAAAGGATCTGTGGTGTTTTAAAATCTCTAAAACCTGAGAAAAGCGTGCGAATATCTTTAAAAGCTTTAACATTTCTATTCCTTTTTAACTTTAATTTGAGGGTTTTATGTACATTTTTAATTAGGATTCAGACAAAATCATCCAAATGTTTTTAAATTTTAATTTTCTTTATTTTTAGCAGTTGAGAAAACAGCTTTTCAAAAAGAGTTACAAATGGTAAGAGTTATCTGAGACCAAGAATGATAAGAATAATGCATAGATGTAAACATCTTTGGGTTTGTGTGCGTGCATGTGTCTTACAGATTGATCTTTTCAAGAAAGCAGGATGGAACATAGTTATTCCTCCGTTACCAGTCATCCCAGATGGTATGTTTACTTTTATATATTTATAGACTAAAATGATTGCTTTAATAGTCAAGCATCTTTTGCATATGGGGGCAGCCCAAATTTTAGCAATTTAGAGAAAACATTTTCCCAGTCAGAAGTGGTGTTTGGGACCAGGACTTGTGTTCACAACCTCTCCTTCTATAGTAAATGAAAGTGAAAAGATGGGGGGAAATCAGTATAAGACACCATTACTTAAAGCAAGAAATGACTTAAAAAAAAAAAAAGGTGAAATCCAAATGTATAATGAATATGGATTGATTCATAACATTTACAAATAAGTTAGTCTTAAGATTAGAATAAGGGCTCCCAGGGAAGGTGAACTACTGAAAGAATTGGCCTGTCACTTTAATATTCTTCACTTGTGAGTTCCTGCTTTGAACAAAATGATACAAACAAATGTGATATGAGAGTTTTTTTTTTTAGATCACCCACTCTGGATGTCATCCAAATGGCTTTCCATGAATGTCTTAATGCTAGATGAAAAGCGTGTTATGGTGGATGCCAATGAAGTTCCAATTCAAAAGATGTTCGAAAAGCTGGGTACGTACAATAAACGTAACACTTTGTCATACATGAAAACATTAAAGTAGAAGAAGTAAATGAAAGACATGCTAGGTCTAATGTATAGTTTATCTAATTCCATTTTCTATTCACTTTAGAGGCACCAAGTTATTATTTTGTAGATAGACAGTGTTTTTAACAGTCATGGAAAGTTGGAGATGCATAGGGTGCCCCTGAGACACCACTCAGCCACCAGTTTATCCATCTTCTGTGCCTTACTTGGAAACCCTGGTGGCGCAGTGGTTAAGAGCTTAGGCTGCTAACCAAAAGGTCGGCAGTTCAAATCCACCAGGCGCTCCTTAGAAACCCTATGGGGCAGTACTGCTCTGTCCTATAGGGTCTCTATGAGTCAGAATCGACTCGATGGCAATGAGTTTTTTTTATGACTTACCTAACCTCCTGCTGCCTGTGTTTGCAGAACTGCCCTTTTGCAGATGAGAATATAGATTGTTCAGTTCATCCTCAAATAAGAAGTTGTTGAGAGTCCTTTAAAAGTAATTTAATCATCATCACACATTTTAAAGGGCTTAAAAGGACACCTCATGCACAGACACCACCCTTCTGTCAGTAGAGGTTTGAGTCTTGCTATGATGCTGAACAGATTTCAGCAGAGCTATCAGACTAAGATGGACTAAGAAGAAAGGCCCGGATATCTACTTCTAAAAATCAACCAGTAAAAACTCTGTAGATCACAACAGTCCAGTCTGCAGCTGATCTGGGGATGGTGCAGGACCAGGCAGTTTCATTCCGTTGTATTTGGGGTCATCATGAGGCAGGGGTGACTCAGTTGTAAGTAGAAACAACAAGGATACCAGTACAGAAGTGACTTACATGTGTGGTAAGCACAGTGAATGAAGTAATGAAACGCAGTAGACGGTGTTAGTAAATCATTCCACTTTGACAATTTGTCTTTGAGCTAAAAAGCAGAACTGGTTTTTACTTGGGTGGGAGCTTGCTTATCCTGATATTCAAAATTTAGACCAATGATCCTAATACTGTTGAAGAAAATGTTGAAGGAAGGGATTTAATATGAGCTATTGTACATGTGCGTATATTGATCACTCTTAACATACTTGACATATCCTATGTGTCAATTAAATAAAGCCAGTCAGTATACTTGTTGAAATTTAAGTTGTTTTTTTAAATTTATGACTTATATTTCAGGTATACTACTCAAAAAAAATTTCTTGGCCGCTTTGGCACATCCCTTCTTAATGGCCTGTCAGTTTTAGATTGTGCTCAATCTAAGTATTTAACCCCTAATGTAATGTCACATTTTTTTTCTGGCTTTTATTAAATAACCCAATTTCTTGGGTGTAATTTCTTTGTCTATTAAGACTGTATCGTTTCTCAACCTGAAATATTGTAAGATGCCAAGTATGATTTATAATTTTATTTTAAATACTTAAAGTCTTTTTTGGCACAGAGAACTTGATAAAGGAAACGGAACTCCCTCCAATTCAGGATTAATACTGCACTAGCTATCTGTGTAAGATGGCACTCTCTGTATCAGGAAACACGTGCTTGTGGGTCAAAGCCCACCCCTTATCCTAGTTCCGCTCCTTGCCCCCATCCAAGCCCTGTTCTCTCTCCTCAGACTCCTCATCTGTCTTACTCTCTCAGGAAAGTCCTTCACTGTTGACTTATCCCTATAAACCCTATAAACCATGGGCCCTTTATCGCCTCTGTAGCCTATCTTCCCCCTAAAAATAATGAGTTCTTTGAGGGAAGAAGGAGTCCCTGGGTTGTGCAAATAGTTAATGAGCTCAGCTGCTAACCAAAAGGTTAGAAGTTCAAGTCCACCCAGAGGTGCCTTGGAAGAAAGTCCTGGTCATCTACTTCAGAAAAATCAGTTATCAAAAACCCTCTGGAGCACAGTTCTACTCTGAGACGCATGGGTTTGTTATGAATCAGATTGACTCCATGGCAACTGGTACTGGCTGAAGGAGGGAAATAGGTTTTCTTTTTTAAACTGCATTATGCTTAACTTGCACAATGGTTAAGCAGTTGGCCGCTAACCAAAAGGTTAGTGGTTTGAACCCACCAGCTGCTCCGTGGGAGAAAAGATCTGATGATCTGCTCCCGTAAAGATTACAGCCTAGGAAACCCTATGGGCCAGTCCTACTGTCTCCTATAGGTTGGAGTCGACTCAACGGCACGCAACACCATGCCTAACACAGGTCCCTGGGTGGCGCAAACAGTTTACACTTGGCTGCTAACCAGAAGATTGGTGATTTGAATCTACTCAGCGGTGCCAAAAAAGAAAGGCCTGGCAGTCTACTTCTGTAAGATTATAGCCATTGAAAATTCTATGGAGTGCAGTTCTACATGGACACACGGGGTTGCAATGAGTTGGAATTGACTCAAGGGCTACAGATTTTGTTTTATTCTTGACACCACAGGAGATTCTTCCTAAATACTGTTGGTTGATTGGGCCGTGCACATCACAACGTGTCATTAAAATACTAGCTCAGTTCCATTGTTCCCTTAAGGTGGCCTGGTAAAGTTAACCTGTGTCAGATAAACTCTGCTTAGATGTGAGTATCTAAAGTCAACTTTTCAGGTTGGCTAAATCATACTTTTCCAACTAAATTAACAGTAAAATTAGAAACAGTCTGACAGACTTAAAGCATAGCTCTAAAAGGCTTGAAACTTTAGTACTTTATCATTTTTGAACATTTGGTAGGTATGTCTGCTCATCCAACTTACTGACTTTTGAATAGTCAGTTGAACACAGTGTCCGAGTCTGTCTAATTTTTGGTGAAGATTTTGTATTAGCAGTGGAATAGACGAGATGAAATATAAATGGTGAAAATAAAATTGAAAGAGAAAAGACTATCCTCGGTTGGGGTAGACTTCAGGATTGGAACCATAGGATTCCCACCAGTCTTTAGGCTTACTGTAGATAGGAGGATTTTCATGTCAGTCCCTCTAAATAACCACAGCTCTCTCTTTCAATGCAGGTATCAGCACCGTTAAGGTTAACATTCGTCACGCCAATTCCCTAGGAGGTGGCTTCCACTGCTGGACCTGCGATGTCCGCCGCCGAGGCACCCTGCAGTCCTACTTTGACTGACCAGGCCAGATGGAGCTTAGTGGCTTGGTCTCAAACCAGGAAGCTTAGGAGCAAGGTTCATTCTCCCGCTTTAAAAAGTGCATGAACTTTAGTGCTTTAAACAATCATATCCTTAACAGGGGTCTTAAGCCTGGTTTACTTTTGTTACTTTTATTTGACATCTTACTATCTACTTCTAAAGTTATTTACTACTTGGCTTCAAGTATAAAAATTTGATGAATGTACCAAGACAAAAATTAGTCACTTGGGTAACTTGGCCACTAATATTTAACCATCTACCTCTGTTTTTTAATTTTTTTCCAAAAGGCAGCTTGAAATGTTGTTCTAATCTTAATTTTTTTTTTTCCTGTTTGGTAGAGTTGTGAATGTTTTATAGCACTTCTTTTTTTCTAAATGAGACAAAGACTTAGAACTACACAGATCTTAAGTGGAGTCAGATAATTGTCTCCTTTTCTAATAAGAAATTTTGGTAATTTTTAGTTTTTTGTTTTTTTAAAGAAATAACATAGACTATGCAAACACTAAGTGAATTTTCCATGAATGTTTTTAATATACTCATCTCAACGTTGGTGATATTTGCTACTAAAAACCTTTTCATACAACTCACCTCGTTTCAAGTGAATTCTCTTAATCAATTTTCTTTTTCCAAAATTCTACAGAAATGTTTAGTGCAATAGGATATAACTGTGAGTTCCTATCTTAAGCTGAGTTCTCCAGAGAAGTGTGTGTGTGTGTGTGTATAAAAAGAGAGAGAGAGATTTATGGAATCATGAAATGGAAATTCAAGGAAATGGCTCATGTGGTTGTAGAGGCTGGCAACTCCCAAGTCTGTGGGTCAGGCATCAGGTTGGAGGCGTCTCCTGACTCACGTAGCTGCAGGGGCTGATGAACCCAAGATTGGCAGGTAAAATGGCAGGCCGCTTACAGGCTGTGGAGGCTGATGAATCCCAAGACCAGCAGGCAGTATGGCAGGCCGCTGGCTCAAGTTCCAAGACCTGGAGGTCAGATGATGATGAGCCAGATGCAGGATCCAGAGCAAGCAAAAGCCAGTGAGCTTTGCCAGAATGCCCATATATATTGGATGCAGGCCACACCTCCAAGGAAACTCTCCTTACAACTGATTGGCTGATCACATCAGATCACATCATGGAGGTAATTACATTATATTACAAAATGGAGGAAAGCTACATCATTACATAACTACCAGACTACATCATTAAAAACATAACTGCCAAACTACTGAGAATCATGGCACAGGCAAGTTAACATACAACCTTAATGATTACAGTCTACCTCTTGCCAGCCTGGCTCATGGACACATGTCCTTAAACCATACATAATCTCTAAATAAGAATTACAAAGTCATACTTGTGCCTAACATACAACTAACATGTACAACTGAAACGCACTAGCCCTGTTTATATCTCATATATTATAATTGAAGAAAAAATACTTGATACATACAAGGAAAGAATACGCAGAACAATTACAGTCCTCTTTTCTGCAATTGATCACGTGGTCATAAAAGGTATTTAGAACTACTTTCTTCCACCACCCATTCTGCATTCCGTTTACCCTCAGCAAGCCACCTCAGCTGGTTGTGGTTCTTTGCCTGGTGGAGTGACTCAAACCTTCATTCCTGAAGGGTCTGGGTCATTAGTAGTCATGTCAGAATTGGGTTGCTGTAGTTTTCCATTGACTGTAACCATAGAACATGGTAAGTACTAAGTACTAGGGGATCTCCTATATTCCAGACACACTCTTTTTTACCTCTGTTATGCAACATCAATCCCATTTCCACTTGGTAGTCAGTGTCAGAGGTATCAGCCAATATGGTAACTTCCTTGCCTGTTGATCCAGAGGCATGAGGAACCAAAAGTGGTTGGATGGCATTCTTGAACTTCCAGTTCAGTGAGATCCTTGTATCTCCATGTGGGAGCATTTTCTCCCTTTGGAACTAAGACCTCTAGATCTGCAGAGCATAGGGTCATGGGGACAGGAAGCAAAAATTTTGTGAGTGGGTCAGAAGGGGTAATAGTGGTGCCATTCCCATTTCCATCCCTGGATTCCTGGATCTATGAATCCTGGCTGTGGGAGAAACAGCACCATATATTGGATGATGGTTTAGAGCATATACTGCCTCCTGGAGAACATTGCCTCAACCTTGCAAGTTATTGTCACCTAGCTGGCACTGTAATTGTGTCTTTAGAAGGCCTTTCCATTGTTCTATCAAGCCAGCTGCTTCAGGATGAAGGGAAACATGGTAAGACCAGTGAATTCTATGAGCACAGGCCATTGCTGCACTTCATTTGCTGTGAAGTGAGTCCCTTGATCCAAGGTGATGCTGTGTGGGATACCATGACAGTGTTCTGTAAGTCCATGTATGATACTTTGGCAGAAGCATCGTATACCAAAAAAAAAAAACCACACACACTGCTGTCGGGTCGATGGCAACTTTTCACCACCCTATAGGACAGAGTAGAACTGCCCCGTAGGGTTTCTAAGGCTGTAAATCTTTACAGAAGCAGACTGCGACATCTTTCTCCCATGGAGCTGCTGGTGGTTTCAAACCGCTGACCTTTCAGTTAGCGAAGCACTTTAACCACTGTGTCACCAGGGCTCCACACACTGTGTGCAAGGAAGGCAAATTGTATCTAGGGTAAGTGTCTATTACAGTAAGAACAAAATGCTGCCCTTTTCATGATGGAAGTGGTCCAATGTAATCAACCTGCCAACAGGTTGCTGGCTGATCACCTCGAGGAATGGTGCCTTATTGGGAACTCAGTGTTGGTTTCTGCTGCTGGTTGATTGGGCACTCAGCAATGGCTATAGCCAAGCTGGCCTTGATGAGTGGAAGTCCATGTTGCTGAACTTATGCATAACCTCCATCACTGCCACCATGGCCACTTTGCTAGTGAGCCGATTGGGCAGGGCCAGGACTGGCTGGTGAAAGAGGATGACTGGTGTCCACAGACGTGTTATCCTATCCACTTGGTTGTTACAATTCTCCTCTGCTGAGATCACCCTTTGGTGATGTCATGGATTGAATTATGTCTCCAAAAAAAGTGTATCAGTTTTATTGGGCCATGATTCCCGGTATTGTGTGATTTTCCTATATGTTGTAAATCCTTCCTCTATGATGTTAACGAGGGAGGATGGGTGGCAGTTGTGTTAGTGAGGCAGGACTCAATCTACAAGATTGGATTGTATCCTGAGACAATCTTTTGAGATATAAAAGAAAGAAGAGAGCAGAGAAACGGGGACCTCATACCACCAAGAAAGTAGTGCCAGGAGCAGAGCATGTCCTTTGGACCCCGAGTCCCTGCACAGAGAAGCTCCTAGTTCGGGGGAACATTGATGAGAAGGCCGACAGAGAGAAAGCCTTCCCCTGGAGCTGACACCCTGAATTTGGACTTTTAGCCTACTTTACTGTGAAGAAATAAATTTCTCTTTGTTAAAGCCATCCACTTGTGGTATTTCTGTTATAGCAGCACTAGATGACAGACAGGTGAGCATTCACATGAGACACAAATATCTTCACTTCTCTGGTCTAATTCAGAGTGATCTATCCACATACCTCTTCTCCATACCTCCTTGTCTCCAATTTTCCAATCATGTTCCTTCCAAGTCCTTAACCATCCAGCCAAATCATTGGCTACAGCCCATGAATCAGTATACAAATATACATCTGACCATTTCTCCTGTTCAAAGCTCTGCCCATTGGGAGAATTTCCCTCATTCAGGGAGGTCCCAGAAAGGGGCTGTAGTGCTGCCACTGTTCATTTGTGAGTGGTTCCTGGGTGTCATGCAGAACCATCTGTAAACCAGGCACAAGTTTTCTCTTTCTCAGTCAACTGATCATAAGGAACTCATGAGGCCATAGGTGCAGACTGGGAGATGAAAGGTAATGTGATAGGAGTGGAGACCATGGGTATTTGGGCCACTTCCTCATGCAACTTACTTGTGCCTTCAGGTCCTGCTCAGGCCTGATCTCATATATACCACTTCCATTTAATGATGGAGTGCTGCTGTGCACGTCCAACTTTATGGCTTTGTGGGTCAGACAACACCCAATTCATGATGGGCAGCTCAGGCCACATGGTGACTTGGTGGCCCATGATTTTCAGTCTCTGTTAAGGTCCCATAACAAGCCAAAATCTGTTTCTCAAAAGGAGAGTAGTTATCTGCAGAGGATGGCAGGGCTTTGCTCCAAAACCCTAAGGGTCTGTGCTATGATTCACCAATAGGGGCCTGCCAAAGACTCCAAACAGCATCTCTGTGACTGACACTTCAAGCACCATTGGATCAGAGGGATCATGTGACCCAAGGGATAAAGCAGCTTGCACCATAGCCTGAACCTGTTGCAGAGCCTTCTCTTGTTCTGGGCCCCACTCAAAACTAGCAGCTTTCAAGTCACTTGATAAATAGGCCAGAGTAGCGCACCCAAATGAGGGATACATTGCCTCCAAAATCCAAAGAGGCCCACCAGGCATTGTGCCTCCTTTTGATTTGTGGGAGGGGCCAGATGCAATAACTTATCCTTCACTTTAGAAGGAATATCTTGACATGCTCCACACCACTGGACCCCTAGAAATTTCACTGAGGTGATAGGCACCTGAATTTTTGTTGAGTTAATTTCCCACCCTCTAGCACGTTAATGTTTTACCAATAAGTCCAGAGTCATTGACACTTCTTCCAATCAGCATAATGTCATCAGTGTAATGGACCAGTGTGACATCTTGTGGAAGGGAAATGCTATCAAGGTCCCTGTGGACTAAATTATGACATAGTGCTGGGGAGTTGATATACCCCTGAGGTAGGACAGTGGAGGTGTATTTCTGTCCTTGCCAGATGAAGGCAAACTGCTTCTGTGTTCCTTCAAAACCAGAATGGAGAAAAAGGCATTGGCCAGATCAATAGCTGCATACCAGGTACCAGGAGATGTATTAATTTGCTCAAGCAACGAAACCGTGTCTGGAACAGCGGCTGCAATTGGAGTCACCATCTTGTCAAGTTTACTATAATCCACTTTCAGTCTCCAAGATCCATCTGGTTTTTTTGCACAGGCCAAATAAGTGAGTTGAATGAGGATGTGATGTGGTGGGAATCACCACATGTCTTAGTCATCCAGTGCTGCTGTAACAGAAATACCAAAAGTGGATGGCTGTAATAAAGAGAAGCTTATTTCCTCACAGTAAAGTAGGCTAAAGGTCCAAATTCAGGGTGTCAGCTGCAGGGGAAGGCTTTCTCTCTTTGTTGGTCTTCTCATCAATCTTCTCCATACTAGGAGCTTCTCCGTGAAGGGACCCTGTGTCCAAAGGATGTGTTCTGCTCCCAGCACTGCTTTCTTGGTGGTACGAGGTCCCCACTGTCTGCTTGCTTCCCTTTCCTTTTATCTCTTGTAGGATAAAAGGTGATGCAGGCCACACCCCAGTGAAACTCCCTGTACATTGGGTCAGGTATGTGACCTTAGAAAGGGTGTTACAATCCCACCCTAATCCTCTTTAACATAAAATTATGTTCACAAAATGGAGGACAACCACACAATACTGGGAATCGTGGCCTAACCAAGTTTACATCTATTTTGGGGGGACACAATTCAATCCATGACACCACTCCTGCATCCTCAAAACCTTGATGGTGGCAGTGTCCAGGCATGGACCAGTAACATAAAACTTGCCTCCAAAAATGGAGGGTGCCAAGAGACCAAAGAAAGAAGTGGGCAACTCCAGGGGGACAGTGAAGGAGTTTATTAGGAAGATTTACAAGACCAGTCCTGGGTAGCCACAGAACCAAAACAGATCTCCATGCCCCTCAGTGGGAGGGCAGAAGTTTTATATTGGCAGTGGACAATAGTGGCTACATGCCAGGGACTTATAGAAGGATGACTTAGCAAACTGTAGTGAACTAGCAGAACACATGAGGGCGCTCATGTTCAGCCTCACAAAGCCTGTTTCCCCTTCAGACTACCCTTCGAGGATGGCTCTTACAATCTGGTATGTTTCCCCTATTGTGCCATAGTATGAGAGACCCTGTTTCCTTCCCACCAGGAACAGATATAGAAATGGGGTTGGCCAGGTGCCGTGTGCTGCCTGTGCATGTGCAAGAGACAAAGAAAGTTACTGTGTGCCCAGAACAACAGAAAGCCTTCTGTGACAAGGAAAAGGAGCTGGGAGAGGGAAGGCAACTCAATTCCCAGCAATTCAATCCTTATCAGAGATGCTCTGGGCCCAAGGTCTTTACTTAGGCAGCCTGGATGGGAGGAGTAGAGGAGACCATTCTCCCCAACAGTCCACCTCCGACTCCATCAGGTTGCCAAAAAAAGAAGCAAAGCAGTACCAAGACCTGGTTTGTTCTTCACCCATTTTGGATGTTGAGCTACATGTCCATGGTTTGGTGCATAACTCTGGTGGATGTCCATCTGTGCTTCATTTGAGGCAGCATTTAATGAAGGTTACTAGTAGGAATGTCCCCAGCAGGGTGATCAGGTTTGCTTGGAGGAGAGATCCCAATCAGCCATCCCAGTTGTGGCTTAATCTAAGCCAACTGAATAGATCAAAGGGTTGCATTTGTCCAATCTTATGTATATATAACATGTCCTAATTCATTTATGTAAAAACAGCATATTTCTCTTAACATGGTACATTATATGAACAGTAAAAGTAATACAAAAACTTCCTTTCTCAGCACATTTGAACAAGGTATTACCATTGCCAGACCAGGCTAATTCAGACTTGGTTTAGTGAGTCAATGTACATTGGACCACCTGGTCATATTCTGTAAGTTCTCCATGTCCAGAGAAACGTAAAACTCAGTCTTAAAAATACTGTTCTCAGAGTCAAACCATCTAGTTTTGTGCCATTTACATTTTTAACACAGAGAAATTTCTTCCTAAAGTTGGAGCACTCCCCACAGGTGCTCCATATTTCAAAAGATATTTTCCACGAGTAGTAGAGTTGACTGTATTCATTTACCACATGATCTCCTCAGTACAACAGGTTACACATTCAGTTGGTCCACGAGGTGTCTTCCTTGTTGACAGATCAGCTGGAACCATGTGGGGAGATGACTCAGCTTGGTTCAAACGCTGACAGAGCCAACAGTTGGTCTGATTGGTAGCTCCATCAAAAGCCTGTATCATTGGGGCCCATGGATAAGTGGCCTGTCCATCATTGTGAGATAATCTGGGCAGAAAAAGAGACAGCATTAACAATTCCCCCTTCCCCTTCCCTAACCTCCATGGGACTTGAGGTGAGGGTTGCCTGGGTATAGTCACTCAGGCTATCTGTCCTAGTCTTGAGGCAGTGACTTCCGCGGGAACCCAGATCTTTTGTCAGGAGCAGTTGTATACAAAAGAAACACATTTTATAGAATAGACAGTTTGATCAAACATATGGCGTAATGTCCTTGCAGGGAACTGCTGCACTGAGACCCCAGACTATTTGCCTGAGATGTATAATTCAGTTTAGGGTTGTCCCATCAGCCATTTAAGTCTGTCCATTGAAGCGCTCAATTGCCCCTTTGACTTGGGGGTGATATAGAACATAGAGTCCATTCAAGATCCAGTGGAAGACTCCGTATAGGATAAGAGGCCCCGATCTGATTCACCTGCTGAGAAGATTTACCTGTTGGCTCAGGAATCTGTCCTTGAGCAAGTTCTAGCCTTGGCCAAGGTCTCATAGGCAGGTCAGCTTTTCTATGCCATCCAGCGTTTTCTGATGACAGTGACAGTCCATGCATGTAGGCACAGTCTAGGATGGCGTGTGAATCTCCATGGGTCATTCCCTCTTAAATCCAGAAGATGGTCAGTTGCTCATCTCTTTGCTCTGGAGCAGTGGATGCTTCAGTCTCTGCAGTCAGATGGCAAGAGCAGTCTGCCCTTTGATTGTTTTCCCCCCTCAGCATAGGGGCCTTTCTGGTGACCGTCCACACAAGTAACAAAAGCTTACCAGGAGCAGAATTTTTTTTTTTCTTTTTGGTCCAGCTGTCTCATTCCCATAGTGGCTGGCTTTACATCTCAGTTTGAGGGTTGTCAGTGGCCAGATTGAATGGCCAGACTAGGAGCTATAGCCCATGTCACAGTTTCCATGTGCCCCACTAAAAATGGCCCTAATGGCAGCAATTCCCACCAGGGCTCGGAGGCAAAAGTTTATAAGGTGTACCTTAATACATTAACATCATCGATACATACAATAAGGGTTTGTAGGGACCCCAAAGGGACTTATCCATAGTCAGGCTTGGGCAAGGGTCTCAATTATGGTGATCTCAGATGTAAAATTTTTCCTCATTTTGGTGCCAGGTGTCTAAACACCCAAGACATAAAATTCTTTTCATTTCCTCATTGAACTTTAATCGTAACATAAGGCCTCTGGTTCCCTCTGGTGACAGAGGGACCTAGGCTTAATCCTCAGTCCTAACTATTTCTGAAAGTCAGAAGATCTGGGCAAAGTTGGCAGAGCCCTCAGTCATTTGTGGAGCCACACCTCCACCATACCAAGTACAAGCATGTGTTCAGCCCAGTTGCCTAGTAACATGGAGGCGGTTTCTCCTATTTTAGTTTTCCCCTTACTATTACAGCTGTGACTATGACTGTCTTGGCAAGGGCAGTTACCAGAGAATTCCAGAGAGGGCCTCTAAGGTCTCTTCAAGGCCACACAACACAAGCTATCTTGAAGGGCTTTGTACTCCTTTTGTTTCTGATGTTTTAACTCTTCGCTCTTGGTGTTACAGGGTGTTTTCAACACCAGGGATCTGCTTAGCCCCTCCAACTATCTCCGGTCCCATTGTTGGAGGCCTTTGAGCAATGGCTAGGCAATTGTTCCCCTGCCCTTGAATCCCCCATCTTTACAAACAAATCTCTAGTTTCTCATCCTGTTCATGATGCAGCTGCTCAATATGTCAGTTGTAGCCACATACAACTGCCATACATACCTTCCCAACTGTAACTCTTCCTGCAAAGCTCTTATGTGCACTTCAGCAGCTAGCTGGGCTTTGGTGGCCAGCTGAACAGCCCAGAGCAGCAGCCATCCCATGACTGCTACTGCTCTCCTAGCTTCTTTTCCACATTTATGAAGGCACATGTCTGCCCACAAATGGGCGAGGCTGCTTGGTGTTTTCGGGCATCCCCATGGTCCTGTGGCAGTCCACAAGTAGGAAAGCGTACAGGCCAGATCTCCCCACACAGATGTCACTGGCCAAGCCAAGATTTTCCCCACAGAAAAGCATATCGTCAGACTTCCTTACATGGAGGTTGCTGGCCAACCTGGGATTTCCCCCACAGAGACCTCACTCCCAATCGCCATTACCTCAGTCTCCTAGCTGGCTCACCAATTGTCCAAGCATGGACCAGGAACCTGAAATTTGCCTCCAAAAATGGAGGGTTCTGAGAGACTGAAGAAAGAGGCAGTCAACTCCAAGGTGGTGGCAAAGGAATTTATTAGGGAGACATGTATGAGGCCAGTCCTGGGCAGCCACAGGACCAAAGCAGATCTCCATGCCCCACAGTGGGAAGGCAGAGGTCTTATAGTAGTGGTGGACAATAGTGGCTACATGCCAGGGACTTACATAAGGATGAGTTAGCAAACTGTAGCGAACTAGCGGACCACATAAGGGTGCCCATGTTCAGCCTCACAAAGCCTATTTCCCCTTCAGGCAGTAATCTCTGCAATCCCTTCAGAAATGCAGTATTGCTTTTGGCTTACTGTTTCTTATGTAGGGGCCATTCTAATGGCTTCCACTTGGCCTTTTCTACCATAATAGTCCTTACTCTACTTGTCAGGGATCAAATGTAGGGGTTCTGCCAGTTGCTGAGTATGTCTATTCAAATTATGCATTCTGGAACTGGGGAAATCACTACAGGATGAGTTTGGGGACCCACTATAGACACACTGTGGGTTGAACCTGAGCTAAGACTTCATTAATGACCTGACCTCCATATGCCCCCACTCTGACTGGTGGGCCACGGTGATGTTTTGGGTTTCCTGGAATTAGTGTCAGCTCAGAGCCAGTGTCCGTTAATCCTCAAAAAGTCTGATTATTTCCTTTTCCCCAGTGAACAGTCACTCTCGTAAAAGGCTGTAGGTCTCTTTGGGGAAGGCTGGAAGAAAGACTAATAGTATAAATTTTTAGCAGTATAGTGGGGTCCTTCCTTAAGAGGACCTGGTCTCCTCTTCATTCAAGGGGTTGTGGGTCTTTAAACTCACTCAAGTCTGGGAATTGATTGAGGGGCCGTGACTCTCTATTCTGGCAATTTGAGTTAGACTGCCATTCACTTGACCTAGAATTCCTCTGCTTGTACAGATCAAGTAAATATTTAATAGATTTCCCATCTATTTCTCTCCTAAGGACACCATAACTACGTAGCCAACACCATAAGTCCATACAAGTCAGACTATTTTGATTACTGCTTCGACTCTGCTGTTCATTATGGTAACCACACCTACCTTGTCTTTGTCAACAGAGTGCCTGTGGCAGTCCACAAGCAGGAAAGCATACAGGCCAGACCTCCCCACACAGAAGTCACTGGCCAACCCAAGATTTTCCCCACAGAAAAGCATATCATCAGACTTCCCTACATGGAGGTTGCTGGCCAACCCGGGATTTCCCCCACAGAGACCTCACTCCCAATCGCCATTACCTCAGTCTCCTAGCTGGCTCACCAATTGTCAAAGCATGGACCAGAAACCTGAAATTTGCCTCCAAAAATGGAGTGTTCTGAGAGACTGAAGAAAGAGGCAGTCAACTCCAAGGTGGTGGCCCCTACCACTACAGGGTCCAATCAGCCCCACTGTAGTTAGATGTCTTAATTCAGTTATGGCAATTTCTAGCGTCAAATCTGACTTACATAAAATAACAATTACAGCAGTCTTCAAGGATGCTGGGGCTCCCTTCACAAATTTATTCCTCACCATTTTGGTAAAAGGTGTGTCCTCAGACAATGACTCAGATGCTGCCCCAGTTGCTATCTCAGACAAAGGCTCTTCAGACACAGCTTTGTTAATCTCATCAGATGGGGTGGAGGGGCTAATTGTTTTACTGGGGAGGGTGGCTAAGCAGACAAAGATGGAGTAATCTCTTCAGATGGGAGTGAGAGGGCTGGCTCTGTTGGCAGGAGTGATTCAACGGGATTTATGGGATCAGTACCCCCAGATCCCTGATTATCTGCCCATATGTCCCCATCTCAAATTTCAGGATCCCATTTCTTCCCAATGAATACCCTCACTTTAACTTCAGACACCATTCAAGGTTGGGAATTCAACTGGCATTGTAATTCAGCCACTCTTATGATAAGACTGTGTTTGGTTTCTGGAAATATCAGCTCTGTTACTATAAGAAACAAAGCTTTCTTTCAGGGCACAAGTGGCAACTTTGAGGTCATTTATGCAGCATTTGAGCTGTGACTCTGAAACCCTGAGCTTATCTCTTTCTTTCACCATTTTGTCTAGCAAAAGTAGGACCATAAGTAACAATGCACAAGCACCAGAAGAGAGACTAGATAAATGGGAGCTCCTAAAAATCAAATGCTTATGCTCATCCAAAGACTTTACCAAAAGAGTAAAAAGACAACCTACAAACTGGGAAAAAAAATTTGGCTACGACAAATCCGATCCACATCTAATCTCTAAAATCTACAAGATACTGCAAAACCTCAACAACAAAAAGACAAATAACCCAATTAATAAATGGGAGAAGGATATGAACAGGCACTTCACCAAAGAAGATATTCAGGTGGCTAACAGACACATGAAGAAATGCTCATGATCATTAGCCATTAGAGAAATTCAGATCAAGACTATAATGAGATATCATCTCACCCCAACAAGGCTAGTACTAACCCAAAAAACACAAAATAATAAATGCTGGAGAGGTTGTGGACAGAATGGAACACTTATACACTGTTGGTGGGAATGTAAAATGGTACAACCACTTTGGAAATCGATTTGGCATTTCCTTAAAAAGCTAGAAATAGAAGTACCATACAATCCAGCTATCCCAATCCTTGGAATATATCCTAGAGAAATAAGAGCTGTCACACGAATAGATATATGCACACCCATGGTCATTGCAGCACTGTTCACAATAGCTAAAAGATGGAAACAACCTAGATGACCATCAATGGACAAATGGATAAACAAATTACGGTATATCCACACAACGGAATACTAGGCAATGATGAAGAACAATGATGAGGCCGTGAAACATCGTATAACATGAAGGAAGCTGGATCTTATTATGCTGAGTGAATTTAGTCAGTCACAGAAGGACAAATACTGCATAAGACCACTATTATAAGAACTCAGGAAAAGGTTTAAACACAGACGAAAACATTCTTTGATGGTTACGAGGGTGGGGAGGGAGGATGAGGGTTATTTACTAACTAGATAGTAGATAAGAATCATCTTAGACGAAGGGAAGGACAGCATACACTAGAGGGGAATTCAGCACAACTGGACTAAACCAAAGCTAAGAATTTTCCTGAATATAATCAAACACTTTGAGAAACAGAGTAGCAGGGGTAGGGGTCTGGAAACCATGCTTTCAGGGGACATCTAGGTCAATTGGCATAACAAAGCTTGTTAAGAAAATGTTCTGCATCCTACTTTGGTAAGTGGCATCTGGGGTCTTAAAAGCTTGCAAGCGGCCATCTAAAATGCATCAGTTGGTCCCAACCACCTGGAGTAAAGGAGAATGAAGAACACCAAAGACACAAGGGAAGTATTATCCCAAGAGACAGAAAGGGCCACATAAACCAGAGACTTCATCAGCCTGAGACCAGAAGAACTAGACGGTGCCTGGCTACCACCAATGACCACCCTGACAGGGAACACAATAGAATCCCAGATGGAGCAGGAGAAAGGTGGGGTGCAGAACTCAAATTCTAGTAAAAAGACCAGACTTAATGGTCTGACTGAGACTGGAGGAACCCCAGAAAGCGTGGCCCCTGGATTCTCTATCAGCTCAGAACTAAAACAATTTCCGAGGCCAACTCTTCAGACGGGGATTGGACTGGACTGTGGGACATAAATTGATACTCGCGAAGAGTGTGCCTCTTAGCTCAAGTAGATACAAGAGACCAAAGTGGCAGCTTCTGTCCAGAGGTGAGATGGGAAGGCAGAGAGGGTTGGAGCTGGTTGAATGGACATGGGGGATCAGGGGTTGAAAGGAGGAGTGTGCTGTCACAGTATGGGGTGTGCAGTAAGGGTCACATAACAATGTATGTATAAAATTTTGTATAGGAGACTAACTTGAAATGTAAACTTCATTTAAACTACAACAATTAAAAAAAAAAAGTAGGACTAACCAACTAGCTTCCTTATACTTCCTTATACTTCTCATTCTGACAAAGTTGTAGAAAAGATCAAACATTGGATCATGTTGAATAACTCCTGCCTCATCTTTCACCAATAATTGATATATTGCTGGTGATATTTTGTGTGTTTCTATTGCTACCTCACACCATGTATTATT
Source organism: Dugong dugon (assembly GCA_030035585.1). Lineage (NCBI taxonomy): Eukaryota > Metazoa > Chordata > Mammalia > Sirenia > Dugongidae > Dugong > Dugong dugon. The sequence goes on along the minus strand of CM057472.1, from coordinate 13,479,088 downwards.
AGCAGTGTCCTCTTTACTACTGGGGACAGAGTCATCAACATCTTTAAGACTAACAAGACTTCAGAACCAATTTAGAACGCTTATCCTTACAATTTTTTTTTCTCTAGAATTACTCTCAGTACCAAATGTCTTATGCTGGGTTCTCTAGAAAGCAGAACCAGTGAAGCATATATATTATGTATAAAACCCATTGCTGTCAAGTCGATTCTGACTCATAGGGACACTATAGGACAGAGTAGAACTGCTCCATAAGATTTCCAACGAGCGGCTGGTGGATTCGAACTGCCAATCTTTTGGTTAGCAGACAATCTGTTAACCACTGCACCACTAGAGCTCCCATATATATATATATATATATATGGAGAGAGAGAGAGATTTATCTCAAGGAAATGGCTCACGTGGTTGTAGAGGCTGGCAAATCCCAAGTCTGTGAGTCAGACATCAGGCTGGAGGCTACTCCTGACTCATGTAGCTGCAGGGACTGGTGAACCCAAGATTGGCAGGTAAAATGGCAACCTGCTGGCTCACAGGCTGAGGAGGTGAATAAATCCCAAGATCAGGAGGCAATACGGCAGGCTGCTGGCTCAAGTTCCAAGAACCGGAGGTCAGATGATGTGCCAGGTGCAGGATCCAGAGTTAGCAAAAGCCAGCAAAGTTTGCCAGAACATACATAAATATTGGATGCAGGCCACACCCTCAAGGAAACACCCCTTACAACTGATTGGCTGATCACATCAGATCACATCACAGGAGTGATTACATTATATCACAAAATGGAGGGTAACTACATCATTACATAACTACCAAACTACATCATTACATAACTGCCAAACCACTGAGAATCATGGCCCAGCCAAGTTGACACATCACCTTAACTATCAAGGTTCCTATCCCTAAATTTTGATGTTCAATCTCTGTCTTAGTAATCTAGTGGTGCTGTGACAGACATACCCTAGTGGATGGCTTTAACAAACAGAAATTTATTTTCTCACAGTCTAGTAGGCTACAAATCCAAATTCAGGACATCAGATCCAGGAAAAGTCTTTCTCTGTCGGCACTAAAGGAAGTTCTGGATGTCATCAGTCTTCCTTTGGTCTGGCTGCTTCTCAGCTCAGGGACCCTGGGTCCAAAGGATATGCTCTGCTCCCAGCACTGCTTTCTTGGTGGTATGAGGTCTCTCTGTCTGTCTGCTCACTTCTCTCTTTTATATCTCAAAAGAGATTGGCTCAAGACACAATCCATTCTTGTAGATTGAGTCCTGCCTCATTAACATAATTGCTGCCTATCCCACCTCATTAACATCATAGAGGTAGGATTTATAACACATAGGAAAATCACATCAGATGACAAAATGGTGCACAATCACACAATATTGGGAATCATGGCCTAGCCAAATGGATACACATATTTTTTGGGGACACAATTCAATCCATGACAACATCTCATAAGCACATTGCATCTTTGGTAATCTAATATTTGTTTACAGATGTGTGAATTATTTAAAGCATAGAGTATAAAAAGCATTAAAAAAAACTAATGGAGATAAAACCTACATGTGATGTGAAATAATTTTAATGTTAGATATTACATGTGTATTTTTATTCTAATAAGCACTTTTGTGTTCCACATTGGATTTTATTAGTGTTTGTCATCAATCTATTTTAAGCAGAAGCAAATTTTAGGAGTGTATTTCTTGAGATAAAATGCTAATACTCTGGAATAATCAACATCTTCATCCCTAGGAGATAAAAATTTAAACCTAATACTTGTATTCAGAAATATTTAGCAGTGATATTTTAGTTTATTAATTCATTCATTCATTCAAAAATATTTTAATATCTTCTGAGTATGAGGGACTATTCCTAGGCCCCAGAAGGAAAAAGATAGTCTCTGTTCTCAAATTGCTGAATGTTTTGACTCATGGAAAATCTGGGTAGAATGTGCACTTTGAAATGAGTCATAGGTTTCAACCACTCCCTTGGCAACACTTTTAACTCCTTTGTGTCCTTTTTCACCCACCAGGCAAACAACTATCAGTCCTACACTTGGATTTAATCCTGTTTAATAAATTTATACAATTGTGTGGATTGATGCACACTATAAATATACTCCCTGTTATGGATTTAATTGTGCCCCCCAAAAAAATGTGTGTCAACTTGCCTAGGCCATGATTCTCAATATTGTGTGACTGTCCACCATTTTGTCATCTGATGTGATTTTCCTGTGAGTTGTAAATCCTACTTCTATGATGTTAATGAGGTGGGATATGCAGCAGTTATGTTAATGGGGCAGGACTCAATCTATAAGATTAGGTTTTCTCTTAAGCCAATCTCTTTTGAGATATAAAAGAGAGCAGTGAGCAGAAAGATGAGGAGACCACATACCACCAAGAAAGTAGTGCCTGGAGAAGAGCATGTCCTTTGGATCCAGGGTTCCTGCTAGGAGAAGCTCCTAGACCAGGGGAAGATTGCTGACAAGGACCTTCCTTCAGAGCCAACAGAGAGAGAAAGCCTTCCCCTAGAGCTGGTGCCCTGAATTCAGACTTCTAGCCTACTAGACTGTGAGAGAATAAATTTCTGTTTGTTAAAGCCGTCCACTTGTGGTATGTTACAGCAGCACTAGATAACTCTCCCAGACCTAAATCCCACTAAAACTACTGCTGTCAAGTTCGATTCCAACTCACAGCAACCCTAAATACCACACTTCAATTCTATTACATGCGCCTCTCCCATTCTCAGTAGATATTCCAAACCTTTACTATGTTCTCTGGGCAGATCACAGAGAAAATAGAAGCCATTGGGTGTCAGCTCCCTCAGCTTTTCTGGATTTATCTACATTTGCATCCTCTGGTTAAGGTTTTCTCTCTCCCTCCCATAACTAGCTAAGCAACTAGAGAGAAAAGTAATGTTTTCATCTCATCAATTGCATTTACTTTGAACCCACTGTAAAAGGATACTTTTCTCATTGCTTCAGAAAAAGAGGTGCATCTTCTGACCAAGTCTAATCCACACATTTGTCCTTTGATCTGACTTTCTCTCTCCTTTTTCAGGGCCTTGCTACATCAATTATCATCTTTCTTGTAACTTTAGCCTCTGTGTGTAAGTGTGGTTTCTTTTCCCTTAGCAAACTGTCATGCTAAGCTTCCAGAAAGAACAAATTTACTATTTCCACTTTCTCACTTTTTATTTCCTCCTCGACCTCCTCTTTGATTTCTACCTTACCCTCCACTGAAATGTACTAATGATGTCCTCACCTTTTAAGCGTTATTTGCAGACACTCTTCAGGTCTTATTTAATCTGTTATCTGTGTGTGATACTACTGACCAGTCCTTTGAATGTCTCTCCTCTTTTGGGTTTCTGTGATACGCCTTTCTCCCTTCTCTTCTTTTTAATTTTCAAGGTCCTTCACTGGATTGTCTTTTTCCTGCCGTTAAGAGTCCGACATTTCCAGGATTCTGTCCTTGGGTCTTTTCTCCTATTCTAGATACTCTGGATGATCTCCTCTATGCACTGGTCTTCCCTTCCCACATACCCACTAATACCTCCCAGTGAGTATGTGGGAAAGGAAACCCCATACACAGATCTTTCTAGTGTAGACCTTTATTCTGAGCTCCAGGTCCTATTCCCAACTGACTGTGGGCATTATCTGGAAGTGCAAAGGCATCGTAGACTCAACACAATTATCACAATTCAGTCAGCCAAGCTATTCAGGATTCTTCCCTCTTCCTCATCTCATCTTGTTCCTTCCATTGGCCTTTTACCTAGTTATTAAATAACTATTTCAACAAAGGTAGCTCAATTGGATAATTTAGTAAAATTTCTATCTTTAGGTCCTATGACCACTGCTTTTGGGTATGTTTTAGGGTTGTGGAAGAAAACAGAAGCAGCCTAGCCTCCATGACAAAATTGCTACCAGGTTTCCTTTTCTAGTCATCATCTACCACTCCTGTAGCCCAGTGTCTTCTCTGTGATCCTTAGCAGGTAGAAGGGCCACCATCTGCCACTACAAATGTCAGGTTTCTGATAACACACCAAAAATTTGGAATTATCACTCTTCCTAAGGTACACTATGAGTCGGAGCTGACTTGATGACAACAGTATTTTTTGGTTTTAGGGCACTCCAAGCCCCTTTGTAACTCACTGTCTAGAGGAAGCAGCTATGCATATTAAGAGGTAATGTATTTTCAGTAAAAATGAACTTAATTTCAAATAAAAACATCTAATATTGCCGTTGTAGGGCAGGTCTATTTCCTAGTAACAATCAAGGTGTTCAACAACAGCCTTTTAAAAATAAAGCTCATAGATCTGACCACTGTAGTGTGTCATCTTGTAGCCACATAGGAATACTACCCAATAGTTTAGAAGAATGTAAAAATATACTACCTTGGTTCTTTTGGTCAACTTTTTGGACCCATAGGATCATTTTTTAAAAATTAGAATAATATTAAAAAGATCCAGATTCCCATTACCAAGTGCACTAACCGGGAAAGTTAAACAGGTTTCAATTGTTAAAGAGGACTTATAAGACCAAAAGAAGAATGCTTATTAATCTATGGTGTGTTGAAGAGAAAGGACACAGTATAGCAACAGCAATAAAGTAAGGATACACAATGCCACCTAAGACTGCCTCACAGTAAGGAGTCCAGAGCAACTAGGTAAGAGCTCCATTTGTTATCCTTCTGTGAGGGCACAATAGACACATTTTCTCAGATTGATTAGGAACCACTGATGTATGCATGGAGCACCTCAAAACCAAGAAGTCCAAAATGGAGTTTCAATCAGGGTTTTTTATAAGCTATTAATCATGAAGGAATACTCTTGTTATGCAACCAGCTCCAATGGCAGAGCCCTCTAGGGGTCTCACTGGGACAAGGTGCAAATCATCAATCTCACTGATACCAATAAACAATGCCAACAAGCTTGTTCTGGGTCTCTACTTATTCTGGAGTTTATTATTTGCATATACATTGAAGATACTGCCTGAAACTTTTAAAAAAAACTAGGTAAAATTTTCCATATAATTTTGTGAACAGCCTTAATTTTCTACGATAACAACTATCTCTGAGGTAAAAGGGGAAACTTCAGTTTGGTCCCTATTATGGCTTGAATTCTGTCCCCCCAAAATATGTATTGTAAATCCTAACCCCCTAGTGGCACAGTGGGTAAGTGTTCGGCTGCTAACCAAAAAGTCGGCAGTTCCAATCCACCAGCTGCTCCTTGGAAACCCTAGAGGGCTGAATCAACTCAACAGCAATGTATTTTATACCTGTGGTTGTTATCACATTTGGGAATGGGTTTTCTTTGTTAGGTTAAGAGGTCACATCAGTGTAAGGTGTGTTTTAAACCAATTGCCTTTGAGATATAAAGAAAAGCAGATTAGGTACAGAGAAGCAAGCAAAGATGGGAGAAGAGAGATGCCAAGCCCCATGAAGACTGCCCAGGAGCAGAAGCTCAAAAGTGACAAGGACCTTCCTCCAGAGCTGACTGAGAGAGATAGCCTTCCCTCAGAGCCAGCACCCTGAATTTGGATTTCTAGCCTCCTAAACTGTGAGAAAACAAATTTCTGCTCATTAAAGCCACCCATTTGTGGTATTTCTGTTATAGCAGCACTAGATAACTAAGACAGTCCCTTCTAATTATCACGAATGGTAAACTCTGTTTTAGTGAGGTCTACACTGCACATAAAGGTTGGGTGGTACTTTTATGGAAGTCAGAAAAATTGGTCCCCAGGTCAAAGCTGAGACACTGAGGTGAGCATTTTCATCCTCACAGCCTGTCCTTGGGCTCCACGATACAGAGATCATGGCTTTCAAAAGGACCTGACAAACCTTCCACTTGTGTCCCTACAGGAACTGTTTCCATAACCAGACTGCCAGCATTTCACTGTGCATAGGATAAGAAGAAATCTTTGCACAAAGGGAGAATGTCTTCAGTTCTGCGAGACATTCTAAGTCGAAAATCGTTCCAGTGATTTTCCCCTATGTCTGACGCATCAACATATTTCTTCTTTCTACTAGACATTTCTATTAGCATATAAATATGGAATTATTTCTCCCATAAAAAAAAAACTCTGTCAACCCCATTTCTCTTTCTATCTCCTGCGACATTTCTGCTCCCTCTGCAGAAAAACTCCTCAGAATAATCACCTATCTTCCCAGTTTCCAATTCCTCTCCTCCCATTCGCTCCTGTACCCACTCACTCAGGCTTCCCCACACCTCTCCACACAAACTGCCCTTGTTAAAGTTACCACTGTCCTCCATAGTGCAAAATCCAAGTCATATCTCATTCTTTATCCCCTCCCCCTTGACCCATCAGTGGCATTTGACAGTTATCACTTCTTTTCCCTCAAGACATTTTCTTCCTCTGGCTTTCTTCTGTCCTCAGTAGCAGCTACTTGCTTTCCTTTGCTGTTCCTCCTGTCTCTCTGACTTAAACACAGGAGTGCACCAGGGCTCAGTCTGGGGCTCTTGTCTTCTCTATCTACATTTTCTCCCTTGTGAATCTCATTTAGTCTCATGTCTTTCATTACCATGTGTATACTCCCAAATTTCTATTTCCGGCCCAGATTTGTCTACACTTATATATTCTACTGCCTACTCAACATCTCTACTTGGATGTCTAGTAGTCACCTCAGTCTTCACATGCCCCAAACTGAACTCCTGATCGTTCCCCTAAAATCTAATCGTTTAGTTAATTCTATCCTTCTAACTGTTCAGACTAAAAACCTGGGACTCATCCTTGACTCTTCTCTTTCTCTTACATTTAATCCACCAACAAATCTATTCTACCTTTGAAATATATCCAGAATCCAACCACTTCTCACCACCTTCTTGTTACCATCCTGATCCAAGCCACAATCATCCCTCACCTGGATGATTGAAAAAGTCTCCTAACTAGTCTCCCTGCTTATGCCCATGACCCTTTTTGGGTTATTCTCAACCCTGCAGCTAGAATAATGCTGTTAAAACAAAAGTTAGATCGTGCCACACCTAACTCCCAACTCATTCAAAGTAGAAGTCAATGTTTTTACAGAAGTCTCCCCACCCTGACCCCACTACCTCCTCACTTCATCTCCCCCTCGCCCCTTCACTCCAGCCGTATTGGCCTCTTTGCTATTCCCAGAACACCCCAGACGTATTTTCACCACAGGACATTTGCTCTTGCTTTTCTTCTTCTAGAAGGCTGGTCCCCAGATATCAACATGGCTTGTGTCCTCACTTCCTTCAGTTCTTTACTTAACTGTGAGTCCTTCCTTAACCACATTATTTAAAATTGCAAGTTCCACCCACCAGCCTACCACCTGATACTCGCTATCCTTCTTCCATGATTTATTTCTCTCCATTGCATTTACCACCAGTTATTATTTATTTTGCTTACTGTCAGTCTTCCTCCACTAGAATGTGAATACATGAGGGCAGGGATTTTTGTCAGTTTTGTTCACTGCCATGTCCTCAGATAGTCACTGGCATATAATACATACTCAATAAATAGTGATTGAATATACCAATAAGAAGCTAAGAAAAAAAAGTCAGAGTCCACTTAATACAATGCTTAGAAACAAAGAGCCAGAATTTTTACCACTGTCTAAAAGTTGCAAAAGGGTTGCTGCCCCGCTTCCACTCTGGAAACACCAGCCTCCCAACCACTACTTACTATCACCATTCTGATAGACAAGGAACTATCTATTCATACCTACGCTTCTCTTACTAACTGGATGACAAATGCTCAAACTGGTTCCAGTAAGAAGTAAAAAAAACACAACCATTTCACATATAATACTTCTACACTTCCAGATACTTTCACACAAGTTTCTTTTATTCTCTATTCTACGTAACTGTCCAAAGTTTAACTTTCGCATAAAGTTCTAAAAGGGAACTCTATGGCCCTGGAGACACTTATCTTTGGAGAAGTTCTTGCAGCACACATAGTTCTCATAGTTGCTGTCAGTGATGCTTTCAGTGAAGAAAGGAACAAGTCGGCTTCAGCTCCTCTGGGAGCATAGAGAATTCCTAAGAAATTATTATAATTGGAAAAACTGCTGCCACAGGTGGAATTTAGAGTTTAGTCCCTGCCATGGTTTGAATTATGTCCCCCAAAAAATGTGTGTATCAGTTTGGCTGGGCCATGATTCTTGGGTATTGTATGATTTTCCTATATGTTGCAAATCCTGCCTCTATGATGTTAATGAGGGAGGATGGGTGGCAGTTATGTTAGTAAGGCAGAACTGGATCTACAAGACTGGATTGTGTCCTGAGGCAATCTCTTGAGATATAGAAGACAGATGTAAGCAGAGAGACAGGGGGACCTCATACCATCAAGAAAGCAGTGCCAGGAGCAGAGCGTGTCCTTTGGACCAGGGTCTCTGCGCAGAGAAGCTCCTAGTCCGGGGGAACGCTGAAGAGAAGAAGGCCGACAGAGAGAAAAAGTCTTCCCCTGGATCTGACACCCTGAATTTGGACTTTTAGCCTACTCTAACTGTGAGGAAATAAACTTCTCTTCGTTAAAACCATCAACTTGTGGTGTTTCTGTTATGGCAGCACTAGATGACTAAGACAGTCCCTGTGATGGTTAATATATGTGTCAACTTGGCTAGGCTATGATTCCCAGTGGTTTGGCCAAACACTAGACTAGTTGCTATTCCATAATGTATTGTAACATAATGTAATCACATTCCATAATGGAAGCTAATATAATCAGTCAGTTGAAAGGGGGGTTTCCTTAGGGTGTGGTCTGCCCACAGACTATACAAATAGATATTTTGGTAGATAGCTCTCTCTCTCCTCTGCCCTTTTCCTGTTGCCTGACCTTTGGATCTTGGGACATAAACCTGCAAAATTCTGTAGCCCACTGCCTTGACCCAGTGGCATCACTCCGCAGGTGCAGGGGGTGCAGATCAAACCAGATGACACTGTCAGAGGGGGTGACACCAAAATGACTTTACTTAACTGTGAGTCCTTCCTTAACCATGTTATTTAAAATCACAAGTTCCACCCATCACCCTACCACATGATACTCCCTATCCCTCCTCCATGATTTATTTATAAATAACAACAAAAACATTTTTCATAAGCCCAGTGGACATGTATCAATATACCTACAAGGCTAAAACTCTATGCTAATTTACTTTTTGAAACTTCTAATTCACTCCAGGAAACCCTGGTGCCATAGTGGTTAAGAGCTACAGCTGCTAACCAAAAGGTCAGCAGTTCGAATCCACCAGATGCTCCTTAGAAACCGTATGGGGCAGTTCTACTCTGTCTATAGGGTCACTATGAGTTGGAATTCACTTGATGGCAACAGGTTTGGTTTTCTGGGTTTTTTTAAATGCACTCCATGGTGTTTTCAATCGCCTCATATGCGTGTGAAAGCTGGACAATGAAGAAGGAAGATTGAAGAAGAATTAATGTCTTTGAATTATGGTGTTGGCAAAGAATATTGAATATACCATGGACTGCCAGAAGAATTAACAAATCTGTCTTGAAAGAAGTACAGCCAGAATGCTCATTAGAAGCAAGGATGGCAAAACTTTGTCTCACATACTTTGGACATGTTATCAGGAGAGACCAGTCCCTGGAGAAGGACATCATACTTGGGAAAATAGAGGGTCAGTGAAAAAGAGGAAGACCCTCAATGAGATGGATTGACACAGTGGCTGCAACAATGGGCTCAAACACAGCAACAATTGTGAGGATAGAGTAGGACCGGGCAGTGTTTCATTCTGCTGTACATAGGGTCATTATGAGTTGGAACTGACTCGACATCACCTAATAACAACAGTGCGCTCTGGTCAGAGCTGTCATTATTACCCAATTACAATGATGCTTTGAATCATATTGTTTCCTCTGCATGAGCTACCAGCATGCGCTGTTATTTTTATTGCTCCCATTGTTTTTACAGCCGCTGATACTGTCAAATTTTCTGGTGTTTTAGCTACCATATTGTGATAATTAGTATTTGTGAACCTATATCAATAACTTTTTTGAGAATAAAGTAGTAATTAAAGGAAATGATGGAGGGATACATGGGAATTACGATTTATGAGTAACATTAGTATAAAAAACATTACAAAGGATTCTGCATGGTCTAGTACAGGAGGAGGTCCATGGGGGGTGGTGACATCATGAGTTACTGCCCTGGGTGACACCCAACCCTAGTGACGCCACTGGCCTGACCTACAGATTTTGGACTTGCCAGCCCCTCACAATCCCGTGAGCCTGAAGGAGTCTCCAGCCTGTTGTCTGATCTATGGATTTTGGACTTGCCAGCCCCCACAATCATGTGAGCCAGTCCTTCCAAGTAAATCTCTCTCTCTCTCAATATATATATATACGTACATACATACATATATATCACTGGTTCTATTTCTCTAGAGAACTTTGACTAAGACAATCACTACGGAAGTTCCTTAGTGCAGTGTGCCTTCTGCTTTTTATAAACCAGCACCTCTATAGGTTCTTTGAAGATGTGAGGTGTGTTTTCTACCCTTTTTTCCAGTGAGTCTGAGTAAGGTGCTTTGCAAACAATGGGTATTTAAAAAATGTTGCACATCAATGTGGGGTAGGGAAGGTGAGGAAGGAGGATTAGGAGAAAGGAATTTAAGATAGCCATGTGTCCTATATGCTACCGGTTTATAAGAAGAAATCCTGAAAGGATTCTTAATTTAACACTATTAGTATCTCTACCTTCTTCTTTGCAAATTGATATTTTTACTCTGTTGTACTCTTACTATCAATCTTTGCAGTCTTTTATACCTTAAATTCATTCTAATATTCTCTTCTTCCCCAAACATAACCTGCCAAACACAGTTAACTATATTCTAATAAAAGGAAATAGGTTTCCTCTAGGACTTAAAATGTTTTTAGGAACTCTACCTGAAAATATTGTGACAAAGAAGTATGGAGAAATCAGTTTGCATTTATGTTTTAACATTACTTACTACTGAATGTAATTTTGAAATGTCCTTTTCTAGAAAAGATGAATGATAAGATCCTTTTTTAAAAAGTCAAATGGTGCGATAGAAATCTATTAGAATTAGTACTAAGGAAACTCATGAATTCGTGAAGAAATGTTTACAAATAAATGCAAATATTTGATGCAAATTAGAAACTCAAATTTAAGCTTCAAAGAAAAAAATTCTAAAAGTAGGAGAGCTTGAAGATAGAGGAGTAACTTTCCTATTGGAAAAAATAGTCAAAAAGGAGTATTCTTCCCCTATTTCTTCTTTGGCTGAGGAAGGAAAACCACTCTTAGTACTCAGAGGTATGATCAGATATACTGGGAAAGGTCATCTAAAGCTTATTCAAGATTAGCAGACACCAGACTTTGAGAGATTATTTCACTGACTCTATAAAAGCCTCAATGGAAAAAACAATTGGTTTTGATACTTGATAATGCCACTGAAGGTCTCAGAATTATGAATAGGGTCTTTAGAAGACCAAATGCAAGAAAGGTTCAGGGTGAATTTGAAAAATTTGTTTTTCTTAAGGGTTGGATAAAATGAGTATGGATATAATTAATTACACCTAAGTTTTTATTCTTTGAAACCTCTACTAACTGTGTATAATTCTTTAAAGTTAGTGATAATTCTAGGAATTGTTTATGTTTAGTTCCTTTGGCAGAGTGCTATTAAAAACGAATCAAAAGCTTACCAATCCTGGACTCAGCCATTGCCTGTCAGAAGGCACTTAGTGATAGCTTAGTTAATAATTAGGTGGAAATAAACAGTTTTTGGAATGCTGTCTTTGCAAACTTAAGCCAAAATCTATCATAAGATAGCAAAAGTCCAAACTTTTTTTGATATATTTTTTACGAGAATCTAGTTCCTGTCCTTCCTTAATAATTTGTTTTTCTCCTTCTGATTATCGATCTTCTATAACTTAAAAAATTTCAATGAATAAAAACACATATTCTTAAGAAACATCCTTTTGTTCTACCTTCCATTACAAATCCTGAACATGAATGGATCTATTTATCAAAAATGTGGGGAATTACTATCGTTTCTGTTTCTATTCTCCTGATTCCTGCTAACGATTATAAATTTAGTATTCATTATTTTCATTCTGTGGAAATAAACCTTCTCTCAAGGGCTTCACTTTTTTTTTTTTAAGTAAACCCGTTTCTAAAATCATCTGTAATCCTACATAGGTTTAATAGGAGAAAAGAGAAGTGGGGATTTTCTCCTTACACTCAGGCAGGCCTTCTAACATGACCCCGATGCAACCCAGATTGGAAAACCCACAAAAAGCAAATGTGATAACTTCTGCTTTTACCTAAAGAAAGAGAAAATATATGTGAGAAGTTAAGTTCCTCCCACCGGAAGTCTTCCCATCATCCTAATTATGTGCAAAAAAAAAAAAAAATCTTAAGAAAAGCACAGAGATAAGTGGCAGACTAGGGAAGCTGGCCTTCTTTACACTATGGATTTGAAAAATATTATGTGACTGTTTTTGGAATCAATAAAATCTCTAATTCTTGGGGTAGGGAATTAATTGGGGAAGGAATATATTATCAGTTCTAAAGGGCTGGAGATCAAGTCTGTGGCTATTTCTTTATTTCTCTTTCTCCTCCTCTTGACTTACAGAAATTTTAGCCTTGTTAGCACCTCCAGCAGAGGCTGACCAAAGGAAAAGAATTATAGTTCAAAATAGTTGACTCTTCTCTTTATAGCAGCTTTGCTAAAATATTTAATATGGAGAAATAAAATTATTGGCTATAGTAAAAATTTAACATCAGTCACAATCAGTCTTGTCCATGAAATTAAATAACTGGTTTGTTATTTATGCTATTCCATCTTCCAGAATCCCACAAATTCTTTTTTATTTGTAATTACTTATAATTTATTGTTAGAATACTTCAGGTAGTTTTATAGGTTTTATTATAACTTCTGTGTTTATTTGTTATAAAGCAGTTTCATATTTTTTGTGGACTAATAAGACTGTCACAAACAAGCCACTTTAATGAGAGAGTGATAACAATAGTAATAAAGAGACTGAAAAAGCTAATTTTTAACAACGTAGGCTTCAGAAGCATCAGGGCAAAAGAAAACCATAAGATGTGTCTTCTTTTATAAGCATCAGCTCAGTGTTTGCCTCCATGTTAAACCCAATACACTAAAAAGGATTATATAATTCTCTTCCATATTTACTCTGAACATGGGCTGGTTTGGATATGACTTTGTATGCTGCTATGGTTCCCAGGGCCGGATAAGGAATTGAGAAGGGGACAACAGCAAAGTATCTAAGATGATGAATGCTAGGTCTGAATTCACCACCATTTCCCTCCAGGATTCTTTCCTCAGATTTCCTTTCCTGTCTTTCTTAAGACTCCGTCTTTTTATTCTTTGAATCCAGCCCTTCTGAGACACAGAAAGACTCCAGGGGGACTATTCATCATTTAATTCTTGTTAATGCTCCTTCTACTAGTAAAAACAGTTACAGGGTAACAGCATCAAAAACTAACGTGTTCTTGGATATGGGACTGCAGTTAAAAATACTCTGTGGACAATAATAACTTACACATACAAATCACTTTGCACTTTACAAAGCACGTTCATAACTGTCTTATTTGCTCTTCTTAATACCCTGTATAGTAGACAAGGAATACTGGTCCAGATACAAAGATGAAACAGCCTCAACCAGGCTAAGTGACCTGCTGCAGGCCACAAGGAGCCCTGGTGGCACAATGACTAAAGCGATCGACTGCTAACCGAAAGGTCGGCTGTTTGAAACCACCAGCAGCTCTGTGGGAGAAAGATGTGGCAGTCTGTTTCCGGAGAGATATACAGCCTTGGAAACCCTATGAGGTCACTAAGAGTTGGAATCGACTCAACGGAGTGGGTGGTGGTGGTGGCTTAAGGACACACTGTCCAAAGGTAATAAAGACAAGGATCCAAGTTTTCTAACATCTTGCATCCAGTCCAGTGCATCTTTCTACTATACCATACTGTCTCTAAGGAGATAAACTCAGCTGTTAAACCTACCTTCAGGACTAGCTACTGCACGAAGCCTATATTGTAAAGGACACGCATCACACAAACAAAGAAAATAGTTATTGGTAAATGGTGGGAAGAACCAGAAACAAAGTTCTGTAGTTTTCTCAGTGGGTTAGTTCTTAAAGAGAAAAAAAAGTACGACACCAAAAGATGCCATTATGTATAGTATAATAAATTTTAAAATCACTCAGCACCCCTCCTTTTTTTCCTATGACCCCATTTGTTTTCTCAGTTAGTACTGAGACTGAACTAGCAGTTCTGGATTAAACTAGTCAGTCTGGATGGGTGTGTTAATACCTTTCTACTCAAGGATAACATGGACATCATCTGGGAGCTTGCTAGAAATGCGGAATCTTAGGCACCACCCAGACCTATTGAATCAGAATCAGCATTTCAGCAAGATCCCCTGAGTGATTCGTGTACATACTAAGGTGTGAGAAACATTATGTTAATACATATTTGCAGATGTATGTGCCAATATCCTTCTGAAAAAGGACGTCATACTAGCATACTCGGAAACCCTGGTGGCATAGTGGTTAAGAGCGACAGCTGCTAACCAAAAGGTCGGAGGTTTGAATCAACAAGCTGCTCTTGGAAACCCTATGGAGTAGTTCTACTCTGTCCTATAGGGTCGTGATGAGTCAGAATCGACTCGACGGCAATAAGTTTGGTTTTTTTTTTTTGGTACTAGCATACTCATTAACAACAACAAAAAACACAGGGTCTGCTTCAGAGTATGGGACGACAGAGAGAAGTAATTAGATCAAAAGGTAAGTGAAAATCAAAACATTTGACTTAGATTCTTGCTAAATCAGCTGTTCAAATGAGCATGAGATGTTGAAGTCATGCTGGCTATTATATCCAGATGTACAAACTTTCATTCCAAATAACTTTCTCCACAGCATAGTGGAAAATACAGAAAAAGATTCCATTTTCATATCCCTTTTGCAAATACAGAACTGCAGAATTCTATTAACTGTTAGGAGCCTCAGTAATCACCTCACCACACATTTCTCTACCCTGGCTGTCTATTAAAATCATCTGAGGAGTTTTTAAAACCTGTGGGAGCACCACCTCCAGAGAGACTCATTTCATTACCTGAGATGAGGTCGGGCTACCCAGAATTTGAATACGCAGCCAGAGTTCAGAACCACTGACCATCAACCTCCTCATTCTAAAGATGAGGAAATTGGGGGTTTACTTATGAAGATACCAATATAGTATATTTAAGTTAAAAACAAAAACCAAACCCATTGCCATCGAGTCAATTCTGACTCATAGCGACACTATAGGACAGACTAGTACTGCCCCCATAGGGTTTCCAACGAGAGCCTGGAGGATTTGAACTGCTGACCTTTGGTTAGTAGCCATAGCTCTTAACCTCTACTCCCCCAGGGTTTCCATTTAAGTTAAAGATGTTCATAAATAATAATTTCTAAAATCTGAAACTTGTTGAACCCGTAAGGCTTAACTATTTAGAAAAATGTTTACCATTTTACCTTTTTACTAGGATCCAAAGGCTGCTCTTGATATTAACTCCGAGAACATGAGTTAACCTTTTTAAGCTATCCTTGAAAGAATTATAAACAAAATATTAACCCAAAGGAGCTGACACTGGGAAGTTTCAAAAGAGTATAACTTGAAATAACGTACTTGACTTCCACTTTTTAACTTTCTTAAACAGAGGGGACGTTAGCATACATTCAAACAGTTAGAAGAGCTATTTTAAGTAGCTTACAAAATTAAGAACCAAGCAAAGATCAACGTCTAAGAGGCAAACAGGTGCTGTGGTGATTTTGTTAAATGACTGCACATTAGCCAATAATCCTTCCACCAAGAGGTGGGCTCTATTCCCTCCTCATGACTCTGGGCAGGCTTGCACTTGCTTATCAATAGAGAAACTTTTTCTGTAAAGAGCTAGACAGTAAATATCTTTGGTTTTGCAAACCATATGGCCTCTGTTGCAACTACTCAACTTGTAGTTGTAGCACGAAAACAGCCATATGCAATACATAAACGAATTGATGTGGTTATGTTCCAATAAAACTTCATTTACAAAAACAGGTGGCAGGCTGAATTTGGCTCTGGAGCCATAGTTTGCTATTCTTTGCAACAAAGTATGGAAGAAGTAATGCTGTGACTTCTGAGACTAGGTTGTAAGAAACCACACAGCTCTCAGGAGCTCCAACTCGGAATTTAGCTACCATTCGATGAGAAGTTCAAGCCATATCGAGAGGCCACATGTATGTGCTCTGGTTAACGGCCCCAGCTGAGCCCAGCCTTCATGTCATCCCAGCCCAGGTGTCAGACATGTGAGTGATGCCTCCAAATGATTCCAGTTTCCAGCCTTTCAAGTTACCCGTTAGCATGTAAATCTTCCCAGGTGGGGCCCTGGACATCATGGAGCAGAAAGAAAACACCCCCACTATGCCCTATCTGAGTTCCTTACTGACAGAATCTATGAGGATTATAAAATTGTTGTTGTTTTTAATCATTAGGTTTTGTAGTGGTGTGTTACGTGGCAATACATAACTAGAACAGGACTAATTTAAAAAAAAAAAAAACACCCTAAGGGCACATGTAGAAGACTAAAAATTTCAGAAAAGAAATCCGGAGTTAAAGAATTCAATTAAAAATATTTATGAAATTTAATAAAATAATTATGCTTTTCTTACAAGTCATAAATTTAAAGGAACTTATAATATCTTATCTATATTCATAACAGAAAAACTCTAGTATAATACATAAAACATTGGTTACTAATCAATTTGGGATTGTGCTCTGACAATGGCTTCACAGATGTTTTGATATAACAAATCTGGGACTAGTTACCAACTAGTCATTAAATATTAATTTGATTGAAAATAGTAAATAATTATTAATCAACTAATTTATTCCAACTGGCCAAACCAGTTTTTGAGTGTGTGTAGAATGTTGACTGCTTGACCATGCTATGGTTTCAGATACTTTGTAAGTAATACTAAGATAAAATTTACAAAGCTAGCCTATACCATAAAAGCTTTCTAACTTTAAGTAGTATGGTCTATGCTATTAGTACGTTTAAATTATTATAAAATTTAACCTAATAAAGATTCACTAATGCTGAACTTGAGGAATGCGTGGATGTCATAGATTGAATTGCATCCCCCAAAAATATGTGTATCAATTTGGCTAGGCCATGATTCCTAGTATTGTGTGATTTCCACCATTTTGTCTTCAGATGTGATTTTTCCTATGTGTTATAAATCCTATCTCTATGATGTTAATGAAGTGGGATTAGTGGCAGTTACATTAATGAGGTAGGACTCAATCTACAAAATTAGATTATATCTTAAGCCAATCTCTTTTGAGATATAAATGACAGAAGCAAGCAGAGAGACAGGGGACCTCATACCACCAAGAGAGCAGAACCGGGAACAGAGTGCCTCCTTTGGATCCAGGGTTCCTGCGCAGAGAAGTTCCTAGACCGGGGAAGATTGATGACAAGGACCTTCCCCTAGAACCACCAGAGAGAGAAAGCCTTCCCCTAGAGCTGTGTCTTAGGGTGGGTTCTCTAGAGAAGCAAAACCAGTAAAGTGTGTAAATATATATATAGAGAGAGATTATTTCAAGGAAACAGCTCACGTGACTGTAGAAGCTAGAACATCCCAAGTTCATGGATCAGGGTAGAGGCCTCTCCCAAGTCACACAGCTGCAGGAGCTGGCAAGCCCAAGATCAGCAGGTTGGAGAGCAGGGCTCCCGCTCACAGGCTATGCAGATCAACGAATCCCAGGTTCAGCAGATAAGCTGACAGTTCAAGTCCCAAGGACGGGAGATGAGACAACAGGAAGCAGCCGCAGGATCCAGAAAGAGCAAAAACCCAGAACGCCTGCTTATATACAGATGCAGGCCACACCCCCAAGGAGACTCCCTTTCATCTGATTGGCTACTCACAGTATATTCAATCATGGGAGTGATTACATTAAAACACTGATCATGGCCCAGCCAAGTTGACACACACTCTCAACCATCACAAGCTGGCACCCTGACTTTGGACTTCTAGCCTCCTAGACTAGGAGAGAATAAATTTCTGTTTGTTAAAGCCATCCACTTACAGTATTTCTGTTATAGCAGCACTAGATAACTAAAACAGTAGATTAGGTTGTAAGTGTCTAAACTTCCTGCCTGGAGTGTCTACCTGCATTGGGCTTCTGGGAGGCTGAGTTGGATATGGGACTGTGTCTGGATTGGCCTGCATGATACAGAGTTTGGATTGAAGAAAATATACAAGTTTCATTCAGAGGTGCAAATAAATAAAGACTGGGCACAGAAAGACAGAAACCAGGCATGAGACAAAGTTCAATCTTAAGCCTTTAACATAGAACAAGCATTTAGAAGACAGGCTAAAAAAATTTTGGAGCTATTTCAAGAGTTATTGGAGCATAACTGCAGGGACTTTATCTAGGGAAGGAAGCTGTTCAAAAGACACTGCTTCCTGAAATTACACTTGCACACTCTGACATTGCTGACAGCTGCATGCCCAGGCCCCTTATTAGCTCTCCGTGGTTACATTCTTAGAACTAGTTGTTGTCCAGCAATATTCTACATTCACAAGCAAAAAGTAGATAGGCAAATTACGCGTAGGTAGGACATCAACCACAAGTTAAAGTATCAGACTAGTAGGTTAGACAAACTAATTTGTCTGAGGATGACAAATATTACTGGCTTCATTAGATTTCTCACAACTTTGGCACTATTGACATTTTGGACAAGATAGTTCTTTGTTGTGGGAGGCTGCATTGTAGGATGGCTAGTAGCATCCCTGGTCTCTATTCACTAGATGTTGGTACAGACCTACCCCATCCCCAGTCATGACAGTCAAAAATGTCTTCAGACACTGCCAAATGTCCCCTGGGGGCAAAATCACCCCCAATTGAGAACCACTAGGTTAGAAATAGAATTAATGTGATGCCCTTACCTCGTCCTCTCTTAGAAGACATATTAGGAGGCTGCTACTTAGGAAGTGGTGGTTATTCTTGCTGATAATACACTTAAAGTGTTTCCTGTGCTGGGCCTGATTACTGACTGTTAGGCAACCCCTGCATCCTGGCCCAGTACTAAAGTATGCATTCTACTGGACTCTGCAATACATATCCACACTACTCTGAGGAGCCAGTTCCAAGGTGAGCTGTCTTCAAGTGGATAGGTTTGGCTCCAGGTCTCCACAGATACATCCAAGGGGAGATCTCAGAAGATTCTGGCTCTGTTGGGGTCTCCGAAGGATCCTTTCAGTGCATTGAACCTGAAAGTAACACACATTCCTCAAAGGCTGTCAGATATCTGAAAATAGTAGGGGTTAGCCCAATTCCAGGAATCCCCAGGTGGTGCAAATGGTTAAGCACTCAATATTAGTCAAACACACCCAGAGGTGCCTCAGAAGACAGGCCTGGTGATCTGCCTCTGAAAGGTCACAGCCTTGAAAACTCTACGGAGCAGTTCTACCTTGCACACATGGAATGAATCACCGTAAGTTGAATTGACTAGACAGCAACTATCAAGCCTAATTCCAAACTCAATAAACCAACCTGATCTGGACTTTTACGCCCCACAATGATCTCTAAGTTGGCTGAAAATTAGAAAATGTGAGCCAGAATTGTTTCATAGCCCCAGAGCACTGATTAGATTCAACACTGTGGGATATATGCCATTTAAACATGGCTGCACTATTGACAGCTGCAGCCCCCACAGGCCTCTGTGCTGTATACGACATGTTGGAGACTTGTCAGCGATAAGAATGAGATTAGGCACGACTTGTTTTCCCAAACCTATTGCCCTGTTACTGATTGGCTTGTTTACCTGAATTCCTTCTCCCTCGCCCGAAACTTATTGTTACTCACCCAAAGCCCGTTGTTCTGTTATTTGCTTCACTGCTTGCTGTATTGACTATAAATAAACTCCTGAGACTGAAGCTGGGGGTCGACTCCTCAGAGTGACCCTCCTGGCCCCACTTCTCTGTAAGAGTTATGCAGTTGGTTACTGTCTTCGCCATCCCAACATTCGCCGCCGCTGCGACACAACACTGTATCTGAAAAATGCTGCTCTTGCTCACTCATTGAATGTCATATATAAATAGACACTGAAACATTTTGGAATCAAAATATGCCATATCAAGACTAATCATGCTACTCCAATGTCTACCCCTTCGGTGAGAGAAGAAACAGAAGAACAATTTTAAGAAAATATACAAATTGGAATAGGTAGATTTTTT
Source organism: Dugong dugon (assembly GCA_030035585.1). Classification (NCBI taxonomy): domain Eukaryota; kingdom Metazoa; phylum Chordata; class Mammalia; order Sirenia; family Dugongidae; genus Dugong; species Dugong dugon. The sequence goes on along the minus strand of CM057472.1, from coordinate 13,458,850 downwards.
TGTTGTTTTTGGAAAACTGGTTGTCAGAAGTAGAATCTGGAGGCATAGGGATGCATTCTAGGTGAAAAGGTATTCACCATACATCTCTTGATACAGAAGCATCAAGAGAATGTTTTCATGCACACTAGAGTATCAGTCATGTATAAATTTTTTTAACTTTTGAGATAATTGTAGATTTGCATGCAATTGTAAGAAATAATAGAGATCCCTAGAGGATAATATAAGGTATAATACCCTTCACTCAGTTTCTCCCAGTGGTGACATCTTGCATAACCACAGCACAATATCACAGCCAGGAAATTGACACTTGATACAATCCACTGACCATATTCAGATTTCACCAGTTGTACATACACTCAATGGGAGAAAGATGTGGCAGTCTCCTTCTGTAAAGATTACAGCCTTGGAAACCCTATGGAGCAGTTCTACTCTGTCCTTTAGGGTGTTGAGTCAGAATCCACTTGATGGCAATGAGTTCGGGTTTTTTTTTTTTTGTGTGTGCAAACACTAATTTGTGTGTGTGTGCGTATTTAGTTCTGTGAGAAGGTATAAGTGTTCTTATGGTAAACTGTTTGATATGAGGGTTCCAAGTTCCTGAGACGGAGCTGAGAGGGAGGGAGGATTGCCATATTTCAGGGGGAAAAGTACAGAGGAAGGAGTCTGTGGATGACAGATATTCACGGGCTTCATCAGTCTTTACAAGGCTTATTGGCCCTGATTACCATCAACCACCTGAAGTGAAATAGAAGAAGAAACAAAGATATTTTGATCCTGGAAATGTGTGCAACTTGGTGGACATGTTGCTGTTGGCAGGTGGGCCACTCCCTTTTGAAGCTCAGATCCCTAGGCTACTGTACAACACCTCCTCTCTGCTTTTTTTTACTGACCATTCACTTCTCTGCCTTTTGTATGTTTCTCTTCCTCCACAGTCTTTAAGAGTTTTCTGTTATTGTGGTTTTGTTTTATCCTTAAGTTTTTAACTATCACTTAAAAACTATTGACTATCGATTCTGAATCTCCAGCCCAGATATTTTTCCTGGGGTTTACGCTCATATACACAATTGCTTATACATCTCTTGGATGTCCTTTGGATACCTAAAATTTCACACGTCCAAAATGAAAACAATTTTCCTCCCCAAAACTCACTCCTTTTCCTGTATTTCCTATCTCAGTGGCATCACTATCAAGGCAGCTGCCCAAGCCAGAAATCTAAGTCATTGTCCTTAAAGTATTCATCATCCTTTCCCTCACTTTCCACATCTAAGTCTTGTGGTCTACCTACCAAATCTCTTTTAAATCTATCCACTTTTCCTCATTCACACTGCTACTAACCTGGTACAGGCCACCTTTATCCTTCATCAGGAAACTGCTCCCTAATGATCCATTTTCCTTATTGCAGCCAAAGTGATCTTTAGCCACCCCTTCTGTCTTTAGCTAAATAGACTGAGTTTCTGTTTTTTCTTTCTAGTAGTTTCAAAGTTAGAAATCATATTTCTATTTTTCTAGTAATTACCCTTAAATTTTAAATAAATATGTTTAAATTTAATTTTATCTAGGATAAGAATAATCCATATTTGCATCCTCCATATTTCTAGCAATATGATTGTACTGCTATTTCTTGTTTGTTTTCTATTTTAGACATTACCTATTGAATTCCAGTTATAGAAGGAAATTTGGTTCTCTGACACCACCACCCCAACACACACACACACAATTCCCTTTCCCCCATTCTCCCAAAATAGGTATAATTTTTAGTTAAATTAACGTTGTGTTTATAGTATTAAGGTTATGTAAATGCTGTTCACCACTGAGCTACACACTTGTTCCATGATTACATTTCCTTTCTTATACAATTTTTTGGAATTAATGATTGCTTCATTTTTGTTGGCTTGGTTATTTACATACTTATATGAATTTATCCCTAAACTCAAATGTTTGTAATTTATTTTTTCAACCTTTTTTTCTGTTTTTTGGAAACATTCCTCTTGGAGTCCTATGTCCTCTGCTTCAATCTAGACAGCTTTCTAGGCCTGCTACGCCACTGTGATACTGGGATCTCTCTTCACCACAATCCTAATGCCTTTCACCTTTATTGGATCCCGTTGTTTCTGCATGCCAATTCTTCTTCTTGATTTATGCCACTGCAGCCTGTCCTCCAGCAACTTTTGAGAAAAGGTATGTATTAGTTATCTATTATTACATAGCAAATGACTTAAAACAACATTTATTATCTCACAGTTTCTGTGGGTCAGGAATCCGGGCATGACTTAGACATAGCTTCTGGCCCTGGATCTCTTACAAGGCTGTAATCAAATTGTCGATCGAAGTGTCATTCATCATAATGACTTGGCTCTGCTTCCAAGCTCACTCAAGTGATAGTTGGCAGGATTCAGTTCCTCATGGGTTGTTGAACTAAGGTCGTCATTTCCTCAGGAGCAAATGGCTGGAGGCCTGTCTCTGTTCTTGCCTTTTCATAGAGTAGCTCACAATAGGTGACTTCATCAGAAGGAGCAAGCAAGAGGGCAAAAGAGAGTACAAGGCTGACAAAGTCAGTCTTTTGTAACCTAATCTTGGAAGTGACATCTCATCACTTTTGCAGTATTCTATTCGTTGGAAGCAAGTCACTAGATTCAACCTACATTTGGAGGTGGTATCATTGGGGGCTATCTAAGAAGCCTATCTGCTCCACGGTGCAAGGAAGGTAAATCTTTTTAATGCTTTCATGTCGAAAAAGGTCTGTTTGCTATTCTCATATTTAAATGATAATTTGCGCAAAGAATTCTAGGTTGAAGGCACTGGGCTGTCTCTCCTTCCCAGTCCTATCTGCAGGTGGGCTGCCCTGAGAAGACTAGGGATAGGAAGACTGGACCTGTGGGTGAGGATATGTAACCTCTTTGCAGGCCCCCAACTGTGCATGGATGAGCATGTAGCTGCTCCTGGCCTTCTTCAGATTCCAGAGTCCTGATCAGATGCCAGAAGTGGGTGGAGTATTGTAGAACAGCAGACTTAGAAGACAAAACATCTAATGAATTAGATAAGCATTACTGGTTATGTGCCAAACATTGAGATCCTAGGATCTATACAACTAGTTCTTATAAGACAGTTCTTTGAAGCTAGCAAGCAGCCATCTAAGATGCATCAATTGGTCCCAACCCACCTGGAGTAAAGGAGAATGAAGAACACCAAAGACACAAAGAAAATATTAGCCAAGAGTCAGAAAGGGCCACATAAACTGAAGGCTGCATCAGCCTGAGACCAGAAGAACTAGATGGTGCCCGGCTACCACCAATGACCACTCTGACAGGGAACATAACGGAGAGCCCTGATGAAGCAGGAGAAAAGTGGGGTGAAGAACTCAAATTCTAGTAGAAAGACCAGACTTAATGGTCTGACTGAGACTGGAGGAACCACAGAAAGCATGGCCCCCCGACTCTCTGTCAACCCAGAACTAAAACCATTCCTGAGGCCAACTCTTCAGACAAAGATTAGACTGGACTATGGGACATAAAATGATACTCATGAAGAGTGTGCTTCTTAGCTCAAGTAGATACATGAGACTAAATGGGCAGCTTCTGTTCAAGGGTGAGATGAGAAGGCAGAGAGGGTCAGGAGCTGGTTGAATGGACACAGGAAATCCGGGGTGGAAAGGAGGAGTGTGCTGTTACATTATAGGGAGAGCAATTAGGATCCAATAACAATGTATGTATAAATTTTTGTATGAGGGACTAACTTCAATTGTAAACTTTCACTTAAAGTACAATAATTTTTTAAAAAGCTAAAAAAAAAAAAAAGACAATTATTTGAGATAATGCTATACCAACAATTTTTTTGTATATTTTTAATCATGGTTATAATATACAGTGAATACATACTATAATGCATCTACCATGAACTGAAGAAAGATTCGTGTTATCCATCACAGGTGGCAAAAATACTACATCTCCATCAGCTAGTGTTTGTAGCTGTCACATTCACAGGGATTTTATTTATAAGTGCAAGCAAATAATGACTCCATCATATTTCTAGTTTAGTCATGCCTGAGCATTTATAAAATGAAAAACAAATCATTTTATGATAAATTATTATTATTTTTTTTTTGTTCACTATACATCTGTCAGTTTGTTGGACTGTGGTGGCTTGCGTGTTGCTGCTATGAGGCTGGAAGGTATGCCACCAGTATTTTAAACACCAGCAGGGTCATCCATGGTGGACAAGTTTCAGTGGAGCTCAACAATTTTTTTTTTATCTTACAAGTCATCTGAACAGAAAATGAATCAAAGAATTGAATGACGATGAAATCAAGACACTGAAACAGAGAAGGAAAAAAAAACAGAAATGAACATAATGAAACTACTGAACAGGAACAAACACATAAAGAAACAAAGAGCAGTGCTTAGAACCCCCAGGCAGAAGAAGGGAGTGAAAAATGAATGAAGACCTTTTACCCTTAACCCTTGAAGAGAAGGGAAACAAAGAATTCCAAAAATCTTTATTTAAAATTTTGATTATGAGGAAACAATACATATCTCTGGATGGACGTGAGACTGACGAAATTCAAGAAGGTCTCTTCACTCTGGATAACTTTCAAGCACTGCTGGAGTGTGGGGTAAAGTCAGGTGAAGCAGTCTTGAGAAAGCCTTTGAGACAACAGCAGTTAATACAATGTTTTGCTAGAAAACATGGCTGACACAGATGCTAGAGATATGCAGGAGCTGCATTCTGGAAGAAACCCTCAGGGAAGTGAGACTCACTTCTTTTCCATTTTCAGTGACAAGGACATGATCAACACGCAGGTGAAGAGCACCTGCCTGTGTTGTTGGGGTTTGTCCATGAGTCTCATGACCTGAGAGAGGAATTTGTGGGCTTCCTGCCTTACACATAATAAAGCTGATGCAGAACTTTGGGCTGTGTAATTTCATGTTAGGATAACTGAGAAGTGGGGACTAAATATGGAGTACTGCCCTGCAGTGGCCAGGCTTACATTGTGTCCATTCTTCCAAAATGAGAGTTGTTACTTTAAGACATTTAGAGAAATATCCCCACGCTATCTGCATACCCTGCTGAGCTTCCTGTTCCTTAAATATGTGGTTGGCAAAATCGGTGCCTGTTATGGACTCCCACTGGGAATGATTGGTGATGTTTGCTCTGTTCTTCATGGGTCACCACAACTGCTTTTAGAACTTGATAGTGCAGTTTCATTCCTTTTTCAGTATAATGAAGAAAAGCGTACTGAACTAACGGAAATTTGTCTTTCTCAATGGAGAGGCAGACAAGATGATTTTGAAATTTTAGTGGATGTCCTGCAAGAGCTTGTGCTATGTTTAGATTGTATAAATAGTGACATAAATATTAGCTAGAATAACTATACAGCCAGCCAAGCATTTGTACTATGAAGTGCATTAACCGATGATGAGTTAATTGATGCCATTGTTCTTCTTTAAAATGTCTTATCTGCTACTGGAGTCACTAAATGTGATGGAAAAATTTGAAGCTTATCATGAATTTTGGTTTAAGGAAGTCACAAATTTGGTAACCAAACTTGATATTCAAATGAAACTTCCTGGAAAATTCTGTAGGGCTCAGCAAGGTAACCTGGAATCTCAACTAACCTCTGAGAGTTACTAAAAAGAAACCCTAAGTGTTCCAAACAGTGCAGCACATCATTCAGGAACTTAAAGATATATTCTCTAAACAGCACCTCAAAGCTCATAAATGCTTATCTTAGGTACCCTCCGTCATGGGATGGCTCATTTTAACCCATCAGAGGAACACCATGCTGACTACAGAAGTGACTTAGCCAATCCTGACATGCTGTAGCCAAGCTTCATTGTTAGAGTCAAGTGGAAACAGAGAGAAAGACATAGTGCTTCTATTCACCATTTATGAAGTCCTCTATCTGAAATCAAGATTTTCCCTAATCTTTATGCATCGCTGAAGGTCCTCTGTATTCTTCCTGTGATGAAGGTTGAGAATGAGCATTATGAAAACAGATGAAAGTATCTCAAAGCATACACAAGGAACATTTTGACAGACCGAAGGTCGAGTAACTCAGTTTTGCTTAACATAAAAAATTTTGATATCAGGCATGATCCAGATTTAATGGTAGACACAAAAACCAAACTCTGTACAACTAAGTCAGCGCTTCCTGCCAGTAATTCAGAAACCATTGAAAATACCTAAGAGAATGTTTTAAAGGTTTTTTTTTCCTATATTTGACATTTGAGGGAAAGCCGTAAGGTACATCTAGGCCTTAATCACTAAATATCTCTGCCTGTGGACCTCTCGTTGAATACATTAAAAAAAAAAAAAAACCAAACCCATTGCTGTTGAGTCAATTCTGACTCACAGCGACCCTATAGGACAGAGCAGAACCGTCCCATAGAGCTTACAAGGAACGCCTGGTGGATTCAAACTGCTGACTTTTTGGTTAGCAGCCATAGCACTTAACCACCACCAGGGTCTCCGTTGAATATATTAGTCATTGATAATCTACCTGTTTAAACAGCGACTCGAGTCCCTGGGTGGTGCTAACTGAAAGGTTGGAGGTTCAAGTCTACCCAGAAGTAACTCAGAAGACAGGCTTGGCAACCTACTTCAAAAACATCAGCCATTGAAAACCCTATGGAGCACAGTTCTACTGTCACACAGAGGGTCACCAGAAGTTGGAATTGACTCAGTGGCAACTGTTTTTGATTTTGTATTTTTTTAAACAGCAACTATCTGAACCTCACGCTATGAAGACCTGTCTTCCAAAAGACAGCATTGAAAATGCCACGTTTCATTTCTGCCTGATCTTTGGTACTGTCAGTCTGTAATTGCTTTAGTTAAGTCATTTTGGACATAGCATTTAGTATCAGCATGGATCCAAATGTATTGAGTGATCAATTCTTCAAAGAACTAAATTTGGGGGAATAAATTGTATAGGAGGAAGGGATACCTTTTTTTTTTTTTTTTTAATATTTTATTGTACTTCAAGTGAAGGCTTACAGAACAAACAGTTTCTCATGTAACAGTAGTACACATGCTGTTTTATGACTTTGGTTAACAACCCCACAACATTTTAACCCTCTAAATTCTCAGCTTTTTTTTTTTTTTTTTTTTTTTTTTTTGGTGAAAATACACATAGCCAATGATACACCATTTCGAAACTTTTTGCATACACATTTAAGTGACATTGACTACGTTCTTCTAATTGTGCTGTTATTCTCACTTAAGATGAAGGCTTACAGGACAAAATAGCCTCCCATTTAACAGTTACTACAAATGTTGCCCTATAACAATGGTTAACAATCTCACAACACATCAACAGTATCCTTACTCAACCTTGTGTTCCCTATCATCAGCTTACTACTCCCCTTCTGCCTTCTGGCCCTTATCACTGGACTCCTGTACCTCGTTAGTCTCATTTGGTTTTATGGGGCTGTCCACTCCCAGGCTGAACAGTGAACCTCGGAGGTAACTTCATCACTGAGCTAAAAGGGTGTCTGGGGGCCATACTCTTGAGGTTTCTCCAGTCTCCTTTAGGCCAGTAAATCTGGTCTTTTTTTTTTTTGTGAGTTAGAATTATGCTCTACATCCTTCTTCAACTCTGTCCAGAACCCTCTGTTGTGATCCTGGTCAGAGCAGTCAGCAGTGGTAGCCGGGCACCATCTAGCTGTACTGGACTCAGTCTGGTGGAGGTCTTGGTAGCTGTGGACAATTAGTCCTTTGGACTAATCTTTTCGTTGTATCCTGTTCTCTTCATTCTCCCTTGCTCCCGAAGGGATGAGACCAGTGTAGTATCTTAGCTGGCTGCTCACAGGCTTTTAAGACCCCAGACACTACTCACCAAGGTAGAATGTAGAGCATTATCTTTATAAGTAGTGTCATGCCAATTGAGCTAGATGTTGGAAGGGATACCTTTTATGAATCTCATAATTGACCTCTGACTAGTAGGAGTTCTAAATATATTGTTAAAAATCTGTAATGAACAGTTAAGAGCGTTACTGTGGTCTCACCAAATAAAGGTGTTGGTACTGATTCTGTCTTCATCAAGTGAACATAAAGGAACAAGTTATAACTAAAGTTTCAACGGAAGAGCCTGCCATTCATTGTTGTTCCACGTCTGATTGTTGCTGTTCACGTTCCTTTGTTGATCCTATACCTTCCTGTGCCATAAGCTTCTTATCAAGTATATGTTGCATGCTTCTGTTTCATAGTCAAGACAGAGGTTATGGATACTAACAACCGATTTGTCTGTTTTCTTCTTTTTCCGTGACTATATTTCTTTGTCTTGATTTGTAAGTGAAAACCTGGAAAATTAACAAAAATAAAAAGTGTTTTGTGGTTTATCTGGGCATAATACAGAAAATATTACTGTTATTTTTGGTGAGGAAAACCAGTTTTGTGCAGCTTGTTTCAATCTAAATAAAATGTAATTTTTTTAAAATGTATTTTAGGTTCAAAAAATAATTTTCCCTTAGAATTTTGGAAATATTGCTATGCTGCAAGTATTGCTGTTGAAAAGTCAGACACTATTCTGATTTTCTATCCATTGTGGTGATTTTCTTTTCTTTTCTGGGACTGTTAGGTTCTTTGTCTCCAATGTTTTGAAATTTCATAATGATGTGCTTTGATGTGAAATTTTATTTGATCCATTGTGCTAAGTTCTCAGTGGGTTCTTTCAAACTGGAAAATTCATGTCCATCAGTTCTGTGAAATATTTTTAAATTATTTCCTAACAATTCTCTCTCCAGAGCTTTCTGTTCTCTCTTTTAGGAACTCCATTGTGTAGATATTATAAGTCCTGTATAAGTCTTCTAATTTCTTCACCTTTGGCCCTTATTTTCCATCTCTGATTTTTGTCCTGTTTTCTGGACTTTTTTTTTTTTTTAAACTTCATCTTCTATTTCTACTGAATTTTAAATTTCTGCTTGCATATTTTTATTTCCTAAGCATGTCTTTTTGAGACTTTTCTTCTTTTATAATAAGTATTTAATACTACAAGCATCCCTCTAAACACTGCTTTAGCTGTATTTTAGCTGATTTTAATATGTTGCATTGGCATTTTAATTCCATGGAAAATATTTTCTAATGTTCCTTATGATATTTTTCTTTCATCTATGGGTTATTTAGAAGTGTGATGTTTAAGTTTTAAATATTTGGTATTTTTTCCAGATATATCTCCGGTATTGATTTCTTGTTTAACTTTTTTTGTGGACAGATAGCATATTTTGCACTTTTTCAATCGTTTTATATTTATTGAGACTCACAGAAAATAATGCATCTTGAAGAATGTCCTATGCACACTTGAAAAGAACATGTATTCTACTTTGGGGTACAGTGTTCTAAAAGTGACAATTAGGTCAAGTATTCCTAGTACATGATGTGTACTAAAAACCCATTGTCATCAAGTCAATTCCAACTCATAGTAACACTATAGGACAGAATAGAACTGCTCCATAGGGTTTCACAGGAGCAGCTGGTAGGTTCAAACTGGTGACCTTTGGTTAGCAGCCTAGCTCTTGACCACCGCACCACCAGGCCTCCTGATATACATTAACCCCCCACCCCAAAAAAAAAACAAACCCATTGCCGTCAAGTCGATTCCGACTCATAGCCACCCTATAGGACAGAGGAGAACTTTCCCATAGGGTTTCCAAAGAACAGCTGGTGGATTTGAGCTGCTGACTTTGTGATTAGCAGCCAAATGCTTAACCACTGCACCACCAGGGCCCCCCTGACATACAGTAGGCATCAATACTTGTTCAGAGAATGAATGAATGAATGCTTGTGGAATTCCTGCATGACAGAAGTCCTTCTGTCTACAATAGACAATTATTGCTCACAGTTTATTCTCCTGAAAGTATTTTTTTCTCATCAGAGCCAAATGATCCAATCAAAGAGAAAGTACTTTATTCCTCCAGGCTGATTGTACAGTGGCTTTCGAGCAGAACTTATGGTAGAACCTAAGTGGATGGAGCGAATCCAAATTGAGCCTACCTCTTTCCAATGCTTTAGAAATATGTTGTTGTCATTGTTAGGTGGCGTCGAGTAGGTTTCGACTCATAGCCGGCCTATGTACAACAGAATGAAACACCGCCAGGTCCTGCGCCTTCCTCACGATCATTGTTATGCTTGAAGCCATTATTGCAGCCACCGTGTCAATCCATCTCGTTGAGGGTCTTCCTCCCTTTCACTGACCCTCTACTTTATCAAGCATGATGTCCTTCTCCAAGGACTGATCCCTCCTGATAATATGCCCAAAGTATGCACGTTCCATTTTATGAACACAAAACAAAAGCAAGATCTTAAGAATTAGTCTTGGAGGCATTCCTGCCATCTGGTGGCAATCTCAATCAGCAAGTAATGAAGAATTTTTCCTCTCTGCATCTTATTTTTATTCCCACCCCCACTCCACGCCTAGCAACAAACATAATTAGATGTTGCCATCTGTCTCATATGAGACAGAACAGAGCTGGCCCCTAGGGTGTCCAAGGAGCAGATGGTGGATTCAAACTGCTGACATTTTGGTTAGCAGCCATAGCTTTTAACCACTGCACCACCAGGGCTACCTCCAAATGAGGGCAGCCCAGATCTTATCTTCCTGGTTTTTCTTATGCTCCTTAGTTCATGTGGTCCCTTTCCAGATTCTATCCCTCCTCCTATAAGCATAAACAAAAATCGGTGCTAAACCCTCAAAACAAACAACAATAACAAAAGAGGCAAATATGGCTCCCTGGTTATAAGCTTGAGATTCTCATAAAAAAAAAAATTTTTTTTCTATTAGAAATTATACTGAGACACAGAGGTATATAGGGAATAAAGTGAAGTTATCAAATGTTCATGCTTAACTTGTCTATCAGAATAAGAGAAATGCTCTCCTTCTTGCATTTCTGTTTAAGAAAATAAACACTGGATTTAATAATCACAAAAAGCATAGTAAGTAACTAATTGTGCTTTATATAAGACAGGTGGTGCAAATGGTTAAGCTGCTCCGCTCTGAAAGGTTGGAAGTTTAAGGCCACCCAGAAGTGCCTCAGAAGAAAGGCCTGGTGATATACTTCCAGAAAATCAGCCATTGAAAACCCCATGGAGCAGTTTTGCTCTGACACACATGGGGTCTTCATGAGTAGGAATAGACTCCATGGCCACTGGAGGTACCCAGAAAACTAGACATAATCAGTTTCTGCTGACTAGAAAATTAAACACCCAAATCAATAGTGCTGGAACACTGGGAAGAAAGTTGTACTACTCCAAAGAAGAAAATGGTCAGTAAAACTAATTGGGAATAATGAAGGGTTACAATGAATTCATTTCCCCCACAGTTTCTCCATGGGAACAAAATGAACGGGGTCTTTCTTTCCTCCCTATCTCCTAGTTTTTCCATCTGAAAAACAAGTCTAATTTTGAAACATTGAAAAGTGTAATAAGCAACTAGTTTCTACTATCTAGAAGATTAAAATCTGAGCAATAGTAGTAATTTAAATACATATTTAGGAATGAAAGTATTAAACCAATACATAATTAGAAAATATACCTATTCTGTAAGGTATTTTCATTCTATATAAACCAAAATTTAAGTGGGAAGATGTCATGGATTGAATTATGTCCCCCAAAAAATGTGTGCATCAATTCGGCTGGGCCGTGACTCCCAGTATTGTGTGATTTTTCCATGTGTGGTAAATCCTGCCTCTATGATATTAATGAGGGAGGATGGGCGGCAGTTGTGTTAATGAGGCAGGACTCAATCTACAAGATTGGATTGTGTCCTGAGACAACCTCTTGAAATACAAAAGAGAGAAGTGAGCAGAGAGACGGGGTGGGGTGGGGGGTCTCATACCACCAAGAAAGCAGTGCCGGGAGCAGAGCGTGTCCTTTGGACCTAGGGTCCCTGCGTAGAGAAGCCAACAGACAGATAAAGCCTTTCCCTGGAGCTGACGCCCTGTATTTGGACTTTTAGCCTACTTTACTGTGAAGAAATAAATTTCTCTCTCTTTCTCTTTTTTTTTTTTTGTTTTGATACACTTTTGTTTTTATTTATTTATTTACTTTATTTTACTTTAAGTGAAAGTTAACAAGTCAAGTTAGTCTCTCATACAAAAATTTATACATACATTGTTATGCGACCCTATTTGCTCTCCGTATACTGTGACAGCACATTCCTCCTTTCCACCCCTGATTTCCTGTGTCCATTCAGCAAACTCCTGACCCTCTCTGCCTTCTCATCTCACCTCCAAACAGGAGCTGCCCATTTAGTCTTTCGTATCTACTTGAGCTAAGAAGCACACTCTTCGTGAGTATGTCCCACAGTCCAGTCCAATCTTTGTCTGAAGAGTTGGCCTCAGGAATGGTTTTAGTGCTAGGTTGACAGAGAGTCCAGGGGCCATGCTTTCTGTGGTTCCTCCAGTCTCAGTCAGACCATTAAGTCTGGTCTTCTTACTATAATTTGAGTTCTGCACACCACCTTTCTCCTCCTCCACCAGGGACTCTGTCGTGTTCCCTGTCAGGGTGGTCATTGGTAGTAGCCAGGCAGCATCTAGTTCTTCTGGTCTCAGACTGATAAAGTCTCTGGTTTATGTGACCCTTATATGTCTCTTGGGCTAATATTCGTCTTGTGTCTTTGGTGTTCTTCATTCTCCTTTACTCCAGGTGGTTGGGACAAACTGATTGTATCTTAGATGGCTGCTTGCAAGTTTTTAAGACCCCAGATGCCACGCACCAAAGTAGGATGCAGAACATTTTCTTAATAAGCTTTGTCATGTTAATTGACCTAGATGTACCCTGAAAGCATGGTCCCCAGACCCCAACCCCTGCTACTCTGTCCCTCAAAGTGTTTGATTGTATTCAGGAAACTTCTTAGCTTTGGTTTAGTCCAGCTGTGCTGACTTCCCCTGTAGTGTGTGCTGTCCTTCCCTTCACCTAAGATAATACTTGTCTACTGTCTAGTTAGTGAATAACCCTCATCCTCCCTCCCTACCCTCGTAACCATCGAAGAATGTTTTCTTCTGTGTTTAAACCTTTTCTTGAGCTCTTATAATAGTGGTCTTATACCATATTTGTCCTTCTGTGACTGACTAAATTCACTCAGCATAATGTCTTCCAGATTCCTCCAGGCTATAAGATGTTTCATGGCTTCATCGTTGTTCTTTATTGTTGTGTAGTATTCCATTGTTTGGATATACCATAATTTGTTTATCCATTCGTCCGTTGATGGGCACCTAGGTTGTTTCCATCTTTTTGCTATCGTGAACAGTGCTGCAATGAACATGGGTGTGCATATATCTATTTGTGTGATGGCTCTTATTTCTCTAGGATATATTCCAAGGAGCAGGACAGCTGGATCGTATGGTACTTCTATTTCTAGCTTTTTAAGGAAGTGCCAAATCAATTTCCAAAGTAGTTGTACCATTTTACATTCCCACCAACATTGTCTAAGTGTTCCAGTCTCTCCACAACCTCTCCAGCATCTATTATTTTGTGTTTTTTGGATTAATGCTAGCCTTGTTGGGGTGAGATGATATCTCATTGTAGTTTTGATCTGCATTTCTCTAATGGCTAATGATCATGAGCATTTCTTCATGTGTCTGTTAGCCACCTGAATATCTTCTTTGGCAAAGTGACTATTCATATACTTTGCCCATTTTTTAATTGGATTATTTGTCTTTTTGTTGTTGAGGTTTTGCAGTTTCTTGTAGATTATAGAGATTAGACGCTGATTGGATTTGTCGTAGCCAAAAATTTTTTCCCAGTCCATAGGTTGTCTTTTGACTCTTTTGGTGAAGTCTTTTGATGAGCATAAGTGTTCGCTTTTTAGGAGCTCCCATTTATCTAGTCTGTCTTCTGGTGCTTGTGCGTTGTTACTTATCATTCATTTTGTGTTTATGCCATGTATTAGGGCTCCTAGCGTTGTCCCCATTTTTTCTTCCATGATCTTTATCATTTTCGATTTTATATTTAAGTTTTTGATCCATTTTGAGTTAGTTTTTGTGCATGGTGTGAGATATGGGTCTTCTTTCAGTTTTTTACACATGGGTATCCAGTTATGCCAGCACCATTTGCTAAAGAGACTGTCTTTTCCTCCAGAACATTTCCTTAATAAACTTTGTCATGCCAGTTGACCTGGATGTCACCTGAAAGCATGGTCCCCAGACTCCCGCCCCTGCTCCTCTGTCCCTCAAAGTGTTTGGTCATATTCAGGAAACTTCTTAGCTTTGGTTTAGTCCAGTTGTGCTGACTTCCCCTGTAGTGTGTGCTGTCCTTCCCTTCACCTAAGATAATTCTTGTCTACTATCTAGTTAGTGAATAACCCTCTCCCTCCTTCCCCACCCTCGTAACCATCAAAGAATGTTTTCTTCCATGTGTAAACCTTTTCTTGAGTTCTTATGATAGTGGTCTTATACAATATTTGTCCTTTCATGACTGACTAAATTCACTCAGCATAATGCCTTCCAGATTCCCTCATGTTATGTTGCACGGATTCATCGTTGTTCTTTATCTTTGCGTAGTACTCCATCGTGTGAATATACCATAATTTGTTTATCCATTTGTCTGTTGATGAGCACCTAGGTTGTTTCCATCTTTTTGTTATCGTGAACAGTGCTGCAATGAACATGGGTGTGCAGATATCTATTCGTGTGATGGGTCTTATTTCTCTAGGATATATACTAAGTAGCAGGATTGCTGGATCTTATTGAGGAAATAAATTTCTCCTTGTTAAAGCCATCCACTTGTGGTATTTCTGGTATAGCAACACTAGACGACTAAGACAGAAGGAAAATAGCATTATATATGAAGAGGGTTAAAAAAAAAAAAAGAAGAAGACTAGAGACGTTAGTTGACCATAAGTGTAAAGTACATACTGTACTGAAAAAGTTATTGCAATCCAAGTCTGTACAGAAGCACTGAAATATGTTGGCTGGATCACAGGATGTCTTGGTTCCCCCTGGTTTATTGTGTTTGGCACGTCTGTTCAATTCTGGGTGTCCTATTTAAAAGGGACATTGGCAAAACAGAGTACATCTAAAAGGAAGTAAACAATGTCAAGTGAGGAATAGTTGAAGGAATTGTTGCTTTGCCTGGAGGAGGCTAAGGAAGACATACCTATCAAATGAAGGACTATCACAGAAAAGATGACCCTAACTTGACTGACACAGTGGCTGCGCAACAATGAGCTCATACATAGGAACAATTGTGAGGATGGCGAGGGATCGGGCAGCGTTTCGTTCTGTTGTACTTAGGGTTGCTGTGAGTCAAAACTGACTCAACAGCACCTAACAACAACAGCTTGTTTTACGTTTCAGTGGTTAAGACTTTGGCTGCTAACCAAAAGGTTGGCAGTTCAAATCCACCAGCCACTCCTTGGAAACCCTATGGGGCAATTATACTCTGTCCTATAGGGTCACTATGAGTCAGAATTGATTCGACGGCAATGGGCTTTATAGAAAACAAAGCTAGGACCAGTGGTTGGAAATTAGGAGACCAGTGTTCTTACTAATGACTAAAGCTAGCTAATAATGGAGGGTTACTTCAGAAAATACCACATTCCCTACTATTGGAGGCACTCATGAAAAAGCCAAATGATCATTTGCCAGAGAAGCTGTAGAAACGATGCATTATATTTCTTCTTTAATTTTTAGTCAAAATTATATCAATATTATACATATGCATCATTTAAAAACTCAAGGAGCTCTACAAGAATTATAATGAAAAATAGCAATTCCCTCCTGTCTTAGTTATCTAGTGCTGCTATAACAGAAATACCACAAGTGAATAGCTTTAACAAACAGAAATTTATTCTCTCCCAGTTGAGGAGGCTAGAAGTACGAATTCAGGGCACCAGCTTCAGGGGAAGGCTTTCTCCCTCTCTCGGCTCTATGGGAAGGACTTTGTCAGCAATCTTCTGGTCTAGGAACTTCTCAGTACAGGGACCCTGGGTCCAAAGGACGTGCTCTGCTCCTGGCTTTTCTTGCTTGATAGTAATGAGGTCCCACTCCTCTCTGCTCGATTCTGTCTTTTATATCTCAAAAGAGATTGACTCAAGATACAACCTGATCCTGTAGATTGAGTCCTGCTTTATTAACATAACTGCCTCTAATCCTGCCTCATTAACATCATAGAGGTAGGATTTATAATACATAGGATTATCAGATCACAAAATGGAGGACAACTACACAATACTGGGAATCATGTCTTAGCCAAATTGACACACATTTCTGGAGGACACAATTCAATCCATCACATCCCCCTACCTCATTTTCTGCTTCCTAAAGGCAACAACTTTTAATTCTTGGGGCTGTTTCTCCTGATATTTTCTACTAACATACTTACACTGTTATTTTTTGTTGTTGCTTTTCAGTTTCAATTCTTATCTGTTAACTTCTAACTTGGAAGATAAACATTTATCTATTTTATACATGCCCCCAATATTTCTTCCCTTATCATCCTGATATAATTATAGCAATAGTTTATTAGTTCAATATTCAGTATTTACATTATTATAACTATGTAAATATTATTCATTGCTGAGCCATGTAATGACCACAATTACATCTCCTTTCTTGTACAACTTTTTGTTTTCTCTAAGTTCACAACTGCCTTACTTTTTTATTGTTTTTTACATATCTATTGGTAATTCATCTGCAGACTTACCACCAGAATTGAACAAATCCTCAATTCACTCAAACTTATCAGTTAATCTACCAATTTCCAGTTTTTTTCTTGGAAACAGCCTTTTTGGAGCCAGGTGTCCACCCATTCCATCCCAAAAATTTTGCTCGGGGCAGCTACATAACCCTCATCCTAGGGTCTCCCTTCACCTTTTCTGGTGTTGGTTCCCGGATGTTAAGGTCTTCCTCATTCTGGGTTTACAATTTACAGTTTTGTTTTGCTGGAGCACATGCTCCAATAGCTGCCTGAAACAGGGTGTATGGGAGGCAAATTGAGCCTTTGCATGTACGAAAAAATCTTTTTCTATCCTCACGCTTAATTGATAATTTGCCAGATATAGAATTGTAGATTTGAATTCATTTTCTGTCAAATTTTTGAAAGTATCTTCTCTGAAAGCAGATGTCTTTTAGCTTCTAGAATTGCTCTTGAGGAGTCAGATGCTATTCTGTTTTTCTATCCTTTGAGATTGATCTGTTTGCCTCTCCAGAAGATGTACAGCCTTCTCTATGTCCCAATTTTTCTGAAATTTTACAATGATTTTAACCTTGGTGTGGGTCTTCTGTGCTCTATCATGCTGAGTACTGAATGGACTCTTCCATTCTGGAAATTTATATCTTTTAGTTTGGGGAAATTTTCTTGAATTATTTCTTTGATATTTTCCTCCCTACTACTTTCTTAGTTTTTCTCTTGGAATGCCTGTTACTTGAATGTCGAATCCCTAAGTCGACCTTTTTAATTTAATTTTATTTTTTCTCCCACTTACCCCTCTTTATCTCTTTGTACTAATTTTTGATAGGAGATGATTTTGGCTCCCCCAAAATATCACCAAAACAACCTGTTGATAAGACAAAACTGAGTTTATTCTTTGTAAGGAGAGCTCTATCTTAGTTGACTGAATTGAGATATTTATGAGGTTTCAATAATCAATCCGGTTTAAGGTAAGTTTTTCAGTGTTGGGACTTGATTAGGATTGGTAAGAATCATGGTGAAATAGTTTAGGATTGGTGGACACAGCAAGCAATGGTTTTGAGGTAAAGAGTTCAGGGTCTTGAGAAGTTAACTATCATTTAATGCTAACTATTTGAAGCTTCCCCCACATGTCTGTCAGTTTGTCACACTGTGGGGGCTTGTGTGTTGCTGTGACGCTGGAAGCTATGCCACTGGTATTCAAATACCAACAGGGTCACCCATGGCGGACAGGTTACAGATGAGTTCCAGACTAAGACAGACTAGGAAGAAGGACCCAGTGGTCTACTTCTGAAAAGAATTAGCCAATGAAAACCTTATGAATAGCAGCAGAACATTATCTGATATAGTGCTGGAAGATGAGCCCCTCAGGTTGGAAGGCACTCAAAATACGACTGGGGAAGAGCTGTCTCCTCAAAGTAGAGTTGACCTTAATGACATGGATGGAGTTAAGCTTTCTGGACCTTCATTTGCTGATGTGGCATGACTCAAAATGAGAAGAAACAGAAGCAAACATCCATTAATAGCAGAACATGGAATGTAAGAAGTATGAATCTAGGAAAATGGGAAATCATAAAAAATGAAATGGAATGCATAAACAGATATTCTAGGCTCTGGTGAGCTGAAATGGATTGGTATACTATGCCAGGAATTACAACTTGAAGAGGAATGGCATTGCATTCATTGTCAAAAAGAACATTTCAAGGTCTATCCTGAAGTACAACGCTGTCAGTGATAGGATAATATCTATACGCCTGCAATGAAGACCAGTTAATATAACTATTACTCAAATTTATGCACCAATCACTAAGGCTGAAGATGAAGAAATTTAAGATTTTTACCAACTTCTGCAGTCTGAAATTGATTGAACATGCAATCAGGATGCATTGATAATTACCGGTGATTGGAATGTGAAAGTTGGAAACAAAGAAGAAGGATCGGTAGTTGGAAAGTATGGCCTTGGTGATAGAAACGATGTCGGAGATGGCATGATAGAATTTTGTAAGACCAATGACTTCTATATTGCAAACACCTTTTTTCGCCAACATAAATGGCGACTATACACGTGGATCTCACCAGATGGAATACACAGGAATCAAATCAACTACATCTGTGGAAAGACATGATGGAAAAGCTCAGTATCATCAGTCAGAACAAGGCCAGAGGCTGACTGCAGAACAGACTATCAATTGCTCATATGCAAGTTCAACGAAACTGAAGAAAATTAGAACAAGTCCACAAGAGCCAAAGTACAACCTCGAGTATATCCCACCTGAATTTAGAGACCATCTCAAGAATAGATTTAATGCATTGAACACTAACGATTGAAGACCAGACAAGCTGTGGAATGACATCAAGGACATCATACATAAAGAAAGCAAGAGGTCATTAAAAAGACAGGAGAGAAAGAAAATACCAAAATGGATGCCAAAAGAGACTCTGAAACTTGCTCTTGAACGTAGAGTAGCTAAAGCAAATGGAAGAAATGATGAAGTAAAAGAGCTGAACAGAAGATTTCAAAGGGCATCTTGAGAAGACAAAGTAAGGTATTATAATGACATGTGCAGAGACCTGGAGATAGAAAACCAAAAGGGAAGAACACGCTCAGCTTTTCTCAAGCTGAAAGAACTGAAGAAAAAATTCAAGCCTTGAGTTGCGATACTGAAGGATTCTATGGGAAAAATATTAAATGACACAGGAAGCATCAAAAGAAGATGGAAGGAATACACAGAGTCACTATACCAAAAAGAATTGGTTGATGTTTAATCATCTAAGGAGGTAGCATATGATCAAGAGCCAATGGTACTGAAAGAAGAAGTCCAAGCTGCACTGAAGGCATTGGCGAAAAACAAGGCTCCAGGAATTGATGGAATACCAATTGAGATGTTTCAACAAGCTGATGCAGCACTGGAAGTACTCACTCATCTATGTTAAGAAATTTGAAAGACAGCTACCTCACCAACGGACTAGAAGAGATCCATATTTATGCCTATTCCAAAGAAAGGTAATCCAACCGAATGCAGAAATTATTGAACAATATCATTAATATCACATACAAGTAAAGTTTTGCTGAAGATCATTCAAAAGTGGCCACAGCAGTACATAGGGCACTGCCAGAAATTCAAGCCGGATTCAGAAGAGGACGTGGAACCAGGGATGTTATTGCTGATGTCAGATGGATCCTGACTGAAAGCAGAAAATACGAGAAAGATGTTTACCTGTGTTTTATTGACTATGCAAAGGCATTCGGCTGTATGGATCATAATAAATTATGTATAACATTGTGAATAATGGAATTCCAGAACACTTAATTGTGCTCATGAGGAACCTGTACATGGATCAAGAGGCAGTTGTTCGAACAGAACAAGGGAATACTGCATGGTTTAAAGTCAGGAAAGGTGTGCATCAGGGTTGTATCCTTTCACCATACTTATTCAGTCTGTATGCTTGAGCAAATAATCCAAAAAGCCGGACTATATGAAGAAGAATGTGGCATCAGGGTTGGCGGAAGACTCATTAACAGCCTACATTTTGCAGATGACACAACCTTGCTTCTTGAAAGTGAATAGGACTTCAAGCACTTACTGATGAAAATCAAAGACCACAGCCTCCAGTATGGATTACACCTCAACATAAAGAAAACAAAAATCCTCACAGTTGGACCAATAAGCAACATCATGATAAATGGAGAAAACATTGAAGTTGTCAAGGATTTAATTTTACTTGGCTCCTAAATCGACACCCATGGAACAGCAGTCAAGAAATCAAACAACACAGCACAGAGCTGGCTGAAGAGAAAATGTAGAACAAAATTCTAACTCACAAAAAAAGACCAGTTACTGGCCTGACAGAGACTGGAGAAACTCCGATAGTATGGCCCCCAGACACACTTTTAGCTCAGTAATGAAGTCACTCCTGAGGTTCACCCTTTAGCCAAAGATTAGACAGGCCCATAAAACAAAACGAGACTAAATGGGCACACCAGCCCAGGGGAAAGGACTAGAAGACAGGAGCAGACAGGAAAACTGGTAACAGGGAACCCAAGGTCAAGAAGGAAGAGTGTTGACATGTCATGGGGTTAACCAATGTCATAAAACAATATGTGTACTAACTGTTTAATGAGAAGCTAGTTTGTTCTGTAAACCTTCATCTAAAATACAATTTAAAAAAAAGAAAGAAAGAAATCAAATTTGGCCATTGCATTGGGCAAATCTGCTGCAAAAGACTTCTTTAAAGTGTTAAAAAGCAAAGATGTCACCTTGAAGACAAGGGGCGCCTGACCCAAGCCATGGTGTTTTTCAATTGCCTCATATGCATGCAAAAGCTGGACAGTGAATAAGGAAGACTAAAGAAGAATTGATGCTTTTGAATTGTGGTGTTGGTGAAGAATACTGAATATACCATGGACTGCCAAAAGAACGAACAAGTCTATCTTGGAAAAAGTACAACCAGAATGCTCCTTATAAGCAAGGATGGTAAGATTATATCTCACATACTTTGGATATATTATCAGAAGGGACCAGTCCCTAAAGAAGGACATCATGCTTGGTTTAAAGTAGAGGATCAGGGGAAAAGAGGAAGGTTCTCGACGAAATGGATTGACACAGTAGCTGCAACAATGGGCTCTCAAGCATAACAACGATTGTGAGGATGGCGCAAGACCAGGTAGTATTTCGTTCTGTTGTACATATAGTCACTATGAGTCGGAATCAACTCAACGGCACCTAACAACATTTGTAGCTTGACCATTTGATGTTCATTTACATTTTTTAATTTCTAGAACAAATAAATTTATTCTCATCATTTATGGTTCAAGGAAAGAGTTTCCTGGAATCGTACAGTCATACTGGTAAGGACAGTAGAATAGCAAAGTCCTGTAAACAAATGTAAACTGTGGGAGTGTAACTGGTTTCAGTTCTCAAAGGATTCTTCACTTTATTTTCCATCTCTTTTGTTCAGTTTTTCATTTCTACTACAGTATTGTATTTTCAATTTGAGAGTCTGTTTTTCTTCTGAATGTTCCTTTTTTAAAGCCTCTTTTCTTTCCGGAGGATATAATTTCTCTTACGCACAAGGAGATATAGAGTTTGTTTTTTCAGTGTTTTCCAGCCAATTTCATTACCTCTGTTCCCTCTGAGTTCCTTTTTGTTCATTTTTGTCTCCATCTTTCATGCTGGAGGCTTTCCCTGATTGTCTGATGGTGACCCTTGGCCATCCTTTGACCCTTGCCGTCCTTTGAAGAGGAAGAGCCATGGAATTGATGGCGGGGGTGGTGGTGCAGAGTGGGAGTTTGGGCCTGTCAGTTCAGGATGATCTTATTTAGGCTTGAAGTGGTTTCCCCTCTCTCGGGCTGGAAAACTTTTCCCAAAGAGGAATTATCCAATTGTCTGTGGGAAGATGAGGGTATGGGGTAAGCCTAGTTGCCAGCATTCTCAGAGCTGAGTTGGAGAAGGGAGCTGGGATCTCACCATCTAATATTGACTTTCACTTAATTCCCATTTCCAGAACAATATCCCTGTCCTCAGCTGTACCTCATATTTTCTGCCTCACTCATGCTCTCCTTTTCAGAGGTAACCAGTACTACCTCCAACTCCTAAGCTTTTCTGGGAGTTCTGGAAATTTGCATGCTCTGGACTTTCCATACTAGTAGTTTAGTGGGTTAAACTCTGCTAAGTCTGTTACCACTCTTCCATGAGTTTTACAATTTCTAAAATGTGGTTACTGTCAGCTTACCTAGTTTCTTTATCATCGTGGGTTTTGCACCTTGAACTTCTTGTCATCTTAGAGGATTTTGGGGGGCAGCCGAGATAAATCAATGTGATCATTCAATTACATTTAAATAGGAGTCTGTATTCTATTTCTAAGGTCTCCTCCAACTCTAAATTCTGTGGTTTTAAGTGCATTTTAATTAAGGCAAGAATGAATACATAGTTGGGAATGTTATTTGGAGAGAGTACTACTTGGGAATCTCGTGTCCCAATGAGATAGGAAAAGAGGGGTAATTAACTTTCGCTTTTTGATAATCAATCTGAGGAGGCTTATGGAAGAGGTAAAATATGAGGAACTATATGATAAGAAATATAAATCCTGACACAGAGCAGATAAAAAAAAAAAAACTTTTAATAAGTGAACCTGAGCTTGTTTTTTTCAAGGGCTGCAGGAGTTGAACAGAAGAAAAGTTAAGGTAGCCTGCAGCAATCTTGACCTTGATCCAGAGTGCAACGGGAAGCTACCATCTGGCTTTAGGTAGTGAGATGGTATGGCAAAGGCAGTGAAAGGAAAGATCATGTAGAAAACTTTGGCATCATTGTAAGGATAAATTTACGGAAGAGACAATACTAAACAAAAATGAAAATCCCCTACGGAGAAACTACAAGTGTCTGACTAAGGTGGTGCTGATACAGGGATAGAAAGAAAGCGTGGTTGGATATGGAGTCAGTACAACTGCATTTTTTTAAAGTACTGAAACAATTGATACTAATTAATAAGCACTTACTGAATACCTAGCATATGAGTATAGAGGGCACTGTACTAAATGTGATAAGGAAGAGAAAAAAAGAATTACCCTCAAGGAGTTGGCAATATTCTTGGATAATTCATATTTTTTAATATTATTGGGTAATGACTTGAAAACAACTACAAAGTGTCTTAGTCATCTAGTGCTGCTATAACAGAAATACCACAAGTGGGTGGCTTTAACAAACAAATTTTTTTTCTCACAGTTTAGGAGGCTAGAAGTCTGAATTCAGGGCGCAGGCCCTAAGGGAAGGCTTTCTCTCTCTGTAGGCTCTGGAGGAAGGTCTTTGCCTCTGAGCTTCTGCTCCTGAGCAATCTTCATGTGCCTTGGCATCTCTCTTTCCCCATCTCTGCTTCTCTTGCTTGCTTGTTTAATCTCTTTTATCTCAAAAGCGATTGACTCAAAATACACCTTAATCCTGCCTAATTAACATAATAAACATAACCTAATCCTCATTGACATAACCTAATCCTGCCTTATTAACATACCAAACAACCCATTCACAAATGGGATTATAACCACAGGGAGAGGTTAGGATTTACAATATTTATTTTAGGGGGACACAACTCAATCCATAACACAAAGTAACACACTTAATGAAAAACTTAGCTTCAGAAGGAATTAAGAGTGGAGGAGATGCTTGCAGGAGGATCCACCAAAAAAACCCTTAGGAGTAAAGATAGGGAAAAACATAGTGAAAGAAATACAAATTCAATACAAAAACAAAACAAGGAAGTAAAAACTGAAAACTTCCTGGAAACCTTAAGGATATGGACATTCTTAGTTCAAATGAAAAGGGGAAGAATGCAAATAATCACAAAACAGCAAATCAGAAATTTTTCTATGCGCAGAGCTCTAAGAAATTTAGTTATTTATTTGTTGGTAAGACAAGTAACTGTCATTACAAGAGCTTTACTATAATTTTAAAGGGCAGTAAACCTAGGTGAAATCAAGATAGGGAAGAATCCTACTTTCTGGAGAACGTAGGGAAATTGAAAGAGATATCTCAGATTGGTTTCAAAGTGAATCCAGGGTAGACTAGAAAAGAAAACTATTATCTGAGGATCAGGACCTACAAATAGGATTGTATAATAATAAAAGATAGGAAGGAAGGCAGTGAATACCTAACAGAGATTATTAATGCTTTAAACCTATACCAACCTGAGTAATTTGAGAGGAAACCTGGGTTGTTTTGCAACTGTTCATTGTGTCCTGGAATTCCTTCCTATTGCAGTAAAGTTGACTTGTGCATTCAAACTCTATGAGCTGAACTGCAGTGGAGAGATAGGAAAATCTGAGGATTCATGAAGCAGTAATCTAACATTTTAATTCTCAGAAACTAGTGTTGAAAAGTTAACCTGATGAATGCAGCATTGATTAGCACAAGGAACAACAACAAAAAAAAAAAGAAAAAACGGAATCAACTAAATGTTCACCAGTAGGGGAATGGCTAATTTACAGTAGATCCATACAGTGGAACTTCAGAAGGTATGAAAGCAGTGAGCTGTATTTTTATATATTGGCTTGGAAAGAGGGCCAAAACATAAGTGGGGAGAAAAAAAGAAAAAAGACATGATGTACAGCAATATATACAGAAGAGTTTCCAGCTTGATAAAGCCAGAATAAACAAAAAATCCCAACGAATAAAATTCTATAAATGTGTATAAATTTGTGTTAGCCTAGAAAAAAGTCTGGAAGACTACACACCTAACTTTTAACAGCCGTTACCTCCAAGGGTGATGGTAGAGAGAGTGAACTTAAATTAACATACAAAAGCCCTTACAATAGTGACTGGCACGTAGTTAATGCTCATTACGTGTTACTTTTACTTTACATGCTTTGACGCTATTTGAATTATTACAGAAATTACTTCTGTAATGAAAAAACAATGTTCATAGAATGAGAAAAATTCCAAAAACATATGAAAAGATCCTCGATCTCAAGAATCAAGAAAATGTAAATTAAAATAACAATATTGTTTTCTGTCCATCAGATCTGCAAAAAATAAAATATTTGTAACAACCATGTTGTGAAAACCTGATGAAGCCACCATTGTCATACACAACCAGTGGAAGAGTCAGTTTGTATTATACTCATGTACCAAGGTTTAAAATATGCACAGCCTTTGACCTAGCAATTCCACTTCTAGAAATAAATTCCAAAGAAATAATTGCCATGTATACAAAGTGATATGTAGAAGGATGTTCACTATCAATTTATCTCCTTTCAGCTTCAAAGCTACCTTTCTTTGCCCTACTTTGTGATACTGAATATTGTCAACATTCAGCTGATGCGATGCTACATTTTATCAGTAGAGGGCGCTGGAGGGACACGCAGGAGGAAAGAGATTGTGTGCTTTCCTCTTTTTGCGAGGGGGCTCACAGGACACCAGTGGTGCTCGTCTACCATCAAGTTTCAACAGCACCCCCTGGGAAGCTTCCCGGTTAGTTTCCACAGTACCCCTGTGATGATCTTCCCATTGCGTTCTGTCAGCACCCGAGTGAGTAGCTTCCAGAGTTGCTGTGGTAGACCAGCAGGCGGCTTCCCAGCAAGTATGCTCAGCCCCCCAACTGAGCACCCCGACCTGTGGTTTCCTGCTTGCCAATCTCCAGTCTCCGTCGGCAGCAACCCAGCTGACCTCGTCATCCAGGGGCCACAGTCACACCCTCTCCCATAAGGTCTAAATATCAGTATTGGAGGGAGGGGGCTTCTTCAAAATTTGTTCCTTCCTTGGGTACTTGGCCTCAGCCCTAGAGGTAGCGGCTGCTCCCTCTTATCTCTATTCCTGTGTTCTTTAGCGTTCTCTTTACCCCTTAGTATGTTAGTCCCCTGTTACTAGTTAATAATTCTTTATATTAAACTTTCCCTATTTAATGTGTTGTTTTCTCATGACTGGGACCTTGGCCGATACAATATCTCATTTATGTATTTTTTTAAAAACTATAGAAAGTATATGTATACACACACACCCCTGTGTAAATGCATAGAAGATGTGGAATAATCTACCACATTAGTGACCTTGATTACTGCAGAAGGAGTGGGATTTCAGGGACAGGATAAAAGGATTCTCTCATTTAACTCTATATTAAATTGTTTTAATATTTGACTTGTTTGGAAAAATTCACGTAAAACCAAATTTAGAACAGGAATTCACCTGTGCACTCACTGGGTTAACTTTTCATGCCAATTTCTGGGAATTAAAATGTTAGAGGACTGTTTCATGACTGGGAAAGAAACTAATTACAAATAGAGAGAAAAAGAAAAATTATAAAATACATTGAATAGTGTGAAAAGGAGAGATTTTATGTTACAGTAATTTGAGATTATTATAAGATTTCATGAGATGCCAGAACTTACGATACTGCTCACTGTGACAGGAATTGGGCATGGAGGAAGTCAGCCTTACCTCTCATAGTAAGGGGAAGATGGACAACTCCAGCTTCATGATAGTCAAGTAGAAGTTAGTACCTACAGTATAAGATGATTATTTTTAGGTTTAAAGCTTGCCTAAACCGCTCCTAAAGTGTGGAGACCTAGAGTAGAAGGGAATCCAGTAGATTAAACCCAGAAGTGCCAGCAATTATCATTCCAGTAATTTTCAGCTTTATGTCCCTGACTAATTGCCTATTTCACAGTAATCATGGCAGAAATCTACTGCTACGGTCAGAGGTCAAAAGTCAGCATTGCCTAACTCTTCATCTAGCCGGTAAACCCAAAATATAAATTTTTCTTGAGGGAATGAGCTTGAGGTAAAGAAGTAGATGTATGTGTCGTTCATAGGCAGTATAGATAATCGAATTTTGGAAAAATATAAAGAGCCTTATACTTAAGAAATTTTAAGTGTGAGGTGTGGTGTAAAAAGAAAAAAAAAAAAGTCTTGAATCCTGGCCCTGCCACTATCTAGTAATTTTTTTTTACTCAGTTGGATTTTTGCATCAACCTCCTGGGATCAAATCCCAGCTCCACCACTTACTAGCTTTGTGATCTTGGGCAAGTTACCTCATTTGTAAAAAGAGGATAATAGTGGTGCCCAACATCTAAGTTTTGAGGAATACATGTAAGATATGCACACCTGGTGCTTATTAAGGAAGGTCGCAAATACTGTCACCATACATGTTACTATCACCTTTCTGAGTCTCAGTTTCTTATCTGAAAATGAGAGTCCCCACTAGATTATCTCAAAAGCCCCATTTCTGCTTTACTATACCTTTGCAGATCAAGGATAGGTTTCTTAGGTGGAGATAGGATGGGAACGTACTACTGCATAAAATAATAATCTAACAGTAAAGTCAATAAAACAAACAATCAGAAAGGTGTCTGATAAGTCAATAGGATCTGTTTTCAGAGAGTTGGTGTGAGAGAATGTGTCAGGCATCCTGAAAAAGGAGAGAGGTAAAAATAGAGATACTCCTTTCTCAAAACTGGAGTATGTGAGGGTAATCTTGCAGTGATTTAAAGGCTGAATCTGCTGATCTGGCTGGCTAGGCCCACTCCTTTAAGAAAAACGACCTTCCCAGCCAAACGGACCAACTTTACACGTCTAGATTGAAAACTAAGGAAAACTCTCCACACCGCTTTCTTCTTAAGGGGCCAGACTTCACAAGAGTAAGGAGAGAAATGGCTAACTTGGTTATCTGACAGGCTCAGGTTAGAGCTGTGACACCCAACACTCGTCTCGTCTTTGCTTTACTGTCCCCACTCGGAATGAGCCCCTAGGGCATCCCACACGGGTGGGTTATCCTGCTCTTTCCTCTACCCATCCAATGCCCTGCACTCTCCAAGTCCCCTTGTTCACCCCTCCACGCCACTCCTCCCACATCCCCCTTTCTCCAGATCCTCACAGACTCCCATCCTAACTTTCTTCCTCAGCGGTGCGGTCTTCCTTCCTTCCTTCCCTTCACTACTTCCTTTCCCGCGCATTCCCGGCTCTGACAGCCAGCGGCCGCCTGCCCCACGCGAAAAGGAAGGCGCAGGCGCGAGCTGCCCAAAGGCCCCACCCAAAGCGCCAGGACGCCCCGCTTTTCCCGCCCCCTAAGAGCGAACTCCCAAGGCGATTGATCCCCGTGCGCCCCCAGAACTGGCTGCTCTTCCCACCCAACGCGGGCCTGCCCAGCCCACTTCCGCCCCTTTCCTGGAAACGCCCGCGGCTTGAGGCGGTCTGGCGCTTCCGACGGCAGAAAGCCAGTCGGCTGTAGCTCTGTGAGGCCTTCGGTCCTGCTAGTAGCGATTTCAACTCTCCTGTGCGAGGAGAGTTGCCCGCAGATTTGTTTTAAATGAGTTCGAATTAGAAAGACGGCCCTTTCCCGCCAACCTTCCTCCTTGCTAATGTGTGTTAGCCAAACTTTTAAAGAAGCCCCACAAATTCATTCAGCCATGGACTGAACTCCGTAGTGATAATAAAGGTAGCTGACACTTTGAACTTACTATGCGACAGCAGCTGTTACAGAGGCTTTATAAGAATTAGCTCATTTCTCACAAGCCTGTGAGATGGATGTGTACAGTATTATTCTGGTTTTAAAGATGAGGAAGCTCAGTTACAGGGAGGTTAAGTATTTTACTTAAGGTCATACAACTATTAAGTGGCAGTTAGGATTAGAACTCATATAGTCTGGTTCCACTGACTCATATTCCAAACCCACTATAAGCACTGCCCTGGAGACCTAGGCTAGTTGTTGTTATGTGGCCTCGAGTTGGTTCTGACTCATAGCAAATCTAGGTACAAAACTGCCCAGTCCTGCTCCATCTTCAAATCGCTGCTATGTTTGAGCTCAGTGTTGCAACCACTGTGTCAATCCCACCTCCTTGAAGGTCTTCTCTTTTTCGCTGATCCTCTACCAAGCATAATGTCCTCCAGGGACTAGTCCCTCCTGACCACATGTCCAAAGTACTTGAGATGTCTTGCCATCCTTGCTTCTAAGGAGCATTCTGGCTGTACTTCTTCAAAGACAGACTTGTTCGTTCTTCTGACAGTCCATGGTATATTCAATATTCTTCGCCAACACCGTAATTCAAAGACATCGATTCTTCTTCGGTCTTCCTTATTCGTTGTCCAGCTTTCACATGCATATAAGGCTATTGAAAACAACCATGCTTGGGTCAGGCCACCTTAGTCCCCAAAGTGATGTCTTTGCTTTTTAACACTTTAAAGAAGTCTTTGGCAGCAGATTTGTCTAACGCAATACGTCATTGATTTCTTGACTCCTGCTTCCATGGGCATTGATTGTGGCCCAAGTAAAATGAAATCCTTGACAACTTTAATCTTTTCTCCATTTACTATGACATTGCTTATTGGTCCAGTTGTGAGGATTTTTGTTTCCATTATGTTGAGGTATAATCCTTACTGAAGGCTGTGGTTTTTGATCTTCATCAGTAAGTGCAAGTCCTTTTCACATTCGGCAAGCAAGGTTGTGTCATCTGCATAATGCAGGTTATTAATGAGTCTTCCTCTAATCCTGATGCCACATTCTTCTTCATATAGCCATGACACACACCCTTCCTGACTTTAAACCTCACAGTATCCCCTTGTTCTGTCCAGCTGTTTTACTTCATCGTTTCTTCCATTTGCTTTAGCTACTTGACTTTCAAGAGCAAGTTTCAGAGTATCTTCTGACATCCATTTTGGTCTTTTCTTTCTTTCCTGTCTTTTTAATGATCTCTTGCTTTCTTCATGTATGATGTCTTCCACAATTGGTCTGGTCTTTGGTCATCAGTGTTCAATGCATCAAATCTATTCTGGAGATGGTCTCTAAATTCAGGTGGGATATATTCAACGTCATATTTTGGCTCATGGACTTGCTCTAATTTGCTTCAGCTTCATCTTGAACTGAACTTGCATATGAGCAATTGATGGTCTGTTCCACAGTTGGCACCTGGCCTTGTTCTGACCGATGATATTGAGCTTCTCCATCGTCTGTTTCCACAGATGTGTGTATAGTCACCATTTATACGGTTGAAAGAAGGTATTTGAAATAAATAAGTCATTTGTCTTGCAGAATTCTATCCTGTGATCTCCGGAGTCATTTCTATCACCACAGGCATACTTTCCAACTACTAATCCTTCTTCTTTGTTTCCAGCTTTCACATTCCAATCACCAGTAATTATCAACGCATCCTGATTACATGTTTGATCAATTTCAGACTGCAGAAGTTGGTAAAAATCTTCAATTTCTTCATATTTGGCCTTTGTGGTTGGTGCTAGATCAGGCTGCAATTCAAGAAGCAGTTTATTGAGGCTTCTCTCCTTTGAGTCAGGTTTAGAAGACATGAGAGAGGAGGACTAGGATGGGGAAGAGGACTAAGAATTTCTTTGCTTGGGTGCTATGTTTTCTGAGCTTAGATGGGAAAGTAGGAGGATGAGATAGGTGTGTTAAGTGAACCTGCAGGATGTGGGTATCCTTTCAAAATCATTCTTTAAGGTTAATTTGTTAAAATATTAAGGTAAAAAGTGTTAAATGGTCTTTTATAAAAATGGAAAAGAACATGGTTCTTTATGTTTATAAAGACCTTTAAAATAGTAGGATAACTTTTGTAAATAGAAAGTTATTATTTTTGTTTCTGTATTAAAATATAAAGAGCTACAGCATAAAAAGAAATGAAGTCCTAATATATGCTACAACATGGATGAACTTTGAAAACATGCTGAGTGAAGAAAAGGACAAATATTATAAGTTCTCACACCTATGAAATATCTAGAATAGGCAAATGTATAGAGACCAAGGTGTATTAGTGGTTACCAGAGGTGGGAGGGAGGAGAAAGGGGCAGTCAATGTTTTGGAAGCAGTAAGTTTCTACTTATGGTGATGGAAAAATCTGCCAAGGTATATAGGCGATGGTTGCACAACATGATTAATGTAATAGATCTCACTGAATTGTGCACGTGAAAAATGTTAAATTGGCATATGTGTTGTACATATATATATCTAAAAATTAAAAAGATATAAAGAGCTATATAGCAGCTATGCAAATCTGTGAAAACAAAACAGAATAAAATCTGCCCATTATGTTTATATGCACATTTCAAATAATTTTATAGCCACATAAACCTCAGTTCACCCACAAAATTTCCAGAAATAGAGCTTTTTCCACAAGTACCTCTGGTCTCTTTATTCTTGAGGGAAAGAGGCTAAAGACTCAGGCTTAATGTGTAGTATTAACTGATTTAGTGAAAAACCTCTTCCGTATTCTAGATACTAATGGTCTTCATCATGGAGCCATAGGCAGAAAGTCAATTCTGCTTTGGAAGCAGAAATGAATAAGAAGAGCGTTCTACTCATTTTGGCATAATATGCTTCAGTGATGTAACTACAACTCATTGAGAACAAAAGTTGGCAATTTTCACATTATTCTTTTACTATATTTAATCCTAATGATGACACTGAGCTACAATAAGAACATAAGAATTGAAGAAAAAAGCCAGGTCAAAGATCTATCCAGCTCAGAATTCTGCCAATAGACCTAAGGGATTAGATTAAATTGGAGAACTAAATGTCTTTCCCTGGTGTTCACCGACAAATTCAACAAGACAGCATCCTGTAACTTTCTCTTTGTGGAGCCAGGATTGTGAACATGTCCCTCTATTATGACTCTACCACTTACTCCCTGTTGACTCCCATATCTAGATCTCTAGCTCTGATTTCCTATCCTGAATGCTAAACTCAACCTGCTTTCTTTGTTCTTAACTGGATGTCCCGGGTATCCCACAGGTACCTCCAAGTCAGCATGTCCAAAACTGAGTTAACGTATCTCCCTCCTCACCTCCTACTCTAGAACTATTCTTCCTTGTTTCAGTGAATGAGTGGCACCCCCTAAGACCCAACTGCCCAAGCCAAAATTAGGGGACATTCCAGAACCCCCTCCTCCCCTCACCCTCATTTGCTCATTCCTATCTAATTAGTGATTAGTTCTACTTGATTCAGTCTATCAGGCCTCTCCATCCTCAGAAACACAACTGGTTGTCTTAGTCAACTTCCCTAGAAGTAGAGCCTGAGAAAAGTATTTGGGTGCACATGATCTGCTGAGGAAGGAGCCCTGGTGGTGCAGTGGTTAAAGTGCTCAACTGCACACCGAAAGTTCGGTGGTTCAAAACGACCAGTGGCTCTGCAGCAGAAATATGTGGCAGTCTGCTTCTGTAAAGATTTACAGCCTTGGAAACCTGTGGGGTGGGGTCGCTATGAGTCAGAATCGACTTGACAGCAGTGCGTTTGGTTTGGATCTACTGAGGGAGTTCTCTTCATGAAAAAATGATAAAGAAGAGAGAGAAGCAAAATAGGAGAAAGGAAAGAGTCGGGCAAGCATGAGTTCTCAGGTAAAGACTAGCCTTGGCCGGATCCACAGGTGAAGGATCTGGAGCATAAAGTACATAGCAGAGCTGTTCTCCCTTGGGGAAAGAGGCCCAGCCCTTTTATCCACTGCCCCCCGCCCCACCCCCTGCCCTCCCCAAGTCAGTAATTGACTGAGGCAGTGATGGAGGGTGGGGAGTGGAGGTCATAACTTCCTGGGTGAGGTGGCTGCAGTCAACAGGGGTAATTCTTTGGGGCAGCTATGAGCCATTAGCACCCATAGTCACTGCAGATGGTGGGTGAGAGCCCCAGCCGGGTAAAAGAAGACCTGGGCAGGGCACCACAGTGTCTACTACACCAACTCTCATCATCTCTCACTTGGACTACTTACTCAGAAGCCTTCTTTAATTCACCATCCACTTGCCACCATGATAATCTTTTGAAAAAGGAATCTGATCATGCAAGTATTCAAAATTATAGAGAAAAAAACTTTATAACATTTCACATCAACCCTTCACTATCTAATCTTAAACTACCTTTCCAGCCTTATTTCCCAGAATGCTCTCCACCCACCTAACTTCACCACTAATACACACACACACACACACACACACACACACACACACAAAACTTTGCTTTAGCAGTATCAAACCATTCTAGTGTCCCAAACACTTCATACTCTGTCGTGTTTTCATGCTTTTGCACTGCTGCTCTGTCTGCCTAGAATTTCTTACACACTCCTCATCTACCTAAGAAATTCTTGTTCCTCCTTCAATAGTAATCACAAGCATCATCCATAAAGCCCTCCCTGATTTCTTCATCCAGATCCACCTCTGCACTGTCATTGTACCAAATTATAGCATATTTCACATTGTGTTGTAAGTATATGTCTCTCCAACTAGACTGTAAGTTCCTCATGGTACCCCTTGTGACTAGCTCAGAATTGTTACTCAATAAATGTTGGTTGTTGAACTTCCAGCTTATCACCCCTTGAATAACAAGTTCCACTGATTTACCACTCAGTATCTCATGTCAGCATTTCCTTATGTGCCCCAAGACTATCTTCCTGAAACTCCATGACATATCCCCTTCTTTTAATATTGTGGAAATTGGTAACAAGTCCACGGTCACACTCACCAAACTCCTCATGATTTTATTAACTTCAACATTATCCTGTCTAAGTCTTCTGCAGTTCTGACCAATGTAATAATTTATATTTGAAGTGGGCTTTGAAAGCTGAGTATAATTTCTGTAGGTGGGAAATGAGAAAGAGTCCTTCCAGACTTAGGACATAGCATGGACAAGGATCGAAACATGAAAGCACTTAGTGGGGCAGAGCATTAACCAGCAGTCTCAGGACACAGGGATGTAGTGGGAGACTGGAAACCAATAAATGTGGCGCCTTGAATGCTTCACTGATTAAGATGAAGGGTACAAGCTTGTGGAGTGAGAATAGTGTTTGTGTCCTGGCTCTCCCACATCCTAGCTGGGTGATCTCAGATAAACATCTTAACCTCTCTGAGCATCACGTTCCTCATTTTTAAAATGAGAATACTGTGAAGACTTTAGAAAGAAATGAAAATATCTAATTCAAATGTGCTCACTGAACTCTGGTGGGGAGATGGTTGACCAAAGGAAGGAAAGAAGACCAGTTCCAAGGAAGGGGAAGAACTGCCTGTTGACTGGGAGGACTCCCCTTCCAGCTGTTGGCTTCCCAGCAACGGAGATGAAAGGAGGGTGGAACTGACTCCCTGGGCAAACTGTGACATCCAAAATTGACTCAGAGGCTGCAGTGGACCAAGGCTCAGCTCTTGCAGAAACAGATTAGCTTCCTGGAAGAGGTTTCCCACGCGGACTGAGAAATAAGTAGGCCTTTTCAAGGTGAGAATTGGGATGGAACTCAGTGGTTCTGTCCTCTTACCTGACACAGAGATACTTGCCTGAGAGTTGACAGCACATGTATAGAAGCAATGTCAACTCAAGAGCACTCACACCCATGGTGAGAACAATGCATTCCATCTCAGTGAGTAATGACAGAGGGTGGTGGGACTGGAGCACAGGAACTCCTAACTGCATGGCTTAGTGCCTGTGATGGTTAAGATTGTGTGTCAGCTTGGCTGGGCCATGATTCTCCGTGTTTTAATGTAATCACTCCCATGATTGACTATACTGTGATTAGCCAATCAGATGAAAGGGAATCTCCTTGGGGGTGTGGCCTGCATCTGTATATAAGCAGATGTTCTGGCTTTTTGCTCTCTCTGGATCCTGCAGCTGCTTCCTGTCATCTCATCTCCCGTTCTTGGGACTTGAGCTATCAGCTTATCTGCCGAACCTGGGATTTGTCGATCTGCACAGCCTGTGAGTGGGAGCCCTGCTCTGTGACATTCCGATCTTGGGCTTGCCAGCTTCTGAAGCTGTGTGACTTGGGATAGGCCTCTACCCTGATCCACGGACTTGGGACGTTCTAGCCTCTACAATCGCGTGAGCTGTTTCCTTGATATAATCTCTCTATATATATATATTTATACACTTTACTGGTTTTGTTCTCTAGAGAACCCAGCCTAAGACAGTGCCCCAAGATAAATGAGGAGGCCCTGGGGCAATCCAATGACATCTGAAAAACAAGAAGGTCCTGAAAAGAAGGCTGTTGACAGTCAACATTCATGTCCAAGCTGTGTTTCTACATAGAGAAACTTCAGCTACAAAGAGGCTCCTGGTCTCTTTCTGTTCCCTCCCTCACTCCTTGGCTATTTGTGTTTGGGATGTGCTGGGAGGAGACAGAGACTTGTGGAAGTGGTAAATTTGAGAGAAATGACAAAGAGATACAAGGCTCAGTCTCTAACTTCCTCTTCTTTGGGACATAGTCTAATCACAGGGTCTTTCAGTCTCTGCAGTAGAGACACTGTTCTTACAGGGGGCACCCTGGGGTTGTCTTTGACTATCTATGTCTTGGTGAAGGGCTGTTCATTCTTTAACTTAGCTTTCATTAGGGTTTTTTTTTTTTTTTTAAGCTGACATTTCTTTTTAATTTATTTATTTTGAAATAATTTCTTTTGAAATATTTTCACCAAGTACAGTACAAAGAGCTTCCATATTCCCTCACCCAGACTCCCAATAGTTAACATTTTATCATATTTGCTCCATCTCTCTCTACCTCTCTGTCTATATATAACCAAAATAACCCAAACCTGTTGCCACTGAGTCGATTCTGACTTGGAGACCTCGAGTATTACAGAGTAGAACTGCTCCATGGGGTTTTCTAGGATGTATTTCTTACAAAAGTAGATAACCAGTCCTTTCTTTTGCTGCACTGCTGGGTGGGTTTGAACTACCAACCCTTAGGTTAGTAGTCAAGCATTTGTGCCGCCCAGGCCCCCTGGCTTTCATAGTGTTCCTAAATTGGCAATCAGCTGCTTTGAACTATCCTTTTCTTTTCCAAAGACTTCCAATGCTGTCAAAAGCAGCCTGTCAGCTCCCCAATTCCACTAATTATCATTCCTCCCATGTCAATCAAGTACAGCATCCACTCAGGGCTTTGAACTGGTTCTTTCTGGTTCAGCCCCCTACCAAGAATTTGCATTTCCACTCCCAGAGTTACTGAACCAGAATCTACAGTTTAACAAGATCCCCGGATGATTCTTATGCATACAAGGGTGGAAAAAACTAAACTTTGTAGCATTTCATATCCTCATAAACACTACTGGTTGTCTTAGGTCAAGTTCCCTAGAAGCAGAGCCTGAGAAAAGTATTTCGATGCACATGACCTACTGAGGGAGTGCTCTTATATATACAAACTGTATATATGTCATACTATGTATATAAGATGTATATGGTGAAAAACAGGTGAAAAACAGCTCTGTAGATTAGTAAGTAAACACAAGCCCATGCATACCTTGCTTATTGGGTAATCTGTCCCTGCACCACTGCATGGTGGGGATTATTATCTCATTTACCATCTACCACCAGCAATATAGTTCTTATTGCATTCAGATGGAGTCCTGGTGGCACAGTGGTTAAGAGCTCAGCTGCTAGCCAAAAGGTTGACAGTTCAAATCCACCAGCCACTCCTTGGAAACCCTAAGGGGCAGTTCTACTCTGCCCTATAGGGTCACTGAGTCAGAATCAACTCAACATGAGTGGGTTTGGATTTTGGTTTTGCCTTCAGATAGGTGGGCTATCCCTCTCCAAAATCCCATTTTGAGAATCTGCTCTTAAAGGCCACTCCTGATACCAGCATTTTTTTAGCCTAGGTTCACTAGAGAACACAGCCTGAGACAAAACACTATATATGTGCTAATTCTTTATTGATGGGTGAAATCCCAGGGAAGAACATGTGAGGGGAAAAAGGAAATGAGATGGGGAGGGTGAGACAGAACTCCTACAGTGCTGTATTCTTTACCTGGCTTCCTCCCCTACAGTGTTGTATTGAAAAATTGTTTCCTTTGCTGGGCTTCCCACTGCCCCCCACCCTGCCCCCTCAGCTTTGCATTTGAATCCTGCTTTTGCTTGGAAAAAAACAAACTTGTTGCCGTTGAGTCGATTCCAACTCATAGTGACCCTATATGAGTTTGCTTGGACATTATATGCAAACCCCATTGTGCCTGCACAGTATGATTAAGAATGTTGCCAATGTAACTTGTATGAACTCCCTACTTGTAAACCCCTGTAAAAGTAACTTACCTGCCTGCCCTTGGCGAGCAGTCTTGGCAGCAGTGGCTCCGACTGACTCCATTTCCTTATACAATGAAATAAAGGTGGCTTTCTTGTTCACCAACCTCAGTGTTTCGTTTATTGGCCAATAGGAGTCATGCTGAGTAAGAACCTGGGGTTTCCACAGGGTAACAAAGGAGTAAAAGCAAACAGAGGGATGTGTAACAAGGGTGGCCACAGCTTTATTGCAAACAAAGCTGGTTGCTTCATCTTCCAGGGCATCTCAGCATGGTCCATCACACAGGAGGAAGAGTGAGCAATGCTGGCTTCTTTCTGTCTCCTGTCTCTCATTGGTTGAGAGTTACTCCCCTCACCACCTATCCTGGGGACATTAACTCCGCCACATTTCTGGATTGTATTACCCAGCCCCACCTCAGCAGTCCATTCTGGCCAATGTGTAGATGCTTCAATCTTTCCTCCTAGTCGGTACTACATGTGGGGGCTGAGGGGTTTGCAGGGTCAGTGGTGGCAACAGGGGCTGTTAATGTGACTTTACAACTATAAAATATCTCATAGGGTTTTTGTGAGGATTCAGTCAAGTAATACCCAGTGTCTGGCATCTAGTAAGTACTAGTAAGTACATCTAGTAAGTAAATGTTAGCTATTGTTATTAATAGTAACTGAGGTTTTTGTGTGTGCTTGTTATATGACGTGACTGGTATGAGTGTTTCCCCCACCCCTTCTAAGCCTTTGTTAAGGACCAATGTGCTCAGTCACTGCCCTGATACCAAGCCAGACAATCTGAGTGGTTCAACAATGCCACAGGCTGTGGTCCAGAGTAGCGTAAGCAGCCAGACAGCCAGATCCACGATAGGGATGGTCACCAGCCAAGTAGCAGACAGCTATGGAGTGGAGTTGAGTGTTTCTCATTAAAAAATATATATATATATGTGACTGATG
Source organism: Dugong dugon (assembly GCA_030035585.1). Lineage (NCBI taxonomy): Eukaryota > Metazoa > Chordata > Mammalia > Sirenia > Dugongidae > Dugong > Dugong dugon. Next base: position 13,420,831 of record CM057472.1, on the reverse strand, counting down.
ATGATGCTCTCTGCTGTCTAGCCACCTGAATTTTTTTTTAAGCATTTGTCTCTGAAATTCACTAAAGAAATAAATTGATACTGTTTTTTGTTCTGTAAATTACAGCCATGTAGCTGAAAGACAGAGAAGGAGCCCTGGTGGTGCAGTGGTTAAGTACTCAGCCGCTAACCAAAAGGTCAGGGGTTCAAACCCACCAGCCGCTCCCTAGGAGAAAGATGTGGTAGTCTGCTCCCATAAAGATTACAGCCTTTGAAACCCTATGGGGCAGGCAATTCTACTCTGTCCTATAGGGTCGCTATGAGCTGGAGTCACCTCGATGGCAACAGGTTTTTTCTTTTCTGGTTTTAGCTGAAAGACAGTTTGCCTATTCAGAGTCATAGGTTTGTTTCTGAAACCATGACTACTGGAGCCCTCAAATGTCAGATATCTGAAGAATAATATTTTCTTTGGGAAATGTGCTACATTATCCCCTGAATTTGGTTAATCATAAAAATATATACTTCATTTGATGACTAATTCAAATCTGGACTCTCTCCTCCAATTTGTCATAGGAGGCACTCATTACCACAGATCTAATATTTACTTCCCTTGAGGGAATCGCTCTTGACAAGCGGAAATACAATTTCAGCAAAGAATATGCCACTCTGTATTTGTTAAAAACTGCTTAAATAATTCTGTTTTCACTCCTGCCTCAAATATATGGAAAGGATTTTTATAATCAAGGGAAATCTATGTACTGATGAATGTAATAGACTTGAGACAGTGAAAAAGTGAACTGTAGGCTTTCAGAAAATATATATTATCTTTTGCATTTCTAGAAGCAAGAGTTGAGTTTTCAAAAAATAAAAGCTTATGGAAGTTATACCGTCAATGTAAAATACAAACTGTAACAAAGTGGCTTCTAATAAATTTCCTAAACTACGTGTCTTAGTTTCATAGGCCTGTCATAACAAAATGCCACAAGGTGGGTAGCTTTAAAGAACAGAAATTAGCCACAGTTCCGGAGGCTAGATGTCCAAATCAGAGCACTGGCCCTTCTCCTCTGAGGGCTCTGAGAAAGGAACTAACGAGAGTTCTGTGCTTCTCTCCTAGCTTCTGGTCTCTGCCAGCAATCCCTGGCGTTACTTTGCTGGTTGTAGATGTATCCTTACATGGCATCCTCCCCCTGTGGGTGACTGATTCGTGTCTGTTCTCCTTTTTTATAAGACACCAGACGTATAGGCTTAGGACGGCCCTACTCTGGTATGACCTCATTAACTTAACTGATAATATCTTCAAAGAAAGACCCTATTTTCCCAAACAAGGTTAAAGTTACAACCCATCTGGGAGGACATGGCATAAACACACCTTACTTAGCGTAACCACAGATGTGTAACTCAAAGTTTAGCTGTCTTGATGTGTCTGAAGTCCTCCAACTTACTGGAGAAGCCCCCATACTCTAAAATTTAATGAAAATGGTCTTGAACTTCTGTTATGGATTGAACTTTGTCCCCCCAAAATGTGGGTAAACTTGATTAGGCCATGATTCCCAGTATTGTGTGATTGTCTACCATTTTGTCATCTGATGTGATTTTCCTATGTGTTGTAAATCCTATCTCTATGACATTAAAGAGATGGGATTAGTGGTAGTTATGTTAATAATGCAGGACTCAATCTACAAGATTAGATTTTTGTTTTAAGCCAATCTCTTTTGAGATAGAAAAGAGAGAAGCGAAGAGAGAGACATGGGGACCTCATACCACCAAGAAAGTAGTGCTGGGAGCAAAGTGCATCCTTTGGACCTGAGGTTCCAGCGCGGAGAAACTCTTAGACCAAGGGAAGATTGATGACAAGGAACTTCCTCCAGAACGACAGAGAGAGAAAGCCTTCCCCTGAAGCTGGCACCCTGAATTCAGACTTTTAGCTTCCTACACTGTGAGAAAATAAATTTCTCTTTGTTAAAACCAACCACTTGTGGTATTCTGTTATAGCAACACTAGATAACTAAAACAACTTCCATTCTATACATAATGGGAAAAACCAGCATCACTCCCAATATATCTGAGGTTTCTTGGATACCTTAACTCTCTCCTTGTAATCTATAGTCTGTTTTAACCCTTCTGCTTAATACGCTATCCCTGATGATTGGGCCGCCTACCTACACTACACCTACATAGGATAACACCTGGAGTCTTGAATTCTTTAAAATACCACTGCACCAGACCATATGGATAGTGAACTTTTGCTCAAGAGGGCAAGAAACTGGGGGGAGGGGTTTGCAGCAGAGTAAATATTAGGCATCACTGTTCTCAAATGTCCTTTACCCATTTTCTCTTCTGAAAAGTCCTTTCTGGCCAGTTCTTCACAAGCAACCCTAGTCCAGCACCACTTTGCACCATTTTTTTCTTTCTTTTGCCTTGCCTCTTTCTACCTGTTATCCACAAGTCCCCCTGCTCAGTTCCTAGCAATAATAAATAACAATTGTTATCAAGTCAACTCCAACTCATGGTGACTGTGTATCAGAGTAGACCTGTGCTCCATAGGGTTTTCAATGGTTGAATTTTTTCAAAGTTGATTTCCAGACCTTCCTTCCAAGGCACCTCTGGATGGACTTGAACCTTTTGATTAGCAGCCAAGTGCATTAACCATTAGCAATAATAAATAACACCTATCAAAAGCTTACTCTACCAGGCAGTATAAGTCCTTTACATATGTTCTTTCATTTAACACTCAATTTCTTTTCTTTCATTTTGCTCCAGATATTCAGGTCCAAGCCTTAGGAGTTTCATCTTTTTTATTTATTCAACAAATATTAAACATCTATTTCTTTGCTAGGCACTCTGCTAGCTCCTCAGGCTTTGGTAACAAAACAGATGCGGTCTCTGCCTTCAGGAAGCTCCACATTGAAAAGCTGATCAAAGTAACTTGCTAAATAAAGACAATTCTCACTCTGAGGGAATTGCCAGCTTTTACAGCAACCACTTTTCTACTTGCTACGGTAGAAGACAAATAGCAGTAGAAGACAAAAATACAAAATATGCCACACAGCAGGACATGATAGACACACAAACAGTTCAGAAAGAATAAATACATTGAGTTTAGAAGCTGGAGAAATCACTTGGGCTCAACTGGTTGACCTTGGGAGTCCTGGTGGCACAGTGGTTAAGAGCTCAGGTGCTAACCAAAAGGTCCGCAGTTCGAATCCACCAGACGCTCCTTGGAAACCCTATGGGGCAGTTCTACTCTGTCCTATAGGGTCACCATGAGTCAAAATCGACTCAACAGCAATAGGTTTGGTTTTTTGGTTTGGTGGACACCTTGAGGAACTGGACTGGAACAAGGAGAAGGAAGGAAAACAGGGAGGGATGAGAAGGTATGAGAACAGACAAGGGTTAAGGGCAAGGCCTTTGGAGTCAGGCAGTCCCTGGGCTCAAACCCCAGACCTGTCGCTTACTATGTGACTCTGGGCAAACTACTAATCTCTCTAAACCTATCTTTCCTCCTTTGGAAAACTAGGGTAATTATAGTACCTTCCTCAAAGAGTTGTTGTATAGATTAAAGGGGACAAAAAAAATGTAAAGCACCTTAGGCAGTTCTTGGAGTATGATCAGTCTCAAACAAATGTTCATGTAAAAAGGAGCAAAGCTCTTTATTTAGGGTCCTAATATTTTAACTCCACCACCAGTCTCTCAGTTTGTCATACTGTGGTGGCTTGTGTGTTACTATGATGCTGGAAGCTATGCCACCAGTATTTCAAACACCAGCAGGGTCACCCCTGTGGTGGACAGATTTCAGCAAAGCTTCCAGACCAAGACAAACTAAGAAGAAAGTTCTGGTGATCTACTTCTGAAAGTTAAACAGCTGCAGTTGAGTCAATTCCAACTCATGGTGACTCCATGTATGTCACAGTAGAACTATCTTCCACTGGGTTTTTAATAGCTGATTTTTCAGAAGTAGATCACCAGGTTTTTTTTCCAAGGTATCTCTAGGTGGACTTGAACCTCCAACCTTTCAGTTAGCAGCCAAGCGCATTAACCTTTTGCCCAACCCAGGGACTTCTAAATTTCATGCATAACTCAACAAATTGCTAGCCATGCCTTCATAATAGTAATAACCCTTACATTGGGCTTACAGTGAGTGGTCTCTATTGATCCCTTTTCAATAATCTCAGAACAATTCTATAAAGGAGATACCATTATCCCCATTTTATAGATGAGGTTGCCAAGGCATAAGAAATTTGCACAAGATCACCCTGGTGATAAGTGACAGAGCCTGAATCAGAACTCAAGTAATCTGGCTTGGTGTTCAGTACCACCAACCACTACACACTGCTACCTCTCAGAAAGAAACCAGGCATAGGGTAAAATCTGCAGTTTCAAGAAGCAGTTTATTGAGCCCTCTTTTTTCTTTTATGTCAAGTTTGGAAAACATGGGGCAGGGAATAGGGATGTAGACTGAGAAGAAATCAAAAGTTTCTGAGCTCAGAGAATTGGGAAGTAGGAGGAGGTGGATTAGCTAACAAAACATACAAGTAACTACATCTATTTAAAAATCATTATTAAAATTATTTCTTGAGGTAAAATTTATATAACATAAAACCAACCATTTTAAACCATTCAGTGGTATTTGGTACATTCACAATGTTATGCAACCATCACCTTCATCTAGTTCCAAAATATTTCCATCACTTCAAAGTAAAACCCCTTACCCACAGAACAGGCACTCCCTATTTCCCCTCCCCCCAGCCCCTGGCAACCACCCATCTGCATTCTGTCTCTATGGATTTATCTATTCTGGACATTTCATATAAATGGAATCATACAATATGTGACCTTTTGTGTCTGGCTTCTTTCACTTGTTTTGGAGATTCATACATACATGTATCAGTACTTCATTCTTTTCATGACTGAATAATATTTCATGGTATGTGTATACTACAATTTCATCTGTTCGTCCATTGATGGACATTTGGACTATTTCCACCATTTATCTGGCTATTGTGAATAGTACTCCTATGAATATGCATGTGCACGCACTTGTTTGAGAACTTGTTTTAAATTCTTTGGGGTATATACCTAGGAGTAGGTTGTAGTGCCATATGATAATTCTATGTTTAACTTTCTGAGAAACCCCTACATCCTTTTGAAGCTCTTCCTTAAAGCTTTATGATTAATATGATAAATAATATTAAATAAAATAAGTATATAAATATTTTAAATTAGAGTTTCTCAACCTTAGCACTGTTGGCATTTGGGGCCAGGTAATTCTTTGTTGTGGGTGCCAACTGTTGCATTGTAGGATGTTGAGTAGCATCCCTGATCTCCACCCACTAGATGACAGTTGTGATAGCTAGTGTCTCCAGTCATTGCTGAATGTGTCCTGGGAGGCAAAACCGCACCCCTTCCTGTTGAAAATCACTGTTCTAAAAGATTCCCTATAAACTTGAAGCAAACATAGCACTAAAGCAAAGTAAGACCTTTAAGAAACGAGTATTCCTTAGAAGTTTGTATACAAGAAATATTACTTTCTGTTTACTGCGTAATGATGCTAAGGAGTATGCAGGTTTATAAATGTGTGGCAACTAAAAAATCTTATCATTGAATAGTCATGTACCTTCCATATGTAACTTTAGTAACATAAATTCCAGCTCACCCACAGAACTTCAAGAAATACACCCACTCCTCACTTATTGACATGGTTAGATTCCAAAGACCAGGTCATTACGCAAAAATAAGTGTTATGTGAAAATGGAGGATGACCACATCAGATCACAAAATGGAGGATGACTATATCATTACATAACTGCCAAATTACATCATTACATAACTGCCAAATCACTGAGAATCATGGCCCAGCCAAGCTGGCACATAAGCTTAATCATCATAGCCAATGTTGTGCTCGCCTCATACCTTGGGGTTCATTACTAACAGCTGTATGTCTTTAATGAGAAAAATAGTCAGATATTAGATTTTTTACTATTGTAAATGCCAAATGTCTGATAACAAAGTAGTCAATAAGTGAGAAGTAGGTGTACAGCTTTTCTCCCCTTCAGTACACGTTATATGCCAAATCACATATATAGCACATTGCATCACATAATTTTTAAGACGGCAACCGGGAACAAGATTTTTCTTGACATTTACTATTTCAAACCTAAACTCAGGCAGGGCCCATGAAGAATTTCCTATTCAGTTCATATAATATAAAGACAAATATTAATTGTCATTATTGGGATACCAAAAATAAAACTTTTGTATTTCCTGTCAAAGATCTTGGTGAGTTAATTGTAGAGCAGCTACTCCGAGTACATAAACACATTTGTCATCAAAAAGCTGTCAGGATCAATACTGTTGTGGAAATGGATCAGCCTCAGACACAGGTAGAATGGTTGTAGATTCCACAGCAGTTAGCAAGGGCCATGGCACTGAACTCATTGCCTTCCCAGCGACCAGAAAAAGAAGGTGCGTGGGTGCCATTTGGAGAAGTACTGAAATGAAAAGCCAGAGGGATACATAGTAGGTCAGATAAATACAATGCAACAAGACTATATCAATAAGTTGTACTAAGCAGCTGAAAAAACAAAACAAAACAACCACAAAACCTGTAAGTGGATCCATCAGCAATGACCCAATAAATAGGACCTAATGAAGTTTATTTTCTCATTCATGCCCAATATAATAGTGGCAAGAAACCCTATACGATGCGTTCTGTTCCTTTGCCCAATTCCTAACCATAATCCTTTTGGGAATTTCCTTTCTAGCCATCACTGAAGCGAAGCTAATGCTTTGCAAAGTGATTTAGAATTGAATCTATTCAAAACAGGGAGGTGGCATCCCAAAGCCACTTTCCTCGTGAGAAAGAAAAACATCCCAGGCTTAATTAGTATAAATTAATTGGACAAAAATATTTCAGATTCTAGATGCTAATGATCTTTAGTATGGGACTTTAGACAAAAAGTCAGTTGGAGGGTTGAAGGCTAAATGAACAAGAAAGAGTATTTTGTTAATTTTTTGGTAAAGTTCAGTGATGTAAAGACAACTCTTTTGTTAAACAAAAGTGAGCAATTTTCACTTTATTCATTCACTATAGATTATGCTTACAATGACATCAATAGAACCGCTGCAAGAACATAGGAATCAAAACCATGCCAGACCGGGTCTTAAAAGCCTGTGAGCAGCCATCTAAGTTAATCCACTGGTCTCACCCCTTCGGGAGCAAGGGAGAATGAAGAGAACAGGATACAGGGGAAAGATTAGTCCAAAGACTAATGGACCACAGCTACCACGGCCTCCACCAGACTGAGTTCAGTGCAGCTAGATGGTGCCCGGCTACCACCACTGACTGCTCTGACCGAGATCACAATAGAGGGTCCTGGACAGAGCTGGAAAAGGATGTAGAACAGGATTCTAACTCATAAAAAAAAGACCAGACTTACTGGCCTGACAGACTGGAGAAAGCCCGAGAGTATGGCCCCTGGACAGCCTTTTGGCTCAGTGGTGAAGTCACTCCCGAGGTTCACCATTCAGCTGGGGATTGGACAGCCTCATAAAACAAAACAGGACTAATGGGGCACAGTAGTCCAAGGACAAGGCCTGGAAGGCAGGAGGGGACAGGAAAGCTGATGATAGGGAACCCAAGGTTGAGAAGGGACAGTGTTGACATGTCGTGGGGTTGTTAACCTTAGGGCAATATGTGTACTAACAGTTTAATGAGAAACTATTTGTTCTGCAAACCTTCACTAAGGTACAAAAAAAAAAAAGAATTATCTATGTGAGATCAAATTGACAACAGCAACTCAAAAGGTTTGATGGGAAGCCTAGGGAGCAGTGAGTTGAAGATAACGGTGATGGAATAATTTGGAAAAAGATAGTGAGAATAGCAGCAAACTGGAAGAATGTAACCGATGTCACTGAATTGTACGTGTAGAAACTTTTGAAATGGTGTAACTTTGGCTATGTATATTTTCACCAAAAAAAAAGGTCCTCCAAGGTCGAGAAGGGAGATTATTGACATGTCATGGAGTTGTTAACCAATGTCATAAAACAATATGTGTACTGACTGTTTAATGAGAAACTAACTGTTCTGTAAACCTTCATCTAAAGTACAATAAAAAAAAGTTAAAAAAACAAAACAAAACTGTGCCAGACCAACAATCTAACCAGTTTATAATTCATTTCTAGTAGTACACTGTTATGGATTAAATTGTGTCCCACAAAAATATGTATTGTAAATCCTAACGTCTACGCCTGTGGTTAAAATCCTGTTTGGGAATGGGTTATCTTTGTTATGTTAATGGACAGGATTAGTGTAGAGGGTGTCTTAAGTCAATCTCCTTTGAGATATGAAAGAGATTAAACAAGCAAGCAAAAGAAGCAGAGGTGAGGGAAGACAGGTGCCAAGCCACGTGAAGATTGCCCAGGAGCAGAAGCTGAAGAGAGACAAGGACCTTCCTCTAGAGCTGACAGAGAGAAAACCTTTCTCCCTAGAGCTGGCTATCTGAATTCAGACTTCTAGCCTCCTGAACTGTGAGAAAATAAATTTCTATTTGTTAAAGCCATCCACTTGTGGTATTTCTTTTATAGTAGCACTAGATAACTAAGACATACACCAAAAAGATAATTTTTTGGAGGATATTGGATTCCTTTTTGGATGATAACCTCCGCACACAAGAGGGTAATATGCGTTAACTTAGCCTAGCAACCCGTTAAGCAGGTAGCACCTGAACATTTACCTATATTGTGAACAGATCACCTACTTAATAACTTGCACTTTATCTCCAGCTCTGATTTCTGTTCTGAACCCCAGATTCCAGTTGGCTTATGAGTCACTTCACGTGGTTGTCCCACAAATACCTCCAAGTTAACATATCCAAAAATGAATTAAGCCATAATCTCCTTCCTTACTCCCATTCCTGGAATTAGTCCTCTTCCTCTCAGTGACTTAATGGCACCCTTAGACCCACTTGCCTGGGCCAGAAAGAAGACAGTCATTTGAGACTCATTTCTCTCTCTCACCCCACGCCTCCCTCCTATCCAGCCAATAACCAATCCTGTTGATTCTACTTGGTCTGATGTATTTCCATCCTCATAACCACTTATTATCCGCCCTTATAATGTCTCATGTGGACTATTACAGCAGTGTTTTTATTGTTCTCCTGCCATCTAAATGGCTACCAAAAATGATTTTTTGAAAAAGCATATCTGATCATTCTAGTGTTCAGAATTCTGCAGGTCAAAATCTAAATTCCTTAGCATTTTATACCAGGTCTTTTATGACCTTCCAGCCTCATCTCCCAGAAGTCTCTTCACTCACCTGTACATCACCACCAATACATACACATTTACTTTGATGGCACCAAACATTCTAGTTCCTAAAATCCTCCCTTTGTGTGTTTTATGTGTTGTACAACTAGTTCTTGTAGTTTCGTGATATATTCTCTTCTTTTAATATTCTGGAATTTGGTAAACAAGTTTACTTTCACACTATATGAACTTACCATGATTCTATCAATTCAAATTTACCCCTCTGTCTTTTTCTCTGTCTTAAGATGCCGTTAACTTTTTAACCATTTAGAACCATTGCTGAGTCTTTGCTTACACCCATCTATATTCCAATCACAATAAATACAGTTCTTATCAAGGAAATCAGCCTTCCTTGCTTCTTTCCCTGCCCTTCTACCTCCCAGTACCCCATCAATCTGGATAAAATCTGTCAATTCTCCATACTAGAGTTAATAATAGTGAGGATGCACCTAATAAGAGAAAAGAACACAGATCTAGACCATCACAAATACCCTTCTCATGCACTCTAGACAGCATCCACATGATTATGCTCAATACCTTATTTCTTCTCCCCCCAGAAGATTCTGGAGTGGAGGCTAGAATATAAGAGGAGGCAGCAAGGATCCTGGGCTCACCTCTGAAAGAGCTCTTTGCAGCACATGTAGGTCTCATAGCTGCTGTTGGTGAAAACTGTGCTTAGGAAGGAGACACAGTCAGCTCCCACTCCTCTGGGGACATAGAGGATTCCTGGAAAAGGAAACAGAGATACTAAGGTGGGGATTTTGCACATGCTCTTGAAGGCTCTTTACTTTTTCTCTGGGTATGAATGAAGTACTCTGTAGATTAGGTGACTTTTCTATGCATCTGTGAAATGGATGGTTAATGGTTAAATCAATATTCTGGTAGAGCTCCTGTCATGACGTAGGTAAGTGATTTCTGCCAAGAGAGAAGCTGAGGCACCTACCTGCCACACAGGCATTGATAAGGGATACGGAGGCCCCCGTGAGGAGGGCACTGACCACAATCTTAGACAGGTCACTCTTCCGGTGGGGTACCACTGATGCTGCAGACAAGAAAACAAAATAACTTGATCTCTTCTCCACCAGGCAATCAGATACCTCCCATAGTCCCCATTAGAAGAATGCAGAGGAAAAAACATAGCAGATGAATAGCATCCTTACCACCAAGCCTCAGAGGCTTGCCAGTGGTACTGCAAGGAATGTATATATATATATATATGTTAGTCCTGAGGGATCACTAACTCAGACATTCCTCAGCTCAAGGATTGTGTGTCTGGCCCTAAGTAGGTCAGGCAACTTCAATGGTTCTGTGATTATTCTCAAGCTGTATCTGGATCAAGCAAAGCTCTGGGTTGCTCCAGACAAGTGCAAATGCCTGGATGTTCATCAGCTGATATCTGCACTCTTAAGTTTGGATTAGAATTAGGTGGACTATTTTGCGGCAGAAGAATAAGGAGGGCAGCATTCACCTAAGCCTTAGCCACACAATGCATATCCCACTTCTAGATGACAATCTCATAATCAGACAATATTTGGGCAACAGTATTAAAATGATACAGACAAGTGTTTAGCAGAATGGAAAAAGATAAACTGAAGGATATTATTTCACCTTTAAATTGTTCAGTCAACTACCAAATACGGCAATGTGACTGCCATAAAAAATGGACCACTGAGCTCTATTTCTTCTTATTCTCCATTCCTTCCAAGATCCAGTTCTAACTTGGATCTTCCAAACACTTAGAATCTGCTAGTCATTTCCCCCCTCCCTGCCCTCAAGGACACTTCAGTTTCCTCATACTATTTTCTCAAACCATCACCCACATTCAGCAATATCTCTAGCAGCCTAAATATATCTACATCTGCTTCAAATACTTACTCCTCCTACATCTAGTGGCTTGCAGTTTTTAATCCAACACTTTCCACCACTCGCTCTTACTATCTATCTGCCATATGCGTCTGCTGCTTCTGTCTTTTGCTTCCCTGTGCAGCTTCTGCTTCTGTGAATACAACTACTGTGTAACTGAATTTCAGAAAGTACCTCACTGCTGAATTAAAAACAAATAGAAGTAATATCATTATAACACTGTCTCCCATATAGGGAAAATAAAAATAAAATTGGTCATTTGGGCCTCCAATCCAAAGGAAAAAAGTAGCTGTAGCTGAGATAGTAAACCCAGCCTGGGCTCCATGCATAGCAAGATAGCATGCTTGTCTCGGCTCCTAATTAACTGCAGTCTGAGAGGGGCCGTTTCACATCAGTTTCTCTATCGGGTCTCAACTTGTACTGAAGCACTGGGACTGTCCACTACAGAAGCTGGGGTCTGGCACGCTTTGCGGGAGCTGGGAAGATGAATTAACTCACTCAAGCCTCCCAGTGTGATTCCCACGGAACTAAGATTGGAAAATCCACAGAGTGAAAATGCTGTAATGATTTCAGCTCTCTCCTAGAGAAAACAAAAGTAAAGGAATAAACTCAGTCCTGTGTGTGCAGCATTATCATCATGATAGAAGTTTCAGAGTACGTAGATCCCCTGATCTTTTCATACTAAAGAACGTGGAAAGGACGCTAAGGAAATTGCTGCTTCCAAGCAATGGTCAGGATAGTGATATGGAAACCACCATGGACCTCTTTGTCCCATGCTGCTCTTGTTGAAGCCAAAGAATAAGGAAAAGACCTAGGAATGAGGATGATTGGGAGGGAGGGAGGAGCTAGAGAGACAAGTTTATAGGAAATTGAACTTATAAGTGAAGAAAAACAAACAAACCATTTGCTGTAGAGTCAATCCCGAGTCATGGTGACCCCATGTGTTGCAGAGTAGAACTGTGCTCCATAGGGTTTTTAAGGCTGTGACCTTTCAGAAGCAGATCACCAGGCCTTTCTTCCAAGGCATCTCTGGGTTGGTTCAAACTGCCAACCTTTCAGTTAGTAGTGGAGTGCTTAACAGTTTGTGCCACCCAGCCACTCCCTAAGTGAAGAAGGGGGCCTTAAACCATCAAAAATAGTGTCCTCCCTAAACTGCCCCAATGGCAAAGGCCCAATAATTACATTATAGAGAGATACTGGGTCAGAGGGTGTGGGAGAAATAGCACACAGACCTCAGGGTAGCTCAGATACTGGATACAGAGGTTGCTGAGCATACTTTTATGCTGCTTTGTGGTTAGGCCTGGGGCACTGGAAAGGATCTGTGGGTCTGCAACAAACTTTTGTGTAGCACTTTCTGTCTGCCCGCACATAGCCACGGCTGAGACCTTATATGTATGGCTTTCTGGATGCTACTCACCGAAATCCACTGTTTCTCACCCCCAATCCACTCTTCCACTCCAGAGAGACGTTTGTGCTTGTATTGAGACAGTTGCTGATAGGCCACAAACTCATTTACGAAAACCTTGATTCCCACCATCTCAGCCACTATTGAACAGTCTGCCCACTCTATACCCATCATGAAGACCATGGGCCTTAGAATATAGGAGCAGATGAGCTAAGGGAAAGAAAGAGAGACTCCGGGAAGAGAAGGAACAAATAACAACCGTCAGGGATCAAGGACTTTCTTGAACCTTGACTCAATCCCCTCCACCTTTCTCCAATTCATGCTTTCTCTTAGCTTCCTATAGGTCAGAATAACATGCACAGCTCAAGGACCATTTTTCTACATCCCAGGGGGACATCCCAACAAATGTGATCTTTTACCTGGAAACTGAGCCCCTGTATCTCCACCAATTCCCCTAGCCAGGCGAGGGCAGCATTAATGAAGGTCAACACAGCCAAAAAGGCGATCAGGTTGGCTGCTACGTTAGTAACAAGGCCTATGGCATCTGTGGCTCCATTGCTGGCAGCTTCCAGGATATTCCTCTCCTTCCTGTGGTTATAGGGCATGAGGGGAAGACTGTGGTGTCTAGAGTAGTCCCAGCCCTCAGAGAAGAGAAACCCCACTGTCTCTAAAATAGGAGGATGGTGCAAGGTCAGTTTGAGCGGTAATAGGGTTCCTTAGCAACCCGATCAGTTGACATTACTTTGACGCAGTGTCACATATAGTTCCCACGAAATTGCACTGAGCCCAAAGACAGAGGATACGGCATGCAAAAGCCAGCAGCAGGTGGTAGGGTTTTAAAAAAACAAGGAAATCAACATGATCAGCTGGTGGCAGAGACAGGCAAGAGAGGATGTGGAATTATTACTCTCCCTCAGGGAGACTTAAGGCCTCTGCCACTACGGCATCACTTGACTTTGCATCTGACCTCACCATCTCCAAAGTTATATCCCTCAGTGGACTCACCCATGGGTCAGTTTTACCCCCTCCTCACTCTTGAACTTAGACTCTTCCACTTCTGGATATACCAGCTTTGACAAGGCAAGAGCACAAGGGGCAGCCATCACAGAGGCAGAAATCAAGAATGCCGGGCTGATCTGTAAGGCCAGACATGGGGGTCAGTGTCTCTGCAGAATCCAGAACTTGGGCTCACTCAGGAGTGACCAAGCACACCATACCTACCCCAGAGGATATGTAGGCTCCAAGTACAGTGCCTGAAGTGGTAGCAAACCCTCCAGTCATCACTGCATGCATTTCAGAGAGTGTCATGTCTCCAAGGTATGGGCGGATGAGCAGAGGTGCCTCTGTCTATAAACAAGGAGAAGCCAGTCAGATTCTAAGAGGGTATGCTTCCCACCACAGAGTGCCCATCCCAGCCCCTGGGAGTGGGTGCATTAGACACACACTTCTCCAGCATGAGCTCTATTCTAGTGAGAATAAAGTCCCACCTGGTGAGCACTGAGCTCTGCTCTCAGGCCCTCCCAGCTCCTGCCTCACTCCCTCGGCACCTAATTATATTCTGGCTGGCATTGGTCTCACCTGTCGTATGTGTTTGTCTTGACCATTTAAACTTTAAAATATTATAGAAGAGCTCCCTACTCATCTGGAGCAAAAGAGAAAGAAGGAAACCCAAGATTCAGAGAAAGAACTGGTGTACAGGGCTGTCTACATGAACCACGGCCTCCTCTACCCTGAAACTAGAAGAACTAGATGGTGCCTGGCTACCACTACCATGCATTCTGATCAGGACCACAACAGATGGATCCTGAAAGAAAGAGAAAAAAACATGGACAGAACTTCAAATTTTCAAAAAAATTCGGGTTTACTGGACTCACTGAGACAGGAAGAATCCCCAAGACTATTGCCCTGAGATATTCTTTAAACACTGAGCCGAAACTATCCCTTCAAGTCAGCTTTTACCTAAATATCAGGTTAGCTCATAAAGTATTGAATATCACCCTTGAGTATTACACTCTTTTAAAAAGTCATCTATATGAGACCAAACGGTCAACAAATACTCTAAAGCATAGAAGAGAAGGTTGGGGGGTGGGGAGGGGAAGTAAGACTAGGTTAATGGGAATGGAACAACTATAATGGAAATAATGATATTGCTTGATATTAATAATATTAATGTGAATAAGGCAAAGTTCCTACTCTTAGAAGCTTACAACCTAGAAGAGGAAACTGATTATGGATAATTTTAGCAAAATGTGGTGAGGTTAGTGCTAAGGTAGAAGTATCCAGAAATACTCTGAGAACATTTCAGAAGCAGGTTCCAGGCCTTGGGAGAGAAAGAAAGACCCCAATACTAACTCCTTGTCAATTTGACAAGCCACGGTTCTTACCATTGAGCTGATAGGTCAATAGCATATATTGAGCACCTACTCCATACAGAAAAATGTGCCAAGCAAGTATCATGTGGAAGAAGCTTGGTGTTAGCTATCAGCAAGGCAAGACGTGTCTCCTTAGAGACCCTGGAAAATGAGGGCCACAGAAGTCACAGGAGAAACCAGAATATTAAACACGCTTCTTAGCTCCTCCCGGGGGATAAACTATGGACCAGGACATTCCCCCAAATTCCTGTGTAAGAAGTTGGATCTGTCGCTAAGTATGTCCAGATTAAGAATGCCCAGATAAGCAGAGGGCTGTGGGGACCATGGTCTTGGGGAACATCTAGCTCAATTGGCATAACACAGTTTATAAAGACAATGTTCTACATTCTACCTCAGTGAGTAGCATCTGGGGTCCTAAAAGCCTGTCAGCAGCCATCTAAGATATTCCACTGGTCTCACCCCTTTGGGAGCAGGATACAAGGATACAAGGATACAGGATACAAGGGAAAGATTAGACTAAAGGACTAATGAACCACAGCCACCAAGGCCTCCTCCAGACTGAGTCCAGTACAGCTAGATGGTGCCCAGCTACCACCACAGACTGCTGTGACCGGGATCACAACAGAGGGTTTTGGACAGAGCTGGAGAAGGATGTAGAACAAAATTCTAACACACACACAAAAAAAGACCAGATTTACTGGCCTAAAAGAGACTAGACAAACCCCGAGAGTATGGCTGCCAGACACCCTTTTAGCTCAGTGGTAAAGTCACTTCCAAGGTTCACCATTCAGCCGGGGATTGGACAGCCCCATAAAACAAAATGGGACTAATGAGGCACAGCAGTCCAGGGACAAGGACTAGAAGGCAGAAAGGGACAGGAAAGCTGGTGATAGGGAACCCAAGGTTGAGTAAGGACAGTGTTGACGTGTAGTGGGGTTGTTAACCATTGTCACAGGGCAACATGTGTACTAACTGTTTAATGAGAAACTATATTGTTCTGTAAACCTTCATCTAAAGTGAGAATAGCAGCACAACTGGAAGAGCATAGTCGATGTCACTGAACTGTGCATGTGGAAATTTTTGAAATGGTGTATCTTTGGCTACATATATTTTCACCAAAAAAAAAAAAAAAGGGAGAGGGTTGACATGTTGTAGGGTTGTTAACTAATGTCATAAAACCATATGTGTACTACTGTTTAATGAGAAACTATTTGTTCTGTAAACCTTCACCTGAAGTACAATAAAAAAAAAGAATGCCCAGATAAGTATTATCAGGCATGAATGGTGAAAGCAATGAGCTGAGCCCCTTTGAGCTTCTGAGGTTTTTTCTCATCAGCCATTGGCTGCCCACACAGCCTTCGTTTATCTGCATTTTCAGAAGGAAAGCATATTTTTCTCAGCCTGCTTTCTGCCAAGCTCTCAGTTCCACAGAGATAAGAAAACCAGAAGGCTGCTGGGTACTTACCATACCCACAAGGACGCTTCCTGCCACAGCCAGGGTCTCAGCTGCGGTAGTGCCTAGGGTGACTTGCAAACACCAGGCCATCTAAAGGGATACAGGGACCTAAGCCATTAGCATTAGTAGGAATCCTAGAAAGTGTCCAGCAAAACCTCTACCTCTCTGTTTTATAAGAAAACTGAGGCCTAGAGAAGTACAGTGACCAGCCCAAGGCCACGAAGCAGCTTACAAACACAGCCTGGACCAGAACTCAGGCCTCTTGGCTTTTAGAGCAAATAAACTAAAACTCAGTATGAAAGGACAGTCTGGCCCATTTCCTCTTCCTGCTCTTTCTCTCTGCCTGTCTAGGCCCTGGGCCTGACCATTTGATATTAGGCATGCTTGGAAGAATTTACCTTTTCACATTGGTTCTAACTTTCTCCAGATCTTACATATGAGCATTTTTCCAAAGGAATTCTCATCTTCATGCCTCTTGACAGATCACAAGATAAAGGCTCATCTCCTGACTGGTATAGTAGCATGACTCACCTTCAGAACCACCCACTGCACAAGGCCCAGATAGTAGAGCATGGACATCATGCATCCAAAGAAAAGGATGATGGGTAAGGCCTGTAGAGAGAATTACGGAGCGGCTGGTAAGACATTACATCGCATGTGCTCGTGTATACCTTATGTGGTGTCTAGTGCTGCTATAACAGAAATACCACAAGTGGCTGGCTTTAACGAAGGGAAATTTATTCTCTCACAGTCTAGAAGGCTAGAAGTCCAAATTAAGGGTACTAGCTCCAGGGGAATGCTTTCTCTGTGTGTCAGCTCTGGGGAAAGGTCCTTGTTATCAATCTTCCCCGGTTGAGGAGCTTCTCAGCGCAGGACCCTGGGTCCAAAGGGAGCGCTATTCTCCTGGCTCTTGTTTCTTGGTGGCATGAGGTTCCCATGTCTCTCTGCTCGCTTCTCTTTTATACCTCAAAAGAGATTGGCTTAAGATACAACCTAATCTTGTAGATTGAGTCCTGCCTCATTAACATAACTGCCTCCAATCCTGCCTCATTAACATCATAGAGATAGGATTTACAACACACAGAAAAATCACATCAGATGACAAAATGGTGGACAATCACACAACACTGGGATTCACAGCCTAGCCAAGTTGACAGATATTTTTAGGGGACACAATACAATCCATGACAAGCGGACTCTATGTGTCAGGCCTCCAAATTAAGCTCTCAACATCCCAAGAGTATCTGAACAGTGGAGACACTCAGTGGATATTTAAATGCAAACTAGTCTAGGAATAAATTAAAGATGCATTGGGAATGTATTATTCCATCAGTACAAAGCCACAAAAAGATCTTATTGGAGCCTTTCTAGCTGTACCCTGATTTCATCCAGTTTCAGGATGGTAACGATCAAAGTACAAGAGATTGATGCTATTCCCTCTACTGGGATTAAATCCTCTCCTTATGGTCAAATTGGTATACAGGTTGGCTGATCTCTTGAATATACATATTCATCCTCTGCTTTACCACCCACTGACCCTCATTCCTATTTATAAAGCAGATACAACCTGAAAAGCAAAGACATTCTTGACCAGCTTATCCCCAAAGACAAAACTAGATCCAGCCACAGTGTAGTTCAGGAAAATCTGAAGGAAAGAAAGAGAACAAGAGTGAATCCAGGAAGGACATAGGAGAAAATTGGATCAGCCTCGCACATGATTAGGTCTTACTACTGTTACTGAGGTTGGCCTCCCTTTGACTTTGACAGTATGACAGGCTACAACCCCATGAACTGCTCATTGAACAATAGAAGGACTTAGCAGCTTTCTTTACTCATACTCTTAGTTATACCTCAGTATACTCTCTCCTTTCCTACAAGATCTCCCACCACCATCATTAACAAGACAGCTCGATCTCCTAGCGCTTCCCCCACAAACTCCTTTCCCTTGGATTCTAAAAGAGCAGAGCCCTCACATTCAATTTCTCATACCTGAATCTGGTCTCCCAGCCACTGGAATGCAATAAATCCAGGGTCAGTTCTGATGATCAAGGTTCCAAAGAAAAATTGAAGACCCAGGCCCCAAAGCACTGTCCTCCAGGACACCTGGGATCAATAAGAAAGTCATTCCAATGTTAGTTCTAAATCCTACTTGCCTATCACCTGCTCGTGGTTTTAAATATGGGTACTTCATCATCTACATACACGTACTCTGGTTAGAACCAAAGTAAGATGTTAACAGTAAACCTGGGGTAAAATGGAGTAAGGAGTAGGGAGCATAGTAAGGGGGAATATGGTAGCAAAATGTAAACAGCCAAATATGCCCATAAGATTTTTAAAAATGTGTCTAGATGTTAGATGACACTTACGAAAACATACATACATACAAATAAAAGTTTCATAAACCAATACTTTAACATTACAATATACAATGCAAGCTGATTTATCTTTGTATTCTACTTTCTTTTCTTGTTTATTTTTTGTTTCACTCTTTCTTTAACGCTGGCCTAGATTCTTGGAAGTCAGTCTTGGAAGAAGTACAGCCAGAATGCTCCTTGGATGTGAGGATGGCGAGACTTCATCTCACATACTTTGGACATGTTACCAAGAGGGACCAGTCCCTGGAGAAGGACATCACATGTGGTAAGGTAGAGGGTCAGTAAAAAAGAGGAAGACCCTTGATGAGATGGATTGACATAATGGCTACAACAATGAGCTCAAACCTATCAATGACTGTGAAGATGGCGCAGGACCAGGCAGTGTTCCATTCTGTTGTACATGGGGTTGCTATGAGTCGGAACTGACTCGATGGCACTTAACAACAATTTTGTGATATCCACAAAATTGATATCAAGACTCGTGAATGAATCAGTTTGAAAATAACTGGTCTAGGGCCTCTGAAATCTTTAAAATTTCCCTTAGAAGCAAAAATCCTCAAAGGAGGCAAATACCAGAGGATGTTAAGAACTTAGTTCTATGCCTTTGTTTTATGGATTAAATTGTGTTCCCTGAAATTATATGTCAGAGTCCTAATCCCTGTACCTGTGAATGTGACCCTGTTTGCAAATAGAGCTTTGATTTTGTTATTTTTTGTGACAAGGCGAGTCCTAAAACTAATCCCTTCTGAGTAGTATCTTATAAAAAGAGCAGAATAGACACAGAGAAACAGGCAGGGAGAAGAGACTATGTGAAGATCCCTCCATACATCAATGAACACCAAGGAACGCCCAGGTCTACCAACAAGGAAGAAATCTCCTCTAGAGCTCATGCCCTGATTTGGACTTCTACCCTCCAAAACTGTGAGAAAATAAAGTCCCTGTTCTTTAAAACCTCCCAATTTGCAGTATTTTGTCATGGCAGTCCTAGAAAACTAAGACACTTTGTAATTAATACTTGGCACATGTACTTTGCAATTAGTACTTGGCCCTTGGCTATGTGTTACTATGCCTAACCTGCATACTCAAAACTCACTGCACTGTGGTGTTTGGAGCAGGCAAAGAGGCTGACGATGAACATGCAGATTCCTGCAGAGGATATCAGCTGCTCTGGCCTTTGAGCTGTGTCTAGAGCCAGCCACAGGATAAGACGAATCAAGGAGAGTCCGCCAAACACCCTGAAAAGGGAATGCCAAAGACTATGTCATTGACTCGGTGAATGAAGGACAAATAATTCACTTTACCTCAAAAAATAGCAGTTCACCCCAAAGATAACTAAAATAACTCAATAGTTCATTGTAGATTAGACACAGAAACATAGCTTGACAATTGTTTATCTGGTAGCTCCCTAGCTACCACTTGCCACCCTCCACCCCAACACTTTTACTCACAGAACAAAATTGAAAGATTCCAATCCGAGGACACAAATCACATGACTTCCTGTCCCTCCAGTTTCTGTATCAGTAATATGTGATATAAGGACCCATTCTTTATGATTGTTCCAATGAATAACCAAAATATTAAAAGCAAAAGGTGGAAAAGTATGCACTGGCCCCCCCATGGATCTCTTCCACCCAATTTTCCAATCACATCCCCAAGGGTAAGAGTAAAGATCAAACTACAAACTACTTCTGTGTCTTAGATACCCTTAACTACTTATGTACCCTTAATGTACCACACACTTGATCAATACACAAACTGGTTTCCTCAGGTCTTAAACAAATCAATTAAGTTTAAGGGAAAGAATTAGAAGGGAGATCAAAGAACAAAACAAAAGAACCTGTTGTCCATTGAGATGCCTCAGGAGCAATAATAACAAAAGGCATTCCAGGTCAGCGTTGAATTTTGGAGCTGTCCTCACTGTAAACCCATCTCACATAAAGTGAATAAAATCCCTATTGCTAATGAATAAAGTCCTTTTAGCTCTACTACCCCCTAGTGTCAAATAAATGCATGATCCAAAATTTAGGTGGTAGTCTGGTGTGGTTTCTCCAAATCGTTGCTGTTGAATTCATCCTTAACACCAATTTTTTGGGCATCCATTGGAGAATGGCAGAAAAGAGAAAGTTTAAAGACAGTCGAAAGTTATTCTCTCACCCCTGGCCTGTGATCAAAGGACATGTGCGTGCCACAGTTAGTTAGACGAGCTGTGGCTGCTGTAGAAATCCAGTTCAATATACACTCAATAGTAAGTTTGCTCCTTAAATTCTAAGGAAATGTAAAAGACACCAGTGGGTGCAGGAAGTCTGGAGGACTAGAGGGAAAAAAAGCATAAAAAGTCTCAGGGAACTAAGGGAGACAAATATGGCCGCCAAGTCAATGTGTTAGCTAATACAGCTCTAAGTGTCTTTGTTCTGATTAATTCATTGAAGAGGAGTACGCTTTTTCTCATTTCTGACAAGGGCCCTGATAATAAACAAACTGATCCTCTTCTCTGAAACTCAGCTCCTGCTGTGCACTGTTAAGACACAAGGCTACAAGAAACTGGACTGAAGTTCAGCACTCAGAGGCCCACAGATACTTGCTCTCTGTGCCTTCTTCATTCCGGAGTCCCCTGGTGGTACAAACGGTTAATGTGCTTGGCTGCTAACTGAAAAGTTGGTGGTTCAAGTCTACCCAGAGGCACCTCAGAAGAAAGGTCTGGCAACCACTAGACTCTTCAGCCATTGAAAACCTGGTGGAGCACAGTTCTAGTCTGAGCACTCATGGGGTCACCATGAATTGGAGTCAACTCCACGGCAACTGGTGGTGGTGGCGGCTTTGGTTCTGAAAAATATGGGTGAGGGCCTAAAAGTGTCGGTGAGAGCCTGACAGACATCTCAGGAACTACTGAGAGAGAAAAAGGGAAGCAGATTGGGTTTGGGACAAGTCATGGGGCCAGGGATATTGATATGCTTCTCTTACCATTTCAACCAGAGCTTCAGGCGGGAGTTTTCAAAGGGCTTCAGACATCTTGTTAACTTTTTACCCAACAGCCCCTTCAGTAAGTGGTGAGCCAGGATAAACAGCACCATACAAGTGAGAATGAACAAGGCCAGTGTCCTCTGAAAATCCAAAATGCAAGCTGCCAGGAAGTAAGCAGCATATGCTAAAAAGAGATGGTGCAGTGTAAGGATTAACAAGGTAGAGCTTCCAAGGGGCAAATGAAGCTCCAGACATGAACATCTGGGACTTAAACCAAGAAGAACCCCCCAGAGACCACGCCACCCAGCCCTAACAGTTAGACTAAACTGCAGTTTTCAAGGCTAGGATAGATGTCTAACTGTTCTCTTCTTAAGGATTCCCAAGGAGAGTCCTACTTACTTTGGTGATTGCACATTTTCACTTGTCCTAATGATATCTCACCCTTTCCATTTTAGCTGATGTCCTCTTGCTGCACCTTGGAGTAGATTTGATCAGCATCCACCACTAGACTCTTCAAAAGTCAATCACCTTTCCTCCAAATTTTGTAACTCGTCATTTTACCCTTTCCTCTTGAGCAAAGCCATGTGGTAAAAAAATGTGGTAACAAGGCTACCACTGAAGAGCACAGCCATATGGTCCTCACCCATGGCTCCCTGGCTCCCTACAAAAATATCATTTTGGTTCTCACCATCCCAGCTGCCTCTCCTGTTGACGTGGAGGCTCCTTCATCACTAACAGTATATTTTAAATAGAGTTTTGCTGACTTTTAAAAACATTTTATATCATTGCTTTTATAGGAAACTGGCAAATAAGAAATGTATAACACCAGCTTCTCTTGTAAAGACTACAAGAACCATACCCTGTATAAAAGAAGATACTGAAAAAGAGATATGCCTGTATTCTCTGAAGTACTTAAGTCCATCAAATTGTACAGTTTTGAAAAATAGCTTATTCTCAGATTTTACTTATTCCTAGAAGTGCAACTCAATAAAGTATGTTTCACCTTCAAGTAATTAAGACCCATACATCAAACAGCCTTTGGGTCAGTTTGTGTAGAAAATTGTTTTGCATATGGTAAGCCTCTTGACAACAGACGGTATTTCTAAAATGACTGTGTTTCTCACTTCCGTGCATTCTCAATATCTCACCTAAACAAAACAGGCCCACCAGGATTCTCTTGAACAAGCCGGCATGTGTTTTGCAGAAATGTCTCGCCTTGATGAGAGGCCGTCGGTTCCTCCTGATGAGAACCCAAAAATTGAGATACAAAAATTACTCCATGCCACAGGAGAATTTGATCTTAGTCAAAAGAAAAATTATTCAGTCAGGGGGAAGTTAGGTGGTGTTCTGGCAATGCTGAAAGGACCAGACCAAACCTTGCCAATGGGCAGCAGGTGTAAATAACCCTGCCCAGCCGGTACTAGCAGTATCCTTGGTAATCTACCACAGAAGTCGACACTGGTCATATCAGGGAGAGACTCCTGGGACTTACTCCTTCCCCTGTTCCCAAGGGACGGTGGGTTGCTTGCTTGTTTTCGATATTCATAAAGGAGTCTATTCTTCTGAGAGGCAGCTTTGAGCAGTCTTCGCTAAAAACTACACAAAATCATAGCCCTGAACAGTCAGTCAGATGTGCATTGACAGACAGAAAGGAAAACACCACCACACTCAGGAGTCCCTTTGTGGGCAGGCCTGAGAGAAGGTGCCCAGTAAATAAGGCTATTCAAGTTGTTTTAACAAATATTTGTATAGTGCTTTCTATGCACTGGAGGGAGTTCCTGGTTGGCACAAATGGCTAAGCGCTTGACTACTACTTGACTACTACCACAAAGGTTGGCAGTTCAAACCCATACAGAGGCACCTTGGAAGACAGGCCTGACAATCTGCTTCCGAAAGGTCACAGCCTTGAAAACCCTATGGAGCAGTTCTACTCTGTACACATGGGGTCACCATGACTCAGAATCAACTCAATGGCAACTAACAACAACAATGTGCTGAGCTCTGTCTAATAACTTTACAAATATTAACTCACTGACTACTCCTAAGGACCCATTTTACAGATATGGAAACTGACAAAGAAGTTAACTAACTTTCCCAGGGTCACAGAGACTGTAAGGGGCAAAGTCAGAATGTAAACTCAGTCGTCTGCCTCCGGAATCTGAGCTCTTAACCACCATCCCAGGCTGTATCTTACCTAGACCCCAGGTTCATCTTTCTCTGCACTCCTAAAGTATCTTGGGAACACTGTACTCATATCAGCTAAAATGTTCTAATTTCCAAACTCTCAGAAGCTCTAAAGAAAGTGAGCCCAGCACAAAGTTTCCAATATGGCCATGATGCTACGGCAGGACAGTTCAACCAGGGCTGAGGACCAGCCACTAACTCCTAATGCACTGGGGTCTTGGCCCCCAGATTCCCATGGCTCTTTCTCCATTGCTGCCTCTGCCATCTAACATGCTCTCTGTTCCTTAATAAAGCCTTCTTTTACTCCTGTCTCCTCCCTGTCTTATCTCTCCTTTCTGCAGGAATGGGCCGCCTAAAATCCTTCATTTGGGAATTGGATTGATATATAACATGGCCAAGCCTGGGCACCCTTCCAGACCACCTTCCTGGTAATCTGTATGGCTTATACCCACCCATCTTGCCATCTCCACCTTTCCCTGCCAGGTTTCTGTACTCCACCACCATCCTCTTTGGAAGTCAGAACAGTTACTCTTAAAAAGCTGGCAGAAGATATAGTAGACTTAGTAGGAGAGGATGGAGAGCTACGAGGAGAAGCCAAAAAGAGAAGTGGTCTTCAAGAAGGAGGAGAGGTCAGCCATATTCAATGGCATAGAAAATCGGGTAGCATGATGAGGAAGAAGGAGAAGCTAGATTTGGCAATGAGAAGGTGACTGATATTGCCTGAGAGCTGTTTACACACAGGGATTGGGTGAAAGCTGAATTGCAGTGGATTAAGGAGTGAGTGTGAACACACATAGACTACTTTTCGTAAAGTTTGCCTGTGAAAAAAAAAAGAAGAGCCAGATACTACTGTTTATTAAGCACCTTCTACCAGGTACTGCACAGACCTCATCAGTCGTCCTCCAAAAATACTGCGAGATTAGTACGATTACCACAAATTTATAAACAAGGAAACAGACTGCCTACAGGTGGCAGAGTTAGGATTTAAAACACAGGGTTGCCAGGCTAAAGTCTATTAATCCATGTTGCTTCTAGTTAGAGATGTAAAACTAGAATTCCAGAGAGGTCATTCCAGAATTCCAAAGATACGATTGCTAAGAGAATAGAGAAGAGGCAGGTAACTACGCCTACAAATGTCTTAGTTGTATAGCACTGCTATAACAGAAACACCACAAGTGGGAAGGTCCTTGTCTCTTCACCATCAGCTTCCTGGTTCCTCCATGTGTCTTGGCATCTATCTTACCCCATCTCTACTCCCCTCTCTTGTTTAATCTCCTTTATATCTCAAGTCCTGCCTCATTAAGATAACAAACACAGGACTTCAGGCAACATGGCGCTCTAGTCAGAAGCACCAAGCCGTCCCTCCACAGCAAAGATCCGAAAAACTAAGCCAAACACAGAAAACAGCAATCCTGAAACCCTAAACCATCGAATGAAGAGATAAAGAACTCAACCAAGCACCAAATGGAGTGAAAAAACTGATAGAGAATGGAGAGCAAGGAGAGGTTCATGCAGAGGTTCCCTATCAGCTAACGCAGCACGGATCTGCCATCTTAGGCTCCTATTAGAGACCAGCAAATAGGGGGTATGAGAAAGCAGCTTCACGGAGCTTCCAGCAGGAGACAGAACAACTGGTAATTGGCGATATACACTTTCCCACCCCCCACCCTTCTTCACCCCCACTCGGCCTCCTCTGCTTCCGGCCGCCATAGTCTCTTGGCTGGGAAGCACCGGCTGCTTGGATATCACCCACCCGCACTGACCGACTCCCTGAGTGCCATTTGTTGGCTGCTGGTGTTGCTTTTTCTGCTTCTTTTGATTTCTTCCTTACCTCTCACCACCTCCCCCTCCTTTCACTTAAATACTTGGCTCTGTGCGCCATCTTTGCTTCTTCCTGGGGGGCTGCAGAGCTCCATTCGAGTGTGGAACTGCTTCCCGGTCAGGGCTGCCATGCTGGTTGGATCCCCGGGCTTTTGTTTGTTTGTTTTGAATTGTTTGTGTGTTTTATTTTCCTTTCCTCGTGTTGGGAGCCCGTTCTGGCTGGGCAGTGCTATGCAGCTTGGGATCTACCCCCTCAGCTTGCGCAGACCGCAGAGGGATCCTTAAAGGCATTTCATTTTTTTTTTTATTCGTGTTTTTTTTTCCCCCCTGTTTTTTTGGTGGATTTCTTATTCTTTTTTTTTTTTTAATTTGTTTTCTTTTCCCTCCTTTTCCCTTTTGGTCTTTCTTCATTACTCAGTTTCTCATCTCTCTATACTTTCCTTCTCTTCCTGTCCCCTGAATACCTGGCACTGAATTTCTCCATGCCTTCTAGCCAGGCTGTACTGCAACATCTGGGAACAACTTCCCCAGACCTTGTACCGCACCAGTGGGATCACTGGGAGCTTTGCTGTTCTTTTTTCTTTCCAATTTTTATTTATTCATTCTTTTCTAGTTTTTTCCTTCTTTTTCCCCTTTTTATTTTGCTCCATTTCATAGTCTCTCATCTCTCCACTCCAACGGCAAGCTTCCCTAGCACTATTTTTTGTTTATTCATATGTTTTTGGCTCCTGTTCCTCTCTCCTCTCTCCCATACCCATCTTAGCTCCACACATCACAATCTCCCCCCTCCATCCTGCCTACCTGCACTGTGCACTTAGCATCACACCACCAAGCAGCACAGGCACGGCCTACTGGAACATGCCCTGCATGGATTACCGACCCACCCTGGTGGCTGTAGTAAGTGCCACAAACAACCCATCCCAGCAACTCCTCTGCAGCTAGACCTGCCCTGCTGTACCATATATGAGCGACTGACCTTGCCAACTGGAGAAGGAGGTGAAAAGTATCATGCCCACAGACAAGCAAACAACAAAGAACACACAGCCCACCTGCTCAGACATAGCCAAATTAAAAAAAAAAAAAAAAAGATGAAACAAACAAATCTGCAATCAATAAATGAGAAAAATAACTACTAAATGCCCCAAAGACATTAGACAATATCAAAACATTTACAAAAACAGGACAGGATGGTTCCAATAGGCATCCAAAATAAAACACCAGATGACTTTCCAGTAGAAGAAAAGGCACTAGAACTACCTGATAGGGAATTCAAATCTCTAATACTCACAATTATCCAAGAGTTCAAGCAAAAAGCAGGCAAAAATGAGGAAAAAATAGACAAATTCATGGAAAAGGCAGAGAAATTCATGGAAAATAGACAAAAAATGGAAGTACCCAGGAAAATAATGCAGAAACAAAATGCCAAAATAAATTCACAACTAAAAATTATACAAAAACAACAATTAGAAATCCAAAAGATAAACAACAAGATTTCAGAAATGGATAGTGTCATAGAAGGGCTGAGGAGCAGATTTGAAACACTGGAAGACAGGATCAGCGGAATTGAAGACAAACACTTGGATACAACTCGGTTTGAGGAAAAATCAGAAAAAAGAACAAAGAAAAATGAAGAGACCCTGAGAATTATGTGGGATACAATCAAAAGCAAAAATCTGCGAGTGATCAGAGTTCCAGAACAGGGGGAGAAAACAGAAGACACAGAGAGGATCATTGAAGAATCGCTGACAGAAAACTTCCCCAATATCATGAAAGATGAAAAGCTGACCATCCAATAAGCTCAACAAACCCCATATAGGATAGACCCCAAAAGAAAATCACCAAGGCATATCATAATCACACTTGCCAAAACCAAAGACAAACAAAGAATCCTGAGAGCAGCTCAAGAAAAACAAGAAGTCACATACAGAGGAGAAACAATAAGACTAAGATCAGATTATTCAGCAGAAACCACGCAGGTAAGAAGGCAATGGTATGACATATATAAAACCTTGAAAGAAAAAAATTGCCAGCTAAGAATAATATATCCTGCAAAACTCTCGTTCAAATATGATGGTGAAATTAGGTCATTTCCAGATAAACAGAAATTAAGGGACTATGTAAAAACCAAACCAAACTTACGAGACTTATTAAAGGAAGTCCTTCGATCTGAGAACAAACAATATCAGACCACAGGCTGAATATAGGACACTGGATTGTACTAGCCAGATACCGACCTAGGAAATGAACTCTTAAGGACTATGCAAAACCAAGAGAATTACAAAAGGGAACCGGAGAGGTTAGTCTGTAAATGACAACAGCATCAGAACAATAAAAGAGGGAATAAACGGTGTAGATATAGAACCTTCTAATGTAGAGGAAGTCAAGCGATACCAAGCAATAATAGACTGGGTTCAAATCTAAGAAGATACGGGTAAATTTCACGGTAACCACAAAGAAAGTTAACAAACTTACTCTCAAAATAAAGTAGAAAAACATAAAGCCTCAGTAAAAACAAAACCTACAAAAACAAAATAAATGAAAAAAAAAATCCACAAACAAAAGGAACTCAGCACAGGAGAGTAAGAGGAACAAAACTGGAGGACATTATGCTGAGTGAAATAAGTCAATCACAAAAGGACAAATATTATATGAGACTTCTACTGTATAACTCATGTAAAAGTTTATACGCAAAAAGAAACAATCTTTGTTGGTTATGAGGGATGGGAGGAGTGGGGGGAGGGGAATTAAATAGATAAGTGGTAACTTTGGTGAAGGGTAAGACAGTACACATTACTGGGGAAGCCAGCACAATTTGTACAAGGAAAGGTCATGGAAGCTCCATAGACACTTCCAAACTCCCTGAGGGACTGAACTGCTGGGTGGAGGGCTGTGGGAACCATGGTCTTGGGGAACATCTAGCTCAGTTGGCGTAACACATTTTATAAAGACAATGTTCTACATTCTACCTTGGTGAGTAGTGTCTGGGGTCTTAAAAGCCTGTGAGCAGCCATCTAAGATACTCCACTGGTCTCACCCCTTTGGGAGCAAGGGAGAATGAAGAGAACAAGATACAAGGAAAAGATTAGTCCAAAGGACTAACGGACCACAGCTACCAAGGCCTCCACCGGACTGAATCCAGTACAGCTAGATGGTGCCCAACTACCACCACCGACTGCTCTGACTGGGATCACAATAGAGGGTCCTGGACAGAGCTGGAAAAGGATGTAGAACAGAATTCTAACTCACAAAAAAAGAACAGATTTATTGGCCTGACAGAGTGGAGAAAACTCGAGAGTATGGCCCCCAGACACCATTTTAGCTCAGTGGTGAAGCCCCTCCAGAAATTCACTGTTCAGCCGGGGATTGGACAGCCTCATAAAACAAAACAGGACTAATGAGGCACAGCAGTCCAGGGACAAGGACTAGAAGACAGGAGGGGACAGGAAAGCTGGTGATAGGAAACCCAAGGTTGAGAAGGGACAGTGTGGACATGTCATGGGGTTGTTAACCATTGTCATAGGGCAATATGTGTATTAACTGTTGAACGAGAAACTATTTGTTCTGCAAACCTTCATTTAAAGTAAAAAAAAAAAAATAGAATTGAGTATGTGAGATCAAATTGACAACAGCAACTCAAAAGGTTTGATGGGAAACCTAGGGGACAGTAAGTTGAAGATAATGGTGATGGAATAATTTGGAAAAGGATAGTGAGAATAGCAGCACAACTGGAAAAATGTAATCGATGTCACTGAATTGTACATGTAAAAACTTTCAGAATGGTGTAACTTTGGCTATGTATATTTTCACCAAAAAAAAAGGTCCTCACGGTCAAGGAGGCAGAGTGTTGACATGTCATGGGGTTGTTAACCAATGTCATAAAACAATATGTGTACAGACTGTTTAATGAGAAACTATTTACTCTGTAAACCTTCATCTAAAGTAAAATTTAAAAATTAAAAAAAAAAAAAAGATAACAAACACAACCCATTCCCAAATAGGATTATAACCACAGGCATAAAAAACCAAACCAAACCTACTCCTAACAACTCTGTAGGACAGAGTAGAACTGCCCCATAGGTTTTCCAAGGCTGTAATGTTTATGGAAGCGACTGCCACATCTTCTTCCCTCAGAGTGGCTGGTGGGTTCAAATAGCTGAACTTTTGGTTCGCAGTTGAGTGTTTAACCACTGTGCCACGGGGCTCCTACCACAGGCATAGAGGTTAAGATTTACAACACATATTATTGGGGGACATAATCCAATTCATAACATTCTACCCTTCAGTCTCCCCAGATTCATGGCCTTGCCACATGCAAAGTACATGCACCCCATCACATCATCCCAAAAGTTTTAAATCAGGTCCAAGTCCAAACTCTCATCTTCTGAAGCATCTAAACCAAATGTGTGTGAAACTTTAGGTGTATTCCATCCCGAGGGGCAATCTTAGGGGCCAGTGAGTTTATGTTAATCAGGGAAGAACATCTCAGAAAAGGAGGATGAGAATGGTTGCACAACTCGAAGAATGTAATCAGTGTCACTGAATGGTACATGTAGAAACTACTGAATTGGTATATGTTGTTCTGTGTGTATTCTCAACAACAATAACAACAAAATAAATTTAAAAATTTTTTAAACTATATATTAGATGATATAGAATTATTATTAATTATCTTGGATGTGATAGTGACATTGTAGTTGTTTAAGGAAATGTTCTTGTTCTCAGAAGCTGCAAACTGAAATATGTAGAAATGACATGTTATGATGGCTGCCACTTACTCCCAAATGTGCCAGCTTAAAAAAAAAAAAAGTATAGCTAGATAAAACAAATGTGGCAAAATGTTAATAATGAGTTAATATAGAGAAAGGGAATACAGTTCTTCAGTATACTATTCGTACAACATTTCTGCAGATTGGAAGTTTTTTCAAATAAAAAGTTAAAGAAAAAAGGTTAAAAAAAAGGTATACACAAGGAACAATTGATAGTTTCCTCTGACTAGAGCATGCGGTGGCATTAGGAAGGGAATTGTAAGGGTTAATGTTGGAAAGTCAAGTTGGGTACAAATTATGATGGTGGAGCAGGGGCTGGGGGACCCTTGAATGCCACGCTATAGAGTTCAGGAGGCAGTGGGGACCACAGAGGCTTTCAAAAGAGGGAGTTCAGAGTCATGCTTTAGAGAGTTTTGGTAGAAGCTATATAATCAGATAAATTAGCAGGAGGTGGGGAGCATTAAAGATAATAAATCTGTGTATGTGCTATTTTAGTAATTCAGAAGAAAGGAAATGAGGCCCAAAATCCAGACTCTACAGTAGCTGACAAAGAAGAAAAGTAAATCACACACAAATACAGAAAGTAAATCAAATAGGCAGAAATGTGTAACTTTACTAGAATTTTAAAAAAATACAAGTTATAGCTTTAAGTCATGATTTTATATCTATATAACCAGATAAATTTTTTCACATGGGAAAAAACTGCTGGTGAAATTTTTGGCGAACTGGACACAATTGTTGCAGTGGTTAAAGCGATCGACTGCTAACTGAAACGTCGGCAGTTCAAAACCACCAGCGGCTCCGTGGGAGAAAGATGTGACGGTCTGCTTCCATAGAGATTTATAGCCTTGGAAACCCTGTGGGGTCACTATGAGTCAGAATTGACTCGACTGCAGTGGGTGAACAAATTATATATCGGAGTCATTTAAGGTGTCAACAACAATTCCACAAAATACACAAAGATCCTTTCAAGTAAGTACTAACATTTTCCCTGAGGCCTACAGAAGTAATTTGCCCCATACTAGTAAGTGGTAGAGTCAGGGGTGCACAGAAGCCAGTGTGCACCATCTTGCAAGGAAAATCTGGTAATAAGGAACCCAGGGCTGAGAAGGGACAGGGTTGACATGCTGTGGGGTTGTTAACCAATGTCATAAAACAATATGTGTATTAATTGTTTAATGAGAAACTAGTTTACTCTGTAAACCTTCATCTAAAGTACCATTTAAAAAAAACTCATTTTAACTTTCGAATTATTTTACTCCATTTTACTATTATCTAGGCTCTTAAGGTTATTTACACCTCTTTATGTATATGGTAGAACTCTTATATAATGATGTGGTGTTGTGCATCTCTTCCCAGCTCCTCATTCAATGACATCCCACTGGTAACTTGCAACCAGCCATACTGGCCCAGGTTGTAGACTGGTGGGCCACAAGGTGTTAGAGTTTCTGAGCAAAAACATTTCATGTGCTGGAAGAGCTCAGGCCTGTGTAGGCCTGGGCAGCGAGGGTGTGAAGCCAACACTGAACACTGCATCACTACACGTGGAGGGTCGCTGACTACTTGTGCCATACAAGACTAGAAAGCTGCCCTTGCAGGGGTGCCCTCTCAGCAACTAGCAGTGGTTTATAAGCCTTGCCTCAGTCTCCAACCCCTGGTTCCAGAACAGTAGGATGCTGGCTCTACCTTTGGAGGAATGCCCCCACCTTTCTGGACCACATAGCAAGGGGTCTGGAATAAGCTTTCCCTGACTCCTCCATCTCTCACATTTTAAGATTTAGACACAGAGTAGTACAAATGAGCAGACACGCCCTCTAGACTCATTCTTACCAAGACAAATTTCTCTTGTTACATGTCTTTTATACCACACAGGTGGACATAATGCTGGCTTTTCCCATACTCCATTACTCCTTTGTCACCTCTCAGATATATCATAAATGAGACAGACTCTCTGGGACAAGACAGCTTGGAAGATTAAGGTGCACCACAAGGCCCTGAAGGTACAAGCGAATCTTCTTTCTTGATCTGTCTTTGCCTCAGGGTCTCACCATAAAAGAGGTTGGCTTGAGGGTCTCCTATTAAAATGACCATGTTACTCTGGGGAGGGAGAATAATATTTTAACAATATTTCCACAAATTAGCAGATCAGCTGTCTTCCTCTGAGGGGAACTGGATAAAGAGATACATTTGATGGCAAGAAAGAATTTTCAAGAACCCTGGGTGGGCAAGCTTAGAAACCAGATTTGCTGACTTGTCAGTTTTTCCCATATCTCCCAAAAGATAGTAAACTACAATAAAACACTCAAGGCTGGCACAGCACAAACTTTAGCAAAGGTTAATAAACAATTTAAAAGTATTTAAAATAAGATCTTAAATGAATAACTGATTATCTTGGAAATTAGACAGAGCCCCAGGGTTACAGGGCCTGATTAGACAAATCATCTATGTGTAAGGTGGGGCCAGGGTGGGGAGAGTTGCTTGAAGAGGGAGTAGCAGAGGGTGCCATGTTGAAATCCTTTGGGATGTGGAGCAGTAAGTGGCCAAGGACAAGAGGCTGTTGATTGATACCTCTTGTATGTATATGGTAGAAACCTTATATAATGATGTGGTGTTGTGCATCTCTTCCCAACTCCTCGTTTGATGACATTCCATTGGTAACTTGAAGTCAGCCATGTTGGGAGTATTTACACTACAACTAAATGCTACTAATCAGGACTTGACTTCTTGTTTTATCTGGAACAAGGATCAGCAAATTATGCTCTGAGGGCCAAGTCCATGTATCACTCTGTTTTTATAAATAAAGTTTTATCAGAAACACAGCCATGCCCCTTTGTTTAGTATCATCTGGGGCTGCTTTCCCACTAAAAAAGCAGAGCTGAGTAGGTGCAAAGAGACTATACTGCCTGCCAAGACTGAAATATTTACTATAGTTACAGACAAAGTGTGTCAACCCCTGGTCCTACTCATTAAGTTAAGCAAAAAATATCAACCAACATTTATGACAAAACTACACTTGGAGGGCCATTTCTTTAAACACTTACCAGCACACTACTAGGTAGAGTTCAGTTACAGACCCAAACACTCTGACTCTAGAAGTCATGTTATTAAGCACTATGCTGCTAAGCAAATATGAAATATTATATAAGCATGAAAATTTTACAAAAATTTTGCTGTCAATTCATAGAGACATGATTATAAAATGATAAAGTGGAAAAACAAAAATATAAAATAGTGATGTACACATTGATTATAAGCATGTTAATATATGTGTGTATATGTTGTCATGTGCCATTGAATCAATTCCAATTCACAGCGTTCCTATAGGGTAGAACTGTGCCGTATGGTTTCCTAGGCTGTAATCTTTATGCAAGAAGATAGCCAGGTCTTTTCTCCCATGCAGCAACTGGTAGGTTTGAACTGCTGACCTCTCAGCAGCTGAGCTCTAACCATTGCACCAAGGCTCCTTTTGTGTGTGTGTGTGTGTGTGTGTGTGTGTGTGTGTGTAATGTATGTACTAGAAATTTATACTTAGAATAATGTAAATTTAATGCACAAAAAAGAACTCAAAATGGATCAAATTGAAAATGATAAAGATCATGGAAGAAAAAATAGGGACAACACTAGGGGCCCTAATGCACAGCATAAACAGAATACGAACCATAAGTAACAATGCACAAACACCAGAAGAGAAACTAGATAACTGGGAGCTCCTAAAAATCAAGCACTTATGCTCATCAAAAGACTTCACCAAAAGAGTAAAAAGACGACTTACAAACTGGGAAAAAAATTCTGGCTACGACAAATCCGATCAGTGTCTAATCTCTAAAATCTACAAGATACAGCAAAAACTCAACAACAAAAAGACAACTCAATTAAAAAATGGGCAAAGGATATGAACAGGCACTTTGCCAAAGAAGACATTCAGGCAGCTAACAGACACATGAAGAAATGCTCAAGGTCATTAGCCATTAGAGAAATGCAAATCAAAACTACAATGAGATATTATTTCACCCCAACAAGGCTAGCATTAATCCAAAAAACAGCAAATAATAAATGTTGGAGAGGTTGTGGAGAGACTGAAACACTTATATACTGTTGGTGGGAATGTAAAATGGTACAACCACTTTGGAAATTGATTTGGCATTTCCATAAAAAACTAGAAATAGAAGTACCATACAATCCAGCAATCCCGCTCCTTGGAATATATCCTAGAGAATTAAGAGAAGTCACACGAATAGATATATGCACACCCATGTTCATTGCAGCACTGTTCATGACAGCAAAAAGATGGAAACAACCTAGATGCCCATCAGCAGATGAATGGGTAAACAAATTATGGTATATTCACACAATGGAATACTACACAACGATAAAGAACAATGATGAATCCATGAAACATAGCATGGAGGAATCTGGAAGGTATTATGCTGAGTGCACTTAGCTGCAAAAGGACAAATATTGAACAAGACCACTATTATAAGAACCCAAGAAAAAGTTTAAATGCAGAAGACAGCATTCTTTAATGATTACGAGGGTTGGGAGGGAGGGTGAGGGTTTGGATTAATGCTAGCCTTGAGGGGTATTCACTAACTAGAAAGTAGACAAGAATTATCTTAGGTGAAGGGAAGGATAGCAAACACTACAGGGGAAGTTAGCACAACTGGACTAAACCAAAGCTAAGAAGTTTCCTGAATACAACCGAACACTTCAGAGGATACAGTAGCAGGGGTATGGGTCTAGGGACCCTTGTTTTTTTCAGGGGACATCTAGGTCAATTGTCATAACAAAGTTTTTTTTTTTTTTCCATCTTATAATTTTTAATGTGCTTCTTTTTTTTTTAAGAGTGTTTATAATAAAAGGACTTCGGTTTATTTCCTTTTTTATGTTTTTTTTTAAATTGTTGTAGTTTAAATGAAGTTTACATTTCAAGTTAATCTCCCATACAAAAATTTATACATACATTGTTATGTGACTCTAATTGCTCTCCCCTTACTGTGACAGCACACTCCTCCTTTCCATCCCTGATTCTCCATGTCCATTCAGCCAGCTCCTAACCCTCTCTGCCTTCCCATCTCACCTCTGGACAGAAGCTGCTGGTTTAGTCTCTTGTATCTACTTGAGCTAAGAGGCACACTCCTCACGAGTATCACTTTATGTCCCACAGTCTAGTCCAATCCCTGTCTGAAGAGTTGGCCTCAGAAATTGTTTTAGTTCTGGGCTGATAGAGAATCTGGGGGCCATGCGTTCCAGGGTTCCTCCAGTCTCAGTCAGACCATTAAGTCTGGTTTTCTTACTGGAATTTGAGTTCTGCACCACACCTTTCTCCTGCTCCACAACTGGCATAGCAAAATTTAAGAAAATGTTCTGCATCCCACTTTAGTGAGTGTCATCTGGGATCTTAAAAGCTAGCAAGCGGCTGTCTAAGATGCATCAATTGGTTTCAACTCACCCAGAGTAAAGCAGAATGAAGGACACCATGGAGACAAGGAAAGTATTAGCCCAAGAGACAGAAAGGGCCACATAAACCAGAGACTTCATCAGCCTGAGACCAGAAGAACTAGATGGTGCCCAGCTACCACCAATGACTGCCCTAAAGGGAACACAACAGAGAGTCCCTGACGGAGCAGGAGAAAAGTGGGGTGCAGAACTCATATTCTAGTAAAAAGACCAGACTTAATGGTTTCATTGAGACTGGAGGGACCCTGGAAGATGTGGCCCCTGGGCTCTCTGTTAGCCCAAAACTAAAACCATTCCCGAGGCCAGCTCTTCAGACCAAAATTAGACTGAACTGTGGGACGTAAAATGATATTCATGAAGAGTGTGCTTCTTAGCTCAACTAGAAACATGAGACTAAATGGACAGCTCCTGTCCAGAAGCAAGATGAGAAGGCAGAGAGCGTCAGAAGCTGGTTGAATGAACACGGGAAATCCGGAGTGGAAAGGAAGAGTGTGCTGTCACAGTATAGGGAGAACAAGTAGGATCACAAAACAATATATGTATAAATTTTTGTACGAAAGACTAACTTGAATTGTAAACTTTCACTTAAAGCACAATGATAAAAAAAAAAGAATAATACAAATTTATAGTTAGAAATAAATTTGTAAAGAGGAAAATAGAATTGGGCAGTGAGTTTATGTTAATGGGGGAGGAAAAATTTGGAAAAGCAGGGTGAAAATGGTTGCACAACTTGAATGTAATCAGTGTCAATGAATTGTACATGTAGAAATTGTTGAATTGGTGTATGTTCTGCTGTGAATATTTTCAACAACAATGAAAATAAATTATTTTAAGAAAAGAAAATAGCTCCTTCTCTCTGAGTCACTGAGTTAATTCTTAAAAATAAAGAGAAGAAAACAAACAAAAATAATCTTTTGTTTGGGAGCTGCTCTGGGTCACATCCATATATCCCCTTTAGAAAGTATCCAATATTCTCTTCTTATCTTGTCTATGTATGACTTCTGCAATCTTTATAAATACACAGACCCTTTTCCATACTTTAGAAAACGGCTTCCATCTGAACGATTTTACCCAAACATCTTTCTAAGACAGTACTTCTGAAACCATATTCATGATCAAGTTCAAAGATTTTCTCACTCCTCTTTCCTTGACCCCTGGTACACATAACACTGTGGACTGTACCTTCATTCCTGAGACTTCATTTTCTCTTGATTTCCAAGACACTGGACTTTTTGACTTTCCTTATTATCTCTCCTTCTCTGAGTCATTCTGTCTTCTCTCTTTTTTTTTTTTTTTTCCCCTGGTTTCCCTGTCTCCCAACCCCCAAATCTGAGTATTCTAGAAGAGGTGTTTTTTTTTTTTTTTAGTGATATAGGTAAATTAATTCCTAAGCCTAAGGAGTGGAATTAAAAATTGTATCTGCCTATTGTGAAAACTAAATAAATAATTTGCATAAAGCACTCTATACAATAGTAAGTACTCAATAAATATTAGCCATTATCCTTATTATCGTTGTTATTTTTGTTGTCAGGGTAACCAACACCAATGTCCCCTGAATCTCTGAACTCCCACTGTTTATGTCATAGGTTTTTGTCACAATTAATTACATAAATATGTGCAAATGGTTATCTCAGCTGACTGTGAGTCTTATCTCCACAGTGAGATCAGAAGCTCTGTGAGAATAGGGCAGGTCTGACCTCTTCAGAGTCCACTGATCACAATTAGCCCGGCCTAGGCCCTCAGACCCTAAATGAGCTGGATTCCAAACACCTGTACCTCTGGTTTGTGGGAGGCCCCAGCCCATCCTCCAGGCTGTGTTCTTGCTCTTCAGTCCTCCTGGTTTCCTCAGGATTCAGCCCTTCTTCCTGCATGCAAGGCAGAGTTGAGCTCAGTCAGAGATCCCTGCCGAGGTAATAAGGATTGAGCACAGCCAGCAGGCCTGCCTGAGGTCTTGTGGCAGCACAAGAAACTGTAGAGAAACTAAGATAGCAAGTTACCATGAGCTCCAGCCCCCGGTTTTCTATGCCAGCGTCCACTGTAGACAGAGTAATGGACTCCCTTCCATTTGTTTGCTCCATCTCCTGTTCACGTCAACTGAAAAACAAATCCAGGGCCAAATGCTGAAAGATGGGTCATTCTGTACTGTGGGGCTCAGGAGAATTTTTAGGGCCAGCTACCAACAGGAAAAATAGGTAAGATTGGTTTATAATTTTAATATAATAAATAACGAGTTATAAAATTCTAGGATCTATTACGAATAGCTAAGGAAGGAGCAGTAAGATTAAAAAAAATAGTTGACATCAAGTTGACTGAAAAATTATTAGGAACATAACTTGCAAAGTTCTTTTCTGATGGCTGAGCTAGTTAGCGTATAGACCCTTGACAAGGGTTTTGTCTCACCTCACCACTAGAATTTTTCTGTGTGGATCTGCTTTGAACCTCATTCGTAAGTATTTATGTGAAAATTGAATGCTTATAGCAATCCCTAAAATGTATTTTTACTGTCATTTCAGACATTCCTGCTCTAAAAACTATGATTCTATGATTTGAGAAATCATGTTTTCCCCTAATTAATTTTTCTTATTAAAATACTTTCCTATATTAAAAAAAAAAAAAAGACCAGGTTTGCTGGTCTGACAGACTGGAGAAACCCAGGTATGCCCCCTAGACACCCTTTTAACTCAGTCCTGAAGTTACTCCTGAGGTTTATCCTTCAGCCAAAGATTAGACAGGTCTATAGGGCCAACAATAACACATGAGACGGTCATGCTTCACAGTTCAGTCATGTATACAAGACTAATGGGCACACGAGCCCAAAAGCAAAGACGAGAAAGCAGCAAGGGACAGGACAACTGGGCAAACGGAAACATGAGCCTGGGGTGGAACAGCAGAGAGGGCTAACACATCGGGAGGTTGGCTTTCCAAGCAAGGAGCGGCTAGTGGATTCAAACTGCCAACCTTGTAGTTAGAAGCTGAGGTCTTAACCACTTCGCCACCAGGGCTCCAGTGTATTCATTAAACCAAAAAATAAAAAAAGCAAACAAAAAAAAAATCTCGTTGCCGTGGAGCAGATTCCCACTCACAGCGACCCTGTAGAGTTAAATAAACTGTAAGCCCAAAATGTCTTTCTACTGTTGAGACTAATAAAACCTAGTTATGTACAATAAAGATCTCAATTGGAATTAAAAAGAAAAAGAAAAGAAAATAAACATTTGAGCCTTGCTTATGCAAACCTGGTGGCACAGTGATTAAGAGCTCGGCTGCTAACCAAAGGTCCGCAGTTCGAGTCCACCAGCGGCTCCTTGGAAACCCTATGGGGCAGTTCTATTCTGTCCTATCGGGTCGCTATGAGTCGGAATCCACTTGACGGCAATGGATTTATAAGCAAACCTAATAAATCAACATTCAAATTTATAATATAATTTTATTCTGAGATGTTTCTTAATCTGCAGAAAATTTCCTTTCACGCGAAATTGTTTTTAAAAGTGTAGCCTCTTGAAGCATTTAAAACACAATTTCATTAAACAACTTTTATTATGTATATTAGGGCCTTCTTGTAGAGGCACAGAATTACCTCAATTTAGTCTAAACACGATTAATCAAGAAATTTGGCAAATCAGGCTCTTGCCCTCCCCGTGACCCTTGCTTACCCCAGCAAATGGGATTCTTTCCGGCTCCTCAGTGAAGCTCAGAGATTACAAACGCAGTTCCAAGAGACCCTGACTCTTGACTGCTGGGGAGGAGGGTGGTGACTACGTTTGATTGGCTCGCTTCCCCTGTGGGCTTTCCCCTAGCGGTCAATCAGAGGATGTGCAACGCTTGAGTTAAATATTTTTAAGATTATTTTTCAGGGTAAGGTCTAAACAGTCCTCTATAAAGTATCGTTCTTACGCTCAACTCCTAACAGACACATCAGTAGAAGCTTTGTCCAGCACTGAACTAGGCACTGGGGAAGGAGTAAAAGAAAAGACAGAGGCCTCTGCATTCAGAAAACGTATAATTATTTTGTGCTGGAAACACAGTTCCTGGAATACAACAGGGAACGCTAGAAAGCAGTACTCTGCAAGATTCAATGTCAAGCGACCATCTGGGAATTCATGTATTAACTCATTAAACAAATGTTCATCGAATGCCCAATATTACCCAGGCATTGTTTTAGGTGCTGAGGTCATGAAGATCAATAAGATCTCTGCCATCAAGGAATTTGCAAACCAGTGAGGAAGGACAGGTGTGTCAAGAAAGTCTTCACAGAGTTGATAACAGTTGACTCGCGCTTGGAAAATCTTGAAAGGTAAGAAGGGGGTGGCTGATGGGGAAGGGGAAGGTATACCAGCAGGGAGAGAAGTCTGAACAAAGGCATAGAAGTGTGACCCTCCCTGCATGCTAAAAAAACCCTTTGCTGTGAAGTGGATTCTGACTCATAGAGTCATAGCAACCTTACAGGATAGAGTAGAACTTCCCCACAGGGTTTCCAAGGAGCCGCTGGTGGATTCAAACTGACCACCTCTTGGTTCATAGCCAAGCTCTGAACCACAGCACCACCAGGGCTCCATGCTAGGAAGGCTACAAAAATTAGTTAAAGAATGGAGGGGAAAAAAGAGAAATTAATTAAGATATGGGACAAAATAAAGTAAGAAATTAAAGAATACAGGGAAAAAATATGAGTGGGGTGGGGCTGTCTGCCAGATGCAGTCACATATCAGATCAAGGTGGGCTCTGTAAG
The DNA here is from genome assembly GCA_030035585.1 of Dugong dugon. NCBI lineage: Eukaryota > Metazoa > Chordata > Mammalia > Sirenia > Dugongidae > Dugong > Dugong dugon. The sequence continues at coordinate 13,380,167 of CM057472.1, read as the reverse complement.
CCAGGATAAAAATGTAGGGCTTATCCTGAACAATGGGGAGGCATTTTACTCAGGATAAGCCAAAGAGGGTGAAAGGTCAGTTCTGCCATTAGGGAATGATATTGGTCGGTCCCCCCAATGCACAGGGAGGAGGGTGAAATTGAAGAGCATGCATTAGAGACAAGGAGACCAGCCAGCAGACAAAAGCAATAATCAGGTCGGGAACGGTGAGGCTCTAACCAAAGTGTAGAAGAGAAGGAACAGAGGGAAACAAGCCTGTAGAACTTGGTGATTGAACATGGAGAAGAAGAATAAAAAGGCAGAATGGTAACTCCTCCAAATTGTTCCAAGTGATCTGGTCCCTGCCTACTCCTGCTCCTGCTTGATGTGCCCTAAATACACAACATTTCCTTGTACCTGTGTGCCACTGTGAATGCTGTTTCTTCTGCCTTCTGCCTCCCTGTCCCTGCTTACCTACCTAGCAAACTCTATACCTCCTTCAAGTGTCTGTTTCAAGGCCACCCTCCTCAGGGAAGCTGTCTACAACTCCCTCCAGATAAGATGTAAGACCCTTTCCGTGGGATCCTATTGCACTGTGTTGTTACAGAGCTCTACAGAACACATTGTTCTCTGCACGTCACTTGTCTTCCCACTGGACTGTGATGTCCTCATGCACAGGCTCTCTCTCCCATTCCCCACGGTACCCGCACGCTCAAGGCCTGCCACAAATTAGGCACTTAGAAAATGTTCATTAAATAATCAGAGGGAAAAAAACAAAAACAAGATTCTGGCTTTGATTATTGTAATCACCAAGAAAAGAACACATATTTATATTTCCTCAGCTACATACATACAAACACACAAACACCTATTTACATATGTGTTGTATTGTGTGGCCTAGAGCAACTCACTTCACCTCTCTAGATCCCTCAAGAATCTCTAGATTCTTGCCCTGCCTACTTCTCTAGTGCTATCTCCTAAGATTATCATGAAGATTAAAGCACTGAATATAGAAGAAGAATTTGGAAAACAGTAAAGACCTTCCAACTGTAGGTTACTATTTTAAGGTCTTGTAGTAATTCAGGAAAAGAAAGACATTAGTGTTGGAAGTAAACTGCTCACAGATGTTTGCAAGCTGTTGTCTGACTACCATCTCAATGAGACTGTGAAGTCTCTGTTGCTCAGCCTTCTCACACTTTCTCTCCCTCTCTCGCTCTCTTACCTTAGGTAATTGCCAGTTCCGAGGTCAGCTCCAGGCATAACGATAGGCACAGATCCTAGTGTTCAATCCAGGTGAAATGCTGCCAGTGATCACATCTCTCTCTTCTCTCACCCTCCCTCCTTTTCTGTAGAAGATGTAAAAATCCATGTCTTCAACTTCTAAGTGCAGACTATAGGACTCATCTCACTTTTCCAAGGGCCTTTAAATGCAGGTATTGACATAACCCAACTGCCAAGAGGAAGAAATTTCACTTAGCAGGCACTGCTCCTCAGTTAGCTGTTGGCTCAGGAACAAATCTGGGCTTCCGTTGTTTTCTTTTTGTCTTACACCTGTAATCTGATTAGTAAACTCTTTCAAATTATGGATCAGGAATAATGAAGTGATTTACCCAGAGTCAACAGCTAGTTAGTGAATCAGCCAAGTCCATATCCTGGGATCTTCCCTTCCAGTTCTGTGCTATTTCTATTGGGCCATGGGTTTATAGGTAAGTAAGAGGTACCTCTGTTTCTGCAGCATTTTACAGCCTTTCCAAAGATTTTCTTATACTTCCACTGTTCATCCTCACAACATTCTTTTAAGGTAATCAAGTCAGTTACTAATTCTATTTTAGATACAAAGAAAAACTGGCTCAAAGACGATAAGCAATTTGTCTAAAGTCATAGAGTTAATTAGGGGCAGAGCCAGGATTAGAAGCTACCTCTGGTCATTTCAGTGGAATCTGGGCCTTATAACTGTTCCAAAGCTTAGGAGTTATTCCTGGAAAACCAGGTAGCCTACCATACCTTTCTGAGAAATAAACAGGGTATAAATGATGTATTCTTTTATCTTTCCTGCTTTTACCTCTCCCTTAATTACTGATGGAGTCCCTGGGCAGTACAAATGGTTAATGCACTCAGCTGCTGACTGAAAGGTTGGAGGTTTAAGTCCATGCAGAAGCAACTCAGAAGAAAGGCCTGGTGATCTACTTTCAAAAAATCAGCCATTGAGGGTCCGGACAGAGCTGGAGAAAAATGTAGAACAAAATTCTAACTCACAAAAAAGATCGGACTTACTGGCCTGACAGAGACTGGAGAAACCCCGAGAGTATGGCCCCCTTTTAGCTCAGTAATGAAGTCACTCCCAAAGTTCACCCAAAGATTTGACAGCCTCATAAAACAAAATGAGACTAATGGGGCACAACAGCCCAGGGACAAGGACTAGAAGGCAAGAGGGGACAGGAAAGCTGGTAATAGGGAACCCAAGGTCAAGAAGGGAGAGTGTTGACATGTTGTGGAGTTGTTAACCAATGTCATAAAACGATATGTATACTGTTTAATGAGAAACTATTTACTCTGTAAACCTTCATCTAAGTACAATAAAGAAAAAAATTAGCCATTGAAAGCCCTATGGAGCACAGTTCTGCTCTGACACACACAGGTTGACATGAGTTGGAGTCAACTCAACAGCTACCATTAACTGGTGATTACCGGTAGAAGCAGGCAGGACTAGAGAGAATACATGGACTTCCATTCTGGTCTTGATGGAATAGCTTGTATTTAACCAACCCTCCTGCTGAGAACAACTATAAAAGATAGACAAAATACATAAAACAACAGCTAATAGGCATTGCCGATCAACCAGTGGAGGCAGGGCTTGAGAGAAGGGAAGCAGAAGAGTTGAGCTCCACATTCATCCTAGCTTTTTCTGAGTATTTTGTTCCCCATCAAAAAAAACACAAAGCAGGGAGATAATACTCAAGCAGTCTTACTAGGTTTAAGAGACGGAGGTTGGAGCTTTGGGCAGCCAAAATGGCTGCAATTTAAGGGGCAAAATCATAAAAAGAAGGCAACCATGGAGAAAGAGCCCAAAAACCTGCAACCAAATTTCCAAGTCATTGGTCAGCTCATAAGTTGTGTATGTTCAAGATGAGACACTAAGAAACTCAGTTAAAAAAAAAAAAAAAGTAGCTGAAATGCTAAAGATCTTAGCAGAGATTTTAGCAGCTATGTGGTGATGGAGAGAAAAATGTGAGTTTCAAGCTCCCAGTAAGGGCCATAACCCAGGAATAAGGAATATACTCTCTAGGTGTAAATGCTATGCTCAAGGAGAAAGTCACAGCTGAAACAACAAGCCTAACAAAGCCTAACTGGTGTCAAGATCAGTTGTTGCTACCTGTCTTTTATTCCTGAGGAGCCCTGGTGGTATAGTGGTTAAGAGTTTGGCTGCTAACCAAAAGGTTGGCAGTTTGAATCCACCAGCTACTCCTTGGAAACCCTATGGGACGGTTCTACTCTGTTCTATAGGGTCACTATGAGTTGGAATCTACTTGATGGCAATGGGTTTTGGGTTTAATCCTGATGTTTATAATTTATTTCTTCTCTCTTTTTTTTTCCTTGATCATTCTAGCTAGAGGTTTATCAATTGTATTGACCTTTTCAAAGAATCAGCTTTTCATTCATTGATTTTCTTTGTTTTTCTGTTCTCAGTTTCATTGATTTCTGCCCTTATTCCCTTCATCCTGTGTTGGCTTTAATTTATTCTTCTATTTCTAATGTCTTAAAGTAGAAGTTTAGATAATTGACTTTAGACCTTTTTTCTTTTCTAATATAAGCTCTGCTTCAATGCATTCCACAGATTTTGATGTTTTCATTTCCATTCAGTTAAAATATTTTCAAATTTCCTTAGAGACTTCGATTCATGTGCTATTTACAAGTGTCTTGTTTAATTTCAAAATATTTGAGGACTTTCAGGATTTTGTTGTTGTTAATCTATTATTGTCTTAGAACATATGTTGTACGTTTCAATTATTTTAAATATGTTAAGGTTTGTTTTATAGCCCACTGTATAGTGTACCTTGGTGAATGTTCTGGAAACTGAAACAAAAAAAAAAGTACCACTTTTAAAAACACCAAAAACGTGGAATACTTAGATTTAAATATAACAAAACATAGATAGAATCTGTATGCTGAAAAATAAAATACTGGTGAAAGAATCTATTTAGCTCTTTTCCTTGAGATTACTGCATGATCTTTCCTTCTTCATCATTCGTTTGTTATCAAATATTTATTAATTGCCTGCCGCTAGCTAGTTTTGGGCATCAGGATCCTTCTGGCACTCCTGAAATCTCCCCTTCAGTATAAGGTTGGTCAACACTTAACTTAGTTAAGGTTAACAATGTAGTGCTAATGTCTTTTAAAAAATTATATTTAGAGAAACAGCAGAGAATCAACAAACTGAAAATTTCAACTTTCTAATCAATGACTGAGCTACTGTTAAGTGTATATATTACATTATCTTGTTTCCAGCTAAGGAAGAGAACTGATTTGGAAATGATCCTGGTTCTGTGAGAATGACTGAAGAAATCAAAGCCCCGAGGAGGGGTGCTGAGGTGGGTACCTGCCAACCTTCCGTTGCTCAATTCCATCTGCCCTTGGCACCAGCCAGTGTCATAAAATAGCTATTAGCTGGGGGATGTGGAGCAAGTTATCTCAGAGTCCATACATTTTTAGAGCAAAATGGACCTTTAAGATCTTTGGCTAACCACACCTGCCCTTGACTGTGGGTAAGGCAGGCCATCTATGTCTTAAGACCCTCTGCTCTGCTGGCCTTGCACTCAGGCCCTCAGTGAACCTAACAGCCTACCACACACCTCCCACTTCATGGAAACAATGCACAGACCTTCCTTCTAATCCTGACCTTTCACTCACACTCTTGTCTTTCCAAACATCTGGAGATCATTTCCCCTTAGGGGATCCACTGATGATTCCGAGGCAATGTGTTCTAAACAGAACTTACTGTTATCTACTCATAGCCTGCTCCTCCCAAACTCCTTCTCTTAGCCCCAGGTAGAATAAAGTATTCCTTATACTGGCTTCTCTGATTCTGTCCCTGTATTGTCACTTCCCTAACTTAGCTTTGAAGCACTGGTGGTACAATGGTTGAGAACTATGATTGCTAACCAAAAGGTCAGCAGTTCAAGTCCACCGGCTGCTCCTTGGAAACCCCATGGGGCAGTTATATTCTGTCCTATAGGGACACTATGAGTGGATGGCAATGGGTTTGGTTTTTTTGGTTTAGTTAAGCTTTAAGGAGTCCTGGTGGCACAGTGATTAAGCATTCAGCTGCTAACCAAAAGGTCTGTGGTTTGAACCCATCAGCTGCTCAGAAGGAGGAAGATGCAGCAGTCAGCTTCCTTAAAGACTATGGCCTTGAAAAACCTAAGGGGCAGTTCTACTCTGTCCTATAAGGTCTCTATGAGTCAGAATTGACTCAAAAGCGGTGGGTTTGCTTTTTGGTTTTAGTTTAGCTTTGTATTAGAGTCAAGTTTTGGGCCTGCAGACCTCCCACTAGAGAGGGAATTTCTTGAGGGAAGGGCTTGTGAAGGAGAAAAAGAGAAGGGGAATGGAGAAAAGGAAGCATTTAAAGATATATTTCTTCAACTTCACAATTTTGAACAGGGATGACCCTGAATACCAGGCCAATTTGAGTTACTGGGGGCAGTTAAAACGACAAGTTTAAAGAGGTGATGATGACAAATGTTTTCCAAGGACCCAATTATTTCCATGTTTTTATCATGACATCATAATGTCTATATGTACTTTATAATGTCCTATGTATCCAATTATAGTTATTTTTTTGAGTGTTTGCCATGTCTCCTGGAATTCTGATGCTCATTGAATTTTGTCTGCAAGAAGTTTAAGGTCTTTTTCTGTCTAGCTTTGTCCCACATGGCAGGTTCCTTTCAGAGTGGCAATACACTGAGTGTGTGCAGGGTATGGAAGTAGAGGAGGGAGAATATGAATACCCCTCCATACTACAGCACCAGTCTTGGCCAATTGAATGATCAAGGGCTGGATAACCTGCTTTTTTAATAAATAGTGTTTCTGAAAATGACTCATTGAAAAGTCAACCAAAGACTGACTACAAAAAACAGAGTGAGAAGACATAAATCCCAAGAAGCTGTAAAAGAGCCCTCGTGGTGCAATGGTTAAGTTCTCAGACTGCTAACTGAAAGGTCAGCAATTCAAACCCAATTATCAATGAGCAGCTTCTTCTACCCTCCAAGCCCCCAGAATGATTTCATAGGCAGCCCAAATTCTTTGGCCCACCATGAAAAGGAGGGAATTAAAGGTCACACAACGACACCGGTGAATAAAAGGAGATCTAACAGAAATCTTTCCCTCTCTCTCATGGCACTAAATTTACAGAGAGAAACTATCATAAATATTAATAGAGAACCTTACAAAATCTTCCATCAACCCCACTTATTTACAAAAGCCCCTGTCCTGGAACACTAAAACTACAAAAATCATAGGAGTTACTAATCAAGAACAAACCTTAATAAACTCTCAGCCTGTATCTTATATCCTATATCCTTAGGTCCCACTGAGGACCTGCATCCTTTTCACTTAGCCCTGATACCCAGTTAACTTGTTAGGAAGAGATTTTTATCTAAATAGAATAAACAACAAGAACAAAAAAAAAAAATCTTTGCCTTCAAGTCAATCCTGATTGATAGCAACCATACAGGACAGAGTAAAAGAACTGCCACATAGGGTTTCCAAGGAGCAACAGGTAGATTCAATTGCTAAAGAGCTTTGATATTTACTGGGTAGTTGTAAGGTTATGATAAAGAGAAGGCAAAACTGCTTACCAAGAAAATAGTAAAGAATAGTAAAAAGGAAAGAATTTAGTCATCTTTTGTCTTTCAAAATACCTGGGCCAACTTAAACATGTGTAAATGAATTGCGATGACTAATTCTTGTATTTGACCATGAGCCAAAAGACGGGGAGGGCAGGACTGGATCAAGCCTCTTTGGCCCCCAGCCTCTGAGGCCATGCAGCTCCAGGAATTCTTTTGAAAGACCCCTCCTAACCAAATGAAGACCTTTTAAGGCAAAAGAAAATGAGAAAAATGCTATCTTCATACAGTTATCAGAAAGTGGGTGAATTCTCATCATAACACAACTGTAAATAAGTTCTCTGTATTGTAGAGGAATTCTAAGGAGCCAAAACATAGAAATCACAAGAAGACATACCTCTAATAGCCTCAGAAAATGTTTCCATCTCTAGCCAGAGACTTAAGCTTATATCCATATCAATGAATTGGCCTGTTGAGCAGAAACTTTGTGATTTCCAAAACCAGTTGATAAAATCATAAAAGGCTAAAGTTAGATTGGGGAAAAAATATACATATGGGTCTGCTAACGAGTGTTCTTTTTTTTTGCCACTTAAAGGGTTGTACTATAAAGGACATGCAACAAAGACAAAGTTGAACAGGTTTATTGAAAAGGGAGTTTATTTGCTAGGTCAAAGTTTTTATCAATCTGGCTAAAGTTTGATGGGTTAATTTATGAGATTTTAAGAGCTTTAATGTCAAACAGCATATAAGGCAAAGAATCGGGTTTCCCACTGTTAAAATAACAAAATTTTCTTTAATTACTGGGTTGAAGAGTTAATTTATTCTTGTGTAATCTGCCTGGAAGACAAGGGTTTGACCTCCCATTAGAATAAAATTTCTGAGTCCAAAACAAAGCCACATAGCTTTGAAAAAAAGCTAAGAATTTTACCTTTAAAATCTCTGGTTAAATAACTTAAGTATTGTTTCTCAGTGACCTGTGATAAACTCCTGATAATTTTGAAACTTCGTGGAAAGTGACAAAAGATTTTTCCTCCTTTATGAAGGAAAAGATGTTAAAAGAAAAACGCTTATTTAATGTGTTATGAGTTACATGAAATGTGTTGTCAAATCAGAAGTGCCAAATTTTCTTTGGGTTAAAATTTATGTGTCAGTGATGTTACCTGATGTTGGACAACAAGCATATAATATTATGTTATAATTTTATTATTTTTAATTTCTAACTTGGTCGCAACCTTATTTCTTTTGACTCTAGCATCATCAAAGCCCACTGAGGAATTCACATCATTTACCCATAGAGTTTTTTTTTTTTTTTTTTTTTTTACTATTCAGATGTTTAGAGACTTGATAAACTTGGTATATTCTTGTTATATCCTGACTATATGGTATTATATCTCAAGGTTATTATGTGTTCTAGCTGAAGCTCTTTTGACAATAAGGTTAATCATTATGTTTAGAGATTTTTTTAATTGACTTTTGGCTTTGCATTACTTTTGTAATTCCCATCAAGTCTTTCACTTTTAACATTACTATAAGTTAATTATTAATATTATAATTATTACTATAAATTAATCATGGGCATATTAATTTGTGTCATCTACAGATAAGCTTTTACTTTGCTGACTTGCTGAAAATGCTTAACCAAAATATTTCAACAAAAGATGAACTATTTTGGACTAAAGGAAAGGACTGTGATATTTGAACATGGATACAATTGGACCGAATTAAGATTTTCAGAACTCTTGTGTAGAAGCTAATGGGTTTACAGACTGCTGCTGATCCAGAATTGTGTTGAACTGAAATTAACTACATAGGAGTGAGCAGACTAAAGTATTACTATGGGTTTTACGTGGGAATATTGCTGGTATTTTAAGATTGTATTTTCTACCATTTTCCTCCTTTCCCTAAATTATCTAACTAATGGTTTTGTTTTGATCTGAAATATGAGATGAACATAAAATTAAGGTGAGAAAAGAAACTTTAAAAGCATAAAAAGAAAAAATTAGGAGATGAGAAAAATCCTACCACAGAATACTTTATAGTAAGCATAGTGCTATTAGTTACTGAAATAGCTGGTTCTTGCATTAAAGAAAATAATCAGACTTAAAATGGGTTTAGATAATGTAATGCACCAGTTAGAAGTTTCTGTTGATAAACTTAGCAAAGTTATAGAGACCATAACTAGAGAAGTATCTGAAGTTTGAGCTATGACTTTACGAAACAGAATAGCATTAGATTTCCTGTTAGTTCCCTCAAGGAGGAATTTATGCTTTAACAGATGAACTTTGCTATGTTTATTCATACACAGTCTGAGGTTTTTCAGAATGTAGTTGCTACTGAGGCACATGAAAAGCAATTACTGATGCTGTTTATGTATAAATGAACACCTCATGAGATTTGTTTCCTTGGTTTAAAGACCTTAGAGCCATGGTTTTGTGGGTTATTTCAGACAGTTGGGCTATATAATTGTTAGTGTTTTTGTTCCACCTCCTAGCTTGCTGTGTGGTGCCTGGGATCTTAGAAACTGGATGATGTCCAGCTACCATTACTGGACATTTTTTATCAAAGATTCTATAGCAGAATCATGATCAAAAGGAGGGAATGATGAAAGAGTAGTAATTCTCCTGGAATCCATATTTCAGGCTGTCATGGAAGTTGGGGTAACCCACACAGACTATTGCCCTTGGATGTCCTTTTAAACCTTAAGCCTTGAGAAGAACTGGTTCCTGAAGCTGCATTTCAGTCTACTGTGATTATTATTGGAACTATCAAATGTTGTCTTAAAGTTACTTCCAATGCTATTTAATGCCTATGAAAAGAATTACGTACATTAAGAGTACTCATATTTCAGGCAGACTTGAGCTCACTCCTTAAACCACTCCCTTTAAAGCCAGGTTATTCCTTAATGCAGCCTGCTCTATATGTCATTTCAAGGCTCCAGCTATGGCATGCTAAAGATTTTAGACAGTGCCTGGCTATTTGTAAATAACGTCTGGCATCTTAAAAGCTTACTATAGTAAGCAGCCATCTATAAGCACCTCTGAAAGAAAGCAACAAAATAACATTCTCTTTCTTCCAAGATATTATTATTATTATTATTATTAGAATAATGGTGTCCTACTGGGAAATATAAATTCAAGTCCATGCAGAAGAAAGCACTCTTCCCAAAATGGAAGTTTATAATGTCATCAAAGAATTTCTCAGAAATTCTTGACCAAAAGGAAGGAATGAATAAGATCTTCAGATACAGAGGTGCCTGGTATATGTAGGGTGGTTGGCCTGGGAGTAGGCCTGACTCAATTTTGTTTTGTACTTCTCCTTCTGCTTTAAAGCTATAACCCTTGTACAATCATATGGTCTACTATGCCAAGGATGACAACTTGAAGAGGAATGGCCTTGCATTCATTGTCAAAAAGAACATTTCAAGATCTATCCTGAAGTACAACGCTGTCGGTGATAGGATAATATCCATACATCCACAAGGAAGACCAGTTAATATGACTATTATTCAAATTTACGCACCAATCACTAAGGCCAAAGATGAAGAAATTTAAGATTTTTACCGACTTCTGCAGTCTGAGATTGATCAAACATGCAATCAGGATGCATTGATAATTACTGATGATTAGAATGCAAAAGTTGTAAACAGAAGGATTGGTAGCTGGAAAATATGGTCTTGGTGATAGAAACAATGCTGGAGATTGCAAGATAGAATTTTGCAAGACCAACAACTTCTTCATTGCAAATATCTTTTTCACCAACATAAATGGTGACTATACACGTGGATCTCACCAGATGGAATACACAGGAATCAAATTGACTACATCTGTGGAAAGAGAGGTTGGAAAAGCTTGATATCATCAGTCAAAACAAGGCCAGGGGCCAACTGCAGAACAGACCATCAATTGCTCATATGCAATTTTAAGTTGAAACTGAAGAAAATTAGAACAAGTCCATGACAGGCAAAGTACAACCTTAAGTATATTCCACCTGAATTTAGACTATCTCAAGAACAGATTTGACACGTTGAACCCTAATGACCGAAGACCAGATAAGTTGTGGAATGACATCAAGGACATTATACATGAAGAAAGCAAGAGGTCATTAAAAAGACAGGAAAGAAAGAAAAGACCAAAACGGACTCTGAAACTTCTTCTTGAACACAGAGTAGCTAAAGCAAAAGGAAGAAATAATGAAGTAAGAGATGAATAGATTTCAAAGGGTGGCTCGAGAAGACAAAGTAAAGTATTATTATGACATGTGCAAAGACCTGGAGATAGAAAACCAAAAGAGAAGAACACGCTCAGCATTCCTCAAGCTGAAAGAACTGAAGAAAAAATTCAAGCCTCAAGTTGCAATATTAAAGCATTCTACAGGAAAATATTCAATGATGCAGGAAGCATCAAAAGAAGATGGAAGGAATACACAGAGTCACTGTACCAAAAAGAATTGGTCCATGTTCAGTCATTTTAGGAGGTAGCATATGATCAAGAACCAATGGTACTGAAGGAAGAAGTCAAAGCTGCACTGAAGGCACTGGCGAAAAAAAAGGAACTGACGGAATATCAATTGAGATGTTTCAACAATCAGATGCAGCACTGGAAGGACTATACCAAGAAATGTGGAAGACAGCTACCTGGCCAACTGACTGGAAGAGATCCATATTTATGCATATTCCCAAGAAAGGTGATCCAACCGAATGTGGAAATTATCGAACTATATCAATAATATCACACACAAGTAAAATTTTGCTGAAGATCTTTCAAAAGTGGCTACAGCAGTATATCAACAGGGAACTGCCAGAAATTCAAGCCAGATTCAGAAGAGGATGTGGAACCAGGGATATCATTGCTGCTGTCAGATGGATCCTGGCTGAAACCAGAGAATACCAGAAAGATGTTTTATTGACTATGCAAAGACATTCGACTGTGTGGATCATTATGGATTATGGGTAACATTGTGAAGAATGGGAATTCCAGAACACTTAATTGGGCTCATGAGGAAACTGTACATAGATCAAGAGGCAGTCAGTCGAACAGAACAAGGGAATACCGCGTGGTTTAAAGTCAGGAAAGGTGTGCGTCATGGTGTTGCCCGATTAGGGCCCGTACCCTGAAGCAGTTGAGCTAATGAAATGTTCTCCAAGTCAGAAAGAGAGAGAAAGTTTATTAGGAGGTGACACAACGGGGAGTCTGGCAGCAACACAGGCTGTCTTTATGGAGTCCCAAAAGGCAGTTTTACATTAAAGCTTATATACAGCTGTTAGAAGGGTTAGAAGTGTCTTTTTGGCACATAGCCCGTAGATGGCATGGTCCGATGAGTTATTCATTACAAAATTATCATAAGAGACTTTTTATCAGACTAAAGAGATACATGTCAGACATCTGGGCTCTAATCTTCATGTTAGGGGGGTCATAAGTCACAGGTGGCAGGACAAAACAAAGTCACTAACAAAAGTATGGGGAAAGGAGAGGGCAGGTAGAAAAAAACTTATAGGTTCATCATGACGTTAGTTATGTCAAGCTCTCAATCACCCATTTTGAAAAGGAGAAAACATGTTGTGGAGTATTAAGGTCACAAGGGTTTTATCCTTTCACCATACTTATTCAATCTGTATGCTGAGCAAATAATCAGAGAAACTGGACTATATGAAGAAGACCAGGGCATCAGGACTGGAGGAAGATTCATTAACAACCTGCGTCATGCAACTGACATAACCTTGCTTGCTGAAAGTGAAGAGGACTTGAAGCACTTACTGATGAAGATCAAAGACCACAGCCTTCAGTATGGATTACACCTCAACGTAAAGGAAACAAAAATCATCACAACTGGACCAATAAGTAACATCATGATAAACGGAGAAAAGATTCAGGTTGTCAAGGATTTCATCTTACTTGGATCCACAGTCAACATCCATGAAAGCAGCAGTCAAGAAATCAAAAGACACATTGCATTGGACAAATCTGCTGCAAAAGACCTCTTTAAAATGTTGAAAAGCAAAGATGTCACTTTAAGGACTAAGGCACACCTGACCCAAGCCACAGTGTTTTCGATCGCTTCATATGCATGGGAAAGCTGGATAATGAATAAGGAAGATAGAAGAAGAATTGAGACCTCTGAGTTGTGGTGTTGTTGAAGAATATTGAATATACCATGGACTACCAAAAGAATGAACAAATCTGTCTTGGAAGAAGTATGACCAGAATGCTCCTTAGAAGCAAAGATGGCAAGACTACATCTCATGTCTTACATACTTTGGACAAGTTATCAGGAAGGATCAGTCCTTGGAGAAGGACATCATGCTTGGTAAAGTAGAGGGTCATCAAAAAAGAGGAAGATCCTCAATGAAATGGATTGACTCAGGGGCTACAACAGTGAGCTCAAGCATAACAATGATTGTGAGGGTGGCGCAGGATTGGGCAGTGTTTCATCGTGTTGTACATAGGGTCACTATGAGTTGGAACAGACTCGTCGGCACCTAACAACAACAACAACAACAATTACATCAGTTTGCTGAACAGGAAATGTGGCTATGGCAAGTCTGGGCAAGTCCAGGATATGCTTAGACAAGTCTGGGCAAGCTCAGGGAGGGTCCAAGAAAACAGTCTTTACCAGAATGTGGCTACGCCTAGCCCAGTCCAGGGAGGGTCAACCAATCAAAATCTTGCTGAAAGTTCCTATAAATATTTCTCCTCAGCTCCAACAAACTGGAGCATTGTGTTGATAGCCTCTCGACCTTGTGTTTTCCAATTTGCTAATTGTTTTCTGTCGTAATAAACTCTTTGCTTTAATTTCAAACAGAGTGCAAGTTTTTCTGGTCGTTAAGAGAAGTAGCAAGGAGAAGGGAGCAAGAGAAAAGAAAGAGAAATGGGGCAATATGGTGGTTGGCTGGGGCTTTATGTGAAGAGGCCAGTGAGATCTTCTTAGATGTAAGAATGGCCAAGGGGCAAATAAAGAAAGGAATGTTTAACATTTGCTGTGTTGAGCTACAGCTTCACCCTCCTTCCCTCAAGTCTTCAGTAAAATCTACATGCTACACACATGGCTTGGTGTCAGTGCTATCTGAAGAGTTCTGGAAGACAGGTGGTGTTGAGGGGGTGGGGGGAAGAACGATGTAAATAAAGACACCCTACCCAATAAAGTTAGTGAATTCAGCAGAATCAGGCAAACAGAGCCAGAGATGACAAGGAAAAGAGGCCCCAAGAATTCTCAGAAATATTAGGAGTGATGGTGATTTTTCTGTTTGTACATGAGATGGGAGTTCAAGACAATTTCATTCAAATATTAAAGGTGAAGCCTCCCTATCAAGCCCAGAAAACTTTGGGGACATCCAGTGGCTTACACTTCAGTCATATGTGTATTGTTACTTCTTGGTTTATGTTACATCTCCGAGTTGTATTGTAACCTCCTTGAAATAGTGTTGCTTATGCTTATAATAGGAAACCCTGGTGGCATACTGGTTAAGAGTTCAGCTGCTGACCAAAAGGTTGGCAGTTCGAATCCACTAGGCTCTCCTTGGAAACCCTATGGGGCAGTTCGAGTCTATCTGATAGGGTTGCTTTGAGTTGGAATCGACTCAACGGGCTGGTTTATGCTTATAATGGAGCTGTGGTAACTGTTGTAGGGGAAGAACATTACAAAGTTTAGTAAAGCAAAAAGAAAGTTTTATTTGGCATATATTCAAAAAGGCAAAAGTGGGAAACAGACAACCATGCTGCCAGAGCTATGTCTGCCTGAGTTCAAGGAAATATCACAGAACAGACAAAAGTGGGAAAATGGACAAGCATGCTGCCACAGCCATGTCTGTCCAAGTCCAAAGAACAGTTACAGCGCCATCAGTATATGTTAACATTATAAATGGACAAAACCATTGAAAGCTTCCCCTTTTCACAGATTGGCTAGAAACTGTGATCCTACATTTTGAATCATCTTTCTTAACAATCATTGGTACAGGTTTCAGTAACGACAGTCAGGAGGGTCTTCATTGGTTCAACAAAGTTCTATTCACTAAATGCTAATAGAAAAAGAGTAGAAAGTCCTCTGTGTTCTGTGTGATTGGTTTATGTGAAAGGTTCCCTAAAAGATACGTTCCAAGATTATCATAGCTGTTGTCTTTATACCTCAGGGCCCAGTTGATGTGTCCTTGTGAGCTCTTGTGAGCCCAGCTCCAGCTGGGTCACATTCCCTATGCTCAAGGACAGGGAATAATAACTCCAATATTATTTCCTAAATCATGGCACAGTGGTTAAGCACCTGGCAGCTAATCAGAAGGTCAGCGGTTCAAACCCACCAGCTGCCCTTTGGGAGAAAGATGTGACAATCTGCTTCTGTAAAGATTACAGTGTTGGAAACCTTATAGGGCCTCTACTCTGTCCTATAGGATTGCTAGGAGTCGAAATTGACTTGATGGCAGTGGTTTTTTTTTGTTGTTGTTGTTGTTGTTGTTTTTCTAAGCTTACAATGTAATGATCCCAAATTACACAGATGTAAAACACGTAATGTGTGACTTAGATATTTAGGTTGTTTTAAAACTGATAAGTTAACTTTTCTATTCTGTATATGTTCTAATGTTATAGCCAGCTACTTCAGTGTAAAACAACTGCTTCACTCTGATAAAGTGTAACGTAGCCTACAGTTTATCTATGTTAAAACACCCCAAATGTGCACCCCTGATTATAGGCCTATGACATACGTTATCCTGATATGATGTGAGTTAGGACCTTCCCTCCCCAAAAAGACCTTTATCAGGCAGGGCCAGAGGAACTAAATTGTATAAAAACCCCAGGCTTTCCATCCATCACTGAGAGCAAGTCAGAGGCAACTATTCTCCATCTTGGTCTATCTCAAGAGCTCTCCAAAGACCCAGTGCTGCCAGAAGCTCTGCTCAAGGCAGACTTGCCACAGCCAACCTCAAACCCTAGCACTGAGAGATCTCCATCTAGGACACGCAGCTGGTTAAGTTAAGCTTGTATCATGACTTCTCGTTGAAGTTAAAAGCCTAAAGTCTAAAAACTTGGACTCTAACCATTGGACGAACATTATAATTGTGAGTCCTGACTCTCTGGTCATAATTAAATGCAATAAACTTAACGAGTTTATGCATTATAAACATGAGCATTTCTTTTCTTGTTCTAAAATTAAACCCCACAAAGCAGGTAGGAACTATGACTAGGTGTTGAATGGAATCTGTATGGCTTTTGTTCCCTGCATGAATCTCATTCCTGTTCATTGACACAACAAACCTCACAATAACTCCATGAAATAGTGTGGCAAGTATCAGTGTATTTCCTCCATTTTCAAGACAAGAAAATGCAGCCTCAGAGTGGTGAGTCCCTGGGTTACAGAGTGAACAATGGAGCAAGCCAGCCTGGGTCAATGGAAAGAATCTGGATGTCCGAGAGTCTTCTTCATTGTTGTGTTGTATGCCATGGAGTCCATTCTGACTCATGTTGTCATTGTTGTTGTTAGGTGTCCTTGAGCCTGTTCACTCATAGCGACCCTGTGTACAATAGAACAAAACACTGCCTGGTCCTGCTCCATCCTCACGATCGTTGCTATGTTTGAGCCCATTGTTGTAGCCACTGTGTCAATTCATCTTGTTGAGGGTCTTCCTCTTTTTCGCTGACCATCTACTTTACCAAGCAGGATGTCCTTCTCCAGGGACTGGTCCCTCCTTAAAACAAGCCCAAAGTACATGAGATGAAGTCTCACCATCTTCACTTTTAAGGAGCATTCTGGCCGTACTTCTTCCAAGACAGATTTGCTCATTCTTCTGGCAGTCCATGGTACAGTCAACATTCTTCACCAACACTATAATTCAAAGGCATCAATTCTTTTTCAGTCTTCTTTATTCCGACTCATAGTGATCCTATAGGATAGAGTAGAACTACCCCATAGGGTTTCCTAGGCTGTAATCTTTACAGAAGCAGATTGCCAGGTCTTTTCTCCCAGGGAATGGCTGGTTGTTCTTCATTATCAGGGTGAAATCTAGCTTGCCATTTCCTCCCTTATCTAATCAATAATGAGTCCTCTGTAGCCCCACAGAGCTATTTCTTTCCCCAAAGAATCTCACATCTATCACCTAGGGCAAAATCTTTGACAAGTATTTGACCTTTAAAAGGAAGATAATAATGGCATCTTCCCAGATCTGTGGAATTAAGTGAGATGACTCTAAAACCTTGACTCATTGCCTGGTACATAGAGATGTTCAATAAATGTTCTCTCTCTTTTCTCTCCTCCCTTCTGTTGCTCTCTTCTTTCTCTACCCCTGAATTTAGATTCAACGTTCTTTCTACAATGCCATGCTTCCTTATGTTTTTTTGTACTTCTACAGCTCCTGACACACGTCTAATCATCTGACCCTTCTTGGGCCAAAGGCAAGCCCAGCAGGGTGAGCCCAGGGACTGGGCTGGGCTTGGTCTTGGGCTGGCTCAAGAAGCCAGACGAGAAGCCTCGAGGCAAGTTTAAGGCACGAGGACAGAGATCTGAACTGGTGGAGCTAAACCTGTTCTCAGGTCCAAGAGGTGGCCTCAGAGTCAGGAAAAGGGGCAGCTAGGTCATCGGATGTTTTCAACACAAGTACAAGTCACATTGAAAACATCTGCCTGCAAGAGGAACATGGTCTGGAGAGCTTCTTGGCAGCTACCTACACTAACACTGGTATTTTGCTTCAGTCTGTACAATTCTGAACATTAAAAAAAAAAGATTTTTCAGAAACTCAACTTTGTTTCTAAACAAGTGAAATGTATATTTTGAAAGCACAAAGTTCACTTTTTCACTGACTCAAAGCTCAAGGATACAGCACTTATCAGTTTATAGGGTTTCCATAACTAAAAATATCCTCCCATATATTTAATGTACGAATTGAAACAGAATATTAAGTCTATTTTTTAACAAACCTGGAGCAACAAGTTCTTTGCTGAAACCACATTTCTTCTTGTCAAGAACTGTTGTTTCCTCAGGGAGTAAACACTATGCCTGCAGTGTTGACTGTCTTACAAACGGAAGTTCAAGGAAGCTCCTTTCCCATGTGACAAGTCCCAGATTTCAATTCTTTGTCAAAAGAAGGAGCTCTCTATGAACAAAACTCAGAGGATGATATGGTACATTTTCCAAGGAAAATGGCTGTTCAAAGCTATTGCATATAATAAACTATATATATTACACGATACAATGAATTATATATTATATAATCCACTAAAAGGGGTTTAGAGGCAAAATTTCTTCATAATAAACAGGCAAATAATGCTTTTGTCACATGACTAACTTTCAGACCAAGAAAAAAAAAATCAATTTACTACTTAATAATTATACAGACAAATGTTATGTTTTTCTCATTTAAAGTAGTTAGTTTTCAAAAAAAAAAAAAAAATTCCGAATATCCCTTACCTTCAAAGAGCACTGCAGCACATAGTAGCCTTTCATAAGTGCTAGATGTTATTATTTTTATCTTTTAGGAACACTGCAGGGTAAGAGAAAGAAATGCTAGACAGAGAATATCACTCCGAGGAGCCAATTTTTTTATTATGGCAAATATATATGTAACAAAACATTTGACACTTCAGCTATCTTCACTATGTTCATCATTGTTGTTCAACCATTACCCTTATCCGTTTCCAAATTTTGCCATCACCTCCCTTGAGGAATGCACTCCTTTAAACAATCAACTGTATGAGACCAAACGGTCAACATTTACCCAAAAGCAAAGCTGAGAAGGCAAGCAGGGGCAGGGAAACTGGATGGATGGAAACAGGGCAGATGGGGTGGAAATAGTAAGAGTGCTGACACATCGCGGGGATTATAACCAACATCACAGAACAAATTGTGTATAAATTGCTGAATGGGAAACTAATTTGCTGTGTAAACTTTCACCTAAAACACAATAAAGTGTTCAAATAAATAAATAAAACAAAATGAAAGCTAAAAAAAGGGGAAGGATAATAGCTTCTGTATGTTGCCCAGCTGTCTCTCCGAATCACATCAAGAGGGAAGAATGACATGTGCTTTTTTAATTTGACTCTGTATTTTATTAGTTATCTATTGCTGCATAATAAATTACCCCCAAAATTAAAATTTTAAAACAACAAATATTTACTATCTCACAGTTTCTGTAGGTCAGGAATTCAGAAGCAGCTTAGCTGGGTGATTCTGGCTCATGAAGTTGCAGTCAAAATGCTGGCTTGACTGGAGCTGGATGATCTTCTTCCAAGGTGGCTCATTCACATAGCTGGTGACCAGAGACCTCATTTCTTTGCTGGTTGTTGGCAGGAGGCCTCAGTTCCTTGCTGGCTGTTGGCAGGGGGCTTCAGTTCCTTCCTACACGGATCTCTCCATGGGGTTGCTTGTGTGTCCTTGTGACATGGCAGCTGGCTTCCTCCTGAGCCAGTGATCCAAAAGAAAGAAAAAAGAGAAAGCTGCAATGACCTTTATGACCTTGTCTCAGAAGTGACCCACCAGTACTTCCACCTTATTCTATTCATTAGAAGGAGTCACTGGGGAGTCCACGGAGGGAAATTAAGCTCTACCTCTTGAAGAGAGGAGTATCAAAGAATTTGTGGACATATTTTAAAACCACCACAAATTCTTACATGCAACTACCATATGACCCAGCAGTTGCATTCCTGGGCATTTATTTATCCCAGAGAAATAAAGACCATGTTCATGGAAAAAAAAAAAAACTTATATGCAAATGTTTATAGCAGGTTTACTCATATTAGCAAGAAACTGGAAAAAACCCAGATGTCCCTCAAGGGATGAATGGTTCAACCAACTCTGGTACATCGATACCATGGAATAATACTCAGCAATTAAAAGAAGTGAACTATTGATACATGCAATTACTTGGATGGATCTGAAGGGTATCATGCTGAATGAAAAAAGATAATCCCAAAAGGTTACATACTGTATTATTCTATTTATATAATGTCTTAGGCTGAGCTCTCTAGAGAAGCAAAACCAGTAAAGCATATAAATATATATAAAGAGAGATTTATATCAAGGAAACAGCTCACATGATTATAGAGGCTGGAATGTCCTAAGTCTGTGAATCAGGATAGAGGCTTCTCTCGATTCATGTAGCCACAGGGGCTGGCAAACCCAAGATCAGAAGGTCAGACAGCATGGATCCTGCTCACAGACTGTGAAGATCAGTGAATCCCAAGATTGGCAGATAAGCTGATTGCTCAAGTCCCAAGAACCAGAGGTCAGATGAACAGGAAGCAGCTGCAGAATCCGGAGACAGTACAAAGCCAGAACATCTGCTTATATTTGGATGCAGGCCACACCCGCAAGGAAACTGTCTTTCAACTGATTGGCTACTCACAGCAGATTCCATCATGGGAGTGATCAAATATAAACACTGAGAATCATGGCCCAGCCAAGTCAACACGCAATCTTTTTTTTTTTTTTAATTTGAATAGAAATGTTTATTAGAGTCCAATGTTACTGTACTCTGAAAACTTTGACAGGTAATAATGTAGTAATAGCAACAATACAGATGATGATGATGTCATTGGTTACTCCATTAGTGCTTGAGAAAATACTGTGGACCTAGAAATGGATTGCTTTCATATTACTTGTATTTTCTTTCTTTTTTTTTTTTGCAGATCCTATTCTCAACTCCTTAGATTTATTTACTCATTTAACTATTGTAGCGACCCTATGAAATACTCTATTTTACAGATGAGGTACCTAAGAATTACAAGTAGTCATTGAGTCAGTTCCGACTCATGGCCACCTCATGTTGACACGCAATCTTAGCCATCCCATGTAACATTGTTGAAATGACAAAATTACAGAAATGCTATACAGATTAGTGGTTGCCAAGAATTAAGGAGGGATCTGAGCAGGAGGGAAGTGGGTTTGACGATAAAAGGGCAACATGAGAGATTTTTGTGGTGAAGTAAATGTTCTGTATCTTCAGTATCAATGCCAGTATCCTGGTGAGGTATGTACTATAGTTTTGTAAGATGTTACCTTGGGGAAAACAGGTTAAGGGTATAAGAGATCTCTCTCTATTATTTCTTAAAACTGCATGTGAATCTACAATCATCTAAAATAAAGTGTTTGCCTAAAAAAGAAAAAAACACAAGTTTTCTTAGAGCATTTGACCTAAAGAAAACTGAGAGCAAAAGGAGTTCTTATCAGTTTTGAACATATGGTAAAAAAAAGACGTCATCTAGACGTAGGGTGAAGCCAGTGAACCACATAACCACAAACTCTTCGATACTCCTCCCTTCCAGAGGTAGAGCTTAATTTCTCCCCTTGGACTCCCTAGTGACTCCTTCTAATGAATAGAATACAGTGGAAGTGATGGTGGGTCACTTCTGAGACAAGTAGTACAGAGTGGAAACAGAAATAGTTTCACTCTGAAATTTAGGAGTTGTTGTTGGTAGGTGCCATCGAGTTAGTTCCAACTCACAGCGACCTTATGTACAACAGAATGAAACACTGCCCGGTCCTGTGTCACCCTCACAATCGTTGCTATGTTTGAGCCCATTGTTGCAGCCACTCACACAGTCCATCTCGTTGAGGGTCTTCCTCTCTTTTGCTGACCCTCTACTTTACCAGACATGGTGTCCTTCTCCAGGGACTAGTCCCTCCTGATAACATGTCCAATGTACGTGAGACAAAGTCTCTTGTCATCCTAGCGTCTATGGAGCATTCTGGCTGTACTTCTTCTAAGACAGACTTGTTCGTTCTCCTGCCAATCCATGGTATATTCAATAGCCTTCGCCAACACATAATTCAAAGGCATCAATTCTTCTTCGTCTTCCTATTTATTGTCCAGCTTTTGAATGCATATGAGGCAATCGAAAAATTTAGGAGAAAGTTTGGAAAAGTAAAAAAGCCAAGTCGGTTTGTTACAATCTTTGCATTTGTCTCTCCCTGATAACTTAAAATCACATTTAAAATGTGCATATTCTATCATCATGTCAGATTCTCAATCCTAACAGTGACATCAGGATAACACAACATGGATACATCTATTTTCATGCTGTTTTGACTACTCTGACTCTAGAATACATTACACCCTTAGTGTCAGAGCTTCTTCTCAGGCCTTATTTATTTCCTCCATCTAACATGCCCATACCCCATTTTACCGTCGAGCTAAAGGTGAAATACTCTGGGTTTGATTTGAGGGAAGATTTCCTCCCTCCACCTCCAGATTAATCCCTAAGCCCGAACCTCAACAACCAGACTAGGGACTTGCAATTCTTTTATTTGTCGTTTGAATTAAGACCATGAAAGCTTTTGCCAATACATGGAGGATTTATACATAGTGTGTACATAATGGAGCCCTGATGGCATAGTTGTTAAGAGCTTGGCTGCTAACCAAAAGGTCAGCAGTTCAAAGCCATCAGCCATTCCTTGGAAACTGTATGGGGGCAATTCTACAATGGGTTTTGTGTACATAATATACATTTATACGTAATTGTCTATTTACACCTCACCTTTCTAAAACACAGATCTGATTGTGTCCCTCCACTGCTTAAAAGTTTAAATAGTCCCCAGTGCCTATAATGAGCCCATGGATGGCCTACAGGAAATCTATGAATTACTGAAATTTTATGCAGAAGAACGCACAGGTGTGTTATTTTTGAGAGCAAGCCTATGACTTTCAGTGGATCCCCAAGGCAGTTAGTTGCCACAGAATGTAGAAACACCAGCCTCCAAGAAAAGACCTGACTCAACAAGGGGCAAGAGATTCATTACACATTGGCTTCAACTTCTCTCTCCATCCACTCTCCCCTCCATGGGTTCTGCTGTAGCTATGACTTACTTGTCTTTCCCTATGCTAGCTGTATGTTCATGCTTCCTTGCCTTTGCTTCTGCCATTCTCTCTGCCTAGAATACCCTTTCCCCTTCTCTGCCAGGAAAATTACTATGCATGCCTTGGTACCCAGCTCATATGTCACGTCCTGGTGAAATGAATGGTCTAAGCTCCAACATATCTTACATATGCTTCTAGCCTAATTGTGATTATTTCTTCACTCTGAGATTATCTCAGAGTAAGAACCAGTCTCATTAAAATAATGCTAGGGGCTACTGCTTGGTGGGTAGGTGTCAGCTTGGACCACTGCCAGACAGGACAGGGACACTTCTCCCTCTAAGCAGTCCTCTGCAGACCCCTTACTCACTGAGGATCATTTCTTCTCAGCCTGATGCTTTGCTCTCTGAGCTCTGTAGTTGGTTCTTTCATACTTTTAGATCTCACTGACCAGTAAAACTTAAAAAATAATTTTGGGGACCAACATAGGATTGTCAATTTTTACTATTTCCAAGTAAAGACATTTTTCAAAATTATCATCTACTTTCTCCATCATTTTACAAAAGAAAAGTTACTTTAAAACCCCCAAAGCAGGAAAGACATAATCTCAGCCTAGAGGGCAGTCCTTTAAATGGAATACATTCAGTATTTTGAAAAACTTAACCACATTGCCCTTATTTTTTCTCTTTCTATGATGAATAACTCATTCAAGTTTATTGGTTCTAGAATAATGTTTGGAAACCACTAGTGTTGACCTGTGCTTCTGAGAGGGGGCTCCTGCATTCTTCCTGACTCAGGAACAAGTCTCAGGCCTTATGACAAAAACTATAGTCCTGCAAGATTTCCCCATAGCTTCTTTCTATGGGCGTGGAGAGATGAGCCTAGAAACAGGAGTTAAACTAATGCATCTTGCACACTTACCACACGCCAGCTTCCCTGCTAATTGCTTTACATGTGTATTTGGTGCACATCTCTGTTGACAAATTCAAGAATGCAAGAAATACAACTTTATTTTTCTCACTGAATTTATTTGCTATTTTGAACACCTGTTTTACTGGCTGACAGAAACATACTCTTCGTCAGTTCAGGGTCTCCCATATTCTTTTCCTAGAGATTGCATCTTCCATCCAGTGGATTTATTTCGTACATTGCCAGGGTGGGATTAAACCTCCTAAGGCCCTAAGCACTGAAAAGATTATGGTGCTCCATTTGTAACTGAATTTTTTTTTTTAAATAGTTATTTTATAGTTTACTATTTCCAACAAAGTTCTGGGTTTGTTGTTTCTGAAAATTACCACTCAGGTGTTTTTTATTATCTCAAAAAAAAAAAAAATTTGTTTTTTTTTTTTTTCTCGGATGAATGCTTTGTTTTCCTAGTGTCTTTGGCAAGTTCTTGGCCTACCTAAGGGATCATCTGGCACTGTTCATCAGCCTTCAGCATCCACCTGTGGGCGCTGAGTTCTCCTCACCCTGCCCACACGAGATCTCCTCAGATCTGTAGGCTCCTTACGCCCACTTCTGGGCCAGTCCAGGTTAGAGTTTCTCTCTTTAGTGTAAAGCTCTGATTCCTATTAAAAAGCAACACTATTATCAGGCATCATACCTTTATGCAGATGAAGTTGCTGAGGGTGTTGAGGGGTGGGCAATAGGCAGAAAACAGGAGGACACTCTGTCACATCATTTTTCATTGACTCCAATTTTTCTTAGTAAGTTTGTTTAACTTTATTTTCTGACTCCTGCACTAGGATGCAAGGTCCATGAGGAGAAGATACCAGTCTTACTCATTACTATATCCCCAGAACCTAGAACAATGCCGGGCACATCTTAGGCCCTTAATAAATATTCATCGATTGAGAAATAAGAATGAATGAGATAAGGAAAACACAAAGAGGAGGGAAGGTGTCAGGATGAGGGGGCTGGAAGTGCTGAAAAAAACCTTCCATCACTTTACGGTTCTTCTGGAAGTAGTTCATGTCTGCTCTTCCTTGGAGGGTTGCCTTCCACTGCCTCAACGGATGCCTCTTCCTTCTATAGCGTTTCATCTGTGCTATTCTTGCTTGTGTTATTTTCTGATTGTTGCCTGTGGGCTCGTATTTTCTTCCAGCTAGAAAATAAATTATTTGGGGCAAGAAGTATCTTAAAGTGTACAACACCTTAAGGGCTAAAAGATGCTAGTTTATTGAATGAATAAATGAATGCATGAATGAAAGTACGGAACTTGAATCCTGAACACCCAGAGAATCCTGTGCAATGAGCTCGGTGTTATAAAGAGTTAAATTCAAAGTGTTCTCTTTTGAACTAAATGTCTTTCCCAGCATCAGCTTTCCATGCCCACAACCTGGGGTGCAGCGCCTCTTAGTGGAAATCCAGGTTTGCTGCCTCCTACGTTGATGCCTTCATACAGGAGTCCCTTGATCATTCCTTTCCAGCTCTCCATCCTCTCACCCTCCAACTTTAGTCTGAACCCCGCTGATGAGGCCCAGTAAACTCAGGCAGTCCCCTTCTAGTAACCCTAGTCCTCACAAGGTGAACAAAGATGGGCTTTATGAGAGCCAGTAGTTTCTCTAGCTTAGAGCAGAACTTTTCCAACTTCAATGCGCAGATGAATTACCCGGGGAGGGTCTGTTAAAATAAAGATTCTGATCCAGTGGTTCTGGAGTGTAGCCCAAGATTCTGAATTTCAAACAAGCTCCCAGGTGATGCTGATGCTGCTGGTCCAGTCCATACAGCACCCATGTGGTGACCTGCAGCTGCAGCAGCTCCCAGATAAGCTTTGTGTGACCAGAAAGCCATGGGGCTGATTGTTTAAGCAAGCACTCTGAAGCTTAT
The DNA here is from genome assembly GCA_030035585.1 of Dugong dugon. Taxonomy (NCBI): domain Eukaryota; kingdom Metazoa; phylum Chordata; class Mammalia; order Sirenia; family Dugongidae; genus Dugong; species Dugong dugon. The sequence continues at coordinate 13,354,751 of CM057472.1, read as the reverse complement.
ATATCTAAATGGCTCCTTCACAGTTTGCCCCTTAGAAGTCTATGCACTTATACCAAAATGTATATACACATATATATATACTGTTGTTAGGTGCCATCCAGTCGGTTCTGATGTACAACAGAACAAAACACTGCCTGGTCATGCGCCATCCTCACAATCATTGTTATGCTTGAACCCATTGTTGCAGCCACTGTGTCAATCCATCTCGTTGAGGGTCTTCCTCTTTTTTGCTGGCCCTGTCCAAGCATGATGTCCTTCTGCAGGGACTGGTCCTTCCTGATAACATATCCAAAGTATGTAAGACAAAGTCTCGCCATCCTCTCTTCTGAGGAGTATTCTGATTATACTTCTTCCAAGGCAGATTTTTCGTTCTTCTGGCAGTCCATGGTATATTCAATAAGCTTTGCGAACACTACTTCAGCAAGCAAGGTTGTGTCATCTTCATATCACAGGTTGTTACTGAGTCTTCCTCCAATCCTGATGTCGTGCTTTTCTTCATATAATCCAGCTTTTCGGATTATTTGCTCAGCATACAGATTGACAGAAACGATGCCAGAGATCACGTGATAGAATTTTGCAAGACCAATGACTTACTCATTGCAAATACCTTTTTTCAACAACATAAACAGCAGCTATACACATGGACCTCACCAGATGGAATACACAGGAATCAGATCGACTACATCTGTGGAAAGAGACAATGGAGAAGCTCAGTATCATCAGTAAGAACAAGGTCAGCAGCCGACTGCAGAACAGACTATCAACTGCTCACATGCAAGTTAAAGTTGAAGCTAAAGAAAATTAAAACAACTCCACGAGAATCAAAATACAACCTTGAGAAGATCCCAACTGAAGTTAGAGACCATCTCAAGAATAGATTTGATGCATTGAACACTAATGACCAAAGACCGCAGGAGTTGTGGAATGACATCAAGGACATCATACATGAAGAAAGCAAAAGGTCATTAAAAAGACAAGAAATAAAAGACCAAAATGGATGTCAGGAGAGACTCTGAAATTTGCTCTTGAACATAGAGTAGCTAAAGTGAACGGAAGAAATGATTGAGTAAAAGAGCTGAATAGCAAATTTTAAAAGCTTGAATTTTTTCTTCAGTTCTTTTAGCTTGAGAAATTCCAAGCGTCTTCTTCCTTTTTGGTTTTCTAACTCCAGGTCTTTGCACATTTAATTATAATACTTTATTTTGTCTTCTTGAGCCGCAGTTTGAAATCTTCTGTTCAGCTCTTTTACTTCATCATTTCTTCCATTCACTTTAGCTACTCGACGTTCAAGAGCAAGTTTCAGAGTCTCTTCTGACATCCATTTTGGGCTACTCTCTTTCCTGTCTTTTTAATGACCTTTTGCTTTCTTCATGTATGATGTCCTTGATGTCATTCCACAATTCGTCTGGTCTTTGGTCATTAGTGATCAATGCATGAAATCTATTCTTGAGATGGTCTCCAAATTCAGGTGTGATGAACTCAAGGTCGTGTTTTGATTCTCATGGAGTTGTTTTAATTTTCTTCGGCTTCAACTTTAACTTGCATATGAGCAATTGATGGTCTGTTCCGCAGTCAGCGCTTGGCCCTGTTCTGACTGATGATATTGAGCTTCTCCATCATCTGTTTCCACAGATGTAGTCGATTTGATTCCTGTGTACTAAGCTACGCTACCCCTTAATTAGAGTTAGGACTAGCCTAGAGAAAAGGTGTCAGCTATTTACTGTACCTCAGAGTAAGAAAGGAAGAAAAAAAATTCAAAGTGACTTAGAATGGAGACTGAAAATCTGCAGAAACTAACAAATCCGACCAAGACTGGAACAGCTGGAGCTGGAATGTGTGAGCAAGAGCTCTTACACAGCCTGCTTCTTTCCTGGTGCTAAGGCCTAGAGAACAGCTCGGACCCCAAGCTGGGAGGGGGGTGCAGGAAGGACCACATTTCCAGAATCAGAAATCACAAAAATAAGTGTTGGTTTTAAAGAAAGAGATGGAGGTGGAGGTGAGTACTGGGGGGGTGGGGGTGGCGTGCAGGAGTGTGCTGACTGCTCAGGGTCGCTGTTCCAAGACAGCAAGGTCTTGGTGAAGTCATCCCAGGCCAGGGTCTCTAGCTCTCAGCTTTGCTAGCCCAGAAACTCCATTTTGTCAGTGCACCCAGTGGTGAGCAGCCTCAAGGGAAATGAACCACAGCAACCAAAAATTTTTAATTGTGATTTAGGTGACAGTTTACAGAGTAAATTAGTTTCTCATTAAACAGTTAATATACAAACTGTTTTGTGACATTGGTTGCCAACCCTGCGATGTGTCAATATTCTCCCCTTCTCCACCCCAGGTTCCCTGTTTCCATTTGTCCAGTTTTCCTGTCCTTTCCTGCCTTCTAGTCTTTGCTTTTGGGCTGGTGTGCCCATTAGTCATGTGTACATGTTTGAACTATGAAGCACGTCCCTCACGTCTTATTGTTGGCCCTATAGACCTGTCTAATCTTTAGCTGAAGGGTGAACCTCAAGAGTAACTTCAGTAGCGAGGGCCATACTCTCAGGATTTCTAACAACTAGATTCTTACACGTCTAAATCAAAATACCAACAGTGATAAGAATAAGTGCCAACAAATCAGAAGGTTGGTCAGAGCAATGCTCTTCCCTGCAGGGAAGTCTACATGGGCAGTCAAATCACTGTCAAAAGTCTGCTTTGTGGGCCTGAACTCAGAGCAAGGGGAATTAATTGAATGACCTCAGAAGAGGATGTTATAAAATTTTGATGCGCCCATCTCCAGGATAACTGTATACCTGCCAAGAAGACCAGCAGCCAGGAGCGGAGAAGAGGATCCTCCCCTTCTGTTATTCTTCCCGCAATGCAGCAATTTCAGTTCAGCTTTCCTGAGCACCCTGGCCTCAGAATACACTTCCGTTACCTTGAATAGACCTGGATGGCTAGATTGGGCTACCGGAGATGGTGTATGTCTGTGGCTTTTGTTTTGCTGGTGGACTGTTTTTACTTGTCATACTCTTAGAGAGTCACTTCTCCTGAATTTCTCCCCAGATTCTAGAAGCATCTTGTTTCCTAGAGCACAGAAGCACCTGCAAAGAGGAGTGGGGGTACAGCGACAAGGCCATCAGGGGAAAGCCAGAGCCTTCCTTTCCTTCCTTCCTACCCTGACACCTGATTCCAATCTGTAGATTGTAAAACCTTCACTGTAGTTATTTGATGAATAGTCCAAGGCATAAAAGTCATCACATTCCTGTTGACTGTTCTGTTTTTGTTGGTGCAGTTGATTTTCTAAATATATAACCCTTAACCTAGTCATCCAAAGCCTGGCCGGTTCCCAGGCTCCCCTTAACCCCATTCTATTCTGCTCATAGCATTCTCCTGGTCTGAGCTGACCTGTGGTGTGGCTTTAAACTCTTCAAATGAAAGGAACTAGTAGATGGGATACCTGGGAAAATTGCAGTCCACAGCAGTGTCTTGCTTTTATACACTGTCTAGCAAGTCCTTGCTGATGGATTGTTGGTAAAGAGGGCACAACCCCACTGCAAGGCCCATCTCTCCCAGGCATGCTCCTTGATTGGCTTCACCACCTCCAGGCCCCATGGGAGGAGATGGAGAGGCTCATTGCGCATGCAGTTCTTATCTCATTCCCTCCTTGACAGTGACACAATTGCCTGCCAGCCACCTGGGAGCCAAATCCAAAACTCACTTCCATTTTGCCCAGTGCCAAATGACAGTCCCATGCTGAGTTTGGGGTTTCTAAGTGCACATATAACAAACTAACAAATAAAACTGGCTTTAAACCTCAGGTAGATTGGGAAAAAAGCCTCCAGTAGAAAACATGCTCCCACCTATGGGGCTGTGGAGATGGAGCCAAAATTCCCTCGTTAGCACCCCTTGGAGTGGCTATGGGAACCAGCGCCTCCACTGCTGTCGTATTTTTTGCTTTTCACAGGATCTGAACCAAGAATGCAATGTACTGTCTACTCTACACTCTTCTGATGTTTAATAAATGTTTGCCCCTTGTTCCTATAAGCCCTACACCCAAAATATTGACGTTTTAGCCAGTCTGAGGCTTATAGAGGACCAAATATATGATGTACCCATTGACAGAGGCCAAATGAGGAAACAGAAGGGGTACCGAGCAGATATGTCCTAAAGAAAAACAATCACATAATGGGGAAGATGGAGGTTGGCTGATAAACTAGTAGATGAAGAACTTAAAGGAAAGGCCGAGAGTTTCCGCTCTCCGTAAAGCACTCGTAATGGCTGTGCGGCGTAATTTCGTCCTTGCCCTAATACTTAGCAGCCCAACCTAAACAGGGAATAGAATGTGGCTTCCCGAGTCTAAAAAGACGCCCTTGCCGTGCCATTGTTCCCACAATGCCGTGACTCGGATTCGAACCGAGGTTGCTGCGGCCACAACGCAGAGTACTAACCACTATACGATCACGGCGAGCTACCGGGACGCCACAAGTCACGCGTCATCGGGTGTCATCCTAGATGACCGTAGTAAGTTTTCTATCAATTACCAAGACCTTCTGCACCTTGCGCCGATCCTGAAGTGAAGTAGGGTGGCGGAAGGCCCTCCCCGGCCGTCGTACCCCAGGGGCGTCTCTAGGTGGCGGGCACGGTGCTGTGGGCTCCCCAGCCTGAAGTCTCTGCTTGCCCGTCCTCGCGGACTGCAGGACAGCAACCGTAAAGTGCTCCGTAAACTAAAGAGCTCTTATGGGGCCAGGCTCAAGGACACTGAGACATCCCCGCAGCCCCTACAATGTTAGGCCCCAGGGTCGCCTGGTGGTTCCGGGGTACCTCTCACCCCCAAAATATATATCCCGGCTGCCACACTATCTGGACGGACACTGCTTGGGGCTGGGCTGTCCCTTAAGTCCCACAAGATGGAAAATCAGTTCCGAAACACCCGCACAACTTCCTTCGAGGTCTGGGGGAACAGGAACCCCGAGCGCAGCTCCCACCGTCGCCGGTCGCCCGACGTGGTCAGAGAGCCAGCACGACAGTATCTAGAAGGCAGAGGAGGCCACTGCGCCTGCGTGTGCTCAGGGAGCCGCCGGGTTGGAGGTGGGCTGAATCAAGCAATGATGAATCAATGTCATTTCAAGGGGGCGGGACTTTTAACAGAGAAGAGTACAGGCAAGGAATAAGAAGTATGTGTCTTCCGTAGCTCGCCGTGATCGTATAGTGGTTAGTACTCTGCGTTGTGGCCGCAGCAACCTCGGTTCGAATCCGAGTCACGGCATTGTGAATGCAATGACACGGCAGAAGACACGAGTATTTTATTACGTTCCTTCATTTTTATCTCGAGTCTGTAACATTCTCAAAAATAGACGCTACCCCGTTTATGACCGTTATAAAGGACATTTATACCAACTCTGGCGAAGATGGACTTCCGAAGACCGCAGGCCAGTTTTTCTGGGGGTATGCGCGCTGTCATTTTCCACGTAGTGGTCGAGCTACGTGTGTTATTGTTTGTTTTATAAGCCTGTCTAATCTTTGGCTGATGGCTGAACCTCAGGAGTGATTTCAGTACTGAGTTAAAAGGGTGTCCAAGGGCCATACTCTCTGGATTTCTCCAGTCTCTGTCAGACCAGTAAGTCTGGTCTTTTTTTGTGAGTTAGAATTTTGTTTTACATTTTTCTACAGCTCTTCCAGGACCCTCTGTTGTGATCCCTGTCAGAGTAGTTGGTGGTGGTAGCCAGGCACCATCTAGTTGTGCTGGACTCAGTCTGTTGGCGGCTGTGGTAGTTGTGGTCCATTAGTTCTCTGGACTAATCTTTCCCTTGTGTCTTTGGTTTTCTTCATTCTCCCTTGCTCCAGACAGGGTGAGACCAGTGGACTATCTTAGATGGCTGCTTACAAGCTTTTAAGACCCCAGACGCTACTCACCAAAGTAGGATGCAGGGCATTTTCTTTATAAACTATGTTATACCAATTGAGCTAGATGTCCCCTGAGACCATGGTCCCCAGTCCTCAGCCCAGTAACTTGGTCCCTCGGGGAGTTTGGATGTATCCATGAAGCTTCTACGACTTTGCCTTGGTCAAGTTGTGCTGACTTCCCCGGTATTGTGTACTCTTACCCTTCACCAAAGTTACCACTTACCTCTTGTCTAGTTACTGTTTTTCTCTCCCCACTCCTCCCCTCCCTTGTAACCATTGAAGATTGTTTCTTTCCGCGTGTAAACCTTTTCACAAATTTTTGTAATAGTAGTCTCTTACAGTATTTGTTGTTTTGTGATTGACTATTTTTTCACTCTGCATAATATCCTCCAGATTCATCCATGTTGTAAGATGTTTCACAGATTCATCATTGTTCTCTATATTGCGTAGTATTCCATTGTGTGTATGTACCGTAGTTTGTGTATTCAGTCATCTGTGGGCACTTAGGTTGTTTCCATCTTTTTGCTATTGTGAACAATGTTGCAATGGACATGGGCATGCATATGCCTATTCCTGTGACGGCTCTTATTTCTCTAGGATATGTTCCTAGGAGTGGGAGAGCTGGAAGTATAGTATTTCTATTTCTAGCTTTTTAAGGAAGCACCACATTGTTTTCCAAAATCGTTGTACCATTTTGCATTCCCACAAGCAGTGCATAAGAGTTCCAATCTCCCTGCAGCGTCTCCAACATTTGTTATTTTCTGGGTTTTTTTTTTTTTTCATTAGTGCCAGTAATGTCGGGGTTGCAAAGACTTTTGAAGAAGTCTTGAAAAAGAAATTCCCTTTTGTTAAGTCTTCTGTCTTCCCCACCCCCGCAATGCCCAAAGGCTCTGGCCTGACAGGTAGTCAGCGCTTCTCAAGCACCTGTTGAGTGAAAGAATACAATTAGAGAATGGGGAACGATTCTGAGGAAGGGCCAAGAAATGAAGATGGGAAAAGGAGACGAATTTCCTGCAGTCTAGAGGTAAGAGTGGGTGACGTAGAGTGAAAGGGTTCAAGTCGTGTTAAGAAGATCCCTCTGGCGGCTCTGGAGGGTTATTGGGAGCGGGCGACAGTGGGGACGGGTGGTCACTCTGCATTCACTTGTCAGATACCAATGGCACGTTCTCAATTTAGCAAATTGCCACTGCCTACTGTGTGCCTGGCCCTGTTTCAGGCGCCCTGGGGGCGGGACACTGATGGACACGAAGAAAAACCTGCCGGCCCCCTCAGAGGCACAACAGAGGTGGACACCGGACCTGGCGGTGGTACTCCGGAGAGAGGAGTCAGGGCCATTCGAAGAGTAGGAGGAATTGGAAGGAAAAGTGTGGCAGGGCGGAGGGAGAGAAGCATTCACTGAGCTCCTTCCACATGCCCGGCCCTGTTCTGGGGGCGCCCACACCCTCCGCAGAGGCGGCATTGGGTCAGTCTTGGGAGAATCAGCAGAGGGGGAACCCTGAGGAGCGCCCCCTGCTGTTGTTAAGGTTCCCGGTAGACCAGGGAAATCTGGAGGTTCGCTGGAAAGGTCTACTGGGCACAGGCGATGGGCGTCTTCTAAGGAATGGGAGTTACACGGCATGTGAGCACTCTGAGCTCCGGCAAGGCCCATCGCTGAAGGCCCAAAAGAGGTCCCCGTCAGTCCCCCAGGGCTCTCACACGGAGCCCACCTTTCCCTATCGCTTTATCACTGCCCCTGACGGCTAAGAGACCAAACCAGGAGAGAACCCAAGCAACCGGCGAGCGTACAATGCGCTTGCGCATTCTTAGACTCGGCCTTGGGGTGGAGCCCCGCCCGTTTAATGACGTACAGGCTGGGAGGGCCTGTGACTATTGAAGAGAACAATCAGACGGCTAGCTTCGTAAGTCCCCGGTAGCTCGCCGTGATCGTATAGTGGTTAGTACTCTGCGTTGTGGCCGCAGCAACCTCGGTTCGAATCCGAGTCACGGCATTGTGGGAACAATGGCACGGCAAGGGGTTCGGTCATTTTTCTAGCCAGAAAGGATCTGGTATAAATAATGCACTTTCTTGAAATGAACCGTTACAGATGTACATTTTCCCCTGAAAACTGAGCCACCCTGAAGATCGCAACCTCCAGTAAATCTCATTTTTATTCGCTGAACATAGCTTCAGATCGAACAGTTTTAATCCCCTCCCGAAAATCGTTGTCTAAATTATCACCTGTACCGGCAAAACAGCGCCCCTGTGACCTGACTTTTTCTCCTTTCCGTGCATTTTTAAAATTTTGGTGGTTCATTTTTAAATAAAGAATAATCCGTTGCCATCGAGTCGATTCCGACTCATAGCGACCCTATAGGACAGAGTAGAATTGCCCTGTAGGGTTTCCAAGGAGCAGCTGGTGGATCCAAATTACCTACCTTTTGGTTAGCACTCGATCTCTTAACCACTGCGCCACCAGGGCTCCAAATACGGGATACAGGTACCTAAATCCAGTGGAAAATAAGGCTCCCTCTCAGTCTTCACCCCATCTACCAGTTATTGCCAGCTTACAGTATATATCTTTCTATGACAGTCCTTGTATAAACAAGCACTGAAGTATGTATAAATGCGTGTAAATATACTCCCCCACCCCCTACCCCGTTTCTTGTATCCCTTCCTTCCTTTCCGCTTTCCCCCCAAGTCAGACAGAACGAGAGGCGCATAGATTTGTACTGGTAGCCGATCTGCCTTCGCCGGGAAGAGCAAGCACACCGCAGGTAGGGAATCTCCACCCACCTAGGGTCTTGTCTTTCTTCTCCCCAAGCCCAGGCTCCTGGCTGGGGAGGAGTCGGGGGCGGTTAAAGTTGGTAAAATGAGGGAAAGTGAATCCTTACTGTACTCATAAAAACCTTTGGATTGGAGCCTGGGTTCTGTTGGGAAGCAGCTCTCTTTTGATTTCAGGTTGGAAGGGCAGAGAACACACTCTGAGTTTGGAGTTAGGAGGAGGGGCTTGACCTGGCAGACCCTTTTGAGACACTATACTTCCATCCTTCACTTCTCTTACTGCTAGGATCCAACTTATGTCACAAACCGCTAATGTTAGAAAATTCAAGTCGGTTGAAGGCAGGACCTGAGCCTTCCTCGCGTTTGTGTTCTAAGCACACAGCCCATGAAAGTTTCTTAAAAAGTCCGCAAATGAGTGAAGTGGCCAGGTTTTCTTTATGGTTGTATCTTAGGTTGGATTCTTTTAACACGCACACACGCATACACACACACAAACCCGAACCCATTGCTCTAGAGTCCATTACGACTCCTGGCGACCCCATGTGTGTACGAGCAGAACTGCTTCATGGGATTTTCTTGACTGTAATCTTTATGAAAGGTCCTGAGGTGGAGAAACGGTTTGCGTTGGACTGCTAACCTAAAAGTTGATAGTTTGGGCCCACCCAGTGGTACTGTGGAAGAAAAGGCCTGGCAATCAGCTTCCATTAAGATTACAGCCAAGAAAACCCTATGGAGCAGTTCTACTCTGTAAAACATGAGTCTCTATGAGTTGAAATTGACTAGATGGCAGCCAACAACAATCTTTACCAAAGAAGATTACCAGGCCTTTCTTCCACAGCATCACTGGGTGGGTTTGAACCACCAACTTTTTGGTTAGTAGTCAGCTGCACCACTCAAGGAGCTCTGAGGTGCCTCCAGAACCACGTTATTTTCAGATCAGAAAAATAGTTACTGCTTGCACTATACAGAAGAATGTACACTCCCATTTTTCTAGTAACTTACGATTCTCTAGGCCTATATATTTTCCTTTCCTATCCTCGACAGGGACACACCCTGGAGAAATACTTCATTTTCCTCTTAAGTCTACAGCAAGAAAAGTTGATGATAAATGCAACTGACTTGGAGTCTCAATGAGAAATTTTAGGCCTCATATGGCCTTTGGAGCCCTGGTGGCATAGTGGTTAAGTGTTTGGCTGCTAACTGAAAGGTCAGCGGTTCAAACTCACTAGCTACTCCAGGTGAGAAAAGATGTGGCAGTCTGCTGCCATAAAGATTTACAGCCTTGGAAACCCTGTGGGGCAGTTCTCCTCTGTCCTATAGGGTCACTGTGAGTTGGAATCAACTTTATGGCAACAGGCAATATGGCCTTTGGTAATGTAGCTTCAGCAGCCTGGGCTGAAGTCACCCGGACTACTCATCTTCAGCCAGTTGTACTTGATGGGAATATAAATCCAAGGCACTAGATCTTCTGATGTTTCAGAGGAAGCCAGCATCTGGATTTTTTGTGCAAATCCCCCAAATTTTTAAATATTGGCAACAAATGCAATTATTTTTTAAACACTGTGTTGACCTAAACTGTATAGACCAAACAAAATTTGGCCCAAATGAAGCTCCATCTCAACCCCGGAATCTCAAAGAACAGAGTGCTTACATAAGAGTACTAGGATATTGTTGTCCCAGCAAGTCTATGGACAGAGATGAACCCAAGACAAGGCTGGAGACAAAAGGCAAGAACCAGACTTAGAAGAAGGCAAAATCCAGGAGGGATCAGAGCTCAGAACAGGACTGGACATCGAAAGACAGGCAAACAGGAGTGAAGATACTCTCTGCTCAGCACCCGTTAAGATAAGCAGAGGGCTGAGGACTAGGCCTTGGGACGTGCTCAAATTTAGGCAGTTAAGGGAGGAAGAGAAGGCTGTGGCCAAGAGAGTGTCATTTTAAGAAAAGTTTGGGAGAAGAAGGTTTCAGAGATGAGAGAGCTCAACAGACTCAGATGAAGCAAAGAAGTCCAAAAGAAAAAGGAATGAGACAAAATAGTTGGGTTTGACACTTAAGAAGTCATCGTTGAGACTTCCATGAGAGAAAGTGGGCAATGTGTATCAAGAATCAGAAAATAATTTACACACTTTGTTGCAATAATTTCACTTTTGGTAATCTCACCAATGGAAATAACCCTAAAATTGGAAAAGTTATCTTAATAAAGATGCTCATTACAGATTATTTATAAAACGGGAGATTGGAAATAACCGAAATACGCAACAGTAAGGTAATGTTAAACTAAACTAAGGTATGTTAAATTGGCAAGATATTAAAAAGCCATTTTAAAAGTATAAAACCAAGTTTTAAATACCATTAAAAGGAGTAAGAGGCCTTTAGAGAAATGACTGGTTATAGATCTGGAGATATCTTACGTGAAAAAGCAAGTAAGTTCTTAAATATTGATGGGACCAACTCAAAAGGACATAGAGGCCTCTAGAAAAGGCACCCATTGGCCAAATTTGAGACAATTTGAGCATCGAAAAGATTAATGATGATAATGGATTATATCACATCAAATAAAAAAAAGAATTCTTGAGTCCTTGGTGATGAAAGAGAGACAGAGAAAGAGGAGTGGGGGTAGTGGTAGGAACAGACAGCTCTTCTTTACAGAAGAGTATCAACTAATAAATGCAGAAGAAATTATAGAATTAGAAAATCACCATTTTGCAACTCCCTGTCTTGCAAATGCAAGCATAGATCATCAGTGGAGTCTAAAACCATGGGGTAAACAGTTGTTGGGAGTGAATAGTTAAAAGTTCTCATGATATCATCCCCCAGCTTACTTTAAATTATAAAGCGGAAAGATCTGGTTGACCCCAACTTTAACCAAGTGATTGAGCCTAGAGTCATCAATAAAGGGACAAATGGGTATTATAGACCTCCCAATGTAACACACTGGGAAGGCCACAATATCACCTATTCAAAAATGTTTAAACCTGAATCTAATCATGAGGAAACTATGGAAAAATCTAGAACATGGGATGTTCTGCATGACAACTGGCCTGGATGCTTCAAAACGATCAATGTCATGAAAAATAAGCTAGCAACAAAAATATTGGGGATTGTTCAAGATCAAAGAAGACTAAAGAAACTTAGCAACCACATGCAATGGGTAAACCTTGATTGAATCCTGAATCAGGAAAAAAAAAACAAAAACTATGAAAGACATTGTCTTAGTCACCTAGTGCTGCCATAAGAGAAATACCACAAGTGGATGGTTTTAACAAAGAGAAATTTATTTCCTCCCAGTCAAAGTAGGCTGAAAGTCCAAATTCAGGGCATCAGCTCCAGGGGAAGGCTTTTCCTCTCTGTCAGCCTTCTTCTCTTCGGTGTCCCCCTGGAGTAGGAGCTACTCTGCTCAGGGACCCTGGTCCAAAGGACGCAGTCTGCTCCTGGCACTGCTTTCTTGATGGTATGAGGTCCCCCTTTCTCACTGCTCACTTCTGTCTTTTATATCTCAAGAGATTGCCTCAGGACACAATCCAGTCTTGTAGATCCAGTCCTGCCTTACTAACACAACTGCCACCCATCCTCCCTCACTAACATCATAGAGGCAGGTTTACAACATACGGGAAAATCACACAGTACCAGGAATCATGGCCTAGCCAAATTGATACACCCATATTTTGGGGGACATAATTCAAACCATGACAGACATTCTTGGGAAAAATGAAAAAAATTAAATATGGACTGTATAATAGATAATACCGTTGAATTACTGTTAAATTTCCTAAGTGTGATAACGGTGATGGCCTCATAGAATTCCTTATTCTTCGTAAGTAGTTAGAGCTGCAGCATCGTGATATTTGCAACTTGCATCAAATGGTTTAGCAAAGAGAGAGGGATAAAGCAAAAGTGGTGAATCTAGGTGAAAGTTATACAGGTTTCCACTGCACTTTCAACTTTCTGAAGATTTGAAATAAAAAAAAAAAATTGGAAAAAAATAAAGCCTGCATAACAACAATAGGGAAATTTTCATCCAACGTTAAATGAAAAAAAAGCAGGACAAAAATTGTGTGTATATCGTGATTAGAGCTATATAAAAACAAGAACAACAAAAAAATTTTTATTCGTTTCAACATTTGTTAAGCCTCTGTCACGTGACAGCTTTTGTACTAGGTGATGGGGACACCTCTGCTTCTCTAAGAACCCCAGATTCTACAGTGAAATGCTAAACGTGCAAGACTTGGAATCTGGCAAACTCCACCCAAGTCTTGGAGAAGCTGGGCTAACCTCTGTATCCTGGCCTCCTAGCAAGCTGCCTGGCCCCGGTGAGGTGCCCAACAACACCCGCATCCAGGAGCTCACACTTTGGCGGGGGAGGAAAGTGCAGTAACATCCTTTAAAACAAGTGTAAGTGCATGGTGCACACAAAATATTATCGTTTTGTAAAATTATCATTTCAAAATCCTACCTTTATCGCACCGCCCCCCCCCCCACCTAATTTTCTCTTATTGTTTCCCACCATGTTGTTGCTGTTGTTAGGTGCCATCAAGTCAGTTCTGACTCATGGTGACCTTATGTACCACATGAATCCTCCCTTTATTTATGGTATACTGGATTCCACCCTCATGCCTTTGCTTGGTTCCTGCTGACTCCTTGACTTGGCATGACCTTGCACCCCATTACTTCATCTGTCCCAAATCCTAACCTCTGTCATGAAGCCTGTTCTCTTTTGTGCAGACTTGATTGATCCCATTCCTCTGAGCTGTCAGCAGCTTAACTCCATACTTCTTAAACATATGTGGCCTCATTTGACACCTTTCCACTGTAAGCATTTTACAGTTTTAAAAGCTCACTCACATCCATTTTTTCCCTTAGTCTTCACACACTCTCATCATGCCTTCTCCAGCCATACGGAAAGAGAGCATCGTGGCATTGAGAACCTTGCCTAGAGGTCTGGCTAGAGCCACAACTGTTGGACTCCTGGATCAGTGACTTTTCCATGTCCTCATACCAGATGATTTTGAAGACCCTCCAATATGGATTAACTGGACCATTCTTCTGGTATTTATCATCTCTATGTTAGTCAATTTTTTAAACTGCACATTTAAAAAATATGCACATATATATTATTTTCTCTGTTATACTTTATGAAGCCAGGCACAATATCAGATTTTTCAGTAGCTCTTACAGCCTTGCTACCCGAAGTGTGGTTGAGGGAACAGCAGCATTGGCGTGACCTGGGAGCCGGTTAGAACTCCAGCCTGTGGGACCCCATGCCAGCCAGATTTACAAAATCAGAACCAGAAGATTCGTGTTTACACTAAAGTTTGGGAAGCATTGTCTCCTTCCTAATTGTCCCCTGTCGTTGACTGATGCTAGGCGTGGTGTTGGTAGTTGTTAGTTAGAGTTTGCACAAAGCAGGAACTCAACAAATACTTTTGAAGCCCGGGGCCTTAGAAATCCTGGGGTATTCGCAGGCGTGCCCTCACAGTGTTCTCTCTCCTCCAGTTTTGAACTGCCCCCTTCTCTTTGGGACTCCTCCAGAATGGACCCCACTGGGTCTTTTCTCCCTCAGAAGGCACAGAAGAGCTGAGGAGTGGGGGTGACCCTGAGGCAGTGCCTAGGGGAGTGATGGTGGGGTGAGGCTGCGGGGAGGCACTACTTTTCCAACCGAGCCAGAGCATCCAGACTGAAAGATTGGCGTTGGCTTCAGGGCTACAACATTTCTGGGGGAGGAACTGGCTTTATTTCTAAGACAAAAAATGCCTAGTATTTGGCTTTGTGATAGGCAGCACTGGAACTGTTTCCAGACTTGATTTATTGACTTGTCTGTTTCTATTCTGTCACTAATCTGATTGACAATGAAATCAGGGATGTGACTTGAAGGGATTTCTGCGGGCGTGCACGCTGCAGTCAGGACAGGGTGGGCGTGCTCGCGGCGGGTGAGCCTGTAGGTGGGGGGTGTTTGTGCGAAAGGCTATTTGCGTGTGATCGAGGGTGTATGTGGAAACGACGTGGGAGAGGTGGGTGTCTCTAGGGCGTTGATTGGATAGGATGTGAGATGTGTTTGCTTGGTTGGGAAGCAATTTGGGTCCAGATATGTGCAGTACGAGCAGCTGAATTGGGAGGGTTAGGTGGGGCTCCCAAGGTAACAAGGTGGGAAGGCGGAGCTGTTACATTTTACAGAACGGTCCCTTCTGTCTCTCTCCCTAGATTTTCCTCTTAGAAATATTGTTTCCCGGTTGAGAGGGCTTGGAGAAGGGATGGGAAGAAGGCGCCAGAGGCCCGGGAACCTAGGGAGCTGAGGAGGGGGAACAGATGTGGACGGGTGCAACCCCATAGGGGCACGCGTGGCGACACGTGGAGGATCCGTCCACACAGTCTGGAGTCGCATCCCCTGCCCCGGGGTCACCCACTTTTCGCGCGTCCACCCCGGCGGGCAGTCAGCGCCCTCCTTTCTCCGCCCCGGCGGAGGGAGGCGGGCCAAGGTTGCGGAGCGGAGCCCCTCCCCTCCCTTGTTACTGACAAGCCCCGCCCCTCCCACCGCCCGGCGGAGCCCCGCCCCCTCCTCGCTGCCCGCCCCGCTCCCCTCTCCCCTAGCTCAGTCTGGCGGGCCCCATGCTACTGAGCGGAGCTCCTCCGGCCGGCTCCGGCCCCGGGCCGCGGGCGCAGGCGAGCGCGGGGGGCGGCTCGGGGGGGCCGCGCCGGAGCACCGGGGGTGCGGGAGCCGGCCCAGGAGGGGGCGGTAGCGGCGGAGTGGCCAAGTGGCTCCGGGAGCACCTGGGCTTCCGCGGGGGGAGCGGTGGTGGAGGAGGGGGCAAGCCGGCGCCCCCCGAGCCCGATTACCGCCCTCCCGCGGCCTCGCCGGCCGCGCCCCCCGCGCCGCCCCCGGACATCCTGGCAGCTTACCGGCTGCAGCGGGAGCGCGACTTCGAAGACCCTTACTCCGGGGGGCCGTCCGGCTCCGCCGCCCTCACCACTCCCGCCGCCCCCGGCCCCACACCACCCCCGCGCCACGGCTCGCCTCCCCACCGCCTCATTCGGGTCGAGACTCCTGGACCCCCAGCGCCCCCTCCCGAGGAGCGAATCTCCGGACCCCCCGCTAGCAGCGACAGGGTGAGTGCCGCGCAGGGCGGAGGTGGTCTGGAGGGGAGGTAGTCGGAGGTCTAGGGGTTGCAAGAGGGACAAAGGTGGCCTGGCCAGGGCCGGGCCGCTAGGTGTCACGGCTCCTGGAGGACACGAGCTTAGTCCCTGACTCCAGGTCTCCGAGCCTTCACTCACCTTTGTTCAGATTCTCGACCGACTAATTTGGGACTGGAGTCCCAAAGTCTGCCCCTGTCCCCTACCATCGCCCTAGGACTGGTGATCCTCCCCCTCCCCGCCTCTCCTTTGGGCATCGCAGCTCCACGGGAGCCGGATCAGCGAGCCTTTTTCTAACCGGAACGTACCGCCCCCCACCCTCTCCCTGCTGGTTTATGGCCTCTCTGCTCTCTGGGAGCAGCAGCTCTGTGCCCTTTGATCTCTGACACCCCACTCCCCAGGGCAAAGCCAGCACAAAGCTCCCCCACTCCTGTCCCTCCTACTCAGGGAGCCGAGCATCCTTACAGGTGCTGAAGCCCCGGAAGGAGATGAAGGCTGGGGTTCTCCGGTGGACACAGCACCCAGTGGGACTGGAACCAGGTGGGTGGTAGTTCTCAGGAGGCCAGGGCAGGAGGTATGCAGGTCTTCACCAAGGATGCTGACCACTGGGGCCAGGTAGGCCCACTCCCACACCCCTTCCATTGTCCCCACACCAGTGCTCAGGACCTGTTGCCCAGGTGGGGCTAAGCAGCAAGCTCATGCCTCCTCTCCTCCTGGTCTCCCTCCCCCCCCGGGGTCCATTCTGAATCTGCAGGCACTGGGGTAGAGAGGAGAGTGGGGCATTGATTGTTCCCCACCGTGCCTCTGAGGCTGTGGTCCAGAAGCCAACCCCCCACGACATGGCCCCAACCTAGCCTTATTCCTCCCTGGCAGAGTGACAGCTGATAGCTGTCCCCAGGCCCCTCCAGCCCTGTGGCAGTGACCCTCTGAGAGCCTCGGTTTTGTTGCCCATCTTCCCTCACTCCTGGGAGATCAGCTCTGGGGCTTAGTTCTCTCTCCTCAGGAGACGGGAGCACATTATGTATTTGGTTGGAGAGCAAAGTTGCTGTCCAGATTCACTGGCTCCTGGCTTGAGGCTTTCAGCTAGCGAGTGCTGCTCTGCCCCATTTTCTGGATGGGAGAAATGTGTCAGGGTCAGAGCAGAAGCCTCAGGAATGTGAGTTATTTTCCCCTAGTTCCTGCCATGGGGCATGGCTGCCCATCCTGGGCTGGGCTCCTTAGCCCGCAGAAGAGGGTTCAAAGGGGCATTTCTCAGAGGCTCCGCTTTCTTCACATGCCCTTTAGTCTCCCCTCCTACCTGGTTGTCCCCTGTTGCTGGGTGCTGCTGGGTGTGCTGTTGGTGGTGGGAGTGAGGTGGAGAGATGTGCTAGGCCTTGTTCTTACCATTCATCAGAGTCTCCTCCTCCCTCCACTGCCCATTGGCACATGGGCCTGAGCTGGCCCTGGCCCTCCTTCTCTCTGTAGCAGCTTGGAATGGCCCAACAGGCTGCCCACCACACCGTGGGCTCCTCCAAGACAAGGACTGTGTCCTCCCCGTGTCTGCGTTTCCAAGGTGCCCGAAACATGCTTGCATAAAGAGAGGTGCATAAATATGTCCTGAATGGTGACTGTCCATTGCCAGGGCAGCCTGAGGGACAGGGACCGCCATAGCTACAGCTCCCCCTGCACATTTCCCCACAGAGATCCTCAAGGACAGGCTGCACCCACACGGATCCTGCAGAGACCCACAGCCTCTCCTCACCAAGGGCGTGCATGCCTCAGCCTGGGTTGGCTCTGTCATCTGTGGGCTCTTCAGACCTTGGTGGCCTGATGCCTGACTCCTTTGTCAGCATAGGGACAGGAATGAAATCCAGCCGGATCTCCCAGGAGCCACACAATCTCTGGTTTCTTTATTGGGTGTGATGAGAAGGACCTGGGATGCCATTTAAGGTGGCCAGGGGCAGGACTGGGGGCCTCCCACCATTCAGAGAGCAGCTCCCCACCCTATAGGAGCAGAGTTCAGGGGATCCCAGAATCTTCCTCTAGGAAGAGCCCACACAAGGTGCCTGAGTCCTTTACCCTAAGTCCGGTGTGTCCAGGCACCCCTTGGGCCTACTGAGTGGTGTGTGCCTGGAGAGCCTGCTCAGGGATACTGCCCCTGGGTGGTGAGGCCAGCCCCTGCCTCTGCCCTGAGGTCCTGCTGAAGCAGTGTCTCTACATTACAGCTGCCTTCTCCCCTCCTCTGTTTCCCTCCTCTCAGCTCTGCAGGTCCTCTTGGCTCGTTGCTTTTGGGTCTCCTGA
Source organism: Dugong dugon (assembly GCA_030035585.1). NCBI lineage: Eukaryota > Metazoa > Chordata > Mammalia > Sirenia > Dugongidae > Dugong > Dugong dugon. Next base: position 13,336,711 of record CM057472.1, on the reverse strand, counting down.
GGTGAGATGGAGACTGGGGACTGGGATGAACCTTGGCCCAACCTGCTTCTCTCCTTCTTCTGGAGCCTGGTGGTGGGTCAGAACCCTCTAAGAGGTGCTGGGTTGTGAGGTTTGATAAAATGGTGGAAGCATTTCCATGATGAGCCAGTGAGATTGAGGGGAAAGGATCCCAGTGAGTGTGGCGGACGAGAGAACAGAGACCTGGACTGGACCCTGAGGACCAGGGGGCCCTTACACTGTGTCAGCCACTGACCGCTCCGGACCATTAGCCTTCTCCCCACTCAGGGCTCTGGCTGCCAGCCCACCCTGAGAGCCACTGCTGCAGTTGGCAGGGGTGCAAGGGTGGCCATCTGGGCAGGCCTGGCAGGGCAGGTGTGGGAGCAGCAGGAGCCACATCCTCCAACAGGCAGGCAAGGGCCTTGCCATCTGGCTGTAGGAAGAGCTCCCTCGTGGGCCTGGGCCCTGGCCCAGCCTCCAGGCCACGCTCTGGCAATGGGCATAGAGAACTGGGCCTTCCTTTGCTTTGCTCCCGTTTCTCCGACCTTAATCAGGGAAAATCTGATCTAAGTAGGGGAGGGGATGGGTGCGAGGTTCCGGACTTCCCTTGACCATCTGCACAGCGTGTCCTTTGCCTCCATCATGCCAAGATACGCATGCACAAGTGTGTGTGTGTGACGTGGACAATAAGACAGGTAGGCGTATTGAAACCAGGGCTCTTGTTCTGAGTGGAGGTTTGTAAACCTCCAGAAATTGTGTGCAGATATTTGGGTGTGTGAGCATTTTGCTGGGAAGAGGCTCACAGCTCTCAGATTCTTATAGTGGTTCACAGGCCCCAAAATCTTAACAGCTTTTAAAAAATAGGTAACTCATGTTCAGTATCACCATGGACTTGGATCCTCCAGGCCCAAATCTGGAAGCTAGTGAACAGACAGAGGTGGGAAGAGTGAAGTGAAGGAGATGGTCTCAGGGGTGGCTGAAATGAACAGACATACCTACCCTGGGGTCAGGAGGGTGAGTAGGAGGTGCCAAGGCAGGAGCTTCCCTTAGCCAGTGTTCATTGAGTGTTTGCTGTGTAATTAGGTGACACTGGCCTTGGCGCTGAAAGGGACACACCACTTGGAAGACCTGGTCCTTGCCTTAATTTTGAGTTTGTTTGCTTTAATTTTGCTTCAGCTAGCTTTCACAGCTGAAGGTGGAATCTGTGTCTCACATAAGTTGTCCAGTGGAGATGGAGGGGAGGAGAAAGCCCTAGGGAAGGGTACGGGTCTGGGGTCCTTTGTAGACTGGTTAGACCTCTTAAGCAGAGAGAAGCCTTGCCTGGCACTCCCACGGCCTCGGGCTGACCCATTGTGCTGCCATTGGTGCTCTGAGGAAGGCTGAGGCCTGCGGCCACCGTGGGATTATGTGGCAGTCCTGTCTGCTCTGCCCGGCTCTGCCTCTATCACGCTGTGGCACCCCCTCCCTCTGAAGGACATCTGCAGCTTGTTGGCTTGGCTTGTGACTCACTGACACCTCAGCCCTGGGCGCTCTGCCCATTGGGGGCGCGGAACAGCTGGGACCCTGAGGACTCTGGATGGCAGGAGCTGGTTGGGCTGGACAAGCCCTGGCCAGGGCCTGGAGCTTAGAAGGGTTCCTACTGCCCACCCCAGGTCCCCTCACCACAGAACTCATGTGATATTAAGTGAGAGCATAGGTGGTGGCCAAACCCTGCCTGTAGTGGGTCTGGGAGTGCCTCCAGAGCCTAATGCCCAGGCCTCAGGGCTTGACGGCACCTGAGGGGCTTTACTCTCTTGGAGCTTGTTTGGTGTCTGTCACTGTAAGCTCCTAGAGGACCCAGGACTTTGGTATTTTCATCTTTAGTAATGGCTGGCATTTGCTGAGCAGTTACCTTGTGCCTGGTACTATTTTAAAGCAGCTGGCATGTATTCGACAAGTTGAACCTTACAAGTCTAGAAGGAAGATTCTAGTACTGTCCCCAGGTTACGTACGGAAAAACAGATGCACAGGAATGTCCAGTCATGCCTGCACCGTTTCACAGCTAGTAAATAGCAGAGCTGAGGTTCAGTAAGCACCACGCCAGGGGCCCCAGCACCCACCACCAGTGCCCAGCAGAGAAGAGGGTTTCACTAGGTGTCTGCTAATAAAGATGGGGAGGAGACTCTTAAAGAAGGAACTAGGGGTGTGTTTTGTGCCGAGCACTTGCCGCACAATCCCTAGGTGGCCGCAGACTCACCTTATAAGGGGAGGTGACATCAGTTGCATGTCTATGATGTTTTACAAGTACAGCATTACTTTTGTAAGTAGATAAGGCTGATAACAAATTTGTTTCATGTGAAGGAGTTTCCCTGGCAAATAAAATAGGAGAAGGGCATTCCAATAAGTGGGAACAGTAAGTGCAAAAAGTTTGGTCTCGGGGAAGGTAAATAGGGTGCCGTTTCCCAAACTGTGACAGGTGAATAGCTTTTCTGTTGAAAAGGACTCCCATGGTTAAATACTTTGGAGAGATGCTGACTTAAACAAGATTGGGCTGGTTTCTTTGCTGCAGGACTTCTCAGAGCCTTTAACATGCTAAAGTGTATTTTGGATTTACCAGGAGAGGAGAGAAGATGCTGCATTTCCCAAATTTTAGGAAGATCTGGGTCAAGGCACTGCGAGTCAGGAGACCTGATTGCCCGTCTGATGTCTGCAGCTGACGAGCTGTGTGCCCTGGGCAAGCACCTAAACTCTGAGGCCTTCGTGCCTGAATATGCAGATTATCACAGAGTTAATGCCACTTAGGCCAGCCTTTGGCCTAAGAACCTTTGCGGGCATAGGAACACTTCACAGCCTTATCAGATGGTGACACAGAGGCTTAGAGACGTTAAGTGTAAATTAAAGAAGGGGAGGAAAGGGGTGAGGACCTACAGAACCAACGTCCTGCATCCTGTCATGTGCTCCTCCTTGGGGCCCGGTCTGTGGGTCAGCTCCCCGCCCCCCCACATTTCACGGCCCAGCTGCAGAGTGGAGGGCCATGAACCAGATGGTGGGGCCCCGCCAGCTACCTCAGGTGAGGCTTGGGCAGGAAGGATATTCAGACTATGGCAGCTGCTCTGGGAGGGGCACTGACCAATTGGAACATATGCCAGAGCAGCCTTCTGGAGGCCCCTGCTGGCTCACAGGAGGGAGGGGCATCTGGCTGGCAGGAGGCACAGGGGACGGGCACTCTGGGCAGCAGCTACTTAGTAGTTTGGAAATATTCCAGCATGTCAGCAGCATTCTGGCGTCACCAGCGGGTATACCTAATATCAGCCCTGGTTTTAGGTGCCTTCCCAGAAGTTCCTTTGCTGCCAGTTCCTCCTTTCTGCCCTTGAGTAAGAGGCTTTGATCACTATTCAAATGTAAATTACCTGAGAGCCAGCTCCTTCAGCCCCCAGCCACTCCGAGGTCCGTCAGAGTGAACCAGGATCTGAGAGTCATGGCACTCCAGACAGAGGTGGCATTTGGGGAGAAGGAGGCCTTTCATGCATCCAGTAAATGTGCATTGAGCGCCTACTGTGTGCCAGGCCCTGTGGTGGACATGGGATACGGCACTGAACACATCAGAGAGGGACAGAGAGACCACAAGCAAAATAGCAAATCATGGTAAGTCAGAGGTGTCGGATGCAAATAGGGACAGCTTACCCCTTCTGGGCAGTTTTACCTCCTCAAATGGCCTGAAAGCCAAGGCAAGCGCCCACCCTGCCAGCCTTCCCAGCCGATGTCTCTACCACTGCTCCCCACTCCCAGCCTGTGGGCAGCACCTCCAGTCGCCCCAGCCCAGAGGGTGGGGAGTGGAACAGAGGAGCCATTGAGTCGCCCACAGAGCTGCCACCTGAGCATTGGTGGGCAGCACAGGTTGGGGCTGAGGAGGCCCATCCTGACCTAGGAGGGGTCGCAGCCCTGGGGACAGGCCCAGGATTCCCATGGGAAGGGCGCTGTTTGTAGTTGTGACCAAGTTTGTTGAGAGGGACTCTGTGGAGTGGGGGTGGGGCTGTCCTTGGCTCCAGCTGCTGTACTCACCCAGCAGCTCCTGGGGACAGAGATTCACTTGAAAAGCTGATCCTCCTATGTGGTCTTCCATCCCACCCAGGATTCATGCTTCCTCCCTCTTTTGAAGGAGCAAGGGAAAGGGCTTCCTTTGTCCATTCTTCCTGTTTTACGTGAACTGATTTAACAAATATTTACTGAGGGCTTTCAGGCACTGAGAATTTAGCAGTAAACATGGGTCCTGCCCTCAGGATGTTCACAGTCGGCAGGAAGACAGACAGTAAAACAGGTATTCACCACACAGTAATAACAGCCCAGCACAGAGGCACGTAACAAGGCCTGGAGTGGAGTCAGAAAAGGCTTTCTGAATAAAGAGTATAATTAGAATCTGGGAGGAAGGGGAGAGTGATCCCGGCAGAGGAAAGCCTGTGAGGTAAGAAAGAGAGTGTAAAGCTTTCAGGAAGGAAGCAAAGTGATCCAAGGTGGTGGAGGGAAACCAAAGAGGAATGTGGGATCTTTTACATCCTTTTAACTTCGGCCCTTTTCTCCCAGGCACTAGAGAGCCATTGCAAGGCTTAAGGATAACATGCCAGTTAATTCAGTTACTGCTGACTGAGCAGCCGCCTGGTGTGAGTACAAGGCTGGGCGGCCAAAATTAACAACAGGCTGGCTCCATAGCCCCCTTGGTCAAGTGGGTCAGGCTGTGGGTGCCAGGTGGCCAGGGAGGAAGCAGCTTGGGGTGGGGTGAGTGGATTTCTTTTCTGTACTTCCTGGAAGAAGGAGGACTAGGGAGGGCTCCAAGGGGAGATAAGTGGATGATCTAGTTGTTGGGTGCTGTCAAGTCGATTCCGACTCAGTGTGACCCCATGTGTTACGGAGTAGAACTGCCCCATAGGGTTTTCTTGGCTGTAATCTTTACAGAAGCAGATTGCCAGGTCTTTTTCCCATGGAGCGGCTAGGTGGGTTCAAACCATCAACCTTTCGGTAAGCAGCCGAGCACTTAACCATTTGCATCGCCAGGGCTCCTGAATGATCTAGCTGAAACATTTTTTGAGTGCCACAGTGAGCCAGGTGCCTGTGGGAGTGCAGAGACAAAAATGACAAAGAGCCTCCAGGCCAGTGGATGTTCTGGATATTCTGGTGGTGGCGGCAGCGGGGAGGGTGGGGAGTGGCCATCTCAGAAGCAGGCAGAGATGCCAGGGAGGGAAAGGAGCTGAGGGGCCTGACCGGGACACAATGGGAGCTGAGAGACTGACTGAAGGAATAGATGGTGGGCGCCACTGGGACGTGCCTCAGAGACCCCTAGAGGGGCAATTGAGGGTCCAAGGAATACGAAGAAGGGGTTCCTGAAGTGGGGAGATGCCTTTTTTCCATCTCTGCCATGCTGGGGCGGGGGGGGGGGGGTGCATCCCTGGTTCCCAGATCCTCTAATCAAGGGCAAGGCGGTTACTCCCACAGCCTCCATCACAGCTGGCTCTACAGCTCTGATCCTGCCTAGAAACAAAGCCTGGGCTAAAATTTGGAAAAAGGCAAGAGTGGCCCCCTCCTTGTGCCGCAGGCCCCGAAACCACCTCCTGTCATTGCCTGTCCACCCAGTGGCACAGGGCTCCCAGGATGCCGGCAGCCCACGGTGGGCTGGGCTCTGTCTCCACCTCACCAGGCCCCCAGGAGGAGTGGGGGCCCAGCCTGGAGAAAGACTCTATTATCCCCGGCTGCACCACACCCTGAGCACCTTGAGCTCCTCTCCAGGGTGTGCCGCTTGTGGTTTGCTGTGCTTTGACTGGAAGCAGGGATGGAGAGGTGGCCATGAGCCACTTGTGTGGGAAAGGAGCAGTATGGGAAGTGGAGGACTGAGATGAGGCCTTTTCTGTCCCTGTCTTCCAGGAGCCCAAGTCCTGGCTTTCCTCAGGGCTATCTCAGAGTATTCTCTCTCTCAAGACAGCCAAGGTGCCCACTGGTGGCAGTATAATGTTACACAAAGGGCAGGGGTTCCAATCCTGATTCCTCCACTTATGTCTCGGGCATGTTGTTCTGTAATCACCCTAAGCCTCCATTTCCTTGAAGTGGGGATACTAATACCCATTTCACAGAAACATTGTGAGGGTAAATTGGCAGAACTGACACAGAGAGTGTCCTTCGATGGTCAGCAAATATTTATTTGATCAGCATCTGGGAGCACGTTGGTAGCCATGGAACAGTCTAATCTCTGGGTTGCCTCATCATTCTCTGCGAGCTCAGTGAACTCTTCCAACATCTTTGTAACCAGTTCTCTGAATTAATTCCCTCTATTCAACCACCTGGTATAGGCTTTTGTCCAGCTAGACCCTGATCAAGGCAGGCCCCAAATCCCAGTAGCTTCATCCTGGCCATTTAGCCTAGGGGATAGCCCAGAGGCATAAAATTAACAGGAAAGATGTAGCATTTGGTTGGCACCCTGGTGGGGGATCCTGCAAAAGAAGAGCCAGAGCTGTTCCCATCCAAGCTCAGAGCCTTCCCCTGGGTATCTGGCACTCCAGGTGTAGGGCACCCTGCCCATGACTCTTGCTCATGTGGACAGAGCGTCTAGGGGAAAGCAGAGTGACCTCTCAGATGTCTGAAGCCCCCCCTCTTTGTTCTCTTCCCACAGTTCGCAATCCTAGAAGACTATGCAGACCCGTTTGATGTTCAGGAGACTGGGGAAGGCCCAGCAGGAGCTTCAGGAGCCCCAGAGAAGATCCCTGAAAATGATGGCTACATGGAACCCTATGAAGCCCAAAAGATGATGGCTGGTGAGTGAAGGAGTCAGGAGAAGTACTTCCTGAGGCTTGGGATCTGCAGAACAAGCTCTGGGACCCACAAGTCTAAAGGCTGATCTTTTGATCCCTAGCTTCTTGCACATGTGGAGAAAGTTTGTGTTGTGTCAGCGGGGATGGTGGCCACTGCCTTCAAGACACTCAGTCTTTTTTGGAGAAGGAGATGTGACTTGTGGCACCTGAGATCTGAGACAGTAGAGAAGGTCACCCTGCTAAGGGTCAGATAGAAGCATTTGGGATGGTCAAGAAGGGCAAGATAGCAGTATGGGCTGGAGTTCAGTGATCCCAAAAGAGAATCATTAGCTTTGGGGAAGGTGGTGAGTTCGAAACAATGTGATGTCAAAGTGGGACATCTTTATAGAAACTGAAAACGTATGATTGGAAATATAGATGCAATGGGTGCCGTAAGACTGGGCAAATAGTTCAGGGAGTGAGGGTAGGGAGAAATGAGTAAGGCCTGGCCTTGGGAAACAAGAGGCCAAGGGAAGATCCAGGGAAAGAGGTCAAATGGGAGTGATCAGAGAGGAGGACAAGGGTGGTCAGTCTAAGCCAAGGCCCCAAGGCATGATGAGAGGGAGATTTGTTAATGGGAAAATAGTGTTAATTGTGTACAGGGGAGCTAAGATGAGAGAGCCAATGTGGCGCAGTTGAAGGGCCTCGAAGACTGGAAGGAGATGTTTGGACCTAATCCAAAAGGGAGAGAGGAACCGTTATGGATTCTTGGGCAAGAGAGGAATAGGACAAATATGACATTTTAGGAGGATTACTGTGGTTTTGGTGTGAGGAATGGATGGGAAAAAATGGGCATCACAAAGATGAGTAAGGAGGCTATTGTAGAAATTGTTGGGATCTTAAAAGAGGTCAGTAATTAACACTCCTTTTTTCCTTTTCCTAAGCCTGGAAATAATGAAGACGTAAGATTAAGGAAACAGACAGATGGAGATAAAAACGTTATTGATAAAGTTGATTGGAGAACATTACTTAGCTATATAACCGCAATGGGCTTCTTAATCCTTTGCCACAGAATTAAAATTGCCCACTCAGGTTTGGGCAGTGTAGGATAGCTATAGGCCTCTGCATGGGGGCGGGCCATGGAGGAGAAAGAACCAGAACATCTTCTCTCTGTGGGAAGGTGGATCTGAGAGAGAGAGAGAGTAGGCACCCACTTGCCCATCAGATAAGCTGCTCTTCCTCCTTGGAAGAGGTGGGTGGGGGGCAGGGAGAGCTGTTAGGAGTGTTATTCCAATTATCCCATGGCAACATAAGCCAGTGGAATGGAGGTCCCCCCAGCAGTAATCTAGATATGTAGAGTTGAGGGTGACAGTCATCAGGTATTGGCAACAAACGGGAGTTGAAGAATGAAAGAAGTCCAGGTCCAAGGAAAACACTATGATGGGCAGAGTGGAGAAATCCAGACGTAGAATCCACACCCCTACTTAGGTCACAGGGTGTGGATCCCTAGGGAGTCCATGAATGTGCTGGAATGGTATGTGAAATTTTGAGTGCACATTTTTCTGGGGAGTAGGTCCATAGCGTTTATCAGATTTTCACTGGAGTCACCAATCCCCAGAAAAGAATCACTAGCTTTGGGGAAGGTTTGACACAATGTGATATCAAAGGGAAATATCTTTATGGGAATGGGAAACATATGACTTGAAAGATAGATGTAATGGGTGCCATGAGACTGGGCAAGTGGTTCAAGAAGCGAGGGTAGGGAGAAATGAATAAGACCTGGCCTTGGGGAACAGAGGCCAAGAGAGGATCCAGGGAAAGAGGTCAGATGGGGGTGATCAGAGAGGAGGACAGTCCATGAAAATGACTTGTCAGTTCCAGGGGGATGGTGGTCAGCAGTGTCTGAGCAGCAAAGAAGGGTTTTCTGATTGTGGAATGATGTCATTTGGGACACAGGAAGATAAATGGAGCTGGGCTGCAAGGAGGAGATTGACTAGGACAGGACCCTGCCTCAGTTTCTTACATGTGTAAACTTAGCAACCCCAGCCCATGCTGGGCATTACAGAATCCCCCCCACCCTTTTTTTGTCTTTCGGGTCCCTGTCTGTCCCTGAATCCCTTGAGTCGCATCCTTTTGGAGCCCCAGAGGTGTTTTGGGGTGAGGGACCCAGGATGTGTGGCTGCTGGGCTCCCCCAGAGCCAGCGGCATCTCCTCTGAGTGAGACTTGGCTCACTGCTGGGGAGAGCTGCCAGAGGAGTAGGACCAGGCAGCCAAGGCTGAGCTCACTCCTCTCCCCCCTGCCTTGCCCTGTCAGAGATCCGGGGCTCCAAGGAGACATCAGCTCAGCCCCTGCCTCTGTACGACACACCCTATGAGCCAGAAGAGGAGGGGGCAACCCCAGAGGGTGAGGGGCCCCCCTGGTCCTGGGAGTCCCGCCTGCCTGAGGATGATGAGAGGCCCCCCGAGGAGTATGACCAGCCCTGGGAGTGGAAGAAGGAGCGGATTTCCAAAGCCTTCGCAGGTGAGTCCCTGGGTGGAGAGGGCAGGTCTGCTGGGCCTCTGAGAGCTTTCCAGGGCCATGAGCCAGGCTCAGGGAAATGCAAGGAGTGGAGCCCAGGGACCAGGGGAGGCCCAGGAGCTGGGCTCCAGGGAAGTGTGGTTGAGTTCTGTGCCACCGAGGGTGGAGAGTTCGGCAATGTGGACACAGCACTGTGTGCTGGGTCAGGGAATGGGTGCGGGAGAAGGATGAAGGCTTTTCCTTGCATCACGACCCCTTGGGGGCCAAGAAGCCTGGATCATTTCTGTCTTTTGAGGGGCTGGGTATATTTAAAAATAAATTCCAGAACAAAATTATAAAAATTATGGTATATGTTAAGTACCTACATTTAACAACTGTGTGTGTAACCTTGATCGATAACAGCCCTGAATTTGAGGGCTTTGTCTCCCAGTGGTAGGGCCTGCCTGGACCAGAGCCGGGTTCCTGGTCCCTGGGGGATGTCTGAGGAGCAGGAACCGGTAGGGGGAGGGAGGGCTTAGAAATCCCCTGGTTGCTGAAAGAGGATCAGATCCCCTGCCCCAACCACACCAGTGTCCCTCCCTGGCCTGGAGTCTGCCACAGAAAGGTGCATGTTGGTGGCCTGAGGTGGGGGGTAGTGAGAGCCTGGACACAGAGTTTCAGCTCCTGGACCCTCGACTCATTGAGGGCATAAAGGGGTTAATGCCATTAGTCCTCATTCCTGCACCCACGTCCACTTCACCCTCCTTGGGCAAAGAGGGTCATCCTGGAGCTGGACCCAGCCCTCCCCACCCTGGCAGCCAGACTGGGAAACCACAGCTTTCTAACTTGCTTCCTGTGAAGCACGCACGGTTGAGGACGAGCCGTTTATCTCCAGAAGTCTCCTTGGAGGATCGATACTGTTTGGATTGCTTAATGGGAAAATCTATGCTCGTCGTTAGGAACCTCGTTAGCAGTCCTGCGGCCGCTGGTGGCATCACTCTTCTCGTTGTCGAGGCTCAGGATGGGAGGGAGGTGGGCATTGTTGCATTTCAGTGAAACATCTGCCCCCAGTCCCGAGCATTCCTGACACCCTGAGGCTGGGTTGTCCCATTGTCACTGCCCACGAGTGCCCAGGGTGCAGGAAGAAGGAAAAAGGAAGGCAAGGCTGGGGCTGCCAGGAGGCTGTGGGAAGCTGGCGGTGGTGCCAGGAGGTGGGGAAGCTTGTTTCCCTTCTTTTCCTCCTCGCCCCATTGGGCCCTAGAGGTTGTGAAAGGTCAAATGAAATGGGGGCACAAGGCTGGTGGAGCAAGACCCTTTTTACATCTGTCGACTGCTCGCTGCCTGAACCTCCCGCCATTTTCCAGGCCAGGCTGTGAGCATCCTCTTCCTCCTCTGAAGCCACCCTGCCTCTGCCTCGGCCCCACCTCCTTTCTAGGCTGTCCTGTGTCCTGACTCTGCATTTTGGTGTCTCAACCTCTGTCTCTGTGTGTCTCTGTCACTGTCTGTCTCTCTTTTTTCTCTCTCTTACTGACTCCAGTTGACATTAAGGTCATCAAAGACCTACCTTGGCCTCCGCCCGTGGGACAGCTGGACAGCAGCCCCTCCCTGCCTGACGGGGACAGGGACATCTCCGGTCCAGCCTCACCCCTCCCTGAGCCCGGCCTGGAGGACAGCAGCGGTGGGTCGTGTGGGGGCTTCCAGCCAGGGTGACATGTCCTCTCACCCTTCGGGCCCTGTGGGCTTGGGTTGGAGGTGGGGCAGGGTTTGGAGAACCCAGGAAGAGTCCCTCTTGTCCTGAGGAAAAGGGAGGAGACAAAGCACACATTCCTGTCTCCCCCAGTGCTGTGGGAAGGTGTCTTCTTCTAAGGGAGGGTCCTTCCTAGTATTTTTCCCACGGTGCCACAGAAATCCTCTACTTTAAATTCATTTCTTTGGGTAGAGCTTTGCCAGACCAGATCCTTCAGCAGTGCAGACCCTGCCAAGGGAGGGTGGCACTAGCACAGGAAGTGCCTAACTCCTCAGGGTACAGGAGAGGCCCTGATCCTCTGGCCTTGAAAGTGCCACAAGGAGGGGAGAGGAGCCCAGATGGGGAGCAAGAAGGCACTGAAGTCTTCATCTGCTTTCAGTTGCCCAGAATGTGCTTGTGGGTCTGTGCGTGTACGCAGAGGTGCACACACCTGTTTGTAGTTTGTGCCAGAGTGTGAGCAGATATTTGGGGGGGGGGGGGGAAGGACCTCTGTCCCCTGTGAGCAGGGGCTGATTATTCAATAGGCAAAGTAAACATGATGCTTACCTTGCTTACTGGATCATCTGTAGTGAACAATGTCCCATTTTTTCACCTCATCAAAGCTTCTGCTTCTAGGTACGGCTGGCATCTGTCTCTCTCCCAACCCCACAGCACCTCCCTACAGAATCAAAGCCTCTTTGCAAGTTACAATCCCTGACAGGGATGGATGACCCAGTAAGCAAGGTAAGCACAGGCTGATGTGTGCTTACTTACTAATCTGTAGTGAACAATTTCACATGGGTTTCACCACAGATAAACCATGTGAAATTGTTCACTACAGATTAGTAAGTAAGCACACATCAGCCCATGCTTACGTGACCTACTGGGTCATCCGCCCCCGCCTGAGTGTGTGCCTATATGGCCGCTGGAGTTCAGCCCTCGCCCTGCGCAGGCTCAGCTGTCAGGCCTGCCCTGGTCAGGGAGGGCAGAGCCGGCCTCTGCTGGGCTTCCGCAGGTGGGGGAGGGGAGCCTTGGGCAGTGGCCTTGAGGGGAGGGGCCAGGCCCACTGTCGTCTTTGGGCAGGATTAGTCTGTCAGGATGGCACCAAGGGGAATGGGATAATTGTTCTCAGATCAATAAGTCATTTCTACAGAATGGCTTGGCAGGGTGATTTGGAGAACGGTAATGAACTCTGAGGAGGAGAAAGAAACAATACTATCAGCGCGGAAGCCACCCTGAGGGGAAGGAATAGGAGGAGGCAGTTGGCTGCTGCAGAGGGAGAAGCTTAAGTGGTTTCTCATGTTGCTTCTCTCCCTTCTCCTTCCTCCTCCTGGGAGGCCGTCTGTGGCACAGGAGGGCTCAGCTCCCCCATCCCCACCTGGGATGGACCCAGGATTATGTTCCAAGAGCTATTCAGGCCCATAAGCATGCCCTGCCCTTCTGAATGTTCCTTTTGATGCTGGCAGGAAATAGGGATGAGGCATTGGCCATTCAACAGGGCTCTACCTGTGGGGTTCGCAGAGTGCATGACTGCTATGTTCCCCACAGCCCAGTTTGAAGGATCGGAGAAGATCTGCCTGTCACCGGGCCGGGAGGAGAAGGGGCGGCTACCTCCCCGACTCTCTGCAGGGAACCCTAAGTCAGCCAAGTCCCTAAGCATGGAGCCCAGCAGCCCCCTGGGGGAGTGGACAGACCCAGCACTGCCTCTGGAGAACCAGGTGTGAGTGTCTGTGTCCGGCTGGGGACTTCCTCACCTCCCTTTCCCGTCCTGACACTGGCCTGTCTGCAGGGGGCACCCAGAAGGGGCAGGCCTGGATGGCAAGGAACCCAGCAGAGACTCCCTCACCACCTTCTCTCTTATCCTCAGATGGTACCACGGGGCCATCAGCCGCACAGACGCCGAGAACGTGCTCCGGCTGTGCAAAGAGGCCAGCTACCTGGTGCGCAACAGTGAAACCAGCAAGAATGACTTCTCCCTCTCCCTCAAGTGAGTGTGGGTGGCTGCGGGTGGCGGACAGCCAGCAGGACAGGCAGGGACTCCATTATTCTCCCCATGCCTAGCCAAGCTGGGTGAGCCCTATCCCCCGTGAGCCCTGAAGGTTCACGTGGACACTTGCGACTCTGCTAGGCACTGGGGATCCCAAGAGGCCTAAGACTCAGCCCTATTCTCAAGGAACTCAGAGTCCACTGGGGGCAATAGTTGAGCTACAGCTTTGGAAGGGTTTGGAAGGGTTACTTACTAGCTTTGTGGCCTTGGGGTTCCTTACTGTCTCTAGGCCTTGGTTTCCTTACTTATGAAATGGGGGCATAATGTCTATCTTATAGGGAACGAGTAAATGAAATAATGTATGGGAAGCACTTAGTGTGGTGCTAAGCGCTCAATAAGTTATACTTATCATCGTTATTAATGGAAGTCCAAGATGTTCTAGAACCACAGACGATGAGCAAGCAGCTTTGCCTGCGGGAGTCTACAGGGTGAGATGGGAGTTGGGTCCTGGAAGGAGGGCAGGGCAGTGGACAAAGGCTTCCCCTGTTCACTGCGAACAAGTGGTCAGAGGGTCTGGGTGCTAGTGGCTGACAACTGAGCTTTAAAGCCTCCTTGAAGAGGTGGGGGAGCAGGGGCCTTCCCATCAGCCTTCTTCCCTGGGAGCAGATATACACAGGCCAGCAGCAGCCTTCCAGGCTCCCCTGGCAGGATGGCCAGCCCTCCCCTTGGCACCCAGGAGTTCTGCCTGGGAGAGCCTGCACTATGTGAGGTGGCCAGTTGTGGGGTGGGGTGGGGTGTGAATATTCACCCACCCCCATCACTACTGGGGCTTCTACACCACTTCCCACCACATTCCCTGGGGGCATTAGAGTATAGGTATACCCCCCACTTCAAACATCCCATCTTTGGAAATTTGAGACTGCTAAACAGATACATTTGGGCAATAATTACTCGACTTCATAAAAGATAATGGGAAAAGTGCCAGACTATAATCAAGAAACTCAAGTTCTAGTCTGAGGTTTGATAAAACTAGCTATGTGACCCTAGGCAAATTACTTAACCTCTCCGGGCCTTAAAGAGCCCTGGTGGCCCAGTGGTTAAGCTAGAAAGGTAGCAGTTCGAACCCAGCAGTTGCTCCGTGGGAGAAAAGACCTGGCAATCTGCTCCCATAAAGATTACAGCCTAGGAAACCCCATGGAGCAGTTCTACTGTCCTATAGAGTTGCTATGAATTGGAATCAACTCTACAGCACACAACAACAGCTCTGGGCCTTGGTTTCTTCATCTGTAAAATGAGTTCATGGAAACCTCTGAATTTCTTCCAGCTCTTATGTTCTAGGAGTCTGTGAATTATTAAATCAAAGGAGCATTTAAGAAAAATTTATTTGTCAAAAATTTGATTTACCTAACTTCAGGAATGTGGATTGCTTAAAAAATTATAGTTTAACCATTGTCATAAAAGAATATGTGTACTGTTTAATGACAAATTATTTGTTCTGTAAAACTTCATCTAAAGTACAATAAAAAATAAAATCTTAAAAGTGAAAAAAAAAATTATAGTTAAGGTTCATCGACTATGTAGAGACAGCATATATACCATCTCCAAACTCACAATCACCCTACAAGAGTGTTGCTGTTGTTATTCTTGTTAGGCGCCATCAAGTTGGTTTCAACTCATGGCGACTCTACGTACAACAGAACAAAATGCTGCCCGGTCCTGTGCCATCCTCACAATCATTGCTATGTTTGAGCCCATTTGTTCCGCTGCTATTCACAAGGTTTTCACTGGTCAATTTTTTAAGAAGGAGATTGCCCGGTCATTCTTCCTGGTGTGTCCTAGTCTGGAAGCTCTGCTGACACCTGTCCAGCATGAGCGACCACAATGGTTTTTAAAATATCAGCAGCATAGCTTCTAGCATCATAGCAACACACAAGCCAACACAGTACAACAAACTGACAGATGAGTGGTGGTAGTTTGGCAGTTATGTAATGATGTAGTCATCCTCCATAATGTGATCTGATATGATCAGCCAATCACATCAACCCTACAAGATAGATCCATTTTTTATAGACCGAAAATAGATTCAAAGAGGTACATGTCTTGATTGAGGCCACCAACTAGTAAAGTGCCAAAGTCAAGATTTGAACTCAGTTCAGTCTGACTCCAAGAACCACGCTGTGCTGTTCCGTCGCCCAGCTCCACCCCTCATCTAGTGTGGTAGAGTCTGGTACCATCCAAGGCAAGGGAAGATGCCTGGGGTCTGGCTCCAGGGTGGGGGTGGGGGGTGGGGGGCAGAACCTGTGGGTGGCCCTGCTTTAGCCTAGGGGTAAGAAGGGGAGGCAGGCCTGGGAGAGGCTCAGCAGGCCTGGACACAGCCTCCAGCCCCAGCTGATCAGCAAGCATCTGTCTGCCAGAGTCTCCTTTGCATATAAATAGCTTCTCTGAAATACACTTATGGTTTCTCTTCTCTCTGTAATGGAAGGGCTTTCACTGGTAATTAAACAGCTTCCTCAGAAAACCGTGCCAGTGGCCCCCGGGCCCAGATGGTCCCACCCTGGCCCCCTGAGGGTCAGGGGAGGGCTCTGCTGTGTCCTAATGGACTCTTGAGACTTTGTCCCAGGAGGTCAGATAGCACTGATAGCCCCCTCCCAGGGGTCTGTTATACAGATAGAGGCTGGGCTCTCAGCTTCCACCTCTGGCCACTGGCCACTTGTTGCCCTCTTTGCCAAGAAGATACAATGTGCAGCTGTCAGGAGAGGTAGGTCCCCCAGCCTGACTGTGGGAAGGACTTCCTCCTCAAACTGGAGAGGACCCACATTGCTGCTCACAGCCCTGGGCCTTGGCATAGGGCAGACAGGGAAGGGTGACTACTCACTACCTCCCCTCTCCAACCCCCACAGGCCTCTCTGACGTTTCCCTCAGGCTCTTGGCACCTTTTCCCCCAGGGCCTGTGTGGTCACCATCAGCCACAGCCCTTAGATCTGCAGATGGATGCATGGCCCCACACCCCAACACATACACCCAACCCCAGAGCCCCCTGGTGCCCAGAGCAGGAAAGTCAGGGTGAGCCCCCAGACTGCTGGGCACATAACCAAGGTTTCAGGGCACTGCATCCTGCGGGGAGAGGGATGGAGTTTGGAGCCTGACTGCCCTTTCCTCTATCCCCTTCCTCTCCTCAGTCTCCCTACCCTCCCCCCTTTCTCACTTGTGGGCCTAGTCAAATGGGTCCAGGCAGGGCTGCCTTGTACCCAGGCAGGAGGTTTGCCACCCTCACCTCTGAAGGGGGAGCCTCAGGATAGAGGCAGCCCCCTCGCAGGCCCTACCTCCCACACCAGCCTCTGAGTCCTGTACTTGTCCCAGGGGGGCTCTGGCCAGCAGCAGACAAGTTCTCAGGCATCAGGCCTCCAACCGAGCCTGCTTCCCCCCTTGGCTAGGGATGAGATTCAGCCTGTGGCCTGGCAGAGCGAGCTGAGGTGATTGGGACATACATTGTCCTTCCTGGTAGCCCACCCCAAAGCCCTCTCTCTAAGGCTGACGGTGCCTGGACTAGGAGCTGGTCCTTCCTCCCACACTGAGTCTGAGCAGCGGGGTCTTGTGTGTGGCAGGGCCAGGCACGGCTGCTGATGTCTTGGATTGTGGTGGGCAGATGAGGGAGGCAGTGGAGCAAGTCCTCTGAGGGAGAGAATCGAGCTGCAGCCTGAGAACCAATGATGTCATCCCAGGCTGAAGGGTGGGATAGATGAGAAGGGGCTTGGCCCAAGGCCCAGATAGCAAGAGGGTGAAGGGCTGTCCCCAGGAGGAAGCAGCTGGGCAGGCCCAGATTTTGGGATGGGGGGCTTCCAGAGCAGCTCACCCCCTCCCACCCCTCCACAAGGAAGACCTCCAACTGCTCCCCAGACTAGCTTAGTTGTCATATATGTCCAGACATCCTCCTGCCAAGGGTGTCTGTGGCTCCACGTGAATCACAGGAGCCCCCCACAGGCATCTTCCCCATAGCTCAGGGAGGGTGAGTGTAAGCCAGCTGGAGGGCAGGGGTGCCTACGTCTCAGGGGCGTGGGTGTGCTGGCTGCTCCAGGTTCCACCTGCACACACCCTATATACTCACCATACACACATTCTTGGCATATCCAGTGCCCTCTCCACAGCCAATTCCCGCTGTTACCTGTTCACAAAATCCCCTCCACCCCCTCCCTGCCTCCCTGTCACCTCCCATGCTTAGCTGGGTTTGGAACCACATTTGCTGCAGTGGGGGTGAGGCGGTGGAATGGGGGAGCCATTGGATGGCTAGTTGGAGGGCTGCGGAGAGCCCCTACTCACCTGGGTCTCCTCTCCTCTTCCCAGGA
Source organism: Dugong dugon (assembly GCA_030035585.1). NCBI lineage: Eukaryota > Metazoa > Chordata > Mammalia > Sirenia > Dugongidae > Dugong > Dugong dugon. The sequence continues at coordinate 13,319,409 of CM057472.1, read as the reverse complement.
GCAGTCAGGGCTTCATGCACATGAAGCTGTCCCGGACCAAGGAACACAAGTATGTGCTGGGCCAGAACAGCCCGCCCTTCAGCAGCGTCCCTGAAATCGTGCACCACTACGCCAGCCGCAAGCTGCCCATTAAGGGGGCTGAGCACATGTCCCTGCTCTACCCTGTGGCCATCCGGACTTTGTAGATGTGTGGCCCGGCACCGTGACAGACCTGGGCCCAGCCCTGTACAGGCCCGTCCCCACTCTGAGGGTTGTGGCGACCTGGCAGACTTTCCCCTTTCTCTCCTGGGATCCAGTAGAAGTTGGAGATTCCTTAATTTATTCCAAAGGGGAAGGGCTACCCGGGCTTGAGGAGTTAGGTGGCTGTAACTGGGGGTAGAGAAAATTCTGACGAGAAAGGACACTTTCGGGAGGAAAAGGGCTCAAGAGCAGCAGGTCTCCGGAGGAGTTCGAGATTGGCAACTGCAGCCCCCTTCGGCCCCTAGGACAGAGGCGGAGACCATCCTCACCATCCCTTCCTCCCTGGGTCAGTGAGGGTGGAGCTGGACACAAGCGCAGGGGCTCCCTTACCACCTATCCGCCTCCAGCCGCAAACCACCGGAGGGTTCCGCCCAGAGGCTGAGGCGGGGTTGGGGAAGGCAGCCCCCTGGGCGGGAGACGGCACTGGGGGGTGGGGAGAGGCGGGAAGGGCTCCGGCCCGAGGAAACTTGTGCAGTCCCTGAGCCGCCCCGGCTCTGGGCCAGAGGCAATAAATGCAGCCCTGCCAGGCACCGCCGCGTCCGCGCGTCCGGCACCGCCCCCCAGCCCACGGGGGAGGGAGCAGGGAAGCAAGCAGATTTCTGTTTATAAATCAGCTCGGGAGCAGACACAGGGCGGCTGTGAAAAGCACTTTCGAAGCATCAAGTTCCTTTATCTGACAAGATGTCAAAACATCCCCCGCCGTCCCCGCCCCGGCTGGGGGCACCCGGGGCCGAACGGCCGCGCGGCGCACCCTCCCCGCCGCTCCGGCCCCAGGAGCGCATCCCATTTCCTGCCAACAGCCATTTGTCTGGGAGGAGGGGAGACGGCGGAGAAACAAAGAGGCAGCCCGCCAGGCGGGAGGGCGCGAGCCGCCCTGCAACGAGGGAAGGCGCGCGCCGCGGAGGCGGGAAATCGGGCGGGGCGGGAGGTGCTGGTTGTCCTCCGCCCGGTTCCATTCGAGAATTAGTTGGGGGCACCTGCGCCCACTCCGGACCCTGAACTGAGGGCCTCTTCCTAGGGGGACCTCCCGGGCGGCGGCTCCAGACTCGAAGTCGGGCATGGCGGGGCCGGGCGTGCGCGCCCCCTACTGGCCGCGCCTGTAACCGTATGACCTGAGCGCGGGGCCACAACCGCCTGCGACCCTGGCGGCGCGCCTGTCCATGCCCACATCTGGAACTTGCAGAGGCCCGGGGATTACCCACGGGGCCGCCAGGCGGAGCTGCTGTCAGGCTACTCAAGGCCCGCTCTCCTCCTGGGCAAACTGAACAGAAACTCCCTGAGACTCAATAAATACTGGTCACCTCACAGGCCAAACACACTAGGCAGACGGCTGTTCTGGGAAGACAGTATGAGGGCCTCTTTCAGAAACTAAACGTGCAGCTCCCAAATGTGGCGTGAATCAAAGGATTTTGGAGTCTAATCCAGTGGCTGTTTTCTCCACACCAAGGATATGTAATCTGACAATGGATTACTGGAAATCGGGCATTGTTCCAGAAATTCCCTCACAGAGGGTTGCCCTACCTTTTGGGAGACTTGGAGAACCTCCAGGCACGTTGCTGATGGGAAAGCAGAGGCCCATCTCTACCTGGAAGACCCATGTTAGGCACAGGTGCCCAGGTCTCCCACTGCCCAGAGATGGGCAGGGAGTAACCCAGGTCTTGGAATAAGCCAGATGGATGCTGGCTGCCTGAGGGCGCTGGCTGTGTCCTGCCGCCAGTTCCTCTTCTCCGCATCCAGCCCACTGTACCCCCTCTGTATGTGCCCCCCCCCTTGAGTGGGCTTCAGCAGCCTCACAGTAACCACCCTGAGAGGCCTTTCATTAAGAAGGGCAGCCCCAGGCGGGGGAGGGGTCCTTGATTCAGTGGATACTTGGCAGGCTAGGAGAGAATGTCTGCACCAGCCTTAGTGAGCTGGCTGGGTGAGTGGCCTCTGCTGGTCCCCACCCCACCCCAGAGCAGAATAAAGAAACCCTGAAAGCAGAAAAGTGATTTATTTGTAAAGAAGACTATTGGAGCAGGGAGACGAGAGATGGAATGGGTAGGGGAGACACCTGCACAGACGGGTACTGGGCTAGGGTCTGACTACAATACATGTTGAAAACCTGGGAGAGATCAATTGTACTGTTAGTCTGGGGTGCTGAAGGGGGCTCTGTACATCTCTGTGGCTCCAGCCTCTGCCCCCTCCAAGGCATTTTCCAGCCCTTTTGAAAATAGGCAGCCCCAAGGAGGGGAAGGTTCTGGGGTAGGTAGGGGGCTCTAAGATGCCAGCATCTGTGCTCCCATCCTTCAGCCTCATGTTCACAGCCCACTACACACACACCACTTGTCAGCTCCAGCCTTTTGAGTTGTTGTGTGTTTGTTTCTTCTTAGCCTGGAATAAGAGGCTTTAGTTTGCCCCAAAGCATAATAGCTCTCTCACCTCACAAACTCTTGTCCCCAGGCAGTGCCCTACACCCTCCCCCCAACTTCTCCGGGCTGAGACAAATTCAGGCCTGGGGGCCTCTGAACCCAAATGGTTTAGACAGCCATTTAGATCAAATTTGGGAGGTGGGAAGTGGAGAAGGCTGAGGCAGCCAGAAACAGGAAGTATGGAGGTGAGGTGTGGGCCCAAATCTCTGCCCAGCTGGGTGGTGGGCGGAGGCCTGGGCAGGGGGCCTAGAAATTCTCATAATGATGGGAGAAATGAGTCTGGTCCTGCTTGTTGATGAGCTGACAGGCCTTTTCCACATTCTTGGTCATGCCTGGGGGGCCGCAGCTAAACACCCCGATCTTCCGGACCTGTTGAGGGAAGAAGTGGAGGCTAGCTTGGTGCTCAGAGGCAGGGCTAGCTCAGTGTTCATAGTTCCTTTTTCTTGATAAAGACCAGCAAGAATCCATGGTGAGGGTTCAGTCAGTGTTCTTGAGGGTTTGCATGGTGAGGGCTGGCTCAGCGTTAATAAATGGAGCTCAGATTTGGTGAGTGCTAAATCAGTATTCCTGATAGGGCCAGGTTAATCACTGCTCAGGTCGAGGGATAGCTCATTGTCTCACTAGGGCTAGTCCACCGTTTATGGTTACTAGCTCAGGGTCCAGGGCAAGGGTGGCTCTGAGTTTATGGCCAGACTAGCTCAATCACTAAACTCTTCTTTTTGAAGCCATCATGGCTTCAGAGGTGGCAAGTCCCTGCCCCCTGCCTCATCCCTTAACCCCTCAGGGTGACCCCTACCCAGCCTTTTCCATTCCACTACCCCCACCAATCTCCTAGGGGATGGGGTCTCATCAGCCACCTATTTCTTCCCTGGGCTTTGTTTAGACCCCAAATGAGAAAGGTGAAGAGAACCTGGAGATGCAGCAAGGACTGACCTGTGGGTGGACCTCCTGCAGGGAGTTGAAGAAGGGCTCGAAGGGGGGACGGCCAAAGTGGGTGATGGAGCGCAGGCCCGTGAACAGACTCCGGTTCAGCACCTTCTGGAAGTGCCGCTCACAGATGTACTGGGGGGAAAGGAGAGGGGAAGGTCACATGAGGCACAGCCAGGATCAGCGCCCAGCCCAGACAGCGGCCCACCCACCTGCCTGGCTGGCCCTGACGTACCAGCATGGTGGTCCTGAGGTCGAACTTCTCCGCCAGCTGGGTGATGTAGATGTGCACGGACACCAGGTCCTTGTGGTCATTCTCCTCCACCTCCCGGATGATGTCAGCCAGCCACTCGAACTGCCTCTGTGTCCTTGTCACCCAGATGAAGTAGATCTGGGGACACAATGCTCGAGCTTGGGACCCAGCTCAGCTCAGGCTCCCGACATCCCAGGATTAGAACCCTTCTGACCTCAGTCAGCTTGTGCTTCTGCCAAAAAAGCCTGGGGATATAGGGTATGGTGCCACAGGGCCAGATTCTGAAGCAGGAGATGGAGCTACCCCAGGGCATAGAGAGGTGGGTGTGAGAGTTACCCTGGGGCAACCAAGAAAGGCCCCTTGGCGAGTGTGAGCTGCAGGTCTGCTCCTGTGGGAAGCAGCTCTCTCACACTGAGCCTGATAGGAAGCAGCTCCCTCACACCGAGCCTGACGTGGGAAGCAGCTTCTCACACAGCCTGACCTGGGAGGCACTCCCTCACACTGAGCCTGACCCAGGAAGCAGCTTCCTCACACTGAGCCTGACCTGCCACTCCCTCCACTGGGCCTTGCTCAGGTTGCTGAGTCCCCACCTAGAGGCTGCCTACAGGAGAGGGCCCAGCTGAGGGGTGTTTCTCAGAGCAGCCTCAGGGAGGGGGTGGGGATGGCCTCAGAGAGAGACTGGGGGATAGAAGCTGCCTTGATGCCTCACTCCTCAGGGGGGTCCACCTCCAGCTTCTGAGGGGGAGAAGCAGAGGCAGAGCTGCACAGACAAGAGAGAGGAGGAGAGCTGCCTATCACCTCTGAGTGCTGACAGCACTTGGGTTGGGCCTCTGCCTGCCAGATTCCTGCGCCCTTAACTCACCTACCAGGCCCAGAGAGACAAGCAGGGGCCTGCCACCAGGTCCACGCTGGGGTGAAGGCGATCAGTGTGGAGGGGGCCCTAAGGCCTGGGCTGTGTCCCTGGGGCCAGCCCAGCCCAACCAGCCCTGCCTTGCCACCTCCCTTCATCCTTCTCTTGAGGGCCAAGCCAATTTCACCAGTGCCCCACCCTGAGTGTGCCCTTCCCTCTCCCAAACCCCACACCAACAATGCTCCAAGTGCTGGTCTCCTCTGTTAAAAAGAAATGGGTTTCTACACCCCTCTCCAGCCCTGCTTACAGGGACTCCCAGAAGCAAGTTCAAGGTGGGGGTACCCCATCACTGAGGGAGGGAGCCTTGTTAAACAGCAGGGACCCTGAGGCATCTATGAACCCTCTTTCCTTCCTTGAGGATTTAGGGGTATCCTGACCTGTCCTGGCATTCAGATCTTTCCCTTGCCTAGATCAGGGGAGCCAAAGGCAGAGGCAGGAGAGAGAGACGGGTGGGCACAGTGATAGGAAAGAGGGGCCACGGCTGGTGGGAGAAAGGGGCACTCACCTTCTTACAGAACACTTGGCAGCTGACTGATGACTTGAAGACCAGGTCTTTGAGGATGGAGGCAAAGGGGGTGACCCCAATGCCCCCTCCCACCAGCACTGACACCTCAAACTTATGCCACTCCTGGTGGCCTTCTCCAAACGGTCCATCGAGATACAGCTGCAGAGAGGGGGGTGGGTCTGGGTGAGGCTTGGCCACCGCCATCTTTCTGAAGCCAGAAGTGGGAGGCAGGGAAAGGCAGATAGTACTGCAGACCCCTGGTAGCCTGACCCAGGTTTATGGAGTGGGGGGAGGAAGAAGCCTTGGGCATTAGTGGGAACAGCCAGTGTCTGGGTGGGGGGAGGGGGAACACTGGGGAATCTGTGCTTCAGGGCCAGGGTCTGCTAAGGGGAGGTGGGAGCACGCCTGGCCTGGGTCTGGGCACCTTTGGGTATCTGGCACTGCTGTCGCCCATCGGGGGCGAGTAGATCTCCCTGAGGCGGGTGGTCCAGGGCCCTGCTGCCCGAATGTGCAAGCTGAGCGTGTCCTCATGGGGCGCAGAGGTGAGTGTGAAGGGGTGGTACTCAGTGGTGCCCAGAGCCAGGCAGGCGATCCGCACCCACTGCCCTGACTTGTACTCAAAGCCTTGGGGCCGCTGGAACCGCAGGTGGGTCACTCCTGGAGAGGGGTGGTGGGCGGAAGGCTGCTGCTCTGAACCCAGCAATAATGTGGCCTCCAGAGAGTCCCCCACCCGAAGTCTCAGCTCTGCTTCTGGATCACGACATGGGAAGCCTCCCCCTACCAGAAGCCATTATACCCCACGGGCCAAACCCACCCACCCAGGAGCTGGTGGTCAACAGGGGCAAGGGGCAGCCTGGCCCGGGCTCCTCCACTCTATTGTGAGAGAGCCTTAGGTCCCCTGGCAAAGAGCTTCTCTTACCAGCTCTTGCCTCTGCCACCCTAAGTCCTTGAGCCACCTCCACTGGGCCAGGCCAGATTTCGTGGTCCAGGCTCTGTCCCTGCCCTGTCGGCATCTTCAGTGCCACAAGCTGGTCCCCTGACAGCCTCCAGGCTTGTACCTGAGGGCAGCAGCTCTGCCTTCACCACGCTGATCTCCACCTTCTTCCGGCTCAGGCTCACCAGCTTGTCCCCCCCATAGATGAGCGCTGGGACCAGGAAGTAGATGTGGAAACGGGGCATCTGGATCAGGGCGAAGCTGCCGTGGATGATGAGCTGGAGACATGGCCAGTTAGTATAACGCAGACCCAGCAACATTCCCAACAGGGTCTGAGGCCAGCTCAGGCCTGAGGCCCCTGCATCCTACCCCATCAACACATCCAGCCCCCACCTCACCATGTATAATGCTTCTTCCGTGCTCCAAAACCTATCCAGTCCCAACTCCACCCTCAAAACATTCCATGATGAATAAGGCTACTTTGAAAAAACAGAAGCCATGCACTTCCTTCTACCTCCACCGGGTGTCAGGTGGCCTTCCTGAGACCCCCCCACCCCCCCACCGTAGTCTCTCACCTGGACTCCTACAGTGCTGTCTAACTGGTCTCCCACTGCGATTCTTGCCGCACTGTGACCCTGTCTCTCCCAGGCAGCCAGTATGGCTTTATAAAAAGCTCATCATATCATGTTATCTCCAGCTCAAAAAGCCTGAGCAGATTTCCCATTGCACTCACTACAAGGCCTTGAGACACTCGGGCCTCTGCCTGCCAGCATCTCCCTGCACCTTGCTGTTCCTCAAACATGGCAGGTGCTTTCTGCTTCAGGGCCTTTGCACTGGTGGTTCTCTCTGCCTGGAATGTCCTTCCCGGGTTCTTCCACGGCTCCCTCTCATTTTTCAGGGCTCAGCAGAAATGCCCCCTCCTCAGGCCTTCCCTCAGTCTTCTACCACATCTCCCTGTCAGCTCCCCTCAGAACACTGTCGTCAGCCATGGTAACTTTGTTCGCTCAGTCATTTACGTTCCTTGTTTTCCCCACTGGACTGTAGGAGTAGGGACTGCGCCCACTTGTTTGCTACTATACTCAGCTCCTGAGGTTTCTGCCTGGCACGTGGTAACTTAAAAAATCCCATTGCTGTCAAGTCGATTCCGACTCACAGCAACCCTGTAGGACAGAGTAGAACTGCCCCATAGCATTTCCAAGGAGCAGCTGGTGGATTTGAACTGCTGACCTTTTCATTAACAGTCACTGCTCTTAACCACTGTGCCACCAGGCTCCCCTGGCACATGGTAGGCACTCAGTAATGGCTGAGTCAATGAAAAGAGTTTCCCCAACTTATCCTTTCCTTTTGGAGACTAAAGATACTCACTACTCCCCCTTTCCATGAAGTCACTGACAAGTATTGTCCAGCTCTGGTCCTTTCTCAAAGAAGCATGTCTAACAAGTAACCAGACGTGACTTGCCCCCAACCCTCCCTTCGCTTGCTCCTGAGTCCCGGTCAGTCTGACTTCTGCCTCCAGCACTCCTCAGGACCTGCTCACTGAATGCTCACCAGACCCACAAATAGTCAAGTCCCAAGGTCTCCTTTCTGACCACGTTCACTGCCAGGGCCTATGGCACCATGACTACCCTCTCCTTACCACTCTCTCCTCCCCTGGCTTCTGCAATAGTGCTCTACTGGGTCTCCATCTTTCCCTCTCAGGCTCTCCCTTTTCACTTCCTGGCTGGCTTCATTCCTTCTCCTACCCCCAATCATGGGTGTATCTTCACCCTCTCTGCTCTTCTCTTTCTACATTCACCCATGTGGTGTGGCCTCTCAGCTGAGCCACAGCTTCAGCTGCAGCCTGCACATGTCCACTAGCATGTCCTGCCACCCCCTAATCTCCCGTGGCCATTCACAGCCAGGTCCGTCTCTTCTGTCCCCTGAATATTCTTTCGGCATTCCTGCCTCCGCACCTCTGTTCATGGCCCTTCCTTCCACCTGGAATGCTCTTCAGTTTCCACTCCACCCAGTCAAATCTCAGCTTATCTATCCTTAAGGCCTGGCCCAAGTCCCAGCTCCTCCACCAACCAGTTGAACCCAAAGAAACTCCTTTCAATAAGCTCCCAGAACACTGTTTGGAGCCCTCAGCTCAGCAATTAATCCTGTGTTGTCTGTTCATTTTGATCACTTCACATGTGTGGCACTTATCTCTGCAGCAAATTTAAGTTCCTCAAAGGTAAGGGTTAGAGGTCTCCCCTCCTCATCCAGCACAGAGCTAGTACATAACAGACCCTCAACCAATCCCATTGCCATCCAGTCGATTCCCACTCCTAGCAACCCTACAGGACAGAGTAGCACTGCCCCACAGGATTTCCAAGGCTGTAATCTTTACAGGGAGCCCTGATGGCACAGTGGTTAACAGCACAGGCTGCTAACCAAAAGATCGGCAGTTTGAATCCACCAGCTTTGCTCTGGAAACCGTATGGGGCAGTTCTACTCTGTCCTATAAGGTCATTATGAGTCGGAATCGACTCAGCGGCAACAGGTTTGATTTGGTTTTGGTTAATCTTTGTGGAAGCAGACTGCCACATCTTTCTCCGACGGAGTGGCTGGTGAGTTCAAACCACCAGCCTTTCGGAAGCCTTTCGGTTAGCAGCCAAGCGCTTAACCACTGCACTACCAGGGTTCCTTAGACCCTCAACAGATACCTGTTAAACTGAATCCTGTTCCTCATTCAGCCCTTCCTTCCTCCAGCTGAGTGCTCCCAAACTCTTGAACCTTTCCCCACAGGACTGAGCTCATCTCTGAACTGGCTCTGGTTTCTCCAAGTTCTCCTTTCTCTGTGGAGCCTACGCTTTCCCCCGAGGCTTTCTGAGCATTGATCCAGGCCAAGTACAACAGCAGGGTGACTTCATACTCCTCTGTTTATACGCCCCATTTTGTGTTGGCTTTACTTTTAAACCACAAAGCCGCTGGAGACTCAGGGTTGGCTGAAGGGTTAGGGGAGCAGCCAGCCAGCTCATCTTCTGCAATGCTAGCCCTGCCCTCTCCAGCCAGGATCTTGAGCCTGGACACCCTCCCCCAGGGTCTTCTCTACACTGCAGTCCTTTGTAACTTTCTGTCCGCAGCCCAGTGGCCATGCCTGGGATGTGTGGGAGGGAAGACGGTGCTCTGGTCCTAATCTCCCCCAGGTGAGCTGCTCCCAAGCTTCTAGGGCTAGGACTCCCCAGAAGGGCGGCTGCACCTTTCTGAGATCCTAACCTCTCTGCTGGCAGAAGGGCAGCTCTGAACGCCAGCTCTGAACCCACAACTCAGGGATAAATCAGAAAGGGGTCTTGGCCCCAGGAGGCTAGTCTGTCCGCTCTTCTGGGACACCCACCTAGTTTAAAGAAGCTGCTTTATGACCAGATACAAGAACATTATCTCCACCCCCAACAGAAAGAGTGACCCAAGACGCTAGGGCTCCACCCATCGTCAGGAAGGTGTGGAGGAAGGGATAAATTAGCCACAGCTTCCAAAGAAGCTTCTGAAATGAACAGCTCTAGGAAACATCCTAAACCAGGGTTGGGTAGTCATCTTCAGAACCATGAAGGGCTGAGGCACAGGCAAGAATGAAACAGATCCTTCTACATAGCAGTGAGAACCGCACCTGGGAGGAGGCAGGTCTGGCAACAGGAGCCAGCCTGACTGAGGTGATGGTGGGCTCTCTCCCTTTGTCTCAGGATGAGGGAGAGCCCTGAGTGAATTCTGCCTGGAGGCAGGTGATGAACAGGGCGGCCCTATGGCTCTGGGCTTCCTGAAAGTTGCCAGCCAAGAAAACTGGTGTGGACAGCTGGGGCCTTGGGAGTTGGTTTAGCTTCTCATTGAGGCCCTCAGGTGGCCTTTGGGGAGCCGCCTTTGTCCCTGAGGAAGGCAGGCGAGCAGAGATATGACACTGGGCCACAGGTTAGAGTCAGCTCTGAAGCCGACCAGCTGAAGCAGCTGATGCCAACCTCAGGGGAGGATGAAGGGAACAGCAGAGGAGCATGCTGGGAATGGGAAGGAAGGGAGGCAGGGGCCCAAGTCAAGGAGAAGGAAGGGGGACAGGTGGTGTCTTAAAAATCCATTGTATCAGCAGTCTAAGTGAAGACATTTTGAACAAGCTCGTGAACTTTACAGGTGGCACTTAGCTGGGTGGGGTGACTAACCAAAAACCAAACCCGTTGCCCTTGAGTTGATTCCGACTCATAGCGACCCTATAGGACAGAGCAGAACTGCCCCACAGGGATTCCAAGGAGTGGCTGGTGGATTTGAACTGCTGACCATTTGGCTCTTAACCACTGTGCCATCAGGGCTCCAACTAACACCCCAAAAAGCAGAATCAGAACAAAAGTGGCAGAATCCATTCGAGCTATGTTCCTCTAGAAAAGATGCTGCTCCCTTTAGTACAGGAGGTCCACCCAGGAGCCCAAACCAGCCATCCAAAGTGGGGACCGACTGGCTGGGCAGAAATGATGTGGGGGGTGTCGGTGAGGAATGTAGATCAGCCTGGCGGGGCTGCTACTGCAAACCTGATGCCGGGGAGTCATTCTTCCAACTGCTACTTATTGGGGTCAGCCTACTGGCAGGCCCCGTACTAATCTCTGTCTTTTAAGAATGATGTGGGGAAGTGAAAGAATATTTGGAATAGCTAAGGGGATGGAGACCTGATGTCCCAGCCTTCACTGCCTCCCTGGGAACATCTGGCCCAGACGCCCCTTGCCTGGCTCATAGCCAACAGTCCTCACCAGGATGTAGAGCAGGATGTAGAGGTGGTGGGTCAGCCAGAAGCCCCGGAAGCTGCGGCGGCGGAAGTGGTGGGAGGCGAAGACATACATGATGGCCAGCACCAGGAGCAGTATAACCCCCGTGAGGCCTGTGGAGAGAAGTTGAGGGTGAAAGGCAAAGGAGCAGTGCCTTCCAGAGGGGGCTTTTCTGAGGCTTCCAAGGGTCAGGGTCCCACCTGCACACCACTCTCCAGGGTGGTGGTGGGACAGCCCCAGCATCCTCCTCTGTTCCCCTCCCCCCACACCTCTGGTCACAGGCACTTTTCATTTCAACAGACCCTACTGGTCCTTCACAGCCCGTGTCACAATTGTCATTTTTAAAGCATCTGTGTCATTCTTGTTCCATGTCTGTCACTTTCCTGACTCTGAGGTCCACAAGAGCAGGAGCCAGGCTAGGCTAGTTCACCGCTGAATCCCCTGACCCTAGTGCAGGGTGCAGCACACCATGGGCCGTACCTACATGTGTGCTGACTGAAGCAATGCAAAGAGCCTCTACCCTGGGCCAGATCCTGGAAATCGAAGGCCCTGCCCTCCGGCAGGCAAAGCTGGCCCAGGTCCCTGCACTGCTCCACTTGGCCACCACAGCATGCAGCATGAGCCTGGCACTGCCACTGAGCTGCATCATCAGTGACAGTGGGGTCATCCTGTCCCCGCTCATCGTCACTGGCGTCCCCTCAGTCCAGGAGGGATTTCAGACACGGGTATCATCGGGAAGCAACTCAGGGAGCTGGGGGGATGGGAGCAAAGGAAGGGGAGGATGGCTCCCCTGAGGGTTCAAGGAGGAGAAAGGCAGGAATTAGGAAGATTAGAGCCCTACAGTTCGAAAAAGCAAAGGTTAAGAAGGGATCTGATCAAAGCCTAAGTCCTGAACCAAGAGGAGAGCATGCACACAACTTGATCCGCTGAATCCCAGAGTGCGGGAATTAGCAAGAACCTTCTCAAGTTCAAAGCAGATCGTTTTAGGATTAAAAAAAAACAAAAAAGGCCATGCTGTGTTTCACAGAGAGGAGCACATGCAGGAAATGTGTTACCTCAAGGAGGGAACAGACTGAAAATATAAATAGTTCAAGAACAGTTTGAATAGATTCACAGCTAAGAGCTCTGAAATGGGTGCTTATGGGGAGTTAGGAATATGCCCCTAAACAGCCCTTGTCAAGACAAACTACGACGGGAGGGTGGGCCTTTGTCTGGCTTGACAAAGAGCCTAGTCCCTCCCCCAGGCATCTGGGACACAGGATTCCTCCACGCTCCTGTCGTGGTAGGTGTGTGCGGGAGGAGTCCGCTCTCATTTCACAGAAGGAGAAACTAGTGCACAGTGTGGGTGGGAGCCTAGCCAGGCTCCTGAGGGGAGGATTGGGAATGCAAAGTCTCCTACTGCGGGGAGCAGCCTCAAAGGCCAGGGTGCAGAGCTCGGCTGTCTGTGAGAGATGAGGGAGTCTGGGCTGCCCCCGTGGCAGACAGAACCCAGAGCCTGGCGCTCGGAGCTAGGCCCAGAAATTCAACAGAGCAGGAAGGAAACATTCTCACCTGGCACAGTCTGGAAGAACCACCAGTAATATTTCTGGGGGAACTCAGACCTGTGGAGAAGTGAAAGCAGGGAAGGACCCTGAGAGGAGATCCCTGGGATTTCCAGAAAGGACCCTCCAGAGGAGGCACCCCAACCCAGGCACTAGTGTCCCCGTCTACTGCCAGCTTGGGTTGGTCATTGAGCCTGTCTCACGTATCCTGTGGAGTCTGCCCCATACCCTGGGGGGATTCTCCTCTGGGCCAAGAGAATTTGCTTCTTACCATCCGAGAAAATTACCCTCTGCCATACACACACACTCACCCGTCGTCATGAAAGAGGCCAGGGAAGAGGCAGGCCAGGACGCTGAGGGGGCTGATGGAGAACAGGTACACATTCACCACATGGCCAGCACTGTGTAAGACTAAGGAAGAGCAGGCAGGGTTGGGGTGAGCCTGAGACAGCCCAGGCGGGTAGCTCCACCCATTCAGCCCAAAGTGGAAACCAAGCCCAAGCACAATTGGGAGCTTGAGGAAGAATCCTTGGGATCTGGACTCCTGATCTGCAGTCACTCTTGGTCCTTCTCTCCGTGCCCACCAGTATACACACTATACATGAACGTAACCACATGAGTCTGAAGTGACACCAGTAGAAGTTCATTCCTATGGTTTCTCTCCCAGAGTCATGTTTTAAAATATAAACAACTCTGGGAGAGAGAACACTTGTGCACTCATCCTGGGGTGTTCCGGCTGTGTCCACTGGAGGCTGGTGAAGTGCCTTTGAAAGCCTGGGTAGAGGCACTCATGGGGCAGTGAGCGGCTCCTGGGCTCCTGGGCTGACTTCATGTCTGCCAACTCCATCCTAACTGAGAAGACGCCCGAGATTTACACTGAAGAAAAGAGCAGGCAGAGAAGCAAAATGGAAAGAAAAGCACAAAAGAGGAGAAAAAGGCCTGCAGGAGGAGCAGGAAAGGCCAGCGTCAAAGGGCAGGAAGATGGCGAGGGGGCGCCCAGAGGCGGCGAAGGCAGCAAGCAGTGGGAAAGCATGGCGAGAATCCCCAGGACGCAGGCCCTGCCTGTGAGGACGATGGCAGTGGAGGCGATGAGGCGGTGGAAGTCCACCGCGGCGTCGAAGGGCACGTAGCGGTTGAGGAAGGTCTCCCGCAGGAAGGTGATGAGGTTGCGGCACATGGTGAGCAGGATGTAGGAGAACATGAAGGAGATGCTGGCCGCCGTGCCCCGCGACAGGATGATGCCCACGCGGGTGGTGTCCGTGATGCCCGTGTGGTGTGCGGCATAGGCATAGTCTGCAGAGGGGCCCAGGCAGGGGACGCGGTCAGCGCAGAGGGGAGAGCTGGTTAGGCAAGTCATTGACCGCCGGCCACCACCCGTAACAGGCCTCTCCCGCAGGCTCTTCATTTTAGCAGGTCCCACTCACAGGTAGCCTGTCACCCAGAGTCAGCCCCTTCCCTGCGGCCAGCACCTATCGAAGGCCACGTCCCGGAGGTGCCCTTTCTCACAGTAGGTTCCACCCCCAGGGCTGTCACTTATCGCAGGCCACGCCCCAGAGGGAGGTCCTTTCTCACTCCCCGCCTAGGGCTGTCAAGGATCGTAGCCCTGCCGCGGGCGGCCTGTCACTCACGGTAGGCCCTTTCCAGGAAAAGCCCGCCGGCGATGGCGTAAAACACTGTCACGCAGCCAATGTGGCGCCGGTAGTTCTCAACGAAGCGTTTAAACTGCTGCACAGTCTGGTGGCGGCGGCTGCGTTGAAACTTCTCTCGGTGCGCCTCGGTGAACAGCAGTGGCTGGAACGACGTTACCCTGGGCGACAGAGAGCCTTGGCCCTCAACCCCCATCGAACGCGGCAGTGGTGGAGGCGGTCTCCCTAGAGAGACGGGTGCGGGGCCGGGGGCGCCAAGAGCGTCTCGCCAAGCAGGGTTCAGACCTCAAGGGCTACACCGCACTCGGCAAGCAGGCTGTCGGTGAGGGACGCTTCCCAAGTAGTCACTTAGTGGGTCAGCTCATCCCTGGGGATACGCTCTGTCTAGCTTAGTGCCCACTCCCACTGAGAATAGTCCTCTCCCTTCTGTAGCTCCCAACCACCATCAGGCTTTTCTGGAGACTCAAAAGATCCTTCCTCCAGGAAGCCTTCCCCGATCTCCCAGGCAGAGGTGAGTGCTTCCTCTGAGCTCCAAAGCCCCTTGCGCTTACTGCCATTATAACATTCATCAGTGGGATATGGTAATTAGAAATGTGCGGGACTATCTCACCTGACTGTGATGTCCTTGGGCATGGACTCTCTATTCTGCCTGCACCCCCAGTGCTTAGCACAGTGCCTGGCACTGAGTAATCAATGTATCTTTGCTGCAGGGATGGGATGAACTGCCTGGGGTTAAGCAGAGGAACAGACCTACTTCTTGCCAAACCTCCGGCGAATCTCCTGGGGAGGGTCTGTGTCCATGGGGCACGGCACTCTCTGTGGTGTCAGCTCGGCCTCACGGTCGCTGCGGGAACAGCGGGCACTCACTCTGGGAGAGGGACTGGGGCAGAAATGGCAGGATATAGGACCCTGACTACCTAGCCACTCTAACCCCTGCCGCTCCTGGTCTGCCTCCAGACCCACACTGTCAAGGAAAGGTCCCATCGCTCAGTCAGGTGACAGTAGGCATTCCCACAGAGGCTCAGCAAAGGAGTCGGGCCCTAAGGGTCCCGGTCAAGGCCACCACATACAGCTGTGCCCTTTACATGGGCATCTGGCCCAGGCAACAAGGAAACGCTGAAATCCAGCCAGCTGTATGCCCACTAGGTCACGTACCCCGGTGCAGGGCTGCATTCACCTAGAGTAAGAGGCACCTTTCTCTCATTTGCACACAGGTAATACACAGGCTAGTGGCAGCTCTGGTCCCAGTCATTCTGGGGAGAGAAAGAGCAGCTCCCCAATCCCACCCTCTGCCTCCAGCCTTCCCAGATGGGGGCTCACCAGATCTGCTCCTGGCTGATGTAAGAGGCACGCCGGCACACGTCCTTGATGACTTCAGGCACCTCCACCCCTGCAATGCAGAGCTGGGCTCGGGAGAAGCTCAGGACCCAGGAGGGCCTGGCCCAAATGCACAGTGCCCCCTGCCCATGTCCGTACACTTCAGAAGGTCGCTGACCAGTGAAGGCCCTGCCTCTGGGGGCCCAGGCCCCAGGGCTTTTCCCCAATGGGAGCTGGATCCAGCCCCAGGGGCAGGGAGAGGGCTGGAAACAACATTGGCCAGGCAGGCTCCCCTGAGTGTGTCCACCTTCAGTCCCACTCCTGGGGCTGGTATCAGGCTTATGGGGGTAGAGTTCAGGAATTTTATGTAACCTGCCTGCTAAACCCATCTCGCCACAAATACCGTACTTAAAGCTCTCTAGCTTAAACCCTCCCAGGAGTTAAATCTAGCTGGCCGGTCTATGGGGAAATCACTGTAAAATTTTTTCAAATTTTCTGTTTGAAAGTGTTCATAATAAAATGTTGGGGACAAAAAAGAGGAGCTGCTCTATTGTCGCCTGTCCGGGATAAGGGCTAAGGGGCAGGGCAGGATTGAGCTGTAAATCCAGGTTCTCACCAGAGGCCTGGGAATCTCCAGGTCACTTCCAAGTTCCAAAACAACCCTGAGATTACCCTGGTCTATAGCCCAGAGGCCAAAAGTGATTACGCTCAACTCAGTGAAACCACAGCGTTCAAAGCAAAGTGTAGATGTCTATAGGAACTCCCAAGTGGTTCAGCAAACATAAAATGTGGCAAAACGGTAACAACTGGCAGATCCAGATGGAGGGCATAGGGATGGTGGTTGTACTATGCCTGCACCTTTTCTGTAGATTTAACATTTTTCAAAATAAAACTTGGGGGAAACAATAAATCACAATGACTATTAAAAGCAAACAAAACAATACTCAGTGTTAACTTTCTATTTAATCCTCCTTCTCCAAGCCTGGTCCTACCCTCCACCCCAGGCAGGGGCTGGCTGTTCCAGGGACTCTGCCAACTGGGCTCACTTCCAGATGCCTGTGTCTGCCCTCAGGACCAGGTGCCCGCTGCCTGGCTGCCTGGGAAAGGTGAAAAGCTGCAGAATCAGGAGTACTGGGTCTCTTCTCTACAATTCTCCCTCGCCCCCGGACCCCTGGACAAGGGCAGCCCTGACCAGAAACACATCTGTGTCTTGTTTGCTCCCTTCCTCATTGAGGCTCCTCAGGCCCCTCAAGTTCTCACAATTCTGGGAGGAGCTGTGTTTGGTCTCAACATGTCCCACTGAGAATCCTAAACTGAGAAGACACCATAACAGCTCAGAGCAGGCCAGAGGCAACCCCCCTGCCTGCTACCTGCACACTCCTCTTCAACTCTACTCCCACCCACCTGAGTCAGACACACGTGGGGCAGGAAGCAGGAGACGGGACAAAGAAGCAGGTCTTCACGCACTCAGCACTACGGGGGATATAATGGCAAACAAAACGAGAACACCCCCTCAACCCAACACTCACGTTTTCTTCTGATTTTCAAATAAACAAAACATGTTTGTGGTCTCCTAAAAGTATGTGGATAAGTCGGCCTTACCCACCAGGCCACCCCACCTTTGACGCAGAGCTGTGTGAAGCGGAGCTCGCTGTCGTGGTCCCTCAGCATGAAGTGGAAGTCCTCCCATGTCAGCTCCTCCTTTTCCTGGAAGCCTGACTCCCGGAACATGGACTCCACCACCTCGGCCAGCTGGGCCTTGGACAGGCAGTTGTTAGAGATCTCAATGAAAGACCTGGGGTTGGGGAAGACAGGAGCCATCAGGCCCTGAGGGGGCCTAGGTCCCAGAATGACCATCCCACCAGGCCTTCAGAGGCCACGTGGAGGGGCCCAGACTGGCTGAACCCCAAGCCCACTAGTAGCTCTAACAGTTTCCGGATCTATGGGTAAGGAGGAGGCCCCTTTGCTCTCTCCTTCATGTCCCACCTCCTTTCCCAGCAGCCCCTGCATAGGCCCACTTTCCTGACTGTCCCATTGGACCAACCTTAGCATCCTGATAAACTCATCCTTAGAAATAAGACCATTCCCATCAAAGTCACACATGCGGAACATAAGGCGAGACTTCTCCTCAGGGGAGCCTGGAAGAAGGAGGAACCCTTTAAGAGAGCCCCAGCCCACCTGCCTGAACCCTGGCAAGAAGGAGCCTCCCATTGGTGTGACCCAATGCTGAACATGGCAAGGGTAACTCTGCTTCCTGACCCCTACCTAGGTGCTCCCAGACATCTGCCATGGCTGGAGACCTGCCCCCACTGCTCCCCCATCTCCAGCAAGTCAGTCACACTCCAGCCTCAGTTCCCAGCCTGTCCATCCTCTTCTCTCTGGAAAATCACTCCCTCCACCCTCACCTTTCATGAAGACCACCAGGATGTCCAGGAACTCCCGGAAGGACAGGTAGCCATTGCCATCCTTGTCGGCCAGAGAGAACATGGACTCCACAAACATGTCCTGCGGCTTGAGGCCGAGAGACTCGGCAAACTCGGCCCTGCTCAGCTCGCACATCAGGGCCTCCCGTACCTTCTGCGAGGAGTCCAGGGGCAGGGTCCCTGCGTCTGCCTGGTTAATGTCCAGCACCTGCACTTGGCCAGTGACAGAGGAAGGGAGAGAAGGAGGCAAGACTTTGTTGACTTGAAGGCCAATTGAGGGTTACAGGAGCCACCTTTTTAGGTGTCTGCTTGCACCACCCCCCCAGGAAACAGCACCCCATCAGCCCTGTGGGTGGGTCCCTGGGGTCATGTTTGGTCTACAGAGTCCTGGCCCTCTGCCTTAGCTGACTGGACCAGGGATGCACACTTGACCTAAGCTGGGGACCTGGAATTGAGGGAATTCAGAGTCTTCTGGAATTCACACTGAGAGGCTTCAGCAGTCTGCTGTCAGAAGTTACGGACCACCCTCTGAAGGGCTCAGAGAGAGAATGAAACAGAGGCACAGAGAAAGCAGAGGCAGCCTGAGGAGGAGCGGCCTCGTTTGCTGCCAGCTTTCCCTTTCCTGATCCCTTTGGAGGCCAGTCTACAGTCCTCCCTTTGCATTTCCTGAGACAACGTGCATGCTCAGAGTCAACTGCCTTTTGCCAATGCCAGCTTGAGTAGGTTTCTATTACCAGCATCCAAGAGAGTTGTGACTAAGACAAGGCCTCAGCTGGGGTGAGGAAAAGTTGGGCTTGGGAAAGGGAAATTCTCATCACAGGCCATATCCAGACTACCCCGTGGGGAAAACAGACAGTGAGGGAAGCAGGCAGGCTGCAGGCCACGGGGCCTGAATTTCCTGCCCATAAGCCCCTAGCCCAGCCTGATTAGTCCAAGCAACCTTGTTGTTTCAAACGAGGTGCTTTGTGGAAAGAGCCTGGGGCTAGAGGCAAGACACCCAGGTTCATGTCCCAACTGTGCCATCTGCTCACTGTGTGAGCTCATGCAAATCTCTTCAATTGTCTGGGATTCTTTTCCTCATCTGCCCTACTTATCTCACAGGGTTATTGTGAGAAGCAACAAGACAGGTTGTGTGGAAAATGTTTTGAAAAGTTGAAAGCACTGTGTAGACATGAGGAACTGGCAGCCACCCCCAGGATACAGCAGGAATGCCCATATCCCTGATGCATCCTGGACAGAGTGGAGGTGCCCAGGTCCTGCCTGAGCCCTGCAATAAGTCACCAGCTGATGGCTGCCAATGAGAGACTTCAAAGGTGCTGCCAACCCACCCACCCTGAGCTTCCTTGGGTCTTGCTCTGTCCTTGTACATGCTCAAGTTCAACTTGTTTGAAGACGAAATGACATAAGACGTGTGCCTGGCACATAGTAAATGATCATTAAACAGTAGCTTCCCCTCATGAGCTCAATTTCTAGAAAAAAGACATCATGTTTGGTGAAGTAGAGGGTCGGCTAAAATGAGGGAAATCCTCAGTGAGATGGATTGACACAATAGCCCCAAGAATGGGCTCAAACGTATCAGTGATGATAAGGATGGGGCAATGTTTTGCTCTGTTATACATAAGGTCGCCATGAGTGGAAATTAACTCAACAGCAACTAACAACACCTCATGAACCCTCTCTTCAGCCAGCCAACCCTGCTCCTTCTCCTCAAGTATTCATTTTTTGACCTTTCATGGGCACCTCTGCTCAGTCCTTCCTGCCCCTTTTTTCTGAGCCAGAACTTTTCCAACCTTTGCTTGCCAAATCTCGCCTCCACCATGACCGTACACCAGCCTGAAGGCTCGCTACCTTTTCTGATCTCCTAGACCACCTACTTCCGGGATCACTTTTGCAGTGTCATTCTTTGCCGCTCATTCTATGTGTGTCCCGTCTTCCCAGTGGGATGATAAACCCCTTCAGTGGGAGGACCATGATGTATTTATTGTACATCTCCCATGCTCCTTCCACTCCCTCCATGGTGCTGCTCCCAAGCTGCCTTAATTTCCGTGCCAGACATGGACTCCAGTTGTTGGATTTCTCATTTCCCCACGTCCTCCCAACAGCTCTCAGAATAAGCGAGATGGGCACTAATGCTCCCTGGTGGCTTCTGGCAACTGCAATTCCCCAAGGAGGGCTGGATCGAGGGCTCCCACTGCCCCCACACTGCCTGTCTTGATCTGGGCCTCTGCAGCCTTCCTTCCGGGCAGGTTGAGGTGAATGGGGGCAGAAAGTCTGGGCAGACCCAAGGACAGAGAGAAGTGACACATGCAGAGAAGCCCCTTCCTGAGCATCACCTCCCTGGAGCCTCACAGCGGGGTGGGGGGAGTATCTCCTGACAGAAAGGTCAGGTGACTTGCCCAAAATTGCAATAAAGTGGATTACTGGCCTAGAACTCAGAGTTTCTAACTTTCCCTGGAGTCAACCCATGGCCTCACACAGGTAAGGACATCACCACAGGCAGACACACGAGGGCAGATGTGACCCCATGTACACACCTGGGAGAAGAGGTGCCTGAAAAAGGTCTCCAGGAGGTGGCTCCGCTGCTCCCGTGTCACAGCAGCCCTCATCAGCTCCTGCTCCCGCAGCTCCCACTCGTGGAAGCTCAGCTCACTCTCCTTCAGAGCCGCCCGCAGGTTTTCCACCAGTGCCTGCCGCTCTTCCTCCAGGTTAAACAGCAGCACCTATGGGGGCCGCAGGGACAGCAGCCATTTATCAAGGCCCCTCGGGGCCAAGCACTTTACACGGATTATGGCGGGAGTCACTGGAAAGAGCGACTTTGCAAAAGACATACCATTCTCTTCACAGAAAAGGGAACGGGCTCAGAGGGGCTAAGTGACTGTTTTACAGGTGCAGAGTTAGCATTCAAAGGCGCATGTACAAAGCCATCCTTCCCTCTGTTCTATCCTGGAGAAGGGAGGGGGTGGCAAGGAGGCCAGGGGATGGAGGGAACTGGGAGCCAGACAGCCAGAGCTGGATTTAGCTTCCCCACCGCAATTCCTAAAAATCCATTAGGTCCTGAAATAAGGGGACCTAGCTTCTTCCAAGGACTCCTAGCTAGGATCAGCCAGGAAGTCCTTAGAAAGGGAGGCGGCAGACTGTGTCTGCAAGAGCGGGAAGGGACTGTGGAGACCATGTCATCCAGCAGGCCCAGAGCAGGACAGACATGTTCACGTTTATCAAGCTATCAGGTGCTACAGCTGGGACTAGAACCCAGAAGCCCAGCTTCCTGGCCCAGTGCTCCTTCCCTTCTACCTGACTGACAAGGAGCTGGGCCATACCAGGTCATACTCCTTGGGGATCTTAAGCAGCAGAGTACGGTGTCCGCGGTTGCTGGACAGGATGAGGTTGACCTGCTGTGGGGGCCGCAGCTGAATAGTACGGAGCACGGAGAGCCCGCCGTCCATCACGCGGATCTGGCCTGGCTGCAGGTGCACAAGCACAGGCCGGCAGGGCTCCTTGCGGCCCTGCCATTCCAGTGCTGGGGAGAGATAGCGTAGGTGAGCTGGGGCCCGCTGGACCCAGAGGCACAGGGGTAAAGAGGGCCAGCTAAGGGCTGGAGTTACATCAAGGCCTCCAGCAGTTGGCCATCCCTTTCTTGAGTACTGAGGTCATCCCCTCCCTGACAGTCCTGCTGTGCCTCTAGGCCATGAGAATAATATCTTCCATTTCCTGAGTCTTACGTGTACCCAGTGCTATACCAACTGCTTGGTAGGGACTGTCTCATTTAATCTTCATAATCCTATGAGGTAGGTGCTATTATTATTTTACAGGTAAGAAAAATTAGGTCTAGAGACATTACAAATCTACCTTAGGTCCCATAACCCACAGGGGGTCAGTCTGATTCCAACCCCAAGTCCGTCTGACTCTAGACCTTCGTTTATTAGTTCTCTGTTGTCTGAAATTCCAGGATCTGATGCCACAAAGCAGCGGTTCTCAGGGATTTGGTAATCACAGTAGCCCCGTCAAATGCGGGCAGGGTCATGGGTCCTCTTCCCCATGCATCTATCACATTCCCTTTCTTTGGGATCACTAGGAGGAGCTGCAGAGATTGGGGGACTCCAGGTGGAACTTCTCTCTGATGCCACTGTGGCGTTTCCCACCTGCCCTGGCCTTCCCTACAGTTCCAGAATAGGGAAGCCTTTTCCTGAGGCTGCTATGGTGGCGGTGGGGGGCTTCTCTGAGATGTGCCCTCCCCACTACCACCCTGGCCAGCCAAAGGCCTACCTTCCACACCCTCTATGAGCTTCTCCGACATGATACTCTTGCGGTCCTGGCCCTGGAGCCTCTTGAAACTTCTCCTCCGGAGCTGGGCAACAATCCAGGCGCTGAGCAGGCTGACTGGGAGGACAGAAGCGGGTGCAGGAGGATGCTCAGGGGGAAGGCAAGGGTCTGGGGAGATGGGAGAGGCTTCTTCCCCAGCTCTTTTCCTTGGCAAGGTCCCTTGCTGCCCCTACCTCCTGGGTCTGCCCCTTACTTGTCTCACATTGTGAAGCTCCCTGTGGGGAGGTGCTTTGCATTCCAGGAGTGGGTTTGGATAGCGTCTAAGATGCCTGCCCAGCCTCCCCTGCTGCCATCACTGAGAACTTGTCCCAGCCAGAGACTAAGTTCAGAGTCCTTATACCAGAGGCTGGACTCACGCTGCCAGGCTACTGGTCAACACCCCTCCCCACCCTCCCCAGCCTTGCCAAAGACTATGGCCCAAACTTTTGCCCAGAGACTTTTGCCCCAGCCTGGGAGTTTGCCTCTGACAGACCCACAGGCCCAGGATCCTACAAACAGCTGTGGATTGTGGACTCCCCATGGCTCTTGACCAAGCTGAGCCCTGGGGCAACCCCAGGAGAGCAGGGAGGCAATGCTCCTCAGAGATGACCGATCTGCAGGTCAGAAACTTCTGACATTTCTGTCCTGAGGGACAGCACTCTGCAGTTTGTAGTCATAGATGGAACCCCCACTCCAGCTTACACCCTCTCACCCAGCCCCACCAGTCCATCACTTTTACCCAGTGGGAAGCAGCAGAGTGTCCCGATGATGACTCCGAAGCCAAAGCCGCTGCCCTCAAAATAGTTCCGAACGGCAAGGGGCACACAGGCTGGCAGGCCCTCAGCGCTGAGCTGTCTTGGCTGTGGGCAGGGATCTCCTGTGGAGGCAGAGGAAGCCAGGGTCCTGGGAGTGCTGGGGCCACAGGCTCTGGCACAGGATCACTGAGCAGGTGAGGGGGACGGAAAGAGAGGAGGGGCTCTGGGTAGCAGAGGGGGAGGGGCTGCCAACCCCTGCCACTGTATGAAGAATGTGATGTTCGCCTTCTTGGATAACAAGTGGGGTAAAAAATGAGCCTCAATCTCTGCCTCTTCCTCACACATGCCCACACAGCCCTCCCCTCATCACTGCTGTGGCGTCAGGATAGCGTCCCTGTGCTTGGCCCTCCTAGTGTTATGCCCGCCCCTCACCCCCTCCCAGCCCAAGGTGAGTCACCTCACCAGTTCAGAGCCTCAGTCCTATCCTCATGCAGGCACCTATGTGGCCCAGAAGAGCTGGGGGTAGCAGGCCACCGCTTCTGGTGTCCCCTGGAATTGTGCCAAGGGGAACCTACACAGCTGGATGTGACAGCCCTGGAACCCAGAATCAAAGTATCCCAAGAGCAGAATCACGCCTCACTTCCCCTTTGGAGGTTACTGTCCAGCCACACTGAGCCACGATCACAGCTGAGGAGAGACTAGGCTCCAGACCCAACACTTCTGTAGCTCCCCCTGGCCACTCACCCGCATGCCAGACAAAGACTTTAGGCTGCAGGGCGCTGGGGTTCACACTGGTGACAGCCACTAGAACGTCCTGGAGGGAAGTATTTCTGACCTCTGCAATCTCTTCCTCAGAGAACAGCCTGGGAGTGAGGAGAGGTGGGGAGCTATTGTGGTGGCAGAGGGATGCAGGCCCCTGGGCCTAGGAACCCAGAGGAAGAAAGAGACCCAGAGAGGCTGGGAAGGGGGTTGTGAGGTAAACTGGGAATCAAGGGCCCACGACGGCTGCCTGGGGCCAGAGAGAGGATCTAGGGCCCAGGCTGAGGTATAATCTGAGGTGTGGCTCAGGCAGGCCTTACCCGTTCCTCGTGTTCTCAAACCAGTAACGGTCACCATCCCGCAGTCGCACGAACTGGTCGAGGACAATGGCACTGAAGAGGGGCCCTGGGTCCCCGTGGCTCTCCAGGAGCCCCCCAGGGAGCAGCTCCAGCCGGGACAGGTCCTGGTGGTACAGGGCAGCTGTGGCCTCCAGCACCTGGGCCTACAAAAGGGCAGGAGTGAGTGAAAGGACAGGGTGCCAGCCTGGGGGCAAAGAGGTGGCTCCCAGGGATTAGCCCCAGGGATAATAACAACACTGGCAGGAAAAATAACTGACACATGCATAGCACTACTCTGCCTCAGGCACCACCAAGTGCTTTACATAAGTTAGCTCATTGATGGGAAGCCCTTCACAGATTTAGTGCCAGTTTTATAAATTGGAATAAAAAAGGTATCCAGTCTTCTACTTTTGTACATGACTTGTTCTTGACAAAGTGTGAAAGTTGAAGGGGCAAAATCAGAAAGTGCAAAAGTTGAATGACGAATGATGTGTTATAAGAGGTTTACATATTTTAGAGCTAAATAAAATAAAATCCCCAATTATACAATGTCTTCTAGAGATAGTCTTCGACACTATATTCTCGGCATTTTCTATCTGATCTTTACTTTAGTTCTTTTCCTCATACTTTAAGAAGCACTTGACCAGCTTAACTCCAATGAGGCCCCATTGTAGTTAAAGATTTGCTATTTTTGGTGTGCCTGGTGGTTCCTGTTGTTCTACTGATTTTATAAAGTTTTTGAGCCTCATGCACGTATCACTTCCGTATCATCCTTTTCAATTCTCCATTTCACAACAGTTTTATAAAATAGTAAGGATGAGATGCAATAACAGGCACACAATTGCAGAAACAATGCTGTGCCAAGATGGCAAGGCAACTAAAGTTGTTCTGCTGGCTGGCTGGCAAGGCTGCTCCTGGGTGACAGCTCAGGGTGTGACAGATGACTCCCCAAAGGCAGTTACAATGTCACTGCATGGACGTACAGCTTGTTCCAAAGTCAAAGAGCTTCTATACCCACTCAGGGGGTTGTTTGGAAGAGTAAACAAGATAATGCCTATTAAGTGGCTGGCATACAATAGATGTTCAATAAATGTTTGCTGATCTGAGAAGCCAAAGGCAAATCCTGCTGGTCTGGTAAACTCCACCCTGGTGTGTGATGGGGACAGCGACCTTGGTGAGCCCTGCCCCTCTCAACAGGTGCTTGTCCCTGGTGCCCATGTCTCACTGCCCACCTTCCATGTCTTGGGCTGGTGTGCCCTGGCCCTCCCATCCTGCCCCTTGGGTCCTAACCCCTCCTCACAGTGCCATTGCTCCGGGAGAGTGCAGGGTTGATGTCCTGCCAACGGGTAATGGGAGGCAGGCCCAGTGCTGCCCTGGCCTTGGTGTAAGAGGGCAGGCCCAGATCCCGGCCCCGCTGCAGGCAGCTGGCCAGGTAGTCTGTGCGGGAAACCTTCAGTGGCCCGGGCCAGAAATCTGTGGATGAGATACCAGGGGGTCTGAGAGAGCTCAAGGCCACCACAGAGGCCTCCAGTCCAGGCCCGAGGCTCCAACCAGCCCCAGGGGGACCAGAGCCATGGTCAGTGGGTCAGAAGCTCTCTCAGTGGCAAATGCAGGGCATGCTCCCAGCCCTGGACATCTCCCCTGCCTGATCTGGGGCTCCAGCCAAATCTCCTGCCAGAGTTCAGGGGTCCACAGCCTGCAGAGACAGCCTCAGCCTCACCTCGAAGGTCCTCAACCACCACGTGGTCCTCTCGCTCGGCGATCTGGGAGGCCATGCCCAGCAGCAGTGCGTCCACATCTTCAGCACTTTGTAGGTTTGGATGCTTTGGGGGTGGGGAGAGGGAGAGGGGTGTGGCTGATGGGGCCAGAGATCGGGCAGCCAGGCTCCCTCCATCTCATTGCCCATGTCCCTGAGCCCACCCAGGTCTGCTATCTGCCCCCAGACTGGGCCATCCTCCTCTGCAGATTGATTCCCTGCTCAAGGTGAGTGATGCGCCTATCCAAAGCCCATGATGCAGGGAGACAGGCTTCTACAAGCACAAAGGACCACAAATCTCTACTTCTTCTATCTTAGAACATGTAACAGTGTGGTTGTCAAAGGCACTAGCAGATCTAGGGCTTGGTCCTGGCCCTGTCACTAGCCAACTGTGTGACTCTGGGCAAGCCACAGAGCTCTCTGAATCTCAGCACATTCCCTTTAAAAAACGGGAATCAGCCTGGACTCTGAGGTCTCTTTCAGCTCAGCTCTGTGA
The DNA here is from genome assembly GCA_030035585.1 of Dugong dugon. Taxonomy (NCBI): domain Eukaryota; kingdom Metazoa; phylum Chordata; class Mammalia; order Sirenia; family Dugongidae; genus Dugong; species Dugong dugon. The sequence goes on along the minus strand of CM057472.1, from coordinate 13,293,142 downwards.
CTCTGATTCCACGCTATTCTCTTTTCCCTTTTCCTCCCGCTCCCTTTTCCACAAGAACAAAGTATCTGATCTGCTTTTAAATTAATAGTCAAGGCTCTTCACTTCCACTGGCTTGGCTTGGATGGACAGTCTATCCCTGATAATCTCTCAGAATCACACACACACACACACACACACACACACACACATTCATGCGCTGCCCTAGGTATGTCTAATTGGGAAGTTTCCTTGTGAGGCTGAGATGGCTGGGATACTCCTAGGCCTACAGGGGTTCCAAGGGAGAGGAAGAATCTCGGAGGCAGAAATGAATGTAGAACCACACCTGCACGGGTCCCATTGGTCTCTCACACAGCCCTGACTTTTGACCTGGTCATCTTCAGCATTGGTGGGGGAATGGCTGAGATCCTCCAGAGCTGCTTCGTCCACCCCAGCTCAGATACACACACACACACACACACACACACACACACACACACACGTCACCAGCCCTGACCTCTCGGCTCCAGTAGCTGTTGCAGACTCGGAGAGTTCTGGAGACACTTGAGTTCTGATTGATGACCCCCTGGAAGTGGCAGCTGGCATTTCTGAAATGCAGGGAGCAGGGGAGCAGTGACTGAGGCCATGGGGTCCCAATGTCAGGCATCATTTCTGGTCTCCAAGACTGCAGCCATGGGCCCTAGGCCATTGCCTCCCTGAGGTGACATGTGGTCAGGCCACCTGAAAACCTTGGTAGGTCCTGAACAATCTAACTTTTGGGAGGTCCCCTCCCCCAACATCTGATCATCTAAAAATGTACCAATAACTCATTATTTTATATATATAAACCAAATCCCTTGCCATCAAGTCAATTCTGACTCATCGCGACCCTATAGGACAGAGCAGAACTGCCCCATAGAGTTTCCAAGGAGCACCTGGTGGATTTGAACTGCCAGCCTTTTGGTTAGCAGCCATAGCTCTTAACCACTACACCACCAGGGTTTCTATATATACATACATATATCTATCTATCTACATATATATATGTATATTATAAAATAATTTCAAAGGCACAATTTAAAAATTCCTTTAAAAATGTTTATATATGCAATACATATATACATAAACATTTTTAAAGGAATTTTTAAATTGTGCCTTTGAAATTATTTGTCTATGGATCACTCCATTGCCTATGATTTCTCAGCCATCATCAGGTATACCCAGATGTTCAGAGTAAGATAATCTAACCTACGAATTGTCTTAAATTATAATAAAAATTTTAACAAATAAAGAAACTGGCATGCTTTGTTTCATATACATTTAATTAAACATGTATATTTTTATTTTAAAGTTCTCTTCATAATTTTGGAGCTAATATTATAACCTCCCCCCCCCCGACCCCCTGCCAAGCTTGTAAATCCCAGGCCCTGTACTTATAGCTAAAAATGTCCCCAGTGTAGCGTCAAGACCTGAGGTTGATACTCTGTTGGCCGTGTGACCATCCTCTGAGCCTCAATTATCCCATCTTTAATCAGGGGATTAATATCTACACCAGCTACAGAAGAATGCATATACATACATACATACATACATACATATATACACACACACACATATGCACGCTTCTATATACATATGTATACATATACATTATACATATTAGAAAACATATGTATCTATTTTTTAATTGTTACCCTTCCCTTCTATATTCACCGTTGCCTGAGGGAATGGGCGCTTCAGGCTGGTAATTGGGTCCTTGAGGGCTGATTTTTGTCACCTGACCCTGCGCCAACACACACACATACGCACATTCGAGCCCCCGCCCTCACCTCATGTAGACGCCAGGGGGCACCATGGTGGAGAAGAACTGCTCAGAGGCGGCCAGGAACTCAGGGGAGATGCTGGGGTCCAGAAATGGCTGGTACCCTGGGGGAAGGGGTGAAGAGAGCGGACAGAATTTAGCCCTTAAACCACCCCAGCCTACCGTACACTACCCCCCAAATTCCCAGCATCCCTCCCCATCCCTTACCTGCATACTTTGGGGGCGTTTTCTGCAGGAAACTGGGTAGCCACTCATACAGAGCGATGTTCTGAGGAGCAGGAAGAGGGGTAAACGGAAATGCAGGGAGCGGGGAGGCTCAGACTGGAAAACCTGGCGGGGCGGCGGGGAGGTCCGGAGGGAAGGAGGGGGTAACCTTAGCCCAGGGAAGGCTCAGGTGGGCAGATGAGGGCCAGGCCTGGGCAGTGAAAGGAGAAGCTACTCAGGTGTGGAGGCCTGTCGCCAAGGTGCGACTCTGGGTGGGCCCTTTGAGGAACGAGGGATTTGTAGGAGCCAGGGCTAAATAATAATTACAAACATCTCTTGTACAAATAGCGCTTTGCCTCCTTACAATTTCCAGGGGCTTTCCCTAGACGTTAGCTCTCTGGGGTGGGGGGAACGGGGGTGTCCTCTTCGAAAAGGGTGTGTCTGGGTGAGGGGTGTCTAAGGATGGGGACTCTGCGGGGGTGGGAGTCTCCGGCGGACAGCACGTGGAGGCTCCGTGGGGAGCCGTGGAGGGGGTACGTGCGGCTGACCTGGTAGGTGGCGATGACCCTCTTGCGCGCGTGCTGGAACAGCTCCTCATCCCCCCAGTGCGGGTGCTCGCGGGCCAGCCTCTGCGCCCACAGGTTGTGGTAGCGGAACCACAGCAGCCCCAGCGCCTGCAGGAAGGGCTCGCGGTTCCCTCGCTCCGCCCCGAAGTCTGCATCCGACATGGGAGGCCGGGAGGAGATGGGGGCAGCGTGACCGACGGACGCCCAACCTCGCGGACCCCCACCCGCCCTCCCACGGGCCCCGCGCCCCGGGACCTGTCCAGCGCGCCCCGCCCCCGCGGCCTCACCGTACAGCCCCCGGGACCCGCGCTGGCCCGTGGCGGGGTCGGGCGCGGTCCACATGAGCCGCGAGTCCTGTGCGTCCCGGGGGAAGGCGGGGTCGGGCCCCGAGGCCAGCTGCCCCCCGGAGAAGCTCCGCAGCGCGTCGCTCCAGGAGTGCGAGGAGCCATAGATGGCGCTGCCGTCCAGCCAGCCCGTCACCTCGTTGGTCTGCGGGGGCCGGGCTGGTGAGGGGGCGGCGGAGGGGGAGGGCCAGGCGGTGTCGCGGGTCGGCGGCCGCCTCTCCCCGCCCGGCCTGGGCCCCGCCTGCTTCCCGTGCAGCCCCGGCTCCGCCGCCTGCCTCTCCTTACCAGGTCGCGGGGGTTGCTGGGGCTCTGTCCCGTCTCGGGGTCCCAGCGGCTCCTCTGGAAGGGCAGCACCACGTCCCCGCGCTGCTCGGGGTCGAACACGGGGTCTCCGCGCGGGACGTGGATGTTGAGGAACTCGGCGGGGCAGCCGGGTCTCTCCACACTCACCAGGTCGGAGAGCAAGTGGTAGCCTGCTTACAACGTGGAGGGAGGGTGCTAGGACCAGCTGAGGGCCACTCCCCTTGAAGCGTCGAAAGACTCAGCAGCCATTACGGGCAAGTCCAAGCCTTGACCTCCCTGTCCCCTCCCTTCCCAATCCTCTGTCTGCCCTGGCTGGTCTGTACCTACACCCTGGTCCAGGCTGTTGTTGGGTTGCAAGACTGGCCTTCTCCTGGGTAACTGGGAGGTGCCCAGTGAGTGTGCCTAGGCCAGCAGGCTGGCAGCACCAGCTCCAACATGCCCAGAGGCCTGGCAGCCTTAGTGGGATGTTGAGCACTGGGAGCAAGTATGGGCTTCCTGAATGGCCAGCAGGAGCCGGGCATCCCTGCTGGGCTAGCCACTGACCCTCAGCCACTGGGGTTACTCTACTGGCACCCCATTTTGACCTCTCCTCATGTTTCTGCCAGCATCAGAACCCTGCCCTGAGCCAGTCCCAGGAACCACAGGGACAAAGAGGAACAGGGCCCCCAAGAGAGGCCCTACCAGATTATTTTCATACCTCTACCCACCCCCACCAACCAGCCCAAGATGCAGTGATGCCCCCCATTTCCTTCCCTCACCCCTCATCTTTTTTCTTCCGGGGCAGATTTCTGCCTCTCCCAACTAGACTTCACCTCAGCCTGGATCCTCCCTCCCTCTGCTCCCCACGCCTACCCCTCCCCCATCACCTCCCCCTCCATCTCTCCCCAGTCATTTCTCAGACCCTCCATCACTCCTCTTCCTCACTCCCTGGCCACCATCCTCAGACACAGAGGTGTTCAGCCTACCCCACTGGCCTTTCTCCCCTAGAGGCTGAGGCCCTCACCGAAGAAGACCCCCAGCACTGTGCGGTTTTGTAGTGAGGCCTGCCCAGCAGGGCCCCTCATGGCAGTGTTGCTGATGTCTCGGGGGTTGGGAAGGTGGGGTTCTCCCAAGGGCCGGTAAACGCCATCTGCATAGCTGGCTGGAACCAGGCGCTGCAGCCTAGAGCCTAGTGGGAAGGACAGTACAAGGATGAATCTTCAGGGGGCTCCCTGACCTCCTCTCTCCCAGGCTTCTCTCCGTATCATAGGTCCTAGAACTTTGGAAATGGATGCGCCTTTGCTGGTACCTGCCAGTCCTTGTCCCTCAGCCATGAGTACCCACCCTGGCCTTGGGTCTCTGTCTCTGCTTGGTTCTCACCTACCTTTGCTACCCCATCTGTGCTCCATGAGGTTGTTGTACCATCCATCAAATCGCTGCACCTCCCATGAAATGGAGCTCTGGGACCCTGTGTGAGAAGGGAGAAGAGGGGGCAGCTGTGCAAATCAGTGTGTGAAAGAGCAGGTGGGCCTGCAGGAAACAGTCCTGTGAGCATGGTATTTAGAGATGGAGAGAGTGGGCACCCAGCACAGATGGGGGTAGGATGCAGAGGGGAGAACCAGGGCAAGTGAAGCCCAATGTTTAAGCTGCTCCGTCAGGGAGATGTGGCAGGATACATAAAGGAGCCAGGTGCATGTACGAAGACAAACAGCCCTAGAGAGGAAGAGGGGGCTGGAGGAGAACGGTGGCAATGGGGAAGAGGATGCAAGAGCTGCCCCCTCCCCTCACACCTCCGCTCCCTGGGGGACACAGCAGGACAGAAATCATTCCCAGCCCTAAGACACCATACAAGGCAAGAGCCAGCCCTACCCCACACCTGGGAGGGACATGTCATTCTGTGATCCATCCCTGGGCAGGGGCAGTGTGGGGTGGGGCCCGGCCCTCTCTGGCTGAGCAGAGCCCAGGGCAAGGGTGTGGGCTTATGGGGCTGCAGCTTTGGGGCCTTTTGCTACCCTGGTCTTTTCCCCAGTTTCCTGGGTGGGGTCAGGGACTGAGCTTGCCGTGTAGGTGATGTCACTCCTTCTCTCTTTGGGACATCATGCCCCCATATAATTCCTCCTTTTGACCCCACTGTGCTCTCCCAAAAACTAGGGTCTGTTGGGTGAAGAGCTCAGGTAGTGGGGTGGGCATTTTGGTCAGTAGATCAGATGAGTAGCCACATTCCTTTCTCCATACTAGGACGCAACAGGGCTGAGGCTCCCTTTGCTCATCTCAGAGAATAGAGCAAAGGAAAGGACTCTCACCAGCCAGAAGGAGACCCATCCTCTCATTGTTTCCCCACCACACCAAGGACAGGACCTTAGAGCTACCCACACTGCCCCCACACACTCACCTTAAGGTCATGGGGGGCGGGGGTGACTCAGGCCCTGATGTCTGAGCAAAGAACTCAGCGAAGGGTGTAGGAATTGGGGCAGGGACTAGGGCAGCCACATACATGTGACTCTAAAAAAAGATGAGCTGTGGCAGAACAAGGAGGGCGTGTCTTGAGGAGGGTGTGGGAGAGTGCCTCTTGGGCATAAGAGGAGCAAGACCTGGGGGAGGAAAGGAAAATCCAAGAGCAAGGCAGGGAGAGGTCTGGGAAGGAAGGTGGATGTGCACAGCTCGGGCAAGGGAGAAGCTACAGGGTAGGGGCCATCTCACCATGCTGCTGCCTTCAGCCAGGACGGGATTCCACAGGTTTTCTCTGCTTCCTGCTCTTGCATCTCCCACCACCAATGATCAGGGACTTACTCTTTTTAACCTTGTGGCATCTTAAGCCCACTTCCCTCCTCAGAGACCCACACTACATAGAAAGGCTCCAGATTCTACTAAGGCACTGTCCAAAGCTGAAGGTAGCAAGATGAAACTCTTGTGGATTGAGTTGTTTTACAACATCAGTGACTTCCCATTAGCGTTGGGTCCAATCTTACTCCGAGATGCTCTATTGTCTTACATGTCTATTTAATCTTTTCCTCTTTTGGGTCAGGGACCCTTACTTTATGGGAAAATAGAGAAGATAGAGGAGAGAGAAAGGGTCCCCAAACCACGAGGAATGAAATAGGAAGGCTCCCCAATTCTTTGGATTTGGGGAAGGTTTTTATTCCGTTATCCACCCATACATTCCACAAGCTTGAAATGAAAACCTATGATGTGCCAGACACTGTGTTATCTAAGGACTAGGGATGCAGAGATTAATATGACACAGCTCCTGTCCTAGGGGAGCTCAGAGGATGATGGGTTCCTTTGTCCCAGCCATGTCTCTCCCTCAATCTGTACTCACCCACGGGAGCCCATGGTCCAACCAGGAGGGCCCATACCAGAGCCAGTCGGCAGCGCATGACGAAAATGATAATAGGGCCCAGGTGTTGGAACATCCCAAAATGGAGACCCTAGAAAAGGAGAGAGGATAGAGAGAATGAGCCCCTAGCTGTTCAGGAGAAATCAGGCCAAGGCCTCGGTAGTCCCCTGTGAATCAAGGCCTGAGACTGGGCCAAGGCCACAGTGGGTAGCAATGAGCAGGATGCTCACTCTCTCTCGAGATTCACTCATTCAACAAATACTTAGTGAGCACCCACTTATTATGTACCAGGTACTGATCTAGACACTGAGGATTAAGCAATGAACAAAATTCCTGCCTTCGTGGAATTTGCCTTCTAAGATTAATTTGAAAACCTTGCTTTGACCTAGCTTCCTGCAGAGGTGTTCCTTGGACAGAGCCTTGCTGGGGGCCAGAAGACTAGGCTGAGGTCTCAGCACTGCTGCCAGTTCACTGTGTGATCTTAGGTTAAGTCGCTTATGCAGCCTGGATCTTGGCTTCCTCTTCTGGCTATAGGAGTAAGCATGGCGGCACTGCCTACCTCCCAGCATGGTTGCCAGAATCAATGTGAGAATGGAGTGGAATTCAAAGCAACACCAGTGACAGGTGTTATGCAAATGTGATAGAGCTGTGGTTGAGCCAGAGTCTGGCTCCTCCGGGTGGACTCAGGATGAATGGAGTATCAGGTGCCCATATGTCTGGTGCAGGCTCCTGCTCTGTCTCCCCAGGCCAGGAAACTACACAAGGACAACAGGGAAACAGAGGCAACAGGGGACTCAGGCTGGGACTCCTGGGCAGCACAAGGAGTGACTAAGGCCAGCAAAGACCTCCTAAAGGCAACCTGGAGATTAGGGGGCTCAGGGAAAGCCTCATCTCCAGCCAAACCCTTAGGGCTCCTGCATGGGTTCTCGAATAACAGACAAGGGAACCCTGAGGGTGACCTCCTCCCCACTTCCCATCTCCCATGAAACAAATGAGGAAACCTAGGAACCTAGGCCCTGTCATAACTCAGAAAGCTCAGTATTCCTCTGCTTCATCCCTCAGAGCCTGTCCAGATGCTGGCCTTGGTGTGTGTGTGTGTGTCCTAGGCCTGTGAGGAGGCCTGTGAGGAGCTGTGCCCTGAAGGGTTGAAGCTGTAAGGCTGGACATGCAGAAGTGGCCACAGTCGTCCTTCCCTGATGCAGGATGTCCTGCTCCTTCAGCCCTCGCCCCTATGCCATGTCTTCAGGGTCCTGGGCGCTAAACACCAGTGTAGCCCTCAACCCTGAAAGGCAGGGGGTGGACTCTCTGGCCTGGTTGTGGGGACAACCTGAAGGGGAAGGTAAGTATGCTTAATAACCGCTCCTTGTGAGTGGGTGGCCCTTAACGATTTACACAGCAATATGGGCAGTATCTTCCCAACAACTTGAAAGAAAGGCACGGCCCAGGGCAGGGCGGCAAGGCCCCAGGCAGTGGCAGAGCCAGGGAGAAAACACAGACTCTTTTCTCACATGGCCACCTTCCCAGCCCGAAGTCCTAGAGTGGTGACTCTGGGGTGGTCGCAAGATGAGTCAAGGCCATAGGGATACTAGCCTGGTCCCAAGGGAAGGCTGAACCCTAAAGGCCCAAAGAGATTCCCTAAGCCCAGGCAAGGTAGGCTACCTAACAACCCCAGGTCCGGAACAGCCCAGTCTCCCAAAACCTTGGTGGGGTGGAAGTCGGGCCCCCGGATCTCACCCATTCGGGCCTTAGGCTAAGATCCTAGGCACAGCGGAGCTAGAATTCCCCTTCCCTCGGAAACGTGGTGGAGCTGGGGCTCGCTCCGCCGCGGCCCTGCGCTCAGAACCCCCTCCCCGGGAGCGCCCAGACCCACCGCCAGAGAAGCCCTTGGATCTGACCTGCGGCCACGGCATCCCGGGAGCTCCGGGCTGCGGATTGCCTCTCGCCGGGCTCTCAGCCGATCTCTCGACGCCAGCTCCCTTGCGGCTCCCCCACCAGCTCTGCGCGGGGGCGGGCGGGCCCGGAGGTGAAAAAGGACAGTGGGCCCGGCTCAGAGGCGGAGCGGGGCGGGGCTAGGTGGGGCGGGAGAGGGGCTGACGCGCCGGGGAGGGGCCCGGGGAGCGCAAGGTGAGACGGCGCGGGTTCCTGGGGCTCGGGTGTGGGGGGACGTCCAGTCCGTGCCAAGCGGTGGGCTAATGAGGCCACGTGGGTGGCGAAAAGGGCAAGTTGCCTCTACTGGTCCGGTGGTGGTGGTGGGGGGCGGTGTCCGGTAGAAGGGGAGGTTGAAGAGGGAGTCTCTCCCCAAATCCTCTCCACACTGTCGCCTCTGGGCTCTAGGACCGAGAGAGTCGTTCAACGCCCGCAGGCCTGGCGAAGCGTCAAAGCAAGACAACTGTTCTGAGACCTTCTAAGGGTCGAGATTACTGCCCTCTCGGAGCTCCCCGGGACATCTCAGGTTCCCACCGCCTTAAGAGCCACGCCCGCGTGCGCTGGATCGCGGACTGCAACGCTAGTTTTGCTCTGGAGCCACCCGCGGGAAGGGTACTGGGCCCGGGGTGTGGCGAAGCAGGTTGGGAGGGACGGCGGCAGAGGGGGTAGACACGGAGCGGGGCGGTACCACACTCGCCCCTTCTGTGTCCGAGGCCTGGGGTGGAGGTGGCGGCGGCGAGAGGAGGGAGGGGGCAGCAGCTCCTCAGAGCCTTGGGGGCGATCCGAGAAGGCTGAGGACTTCGAGTGGGAGGACTGGGAAGTACCCTGAACGCGGTTTGTCGGGTCACAGCCTGTGAGTTAAGAGAGGAGTGCGAGCTGGGAAGGGTCCCACCGAGAGAAAGGGCGCGAGCTTTTGTTGCCAGAACGTCGGGATCCAATTCCTCCCCACTCCCATCCCCCGGAGCGCGGCGTGTGAGGTTGCACCAGAAAGAGGCGAACGGCTGCCACGAACGCTTTGTTTCGAAAAGGCGAAGGTAAGAAACAGCGGTCCGAGTGTAGGTGGCTGCGAGGTGTGCCTGCGGGGTCCCAGCGGTCAGAGCTGGTCTGGAGCCGGCCTTGAAGTGCCATCCCCATCCTGGCCCCTAGGGGCGCACTTCCTGAGTCCACCTAGACCAAGCTCTCAGATCAGCTGGTGGTTCTCCAAACAGAAAGTTTGGTAAGAAACCAAGAGGAGGCAGGGAAAGCTCATAAGGCTATAAATGCCACACGGTCTACACGCAGAGAATTTTTATCTCGGCTCAGCTGGATTCTGGATAGTTTGGCTTACCTGATTCAGCACCCCTGAGATCCTTACCCACCTCAGCACTTACTGGGGAATCCTGCCCCAACTCATTTTTCAGACCCCGTTGTTTCTCCACCTAACTCCTCCTTTGCTGAATCAACATACACACGCACACCCGCACGCACACCTTCCTTGGAGAGGAGAGTCTTGGACAGGAGTTTCTCCCAGGGTTCTACCAGCCAGCTAGAGCTATAAGCTTTTCATGGAGTCAGCCCCAACCGGAGAAATAAATCACCTTCTGGTAGCTGTGCTTCACCAATTAGAGTTCATGGTGACTCCGGACATGTCACCCCTCCCCCACCTCTTTGTAGAGAATTGGTAGTCCTTATTCTGTGGGTTCTGGTAGATGGGTGAGATAGGCAGGGGGAGACTTCTGGAGGAAGATACCATCAAGCTACGAGAGAGGTCATCGGGCACTAACCAAACCCTTAACTAACTTTGAATGCTGAAGACTGGAGTTGTACTAGGCTGAGTTTTCTTAAAGATTGTAACTATATCTCTTGCCCACCCCTCATACTTACAAGGGAACCCGACTTCATCCTGGGGTAAGTGGGGATTAGTTAACTGTGTCTGAAATAGATCTGGGAATGAGAAAAGGCTTCAGTATTTGAAATCTTCCACCGGCCAGGTGAGAAGGAAGGACCCTGAAGTGTGGGGACTGGTCCAGCCCAGTGAGAAATCACCACCATTTTGTCACAGGGTCCTCTGATGGAGTGTTCTAGGTGTCTCTGTTACGGAGAATGAGGGAATCTGTGTCTCTGTGTTTTTAGGAGCTTATATGTATGTGTCTGATTGTATCTTAGAAATGTCTGCATATTTATACAAATGTACATTGTGTATATATGCAAATCATGGTGGTCAGCTAGGGGACAAGTGGGCCTAGTGAATGCTGACATGGGATTGTCTGAGATCAGAAGAGATCCTACTGTCAGACTCTACTTGTCAAGCCAGGGAGGAAGGTGTTCCAGAGGAAAACACAAGCTTTGTAGGAAAAGCCAGATTGCTGGGTGTGGAAACATTTCAATTCAGTCCCACCTCTTCATGCAGGAGGCCTGACTGTTTAGTAATGAAAACCAAACTCGAATCAGAGTCATGGAAAATTAACTTTAAATTAGGCAGTGTCGATTAAGGAAAACCTAAGTTATTAAACTGGACAGGAAAAAATTAGGAAATGTAAACTTTATTCACAGGCTGTCTTTTTTTTTTTTTTTTTTAATTGTTGTAAAAATCACCAACTGTCTTTTTGCTTAGTCATCTCTAATAAATATTTTGGAGAATTAAAAATAAGTTAACGTTGTTCTTCTATGCTTAAGGTATGGAAAGCTTTTGTTAGTGTTTCTTTGAAGCACCATGTTAATAGAGATGAGTCATTCTTATAAAAATATTTTATAACCTCCCTTTAAAATAAAGGCAGGTATAATACTAATAATATGTAACCCTGACCAAAGTAAATTATGTTATTTATTGTTTGCTTATATTGCAAATATTAGGTTTTGAAATTTCAGCATGTAAAATTTATTCATGCTATTAGCAACCTTGCTTTATCTTCCCATCTTATTAACCAATATATTTTACATTATATAGCCTTCCTCCTACAGCCTTTTTTGAAAAATGTAATGGCTTCTGTCTAGGTGCTGTAAATAAACAATTCTTAGCTTAATAATCATCTGCCTTAAATATCACTACCACAAATTTTACAAGTTAATTTCATCCACAAATTCTTAGTTACTCGTCCTCAGCTAGGGTTGAAATACATGTTTCTGATTCAATTAAACATGATCATTCATGCTCAAGTCTTCACTAGTTCTGGAGACTCCAACTATGAGAAGAAAATTTTGTGCAGTCACTACAAATTGATGGAGGTGGTCAAACCCCTCCCTGCCCAGTCCTTAAGCCCGGCACTGGTGATACTCAATTACTGTTGAATGGAAACATGCAGAGAATGAAGTGCAGTTATAGGGCAATGAGGAAGCGTAGCGCCATCTTGTGTGTGAAATCAGAAAGAGCCACTCAAAAGGAAAGCAACTCATTCATATAGTCATTTTTTTGGTATATATCCAGAGCCTGATTACTATATGCTATGTGCAGGGGATGCAAAGATGGAAAGACAAAGCCTCTTTCCTCAAGGAGCTTAGAGTCTAATGGGGGAGACAGATGTTCCGACAATTACAGTACAATGTAATCGTTGTGATCATGGATGTGTGTTCAAAATGCAGTCAGAATGTTAGAGGTGGGAACATCCAAATAGGCCCCATGGCATCAGAGGAAACTTCACAGAGGAGGTAACACAAGCAGAGACTTGAAGAGTGAAAAGAAGTTTGCCAAAAGGGTGAGAACATTCTAGGCAGGAAATAGTATATACAAGGGCACTGAGGCTTGAAAGAGCACGTCATATTGAGGGAGAGGCAAGTAGTTCAGTACTGTTAGAGATTCGCCTGCGGAAAAAATGAAGACGCACAGCTAAGTGGGACCAGATCATGGTGGACTTTATGTGTGTTGGTGAGAAGATTAGATTTTCCCAGAAATCATTACGAGCAGGGAAGTAACATGATTATGCTTGCTTGTTAGAAAAATTATTCTGCCACCAGGCAAGAGGTGATGAAACTAAATTAAGGCAGGGGTAGCAAGGATGGAAACGTGTGAATGGTTTCAAGAAATATTTAGGAGGTAAAATGACACAGGTTTCTGGTTTATTTGATTGACAGGGTGGTGATGCCACCAAAGAGACAAAGGATAAAAAGCAGGATAGGAACAATGAAATCAGTTTGGGATCTGTTAAATTGGAGGCATCAGTGGAACATCCAAGTGAAAATGTTCACTGCATAGATGGCCAGGTAGGAGATCTACCTGGAGACATAGATTGGAGAGCCATCAGCCATGGCAATGAATGAGATTGCCCAGGGAATCTGGAAGAGTGATAAGAGAAGAGAACCAAAATGTAATCCTGGAGAGCATCAACATTTAAGAGAGAGGAGGAAGAATTAGAAGAGTCAAGAACAGGATGGCCAAAGGCAGGAGACCCAAGAGAATATGGTGGCAGAGGCCCGAGGAGAAGTTTGAGGAAAGAAGGAGTGGTCCACGGTGTCAGATAACACAGAGAGGTCAAGAAGGATGAAATGTGAAAACTGCCCTTTGGATATAACACTTAGTGACTTAATGGGGAAGGTCGAGACGGGGAGAAGCCAGATTGCAGTGGGTTGAGGAGATGAGTGAGTGAAAATACCAGTATAGACTATTCTTTCAAAAAAGCCTGGCCATGAAAGGGAGAGAGTCAGACACGGTAGTAGCTGGAGGGGACCCAAAAGTGTCAAGACAGAAGGTTCTTTTTGTCTTCTTAAAATGGGAGAAATTTAAGCATATGCTGGGGGAAGGAGCCAGCAGAGAAAGAGAAGCTGGAAAACTATGGATGGTGAAAGAGAAAACTGATGAGAAAGGGGATGGAGAAGGCAGGCAGGACTGGAATGCAGAGCCCACAAGGATGGATTCGCAGCATTGGAGAAGGAAGGGACACCTGTTCCTCTGAGATGGGGGCGGGGATTGAACAGTTAAGAAACAAAAAAAGCAAAAACTTCATGTTAAAAATGAGACTCAGAGGTTATGTGACTTGCCCAAAAGACAGGACTAATAACTAAATGTATCTTCCTCTCTCTTTGTCTGACACCATGCTATCCCCACAGAAAGGTGGACAGCTTGGAAGAAGGGCAGGCTAAGAGCTAGGGTGTATTGTAGGAGAATCACAGCATATAGAACTAGAAGGTACTTGGATATCCAACTACAGATGAAGAAAAGAGGACCAGGGAAGTTGTCACTTGCCTGTCCGGTGTTACAAAATTAGTCAGTGAAGAACTGAAACTAGACCTAGAACTGATTCCAGCCCAGGGCTCTCTCTCTCCAAGGATTGCAGAAAGACATAAAAGGAGTAATGAAATGACCCCTCCTTCCCAACCTGGTAGCTTCAATTTATTGATATTACTCTGTTCCAGGCACTATTCTTAGCATTTTACATACATAATATCATTTCATACTCACAACGATCCTATGAGGTAGACATTACTCTCCTCATTTTTCAATAAAGGCAAGTCTCTGTAGAGGTTAAGCGACTTGCAAGAGGCCAAGGCAGAACCTAGGGCTGTTGACTCCAAAGCTTATTCTTTCACTGTACTGCTCAACAAGACCCCATAGGGTCAGACTATAAGCTGTGGAACCTTCTGGGCAAACTGAGACCCTGGTACAGATGACACTTAAGGAAATGAGCAAAGCTGGGATCTTCGATTCTAACATGGACTTTTCCCCTACTTTTTAACATCTCTGAAATTGGGGTGTGTCTTACAAGCAATGGCTATCGTGGTTTAATTGACAGCATTGTTCTTTCTTTGTTGTACATAAAATAATAGTGTATCTTGCAATCTATTCTGTCTTAGATTTAACAACATAGTGAGTGCAGGTACCATTTTCCAACCTCCTGTCTGCAAAGGGAAGGTGGAGGCCAAACTAGCTGAGATCAGGGGAGGGGCAGAGAAGACCAAAGCCAAAGTCTGAGATGAAAGGAGGCCTGGGGATCTGAGCAGAAGAGAAGGGCCAATGTTGGTGATGTGTGGAGAGGACACCTGGCCCCAGCACTGTGCCTGGTGGAGGACGAGTGATCTTTCAGTGCTTACTGAGGTGAATTCAGTTAAGCGCAGTGGTTCTGGACTTGCTGGAACAGCAGCCAGGGTGCCTGAGAAAGCTGGACAGACCAGTGTGGGTGGTGCCATGTTTGGGAATCAGCCCTCTGATGATGTAGCTGAATTCCATACTTAGCACAACTGTCTGGCCTTTGTTCCTTTGGGGACTGTGGAAGAAAGCCAGTCTTCTTGTAATCTGTCTTATCTTTCACCCCTATGCCTTCACTTGGTAGTAAATACAGCACTTTATTTATTTTTTAATTTTTTTATTGTACTTCAGGTGAAGGCTTACAGAACAAATAGTTTCTCATGAAACAGAAGTACACATGTTGTTTTTTGACATTGGTTAACAACCCCACAACATATCAACCCTCGAACTTCTCAACCTTTTTTTTTTGGTGAAAATACACATAGCCAAAGATACACTGTTTCAAAAATTTCTACAGGCACAGTTCAGTGACACTGACTACGCTCTTCGAATTGTGCTGTTATTCTCACTTAAGATGAAGGCTTACAGAACAAAATAGTTTCTCATTTAACAGTTACTACAAATGTTGCCCTGTGACAGTGGTTAACAATCTCACAACACATCAACAATATCCTTACTCAACCTTGGGTTCCCTATCACTAGCTTCCTTGTCCCCTTCTGCTTTCTGGAAATACAGCAGTTTTTATGTTCTGTGATCTCTCTGCTTGTGCTATAGGCCTGAGGGAGATAAAAGAAAATTATCTTTCTTAAGACAGTCTCAGAGGAAACAGAGAAGCCTCAAGGGTGGTGGTGCTGCTGATTTAAGGGACCTAGGGGTTAGGAAGGGACCATGGGGCAAAAGAGACTGATTGCTGAGACCCTCATTCTGTCAGAGCCAGGATATGGGGCCGGGGGTGGGAGGGGGCTGCGGGGCAGTGGAATGGCAGGGACAGTGGAGTCTGGTGAGGCACTGAAATGTCAGCTCCAGAGAAGAGGGACCTGGTCTGTTTTATTCTCTGCTCTGTCTCCAGCACCAAGAACAGTGCCTGGTACACAGAGGACACACCATAAATACGTATTGTTCTGTGCAGCATCTCCCTCCCTGGCACACCCTCACCAAAATGGCTGCTTTGGGACACACGTTCCCCTTCTATGCTGGCCCCAAGCCGACCTTCCCGATGGACACCACCCTGGCCGTGATCACCACCGTGTTTCTGACGGCACTAGTCACCTTCATTGTCATCCTGCCTGGCATTCGGGGCAAGATGGTGAGAAGCAAACCTGGCCCTGGGGTCCCCAGCCCCAGAAAGACCTCAGCCTCCGGGTGGGGGTCTGGTCTCCCTGACTACCACAAGCTCAGGAAAAAACTCCAGCTGAGAAAGGTTTTCACACCACACCACACCCCCCATTCACTGATTCAGGAGATCATTAGTGAGCACCTACTATGTGCCAGACAAGCTCACCTTCCTTGACAATATGATCACAATTTTAGAGGCACCCCCACCAAATTTGGCAAGAAGAAGGGTGGACTTGGAGGGAGGGCGCATCTTACTAAACCCACCCACTCTGTGACTCAGAGGCTGTTCTGGCTGCTGCGGGTGGTGACCAGCTTATTCATCGGGGCTGTGATCCTGGGTGAGTGCTAAGCGCAGCTGACTTGGGCAACTGCCTTCATCCCATCTAGTTCCCCAGGTCTGCTTCTCCTCTCCAGGCTTTGCTCCCCCACAGCAGTCCCTTGTTTCAGGCTGACCTTCCAGACCCTGTCCACATGCCTCCCGCACAGTGGCGTCATGCCCTCACTCTCACCCTTGCCCTGAGGGGTGAGGGCCCCTGGGGAAACCATGCTGGAGGCATCTCCCCAACCCTTTCTAGCTTTATTCAGGGGAGAGCAGGCCAGAATAACCATCTGTGGGGAGAGGACCTCTGGAGACAGGAACAGAGGAAATGGGGGAGGGCTGCTTGCTTTGCTCTGGTGATTAGGCAGACAGGAGAGATGTCTCAGTGTTGAAGTTGCGTTTGAAGTTACCGTTTGTTGTGTTAATGCTTCCTCTCCTAGCTGCCTGAGTGGCTCTTCCTAAATGGCGGGGGGTGGGGGACAAGCAGAGTGTGACCAGGGGAGATCTTGGACTCTGACCCCTTTGTCCATCCCGTATATTGTTTATGGATTTAGCAAGCACCAGACCCTGCCTGGGCTACTTACTGGGTATGCAATTAACAGTAAACCAAACATGGACCCGTTGTAGTGGCCAAACCCAGTGATGGCCAAATCCCACATGTCCCTGAGTTCCCACATGTCCACCTCCCCAAATGCAGCTGTGAATTTCAGTTCTGAGTGGTCTGTGGGCCAGGTCAGCACCAATACGTCATACAAGGCCTTCAGTACTGAGGGGATCAGCGCCAACATTGGACTGCAGGTCGGGCTGGGAGGAGTCAACATCACACTCACAGGTGAGGCTCTTACCTGAGAGGGAGGAGAAGGTTCTGCTGTGTGTCTTTGAGATCTATGTTGGGTGTGTTCCAAACAGCTACAGGATATCTGGCACTGATGTGTGGGTGGTGGGAGGAATGGAAGGGAGGAAAATTCAGAGGCCTTGGAAGCTGCCTTCTCTCACCTGAGACCATCTGTTGTCCCTCTGCCCAGTGTGGGTGAGCCCCTGTCCAGGTGAATGCCCACACTCTGGCCCTGGGGTCCCTGCTGAGCCCAGCTGACCGTTCCCTAGGGATCCCAGTGCAGCAGCTGAATGAGACCATCAATTACAATGAGGAGTTCAGCTGGCGCCTGGGTGAGAACTACGCCAAGAAGTATGCAAAGGCACTGGCGAAGGGGTTGCCCGACCCTGTGCTCTACCTGGCTGAGAAGTTCACCCCGAGCAGCCCGTGTGGCCTGCACCACCAGTACCGCCTTGCAGGACACTACACGTCGGCCATGCTGTGGTGAGTGTTGGAAGGGGTGGGGGGATGGAGGCCCTGCTGGCTTAGACCCAGGATTGAGGTTTTACCCAACCCTCCTCTACTCATGTGAAAGCCCCTGGTGGGACAGACAGGCTGGCACCAGTCTCCATGGAACTTGGCTGGGAAGCCCATGGGCAGGAATCCCTACCTCATATCTTTGGGGGCATCCTTGGGTCCCTGAGCCTCCACCAGCAGGTGGAGGTGCCCGGGCCAGCCCTCAGCAGGTTCTAGCTCTCCAGGGTGGCATTTCTCTGCTGGCTGCTGACCAACGTGATGCTGTCCATGGCTGTGCTGGTCTACGGTGGCCACATGCTGCTGGCCACAGGCGTCTTCCAGCTGTTGGCACTGCTCTTCTTCTCCATGGCCACTTCACTTAGCCCTCCCTGTCCCCTGCACCTGGGCACTGCCACGCTGCACACTCACCGTGGGCCTGCCTTCTGGATCACGTTGACCACAGGTGAGGCCCAGCCCTGAAGACAGGCACTAGAGAGCTCAGGACAAGGGAGGAAGGGCCAAGGACTGTCATGTTGCGGGGTTGAGGGTCTGCCTCTGGGAGCTAGGGCTGCCTTTCCCATCTTTAAGACCCCATCCCTCTTAAATCTCTCATCTTCTGGTTTTCTCTCCTCGATTCCGCTTCCCCTCCCTCCTCATACATGCCGCGCTCCTGCATCTTCTCTCTGTCTCTGCCAGGTCCCTCATCTCCCAACTCTCTCCACCCAGCTCCTTCCTAAACTTCCAACCCCAAGTCCCCTCCTTCCTCCTCCAAGCATCCTCTGTGCCCCCAGTCCTAGAGCCCTCCTCTGTCCCTGCTTCAATAGCCCTAAACTGTCCTGCAGTTTCCTCTCATGTCTTGTCCCTGGGTCTGCCCCTGTGCCCTTCTCCATGCTTCCTCCTCTGTGCTCTCTTCTCAGAGTTCATTCTCTCTCTCTGTTGAGATATAACTGAAAGAGCACTGAGCTTGGAGTCCAGAAAGTCAGAACAACAGAGCCACACCAGCTGTATGGCCCTAAGCCAGTCACCTCTCTGAGCCTGAGTTGCCCTGAAGCAAGGATCCTAGGTCTTCCTTAGACTTGTCCAGATGCTCCTAGGAGAAGATGTCCTTGGGACGGGATTACTGGCACTAAGGTGGGACACCTGTTGCCCTTGTCCCCAGGACTGCTGTGTGTGTTGCTAGGCCTGGCCATGGCGGTGGCCCACAGGATGCAGCCCCACAGGCTAAAGGCTTTCTTCAACCAGAGTGCAGGGGAGGACCCTGTGCTGGAGTGGAGTCCTGAGGAAGGAGGACTCCTGAGCCCCCGCTACCGATCCATGGCTGAGAGTCCCAAGACCCAGGACGTCCCTCTGTTAGGGGCTTCCTCCAAGGTGTGCTGCAAGGAGGAGCACCCCAAGGAGCCTGACTGTGCCCTATAATCATCTTCCGACGGCCACCTGGACTTCTGATTGGGCTCCAGACTTCATTGGAGCCCAGTAAAAGCACCAGAGCCACCCACAAGTGGGTGCATCTAGCCCCCAGCTCCAATCTGTCGGTGGATAGAAAGAGGGTGCTCTACCCACTGATGTTATAAAAGAAAAAAAGCCCGTGAGGTGCTGTACAGACATTCCGCACGCACATAATCCTGTTGCATGGTGAAAACGAAGCAGGGAGCTGCCCGCGCTTCTTGCACAGCAAGCCTGCCTTTCCTTGCTGCTTTGCCTCTTTGAGTGCCCTTGACATTCACTGAAACCCAACTTCACATATGTGTGAGGGGGGATTACAGTGTCATTTTCATTTGGTCCCTCTCATCCCTCTACACCTCTTGTTTTCCTTTTTCCTGGGCCTCTTTTATTCTTCCTTTATTTCCCTGCCTTGTGTGACCTCTTGGTGCCGTGAAAGCACTATGTAGAGACCAAACTTCTCCTCCCAGGTCTCACGTTAACCAACTATGCCACATGCTCTTTGAGCTTCACTTTCTAGATTTGCCAAATAAGATTGTAATGCTTGCCAAGGATCTAGAAAACTCCAGGATTTACATTTTTATGCCTTGCTGACGTCTACCTAGTCCCTTAGACATCACCCCCAAAAGTAGCCAAGTGCGAGGAGTTAGTGAATAAACTCCAAAACGCTATTCCTCCCCCATCCACTCAGATCAGAGTGAGCCGCGGCTCAGGCACATGCTAGCTCCGGTCGGTTCCCCTAGGGCCCCACTAGAGGGCGCCCCTCTGCCAGAGCTTTTCCTAGATTACGCCCGCGTCTCCTAAAGGAGAAAATCTGCTTTCCGGCTTCGCAGCAAGGCAGAGTGTATTAGGCTGTCTCCCAGCGAAACCTCCCCAGAGCGCGTCCCCAAGAGCGTGGAGAAGCCACGGAAATTAAGGAAAAAATGTTTAAAAAAAAAAATAACCACAAAAGAAAAGAAGTTTATTTACAGCTCATCCTGGGAGACTCTTTCCCGGGGGCTTGCGGCGGTGTCTCGGGTCCGAGGCTGCCTGCCCTTCCCTCAGGCGCCCACAGCGCCGTCTCCCTCCCCGAGCTCCCCCGGTCCAGGCCCTGAGGGCACTGCTTCCAGGCCTGCACGGGCCTAAGGCGGGATAGGAGTCTGGGACTCCGTCGCTTTCACAGGTGAGTGATAATCTGTGAATCCGGATCCTCGGACTGCTTGTGCAGAGGGCTGCTGAGGATGAGAGGCGAGCCCCCTCTCGCCTGGCCTGCAGGGTCCTTGTCGCTTCGGTCCAGGAAGGTGAGAAGAGCGCTGGGCCGCGCGTAGTGGAAACCGACTACCGCCCCTCCGAGGAGGAGACACAGGATGCCTGCGGCGACGGGGACTGGAGTAAAGGGGGCAGCCAGGGCTCGAAGCCAGAAGCCGGCCCGCCCTCTCCCATCTGTGGGTTTCCTTTCCCAACACACACACGCTCACACACATTGCAGACAAACCTTTAATACGGATTATATGAGGCACTCCTTCGCGCACTGACTGGGGCAAGATACTGAGCCCTTCTGACGCCCCTCCCCATCCTCATCTGTAAAATGGGCAGGATAGAATAGTGCCTACCTCTACGAAATGAACTAATGAGAGAGGCAAACTAGATAGGAGATGTGAACGCATTTTGTAAGCCGGAAAGCGCACACCAGGCGCAAACCCCGTCCCCACCTGCCCTCCCCGGCCCGGCCCCGCGCCCCAGTCCTCACCGATGGCTAGTGTGACCCAAAAGGCTGCCCCGTAATGAGCGGTGAGCGTGGCGGAGCCGAGGCGCAGCGGGCAGAAGGGCGCGCTGGAGATGGAGGCGAAGGCGAAGACCGCGAAGAGCGCGCTGGCGCCGGTGGTCAGCAGCGCCAGGCCTCCGTGGAGCGGGACGGGCATGGAGAGCAGCGCGTTGGAGAGGAGCCAGAGGCAGAACGCCACCCTGCGGGGAGACCGGTCGCGCCGTGAGCGGGGAGGACGCGCCCCGGCCCCACCCGGGAGACTCTGGAGGGAGGAGACCACTCCAGGTCTGAAGGGGGGCTTTCCTGCACCTGTCTCGTTGAGCTAGAGCCCAGCGAGCCAAGAAGGGGCTGTTGAAAGCAGGTTGCTAATTACTGTGCGAAATTCTTCGAGACGGTCGGGGTCCCTAAAGCCTTGCCCGGCTATGTCCCGAGCCCAGCGCGGAAGTCCGAGGCTTGGATGGCAGAGGCAAAGGCTTAGGGGAATCTCCGGGGGAGAAGCGGGCTCTAGGCCATTGCTGGGTCTTTCCCGATTCCGACGGTCTGTGTGGACCTCATGACCTTCTGACTTGGTGAGCGCTGGACTGTAACTGGAGCGCGCCTGCCAGGACCCTATCCCCTCTTCACACAGAACCCCTATTCCTCCGGACGCGCGCGCGCACACACGCAGGACCTCCCTCCAGCCCTCACCAGAGCAGGGCCGAGGCGTAGTGTCCCGCCAGGCGGTACTGCGGGTAGAGTCCGCAGGGGCTGCTCGGAGTGAACTTCTCCGCTAGGTAGAGCACCGGATCCGGCAGCCCCTTCACTCGTGCCTTCGCGTACTCCTGGGCGTAGTTCTTGCCCAGACGCCAGCTGAACTGCTCGTTGTAGTTGATGGTCTCGTTCAGCTGCTGCACTGGGGTTCCTGCGGAGCGCGGCGGGGTTATGGGTCAGCGCGCGTTTCTGGGCTGGGGCAACTGGGCGGATTCGGATAGGAAAGTGGGGATGGGGCGCCCATGGCGGGAGAAACGGGTTTGGCGGAGGCTGGCAAAATGCAAATCCACGAAAGCCAAAAGCTATTTGAGCCTGTAAGACCTAGGAGGTCCTCTAACTGCCCCCCACCACGTTCCCCCAAACCCGAGTCGGCCAGCCCCAGCCCCCTCACCTGTAAGTGTAATATTAATGCCGTCCAGGCCCACGTGCAGACCGACACGGGCCCTGACACGTGCAGCACTGAAGGCCTTGTAGGACGTCGAGGTGCTGACACTACCCACGAACCATTCTGCGCTGAAGTGCACGGCTGTGAGGAGAGGCACATGGTGGGGGGGGGGGGATGGCATTAAGATGAGTGATGATGGGAGATGGGACACTGTGCAGAGAGGTGGGGGGTCTAGGGATCCAGTGTGGCGTGTATAGTTAGGGCAGAGGAGTGGGCACCAGAAAGAACCCGTAGAAGGGGGAGAGTGATCAGGGACCAACCCCAGCTCCGCATTTTCCCCGCGGATCTCTGCTCATCTCCCGCCTCACCTCAGGTCCTCTCCCACCCTGCATCACACACTCACCCACAATTTCAGCGCCGATGAACAGACTGAGAATAATTCTTACCAGCCAGAACCAGCGCTGCGGGAATAGGCACCAAAATCAGGCCTAGGCATTGAGCAACCTGAGCCCCCAAGACCTCCCATGACCCCAGCCACCTTCGCTCTTTAGAGCCCCTGCGCCTGGACCTCTTGCTCCACGCCCTTTTCCCAGTCACATTCCTAGTATTTTAAATGTAAGTCAGAGACCCGACGGCCTCGGTGCTTCCTCTGCTCGACTGAGCACCCCCAGCCGGACCCAAGTGGCGGTACCTGCGCGGCCGCGCTGGGAAGTTTCCCATTCCGCTGAGCCTCACAGCGATCTGACCCGACATTCCAGCCTCAGGAAGCGAAACCCCAAAAGCTATTTGAGCCTGTGACTCAAATAGCTTTTGGCTTTTTGACTCCTATGACTTCACGTTTGCTTTCCCTGAAAGTCCTTCCTGGTCCAACATTTCTGATGTTTTCTGGTCATGCACTTCTGCCTCCCCAGTAGCTTTTCCGGTCTACAGCGCAGCCTAGGCGCCTCTGCCTTGCGCTCTCTCACCCTCTTCGCTCCAGCTGTCTGGCTCTGGTCCAGCCTCCTCCTCGGGTCACTGCTTGGTGGGGCTCAGTGAGTGCAGAAGTGTTAGGCAGGCAGGGGTCACATCCCCCAGGAGAGGGAGGCTCCAGGGCCTGGTCACCAAGGAGGGGAGGAGACGGGAACCTAGCCTCTCAAAGCCCTGTAGGTGCACCAGTTCCCGGCGAAACCAACACAAATCAAGAGGTAAGCGTGCAGGGTCCTCCTGAACTTGAAAAAACCACAACCTAGGTTGGGGGATGGTGAGGGGGGAGTCTAAAGAAATGCACCCAGTGTGCTACAACTTCCAGACGAGTGCGGGATGGGGACACCGGTACTTGTGCGCCTCAACCAAGCGCACAGGGGAAACACAGCAGCCTGAGCGGCTGGCTGCCTGTCCTAACGCAGAAGGTCATCACCAGAGGAGGATGGGGATGGAGCCGCAGTTCGGGAAGAGGCAGGAGATCAGGCAGCACCTGACGCCTAGAATAAGCCACGGGATTGCTGCACTGGGCGCCGACTCTGCAACAGCTCCTGTAACACCCCAGCGGGGTCTGTCTCCAGGATGCCTTGGGCCGGGGGCTCTCTCTGTGAGGAACCCGCACTCGGTGCGCCACACTTAGGTGTCTGCTCCACCTGTGCCTCAGTTTGACCACGAGGCCCTTGCCACAGTCTAACCTGTCCTGGATCCCCGAGAGACAAGCTGCCACGACGCCCCCCACCTCCAGACCCGGGCTTCTAGCGCCCCCTTACTGAGCGGCCGCGGATCCCGGGCAAGATGAGCAGGAAGCTGGCGGCCAAGGCCAGGAACACCGGAATGACGATGAGCAGCGGGACGCTGAAGCCGGCGGCACGCCGGGGCCGCGGGTAGAAGGGTAGCTCGCCGTCCCACAGGGTCATGCTGCGACCCGGCGGAGCGCTGCGCGCCGGCTGGGGAGCTAAATCAACAAGGAGGGAGGAGAACGCCTACTTGTGGTCTGCAGCGCAGTTCCGCTTCCCTTTCCCCCCCAGGGTAGGCTGCCCAAGTCCGAGCCCCGCGGGCTGCCCTCGAGCGCTCTAGGTTAGCGGGCTAGCGGGTTTATTTCTCAGTGAAGATGGCCGGTTATTATCCGGACTCTGTGGGCTCGCGCCGCGTTTGTAAGGAGCGTGGGACCCGGATCCTTTTTATAGCAGCGTGGGTGGCGGGCTGCGCGGGTGTCAGGGCTTGGTACTGAGGTCTGGGCGGGAAGAGGTCATGCAAATGAGGGGCGGAGGCCGCTATGCAAATTAGGGAAGCCCCGCCTTCGCAGCAGAAAGGCCGCCCCAGGGTCCAGGTGCTCACACCTGGCGCTGGTTTGGCCTGAGAGGACACCCGCGCGCCGGCGAGTCTGAGGACCCAGACAGGAGGGTGAGAGTGCGGCCCGGGAGGTTGAGGAGCTGGAGCGCTGGGTGGAGGGCCGGGAGCAGAACCAAGAAAAGAAACGAAGCTTCCAATCGGAAATAGGACGTCTGAACCCGACCGAGGCCCTAAGCCAGAGGCTGGACCAGGGTTTAGCGCCTGACCTCCTCAGCCCTCGCCTTCCACCCAAGCAGTTGTTTCGGGGTTTCCTCCCACTTACCGCGCCTCACACAGGCGCTAACTGGCGGAGGAGTGCTGTGTGTCCCGGCTCCAGCTCCCAGCTCACTTCCCTCCTTCCCTTCCCTGTCTCCTCTAGAAGTGCTTGGTGCCTAGGGGTTAAGAGGAGAGGGGAGGATTCGAGGCTGTGGGCGCGCGCTGGGAGGCTGGAGGCAGGTCCTTCCAGGGCTGACATGCCCTACGGGACTCGTGCCCCTTGGGTTCCCGTGGCGGAGAATAGCTTTCCGACGGGGTGAGGGCTGGGGAACAGCATCAGTGCCTCCAGGGCTGCTAGGTGTCCTGGAAAGAGTGGCGGGCAAATGCGGGTCCTCAGTGATGCTTCTGACAGCTTCGTTCCAAAAGTGGAAATAGTTGGCGCCACCTCCTCCTGTGCTGACTGTCGGCATCATCGGAGCCGGCAGTGGGGTTGGGTGAGGACGCCGGCTCTGTGTCCCTCACTCCCCAGGCCTGAGGGTAAGCATGCTTCGCGCAAGGCCAGTCGCTTTGGTGTTCCTGGGAGCTCTGCTGACGGGACCCCTGGGCCCAGCGGGTAAGTACCAGGCTCCCCTGGCTGCCGGATGCCAGCCGGTATCCCTGGGAGTGGAGCAAGGGAGAGGGGCAGGCAAGCCGCTCCCAGAGGCTGGACTGTCTGGTCAGATCGCTGCGCGGCTCAGCCTGATGGGAAGCCTCCCAGCGCCGCCGGGCAGATACCGCCACTTGGGCCCCCGGGTGGGGATGCTCGGCGAGCTGGGGAAGCGCCGAGGCCGTCGGAGTTCTGAGGGGTCGCAGGGAAGCTGGCACCGACCGAGCTGCTCTCTGAGCCCACAGGCGGCCAGGACGCACAGTCACTGCCCTGGGAAGTGCAGCGCTATGATGGCTGGTTCAACAACCTGAGACACCACGAGCGAGGCGCTGCGGGTGAGTCTTGGGGCTCTGGCGGGCGGGGGCAGACGGCTGGCGGAGGCAGGGGCGCGGGAGCCAGCGCGGAGAAGCTGGGAGAGCGCGCCGCCCGCCGTCAGCTGCCTGCGCAGCGCATTCTCCTGCACTCGTTGGGCTAGGAGACCCTGGGGAGAAGAGGTCTGGGCGGGGAGGAGGGAGTACGGTGACATTTGTAAGTTTCGTGGGGACGGAGTGTCCTGACAGATTGCCGCCCCCTGCCTCCCGCAGGTTTCCGGCTGCAGCGCCTGGTCCCAGCCAATTACGCGGACGGAGTGTATCAGGCTCTCGGGGAACCTCTGCTGCCCAACCCGCGCCGGCTCAGCGACGCCGTCACGCGTGGGACAGCAGGACGGGCATCGCAACGCAACCGCACGGTGCTGGGGGTCTTCTTTGGTAAGGGCAAAGGTGGGAGGGGGGAGAATCACTGGGGTCGACCTGGCGCTCAGCTCACCGCCTAGGGAGAGGGGCTCTGAGGCCACTCTGCAAGTCCCAGGAGACCGACACGCAATCCCCAGCCACCTCTTCCCCCCAAGTAGCACTTGGAGTCTGTCTTCTCTCCTTCTTCTTCGTGAAAGGATTTGGGGATGTTGATGCAGGGGTGTTTGCTCCTCAACTTTTTCGCTTACCCTTACCCCAAACCCAGGCGTACCACTGGCCCTCAATTATAGCTCTCAAGAGCGGGGTAGGCTGCCACTCTACGCCTCCCCGCAGGGAAGTAGGGGGAGGCACGATCTGCTAGGAAAATGTGGGTTGGTTTGGCGGAGCATTTACGTTAATTACATCATTTTGATTCTCTCAACAACGTTATGAGGTGGGTGGGCTCGTGGGGAAGGTACTATATCCCTACTTTGCAGATTAGAAAGTTGAGGTTCACTGAGGCGAAGCCGAGGAGCCCTGGTGGCGCAGTGGTTAAGCGCTAGGCTGCTAACCAGAAAAGGTGGATTGGAACCCACCAGCCGCTGAGGGAGAAAGATGTGGCAGTCGGCTTCCGTAAAAATTACAGCCGTAGAAACCCTATGGGGCTGTTCTACTCTGTCACTTGGGTTGCTGTGAGTCCGAATCCACTCGACCGCAACGGCGGTTAAGTCGAAAAGCTAGCTGCAAAACTTGCAGCTGAGACAGGTGGGAGCGCAGGGCCCTGTCTTTTGGCTCCTGAGAACTCTCGAAGGCTGCCCGTTGGGGGCGCTGGGCACACACCATTTGCTCACCAGTTTGCGCCCTACTGGACCGTAGGCTACCACTTGCTCTCCGACCTGGTGAGTGTGGAGAGACCCGGCTGCCCCGCCGAGTTCCTCAACATCCACGTCCCGCGCGGAGACCCCGTGTTCGACCCCGAGCAGCGCGGGGACGTGGTGCTGCCCTTCCAGAGGAGCCGCTGGGACCCCGAGACGGGACAGAGCCCCAGCAACCCCCGCGACCTGGTAAGGAGAGGCAGGCGGCGGAGCCGGGGCTGCACGGGAAGCAGGCGGGGCCCAGGCCGGGCGAGGAGAGGCGGCCGCCGACCCGCGACACCGCCTGGCCCTCCCCCTCCGCCGCCCCCTCACCAGCCCGGCCCCCGCAGACCAACGAGGTGACGGGCTGGCTGGACGGCAGCGCCATCTATGGCTCCTCGCACTCCTGGAGCGACGCGCTGCGGAGCTTCTCCGGGGGGCAGCTGGCCTCGGGGCCCGACCCCGCCTTCCCCCGGGACGCACAGGACTCGCGGCTCATGTGGACCGCGCCCGACCCCGCCACGGGCCAGCGCGGGTCCCGGGGGCTGTACGGTGAGGCCGCGGGGGCGGGGCGCGCTGGACAGGTCCCGGGGCGCGGGGCCCGTGGGAGGGCGGGTGGGGGTCCGCGAGGTTGGGCGTCCGTCGGTCACGCCGCCCCCATCTCCTCCCGGCCTCCCATGTCGGATGCAGACTTCGGGGCGGAGCGAGGGAACCGCGAGCCCTTCCTGCAGGCGCTGGGGCTGCTGTGGTTCCGCTACCACAACCTGTGGGCGCAGAGGCTGGCCCGCGAGCACCCGCACTGGGGGGATGAGGAGCTGTTCCAGCACGCGCGCAAGAGGGTCATCGCCACCTACCAGGTCAGCCGCACGTACCCCCTCCACGGCTCCCCACGGAGCCTCCACGTGCTGTCCGCCGGAGACTCCCACCCCCGCAGAGTCCCCATCCTTAGACGGCCTTCACCCAGGCACACCATGTTCCGTGACCTCCCCAGAGGAGAAGGGAAAACCCCTGAAAATTGTTGAAGGAGGCAAAGCGCTGTTTGTACAAGCGACTCTGGTTGTGATTATTTAGCTCCTTCAGCAAATTCCATTATTCCTCTTCACATGGCTCAGCCACAATCACTTAGGGAACAGGCCTCGGCAGTGCTCCTATTTGAGTAGCCTTTTCCAGCGCTGCGCTGCCTGGCCTTCATCTCCCACCTTAGCGTTCCTTGGACTCAGGTCCCCCTCCTGCCAGCTATTTTAGTCCAGCCTCCCCTGAGCTTCCCCTCTCCTCACGTTTCTGCTCTCCCCTCTCTCTGCCCCTCAGAACATTGCTCTGTATGAGTGGTTGCCCAGCTTTCTACAGGAAACGCCCCCACAGTACACAGGTGAGGGAGCTGGGGGAACTCGGGCTGAGAATGGGGTGGTGGTGGGGGTCAAGATCCAGTAGGAGGCAAGAGGACAGGCTGGGTGCATGTGATGGGAGAATGTAGGGTAAGAAGCCTATGTCTTTTATTACCCCCTCCTCCCAGGGTATCGCCCTTTCGTGGACCCCAGCATCTCCCCGGAATTCCTGGCAGCCTCTGAGCAGTTCTTCTCCACCATGGTGCCCCCAGGCATCTATATGAGGTGAGGGCGGAGCTGCTGGTGAGAGAGATACAGCACACAGGCAGAGAGAAGATTGAGAGACCTTGGGGACCTAAGGCATTTCACACACCTCCGCAGTTCCAAGGGGGAAGGGAAGCAGAATCTGGGGCCCTGAAACAGGACCCTGGGTAGAGGGTTGGATTTTAATAGGGACATCTCCCCAGCTTTCCTAATGGCCAAACTTCAGTTGCTGAGAGCAGGGATCTTCCCGCAGCTGGGTCACCCTCTTCCCTCCTTCTGGCCCCACCCGTTGTGAGCAAACAGCTCCCTCTACCTTCAGTACACACACATTGCCAAATCCCTGCTGTGTTCAAGGAAGTTTAGGGGCCACCCTCAATCCTGACCACCCCTCAGGAGTCCCTCATGCCACTCGATTCCATCTCAGCCTCTTCCCTGAATTCCCTCACCACATTCTCTATTCCTCCATTTCAGAGATGCCAGCTGTCATTTCCAGAACATCTCCAACAAGGATTTTGACAGCTCCCCAGCTCTCAGGGTCTGCAACAGCTACTGGATTCGAGAGGTCAGCCTGGGGTCAGGTCAGGGGAAGGTGAATCAAGGGCGATCTCTTTACACAGGCTAGGAAAAGCAACAATTCTAGTTGTTGGGTGTTGCTGCTCCAGGTTGGTGGGAGATGAAGGGTAGAGGGTGAGCAGGTTATCTGGGAGCAGCAGCTCAGGAGAAACGAGGACTGGCCACAGGCGCTTTGTCCCGAGGTGTCGCAGTAGTCCAGGGTGAGAGCTCAGGCTCTGAGGAGATGGGAGCTGAGCTTCCTGGAGGGTTCTAGAGCTTCCCTTACATGTGGTGTTTACTTCCAGAACCCCAATCTGAACAGTGCCGACGCGGTGAATCAGCTGCTGCTGGGAATGGCTTCCCAGATTTCCGAGCTGGAGGACACGATAGTGGTTGAAGATCTGAGGGGTGGGCACAAACAGATGGGGGCCCGAGGCCGGGGAGCCTGGGGGCCCCTTCTCAGTTAATCAGCAGGCAGACCTAGGGCACCTGCAATGCAGAACCGTACACACGCACACACACACACAGAATTCAAATAGCCATCAGAAGAAAAACGAGTTTTGAGCTCTTTTTCCCTTCATTTACAGGTAAATGGTTGCTTTTATTTTAAATTACCTAAATCTGAGTGTATGTGTAGTACCATAATCTCTTTGGTGCTTAGGTCTCTAAAGGTTTCCATCCAGCCCCATCTCAGGGTTAGGGAGGTATGCTGCTGTGTGCCATTGACTCGATTCCAACTCACAGTGACCCTATAAGACAGAGTAGAACTGTCTAGGCTGTAATCTGTATGGGAGCAGATCACCAGGTCTTTTCTTCTGCAGAGCTGCTAGCGGGTTCGAACTGCTGACCTTTTGGTTATCAGCCCGAGCGCTTAACTATTGTGCCACCAGGGAGGTGTAGGACAGGGAATTTACTACTTGGTGACGAGACAGTCTTGAGTCTTAGGGGAGTCTCCTGAGGAAAATTGCCACTGATCACACATGGTGACATTGGCCTCACAACAAGGCCATTACCAAGGTCAACCTGGGCACAGCCTGTATGTAGAGGAGTGCGGGGGTGGGGGCAGACAGTGTCAACAGTCCAACGTGAGGCTGCGGGTGAAGAAGGAAGGGTTGGGGAACTGGGCCCATAGCCTCGTCCTCTCTCCTCCTCAGATTACTGGCCTGGCCCTGGCAAGTTCTCCCGCACAGACTACGTGGCCAGCAGCATCCAGCGTGGCCGGGATATGGGGCTGCCCAGCTATATCCAAGCCCGGCTCGCCTTGGGTCTGGGGACCCTGAACAACTGGTCTGACATCAATCCCCAGGCAGTGTCTGAGGTCAGGACGAGTAACAGAGTAACATGATAATAGCAGCTAAAGCTTTCCTGTGGTGGAGACTAGCCCAAGTCCTTTACGTGTTGTTGTTGCGTGCCATCGAGTCGAGTCAATTCTGACTCATAGTGACCCTATTGGACAGAGCAGAACTGCCCCACAGGGTTTCCGAGGCTGCAACCTTTACAGAAGCAGGCTGCCACATCTTTCTCCCACGGAGCGGCTGGTGGGTTTGAACCACCGACCTTTTGGTTAGCAGCCAAGCTCTTAACCAAGTGTGCCACAAGGGCTCCTTTTAATCTACATAAGAATGTTATAAAGTAGATACGGTAAAATCTGTGAAGGCTGGGACCTGTGGAAGGCAAAAACCTGTCAGAGAAGGAAAACTCAAATGTTTTTCCCTAAAACAAGTGATAGAGAAGTGGTAAGACCGCACCCCGTCAAAGATGGAAAACGCGAGACCCAGAAACAAAAGGCAGTCCCGTCCCATTGAGTTCCAGCTCTCACAGGTTTCACTGTACTATCACTATCCCTGTTTTAGGGACAAAATAGTTGGTAAATCCTAGCAGCAGGATTTAAATTCAGGCTATCTGACTCCAGAATATGTTCCTAACCCTACGTTGTACCATTCCTGCAGGGTGGCTCCTGGGCTGGGTGCTATTGTCCTATTCTTGCAGGGTCCCTCCCCATGGGTAGGGTGCCCCTGAAGCTGCTAATCACAGGGATTGGCCAATCTGGCTAGCAAATTCACAGGCTGTGGTCCTCAGGCACCTGCCTCATCATGGCCAGGGACACACAGATCCTCCCACCAGACTTGCCACTCCATTACAGGGGCCTGCCTGGGAAGGGGAGACTCCCCCAGGCCTGAGCAGTGGGGGGCCTGCTGGGGACCTATGTCCCAGGGATGGGGCAGCAGTGGCTGCCTTCCCCAATACACACAAAGTCTTCGACTCCTCTGGTGCCCCAGGTGCTGACGGCCACAGCTGCCCTGTACCAGCAGGACCTGTCCCGGCTGGAGCTGCTCCCTGGGGGGCTCCTGGAGAGCCACGGGGACCCAGGGCCCCTTTTCCATGCCATTGTTCTCGACCAGTTCGTGCGACTGCGGGATGGTGACCGCTACTGGTTTGAGAACACGAGGAACGGGTAAGGCCTGCCTGAGCCCCACCTCAGATTCCACCTCAGCCTGGGCGCTAGACCCTCTCCCTGGCCGCAGGCAGCTGTCGTGGGCCCTTGATTCCATTTACCTCACAACCCCCTTCCCAGCCTCTCTGGGTCTCTTTCTTCCTCTGGGTTCCTAGGCCTAGGGGCCTGCATTTGTCTCCCACCACAGTAGCTCCCCACCTCTCCTCCCTCCCAGACTGTTCTCTGAGGGAGAGATTGCGGAGATCAGAAATACTTCCCTCCAGGACGTTCTAGTGGCTGTCACCAATGTGAACTCCAGTGCCCTACAAACCAACGTCTTTGTCTGGCATTCGGGTGAGTGTCCAGGGAGCACATAAGTAACAGTGGCCAGAGGAAGGACCAAGGTGAAGAGGGATCACCTGGTGCTGTCCAGGAAGCCAGGCTCCAGGCAGGCCTGTCTGTGTAGGGCTGGAAAGCCTGCATTAGCCTGGCTACCACCGTAGGGCCTGGCCTGGCCTGTGGCCTGCACCCTATGGTCAAGCTGGGGTGGATGCTGAGAGGTGGGACCTGGACAGGGACTTTTTTTTTAAAATTAAATTCAATCTTTTTGTGAAAATATACACAGCAAAGGCTATACCACTTCAACAAATTCTACATGTACAATTCAGTGACATTATTTACATTCTTCAAGTTGTGCAACCATTCTCACCCTCCTTTTCTGAGTCATTCCTCCCTCATTATCATAAACTCACTGCCCCCTGAGGTTCCTATCTCATCTTTCAAGTTGCTGTTGTCAATTTGATCCCATATTGATAGTTCTTCAAAGAGCATAATACTCAAGGCAGTTTTTTTTTTTTAACTAGTTAAGCTGAACTATTGTTTGGTTTTAAGATGACTTCAGGGGATAATTTTCATTTAAAGTCTAAAGATTATCTCAGGGCAATAGTTTTAAGAGTTTCTCCAGCCTCTGTGCCTCCAGAAAGGGTAGAGTCCATGAGAATTTGAAATTCTATTCTGCATTTTCCCCTTTTTAATCAGGATTCTTCTGTGGAATCTTTGATCAAAATGTTCAGTAATGGTAGCTGGGTACCATCCAGTTCTTCTGGTCTCATGGCAAAGGAGGCGGTTGTTCATGGTGGCAATTAACCGCACATCTGGAAGGGGATTTTTTGAGGGGAGCAGAGGTTCCAGAGAGGTGGACCTGGCTAGGCCAGAGGATGTCTTGGTCCTTTACAAGACTGAGGGGAAGGATGCTTGGCCAAGGAGTGGGATTCTTGGGTTTTGAGATCTTCTGGGCCTTCTCCCTCAGGAGCACCCTGCCCTCAGCCCCGGCAGCTCACAACCAACGACTTGCCCCCGTGTGTGCCCCTGACCGTGTCGGACTACTTTGAGGGCAGCGGTCCTGGTTTTGGCATCACCATCTTGGCTCTCTGCCTTCTCCCCGTAGGTGAGTCCACTCCCACCCCATCTCTCTTCTCCTGGCCTCCCCGTCCCCACAGATTGTCCCTGCCCTCCATCACCTGCTGCTCTGCAGGACTAGCTCCTTGGTACCTTGGCAGTTTAAGGCCAGGCTCGGGGCCTTGGGAAGGGAGGGGAAGCAGCCAAAGTCTCAATGAAGCTGCAGGCAAGGGGCCCCCTCCCCACTGGCTCCTTCTGATCCCCTTCAGTGAGTCTGCTCATCTCTGGGGTCGTGGCCTATTTTCGGGGCCGAGAGCGCAAGAAGCTACAAAAGAAAGGCAAAGAGAGCGTGAAGAAGGAAGCAGCCAAAGATGGGGTGCCAGGTGAGACGGGGCAGAGGGAGGAGGGGTAGATGGGGGGGGGTCCTGGGGAGAAAGAATCAGACTGCAGACACTGGGAGAAAGCTAGGCTTTGGGGTGCCTTCTTGGACTGGTCAAGAGGACTTCTGTAGGACCACTCTGCCCAATCGTCCCTTCCCCCAGCGATGGAGTGGCCAGGCCCTGGGGAGAAGAGCTATCCCATCATCATCCAGCTGCTCCCAGATAGGCATCTACAGGTCCTGGACAGGCGGCTGTCTGTGCTCCGCACCATTCAGCTGCAGCCCCCACAGCAGGTCAACCTCATCTTGGCCAGCAACCGTGGGTGCCGGACCCTGCTGCTCAAGATCCCCAAGGAGTATGACCTGGTACAGCCAGTCCTGCCTCCCCTGCCTGGGCTGCCCTCTCACACCTCCCCTCCCTCCCTCCCGCCCTATCCCCACCCCCAAAGTCCTTCCAGGTCACCCTGTCCTCAGCTACAGAGCTCCCCTGTGAAGACTTTAGATTCAGTCTGACCCTCCTCTTACCTGCTTGGGCCACTTACCTGACCCCAACCTGGATGAAGGGGGAGCAGTTTTTCCCTCCCTGCTTCAGCCCAAGGTCCTTTGAGGGGAGGCTGAACCCCCCACACTGTGAGCATCAGTGCGGCCTTCCTCTCACCCAGGTGCTGCTGTTTAACTCTGAGGAGGAGCGGGGCACCTTTGTGCAGCTTCTGCAGGGCTTCTGTGCATCCTGGACCCTGGGCCTCCATCTGTCAGAGATGAGCGAGAAGCAGCTGTTCAGGAAGGCCGTGACCAAGCAGCAGCGGGGACGCATCCTCGAGATCTTCTTCAGGCACCTTTTTGCCCAGGTGCCATGACCTGTGCCTTCTGGGCACGTGGTCGAGCCCCGGGGTGGGAGGGACAGGACCCCGCGTGGGGTGAACTCAACTTTAACCATATGGGCTGGAGACAAACAGCCTCTGTGGAATCTGAGCTTTGCCACTTAGTAGCATGTGACCTAGGCAAGTGACATCATCTCTGCTTTGTACCTCAGTTTCCTCATCTGTAAAACAATGATTAAGAGAGTATCCATCCCATGGGGTTGTTGCAGGATTCAATGTGGTGTCTGGACCAGCAGCATCCACATCATCTGGAAACTTATTAGAAATGCAAATTCTCGAGCCCCTCCCCAGGCCCCCTGAATCGAACACTCTGGGGGTGGTGCCAGCCATCTGTGTTATAACAAGCCCTCCAGGTAACGCTGATGCTGGCTCAAGTTTGAAAAACACTGATCTATGTACATTGCTTAGCTCAAGTTCATGGTACTTTTTAAATCTGCACAATAGGCAGAGACCAAATCATAGGCACATGGCAGCCCTGTCTGAATCAGCAAGAGAGCATATCCTTAGCCTCTTCCTGCTGGTCCACCCACGTCTACTATGTCTTCTTTACCCAGTGTATTCTCTCTCACTTTGCAAGTTTGCCCCCCTGCCCCCAACACTCATTATATACAGCAGCATCCTCACTACATAAAGCTCCTGATTTGGGGGTCCAGGGAGAAAATGGCTTGGCTGCTGGAGATTTGATTCACCCTTCCTGCAGGAGAGCAGAGGCCTGAGCCAGAAGTCTATCTAAGGGCCAAGAGTAGCCCCCAGGGCCCAGACTTTCTGATTTGGACTTTGGGGAGATGTGAGGCGTCACTGAACTGCTTCCAGTCCAGGCCTCACCTCCTTCTCTCCCTTCCTCTGTCACTGGCCAAGTGCAGGTGCTGGACATTAACCAGGCAGACGCAGGGACCCTGCCCCTGGACTCCTCGCAGAAGGTACGGGAGGCCCTGATGTGCGAGCTGAGCAGGGCCGAGTTTGCCGAGTCTCTCGGCCTCAAGCCCCAGGACATGTTTGTGGAGTCCATGTTCTCTCTGGCCGACAAGGATGGCAATGGCTACCTGTCCTTCCGGGAGTTCCTGGACATCCTGGTGGTCTTCATGAAAGGTAGGGGTTAGGGGACAGCAGGCCATCCAAGGAACCACATGTCTTTCAGCAGGGAGCCGCCTGCATCCCCGTTTCTCTTCCCAGGCTCCCCAGAGGATAAGTCCCGCCTGATGTTCACCATGTATGACCTTGACGGGAATGGCTTCCTTTCCAAGGATGAATTCTTCGCCATGATACGGTACGGAACAGGCCATACCTGAG
The DNA here is from genome assembly GCA_030035585.1 of Dugong dugon. Classification (NCBI taxonomy): domain Eukaryota; kingdom Metazoa; phylum Chordata; class Mammalia; order Sirenia; family Dugongidae; genus Dugong; species Dugong dugon. The sequence continues at coordinate 13,258,202 of CM057472.1, read as the reverse complement.
ACCTCCTGCTGTTTTAAACAGGAAAACAGGTCAGGTCAGAGGAGGGCAGGTGAGGAGGCTATGTGGCCATCTGCGGTGGGAAGTGGGGGGTCAACACTGCATCCTAGGCTCTCAAAGCATCCATCCAGTTTCAAACGTTTACGTGGCCAGGCCCCTGCCTCCAGGAGGGTTTATGTCTGCGTTGTTAAAGTGGCCCAGAAAACCTCCCTGGTTTAAAAAAAAGAAAAATCTAAAATCAACACCAACACGACCAGCAGCAAAGTCTCTAACCCCTGTTGGATGCCTTTGGGTCTTTGTAAACTCTCTCAACACCCAGCATATGCCTAACACTGTTTTTCACACATTTTGCTTTACGTAATAAAAGGATGGATGGATCCATCTATGGATGAATGGATGATGTTAGTATTAATCACATGACAGTCACGAGGACAAACAGGGAAAGTTCCTCTACATTCCAACTCTTGTCTTCCTGCTTCTTCAGCCATTTCTGTTTCTGGGGTGTTGATAAAGGCCAGCTTTGAGCATCAGGTTTTCTATTCCTGAAGACAATGCCCAGTCACAGTTCCTCACAAGGCAGGATTCATATCTCTCTTTGTTCCTTGCTGAATCCACCCCCTCTGCACTGTGCTTGGGACATAGCAGGCATTCAATACATGGCTATTGAAAAAGATAAAATGAAATGAATGTGCAAATGAATACATAGAGTGAATGAAGCAGGCCAGATCTTTTTATCTTGTCTATCCCTTTAAGCCTCTCCACTGCCTTAAGCATTCCCCTTAGTTGCCACCTCCCTCTTGGAGTCCAGATACCCACACTGGACATGGGCTTCCTAAAGGGCCAGGACAAGGTGACTGTGGTTTGTACCCCACTGGGTGTATGTATCATTGCAGACCCAGCCATGGGCAGGGTGATAGGGAATCTAGGAGTGGGTCTGTGCCTTCAAGGGCTGAGCACCCACCTTCTTTTCCTGTAACTCATGTGAGTCTTGCTTAGTCTTAGCGGGATGATTGTTTTTAAGTGTGATGGCGGTGCTTGCCATGCCACATGGCCTGGGTCTTTTTCTGCTGGGCTTGTACACACTTGTATGGCCTGATTGTTTTTGTCCCAAAGTACAGCCCGAGAAAATCTGGCCACTGCAGCTCTACTGGGGCACCATTGGGTTGGGCATGGAGGCACTCCTGACTGCACCCCAGGATGCTGACACAAGGAAGCAGTGGCCACTGCAGTTACACCCCCCACTCCCACGTCTCACAGAGCATGCGGTGGGAGTCCAGGGATGTGTGGGAGGTGTCGACAGAAGAGAGTGGGCTGAGAGCTGCCCCCAGAGAGGACATGGCACACCCTGGATGTCCCAGCACCGAGTGGACATTCATCTCAGCTGTAGATTCTCCCATGTCTGAGGGCTGCTTTCTCTAATTGGTCAAGGTCACCTTCAATTCTCTTCTACCTCCTGAGTTCGTGACCACTCCACTCAGCTTAGTGTCAGCTGCAGGCTAGATGAGCACCTTCTCAGTGCCACTTCCCGGGTCACTGGTAACCACATGAGATAATCTGGGGCCTGCCCCACCCTGCCCCTGCCTGACCTCACCGGGTGACAGGCCGCTCTGTTTCTGCTCTTCCTCCAGATCTTTCATTGAGATCTCTAACAACTGCCTGTCCAAGGCCCAGCTGGCCGAGGTGGTGGAGTCCATGTTCCGGGAGTCAGGCTTCCAGGAAAAGGAGGAGCTGACATGGGAGGACTTCCACTTCATGCTGAGGGACCACGACAGCGAGCTCTGCTTCACGCAGCTCTGCGTCAAAGGTGGGGGTGGAGGTGAGTATGTGAGAAGGAGGGAGGAGCAGTAGGAGGGGAGGGTTGTGTCTTCAGAACGAGAGTTCCTGGTTGGCAGGCCCCAGATCTTGTTCTTCCACGAGTCCTCAGTGCCTAGTACACAGCCATGCACATGTAATCAGGGGCGCCACCAGAGGCCTAGGTGGCGGGTGACAGAGGGGGGCACTTCCCCAGGCTGCAAGTCCAAGGGGGCACCAGACGAGGTGCAGAGTGGCATTCTGAGGCACCACAAATCTGAAAGGCGCCTGACTGAGGCAGCCAGATAAGAGGGGCAGGTGTTTCTATTGACACATTGCCGCTATCAATGTCTATTCATCTTGAGATCAGAGCGGGTGGGGAGGGGCACAACTCAGAGATTGCCCCTGGGTGCTCACTACCCTTGCTACGCCCCTGGGTGCCACATACAAGTGTGTGATTTGTGCCCTGCACAAAGCTGTTGATGGAGGGGTCGGGGTGGGGGGGCTGAAGTCCAGCCTACATGCTGCTCACCAAGGCACTGGGGTGGGGTGTATCTGCCAGAGAAAGAGGTGCTCTATTCTTTACACAAAGACGGTGTTGTGGTCCTGAAGGCTTGCATCCGCCCAGAGGGGGTGCCATTTTCTAATCTGCACAAAGTTGCCACATTGTCTAGCAATGGCCGCTCAGTGGGTGTACAGTTGGTGCTCAGGGTAGGGAGTGAGGGGAAACAAGGCTGGAGCGAGAGATCTGGACATAACCAAGTGCCCTGGAAGCCTTCCTGGAGAAGCAAGGGAAGGGACAGTCTCCCACTCTTCCCTTCCTCAGTACCCTGGTGGGGAGGCCTGTCCAGCTTCTTGTTCTCCTCTCCAGGTGTTAGAGACATTTTAAAAAAAAACATCAGCCGTCAAGTCTCATTCATCACTCGGACTCCTCAGGGAAGGTGAGCAGGCATGGGGTATCAGGAGGGCCCCTGGGATGGGTCACTTGCAGAGAAATGAGGGGCATAGGGCTGCTGAGTCAGCGCCCAGGGTCAGACATTTGCCCTATGAAAGAAGTCCTGGTCCCAATTCCAGCTGCCTCCCAACGCCCCATGCTGTCCGGGAGCTGCTCTCTCTTGGCCTTTCCAGGCCAGAATTATTCTACAACACAGACGGCCAGAATATATTCATTCAACTCTGTCTTGCTCTCATTTTCTTCTTCTCAGCTCCTACCTCACTGGACAAGGGTTCCCTGCCTCAGAATCCCCAGAGCTGGGAGGCCCTGGGCTGAAGAAGAGGTTTGGCAAAAAGTGAGTGTTTCCCAGATCCCTGGGCCTAGCGAGATATGGAGAGAAGTCTCAGGGTTTCTGGATACTATCCACACCACTTTGCCACACAAGGGACCATCTGAGTCTCATTGTATTTGTCTCTGACCTGATTTGGGGGGTGGGGGGGTGATAAGACAAATGACTCTTTAACCTCCGCCAGCTTCTGCACCCCATTCCTTAGCAAGGGACCTTGTGCTCAGAAGCAAGACCAAGATGGTAGTGAGGGGCCTCTTGGTTTCTACCTGCTTTGGGCAGAGCAGTGAGGCCTGTGCAGGGAATGGGGGGAGGGAAGGACAGAGCAAACAGGAGGAGGAAGAGATGGAGTCGTAGGGAGATGGAAGAAAGGGTGAATGAAGCAAGTAAAGATGGGGGAAGGTAGAGGATTGGGGGGTAGGGGTCTGCCCCCAAATGCTTTTGCTCTTCATTCGTATGGCCATCCTGACCCCTGCCAGATCACCAGGTCTCCTTTGGTGGGGTGGCATTTGGGGGAGGCCAGGGTGCCCCAACCTCCCCGCCACCCTGTCTCCCATGGCTGCAGGACAGTGGTGCGCCGTTCCCGGCTGTATACAGAGGCACTGCAGGAGAAGATGCAGCGGGGCCTCCTGGCCCAGAAGCTGCGGCAGTACAAGCGCTTTGTGGAGAACTACCGGCGGCACATTGTGTGCGTCACCATCTTCTCACTCATCTGTGCTGGCCTGTTTGCAGAGCGGGCTTACTGTAAGGATGCCAGGTGGCGGGTGGCAGGGGGAGGCAGACGGGGGGAGAAGTGGAGAGCCCTCTGGTTGCCCTTCTTGGTCCTCAGCGTCCAGGTGGAAGAGCCAAGGTATGTCACACCAGCAGAAGGCCCTGCTGACCCACCCACACTTCTTCCTTCCCCAGACTATGCCTTTGCCTCGCCACCGTCAGGCATTGCAGAGACCACCTTTGTAGGCATCATCCTGTCGCGGGGCACGGCGGCCAGCGTCTCCTTTATGTTCTCCTACATCCTGCTCACCATGTGCCGCAACCTCATCACCTTCCTGCGGGAGACCTTCCTCAACCGCTACGTGCCCTTTGACGCCGCCGTGGACTTCCACCGCTGGATCGCCATGGCTGCTGTTGTCCTGGCCAGTACGTGGCTCAAGGGCATCCTCCCCATTGCAGTAGATGCCTGGTTTAGATGTGGAGGGAGACCGGAGTTCCTGATACCTCTGTCTCTCCTTCCCTTTCCTCCCCTCTGGGTTGGAGGTAGAGCCAACCCTGCTGGCACTTCTGACATGGTTCGTTTCTTCCAGTTTTGCACAGTGCTGGCCACGTGGTCAATGTCTACATCTTCTCAGTCAGCCCCCTCAGCCTGTTGTCCTGCATCTTCCCCAGCGTCTTTAAAAATGATGGGTCAGTTATGGGGAGGGCTCCTCTTGGGGCACCTGGGAGTGGACTTGCGAGGGTAATAAAAAGGGAAAAGATGGCCCTAGAAACAGCCCCTTCACTGAGCAAGGGTAAGAAGCCTCCCTTGGGGAAGCCAAGAGGTGACTTCCTTGCCTTTGGGGTGGAAGCAGGCAGTAATCTGCCAGCAAAGGTCTTTGGGAGATGAAATTGAAGACTTTCCCACATGTGCTGACATACAGCTTGCCAACATCCCATCCATCATTGGGCAAACATTTAGGGAGCATGTCTCATGTCCAGCTAGGTGTCAGAGAGTAGGAATGCCGGGATACATTCAGTCATTCAGCAGGACTTACACGGAGCATTCACTATGTGCCTGGCACTGTTCTAAGCAAAGGGATAAAGCAGTGAACAGAACACAAGCCCTTGCCCTCATGGAGCTTACAGAATACTGAACCAATCGCTCAAGTAGGCAAGGGTCAACCGCAGTAAGGGAGTTCAGGGTAACACGGGGAAAAACTGCTGAGAGGGCAGAGAGTGGGACAGCAGGAGGCTGGGTGCCATGTTCTTTTGAAGGATCCCTGGCCATCTGGGTGGAGGCCAGAGATGGGTGATCCCAGTCACCCCAGCAGTCAAGGCTGGTGGGAGCAGTTATGTTGTGGTGTGGCAGTGGTGGGACCCCTCCTGCCCAAGCCAGAGGTTCAGTGTGACTTTTCCTCCCAGGTCCCAGCTTCCCAAGAAGTTCTACTGGTGGTTTTTCCAGACAGTCCCAGGTAGGGGAGGGGGCTTTATGGGGTTCGGGGGATCCTGTTAGTCTGAAGACCTCTGAATCTCCCTGGGAATACATATTTGTCTCTAGTAGCCTGGGGGTTCCTTTCTAGCCCTCAGGATGAGCCCCAGCTCCAGCCCCACCAGCTAACTATTCTGGGGGCTGAGAAGGATTAGAGAGGTCAGGAAGGGGGCGGAATGGAGGAAATGCTGTACCATGTTTTTAGTCCAGGCAGAGGTCTTGCTCGCTGACCCTATTTCTCCTGCCCTAGGCCTAACGGGGGTGCTCCTGCTCCTGGTGCTGGCTATCATGTATGTCTTCGCCTCCCGCTACTTCCGCCGCCGCAGCTTCCGGGGCTTCTGGCTGACCCACCACTTCTACATCCTGCTCTACATCCTGGTGAGGGACTTCTCTGGGCAGGGCTAGGCCATGGAACAGAGATGAGCACTTATGGTGGGAGACCCCAGAATCTGGAGCCTATGCTAGCCCCATCTACCCAGTCCAGGTCCAGTGCCCAGACGGAGTGCCTGGGCAAGGGGGAAGGGGTGCAGGGAGGAGCCCAGCTGGGTCTAAGCTGTACTAACTGGCCATGTCTCCAGCTCATCATCCATGGCAGCTTCGCCCTGATCCAGATGCCCCGTTTCCACATCTACTTTCTGGTCCCAGCGCTCATCTATGGGGGGGACAAGCTGGTGAGCCTGAGCCGGAAGAAGGTGGAGATCAGCGTTGTGGAGGCAGAGCTGCTGCCCTCAGGTACCAGGTTGGGCCTGACCTCGGGTGGGAAGTACTGGAGGTCAACCTCTAGGACTTGAGGAGACAGCTACCCAGGCTGCCTGCTCCCATCACTGCCTCTGATAGCCTCTGGGATTCCTGCAGATTTCCTGATGGAAATGAAGCCATAGAAAGGGCTGTACTGGCAGACAGGGAAAAGGGACAATGAGAAGAGGTGGCTGAAAGTGCATATAGAGACGTTTGAGGACCAGAGGGAGCCCCGCCTGTGTGGCCTGGGCCCAGGGGAAAGTCCAGGGCAGGGAAACGTATGTCCCTCTCCCGTCCTTCTCTCAGAATAACCCCCTTCAGAGACAGGGAAATGGCCCAGAAGGTGGGAGAGTCCAATGTCGGCCAAGGCAGGGACTTGTATCACTGTGGAGGGTGGCGGAAGTTCATTTTAGGTGTCACCAGTTAGCCTTAAGTCGACTCTGACTCATGAGGACCCCGTGTGTGTCAGAGTAGAACTGTGTGCCATGGGTTTTCAATGGCTGATTACTTGGAAGTAGATCACCAGGCCTTTCTTCCCAGGTGCCTTTGGGTGGACTTAAACCACCAATCTTAGATAGCAGCAGAGTGCATGAACTGTTAGCACCACCCAGGGACTCCTCAGGTGTCACAGGAAGCTCTAACTTTTATTTGATTTTATTGTACTTTAGATGAAGGTTTACAGAGCAAACTAGTTTCTCATTAAACAATTAATACACATATTGTTTTATGACACTGGTTGCCAACCCCACAACATGTCAACACTCTCCCCTTCTCAACCTTGGGTTCCCCATTACCAGCTTTCCTGTCCCCTCCTGCCTTCTGGTCCTTGTCCCTGGGCCAGTGTGCCCATTTAGTCTTGTTTTGTCCTGTGGGCCTGTCTAATATTTGGCTGAAGGGTGAACCTTGGGAGTGACTTCATTACTGAGCTATAAGGGTGTCTGGGGACCATTCTATCGAGGTTTCTGCAGTCTCTGTCAGACCAGTAAGTGGTCTTTTTTTGTGAGTTAGAATTCTGTTCTACATTTTTCTCCAGCTCTGTCCAGGACCGTCTGTTGTGATCCCTGTCAGAGCAGTCAGTGGTGGTAGCCGGGCACCATCTAATTGTGTTGGATTCAGTCTGGTGGAGGCTGTGGTAGTTGTGGTCCATTAGTCCTTTAGACTAACCTTTCCCTTGTGTCTTTGGTTTTCTTCATTCTGCCTTGCTCCAGATGGGGTGGGACCAGTGGAGTATCTTAGATGGCCTCTCACAAGCTTTTCAGACCCCAGAAGCTACTCACCAAAGTAGGAGGTAGAACATTTTCTTTATAAAGTATGTTATGCCAGTTGAGCTAGATGTCCCCCAAGACCCCAGCTCTCAGTCCAGTAATTTGGTCCCTCAGGGAGTTTGGATGTGTCTTTGAAGCTTCCATGACCTTGCCTTGGTCAGCTTGTACTGGCTTGCCCAGAATTGTGTACTATCTTACCCTTCACCAAACTTACCACTTATCTATTGTCTAGTTAGTGTTTTTGCATCCCTACCCCTCCTCTCCCTTGTAACCATAAAAGATTGTTTCTTTTAGTTCTAGTAAAAAGACCAGACTTAATGGTTTGACTGAGACTGGGGGGCGGGGGTCCCTGGAAGACATGACCCCTGGACTATTAGCCCAAAACTAAAACCATTCCCAAGGCCAATGCTTCAGACAAAGATTAGACTGGACTATGGGACATAAAATGATACTCGTGAAGAGTGTGCTTCTTAGCTCAAGTAGATACATGAGACTAAATGGGCAGCTCCTGTCCAGAGGTAAGATGAGAAGGCAGAGAGGGGCAGCAGCTGGTTGAATGGACACGGGAAATCCGGGGTGGAAAGGAGGAGTGTGCTGTCATGGTATAGGGAGAGCAACTAGGGTCACATAACAATGTGTGTATTGATTTTTGTATGAGAAACTAACTTGAATAGTAAACTTCCACTTAAAGCATAATTTTTAAAAAAGGTTGTTTCTTTTTGTGCGTAAACCTTTTCAGGAGTTTTTATAATAGTGGTCTCATAAAATATTTGTCCTTTTGTGATTGACTTATTTCACTCAGCATAACGCCCTCCAGATTCATCCATGTTGTGAGTTGTTTCACAGAATCATCATTGTTCTTTACCGTTGCATGGTATTCCATTGTGTGTATGTACCATAGTTGTTTACCCATTCATCTGTTGATGGGCACTTAGGTTGTTTCCGTCTTTTTGCTATTGTGAATAATGCTGCAAGGAGCATGGGTGTGCATATGTCTATTCATATGACAGATCTTATTTCTCTAGGATATATTTCTAGGAGTGGGATTGCTGGACCATATGGTATTTCTATTTCTAGCTTTTCAAGGACTTGCCATATCGTTTTCCATAGTGGTTGTACCATTTTGCATTCCCACCACCAGTTCAGAAGAGGTCCAAGCTTCCAGTAGCCTCTCTAACATTTGTTATTTTCTGTTTTTTTGATTCGTGCCAGTAATGTCAGGGTGAAAGGGTATCATTGTAGTTTGGTTTGCATTTCTGTAATGGCTAATGATCGCAAGCATTTGCTCATGTGTCTGTTAGCTGTCTGAATGTCTTTTTTGGTGAAGAGTCTGTTCATATCCTTTGCCCATTTTTTAATTGGATTGTTTGTCTTTTAGTTGTAGATGTGTTAGATTTTCCTATAGATTTTCGAGGTTAGAGCTTTTCTGGATTTATCATAGCCAAAATTTTTTTCCCAGTCTGTGGGTTCTCTTTTTATTCTTTTGGTGAAGTCTTTTGATGAGCATAAGTGTTTAATTTTTAGAAAATTCCAGTTATCTAGCTAAACTTCTGGTGTTTGTATGTTGTTAGTTATGGTTTGTAACCTGTTTATGCTGTGTATTAGGGCCTCTAACGTTGACTCTGTTTTTTCTTCTATGATCTTTATAATTTTTGGTTCTATATTTAGGTCTTTGATCCATTTTGAATTAGTTTTTGTGTATAGTGTTAGGTATGGGTCCTGTTTCTTTCTTTCTTTCTTTTTTTTTTTTTTTTTTTTGCAGATGGACATCTGGTTTTGCCAGCACCATTTGTTAAAAAGACTGTCTTTTCCCCATCTGATGGACTTTGGGCCCTTGCTGAAAATCATGTGACTGTAGATGGATGGAGTTACATCTGCGTTCTCAATTCTGTTCCATTGGTCAATGTGTCTGTTGTTGTACCAGTACCAGGCTGTTATGAATACCATAGCTGTATACTAGGTTCTGATGTCAGGTAGTTTGAGTCCTCCTACTTTATTCTTCTTCTTCAATAGTGCTTTGCTTATCCAGGGCCTCTTCCTTTTCCATATAAAGTTAATGATTAGTTTTTCCATCTTTTTAAAGAATGCTGTTGGTATTTGGATCCGGATTGCATTGTATTTGTAGATTGCTTTGGGTAGAATTGACCTTTTCACAATGTTAAGTTTACCTATCCATGAACATGGTATGTTTTTCCTTTTATGTAGGTCTCTTTTGGTTTCTTGCAGTAGTGTTTTGTAGTTTTCTTTGTATAGGTCTTTTACATCCCTGGTTAGATTTATTCCTAAGTATTTTATTTTTTTAGGAGCCATTATAAATGGTATTTTCCTGATTTCCTTTTTGTCTTTCTCTTTATTGGTGTATAGGAATCCAACCAATTTTTGTATGTTTATCTTGTATCCTGCTACTCTGCTGAATCTTTCTATTAGTTCCAGTAGTTTTCTCATGGAGTCTTTTGGGTTCTGTATGTATAGTATTATATCATCTGCAAATAGGGACAGTTTTACTTCTTCCTTACCAATTTGGATGCCCTTTATTTCTTTTTCTTGCTTTATTGGTCTAGCTAGAAGTTCCAGCACATTGTTAAATAGGAGTGATGATAAAGGGCATCCTTACCTTGTTCCTGTTCTCAAGGGAAATGTTTTCAGTCTCTCACCATTAAGAATGATGTTGGCTGTTGGTTTTGTATACATGCCCTTTATTATGTTGTTTATTATTTCCCTTCTATACCTATTTTACTGAGAGTTTTTTTATCAGGAATGGGTGTTGGACTTTGTCGAATGCCTTTTCTGCATTGATTGAGATGATCATGTGATTCTTTTGTTTTATTTATGTGGTGGATTACTTTGATTTTCTACTGTTGGACCATCTTTACATACCTGGTATGAATCTCACTTGGTTGTGGTGTATTATTTTTTTGATATGATGCTGAATTCTATTGGCTAGAATTTTGTTGAGAATTTTTGCATGTATATTCATGAGAGATATTGGTCTGTAATTTTCTTTTTTTGTGGTGTCTTTGCCCGGTTTTGGTATCAGGGTTATGCTGGCTTCATAGAATGAATTTGGAAGTATCCCTTCCTTTCCTATGTGCTGAAATAGTTTGAGTAGTACTGGTGTAAGCTTGTCTCTGAATGTTTGGTAGAATTCTACCATGAAGCCATCTGGGCCAGGGCTTTTATTTGTTAGGAGTTTTGTTATTACTTTTTCAATCTGTTCTCTTGCTATGGGTCTGTTCAGAGTTTTGACTTCAGTTTGTTTTAGTTTGGGTAGGTGGTGTGTTTCTAGAAATTTGCCCATTTCGTCTAGGTTTTCAAATTTGTTGGAGTATAGTTTTTCATAGTACTCTGTTAATGATCCTTTTTTATTTCAGTTCGGTCTGTTGTCATGTCCCCCGTTTCATTTCTTATTTGGGTTATTTGCATCCTCTCCTGTTTTTCTGTTGTTAGTTTGGCCAGTGATTTCTTGATTTTGTTGTCCTTTCAAAGACGCAACTTTTGGCTTTGTTGATTCTTTCTATTGTTTTTCTATTCTCTATTTTATTTATTCTGCTCGGATCTTTATTATCTCCTTTTTTTCTGGTGACTGTGGGTTTCTTTTGCTGTTCTCTTTCTATTTGTTTGAGTTGTATAGCTAATGTTTTGATTTCCTCCCTTTCTTCTTTTTTGATGTGTGCATATATTGCTATAAATTGACCTTTGAGCACTGCCTTTGCTGTGTCCCAAAGGTTTTGGTGTGATGTGTTTTCATTCTCATTTGATTCTAGGAATTTTTTCATTCCATCTTTGATTTCTTCTGTTACTCAGTTGTTTTCCAACAGGATGTTATTTAGTTTCCATGTATTTTATTTTTTTCCCTTGCTCTTCCTGTTGTCAATTTCTATGTTCATGACATTGTGATTAGAGAAGATGGTTTGTATTATCTCGGTGTTTTGGATTTTGTTGAGGGTTGCTTTGTGGTCTAAGATGTAGCCTATTCTGGAGAACATTCCATGTGTGTTGGAAAGAATGTGTACTTTGTAGCTGTTGGGTGAAGTGTTCCATATATGTCTATGAGGTAAAATGGGTTGATTGTGGCCTTTAGATCTTCTGTATGTTTGTTGAGTTTCTTTCTAGATGTTCTGTCCTTTATCGAGAGTGGTATGTTGAAGTCTCCTACTATTATTGTGGAACTGTCTGTTTCTCTTTTCAGTACTGTTAGAGTTTGTTTTATGTATTTTGGAGCCCTGTTGTTGGGTGGAAACCTCTAACTTTTAGGACTTCCATACAAGAAAATCAACCTCATTTCTATTTTTTTTCAGTCTAGATCACCTTAAGGACAAAGTCTCAGAGTGGTGTTAGCATGTCTTTTGCACTCTCCAGCACTGACTAATCTCTTGTTTCAGTAGAGAGAGAGCAGGCCTGAGCCCCAGCTATGATTAGTCAACAAACAATATCCAGCTAAAACTTGATAACAAAATAGTTGCCTTCTATTTAAAGCACATGCTACTGGCTTTCCACTTACCTTACTGGTCTAAAGTTTCCCGTCAAGACAAATTGAAAAAGCAAGCCAACTTAAAGAAACACATTATATCATAAGTGATAGTACAGGAGGTGTGCAGATATGACCAAAATCACAGAGGTAACCAGGGGTGGATTAACCAGTTAGTAAGGTACACACAGGCTTATAGTAACCACATCTTTGATGTGATAAAGAACAGGTGAAACTGCATTATAGATTAGTAAGTAAGCACAAGTAAGCCTGTGCATACTTTGCTTATTGGTTAATCCACCACCGAAGGTAACCCTCAAACAGTGGAAGTTTGGTAAACACTGAATGGTCCCTGGAGGCCTGAGGAACCTATGGGAAGACAGGCCCCCTGATCCAGCAGGCTGGTATCCAGAGCAGGGTTCTGAGGCCTGGGCCCTTCATGTGAAGGGGGTGCAGAGAGAATAAAAGGGACTGGAATGGGGACTGGGAGCCAACCTCTTGAGTTACCAGGAAACAGAAGCGGAGCCCCCCATCCCAGCCCTAGGAGCCCCACTTGCTCAGATCACCAGTCCACTCCCTTGTGCCTCAGGCGTGTGGAGAGGAAGGTGTGCCTGCCAGTTCTCAGGTGCCAGGAGCAGGCCTTCTGATCCATACCCTTTCCTACCCATGATCCCCAGGAGTGACCCACCTGCGGTTCCAGCGGCCCCAAGGATTTGAGTACAAGTCAGGGCAGTGGGTGCGGATCGCCTGCCTGGCTCTGGGCACCAATGAGTACCACCCCTTCACGCTCACCTCCGCACCCCACGAGGACACGCTCAGCCTGCACATCCGGGCCGTGGGGCCCTGGACCACCCGCCTCAGGGAGATCTACTCAACCCCGACTGATGACAGCAGTGCCAGATACCCAAAGGTGCCTCATCACTGGGAATCCGGCTACTGGGTCTCTGGTATTGGCAGAGGGTCCCTACCCTCCCCTATCCTGAGACTAGAACCTTCAGCCACCCCAAGACCAGGCTGGGAGACACAAGGGTACCTCAAAAGAAGCTAGGATGCCCCCGTATTCTCCCTATCCATGTCCCCTCCATTCTGGCCTCAGGACTGGAGCAGGGCCAGGCACATCTTATCTCCCCCTCTCTGCAGCTGTACCTCGATGGACCATTTGGAGAGGGCCATCAGGAGTGGCATAAGTTTGAGGTGTCAGTGCTGGTGGGAGGCGGCATTGGGGTCACCCCCTTTGCCTCCATCCTCAAAGACCTGGTCTTCAAGTCATCCTTGGGCAGTCAAATGCTCTGTAAAAAGGTGAGTGTCACTCCCCCACTCTTTAAAGAAACGGGGATAGGTAGCCTGAGTGTGTCCCCACATCACGGCAGAGTAGCATGAGGAAAGCCCCTGCCCCTCACACTGCGTCCTCTAAGGCCCAGTTATCCAGATACCAGTGTTTGAGGGAGGGAGGGTGTAGTCAGAGGGTCTCTGCTGGCATCTCTTGGTTAGAAGCCTTGGATCAAGCAGCGGTCCTGCCAGAGACATGGTGTCTGTGGATGGTGTGGGGTTTCCCAGCCTCTCAGGTGAAGGTACCTGAGGTGGAGGGACCTCAAGCTGAGCTGGGTCCCAAGCTTGAGCCATGTGTCCCCAGATCTACTTCATCTGGGTGACGAGGACACAGAGGCAGTTCGAGTGGCTGGCTGACATCATCCGGGAGGTGGAGGAGAATGACCACAAGGACCTGGTGTCCGTGCACATCTACATCACCCAGCTGGCAGAGAAGTTCGACCTCAGGACCACCATGCTGGTATGTCAGGGTCAGCCAGGCAGGTGGGTGGGCCACTGTCTGGGCTGGGCGCTGATCCTGGCTGTGCCTCATGTGATCTTCCCCTCTCCTTTCCCCCCAGTACATCTGTGAGCGGCACTTCCAGAAGGTGCATAACCGGAGTCTGTTCACGGGACTGCGCTCCATTACCCACTTTGGCCGTCCCCCCTTCGAGCCCTTCTTCAACTCCCTGCAGGAGGTCCACCCACAGGTCAGCCCTGCCCCGACCCACTGTGGGATTCTGGCCTTTCTCTGTCCTCAAGCAGGCAAGATGGGACCATGTGTTGGAGGAGGGCTTCAGTGAGGGCCCCGCAGCTAAAGCCACCTCCTCAGGGCCTGGGGTGGATGTGTGGCCGCTCCAGCCAGGCTGGAGAAGCAGCTTCCTCCTGGAGAGTATCTCAAGCCTGCAACACGTCTCCTTCCCTCTCCAACCACTTCCCACTCTCCACACCCTGACAGGTGCAGAAGATCGGGGTGTTCAGCTGCGGCCCTCCAGGAATGACCAAGAATGTAGAGAAGGCCTGTCAGCTCATCAACCAGCAGGACCGGGCCCATTTCATGCACCACTATGAGAACTTCTGATCCCACCCTCCCTGCTGTGCTTCAGCCCTGCTGACTTCTGTCCTCCCCTCTGTGGACCCAAGTTGCCCAGCCCTGCCAGCAGTTCTGTGTCAGAATCCACCTGGAACTCCAGCTAGAGAGCTGGGGCAGCCCACCCTCATTGCCTGTCTGTCCGTGCTTTGAGGAGGCAGAGAAAACCTGCTGCTCAAGCCATGGGAGGCTGTGGTCAGCAAAATGGGGAGAGAACAGGCTGGACAGTCCCTGCCTGTGGCGACTGCGAAGGTGCTCATGTGAGGAAGGAGAAGAGATACAACAACACTTGCCTCCGCAGGGCACCATGACTCAGTCACACTTCCACAAAACCACTGTATGGCTTTGGCCTAGGCATTTGAGGGAGGATGGGGTGCAATACTGGATGCAAAGAGAGGGCTTGGAGAGAGAATCTCCTTGGAGCCTACCCAGCAGTCATGATGCTTAGAATCTGAATTACCTGACTGCCTCAGCTGAGTCTCCCAGGCCTTTTACCTCCAGCTCTAAAAAGGAGAAGTCCCCCCAACCCCCGGCTCCTAGAGGGTCAGGAACACTGGGGAGGGTACCAAGGAACAAAGATACCCTCAACCCTGACACCCTGGTGCAGGCCAGCAATGCCTGCCACCCTGTCCTTTTGGCAAGCCCCTCTCTGAGCTCTCTGGAGCAGACCCCAGGGCCAAGAGAGCAGCCTCTGCCAGACGTCCAAATACCCCTTCTCAATTACCACTTCCACAGGAGGTGGGTAACCAGCTGTCTAGTTTCCCTGGAACTCTCCTGGGTTTAGCACTGAAAGTCTCATGTCCCAGGAAATGTTTCAGTTCCAGGCAAATCAGGACAGTTGGTCACCTTACACGGGAGCCAATCTGGGAATCACATCCACTCTGTTCAAGACACTTCCTTTTTCTTCTTCAACTGGCTTGTTCCTAAAAAACTGAGCTTAAAATTTTTTTAATTGAGGTATCATTTACATATGGTAAAATGTATAAATCTTAAGGTAACTATGTACATGCTACCACCACCCAGGTCAAGATACAGAGATTTCCACCACCTCAGAAATTTCCTTGAGCCCCTTTCCAAACAGTCTCCCCCACCGCCCAGAAGCAACCACTGATCTGATTTCCGTCACTCCAGACTAGTTTTGATCATATTGAACGTACTCTTTTGAGACTGGTTCTTTTCACTCAGCATAATGCCTTTGTGATTCATGAATGTGGTTGTGTGTACGAGCAGTTTCTTTTTTAGTGCTGAGTAGTATTCCATTGCATAGATGTACCACACAGTTTACTTATCCATTCTTCTGTTGATGGACATTTGACTTTTTTCTCGTTTCTGGTGATATAAATAAAGCTGCTGTGAGCATTCGTGTGCCTGTCTTTTGGCAAACTTAATACACTCATTTCTCTTGGGTATATAGCCAGGAGTGGTATTGCTGGGTCATAGGGTTCCCCAGCCAGCAGGACCTTGGCAGAGAGCATTCCAGGCCATCTCCACTTCCCTGTACCAGGCTTCTCTTCTTGTTGGTCCTATCCTACCTCTTTGGCCGGCCAAATGTCTCTGGTTCCCAACCTTCTGTATTGAAGGTATCTCTCTGACAGAGCTGGAAGACCACGGGTCCAGGAGCCAAGAGACCTGGATTCTTATACCAACCTTACCCTAACTAGCTACTAAGGACAATCCTTTTACTTCTCTGAGCCTCTATCCTCATGTATTAAAATGTCTGTGTGGATATTGGGAACTCAGATAATGACACTGGCCCAGGCAATTATACCGACAAGAAAATGTATGAGAATACATTATACAACTGTACTGTGTGATAATTATTAATCCACTTATTTACTGACGGCATCATGCCTACAGGCTTCCAGCCCTCCTGCCCCTCACCAGGTGCACGACCATCATCAATCCTAAACCTCGGCCCCTTAAGTCTCAGCCTTAACTTACCCACAAATCCTGTTCCTCAGTGCCTTCCTTATTCCTTTCTAAAGACTGTTCAAACAATACACAAACACCAGAAGATAAACTAGGTAACTGGGATCTTCTAAAAATTAAACACTTATGCTCATCAAAAGACTTCACCAACAGAACAAAAAGAGAACCTTCAGTCTGGGAAAAAATGTTTGGCTATGACAAATCCGACAAAGATCTAATCAGTAAAATCTGTAGGAAAATCCAATACCTCTATGAAAAAAGACAATCCAGTTAAAAAATGGGCAAAGGATATGGACAAACACTTCACCAAAGAAGACATTCAGACTGCTCACAGACACATGAGGAAATGCTCGAGATCACTCGCTGGCCATTAGAGAAATGCAAATCAAAACTACGATGAGATAACATCTCACCCTGACATTACTGGCAAAACCAAAAAAACAGAAAATAACAAATGTAAGAGAGGCTGCAGGGAGCTTGGAACTCTTATGCACTGCTGGTGGGAATGTAAAATAGTACAATCATTTTGGAAAACGATATGGCGAGTCCTTAAAAAGCTAGAAATAGAAATACCATATGATCCAAAAATCTCACTCCTAGGAATATATCCTAGAGAAATAAGTGCCATCACATGAATAGACACATGCACATCCACGTTCATTGCAGCATTATTCACAATAGCAAAAAGATGGAAACAACCTAAGTTCTCTTCAACAGAAGAAGGGATAAACAAACTATAGTACATACACACAATGGAATTTATTATACAACAATAAAGAATAATGAATTCACAAAACATCTCACAACACTGACGAATCTAGAGGGCATCATGCTGAGTGTAATAAGTCATAGCGAAAGGACAAATATACTATGAGACCAGCATTATAAAAACTCTTGAAAAGGTTTACACACAGAAAGAAATTATCTTTGATGGTTACGAGGGAGGGGAGGGGTAGAGAGGGAAAAACACTAACTAGACAATAGATAAGTGGTAACTTTGGTGAAGGGTAACATAGTACACAATTCTGGGGAAGTCAGCACAACTTGACCAAGGTAAGGTTATGGAAGCTTTATAGACGCATTCAAACTCCCTGAGGGATCAGATTGCTGAGCTGAGGGCTGGGGACCATGGTCTCAGAGGATATCTAGCTCAATTGACATAATATAGTTTATAAAGAAAATGTTCTACATCCTACTTTGTGAGTAGTATCTGGGTGTCTTAAAAGCTTGTGAGCGGCCATCTAAGATACTCCACTGTGCCCACCCCATCTGAAGTAAGGCAGAATGAAGAAAACCAAAGACACAAGGGAAAGATTAGTCCGAAGGACTAATGGACCACAACTACCACAGCCTCCACCAGACTGAGTCCAGCACAACTAGATGGTGCCCGGCTACCACCACTGACTGCTCTGACAGGGATCACAGTAGAGGGTCCCAGACAGAGCTGGAGAAAGATGTAGAACAAAGTACAAAAAAAGACCAGACTTACTGGTCTGACAAAGACTGGAGAAACCCTAAAAGTATGGCCTTCGGACACCCTTTTAACTCAGTACTGAAGTCGCTCCTTAAGTTTACCCTTCAGCCAAAGGTTAGACAGGCCAATAAAACAAAATGAAATTAAATAAGCACACCAACTCAGGGGCAGGGACGAGAAGGCAGGAGGGAACACGAAAGCTGGTAACGGGGAACCCAAGGTGGAGAGGGCGGGAGTGTTGACATGTTGTGGGTTGGCAACCAATGTCACAAAACAATATGTGTATTAATTGCTTAATGAGAAACTAATTTGCTCTGTAGACCTTCATCTAAAGTACAATAAGAAAAAAGACTGTTCAAAATGTTTATCTACCCTCTTCTAATTTATCTATCCTTCCTAGACTAGAAATGTCATTAACTTGGCTACTGTGCTTATCCATTACCTCCCCTCCAGCCCTGCCCTCCCTGCCATGCTAGGGCCTGGGTGAGGGTCTTCTGAAGACTCCATGATCCCTGAAGACATCTCTCCAGTCAACTCCTGCCCAGATCCCACGCAACGCCAAGTGCATGTCCAGCTCAGCCTCTCAGGCCTCAGCCCAGACCCCGCCCCTCAGCCAGTTTCTAAAGGCCAGCTCTAGGCACGTATTCATGTGATCTGGCTGATCTGTCTAGCCCTGCCCAGATTCTCTGTAAGCCAGTCATCCCATGATAAAAGTAAAGGACTTGCAGAGAGAGTAGAAGTGTCATTCACCAGGATCCTTGACTGGTCCCACCCTTTCTAGGGTTCTGTGACTGTTTTTCCTTTGAAGTGGGCTGGAAGTCAAGATCAGGTAGTCATCAGGTGAGGTGGCCTTTGGCTGAGAAAATGAGGCCACTGGCTGGACAAGTGGATGTGAGGGAGAGGTCAGACCCTGGAAAACTAGTAAACAAGAGCAGCTGCAAAAGTGTCCCAGAGAAAGGGGGTTGGGGAAGGAGAATGACTGACAGGAAATGTTATATGGACAGGGTAAAGAAAGCAAACCTTCTCTCCTGGGTCACAGATGTTGGTCTCAGACCCTGGGACACTGCCTCACAGAGATAGATAGGGATGAGGCTGAGGACAGAAGGAGCAAAGAGAACAAATCAGGCGGAACTGAATGGCAGTGGGATTGGGGATGAAGGTGAGGAAGGATGTGACATCTGGTGGGAAGGGAGCGGGATGAGGACAGAGAGGTGCTGAGGTTGTGTTCTGCAGAAGAAGAGTGAAGGCTAGGTCGCTGCCTCCTTCCAACTTCCATTCCAAATTTCTGCCCCAACTGAGAGGGGAGAAAGTTGACAAGACGTGGCAGCTTTCCCTCCCAGTTGCTGGGAATTTGGCGTAGGAGGAGCCAATCCAGCATAGCAGCTAAGAATGTGGGCTCTCATGTCAAATTGGGTTCGAGTCCCAGCTTTGTCATTTGCCAGTTGTGTGAGCCTGAGCAAACCAAGGAAACTCTCAGTGCCTCAGTTTGCATATTCATAAAATGGGAATAACATGAGTATCTGCTTCATAGAATTTGGGAAGGTCCAATTCAGTTCAGCATCTATGTGCTGAGCATCTATTATGTTCCTGGAGGCACAGGCCCAGCTGCTATGGCGCTTACTTGTTAGTGGGAGCAAACAGAGAATAAACAAGTAAAACAAAAAAGCAGATAATTCCAGATTATGATGAAGTGCTTTGAAGAAAATAAAACAGAACAAGATGACAATGAGTAACTGAGGCAGAGCCTTTAGATAAGATGACTAAAGGAAGGTCCCGGGAAGGTGACAATAACATTATAACAACTAACGCACACGTAGGTTACCGTGTGCTCAGAGCTATTGTAAGTCCATTAGATACATTAAATCACTTTGTCTGTAGGACATGAGGCAGTGGTGGCTCAGCGGTGCAATTTTCATCTTCCATGGGAGACCCAGGTTCAATTTCTGGCCAGAACAGCTCATGCACAGCCACCACCCATCTGTCAGTGGAGGCTTGTGTGTTGCTATGATGCTGAACAAGTATCAGCAGAGCTTCCAGACTAAGGTGTTCCAGAAACATCAGCCAGTAAAAACCCCTATGATCAGATCCCCAACCAACCACGGGGATGGTGCAGGACCAGACAGTGCTGTGTTCAGTTGTGCATGTGGTCACCATGAGTCAAGGGCTGACTTGACGACGACAGCCAGCAACAGCTAACAACAATCCTTAGAACAACTAATGAGGCAGATACTGCTGTTATACTCATCTTACAGCTGAAACTGAAGCACAGGAAGGCGTAAACGTCTTGCCCAAAGTTAGCCAGCACTTAAGTAACAAAATTGGATTTGAACCCAGAACGTTGTGACCAGAGACCATGCCCTTAGCCACCACTTTATCCTGTCTCTCAAAAGAAGGCGCTGAGTGTTCAGATAAACATAATATATGGAGAGTCCTTAACTGCCTGAAACCTAGTAATAATAATAATAATAATAATAATAACGTTATTTAAAAAAAATTGTTTATTGTGCATTCAGTGAAAATTTACAGAGCAAATTAGTTTCCCCTTCAATAATTTGTACAGAAAGTGTTCCATGACATTGGTTTCACTCCCCACAATGTGTCAGCACTCTCCCCATTTCTATCCTAGTTTCCCTGTTTCCTTTCGTCCTGATTTTCTACCCCTTCCTGCCTTCCCATGTTTGCTTTTGGGCAAATGTTGCCGTTTGATCTTGTATAATTGATTGTTCTAAGGAGCACATTCTTCTCGGGTGTTAATGTTTATTTTGGGGGCAGTAACGTTGTTGTTATTATTATTAAGAGGAGTTGAGATGCTGAGGGCAGATCTCCATCTTATGAGGAGTTTGTGGTGTTTGGGACTTGAGTGATGTTAAATGACTCTTTCCTAGTCCAGGCCTGTCCCCTGTGCTGATCCCCCCTTCTCATCTCTCCAGGCCACCACTCATCTCCCTCTGTGTCCAAGGTCTGGCTCCATGAAGGAGGAGGGAGAGACCTGCCCTATCCCCCTTCCCCACCCATGGACACCAAGCCCCCAGATCATCTGAATTTGCTCCATCCTGGCCTTATCTGGACAGAATGTGAGAATGCAAGAGACTGCCACCCCACCCAGTCTTA
The DNA here is from genome assembly GCA_030035585.1 of Dugong dugon. Classification (NCBI taxonomy): domain Eukaryota; kingdom Metazoa; phylum Chordata; class Mammalia; order Sirenia; family Dugongidae; genus Dugong; species Dugong dugon. Next base: position 13,237,569 of record CM057472.1, on the reverse strand, counting down.
TGTAATGGGCCTGGGAATCAGTCCAACTGACTTCACAGGAATTCTTTTATCATCCTTAGACAGTGACCTGACACAAACCGTCAGAGGAGTGAGAGGCTGGCAGTGAGCCTCTCGGAGGGCTGTCCACACGCACTCGATACTGGGATAACGGGGCCTGGGTCCTGTTTCCAGCCCTACCACTAATATCTCTGTGTGACCTTAGGGAAGTCACCTCAATTCTCTGGGCCTGAATTTCTTTCTTTACCAAGAAGATAAAGCTATTAGACTAAGATCCCATCCAGACCTAAAATTTCACTGTTCCCTCTGCACTGATCGCCCTGTATTTGGAAAACAGCTTCCTTGGCCTCTCCGAGGTTAAACCAACCAGGAGAAGGATTTACTATGCATTAGATCTTATAACATCATATTTACGTAAATTGCCTCATATAATTCTCACAATAACTCTTTGGAGGAGGTATTATCGTTCTCATTTTACAGAGAAGGCACCTGAGGCTCAGAGAATAAATTGCCCACAGCCATCCAGCCAGTAACTGGCAAAATCAGGGCTTGAACACAGAACCCATGACATCTCAGAATCTATACTCTTTCCATCCTGGTGCCTCTAAAGATATAGAAGGGGAAGGAGATCAAGAAGCAATCAAGTATTTTCATACTTTGCTTCCCATTGTTAGTTATTCCAGTGTATTTGTGGAGCAACTGCTGTGACCACAGACCATACCAGGTCCCACAGGGTCCAAAAGGAATGCAAGACACACTCCCAGCCCTCCAGGAGCTGAAAATCAATCCAGCTCTGGGCAGAAAGCACAGTGACTCATCACGCTTGTAAGTACAGCACTTGTTCAACGTAACCCTTTCTTGTAATGCTGTAAGCTCCTGGATGGTAGGGCCTGGGCCTTTGTTGTTCACTGATGTTCCTCCACTGCCTAGCACACGCCAGGCACAGAGTGGATTCTCAAGGGATATTTGGTGAATAAATTACATTACACACTAAGTGATTGATTAAGTGCCAGGATGAGTGGGAGAGCTGTGAGGACCAGAGGAGTCCAGAAAATGTCCCTGGAGGAGGAAGAATGTGAGGTAAGCCTTGAAGGCTAAAGGAAATCTGGGTCTCCATAGGTTGGAATCCACATCCTACTGGTTCAGTCTTTAGACTTGGCTGTTCTTCCACAGTCAGACCTTTCTAAAGACAACGTCTTCAGAAGGAAAAATTTTTAAAAAACAACAACTCTGGGTTCCTATTACTCTTGGACCTGCAAAGATGCAGTGTGATACAGCTGTCTCCTCAAGGTTAGTGACTTCGATGAAGGGTTGCAACCTCAGCAGATCACTTCCTGAGATACCAGTCTCACCTGATAAGTGTTCAGGAGAGGCTGATACCTTTGGAAGGCATGGACTTTGGGAAATGGGCTGCAGTGGATCCCCAAATGGGGAGGGAGGCCATTAGGGTTGAGTAATCTGGGCAACAGCAATAGCATTTTTTGGGGTGTTTGAAGAAAGAGGTAAGTAAATGACTAGGAATGTTCTTCTCTAAGTCAGGCACGGGGCCCAGTTCCCTAATATACTCTCTCATTTAACTATCTCAGCAACCCTGTGAGGCAGCCATAATAGTCTGAATGTCCAATAGTAAGGAAATAGTTAAGTAAATCACACAACCAAATGGAATATTACATAATCATTTGATTATAATTATTTATAATCAAAATTATCAAGTTGGAAATCTTATACTCAGGAAATTTGACAAAATATCTCAAGAGTCTTAAAATGTTTAAATATTTTATTCCACTAACTCCTTTTGTAGGAACCTATCCTAGGAAAATAATCAGTAATTTGAACAAAGATTTACATTTATAGATGAAAATACATCAAAATGGTAACATTGATATTGAGGTTGCTCTTATTTTCTTTATATATATATATATATATATATATATATATATATATAAAATTGTGCTTAAGGTGAAAGTTTACAGCTCATACAAAAATTTATACACATATTGTTTTGTGACATTACTTGCAATCCCCACAATGTGACAGCACACTTCCCCTTTCTACCCCGGGTTCCCTGTGTCCACTCAACCAGTTCCTGTCCCTTCCTGCCTTCTCATTCCGTTTTTGGACAGGAGCTGCCCATTTGGTCTTGTATATCTGATTGAACTAAGAAGTACATTCCTCATGTGTATTATTTTTTGTTTTATATTAGAAAAAAACAAACCCTTTGCTGCCGAGTCAATTCCAATTCATGGCAAAGTGCCTCATAGAGTTTCCAAGGAGCACCTGGTGAATTCGAACTCTTAACCACTACACCATCTAATCTTTATCTAACGAGTGAGCTTCTGGAATGATTTCAGTTCTGGGTCGTCTTTATATTTTTGTATTTTGTTAAAAAATACAAACTATATTTAGAAGGAAACAAAACAGTAAAAATGGATTCTAATGCAAACAAACGTCTTTTCTGAAAAATTATAACTATGAAGAGTTTGTAAACATATCAGTATGATTAAGATTTATCATTAAGTGAAAATAAACTGTAGCTGTGCTTTGGTTATGACTATGAAAATACTTATTTATAAATTACAAACTGTGTTGGTCTCTGGGGCTGGAGGAGAGCTAAGAGTGGCTTTCATTTTCTATGTTAAAAATTTCTGTGATTTTTCTTTTCCCCATTGCCCTGCTTTTTTTTCCTTTTTATTACTGTGGTAAAATATACTTAACATAAAATTTGCCATTTTAACCATTTTCAAGTGTATCATCTGCTAACATTAATCACACTCACAGTGGTGTGCAACTATCAGCGATATTTGTTTTCAAAACTTTTTCATCTAGGAAGATAAGGGTAAATTCCAAGGTAACCACAAAGAAAGTTAACAAACCTACTCATCAAAATAAAGAAGAAAAACTTAAAGTCTCCGTAAAAACAAAACCTACAAAAACAGAAGAAATGAAAAAAAAAAAAATCCACTAACAAAAGGAACTCAGCACAGGAGAGTAAGAGGGACAAAGAAAACGTCAGCACCACAAAAAAAGAAAAAAGCACTACAAAATGCAAACCCAGTCCTAGGAATATATCCTAGAGAAATAAGAGTCGTCACACTAATAGACATATGCACACCCATATTCATTGTAGCACTGTTCACAATAGCAAAAAGATGGAAACAACCTAGATGCCCATCAACAGATGAATGGATAAATAAATTATGGTACATACACATAATGGAGTACTATGCAATGATAAAAAACAATGAAGAATCTGTGGAGCATCTCATAACATGGATGAAACTGGAGGACATTATGCTGAGTAAAATAAGTCAATCACAAAAGGACAAATTTGTATGAGACCTCTACTGTAAAAACTCATGTAAAAGTTTATGCACAAAAAGAAACAGTCTTTGTTGGTTACAAGGGATGGGAGGGGTGGGGGGGGGAACTAAACAGACAAAAGATATGTGGTAACTTTGGTGAAGGGTACGACAGTACACAATACTGGGGAAGCCAGCACAACTTGTATAAGGAAAGGTCATGGAAGCTCTATAGACACTTCCAAACTCCCTGAGGGACTGAATTGCTGGGCAGAGGGCTGTGGGGACCATGGTCTCAGGGCACATCTAGCTCAACTGGCGTAACACAGTTTATAAAGACAATGTTCTACGTTTTACCTTGGTGAGTAGCATCTGGGGTCTTAAAAGCCTGTGAGCAGCCATCTAAGATACTCCACTGGTCTCATCCCTTTGGGAGCAAGGGAGAGTGAAGAGAACAACATATAAGGAAAAGGTTAGTCCAAAGGACTAATGGACCACAGCTACCAAGGCCTCCACCGGACTGAGTCCAGTACAGCTAGATGGTGCCCGGCTACCACCACTGACTGCTCTGACCGGGATCACAATAGAGGGTCCTGGACAGAGCTGGAAAAGGACGTAGAACAAAATTATAACTCACAACAAAAAAGACCAGATTTACTGGCCTGACAGAATGGAGAAACCCGGAGAGTATGGCCCCTGGACACACTTTTAACTCAGTGGTGAAGTCACTCCCAAAGTTCACCGTTCAGCCAGGGACTGGACAGCCTCATAAAACACAACGGGACTAATGAGGCACAGCAGTCCAGGGACAAGTACTAGAAGGCAGGAGGGAACAGGAAAGCTGGTGATAGGAAACCCAAGGCGGAGAAGGGACAGTGTTGACGTGTCGTGGGGTTGTTAGCCATCGTTGTAGGGCAATATGTGTACTAACTGTTTAATGAGAAACTATTTGTTCTGCAAACCTTCATCTAAGGTACAAAAAAAAAAAAAAAGAATTATCTATGTGAGATCGAATTGACAACAGCAACTCAAAGGGTTTGATGGGAAGCCTGGGGGCAGTGGATTGAAGATAATGGTGATGGAATAATTTGCAAAAGGATAGTGAGAATAGCAGTACAACTGGAAGAATGTAATTGATGTCACTAAATTGTTTATGTAGAAACTTTTGAAATGGTGTAACTTTGGCTATGTGTATTTTCACCAAAAAAACATCCTCCAAGGTCAAGAAGGGAGAGCGATGACATGTCGTGGGGTTAACCAATGTCATAAAACGATACGTGTACTGACTGTTTAATGAGAAACTATTTGTTCTATAAACCTTCATCTAAAGTACAATAAAACAGTTCTGGCAAAATGGCGCTCTAGGCAGAAGCACCACGCCGTCCCTCCACAGCAAAGATCCGAAAAACCAAGCCGAACAGAGAATACAACAATCCTGAAACCCTAAAACATCAAATGAAGAAATAAAGAACTCAACCAAGCACCAAATGGAGTGAGAAAACTGACAGAGAACGGAGAGCGAGGAGAGATTCATGCAGAGGTCCCCTACCAGCTAACGCAGCACGGATCCACCATCTTGGACTCCTATCGGAGACCAGCAAACGTGGGTACAAGAAAGCAGCCTCACGGAGCGTCCAGCGGGAGACAAAACAACCGGTAATTTGCAGTGTGCGCTTTCCCACCCCCCCACCCCTCTTGGCCCCTGCTCGGCCTCGTCTTCTTCCCGGGGCCACGGTCTCTTGACTGGGAAGCACCGGCTGCTTGGACTCCACACACCCAAGCGGGCGGCTCTCTGGGTGCCATTTGTTGGCTGCTAGTGTTGCTTTTTTTTTTCCTGCTTCTTTTGATTTCTTGCTTGCCTCTAGCCATCTCCCCCTCCTTTCACTTGAGTGCCTGGCTCCGTGCACCATCTTTGCTTCTTCCTGAGGGGCTCCAGAGCGCCAGCAATTTGTGATATATGCTTTCCCACTCTCTACCCTTCTTCACCCACTCTTGGCCTCCTCTGCTTCCCGCGGACACAGTCTCTTGTCCAGAAACACAAGCCCGCAGTAGCTGGCTCTGTGAGTGCCATTTGTTGGCTGCTGGTGTTGCTTTTTCTTTTCTTTTCTTTTTTTTCTGCTTCTTTTGATTTCTTGCTTGCCTCTCGCCACCTCCCCCTCCTTTCACTCAAGTGCCTGGCTCTGTGCACCATCTTTGCATCTTCCCGAGGGGCTGCGGAGCTCCATTCGAGTGTGGAGCTGCTTCCCAGTCTGGGCTACTGCACTGGTGGGATCCCGGGGCTTTTGCTCATTTGTTTGTTTTGAATTGTTTGTTTGTTTTCTTCTCCTTTTCTTGAGTTGGAAGCCCTTTCTGGCCAAGTGGAGCTGCATGGCAAGGAACTCCCCTTCAGCTTCCACAGACATGCAGAGGGATCCCTGAGAGCATTTCTTTTTTCACTGGTTTTTTTTTTTTTTTCCTGTTTTTTTTTGGGGGGCCTTTCTTGTTTTTTTTTTTTTTTAATTTGTTTTGTTTTCTTTTCCCTCTTTTACCCTTTTTGTCTTTCTTCACTGCTCAGTTTCTTGTCTCTCTATATCTTCCTTCTCTTTCTGATCCCTGAATACCGGGCATTGTATACCTCTATACCTTCTAGCCAGACTGTACTGCAACACCTGAGAGCGACTTCCCCAGACCTCATAGCTGCATCGGTGGGATCCCTGGGAACTTTGTGGTTCTTTAACCTTTCTGATTTTTATTTATTTATTCTTTTCTTTTCTTCCTCTTCCCCTTTCTGTTTTTCTCCATTTCATAGTCTCTCATCTCTCCATTCCAACGGCAAGCTCCTCTAGCATTCTTTTTTGTTTGTTTGTATGTTTTTGGCTCCTGTTCCTCTCTCCTCTCTCCCATATCCATCTTAGCTCCACACATAACAATCTCCCCGCTGCATCCTGCCTACCTGCACTGTGCGCTTGACATCACACCACCAAGCAGCACAGGCATGGCCTACTGGAACCTGCCCTGCACTGATTACCGACCCACCCTGGTGGCTGTAGTAAGTGTCACAAACAACCCGTCCCAGTAACTCCTCTTCAGCTAGACCTGCCCTGCCGTACCATATCTGAGTGACTGACCCTGCCAGTTGGAGAAGGAGGCGAAAAGTACTGAGTGCACAGACGAGCAAACAATAAAGAACACACAGTCCGCCTGCTCAGACATAGTCAAATTTTTTTTTTTAAAAAGGGATGAAACAAACAAATCTACAATCAATAAATGAGAAAAATAACTACTGAATGCCCCGAAAACAGCAGACAATATCAAAACATTTACAAAAATAGGACAGGATGGTTCCAGTCAGAGTCCAAAATAAAAAAAAGAAAATGCACTAGAACTACCTTATAGGGAATTCAAATCTCTAAATACTCGGAATTCACCAAGAACTGAGGCAAAAAGCTGACAAACATGAGGAAAAAATAGACAAATTCATGGAAAATACAGACAAAAAATTGGAAGAATTCAGGAACAAAATGCCAAAATAAATTCACAACTAGAAGTTATACAAAAACAACAATTAGAAATCCAAAAGATAAACAACAAGATTTCAGAAATGGATGATGTCATAGAAGGGATGAGAAGAAGATTTAAAACAGTGGAAGACAGGATCAGTGGAATTGAAGACAAACACTTGGATACAACTCTGTTTCAGGAAAACTCAGAGAAAAGAACAAAGAAAAATTAAGAGACCCTGAGAGTTCTGTGGGACACAATTAAAAGCAAAAATTTATGAGTGATTGGCATTCCAGAACAGGGGGAAAAAACAGAAAACACAGAGATGATCATTGAGGAACTGCTGACAGAAAACTTCCCCAATATAATGAAAGATGAAAAGCTGGCCATCCAAGAAGCTCAACGAACCCCATATAGAAGAGACCCCAAAAGAAAATCACCAAGGCATATCATATTCACACTCGCCAAAACCAAAGACAAACAAAGAATCCTGGGAGCAGCTCGTGAAAGACAAGAAGTCACATACAGAGGAGAAACAATAAGACTAAGCTCAGATTATTTGGCAGAAACCATGCAGGCAAGAAGGCAATGGGATGATATATAGAAAATCTTGAAAGAAAAAAATTGTCAGCCAAGAATAATATATCCTGCAAAACTCTCGTTCAAATTTGATGGTGAAATTAGGTCATTTCCAGATAAACAGAAAATAAGGGAATATTTAAAAGTCAAACCAAACTTACAAGAATTATTAAAGGGAGTTCTTCGATCTGAGGACAAACAGCTTCAGCTCACAGGCAGAACCTAGGACGCAGGATCGTATGAGCCAGATAATAATCTAGGAAATGAATTCTCGAGGACTATCCAAACCCAAAAGAAATACAACAGGGAATCAGAGCAGTTAATCAATAAATGACAACAACATCAAAACAATAAAAGAGGGAATAAACTGCATAGGTATAGAACCTTCTAAGGGAGAGGAAGGCAAGGCAATACCAAGTAATGGTAGACTGCTTCAAACTTAGAAAGATAAGGGTAAAATTCATGGTAACCACAAAGAAAGTTAACAAACCAACTCATAAAAATAAAGACAAAAAACATAAAGTCTCAGAAAAAACAAAACCTACAAAAACAAAAGAAATGAAAAAAAATCCACAAACAAAAGTAACTCAGCACAAGAGAGTAAGAAGAACAAAGAAAACTTCAGCACCACAAAAAAAAGCACTACAAAATGACAGCAGCAAACTCACATCTATCAATAATTACACTGAATGTAAATGGACTCAATACACCCATAAAGAGATGGAGAGTGACAGAATGGATAAGAAAACAGGATCCATCAATATGCTGTCTACAAGAGACACACCTAGAAACAAAGATGTGAATTTATTAAAAGTCAAAGGTTGGAAAAAAATATATCAAGCTAACAACTACCAAAAAAGAGCAGGAGTGGCAATTCTAATCTCAGAGAAAATAGACTATAAAACAAAATCTACCATAAAAGACAAATAAGGACACTATATAATGATTAAGGGGACAATCCATGATGAAGACATAACCATAATAAACATCTATGCACCCAATGACAGGGCTCCAAAATATATAAAACAAACTCTAACAACACTGAAAAGAGAAATTGACAGTTCCACAATAATAGTAGGAGACTTCAACACACCACTCTCAGTAAAGGACAGAACAAATAAGAAGAAACTCAGCAAAGATACAGAAGACCTAAAGGGCACAATCAGCCAACTTGACCTCATAGACATATATAGAACACTCCATCCAACCACTGCCAAGTACACATTCTTTTCCAATGCACATGGAACGTTCTCCAGAATAGACCACATCTTAGGCCACAGAGCCATCCTGAACAAGATCCAAAACGTTGAGATAATACAAAGTATCTTCTCTGACCACAATGCCATCAAGGTAGAAATTAACAACAGAAAGAGCAAGGGAAAAAAAAACAAAAACAACTACATGGAAACTGAATAATACCCTGCTTACACATCACCAGCTAATAGAAGAAATCAGAGATGGAATCAAAAAATTCCTAGAATCAAATGAGAATGAAAACACATCATACCAAAACCTTTGGGACACAGCAAAGGCAGTCCTCAGAGGACAATTTATAGCAATAGATGCACATAACAAAAAAGAAGAAAGGGACAAAATCAAAACATTAACTACACAACTCAAACAAATAGAAAGAGAACAGCAAAAAAAGCCCACAACCACTGGAAGAAAGGAAATAGTAAACATCAGAGCAGAAATAAATGAAATAGACAACAGAAAAACAATAGAAAGAATCAACAAAACCAAAAGTTGGTTCTTTGAAAGAATCAACAAAATCGACAAACCACTGGCCAGACTGACAAAAGAAAAACAGGAGAGGACACAAATAACCCAAATAAGAAATGAAATGGGGGACATTACAACAGACCCAAATGAAATAAAAAGGATTATAACAGAATATTATGAAAAACTATACTCCGACAAATTTGAAAACCTAGAGGAAATGGATAAATTTCTAGAATCACACGGCCTACCCAAACTACAACAAAGTGACGTTGAAAATCTGAACAGACCCATAACAAGAGAAGAGATTGAAAAGGTAATAAAAAAACTCCCAACCAAAAAAAGCCCTGGCCCACATGGCTTCATGGGAGAATTCTACAAAACATTTACGGAAGAGCTTGTACCAGTACTACTGAAGCTATTTCAGAGCATAGAAGAGGAAGCAACACTTCCAAATTCATTCTATGAAGCCAGCGTAACACTGATACCAAAACCAGGCAAAGACATCACAAAAAAAGAAAATTACAGACCAATATTTCTCATGAATATAGATGCAAAACTTCTTAACAAAATTCTTAACAAAATTCTAGCCAATAGAATTCAGCATCATATCAAAAAAATAATACACCACGACCAAGTAGGATTCATACCAGGAATGCAAGGATGGTTCAACATTAGAAAATCAATCAATGTATTCCACCACATAAATAAAAGAAAAGAAAAGAATCACACGATCATCTCAATTGATGCAGAAAAGGCATTTGACAAAGTCCAACACCCATTCCTGATAAAAACTCTCAATAAAATTGGTATAGAAGGGAAATTTCTCAACATAATAAAGGGCATCTATGCAAAACCAACGACCAACATCATTCTTAATGGAGAGAGGCTGAAAACATTCGCCTTTAAAACAGGAACAAGACAAGGATGCCCTTTATCACCACTCCTATTTAACATTGTTCTGGAAGTTCTAGCTAGAGCAATAAGGCAAGAAAAAGAAATAAAGGGCATCCAAACTGGTAATGAAGAAGTTAAACTGTCCCTGTTTGCAGATGATACGATACTATACATAGAAAACCCTAAAGACTCCATGAGAAATCTATTGGAACTAATAGAAAGATTCAGCAGAGTAGCAGGATACAAGATAAACATTCAAAAATCAGTTGGATTCCTATACACCAGTAAAGAGAACGATGAAAAGGAAATCAGGAAAACAATACCATTTTCAATAGCCCCTAAAAAGATAAAATACTTAGGAATCAATCTGACTAGGGATGTAAAAGACCTATACAAAGAAAACTATAAAACACTCCTGCATGAAACCCAAAGGGATCTACATAAATGGAAAAGCATACCATGCTCATGGATAGGCAGACTCAACATTGTGCAAATGTCAATTCTACCCAAAGCAATTTACAAATACAACGCAATCCTGATCCAAATACCAACAACATTCTTCAAAGAGATGGAAAAACTAATCATCAACTTTATATGGAAAGGGAAGAAGCCTCGAATAAGTAAAGCGCTATTGAAAAAGAAGAATAAAGTTGGAGGACTCACACTACCTGACTTGAGAACCTACTATACAGCTACAGTAGTCAAAACAGCCTGGTACTGCTACAACGACAGATACATCAACCAATGGAACAGAATTGAGAACCCAGATGTAAATCCATCCACCTACGGTCACCTGATCTTCGACAAGGGCCCAAAGTCCATCAAATGGGGAAAAGACAGTCTTTTAAACAAATGGTGCTGGCAAAACTGGATAACCATTTCCAAAAAAGTGAAACAGGACCCATACCTCACACCGTATACAAAAACTACTTCAAAATGGATCAAAGACTTGAATAGAAAGCCTAAAACTATAAAGTTCATAGAAGAAAAAATAGGACCAACACTTCAGGCCTTAATACATGGCATTAACAGGATACAAACCATAAACATCAAGGCACAAAACCCAACAGATAAGCTAGATAACTGGGATCTTCTAAAAATCAAACACCTATGCTCTTCAAAAGACTTCACCAAAAGAATCAAAAGAGAACCCACAGACTGGGAAAAAAGTTTTGGACAGTACAAGTCAGACAAAGGTCTAATCTCCTTAATCTACAAGAAAATCCAACACCTCTGCAACAAAAAGACAAGTAATCCTATTAAAACATGGGCAAAGGAGATGAACAGACACTTCACCAAAGAAGACATTCAAATGGCCAACAGGCACATGAGGAAATGCTCACGATCACTAGCCATTAGAGAAATGCAAATTAAAACCACAATGAGATACCATCACACCCCGGCATTACTGGCACGAATCAAAAACACTGGAAATAACAAATGTTGGAGGGTCTGTGGGGAGAGGGAACTCTTATGCACTGCTGGTGGGAATGCAAAATGATACAACCATTTTGGAAAATGATATGGCGCTTCCTCAGAAAGCTAGAAATAGACATACCATTCGATCCAGCAATCCCACTCCTAGGAATATATCCTAGAGAAATAAGAGTCGTTGCTCGAATAGACATATGCACACCTATGTTCATGGCAGCATTGTTCACAATAGCAAAACAATGGAAACAACCTAGATGCCCATCAACAGATGAATGGATAAACAAACTACGGTACATACACACAATGGAGTACTATGCAACGAGAAAGAACACCAATGAATCTATGAACCATCTCATAACATGGATGAAACTGGAGGACATTATGCTGAGTGAAATAAGTCAATCACAAAAGGACAAATATTGCATGAGATCTCTATTGTAAAAACCCATGAAAAAGTTCACACACAAAATGTAACAATCTTTGTTGGTTACCAGGAATGGGAGGGGTGGGGGGGAAATACTAAATAGGCAGTAGATAAGTGGTATCTTGGGTGAAGGGTGAGACAGTACACAGTACAGGGGAAACTAGCACAACCTGTACAAGGAAAGGTCATGGAAGCCCCATAGACCCATCCAAACTCCCTGAGGGACTGAATTGCTGGGCGGAGGGCTGCGGGGACCATGGTCTCAGGGAACATCTAGCTCAATTGGCATGACACAGCTTATAAAGACAATGCGCTACATTCTACCTTGGTGAGTAGTATCTGGGGTCTTAAAAGCCTGTGAGCGGCCATCTAAGATACTCCACTGGTCTCATTCCTTCGGGAGCAAGGGAGAATGAAGAGAACAGGATACAAGGAAAAGATTAGTCCAAAGGACGAATGGACCACAGCTACCAAGGCCTCCACCGGACTGAGTCCAGTGCAGCTAGATGGTGCCCGGCTACCACCACTGACTGCTCTGACCAGGATCACAACAGAGCGTTCTGGACAGAGCTGGAGAAGGATGTAGAGCATAATTCTAACTCACAAAAAAAAGACCAGATTTACTGGCCTAAAGGAGACTGGAGAAACCTCAAGAGTATGGCCCCCAGACACCCTTTTAGCTCAGTGGTGAAGTTACCTCCGAGGTTCACTGTTCAGCCTGGGAGTGGACAGCCCCATAAAACCAAATGAGACTAATGAGGTACAGGAGTCCAGTGACAAGGGCCAGAAGGCAGAAGGGACAAGGAAGCTGGTGATAGGGAACCCAAGGTTGAGTAAGGATATTGTTGATGTGTTGTGAGATTGGTAACCATTGTCATAGGGCAACACTTGTAGTAACTGTTAAATGAGAAACCATTTTGTTCTGTAAGCCTTCATCTTAAGTGAGAATAACAGCACAACTGGAAGAGCGTAGTCAATGTCAGTGAACTGTGTATGTAGAAATTTTTGAAACAGTGTATCTTTGGCTATGTGTATTTTCACCAAAAAAAAAAGGTTGAGAAGTTAGAGGGTTAATATGTCGTGGGTTTGTTAACCAATGTCATAACATGTGTGCTACTGTTTCATGAGAAACTATTTGTTCTGTAATCCTTCACCTGAAGTACAATAAAATATAAAAAAAAGAAAAGAAAAGTACAATAAAAATAAATTTAAAAAATTACTTGGAAGAAAAGAAAAACTTTTTCATCACCCCAAACAGAAACGCTATACCCGTTAAGTAATAAACCCCTCATTCAACTTTCCTCGCAGCCCATGGTAACCACTAATCGATTTTCTGTCTCTGTGCATTTATCTATTCTAGATATTTTATGTATATAGATCATATAATATTTTCCCTTTTGTGTCTGGTTTACTTCTCTTAGCGTAATGTATTCCAGGTTCAATGTATCAGAACTTCATTTCTTTTTATGGTGGAATAATATTTCATTATTATGTATATATCACAATTTGTTTCTCTATTCATTTGTTGATGGACCCTTGGGCTGTTTCTACCTTTTGACTATTGTGAACTATGCTTCAATGTACATTACTGTACACTTATCTGCTTAAGAGCCTTCTTTCAAGTCTTTTGAGTGGCATTCTGAGTCATATGGTAATTCTATGTTTAACTTTTTGAGGAACCTCCAAACCGTTTTCTGTAGCAGCTGCACCATTTACATTTCTACCAGCAATGGGTGAGGGTTCCAGTTTCTCCACATCTTGACAACCCTTGTTATTTTCCTTTTTTATTGTTTGTTTGTTTTGTTTTCATTTCCATACTAGCCTTGTAGGTGTGAAGTGGTATCTTATTGGGGTTTTGATTTGCATTTCCCTAATGACTAATGATCAACAGAGAAAATATTAAAGTTGTCAAGGATTTCATTTTACTTGGATCCACAATCAACACCTATGGAAGCAGCAGTGAAGAAATCACAGGATGTATTGCATTGGGCAAATCTGCTGCAAAAGACCTCTTTAAAGTGTTTTAAAAAAAAAGATGTCACTTTGAGGACGAACGTGCGCCTGACCCAAGCTATTGTATTTTCAATCGCCTCATATGCATCCAAAAGCTGGACAATGAATAAAGAAGACTGAAGAATTAATGCCTTTGAATTATGGTGTTGGCAAAGAATATTGAATTCACCATGAACTGCCAAAAGAACGAACAGATCTATCTTGGAAGAAGTACAGCCAGAATGCTCCATAGAAGCAAGGATGGCGAGACTTTGTCCCATATACTTCAAACGTGTTATCAGGAGGGATCAGTTCCTGGAGAAGGACATCACGCTTGGTAAAGTAGAGGGTGAGCAAAAAAGAGGAAGACCCTCAATGAGATGGATTGACACAGTGGCTGCAACAATGGGCTCAAACATAGCAACGATTGTGAAGATGGCACAGGACTGGGCAGAGTTCCGTTTTGTTGTACAGGAGGTTGCTATGAGTCGGAACTGACTTGATAGGAACTAACAACAGAGACGACTAATGATGCTGAGCATCTTTTCATGTGCTTATTGGCCATTTGTATATCTTCACTGGAGAAATGTCTACCAAGTACTTTGCCATTTTTTGATTAGGTTATCTTTTTGTGGTTGAAATGTAGGAGTTCTTTATATATTCTGGATGTTAAGCCCTTATCAGATATGATTCCCAAATATTTTCTCCCATTCTGTAGGTTGTCTTTTCACTTTCTTGACAATGTCCTTTCACGCACAAAAGTTTTTCATTTTGATGAAGTCCAAGTTATCTATTTTTTCTTTTGTTGTTCATGCTTTTGGTGTCATGTCTAAGAATCCATTACCAAAGACAAGGCCCTAAAGATTTACTCCTATGTTTTCTTCTGAAAGTTCATGGTTTTAGCTCTTATATTTAGGTCATTTATCCATTTGGAGTTTATTTTCGTATATGGTATGAGTCAGGAGTACAAATTCACTCTTCTGTACGTGGTAATTCAGTTGTCCCAGCATCATTTGTTCAAGAGGCTATTCTTTCCTGTTGAATGGACTTGCACCCTTGTTGAAAATCAATTAGACGGTTGAACAACATCATGAACATAATTAATGTCACTGAACTGTACATGTGAAGATTGTAGAAATGTCAAATGTATTGCTATTTACCACAATAAAAAAAATAATTTGGCCATAGGTGTATGGGTTTATTTCTGGGCTCTCAGTTCTATTCCATTAGTCTATATATCTATCCTTATACCAGTACCATACTGTTTTGATTACTATATGTTTGCAATATGTTTTTAAATCAGGAAGTGTGAGTCCTCCTACATTGTTCTTCTTTTTTTTTTTTTTTAATTGTACTTTGGATGAAGGTTTACAGAACTAGCTTCTCATTAAACAGTTAGTACACATATTGTTTTATGACATTGATTAACAACCCCACGACTTGTCAACACTCTCCTTTCTTGACCTTGGGTTCCATATTACCAGCTTTCTTGTCCCCTCCTGCCTTCTAGTCCTTGCCCCTGGGCTGGTGTGCCTCTTTAGTTTTGTTTTCTCCTATGGGCCTGGTAATCTTTGGCTGAAGGGTGAACCTCAGGAGTGACTTCATAATTGAGCTAAAAGGGTGTCCAGGGGTTTCTCCAGTTTCTGTCAGGCCAGTAAGTCCGATCTTTTTAGTGAGTTAGAATTTTGTTCAACATTTTTCTCCAGCTCTGTCTGGGATCCTCTATTGTGATCCTTGTCAGAGCAGTCAGTGGTTGTAACCAGGCACCATCTAGTTGTGCTGGACTCAGTCTGGTGGAAGCTGGGGTAGTTGTGTTCCATTAGTCCTTTGGACTATTCTTTCCCCCGTGTCTTTAGTTTTCTTCATTCTCCCTTGCTCCCGAAGGAGTGGGACCAGTCGAGTATCTTAGATGGCTGCTCACAGGCTTTTAAGATCCCCCAGCCACTACTCACCAAAGTAGAATGTAGAACATTTTCTTTATAAACTATGTCATGCCAATTGAGCTAGATGTTCCCAGAGACCATGGTCCCCATAGCCCTCAGCCCAGAAATTCGGTCCCTCAGGGAGTTTGGATGTGACTATGGAGCCTCCATGACTTTGCCTCGAACAAGTTGTGCTGGCTTCCCCAGTATTGTGTACTGTCTTAACCTTCACCAAAGTTACTACTTATCTATTGTCTATGTAGTGTTTTTCCATCCCCACCCCTCCCCTCCCTCGTAACTATCAAAGATTATCTCTTTTTGTGTATAAAGCTTTTCATGAATTTTTATAGTAGTGGTCTCATACAATATTTGTCCTTTTGTGATTGACTTATTTTACTCAGCATAATGCCTTCCACATTCATCCATGTTGTGAGATGCTTTGCAGATTCATCATTGTTCTTCATCGTTGCGTAGTACTGCATCGTGTGTAGGTACCATAGTTTATCCATTCATCTGTTGATGGGCATCTAGGTTGTTTCCATATTTTTGCTATTGTGAACAATGCTGCCATGAACATGGGTGTGCGTATGTCTATTCATGTGACAACTCTTATTTCTCTAGGTTATATTCCTAGGAGTGGAATTGCTGGATCATATGGTATTTCTATTTCTAGCTTTCTAAGAAAGCATCATATTGTTTTTGAAAATGGTTGTACCATTTTACATTCTTACCAGCAGTGCATAAGAGTTCCAATCTCCCTGCAGCCTCTCCAACATTTGTTATTTTGTTTTTGTTTTTGTTTTTGTTTTTTTTGCTTGTAAAGCCTTTATTTGCTATAAAGCCTCACCCAGCATAACCTTCTTAGAACACGAAACTTTAAGATGAAGGGTGGTATGGCTTTCATCCTGACTAGCAAGTTGTTTTTTTTTTTTTTATTGTACTTTCACTGAAGGTTTACAGAACAAATAATTTCTCATTAAACAGTCAGTACACATATTGCTTAATGACATTGGTTAACAACCCCACGACATGTCAACCCTCTCCCTTCTCGACTTTTTTTTTTTTTTTTTTTGGTGAAAATATAAATAGCCAAAGATACACCATTTCAAAACTTTTTACATGCACAATTCAGTGACATTGATTATTTTCTTCCAGTTGTGCTGTTATTCTCACTTTAGATGAAGGGTTACAGAACAAAATAGTTTCTCATTAAACAGTTAGTACACGTTGCCCTGTGACAATGGTTAAAAACCCCACTACATGTCAACACTGTCCTTACTCAACCTTGTGTTCCCTATCACCAGCTTCCCTGTCCCCTTCTGCCTTCTAGTCCTTGCCCCTGGACTGCCGTGCCTCATTAGTCCCATTTTGTTTTATGGGCCTGTCCAATCCCCAGCTGAACGGTGAACCTCGGAAGTGACTTCACCACTGAGCTAAAAGGGTGTCCGGGGGCCATACTCTTGGGGTTTCTCCAGTCTCTTTCAGGCCAGTCTATCTGGTCTTTTTTTGTGTGTTGGAATTTTGTTCTACATTCTTCTACAGCTCTGTCCAGGGCCCTCTATTGTGATCCGGGTCAGAGCAGTCAGTGGTGATAGCCGGGCACCATCTAGCTGTACTGGACTCAGTCTGGTGGAGGACTTGGTAGCTGTGGTCCATTAGTCCTTTGGACTAATCTTTTCCTTGTATCCTGTTCTCTTCATTCTCCCTTGTTCCTGAAGGGGTGAGACCAGTGGAGTATCTTAGATGGCTGCTCACAGGCTTTTAAGACCCCAGACGCTACTCACCAAGGTAGAATGTAGAACATTGTCTTTATAAACTGTGTTATGCCAATTGAGCTAGATGTGCCCTGAGACCATGGTCCCCACAGCCCTCTGCAATTCAGTCCCTCAAGGAGTTTGGAAGTGTCTATGGAGCTTCCATGACCTTTCCTTGTACGAGTTGTGCTGGTTTCCCCAGTATTGTGTACTGTCTCATCCTTCCCCAAAGATACCACTTATCTATTGCCTATTTAGTATTCCCCCCCACCCCTCCCTTCCCTCGTAACCAACAAAGATTGTTACTTTTTGTGTGTAAACTTTTTCATGAGTTTTCACAGTAGAGGTCTCATACAATATTTGTCCTTTTGTGATTGACTTATTCCACTCAGCATAATGTCCTCCAGTTTCATCCATGTTATGAGATGCTTCACAGATTCATCATTGTTCTTTATCGTTGCATAGTACTCCATTGTGTGTATGTACCATAGTTTATCCATTCGTCTGTTGATGGGCATTGTCATGGTTTGAATTATGTCCCCCCAAAAATGTGTGTATCAATTTGGCTGGGCCATGATTCCCAGTAGTGTGTGATTTTTCCATGTGTGGTAAATCCTGCCTCTATGATGTTAATGAGGGAGGATGGGCGGCAGTTGTGTTAGTGAGGCAGGACTCAATTTACAAGACTGGATTGCATCCTGAGGCAATCTCTTGAGACATAAATGAGCAGTGAGATGGGGGATCTCAAACCATCAAGACAGCAGTGCTAGGAGCAGAGCGCGTCCTTTGGACCAGGGTCCCTGCGCCAAGGAGCTCCGAGTCTGGGAGAACACTGATGAGAAGGCTGAGAGGAAGCCTTCCCCTGGAGCGGACACCCTGAATTTGGACTTTTAGCTTACTTTACTGTAAGGAAATAAACTTCTCCTTGTTAAAACCATCCACTTGTGGTGTTTCTGTTATAGAAGCACTAGATAACTAAGACAGGCATCTAGGTTGTTTCCGTCTTTTTGCTATTGTGAACAATGCTGCCATGAACATGGGTGTGCATATGTCTATTCGAGGGATGGCTCTTATTTCTCTAGGATATATTCCTAGGAGTGGGATCGCTGGATCGTACGGTATTTCTATTTTTAGCTTTCTAAGGAAGCACCATATTGTTTTTGAAAATGGTTGTACCATTTTACATTCTCACCAGCAGTGCATAAGAGTTCCAATCTCCCCGCAGCCTCTCCAACATTTGTTATTTTCTGTTTTCTTGATTTTTGCTAGTAATGCCAGGGTGAGATGGTATCTCGTAGTTTTGATTTGCATTTCTCTAATGGCCAGTGAGTGATCTCCAGCATTTTCTCATGTGTCTGTTAACCACTTGAATGTCTTCTTTGGTGAAGTGTCTGTTCATTTCCTTTGCCCATTTTTAATTGGATTATTTGTCTTTTTGTTGTAGAGGTGTTAGATTTTCCTGTAGATTTTAGAGATTAGAACTTTGTCAGGTTCGTAATAGCCAAAACTTTTTTCCCAGTCTGTAGGTTCTCTTTTTACTCTTTTGGTGAATTCTTTTGATGAGCATTAAGTGTTTAATTTTTAGAAGATCCCAGTTATCTAGCTTATCTTCTGGAGTTTGTGTGTTGTTAGTTATGGTTTGTACCCTGTTAATGCCGTTTAATCCTATTTTTTCTTCTAAGATCTTCGTTTTGGGCTTTATATTTAGGTCTTTGATCCATTTTGAATTAGTTTTTGTGTATAGTGTGAGGTATGGGTCCTGTTTCATTTTTCTGCAGATGGACATACAGCTTTGCCAGCACCATCTGTTAAAAAGATTGTCTTTTCCCCATTTGATGGACTTTGGGCCCTTGTTGAAGATCAGGCGACCATAGGTGGATGGATTT
Organism: Dugong dugon; assembly: GCA_030035585.1. Classification (NCBI taxonomy): domain Eukaryota; kingdom Metazoa; phylum Chordata; class Mammalia; order Sirenia; family Dugongidae; genus Dugong; species Dugong dugon. The sequence continues at coordinate 13,218,186 of CM057472.1, read as the reverse complement.
ACATCTGGGCTCTCAGTTTGGTTCCGCTGGTCATTGTGTCTGTCATTGTACCAGTACCAGGCTGTTTTGACTACCGCAGCTGTATAGTAAGTTCTGAGGTCAGGTAGTGTGAGTCCCCCTACTTTACTCTTCTTCAATAGTGTGTTACTTGTCCGGGGCATCTTCCCTTTCCAAATAAAGTTAACAATTAGTTTTTCCATCTCTTTAAAGAATGCTGTTGGTATTTGGATCCAGATTTCACTGTATTTGTAAATTGCTTTGGATAGAATTGTCATTGTCACTGTGTTGAGTCTACCTATCCATGAGCATGGTATATTTTCCCATATATGTAGATGTTTTTCTGCTTTCTGGCAGTAGTGTTTTGTAGTTTTCATTGTATAAGTCTTTTATATCCCTGATTAGATTTATTTTTAAGTTTTTTTTCTTTTTCCTTAGGGGCTATTATAAATGGTATTGTTTTCCTGATTTCCTTTTCATCATTCTCTTTATTGGTGTATAGGAAGCTGATGGATTTTTTTTTTCTCCTGTACTTTTTACTGTACTTTAGAAGAAGGTTTACAGAACAAATAGTTTCTCATTAAACAGTCAGTACACATATTGTTTTATGATATTGGTTAACAACCCCACGACATGTCAACACTCTCCCTTCTCAACCTTGGAGGACCTTTTTTTTTTTTTTTTTGGTGAAAATATACATAGCCAAGTTTACACCATTTCAAAAGTTTCTATGTGTACAATTCAGTGACATGGATTACATTCTTCCAGTTGTGCTGCTATTCTCACTATCCTTTTCCAAATTATTCCATCACCATTATCTTCAACTCACTGCCCCCTAGGCTTCCCATCAAACCTTTTGAGTTGCTGTTGTTGTCAATTCAATCTCACATAGATAATTCTTTTTTTTTTTTTTTTGTACCTTAGATAAAGGCTTGCAGAACAAATAGTTTCTCATTAGACAGTTAGTACACATATTGCCCTACAACAATGGTTAACAACCCCATGACATGTCAACACTGTCCCTTCTCAACCTTTGGTTACCTATCATATTGCCCTACAACAATGGTTAACAACCCCATGACATGTCAACACTGTCCCTTCTCAACCTTTGGTTACCTATCAGCAGCTTTCTTGTCCCGTCCTGCCTACTAGTCCTTGTCCCTGGACTGCTGTGACTCAATAGTCCCGTTTTATTTTATAAGGCTTGTCCAATCCCTGGCTGAATGGTGAACTTCAGGAGTGACTTCACTACTGAGCTAAAAGGGTGTCCAGGGGCCATACTCTCGCGGTTTCTCCAGTCTGTCAGGCCAGTAAATCTGATCTTTTTTTTGTGAGTTAGAATTTTGTTCTACATTCTTCTACAGCTCTGTCCAGGGCCCTCTATTGTGATCCCAGTCAGAGCAGTCAGTGGTGGTAGCTGGGCACCATCTAGCTGTACTGGACTCAGTCTGGTGGAGGCCTTGGTAGCTGTGGTCCATTAGTCCTTTGGACTAAACTTTTCCTTATATCTTGTTCTCTTCATTCTCCCTTGCTCCCGAAGGGGTGAGACCAGCGGAGTATCTTAGATGGCTGCTCACAGGCTTTTAAGACCCCAGACGCTACTCACCAAGGTAGAATGTAGAACTTTGTCTTCATAAACTGTGTTATGCCAATTGAGCTACATGTGCTCCGAGACCATAGTCCCCACAGCCCTCTGCCCAGCAATTCGGTCCCTCAGGGAGTTTGGAAGTGTCTATGGATCTTCCATGACCCTTCCTTGTGCAAGTTGTGCTGGCTTCCCCAGTATTGTGTACTGTCTTACCCTTCACCAAAGTTACCACTTATCTATTGTCTGTTTAGTTCCACCCCACCACTCCCATCCCTTGTAGCCAACAAAGATTGTTTCTTTTTGTGCATAAACTTTTACATGAGTTTTTACAGTAGAGGTCTCATACAATATTTGTCCTTTTGTGATTGACTTATTTCATTCAGCATAATGTCCTTTAGTTTCATCCATGTTATGAGATGCATCACAGATTCTTCATTGTGCTTTATCATTGCATAATGCTCCACTGTGTGTATGTACCATAGTTTATCCATCCGTTGATGGGCATCTAGGTTGTTTCCATCTTTCTGCTATTGTGAACGGTGCTGCAATGAATATAGGTGTGCATAAGTCTATTCGTGTGATGGTTTTTATTTCTCTACGATATGTTCCCAGGAGTGGATTGCATTTTGTAGCACTTTTTTGTGTGGCACTGACGTTTTCTTTGTTCCTCTTACTCTCTTGTGCTGAGTTCCTTTTATTTGTGGATTTTTTGTCATTTCTTTTGTTTTTGTAGGTTTTGTTTTTACTAAGACTTTATGTTTTTCTTCGTTTTGATGAGTATGTTTTTTAGCTTTCTTTGTGGTTACCTTGAAATTTACCCTTATCTTCCTAGATTTGAACCAGTCCATTATTACTTGGTATCACCTTGCCTTCCTCTCCATTAGAAGGTTCTATACCTACACCTTTTATTCCCTCTTTTATTGTTCTGACATTGTTGTCATTTACAGATTGATGTCTCTGGTTTTCTGTTGTAAATCTTTTGGTTTTGAATCGTCCTGGAGAGTTCAATTCCTAGGTTGGTATCTGGCTGGTGCTATCTTGTGTCCTAGATTCAGGCTGTGGTCTGATGCTATTTATTCTCAAACTGAAGGACTCCCTTTAACAATTCTTGTAACTTTGGTTTGGTTTTTACCTAGTCCCTTAATTTCTGTTTATCTGGAAATGTCCTAATTTCACCATTATATTTGAGTGAGAGTTTTGCAGGATATATTATTCTTGGTTGGCAATTTTTTTCTTTCAAGGTTTTATATATGTCATCCCATTGCTTTCTTGCCTGCGTGGTTTCTGTAAACAGAGCTTCGTCTTATCGTTTCTCCTCTGTATGTGACTTTTTGTTTTTCTTGAGCTGCTCTTGGGATTCTTTTTTGTCTTTGGTTTTAATGAGTGTGATTATGATATGCCTTGGTGATTTTCTTTTGGGGTGTATCCTACATGGGGCTCGTTGAGCTTCTTGGATGGTCAGCTTTTCATCTTTCTTGATATTGGGGAAGTTTTCTGTCAGCAATTCTTCAACAATCCTCTCTGTGTTTTCTGTTTTCTCCCTCTGTACTGGAACGCCGGATCACACAAAGATTTTTGCTTTTGATTGTATCCCACATAATTCTCAGGGTTTCTTCATTTTTCTTTGTTCTTTTTTCTGATTTTTCCTCAAAGTGGTATCCAAGTATTTGTCTTCATTTTCGCTGATCCTGTCTTCCATTGTTTCAAACCTGCTCCTCACACCTTCTATGACACCGTCGATTTCTGAAATCTTGTTGTTTATCTTTCGGATTTCTAATTTTTGTTTTTGTATGATTTCTAGTTGTGAATTTATTTTGACATTTTGTTCCTGTGTTATTTTCCTGAATTCTTCCATTTTTTTGGTCCATATTTTCCATGAATGTCTATTTTTTTTTCCTTATTTTTATCTTTTTGCTTCAACTCTTGGATAGCTCTGAATATTGGAAATTTGAATTCCCTATCAGGTAGTTTTAGTGCCTTTTCTTCTACTGGAAAGTCATGTGGTGTTTTATTTTGGACACCTACAGGAACCATCCTGTCCTTTTTTTATATATATATGTTTTGATATCATCTGTTGTCTTTGAGACATTCAGTAATTATTTTCTTCATTTACTGATTGTAGATTTGTTTGTTTCATCCTGCTTTTTTATTTTATTTGGTTATGTCTGAGCAGGCAGGCTGTGGATTCTTTGTTGTTTGCTTGTCGGTGGGCACAATATTTTTCACCTCCTTGTTCAATGGACAGGGCCAGTCGCTCACCTATGGTGCAGCAGGGCAGATCCAGCTGAAGGAGAGGGGTGGGATGGGTTGTTTGTGGCACGTACTGGGGCCGTCGGGGTGGGCCAGGGGTCACTGCAGGGCAGGTTCCAGAAGGCCATGCCTGTGCTGCTTGGGGGTGTGATGTTCAGCAAACAGTGCAGGTAGTTGGAGGTGGGGAGGAAGGTTGTGATACGTGGAGCTAAGATTGGTATGGGAAATAATAGAGAGAGGAGAGAGAAATAGAGGCACCCCCCCCCCAAAAAAAAAAGTGCTGAGGGAGCTTGCTATCGGAGTGGTGAGATGAGAAACTGAAAAATGAAGAAAAATGAAAAGGAATAAAGAAAAAGAGAAATAAATTTTTTTTTTTTTTTTTTAAAAAGAAATGCCCCCAGGAATCCCACCAGCCACTAGGGAAGTGGCTCCCAGGCCTTGGGGCACAGCCCGTCTAAAAAGGGTGAATATGGCCCATAGCACAGGTATTCAGAAGACAGGAAAAGAAGGAAAGCAGAGAGAGATGAGAGACTGACGAAAGAGGACAAAAAAACGAAAAAAGAAAAATAATAATAAAAATTAGAAAATAAAAAAAAAAAAGAACAGCTCCCAGGGATCTCACTGGTGCAACTGCACAGACCAAGGAAGTGGCTCCCAAGTCGTGCAGTACAGCCTGGCCAGAAGGGTCAGAGATGGCACACATTGCCAGTTATTCAGGAGATAGGAAAAGAAGGTAAGTAGAGGGAGACAAGAAACTGATAAATGAAGAAAAACAAAAAGAAAAAATAAGATAAAAAGAAAGAATAGCTCCCAGGGATCCTACCAGTGCAGCTGCACAGACCGAGGAAGCGGCTCCCAAGCCCGCACAGTACAGCCTGGCTAGAAAGGGCATAGATGACACACAGCGCCAGGTATTCAGGAGGCAGGAAAAGAAGGTAAGTAGAGAGAGACGAGAAACTGAGAAATGAAGACAGACAAAAAGGAAAAAAAAAAAAGAAATGCCCTCAGGGATCCCATGGGCATGGCTTCTCAGACCAAGGAAGTGGCTCCCAAGCTGCAAAAAGAGAAAAACAAACAAAACAAAACGGCCCCAAGGGTCCCAACAACATGGCATCACAAAGCAGGGAAACAGTTCTCCAGCCAAGTGGTGCTTCACAGCCTGTCAAGAGGAAGCAAAGATGGCACATGGAGCCAGGTGTTCAAGAGAGAGGAGGGAGGAGGTGTGAGACAGAGAAGGAACCAAAAGCCAAAACAAGCAACACCAGCAACAACAAAATGGCACTGAAGGGGCCAGCCAGTGTGGTTGGGGTGAATCCAAGCGGCATGGAGCTGGCGCCTCCCGGCCAGCTGAACAATCTCAGGCCACTGGGAAGCAGGGGAGGCCAAGCAGGGGGAAGAAGGGTAGGGGGTGGGAAAGCATGTATCTCTGGTTACTGGGTGCTCTGTCTCCTGCTGGGAGCTTTGTGAAGCTGCTTTCCAATATTCCCTGTCCACCGATCTCCGACAAGAGTTCAAGATGGCAAATCCCTGCTGTGTTAGCTGATGGGGGTCCTCCACTCGTACTCTCCTTGCTCTCTGTTCTCTGTCAGTTTCTTATTCCACTTGGTGGTTCTTTGTGTCTTCATTTGATGCTTAGGGTTCCAGGACTGATGTTTGTCTCTATTTTACTTAGGTTTTCAGGTCTTTGCTGTGGAGGGATGGAGTGGTGCTTCATCTATAGTGTCATGTTGTCTCTGCCTCCTGTTCTTCTTTTTAGAAGATTGTTTTGGCCATTCATTTTGTAATTTTTTTAATTAAAAATATATACAATCTTCATATAGACTTTAAATAGACACATTTAAAAATTATAATTACATATGTACTAGGACTGGATGCCAACACAGAAAAATTTTAAACTGTTGTGTTACAATGATGACTGTTGTCAAATTAAGAATTTTATTTCTTTTTATTATGACTGATTGTGCCACAATAAAATTTAAAAGTCAATGTTTTACCACCAAAAGAGAAAAAGTGATAAAAGGCAACTTGAAGAAAGAAAAAACAATGAGAGAGAAATTCTGAAGAATTACAAATAAATATCCAAGTGATTAGAATGGCATTTACTCTGACAGAGGAAAATATTTTTTGCCCCTCTCCCAAGGGAACATATGATGGATGCTTGAAAATTGTGCTAATATCCTTCACCATAGCATTCTACTTCTAAGAATCTTATGGAAATATTTGCACTTATGCAGCAAGATATATGCACAAGGAAATTCATTGTATCTATAAAAGCAAAATATTAAAAGAAATCTGAATGTACACTAATAGGAGAATGATAAATACAATGGAACAATATGTTGTTATTAAAAAGAGTGAAAATGAGCTACATGTACTAACGTAACATGGAAATATAACCAGGATATGATCCTATTTTTGTAAAATTAAGTCTCTATGTGTGTATGTCTATATATGTGTACGTGTATGTTTGTGTATTATAGTGTGTGTATATGTGTAGTGTTTGTGATATATCTGCAAAGATATACTTCAAATTGTTAATAATGAAGGCCTCTAGAAAGATGGGGGGAGGAGGGTTTGAGATAGAACAGCAGATAATTAGTAATGCCAAGAATACTAGTATAGAAAGCCAAAATTGAGCCAAATTAAACAAAGAGATGACCATAATGGAAAACAAAACAAAACACAACAACAGCCAAAAACCTGATGGGCCTAGCAACTAAACAAAGAGAATAACAAGATACAAAGACAACACGGTGATCAAGACTGTCATGAAGAAACCACAGCATCATCGTGGTTGAGGGAATGACCTTTGGAATCATCAGCTGGAGCTCAAAACCTGGTGTGTCAATTATCTTAACTCAGCTCCATCACTGCTCTGACCTCAGTTTCCATGGAATGTGAGCATAAAATGAGACGATGTTTGAAAAGCTCAGAGAGCAATATGATCCTCTGTGATGTTTCTCTACCATCTACTTGCCAACTCTGTAATATCAGAGCTGAGATCAAATAGGATCATAACAATGTGGGTATAGCACTTGGGGAGTGGTTGTAGGAGACTGGGGAGAGATATTTTAAGAGGCTAGAATAAAAATTACTTTGAATATCACATCTCAAACTTCTCAAACAAAAGAAATAATTTGAAAGAAAAGCCCTACTACCCGAAGGAAAAGGAGTTAGCAACATAAGGCTAGGATTCCAGTTGATTTTTCCCATTTGGATGAAGAATATTTCAAGAAATGGACGCCTTGAAAGAATTCATCAACAGAGGTCCTTGGCTGCAGAAGTAATCATTAGAACCATGGGGGCATGAACAAGTGAAGAAGTGATTTAAAAGACTCACCGAGGACATGTCTAATGGCATGAGGTCTAATTAAATGTTGTATGAGATATGACATTGTGAGCACTACTAGAGGAGTAAATAACAAACAGCTGTTGAGTCAACTCTAACTCATGGTGATCCCATGTATGTCAGAGTAGAACTGTGCTCCATAGGGTTTCCACTGGCTATTTTTTCAACAGTAGATGGCCAGCCCTTTTAACAAGGTGCCTCTGGGTGGACTCCAACCTTTAGGTTAGCAGCTGTGCTTGTTAACTGCACCGCTCATCGACACCAGAGTAGTAAATAGGGAGATTTGACAGGGTTTTTTTCGACAGGGATATAATACCAAAGAGTGAGAAAGGCTGGAGGAGGAAACACTTAAATCTGTATTTCTCTAAACAAAATTAAAAGATGAATGATTAATGAAAAAAATTAGTAGTAGGATTGATTAAAAAAAAAAATTCCATTAAAGCTTCTTATGGTAAAAGCCAGTTTTACAAACTAGAAAGACTAGGTAAGGTTTTCTTCTGATCTAACTCAAAAGGACCCAGAAAATACAACATCCTGTAAAGAAACCACATACAGAGAGAAAGAAACCCAACGGAAATAACAAAGGCGAGTCCAAGGGATGGTGGAGGCACAGACATCATAACCACAGCCTTAGATAAGGATGGGCTGAGTTCCTCTGAAAAGAGAAGGGTCATTAACTTGATTCAAAAACAAAACTCAGTGATACAGAGTCCACAAAATATGGCTAAGATCAAAACGGCAGACATGTGAGAAGTGAGGGGAGGCACCAAGGACTGCCCACTGTGGGTGGTTACTCTGCTGGTCACCAGATAAAACAGATGGTTCCAATTAAAAAGACCAAGAGGTAGCGCAAGAATGCAGCCTCATGGCTGAAGCATGCAAACAGCTGACATCTTGGAATCAGCATTTTCAGGGGCTGTTTAGCATCACCCCACAGTTCTTGGGACCTCACAACTGGCCCACAAGGCCCATGATATAACAGATCACCCTGCCCAGCAGTCTGTTGGGGGTGGGTCATGGTGGTTGTGATTGTTTGTGACAGGGAGGTGCAGGGGTGCGAGCTCTTAGCAGGATGGAGTTCCCTCTCTCCCACTGCTCCTGGGACACAAACCAAAACAAAAAAAAAAAAACAAACCCACTGCTGTCGAGTTGATTCCAACTCATAGAGCTCATTGTTCCTGGGACACAGCTCCTGCCAAAGGCTGACTGGGATGAAGCATCCTCTGCCTTTGGAGCCGGCATTGCTGCCTGAATAATCTGCATCGGAAGAATGAGTTTTGAGAGCCACAGTGAGCTGTGATATGATCATGTGACATGATCGTGGTGTTTTAAGAAGTTTCAAGCAACACAGGAATTTATACAGTAAAACAATGAAAACCCCCTTACCTGCTCTCCCCTGTAACAGGTAGAAGAATGACTCCCCCAATATATCCACATTCTAATCTCCACAACCAGTGAATGTTACCTTATATGACAAAAGGGCCTTTGCAAATGTGATTAAATTAAGGATATTGGAATGGGGAGATTACCCTGAATTATCCAGGTGTATCCAATGTTATCACAAGGGTCCTTATAAGAGGGAAGTGAAAGGGACAGAATCAGAGAAGGAGATGTGACAATGGAAGCAGGGGACAGAGTCAGAGAGAGAGTTGAGGACGCTAAACTGCTTTGAAGATAGCAGAAGGGACCACGAGCCAAGGAATGCCGGTGGCCTCTAGAAGCTGGGAAAGGCAGAGAAAGGGATTCTCCCCTTCAGCCTCCAGAGGAATGCAGCCCACTGACATCTTGACATCAGCCCAGTAAGACCCATTTCAGACTTCTGACCTCCAGAACTGTAGGACAATCCATTTGTATTGTTTAAGCCGCTAAATTTGCGGCAATTTGTTACACCAGGAAACTAATACACAAGCAAGACAAAACGAACTCCCCTAAAAACCTCTCCACTAGAATTCATTACTATTAAGTTTGGTGTCTATCCTTTTTTTTTTTCCTACACATATTCAAACATATGTATGTGCACTTGGGGAAGGGATCTGGGGCAAGTTATTTAATCTCTCCATACTTCCATTTTTTCAGCTTTAAAAGGGAGAGGGTGATGTTACTGACGTCATAGGGGTGCTGTGAGGGTTAAATGAGTTAAACTCCATGGAGCTCTCAGAACAGGGCGAGGTGCCGTGATTATTCCCTCATTCTTCTTTACAGCAGCTTAGCGTTTTATATTGTAAAGGTGGCAGGAATACTAGGAGATAGGTTTTGGTGACCCATTACAGATGCCCAAGAGCATGTTTCAAAATTAGTGGGGAGCTGGGCTTGGAACCCAGGATTCTGCTTCTGTTCCATGTTCCTCTTATCACACCATAGGGTCGCCCACAACCCTCCTTAAAGCCAAAGAGTTCTGGAAGGGGCAGTTGGTCCCACTCCTCAGCCCGTAGTGAAATCCAGCTCAGTTGCCCCATTGTATTTGGACTCCAGACTCTCTCTGATGGATCTCTAGGGCTGGGTGTTCTAGACCCAGGGCAGCCCTCCTCTTTCTGTGGTCTCTGGACATGCCCTCCTGGTCCTTGAAGCTTGGCTTGCCCTTCTATGCAATAAATCACCAGGTATTTAGACTGTCTCGCTGAGGACTACCAGCTGCTCTGGGGTTAGCTTAGGCTGATGGGCAGGATGGGAATGGCTGGGAACTGAGAGTGAGAACTAGCTCCTTATCAGTCCATAGAATTATCCAGAGCTCCTTCTGCATGCCAGCTAGTGGGGGATGCCTCCACAATATAAGTGTGAGGCATGACCATGGCATCTGAGTCACTGTGCAGTGAAGCCAACCACTCAGGGCTCCTGGGTGTAGGGGCTCCTCTGGGTGGTCACAGGGAGCGGAGTTCCTGAGTGTGGTTACCTTGTACCCTACTTGTCCTCCCTGCCGGTCTTCTGTGTGGTACCATCTTCCTGGCCCAGACAGGGTTATGGAAGAGTTGGGGGGGGGGGATTGGATCATAGCCAAGTGGAACCCTTTTCTGCCAACCTGGGGCTTTCACATATACTTCCAAGTATTTCTGCAGACTCAGGGATCAGGACTCGAAAAATATTGGCATTGTCCACTCCTCTCATTTAACAGACGAAGCAATAAAGCTTGATGAGGGAAGGGCAGGGGCTTAAGCACGTATTAAGCATAATCATAGTGCCATCCACCATGCTAACAATTTCAAAATCATTACCAGTCCTTAGGACAACCTGAGTTGTGTACTATTTTTCCCATTTTAAGGATGAGGAACCTGAGGCTTGAAGAAGCTAATGAGTTGCCCAAGGTCATAGGAAATAGAGGAGCTTAATGTGCAAACACCTCTTTATTACTATAGACATCAAACCTTCCCCTTGGCCTCTTCCTTTACCACCTCTTCCAAATGCAGGACAGCTTTTCTTCCAGTCAGCCGTAGGTTCATGGCAATAAATAAACTGGATGACAGAAACTCTTCCCCAGCCAACCACCCCAGCAATGCCTGTCTTTTCCTTGGAAGCATCACTTGCTCTGGAGCCCCACTCTGGGAGAAGGCAGCATGGCTTTCGGGGACCAGTGAAAAGAGCAATGACCTCTCTTGGGTCCTAGTTTTGTTGAGTGTGCAGCAAGGTGTTGGAATTTAGTACCTGGTACCAGAGGAAGCCAAGTCTGGGGTTGGCCCAGGAGAGCTCTGGCTGGAGCCTGTCTCTCCCTGTGCTGCACTGAAAGCATAGCCGCTTCCAGAGCCAGCAGCCCCAGCCTCCAAAGGCCACAGCTGAGTCACCTTCTTCACCTTGCGCTGGATTAATTGTTCACCTCTCAGCTCTTTCCTCATCCACTTTCATTCTCATGTCATGGTTGGCCTCCTTCTGCTTACTGATGTTTTGTCCAGAAGCGCCTCAGAATTATCAATTCTTGATACTGTCAATGCTGGCAGTTCCATCCCATTCCACTTAATGGGTGACAAAGGAGATGATTCACTTTGGTGTGTCTGAAACCAGACAGCAGAGGCAAATAGGCAAGTGTGCTCAAAAATCTATACTGCTAACCTACTAAACAGAGCACTATATATATAACAAGAGATGAAAACAGCAATATTAAGACAGACTCATCATTCAACTCAGAAGACAAAGTTCAAGAGTCTTACAAATTGCCAAGTTTCTTGGGGTCTGAGAATCCAAGATTTGCATCTTAATAACTAACCCAATTCATTTTATGTCACATGGATTTACACCTAATTAAGAGAGGCCAGAGCCTGAAAGTAATATTCTACGCACACCACCCCCTTTTCCTCCTAGGGGCTTATTAAAATTTGGTGAATGGTACCCAGAGTCCCATGGCATTGAGGTGGGAGGGTGACCGCAAGTACAAGTTCCTTGACAAAGTCACCTTCTGCACAGTAACCCAGTCACAGTTCCCTATGAATCCCTGGCCAGCCTTTTACGGGGGCTGTTTGTTGTCATCATCCTGGAAGTAGTTGAAGTTTCTGTCAAGGTTTATGGACGGTGAAGCCCAAGCCCAAGCTTTCCCAAGGCTGGCCTGAAGCCAGGCGGCTAGTGAATCTTCCCACATTGTACCTGGCCTGGGGCATACCCATCTCAGATTTTCTTAATCTCAATATCCATACTCTGTTTTCTTATCTAACCAGGCCACCATTAAAATGTGCATACCCTTCAGCCCAACTATTTTCATTCTAATATATAACTTCAGCAAATATTAAGGATACAAAGAACATATGCACAAGGATAGACATTTCAACTTTGCTTATCATAAGAACAAAACTTGAACTATCTAAATACCCAAAATACTGTGAGCATTTGCTTTATAAATGATAGTACACCCATACAATGGGATATGGTGATTAAAAATAATGATGTGTATAATTAATGACATAGAAGAAATTCAACAATGTATTAAATGAAAACAGGCTTGTAAAATAGTATGTAAAGGACAAATGACCAAGTTTCTTCAATGTAATCATGGCACTTAAAACAAAAATGGAGGGTGAACTATAACAAATTAAAAGACCTAAGAGACATACCGACCACGTGCAATGTGTTTAGATCCTGATTCAAATTAAGGATAAAAAGTCTTTTTTTTTAGATGATTAGGGAAAATTGGACATAGATTGGGTATTAGATAATATTAATACCTAATTATTGAAGAATTATTGTTAATTTTGTTAGATATAATAATGAGGATTGTGGCTATGTTAAAAAATAAAGTCTTTATCTGTTAGAGATACATACTGAAGTATAGATGTGTGAAAACGGAAAAGTATGTAAAGAACATTCCCATGTGTCTTAGTTATCTAGCGCTGCTGTAACAGAAGTAACCACAAGTGGATGGCTTTAACAAAAAGCTTATTCTCTCACAGTCTAGTAGGCTAGAAGCCTGAATTCTGGGTGCCAGCTCCAGAAGACTCTCTCTGTTGGCTTTGGGGGAAGGTTCTTGTCATCAATCTTTCCCGATCCTAGGAGCTTCTCAGTGCAGGGACCCTGGGTCCAAAGGACGCACTGTTCTCCTGGCTCCTATTTCTTGGTGGTACGAGGTCCCCTTGGCTGTCTGCTTGCTTCTCTCTTATATCTCAAAAGAGATTGGCTTTAGACAAAACCTAATCTTGTAGATTGAGTCCTACCTTATTAACATAACTGCCTCTAATCCTGCCTTATTAAATCATACAGACAGGATTTACAACACATAGGAAAATCACATCAGATGACAAAATGGTGGACAATCACACAATACTGGGAATCATGCCCTAGCCAAGTTGACACATATTTTGGGGGGGACACAATTCAATCCATAACACCATTTATGTTTATAAATACATGTACATGTTTTTATGTAAAGAAATTCATAGGGGAAAGCTGGAAATGCTCTAACATATTATAACCTTGGAGAATAGATTATGGCTAACTTTCTCTTCTTTTTCCATATCTACCCTTGTTTATTTTCTTACAGTGTATAGACTTGTGTGATAATGGGAAATACAGTCACCGTATCTCCAAGGCCAGAGATGCTCTTGGTAAAGAGGTTTCTGGAAGCTAGGGCACTGCAACAGCTGACCCGAGGAGCCTCTGTGGATTCCTATCAGAGAGGAGCTCTGAGGCAGGCCTGTGGGGAGCCGCCAAGAGAGGGGAGGCCCAAGCCGGTGGGAAGCTGGTGGTCCTGTGCACACACATTCCGTGAGGTCAGGACCGGGCCCGCGGGACCTGAAGCCTGGAGCTGGTCCTGAGGGAGCTGCCCCCACCACACTGGTGCTGGACCCAGAGCAGGCCCACCCAACCTCGTGGAGCTGGAAGGCCCACCTCCTGCCGGAAGCGCCCTCCCTGCAGGGCCGTGGCACCCTGATGGATCCCCCAGCCAGGCTGAGCCTCTACCTCAGTCCTGGTGATGCACAGGAATGCCAATCAGTGACCACCAGCAGTGAAGCAGTGATGGGGCCATGCCCGCCTCTGGGCTGTGCAGACACCCTCAGGATCACACCTAGGAGCCCGAGGCCAAGGAGAACAAGGTGATACCTTCTTTTTCTTTTTTTTATTGTGGTAAAATATACAACATAAAACTTGCCATTTTAACCATTTTCAAGTGCACCATCCAGTGTCATTGAGGCCCTACACACACACACACACACACACACACACACAACTTGAATAAAACTGGAGGAGGCCCCTCACACCTCCATCTTGAGGGACATCCCCAAAGGAGTCCCCACTTCCAAGGCCTCTGCATGATGGGAACCCTATAAACTGTCAGTGCTAGAAGAGACCTTATGACTGTCTAGACTAACCTTTCCATTATCAAAGGAACGAGGAAGTGGCTTGGTCAAGTCACCAGTAGTTAGAGGCATCAAGATTAGATTTATTGTTGTTGCTAGGTGTTGTCAAGTCAGTTCATAGTGACTGTATAGGACAAAGCAGAACTGCCCCGTAGGGCTTCCAAGGAGTGGCTGGTGGGATTTGAACTGCTGACCTTTTGGTTAGTAGCAGAGCTCTTAACCATTACACCACCAGCGCTCCTAGGATTAGACAGAACCCAGGATTCCTGGGATCAAATCCTTTACAACATGCTGCCTTTCCTAGGCCTGATGCATTCAAGACCCAGAGGACAGAGGCTTCTCCCCACCCCCACCACTCCCTCTAAGCAGCTCCTAGTGATCACAAGACCCAGAGCAATGTCTTGGCGGAAACACCATCTGCACATCCCATGCCCTCCTTCAGGTGCCCAGGTGAGGAGCTCAGTGTCCCACTCAGCCAGGGCCTGAACAGGGAAGGGAAGCCAGGAGCGAGGAGAGTACAGCAACGCGGCTTCAGCAAGGCTCTGGCTGTGCCTGGTGATCCCTGGGGCTGCGGGAGCACGGAAGAGCGACTTTCATTTTCTGTGTTAGACATTTCTGTGAACTTTCTTCTCCCCATTGCCCAGCATTCTTTTTCTTTATTGTGGTAAAATATACATAAAACTTGTCATTTTAAACATTTACAAGTGTACCATCCAGTGTCACTGAGGCCCTTCCTACAGGTGATGAGCTCCTAGCCAAGCCACTTTACTAATGCCCCTTCTCGATCATGCTCCCTCCATGAGCCCCCAAGGACCTCAGGGTGTGGAGGGGGACAGTGGAGACCTGCCTACCACCCAGGACCAGGCCTCACCACCATAGCCAGGCCCAGCCCAGGTTCTGGTTGGTTGCCAAGAGGAGATGAGACATTGCTTCCCAGTGTTTTGGCTGAGATCATGAGCAGGGGAGAATTCTGGAGAAAGGCAAATATCCAATAAATCAACTTCCTCCCCTGCTCCTAACCTCTGGCCCACAACTCCCCTGCAGGCCTCCTTTGCTCTCCCAAAGGGAGTAAAATAGGAAGGGGCAGGACTGCACTGAGAGAAGGGAAAGTCCTTAGGATGACTGGGAGGGATGGGAAGAGGGGTGGGGAGCCAGGGACTGGGAGGCCAGGAGTAGTGACTTCAGGATACCTCCATCTGTTGTGGCCAACGGCAGACAGCCAGAGGGAGTCGTCAGGCCTCCAGTGTCTCCCCTCCCCTGTGGGGCCACATGGAATCCTCCCCACCAACCGCCTCCCTCTAGGCTTCCTTCAGGGTCTTTCCTCCCAGCTCTCCACCCTTACACCCCACCCCACCCTAGTCTGGGAGAGCCAGCTGGGTGGGGACCTCCGGTGTTGACTGAAAACACACCAGGTGCCAGGCACTGGTGACAGTGTTCAAAGGCTGCTGAGCTATCGGGCAGCTCATGGGGAATTCATATTCCTGTTTCCGGGACTGATTCACTCACATCAATCGTGAGGGTGGAGATGGTGGGGGATGTAAATCGTGGGCTTCCTGCAACCCCTTCCAAGCAGCAGGAGGGGCATTCCAATAAGGATCCAGAGGCAGGGAGATGGCTTCTGCTGGCTGAGACTGACAGGGGCCCTCTCGCCACACCAGGGCCTCAGTGGGCAGCCAGCCCAGTCACTGCCCGCCCCTACCTCCTCTCCCGCCGCCTTCCTTGCTCTTGCAAGGGGGCTGTAAAACATGGAGGTAGCTTGAAAGCTGCAGGGGGGTTTCAATCAGCCAATTCACTCTTTACAATTGCTCTGTGATGCAGGCATCATTGAGCCCATTTAACAGACAAGGAAACAGAGGCTCAAAGGCATTAGCTTAGAAGATCAAACTCAAACACAGTTGTGAAATAAGGGACACTTTCCTGCTGTCCCCTCCGCAGCTCCTGAGTCCCTTTCAGGCTCAGTGGGCTCCCTCCATCAAACCACAGTTGGAAAGTGATACTCGTGAGGAGTGCACCTCTTAGCTCCAGTAGATACAAGAGACTAAATGGGTGGCTTCTGCCCGGAGGTGAGATGGGAAGGCAGAGAAGGTTAGTAGCTGGCTGAATGGACATGGGGAATCAGGGGTGGAAAGGAGGAGTGTGCTCTCACAGAATGGGGAGAGCAATTAGGGTCACATAACACTGTATGCAAAAATTTTTGTATGGGAAGCTAACTTGAAATGTAAACTTCATTTAAACTACAACAGTAAACAAAAAAATAAATAAACCACAATTGGAGGAAAAGAGGATGTGAGTTTAACAAAATGAATCTTTCGCTTTTGCGGCACTATTTCCTCTAGAAAGGGAAAGAAGCCTTTCCATCCCATGGTGAAGGAGCTCCTGAGCTGGAAGGGGAGTTTTGAGAGGAGGCAGCTGGCAAGTCTGGCCCTAGCTAAAGAGGACTCAGAGACAAAAGCACAAGTGTGTGCATGTGTGCATGTTGTTGTGTGTGGGTGCCTGTGTGTGTGTTTGTGTGTGTGTGTAGGGATGGACAGATGGCTCCAGACCTCACACTCCTTCAGAGATAACATGAGAGCATAAAGGCAGTGTGGGACCCTGGGCAAATTACTTGACTTCTCCATTTCCATATGTATTTGGCCTTCTGTGAGGACTAGTGTAAATTTCTAGCAGTCAATGAAATTATATTTGATGCAGAAAATGTGTCACCTTTGAAAATCCCTCTATGAAATGAGTCACCTAGGTTCGTTCCTCCCAACAGAGGCAGTAGTAGTCACAGGCATCACAAGACAGAATTTATTACCTAAGGCAGTTTGAGAAATTCCAGGTCCTGACTGCAGCCTTCCCTGGCACAAGAAAACCAGAACCTTTCAGACCCATCCTCCACCCCGAGGTGAAGTGAGAGCTTAAAGGCTGCAGACCAAGTTATATCGCTCTATTATATCCTCATTCCTGATCAACAATGCGATTTAGATCCAAGTCTTATACAGAAAACCCCACAATTAAAATAAGATTTATCCTAGTACTGGGCATAGGATTCAGAGATTTCATCCAAACAGGCAGAAAGATACCAAGAGTCTTCACTGGTTATGAGAAGGGGAAAGGTTTTCTGTTTAAAATGATGAGAATTAAGTGGAATTGTCCAATAATCATCAGTGAGTTTTGAGAGTGAGCCTAGTAGGAGAAGCTGATCCTGTGGGGTGGCAAAGCCTGTGGCACCGACCAAACCCTGCTGGGCTAGTCAGAGTCCTGATTTAGGCAAGGGCTCCCTGTGACTGCCCTCAGGTAGGACTCTACTGGTTGCCTAGCAACAAGGGAGCCTGCAGTGGCTGCCCCTGACTGAGTTTGCCTAGGGGTGACAGTGGGGTGGTGGAAAGCCGGTTCCATGGAATTCTCAGGAGCTGAAGAAGAGGTGATCTTCAAGCAGTGATGAGAAGGCTTCTGAGAGTTTCTACATTTGGGGGATGTAAGCTGGTCTGACCTCATGTGGAATTTGGTTTAATTTGTTTGATTGGTTTTAAAATTATTCTAGACCCAGAAAGGCCAGTCCCTTTTCTTATTCTCCTTTCAGCATGAGATCAAATAGCCCTTACTTCCAGAAACACTGTGCTGGTCATCCCCATCCCAGACCCTGAGCTGCAGATTTTCACGAAAACCAGCTTCTGGGACAGTTAAATCTTGATGAAGCTGTGTCCTCATAACTCACCCCCATCCTTCACCTGGCCACCGCCATGGTGGAGCCAGGAACGTAGCAGGCAGATTTCCATCCTTGCTCAAAGAGGGCCCTCCAGGAAGAAGGGGCGTTCTGGCACCTGCCCGCCAAACTCTGCTCTATTTGCTGAACTTTGCTCAGCATGAACAGGTCACTAGGCTGTGTAGCCCCCAAAACTATCCCTACTTGCGTTTTCAAGG
Source organism: Dugong dugon (assembly GCA_030035585.1). Taxonomy (NCBI): domain Eukaryota; kingdom Metazoa; phylum Chordata; class Mammalia; order Sirenia; family Dugongidae; genus Dugong; species Dugong dugon. The sequence goes on along the minus strand of CM057472.1, from coordinate 13,200,326 downwards.
CACACCTCTTCCTCTTCGTAAGGCTCTGTTTATAAAGAATTATTTCAATTATTCTTATCATTCAAAAGAAACTTCTGTACCAAACCCCACCCCTGCCTAGCCATTCGGCCTCCAAAACTCTGAGAGGGTGGGGATGAGGGTGGAGCCCAATTAACATCAGGGATTCTGGTCGTTGGGGTCACACTTGAGCATGACTTTCAACCCCAAACCCCTTCGGGATGTTTCAAAGGCTTCCAGAGCTTTCTCCAGAGGAAACCTATGGGTGACTAAGGGCTTAACATTCACACACTTGGATGCAAGCATTGAAATCGCCATTGGCCACCTGTAAAAGATCACAAGGAATTACATTTAACCTTCAGGAGGGAAATAGCCAGGTGCCCAAAACTACCAAGCACAAGACCAGCTTGGCCACATTTATCAACAGCACTGTGGTTCTGCAAGGCCAGTTCTACAGACCTACAATGGAAGACATGACTTTAGGACTTGTGATTTGGAGGTGAAGAGCCTATTCCCAAATGCCCCTACTCTGCAATGTCTTCCATATGAAGCCTAGAATTCTTTTGGCATTAAGGCATAAGGCACATGGAGGCCAATGTAAAAAGGCAGAAAAGCCTCAGGGAGGAAACCCAAGATAATCCAGTCCCAGCGACTAGTAGCTCAGCTTGGCAGAGTTTACCGTGCTAAGGTAATGGAGTCATAGATTATAGCTGGGAGTAAGGGACATTGCTGGGGAGGGATGTCCCAGACAAAGGGCCCTAGCCAGGGAGACGATGGGGCTGCAGAACATGGGGCAGGGTGAATGAAGACCCTTTCACTGCCCAAGATGGGCCCTGGGGCTCAGGAGTGGAAGGCGATGGACTTGATTTCTCACTTTTGTCCTTCTTGTTCCCTTGAAGGGGGGAAATGGAGATCTGGCCACTTAAGGAAATGAAAGAGAGAGGATCTGTGTGGTGAGTGGTAGACAGCTAATGAAAGCACACTTCAACCTTCCTCCTCTCCCTCTGCCATCTCTGCCCCCCCCCACCCCTAACTGGCAGTGAATATTTTCTCTCTGGATCCCCACCATCTCTCACGGCTGTCACTGTGGTCAGGGAGTGCTCCTCATGAATAAACAGGCAGAGACGCTCAATCCCGGGGTCTGTGTGGAGTCTGCCCTGGTCTTGCTGGCCGCTTACCACCCCGACTCACCCACAACACACTCACGTGTTGCAGTATCGAAACACGCCCTTGATGTCCACTTCCCGGATGGCTGCGTGCACCAGGGGCACCGTGGTCATCTCAGGGCCCAAGCCCACGAGCACCAGGGTCCCACCAGAATGTGTGGCCTGAAGAGGGGGTAAAAACAAGAAAACTCAGAAGATAAGAAAACGGAGACTCCCTACTCCCGTCTCCTGACTGCACCAGATGAGTGTCCCAAAATGCAGTACAGAAAGTGATTCTTTCTATACTGCTGAACTCTTCAACATTTTCAACAAACTCAATAGCACAACAGAGTAAACATTATTTTCCTTAAAGATGTTGAAATGATACACCTTGCCAATGGAAAAACAGGCATAGTGAGAGATCTTCCACTGTCCACAGCATCCCTGGAAAGAGCCAAGGGTCATCAGGCTCCAGTGAGAACCTTCCTTACAAACAAGATGTACCTCCAGTAGCCCCGGCACCTGTCAAAGCTTTACTAATTCAGTACCAGATATTGGCTTCAGCCACTTCCATATTCTAGCACCTGTTCCTCCTCCAGGACGCCCCTCCACAAGAGAACACTTTAGTAAACCTCTAAGGGACCACCCTCTCAGCTCACCAGTAGTGAGATAAATGAGAAAACTATACAGCTTTATGCAAATGAGGAGGGTTATTAGAAGGCTGTGGTTTTAAATATGCAGGCTGGCATTTAGAAATATTTCTGTTCCATAAACTTTCACCCCAACGGTATTAGCCATAGTGGATTTTGTCTTCCTTGAACATCCATCTGCCTTACCAATTCCCTCCTTGGAGAGGGTCAGGGGTAGCAGCAAAATTTCTCCTGACAATTTCCGCATAATTTCTATACGAGTGCCATGCCTGCTCTGGAGATTTCTGGGGATCACGGTGCTGGATGTTGTGAGAGACAGGAAAGTAGATGATTCATTCACTTTATAGTCATCACCAGTGGCAAGCACTAACTGGGACCATTCTAATACTAAACAGTAGAGCTACAAAAGGCACCCGGCAGTCTGTATGTCCAAGGTGACGGATACACTATGGAGAGAGGCCTGCAATGCAGGGAGCAAGAGAAGCAAGAGGCAGAACTCGGGGTCTCAGCAGTGTGGGGGTGACCCCTGACTTTGCCCCTTCTGAGCTGCGGGACCCTGGGCATTTCCCTGCAGCCAGGTTCCTCACTCATAAGAAAATGATGCCTCCCCAGTAAGGTTGCCGGAGGATAACAATCACAGTGCTCGGCACCAGCATGGGCTCAGTGTTTGGCATTTATGTTTTTATTGAAGTGATTAACAAACTACCTGGGAGCATACACTGCAGGTAAGGGAACACTATCTCACAACCGGAAAATGCTGCTGTCCCCACTGGAAAAATCAAGAGGGGGTTAAACCTGGAGTGAGTTACAGAAAACTGCTGATTGAGAGTTCCCTAAGAGAAACAGTTCCTCATCAGCAATTTTGCCCCACCTGGTGATGAGGAGGCGCAACAGTGAAACGGTCATCCCAGCCTGCCAGGAGGCAGCAGCTTGCTGACCACAGGCAAAGGAATGCCTAAACTACCTGATCACTGCTCTGTGGGTGTGATCCCTGCACCAACGAGATGACATCAGTTCTGCCCCAAGACACCTGTCACATCTCCACACCAATAAGTCACGACCTGACAGGGAAGTGATTCTCAGATCTGTTCCTACACGGTACCACCATTGGTGGAGAGCCATCTGTAGCATTCGGCTGCACCTGTCATGTACCTGGCTCGACTCCCCATTGTCAGGAGGGGCACCGGCTTCAGGGCTGGTGAGGCCCTTGGGGTCACATTCATCTGCATGCCTACCTCCCACAGCCTGGCAACTAGGCCCCCACCATCAACAGCAGGAGATGCCAACTGTTCCCAGGTGTCCTCAGTGCAGGGCAGGAGAGGAAGGAAAGCTCTGCATTGGAAGCCACGTCTTTCAGGTCCCTTGGCTCAGACTGCCACTCTGTGGAGTAGGGGTTACTGACCTGTAAGCAGCTTGAAGATAACGGACACACCTTACTCACTGTCACAACCCCCACAGTACCCAGCAAAAGCCTGGCTTGCAGCAGGTACCCAAGATACACCATGGGTGGACGGATCTCATGCAGATCTATCAGCCCTCTGAGATTTGGCTTCTCTTGGCCCCCTCCCACATGGCGACCACCGTTTCTGACAATGGAGCAGAGAGCTGGCTGACTCCAGCCAATGCTTAGGACAGGTGAAGGTGGCACCTCCTCCTCCCTCCCTCCCTCCCTCCCACCGCTTCCTCAGCCACTGATGCCCAGAGGGGTCAGCTTTCCCTAGAATGCCTTGTGTGATGTACAGCGCCCTTGTGTGTAAAGCAGCTGTGACTCAGAAGGAAGGAGGAAGCTTGTGCCACGGGGGAAGGAGTACAGGGGCAGGGGCCCCAGCAGTGGCTGCTGTTGGCTGGTCTCCCCAGCTGACCCCTCCCCCAGCACAGTTACCCACTGGCTCCTCACACCCTCCTTCCCCTCCTCTCCTGGGCAGCAGGAGGAGCAGGGAAACCTCGGGCACCGGGGCCAGGCAGGCTGGGCTTGAGCCCGACTCGCCCACACATCACTGGTGTGCCCAAGGACTCTGTCATCAGACAATGTGGAAAATGATAACTACTTTTCAGCTGTTGTGCAGGATGAGGCATCACACTCATAAAGCACCCACAGAGGACGTGACACACAGTAGGGTTCAGAAGCTAGGAGTTACTCTTTCTTTTTTCCTTATGCTTTGCTCTGCCAATGCCACTCCCCTAACTCCCTGCCAACTTCCCAGAAATTACTGGTGGGTCACTGAGGGGCAGATCAGATACTGGCAGCTTATCTGTTACCAGCTCTGGAAAAGGATAGCAGTTGTCAACTGTGACCCTGAAAAATCACGTCACCTTTGTGACTAACTGAATTAACACCTGTGACTTTGTATTTATAACTCAAAGACTGCAGTTTTCCTCAATAAAACAAGAAAGGGATCTTCCACACCCCACCAAGCCCTGGTTCCCTGTTCCTCCTGTTGGTCCTTTTGCCAGAAGCACTACTTTTATGATCATAAGTATGATCACGAAAGCTGCTGGATCCAAAGATGTTTTTTCAAGGCCCCTGCAATATATCTGTTACCTCACAACGACCCAATGAGGGCACAGGTAAGTATCACTATCTCTACAAGAGGGAGATAAGAAAACAGAGATAGCAAGAGATTAATTTTGCTTGGGCTTACAAAGCAAGTCAGCGGGGAAGCCTGGTGTCAGGACTCCTTACTTCTACTCCGTTCACTACCCTACACTTCTTCCCCAAAGCTGCCCACCAGCCCCAGTGCCCTCGTCCCGCTCACGTAGATGCCCGCCTGGATGGCGGCCTCCGCCCCCGTGCACTCAATGGTGATTTCCGGCTTGCACCCCAGCAGACTTTCCACTTTACTGGCGATTTCCTGAGGGCTCTCTTTGGAGATCTGGAGGATGAGATCTGCCCCAACTTCCTTGGCTTTGGACAACCGAGAGGCAGACAGATCTAAAGTTGAACAAAAGTTTCTTTCAAACTGAGAAACTGGATGGGTGATTAGGGAGAAAATAAAATGGAGGCACAGGTTCTGAGGCCAACGAAGCTCTGAGTTAGTGGGTAGTGTCGGTGAACCCAACACAAACACTCCACATCCCCACATAAACATACTGTCACAGATACCCTCTACACACACACTCTCTCACACTCCTCTACAATCCACACCCCCATACACACCACATAGCTACACACACACACACACACACACACTCTCACAGATACCCTCCCTCATACACATACTCACACATCTGTATAATCCCACAAATCTCTATGTATACCACACAACTCACCACACATCTACATACACATATATACACACTCAGATACCTCTCCTCACACACACACTCTTGCTCAGATACCTCTCCTCACACACATATCGTTCTCACATCTCCCACACATACCATACACGTTACACAGACACCCTCTTGTATATATTATCACCCTCTAACACACATCATTAACTCCACATCACACACACAAACACACCCTCTTTGCCCCCTGGGCTTGGTCAAATGTACCAAGAGCTGAATCTCTTCTTAGGGCCAAGGAGGTAGAATGGGCATCTGAGGTCCACATATAAAGACCCAGGTCCCTTTCTACACAGCAACAACCCTCTCTCAGCAACTTCAGAAAAGACCCTCGTCCTGAGCCCTAACTTGGTCATCCCCTAGGTGAGCTTTTGAATCCCGGAGCCCGCAAGAAAGGTGGAGGAGCCCCTTCAGAAACCCAGTACCTCAGGAAAGAAATGGGTCTCATGTCCCTGCTCCAAATTGGAAGCCCAGCTGTCTTCCCCTCAAGGAGATATAAAAAGAAAACCTCCTTACCAGTCACCACCACTTGAGCCGCTCCCATTGCCTTGGCCACGAGCAAAGTGACAAGTCCAATTGGCCCTGAGCAAGGCATAAAGAGGAGACTTTTGTAGAATGTTTAATATCAGCTCTTCCCCATGCCCAGGCCATGGACAGGAACCATATCTTTTGTGTACCCCTAGCAGTTATCCCAATGCTTAGCATATAGTAGGACTTCAACAAATACTTGTAGAGTGCATGAGTGAATGAACGCAGGAGGAAATGATTCTCTATATGAAATATCTGACCTTTGTATACCTCAGAACTAGAAATTTCCCACTTACTCTTAGGCACGCTTGGGGCTAATCTCAAAGAACCAGAGGATTCAAGGAAATACATACTTGTTCAGGGAACAAGAAGTCTCATAGGGTCTGGATGTATTTTCCTGTTCTCTCTTTGACCCCACCCAACCGCCTTCTTGAGAACCCATCACACTCCCCTCCCAGGATATCCTTTTTAGGTGTCCTTCAAGGATCACCCTGGAAGGTGTCCTTAGATGAGCTGGCTCCCTGGGCTGACCCAACTGCTCCAGGATGCTCAGGTGTCCAAGAATTAGCCTGGAAACCACCCTGCCTCCTCACAGTATCTGTGTGCTAGATGACACTATGGTTTTAATATAAACACTTGACCCACAAAATGAGATTGTACAGAACATCTTTGGGGATTTGCTCTTTTGGATACTCTTCCTGAAAACAATTTTGTGGGTTTCCCAAGAAAGCAAGAGGGAAAAAAAAAAAAAAAACCTGGAAAAATAGCTGAAATGTCCAACAAAGGAGTGATTAGTTACAAAAACCTCAGTGGAATATTATGGAGCTATTAAAAATTATGTCATAACTCTTTTATAATTTGACATGAGAAAAATGTTCACAATACATTGATTGAAAAAAAAAGAGTAGGTAAAATGAAGCACATTTAGCTTGGTTTCATTAAGGGGGGAGAAAAAACAGATGAAAAGATTCTACTCCAAGATGTTAATAGTGATTCTGCCAGGCTGATGGGTGATGGGGCTATGGGTGAATTTCGGGGTGTGTGTGTGTGTGTGTGTGTGTGTGTGTGTCTGAGTGACTTATTTTCCTTTTCTATGGCAAAAAGGTATTACTTAGCAGATTAAAAAAAAAAATCTGTCAACTGAGTCTTGCAGTCTGCTGGCAAGCTGACTTTACACCTTCAGCCCTCTTAGGAGGCCCTGTGGTCTCTTCTTTGGGCCTGCCAAAGAGAACCACTCACAAACACATATGAGCAACACCAGATCAGACCTTATTCTTCTCTTTATTCACCCTCCTTATTCTTCTCTTCCCCTACCCAGCATTCTGTCTGGGTTACCAGCTGTTAGAAGCCTAGAATGATTCAGTCTGAGGCTCCTGGGGCTTGTTCAGGGTGGCTGGAAACAGGGTAGGAGAGAAGGCAGCTAGCTGTACCCTACGTGCAGGCAGAGAGCTGGTTTATGGCAGTCTGGACTCCATTCCTTCTGCTGAGTCTGCCTCATTTGTGGATGGACTGGGCGACCACTTCTCTGGCATGACTTGTAATATCCCAAAGTTGCCCTTCCCTTCACTACCAAAAATGTTTCTCTAGTTTCATGTCAAGAGTTCAAAATAATCCCAAGATTCATTCTTTAAGTGAACGAATAGGTTGTCGCATGCTTAGGATATATAATCTTAGTTATCATCATGTCTGTAGACATTAGCTTATTTAGAAAAGATCTAGTCACTGACAGGATGGGATACTGTTATCTTCCCCTACCCAGAAAGATTCTAGAACCAATCCCAGCCCCTGTGGGGAGAGTGAGATAGCAGAGGGGTTTCCACACTCCCAGCTGATGCACTTACAACCAGGGTGTCGTCCATGTCTTACCAGCTCCACACACAAAGACCCTGTTGCCCAGGGTGACTCCAGCTCGCCGGCAGGCATGGATCCCCACAGACAGTGGCTCAATGAGGGCCCCTTCCTCAAAGGTGACATTGTCAGGAAGCCTGAGGAGTCATTTGACACACACACTTAGCCCCTTCAGGGTTAGCAGTAATAACAATAACACTTATTGAGCATTTATTTACATGCTGGACAGTGTGCAAGACAACTTATATAGATCCACTTATGTAAATCTTCAGAACAGTTTTATGATAGGTACTATTACTCCCATTTTACAGATGAGGAAGCTGAGGCTTAAAGGATTAAGTGACTTGCTCCAAAAGTTCAAAACTAGTGAGGGGTTCAAATAGTTCAAATCAGAAGCCAGATATGTCTGATTCCAGAACTCATGCTATATTGCTCCCCTCTGGAAATGGTTTTGAGAAATCACTTCAGTGGATATGAACACATTTTTTTATCTTTAAAGAGCTACCCAAGACAAGGTATGGTGTGACTGTCATTAATAAATGAAAAGTCCCTTTAACAAGGAGTTAACATAGTCATACTCCAGCAGCTCATCTGCTTCTCAGACTTACAGCCTTTCTGGCTATAACCACCCCAACTACCAGCAGCTTTGCAAAACAGTGATCTAGAAGCCGGCATCTTGTCCCCAGAATCAGTCCATTCACCATCCCCCATATTACATGTTTCAGAGGAGCCACGGCAGCTGCCTGGCTGTCCCAAGACTGGTCAGGACAGGAGAAGGGTCTGCCCTCCACAAAGCGGATGAAATGCTCTTTCACTGTCACTGCTGATGCTTGGTTTTCATTTCCGAGTCCACTGACATCTCAACCCTATTAATAATCCCAGTGATGATGACGGCAAACATTTGCATAAGGCTTTACAGATTAGAGGGCTTTTTCACCCATTATGTCATTTAATCCTCACAACTATGATCCTGTCAGGCAGGAAGGGCAAACTCTATTTTTACCTTTATTTTACAGAAGAGGAAACTGAAACTGGATGACATTAAGAGACTTGCCCGAGGTTACAAGGCTGCGAGTGGAAAGGCAAGACTTGAATCCAGGTCTCCTGATTCCAGGTCTCCATTGCCTCCCCCACCCCAGCTGCCTCCCGGCATAAGCATCTCTGTAACTAACATCCAGTTTCTATGAGTTCCTTACTGCCCAGTATTTATTCAATGCCCCGGAGCTCCACACGCAGCAATATGAAAACCCTCAAGTTTCAAAAGGAAATGAAGGCCACCAAACCACTCCCGTGGTTCTCTGCTAGCTGTTTATGATCCAATAAAATAAATAGCAAGGCCTATGGTTGACCTGGCTGAACCCACCCCTCCCCACTCTTGTTCTTCCCTCCCTCCTTGCTCTTATCCTCCCCTGCCCTTCTGCTTCTCTCACATCACCCCTCACAACACGCCCATCCACGCTCCTGCTCTGCCTCCAGACATCAATTCTACAGTGAAATAACCAAGGCTCACACACTTTCTTAATGACCCCCCTCAGCCCCTTCACACTCAGGCCTTCCCTCTAAGCTGAGGGTGGCCTTTGGTCAGGAACCACCTGCTCCTCTGTCATCCTGGCTTCTCCCTGGAATAAGAACATGAACGGGAGATGAGGCTGGGGCTGGGGATGAGAAAGGACTGTTATCCAGGAAATTGTTCTACTGATTAAGCAGATGCTGCCTTATTACTCCTGCACCCAACACAGCCAGCCGCGCAGGGACGCGGCCTGGCATGGAGGTGGAGCACTGGACAAGGAGCCCTGGGGTCCAGCCCTCTCTGCCACTGACTGTTGGAGAGTCACTGAGTCCTCCTTTCCCCAGTGGGGAATGAGGGGTGAGAGGACTCCAAGTTTCTCCCCATCTCTAACCTTTCATGACTCTATAGACACCGGAGAATGACAAGGTGACTGGGTGGTTTTCGCAGGCAAGCTTACAGAGCAGGCGAAAGAGGGTAAAGGATGATCAAGAAGCCAAGGGGGAAGCAGGAAGACAGAAAATCAGGCAAGCAGGAAAACAAAGAGGCTGCGGTGGTGTAGTAATCCTCACAAAGAGAAACCAGAGAAGGCAGCTTGGGTCCAGGGCAGGCTGGGTTCAAGGGCAGAAAGTGTCCTATACGGGTAGAGGTTACATGTGCCCATAGTTCCTCCTAGGCCTCCCATTGCCACTCCCAGTGCCGACCAGCACCCCACCTTGCCCCCCAGCACAAGGCTCCCTTTCAAGCCTAATGCCGTATCTCTGTCCTCCAGACCACAAGACCATAGCTACGACCTACCAGGGTGCTTATTTACCGAGCACCTATTACATGCCAGGCTTTGTGCTGAGTGGTCTATATGTCTAATCTCATTGAATCCCATCAACAATTCTATGAGGGGGGTGCTACTATTATCTCTGTCTTATAGGGAGGATGTTGAAGCTTACAAAGTTTAAGTAACTTGCTCAAGGTCACACCGTTGGGAAATGTCACAGACCAGTGGTTAGTCTCAAGTTTTACCAATACACTCCTCTGCCTTTCATGAAAGCGTTATTTGATGCCCTGACTTGGAAAGGGCCCAGGAACTGTGGGGTGGCTCAGGAACCACCTGAAGGTGGGCACTTTTGAGCTCCGTGATCTCTGCCCACCTAACCTGCTTTCTTTTAGAACAGGTTTAGGTGTTGATTTAAACTCATCACAAAGTCTCTGGCCTGTGACTCCTCTCAAGGCTTCCAGTGGGCACTAGAAAAACTCAGATCTGTCAGACTGCCCCTGTGACTGGCACCTGGGCTCTACTCAGACAAGCTCCACCCTGGCTGACAGAGCCACTGCTGGGGCCAGGCTGGGACAGAAGGAGAATATGCCTGGGCCCCGTCACATCAGCACTGACAAGCTCCACAGGCTGGGACTAATGCAGAAGTTGCAGAGCTTTGCTTCTGTCAGACACAAATTCTCACTTCTAAGCCATTTTGGGCAAGAATTGGGATAGGGTACTAGGTACTGTGCCTTCCAACCTAGGAGGCTAGAAGTGCCTAGGTTGGAAGGTGTTCAAAATACCCAGTGGCTGCAACAATAGACTTGAGCAAACCAACGATAGAGAAGATGGTACAGGACCGTGCAGTATTTGTTCTGTTGGACATGGGGTTGCCATGTGTTGGAGCCAACTTGACGGCAACTAACAACAGTGGGTACAGGGTAGGAGCTTTGCAATCAGAGACTCAGTTTGGACTCCTGGTTCTTCTCTGTTCCTAAATCAGTTAGCCTCCTTTTGCCTCAGTTAACACTTGCATAAAACTACAATAATGGCACTCACTTCACAGGTTAATTAAGATCAAGGTAAGGTGAAATACGAAGGTTAAATAAGGCATGCAAAGAACTCCGCACAAGGCCAGGCAGGTAGTGACAATAATCATGACTTTACACACATTGCCTTATTTACTCTGATGATTAAATGAAACTGAAGAGGGGAAGGTTAAGCCACTTCCCCAAAGTCTCTTGCTGGGAGGGAGGGGATCCAGATGGCAGCCCAGGCTGCCTGGCCCCACAGCCCATGCCCTGAAACCACACTGCGCCTGCTCAGTAAATGTCTGCTGTTACACCGCGCCTCCTCAGTAAACGTCTGCTGTTACTGTTGTCACGGTCGTTGTTGTTACTGGTTCCCAGTACCGTGAACCATGCCAAGTTCTTCCCAGGATGGCTAGAGAGGGCTGAGCAATTTCTTGTTGCCGGCACTGCCACGCTCTAGGTGAAGGAAAGTTAGACTGAAAGATGAATTTGCCCCAGTGAGGCTACCCTCCCTCAATGACAGCCAGAAGGGCAGGCCTGCCTGGGGGATGCCTCATGTTTGGAATCATGAGCTGGAGTGAAAAGAGAAACCACCATGGGAAACTAGGAGAAAGATCACCCAACAAACAGAAGAGGAGAGGTCCCAGGAGGCAGGCGAGGCCGTGGGTACTGACTTGTAGCAGAAGTTGGCATTGTGCTTGTAGAAGCGGCAGAGGTTTCCGTCATCGGGTGGTGTAGCACAGAAGAAGATGGTTGGTGACAGGTTGTATCTGCCAATCTTGCAGAATTCATCAGTTTCTCGGGGAGCACCAGGCTCAATCGCAACACGATCACCTGGACAGGAAAACAAATATGGTACCATGTCCAAGAGTGGAAGCAGCGTCTGCTGGAAGGCACGCCCCCTCCTTTGCAGAAGCGTGGGATGGGGGTAGGAGGTAGAGGGGAGTCCAAGCGGGTACCATATGAAGCACGGAATGACATTCTGAGGCACCACAAATATGAAAGGCGCCTGACCGAGGCAGCCGGACAAGAGGGGAGAAAGTGTTTCTCTGAGGCTTTGCCACTATCAATGTCTTTTCACTCGAGATTGGGAAGGGGCGGTTGCAATTTAGAGACTGCCCCTTGGTGCCTGTTACTCTTGCTACGCCTCTGCGCCTTCGCCTCATTCTTTGTTTTCCAACCTTAAAAACAGCAGAGGCAGAGAAAGGAAGCATGCTCACAGGCAGATGCCAGATGGGAAATCTAGCTGCACTGCCACCCTCCTCTGAAGAACCAGGGTGCCCAGCCCATCAGTGCTTCCAAAGGATACTGGGGCTGCAGCACAGACTCACACTCTGGGGAAAATGACCAGCCCACTTCTCCACCAACTGGTTTGGCCTGCCCTTTTACCTACCGGAGCAAGAAGCCAACCTGCTCCTCTAGCTCCCCGGCCACATCCCAGGCTGGGAAACACAGAACCCAGCCCCATCTCTGAGGCAAGCCAGGTCCAGTCCCCATCTCAAACTGCTGCCAAGAGGTGGCTAGAGTGTACAGTTTGCAGACTTTTTTTTCTTCACCTATTCTGAAAATATCGGGTAAGTCTTTACAAAGACAAAAGCTGTAATTATGACATATCTTGTGTTCAGTCTGGTTTTTGGAAAATAACTGGATGTCAGCTGATTTCCAGTTAGCAGAACCGATACGTCTAACAATCTCCCAGGGCCTCAGACTCTGGTGCAGAGGAAAGTGGCATTTAAGGCTTGTGATCAGGAGGCTCTATCAAACTTCCACTCTGTCTCACAATCTGAGATTGGATCAGAGTTAGAACTGCCCTCTAGTTGTTTTTTCCTATCCTTTTATTATGAAAAATTTCAAACATACAAAAGGTAAAAGAACTGTACAGTGAACACCCAGATAACCTCCACCTAGGTTCTTTGAATTAACATTTAGCTGTGTTCACTTTATTGCATATCTATCTGCCCATCCCTCAGTCCATCTCTCCTCCGTCAACCCATCTTCTTTTCTATGCATTTCAAAGTAGGCTGTAGACATGAGTACACTTCACACTTAAAGACTTCAGTATACATACCATTAACTGGAATTCAGTATCTGTTTATGATTCTTTTCTTTCTGGTCGGTAAAACTTTAGATACAATGAAATGTACAAATCTTAAGTGGATCATTAGGTGAATTTTGATAAATGTATTCACTGTGTAATGCAAAGCCCTATCTAGATATAGAAGGTTACCCTTACCTCAGAAATTTCCTTCTTCCCTGTTAATCCCCACCTCCACCCCCACAGGCAACCAATGTTCTGATTGTTTTCACCACAGATTACTACTGACTGTTCTAGAATATCATAAAAATGGGGTCATACAGTATGTACTCTTTTGGATCTGGCTTCTTTCACTCAGTATAATGCTTTTCAGATTGGTCCATGCTGTTGTATATTTCAGTAATTCATTCCTTTTTATTGCTGCATAGTGTTCCATTGTATGAATATACAGAGTTTTGCCACTCTCCTGTTGACAGACACCAAGGTTGTTTTAGGGGTACTATGCCTGCTTGTCTAGGATGAGAGTGCCTCAGAATTAGTCTCCTCTTCCACTGTTACTTCTCCATAGGGCCTGGCATTGTGCTAGACACACTTTTTAAAAAATTTTATTGTACTTTAGATGAAAATTTATAACACAAACTAGTTTCTCATTCAAAAATTTACACACAAGAGGCAGGGCCAAGATGGCTGAGTAGTCAGACACTTGTGGTGGACCCTCTTACAACAAAGACTCGAAAAAACAAGTGATTCAATTATATATGGCAATCTGGGAGCCCTGAACATCAAAGGCAGAGTTGAGGAACCGGACTGAGTGGCAGGCGGAGGGACAGACAGTTCAGAAGCAGCGAGGAGTTGCCAGACCTGACCCAGCAAGAGCCTGAGCCCTTCAGGCCTGATCAGCTCAGAGGTGAGTGGTCAGACAGGCAAGCGGCGGTACTCGGGAGGAGCTTTATCCACACAGGGAGACCCAGTGCCAGAGAGTCTACATGGCCACCCAGAACAAGTGAGAAGCAGCCCTCATTGGCAAAAGATAAGTACTCGCGTATGGCGTACCGCACAGATCAAAAACACCGCCCTTAGGGAAAAACCTCTCTCCCATTTATCTCCCCGCTCCCTGCTCTGCATTGGGTCTCGGACCGGCTTCAGCAATTGCCAAGTCCCCTGGGCCGGAAGTAGGATCCGTCACCTACCCAGAGCCAATCTCCCTGCCTTGGAGAGTGAACAAATTAACAAACAGGGTCAAAAATAAACTGCCGGCTCCCCTAAGCCAGGAACCCAGGGTAGGCACAGCTCCTTTGTCTAGGCACAGTCATAAGGGATCACAGACTTTGACTGCCTTTCCCCCTGCATAGACTTGTGTGGGCTCATTGTGTGGGCCCTCATTACTGCAGTACAACAGGGTATATACCGGAACTCTAACTTCAACCGTTTCAGCTGTGAAGTGGCAGCTTCTTGGTATTTGACACTGCTCTGCCCATTAAGCAGGGTCTTCACCTACCCACATCAGGGGCCTGAGGACTGGTGGCTATACCAATGCCACCTAGCCACCTGCGATAGGGGCACAGGAATAAGAGGTGTCCCCCAGTCCTTACAGTTAACAGCTATAGGTGCTCATAGTCCAGCTGCAAAACCCACCCACCTACACGCTCTAGGGAACAGGGGCACGCCTTCCTCCTGGACACTCGGGGGCAGCCGTCAGCCCCCTGCCTTGCTCAGAGTGTGTCCCGCTGCTGCAGCCAGATGCCTGTGCCTACACCAATCACCCATGCCTATCTAGGACTGTAAGTGAGAGCCTACACCATGCACTTGGTGGCTATCTACCTGGGCACCTGAGCTGAATCCATACAGGAGAAGTGGGTGGACTCCTGAGCTCCACCTGGTTACAGGACATTAGAGCTTCAAAGATGCCAATAATCAAACTAGCTCATACGAGCAGCCCATTTGGGCATATCAAAACAAGAAGCTAGGACACAGTAAGCAAACATAAAATAAATAAATATAATAACTTATTGATGGCTCAGAGACAACAGTCAATATCAAAACACATAAACAGGCAATCCATGATGACTTCAGCAAGCTCCCAAAATAAAGAATCTAGAAATTTTCCAGGAGGAAAATTTCTTGGAATTACTGGAGGCAGAATATGAAAGACTAATATACAGAATTCTTAAAAAAAAAATTAAGCAAAATGCAGAACACACAATAGAGGAAATTAAAAGATTAGGGAAGAGCATAATGACAAATTTAACAGGCTACAAGAATCCATAGAGAGGCAGCAATCAGAAACCCAGAAGATTAACAATAAAATCTCAGAATTAGACAACTCAATCGAAAGTCGTAGGAGCAGAATTGAGGCAATGGAAGTTAGAATTAGTAAGACTGAAGATAAAGCACCTGACACCAAGTTATCTGAGGAAAAATCAGATAAAAGGATTTAAAAAAATGAAGAAACCCTAAGAATTATGTGGGACTCTCTCAAGACGAATAACCTACGAGTGATTGGAGTACCAGAAGAGGGGGAGGGACAGAAAACACACGAGAGAACTGTTGAAGATTTGTTGGCAGAAAACTTCCCTGATATCGTGAAAGATGACAAGCTATCTATCCAAGATGCTCATCAAACCCCACATAAGGGAGATCCCAAAAGAAAGTCACCAAGACATATTATAATCAAACTTGCCACAACCAAAGATAAAGAATTTTAAGAGCAGCTAGGGATAAACAAAAAGTCATCAACAAAGGAGAGTCACTAAGAATAAGCTTGGACTACTCAGCAGAAACCATGCAGGCAAGAAGGCAATGGGATGACATATATAAAGACTTGAAGGAAAAAAACTGCCAGCCAAGAATTACACATCCAGCAAAATGGTCTCTCAAATATTATGGCGGAATTAGGGCATTTCCAGATAAACACAAGTTCAGGGAATTTGCAAAAACCAAACCAAAATTACAAGAAATACTAAAGGGAATCCTCTGGTTATAAAATCAGTAACATCAGATAACAAACTAAGACTAGACCACAGGACAGAACAACCAGATATCAACCCAGACAGGGAAGTCACAAAAATAAATCAAAGCTAAAATACTGAAAACAGGGAAACAGATGTCAATATGTAAAAGATGACAACAGTAAAACAAAAAAGAGGGACTTAAAAAATGTAGACATGGTCTTCGCATATGGAGAGGAAGTCAAGGCGATATAAAGAAATAAAAGACTGGTATAAAACTTAGAAAAACAGGGGTAAATATTAAGGTAACCACAAAGGAAACTAAGAATCCTACACCTCAAAATGAAAAACAAGAAAAATATAAAGACTCAGCAAACACAAAATCAACAACAATGAAAAAGATGAAAATACAAAAAGAAAAATGACGCAGCACAGAAAATTAAGTGGAACACAGAAACTGTGAACAACACACAAAAAAAGACATGAAAATGACAGCACTAAACTCATCCCTATCAATAATTATACTGAATGTAAACGGACTAAATGCACCAATAAAGACACAGAGAATGGCAGACTGGATTAAAAAAACACGATCCTTCTATATACTGCCTATAAGAGACGTACCTTAGACTTAAAAACACAAACAAGCTAAAACTCAAAGGATGGAAAAAATATATCAAGGAAACAACACTCAAAAAAGAGCAGGAGTGGCAATATTAATTGCTGACAAAATAGACTTTAAAGTAAAATCCACAACAAAGGATAAGGAAGGACACTATGTAATAATTAAAGGGTCAATATACCAGGAGGACAAAACTATAATAAATAATAAATACTTATACACCCAACAACAGGGCTACAAAATACATAAAACAAACTCTAACAGCACTGAAAAAGAGAGATAGACAGCTCCACAATAGTAGTAGGAGACTTCAACACACCACTTTTGGTGAAGGACAGAACATCCAGAAAGAAGCTCAACAAAGACATGGAAGAGCTAAATGCTACAATCAACTAACTTGATCTCACAGACATATACCAAACACTCCACCTAACAGCAGCCAAGTATACTTTCTTTTCCAAAGCAAGGAACATTCTCCAGAATAGACCACATATTAGGCCATAAAGCAAGCCTTAACAAAATCCAAAGCACTGAAATATTACAAAGCATCTTTTCTGACCATAAAGCCATAAAAGTAGAAATCAATAACAGAAAAAGGAAAAAAAATTAAACACATGGAAACTGAACAACACCTTGCTCAAAACTGTTGGGTTATAGAAGAAATTAAGGATGGAATAAAGAAATTCATAGAATCAAACGAGAATGAAAACATATCCTACCAAAATCTTTGGGACACAGCAAAAGCAATGCTCAGAAGTCAGTTTATAGCAAGAAATGCACACATCCAAAAAGAAGAAAGGGCCATAATCAAAACATTAACCCTACAACTGGAAAAGGTAGAAAGACAGCAGCTAAAGAAGCCCTCAGGTGCCAGAAGAAAGGAAATAATAAGAATTAGAGCAGAATTAAATGAAATAGAGAATAGACTATTGAAAGAGTTAACAAGACCAAAAGCTGTTTCTTTGAAAAGATCAACAAAATTGATAAACCACTGGCCAAACTGACAAAAGAAAAACCAGAGAGGAAGCAGATAACCCGTATAAGAAAAGAGATGGGTGATAGCACAACAGACCCAACTGAAATTAAAAGAATCTTTATAACAGAATACTACGAAAAATTGTACTTTAACAAATTTGAAAAACCTAGAGGAAATGGACAAATTTCTAGAAACTCCCTACCTAATGAAACTAACACAAACAGAGGTAGAACAACTAAATAAGCCCATAACAAAGAAGAGATTGAAAAGGTAATTTAAAAACTGCCAACAAAAAAAAAGCCCTGGCCCAGATGGCTTCACTGGAGAATTCTACCAAACTTTCAGAGAAGAGTTAACATCACTCCTACCAAAGGTATTTCTGAGCATAGAAAAGGATGGAACACTCCCAAAGTCATTCTATGAAGCCAGCATAACCCTGATACCAAAACAAGGTAAAGATGTCACAAAAAACGAAAATTACAGACCAATATCCCTCATGAACATTGACACAAAAATCCTCAACAAAATTCTAGCCAACAGAATTCAGCAACATATTAAAAATATAATTCACCATGATCAAGTGGGATTTATACCAGGTATGCAGGGATGGTTCAACATCAGAAAAACAATCAATGGAATCCATCACATAAATAAAACAAAAGAAAAGAAGCATGTGATCTTATCAATCAATGCAGAAAAGGCATTTGATAAAGTCCAACACACATTCATGATAAAAACTCTCAACAAAATAGGAATAGAAGGGAAATTCCTCAGCATAATTAAAGGCATTTATACAAAGCCAACAGCCAACATCATCCTAAATGGAGAGACTTTGAAGGTATTCCCCCGGAGAACGGGAACCAGACAAGGATGCCCTTTATCACCACTCTTATTCAACATTATGCTGGAGGTCCTAGCCAGAGCAGTTAGGCTAGAAAAAGAAATAAAGGGCATCCAAACTGGTGAGGAAGAAGTCAAAGTATCTGTATCTGCAGATGATATGATCTTATACACAGAAAACCCCAAAGAATCCACAAGAAAACTACTGTAACTAATAGAAGATTTCAGCGAAGTATCAGGATATAAGATAAATATAGTAAAATCAGTTGGATTCCTCTACACCAACAAAGAGAACTTCGAAGGGGAAATCACCAAATCAATCCCATTTACAATAGCCCCCAAGAAGAAAAAATACTTAGGAATAAATCTAACCAGAGATGTAAAAGATCTATAAAATGAAAACTACAAGGCACTACTGCAAGAAACCAAAAGAGACCTGCATAAGTGGAAAAACGTACCTTGCTCATGGATAGGTAGACTCAATATTGTGAAATGTCAATTCTACCTAAAGCGATCTACAGATACAATGCAATCCCGATCCAAATTCCACTGGCATTTTTTAATGAGATGGAGAAACAAATCACCAACTTCATATGGAAAGGGAAGAGGCCCAGGATAAGTAAAGCATTACTCAAGAAGTAGAACAAAGTGAGAGGCCTCACACTACCTGATTTTAGAACCTATTATACCACCATGGTAGTCAAAACAGGCTGGTACTGCTACAACCAAAGATATGTAGACCAATGGAACAGAATTGAGAATCCAGACATGAATTCATCCAGCTATGAGCAGCTGATATTTGACAAAGGCCCAAAGTCCATTAACTGGGGAAAAGACAGTCTCTTTAAACAAATGGTGCTGGCATAACTGGATATCCATCTGTAAAAAACTGAAACATGACCCATACCTCACACTATGCACAAAAACCAATTCAAAATGGATCAAAGACTTAAACATAAAATCAAAAACAATAAAGATCATGGAAGAAAAAATAGGGACAATGCTAGGAGCCCTAATACATGGCATAAACAAAATACAAACCATAAGTAACAATGCACAAGCACCACAAGACAGCCTAGATAACTGGGAGCTCCTAAAAATCAAACACTTACGCTCATCAAAAGACTTCACCAAAAGAGTAAAAAGACAACCTACAGACTGGGAAAAATTTTTGGCTATGACAAACTCGATCAGCATCTAACCTCTAAAATCTATAAGATACTGCAAAACCTCAACAACAACAACAAAAAATAACCCAATTAAAAAATGGGCAAATGATATGAACAGGCACTTCACCAAAGAAGATACTCAGGCGGCTAACAGACATGTGAAGAAATGCTCACAATCATTAGCCATTAGAAAAATGCAGATCAAAACTACAGTGAGATATCATCTCACCCCAACAAGGCTAGCATTAGTCCAAAAAACACAAAATAATAAATGCCGGAGAGGTTGTGGAGAGACTGGAACACTTAGACACTGTTGGGGGGAATGTAAAATGGTACAACCACTTTGGAAATCGATTTGGCGCTTCCTTAAAAACCTAGAAATAGAAGTACCATACGACCCAACTATCCTGCTCCTTGGAATATATTCTAGAGAAGTAAGAGCTGTCACACGAATAGATATGTGCACATACACGTTCACTGCAGCACTGTTCACAATAGCAAAAAGATGGAAACAACCTAGGTGCCCATCAACAGACAAATGGATAAACAAATTTTGGTATATCCAAACAATGGAGTACTACGCAACAATAAAGAACAACGATGAAGCCATGAAACATCTTATAACATGGAGGAAGCTAGAGGTCATTATGCTGAGTGAATTTAGTCAGTTACAGAAAGACAAACATTGTATAAGACCACTATTATAAGAACTCAAGGAAAGGTTTAAACACAGAAGAAAACATTCTTTGACGGTTTGGAGGGTGGGGAGGGAGGGTGAGGGTTATTTACTAACTAGATAGTAGATAAGAATTATCTTAGGTGAAAGGAAGGACAGCACACACTGCAGGGGAAGTCAGCACAACTGGACTAAACCAAAGCTAAGAAGTTTACTGAATACAATCAAACACTCTGAGGGACAGAGTAGCAGCGGTAGGGGTCTGGGGACCATGCTTTCAAGGGACATCTAGGTCAACTGGCATAACAAAGCTTATTAAGAAAATGTTCTGCATCCTACTTTGGTGAGTGGCATCTGGTTGTCTGGGGTCTTAAGGGGCCACATAAACCAGAGACTTCATCAGCCTGAGACCAGAAGAACTAGATGGTGCCCAGCTACCACCAATGACCGCCCTGACAGGGAACACAACAGAGAGTCCCAGATGGAGCAGGAGAAAGGTGGGGTGCAGAACTCAAATTCCAGTAAGAAGACCAGACTTAATGGTCTGACTGAGACTGGAGGAACCCAGGAAAGCACAGCCCCTGGATTCTCTATCAGCCCAGCAATAAAACAATTTCCAAGGCCAACTCTTCAGTCAGGAATTGGACTGGACTGTTAGATATAAAGTGACAAACTCGTCAGGAGTGTGCCTCTTAGCTCAAGTAGATACAAGAGACTAAAGGGGCAGCTTCAGTCTGGAGGTAAGATGGGAAGGCAGACGGTTAGGCGCTGGCTAAATGGACATGGGGAATCAGGGGTGGAAAGGAGGAGTGTGCTGTCACAGTATGGGGAGAGCAATCAGAGTCACATAATATTGTATGTATAAATTTTTGTACAGGAAAAAATACAATAAAAATTTACACACAAATTGTTTTGTGCCACTGGTTGCAATCCCCACATTGTGTCAGCACGCTCCCCATTTCCCTTTCCACCCTGGCTTCCCCGCATCATTTGTCCAGTTTTCCTGTCCCTTCCTGCCTTCTTGCCTTTGCTTTGCCCATTTGATCTCGTATACTTGATGGAACTAAGAAGCACACTCTTCATGTTATTGTTATAGTTTTATATGGCTGTCTGATCTTTGGCTGAAAGGTGGACCCTGGGAGTGGCTTCAGTTCTGAGTTAGCAGGGTATCCAGTGGCCATAGTCTTTGGGGTTCCTCCTGTCTCTTCAGACCAGTAAGTCTGGTCTTTTCTTGGTGAATTTGAATTTTGTTCTACATTTTTCTCCTGCTCTGTCCGGGACTGTCTATCGTGACTCCTGTCAACAGTGGTCGTGGTGGTAGCCAGGCACCATCTAGTTCTTCTGGGCTCAGGCTGGTAGAGGCTATGGCTCATGTGGTCCATTAGTCCTTTGGACTAGTATTTTCCCTATGTCTTTGGTTTTCTTCATTCTCCTTTGCTCTGGATGGGATGAGATTAACACAGGTACCCTGTATGTCTGCTTGCAAGCTTTTAAGACCCCAGACACAACTCACCAAAGTAGGATGTAGAAAATTTTCTTTATGAACTGTTATGCCAATTGACCTAGGTGTGCCCCGAGACAATGGCCCCCCACCCTCAGTCCCAGTAACTCGGTCCCTCAAGGTGTTTGGATGTGTCTAGGAAGAGTCTACGACTCTGCCTCGGTCAAGCTGTGCTGACTTCCCCCATATTGTATGTTGTCTTTCCTTTTACCAAACGTAACATTTGTCTACTATCTAGTTAGTGATTTCCCTTCCCCACCCCTCCCCTCCCACATAACCAACAAAGATTGTTTTTTTCTGCATGTAAACTTTTTCTTGGGTTTTAATAATAGTGGTCTCATACTATATTTGTCCTTTGGTGACTGACTTATTCCACTCAGCATAATATCCTCCAGATTCATCCATGTTGTGAGATATTTTGAGGATTCATCATTGGTCTTTATCGGTGAGTAGGATTCCATTGTGTGTATGTATCATAATTTGTTTATCCATTCACCTGTTGATGGGCATTTAGGTTGTTTCCTTCTTTTTGCTATTGTGAATAATGCTGCAATCAACATGGATATATAGATGTCTATTCGTGTAACAGCTCTTATTTCTCTAGGATATATTCCTAGGGGAGTCCTGGTGGTGCAGTGGTTAAGAGCTCGGCTTAACCAAAAGGTTGGCAGTTTGAATCCACCAGATGCTCCTTGGAAACTCTATGGGGTAGTTCTACTCTGTCCTATAGGGTTGCTATGAGCAGAATCGACTTGATGGCAATGTTTTATTTTTTTTAAAAATATTCCTAGGAGTGGGATTGCTGGATCATATGGTTTTTCTATTTCTAGCTTTTTAAGGAGGTGCTATATCGTTTTCCATAGTGGTTGTACAATTTTGCATTCCCACCAGCAGTGTATAAGAGTTCCAATCTCCCTGCAACCTCTCCAACACTAGTTATTTTCCTTTTTTGATTAGTGCCAGTAATGTCAGGATGAGATGGTATCTCATTGTAGTTTTGATTTGCATTTCTCTAATGGCTAATGATCACGAGCATCTCCTCATGTGTCTGTTAGCCACCTGAATGTCTTCTTTGGTGAAATGTCTGTTCATATCCTTTGCCCATTTTTAAACTGGATTGTTTGTCTTTTTGATGTTGAGGTGTTGAAGTTTTCTATAGATTTTAGAGATTAGACCCTTGCCAGATATGTCATTGCCAAATTTTTTTTCCTAGTTCTGTAGGTTCTCTTTTTACTCTTGGAGAAGTTTCTTGATGAGCATAGGTATTTAATTTTTAGGAGGTCACAGTTATCTGGTTTATCTTCTGCTGTTTGTGCATTTTTAGTTACACTTGACAGTCTATTTATGCCATAAATTAGGGTCTCTAGCTTTGTCCCTGTGTTTTCTTCCATAAATTTTATCGTTTTAGGTTTTACATTTTGGTCTTCGAAACATTTTGAGTTAGTTTTTGTGTATGGTGTTAGGTATGGGTCCTGTTTCTTTTTTTTTATACAGATGGACATCCAGTTTTGCCAGCACCATTTGTTAAAAAGACTGTCTTTTCTCCATTTAATGGACTTTGCTCCTTTGTCAAAGATCAATCGACCATAGGTGGATGGATTTATGTATGTCTGGGTTCTCCATTCTGTTCTACTGGTCTGTGTGTCCCATTGTACCAGTACCAGGCTGTTTTGACTACTGTGGCTGTATAGTGGGTTCTGAGATTAGGTAGTGTGAGGCTTCCTACTTTGTCCTTTTTCTTTAATAATACTTTGCTTATACAGGGCCTCTTTCCTTTCCATATAAAATTGGTGATTAGTTTTTCTATCTCGTAAAAGAATGCTGTTGGTATTTGGATTGAGATTGCATTATATCTGTAGATTGCTTCAGATAGAATTGACATTTTCACAATGTTGAGTCTTCTTATCCATGAGAATGGTATGTTTTTCCTATTTTATTTTTTTTTCAGGAATGGGTGTTGGACTTTATCATATGTCTTTTCTGCATCGACTGCAATGATCATGTGATTCTTTTGTTCTATTTATGTGGTGGATCACACTGATTGATCTTCTAATGTTGAACCATCTTTGCATACCTAGTATGAATTCCACTTGGTCAAGGTGTTTTGTTTTTTGATATGTTGCTGAATATTAAACCCATTGAATATTATGGGCTAGAATTTTGTCGAGAATTTCTACATCTACATTCATGAGAGATACTGGTGTGCAATTTTTTTTGGTGTCTTTGCCTGGCTTTGGTATCAGGGTTATTGCAGTACAATGGATCACTTTTGTGTGACCTTTCTAGCCACGGTCTTGTAACTCCCACCCAAGTGATCAGGCAGGACTGTGTGATAGGGTAATTGTGGTCCAGCAAAGTGATTGGTCAGTTTTGCCATCCTGCTGGGCTTGAAATGAGCTACCCCAGAGGCAGGAAAGAGCATACCAACCACCACCGAGGAAGAAGAAACAGCGTGTCCTTTGGACCAGGGATCCCTCGCACTGAGAAACTCCTGGACCCAGGAGACAGAGTGCTGTAACACTGAAGACAGTGAGAAGCGCTGGCAGAGAAACTGCGACAGGTGGGATGGCAGGAGGGACCGGCAGGAGACAGCGCAGTTGGCTTCCTGGACCACGAAAGCTGAGTGTCTTTGGGCAGGGGTCAAGGGCCAGGGAGAGGCGTGCCTACGAGCATGGCTGGGAAGAGGCGGTCCTGATGGAAGAACTGTAGCCTGAGAGTTCCTGAACCTGAATTGTAGCCTGTTACTTCCCTAATAAACCTCTAATCATGAGTATTGTCTGCATAGCCATTGCAGTGAATTATGGAACCCAGCAGAGAAGTACAGAGTGGCACAGGAGGGACAGCTGGTGTCAGAATTGATAAAGATGGAGGACAGAGGAGGCATGTCTGACCTTGGCTTCATAGGAATCAGCACTGGGCTGTTGATCTTGATTCTCTTTCCCCTTTGTTAAATCAGCAGAGATCAGACATTGCCCCCACACCATTTTTACAGTTATGCTGGCTTCATAAAATGAATTTGGCAGTATTCCTTCTTTTTCCATCCTCTGAAATAGTTTGAGTAGTACTGGTGTGAGCTCTTCTCTGAACGTTTGCTAGAATTCTCCAGTGGAGCTGTCTGGGCCAGGACTTTCTTTCGAAGGGTGATTTTTTTTATTATTACCTCTTCAGTCTCTTCTCTTGTTATAGGTCTGTTCATATTTTCTATCTCAGCTTATGTTAGTTTAAGTACGCAATGTGTTTCTAGAAATTTGTTCAATTCTGCTAAGTTCTCAAATTTGTTGGAGTACAATTTTTCATAGTATTCTGTTATGATCCTTTTTATGTCAGTTGGGTTTGTAATGTCCCCCATTTAATTTATTATTTAGGTTATTTGCTTCCTCTCCTGCTTTTTATTTTGTCAGTTTGGCCAATGGTTTGTAGATTTTGTTGATCTTTTCAAGGAACCAATTTTTGGTTTTGTTGAGTCTTTCTATTGTTTTTCTGTTTTCTATTTCATTTATTTCTCCTCTAATCTTTATTATTTCCTTTCTTCTAGTGTCTGTGGTCTTCTTTTGCTGTTCTCTTTCTATTTGTTCAAGTTGTAGGGCTAATGTTTTTATTTTAGCCTGTTCTTATTTTTTGATGTGTGTGTTTATTGCTATAAATTGACCTCTGAGCACTGTCTTTACTGTGTCCCAAAGGTTTCTGGTATGTGTTTTCATTCTCATTTGATTCTAGGAATTTTCTGATTCCCTCTTCGACTTCTTCTGTTACCTAGCTATTTTTAAGCAATGTGTTATTCAGTTTCCATGTATTTGATTTTTTTTTCCCTTGCTCTTCCTGTTACTGATTTCTACTTTTATGGCACCATGATTAGAAAGAATGCTTTGTTCTATTTTATTGAGGGTTGCTTTGTTCGTTCTCTAACCAAAGGACTCCTTTCAATATTTCTTGTAGGTTTGGTTTGGTTTTTATGAATTCCTTTAATTTCTGTTTATCTGAAAATGTCCCAATTTCACCATTGTATTTGAGAGAGAGTTTTGCAGGATATATTATTCTTAGTTGGCAGGTTTTTTCTTTCAATGTCTTATATATGTCATCCCATTGCCTTCTTGCCTGCATAGTTTCTGCCAAGTAATTAGAGCTCAGTCTTATTGTTTCCCCTGTTTAAGTGACTTTTTGTTTTTCGAGCTGCTCTCAGGATTCTTTGTCTTGGGTTTTAGCTAGTGAGATTATGATACGTCTCAGTGACTTTCTTTTCAGGTCTGTCCTACATAGGGTTCATTAAGCTTCTTGGATGGTCAGCTTTTCATCTTTCATATTTGGGAACTTTTCTGCCAGCAAATCTTCAACAATCTTCTCTGTGTTTTCCATTTTCTCCCCCTGATGAGGAACTCTGATCACCTACAAATTTTTGCTCTTGATTGTGTCCCACATAATTCTTAGGTTTTCTTCATTCTTTTCTCTGATTCTTCTCCAACAAAGTGGCGTCCATGAATTTGTCTTCATTCTTGGTGACTCTGTCTTCCATTGCTTCAAATTTGCTTCTAAAACCTTCCATTGAGTTGTCCATTTTGGAAATTTTGTTGTTTATCTTTTGGATTTCTAGTTGCTGTTTCTGCACGATTTCTAATTGTTTATTTACGTTGATGTTTTGTTCTTGGATTATTTTCCCGAATTCTTCTATGGCTTTGCCTGTGTTTTCCTTGATTTTGGCTATGTTTCCCATGATTTTGGCTATTTTTTCCTTGGTTTTGTCTGTGTTTTCCTTGATCTCTTTCCTAATCTCTTGTAGAGCCCTAAATATTAGTCTTTTAAATTCCATATTAGGTAGTTCCACTGCCTTTTCTTCTAACAGAAGGTTATCTGATTCTTTATTTTGGTAACTTGCTGGAGACATGCTGTCCTGCTTTTTTGTATGTTTTGATACTGTCTGTTGTCTCTGAGACATTACAGTATTATTTTCTTTATTTATCGATTGTATGTTTATTTGTTTTCACCTGCTTCCTAGATACATTTTATTGCTAAAAATAAAATTAGTGAATTGAGGGGAAAGAAACCATGGGACATGTTATGGACTGAATTATGTCCTCCCAAAATATGTATTGTAAATCCTAACCTCTATGCCTGTGATTATAATCCCATTTGGGAATGGGATGTCTTTGTTATGCTAATGAGGCAGGATTGACAAAAAAAAAAAAAACTAAACTAAACCTGTTGCCGTCGAGTAAATTCTGACTCATAGTGACCCTATAAGACAGAGTAGAACTGCCCCATAGGGTTTCCAAGGAGCAGCTGGTGGATTTGAACTGCCAACCTTTTTGATTAGCAGCCACAGCTCGCTGTAGCTCTTAACCACTGTGCCACCAGGGCTCTGAGGCAGGATTAGTGTAGGGTATATCTTGAGTCAATCTCTTTTGAGGTAAAAAGAGAATAAACAAGTAAGCGAGAGAAGCAGAGATGGGGTAAGATAGATGTTAAAACACATGGCTATCTCCAAGCAACCAGGAAGTAGAAGCTGAAGAGACAAGGACCTTCCTCCAGAGCCGACAGAGAAAGATTTCCCCTAGAGCTGGTGCTCTGAATTCAGACTTCTAGCCTCCTAAACTGTGAGAAAAATAAATTTCTGTTTGTTAAAGCCATCCATTTGTGGTATTTCTGTTACAGCAGCAATAGATATCTATGACAGAATTTGGTATTGGAAGAGTAGGGCGCTGCTCTAACAGATACCTAAAATGTGGAAGTGGTTTTGGAATTGGGTAATGGGTAGAGGCTGAAAGAGTTTTAAGGTGCCTAATAGTAAAAGCCTAGATTGCCTTGAAGAGACTGCTGGAAAACTGTGGACATCAAAGGCAGGGGTGGATTAACCAGTAAGCAGTGTATGCACTGGCTGACAGTAAGCAAGTTATGCATGGGCTTAATTGTGCTTACTTACTACTCTAGTGCACAGCTTCACCTAGGTTTCACCAAATCTAAGCTCTGCACTACAGATTAGCAAGTAAACACAATTAAGCCTGTGTGTACCCTGCTTGTTGGGTAATCCATCCCTGGTCAAAGGCAATTCTGGTGAAGTTTCAGAAGGAAGGGAGGAGAGCTATAGATAAAGTCTTACAGAATACATATGGCACCAGGAACAGAATGTTACTAGAAATGTGGACGTTAAATGTCCTTCTGGTGAGGCTTTTAAACAATGAACATGTGATTGGACAATGGACGAAGGGTGATGCTTTTTATGCAATGGCAAAGAACTGGTCAGAATTATTTTCAAACCTTTGGTGGAAAGTCGAATTTGTAAGTTATGAACTTGGGTATCAGGCTGATGAGATTTGTAAGCAAGATCTTAAAAGGGCCGTGTGGTTTCTCCTTGTCACTTACAGTAAAATGTGAGAGGAAAGAGATGGACTTAAAAATGAACTCTGCAAAATGAAAACAGAACTTAAAGATTTGGAAAATTCTGTTGTACAAACTAAGGACACTTGTCCTAGAATGTTCACCAAGGATGTGGCTACACAGTCTTTTGTTAAAAGAGACTAAGCCTGTGACTGACAGATCTAACTAACTGCCACAGCAAAAAAACCTATCAGCTTAGACTGAAGGTACAGAGAAAGAATGAAAGGAAAGAATGCTGTTTGTCTCCTGAAATTCTACAAGGAGGAAACAGGCCAAAGGAGCTACATCTGTTGTCTTCCAAGAAACGAAAAGGACCATCCCTGGCGCAGCTTGGAGATTAGCAGAACTGTTGGAAGGAGCACGGGAAGCAGGGCCTTCTTGGTTTCAAAGGCTGAGGCCACAGTCTCCTAGGTCTCAAAGGGTGGGGCCACAGCCTCCTAGGTTTCAAACAGTCAAATCTTTGTCAATTCAGCTCCAGAGTATGGGGCTGCTGTTAATATGTGCCAGGGGAATGGGGCCACCACCCAAATCTGTGAGGTCAGGGCAGCCATGCCCAAGAGGCAAAAGAATGGGGCCTGTCAGGGCCAAGGGAGTGGTGTCACCACTCCGATGGACCTGGAAATTGGGGCCACCTAAAGCCAAAGGATCAGAGTTGCCATCCCAGAGGGCCTGTAAGGTGGAGCTGAAGCCCAGGGCTGAGGGGCCTCCACTCAGCGTCCAGAGGGCATGGCCAACAACCAGAGTCTGGAGGGCAGGGCCATTGCCTAGATGGTCTCAGAGAACAGAGGATTATTTTCAAGCCTCGAGAGCTAATGTAATTTGTTCTGCTAGGATTTGGACTTGCTTGGTCCCTGTTATGCCTTCTTTCCCTCCAATTTCTCCTGTTGGTAATGGAAATGTCTACCTGTGCCTGTTCCACCACTGTAGTTTGGAAACAGATATTTGTCTTCTAGATTTCACAGGTTCACAGATGAAGAAGAATTTTGCCCAAGGATGGAATATACCAAAAGTCTTACCCGTATTTGATTTAGATGATTCAGAAGATGAGATTTTGGACTTGGAGTTGACTGAAGACTTTAGGGATGATGGGATGGGGTCAGTGTGTTTTATATGTGGCAAAGACATAATTTTTAGGGGCCTAAGAGTGGAATATTACGGATTTAATTACAGTCCTCCAAAATATGTGTTGAACAATCCTAACCTCTATGCCTGTGGTTACAATTCCATTTGGGAATGGGCTGTCTTTGTTAGTTAATGATGCAGGATTAATGTAGGGTGTGTCTTGAGTCAATCTCTTGCGATATAAAAGAGATTAAGCAAGATTAGGTAAGACAGATGCCAAGACACATGGAGATCTCCAAGGAACCAGGAAGCAGAAGCTGTATTTCTGTTATAGCAGCACCAGATAACTAAGACAGGATACAAGTGTCACTACTACCTAGAAGACCAAGTGGTTATCCAGAGGCTCTTAAGTCTTTGGCTTTGGGATGGTTCAAATCGTTCATCTTCAGGCTGGTACCCATCCCTGCAGAGGAGAACTCTAGTTATACCCGTGGGAAAGCAGATGGCTTCCATGTTTGAAAAACAGAGCAGACTTGCAGGAACAGACTTTAATATCACAGATGTTACTGCATGCTAAACAAAGTTACGACTGGAATTAAAACCACCTGAACTTGGGAATGACTCATACCAACTAATCAGATACCAGCCTAAAAACCCGGGCAGGCCCTACTGCCTGAGCCAAGGCAGTCAACTCCAAAGCAAGGAGCAGAAACCTCCCCTTCTGACAGCCAGGAACAAAGCGGGAGACCCCTAGAGGCTGAACGTTATTGAGGCAAGACATCCTGTTGTACAAGCCTAGAGAAAGACCCTCAGATCTCTCAGTCACAGTGGCTGGCTGCTCAGGAAAAGCCTGATAAACAGTCTCCATTAGAAAGAAGTGCTTAAATCTACTGAGTACGAGACTTTACTAATGATAGCAGTATCGTGACTGGCCATTCATCAAGCACCTAATGTGTGGCAGGCACTAGGCAAGATGCATGGCAAAATCTCACTTATTCCTCATGGCAATCCAAGAAGGTGGTATTATCCCTACTTTATAGATGAGGACACAGGAGCTCAGGTGGTCACACTGTTATAGGTGGAGGGTTTACTGTTTGCTGTCCTCGGTACTAATGGGGTTAGGTCCTTCTCATCCTGATGGGCACGTCAGGAGCACCAGTAAGAACCCGTGAAAGGTTTGGCCTCTACTCTACAGTAGAGACATTGTAAGCTATTTTTCAAAAAGTCTCTGTGTTAAAAGTACCCACAGAAATCTCTATGACCACTAAAACATGCTCCTCTACCTATACGTGTCTCTTCCTTCTATCTCCTCCAGCTCCCCCTCTACTTTTCTCGCTCCAGTGAACTTTCGGCAAATTGTACTTCTGCCATTAAGGATGAATTCTTCAACCTGGCATTCAAGATCATTTCTCCATAATCAGGTGGAGTTTTATCTTATTTGGTTTTATCTTCTACTTATTATTACATTATAATGATATGTGTAAGAATTCACCGTTGCAGTGTTTTTTAACAGAGGGACTTTTACACAGATTATGCATTCTTATCATCCCCACCAACTCTCTAACACAGAACCTCTGCTCCAAGCAGTGCAGACTCATTGCAGCCCAGATATCTTACTTCTACCTCTGTAATATTACTTATCTTGTTCCTTTTTCGTATATGTGTTTTAATTGTTGTAAAAATATAGATAACACAACATTTGCAAATTCAACATTTTTTGTGCGTACAATTCAGACTATCTTGTTCCTCTTGACTTGAACAGTAGCTTCTGACCTCTTCACCAATTAAAATACAACACCGTTCCCAAGCTGCAAGGTGCTGGGCAGCCCGGTGGTCTGAGAACTTGTTCTGGAGTCAGAAAGACCAGGATGGGCATCCCAGCTCTGAGATTTACTAGCTGTGTGACCCTGGGCAACCACCAAGCTTCAATTTTTTCATCTGTCAACGGGGATGATCACAGTGCCTGTCTCATGGTTGTTTCAAGAATGAAATAAAATAATAATATATGTGTTTAACATGGAGATTAGCAAATAGTAAATCAATAAATAGTAACATTCTTTTTCTTCTTCTTCTTCTTAAATGTCCATCTCAAAGACCTATCTTCTCCATGAACAACCTTGCCCACAAGAAGTGTCTTTTCTTTGAACTCCTAGAGCCTATTCTTTCCCATACCTGATTGCATCCACACCTGTTCTCTAATTGCTGGTATTTATGTCTTTATGTTTGGTCTCCCCAGCCAGTTCTAGGCATCCAGGGATCACATTTCTTATTTTTTTTATATCACTCAAAGCACCTGGTACAAGGCTAGACTCACTGTAGACACTGACTAAGCACCTGTTACAACTGAAATTTAGAGATGCCCACTGCTGGTTCAGGCCTCATCCCACTGGCAAGAACTAATCACCAATGGCTTTTGGAAGCTATGAACTTTCCACTTTGGGATAACCCTGCAAAGTCACAGGGGCTTTCTCAGTTTCCACTAATGATGAATGGAGGTCCTAATGGATAAACATTCCTAAGGGATGTATACGTCTAGCATCTTCAGAGCTGGTCAATCCTTCAGAGCTGGGCTCAGGAAACCCTACAACAAACACAGGATTGACCCCTCATGCCAACTCCCCACTGTCCCCTAAACTACGTGACATCATCTCCAGGCTGTGCAGTGGCCTCAGCAGCAAAGGAAGGTTAATGCCAACAGCTAGCTATGCCCAGACAGCTCGGATTTAATTCACTGTGTCAGCGAACAAGAGAGAGACTGCTACAGCTGAGAATTCCTCCCTCCGGATTAATGAATTAAGCAAATGTAGGAAAAATATCCGTGGTTTCCCAGCCATACAATAAAAAATCAAAGGCTGTATCCAAGGTCCTGGTTCTTAGCATATAGAGGCGGCTTGTGGGAATATTCCTGTGCCTGGAACACTTGCCCCTGCCCTTCACCTGGCTTATCTCTTATTTGACTTCAGGTGTTGGATTAATTCCTCCTTCCTCAGTTAAGCCAGGCATCTGGGTCAAACACACCAATAGCACCCAGTAAACACACCTCCTCTGCCCTTAAAGTAATTGTGACTGAGTCATTGTCTGTCTCAGGTCTGTGTTACCCTGTGGAAGGTCAGATCCATGCATGCAGGAGTTAAGACTGTCTTGTTCACAGCTGTATCCTCAGTACTTAGCAGAGGGCCTCGCTTAGAGAAAGCATGCACAAATATTTATGTGGAATGAATAAATAAGTTGGTTAGCTGAGGAAGTTTGCTGACCTGGTTTCAGGTGCTTTACCAATGGTCCCACTTTGACGACTGTTCCCGAAGCTTCGTGTCCCAGCACCATTGGCTTTTTCACAATGAAATCCCCGATTCGACCGTGCTGCCAGTAGTGGACGTCAGAGCCGCAGATGCCAACTGAATGCATCTTTAGCAGCACCTCTGAGAAGAGAAGGGAGGAGAAGAAAACAATTGAGGGAGGGATTGACCCCTCTGGCACTCTGAGATGTCCCAGCCATTTCTCTGTAGACAGAGGCGAGGGCTGGGTTTCCAAGGCCCAATGTGAAATTTAGACCAGAGGAAAACATGCCAAACGGCAATTAAGTCTCACTAGGCAAAAAAGCTTCTGCAGAGCAAATTAACTAACTGCATAAACAAGATATTCTTAGTAGGAAGAAATCTATCCACCACCTTAAGAGAACAAACTAGTTTCCAGACAATTAATAGACTAAGTGCCTGATTCTTATCTATTCACTGAAGAGAGTCTGGCAGAATCTCAGCCTGGCAACACTTTGTAAGCTATCAGGCTGAGTTCCTCACATCTGTTGTTTTCTCAAAAGGTGAAGCTTTAATTTAAACCGGCCAGTGGTTTCAACTGACATCTCCCCTTCATGGATGTGATAAGAGCCGAGATTTGGTGGTATTGTTGTTGTCAGTTTTCCGAGTTTACAATAATAATGTTCTTGAGCCCCTTCACTGAAATAAGTTCTAAGGGATTACAGGCTCAGTGTGACTGAGATGGCCCTGTTACAGCCATCTCCCTGAGAAAAAGTGCTGCTTTTCTCAAAAGCCCTCTTATGCGTTCAGATGCCTCACACACTCGCCTCGCCAGAAACCACGTGCCATCCACAAACCACGTGGCCCTGTAGAACTTTCTTTGTCCTTGGATTTGGTAAACAGAGTAAGAAATGACAGGGTGAATTCTGAGAGGAAAGGTAGGGGAAAGTGTTGGTTTTTTTCCATGACTGAAGATTTTTTATCTTATGTACAAAGAGTCAGCATTGTTTCTTTTGTTGGGTAGATGTCTTGGATAAGGGGAAGTGTTTTGAGTTAGGAAAATCACCTCAGGGTTTCCTCTCTTGAAATGACCAATTTGTAGTAATAAGAGATTAGATCCCACTTGCAAGAACTACCACTGTGATCTCCCATTTTATCCCCTTCCAATTCCTGGGCAGCACAAGAAAGTGAAAACAGAAAGCTGTTTCAGAGAGAAGCCATCCCAGGATCCTTTAAATCCAAGTTAGCCCTTGTTTGGCCCCCTAACTTTTCAGAACCCAGGAAGGTGCCTCTCTCACTTTTCTGAACACGTTATC
The DNA here is from genome assembly GCA_030035585.1 of Dugong dugon. NCBI lineage: Eukaryota > Metazoa > Chordata > Mammalia > Sirenia > Dugongidae > Dugong > Dugong dugon. The sequence goes on along the minus strand of CM057472.1, from coordinate 13,166,813 downwards.
TGGATGAAAACACTTAAACCCTAAATATATATTACTTGCTAAGCACTGATAAAAACAGCTACTGTCTGTAGTCTTACCACTATAAATCAATAACCTAATGGCCCGGATGACCTTTGAGTAGCAAAGCTCTGCAGGTACCAGGAAAGCTACCTTCATTCTGATGTCTCCCGCCTGCAGTCTTGGGGTGAGAGCTGAGTGGCTGGGTGTGCGAGGGGGAGGATGAGCTCTCTACAGACACTCTGTCCCGTGCCCCCAGCCTTCTTTCAGGGTCCTGCAGATTATGAAGCCGTGGGACTCCAGGGATGGGAGGGATTGGAAAATGTTAGCAGGGATCTGCTCAGCAGCCCCTGGCAACAGGGCGGTGTAGCCTCCCAGAACCAGACACCACCCAGGAAATGTACATGTCATCTTGGCCTGCAGACTCCACCAGTTAAATACCGAGAAGGAGTGGAGCAAAGGTGTGGGGAACCCTGCCCAGTGTGCTCCCCCACTTTCCAAGCTTGGTGGATTAGGGCAGAGTGGCAGCCCCTCCTATCCTACCAGAGATAAGGCCCTCCCTTCCTTAACTGGTCTTCTTGGGGGTGGAGACAGAAGTGGCACGATGTTCCCTTTTCTAATGAAAAGATTAAAATCTGGACACTCACTCCTTTTCAAAGTATGCAGAAAGGACATGATTTGGCAACCTAAACAGCAGTTTATGGTGGATAGATTAAGGTTATTAGGTCGAAAGAGGAATAATTTTGCCTTTGGTCCATAGACTGAAGAACTTTTTATGTCAAAAACTCCTTGGGACAAGTCGGCAGTCTGATATGGTAACTTTTTTGGTTCTCTCACTGTTTATTTCATGTAGCAGCCAAGCTAAACCTACTATCAGTCATGCTGTGGATGACAGACTGGGTTCTCAGGCAAACAAAAGCAGAGCTTCTACTGGAGGCAAAGGTAATGAACAGTAGGAAAACAGGGATGAGGAAGCAATGTATGTGTGTCTCCAAGGTAAACAACAGAAGTCAATAAAATACCAGTGGAGTTTCCCAAGGACCTACCATTTGGGCCTGGTTCAGGGATAGGGTAGTTTTCCTAAAGGAAACAAGACAGAAAAAAATCATTTAGCATGCATAATACTTTATATCATGAGCATTTTCAATTTTTTTAAATTAGAGTTTCATTCAAATATTTCTTCTTAGAATTAACACAGGCTCAGATCATACTACTGCTAGGTAAATGCCTATCATGGATTAAATTATGTGCCCCCAAAAATGTGTGTATCAATTTGGCTGGGCCATGATTCCTGGTATTGTGTGATTTTCCTATATGTTGTAAATCCTGCCTCTGTGATGTTTTAAGGAGGGAGGATGGGTGGCAGTTGTGTTAGCAAGGCAGGACTCAATCTACAAGATGGGATTGTGTCCTGAGGCAATCTCTTGAGATATAAAAGAGAGGAGTAGAGAGACAGGGGTCCTCATACCATCAAGAAAGCAGTGCCGGGAGCACAGCGCATCCTTTGGACCCAGGGTCCCTGCATGTAGAAGCTCCTAGTCCTGGGGGACATTGATGAGAAGGCCAACGGAAAGAGAAAGCCTTCCCCTGGAGCTGACACCCTGAGTTTGGACTTTTAGCCTACTTTACTGTGAGGAAATAAATTTCTCTTTGTTAAGGCCATCCACTTGTGGTATTTCTGTTATGGCAGCACTAGGTGATCAAGGCAATGCCTGAAGGTACACTGAATGGCAGGATAGTGAATGGTGTGCTGGAAATGCCTGTCTAGCTGTTGAAAACTCTTCAGAATAACAAACCAAACGACCCAGACAATGTAATGCACAACATGCTCACAACATACACAGTACTGAGTCATGTCGCTGCGTGACATGCCACAAACTGGGATAAAGTTCTGAAGCTGGATAACCTCTCTGCAAAAATGCCAACTGCCTCACAAGCCAGGAGCCCCAATCCTTTAGGACCAGGAATTGCTGACAGTAATTGCTAACCTCTCCCCACCTACCAGTGCAGCCTGCCTGGGACTAACAAAAAAACATGCTACATGTAGCCCCAGGCCTCACTCACTCACTCTGTACCTGTCCTCCCTGTATTACTCAATGACCAAGCAGGAAGGATGTTTGGGTTGCTCCTGGGTCTCTAGATTTGCCTTCCACATCAGATCCTTCCCTCCTGGCAAAATATGCATTCTTAGAGACAGATTTGCTTGGTCTGGCAAGCTCCTACAGGAAAAGGATGAAGGTGCTCCTGGAAGGCACATGTGAAGGCTTTTCTCTCTGGACAGGCTGGAGAAAGCATCCGAGCTGATCGTCCTTCTCCCTTTATATCAGCACACAAACTGAAGCCGGTCGGGAATGCACAGGACCTGCATTTTGGCCATTCTCTCAAGTCAAAAAAGCAATCTAATAGACAATATCCGGGGCTGGGGGGAGGGGGAAGTAAGGAGCTTAATGGGTACAGAGTTTCTGTTTGGGGTGATCAAAACGTTTTGGAAAAAAGATAGTGGTAATGATGGTACAACATGGTGAATGTATTAATGACACTGAATCATATACTTAAAAATGGTTAAAATGGCAAATTTCATGATATCTGTATTTTACCACCATAATAAAAAAAGCAATCTGAGCTATTCTAGTGTTCACAAGTTATTCACTTGCTAAGCTTTTTTCACACTGCCAACAACTGGCAATTCCTGGGGACAAGGAGGAAGCACACTGAGTGGCCAAGTCCAAGTGTTCAAATTTACTAATATTTTGAAGGCAGCCAAGAAGAAGAGGCAGAAGAGAGATAAAATGTGTGCCAGACGCTAGCTGGGGCTTTACACACATCATGGCACGTGTTTCTCACCACCACCCAGCCTGCCGAGGAGAAGCCCGAGGATGGGAAGTTAAATAACGTAGACAAGGTCACACTGCCAGAGAGTGGGTGAATCAATCCATCCAGAAATGGCCACCTCAAGGTAGCTAGCTGTCACCAAAACCTTTCTCAAACAAGTTAGTCGCTGGCCCCATATCTGACATTATACAACATCAGGGACTGCTATGTAAAGTTATGTTTCTTTTGGGCGAGATTTCAAAGTCCGGGTTAATTTGAAGCCAAGGACTAAGGCCTTTACTTCAAACATGGAATAGCATCCTGCTGCCTTCGCTGCTCAAGATGCTAGTAGGCAACTGCCCACGCATGGGGAGACAACGCCACAGCATACTTCTTGTAGCCTTGCCTCCAACCAGGCCAGGCTAGAGCATTCCACCTGGGGGTGGAGATGTGGTAAAATTCAAAGCAACAGTCAGTCACAGCCAAGTAGGCTCCAGGTCACTATAGATTACTACTGTAAATATTTGCTCAAGTTAACAGATTTGCCCTTATCATGCAAATAAAGGTGCAGTGACTCTCCCAAACACTAGAGGGTACTGTGCCAGCAGTCTAGTTTTTCCTAAGTCACAGAAAATGACTTATGGAGACAATAAATCAAATACCTCTCCAGGGACACCAACATTCCTTTTCCGTTCTCATTCTTGCTGACTTGAATCACCCTTACAACTCAGGCCCAACTCCTGCAACCAACTCTGCAGTAGACATGCCACCTGAGGACATGTTAAGATGAGTCTATAAGTTTATAAATACTGTCCTAAGCACAGCTGTGGTGCCCACAGTGTTTTAGAATGCTACCATGACACGATTAGTAGAAAACCTCACTTTTCACTTGTGGTTCCTTGGTCTGACATTGGCTACGATCCCATTTACTTAATCTTTTCTGTCTCAGATTTTGGTGGTAATAGTCTTTCATTTACCCCATTTCTCATCTATTAGTTTCTCAGTTCCTCTGCGATCCTGAATTTTCTCTTTTATCCCCACATTCTCTTTCTTCATTCCTAAAGGTTTTGTAATCTCAGACATACTCAAGATTTTCTGAACAGGATTTCCTGTCTTTCTGTGAACGATAGTAACAAGGGGTTAAAGACAAGTTGAGTAGCTGTTCTTTATTGCAGGTAATGTCCATTTTCCAGCATTTTTCACTTGAAGTCAGAAACACATCATACACATATTCTCCCTTCTGTTCCCTCCAGCTCTCCTCCCCGTAAGTCATGGAAGTACCTTAGGAAGAACTCTCTGTGGGAACGTGGGAATCATCTCAGGTGCCTCTCTCACCCTAAACATTATCTTGCCTTTCCTAAATGTATTTTCTCAAACTAGCCTAAATATGTATTTTCTAAAGAGATCCTAACTGGCCCCCTTTCCTCTACTTCCACCTCAGCGGAGTTCATCCTCTCATTACTCTGTGCCTTCACGGCAGCAAAGGGGAGGATGCCCTTCCCCTCCTTTGTCAACCTGAGCAGTAGAGAGGTACATGACTCAGACTCTGGAAACACCCGTCCATGTGCAAACCCAGGCTCCCCTCACCAGCTGTGTGACCTCATGCTGACAGTTACATCACCTCTTTGGGCCCTAATTTCATCCTCTGTGTAATAAAGACAGCCATAAAAGAGTGCTCAACTCAAAGGAAAAAAATCAAAGGTCTTTTTTTCTTTCCTTCTGTAATTAGCTCTGAAAAACCTTGTCCTTTTGAAAAGGGCAAAGTGTTTAAAATTATTTTTGGGAAAAGTTGCATCTCCATTTCTGCTCCTTCAAAGGCTGGAATTTGGAAGAAGGTAAAGCAGGACTGTAGCAGTGCTTCTGGGCTTGATTCTGCCAGTTCTGGGAGTTTAAACGCAGCCTCTGCCTTATCGCAAGGACATCAGGCAGGGTGCGAAGGGGGCTGGGCCACCCCCCACCCCCACCCCCGAGGTCCTCATAGTCCGCCTTCCCCACCTACCAGGTCTCCGTAAGCCTGCTGGCCAGCTGCCTCGTGTGCGCTCAGGGAGCAGGATGTGAGGAAAGGTTTCCCAGCTGGCAATTCTGTCATAAAAGGCTTTATTCCAGCTGCATTGGTACTGGCAAACTCACGGTTAAAGTGGAAGGCTCAGACCCTCTCCCCAGGTCCATGGAGCCAGTCTCCCAGCCCAGGCTCTCCAGGCTCCATCTAGCCTCTGCTCTCCTAACAACAATCTTTCTAAAATGCAAATCTGCTTCAAGTCCCCAGTAGCTTGGGAAATCCTAAACCCCTCACGTGGCCATGATACCTCCATCTCACCTCTGATCATGTCTCTTCACAAGCCTCCTGCAATTCCCAAACTCACCCCGGGCCTGCTTACCTCATGGGGGCCATGTGCCTGGCACTCCCCTTCTCCACTGGCTATCCCCTCCTTTGTCAAGCTCCCACAAGAAGCAGGAAGTGAGGGGGAGGGAGGCATCTAGGATGACTTCCTAATTCCTGGCCCTGGAACCAGGCAGAAAGCGCTAGCACTCCTGTGAGAACTCAGGGAGGCTTAGGTTTGGATATGCTGGGATTGAGGTGTCTGGAGATGTCTAACGGGTGGTTATATTCCTGGGACTGGTGCCCAGGTGTGGATCAGGGATAGAGACTTGGGAATCATGAGCAGGAAGTGAAGGCAATCACCTCCTGCAAGAAGCCTTGTCAGTCCTCACCAGGCTGGGATGATGACCTCTTCCTCTCCTTTGAGCTTCCCTGGCAGAAAGCATTGACTCCATACAGGATGAATAAACCAAAACAAACCAAACTTGTTGCTGTCAAGTGATTCCGGCTCACAGCAACTCCACAGGTCTGAGTAGAACTGCCCTATGGGTCTCCAAGGCTGTAATATTTAACCTTTAAGGAAGCCGACTGGCACATCTTTCGCACACAGAGAACCGACCTTTCAGTTAGCAGCCGAGTGCTTAACCAGGGCTCCATGCACCACCAGGACTCCGTGCGTCCGTATATACATATATATACACATATATATACTTATATTTTTGTAACAATTTCCTCCTAACTCAAAATTACAAACATTACCACTGATTTAGGAAATACTATTGGAGTTACTATTCCCTCTCCTTGAGCATACAGAATGTGACCCAGCTGGAGCTGAGCTCACAAGGGCTCACAAGTACACATCAACTGGGCCCTGACGTATAAAGACAATAGCTGAGATAATCTTGGAAAATATCTTTTAGGGAAACTTTCACATAAATCCCATCAAACAGAACTAAAAGACTTTCCACTCTTATCTTTTTCTATTAGCATTTAGTGAATAGGGATTTGTTGGACCAGTGAAGACCCTCCTGATTCTCGTTACTGAAACCAATGATTGTTAAGAAAGATGATTCAAAATGTAAGATTACAATTTCTAGCCAATCAGTGAAAAAGTGACGCTTTCAATGATTCTACCCATTTTGTGACGTTGATATATACTGATGATTCTGTAACCTTCCTTGGACTCGGGCAGACGTGGCTATGGCAGTATGCTTGTCCCTTTTCCCATTCTTGCCTATTCTGTGATAACACCTTGGATTCGGGCAGACATTCTAGCTCTGGCAGCATGCTTGTCTGCTTCCCACTTTTGTCCTTTTGAATATATGCCAAATAAAACTTTCTTTTTACATTACTAAACTTTGTAATGTTTTTCCCCTACAACACCACACATCAACTTACTAGACGGTTCTTTATTTTAAACAAAAACATTTCGTTTCTGAGCTTTGTTGGATGCTGTAATCTGTTGGTAATATTAAGTGCTTACTGTGTTCAGGGTGGAAACGCTGGTGGTGTACTGGTTAAGTGCTACAGCTGCCGACTGCTAACCAAAAGGTCGGCAGTTCAAATCCACCAGGCACTCCTTGGAAACTCTATGGGGCAGTTCTACTCTGTCCTATAGAGTCATTTATGAGTCAGAATCAACTTGATGGCAATGGGTTTGGTTTGGTTTTTTTTTTTTTTTTTTTGGTGTTCAGGGTCACTGTGAGTTGGAATCAACTTGATGGCAATGGGTTTTTGGTTTTGGTGTTCAGGTCTATGTAACGATATTTATTTACGTGTTGTTGTTTTATTCTTGGGCTGAATATCCCTATGTGAGATTTGATTTAGGAAACAATATCGGAGTTATTATTCCCCGTCCTTGAGCATACAGAATGTGACCTAGCTGGAGCTGGGCTCACAAGGACTCACAAGGACACATCAACTGGGCCCTGAGGTATAAAGCCAATAGCTAAGATGATCGTGGAAAATCTCTTTTAGGGAAACTTTCACATAAAGCCAATCAAACACAACACAAAAGACTTTTCACTCTTATCTTTTTCTATTAGCATTTAGTGAACAGAAATTTGTTGGACCAATGAAGACCCTCCTGACTGTTCCTACTGAAACCTGTAGCACTGATTGTTAAGAAAGACAATTCACAATATAGGATCACAGTTTCTAGCCAATATGAAAAGGCTAAGCTTTCAATGGTTTTGCCCATTTGTAATGTTAATATATACTGATGACTCTGTAATGGTCTCGCGACTCAGGCAGACAAGGCTCTAGCAGCATGCTTGTCCGTTTTCCCACTTTCGTCTGTTCTTGGACTCAGGCACACATGGCTCTGGCAGCATGGTTGTCCGCTTCCCACTTCTGCTCTTTTGAATATATGCCAAATAAAACTTTCTTTTTGCTCTACTAGACTCTGATGTTTTTCCCCTGCAACACATTTAAGCATATTTTTCCCAGTAATTACTGTTCTTTGTATAAATCTGGTTTTGGGAACACTGCCAGCTTTAGCAGCCACTCTTAACAGACTTCTGAATTGGCTATCAATACTGTGCATATGCATATAATTTCCTCCAACTCCTTAAATTCCCTGTCATGGGATTTTAAAAGAGAAATATCCCCCACACCCAAAATCCTAGTTTCTCTCATCTCTTAGTATTTCTAGGATTTCCTACAGAAAATGTTAAAATCCTATCTGTGGTATTATTTACTGCTTCTGCTGCTTTTAGGAGAAAAATGTTAGCTTTGTGCCTCTTGGCCTTTTGCAGACAAAAGCACTGCCTTTCGTTAAGACTTGGCAGAGATGCCTGCATTTTCTTCCCTGCTATGAAACTGAAGTGGTTTATCTGGTTTGGGCTTTGTTTTGTTGCCGCAACATAATTAAGACAGAGCTGGGAGGTTTTCTCTGTGCTGCTAGCTTCTACCTGGTCTTCCGTTTGGCTGAAGGTGTTTTAGTTCTGTTTTCAGTCTCAGGAGCCTCTGACTGCTATGCCTAGCTCAGGTATTAGGGGGTTAAGTAGCCTGTGGGTCCTCCTTGGGATAATCCCCGGTTTAATCCAGCTGCTCATTAATGACTATCAAGCCCTTTAAACCTATCAGGTAGAAGCATCTGGCTCTGTCAGCTGGTGGCAAAGACGACCAGAAAAGGAGACACAATGCTCGGTCGGGACCACGTGAGCTTCCCGTGTTCATGCCACCTCATTACACAAACTCATTCTCACCCAAAAGCCTTCACAGGAAAGTGGACAGGACGTGGCAAGGAGAGGGCACTTGACTGTGTTGTGTTACAGACACAGAATTATCCTAATTTTAACAATAAACAGATTCTTAGCTTAACTAGTAAACAATGTCTGCCTTGAGCATTGTGCTCTTTTAAGATCTATATGGGATCAAACTGACAACAGCAACTTGAAAGATTAGATAGAAAGCTTAGGGGGCCATGTGTTTATGTAAATGAGGGAGGGTGAGGACGAGGGTGAAAATGGTTGCACAGCTGGAAGAATGTAATCAATGTCACTAAATTGTACCTACAGAAACTGTTAAATTGGTGTATGCTCTGCTGGGTATATTCTCAACAAATAAATTATTAAAAAAAAAACCAGATTCAAAGCAATTCTTTGGACCTAGGGTATAGCACATTCCCTCAAAGAGCAAAAACTCCAGAAATATCTTCATGGTACCCTGATTAGTGTTTAACCTTGATGTTGAAACGTTCATTTTCTCTGCCCTTCACAATTAATCAACATCCATCCATCGTTCTAAAATGAATATTTTTCCTTTAACTTGCATTATCCTCATAAAACAATAATCTGGCTACATCCCTTCATGGCGTTGTTCAGTTCCCTGGAGGTGAAGGCTGTTTTGTTCCTGTTCTTCTCCCTGTCCAAATGCTTGTGCCTAAAGCTGGGCAGAGCTGGCCCTCAGGAATAAGGGAGACAAAGTGTGCTCAGAGTACAGTCAATGAACTGTTCCTAATCTGTGATGCGACATATACAGGAATTGAGAGGAGCCCTTAGAAATATTTATTCTGAGATTGCTGCAAATCCAAATGCAGCGACAAAAACATTGGTCCATGGCCAACTGGAAATAAAAATAAAATTGATAGTTTGTGAAGCACTGTATTAGTGCATCCAGCACGTGCCTGGTACATAGCAGGCAGCCAACATGCCTGTTCCCTTCAGCCTCCTTACCGTTCAAGCACAACCTACAGCATTAAAAGAACAAACAATTCCACCCACCTTCCATCACCAAAAATAGCTTCTGTGGAGGAAAACTAAATCAACTATCTAATATTCCAACTTCATTAACCAGTAAGTCATTCCCCAGTGAAAAGGAACTCCTTGATTTCTCAAGACTGACCAAAGAGGCATAAAGTAATTAAACTGGTAAACATAGTTGAAGACAAGATTATTGCCTGGGCCCATATTATAATAATTTGGTTAAGAACTATCCAAGCACCCCGGAATACATGGCTCCCAGACTCTCTGTTAGCCCAAAACTAAAACCATTCCCAAGGCCAACTCTTCAGACAAAGATTAGACTGGACTATGGGACATAAAATGATACTCGTGAAGAGTGTGTTTCTTAGCTCAAGTAGATACATGAGACTAAATGGGCAGTTCCTGCCAAGAGGCGAGATGAGAAGGCAGAGAGGGTCAGGAGCTTGTTGAATGGACACAGGAAATCCGGGGTGGAAAGAAGTGTGCTGTCACAGTATAGGGAGAGCAACTAGGGTCACATAACAATGTATGTATAAATTTTTGTATGAAAGACTAACTTGAATGGTAAACTTTCACTTAAAGTACAACAACAACAACAAAAAAGAACTATCCGTGCATTTGAAGGTCTTGGTCTTTAGCAATCTCTATGCTGAGATGGTTTAAGTGTCTGATTCTCACTGGGCTCTGGCCTCCTGCTTGACTCCTCAGTTGGTGTGCTGGATGCAGTGCTGCACCTTTTACATGCACACTCTCATCGAATCCTCATACAACCAAAACGTGAATACTGTTACTATCCCCATTTTACAGATGGGGAAATTGAAGCGTGTAAAGAGGCTAAGTAGTTTAGTGAGTCATACAGCTAGTAAGCAGTAGAGCTGGGACTAAAGCCTACCCTGGCCTGTGCCCTTAGTACTATTTGCATTTAAAGAGAACCTCAGCGAGTTGACACAGCTGAAAGGGCTGTTTCCTTCTTTAAGTATCAGCTCGGCCACTTCTCCCGTTTGCTCCCTTGAAGTCCATGACTTTCTCTATTTAAAATAACCCAACTCATAGTGGCCCTTTAGGACAGAGTAGAAGTGCCCCAGTAGGGTTTCCAAAGAGTGGCTGGTAGATTCGAACTGCTGACCTTTTGGTTAGCAGCCATTGCTCTTAACCACTGCGCCACCAGGGCTCCTATTTAAAATGGGGGGGGGGGGGGGCTAGTGAAAAATCTTTGAGTGTTTTTTGTTTTGTTTTTCCTCATTATAAAAGAAAACCACCAGTCTCTCCCTCTATACATATATTCTCTGTCTGACTTACCACTCAACTGGCCGTTCCTCAGAGCCCCCAGGCCAAGGAGCTCTGGGGCAGCCAGAGCTACCTGCTTGCTCTGGCCTCTGCAATCAACAACTTCCCAGTGTGAAAGTTTAATTTTTCCTTCCCTGCAGCCACAGACAGACAGAAAAGGGAATCCTGCTTTCTCTGTGGGCGGGAAAGGGAGGCCAGGTGTTAGGTTTCTTTCCTGCCAGGTTGAGGGATGAGTTCCTAGCGGCCCGAGCTCCACCTGGGTGGCTTCCCTGGCTGGTTCCCGGCCTTGCCCCACAGCAGCAAGGCAGAGCTCAGAGGGGCTGTGTGCTTGCCTCTGCTTCTGAGACCCTGATTTCAGGAATGGGCCTTTTCCCAAACAACTCCTGTCACACGAGTTCTTGGGCATGAACCATTTTTAGCTGTGGACCCTGCCAAATGTGCTGGTGTGCTGGGCCTCAGTTCCCCAGCCGGTCAGGAGTGAAACAGTTTTTAATCTGAGCTTTGGTGGGTCTAGAGTCCCTGGGTGATACAGCAAACACAGTCGGCTGTTAACCGAAAGCTTGGACTTTCAAATCCACCTAGGGTGCCTCGAAGAAAAATCAGTCATCGGAAGCCCTACGAAGCACAGCTCTACACAGGGTTGCCATGATCGCTCAAAAGGAGAAAACATTCCAATTCTTCCCCTTCCAGTGTATCTCTTTCGTAATTCATATTCAGTCTAGCCTTACTTCTTTTCAAATGCAACTACTGACCTCATTTATTAGGCCCAAGAAATCCTGGATTTCATTTTGGTTCTCCCACAGAGAGCATGTCATTCCCCAAAGCTCCCCCAGAACTGTTCACTTTTGCTATCTCTGGTTCACTACTGGTACCACTGACCCCACCCAAACCACTTGGCATACTTGCCCAAAGGAAGGCGTGGAGGTGCAGAGATAATCACTGGGAGGGTGCTCCAAGGACTGTGGGGGGGGGGGGGTGGCGGTGACTGTGCTCAGAGGGAGCGGTGAGGGCCCAGGAAGATGTGCATTCGGTTGGAGGTACCTCTGAGGCAGCGCGGGCCTCTGTGGTCACTCTCTTCTGCTGATGGTTCTTTCTGCCTCTTCCCCTGTGGTGTTAGGACTCTCCAGAGCAATGTTCTCTGCATCTTTTCTCCTCACTGTACATGTTCCTTTCAGCCTAGGCAAGCTCATCCATCAACAATTTCCCAATAGGGCACTATTTTGGGCAGGACAATTCTTTGTTGTTCAGGAAGAGTGCCGCTTGCACTGAGTGACGTTTGCCAACTGTGCCCTTGTCACCGTGACAACAACCCCCTTTACATGTTTCCAAATGCCCCCTGAGGCAGGGGGTGAGGGGTGTGCAGTGCTGCTCAGCACAGAAGCAAACGACTCTGGAATCTACATCTCCAACTCAGGTGTCATCCTTACATTCCAGACTCCTACACCCAAGGCACCTTGATGTCCTGTTCCAAAGACACCTTAAACTCAAATATTCAAGCCTGATCTCATCATTTAAATTGACTCTTCTGTCTAGTAGATGACCCCATCACCTCCCATTCTCTCACACAGAACCTGGGAGTCCTCCCAGATCCACTCTGAACCCTTTTACACCAACCCCACAGCCTAAATTCTCTAGCTCATCATATATTCTAGAGCACTTAACTCTCTGCCTTTAGGATACATCCCCCCTCCCCACCCCAAATGCAGTCCTAATGCAAAGCTGATGAGGCCAACTTTAAGGTGTGCCCCTCCAATCTTCAAGGCTTTGCATAGAGCCTCACTAAAGAGGTAGTCTGGAAAGGAGTGGGAGAACATGAGTTTGGCAGGTAAGGCAGAGCACAGGCTGGGACTGTCATTCTAGTTTTGCTTGGTAGGTGCAGGACCTGAACAGACGGAGGGGCAGGCCCCATCTACCTCTCCAGCTTTACCACCTGCCTGTTCAGTATGTCATACTCTGCAGGGCCAGTAAACAGGGCCCACACTCTTGTACTTCACACATCTGCACTTGCTCTTCCATCTGCCTTGAATCACTCCTGCAGATCCTTACAGAATCAGCTCAAGTGACGTCCATCTCCTCTGGACCTCTTCCCTGATCCCCATCCCGGCCCTTCCCTGTGAGGCCTTCACCCCCTGCGGCTCATCAAAGCCCTTGCTCTGTCGTAATTTGTCCCTTTCCCTACAGCAGCTTGCGCGGGCAGAGGCCATGTCCTTCTCCCTCCGAGCTCTTAGTCCCCAGCCCAGTATTTGGCGTATGGCAGGCACCTCTCATTCAGTAAACGTTTGTAGAATGAAGAACTGAGTTTAAAATCACTCTGTAAGCTGTAAAGGGCCGTCCTCCATTCCCTTACTCTCAGTACTGCCTGGTGCTTGTAGCAATAAACGCTGACAGTGTCACTTTAATTCAGGACCTTGGGTGGAGGCTCGGAGCTACATGGAAGAGGCTGAGGTGGGAGTCTGAACTTCTGAGTTCTCGCTTTGGCTCTGTCAGCTAACCAAGCCTGCCACCTTGGCCATGGCGCTTTCCTCAGCTGAGAAATGGACAGTTGGCTCAGTCAGGGGTTCTTAGTCTAGGGTCCACAGGCCTCTAGACGGTCTATGGAGGGGCTTAAAGGGAATGAATTCTCTACAATTGTTACCAAACTCAGTCTGTGCACTCTGTGGGGAAAAGGTCCATAGATGCTCAAAGAAGACTAAAGGTCCCAAAAGAGTCAAGAACTGTCACCTGGATAATCTCCCAAATCCCTCCAATCTAGATCCTTGGTGCACGTTCTCTTTGAGGGCGAAGGTGATGTTGGGAGCAGCAGAGAAATGGATCCCTCTGTGATGACTGGCAATCACCCCACATAACACTGCCATCCAGGCCCATCTGAACTGAACTGGACTTTGTCAAGGGGCAGAAGCCCTGGCAGAAACCCAGGGTTGAATCTGCAGCTCACTGAACCCTGGCCCCACAAGCCAGGGACAAGATGGGTGGAGGAGACATATACGTAATGTTCCTAGAGGGACAGGGAAGCAGGATCAGAAAGGAAAACAGCTAGAAAGTGATCCCAATGTGGATTAAGGGACATAAGGAGGAAAGGAGCTTTGGAGACGGGTAGGCTATGAAGATGCAGAAGCCAGGTACAGGTAAGGGGACACCAGGAGTGCAGGAGATGGAGGCCTGGACTGGAAGGAAAGGAGGAAAGGACTGGGACTTTTTGAGCACCTACTAAATGCTGGGTACTTGAGTGATCATAATAATCGTGCAAGGGAGGTTTTATCAGTCCCAAGAAAGTTACACCGTTTTTAAGTGTCCCTCTGAACTATCCCCGCCCCTCGCCCCAGTGCAGATCCTAATGCAGGCAGCCTCCTGGTATGTCTTCTGAAAGGTGCAATGACAAGAATCTGGTCTATGCATCTGCAGCTAGCAAGCGAGGGAGAAGGCCTGAAATCACTGTGCAGCACGTCCAGGGCGCCTGCCACGTGCTGGACACGGGGCTAGGTTCCGTAGGCACGCGACAAAATCCCTGCCATTAGCAGACGCCGCCCGCCCTCTACGGTAACCAGCTCGGATCTGGGAGGCCAAGGCGCGCAAGGTGAGGGGCTGACGCAGGGTTGGCACGGGGCCGGGACTGAGGAACCGAGACGGGCTGAGCTGGGAGGGGAGTGTGTCAGGGTCTGATTAGGCTCCCTATCCCCCTTCCCCTTTTACCAGGCGCAGGTCCCCGGCTCCATGCACCACCAGGGAGAGGTTCTCCGGCGTGGTCGCCGCCGCCATTTCGTTCGCTCCCTCAGAGGTCGAAGCGGGAGTCCGCAGATAGCTTGGTCTTGGCGGCAGCGGCGGCGGCGGCGCGGAGGGTCCAGGCTAAGGGGCGGGAGGCGGGGCCTGCGCTCGGCGGCGCGCGCCGGGCCGGGCGGGGCTTCCTCGCCCCTGACAGCCGAGGCGGGGCTAGCGGGGGGGCGGAGCTCCCTTCTCCCACCGAACCAGGAGCGGGGGGGGGCTGGGGACCCGCGCGCAAAGGAGCCAAGTCGGACCCTGGCCTCCAATACGAGCGCGATGTTTCTCCGCTTCCCATTCAAGCAGAGACAGCTGCCCTGACATTGGCCAACAGAGAATAGCCACCAGACCAGCGTTCTCATACTTGAGCTGCGAAGAATGAGGATGGGGAGCTGCTGAAAAGAACAGGGAGATTCCAGGAGAAAGCTGCCTCCTTCATAGACTAAGGTCTACAAAGGCCTCTCCTTTAAGGACTGTGCTCAGGGGTTCACTTCCTACCCCCACCCCCCGCAAGCCACAATCTCTCATCTACTCCAGCAGGCTTCCCCCCTCCCGCCCCTGGTCACTGAAGCTGTACCGTACAGCACTTACTGCCTGCCTCACAGGTAAGATGCAGCCTGTGCGCTTACTGGTAATCACCCCTTCCCCAAGTGCATTGCAAGGCCTCATTTCTTAACCGGAACTTGGTTAAGTGTTGTATACAGTGTAGAAGTTAAAAAAAAGTAGTTGATGATGAAGGCGGATCAAGCTATGAACCCCAGTAATGACTAAGAGGAAAGTGTGTGTGGTGGAGGGGAGAGTGCAGGGGACTTAGCGAGTCAATCAGGTTCTTTGCTTTGAGAAACCCCCCACAAAACTTGGCTGATTCCTCCAGCAATTTCTGCACTCGGGAGCTGAGCTGGCCCTGCTTGGAGAGGCGACTAACTAGGAGTCTCCTGCCCTCATTCATGCGCCTGAATTTAAAACTTAGCTTCCTTTCCTTGCCTTGTGGGTTTTCTTCAGTCTCCCAGTCATATCCTTCCAATGGGTGAAGCTGACAATGGAGAAGGCCGCAGGAAAGGCCTATGAACTGAGGGCCACTTGAAATGGATGCTTCTTGACTCTTAAATGAAGAACACAGAGCAACCAGAACCACATCAAAGGTCGCTAAAATAATGACATGCAATGGCCACACTTAGAGTGGTATTTGTTTTTCTCCTAGCAGTAACACTTGGAAACTGTCATGAAGGTTGGTGGCTGAGGGCAAAGAGATTTAGACGGGTGGGAGGTGAATTTAGAATTATATTCTATGAGTAGGGCTTTGTATAGGAAAGCTAAAAGGGTGAGGTGGTAAGGATTCTTAACAAACTGACTTTTTTAAAATAGAAAAGGAAGTTATTATTATAGTAGTTAAACAATGTGTCACATTTTACATGATTTCCTAACAGAGGCCAGCAATCACAGTGGTGAGTAACAAATTTCCAGGCTTGTCGTGCGTTGTGGAGTCAATTTCGACTCATAGCAACCTTATAGGACCAGAGTAGAGTTGCCCCCATAGGGTTTCCAAGGCTGTAATCTTTATGGGAGCAAACTGCCACATCTTTTTCCCATGGAGCAGCTGGTGGGTTCAAACCGCTGATCTTTCGGTTAGCAGCCAAGCGCTTAGCCACTGCATGCCAGGGCTCCTTCAGTCTACCAGAGAAGTAGTAAACTGCTGACTTTGCCTTTGCTAGTGATTTAGGAAATAGTATTGGAGTCATTATTCCCTGTCCTTGAGCGTGACCCAGCTGGAGCTGGACACACAAGGACACATCATCTGGGCCCTCAGGTATAAAGACAATAGCTAGGATAATCTTGGAAAAAATCTTTTAAGGAACCTTTCACATAAACCCTTCAAAGAAAACACAAAAGACTTTCCACTCTTATCTTTTTCTTTTTTTTCTTTAGTAGAAGCAATGTGGATTTTTATATACATATATATGTATATAATTGTACTTCAGGTGAAGGTTTACAGAACAAATAGTTTCTCATTAAACAATAGTACACATATTGTTTTATGACATTGGTTAACAACCCCACGACATATCAACCCTCTCCCTTCTCGACCTTTTTTGTTTTGGTGAAAATATACATAGCCAAAGATACACCATTTCAAAAATTTCTACATGCACAGTTCAGTGACATCAACTATGCTTTTTCAATTGTGCTGTTATTCTCACTTTAGATGAAGGTTTACAGAACAAAATATTTTCTCATTTAACAGTTAGTGCACATGTTGCCCTATGACAATGGTTAACAACCTCACAACACATCAACACTACCTTTACTCAACCTTGGGTTCCCTATCACCAGCTTTCCTGTCCCCTTCTGCCTTCTGGCCCTTGTCCCTGGACTGCTGTGCCTCATTAGTCCCGTTTTGTTTTATGGGGCTGTCCAATCCCCGGCTGAACGGTGAACCTCGGAAGTGACTTCACCACTGAGCTCAAAGGGTGTCTGGGGGCCATACTCTCAGGGTTTCTCTAGTCTCCTTTAGGCCAGTAAATCTGGTCTTTTTTTTGTGTGTTAGAATTTAGTTCTACATCCTTCTCCAGCTCTGTCCAGAACCCTCTGTTGTGATCCTAGTCAGAGCAGTCAGTGGTGGTAGTGGGCACCATCTAGCTGTACTGGACTCAGTCTGGTGGAGGCCTTGGTAGCTGTGGTCCGTTAGTCCCTCGGACTGATCTTTTCCTTGTATCCTGTTCTCTTCTTTCTCCCTTGCTCCTGAAGGGATGAGACCAGTGGAGTATCTTAGATGGCTGCTCACAGGCTTTTAAGACCCCAGACGCTACTCACCAAGGTAGAATGTAGAACATTGTCTTTATAAACTCTGTTATGCCAATTAAGCTAGATGTTCCCTGAGACCATGGTCTCCCCAAGCCCTCCGCCCAGCAATTCAGTCCCTCAGGGAGTTTGGTTGTGTCTATGGAGCTTCCATGACCTTTCCTTGTACAAGTTGTGCTGGTTTCCCCAGTATTGTGTACTCTCTCACCCTTCACCCAAGATACCACTTATCTATTGCCTATTTAGTACCCCCCCCCCCCCCACCTATCCCTGGTAACCAACAAAGATTGTTACTTTTTGTGTGTATACTTTTTCATGGGTTTTTACAACAGAGGTCTCATACAATATTTGTCCTTTTGTGATTGACTTATTTCACTCAGCATAATGTCCTCCAGTTTCATCCATGTTGTGAGATGGTTCACAGATTCATTGTTGTTCTTTCTCGTTGCATGGTCCTCCATTGTGTGTATGTACCGTAGTTTGTTTATCCATTCATCTGATGATAGGCATCTAGGTTGTTTCCATCGTTTTGCTATTGTAAACAATGCTGCCATGAACATAGGTGTGCATATGGCTATTCAAGTGATGACTCTTATTTCTCTAGGATATATTCCTAGGAGACTCACCTTTTTCTATTAGCATTTAGTGAATAGAAAATTTGCTGGACCAGTGAAGACCCTCCTGACTGTCCTTACGGAAACCTAAACCAATGATTGTTAAGACAGACAATTCAAAATGTAGGATCACAGTTTCTAGACAATCTGTGAAAAGATGAAACTTTCAATGGTTTTTACCCATTAGTGATGTTAATATATACTGATGATTCTGTAACGTTCCTTGGACTGGGACAGGTATGGCTTGAGCAGCATGCTTGTCTTTCCCACTTTTGCTTATTGTATAATATTTCCTTGGACTCAGGCAGACATGGCTCTAGCAGCATGCTTGTTCGCTTCCCACTTTTGCCTTTTTGATTATATGCTGAATAAAACTTTCTTTTGTTTTACTAAACTGTGTGATGTTTTTACCCTACAACACTAGTGGCCTGCTTGGCGCAGCTTCTCTGGGCCTCTGCTTAATTTTTACAAACAGCATAGCACTCTGAGACGCTCTCTCCACTGACTACATCAACTTCAATAAATTTCTGCTGTGAAAACTTATTTGCAATTTAAAAATTAAATCACAGGAAGCACACCCTCTGTGGTTACATATCTACAAGGAGGGAGACTTTAACCCAGGGACCGTTCCACCACAGATCCTGTGTTATTGCAGGTCTGAACAACATATTGTACTGTTCTAGGGCAAAAGCATCACAAAGTTGAGTAAAGCAAAAAGAAAGTTTTATTCAGCATACGTTCAAAGACACAAAAGTTGGAAACGGACAAGCATGCTGATAGATCCATGTCTGTCCAAGCCCAAGGATTACAGAATAGGCAAGAATGGGAAAATGGACAAGCAAGCTGCCACAGCCTTACTCCAAGGAACATTACAGAATCATCATTATATATTAACATTACAAACGGGCAAAACCATTGGAAGCTTCTCCTTTTTACAGAGCGGCCAGAAACTGTCATATCTCTGTGATTCTACATTTTGAATTGTCTGTTAATAATCATTGGTACAGATTTCAGTAACGACAGTCAGGGGGGTCTTCACTGGTCCAACAAATCTTACTGTTCACCAGGTGCTAATAGGAAAAGATAAAAGTGGAAAGCCTGTGGATCATTTGTGCTGTTTTATTATTTGTTTATGTGAAAGGTAACCTAAAAGATTTTTCCAATCTTGTCCTATCTATTGTCTTTATACCTCAGGGCTCAGTTGATGTGTCCTTGGAGTCCAGCTCCACCTGGGTCACATTCTAGGACAACGAGTAATGGCTCCAATATTTCCTAAATCAGTACTATAAAAATCAGTGTGCCACAGGGCCTTGTCTGTTCCAAAGGTCAGGACAACTTTCTCCATTGGGTCACCAACTACGTAGTTACTCAAATCTCATTATTTACAACAAAAGAAGGGCAGTTGTAAGGTTTTGTAAAGAACTTGGTAGTGTGCACTGCCTGTGGGAATGGCCTGGAGCAATGATTTCAATTTCCTGGAGGGGATCAGAGGGAGAGTCCAGATTAATTATCTACCCCTAATAACCCAAATATTGGGAAGGTTTTTTGGTGATGAAAGTTCAGGCTTGTTCTAGTGTAAAAACATCACAAAGTTTAATAAAGCAAAAAGAAAGTTTTATTTGGCATATATTCAAAAGCATGCTGCCAGAGCTAATGTTTGCCCGAATCCGAGGAACATTACAGAATCAACATCAGAAATGGGTAAAATCGTTGAAAGCTTCACCTTTTCACCAACTGGCCAAAAACTACTAAATCAAAATGATTCTACATTTTGAATCATGTTTCTTAATAATAATTTGTACAGGTTTCAGTAATGACAGTCAGGAGGGTCTTCATTGGTCCAACAAATTTTCTATTCACTAAATGTTAATAGCAAAAGATTATTTAGGAAATAATATTGGCGTTATTATTCCCTTTCCTTGAGCATAGAGAATGTGACCCAGCTGGAGTTGGGCTCACAAGAACTCACAAGGACACATCAACTGGGCCCTCAAGTATAAAGACAGTAGCGAAGATACTCTTGGAAAATATCTTTTAGGGAAACATCACATAAAGCCAATCAAACAGAACACAGAAGACTTTCCACTCTTTATCTTTTTCTACTAGCATTTAGTGAATAGAAATTTGTTGGACCAATGAAGACCCTCCTGACTGTCCTTACTGAAACCTGTACAAATTATTATCAAGAAACATGATTCAAAATGTAGGATCACAGTTTCTAGCCAATCTGAAAAGGCTAAGCTTTCAATGGTTTTGCCCATTTGTAATGTTAATATATACTGATGGATCTGTAATGGTTCTTTGGACTTGGGCAGACATGGCTGTGGCAGCATGGTTGTCTGCTTCCCACTTTTGCCTTTTTGAATATATGTCAAATAAAACTTTCCTTTTTGCTTTAGTCAACTTTGTGATGTTTCTTCCCCTATAGCAGTTAATGGCATAGTCATCAAGGATTCTGAAGCTACGAATCCAGTCGACCTCAGGGAGACCTAGACTGCGGAGCAGAAGCTAGCAAAGAGAAGTACTATCTTCTGGACCCATGTGTTACCACTCCATGTCCCTTCGACACCGACAGGGTGAGTGCTTTCGGAAAATGAGCCTTTGCTTACTCTTTTTAGTTCTCTTTCTCAAGTTTTCTTAAGTTTTGTTCGGCATATTTGTTTGAAAAACCAGTTGTTTGATTAAGGAGAATCTTTCTTAGATTTTTGCTTGATCGTTTGGTTAAGAGTGACATTTAGTAACTCTGTAAGTGAACTGCATTTTAGGTCCGGATTCAGGGGTTTGAAACATTAAAGAGGTAATTCTATTGTCAAACAACTTTGAGTCACTATAAGCCGCAAAATTTGGGCCTTTTTGTGGCTCAGAGAAAACCTGGAAAACCTGCATTGCCAGATTTGCAGGGAAAGGTGGCAGCTCTTGCCTGTTTTGCCAAATTCTCAGGGGGAGGTGGCAGCTCCTGACCTGTGTTATGAAATTTAAGGGAGAAGTAGTAGTTTTGTGCCTGTTTTATGATACAGTTTCTCAATAAAGAATCACAGTGTTAAAATTAAAATCATCTGTAACTTTAAAGTACTTTCCAGTTGTAAGAACTAGTCTATTTAAGGTCTAAAATAAGAGACTAGGTCTCTAGCCAGCAGAATGAATTAAGTTTAAAAAGAAGGAAACCAAAGGTTTGAACATTAGAGCTTAACATCTTTTGATAAATGAGCCTGGAATTTTCCCACTACTACTGAGACACCAGTTTGGGGTTCATATTTAAAAACACTATGAACTGAATATACTAGAAGTAATTTGGAATTTCAGTCACCACTTTGGGAAAATGAGCTTTCATTTGTGTTGTCCTTTCTTTCCTTTAGGGAAACTTTGCTTGATGCTCAGGTTTTGTCAAAAGGTCTAATATACTTTCATCTGAGGCTCTGACAATAAGTTTTATCTAGAACCTGTTTTTTCCATTGAATTGAGTCAATCTTTCCAAAAATAGCTATATACACTTTAAGAAACTAGGATCCCCATATCCTTGTTTTGTGTGGTATTGTCTGCTGAGTTTATGTGGTCTTTCTGTCTCCTTTTGTCCTGAAAGGGGTTGCCTCTCTGGTCTAGAGTGTTGTGTCACAGTTTCTCTCCTGTATCAGGTTGGTGGTTATGGCTAAGAACTGCTTTTTTTTTTTTTCTAAGGCTGGTCATAGAACCTCAGTTCTCTCTTCATCCAGAAAAAAACTTCATCTCGTGTCTGTCTTATGGTTTAGACTTTTAATAGCAACTTGGAGAAATTTTTATGTAAATTGGTCTGTTTGTAAAGTACACTAAGATTTTTATGTTTTATACTATGTCAATCTTAAAAGTGAAACCTAAGTTACTTAGCTAGATATTATATGAAATGTGTTTTATTTAAGGAAAAAGGATAGTTTTGTCTTAAAGTAGAAGTAGCAGTTCCAGAACAGTAAAAGAAAAAGAAATTAGTTACCTTTTGTCCTTCAAAATTACTAGGTCAACTTGAACATATGTAAACGAATTGGGATGACACCCCCGGTCTTGCTAGTCAAGAATTGATTAATTCATTTACAAAATTGTTACAGAGCTTTGGTATTTACTGGGTAGATAGCCTTTCAAAATGCCTCCGTCAACTTAAACATATGTAAATGTTTTCCATGTGTTGAGAGAGTGAGGGTGGGGCACAATCAGGCCTCCTCAGCCCCTAGCCCCCAGTCTCCAAGGTCCTGTAGCTCCAGGGAAGCTTTTGAAAGACCCTTTCCAGCTAGGTGGAGACCCTTTTAAGACAAGAGGTAAGAAAAATTGCTGCCTTGCTATAGTTATCAGAAATTGAGTGGATCCTGATCATAGAACTGTAAAAAAGTTCTCTCTATTATAGGGGAACTCTAAGAAGTCAAACAATAGAAATCACAATGAGACACACCTGAAGTGTCCTGGAAAAATATTTCCACCCCTAGCCAGACACTTAAGGATATATCCATATCGATGAATTGGTCAGTTGAACAGATACTTTGTGATTTTCAAAGCCTATTGATAAAATCTTTAGGAGCTAAAATTAGATTGGGAAAAATATAAGAAACAGTAAAAGTTGAATGAAATTTTAGAATATTTAAACAGACTTTCTTTTGCTTGCGGTTATGTTTTATGGTATACGGGCTTAAAATAATTCCCAAGACATTTTAGGTAACTTACAGATATTAAATTGAGTTAACAGATATTTGTCATAATTTA
Organism: Dugong dugon; assembly: GCA_030035585.1. Taxonomy (NCBI): domain Eukaryota; kingdom Metazoa; phylum Chordata; class Mammalia; order Sirenia; family Dugongidae; genus Dugong; species Dugong dugon. The sequence goes on along the minus strand of CM057472.1, from coordinate 13,144,299 downwards.
AGTTTATATACTTTGGCTTTTTATACCACAAGAGAAAGGATAGACAGATAAGTCTGCTATTGAGTGTGTTCATTTTTGGCGTTTAAAGGGATATGCAACGTACACAACAAAGGCAACGTTTAAGAGGTTTATTGAAAAAGAAATTGATTTGATATGGTCAAGTTTTATCTGTCTGACTAAAGATTAATGGTTTAATTTATTACAATTCAGGTATTTGGAGATTTGATAATCTTGCCATATTCTAGGTATATCCTGACTATACAGTATTTTGTCTCAAAATTATTATGTATTATACCTGAAGTTCTTTGAATACGGTTAATGGTTATATTTAGAAATATTTTTATCTAAAGTTTTTTTAAACTGATTTTATTTGGCCTTTACATTGTGCTTGTAATTAATTTCTATCAGGTCTTTCACCATTAAGAATATTACTTTTATAAATTAATCATGGCCATATTAAGTTTTGTCATCTGCAGGTAAGTTTTTACTTTGCTGATTTGCTGAAAATGTTCGACCAAAATATCTCAACAAAAAAATGGACTATATTGGACTTGTGAAAAGGACTGTGACTAGACTGAATAAAATTTCCAGAACTCCTATGCAGAAGGTGATGGGTTCATAGATTGTGGCTGATCCAGAATCACATGGAACAGAAATTAACTACATAAGACTGAGTAAATGAAAGGAAACTATGGGTTTTATGTGGGAATATTGCTGATGCTTTGAGGTCCTATTTTCTGGATATAAGAAACTATTTTCCTTTCTCCTAAATTATCTAACAGATAGGTTTAGATATTGTAACTCTTGAATTAGAAGTTCATGTTGGTAAACTTAGCAAAGTTGTATATATCATAACCAGAGAAGTATCTGAAATTTGAGCTATGATTTTACAAACTAGAATAGCATTAGATTTCCTATTAGTTCTCCCAAGAAACAGTTTTGTGCCTTAATAGATAATTGTGGCTATATTTATATTAATACCCGATCTGAGGTTTTACAGAATGTAGTTGCTGTTGAGGCACATGAAGAACAGTCACTAATGCTGCTTATGTACAAACAAACACCTCATGAGATTTGTTTCCTTGATTCAAAGACCTTAGGGTCATGGTTTCATTGGTTATTTCAGACAATTGGCCTAATATTATTGTTAGTGATTTTGTTTTACTTCCTAGTTTGCTGTATGGTGCCTGGGATCTTAAAAACCAGATGCTGCCCAGTTACCATTTGTTGAGCTTTTTCTTTTTTAATTGTACTTTAGGTGAAGGTTTACAGAACAAATAGTTTCTCATTAAATAGTCAGTACACATATTGTTTTATGACATTGGTTAACAACCCCACGACATGTCAACCCTCTCCCTTCTCAACCTTTTATTTTTTGGTGAAAATATACATAGCCAAAGATACACCATTTCAAAAATTTCTACACGCACAATTCAGTGACATCGATTACGTTCTTCCAGTTGTGCTGCTTTTCTCACTTTAGATGAAGATTTACAGAACAAAATAGTTTCTTATTAAACAGTTAGTACACATGTTGCCCTATGACAATGGTTAACAACCCCACTACATGTCAACACTGTCCTTACTCAACCTTGGGTTCCCTGTCACCAGCTGTCCTGTCCCCTTCTGCCTTCTAGCCCTTGTCCCTGAACTGCTGTGCCTCATTAGTCCTGTTTTGTTTTATGGGGCTGTCCAATCCCCGGCTGAACGGTGAACCTCGGAAGTGACTTCACCACTGAGCTCAAAGGGTGTCTGGGGGCCATACTCTCAGGGTTTCTCTAGTCTCCTTTAGGCCAGTAAATCTGGTCTTTTTTGTGTGTGTTAGAATTTAGTTCTACATCCTTCTCCAGCTCTGTCCAGAACCCTCTGTTGTGATCCTAGTCAGAGCAGTCAGTGGTGGTAGTGGGCACCATCTAGCTGTACTGGACTCAGTCTGGTGGAGGCCTTGGTAGCTGTGGTCCGTTAGTCCCTCGGACTGATCTTTTCCTTGTATCCTGTTCTCTTCATTCTCCCTTGCTCCCGAAGAGGTGAGACCAGTGGAGTATCTTAGATGGCTGCTCACAGGCTTTTAAGACCCCAGACGCTACTCACCAAGGTAGAATGTAGAACATTGTGTTGAGCATTTTTGATAAAAGATTCTATAGCAAGATCATGATCCAAAAGAGGGAACCATGAAAAAGTTGTTTGTAATTCTCCTGGAATCCAGATTTCTGGTTTTCATGGAAGTTGAGGCAACCCACACAGGACATTGCCTTTGGGTGTCCTTTTGAACCTGGAGCTTTGAGGAAAAAACTGGTTCCCAAAGCCACTTTGAGTCAAACAATGGTCCAGATAAACCAGTAAGACCATTTTGCTCTGGGCATTGTGCTTTTTTTTTGAAGAATTCAATCTGTTTTAGGAAACTAACTTCAAAGATCAGACTGAGTTATGTTTAAGGTACATCAGTGATTAATCAGTCTTTAAGACAATATCGTATGAAATACCTGTCTAATGTTTGTAATGAAACTGTCACCCTCTTAGGATGCAGAAAATTATGTATCTTAAACCAGGTTCTCAGAGGAGATCAACGTCATAGCTTAGACTCCATTTTGTCTTAGATTGCACTACTGCTTCTGGGAAGGTAACTCATGACTGTTAATAGGTAAACCAAGGAGGGACAGCTTGCCGTCAGGGAGAACACTTAGTATGTTTTAAAGAGATAAACTGAAGATTCCAACAGGAGAAATCCATCCTGTGTTATCTTGCTAATCATTAATTCTCTAATGGAAAATTTTTTGTCACATGTAAATTTTTCCATACCTTCTGTTTTCTCTAGACAAACTTTGTGTGCTCCTTTATGGATAAACATTTCTGTGTGGTAGATCCAATTATGCTAATTTAGATGATCCTTTCCAACTGATAGCGAATTTACATGGGCAATCACTTGTTTAAATTTCTGACGAATGCATGGACAATGCACTTTGGAAACTTCAGCATTATCTTTAGATATTCATAGTAATGAAGCTGGTTAATATTGGAAAGGTAATGTTAAATTGTTAGACATTGTAAAATGAAAGTCAGAAGAAAACCCATTGGTCCTACACTCAGGGTATGGTTGGTAGCTTTAATTCCTACTTATGGTATATCTGAATTGGAGAAATCTTTAAGAAAATTTGTCAGTCACTATGAGACAAATAACAGACAAAGTTGCTAAGGGGATGGAAGCACAACAGTGATCTCTGATCTCATAAGCCAAGCTGACATGAGAAAACAAAATAACCTTAGATTTTTTTTTAATTAGTCCAAGAAGTGTAGTCTGTGCTGTAGAATTAGACAGCAAGCTACTTGATTACACACTATAACACTTTTACAAACACCAGATTTGTTTGGTTGGTTACCATCAGGAGTAAGTACATGGGCTCAATCACTATAGTAAGGAATAGTAATATTGTTAGTCTATATCCTGATAGTATTAGGCATAATAAAATTTATCCTCTATTGTCTTACACACCTAAAAGTCAAAAGAAGGCCTTGGGCTAAAATGTTGATGTACGTTGAGTCTGCTCACTCCAACAATGAGAACATCGCTCTTACTTAATAACCTGGTGAAGAACCATATGGTATCCAGTGGAAAACCAGCACCGTGAGTTTGAAGAGCCTGCAATGACCACGATCTAGGAGCTTGACTAAGTCCAGGTATTGATCATCAATGTGTTACCTCCAATCTCCAATCAAAAGGAGGGAATGATTTAGAAAATAATGTTGAAGTTATTATTCCCTTTCCTTGAGCATAGAGAATGTGACCTAGCTGGAGCTGGGCTCACAAGGGCTCACAAGGACACATCAACTGGGCCCTCAGGTATAAAGACAATAGCTGAGATACTCTTGGAAAATATCTTTTAGGGAAACTTTCACATAAAGCCAATCAAACAGAACACAAAAGACTTTCTACTCTTATCTTTTTCTATTAGCATTTAGTGAGTAGAAATTTGTTGGACCACTGAAGACCCTCCTGACTGTCCTTACTGAAACCTGTACAAATTATTATTAAGAAATATGATTCAAAATGTAGGATCACAGTTTCTAGCCAATATGAAAAGGCTAAGCTTTTAATGGTTTTGCCCATTTGTAATGTTAATATATACTGATGACTCTGTAATGGTTCTTTGGACTCGGGCAGACATGGCTGTGGCAGCATGGTTGTCCTTTTCCCACTTCTGCCCTTTTGAATATATGCCGAATAAAACTTTCTTTTTGCTTTACTAGACTTTGTAATGTTTTTACCCTACAACAAAGGTAAGAGTGCAAGTCTTTTGTGTTCTGTTTGATTGGTTTATGTGAAAGTTTCCCTAAAAGATATTTCCCAAGATTGTTCTAACTATTGTCTTTATATCTCAGGGCCTAGTTAATGTGGCCTTGTGCATCCTGGTGAGTCCTTATGAATCCAGCTCCAGTTGCATCACATTCTCTATGGTCAAGGACAGGAAATAATGACTCCAATGTTATTTCCTAAATCAGGCTTAAGTGAGTCCCATACAGATAGGATTTTCCATGAGACAGTCTATGATTAACAGGTCCCAGGAGCATATGCGCCTTTAATCTGGCCTCCAGCCCTTATGGGATGGGTGCAGGATGGAAAATCCACAAAGATAGGGGTAGACTTATCTTTATAGGTAACGGTATCCTTGAGATTAAGTAAAATTTGTAAGTGAGGAATATGTTGCTTCTAGAACCTAAAAAGTACTAAAAGATATTGGACTTGTATGTTCTTAATGAGCATGTCAAATGAATCTCCTTGGAGGATAGTGTCATCTTTCTAATGTCATACCTGTCTGTGTTCCTGGAGAAAGGTGGGTGCAGTTAAGATCTTGCCTGCAAAGATTGTGTGCAATGGTCTTATGGATTGAATTGTGCCCCCCCAAAAAGTGTGTCAGCTTGGCTAGGCCATGATTCTTAATATTTTGTGATTGTCCACCATTTTGTCATCTGATGTGATTTTCCTATGTGTTGTAAATCCTACCTCTATGACATTAATGAGGCAGGATTAGTGGCAGTTATGTTAATGAGGCAGGACTCAATCTACAAGCTTAGGTTGTGTCTTAAGTCAATCTCTTTTGAGATATAGAAGAGAGAAGCAAGCAGAAAGACAAAGGGACTTCATACCACCAAGAAACAAGAGCAAGGAGAATAGCGCATCCTTTGGCCCTGGGAGCCCTGCACTGAGAAGCTCCTCAACCAGGGGAAGATTGATGAAAAGGACCTTCCCCTAGAGCCGACAGAGAGAGAAAGGCTTCCCCTGGAGCTGGCACCCTGAATTCAGATTTCCAGTCTCCTACACTGTGAGAGAATAAATTTCTCTTTGTTAAAGCCATCCACTTGTGGTATTTCTGTTATAGTAGCACTAGATAACTAAGACAGATGGCACAGCTGCCTGTAGCCTGGTAAAGTTGTATTGTGCCCCTTTGAAGGCGAAAGCAAACTGCAGCTGAGAGGTTGTTGAAAATAGGCACTGAATAGAACACATTAGCTAAATCTATAACAGCAAAAGAGGAGCCCTTGGTGGTTCAGTGGTTAAGCACTTGGCTGCTAACCAAAAGGTCAGTGATTCAAACCCACCAGCCGCTCCATGGGAGAAAGATGTGCCAGTCTACTTCTGTAAGGATTACAGCCTTGGAAACCCTATGGGGCAGTTCTACTCTGTCTTACAGGGTCGCTGTGAGTCGGAATCAACTTGATGGCAACAGGTTAACAAGATAATAGCAAAAACATTTACTAGTTGCTGATTGGATGGAATCAACAATTTCAGTAATGTTGGGTATTGGGTATAGGGGCTTTAATGGATGGGACTACAGCATTAAGGCTGCAGTAATCCACCGTGAGGCACCATTCATTTTTTCCACATTTAAAAACCAGCAAAAGTGGGCTGTCAAACGGAGAAGCAGTGGCGATAATCACTCCTTCATTAATTAGGTCTTAAATGATAAGTTTCAATCATTAAAGGCCCTGCTTTAACTTACATTAGGCCATGTTAATTACTTTAACTGGGGATCTGTGGGGTCCAATTTGTCAAGCAAATATATAAGTACCAAAGACATAATTTAATTTTAATTTATTACTCATTGTTTCAGAGTATCCATGCCCACTGTAGGATATTTTAGGGTATGGGTACTATGACTATGGGAAATTTAGGCAAGTCAGTAGTTAAGGTGAGACATACATTTTGGCCTCTATTTTATATTTGGTTACTCCCCTAAGATTATAGGCAGTTCCATTTTTAAATTTAGTGGGATCCACAGGTATAACTGTAGTTCGATCCCCAGTATTAAGTCCATAAAGCTTTGCTAATTGGTACATTTCAGCAGATGTTACGCTTAATTCAGAACTTATATTAGAGGAACAAAAGCCAATCAGCACTCTTCTTATCTTTTTTTCCATATAAATTTTTTAGTAAACTTTGGATTTCCAATTGGGTCAAATTATGAACTTTCTTTCAATTAAATTATATATATATTTGTTTGTTTTTATTTTTCCCTCTATATCCAGGTTTCTTTCTTTCATTCCTTTGTTTGTTGTTTGTAACTGAATATTCTTCAGGAGGGTTCTCTTTACTCTGATCGTATTTATAAATTTCTTCCACTAGAGAGCCTCAAATCAGTATCGTTAGGGCTAGGGGCCTCTCCATCACAATGATTGTATGGTAAGGACCCTGGATTTAAGTCAAGTTTGAATTAACCACTTCACTGTGCCACAGGAGTACCTTGGGTGTTTTCTTCTGACCCTGAGGACTAGGCTTTGCATTGCAATAAAACCACAAGGAGCAGAATGGTGCAGCAGAAGAGTGCTGGGCCCACAACTCAGAGGCCGGTGGATTGAAACTACCCTTTGCTATGGCTCTGCCTTTTCGCGCCATACAAGCTTCCAAAACAATTCCCCACAGCCCCCTATTCTGGGTTTTTAGCTGCCTAAAAGGACGGTTTTCAATTCCTGGCTCCATCTCATAAGCAAAAAGCGATCTAGGTGGTTACGGAGGAAGGAGGGAGCCCAGTGCCCTCCCTCCTAGACAGCTATCTCCTGTTCCGAGGCTTCCCAGTCCACCTCTGAGGGATCAAGGCTTGCACTTGAGAGAGATGTTGCTGCCCCTCCTTGAAACAGTGCAGTTAACCCCCTTGTCCAAGTATCAGTCCCTTCACATTGTTGATATGCAGTGGGATTTAAAAAGCCCAAAGCACCCTGGCTGGGGATCTTCTATTGTGAAGCAATTGGGCAACTTTGGCAGATGTTTTTTTGGGGGGATTAGGGATGAGATATTTGTTTCCTTGCCCCCTGTGTCAATTAAACATTGGGTTACTGATCTCCAAGAGTGTAGCCCACAATACCCCTGAAGGTCTGGGGATCATGGAGATCACTGATGACAGCAGCGAGGTACAAAGCAGCAGAGAAGATGGGTGAGGCCGCTATCCCCATCTCAACAGTACTGGCAAGACCAAGACCCAGGTGCCATTTCTCTACCATGGGGGAACTCAACCAACACCTCCAATTACGAGGCCACCCGAAATACACAGAAAAACCAGAGTTCTGTCCCAAATTATAATAAACAAATACCAACACTAAAGAAGTGACAAGTCCCTAGAATAGGCCTTTGTCAAACACAGGCTATTCCTAGAAACACACCAGAGCACCCAACCCCACAAAAGTGCAGCTCAAGCCACACCTTCTGTTGCCCTAAAATGGGCCCCCACCTGGGCTAGTATTTAGCTTTCTGGAGCTTAGCCAATTAGCACTATTCCTATGGAGTATTCCAACGTCAAGGAAAACTGGGTGGGGAGAGGCATGCAACCACCAGCAGACAAGAGCAGTAAGGAACACTGGCTAAAGCACAACTCATCAGCAGACAACAGTTCCATCCTAAACCACTCTTGGTGGATTGGAACCAGTTAGTAAATCAAGAGTAGTCCCTCCCAGGGACAGATTACCCAATACTCAAGGTACAAGCTCGGGCTTACTTGTGTTTACTTACTGATCTGGAGTGCACAATTTCACATGAGTTTCATCACAGACGTGGTGGAAAAAACAAAACAGAACAGGTGATAATTGTGCACTCCAGATTAGTAAGTAAACACAAGTAAGTCTGTGTCATGGTTTGAATTATGTCCCCCAAAAAATGTGTGTATCAATTTGGCTAGGCCACAATTCCTGGTACTGTGTGATTTTCCTGTATGTTGTAAACCTCCCTCTATGATGTTAATGAGGGAGGATGGGCGGCAGTTGTGTTAGTAAGGCAGGACTCAGTCTACAAGATTAGATTGTATCCTGAGGCAGTGTCTTGAGGTATAAAAGACAGAAGTGAGCAGAGAGACAGGGGGACCTCATACCATCAAGAAAGCAGTGCCGGGAGCAGAGCGCGTCCTTTGGACTGGGGTCCCTGTGCTGAGAAGCTCCTAGTCCAGGGGAACACTGATGAGAAGGCCGAGAGAGAGAAAGCTATCCCCTGGAGCTGACACCTTGATTTGGACTTTTAGCCTACTTTGACTATGAGGAAATAAACTTCCCTTCATTAAAACCATCCACTTGTGGTATTTCTGTTGTAGCAGCACTAGATGACTAAGACAGTCCGTGAGTACCTTCCTTACTGGTTAATCCTCCCCTGTTCCTACCATGAAGTTATCCAAAGTCAGCGGTCCTGACCATGCCATCCTGCTCACAGTACTAATTGTCTTATAATTATATCACAGTATTTATCAGTATAGTTCCTTTGGAGGGCAGGACAAAACTCAATGAAGCCCGAATACATGAAAGGCAGAACTCTTTGTTACTTATAGCTCCAAATAAGAAAGGGCTGCGAGACAGGGCCACACAGAGGGTTGCACCTGGGGACAAGGAAACAGGAAGCTGGAACTGTAGAAGCCAGCTTCTGTATGGCAAGCAGATTGGGGTTAGCTAGGTTTTGAAGACTTCCTAGGGGTTAGGTATTTTGAATAATTCTATGGGCCCAAGGAAGAAGGGGCCATCCCTGGTATTAAGCATCTGAGGGCCTCTGACAGTTGGGTATGTATGTTGTTGGCCAGGAGTGTTAGAGACTAATAAGGGAAGTAGCTGGGGTACAGGCTTACCAAACCGCCTGCAAAAGGGAATTAAGAGTTTTTAGCCACGCTCACAAAACTGGGTCAAGACAGACTTATGAAATACTATATTACAAAAAGGAATTTCAAAACCAAAATTGTAAAATTATATGAACAATAAGGATAATGACAATACTACATATTAGAATCCATGGGGCAAAGTGAAAGCTTAGATATTAATGTTAATAAATAACAAAGAATGACAATAAATAGAAAGAACCCAAATGGTCATCAACGGGAGAACTGATGAACAAATTACAGTGTAATAATATAATGGAATACTACCCAGGAATAAAAAGAACAAATTTCTAACACACACATGGACGAATCTCATGAGTTAAAGAAACCAACTACAAAGGAATACATGCTGAATGATTTCATTTATATGAGCTTCAAAAGAAAGCAAAACTAATTTGTGGTGACAGAAGTCATAATAGTGATTTCTTCTGAGAGTAGATATTGACTGGGAAGGGATACAAGGGAATTCTGGGGTGACAAAAATATTCTGTATCTTGATCTGGGTGAAAGATATACAGATATAATCAGTTGCCATTGAGTCGACTCCAACTCACGGCAACCCTATGTGTGTCAGAGTAAAACGGTGCTCTATAGGATTTTCTACGGCGGATTTTTCAGAAGTAGATCGCCAGGGCTTTCTTCTGAGGCACTTCTGGGTGGACTGGAACCTCCAACCTTTCTGTTAGCAGCCGAGTGTGTTAATCGTTTGCACCACCCAAGAACTCCATACACAAATGTAATACTTATAGAGTTGTACACTTAAGATTTTTGCATTTATTGCATGTAAATTTTACTTAATTTAACTAGGGAAGGTAGAAAACGAACAACAGAAATAAAGCAAAAAGAAAGGAATTACTAAAGGTAAAATAATTTAATGGATTATAAAACGAACAAATAAAAGATCCCAATAGCACTAATAAAGAAACACAAGTACTGGTGAATTAACAAACCCTAAAACTGCTTTTGCAAGTTTGGACTTCCTGTTCTGTGATACAGTGAATTTCCTCATTGTTTAAGTTATTTTCATTTGGGTCTTCTGAATTTCCAGGTGGAAGCATTCTAAAGTTTTCATGTCATGATCTCTCTTATTAGTCCTAATAGTTTATGTATTTTCTCTGATTTTTAAACATAGATAATCATACCATCTCTGAGTAATGAGAATAAATTTTGTATCATTTCCTACCTTTATGTCTCTTTTTTTTATTGTCTTTTTTGATTAGGATATCCAGTATAATGTCAAATAATGGCAAAATTTCATAACAAAGCAATACGGTATTTATTCATGGATAAATGTGTGTATGTATGTAGTTAAAATGGAAATACACTAACCTCAGGATATAGTTATTTCCAAGGGGAGAGGAGCAAGAGACACGGAGATGAGACATTGTCTTAGGCTGGGTTTTCTAGAGAAACAAAATCAGTGAAGCATATATATTGAGGGAGTGAGAGAGAGAGAAAGAGAGATTTATTTCAAGGAAATGGCTCACATGGTTGTAGAGGCTGGAAAATCCAAGTACGTGGGTCAGGTGTCAGGCTGGAGGCTTCTGCTGAGTCAGGTAACTGCAGGGGCTGACGAACCCAAAACTGTCAGATCTGAAAGCAGGCCACCGGCTCACAGGCTGCAGAGGCCCATGTATACCAAGATCGGCAGGCAACACGGCAGGCCGCAGGCTCAAGTCCCAAGAACTGGAGGGCAGATGATGACAAGCCAGATGCAAGATCCAGAGCAAGCAAGCGAGCTTTGCCAGAATGTCTATATGTATATATACGTTGTTGTTAGGTGCCATTGAGTTGATTCCGACTCATAGCAACCCTATATACAACAGAACAAAACACTGCCCGATCCTGTGCCATCCTCACAATCATTGCTATGCTTGAGCCCATTGTTGAAGCCATTGTGTCAGTCCATCTTGTTGAGGGTCTTCCTTTTTTTCAATGACCCTCTACTTTACCAACCATGATGTCCTTCTCCAGGGACTGATCCTTCCTGATAACATGTCCAAAGTATGTGAGATGTAGTCTCGTCATCCTTGCTTCTAATGAACATTCTGGTTGTAGTTCTTCTAAAACAGATTTGTTCATTCTTCTGGCAGTCCATGGTATATTCAATATTCTTTGCCAACACCACAATTCAAAGGCATCAACTCTTCTTCAGTCTTCCTTATTCATTATCCAGCTTTCTCATGCATATAAGGCGATTGAAAACACCATGGCTTGGGTCGTGCGCACCTTAGTCTTCACGGTGACATCTTTGCTTTTCAACACATTAAAGAGTTCTTTTGCAGCAGACTTGCCCAATGCATGCATCTTTTGATTTCTTGACTGCTGCTTCCATGGGTGTTGATTCTGGATCCAAGTAAAATTAAATCCTTGACAACTTCAATATTTTCTCCACTTATCATGATGTTGGTTATTGGCCCAGTTGTAAGGATTTTTGTTTTCTTTATGTTGAGGTGTAATCTATACTGAAGGCTGTGGTCTTTGATCTTTATCAGTAAGTGCTTCAAGTCCTCTTCACTTTCAGCAAGCAGGGTTGGGTCATCTGCATAATGCAGGTTGTTCATACATCTTCCTCCAATCTTGACACTCCTTTCTTCTTCATAGAGCCCAGCTTCTAGGATTATTTGCTCACCATACAGATTGAATAGGTATGGTGAAAGGATACAATCCTGACACATACCTTTCCTGATTTTAAACCATGAAGTATCCCCTTATTCTGTTCCAACGACTACCTCTTGGTCTGTGTACAGGTTCCTCATGAGCACAATTAAATGTTCTGGAATTCCCATTCTTCGCAATGTTATCCATAATTTGTTATGATCCACACAGTTGAATGCCTTAGCATAGTGAATAAAACACAGGTAAACATCTTTCTGGTGTCCTCTGCTTTCAGTAAGGATCCACCTGACATCAGCAATGATATCCCTGCTTCCCCGTCCTCTTCTGAATCTGGCCTGAATTTCTGGCAGTTCCCTGTTGATATACTGCTGCAGCTGCTTTTAAATTATCTTCAGCAAAATTTTACTCGCCTGTGATATTAATGATACTGTTTGATAATTTCTGCATTCATTTGGATGACCTTTCTTGGGAATAGGCGTAAATATGATCTCTTCCAGTCAGTTGGCCAGGTAGCTGTCTTCCAAATTTCTTGGCGTGTATGAGTGAGCATTTCCAGCACCGCATCAGTTTGTTGAAACATCTCAATTGATATTCTGTCAATTCCTGGAGCCTGTTTTTTCGCCAATCCCTTCAGTGCAGCTTGGACTTCTTCCTTCAGTACCATCAGTTCCTGATCGTATGCTACCTCCTGAAATGGTTGAACATCGACCAATTCTTTTTGTTATAATGACTCTGTGTGCATACCTTCCATCTTCTTTTGATGCTTCCTGTGTCATTTAATGTTTTTCCAGTAGAATCCTTTGCTATTGCAACTCAAGGCTTGAATTTTTTCTTCAGTTTTTTCAGCTTGAGAAATGCAGAGTGTATTCTTTCCTTTTGGTTTGCTATTTCCAGCTGTTTGCACATTTCATTATAATACTTTACTTTGTCTTCTTGAGCTGTTCTTTGAAATCTTTAGTTCTTTTACTTCATCATTTCTTCCTTTTGCTTTAGCTACTCTACATTCAAGAGCAAGTTTCAGAGTCTCTTCTGACATCCATTTTGGTATTTTCTTTCTTTCCTGTATTTTTAATGACCTCTTGCTTTCTTCATGTATGATGTCCTTGATGTCATTCCACAACTCATCTGGTCTTTGGTCATGAGTGTTCAATGCATCAAATCTATTCTTGAGATAGTCTCTAAATTCAGGTGGGATATACTCAAGGACATACTTTGGCTCTGATGGACTTGCTCTAATTTTCTTCAGTTTTAACTTGAAGTTGCGTACGAGCAATTGATGGTCTATTCTGCAGTCAGCCTCTGGCCTTGTTCTGACTGATGATGTTCAGCTTTTCCATTGTCTCTTTCCACAGATGTAGTCGATTTGATTCCTGTGTATTCCATCTGAAAGGTGCACGTGTAATAGTCACCATTTATGTTGGTGAAAAAAGGTATTTGCAAGGAAGAAGTGGTTGGTCTTGCAAAATCCTATCATGCGATTTCTGGCATCGTTTCTATCATGAAGGCCATATTTTCCAACTACTGATCTTGCTTTGTTTCCAACTTTCACATTCCAATCCCCAGTAATTATCAGTGCATCCTGATTGCATGTTCAATCAATTTCAGACTGCAGAAGTTGGTAAAAATCTTCAATTTCTTCATCTTTGGCCTTAGTAGTTGGTGGGTAAATTTGAATAATCGTCGTATTAACTGACCTTCCTTGTAGGTGTATGGATGTTATCCTATTAATGACAGCATTGTACTTCAGGATAGATCCTGAAATGTTCTTTTTGACAATGAATGCAACGCCATTCCTCTTCAAGCTATCATTCCCGGCATAGTAGACCGTATGATTGTCTGATTCAAAATGGCCAATACTAGTCCATCTCAGCTCACTAATGCCTGGGATATTGATGTTTATGTGTTCCATTTCCTTTTTGATGATTTCTAATTTTCCTAGATTCATAATTCGTAACTTCCATGGATGTTTGTAGGTATATTTACAGGATGTGGACCATACCCCCAAGGAAACCCTCCTAACTACTGATTGGCTGATCACATCAGATCATATCAGGGAGGATGACTACATCATTACATAACTACCAAATTACATCATTACATAAAAGCCAAACCACTGAGAATCATCTCTCAGGCAAGTTGACTCACAACCTTAACCATCATAGGCATTTTCTATACATAGAAATGGAATATTTTATAATGAAAAATATAAACATTTCAGAAACAGAGTGGGGAGTCTCTATGTTCATTCATGTAAATTTGCTCATGTTCAGAATTTTTAAATGGTTTAACAGCCTCTTCCATGTTATGGATTGAATTGTGTCCCCCTCAAAAATGTGTGTTAATTTGGCTAGTCCATGATTCCCAGTATTGCATGATTATCCACCAATTCGTCATCTGATGTGATTTTCCTCTGTGTTGTAAATCCTCCCTCTATGATGTTAATGAGGTGGGATTAGCAGCAGGTATGTTACTGAGGCAGGAATCAATCTACAAGATTAAGTTGTGTCTTAAGTCAATCTTTTTTGAGATATAGAAGAAAGAAGCAAGCAGAAAGACAAAGGGACTTCATACCACCAAGAAACAAGAGCGAGGAGAATAGCACATCCTTTGGCCCTGGGAGCCCTGCACTGAGAAGCTCCTCAACCAGGGGAAGATTGATGACAAGGATCTTCCTGTGATGGTTAAGATTGTGTGTCAACTTGGCTGAGGCATTATTCTCAGTGTCTTGGCAGTTGTATAATGTTGTGTTCACTTCCCTGTTGAAATTTGATATGTGCTCTTGGGTTCACCAGTCCCTGCAGCTACGTGAATCAGGAGAAGCCTTGCAGTCTTGCCTGCCTATCTTGGGATTCGTCCATCTTCATAGCCTGTGATCAAGATTCCTGCTCCCTGACCTGCTGGTTTTGGGTTTGCCAGCCCCTCTGGCTACCTGCATCAGGAGAAGCCTGACCCATGGACTTGGGACGTTCCAGCTTCTACAACCACATGAGCTGTTTCCTTGATATAAAGCGCTCTCTCTCTATATATATATATAGATATATATTTATACGCTTTACTGGTTTTGCTTCTCTAGAGAATCCAGCCAAAGACATTTGGTACCAAGAGTTGTTCTAGGTAAACAAAATTGTTAGGATGAGTTTTCTAAATTGGTTTTCAAGTCTAGTTATTCTTAAAGGTGTTGATGACTCTGCTTCCAATAGTAAAGAGGGCACTGCTAATTCATGGCATGAAGTGGCAATTCAAATACTCAAAATATCACCACCAATAGATCAGATATTGGTGAAAGGCAAGGCTCTGGGTGATTGCATGTGTGGTACCTTTCTACAATTTTGTCAGAATGAGAAGTATAAGGAAGCTGGTTGGTTGGTCCTGCTTTCACTAGACAAACTCATGAAAGAAAGAGAGCACTCAGGACTTCAGAGTCAAAGCTCAAGTGTGGAATAAACAACCTCAAAGTTTCCACTTGTGCTTTGAAAGTAAGCCTCATTTCTTGTAGTAACAGAGCTGATATTGCAGAAAACCAAGCCCAGAGTCTTATTGTAAGAGTGACGGAATTACAACACCAACTCAACTGCCAACCTCGAGACATGTCTGAAGTTAAAGTGAGGGCATTGATTGGGAAGAAATGGGATCCTGATACTTGGGATGGGGACATATGGGCAGATAATCAGGAAGCTGGAGGCATTGAGCCCTTAAATTCCGCTGAATCAGTCCCACTAACAGAACCAGCCCTGTCACTCCCATCTGAAGAGATTCTTCCACGTTTGTCTGCTAAACCACCCTGCCCAGTAAAACCATTAGCCCCTCCACTCCCATCTAATGAGATTAGCCCTGCTGCCTCTAAAGAGCCCTTGCCTGAGTCATTGCCTGGGGCATCGCCTGAGGCAGATGCTTTACAAGACAATGCTGGATGTTCTCAAAACTCTTCCCCACTACAAGTTTTGGCTTCTAGACCTATAACTAGACTTAAGTCCCAGCAAGCCCCAAAAGGTGAAGTACAAAGTGTGGCCCAGGAAGAGGTATGCTACACTACAGAAGAACTGCTTGACTTTTCTGATATGCACGGACAGAAACCTGGGGAATACGTGTGGGAATGGCTATTAAGCATGTGGGATAATAGTGCGAGGAACATAAAAATGGATCAGTCTGAGTTTATTGATATGGGTCCACTAAGCATAGATCCTTCATTCAATGTTTCAGCTTGAGAAGTTAGCAAAGGATCTAATAGTTTATTTGGTTGGGTCACTGAAGCATGGATTACAAGGTGGCCTACACTAAATCAAGTTGAAGTACTAGACCTGCCTTGCTATACTGTAGAAGAAGGTATCCAAAGGCTCAGGGAAATTGGCATGCTAGAGTGGATTTATCAGGTTAGACCCATAAACCCACTCATGGAGTGCCCAGAGGACACACCTTTTACCACAACTGTGAGGAACAAATTTGTGAAGGGAACCCCAGCATCCTTGAAGACTGCTGTGATTGTTATATTATGTAAGTCAGATTTGACAGTTGGAACTGTGCTAACTGAATTAAGACACCTAACTACAATGGGGCTGATTGGATCTCGTGTTAGTAGAGGCCAAGTGGCTGTATTCAATCCACAAAGACAAGGTGGCTGTGGTTACGGTAAATGGATAGCGGAGTCAAAGCAGTAATCAGAATAGTCTGACTCGTATGGACTTATGGCGTTGATTACTTAGTCATAGTGTCCCTAGGAGTTATATAGATAGGAAATCTAAATATTTACATGATCTGTACAAGCGAATGAATTCTAGGTCAGGTGAATAGCAGTCTAACTTGAATTGCCAGAGTAGAGTCACCGTCCCTCAATAATTCCCAGACTTGTGCAGGTTTAAAGACCCACAACCCCTTGAATGAAGGGGAAGCCAGGTCCCCTTGAGGAATGACTCCAATACACTGCCAAAAACTTATACTGTTAATCTTTCTCCCAGCCTTCCCTAAAGGGATCTTTTACAAGAGTGACTGTTCACTGGAGAAAAGGAAATAATCAGACTTTTCGGGGATTGCTGGATACTGGCTCTGAACTGATACTAGTTCCAGGAGACCCAAAATGTCACTGTGGCCCAACAGTCAGAGTAGGGGCATACGGAGGTCAGGTGATTAATGGAGTCTTGGCTCATGTCCATCTTACAGTAGGCCAAGTGGGTCCCCGAACCCATCCTGCAGTGAGTTCAAAGTTCCAGAATGCATAATTGGAATAGATATACTCGGCAACTTGCAGAACCCCCACATTGGATCCCTGACAAATGGAGTAAGGGCTATTGTGGTATGAAAAGCCAAGTGGAAGCCATTAGAACTGTCCCCACCTAGGAAAATAGGAAACCAAAAGCAATACCACATTCCTGGAGGAATTGCAAAGATTACCGCCACCATTGAGGACTTGAAGGATACAGGGGTGGTGATTCCCACCACATCCCCCATTCAGCTTGCCTATTTGGCCTGTGCAAAATACAGATGGATATTGGAGAATGACAGTAGATTATCAAAAACTTATCCAGGTTGTGACTCCAATTGCAGCTGCTGTTCCAGATGTAGTTTCATTGCTTGAGCAAATTAGTACATCTCCTGGTACCTGGTATGCAGCTATTGATCTGGCTAATGCATTTTTCTCCATACCTGTTTCAAAGGACCACCAGAAGCAGTTTGCCTTCAGCTGGCAAGGCTAGCAATACACCTTCACTTGCCTACCTCAGAGCTACATCAGCTCTCCAGCCCTATGTCATAATTTAGTCCACAGGGACTTTGATCACCTTCCCCTTCCACAACACATCACACTGGTCCATTGCATTGATGACATTATGCTGATTGGACCTGGTAAGGAAGAAGCATCAATGATTCTGGACTTACTGGTGAAACATTTGCGTGCTAGAGGGTGGGAAATTAATCCTACAAAAATTCAGGCACCTTCCACCTCCATGAAATTTCTAGGGGTCCAGTGGTGTGGGGAATGTCTAGATATTTCTTCTAAGGTGAAGGATAAATTATTGCATCTGGCTGCTCCCAGAACTAAAAAGGAGGCTCACCGCCTAGTGGGCCCCTTTGGATTTTGGAGGCCACATATTCCTCATTTGGGTGTGCTACTCCAGCCTATTTATCAAGTGACTCAAAAAACTGCTAGTTTTGAGTGGGGCCCATAAAAAGAGAAGGCTCTGCAACAGGTTCAGCCTACTGTGCAAGCCGCTCTGCCACTCGGGCCATATGATCCAGCTGATTCAGTGGTGCTCGAAGTGTCCATGGCAGATAGCGATGCTGTTTGGATTCTTTGGCACGCCCCTATTGGTGAATCACAGTGCAGACCCTTAGGGTTTTGGAGCAAAGCCCTGCCATCCTCTGCAGATAACTACTCTCCTTTTGAGAAAGAGCTTTTGGCTTGTTACTGGGCCTTAGTAGAGACTGAACGTTTAATCATGGGATAACATGCGGCCTGAGCTGCCCATCATGAACTGGGTGTTGTCTGACCCACAGGGTCATAAAGTTGGATGTGCACAGCAGCACTCCATCATTAAATGGAAGTGGTATATATGAGATCGGGCCTGAGCAGGACCTGAAGGCACAAGTAAGTTGCATGAGGAAGTGGTCCAAATGCCCATGGCCTCCACTCCTGTCACATTACCTTCCATCTCCCAGTCTGCACCTATGGCCTCATGGGGAGTTCCTTATGATCAGTTGACTGAAGAAGAGAAAACTCATGCCTGCTTTACAGATGGTTCTGCGTGACATGCAGGCACCACTGGAAAGTAGACAGCGGCAGCACTACAACCCCTTTCTAGGACCTCCCTGAAGGACAGTGGTGAAGAGAAAGCCTTCCAATGGACAGAACTTTGAGCAGTGCTCCTGGTTGTTCACTTTGCTTGGAAGGAGAAATGGCCAGATGTGCAAATGTATACTGATTCATGGGCTGTGGCCAATGATTTTGCTGGATGGTCAGGGACTTGGAAGGAACATGATTGGAAAACTGGAGACAAGGATTTATGGAGAAGAGGTATGTGGATAGATCTCTCTGAATGGGCCAAAGAAGTGAAGTATATTTATGTCTCATGTGAATTCTCTCCAAAGTGTGACCTCAGCAGAGGATGATTTTAACAATCAAGTGGATAGGATGACACCTTTTGTGGAAACTAGTCATCCTCTTTCCCCAGCTACTCCCATAACTGCTCAATGGGCTCATGAACAAAGTAGCCATGGCGGCAGGGATGAACGTTATGCATGGGCCCAGTAACACGGACTTCCACTCAGCAAAGCTGACTTGGCTACAGCCACTGCTGAGTGCCCAATCTACCAGCATCAGAGATCAACAGTGAGTCCCTGATATGGCACCATCCCTTGAGGTGATCAGCCAGCAACCTGGTAGCAAGTTGATTACATTGTACCACTTCCATCATGGAAAGGGCAGTGTTTTGTCCTTATTGGAATAGACACTTAACTCTCAATACGGATTTGCCTTCCCTGCACGCAATGCTTCTGCCAAAACTACCATCCTTGGACTTACAGAATGTCTTATCCACCATCATGGTATCTGTCCCGGATTGAATTATGTCCCCCCCAAAAATGTGTGTATCAATTTGTCTGGGCCGTGATTCCCGGTATTGTGTGATTTTCCTATATGTTGTAAATCCTGCCTCTATGATGTTAATGAGGGAGGATGGGCGGCAGTTATGTTAGTGAGGCAGGACTCAATCTACAAGATTGGATTGTGTCCTGAAGGAATCTCTTGAGATATAAAAAAGAGAAGTGAGCAGAGAGACAGGGGTCCTCATACCATCAAGAAAGCAGTGCCGGGAGCAGAGCGCATCCTTTGGACAAGTGTCCTTGCACAGAGAAGCTCCTAGTCCGGGGAAGATTGATGAGACGGCCGACAGAGGGAGGAAGGCTTCCCCTGGAGCTGATGCCCTGAATTTGGACTTCTAGCCTACTTTACTGTGAGGAAATAAATTTCTCTTTGTTAAGGCCATCCACTTGTGGTATTTCTGTTATAGCAGCACTAGATGACTAAGACAGTATCCCACACAGCATTGCCTCTGATCAAGGGACTCACTTCCCAGCGAATGAAGTGCAGCAGTGGGCCCATGCTCGTGGAATTCACTGGTCTTACCATGTTTCCCATCATCCTGAAGTGGCTGGCTTTATGGAATGATGGAATGGCCTCCCAAAGACACAATTATGGTGCCAACTAGGTGGCAACACCTTGCAGCTTTGGGGCAATGTTCTCCAGGAGGTTGTATATGCTCTAAACCAGTGTCCAATATATGGTGCTCTTTCTCCCATAGCCAGGATTCATGGACTAGGAATCAAGGGGTGGAAATGGGAGTGGCACCACTCACTATTACCTCTAGTGACCCACTCACAAGATTTTTGCTTCCTGTCCCCACGACCTTATGCTCTGCAGGTCTAGAGGTCTTAGTTCCAAAAGCAGGAATGCTCCACCTGGAGACCCATCACTGACTTCACTGAACTGGAAGCTAAGACTGCCACCTGGCCACTTTGGGCTCCTCATGCCTCTGGATCAACAGGCAAAGTAGGGAGTTACCATACTGGCTGGTGTGACTGATCCTGATTACCAAGAGGAAATCAGATTGCTATTACATAATGGAGGTAATGAAGCGTATGTCTGGAATGCAGGAGATCCCTTAAGGCATCTCTTAGTACTACTATGCCCTGTGATTAAAGTCAATGGAAAAGGACAGCGACCCAATTCTGACATGACTACTAATGGCCCAGACCCTTCAGGAATGAAGGTTTGGGTCACCCCAACAAGCAAAGAACCACAACTAGCTGAGGTATTTGCTGAGGGCAAAGGGAATACAGAATGGGTGGTGGAAGAAAGTAGTTCTAAATACCAGTTATGGCCAAGTGACCAGTTGCAGAAACAAGGACCGTAATTGTTATGGGTATTTCTGCACTGTATGTGTGCGTCAAATATTTTTCTTTTCTTCGCTTATAAAATATAAGATGTAAATGGGACTAGCGCGTTTTTGGTTGCACGTGTGTTTGTTGTATCATGTTATGTGCAAGTATGACTTTGTAATTGTCTTTATTCAGAGATTATGTATGGTTAGGGGAGATGTTTATAGGTCCCAAGTTGACAAGGGGTGGACGGTGATGGTTAAGATTGTGTCAACTTGGCTGGGCCATGATTCTCAGTGTTTTGGCTGTTGTGTAATGTTGTGATTACTTCCCTGTTGAAATATGATATGTGATCACCCCTCTGATGGAATCTGCTGAGCTGTACCGGCAGGGGCGGGCCTGTGGTGGTTCATTGTCCCCTGAGCCTTCATCTCTCTGCCCTCTGCCACCTACTTGCTTCCTGCTCAGCTTGCTGAGGCTTTTGGCTTCTTCTGGATCCTGCAGCTGCCTCTTGTTTGTCTGCCCTCTGGTTCTTAGGACTGAGCTAGCAGCTTGCCTGCCAATCTTGGGTTTCGTCGATCTTCACAGCCTGTGTACAAGAGTCCTGCTCTCCAACCTGCTGATCTTGGGTTCACCAGCCCCTGCAGCAGCGTGAATCAGGAGAAGCCTTGCGGTCTTGCCTGCCGATGTTGGGATTTGTCCATCTTCACAGCCTGTGAGCAAGAGTCCTGCTCTCTGACTTGCCAATTTTGGGTTTGCCAGCCCCTGTGGCTACGTGCATCCGGAGAAGCTTGACCCACGGACTTGGGAAGTTCCAGCCTCTACAACCACTTGAGCCATTTCCTTGATATAAATCTCTCTCTCTGTGTATATATTTATATACTTTACTGGTTTTGCTTCTCTAGAGAACCCAGCCTAAGACACTTCCCCCAGAGCTGACAGAGAGAAAAAGCCTTCTCCTAGAGCTGGCATCCTGAATTCAAACTTCCAGCCTCCTAGACTGTGAGAGAATAAATGTCTCTTTGTTAAAGCCATCCACTCGTGGTATTTCTGTTACAGCAGCGCTAGATAGCTAACACACCCCATAACAGTTATTTAAGTCTAAAATGCTGGGAAACAAGTGAACTGGTCACTAAAGTTTGAAATAAGTAGTTTCTTCTTTTAATCAGTAAACAATTTTTATTGTGTGTCTACTGTGTGCAGATAACCCTTAAAAAGAAGTTTATAGTCCTGACTGTACATTATTCATTTATTTAATAAATATTTGTTCATTGCCTATGATGTACCAGACACTGTTTTAGGTGCTAGGGATATAACAGTGAACAAAGAGAAAAAAAAAATTCTCATCTTGATAGAACTTATATTTCTTGGGATCATCCTTTGGCACTCCATACCAGACCTGAGGATATGGCCCAAAGCAGATGACATTTGTAAAGGCTCCACCAGATGACTCTGGATTCAGTCAGGTTTGAATCGCTGTTGCACTTAATATAGAGCCCTGGTGGCTCAGTGGTTAAGAGCTTGGTTGCTAACCAAAAGGTAGGCAGTTTGAATCCACTAGCTGCTCCTTGGAAACCTTATGGGGCAGTTCTACTCTATCCTATAGGGTCGCTATGAGTCAGAATCAACTTGACAGCAACAGATTTTGTACATAATATAGGATGCAGTGTTAGGGATTAGAATAACTGTCTAAGTTGAAAAGTTCAGTTATAAAAGTTTGATTTTCATGGTCACTTCAGCATGGTGTAGGAAAAAAATGTGAGCTTTGAGATCAAATGCCTGTATCAGAAAAGAAGAAAGACTAAAAATCAATAACGTAATTTAAAGCCTTAAATAAATATATTAGACAAGAAGAAAGACTAAATACTCTTTTCAAGAAAATTAAAAAAAGAAGAAGAAATAAACCTAAGGAAAGTAGAAGGAAGGACATAATTAAAAAGTCAATAAAATAAAAAACAAAAACACTTATTTTTGAAAATACTAACAAATTGATAAACTTCTAGTAAGGTTAATCAAGAAAACAAAAGAACAGAAAAAAGAAAAGAGGAGGCACAAATTACCAATTTGGAAGTGAAAAAGGAGGCAAAGCTGCATATTGTATAGCTATTAAAAAGATCAAAAGAGGATATTATGAACAACTTTTTATCAATCAATAAAAATTTTGATAGAAATGAATAAATTCCTTGAAAAAGACATTTTACCAAAATGGACATAAGATTAGAAAATCTGAACAGTCTTACACTATTAAATAAATTGAATCCATAATTTAAAATCTTCCTGCAAAGAAAACTCCAGGCCAACATGGTTTGCCAGTGAATTCTTCCAACATCAATTTTACACAAACTGTTTTAGAAAATAGGAAAAGAGGGAACACTTCCTAACTTGTTCTACGAGGTCAGCATAACTTTGATACTCAGACCAGAAAAGGACATCACAAGAAAGGAAAAATTACAGTTCAATCTCTCTCAACAGTATAGATGCAAAAATCCTAAACAAAATTTTAGTAAATCTAATTATACTCATTGTCATAGAGTCAAATTCTGACTCAAAGCCATCCTATAGGACAAAGCAGAACTGCCCCTATAGGGCTTCCAAGGCTGTAAATCTTTACGGAAGCAGACTACCACATCTTTCTCTTGTAGAGCGGCTGATGGATTTGAACCACTGATCTTTCAGTTAGCAGCTAAGTGCTTAACTACTGCGCCACCAGGGCTCGTCAAATATAATTATAATAATACATAAAAAGCATGTGCAGTTTTTAAAAGCCCAACAACATGATTTGATATGCAGTCAACTTTGAACCACTGTTGTACATGGTATAAGATGCCATCACCTAGGAACATAATAGCAAATTTCCAATTGAAATGTTAATTTGGAAGTTTGATTTTTCATAGTCATTTCACATTATGTGGGAAGAGTCTTAACTTTGAAATCAGACTGACCTGGGGTAGAATCACATTTCTATAATTTACCATCTGTGTGATTTTGAATAAGTTAACCATGTCTGTTAGTGTCAGTTTCTTCATTTTTAAAATAAGAGTAGCTCTCCATTTATAATAGCATCAAAGAATAAAATATCTAGGAATAAATCTAACCAGGGACATGAAGGACTTATACAATGAAATTATAAAACATTGTTGAAAGAGATTAAAGAAGACTTAAAGAAATGGAAACATGTTCCATGTTCATGGATTGGAAGACTTAATATTGTTAAGACGTCAATACTACCCAAAGTGATCTATAGATTGAACACAGTCCTGATCAAAATTCCAATAGCCTTCTTTACAGAAATAGAAAAACTAATCCTCAACTTTATATGGAGTGGCAAGGGGTCCGAATAGCTAAAACAATGTTGAAAGAGAACAAAGTAGGAGAACTCACATTTCCTGATTTTAAAACATACTATACAGCTACAGTAATCAAAACAGCCTGGTACTGGTATAACAATAGACACATAGACCAATGGAATAGAATTGAGAGTCCAGAAATAAACTCACACATCTATGGTCAACTGATTTTTGACAAGGGTGCTAAGGCCATTCGATGGGGAAAGAAGAGTTTCTTCAATAAATGGTGCTGGGAAAATTGGATTTCCACATACAGAAAAAATGAAACAGGATCCATGTCTCACACCAGACACAAAAAAAATTCAGAGTGGATTGAGGACCCAAACATGCAAACTAAAACCACAAAATTCTTAGAAGAAAAAGCAGGGGCAACACTGTCAGGCCTAGCTTTAACAATGGATTATCTAATATAATAACAAAAGCACAAACAGCAAAAGACAAAATAAATAAACGGGACGCCATAAAAATGAAAAACTTTGGTCATCAAAAGACTTTACCAAAAAAGTGAAAAGACAAGCTACCAACTGGGAGAATATCTTTGGAAACCATATATCATATAAGAATCTAATAACCAAAATATTTATAAAACTTTGACAACTTAACAACAAAAAGACAAATAACCTAACCATGGCAAAGGACTTGAATAAACATTTCACCAAAGAGGACATTCAAATGGCCACCAAACACATGAAAAGATGTTCGGTGAGATGCAAATCAAAACCATAATGAGATACCATTTCACTCCCACTAGGATGGCTAAGGAGCTCTGGTGGCACAGTGGTTAAGAGCTTGGCTGCTAACCAAAAGTTCAGCAGTTCGTGCTTACCAGCCCCTGCCGTCATGCTAGTGGGATCCCTTAGGCTTTTTATTTGTTTTCTTTTCTCGGCTTGGAAGCCCCTTCTAGCCAGGCAGTACTGCGCAGCTTGGGAGCTACTCCTACAGTCTGTGCATCCATGCAGTGGGATCCCTGGGGGCATTTCTTTTTTCTTATTTGTTTGTTTGTTTTCTTTTCTTTTCTCTCTTTTTGTCTTTCTTCATTTCTTACTTTCTCGTCTCTCTATACTTACCTTCTCTTCCTCTCTCCTGAATATCTCGTGCTGTGTGACATCTCTACCCCTTCTAAGCAGGCTGTACTTCATGGCCTGGGAGCGACTTTCCCAGTCCTCTCAGGGGCACTGGTGGGATCCCTGGGGGCTTTTCTTTTTTCTGATTTTTATTTATTCATTTTTTTTCTTTTATCCTTTTTCTTTTTCCTTGTTGTTTTTCTCCATTTCTCAGTCTCTCATCTTTC
Organism: Dugong dugon; assembly: GCA_030035585.1. Lineage (NCBI taxonomy): Eukaryota > Metazoa > Chordata > Mammalia > Sirenia > Dugongidae > Dugong > Dugong dugon. Next base: position 13,119,061 of record CM057472.1, on the reverse strand, counting down.
CACTTCAATGGCAAGCTCCCTTAGCACTCTTTTTTCTTTGTTTGTTTGTTTATATATTTTTGGCTCCTGTTCCTCTCTCTTCTCTGTCCTCTTTCCCACACCCATTTTAGCTCCATACATCACAGTCTCTCCCTTCCTTCTTGCCTACATGCACAATGCACTGAACATCACACCCCCAAGCAGCACAGGCACAGCCTACCAGAACCTGCCCTGCACTGATTCCTGCCCCCACCTCCCGTTTTTGGTTTTAAACTTTAAACCAAAAATATCCTCTGAAGTCTTCTTAAAACCAATAATTGTTTAGCTTAACTGGTAAAAAGGAGTCTTCCCTGAGCATTATGCTCTTTTAAGAACTATCTACATGTGATCAAATTGACAACAGCAACTTGAAAGATTAGACAGGAACCTTAGGGGGTAGTGAATTTATGTTAATGGGGGAGGAACAACTCAGAAAAGGAGAATGATAATGGTTACATAATTCAAAGAATGTAATCAATGTCACTGAATTGTACATATAGAAACTGCTGAGTTGGTGTATGTTTTGCTGTGTATATTCTGAACAACAAAAGTAACACTAACTATTCCATAATATTGGTTTGTGGAATTAATGAATTAATAAATACTATATGGTCAATATGTTGGGCTGACACCCTGAAGCATCCTCAAAACTTAGAATAAAATCAGTAAGACCTAAATAAAAGGAGTGAGGTCAGACATCAATAGAAATGACACATTCTTGAGAATTATCTGTGAATGTGTAATAGACAAGTTTCAGAAACGCCACAGATCAATTAAAGTGTCCTGAGTGTATTGTGGTTTGGTGTCCTGGTGGTGCAGTAGTTAAAGAGCTTGGCCAGTAACCAAAAGGTCAGCAGTTCAAATCCACCAGCTGCTCCTTGGAAACCCTATGGGGCAGCTCTACTCTGTCCTATACAGTTGCTGAGTCGGAATGGACTAGATGGCAATGGGTTTGGTTTTTTGGAGTGTATTGCAATGACTGGACTGGGATTACAAGTAAATTTATAATAGCATGTGTCTTAGTCATCTATTGCTGCTGTAACAGAAATATCACAAGTGGATGTCTTTAACAAAGAGAAATTTATTTCTTCACAGTCAAGTAGGCTAAAAGTCCAGATTCATGGCATCAGCTCCAGGGGAAGCCTTCCTCTCTCTGTTGGCCTTCTCATCAATGTTCCCCAGGACTAGGAGCTTCTCCGTGCAGGGACCCCAGGTCCAAAGGGCGTGCTCTGCTCCCGGCACTGCTTTCTTGATGGTATGAGGTTCCCCCACTCCGCCCCTCATTCTGCTCACTTCTTTCTTTTGTATCTCAAGAGATTGCCTTAGAACACAATCCCGTCTTGTAGACTGAGCACAACTGCCACCCGTCCTCCCTCATTAACATCGTAGAGAAAGGATTTACAACACTTAGGAAAATCAGGCAATACTGGGAATCATGGCCCAGCTAAATTGATACACACATTTTTTGGGGGACATAATTCAATCCAAGACAGCATATGAAGAAAAAAATTTGCTAGCGGAAGGGATAGTTGGTCTCCAAAGTCTTCCTGGAAAGACGGCTCCCTGACTCAAGGGCACGAGAAGCCAGCCCACTAACAGATGTGAAGGCACCAGGCTACTGAACTGGTACTGAAGCAGGGTGGCAGCAGTCATTAGAACAATCCAGCACCCCCAGCCCCACCCTTCTCTGGCTCATGCTCACCAAGTAACTTTGTGACACTTCGACTTTCATGCAGGTTTCCCCACAGTGTTGTGTCTGTGGAGATCTAAAAGCCATAGGACCAGGATCTTGGCCAGCTTACTTCCCCCAGTGCCTTGGACATGCTGGTAAGGATTCTCAGTTACTTTTTGTAATGTTCATCTTTTTCTCCCACCCAGTCTAGGCAGGTTATGTGGCAGTAAGTAGGAAAAAGGAGGCTTTGACAATTGAGGTTTCTGGGGTGGCTGCTACATGATTTATCAGTGTGTTGGTCGGTGGCTGTGTGATGACTTCTCAGACTTACCAAATACTAGCATTTACCTCTTCTGAAGAAAAACAGATCCATTATGAGATGATTTAATTTTTATATGGCCACTTATGGCTCTTTCTCTTATGTTTTAGAGAAAATCTTTTATCAAACTCCTTTTCCTTCTCCTTTTCTAGTTCTAAGCTTCTCTTTTCCTTCTCTCTGATCATGTCTCATTATCTCCCAGGAATGAAGTCCCAACATCACATACTTCCATCACTTTGCTTTTCTGTCACACCATGCTTTTTCCCACCCTCACTCAGAATGCCTATCACTTGGTCTCTATGGATATCTCTTTCTTCATAGTTCAGGTCCCCATTTCATTGTCTTCTGTTGAATAATGTCCACTTCCTGTTCATCTCTATGACATGCTGAGTTTAACCACAGTCACATCATGCCAGAAAGACTAGACCATGACCCATTAACAAAATATTATTTATTCTTCATGGAACAAAATGAGAGGAAGTTTTCCTGAAGGGTTGTTGTGTTAATTTCTACCTGTCCCAGACCAATAGACCAGTTGACCTTTGGAAGGTGAGATGAAACTTCTCCCTTTCACCTCATTCCTCTCACCATGACAGCCTTAAAAGAAAAAAAAAACAAAAAACCATTGTCAAGTTGATTCTGACTCATAGCGACCCTATAGGACAGAGTAGAACAGCCCCACGGGGATTCCAAGGAGCAGATGGAGATTCAAACTGCCAACCTTTTAGTTAGCAGCCAAGCTTTTAACCACAGCACCACCAGGGCTCCATGACAGCCTTTAAGGGCTGGCAAAATAAAGATGTAGATTTTGTTCTGTTGGATCAGTATTGTTTGCATTTAATTATCCTTGTGCTCTCCAGCTTGGGTAGTTAAGTCAACTACATTGATTTCATTTCCAGTGCGCACAGAGGACAAAACCATATGGGAAAGTGCATGACAGAATTCCTTTCCTGAAAGAGATGACAGTCTGTGGGGAAGACCCCTCAAGAATACACACAGCAACCCAAATGACAGAAAAGCAGAATGGAGCTTCACCTTTACTGCGTGTATACGTGTGCTCTCCAAAGCCAGCCTGGGATAGAAGCTAAGATCACAGGCTCTGGAGTTAGTCTTTTGGGTTGGAATCCCAGTTCCGCTATTTACTGTCTGATTTTAGACAACCATTTAATAAGCCTCTTCTCTGTAAGACAGGGATAAATATAGTCCCTACCTCATAAGGTTGTCAAAAACCAAACCAAATCCGTTGCCATCTAGTCAATCCCAACTCATAGTGACCCTATAGGACAGAGTAGAACTGCCCCATAGGGTTTCCAAGGCTGTAAATCTTCACGGAAACAGACCATCACATCCATCTTCCATGGTGGGTTTCAACTGCCAACCTTTTGGTTAGCAGCCAAGCGTTTTATCACTGTACCACCTGGACTCCTTCATAGGGTTGAAGTGAGGATTAAATCAGATAATATATATGAAGTGATTAGCATGGTACTAATAGTAATAGCTAATGTCTCTTGAGCGTTTACTATATGCCAATGTGGTAGGCTGAATAATTGCCCTTAACAATATCCAAGTCCTAATCCCTGGAACTTGTAACTGTTTGTTTATATGGCAAAAAGAGATTTTGCAGATGTGATGAAGCTAAGGATCTTGAGACAGGAAGTTATCCTGGATTATCCAGGTGAGTCCTAAATGTAATCACAGTGTCCTTATAAAAAGGAGGTGGAGATTTTACCACAGAAGGCAGTGTGACGACTGAAGTAAAATGCTGGCCCTGATGGAGGAAGAGGCCACCAGCCGAGGAATGCAGCTCCAGGAGCTGGAAAAGCCAAGGAAATGGATTCTCCCCTAGAGCCTCCAAAGGTGCCCTGCCGACACCTTGATTTCAACTCACTGACACTGATTTCAACTTCTGACCACCACAGCTGTAAGAAAATAATAACTGTGTGTTGTTTTAGGCCACCAAGCTTATAGTAACTTGTTAAAAGTGGCCACAGAAAACAAATACAGCCAGGCACCACTCTGAAGGGCTCCCTTGTATTAGTTCATCCAATTCTCACTCTTTCCCACTTCCTGATTGATAGTGGGGAGGTATATTTAAGCATCATACTTACCACTCTCCCTTCTGTGGCTGACTCCACTACACACACTACACACACTCTGTACCCATGTATGCAGAATCTTCCTGCCTCACTTTATTCTGGACCAGGGAGGGGTCTGAGGAGCCTTAAGCCTAGAGTTTTCCCCAAAACTGCCCTATGACCACCCAGGGCCTAGAGTAAGATAGAAAGAAGTTGCAACGGAAGAGAAATAATTATTTTTTTATTTATTTGTTTAGTAAATCTGGATTTTCATATTAGGTTAGGATGATACAACTGTATTCACCTTAATGTGGGTAATGGTACAAGATGATCTGTCTTAGACTTTACCCATCAAGTTTCATTGAAAGGCAACTTTCCTAAAGCGATATCCCTAGTATGAACCCAGACAGTAACGTGCATGCGCGCACGCACACACACACACACACACACACACACACACACACTCATCATTCATGGCTAGATCTCCCAGAAAAACCTGTCCTTTATGTGGTTTGTGGGAAAGACAGACAGCAGCAATAGTGTTCTCTTCTCATAGCTCTCTGCCTCATGATTTTGTTTCAAAAGAATCCTCCTAACGTATTTCACCGAGGCTGTTGCCTGGTGATTTCCGATGGCAGATTTGGGATTGAATGCTGGCTTTGCCTTGGGTAACCTCTCTGTTCCCCAGTTTTTTCATTTGTAGAAAATGGGATGACAATACCTACTATCAGGATTGTTTTAAGGATTAAATGAGATGATATAAGTGAAAGTATCCTGGACATGGCAATCATGATTCCTGGCATGCCCACAGCCCCTGCTGGGAGGAGAACTTAGGAAGCCATATTGCTCCATAGTTGAATGGGTGAGCTTCTCATACCCAAGATCAGCCAAATCTGCAGGCTGGTCAGTAACTAACGATGCAGCTTGATGCAGAAAGTTCTGCCTAAAAGGTAAGGTAGTAGCAGGTTGCTCTCCAGGATCTGAAATGGGAAATAAGGAGGGAGTCAGGCAGTTAGGGGCAGGAACTGAGGCTAAAAAGATGTAAAGAAGGAAGAAGAGGTGGGGCTAGAAACAAGTTGTAGTTATTGAGTAGGGCTAAGTTATGAGGAAGCATAAACTATAAGTAAGCAAAGTGGTGAGGTCAAGAAAAAAATATAGAATAGGTGCCAAGGAAGCCAGAAGAGGTGGTGGAACTCCCCCAACAAGCAAAGCCTGAGTAGCTGAGTCATATAAATGGCAGGGCCCTACAGTGAAGATCCATGAACTTCTGCTTTGAGATTCTAGAGTCATCTTGGAGCCAGAGGATTTCCTGTTCTTGGATTTCCATGGTTTCCTGGATTCTCCTGTTGCCACATGTAGTCTTAAAATAAATACCCAATTACTTGAGCTAGTCTGGGAGTCTTTTCCTTGTAAAATATATTAATTAAAATAAAAAATCTAAGTGGTAGTTTCATTTTTACAAATGGATCATGAGGCAGGGTTTCATAAGGAAAGCAGAATATTCCCGGCAAAGGGAAAGTCAGGAGTGAAGGCTGAGGCATTAAGACGGTATCAAGGGTGTTGGTGGGTGGGCAGAATCTGAGAGCATTTGTCAGAAGGCTGTGAGAGATCAGAACCAAGAGGTCAGGGCAGCGGGGCAAAGCTGATGAGAAGCCTGGATGCCCAAGAAGTGTAGCTTTTCTGAGTTTTTAGGGGCAGGAGGCCCTCCACAGAGGCTCTGTTGTTCTCACACCCTTGGGGTTTTGTTTTAGTGATTCACATAATCTTTAACATCTTAAAAGATCAGCCAACAATTGAATATAATAAGTCATTCAGGAAAGTAGGATGCTAACTGATTAATGATCAAAAGCCTAGTTGCTGTTATGGCAGATTCCAGCAGATCAGCCCCTTATCTTTGCCTTTCAAAAGGCTGTTTGTGTCTTCAGGGAAACTGCTTGAAAGAACCACAGAAAATGATCCAATTCCCTATCATGTTTGTCTTCGTGGGCCCGAGTCACAGGGAATTGTAGGAGAGAACCAAGTTTCCTATCTGGTGCCCTGCTGTTCCTCACTACAGATCCAAATGATGACTATGGCATTTCTGAAGTCCCTGGACACATGGATCCAGGCCAGGACTAATAAATACCACTGGGCCTGGGCCCTGGGTCAGTATCCAATCTGTTTCAGGGTTTTCCAAATTTCCTAGGCCACCCAAACCTGGGGAACAGCTTTTAGAGCAGCGCTGTCCAATAGATGTATATGATACAAGCCCTGTAGTTAATCTAAAATTTTCTAGTAACCACATAAAAAAGTAAAAAGAAACAGATGAAATTAATTTTAGTAATATATTTTATTTAACCCAATATGCCCAAATATTGTTTTAATATATAATCAATATACGTGATTATTATTCTTTTTTTTAACCAGATCTTCACAATCAAGTGTATATTTTACACTTTTATACATCTCATTTCCAACTAGCCCCATTTCCAGCACTCAACAGCTACCTCTGGACTTCTACACACCACTCTCAGCAAAAGACAGAACATCTGAAAAGAAACTCAACAAAGATAACAGAAGACCTAAAGGGCACAGTCAGCCAACTTGACCTCACCGACATATATAGAACACTCCAACAGCTGCAAAGTACCCTTTCTTTTCCTATGCACATGGAACCTTCTCCAGAGTAGACCACATCTTAGGCCACAGAGCAATCCTCAATAAGATCCAAAACCTTGAGATAATACAAAGTATCTTCTCTGACCACAATGCCATTAAGGTAGAAATTAACAACAGAAAGAGCAAGGAAAAAAAAATCAATTATATGGAAACTGAGTAACACCCTGCTTATAAACCGCTGGGTAATAGAAGAAATCAGAGATGGAATCAACAGCTACCTCTGGCTTGTGGCTACTGAATTGGATGGCACAGACCTAGAATAACTTGTCTTGCACCTTCCTTCCCACTCCACCTGCCACTCTCACTAGGTGCAGAGATAGGGCCAGGGATTTGAGGCGTGGACCAGAAAAGTTCAGGTGCCTCATTGTTGTCATGGCGATGCTATGAGTCCGCAGGGAAAAACAAAGTTGCTCCTCTTCTGAACCATCCTCATCCATTCCAGTGTCCCTCTTCTTTCTCCTCCTGGAATCAAGAACTAGTGCTCTCCAAGAATTTGCCCTATACTTTCTGGTAGCACCTACTTCACTTTGCCTTCCAGTCAGTTATTTATGTTTCAGTCTCTCCAACTAGATCGCAATTGCCTTAATGGCAGGGCTCGACTCCCTGTCATCTCTCTGTACTTCCTTCACAGAAAAAAAAGCAGTGAGCTTAGCACATAGTCATCAATAAATATTGAATGAATGAATGAATGAGATCGCCTGTATAGAGTGGATGAATGTGTATGATGTAAGCCTTTGTTTCAGTTGGCACCTACATGCAACAAGCAGGTAAAAATATGACCTGCTTCCTGATAAACAGTGAAGCCAGTCAGGGCACTGTTGGGTACCAGCATGAAAAATGAGGGAAACATTTGCCTTTATCCTCTGGGTTCTCATCTGCATGAATTCAATCCAACACATAGTTCCTGAACAACTCCCACATTCCAGGCACCATGCTGGGTGCTGTGGGAGTTGTGATGAGTAAGAAATAATCCTTGCCCTCAAGTCACTTACAATCTAGTAGGGGCATATGACAGGTGTAGACAATTATTATAATTTTAGGTTGACTAACGTAAGTGCTATAAGTGGAATAAAGAGTCCTGGGGAGAGGGGACACAAAGAAGGGGTCACAGAAGAGGCGTCTTTCCGAGTTACCCTTTAACATGATGCTTGGAGGAAAGACAGGATTTGGACAGGTGGGAAAGGAGGAGGGAAAGAAACAGGGTTAAAAATTTGACAAATGAGAAGGAAACAGAATACAGTGGAGATGTGATGAAGAGACTCACTAGGACAAGGAAATGAAACGGACTCCGAAGGTAAGGGCAGGGTGGAAGAAATCACAACCGGGCGCAGGGGAGCGCCCTGTGAAGTCAGCAAGGCCACAAAGAAGAGCTCGCTGGAGCCAAGCTGAGACTCCAGGAGGAAGTGAGATAGGACTATGTCACACACATGGCCACAGAGGTGGGACTGGAGGAGCAATGAGCCTTCTGATCACAGAGGGGAATTCTAAAGAATGTGACAAACCAGATTTGAGCAAAGCCCCAGAGTGACAGAGAAAGGAAGAGAAGAGATCAGATCTGCTGGAAAGAACCATAGGTGACACAGGAGACATGGCCTATATGCCGGCCAGCAAGCACAGCCGGTTGCGGAGCTCAGAGAGGGGTCAGAACAGGAAACGAAACTCCAGCCTGGGAAATCACCCCAGAGCAGGGAGGTGGGAGGAGGAGGATGGGGACATTGCATGTTGTGACAGCCTTTCCCAAGCCACTAAAGTCAGGACCCATGCTTGAAGGTGTGGTGGTTATGTACACATCAAACAAACTGCACCCACAGCAGCAGGAAAAATTCCGCGGCTGGCACTCGGGCAGGCGTTGAAAAAGGAAAGCAGAGAGAATGGGTAACACTGATTTGCTGTCAGTTTTATTTTTCAACTCAGAACACCTATTGCATCTGAGCATTTTACTGCAAAGAAAAGGCAGACCAGGCCCTTTTGCTTTTCAGAGTATGCACACTCCGCGGTACACACCGTGAGCTCCCAAACGCAAACCAAACCCGTTGCCGTCGAGTCGGTTCCGACTCACAGCGACCCTCTAGGACAGAGTAGAACTGCCCCTTAGGGTTTCCAAGGAGCAACTCGTGGATTGGTTAGCAGCCACCAAGGCTCCGTGCCGGAGAGCTACAGGAGACTGATAATGGCTGGCATACACTGAGCGTGTGGTATGTGCTAGGGCGGATGCAGAGCACTTTTACAGATATTATCACACTTAATACCCACGATATCACCTATGGCATTATGCTACTATTTTCATCTCTCAAATGAGGAAGCAGGTTATACAGCTTGCCAAGGTCATGAAGCTATTGACTGGGGTGGGGGTGGGGGTGGGCTGGAATTTGAACCCAGGTGGGTTTGACTTAGATCCTGTGCTCTCAGTTAAAGTGTGATGGGCCCTTGGTATTGGGGCTGATGGGAGCATGGGGCAGGGGTGGGTGGGTGGGGTGACTAAGGAAAGAAATTCTTAGGTCAGGAGACTTGGTGGGGAAGTTCAGTCCCTCAGATGTGCCACAATCTGGTTAGGGCTCCTACTTATGAAAAATGAAGAGACTGGGGACCCCAGTGCAAGGAGGTGAGGGAAGGCCGCGTGTATGGAGGGAGAAAGGTACAGAACTGAAAAGAGGTGAGCTGTCTACCAGGCAATAGGAGAAGGTATGTCAATAAAGAGGTGAGGTAAAGATCTAATACTGAGATGAGGAGAAAGGCCCAGTTTTCTGGGAAGAATGGAAGGTGTAGTAATATTCATGCCAGTGAACAGTTCCCAGTATTCCAGAGGAACCACTAGCCGTAGGTCAGCTGCCAAGTTATTGCTATATAATGGTGATTTACATATGGGAGAATACTCAGCCAGGAGCTCTGTGCTGATTCTGAGAACTGCAGCTACCCTTGGATTTCCAGCTGAGCCTTTGCCTCCAGGAGAGGCACATAACACATAACTACCCCCACTGGACTTGATTAAAGGTAGGTACCAACAGAGGAGATTTGAGACAGAATGGGATTTTAAGCAAGGCATTTAAAAAGGAAAAGATGTGGAAAAATAGATGCGCATGTCCACTTGTAGGATAATCTATGTACCAGATATAATCCCCCAGAGAGTTTTTGCCAGGAGGAAGTCAAACAAAGTGGTGGGGACAAAGGGTTCACACCTTCTAAGTGCATCAACACCTAGGACTGTACGCTGAGAAGGTGTAAACTGAGCCTTATTCTCTTCCACAGCACTCTTACCATGCCCCACTCCTCATCCAAGATTTTAATGTCTCTTGCCTGAAATAATACAGGTCTCCAAGTTGCTTAAACTGCTTCTCATCTTTCTCTTCTCCAGTCTAACACAGAGATGCCAAATCTGTGCCTCTAAACTATTCTTACGTATACATCACCAATCTATAACATCCTCCCAAAAGAAAATCCAAACCTGGAAGGCTGGTACTTAAGGTCTCCCACAATTTGACTCCAACATCTCCAGGCTTGCATCTACCATACATATTTCCCTTCCCCCTAAAACTGGTCATTTCCTGCAAGTGCCAGGCACATACAAACTCTGTGCAAATTTGCATCTACCCAGACCTTCTCACCGTCACTATCCTGGTTCAGATTCTCGGGATCACTGTCTGTTTTCTGTCCCCTCAAACGCATCCTAAGTATAACCACAGATTAATCTTCATAAGCACTGATCATGTTATTTCCTTGCTCAAAAATATTAAATTGCTATTCGTTGCCTATCTAAACAGAAACTATTCAGCCTGGCAATCAAAGGACTCCATGATATATCCCTGACCTTCCTTTTTTATCCTTTTACTTTCAACATTTCTGTATACTTATATTTTAGATGTCTCATAAATAGCATATAATTATTTTTAAAATTCAAACTGTCACTGTTGGTCTTTTAAGTGAAGCATTTAGTCTACTTTTTGTTGTTGCTGTTAGGCCACTTACTTTTAAGGTAATTATTGGAATATAGTTATTTCTACTATTTTATACCTAAAAAGGGATAAAAATTTTCTTGGAAAGTAATGAGGTACAGCACATTGATGCTGCTCACTGGAAGAACTATTCCAAAATACAGCTTCTGTCAAAGACTTTTTTTAAGCTTTTGTTCAAGATCTCAACTATATAATTGTCTTGGGTAAATACATTCTTTTACCTTCAGCTACTGTATGTACATAGACTCTTGTCTTTTCCAACCCTTTAGCGAAAAAATGAAGCTGCCACTAACTCTTTGTGTCATACAGGAAATAGTACAGAACCCGGTAACTATCTAATTCCCCCATACCCACTAACCCCAATTCGAGTTTGGAAAGTACTAGTCTGATGATCATTTATCACCTAATTTTAGACAGGAACCTGAATATACTAGTAATAACAGTAATACAACTATGTAGTTTTTTTTTTTTTTGAGTGCTTACTGTCACATATTATCCTAAGCGCTTTATATGTATTACCTCATTTAATTCTCACAATTTCCCTTTAATTTAGGCATCATGATGTCCACACTTACTAGGAAACCGAGGCACAGAGAGATTAAGTATCTTGTCTAAGATTGCACAGGTAGGTAAGTGCTGAAGTTGGAATTAAGACCAACGCAGTCTGACTCCAGAGTCTGTGTTCTAAGCCACTCCCTACACAGAGATTGACATCCTCTCCACTGCAGGCAGTATGTGTCCAAGTTATCATTTATAAGCATGTTTGCTTTGGTATAATGCAGAATACAAAGTAAACAAGAAAGATAGGTGCTCCAAGAAAACATCTGTAGATTTTAATAAAACCATTAAAAGCTTCAGGTAAGTTTCCCTGGTATCCAGTAGTGACAGGATGTTACATATATCTTTGGGCCACTAGGCTTATCATTTGAGCATTTCAGGGAATAACTCATGTTAAATAGAATTTTATGCTAAATAGTATTTCTGGGAATTATTTATGCCTGGTATAATTTTATAGACTTGGAGGGCTGGACGCTTCCTTAGAGATCAGTTATTGTAAGGCACTCATTTATAGTGTTGGCAGTTACTATCTTTGGAGGTGGCATTCTAATATTCTTATTTTTTGTATTACATATTTTTATAATGCTTAATTTTTTATAAGAATACATCACACATAATCAGAAAAATCAAATTTAAAAATGGGAGTCCCTGGGTGGTGCAAATGGTTGACATACTCAGCTGCTAACTGAAAGGTACTGAAAGGTTGGTGGTTCAAGTCCATCCAGAGGCACCTCGAGAGAAAGGCCTGGTGATCTATTTCTAAAAAATCAGCCATTGAAAATCCTATGGAGCACACACAGCTCTATTCTGACACACATGGGGTTGCCATGAGTTGGAATCAACTTGACAGCAACTTTTTTTTTTTTTTAATTCTTCCCAAGACAACTCAATAGGGGAAGGCTAGTCTTTTCAACAAATGGTGGCTGAACAACTGGATATTCACATGGAAAGGAATGAATCTGGACCCCTACCTCATCTCATATACAAAAATTAACTCAAAATGAATCATAGACCATGTTAGATTAAAAGTATAAAACTCTTAGAAAAAATATAAGAGTAAATTTTGCGTTAGGCAAACGCTTCCTAGATACAAAACCCAAAGCATATGCAACAAAAGAGAATAAATAAATTGGACTTCATTAAAATTAAAAACTTTCGTGCTTCAAACAATACAATCAAGAAAATGAAAAGACAACCCACAGAATGGGAGAAAATACTTGCAAATCATATATCTGATAAGGATCTAGTTCCAGAATACAAAAGGAACTCTTACAACTCAACAATAAAAAGACAAATAACCCAATTAAAAACTGGGCAAAGGACTTGAACAGACGTTTCTCCAAAGAAGATATACACATGGCCAATAAGCATGTGAAAAGATGTTCAACATCATTAGCCATTAGGGAAATAACAAATCAAAACCACAATGAGATACCACTGCACACCCAATAGGATGATGCCTATATTCAAAAAGGTGTTGACAAGGATGTGGAGAAATTGAAACCCTCATACAGAGCTGGTGGGAATGCAAAATCATACAGCCACTTTGGCAAAGTCTGGCAGTTCCTCAAAATGTTAAACTTAGAGTCACCAAACGACCCAGCAATTCCACTCCTAGATATATATACCTCTCAAAGGAAAACATACATCCACACAAAAACTTGTACATGATATGGTCACAGCAGCATTATTCATGATAGCCCAAAGTGGAAACAACCCAAATGTCCAACCATGATGAATAAATAAATAAAATGTGGTATTATTCATACAATGGAATATTACTTGGTGTCTTAATTATCTAGTGCTGCTATAACAGAAATACCACAAATGGATGGCTTTAACGGAAAGAAATTTATTTTCTCACAGTCTAGGAGGCTTGAAGACCAAATTCAGGGTGCTAGCTCCAGGAGAAGTCTTTCTCTGTGTCAGCTCTAGGGGAGCTTCTCAGTGCACAGACACTGGGTCCAAAGGACGTGCTATTCTTCTGGCTCTTGTTTCTTGGTGGTATGAGGTCTCCATGTCTCTCTACTCGTTTCTCTCTTTTATATCTCAAAAAAGATTGGTTTAAAACACAACCTAATCTTGTAGATTGAGTCCTTCCTCATTAACATAACTGCCGCTAATCCCACCTCGTTTACATCATAGAGACAGGATTTACAACACATAGGAAAGTCACATTAGATGACAAAATGATGGACAATCACACAATAGTGGGGATCATGGCCCAGCCAATTTAACAGATTTTTGGGGGGACACAATTCAATCCATGACACTTGGCAATAAAAAGGAATGAAGTACTGATACACACTGCAACATGAACCTTGAACATACTGTGCTAAGTAATAGAAGCCATTCACAAGAGTACACATGATTCCATTCGTATAAAATATCCAGAGTACACAAATCTCTAAGAGGCAGAAAGTAGATTATTAGTTGCCTAGGGCTAGGGGTGTGGAGACACGGAATGGGGAGTGACTGCTAATGGGTACAGGGTTTCTTTTTGGGGTGCTGAAAATGTTCTAAAATTAGATTGTAATGATGGTTTCACAACTCTGCCAATATACTAAAAACCACTGAATTGTACACTTAAACAGGTGAATTGTATGATATGTGAATTATATCTTAATAAAGATGTTAAAATTTTTTAAATGGTTATTCCACTAAATTGATGCGATATGATTTAAGGTGATATTCTATTCATCATTATTAAACACTGAGGATATTTTCAGGTTGTCACTCTGTTAAGTAATAATTTGAAACCAAATACTCCATTTCATAACAAGTTGGAATTGTAGGAGAGGGCTTATTATGGAAGCAGGGTGGGGTTAGCTAGGTTTTGAGGGCTTCCTGGGGATTGGACATTTTGAATAATTCTGCAGGCTCAGGGGGCAATAAGGGCTGTCCCTAGTTGTCGGGTACCTGGCCCCAAGGCAATTAGGATAAGTGCATAGTGGCCAAGGAGTATGAGAATCTGGTAAGTGGTTGGATAGTAGACTTAATCAGCTGCTTAAAAAAAGGAACGGACTGGCTTCCAGCCAGGGACTCAAAACTGGGTCAAGACGTATTTAAAGAAAGAAAACGATATTCCAAACCTAGGGTTGATGTGGCAAATTTCCCCATAATGTCCTCAGGACCCCAGTCTCCTTCGGGTCCACTGCTTTGCTAAGCTTAGGGTGTAGTTCTTCCTCTCATGGTTCAAGATGGCAGCTATCATATCCTCGTTCTAGTTATCGGGATGGAAGAAGAGACAGAAAGAATAGGGGTAGAAAGAAAGGGGGACAAAGGGTGGGCACCAGATATCTTTAAGGAAAGTTCTCAGATACCATTTCCACTGTACATACATTGGCCAAAATTCTGTGACATTGTCATACTTAATTTAAAGGGAGACTGAGAATGTGGACTTTTATCTGGGCAGCATGTACTCAGATATAAATTAGAGGTTTTATCATCAGGAAAGAAGGGAGAAAGATATTCAGAAACAACTAGCAGACTCTGCCAGAGACTCATACCTTATCTAATGGTACAAAACACTACCAAACACTAGAGATAAAAAATAATCTGGTCACAAAGGATGAAAGAAATAATATGAAATAAAACCACACACTAAATTAAACAGTATGAGAAATGACTATGCGTAATAGTTAAAAGCATCTGAGGAAACACGTCCGCACAAAGGGTGGAGAAATAACCAAAAGTTCTAAAGGTGGAGGGAATATTTTTTGATAAGACAGGGGCCAAAGGCAATATTGATCATGTATTTTATGGCAAATAAAAAGAAACAGTTTAAATGAGCATAATTGAAATCATACTGTTTCTCACTTCCTATTAAGACAATAAACTTAACAAAACAAATAGCTTATCTTTGCCTATTTTACTTCTTCATATGCTTTCAACTCC
The DNA here is from genome assembly GCA_030035585.1 of Dugong dugon. Taxonomy (NCBI): domain Eukaryota; kingdom Metazoa; phylum Chordata; class Mammalia; order Sirenia; family Dugongidae; genus Dugong; species Dugong dugon. The sequence continues at coordinate 13,103,914 of CM057472.1, read as the reverse complement.
TGAAAGATTTATGTTATCAATTAATTTTATTGCTTTTGGCAGTATTTCAAGGCTATATATTGCATCTGGCTTTTTCTATATATACATAAAGACATAATCACTTTTGTCTGAAAACAAGTGTAGTTATGATTCACTATGTTAACACATACATACTGTGTATGTCAGAAAAATTTCCTAAATACTGAATATTCTCTTCCAAGAAATCCCAATGTACACAACTTGGTGTAAACTTATTTAATCCTTTTAATATTTAAGATCCACAAATAAGCTTGGCACCTATATAAGAAACATAGTCAACTGAATGAAACTAAGATGAAGTGTTGAAAGATAATGTTTAATTCAGGAAAAGATTACTAACATCTAGTCTTTTTCTATTAAGAAGTTCAGAAGGGTTTTACCACAGATATGAATATAAATAAAAATTATATGGGAAAAATAAAACTCTAAAATCCTGATGCTGAGGTAGTGCTAAAATTTTATATTATGAAATTAGAGTCATGGGAAAAAAGCCAGGGCCCACATACACTCAAATGAATCTAAACATTAAAAAGAAGTGTACATTTTTTAATCACCCTAGGCAAGTCACCTCTCAAGGCCTTCATTTCAGAAACCATGCACAAATGAAATCTGAATTATTAAAATGTTTTATTTCTCAATTTTAAGAGACAGAAATTACTCCATATTTTTAAAGTCAGAAACAGTAATTCAGAACTCAATTATAGCATTCTAAACTTTCTTAAATAAGATGACTAGAATCATAAAAGTTAGCATCCGCAATATTAAACCTTGAAATACATGTGATATGTATATACATATATATGTAATTAGAATGTTCATACCAAAAAAGCATTTGAGAGAGAACTTTTTATGAAGCATGTTTCAATGACAATTACTCCATAAAAGCTGTGCACTCAGAATTTGTGAACGCAATGTTAGAAGCTGAGGGAAAAATCCAGCCCAAATGCCATTACACAGAGCCAGAAAGATTCTGAATTTCCTAAAGACACATTTTGAGGAAGAAAAAGGTGAATTCTTCCCCATTTCCCCATCCCGTAGTCCCAAAGGGGAGCATTTTAAATTATGCACATCTTTGTTAATATTTTATAGAAAATACTAGTGCCCAGATATAAAGACAATTTAACTTAGTATTTCCTCTTCAATTTGTTTTTTATAGCAGACATGTTAATTTCATTTTGAACGTGGTATGCTAAATATCCTGAGCTTCCAGGAATGAAGTCATGTAGCTCTCCAAGGAATTTCTTCATGGCATCAATTGATATATAACCTATAAAATAAAAAAAATAGATATATTTAAGTCCTATCATGCTATCTATTTTCCAGGGTTTTTAAGGTTTCTAAAGAATTTTTTTTTTTTTAAAGAAGTGAAAAGAAATAATAACAATGAGAAGACAGAAGATTCTCCATGAAACCCAATAATTATCAGGGAATTCCACCCCACCCCCCACCCCTCGCCTCTTTTAAGACACAAATACTTGATTAATCACTTTGGCTATTGAGAGTGTGATATCCAGGTTGGGGCTGCAGCATAGAAGTACCTAGGTCATAATGACTGGGAAGTGTGTCTGGCTTAGGGTATAATTACTTAGAACTATTATCCAACTATCTACTAACAGCACACACTGCTCATCTTCTCTAGGAGAGCAGTCAACACTTTCCTGCATGGCCAACACTGGAATAACATTGTTTCACACAAAAAAATTAATGGGAAAATCTGTATTATTGTTTAGTCAACAAAGGGTATGAGTGTAAATAATTTTGATGTCATTAATAATCTAAAATAAATATGAGGAGTATCAAAAGGAACACCTAGAGTGGGAAAAGCTTAAGGACTCAATGACTTTAAGCAACACTAACTTGATAGCAGTTGCTCACTATTTGAAAGATTATATTTTATGTGTAATGTTAAGTGTTTGTTGTTTATACTAAAACTGAAACCTAATTTAAAAGTAAATACCATATTAAAGATATAATCAGTTCAAGGATGACTGAATTTAGAGAAACTCCACCATCAAGATCAACAGTGTATCTATGCATACAGTTTGATTGTTTATAATAGTAAATAAATTCAGTTAATATATTAACTGTGAATCTAATCATATAAAATTGATTAGTATCTTTAAAGACATTTTAATCATAGTCATTTACTTTAGAGGATCTCTTGAAGCACTACTGCTATACTCCACATTAGTTCACAATCTTTGCCTAATGGCTAAGTTTCTGGGTAAAATAAACTAGTGCAGAAAAATAGTAAAGCTTAATTAATTGCACATATATACTGTGTGACGTTTCTAAAAACATGTGTGAGGAGAATAGAAATAACAGCTGTTGTTGTTAAGTGTCATGGAGTCAGTTCACAACTCATAGCAACCCTATGTATAACAGAATGAAACATTGCTTGGTCCTGTGCCATCCTCACAATAGTAGGTATGTTTGAGCCACTGTGTCAATCCATCTCATTGAAAGTCTTCCTCTTTTTCGCTGACCCTCTACTTTACTAAGCATGATGTTCTTCTCCAATGACTGGTCCCTCCTGATAACATGTTCAAAGTAAGCGAGACAAAGTCTTGCCATTCTTGCTTCTAAGGAGCACTCTGGCTATTCTTCTTCCAAGACAGATTTGTTCATTCTTCTGGCAGTCCATGGTATATTCAATATTCTTCGCAAATACCATAATTCAAATGTGTCAATTCTTATGTCTTCCTTTTTCATTGTTCAGCTTTCACATGCATATGAGGCAACTGAAAAGCCCAGGCTTGGGTCAGCCACACCTTAGTCATCAAAGTGACATCTTTGCTTTTTAAGATTTTAAAGAGGTGTTTTGCAGCAAATTTGCCCAATGCAATACATCATTTGATTTCTTGACTGCTGCTTCCATGGGCATTGATTGTGGATCCATGTAAAATGAAATTCTTTGCAACTTCAATATTAACTACTACATCAATAAAAATACTACTGTGAAGGACGGGACATTTATAGCATCAGAAATGGGTTATAGCAGCAGTTTGAAACAGTTATGACTTTAGGTTGAAATCGAAAGAAACGTAATTTAAACTAGCTTAAACAAAAGGGGAATTTACTGGACATTGACATGTCAACTAAGCTGTGAGGAAAGCAGGCATATTGCTGAACCTTAGGAGTAACTGAACCAGCTATCATGGCTCTCTCACGGGTCTCAATTTTTTTATCTGCATGTTAGCTTCATTTTCCTCTCTTGAGGCAAGTTGGCTTTCTTTACATGGTAGAAAACATGGCTACTCATAGCCCCCAAGTTTTATGTCTTAGAACCATATTAACTGAACAAGAATGACTGGATTCACTGGTTCCATGTGTAAAGATCCAGAGAAAGAAAACTGTGAATAGTTGGGTGCCGTCGAGTTGGTTCCGACTCATAGCGACCATATGTACAACAAAACAAAACACCGCTCGATCCCGTGCTATCCACACAGTCATTTTCATGCTTGAGTCCATTGTTGCAGCCACTGTGTCTATCCATGTCGAGGGTCTTCCTCTTTTTTGCTGACCCTCTGCTTTACCAAGCATGATGTCCTTCTCCAGGGACTGGTCCCTCCTGATAACATGTTCAAAGTAGATGAGATGAAGTCTCGCCATCCTCACTTCCAAGGAGCACTCTGACTGTATTTCTTCCAAGACAGACTTGTTCGTTCTTTTGGCAGTCCATGGTATATTCAGTATTCTTCATCAACACCATAATTCAAAGGCATCAATCCTTCTTCAGTCTTCCTTATTCATTGTCCAGCTTTTGCATGCATATAAGGCAACTGAAAACACCATGGCTTGAGTCAGGTGCACCTTAGTCCTTAAAGTGACAACTTTGCTTTTAAACACGTTAAAGAGGCCATTTGCAGCAGATTTGCCCAATACAATATGTCATTTGATTTCTTGACTGCTGCTTCCATGGGTGTTGATTGTAGATCCAAGTAAAATGAAATCTATCACAACTTCAATCTTTTCTCTGTTTATCATGATGTTGCTTACTGATCCCGTTGTGAGGATTTTGATTTCATTATGTTGAGGTGTAAGCCAAACTGAAGGCTGTGGTCTTTGATCTTCATCAGTAAGTGCTTCAAGTCCTCTTCACTTTCAGCAAGTAAGGTTGTGTCATCTGCATATTGCGGGTTATTAATGAATCTTCCTCCAATCCTGATGCGTGGTCTTCACATAGTTCAGCTTCTCAGATTATTGGCTCAGCATACAGATTGAATAGGTATGGTGAAACGATACAACCCTGACACACACCTTTCCTGACTTTAAACCATGCAGCATCCCCTTATTCTGTTCAAACGACTGCCCCTTGGTCTATATACAGGTTCCTCATGAGCACAATTAAGTGTTCTGGAATTCCCACTCTTTGCAATGTTATCCATAATTTGTCATGATCCACACAGGTAAACATCTTTCTGGTATTCTCTGCTTTCAGCCAAGATCCATCTGACATCAGCAATGATATCCCTTGTTCCACGTCCTCTTCTGAATCCGGCTTGAATTTCTGGCAGTTCCCTGTCGATGTACTGCTGCAACTGCTTTTGAATGATCTTCAGCAAAATTTTACTTGTGTGTGGTATTAATGATATTATTCACTCCCAAAGCAACTGTTGTGAAGGGCCAGTGCAGTCACTAGAGGGATGTGGGGGTGCGCACTGCACTCTCTGACACTGTCAGAGGTGGTGACACCAAAATGACCCCAGGATCTGTGGCAGCACCCAGAGGAGGTGCTGCCAAGGTAGTGGAGTCACTAGGGTTGGTGTTACCCATCACCAGCGAGGTAACTTGTCACATCCCACCTCCCCTTACCCCCGCTTCACCAGACAGTCAGGGTGCAAGCAGCTGGGCGGCAGCATCCACCATTGGGCAGAGAGAAGGGTCTCCACCTTGGTCAGTGGGAGAGGGGAGGAGGAGCTGCGTGGAGCCGTGGGGATGGGGCTGGGACAGGCGGGGTGGGCCAAGCGGCACCAGTGCTGGGCTCTGTGTGGAGGTAGGCCAGGCCATTCCACCCATGGGGGGGTTAAGTGAAACCATAAATCACTGCACTGGGTGACACCAACCCTAGTGATGCCACTGTGAAGGATGGGGCAGGGGCAAGGTCATGTTTTATAAAATGACTGTTTTTGTTATCCAGATGAATTGGGAAGAAGAAAGAAGAGTTCCTTGTGAAAGGCATTCTTGGCAGACAGTCCTATAGGTGTCTGTGATAGCCTCCCAGATGGCTCCAAATGAACCCTGCCTCCTGGTATGCACTTGTGTAGTCCCCTTCCACATTGTGCTAGGGTTGTTCTATATGATGGCACATCACTTCTGAGATCAGGGTATAAAAAAAGACTGTGGCTTCTGTCTTGGGCACACACTTTCTCTCTGGAATTTCTCACTCTGGGGAAAGCAAACTACCACACCGTGAGCATCTCTTATGAAAAGGCCCACTTGGCGAGCAGTTGAAGCCTTTGTCCAAAAACCAGCAAGGAGCCAAGGCCTGCCAACAACCACATAAATAAGCTTGGAAGTGGATTTTCCAGCTCTGGTTTCACCTTGAAATGACTGTAGCCCCAGCTGACAACTTGACTGCAACCTCATTAGAGACTCTGAGACAGAACTACCCAGCTAAGATGCTCCTGGATTCCTAACCCTCAGAAACTATGAAATAATACATGTTTGTTGTTCTAAGTTGCTAAGTTTTGGAGCAATTTATTACACAGCAATAGATAACTAATATAGTATCTATTATAGGTTTCCAAACTTTTAATTATCAGAATCCTTTGGCTTGAAATTTTTGCCTGCAAGATATTTACAATTATTACTAATTGTTTTCTTACTTTTAATAATCACACATGTCAATAAGAACTTCTTATGAGTAATAACCAGTGATATCATACTGAGGGAATTTACTTCCAGTCAAAAGGAAAAAACAAACAAAGCAAACCCCTTGATATTTTAGGGGACATTTGGCAATGTCTGGACATATATTTGGTTGTCACAATGTGGGTGAGGGGTGCTACTGGCATCTAGTGGGTAGAGCCATGGATACTGATAAGCATCCTACAATGCACAGGAATGAACCCACAACAAGGAATTATCTGGCCCAAAATGTCAACAGTGCTGAGAATGAGAAACCATGTTCTAGGGCATAACTCCAACCTGTATTTACTATAGGCAAAGACCTCAATTAATTCCATTTTCAGAGATTTAAGTCATTAAGTTTAATCCAACCTATAAGGGGAAGAGACAAAAATTGATACCACAGCTCCAATTAGAACTCTTACTCACTAAATGTTTAATTAACACAAGCTGACTTTTCCAACAAGAGTTATTCCTTCCTGTACAGCAGATGGCATAATAAAAAAGGGAAGTAGTTGTCAATTCACATCTAAATTAAAGACAAAGAATTATCTAAAAAATGAAACTTTATTCCAAGAAAATACTATTAAAATATTTAATGTAGAAATACAAAGAAAGGAAATAATTATTCAACTGAGCAGATGAAAAGATCAGGAAATTTTACTTTAGTTCTACCTATAAAACCAACAACAGGTTACTACAGGTTAAAATTATACTTTAAAAATTCTGATTAATGATTATTTCTAGTTTTTTTTAGTTTGTTTTTAAATAACACTGTCATTTTTTTGAACAATTTCTTTATCCAGCAATGAAACACAGAGCAGCATTGTTACATGTACTAACCTAAGTATATGTCTTTATTATATGGTTAATATTAATATTTATCATTGCTCTTTTTAATATGTTATTAAACATTTGGTTAGTTCAAATGAACATTACTTTGTAACTGGTACAAAATCTAATACTAGTAATATCTCACAACCATGGTTTAAGGTACCTGTATTTTATCTGAATATTAAGGCCTAGGGATTTTAGACAAGTAAGAACAAATTGGGGCAGCAATCTTAAGATTTAAGTACTTCTACTTAGTTCATTGGAAACCCTGGTGGTGTACTGGTTAAGAGCTAGGGCTCCTAACCAAAAGGTTGGCAGTTTGAATCTACCAGCCACTCCTTGGAAACTCTGTGGGGTGGTCCTACTCTGTGCTATAGGGTCACTATGGGTCGGAATCGACTCGGTGGCAACGCATTTGGTGTTTTTTTTTTTTTACTTAGTTCGTTATCCTTTGCTCCTGAGAGTCCCAGGACTGATTTTTCTACTGTCATGGCTGGGTAGCAGTTTTCTTTGATTTCTCCAAGACTCAGCCCAAAACTACACATTAAAAGTTCTTTATTAAGTGCTTTTCTAAAGGCTATTTTCTATTACTCAAATGAACAAGAAGGAAAAGAATGATAAACAAATGGCTAGAAGAAATGATTAGAAGGGATAGTGATATCAAAGAAGACAGTAATTTGTAGACTAGTTGTAAGAAGTAGTTTTGATACTGCTAAATGAAGAGGAAAATGATAAATACATAAATAATGTTCAAAAACCTATACTTATAAAATTGCTGTATTAAAAAAATTTTTTTAACCTATTTTTTTAAACTGTTACCAATGACCCCACTGAATACTGTCCAGATGAAAGTATTCACTCAGCACTATCCAAATTCTAGTGGCCACTTTTCAACTGGTTTCCTTGGTTCTAGCCCCTCAATGTCAGTCTCAGTCGTCTTCTCTCTTTGTGTAGGGCACTAAGGCGGGAAACCCAAACACTGAGTCCATGAACACCTGGGTGATCTATGAATGGGCTCCTGAGCATCTGTGAGCCTTTAAAATTATACATAAAGCTTGTGTATGGGGGGTGTGTGTGTGTGTGTATGCTAGAGAAAGGGCCTATGTTTCATCAGATTCTCAAAGAAGACTATGATTGGGGTTGTCCGTATAGTTTATCTTCCAAATTGGGGCACTGCAGAGTAAAAAACTGATGCCAGGGTAAGGGCACAAACTGGGACTGACTCAGGTAAACAGGGACATGTGTTCACTCTACCCTCAGACCACTATTTTAGCACAGAAAATATGGGGCTTATCATTGGGTCAATTTTGCAGTTTAATTTATTTAATATGTGAATGATGTCTCCTCCATTACTGTGTATAATAAAGGGGCCTCTATTTGCTAGGCATTTGAAGTATAACAACAGTTTCATTCTACATCATGTTCCCTTGTTACTTCCCTATCTGAGTTTACTCTAAATTTTATTTTGAACTACCTGTTACCATGTTGTTCACTGGGTAATTCTGAAGAGGGAAGTACATCTGCTTTTCTACAACTGGAGTTCTTTTAAAATGCTCTTCTGTGCTGTAAAATGAAACATACAGAAAGTTACATTTATATATATATTTTTTCTTGGATTTGCCTTATAAACAAGAAATTTTTCAAGGCAATATGTATAGTAATTTAACTGTTCTTTGATCAGACATCAGTCTTATGGGGTAAAAATGTTAAATGTGAACTTCTTTTGTGTTTTTAAGCAATCCAAGGCCCATATAAATATTTTTGGTTTTGTTGGCCACATCACAAAACAAAAAATTATTGAGCATGTAAGAGGCCTGGGTCTTTTTCTCAATATTCCTGAAAGTACAATAATTCAATAATACCTCGTGATTAGATAAAATACACACACACACATAATCTTAAATACGCCACAAGGAAAGTATAGTAGAATCCATTTTAAATGATCAGAGATTTTTTTTTTTTTTTTAAATTTAGCATTCAAATAACTGGAACTCTATTAACTGATACTTCCATACTTTACCACAAGTAATAAATGATGTCTGGGAAAACTATGAGGTACAATAAGATTCTGAAGTGACTTCTGAATTAGAAAAAAAAAGTTGAATTATGCTTAGTGTGGTTGTGTAATATAATTATATTCTAATTTTTTTAAAGCTAAGCAGTTTTTACCTAGAATATTCTCTTTTCTGACTGTGCCAAATAACAATGTTTACTATATTTAGACTACATATAACCAATAGATAGCTGATAATGTGATCTAATACAATTGCATAAAAATAAAAAACCCAATAATTTAAAAACTGGAGTCCTCCTGAAATTTATTATTTTTTCAAAAAGGTTTAAAATTACACAGAATGGTAGTAGAATGCTTTATTTTCAGTTAAAAAAAATAGATTTTATTTAAACTCTTTCAAGAGAACCTATAGCTCAGTTGGGTGAGATGCTACAAATAAAGCAAGTTAGTGCTCCCATAAATGTCAGGGACTAAAAAAGGATACTAATTATAATACTATGTATTATTTAACCTGGCTCTAAAAGCTCTGGCCAAACAATGAGAGATGGGGCAGGGGAGGAAGAGATACCTACTGAAAAGGAAGAAGGAATGCTTTCATTATTTACACATGATATGCTTTATGCACCCTGAAAAACCAAGAATCAAATGAAATATTCTTAGAATTTTAAAGAATTCCAAGTGGGTAGATATCAAACAAATACCCCCAAAATCAATAACCTTCATATATACCAGCTATAACTAATAAAAAATAAAATGGAAAAATTCATAATAACAATAGAACACAGAAAAATCTAGAAAAACCACAAGAAATCTGTGAGTCTATATGCATAAAAATAAAAAAATTTACTGCTAGAAAAGAAAACAAATAATGACCAAAAAATGCATCCTCCTGGATAGGAATATTGAAAATTACAAAGATTATCAATTCTTCTCAAATTTAAGTTTAATACAATTCTCAATAAAATCTAGGATTTTTTTTTGTACTTAAAAATTTTTTAATTGCCAAGAAGATGTGCAAAACTTGGACATTTATATAATCCTATGGAGGGCTGACCACACAATTGTGTCGATGCTTGGATATTTCTCCACTGTTGCTGTTGTTAGTTGATATCCATTCAATTCCAACTCATGGTGACCCCATGTATGTCAGAATAGAACTGTGCTCCATTGGGTTTTCAAGGCTGTGACCTTTCAGAATCAGATCGATAGGTCTTTCTTCAGCAGAGGACGCAGCGATGGGTGGAGCGAATCAGGAAGGAAATCAGCACCCAGACCCAGACCCTATTCCGATGCTACAAGTCCAAAAAGAACCGTGTCACCTCCTGTTTCCTGGCTGCCTTCTAGAATTTTCCCTCCCCAGTATGCTTTCTCGGCCACCATCTTGCTGCCCAAATCACATATAAGCCCTGCTTCCCGGTAGCTCGGGAAGCCGGATCTAAGGAACTTCCTCCCGGCTCCATGCTCTGCGCGTTGCAATAAAGTTACTTTCTCTTTCTCGGAGACTGATGTCTAGACCATTAGCAGGTCTGAGCATCTGGACAACGATCCACCTTCTCAGGTTTGGGAACATTTTTACGTTCCAGGTGGGAGACCAGGGTTCCATACTGATATACCCATTCCTGGCACTTCATATGGAGCAATTAGCTAACATTTCCCTTGTTTTGTTTAACCTGGAAGGAGGAGGAGGAAAACAAAGAAGGTATTGCTTGTCCTGTGTGGAAATATACTCAAAACAAATTGATAGAAGTGAATGTTCTCATATTACCTTAAGCAGTCTACTTGACTACATTGTCTAAATGATTTTAAGTTGTTTATAAAATGCAGAAAGGCAAATAAAACATATTACATCCAAACATTTGTGGAGATCTTTTGGATTTTGCTTGATTATTTTTTATTATTGGTGAGGACTGCATTTATTGGAAAATAGCCAGAATTCACACAACTGTGTTTGTCATATTTTAAAAAATGTCTGTGCTCCAGTTTTGAGTCAGTAAAATACTCCATCTTCCTGTAAGTCAGTTCAGTGGAAGAGTGTGAGTAATATTTATGGCATGCAATTCATCTCAAAGAAAATTGAAATTAGTTTACCATTGTTTTCTTTTTTTTTATTGTTGTGCTTTAAGTGAAAGTTTACAATTCAAGTTAGTCTCTCATACAAAAAGTTATACATACATTGTTTTGTGACCCTACTTGCTTTCCCTATACTGTGACAGCACACTCTTCCTTTCCACCCCAGACTTCCCGTGTCCGTTCAACCAGGTCCTGACCCTCTCTGCCTTCTCATCTCACCTCTGGACAAGAGTTGCTCATTTAATCTCATGTATCTACTTGAGCTAAGAAGCACACTCTCCACAAATATCATTTTATGTCCCATAGTCCAGTCTAATCTTTGTCTGAAGAGTTGGCCTTGGGAATGGTTTTAGTTTTGGGCTAAGAGGGCCTGGGGGCCACATCTTCCAGGGTCCCTCCAGTCTCAATTAAACCATTAAGTCTGGTCTTTTTACTAGAATTTGAGTTCTGCACCCCACTTTTCTCCTGCTCCATCAGGTACTCTCTGTTGTGTTCCCTGTCAGGGCAGTCATTGTGGTAGCCAGGCACCATCTAGTTCTTCTGGTCTCAGGCTGATGAAGTCTCTGGTTTATGTGGCCCTTTCTATCTCTTGGGCTAATACTTTCCTTGTGTCCATGGTGTTCTTCATTCTACTTTACTCCAGGTGGGTTGAGACCAATTGATGCATCTTAGATGGCCACTCGCCAGCTTTTAAGACCCCAGACACCACTCACCAAAGTGGGATGCAGAATATTTTCTTAAAAAACTTTGTTATGCCAGTTGACCTAGATGTCCCCTGAAAGCATGGTCCCCAGAACCCTGCCCTTGCTACTCTGTCCCTTGACGTGTTTGGCTGTATTCGGGAAATTTCTTAGCTTTGGTTTAGTCCAGTTGTGCTGACTTCCCCTGTAGTGTGTCTATCCTTTCCTTCACCTAAGGTAATTCTTGCCTACTTTCTAGTTAGTGAACACCTATCTCCATCCACCCCTACCATTGTACTCGTAACCATCAAAGAATGTTGTCTTCTGTGTTTAAACTTTTTCTTGGGTTTTTATAATAGTGGTCTTATACAATATTTGTCCTTTTGCAACTAAGTTCACTCAGCATAATACCTTACAGATTCCTCCATGTTATAAGATGTTTCATGGCTTCATCATTGTTCTTTATTGTTGCATAGTATTCCATTGTGTGAATATACCATAATTTGTTTATCCATTCGTCCATTGATGGGCACCTAGGTTGTTTCCATCTCTTAGATATCATGAACAATGCTGCAATTAACATGGGTGTGCGTATATCTATTCGTGTGGTGGTTCTTAATTCTCTAGGATATATTCCAAGGAGTGGGATTGCTGGATTGTATGGTACTTCTATTTCTAACTTTTTAAGGAAGCGCCAAATCAATTTTCAAAGTGGTTGTGCCATTTTACATTCCCACCAACAGTGTATAAGTGTTCCGGTCTCTCCACAACCTCTCTAGCATTCATTTTGTGTTGTTTGGATTAATGCTAGCCTTGTTGGGGTGAGATGGTATCTCACTGTAGTTTTAATTTGCATTTCTCTAACAGCCAATGATCGTGAGCATTTCCTCACATGTCTGTTAGCCACCTGAGTGTCTTCTCTGGTGAAATGCCTGTTCATATCCTTTGCTCATTTTTTAATTGGGTTGTTTGTCCTTTTGTTGTTGAGGTTTTGCAGTATCTTATAGAAAATCTAGGATTTTAGAGCTTAAGAAAAATAATTATAAATTTCACCTGAACAATGAGTTAGAAAATCTAATAGCATAAAAGTATGAGAAAAATAAATATCTAGGAATAATTTTAATAACAGAAGCACAAGATGTATATGAAGAAAATATGAAAAAATTCCTTGGGGGCCACAAAAGAGAACTTGAATTAAGTGGGGAAAAAATGCCATTTTTTGGATAGAAAGACTCAGCATCACAGATATTCTTTCTAAATTAATCTATAAATTTTTTGTAATGCCAATAAAAATAGCAACAGGACTTTTATTTTTTGGAACATGAACAAACTGATTCTAAAATTCAGATGGAAAAATAAACCAGAAAGAATAGCCAAAAATTTCTGAAGAAGAGTAAGGAAGAAAAACTAGCTCTAAATATTTGGTCATATTATAAATAATTAAAACAGAATGGTACCAGTATATGACAGATAAATGGAATAGAACAGAAAGTCCAGAAATAGACCCAAACACATACAGGAACTTAACGTACAATAAAGGTGGCATTTCAAGACAGTAGAAAAAAAGATGAATTATTCAATTCAATACCTACAAGTGGGTGGCTATATGGAAAAAAATAAAGATGGATTCCTATCTCACACTTTACACCGAGATATATTCCAAAAAGATAAAAGATTTAAATTAAAAAACAAAGAAACTATATATAAATTACACAAGTAAAAATTGTTGAACTGGCAAATGTTTTGTTATATATATTTTTACCACAATAAAAAAAATAGTAAATAAAAGAAAAAGAAACCATAGGAAAATGTTTTTATAACATTAGAATGGGAAGATTTTCCTAAGTATGACACAAAACACAGAAAGCCATTAAATACTGGTAAGTATCACTCTGTAAAATTAAAAATTCCTGCATGATAAAACCCAACACATTTAAAGTCAAAAGACAAACAACAGGATAAGAAGATAATTGCAATTTATTTCACAAAGAACTAATTTCTCCAAAAAATAAAGGGTTTCTAGCAAAACAAAACAAAACTCAACAGTAAAATGTGCAAAAGATGTGAACAAACAGTTGACAGAAAAGGAAATACAAATGGTTCTTGCACATATAAAAAGATGTTCAACCCCACACATAATAATAGCAATAGAAATGAAACTAGTGTGAGATACCATTTTACACCTATCAGATTGGCAAAGATCAAAACATTTAATAGCACAATGTTGGAAAAGGTATAGGGGAAAGTAGGGGCACCAGCCGTCCCAGTTTGCCCTAGACTGAGAGGTTTCCTGGGGCATGGGGATTTTCAGTGCTAAAACTGGGACAGTCCCAGGCAAACCAGAATGGTTAGTTATTCTAGCCCGGAAAAAGCACTTGTATACACCATTAGTAGGAGTGTAAATTGGTTTAAGCTTTATGGGGGGCAATCTGACAAGACCTATCAAAGATACAAATGTACATGCCTTTTGACATAGTAATTTCCTTTCTAGATATTATGCTGCAGATACTCACACATACATGCAAAATGGTATGATTACAAGATTATTTACTGTAATTTAATAGCAAATTAGAAATGAGCCAGAAGTCCATTAAAACAAGAGACTGATTAAATAAATTATGATAAATCCAAAACAATGGAATATTATATAGTACAAAAATGAAAAAGCTCTCTATGTTGTGATATGGAATGCTCTCCTAGGTAAATTATTAAATGAAGAAAGGCAAGGTACAGAAAAACATTTACAATTTTTTACTATTTGTGGAAAAAAGGAGAAAAGAAATAATATTTACATGAATTTGCTAGTAAATGCATCTACACGAAACTGGTAACGTCAGCTGCCTCTGGGAGGAGAATTGGCTGGCTAGGAGAAGAGGAGAATGGAGACCTTTCACAGTACTCGCTTTTACACATCTTGGATTTTGAACCATGTGAACGTATTACCGATGAAAAATAATTAAATTTTCAAAACAGAAAAATAATAAATAGGTACAAATAGCTAAGGAAAAAATTTAAAAGAAGAGGAATGAGTGTGAGACTTGCCTTCTTAGGCATTAAAACACATAAAGTTATGTAATTTAAAGGAATATTCCATTGATATAAAACTAGGTCCACAGATTAATGAAATAAAACAAATAATCTACAAACAGATCTTCATATACATAAAAACACTATATGACCAAAAAAAATCACAAATCAGTAAGAAATAGATTTATTATTTTAAAAAACTGATAGGAATTGCTTATTTGCAAAACAAATAAAAATAAATTTAGATCTTCACCTCATACCATACAACAAAACAAATATCTACAGAGTATAAAAACTGAAACTACCAAAAAGATAGAAAAAAATTAGCTGACTACTTGCTCTCTGAATGAGAAAGGGCTTTTTTGATAATAAAAATAGAAGAAATTATAAAGGAAAAGTGATTAATGATGTAAAAATTAAAAGCTTGGAGTTCTCAAAAAATACAAACCAGACAACAAATTAAGGATACAATATGACACAAATATGGCAAAAGGATAATATAGCTATTATACAAAGATGTCAGACAAGTTGGTAAGAAAAACAGTAAGACCCTAATAGAAAAATGGGAAAAGAAAATAAATAAATAAGCCACAGAAATGGAAATATAAAATGCTAATAAACAAATGCAAAAAGGTTAAAACTTATTAGTAATCAAAGAAAAATGCAAATTAAAACAAGATGCTGCTTTTCATCTATTAGCAAAAGACTTCTAAAAATAGTAATACTTAATGTGTTAGTGAGGACGTGATGAGACCAACACTGATGGTTGTTTAAATTTGTTCTTTTGTGGGAAGCAAGTGACAATATGCATCATAGCCTTTAAAAAAATTCAGAATTGTCTACAATGTAAATTCCACATCTAAGAGTTTATTAAGAAAATTGTCTACAGAGCTGAGAAATATTTATGAAAGATGTTCAAGAGGATGTCAAAAGAATAATAAATTGTAAACAATTAAAATATATAACAAAAAAAGAAGATTGTTAAACATATGGTGAAATATATACAGCCATTATAAATCATAATATCAAATAAGGTTTGAACATAGGGAGCCACCTATAGAATACTAAATGGAAAATCAAGAGACAGACTATATATGCAATAAGACCTCAACTCTATCAAATGTGTGTATTTGTACAAAATGAGAGAAATGTGCTAATGTTAATGGTGGTTATCTCTGAGTGATGGAATTGCTTGTAATTTTATTTATTCTTTTCTACATTTTCTATTCTGACAAACTGTACAATTACATTTGTAATGATAAAGTAATTAAAAACAAGAAAAATAAAAAATTCATACAATTTTCAGAAGATTCTGGAAACGTATTGGAGGGAAAACAGAATAGTGATTAAGAATGTGAACTATGGGTCAGCCAGACTTGTGTTCAAATTCAGCATCACTATCTGAATAATATTAGGCAAATGATTTAGTGCTCTGAATCTGTTTCTTCAATTGTAAAATGGGAACAGTAATATTTATCTATCTCATAAGGTTGTGAGAATCAAATGAAATACTGGATGTGAACTGCTTAGCTCATAAGTACGTAGTATTTGGCAAGTGGTCAACAACTAGTTCATCACTTAGTAAGTGTTCAGTATCAATAGTACTCTAACTAGTAGTATGACAACAAAATAAATTCTTCTTGGGTAGGGCCAGACTATATTTTATCCATGTTCGTACTGCACCCTCTGGTGGTTCCACAAAGAAAGAGCTCTAGGTAGAAACCTACCTAAGGTGTTTATTCATAACTTTTGTCCATTTTTGTTGTTGTTTTTGGATTAGACACATTTTTCCTAGATTTTTTAGACCTCTTTATATATTAAGGAAGTCAGCCTCTGTCAAATATTTCGCCCAGTTTATATTTTTCTTTTGACTTGGCTTACGGTTTGTTTTTTGTTTTTGCCATGTACAAGCTTAAAATATTTTTGGTGGTCATATTTCTCAATCTTTTCCTTTATGGCCTCTGTGTTTTTGCAGTACAGATTCATTTAGCCATGAATGAAATTTAGGATTCTTTTCTTCTTCCATTCACCTTTCTACCCTTGTAATTAAAGGACAAAAAGTATGAAAATAGCAGCAGCAACAACATGAATTGGAGTGTGTTCTACGTTAGGTCCTTTGGGTTGTAAAAGGCAGACTTACTCAAGTTACCTGAGGAAACCACTTCAGTGTCTAAGAAAGAGGATACATATGGACTGGTCTAAGGCACAGTATCTCTCTCCCTCTTTCTATTTCTTTGGGGTCTGGATGGCCTTTACTTTTCTTTACACGTATCTTCCATTCTCTTCTGTCCATCAGTCAGCTTCCTTTGGTTCCTCTGTAGTTTGCATGTGGATTTGACTTGCTCTAACTCTAATTCCACCATTAACTGAAAATTCTTTCCATGTTTCTTAGTACAAATTTCAAGAGAATTAGCTCAACTCATCTGTTCAAGGCAGGCCATCCAAGGTATAGTTTGCTGGTCAGCTGATTGGAGAAGTTGTTCCTGGATCTATTACCTCACTAGGTCCAATGAGCTGTGACTACATTGGGGCAGGAGTCATATGGCTCACAACATTCCTTGCCGAAAGAAGGATCCATGGATGAAGTAGTGACTTATAGAAGGGGTTATGGGTGGATTTAATGCAAGGTATTATTACTATTTTGAACATTTTATAGTGCTTTAGGTAAAATTTTACATAGCAAATTAATTTTCCCATCAATATTTCATACACAAATTGTTCTGTGACACTGACAATCCTCACAGTGTGTCAATACTCTCCCCATTTCTTCCCAGGATTCCCTGTTTCCATTCATCCGGGTTCTCTGCCCCTCCCTGCCTTCTCATCTTTGCTTTTGGGCAAATGCTGCCTTTTTGGTCCAGTACAGTTGATTATTCTAAGAAGCACATTCTTCATGGGTGTTACTATTTATTTTATAGGTCTGACTATTATTTGGCTGCTCTGAGGTAGCCTCCGGAAGTGTCTTTAGTTTCCAGTTAGAAGGTTGTCTTAGGGCAATAGTCTCAGAGGTTCCTCCAGTCTCTGTTAGACCTGTAAGTCTGGCCTTTTTTTTTTTTTTTTTTATGGATTTGAGTTATGTTCTACATTTTTCACCCATTCTAACGGGGACCTTCTACTGTGATCTAGGTCAGAGTGGCCACTAGTGGTAGCTGGGCACCATCTAGTTCTTCTGGTCTCAGATTAGAAGAGGCTGTGGTTTATGTGGGCCATTAGTCTCTTGGACTAATTGCCCTCGAGTCTTCAGTTTTCTTCGTTCTGCTTTGCTCCAGATGGGAAGAGATCAATAGTTGCACCACAGATGGACGCTTGTGAGCTTTTAAGACCTTGGATGTTATTCACCAGGATGCAGAACACTGTCTTTATGAACTGTGTTATTCCAATTGACTGAGATGATCCCTGAGATTATGGTCCTTAGACTTTAAGCCCAATAGCTCAGTCCCGTGAGGTGTTTGGTTATGTCTAAGAAGTTTCCATAACTGTGCACGCTACACGCTCTATTATATATATGAATATACATGGCTGCTCTCACAAATATGTATATAGAAATATCCACGACCATATCTATATGAGCACGTGGGTATAGTCCTGTACAACTTCTCATACCTATTTAACATACATACCTATGTATCCTCAGTAAATTACTGTTATTACTGTTGTTGCAGGATTGTGTATGTTATAGTATTTACAATGGTTGCCCTTTATTCCTGCATACCTATCAGTATCTTCCTTTATCTTGGTCCTGTTGTGCTGACTTCCCCCATATTGTGTATTGTTTTCTCTTCACCAATATTTCTAGCTTTGTTTATCTCTTCATGTGTTTGTTAGCCTCTTGAATGTCCTCTTTGGTGAAGTGTCTGTTCATGCCCTTTCCCTATTTTTTAATTGGATTGTCTTTTTGATGTTGAGATGCTGAAGTTTTCTATAGATTTTAGAGATTAGACCCTTGTCAGATATGTCATTGCCAAAAAATTTTTCTCAGTCTGTAGAAAAAAAACTTTATTTTTTATTTTTACTCTTTTGGAGAAGTTTTTTGATGAGCATAGGTATTTAATTTTTAGGAGGTCACAGTTATTTGGTTTATCTTCTGCTTTTTGTGTATTTTTATGCTTGGTTATGCTTGGTAGTCTATTTACGCCATAAATTAGGGTCTCTAGCTTTGTCCCTATGTTTTCTTCCTTGAATTTTATTGTTTTAGGTTTTACATTTAGGTCTTTAATCCATTTTGAGTTAGCTTTTGTATATGGTGTGAGGTATGGGTCCTGTTTCATTTTTCTACAAATGGATATTTAGTTTTGCCAGCATCATTTGTTAAAGAGACTATTTCTTCTCCATTTAATAGACTTTGGCTCGTTGTCAAAGATCAGCTGTCCATAGGTGGGTGAATTTACTTCTGGATTTTCAATTCTGTTCCATTGGTCTATGTGTCTGTCATGTACCAGTACCAGGCTGTTTTGACTACCGTGGCTGTATAGTAGGTTCTGAGATCACGAAGTGTGAGGCCTCCTACTTTGTTCTGCTTCTTCAATAACTCTGGGCACCATCTAGTTCTTCTGGGGTCTCTTTCCTTTCCATATAAAGTTGGTGATTAGTTTTTCCATCTCGTTAAAGAATGCTGTTGGAATTTGGATTGGGATTGCATTATATCTACAGATCCCTTTGGGTAATATTGACATTTTCACAATGTTAATTCTTTATCCATGAGCATGGTATGTTTTTCCATTTATGTAGGTTTCTTTTGGTTTCTTGCAGTAGCGTTTTGTAGTTTTCTTTGTGTAAGGCTTTTACATCTCTCATTAGATTTATTCCTAAGTATTTTATCTTTTAGGGGAGGGTATTATAAATGGTATTGTTTTCTTGATTTCCTTTGCATAGTTGTTTTTGTTAGTGTAGAGGAATCCAACTGATTTTTGTATGTTGATCTTGCACCCTGCCACTTTGCTGAATCCTTCTATTAGTTCCAGTAGTTTTCTTGTGGAATCTCTGAGATTTTCTATGTATAGGATCATATCATCTGTGAATAGGGATAGTTTTACTTCTTCTTTACCAATTTGGATGCCTTTATTTCCCTTTCTTGCCTTATTGCTCTAGCTAGGGCTTCTAGTACAATACTGAATAAGAATGATGATTAAAAAAAAAAAAGCATCCTTGTCTGGTTCCTATTCTCAAGGGGAATGCTTTCAGTCTCTCTCCATTGAGAATAATGTTGGCTGTTGGTTTTGTATTAAAAAAAAACAAAAAACAAACCCATTGCTGTCAAGTCTATTTTGACTCACAGCGACCCTATATATTCCCTTAATTATGTAGAGGAATTTCCCTTCTATTCCTATTTTGCTGAGAGTTTTTTTTTTTTTTTTTAATCAAGAAAGGGTGTTGGATTTTATCATATGCCTTTTCCACCTACATTGATTGAGATGATCATGCAATTCTTTTCCTTTGTTTTATTTATGTAGTGAATTACGTTTTATCTCTCCCTTTACTAAAATTAGTACATGTTAACTATCTAGTTAGTGGTTTTCCACCCCCAACCCTCCTATCCCTGGTAACCATCAATGTTTCTGTCTATGTGAAAACTGTCCATAGGTGGATGGTTTTATTTCTGGGTTCTCAATTCTGTTCCATTGGTTTATGTGTCTAATGTTGTACCAGTAGCAGGCTGTTTTGACTACTGTGGCTGTAGAGTAGGTTCTGAGATCAGGGAGCGTGAGGCCTCCTACTTTGTTCTTCTTTGTCAAGAATGAGCTGGTGATTAGTTTTTCCATCTCATTAAAGAATGTTGTTGGAAGTTGGATCACGATTGCATTATATCTGTAGATCACTTTGGGTAGTATTGTCATTTTCACAATGCTAAGTATTCCTATCCATGAGCATGCTATGTTTATTCATTTATGTAGGTCTCTTTTGGTTTCTTGCAGTAGTGTTTGTAGTTTGCTTTGTATAAATCTTTTATGTCCCTAGTTAGGTTTTATCTTTTAGGGGGTTATTGTGAATGGCATTGTTTTCCTAAGTTTCTTTGCAGGTTTTCTTCATTAGTGTAGAGGAATCCAACTGATTTTTGTATGTTAATCTTACACCCTGCCACTTTGTTAAATCTACTAGTTCCAGTAGCTTTTTTGTAGAGTCTCTGGGATTTTCTATGTATAGGATCACGTCATCTGCAAATAGGGATAGTTTTACTTCTTCCTTATAGATTTGATTCCTTTTATTTCCCTATCTTGCCTTATTGCTCTAGCTAGGACTTCCAGTACAATACTGAATAAAAGTGGTGACAAATGGCATCCTTGTCTAGTTCCTGTTCTCAAGGGGAATGCTTTCATTCTCTCTCCATAGACAATAATGCTAGCTGTTGGTTTTGTATACATGCCCTTAATTATGTTTAGGAATTTCCCTTCTATTCCTATTTTGCCAAGAGTTTTTATCAAGAATGGCTGTTGGCAATAGCAAAAAGATGGAAACAACCTAGGTGTCCACGAATGGACGAATGGATAAACAAATTATGGTACAGTCACACAGTGGAATACTGCGCAACGATAAAGAACAACGATGAATCCATGAAACATCTTATAACACGGAGGAATCTGTAAGGCATTATGCTGAGTGAATTCAGTCAGTCACAGAAGGTCAAATATTGTATAAGGCCACTATTATAAGAACTCAAGAAAAGGTTCAAACACAGAAGAAAACATTCTTCAATGGTTACAAGGGTGGGGAGGGAGGGAGGGGGAATTCACTAACTAGACAGTAGACAAGAATTATCTTAGGTGAAGGGAAGGCAACACGCAATACAGGGGAAGTAAGCATAACTTGACTAAACCAAAAGCTAAGAAGTTTTCTGAACACAAATAAACACTCTGAGGGACAGAGTAGCAGGGGTGGGGGTCTGGGGGCCATAGTTTTGAGGGACATCCAGGTCAACTGCATAACAAAATTTATTAAGAAAATGTTCTGCGTCCCACTTTGGTGAGTGGCGTCTGGGGTCTTAAAAGCTTGCCAGCAGCCATCTAAGATGCATCAGTTGGCCCCATCCCACCTGGAACAAAGGAGAATGAAGACCTCCAAAGACACAAGGAACATATTAGCCCAAGAGACAAAAGGGCCACATAAACCAGACACTCCATCAGCCTGAGACCAGAAAAACTAGATGGTGCCTGACTACCACCAGTGACCACCCTGACAGAGAATGAAACAGAGAGTCCCTGACGAAGCAGGAAGAAGTGTGGTGCAGAACTCAAATTCACATAAAAAGACCAGACTTGACAGTCTGACTGAGAGTAGAGGAACCCCAGAAGACATGGCCCTCAGACTCTCTGTTAACCCAGAACTAAAACCATTCCCAAAGCCAACTCTTCAGACAAATATTGGACTAGAATTCTTAGAGCGTGCTCCTTAACTCAAGTAGATACACGAGACTAAACGGGCAGCTCCTATCTAGAGGCAAGATGAGAAGGCAGAAATGGATAGGAGCTGGTTGAATGGACATGGGAAACACGGGGTGGAAAGGGGGAGCATGCTGTTACATTACAGGGATTGCAACTAGGGTCACATAACAGTATGTGTACAAATTTTTGTATGAGAAAATATCTTGAGCTGTAAACTTTCACCTAAAGCACAATTAAGAAAAAAAAAAAAAAGAATAGGTATTGGATTTTATCAAATGACTTTTCTGCATCAACTGAGATGATCATGTGATTCTTTTCCTTTGTTTTATTTATGATGAATTACACTGATTGATTTTATAATGTTAAACCATCCTTGCATACCTGATATGAATCCCATATGGTTGTGGTGTATTATTTTTTTGATATGCTGTTGAATTCTGTTGGCTAAGATTTTGTTGAGAATTTCTGCATCTATGTTCTTGTTGTTAGGTGCCATCAAGTCAGTTCCGACTCATAGCAATCCTATGAACAACACGATGAAACACTGCCCGGTCCTGCACCATCCTCACAATCGTTGCTTATGCTTGAGCCCATTGTTGCAGCCACTGTGTCAATCCATCTTGTTGAGGGTCTTCCTCTTTTTCACTGACCCTGTACTTTACCAAGCATGATGTCCTTTTCCAGGGACTGATCTCTCCTGACAACATGTCCCAAGTATGTAAGATGTAGTCTCACCATCCTTGCTTCTAAGGAGCATTCTGGTTGTACTTCTTCCGAGATAGACCTGTTGGTTCTTTTGGCAGCCCATGTTATAGTCAGTATTGTTTGCCAACACCACAATTCAAAGGCGTCAATTCTTCGGTCTTCCTTATTAATTGTCCAGCCTTTGCATGCATATGAGTCGCCTGAAAGCACCATAGCTTGAGTCAGGCGCACCTTAGCCCTCAAGGTGACATCTTTGCTTTTCAACACTTTAAAGTGGTCTTTTGCAGCAGATTTGCCCAATGCAATCCATCTTTTGATTTCATGACTGCTGCTTCCATGGGTGTTGATTGTGGATCCAAGTAAAATGAAATCTTGACAACTTCAATCTTTTCTCTATTTATCATGATTTTTGTTTTCTTTATGTTGAGGTGTAATCCATACTGAAGGCAGTTGTCTTTGATCTTCATCAGTAAGTGCTTCAAGTCCCTTTCACTTTCAGCAAGCAAGTTTGTGTCATCTGCATAACACAGGTTGTTAATGAGTCTTCCTCCAATCCTGATGCCCTGTTCTTGTTTATATAGTCCGGCTTCTTGGATTACTTAGCATACAGACTGAATAAATATGGTGAAAGGATACAACCCTGATGCACACCTTTCCTGACTTTAAACCACGAAGTATCCCCGTGTTCTGTCTGAACAATTGCCTCTTGATCTATGTACAGTTTCCTCATGAGCACAATTAAGTATTCTAGAATTCCCGTTCTTCGCAACGGTATCCATAATTTGTCATGATTCACACAGTCAAATGCCTTTGCATAGTCAATAAAACACAGGTAAACATCTTTCTGGTAGTCTCTGCTTTCAGCCAGGATCCATCTGACATAAGCAATGTATCTCTGGTTCCATGTCCTCTTCTGAATCTGGCCTGAATTTCTGGCAGTGTCCTGTCAATATACTGCTGCAGCCGCTTTTGAATGATCTTCAGCTAAATTTTACCTGCATGTGATATTAAGGATATCGATAATTTCCATATTTGGTTGGGTTGCCTTTCTTGGGAACAGGCATAAATATAGATCTCTTCCAATTGGTTGGCTAGGTAGCTGTCTTCCAAATTTCTCGGCATAGACGAGTGAGCACTTCCAGTGCTACATCCATTTGTTTAAACATCTCAGTTGATATTCCGTCAATTCCTGGAGCCTTTTCTCTCGCCAATGCCTTCAGTGCAGCTTGGATTTCTTCCTTCAGTACCATCGGTTCCTGATCATATGCTACCTCTTGAAATGGCTGAACATTGACCAATTCTAGACACTGCTAAAAAAAAATCATAGACCAATATCCCTCATGAATATATAATTGATACAGATGCAAACATCGACAAGAATTGGTCAATGTTTGCGTCTGTATCCAGCATATATTCATGAGGGATACTGGTTTATATATATATATATATATATTTAGTAGTGTCTTTGCCTAGCTTTGGTATCAGGGTTATGCTAGTTTCATAGAATTAATTCTGGAGTATTCCTTACTTTTCTATGTTCTGGAATAGTTTGAGCAAGATTGGTGTCAACTCTTCTCTGAATGTGTGGTAGAATTCACCAGTGAAACCATCTGGGCTGGGGCTTTTTGTTGCTGTTGTTGGGACTACTTTTAGGATCTCTTCTATTTATTCTTTTGTTATGGGTCTTTTTAAATTTTCTACTTCAGTTTGTGTTAGTTTAGTGTTTTTCTAGACATTTGTCCATTTCCTCTAGGTTTTCAAATTTGTTGGAATACAGTTTTTCATAGTATTCTGTTATGATCCTTTTTATCTCAGTTGGTTCTGTTGTAATGTCATCCATCTCATTTGTTATTTTGTTTATTTGCATCTTCTCATTCTTTTTCTTTGTCAATTTGGCCAGTGGTTTTTCAATTGATTGATCCTCTCAAAGAACCAACTTCTAGTCTTGTTGATTCTTTCTATTTTTTTTCTGTTTTCTATTTCATTTATTTCTGCTCTAATCTTTCTTATTTCCTTTTTTCTGGTGACTGTGGGCTTCTTTTGCTGTTCTTCTATTTGTTCGAGTTGTAGGATTAAGGTATTGATTTTGGTCCTTCTTTTTTGATGTGTGCATTTACTGCTATGAATTTTCCTCTGAGCACTGCTTTTGCTGTGTCCCACAGGTTTTAGTATGTTGTGTTTTCATTCTCATTGGATTCTAGTAATTTTTTAATTTTTATTTTTTTCTATTACCGACTGGTTTTTCAGCAAGGTGTTATTGAGTTTCCATGTATTTGATTTTTCCCCCCTTGTTCTTCCTGTTATTGATTTCTAGTTTTATAGTGTTGTAGTCAGAGAAGATGCTTTGTGTTATTTCAACGTTTTTTAATTTATTGAGGCTTGCTTTGTGGCCTAAAATATGGTCTATTCTGAAGAATGATCTATGTACATTGTACATGAATGTATACTGTGCTGTTGTTGGGTGGAATATTCTGTATATGTCTATGAGGTCAAGTTGGTTAACTGTACTATTTAGATCTTCTGTATCTTTGTTTAGTTTCTTTCTATTTGTTCTGTCCTTCATTGAAAATCGTGTGTTAAAGTCTCCTACTATTATTGTGAAACTGTCAATTTCTCTCTTCAATGCTGTTAGAGTTTGTTTTATGTATTTTTGAGTTCTGTCATTGGGTGCATAGAGATTTATTACGGTTATGCCTTTTTTGATGAATTGTCCCTTTAATCATGATATGATGCCCTTCCTTGTCTCTTATGATGGATTTTGATTTAAAGTATATTTTATCAGAGATTAATACTGCCAGTCTTGTTCTTTTTTGGTTACTGTTTGCATGATATATTTTTTCCAACCTTTGATCTTAACTTATTTATGTCTTTCTGTCTAAGGTGTCTCTCTTATAGGCAACATATTGATGGGTCATGTTTTTTTTAATCCATTCTGCCACTCTCTGTCTCTTGACTGGTGCATTTAAACCATTTATATTCAGTGTGATTATTGACAGGTATGAATTTACTGTTGTCATTTTGTTAGGCTTTTTTGTTGCGGTGTTTTAATCTTCTTTGTTCTGCTAAATTTTCTGTGCTGAGTTCTTTTTATGTATTTTCATTTCCTTCATTGTCGTTGATTTTGTGTTTAATGAGTCTTTATGGTTTTCTTCTTCATTTTGGTGAGTAAGTTTATTAACTTTCTTTGTGGTTACTCTGACGTTTACCTTTATCTTCCTAAGATTAAAACAGTCTCTTGTTTCTTGATATCTCCATGACCTCCTCTCCATATGGAAGTTCTATGCCTACACCATCTATTCCCCCTTTTTGTTTTGAAGTTGTTGTCACTTACAGATTGACATCTGGTTCCCTGTTTTTGGTTCTGAAGCTTTATTTTAGTTTTGAGATTTCTCTACCTGGGTTGGCATTTTGGTGACGCCGTCATGTGGCTTACTCTCAGGTTGTTGTCTGATGTTGGTTCTTTATCCAAAGGACTCCCTTTATTAATTTTTATAAGGATGGTCTGGTTTTTACAAATTCTCTTAATTTCTGTTTATCTGAGAATGTCTTAATTTTGACATTGTATTTGAGAGACAGTTTTGCTGTGCATATAATTCTTGCAAAATGTGCATTCGAAAGCTGGATGATGAATAAGTTAGACTGAAGAAGAACTGACGCCTTTGAATTGTGGTGTCGGCGAAGAATATTGAATATACCGTGGACTGCCGAAAGAATGAACAAGTCTGTCTTGGAAGAAGTATAGCCAGAATGCTCCTTAGAAGCAAGGATGGCGAGACTACATCTCACATACTTTCGACATGTTATCAGTAGGGATCAGTCCCTGGAGAAGGATATCATGCTTGGTAAGTGTCTCAGGCTGGGTTCTCTAGAGAAGCAAAAGCAGTAAAGTGTATATATATATGTAGGTATGTATATACTTATGTCAAGGAAATGGCTCACATGGTTTTTAGAGGCTGTAAGTCCCACGTCTGTGAGTCAGGGAAGAAAATTCTCCTGATTCAAGTAACCGCAGGGACTGGTGAACCCAAGATCGGCAGGCCAAAGAGCAGTGCTGCTACAGGCTGTGAAGATCAACAATCAGCAACCAAGATGCTAGCAAGCTGCTAGCCCAAGTCCCAAGAACTGGAGGCCAGACAAGCAGGTGCCAGTTGAAGGATCCAGAACCAGCAAAAGCCCTGGCAAGGTGAGCAGGAAGGAAGTAGGCAGAGGAGGGCAGAGAGATGAAGGCCGAGGGGGCGATGAACCACCATGGGCCCTACCCCCACCAGTACTACTCAGCAGATTCCATCATGGGGGTGATCACGTATCAAATTTCAACAGGGAAGTGACCGCGATATTATACAACTGCTAAAACTCTGAGAATCATGGTCCATCATAGAAAAGTAGAAGGTCAGTGAAAAAGAGAAAGACCCTCAACAAGATAGACTGACACAGTGGCTTCAACAATGGGTTGAAGCATAACAACAATTGTGAGGATGGCACAGGACTGGGCAGTGTTTAATTCCGTTGTAGGTAGGGTTGCTATGAGTCAGAACCAACTAGACAGCACCTAAAAACCACAACATATAATTCTTGGTTGGCTATTCTTTCCTTTCAGGGTTTTATATATGTCATCTCATTGCCTTCTTGTCTGCATGGTTTCTGCTGAGAAATCAGAACTTAGTATTACCGGAGTCCCTTGCAGAGGATATTTCATTTTTTTCTGAGCTGCTCTCAGAATTCTCTATCTTTGGACTTAGAAAGTCTGATTATGGTATGTCTTGGTAACTTTCTTTTGGGGTCTATCCAGTAAAAGGTTCATTCTGGTTCTTGGATGGAAATCTTCTCATCTTTCATGATATTGGGCAAGTTTTCTTCCAGCAGATCATTAAAAATTCTCTCTGTGCTTTTTTTTTTTTCTACTCTTGTTCTGGGATTCCAATCACACATAAATTATTCCTCTTCATAGTGTCCCACAAAACACTTAGGCTTTCTTCATTTTTTTTTCTGTTTGTTCCTCTAACAAATTGGTATCGAGGAATGTGTCCTCCATTGTTTCAATTCCACTCCTATATCGCCCAATTGAGTTATCTATTTCTGATATTTTATTGTTAATCTTCCGATTTCTAGTTGTTTTTGTATGATTTCTAACTATTTGTCAATTTGTTCTTGTACTGTTTTCCTGGATTCTTCTAAGGTTTTGTCTGTGTTTTCCTTGATCTCTTTGAGGATCTTATATATAAGCCTTCTGAATTCCTTATCAGGCAGTTCCATTACCATCTGCCCCTTTATTTTGGTCATTTGGTTGAGCCATCTTCCCTTGTTTCTTTATAGGATTTGATATTGTCTGCTGTCACTGGAGTGTGAAGGTGTTATTTTATTTGTTTAAGATTTTGTTTTGTTTTGATGTATCAGAGTAAGCACTCTCTCTGGTGGGTTAGGCGTGGGTCGGGTCGCCAGGGGTCACACAGGTGCCCCCTCTGGCTGGGGAGGGGTTGGGCAGGCAGCCGAGGGCCACGTAGGTGCTCTCTGCAGTGGGAGAGGAGTGGGGTGGGCAACCAGAGGTCATGTAGGTGCTCTCTGGCATGGGAGGGGGTGGGCGGGTGGCCAAGAGGTACGTAGGCTCTCTTGCTGCAGTAGGGGAAGGGCAGGGTGGGCAGCCAGGGGTTGTGTAGGCATTCTCTCCAGCAGGTGAAGGGGCAGAGTAGATGGCCAGGGTAGGGGATAGAGGGGGAAAAAAGGGGGTACTCATCTATTGCTCCATGTTTATCATCCACCCTACTGGTCAGGTATTGCCACTGGAGAGTCTCCCTGTGTCTGGGTCCTGATGTCTTCCCTACTATGTGTATGCCAGGATCCCTGAAGTTCTCATCCTCTTTCCTGTACTTTCCCTCCTTAGCTGCAGTTCATGTCCTCCTCACCTTGCCTCACTCAAGTATGTCATCACAGTTTCTTTGTCTCCTATTGAGAGTTCCATGATGTTGTCTTCCTATGCTCCTCACCCAGGGTCGCTGCTGGCTTTGTCTCAAAATAGCCCCACTGTGCCGGACCGGATGGCAGGGCACATCCACTCTGAATCTCTGCCTGTTCACTGCTGTGATTCAGTTTCTTTTTCCAGTTGGTGTCTGATCTAATTCTATATCCTTTCATTTGATGCTCAGGGTTCCAGGGTTGTCATCTGTATCTGTTACACCTCGGTTCTCGGGTCTTTGCTGTAGAGGGATGGCGTGGTGTGTCTTACTAGGCCACCATCTTGAATCCTTTCTCGCAAGGTATTATTTATTCTTTAAAATTATAACTTCAAATGCAACATATTCAAAACAGAATTCACTGTTTTCTCCCAAAAACTCACACCTCTGTCTGTGTTCTCTACCTCAGTTAATAATGGCACCATTATCTGTCTGATCTTCTAAAGTAGAAAAAAATTGGGAGTTATCCTGGGTGTTTCTTTTTCTTTCTCCCTAAACTCCACATGAACCATTTACTGTTATCAATTAAACCTCCTAAGAAGTTGTCAAATCTATCTTGTTTGCCCAAATCTTAGTTCAGGCTCCCGTCAACTCTCTACTAATTAATTTCACCACTTCTAGTCTCTTCTCCCTTTAAACACTTCCTCTAAATGTCATGAAAGTTATCCTTATGAAACACAAAATGTGATTTAAACTGTTTGGCCTCATCTCCTGCCACATTCCATCATAGCAAAATTGAACTTCTTACGGTTCTAATGGTTCTCTCATTACTCTATGCCTTCTTTGCACATATTTTCTGCTTTCCATCACTATTCCAGATGTGCCTGCCTGGTAAATGTCTCTGAATTTTGGAACAGAGCCCAGGCATTACATGCTTTGCTACCTTTTCTAATCCCCTAGAAAATGACTAGATATGTCTCAG
The DNA here is from genome assembly GCA_030035585.1 of Dugong dugon. Classification (NCBI taxonomy): domain Eukaryota; kingdom Metazoa; phylum Chordata; class Mammalia; order Sirenia; family Dugongidae; genus Dugong; species Dugong dugon. The sequence continues at coordinate 13,074,470 of CM057472.1, read as the reverse complement.
ATAAAATCAGTAATCCATTTCTGAAAATCAGAGTTTCACACAAAAAGTGTTAACAAGGAGTCTGTTTCCCATTATTACAAATGAAAAAATTATGTGTTATACACTAACTTCAATTCCCTAACCAATTTCCTAAATTGCAATGGAAACATAGTTAAGACATCTATACATAAGTAACAAACGATCATTTTATAATGTAAAATGCTTAAAACATGTCTTCCCAATCACCAGACAATTAATATGGTTGTTAAAAGTTGTGTGCAGGAGGCGTGGTCAACATGGCGGAGTAGTTAGACACTTCCTATATCCCTCTTAGGACAAAGATCTGGAAAAACAAGTGAGTCTTTGTGAACATCTGGCAGCCCTGAACAAGGCAAGGTTAAGAAATCTGTCTGAGTGATACGGGAGAGGAAGACCATTTGGAAGAGGTGAGGAGGGCTAGAACTGCAGCGGTGAAACTGCAGAGCCACAGCCACGCCGGTTCGCGGTGAAGCAGGCAAACAGCTGTGCTGTGCGCGCACCCAGGAAGCAGTTTCCACATCGAGAGAGACCCAGCAGCAGAGATTCTGCTTGGACACTCCGAACCAGTGAAGAGCAGCTCCCAAGAAGCTAGGATAAGTACATGCATGCACCCTTCCATGGGGATTAAAAAAAAAAAAGCCCATTTGGGAAAAACCTCTCTCCCTTTTACCTCCTCCCCCCACGCTCTGCACCAGATTTAGGAAAAACTTCTCTCCCTTTTACCTCCTCCCTCCGCGCTCTGCACCGGATTTGGGAAAAACCTCTCTCCCTTTTACCTCCTCCTTCTGCGCTCTGCACCGGATTTGGGAAAATCCTCTCTCCCTTTTACCTCCTCCCTACATGCTCTGCACAAGGAGTCCACTGGGCCAGAAGTAGATTCCAAAAGGCACCCTGACCGATTCTCCTGGCCTTGGAGAGGGAACAAATAAGCTGCTGGCTCCCCTAGGCCAGGAACACAGGGTCGGCACCGCTCCTATGCTGGCCACAGCTATCAGGAGTCTGCAGACTCTGAGTGCCTTATACCCCGGTATAGAATTGTGGGGACCCATCTCAACAGCATTAGCCCTCATTGCCACAGTACAACAGGGCAAACATCTGAAGTTTAACTTCAACTGCTGCAGCTGTGAATGGGCAGATTTGTGACCCTCGAAACAGCCCTGCCCTTTAAGTAGGCACTTTTATCAATCTGCAGCAGGGTCTTAAGGACTGGTGGTAACACCTAAAGTGCCTAGTCACCTGCTACAGGAGTTCAAGAAAAAGTGGTGCCCTCGAGTCTTTACAGCCAACAGAGTGGGGTGCTCTTAGTCCGGCTGCAAAACTCACCTACCTACCCACCCTAGAGAATAAGGACATGCTTTCCTTTCAGACTCAGGGGCATCCATCAGCCCCCTGCCTGGCTCAGCGCGTGATCCCCTACCACAGCCAGAGTCCAGTGCCTGCACCAATCACCCATGCCTCTCTAGGACTGGGGGTGAGAGCCTGCATCACACACTTGGTGACCGACTGCCTGAACACCCTAGCTGAACCCATACAGGAAAATTTAATGGACTCCTGTGTGCACATACTTAGTTACAGAACTAACTACCTGGTGACAGGACGTTAGAGAACCAAAGTTGTCAAAACTCAAACTAGTGCACACCACCAGCCTATTTGGGCATATCAAAACAAAACAAAATAAGAAGCTAGGTCTCACTAAGCAAACACAAAATAAAATTATAATAAATTATTGATGTGTCGGAGACAACAGTCAATATCAAGTCATACAAAGAGGCAGTCCATGATGGCTTCAGCAGGCTCCCAAAATAAAGAATCAATAAATTCTCTGGAGGAAAAGAACTTCTTGGAATTACCAGAGGCAGAATACAAAACATTAATATACAGAACTCTTCTAGAAATAAGAAAGGAATTTTGACAGAATGCAGAAACATCCAGGTAACATACAGACACAGTAGTAGTGGAACTTAAAAAAGTTATTCAAGAACATCATGCCAAATCTAATAGGCTGCAAGAATCCATAGAGGGACAGCAATCAGAAATCCAGAAGATTAACAATAAAATTTCAGAATTAGACAACTCAATAGAAAGTCATAGGAAAAGAATTGAGGCAGTAGAAGTTAGAATTAGTGACACTGAAGATAAAGCTCTTGACACCAACTTATTTGAGGAAAAATCAGATAAAAGAATTAAGAAGAATGAAGAAACTCTAAGAGTCATGTGGGACTCGATCAAGAGAAATAACCTATGAGTAATTGGAGTACTAGCACGGGGAGGATAACAGAAAATACAGAGAAAATTGTTGAAGATTTCTTGACAAAAAACTTCCCTGGTATCATGAAAGATGAGAGGATATCTATCCAAGATGCTCATCGAACCCCACATAAGGTAGATCCCAAAAGAAAGTCACCAAGACATATTATAATCAAACTTACCAAAACGAAAGATAAAGAGAGAATTTTAAGAGCGGTTAAGGATAAAAGAAAGGTCATCTACAAAGGAGAGTCAATTAGAATAAGCTCAGACTTAAATAAGCTCAGCAGAAACCATGCAGGCTAGAAGGCAATGGGATGACATATTTAAAGCCTTGAAGGAAAATAACTGTCAGCCAAGAGTTATATATCCAGAAAAACTGTCTCTCAAATATGATGGCAAAATTAGGGCATTTCCAGATAAACAGAAGTTCGGGGAATTTGCAAAAACCAAACCAAAATTACAAGAAATACTAAAGGGGGTCCTATGGTTAGATAATCAATAACACCAGCTAACAATGCAAGATTAGAACACAGGACAGAGCAACCACATATTGACTCAGATATGGAAATCGAAATTACATCAAAGCTAAAACATTGAAAATAGGGAAACAGATATCAATATGTAAAAAAAAAAAGTATAATATTAAAACAAAAAAAGAGGGACTTAAAAAATAGAGACATTGATTTTCTATATGGAGAGGAAGTTAAGGCAATATAAAGTAATAAAATACTGGTATAAACTTAGAAAAACAGGGGTATATTAAGGTAACCACAAAGGAATCTAACAATCCTACAAATCAAAATAAAAAAGTAGAAAAACATAAAGACCCAGCAAACACAAAATCTACAACAATGAAAAAAAAAATACATAAAGAAAAACAACTCAGCACAGAAAATTGAGAAGAACGAAGAAACTGTGAACAACACACAAAAAGATATCAGGATGACAGCACTAAACTCATACCTATCAATAATTACGCTGAATTTAAACGGACTTAGTGCACCAATAAAGAGTCGGAGAGTGGCAGATTGGATAAAAAAGCATGATCCATCTATATGCTGTCTATAAGAGACACACCTTAGTCTTAAAGACACAAACAAGCTAAAACTCAAAGGATGGGAAAAAATATATCAAGCAAACAACACTCAAAAAAGAGCAGAAGTGGCAATACTAATCTCTGACAAAATAAACTTTAAAGTAAAATCCACCACAAAGGATAAGGAAGGGCACTATATAACGATTAAAGGGTCAATACACCAGGAGGACGTAACTATAATAAATATTTACACACCCAACAACAGGGCTCCAAAATACATAAACTCTAACAGCTCTGAAGAGAGAGATAGACAGCTCCACAATAGTAGTAGGAGACTTCAACACGCCACTTTCGGTGAAGGACAGAACATCCAGAAAGAAGCTCAACAAAGGCACAGAAGAGCTAAATGCTACAATCAACCAACTTGATCTCATAGACATATACCGAACTCTGCGCCCAACAGCAGCCAAGTATACTTTCTTTTCCAACACACATGGAACATTCTCCAGAATAGACTACATATTAGGCCATAAAGCAAGCTTTAACAAAATCCAAAACATCAAAATACTACAAAGCATCTTTTCTGACCATAAAGCCATTAAAGTGGAAATCAACAACACAAAAAGCAAGGAAAAAAAATCAAACACATGGAAACTGAACAACACCTTCCTCAAAAACTACTGGGTTATAGAAGAAGTTAAGGATGGAATGAAGAAATTCACAGAATCAAACGAGAATGAAAACACATCCTACCAGAACCTTTGGGACACAGCAAAAGCAGTGCTCAGAGGTCAGTTTATAGCAATAAATGCACACATCCAAAAACAAGAAAGGCTCATAATCAAAGCATTAACCCTACAACTGGAACAAGTAGAGAGAGAGCAGCAAAAGAAGCCTACAGGTGCCAGAAGGAAGGAAATAATAAGAATTAGAGCAGAATTAAATGAAATAGAGAATAGAAAAACAATTGAAAGAGTTAACAAGTCCAAAAGCTGGTTCTTTGAAAAGATCAACAAAATTGATAAACCATTGGCCAAACTGACAAAAGAAAAACTGGAGAGGAAGCAGATAACCCGTATAAGAAATGAAATGTGTAATATCACAACAGACCCAACTGAAATTAAAAGAATCATAACAGAATACTATGAAAAATTGTACTCTGACAAATTTGAAAACCTAGAGGAAATGGACAAATTTCTAGAAACTCACTACCTACCAAAATTAACACAAACAGAGGTAGAACAACTAAATAAATCCATAACAAAAGAAGAGATTGAAAAGGTAATTTAAAAACTGCCAACAAAGAAAAGCCCTAGCCCGGATGTCTTCACTGGAGAATTCTACCAAACTTTCAGAGAAGAGGTATCACCACTTCTACTAAAGGTACTTCAGAGCATAGAAAAGGATGGAATACTCCCAAAGTCATTCTATGAAGTCAGCATAACCCTGACACCAAAACCAGGTAAAGACACCACAAAAATAGAAAATTACAGACCGATATCCCTCGTGAACATTGACGCAAAAATCTTCAACAAAATTTTAGCCAATAGAATTCAGCAACATATCAAAAAAATAATTCACCATGACCAAGTGGGATTTATTCCAGGTATGCAAGGATGGTTCAGCATTAGAAAAACAATCAACATAATCCATCACATAAATAAAACAAAAGACAAGAACCACATGATCTTATCAAATGATGCAGAAAAGGCATTCAACGAAGTCCAACACCCATTCATGATAATAACTCTCAAAAAAATAGGAATAGAAGGGAAATTCCTCAGTATAATTAAGGGGATTTATACAAAACCAATAGCCAACATCATCCTGAATGGAGAGACTTTGAAAGCATTCTCATTGAGAACAGGAACCAGACAAGGATGCCCTTTATCACTACTATTATTCAACATTGTGCTGGAGGTCCTAGCCAGAGCAGTTAGGCTAGAAAAAGAAATAAAGGGCATCCAAATAGGTAGGGAAGAAGTCAAAGTATCTCTATTCGCAGATGATATGCTCTTATATACGGAAAACCCCAAGGAATCCACAAGACAACTACTGGAACTAATAGAAGATTTCAGCAAAGTTTCAGGATACAAGATGAACGCACAAAAATCAATTGGATTCCTTTACACCAACAAAGAGAACCTTGAAGAGGAAATCACCAAATCAGTACCATTTACAATAGCCCCCAAGAAGATAAAATACTTAGGAATAAATCTAACCAGAGATGTAAAAGATCTTTACATAGAAAACTGCAAGACACTACTGCAAGAAACTAAGAGACCTGCATAAGTGGAAAAATATACCTTGCTTATGGATAGGTAGACTCAACATAGTGAAAATGTCAGTTCTACCCAAAGCAATCTACAGATACAATGCAATCCCGATCCAAATTCCACCAGCATTTTTTAATGAGATGGAGAAACAAATCACCAACTTCATATGGAAGGGGAAGACACCCTGAATAAATAAAGCACTACTCAAGAAGAACAAAGTGGCAGGCCTTACACTACCTGATTTTAGGACCTATTATACTGCCCTGGTAGTCAAGACAGCCTGGTACTGGTACAACAACAGATACATAGACCAATGGAACAGAGTTGAGAATACAGATATAAGCTCATCCACCTATGAGCCGCTAATATTTGACAAAGGCCCAAAGTCCATTAATTGGGGAAAAGACAGTCTCTTTAACAAATGGTGCTGGCATAATTGGATATCTATATGCAAAAAACTGAAACAAGACCCATACTCACACCATGTACAAAAACTAACTCAAAATGGATCAAAGACCTAAATATAAATTCTAAAACAATAAAGATCATGGAAGAAAAAATAGGAACAACACTAGAAGCCCTAATACATGGCTTAAACATAATACGAACCATAAGTAACAATGCACAAGCACCAGAAGAGAGACTAGATAAATGGGAGCTCCTAAAAATCAAACACTTATGCTCATCCAAAGACTTCACCAAAAGAGTAAAAAGACAATCTACAGACTGGGAAAAAATTTTTGGCTACAACAAATCCGATGAGCGTTTAATCTCTAAAATCTACAAGATATTGCAAAACCTCAACAGCAAAAAAGACAAATAACCCAATTAAAAAGTGGGCAAAGGATATGAACAGGCACTTCACCAAAGAAGATATTCAGGCAGCTAACAGACGCATGAAGAAATGCTCACGATCATTAGCAATTAGAGAAATGCAGATCAAAACTACAATGAGATATCATCTCACCCCAACAAGGCTAGCATTAATCCAAAAAACACAAAATAACAAATGCTGGAGAGGTTGTGGAGAGACTGGAACACTTATACACTGTTGGTGGGAATGTAAAATGGTACAACCACTTTGGAAATCAATTTGGTGCTTCCTTAAAAAGCTAGAAATAGAAGTACCATACGATCCAGCTATCCCACTCCTTGGAATATATCCTAGAGAAACAAGAGCCGTCACACGAATAGATATATGCACGCCCATGTTCATTGCAGCACTGTTCACAATAGCCAAAAGATGGAAGCAACCTAAGTGCCCATCGATGGACGAAAGGATAAACAAACTATGGTATATCCACACAATGGAATATTATGCAACAATAAAGAACAATGATGAAGCTGTGAAACATCGTATAACTTGGTGGAATGGTGGAAGCTAGAACTTATTATGCTGAGTGAATTCAGTCAGTCACAGAACGACAAATATAGTATAAGACCACTATTATAAGAACTCAAGAAAAGGTTTAAACACAGAAGAAAACATTCTTTGATGGTTACGGGGGTGGGGAGGGAGGGTGAGGGTTATTCACTAACTAGATAGTAGATAAGAATCATCTCAGGTGAAGGGAAGGAAGTACAAACTACAGGGGAAGCCAGCACATCTGGACTAAACCAAAGCTAAGAAGTTTCCTCAATACAATCAAATACTTTGAGAGACAGAGTGGCAGGGATGCAGGGTCTGGGGACCATGCTTTCAGGGGACATCTATGTCAACTGGCATAACAAAGCTTATTAAGAAAATGTTCTGCATCCTACTTTGTTGAGTGGCGTCTGGGGTCTTAAAAGCTTGCAAGCGGCCATCTAAGATGCATCAATTGGTCCCAACCACTTGGAGTAAAGGAGAACGAAGAACCCCAAAGACACAAGGAAAGTATTGGCCCAAGAGATAGAATGGACCACATAAACCAGAGACTTCATCAGTCTGAGATCAGAAGAACTAGATGGTGCCCGGCTACCACCAATGAATGTCCTGACAGGGAACACAACAGTGGGTACCTGATGGAGCAGTAGAACAATGGGATGCAGAACTCAAATTCTAGTAAAAAGACCAGACTTAATGGTCTGACTAAGACTGGAGGCACCCCGGAAAGCACGGCCCCTGGTCTCTCCATCACCCCAAAACTTAAACAATTTCTGAGGCCAACTCTTCAGACAGGGATTAGACTGGACTGTGGGACATAAAGTGATACTTGTGAAGAATGTCCCTCTTAGACAAGTAGATACAAAAGACCAAAGGGACGGCTTCTGTCCAGAGGTGAGATGGGAAGGCAGAGAGAGTTAGGAGCTGGTTGAATGTTCATGGGGAATCAGGGGCAGAGGGGGAGGAGTGTGCTGTCGCAGAATGGGGTGAGCAGCTGGGGACTCATGACAATGTATGTTTAAAAAAAAAAAAAGTTATTTTGCTTAAAAAAAAAAAAAAGTTGTGTGCACTAATGCTGTCTGTGATGGCTCTCTTAGTGCCAGCAACATCCAAAATGTATATTCCTTTTGTTGACATGTTTTTCAAAACCTCTACATGTGATCCCGATGTTCTATCAACTCTATCTGGCTGCTAATTCCAATTGTTCTCACACATCATTTTGTTAAAAACAGGGTATCGAGTTTTGAGGATGGAAATGTAAGTCTTTCCTAAGTAAACATTGGACAAAAAATGTTATATTGAGAGATACACGTTCTATAAAGTTTGGCTATTAAAAGCAAGCAGTTCTATTAAGAAAACATGAACCAGGGAGACATTCAGACTTTTCTTCTATGTTACTTCCATATCTTACACATATAGTCTATTCTGTTACAATGTACATTTTTGCAGCATGTATTTGTTCACATACAACTGGTAAATGATGTCAGGATCACATGAACATTATGATGGTTCATCTATGATTTTTCCTAGCATAATAATCTAATTATCAAGTATTAGCAGCTAAACTAAAGTACATTAACATGCCTGAATGGAACAAGCTATTGCAGAGGAATATATTCTGTATTCACAGTCTTCCTCATCCTTCAGTTTGACCACTTGCTCTGTCTTGGAATTACTTATTGCTTGATTATCATCACTCTGTACATTTTGCTTATCTCTGCAGCCTCAAGCTTTCCTTATAGCCCTTTACAACTAGCTACCTCTTCCACTCTAGCTGTTAATAATTTAACACATCCTTTAAAAATTGTGTTAGTATTTTTAAAAGGATTGTTATTTTGTCAGTATTCAGTTCACAAAGGAGCACATAAAGACTGAGTGGTATACCTCTATCAAACCTATTTTTCCCATGAGCCCTTTAATTTTCAGGGTGCTTTCTGCAGAACACGGGAGAAAGATGGGGCAGTCTGCTCCCATAAAGATTTACAGCCTTGGAAATCCTATGGGGCAGTCCTACTCTGTCCTATAGGGTTGCTATGAGTGGGAATCAACTTGACAGCAATGGGTTTTGGTTTGGTTGTCTGCAGAACACAAGATTTTTCAGGAACTCACATTGCTTTATAGAAAAACTCTTCTATTTTTATTCTTCAATTTATCACACTGCATTGTGTTTATATGCCTGTTTCCTCAATAGGTTAACAATTCCCGGCAAGGAACCCCCATGCCTTATTCCTCTTAGCATCACCAGTTCTTGGCACAATGCCAGGCACACAGTCCGTTATCAGAGACTGCCTAAATTTAACTGAGTATCAATGAAGTGTATTATCAATACCTTTTGGATAATTCTTTGTTGCACTCTGTTGCTAGTTCACTGCTTTCCCTAGTGGTCTTTATTTCATTTGGTATTACTTCATTATGCTGTGGACAGCAAAAGATATCACATTTTAAAAATCAGTACATCAATGATCTGATCAATAATGTCAAAAAAAGGCAAACAGTAAATGGGCAGTCTATATAGAGAGTCATAAAAAAATTATACATGTAGGTCCATTATATTTACTTTGGTGGAAAAAAACTTATAAAATTTTATACACACACATATAATCATATGATATATTCCCAGAGGTACATAAAAAAAGGTCAGAATTTTTTAAATATCACCTGTGGTTGTGTTGAATAAGTAAAATTTTGACTGATTTTATTCTTTTCAGTTTATGAAATTTTCCCTAATGTAGACATATTACTTTTTTAGTTCTAAAAATAGTTTTAGTAATTTAAACTCTAAAGTTTTAGTAATTTAAACTTTCTTAAAATCCTTGACTTAAGGATTCCTGGGCTTCCTATGAGCCACAAATCAAAAATGTGAAATAAGCTATACAAATTATGTTTTCCCCTTCAAAGTGAAAGTGGAGTATTTAGCTATGATGTTATGAGAAAACTAAACGTATATTAAGCTTTTCCAAAAGATTTTGTGACAGCAACTCAGATATTGGTACCCATCATACTTAACATGCTATTAAGAGACTAGCACATTTACTCCACTCTAACACTAATAATTTTCTCCAAATTACTTTCAATATTTATGCTTGTTATTGCCAGTTGATGAAGTATCTTCTATCATATGTGTTTTGTTACATTACAATTGGCTAATATTCATACAACTTCTAGAGTCAATAGTCAATCTAGACATGTTCTACCAATTTTCTAGTAGAATAAATACTGGACTGGGTTGGGGCTAAGAAAATTTGGTTTCACTATGCTAATATCTGGCTATGTGAACTAAGGTCATTTAGCTTCTCTTTACCTTAGTTTTCTCTTTTGTAAAGCTGAATGGTTAAATTAATAATCTTTCTGATTCTTTTTAGCTACAAATTATATCAGTACACTCAATAATTACTGTCAAAAATAGCCATTGCATGACTATTCATGTCCCTGAGAAAACTGTGACAAGTTAAGGATTAGATACTTTGGTCCTTCATACAACATACTACTGCTTCCTGGCTAAAGATACTAAAAGAACTATACTAGCTATTTTCAGATGACACTAAGGGAAGAAAAAAGCAAATTAATGAGAAGAATACAAAATGTATAAGTTAATTGTTCAGCTATGGACATATTATAAAGATTTTCTCCCTAACTTTTTATCTTGAAAAATTTCAAACTTACTGAAAAGGTAAAGAATAAAATGATGAATACAATACCTTTGCCCTAGATTCATCAAGTGTTAACATTTTTGCCACTTTGCATGCCCTCTCACTTTTTATTTTTGCTGAACCACTAGAAAATAATTTGCAGACGTCATGGCATTTCACTTCTTAATACTTAGCATGCATTTTCTAAAAAATATACTCTTCTATCTTTACGATATCACTATCACACAAGAAAATTAACATTAATTCAATATCACTGAATGTATAGTTCATATTTAAATTTTCCCAGTTGTCCTTAAAACATCTTTTATAGCATCTTTTTTTTTTTTCCTGTAAAAATCCAGAATCCATGGATGTCTCTTAATCTAAAACAGTTCCCTGTCTTTTTTGTGTTTCATGACATTGACTATTTTAGAGCCCAGGCCAGTTAGTTGTCTTGTAGTATGTCCCATATTCTGTATTTGTCTAACTTTTTCCTAGATAACATTCCTAGATAATGTTCAATAAAAGGATGTCCTTTAAATTCTTTGGAGCCCTGGTGGTGCAGTGGTTAAGAGCTTGGCTGCTAACCAACAAGATAGCAATTTGAATCCACCAGCCGCTCCTTAGAAACCCTGTGAGGCACCTCTACTCTGTCCTATGGGGTTACTATGAGTCGGAGTCGATTTGCTGGATGAGTTTGGTTTTTTAGGTTTTTAAATTCCTTAATCTGGCTCACTGATGCTAACATCTCGAAATTGAACATTTTAAAGATTACACTGCTTTGAAATATTTTTGAAAATGCAGATTCTAATCAAGTATATCAATTTATTCTTACCTTTTCTATCATGGAATGTTGGTCTTGTTCCCAAATAAAATTACCAATTTTTCTTCTTATTTCTGTGATAGTAAGAACAAATCCAATAGTATTTTTTTAACTTTGTAGAATTTTCTGACTTTTGCTTTTCTGAAATTTCTAGGCCAGAGTTTTTTCCGCTTGCATCAAAATCACCTAAGATACTTGTTTAAAATGCAGATTCTTATTGAATCAGATCATTGAGGAGGCACTCAGCAATTTGCATTTCTAACGAACTCTCCAGATGATTCTTATACATTATGAGAATCATTGTTGTAGATGTTTCCTGCTGGAATATATATCTTCATTAGATGTCAGTGACTTTAGGCCAAGCATTGATAAAGAAGACCTTTGACCAGTAAAAATAAAAAGAATGAAATTCCTGAATTTGTACAGCAGAGTCCTCAAGAATTAAATAATTTACTTTGCTAAAAGATTAGGGGGTGGGTACCATGTCTAGTAAGCATGGTACTACATCATCATCCTAGGTCAATGACCTCAAACATTAGCTTGCTGGAGGACAAAAAGGGTAGTATTCCTCTAGACCTATGCTGTCCAGTACAGTTACCACTAGCTACATGTGGAAACAGCATTTGAAATGTGGCTAGTCCAAAGTGAGATGTGCTGTAAGTGTAAGATAAACACTAAATTTGGAAGACTTGATATAAAAAATGAATGTAAAATATCTCAATAATTTTTATATTGATTACATGTTGAAGTGATAATATTTTGGATGTATTGAGTTAAATATATTATTAAAATTTATTTCACCTATTCATCCATTTCTTTTTAATGTAGCTACTAGAATATTTAAAATTACATATGTGGTTTGCATTTGTGGCTCACATTTTTTACTACGTAGTACTGCTCTAAATGGATTAAAAAGACACATAATTTTTATTTTTAAGGGGCAAGTTACTATTTAAATTACACTCAAAATTTTTTTAAAAATATGTTTTAATGTAAGATACTAAACTCAAAGGCAGAATAGGAGGGATAATTTAAAATCAGATCAGACAGTCATCCTACAATATAAGCTCCCTGAAGCCGGGGACTACATTGTTTTCACTGCCTGGCACAAACAGTGTTTGGATAAATCAATTCTCCCATCCAGTCATTAATTTATTTGCATAACCACTTAGAACAGTTTTATAACTGTCTTACCAGGACATCAACTATGGAGAGAACTCAATTTTTAAGATTTCTAAAGGTTCTTCTATGGAAATATTTTTCAAGGGTTGTTTGTTTTTTATACTCTGTTCACTGAGAATTTATATGCAGCTTCAGTCTGTCTTTCTGGAGATAGTAATAATGCAAGACCTATTAAAAATGGGATATCTATAAAAGATAAATAAAATTTAGACAGAATAACAGGATAAGAAAGGGTGTTCCAAGAAGGGGAAACTAAAATAACAAATTCCAGAAACAGATTCCTTATTGACTTGCACTTCCTACTTCACAGGGTTGCTGAAATAATTAATATGAAAGTACTTTCAAAAGTATAAAGAACAATACAAATATATGGGCTTAATATCTTGGCAAATTTTTAAATATTGGAAGAAAAAACTCAGAAAATAATAAAGAGATTTAAAACTAGCACAGAACACATTTAGTGAATATTAAATGCTCACTATTTCAGACACCTTAATATGTTATCTTATTTAATCTTCAGAAAAACACAAGAGAGGTTAAATAACTTGCTAAAGGTCACAAAACTAGTAAATGTTGGATTGGATCCTAACCTGTGAGCACTGTGAGGGCAAGGTCTGCATCAGCATCTGGTACACAGTAGGAACTCAATGAATATGTCAACGAACAACTAACAAACAAAAGCCAGGATATAAACCCAAGTCAATCTGATCCAAAGTCCATGCTTTTTCCACTTAAATGATACAAATCTGTGATTGAGAACAAAGATCAATAAAGTTGGGGAACCTGTAACTAGATTAGGCTGTCTAACAGGGATTGGTTGAATAATCTTTGCTAACCTTTTTGCAAGCAGGCAGGAGGAAGAACGAAATGACCTAATGCCACTGAGTTCTTTATTTCAGCATTAGCTACTGCAGAAAGATAGTAGGCATGAAAAACTGTAGCGTTATCTTCTATGTAATCAATGCTCTGATATATTCTAGGAGAAGGAAAGAAAACATTTTAGTTTATGAAATAGACAAGAATGCATTCAATCTTTCAATTCACCTTAAAAACCAAAGAATAACTTGAATTAGGGGAGGATTACATCAAAGGGCACATTCGCACTGGTCTTTTTTATTTTTTTTCTGGCAAGAAAGTAAAAACGCATGCTGTTACTAGTTTTCTGGTCTAAATCTAGGCAAATCTCAGCTTTAGAGACTTGGTTAATGATCATCTGAATTTAGAAACTTGATGTAAAACAGTATGTTGTTTACTGGACATCAACAGCCCATGCGTTTTATCCGTAGTCGTTACTATAAAGAGGGATCAATTAACTCTGGGGTGAGAGAGGGGGATGTAGTTAAGGAAGCCTTCACACAGATGGCAACATTTTTCCTAGTCCTTGAAAAAGAACATAGAGATAAGAGGAAGGGCATTACAAGAAAAAAGAAAGGTATGCATGAAGGCACAACAATGAAAAACCGCTGGGCTTGGAAAAACACTGGCAATAATCAGAAAAATGCAAATTTTACCGTAATGTAATATCACTTCTCGCTCTTCAGAATGGCAAAAATTACAAAGACTGATATTTCTAAGTATTGGTAAATGTTTCAAGGAAACAGGATGTCATACATTGCTGTTGAGAGTGTAATTTGATGCAACTATATTGGAGAACAATTTGGTAGTACCTATTATATTTTAAAATGTACATGCCCTAAAACCCAGCTATTTTACTTGCATATATAAACTCTCTTGTGTGTACATAAAGATCATATATAAGGATTTTCTTCGGCACTCTTTGTAAAAAGGAAAAATTGGAAATCTGTCTACAGAGAAATGGACAAAGTGTTATATCCTACAATGCAACAGCAGTTAAAAAGGAATGAACCAGACCAACTTGTATCAGTATGAATTAACACTTGAAAACATTGAGTAGAAAAAGCAAATTGCAAAACTATACATTCAGTATGATATAATTTTTGTTCATTAAAAATACCCCACAAGAACATTTATTTGTTCTTCAAGGGTACCCATATATGTACCCATGTATATATAAAAGGTATTTGAAAAAAATGAACCAATTCATAGCAACAATACTTGTTGGGAGAGAGCGAATGAATCTGGGATTGAAAACCAAAAAAGATTTTGTTAGGTTTATGTTAGGTTTTTGTCTTAAAAAGACATGAAGAGAATTTGATAGAATGTTAACAACCATCACTTCTGGGTGAGTACACAAGTGTTTGCTGTATTATCTGTACTTTTCTATTTTAATTAATTTTTAATTTTTTCAAATCCTAAAAAATTAAAAGGGAAGGAAGGTAAAAACTCTGGTGATCTGGCAATTCAGGTTGACTGGACTATGGAAGCCACCAGAAGAAAAACTGCAAAACATACAAGATAGGCCAGGCCAAGAAGAAACCTGGATCTAAAAATGTAGGTAATCAGAAGACTCTGAAAAGAATGGGGGCAGAGCCAGGGCGGTGATCAGACCTGTTTTGTAAATGTAAACTGACCAGCTATGTGAAGGGGGACGGTGAGTGGAGATTTGAGGCAGAGCAGCCTCCTAGGAACTTACTGTGATAGCCTGAGCAACAGGCCATGAGGATGCATATTAAGATAGTGGCAGTGAGAATGAAGAATTTTCAGAATAATAATGCCGGGAATAATGCCGGGAGAGGGGTTGTTAATCAAAAGGAACTACAAAGATTTTAAGTTTGAGAACACAGGACCTAGTGCAGGCGTGAGGAATAATGAAATTTGGTTTAAACATATTGAGTATGGGGGCCTTCCAGGTGCCATGTGGAGTTGTGGGAGCGACTGCTGGAAACAGTCCTCTAGAATTCGGAAAGACCCAAGGACCCACGGAGGCCAGGCCTTTGGAGCAGAAAGGAGAGAAGATAGGTTATCCTTTTCTTTCTTTCTTTTTTTTTTTTACATATAGGTCTGAAAGCTTGCTTGTTTCCAGCCTCTTCTTATCATCAATGTTTATTAACGGACTGCAACTTCCATCCCCAACTCTTGGCTCATCATGACACAAGGGCCACTGCCAGGTGGCTTTTAGGTACCTCAGCGTGTCTGGGTGTGAGGCATCACAGCTGAACAAGAATTCGGCGGCCCGCGGATCACTGATCGTCCCCCCTTCTGCCACTGTGGAGGCAAGAGCACAGGGTGAGCTTAGCAGGCACCCTGAGGCCAAAACACCAGGGGGAGGAAGGAGTGCTCCCCTCACCACCTAACCCACCCCTTCAGCACAGCTTCCTACCCCACAGCTGCCTCAGATCCGAGGTAACGCTGCGACAGAACCAACCCCGCTGGCCTTGGAACATGGCGCTGCCTTTACGAGAGGACATTGGGAAAGAATGGCCAGAGCCGAGCTCGCTGATTGGTCTCAGGCTGGAGCCGAGCTCGCTGATTGGTTCTTAAGAACAGGGGCGGGAAAAGCCTGAAGCACAGGGAGAAAGATCGGTAACTACCAGGCTGAGGTGACCAGCTGTTTGGATTGTTTAGAAGTCTCTCAGTTTTCCATCGATACCACGGAGAAGTACTCTTGCTTGTGAGTTTTAAACCTTGAATATTAACATAGGCATTGTGCTGTGTTGTACAGGCATGGACACAGGTTCCGCAACATCAAGTGTTACTTTGAAGTGAAACATATTTTATATCTATAAATGTTTCAATTTGAATCTCTAAAAGATGACTTTAAAAAAAAAGTCTTTTCACTCCTAAAAAATAACAATAATTCTTTAATATAGTCAAGTAGCACGTGTTCAAATTATCAATTTTCTCAAAATTATAATTTTTTTTTACAGTTTTTTCCCCTCTTACATCAATTTTGATAAATTATATTTTTTCTGGTGTTGGGTCTATTTAATCTAAAATTTCAGTCATTAATGTAAAGTTCTTCATAAAATCTTTTATTATCCTTTCTAATGCTTGCAGAATCTGTAGTGACAGTTCCTTTTTCATTTCTGATACTGGTTTTTTGTGTCTTTTTAGCCACACTAGAGGTTTGTCAATTTACTAGTCTTTTCAAAGGATAAACTATGAACTTCTGGCTTTGTTGATATTCTGTCTTATATATTTCTTTTGTCTCTAATTTCTGCTGTTTATGATTTCCTTCTACTTCCCTTGGTTTTAAATTGTTCCTTTTCTAATTTCTTGAAATATATGATTGATTTTCAGTCTTTTTGTATTTCTAATATGTGCATAAACCAAAAAATCAAACCAGTTCCTGTTGAGTCTTGGCAACCCCATGTGTGTCAGAGTAGAACTGTGCATCATCGGGTTTTCAATGGCTGATTTTTTAAAAAATAGATTGCCAGGCCTTTCTTCTGAGGAGCCTCTGCATGGACTCAAATCCCCAACCTTTCAGCTAACATGTGCATATAAGGCTATACATTTCCCTTTCAGCTCTGTGCCACAAGTTTTTGAGATGTAATTTTTCATTATAATTTAATTCAGAATATTTTCACATTTCCAATATGAGTTTTTTGATCCATGGATTATTTGAGATATTATTCAGTTTCCAAATACATGTGATTTTCAAGTTACCTTATTGTCATTGATTTCTGTTTAAATGCATTCAAGTCAAAGAATATGGACTGTGTGGTTATAATCCTTTGAAATTTGTTGAAATTTTTTTTAATGACTCCAGTGTATGGTCAGTGTTCTCTACGTGTGTTTAAAAAGAATGTTCTGCAGCCGTTAGATGTTCTGGGGTTGTTGAGTTCAGTGTTCTATATACGTTCACTGGGTCAAGTTTGTTAATCATACTGCCTGGTTCTTTTGTCAGTTACTGAGAGAAGGCATGTTATTTATGGAGTTAGTAATTTTTCTTGTAGGTCTGTTTATTTTTGCTTCATATATTTTGAAATAATGTTTTTAGGTACATGCAAATGTATACTTGTTATTACTTTGTAGTTGATTAAATCATTAAGCATTTAAATATGAAATACAATACTTTAAAATATATAGAATAAAATACAGATAGTATATTTTTGAACTTAGGATTTGTTTTGATAGGTGCCGTTGAGGCAATTTCGATTCATAGCAACCCCATATGACAGAGTAGAACTGTCCCATATGGTTTTCTAGGCTGTAATCTTTACAGGAGCAGATTCCCAACTCTTTCTCCCAGCAGGTTCAAACCACCAACCTTTCAGTTAGCAGCGGAGCACTTAACCGTTCCACTACCAGAACTCCTTGACCTCAGGGTTTCCAATCAGAGTAGGGAAGGAATTTTTTAAACAAGACACAAAGAGTATTAACAATGAAAGAAAAGATAGATAAATTTGACTACATTAAAATGACAAATTTCTGTTTATCAAAAGCACCATAATTGGAGTGAAAATACAAGTCACAAAATGAGGGAAGATACCTGCAAACACAAATAACCAACAAAGTATCAGTATCCAGAATATATGTCACCCTGTGAATCAGTGGGAGCCCTGGTGGCACAGTGGTTAGGAGGTCGGCTGCTTACCAAAAGGTTGGCAATTTGAATACACCAGCCGCTGCTTGGAAACCCTATGGGGCAGTTCCAGTCTGTCCTGTAGGGTCGCTATGAGTCGGAATCGACTGATGGCAATGGTTTGTTTGTTTGTTTTTTTAATGAATCAGTAAGAGACAAACATCCCAATAGAAAAAAGGGCAAACACCTGAATAACATTTCACAGAAGAAGAAACTCATATGACCAATAAACTTATGAAAAGATGTTCAGCTACAGTGGTAATCAAGGAAATGCAAACTAAAACCACAATGTGATACTGTTACATACCCACCTTATTGGTAAAAATTGAATTAGCAAAGACATAGAGTAATGGGAACTCCCAGTGTTAGTGGGACTGTATATCGGCACAATCACTTTGACCAATTCAGCATTACTTAGTAAGGTTGAAGATGCACATACTCTTTTATCCAGCATTTATTAGGTGTATACCTAGAGAAACTTGCTCCCATGTACCAGTAGGCATATACAAGAATGTTATGGCAGCATTGTTGCTAATAGTAAAAAAAAAAAAAAAAAAAAGCAACCAGAAACACATACCTATCAACAGTAGATTGGATATTTAAATTGTTGTATTTTCTTACAAGGAAGTCCCTGGGTGGCACAAGCAGTTTGTGATGGGCTGCTAACCTAAAGGTGGCGGTTTGAACGTACCTAGCGGCGCCACCAAAGAAAGACCTACTGATCTGAATCCATTAAGATTACAGCCACGAAAACTCTGTAGAGCAGTTCTACTCTGTAACACATGGGGTGGCCATGAGTCAGAATCAACTGGATGGCAGTGGGCTTGTTTTTTGGTTTATTTTCATATAATGGAATACAAGATAATTTTGAATTTAAAAAAGCCGAGGAAGACATACATAATTCCAATAATTTAAAGATCGATAAACAGGCATATTTTTATACATATGTAGTATAGAAAAAACTAACCAGTACATATTTTGGAGAAACATACTTATGAATTATTTTTAAAAGGAAAAACCCAAAAACCAAACCAAACCCATTGCTGTTGAGTCGATTCTGACCCACAGTGACCCTGTAGGACAGAGTAGAACTGCCCCACAGTGTTTCCAAGGCTGTAAATCTTTTCAGGAGCAGACTGCCACATCTTCATCCTGAGAAGGAAAAAAAGTAGAATGGCGATTGCCTCAGTGCTGGGAGAGGCCCACAGAGGCCTTCAAGGTTGGGTGTTGCTCTATATCCAACACATTGTTGCTATATGGTTAATAAATGAGTGGTTTTTAAAAAACCATTATTCTTTAAATGTATATATACATTACATACACTCTTCTGTATGTATTTTGCAATTTGACTTTATAAAAATAATCAGGGAGGGGGGACCTCATACCATCAAGAAAGTGCCAGGAGCAGAGCACATCCTTTGGACCGGTGTCCCCGCACCGGGAAGCTCCTAGTCTGGGGGAACACTTATGAGAAGGCCAAGAGAGAGAGAAAAAGCCTTCCCCTGGCGCTGACACCCTGAATTTGGACTTTTAGCCTACTTCACTGTAAGGAAATAAACTTCACTTTCTTAAAACCATCCACTTGTGGTATTTCTGTTGTAGCAGCACTAGATGACTAAGACAGAATTTGGTACCAAGAGAGTGGGGTGCTGCTCTAACATATACCTAAAATGTGGAAGCAGTTTTAAAACTGTGAATGGATAGACATGCGGCAGTGACAGAGGACCAGCAGCAGCAGAGAACCTACAGCAGCAGAGAGCCAACAGCAGCAGAACCAGGAGACCAGTGTGAGAGGGCACTGGAGCCGACCCGCAGAGCGAGAGAGCTGAATGCCTGTGCGACGGAGGCTTCCTGGGGGAGTGGGTGCCTCCGGGCACTTACTGGTGGAGCTACTGAGCTTTGGAACACTTGCCCCAGCAGGGCAGATATGGGCATGAGGCCCGAGGGCTGAGAGGCCAAAGGAAACAGAAGCTGAAGAGACAAGGGACACAAGAAGCAGAGCTGTTTCAGCCTCGAAAGGTATGGCCATGACCCCAGGGGTTTCAAAGGGTGGAGCCATACCCTCTGGTGTTTCTAAGGGTGGAGTTGCCACTCAGATGGACTGGGAGAATGGTCCACCTAAAGCCAAGGGAGCAGAGTTGCTGTCCCAGCGGGCCTGGAAGGCGGAGCTGAAGCCCAGGGCCGAGGGGCCTCCACTCAAAATCCAGGGACTGTGGCCAATACCTCAAGTCTGGAGAGCAGGGCTATTGTGTAAATTGTCTCAGAGAACAGGAGATTATTTTCAAAGCCTTGAGGGCTAACGTAATGTGTTCTGCTGACTTGCTTGGTGCCTGTTATCACTTCTTTTCCTCTAGTTTCTCCCATTTGTAATGGAAATGTTTAGCTTCTGCCATTGTACCTTTGGAAGCAGATAACTTATATTCTAGATTTCACAGATGAAGAGGAATTTTTGGATTTTGGACTTGGAGTTAAGACTTCTGCTATGATATGATGGGGTGAATATGTTTTCCATGTTGCAAGGATGTGATTTTTTGGGGGCCAAAGGGTGGAATGTCATGGTTTGAATTATGTCCCCCAAAAAACGTATCAGTTTGGCTAGGCCATGATTCCTGGTACTGTGTGATTTTCCTGTATGTTGTAAACCTGCCTCTATGATGTTAATGAGGGAGGATGGGTGGCGGTTGTGTTAGTAAGGCAGGACCTGATCTACAAGACTGGATTGTGTCCTGAGGCAATCTCTGGAGATATAAAAGACAGAAGTGAGCAGAGAGACAGGGAGACCTCATACCATCAAGAAAGCAGTGCTTGGACCGGGGTCCCTGCGCCAAGAAGCTCCGAGTCAGGGGGAACACTGATGAGAAGGCCAAGAGAGAGAGAGAAAGCCTTCCCCTGGAGCAGACAGCCTGAATTTGGACTTTTAGCCTACTTCACTGTAAGGAAATAAACTTCTCTTTGTTAAAAAAATAATAATAACAATGATCAGGGAAATATGTTGATTTATGAAGATTTTATCTAGTTAAAAATATCTATGACCTTGAATAGACCATCTTTACTCATCTGAAAAATTAGTTTATCCAAAGCATCTTTCCCTGAAAATATCTGATAATCCAATTTTACTGTCTTTTTCTCCTTCTGTATCTCAGCTATGCTATACAACTGTATAAATATTCAGTCACCTTGCCACTGCTCTTCTAAAAGTTTAGTTAAAGAAAGGGCAAGACATTTGAGGTTCTCACCTCAGTGAATCTTAACACATCGACTAAGGCATCTTTTACCCTCTACTTCATGCAAGGATGTTTTTGTTGCTGTTAGCCTCATCCCCTGCAGCCTGAGATATAATAGATAAGATAGTCCCAGTCATTTCTTAAAACCAAACAATAGTTTATCTTAACTAGTAAAAAAAGATCTGCCTTGAGCATTATGCTCTTTTAAGAACTATCTATATTGGATCAAACTGACAACAGCAAAGCAACTCGAAAGATTAGATAGGAACTTTAGAGGGCAGTGAGTTTATGTTAATAGGGGAGGAACAACTCAGAAAAGGAGGGTGAGAATGGTTACATAATTCAAAGAATGTAATCGGTGTCACTGAATTGTCCATATAGAAACTGTTGAATTGGTGTATATTTTGCTGTGCGTATTCTCAACAACAATCACAAAATAAATTATTAAAAAAAGAAGATAGTCCCAGTCATGCTTCTCAGTGAGTATCATTCAGGATCTACTTCTAGCAGAAAAGCTCTATACTGGTGTTTTATAATTCATACTCATTAGAAGGGTTTCGTCCTTTAATTATAATGTGAGTTCTAAGCAGAAGTATGGTTCAAATTATTTAGTACAGGATAACCAATTACCTGAGAGAAATTGTGGGAAAATAAATTTGTGTCATCCAAGTTAAGACAAGTGCTGGAGAGCTGAGAGGGTATGTCAGAAAAAGTATTAAAGTGGACCCTTACAGAGAGTGGAAAATATATGTACACCTGTGGTCTATAATTGTTCACTGGCTGATCTTAATAAAACATTCAGTTTTAACTTTTTTTTAAACAGCTTTATTGAGGCATAACTTACTTTCCATAAAATTCACCCACTGTAGGTGTACAGTTCAATGATTTCTAGTGTATTTATACAGTTATACAACCATCACCACAAAACATTTACTTTTTAAAAGTACATTTTCTAATTTTGATTAGAATTTATATTCATTCTTATTAATCTTTTACTGTCCCCAACTTAATCACAACTTTTCCTTAGAGTTTTCCCTTCTTATTCTGGTGAATATTGATCTCCCTTTCTCTGAACTCTGTAGCACTTGTCTGTTCCTAAGACAGACTTTAGATATCAGTTATCTAGAACTCTGTGTATGATGTAAGAGGTATCAAGTAGGCCCTATTATATCTCCCGTAATCTTTGTCATACTACTTGAAATTCTTTACCACAGTGCCTAAAACCCCACCATTAGAAATATTTCCGTATTGAATATGGACTCTATATTAGTTAATAGTATTGTATCAGTGTTAAACTTTTTGAATTTGATAATTTAGTACTGTGATTATGTAAGAGAATATACTAGTTCTTAGGAGATATTTGCTGATATATTTAGGGATAAAGGATTATGATGCCTGCAATTTACTCTAAAGTGGTTCAGCAGAAATTATATTAATGATAATTATACACATGCGTTCATATGGGGTGTGGAGGAGAGAAGCCAAGCAAATATGACAAAACGCTAACAATCAGTGAATCTAGGTGGAGAGTAGATGGGAGTTTATTGTACAAATGTGCAACTTGCCTGTAAATTTGAAATGTTTTCAAAACAAAATAATAAAGAACACATGTTCCTTTAGTTTGCTCGTTCTCTACCCTTGCTGTACATTAGAATCACTGAAAGCTTTTAGAAAATACAAATGCCTGGGCCCGGCTAGCTAGAGATTCTGATCTAATTGGTCCAGGAATCTGAATTTTTTTTAAAAGCCCCCTAGATGAACTTAATGTGTAGCCAGATTAAGAACCATTGCATCCTAAGAATAATATAGTTCAACTATCACTTATCATACCTTAGAGTGAATTAATTTTTAGTCAGATTACTTTCCTCCCCCCACTGGCATGCTTCCCTCCCTGCCTTTATGCTTTTTATATCCTTTAAAACATCTACCAAGGTTCCAGGCACTAAATGGGTCCTAATTAAATTCTAACTGAAATGAATTCATTAAAGAACAAAAATGATTTCTTAAAGGTAGCCATAATCATGTCATGGCTGTTTCTCCCATGCAGCTATAAATACAGGCATATTGTATGTACCAAAGGTACATGCATATTACCTGTAGTGTGTGCATTATTTTCCCAATTATTATAGATGGACTGGGGGTATTTGCCCTGCCAAAGAGCTCTGCTAATTGTAATTTTTGAGGACCAGTGCTGCAGGTCCTAAAAAGAAAAAAAAAAAAAAAAGCTGTCAGATATAGAGAATGAAACCCAGTTATAAGAGAACTTCCAAGGAGAGGAAATGGGGATAGTTCTGAGAAACCATCTGAGATCAAAGATACTAAGAACCTTAGAAAAAAGGAACAAGCTGGAGTATGAGTATATTAAAGAGAACAAGATGAAAAATACTAATATTTAAGTTATAGGCAGGAATGATGAAAAAGGGCATAGTCAGAAATAGATGGGATGTATCAAAGGACACTATCAAGAGAACAAAAAGATAACCTATAGAAAGAGAGAAATGCTTGCAAATCATGTATCTAGTAAAGGTTTAATATCCAGAATATAGGAAGACCTCTTACAATTCAACAACAAAAGACAACCCAGTTTTTAAAAGGGCAAACGACTGGAATAGACATTTATTCAAAGAAGATACACAAATGGCCAATAAGCACATGAAAAGATGCTCAACATCATTAGTCATTAGGAAAATTCAAATCAAAACCACCATGAGATACCACTTCACACCCACTAGGATGGCTATTATCAGAAAAATGGAGAATAACAAGTGTCAGTCAAGATGTGGAGAAAATGGAACTGTCTTGCATTGCTGGTAGGAATGTAAAATGATGCAGCCTCTGTGGAAAACATTTGGGCACTTCTTCGAAAAGTAAAACACAGAATTACCATATGACCCAGTAACTCCACTCCTATACCCAAAGGAACTGAAAACAGGAACTCAGAGAGATACTTGTACGCTAATACTAACTGCATCATTATCCACAATAGCCAAAAGGTGGAAATAACCCGTGTCCATCAACAGATGAATGGATAAACAAAAGGTGGTGTATTCATACAAGGGAGTATTATTCAGCCATAAAAAGAAATAAAGTTCTGATAAATGATGCAACATGGATGAACCTTGAAAACATTATGCTAAGTGAAATAAACCAGAAGAAAAAGGACAGATATTATATTATTCCTATCTCTAGAATTCATAGAGACAGAAAGTAGATTAGGGGTTACCAGGGGCTAGGGTGGTGGTGGAATGGGGAGTTACTGGTTACTGGGTATAGAGTTTCTGTTTGGGGTGGTGAAAAAAAATTGGAAATAGACAGTGGTGATGATTTTCCAACATTATGAATGTAGTTAATGCCACTGAATTGTACACTTAAAAATGGTTAAAATGGTAAATTTTATGTTATCTATATTTTAACACAGAAATAAGCCAATGGGGATACTTAAATATGTTTGAATACAGAAAGACAAGTGCCCCTGTAGATAGATTAAATAGGAGAAATGAACTGAGACAGGAAAAAAGTTAGAGATTCACTGGACTAAAAACTGTCTTGAGAGAAGTCAAGAGAAGATTATAAATTAACTCAGACCATTTCCTACTTTTTCTTCTATAAAGACCTAGAGCACTTTTTAAAAAATACAATAAGTTCTAGAAAAGAAATGAGATGCAAAACTTATATAAAGAGGATGCATAAATAAGAAGAAGCAAGGCATGTGAAAATTCATCTACTATGAGTCGTTATTCTGGAAACTAATGACAGCATAGAATTTCTGAGCACACTTGCAAAGGGTTCCTGAGCATCACAAATGCAAGTTGCTGTTTGCTCCAGTAACAATAGTATAATTACTCTCATGGGAGGCACTCCTATGTCATACAAGACCCCAGAGAATTAGAACGACATCTTGAAAGGCTCCAGAAATCTGTTTAGGACACTGAGAATGGAATTCAGTTTGTGATTGCCTCTTTTCATTATTCATCGTTCTCCATAAATTGAGAAGAGAAACTAGTGAGACTGGTAAACTATTTCAATACCTTCTTTAATAACACTCTGAATTAATATAACAGTATGACTAATTACTGTGGATGTAAGATCTGCAATGGTTCTTTATTCTCTCCACCATCATTCAGGCAGGGACAGAAGTAGGGATAAAGTTTCTCAATGAAAGTGCTACTGAAGGTGTAAATGTGGGTCATGGTTTTAGCATTATAGAAGGACACCTGCCCTCCTTCATAGTCCAAGTATATGCCCACTTTGTTGAGGTTGTTAGTCAGTTTCAGACTGCAAGAAGGCAAATCCAGAGCCTTTAGATCAGTTTGGTTCCTTAGTCTTATAAGCCAGAATCCTTGCTCAGGAGTTAGAGGGCAACTGCCCTTCCGAATAATGGATTCTCTGACGACTCCAACTGTCCATTTTGTCTTCTTTGCTACTTCTACTTCCCAGTACCACTTTCCAGATGTGAAGCCTTTTGAGCCCAGCACAGCTACACTTGAGTCAAACCGCTCTGGATCATCGGGCATTACCTGCTTAATGTCACCATGCCACACACTGGTTCGATTTTTGGAGAGCACCAAATTTGGGTGAGCTGTTTTAGGGTCCAGAGTTAATGGAGATAGGCCTAGTAAGAAAATAAGAGAAAGCAGGGCATGGGAGAAAAGGATTGAATGTAAATTCCCATAGTAAAAGACAGTATTTACAGATACCAGTACTTTATCCCCTATACACATAGGCTCTTAGACTGTCAACAGGCAATTACTTATATACTTTATCTTGTTTTTGGTATCCATATTGTTAAATTTTAGACATTTTTATATTTGTGGTAAAAATCAGACTTTACTCTTAAGTAAAGTGTGCTTTAATAAAGGAAATAATACAAATCATGTAAATCTGTACTAATAAATATGAGAAAATACAAATGTCAAAGGGTAAAGATTAGGTAAGACTTCCTAGGAAAGCACATGGTTATTTTCTAAGGAAAAAAGGGACATCTTAACATATATGAGATGTATTTGGGATACTTCGAACAAACAGGCAAAAAGGGAATGTGGGATAAAAATAGTAACTTGTGTGTGAGAGAAGGTAAGGGCTTGGCTGTTAGAGAAATGTAAGACTGAGCTAGCTGGTAGAGAGTTTACAGAGCAGTGGTCAGAGTTTATATTTGGTTTAAAAGATGATGGGACTTATAGAAACTGTTGAATTGGCAAATGTTTTACCAGTATCGGGAATGAAAGAGGGGAAATCACTACAGATCCTACAGTCATTACAAAGATAATAATGGAATATTACTAACAACTTCATGCCAATAAAGTTCATAACTTAGATGAAACAAATTTCTTAAAAGACGCAAACTAACAAAGCTCACTTAATAATAAATAGATAAACTAAATAGCCCATGTTTATTAAAGAAATTGAATTCATAGTTAACTCCAGGCTCAGGTGGATTCATTGGTGAATTTTACTAAAAATTTAAGAAAGAAAGAATACCAATTTTATACAAACTCTTCCAGAATATAGAACAGGAGGGATTTATGAGGTCAGTGTTACCCTGATATAAAACCAGATAAAGACATTATAAGAAAAGAAAAGTGCAGATCAATATCCTCTGTGAACATAGGCACAAAATCCCTGACAAAATGTTAGCAAATCTAACCCAACAGACTATGTAAAAGAATTATAAGTCAATACCAAGTGGGATTTACCCTAAGAATGCAAGGGTAGTTTAACATTTAAAAAGCCATGTAATTCACCATTCTGACCAAAAAAAAAAAGCCTGTATGATCATCCCAGATGCAAGAAAAAGCATTTGACAAACTTAAATGCGTACTTATGACAAAAACTAATACTAGAAGGAATTTTCTCAGTCTGATAAAGAACATCTATGAAAAGCCTACAGTTAACAGTATATGTAATGGTGAAAGACTGACTCCTTCTCCTTTGTATTTGATAACATGGTTTGGTAACAAGATGTCTATTCTAACCACTTTACTCAGCATGGTACTAGAGGTCCCAGTCAGTGGAATAAAGGAAGTAAGATAAATAAAAGGCCAACACACTGGAAAGGAATAAATAAAACTGTCTTTATTTATACACGATGGGATCCTCTACACAGAAAAATCCTGAGGAATCTACAAAACAGCTGCTAGAGTTAATAAGTAATCTGGAAAGCTACAGAATACAAAGTCGATATACAAAAATCAACTATTTCTAGAGTGTAGCGATGAGCAATTAGAAATTAAAATTTTTTAAATATCATTTACAATAGTATCAAAAAACCATGAAATACTTAGGGATAAAATTTAAAAAAATATGTACAAGACCTGTACTTACAAAACATTGCTGAGATAGTTTAAAGAACATATAAGTAAACGGAGAAATATACCATGTCCATAAATCAGAGGACTCTTATTATTAAGATGTCAGTTCTCAGTTAATCTATAGAATGCAGTCCCAGTCAAAATACCAGCAGAATTTTTGACAGAAATTGACAAGCTGATTTCAAAATGCATATGGAAATGCAATGGACCTAGAATAGCCAAAATAATTTTGAAAAAGGAAAAAAAATTACAGGATTCACACCACCTGATTTCAAGATTTACTATAAACCTACAGTAACCAAGAGAGTGTGTTACTGGTATAAGAATAGATATATAAATCATTGGAACAGAATAGAGTCCATAAACAGACTCACAGTTGATTTTTGACAAAGGGCCAATGTATTTCGTATTTCATTGGCAAAACCATAGTCTTTTAAAAAAATGATGCTGGAACAAGTGGACACTCACATCCAAAAATTATTTTGATCTTTACCTCACACCATATATAAAAATTAAATGTAAATGGATCATAGGCTTAAATATGGGAGCTAAAACAATAAAACTTTTAGAAAAAGTATAAGAAAAAGAATCTTTGTGACGTTGGGTTAGGGAAAGATTTCATAGGACACAAAACAGAATGACTCATAAGAGAAAAAAAAAAAGATAAATTGTACTTTTTCAAAATTAAAACTTTTTGCTCTTTGAAAGAGCTTGTTAGGAAAATGAAAAGACCAGCCACTGACTAAGAGAAAATATTTTTAAAACGTGTACCTGATAAAGGACTAGTATCCTTTGCAACTTATTAATAATAATTTTTTAAAAGCCCAATAAAAAAGATGGGCAAATGATTGAAGACACTAATCAAAATAGATATATGAATGGCAACTAAGTATATGAAAAGATGCTCAACATCATTAGTCATTAGAGATATTAAAAACGAAATGAGTTACCACTATAATGGTTAAAATTAAAAAGACTGACATCAAATGTTGGTGAAGATGTATAGCAACTCGGACTCTCATTCATTGTGGAAGGGAATGCAAAATGGTACTTAACACTTTACAAAAATAATTTGGTAGTTTCTTATAAAATTAAACATACACTTAATATACAACCCAGCAATCCCACAACTAAATATTCCCCCCCTCCAAAAAATGAAAACACGAAATGCATTAAAAAATGATCAGGCAACTTTATTCATAATAGCCCATAACTGGAAACAACCCAGTGTCCATCAACTGGTGAATGACTAAGCATGTGGGAATTATTATTCACCAATAACAAAGAATGACTATTGATTGATACATGCAAAAACATGGGTGAATCTCAAAACACATTATGCTGAGTGATAAAAAGCCAGACACAAAAGACTATAGAATGTATGATTCTGTTTATATGGAATATATATGTACTGTACATGAGGAACCTGTACATAGATCAAGAAGCAGTCGTTTGAACAGAACAAGGGGATACTGTGTGGTTTAAAGTCAGAAAAGGTGTGCATCAGGGTTGTATCCTTTTACCATATTCAATCTGTATGCTGAACAAATAATCCAAGAAGTTGGACTGTATGAAGAAGAATGGGGCATGAGGTTTGGAGGAAGACTCGTTAACAACCTGCATTATGCAGATGACATGACCTTGCTTGCTGAAAGTGAAAAGGACTTGAAGCACTTACTGATGAAGATCAAAGACTACAACCTTCAGTATGGATTACACCTCAACGTAAAGAAAACAAAAATTCTCACAACTGGACCAATAAGCAACATCATGATAAATGGAAAAAAGATTGAAGTTGTCAAGGATTTAATTTTACTTGGATTCACAATCAACACCCATGGAAGCAGCAGTCAAGAAATCTGAAGACGCATTGCATTGGGCAAGTCTGCTGCAAAAGACCTCTTTAAAGTGTTAAAAAGCAAAGATGTCATTTGAAGACTAAGGTGCGCCTGACCCAAGCCGTGGTGTTTTCAGTCGCCTCATGTGCATGTGAAAGCTGGGCAATGAATAAGGAAAATCGAAGAATTGATGCCTTTGAATTATGGTGTTGGTGAAGAGTATGGAATATACCATGTACTTCCAAAAGAACGAACAAATCTGTCTTGGAAGTATAGCCAGAATGCTCCTTAGAAGGGAGGATGGCGAGACTACGTCTCATATAGTTTGGACATGTTATCAGGAAGGATCAGTCCCTGGAGAAGAACATCATGCGTGGTAATGTAGAGGGTCAGTGAGAAAGAAGAAGACCCTCAACTAGATGGGTTGACACAGCAGCTGCAACAATGGACTGAAGCATAACAACGGTGATGAGGATGGCTCGGGACAGGGCAATGTTTTGTTCTGTTGTACCTAGGGTTGCTGTGAGTCAGAAGTGACTCAACAGCACCTAACAACAACAAAAGTGAAGTAAAGCAGATCACCAATTGTTAGAGACTGGCTGCAAAGGGGCATGAAGGAATTTTTTTGGGTGATAGAAATGTTCTATTTCTTGATTATGAAGATGTTTACATAAGTTCATACATTTGTCAAAACTCATCAAATTTACACTTAAAATTAGTATATTTTACTGTATTACACCTCAGTGAAGGAGCCCTGGTGGCACAGTGGTTAAGTGCTTGGCTGCTAACTGAAAGGTTGGTGGTTCGAACCCACCAGCCACTCCACTGGAGAAAAATGTAGCAGCCTGCTTCTGTAAAGATTACAGCCTTGGAAACCCTATGGAGCAGTTCTACTTTGTCCTATATGAGCCCTATGAGTCAGAACCGACTCAACAGCAATGGGTTGGTTTGGTTTTGGACACCTCAGTGTCAATTATTTGGGAAAAAATTGTTGTCAGGGACATAGATTTA
Source organism: Dugong dugon (assembly GCA_030035585.1). Taxonomy (NCBI): domain Eukaryota; kingdom Metazoa; phylum Chordata; class Mammalia; order Sirenia; family Dugongidae; genus Dugong; species Dugong dugon. The sequence goes on along the minus strand of CM057472.1, from coordinate 13,044,060 downwards.
AGGTTTTTATTAAATCAATAACTACAAACAATAATAATATTAATGAGTCTGTATGAATTCTATAAAGAATTTTATTCAGAACTTCTATAAAGATGTTTACTTAGAACTTTATTTAACATTCTTTAAATGTCATTTGTGTTCTTTTGTCCTGCTCAGTCCTTGGGTATCTGCAGGAACACAAAAACTTAATGTTCTTATTAGGCACACTTATTGACATTATTGGCTTTCTTCTGAAGCACTGAAGATTTCTAAATAATCTCCTAAAATGTTATACTTTATGTTATGAATATCAAGTACAAAGGGACCTTTAAAGACCGTAGGTACGTATGAAGAGTTCCTCCAGAAACTTCCTCTTTCTTCAGGGCAGAGAAACTCCAGGGATTTATATAATTGATTTATCAAAAAAGGATAAAATTTCGGCTGTTGCCACATTTGATAGAACAATGAAACAAAACTATAGACTAAGAAGTAATTCTGACACCTTTTGGCTGAACTCCAGCCTTCCCCCTGTCCCAGACTCTAAAGCATTAATTAGGGCCACAGAAGAGGTCCCACAGAGAAACATAGATTAGGCATTCCTGGTGCCAATAGCTACTAACCACTGATACCTGGAGAGAGGGTGGACTGCATTTCCTTCCATATTATGTACTGGATAGGACCTTTGAACTGGCCCAGGCTCAGCTTTCTGGAGATAAGCTCTCTGGGTGCCAGCACCCTCATTCCTTGCTCCAAGCTGCAGGGGACATAAATCATTTACCCTTAGACATCTCAAAGGACTGAAGGGAGGGTATTAAGAATACCATAGGGAAACACTTACCTCTCCAAGAGAGTTGTGATGTCCTAGAAGAGGAATAGAGAAGTCAGATGCCTGTTCATCAACTCTAGAAATTTCTTGGGTAATATTGGCCACCACCAGAATTTGATCAATGGGCCCCATCCCATTTCCACTAACTCCTCTCATCCTTTGTATGCCTTTCTTTTCTGTATGGGAACACCTTGTATCCCCAGCCTAGCACAGGATAAACTAGCCTTACTTTGCTCTGATTTTCTAAAGTTCCCTTTTACAGGAAATGAGAGAGAAGTCAACAGGACAATAATTAAGGTTAAACTTTTTTTTTTATGTCAATCTACATTTTATTGAGTACTATAGTAGGTATGTTGAACTTTAAATAATTGAATTGCACATTTTAAAAAATAATCTGTCTTTTAGGACAGAAGTCAGGCAGTTCTGGCACAATTTGACAGCAAATTTGCCTTCTCCTTTTTTCCCTGTCAACATGGTGTGAGGCAATACAATCAAAATCTGTGATTTTTTTTTTTTTTTTGACTGGTGAGATTTTTCCCTTTTTTTCTTATGTAGAATACATATTTATTCAGTTTTATTATTAAGTTTTATGATTAAAGAAGTATGTGTTTTAAATAATTTTATACTTTTAGCGCCAATGGAAATACATTTGACGATTGGATGCCAGCTTCGGAAGCACAATAACCCCTAACATTCTGCCTGTTATTCCCCTCTTAATCTCTGAAGCTACGTCAGTTTTTCCCCTCAAGACAGCATAAGGTTAAACATTTTTTACCTATTCTTCCAAATAGTCTCAAAAGAAAACACAGTATTTCAGCCCTAAGGCCACTTTTCCTTACTCTGGCCAATTAAGAACTCCAGTGGTGAAGCTTCAGGTAGCAAAAGTTGGCAAACAGCTTCTCAAACAGATCGATTTCTGATTGCTAAGAGCCAATCAATGATACAACTCTGGTTGCAATATTCTTATTTTTAACCCTTTGGTAACTCAATTATTTTCTGCTTTGAATTTTTTGTTGATACCATGGGTTTTCTTTAATGGAAACATTCTGAATCACTGAGTGTATCTGAATTTTTGGTAGGTAGTATGGTTTTTTTTTTCCTTACCCCTTCTACAAGCCTAACCTAGTGTTTAGTTTATGAAGTACCACTAATTGTACCCCAGAATCCCCACCGGGAACTGTTGGTACATCTGTGTAACAAATAAAAATTTTCAAAATTTCTATTTTTCCTTCCAAAAATTCAGACACCACATACAGTACCCTGTAAAAACAGTAATTTGCGGCACATGCCTGTTTCTTTGGTTTCAAACAGTCATAAAGGCCCCTGCCTTGTGGCAGCACACACTGTCAATGGTGCAGCAGCTTCCCAATGAGCCCCAGAGGCTGAAAAAGCTCATGGTTGCTATATGTACCACCAGGCACAAAAGGGTTTAAGAAATAAAGCTTCAATAGTCTTCACAGAAAAATATTAAAATAATGTATACAGGCAGTCCCCAACTTACAACAGGGTTCTCTTCTGACAACTCCATAGTAAGTTTTGACCTAAGTCAAATACCTCTTTTCTTTTTCTTAAGTTTTCATTATTATTGCTTTTTATTATCAGTATCTTTATAAATCTGATTTTTATTTGTTTTCGGGAGTTGGCATGAGAATGATAACATCAGCAAATTTCTTGCTGCAACATTGTATGCAGTACATATTACTAACAATAAGATGTGTAAAAAAAAACAATCGACAGTCCTAAGTGTAGTTCGTAGTTTAACTCGAATACATTATAAGTCGGGGTATACCTGCATTATTATTAATGGATTTTATTATCTTCTTCTCTAGGAGGGTCAAAGTAAAGCTTTCTACTGAGCCTAAGGCAAAATGAGCCTCCTACTTTCCTCCCAGGGACTAGCAAAACCACAACAATAGTTGGTTTTTACCCCTAGCTTTAGCACTGCATTGAAAAGCCAGTTCTACATTCTTTCCAACCCCCTTCTCCACTTAAGTATACCCATAGTCATGCTGCTACTGGATCTCACTTTGAGAAATTCGAAGGCGTTCTGCTGTTCCATCTGGGCCTGGATGCTCACCAACATCTCCTTGGTTAGGAGACACTGCTCCTGAAGTTGGTTCAGATTCTGCTCCATCTCCTCATTCAGGGCTTTCCCCTCTTCTCGAAGCTCATTTAAAACCTCCTTTTCTTTGCTGTGCAGGAACTGATGCAGCTTTAGAAACTCCAGAGAGATGTGTTGCTGCAGATGTAGCTTGTTTTCCTGGAAACCTCCATGATCATCACAATGGTAATTATTGAGACTAGCACTTCGGGATGGGGGCCCACACCACCAACACTCACACAACTTGGGAAATACCATAAGGGAAAAATGCATACAAATGGCTGTTGAGTATCAACAGTCAACCATTTTAAAAGGATCCCTTTGGGGGACTTCTTCTTATTTCCCAGCAGTTTAACAATTCAGGGTGAAATAGTCAACAGTGGTCTCTAGGTTCCTATTGCAGTACTGAGGTGGTAACCAATGCCATATTAAATACGGCAACGATGTGAAACACATGTGAAATTGTTCACTACAGATTAGTAAGTAAACACAGTAAAGCCTGTGCATACCTTGCTTACTGGTTAATCCACCCCTGCCTCCTACCCAGAAGTACAAACAAATTATCTACCAAGTAGTGCTCCTTAACCTGGGGCCATAAGGAGACTTGAAGAACTGTCCTGATCTAGAAATCAGAACGAGGGAAATGCCACTCCTGCTGCCAAGACAATATAGAAGTAGCAGAGATGAGCAATGTTCAGTGCACTAAAATAGATAACTGCTACGCTTGAGGCTCTTTTCTTGGTTAACTCAACATCCTCCTTAGTGAGCCATCTGACATCTTGGCTTCACAGTTCCTCATCTTCCTCATCTCTAATGATTTCCACCTTTAGTCACACATTCCCATAGTCACATCTTGGATTTTATCATTCCCAGCAGCTGCACAATCTCCAGAATAACATATTATGCTTCAAGCCCGCTTGCCCAAGTACCCCCATTGGAACAATTATTAGATCTCATTGAAATCTCCTATTCATTGACCCTTTCATTTCTTTTTACCTGCTTCTTCTGTCTCCAAATCCCCTCTTATCCAGCTTGGATTCCATGGTCTGTCATTATAATTGTACTCTTAAAATAGTCTTAAATCCCCCTCTCCTGTAGCTCACACTTTTCTGGCTTCTCTCCTACCTTTGTCACCACTATTTCTAGTCTTATTTGTTGGTTCCATCTCTTCTACAGGCTCTAAATATTACTTGATGTTCTGTCCTGGGCTCTTTCCCCTTGTCATGCTATATTCTCTTTCTCATCAATATCTTGTGCTCCCATGGCATTAAACGCCATCTATATGCAGACTTTTTATCTCCAGCCTAGACCAACTTCTGAGCTCCAGATTTCTATAGGCAACTGGCTGTTTGACATCTCTGCTCACCCCTCTCATCTAATCAATCACTATGTCCAGGGAATTTATCTCCAAAGCATATGAAGAAGCTGTTTGTTTCTCTCCATATCCACTGCCTCTTTAGTCTGTGCCACCATCATCATTCTCTGGGACCACTGTAGTAGCCTTCTAACCATTGTCTTTATCATTGCCCCTCTCCAATTCATTCTCCACAGAGCTAGCAAAGTGATATTTTCAAAATGAGATGAAACCATGTCCTGCTTTAATGGCTTTTCATTATTCACAGGTTGAGTCCGAAATTCTCAACATTATCTACAAGGGCCAATTTCATCTCATTCACCATGTTTCAGCTTTATTGGCTTTCTGTCTGTTTTTTAGTACAGCAACTAACTTCCTGCCTTAGGGCTTTTCCTACAGTAGTCTTCTCCAGGCTGCCTCCTTCCTGTTCCCTTCACCCAGTTCACTTGATTAAGGTACTTAGCCTTCAGTTCTCAATTTTTAAAAGCAGACTTCTTCAGGGACCATCCTCACCCCTAGTCTAGATTAGGTTCTCCATTTATATGCTCTCATAGCACTCTATCTATATTTTCCTTTGAGATACTTATCACAGTTGTTACTTTATTGTTATTTGTGGGATTATTTAGTATGTCTCCCAACCCCAACACCTAATATAATGCCTGACCCACTCAATAAATATTTGTTAAATGAATAAATGTTGACTGTGATAGCTGAACTAGGAACTCTTAAGACAGCACCGAGGTTCTTTGGAGACATCATTACTTCCATTTATCCTTCTTACCGTCACTCCACATACTTCTTCTTCCAGGTGGCGGATGCCAGAGAAGTCTCCTCCGTAAAATAATTAATGAAGAAACAAAACTCCCCATTTAGACTTCCCAACCTAGAGGCTGATTTGCCAAATCTCTAACCATTAATGTTGTCCTAGAGCTCCTGCTAAAGTTGAAAGTTAGGTAATAGCTTTATGCAGTTTGGGGGCAGCTACAAAAAAATCAAATCATATGGGAAAAGCCAGCAACCTGAGAGACCTTGGTCCATAGGTAGCCTAGTTGTAAACTCAAAGGAAAAAAAATGTATCTTTTAGTGGAGTTTTGGGTAAGTTCTTTATATTGGCATAGATAAAAGGGAGAGGCCAGACAGATCACAACCCCACAACTATCTCCTAGGAATCGGCATATTAGGGTAAAGGTCAATTTGTTCTCTCTGTGTGGATCAAGGATTGGGAACCTATTCCACTTCCACATTCCTTCCCACCCTACAGTGTCAGTTTTCTAGTTCTGTAGCTCAGGTGCCTGAGGAAATGTATTTCGTGAGATTGATAAAATACGTATATCCACCTTTCCATCCAGCTAGTTGAGCTTATAAGGAGATGTATTCCAGTTCTATTTCATAACCACTCTCCCCTGCCCCTCACCTTGTTTGCAGCAATAGCATCTTTCTGCACGTTCCTCAGGGACTGAAGCTCCTTCAGGGTTGCCTCCAGTTGACCCTGACGGATCGTAAGCTCCTCCTGGGAATACCAAGTATAATTAACTCGCAACCCACTTGGGAGATGAAGGGCCCAAAGAGTGATTCATAAAGAGTATGACCCCCAAACCCCAGTGTGCCAGAAAACAGCAGAGCTCTTTCCAGAAGAGTCTTTCCCTTTCCCTGTATCATAATTTCTGTCTCTTTCAAGAATTAAGAAAACTACAAACAGTAGAAAATTTTAGTTTTGCCCGCTTATTACTAGCTACAGGGGTTTGAAGAAGGTAATGGAACGATATACATTTCCCACTGTAGTCATGCGCTTCTCACCAGCTATACTTTTACATTGTTCTCTTCACTGGGAACACTCCTTTCTTCCTTTTGCCCATCCAAATCCAAATGATTTCCTGGTTCAAGTCCTACCCATGTCTTTTACCATGCGTCCCCTGACTATTTCAGCTTTTGCTAATCTTCTCTGAAATTTTAAACACTTATGAATTACAAATGTGACAATATTTTGCTCTGAATAGTATACTGTCATATATTCGATCTATTGTGTTATCCATTTTAAACTTGACTAAGTTTTGAGAATAAGAGCAATATCTTCTTATACATCCACGTTCTCACAGTGCCTAGCAGAGTGTGTTCATGGGAGGATTTAGGTAAATATTTAATTGACCGAGGGAGTAGGCCATAGTTCCTCCACTACCCCTTTCCTATAAGCAGCAACTCTGGAGAAAGAACTTTGCAAGATCTGTTGTATTTTCTGAACACTGTGAGCTTTCTAATCATCATTTGAATGAAGGGGTGGAGGTGGAAGAGAGAAGAAGCCCTACAAAAGACTTTTCCCAGCTTTCCCAAGGATTGCTCAAGGGCCAGGGCTCACGCACCGTGAAGAAACGGACAGCATCAGAGATCTGCAGGAACTCCTTAGACTGCCCCACAGGCAACCGAGCATCCTTGCATTGAAAGCAGATCAGTTTCCCATCCAGCTTACTGAACAGTTTCAGGTTCTCGCCATGTTCTGGGCACTGTGGATGGCCCTTGAGTAGGGGTAGCTTCTTAATCTTCTCTACCAGCTTCTCCACTACAATGTTGAATGTACAGTTGCTATATTGACATAGCATCTTACACTCAGGACAGAAGGTCTCCTTTGCTTGCTGCTTCCAAAAGTTTTGGATACAGACCTGGCAGAAGTTGTGGCCACAGCTTAGCATCAGTGGATCATGGAACCAGTCATGACATAGTGGGCAGTGTAGCTCCTTAGTGATATCTTGTATCTGCACTTTAGAGGGTATCTGGGTTATTGTATCATTCATTTCAATATAGCTGCCTGAATCCATGGTGGAGGATACCTTTAGAAAGGAACAGCTAAAATGAGTTTCACTTTCTTGCTGCCCACTTCAGCATTCCAGGATCATGGGCTCCATTCCTAAAGAAACTGAAACTTGGAGCAGCCAGAGTAAAGTGCCATTTCTAGCATCATAGTTTACTACTACTCCCAACACTATTTAAATTTCAGCAGAGAACCCAGGCATGGGAAGAACGAGTACTCAAAGGAATATATTTTGTCCCTCCCTCTTCCCACTTTCCCCAGTATCAGTTGAAAGTTTTACTTCCAACTTCTGTTCTACTAGTCATTACCCTTATTTTTGTTTTCTAGAAATCATGTACTCACAACTGGAATTTCAGATTTCCCAGTCAGTGTCATAATGTAATATCATTAACCGTCCATTTCTCCTAGCATACACCATGTATTCTGACCCTCTGTTGGGTGCTAAAGCTAACAGTCAGTGATCCTGAGGCATAAAAATGGGGACTTAGATGACGCTTTTCCAAGTAGGAGGATAATTTGTATGATGGTAATTTGTATGATGGAGATAAGTATATTTTGGAGGAGCATAATAAATGAATCCCTGGCCCTTGACTAGGGGGGTGTGGTCAGAGGAAAATTGTAGGAGGGAAGTCTAAGATGGGACTTGAAAGGTCAGACTTAGGCATATAAAAGTGAGGAAGATTGTTATGGGAAAAAAAAGAAATACTAAATGTACACATACTATTTTATAATTTCTATATCATTTTCCTCTGAAAGCTGAAAACCTTAAAACAAATACAGACAGAAGAATCATTCAGAAGCAGAATCCCTGAGGGCTGGTCCAGGGCTTACTATTCTGCTTTTGAGTGGGAAACTGAAGCTCAGAGTTTTATGAACTTCCTCTGACACTCAGGTCAGCAGTAGAATCGGGAATTCAGAAAATTCTAACCCTAAGGCCAGAGCTGTCTCCATCTGCTGTACATCTCTTTGAGAGTTGAGCACAGGTAGTCCCCGACTTATCTGAGTTATGATGAACCGTACTTACAACCATCCTTTTTTCTTTTTTAATACCTTACCATTAGTAATAGGTACTAGGTACAATGTTGCAGCACATGATTTACTGATTCTCATGCCAACCCCCAAAGACAGACAAAGTTCGGACTTATAAAGATACTGATAATAAAAGACAATATAAAGATACACTGATAATAAAAGACAATAATAATGAAAACTAAAAAAAAATGAGGTATTCGACTTATGTCAAGAACTGACTGACAGAATGGAACCCTATACTAAGTCAGGGATTACCTGTGTCTAGAACTGCTTTAGTCCTTATTCCTCACCTGCTATTCCCAGTTAGAAGTTTGCATTTGTCTCTACTTCTGAGCTTAGGTGTACTCGTATTCAGATCTATCCTAGCCACAGCTAAAATCCTTTGTCTCATCATCAGATTCCGTTCTCATTAATGACTTCTTCTGTTGCTCTCATTCTATACCTAGATTCTGACCTCTTTCTGTCCAAATGCGTTGACTTGAGACCTAGACCTTTGCTTCTGAGTTTTCCACCTGTGTTCCTTATCCCTGATACCTGATCTCCTCAAAGCTAGGTCTTGCCTGTCTGGACCTAATGTAGCCATTTTCTCTTTGAATGCTCTGCCATTACCTCTTCATCATTCTTTCTAGTCTCTTTTTCTGAAACTTGTATCAGAAAAATGTCAGTTTCCCACTCTAGTCTCATTTGTCTTAATTCTCCTCAAGGTCTCCAACCCCACAGCTCTCTGCATTGTGCTCTGGACGTTTTCTCCTATCCTTGTTTTGTAGATGCTTTTTTTTTTTTTTTTTAAACATCTTTGAATGGGATGAGTTCTTCCTGAATTAGCTATTTGTCAGAGGATTGTGTGAGTGTGGAGACAGGGCCATACTTGAGGCTGTTTTCTTTATGAAACAGTGTATGTGTGAGTTCTTAGAGACCTTACGTTTCCCCTCAGTCAGCACTGCAGGGTAGCTCACAATGCAGAGTCTGTCTCCTCCACTCTCTCACCAACAGACTGCTTCTGCAAATATGACTGGTTTGTCCATGTGCAACTTCACATTTTCTGTATGTCTAATCTTTGTGACAAATGAGTATGGGGAAGCTCTTGCTTCAGCTAGCTTGCCTGTTCTCAGTGTTTATTCAAAAACTTGTTTGTCTTGTCCCCGAAGATGAGGCACTTTCTTTGGAGAACTGTGTCACTCTAGCTTTGCATAAGCTCTGTAGCCCTAGGAATCCTCTTACATTCCCATTTGACTTTCACTATATTTTGCAGTCCTTCCTCATCGGCTGTAGTCCAGGCTTACAGATGTCTCTAATATCATTGAAAATAAAGTTTGTCTGTTTTTTATTCTCCTTGTAGTTTTGAGTTAAAGAAGGATGAGTTTCTGAGAGTAGGAAAAAAAATCACTGTTTTTATTCCACCATTTAAAAATCAAAGCTTAAATTATTTTTTACACTTTAGCCAACATTTCTATTTAGAGAAGGGCATGTCTCTGTGTGTGTGTGTGTGTGTGTGTGTTTATGTATATGGGGAGGAGATGGAGATATTTCAATATGTCCTCAATACACCATTACCATATTGACCAGATCCATAATGGACGTTCATCAGTAATCAGCATGGATGCCTCTCCCCAAAGATTACAAGTTGAACTTCTCTCTAGTACACAAGAATTGGGATTCAAAGTCAATATTAAGCAGTGTTATAGAAAATACTATGTGTGATTCCTTGCACACCTGAATTTTTAGACTAAGATTCGTCCCCAATACTTACTAGATGTGTTATTCAGTCTCTGCCATTCCCTTAGTGGTTGCTAAAGGACAGGCTTACACACACCTTGTGGCTTCTTCCCCCTCCCCCAAACTGTTGTTAGCTGAGTCAGCCCTACTCATGGCAACCCTATGTATGACAGGATCGAACCATAGGGTTTTCATTGGCTGATTTTTGGAAATAGATAGCCAGGTCTTCCTAGTCTGTCTTAGTCTGGAAGCTCCACTGAAACATGTTCAGCATTGTAACAAAAATGCAAGCCTCCACTAACAGACAAGTGGTGGTTGTACTTGAGCGGCAATGGCCAGGAATTGACCTGGGTCTCCCACATGGAAAGTGAGAATTCTACCACTGAACCACCACTGCCCTCTCCCCCAGACTACAGCTGATTAAAATACAGGTGAGCATCTGACCCATTCCATAAGGTGTCCAACAACCCAAAATGTGGCCTAATGCAAAAAAGATGATTTGGGTAAAGTGATAGACACTCTTCCTAGACACATCCAAACACATTGAGGGATCGAGTTACTGGGGCTGAAAGCTGAGGACCATTGTCTCAGGGGACATCTGGGTCAATGGGCATAACATAGTTCATAAAGAATATATTCTACATCCTACTTTGGTAAGTAGTGTCTAGGGTCTTAAAAGCTTGCAAGCAGCCATCTAAGATACATCTATTGGTCCCATCCCATCTGGAGCAAAGGAAGATGAAAAAAACCAAAGACACAAGGAAAATATTATTCCAAAGGACTAATGGACCACATGAACCACAGCCTCCATGAGCCTGAGCCTAGAAGAACTAGATGGTGCCTGGCTACCATAATCAACCTCTCTGACAGGGATCACAATAGAGGGTCCTGGACAGAGTACAAGAAAAATGTAAAAAGAAATTCAAATTCACAAAAAAAAAGACCAGACTTACTGGTCTGACAGAGACTGGAGGAACCCCCAAGACTACGGCCCCTGGACACCCTGCTAACTGAGAACTGAAGCCACTCCCAAAGTCTACCTTTCAGTGAAAGATCTTTGTTGTTGTTAGATGCCGTCGACTCAGTTCCAGCTTATAGCGACCCTATAGGACAGAGTAGAATTACCCCATAGGGTTTCCAAGGAGGAGCTGGTGGATTTGAACTGCCAGCCGTTTGGTCAGCAGCTGAGCTCTTAGCCACTATGCCACCTGGGCTCCAGCTAAAGATTAGACAGGGCTATGAAACAAACAACACATGAGGAACGTGCTTCTTAGTGCAATCAAGTATACGACACCAAATGGGCAATGCCTGCCCGAAAGCAAAGATGAGAAGGCAGGAAGGAACAGGAAAACTACACAAACGGACACAGAGAACCCAGGGTAGAAAGGGAAAGGGGGAGAGTGCTGACATAAGGTGGGGATTGCAACCAATGTCACAAAACGATTTGTGTATACATTTTTGAATGAGAAACTAATTTGCACTGTAGACTTTCACCTAAAGCCCAATAAAATTAAAAAAAAAAAAAGATCATCTGGATAAATCAGAACCTCTTCTGAATTGGAATCTGGAAACAAGGAGAGAATCAGGAAATTGACAGTAGGAGCAAAAGCTTAAACATTGCCATGAGGTAGTTTGGGATGGAGAGTCGTGGCAAGGAGAGTTATAAGGAAACAAAGTCTAGGAGCTGAAAGTTAAACAGAAGGCAGAAGACATAGAGATTCAGGGTAGAGAGAGTCAGTTAGTTGATAAAGACAGGAACTGTAAACCTACTGCCTTCTAGTCGATTCTGACTCATAGTGACCCTATAGGACATCACTGAACCGGCCCATATGGTTTCTTACAGAAGCAGACTGCCACATCTGTCTCCCATGGAGCAGCTGCTGGGTTTGAACTGCCAACCCAGCACTTACCCATTGCACCACCAGGGCTCCTTGACAGGAATTGTATAGCGAAATAAATGTGGAGAGCATCTGTGTTACATTAACCACAGCACTGTCTTTTGGTGCTTCCTGGATTCCTATGCTTAGCACAATGCCTTACCATATTGGGGCTCAACATATGTGTTGGAGGAATGGATGTTTATCCTCACAGTAAGTGAGCTTACCTCTTTGCTTAAGGTAACTTGTTTGAATCTCTGCTTCTTCTAACAGAATTTTTAACCCCTTGTAGTCAACCCTCTACCCTAGCACTCTACTGAAAATGTTTTCTTAAAGCTCATGCTAAACATGCGTTTCTGACTTATTCTCAGTCTTCATCCTCCCTGACTTAGTATGGCGTTAGTCGGTCCTTGTGGTGCTGCATTGTCCTAGTTCTCCTGCTTCTGACCACTCCTTTGCCTCAACTGGTTTCTCTTCCTCTTCTCACTCTCTTAAATGTAAACAGTCACCATGGTCTGTCTTCAACTCTCTTCTAGCTGAATATGTTCTTAACAAGTGAACCATTCATTCCCATGACTTCACACAAAACCTCTATAGAGGTGACTCCCAAATCTGTGTGTCTGAGCTTGCATCTCTGAGCCCTAGACTCAGTCCTTAAAAATCAGCATGACTGAAACAGAACTCATCTTTCTCCCTAAAGCAGTGTCTTTTCTTGTCTTCCCTATTTCAATTTATTGTTCCACCAGTCTCGGTTTCAAAATCTTGAGTTATCTTTGAGTATTTTCTTCTCTTCTTCCTTCCTCACCATTGAATCAGTTGCAAAGTCTAGTTAATAATAATAGAAATAATAATGATTGTTAACCCGTCCCTGCCTCCAACATCTTCTGTTGTTTTCTGTAGCCTACCAAAATAAGTTTTGCGGGTTTTTTTTTAAAGGGCCCCAGAATTCAGAATCCTCGACAACATATTGCAAACCCATATTTTACAAAGTGAATCCTCAGTAAACACTACCTAATATGGATAAAGTAATTCCTCATTTTATAGGAGAGGCTATATTCTTGAAAGTCAGAGTAACTGGCATAACTTCAATTGGCAAGATTGGCAATTGGTAACAATCAAATAATTTAATCAAATAACATCAACAATCAATGACATTAAAATATATAGTCTTATTTTTAAATTTACCATCTTTTTACATATGAATGATTGATTTAAGTCCCATTAACCAGAAGATAACAATAATAATATAAAAAAAGATTACTCCATTTTCTGTATTAGGTTGAGTGGGCAATTCTGTGGACGTGAAGAGAAAAAATCTGTTATTCTCCACTCTCTTAGTATGTGCTTAGAAGACCAAACCCAGAAAAACATGCCCATTAGGGAATATGCCAGTACAAAAATATTCCATTTTAAGCCAATAAGGGCTGTCTTGAAAACTTTTAAAAATAGATGTGTTTTGAGTAAGATAAAACTTATGGGGGAACCTGGCCAACTACAGGTGATTCAGAATAAGAGTTACATTACCAGAACTGGTCTTTTGGGAGTGGATGCCATTCAGGAATTTTATTCAGTGTGTTTTAACAATATATTTAAAGTAGATTAGTGGTTTCCAGGGTGTGGGGTGACAGGGAAATGGGGAGTGAGTGACTGCTAACAGAACAGGATTTCTTTTGGGGGTGATAAAAAATACTTTGGACCCTCAACGAGGTGGATTGACACCATGGCTGCAACAACAGGCTCAGACATAGCAACGATTGTGAGACTGGCACAGGATCGGGCAGTGTCGCTATGAGTCAGAACCAATTCAAAGACATCTAACAACAACAACAACAACAGATAGTGGTGATGGTTGCACAACTTTGTGAATATGTGTAAACCACTCAATTGTACACTTTAAAAGAGTGCATTTTATGCTATGGAAATATATATTTAATGTTGATTGTTGATATTATTTGATCATTTAACTGTTACTTGATTATAATTGATCTTGCCAGTTGAGGTCTTGCCAGTTACCCTGACTTTCAAGGGTATAATCTCTGAGGTTGGCAAGGGATTACTTTAATCATATTAGCTAATATTTACTGAGCATTCACTGTGCAAAGTGCTTTACACAAATTATTCATTTAATCCTCATAACAACCCTGTGAGACAGGTATTATTACTCCATTTTTAAGGAAACTGAAGCTAGGAGAAGTTAAGTAATTTGTCAGGGACAGTTATTAAGTGCTGGAGCCTGGTTTTGAACTGTTTATCTGACCGCAAAGCCCATTCTCCTAATCACTGAGTTAGTGGAGAGTAAATCAATATGTTTTAGGAATGGAATTTCTTAAATGGATCAAAATAGCTAAAACAGCTTCCCACTACCCTAGAAGGAGAGATAATAGAGTTGGAGACCAAAGGAAATTTCTCTGCCTGGAAATCTTTAAGGAAATTATACCCGCTACCAGCCTCTTTTAGAAGTCTAACCTTAAAGTAGAGGGAACAGAAACCCAACCTGGCAGAAAGTTCAGTTCAGGGCTCGACATTGATCTTTATAAAGCCCCTAGCCGGCAGGAATCTCCTCCTAAGAAAGCACACCTTCCTTCTTCCACTCACGACACCTGCTCAGAGTGCAGAAAAGGCAAGGAGAAGAGCAGAGAAGTTCTTGGAAACTTGCAGGAGAAATACTCAGTTTTTGAGGTTTTCTTCCTGAGAAGTTTTCGATTGTAAATTTTTGAAATAATGTTTAATATTTAACAGGAGTTTATTTGTTGCTTTGCAGCCTTTATTCCTCAAAGCAATTTTTAAAAACTTCATAGGCAGATTTTCTGATGAATTAAACTTAAGAGCAGAAAGCTACAACTCATCTATAGGGAACAAACCACGTGGCACAATCAGCTCAAACACAAGAATGAAGACACATCCATGCTTCCCGTGTCCTGCCATTTTCACATAAGAAGGAAAGATTCTTAACTTGACTCCTTGTAGCTTCTCAGAGTTGAAAGACCTTTCCAGCCTCTGCTGAGACATTTGAAATAATAGGAAGCTTATTATCACACTTTTTTTTTTTTCACTACTATGGAAAGTTGCCTATTTTTACTGACTTAGCCTTAAAGGAACAAGAGTATAGTAGGTATTGTTGTTAGCTGCTGTTGTGTCAACCCCAACTCATGGTAACCCCATGCACAAAGGAATGAAACACTGTCAGTCCATGATCAGTTATAGATCAGACCATTGTGATCCATAGGGTTTTCACTGGCTGATTTTTGGAAGTAGATTGCCAGGCCTTTCTTCCTGGTCTTAGTCTGGAAGCTCCACTAAAACCTGTTCAGCATCATCACAACATACAAGTCTTTACTGACAGACAAATGGTGATTGTGCTTGAGGTGCAATGGCTGGGAATTGAACCCGGGTCTCCTGCATGGAGGGGAGAATTCTACCACTGAACCACTACTGCCCTCATAGTAGGTGTAGGCAAGAGTACTTATATTTTCCTCTAGAAATTATTAAACAAAATGTTTATATCCCTGTTTGCTTGAAGAGCTAAGGACAGAGAAGAGTAAAAGCAAATCTAAAGGTCCTGTGATAGAGGAAATTAGAACCTAATTTTAATTTTTTTATATATGTAATTAAATAAAACTTTATCAGAAGTGGAAGTGACGATAACTTAGAATATAAGGACCTATGTGTCAAAATTTCTTGCTGATGAATTTTAGTGGTTTTTTTCAGCTTCACTGTAGTAAATAAACTCTTTTGTTTCTCTGATGATATAGAAAACACTAAGTTCAGAAGAATATAATGTCCTTTATTTTAGCTCTGAAGAGATCTTAAAAGAAGGAATTCAATTTTAAATCTCCCATAAGAATCAACTCTGCTTTTAATATAAAATATCAAATGTGATAGTATAAGGATCAGGCATGTTATGCATAATAATTTTTCAGTCTAAAACTAATAAGGTGATTACATTAATAAGGGACATAAATTTTTGTGTCGCATTTAATTTTTCTCAGAATTTTATAGTGGATTTCATTACTTTCCTACCAGCCTTTTTAGGCTCAGTTATTCCTGAAGAGAGAGTAGAAGCTATGAGCTATCACAGGTTACCTGTTTCCCTGAATTCCCTTTCATGGTCCAAAATCCACACCATACCACTCTCTGTGATCAGGTTTTCCACACTATGCCTAGAAAACCTGCCGAGTTAGAAACAGGTAACTCACGTCCATGAAGCTCAATCAGCAGACCGCCAGGGGGCAGAGGCAGGCACTTGGATCGGAGTTCATCAGGCCCAGGATGGCTGCAGACCAGAAGTCAGGAAGAACATGGCATAGGAGGAAAAGTTCAGGAGCTGGGGAGATGGGCCAAGGCCAGAGTGAGCTCTGGCAGATTCCGTGACAGTTTGTCAGTTGCTTTGATCATTGCTTGCTTAAGAGAAAAATAAACCCTGAATGGAATGGCTGACCTGCCCACTCTTTTTGTGTGGGAGTGGGGAGGAGACAACTCATTATATTCGAGATGGCAGTCAGATCTTAAGGTTCACAGATCCACAGCCCTGGACTAGGCTGCTCTATGAAAGAGGAAATAAACATTATCATCGGCCTGTATGCTTCCTGCAGGAGAAATAACCACTTCACCCTGCTCACCATCCCATGACAGCATTGAGACACCAGCTGTTATTAATAGAGAGCCCACATTGCATGGAGACAGCCCCTGACTCTATGTCTGAGAAGTAACAGAGGCTTGGAAAACTCCAGGCCACAAGGAAGAAGGATGAGAACAGCCTCATTTCACGGTTTTCTTCAACAGTTTTAGCTCACAGAGGTGGGTACCTAGACTGTGCTTCTGAGCAGCCTGTAAAGAGCCATCATGGAGCCAAACAGCTTTTCCTAATTCCTTTAAAATCGATGTATTTTCTTGAATATCTACTTTCTGCCTAGCTGTCCAGCCCTGCCATTCCATAATCCTGTCCCCCAGTCTGTAATCATTATGTCTTCGGTAAACTCTTCCCTAACCAGCCCTCAAGCATTACCGCTCCCCACCCCTGTAGAAATGATTTGCGCCCTCTACACCGGTTTCTCTACCTCAGCCCTACTGACATTTTGTACCACGTAATTTTGGGGGGAAGGCAGTCCTGTGCCCCGTAGGTACTCCTGGCCTCTCCCCCACTAGATGCCAGTGCCAGGGGCTTAGAGAGGGTGGCGAGTGCCCAGGGACTCTCTCTAAATTGCGCCCCTCCCCCAACTTCAAGATGCATGGACGTCAATAGCTGCAATGTATCAACAGAAACGCCTTCCCCCTTCTTGTCCGGCTGCATCAGTCAGTCTTTCATGTTTCTGACGCCTCAGGGTGTCATTCCGCGCATCATCTGGCGAGCCCCCTTGGACTTATGCACCCCCGCCCTTCCCCCCACGCCTCTGGCCAGTGGCACCCACTTGAGACAATCAGAATGTCTTCAGACATTGGCAAATGTCTGTTGGAGTGCAAAATTGCCCTTAGTTGAGAACCACTGCGCTGCACATTTCTGTCCCACCCTAGGTCTTTTTATATGCCTGTGCTAGTGGTCTTTACAGAATGTATTTTCATCATTTGCATATCTGCCCATCTACTAAGTTGTGAACAGCTGGAGGGAAGTGCCTGTCTTGCTCACCTTGACAGTACATAGCATTCGTCAGATTAAATTCCTTGTCGAATAAATCACTATGAAGTGCTGGTGATCACCTACAAACTATGTCCCTAAGTCAGAAAATTAATTTTGTTTTATCTTATTATTGGCTAAAACATTTTGTGTTTCTTATAGATGGTTGTACTAAATCCTAGAGTCTTTAGTCCAGGGGGAAGAATACTGGCCTAAAAGACAGAAGTCTCATCTCCCACCAGAGCACTGAGTAACCTTGAGGGGCTAAGATGTTTAACGCCTCTGGGTATCAGCCCTCCATCTCTAAAATGTGAATTCCTAAGAACCCCTTCCACCTCTAGAAGGGGTTTTTATATAGCAAGAGGTCCCGATTTTCACAAAATGGCACTTCAAGTCTTTGTTGCACTATTTAAAAACAAAGTGGTGTGTGCTGGGGTGGGGGGGTGATGTGGACAGTGATGTCTGAAGAACAGAACATACCAAGTTTTACCATATCATTAGTAAAACAAACAAAAGCAGTCATAAACCAAAGTTACTTTTCTTTCGCAAGCCTCAATTTTATCACATAAAATAGGGATGATAATACCTACCTCATAGGGCTGTTGTGAGGGTTAAACGAGATGATGTATGAAAAGTGCTTAACAGGATCTGGCACAGAGTGAGAACCCAATAAATGGTAATAGCTATGATTTTTGTTATTATTGCAACTCACATTAGTGTGACAAATAGTTTACAAAACTTCTGGTCCCTCAAACTTAGCATTGTCTTAAAATATAAAAAGCATCATAAATGGGTATTAAACTTCAAGGCCACCAAGTGCCTGTCAGTTTGTCATACTGTTGTGGCTTGCAGGTTGCTGTGATGCTGGAAGCTATGCCACCGGTATTTCCAATACCAGTAGGGTCACCCATGGTGGACAGGTTCCAGTGGAGCTTCCAGACTAAGACAGACTAGGAAGAAGGACAAGGGGATCTACTTCTGAAAAAAATTAGCCAGTGAAAACCTTATGAATAGCAGCGGACTGTTGTCTGATATAGTGCTGGAAGATGAGTCCCTCAAGTTGGAAGACACTCAAAATACGACTGGGGAAGAGCTGCCACCTCAAAGTAGAGTCGTCCTTAATGATGTGGATGGAGTCAAGCTTTTGGGACCTTCATTTGCTGAGGTGGCACTATTCAAAATGAGAAAAACAGCTGCAAACATTCATTCCTTACTAATCAAAACTTGGAGTGTACAAAGTATGAATCTAGAAAATTTGAAAGCTGTCAAACATGAAATGGAACACATAAATATCAATATCCTAGGCATTAGTGGGCTGAAATGCACTGGCATCGGCCATTTTGAATCATACAATCATATTGTCCACTATGCCAGGAATGACAAACTTAAGAGGAACAGTGTCGCGTTCATCATTTTAAAAAAAGAAAAAAATTTCAAGATCTATTGTCTTAGTTGTCTAGTGCTGCTACACAAGTGGATGGCTTTAACAAAGAGAAATTTATTCTCTCACAGTCTAGGAAGCTAGAAGTCCAAATTTAGGGTGCCAGCTCCAAGGGAAGGCTTTCTCTCTCACTTTTGGCTCTGGGGTGCGGTCCTTGTCATCAGTCTTCCCCGGTTGAGGAGCTTCTCAGCACAGGGACCCCGGCTCTTGTTTTTTGGTGGTAGGAGATCCCCCCTTCTCTGCTCACTTCTCTCTTTTATATCTCATAAGAGATTGACTTAAAACACAACCTAATCTTGTAGATTGAGTCCTGCCTCATTAACATAACTGCCTCTAATCCTGCGTCATTAACAGCACAGAGATGTGAATGGTGGACAGTCAGTCACATAATGCTGGAAATTATGGCCTAACCAGGTTGACACACATTTTTGTGGGACACAATCCAATCCATAACATCTATCCTAAAGTACGATGCTGTCAATGTTAAGATACTATCCATATGCCTACAAGGAAGACCAGTTACCAAATTTATATACCAAACGCTAATGTCAAAAATGATGACATTAAAGACTTTTACCAACTTCTGCAGTCTGAAATTGATCAAACATGCAATCAAGATGCATTGATAATTACTGGTGATTAGAATGTGAAGGTTGGGAACAAAAAAGGATTGGTAGTTGGAAAATACGGCCTTGGTGATAGAAACGATGCCAGAAATCGCATGATAGAATTTTGCAAGACCAATGACTTGTTTATTGGAAATAGCTTTTTTTAAACAACATAAACAACAATTATACACATGGACCTCGCCAGATGAAATACACAGGAATCAAATCAACTACATCTGTGGAAAGAGACGATGCAGAAGCTCAATGTCATCAGTCAGAACAAGGCCAGGGGTCGACTATGGAACAGACCATAAATTGCTCGTGTGCATGTTCAAGTTGAAGCTGAAGAAAATTAAACAGGTCCAAGAGAGCCTAACTGCGACCTTGAGTATATCCCACCTGAATTTAGAGACCATCTCAATAATAGATTTGATGCATTGAACACTAATGACCGAAGGCCAGACGAGTTGTGGAATGACACCAAGGACATCATACATGAAGACTTTCTCTTGAACACAGAGTAGCTAAAGCAAATGGAAGAAATGATGAAGTGCAAGAGCTGAACAGAATATTTCAAAGTAAAGACAAAGTGAAGTATTATAATGACATGTGCAAAGAACTGGAGATAGAAAACCAAAAGGGAAGAACACACTCAGAATTTCTCAAGCTGAAAGAACTGAAGAAAAAAATTCAAGCCTCGAGTTGCAATACTGAAGGATTCTATGGGCAAAATATTAAACAACACAAGAAGCATTAAAAGAAAATGGAAGGAATACACAGAGTCATTTGTACCAAAAATAATTGGTCACCATTCAACCATTTTAGCATCAGCATATGATCAAGAACCAATGGTACTGAAGGAAGAAGTCCAAGCTGCACTGCAGGCATTGACAAAAAACAAGGCTCCAGGAATTGACAGAATACCAACTGAGATATTTCAACAAACAGATGCAGTGCTGGAGGTGCTCACTTGTCTATGCCAAGAAATTTGGAAGACAGCTACCTGGCCAACCCACTGGAAGAGAGCCTTACAACAATGGACTCAAACATAGCTATGATTGTGAGAATGGCGCAGGACCGGGCAGCGTTTTGTTCTGTCATACATAGGGTCACTATGAGTCAGAACTGACTCTATGGCACCTAACAAGTACAGTAAACATCAAGGACTCCAAGGAAGCTGAATATAAATGAAAAGCTCGATTTTTCATCTTCTAGACTCCAGAGATGCTGAAAAGTCAGTTACTTCCTCCTCTATACTTTAACAGCACCTTGCAGGTATTTGTATCATAGTTTTTATTACATTGCATATTTCTTTCACTGTCTTGTAACTAGTTGTTTTCATATCTCTTCTCCACTAGCCATGAGCTTCTTTTCCTCCACTTTTTTTTTCTTTTTTTTCTTTTTCCTCACTTATCTTTTTAGCTACATGGACCTAACGCACCCTCAAATTTTAATAAATACTAGCTAAGTGAGTGAATTAATGAATAGGCTGTACCCAGAAATGCACCATACCTTCTCTTTTCTGGTTCCAGAATAAAGGAGCTGTTTCTGTGGCTTCTGTTTGTTTAGAGGAAAGGGAGAGTGTGGTTAATGGCCCTCTTCTCAGCAGGAAGTCAAGTGGTGCAGATAACAGGCTGCCTCAATCCTTGCCACATACTGGCCGCTCCTAGGCCCTCCCTTTAGAGCGTCAGTGATGCTGGCAGAGCTACATCTGGGGCCACATGCCACTCCACAGAAGAAAGGAAGGTGCCCCAGGATGTTTTTGCCTGCTGAAAGCTAAGGGGGCAGGGAAGAGCCCGTATCAAATGCCACCCTGATGAATGTCCCCCACACAGTGAGGGTCATCATGTTAGAGCTGTCTGTGAACAGTCCCTGGGACAGTGGAAAAAACATTTTCTCAAAATAAGAACCTACCTGCATGATACCATGGAACTGGACTATGAAACTGAAGACGGAGGAAAAAGAAAACTACTTAAGTTTTACTGTTAAAATGCTATGTATTAATAGATAAGGCTGTTCTAAGTAAGGCTGTTCCTAACTATGAATACCTTGTTTAGAGCTACCCAGTGGGACCCAACCCAGCCACAAAGTACTGGAGGAGGCCAGGACTGTAGGGCGCTAGAATAGCAGGGCTTTAAGACAAAGGCCTGTGCCTCGCTGAGATTCCTTGGTCCTAAGTGTCTGTGAGTACATCAGGAAATCCCCACAGTAGGTAAGAAACGTTGGGAGTGTGTGTGTGCATTTGTGCAAATGCTGCTGTTGGTCCCTGCTCTTGCTGCAGGGAAAGTATTGTTTGGAGACAGACACTGGCCTAATGTTATTGGAGCCTAATTTACTTTATTAACACTCCTTTGACTATCCCAGTATGCAAATTTTAATATCAAAGCAGTGGGTCCTAATTGATGTAAGGAAAGGACCTAAAAGCTTACTCCTCTTAACTATTTTACCTTCTTGGAGAGTAATGTGTTTTTCCTGGCATTTGTACACAATATTTGCAGTAGGGATGAATTCAGTGTGGACCAGGCGACAGAAAGATCAGTCCTTGGCGAAAGACAGGTCTGACTCCTTCACTTTTTCTGTCTTCTCTTCATTCTCGAACAGCTTGATTTTAGTCTGCGGTTGATGGAACCCGGGCATGTCACAGCTCAAGGAGTTTGGCTTTCCATCGTCTGTGTGTAATGACAGTGAACACCGGGAAAAGACGAAAGAAAATTGCCAGATTATTTCACGGTGAGGCTAATTTGGTCTGAAGCTAGATCAGACACCAAGTGGTTAAATTTGATTGTTTACTTCTCCCCAATTTCATTTCCACTCTGGCCAGATAAGCTCCCACTTTCCCAAAAAGCTACCTGAAAGCTAAATCTGAACTGCCACACCTGCCCGACTCCTAGCATTGCCACCTCAGACCAACAGCCATCGCCCAAAGGCTGCCACAGCTGCCTTTCAGCTTCCAAAGCTGTGCTGGCCATGCTGTAAGGAAGCCCTTAGACATCAAGGTCAAGAAAGCGCCAGTGCAGCACCAAATATCTCAGACCAAGGTTACTTCATTTTTATTCTCATACACATCATGTAATTCACTTGCATTTTGAAAGGAAAATCACCAGAATCCTTCCTTCCTAATTCTACCTCCAGATTTTTTTTCCCAGCTTTTAAACAGTATCTTCAGCTGTCACTGGAATCCTTAGAATCTTTCTCTGGAGGCTGTAGAATAAAATCTAAACTCTGTATGTAACACACAATGCTGCACTCATGATGTGGCCCTGAGCATGTTTTCTAGCTTTAATTCTCACTTCTTCACACAGCCACAGACAATAGTCACACCAAAGTATTCCTGTTAATGTGTTTTGTGGCATCTCCCACTTTTGTTTTTACATCCTATTGAGGTTCCTATTCTTGCCTAGGTCTGTATTCTGACTGCTTATGATGTATGAATGTCTAGCCCATAGCAGGTACCACTAACTCCTTCTTGCTTAAAGTCCTCAGACAATGTAAGGCATGTTCCCATCAAAACAAACCCGTTATCCCTTCCTAGGTTATACTCCAAATCCCTACTTTTTCTCCCTAATAGCTGGGCTAGACAATGAAGTAACAGAAGTCAGTGCCTCCTAACTAATCTACAGTGATATTAATTAGAACAGTGGTTGCCTATAGGGGTGAGAATTGACCAGAAGAGGGCACAAGGGAACTTTCTAGGATTATGGAGTTGTTCTATTATTTTGATTGTGTGTTAGTCACATGAATGTATATATTTGCCAAAACTCATTAGCCAAGTTTGTGACATACTGTGCTATGTCACAGAGCAATTAATAGTCTCCAAAATGGGATGCACAAGACGATCTAATGAAATGTGGAAATATTTAGAACATTTTTCTAAATTTTTTTCATTTTCATGTTCTTTTTATCATTTCATTTCAGAATATAAAAGGGGACCCACAGAAGGGCAGATGCCACATTTATCTTGCATCTCCTTTGCCAAGTGGAACAAATGAGCAGTGCACAGACAGTAATAAGGGAGGAACGGGTGCTGCTCTGCCGCACAAGTAAGCTTCCATGGGGAAGAGCAGTACTGTTAAACGACCATAGATGATCAAGTAAAGAACAAGCTTTATTGCACATTTCATTCTTCAAGAAAGGGACAGGGCGCTACAGAAACCACCCTCCTCCAATCTAAAGCGCAAGCTGAAGTGTGAGTGCCATGTGATACTCTGCAAAGGAAAACAGTGGAGGATCTTCCCAAGGCCTCTCAACCAGCCAGGCTGCTGGAGCAGCTGAGATGGTGATGAGGTGATTCGTTTGTACACAAAGACGCATGTAGACTTGTTGATGAGTTGATCAGTGTGGTCGAAGGTAGGCACACCTATAAATCCAGGGTTAAGACAGTGCCTCTCTGGCCTGGCAGGTTCCAGAGAGCACGGAACAATGCTTCCGTATTCCAGTGTGCCTAGGCCACTGCCCAGGCTGGCCTCACAGGCTGCTAGGAGACTCAGCAGGGAAAGGTGCCTGCTAGTATACCCCCTTCACTCTGCTGGTTGGAGAGGTGGCCAGAAAGGACTGACTGACTTCTACTCCCAACAGAATCAGGAAATCCAGAGGAATATAGTTTCCATCAATCTAACCAAGACCCAGTATGTTATTGTTGTTAGGTGCCGTTGAGTCGATTCCAACTCATAACGACCCTATTGTGACAGAACACAACTGCCCCATAGGGTTTTCAAGGCTCTAATCTTTATGGGAGTAGATTGCCAGGTCTTTCTCTTGTGGAGCCACTGGGTGAGTTTGAACCGCCAACCTTTCAGTTAGCAGCCAAGCACTTAACCATTGTGCCACCAGGGCTCCAGACCCAACATAATGGTTGCTTAAACAAAGATGAAACTTGTATGGTTGCTCTGGTCTGTGAAGTTGTCAGTCTTCTAGGTTCCTTCTGTCCTCTTGCTCCACCAGCTCTAGGGTGGTGCCCTCATTTACATGATCCAAAATGGCCACAGGCGGCCAACTAAAAATTGATTACCATGGGAAAGAAAGGGAAAATTGCTTTGAGGACAGCCACTAGTCTCTAGCACGCCAAGACAACCAAAGTCCAGCCCTGAAGCATGAAACCAAAGGAAAACAAAAAAGAGTGTCTCATAGCATGTAGAAACAAAAGAGCTTTTTACATACTCCAGATAACAGACTTAAAAATCAGGCTTTTTGAGCTCAGAGCATTGGATGCCAACCATCCATAGTTCCTGCATCAGTGCATGAAAAACTCCAGTCAGGATGCCTGTCCTGAACAATACAGCACACATTATATATAAATGCGGTGGTACTCATGGCCACGGATTTTTTTCAAACAAACTGGACAAGTTTTAGTATATTTAAGGGAATTGCAGAGGCACTGACTACAGAAGATGTGGCCACATTCTGTAGAATAGATGCATCGTCCACTCTGTTCAATCTCTGAATACCCATCCATGCAAATTCGACACCAGATATAACCAGGTAGTGGGTAACTTAAAGTTTCTCCTTCCAGGGCATTGTGGTAGACACTGCTGATCACATACACATCTCTGTCCCTCACCAATCCTTCCTCATCACTGCTCACCACACAGCTGACAGTCTGGCCTTCAGGTGGCCTTGCGTTTCTTCTTGGCCTCCTCCTTTCTTCAGTAATCACAACGGAGTCATTTTGAGTTAGATCAATCACCGTGGGTTCTAAAGATTCACAGGTGAGGTCAACTACTTCATCCCCATCACTTTCCCTGAGTTCTATCAGTTCTGCTTCCAAGGCCATCGCAGGGGTTGGGCCTCCCTCCCCAGCTGGTTTATGGGCTTGTCTGGAATTGACCATACTACCACCATGACACATTCTTGTATTCATTGTGCTTTTTGGATCCAGCCTTCAAAGAAGTAAGAGATTTGTGCCAAAGTTTACAATGAATGTTAAAGTCCTTAATGTCTCACAACTGTTGTTAGTCACTCTCTGGCTTACACAAGAATCTAGAGCCCAGATTTCCTAGTATCTCTGAACTCTGATCCTGGTCCTAGTCCTCTGTCTTCACTTCCACAACTGCTGTGCTCCCACAGGGGGTGAATCTTCTGGGAGCCACTGATGAGACAACTCAATCTGAATTTTTACCTGAAAAAGTGAGAGAAAAATGAAGCTTTAGTAATATTTAAGATTGACAGTAATATGTATAAAAATATAGTTATGTATATATATATATATATATATATATATATATGTTTATATATAATGCATATGGAAATTTTTTTGATAGTTATATAACAAAGTTTGGAGACCACTGCTCTTGACACTGAGTGCCCCTCCCTACTCCATATCCTGATGTGAGTGGGAGAAGGAGAAGCTCCAGGGGCGCTTACATGAAGAGAAGCACCAAGGAAGGGCCACCACTTCATCCAGGAGTCATTACAGGGATCTCAAGGAAGCACTTCTTTTTGTAAAGTAAAAATGGAGAAAGCAAAAAGCTCTTTGCACATTTGAGTTTTTAATAAGAAATGAACCATTTAGTCCACATAGAGGTTCATCTTGCCCAGGATTCCCTCTCTAGCAGAGGCAACAATGGAATTTTAAAGAGATTTATCCCAGATTCTGTTCTAGG
Organism: Dugong dugon; assembly: GCA_030035585.1. Lineage (NCBI taxonomy): Eukaryota > Metazoa > Chordata > Mammalia > Sirenia > Dugongidae > Dugong > Dugong dugon. The sequence goes on along the minus strand of CM057472.1, from coordinate 13,018,113 downwards.
AAAGAAGAGGTGGAGAGTTCAAGCATGAGCCAGAGAGAGAGACTTGGTTTGAGTCTGGGCTCTGTGACTTTTGGACATGTGACTTAGATAGTTGTTTGAGTTCTCAAAATCTCAGCACATAAATCCTTTATAAAAACTAATTCTTTTTGTAATTAAAAAATAATGTACATACATGGTTAAAAAAAATCACAGTGAAAGGTATGGCTCCCACCTTGGATGCCCACTCCCCCATTCTTCCCAGAAGCAACCATTACCAGTGTATTGTGTTATCTACCAAAGATATTAAATACAGAACATGTATTACTTTGATACACTTTTTATATATAAACTCTACTTAAAATTTGGAATTGTGTTAACCATTGTCATAGGGCAACATTTGTAGTAACTGTTAAATGAGAAACTATTTTGTTCTGTAAGCCTTCATCTTAAGTGAGAATATACAGCACAATTGGAAGAGCGTAGTCAATGTCACTGAACTGTGTATGTAGAAATTTTTGAAATGGTATGTCTTTAGCTATGTGTATTTTCACCAAAAAAAAAAGGTTGAGAAGTTAGAGGGTTAATATGTCGTGGGGTTGTTAACCAATGTCATAAAACAACATGTGTACTACTGTTTCATGAGAAACTATTTGTTCTGTAAGCCTTCACCTGAAGTACAATAAAATATTAAAAAAAAAAATTTGGAATTGTGATCAGAAACTGTACCTACTGTTACCAATAACATCAATAATGGTGTAAAGTTACATTTTGCATTCGTTTAGATAAATATATTTTAAATAAATAAAACACTTTATTCCACATATATTAAAAACACAACAAAAAAACCCAACCTCATAGGGAGTTATGAGGAACAAATTAGAGTTTCTAGCACACTGGCAAATATAAAGTAGGCACTTCAAAAATGTCCTCTGTCCCCCACTTTGGTAGTTATAGTTGTCTTGGATCACCCTAGTCATTGGCTTTTATGAATTCTCCCATCTCAGTAAGCTTTCACCTTTTGAGATTTGAAAGGAGAAAAACTTATTCTATTTTGGAAAGTAGCAATTGGAAGCCAAACAGATTTCCAACTAAGAGAAACAGGCCACTGACAATCACATACACCAAGGCCTATTCTATAGAAGTGCCCCCAGGAGAAGACCCAGGGCCTTCGAGGATATTACATGGAAAGATGAAGCTGGAAGATTTATTAAAAACTTCACGAATACAAGTGCCATCAAAGGCAGCTAAACAGAGAAATCCTGGGCACACCCACATGCATTGCCCATGTGCTAGATTCTGGAGTCAAGCCTGGCTTTGAATCAAAACTCTAGCTCTGATTCCCTATTTGACGCTGGTGAATTGTCTCATTGGAAGGCATAACAACACCTTCCTTCTAGAAGGGTAGTGAGAGTTAAATGACATAAACATGTAAAGCCTCTAGCACCTGGTAAGATCTCACTCAAAGGGAACCTTTTCTTTTTTTGAACATTTTATTGTGCTTTAGGTGAAAGTTTGGACCTCTGGTGGCACAGTGGTTAAGAGCTACGGTGAGCTACAGCTGCTAATCAAAAGATCGGCAGTTCAAATCCACCGTGGCTCCTTGGAAACCCCGTGGGGCCAATCTACTGTCCTATAGGGTCGTTATAAATTGGAATCAATGCAGCAGCAACGGGGGGTTAGGTGAAAGCTTACACAGCAAATCAGTTTCCCATTCAATAATTCATACACAAATTGTTCCATGACACTGGCTGCAATCCCCATAATGTGTCAGCACTCTCCCCATTTCTACTCTGGGTTCCCCTTTTCCACTTGTCTGGTTTCCCTGCCCCTTCACATCTTTGTTTTTGGGCAAATGTTGACCTTTTGGTCTCATATAATTTATCGCTCTAAACAGCACATTCCTCATGTGTGTTATTGTTTATTTTATAGGCCAGTCTATTATTTGTCCGAAAGGTGTCCTCCGGGAGTGGTGTCAGTTCCAAGCTGGAAGGCTGTCTTAGGGCAATAGTCTTGGGGCTTCCTCCAGTCTCTGGTCTTTATGAACTTGAATTTTTTTCTACATTTTTCTCCCATTCTAACCAGGATCCTCTATTGTGATCCTGGTCAAACCAGTTGGTAGTGGTAGCTGGGCACCATCTAGTTCTTCTGGTCTCAGGTTAGAGGAGGCTGTGGTTCATGTGGGCCATTGCTTCCTTGAGGCTTTGGTTTTCTTTACTCTCCTTTGCTCTAGACGGGAAGAGACCAATCGTTGTGTCTTAGATGGTTGCCTGAAAGCTTTTAAGACCCCAGGCGCTATTCACCAAACTAGGACGTAGAATATAATCTTTATGAACTATGTTATACCAATTGACCTAGATGTCCTCCGAGACTATGGTCCTTAGCCCTCAATACCTGTAACAGCCCTGCGAGGAGTTTGGTTATATCTAAGAAGTTTCCATAACTGTGCCCCTATGTGTTCTATTATGTATATGAATATACATGCAGCATATATAAATATGTATGTAGAAATGTCCATAACTATACCTATACATATGCATGTAGGTGTACTCCCATATGACCTCCCACACCTATTTAGCATACATATCTACCTATGTATCTATTCACAAATAATTGTCATTACTGTTATTGCAGGATTATATACATTATAGGACTTACCACAGTTGCCCTTTATTCTTGCATACCTCTCAGTGTCTTCCTTTGCCTTGGTCACTTTGTGCCGACTTCCCCTGTATTACAGTATTGCCTTTCCCTTCACCAGAATTAACATGTGTCTGCTATCTAGTTAGTGATTCTCCCTCCCTCCCCCTCCCACCCCTGGTAGCCATCAAAGAATGTTTCTTTCTATGTGTAAACCTATTTTTGACTTTTTATAATATTGGTCTCATACAATATTTGTCCTTTTATGATTGACTTATTTCACTCAGCATAATGTCCTCCAGATTCATCCATGTTGTGATGTTTCGCAGATTCATCATTCTTCTTTATCACTGCATAGTATTTGATTGTGTGTATGTACCACTGTTTATCCATTTGTCTGTTGATGAGCACTAAGGTTGTTTCTATCTTTTTACTGTTGTGAATAATGCTGCAATGAACATGGGTGTGCATATGTCTACTCATGTCACAGCTGTTATTTCTCTAGGATATGTACCTAGAAGTGGGATTGCTGGCTTATATGGTGTCTCTACTTCTAGCTTTTTTTAAGGAAGTGCCATACTGTTTTCCATAGTGGCTGTACCCTTTTACAATCCCACCAGCAGTCTATAAGAGTTCCAATCTCCCCACAACCTCACCAACATTTGTTGTTTTCTGTTTTTTGATCCATGCCATTATTGCCAGGGTGAAAGGAACTTTTTATTACCATCACAGGGGAGATGAAATGTCAACAGATGAGTTAATGGATTGAGAAAGCACTTTGTAAACCATAAGCTGCCCCCTGCCAAACCATATATAAAAATTAACTAAATAGATCCAAGTCCTAAATTTAAGAGTTAAAACTATAAAACTCTTGAGAAAAAGAGGTGAAAATCTTCATGACTTTGGAATAGACACTTTTTTAGATGTGACATCGAAAGTACAAGTGATTAAAAAATAGATAAATTGGACTTAGTCAAAATTCTAAAAAAAAAAAAAAAAAAAAAAAAAACTTTGGTGCTGCAAACAATACCATCAAGAAAGTGAAAATACAACCCACAGAATGGGAGAAAATATTTGCAAATCATATATCTGATAAGGGACTTGTATCCAGAATATGTTCCTGGGTGGTGCAGATGGTTATCGTGCTCTGCTGCAAAGTGAAAGACTGGAGGCCTGAGTCCACCCAGAAGTGCCTCAGAGGAAGCACCTGGAGATCTACTTCCAAAAACCAGTCATTGAAAACTCCATGGAGCACAGTTTTACTCTGACACTCATGGGGTTGCCATGAGTCGGAATCAACTTGATGGCTACTGGTACTGGTATCCAGAATATATAAAGAACTCATACAACTCAATATAAAAAGACAAATAGCCCAACTAAAAATAAGCAAAGGATCTAAATAGATATTTCTCCAAAGAAGATATGCAAATGGACAATAAATACATGAAAAGATGTTCAATATCATTAGCCATTAAGGAAATGCAAATCAAACCATAATGAGATACAATTTCACACCCAATAGGATGACTGTATTCAAAAAGACATATAATAAGTGGTAGCAAGGATATAGAGAAATTGGAATTCTTATACATTGCTGGTGGGAATGTAAAATGGTGCAGCAGCTTTGGAAAACAGTCTGGTAGTCCCTCAAAAGGTTAAACATAGAATTACTGTCTTAGTTATCTAATGCTGCTATGACAGAAATAACCACAAGCAATAGCTTTAACAGAGAGAAATTTATTCTCTCACAGTTTAGGATGCTAGAAGTCCAGATTTAGGGTGCCAGCTCCAGGGGAAGGCTTTCTCTCTCTGTTGGCTCTGAGGAAAGGTCCCTGTCTTCAAACGTCCCCTGGTCTAGGAGTTTCTGAGCGCAGGGACTCCAGGGCCAAAGGACGCGCTCTGCTCCCAGCTCTTCATTCTTGGTGGTAGGAGGTCCCTCTCTTCTCTGCTTGATTCTCTCTTTTATATCTCAAAAAAAGAATGACTCAGGATAGAACCTAATCTGTAGATTGAGTCCTGCTTCATTAACATAACTGCCTCCAATCCTGCCTCATTAAGTCATAGAGGTTAGGATTTATGACATGTAGGATAATCACATCATATCACAAAATGGGGGACCACTACAGAATACTAGGAATCATGGCCTAGCCAAGTTGAGACAGATTTTTGGGGGACACAATTCAAGCCACAACAGTTACCATATGACCCAGCAATTTGACTCCTAGATATATACCCAACAAAAATGAAAACATAGGTACACACAAAAAGTTGCATATAAATGTTCATAGCAGCATTATTCATAATAGCCAAAGAGTAGGAACAACCCAAATGCCCATTAACGGATGGATAAACAAAGTGTGGTATACCACACAATGAGTATTATTCAGCAATAAAAAGGAATGAAGTACTGATACATGCTACAACGTGGATGATCTTTGAAAACATGTTAAGTGAGAAGCAAGTCACAAAAAGACCACATATCATATGACTCCGATTATATGAAATGTCCAGAAGAGCCAAATCGAATGAGACACTGTTAGAATGGACTCAACAGCACTGGTTTTGATTTGGGGTTTAGGCCTAGGGAATTGGGGATTGGGGAGAAATGCGGAGTGAATGCTACTAGGTACATGGTTTGCTTCTGAAGTGATGACAATGTTCCTAAACTGCGGTGATGGTTGCACTACTTTGAATATACTAGACACCGCAGAGTTGTATATTTTAAATGGGCGAATTGTATGGTATGCAAAAAGTTCAATAAAGCTTTTACCAAAACAAACACGTAAGCTGCCACAGAAATGCTACAGAAGCCGTTATGATACCGTCTGAATTTAGACGCAAGCCCTAGAACCTGGTCAGGAAGGGTTAAGTTAAGCCCTTGCGCGAACTGGGTGGAAGCTGGCTAAGTGCGCAATGCTCAGCCCTCCACTTGACGCACAGGTACGTATCTAGATAGAGCTCCGCTCGGACCCCGCGGACACCTGCCTCTCGCCGGAGCACAGCCTTAGACTGTTTGCCTTTCCGACCTGCTTGCCTCTCCTCCCTTCCGCCGCTCCCGAGGAAAGAGAGCCCCCGGGACCAGGCCGTGCCGCTTTGGAAAGCAACGCTCCCGGCCCCACCCATCCACCCAACAGCTCACAGTGACCTAGATACTTTGTGCTGTTGGGCCCAGTCCTACCCCGGCAGCCTTCCGGCGAGAAGAGAGCAGGAAGCGTGCGCCTCAGCGGCTCGCCACTTTCCGGCCTCTCCGCGGCTTCCCAGTCCCGGACGTAGCCCCGAGTGAGCCGGACGAGTGCCGGGCTACACCGGACCAGGGCCTGGAAGGAGAACTGGTGGATAGAGAGGGAGAAGCAGAGGGAGGGGACACTCACGGTGGTCGTACCCAGGCCGGCAGGACAACCCACCAAGCAGAGCGAAAGCTACCAAGAGGGCTGTCGCGGCGCAAACACCCACCGACAGGAGGAAAAAACGCTGGGTTTCCCCCCACCCCCCCTTTAAATCCGCTTTTATAGTTTCTCAACTGCCCAGTCAAACCCCGAGCTCACAGCGGTTGGTCACCAGTATCTGGGCAAAAGCGCAGATGCAGGTTAGAAAAGGGGACTTTCCCGTCCTTAGTTTCCACGTTCTCGGAAGCCTGGTGCTTTCCGAGAAAGGGAAGGGGCCGTTTTGTTTTTAATCACTTGTCCTTAAATTAGCAAAACCCTACTCTCTAGACCAGTGGTTCTCCATGGGGCAGTACGTCTACGTAGGGGTCATTCTGGAAGTTTGTGGGGCTATTTTTGGTCGTTCGAATTTTGAGGTCGCAAGGAGTATTTGGGAGCTGACAGCAAGGAGTCACAAAACTTTGGAATTCCTCCCCTACGTGTACACACACACACACACACACACACGCGCGCGCGCGCGCGCGCGAGAATGTATGAAAAATCTGCTGATAATCTGAGTTTACAATCACATGTAAAAACATGTTTTCTTTTTCAATTATTTTAATTTATTCTTTGAATATTTATTGACCATGGATTATGAGCCCTGGTGGCACAGTGGTTGAAGCGTTCGACTGCTAACCAGAAGATTGACGGTTCGAACCCTCCGGCTGCTCCTTGGAAATCCTATGGGGCAGTTCTACTCTGTCCTATAGAGTCACTATGAGTCGGAATCAACCGGACGACAACAGGTTACTGTGTGCCAGGTCTATATCCACTGAACTTTCCAGGAATGCAACTACTAAGCAAATCAAAGGAAGATATATTTTGGCTTTTGGTTTGCTTTTGGAATTTTACCTAAAGATTTTCACCATTTCAGAGAATCACGCCAAAGCCAGAAATACTATATCTAAATAAGCCGTCAGTATAGCACACCTCTCAGTCTTCAACGGTTTACAGAGGCCCTGGGCCGGTTGGTTAGTAAAAAAGGGCACTACAAAACAGTTGTTATAAAAAGGAGGGTGTTGGGTCTGACTGGAGTTGAAATCTCTAACCTGCATTGCAGTCCTGGGGACTGGGCTCACCTCAGTCTGCTGAGCTTGAGCTTGAGCTTGGGCACTCACTCCCCATCCTAGAAATCTAGCAGCTGAGGCTCCAGTACACAAGCGACTTGCTTACCTTGCCATCGCCAGCTAGTGTTGAGAACCCTATGTTTTACATGTAAGTAACTGAGGCTGGGAAAGGAATTCTCCTAGGTTTCTTTTTCCACCAGCTCGCTGCCAAGAAGTTTTCCCTTATACAGTGGAACCTGTGAGAGCTGGAACTCGAGCCGACTGCCTTGGTCTTCCGGATCTTGCAAGGTCTCCACCTTTGACAGGGCACAGTCTTACCACTTTTTCTGTCTCTCGTTTTAGTGGAAAATATTTTGAGTTTTCCTTCTCTGACAGGTTTCCACCTTACACAGGTTCTGGCTTTCTCAGGTTTTACTGATCTTCCTATTGTGGTTTTAGCTAATTTTCTTTGTTCTACTCATCTGTGGAAACAAAGAAACACTGTATGTAAAAGCAATGCCTAGAGCTTTACGGTTTACAGAGCCCTTCTCATCTCATATCCTTCTCAGAACAGCGGTGGAGCAGACCTGGCACAGAGTAGACACTCCATAACCGTTATGACATAGGAATAATTATCCCATTTTATTGGTATAGTGACAAAGGTCAAGGTAGTAATATGACTTTTCGAATTCCTTTTGTGGAATTGGGACTCAAACTCAGGTCTGAGTCCAATGACTGTCACATTTTAATACTAACCCATGTCGGGTTAGAGTAGATTCTGACTCATAGCAACCTTATAGGACAGAGTAGAACCGCCCGTAGGGTTTCCAAGGAGCGGCTGGTGGATTCAAACTCATGACCTTTTGGTTAGCAGCTGTCATGGATTGAATTGTCCCCAAAAAATACGTGTATCAATTTGGTTAGGCCGCAATTCCCAGTATTGTGTGATTGGCCACCATTTTGTCATATGATGTGATTTTCCTACGTGTTGTAAACCTATCTCTGTGATGTTAATGAGATGGGATTAGTGGCAGTTATGTTAATGAAGCAGAAATCAGTCTACAAGATTAGGTTGTATCTTGTCAATCTCTTTTGAGATATAAAAGAGAGAAGTGAGCAGAGAGACATGGGGACCTCATACCACCAAGAAGCAAGAGCCAGGAGAATAGTGCATCCTTTGGACCTGGGGTTCCTGCGTTGAAAAGCTTCTAGACCAGAGGAAACTTCATGACAAGGACCTTCTCCAGAGCTGACAGAGAGAGCCTTCCCCTGGAGCTGAAACCCTGAATTTGGACTTCTAGTCTACTAGATTGTGAGAGAATAAATTTATGTTTGGTGAAGCCATCCTCTTGTGGTATTTCTGTTATAGCAGCACTAGATGACTAAGACAGCAGCCAAGCTTTTAACCACTGAGCCACCAGGGCTCCACTTTAATGCTAGCCTCTTAGAAAATCAGAATTTTAGTGAGAATTTGGCATCGCATGTGCTGTGTACCCAGCACAGGAAGTTAAACAGGACACTCACAGTAGTTGACTGATGCCCCACCCAGATCCCAGCTTTTGCATATTTTGCTGCTAACAGCTAGCACCTGCATATTACCCTCAGACACAGAAAGCTGGAAGTACCTTGGGAGTTTTGTGTTTCACCCCATCCTCACCCCTGGGCAGCTTAAGGCCAAAGGAAGGCTGATGGGGAGTACCAAAGCCCAGCTCGTTGGCTTTGAGGCAGAACAAACTTGAAGATGTGTTCTTTGTTCTAGAACTCCCCTTGGGAGCAGGCTGAGTGCGGGACTTCCCATTCCCAGTCCTGCTTCCCCACTCCCTTACTGGTTTCTCCTGGAACCCTTTCTTAGTAAGGCACTTGCACCCAAATCCTTTGCTCAGGGCCTGCTTCTGTAACAACCTGACCTAAGATACCATTGACTCTTCAGTTGATGAAAATGGCAGCACTTACAGACAGCTAAAGCTACCTAGGAAGCCACTTCAAACAACACTGTCATTGTTTTTTGTTTTTTGTTTTTTCTGGGTGAAAACAGTAAGAAGAGGAAGTGGTTTATGGGGGAGTGGAGGGTAGACATCCCGAACATCACTGCAGGTTTCACTTGGGCCTGTGTGTTTCAGCAAAGAGAGAACTAGCTCCTCAGTTTCTTGAGAAAGAAATGTAATAGGTTCTATTTTCAACTTTTTAATCATCTATGTTTTGGAGGACCAAAGAAGACAAATAATTCTGCACCCAGTAAAAGGAGCTAATCCACGTACAAACTTTAATGCATAGTAAGTGCTTCATACATGATCAACTGTTATTTTTAATGATATCTACTCGTTGTTTTTGTTTTGTTTCTATCAGCCCTGCTTGTAGCTCTCCAAAGTATGAGAATAGTTTTTATGCTTAAGGTTTCACATCAAGGTATTCACAGATACTTTACTATTTCTTTTAAGATATTTAGGACCCAAAATGTTAATGTTTAATTTTTTTTCTAAAAGCCTGGAGTCCAGGAAGCGACAGGCTAATTTTTGCCACTAAAAACCTGATGACAACATCATAGACTTTTTTTAAAAATTATTTTATTTTATTAAAGAAAAACCTTAACTTTTACCTCAAGGGTTTATAAGAAAGACAACTAAAAAGCAACTGACCAATGATATTGTGAAACTGGTTGTTGACAAAAACTAGAAAAGGTGGCATTTATCAGTTCTCTGAATTTTTTTTTTTTAATTTTTTTTAATGTTGTAGTTTAAGTGAAAGTTTACAGTTCGAGTGAGTCTCTCATACAATAACTTATACACGCATTGTTATGTGACCCTAATTGCTCTCCCTATACTGTGACAGCACACTCCTCCTTTCTGCCCCTAATTTCCCATGTCCATTCAACCAGCTCCTGACCCTCTCTGCCTTCTAATCTCACCTCTGAACAGAAGCCGCCCGTTTAATCTCATATATTTACTTGACCTAAGAAGCACACTCTTCACGAGTATCATTTTGATGTCCCACAGTCCAGTCCAATCTTTGTCTGAAGAGTTGCCCTCGGGAATTATTTTAGTTCTGGGTTAACAGAGAGTCTGGGAGCCATGCTGTCTGGGGTTCCTCCAGTCTCAGTCAGACCATTAAGTCTGGTCTTCTTACTAGAATTTCAGTTCTGCACCCCACCTTTCTCCTGCTGCATCAGGGACTCTCTGTTGTGTTCCCTGTCAGGGTGGTCATTGGTGGTAGTCAGGCACCAACCAGTTCTTCTGATCTCAGGCTGATGCAGTCTCTGGTTTATGTGGCCCTTTCTGTCTCTTGCGCTAATACTTTCCTGGTGTCTTTGGTGTTCTTCATTCTCCTTTACTCCAGGTGGTTGGGACCAATTGATGCATCTTAGATGGCCACTTGCTAGCTTTTAAGACCCCAGATGCCACTCGCCAAAGTAGGATGCAGAACATTTTCTTAATAAACTTTGTTATGCCAGTTGAGCTAGATGTCCCCTGAAAGCATGTTCCCCAGACCCCCACCCCTGCTACTCTGTCCCTTCAAGTGTTTGATTGTATTCAGGAAACTTCTTAGCTTTGGTTTAGTCAAGTTTTGCTAACTTCCCCTGTAGTGTGTGCTGTCCTTTCCTTCACTTAGGATAATTCTTGTCTACTATCTAGTTAATGAATAACCCTCACCCTCCCTCCCCACCCTCGTAACCATCAAAGAATGTTTTCTTCTGTGTTTAAACCTTTTCTTGAGTTCTTATAATAGTGGCCTTATACAATATTTGACCTTCTGTGACTGACTAAATTCACTCAGCATAATGCCTTCCAGATTCCTCCGTGTTATAAGATGTTTCACAGATTCATCATTGTTCTTTATCGTTGCGCAGTATTCCATTGTATGAATATACCATAATTTGTTTAGGACGCCTAGGTTGTTTACGTCTTTTTGCTGTCGTGAACAGTGCTGCAATGAACATGGTTGTACATATAGCTATTCATGTGACGGCTCTTATTTCTCTAGGATATATTCCAAGGAGCAGGATTGCTAGATCATACGGTACTTCTATTTCTAGCTTTCTAAGGAAGTGCCAAATCGATTTCCAAAGTGGTTGTACCGTTTTACATTTCCACCAACAGTGTAGTTCTCTGAATTATTTTTATTTATGACATGTTTTCATTAGAAGGAGCCCTGGTGGTGCAGTGGTTAAAGTGATCCACTACTAAATGAAAGACTGGCAGTTCAAAACTACCATTGGCTCTGCGGGAGAAAGATGTGGCAGTCCGCTCCCGAAGAGATTTACAGCTTTGGAAACCCTGTGGGGTTGTTATGAGTCCGAATCGACTCGACAGCAGTGGATTTGGTTTTCATTAGCGTCTCAGTCATCTAGTGCTGCTATAACAGAAACACCACAAGTGGATGACTTTAACAAAGAGAAGTTTATTCTCTCACAGTCCAGTAGGCTACAAGTCCAAATTCAGGGCATCAGCTCCAAGAGAAGGCTTTCTCTTTCTGTCGTCTCTGGAGGAAGGTCCTTGTGATGCATCACTCTTCCCTTGGTCTGGGAACATCTCAGCACAGGAACCTCAGGTCCAGAGGATGTGCTCTGCTCCTGGCACTGCTTTCTTGGTGGTATGAAGTTCCCATGTGTCTCTGCTCGCTTCTCCCTTTTATATCTCAAAAGAGATCGGCTTAAGACACTATCCAATCTTGTATACATCAGTATAACTGCCACTAATCCATCTTATTAGATCATAGTGATTGAATTTACAACACATAAGGAAATCACATCAGATTACAAAATGGTACAAAATCATACAATATGGGGAATCATGACCAGCCAAGTTGACGGATATTTTTGGGGGACACAATTCAATCCATGGCAATTAGAGATTATGGGAAAAAATGAGATATAAAATTATTTTTTAAAGTTTTTTTTTTTTTAATAAACAGTAATAATAACCACTTTTAAAATCACAAAAATCTCCTTGAAAATTTACCCACCACAAAATGAACACTGACATGTGTTCCTCTCTGGGTGGTGGGATTAATAAGTTGTGTTTTTTCTTTCTTTCTGCTTGTATAAATTTCCTGCTTTAAAATAAATGAACATGTATGCAAAATAATAAAAGTTAAAAGTACAGAGGCTTGGTGTTGCTATTATACAAAAAAAAAAGTGGGGGAAATAAAAAGGATTTAAGAGGGAAATTGAAGAGGAAGAAAGTATGGAATAAATTCAAGTTCGAATGAGTCTGAATGCACTCAGGTAGGCCTCAGTCTGCAGGTTTCTGAGATGGGCTCATCCAAATAGAAAAGCTAGGACCCCTGGAGAAGAGCGGAGCTACCACTGAATACCTCGTTTGTACCAGGGTCTTTCAAACTATCTAATCCCTTGCTATTTAAAGTGTGGTCCTGGACCCCCAGCATGGGCATAAGAAATGCAGAATCTCAGGCTCCTCCCTAGACTTGAAAACAGAACCTGCATTTTAACAAGATTTCAGCTGATCTATATACACATTAAAAATTGAGCTCCAGTCCACAGAACAACCAAGAAGGTAGGTGTTAGTTTACAGGTGAGGAGACTGAGACTCAGAGAGGTAAAATACTTGCCCAAATTCACATGAGCTGAGATTCAAACACTGGTCCATCTGATTCCAAAGGCCTCCTTCTTTCCCCTAGAAAATCACTTTGGGGCACTTTCTGAGGAGGAGTTGGTAGGAGTAATTGAGTGATTTAGAGAACAGGGCAAAGATTAGAAGGATATGAGAAGGTAAGGGAAGGTAGGGAAGCAGGAACCAGCACCAAGATGTGTGGGATTATCTTTGCACTGACATTTCGTGTTGTTTTCTCTGGCAGTAAGTTAATTTGCTTATAATAGGACATTTGGAAAGTACGAAAAAGAATAAAAGAAAATGAGTCCAGTGTGGGGAAGACCCAGATTCTGCCACTCATTTGAAGTGAAATTTCCCTATTGTCCTTAAATGCTCTTCCAGAAGTCCTACTGTTTTTTTAAACTACAAAAGTGGGGTAGGCAGAATAATGCTCCCCCATCTTCCCAAAGATATCCACAACTTAATCTCTGCAACATATAAATATTACCGTAAGGTAGAGGGGAATTTAGTTTGCAGATGGCATTAAGGTTGCTAATGATCTGACCTTCAAATAGGGAGATTAGCCTGGATTATCCAGGTGGGCCCAGTGCAATCACCAACCAACCAGTTTCAGTAGAGTCAATTCCAATTCATAGCGACCCCATGTGTGCAGAGTAGAACTATGCTCCGTAGCGTTTTCAGTGTTTGATTTTCCCTTCCAAGGCAAGTCTGGGTGGACTCAAACCTCCAACTTCTGGGTTAGCAGCCAAGCACATTTACTCTTTTCACCACCCAGGGACTCCAGTGGAAACACAAGTGTCTTTAAATGGGAAGAGGTACAGTGATGCGATGTAATAAGGACTCAGCCTACGGTTACTGGCTTTGATGATGGAGGAAGAGGGCCACTAACCAAGGAATGCCCACAGCCTCAAGAAGCTGGAAAAGGCAGAGAAATGGATTCTCCCCCAAAGCCTCCAAAGGGAATACAATCCTATCAACACCTTGATTTTAGCCCAGTGAGACCTGTGTCAGACTTCTAACCTACAGAGCTGTAAGATAGTAAGTTTGTCATGTTTTAAGTCACTAAGTTTGTGGTAATTTGTTACAGAAGCAATAGAAAACTAATACAAAAAGTAGTATGTGAATATACGCCCACTGTTAAGATTCAAATCATATAGAAGAATACTGAATAAAAATCAGTCCGCAGTCATCTGTCTCCCACCATTTTGCCCCCCTGCCCCTAGGGAGACATTGTTAAGGGTTTGTTGTGTATACTTCTGGTCCTTTTCCTGGAGGTGTGTTCAGCTGAGAATTTGAGTTGAGAATTGCTTTAAGTGAAAAGATTAATATGGTTTGTTTTAATATACACATACATACACAAGCAGATACCCGTGGGGTCAGAAGTAGCATCTGTTGACAGCACCTGAGGTGCGTAAGACAGGTAAATGCTGGTGTTGTAAAAGCCCAGGGGTGGGGGTGGTGGGTAAACAAGGTGACTGCCACAGCTGCCAAGATTTGAACACCATCCTTGAGGAATATTACACACAAACCACTAAGTTACAGGCCCAGTTTCATCTCAGTTTTCCTGATAGGTCCTTACGTCAACAGAACAGATCCAGGTTAAAACTACTGAATTCTAACTTGCATTCCTGCATCTTTGGGCTCTCTCCTCCAGAGGCATTTTTTCCCTTTTGCCTTGGTGAACTCCCTTAATCCATGGCTGCCACCTTCCAGTTTTTTCTCACTGTCACTTGCCCCTGGTCAGTTAATGGAAAAAAATGAGATACAAAATTATTTTTTAAAGTTTTTTTTTTTTAATAATAATAATAACCACTTTTAAAATCACAAAAGTCTCCTTGAAAAGTTACCCACCACAAAATGAACACTGACAAGTGTTCCTCTCTGGGTGGTGGGATTAATAAGTGGGGTTTTTTCTTTCTTTCTGCTTGTATAAATTTCCTGTCTCTGCAGTTCTAGAACCTGCATCAAATCATATACTTTCTCTGGTTTCTTAGGCCTTTCTAAATTCTTATTAAAGGGGAATTTAAGGAAATGCAAGAACTGTTTGATAACAACTAAATTTTAAAAACCGTAACAATAAAGCTAGAAGTGATATGTCCCCACTGAGAGTCACCTATACACAGTAGGACCCAGGAATCCAAAAGGTGGTCATCTCTGTCATAGAAGACTGCAGGAGTTTGTGATATTTTTTCTTTATTTTCATTATTTACTAATGATGATGGTGGCAGCTTTAGGACAATTCTTCATAAAATCAATTTGCTAAAAGATAATTTAAGGAAAATAGGACCAACACTACAGGCCTTAATACATGGCGTTAACAGGATACAAACCATAACCACCAATGCACAAACCCCAATAGATAAGCTAGATAACTGGGATCGTCTAAAAATCAAACACCTGTGCTCTTCAAAAGACTTCACCAAAAGAGTAAAAAGAGAACCTACATACTGGGAAAAAATTTTTGGACAGTACAAGTCAGACAAAGGTCTAATCTCCATAATCTACAAGAAAATCCAACACCTCTACAACAAAAAGACAAATAATCCTATTAAAAAATGGGCAAAGGAAATGAACAGACACTTCACCAAAGAAGACATTCAAGCGGCTAACAGACACATGAGGAAATGCTCACGCTCACTAGCCATTAGAGAAATGCAAATTAAAACCACAGTGAGATACCATCTCACCCTAGCATTACTGGCACGAATCAAAAACACTGGAAATAACAAATGTTGGAGGGGCTGCGGGGAGATCGGAACTCTTATGCACTGCTGTTGGGAATGCAAAATGATACAACCATTTTGGAAAACGATATGGCGCTTCCTCAGAAAGCTAGAAATAGACGTACCATTCGATCCAGCAATCCCACTCCTAGGAATATATCCTAGAGAAATAAGAGTCGTCACTCAAATAGACATATGCACACCTATGTTCACGGCAGCATTGTTCACAATAGCAAAACAATGGAAACAACCTAGATGCCCATCAACAGATGAATGGATAAACAAACTATGGTACATACACACAATGGAGTACTATGCAACGAGAAAGAACAACGATGAATCTGTGAAGCATCTCATAACATGGATGAAACTGGAGGACATTATGCTGAGTGAAATAAGTCAATCACAAAAGGACAAATATTGTATGAGACCTCTATTGTAAACACCCATGAAAAAGTTCACACACAAAATGTAACAATCTTTGTTGGTTACCAGGGATGGGAGGGGTGGGGCTGAAATAGTAAGTAGGCAATAGATATATGTGGCATCTTGGGTGAAGGGTGAGACAGTACACAATACAGGGGGAACCAGCACAACTTGTACAAGGAAAGGTCATGGAAGCTCCATAGACACATCCAAACTCCCTGAGGGACTGAATTGCTGGGCGGAGGGCTGTTGGGACCATGGTCTCAGGGAACATCTAGCTCAATTGGCATACACAGTTTATAAAGATAATGTTCTACATTCTACCTTGGTGAGTAGCGTCTGGGGTCTTAAAAGCCTGTGAGCAGCCATCTAAGATAGTCCACTGGTCTCATTCCTTTGGGAGCAAGGGAGAATGAACAGAACAGGATACAAGCAAAAGATTAGTCCAAAGGACTAATTGTCCACAGCTACCAAGGCCTCCAGTACAGCTAGGTAGATGGTGCCCAGCTACCACCACTGACTGCTCTGACCACGATCACAACAGAGGGTTCTGGACAGAGCTGGAGAAGGATGTAGAGCATAATTCTAACTCACAAAAAAAAAAGACCAGATTTACTGGCCTAAAGAAGACTGGAGAAACCTCAAGAGTATGGCCCCCGGGCACCCTTTTAGCTCAGTGGTGAAGTCATCTCCAAGGTTCACCGTTCAGCCTGGGATTGGACAGCCCCATAAAACCAAATGGGACTAATAAGGTACAGCAGTCCAGGCACAAGGGCCAGAAGGCAGAAGGGGACAAGGAAGCTGGTGATAGGGAACCCAAGGTTGAGTAAGGATAGTGTTGATGTGTTGTGAGGTTGTTAACCATTGTCATAGGGCAACATGTGTACTAACTGTTAAACGAGAAACTATTTTGTTCTGTAAACCTTCATCTAAATGAGAATAGCAGCACAATTGGAAGAGTGTAGTCGATGTCACTGAACTGTGCACGTAGAAAATTTTGAAATGGTGTATTTTTGGCTATGTATATTTTCACCAAAAAAAAAAGGTCAAGAAGGGAGAGGGTTGACATGTTGTGGGGTTGTTAACCAATGTCATAAAACAATATGTGTACTACTGTTTCATGAGAAACTATTTGTTCTGTAAGCCTTCACCTGAAGTACAATAAAAAAAAAAAAAAGATAATTTAAGGAGCCCTGGTGGCGCAATGGTTAAGCACTCGGCTGCTAACTAAAAAGGTGAGGGTTCTAACACACCAGCAGCACCAGGGGAGAAAAGACCTCGCAATCTGTTCCTGTGAAGATTACAGCCTAGGAAACCCTAAGGGATAGTTCTACCCTGTCCTATAGGGTTACTTTCAGTCGGAATCAACTCAACAGCACTCAACAAAAGATAATCTGTATATATCAATTACCCAAATAACCCATTCTTCAAACGTACTACGAACTGTCAGAGTCCTTCAGCCCCTTCACCAATATGGTCTGGGGTGGGACCAGCCCTCTGGCCTGGGGAAATAGAGCGTTTTGTGGGTTCCACCCTCCTTCCATTCGGCCAGGTCATGATAGGTGGTGGTTGACTCAGGTGTCATATTCCCCAGCGTTTAGGAGAGCAGGACACAGGCCCCACTGAGGTCTGTGGTCAACTACAAGAGGGAAGCACCACTGCTCAGGGTCTGAGCCTATCCATTTCCCTCTCTACTCCTCCATTCTTCGCCCCCCCCACCCCTCCCCCACCACACACACCCACACACACACCAATACTCAGGAAAATAGCTTTTAGCAAATTGATTTTCTATATACTGGTCAGCTTTCTCTGCTTTATTCACTCTCTCCCACCTTGGGTAACTACTAACAATTCAAGGCATAGCCTTCTAGACCTGCTTTTGTGCATGGTGCAAATATATAATGCATATGCTTATAGTTTGGGTTTTTTAATGGCTTGAGATGTGTATTTTCCAGAAACTGCTTTTGTGTCAGCAGTGTTCTTCCATGTCAATATATAAGACATAGTTATTACTGGCTGTTATGGATTGAATTGTGTCCCCAAAAGATGTGTCAACTTGACTAGGCCATGATTTCCAGTATTGTGATTGTCCACATTTTGTCATCTTATGTGATTTTCCCATGTGTTGTAAATCCTACCTCTATGATGTTAATGAGGCAGGATTAGAGGCAGTTATGTTAATGAAGAAATCAGTCTACAAGATTAGGTTGTATCTTGTCAATCTGTTTTGAGATATAAAGAGAAGCGTGCAGAAACATGGGGACCTCATACCACCAAGACAGTGCCAGGAGCAGAGCATGTCCTTTGGACCCAAGGTCCCTGTGCTGAGAAGCTCCTAGACCAGGGGAAGATTGATGACAAGGACTTTCCCCCAGAGCCAACGGAGACAGAGAGCCTTCTCCTGGAGGTGGCGCCCTGAATTCAGACTTCTAGCCTCCCGGACTGTGAGAAAATACATTTCTCTTTGTTAAAGCCATCCATTTGTGTTATTTCTGTTATAGCAGCACTAGGTAACTAAAACACTGGCATTGAGATTTTTTTGTTTAGTTTGGATTGTGCAGTTATATTTAATAAGCTTAAACTCCTATATTCATTCTCTGTCTCCTCTTGTGGAAGGGGCCTAAAGCATTCTCCAAAGAAGCATTACATTGGGCTATCACCCCCCAGAACAGCTTTTCAGAAAATAGCTCTGATGAATGACAGAGAATAGAAAGTTTCTTATAATCCAGCTCAACAGTACTCAATCTTGGCTTCACATTAGAACTACTGGGAGATTAAAAGATTAGACAGATTTAAAAAAAGACAGATATTGCTATCTGGTCTCCATACCCAGACGCTGATTAAATTTGTCTAGATCAGAGACTGGGAAGCTCCTGTTTTTCATAAGTTCCATAGGTGATTCTAATGTATAGCCAGGGTAGAAACCTACTGACCTAGATATGTTGCCCCCCCCCCCCCGCCCCCAGTCTGTTCAGTCATAGTTCTTCCAAGTCTTCAAGTAGCCTTGATGCACTGTTCAGAATTACCCAAACCTGTCATGCCCCTTTACTTCCCATATTTTGCAGCCCCCCACCCCTACCCACCAATCAAGAGAACTACCTACCTACCAACTCTCAGCTTCCCTAACAACCCATGTGAATTTTTTTTTTCTTCTCTGAACAAGTTTTCCTATCGCCCTAGTTCTTTGGACATACTTACACTACAGTCTTATCAGGATGTATTTTAATTGTTTGGTTGCATATCTGCCCTTGCTAAGATAGTTAATCCTCCAGATGCTTTTGTTCCTTCTTGGAGTCTGCACACTCATGTCTTAGCCCAGGGAAAAAGAACTCTGGCCGAAAGATAGAATCCTGGTCTCCCAGCAGACAGCTGTGTCACCTTAACTAAGTCATTTAACCTCTCTGGATGTCAGGTTTTTCATCTATAAAATGCAGATGGCTAAGGCCCCTTCCACTGTTAGCCAATCTCTACATATGAGGGGTTCACACTCTTCTCCAAGTGATATTTGAAGACCATCTCCCTGTTTGAAAACAAAGTAGAGACAGGTGGAGTGATAGCTAAGAAACTGAACACATTTTTACCAAACTTTTAATTAGTGAAACAAGATCAAAAACAAATTATGCTTAGCCAAATTTTAGTTGTAGAAAAATGAATTTTATGTGATAAATGCTTCATCCACGATTACAAAATTCTAATATTCCTGCCAATTTTCCTAAATTTCTGAGCAAAGCATGCAAACCTGAGTTTAATTCTGAGCACGCACAAATGTCTTATTATTTAGCTTTGTGTGCAGAGTAGAGTGAAGAGTCGAGATTTGACCAAGAGGTTGATGTTGAACTTGAGAATTTTCTCCTCTGCACCCTAAGCAGCCAGTCATCCAAGCACCACCTTCCCAGACACCCCAGACCTGCGGATGGAGCTCCCAAAGTAGAATTCTAAAGAAAGATGATGTCAGTAATAATACAATCTCCTTAATTAATAATACAGTAATACAATCTCCTTAATTATATGCAGGAAATGTAAAAGCAAATCAGTATTTTTAAAAAATAAAATTTAGAATTAGTCCAATCCAAATGAAGCATCTTCAAATCCTAAAAAAAAAAAGAAAAAGTGTTTTAGTAACAAATCCATTTATTCTATTTGAATTACAGATACCTAACTCACTTTTCTGTATAAATCATTTGTAAAGCAAGTAGCTGCAGACAACTGTTCAGACTCGTTACAAAGAGCGTATCGCATTAGTCTTTCCCACTGGTGCTCCCACAACCTTAGAAGAAAGAATGCTAGTTTCAGAGTTCAGGTCCTGGCTCTATCATTTAGTAACTGTGTGACTCTGGGCAGGTCAACCCAACCTCCTGATGTGCTTTCAAATCAATTTCCCTGTCCTAGAATATAACAGGAGATTTGAATGGGTTTTCAGCATCAAGGTACCCTGAGGAGTCAAATTTCACTGAAAAGCTAGATTTTCTACCTTGGGCTCCAACTAAAGATACAGATAAATCCAAGTTTCTCTTTTCATGCTTCTAGAGCTCTTTGCAGATACAACTACTATAGCACCTGTTACACTCAGTTATAACAATGTTTCCATTTCTCTTCTCCCCAGACTGGGAGCCCATACTGAGGCTGAACAGGTAATTAAAGGAAGGGGACATCTGCAGAACCATGTCACTCCTCTCTTCTGACTGAAGAGTAAAGAACTGCTATGCAAAGGAAGGGAGCCCTGGTGGCATAGTGGGTAAGAACTAGGCTGCTAACCAAAAGGTCAGCAGTTCCAATCCACCAGCTGCTCCTTGGTAACCCTCTGAGGTAGTTCTGTCCTATAGGGTAGCTATGAGTCAGAATCAACTCAACAGGTTTGGTTTTGTTTTTTTATGCAAAGGAAGAGCAGTTCATTTTCTAAAGGCTCTCTTCTCAGCAGAGATGCCCAGTGTGGAAACGGCAGAAAAAAAATCAAACCCTTGCAGATTAGCAAGCTGCCTGACACCTTCCCACATCACATGGACGGCTCCTCTGCCCCTCCTTTAGAGGTCAGTGATGCTGGCAGAGCCACATCTGGGGACACATGCCTTCTTCACACCATTCCACAAAGGAAGGAAATGTGCTGTGTAGGATCCTTCCTTCCTGCTGAGATGCTACCCCAATTAATGTCCCCTACAATGAGGGTTATTGTGGCAGAGCTGTCTATAAATCGTCCCCAAGAGGGTGAAGCAAAAAAGGTTTTCTCAAGGTCAGAAACCCACCTCCATGATGCTGGTCAGTTGTTTGGATCTATGAAAAAGAAAAGGAGAAAGAAAAAGAAAACTCAGTTTTACTTTTAAAATACTATGAATTAACAGATGTCTAAAACTGTTCTAAATAAGGCTGTTAGGACAGCCTGCTGTTCCTAACCATAAATACCTTGTTTAAAACTACCCAGTGGGACACAATCCAGCCACAGAGTACTGGAGGAGGCCAGGACTGTAGGTTACCAGAATAGCAGGGCTTAAAGACAGACTCTCTGAGGCTGTTAGTCCTAAGTATCCATAAGTCTGTCAGGAAAGCCTGAGGGAACCAGGAGGTAAGAAATGTTGGGAGTGTGTGTGTGTGTGCACTTGTGCTCCCTGCTCTCACTGCAGGGAAGTCCTGTGCCAGGGATCTGCTGAGGATTCACGTGATGTTACCGGTTCCTAATCAGAACTTTAATAACATTCCCTGACAATCCCAGTGTGCAGATTTTTCTTTATATCAAAGTAGCTTTGCGCCGCAGCTATACTCAGATGCAACTGTCAGCAGTTAAGGAAAGAACTTGAAAACTCACCCCACTTAACTATCTTGGGCTCCTTAAGAGTAACATGCTCCACATGGCAGGAGTACTCATCCTTTCCATTAGGGGTAAATTCCGTGTGGACCAGGAGTTGGAAAGACCAATCTTTGCTGAAAGACAAATCTGAGCTCTCCGTGTTTGTGATCTTTTTTCCATTCTTATACAGATCGATTGTAATCTGGGATGGATGAAACCCAGACACGAAGCAGTTCAAGAAATTTGGTTTTCCGTCCTCTGCTGGATGACGAGTATACACCTGAACCTTTGGAGGATCTGCGGAACATCAGAGAAACACAAATGAAAATGGCCAGAATATTCCACTTGGGTCTAACTTGGTCTAAAACTAGATCAAGGCACCAAGAGTTTAAGTTTGATCATCCATCTCTCCCAACCCCATTTCCACTCTGGCCAAACAAGCTCCTGCTTTTCCAAAAGGCTACCTCCATTTTGAGGGATAAACCATGACTTAGTATCCTTCCCGCATAAATTCTCCTACCAGTTGCCATCGAGTCAATTCTGACTCATGATGACCCCATGTGTGTCAGAGCAGAGCTCTGCTCTATAGGGTTTTCAATGGCTGTGACCTTTCAGAAGTAGAATGCCAGGACTTTCTTCTGAGGCACCTCTGGGTAGACACAAATAGCCAACCTTTCAGGTAGTAACCGAGTGCTTAAAACCATTTGCCCTACCCAGGGACTCTTACATAATTCTCCTACACATGCCTTTTTTTTTTTTTCCAAACAGATTTCTAGCAGTATCTTATTCTGTCACTGGAGATTGTACTGAATCTTTAAGAACTTTCTCTGGAGGCTCTCAAGAACCTTCGATTGCTTCGCAGCCCCCATAATAATTCCTTACCACGTCACTCAAGGCTCTGCATGATCTGGCCCTAACCTACATTTAAAACTTCATTTCTTGCTTCACACACCCTCCGCAGTAGTCACATTAAACAACTCATGTTATTGTACCCTGTTTCAGCCCCTCCAAATTTTGTTCTTATTATTACTCCCCTCCTTTTGGGTTCCTGCTCCTGCCTGAATCTACGCCTATCTGACTCCCTAATACTTATTGTCTAGTTTGGATAGTGTCTGTCACACAGCAGCTGCTCTCTAAGTGGCAGATCTTCTTACTCCCTTCATGGTCAGGTTCCTAAGACAGCCAACCAAAGGTATATTCCTATCAGGCACACCTCTTTATCCCTTCCCCAATACTGGTATATGCCAAACCTCGATCTGATTTCATACCCAGGAAGGTGAGCTAGAAAACAAAGCAACAAAATTCAGATGCCCACAGGAGCTGGCAGATACCCGAAGTAAGTAAGTTGGACTGGGTAAGAGACAACAGGGAGGGGTGACAACTGTGGCAAATGGGGCTAAAGACAGTGGTATCTGTGTTGTTAATCACTGCCCTCAAGTGATTATCACTACCCAGGTTGGGAATACACTGTATAATACTACAAAACAGTGGTTTCCAAAATGAGATGCATGACTAGACATCCATGGGGATGTGGGAAAAAAATACTACAAACTCCAGTTCTGTATGTTTCATCCAAAATGAAGGTAAGTATTGTTGTTGTGTGCCATCCAGTCAGTTTCAACTCATAGCAACCCTATATGGCAGAGGAGAACTGCCCCAGAGGGTTTCCTAGCCTGTAATCTTTATCACCAGGTCTTTTTTTTCTCATGTAGCTGCTGGGTGAGTTTGAACTGCCAATCAGTTAGCAGCCAAGCACCTAACCACTGCACCACCAGGGCTCCTTAAGATTAAGTGTAACTGCTACTAACTATACAGATTGACTGTAATACATGTGTATAATTCTCTTTTAAATACACATACATTCAGGGTACATGATCTAAACGGCAGTGCCCCCCACCCCATGTCCAGGATATGGCAGGGAAAAGGAAGAGTACCAGGTCACCCCTGAAGTGATATCTCTGTCTAAAAATACCCCATCATCAAAGGAAATGTCCACCAAGAGCTAGACTGGGGATCCCAATGAAGTCCTGATTTTTTTTTTCCATAAAGTTAAAAGTTAAGGTAAACCAGAATGCTCTTCGCATTTGAGCTTCTAGTAATAATAATATAATAAATGCCACAGGGATCAGAGCACAGGTTCACTCTGCCCAGTATTCTCTCTTTGAGGGAGGCAGGCAAGGTTTTGCTAAGATACAACAGTAATGATCTCTTCTAAGCCGAGGGCATGAACATCAGAAAGGCCTGAGTTTGAGTCTGGGCTCAGCCATTTATTGGTTCTGCAACTTCAGGAAAGTTTTTTAAGTTTCTGAAGCTTAACTGAAAAATTAATTTATGCCTGTGGTAAAACAAAACAAAACCCACACACAAGACAGAAGGGAAAACAGACTCCCAGAGACAATCACCATTACCAGTTTCCTGTGTATCTTTCAGAAATGGTCTATGCATGGCATGCATTATTTCGGACATTTTTGAAATTAAATTTTAAAAAATGTTGGGTTATTATTTTAAATGACATGTTGTTGATGTTACAAAGCAGGGTTTTTGAGCAGGGAAAAAACGAGAGAGGCCAGCACATTGCCGGGCGCTTAGGAAGTACTCAAGACCTCTGGTGTCCTTCACAGCATTGGTCACCATCTTGGATTACCCTTATTACTGGTTTTACAACCTGACTTTGACAAACCTTTGCTTTTTCAAAACTGAAAGTAGAGGCGTCAGTTCATCCTGGAAAGAACCCGGCAAGGAGCCAAACAGGGAGCCTTCTGTGAAGAAAAGGCAACAGGGGCCCGGGCAGCCTGGCCTGCTCTCTACAATCCGACAAACCCAGGTGAGGAAGGGTGTTTTTGAGAGGCACCGAAGTACAGCTAAGAGAGGAACTCTGGCATAGCCTCTGCAAAACGCCCTGGTCAGGCTCAATTTCAATCCCAACTGTCTGCCATTCATCCCCTTTGTGATTAAGTTACTTAAACTCTCCCTGCCTGAGTTTCGCGACCTGTGAGATGTGGAAGGTAATCATAGTATTATATCCCAGGCTCATTTTCAGAATTAAATGCCATAAAACGGAGCCCTGGTGGCTCAGTGGTTAAGAGCTCAGCTGCTAACCAAAAAGTCCGCAGTTCGAATCCACCTGCCGCTCCTTGGAAACGCTATGGAGCAGTTCTACATTGTCTTATAGGGTCGCTGGAAGTCGGAATCGACTGGATGGCAACAGGTTTTTAAAGCACTTAACGTCGCCAGCACCCAGTGAACACTCAATAACCGGTAGCTGCTATGGTTATTATTCAAAGAGATGAAATGAGAACAAGTGAGTTAATGATGTGAAAATGCTTTGTAACGGCGCAAAACCTTCCACAAAGGCTGTTTCCTCGCCACAGTTTGATCCTGTATGAATCGGGGACTGAGGCGGGAAGGAGAGCCTAGGTGACGCCCAGAGGAAGCCCGCAGGCCTGGAGGGGTGGAGAGAGTGGGGAGTCGCAGCGGACTGACTTACCGCGGCCGTGCGTCCTCAAAACCCAAGACATCTGTCTTCGCCACTTCACAAGCCCCAACTCGGCGCCTTTGGGACACGTCTACCTCCACCCCTCACCCCTCCAGCTGCGCCCCAGGAGCTACGGCCCCTCGGAAAAGCGAAAGAGAAACCCTCCCCGCCTACCCTCTGCCGCTCTGAAGCTCATTAACACCCCGAAACTTTGTCCTGACCCACCCAGCCCGGCAATCCAGCGCTTCCCCCCTACTCTCGGGGAAGGGGGCAAGACGCGTGCGCCCCGGGCGTGCACCCCCTTCGCACTGCCCGGCCACCTGCCGCTTCCCCACTCTGAGAGGGAGCCCAGGGCAAGAGTTAGGGCCGCGGGGGAGGCGGCAAGGAAAGGACGATGAGGAGGGGACACTCACACTGCACGGCATCCAGGCTGGGCAGACACAGCAGCGCCACCAGGGCCAAGGCCACGAAGGGACCCATGGCGAAGCGAACCCGGCGGAAGCGGAGAGCTGTATCCCGGCCCGGCCCCGTGCGCCCACTTATATGCCGCCCGCGCGCGGCCAATCAGCGCCCAGACCGCGGAGGCCGTCACCGGTCTCCAAGCTCGCAGCGCCGGGCAAGGTTAGCGACATGGACTTCCCCGTTGTCGGTTTCATTTTCTTATGAAGTCACGTGATGCTGAGGAAGACACATGCTGGACTCGGTGGGTTTGTGCCTTTCGATCTGGAGTGCGCGTCCGAGCTTGGGGGGCGGCCTCCCGTCCTAGGGCTTCGAGCTGGAAGCATCTTTGTCCAGCGCCCTCGCTTTGCCAACAAGACCTAAAGATGCTAAGTGACAAGCTTCCCGCGCCCCGGCCAGTTAGGAGCCTAAAACCTGTGGTTTAAATCGAGAAAACTGAAGCCCAGAAAGGTAGAGTGTTGACAAAGCATGAACAGTGCTGGGCAAAACTAAAACGTCGGCTTAAAGCTACAGCCGGGGAACGCACCGCAGGGTTTTCGGATTCCCTGGGCAAGAAAATAGTCTCAGAAACCTCGAGGATGCCTGAGGACGTCTCAGAGAAGCACCCAGAATGAACGAGGACCTTCTTGCTTCCCGAATCTCTTCAGGGAAAAATTTCTTTTTGTAAAGCTCTGGGTCGAGACGTTCTTCCCTGTGTCTTCCCTTGGCTGTTTAGGTAATTCTTTTTGTGTGGTTGATCTGTGGAAGAAAACGACCACTGATAGTAAAAGCAGGAACTGCTTAGAGCTTCAGAGTTTACTAGAGCCTTCAACAATATTCTCTTCTCGTTAACCACACTAGAAGGGTGCCTGGTCACAGTGGGCACTCCATGATCGGAACGAACGAATGAGCTAATTAATGACTAAATTTATGGGTAGGGAGAACAAAGGCTAAGAGGCTAGGATTAAAATTTTTGCCTGATTCTATTGGCATTCATGCTTTAGACACTTGGAAGACAAAGAGTGTGGCAATTCGGGTTTGTTTTTTTGGTTTTGGACTGCACTGGCCCACTGACTGTAAAAGCCAATTGTACATAGGATCGCTATGAGTGGGAACCAACTTGAGGGCACCTAACAATAACAAAAGCGTGACATGAAAAGCAGTCTCACGAAGAAAACCAACACTCTGTAGATACATAATAAATAAATAAAGTGCAGTGCCAAGCCGTGGTCTTCCCGGGTTTTCTTCTGAGTGGAAAGGTGAAAAGAGGAAGTGGACCAGGGGGGAGGGGAGGGGCAGAGATCACGGAAATCACCAAGGCTTTCAGTTGAAGGAGCTTGGTCCCAAGGAGCACAACAAACATCTCCTCCGTTGCTTTTACATAGTCTTAAATCTTTTAATGATTGCTGTTTTGGAAACCCTGCTGGTGTAGTAGTTAAGAGCTATAGCAGTTAACAAGAAGGTCAGCAGTTCAAATCCACCAGGTGCTTCTTGGAAACCCTATGGGGCAGTTGAACCCTGAGAACTAGGAGTTCTTTTGTTTTTGTTTTTGTTTTTTTGTGAAGGCCACGTCTCAACTACAGAATGTAGAATACTCTCCACAGACCTAAAGAAATGTTACAACGTGTGAGAGAGCCTCCCACAGTGCCGAGCACATAGTAAGTGCTCTGTAATGTTTAATAAGTGCACAGTCATTATTAATGTGTTTACCTAGCTTTTCTACTAGCTCTTTCTATAACTCTTTGAAATAGAAGAATAATTATTATGTATAAACTTATCAGTTAAAACTTCTGTCTTCCTTCCCCATCTCCCCCCCCCCTTTTTTTTTAACTCAGTTAAGGAGCCCTGGTGGAGCAGTGGTTAAGAACTCAGCTGCTAACCAAAAAGGTCGGCAGTTCGAATCCACCACCTCCTCCTTGGGAACCCTATGGGACAGCTATTCTCTGTCCTACAGGGTCACTATGGGTCGGAATCTAGTGGATGGCAACAGGTTTTAAAGCACATAAGGCCTGAAATGTTTGTGTTGAATCGTTTGCCAGTGCCCTGGGAACACAGGGAGAGACAGGGCTATTTTTTGCCTCTTAGTTCCGTGTTTACTACATCACAGGGAAATATTGTACTTAAAATTTATTAAAGATAGTTTTTCACCTATTCACATAGCCAATTAAAAATCAATAACAGATGCAGTGAGGGCAAAGAAAAGTCTTTCCATTTTCTGTGTTTATGGAATTCCTGTGTTTCTCTTGGATTTCTGTTTATGACATATTTTGAATACTGAAAGTGAAAATGAGATATAAAACTATTTTTTAAAAAATAAAAGCACCGTTTGCCTAAGAGGGAAAGTTCTGAAAATCTATGAGCATGGAAATATAATAGTGTTATGTCCCCGTAGTGGGATTGACAGATGACTTCTTTATTTTTTTACCTATATGATTTTCCTGAACTTTTTTTTTTTACAATGAACATTTAATATAATAAATGTTGGCAAGGATGTGGAAGAACTGGAACGCTCATACACTCTTTTAGTTATTTATTTATTCTTTATTGTACTTCAGGTGAAGGTTTACAGAACAAATAGTTTCTCATGAAACAGTAGTACACATATTGTTTTATGACATTGGTTAACAACCCCACGACATGCCAACCCTCTCCCTTCTCCACCTTTTTTTTTTTTTTTTGGTGAAAATATACATAGCCAAAGATACACCATTTCAAAAATTTCTACATGCACTGTTCAATGACATCAACCACGCTCTTCCAGTTGTGCTGCTATTCTCACTTTTGATGAAGGTTTACAGAACAAAATAGTTTCTCATTAAACAGTTAGTATACATGTTGCCCTATGACAATGGTTAACAACCTCACGACACATCAACACTACCCTTACTCAACCTTGGGTTCCCTATCACCAGCTTTCCTGTCCCCTTCTGCCTTCTAGTCCTTGTCCCTGGACTGCTGTGCCTCATTAGTCCCATTTGGATTTATGGGGCTGTCCAATCCCCGCTGAACAGTGAACCTCAGAAGTGACTTCACCACTGTCTCATACACTCTTGTTGCGAATGTAAAATGGTACAACCACTTTGGAAAACAGTTTGGCAGTTTTTTAAAATATACAGTTTTTTTAAATACGCAGTCACCATATGATCCAGCCATTCCACTCATTGTTGTTAGGTGCTGTCGAGTTGGTTCCAACTGATAGCAACCCTATGTATAACAGAACAAAACACTGCCCAGTCCTGTGCCATCCTCACGATCATTGCTATGCTTGAGCCCATCGTTGCAGACACTGTGTCAGTCCACCTCGTTGAGGGTCTTTCTCTCTTTCATTGACCCTCTACTTTACCAAGCATGATGTCCTTCTCCAGGGTCTGGTCCCTTCTGAAGGATTATGTCCACACAAAGACTTATGCATGAATATATATAGGAACTTTATTTGTAATAGCTCAAAACTGGAAAAATTTAAACATCAACAGATAAATGGATAAACAAGTTGTGCTACATCCGTATGATGGAATACTACCAGGAATTAAAAAAAAAAAAAAAGGAATGAACTACTGATACGCACAATTACATGGATGAAATAATTATGCAGAATGAAAGAAGCCAAATCAAAAAGAGTATGTACTGTATGATTCTATTTATAGAAAACTCTAGAAAATGCAAACTAATCTATAGTGATGGAAAGCAGAGGACTGGTTCCTTGGGGCGGGTCAGGAGCATGAGGAAACTTTGGGGGTAATGGATATGTTCATTATCTTGAGTTTGATGAGGGTTTTGAGTTTGATGATGGTTTCAGAAGTATACACATAGGTCAGAAATTATTAAATTGTACACTTTGAGTCTAGTTTATGTATGTCAATTATATCTCAACAAAGCCATTTTTTTAAAAAAAACAACCCCTAAAATCACAATTACCTATATTAGTACTAGGCATAAGAAGAATAAAGTACTTAAACCAAAAGAAAAGAGGGATAATGAAGTGAGGGAGAGTAAGGAAGAGATTAAAGCTCAAATAAGTCTGGACACACCTAGGTGGATCTTTGCAGTTTTCCGAGATGGACTCATCCAAACAGCCAGAAAAGCCAGGCCCACTAGAGAGGAGAGGAAATAACATTGACAGGACATTTGTGCCAGAGCCTTTCAAATGTTATGTCATCGAATCCCTTGCTATTCAGAGTATGGTCCACAAACCACCAGCACTGGCAACACTTGGGAGCTCTCAGAAATGCAGACACTTGAACCCCATTCTAGACCTACTAAACTAGAATCTGCATTTTAACAAAATCCCATGTGATTTACATACACACTGAAGTTTGAGAGGTGCTGACCCAAACTACACAACAGTCTAGAAGGTAGGTGGTATTTTCATTCACAGATAGGGAGATCGGGACTCTGAGAGGTAAGATGCTTACCCAGTGTGATGGTTAAAGTTCTGTATCAACTTGGCTAGGCCATGGTTCTCAGTGGTTTGGTAGTTATGATGTAGGTTTGGCAGCTATGTAATGACATAATCACCTCCATAATGAGATCTGATATAATGTAATCACCTCCATGATAAGATCTGCTATGAGCAGCCAATCAGTCAAAAGGGAGTTTCCTTGGCGGTGTGGCCTGCATCCAATATATGTGGACTTTCTGGCAAAGCTCATCAGCTTTTGTCTGCTCTGGATCCTGCAGCTGGCTCCTGATCTGACCTCCGGTTCTTGGGACTTGAGCTAGCAGCAGACCTGCCAATCTTGAGACTCATCAACCTCCATACCCTGAGAGCCAGCGGCCTACCATCTTACCTGCTGATCTTGGGATTCATCAGCCTATGTAGCCTGTGAGCCAGAGGGCTGCTGTCTGACCTGCCGTTCTTGGGTTTACCAGCCCTTGCAGCTACGTGAGTCAGGAGAAGCCTCCAGCCTGACCCATGGACCCGGAACTTTCCAGCTTCTACAACTGTGTGAGCCATTTCCTTGATATAAATCTCTCTTCATCCATCTGTCTATCTATCTACCCATCTAATCTATCTATCTATAAAAATGCTTCATTGATTTTGCTTCTCTAGAGAACCCAGCCTAAGACACTCAAGATCTCACTGAACTAGGATTCAAATGCTGGTCCATCTGATTCTAAAGGCCCCATTCTTTCCACTACAAAAATCACTTTGGGGTACTTTCTGAGAATGTGTTGGTGGAAGGAGTAATTGGGCAGCTTGGAGACCAGGACAAGGATTAGAAGCATATGAGAAGTTGAAGGAAGTAGATGAGCAGGAACAAGCACCAACAGATGTGGTATTATTTTTTAATTGATATTTATTGTTTCCTGCCCATAAAAGTAATATATGCACATGATAGCAAATTGGAACATACTGAAAACTATAAATAGGAAAATAAAAACCACTAGTAATCCAACAACTCAGAGGTAACTGCTGTTAAATGATATAATTAAGGAGTTAGAAGATTCTTTCCTTTTCAGAAGTACCTCCTCGTCAGGTCTGTTTTGGGGCTGGAAATCCTCATGTTTTTGTGTTAATTCTATTGAATTTGGCAGATGCTAGTTGACTGCAGGCTTTGTGGCAAATGTAAGCACTATACCCATTCCTCATTTATTGACTGTCTCGTTATCTGACATTTCGCATTTACAACAATAGTAAAAAATCTACTATCTGATTATTTTGTGCATTAATGGCATGCATCTGGCAGTAATGAACACCAAGTTGCGCGGTGAAAGTAATGCTGGCTGTGATGGTTAAAATTATGTGTCAACCTGGCTGGTTCATGATTCTCAGTGGTTTGGCAGTTATGTAATGATGTAATTTGGCAGTTACATAATGATGTAGTCATCCTACATTTTGTGATCTGATGTGGTCATCCTCCATTTTCACATAATGCAGATTTTTGTATAACGACCTGGTCTTTGGAAACTAACCATGTCGATAAGCAAGTAGGGTGTATAAGGAATCCAAAGAAGAAGATTCCAGACCTTGCTCAACAGGATATTCCGATCTTGAGTTAAAGTCAACTTAGTAATTAATTTATTAGTACACACCTAAGGTGTTCATGTTGATTGACTTCTCAGACTTGAAAGCTGTTACATAAAGGGCAACAAGTCCCAAAAGAATGGAACATAAGATAGGGGAATTTTTTTTGGGGGGAGGGGCATAGTTACTAAGTCAGACACCATACATTAAAAAAAAAAAATTTACAAGATCCGTATGAGGTATAGATCCATATTATCCCTATTTTGCAAATGAGGATATTAAAGTTGAGAAAGTTGAAAGTATCTGGTTGGTGGGGTATCTGCTTCACAGGCTTTGTGTATAACCACCACACTCTTATCAATCTCCAATTTGTCTTTATTGGAAAAATCATACAAACTTGCTGTAAAAAAATCAAGTAGTACAGAGGAATAAAATTCTAATTCCTTCCAAATTCTCTTTCCATAGGTAACTGCAATTAAAGAAATATTTTTCATTTTTAATTACAAACCTAGTACATGAATTATGCCCATTGCAAAATTATAAACAATTAGAGATACACTAAATAAAAGTGTAAATTCCCCTTGTCTATCTCTTCTCTCTCATTCATTGTTAAGGTTTGATGCATCTCTATCCCATGGATACATATACACTCACTCCTCACTTATCGACACAGTTAGGTTCCAAAGACCAGGTCATTATGTGAAAATCAGCGTTACGCAAAAATCCACATTATACGAAAATGGAGAATGACCACATCAGATCACAAAATGGAGGATGACTACATCATTACATAACTGCAAATTACATCCATACATAACTGCAAACCACTGAGAATCATGGCCCAGCCAAGTTGACACGTAACCTTAACCATCCCAGCCAGCGTTACTCTCACCTTGCACCTTAGCATTCATTACTGCCAGATGTACGTCATTAATGCACAAAATAGTCGAATAGTAGATTTTTCAGTATTGTCTTAAATGTGAAATGTCAGATAATGAGATAGTTGATAAGTGAGGAGTAGGTGTATTGTATAGAATTTGGAAGGTAAGGAATTTTAAAATTACAACTACAAAGACTATTATAGTTTGTTCAGAAAACAGCACCCACGAAAAGCATAAACAGCATCAGGAAGCATCAGCTGTCGGCTTGTATGGAGAGACAAGTTAGGTAAATCCTGAAGTTGGAACCCCATGATCAGTGTGGGGGCAACTGGATACCCCAAGCAAGAAGGGGAAAACTTCACCCCGTTACTAAGTTACAGAAACAGCATCATTTAATGAGATTTTCCCGCTTGTGGAGGCCTGGTGATGCTGTGGTTAAGAGCTTGGCTGCTAACCAAAAGGTCAGCAGTTTGAATCCACCAGCTGCTCCTTGGAAACCCTATGGGGCAGTTCTACTCTGTCATAGGGTCGCTATGAGTAAAAATCGACTCAACGGTGATGGGTTTAGTTTTTGGTTTTTTTTTTTTGGTTTCTCCCCTTTAGGTCATTGGGTCTGCACCCCCATCCAAGTTAAGACTTCAGGATTCTAACTTGAATTTTCTCTCCTGTCTTGAATCCTGTGCAGCACTAATAAAAATCAAGACTCTCCTCCAAATGCTTTTTTTTTTTTTGCCCTTTTGGCAAATTCCCATAAGCCACGCTTTCCACTTTGCAGCTCTCTCAGCTGACATTTGCCTCTAGTCAGTTAGCGTATGTGGTCCTTTCCGGCCAACCCCTGAAATATGCTCTTATTTTGAAATAAACTTTGGGAAGTACACTATGATTTTTTTTTTTAATTGTACTTCAGGTGAAGGCTTACAGAACAAATAGTTCCTCATGAAACAGTAGTACACATGTTGTTTTATGACATTGGTTAACAACCCACAACATATCAACCTTATAACTTCTCAACCTTTTTTTTTTGGTGAAAATACATATAGCCAAAGATACACCATTTCAAAAATTTCTACATGCGCAGTTCAGTGACATTGACTACGCTCTTCCAATTGTGCTGTTATTCTCACTTAAGATGAAGGCTTACAGAACAAAATAGTTTCTCATTTAACAGTTATTACATATGTTGCCCTATGATAATGGTTAACAATCTCACAACACATCAACAATATCGTTTCTCATCCTTGGGTTCCCTATCACCAGCTTCCTTGTCCCCTTCTGCCTTCTGGCCCTTGTCACTGGACTCCTGTACCTCGTTAGCCTCATTTGGTTTTATGGGGCTGTCCACTTCCAGGCTGAACAGTGAACCTCGGAGGTAACTTCACCACTGAGCTAAAAGGGTGTCTGGGGGCCATACTCTCGAGGTTTCTCCAGTCTCCTTTAGGCCAGTAAATCTGGTCTTTTTTTTAGTGAGTTAAAGTTATGCTCTACATCCTTCTCCAGCTCTGTCCAGAACCCTCTGTTGTGATCATGGTCAGAGCAGTCAGTGGTGGTAGCCGGGCACCGTCTAGCTGCACTGGACTCAGTCCGGTGGAGGCCTTGGTAGCTGTGGTCCATTAGTCCTTCGGACTGATCTTTTCCTTGTATCCTATTCTCTTCATTCTCCCTTGCTCCCGAAGGGATGAGACCAGTGGAGTATCTTACATGGCCGCTCACAGGCTTTTAAGACTCCAGACACTACTCACCAAGGTAGAATGTAGAACATTGTCTTTATAAACTGTGTATGCCAATTGAGCTAGATGTTCCCCAAGACCATGGTCCCCACAGCCCTCCGCCCAGCAATTCAGTCCCTCAGAGAGTTTGGATGTGTCTGTGGATCTCCCATGACCTTTCCTTGTACAAGTTGTGCTGATTCCCCCTGTGTTGTGTACTGTCTCACCCTTCACCCAAGATACCACTTATCTATTGCCTATTTAGTATTTCCCCCCCACCCCTCCCATCCCTGGTAACCAACAAAGATTGTTACATTTTGTGTGTGAACTTTTTCATGGGTTTTTACAATAGAGGTCTTATACAATATTTGTCCTTTTGTGATTGACTCATTTCACTCAGCATAATGTCCTCCAGTTTCATCCATGTTATGAGATGGTTCACAGATTCATTGTTGTTGGAAAGTACACTATGATTTGTAGGAGGAAGTAAAGTTACATTATCTTCTTTATTCTAAAATCATAACCCATGTATTTTGATCTCTTAATTTTAATATGTTCTTTTGATCAATAAGCTATAGTGTTTCAATAGTGTTTGTGATTCACACACAAAAAGTGGAATTTGAAGTTATTTACCTGAGTATAAAAAAAAAAAATCTTATGCTCTTTACTCTTTGTTACCTTGGACCTTTCTAAACTCTTCTCCTAAAAGACAACTGTGAAGAAACCAGGAAGAATTATTTAGTAAAGAATTATAAATGTAAAGCATAAAATAATATGAAGGATGTGTACATAAGAACTGCCCGTACACACAGTGGGAACAGGCAGCGTACAGAAAAAGTAGCCAGTGGATAGGAAGTTGGTGGGTTTGTGGTAATTTTCCATTATTTATTTTTATTGTTGTTGCTATCATTAACTGTAGGTCTACTCATCACAAATGCGTTTACTAAAAGACAATTTATCATATGTTAATGAGAAGTATCAATTTATCTAACAACCCATTCTAGCAAAACCTGAGCTGAGACTCCCCCATCTGCCCGCCCAGTGTTCTGGGGATGTGAGAGGGGTAAGATGGGCCCCACCACCTGTTGGCAGGGTCAGGCTATGGCAGGTAGGAGGTGGCTCGGTGAGTGTACAATTGGAGCTTAGTGCTGGGGGCAGGGGTTGGAGGGATGAGGTTCCACAAAACTGGCATCATTCTATACATACTTACTGAGCTCACTTATTTTTATTTAACAATATCTCATAGATATTTTCCATGTCATTAAATACAGAACTGTCTTCTTATTAACATGTTTAGGCTTTTCTCCATACCACACCCTGTGGCAGGCAGAATAACAGCTCCCCAAAGATGTCTACATCCTAATCCCCAGAAGCTATGAATATATTACCTGATACGACAGAAGGGATTTTGCAGATGTGATTAAGGTTAAGGACCTTGAGATGGGGAGATTATCTGGATTGTCTGAGATGGTCCACTTCCAATCACATGAGTCCTCAAAAGTGGAGAACCTTTCCTGGCAGTGGTCAGGAGATGCAACTATGGAAGAATGGTCAGACAGATGCCACATTACTGGCTTTGAAGAGGGAGGAAAGGGGCCATGAGCCAAGGAATGTCGGTGGCCTCGAGAAGCTGGAAAAGGCAAGGAAATGGATTCTCCCCTAGAACCTCCAGAGAGGAATGCAGTCCTGCTCACACCGTGACTGTAGCTGCAGAAGACCCATGTCAGATTTCAACACTCAGAACCAAGTTTGTGGTGATTTGTTAACAGCAGTAGTAGAAAACCACCTCAGCCCCTTTCCAGAATCATGTGCGTTTGGGCCTTGGTTACCAGGAGCCCATTTGTCCTAATTCGGTATAAATATTTTCTTTTCAAAGTCCAGTTTACCTTTTGGTTAACCAGACTCTGGCCACATAGCACATTTTCCATACACTCGTGTTTGAGGGAGGCTTATCCTCGGCTCAACAGCTGAGGGGGTAGTTTTCCTGAAGCCTGGCTTGGTCAGGAGCCTCCCCCTTCTCCTTCTATCATTGCCCTCACGGAGTCAGGTCAGGCCCAGTGACGTGGGCCCAGATTACAGCATGAGAATGGCAGGCCACTACCCTGCTGGCACTGCCACTTCTGGACTATTTTACAGGTATGCATTCTGGTGGTCCAAAAGCCTCCTAGCTTTGAACCTTTGGCCAAGCCTCTTCTGCTCTACCTGCTGTTGCCAGTGTTACAAAGGGAGTGAGAATAAAAAGAGGGGTCATCTAGTCCCCAGGACAAAGACACCCCAAAGTCTTGGCTTTCTCCTTAACTTGGCCTTAATGGTATTCTGGAGTCTTGCCCCAGGGCATCCATCCAGTCTCAGTACTCACCACAATCATTCAGTCATTCAGCAAACATTCACTGAGCACCTGCTAGATGCTGGGCACTGGGCTGGCACTGGGGAAAGTTCCTCCTGCCAGGAGCTCGCTACTCTGACTTATAGACCTATCAGTAGATTGTGATGCCAGGAAAGTAACTGACTCCACTTGGAGGGGTTAAGGAAGGCTTCAACAGGACAGGACAATTAGGATGGTTTTCGTGGTTGAGGAGAGTTTACCAGTCAGGGAAGGGCTGGAAGGGCATGCAAGGCAGAGGAGCCCTAAAAGGGCTTGGTGGGTTTAGAGGAAGATGGAAAGTTCAGTGTGGGTGGAGCAGGGGGTATTTGGAGTGAACTGAGGAGTGGAGGAGACAGTAGAGGAACCTGGGTGCCGAGAAACAAACAGAAGGTGGACTTTATCCTTTAGACCGTGTTGCAGGTGCCGGTGGAGGCGGATTTTCTCCCTTGTAGTTATGTCTGTCTTTTGGACATTCTTCGTTTGTTTGATTAAAACCAACCAACCAACCAACAAAACCCAACTTTTCTACTAGCTGTGATTTTTTAATACGTAATCATTCGGCATACATTTCTCTGCAAACTGCTTTTTAAATTTAACAATATATCATGGGCAGTATACCTTTTTCTATGGCGTCGCTGTGAAACGGAATCAACTCAAACCAGCTTTTTTTTTTTTTTTAATGTAGTTTTTTATGCCTTCATAGTATTTCATAATATGAATATGTCTTACTTTTTTTTTCTCACATTGTGCAACTACCTTTGTGAAACTACCCTCCTGAGACTCTATCAAGTTCCACTCCCACCAACAGAATAAGAGAGCGCCGCTCATTTCCTCCGCCCTCCCGCAGCTAGTTATTATCATTGAAAAATGCATCTCATTGTTTTAAGAGGAATTAGGTTGAGCAATTTTTCACGTGTTTACTTGTTATTTGTGTTTCCTCTGTGAATTTACCAGCCAGTGCCCTCAGTCACGGGGATCAGGCACTGCCTGAGCCAGTAGAAAAGGAGTATTGTTAGGCAAAATGTTATCAATGGCCAGGTGAAGAATACACAGGGGCTAATTTTTATAATGCTTTTAACTTTTCCGTAGGATTGAAATTTTTGAAAATAAAAAGTTAGGAGGAAGAGGGCCCTAACGGGGCAGAAACCGAGGAGGATGTGGGAAGTGGCTGCGGCCCCGCCGTGGGTCCCTCCCTTGGAGGAAGGCGCCCCACCCACCCCCTGAGCGAGCGTTGCACCGCCTTCTGCTGGGGAAGCGGAGCCGACTTCCACACCTTTCCCAGTCTGAGTCGGTCCCAGCAGGATGGGCGACAAGAGCTGCTGTGCGCTGGCCGCAGTGCCAGCCCTCCCGGCCAGGGCTCCTGACCGCCTCGCTGGAGATGGCTACCAGGCTTTAAAAGGAGCAGGACTGGATATTGATTTCCATCTTACCTCTTCGGAAAGTAAAACCTCAGTTTTTGAACCAAGACTGAAGTCGGTGACTACATGCTCTGCTCTGACAATACAATCAGCACCGTTTCTGAGAAAGTGACTTTCTTGGAAATAATCCTGGCTAATATGGGCAAACAGGAGCAAGAACAGGAAGGAATATATACAGGCACAGATGTGTTGGGTACTGTCTTAGTTATCTAGTGCTGCTGTAACAGAAACACCACAAGTGGATGGCTTTAACAAACAGAAATTTATTTTCTCACAGTCTAGGAGGCTAGAAGTCTGAATTCAGGGCACCAGCTCCAGGGAAAGATTTCTTCTCTCTCTTGGTTGTGGTGGAAGGTCCTTGTCATCAAACTTCCCCTGGTCTACGAGCTTCTCAGCACAGGGACCCTGGCCCAAAGGACACGCCCTGCCCCCTGGTGGCATGAGGTCCCTCTCCTCTCTACTTGATTCTCTTTTATATTTCAAAAGAAATTGATTCAAAATACAAACTAATCCTAAGGATTGAGTCCTACCTCATTAACATAACTGCCTCTAATCCTGCCTCACTGATACCATAGAGGTTTGGATTTACAACACATTGAATAATCACATCAGATCACAAAATGGTGTACAACTGTAAGATACTGGGAACCATGTCCTAGCCAAGTGGACACACATTTTTGAAGGACACAATTCAATCCATAACAGGTATGAAACTGGAAAACATCCTGGAATCTATAACACATCAAGTCCTGGTTAAGCAAGTTTGGTCATATCCCAACTCTACTCAGAGTATTTGCAGCTTGTGATAGAAACATACAAGGAAGCATCTTTGATAGAGTCAGTTTCTGGTCCACGGTCAATTTAGTGGTTATGGTGGTGGTGTCAGCCACTCAATTTTATATACTAAAGAGTCTACTTGAAGATATGTGAAAAAGTAGAACTTAAAATTTCAAACTATTTAACACTGAAAAAATGCAATAACCTGTCACAGTCAAGGTCTAACTAGTTTTCAGGCATTATTTTAAGTGTGAAACAAATATAATTTAAATGTGAAAGAAAAGCCATCACTTTTGCCTGTACAATTAAGATAATTGATTCAATTGTACTTAAGTGTGCAACAGAAATATTTTGTAGAGCTCAGGTATAATTGAATGAAGCCATATTAATAACTGCATTTTCCTAAGTTTGCAAAAATTGTTGAAATGGGTGACTTAAATGAGCATTAAGCTTAAATGCAACACCAATCTGTTTCAAAAAGTTTCTCTAACTCACAAGTTACTTTGTAAATGTAGCAACTATAGTTTAGTTGCTGAAAGTTTTAATATGTTAAGTTATAAATATCTGAGAATCACCTGATTATGGTAATAAACATAAATTTGGAAGACAAAAGCTCAGCTTGTCTTAATCTACATATGCAGCTCTCCTACAGATGCATAGTTTTGAGAAACAATAATATTTTTAAGATTTTAAAAATCAACTATTATATTTCAATGTAAAATATTAGTAAAAAAAAAAAAGTTAGTTTTAAATATTTAAGCCTACATTCCCAAAAGCTCACTTTTTGATAATTCATTGAAAATACAAACTCATACGTTTCTTACTAAAACTGGACAAATTTTCTCCTTGAAGAAAAATGTAATCAAAGATTTGTCAGTCTCCATAAAGACACAGACATTCTGTCTAGCTCTTAACTGATGTATAGCATATATGAAGGGGAAAACAGGCTTTGCAAGGCTGAACACGGCTGCCCTCATGCTTTCCGTTATTTCACTGTTGTTTCCGTTAGTTCACTGCTGTTTTCCAAGCCCTTGTTATGTGACCTTACTGAGGCAGTCTTATGTCACCCTCTGGCTCAGAGCCACCTTTGTCCTTGACCACTATAAAACCCCTGTTCCTCTACTGCTGGGCGCAGAGAACTGCCCTAGTCCTCCTGCCTCCAGGAACTACTGCCTTGGTATGTAAATCACCCTAATAATAAACTCCTTCACTGTCTCACTGGAGTTGCCCACCTCTTTCTTTGGCCTCTCGGCACCCTCCATTTTTGGAGACAAATTTCACGTTACTGGTCCATGCCTGGACAGTATTTTAAGTAAATGTGAAATAAAACAGCAATCTAATTTTTATATTCTCTGTCAAGAGCATTATGTTAATTTTGACATAGTTATTACAGATTGGAAAATATGTCATTACCAGTAGTTGTGAAGGATATATTGCTAAAAGGATCTGGGCCTAACATAAATATCTCCTTTTCTGAGTTCTCAAAAACTTTAGAAACAATAAAAAGAATTTCACCTTAATGTTCTTTTAATCAATTTTTAAAGATAAACTTAAAGAGTAACAGATCAAAATAAAGTTATTTGGACTTTGTTTATGGTATTATTATTATTATTGCCATTCAGAAGTCTAACATTTTTATGTAGATAAATTTATGTCTTCCTTCATGGCTTGTGGATTTGGGATCATAGTTAAAAGGTCCATCTGTATTCCAAATTAAAAAAAAAAAAATCACACATTTTCTTTTAGCATTTTTGAGGTTTCTTTCTCATGTTTAAATCTTTGATCCATCAAGAATTTACTTTGTCATAACTATGTTTTCAGTCTACAAGTTTTACTTGTTAAAGTCAAATCTATATATCCTTTATGATTTCTGGCTTTGGTGTCGTATGGTTTGTTTTCTTAGGATCACATTTCTAGGAAGCAGTGTGGAGAGTGGGCTGGAGAAGGACACACCCTGTGGCAGGCAAGAGCTCGTGAGAACCAGATCTGAAGAAATCTCTGAGAGGAAGAGGAAGGACCATCATTTTTTCACTTTACTGCAGTTCAATCAACATTTATTGAGAACCAACTATGTGCCAGACACCATGTCAAGTGCTGGGGACACAAAGGTGAAAAAAACACACCCCTGCTTTCGAGTAGAGGTGACAAATACATAAACAGAATTACAACTCAGTGTGGTAGGTACAGTGAGAAAAGAGTATAAGGGCCAATGAGAGCACATCAGAAGGGCACCTAATCCAGCCAGAAGGGAGAAGGGTTTTGAGAAGGCTTCCTGGCAGAGGTGAAGCCTGAGCTGAGTTTGTTTTTTCCATTTCAATAATTAGAATTTTGTTGTTGTTGTTAGTTTCCATGGAGTTGGCTCTGACTCATGATGACCTTATGTATATGACAGAATAAAACATCGTCTGGTCTTGTGTCATCCTCACGATCATTGGTATGGTTGAGTCCATTGCTGATTTCGAGTGCTTTCCAACCTAGGGAGCTCATCTTCCACACAATATCAAACAAGATTCTGTTGTGATCTATATCGTCTTCATTGGCTAATTTTTGGAAGTAGATTGCCAGGTCTTTCTTCCTAGTCTGTCTTAGTCTGGAAGCATCACTGAAACCTGTCCACCATGGGTGACCTGCTGGTATTTGAAATGCCAGTGGCATAGCTTCCAGTATCACAGCAACATACAAGCCACCACAATATGGCAAACTGACAGATGGGTGTTGGATGAGAATACTAGAATAAGATAATTCAGTGAAGCATCTGAAATCATCTTCCAATTAAAATAACAACTCTTCTTTTGAAACGTCATTTTTCTTGTGTGATACAATGAACAGCATATTACCTGCTAAGGCACTGACTTTTAATGTCACTGAAAAGAAAGACAGAAATTGCTGGGACAGGAAGGCTCCTTAATCAACAAATGAATGTAATGTCCAAACCAAAGGTGAGAGCCCACCAGGGCAGGTAGGGACATCCTGGTGCAGAGTGGTTATAAGAGTGGGCTCTGGCAGAATCCTACTCTCCTAACACAGCCAAAGCAGTTCACTATTTCTGAAATCCAAACTAGAAGGCAAAGAACTTTAAGACATGAGGCTGGAGAGACAGTCAGGGCCAGATTTTAGAGGATCTTACACATTATGTAAAGGACAGGGAAATGAGAAACTACTGAGGTGCTTTAAGTTGGGAGGTGTCAGGTCTGAGAAAAGGATTTGGAAATCATCATCATGTAGATGGTAGGAAGACATGAGAGGATGAGATTGCTCAGGGATACGAGGTTACAGATGACCTAACATTTGGGGATCCTTAATCCCTTTGAGAATGAGGTGAAAGCTATGAACAGTCTCCCCAGAAAAATGCACATATTAAAGACCATATACACAAACATATGCACAATTTCAGGGGACCTTCAGACTAAGAATCCTTGATATACAGGGGAAAGAGAAGTGGCCTGGGGAAGAGGATATTGAAAGGATGAGGGGAGCAGGAAAGGGGTCAAAGAAAGATGACCCAGGAGGTATACAAAGAACCAGGAGACTAAAGTGTCAGGAAGCTGTGGGAGAGTAGAGATCCAAGGAGGGCATGATCAACAATGTCAAAAGCTAACCCCAAACCAAACCCCTTGCCATCGAGTTGATTCCGACCCATAGCGACCCTAGAGGACAGAGTAGAATTGCCCCATAGGGTTTCCAAGGAGCGACTGGTAGATTTGAACTGCCAATCTTTTGGTTATCACTTAACCACTGCGCCACCAGAGCTCTGCATGAAAGCTAAGCACTGAAAAATGTCTTTTACATTTACAGTTAAGAAATCACTGGTAATTGTATTGAGAACAGTTTCTGAGTAGTAAAGGGTAATGGTAGCTCCAGAGTTTTTTTTAATCTAAGAAATGTTTAGGGGTGCCATCTGGATAGAAGTGAGGGTAGGGGACTTGTCTGGATGGTGTGTTTGCAGAGCACTAACACGAGGTTGAAAAATTGTCGGTTGTTCAGAGCAAGGGTTGAAGGGGCGTATGAGGATTATGTCCGTCAGTCCACCACTACAGTACAGTCAAAAGCTAAAGAGCAACAAGGGAAGGAATACACGAGTTGAACAAATGGAGAAGTTTGGTTTGTTGGGTAGGAGAGAAATAACGGGAAGTTAAAAGAAGAAGCAGTAAAAAGTAAGGGATTTTGTTTCTAAGAAATGAACACTTTCTGATATTTCTATGCTACACTATACGAAGAAAAAAGTGAAAACAGAGAGGCTGAAGACGCAGGGGAGAGAAGCAGGACTAACGTGGCTGGAAGGCACAGGATTTAGAAAGAGGGGCTGGACTCAAAGGGAAGGGACACCCCATCTGGAAGAATGAGGCAAGGCTCATATAAATTTCCTCCAAGTATAAGTTTAAGTGGATCAGCTCAAATGGCTTCCATTTTCTCAATAATGTAAGAGGTGAGGTGGACTGCTGAGAGTGAAGAGGTGGGGCTTCTGAAACGGGCCTGAGAATGGTCATGTTTTGGAATCACTGATGAGGACGGGAGAGGAAGCTAAACAAGGACAAATGAAAGAGTAGCTAGGCAAGTTGGTGTTGGAGACCGTCTCAGTCGGGGTCCTGAAACAAACAGCACGTTCGGGTGGGGTAACTGAGGAGGGTTTCCTGAAGGGAATGTTTACGAAGGTATGAGAAGAGTTAAGGGAAACTCATAAAGGATGGTGAAGCACCCTGGAGCTAGCAAGAGTGAGAAGCCTTCACCACCACTAGGCCTGAACGGGCAATAGGCGAGAGCAGTTACCAGATCCCAGACACAGTGGGTACAGTTTAGGAGAAGGCTGCCACATTGGAGCTGTGGCCTTTGGATGAGGAATGCAGCCACTACCACTAACCAGAACCCAGAGGGCAAGGTAGCTCATTGATATAATCAAAAAAGGTAAGACTCCAGGACACCAAGCAGCATGAAGAAGGGAAAACAGAGCCTATCCAGCACCAGCTACCAGTTGTCATTGATTCTGACTCTTGGTGACCCCATGTTGTCAGAGTAGAACTGTGCTCCATAGGGTTTTCAATGTCTGATTTTTGAGAAGTAGACTGCCAGGCCTTTCTTCTGAGGTGCCTCTTTTGGTTAGCAGCCAAGCATGTTAAGCATCTGCACCACCCAGGGACTCCATAACCACACAGAGACCATTAATTTATGGTGGTATGATCTTCACAGTCCATGGCTTCACAGTTAACAGCTACTATTTATTGAACACTTAGCATGTGCGAGACACTATGGTGAAAGCTTTAGATACTTTATCTCTTTTAAATTTTTGAGTCATTTACAATGAGGTTGGCACTATCATCATATGCATTTTCAAAGAAGGAAACTGAGAGATTAATAAATAACTTGTCCAGTTAAATAGGGAATGGAGCCAGGACTTGACCCAAGGCTGGTCTGATCTCAAAGGCCAGGCTTCTCCCAACTGTGCCTTACTGCTTCTTTTCTGTACTTCCTGACAGCAAAGGAGGAAAATGTAGTTTTGAGTCAGGACTAGGCTCTCCTGGCTGCGTTGGGCAGAAAGATGCCCTATTATCCCCCACAGCATAATACCTTGCCAGAGTAGCTGCTCAAAATACGCCTTGAAAATGACAAAATGAAACAAAAGGGCTGATTTTCCCTCAAACTGCCAAGTTCCCCTTAGTTTTTAAATAAAGTAAAATCAGTCGCGTTGGCATAG
This sequence comes from Dugong dugon, assembly GCA_030035585.1. NCBI lineage: Eukaryota > Metazoa > Chordata > Mammalia > Sirenia > Dugongidae > Dugong > Dugong dugon. Next base: position 12,973,817 of record CM057472.1, on the reverse strand, counting down.
ACTCGATCTACACAGTCCAGTACTCTCTCATTGATCAGATGGCATCCTATGGAGATTTATTCCACTAATACTTACAGAGTACCTCTAACTTTCAGGCACCATGCCAAGCACTGAGGACAGTGGCAGCCATTGTTAGTTGCCTAGCCAAGAGCCATCCTCCCTTTTTCCTTTTCTAACAGTGGACAAATTTTATTTGGATAGCAATGTACCCTGATTTATATATATATATCTATATATACATATATCCCAGCTTCTTCTGCAACTAAAGGAGGTCATATGAGTCGGTTCTGGCCAGTGAAATGTAAGCAGAAGTCTTTGGAATACTTTTGGGACAGTCTTGTCTTTATGATCTAGGCACCAACTCTTACTTTTTACTTCCTTCTTATTTCTGCTGAGAGTACAGATGAGAGGCTAGAGGTAGAACAGCCGTCTTGTAACTCTGACGTACCCATGAAGATAAAAATCACGTATTAAGGTTGGTGGAACAGAAAGATAGAGTCAGCCTGGGACGTTGATGATGTTGTAGAATTATTGCACTAGTCCTAAACTGCTAAGCTCTATATGTCTTGTTATGTGAGAAAAATAACTCTCTGTTTGCTTAAGTCACTATATCTGCTTTTTATTACACACAGCTGGACACAGTGTATAACCGTTAATGATGTAAAAAGGAATAAGTGTTTTGCCCCCATAGATTCCAGTGAGGAAAATAAACATTCTAATAAATAATTAGAATTAAATATCACAAAATGGGATTTTCCATTTCAGCCATGTTGGAGCAGCTGTATTAAATTAGCCCTCCCACAAAAAAAAATTATAAAAGCAAAGAAACTATCCATAAAACACTATTTAAAGGCCTTGCATAGTGTTATGGATTGAATTGCATCCCCCGAAAATGTGTGTCAACTTGGCTAGGCCATGATTCCCAGTATCATGTGGTTGTCCACCATTTTGTGATCTCATATGATTATCTTACGTGTTGTAAATCCTAACCTCCGTGATATTAATGAGGCAGGATTAAAGGCAGTTATGTTAATGAGGCAAGACTCTACAGGATTAGTTTGTATCTTGAGTCAAACTCTCTTGAGATACAACAGAGAGGAGAGGGACCTCATGCCACCAAGAAAGAAACACCAGGAGTGGAGCGCATCCTTTGGACCCAGGGTCCCTGCACTGAGAAGCTCCTATACCAGGTGAAGACTGATGACAAGGACCTTCCCCCAGAGCTAACAGAGAGACTGTCTTAGTTACCTAGTGCTACTATAACAGAAATACCGCAAGTGGATAGCTTTAACAAAGAGGAATTTATTTTCTCATAGTGTAGTAGGCTAGAACTCCAAATTCAGGGCATCAGCTCCAGGGGAAGGCTTTCTCTCTCTGTTGGCTATGGAGGATAGTCCTTCTCATCAATCTTCCCCTGGACTAGGAGCTTCTCTGCGCAGCAATCCCATGTCCAAAGGATGCACTCTGCTCCTGGCACTGCTTTCTTGGTGGTATGAGGTCCCCGCTCTCTGCTTGCTTCCCTTTCCTTTGATCTCGTATAAGATAAACGGTGGTGCAGGCCACACTCCAGGGAAACTCTCTCTACATTGGATGAGGGATGTGACCTTAGTAAGGGTGTTACAATCCCACCCTAATCCTCTTTAACATAAAATTACAATCACAAAATGGAGGACAACCACACGATACTGGGAATCATGGCCTAATCAATTTGACATATGTTTTGGGGGGGACACAATTTAATCCATGACAGACAGAAAGTCTTCCCCTGGAGCTGGCACCCTGAATTCGGACTTCTAGCCTTCTAGACTGTGAGAGAATAAATTTCTGTTTGTTAAAGCCATCTACTTGTGGTATTTCTGTTACAGCAGCACTAGATAACTAAGACACACAGCAACTAATGCAAGCAGAACTTGAGTAGCTATAATCCCTGAGAGAAGGAAACACAGCAAAGTGAGCTCCACATTCACCATGGATTTTTTTTCCTGAGGGTATTGTCTGAGGCTGGGTTCTCTAGAGAAGCAAAACCAGTGAAGTGTATACACACACACACACACACACATATACACATATGGTAGAGGGGAGAGAGGGAGGGACTGAGAGAGAGATTTATATCAAGGAAATGGCTCACACAGTTGTAGAGACTGGGAAGTCCCTAGTCTGTGGGTCAGGCTGGAGGCTTCTCCTGACTCACGTAGCTGCAGGGGCTGGCGAACCCAAGATCTGCAGGTTAGACAGCAGGCCTCTGGCTTGTAGGCTGCGGAGGCTGACAAATCCCAAGATCAGCAGGTAAGCTGCTAGCTCAAGTCCAAAGAACTGGAAGTCAGATGAACAGGAGCCAGCCGCAGGATCCAGAGAGAGCAAAAGCCAGCAAGCTTTGCCAGAAAGTCCACCTATACTGAATGCAGACCACACTCCCAAGGAAAATCCCTTTCAAATGACTGGTTACTCATAACAGATCTCATCATGGAAGTGATCACATTATATAAGATCTCATCATGGAGGTGATTACATCACCACACAGCTGCCAAACTACATCACTGAGAATCATGGCCCAGCCAAGTTGACACACAACCTCAACTATGACAGGTACTCACCAACCTGTAACATGGGAGAATACAGTCCTAGAAGAAAGCAGAATTTACACTGGATTGAGAAGACAGAAGCTGGAATTTTAGCCTACCAAAGCAGCTGAACTAGAGGAACAAAATCATAAAGAGAAGGGAACTTCAGGGAAATAAGCCCAAAAATCTCTTTCCTATTTCTCCTAAGCTGTGCATGCCAAAGGAAAGATTCCAAGAACCCCAGAAGAAAGCATCAGCTGAGAAGCTATGGAGCTGAGCAGAGATTTCAACAGCCGTTAGTGCTGGGAGACAGAGGTTGAAGTTCAAAGTCCTCCAGGATGGAGTGGCCCTGGTTTAAAAAACAAAACACAACCAAAAAAAAAAAGCTTTCAGTTGAGCCTGCAGATGGGCCACATCATCCTAGGAATAAGTGCAAAACTGAAATAGAACAGGCCAACAAAGGCTAAAACTAACCCTTAACCAGATTAAGGTGTTTTTCTTGTATTTATCTACCTACAACGTATACAATACACAATTTCTAGTAACCAACCAAAGATTATAAAGTAAGCTAAGAAAAAGGAGTAAATGACTAAAAAAAAAAACAAGAAAAAAACAGACAGTGAGTTCCTTGGTGTTACGGATTGTATTGTGTCCCCAGAAAATGTGTGTCAACTTGACTAGGCCATGATTCCCAATATTGTGTGATCGTCTACCATTTTGTTAGCTGATGTGATTTTCCTATGTGTTGTAAATCCTACCCCTATGGTGTTAATGAGGCAGGATTACAGGCAGTTATGTTAATGAGGCAGGACTCGATCTACATGATTAGGCTGTACCTTGAGTCAATCTCTTTTGAGATATAAAAGAGAAAAGCAAGTAGAGAGACAGGGATCCTCCTACCACCAAGAATGAAGAATGAGGAGGGAAGTGCATCCTTTGGACCCGAGGTTCCCGTGCTAAGCAGCTCCTAGACCAGGGGAAGATTGATGACAAGGATCTTCCCCCCAGAGCTGACAGAGACAGAAAGATTTCCCCTGGAGCCACCACCCTGCATTTGGACTTTGAACCTCCTAGATTGTGAGAGAAAAAATTTCTCTTTGTTAAAGCCACCCACTTGCGGTATTTCTGTCAGCAGCACTAGATAACTAAGACGCTTGGGTTTTCATTTTGCCTCCTATATATCCTGGACTGGGTGATAGAGAAGCCCTCAGGCTGGAAATAGCAATGGGCACAGACAGGAAGAGCCCCCAAGATAAGCCTGATCTCTCTGGCCAAAGGACTGGGAAGTGGGCAGCCTAGCAAGACAGAAACCTTTTGACAATCTCATTCCTACTCCAGCCAAACACAACAGAAAATAATCCTGCAACCCTTCCCTCTTGTCAGCAAAGGACAAGTGGGGAACCTGAGCTTTCAGTCCTGCGTGGTAGTAATGAGGTACCCCTTCCCACCTCTCCAGGGTGGTGTCTCTGGAGGCCAAGAGGGGATCCTGAACTTCCATACCACCTGGTGGTTCTCTCTCTTCTCCTGAACTGTTGCAGTGTCAGAGGAGGCCTGCTAAAGCAGAAGATTTAAATAAAGATCAAGAGTCTCATAACATAATATCCAAAATATCCAGAATACAATAGAAAATCACTAACCATACCAAGAACGAGGAAGATCTCAACTTGAATGAAGAAAGACAATCAACAGATGCCAATGCTGACATGACATGACACAGATGTTGAAATTAGCCGCCAGCCAGGTGGCCCTCTCTGTCCCCAGATTTTAGTAACTGCTCCACCTCTTGCCCATGCCTTAACGGTGGTAATAACTACCTACTACCAGCCCTAGGGTGCTGTACTATCCCTTGTGATTTCACTATATTCTGCCCACACTTTTGTAAATAGCCCCTTTATTAAATCCTACCCAAATTATCCAGTTAGAGTATACTATCTATTTCCTGTAGGACTTACGTATAAAGGCCTGATAAACGCATGGTTCTTTGAAAAGACTAATAAAATGGGCTCTGGGCATAAGAAAAAGAGAAGGAAGAGATAACAAATAAAGTCTGGAATAAAAAGGGGAAAGAATACAGATAAAGCATGGATTTTTAAAAATACTCTTACACAATGAACAACTTTATGCCAATAAATTTGAAAACTTACAAGAAATGGACAAATTTCTAGAAGATATATAACTTAAAAAACAGCCTCAAGAAAAAATTGAAAACTGGGATAGATCTACAACCATTAAAGAAACTGAAACAATGGTTTAAAAAGTTCCCATAAAAGAAGGACAGTCCTTAGATATTTTATTCAGCAGATGTAAACATTTTTAATTTTTTTTTTTTTTTTTTTTTTAAAGCTGGTTCAACAATCCTGTTTACCTGTCTGTACTTCTTATCTTATAGTAAACTCTAAGAGGTCATGGGTGGCATCTGTCTTAGTCACTGCTGTACCCCAAAGCCTAGCACAAGGCCTGGTTAAACTATGGCAGGAAAGGTAGAAAATCTAGGGAACATGTGAGCCGTCAGACAAGGGTAGGTAACTTTCACAAAAGCTACTAGGTCCTGAGTGAAACTTCAAACAGCCAGAGTGGGGCTGTGCTCTTGAAGATTGATCCCTGGTCTACCTGTTTTGGTCCTAACTGATACAGGAAGTTCCTTAAGGATGGAAATGTTCATGTAGAAATAGCTCTCCCTGTGACCTGGTGTCTACAACAACTTAATAAACCACTTCTGGAACACTACAGTTCACCCGTTTGCCCCTTTTATTAAAATGCCGACGTAACTCATCAGGGAATTCTTGAGAGAAACAGCTAAATAACATTACCAAAAAGGCCTGAAGCCAATTCAGATCTTCGAATTTTCAGCAACTTTCAAGCTACTTAGCTCTCTCCTCCTCATGCCCTGCATCATACGGTTGTGTCCTATAGAAAGACTTTTGAAACAAATATTTCCTTCTGGAGGTACCAAGAATCACGGCCCTAACCATAACTTGCATTTTGATATGGAGAAATTAGCTTAGTTTGCATTTTTATTTAGAAGTTTTACAAAGTCATTGGGCTTCAGCTGAGCACTAGATGTAGGCATAGAACCCAGATTACTTAGGGGTTAGATGAGCCTCATGTGGGTCTTAAGTTTTGACCACCAGCCGTGCTGTAGTACCGATGACTACCAGCGGTAGATTAACCTCAGCTGGGTTTTAGGTTTTGACAACCAGCAGCTTGTTTACATTGGTTTTATTTTGATCTTACTCCTGTGCTTCTGGACCCGTTTTCCATTAGATTGTCTTTCCATCAGATTATGTAATTCATGCAAAAGTACTATTACTTTGAAGATCTGGTTTGTAAATTCATACGGAGTCACTCATCAATTAGAGCAGGGAAGCCAGCTTAAGCTCACAGGACCCAGCCAAAGACAAGCATCACCAGGTGGAACACAGGGATTCACAAGTGCACTGCCCTGAAGAACCAAGTACTTGCTTGCTAGGCAACCTCCTCAGGATCCACCTAGGGCTTTCCTAGACAATTTGGTTGGGGCAAAGCCTAGGAATTAAATTTTATACAGCCTAACAAAGTTCCTATGAAGGGTGTGGAAAACAGGGATCCTCTTTTTAAATATCTACCCTCAAATTTAAGCGTTGCCACTATAATTTGCAGTCCCAAGTCCTGGCATCCCTTTGAAATCAATAATTGTACTCACAACTATGGATGGTTAGCTATGCAACTTCTTTCTCTTTGCCTTTCAAGGATTTTCTCTATCGTCAGATTATGTTCTCCAGGTTCTACCAAGATGCAGTGGTCAAAGGGTGTTGGCTCTTTAACAGGAGAAAGGGGGTGGGGATGGGACTCTTAAAGCCAAAGACGAGCAAACAGGCCCTGACCCAGGTTGCCGTGACCAAACTACACAAGATGGCCAGCAGCAGTCAGGCGGTGGGTATTAGCACCAAGGCAGCTTGTGAAATTCTACCACTGGCACAGATGGTGGCTGGTGGTGCCTCTGTGAGATATGCTTCTTCAACTCCTAGTCCTGTCCCTCATTTCTGCCCTTTACAGGACCCTTCCCTGGAGCTGGGCTGGGGAGGTTAGAGGATGGGGGTTTATGGCAGTATCACTCCGTGAGACCCTGGGCTAACACTTCACTGAGGAGGGGTGTGTCTCGGTATCTTCCCTGTCCCAGGTTTACCTTCTAGAGGCTGGAAATGCTCTTTCGCTGGAGGAAACAGCCGTGGAGGGTGTCCACCAGCCTGCCAAGATGAAATGCCCTGAAGGTATCACCAAGTTGGGGGGTGTGGCTTGCTGGTCTGGTTCAGTAAATGAACATGGGCTTGGGTGTCCGTATCCAGAGGGCGAAAGTGATTCCAAACGCTTCCACTTGCTAGCGACATCACTTTCCTGGGCTTTATTTCCTCATCTACATTCTGAAGTTATCAGTAACAGCTTCTTAGGGTTGTTGTGAGATTTAAATAAATTAAAACATGTAAAGTATCTGGCACACGGTCAGGTTAAATTGTAATAAGTCACGACAACTAGAACTTGGTCAGTTACAGAGGCACTAGAAAGGACTGGGGAAGCAAAGGCAAAAAGAAGCCTAATGAGGCAACTGACAAAGGCATGTGGATAGTGAAGGCGTTTGGTACGTGCCACATTTTGTTTGCTCCAGTGGGAGATGGTTTGGGGCATCCTAAGGAAGCGAAGCTGAGTCAGACCCACAGGAAGTGTTGTTTGAAGGTGGTGCTGGAACTGGCTTATGAACAGAAGTGCTGCTGAGACGCAGCCTCTCTTGGCGCGACTCCTCATGCCTGAGCCCCAGTCTTTACTTCCTCCACAGGCCGATGTTCAACAGACCAAGGACCAGGCAAGCATTGTGGCCCCCTGACTCCTGAGGAGGAGCTGGTGCCTGCCTCCCAACTGGGGGAGGAAGAAGAGGTAGAGGAAGAAGAGGAAGAGGAGGACCTTGATCCAGATCGGGCCCCAGACCCGGAGGAGGAAGAGAATGATCTCAGGGATCCAGCTGTGCTCAGTGCTGTCCATAACACCCAGGTGTACCACGGCAAGCGGGCGGTATTGGGGGGTTGTCCTGAGCTGTCTGCGTCTCACTGACTGTTGCTGAACCCCCCTCTCTAAGACAGGTTCCAGATTCACAACTTTCAATTTCAGGTTTGAACTTGAGTAGGGACTATCTCCTTGCTTCCCTTGCTCCTCCTATCTCCCACTTTGTTTCTGATACTGTTCTCACCTAGAAGGGCTGTGCATGGCCCTGCTAGTTGGTGCTGAAAGTAAGACATTTTTGCCTGACCCTGGTCCCCCCGTGTCTCAGCAGCCCATTCCTGGCACTTATTCCCTCAGATTTCCAGAACCAATGGAGAGAGTCAAGGACTCTCGTGTAGTAAATGAGGTGACTCAGACCCTCCTTCAACTTCTTCCTGAGATACCAGCCTTTCTTCCCCTCAAGGGAAAGAAAGGGGTCCTGGCCCAGTTGACTCTGAATGTGGGAGAGGGTTAGGCTGTGGCTGTCCTGGGTATTGGCCTGCTGGCCTTGCTGTTGCTCCCCAACTCTTCCATGGACACAGGTGTGTGTAGAAGATACCACTGGGGTCCATTCCAGCCTGGGTTTCCCTTCCTCCCTTTTCAGCGAGGATTTCATGGCTCCTCTAGAATCAAGGCCCCTGGAGTGCTGGGGAAGTCGTCCACCTCCTTGAATTTTCTGTGGCAGGTGAGTCTGCTCCACTCTCCATCCTCTGCGATGGTGACTAGGTGCTCAAAGATTCCATCCCTGAGCGTGCAGGGCATCCTTTATTTCCATTAGGCTCAGTATGCTCCTAAGCTTTTCTGCAGATAAAAGCACCCACAGCGAGGAGTGGGGGTGGGAATAACCCCATCATGTAGGAGAGCTCGGTAACTGACAGGGGTGGTGTGTCCAGTCAGACATGATGGACTTCTTAGTAAATGGTCTTGGGACAATTGGCCATTCAAATAAAAAAAGACAAAACTAGATCCCTACTCCCACCTTACCAAAGATCCCAGCAGATGAGCAGCACTGAGCTTAGGGCTAGAAAGAGCACCTGCAGTTCAATTAACTGTGTAATGGGAACATAGCCTGGGATAGAGGAACTTGAGGACTGGGAAATCCTGCAGGGAGAACAAGAAGGGAACAAAAGCTCGAGGAGGGCTTCAGAGCAGTCAGAAAAGTGACAGATGGAGCACTGCCCCAGTGGCCAAAGACACAATCAGAAGACTATCATAGAGGGAACAGAGAGGGGTTGACTCACCAGATGGTAGGAAAAGCACATGCCTCCACATTTGTGAGGGACTGCACAGCTGATCCCTAGGAGTTGACAAACCCTGTTTAAGCAAGTGGCAGGAACCACAGTCTGGTGCACTCACAGCTGACATGAGGGACCCCAAGAAGGCAAAATGTTGGGTGAAGTTCTTGAGGGGAAAAAGCAGGTGAGAAGATAGAGGCAGGAAAGGATCTGAGTCTTAGCAGCAAGAACACATCCTGTTGATGGAGATGGTCCTCCCTCAGACCTCTTAACTCTTCTCTCAGACACTGGACTACCCGTCACCAATTTCTTTCCAGCCTAATGCCAGCTCTCCACTGAGGCCCTTCGGACTTCGACTGCCCTTATCAGACCCATCTCTCTTCTACAGCCCACCAACCTCATGGTCCCCTGCGTTCAGGTATGGGTTCAGTGTGTCAGGGACTCCAGCATGCAGGACAGGCTGAGTTCTTCTCTGGAGGTCTAATGAGGTAGTAGCTGAGGCGGGAAGGGGCCACTCTACCAGTTTCCACAGAAAAATATACTTTATAGAATTTTAGTAACAGAAATCTAATACTCCAATCCCTTCTCCTTCACTGATGAGGAAATGAAGGCCCAGGGAGACTAAAAATTAACTAAATGTCCACAAGCATTACCAAAGCTCAGCTAGCATTACAGAACTGAGACCACAACTCCGAACTCCTGACAACTAGGCCAGAAAGCTTTTCACTGTGCCAAGATTTCCTGCAGCCAAATTGCAGGAAAATATATCCTGGAGGGAAATGTGATCCCTGCTGAGCTAGGATTATGTTGTTTCATGGAGGTGACATCCCCTTAGATGGTCCAGCTGAAGCTACCAGAGGCTGAATGAATTCAGAGCAGCTTGAGAGCTTCCTGCCACCCAGCCCTTTTTTTGTTTTTTTTTAAAGTCTTCCTAGTCATCTGACCCAGCTCCATCCTTGGCACCAACGGATCTTGCAGCAGCAGCAGCGTGATCAGAAGCCGAGGTTAGAGCCTAGACAAGGAGCAGGGCTGAGGGGTCCTGTGTGCATGCTGGGTATTCCCTTGTGACCAGGCATAAAGCCCCTGCACAATGAAGGCTCTCATACTCTTGGCCAACCCTGTGCTCTGCCCATCCTCCCCTGAGCACTCCACTCCTGCTCACCATGCTGGGAAGTTAATTGTGGCAGGGGTGCACAGGTCTAACAGGACGCTTCTCTTGGATTGAAGTCCCCCAGCCAAGAAGCCTTGGTCTCAGCAGCCAGACCCCTATGCTAACCTCATGACCCGAAAAGAGAAGGAGTGGGTGATAAAAGTGCAAAGGGTTCAGCTGCAGAGTGAGATCCCTCACTTGGATGACTATTACTACCAGGTGAGCCCCAGGGCGCTCTTCTCAGCCTCTGACCTTGGGGTCAGGTGGGCCTGAACTCCATGGGCACTCTCTTCTCTGCTCTTCTGTAAGAGAGACATTCAGGCAGGAGAGGCGCCATATTTCTTAAGTTGACATCCCAGTCTCATTCCCCCTGATTCTCCTACACTTCAGCCAAATGGGATGATTATTCCCCAAACACACCCTGAGGTTTCATCTCCCTCCTTTCGCCAAGATTTACACCTACTCGGCCTGGAAATAATGGACTTTTCCTCCTTTGTACACTTTTGTGGGTCTTAGAAATGTCTTTTTATAAATATTCATCTCATCTTTTTCTTTAGCTCTAAAACATCTTATAAATAGTGGGACTCAATTTGTTAAATTGCACAAATACTGGCAAACATTTTGACACATTTTCCCTTGCTTCCTACTTCCCCTTCATTTATGTGGCAAAAGTTGCTTGTCACTTTATTGGGTTGTCCAGGTGGCGCAGTGGTTGAAGCAACTGGCTGCTAACTGAAAAGTTGGTGGTTTGAACCCACCGGGTGCTCCACAGGAGAAAGATGTGGCAGTCTGCTCCCTAAAGATTACAGCCTTGGAAACCCTATGAGGCGGTTCTACTCTGTCCTATAGGGTTGCTATGAGTTGGAGTCGACTCAACGGCAATGAGTTTGGTTTTGGTTTTAGGCTGTTTCTCACTTTTCTTCAACTTCCATGAGCCCTCTACTGAGGTCCCCACCTTGATCTTCCTGTTTATGTTTCTTCCTTTCTTTCTACCAAGCTTCAAATACCTCTCCTCTATCTGCCAGGATCATTCAAAGTGAAGTAGTTCATTTTGTCCTCTTGCCTCTTCTGGCATTGCTTTTAAATGAAGGAGCTTCATGCAAGCCCTTGATTGACTCTTAGCAGTTCCATTCTAGCTTGGGGTGCTTCAGACTTCTTTTAAGAAGATAGTAGAGCCGGTGAACAAATCCACAGAAATAAAAAACTGGCCTGAAGGCCAGTTGATAAATACATTCCCAATGCTATTTCTGTATCTCAAGCTGCTAGTGGTCTTCGCAGTATAATTCCAACGTTGAAAGCACAGGAAGGATCCCAGAAAATTGAGGGGGTGGCGGAGGGAAGAGGTGGTGTGCAGTATATGTGTATACTTGGAAATGAGAAACAACAAAGTTGCAAAACGTGGAACAGGTTTGCTTTCCTGGTCCTCCGCTTTGCTCCCTGGCCTGTCAACAGATCTGGTGGTGGTATCTAGCTCTCTAAATACTTGGGTTGGGAACTCCAAGACTGTTGACATGGGGCCCATGGTGCTTAAGATACTTTACAATGACTGTGGGAAGGGCCTAAGGTGCCAGGATCACTCCGGAATGAATGCTGTGGGAAAAGGGTGTGTTAAGAGGTTGCATTTGAGAACCCTAATTCTAAATTCAGAAGACGAATGTTTTTCTATTCCATGGATTCTCAGGAATATTATCAGAAATTAGAGAAACAGGCAGATGAAGAGCTACTTGGGCAAAGGAGCTGGGTTGAATCTCTCAAGCTGGTAACTCCTTACGTTCAGAAGGCAGAGGCTTACGAGTCAGGTAGGACCAGTGTTGACTTGCTAGGCTGGACATCTGGGTGGACTGAGGGTGAAAAGGGGAGGGGATTATACCTAGCCTGACTGATTTCTTGTAGTGGTTCGAATTGAGGGTTCCCTGGGCCAGGTAGCCGTATCGACATGTTTTAGCCCTCGCAGAGCTATAGATGCTGTGCCCCACGGAACTCAAGAGCAGGTAGGAGCATTATATTCTCAAACCACTTTTCTCTTGTTTGGGGGGAAGATCTGGAGCACTCTCCGGTTTCTGAGCTCAGATTGTGACCTAAGAATGAGGAAGGACATAGAAGTCTGATCAGACTTTGTGTCTAGCCATTCCAGCACAATTGACCCTTGCCTGATGCCTTGGGTTGCTGCTCTGGAGGTGTGGCTGATAGTCGGGGACTCTTTTCTCCTAGGATACAGGGGCTGCAAACAGTCAGAGGCTTTGGATATTATATCGGATTGAGAAGGTGAGATATCAGTTCCTTGTGGATAAATTCCTAACTGACCTTTGACAATGTGATATTGTTCAAATTTACCTCTTTCCCCGCCCTCAAATTCCCAGATGTTCCTTCAGTTACTAGAGATAGAAAAGGGCCAGAAAGATGGGTTTGCAAAGCCCTCATCGTCTGAGCAGCAGAGTATCCAGGTTGAGAAGCTCTTCCAAACCTTGATGACCCAGGAACAGAGTAACCTGGAGTGAGTATGAGAGGGCCACACCTTGGCACAAGAAGGGCAGGATAGGCAAAGAAGCTTTGCTTCTGCCCCCCAGTCCCTAGCATGTAGCACTCTCCTCTGTACAGAGCTCTGAAAATGCCCCCCTGACTCGCTTGCAGGGAGGCGGCAGATGGCTTCCTGCAGGTGCTCTCTGTGAGGAAGGGGAAAGCCCTGGTGGCCCGGCTTCTCCCCTTCCTGCCACGTGATCGGACTGTTAGCCTTCTTCTGGCTATCACCCACCATCTTCCTTTCCTGGTCCAGAGGGATGTGGCTGATCAGGTACTAGGAAATGAGTGGAGAAGAGGATGGTTTCAAGGATGGGCTGGGGATCTTTCCTCCTCTCCTCTCCTTACCCCTGACAGAGAGAGGACAGTGACGGGGGGAACGGGACGGTGACGGGGAGCGGGACAGTGACGGGGCATTGCTAGCCTTGCCACCCTCAGGGAGTTGCAGAACAAGCTACTATAGGAACAGTTGATTTCTTTTGCTCATCATGCCTGAAAAAATACAACAGACAGGTGTGTATGGTTACCCAGGAGCGAGTGTGCTGTGACGGTTTGAGAAGACAAGGGCTCCCTGATAAGGGTTGAGCACCATATCTTTTCTTAAAGAAGGCATTCTTCGCAAGTGGGTGTTGAATGGACCCAGTATTAGGGATGGAGAGAGGTGAGTGGTGGTGGGCCTGGTAAGTAACCTGGCCAGGATGACACCAAAGGCAGGTCAGCAAGCGAAGGGATTTGGAGGCAAGGTAGGATGGGGTGAAATTGTAGTGGAATTTGAGAGGTGCTTACTGGACCTTCTTGCAGGCCCTACAAATGTTATTCAAACCTCTGGGCAAATTCATCAGTCACTTGACCTTCCATGAACTCCTGCAAGGACTTCAAGGACTAACGCTACCACCTGCCTCAGAGAAGTCGGTCACTGTGGTGCTTCAGAATCAGGTAACACCTGAGGCTTTTCTCCTTTCTTAGATAGCCTCCAGGTGGTATCACTGGTAAGTAATAACTGAGGGAATGTTCTCATCTCTCCACAAGTCTCTCACCTTGAAGTGCTTCTCAACTTCTTGTAGGCACCAGGGACACCTGGATAGCTTATTAAACACAGATTCTGTGGCCCCCATCCCCAGAGATTCTCATTCAGTAGGTCTGAGGTGGTGCTCACGCTTGGTTTGTCTCTTTTCTAACGAGCTCCCTGCTGATGACACTGGTGTGTAGACCACACTCTGACGGGCATGGCTCTAGAGCAGACACCCCCATACAGGCACGGCTCTAGAGCAGACACCCCCATACGGGCACGGCTCTAGAGCAGGCACCTCCATACATCTGTGGTCACGCACATCTTTCAGGACAGCAGAACTAGGGAAGCACTGAGTGCCTAGGGTGAGTTCCTCTTACCCTGGACTATGTGTCACTTGCAGTTCGGAATATCTTTGCTCTATGCCCTGCTGAGTCATGGGGAGCAGCTCCTGTCTTTGGATTCTTCCCTAGAGAAACCCAACAGTGACCATACAGCTTGGTAAGATCATAAAGGCTTTGTAAATACTATTTCAGTACCCCTGAGATGTGTAGGCTGAGCCAGGGATTTCCTGGGTGGTGTATTCAAGTATGGGGGAGGAGATTGGGCAGAGAAGGGAAAAACAGCACCAGCTGTGTAGCTGTTTTGTTTTTGTTGTTTTACAGTTTATAGTGCCCTGTTTTACCTTCTGTAGGGCCCTAGGGAGCCCTGGTGGTGCAATGGTTAAGCGTTCGGCTGCTAACCAAAGGTCAGCAATTTGAATCCACCAGCTGCTCCTTGGAAACCCTATGGGGCAGTTCTACTCTGTCCTATAGGGTCACTGTGAGTCGGAATTGACTCGATGGCAATGGGTTTGGGTTATAGTGCCCTAGAGTGTTGGTTTCTGAGGAGGAGGTAGCAAAACATAGCAATTAAGGGAACAGTCTTTAGAGTCAAACAGACCTAGGTTTGAATGCTGGTCTGTCCCTAGCAATGTAATTTTGAGCAAGTTACTTTACTTCTCTTAGCCTGTTTCCTCGTCTATACGCTAGGGATGATTGCACCAACACTTTAGAGTTCTTACGTTAGATGGTAGTTAAGATTAAATAAGAAAAACGTATAAAGCAGTAAGCATTGCCTGGCACACACCAAACATGCACACGTTTACTTCTTAATTGCCGTCGGGGTGGGAGGATAGTGGAAAGATAATAAGGAACCTTTGCCTCGAGTCTCAAGTTCCTGCATAACTACAAAGGCTACTTAGGGAAGGACAATGTGTATTACTCACTTCTGAAATATTTCTTCTCTGCTCTCCAGGACAAACATGGTTGTTTTGATTGCTTGGGAGATAGCCCAGATGCCTACAGCCTCTCTAGCAGAACCCCTAGCCTTCCCCAGCAACATTCTTCCCCTGTTCTGCCGCCACGTGGACAAACAATTGGTACAGCAGCTGGAAGCCAAGATGGAGTTAAGCGATGGCAAAAACAAGATTACAGCCCCTTGTTCAAGCCTAGTCTAGGTCTGCCACTCCTCTCTCTAGTACTTTCTTTTAAACTATGAGCATGGAGGACAAATTGCTTTTAGAAGCAGTCCTAGAAACTCTGGGATTTACTCTGAGTAACCAGTTTGGCCAAGTTATGGTCCTGTGGCCAAGCCTTTTAACTTATTTCCAGGCACGTTGGTTGTTTTTCATGCTAAGCTGTTTGAGGGCAAGAATTAATTTGAGAAACTGAATCGTTCATTCATTCAAGAAATATTTGAGGGCCAGCTACCCCAGGATATAAACATGAACAATGTGGAAGTTGTTTTAAAAATGGAATTGTTTTTGCAGTTAACACCTGTTCTCTTTGTAGACTTGCCTGGACCTACTGATCTGGCTGTTCTGGAACACACATACGTGGAAAAAGTTTAATTATCAAACATTAGCCGTATGAGCTATATCTACAGGGATCCAGGAAAAGAACCTCAAGACATTTCTTATGCCTTGATATATTGGAGGACCCTGCCCAAAACATTTTTATGTTTCTTAGAAAACTGAATGATGTGCCTAAAAACGAGGCATGGTGAAAAAAAGGTATAATTAAAGAGATAATAGTATAATTAAAGAGATAGTAGAATGATATGTTAAAACTTGTAAAGAGCTGTACTGAAGACTATCTGCTTCTGTGTGATGAATGTACTTATGAATGCTCCAAGTATTTAGTATAAAGGGGACAACGCCCTGTTAAATGTAACAAAGGCATGACCTTGAAAATTGTTTCAGTGTTGCCATTCCTTTTACAAAGAGAAAGCTGAGCTAAGAGGATTGGCTATAAGTATGTCCCTTGGGATAGAAACTGTTTGGCTTCATTTTGACAAACGAGGTCATGCCTTTATCAGCAAACACTGATAAACACTTTCACGCACCAGGCACTCTCTTAGGTCCTGGGGTAACAGTGGTGAACACCACCCAAGTATCTGCTCTTTCAAAGCTTGCATTCTGAATGGGTATGGACTGACATAGAACACCAAGTAGTGATACATGCTGTAGCGAAAAAACCGGGGTGATGAGTGACAAAAGACAACTTTTTAGGTCGACTGGTTGAGAAAGGCCTCTCAATGGAGGTTATATTTAAGCTGAGATGAACAACAAGAAGCCAATAAGGCCAAGATGTGGGGAAAGTATTCCACATAGAGGCACTAAACCTGTTGCCCTGGAGTTGATTCCGACTCAACAGCGACCCTATAGCACTGGCAAGCACAAAGTCCTCAAAGAATGAGCCTGGTGTGTTTCAAGAAAAGAGAAGGAAAGTCGGGCTGAGGTACACAGATAAAGGAGAAAGATGGTAAGGGTGAAGAGGGGTAGGTAGGGCCTAGATTCATAAAGAAAGAAATCTCAATTTTTAATTGATAGGAAGTCACCAATTTTAAACATGAAAAAGATGTAATTTAGAAAGTACTTTGGGATAGGAATGATTAAGTACTGGAATGAGGATAGAGAGGTGACTGCTTGTTGTGACAGCATAATCATTGGAAACTTCCGGGGGCAGTTTTGGTGGGTTGGTGGACATAGCCTGGTTAGAGGCTTTAAAGTGAGGAAGGAGGGACTACAAGAAGATTTAACTTGGAATTTTGCTAAAAGGGAAGCAGAGAAACTCGGCAGTAGGGTAGCTGTCGATGTGGGTTAAGGAACGATTTTTAACATGAACAAGATTAGTGGAGTGCTTCCTTTAGCAAACATAAAGAGGGAGAAATCAATTCAGCGTGTGGGGGTGAAAGGATGATTTGAAAGAAAGTCCTAGAAACTGAAGAGGATGGAAACCAAGCACAACTGGAGGGCGTGGCCTTTGATTAGCTCCCATCTGACTGGAAAAGACTCTGTTGGTTAGAAAGGAACTGCTGTCTATCAAGACTTCTCCGCACCTCTTTTTTTCTGCAGACGATCTTGGATCATCCTTCCCTGAGAAAACAGAAGTAATGAATCAGGAGCTCCTCCATCTCTTAACCTGAGTCTTCCTGTCTTCTTGTCTGTTAACAATGGATGTCCTGTGACTTCAACATTCAGCTTAACTCCCTCATGATGGATCAGGACAGGAAGACTTTAGTCCATGCTACCAAGGCAATTAATTGCTTCTACCCTAGAGCCTGTATCCAATGTTTACACAGTAAGAGGCAGGAAACTGGTGTTGGGAGGGTTTCCAAAGGGTTTCTAGTGACAGAAGTAGGAGGCAGCTAGATGAAGAAAGCCAAGGATACTGGCAGAAGAGCTGCAAAGACCTGCAGGCCTTCAAGTATTTCAGGGCAGTCAAGAGTGGGCTGGCAGAGGCGGAGATGGTGTTGCTGGAGTCAAAGCAGGAAGTCGCGGAGGCTGGCTGGGTGAGGGGTGGGCCAGTTGGGAGACTACCACAACAGCTCATACAAGAAACAGTTGAAGGCCCAAACTAGTGTCAGTGAGGATGGCGAGAACTACATAGTTACTGAGGACCTTCTAACCTAACCTGGCGCACAACTTTGGCTTTATGAGACTCCCGCGGTGAGCAACGCCCCCCAAACGCAGGGAACGTCAGTGGGCAGAGAACGCTGACTAGTCGCGGCGGGAGTCACGAGGCACCACGTGACCGGGCAGGCTAACACGCATGCCCAGGAGCGCGCCCCGCGCTTGCAGTCGGCATCTGGGCGATTGCGCGCAGGTGACCGGAAGGAACCGCTGGACCAAGATGGCTGCAGCAGAGGTGCCCGGAAGTGCTGCTACCGCCGGCGGTAGTTGCAGCCCCGAGGTCATGGGCCGGGTTTTATCTGTGTTGTTGGTGCCAATCCCCGCCGAGGCAACGGGGCGGCTGGGACCCCGCGCACAACTGCACAGAGAGCAGGAGGTTCTGGGGAGCTTGACGGCCGCAGGCAGCCTCCAAGTGCTTTCCTTGGCGCCGGGCGGCAGGAGCAACTGCTCCCTCGAGGGCCCCTTCCGGCAGTAAGTGCCGCGGGAGGGCAGGATTGGGGGCGGGGGAGCCTGGAATCTTAGCTCGCCTGGCCCCTCCCCGAGGAGTCACCTCGATTCCCCGTCCTGGCACAGGGGTGGCGGGAAAGGAGTGATGGCCTCGGGGAACGCCTCAGACGCGCACCCAGTTCCCTCCGGAACCTTTTCTGGGGCCCGGGTCCAGTGCTCGTCGTGTTGCATCCCGGCTTCCCTGTTGCGAATGGGCGGAGGCGAACCCAGAATGGGCAGCTCCTTCGCCGCTGATTTCATTGATTGAACACAGGTTGATTGATTGTCTCTGCCGTGCACCATAACTCAGAGATGCCAGCTGGGGATCATGTCTTACCTGAGTCATCCTGATACATTTTTTTCTTGTCACTGAAACAAATAGTGCTCTCCTTAACATGTGGACTTTTTTTTTTTTCTTTTAAGGACAATCAATTTGTTTATTCGCTTACATATTTATTCAGATTTATTATGCATCTACTGTTAGCTAGGAGCAGTGCCTAAAAAGCGGAATAAGATAAGTCTTACTCATGAGGCGCTCACGTGAGGTGGGGAGACAGAAAAAAACACAATTACAACGTAATGCATTACTTCCCACTTCTGTAATTCTCGGTCAGGACTTGGAGTTTAATCAGTGAGTCTTTTCACCTGTTCGGCTTGCTTATCCCTGATTTCTAGTCGGTAGAAAAGGAATCTCCCAATAGGGGAAATTATTCAACAGTATTAAGTATCTCTGAACACAGCCCCGTAAAGAAAGGAATGGGCAGAGGGAGAAAAGAAGAGGTCTTTAGATGTTTGAGAACCTAATAGAAGACAAGCCATACACTCGTGAAGTGATGGGGGCATTTATAAGCTAGTGCATGAAGTTAGTAGGGGAGAGGAGGACCCCAGAATTTTTTTAATTTGAATTGAATTTTAATTCAATTAAAATATTTCCTAGAAGAAAATTTATAGTAGTCAGGGTTTACTTCCAATTTTTCTCAAAGTATATAGTCTTTTTTTTTTTTTTATATTATTGAAATCACTGAGTTTTATATTTTCATTGAAAATTTCCTGTCTCTATGTGTGGCGGTCTAGTCCATGTGCTAGTGATTTTGATGGTATCATAGTATTCCACCTTTTAAATATATCTTATTTTGTATAACCTTTTCCATATTTGACATTTAGGCTATTTTCCAGATTTTCAGTGGAAGCAGTCAGGAATTGGGTATTCACACCAAATCATCAGTATAAAGACAGACATGTAAAATGTGTCAGTCTTTTTCTCTAATAAGGGCATAATAGCACCAAGTCCAGTTTTTTTGGAGTCTGATATAAAACTTAATTCTTAGCTGTACCTTCAGTAGGAAAAAGAAACTTTGAAGAGGATGGAACTTCATTAGCATGCTAGCTCATCTCATTCCATTGCATTGTTTTCAGATTTGAGGTCCTTTTTAAAATTTAATTTCATGTAATCAGAAGCTGTTGCACCGTTAGTATTTTTCTGTCCTTGTTAGCCAGTGTTATATTTTGATATTATAATGCTTTAAAAATTCTGTAACTGTACTGTCCAGTATGATAGCCATTAGCCACAGGTGGCTGATAAATAAAATGAAAAATTCACTTTCTCAGTAATAAGGCCTAGATTTCAAGTGCTCGATAGCTGCATGTGGCTATTGTCTCCCTTTATTAGACAGTGCAGATATAGACCATATCCATTATCATGGAAAGTTCTATTGGACAGAGCTGTTCTATAACATACTATTTTGGAGTGCTCAAGTACTCTTCAAAGTCTTTAAATATGAATAATCCCATTTTTTGTCTCTGAAAGCATTTGTTAGCGAAAGCCTATTTTGTTTATTGTAAACACCACCTCATATAAATAACATACACATTAAATTGCTGATAGTTAATCTTTGATTGGGACAGTTCTTTTAAACGGATCAGTTAGGATTTAAGATAAAAAAGAGGAGCCGTCGTTTCTTGCTCCGAGGTCCCTTTCTTTTCACCACTGCTGTATTCTTGCTTTGGAGTGGACAAGTTAGAGGGGGAAGAAGTGAAGGAGGGGAAGGTAGAAGAGAAAGTCCTAGAGCAGTTTACAGTCTCTTAAGTTGGAGTATAGATTTCTAACCCAGTGAACTGAAGAGCTGTACTCTTTACCCTCACTATTGTGAGTGAATGTTACTGTGATATAGACTATAATAAATAATCAAAACTTTTCTTTAGATTTGTATGGGAGAATTCTCCTAACCGCAGCACACCAACAGACAAGCCCAAATTGCTAATTCTTAGTAAAAAGTATGAACTGTTCATCTATGAATTTAACTTGAAAGATGGAAGATGTGATTCAACCATTTTGTTTAGCTGTAATGGGGAGACATTACAAAAGCTTATTGAAGATCAAAGTATGAGTAAGTATCTACAGGTGGTATTTCAGCATGTTTAAATTTGTGACATTACTAGGTAATTTTATATATTGCAGGGAAAGTTCCTATAGAGCTGAAGTCAGGGAGAGAGGTTCATCTAGATTTGCATTGTCCAGTGCAATACCCACTAGTTACACGGGGCTGTAGAGCGCTTGAACTGTGGTTAGTAGGAATTAAGCTGTAATTTAAGCATATATAAAATGTAATTTATTTAGTATATAAAAATAAAATATCTCAATAATTTTGTATTTGTTGAAATGATAATATTTTAGATATATTAGACTAAATATTGCTTATTATTAAAATTTCACCTGTTTTTACTTTTTTGATGTGGTTACTAGAAAATTTTAAATTACTCTGGCTTGCATCTGTGGCTCGCGCTGTTTTCTGCTGAGCAGTGCTGATGTAGGCTGGCCACAAAGCTGTTGACTGTGTCTTGGCCTGATGACCGCAGGCAGCAGAAACCAGAGCGCTCAGGCTTCTAATTTTAGGATGGTAGCATACTCACCACCGTTGATCTGTAGGGTTGCTTATTTTTCTTTAAAAACAAAAAAAGTGATGGCTCTTGTGGGGTCTCATGGCTAAGCAGAGTTTTTTTTTTTTTTTAATCTTCTGGTATGCTGTCAGACTCTGGCCATGAATAGAAAGGACAGGGATATTGTAGACTATATATTCATCCTCTTCCCCCCCACCCAATGCCCACTTGCTTAGATGGGTGTGAACAGTAACTGCCTAGAGTTGGATGTAGCTCGCTGGGTTTTTTTGTTTTGCCTGTTTGTGTTATGTTCACAAAATGAAATTTACCAATTGTAAAACTGTGACTGAGTTTGAAACAACATCCTTTTGTTTCATAGGTATTTCCTTATCATCTTTGAGAATTCTGTCATTTCACAATAACACATCATTATTGTTCATCAACAAGCATATCGTCCTGCACGTTCTATTTCCTGAAGGAGATGCTGAGATTAGAGTACTCAACAGTTTCACACTGGACTTGCCTGCACCGGCGGGGGGCGGGATTGTTGACACACAGCTGTGCAGAGGAATTCTTTTTGTTTTGAATAGTTTAGGCTGGATCTGTATCCTTCGTAGTAAAGATGTTGACATGCAGGGGAAGAGAATACGTAGAAAGGTGAGCCTTTTTAGGCTTTTGGTTTTGGAGGTTAGGGAGTGGGGAAAGTGGTTAGTTTGTTTTCAGTAAAACTTTTCAGGGGAAAAGATCCTCATGTACTTAAAATATCCAGCTATACCACTTTATATCCCACTTCACTATTTTCAGTCTATACCTACATTTTTTTCATAGTTGTAATCATCATATCCGTACTTATTTGTGTTCTTTTAAAACTGTGTATACTCTGCTTTACCTGTTTATTAAAAATATGCTTACTGGAGCTCTCGTGGTGCAGTGGTTAAGCATTCAGCTGCTAACCAAAAGGTTGGCAGCTTGAATCTGTCAGCCATTCCTTGGAAACCCTATGAGGCAGTTCCGCTGTGTTCTATAGGGTCACTGTGAGTTGGAATCGACTCGATGGCAATGGGAATGTGTACTTGTTCCAGGAAGGGTTTAGATGGCTGCGTTTCTCACTTGTGTTGTAATACATGTATTTTCATTTATGACTATAGTCCACCATTTATCATCTCTAATGATTTGCTAGTATTCCATTATATTAACGAACTGTGTGATTTACTTAATTATCTTTAATTCGGTTCTGGAAAATATCGTGGTTTCTTTGTCTCTAGCAGATCTGTAGATCATTAGCAAAATTATTTTGAAAATTTGAAATACGAATTTTGGACTTTCATTTCTGAATTAAAGGAATGGCTTTTCTATTTTAGCTATATCATGTTCTGTACTAAGATTTCTTTTGAAAAAAGGTCACACTGGATTAACTTCATTTTTGTTGCTAGGTTATAGAACCGCACTGTCCAGCATGGTAACCACTCACCACATGTGGCTATCAAGCACTTGACATGTGGCGAGTGCTCTGAGGTTCTGAATTCTTCATTATATTTAGTTACTTTTGACTTAAAAATTGACACTCAATTCAGTTATTGAAAAACTTTTAAGTAGGTTTGGAACAACCTTGGTTGTCCCAGCTTTTCAGCTATAAATTTTATGAAGTCTAAATACAAATCAGGTGTTTCTGATAAAATTTTAGCGTCCAAATTGAGATGTACTGAACTTGTAAAATACATACCAGAGTTTGAAGGCTTAATATAAAAAAGCAAGTAAAATACCTCATTAATAATTTTTATATTGATTACATGTTAAAATGATAATATTTTGGATATAATGAGTTACATAAATATTAAAATTAGGTTCACTAGTTTTTAGTTTTTTAATACGGCTACTAGAAAATTTATAGTTACGAATATGGCTCGCAGTGTATTTCTCTTGGACAGTGCCATTGAAGAACACTTGAGAAAATGTTAGGAGTGTCTCAGGACCTGGCACAGAGTAGGTTTTCAACTATTGTTGAATGAGCTATCAGGTTGTTTATTGTACCATCAACTTTATACTGTGATGGGCTGTCTCCATGTCCAGGCTTCCTTCTGTTACTATGCCTGCAAGATTAGAGTGAGGAAGTCTATAGGTGTCTCCTGTCCTGTGTTTTAAATGATTTACCCCACTGCTGTCTGGTCGTTTGTGACTTTAGTGACCCCATAGTGTTTCCAAGGCTGTAAATCTCTATGGAAGCACACTGCCACGTCTTTCTCCTGCAGAGTGGCTGGTGGGTTCCAACCGTTGACCTTTCTGTTAGCAGCTGAGTGCTTAACCACTGCACCACCAGAGCATATTTAAAACCGATATTTCTTTAACTCTAACTCGAAGATATTTTTGACGTTGTGGATGGTACACACGTAGCTCATGTGGATTTAGCACTTCACCAAGAAGATGTGTGTGATGAGCAGCAACCGGAGCCAGCCAAGGTGTCTTCCTTCACTTCACTGAAAGTGTCTCAGGACCTAGATGTTGTTGTGGTTGTCAGCTCCTCCAGCTCCGCGATTGCTCTCAACTTAAATTTGTATTTCAGGTACGTTTATTACTGCAGTTTCTAGTTTGAGGCCAATAATTAGAGCCATGAGAAGTTAAAAAGGTTGTTAGTTTTTTTTTTGTTTAAAGAGTTTTCTCTTCATTTAAACCACATTCTAGCCACCACTTAGTGAGGTTGTTACTATACAGTAATGCATATGAATGTCCACTGGCCACCCTTTTATTTCTGGATTTACATCAAAGTTTTTATTTTGCTTTATATGATCTGTATATGGTTTATACCAGCACATAAAAATGCAGTCAAGCACAATTTAAAAATCTGTTAGTTGTTATATGTTGTCTACTCATCTTTTGCCCCACGTTTGAGTAGAAAAGAAATGCTGTTTACCTGGTGTTAGAATTGCTTCTTGTGTGGCTTGGGGTCCTGGCTGCCTCAAGGATCACTTTTTTCATAGAGGACTTTGACGAGATGTATTCAGCTAGCTTTCTCCAGCTATTTCCTAAGGTGTTTTCCTCAGAGGGCCAACCCTTGCGGCTGTATAAATGCATTAGTAAAAACTGAGTGCTTATTTGTGTTGCTTTTTGATTTAGATATTCTAGTTGCTTCTGATTTTATAATGTTTGAGATACGTGCATGTGTACTTGTGAGTATATATGTGCATACACACAGCAGCCTATTGCAACTTATCTAAAAGCAGGCCAGTCCACATTTAGGACTTCCAATATTTAGGGCCATTTAAAAGCATTAGAATGTTTGGTTCTCACTGTGAGTGAGATAAACAAATTCTTGAGTAATTGGGATAGGTTTCATTGCTCTTTGTTTAGATCGCAGAAAGGATAAATTCGTCTTCACGTACCTATCGGAACTCTTTGCAACTGCCTTGATGTTTTCATTTGGTCTGAATGGCCTTTTAATGTTTTGTTGTTTAATCTTCGAGCAAGGATGGATTTAACACATTCCCAGATTGTGTGCTTGTTCTCCAGTAGTCTGTTTTTCTTACTGACTGACATCCCTGTGTGTGTGGTGTTATCTCCTGACCATCCACCTTGGAAAACAGTTCGACTGTGAGGAAGATAGGACAGCCTTCTCAGCTGCTGCGACCCTTGAGTAGGCTTCTGCGCCTCTGGACGGTTTGGCAACATTCCAGGAGAACTGAGGAGGGCGCCAGGCACATTCCTTTGAAAAAAGTTTCCTTGAACTCAGCTACTGTAACATCAGCCAAGGAGAGCTAGTGTTCTGGTCTCTACAGCAAATTTAGGGATTTGCTCTGCCCAGCTGAATAAGTGATCTGTGTTTTTTAGTTATTTACATGAATATCTTTTAGTATAATTTTGTGGAGTTAACTACATGCTTTATTTTGAAGTGTAAAAGTGCGGTTTTTATCATTCCTGCCTCCTAGCCCTACCTCTCCTTTCGCTTGATACAGAATGTGTGTCCCTTCTTTTCATTTTATCAGGTGCTGTTCACTCTTTGAGACCCGATTCATATCTGCCTCTTTCATGAAGCCTTTCCTTACTAAAACCCCTTCCACCTGTAATTTTATACCCATTTCATGATTTTTCTCCTCTTTGAGCTTCTGTAGCACTTCTGGTTTGAACCACAGTTTAGCACTTATGGTAGTTCTATAGTCTTGTATTTTCCTAATTTTTCATGCGGTGTCAGTTAATAAGCTCCCCAAGAACCCATCCTCATGGTTTGTTCTTTCAGTTCATTGTCAGTGATTTTTTCTTCCATTTTACCGTAGCTGTCCATGGCCATAGTCATGCCCTGGCCTGTCTCATTATTTAAAATTGCCCCTTCCCCAAATCACTGTTTTACACATCTTCACCTCTGACCACAGCTTCCCATCCTTTTCAGCTAGCTTACTTCAGCACCCCAACTTCACCTGTCATCTGATCTCACTGGAATTTCTAATCCATTGGCCTTCTACTCTGTTTCTTCAGCCCGCTCCTGTCTTCACTTCCCTCCCTTGGCAGCATTGGTTCTGTGATCCATCATTTCAGTCACTTTTTCACATGTACCCCAAACTCTTGATCCTGTTAAGGTGGCGCTTGGCTTGGCAAACTCCCAACCTTGGATGAAACCTGTATTCTGCCTTCTCATTGCCTGCACCCAAGCAGTTTAGCACTTGGGAGAAGACCAGAAAAATTAATACCACTATAAATTCACATTCCCACCTTCAACTGGTCTCTCAATATTGCTGGGAAATTTTATAATGATTTTTGAGCAGCCCATTCTTTACAACGTGTTTTCAAACCTTCTCCATTTTCCTCAAACCTCATCTCTTTACCCCCCACTCTCCTTGGATGATCTTCCCTCCTACTTTATAAAGGAAGTAGAACCCATCAAATGGGAGCTCCCTCAGTTTGTCACATTAGATTATAAACCCACTTTCGTACGCACCCGCCTTCTCTGTCTTCTCCTCTATTACAACGGAGGGAGTTCCTGTCCTCCTACGAAGGTCCATCTTCTATTCTCTAAATCCAGTCCATTCTCTCCTCAGCAGCTGTTCTCCATTTCCTCTCCTATATCTTCAAACTCTTTTTGCTGTTTGATGCACATTTGGTTAACCACCAAGTCCTAGCCATTGTCCCTCCTAAGTGTTCCGTCTCTCACCTGAACTGTCTTAGCAGCATCTGATTGGTCTCCTCTTGTTTGTTGTTACCCCTTCAGCATCCTCTGTAGAGTAGCCAGAGTGATGATGTTCAAGGGCATATCTTAGCAGAGGTATAGCCAGGTATTAATGTCTTGGGGCAAGGTATTTACCTTTGGTTGCGGGGGGTGGGGCGGCTACCTGCTTCATGCATCTTCTTTTCTCACGTTCACCTTCTCTAACCTTTTTTTAAATCATACTCTGACAAATATGATGTCAGTTTCCATATTGTTGAAAAAGTTAACACTTTGGGGAATGCGGTCGGGGGCATTAACTGCTTTGCCTTCTCCCCGCAGCTATTCTGCTTCTGATCATATTGCTTTTCTGCTTAAAACTTCTAACTTCCTTCCCCATCTCCACCTCCAAGATAAAAGCCGGAAATTCTTACTAGTCCACGAGACCCTGTGCAGTCTGTCCTCTGTGACCTCTCCAGCCTCATCTCACATCACCCTCCTCATTCCGTATGCTTCATCCACCGGGCCTTGTTTGTGTTCCTCAAACGTGACAGCCCTCTTTTGCACAGTCCCCCACTGAACAGCCCACACACATACTTTGCCTTGCTAGTTCTTCTGCATGCCCCTGGTCTCAGCTTAAATCTTACCTTGTGGTGACAGTTTAAAAGAGATGAAAAACCTGGTTTTATGGTCACATTGACCTGGTTCAGATCCAGCTCCACCACTTTTTTCTGAGCCTTGGTGTTCATATAGATAAAATGGAGGTATATTTATTTAACTAAGATATTTTATGTAAAATAACTAGTACAATTCTGCAGCATAGTAGATACCCAGTAAGTACAGTCTTCTCTTTATAAAACTAACTACCCTAAGGGTCGAATTCTTGAGAGTGACTTATCACTCTACTATAAGCAACGGAGAAGGGAAACTTGCTGTCCGTATAGTTCCTTCTCTGTGACTATCTTGTTTTTGTTGTTATTTTTTTTAAATTTTTATCGTGGTGAAATATCATAATAAAACATTCGCCAGTTCAACTATTTCTATACGTATGATTCAGCGACACTGATTACGTTCTTCATGTTGTGCAACCATTATCAGTATCCTTTCCTGAATTATTCTATCACTGTTAACATAAACTCAGTGCACCCTAGGTTAACTCCCCCTTTCCTCTTCCCTTTGGTTTCTGTACATTTGCTTATTTCTTGTAAGTGAGCTCACACAGTATCTGTCCTTTCATGACTGACTTGTTCCACTCTGCATTATGTTTTCAAGGTTCATCCATGTTGCGATGTGTTCATCAGGACTTCATTTCCCTTTGTCACTAAGTACAGGCAATCCTCAACTTATGATATATTCAAGTTACAACGAACCACACTTAATGACAATTTTTTTTAATGATTTGTATTTTTTTATGTATATATTATGTATTAAGATACATCTGTAAGTTATATAATGTTCCTAACCCTCAAAGACAAAAGATCGGATTTATAAAGATACTAATAATAAATGGCAATGATAATGAAAACTAAAAAAAAAATTGAGGTATTTGACTTAACGTCAGAACGAAATTATGACAGAGGGAACCCCGTTGTAAGTCAGGGACTACCTGTAATATTCCATTGTATGTGTATAACGCATTTTGTTTATCCGTTTATTTATTGATGGACATTCAGGTTGTTTCCACCTTGTGGCTATTGTGAGAAGTGCTGCGGTGAACATTGATACAGGTTTCTGTTTGCGTTCTGCTTTCACTTCTTTTAGGTATGTACCTAGGATTGGGATTGCTGGGTCATATGGTAGTTTTATGTTCAACTTTTTGAGGAATCGCCAAACTTTTTTCCATAGTGGCTGCATCATTTTGCATTCCCACCAGCAATAGATGATGGTTCCAGTTTCTCCACATCCTTGTCAACACCAGTTGTTTTCTGTTTTTTTTTTTTTTTTAAACCATTGCCATTCTTATGAGGGTGAGGTGATATCTCTTTGTGGTTTTGATTTGCATCTCCCTAATGGCTAATGCGGGCCCTGATGGCGCAGTGGTTAAGAGTTTGGTTGCTAACCAAAAAGGTCAGCAGTTCCAATCCACCGTGCTCCTTGGAAACCCTATGAAGCAGTTCTACTCTGTCTTATAGGGTCACTATGAGTTGGAATTGACTCAGTGGTGATGAGTTTTAATGGGTAATGGAGCCCTGGTGGTGCAGTGGTGAAGCACTTGGCTACTAACTGAAAGGTTGGCAGTTCAAACCCACCTGCTGCTCCGTGGGAGAAACATAATGGCAGTTTGCTTCTGTAAAGATTACAGCCTTGGAAACCCTGTGGGGAAGTTCTACTCTGTCCTGTAGGGTCACTATGAGTCGGAATCGACTTGGTGGCAATGGATTTTTTTAATGGCTAATGACATTGAGCGTCTTTTCATGTGCTTCTGGGCTATTGGAATATCCTCTTTGGTGAAAGAGTTCTTTGCCCATTTTTTTATCGAGTTGTTTGTATTTTTGTTAAGTTGCAGAAGTTTTTTTATATTTTGGATCTTAAACCTTTACAAGATACATTGTTTCTGAAAAGTTTTTCCCAGTCTGTTGTCTCTACAACTTGTTGATAAAACCCTTTGATAAACAAAAGTATAAGTAGTCCCTGACTTACAGCAGTTTTCCCTTATGACGACTCGATTGTGAGTCCATTCTGACATAAGTCAAATACCTCATTTTTTTCCAGTTATATTATTATTGCCTTTTTTTTTATCAGTATCTTTATAAATCCAATCTTTGCTTGTCTTTGAGAGTTGGAAACATTACATGTAAACTTAAGAATATATTTTAATACATATGTACATGCGTATATATCATTAACCATAAGAGGTACAAAAAACAGATGGTTGTAAGCACAGTTCATCATAACTTCAATACACCATAAGTCAGGAAACTGTATTTAATTTTTATGAGGTTCCATTTATCTGTTTTGTCTTTTGCTGCTTATGCTTTTGTTATCATACCCGATAATCCATTGTTAAAAACTGTGGTCCCGTAGCCATGCTCCTATATTTTCTTATAAGAATTTTATGGTTTCAGTTTTCACGTTTAGGTTCTTGATCCATGTTGAATTGTTTTTTGTGTATGGTGTGAGGCATGGGTCCTGATTCATTCTTCTGCATGTGAAAATCCAATTTTCCAGCACCATTTGTTGAAGAGACTCTTCTTTCCTCCGTTGAATGGACTTAGCACCCTTGTTGAGAATCAGCTGACCATGACTGTTCATTTTAACAGGGGCAATAATAACGTGAATTTGGGTTTGATCATCATTTTTTTCCATGGTTATTATTTTTTAAATGTAGGCAACATCCAGGGCACCTACTACGTGAAAGAAGGCTAGAAGATCTTCCTATTCAAGGACCTAAAGGAATAGATGAAGATGATCCTGTTAACTCTGACTACAACATGAAACTGACCAAGTTTTCCTTCCAGGTTGATAGGTACAGAAACAATCTTTTTGGATTTAGTTTTTTTCTATTTTTTGTCATATGGGCACAGTACCTTTATACTAAAGATCTTTACGGAGGTAGATGTTTTTTTGTTTGTTTGTTTTTTAAGTACTACTGTTAATGGTTTCAGTTATAAAACTTATTTTGTATTGTGCTTTAGATAAAGGTTTACAGAGCAAATTAGTTTTTCATTAAACAGTTAATACACATACTGTTTTGTGACACTGGTTGTCAACCCCATGACATGTCAACACTCTCCCTTTCTCGACCTTGGGTTCCTCATTACCAGCTTTCCGATCGCCTCCTGCCTTCTTGTCCTTGCCCCTGGGTTGGTGTGCCCATTTAGTCTCGTTTTGTTTTATGGGCCTGTCTCATCTTTGGTTGAATGGTGAACCTCAGGAGTGACTTCAGTACTCAGTTAAGAAGGTGTCTGGGGGCCATACTCTCCGGATTTCTCTAGTCTCTGTCAGACTCGTAAGTCTGGTCTTTTTTTGTGAGTTAGAATTTTGTTCTACACTTTTCTCTGGCTTGTCCAGGACCCTCTGTTGTGATCCCTGTCAGAACAGTCAGTGGTGGTAGCTGGGCACCATCTAGTTGTGCTAGACTCAGTCTGGGGGAGACTGGTAGTTGTGGTCCATTAATGAGGTAGATGCTTTTTTATTTTTTTTAGAGAAAAAAGTAAGTGTCCTTGCCTTGGTTTAGTGTTTTACTTAGGGCTTTTCCCTGTAACAGGTATGAGTTCTACCCTATCTTCCCAGGTCTTGGAAAGCTCAGCTATCATCACTGAATGAAACAATAAAGATCCCCAGACCGGAGGTTTCCCGTTGTACTCCGTGGTTCCAGGATTATTTGCATTTGGAATCCTCTGAATCTGGTAATCACGGTACCAGTGCGCTGAGTTGGGCCTTCATGCCACAGGACACGTGTGGCCAGTATAGTTTTCCACGGAAAGATGGTCATGCTAAGACCAGTGATCCAGAAAGGTCCTGGAAGATAGTGCATGTCAGTGATGAAGAGGAAGCCTCTGAGCTTGAGTGTGTGTCTGTGACGGGATTCACCGCACTGTTTACTCAGGCAACAGAAAGGACAGGCTGCACCATTGTCCTCTGGGATTTGGAGACCCAGGGCGTGCAGTGTTTTTCCCTCAGCAAAAAACATATTCCTATAGAGAGCGATGGAGACCAACAGCTGTGCCTTGTTTTGACAGGTGAGTGTGCCTTGTATCAGACTGAAATCCATTGCTGAGAGTGTGCTTTCTGAATGTACAGTAAAACCTGCGGAAGCCAGAATGTGTGTAAGGTGGAAACCTGTCGGAGAAGAAAAACTCATATATTTCCCATTAAAACGAGCAATAAGACTGAACCCTGTCAGAGGTGGAAAGCTGGCGAGATGTAGAAAAACAAGGGTCCTGTGGGTTTCACTGTGTTTACTTCTGCTGCCTTGGGGGTGCCAGTGCCTGTTCTCACCTCTAAGCAGTCGTCTTTCCTTGAGGAAGTTGGTGTTGCTCTTGGTAACTTTGTCTTATATGTGCAATTTTTAATTAGGGTCATTTCTGCTCAGCTAAATGAGGATACTAAATCAGAACATTTAAGAATAATAAAGGCTGCTTCCCACCCAGAGAGTCTTCGGTCGACTTCATTCTGCACAAGCATAGGCTGCACACGGCTGCACACGGGCTGTCTGTTGAACTGCAGATTTATTTTGTTTGACTTGCACTAACTAAAAAAAAAAAACCAAGCCCGTTGCCATTGAGTCGATGCTGACTCATGGCAACCCTGTAGAACAGAGTAGAACGCAAAGCCTTTTCTAAAGACTTGATTTATTTTAAGCATATAAAATTAAAGGGTTTTACGTAAAAGTCTGGGTTTCCAGCTGTTTTTGAAAAATTTTAAGATCTGGCAACGCTGTACCTGCATTCCTGCTCAGTAACTTACAGGCTGGACTTGACTTTCAGTTATTCCCTTCGGACAGGCCATTTTCTTCCCAGTTAGGTTTTTCTTACGCTTCTCTCACCGCCTGCTTGGCCCCTGTAGGCACACGGGTTTGCAATATCAGATGTGCGCTTATGTCAGAACGTCCTACAAGTACACTGAAGGTTGTGGCTGAACTAAGCATGTACTGCTGCTTCACTACCCATGTTTCAGTAATCTTGTATTTCTGTGGGTCAGGAGTATGCTATTAATTGTTTAGTAAACCAGGAGTCTAATATCCGTAGGTATAATCCAGGCATTGATTGTACCAGATACTATAAAGTAGAAATGTGGGATTTAGTGTTATTTCATAGGATGCATGTTCTTACGAGAATTTGCCTTGTGGTCAGTGTTTACAAAATAAAACTTTTCTTTAGAAACATTGAAAAACTGCAGTGAATTAAAGTTATACTAGTACACTGTGTCCAGTAAATATATTTGTAATTATGGTGCTGAAGTATTAAGTAATTAGAAACCTCACCTCAGCCCTAATAATTTATTAAAGCAAACTTTGATTTTCCCTGTAGAAAATGGACTCTCTCTGATTTTGTTTGGTTTGACTCAAGAAGAGTTTTTAAATAGACTAATGATCCACGGAAGCGCCAGCACTGTGGACTCTCTCTGTCATCTCAACGCTTGGGGAAGGTGCTCAATCCCCATACATGCACTAGAGGTAACAGGTTTAAATGTCTGTAGGACTTGGCTTGATTATTTTTCTGTCGCATATTCTTATTTGACTAAGGATTTGGGAGAATTTATTTAACCTAGCAACAAAAAGAACTGTAGTCTTGACCCATCCATTTGCTCAGTTCTGGTTGTCTCATTACTCTAACTCTGTTTAGCAGTTTACTCTGTTTGGCTTTAAAAGATAAGAGATTATAATAAACATTGTTTAAAGAAGAAAAAGTTATAGGAAATGGAGTCAACAATAAGCTGATGAAACTAAAGGAAGTGAAAGCAAGTTATAGAAAGCTTGAATAGGAGTGATGTTTTATTCCTACCTTATATTCCTACTCTTCTAATCCAGCTATTGAAGGGACATAAAATAACCTGAATTTATATAGCATTTTATAATTCACAAACACTCTTTCATATGTATTATTCAATTTTGTCCTAAAACACCCAATGAGATGGGTTGGTTAGTGTTTATTCTCTTCATTTTACAGATGAAGAAACTTAGGTTCAAAACAGTTAAGTGACTGGCCCACAGCCATACTAATAAAACAGGAGCTAGAATCAAAGTCAGGTGTTTTCATTTTCCTTGTTTGTATACCTAGCAGTGAAATTACTGGGTCATATGGTAACTCTTTAACTTTTTGAGGAACCACCAAACTTTTTGACAGTGACTGCACCATTTTGCATTCCCACCAGCAATATACGAACGTTCCAATTTTTCCACACCCTCACCAACACTTGTTATTGTTCATCTTTTTGATTACAGCCATCCTAGTGGGTGTGAAGTGGCATCTCACTGTGGTTTTGATTTGTATTTCCCTGATGACTGATGATATTAAGCATATTTTTATGTGCTTATTGGCCATTTTTATATCTTTTTTGGAGTAGTGTGTATTCAAACTTTTGCCCATTTTTAATTGGGTGGTTTGTCTTTTTGTTGCGGGCCATATGCTCTCTGTTGCAACTACTCAGCTCTGCCATGGTAGCTGTTGACAGTATGTGCATGCGTGAATGGGGCTGTGTCCATAAGCATATGTATACAAACAGGCAAGGTTTTTATAAATCCTTGGTTTATAGGCCTTGATTTTCCATCCCCTGCTGTAAGCCATCAGATCTGCAGATGCCTTCAGGTAGCTGTTGGCTTTAGATCTCAGTTACTTTTCTGGATTTATCTTCTTGTTTTTGTCCCCTAGAATTTCAGTTACTTTCTTGCTAGTTCAACTGAGCATTTACAGGTATATGTATTTTTAAACCTGTGAGTTTTAGGTGTTCTGTATAGGAAGGCTCCTCAAGATGCCCGGTCAGGCCTGGGAGTCTGTTTTTATCCTGCTTTTTCAGTTAATGTTGTATCATGCTGCTTTAACATTTTAGTGTATGCAGACTATAACTGTAAGAATGATCCCCAAGTACCTACCTTTGAATGATCTTAGAATTAAAAGCATGGTAGAGCTGGAAGAGTTTTCTAGTCTGACTTCCTGTTTCTATTGAGGCAGAAACTGATGTTCAGAAAAGTTACAGAGACTTGCCCCAGATCACGTAATTAGTCACTGTTACAATCCTCACTAGATCCCAGCTCCTCACGCAAGGTAAAGATAGCCTTGTGTTTCCTTCAGTCTCTGATCATTAAGTTCTCAAGTTTAAAAAAAAAAAAAAGCTGTATCTTGATTTTTTCTTCCCCTTTTTCTATAGTAATTTTTTTCTGATTTTCCTCCCTTTCAGGCTGGGATAGAAAATCGTCAGCTGGACACAGTAGATTTCTTTCTGAAGAGCAAAGAAAATCTTTTGAATCCATCCTCAAATTCTTCCGCGCTTGATCAGTTTGATCACTTTCCATCCGATTTATATTTAAGAAGTAAGTGAATAAAGATCTCTACATTTGTATTTATCTTTTGAATTACTTTCAAATTATTGTGTTTTCTGATGACTTATTTTTGTGCCAAAACTCAGTCATGCAATTTTATATGCTTTGTGGAAACTTGAGGAAGTTGTAAGATTTTATATGTTTTCTCATTCTAAGTGGGGTATTTATTGTTCATATCCTGTACTTTGCATTTTTAGTATGCAAGGAAGAGATAATCTTTCAGAGTGGCAAGAGAATAAAATTCATTTGGAATATGTGTTGCCATCCTTGCAACTGTCTGATATGTATATTGACATGTGCCTGGCTGAGCTGCGGATTGGGACTTGTTATGAGAATTTCTAGCCTGATTCTTCCACTTTTTTGCTATATTACCAAAACTTCTTTTTGAGATTTTGGTTTTTTTTTTTTTAATAAATAGGAAGCCTAACTTTTATTCTTGGACCAAGTAGCCATGCAAATCCTCCCCTTAGAGAGGTTGAGCAATAAAGTGTGTTTTCCTCTGTACCTACAGTTTTATAATCTGCTTTTTCTCATATGACAATATATACATCTTTTTGCTACTAGTTGATACACTTTTTATGGAGGCATAGAATTTCATTGTATCATAAATTTACCTAACCAAACTCCTATTAGGTTTTTAGATTGATTCCAGTTTTTATTATCACTATCAATGTGCTGTTAACACCGTGTGTGTAATCTGTGTACAATTATTTACTTGGAGTGCATTTCTAGATGTGGAATTTGCAGGTCAAAGAGTATGCACAGTTTGTATTCTTCAAAGCTTTGATAAATTGTCCCCAGAAAAGTTCTAACGGTTAGGACTCTAGTGATGTGGAGAAAATGACAACCTTCCCTTTTCCTTTGATGACGTGTCCTCTTGGTTCTCACTGAGAACATGAATTTGAAAGTTTTCTTTTTTTAAAATGTTCTCTTGCTTTGAGTGCAGAGTTTGGTCTCCCTCTTTGGGATTGCCAGTTTTTTATGCTCAGATTTTGTTGTAATGTGCTTGAATTTATAGAGAAATGTTGGGTTTGTGGTGTTAAGAAGGGCTCTATCAGCAACTGTATGGTCGTTATTCACTGCTGCTCTTCGGTGGTCAGTGACTTCTTTTCACTCCACTCTTGTCTGCACTGCTCTGCTCTAAGGGTGGGTAGGGATGGATCTGGAAAGAAGCAGGAGAGTAGATAACTTCCTGCTTTCCCAGGAGGGAAAACATTTTCTCATCATTCTCACTCACACAGACCCAGTTCTAGAGGTTAGGCCAGTGCTGAGATTCAGGAGTCCACACTCCTTGCTTTCACCTGCATGTTTGAAAGAACAGTTTTGGAATCAGACAGACTTAAGTTCAAATTTTGCTCTGCCATTTACTTTCCAAATTAGCTTGGGTAGGAGGCAGGGCCAAGATGGCAGAGTAGTCAGACACTTCCTGTGGTCCTTGTTACAACAAAGACCTGAAAAAACAAGTGAGTCAATTATATATGACATTCTGGGAGCCCTGAACATCAAACGCAAAGTTGAGGAATTGGACTGAGTGGCAGGGGGAGGGGGAGACAGTTCAGAAGCAGTGAGGGGTTGCCCAGACCTGACCTGGCCAGCATCAGCGTGCTGCAGGCTGGATCGGCTGGCGTGCACGGTGAGGCAGCCAGAGGTGCTTGGGACACGTTTTCCACTGCAGGAGAGACCAAGTGACAGAGAGTCTGCTCAAGCCTCCAGAACCAGCAAAAAGCAATGTTCAGATGGCAAAAGATAAGTACATGCATCTAACCTACCGCACGTATCAAAAAAACACCCTCTTTGGAAAGAAACTCTCTCCCATTTCCCTGACCCCTCCCCGCTCTGCACCAGGTCCTGGTCCAACTTCAGCGATTGCCGTGCCCCCCGGGCCGGAAGTAGGACCTGTCACGTGCCCTGAGCTTTGGAGCGGGAACAGATTAACAAATAGGAAAAAATTATCTGCCAGTTCCCCTAAACCGGGAACTCAGGGAAGGCACAGCCCCTTTGCCTAGGCACTGGCATAAGGGACCCATGGACTTTGAATGCTTTTCACCCCTGCATAGACCTGTGTGGGCCCATTTCAACAGTGTAGGCCCTCATTAGCACAGTACAACAGGGTATATACCTGAAGCCTATTTTCAACTGTTTCACCTGTAAGGGGGAGTGGCATATTCTTGACATTTGATACTGTCCTGCCTATTAAGCAGGGTCCTCACCTACCCACGTCAGGGGCCTGAGGACTGGTGGCTCCACCCACGCCACCTAGCCACCCATAACAGGGATCCAAGAATAACTGGTGCCTCCTAGTCCTTACAGCCAATGACATTGGGTGCCCATAGTCCGGCTGCAAATCTCACCCACCAGTGCGCTCTAGGGAACAGGGACGTACTTTCTCCCAGACACTCAGGGGCAGCAGTCAGCCCCTTGCCTTGCTCAGTGCATGACCCCCTACTGCAGCCAGATACCTGTGCCTGCTCCAGTCACCCCTGCCTGTCTAGGACTGTAGGTGAGAGAGAGTCTGCACCACACACTTGGTGACCGACTACGTGGACACGCGAGCTGAATCCATACAAGAAAAGTAAATGGACTCCTGGGCTCATACACCTAGTAACAGCTCTAATCACCTGGTGACAGGACATGAGAGCTTCAAAGATGCCAATAATCAAACTAACTCACATGACCAGCCTATTTGGGCATATCAAAACAAAACAAGCTAGGACACAGTAAGCAAACAAACAATAAATGAATATAATGATTTACTGATGACTCAGAGACAACAGTCAATGTCAAATCACATAAAGACGCAGACCATAATGGCTTCAGCAAGCGCCCAAAACGAATCAGGAAGCCTTCCAGAGAAAGAGAACTTCTTGGAAGTACTCGAGGTAGAATTCAAAAGATTAATACACAGAGCTCTTCAAGAGATCAGGAAGGAGATCATGCAAAACACAGAACAAGCCAAGGAACATACAGGCAAAGCAATAGAGGAACTTAAGAAGGTTACACAAGACCATAATGACACATTTAACAGGCTGCAAGAATCCATAGAGAGACAGCAATCAGAAATCCAAAAGAGTAACAATAAAATTTCAGAATTAGACAACTCAGTAGAAAGTCATAGGAGCAGAATTGAGACAATGGAAGTCAGAATTAGTGAGATTGAAGATAAAGCACTTGACACCAACTTATTTGAGGAAAAATCAGATAAAAGAATTTTTAAAAAATGAAGAAACCCTAAGAAATATGTCGGACTCTATCAAGAGGAATAACCTACAAGTGATTGGAGTTTCAGAACAGGGGAGGATAACACAAAATACAGCGAGAATTGTTGAAGATTGTTGGGAAATTAGCTTGGGTAAGTTAGTTATCCTCTCTGAACTTCAGTTTCCTCACCTATAAAAAGGACATGACACCTACCTCTTGGGTTGTTGAAAGAAACAAATAACATTTATAAACACTGTTATAGATTGGTTTGTGTCCCCCAAAAATATCTGTCGACTTGGCTGGGTCATGATTCCCAGTATTGTGTGATTGTCTGCCATTTTGTAATCTGATCTAATTTCCTGATGTGTTGTAAACTCTATCACTATGATGTAATAAGATGGATTAGCGGCAGTTATACAAGATTGGATAGTGTCTTAAGCCAATCTCTTTTGAGATTTAAAAGAGAGAAGCTAGCAGAGACACATGGGAACCTCATACCACCAACAAAGCAGTGCTGGGAGCAGAGCATATCCTTTGGACCTGAGGTTCCTGTACAGAGAAGCTCCCAGACCGAGGGAAGATTGATGACATGGACCTTCCTCCAGAATTGATAGAGAAAGCATTTCCCTGGAGCTGATGCCCTGAATTTGGACTTGTAGCCTACTGGACTGTGAGAGAATAAACTTCTCTTTGTTAAAGCCATCCACTTGTGGTATTTCTGTTAACAGCAGCACTAGATGACTAAGACAAACCCTAAGTACAATACTTAAGATATGTATAGTAGATGGTCAGTAAAATGAGAGTTAATAGTGATACTAAGTAGAACCACTGTGAAGTTTGTGGGTATAAGACTTAATGAGTTTTGTGAGCTTTTTGAAAATAAGTCATTGGTTCTTATTTTATATTTAAAAATATTGCAATGTAGTATTTTTTGATATATTAATTTATTGGGAGTAACCTGGTATTCTTCATGTTAATTTTTTTTTTAATACTTTCTCAGATGTGGAAGAACTAACACCAGCATTGGATTTACTTTGCTCAGCAATTAGAGAAAGTGATTCTGAGACCCAAAGCAAACACTTTTCAGAA
This sequence comes from Dugong dugon, assembly GCA_030035585.1. Lineage (NCBI taxonomy): Eukaryota > Metazoa > Chordata > Mammalia > Sirenia > Dugongidae > Dugong > Dugong dugon. The sequence goes on along the minus strand of CM057472.1, from coordinate 12,935,621 downwards.
CAACTGCTTAATCTTACACTGTCTTTCCTTAACAAACAAATAAAAGAGCTTTTTGTTCACACTGAAGGTAAGAATAGCAGCAAGAAGGGGGACATTGTACCATTCCTGTGTCAGGACAGAGATGGTGGTGGTCGTATTGTATGAGAGTACCAGCCAGGGGAGCACCGTTTGCTGAAGTCAGGCAGAAGCCAGTGTGCTCTGGAGCAAGTCAGATGGGTTCTGACCATGGGAAAGAAAGAAAAGAAAGACCCAGGGCTTGTGATAGTGAAGAGGATGAATTGAAACAAGTCATCTTAAAACACAGAGATAACTCATAAATAGAAAAAAGGTCAAACACTTATTGTTAGAAGTTTGAAAATGCTGAGTTTAAATTTTGACATTTTCCAGAATTCTTTACAAGTAGAATGGCTCATGGTATTCTTTCTCTATCTCTCTCTCTTTCTTTCTGTATATGAAAATGGCCCATTGGTGTTTTCCTCAGAGCTAGATGAACATCTGCAGAAAGGAGTGAACATTTTGACCAGCTACATAAATGAGCTTCGAACCTTCATGATAAAATTTCCTTGGAAGCAAACAGATGCTTTGGATGCATATGATGTAAATGAAAATGTCCCCAAAGTAAAGGAGAGCAATATATGGGAGAAACTGAGCTTTGAGGTAAATATGAGTAATTATCACTTCTTTTGTTTGCCAGATTCAGTGGATTTGAGAAAAGAATAGAAGAAACAATTTTTTAGAATCTATACACTTGTGGTTCTAAGTCTTTGGCAAGGGTTTTATATGTTTTGGCATCTCTGGACACAACTTCAAATTTATGTCAACAAGCTCTGTTTATTTAATTCAGAACACAAATAGATTCCTTGTTAATGCCAGATCTGCCCACTTGAATCCAATGACAAAAATCCAACCCCATGTGGAATGGGGATCCCTTGGTGATACTCCCTCACAGACTGGGGCCTGGCGCCTTGGATTCATGCGTTCTGCCTGACCTGCGCATAGACAGAATCGCTGCTGCTGATGAGATTTTAGGGAACTATTTGATCGTATGACATTATTACATGAAAGCATGTTTGATTTGAGTCCTGTCTCCTTTGGTAGTTAAGACATCTTGCCAGTGAAATCAGCCTGACTTTCTTTGCTCATTTGCTTGCCTTTTTTTCATAGTGGAGGTTAGTGCAGTCAAAATGTGCTGCCCTCCGACAGGGAACCAGAAGAATTCCTGCACCAGCATGGAGAGTATTGGCATTGGAAACACAGAGGCCAAGATAGCTTAACCAATCTTTTCTTCTTCTACCCTCACTAGCTTTTTCTCCGGTTAGGTTGAATAACTTCGAGTTCCCCGCAGACTTGATGCTGTTTCTTACCTTTGTGCCTCTGCATATAGTATTCCTTCTTTTTGGAGCACCTGTCCTTCCCTCTTGGTCTCTCTCTCCCCCAGACCCTCCTCCCTAGCACCCTGGGAACAGGTTTGTTACAGCCCATGTCACCCAGTACTATGATCAGTGCTTTCCTTGTGTGTCTCCCAGACTGCGAGCTGCTGGAGAGGAAGGCCTGTGGTTTAGTCAGCTTCACATCCCCTTTGTCTAGTCTGAAATCTAGTCATTGATTTAACAGAATGAAATGTTGCCTGTTCCTGCGCCATCTTCATGATCAAATGAATAGGTACCATGGTAGTAACCATAATAGGGAAATAAAAAGGAGCTTAATAAAGGCAAACATTTTTCTTCTTTTTCTTAGGAAGTTATTGCCAATGCCATTCTAAACAACAAAATACCAGAGGCACAAGCCTTCCTCAGGATTAACAGCCATTCTGCTCAAAGACTTGAGGAGCTGATTAAAATAGGCCTAGATTTGGTCTTTGACAGTTTAAAAAAGAACAACATAAAGGAAGCCTCCGAGCTTTTGAAGAATATGGTGAGTGGCATAATCCATTTAACTGATGCTGAAGTCTCTAATGCAAGAGAAGCTCTCTATGTATTTAATACAATTTCTGGTTAATAGAAAAATTGATTTGTATTCATAGCTGTGTCACAGACTAATTTGTGTAGCCTTTACTAGGCAATAATAAGAATGTTAATAATACAGAGAAACATTCTTTGGTACTAAAAACTTTCTTGAAGAAAATTTTAAATGAGGTGCCCATCATCTGCTCTCAGCTAGACTTGGACTTTGGTAAGAGGAGGGAGCTTCTCAGAGCAGACACTTGTCCAAGCATGCACAGGACCTCATTGTTGAGGGCACATTCTGTATTGTTCATGTGACCCCTTACATCTTCACCTGATCTTTCTAGTGTTTTGTGCCTTTACTGAGGCTTCATGTGCGATGGTTTTAATTCATTTGAGAAGAGGCAGTCCTAGAGGTCAGGCTTTTGAACTAAGCTGGGATCTGGCCCCAGTCTGCATGGTTGGAGTCTTTCCCTTGATAACTTCCTGTAAGTGCAAAGGACTGGAGCTGTGTAAGGGCTTGTTGTTGTATTGACCTTTGTTTCCAAGTGAGTCATTATAGCAGGTTCCTGTAGTTTTGGTCCTGTGGTAGCTTGGCATTTACCTTAAATTGTTCTGCGTGCTGTGTCTGCCCTTCGGCAAAATGCTTAAGGACTTTAGGATAGGCAGTAAATACGTATGATAAAAAGTGTAGGAAAATGAGTGTCTGCAAGAGCAGAAAAGCTGTGGGATTCTAACAGGATGCATATCTATAATAGAGTACTTCTGCATCCAGCAAAATATTGAAGAATTGTTAAAGTATCTACATATGTTCAAGTTCCTTACAAAGTATAAGATTTTTTTGTTTTCTCTGTGTATTTATAGGGTTTTGATGTAAAAGACCAGTTGCTCAAGATATGCTTCTTTACAACTGACAGAAATGTACGGGACTTTCTGGTAGGTAAAGGTGAGACTGCATAGTTTACCTTCTATAGAAAAACTTGGTGACACCTCAGACTGTATTGTTTTAATATTTAACCAGTATTTAATAAATAAAAGTATTTTTTAATAATTATTTTACATTTGCAGCAAAGTAAAATTTGTGTGTATGTATGTATTAGCCCAGAAATTCAAAATACGTTTTTTTTTTTTAACTGGTTCAAGGTCTATTTGATTATTACTATTTCACTGTTATCGTTGTGCTTTAAGTAAAAGTTTACCATTCAAGTTAGTCTCTCATACAAAAATTTATACATACATTGTTAGGTAATGCTAGTTGCTCTCCTTATACTGTGACAGCACACTCCTCCTTTCCACCCTGGATTTCCCACGTCCATTCAACCAGCTACTGACCCTCTCTGCCTTCTCATCCAGTCTGTGGAAAGGAGCTGCCTTTAGTCTCATGTATCTACTTGAGCTAAGAAGCACACACTTCACGAGTACCATTTTATGTGCCATAGTCCAGTCTAATCTTTGTCTTTGCCTTGGGAATGGTTTTAGTTTTGGGCTAACAGAGAGTCCGAGGCCATGTCTTCCAGGGTCCCTTCACTCTCGATCAAACCATTAAGTCTGGTCTTTTTATGTGAATTTGAGTTCTGCACCCCACTTTTCTCCTGCTCCATCAGGGACTGTCTGTTGTGTTCCCTGTCAGGACGGTCATTGGTGGTAGCTGGGCACCATCTAGTTCTTCTGGTCTCAGGCTGATGAAGTATCTGGTTTATGTGGCCCTTTCTGTCTCTTGGGCTAATACTTTCCTTGTGTCTTTGGTGTTCTTCATTCTCCTTTACTCCAGGTGGGTTGGGACCAATTGCTGCATCTTAGATGGCTGCTTGCTAGCTTTTAAGACCCAGACGCCACTCACCAAAGTGGGATGCAGAATATTTTCTTAATAAACCCTGTTACGCCAATTGACCTAGTTGTCCCCTGAAAACTATGGCCCCCCAGTCCCCTGCCACTGCTACTCTGTCCCTCAAAGTGTTTGGTTGTATTCAGGAAACTAATTAGCTTTGGTTTAGTCCAGTTTTGCTGACTTCCCCTATAGTGTGTACTGTCCTTCCCTTCACCAAAGATAATTCTTGTCTCCTATCTAGATAGTGAAATACCCCTCTCCCTCCCTCCCCACCCTCATAACCGTCAAAGAGTGTTTTCTTCTGTGTTTAAACCTTTTTTTGAGTTCTTATAACAGTGGTCTTATGCAGTATTTGTCCTTTTGTGACTGACTGAATTCACTCAGCATAATGCCTTCCAGATTCCTCCATGTTACGTTTCACAGATCTTCATTGTTCTTTATCGTTGCGTAGTATTCCATTGTGTGAATATACCATAATTTGTTTATCCATTTGTCCGTTGATGGGCACCTAGGTTGTTTACATCTTTTTGCTATTGTGAACAGTGCTGCAGTGAACATGGGTGTGTATATATCTGTTCATGTGATGGCTCTTATTTCTCTAGGATATATTCCAAGGAGTGGGATAGCTGGATCGTATGGTACTTCTGTTTCTAGCTTTTTAAGGAAGTGCAAATCGATTTCCAAAGTGGTTGTACCATTTTACATCCCCACCAGCAGTGTATAAGTGTTCCAGTCTCTCTATACCTCTCCAGCATTTATTATTTTGTGTTTTTTGGATTATTGCTAGCCTTGTTGGGGTGAGATGGTATCTCATTGTAGTTCTAATTTGCATTTCTCTAATGCAAAATATACTTCTTATATGGTATTTAATCTCGAGATTTGTTTTGCAGATATGCTTGATTTTTGTGAGTTGACTGCTTTAATTATTTTTTATTCAAGGTTGAAATTTTAAAAGAGAAAAATTATTTTTCTGAAAATGAAGAAAGAACTATAGACTTTGTGCATCAAGTTGAGAAGTTCTATTCGGGACAGCTCCAAGAAAATCCACAGATCCAGTCCTTTCCCAGGTAGTCTCATTAGCCCTTGTTTGATAATCTGGGAAGCATATTCTAGAGAGTGTTTAGTTTGTAATCGTTTGTGAGCATGGGTTTCTTGTGTGGATCTGAGCTTATATTCCCCATGAAGAGAAAACTTGTATCTAAATATGCTGTCATACAGAAGGGACTCAGGAGTTTCCTATTGTTTCAATATTTTCAAAATCAGATATATAGTTTTAGGATATTAAATGCAAAATTAAGAGTATGGAATCATGTGCCCCACAAAAGAGTAGAAGTTCTTAAGTAGATAAAAAGGAAAGATATTTTCCCCTCAAATTAAAAAAAAAAAAAATTATATCACTGTTTTAGGTATTGGATAAAGGAACAAGATTTTTCCAAGTACAAATCTGTTTTGGACTCAGTCCTGAAATACCATAAAGACGAATTTAACAAACAGGATCATAGAATTGTGTTGAATTGGGCTCAGTGGTGGGATCGACTAACGCAAGAATCTGTCCTTCTTCCCAGGATAAGTACAGAAGGCAAGTGTGAGAGAACCTGAAATTTGAGTGCGTTGAATGTGGATTAAATTAAGTATTGATATTTGAATATTTTCGTGTGTCTACATTTTAGAATTCCTTTTTGGGGAGGAAAATGTTCAGTTGCTTTAAAATACAGGTCGCTGCATTAAGATGTCTTTCCTATCTCAAGGTTTTGGTGACGGATTTATAATCTGATAGTGAAAGAAAAAAGACATATGGCTCAGTTGGCTGAACAGTGAATTGAATTTCAAGGCTAAGTTTTTTCATCCCAGCTTTAAAGTGACATCCTTTGTTTTTCTAAATAGTCTTTGGGTTTCTCATTGTATATACTGGGGGTCTGTATCACATCAGGGCTCTGGGGAGTAACTGACGGTGATAAATCCCACAGTCACAGAAAGTTCAGTTCATGTTTACTGATACATCCGAAGTTATATTTCTAGTAAGGGAAAAAAAGGGAAGAAGACTGAAAAGAGAAATGAAATGTACAGCTAATTGCCAGTTTTCATTTTGACCATTGCAGTATTAAGAAGCAACACTTCGCTCTTCCTCTGGCCAATTTCTATAAAATGCACGAGGGAAATAGTCAAAGAAGCAGAAGGTCTGAATAATCCGTATATTATATAAGTATTTACATCCAGATTGTTGTATTTACTCAGTAGTTGGTATTGACTTACATGTCAATAATCATAATTTTTTGCTATTTTAAAATGTTTTTGTTCTTCATGTAGACTACAGATCTTATTCTGCTGAAGCCCTCTGGAGACACCTCACAGCTCGTCATGATTGGTTAAGCATTAACTTGTGGATCAGAGAGTTTCAGACCCAGGAGAGTCACACTTCACTTCAGCAGAACAAGTGGCCCCCTCTGACTGTCGATGTTATTGATCAGAATACTTGCTGCAACAGCTACATGAGGAATGAAATTTTAGATAAGCTGGCCAGGTATTGTGGCTGTGAAACTAAGCCCCAGGGCAGAATAAAAGGAAGAGCAATAAAAATAATGGTGTAGCTTTTCCTTTGAAATGCTGTAAATCCAGTGAGCATTGTTTCGTGTTGTTTTAATTTAAAGGGCGCTATTGTAGACTGGTTAGGAGCTCGACTGCCGACCAAAAGGTTGGCAGTTCGAATACACCAGCCGCTCCTTGGATACCATACGTGGCAGTTCTAGTCTGTCCTATAGGGTTGCTATGAATTGGAATCAACTCGAAGGCAGCAGGTTGGGTTATTGGTTTCGTATCGTAGACTGGGAGCCCTGGTGGTGACCGTGGTTAAGAGCTTGGTTGCTAACCAAAAGGTTGGCAGTTCAAATCCACCAGCCGCTTCTTTGAAACCTGCTGGGGCCCTTCTGCTCTGTCCTGTAGGGTCACTGTGAATCAGAATCGGCTTGACAGCAATGGGGTTTGTTTTGATTTTTTTTTTTTTTTTTTTCCCAATCGTAGACTGAGGAGCCCTAGTGGTATAGTGGTTAAGAGCTCAGCTGTTCACCCAAAGGTGGACAGTTCAAATCCACCAGCCACTCCTTGAAAACCAGATGGGGCACTTCTACTCTGTCCTATACGGTCACTGTGAGTTGGAATTGACTCAATGGCAATGGGTTTGGTTTAGTTTTTGGATTGTAGACTGAGATGTTAAAATCATACATATTAAACATCATATGGTTGTGAACAGGCTTTCAAATTCTATATATAGGTTCTTCCCGAAACATTTTATGTGCTTTGATGTAGAATGTTAAACTGTGAGGAAGGAGGGCTACAAGAAATCAGTGGCAAGGGCTCAGATGAAGATACCTTAGGATCCTGTAGTCATCCCCCCCCTTTCCGGTATCATCATTGTACTCATATGCTTGTGGCTTTGAAATTTAAACCAGTAACCAGTTGCCATCAAGTCATGTCCAACTCCTGGTGACCTCGTGTGTCAGAATGTGCTCCATAGGGTTTTTAATGGCTGATTTTTCAAAAATAGATGGCCAGGCCTTTCTTCTGAGGTGCCTCTGAGTGGACTTGATCTTCCAATCTTTCAGTTAGAATCCAGACATGTTAACTGTTCACACCACTCAGGGATTTCCTGAAATAAAGAGGACTGCTAAATTAAAAAATATGAGGAATAGCTCTTGAAATGATACGTGAAGATTTTAAACTTTTAATTCAATTCTGTTAGGTTAAACTGTATGAAGTTGTCATTTGTTTAGGGCAAAATGGTTGAATATCAGTAATTTCATAGGAGTCAACTTAATATATCTTCCTAAAGGAGTCCCTGGGTGGTGTAGACGACTAAAGCACTTGGCTGCTAACCAAAAGGTTGGGAGGTTCGAGTCCACCCGGAGGCATGTGGAAAGAAAGGCCTTGGTGATCTACTCCCGAAAAATCAGCCATTGAAAACCCTATAGAGTACAATTTTACTCTGACACACGTAGGGTCACCATGAGCTGGAATCAACAACAATGGCAACTGATTTTTAAGCTCTCGAAATAGTGTTAGGAAAGTTAATACCAGGTATGTTAATTTTTAAGTTGCTTAAACTTACTTCACATGTATATTTTATATTTATACTTACTGGAGAAGTATAACTGTACTGTCCTATCCAACTTAAAGATGTGGAGAGTGAGAGTCAGAAAAGTTAAAGCTTTACTCAGGCCAGTTGGTTATAGACTTGAATCCTTTAACCCTTGACTTTCTTTTGCCCCTTTCTTGTTTTTTGATGTGTGCGCTTGTTGCTATAAATTGACCTCTGAGCGCTGCCTTTGCTGTGTCCCAAAGGTTTTGGTATGATGTGTTTTCATTCTCATTTGATTCTAGTAATTTTTTTAATTTCGTCTTTGATTTCTTCTGTTGTTGTTGTTAGGTGCCGTTGAGTTGGTTCAGACTCGTAGTGACCCCATGCACAACAGAATGAAACATCGCCCGGTCCTGCGCCATCCTCACAATCACTGTTATGCTTGAGCCCATTGTTGCAGCCACTGTGTCAGTTCATCTCGTTGAGCGTCTTCCTCTTTTTCACTGACCCTCTACTTTACCAAGTGTAATGTCCTTCTGCAGGGACTGATCCCTCCTGATACCATGTCCAGAGTAGGTGAGACATAGTCTCGCCATCCTTGCTTCTAAGGAGCATTCGGGTTGTACTTCTTCTAAGACAGATTTGTTCATTCTTTTGGCAGCCCATGATATATTCAGTATTCTTCACCAACACCACAATTCAGAGTGTCAATTCTTCTTCATTTGTCCTTATTCATTGTCCAGCTTTCACATGCATGTGAGGCGATTGAAAACACCATGACTTGGATCAGGCGCACTTTAGTCCTCAAGGTGACATCTTTGGTTTTCAACACTTTATAGAAGCCTTTTGCAGCCCATTTGCCCAATGCAATGTGTCTTTTGATTTTTTTACTGTTACTTCCATGAGTGTTGATTGTGGATCCAAGTGAAATGAAATCCTTGACAGCCTCAATTTTTTCTCTATCATAATGTTGCTTATTGGTCCAGTGTGAGGGTTTTTGTTTTCTTTACATTGAGGCGTAATGCATACTGAAGGCTGTAGTCTTTGATCTTTATCAGTAAGTGCTTCAAGTCCTCTTCACTTTCAGCAAGCAAGGTTGTGTCATCTGCATATTGCAGGTGGTTAATGCGTCTTCCTCCAATCCTGATGCCCCGTTCTTCTTCATATAGTCCAGCTTCTCTGACTGTTTGCTCAGCATACAGATTGAATAGGTATGGAGAAAGGATACATCCGTGACGCACACCTTTCCTGACTTTAAACCTTGTTCTGTTCGAACGACTGCCTCTTGATCCATGTACAGGTTCCTCATGAGCACAATTAAGTGTTCCAGAATTCCCATTCTCTGCAATGTTATCCATCATTTGTTATGATGCACACAGTCAAATGCCTTAGCACAGTCAATAGAACACAGGTAAACATCTTTCTGATATTCTCTGCTTTCAGCCAGGATACATCTGACATCAGCAATGATACTCCTGGTTCCACGTCCTCTTCTAAATCCAGCTTGAATTTCTGGCAGTTCCCTGTCGATACACTGTTGCAGCTGCTTTTGAATGCTCTTCAGCAAAATTTGGCTTACATGTGATATTAATATATTGCTCGATAATTTCCACATTTGGTTGGATTACCTTTCTTGGGAATAGGCTTCAGCAGCACATATACTAAAATTATGAGCAATACAGAGAAGATTAGCTATGGCCTCTGTGCAAGGATGACACGCAAATTTGTGAAGCGTTACTTTCTTATATTACCCAGTGGATTTTAAGCAAGATGTTAATCAGTTTCCATGTTTTTGATTTTTTTCCTTGCTCTTCCTGTTATTAATGTCTGTTTTTATGGTGTAGTGATCAGAGAAGATGCTTTGTATTATCTCAGTGTTTTGGATTTTGTTGAGGATTGCTTTGTGGCCTAAGATGTGGTCTATTCTGGAGAATGTTCCATGTGCATTGGAAGAGAATGTATACTTTGCTGCTTTTGGATGGAGTGTTCTGTATATATCTGTGAGGTCAAGATGGTCATTTGTGGCCTTTAGATCTTCTGTATCTTTGCTGAATTTCTTTCTAGGTGTTCTGTCCTTTACCAGGAGTGGTGTGTTGAAGTCTTTTATTGTTGTGGAATTGTCAGTTTCTCTTTTTCATGCTGTTAGTTTGTTTTATGTATTTTGGAGCCCTGTCATTGGGTGCATAGATATTTATTATGGTTATGTCCTCATGGTAGATTGTCTCTTTAATCATTACATAATGTCCTTCTTTGTCTTTTATGGTGAATTTTCCCTTTCTATTTTATCTGAGAGTAAGTAATATTGCCACTCTTGTTCTTTTTTGATTGCTATTTGCTTCATATATTTTTTCATTCTTTGATTTTTAATATATTTGTGTCTTTGTGTCTAGGGTGTGTCTCTTGTAGACAGCATATTGCTGGGTTTTTTTTTTTTTAATCTATCTGCCACTCTTTTTTTCTTTACAGGTTCATTTAAGCCGTTTATATTCAGTGTGATTATAAATAGGTGTGAGTTTTTGCTGTCCTTTTGTAGTTTGGGTTTTTTTTTTTTTTTTTTTTTGGTGACGCCGACATATACTTTGTTCTTCTTAAACTTTCCTGTGCTGAGTTCCTTTTGTTTGTGATTTTTTTTCATTTCTTTTGTTATTGTAGATTTTGTTTACTGAGACTTTGTTTTTCTTCTTTATTTTGATGAGTACATTTGTTAACTTTCTTTGTGGTTACCTTGAAGTTGATGCTTATCTTCCTAAGTTTGAACCAGTTCTTTATTACTTGATATTGTCTTGACTTCCTCTCCATTGGAAAGTTCTATGCCTACACTGTGTAGTCTCCCTTTTATTGTTCTGATGTTGTCATTTACAGATTGATGTTTCTAGTTCCCTGTTTTGAATCTTTTAGTTTTGTTTTATCCTTGAGAATTCATTACCTAGGTCGGTATTTGGCTGACACTGACCTGTGTTCTAGATACAGGTTGTTGTCTGATGTTGTTGGTTCTCCAACCAAAAGACTCCATCTAATAGTTCTTGTAAGTTTGGTCTGGTATTTACAAATTCTTTTAATTTTTGTTTATCTGGAAATATGCTAATTTTGCTATCATATTTGAGAGAGAGTTTTGCAGGATATGTTATTCTTGGTTGGCAGTTTTTTTCTTTCAAGGTTTTATATATACCCTCCTGTTGCCTTCTTGCCTGCATGGTTTCTGCCAGGTAATCAGAGCTTAGTCTTATTGTGTTCCCTTTGTATGTGATTTTTTGTTTTTCTCGAGCTGCTCTCAGGATTCTTTCTTCATCTTTGGTGAGTGTAATTATATGTCTTGGTGACTTTCTTCCTGAAGTCTATCCTATATGGGGTTCGTTGAGCTTCTTAGATGGTCAGCTTTTCATCTTTCATGATACTAAAGATGTTTTCTGTCGGCAAATCTTCAGTGATCTCCTCTGTTTTCTATTTTCTCCCCGTTTTGGAACTCTAATCACGTGCAAATTTTTGCTGTTTATTGTATCCCACGTAGTTCTTAGGTTTTCTTCATTTTTCTTCATTCTTATCTGATTTTTCCTCAAAGTGGCATCCATGGATTTGTCTTCAGTTTCACTATTCTGTCTTCCATTGTTTGCAAATTTGTTCCTAAAACCTTCTGTTGCATTGTCCATTTCTGAAATTTTGTTTTTGTTTTGGATTTCTAATTGCTGTTGTATGATTTCTAATTGTTTATTTATTTTGATATTTTGTTCTTGTATTATTTTTCTGAATTCCTCTATTGCTTTGTCTGTGTTTTCCTTGCTTTTGGCTGTTTTGGTTGGGTTTTGTCTGTATTTTCCATGATTTTGTCTGCATTTTCCTTAATTTCTTTCCTCCTAATTTCTTGGAGAGCCCTAAATATTAGACTTTTGAATTCCCTACCAGGTAGTTATACTGCCTTTTCTCCTTCTGCCAGAAGGTCAACTGGTGCTTTATTATGGTCACTTACTGGAGCCATCTTGTCCTGTTTTTTTGTTTTGATATTGTCTGCTGTCTCCAAGAGAGACATTCAGGTATTATTTTCTTTATTAATTTAGGTTTGTTTGTTTCATCCTGCTTTTTTGTTTGGTTATGTCTGGGTGGGTGGGCCGGGCATGCTTTGTTGCTTACTCATCTGTGGGCACAATAGTTTTCACCACCTTGTCCAGGTGTGCAGGGCATCTGTGGGCACGATAGTTCTCACCACCTTGTCCGGGTGTGCAGGGCCAGCATTCAGCTATGGTACAGCAGGGCAGGTCCAGCGGGGGGGAAGGGATGGAGATGGGTCGTTTGTCTGCAGCGTGAACAGGGCTGGGGGCTGCAGCAGGGCTGTGGTGGTTGGTGGGGGGAGTGTCCCAAGCTGGTGGGAGGGGCCTGGGGTTTGGGCCAGATCCCCACCAGGCCAAGGCAGGCGGTGATAACCCCTTTCTATCCACTGTTGTTTCTATTGCACTAAATGGTCTTCTTGTTTACTAAAAGTTTATCGTACATTACAAAATATTTTGCTTAGTATTTGGTTGTTTAAAAGCCAATATATGGTTTAACATAAGTTATGAAATTAATGAATTAATAAAATCTACATGAACAGATTAAAGGAAAAAAATCATACTATCCTGATAGATGCCGAAAATGTATTTGATAAATTCAAATCCATTTACGATAACTCTTAGCCCACTAAGAATAGATGGGAACTCCTTTAACTTGAAAAGGGGTGTCTAAAAAAATCCTTCCAGCCAACATCATACTTAATAATGAAACATCACAAGCATTCTCTTTGAGAATTAGAACAAGACAAGAATGCCTGCTATCAATTCTTCCCAAAGAAAAAGATATCTATTGATCTTTAGATACAACACAATCTCAATAAAAATTCCAGCAGATTTTTTATGGATTTTGACAGGCTGATTCTAAAGGTATATATGGAAATGCAAAGGATCAAGAAGAGCCCTGAGAAAGAAGAACTTACCTACTGGATATCAAAGCTTATTTTAAAGCTGTAATAATTAAGACAGTGGGAGTTACTGGTGCAGGGGATAGACAAATAGACCAGGAGAGCAGAAGAATGAGCATACTAACAGACATATACATGTGTGAGGGAGCCCTGTGGTGCAGTGGTTAAAGCACTCAGCTGCCAACCAAAAAGTTGGCAGTTCAAACCCACCAGCCTCTCTGCAGGAGAAAGATGTGGCAGTCTGCAGTCTGCTTCCATGAAGATTTACTGCCTTGGAAACCCTATGGGGCAGGTCTACTCTGTCTCATAGGGTCACTATGAGTCAGAATTGACTCAACAGCAGTGGGTTTTTTTTCTGGTTATACATGTGTGCTCAGTTTATATTTGACAAAGATGGCACTGCAGAAGAGTGAGGAAAGAATGGTCTTTTCAATAAACGAGGAGTGGGTAATTGAATAGATACGGGGGCAGGAAATGAAATTGAATCTCCTACCTTATATCATGCGCAAAATCAATTCCAGGTACAGTAGATTTGAAAACCTAAACGTGAAATGTAAAACTGTAAAGCTTTCGGACGATGTTATAGGATAACATCTTTGTGACCTTGGGAGTAGGTCACACCTTCTTAAACAGGCCTGAAGGGGCAAGGGGAGAGTTAGGACCCTAAATGGAGGGTGTCAGCCAGCCTGGGGTAACCCAGCATAGAGAGCCAGGGGATAAACACCCCATCCTCCCTTTTCCCTGATCCCCACAAGGAGCCTGAGGGTGCTGGGGTCTCCTGGTGCAGCTCGTAGAGGTGAACCTCCAGGGACAGCAGGGTGGTGAGGAGTGGAGCTTGTATCTGGAGAGGAAAGATACTTAGCACAAATAGATGTTTCATCAGAGAGACACAAATGGCCAATGAATGTATGAAAAGATGTTCTTCCTCATTAATAATCACGGAATGCAAATTTATTTCACAAAAATCTAGGAACAACCAAAAGTAGAATGGATAAATAAAATGTAGTTTATCGTACAGTGGAATACTAAATAACAATGAAAGTGAACAACCTGTAGCCACGTGTCAACATGGATAATTACACAGTGTTGAGCAGAAGAAACAAGGCAAAGAACAGTATATCCAGAATATTCCATTTATGTATGAAGTCCAAGTAGGCGAAACCAAACAGTATATTGTTTGGGATTATATATATGGATGATAAAACTAAATAAAAGTAAGGGAATGATTATCACAAAACTCAGTTACCTCTAGGGGAAGTGAAGGACGTGCAGTGGGGGAGGAATACACCCCCCCAAAAAAAACCCATTGCTGTCGAGTGAATTCCAACTCATAGCTACCCTGTAGGACAGAGTAGAATTACCCCACAGGGTTTCCAAGTTTGTAAGTCTTTACAGAAGCAGACTGCCACATTTTGACAGAGCAGCACGTGGGTTTGAATGGCTGACCTTTTGGTTAGCAGCCAAATGCTTTAACCACCATGCTACCAGGGCTCCTTGAGAGATACACAAAGGGTATAATGTTCTGTTTTTTTTAATATGGATGGCAGTTACATGGTGTTTCTTTAAACCCTACGTATATATTTTGTATACCCTTTTGTATGGTATGTGTGATTTATTTAACAGTAAAAAGAAAATAATTAAAAAGTATTAATTTAAATGAGAGGTTCTATTCGTTTTTATAGTTAGTCTATTGGAATTATTATGCTTTAGTTTCTTAATGATTTTGTTTGGATATTTTGGTGAATTTTTCAGTGCTCAGAGTATCTAGCTTCAAGAGCTAACTACTGTTTCCTTACTGAGTTGTACAGTTCCAATCAAAAACAAATATAGATAGCTTAGTTTAGGGTGTTGAAATATTGAAGATAGCTTAAGATTCTTATTACTACTTTTAAATACTCAAAGGGTTTAGAAACCTTTGTTGGAAACTAGCAAAATGCATGTGTCAGAACCTGTCCGTAGAGTGAGAATTGGAAGCCTTCGTTTGTAAACACTGATTTTTAAGTAGTTGAGATGTACACAATGGAGATGATTTGGTCTGCTCTGAACCAGCAACTTCTTAACCTACCGTTCCTTAAATCTGCCCAACAGGAATGGAGTTTTTCTTGCATCAGAACTGGGAGACTTTGACCTCTTCCTCCTAAGACTGAGCCGTATTGGGGGTGTGATGCAAAACACCCTCCCCGTTCAAAACTACAGGACCAAAGAAGGTTGGGATTTCCATTCTCACTTCATTCTCTATTGTTTGGAACACAATCTGCAGCATCTTCTTTATGTCTACCTCGACTTTTACAAGTGAGTATTGAGAACAGAGTTATCCTTGAACAAGTTTTGCACATGTCCTTTTTCCAGACTACTTTTGAATGGGACTTTTAGGAAAATAGTAAGCATCCATATGAGGAATACAGATCTTTTTGAAGTAGTCTCCCCCGCCCTCACACTTCGTACCTCTTTTAGTTGAAAGCTGTGTTCAGCTAAATGCTTATGACATGGTTTTCAGTTATGTTAATCCTGTAACATCGATGTTAACCTTTTAAATAACTAGAGAACAGAATAAAATGAAAGAAGTGCTTTGAAAGTTTAAAAGAGAAGAGAATTCTAAAGGTTCAGTTGGAGTCCTTTGATCACTTTCATTATCCAGAGAGTGTAAACTACTTTGATTTCATAGCCCCTACAAGTTGTTTTGAGCCCTGGTGGTGCAGTGGTTAAGAGCTCGGCTGCTAACCAAAAGGTTAGCAGTTTGAATGCACCAGCCACTCCTTGGAAACTATATGGGGGTAGTTCTACTCTGTCCTATAGGGTCGCTACGAGTCAGAATCGACTCAATGGCAACGAATTTGGTTTTGGTTTACAAATTGTTTTAGATATAGTATAAATTTTATATATATAAACATCAGTATATACCTAGTATCAACCTGCAGAATCCTGTCTGAGACCAATGGTGACTGCTATTGGGTCAGTAATAATAATAATAATAACAGTAGTCTCTAATATACAGGGGCCCTGGTGGCACAGTGGTTAAGAGCTATGGCAAGCTACAGCTCCTAAACAAAAGTCTGGCAGTTTGAATCCACGATTCGCTCCTTGGAAACTGTATGGGGCAGTTCTACTCTGTCCTAAAAGTTCGCTGTAAGTTGGAATCAACTTGGGTTCCACTCCCACCCCACCCCTGTGTATGAGTGCTTACAGTGTTCCTGGCACTGAGCTTAAGTGCTTTACATGCCTTATCTCAATTTAGTCTTTACAAAAATCCTATGGGATTTTACATCTCCGTCTCCATTTCACAGATGAGCACACTAAGGCTTCAAGAGAGACTAAGTATAGCTGATTCTCATTATTTGTGTAGTTAAGTTCTATAAGGTTGCCGTGAACAGTGAATTAGCGAATATGGAAGCACTGCTCCTAGGATAAATACTGGGTTAAGTTCCTGAGATCCTCTGGTCACAACATTTTAATCAACTGATCAATACGTGACTGTGTTTTATGTGTGTTTCTATTTCAAGACACCTTATTTAATGTATATTGTTGATTCATTAACTTGAATGCACAGCCAGCAACACTCTTAACTCATGCTTGAAGGAAACTTACCTAACACACACATTTTCTCTGTAAGGCACCTTACAGCCTTCTTATAGTTAGGAACACCGGACAGTACTTTAGCACTATGCTTAGGGGCCATTTTAAACAATGAAATCACCAACAAAAAGCACAAAAATGCAAAAAATCTGGCACAAGATACACTGCAGAAAGAACACTTGTTTACAGTCTGAGGGCTGACACAAGAAGGCAGAGCTTCAGCTTGTTCAGCCTCAGCTGGGAACACATGCATTGGGTGACTCAGCTTTTCACCGCTCTGCGTATCCACTAATGACTATGATCGCAACAAGTATTGATTTTGGGATTACAGATAAATGTTAGTGAGTAGGCAAATTCACAAATACAGAATCTGGGAATAATGAGGATCAACTGTCTCTTGCTTAAGGCACACAGCTGATAAGTGTCAGGGCCAGATTTAATTCTTCTATTTGATTCTACAGCCCACATTCACTCACTGATAGAGAACACTTTATTTTGTATAGTGAAGACGAGGAGTTGGAACAAAGGCTATATTTCTGGCTCACATCATTGAGGCTTACTTAGACACAGAATGCTTTCCCCAAAGCTCCTGGTAAGAGAACAGATTTAAAAACCGTATTTTCAGAGGACCTATTTTGAGCCGTAACTGCTCAGTCCTAGCCTCTCTATAGTTATATAGAAGTTTTTTAAAACCTCTTTTAAGTTTGAAAGTGCTATAAAGTCCTTGTTGTAAAATACAAAGTACCTTAAAATGCAAGATACTCGTTAATCTTATACAGAGTTGGTAAAATTTCATCATGGTTTTAGAAGGTTAGGCATCTTGGTAGTAAATACATTTTAAGTAATATCTGTGTAAAATTTTCTCTATTTCCATATCAGAAGGAATATGTAAAACACAACACAAGAGTGGGAGTATTTTGTATTATATGTACTTTTAAATCCAAGCCTCCATTTTTTTATGCTAGTTATCACCTGAGCGAATAGAGTTATAACTGTCGTATTCTGTATGTTAATCAGTTTATTTTTTGTTTTATATACAGACTTAGTCCTTCAAATTGTCCCTTTTTGGAAAAAAAAGAATTACATGAAGCTCACCCCTGGTTTGAATTTTTAGTTCAGTGTCGACAAGTTTCCAGTAATTTAACAGGTATGGGTGTACTGTATTACACACAAAAACTTTTCTTTTGATAAATAACTGGTGTGTTGAATGGTATTTAACTTGTCCACTCTTTAAATAAATCATTTGGCTTTAGTCGAATATCTGATTATAAGCTAGGCTCACATTATTTAAGAAGCAGATTAGTTTTGTGCAGAAGACCAAAAATGTTAGCTTGTTTCCAGCCAAGAAAAGCCAGATGTGGAGTGGAGAGCTTATGTGGTTATGTCTCGTCCCCCACCTCTGCCTCCTGCTCTGTTCTCTTTGGATTTCTCCTTTCCACCCGTTTATCACAGTTGAATTCCTGCTCTCTGGTAGACTGACACCTTATGAACAAATAGCCTGTCTTCCAGGTGTCTGCTCCGAGTCTTTCGTAAGGAGCTCCGGATGGAGTGAAAAGAAATACACAGTGTGGGGGGTGATTATTTGGCATAGATGATAACATGGCATCTAATTACTATTTTAATTTGCATTTCTTATTGCTGTTGTTGTTGTGTGCCACTGAGTCAATTCTAATCCGTAGCAACCCCATAGAACAGAGTAGAACGGCCCCACAGGGTTTCATAGGCTGTAATCTTTACAGGCAACCACTTGTCTGTCAGTTTGTTGTACTGTGGGGGCTGGCATGTTGCTGTGATGCGGGAAGCTATGCCACTGGTATTTCAAATGCCAGCAGGGTCACCCATGGTGGACAGGTTTCAGTGGAGCTTTCAGACTAAGACAAACTGGGAAGAAGGACCTGGCGATCTACTTCTCAAAAAATTGACCACTGAAAAGCTTATGAATAGCAGGGAACATTGTCTAATATAATGTTGGAAGATGAGCCCCTCAGGTTGGAAGGCACTCAAAATATGACTGAGGAAGAGCTGCCTCCTCAAAGTAGAGTCGATCTTAATGATGTAGATGGAGTAAAGCTTTTGGGACCTTCCTTTGCTGATGTGACACAACTCAAAATGGGAAGAAACAGCTGCAAATGTCCATTAATAACTGGAGAATGCACAAAGCATGAATCAAATTGGAAGTTGTCAAAAATGAAATGGAACGCTTGAAGATCGATATCCTAGGCATTAATGACCTAAAATGCACTGGTATTGGCCATTTTGAATTGTACAATCTTACGGTCTACTATGCTGGGAATGACAAATTGAACGGTTTCGCATTCATTATAAAAAAAATTCAAGATCTGTCCTGAAGTACTGTGCTATCAGTGTTAAAATAATACCCATATGCCAGTTAATACGACTGTTCACATTTATGTACTAACCACTAATGCCAAAGATGAAGAAATTGAAGACTTTTTACCAACTTCTGCAGTCTGAAATTGATCAAACATGCAGTCGAGATGCATTGATAATTACTAGTGATTGGAATGTAAAAGTTGGAAACAAAGAAGGATCAGAAGTTGGAAAATATGGCCTGGGTGATAGAAACAATGCCAGAGATCACATGATAGAATTTTGCAAGACCAATGACTTCTTCATTGGAAATGACCTTTTTTCAACAACATAGATGACAACTATATACATGGATCTCACTGAGTGAAATAACAGAAGAATCAAATCAGCTACACCTGTGGAAAAGAGACGATGGAGAAGCTCAATATCATCCATCAGAACAAGGCCAAGGACCACCTGTGAAGCAGACCATCAGTTGCTCATAGGAAAGTTGAAGTTGAAACTGAAGAAAATTAAGCAAGTCCATGACAGCCTAAGTACGACCTTGAGTATATCCCACCTGAATTTAGAGACCATCTCAAGAATAGATTTGACACATCGAACGCTAATGAGTTGTAGAATGATGTCAAGCACATCATACATGAAGAAAGCAAGGTCATTAAAAAAACAGGAACGAAAGAAAAGACCAAAATGGATGTCAGAAGAGACTCAAACTTGCCCTTGAACGTAGAGTAGCTAAAGTGAGTGGAAGAAATGAAGTAAAAGAACTGAAGATTTCAAAGGGCGGCTCGAGAAGACAAAGTAAAGTATTATAATAAAGTGTGCAGAGAGCTGGAGTTAGAAAACCAAGAGGGAAGAACATGCTCAACATTTCTCAAGCTGAAAGAACTAAGGAAAAATTCAAGCCTGTAGTTGCAATATTGAAGGATTCTCTGGGCAAAATATCGAATGACTCAGGAAGCATCAAAAGAAGATGGAAGGAATATATAGAGTCACTGTACCAAAAAGAATTGGTCAACAGTTAGACATTTCAGGGGGTAGCATATGAACGAGAACCAATTTTTTTTTTTTTCCCCTAGGTAAGTGATCTGGCATTTTGTGCAATGTATTGTCTGTTCCATAACATGACAGTACTCATCAAAGGGCTTTGTCTTAGGCTGGGTTCTCTAGAGAAGCAAAACCAGTAAAGCATATAAATATATGTAGAGAGAGATTTATACTAAGGAAGTGGCTCATGTGACTGTAGAAGCTGGAACGTGAGTTAGGCTGGAGGCTTCTAGATTCCGTAGCCACAGGGGCTGGTGAACTCAAGATCGGCAAGTCAGGCAGCAAGACTGGCTCACGGGCTGCGAAGACCAATGCATCCCAAGGTCGGCAGGCAGGATGGTAGGTAAGCTGCTAGCTGAAGTCCCAAGAACCAGAGGTCGGACGAACAGAAGCCAGCTGCAGAGTCCAGTGTGAGAAAAGCCCATGAGCTTTACCAGAAATTTCGCTTTTGTTGGATACAGGCCACACCCCAAGGGAACTCCCTTTCCACTGACTGGCTACTCACAGCAGATCACATCATGGAGGTGATCACATCATTATACAACTGCCAAACGACATCATCACTGCCAAACCACTGAGAATCATGGCCCAGCCAAGTTGACACTCAACCTTAACGATCACAGTCCAACCCTTGTCAACTTGGCACCTATACTCATCTCCTTACACCATACATATTCTCTGAATAAAGACAATTATAAAGTCATACTTGTGCCTAACAGAATACAACTAACACATGTAAAACCGAAAACACACTAGCCCTGTTTACGTCTTATATTTTATAAATGAAGAAAACAAAATTATTTGATGCACACATATAAGGCAGAAATAAACAATTACAGCCCTCGTTTCTGTAGCTGGTCATGTGGCTGTAACTGGTATTTAGAACTACCTTCTTCCAACACCCATTCCATATTCCCTTTGCTCTCAGCAAGCACTTCAGCTGGTTGTGGTTCCTTGCCTGGTGGGGTGACCCAAACCTTCATTTCTGAAGGGTCTGGGCCATTAGTAGTCATGTCGGAATTGGGTTGCTGTCGTTTTCCATTGACTTTAATCACAGGGCATGGTGGCACTAAGATGCACCCCAAGGGATCACCTGCATTCCAGACATATTCTTCTTTACCTCCATTATGTAATATCAGTCCAGTTTCCTCTTGGTAATCAGAATCAGTCACACCAGCCAGTATGGTAACTCCCTTCCTTGCCTATTGATCCAGAGGCATAAGGAGCCCAAAGTGGCCAGGTAGAACCAAGGGTATTGAAGGAAGAAATCCAAACTGCACTGAAGGTATTGCCAAAAAACAAGGCTACAGGAATGGATGGAATACTAATTGAGATGTTTCAACAAACAGATGCAGTGCTGGAATTGCTTACTCATCTATGCTAAGAAATTTGGAAGACAGCTACCTGACCAACTGACTGGAAGCGATCCATCTTTGTGCCCATTCCAAAGAAAGGTGAGCCAACGGAATGCAGAAATTATTGAACTATACCATTAATACCACACACGAGTAAAATTTTGCCGAAGATCATTCAAAAATGGTTGCAGCAGTACATTGACAGGGAACTGCCAGAAGTTCAAGCTGGATTCAGAAGAGGACGTGGAACGAGGGATATCATTGCTGATGTCAGATGGATGTTGGCTGAAACCAGAGAATACCAGGAAGATGTTTACCTGTGTTTTATTGATTACACAAAGGCATTCAACTGTGTGGATCATAAATTATTGCGAAGAATGGGAATTCCAGAACACTTAATTGTGCTCATGAGGACCCTGTACAGTGAGGCAGTGGTTCAGACAGAACAAGGGAATGCTGCATGGCTTAAAATCAGGAAAGGTGTGCGTCAGTGTTGTATCCTTTCACCATATTTATTCAATCTGTATGCTAGCAAATAATCTGAGAAGCTGGACCGTATGAAAAAGAATGAAACATCAGGATTGGAGGAACACTCGTTAACAACCTATGATATGCAGATGATACCACTTTGTTGAAAGTGAAGAGGACTTGAAGCACTTACTGATGCAGATCAAAGACCACAGCCTTCACTATGGATTACACCTCAACATCAAGAAAACAAAAGTCCTCACAATTGGACCAGTAAGCAACATCGTGATAAACAGAGAAAATATTGAGGTCAAGGATTTCATTTTATTTGGATCCACAATCAGTGCCTATGGAAGCAGCAGTCAAGAAATCAAACAACGTATTAAATTGGGCAAATCTGCTGCAAAAGATGTCTTTAAAGTGTTAAAAAGCAAAGATGTCACTTTGAAGACTAAGGTGCGCCCAACCCAATCTGTAGTATTTTCATTCGCCTCATATGCATGTGAAAGCTAGACAATGAATAAGGAAGACCAAATAAGAATTGATGCATTTGAATAATGGTGTTGGTGGGGAATATTGAATATACCATGGACTGCCAGAAGAACGAACAAATCTGTCTTGGAAGTACAGCCAGAATGCTCCTTAGAAGTGAAGATGGCGAGACTTTGTCTCACGTACTTCGGACATGTTATCAGGAGGGATCGGTCCCTGGAGAAGGATATCATGCTTGGTAAAGTATAGAGGGTCAGCAAGAAAAGGAAGACCCTCAACGAAATGGATTGACACAGTGAGTGCAACAGTGGGCTCAGACATAGCAGTGATTGTGAGGATGGCACAGGACCAGGCAGTGTTTCATTCTGTTATCCTTAGAGTCGCTATGAGTCAGAACTGACTCACAGCACTTAACAACACAACAGTCTTTATGGTAGCAGATTACCAGGTCTTTAAATCCTGCAGAGCCGCTGATGAGTTTGAACTGCTTACCTTTCTGTTAGCAGCCGAGCACTCAACCATTGCACCACCAGGGCTCCTTTTTTTATTGCTAGTGAATTATATATTTTTATGTGTCAAACATTTTTGTCTTTATTTCCTCTTTTGTAAATTGGTTACTTGTTTCTTTTGCCCACTTATCAGTTGAAGTCAGCGTTTTTGATGTTGAAGACATCAGTCTTTAGGTTGCGCTTGTAATTACTTTCCCTAGTTTGTCGTTACCTTTCAGTTTTCTTTAAGTTTTTATTTTTATGTAGACAGATCTTTCATCCTTCCTTTTGTGATGCTTTCCCATTGTTTTTAAACTTAGAGTTAAATATTTCTCTGGATAGAGTTAAAAATTTTCTTTCTTAGAATTATATAATTCTTAATTTAATATTTATCCCTCTTAAGGAGAAAAACATACTCTTTTATTTTCCAGATCCCAAAATGATCTTCCAGGCTAGCCTTGCAAATGCTCAGATGCTGATTCCTAGCAATCAGGCCAGCATCAGCAGTATGCTGCTGGAAGGACATACCCTCCTGGCCCTGGCTACTACAATGTATGCCCCTGGGGGTGTCGGCCAGGTATGGACTTCACTTCACCTATGGGGTTAACTAGGACTGACTTTGAATTTAGCAGAAATATCTATGGACTGTCTAGATCTCAGTTGATAGTAGAATGTAACTACTTTCAGGTATTTCAGTAGCTTAAAAAACATAAAAAATGGGTGAATTTGAAAAGTTGTTTCATACCCTCTAAGTTATGAGGGAGCTAATAGGTTAGACAGAGCCTTTTCCCTTTAGTTGTTTTCTAACAGTCTAGGTTTGTTTTAGGATAGAATCAGTACCTGACTGCTTCTGAGAGGAAGTCTGCTCTAGATCTGTGGTTTGGGAATTATTCTCTACTGCTTGTCCTCTGAGGTAAAAAGGAAATTATTATCTTTAGCTGCCCTTGTAAACTCTTTTGAGGGACCCAGAGGAAATTTTCCCACCTTTGCTTTTTGAAAGTGTAGTATGCCTGGTTAGAGGAAACTTTAAGAATGCTACTAGACATCTTATCTTCAAAATTTCTACTGACGCCAGCTTAATTTTATACCACTTCTTTTAGATGGTTGCAGTTTATCTTAAATTATATGGTTGAGCTATTTAACTTCTCTGCTTTTGATCACTTGTCAAAAGTTAGAATCATAGAATAACTTGGAACGACCTAGGAGTCGTCTAGTCTAATAGTTTTCAAACATTATAGTAGCAGAACCTTTTCAAACAGTTTATCCACATACAGTTTGAAAACCACTGAGCTAGCTCACTGATTTCCTCAACGAGATAGATTGACACAGTGGCTGAAACAATGGATTGAAGCGTAACAACGATTGTGAGGATGGCACAGGACCGGTCAGTGTTTCATTCTGTTGTACGTAGGGTTGCTATGAGTCAGAACTGACTCGACAGCACCTAATAATAAATAGTAATAGCTCAACTTTCTAGTTTTGTAGGTGAGGAAACTGAGGCCTGATATTAATTATCTAGTACAAAGTAACACACTAGTTCATTTTAGAACCAAGACTACTACAATTGGCTTCTGACTTGCCCAGTGCTGTTTTCACTACCTCATAACTATCTGCAAGTCAATCTTGTTTCTCAGGGTTCCTGTGAAAAAAGGACTTACTTTGAGAAAGGAAAAGCATTGCTCTGAACTCTGTTGTCTTTTTACTTAGGTTGTTCAGAATGAAGAAAATGAGAACTGTTTGAAGAAAGTGGATCCCCAACTCCTGAAGATGGCGTTAATGCCTTACCCCAAGCTGAAAGCTGCTCTGTTTCCACAGAACACTGCCCCTAATATCCTGCCACACGATATCACACTCTACCACCTTATCCAGGTACAGAATTTCGGTGGTCTGTGTATCAGTCAGGGGTTAGCCAGGTAAACAGAAACCACGTTCGATCTTTCAGATGGAGGGAATTTAATTCTAGGAAATTGCTTCCAGAGAGTGATAGAAGAGTGGAGAAACCAAACACGCAATGATGAGACAACCCAGATATTAGCAAAGAAGAAAGTAATCAACACCTCTAAGGCGGGGAGAACACTGCAAGAAAGTGTTAGCATCCCAGAAGCTGGAGCCATCTTCTGGGAGCTGACTCTCAACATGACTGCCACTGGGAGCTGGGAATATACGGGATGGGGCTAGGACCTTGGAGGAGATGCCCCAGAAAACAGAGAAAGAGGAGAAAAATTAACCTGGCTTCTCCTCTCCTCCCCCCTTTAATCTCTCACCTGTGTCTCTCATGGCTAAACCTACCAGATAGCCAACGAATGGGTGAGGGAGCTTGGGAAATGCAGTTCCTGGCAGTCCAGAGCAGAGCAGGGAAGGGTAGGAGATGGAGCTGAGAGCAGACAGATGGTTGACCAGCAGGCCTGTCTGCTGCTTCCAAAGGCCACTCCACTCCAGCACTTAGAGCTTCTAGCCATCTCTTTTCGGTGCATCAGGGCCATTTGTTAAAATCCACACTTAACTTTTTCAGGACAAAGACTCCTTTAAGAATGTGACAGAAGTTAAGAGCCTTTTGATTTCAAAACCATTTGTAAAACCCATTTCATATTATAATTGATGTTGCTTCTACCAAAAAAGAGTGCACTTTGCAGGCACAGATTGAAGTAAGGAGGGCCTTTAAAAGGAATAGAGCCAAGTGAATACAGAAGGGTGCCTCATACATTCTTTTTTGTTTTTAGCTGTGTGCAGAGAATTTTTATCTGGAAAGATAAAGGAAACAGACTACCTCCTAAGTCCTTTCATAAAACTTTGTTTACTTATTTAGAATCGATTAACTTTTAACTCTGATTTTACTTTCCCCCTTTTTCAGTCATTATTGCCCTTTGATCCCAGCAGATTGTTTGGCTGGCAGTCTGCCAACACACTAGCTATAGGAGGTAAGTTATTAGAGGTACTTCTTGTTTTGGAGGCTTTCAGCATTGTTGACAGTATAAGTTAATTTATATAAAGCCAATCCAGTTTTTGCGTTGCTTTCCATTTTAAAAATAAAGGTACGTTCTAATGGAAAACATTTTCCAGAAGACAGAATTGAAAACATATTGTGACTTAATCATTGTAGTAGGTCACTAGTACTGTCCTTGCTGGGAAGTGTAATGTGTACCTATCTGCTTCTATTTCTCCCTTCCCCAAATCCTTTTTGTTTGTAGTACAGTATGATAAAGATTAAGAGTATAGGTGATGGCATTAGAGAGATCCTGGCCGTACATGCAGTAGTAGTCTGACCTTGGGCAGGTGATTTATTCCCTGTAAAATAAGGTTAATAAGTGTTCACCTCTCACGTTGCTGTGACAATGGAAGGAGGAGGCATATGAAAGCTCACACAGTTCCTAGCACACAGTCAGCACCCTCACAGTCCTAGCACGCGGTGAGCACCCTCACAGTTCCTAGCGCACAGTAAGCGCCCTCATGGTCCCCAGCACGTGGTCAGCGCCCTCACCATCCTAGCACGCCGTGAGCACCCTCGCGGTCCCCAGCACTCGGTAAGCACTAGATACAGACACCATGCTGTCCTCTGTAGACCACAGAAATCTCTGATTTTGAGCCGTTCTTAAATTCTGCTTTTTCTGTTTCTCTTTTAGAGTTAGCCTTTGATAGCATTTTACCAGTGGTGCCTCTGCCTATGTTACTATAAATTTGAGGCTTCAAATTAGCACTTCGCACATAGTATGTACCCCATATATATTTATTGACATACATAAAAATGAATTTCCTAATGTATCAGTTTTTTAAGTTCAAGTTTTGGAATATTGAATTTATCTAGTGCCCAGAGCCCAGTGTAGTGCCAGGCCAGTAATAGCTGTTGAGTAAACATTTGGTGAGTGACTGATGAATAAAGTAGTGTTTACTACAGTTTCAAAGGCAAATCTGCTTTTAATCTCAGTGAAGTCACTCGGGCAGGCAGAATGCCCTGTCCTGTCCCAGTGACCCCCAACTCCACCTTTAGCACCTTGGCCACCTGTGGGAGACCAAGCACTCCACAAGGTACCAGGGGAAACGGAAGTTGAGGGCACATCCCTTGCCTGGTTTTTAGACATTTAAAATATCTTTAAGAAAAAAAAAAAAAATGCAGTTATTATCATGAAAACATAATACAGATTTAGAAAATTAGAGAGTTGTATTTAATTAGAATGGTTACCTGTTTTTTCATACGATTTTACTCCTGAAAGGGGATGTCAGAATACTGCATGGTGACTTTGCCTCTGTGGCAGGCCAGAGTAGGATTTCCCTTCAGGTAGAATTTTCTCTTACACACGTGCTCCACACCAGGGCCCAGCCTGCTGAAAAATCAAGGTCTTATTTGAATAGAAACCTCAGATTTGCTGGTTCAGCATCTGGCAGTGCTGTATATACTGCAACTTGTCAGCAGATAATGAACGAATAAATCGTTTTATATGTAATTGTGTTACTGAGGACACTCTGATCTCACAAAGAAGGCGTGTGACAGTTTCTTAATGTCAGTGGGATGTACTTTTAAGTAATAACTTTGTAAACTGACAGACTCTAAGGTCTTTAGTTCTTTTTATAGAAACCAAGTCACAGTGTGAAAAGGGGTTGGAATTCCAGGGGAACGTAAAGCTGTACTTCAGAAATAAGCTTTAAACTTTGAAAATAAGAGCACATGCTTTATTTTCCAGAACTGGTTCTTTAACAGTTCAGATAAATTATTTTATCACATTTTTTTTCATAGGGTAGTAAGTGGTTAAGAGGCAGTTAAAGATTAGGGTTTGACAGGAGTGGTTATTTCATACTAATTACTCACATCCAAATATTTCTGGCTTTGAATTTGTCTAAAAAGAAAATACGTATTTTCTGATATTCTCTTGGACATAAAGAAGCTTTAAACTGAGCTACGTGCTGGTCTGCCATCATTGCTATGAATACAACATCAGAAAATACTACTAACGATCAAAGGATTGTGGGAGAGTATTAATATGGAGTAAATGATTTCTCAGTAATCATCACTATTATCTGTTGGTACAGTGAGTTGGCCTTGGTGAATAGAGGACTCATATAGTATGTTAAAGAAAGAATTTCATTTCATAATGAGCTACATGAATGAATTGAAAAGCTTCTTTTGTAGATCATTAGCCATTTAGCAGAGAGTTGTAACTAAAGAGTTATTGGTTATTTCCATTGCAAACTTAAAGGATCATCAAATAGAGAATTAAACATCTAAAATTTTTAGTAAATTCAGTGGAGGAACAAAGCACAGTTTGTGAGTTTTTATGCAGCACCTCAGGTGTACATTTTTGTATAAAATGATGACTACTTTTATACATTGAAGTAAAATAAAATTGTTACATTTTGGTAGGTTTAAGGAGCCCTGGTGGTGCAGTGGTTAAAGCACTTTGCTGCTAACCAAAAGGTCGGTGGTTCAAACCCACAAGTGGCTCCACAGGAGAAAGATACGGCAGCCTGCTTCTGTAAAGATTACAGCCTTGGAAACCTTATGGGGCAGTTCTGCTCAGTCCTATAGGGTCACTATGAATCGGAACTGCCTTAACAGCAATGGATTTGGGTTTGGTTTTGGTAGATTGAAAGTGTTATGTGGTAGTACAAAATGTTTATAGCAACCAGTTTTTCTTTATTATTCGAAAGTCAGTTTTTCCACATGGAAATCTGAAATTAATCGTGGTGAGATGCAGAATATTAATGCTGCTTCACTCCCCCCTCCCAGATGCATCAAGTGATCTCCCACATTTCTCTAGACCTGATCTGGTTAATAAATACGCTATAGTGGAACGTCTGAATTTTGCTTATTATTTACATCATGGACGACCATCATTTGCATTTGGTACTTTTCTAGTCCAGGAATTAATCAAGAGTAAAACTCCCAAGCAGCTGTGAGTATTTAAAATATAATTTGTACTCTAAAAAGGCATATTTTACAGATATCTGAGTAAAATGCTGGACAGTACTAAAAACCTATACTATGGTTAACAGTGATTATATTTGGATGCTGAGTTGGTGTGCGTGCATGCGTGTGTGTGTGCGTGTGCGTGTGCGCGCGCGTGCATGTGAGTATCCCAGAAAGGATGTTGGATCTTGTCACAGGGCTTTTCTGCATCAGTTGAGATGATCATGTGGTTCTTTTCCTTCATTCTATTAATGTATAACACTAATTGATTTTCTTATGTTGAACTACCCTTGCATTCCTGGGATAACTCCTACTTCGTCATGGTGCCAATTTGCGGATAGTTTTCTTTGTGTCTTTTACCTTTTTTGTCCCTCATTTCCTCTCATACTGCCTATTTTTAAGTTTACTCAATTTTTTTGTAGTGAACCATCCTGACTGCTGATGTGGTGTTGACTCCTTTTTCCAGGATTCAGCGAGTAGGCGATGAAGCCTATGTTTTAGGACTCTCCTCCTTCCACACGCCTTCAGTAGGAGCTGCCTGCGTTTGTTTCCTAGAATTGCTTGGCCTTGACAGCCTCAAGCTCCGAGTTGATATGAAAGTGGCCAATGTGATTTTGAGCTACAAGTGTAGAAATGAAGATGCTCAGCACAGCTTCATCAGAGAGTCTCTGGGTAAGCACCTCTTCTTTATGGGGTCTGTTTTGTGTAGAGGAGGCAGATGAATAGGTCTAAGACACTGAATTGTGAGGCCAGTTGGGGAAGAAACAGTTATCTTCCCATTGGGCCCTTTAACTGGGTTCTGAAATGGCCGTGGGCCACGTATTCAAACAGAAACGCACAGTTCTGACCTTTTCTCTTGACCATTTTTTTGTTGTTCGTGTTTCTTATAGCTGAGAAACTATCTAAACTGGCTAATGGCGAAAAAGCAGCCGTAGAAGAGTTGCTTGTTCTCTTGGAAGAAGGCACATGGAACAGCATCCAGCAGCAGGAAATAAAGAGGTTTGTGAGGTGCAGTCCCAGGTTCTTCTCCAACAAGCTTTGTTGGGCCAACCCTGTCTGCCTGGTCTTTCTCCAACACCTCAGGTGTTTTCACCAGTCCTCATCAGACCTTGAGTATAGCAGATACTTAGTAAATGGGTAATGGTTTTAACTGCAGCTTGGCATCTGTCAGAAGAAGATAGAAATAGTGATTTCCTCTTTAGAGATGGAGTTACCAAGAGAGGGAGAGCAGCTTTGTATTCTCCATGCCCTGCGAGGCAGAGCAGTCTTTTAAATGCTACATACTGAAATCTTTCCAGAGGATTTGGGGTGTGTCTCACAAAATTTGACTGTAAGGAATGTCTTTAATTTTTTCTTCCTAATCATTGTCAGTTGGGGTGGTCCTAGCCCACAGAAGTGCCTCTCCTTAGACATTCATGCCTGTCTCCTGCTGGTGCTACTACCCCACGAGGCTGACTCAGGCACCCAGACTCTGGGAACACACCTTTCTGCTGTCCCTCCTATCACTGACCCTGTTCTCAACAGTAACATGTACCTCCTCTAAGTGAGGAGGTCAGGGCTCTGATTAGTTTATGGTGCAGGAGAGTTAAGCACTTCGAGAATGTCTTGAGTGATTATTTTCTCAGTTCTCCTAAGGTTGGTGCATGTATTATCCTAGACACATAAGTGAGAAGTTAATCCATAGCGTACATGCCTTATGGTATCAGGGCTTTGTTCTCTCCTGGAACAGGTTGAAAAGGGCTAGTATAGAGTCTACATGTTAGTTTGATGGCCTTTCTCCCATATGTGCTTAGCTGGGGTCATTCCTGCCAGTGTAAAAACCCCATTTAAGTAAGTGAAGAAAGGTTATATAAGTACCCATTTTTATGTAAAATGAGAACAAATTATAAGAATAATTATATAAGTAGACATGTATACACACACGTGCACACATACACACATTAAATATCTAGAAGATATTTTGTAAAGATATGGGTAGTAGTATTATGGGTGATTTTCCCTTTTTTAACTTTCTATATTTTCTGAATTATTTTACAAGTATGTGTACTTCTTATAGTTAAAAGAAAAAACTCCTTTTCAGTGTAGGAAACAAACTGCCCTCGTGGGATCCCGCAGTCCTGTGTCTGAGAGGCACCGTCTCTGGGGGCCGGAAGCACAGCTCTGGCAGTTGTAGCCAGTGTCCTTCCTCACTACTCCCAGGCAGCACAGGCTTAGCACTCTGTCCACCTCCTATCTGATGGCAAAAGGTCCACTTCTGACAGTTGGTATCTGCCCCACGGAATTTTTCAGTACTGTTTTTAAGTTTAGTTTTGTGAATAGATACTTGGTTGATGATTTGGTGCAGAAATTTATTGTGCCAGTATGCTAGGACAGCTATTGTGCGTTACGGAGGTAAGAGTCTAGTTTTGTAAAAAGTAGTCTGGTATTTGCTATTTGTTGAAAGGCTTTTCAGAGGCTATACTGTGGTTAAATTTTTACTAATTTTCCAGTTTCAAACTAAACCTATATTTTAATAAGTCTTTCTGTCACCCCACCCTCGATTCTGATGACAGGCTATCTAGTGATTCCAGCAGCCAATGGGCCTTAGTGGTCCAGTTTTGCAGGCTCCACAATATGAAGATGAGCACATCTTACCTCATGGAATGCGCCAAAGCAAATGATTGGCTGCAGTTCATCATACACAGCCAGTTCCATGACTATCATCCAGAGGAGGTAAGCCACTGGTTGTCAGCAGTTTTTCAGAAGGAGGAAACTGGAACATTTCTCAGAAGTTTAATAATGTTCTTTCTGTTGTTAGAGAGAGGCTTTTGTTTGATATCATGCTGTTATTGTTTACTGAGGTTTCACTGGGTTGGCTTCAGACAAGGGACCCAGTCAGTAGTCGTAAGGAACTCTAGAGTCAACATGGAAGTTCACTGAGAAGCACCAGATAGCTTTGTGAGATTCTGTGGTCCCCTCTGACACAGTTGAGAGTGAGAAAGAAGAATTCTGCCTATCCTTTTCTCTAACATTTTCAACTCCAACAGGAGTGGAAAGTTGGGCGTCTGTGTTGATCATCTAATGTGTTTTCTAGGTGAAATCCCTTCTGCACTATTTCAGCCCAGTCCTTCAAGACCACTTAAAGCTGGCTTTTGAGAACTTGCCCTCCACGTTCAACTCCAGAATGAATAGTGACCTGATCTGCAGCAGGTCCCCCCAGCAGCTCCAGAAAAACAAAGAACAGATGACTGATTTCTTTGCAATTTTGCTCCAGTGCTCAGAGGAGCCCAACTCCTGGTGCTGGCTCCTGGCTGAAGCAGTGAAACAGCAGGCACCCATCCTGAGTGTCCTGGCCTCCTGTGTCCAGGTGGGAATCCTGAGAAGCCAGGGAGCTTTAGAAGAAGTGAGGAGGGGTCGGGACAGCTGATAATCAGAGAGGAAAACGGGGTGAT
This sequence comes from Dugong dugon, assembly GCA_030035585.1. Taxonomy (NCBI): domain Eukaryota; kingdom Metazoa; phylum Chordata; class Mammalia; order Sirenia; family Dugongidae; genus Dugong; species Dugong dugon. The sequence goes on along the minus strand of CM057472.1, from coordinate 12,903,749 downwards.
GATGAGGGAGGCTTCGCCACGTGTTTCCAGGGTCACTTCACCTTTTTGTGTTTCTCCAGCTTGAGCTCTGGCCCATTTAGAGCACTTCCTTGTGCCTTGCCATTTCAGGGAATCAGGTGGTGGTCAGTGGCTTGGTTCTTGGTTGGCAGGCATAGAGAAGGATGCTTCAGTGGACTGACCACCGCTGCTTCTTTAGCTCCTCCTTTAGCAGGAGAGAGGGATGTTCCAGATAGCCCCTTAATCGCAGGTCGGTGGAGGGCAATCCTATTCTGTTACACTCAGTGCTTCCTGCTTCCACATAGACCCCTCCATCTTCTGCTTTGCCCGCTGACCTGCCACACTCTGCAGGACATTTTATAGTAGTCACTTAGTTGTGCATTAGAGTTTATGTTTGAAGGCTTTTCAGTCATTTTTATTTAATGAGGTGCCTTGTTCTAATAGGAGATACCCATCTGTAGTCAGAGCATTGCTGGAAACATCTTCTGTTAGGTAGTTGAGGTCCAGTAGTTGTTCTAAAAATTTCTTCTCCAACGGCAGGATGCCAGCGCTGTTCCTTGTCTCTGTGTTTGGATCATCACGTCTGTAGAGGACAGTGTCGCTGCTGAAGCAGTGGGGCACATTCAGGACCCCATAGAGGGCCGCACCTGGGGCCTGGAGGACCTCTCGGCCGTCTGGAGAGTGTTACTAAGAAGGCAGAAGAGCAGAACTCTCATCAGAGGCTTCCAGCTGTTCTTTAAGGTAGTGGTGGTCAGTTCATCGCTTTCCAGAGTTTAAAAGGATGACTTCTCTATGTCCCCAGCTGGCTTTTGCTTATTCTCACCCCTGGGATGTTTTTAGCCCTAGATTTTTTCAGCCAACAACAGATGATGATAATGATAATAGAGTTACTGTTTATTTAGCAAAGTGCCTCATATGCATTATTTTATCAATTCTCACAATAATCCCATACAAAGATAATATCGTATGAGGGTATTATGAAGTACTGTTATCTGCACTTTAGAGACAATGAAACCAAGACTCAGAGAACTTCAGAGGCCCAGGGTCCCAGAGGGCTTTAGTAAATGGTGTACTAATAGTTCAGGTCCATACTGTCTAATTCTAAAACTCCTGTTCTTAACCATTGCACAATGTGGCTTCCTCTGACCAAACAACTCCCACAGAAGTGGTGGAAATATATGGATCGATGTCACAGACAAGCAGTCTGCGCTTGAGTCAGCGGAGCTGAGGACCCAGGAGAGACGTTCGCGATCCAGTACCGCAGCGCCACCTAGTGGAACGCCGCCTCTCCTGTGGGGTGGATCAAGTATATAGAATAGAAAACAAGTGCTGAGCAGGTGTTCCCAGCCTGAGTATCTCTCTTCAACATACACGATTTAGTAACTGATGTGAAGCTGTTATTAATAACATTTGTTTTTTACTTTAACCTTCTGTTTTGTTGGCATTATTCACTGAAAAATATTATTGGTTATGTTCAGGACTTTGTAATTTCATTTAAACCCTTCCTCAAAGGATTCCCCATTATTGTTGATGCTGGAGATGTATGAATTGTGTATGTTCTTCAAGAACTATGAGGACGCCAAAGCCAAACTCCTGGAGTTCCAAAAGAGCCTTGAAACTGTAAGTTGGAATTGCAGTGCTCTTTCTCTCTGATCTGACATTGGTTGGAGTGGCCTGTTCTCTCCTGGTAGGCAGGGTGTGGCAGCAGGCAGATAGGGGTTATGTGCTAATGCAAACCGAGCCTCGTTTTCCTGCTTTGGCGACCAAGAGGCCAGAGCGACAGTGGCAGTGGCCTCACCTGCGGCAGCTGATCCGTTGAGGGCTAACAGAGAAGTTTCTTCTAGCGTGCCAACCACGATCGGCATCCTGAAGCTGCAGCCCAGCTCAGTGGGAGGGGCATTCATGCTAGAGAGGGGGTGGTGGCGCTCGGTCACGTTTTACCAACCCAGGATGGCACCAGCAGCTTTGCATGTGAAGGATGTTAATACTGCTTTATTCCCTGTGACACACGACTCCTGGTGGTCCTTCTCCCAGTGATGCTGAGCCTCGTGTCAGTTTACCTATTCGGATGATTGTTTAGGGCCTGTTTATCGTGAGAAGCTTATTAACCCTGTGAAAAAAAGAGGAAGTTCTAAGAAAGGAGAGGGAATATGCCTTAGTCCTGTTTGGGGTTTCCAGCATTTTTACTTCTCTACCCCAGAAAGGATCTGTGATAAATAAGACAAAAATACATACTAACAAATATATCACAGCAGAACCTCCGTATAGGCGTTTGCTCTCAATCACATTGGTCTTAACTGTAATGAAGATTTCAAAGTTATGTTATCTGAAAATACCAAATCAGTTATTCGGATGTGCCCAAGGCCCCTGAATCACAGAAATAGGCACTCTGATTCCTCCGCCTATTACTCTCTGCGGCTGGGGCCTTCCTACTACCTTCTTTTTCTTGCCTGACTGCTGCTGCTGCAGCCCTTGTTGAGGGGCACTACAGCCGCCCCCACGCTTACACTCAGCCCGTTTGCTTCCTCTGATCAGTTTCAGTCTGCCTTCTGTTGCCCGTCTTCTTAGAGCCACAGGGTAAGGTAAATAGGTAATGAGATTAAGATGAAGAACTAATGCCCTAATCCAGGCTAATTTTAATAAGAACTCCTACAGGGGTAAAGGATGAAAAATCGAAACATTTAATAACTTTTGGCTCTTCTAAAAATCACTCTGGTCAGGATGGTTATAGAGTACATTCAGTAATGATGTCTGAGCGAGAATAAGTAGTGAATAATGAGCTAACTTCCAGTGTTGTTATTTTTCCCATAAACTGAAACAAAAAAACCAGACCCAATACCATTGAGTTGATTCTGACTCGTAGTGACCCTATCGGACCGAGCAGAACTGCCCCACAGAGTTTCCAAGAAGTGGCTCGTGGATTTGAACTGCTGACCGTTTGGTTAGCATCTGGTCTCTTAACCACTGCGCCACCAGGGCTCCAGAGTAACCCTTAAGTACTCTGCAGTGAGGGAGGGCTCCAAAAGCAAAACGATCTTCCTTTAAGGTAGCAAGTAAGGAGAACCCCCAGTCTCTGGAGGAGAACATTGTTTGGCAAAGTAGAGGGTCAGCAGAAATGAGGGAAACCTGCAATGAGATGGAGTGACACAGTAGCCTCAACAGTGGGCTCAGACGTGTCAAAGATCATGGAGATGGCAGAGGACCAGGCAGTGGTTCATTCTGTCATACCTGAGGTCGCCAGGAGTCAGAACCAACACTACGGCAACTAACAACAACAGGGAGAACCCTGTTGAATCTTGAGAGAAGGATGAGAAAGGGACAGGGAGGGCCACGTTAAAAAACAAACAAAAAAAACCCAAACTCGTTGCCATCAAGTCGATTCTGACTCATAGTGACCCTATAGGACAGAGTAGAACTGCCCCATAGGGTTTCCAGGGAGCAGCTGGTGGATTCCAACTACTAACCTTTTGGTTAGTAGCCAAGCTCTTAACCATGGTGCCACCAGGGCTCCAAGGACATAGGAAAGAGAGTAGAGAGGGAAATCATGGGTGGGCTAGGGAGATAGCAGTAAGGTGACAAAGGGTTTTATAAGCCATTGCTTAATTTCAGATCTTGGCACTCTTGGGTGTTCCATTTAAAGGGAATGTTGGCGTCTGAAATCTCCATCACAGCCAGAAAGCCTCTTTGCACATTAGATTTCTAATCTTGAGAGTGACTTTTATGGCATGATCAGGCGTATCTAGGAGTAGGGAGCAAAACGTGAGCCTAATCCAGTGCCAGGCACCAAAACCAAAAAACCAAACCTGTGGCCGTCGAGTCGGTTCCGACTCACAGCGACCCTATAGGACAGAGTAGAACTTCCCCACACCATAGAGTTTCCAAGGAGTGGCTGGTGGATTCGAACTGCCGACCTTTTGTTAGCAGCCATAGCTCTTAACCACTGTGCCACCAGGGCTCTGTGCTAGGCACAGAGCTAGTACATGATAAATTTTTGGCGCACGCTAACACACAGTACATATTTTTTGAAACCAGAGAGAAGTTTCTTTACTACCAGAAGGCCCAGTATTTTTTGTGATTATATTGTGTGAAGTTTAGAGTGAACAGAGCTGTGGTGACTGGAGCCAAAAATTAGTCTTCCCAAAGTCATACGAAGCAAGGGGCCAGATACAGACTAGGGATAAAGTCATAGAAGAAGCATCATGTGAGCAGACACACTAAGATCTGCCTTTTCCTTCAAGGTCTTAGACAATTTTGCCATATCTTCTCTTAAAAATGTGGCTTACTGTTTGGGGTCATGGATGATCTTCCTATTAATGTTTTCAGCCTTTGATTGAAATGATATACATCAGGGCTTCTTGACTGAGATCCTTTGCTAATGAGAGCATACACGACAAGCAGGCTAGTGGAACTGGCTCAGCCATGTTACACAAGTCCCTCTAAGAGGTTTTCATATTGAATTTAAAATCTTCCAGACTGAAGGGCCGGGCCTAGATCCCTCTCTGAAGAAGACGCTAAGTGAAACACGCCTGGTTAATTTCACAGTGAGTCACAGGACCAGTAGTTTGGCATTCCCTAACTGGAGGTGTTCATAGCTGTTGACGTCACAGTCAGCATTTGGCTTTAGGACTCTTTCCCAGCTTCCACTTCCACACGCAGCTGTCAGCGCCAGCGCTTCCCACAGAGACTGAGTGCAGAGCTGCCGAGGAGGAGCGCTGGGTTTGGCCACTCCCAATTCCTGCCCTTTGGAAGGGAGAGAAATAGGGACCTAAATAAGCCCACCCCGTTGTGGTAGGAGACAGCTTTTGATGGTCTTGTGGTTTCCTTAGATGTTTCCAGATTTGGAGCTTTTGATTTGCTTTTCCTCCCTGACCCTCTCTTCTTCATTCGTAGCTTGAAACGGCAGCCGCAAGGGCCCACCCGCTCACCCCTGCCTCGTGGCTGAAGGAGCAGGTGTGTTTTCTTGTGAAGCTTATGCTGCAGCAGGGTCAGACCCAGTATGAGCTGGGGAAGCTTTTACAGCTCTTTGTTGGAATAGAGCATCTCTTCTCTGATGGTAAGACCATGCTTAGAGTTAAGTAGCTGTTAAGAAGTTAGCTTTCTTGATCATGAAAATATTTTGGAAGACCAGTCAAGAAATTAAAATGCATATGATATATAACCTTATACTTACAGTCCCTGACTGAGTGTGAAGAAGAGGTACAGGTAACTTCAGAATCACAGCTAAAGCGTTTAAAACCTGGTACAGCAGACGGAACCCAGATAACCCAACAGCTGTCTTCTCATTCTGGGCAGCTGTCACGTAGCCACATGTTCTCCTGACTAGCCTCTCCCTCGCCCTGTCACTGTCGTTCTTTCCTCTGGCAAATAACCCCACCTTGTCATTGTTGCCCAGGGTTACAAACCTTGCTTCAAGAACATGTTCATTTTGAAAGCTTCAGAGACAGACTGCGCTCGTTCTCTGCAGACGCCTCCAGACGCTGGCAGTCTCTAGGCTTCTGTGATGAAATCGGCCAATATTGCCTTACCCTGTTTTCCACTTGTTTGCAATTTCAAATTTTTGTTGAATAATATCTCCTTCTTCTACACATGTTTCTGACATTTTCACTGCTAGGGCTGTTTTATCACATTTAGGCTCACAGACATTCATTGGGGGAGCCCGGATTTGCCCAGAACACTGACAGAATGCAGGGCCTCGTGCCAGTGTTGTTGACTGTGGGTCTGGTGACTAAAAGGAAAGAGGGGTGTTTCCAAAATGCAGTAAATTCAACATGGTACTTGTCAGTTACTGTGTTTTACCGAACAATAGAGCTTTATAACATAGGTATTTTCACTGATCTGTAGTGATTTTAATTTTTTTCAGAAATGGATATTTTTTTTTTTGCTGGTGTTACTCTATCTCTGAATAATTATAAGGATTAACTATGTTATTAACCATTACGGTAATGTTTTTGTTCATATAATTATTTCCATTTTTATAGAATATTTATGTTGTGTGTATATAACATGTGTATACTTAGACAACAGATATGTTGTTTAAAAAACTATATTTTATACAACCTCCATCAGACTGAGCCCAGAACACCTAGATGGTGCCCAGCTAGCACCACCAGCTGCTCTGACAGGGATCACAATAGAAGGTCCCGGACAGAGCTGAAGAAAAATGTAGAACAAAATTCAAATTCACAAAAAAAAAAAAAAAAAAAAGACCAGTCTTGCTGTTCTGACAGAGACTGGAGAAACCCCAAGAGTATGGCCACCAGACACCCTTTTAACTCAGTACTGAAGTCACTCCTGAAGTTTACCCTTCAGCCAAACAGTAGACAGGTCTATAGGGCCAACAATAACACGTGTGAAGAACGTGCTTCGTAGTTCAGTCATGTATACGAGACTAATGGGCACACCAAAAGCAAAGACGAGAAGACAGGAAGGGACAGGAAAACTGGACGAATGGAAACAAACTGGGGTGGAGAAGGGAGAGAGTGTTGACACATTGCAGGGTTGGCAGCCACTGTCACAGAACGATTTGTGTATTAACTGTGTAATGAGAAACTAATTTGCTATGTAAGGTTTCACCTAAAGCACAATAAAAAATAATAATAATAAAATAAAAAACCAGTATTTTATGTGATGCCTGCAAAGAAACTCAGCACATCCCTACTGGTGGTTACTGTGCAGGGTGTTTCAGCGTCCTGGACGCTCCATCAGCAGAGCACAGCCCAGCAGGTGGCAGTGGGACATAGGCTCCTCTGGAATGCTGAACATGCCCCTCCCTGACTGTGTTCTAGGCTCCACTCTATTTGGAAGTAGCAGCAAACCTAGCCACACAAGTTGTTGGCAGAGAATTCCTGATGATACTGAACAGAAGAATCTGCCAGGATCTCAGGAAGCACTCAGCTGGTCTCCCTGGGTTACATAGACAGTTGTCAGGAGGAGTGAGTGATGCTCCATTCTTACCACGACATGCCACGTTAGCGCCTGGGCTCCTGAGGGCCTCGATTTCAGTTGTCCTACGCATTCTGTTTTCGTCTCTGTGATGCTTGCATTGAATGAACGAATAAACAAATTTAGTCAAGGTAGGAGAAAATCCAGAAAGAGATGGGACCAACCTGAGTGTATGGCCACAATCTTCCCGTGGTTGACTGATCTGCTACTGTGTACATAGTAGGCCACCAGCTTCTGCCCTGTATGTAAAGCAGATAGGTAGCTTGAGTTCCTGTGCGAGTCTCTTAACACTTCTTACTGTAGGGCAGGCAGGTTCAGCCAGACTTACTTGTAAGGATTTTGCAGGGCTATTTTTGGCAGTTTCACCATCCAGGAGCTGCCTTTTGGCTTCCTCTGCTAGTCAGCCAGAATAGAAAGATAGGCTTTTGTGTTTTCTTTAACCATATCACTATGCTAAACATACATGTTGCCCCCTGATGTTCAGCGACTCTTGAGATGCCATAGCAATATTTTATTGGTTAAATGTTTCTATTCTCTTCTCTTGGTACAGGCCCAGATGTGAAGAAGCTGTGTGCCCTCAGCCAGATTTTGAAGGATACATCCATAGCCATTAGTCATGCCATTATTACCGGCTACAGCACTGAGAATTTTCAGCAGGAATGTAGATCCATTTTGGAAAGACTGCAGACAGAGGGGCAGTTTGCTTTATCCAGGAGAGTAGCAGAATTAGCTGAGTTACCTGTGGACAACTTGGTTATTGAAGAGGTATCTGTAGTCTTTTAAGTTTTTTAAAATCTTAACTTTTAAACCAGCGTTAAACAGAATCGAATGATGTATATACAACCTACAGGAGATGAGGATTTGTTGCTTTTGACACACACATTACTTTCAGAAATAGATGGGTCTAGGGTATCCATTACAGAAGATTGTATGCTTTAAATATAGTTACTCTTCGGGATATGCTATAGCTATTTTCTTGTGAATAGAATTAAATATGAGGTAGCTTCCTCTTGAACCCCACAGAGTTGTTTGTCATAGCTTAACTTCCCAGATAAAATATCCAGGATCATCTGTAGCACAAGGGGTTTAAGTTAAGGGCGTGGAAAACTTTCCTGATACTCATGGTACCAGAATGAGGAATTACTTGTCTCAAAGACTGATTTCCAAATAGTTTAGATACCCATTGGGCCAGACGATGGGGTGGTGGTCCAGGGCACCTGTTATAGCCACGTCCCATGTTTCCTGATGATTTGGTTTTAACGAGGTGTAGGCAGGGAGCATTGACATTTATGATACACTCCCTCTAGGAAAGGCTAAAATTCGCTTTGTGTAAATTTCACAGATAACTCAGGAAATGCAGACCCTAAAACACATCGAACGGTGGTCTCTAAAACAAGCAAGAATTGACTTCTGGAAAAAATGCCATGAGAATTTTAAGAAAAATTCCATTTCAAGCAAAGCAGCTTCGTCCTTTTTCTCATCCCAAGCCCTTGAGGCCTGTGCGTCCCCAGCCGAGGAGCAGTGGAGCGGCATCGAGGAGCGCCATCTGCTGCTCACCCTGGCCGGGCACTGGCTTGCCCAGAATGACCTGGTGCCCCTGGAGGAGCTTGAGGAGCTGGAGAAGCAGATCTGGCTCTGCTGCATCACCCAGCACACCCTCGGAGGAAACCAGGAGAACATAGACCCCAGATTTTCTCAACAGATCTCAACTAGTGGCCAACTTTGCTTTGATAGCTTAGCCAGCGAGTTTTCCTTCTCCAGGCTGGCTGCTCTGAACACAGCAAAATACTTAGAACTTAGTGGTCTTCCATCCAGAGATTCATGTGAGAATAGGCTGGATGGGAAGGAGGAGGAGTCACTGAACTTTCTGATTGGGCGCCTGTTGGATGATGGCTGTGTGCGTGAAGCAAGTAGAGTGTGCCGGTACTTTGGTTTCTACAACCGAGATGTTGTCTTGGTGTTGCACTGCGGGGCGCTGGCCTCAGGGGAAGCTGGTGTGGATGACCTGCATGCAGAGGTCCAGGCTCTCCTACAGAGGGCTGAGCTGCTTGAGGAGGAAGAGGAGTCTGCTGTTGCTGTGAGCAAAGTCCGAAGCAGTAAGTGAAGGAGATCTAACCAGTCTGAGTCTTAAATGGCGCTTTTGGCCCCCTTCAGGAAGGAAAGGTCCCTTCTGCGTAATAGTTACACTAACTTAAGGGCACAGCCTCTCTTTTCCAGGTAATCTGGAAACTAGGTAATTAACTGGTTGATGAAGTAGAAACACCTGTCTTTTAACTAGCTTTCTATTAAGGTTAAAGGGACTACATCTGACTTGTACCTAATACACTGAAATTTATTCTGTACAAATAATTGTTTCCAGTTGCAAATTGGTAGTATATGGAATTATGATTGATTTTTACGTGACTTTGCTAAACTCACATATTCCAGAAGTTTTCTTGTTGATTCCTTGGGATTTTCTAGGTAGATAATCATATTATCTGTGAATAACAACTTTTTATGTCTGTCTTTGCAATCTGTATGCCTTTTATTTCTTTTTCTTGCTTTATTGCACTTGCTGGGACTTCCAGTACGATGTTGGATGCAAGTGGCCATCCTTGCCTTGTTACTGATCTTAGGGGGAAAGCATTCAGCCTTCCACCGTTAAGTAGGATATTAGTGGTATGTTTTTTAGAGATGTGGTTTATCATTTTAGGAAGTTCCCTTTCATTCCTAGTTTGCGGAGAATTTTCATCATGAATGTGCTTTGAATTTTGTCAGATGTGTTTTCTGCATCAATTGATTTGATCATGAGGTTTTTCCTCTTTAGACTATTATTATGATGGATTATACTGATTAATTTTTAAATCTTGAACCAGACTTGCAGTCCCAGGATAAACCGTGCTTGATTGTGGTACATTTTAAAACATTTGTATTTCTGGATTAAATTTGCTAAAATTTGTTGAGGATTTTTACGTCTGTGTTCATAAGGGATATCGATCTATACTTTCTTTGGTATTGGTATCAGTAATGCTGGTTTCATAAAAGGAATTGAGAAGCATTTCCTCCTCTATTTTCTGGAAAATATTGTTTCTTCTTTAAATGTTTAGTAGAATTTACCAAGTAAACCTTCTGAGTCAGGAGATGTCTTTTTTGGAAGGTTTTTAACTTCAATTTCCTTAATAATTATAGGACTATTCAGATTATCTATTTTATCTTGAGTAAATTTTGGTTGTGGTTTTTGAGGAAACCTTTTTTTTCCATACCTTTTTTTGGATTATTTAAAGTTTTTTTAGTATTTCATTTTAATTTACTTATTGTGATATCTGTCAACTGTTTCTCTTTGCAAGTGTTTTTGTTGGTTGCTGTACAGATTACAGTGTACATTCTTGACTTTTCACAAACCAAGACTCAATATTTTACTACCTTAAGTAGAAACCTTACCAGCATAAGGTCACTTTACCTTCCCTGCTTTATGTTCTGGAGCCCTGGTGGCGCAGTGGTTAAGAGCTACAGCTGCTAACTAAAAGGTCAGCAGTTCGAATCCATCAGCCGCTCCTTGCATACCCTATGGGGCAGTTCTGCTATGTCTTGTAGGGTCACTATGAGTCGGAATCAGCTCGATGACAGTGGGTTTGATTTTTGTCTTCAGGTTATAGTTGTCTTACTGTATTACATTATATGTGTTGAAAACCCCATCAAACAGTGCTGTAAATTTTGCTTTCAACTGAGAAAAGAAGAAAATAGTCTGTTGTATTTACTCAGATATTTAGTTTTTGTTGCTCTTCCCTCATTCCTGATGTTCCAAGTTTCTTTCTGGTCTCTTTCCTTTTGTCTGAAGGATTTCCTTTAGTAATTCTTTTAGGCTGTCTGCTGACAACACATTCTCTTAGTTTTTTGTCATCTGAGAATGTTGCTATTTCATCTTTGTTCCTAACGGGTATTTTTGTTGGATATAGAAAATGAGTTCCTTCTTTTAGCACTTAAAAATGTTGTACCACTCCCTTTTGCCCTCCATGGGATCCAGTGACAGTCCTTGGCCAAGTGATCGGAGAACGGAGCGAAGAGTAATGGGTTCACTCTGCCTGCTTGAGACGAGACCTCCTCCAATCAGAAGATAAGGTTCCTCCCTCAGAGCTCTTGCCAGCTGTGCAGTAGCCGCCGCCGCCGCCGCCACCACCACCCATGGATTGTCTGGGAGCTGGGCGAGAGAGCAGGGCATGGAGAGGCCCTTCCTACCCCTTGAGCCAGTACTGAGGGCTTCTCCTGGGGCTCAGGCTGCACTTTAGCCCCTCCTGGGTTTCAGGCTGCTGCATGTGGGGCGGGGATATTAGTGCCCCGGAAATTGGACGATACTTCAGTTCTGGTCTTCTTCCCCAGACCACCTGCTACTTTTTACTTCTGGAGTCCTCATCTAGCTGCCCCGTACCTTCTGTCCAGGATTTATAGTGGAGTTCAGTGGGAGAGCATACTCCATCTTAGCTAGAACCCCGCTAAAAGCCGTTGAAGGCCTGGGCTGCATTTTACTTTTTTGTCTTTAAAGAACGTTTTTATTGCTGAATACTTTAAATGCAAAAATATTACAAGCTTAGTATAACAAATCACACAGTACAGAAGTGCATAAAGTAAAAAGTAAGTCATTTATGCATTCAGTCCCACCCCCACCAAACTCCCCGGAAGGATGTCTCTCTCACACACACACACACACACACACACACACACACACACACACACACACACACACACACACACGCTCACACGCTCACACGCTAACACACACTCACACACATGCTCACACACACGCTCACAGACACACACACACACGCAGACACGCTCACACATGCTCACACACACAGACACACACATACACACGCTCACACACACACACACACACACACACACACACTCTCTCTCTATTACAGAAATGACATTATGTCATACTGTTCTGCAGCATTGCCCTGTCAGCACACGCGGATTGACCTTATTCTTTTTAATGGCGCAGAGTATTGTACGGTATGGATAGACCACGATTTTGTAAAAAATTATTGATGTACATTTAAATTTTCTTAATAAGGAATGGTTTTTAATTTTACTACACCTTTAAGGCATCTACCCAGACAATCGTAGGTTTTTTTTTTTTGATTTGCATTTGAGAAAGATCCTGCTGAGTGTGTGGAAGGTTGATGGGGAGAGGGGAGGCTGCAGCAGGGGACAGCTACAGCCCTCAGGTACAGATGGGAAATGCTGACCCGGAGGCCGTGATTAAAGGGTACAGTCAGCTAGACCTGGAGATTGATTTCAAATGAAGGCAAATTGGGAGGGGGTGTGTGTGGAGGAGGGTCTGGCGGACATCTTGGTGCCGATCTCTGGAGCGCTTTTTAGGCGGTGTGTTTGATCTTTGATGTACCCTGGACTGGGGTTTCCCGGGAGAAGGCAATGAGAGCAGTGAAAGTGGGGCCCCCGTCTGAAGTGTCCCAAACCCGCAGGGGTGCGTGACCCTGTCCGAAGTGTCCCAGACCCACAGGGGTACCATGACTCTGTCCGAAGTGTCCCAGACCCACAGGGGTACCGTGGCCCCATCCAAAGTGTCCCAGACCCACAGGGGTACCGTGGCCCCGTCCGAAGTGTCCCAGACCCACAGGGGTACTGTGATTCCGTCCAAAGTGTCCCAAACCCACAGGGGTACGTGACCCTGTCCGAAGTGTCCCAGACCCACAGAGGTACTGTGCAGGGTGCTGCAAGCGTTCAGCTGGGGGTCAGACAGGGCTGGGGTGCCTTGGCCTGCCCTCCCTCAGCCTGTGTTTGCTTCCAGCTTCAAGTTTGGATACTCAGTCCTTGAAGACGGCACCCCCCAGTGACCAAGTGGTGGCTGATCTGAAAACTCTGACAAGCAAATGCCTCCATGGGAAGAACTTCTGCCGGCAGGTCCTCTGTCTGTGTGAACTTGCCCAGGTGTGTGCCAGGGCCGGGGCTCCCCCACGAAGCTCTTCTCTGAGAATGGGGGGAAGTGGGAGGTGGATTTCCAGCATTGCCACACCAGCACTTCAGGTTGTAAGTATGAGCAGAGAGTAGAGTGCTCACCCGGAGGCTGGCACCCATCAGCCTACCTCAGGAATAGCGAGAGGTTGCTGGGTCCCGTGCCAGGGAGGTGGGGTGCTGGCTGCAGCTTGCCATCCAGAAGCTGGGGAGAGGCCTTTGGCTCCTGGAATCCCCTGCTGCTTCGCCTGTAAACAATGATTTGACCACGAGGGCCTGGTCTGAGGTGCCATGATTGCTCAGAGCTTTTCAGATGGGAGCCCCCAGAGCAAACTTTACTGTAAAGTTGGGAGTCAGGGCAGCCAGGGGTTGTCTGTGGCTTCATGCTTGCTGGGGGAGAAAAACAGTAGATCAAGTGGAAGGAGGGGAGCATGGGAGAAATAGAGCTGAGCGCTGAAGCCCTCTGCCTTGGGAAGGGCTCAGAGACTCCTTTGGAAATTGAGAGCTTTGCTGCAGCCATGACCATGATATGGAGGGGGCTTTTGCCTTTTATTCATATTTCTTCTGTTTGATAATGTTAGAAAAGCTCAGTGTTCAGAAAGAGTGTCACCTAATGCTTTCTGAAGATGAGCCCTTCTTTTGCTTGAATTTGGCTCTTTGGTGGAGTGATAGAAAGGGCTAGAACACAGTGTGTGTTCTTCTGAGGTTCCTGCTCAGGAGCAAGGATGTCTGTGCACACCAGATTTCAGGAAGGGCTGTCTTGTGCTAGCTTTTCCCTGGCTCCTGACAGTAGGTGTGACCGGCTCTGCCTTCCTCTCAGGAGCTGGGCTGTCCCTACACAGATGTCGCCGCCTGGGGTGGCGAGGCTGTGCTCCGGGCAATCTTGGCTTCTCAGCAGCCCGACCGGTGCAAGCGAGCCCAGGCCTTCATCAGCACCCAGGGCCTCAAGCCAGACGCTGTGGCTGAACTAGTGGCCGAAGAGGTGACGCGGGAGCTGCTGACCCCATCAGAGGGAGCAGGTGACCTGGCCTCCAAGTCTCCCCAGGCTCTCAGGCGGCGTTTCGGGTTCCCAGCGTTACGGGTTGGGATGTTGTGCATTCTGCCTGGTGACCTCTCATTTCCAGGTCACGCTCTTAGGAGGACACACTGCCTCTATCTGTTGTGGTTTTAGTGTTTCCTGGGGACGCGCTAGCTGTGCCTCTCCGAGTGAGAGGAGCCCTGCCTGGGGAGCTCTGCGTGCCCAGGCCTGGGCAGAGGGGCCCCTGGCGGGGGGCTCGCGCTCTCCCCTTTCTCCCAGCTCTCTCATGGCAAAACCTGCGCCTTCCTCCTCATCTTTCTGTTCAGGACATAAGCCGACATTCAGCCCTGCAGAGGAAAGCCAGACATTTCTGCAGCTGACCATGCTGTGCCCGGACCTCACCTTAGTAGGCAGGAAGCTATTGGACAAGATTTCCTCCGTACCCCATGGGGAGCTGGCTTGCAGTAAGTTGCTGGCCTTTTTTTTTTTTTTTAACATGTTTTGGGCCCAAACCGCTCTCCAGGAAGTCTCCCAGACTCAGTCTTTCCAAACTCCCTTTGGGTCATAGTTCTTCCTCTGCTCCCCACCCCTCCAGCAGAGTTTAAGTTCTTGGTAGAAAACCCTAAGTTCATTGAAGAAAATTTAGAAAATATGGAAAGGTTTGCCAAAATTGCATTCAGACAAAAAGGTAACCTTTTAATATTTGACATATTTATCTTATCTTACTCTTACATAACCTTGCAAAGTGGGTATTGCTGTCCCCTTTAGAAGTGAGAGAACTGAAGCTTAGAGAGGCTGATGGACATGTAGCTGTTAAGGGGCAGAGCTGGGGTTTGCAGGCACCTGTGTGATTTCACACCTGCTGACATTCCACGTCTCCTTCCTTAGTAGTGCCTGCGTCTCTCGTCTGTTTCTCTGCAAGTATGTAGGTTTTTATTTTTGGAAAATGGCATTCCACTGTGCATATTGTTTATAGTTTTTTTACTTTATGAATCTACTGTATCATTAGCTTTTTTCCATGATTTCAGATATTTTTCTATAATAGTTTTTAATGTTTATGATTACACAGTATTTTTATTTTCAGTATTCTGTATGATTTATTTTTTATACCCTATTGTGGGACCTTCAGATTGCTTCCAGTTTTCTGCTGTTTCAAACACTGTGATGAACATTCTTAGAGACCTGTCTGTCCACATCACGATTCCTTCCCTAGCTTAGATTCCTGCTTCATGGGAATGCCTATTTTTATGGCTTCTGAGATGGCTCTGTCTGTGTCTCTCTGTCTCTATATATAGATAGCCAGATTTCACTCCGGAAAAAAAAAAATTCACTCTCACTTAAACAGTGTATTTGAGTATCATTTCCTGGAACCCATTCCATTTGCACACTTTGTAGGCTCAAAAAAGGCATTTTACTGTAGTTTAATGAACAAATAAATGGAGATTCTAAACAGCTGAAGAATTTCATTTCTTAAGTAGCCACCTGTATCTCTTTTCAGTCCAGTTCAGCAGCACACAGGGAGCACCAGCTGTGCGCTAGGTGCCCGAAATGCCGGGTCTGGTGAACAAGTTCAGCAGCAGCCCGGGCACTCACATATGCACTAAGAGCCAGACCTATGGGGTCGAGAAGGGCTTCTGGAGGAACACCCAGGCTGGGACCTGAAGGGTCTGTAGTTCAGGGTGCTCAGTAATCGGTGGGAGTGGGGAGGCACCCACATGTGCAAAGGCCCAGGGGGCGCAGCATATGTTAAGGCTGGGAACACTTTTTCTATCCTCAATGCTGGAAATATTTTTCCCAGTTTGCCTTTTAATTGCACTTCCAGGGACTGTGAGCGTGTAGTTTTAATTTGTATGTAGTCCAACCTCTTATCAGTCTAGAAAGCCAGCGTAATTGCAGAGCCACCAGAGGCACCAGATTAACCCCTAAGATCCTCCACTGAGTTACAAGCAGAGAATACCCTTTGATTCGCGTTGGCAGAGTTTGTCTGCAGAGAGAAGTTCCTCCATCTTTAGAAAGCAAGGGTCGCTTGTTCTCACGTGTTGGGCCTTCTGGAGATCCAGTCAGTGCGGGACTGGCCTTGAGGACAGTTAATCCCTGCGCTGTCACTGAGAGGATAATTGAGACATCGTCACGGGCTGTCTCAGAGCTAGAGCTGCTGAAGTCAGGGTCCTCTCCACACAGGCTCCTTCAGATGGTGGGGGGCCAAGGGCCCACAACCCTGTCTTAACAGTGCCTGCCCCCAACCCAGCCACAGAGCTGCTGATCCTGGCCCATCACTGCTTCACTCTGACTTGCCACATGGAGGGCATCATCCGAGTCCTGCAGGCCGCCCGGCTGCTCACAGACAACCACTTGGCCCCCAACGAGGAGTACGGACTGGTGGTAAGTAGCTCCCCTCAGTCCCCACCCTGCATCCTGAGGAAACCTTTAGAGGCGCAGATAGGCTGGGGATCTGCTCAGAGCTGACGTGGCCTCGGGGCCTTCTGTCTATCTGGATACTGTTACCGGCTCGGTAGTTGGCTGAGCAGTCACGCCTGCGCAACCTTCTGCTCCAGGAGCCTCTGTCAGAATCAGAAATTGCACCAAAGGATTCCTGCCATGCTCACGGCTGGCACACCCCTTGCCATGGAAGTTAGCTTTTCGGGAGGGCTAAGGCAGCTGCATCACCCCCAAACAAGGTTCAGACCCCCTCTTAGCTCTGAGCTGAAACGAGCCGACAGCTCAAGCAGCCTCAAGGACCTCCTTGAGCTCTCTGCACGGGAAACTGACCTGAGGCTCCGCAGGCCGTTGTCCGCAAATGAGGAGCGATGGGACGAGGAAGGGTGTCTGTCCGGGAGGATGGCACTTGGGCCCTTGGTGTCACATCAGAGACAGAAGATGAGGGGACAGCCAGCAGTGTCCTCATGATTGGCATTTCGGAAGCCTCCAGAGGGAGGGAGCTGAGCATGGCACCTGGCCCTTCACCCCTGGGGCTTGGCGTCTAAAAGCAGTCCCACTGACGAGGGATTCCAGGCAATGCTAATGCTGCCCTCCCCGACTGCCCTCAGGTGCGGCTCCTCACTGGCATTGGAAGGTACAACGAGATGACATACATATTTGATCTGCTGCATAAAAAGCACTACTTTGAAGTGCTGATGCGGAAGAAGTTGGACCCGGTGAGTGGAAAGCATTCTGAGCTCCGGGGTGACGTGTACAGTGACATCCCAGAGGCTCAGCTTACCTGGGAAAAAAGCCTGATTGGGGTTCCCTGGGATATGTAGGGAGGGAAATGGGGACTTCATCAGGACATAGATTGTTGACACAGTGGCTCAGGGCCACCTCGGTCCCTATTGTCTGAGTGGCTGCTCCAGCAGGGATGGAACCTGAGAGCCAGGCGGGAGTGCACTGGCCAGCTGAGGCTGTGTCTGAGCTGTCCTGGCCTAGCCAGGCAGCAAGGGGAGGTTTCATGGGACCGTGAAACGTGTGGCTGAGAGCCTGGTGCAGAATTGAATGCACAGGCCTGTGTGGGGAGGCTGGGCAGTGACTTGTGATGACCACCAGGAGGCCTTTGGGCCCTGTCTGTCCTCAGCATGCTGTGTGACCCAACGTGTCACTCACAGAAGCTCTTTCCAAGTCATTCATTTGGCTGATCCGTTGCTTCTGCACATTTCACCTCTGAAGAGTTAAAAACCAAGGTGCACTTTTGGCTCTGGGGAACCTGGGCCCAGCCAAGTAAGACTGAGAGAGAAAGTGGGAAAACTCTCTTCAGTGCTGATCCAGTCATTGGGAGGAAAGCAAGTGCCGGTCTTGGTTGCACCTTCAAGACCCCCTGCCCCAGGGATTTTTAAAATTGTTGTCTTTCAGGCAGTTTTGTTTTTGCATTGAAATATCTTTTAATAAATTTTTCTAATTACAAAAGTAATGTATACTCAATATATGATACTTGGAAAATGGAACAACACAGAAAAAAGCCCTCTGTGTCTGTCCACCATCTGGAGACAGCCCTTGCTAAGTTTATACGTGTACCCACAAACATACATACATATTTACATATTTTAACAAAACATATGCTCTGCAGATATGAAATAGCCTACTTTTTTTTTCACTTAACAATAAGTATATCGTGAATATTTCCCAAATCACTAGATGGTCTTCTGCATCAGTTTGAACAGCTACATGTTATTCCCGTATTTTGTCCGTCATTTGGACATTTGGATTGTTCCTGTTTGCTTGTGATTATCTTTGTTACATTTCTCTTAGCACTTTTCTCTGCCCATTTCTTTCGGGATAGATCCCTAGAAGTGGAATTGTTAGATCAACACGTGTGCACGTTTTTAAGGCTTTTCCATTCTGGAATGTCTTACCGGTCACACTCCCACCAGCAAGGGGGCACGTCTGTTTCCCTATACTCAGGACAGCATACAGAGCTTTTGTATTTTTTCATTCTTGCTCATCTTTTCCTTTTTTTTTGAGTGTTTTTAAGGAACTTTAACAACTAAAGGACTCAGCCAGTCCTGCCTGGCTGAGGCCGTGGTGTCCCTTTCGTCCTGGGTAGAGTGGCACCCTGAAGACAGCCCTGCTCAACTACATCAAACGCTGCCGCCCTGGGGACAGTGAGAAGCACAACATGATTGCCCTGTGCTTCAGCATGTGCCGGGAGATCGGTGAGAACCACGAGGCAGCTGCCTGCATCCAGCTGAAACTGATTGAGTCTCAGCCCTGGGGTGAGCAGAGGGCACGGGGCAGTGACGCTAGTCAGGGAGGGTTCCGAGGTTCCCAGAGCTAAAAGAGCCCATGAGGCTTGCTGTTGGAAGCCCGATGGGTATTAGTTACACACCAGGGCCCCAGCTGGGCAGGTAGGACATAGAGGGTCTTGGAAGGCATCGTGCACCTCTTGGGATCATAGCCTGTACGTCCACGATATAAATCCATCAGCAACCCTTGCATATGTTGATGTCCAGTATGAGCCTTCCTTGATGTTTCAGAGAAGGGAGGAACCAGAGCGGGCATCAAAGCCTACTCCAGAGTGAGGCTGAGTCCCCGAATGTGCACTTCTGGCCCAATGGCCTTTACCTGAGTGCGACATACCTGCCCCGTACACGAGCTGGGATGTTTCTGTTCCAGCCCACCATCACTGTGAGTGGGGTGAGAACAGCCTGCCTTGGGATTCAGACTCAACCGTGGCTTTGAACTGGTTTGAACTGGTTCAGTCATGGCTGACAAAGTAAAACTGGAACAGACCCAAATTTTTTAAATTTGGGTGATCTGGAACCATAACCAGAACAGGAAAAATTACGGGTCGAAGGCCTAGAATGGGGGATTTGGAAGAGGCGTAGTGAGCCCTTTCAGGAGCGTGATGCATGAGACTGGATCATGGGCAGGACTGGAGAGCGACACACAGCCGTCAGCTTCCATGAGTTAGGTCCCACTGTTGGTACAGAATCTGAAGGGCAAGTGATTCGGTTGCTGTGCAGCATGAACGCCGACCTTGTTTTCTAAGATGGAGATTATAAATTTCTAGCAGGGCCTTGACCTGTATTTTTTCCCATTCCAATTATGGTTCCGGTTCACCCAAATTTTAAAAATTCGAGTCTGTTCAGTGTCATTTCCTCAGCCATGACTGAACAGGGAAGAACCGGTTCGAAGCCCTGGGCTCAGCAAGTCTCCTTTCTTCCCCTGCAGAGGAGAGCCTCAAGGATGCGCACAGGCTGAAGCAGCTGCTGCTGAAGGCTCTGACACTGATGCTGGATGCTGCAGAGAGTTACTCCAAGGCGAGCACAGGTTTATCCCGGACCAGCCTGGGGGCTTGGTATCTGCAGTAGTTTTGTCCCAGGGCTCTGCTTCCCAGGGTGGGGAGAGGGGAGTCATGGGCCAGCCAGGGACAGAAAGGGTGAGTACAGTTGCTGGAGGATTAACATGGGAGATGGTTGACAACAAAGTCTTCTCTACCTGCGCCCCCTCCACCCTTGTCCCTCAGGACTTCTGTGTGAGACAGGCCCTGCGCTGTCACCGGCTCACCAAGCTGATCACACTACAAATCCACTTTCTGAACAATGGCCAGAACACAATGCTCATCAACCTGGGCCGCCACAGGCTGATGGACTGTATCATGGCCCTACCTCAGTTCTACCAGGTGAGCAAGAAAGAACAATCTAGCCAGCACTGCCAGCATCATGGTACTCAGATTGAGTAATTTGCCCAAGGTCTCCATTTCTTGACTTAGTTAATACACCAGATTGTCTTCTTTCATTGTGGTACTTCTCATTAACATACCGTTTGGACAAAGATGTTGGAGAAGAGTGAGAAGTACTGAGTCATTTTCCCCATGCTGTTAGGCCAGCAAGAGGCAGACACCTTTGGACCCTGAGACAGCTAAGGTGAGGGGTAGTATCCCTAGTGGTCCTGTGAGCATCTCCTAGGAATGGTGCAACCAGGTTAGCACAGGGAGTTAGGGGCCTTCAACGAGGAGGGACAGCTGTCAGGGAATCAGCTGTGCACTGTCACTTGTGGAGTGAGCTGGTGGGGAAAAATACAGATATTCCTTCTGAGCAGTTTATTAAGCCCTCGCTGAAGAAGATTAAAAACACTCAAGGAAGGTGTCTGGGGGCTTAAGGCAGAAGTACCAGACTAACACCAGACTTCTCATCAACCCGACACCCAGAGCCTCTTAATGCCATCGGTAATGATCAGTCACCATATGAGTGTACAGTAGGAAGCTGTTTTCTAGAACCATCTGCCCTCAATTTTACATCAAATAGGCTCTGATGGTGCCCTTCTTCCCTCCCATTCCCTTAAGGCTTCTATTGTGGCCCAGGCCTATGACTTTGTTCCAGACTGGGTTGAAATTCTATACCAACGAGTGATTCTTAAAGGAGATTTTAATTACTTGGAAGAATTTAAGCAGCAAAGGTTATTAAGATCCAGCATATTTGAAGAGATCTCAAACAAGTAAGTATTAAGAGTTAACTACAAGCATTTCTCCTTGCCTCTGCTTTAAGGTAAGGCATGAATAAGAGTTTTATGGCTAAGTACTACATACCTTTACCTACCCCTTGAAATGGCAAATGTACGTCAGTACCCTGGAGGAAGAGATAAAAGAGCTCTGCAAACAATAAGTTACCTTATGGCACTTGTACTTAAAATGGGACACTAGCTACTCAGCTTGTCTGAGGTAGGTGCCCTTTGGAGTTCTGAATTCATTCTAATTGAGGTGAGCATTAAGATTTTCCTTTTTAATGAAATTAATCCAGCGTTTGTGGAACACCCCCCAGTACTAGTCTGACAGCGTTTCCCCGATTCCAGCATCCTCTCCTCTGTTGGTGGTGTCAGAGTTAACAGCGCTCATTCACCAAGGTCAAGATCTTAACCCGCACACGTTCGTGCTTCTTTGTCTAGATGTAAACAACATCAGCCTACCGACGCGATGGAGAAGAACCTGAAGCAGTCACTCACGTACTGTGAAGATATCTACCTGTATTACAAGCTGGCGTATGAACATAAATTTTATGATGTTGTAAATGTGCTTCTGAAGGACCCTCAGACAGGTTGCTGTCTAAAGGACATGCTGGCAAGTTAGATGGATTCAGATGACAAGACTTCATTTGATGAGACGGCACAGGTGCCTTTTCTTCTCATAGTGAAATGAGGTACTGAATTGATAGATGTCCATGAGCCAGGTAATTTTTTCACTCTGGGCTGTAAAATGCCAGGACTGTACCACATCAGTCTCTTGTGGGTGCCAGGCAAAGAACGAGACAAGACTTTTCACAGTGACGTTCCTACTTAAAAGTGATTGTTCATCTATGCCATTTTATATGGGTATTAACACCAAAGGCTTTATCTTTCTCAGGACGGCTTCTATTTAGATGATGAGCAATACTGATTAAAGAATACCTGTGCTTGCAGATTCCAGTTTCAAAGGAATTTAGTAGTATTTACAGAGTTAAGGAACCGGTGATACACTTACATTTGTTAGAAACTCATCTCTGTATAATAAAATAGATTTTAAATTTCAGGATGTCATCATCACTAAGGTACTCCTAGCCCGTATCTCCCTTAAAACAGTATTTGCTGTAATTATTGCTGTGCAGTTACTTTCTATTCATTCCTAAAATCATTTAGATGGCCTTGTCCTCCACTTAATACTGATTAAGAATCCTATTTCATATGTAGGAGAAGTTAAGAAGTCCCCCACCCCTTTCCATGCTGTGGTGGTTTTTAAAAAAAAAAAAAAAAAAGACCGTGATCACAAATTTGGTTAAATAGCTTAAGATACATAATAAGGAAGGCCACCTTAACCATTTGAGGATGACTAACTGTACATTATATCCTATTAGATCTATACCATAACAACCCATCCCCCAGAGTTACAGGCTCAATTACTCCAAATAAATAGTTCTATTTAATTAGGACTTCTTATTTGGGAAAGCTATTTTGTTTAAATACAAGGAGGGCATCCCCACACCTTTGTTGCTGAGTGACACTGTTAGGAACCTGGTAAATTATTCTTGTTTCAAGGCTGTAACTAACTACTGGTCAAGCGTTTATTAAGCTGTAATCAGTATACAGAGACAAACTCTAGTCCCAAGAGCTGTTCTATACGCTGCAAAAATACCTCTTGGGAGGTAACACAAAAAAATTAAGTCCTCACAATAGTGATTTTATTAAGTTAGTTGCTTTATAAAACATTGCAGATGTCATAATTGTTAACATAACAATTTACCAAACTGTAGTTAACTGGTGCAGTTTGCTAAGCATGTTTTATAAAGGAAAGGAAATGCCAAAACCCTGTTAAAGTTGTTCCACTGCAGCCTAGAGAACAAAGGCAATTTGTTGCTCGGACTTTTAGACCAGGCAGTTAAACAGGTGAAGTTCCCTCCCCCACCCGAAGCACTCCGTCAGCAGAAATAGTCTGATAAATATAAACTAGACAGTCTTTGCAATCAAGAGACTCCTCAACTTGAAATGCAATAATGGAGAGGTTTGCCTTCTTCAGTTTCAAAGTTGGAGGGTTTTGGTCATTTAATTTTTAAGTATCAAACTATTGGCTTTTCAGCCGCAGTATCTTCGCAGTCTTCTTCACAATGTATTTTTTTAATATCCTCACGCTCAATTTTAAGACAAAGCAATTTTAATACTAGGTGCACACCACATGCCCTTGCTGCAAACTGCTTTTCTTGACAAGTTATGAAGTAGTTCAAGGAGGTGTGGTTAAGGCTGTATTACTGGATGGTGCTGGTAAATACTACACAATTTTTTGTCACGTTGCAACCTTGTTTCCAATTTAGTGACTGCTGCTATGGAATCAGACAGCAACAATGACATCATTACGATTTTTTTTTTTTAAACTATGATTTAGTAGCAACTGAGGTTCCCGATTTTAACCCCTTGGCAGCAAGATCCAAGTTCCCTCGTTCGCACATTAGCACCTAAGAGTCAAGGGGTTAAATAACCAGCACGGAAGATACTGCGCTTCTGATTGTAGCGTTTGGCAGAACTGAAAGGAAAGGAAGTTGTGCTACATGTTGAAGGGACCGTGGGCAACAGAAAGAAGACACCGGGAGAAGGTAAACTCTGTCACATGAAGTCTTCATAGTCCTGGACGTAGCCTCCATCATAACCACCGTAGTCTGCCAGGTCGTCCTTCATGGTAGCCTTTAAGCCCCCTCCAGGAACCACACCTTTCTTCTTCTTTTTGGCTTTGCTTTGCTAAAGATGGAACAGAGTTAACTCATCAGATTTCATCTACTCATGTAGCAACCCTCACAGAGACACCACATCCTCTGGGCCCAGCAAAGCTCTAGTTTTCTAAGGGAGACCCCCAACCTAAGGCAACACACACATGTCTGTGACACACCTGTTATACTCCAGCTTACACGGTGCTGGTGAATTCCTTGACTTTGAATTTCTTAGGTCAGGCTCCTACCGTATTTTTTGAGAATAACAGTATAATTGCCTCTAAATGCATTCTCAATGTGAAATTTCCCCCAGCCTCTGCCCCATCCTAACTAATACACATTTCCCTGCACAACTTACTGTTACCTTTTCTTGCTTCTGTTTTTCACTGCACAGCACAGTCAATGAATTGGTAATCTTTTTCAAGTCATCAATTTCCACTAAAACAAAAAAAAAAGAAGGGGGAACATACCACTCAACTTTAATTTTTAAGCATTTTGGGGCATAAAAGGAAATGTACATTTTTCTAAAAGTGTATGTATGAGAAATCTAATTTTTCCATCATTAACTTCAGTAACTTTGGAATGGCTATGAATTAATCCTTTTTAACATAAGGTAGTAAAGAAACATTTGGTCTATGGCTAGGCTCACAAATCAGAACTATTTTAAATAAAATGGCAAACTCAGTGACAAAAATTTAACCTTATAAATGGCATGTAATCACCAGGACACCATCGACTCAACAAAGAAGGAAAACCGTATAGAGTGTCTTCATAGCTCACAGGGCTCCCTTCCACCCCCCTCCCCACCCGACCCAGTGTCCACAGACGCAGGAAGACAGCCATGCCCTTCCACAGCACAGCCTCCATGCCTCTGAGCAGCAGCTGAACGAACATGGAACAACAACTTGTAAACCCACGGAAGACAAAACCCCCTTGGTGTCTCTGTTTTCTAGCATAGGAACTATGATGAAAACAGTGGGTATCTCAGAAGCCTCAGTGTCCTACCAAGAAGGGCCCGTTTAGTGGACCTCACATCCTCACACCTTTATAAAAATGTGTAGCTGGAAACACACACCAGTTTTTAGCTACCAAAACTGTTCAGGTGCTTTGGTCAGAAGGCAGCTCCAAAAATAGGGAAAAGAGCGCACGGGCAGAACAAAACAATCAACCACAGGGATATCACTGGTCGGATCCAGAACCCCAACTTAGTGATCATTTCTCCAAGAAATTAGGATAATTTCTCTAAGAAAACCTAATTTCAAATTCATTGCATAGGGTTCCTTTTTCTGAATCTTAAAAACAGCAAATACTAGCAAAACCAATCCCTTCTTCCACGTTAGTGCTGCACACCCGCGGCGTCACTTCCGTACGCCTGCCCTGAAGAGCAAGGCCCTCTTCAGCGTGGCCGCACAGCAGGGACCCGGAGGTCGTGCACGGCACCAGCTCTGGCAGGCTAGTCTCACCCAGCTTTAAAATTCGATATACCCAGAATCAGTTCCCCAAAACAATACTTCTAGCCTCTTGTCAGACACAGGAGGACAAATACTGTACAATCTCACTTACACAAAATACCCAGACAACAGAGAGACCAAAGTGCGGGGCGTGGGAAATAGGGAGTGAAGGTGTCAGAACAGCGAGGTTCTGCCTGGGGTGATGGCGAAAATGTCCGGGAATGGATGGCGGCAATGGTAGCACAACATGCTGAGTATAATTACTGTCACAACTGTACACTTAAAAATGGTTAAAATGGCAATGACAAACTTTTTGTTATGTAATTTCACCATAATTTAAAAAGGACAATTAGATAAAAAGAATCAGCTGGTGTTTTCATAGCTGTTGTGCTGACAAGCCCAGATGTCTGGGAAGCCACTGTAGAACATAACACGGCAGCCTCAAACACAACCCAACAGAACTCAACCTGACTGTGTATCTGCAGAACATTCCCAAGTTAATTACTACAAAGCAAATCCTGAGGCTACATGATAACTTCCATCCTCCTGAATATGGTGTGTCCTTACCAAAATCCACTGTATCTCCACCGCAGAGATAAGAATTACTTACATGAAATACACACGTCTCGAACTAAGGCTTCCAAAAAGCTGGCATAATATAGTGATTTTTCATACTGTGTAATTTTATCTTTTAGTAACTTTCCAAACTCTGTGAAGTCATCTCTTGAAGATGGGTTCATAGCATCTATTCCATAAACTGTACTATTAACACCTGTGAGACAAAAGAACATGGAAAATGTTGGGAAGTTAAGATAAAAAGGTTATAAACCAGTTAGCTATCTTAATGAACTTGTTATTTCATTCTCAAGCAGGGGCTCTTAACTGGGATCCATTGGGGTTCTCGGACAGAATTCATGGGGCCTGTGAATTTGGTTGAGAAACAAATTTGTATCTTTATTTTCACTAACCTCTAATTTAGCATTTCCTTCCATTTTGACGACAGTCAACAAATCACTGTGGTTATCAGCAAAACCTGACTTAGCAATAGAGATCATAGATACTTTCCTATCACGTTATAGCTGTTGCAGATATCTCAAAACAGTGTCCACAGTCATCATTACTTTCAAATTGTATTAGTTATTAGACCTGCCACTAGACCTTACTACTTAATGCATTAAGAAGCCCACAATTACTGCATCACAAATTTGTTATTTTAATATTTTGTGTTTTCAATATATCAGGTTTCCTTTATAAAATCCTATGTAATTTTCTGCATTTAAAAACATTAAGAAGGGGCCCACATCTGACTGAGACTGGAGGAACCCTGGAAGCCATGGCCCCCAAATGCTCTGATAACCCAAAACTAAAACCATTCCTGAGGCCCACCCTTCAGACAAAGATTAGACTGGACTATAAAACAAAATAATACTCCTGAAGAGTGTGCTGCTTTCGTTCAAGCAGATAACACGAGATCAAATGGGTGGTTCCTGTCTGGAGGCAGGATGAGAAGGCAGGAAGGGACAGGAGCTGGTTGGATGGACATGGGAAACCCGGGGTGGAAAGGGGGTGTGTCACATTATAGGGACTGCAACTAATGTCACGTAACAATATGTGTATAAATTTTTGTATGAGAAATTACCTGTAAACTTTCACCTAAAGCACAATAAAAAAAAGAAGAAGAAGAAGAAGGGGCCCAGGACACCAAAGGGGTGCTCTGAATCAAAGGCTTGTCCACGCATAGCCCAGAGAGAAGTAGGGAGAGGCGGCGGCAAAAAGCGTAGGAAACAAAGATGAATCCTGTGGAAGCATCAGCCAACTCCAGAAGCTAAGTAAGGGCAAACCCTATGTTAAATCTCAAAATTAATCTGACTTAAAAGGGTTCTAGTCTAAAAGATAAGCTACCGTCAACAGTCAAGTAAATTAGTTGATAACAGTATCACTGATGTCAGTATTTCAGTATGAGAAACACAGCTTTAAAATTCTATTAATTCAGTATTTTAGTATGATACACAGCTTTAAAATTCCATTAACCAAACAATGACTGTATGAACGCACACTGCTTTTGCCTTTGCATCTGTAACCAGTCGCCTGCTCCAGGCTTTATGCACGTAAACCCTTCAGTAAACCCGTGGGCAGCTTTTACCAGCCTGTGAAGACATGATGCTGGTCGCGTGCCCTTTAATTACACGAGCGCACTGAATCCCCCACAGCAACCAGAAGACTAGCTGCTCGAGGCCCGCTGGGAGCTCAGGTCAGACTTCCTTCCCGTGGAAAGCAGACTGGCCACCAGTCAGCCTGCTCTATCCATTTTAGGGAAGGCGGGGGAGGAATCAGGTTAGTTCTAGTTCTTGGATTTCAATTTCCCAGTTACTTAAATGTTTCTTTACCTAACAACAAACTTGGTTAAATGAAGTGCGAACTTTACGTATCTGGTCACATCTCCTACTCTATCGTTTGTGCCATGCAGCCCTTCCCCGGGATATTCTAAGCTTGTTACCTACCTGCAGGATCCTTTTATCTCACTCACTAATCACAGCTGCAGGCATGGCGCACAGAAATGGAACTCCTAAAGACGGTATGGTGAGGGCCAAGGGGTCACAGGAAGAAGTGCCCGTGAACACAAGAAGGCAAGGCGTTCCGTTTTGGCCTCACCTTCGCCAGCATCCTGTTGTCCAAGTCTTATTCAGACTTAACAAGACAGCCTTACAGGTGGTTTAATATGCAAATTTTTAAGCTCCAGACCTCACATTTCATCCAACTGATAAAAATATTCAAGGCAGCAGTATACTTTTTTTGGGTCCAATAACTTTTTATCTTAATGATCTTGTGACACCCAAAACAATAACTGAAAAATCTAAGCATGTATCTCACTTTACCTTTTCAAGTAGTGAAATCTTAAATAATATACAAAGAGATTAAAGACTGCTTTCTAGCACTGAGTTCCTGTTCACAGTCATGGGATATCTGGCAATGATCTTGGGTGATGGTTGTCCAATATGACTGTTACTGATACCTCTAAACTGTGCACCTGGAAAATGCTAAACTGGCAAATGTGTTATATATACAGATATATTTAAAACCATTAAAAAAAGAAAAATTGCTTTCTAGTATCTAAATTAGTCAGTATCATATTTCTTCAAAAAAGATGTTTTCTGAATCTTCCTAGCCAGTAAGACTTCCAGAGTTTTCATCTGGAATGGTTCAACACTGTACTGAAGTCACATCCCCATCTTACCAAAAGTTTCCTTTGCTAATTCGAGGTCTGACTCTTCCTGTAATTTCTTCAGTCGCAGTTTATCTGCTAAGTGTTCTTCTGGTGTTAGCACTTTAGGTTCTTCCGTTTCTTCTAACTAAAAGAGACAGACGTAACATTTTAAAAGGGCTGCAATTATGGGGCATTTTTGTACTGTATGAATTTTTTAATAGGCACATATAAATAATAGCAAACACTAAAACAATTACTGCATTTCAGGCCATCTTTTAAACAATTTAGGTCCATTAACTCAGATATAAGCCTCATAAGAACTAATGAGGTAGATACGGCTATTATCCCCATTTTACAAGTAAGAAACTGAGGCACAAAGAGGTTAAGTAACCTGCCCGAGGGAACAGAAGGTGATTACCACTGGGAATGTAACAGAGCTGAGATCTGAACCCAGGAAGACTGGGTTTATTTCCATAGGTTTTTTTTTTTTTTTAAATACAGAATTGTGATTTTCAGCTCGGTAAAAATGGTACTCTCATATACCGCTGATAAGACCATAAATTGGAGCCTTTCAAGAGAACCTGGTATCAAGTCTAAAAATGTTTTTACATGCTTTAACCCAATAATTCCACTTTTAGATGTCTGTCTGAAGAAACCACAGATGCACACAAATATTTTTGAACAAAGATGTCAACTGGAATATTAGGTATAATTTCAAATAAATTAAAGACAACCTAAATGTCCAGAGTGGTTAAATAAATTATGCCACATCCACATGACCAAATACCATGCAGACATGTCTTTTTCATGTATCTATCTTCATCATATTATACTGTGCTGTAATATCAGCACCACAGTACTAACAAATGTATTATTAAAAGTAACAAATTTTTGTTAACAATTTTAAAATACACAACAATGGAAGTTACCACTTATTTCCCAGTCCCCCTCTTCTGAGATAAAGCCACGTAACAGTTTAGTGTACATCCTTTTTATACACTGTAAAATAATCTTATGCAACAAGTACAGATTACTTTTATTATGAGGGGAAAAAAATCCTCAGTGAACTTTACTGGGAAAAGAGCGAAGGGCATTTGTGCCCTTGGTTATTCGTGCCTGTGTAGTTTGAAGATTTTGATTCAGAAGGCAACTTCTGAAACAGATGGCATTTTATTTCTGATGGAGAAGACATGAGTGAGAAAGAATGGTGGTTACGACAAGTCAGAAAATCCAAGAATACTTTCTAGGAAAAAAAGGTGAATTTCTTGACGTAACGCTCTTAGTAGTCCTGAATGTCATTATCTATTCCTGCATCAAAACCAAAAATATTGTAACTCAATGCTTGGCCTATGATAAACTCAAATTAAGTATGCTCAAATTAAAGTTTCTTCATTGGGAAAAATAAGATATAACAAAATACATTTCTAACCTCAATGACTAAGAAACTGCCAATCAATACAAGTCCTTAGACTAAGTTATGAGATTCTACTGCTTGTTCTGACCGTGGAAACATACATGTAGGTATATATAAGTACAAATTATTAAAAAGCATTTAGCAAATACAAATTAATACAACCCTATATGGAGGGCAATTTAGGGACATTTGTCAAAGACTACAGATGTGATTTACCCTTTGACCCAGAAATTCCACATCCGGAAATTTAGAAATGACACACGTACATGGTTATTCACTGAAGAATTATCAAGTAAAGGATTTGGGAAAAAAATCCAACTGTCCACTAACAGGGACTGGTAAACTGTGGTACATCTAAGACAATGGAATATTATGCAGCTACAAGAAAAAGAATAAGATAAGCCAGAAACTAATAAAAATGTTTTTTCACAGGGGTGACGGGGTCAGGGTGGAGAAGTCTCTGAGTATACCATTTTTGCATAGTTCTGATTTCTGAATATTTTTTGTGTTCAAAAAATAAAGTTGAATAAAAACTTTAAAAAATCCCTAAAACTGAAATAAATGACTCTAAAATGTCTATCAAATTAGACATAACGACACAGGGAAACAATTCAAGTGACTTCAGATCCCAGGACATGATTACAAATTCTCAGTAGGTATCATGGATTGAACTGTGTCCCCCAAAACTATCTGTCAACTTGGCTAGGTCATCATTCCCAGTATTGTGTGACTGCCCACCATCTTGTCACCTGATGTGATTTTCCTATGTGTTGTAAATCCTACCTCTATGATGTTGATGAGATGGGATTAACAGCAGTTATGTAGACTCAATCTACAAGATTAGATTGTGTTTTAAACCAATCTCTTTTGAGATAGAAAAGAGAGAAGCAGAGAGACATGGGACCTCATACCACCAAGAAAGCAGTGCCGAGAATAGAGTGCGTCCTTTGGACCTGGGGTTCCTGTGCAGAGAAGCTCCTAGTCCAGGGGAAGACTGATGACAAGGACCTTCCTGCAGAGCTGACAGAGAAAGCCTTCCCCTGGAGCTGATGCTCTGAATCTGGACTTCTAGCCTACCAGACTGAGAGAACAAACTTCTGTTTGTTAAAGCCATTCACTTGTGGTATTTCTGTTATAATGGCACTAGATAACTAAGACAGTTAGGATACACTCTAAGCCCAAAAAGAAATACAAGCATACCTTGTTTTACTGTACTTCGCTTTACTGCACTTCACAGATTGTTTTTTTTATAAACTGAAGGTATGTGGCAACTCTGAGTCGAGCCAAGTCTATTGGTACCATTTTTCCAACAGGATGTGCTCACTTCGTGTCTCTATGTCACGTTTTGGTAATTCTTGCAATATTTCAAACTTTTTCATTATTATTATAACTTATGCTGGTGATCCGTGATTCGTGATTTTGATATTACTACTGTAATTGTTTTGGGGCGCCAAACTTAATTGATAAATGTTGTATGTTCTGACTGCTCTACTGACCAGCCATTCCCCCATCTCTCTCCCTCTCCTTGAGCCTCCTTATTCCTTGAGACGCGGGCAATACTGAAATTAGGCCAGTTAATAACCCTACAATGGCCTCTTTAAGTGTTCAAGTGAAAGGAAGAGTCACATGTCTCTCACTTTAAATCCAAAGCTAGAAACGAGACAGGCCGAAAGCTAGGCCTCTTGTGCCAAACAGTCAGCAAAGCTGTGACTGCAAAGGGAAAGCTCCTGAAGGAAACTGACAGCACTGCTCCAGTGAACACAGATGGTAAGAAAGTGAGACAGCCTTACTGCTGATACAGACGAAGTTTTAGTAGCCTGGACAGAAGATCAAACCAGCCACAACATTCTCTTAAGCCAAAGCCTAATCCAGAGCAAGGCCTAACTCTCTTCAATTCTAGCAGAGGTTGGTTCACGAGGTTTAAGGAAAGAAGCTGTCTCCATAAAAGTGCAAGATGAAGCAGCAAGTGCTGATGTAGAAGCTGCAGCAAGTTATCCAGAAGATCTGGCTGAGACAACTGATGAAGGCGGCTACACTAAACAGCAGATTTTCAATGCAGAGGAAACGGCCTTATACTGGAAGACAGTGCCGTCTAGGACTCTATAGCTAGAGAGAAGTCAACGCCTGGCTTCAAAGCTTCAAGGACAGGTTGATTTTAAGTTGAAGCCATTGCTCATTTACCATTCCAAAAATCCTAGGGTTCTTAAGAATTATGCTAAGTCTGCTCTGCCTGTGCTCTGTAAATGGCACAACAAAGTCTGAATGACAGCACAGGTTTACCACACGGTTTACTAAGTTTTTTAAGGCCACTGTTGAGACCTACCATCAGAAAAAAAGATTCCTTTCAAAATACTTCTGCTCACTGACAATGCACCTCATCACCCAAGAGCTCTGATGGAGATGTACAAAGAGATTAATGTTGTTTTCATACCTGCTAACACAACATCCATTCTGCAGCCCATGGATCAGGGAGGAATTTTAACTTTTAAGTCTTATTATTTAAGAAATAACATTTTGTAAGGTTGTAACTGCCACTGATAGTGATTCCTCTATCCTCTGATGGATCTGGGCAAAGTGAATTGAAAACCTTTTGGAAAGGATTCACTGTTCCCCGTTCTAGATGTCGTAAGAACATCCGTGATTCATGAGAGGGGGTCAAAATATCAACATTAACAGGCATTTGGAAGAAGTTAATTTCAACCCTCATGGGTGACTTTGAGGGGTTCAAGACTTCAATGGAGGAAGTAACTGCAGATGTGCTGGAAATAGCAAGAGAACTACAATTAGAAGTGGAGCTTGAAGATGAGACTGAATTGCTGCAATCTCATGATAAAACCGTAACGGATGAGGAGTTGCTTCTTACAGATGAGCAAAGAGAATAGTTTCTTGAGACAGAATGTACTCCTGGTGAAGATGCTGTGAACACTGTTAAAATGACAATAAAAGATTTAGACTATTACATAAACTTAGTGGCAGGGTTTGAGAGGACTAACTCCAATTCTGAGAGAAGTTCTACTGTGGGTAAAATGTTATCAAACAGCATCACATGCTACAGAGAAATCTTTCATGAAAGGAGGACTTAATCAATGGGCAAAATTCATTGTTGTCTTATTTTAAAAAGTTGCCACAGCCACCCCGAAGCCTTAGCAACCAACACCCTGATCAGTCAGCAGCCATCGATACCGAAGTAAAACCCTCCACCAGCAAAAAAGATTACAACCTGCTTAAGGCTCAGATGATGGTTAGCATTTTTTAGCAATAAGGCATTTTTTAATTAAGGTATGTACATTTTTTTCTTAGACATAAAGCTATCGCACACTTAACAGACTACAGTATAGTATAAACTTAACTTTTATATGCCCTGAAAAACCAAAAAATTCACGTGACTTGCTTTATTGCAATATTCGCTTTACTGCGGTGGTCTGGAACCGAACTGGCAATAGCTCCGAGGTATGCCTGCACAGTGGCATACAATCCCCTGGTGTCCGAGCACTCCCCATCCTTCCCCATCACTCCCCACTGAAGACCGTATCATCTATCTCACCCAAACATACAAGCTTACCTGCAGGAATATGGGAGGAAGAGAGGACGTCATCAAAATGACACTCTATATATCCAAAACCCAAACCAAACTCATTGTCAGAGTCGATTCCGACTCCTAGTGACCCAACAGGACCAAGGAGAACTACCCCACAGGGTTTCCAAGGTTGTAAATCCCTATGGAAACAGACTGCCACATCTTTCTCCTGCGGAGCGGCTGGTGGGTTCGAACTGCTGGCCTTTCAGTTAGCAGCCGAGCACTTTAACCACTGTGCCACTAGGGCTTCTTCTATATATCCCTACCACAGAAAATTCTATTTCTAAATTTTCATTTTCCTCCACGCATTGTTTTTAACCTGAAACTGTAGTGGTGACTGGAAAAAGAATTGAGGCCTTGTAGGAAAGAGAAAGACACTATTTAGTTTAGTTCATCTATCTATTTCTGTACTATTCCTTACAATTGCTCATGACCCCAAATACACTGACAAAGTAAACTATGTTTTCCTTGTGTTGGAGTTAATTTTTTTGTGCGTGTGAAAATATACATAACAAAACATACGCCGGTTCAACAGTTTTTAACACTTCGCATTGTATTGCCATTCTCACTATCTCTACCCATATTATTTCACCACTACTGACTTACTCTCTGCCCCTTAAAGTTCTCAGCTGTGCTTCAGGCTTACTGCTGTCAAACTGATCGCATCTAAGTCATTCTTTAAAAGAGCACCATGCTCAAGGCAAACATTCTTTATTAATGTCACTATGACTTTGATCCAGT
This sequence comes from Dugong dugon, assembly GCA_030035585.1. Classification (NCBI taxonomy): domain Eukaryota; kingdom Metazoa; phylum Chordata; class Mammalia; order Sirenia; family Dugongidae; genus Dugong; species Dugong dugon. The sequence goes on along the minus strand of CM057472.1, from coordinate 12,869,796 downwards.
AAGTAACCAATCCATCATTCCAAGGTTGATCATTCTTGCTACTGATGAATGAATTTATATTCCTTTATTTAATGGCCTTATTACAATTCTAAAATTTAAGTGATGTTTTGGGATCTTATGTGTAATTACTGAGAGAAAAGCTTGTATTTTTAAACCTGTACCCAATGTTGCCATTTTACTTAACAAATATTCCATTTTGGATGTTCCCAATAATATGATTATGGCGGATGGCAGGAGAACAGCAAAGAAATCCTAAACTTCATTCAGGTACTTTACATTGTTGGTGGCAATATTGATATCATAGAAAAAAGCAAATAAACAATTAAGTTAACATTATTAGAAACCAAGATTTTCAATATAAAAGAAAAAAAGTTAAACCCTGTATTGTTAACTATACAACAGAAGTATCAATATGAACTGGTATGAACAAATATCAGCAAAATGATTATGTATGTATATGTGTGTGTGTGTATGTCTGTGTATAAATTTGTATATTTCCTAGGTTTGTCTATGAAGAGGGTTCTAGAAGGAAAGGCCACCCCAATAATACTGAGCACTCCAAGCACCTAGATTTGGTCTCTAAATACTATTTTCCACTAAAAGGAACATTGAAGAAACAGCCAATTCTAGGCCTAGGGCAGAGGTGAGCAGGGTGAGCATGGGTGAGCATGGGTGAGCATGGGTGAGCATGCGTGAGTATGGTGAGCCTTGCACTTATATTCTGCCAGAAAACAAAGACTAATGGGTCATGTGGAAAGGATGGATGTAGGACCAGCTTACAGGGACTCCTACTGGCCAAAGTTGTGACAATCTGAACATCAGAAAAAAACACTATATCTGAGTAAAACACAATGAATTTATAAAAACCCCCAAGTGCATAAATTTACTCAAAAAAGAGAAAATTTTAAAAATCCCTCATTTTTCACTGCTTGAAGTTATTCTGAAAACTGGTAGTTAAAATTACCATTTTGCAATCCCTAATGAAATAATTAGGCAATGATCATCAATGATACAAACACTAATGGGTGAAAAGTTGACATGAAACTGGACTACTTGGGGAAAAAATTAATTTTATAATAAAAGGATCAGGCTGTCACTACACCTCAACCCAGTAATCAACTTTAGCATCACTATTAATAGGACAGACATTACATAACTCCTATGTGATTCAATATGAAGTACAAAGCATTACCTCTTAAAATATTCTGGCCAAAAGTGTTTATTAACCTGAATCTTTCAGATTCCGAAAGGTTAGATTTCTGACATTACAGGAAATGGCAACCATGAAGAAGCAATGAGACAAATCCAGAAGGTGGGATGTTCTACCAGACAAGTAACGTGGTCTCTTCAACAAGTCAATGTCAGTTAGAAAAGAGAGAGAGACAGAGAGACAGACACTCTAGGACACTTAGGATACATTAACAACCAAATGCACTGCATGATCCTTGTTCAACAAACCAAATGTAAGAGGCATTTTGGGACTACTAGAAAAATGCATATAAACTCAATATTGGATTTTTAAAAAATTATTCATTATATTAAGTGTGATAATGCTATTTTAATCACATGAGAAATACCCTTCCTTTTTTAGAGATGTACACTGAAATATTCAGAGGTAAAATGACATTATGCTTGTTATTTACTCGACTATATTTTGGCAAAAAAAAAAAAAAAAGATAAAGCAAATATGACAAAATTTGTTAAATTTAGGTGACATGTATATGATTATTCATTATGCTACTTTCTCAACGCTATGTCTGAACATTTTCTTAATAAAAAATCAAGAAAAGAACAAAAAATCTCTCTATGACCTAGTAAGGAAAGGTTGCCACAGTATGTTAAATTTAAAAGCAAGAGGGAAACTGTGTGTAACAAAGGAGAGGAAAGAATATACAGCTGTATTCTGCATAAAGACACCTTGGAGCCACAAAAAAACAGTATTTACTTGTGGGGTGGAGGAGGAGAAACAGGATGAATAAGGGTTAGCAGTGCTTAATATTGTTTTAATTTTTCAACCACATAAACGTATTTTCTACTCAAAAAACAAATACAATATTCCTGACCCTGCTCCACATAAACAAAGAACAAAAACACTTATACAGTGCACTCAGAAAAATGGACACTTTGTATTTCACTCAATACAGGCAAAAATCAATCATGACTACAGGCAGTCCCCGGGTTAGGAACCTCTGATTTACCTACAACCCGTAGTTACGAATTTCAAACCAAACTCGTTGCCATCGAGTCGATTCTGACTCACAGCGACCCTATAAGACGCACTAGAACTGCCCCATAGGGTTACCAAGGAGCGGCTGATGGATTCGAATGCTACCTTTTGGTTAGCAGCCAGCGGAGCTCTTAACCACTGCGCCATCAAGGCTCTGTAGCGACAAACCAATCCCCATAAGCCTATTAAAAATTCGAGGTACATACAATGGTTCATAACAACAGGCAGTACTTTGTGACGCACATCAAAACATTATTATTATATTAAAGATGTTTCAGTGTATCTGGAAATATTTCATGTTTTTTATGTATAGAAAGGTACACTATATATCAAAACAAACAGCTGACTAATTGACATTAGATACAAACCATACATAACTGTTCAGACTTACATACAAATTCAACTTAAAGACAGATTTAGGAATAGAACTTGTTCATAATCTGGGGACTGCCTGTATTCCCGATCGTTTAGTGAAAATTTGAAATGCATTCTAATACACAAAGCTTCTGGGTTCTATTTATGCAAAAAAGTTTGTTTTGGGATTTGCCTATCTGATGATGTCCATTTACAGTCTTCACAGAGCCCTTCAAATTGTACTATTTGCTGCCTGTTAGACACTGCACCGCTACGGATGTGCAGACTCTGTATTTTAAAAAATGAACAGTACTTGAGAACCAGCTGTCAAGTTGGCCCCAACTCATGGCGACCCCATGTGTGTCAGACTAGGACTCTACTCACAGGGTTTTCAATGGCTGATTTTTTTTCCCCAGAAGTAGGTTGCCAGGCCTTTCTTCTGAGGAGCTTCTGGGTGAACTCAAACCTCCAACCTTTCAGTTAGCAGCTGAGCACACTGACTACACAACCCAGGGAATCCAAATATTACTTACCCTCTTTTTAATTTCTTCTTGCCTTTTCTTTTGTTGCCGTTCTTTCTCTTTGATCTTCTCTGCTATTTTTTTCTTTTCTGAAACTTTTACTTCTAGAAGTAAAAAATGTTTTAATCGTAGTTATGCAAATCTTCCAGTTTATGGATGAAACAGACATGATATACTTCAAGAGATCAAACCTCTCCCCAGTTCCAATTCTATATGGTGATTTCCTGGCAAGTAAAAATGGGAAAGTTCTGGTACTCTTCCTTTTTCTTCTCTAACCTGATCCCTAAAAGCCAAATATCTCCCTTCATATTGCTCCAGTTCTTTAGGTAGGACTTAGGTCATTTAACTATGATGCCACACTCCCTCCTCTCTCCTGTAACAATACGCAGCACTCAGAGAAAAGCAGCATCAAACAGAAAAACCACCTAATTATGTCTGAAGGAACAGAGAACAGACACAGGGGGAGGGAATAAAGTGGGAATGGAAGGACGCTTGGTTTCTAAAATACCAAAATTTTCACTTTGTAAGCATTCTGTCATTTGTCTTAACACATGCAGCAGATGCTAACCAAGACAGAACACCAAAAATGGAGGCACCCCAGTGGCTCACCTGGCTTTTCCTCGGGTTCCTCTTTTTTCTCGTCATCATCGTCATCCCAGTTATCCTAAAGAAAAGGACCTCCGTTAATAATCTTGCATGTTTGCTTTTCCGTATGAGCTTTATTATCAAATCGTCAAACTCCATAAAAACAAACTTCTTGGTATTTCTATTAGGATTGCATTGAATCTCTAAACTAATGTAGGGAAAGCTGACATCTTTATGATGAGCCATCCTAGCCAAGAACAGGGACTGTCTTTCCATTTGTGCAAATCTACTTTTGTGCCTTTCAGGAGTGTTTTAAAGTTTCCCTCTTACAGGTTCTGTACATTTCTCATTAGGTTTATTCCTAAGTATTTACTCTTCTGTATCTCTAAAACTATTCTGGAGCCCTGGTGGTACAGCAGTTAAGAGCCTGGCTGCTAACCAGAAGGCTGGCAGTTCGAATCCACCAGCCACTCCTTGGAAACCCTATGGGTCGGTTCTGCTCTGTCCTGTAGGGTCGCCATCAGTCAGGATCGACTTGACTCAATGGCAACAGGTTTAGTGTTTTTTGTCTGTTTATTTACTCTTCTGTGTGGCTATTGTAGATAAATTGTTTTCCTATTATGAGGTCTTCTAACTAGTTATTATTTGTGTATATGAACTCTATTCATTCTTGTATGTTAATTTTATATCCTGCTATCTTACTAAATTCATTTGCCATATTAGTTTTATCATTGATTCTCTAGTTTTTTCCTGATACACTATCAAATCATCTGCAAATTTCTTCTTTACCAATTCTAATGCCTCCACAATTGATCTTTCTTATCTAATGGCACTGGTACAATGTTGAATAGCAGCAGATATCATGGACACCCTTACCTTATTCTTCTGTTAATGGAAATGCCCTAGTATTTTCCATGAAGTGCCATGTACCCCCCCCCCACCAAATTTATGAAGATTTATCAATCTTTTCTTTTATTGCATCTAGATTTTGAGACAGAAAGTCTTTTCTTACACTAAGGAATTCACCCACGTTTTCTTTAAGAACTTGCACGGTTTCATTATTTTATTTTTTTCATTTAGATCCCTGGTCCATTTGGAGTTTTGTCTTGCGTATGGTGTCAAATATGGATCTAACTTTATTTTTTTCCAAGTGGCTACCCAGTTGTCACAGCACCATTTATTAAAAAGCCCATCTCTGCCCCATAATTTACCACATGCTAAATTTCCCTATGCACTTGGTCTGTTTCTGGGCCTTCTATTCTATCCCATCGGTCTATCTGTCTATTCATAGACGAGTTCCATACTGTTTTAATAACAAAGGCTTTTATATGCAGTATGCTTTAATGTCTGCTAGGCCTAGTCCCTCCACCCCCACCCTGTAGGTGTTTTGGGTTTCCAGTGTTTCCCTGGCCACTCTTGCATGTTTATTTTCCATATGAACTTTTATACTGATTTGTCTAACTCCATAAGAAAGCTTCTCCAATAACAACTAAAACACAAGACAAACAAGCCAAAACTAACAGTTTCTCTTAAAGTGATTTAGTTGTTTTAAATCAAAAGCCAAATGGACTTTGTACTTCTTACTTTCCCAAGTGTAAAAGCATCCCACACAACACTGGATAATAAATTTAATCTACATAATATTTAAGTCCAGTATTAAAGAGCAGTCAAGAGCCAATTAAAATCTTCATGGAATCTACTCCCTGACTGGGGCAGAGCACTCTGAGGTGAGTAATGTTCTTCAGATGTATACCTATGCATAACTCAGTCACTGAGCACCTCCTGAGCTAAAAATAAACCAATTATCAACCAAAAAAATTTAAAAACTCCACAGAATTTGGAAGGTTGAAGTCTATTAGGGATAGATAAAGCCCAGGGCTTTGATCTATAGGCAGCCTGACAACTGTCTCAGCAACCACCAGGCACACTATGACACCTTATTTGAAGCTAAGCCACAGGATGGCATGTGCAAACCAGGAGGCGCTGATGAACACACAGAGGCTGACGAATGTGCCACAATTATGACACCAAGCTTCTGGTTTTACAACAAGACAAATCATAAATCTGAATATCTAGGTATATAAACTAATCAAGCACTGATTCTTAATAAAAACCTGTAAGTCCGCCAAAGAAATTACAAGTTCAACAACCTGATTAAGGCTGTGCAGCAGAGCTGCAGCCAATTCTCCAAGAAGGCTGGGAGGAGTTTTGTATAAAAGTCAACACTGCATTTTATAATCACCTTACCTTGGCAATTTAATCCACAGTTCCCATTTTAAGAGACTTAAAGCAAACCAACTTATCATTATTTGGACATCTAAGATACTAAAGTTAGAAATTAGAGATCAAATGTCTGTATTACTTTGCTAGTTTACTGAAGAGCTTAAATGAATGCACCACAGCAAAAAAGAACCAGAGAGCTGATTTTATACTTTGGTATTCAAAAACTAAGTGTAAGGTAGATTGTCATACTGGTTCAGAAAAATCTGCCAAATTTTCTGTAAACTCTGGGACCCTGGATATGTTAGCAATAAGTTCAGACAAAATGCAGAAAGGATTCCTAGAAAAACATCTAAAATTAACACTTAAAATCAGGACTGTGGGTCTCTTCAAAAAGACTCAAAGAGCCCTAAACGGCTGTTTGGTTCAAGAGACTACCTATCAACAGCCAATTTAAGTCCCTTACTTAATTATTTTTGGTAGCCAATAAATCTTCCAACTATATATAATATCTAACGTATTTCCAAAAGAATCACCCAGGTTGCTCTTCTATAACAGCTAGCTTTGTTAGAATAGAAACTGTTTGTAAACTACTTGCTTATTTTAACTCTTGCCCTGTAAATAACACACCCATCATTTGAGCTTTTTCTCTAAAAGATGGCTGCTTTTCAAGTTTAAAACGTGCTTTCCGACTGAACTTGAATAGTATTAGAAACAAAACAGGAAATTTAAAAACCCTGTTTTCTTTTTCTTTCTAAAAGAATGCAGCCATTAGTTGGCAGGCTCTGTTGTTTTTATAATATAAAGCTATAGAATGTCACATGCAATGAGAGAACACATTTAGGGCTGAAAATGCTTTCTAATTTAAGCAAGGTGTATTTACAGATCATTAAATAGAAGTAGCCTCAAAAGAGCAGTAGAACTCTTCCGCCCCACAGCAACAGCCCATTAACTAACAAACTCCTTCCTTGTCCCTCCCTTTTTTTCAAGCAGCTTGGTTTAGCTTAACCTCTTGCAGAAGAGCCTTTTACTGATGTTCTGTAAGCTGGGCAGACCTGCTCTGAAAGGTCTCAGAACTCTGCAATGAGCTCCTAGCAAGGATAGACTTAGCTTTTAAAAGAAGTTCAAAAGCGCTTCTGTCATCTCAGAACTATGTTAGCCTCTGGAAACCAATGTACCTGCCTTAGTAAGTTCTATTTCATTTAATTCAATTCATTAAGTTTTTAACATCCTATTGCGGAGCCCTGGTGGCACAGTGGTTAAGAGCTATGGCTGTTAGCCAAAAGGCTGGCAGTTCAAATCCACCAGCTGCTCCCTGGAAACTCTGTGGGGGCAGTTCTACTATGCCCTATAGGGTCACTGAGAGTCAGAATCGACTCAGTGGCAACGGGTTGGCTTTTTGGGGGGTTTATTACGGCTCAGCACTCAGCTGAGTTCCATGCACTCAATGCCTACCTGTCTCATATTTGAAATTGTTCTCAATCAATTCTACTTTAAATTCCTGGCTAAACAAGATCAAGCTCAAGACACTGAACACTAAACAAATGGTTTATCTATTTTCAGTGACCCAGCGTGAAAAATAAGATAAATATTTTTCAATAACAAATATGCTTCCTAATTCAAAACTTGGTAATTTATAAAAACTGTCAGGGTATGGAAATTATATGATTGAGATTTTCTTCAAAATAACCTAGTTGGAAGGAATGAGGAGCCAAGTGGGGACATAGAGGAAATAAAGACTGGCCATGGGTTTATTAAACTTTTCTCTCTACTTCTGTATGACTGGAATTTTTCATAATAAAACGTTACACACACACACACACACACACACACACACACACACACTTTCTTTAAGAAACCCATTTCCTGGCAAAATGCTCACCTTTTCTCTTCAGAAGTGCTGTTTCCAATCCCTGAGAAATGTGCTTACTCTGGTAGATTTAAACTACTAATTGGGATAGGATCCTAACAGAAGGGTGAGACACTAGAATGAGGCAGGCAGTTTTCAACTAAGTCAGTTTTCTGGTATCTCTCTTTAGGAAATACTATAATACGGTTACAGAAGCAAACGCCTGAAATGGTTGAACACAGCCAAGAGAAGTCTCCTCAAAACAAACTCTACACCCTGTGACAAAATCTAACTTCTAAGTTCTGTTTTACTGAAATGCTGGGACTAAAAGCTGTACTGTCTCTGCTGCTGTGGGTCAGCAGGTACTCACTGACATCTCAGTCAACAGCCTCCACATCAGGCCAGCCCAGAGATGTACGCCAAGCAAACAATCCCTCCCGACATCTCTGTCTAACACTAGGACAGCAACAAAGGTAAAAGCAAGCCAGTGTGTGGGAAGATATGCTCCCTAGTTCTCACCTTTTTAACTGAGAAGAATCATAATACTTGCCCCACAAATATCAACAGTTCTACAGTTTCACCTAAGTCCATTCCTGCCACTGTCACATAGCTTTTTGAAAAGTCGACGGCAGCAAAATGCTATAATATCTACTTAAAGTAGCAAACTACTGAAGTAAACTACCATGACAAAGACCTCGGCTTTCCTTTCCTTTCTCAGAATGTTATAAACAATGTTAAGCCTATATTCTTAAAGATTAATCCCTAGATGCTAACATAAACTGAATTTACACTGTTTCTACATACCTTGTTTTTAAAGACATTTTTTAAAAATTTATATATTGTATCATTTAAGGACTATAATTATTCAATTAAATGAAAATTAAGCCTTGTATGTGTCTCCTTAAGGAGCCCTGATGGCGCAGTGTTTAAGAACTCAGCTGCTAACCAAAAGGTCAGCAGTTCCAACCTACCAGTGCTCCAAGAAAGATGTGGCTGTCTGCTTCCGTGAAGATTAAAACCGTTGCCAGAGAATCGATTCCGACTCATAACAACCCTATACAACAAAGAACTGCCGCCATAGGGTTTCCAAGGATCAGCTGGTAGATTCAAACTGCTGACCTTCTGATTAGTAGCTAAACTCTTAACCACTGCGCTACCAGGGCTCCATAAAGATTACAGCCTTGGAAATTCTATGGGGCAGTTCCACTCCAACCTACAGGGTTCGCTATGAGTCAGAATCAACCCCACAGCAACAGGTTTTTGTTTTTTTTTTTAATGTGTCTCCATACAAAGATTGTTTTAAGATATTAGAATTCAGAAATTTGGTGCTGAACAAGCAAAAACTTCCTTGATACCTATGGTCATTTCATTTAAAACATAAAATTCACAGTAAACAGGCAATGCAGAAAGGACTCCTCTGGGCTTAGGAAATCACAAACAATGTACTACAAAATAAAGCCCAGATGCTAGATTTCAACAGCCTAAGCATATTTTCCATTAAGTGAGAGAGAATTAACAGGTACTGACAACCTACCATGCGCCCTGCAACTCTGCTTAGTGTCTAACATATTATCTCATATAATCTGAAAAATAACCCTTTGAGGTAGCTACTGTAATGACAACTTACACACTGGGAAACTAAAAAAAAAGGATCTGGACAAAATGACCTTTATGATCCCTTAACCTGTTGCTATCACTTCCATTCCTACTCATAGCAACCCTATGGGCCAGGGAATAACCACAACCACCCCGCTTCCAAGGCTGTAATCTTTATAGGAGCAGACTGCCACATCTTTCTCCCAGGGAGCAGCTGGTAGGTTCGAACCACCAGCCTTTCAGTTACACTTAACCACTGTGCCGCCAGGGCTCCTTACAACTTGGGAATCTCCAAAACTAGTTCCAAGAGATCAGTTATACCAATCAGGATCACACCAGTTAGATTCTATAACTCCAGGCAGGTTACTTCATGATACTGTATCAGTTCAGACTACTCTATTCAAACTTCATTTTCTGGGACTTATTTCCTAACTTTCTAATCTTTTCTTCTCATTTGCTAACTTAAACCCAATTTTCATAACATATTTAAACCGACACATGCAGTATGCATGAAAAACTGAAAAGGACAATCTGAACTCAAAGCCAAGTTTCAAAACGGAAAATCTGCCCCCAGGGTTTCCAAGGAGCAGCTGGTAGATTCGAACTGCTAACCTTTTTGTTAACAGCCTGAGCTCTTAATCACTGCGCCACCAGGGCTCCACAATGTAGAGAGATAACTAATATCTTGCAAGGAGGCTGATAACACCATCTATCCCCCTTACCTAGACAACATGTAAACGAAGCATCTAAGCATCTTCAAGCAGTAAACAGTACTACTCATTTATTAACTCCAATGTGTGCAAAGCTCACATCTCCCCTGAACCTCAAGCTGTTCAGGGCATTCCACCGCATCAGACTCAGGACAAAGGGGAAAAATCCAAACAAGAGCGCTATTAAGTTCATAGGGATTATCTAACTCAAAACTTCCAATCCAAACAGACATATCTATAAGGTTCTCAGTATATGCTGAAGGGCAGAAGTCAGGAACATAAAACATTCACTAAATTAATCAAAACCTGAAACACCATTCTTCCATCTCATACAACACTTTTATCTGCAAAACTATAACAAGATTTTGAGAACCTTGTTAATAAGGGTTTGAGGGTCTTAACATTCTGGACTTGAGACTTTCATAGCTACCTGAAAAAACAAAAGTCAGAATGTCATCTAAAGGCCTATGAGCCCGGGGGAGTTTTCAAAAGCAAACGACATATGCGAATATGGTTCTGATCTACAAGGTGTAGGGGAAAAATCGTCTACCCCAACTGCCAAATCTTCACTATTTCACCCTTAAGCGTCGTCCTTGTGTGAGGAATAATATATAACTGACTCTGTCAACTCTCCATTATTCAGGTCGTTGTGTGGACGAACTAGGTTTCTGACTACTAGCTGCTGGGTATCTCAGTGCTCAGTTCATCCTTTTTGCCACGGGGGTGGGGGGGGGGAGAGCTAAAACTTATTTTACGTTACTGTTTCTACTTGTCTCGTGTGAAAAGGAAAAAACAAAAAGTCAAAACACAATATCTCACTCATCTAACCGATCCAACAAACTCTGCTACAAACGGGCCTGATCTCGAAAACGCAGGCTGGCAGTAAGACTTTCCAAATGGGATCAGCCATAGGGCTCAGTCGTCAACTTTCCAGCTTCATCCCCGCGAACCCCGAGAGCCTAGAGACAGCGAAGTTTGCACGTGGGCAGGCCGGGAACTGCTGTCACCTCCCACAGCCAGCGGGCGAGTGGGATCCAGGCCGGAACACGGACCCTCAAAGAAGGGCCGAGGCCGCCGCGTCTCCTAGAGGGAGTCTGGGAGGCCACGCCGCCCGTATCCGGCCCACAGGGTCGGCAAGCAGAGGAGAAGACGGCACCCTCGAGCCCTACGCCCGCGCCGGGACTCACGGCCCGCAGGCCCGGGCTGTGCCCCTGGGCCGAGTCCGCCCGCCCGCCCGTCGGCCGGCAACCCCGCCCGCGACAGCGCCAACCCACCTCCTGCGCGGCCCGGCGCCCCGGCCCGTACCCACCTTGACGTCTTCGTCCTCGTCCTCGCCTTCCCAGCGGTCCCCGCCGGCTGTGCCACCGCCCCCAACCTTCCGCACTGGGTCCTCCACGGAGAACGTGTCCGCGTCTACGGAAGAGAGCGAGCCACGTTAGTTCTGGCCTCGGCGTGGAGCCAGCGCCGGCGCCGGTGCAGGCCCAGAACCTGCCCTCGGAACTTCTCCTCACCCCAGGAATCGGAGTCCCCCGCCGCTGCCGCCATCTCGCGCCGGGTGTGAGCGTGTGTGAGAAGGAAGCAAGCGAGCAGCTAGCGCGGAGGAGGTGAGTCACTGGATTTGCTCTCGTTGGCCGGCGCGGGGCAGGCTGGGACCGTGGCTGACTGTGCGCCGAGGCCGAGGCATTGCCCCCTCTGGCGGCAGCGGGGCGACGCACGCGGGTGGCGGCCCGGCGGGAGCGTGGAACGCCGTGGGCGGGGCTGAACGCGGCTGGAGGGGGCGGGATCGGGAGGGTCCGGGCAGGGCGGGCTGGCAGTTCCTTATAAGCTGGAGTTTCTGGAGGCTGGTGGGCGGGGAGAGAGGGAACAGCCGGGAGATCAGTACCCTAGCCTGGGCCCCGGGGAGAAAACGTAAGCGCGGGGAAACTAGCCTTGGCCCCGCCGGTCCTTGCCGTCCTCCCCCGCCATCCCCAGTCCCGCCCCGAGCACGAGCGTTCCGCGTGTAGGCCCGGCCCTCTTTCTGGTCCCTTTGATTTCGCCGGTGACCGCTGGCAGCCTCCGCACGCCGCGCCCAGGAGACAGCTCTGAACGCCACGCCCGTCTGTGGGAGGTGGTCAGCGAGCTTCCTGGACCCGCGCTGGAGGCGGGAAGCCGGCGTGCGTTGGGCGCCGGGCAAGGAGCGAGCGCAGGGGCCGCGCTCCAGGCATTCTTCCTAGTCAGGGTGCTGGGAGCCAGCCCGCCTTAGTCACAAAGTACGAAAGAGAGCCCCCACCATGGCGGATGTGCCCTGCCCCTGAGCCCCTGAAGGCAGTACATCGATTCTTTCTTGCGCAGAACAAATTTCGGAGCTCCTCACTCTGTGCTAGATAGACATAAGCTGTGGCCTTCTCAAGGAGCACGCAATCAAGTAGCAAGGATAGGCATGTAAACAAATTTCGACACGGTGTGATGACTGCAGGAGAAGCATTATGAGGTTAAACGTTAAAAGGTAACATTAAGGACGGCGGGGCCTGGAGGGTGCAGAAACATCTTGTAGAGGTAGGCGCTGCCTAAGCTGGAGTTTGAAACACCAAGTGAAAATTTGCTTAAGTCCATTTTCAGTGTAGAGAACCGTGCGTATTGTCCCTGACCCCAGGGATCAGTTGAGTGTGGCAGAGTCGGAGATAAGGCTGAAAAGTAAACATCATACAGGGGCTTAAGGTAAGCTTAGCAACTGCACTCTGTCCCTTGGGGCACGGAGCTTCACGGTAGGGTTGTAAGAGGCGAGCAGTTTAGATATTTTGTTTTTGTTTTATTAACTGGCTTTATTTTCAAAGACTTAATACACTTACTTGATTACAACATTCAAGTTTTTTTATAAAAATATATACGTGCAATGAGTAGCCACTCTGTTCTCCTTCCCAGTGGCAACTTTATTCTGGGTTTCTTGTTATCCTTTTAGAGAAAGTCGACAAATAATACATTTTATATAGATGGTTTTTCTAGAGACAGCCTACAGCCCTGATACTATTATCAAAGCGTGTTCACAGATCAGCAGCAGAGACAACACCTGGGAAGCTTGCTAGAAATGCAGGGTTTCGGGCCCCACCCACACCTGTTGAATCAGACTCTGCCCTTCAACAAGATCAGAAGATGATTCTTTGGCACATTAGAATGTGAGAAGCAGTGATCTACAGGCATTAATTTATAAAGATGGATTGGAAGGAGGCAGGGAAAAGCTGGACTATAAATGCCCTGAGGGCAAAGTCTATGTTTCATTCACAACTCTATCTCCAGCATTTGGCACAGTGCCTAATACATAGTAAATAGTTTATGAATTAATGAAATGAGAAGAACACAAGCCTGAATTAAGGCCATGTCAGAGAGGGAGAAACCCACCTCAGAAATATTTAGGGGTTAGAGTCAACAGGTCTTAGGGACTGGATCTAGAAGAGGAGGGAAAAGACAATGAGTGGTGGTGACAGCATCTAGTTACTCAAGTAAAAAACCTAGGAGCTATCCTTGATTTCCTCCTCTCACTCCCTAAATTCAGTCTATCACCAAGTCCTGTGGTTCTATCTACAATACTAACCTTGAATCCATTCATTCCCCCACCCCCCATCTCTGTTGCCACTGCCTTAATCGAAACTATCTCTGTATGTACAATAACCTCCCAACTGGCCTGCCTTCTTGCATTCTTCCCCCTCCACGATCCGTTTGCTACATGCCAGCCAGTTTGCTTGTTTAAAAATGTAAATCAGATCATCACACATATACACACACACACACCTGAAATCCCTTTAGTGACTTCTTGTTGCTTGTAGAGTAAAATTCAGCTTTTTACCGTGGCCTACAAGGCCCTGAATAGCGTGGCCCCTACTTCCTGCCAACCTCATCACATGCCACTCCCCCTCTCATTAACCTTATTGCTGGTCCTCTTTGCTGCTCCTTGAACACCCTAAGCCTTTCCCTATTTGGGGTTCTTGCTGTTCTTTCTGCCTAGAATGCTCTTTCCCTGTCTCTGCATGGTTGGTTTCTCCTCCTTTGAATCAAAGCTCAAATGTTACATTTGCAGAAAGCCCTTCCCTGATCTCTCTCCTACAAGGGGCCTTCCCGCAGTTACTCTCTGTCTCCCATAAACCCATTGCCATGAGTCAGTTCTGACTCATGGCAACCTCATGTGTTACAGAGTGGAACTGCTCCATAGGGTTTTCTTGGCTGTCAACTTCACAGAAGCAGATTACCAGGTCTTTCTTCCCTAGTGCCGCTGGGTGAGTTCGAACCACCAACCTTTAGGTTGGTAGTTGAGTAGTTTACACCATCCAGAGACTTTACTCACTGTCTCGTCCCTGTATTTTTGTCAGCATTATCACAATATGTAATCATTTAGTGTCTCTCTGGAGCACAGGCACCTTGTCTGTGTCCTTGACTACTGTATTCCCAGTGCCTGGCACATAGTAGATGCTAAAAAAAATATATTTTTTTAAGTGACTGAATGGTGCCTCTGATCATAATAAGGAATAGAGGATAAATTTTGACCACACAGATGCTGATGTTCCTGGGCCACATCCAAATGGAGATGTACACTTTTGGAAGTAGAGGGGTCTGGGCCACAGAGAGAGTTAGGAGTCATCTGATTATAGTGGTGAGTGTAAGTACAGGTCATCTGAGGAGATGGATAGAATGAAAAGAAACCTTTAAGAACATTTAAGCAGCATCCAGAGGAAAAAGGCACAGAGAAGACAGATTTAAAAGAAAAGGATCCTTCTAATTCTACCACGTTTTTTGCTGAATTTTTTTTTCAAATACTGTGGAATATGGTGCCCTGTTGTCTCAGTGTTTAACGTGATCGACTGCTAACCGAAAGGTTGGCGATTCAAAACCACCAGTGGCTCTGTGGGAGAAAGATGTGGCAGTCTGCTTCCGTAGAGATTTACAGCCTTGGAAACCCTATGGGGTTGCTATGAGTCGGAAACGACTCGATGGCAATGGGGTGGAATATGGTGAATTGGAAAAGTCACTGCTTGGAGGTCAGTTAAATGATCAGATTATATTGAACACTGGGTACTGCTGGTGAGGGGTGGGGAGAGCTATGATTCCTCCTTTTCCAGAAACTCCCCTTGTACACAAAGGTGGATAGACTCCTCAAAACCATGTCTGCCCCTTACCAGAGCTGACTTGGAAAGGGGGCATCTTCTGAGCAGATTAACTGTGAAGCTAATGAAACTTTAGCTTTAGGACTTTTCATTGCATGAGCCCCTCCCATTTTTCAAGTAAACCCTCCAAACTGTATGTTTCAAGCCATATATAACCTGGATCTGCCCGTAGGTGGGATATAAGTAACCCAGGGGAACCATCAAAATCCAAGGATGGCCTCCACTGAACCACACTTCACAGTTATTTCAAACCCTTATGTAGTCCCTTCCCCTTGAACCTCGGCTAGCCTTATGATCCATTTTTTACCAACAGAATAGGGCAGAAGTGACACCTAAGGTCATAACAAGCCTTACAGCTTCCACTTGGGTCTTTTGGAGTGTTCACTCGGGGAAGCCAGCTGCCAATTAATAAGTCTTACTACCCTGAGACCAGCATACTGTGAGGAAGTCCAAGCTAACCACATGGAGAGCCAGCCTCTGACTGTTCCAGCTATCCCACCTGAGATGCCAGACATGTGAGTGAAGAAGCCATCTTGGACATACAGCATATTTGAGCCATCAGGTGGCTGTCCACCTCCAACCACTGTTTGAATACAACTACAGAAGACCGCAAGGGAGAGTCAGGCCACAAATCTGTGAGAGAGAAGTTGTTAAGTCTCTAAGTTTTGGAATGAATTATTATGCAGCAACAGGTAACTGAAAGATTCTCCCAGGCTTTAGAATTTGGAACTCAAGACTCCCAGGGCCTGGGAATTGCGGCTTATGACAGCACTCTGATGGGAGGGCCACAAGTCCTGCTGAAGTGATGCTTTCCCAAGTCACCCTGCTTCCTTCTGCTTTCCGTGCAGTCCAGCTGTCCAACTCTTCCTTGAATGCCACGAGATACCATAGTATCATTCCAATGAATTCTTTTCTTGCCATCAGCGAAAAATCTTAACAAAAACATCCTCATACAGTCTCACTGCAAACAGGAAATCTTGACAGGCTAATGCTCTACTGTATTTAAGTCTGTTTGGCACATACCTGTGGCTGTCGAGTCAATTCTGATTCATAGCCACCCTACAGGACAGAGTATAACTGCCCCCTAGGGTTTCCAAGGAGCGACTGGTAGATTCAAACCGCCAGCCTTTTAGCAACCTTAGCCCTTAACCACTGTGCCACAAGGGCTTTGTGTTTGGCACAGAGTAGGCATTTAATAACTATTTTTGAATGACTACATGAATAAATTTCTAACAGGGTTCTTTTCAAAGTTAGAAAAGCCTGCCCATCAGGCCATGAAATTTGTCTTCATGAAAGGAAGTCTCAAAAGAAAATCAATACTGCTGGGTCCCAAAGAAGGAAGCTCTTTACTATAAGGGATACTAGTAAGCCCACAGCATTGTAGCAGTAACTTGAACCAGGAAATAATAAGTAGTTAAGAAGATGCCAGATGGAAACACCTCTATACCAAGGTAGAGTCTCAGGAAAGCAACACTGTTATCTTTCTGAAGGGTAATGCAGTCATTTGTATTTAACTTTGCTGAAGCTGTTTTAAGACAGTGTATCTTAAACCAAAAATTATTAACAGGAAGATTAAATACAGGGAAGGTGACGCCAAAGAACAAGATTCTGATAGTCTCCAAAGAAAACAGTGAGCTGACCTGCACACCTTCAGCAGATATATCTAGTAGACATAAGGGCATCTGCTTGATTTGATAGTAGCCATTAAGGTGCTTTTGTAATAGAGCCTCTGGTTCCCCCCTTAGCAGATAAAGCCCTGATTATGATTTAGTCTTTTAAGAAACTTGCTGACAGTAAATGATTAAAATTGAAATCTGGCTTAAAAAAATGAGTGTCTTACGAGTTTGATTAGTGTGAACCAGTTCTCGAGTCTCATCAATTTTGGATGCACTGAATAAATCAATTTTCTGGACTTAAAAGTGTAAGCCCAAACTTGGAAATGTAGGCTCCCTCATCCCTTCATTTATTCAACAAATTAATTATTGAGTAGCAAATATGTACCAACTGCTAGGTTCTGGGAATACAGATACACTAACTTCAAGGTGTTAAACCATATGCAGTTGGAAAGGGTGGAGGGGTTGGGCGGTGCTGTGTAAAATAACACAGTAAAAAGCTGTGTGTCTTCAGCATTGATGTTTTGGAAGCAGCAATTAAGATTTTACTCACAGTTTTGCACATGCTGCTTTTTTTCCCAGCGAAGTGGGAAACAAGTGTCTAGAAGTATGTGCTAGGTACTGTTTCATTTAGTTATTAAAACAAACCTGTGAGTCACATGTTAGCCTCTAGGGAAGCTCAATAATCACAACAGTATTACTCAGATTTTACATATTTTAAACAAAACGTATTTCACAGATGAGCACAGTAGGTGATGAATAACTGTTTGTCGGACAAATGAACATGAAAACCTCTGCCCTCAGGAAGGCTACAGAAGAGTAAATGGCAGCTAACACCAAGCAGAGCTGCCCATGGCTTCTTTACCAGCTGAAGTGCCTTAAGCACCAGACTCAAAATCTCATAAAGATGAAATAAGGTAAGGCTGAAGAGGGGGAGGTTTTAATTGCAAATAAAGCCAGTTTAAAATTCTTATATTTTAAATACCAAATTTTTCACTAAATAAGGACAGTTTGGTTTGTATGAGTTCATACAGAAAACTAATTGACTTTCTTTTTTCCATTTAAACAAACCAAAAAACCATCTCTGTCTACCCAGGAATCTTTCAAGACATAAAATGACAATATGTTTCCATTCAGTTCCCACGCATTTTTCCATACTTGTATAAGGTGCCATAAAATCCTGCAGTACTTTGCCATTTTTGTCTGGCCAATGGAAGGCCATGTTTTTCATCAGGGAGTGCCCCGAATCCACACTCATCTGTTAGTACTCTCTGTAAGCTAGCCAAGCCACACTCTTCCCAGAACTTTGTTACCAGTCTCCTATCCTCCTCACCTCAGATTGCCCATTGCGATGCTCAGGACCACTTGTCTCAGATAAAGGGAATACTTTGTGTGGAAAGTTATTTGTAACTCTTCTAACTGGTCTCCTGCACTCCATTCCCTATGTAGCAAAGTGACCTTTTTAAAAACAAATCTGATTTACTCCCCTGCTTGATCCACTCCTCCACCCCATACCACCAACCAAACCTGGCTTTATATCCCTTGAATAAATATTCTAAGTATCTTAACTACTTTTTCAGGAAACCCAGACTTGATTACATCATTACCAGTTGCTACTGAGTCAAGTCCCACTCGTGGTGACCCCATGTGTGTCAGAACTATTCTCCATAGTGTTTCCGATGGCTGATTTTTCAGGTGTAGATTGCCAGTGCTTTCTTCTGAGGCACCTCTGGGTGGACTCAAACTCCATCCAGCCTTTTGGTGTGCAGCCAAGCACGTTAACCATTTGTACCACCTAGGGCCTCCAGATTGTGTTGTTAGCCATTTACTTCCCCTTTCTGACCCTATTCCCAACAATAATGTCAGTCTCCATTGCTAGACTGTAAGCTTGAGGGCCAGGTCAGTTTTGCTTTTGTCTGCCATTCGCAAAGCCTGGTGTAGTATCTAACATATAGTAAGACAGTGTTGTAAAGTAACTTTTACTGTCATTACATCACATACAACATCCAAGTTTACTACATGGTAGTCACTATAAGCTCATTTGGTTCATCTATTCCTAAGCGATTTTTAATTACCATCACGATTTTAAGCTTTTCTGCCATATTTCTCCTAACTTGCAACTTCTCAAACCATTCATTACTCTTCAATTTCCTCATCACCAATGTCTGCCTTGCCCCCCAATTTATTGCACCGAACAGGTTCTCAACAGTCATGGGTGACCTTTCTGTATCATCTCCCCAGTCTTCACTTGTTTTAACGCACGCCACTACCACTGCTCGTCTTTCTTAAAAAAACACTCCCTGATGTGATAGGACAGTATCCTGACTACTGCTCACTTTCTGGTTTCAGACATCCTCTAAAACCCTGTGTATAGTTCTTCTCATTTCTCTTGCTCACTCTCCTTCCCAGAACTAGCTGCATTAACATCCTTATTCTGTTATTCACATACTGCTTTACAGTTTATAACATGCTTGGACATGTTTTGTTCGATCCTTGTAATTCTGAAAGGTTTATCTGAGTGCACCTGTTTTACTCATGTACAAATCGAGGCTTAGAGAACAACTGCCTTGCCTAGTAAGTGGGAGTTGAGACTTAAATTTAGGTCTTTTGATTCTGAACTTCATGCTTGTTTCATTGACTATGTGCACAAATTAACTATCCACCAGAAGCTCATTTATTTCAAATTATTTCCACTGCAGTGACTCTCAAATCTGTGCACCAAATTCCTTTTGGAGCTTTGGAAAAGTTACCAGAAGTCTCATCAGGTTCACTGAGCTCAAGGTGGGACCAGAGTGCGATTTTATCGCTACACTGGCCCATTCATTAATCAACTATAAATTCCTCATTTTGGCCCACCGCAATCTGGTTCTGCCTTGCCATCTATAGTTTTCAAAACCAACTCTTTATTCAGGTTGGTTTCCTGAAGTGTTTCATTTCCCTTCTGCTCACTGTAGTTCCAGAAATTAAGAATGCCCTCCCTTCTAGGTCATTTGAGTAATGATAAGAGAAAGGAGCGTTGGTGGTACAGTGGTTGAAGTGTTTGGCTGCTAACTGAAAGGCTGGTGCTTCAAACCCACCCGCTGCTTCTTGTGAGACAGCTTTACAGCCTTGGAAACCCTGTGGGGCGGTTCAACCCTGTCCCATAGGGCCCTATGAGTGGGAATCGACTTGACAGCAGTGGGTTTGGGGTTTTTTTGGTTTTAGATTCTAGTCCCAGCTCTAATTCTGTGATTTTGGAAGACACTTTTCTAGACTCATTTCCTTATCTGTAAAAGAAATACACTTAGTAGTCGGAATTTTCTTCTAGTTTAACAACTGGATCATTACCTATAGGGCTAGTTTGTACCATAAATTTTTGCACTGAGTTTCTATACCTCTTACATTTTGTAAGAACATGCTATAAGCTCATCAAATTGATTTATCAACTTTAGAAAGCTTTGTATTCATGTACAAACATAATTGTCAAAGAAATGTCCAGGCACTAGGAAATACGTTGCAAGGACTACCTGGATTCAAGCTCCGCTCTCCCCAACAGCTGTGTGCTTTTGGGTCAGCCCTGAGTCTGTTTACTTATGTTGTCCCTTATCTGTACCTACTCTGTGTAAGGTTTACCCTGAAGATCAACATCAAAAGGAAAAGATTGTAAAAAAAAGTTATGTAAACAAAAAGCACTTACAAATGCTGATAAAGTATCATCAAAGAAAAATGCTTCCATAAAAGTTTTATTTATCCCCACAACAACCCTGTGAGGTAGGGTGATCAGGGCATTTAAAAGATGAGAAAACTAAATCTACATTACTTGTTCACGGCTATACTGCATAGTAAATAAGTAGAAATTAAATGGAGATTTTTAAATGTCCATGACTTTATACTGATTTATGTGGAAACAGGCAGACGGAATATGAATTCCCCCCTACCTTAATGCCAAAAGGACACTGCCTTGAAAAATCCCATTTCAAAAGATGAAAGTAGTATTTCACTGCTTATTTCTACAAAGATTTATAAAATAAAAAAATAGTGAAATATTTTACAGTTAATATATATAATGGTTTCATTCAGGGACATGTCCTTCAGCTGTGGATACGATCAGCTATTCCAAGTGCTAGAAACGCAAAATCTTAAAAAATACAAAAGACAAATGTGGTAGTGAGCAGTAGCCTCAATCTTCTTTATTATTCCTCCATGTATCTTGAATAGGTTCTGTGAAATCTGGCCCGTTTTTGAAAAAAGAGAAGAAAAACAAAACTCTACCACAAACAGATGTCTGGTAAACTTTTATTTTGTTGCCTACTCTCAAACCACTGTCACATTACTTAAAACAGTGATTTCCCAGACCTGGCTCTCAGAATCACCTGAACTCCCAGGCCTCACTCTTGACTCAGTGAAATAATTTTCCATGTGGTGGGCCTCAGTAATTCTAATACACAGTCAGGTTTGGGAACCACTGATGAAAAA
Source organism: Dugong dugon (assembly GCA_030035585.1). Taxonomy (NCBI): domain Eukaryota; kingdom Metazoa; phylum Chordata; class Mammalia; order Sirenia; family Dugongidae; genus Dugong; species Dugong dugon. Next base: position 12,848,534 of record CM057472.1, on the reverse strand, counting down.
TACTAATATTAAAATCATACACCTAAACTAACTAGTATAAACTTGTTGCTCTTATCCCCTTCTTAAAAAAGACCCCAAAACGCATTATATCCCCAGAACTCTTGCCTCTGGGCAAGTAATTTCAATTCAAGATACAGAGAAACATTTTATAAAAATGTATCCTAGTTAGTGATACTTGGATTCCAATAATAATTTAAGTAGCATTAAATATAAGATACTGAGTTTTGTGGCTCTTATTCTGAATTTTTAAAATGTATTTTATACAGGTTCCTAGCAGGCTTTCAACTCAGGGGAAGACATGAAAAGTAATGACATAATCAAGCATATCAGCACTGAAAAAATACTATATACTCAAATATAGCTCATGAGAGGAATAAGAAAGTAAATGAATGACAGCCTAAGGCCTCTTGGCCCATACATTTTTGTTCCCAGTCCACTCTTCCCCTATAAGGGGAAATAAAATAAACATTCTTCCCTAGTTGCTTGGCATAGTTATTCGGTGGGTAACTATTAACTAAGTTAATTTAGATATACAAGATTAAAAGAGATAACTAACAAATAAATACCTAGGAAGACAAAGAGAAGTCAGGTCAGAAAACCTTAACTAGCTAATGATGTATATATAACACCATCATATTAGTACAATTAACGAAGGCTTCAGTGTCCTTTATGTGATTGACAGAGACATGGACGAGATCTGGTCCTTACGAAGAATTCTGTGCTCGCTGGAAAGATCTGTAGGAATAATGAAATGCTTTCTTCACTGATGAGATGAAGTCTCTCTGTTTTCAGGCAAGTTGACCGAACAAAATAATGAAAAATGAACTTCTGTAGAAGGCTGAATGAAAGTTCTATCTAGCTGGAAAAGTCATTGGCCAAAGATAACTTTCGCTTTTTTAAAAAACATTCTATGTTTAACCCTAAAACAAAAACAAAAACCCCAGAGAAATATAAAAAAACAAACAACGTACATATTCATTTCACTGACAGTTACAAGAAAATAGCCATTTATAGAAGTTACAATGCTTTCAACAATCCCAAACAAATTTTGGGAAACAGATAAAGCCATCAGGTAAATAAATACACATATACTAGCTAATATAAAACAATTTATGGTTACGAATTGTCATCAACTCTTTTTTAGGACCCAAGGAGAAATATTGTGATATAAATCTGGTCAGGGCTACATATGTTACATGGAATTAAAAAACACAATTGATTAAAACATCATCTCTAATAATGATACAAATATTTAAAAGAATGTCTTAGAAGTCAGACATTTATCACTGGAAGTATCACAATTTTAATATGTACGTCAGAGCTGTAATATGTACATAGGTCACTTCTGCTGGGTCTGTCTCGTCAGGTCTCATGAATCTCTCTCGCATTTACTGCAGTCAGTCAGTAAGGGTCACGCTTCCGGTGTGAGCTGGAGGGCTGGGCACATCTCAGTTCATAACATATACACTTTCATTTCACTACATGAAGTGTTTAAGACAACATGTACCAATAAAAGAAAGGGTAATGGAAGATAAAACATTAAATAGGTCGAGGGGAGCTGGATAAATGGTCTCTCTTTAAAGTTCTGAATTGATAACAAATTAAAAATGACCCAAATAAAATCCTGAAGAAAAAATATTAAATTGTTGTCCAATGTTCTTGGGCCATATAAAATTTCCCTTAGTTTCTCTCTTTCCAGAAGCTTATTGTTTTGATTCGTCAGTTGACTTTAACTCTCCTAGCATGGGGCTGAAAACAGCTTTACCATAATATTCATTTAAAAGTTGGTGTTTATTATTAAAGTGCTCACAGGCACAGTGGTATAGGTGCTTATTTTTCCCTTTAAGTTATGGGAAAGCCCTTTGAAATTGTATTTACTTAATCAAAAAAACTTTCAGCAATTATAATGCACACTGAAAGTTCAGATCTTGTATAGGTTTTGGGGTTTGCTTCTTTGAGCATTAAAGGGAAGGGAGCATGGAGAAATGTAACTAGGTTCACAATTTTGAGCAAGAGCATATGTAAAGGTAACGTTATGTACATTTTATTTCAAGAAAGACAGAAGACAAACAGCATAAAGATGCCCAGATGTCCTAAAGATAAATACAGTTCAAAGATTCTCATTAAAATGAATCTGTAGTTTTTTTTTCCTGCAAGCAAAATACCTTTCTTTAAATTAAAAAAAAAAAAAAAAAAAAAAAAAAATCAGTATTCTGAATTGCAAATGCTTTTGCTTTTTTTTCTTTTTGCAGAAAATCTGCCATGATTACTTTTTTAATGAATAAGGATTTTCCACAAAACAGGCTTGCTCTACATGCTAAATTTTTAAACAGTTCAGTGACACAATATGCTAACTACATACACAACAGATAATATAGTAAGAAAACACTCAACCTGATGAAAAGTTAAAATCTTCATTAATACACTGAAAATTGACATAACTCATGCCTTTAAAATCAAAAATACAAAAATTAAATGTTTTCCTAAAAAGATTTCCTTATTTTAAGGACTCATTTGAAAATGAAGCTGCATGTAATTTGTACAATAAAGTTGTACAAGTAAACAGGTAATATACATAAAAAATTAATTGACATACTCCTCAATTATCAGTTGTCCACCTTTAATTTCCAATACTGTACTTTCTTAACAAGCATACAAAATATCAAACTTCTCTTTAGAAAAAGTGCCGTTCTTTGACATCCTTTACACAAAAACAGTCTGAGCCTGTGGCATGTTAATGCAGTTGTGAGGCAAAGCATACTAACTTTTACAAATTCTACCTTCCATAAAAAGCCTCCCGAAAAGGAGATTACACACCACTATAAAAATATCAACCTCTTATGGTAGCTGCATTAGAGAACCAAGGCTTGAAGACTATTTTCATATAGCATAGAAAACCACTATGAGAGCATATTAACTGCACTGGTGGCTTGGGAGTGTACTGTGCCACAGGATTATGCATAGCTACTGTTAGGTACCAAGACTGTTATACAGAGTTTTAAATTGATTGTAACCAAGAGCATAACAGAGGTACTACCAGCCCATGCAAAACAACTAAAAATACTGAGTCACTGTGCTGAACACTTCATTCCTGGAGAAAACCAAAGCCAGCAGTAACCAAATCAAGCCCAACAGTTGACCAAACTCCATCCCCTTAAAGATTGGTGAGCACAGTGAAATCTGAGGTATACCTTTATCCATTAACTCTGTGTGCCACTGCAAGATATTACCATTTGGAATACATGCTATCACAATGGTTTAAATCTTTTGAATATTAGTCATTCATATATTCTTATCTACCCAGTCTCTTGATTTTTGAAAAGATTTCACCTACAGTAGAATATTACAGAAACAAAATATAAATGCATGTCTTTCTAAATGAAACTTACATGGACTAAAAGTAGAGAATATTTTTAAACAAATATACAATATGCAGGCAGACAAAGCAGGAAAACGGCCATTCAAATGTATAATAAAAAACTAAAAATTGACTATTTCCAGAAAACTATGAAGCGCCTCAACTAAAAGGAATGCATAATGAGGTTCTAATCTAATACAGGTCAAAAATGTAAAAAGGTTATAAACCTTAACAGGAAAAATAAAACAACTTTTACTGGCCATTCCTGTTGAAATGAGAATCTTAAAGTAACAGAAAAGTGGCTACAAACCCACTTAGAGCACCAAACAGAGAGAAAACCAAAGTCCATTTTCATCTCTGTTGTTATCATAAAATCCTGTGTGACTACAGGTCAGACTGCTGGTGGCAGAAACAGAATTCTTTATAAACTGCAGATGTCCTGGACATAAAAAAATTTCACTGGAGTTGCACTAGTTCTAAAGACTCTTCTGTTTTAGCCTACCTACTGTATGTATTCAATCTGAGACAGATGAAGTCTCTCTCTGTAACCCTTGATTATTATTGGGCACCAAAGATAAGAAAAGCAAGACGGGGTACAAAAATGCAAAATTTCAACAGTAATGGCAATGTTTTTGTCTTAGTCCAAAAGGGTCCTGCATCCTCTCCCCCTTCAGTGATCTGACAAGTCTTTGTATTTAATCTGGGGGCAGCAAATCATGCAAGCGAAATCTGTCTCTGATGTGAGGTCGGACATCTTCATTCTGTATGGAAAAAAGAGAATGTTTTGAAAAGTTACACCATTTCAAAGATATCATCCTCATAATATTATGAACATTCTTAGTTTGCAGAGAAAACATATCACTATTTTATTTTAAAACTTGTATTATTTTTGTTTGCCAAATATAAAGATACTACACCGAAACAGTTAATATGTAAAAAGATTAAGCCACTCACTTCTACGTTACACATTAGTCTTGAAACTGACTGACCCATGAATACAGGGAAGAAATTTCCAGAATAAAGTTTCAGTAGCATGAGCATTAATTCTAGACCTGACAATGAAAACAATTTTATGCAATTTCTAACACAACTGGTTAGTGACTTGGAGGAGGAAACCCACTGAAACACAAAAATAAAAACATTCAAGTTGTGAATTTTAAATACTTATAAGCACAAGTTCAGTGTAATTTATAAGGTTCAAAAATGCATGTATCTTTTCAACATTTCCCTTAATCTCCCACCACAACTGACTTAGTGCACATAAAATGAAGCAATTAAAACAGGAGATTTCTTGAGCTAAGAAAAACACAAGAGGGAAAAACAAATGATAGACATACCAGTTCTACAAGCTTCTCCAGAAATGGAATCAGTTTTAGGAGTTCATTGTCGTTTTTATCCATAAACCAGCTTTCTATAGGGATTCCATTAGAAAGCTAAAATGATAAATAAGTAATTAAGTAATCTTTTTATTTGTATTTTGCCTTGTTTGGAAAAGTTTTCAAAAGAAACAGGTTAAAGTTAAGACCCTGGTCTCTAAGTTCCTTTGAACAGGAACGCCATCAGAGTTATGCTGCTGTACTCTGACAACTGCACAGTGCAAGAGACGAAGGGATCCGTGGAAGCCTGCTTCGATTTTCAGTGCATTTTCTTCTAAGTGCATATAAAACTAAACAAGAAAGTTCCATCAAAACAAGGACTCATCAAAACAACTCATTCAAGAAAGAGTTCACTGTTAGTACAAAAATGCTAGGCATTGTGAATGAAAGGATATTGCTACTCTAAACAGAACACTCAGACTGTCAGCATACACTTTCACAACAACTGGTATGATAACCTGAAACACAGCAGGAACTTAACAAAGTGACTCAATGGTATTTCACTGAAGACAAGTCCAGAGTAAACAAATCTACTTGAAAGCATTTTATCTAGGAACCAAGATGAAATTCTAAAAACAGATTATTTCAAAATGCAAGCAAATAAAAGCAGTGACCTAAATTGAACATATTTCAATAACATACGTATTTTTCTCCTTTTGTACTGTTTATTAGCGACATTTTGAAACACACAGAAGCTAAGGGCCAATCCTAGTTCATCTACACCTCAACCCACTTTCCACCACCACCCCCATTCTGCACTGATACATTTGGAAGCAAATCCCAAACATGACAGCACATGAACGTATTTATATAATATACAGTCTATCTTGTAAGAATGGCTCATCTCTGTTACAGTTATATTTCAAAAAAAATTAACAAAGGGTACAAATATATTGAAGAAATAGTCTGTTTATAAAGAAAACATTTCAGAAGGTCAAATCAAATAAACAGACCAGAGCAGAACATGGTTAAGCTATTTATAATTCTCAAACATGTTTATGATTAAACTGCTGATAAGAACACTGCTGGAGGAAGCAGTGTATCTCAGTTCCTTCTTATTCAGACTTACTACTCGGATTTTCTTCATGGAAGCTGTACTTCATTTAGAAGTAAAATTTCCACAAGGGTTATATCAATTTGGCACTTCTAATTAATCCAGTAACAGGCCTTGAATTCTAAAAGATGACACTAAACCGAAATTCCAGCAGTAAAAATCCTGTTCCTCTCCCATTACATTGTGTTCGGCAGCATTTGTCCTCACTGTATGTGTTCCAACCTGCATTTGTAAAGCAACCCTCTTCCTACCTGATATGCAAAGGCCTGCGGTGAGTTGTCAATTATTATAGTTTTTGAAAGATCTCTTCCAAGGATATTTAAGTCCTTTATATAGTTTCCTTGTACACAAACACAATGTTCACGGAAAAGTCGATGCCTAAACATAAAAATAAAAATGAATTAATTTTTAAAAATCTCTAACAAGTACAACATATACTGAAACATACACACATCACAGCCTTTACAGGTTAAGCCTTTTCTCTCATTAAAGAAATAAATACAAATATGGGCCTAAGCTTTGGGCTACATCTTTTACTATAAAAATTCTTAGCAATTATTTAAACCTTACAACCAAATATTACCATGCCTTAAAGAACTTTGGTTTATTTCCAAAATGTTATGTTAAATTATAAAGGGGGATTAAAAATTCTATAAATTTTTTTGGTAATTTATTTACCCAGGAAAGCTCAGCTCAGATGCAGCATCTGGTTGTCAGCGAGGTCCTGCTTTTTAACCAATTTTCCAGTTGACTGAGGCACAAGGAGGTCAAGTGACTTGCCCAAGGTCACACAGTAAGTCAGTGGTTAGCCCCGCATTGGAACCCAGGATCCTCCTGGCTCCCAGGCCTCTGCTCTAACCAGTAGAGCACACAGCCTCCCTATCCCTGTACATGCCAGAATAGAAAATGTAAGAAGGAATGTTTCTGTGGTGGCATTTTAAAAAATGATTTTTACTGTCTCTTGTATTTTTGAGAAAAGGTGCTGAGGCCAAAACATTCCATCATTTCAATATTTCCCCAGCTCTCTTATTTCTCTTAATTTAGTGTGTGCGTGATCATTTGGAAAGATGGGGTTGAGTGAAATGATGAATTCAGATTTAAGTATTGTTAAAGTAAACTGATGTTTCCCAGTATGTTAGATACTAATTAGAAAAATGCTGTATCACTTTAAAAAGCTACTGAAAGTTTTATAATAGTATTTACTAAATTCTATGGTAGATTATGTAATCTCACTTTAGCACTCAAAATATTAAGAATTGACATTGATATAGTTAGATTTTTTTTTTCACCTTAAAATTTTTAAGGGGCTAAGGCCTACTCATACCTCTATTTTTAATTATGCAATTTCAAGAAAAGGGCATTTTCTACCACAAAATCTGCCATAGGTCTACAAAACAAACAAACAAAAAAACCCAAACCAAACCAGACTCACTGCTGTCGAGTTGATTCTGACTCACAGCAACCCTACAGGACAGAGGAACTGCCCCATAGGATTTCCAAGGCTGTAAGTCTTTATGGAAGCAGACTGCCACATCTTTCTCCCATGGAGTGGCTGGTGGGTTCCAACCACCAACCTTTCAGTTAGCAGCCGAGTTCTTTTTAACCACTGTGCCACCAACCAAAAAACTCACTGCCGTCGAGTTGATTCCGACTCATAGCTACCCTATTGGACAGGGCAGAACTGCCCCATAGAGTTTCCAAGGAGTGCCTGGGGGATTCAAATTGCTGACCTTTTGGGATGCAGCCGAACTCTTAACCACTACGCCACTGTGCCACCAGGGCTCCTTAAAAGACTGAAAAAACTCAAAAGTAATAGTGCTGGTGGAAGTGGCAAAGAGGAAGAATTTTAAGAACAGACAAAATGTAGCATACATACTTTCCCCCTTGTTATAATTTTAAGGAATGCTTTTAGTCAGATGATCATCTGCCTTTGGAAGGTTTACAGACAGTCCTACTCTGGGAAAAAAAAAGAGTAGGACAAAATAATTGGAAGTCCTGTTTGGGCCTACTTCTATAAATACTGTGATACGAGGAAACTGGAGAGGCAGGCGCAGGAAGCCCATGCCAGTCACTGTGGACGACTCTTTCCCAACAGCAGCACACTCACCATGAGAGTAGCCAGCTGGTACGTCTGTGGATGCTGTGATTACTTTAATTAAATCAGACTAAACACCCTCCAGTTATTCAGGAATCTGAGGGTCGATAGCATGTATTTGCAATTTTAGAAAAAAACTACTTTTGCCAGTCATTTAACAGCAGATCCTCCACGCTAACAAATTTGCATTTGGACTGATGGATTCAGAGATCACAGGGATTTCTTTGTCTATAATTCCCTATAGGATTCTAACAAATTCAATCTACTATTTTAAAGTTTTTCAAAATATAACTAGATAAAACAAATTTAAAACTCCCAGATGTTTAGATTTTATAAAAATAGTTTAAAAGAGGGACATTAATTCATGCTGTATTAAAACAGCATGACTATGATCTGTCCCCCAGTAAAATAAAAGCTCCAAGAGGGAAGGGCTTTGTGTTGCTCAGCATTGTTCCCCAGAATACTGGAGGTGCTGAACAGAAATCTTCAGAATGAACGGAGTCATCAAAGCAAAATTATCTGTATATTTTATTGAACTTAGGTAAAATGGGCATAAATTATAGTAAACTTTTGTGAATAGAAAATGCCATTTCTCGTTTGCATGTTGGCAGCTTGTTTATATAAAAGATGCAATGGAAACTGACTGCAAGGACAAATTTTGATTCTTTGGATTAAGTAAGAAAATTAACATCCAGCCATTAAAGTTTTTAAACGAACCTTTTGTGGCATCTTTCTCAGCTCTAGACAAACCTCAAAGATTAATTCTTACATCTTAGAGGATGCTACACTGCTAATATCTCATTTCAGCTGACAGAAATTAATGGAACTAACTTTGAAACTGTTTTAAAATCATCCACAGCACTCCCACCTAACCAGGAACACATTCCATCTTCTGGCTCAGAGCACACCCAAGGACCTGAGTCCAGATCAGAATCATCTCACTATTTGTAATTTCTAATTACTATTCAGGTTACATATTCTTTCCATGGAGGATAAATTTGCTCTTGAAAAATGCAAACGAGTTTGATGTGATGCTTTCTAATTTTTCTATAGCCATTAAAAAAGGTGATGTAACATGCATCATCTCAGAAACATAAGGAGGTGGAAACATCATGCACACAATGAAAAATTCTACACACCCAGCCTCCCTCCCAAGCCCAAAAGAAATGAAGGATACAGATGTCACAGTGAATAAACATTTTTGATCTTTGTATCCTTTTAAAGAACGTCTGTCTGGAGTTATCATTGAGAACTCTTTAAGAGTTCTGAGGCAAAAATAAATTCATTTATTCTCACCATTCAACACAACATACCTCTATATATGTAGCCAACTTATAATGGCCATTAAAATTAAATAGAACCATAATAATCTCATAGATCCGTGTGACAGACATTTCCACTATTTAATTAAATTTACCTGACCAGTTGCTTTTTAGGGTCTAGTATGTTCAGTAACTTGTCTGCATACACCTTCTTAGAAGCAGTAAAAAGAATGATCTACAAATTCAGGGGAAAAGAAGTAATTATTATACATGATCTAAATATGGGTACTATGCTGAATAAACTAAAAGTAAATACATAATTAGCTTAAGCATTTTTACCTCATACATCTGAGACATTCGTTCCAGGAATTCCCTGAAGAATGGTCTTAATCTCACATAAACCTGAAGAAATATAAAGAGAGGCTTCAACAAATAAACATACAAAATGAAAACTACTCATTTATAAAATATGCTGTGCTCTAACTTAGGATATACTATAGTTAAGAAAGTATACATATTTTAAAGCAATAGAAAAGTTTACTAGATGACCACTCAAGCCAAATGTATTTCATATACAAGAAATCACTTAAAACACCTTTTGGTAGGGTAATAATAATCACTGGTGATCATTTTACTTTTAATAGTTAAAGAGCAACATACAATAGTACTTCACTGGAATGTAATTTTCATTAACAAGCTAAAAATGGAAGGTTTCCCTCTGAGATTTTGATCCACCAATCAGCTCCATCTTCCAGCCAGGTAGCATCCATCCAATTATTAGGCAGGCTGTGCGTCCACCTCTAGCTGACCTGTCTCAATGACCTTCCTCAATAATTACTCAATTTCTTCTCAACAATCACCTGCTAATAATACTTTTATTTTCAATTTCCATTAAAATAAATAACGTCCCAAAAGAAGATGTCTAGATTGGTGGGTGCAAATAACCAGAATTTTCAGAAGTCAATCTTGCTGTTCTACAACTATGAATTCAGATGTGCCATCTAAATCAGCACTATTGGGTACCTAAGACTAAAACTGTATCAGTCAAACACACCAGTTCTCAAAATGGCCAACATGAGGAAAGATTACAGTACCCAAAGAGCTGCCTTAGAAGCTTATTTTCTTATTTCTGTGTGTGTTTTCTTGCCTACACTTAATGTAGCTCTTGCAATATACTCCAGTATTCAAAAAGCACAGAAATATAAGCCAAGAGCTTAACCACTAAAAGTGATTTACAAGAGATTTTGACTCGTCTAAAATGTATTCACTTTGTGACAATTTCATAAAAAGAAAACTTTATATTCCATTCAAAGGTGATTATTAACCTCAAATACCATGAACAACAAATATTTATGGAACACCTACAGTGTATAGGGCACTAGACTATGCACCAGACTCACCGGCCTCAGATTAAGATACTCATTAGTTCTTCTCCCTCTAAGAACATGAATCGACTCAACAGCAATGGGTTTTTTGGGGAGAAGATACAAAATTATCTTACTGAACACCAAAGTCTTATGACAGGCTCCCATTTTACAAATAAGAGAGACAAATCCACATAACTACACAACTATTGAATTTCCCTTAGAATTGATCACTTGTGAAAGAAAAATTTCAAATGATTATCAATATGCTAATAATATTACACTGTCTCGATCTCTAGGCTAGAATGATAAGTTTACTCTTAATATCATGATTAATCAAAAACAAAGTAAGCTACATACCCCGCACCAGCAAATAAAAGTAACCACACCCACAGTATCTAATCACCATCGTTTAGGATTTCACTATAGTTTACTTGTGACTTTACTTTCCTCCTTATTGAGCAATGATAAGATGTATGGATATAATAAAAAAATTAACTGCAGCATTGCTTATTATAGTAAAAAATAAGAAATGGATTGTTTAAATTAAGGTACAGAAAATACAAATAATGTGGAAGAATGAGAAAGGAAAATATTCATTACATACTGAGTGAATAAATCAGATTATACTTCCACCCTATTTTAATTTTTAAAGAGAGTGTGGGATAAGTGTATGCACAGAAAAACAACTGGAAATAGACATTCTCAATATATGAACAATTCTTTTCTTGACATTGTTTTAGCTGTTCTTCTAATTAATATTGATATTTTTATCCTGAAACACTTGGTACAGTTTGCGGCCTGGGTTGAAAACCACGAATACCTTACTTGTTTCGTAGGCCAAACGTTGATATATTTTAGATATATTACTATTGTACCGACAATATCATATTTATTAACTATGGATTTTTTTAAAAATAGATTTATGGTGGTTAAGAAAAACCCATTAATTCTGCCAATACTTTTTGCTCAATTACCTCATTTCAAAGAAGGTAACAAACTATGATCAGAACCTTCTGTTGGCTGCTAAAAAGGTTAAGTAACCAAAAAAATTCATCTTTGCATATATGTAAATGTTTTCAATATCCCTGTTATTACTTGTCCCGCATTGTGAACTGAGATAAACAGGGCCTTTGTAATTTGGGGATTCCTCTGAATACCAGCACGCTTCCACATTAAAGGAATACTTCTTAGATTTTAAAATTTTATTTGAACAATTTAAACGATACTTTCCAAGCATCTTCATAATAAGTAGAACACTGTTCAAAAGTGACATTTTCCTACTTCTTAGACAGTGACTTCCAGGTTAGGTCAAAACTATAACTTCATTATACATTTTATTACTTTGACTATATTCAAATATGAGATACATCTAAACGTTTGACACTGCTTTCAAAATGTGTTTCTTTAGTGGGGATGAAAAGTGGCACTGAAGATGAAGGAACGTACTGCTGAGAGCGTTTCCTAACCATGAGACTAGAGTAACTGCTGACTGCAAGTTTCCATCCTCAGAACAGAGTCACCAGGATTTAGGAAAGCAAAAAGGAAGGTGTTTCAGTATTAAAAGACACGAGCAGAGACTGAAGTGGCCAGTGGAAAAAAAAAAAATATATACATTACTGGGTTATGTTAAGGTATGTATGAGCAGAAGTAAAGAAGTGAAGCAGCATTAAGTATTGCTCAGTAGAAACAAAGAACATTTGGAAGGTAAGTATAGTATGACAGGTTTAATTTTTGAGACTAGGTTGCAGAGAGACACAAACGTTTAGATGCATATACAGGCATGCTTCCAAATGCTAAAAAATCTATTCCACAGATGCCCTTAACTCCATTTTTCTTCTCCCAACTTTCTTCCCATTTTCTACATCTCCTTAATCTACGCCTGTCTCTACTTAGTATTTCACCAATCTGTTCTTTTTCAAACTTGCAACTCCTCAAAACTATGTAGTCTCTCAAATGTGAGATAAAGCGAAAGCTTCATTTCAGCATGTCCTTCCAAGTCTAAAGCAATTATTTTATCTACAGGTATTTTGGAAAAAAATTCAGAAGTTTTAAAATAATACATACAGTGTTGTAATGAGAAACAAAAATATACCACCAGATTGACTATAAGACTACTACTCGAAGATAAGGGATTTATGAATATGTTCACTATGCAAGATTTTATAATAAAACATATTAGACTAATATTTGCTAAACTCTGATAATAGAACTAACCCTATGTAATGTGTTGTGGGCTGATTTTACCACAAATTAACTTTTATATATAAAAGCAGTGAGTTTATAACAGAATAATACCACATTAATACTACTATTTGACAGGAATAATACCTTACAGCCTGAACTTTCTTTGATAATAAGACAATGAGAATTTCCTATGATTGTATATAGATAGTCCTAATAAAGAGCCCTGGTGGCGTAGTGATTAAGCTCTTGGCTGCTAACTAAAAGGTCAGTGGTTCGAATCCACCAGCTGCTCTGTGGGAGGAAGATGTGGCAATCTGCTTCCATAAAGACAGCCTTGGAAACCCTATGGGGAAGTTCTACTCTGTCCTATAGCGTCGCAAGTCAGAATCAACTTGATGGCAAGGGGCTTGTTTTTTTTAAAATAGGCTAGAAATGGTTAACAGAACTAGAGTTAATAAAAGTAGTCATTAAAATAGTAATGCATTTATAAACTTACTATAAATGTTGCATGGTAAAGTCTGTCTAAATTTAAATTCATGTCTAATTATGCAATTTCAAGTTATATACTGAGTAATTTCTAACTATTAGCTTACTGAACCTTAATGTAATATCACGGATAACTTTAACAGTATGACAGAAAAAAAATACCCAAAGATTAAGCAGTTTTGACTTGTGGACAAATGACTAAGAAAAAATTTCTTATATGTGAGTCTTTTTAGGAAAAATATTTAATACTTTTTCTATAATATGCTTTGCACTCACATCTACATCATTGTAGGTAAAAATGGTAAATTCAGTAGGGCTCTTCCAATTAAGAGTATGGCATCTATTTCCCTTTAAATAAAAAGATGATTGGTAGGTGCTACTTCTTATTTAATCAGTGGTAAGAATTAAAGTAGTAAAAGATTAACAATGCTGGGGAATGTGAAGAATCAGATGCTACAATTAACTGAAAAATCTTACCACTGGTGGCTCTGCCAAGTCATTTAACCCTTCTGTATACCTCAGTTTCCTCATCTATAAAATGGGGATAGTAACAGTACCTACACCTCATAGGTTTGTTGTGAGGGTTAAATAAGTTAATACATGTAAAGCACCTAGAATAGTGCCTGGACATTGAAAGTGTTAAAGATGTTAATTATTGTTATTATCCACCTCACTATCTGAAAGCAATCAATCATATGGAGAACTACTGGAATGAGTATGATTCCGTGGGGCAGAAATGGGCAAGAGAAAACCCTAGAACTACAATCTATACTTCTGGAAGTGGGGAAGTAAAAATGAACTGTGTCAGTTGACAGCTTAATATTTAGATTAGTTAACATTTTCTTAGCATCAATACCAGACCACAGAGACAAAACCTGAACCTTCTCCAAGGAAAGAGGGTTGCTCAAGTAGGCCTCGTGGAGGCCTCAACTTCCTAACTCATTGAGTGATTTTACAGTCATCCTTTGATTCACACAGTTCCAGTAAGAGGCAGATGGCTGCTAGGGGTAGTATTTGTAGGTGAATGAACCTGGGGATGAATAGGTAAAATACTAAAACATCAAAACCAGTAAGAATTGAAAACAAAAAACCAAAACAAACAGAATTCCCAAACTAAAAATCTCTGCAAAATCTTACCAGGTATTAAATAGAAATGCATTTAAAAAAGAAATTTTAAGAGTCCAAGTGAGATAAATTGTAGCTTAATGTATTCATGGAGATGACATAGTCAAAGATAGCAATGAAGCATCATTTTCATCAAGTAAAAAGTGGCCGTTTTAATAAAACAAAAATTTCTGCCTTTAAAAACATATTCTAAACTGCAAAGTGAATGAAGCCTTCAATTTAATATGTTTAGTAATCAACTGCCACCTCTCTTAAATTTACAGAACATTTTCAGATGTTACAAAAACTTTCCATATAGTGTTATTTTATGTAATAAAATGCTCCTAATTTTAAGATACATTTCAAACAAAGAATTCCCCATGAAACACATTCTCTTATCTTTGAGAAGTAGGTAACTATAGGTTCCATCTATACCTTTCTCTTTTTAATCTGAAATTAATAATGAATAATTATGAAGAGAAAATCAGTACCAATGACTATACTAATAAGAATGGGGAAATGACTTTAAAATTACTTGTCTTTTTAATATTTATCTAAAATTAACTATAAAAATATTATTCCCTACCAGCTAAAATATCACATCTTTCCTCAATACTTAGTGTCCATACCCCCAAATTTGAGGTACAAACATACATACTTTTGTACAATAAAATTATGCCTTATGAAAGTCAACAATAAAATGCCTCTAGATTAGTAACAATTTAAGTAAGATCTTGAGAGAAGGAAAAACTTGATTAGGTATTTACTACACAACTCTTCATCTACATGACTGCTTTTTTCTTCATACGTACAAAATACTGTTGACTCTTCTAGGAAAAATTGTATAGAAGAGACAGGAGGCACTGACCCTTCACTTCTCTCATAGAATGTTTAAGATGCTTATGAAAATTATCCTAAGCTATAAGATTCCCAAAAAGAAAATAAACAAACTATAATAAAGTGGAAGAGGCTAAGCTTTGCTAACCATTGTCCCCCACCCACCTCTCCCCCCCAACTTCTCCCACAAAAGCAACCTCTACTAATAAAACAAAGCATCCTTTAGCAAGCAGCTCCCTACAGGATCCTATCACTCCTTGAGTGCTTACCACAATCTCATTTCTGGACAGCTGACCCAAAGTTTGTTGATTACTGATCTTCAGAAAGCCACTGACTGGCTAAAGTCTTATTGGTGAACAGAGTCAAAAATCAGATGCCCCTGCCATACTTTACAGAATGAGGAGTTGGACAACACAGTTACGTTTGGCTGCACTGTGGTGAAACATATGAGGCATCTTCTTTTTTGTCTTCAATCAGCCACGTTTGGGCTGAGTAGTTCTATTACATCTTCAAAATCTGAGCTCCAGTTCTTGATGGAGACAGAGGAAGGTCATTGAGGAGGTGGTTCAGCTCAAGAGCTAAGTGAAAAATCTGTCTTTTGATTCAGTCCTGCTTGTGGATAGAAGTCATCTTCTGGATGGAAGAGGGAGTGAGATGACCTAGAGTCTTGAATTGGTGGATCTGCAGGAACAGAAACTAAATACAGTGGAGACCTCTTAACTGAGTAACACCACGAGATGGATTTCCTGACAATGTGTCAATATAAGCTAAATATAAAGATTAAACATGTGCTTTGGAATTGATCATGCACTTGTTTTTCCAGATATCAAATGCATTTTACCATTCAATGAATAAATATGTTTTCCCACTAGTAATTATAAAACAATATAGGAAAAAAATACCAATTTAAGGGGGGAAAAAAAGTTCCACTCAAACAAAAACCTATATACTTTTCCTCTGTGAGTACCATACCCTCACTTTAAAAAGTCAGTTCTTCTTTCAAATGACTTTTTCTCCACGTACACAAAGTATTATCTGTCTATTCCATTTAATGTCGGTAGTAGTAATATATATCAAATTGTAATTTGAGATGGATCTTTTAAGTCTCTTATCCCCTAGAGATATGGAATTCAAATACACTCAAAGTACTAAATTTAGGCTTTAATAATCTACCTTTTTGTAAATTCTAGGATTTGTATTAACCAAGTTTGTTCCTACTTATCAGTCAAAAGAAGAGTATATATCACAAAATCAGGCCATCTTTAACTGTGAGTAATGGCCACCTCAAATTTCCCTCAACTTTGATCTGAAAATTCTAAGACAGCCACAGCCAGATTCCTGTGGATCTAATTTTCTCTATATGTTAGTAAGAATTCTGATGAACATTTGATTACTTACTTTCACTTAGAATTTGCATAATATAAAATTACTGTATATACTCTCATAATTATTAGACCAGGGGTCAGCAAACCACGGCCTGCAAGCCAACTCTGGCCCACCACCAATTTCTGTAAGTAAAGTTTTACTGGGACACAGCCATGCTTATTCATTCCTGTATTATTTATGGTTGTTTCCATGCTACAATGACAGAGTTAAGTAGTTGCAAGAGTCCATATGGCCCACAAAACCTAAAATGTTTATATCTGGCCCTTTATAGAAAAGTTTGCCAACTCCTGATACAATTACTAAAACATGTATAAGACAATTTAAATTGTTTTGAAATGGAAAGAGAAATGACATGTAGAATTAAAATTATATATAGGTAAGCAATAAGAGATTTACCATATAAAGGAACAAAAGTAAAGTAAGTTTCAAGAGAATACTTATCTGGCTTTGACTCAGATGAAGGAACTTGATCCTATCTTAACATGACCATTTTATCTTTAGTTTCTGACATATTCAAGAGTATATACAGTATTTTACAGGTTTCTACTTTTAAGTGGGCCACATATACTGAAGTGGTTAAATATTTAAGTTACATCTTACCTAATGTTGTTTCTCCAAAATCTTAGATCATCTCACACCCTTGTGTATATCTCTTCTTTGCCAGTAGATGGAGACAACACCACTGAAAGTTTAAAAGACATCATTCCCTGTTTAAAGGGAGCTTGCTGGTCTGAAAAACTGGGGGAACCCTAACCCAAAGACTTCTTCAAAGCTACTTTAAAAAAAAAAAAAATCAGAAAGAATGGTTATGCCAAAACCAGAAATCCAAGGGAATATACCCAATGCTGACTATAGACATTCTCAAAACTTTACTAAGGGGAAACTAAACTCTGCCCATGACATAGTAACTAAATCATAATATTAAATGTGATCATCTCTATAGCTTGTAAGATTCAAACTCCCTGCTTACTGCTCCTGATTTATGCTCATTCATTTTTCAGTTTCAGAGAGCATAACTTAGAATATATAAGAAAAAGTCCTTTAAGTTCCAGAGAGATGCAGTAAAATATGGCTTTTATAAGTATTAATCATATGCACTAAGAAGGCTTTTGTTCAAAATAAGACAACTATCCAGATCCACATAAAAAACAAGAACTTTATAGACAGTTAAGTAGTAATGGTAGAAGGAATAAGAAAAAATCAATTTTATGGTCATACAGAAAGAACTGCTCACAAAGGGAAAGAATCAGAGCCATCTACTTTCCAAGTTTTTTTTAATCTCCCTATTGAAATTACATAAACACATCAAAAGCCATTTACAAGAAATAAATGTCAAATCTTGAAACCTAAGAAGTCATCTCAAAATTATTTACCCACATTTTTCAAGTAACAGCTTTCCTTTCCAAAATCAAAGCCCTAAAGCCATTGTTTCTGCGTGTAATTTTAAAGAAAAAACAGGTTATCAAATTAAAGAGAGGACTAAGATACTGCTATATTATTTATATTTGCCACAAGACTTCTTTCCCTGAAATACGCTAAACAAGAACAAACTATTTGGCAGTTTTGGAATTTTCCAATAGAGAGAATGTTTTATTAAGAAAAGGATTTACCTTAAACCAAATAATATCCAGTAATAGAAGAATACAAAACCTTCAAAAATCCCTTATTTTTATGTATACTTTGCTCATCCTTTGGTTATATATCAGGACTAAAATCAGTTTACATAAAAGGAAAGTGAATATAGTATTCAGGCATTACCATACCTACAGTACCTATCTAGGTTAAATGTAACTGCTAAAGTAAATCCTCTTATGACTCATTAAAAGATAAAATAGGTAAAGTAGGCCCTGAGCCACAAACTTCTATTTAACTCTGAAATTTTATGATTCCTATGAGATAGTAACTGTCATCTGCCAAGAAAACCATAACCACATTCCAACTGCCTTTTAAGAGTACAAAACAACTCTAAACATCTTTTCATAATCCACATGTAAGTGCTCTGTGGCTTTAGTTAGTTAATCCTTAACTCCTCTTGACAAACAAACTTTTTGACCTTTCCGCAAACCTTCAGAAACTAGTACGTATGAAGATAATGCTAATTCAATAACATAACTGCCACCACAGAAAAACACTTTGCAGTTTTCAAAGTGTATGCATTTACATTAATTAATTCAAATCTTATGACAGACACATCTCAAACATAAAATAAAAACTATGGTCAAATCACATAATCCATAGCCAAATGCTAATGATATTTGTATTCTATACTGCTATCTGTCCATCAGCATATATGAGGGAGGAATGCTTATACCCAAATTCTTAAGTAAAGCAACAGCCAGGAGAGTATTTTGGAATTCTGGATTAATATAGAGTAGATCTATCAAACTGCAACTTACAGACCATATTACTATAGAAAAAATAAAATGACCAACAAGGAATGAATTTTCTTTATAGTAATTGGATTTTGGGGAAAAAAAAGCAAGAACAAAACACCAGGTATTAGCCTGGCGAGTTCCTCTTGGGGATCTATGCCGTCAGTGCTCCTGCCTCCACCTGCTGGCAAACAGACTGTGAAACTAGCAGAGATCACTGGATTAAAAAGTTAGTATTTTTTGTAACAAATAAATGTTGTTTTATGTAATTATTTAGCGTGGTAGTGGTGGTGCTACTTTGTGTTAGTAAGTCATTATAATATCAATGAAATCCATTCGGTGGTATACAGAAAAACATGTTTAACTTCACACACACACACACACAAACTACAAGATTTCTTGGTTCAAAACATTATCTAAAAGGCCAAAAGTTAAGTTAAAAAATATTTTTAATTACCTGATAAATGACATCTTGGAAAAGGACTGGAAAAGTAAGTGCTGCATCTTCTAGCTCATTTAGACTACAGTGCACTAGTGTTTCATCCTTAAAATAAAAAGCACATGTTGAATGGACGAAGATACTAAAAGAGATTTCATATAATTTTATGTATTCATGATATGATCACCAAAAACATTTTATTAAAATACTCAATAATAAGTGGAGTTTTACATTTAGAATCCATAATTACATGTGGCAAAGCAATCTGGGATAGAATTATCTAAGTCACTGGTTCTCAAAGTGTTATTGCTGGACCACCATCAGCATCATCTGGGAACTAGTTAGAAATGTAAATTCTCCAGCTCCATTCCTAATGATTCAGAAACTTTGTGCGGGGTGGGGTATGATTAGGGGTGGAGCTCAGTAATCAATGTTTTAGTGAGTCTTTCAGGTGATTCTGATGTGTGCTCAAAGTTGAGAACCACTGCTTTGGGTTCTGAAGTTGCCAACTTTTCTGGTGAAGAAAACCACATGCATACTACTGTTGTTTTTTTACAACGAGCAAATGCAAATTTAGAATCTAATTGTTAAATATATATACATACATATATGTCCGTGTGTGTGTGTGTGTGTGTGTGTGTGTGTGTGTGTGTGTGTGTATTTTGTATAACTCCTTATCCTCAAACCTTTTACAAAGAATCTTATTTTAGGAAACACATGTTTTAGTATCTCATGAATACATTATGCAGACATATAAACACTGCTCAACTAAATCAGCAATCAATGAAGACTTATATTTGATTGCCAAACTTCTGTTTTTTCATTAAAAGGACAAGAAGATAAAGATCAATCAATCCAAGATACATATAAATATTTACATTTCTCAAACTCTATATGGTTAAAAATTGAGGCTTCCACATGTATTAAGGATAATAGCATTTACTTTTAAAATAAAGTTGCTAATAATTACCCACAAGTTTTTTCAATGTGTTTAAGCTCAATTAAAATGAAACACAAATGTTTATACCTTTTGATTCCACATCTTACTAGGTGGAGTGCTTCTTTTAACCTAATTAAGAGCAAAAAATACTCTAGATATGCCTCATTTCTTTTAATATCATATCAGACTACATACTTCAAAATATTCTCTTAGTATCGTAAGAAAATCGTAACTAATCCTACCACTTCTACCACAACATATCTGAAATTCTAATTATTCTTCTTTATCTACTTCTGTAAAATTATTCATTTATATTTAGCCAATTCTTATTTTTCCTTCTCTATTTACCTTCACATTAGAGTCTGAACAATATGGCTCCAAACAATATGAGAGCAAGTTCGACTCCAATCAGATTTGCTATGATGACATCAATTCCTAACGTCATCAAGACCCTTTTCAGTTTCTCCACTAACGTGCATATCGAATCTGAACTACTCAGATACTCAGCTTCAAATTTTTGCTTTCTCTTTCTACATATCCTCTAATAAAATATCATAGAAATACTTAGGACTTCTGGATACCTATCTTCCACCTCTTTGGCTGGGCAAAGGCTAAGACGCTATAACTCGCAAAGTACAACTATACACACTAATTAAAGGTAAATTTTCTGAGAACCAAATCATATCCCCAATTACAGGGTAACAATACCAAATGCTAAATAATGAAATTAATTCCAATATTATATAATGGATACATTTATTTTTGCTAATATAAAGAAATTGTAGGCAGATGGTAAATGTAGTGACCATGTATTAAATTTGAATGAAGTGACCATATTTTAAATTTGATTAATAAAAGATATGAGATTTTCACTTTTCAAAGCTCTTCTGGGCACCTAAAACATAAAATTGTTAATCACACCAAGAGACCACAATAAAGGTTTTATTAGTTAGCATTAAGAGACATGCTTTTGAGACTCTTATTAATAAAAAGTTCACTGATATTAGATAATACGCAAAGACCAGGAAGAGGAGCATGGGCTTGCAGAAGGTAACTCACTGAGGTCCAGATTACATGAGCTCCTTCAGGAAAACATGATCTGACAAAGAAGGAGAAATCTAAAATCTAGGCAGGATTCCAATGAAAATCAAACTAGGACTTCTCGGGAGATTGAAAAAACAAACCAACAGCAAAGGTCTCAAGACTATGGGGGAAAAGAACTAATCTAAACACAAAAACAAAAGCCTAATTTATTTTCAAAAGGTACTTGATACTAACGAAACTGGATTTATTTAAGAGTATGCTTAAATAAAAATTTCAGAACATCTAGGACATACTTAACAGTAAACTCATACTATATAGATATTCATATACTGTTTTCTTTTAGGTATTTTGGACTATTATTTAAAATAAGAATTTAACTCCTTTATTCTCCTCTACAGATCTGAGACACTTACCAGGTCTAAAACTAGGGAGAATTCTGGTGTGCTTCTTGTTTTCAACGGAAGAGCAGGTTTCCTATTTAGTTGTTCTTCTGTTAGTGGTGGAACGTGTTTGATGAAATAATACCTATAAACCAAATTTGAAGAAAATTTCAACATGTCTACTTTTTATAAACATAAAATATATTACTAAATTCAACCCATCTTTAAATCTTTAATTAAAAAATGCACATTTAACTCAGTAAATCAAACATCTAAAACATGTAAAGGGGAAATACACAAATTAGTATTTCAGTAATTGAATAAAGTATTGATAACTACAGGTCATGTGCTCTTTGTAATATACCATTCAGCCTTTCTTCCTCTCAGTCTCCTCCAAGAAAAACAAACAGAAAAAACAAACTCACGGGTCAAATACTTCCCAGTCTTCTTCATAGGTGGCCTCTGCATGGGCTGATGAATAACCACTATCTGGAGTTACTGGTGCTAACAATTAATAAAGTGAAAAACAAAATGTTCGTGTTACTCAGAGTTGCCACAAAGTATACATTTTTACTGCTTCTATATAAGATATTCCTGAAATCCTGTGTAATTTAGGTTAAAGATAAGATAGTAATAATTTGTAAACAGTATTTAAAAGCAAATCTATTAACATATAGCCCTAATTCCAGATCCAAAGGAAAAAATTATCACTAAAGACAAGATGGAGACCTGGCGGCACAACAGTTAAGAGCTTGGCTGCTAAACTAAATCTCGGCAGTTGGAATCCACCAGCTGCTCCCTGGAAACCCTCGGGGGCAGTTCTGTCCTACAGGACCGCTACAAGTCGGAACCGACTCAAAGACAGGTTTTTTTTTTTTAAAAAGACAAAATGATGAGCTAGATCACGCCTAGTCAGAATGAAAATTCCTATCAGCTAAGAAAAACCTTACTACTTATGACTAGAAAAATACACTCCACAAACATTCAATTTCTATCCGCACTGTGTTTATACGGAGACCTGGTGGTGCAGTGGTTAACAGCTACGGCGAGCTACGGCTGCTAACGAAAAGGTCAGCAGTTCAGATCCACCAGGCACTCCTTGGAAACCTTATGGGGTAGTTCTACTCTGTCCTATAGGGTTGCTATGAGTTGGAATCGACTCGATGGAAATGGGTGTGTGTGTGTGTGTGTGTGTATGATTGTAAGTGTGGGAGTGTGTGAGTGTGTGTGTGTGTGTGTGTGTGTGTGTGTGATGACCATAAACACGTCACGGTGCTCTTACAGCAGTAATCCTCATGAAGTGCCTTATACACACCGGCAGTCAGTGAAGTATGCTGACAATAGGCCCATAGGTAGTTTTTAACCTGGGATACGTGAACAGTCTTTAAGATGTACATTTTCCCAGGAGTTTCAAAGCTTTCTATACTTTAAGAAGTTAGAAAATTCTCCTCTTTAATAGATGTTATTGCTTTACAAGATCTATTATTTTACCTCTGATTTACAAGCAACTAAAAAATAATCAAGAAACAATTCTATATTCCATGCCACACAAGTCCATTCTGTTTCAGCTAAAAATACATCAATTGATTAAAAAAAAAAAAAAAAGTATCAATTGACAGAGCTTTAGGAATTACTGGAAATTTTCTAAGACAATAATTACAACTTAAACTGGAGGAGAGGGCAAAGATAACCTGCAAACTAAACAGGTAATGGCTCAGAGAGATAAAAGTTTAAGATGGAATCCAATAAAAATTGCTGCAATTTTTCTATAGAAATGGAATGCTGGTAGATAATAGTCTTTCTAGACAAAAATAACCTTTTTTGCTATTATTATGTATTAATATTTTTCGAGACAGAGACAATATGGTATGTATGTTCAATGAAAATACCAGATGTAAAGCAGAATTTTTGTTTATCCGTGACTCAACTTCATGCCAATAATGGGTCACTAGCACAAGAGAATAATGAAAAATACATCTTCCCATCACTTTACTATTTTGAATTATTAACCTCAGAAAAAGGAGGAAGTACATTTATTGAATGCCAGTATACTAAGCAGTTTTCATATTTCATCTCATTTAGCCTTTACAATCCTTATTATTATTTATGTAACTAACACATTACGTGATTGCATGTATTTTTAACTACACATGTAACCAGGAGTCCCTAGTGCAAACAGTTAATGGCTTGGCTGCTAAAAGAAAGGTTGGTGGTTTGAATCCACCCAGAGGCTCCTTAGAAGAAAGGCCTCGTCATCCACTTCCAAAAAATTAGCCACGAAAAACCAGTTATACCGACACACACAGGGTTTCTATGAGTGGGAATCAACTTGATGGCAACTGTTTTATTTTTTAACTTATTAATTGATTATCATCATTAATTGTTGTTATTACCACTTTAGAGCTAAGAGAACTGAGCGTTAGAGAGCTTAAATGAGTTGTCCAAAGTCACACAGCTAAGAAAATGGTATGGCTGTTTCAATCCCAGGGCTATATGAGGCCAAAGTTCATGCTTTTTTGTACTATTCCAATCAGTATAGAAGGAGCCCTGGTGGCACAATGGTTAAGCACTCAGCTGCTAACCAAAATGTCAGCAGTTCGAACCCACCTGCCACTCCACTGGATAAAAGACCTGGAGATCTGCTCCTGTAACAATTACAGCCTCGGAAACCCTACGGAGCAAGTCTACTCTGTCCTGTAGGGTCGCTATGTGTCAGAATGGACTTGATGGCACACAACAACAATCAGTATAGAGCACTAATTTACTACATCTTCTTCAGTTTCCCATCTCACATTCAAATCACATGCCCACCAGCCTCTTTCTTGTTCTCTTTGGCTAACTTCTCAAAGTTGAGGAAAAGCAGTATTTCTGTCACTCACATGCACCGTTTAGAGCAGCATAAATCTCATCAGATGATCCCCCAATCGGAGTTACCTGCTACATAGCACCACATCACTTTGCTAACTTCTTTGTAACAGCTGTCACCACAGTGTACAGTAATTTTTCTATATACTCGGAATTTTAATTAGACTGTGAATTCCTCAAGGTCAAGGAGGATAACTTATTCATGTTTATCAATAGCACATAACACAAATAATAGGTGTTCATCAAATGTTAGGAAAATGAATGACTAAAACAACTGCAGTAAATTTTACTTTTCTTCCCTAGAAATCACTAAAGGTTGTAAAAGTCCCTTCTCCATTTTCACAGATGTCAAAAAAAAAAGGGGGGGGGGGGGACAACAGCTATGTAGCAGCACAGAAATACAGGACAAACATCAAACAGGACGCCAAGAGCCCTGAACTGTAGTCAGTACTTTACCATTCATCAGCCTTGTAACACTGGGCAAAGCAATCAGCATAAAATGGTAGGTCAGTGGTAGGTTAATTCGTAAATCTTTCCCATGTATAAGAATGAACCGTCCGTTTATAATCCTTGTTGATTTGCCTGTTAGGTTCAACAATATTCTTAAATTTTGGGTTTAACACTATAGATATTAGTCTATTTGACTAAAACAAATATTGCTGCTTTACTTTTCATACTGCTATTACTGCGTTGCACTGTACAGAAGTTTCATAATTATAGCCATTTCTTCTTTAAATGTCTTCCACTGTTTCAATAATCTTTAAGTTTCCCCTTCTATATTTGACAGAAATACATTATTCTGCCACCTTATACCAAACTGTATTTCTAAATCAGTACATACTCACTGGGCTCTCTCAAATATCTGTTACAACAAGGAATTAAAAAGAAAAATAAGATCTCTGCCCCAGAGGGAGAAGACAGCCATCCTCAGTTTTATTTCTGCTTTTAAGTATGTTAAAAATTTAAAATAAATCCCATCTTTTAGCCTTGTATGTCTATCTACCACAATCCTTAGAGGCAAGAAATTTCTGATCTCCTGTCTTTCTACATCTCCATGACAACAGGGACCCAGCAGTTATGTTAGGCTTTTGTAAGGATCCAGAGCTAGACTGCAAGTCTGGGTACAGGGAGAGATCCAGGATCAGGAGCTCCTTTTTAGGGGATATCATCTACATATGAAGCATACAAATATGAAAGGTATAAGAATGTCTCTAGGTAGGAACCTCAGACCTAAGGAATTAAGACTAGTGCCAATTACAATAATTCTGTTCAAAACGTAAGCATATATTTTGCTACTTATGTTAGATTTCCCCAAGCAGTTAAGACTGGTGGAAATAAATTTTAAAATGACTAATACTTAGTCAAAACAACCTTTCAAGAAAAATTCAATTTCAAAATGATCGGATTTTTGGGAGAAAACTTTGTTTCCAATTTTATTTTTTTTAACTTCAAGGAAGAAAAATTTACGCATTTAAACTGCCCATTTAAGAAAAAAATATGAAAATAGTGTATTTTTATAAACTATTCATAAAGATGCATAAGAAAAGGCATTTTCTTCACCTGTAAGGGGTGGGATATCACGATTAACTGTTTCTTCTGATTCTTCTAAACCATTATTGATCAACGGCCTCACTTGAACTGCCTGATGTGAGTAAGCGGCTCCATTAGCTGACGGAGTAGTACTGGTGGTGATCTCATCCACCTGTTCCATATCAAGTTGTTTCACTATCTCTTCAGCTTCTACAGCCTGTCCTGGGGAATCTGATCCTGATGTTCCTGAAATCATGATTCAGTATATTCACAATCAACATTTTAAAACTAATGCAACAGAAAAACTAAATGCAGTATCACTTTACAATTTATTTAATCAGACTGATAATTCATACAGCTGAGGATATCTCAGCTCACCGTTAAGTGAGTCTTTTCTAGACGTTTCAAACAAGACTAATAATAATAATAATAATTAGACTAGTAATAATAAAGACTATTACAGGTTAGAGTGATATCTGTGAGTAAAATTTTTAAGAGCTTCCAAATACTTTAGAAACACCAATTTAGTTAAATAACACCATAATTTAGAACTTCTTTTCATTAAATTAAGCATCTCTGTTGTTGTTATGGGAAACCCTGGTGGCGCAGTGGTTAAGTGCTGTTGTTATGTGGTGTCCCATTCACTTTGATTCATAGTGATGCCGTGTGAGAGAGCAGAACTGCCCCATAGAGTTTTCTAGGCTGTAATCTTTATGGGAGCAGATTGCCAGGTCTTCCTCCCACAGAGCCACTGGGTGGGTTCGAACCACCAACCTTTTAGTTAGCAGCAGAGTGCTTAACCATTGCACCACCAGAGCTCATTCAATATCTCCATATTAACGATAATGGAGCCCTGGTGGCGCAGTGCTTAAGAGCTCAGCTGCTAACCAAAAGGTTGGTGGTTTGAACCCACCAGCTGCTCCTTGGAAACCCTATGGGGCAGTTCTACTCTAACCCATAGAGTTGCTATTAGTTAGAATTGGCTTGACAGCAACATGTTTGGTTTGGGTTTTTTTACGTGCTAGGCAAGGAGCACTGGTGGCCCAATAATAAATACTTACGTTTATTTCCTCATATACTCAGCCACCACCTTGCTGCCCCAGCTGCTTAATTTTTATTCCACTATGGAATGATACTAACACTTCCTATTGCATTCTGGAATCCTCCAAATATCATTTTAAACAACAAAAATAAGAACAAAATAAATCTCCAATACTCTCAACTTCCTTACAGAATATTCCTTCTCTCTTGTTGCTTTAAATTTAACCTCTTTCCTTAAAACATCTCTTCTGATACTCTTCCCTCAAGGCTCTTTATTGTCCCATACTCTATGTACTAACTCAATCACAATTCATTTATCCCCGCTGCTGCTTCCAGGTCACTGGTTTTCCACCACTGTGCCGAACTACCTGCTTCCTTGAGACTCCTGTCACCTGGCTACATAATTCTTCACGTGACCTTACTGTTGCCACCTGTTGCCAGTACCGTCTAATACCCAGCTACCAGTTTACGATTCTTTAATATTTAATGCCTGTCCAGTTGTTATTGCAGGTGATGTCAAAGACTCATTGAACTAATTCCCAAAGTTCTTGCCCTCTTTAGCTCAAAGTATCTTCATTCATTCTCTCTTCAGCAGTTATTACCACGGCCACACCCTGGACATGACCACTAAGAAACTGTCTCTGAAACCTAAAATTCTAATATACTAATTCCTTACCACAACCTCCTAATCTTCCAGTTATCTATCTCATACTCCCATCACGTGAGAGCTTTAAGCTTAATAAAGATCAGTCCTTTTATTCCAAACACATCCCTGAACGGCTTCTTCCCTGCTCTCCCCATCTAGTTAGACTTCATGGTGTATCACTTAAACCACTCTCAAGCCAGCAGACTCAGTGTCCTTGCCCCTTCGTCCTTCCACTGTCATCCATTATAGAAATTCGACTCAACCTTTCAGCTAAATAACAGACTGGCTCATAAAATAAAGAGTATCACCGGTGGGTAATGAGCTCCTTTAAAAAACCATCTATATATGAGACCAAAAACCAAAACCAAAACCAAACCCACTGCCGTCGAGTCAATTCCGACTCACAGCGACCCTACAGGACAGAGCAGAACTGCCCCACAGGGTTTCCAAGGAGCAGCTGGTGGATTCAAACTGCTGATCGCTTGGTTAACAACCATAGCACTTAACCACTGCACCACTAGGGCTCCAATTTGAGACCAAATGGTCAAAAATTACTCTAAAGCAAAGATAGAAGGTTTAAGTGGGCAGGGAAACTAGAGTATTGGCAATGGTACAACCAGAACAGAATAAATGAGCACGATCACATATTGTGGAAAATGTAACCAATATCACTGAGTAATTTATGTAGTGGCTGTTAAATGGGAACCTAATTTGCTGTGTAAACTTTCACCTTAAACACAATTAAATAGGATTAAAAAAAAAAGAAAGAAACCCCTCTTGAATCAACCTAACCAACTGGGTTCTTGGGCCTTAGTCCCAGGCTACTGAAGAAAAGACTGTTCCTATTCCAAATAAAGCCCTCTAACCTTAGCTAGGCCCATAGCACTGCTTCTCAGCACTTTTTTGGGGGATGTGTTAGCTCCTTTTTCTTATTCCCCACAGCAACCATCCTAAACCTTCAACATTCTTTCTCTTCAAGTCCACCAGGACAGTCTCAGCAAATGACATTATCTCCTTAAAAAACAAAACAAAACAAAAAAACTATCAAACATTGACTCCTTCCTCCCCAAACATGTTTTTGCGTGCACCTTCCCCGCTTCTTCCCTGATGCTGGAAGATGTCCCTTTCTCCCTATTTCAATTCTAATCCTTTACCAGTTATCTTGATCCTAACCCTATCAGTAGTCTCAAGAAACTATCTTCATTATTTATTCTTCTTCCCCTTCTATTCTCAACCACTTCCTCTCTATCAGACGCCTCCTCCCTCTTTAAGTTTGTCTCCTTTGTATTCAAGTTCCTCGTAACAATCATCTTACTCTCCTAACCCAAGGGCATTAGGCTTCCAACTCTAACCACTCTTGAAACTGTTCTGGCAAAAGAAACCAATGAACTTCTACTTGCCAGGTTTAGTGGTGTGTTTTCAGTGCTCATTTCCTTCTGTCTTTATTACTGTTTGACCCTGGTTGTTTTTTTTCTTCCTTTGGCTTCTATTACATGAAGTCCTTCCTGGTTTCCTCCATATCTCTTTTGTTGGATCCTCTTACTTTGTCCAGTCCTTAAATGCTTTCCCACAAGATTCTGGTGGGATTTGGATTTTGGTCTGCTGAATTCATTTACTCCACTGGTTTCAACTAATATCTATAAGCTGATGATACCACAGTCGACCGTTTAAATCCAGAATTATTCTGAGCTCTACATCAGAATGGCAAATTGCTACTAGACTTTATTTGGTTGTCTTATGGCATCTCAAACTCAGCAGAGCCCCAATTACACTCAATTATCTATCTCCCAGAAACTTACTTCTCCCTCTTGAATGTTCTACCCGTGTCACCTTAACTTTTCTTCTTTCACCTCCAATCTCTGCCCAAAATTTGTTCATTCTACATCCTCTGATCTGTCCTCTCTTTGCTAATGCCGTAATTAAGGTCTCATCAAGTCTCATCTGAACCACCGCAAGTCTATTAATTGTTCTTTCTGCCTCCATTCTCTACATTGTAGAATCAAGCCGATATACTACAATTAAAGTGAGCCTTATAAAACACCAGTTTAAAACCTTTCACTTGTCCCCCCACTGACTGAGGATAAAATTCAAACACCTTACCACTTTAGCTCTACAATGTGACTTCCTTGTAATTCTCCTACATTTACTGTACTTATTTATATGTAGCCCTCTCTCTTGTAAAATATAATAAGCTCCTTGAGGGCAGGCAGCATGTGTTAATCATCTTTGAATCTCCTGTGCCTAGTACAATGGCTGGAACACTGCAGGTGCTCAATAAATATTTGTTGAATAAACTGAAATCTTCACAACATTCCTAACATGTAAATATAATCATCCTATTTCATGGATTAAGAGGCACAAGAATTTAAAGAACTGGTCCAAGGTAACATGGCTAAAAGAATGACACAACGGGAATTTTAAAACAAGTTTAATTCCAAAGCCCACCCTCTTTCCACTATATCAGCTTCCAAAGACGTTCCGTGGAGCACTAGTTCTAGAGATGCTAATAGATGTTTCACAGAAAAGAGTTTTGTGGTCAAGTATGTCTAGGAAATACTGGGTTAAACAGGGCTTTTGCTTTTGTTTTTTTTGTTTTGTTTCTACTATAGGACCCCACAGACCTTTAATGTGCTAATGTATATTATATTCTCCCCCAGGACATCTTGATTTTACATCACACCATTCTGTCTTTTAAAAATTGCACTATCATCCAGAAACATAATTAAGATCAGAATTTAATCATGCAAAGAGCATTTAGTGCCTATCCTCTTCCTACATGCCCAATATTATATCAAACCCCACAGTAGATACAAAAATAAAGACATGATCTTTTGCCCTCAAATAATCTAGAAATTAGGCATATGTAGTCACAAAAGACAAGACACTGGCTAAGCAATTAAAAAAATA
This sequence comes from Dugong dugon, assembly GCA_030035585.1. Taxonomy (NCBI): domain Eukaryota; kingdom Metazoa; phylum Chordata; class Mammalia; order Sirenia; family Dugongidae; genus Dugong; species Dugong dugon. Next base: position 12,817,861 of record CM057472.1, on the reverse strand, counting down.
TGTAGGTAGGGAAAGAATCCTATTTTGATGATATAATGAAACCTTCAATTCATTTATATTAGGGCAGTTTTACTTCACTGAAGACCCTTTGGGAGGGTTGGGAGTGAGTCAAGCAAATGATGATAAACTGTTAAAAAAACATCTAGCTTCAGCTTATTTAAAAATATTCAAAACAATCAATATCACAAAACAATATATGTATTAACTGTTTAATTAAAGAAGCTAGTCTGTTCTGTAAACCTTCATCTAAAGTATAATAAAAAAATCCAACAAATTCCATTTTATTAATCTAGAATACTGAAAATGTGTGTGGACTGTCTCCTGTGTACACTCTAAGAATCACAGAAGTCATCCCAACACAGAAAAGATAAAACTTTTACTCCAGCCTAAAGTTTATCATTATCATCTAGTTTTTCAGGTAATGAAGAGCTCACTACAATAAAATTAAACATAACTTATCTTTATTTCAGCCACCAAAAAGAAATGCCTTTTAGGAGCTTTTTTAATTGAGGTTGAATATACACAAAAGAACAGAAAACAAACATAAGACACTGACAAAATATGCCAGTAAAATAAAAAAGATCTTTTAATAAGGTATGAATTTTTATAAATCAAATTATGGTTAATGGTTTATACTTACCATTTTTATTTGCTGGTGAAAAAAAGTTGAAAACAGGAGAAAATATGGTCCCCAACAATGTAGTCCGTGGAGGACTGCCGGAACAAGGATTATCTTCTAATTTTCCATTTTGTTTTACATGTTGATTTGTCATTTCGTAACTACCAGCTTCTAAGAAAGAAACAGAGGGAAAAAATGGAGCTATGATCTAGAAAATACTGACTTTCAGAAATGTGATCTAAATCATTCATTTTAAAAATAACTTTTTCTCCTCAAGATCTTCTTGTAAACTGATTAATGTTCAGGAGAGCTTAAAGAAATCCTGAGGTAAATCACTTGTAAATGATCCTTAAAACAAATTTATTTATAATGTTTGTAAATGCTAAAATTTACTGAGTTGTCCCCCCCCCCCCCCCCTCAAAGAAGACCTGCATCTAGAATTATACAGACCTACAGAGAATTTCTGAATGGCTTCAAATCAACACAGGGTTAACAAAAAATGAAAATTCTTTGTAAGCACAGCAAACCAGTCTCCAACATCTGAATAAAAAGTAAAAGATTCTGCCTTGTTTATTTACATTTGGGGATGTTTCCTACTTTGTAAAACCTTTCTGCTCATGTACCTCTAATGAATAACAGCTAAACAAATAGGAGCAACACAACTCTACTGAAGCAGAAGATCAGGTACAGCAGAGTCAAAAGTTACTTAGGACATTGAGGTAGTGATTTCAGAGCGATTAAGAAGAATAACCAGCTGTTTTAAGTTTCAAATAAATAAAAATTTTTCATAGATTTTTGGAAAATATAAAATTTAGAAAATAATTTTGATTAATTATCCTTTGACCCTCCAAAACTTTATTTGATGTCTACCATATTTCTTTTCTTATCTGCTCTTTTTTAACTGGTTTCTTCTTCTCATCTCCCTCAGGTCATTCTCCTTTTTCTCCTCAATAGTCACTTCTAACAAAAACACACATCACTGCATTGGAAGTACGTGTGGGGGGGGTTGGGGGGGGAGGGAAAGGGGGAGAGAATTGTTAACGCCTTTGTTTAAGACAGCATTGGTTAAAAGGCAGCACTTCATACTCTTAAGTGTTGTTCTTTATAGTCTTCTCTGCTTGCCCTGCTTGTCTGTCACGTTTTTCTCTTTCTTTTTGACTTTGAGGACCTTCTCAGATGTACAGTAATGATCTAGAATAGGGTTCATCAATAGCAGCACTACTGACATTTGGGCAGGATAATTCTTTGTTGTGGGGGTGTTCTGTGCACTATAAGATGGTTAGCAGCATCTCTGGCCTCTACCTGCTAGATGCCAGTAGCAAACTCCACCTCTATCAGTTATGAAAACCAAAAAGGTTTCCAGACACTGACAAATGTCCCACGGGGTGCGAAATTACCCTGAGGACCATTGACCTGAATGATCCAAGTCCCCTCTGAGTTCTTCAATTCCATAATCCAGAAACAAATATTTTGTACATACTTTAAGTCACAATTATTGTTTTAAGAAACAAATTTATTAGAGATAAAAAAATGTAGCTTCATAGACATTTTCATGCTAAACAGAATAAAGCTAGCTGTCCTACCCTTATTTTAATCCATCAAAGTAGATTTTTTAAAATAAAAAAGAAACATCAGCTGAGATCTCTGCTTATACCTAAAGAAAACAATATCTAAATATTAACAAACCTCCATTTACTTGACTTTTCCGTCTTACTCGAGATATCTGTTTGTTAGGCTTTTCTCCTGTTCTTGGTGTTGATGTGATCAAATTATTATCTATATCACGTTCAATTCTACTCCGTTTCGAAGGATTTTCTCTCTCTTCCTTAAGATATAAGAGGAAAAAAGAGGCACTGAGCACAGTCATTCTGCCTCATAGGTTACATTTTAAAAACGATATAATATGGTGTGATGTACCTCACCCTGTTTTTCACATACAGGAGAAACAAACAAAGTTAATATCCAAGAGTAGAAAACACAGGAAATTTGACAGTGTTTTGAGAGTATTTGCTAATGTGCTTCAGAATATACAATATAATTACAACATCCCCACAATTCATTTCCTTTCCCCAGGGTCCATTAAATTTTCCATGTTCTTCAATCATACAGTATGCTCTGAATTTTAAGCAATTTTCCCGTATTCTTAGAACTGCTCTGAAGAACAGAGATGGCTTCCTTGTGCATTCAGGGTAGGACGGAGAAACCCCCTGGAACTGGCTGGCATATCATGTATTACCAAAACTGACACAAAAAGAATAGGGTCTGCCACTGCTACACCCCACTGCCAACCTCAGTACTATCAATGCCCAAATTAACACCAAGAAATCTACCCCTTAACAACGCTTTCTATTCATGGCCTTTTATGGAGCAAGTCCACAGGACCAATTTATACATTCTTGTAGTATTACCGACTAAAACAGTATACCTCAAGCAATAGCCTGAACTATTTTTCTCCATTTGTAAATCTATTTTTCTCGTTTGAAAAATTTTTCTAAAGTCCTTTAAAACATGAGTGATTTTCTTATATTACTGTATATTGCCTTATAATTCCTTGTGCTTTATAACTCTTTGCTGTTTTGACTTATGTATATGACAAACATTCTTATTTAACAGGAATAATTTTTCTACTTCTCTTCATTCTATGCTTTTATCCAACAGCAACTAATATATTGTTGTGTATTTTGTGAAGGCTGAATACTGCTCTGTTAACTCTGAACAATCCTTGGGATTATAAATGGCCAAAATGACAATTTCCTGTTTGGATCAAAACAAAAAAAATATCACTCAGTATAGAATTTTACTTTTACTCAGCAGTTTTTCTAATTGTAGGTAGTTCCAACAAAACAATATGGCACTATACCACAAAATAATGCGTCGGTGATCTGATTCAACAAAATTGTTTAAACTTTTAATGCCTGTCATTCACCTGCATTTTAAAATGATCAACAGGAAGCCCATATTATTTTCTTAAATACAGGTGAAAGGGCTTTTACCTGGTATGACAGCCAAACTGAGAGTTTCTCACTTTCCTGATGAAGTATAAAATTTCAACTCCCATTATTCAGGATCCCCTTGACCAGTTCAGGAAAAATCATTTAGAAACCAACATACCATGTTATACTGATATTATTCCCCTTATTTACCAGTAGTGTATCAGCTAAGTGATGTTATGGAGGTACCATATACCGTAGCAGAACAGACTATACTGCAGTCAGTTAAAAAGACATTCAAATACTTTAGCTTACATCTCTAAAAAAAGACAAGGAAGCTACTAAGATCAAAATCAAAATTCTATAGTCATTCACTATAAAATCCTATTCTTCAAAATAATGCATTCAAATGTCTGATACATAAAATATGTGTACTGACTGTTTAATGAGAAACTAATTTGTTCTGTAAACCTTCAACTAAAGTACAATAAAAAATAAAGAACAAACAAATGTCTGATGATGCTCCAATTCTGAAAGACAATTCTTTACATAACCCTTGTCTTGGGGACATTTTTAGACATGGTATGATTTTTAGAAGAGAAGCTAGGAGAAACAAGGTTTCTACATTACCATACAGGTTGTTTTACTAAATTTAAAAGTCCTGCAATGTCTTCTCTGAAATTTATATTTTTCAAAGTAATCTCTAAGATATGCTTTTAAGGAGAAAATTCTGAAAAGGTTGTGGAGGTGGCACAGTTCTTAAATCTTTCCAATCTCAAAGTAAATACAGACAGAGCGCTAAAAAACCAAACACCAAACCCATTGCCATTGAGTTGATTCCGACTCATGGCGACCCCAGGTGTTACAGAGTAGACTGTTTCGTAGTTTTCTTGGCTATAATCTTTACAGAAGCAGACTGCCAGGCCTTTCTTCCATGACACTGCTGGGTGGGTTCAAACTACCAACCTTTAGGTTAGCAGTCAAGTGCAAACTGTCTGCACCACCCAGGCACCTGCCGGAGAACTGAAGAGCCAACAAAAACCCAAAGGCAGTATTTACAACAAAACCAGGTAACAAGGCAATTCCCAAAAACCCCAAACTCCAAGTGGATGACAGCAAACTACAAAGAGCCACAACGCTTGAGTGCCAAAAGCACCAGTGCACAAGAAAACAGAGGAAAGCAACCATGTGTATGACAGACCTGAAAACAGGAGAACCTAAAACAGTTAACAGGTGCATGGCAGGCCAATCTGAGAACAGCAAAGGTGTCCATGGTGGGAACTAAAATGAATGCAGAGTTTATCTCCTATGAACTCTTGAAATTGACCAACCATGGCTCCTATCTAGAACAGGGTCCCACAATGAGCGGAAACTAATGGGAGTGAAATAAAAATTGCACTGGACAGGCACAGTAGAGAAAGGAAAGAAAAGTTCCAGATAAAAGTGAAGATGGGGTAAAGAGATAGGAAAACTCAAAAACAGTACATCACTATTTTTGAACACTACACAAAAACAACAAAACTAATTAGATAAGCTATCCCAAACCACACATCTTTCTAAAAAATTCAGGAAAGCTAATTTCACATAAAAATGAAACACCTCCGCTGTGGAGACCACGGTCTCAGGGAACATCTAGCTCAACTGGCATAACAGTTTATAAAGGCAGTGTTCTACATTCTACCTTGGTGAGTAGCGTTGGGGTCTTAAAAGCCTGTAAGCAGCCATCTAAGATACTCCACAGGTCTCACCCCTTCGGGAGGCAAGGGAGAATGAAGAGAACAGAATACATGGAAAAGATTAGTCCAAAGGATTAATGGACCACAGTTACCATGGCCTCCCCAAGACTGAGTCCAGTACAGCTAGATGGTACCCGGCTACCACCACTGACTGCTCTGATCGAGATCACAATAGAGGGCCCTGGACAGAGCTGGAGAAAAATGTAGAACAAAATTCTAACTCACAAAACAAAAAGACCAGACTTACTGGCCTGACAGACAGGAGAAAACCCTGAGACTACGGCCCCTGGACACCCTTTCAGCTCAGTAATGAAGTCACTCCCGAGGTTCACCCTTCAGCCAAAGATTAGACAGCCCCTCCTCCCCCAGAAGTGCAAAGGTCAAAACCACACAAATTATTATAATAAAAAGCACAAGACACAAAAATAACACATCTACAAATAAAGAAAGCATATTAGAAAGACATTATACAGAAGAGATCTAAACCATAACCTACTTCAAAATAACACAAAAGACATTAAAAAATGATGAGACACACATTAAGAGTTAGAAAAACTCAGAAATGAGTGCCACTACTAATGAAAGGATTAGAAATAAAAGACAAAAATTATTTCAGAAATAGAGACTAAACTAGAAGGAACACAAGACTGAATAAATGCAACAGATTATACCTTAAGAAAGGAGCTCTGGTGACTCAATGATTAAGCGCTCCACTGCCAACTGAAAAGTTGGAGGTTCAAACCCACCCAGCAGCTCCACAGGAGAAATATTCAGCTATCTGCTTCTGTAAAGATTACAACCAGGAAAACCCTACACGGCAGTTATACCCCGTCACATGGGGTCGCTATGAGTTGGAATTGACTCGTGGCACCCAACAACAACATACCTTAAGAGAAATAGAAGGTGAAAGTGGAAAAAAAAAATCAAAATGAAATGAAGAGATAAAAGAATTCAAGAAAATGTGACAAATGCTGAAGATAGACAAAGAAGATCCAGATAGAAAACAGTACTCCCTAAAGAAGAAAACCAAACTACGGCAACTGAACAAACACTAGAAAACCTCCCTCAAATAAAAATAGATCTGAAACTACTACAGATCGAAACAGCACAATGCTACCTGAAAATACTGACCCTGAATGACCAATACCAAGATATACTCTGTAAAATTATTAGCATTTAAAGAAAAAAAAAATTATTTGGAGAACAAGGCAAAAACAAGTGATTTATTAAAAAAGGAAAATTAGATTATCATCAAATTTGACAGCAATAGGTTTTATGCCACAAGAAAATGAAGTAACATATTTAAGCAAGGAGAGAAATGTGGGGCAAAGATTTTATATATAGCAAAACTGACTTTCAAGTATAAGAGGAACTGTTATCAACACGCAAGAACTCAATGTTGTTCCTATGAATTTTTTCTGTGGAATTTACTAGAAAATGAGCTTCAAACAACAGAAATGACTACTGATAATGATATGAGGACTGACGATAAGTGTTAAACATATCAAACATATAGAACTAAGACAAATGAGGGGTAAAAGAAAGTATTTAATGACTATATGCTCAGAAAACATAGATAAAAAAACAACAAAAATTGGTGAGAGCATATGTAAAGTTTGTTTCTTTTTAAAAAACTGTTCATTCTAAAGACATTCTGGGACAGAAAAGTTGACAGATTTCATTTCCAGAAGATCTGTACAAGAAATACTGAAAGTTCTTTAAGTATAAGATAAACAGAATTCTAAATCTGAAGTAAGGAAAGATCACCACTCAGGCAAATACATCAGTAAATTTAAAAGACCTTTATTATAAAGTATCCCACACACGTATGTAGTATCATTTCCTTAAAAGGGTAACCAGATCATTTACTGGAAGTAAAAGTTACCAATGGAATTTAGCAATGATGGAGCCAACTCCTGGGGAGTTGACTCACTGGATACATAAGAAAACACAAAGGAACAAGAAGAAAGCTAAATATACAATCTCTTGGTTATTATCTGTAATAGCTAAAACGAAAGTAAGGGAGAATGTTGGGGCCTGGTCCTGATGCTGGGCCAAGCTTGGATCCCAGCGAACAGAAGCTATAGCCACTAGCCTCACGGCTGCTTCCAAAGTGAAAATTATGCTGAAACAATAGATAGTGAAGGTTATGGTGATTCAAAGAAGGTTAGGCTGATTCGTAAGAATGGGCAAAAAACAGAGGGGAAAGAAAAAGGGGAGTATCAAGGGATTCATCCCAGCAGGATGGAAATCTTTAAAAGGTTAAGAAACGGGGGGAATAAAATTGAGGACATTGATGAAGTCAAAGTAAAGGTTTTAATCTAGCACTTACAAGAAATTAGCTATACCGATGGGAACCCCTGCTAGTCCCCCAACACTGAAGGGCCCCAAAGAAATCTGCTTTCCAATTGCCTGGGGCAATGGTCCCACAATCTAATTAAAAAAAGACTAATGGAGAGGGCCTGGGTCCACTGGTCCAACCCCCAGCTGGAGACCCAAGGCCACACACATGAATGGGTAAAATGATCAGGAAGTGGAAAAGAGACGTTTTTTTGGATTCCATGTACTGTGGTTCCAAAACCTGTTGGTGAAGTCCTAAGGGGGGCTACAATTAGACTGGTACATATTGCAATGGTTGACAGGATTAAGGAGAAGTTCAGACAAAAAGTGGTATGCTTGAGCAGGCTTTACGTGAAATGGTTGTGTCTCTTTTACCTGAATGTATTACAGAGTGGATACTGTTTGTCTGAGGAACACTTCCCCTACATAATGTAAAACAGAAGGTATGTGAATCCACTCTTCCACCAATATTGACTGGACACACTAAATGGGAAACAGTAAGACTGCCCAAGCATATCAGTTGAACCTGCTGCTGTTGAGTCAATTTCAACTCATTAGTCCCATGTGTGTCAGAGCAGAACTGTGCTCCACAGCCTGACACCACACAGGTCACTAACCGAATATAAGTTGGAGCTCTGGTGCAGACAAATTCTCTGTACAATCATCCTGTGTGGAATGTAGACTGTGGCTATGACAAGTAAGCCGATCTTCTGGTTAGCAGCCAAGTGCTTAACCACTGCACCACCGGGGCTCCTTACACACCTATTAGCATGGCTAAAATCCAAAACAGTGATACCACCAAATGCTGGTAAGGATGTGCAGCAACAGGAACTCTCATTCATTGCTGGTGGGAATGCAAAATGGTAAAGCCACTTTGTAAGTTAGACGGCAGTTTCTTACAAAGCTAAACATAGGCTTACCATACAATCCAACAATTGTACTCCTAGGTATTTACCCAAATGAGTTGAAAATGAGTAGTCTCAACAAAACCCTGCAAACAAATGTTTATACTAGCTTTATTTATAATTGCCAAAAACTGGAAGCAATAAAGATGTCTTCCAATAGGTGAACAGATAAACAAACAGTGGTATACCATATGATAGAATATTATTCCGTGATAAAAAGAAAAAAGCTATCAAGCCACGAAAAGGTGTGGAGGAACCTTAAATGCATATGGCTAAACCAAAGAAGCTAGTCTGAAAAGACTACACACTGTATGATCCCAAGTATATGACATTCTGGAAAAAGTAAAACTACAGAGACAGTCAAAAAGGGTTCGGGGAAGGTGGGGGAGGGATGAATATGTAAAGCACAGGGGATTTTTTTTTTAGGATTTTGAGAAACTGTTCTGTATGATACTATATTGGTAGATACATGACACTGTGCAGTCATCAAAACCCATAAAACTGTACAACACACACAAATAAGTCCTCATGTAAACTATATACCAAAAAAGAAGCCAAACCCGTTGTCGTTGAGTCGATTCCAACCCATAGTAACCCTACAGACAATTAATATTAATTAATAAGATATCAACATTGTTCATTATAACAAATGCACCACACTATTGCAATATGTTAACAAATTGTACGTACGTGTATATGAGAATATTGGGGGTAGGAATATATGAGAACTCTGCTTTCCCACCTGTTATGCCATGTAATCTGAAAAAAAATTCCCAGACAAAGCAGGTGGTCTTGTCTCATTTCACTGTCATACTGAGGCTCAAAGGGGTAAAGTAACTTTCTGTAGTCGCTCAAGTTGGGTAGAATATAAATCTAGGGCATCTGACTCCTGGCTATTATTATTCATTCTTTCTTTAATAACTTTGATGTCTTTTTAATGAAGTAATACATTTTTATTGTACAAACTTAACAATTCAGATAAATTATCTCCTTACTTAGGGAGTAAATAATATTATCAAGAAACAAACTTTTTTTCTTAAAATAAAAGAAAATGAAGTAAAAGGGACTCAAGAAAAAGAGTAAGAAAAATTTTCTTCTGCTTCCCATAACACTATGCTAAAAATCAAAAGGCTAAGTGGGTAAGTTTAAGTGGAATAAAAAATGTTTTTCTTGAACTGCCATTAAAAATTTGGCACATAATAGTTTTAAAAGTAAAATAACACCAAAATACTTATCCTCTTTAAGTGGGATCTAGCAACATCAGATTTCTCATCTTTACATGCTCAGAGAAAACAATCTACGCTTCACTTTTAATGATGTAAGTACAAGATAAAACCACTACCTTAGGTGTGCTTCCTTTAATGAATTTTTTAATTGAAGACAACAAGCCGGTTTCATTCTTCGGTGGTTTTTCTCCTCCTGAAGGTAGGCTATCATCAACCTCTGAATATTTCCTCTTTGCTCTGGCAGTACGTTGTGTTTGGAGTTGATTTGATTGCTGAGAAGCCTTCCGTGTTCTCAGCCTCATCTTTTATGGGTGCCACATGTAAAACTATAGGAGAAAAATAACAAGGATTATTAAAATTAAATTTAGCATATTCATATTATAGGAACCTCGGTGGCACAAGCAATTTGCAATTGGCTGCTAACCCAAAGGCTGGTGGTTCAAACCCATCCAGCAGCTCTGCAGAAGAGAGGTCTGGTGAACTGCTTCCATGAAGATTCCAGCCAAGAAAACCCTATGGAGCAGTTCTACTCTGTAACACACAGGGTCACCATAAGTCAGGAACTGACTCAACAGCAGCCAACAACAACAACACTCATATTACAGAAGAGGTAAAAAATATTTACAGTTCGAGAAAATATGCTTGCTTATATAATAAAAATCTCTTGGTTAAAAAACAAAAAAATCCCAGGTCTCTACGGGACTGAAATGAGAAACTAACATTTTAAGTAGAAGGCATTATACTTTGTGTGTGTGTATATGTGTATATACGTATATATATATATACGTGGAGCCCTGGTGATGCAGTGGTTAAGAGCTTGGCTGCTAACCAAAAGGTCAACACTTCAAATTCACCAGCTGCTGCTTGGAAACTCTATGGGGCAGTTTTACTCCGTCCTATAGGGTTGCTATGTCTCGGAATTGACTCCACGGCAACGAGTATATAAAACCTTCCTAACAACCTCTGAAATATTATATCCTATGATCTAAAGTAAGGAAAACATAAAGAGTGTAATTGCTTTCTACAATACTATGCTGCCTCCATCCATACTGACATTATCACTTATTTAACCATTCATTCATTCAGCACTTACCACATTACAGGCACCTGGACTAGATAAACACTGAAAATACAATAGTAAACATGACAGGGAAGATTTCTGCCCTTCTGGAGCTCACAGTGTAGTAGGAGATACCCTCAGTCAAAGAATGACTTGCATGTGCACAGATTCTAATACTCAAGTCACTATATGTGTGACAAGAGTGGTCAGATCACTTTGTGAGATTCCAACCTCATAACACATAATGATACTTTACAACTGAATTCACATTGGAAGAAAAAAGGTCATCTACTTAAACCCTCTCATTTTACAGATGGGAAAATTAATAGCTAGCAAAACTGTCCAAACATTTAGTTAAGGACATACCCTGGATTAGAATCTGTGAAACAAAAACTACTAAGAATCAAGAGATGTAATTCTAATTCTACTTTAGTCATAGCTAAGTTACAGTCACTTAATTGTCATTTTTCACCTACATAAAGAAAATATTTACCTTATCCTGAGGCTCAAAATAAACAAGGTATTGAAAAAGCTATTCAGTGAAAAGGATGATAAAGATTTTCACAACAGTGTAAGGTGAAAACGATGATAAAGATTTTCACAACAGTGAATGGATTCAGAGAAGGTCAAACTCCATTTAAGCATTCTAAACACCAACAGGTGTAGAAACTCCTGGCACAGTTTAGGATTTTCACTGACCAATTAGCAAGTCTCAGAAGCTGTGGTTTTACTAATTCAACATTAAGAATCACAGGGGAAAAAAAAAAAAAGTTACAGCTATATAGAGAGAACTCCAAAGATTCCACATGAAAACTATTGGAACTAATAGAAAGATTCAGCAGAGTAGCAGGATACAAGATCAACATAGAAAAATCAGTTGGATTCCTATACATCAACAAACAGAACTTCAGAAAAGTAATACCAATTATAATAACCCCTAAAAAGATAAAATACTTAGAAATAAATCTAACTAGGGACATAAAAGACCTCTACAAAGAGAACTACAAAACACTATTGTAAAAAAAGAAAAAAGACCTACAAAAAAAAAAAAAAAAGGGAAAAACATACCATGTTCATGGATAGGAAGACTCAGCATGGTGAAAATGTCAATTCTACCCAAAGCAATCTACAAATACAATGCAATCCTGATCCAAACACCAACAGCATTCTTTAATGCAATAGAAAAACTAAATCACCAGCTTCATATGCAAAGGAAAGAGGCCCCAGATAAGCAAAACATTGTTGAAGAAAAAGAAAAAAGTAGGAGGTCTCACACTATGTGATCTCAATACCTACTATACAACCACGATAGTCAAAACAGCCTGGTACTGGTACGACGACAGACACACAGACCAATGGACAGGATTGAGAATCAGACGTAAATCCATCTACCCATGGTCAGCTGATCTTTGACAAAGGCCCCAAATCCATTAAATGTGGAAAAGACAGTCTTTTTAACAATTAGTGCTGGCTGTAACAAAATGAAACGGGATCCATACCTCACACCACACACAAAAACTAACTCAAAATGGATCAAAGACCTAAATGTAAAACTTAAAATGATAAAGGTCATGGATTAGGATATATGGAATAAACAGAATAGAAACCATTACTAACAATGCACCAATACCAGAACATAAACTAAATAACTTGGAGCTCCTAAAAATTAAATACTTATTATGCTCATAAAAACATTTCACCAGAAGACTGAAAAAAAAAACCTATAGACTGGGGAAAAAAAATTTGGCTATGACATCTCTAACAAGGGTCTAATCTCTAAAATCTACAGAATACTTCAACACCTCAATAACAAAAAGATAAATAATCCAATTTAGAAATGGGCAAAGGACCTGAACAGACACTTAACCAAAGAAGACATTCAGGTGGTTAACAGACACATGAGGAAATGCTTGTGATCATTAGCCATCAGGGAAATGCAAATCAAAACTACAGTGAGATACCATCTCACCCCAACATTACTGGCACTAATTAAAAAGAAAAGAACAAATGTTGGAGGGGTTGCGGGGAAACTGGAACTCTTATGCACTGGTGGTAGGAATGCAAAATGGTACAACCACTATGGAAAATGATCTATAGTTTTTGTTAGGTGCCGCTGAGTTGGTTCTGACTCATAGCAACCCTATGTACAACAGAACGAAACACTGCCTGGTCGTGTGTCATCCTCACAATCGTTGTTATGCTTGAGTCCACTGTTGCAGCCACTGGGTCAATCCATCTCGCTGAAGGTCTTCCTCCTTTTTGCTGACCCTCTACTCTACCAAGCATGATGACCTTCTCCAGGGACTGGTCCCTCCTGATAACAGGAAACAATATGGTGCCTCCTTAAAAAGCTAGAAATACCATGTGATCCAGCAATTCCACTCCTAAGAATATATCCTACAGAAATGAGCACCATAACATGAATAGACGTGTACATCCATGTTCATTGCAGCATTATTCACAACAGCAAAAAGACTGAAACAACCTAAGTGCCCATCAACAGATGAAAGGATAAACAAATTATGGTACACACATACAATGGAACACTACACAATGATAAACAATGATAAATCAGCAAAACATCTCACAGCACGGATGAATCTGGACAGCATTATGCTCAGTGAAATAAGTCAACCACAAAAGGGCAAATCACTATTATAAAAACCCAATAAAAGGTTTACACATAGAAAAAAAACAATCTTTGATGGTTACAAAGGAGTAGAAAGTTAGGGAGAGAAAATCACTAACTAGATAGCAGACAAGTGTTAACTCTAGCAAAGGGAAAGACAACATACAATATTGGCGAAATCAGCACAACTTGACCAAGACAAAGCTATAGAACCTTCCCAGACACATCCAAACACATTGAAGGACCAAGTGACTGGGGTAAGGACTGGGGATCATGATCTCCGGGGACATCTAGGTCAACTGGCATAACATAGTTCAAAAAGAAAATGTTCTACATCCAACTTTGGTGAGTAGCATCTGGGATCTTAAAAGCTTGTGAGCAGCCATCTAAGATACATGTATTGGTCCAATCCCACTGCAGCAAAGGAGAATGAAGAAAACCAACAACACAGGGGGAATATTAGTCCAAAGGACCAATGGACCATATGAACCACAGCCTCCACCAGCCTAAGCCCAGAGGAACTAGATGGTGGTGCCTGGCTACCACCCCTGATGGCTCTAATAGGGATCACAATAGAGGATCCTGGACAGAGCAGGAGAAAAAGGTAGAACAAAATTCAAATTTACAAAAAAAGACCAGATTTACTGGTCTGACAGAGACTGGAGGAACCCCCGAGACTACAGCCCCAGACACCCTGCTAACTCAGAACTGAAGCCACTTCCGAAGTCTGCCTTTCAGCCAAAGATTAGACAGGCCTATAAAACAAACAGTAACACATATGAGGTACATGCTTCTTAGTTCAATCAAGTATAGGAGACCAAATGGGCAACACCTGCCCAAAAGCAAAAGCAAGAAGGCAGGACAGGACAGGAAAACTGGACAAAACAGACACGGGTAATCTGCGGTGGAAAGGGAAAAGAGGAGAGTGCTGACACATTGCGGGGACTGCAACCAATGTCACAAAACAATTTGTATATAAATTTTTGAATAACAAACTAATTTGCATTGTAAATTTTCACCTAAAACAAAATTTAAAAAGTTTCAGGCCTGTATATACATAGTGTCCACTTCAACAAGAATCCAGCAGATGAGTTCCAAAGTATCTTCCCAAACAGTTACTTGTTTTCCATAACCAAATGGTCCTCAGTTTTAAGTAGCCATCCTCCCCCAAAATAAATATTGCTTTTTCCTCTGTGGTACAATGTATCACTTTTACGTGGCTTTTCTCACCCTGGTCTTCTGACTCCTACAAAACTACTGGGTGGGACTATGCAAATAAGGTAGTTGTAGACCACCAGGGGATTTGACAGCTTGCTAATAATGCAAATAAGGGCATGGACACCCAGTGGTGGTGGGATCCTAACGAGGGGATTGGTAGTTTTGCCGCTGGCTAGGCTTAAAAGAGAGCCAATTCCAGAGCAGAGACAGAACCTCACTACTACTAACAAAGAACAGCTAGGAGTGGAGCACGTCCTTTGGACGCAGCTCCCTGGGCTGCGAACCTCCTAGACCCAGGAGACAGACAGCTGTAACACTGGATATGTCATGAGACAGCAAGCAGTGGTGGCTGAGAAACAGCAGCAGCAGAACCAGGAGACCGGTGCG
This sequence comes from Dugong dugon, assembly GCA_030035585.1. Taxonomy (NCBI): domain Eukaryota; kingdom Metazoa; phylum Chordata; class Mammalia; order Sirenia; family Dugongidae; genus Dugong; species Dugong dugon. Next base: position 12,802,811 of record CM057472.1, on the reverse strand, counting down.
AGATGTGCTGACCTACAGAGTGAGACAGCTGAGTGCTTTCAGGCAGGAGGCTTACTGGTGGAGTGGAGTACCTCCAGGGAGGGCACAGGTAAGGCCAAGAGGCTGAGGGCCAGAGGCTTGCCTGTAGGCACAGCCGAGAAGAAGCTGTCCTGATCGAAGAACTGGATCCTGAGTCATTCCTGATCCTAAACTGCAACCTGTTACTTCCCTAATAAACCCTATAATTATGAGTATTATCTGTGAGTTCTGTGTGGCCAATGCAATGAATTATCGAACCCAGCAAAGAAGTAGAGTATGCCATGGGACGGACAACTGGTGTTAGAATTATTAAAACGGTTGTAGAGAGGAGGTATGTCTGATCCCTGCCTCACAGGAATCAGCTTTGGGATGATGCTGATGGTTGATTCTCTCTCCTCCCCCTCCTGAAGTTAGAGGAGGTCAGATGACACCACGTCACCATTTTTACTTCCCCTAAAGAGTCAATGTTAACTTAAAGGGATTTACCATTAAAAACATCTATTATTTATTTATAACCCTATTTATAGTAAATATATTTTGGATTAATTCCTTTACTCCCTAAAAAATGAAAATTTCCACATAGCAGATGTATACAGAATTTTTTTAAAAGAAAGCAATTTTTAAAATTAAAACTTCTTTTCAAAAATATCTAAGTGTTAACCTATATTAAACACAGAATCATGAAATGGAAACTAAATTTTATGAAATAATATACCAATGTAGAGTAGGTCACAAAAAACTAAAGACATAAGGTAGTCCAATCTTGTAAAGTTCACCTCATTAAAATTTAAATACTTATTGGCACCTTGCTACCAGAATGGAAGAGGATGGAAAGGATAATCTCTGCCCACAAGAAACAAAAAGTCTAGCAGTTAAGTATATATATGTACATTGTATATACAAAACACTAGATGAAGTGTACTAACTCTGCCTGGAGAAACAAAAGAGACTTCTGAAAAACTTAGGTCCTTTGAACTCAAAAATAATTACCAACAGTGGTTTCTTAGCTGGCATCAAAAACACAAGCCACACCAGATTTGGCCTGCAGGCCACAGTTTGTCAATCCCATAGAGCCTATGGTTCTGGGGCTTTTGAAGAGAGTTGGCAGGGGTGGGGTGGGGGTGGGGGGTGGTTACTGGGCTCTACTGGAAGTTTGTGTTTGGGAGAGCACTGACCTGCCCTTATGAACTTGACCCTGCCCTTCTACCTGGATGAGTGTGTTTTTTCATTTTTTCTAGTTTTCTCTGTCCAGTTCATTTACACACTCATCTATTCATTTGATTTACTTCATTATTTCAACAAATCTCTAATTCATGTTCTAGCTCACAAACTTATTCACCAATTCATTCACTCATTCACTTATGAATTTATCCATTCTCTTATTCATTTATTCCTCTTTTAGAAGCTTGGTAGAAAAAAAAAACACAAACCACAAAAAAAAAATAGATACACTGGAATTCATCAAAATTAAAAACTTCTGTTTTCCACAACCAAGAAAGCAAACAGACAACTCACAGAATGAGAGAAAATATTTACAAATCATAAACAGGTAGTCCCCGACTTATGACAGGGTTCTGATGCAAATCGAGTACCTCTTTTCTTAAAAATTATTATTGCCTTTTATTAACAGTATCTTAAAACTTGATCTTTGAACACCTGTGAGTGAACATCTGAGAATGATAACATCAAATACATCAAAAGTTATGTACCACCTGCACTTGATAAGGATCTAGTATATAGAATACCTTAAGAAATCTTTTTATTCAAAAATAAAAAGTCAAATAATCTAACTAAAAATGGACAAAAGATCTAGATAGATTATTTCTCTAAAAAAGAGATAAAAGCACATGAAAGGATGTTAAACGTAATTAGTAATTAGGAACATGCAAATCAAAGCCACAAGGAGATACCACTTCTTACCAACTTAAAAACAAAAACAAGGAGAGGCTGGTGGATTCCAACTGCTGACCTTTTGGTTAGAAGCAGAGCTCTTAACCACTACATCAACAGGGCTCTTCTTCCCAACTGAAACAAAACAAAACTAAACCCGTTGCCGTGGAGTCGATTCTGATTCACAGCTACCCTATAGGACAGAGAACTGCTCCATAGGGATTCCAAGGAACAGCTGGTAGATTCGAACTACTGACCTTTTGCTTAGCAGCAGTGGCTCTTAACCACTGCACCACCAGAGCTCCAACTAGAATGGTGATAATAAAAAAGATAAACAATAACAACTATTAGTGAGGATGTGGAGAAATTGGAACCTTCATACATTGCTCATGATAATGTAAAATGGTATAACTCCTTCAGAAAACAGCCTGGCAGTTCCTCAAAAAATTAAACATAGAATTACTGTATAACCCAGTAATTCCACTCCTAGCTATATACCCAAGAGAAATAAAAATATGCTCATACAAAACAGAACTTGTTGTAAAATCATATATAAGCTTATGTATTGAATCATTAAACACTTACATTACATATTAAAACTTGTTAATTTTAACATTCAGAGCAACCACTAAAAAAAAACCAAAATTATATAAGAAAAAACAAGAGAATTAAAACAGGGAGGCGGAGCCTAAATGACACTATAGACAGAAGCACTACACCAATCCCTCCACAGCAAAGACCTGCAAAACTAAGTAACACAGAGACAAACGTCAATCCTGGAACCCTAGGCATCAAATGAAGAAATAAAGAACTCAGCCAACCACAGAATGGAATAAGAAACCAACAGACAACAGAGAATGAGGAGAGATACGTGTGGAGGTCCCTCATCAGCTAACGCAGTGTGAATTTGCCATCTTAGACTCCTGTCGGAGATCAGCAGACAGGGAGTACAGGAAAGCAGCTTCATGGAGCTCCTAGCAGGATAGAGAACACCCAGTAACAAGCGATATAGGTTTCCCCACCTCCCATTCTTCTCCTCCCGCTCTACCTCTGTCACTTCCTAGCTGGCTGCAGTAGCTCGGCCAGCCAAGAAGTGCAGGGTCCATGCCACTTGGATTTTCCCTGACCATGTCGGAGTTCGGTGGAAAAGGAGTATGGGAAAGCAGCTTCACGGAGCTCCCAGCAGGAGACACAGCATGTAACCAGCGACATGAGCTTTCCCACCCCTGCCCCTTCATCCCTCCTCACTTGGCCTCCTCTGCTTCCTGCTGGCCGCAGACTGTTGACCAGAAAGCACTGGCTTCAGCCCCATGCTGCTTGGATTCACCCCACCCACACTGGCCGGCTCCCTGAGTGCCATTTGTTTCTGCTAGTGTTGCTTTTTTCCATTTTTTTTTTGTTTCTTCCACACCTCTCACCTTCTCCCATCCATCCTTATTCTTCTTGAAAGGCTGTGAAGCACCGCTCGACTATGGAACTGCTTCCCGGCCTGCGCAGTGATCGTGGTGGGGCCCCCACGACTTTTTGTTGTTGCTTTGCTTTGTTTGTGTTCTTTTTCTTTTCACAGCTTGGTAGCCCCTCCTAGCCTGGCTGTACTGCATGTCTTGGGAGACACTTCCCTGGTTAGCGCAGTCGAGCTGGTGGGATCCCTAGACGGTTTTTTTTTTTTTGTCTTTCTTAATTTCTCAGTTTCTCATCTCTTTATACTTACCTTATTTTTCTGTCTCTTGAGTACCTTGTGCTGTGTGATATCTCTAACCCCTTCTAGCCAGGCTGTACTGAGCGGCCTGGAAGCCACTTCCCCGGTCTTTGCAGCCGCACTGCTGGGGTCCCTGGGGGCTTTGTTTTTCTTTTTACGTTTTCTAATTATTTTTCCTTCTTTTTTCTTTTTTGATCTTTTAGTTTTTCTCCATTTCTCAATTTCTCATCTCTCCACTCCAATGGCAAGCTCCCTTAGCACTTTTTAGTTTGATATTTTTGGTTCCTGTTCGCCTCTCCTCTCTCCTCCTTCCCATACCCATCTTAGCTCCACATATCACAATTTCCCCCCGCCTTCCCACCTATCTGCACTCTGCGCTGAACATCACATCTCCAAATAGCACAGGCACAGCCTACCGGAACCTGCCCTACAGTGATTCCCAACCCACCATGCTGGCCCTATTATGTGCCACAAATAACCCATCCCTGCCCCTCCCATTCAGCTGGACCTGCCCTGCTGCACTACAGCTAAGCAACTGACCCTGCCCACTGGACAAGAAGGTGAAAGCATCCTTCCCACAGAGGAGAAAACAACAAAGAATACACAGCCCACCTGCTCAGACATAACCAAATAAAACAAAAAATCAGGATGAAACAAACAAATATGCAATCAATAAATTAACAAAATAACTACTGAATGTCATGAAAACAGCATACAATATCAAAACATATAAAAAAAGCACAATATGGTTCCAGGAGATATCCAAAATAAAACACCAGATGACCTTCCAGTAGAATAAAAGGGACTACAACTGCCTGATAGAGAAGAATTTAAACCTATAATATTCAGAGCTATCAAAGACTTGAAGCAAAAATCAGACAAAAATAGGGAAAAATAGACAAATTCATGAAAAATACAGACCAAAAAATGTAAAAATTCAGGAAAATAATATACGAACAAAATGCCAAAATAAACTCACAAGTAGAAATCATACAAAAACAACAATTAGAAACCCAAAAGATAAACAACAAGATTGTAGGAATGGAAAATATCATAGAAGGGCCGAAGAGCAGGTCAGAAACGATGGAAAAGACAGGATCAGCAAAATTGAAGACAAATACTCGGATACACCTCTGAGGAAAAATCAGAAAAAAAAATGAAGAAACCCTGAGAATGATGTGGGATACGATCAAAAGCAAAAATTTACAAGTGATCATGAGTTGCATAATGGGAAGAAAACAGAAAACACAGAGACAATCACTGAAGAATTCCTGACAGAAAACTTCCCCAATATCATGACAAATGAAAAGCTGACCATCCAAGAAGCTCAATGAACCCCACATAGGACAGACCCCAAAAGAAAATCAACCATGCATATCATAATCACACTCATGAAAACCAAAGACAAAGAATCCTGAGAGCAGCTCGAGAAAAACGAAGTCACATATAGGAGGACAATTAAGACTAAGCTCAGATTAATCGGCAGAAACCATGCACACAAGAAAGCAACGGGATGACACATATAAAACCTTGAAATAAAAATTGTAAACAAGAAATAATATATCCTGCATAACTCCATTTAAATATGATGGTGAGATTAAGACATTTCCACATAAACAGAAATTAAGGGAATATGTAAAAGAAAAACCAAACTTACAAGAATTATTAAAGGGAGTTCTTCGGTATGAGAACAGAGAACATCAGACCACAGCCTGAATCCATGATGCAAGATTGTAACAGCCAGATACCAATCTAGAAATGAACTCTCAAAGACTATCCAAAACCAAAAAAATTACAATAGGGAACAAGAGAGGTTAATCTGTAAATGACAACAACGTCAGACCAATAAAAGAGGGAATAAACGGTGTAGGTATACAACTTTCTAATGGTGAGAAAAATAAAGCAAAACTAAGTAATAGTACACTGTTTCAATCCTTGGAAGATAAGGGTAAATTTCACGGTAACCACAAAGAAAGTTAACAAACATACTTATCGAAATAAAGAAAAAGAAAAAAACATAAATCCTTAGTAAAAACAAAATCTACAAAATCAAACAAAATGGAAAAAAAAAATCACAAACAAAAGGAACTCAGCACAGGAGAGTAACAGGAAGAAAGAAAACGTAAGCACCACAAAAAAAAAAAAAAAAAAAGCATTACAAATTAACAGTAATAAACTCACACCTATCAATAATTACACTAAATGTAAATAACCTAAATGCAACCATAAAGAAGATGTAAATTTATTAAAAATCAAAAGATGTAAAAAATATATCAAGCTAACAGATAGTAAAAAAGAGCAGCAGTGGCAAAACTAATCTCAGATAAAACAGACTTTAAAACAAAATCCACCATAAAAGACAAAGAAGAGCACTACATAATAAGGGAATAATCCATCAAGAAGACATAACCATAATCAATATCTATGCACCCAATGACAGGGCTCCAATATATATAAAACAAACTCTCACAGTACTGAAAGGAGAAACAGACAGTTCCACAGAAATAGTAGGAGACTTTAACATACCACTCTTGGTAAAGAACAGAATATCTATAAAGAAACTCAACAAAGACACAGAAGAGCTGAAGGACACAATCAGCCAACTGGACCTCACACATATACAGAACACTCCACCCAACAGCTGCAAAGTACATATTCTTTCCCAATGCACAGGGAACGTTCTCCAGAATAGACTACATCTTAGGCCACAGTGTGACCCTCAACAAAATCCAAAACACCGAGATAATACAAAGTATCTTCTCTGACCACAATGCTATCAAGGTAGAAATTAACAACAGGAAAAGCAAATGAAACAATTATATAAAAACTGAATAACACACTGTTTACCAACCACTGGGTAATAGAAGAAATCAGAGATGGAATAAAAAAAATTCCTAGAATCAAATGAGAACGAAAATAAATCATACCAAAACCTTTGGGACACAGCAAAGGCAGTCCTCAGAGGATAATTTATACCAATACATGCATACATCAAAAAGGGACAAGATCAAAACATTAACTACACAACTCAAAGAGAAAGAGAACAGCATAAAAATCCCACAGCCACCAGAAGAAAGGAAATACAGATCAGAACAGAAATAAACGAAATAGAGAATAGAAAAACAACAGAAATAACCAACAAAACGGAAAGTTAAGCTCTTTGAAAGAATCAACAAAATCGACAAACCACTGGCCAAACCGAAAAGAACAGGAGAGGATGTAAATAACCCAAATAAGAAATGAAATGGGGGACATTACAACAAACCCAACAAAAATAATAAGGATCATAACAGAGTATAACAGAAAAGTACACTCTAACAAATCTGAAAACCTAGAGGAAATGGACAAATTTCTAAAAACATACTAACTACCCAAACTAACACAAAATGCTGTGAAAATGTGAACAGACCCATAACAAGAAGAGATTGAAAAGGTAATAGAAAAAACTCCCAACAAAAAAAAGTCCTGGCCCAGATGGCTTCAATGGAGAATTCTACCAAACTTCCAGAGAACAGCTTATACCAGTACTACTCAAACTATTTTAGAACACAGAAAAGCAAGGAATCCTTCCAAATTCATTCTATCAAGCCAGCCTAATCCTAACAGCAAAACCCAACAAAAACATCACAAAAAACAAAAAATAAAAAAATAAAAACCAGTAACTCTCATGAACATAGATGCAAAAATTTTCAACAAAAGTCTAGTCAAGAGAAATCAGTATCATATCAAAAAAAAAATACACCACGATAAAGTAGGATTCATAACAGTTATGCAAGGATGGTTCCACACTAGGAAATCAATCAACCTAATCCACCACATAAATAAAAGGAAGGAAAAGAATTACTGGATCATCTCAATGAATGCAAAAAGGGCACTGAACTAAGCCCAACACCCATTCCTGATAAAAACTCTCAGTAAAATAGGTATAGATGGGAAATTCCTCAACGTAATACATCTATGCAAAACCAACCACCAAAATCGTTCTTAATGGAGAAAGGTTGATAAAAATTCCCCTTGAGAACAGGAACAAGATAAGGATGCCCGTCATCACCACTCCTATTTAACACTGTGCTGGAAATCCTAGCTAGAGCAATAAGGCAAGAAAAGAAAATAAAGGGCATCTAAACTGATAATGAAGTTAAACTGTCCCTATTTGCAGATGATATGATACTATACAGAAAAAACCCAAACGACAGAACTTCGGGCAACATGGTGCTACAGTCAGAAGCAGAATGCCATCCATCCACAGCAAAGACCAGAAAAACTAAGTCAAACAGAGTCACACATCAATCCTCAAACGCTAAGCATCAAATGAAGAGATAAAGAGCTCAGCCAAGCACCAAACAAAATAAAAAACTGACCAAAAACAGAGAGCAAGGAGAGATACATGCAGAGGTCCCCTATCAGCTACTGTAGCATGGATCTGCCATCTTGGACTCCTATAGGAGATCAGTGAACAGGAGGTACGAGAAAGCAGCTTCACAGAGCTTCCAGCAGGAGACAGAACAACCAGTAAACAGCAATAAACACTTTCCCACCCCCCACCCTTCTTCACACCCCACTTAGCCTCCTCTGCTTCCTGCTGCCGCAGTCTCTTGGCTGGGAAGCACTAGCTTTACCCTGGTGTTGCTTGGATTCCACCTGCCTACACTGGCTGGCTCCCTGAGTACCTTTTGTTGGCTGCTGGTGTTGCTTTTTTCCACTTCTTTATATTTCCTCCTTACCTCTCACCACCTCCCCCTTCTTTCTCTTACATACCTGGCTCCGTGTACCAACTTTGCTTTTTCCTGAAAGGCTACAAAACACCGCTTCACTGTGAAACTGCTTCCCAGCCTGTGCCGCCACGCTGGTAGGAACCCCTGGGGCTTGTTTGCTTGCTGTGATTTGTACTGTTTTGATTTGCTTTTTCTTTTCTCAGCTTCAGAGCCCCTCCTAGCCAGCCAGTACAACGCGGCTTCGAAACTACTCCTTTCCTCTGCACGGACGCCTAGGGACATCACTGGGTACATTTCTTATTTTTATTTTTTGGCTTTAGGGTTTTTTTTGTTTCTTTGTTTTGTTTTCTTCTCTTATTCCCTTTTTGTCTTTCTTCATTTCCAGTTTCCCGATTTATTCCTTTTTTTCTTTCAGCCTTTTGCTTTTTTGTTTTTCCCATTTCTCAGTCTCTCATCTCTCCACTCTAATACCAAGCTCCCTTAGCACTCTTTTTTGTCTCTTTCCTTCTGGCTCCTGTATCTCTCTCCTCTTTCCCATATGCATCTTAGCTCCACACATCACAATCTACACCCTCCTTCCTGCCAAACTGCACCATGCGCTGAACATCACACTCCCAAGCAGCACAGGTATGGCCTACTGGAACCTACCCTGCACTGATTCCTGGTTAGCACTGTCAGCCCTGGTACATGCCACAAACAACCCATCACAGCAACTCCCCTTCAGCTGGACCTGCTGTGCTGTACCACACCTGAGTGATGGACCCTGCCCACTGGAGGAGATGAAAAGTATCGTGTCCACAGACAAGCAAACAAAGAACGCACATCCTGCCTGCTCCGACATAACCAAACAAAAAAGGATGAAACAAACAAATCTACCATCAATACATGATAAAAATTCCCATGAATACCCCAAAGACAACAAACAATATAAAAACATTTACAAAAACAGGGCAGATGGTTCTAGTAGGTGTCCAAAATAAAACACCAGATAACTTTCCAGTAGAAGAAGCACGAGACCTAACTGATAGGGAATTCAAATCCCTAATATTCAGAATTATCCAAAAGCTGAAGCAAAGAGCAGATGGAATTGGGGAAAAAAATACACAAATTCATAGAAAAGGCAGACAAATTCATGGAAAATACAGACAAAAAACGGCAGAATTCAAGAAAATAATACAGGAATAAAAGGCTAGAATAAATTCACCCATAGAAATCACACAAAAACAACAATTATAAATCCAAAAGATAAAAAGATTTTAGAGATGGGCAGTGTCATAGAAGGGCTAAGGAGCAGATTTGAAATGACAGAAAATAGGATCAGCGAAAAAGAAGACAAACACTTGGATACAACTCTGTTTCAGAAAACATCAGAAAAAAGAACGAAGAAAAACGAACAAACCCCGAGAATTATGTAGGATACAATCAAAAGCAAAAATCTGTGAGTCAGACCACAGCTACCAAGGCCTCCACCAGACTGAGTCCAGTACAGCTAGATGGTGCCCTGCTACCACCACTGACTGCTCTGACCATGATCACAACAGAGGGTTCTGGACAGAGTTGTAGAAGGATGTAGAACAAAATTCTAACTCACAAAAAAAAGGACCAGATTTACTGGCCTAAAAGAGACTGGAGAAACCCGAGGTATGGCCCCCACACACCCTTTTAGCTCAGTAGATTATCTCCAAGGTTCACCATTCAGCCAGGGAGTGGACAGCCCCATAAAACCAAATGGGACTAATGAGGCACAGGAGTCCAGGGACAAGGGCCAGAAGGCAGAAGGGGACAGGAAAGCTGGCGATAGGGAACCCAAGATTGAGTAAGAATAGTGTTGATGTGTTGTGAGGTTGTTAACCATTGTCAAAGAGCAACAAGTGTACTGTTAAATGAGAAAATATTTTGTTCTGTAAGCCTTCATCTAAAGTGAGAATAGCAGAACAACTGGAAGACTGTAGTCGATGTCACTGAACTGAAATTTTTGAAACGGTTTATCTCGGGATATGTATATTTTCACCCAAAAAAAAAAAAAGGTCGAGAAGGGAGAGGGTTGACATGTTGTGGGGTTGTTAACCAATGTCATAAAACAATATGTGTACTACTGTTTCATGAGAAACTATTTGTTTTGCCTTCACCTGAAATACAATAAACAATAATAATAATAAAAAGTCAAAAAAAAAATTCTAACTCACAAAAAATGGCCAGACTTACTGGCCTGAGACTGGAGAAACCCCAAGAGTATGGCCCCTGGACTCCGTTTTAGCTAAGTAATGATGTCACTGCCGAGGTTTAGCCTTCAGCCAAAGATTAGACAAGCCCATAAAGCAAAACGAGACTAAAGGGACACAGCAACCCAGGGACAAGGACTAGAAGGCAGGAGGGGACAGGAAAGCTGGTAATAGGGAACCCTAGGTCGAGAAGGGAGAGTGTTGACCTGTTGTGGGGTTGTTAACCAGTGTCATAAAACAATATGTGTACTGTTTAATCAGCAACTAGTTTGTTCTGTAAACTGTCTAAAGTACAATAAAAAAAATTTTTTTTAAAAAGAATTAAAATGGTATTCTAGAAAATACTGATTTAAAATAAAAAGCAGTAATACAGGAACAAAGGAATAAAAAAAGCAATACCACATATTACACAAGTAGCAAAACGGCAGACATAAATTCTAGATTATCAGTAATTACATTAAATGTAAATGGATTAAACAATCCAATTAAAAGGCAGAGATTGGCAAAACATTCAAAAAACAGGATTCAACTATATTCTTCCTACAAGAAACAAACTTTACTGTCAAAGACACAAATACACTGAAAGCAAAATGGTAGGAAAAAACATACAATGCAAACAGTAACTAAAAAAGACCTGGAGTAGCTATGGTAATATCAAACAAAACAGACAAAAATTGTTACTAAAGAGAAAGAATGACACTTTATAATTATCAGGGAATCAATCCATGAGAAAGATACAATATCCTACAGCTTAAAGGTAAAGCTCCCCATAATGACACATGCTCCCTCCCCGTCGACCTGCCAAGCCTCCTTTCTCAGTGCACATACTTTCCATACGCCCACGTTATATTTAATCCTTGTTGTGTGAATGTGGAATATACTTTCATGCACCTATGCCTGTGGTCATGTTAGTACCTCTTCCTGAAATGCCTTTTTCCACTATATTGCCATTATTAACATCCTGCTTGTCTTTCTGGGTCCAGCTTGGCTGCTGCTATATTATCATTTGTAGTGCTGTTGAGACAATTCTGGCTCATAGTGACTCCATGCACAACAGAACCATTCTAATAATGAAATTAAGGGAAAAAAAATATAATAATTACAGGGACAAATGCACGTAACAATACACTCCCAAAATACATGAAGCAAAAGTTGTCACAAGAGAAGGGAAAAATGGACAATTCGACAATGACAATTGGAAAGTTCAATACCCTACTTTCAATAGTGTACACAACTAGACCAAAGATCAATAAGGAAATAGAAAACATGAACAACTACATACCAACTAAACCTAACAGACATATATGGGACTCTCCAACCAACAACAGCAGAGTAATACACATTCTTCCCAAGTGTACACGGAACATTCTCCAGAACAGACCATGTCAGCCCACAAAACAAGTCTCAATAAATTTGAAAGGCTTGAAATCATAAAAGTATGTGGTCTTTGACCATAATGGAATGAAATTAGAAATAAAAATAATAATTTAAGAAGTTCAAAAATATGTGGAAATTAAACTTCTAATTACTGGATCAAAGAAGAAATCACAAGGAAAATTAAAAAATTCTTTAAGATGAATGAAAATGAAAATACAACAGACCAAAACTTATCGGATACATGCCTATCTTAAAAAAGAAGAAAGATCTCAAATGAATAGCTTAACCTTTCACCTTAAAAACTCAAAAGAGAAAAGCAAACTACATTGAAAGCAAGCAGAAGGAAGAAAATAATATACACTAAAGTGGAACTAAATGAAACAGATAATAGAAAAACAGAGGAAGATCAACAAAACTGATAAACTTTTAGCTAGACTGATCAAGGAAAAGAGAAGAATCAACTTACTAAAATCAGGAGAGGACATTACTACTAGCCATGTCTATTCAACACTGTACTGCAGGTTCTAGGCGGGACAATTAGGCAAGAAAAAAATAAAAGAAATCCAGATTAGAACGAAAGAAGTAAAACTCTGCATATGTCATGATCTTGTATACAGAATAGCTAAAAACGCAATAACCTTAGAAGAATAAAAACTGCAAAAATTAGACTTCGTGAAAATTAAAAACATCTGTTTACCAAAAGACATCATTAACAAAATCAATAGGCAAGAAACAAACTGGAAAAAATATTTACAAAATACATACGACTTGTATCCAGAATGTATAAAGGACTCCCACAACACATTATCATACATAAATAAGCCAATAAAAAAAAAAGGGGGTGAGCAAAAGATTTAAGAAGATACTTCATAAAAACCAGACTGGCCAATAAACATATGAAATGATATACAGTATCATTAGTCATCAGAAGGACAGTTTTTTTTTCCATTAAACTAAGGAGTCTCTTTATTCTAAGAATACCCACCAACATCCTTCTGGATCTGTAATTCTGCAAAATATATTTTGATAAATGCTATAATATGTAAAATAATTTTATTATTATTTTAATGATTTTTTGAGCTATCTCTCTAGCTTTTTGATTTTAATTTTGTGATAAAACATATACAATGAAACACTTGCTATTTTAATCATTTTTAAGTGTACAATTCAGTGACATTAATTACTTTCACCACGTTGTGCAACCATCCCCTACTATCTATTTCCAAAAGGTTTTCATTACCCCAAGCAGAAATTCAGGACCCTTTCAGCAATAACTCCCCATTTCTTCCACCCTACAGCACCCGGGAACCACTAATTTACTATTGTCTCTGTGCACTTGCCTATTCTAGATATTTCACATAAGTGAGATCACACAATATTTTTCCTTTTGTGTCTGGTATATTTCACACAGCCTAATGCTCTCACGGTTCATCTGTGTCTTAGCATGTACCAGAACTTCATTTATTTTTATGGCTGAATAACATTCATCTTTCACATTTTGCTTACCCATTCATCTACTAATGGACACTTGGGCTGCTTCCACTTTTTGGCTATAGTAAATAATTCTACAATGCACCTTGGACTTTCAAGTCTTTTGGGTATACATAGGAATGGAATTACTGGATTATAAAGTAATTCTATGTTTAACCTTTAGAAGAACTACCAAACTGTTTTCCACAAGGACTGCACCATTTTACACTCCCACCAGCTGTATGAGTTTCAGTTTCTCCACATCTTTGCCAATGCTTTCATTTTCTGTTTTTCTGATAACAGCCATCCTAGTGGGTGTGAAGTGGTATCTCACTATAACGTCTTAATAAAATCAAAGAAGTGCAAATTAGTATCACAATGATAGAACTAACTTACAGGAAAAAAGAATATTTCAAAACATCATAAAGAAATGAAAGATCAAGAGAAACTGACAAATACTGAAGACAGTCAAAGATGATCAGAGATAGAGAGGGGTCCCTTAAGAAAAAAACCAAAGCAAGGAAACAAAGCAAATACTCAAATGCAGAAAACTTTCCAGAAAATAAAAATGTTGAAAGCCACGTACTGAAAGACACATACCTCAGAATAGCAACTCAGAATGATGAATAAAGAGATACATTTTAGTAAAATGACTAAACTTTAAAGAAAAAGGGAAAAAAATCCTCTCAGCATTTAGGCCAAAGTTCAGCAAACTTTTTCTTATAGGATCTGTTGGTAAATATTTCAGGCTTGCATATCTTAAGGTGAAAATCATATGAAATTCAAGTATCAGTGTTCACAGCCATGCTCATTCCTTTCTATATCATCTAGCATTGTAAAGCAAAAGTAACTATCCAAAACCAGTTGCTGTTGATTCTGAATCAGCAACCCTGTAAGACAGAGCAAAACTGCCCCATGGGGTTTCCAAAGCTGTAAATCTTTAAAAAGAAGACTGCTACATCTTTCTCCTGTGGAGCAGATGGTGGGTTTGAACCGCCGATCTTCTGGCTAGCAGCTGAGCGTTTAACCACTGCACACCAGGGCTCCTTAACACAGCCATAGGCGATATGTAAATCAATAAGTGATTGTATTCAATAAAAATGTACTTACAAACACAAGCAGCGAGCCCATGGGCAGTATTTGACAACCCCAATCCAGGCAAAACGACTAAGTGACTTTATAATGGAAATAAAATTAGACTATTCTCGGTTCAATTCCCAGCCAATGCACCCATACATAGCCACCACCCAGTGGAAGACTGTGTGTTGCTATGATGCTGAGTTTAGTGGCGCTTCCAAACTAAGGCAGACAAGGAAGAAAGACCTGGCAATCTATGTCCAAAAACCAGCCCATGAAAACTCTATGAATCACAACACTTCGATTTGCAACTGATCAAGGGGATGGCGCAGGAACAGGCAGTGTTTTGTTCTGTTGTACAGGAAGTCACCATGAGTTGGGGGCCAACTCAATGGCAACGAACAACACACTTTTCAATAGCACACTTTTATGCCAGAAGAAAAAACGACTAGCACATTTAAGACAATAATAATAAAGAATATGGAAACTAAGGATTTTATGCCCAGCAAAATTAACTTTCAAGAATAATGGTCACAGACAAACTATTATCAACATGTATGACAAACAGGGAATATTGTGCCTGTGAGCCCTTCCTGAAGAATTTAATAGAGTATGTCAGAAAATCACATAGAGATATCTACATGAGAACTGATGGTGAGCATAATGAATGTTTACACATCCAACAACAGAACTCCAAAATACATAAAACAAGTCTAACAGAATTGATAAGAGAAACAGACAGTTCTACAATAACAGTAGGAGACTTTACCACATCACTGTCGATGATGGACACAGCAACTAGAAAGAAATCCAACAAAGATACAGAAGATCTAAATAACACAATCAACCAACTTGACCTCACAGACATATACAGAAGACATCACCCAACAGCAGCACATTCTTCTCCAATGCACATTATTCTCCAGAACAGACTATATTTTAGGCCACAAAACAAACCTCAATAAATTAGAAAACATCAAAATAATACAATGCATCTTCTCTAATCATAACACTGTAACCTGAAAATCAATAAGAAAAAGAACACAGAAAAAATTAAATACATGGAAACTGAAAAACTTCTGACTAAAAAACTACTGGGTAACAGAAGAAATGAAAAGTAAAATTAAAAAAAATTTCTATACGTAAATGAGAGTGAAAACACAACATACCAAACCTTTGGGACATGGCAAAAGCAGTGCTCAGAAGAGAATTTACAGCAATAAATGCACACATCAAAAAAAGAGGAAAGGGCCAAAACTAATAGCTTATCCCTACAGAACAATCAAACAGAAAAGGAGCAGCAAAAGCCCACAGTCACCAGAAGAAAGGAACTAATAAAGATTTAGAGGAGAAACAAATGAAACATAAAGCAAAAAAACAATAGAAAGAATCAACAAGACTAACAGAAGTTGGTTCTTTGAGAGGATCAATAAAACTGACAAAGCACTGGCCATACTAACAAAGGGAAAAAAATGAGAAGCAAATAATCAAAATAACAAATGAGATGGGTGACATTATAAAACAACCAAATGAGATAAAAAGGATCATAACAGAATATTATGAAAAACTGTACTCCAACAAATTTGAAAACCTAAAAGAAATAACAAATTTCTAGAAACACATTACCTACCTAAACTAATACATAGAGGTGGAAAATTTGAACAGACCCATAACAAAAGAAGAAATCGAAGAGGTCATTAAAAAAAAAAATTCCAACAACAACCACAAAAAGCTCCAGCCCAGACGGCTTCACTGGAGAGTTCTACCAAGCACTTGGAGAAGAGTTGACACCAATCCTACTCAAACTATTCCAAAACATAGAAAAGTAAAGAATACTCCCTAATTAATTCTATGAAGCCTGCATAAGCTTGATACCAAAGCCAGGCAAAGACACCTCTAAAAAAGAAAATTACAGACCAATTATCACTCATGAACATAAATGCAAAAATTCTCAACAAAATTCTAGCCAACAGAATTCAACGGCATATCAAAAAAAATAATACATCATGATCAAGAGGGATTCATACCAAGGACATAAGGATGGTTCAACATTAGAAAATCAATCAAAGTAATTCACCACATAAATTAAACAAAGGAAAAGAATCACACGATCATCTCAATCGATGCAGACAAGGCATTTGATAAAATCCTACACCCTTTTCTGACAAAAACTCTCAGCAAAATAGGGATAGAAATTCCTCAACATAATTAAGGGCATATATGCAAAAACAACAGCCAACATTATTCTCAACAGGGTTAAGACTGAGAGCATTGCCCTTTGAGAACGGGAACAAGACAAGGATGCTCTTTAGCACCACTCTTATTCAATACTGTACTTATTGCTAGACTAATAAGGCAATAGAGAAATAAAAGGATCCAAATTAGAAAGAAAGAAGTAAAACTATCCTTTTTCACAGATAACATGATCGTAAACACAGAAAATCCCAGAGAACCTCCACAGGAAAGTTACTGGAACTAAAAGAAGGATTCAGCAAAGTGGCAGAGTACAAGATCAACACATAAAAATCAGCTGGGTTACTCTACACTAACAAGCAGAGTTCTGAAAGGAAATCAACAAAACGATGCCATTTACAAGACTCCCCCAAAGGACAAAATACCTAGGAATAAACCTAACCAGGAACATAAAGACTTATACAAGGAAAACTATAAAGCACTACTGCAAGAAACTAAAAGAGATCTACATAAATGGAAAAACATTCCACGCTCATGGATCAGAACACTTAACATTATGAAAATGTCAATACTACCAAAAGGAATCTATAGATACAATGCAATTCTGATTTAAATCCCAACAACGTTCTTTAATGAAATGGAAGAACTCACCTCTAACTTTCTATGGAAAAGAAGAAAAAACCAAACAGCTAAAACAATATTGAAGTAAAAGAAAAAAGTAGGATAAGTTATACTTCCTGATCTCAAAACTTACTATACAGCCACAGTAATCAAAACAGCCTGGTACTGGTTCAATGACACACACAAAAACCAACAGAAAAGAATTGAGAACACAGAAGTAAATCCATCCATCTACAGGCAGTCGATTTCTGACAAAAGTTCAAACCCCATTCAATGGAAAAGAAAGTCTCGTTAACAAATGGTGCTGGCAAAATGGATACCCAAATGCTGAAGAAGGAAACAGGATCCATACCTCACACCATGCACAAAAACTAACTCAAAATAGATAAAAGACCCAACTATAAAGTCCCTGCAAGATAACACAGGGTCAAAAACAAGAGACTAATTTTTGGCACAAATAGCCTATCAAACAAAACTAAAAATGCATGAACAATAGAAGATAAGTTAGATAACTAGGACTGCCTAAAAATTAAATACCTATGTTCATCAAAAGACTATCAAGAGTATAGAAAGAGAATCTATAGACTAGATAAAAATCATTGGCAACAACATATCTGATAAGGGTCTAATTTCTAAAATATACATAAAACTTCAACAACTCAACAACCAAAAGACAAACAATCCAATAAAAAAGTGGTAAAAGGACACGAACAGACACATCACCAGAGAGAACATTCAGGCGGCCAAAAAATACATGAAAAGATGCGTACAATCATTAGCCATTAGAGAGATACAAATCAAAACTACAATGACATATCATCTCACCCATGTAAGAATGGCAATGACAAAAAACACAGAAAACAACAAATACTGGCGAGGTTGTGGAAGGACTGGAACTCTTATACACTGCTGGTAGGACTGTAAAATGGTACAACCCCCATGGAAAACAGTGTATCACTTCCTCAAAAACCTAGAAATAGAAACACTTTATGATCTAGCAATCCCACTCCTACATATACATCCCAGAGTTATAAGAGCAGTGACACAAATAGACATATGCACACCTGTGTTCATCGCTGCATTACTCACAACAGCAAAAAGATGGAAACAACCTAAGTGACCATCAACGGATGAATGCATAAACTGTGGTACATACATACAATGGAATACTACGCAACTATAAAGAAAACGAGGTTCACGAAACATCTTTTTAAAATGGATGAATCTGGAGAACATTATGCTAAGCGAAATAAGTTAATCACAGACAAATAACATATGGTTGCATTATTATTAAAAGATCAAGAACAGACATTAACACAAAAAACATAGCTATCTGATGGTCACCAGGCATAAGAGGCAGAAGGAGGGGGAATCGCTTTCTAGATAGTAGACACTTGTTACTTTTGGTGATGGAAAAGGGAACACCAAACATGAGTGAAGTTAGCACAACCTGACCAAGGTTAATAAAGACATTAAGAAGTACGCAAGAGGGCAAGAGAGGCGGGGCCAAGAATGACGGAGTGGTCAGACGCTTCCAGTGGTCCCTCTTACAACAAACACCCAAAAAAACAAGTGAATCGATTATATATGACAATCTAGGAGCTCTGAACATCAAAGGCAAAGTTGAGGAATCCGACTGAGTGGCAGGGGGAGGGAAAGACAGTTTAGAAGCAGCAAGGAGCTGCCAGACCTGACCCAGCAGGAGCTGGAGCCCTTCAGACCAGATGAGCTCGTGGTGCGCCGTGAAGCAAGCAGTGGCACTTGGGAGGCATTTCCACGTCAGGAGAGACCCAGCAGCAGAGTCTACTCAGCCATCCAGAACCAGTGCGAAGCAGCCCTCAATCGGCGAAAGATAAGTACTTGCGTCTGGCCTACTGCGTAGATCAAAAACAACCCCCTTTGGGAAAAACCTCTCTCCCATTTACTTCCCTGCTCCCTGCTCTGCCGTGGGTTCAGGGCAGCTTCAGTGACCGCCGAGTCCCCTGGGCCAGAAGTAGGACCAGTCAAGTGCCTTGAGCCATCCTCCTGGCCTTGGAGAGGGTGCAAATTAACAAACGTGAAAAAATAATCTGCCGGCTCCCCTAAATCAGGCACTCAGGGTAGGCACAGCTCTTCTGCCTAGGCACAGGCATAAAGGGTCATGGACTTTGACTGCCATTCCCCCTGGAGAGACTTCTGCAGGCCCATTTCAACTGTATACGCCCTCATTATCATAGTACAACTGAATATGTAAGTCTAACTTCAACTGTTTCACTTGAAAAGTGGCAGGTTCGTGACATTTGACATTGCTCTGCCCATTAAGCAGGGTCTTCACCTACCCTATCAGGGGCCTGAGGACTGATGGCTCCACCCATACCACCAAGCCACCAGTGACAGGGCCTAAGAATAAGTGATGCCCCCCAGTCTTTACAGCCAACAGCACTGGGTGCTCATAATCCGGCTGCAAAACTCACCCACCTACATGCTCTAAGGAATAGTGATACACTTCCCCCCTGGTGACTAGGGGGCGGCCATCGGCGCCCTGCCTTCCTCAGCGTGTGAGCCCTGCTGCAGATGGATGCCTGTGCCTACACCAATCACCCATGCCTGTCTAGGACTATAGGTGAGAGCCTGCGCAACGCACTTGGTGGCCAACTACTTGGACACCTGAGCTGAATCCATACAGAAGGAATGGGCAGATTACTGGGCTCACATACTTAGCGACAGGTCTGGCCACCTGGTAGCAGAACACTGGAGCTTCAGGGGCGCTGGTGATCGGGCTAGCTCAAACGAGCAGCCTATCTGGGCATATCAAACCAGGAGAATATGACACAGTAAGCAAACATAAAATAAACTTATTGCTGGCTCAGAGACAAGAGTTAATGTCAAATCACATAAACAAGCAGACCCTGATGGCTTCAGCAAGATCCCAAAATAAAGAATCAAAAATTTTCTGGAGAAAGATAATTTCTTAGGGTTACCAGGAGCAGAACACAAAATCAATATACAGAACTCTTCAAGTGATAAGGAAGGAGTTCAAGCAAAATGGAGATCAAGCAATAGAGGAACTTAAGAGTAGAGAAGACCATAATAATAAATTTAACAGACTGGAAGACTCCATAGAGAGACAGCAACCAGAAATCCAAAAGACTAACAATAAAATTTCAGAATTAGACAACTCGATACAAAGTCATAAGAGAACTGAGACAATGGAAAGCACAATTAGTGAGACTGAAGATAAATCACTTGACATCAACTTATTTCAGGAAAAACTAGATAAAAGGAGTAAAAAAAAAGAAAAGAAAAAACCCTAAGAACTATGTGGGACTCTATCAAGAGGAATAACCTACAAATGACTGGAGTACCAGAACAGAGAGGGATAACAAAAAATCCAGAGAGAATTGTTGAAGATTTGTTGGCAGAAAACTTCCCTGATATCGTGAAAGATGAGACGATATCTATCCAAGATGCTCATCGAACCCCACATAAGGTAGATCCCAAAAGAAAGTCACCAATATATATTATAATCAAACTTGTCAAAACTAAAGCTAAAGAGAGAATATTAAGAGCAGCTAAGAATAAACAAAAAAAATCTAAAAAAGAGAGTCAATAAGACTAAGTTCGGACTACTCGACAAAAACCATGCAGGCAAGAAGGCAATGAGATGACATACATAAAGCCCTGAAGGAAAAAAATTGCCAGCCAAGAATTATATATCAGGCAAAACCGTCTCTCAAATATGATGGCAAAATTAGGACACTTCTAAATAAACAAAAGTTTAGGGAATTTGCAAAAACCAAACCAAATTTACAAGAAATATTAAAGGGAATTCTCAGGTTAGAAAGTCAATAACATCAGATAACAACTCAAGACTAGAGCACAGGACAGAGCAACCAGATATCAACCCAGATAGGAAAGTCACATAAGTAAAAGCTAAAACACTGAAAATAGGGAAAGGGAAATGTCAATATGTAAAAGATGAAAACATTGAAAGAAAAAAGAGGAACTGAAAAATGTAGACAGAGATTTTTCATATGGAAATGAACTCAAGGCTATATAAAGAAATAAAAGACTGGTTTAAACTTAGAAAAATAGGCGTAAATATTCAGGCAACCACAAAGAAAACTAACAATCCTACATATCAAAATAAAGAACAAAAAAAAACTGAAAGACTCAGCAAATACAAAATCAACAATGATGAAAAAGACATAAAGAAAACTAACTGGAACAAAAAAACTGTCAACAACACACAAAAAAAGACATCAAAATGACAAAACACTAAACTCATACCTATCAATAATTACGCGGAATGTAAATGGACTAAAAGCACCAAAAAAGAGACAAAGAGTGGCAGATTGAATTAAAATAAAAAATCCATCTACATGCTGCCTACAAGAGATACACCTTAGACTTAAAGACACAAACAAACTAAAACTCCAAGGACAGAAAAAATAAATCAAGTAAACAACACTCAAAAAAGAGAAGTGGTAACATTAATCTCTGACAAAACAGACTTTGAAGTAAAATCCACCACAAAGGATAAGGAACGACACTATACACTGATTAAAGGTCAATACACCAGGAGGACATAACTATAATAAATATCTACGCATCCAATGACAGGGCTCCAAAATACATAAAACAATCTCTAACACCACTGAAAGACAGACAGTTCCACAATAATGGTAGGAGACGTCAACACACCACTTTCGGTCAAGGACAGAACATTCAGACAGAAGCTCAAGAAAGACACGGAAGATCTAAGAGCTATAATCAACCAACTTGATCTCACAGACATGCATCGAACATTCCACCCAACAGCAGCCAAGTATACTTTCTTTTCCAACACACATGGAACATCTTCCAGAACAGAGCACATACTAGGCCGTAAGCAAGGCTTAACACAACCTAAAGCATTGAAATATTACAAACCTTCTTTTCTGACCATAAAGCCATGAGAGTAGAAATCAACAACAGAAAAAGCAAGGAAAAAAAAAATCAAACACATGGAAACTGAACAACACTTTGCTCAAAAACTACTGGTTATAGAAGAAATTATGGATGGAATAAAGAAATTCATAGACTCGAACAAGAACGAAAACACATCCTAACAGAACCTTTGGGACTCAGCGAAAGCAGTGCTCAGAGGTCCTTTTATAGCAATAAATGCACACGTCCAAAACCAAGAAAGGGCCAAAACCAAAACATTAACCCTACAACTAGAACAAGCAGAAAGAAAACACCAAAAGAAGTCCTTGGGTGCCAGAAGAAAGGAAATAATAAGAATTAGAGCAGAATTAAATGGAATAAAGAATAGAAAAACAATTGAAAGAGTTAACAAGACCAAAAGCTGCTTCTTTGAAAAGGTCAACAAAACTGATAAACCACTGGACAAACTGACAAAAGAAAAACAGGTGAGGAAGCAAATAACCCAAATAAGAAATGAGATGGGTGATATCACAACAGACCCAAATGAAATTGAAAGAATCATAAGAGAATACTATGAAAAACTCTAACAAATTTGAAAACCTGGAGGAAATGGACAAATTTCTAGAAACTACCTACCCAAACTAACACAAACAGAGGTAGAACAACTAAATAAACCTATACCAAAAGAAGAGATTGAAAAGGTAATTTAAAAACTCCCACAAAAAAAGCCCTGGCCCGGGTGGTTTCACTGGAGAATTCTACCAAACTTTCAGAGAAGCGTTAACACCACTACTACTTAAAGGTATTTCAGAGCATAGAAAAGGACGGAATATTCCCAAACTCATTCTCTGAAGCCAGTGTAACCCTCATACCAAAACCAGGTAAAGACAACACAAAAAAAGAAAATTACAGACCAACATCCCTCATGAACATTGACGCAGAAATACTCAACAAAATTCTAGCCAACAGAATTCAAAAACATATCAAAAAAATAATTTATCACGATGAAGCAGGGTTTCTACCAGGTATGCAGGGATGGTTCAACATTAGAAAAACAATCAATAGAATCCATCACATAAATAAAACAAAAGAACCACACAATCACATCAATCGATGCAGAAAAGGCATTTGACAAAGTCCAACACCCATTCATGATAAAAACTCAGCAAAACAGGAATAGAAGGGAAATTCCTGAACATAATTAAGGGCATTTATACAAAGCCAACAGCCAACATCATCCTAAATGGATCTGAAAGCATTCCCCTTGCAAATAGGAATCAGACAAGGATGCCCTTTATCACACTCTTATTCAACACTGTGCTTGAGGTCTTAGCCAGAGCAATTAGGCTAGAAAAAGAAATAAACGGCATCCAAATTGGTAAGGAAGAAGTAAAAGCATCTCTTTTGCAGATGATACGATCTTACAAACAGAAAATCCCAAAAAATCTACAGGAAAACTACTGGAACTAAGATTTCAGGAAAACATCAGGATACTAGATAAACATACAAAAATCAGTTGGATTCCTCTACATCAACGAACAGAACTTCCAATAGGAAATCACCAAATCAATACCATTTACAACTGCCCCCAAGAAGATAAAATACTTAGGAACAAATCTAACCAGAGATGTAAAAGATCTTTACATAGAAAACTACAAGACACTACTGCAAGAAACTAAGAGACCTGCCTAAGTGGAAAAATATACCTTGCTTATGGTTAGGTAGACTCAACATAGTGAAAATGCCAATTCTACCCAAAGCAATCTACAGATACAATGCAATCCCGATCCAAATTCCACCAGCATTTTTTAATGAGATGGAGAAACAAATCACCAACTTCATATGGAAAGGGAAGACGCCCTGAATAAATAATGCACTACTCAAGAAGAACAAAGTGGGACGCCTCACATTCCCTGATTATATACTGCCACAGTAGTCTTAACAGCCTGATACTGGTACAACAGTAGACACATAGACCAATGGAACAGAATTGAGAATCCAGATGTAAATTCTTCCACCTATGACCAGCTGGTATTTGACAAAGGCCCAAAATCCGTTAACTGGGGAAAAGACACTCTCTTTAACAAACAATGCTGGCATAACTGGATATCCAGCTGCAAAAAAATGAAACAAGACCCATACCTCATACCATGCACAAAAACTAACTCAAAATGGATCAAAGACCTAAATATAAAATCTAATACAATAAAGATCATGGAAAAAAAATATAGACAATGCTAGGAGCCCTAATACATGGCATAAACACAATACGAACTATAAGTAACAATGCACAAGCACCACAAGAGAGACTAGATAACTGAGAGCTTCTAAAAATCGAACACTTATACTCATCAAAAGACTTCACCAAAAGAGTAAAAAGACAACCTACAGACTGGGAAAAAAATTTTGGCTATGACAAATCTGATCAGCATCTAATCTCTAAAATCTACAAAATACTGCAAAACCTCAACAACAAAAAGACAAACACCCCATTAAAAAATGGGCAAAGGATATGAACAGGCACTTCATCAAAGAAGACATTCAGGCAGCTACCAGATACAGGAGGAAATGCTCATGATCATCAGCCATTAGAGAAATGCAAATCAAAACCACAATGAGATAGTAGCACCCCAACAAGGCTAGCATTAATCCAAAAAACACAAAATAATAAATGTTGGAGAGGCTGTGGAGAGACTGGAACACTTATACACTGTCGGTGAGAATGTAAAATGATAAAACCACTTTGGAAGTGGATTTGGTGCTTCCTTAAAAAGCTAGAAATAGATGTACCATACGATCCAGCAATCCCACTACTTGGAATATACCCTAGAGAAATAAGAGCCATCACATGAATATATATATGCACATCCACGTTCACTGCAGCACTGTTCATGATAGCACAAAGATGGAAACAACCTAGGTGCCTATCAACAGACAAATGGATAAACAAATTATGGTATATTCACACAGTGGAATACTACACAACGATAAAGAACAATGATGAATCCATAAAACATAACATGGAGGAATCTGTAAGGCATAACGCTGAGTGAATTTAGGCAGTCATAAAAGGACAAATATTGTATAACACCACTATTATAAGAATTCAAGAAAAGGTTTAAACACAGAAGACAACATTCTTTGATGGTTACGAAGGTGGGAAGGGAGGGAGAGGGTTATTCACTAACTAGATAATAGACAAGAATTATCTTAGTTGAAGGGAAGGACAACACACAATATAGGGGAAGTCAGCATGACTGGACTAATCAAAAGCTAAAAAGTTTCCTGAATACAACCAAACACTTCGAGGGAGAAAGTAGCAGGGGCGGGGGTCTGGGGACCACTTTCAGGGGACATCTAGGTCAACTGGCATAACAAAGGTTATTAAGAAAATGTTGTTCATCCTACTTTGGTGAGTGGCATCTGGGGTCTTTTAAAAGCTAGCCAGTGGCCATCTAAGATGCATCAATTGGTCCCAAGCCACCTGGAGTAAAGGAAAATGAAGAGCACCAAAGTCACAAGGAAAGTATTAGCCCAAGTGACAGAAAGAGCCACATAAACCAGAGGCTGCATCAGCCTAAGACCAGAAGAACTAGATGATGGCCGGCTACCACCAATGACCGCCCTGACAGGGAACACAAGAGAGAGTCCCTGATGGAGGAGAAAAGTGGGGTGCAGAACTCAAATTCTAGTAAAAAGACCAGACACCAGACTTAATGGTTTGATTGAGACTGGAGGGACCCGGGAAGATGTGGCCCCTAAGCTCTGTTTGCCCAAAACTAAAACCATTCCTGAGGCCAACTTCTCCGACAAAGATTAGACTGGACAATGGGACATAAAATGATACTCGTGAAGAGTGTGCTTCTTAGCTCAAGTAGATACATGAGACTAAATGGGCAGCTCCTGTCCAGAGGGAAATCCAAGGTGGAAAGGAAGAGTGTGCTGTCACAGTATAGGCAGAGCAAGTAGGCTCACAAAACAATGTATGTATAAATTTTCATATGACAGACTAACTTGAATTGTAAACTTTCACTTAAAGGACAACAACAACAAAATTTTACCCAAAATCAAAGGTGAGAAGGCAAAGATGAGAACGGAAGCTAGATCAATGGAAAGAGAACAAATAGGATGCAAATCAAGAGAATGCTGACACATTGTAAAAATCGCACCCAATGGCACAAAACCATTTGTATAAAAATTGTTAAAGGTGAACATAATTTGCTGTGTAAACTTTCAGCTAAAACACATTATTATTGAAAAAAAAATGGTGAGAAATGAACATATAGCACATATATAGAACATGTAATTATTTATACAACTAAAATAAAATAGAGAGTATAGCATGCAATGGTCATATTCTTTGTTGTTTTGTTGTACACGGGATCATCATGAGTTGGAGATGACTTGAGGGCAACTGAACAACGGACAACGTAAATACAGACTTGACTATAAAATGAGAGAAGAATAAGAATACACCCACTTCTCACTTATCGACATAGTAAGGTTCCAAAAACCAGGTTGTTACACAAATATTTGTGTTATGCAAAAATGGAGGATAACCATATCAGATCACAAAATAGAGGCTGATGACATCATTACATACTGCCAAAGTACATCATTACATAACTTCCAAACCACTGAGAATCATGGTGCATCCAAGCTGACATATAACCTTAACCATCACGGCCGGCATTACTCTCTCCTTGTACCCCTGTGCTTGTTAAGAGGCATACATCATTAATGCGCAAGATAGTTGGACGGTAGATTTTTTACTATTGTCATAAATAGGAAATGTCGGATAATAAGACAGTCGATAAGTGAGGAGTAAGTGCTTGGTATGTAGTATGTGTGTGCGTGTGTATATATACACATATATATGTATGAATACGTATACAGATACACACATACACATACTGCTTTCAGTAATCATACAGATGGTGGCAGTATTGGTGTTGCTATTCTGAGACTGTTGTGAGATTTATCTAATTAGTAATTAGATTTCCAATTCAATTGTATACTCCTCGAGAACCGGGACACAGCAGCATGGAACAAAAAGGTACAGATGTAAGATACCACCATCACCACTACCAGTTGCCACAGACTTTGACTCATGGTGATCCCATATGTCAGAGACCTATGCTCCATAGGGTTTTCAAGGGCTGATTTTTCAGAAGTAGTCCACCAGGCCTTTCTTCCAAGGTGCCTCTCCAGGTGGACTTGAACCTCCAACCTTTTGGATAGCATCCAAGTGCATTAATCATTTGCACTACCCAAGGACTTGGAATTCTGATTACAGCCAAATGAAGAGGTCAATAAATCTTCCCAAAATTATACAGTTGGATAAAATGACAAAAACCACCATTCAGGACTCTAGAAATTAACCAAAGGCATGCAACAATCTGAAAAGACTTATAGTTTTTATAGCTTTATAAATTTTGAGTAAGAACATTGGGAGTTTGTGCAGTCCTTGCCCGGGGCTCCTCTTCTCACTCGCACCAGCTCAAACAGTTTGGCAAGCTGAGCGGACTGGAAGCTTTGAGGTCACCACTGTAGGAGACTCACGTGATCTGGAGCAGCTGGGCAATGCCCGCAATTAGTGGTGTTGGCAGTGGGTGTGATGGTCTCTGGTGGGCAAGCTGGAAGGACCAACATCTCTACTAGCCTGAAGTTGCAGAGGTTGTGTTGAGACAAGCACATTCCTGGTTGAGGCAGCACACATGCAAGCAGAGACCAGAGTGGGCTCAAGCTATCCACACACTCTTGGCCAACACTGAGGTTGCACACATGCACAGAGGAGATGGGAAATGACCCTGTGGAAAATAAGAGTTGGGGCATACTTTGAAAATGCCTTAACTCTAAATGTGCACCATTACCAAAACAGAGATCCAGAGGAGAGACTCAAAGGTATACGGGCACAACACTTGTCCAATCATTGGCTGACCACTAAGCTATGCAGACACAGGAGTGATTTCTAGTAAACCAGGCTTAAAAATAAGCATTAAAAAAAAAAAAAAAAAACCAAAAACCACAACTAAACAGAGACATCAGTGGCTGCATACCATGAGGAGAGAGATTTAAGAGATTTTACCTGGGAAAGTTACTAAATAAACAAATAATCAACAACCTTCGGGGGGAATCTGAATCCAGACTGGCTACAATATATTATCTACAATGGCCAGTTTTCAATAAAAATTATGAGACATGCAAGGAAGCATGACCCAAATTGAGGGACGTATGCACTGAATACCATGTGCCAGGCTCACAACAACCCAATGAGAGGCACAGGTATCTATTTAGTCTACATAAGACAAAATTCATTCTTGATCCATTAAGACTTTGAAAAATTCTGTATTTCAGGTGGACATATCAAGCTTCTTTTCTGATTACAAAATATACATTGTTAGAAAACTTTAAAAGCACAGAGAAAGATGAAACAAAACTCACATAATTCCTCAAACCAGAGATGACTGAAATGTGAGTAAATATTACTCTGCTTGTTTTAATATGTACAAATATTTTAATCAATATTTAGAATTACAATACATGTAGAATGGGATTTTTTCCCCTTCTATACTGTGAACATCTTACCAAATAGTCTTTTATAAAATCTGAGAGCATAAATTTTAATGGTCACATAATACTCCATCATAAGATAAATATTCCATAATTTATTTGATCACTGACCTGTTGGAAAATTACAGTGTTCATAATGAAATTGTTCATCGCCTAAAATTGAGTAACTTTGTACATAAATTTCAGTCTACATTTTTGATTCTTAAGACAGTGTGGGGTAAAGAATAACCTTACCTCAAGTAATTTTGGCATTTGTCCTTCGTTCCTGAAAGATAACTCTGTTGTTGCTGTGTGCCCTAGAGTTGATTCCGACTCACAGAGACTCTACAGAACACAGTACAACTGCTCTATAAGGCTTCCTAGACCATAAATCTTTACAGAAGCAGATTGCCAGATCTCTTCTGCTGCGGAGCTGCTGGTGGGTTCAAACCACCAGTCTTTTCAGTTAGCAGCAGAGCGCTTAACCATTTTGCCACTAGGGCTCCTTGAGATAACTCTAAAACCCTGAATTTCCTGAGTAATTGAAGTATCTTTGTTATCCAGACCTCTAGACCACACCTGAGGTTTTGTGCTAATTGGTGAGGTCTGGCCTGATGAGAAGAACCACCTGGGAGTCGATATCAGCAGACCTCAAGAGGCAAGGGGCACGATTTAATCATGCCTGTACAATGAGGGCCCTATCACGCATATGCCATGAGGCCTCAATCATGGCTACATGCTGAAGCCAATAAAGGCTCTCACACAGAAGCTCCATGGGTTTCCTGGATGGTGGAAGATTTCCATGTACTTGGAGGGTAGCTCACCATTTGGGACATGGAAGTGCCACAATGGGAACCCTCCCAGACTCATCCTATGTGTGCCTTTGTTTTTATCATCTTTTTTTTCTATAATAAAGCTGTAATCCTAAGTACAGCACTTTCCATGAGTTCTGTGAGTCATTCCAGCAAATTATCTAACCCAAAGGAGTTGCAGGAGCTAGCAGGTCAGGAGTTAGGGAGTCCAGGGAAGGCTCCCGAGCTTGCAGCTGGCATCCTAAAGGAGCAGAGAAACACCTGAATCTGTAGCCAGGAGGTCAGAAGTTAGTCCAGGGGGGCCATCAATCTTGTGGCTGGCATCTGAAAAAGACCTTAGTTCAACCTCCCCAAACAAAGCAGAAATCCCTTCAAGTAGCAATCTTGACAAAGGTAACGCAGAATCTGGTTGACTGCCTACAGACACACAAAGCTCACTACTTCATAAGACAAACATTAAAAAACGTCAAATGTATTCTTGCCAAAAATTCTTCTTGAACTAAACTGAATAAAATCTGCAAATATCTACTGTCAGTTCCCTTACTTAATAAAGAATAATTTCTAAAAAAAATTTTAAAACACAGTATATCTTCAAAGAACTCTAACTTGGCTAGGTATAATCTTCCTTGTTTGAAACTCAAAGGTTAAAAATATTTAATACTTAAAAATGTATGGTAGCCCCCTACTCCCCATTGTCCATGGTTTTGATTTCCGTGGTTTCAGTTACCCGCAGTTAGCCGTGGTTCAAAAACGATAAAAGAGCACACAGCATGATGAAATCTCACGCCATCCTGCTCTGTCATTCACGTAACTTTTACTACGGTATATTGTTATAATTTTTCCATTTTATTATTATTGTTGTTAATCTTTTACTACGCCTAATTCATAAACTTAATTTTATCGTAGGTATGGATGCATAGGACAAATCATAGTCTACATAGGGTTTGGTACTATCCTCAGTTTCAGGCATCACCGGAGGTCTTGTAATGTATGCTCTGCAATGAGGACTATTTATATAGTTCGTCAATTGTGGCTTAACTTAGAGGAATTTATATCTTCGCGTTTTTGCCCCAACTCTCCAAAACAATAGGCAATATTTAATAATTTAAAAATAATCTGTATTTCCAAGGACCTACAGATAGCAGGATCTCAATAAATATTTGCTAAATTTAATCTCTTCGCACTTCCTGTAAATTACTAAAATCCTAAAACAAGGCTTAAATGTCCATATTTACTTGAATACTGAAACATAATCCAATCAAATACACTACCAAAAAAAACCAGTTGCTATGGAGTTGATTCCAACTCATGGCAATCCCATGTGTATCAGAGTAGAACTGTGCTCCATAGGATTCTCAGTGGCTGATTTTTTGGGAGAAGTAGATCACCAGACCTTTCTTCCTAGCCACCTCTGGATAAGACTCAAACTGTCAATCTTTCAGTTACCATACTACCAGAGTATGTGTAAAAAGTACAGAGTTGGCTTCGTATTATAATTCCCTACCTGTCAACTTCAGAAACTTCAACCTATTGAAAGAGCTCAAAAAGAAGTACTTACCTGAACATGGAAAAGGTCAAAGACATACATAACTAATAGCTAATACTTATTGTTACATGCAAATACATTTTAATACATTACTTCAGTTAATCTTTCAACGACACAGTTTCCATTATTCTCATTTTACAAATAAGGAAACTGAGGCGGGGAAATGGCAGGAGTGTTTTAAGAAACATTTTCCTGATAATTTCAATAACAATAACCTGCGATGTGAAAATAGTGTACTTATCACCAACAAATTTTAATTAGAATTTATAAAAAATTCCAATTTCCCACAATCTTCTAAAATTAATTTTTTATTTCTGCTTTTTGCCTAAATAGTCATTCAGAATGGATGTTTTTCCTGTGGAACCCCTGGCTGTGCAAAGCCTTAAAGTAGGGTTCAACCTGCAAACAGCTGTGTTTACAAATTGGCTGCTGGAAGCTTAAAATTAAACTTCTTACAGAAACAATATTACAAATGGGGGTCAGTGTTTTGGGGCCACTTCTATGTGCATACTTAACCCATGAGAGTAAAATCATATTATTAATACTCCAAAATCTAACCCAGGGAAAAATTTTTTGGCTATGACAAATCCGACAAATGTCTACTCTCCAAAATCTATAAGAAAATCCAACAGTTCCACAACAAAAAGACAAATGATCCAATGAAAAAATGGGCAAAGGATATGAACAGACACTTCACCAAAGAAGACCCTCAGGTAGCTGACAGACACATGAGGAAATGCTTCGATCACTAGCCATTAGAGAAATGCAAATCAAAACTACAAAGAGATAGCATCTCACCCTGACATTACTGGCACAGATAAAAAAAACAGAAAATAACAAACGCTGGAGAGGCTGCGGGGAGATTAGAACTTTTATGCACTGAGAGTGAGAATGTAAAATGTTACAACCATTTTGGAAAATGATACTGTGCTTCCTTAAAAAGCTAAAAATAGTAATACCATAGGATCCAGCTAACCCATTCCTAAAAGTATAGCCTAGAGAAATAAGAGCCATCACACGAATACACATATGTACACCCATATTCACTGCAGCGTTATTCACAACAGCAAAAACATGGAAACCTAACTGCCCATCAAAAGATGAATGGATAAACACACTATGGTACATACACACAATGGAGTACTACACAACGACAAAGAACGATAATGAATCCGCGAAACATCTCACAACACGGATGAATCTGGAGAGCACTATGCTGAGTGAAATAAGTCAACTGCAAAAAGACAAATACTGTAAAGACCACTACTATAAAAACTCATGAAAAAGTTTACAAACAGAAAGAAACAATCTTTGATGGTCACTAAGGAGAGGAGGATGGCGAGGGAAAAACACTAAATAGACAATAGATAAATGATAATTTTGCAGGAAGGGTAAGACAGTACACAGTACTGGGGAAGTCAGCACAACTTGACCAAGGCAAGGTCATGGAAGCTTCACAGAAATATCCAAACTCCCTGAGGGACCGAGTTACTGGGCTGCAGGCTGGGGACAATGGTCTCAGGGGACATCTAGCTCAAGTGGCATAACAGTTTTTAAAAAAAATGTTCTACATCCTACTTTGGTGTGTAGTATCTGGGGTCTTAAAAGCTTGTAAGTGGCCATCTAAGATACTCCACTGGTCCCACCCTGTCTAGAGCAAGGGAAAATGAAGAAAACCAAAGACATGAGAAAGATTAATCCAAAGGCGTAATCAACCACAACTACCACAGACTGAGTCCGGCACAACTAGATGGTGCCTGGTTACCACCACTGACTGCTCTGACAGGGATCACAACAGAGGGTCCTGGAAGAGTTGGAGAAAAATGGAGAACAAAATTCTAACTCATAAAAAAAAAAAGAGCAGACTTACTGATCTGACAGAGAGTGAAGAAACCCCAAAAGTACAGCCCTAGACACCTTTTTAACTCAGTACTGAAGTCACTCCTGAGGTTCACCCTGCAACCAAAAATTAGACAGGCCCATAAAACAAAACGAGACTAAATGAGCACACCAGCTCAGGAAGAAGGACAACAAGGCAGGAGGGGACAGGAAAGCTGGTAATGGGGAACCCAAGGTCAAGAAAGGGAGAGTGTTGACATGTTGGGATTGGCAACCAATGTTACAAAAGAATATGTGTATTAACTGCTTAATGAGAAACTAATTTGCTCTGTAAACCTTCATCTAAACACAATAAAAAATAAAACCTAACCCATTATACAAATAATGTGAAAAACTACATTCCACGTCTCAACACCAGGCCTGTCTGCAACCTGTGTTAATACTACAGATTTCTATCTAATTCCTTTTTCCAAGCTACTAATGATAGTGGAGTGGCACAGTGGTTAAGCATTCGGCGGCTAACCGGAAGGTCAGCAGTTCAAACCCGCTAGCCACTCTATGGGAGAAAGATGTGGCCGACTGCTTCCATAAAGATTTACAGTCTTTGAAACCCTATGGGGCAGTTCTAGCCTGTCCTATAGAGTCGTTATGAGCCTGAGTCAACTCAAATGCAGTGTGTTTTGGGTAACGGTAGTGTGGAGGCAAAAGTTTCTAACAGAATGAGAGAAACTCTGGGATGGAACGAATAGAATCTCTCTCTCTTTTTTTTTTTTTAACAAACTACTGTGGACCGGGGTGGGATAGAATGGAGACAGAGAAAAATAATGGAAACAACTAAAATTTGTTCTTGTACCCTGCTTTTTAAATATTTCCTTATAATAAATGACAAAATTACCTGTAGATAAAAAATCGTGGACTGTCAGGAACACAAGGCACCGAAATGTTTCATTTAAATTCTGGATTAAAAATTTCAAAATATATACCTGGTTATTCCGGGCATTTTATAACAAGAAATGAGATGGAAGGAAAAGTGGGGTTGGGGAAAAAAGGGTTCTGGGAAAAGATGACAGAAACTGTAGAGGAGGAGCAGACTACAAGAGTTTTGGCAGGAACTGCAGTGTTTATTGAGGAAGAGGAAAACATAATCTGGGGACAGACGGGGGAACTGTTCTCTTTACTCATTATCATTCTAGCCAATCTGAATAGTATCCTTTGGTCCAATCCAAGGGGAAGCCAAGGGAGTGTATTCCAAGGAGTTCGAGGCCAAGAAAGTCACCAAATTTAAATCTACAGTCCCAGAAAAGAGAGAAGAGTTCCTATGACCAATTGGACCTTTGTCTAGAGATGCAGTCTTACACCTTAATTGGGTTCTGCCTAGGCTAAAGAAAGCCACTCCTAATCTTACAACAAACTGAATAAACTACGAAATTAAACTTACCTTGAACTCATTAGAGAGCTAAGGTCTCAGGGCAACCAAGAAACCTCAAAACCAAAGGACAGCCCCCTCCTAAAAGAGACAGGATATAAGCCCTGGTTCACCAGGGGCAGAGCAAAAGAAGAAGAGACAATGGTGTTATAAAAGCAAATTCATCTAAAATTGTTAATAAATTGCTAAAGGGTCAGTGTGGGCTAGCATGGGTGCGTACTACTCCCTGGGAGCCACAGACACAAGGGGAATTCAAACTTATTTGCAAGATCTTTTACACAGACATCTACCAAGTAGGTGCTCACCACAAAGAATAGGAAGAACATGAGACAGGAGAGAATCTCCCTCTCTGGTGCAGGGCTGGAGGAGGGGTGCAGCCTACACTATGGGAAAAATACAAAGCCCTACACATGAGTTGGATCAGACCTGAACACAATCAGATCCTTCTCCTCTAAGAAACAAAAACTTTAAACCACTGGGGCAGGGAAACAAGCCGAGTCACCCCCAGGGCACAGCTGAAGACATCATTAGGGCTGAGCAGGGTGTAAGAAAAACCCTCAACTCTTAGAGGAGGCACAGGAAACAGCCTTGGGCCTAAGATCTTATTACCAATGCCATTAGAGATCTCCCTACTACTGAGGGGACGGATAGAAACTCTTTTCTGTAAAAGACTTGCAAAGATACATGGCATGGTTTGGTTGCCACAAGAGGAGGGGCAAGATCACTGAGAGCTCCACCCTGATGCCCAGGCACACAGGGCCTATCCAACATTAAGACTGGATCAGGTCAACAGATAAGCTCTTGACCACTCCACCACACTAACAAGCTTCAAGTAACATACAACAGCAGTTTACCACTGGAAGAAGGATAGGAACATGTAGAAATTCCCCACTGAGGCACAAGTGCACAAGGAAAGCCAAAAGCTAAGGGTGGATCAAAATAAGTTGAGAAACACTCTCTCAATCCATAACCCCTAGGCAAAGTACACTAGAGAAATTGAAGCCAACAGTGCACTTAAGGTATCCTGTGCAACAACAAACCAAAACTCAGCTCTACTCCTGACTAGACTGACTCAACCCCCTACACTAAAGGCCCAGATATGCAACTTTCTAAGTATAAATACTATTTACCTAGTCTTTAATGTTCTGTTCATGCCACTTAGCATCAATTTAAAAAAAAAATAGACAAAAAAGGAAGAAAATACAACCATCAAAAGACAAAGCAATCAACAGAACCAGAAATCGATGAAATTGAAAACAGAAAAATTAGTGAAACCAAAAGTTGAGTTAAAAAAAAAAAAATCAGTAAAATTGATAAACCTCTATCAAGACTGAAAATAAAAAGAAACAAACTATCAATATTGGGAATGTAAAAGGAAACATTACTACAAATCCTACAGACGCTAAAAAGAAAATAACGGAACATTACAAACAACTTTATGCCCATACATTCAACAATTTAGATGAAATGGTCAAATTACTCAAAAAAAAAAGCAAAGCTGATGCAAGAATAATCAAAAACAAAAACAAACAAAAAAAAAACCCACCAAACCCAACACTGTCCAGTCAATTTCGACTCATAGTGACCCTATAGGACAGGATAGAACTGCCCCACAGAATTTCCAAGGAGCAGCTGGTGGATTCAAACTGCCAGCCTTTTGGTTAGCAGCCATAGCACTTAACTACTACACCACCAGGGTTTCCAAATGCAAGAACAGACAACCTTAATAGCCCTATGTCTATTAAACCCTTTGAAGACCCAATTATTTTCTCCTTTGAATTTTTGTTGATACTATGTGTTTTCACTAATAGAAAGCATACTCATTAAAGAAACAATTCAGAATTTTTGTTATGAGTTACAGATTTTGATACCCAATAACTGAGATCACATATGTCCCAGGGCACGCTGGACACAGTAAATCCCTCCAATATGAGTCAATGATAAAATCAGGTTTTTTTTTAAAATTTTATTTCTTGAAAATTTGCACAAGATAAAACATGAATGCACCTGACAATGACTGCACATACACGTTATTCTAGTTTCCTTCTTCTTAGCCTTTTTATAATTTTTCATGAAACTTTTCAAAGCATGGTGCAATGCATTCTTCCTTACTGCAAAAGCAGTATTTACAGCCCAAATAAATAAAGCTAAGAAATTTTTTTATTTTTAATTTTTTTTATTGTACTTCAGGTGAAAGCTTACAGAGCAAATAGTTTCTCATGAAATAGTAGTACACATGTTGTTCTATGACATTGGTTAACAACCCCACAACGTATTAAACCTCTAAATTCTCAACCTTTTTTTTTTTTTTTGATGAAAATTACAGATGGCCAAAGATACACCGTTTCAAAAATTTCTACATTCACAGTTCAGTGACATTGACTACGCTCTTCCAACTGTGCTGTTATTCTCACTTAAGATGAAGGCTTACAGAACAAAATAGTTTTTCATTTAACAGTTACTACACATGTTGCCCTATGACAATGGTTAACAATCTCACAGCACATCAAGAATATCCTTACTCCACCTTGTGTTCCCTATCACCAGGGGACTTCCTTGTCCCCTTCTGTCTTCTGGACCTTGTCACTGGACTACTGTACCTCTTTAGTCTCATTTGGCTTTTTTTTTTTTAATTTTATTTTAACACCATTTTAAAACGTTTTACTTACACATTTAAGTGATATTGACTATGCTCTTCCAATTGTGCTGCCATTCTCGCCCAAGATGAAGGCTTACAGGACAAATCAGCCTCCTGTTTAATAGTTACTACAACTGTTGCCCTATAACAGTGGTCAACAATCTCACAACACATCGACAGTGTCCTTACTCAATTTGTGTTCCTTATCATCAGTTTCCTACTCCCCCTCTGCCTTCTGGCCTTTGTCACCGGACTCCTGTACCTCGTTAGTCCCATTTAGTTTTACTGGGCTGTCCACTCCCAGGCTTAACATCGAACCTCGAAGGTAACTTCACCTCTGAGCTGAAAGGGTGTCTGGGGGCCACACTCTTGAGGTTTCTCTAGTATTCTTTAGGCCAGTAAATCTGATATATATATATTTTTTTGGGGGAGTTAAAATTATGCTCTACATCCTTCTCCAGCTCTGTCCAGAACCCTCTGTTGTGATCCTGGTCAGAGCAGTCAGTGGTGGTAGCCGGGCACCATCTAGCTGTACTGGACTCAGTCCGGTGGAGGCCTTGGTAGCTGTGGACAATTAGTCCTTTGGACTAATGTTTTCGTTGAATCCTGTTCTCTTCATTCTCCCTTGCTCCCGAAGGGATGAGAAGCTAAGTGATTTTTTTATCTCAGGAAAATTAACCACTACAACGCATTTTTCATTACTGCAAAAGCAGTACAGACAGGCCAAATGAATACAACCAAAAGAATATGAGTTTCAGAAAAATTAGTATGTATTCTTCATTAATGCAAAAGCAGCAATAAGAGGCTAAACAATAAAACTAAAGGAATTTAAATCTCAGGAAAATTACCACTACTATGCATTTTTCATCATAACAAAAGTAGTACACTAACAGCTAAGAAGCAGAAACAGCTGCCCTGGAAAACTGCAGAACTGCTCACAGTGGTGCATTCCACCTGTTACACATAGAAGCAATGACTGGGCCCTAAGACTGAATGCAAGATAAGAATAACTTATAGGAGTTCAAGTCTCTTGAAAAGTACCACTGCAGTGCATTACTCCTTACTGCAAAGGCTTTACTTACTCTTTAAAAACTAGAAAAGCAGGGAGCCAGTAATACCTGGAAACAATGAATGGCATCAGGGAGAAAATGGCCACTATGACTGAATGAAGCCCGGAATTGCTCATTCCTCTGATAAGCATATTCTCATGATAACATAGTAACTGGAAAACAGTGAAGAGGCTTATCTCACTGAAAAAAAGGCAAACCTGTCAAAGTTTAGAAAATTCACACATCCAGGAGGCATCATCTAAGAATGCTCAATCTACACAAAAATGAGGCTCCAGAGGCGGGGCCAGGATGGTGGAGTAGTCAGATGCTTCCTGTGGTCCCTCTTACAACAAGTATGCCAAAAAACAAGTGAATCAATTATATATGACTATCTAGGAGCCCTGTAACATAAATGGCAAAGTTGAGGAAACAGA
Organism: Dugong dugon; assembly: GCA_030035585.1. Lineage (NCBI taxonomy): Eukaryota > Metazoa > Chordata > Mammalia > Sirenia > Dugongidae > Dugong > Dugong dugon. The sequence continues at coordinate 12,764,325 of CM057472.1, read as the reverse complement.
CTGAGTGGCAGGGGGAGGGCCAGACCTGAGTGGGTGGGAGTCGGCACCCTTCAGGCCAGATACGCTGGCTGCCCACCGAGGCAAGCAATGGCGCTCGGGAGGCGTTTTCCACATAGGGAGAAACTGAGGGCAAAGAGTCTCCTTGGGCCTCCAGAACTAGTGAAAAGCAGTGCTCAATAGGCAAAAGATAAGTACGTGCATCTGGCCTACCACGCAGATCAAAAAACACCCTCTTTGGGAAAAACCTCTCTCCCCCCTACCTGCCCCCTTCCCCCTGTGCACCTGGTCCCAGGCTGGCTTCAGTGACTGGCCAGTCCCATGGGCCAGAAGTAGGACACATCACAAGTCCTCAGTGATTCTCACGGCCTTGGAGAGGGAACAAATTAACAAAAAGGAAAAAATAATCTGCCAGCTCCCTTAAGCTGGGAACTCAGGGTAAGGCAGAGCTCCTTTTCCTAGGCATTGGCATGAGGGGTCCATGGACTTTGAGTGCCTTTCACCCTGCACAGACTCATGTGGGCACATTTCAACAGTGTAGGCCCTCACTACCACAGTACAACAAGGTATATACCTGAAGCCTAATTTCAACTGTATCAGATATATGATGAAATGACAGGTAGGAGACATTTGACAATGCTCTGCCCATTAAGCAGGGTCCTCACCTATCCACATCAGGGGCCTGAAGACTGGTGGCTCTACCCATGCCACCTGCAACAGGGGTCCAAGAATAAGTGGTGCCTCCCAGTCCTTACAGCCAACAAGATTGGGGTGCTTACAGTCTGGCTGCAAAACCCACCCACCTACATGCTTTAGACAACAGGGACACTTTCTTCCCGGACACTCAGGGGCAGCCATCAGCCCACTGCCTTGCTCAGCATGTGACTCCCTTCTGCAGCCAGATACCTGTGCCTACACCAATCACCCCTGCCGGTTGAGGACCGTAGGTGAGAGTCTACACCACACACTTGGTGACCGACTACCTGGACATCTGAGCTGAATCCATACAAGAAAAGTAAACAGACTCCTGGACTCAAATAACTAGAAACACATCTAATCACCTATTAGAGCTTCAAACATGCCAATAATCACACTAGCTCACATGAGCAACCTATTTGGGCATATCCAAACAAAACAAAACAAGAAGCTACGACAAAGTAAGTAAACATAAAATAAAAAAATAACTTATCGATGGCTCGAAGACAACAGTCAATATGAAACAACATAGAGCGGCAGAACATAATGGCTTCAGCAAGCTCCCAAAATAAAAAATACAGAAATTTTCCAGAAAAAGAGAACATCTTGGAATTACCAGAGGTAGAATACAAACGTTAATATATAGAATTCTTCAACAGATCAGGAAGGAGATCATGCAAAACACAGACGAAGCAATAGAGGAACTTAAGAAGATTAGAGAAGAGCATTATGACAAATTTAAAAGGCTGCAAAAATACACAGACAGACAGCAATCAGAAATCCAGAACATTAACAATAAAATTTCAGAATCAGACAACTCAACAGAAAGTCACAGGAACAGAATTGAGGCAATGGAAGGCAGAATCAGTGAGACTGAAGATAAAGCACTTGACATGAACTTATTTCAGGAAAAACCAGATAAAAGGATTTAAAAAAATGAAGAAACCCTAAGAATTATGTGGGACTCTATCAAGAGGAATAACCTACGAGTGACTAGAGCACCAGAATGGGGGGTAACAGAAAATACAGAGAGAATTGTTAAAGATTTGTTGGCAGAAAACTTCCCTGATATCATGAAAGATGAGAAGATATCTATCCAAGATGCTCACTGAACCCCATACAAGGTAGATCCCAAAAGAAAGTAACCAAGACATACTACAATCAAACTTGCTAAAACCAAAAACAGAATTTTAAGAGCAACTAGGGATAAACGAAAAGTCACCTACAAAGGACAGTCAGTAACAATAAGCTTGGACTACTCAGCAGAAACCATGCAGGCAAGAAGGCAATGGGATGACACACATAAAGCCTTGAAAAACAAAAATTGCCAGCCAAGAATTATATATCCAGCAAAAGTGTCTCTCAAATATGATGGCGAAATTAGAGCATTTCCAGATAAACAGAAGTTTAGGGAATTTGCAAAAACAAAACCAAAATTACAAGAAATACTAAAGGGAGTCCTAGGATTAAAAAATCAATAACATCAGATAACAACCCAAGACTAGAACATAGGACAGAGCAACTAGATATCAACCCAGATAGGGAAGTCAGAAAAATAAGTCAAAGATAAAATGCTGAAAATAGGGAAAAACAGACATCAATATGTAAAAGATGACAACATTGAAACAAAAAAGAGGGACTAAAACGTGCACAGAACTTTCATATGGAGAATAAGTCAAGGCGATATAAAGAAATAAAGAGTGGTTTAAACTTAGAAAGGGGTAAATATTAAGGTAATCACAAAGGAAACTAAGAGCAACAAAGGAAACTGAGACTTCGCAAACACAAAAACAACAATGAAAAAGATGAAAAGAAAATAAAGAAAAAGTCTCAGCACAGAAAACTAAGTGGAACAAAAAAACTGACAACAAAAAAATACATAAAAATGACAGCACTGAACTCATACCTATCAATTACGCTGAATGTAAATAGACTAAATACGCTAATAAAGAGACAGAAAGCGGCAGAAGGAATGAAAAAACACCATCCATCTATATGCTGCCTAGAAGACACACACCTTAAAGACACAAACAAACTAAAACTCAAACGATGGAGAAAAATATATCAAGCAAACACCACTCAAAAAAGAGCACGAGTGGCAATATTAATCTCTGACAAAATAGACTTTAAAGTAAAATCCACCACAAAGGATAAGGAACGACACTATATAATGATTAAAGGGTCAATATAACAGAAGAATATAACCATGATAAACACTTAGGCACCCAATGACAGGGCTCTAAAATAGATAATACAAACTCTAACAGCTCTGAAAAGATAGACAACTCCACAATAATAGTAGGAGACTTCAACACATCACTTCACGTGAAGGACAGAACATCCAAAAAGAAGCTCAAAAAAGACATGGTAGACCCAAATGCCTGTCGTGGATTGAATTGTGTCCCCAAAAATATCTGTCAACTTGGCTGGGTCACAATTCTCAGTATTGTGTGATTGTGTACCATTTTGTAATCTGATGTGATTTTCTTATGTGTTGTAAATTCAATCACTATGATGTAATAAGATGGATTAGCAACAGTTATACTAATGAGGTACACAAGATTGGATACTGTCTTAAACCAATCTCTCTTGAGACACAAGAAAGAGAAGCGAGCAGAGACACATGGGAACCTAATACCACCAAGAAAGAAACACTGGGAGCAGAGTGCGTCCTTTGGTCCCGAGGTTTCTGTGCAGAGAAGCTCCTAGTCCGGAGGAAGACTCATGATGACAAGGACCTTCCTCCAGAGCCTGCAGAGAGAGAAAGCATTCCCCTGGAGCTGACAGCCTACTGGGCTGTGAGACAATAAACTTCTCGTTGTTAAAGCCGTCCACTTGTGGTATTTCTGTTAGAGCAGCACTAGATGCCTAAGACAATGCCAGAATCAACCAACTTGATGTCACAGACATACTGAACACTCCACCCAACAGCAGTCAGGTATACTTTTTTTCCCAATGCACATGGAACATTCTCTAGAATAGACCACATATTAGGCCATAAAGCAAGCCTTAACACAGTCCAAAGCATCAAAATATTACAAAACATCTTTTCTGATCATAAAGTCATAAAAGTAGAAATCAACAACAGAAAAAGAAAGGAAAAAAAATCAAGCACATGGAAACTGAACGACACCTTGCTCAGAAACTACTGGGTTATAGAAGAAATTAAGGATGGAATAAAGAAATTCACAAAATCAAATGAGAACAAAAACACACCCTACCATAACCTTTGGGACACAGCAAAAGCAGTGCTCAGAAGTCATTTTACAGCAATAAATGCACACGTCCAAAAACAAGAAAGGGCTAAAATCGAAACATTAATCTTACAACTAGAACAAGTAGAAAGAGAGCAGCAAAAGAAGCCCTGGGGCGCCAGAGAAAGGAAATAATAAGAATTAGAGCAGAATTAAATGAAATAGAGAATAGAAAAACAATTGAAAGCGTTAACAAGACCAAAAGCTGCTTCTTTGAAAAGATCAACAAAACTGATAAACCACTGGCCAAACCGACAAAAGAAACACAGGTGAGGAAGCAAATAACCCATATAAGAAATGAAATGGGTGATATCACAACAGACCCAACTGAAATTAAAAGAATCATAAGAGAATACTATGAAAAACTGTACTCTTAACAAAATTGAAAACATAAGAGGAAATGGACAAATTTCTAGAAACTCACTACCTACCCAAACTAACACAAACAGAGTTAGAATAACTAAATAAACCTATAATAAAAGAGGAGAATGAAAAGCAAATTAAATAACTCGCAACAAAAAAAAAAAAGCCCTGGCCCGGAGAGCTTCACTGGAGAATTCTACCAAACGTTCAGAAAGGAGATAACACCACTACTACTACAAGTATTTCAGAATATAGAAAAGGATGGAATATTCCCAAACTCATTCTACGAAGCCCGATAAGCCTGATACCAAAATCAGGTAAAGACACCACAAAAAAAGAAAATTACAGACCAATATCTCTCATGAACATTTACGCAAAAATACTCAACAAAATTCTAGCCAATAGAATTCAACAACATATCAAAAAAATAATTCACCATTACCAAGTGAGATTTATACTACGTACGCAGAGATGGTTCAACATTAGAAAAAAAGTCAATGTAATCCATGACATAAATAAAACAAAAGACAAGAACCACATGATCTTATCAACTGATGGAGAAAAGACATTTAACAAAGTCCAACACCCATTCATGATAAAAACTCAGCAAAACAGGAATAGAAAGGAAATTCCTCAACATAATTAAGGGCATTTATACAAATCAACAGCCAACATCATCCTAAATGGATCTGAAACCATTCCCCTTGCGAACAGGAATCAGACAAGGATGCCCTTTATCACCACTCTTATTCAACACCGTGCTTGAGGTCCTAGCCAGAGCAATTAGGCTAGAAAAAGAAATAAAGGGCATTGAAATTGGTAAGGAAGAACTAAAAGTATCTCTTTTGCAGATGATCTTACAAACAGAAAATCCCAAAGACTCCACAAGAAAACTACTGGAACTAACGGAAGATTTCAGGAAAGTATCAGGATACAAGAGAAACATACGAAAATAAGTTGGATTCCTATACACCAACAAGGAGAACTTCCAACAGAAAATCACCAAATCAATACCATTTACAATAGCCCCCAAGAAAATACAATACTTAGGAATAAATCTAACCAGAGATGTAAAAGACCTATACAATGAAAACTACAAGACACTACTGCAAGAAAGCAAAACAGACCTGCGTTAAGTGGAAAACCATACCTTGCTGATGGATAAGACTCAACATAGTGAAAATGTGAATTCTACCCAAAGCGATCTACAAATACAATGCAATCCCAATCCAAATTCCAATAGCATTTTTTAAGGAGACGGAGAAACAAATCACCAACTTCATATGGGAGGGGAAGAGGCCCCGGACAAGTAAAGCATTACTGAAGAAGAACAACAAAGTGAGAGGCCTCACACTACCTGTTGTTAGAACCTGTTATACAACCACGGTAGTCAAAACAGCCTGGTACTGGTACAACAACAGATACACAGACCAATGGAACAGAGCTGAGAATCCAGATGTAAATTCATCCACGTAAGAGGAGCTGATATTTGACAAAGGCCCAAAGTCTGTTAATTGGGGAAAAGACAGTCTCTTTAACAATCGGTGCTGGCATAACTGGATATCTAACTGCAAAAAAATGAAGCAAGACCCATACCTCATACCATGCACAAAAACTTACTCAAAATGGATCAAAGACCTCAATATAAAATCTAATACAATAAAGATCATAGAAGAAAAAATACGGACAACACTAGGATTCCTAATACATGGCATAAACAGAATACAAAGCATTACTAACAATGTACAAACACCAGAAGAGAAACTAGATAACTGGGAGCTCTGAAAAATCAAACACTTATGCTTATCAAAAGACTTCACCAAAAAGAGTAAAAAGACAACCTACAGACTGGGAAAAAATTTTTGGCTATGACAAATCTGATCAGCGTCTCATCCCTAAAACCTACAAGATACTGCAAAACCTCAACAACAAAAAGACAAATAACCCAATTAAAAAATGGGCAAAGGATATGAACAGACACTTCACCAAAGAAGACATTCAGGTGGCTAACAGATACATGAGGAAATGCTGACGATCATTAGCCATTAGAGAAATGTAAATCAAAACCACAATGAGATACCATCTCACCCCAACAAGGCTAGCAGTAATCCAAAAAACACAAAATAATAAATGTTGGAGAGGTTGTGGAGAGACTGGAACACTTACACATTGCTGGTGGGAATGTAAAATGGTACAACAACTTTGAAAATCGGTTTGGCGCTTCTTTAAAAAGCTAGAAATAGAAGTACCATACGATCCAGCAATGCCACTCCTTGGAATACATCCTAGAGAAAGAAGACCGGTCACACAAATAAATATACGCATACCCATGTTCATGGCAGCACTGTTTATAGTAGCAAAAAGATGGAAACACCTCGGTGCCCATCAACGGATGAATGTAAAAACAAACTATGGTATATTCATACAATGGAATACTACACAACGATAAAGAACAATGATGAATCTGTGAAACATCTCATAACATGGATGAATCTGGTAGACATTATGCTGAGCGAAATTAGTCAGATGTAAAAAGATAATATTGTATGAGACCACTATTATAAGAACCCAAGAAAAGGTTTAAACACAGAAGAAAACATTCTTTGATGGTTACAAGGGTGGGGAGGGAGGGAGACAGGTATTCACTAACTAGATAGTAGATAAAAATTATCTTAGGTGAAGGGAAGGGCAACACACAATATAGGGAAAGTTAGCACAACTGGACTAAACCAAACACTTCGAGGGACACAGTAGCAGGGGCGGGGATCTGGAGACCATGGTTTCAGGGGACATCTAGGTGAACTGGCATAACAAAGTTTATTAAGAAAATGTTATACATCCCACTTTGATGAGTGGCATCTGGGGTCTTAAAAGCTAGTGAGCAGCCATCTAAGATGCATCAATTGGTCCCAACCTACTTGGAGCAAAGGAGAATGAAGAACACCAAAGACACAGGGAAAATATTAGTCCAAGACACAGAAAGGGCCACATAAACCACAGGCTCCATCAGCCTGAGACCAGAACTAGACGGTGCCCAGTTACCACCAATGACTGCCCTGACAGGGAACACAACTGAGAGTGCCTGACAAAGCAGAAGAAAAGTTGGGTGCAGTATTCAAATTCACGTAAAAAGACCAGACTTACTGGTCTGACCGAGACCGGAGGAACCCCGGAATACATGGCCCCCAGACTCTCTGTCAGCCCAGAACTGAAACAATTCCCAAAGTCAACTCTTCAGGCAAAAATTAGACTGGACTATAAGACATAAAATGATACTCATGAAGAGGAGAGATGAGAAGGCAGAGAGGGTCAGGAGCTGGTTGAATGGACACAGGAAATCGGGGTGGAAAAGAGGAGTGTGCTGTCACAGTATAGGGAGAGCAACTACGGTCACATAACAACATGTGTATAATTTTTGTAAGAAAAACTAACTTGAATTGTAAACTTTCATTTAAAGCACGCTTTAAAAAAAAAAATGAGGCTCTAACACAAGGTTCTTTAGTTTCACACATTTCAAAAGGCTCCCATCTTGAGGCTAAACATGTTAAAATCAGGCTATCTCCTTCTCAAAGAACTCCAGAGGCATAAAAAGTGGTTGGAATACCTTATGTCCCACAAGTCAGCAAAGGGTTAAATGTTTGTTAGGATTCTCCAGGCGAGTCACCTGGGCCTGGAGTTTTCTATATTGGCAGTTTTTACTACAGTTTCAATTTCTTTAAGAAATAAACAATACCAAATCTACACAAACTTTTCCAGAAAACAGAAGGGAACACCTCCAAACACTTTCCATTTTATAAGGCCAGCATTACCCTGATACCAAAACCAGACTAAGACAATATATATGAATTGTGCCAAGTAAAGGTCAGAAATTGCCTATATAACATATAGAATAACCTAGTTTTATTATATAAGCTTAAAATATAATGGAAGAAAAAAAAAAACCCCAAAGGAAACCCACCGCCATCGAGTCGATTCTGACCCATAGCAACCCTACAGATCAGAGCAGAACTGCCCCATAGAGTTCCTAAGAGCGCCTGTTGGATTCGAACTGCTGACCCTTTGGTTAGCAGCCAAAGCTCTTAACTGCTATGCCACCAGGGTTTCCAAAACATAAAGGAAAAAGTTTTATACACATATACGCAACCCTAGCTTAGTAATTCTATTATTTCTATTAGAATTTAACACAGCCTCTAGGTTCTTTTGAGCTCGTTTACTAAAAAAGTTGTTTTCCTTAGTATCAGTAATAACAGAATAAAGATTGGGAAATAAATACTCTTAGGAAATAGATCAATTACTAATGAATGAAAATGATACAATTAAGTAGATTACATCACAAAACATAGCAATGGAAACAACAACATTTTCAGACTAAGAATTCATGACATTGAAAGGGTATATAAGGAGTCATTATTGACTTGAGGGCAAACAATAACAACAACTGAATCATTTCCATGTTTTCAAAGTTTGAATCAGATCTTATTTCAGGAATATAAAAAGCTAATTGCCCAGCAATCTGAAACTGACCAAAGCCGTTTGCTTTCTACTTACCTGCAGCCCAGCTAAAATGTAAGATGAGGGGTGGGAGGTGGGGTAGGGCATGAGTCTCTTCCAAATGCTCATTATAAAGTACCTTAACTCTGCAAGTTTCTCTACCACCTCCGAATTTCACTTTGACTTGACACCTCAAATGCAACTTATCCAAAGCTGAATTCATTTTTCCCATCCCACTTCATTCCCAAACCTGCTCTTTCTACTATATTTTTCCTACTCTACTTTAATCACAGTTAATGCTTTCATCATCTACCAAGTCCATCTAGCCAGAAACTTAGAAGCCACCTTAAACATCCTAGTCATTCTTCCTCCTTTTATCCCACTACAGTCCATCATCAAACCCTGATGATTTTACCTCTAAAGTATTTCTCAAGCTCTTATCCCCTTTCAATCCATCCTCCACAATGCACAAATCTGACTGTTCCTCCCACCAGAATTTCTATCACCTTCAAAATAAAAACCAAACTCTCTGGCATTGTAAACTAAATCCTAAAAGACATCTCTCTCCAGTCTTTTTACACTGCTATTTGCTGCCTCACTCTTTGCACTCCCGTAATAGTTTCCTGCCCACACTATGCTTATCAAGTTTCTGCTCTTCTCTTTACCTCAAACGTTTTTTCTTTCTTCAACTAATTCTTATCCTCATCCTTTAAAACTCAGCTCAAATATCATGTACCCCAACAAGTTAAATAACCACCACCACCTCCTCAAGCCTGTGTAAACCCTGTGATTATCTCTACTTTAGCTCTTAAAACAAATCATATTGAAATAATCTGTTTATGTATCTTTATTTGCACTAAACTGTAAGAGTAGTCTTGAAGGTTCTGATCTATAACTCCAGTACCCTGGCACACAGGATAACTGAATCTTTAAACTGAATCAAAATTTTTCTCATTTCTCTCAAAGAGACAAAGAATAGGGAAGAAACTACGTCACTGAAACACAAACAATTCTCACTGCAGTAATCAATTCCTGTTCATAAAAAGGGGCCCAAAAAACGTTCCTTCCTCATAAGATTTTCATCATCAGTGGTTAGTGACGATGACTGAATATGATGAACATGTTTAGTATCACTGAAATGTGTATATGAGGACTGTTGAAACGACAAAGGTTTTGTTACCTATATATTTACCACAATTAAAAAAGAAAAAAAAAAGATTTCTATCCTCTTCACAAAACCTTGATCCCAAGCAATATCTAAGGCAAACAATTAGGGCTGCAAATTTTCTTGTGTTAACAAGATCATAACAATGATACAAATTATCACTTGATAATTTGGTATTGAGGTCCTGAGTGCACGAGTTTCTATCAAAACGTGAAGAGAAAATAGCACATTGTGTATCAAGAATTCTTAATAAATTACCTAGGACTAACCTAATGTGCTCTCTTTCAGACAAATGTCTGCTAAATAAAGGTAAGAAATGATAAAGACTGATGCGCCTCAAATGAAGAGGAAAACAAAAGTGGGTACGAAATATTAAGAAAATTAAAAACGATCACAAATCAAACTTCAAAGGCAAAAAAGTCCAGGTTCTCCCGTAAAATTTAGGTATACATAAATTATAAATTGGAAGGTTCTAGAGTAGGCTGCTGAGGGAGTTAACAGAGGAATGACCTCAAGACTAGGAGTGAGAAACTCAGGTAAGAGTCTTAAATCTATCCTTAGTTAGCTGTATGACAATGATTAGGTGATGCAATCATTCTATTAGTTCCTTTTCTCAATGGTAAAAAACAGTTACTGGACATCAATTCTGTGCATCACTACATGTAAATCTTACCTAAAATAAATAAATAATGAGCTGTCAAAACGGCAGACAAGTCATGAATTGATCTAAGCTGTTTTCATCCCCCATAACATACAAATCCTGAAGCATCCTGCTTACAACAAACTTACATGTTAAGTCTTCAGAATCTTTCATCATTAATAAAATAAAGATGTTATTGCACTAGATAACCCTTTTGGTCCCCTCTAGCTTTAAAATTCTGTGGTTCTATTAACTTATACTCTACCTTACAAATGGAATCACTACTCAATTTATACTAAAACTTATATTCATGAAAGAAAAAGTTAAGTCATTGCCTTAGCTGACACCAAAGGACATTTTCAAAAGTAGCAGCGTCTATTTTCACTGCATCTATATTTCTAGCTTGACTAATGTGGAATCAACAGCTTTAGGTATTGCAATTGTCCATTTTTACTCTCCACTACTTCCCTATGTTTTCATTAAATGACTCCAGAGAAGGAAGAGATTTCTCCGCCCCTCCCACCTATCATCTAATAAAAGTAAAAAGTCAACAAGGGCAGAAGGAATCAGTTGAGGATTATTATATAAAGCATTAACTCCAAGACAAGGAGATTCTTTTCATCCTCTCCCCACCAAAATGTGTGAAAAAAATAGGCAGTCTTTCTGGGTCATTATTACTTATGATGTACCATTTTCTCTATTTTTATTAACTAATATTGTACGATTTTTTAGAGACAACTAAATATAATAAATGATCAAAAACATAAGTCAAAATACAAGGATTATAAATATATATATACAGGGATTATGCAAAAAATTAAAAAGTTGCTGAGTTAGGTGGATAAAATTATGGAGGTTTTTCCTCCTTAACAGTTTTCTTCATTGCCAACACAACTAGATGGTGCCCGGCTACCACCACCGACTGCTCTGACAGGGATTACAATAGAAGGTCCTGGACAGAGCTGGAGAAAAATGTAGAACAAAATTCTAACTCACAAAATAAGACCAGACTTGCTGGTCTGACAGAGACTGGGGAAACCCCAAGAGTACGGCCCCTGGATACCCTTTTAACTCAGTACTGATGTCACTCCTGAGGTTCACCCTTCAGCCAAAGATTAGACAGGCCCATGAAACAAAATGAGACTAAATGGGCACACCGGCTCAGGGGCAGGGACCAGAAGGCAGGAGAGGACAGGAAAGCTGGTAATGGGGAACTCAAGGTCGAGAGAGGGAGAATGTTGACATGTTGTGGGGTTGGCAACCAACATTACAAAACAAGTGTATTAATTGTTTAATGAGAAACTAATTTGCTCTGTAAACCTTCATCTAAAGTACAATAAAAAATTAAAAAGGCAGACAATTCTCAAAACAAACAATACAAACAGCCAACAAACAATTTTTAACTCAACTGCAGATTTGGAAATGGATAGTAGTGACGTTAGCACATCATGAACGTAACCAATGTCACTGAACTGTTCATGTAAAAAATGCTGAATTGGTAAGTGTTTTGCTATATATACTTTTACTACAACAAAGCAATTTAAAAAAAAAAGTTTTCTTCATGAACAAAAAAAGAATGCTTTTTCTAAACAATAATCAATTAATTTTCTCTGTAAAAAACAAAATGATATGTGGATTGCTGGGTTATTGATGACTAAAAAGGTTTTTGAAAATATATAAACTGATTCGTAAAAGATGGCATTATTATGTTTGTTAATCACTGAAAATATCTGTATCAAAGCAGTCATTCAGATATATGTCTTAAAATGCTGCCATTAGCACACCAACTTAAATCCTGTATATTCTTAGTAGAAAGACCATTAGGGCAAAACCAGTATTTGTTATGGACAGAATGAGAATACTTATTTCTTTAACCTAAGCTTTAAAAGAACAATAATTTGGAGACTTTTCTTAACTGCCTTCCCTAAATACGATTTAAGAATCTTATAACAAGAACATTCTATTTCATATAAGAAAATTTATACCAATAAAATTTTATAACACAATGTGCTATTTTATCAAGAATACAGATTATGAATTCCTAAGAACTGAGAGTACCACAGTTAATTTCTTTTTCTCAACAAGCTCCTAGAAAATGTGACACTCTCAGGCTATCATTTCTCATCATACTACTATCCTTTCTATGGACTGTTCCAACACTTTTTAAAAAATTTGCTAGGGCCACCTGTATACGAACAAGTTACAATGTACTTATTGGGTACATTAACAAAGAAATTGTAAAGACTAAAAAAGTGAACTTAACTTCAGCACAGTTTTCCTAAGCGTGGGCAAGAGAAGAGATGTAAGTACTTATGTATATGTCTTTTGCTAAAAATTTCTATTTAAAGGAAATTAATATTATATTAAGCTTATTCTCAGGCTAGTAGAAATCCAGAACCCTCAGAACACATGGATTTAATAATAAAATAATCAGTGAGATGTTAACAAAGAAGAAGAATAGTTATTAACTAAAACTCTTCAAAATCATTAAGTAAAACTCATAGCCTCTGTCCAAAATTGCACTGAGCATCTGAAATAATTTCCCACTATTTTTAACACTACCTACAAAGGAAAAACTAATCCGTATGATTGGGATAAACTACATGGGAGACAGGAGAAGAGAAAAACAAGGTTTTTGAAGAGCAAATTAATTTAAATTACAGTAAAACATGCGAAAGCTGGAACCTGTGTAAGGCAGAAACCTGTCAGAGACGGAAAGATAAAATATTTTCCACTAAAACTAGTGATAGAAAAGCGGTAAGACTGCATCCTGTCAAAAGAGGAAAACTTGCAAGACCTGGAAAAACAAGACAGTCCCGCTGAGTTCCGGCTCTCAAAGGTTTCACTGCTGTAATACTCAAAGATTTGGTTTAATCATAATTCTTTAACAGAAGGTCTTCTTGTTCGCTCCTACTACTAAAAAAAAAAAAAAAAATACATTCCCAATAGGGGAAAATGCATAATGATCATCTGAAACGTAATTGTGGATATTTTTTATCTGTACACAAGAAAATTAAAGGATTATATAATTATCTAATTTAACAAAATATATCAAAGCAGGTACGTGTAAGGTCAGTTATTTGCAACTTAACAGGATAATCACACATATTTGGGGAATACTAGGAAGAAAGCAATTATTACTAAAGCAAATAATCATAGTTTTTCTCAACTAAAAAGATATACCCATACCCTGGATATTTTTGTTTAACAAGTAATTACACCTGTCTTAATAAAACATACTTTTAAAATTCCTATTTAAAGATTAACTGGTCAACACGAATAACTTAAAATATGATGTTATGCTGCTAACAGGGACTTAATCTTCCTCTTATTTATTTTTAGCAACTTCCCTGCTTTTTTAGTCTCCAATTTCTCAATGTATTTAGTCCAAGGGAAAAAAAATTCTTCCAAAACTATACAAGCTGTTATAACTAAATTTTAATCCCAAATATTTCTCAAAGTGTCTTCTACTAGTACACTATTTTGTTTCTTTAACCAAGGCAGTAAATCATTTCCTAGTCCGAAAAATTATTATAAATCCAAAAACCAAATCCATTGCCATCAAGTTGATTCCAACTCAGAGTGACCCTAAAGGACTGAGTAGAACTGCCTCATAGGGTTTCCAAGGCTGTAAATCTTTATGAAAGCATAGAGTGGCTAGTGGTTTCAAACTGCTGACTTCTCGGTTATCAGGTGAGCACTTAACCACTGTGCCACGAGGGCTTCTTAAAAAAATCATTATAGTTATTATGAAAGCCTTACTGCTAGAACCCCAAGTGGAAGTATTAATGATGATCCATGTTTAATCTAGATACACTCCCTTTTCTTCAATCTCTCTAAATTAATACACAAGCCTGTGTATACCATAAAATATGGGGTCTCTAATACAGTCAACAGGAGCCCTGGTGGTGCAGTGGTTAAGAGTTTGCCTGATAACCAAAATGTTGACATTCAAATTCACCAACTGCTCTTTGGAAACCCTATGAGGGCAGTTCTACTCTGTCCTATGGGGTCGCTATGAGTCGTAATAGACTCAACAGCAACAAGTAATACAGTCAACAGGAACCCTGGTGGCGCAGTGGTTAAGCGCTTGGCTGCTAACAGAAAGGGGGGCAGTTCAAGCCCACCAGCATCTGCACGGGAGAAAGATGTGGCAGTCAGCTTCTGTAAAAATTACAGCCTTAGAAACCCTATGGGACAGTTCTACAGGGTTGCTATGAGTTGGAATCTATGGCAGTGGGTTTGGTTTTAATACAGTCAACTGGCTTACTGTGAACTTAAAGTTAAAAGCCTTTTTCTGTAAATATTTTACAACGCCTTTTTTTTTAAAAAGAAAAAAGAAAAAGGGATTTTAGTGTTTCCTATTATTCTTTTAAAAATACCATACCAACTGAGAGGCACAGAAATCAGGTAAACAAACCCATATTCACTGTCGACGAGTCGATTCTGACCCATAGCAACCCTATAGGACAGGGAAGAGCTTGCTCCATAGGGTTTCCAAGGCTGTAATCTTTTCAAAGCAGACTGCCACATCTTTCTCCCACACAACAGGCAGTGGGTTCAAACAACCAACCTTCTGGTTAGCAGCTTAACCACTGCACCACCAGGGTTCCTTAAACAAACAAAAGGGTTGGCCAAACTATAAACCATATTTGTTCTTAACGTCCTACAACTCTTCTTGGAACCACACTCAAATCCCACCCCTCATTACTGCCAGATTCACAAGATTCCCAAAGGACCCAAAGAGGCCCAAGCTTCTCACTATGACTCTCCCCCACCATGTCTGTCTTGCCTAGGCAGTGCCCCTATATTCTACATCTCTCCTATGGTTCACTGCCTCTAAACCCTCTCCAGTTTGTGGTATCAGCAAGTTGATTTGATAAACTAAGCTGTGCTAATGTTATCAATAAAAGACAGCAGGTTAAAGTTTCTCTTCCAGAAAATGTGTGAATTTTTTTTTTTTTATTGCGGGAGGTATATACGTAACACAACATTTGCTGTGTCAACATTTTTCACGTATATAAGTGACACTAATTATGTTCATCATGCTGTGCAACCATCACCACTATCCGTTTCCAAATTGTGATTTTAAACCATATTGGACATTTCAGAAGGAATTCCGTTAACACCCAGGAGTTGATACAAATAAAGTTAGGCTTTGGCAAGTCTCAACTTAAACCAACCACCTGGTTTACCTACCTGTAATGTAGGTCCAATTACAATTTAAAACAGTTTAAACTAGAATTTAATGTCATTATTCAACCAGTAGCAAACATATGTCTGGTTTAAAATATATGTCTCAGGGTAAATGTCAAGTAAGTTGGAAACCAAAGCTGCAACTGTATGGTTCTAACATAGCTTCCATATCTGTTAAATCTCCGCATCTTCAAAATAGAGCAAAAGATCCCCTGTGGTCAATCCAGTTAATACCATGTAACTTTTTAACCTAACAGAAAAATCATTTAGAGCACTGCACAAGAGGTTCTCTGAACATATTTAATACATGTAACTTAAAGTGTCATTTCTACTTTATGCTTTCACAATTAACTTGGTGAACAGCATATATAATTAGGTATTACTTATTTCAAATTCTGGCAAACTACTTTATTATCTCATTAATCCAAATCACAGTCTGCTAAAACTGAGATAATTTAGTACCATTTTACTCAATCTGTAATTAATTCTCTAGTTACGAGACTAGAGTCTACTACGTAATTTCTAAACAACAGGTCCAAGTTTCTTTAACCAGCATTAGAAGGATCCTGTTATATAATAATCTTGGGAAAAAACCTCTTGACCAGAAACCACAAACTTAGGATCAGCTAGATGAATTAAGGAAAACAAAACTCCCCCAATTCTTAATTTCTTAACAGTGGAAAAAGAATAACATTACTGACTCAAATGAACTGCCCAAGAAACACTGTGTAGAATGGAATACTGTAAAACAGATCAATCTTTTCTTGGTATTTCTATACAATTCGATTGGAACTTCCATCTGCAATATCACAAAGATTAAGGACCAGACCACTTACAGCTTTTACGTTCTTTCAAACCATACTTAGATGCGTGTTACAGAGACCAGGTACTGAATAAATGTAGTACTCAACGATTTGAGAGGATAGCTGAAGACATAATCTACAATGCTCACAAGGCTACCTCTAAATAAAATTTCATTAAAAACATAAATGCCTGATCAACTACCCAAAAAGCACTCTGAAATACAGATAAAGCCTACACAAGGTCAAAAATTCATTTTAGATCCCTATA
This sequence comes from Dugong dugon, assembly GCA_030035585.1. Taxonomy (NCBI): domain Eukaryota; kingdom Metazoa; phylum Chordata; class Mammalia; order Sirenia; family Dugongidae; genus Dugong; species Dugong dugon. The sequence goes on along the minus strand of CM057472.1, from coordinate 12,747,452 downwards.
AGTCACATATTTGGCCCCATTTTTCAAATAAATTGACTCAGCAAGTATCCAACATGCCGTCACCTCCGTTTCCTACCTCCAATCTACTGGTTCTAAAAGCATGAAGTTCAATTCAATCCTAAAAGACTCCTTCACATACTACATTTTGTCTTGACTTTCTTTATGACCTTGGGCAAAGTCCATCAAATGAGAACTATAATGATTTTTGTGTATTCCTATTATTGAAATTTAATCCTAATATCCTAACAGTAGTGAAGTTCTCTAAGCTGATCCTAGAGAGCAGAAAGCTTTTGAGTAATAAACATCAACTAATGTTTTTCATGAACCACACACATTTTTGAAACTTAATTTGATTAGGTAAAAAACCACAAAGGCTCCAAAATGCAAAAAAATTGAAAAACAAATTCTGAAGAACAAGACTGGTCTGCTATATATATATATATATATGAATATATTATATATATATGCTATATATATATATTATATATATATGAAGAAAATTAGCTTTAACTTGCCATTTCCTTGCTTTTATAAGGACAGCACCTGGACCACAAACCAAATTTTAAAACTTGACAAAGAATGAGGAGAACGGAATATAAGCAATCTACAATCGGAAAATTATACAGATAAGTCTATCACTTCCAGTCACTAATTTGTATACCCATGATGGGCAGTAATCTTGGTAATGCTTTATTAGCATTAGAAAAATAAATTCCTGCCTTGGAGGAACATCTATTAAGTACGTTTCATTTCAGGATCTTAGGACAGTTTACGAGCAGTATCTCTTTAGCCTTCCCTAAAGGACTCTAAAGTGCTTAATTAACATCATTCACACACCCAACCACCACTAGGGTGAGAAGTAAATAAACACGATTTACTTGTGTAATTATTTACCACAGAATTCTAGTCAAGAATGTAAAAGTGAACTTCCATACAGGCCCTTATTTAATAGCCAAAGAAAGCGGGGTGAACACTAAGGATAGTAAGGTTTACTTTTAATTGACCACTATCGCAACCAGAGACCTTCCACACGTTCTTTACTACCACTCTTGACCTGAAAAAGTAACAATGTCAACTCAACATTTTAACACTCCAGAAGATAAACAGAACTTAGTGAAATCCCTCCTTCCATACCCTCAAAAGGTGCTTATAAAAACTGAGATACAGACAGCAACGCCCCCCTAAAAGCATCCTAACAGAAAGAATGAAACGCCCCAAACATCAGTCGGACCACGACGGTTAGAAAAGCTGATCTTCTAACCCAACCACCCGGAGGGATCACAGGGTTTGGGACTCGGAACGTGCGATCGGGGTGGGGGTGGGTAGTAAAGTGAAATCTAACCCCAGAAATCATAACACAGGCCGCAGCCTGAGAGCTAAAGCTGGCGGGAAGTGAGCTCTCCTTCTGTTCCCAGGGGAAAGTCCAGAGAAGAGCGGCTCCACACAGTGGACGTTCGAGGCGGCAATAGTACATGCCTACCAAAGCGCGAGAGCCGCTGGAGGACCCGGTTGAGAAGGGGAGGAGATCCCGGCAGAGGGCCCTGGAAGGAGAGGACTGAGGTTGGGAGCAGGGCAGTGTCTGGACAAGGGCGATTACCTAACTGTGACGACAGAAAAGTAAGTGTCCTCAGGCTCCGGCGATGGTCCCGACTGCGCAATGTGTGGTGTCTTTCCCGCTTAGCCCGCAACAGCAACAGAACCAGATCCTTCAGCCAGTCGCCATTTCCCGCCTACCGACCTGCTGCACCGCACGGACGGGGACCCGGATGGAAAGCGGCCTCTTCGCGCAGGCGCTTTGACTTCCTCCTCCCCCTCCCGCCACAATTCCGGGTGGTGGGAGGGAAGGAATGCAGGCGGTCAGAGCGGCAAAAAAAAAAAAAAAGAACAGCTTTTGCTTCCGTGAACAGCGTTAAGAGTTCCTGCCGCCGGAAGAAACTCGAGTCTAAATTCCTGACAAAAATTGAAAACAGGGCCTTAATACCGGAGGGAGTAACAAGGACAAAACCTATCAGGATACGCAGGGGTGTGGGGGATATTTGTGCTTTAGGGGCATCCGTAGCTGGCTGTGTTGTGGTCGCAGGGAGAGTAGGGAATTAAAGCGTTGGAAGTGGAGAGGCGGGGACCCAAAGGACGGTTTTTCTCCCGCTGCTAACGGAACTGTTTAGGCGAGCAGGGAGGGGGAGCGCGCCCTGGCCCTTGAGGCGGGGCTTAGGAACGCGCGCGCCCAGGCGGCGAGGGTTTAGTTACTGGGGGCGCGCCAGGTGGGTGGAGCTGGAGTGGGATGGGGCGGGACTAACGGCTTGGCGCGTTAGAGGAGGTAAGAGTGGAGAGTAGTACCAAGGTTATAGGAAGGCGAGTCGTTCGTCTTTCATGGGTTCCCAGTGGGCCCCCGAGGGTCATCTTTATAGCTCACTGCCTAGCGGGCCCCCGAGGGTCATCTTTATAGCTCACTGCCTAGCGGGCATAGCAGTTGCTCATGGATCTGTCCTGCAAATCCAAGCTCTCTGCTCCACGCGATGTCGACGGTGGTTCTGCAGGATGAGAACTGGGATCATTCAGACAAATAGGCTCCCTCCCGCAGGCCTAGGTCAGCGGACAGTCGGTTTCACGGGCTGAAAATGAATCAATTCAGACCGTCCAGTATCAGAGTAAACCTACTGGAATATCAAAAAACCAAACCTAGTGGTTGGAAGAGCATTATCTTTCGAGTAAAACTCCGGGCTATTCTCACCACTCGATCAAGAAATACTGAAAAAGCACAATGCGTTAAGGACTACACTAGGTGCCAGGGATACAACAGAGAACACGGCAGACACAGACCCTGCCTTCCCGGAGTTCACAGTCTATTGAAGAAGAAAATTTAAATACAATGTGAGAAAATGCCTAGGAGGAGTGGAATAACAGGCGTTGTAGGAGTACATGAGGGGTGCAGGTGAGGGGGTCTGCGAAGGCTTTCTAGAAATGGCATCTAAATGAGACCTAAAGGAAGAGTTGGTGGTGAGGGAAGAGTGTCTAGGTAGAGGAATAACAGATGGAAAAGTCCAAAGACAAGATTGCGTTAGCCGCTGGGGAAGTAGTTCTGTGCGCCGGGGAGAAAAGAGTTGGGAAAAGATAGTGGCGAGAGATGAGGCTGAGAGGTAACCAGAGATATACCCTTGTGAATCTAGTTATTTTTATTTCAATGTGTGGAGCAGGTAGGTTGTCTTCTGAAAGCTTTATATACTATAGATTCATCCTGTCAGAGTTCATTTGTACTAAATCTTTCCAGTACAAGAATGCTCTGAATGAAACATTTACTGAGAGCCAGTTTATGAACAGCCACAGAATTGGTAGTCCACAAAATAAGATTTCTGAAAAGCTAATTGGAAATCAACAAATAATTACTAGTTATACAGCAGTAGAATAGAAACCAGTTATCCCCACTGATTACCATAATTGTTTGTAAATTAGGTAAAAATTGGAGATATTTCTGAAAATAAAAAGATCTAAGAAGCAGTTATTTCAAACCTTCACTCTTGTAAAGTAAAATATGCCATCTTCAAAGCACTTATTTTGGATATATTGGTTAAATAAAATATCAAAATTCCACCTGTTTCTTTTTACTTTTTTAAAATATGGCTAGTAGAAAATTTAAAATCATATAAGGGGCTCGAAGGCCCAAATGGCTTTCCTCATGGGAACGTATTAATGTCGCACTGTTTGACTGTCTTTTTGGAGCTATAGGGCCAGACACGTGGGGGAATGGAAGCTTCCAAGGTTAGCCATTATGAGAAGTGACTCCCTCCCTCATAAGTATGGAAAGTTTTTTGTTTGTTTTACAAATCTTCTTTTACCAAATTTTTTTACATGATTGCACAAATAAGAACCCAAAAAGTCACACAATTCTAAGATTTTTAAAAACAGTGGCATGAAGTATTTTAGAAATAATTTTAAAGTTACATCACATTTTCCCTGTGTATTTTGTATTCTGCATTTTCTCTCTATGGCTCAGTAGCAGTGACTGAACTTGGTCCAGTACATACATAGAGCATTTATATATTGAGTTGAGCATTTATGTACTGAGTTGCATGACTGGTTCGGGACAAGATCCTGACCATTTGCCCTGCATTAATGTAGTTTCTCTTGAGAAGAAAAAAATACAACTACTTAATTTTGACTAATTTTACAATTGCATTACCATTATATATATAACTATTATCTCTGACCAAAAAATAAAGCTACTACTTCTGTCTCCACTGTTTCCCTCTACTTCTAGCTACCACGTCTTACCTGAACTGCTCAAGAGCCTCCTAACATACAACGTGCTGCTCTTTTCCCTCTATAATTCATTCCCCATGCAGCAGCCAGAGAGATATTTTTAAAATATAAATCAGATCAGTCACTCCTACTTAAAACCCTCCAATAATTTTTTTTTTTTTAAATCACATTTAGGAATCAAATCCAAACCTTTACCATGATTTACAAGGCTGCATACCATCTGGCCCATGCCTAGTTTTTTCAGTTGGTCTTACTTGAAATTCATAACCGCAAAATCATGCCCAGAATGTTGGCACTCCCCACTCTGTAAAATAACTATAGTATATCCTTTCTCTTCAAACCTCCAACATGCTTTTCATTGTTCTCACTCACAACTAATGACTTTGCCTTTTAGTTTGAGAAAATGGGAGCAATCAGATGGGAATCTTCTCATCCCACCATCAAATATGTATCTGTATCTACTCTATTTTCTCTACTGTTGAACTACATGAAGTGTTTCTACCGTCATTCAAGGGCCTCATATTCTGAATCCTATGCCCAAATCATACAGCACTCTACTACCTATATTAGCAGTTTTTCCCTCACTTCTGGATCATATCTATCTGTATACAAACATGCTCTACTGTCCATTTTTAAATAATAATCCTCCCTTGATTCCAAGTTCCTTTTCAGCAATTGTCTCTTTACTCCTCCCATTTACAGCACAACTTTTCAAAAGTTGCTCGTACTTGCTGTCTTCACTTCCTCACCTACCGTATTTTCAACACACTAATCCAGCTTCTATTCTGTCATTCCTGCCATATCCAAAGGTCACTTCTCTGACCATAAACTACCCCCTCCCAATTTCTTGAAACACACTCTTTCCTTGGCTTCCATAAAACCAATTTACTTAGTTATTCTCCTATCTTCCTGGCTGATCCTGTTTGCGTGGTCTTGGGCAATGTCCTAGTCCCTCTTCTCTATTCTCTTTCCTCTGGGAATTAAATCCAGTCCTATGGCTTGAAATACCATCTATCTACCATTGACTATCAGATTTTTATTTTCAGCCCTTATTTTTCACATTAGTCTACTTGACACCTCTATTTGAATGTCTAATGACATCTTAACTTTAGCATAACCGAAGTACTACTCTTGATTTTTCCCATAAACCACCTCCCTCCCCCCAACCCCAATGTTCTCCAAATCAGTAAACGGAAACTTTATCCACCCAATTGCTCAACCCAAAAACCTAGAAGTCCTCCTTGGTTCTTTTACTCACATCCTACATCCAATCCATATGTCCACTTTTTTCCATCTCCACTGCTACCACCTTAATCTACCATCTCTTACCTAGATGAATGCAGTAGTTTCCCAGTTAGTCTCAGAGTTCCCACTCTTATCCCACCTCCTTCCCCCACAATCCATTCTACACACATAGCCAACATGACCCTTTAAAAAATGTAAATTGGATCATGGCACATTCCTCCTTAAGGAGGAGCCCTCCCATGGTTTTTCACTGAATATTAGAATATAAACTCCTTTTACAAGGCCTGTACTGGTATTGGAGCCCCAGTGTTGCAGTGGTTAAGTGTTTGGCTGCTAACCAAAAGGTCGGTAGTTTGAATCCACCAGGTGCTCCTTAGAAACCCTACGGGGCAGTTCTGCTCTGTCCTATAGGGTCACTATGAGTTGGAATCCACTCAAAAGCAATGGGTTTGGTTTCAGTTTTGGTACTGATATAGTTCCATATCTCTCTGGCCTCATCTTTCTCCCCCTTGCTCATTAAGCCCTAGCCACACAAGTGTAATGTTCCAGTTGACTGAAAACCTGATTATTTGGAAGCTTGGAGAGTTGGAAAAGTTGAGACCATCCTTACAGAAACTCCATTGTCCTTAGAAAATAAAATCCACACCCATTATTGAAGCCTACAAGGCCATCTACAATCAGGCCTCTGTCTAGCTCTCCAACATCTCATTCCACTATTCTCCCCCTTGTTCGCTACAGTCTAGGCACACATGCCAACCTCATTCTCATTTTAGGACCTCTGCACTTGCTACTCCTTATGTCTGGAACGTCATGCCTTCAGATCATTGTGAAACTGGTTCCTTCTTATTCACTGCTCTCTCACGGAGGCTTTCCCTGACCACCCAGTTTATAAAGTAGGCACTCTTACTAAACCACTGTTTTAGTTTCTTACCATTTATTGCTAGCTGAAATGATTTTATTTTGACAGTTTATTATCGGTCCTCATTAGAATGAAAGTTCTCTGACAGCAGGCAACTTATCTGTTTTCTTTACTACTACATGCTCAGCATTTAGAACAGTGACTGGCACTTAGTAGGTGTTCAATTAATATTTGCAGAATGACTGACCTCATCTTACCACTTTCTGCCTCAATCACTATATTCCAGCCACAAGAGTCTTCTAGCATTTCTCAAACGTAACAAACATGTTCCTGTCTTAATGCTTCTGTGCTGTTGTTCCCTTTGCCGAAAATGGCATCCCCTAGATCCCAGAATGGCTGAAGTTTCATGGCAGTCAGGTTCAGCTCAAATACCATTTCCTCAGAGAAGCCTTCTCTGCTCATGGTCACTGTAACATCACTATGTCTTATTTAATTTTTTTTTAAATTGTACTTCAGGTTAAGGCTTACAGAACAAATAGTTTCTCATGAAACAGTAGTACACATATTGTTTTATGATGCTGGTTAACAACCCCACAACATGTCAACCCTCTAACTTCTCAACCTTTTTTTTTTTTTTGGTGAAAATACACATAGCCAAAGATACACCATTTCAAAAATTTCTACACGCACAGTTCAGTGACATTGATTACTCTCTTCCAATTGTGCTGCTATTCTCACTTAAGATGAAGGCTTACAGAACAAAATAGTTTCTCATTAAACAGTTACTACACATGTTGCCCTATGACAATGGTTAACAATCTCACAACACATCAATGATATCCTTACTCAACCTTGGGTTCCCTATCACCAGCTTCCTTGTCCCCTTCTGCCTTCTGGCCCTTGTGTCTGGACTACTGTACCTCATTAGTCCCATTTGGCTTTACGGGGCTGTCCACTCCCAGGCTGAACCTCGGAGATAACTTCACCACTGAGCTAAAAGGGTGTCTGGGGGCCATACTCTTGGGGTTTCTCCAGTCTCCTTTAGGCCAGTAAATCTGGTCCTTTTTTTTGTGAGTTAGAATTATGTTCTACATCCTTCTCCAGCTGTGTCCAGAACCCTCTGTTGTGATCCTGGTCAGAGCAGTCAGTGGTGGTAGCCGGGCACCATCGAGCTGTACTGGACTCAGTCCGGTGGAGGCCTTGGTAGCTGTGGACAATCCTGTTCTCTTCATTCTCCCTTGCTCCCGAAGGGATGAGACCAGTGGAGTATCTTAGATGGCCGCTCACAGGCTTTACTATGTTTTATTTTTAAAAGCTTTTATCACTATTTGAAATTATCTAGTTCATTTGTTTAATTGTGTATTGTCTGAATGCCCCCACCTGAGGGTAAGCTCCGTGAGAACAGAGACCTTGTCTATCTTGTATACTGCAGTATTCTTATTACCTAGAACATTGCTGGGCACGCAGTAGGCATTCAATATTTGCTGAGTGAACTAGCCTACAGTTAAAACCATAAAGTTTTCTGCTATTCTAGTTTAGTTTAACTTAAAATGAGTTCTAAATTTACTCAAATTTTCATGTGAAATGTGACTACTTGCATCACATGAGTGTGATGTGTGATGTATCAAAATCAGCAAAACAGTGAAACAAGTTTAATTTTTAATTTATTAGAGCCCAATAAGTGATGATTTTTTTTTAAAATCAGAGCTTCCATCAAATTAACACTTAATTCAGGGCAAAACTACATTTAAAAAAAACCTAAACCTTAAGGCAGAAGTAAAACATTATAAAACCAGCATGTCTAATGCAGACTATAGAATGTCAGAGTTTTAAGAGATTCACATAGTATTTTATAGTACTAAAATGTTAATACAGTCAGAAATTTTATCAATCGGTCCAAGGTTTCTCAGTTTATAAAATATCTAGGCTGCTAACTGAAGAAACTTTGCTGTGTAAGTATTAGCTACTGTATAACCAAATGATTGTTTTTATGCCAGAAGAACTAAGACAGGTAATTAGATGGTTTTCATTTGTAAAGAATTTACAGCATGAAAAATAAAATATTATTAGGAGTATTTTTTGGATTCATTTCCCCCACACTAATACCCAAAAGATGTATATTACTGCTCTTTAACTTCTGTTTTAAAAATTCTGTGAACCATCATATCAAATCATTGTTAGCTTGATCCTACTGATAGCAAAGGCATGAATTGCTTACTTTGATACTGTGGAAAAAACAACTTTAGTAAATTATTGCATCTTTTCCTGGTCACTAAATAATTTCAACCTGACATCTAGGCATTTCTGCACCCCCAACAAGTGAACAACATATTTCTTTATCTCTGTAAATTTGAATTTTGACAAAAACCCGAGTACAGAAAAAGAAAAGCATTCCATGTTTATGTGCAATTAACAGTGGCCCTTCTGAAAAACAGGGTTAACAACCTTAAATTGGCCCTTAGAATCAAAACCTTTTATTTTTTGGGGGGGAGGGGATAGGATTTAAAAGTACTTTAGATCAGAAAACAAGGATTAGCTACCTATCTTACACATTTACTGGATAGTGTCAAGAAAGACAAATGCATTTAAAATAATTTTGCAAGTTTAGCAAATATGAGGTTGATGGGTTCTTCACTAACATTAATTACAAAGATTCTTCATCTTTATTACAAACTTTTAAGCTATTTTAATAAAATGGCTGTAGACCTCACTGTACTTCTATTTATCTTTGCATTAATTAAAAACATCCATTAAAATTCCTTATTTAGTACTTCTGAAAAAGTCTAGTCAAATAAGATCACTAAGACTACCAGAGAAGCTTTGAAATACTGATTGCTGACTCATTTCCAAGTTGAGTTTGCCCCTTTCAGGATCTGGCATTTAAATCATGAATACCTTCACCGACTTGAACTCTGAAAATATAAAAATTTTAGCCAGTGCTGGCTATAGTTAAACAGTACTGGTATTACGTGAAAATATAAAAACTAAAAATATATTGTCAATCACGCATTCCATAATTTCATGAATTTAGTAAGGTATGACTCATAAATATTGTTATGTCTTTGCAGGTTATCTCAACTTCCATCAGGGTTCAGCCAAAACACATCAGGACTCATGTAACATAAAAGAAATAGGGATGTGATTTTCTATACATGCTGCCCAGTGCTTAGCTTCCAGTTTCCCCCTCTTTATGTAACTATTCTAGGTATAACTCCATGAAGAGCATGAGATGAGGGGTAGACAGAACAGAACACCTGGTTGGGCTAACAAGAATATATTAGTATATAAAAAGTTTTCTGCCTGAATAATTGTTCTCACTGTGGTTATGCTATGCACAACATATAAACTGTACAACCATTTTTTCCTGTTTGTCCATTTTTGGAAAGAATTAGGCTCAGTAAAGTTTAAAATATACATTAGTTTGCTTTAAATGCAAAGATTACAGTGTTGCTTACTTTTTTTTTTTTTTGGCTCAACTGTATTATAACCAAAAAAGTCTCTGCTTTGATAATACAATATGAAAAAGTTCACATATGTACACGGGTACATTCCTCCATTAAAGTTTTTACTTAAATCTATCTCAATGTATCTTTACAACTGATACAACTGATCTTTACAACAAAAGTCAGAAAACAACAAAGTAGAAATGATTCCATTTTACAGCACTTTAGGTTTTCTGAAGTTTTCCTTTAGGACTTAAAGGACATCATTGAAACGTGGCTTTCCATAGTCTGCAGGATCCATTTGAAGCTCTCGTTCTTCATCATCTGTAAGTAAAATAATTACATATCAAGAATATTATTTCAAAAATCAATTGCAGAAATCAAAGTAAATAATGTCTCAATTTTTCTCAGCCAAGTTTTCTGCTTGTTAGTTTGTATCTTCTGCAAATAGTGTACTGTTTCTTAGTTGCTTGGCTAAAGAGCAAAAAGTCTTAACTATTCTGGAAGGTTACTTAATTTTAACAAATGTTGAAGATAGGTAGGCAGGCAGGTAGAGAGACAGAGAGAGAGGTAGATAGCAGATAAACAGATGTAAGCACAGCTAGATAGATACAGCCAGCAGCACTTTAGGAACCCACCAACATTGAAGAGTTATTCCTTTTACATAAATACACTATTTCTATAGTTTAGGAATAAAAAGGTTTTTATAGGGAGGTTTATTCTTTAAATTAAAGCTTTGGTAGAAACCTTTCTATATATAGTCTCATGCCTTTAAAAAACAATTTTTTTCTAATTATAAAAGGAGTTCATTATTCATCATGTAAAAAATTAAAAAATAAAAAATAGGAATAAGTCACTCATAGTGCCAACATTTAACAGTTTAGTGAATTTCCTTGCTTCTCTGAAAATAATTTACCGCTGACTTCCTAAACGGTGTGTACTGATGAAAATATAACCTTTTCTTGACCAAACAAAACATTATATAATATAATATAATATAATATAATAAAAGTCACTTTGAGTACCGTATAAAAGGGCCCCAAATAGTGCTTTGGAGTTTGACTTCTTTATTTGGCTGCTGATAGGTTTTTCTGGCTCCTTCCTGGCTATCAGCTGTCACTTATTGTCAGTTTATCTGCCAATAGCAATCCTTCTCTTCAAATTTGGCTACCAACCACAGGTTTCAAAATAAGACTGCTAAGAATATTAAAATTATGTTAGAAAAAGAATGAAAAGTTTTAATCATAGGTTAAGAGGCTCCCTTTTGAGTATATGGCTTTTTATGAACCCTTTTGACTCCTTGGAGCCCTGATGGCAGCGTGTTTAAGAAACCCTATGGGAGCAGTTCTACCCTGTCCTATAGAGTCGCTATGAGTTGGAATCGACTCAACAACAACGGGTTTGGTTTTCTTCGTTTGACTCCTTAGTAGACTTTAAAAATGTCTTTTATTACTTTCTGGTTCAGTTTACAATTACCCAATAGCTTAGTTTTGGATAGGTGTTACTATGAAAATAATTGTCTAGAAATGCAATTGTATATAATTTAAAGAGTTAAATATTGGAGTCCAAATTTATCTGTGTACTATAGCTCTCTAAAATCTACTCTTGTAGGCTTGATAGGGTTTTCATTCTCAGGTTCTCTAGCATATCCTACAGTAAAATTTTGTTCAAGGAAGATGCCATGTGATATTTACTATATATTAACTTTTCATAATAACGTGTTGTCATTTACTCTTTATTCATAAAAAATGCCAAACGACCCAACTTTTTTTCCCTTTCAATAACTTTCCTGTGGAAACTTGTGGAAAATCTCATTTAGAATTGCAGACAACAATTATGCACCAATATTCTAACAAACTAATTGATCTCGTATCTTTGATAGTGTAATCTGCTAAGTATAAAAACCCCAATCTGTTACAATATGTGTAAAATCTGAAATTACAAACATATTATTCACACTTGTGTTCTGAAACCATGCTAATCAATTTCTTATTAAAGAACTCTGTACTTTTAAAATATTATCTTTGGTTTTAAAAGGAAAATAATCACTGGCACCTCTCCAGAAAGCTCTCCTTAGGGTCCATGTTATGAGACCTCGCCTGATGGCTATAACACATCTTCGAGGACAGGGAACAGTGGAAAAAGCTACTGTAAAGGAGAATTTCTAGAAATTTAACAGGAAAGTTAATGAAAGTAAAAACGTTGTTACTCTTTGAGATTTTTAAATGAATAAATGTAAAGAGAAAATGAGATAAAAGCAAAGCCTGAGGAACAGAAAAACTGAATTCTAGTCCTGCTCAGGTACTCAACAAACATAATCTAGCGACTGAACCTTTCTGGGCTTCTAATTACCTTCTCAGTAGAACAGGAATAACAACTGCCTTTCCTATCTCAAAATACAATAATGTATTTGAATGTATTCTTTAATGCAAAGTCTTCTATAAAGAGTTTTTAGTTTTATTAATTTAGGCTTTCCAGCAAAGTTTTAGTATGGTACCTTCACACTTTTTCAGAATTTCCTAGGACTTTTGGAATACTGATTTTTTTTTTTTTTTTTTTTTAACACTGAGCTACCATTTACATTAACTAAAGTCCATTTTCAGTGTAGCTATTCTACCTGGGGTCCAAGTTGCTATCAAGAACCTCTTTGCATTTATCTATAAAGTATGATGAAATTACCTAATCAGGTCTGATACAGTATGACAGATAACCATTAAATATAATTATGTGAACTAATATTTTAGTTCATTTTACAAAGCAGCAAAGTCTGTAAATAACTCATCAATGTAAAGTGACTTTTAAAGGAAATATAATTAGAAAGCCATTTGTAATTTATTAACTAACTCTTAAATTCACTCTGAAAACAACAAAGGACCCTCTCCATAAAGCAAGCTCTACCAAGCAAGAACCTCTTAGGGCAGTAAGTCAGTGAAGTACAAAAAAGCCCAAGTTAATCCATAAACCAAGGTGCAATTATCCTTTAAAGCAGGCAACACAAAGCAACCACCTAGATTTCCTTTTTTTTTTTTTTTTATTCAACAGACACTTATGTAGTGCTTATAGTGTGAAAGGCTCTCTTCTAAGTGCTTGAGAAATATTATATCATTTAATCCGTGTAACAACCCTGTTGAGTTAGACACTACATTTATCCCTGTTTTATTTACAGATGAGGAAATTGAGGCACAGAGGTTAGGTAACTCACTTAAGGTGACAGAGCTAGAAAGTGGTGGTGCTATGGTTCAAACTCAACAGTCTGGCTGGAATCCATGCACTTAAGCAGTGCGTTAAGCCGCCTTCCATAGGTATACTCAGTAATATTCATGCATTTCATGTTCTATTAAACAAACCTGGAACTTCTATGAGATCACAGATAAGATAAAGGAAATTTGTAAGCCTCCATCTCCTCATTACAATAAAGAGTGAACTAAAAGAGACACTTATCCATCAGATGTGTGATGTTTCCAGAGTTAATATTTTAGTTAGGTCACTAACAGAAGTCAGGAGGTTTTGTTTTTTTATTTTAAATATCAATGTATACAAAATAACATTTCCTTTAGGATACTTCAGAAAACCAGGAATTAAAAATCAAAATAAACCATGATTGTAAACATAAAAAAATAAGCCTCACTTAAACCAGAATTCTCCAAGAAAACACTCTGCAGGTAGTGTTGACCCAGATGATGAATGGGTATCAGACCTAAGGCTGAAATTCTTCAGCTCCCTATTGGCAGAGATGTTGCCAAAGCCTCCACGTCACAATCCAGAATTTCTGAGACCAAATTCAGAGTGTCCTTAGCTGAAGCCAGAACCTCCATCCTGTAGCTAGAGAAAGAACTCCTCCTATATACTAGAGAGGGCAGAAAAGAGATCCTACAGCTAGAACCTCAACAGCGCTTCTGAAGTACATGCTCCATTTCTGGCTGTAGGGTCTCAGTGGTGACAGTAAAGTTTGCACTTTCTTTCCTGGGCTTGAGGGAAGATGTATTTCAGGCATCCTGAAATCTGAAACACGTTTCCCTGTTAATACCTGGGGATCATGTGTAGTAATTCCACTTGAACGTGGCCCACTGAATTTTAGAACCGAAAAAGACCGTCTATTCTAGTCCAGCACCCTCACCTTACAACTGAAGACACTGTGGCCCAGAGAATGATTTGAAAGGCAATGCACAGTTGGTCTCCTGACTCTCAAGCCTAATGTTTTTTTCCACCGTTATTTCTACATTGACTCAATGAAGAAATGCTTTTAAATTCCAAATATTTGGACTTCATAATAGAAATTTGGAATCCAACTTGTTGATAAATTAGGGAACAGCCATAATTCCCCCTCCTCCCTTTTTGGACAGTTAATACTATATTCCAAAGAACCCCTGAAAACATATTTAAAATGATTTGGATGTCTTCAGTATTCCTCTTTAATCATTTCCACCACACTTATCCGCTTTATTTGCTAGAGCTGATGTTCCTGCATCTCTCTGTTCCTTGTGATAAGAAAGTCCCATTTGCAGCTGCCCTATCCTGCTGTTGCTATCATCTAGTGGATCCCCAATTGGGATGTTGTTATTGTTAGTCAGCGCCTGACTCATGGTGACCTCATACACAATGGAATGAAATTTTGCCCAGTCCTGTGCCATCCCCATGGTTGGTTGTGTATCGCACTATCGTGATCCATAGGGTTTTCACCGGCTGATTTACGGAAGTAGATTGCTAGGCCTTTCTTTCTAGTCTGTCTTAAGTCTGGAAGCTCTGCTCTGTTCAGTATCATAGCAACACCTCCACTGACAAGGGAGGCTACACATGAGTTGTACTGGCCAAGACTTGAACCTGGGTCTCCCACATGGAAGGCAAGAATTCTACCACTGAACCACTAATGCCTCATACCTAGTAAAATAACAGATACTAAATGGCAACCTCAGTTCCAGTAAGATTCATTTGTGACTGAGGAAAACAAAAAAATCTAACAACTCTCTCCCTACATTCAGGATTTCATCTTAGGTCATTTCCTTACATGCCTTAAAATCAATGAATTTATCTTCGTGTGAAAGGAAAGGCAGGGCAGCATGAGGGTACCGCAGACCTGAAATACAAAATGGCAATGAAAGCTGGGGACTGGTGTGTGTGGAAGGGTACAGGAAAGGGAGCATGAAGGCACTGAAGATAGATGTACCTATGTAGATAAAACCATACAAATATTAAGCTGCTATTCGGTAATAAAAGTCATCAACTTTAAAACAGCCAAAAATTAAAAAAAAAAAAAGGATTGTCAATTATGGTTGCAATTAATTGCTCTAGTAAAAACTTCAAAATTATCCAACATGATAATAGAAGCCCTTCAGAAAGAAAATTAGAGAATGTTTAAGATGTAAACCAACCAAGCTTATAAACCAGAAGTTAAAGAATTATTACCCTCGTCACAGTTATAACAATAAAAGCTCAATGAGAAAAGCATAGAATTATTAGTTAATGACGTTTATTGAGGGCAGCTTTGGTGGCACAGTGGTTAAGACCCTGGCTGCTAACCAATAGGTCGGCAGTTCAAATCCACCAGCCACTCCTTGGAAACCCTATGGGTCGGTTCTACTCTGTCCTATAGGGTCGCTGTGAGTCGGAATTGACTGGAAGGTAATGGGGTTTTGTGTGCTAAGTACTGTGGAGGTAGGTGTGAAGGCAGAAAAGGATACAAACAAAATAGAAAGCAAAATAAATGAAAACCCCTGCCCTTCAAGAGCTTACAATCTAAATGGTGATATGATATACATGCAAGAAAAGTCTTTCAACAACATCATAAATAACTGCCAGTAGAACCCAAACAAATCACAAAAGCAATGAGGGAAAAAAAAATGATAAAACTTATGATAAAGGGATGAAATTAAATAAAAAGGTGAGTATAATTTATTCAATATTACCAAAAAGTGTTTGAGACTTTCTCATTAAGATATCCTTATATAAGTCCTAGCACTTATTAATTTTTCTATCCTCCTTAACCAAATTTTTCAAAAGCTAGAATGTACTATCAAAACAATGCCTAGGTAGAAGTCAGAGTCTCTATTTTCCCTTTTTTCTATTAACTATATAGTATTCTAGGACAACTATTTTTACTTCTGAGTTTAAAAAAAAATTCTTACATGAACCTAAATAAAATTTTAATTACTTTAGAAAAAGCTAAGGAAAAAAAGTCAAGACAAATTACATTGAAAAAACTTTCATGCATCATATTATGAAAATCTAATACACCACACACTAAGTTTATAATCAGCTTTTACAGAAAAGAGAAAAAGCTCCACAAATACTACTAAACGATATAAGCAGGCAGAAAGCAGGCCTAAAAACTTGCAGTAAAGCAACATACTCTTATATACATGCATGGGTAGGGCTACATGCACACAGATTCTGAACTTTCACTAAGTTAAAAGCTCAGAGGTAACACAGTTAATAAGGAAAATATGTTGAATCTGTGTATTAAACATAAAAGATAAATTTTCTCAAACTGACTGCTAAGTACAAATTTTAAGCCTCTCAGGGAAAATTTCAAAAACAGCCTTCCAATGCTATATCACTGGTGAAATAATCTTTAGTGTGGACAAGACCATTCCCTTTGTGGGTAGAATGACAAAAAAGATACCTGGGCAATATTCATAGCTGGAATAATGAAATATTTTCAGACAAGGAAATGGAAAATATTTTCTTGGAATATTTGCCTTAGGTAATATCTAGAGTAACTTTAAACATTAATTATCAAATTTCTGAAGATTCTGAGTTTCAAATTATAACTGAATCAATAATACACATAAGATACTAAAAAAAAAATAATTTATTTACAGATCTATAAATACCACTATCATAAAATAGTTTTCAAAATAAAACTGAAAAACTGCACAGAACCTCTCTGTATTAATTTTAAGGTTGTTCTGCTATTGGTAAGTGGAAAAAAGTCTACACAAATTCAACCAAAAACTTAGAGGTGGGTTTCACGGTCACAGCATGGAGGCCAGGCCCACGCTCACCTTGGACGTCTTCCTCTCCACCATCACCATCTTCTTCCTCATTGTAAGCCAGCTCAGCCTGCTTGTCTGCCTCATACTCACCTACGTTACCATCATCCCCATTATAATCCGCCAGTTTAGATCCATGCTGTGGATCAACAGGGGATTCATTCTCATCAAAGAATCGGCCTGTGAAGTAGGTAGAGGATTAATTCAAGCGTAAAGAGAGAAGGAAAGAAGGGACCTATACTGAAGGCAGACCAGAAAGTAGACAAATGAAACCTAGCAACTTTCAGGGTACTGGTTATAAAAAGGTATCCAAGATACATTTTGTGAAGGTTATCCAAGACAAAAGTAAAGAAGAGTGTAGACTCTGAAAACAACTTTTACTTAAGAATTTCTCTTGTGTTAATTTCAGTACTTGCTACTTAAAGTTTGAATGTTTTCTTAAAGAAAGGGGCACCATTTTCAGAACTGTTTTCCTAATAACCAATCATTTCAGATATAAGTACTTGTCTAATTTGACACTTTATGAGAAGAATGTAACATTTTATTTATAAGCAAAATAGATATTTGACATTTGTAGTCATTTATTGCATGAATAATTTTGATAACAATAAAAATAACTATTAAGCAGGCTAGTTTCTATTTGGATACAAAGATAATCTAAAAAGGAAATGAAAAGAATATTGTATTTTTATTACATTATCAGTAGCAATACAGAAAAACAATTTTCCAATTTCTACTTTTCTTCTGGCCTAATATATCTGAGGGTTATCTCAAATTCATTCAGTAATAGTGATTCCCTACAGCCATGGATTTCCCTGGAGGGATGACAGAAAGGGTAGGCTATCAGAATCCCTAGGAGTATGTGTTTTGAAAAAACATCCCAAGCATTTCTGAGTTATCCCTTCCCATTTCCCAAATCAGATAAGGAAGTCACTAGTAGAAGATGCTTAAGAAAGTTGACCTACATAAGGCTGTCATATTGTACATCTTCCTAACAATTAGAACTCAAGAAGAGCAGTATGACATACCACCTATTATAGAAAGGATTCAACAACTAGACACTGAAAATGAAAGTGTTAGGGATACTAAGATGTGACTCACAAACACAAGTAAAGCTCTATTTTGACGTTAAATATAACTAGCATAAAAATAAATTTTATTTGAATCCATAAAACATAAATAATATTAACTTACTGATGATGGAAGAATTTAAGACTTTAAAACTTACGGTAATTTGTAAATTTTACTACTCAAATTTCATTTCCTGCTAAATTTTGTTTTTCCTAGTGAATGTGCAACATAAAGCTGTATTTTTAATTCTTAACTTCCATTATAGAACTATTTTTGGCTATAAACATTACTGGATAAAATCTTGACGAACTAGATTACGATTTGCATTGCAATGGGACACTCATTAAGAAAAAAATTAACAGCTTCCTTTGTTTGGAAAGAAATGTTAAATTCAAATGGAAAAAATTATGGCGTTATTGGTGAATCCTACAGATGGGACACCACATCATCAAGTCAATATATTTTTAATTGCTGGGTAAAGATAAGAGTCAGTCAAGAAAATAGTTAAAGAACAAACCACACATAGGCTTTTAAAAGGGGGAGGAACAATAGACGACTGAAGTAATTGGGGCCAATAAAAAAGAGCAAGAAGTCATCTTAAATTTATTCTAGAATAAGATTAGGGTGTGTAAAATGAATGAATGGATGCATGGAAAATTTGATAAAATAGGGTTAGGGATAAGAAATGGATAGAAAAGAGAAAAGAAAAAAAGGAATAAGAACCCGTTGCGGCAGCAGGGCCAAGATGGTGGAGTAGTTAGACGTTTCCAGTGGTCCCTCTTATAACAAAGACCCGAAAAACAAGTGAATCAATTATATACGACAATCTAGGGGCCCTGAACATCAGATGCGAAGTTGAGGAATCGGACTGAGTGGCAGGCGGAGGGAGAGACAGTTCAGAAGCAGCAAGGAGTTGCCAGACCTGACCTGGTGGGAACTGGCAACTCACAGGCTGGATCGACTGGCATGCGCAATGAGGCAAGCAGTGGTGTTCAGGACTCATTTTACACATCGGGAGAGACCGAGTGGCAGAGAGTCTACTCAAGCCTCCAGAACCAGTGAAAACCAGCACTCAATCAGCAAAAGATAAATACATGCATCTAACCTACCATGCGGATCAAAAAACACCCCGTTTGGGAAGAACCTCTCTCCCATTTACCTGCTCCCTCCCCACTCTGCACTGGGTCCTGGGCCACCTTCAGTGATTGCTGTGTACCCTGGGCCAGAAGTAGGACCCATCATGCACCCTGAGCCATTCTGCCGGGCTTGGAGAGGGAAGAAATTAATAAACAGGAAAAAGTAATGTGCCAGCTCCCCTAAGCTGGGGACTCAGGGCAGGCACAGCTCCCTAGGCACAGGCATAAGGGGTCCATGGACTCTGAATGCCTTTCACCTCTGCATAGACTTTTGTGGGCCCATTTCAACATCATAGGCCCTCATTACCACAGTATGACAGGGTATATACCTGAAGCCTAACTTCAACTGTATCAGCTATATGGTGGAGTGGCAGGTTTGTGACATTTGACACTGCTCTGTCCATCAAGCAGGGTCCTCACCTACCCACATCAGGGGCCTGAGGGCTGGTGGCTCCACCCATATCACTTAGCCACCTGCAACAGGGGTCCAAGAATAAGTGATGCCTCCCAGTCCTTACAGCTAACAGCACTGGGTGCCCATAGTCCGGCTGCATAAACCCACCCACCTACGCACTCTAGGGAACAGGGACACACTTTCCTCCTAGACACTCAGGGGCAACTGTCACCCCCTGCCCTGCTCAGCATGTGACCCCCTACTATAGCCAGATACCTGTACCTACTCCAATCACCCCTGCCCATCTAGGTCTGTAGGTGAGAGCCTACACCACACACTTGGTGACCTACTACTGGGACACCTGAGCTGAATCCAAACAAGAATAGAAAATGGACTCCCGGGCTCACATACCTAGTAACAGATATAACCACCTGGTGACAGGACATTAGAGCTTCAAAAGCACCAATAATCACACTAGCTCACACGAACAGCCTATTTGGGCATATCGAAACAAAACAAGAAAAGAAGCTAGGACACAGTAAGCAAACATACAATAACTAAATATAATAACTTACTGATGGCTCATAGACAACAGTCAATATCAAATCACATAAAGAGGCAGACCATGATGGCTTCAGAAACCCCACAAAACAAAGAATCAAGAAATCATCTGGAGGAAGAGAACTTCTTGGAATTACTGGAGGTAGAATATAAATGATTAATATACAGAACTCTTCAAGAGATTAGGAGGGAGATCAGGCAAAATGCAGAATAATGCAAGAACACACAAAGCAATAGAACAACTTAAAAGACTAGAGAAGAGCACAATGACAAATTTAACAGGCTACAAGAATCTATATAGAGAGACAGCAAACACATATCCAGGAGATTAACAATAACATTTCAGAATTAGACAACTCAATAGAAAGTCACAGGAGCAGAACTCAGGTAATGGAAGTCAGAATTAGTGAGATGGAAAACAAAACACTTGACACCAACTTATTTCAGGAAAAATCAGATAAAAGAATTTTAAAAAATGAAGAAAATCGAAGAATTATGTGCGACTCTATCAAGAGGAATAACTTACAAGTGATTGGAGTACCAGAACGGGGCGGGGGGATAACAGAAAATACAGAGAAGAATTGTTAAAGATTTGTTGGCACAAATCTCTGATATCATGAAAGATGAGAAAATATCTTTCCAAGATGCTCATCAAACCCCACACAAGATAGATCCCAAAAGAAAGCCACCAAGACATATTACAATCAAACTTGACAAAACCAAAGATAAAGAGAGAATTTTAAGAGCAGCTAGGGATAAACAAAAAGTCACCTACAAAGGACAGTCAATAAGACTAAGCTCTGAGTACTCAGCAGAAACCATGCAGGCAAGAAGGCAATGGAAATACATATATAAAGCCTTGAAGGAAAAAAAAATGCCAGCCAAGAATTATATATCCAGCAAACCTGTCTCTCAAATATGGTGGCGAAATTAGGGCATTACCAGATAAACAGAAGTTTAGGGTATCTGCAAAAACCAAACCAAAAATTACAAGAAATACTAAAGGGAGTCCTCTGGTTAGAAAATCAGCAACATCAGATAACAACCCAAGACTAGAACACAGGACAGAGCAACCAGATATCAACGAAGAGAGGGAAGTCACAAAAATAAATCAAAGCTAAAACCCTGAAAATAGGGAAACACATGTCAATATGTAAAAGATGACAACATTAACACAAAAAAGAGGGACTAAAAAATGTAGTCATACGTCTTTCATATGGAGAGGAAGTCAAGGTGATATAAAGAAATGAAAGACTGGTTTAAATGTAGAAAAATAGGGTTAAATATTAAGGTAACCACAATAGAAACTAAGAATCCTACACCTCAAAATAAAAAACAAGAAAAACATAAAGACTCAGCAAATACAAAATCAACAACAATGAAATGATGAAAAGAAAATACATAAAGAAAAATGACTCAGCACAGAAAATTAAGTAGAACAAGGAAACTCAACAACACACACAAAAAAGACATCAAAATCTCGAAGCACTATACTCATACCTATCGATAATTATGTCGAATGTAAATGTACTAAACGCAACAATAAAGAGACAGAGTGGCAGAATGGATTGAAAAAACATGATCTGTCTATATGCTGCCTACAAGAAGACAACTTAGACTTAAAGACACAAACTAAGACTCAAAGGATGGAAAAAAATAATCAAGCAAACAAAACACAAAAAAGAGCAGGAGTGGCAATATTAGTCTCTGACAAAATAGACTTTACGGTAAAACCCACCCCAAACGAAAAGGAAAGACACTTTATAATGATTAAAGGGTCACTACACCAGGAGGACAAAACCATAATAAATAATTTACACACCCAATGATAGGGCTCCAAAATACATAAAACAAACTCTAACAGCATTGAAGAGAGTGACAGACAGTTCCACAATAATAGTAGGAGACTCCAACATACCACTTTCTGTGAAGGACAGAACATCCAAAAACAAGCTCAACAAAGACACAAAAGATCTAAAAGCCACAATCAACCAACTTGACGTCATAGACACATACGGAACACTCCACCCAACAGCAGCTAAGTATACTATCCTTCCCAACACACATGGAACATTTTCCAGAATAGACCACATATTAGGCCATAAAGCAAGCCTTAACAGAATCCAAAGCATCAAAATATTACAAAGCATCTTTTCTGACCATAAAGCCATAAAAGTAGAAATCAATAATAGAAAAAGCAAGGAAAAAAAAAAGAAAAGACATGGAAACTGAACAATACCTTGCTCAAAAACTACTGGGTTATAGAAGATATTAAGGATGGAATAAAGACATTCACAGAATCAAATGAGAATGAAAACACATCCTACCAGAACCTTTTGGATACAGAAAAAGCTAGAGCTCAGAGGTCAACTCATAGCAATAAATGTACACATCCCAAAATAAAAAAGGGCCAAAATCAAAACATGAACCCTTCAACTCGAACAAATAGAGAGCAGCAAAAGAAGCTCTCGGGCACCAGAAGAAAGCAAAGAATAAAAATTAGAGCAAAATTAAAAGAAACAGAAAAACAATTGAAAGAGTTAACAAGACAAAAAGCTGGTTCTTTGAAAAGATTAAGAAAATCGATAAACCATTGGCCAAACCGACAAAAGAAAAACAGGATACGACGCAAATAACCCAAATTACAAATGAGATGGGTAATAGCACAACAGACCCAACTGAAATTAAAAGAATCATAATAGAATACTATGAAAAATTGTACTCTTAACAAATTTGAAAACCTAGACGAAATGGACAAATTTCTAGAAACACACTACCTACTAAACTAAGACAAACAGAGGTAGAACAACTAAATAAACCTGTAGCAAAAGAAGAGATTGAAAAGGTAATTTAAAAACTCCCAATAAAAAAAATCCTGGCCCTGACAGCTTCACTGGAGAATTCTACCAAATGCTCAGAAAGGAGTTAACATCACTACTACTAAAGGTATTTCAGAGCACAGAAAAGGATAGAATACTCCCAAACTCATTCTATGAAGCCAGCGTAACCCTGATATCAAAACCATGTAAAGAAACAACAAAAAAAGAAAATTACAGACCAATATCCCTCTTGAACACAGACACAAAAATCCTCAACAAAAATCTAGCCAATAGAATTCAGCAACATATCAAAAAAATAATTCACCACGACCAAGTAGGATTCATACCAAGTATGCAGGGATGGTTTCACATTAGAAAAGCAATCAATGTAATCCATCACATTAATAAAACAAAAGACAAGAACCACATGATCTTATCAATCGATGCAGAAAAGGCATTTGACAAAAGTCCAACACCCATTCATGATAAAAAAAACTCTTCAGCAAACTAGGAATAGAAGGGAAATTCCTTAAAATTAAGAGCATTTATACAAAGCCAACAACCAACATCATCCTAAATGGAGAGAGTCTGGAAGCATTCCCCTTGAGAACAAGAACCAGACAAGGATGCTCTTTACCATCACTCTTATTCACCATTGTGCTGGAGGTCCTAGTCTGAGCAATTAGGCTAGAAAAAGAAATAAAGGGCATCCAAATTGGTAAGGAAGAATTAAAAGTATCTCTATTTACAGATGACATGATCTTATACACAGAAAACCCCCGAACAATCCACAAGAAAACTACTGGAACTAATAGAAGATTTCAGGAAAGTATCAGGATACAAGATAAACACACAAAAATCAGTTGGATTCCTCTACACCAACAAAGAGAACTTCGAAGGGGAAATCACCAAATCAATACCATTTACAATAGCCTCCAAGAAGATAAAATACTTAGGAATAAATCTAACCAGAGACATAAAAGACCTATTCAAAGAAAACTACAAGACATTACTGCAAAAAACCAAAAGAGACCTGCGTAAGTGGAAAAACATACCTTGCTCATGGATAGGAAGACTCAACATTGTGAAAATGTCAATTTTACCCAAAGTGATCTACAGATACAATGCAATCCCATTCCAAATTCCAACGACATTTTTTAAGAAGATGGATAAACAAATCACCAACTTCATAAGGAATGGGAAGGGGCCCCGGATAAGTAAAGCATTACCAAAGAAGAACAGCAAAGCGGGAGGCCTCACACTACCTGATTTTAGAACCCATTATACTGCTGCAGTAGTCAAAACAGCCTGGTACTGGTACAACAACAGACACGTAGACCAAAGGAAAAGAATTGAGAATCCAAACATAAATTCATCCACCTATGAGTAGCTGATATTTGACTAAGGCCCAAAGTCCATTAAATGGGGAAATGACAGTCTCTTTAACAAACGGTGCTGGCATAACTGGATATCCATCTGCAAAAACATAAAACAAGACCCATACCTCACACCATGCACAAAAACGAACTCAAAATGGATCAAAGACCTAAATATAAAACCTAATACAATAAAGATCATGGAAGAAAAAATACGGATGATGCTAGGAGCCCTAATACATGGCATAAACTGAATACAGACTATAAGTAACAATGCACAAACACCAGAAGAGAAACTAGATAACTGGGAGCTCTGAAAAATCAAACACTTATGCTCATCGAAAGACTTCACCAAAAAGAGTCAAAAGACAACCTACAGACTGGGAAAAAATTTTTGGCTATGACAAATCTGATCAGCGTCTCATCCCTAAAATCTACAAGATACTGCAAAACCTCAACAACAAAAAGACAAATAACCCAATTAAAAAATGGGCAAAGGATATGAACAGACACTTCACCAAAGAAGACATCCAGGTGGCTAACAGATACATGAGGAAATGCTGACGATCATTAGCCATTAGAGAAATGCAAATCAAAACCACAATGAGATACCATCTCACCCCAACAAGGCTAGCAGTAATCCAAAAAACACAAAATAATAAATGTTGGAGAGGTTGTGGAGAGACTGGAACACTTACACATCGCTGGTGGGAATGTAAAATGGTATAACAACTTTGAAAATCGGTTTGGCGCTTCTTTAAAAAGCTAGAAATAGAAGTACCATACGATCCAGCAATACCACTCCTTGGAATACATCCTAGAGAAAGAAGACCGGTCACACAAATAGATATACGCATACCCATGTTCATGGCAGCACTGTTTATAGTAGCAAAAAGATGGAAACACCTCGGTGCCCATCAACAGATGAATGTAAAAACAAATTATGGTATATTCATACAATGGAATACTACACAACAATAAAGAACAACGATGAATCTGTGAAACATCTCATAACATGGATGAATCTGGAAGGCATTATGCTGAGTGAATTTAGTCAGATTTAAAAGGACAATATTGTATAAGACTACTATTATAAGAACTCAAGAAAAGATTTAAGCACAGAAGAAAACATTCTTTGATGGTTATGAGGGTGGGGAGGGAGGGAGACGGGTATTCACTAACTAGATAGTAGATAAAAATTATCTTAGGTAAAGGGAAGGGCAACACACAATATAGGGGAAGTTAGCACAACTGGACTAAACAAAAAGCTAAGAAGTTTCCTGAATACAACCAAACACTTCGAGGGACAGAGTAGCAGGGGACATCTAGGTGAACTGGCATAACAAAGTTTATTAAGAAAATGTTCTACGTCCCATTTCGATGAGTGGCATCTGGGGTCTGAAAAGCTAGTGAGCAGCCATCTAAGATGCATCAACTGGTCCCAACCCACTTGGACCAAATGAGAATGAAGAACACCAAAGACACAAGGAAAATATTAGCTCAAGAGACAGAAAGGGCGGCATAAATCACAGACTCCATCAGTCTGAGGACCAGAAGAACTATATGGTGCCCAGTTACCACCAATGACTTCCCCGACAGGGAACACAACACAGAGTCCCTGACAGAGCAGGAGAAAAGTTGGGTACAGAACTCAAATTCATGTAAAAAGACCAGACTTAATGGTCTGACTGAGACTGGAGGGATCCCGGAAGACATAGCCCCTGGACTCTCTGTTAGCCCAGAACTGAAACCATTCCCAAAGCCAACTCTTCAGACAAACATTAGACTGGACTATAAGACATAAAATGATACCCGTGAAGACAGTGCTTCTTAGCTCAAGTAGATACATGAGACTAAATGGGCAGCTCCTGTCCGGAGGTGAGATGAGAAGGCAGAGAGGGTCAGGAGCTGGTTGAATGGACACGGGAAATCCAGGGTGGAAAGGAGGAGTGTGCTGTCACAGTATACAGAGAACAACAAGTTTACTTAACAATGTGTGTATAAATTTTCATATGAGAAACTAACCTGAACTGTCAACTTTCACTTAAAGCACAATTTAAAAAAAAAAAGAACCAGTTCCCATCAAGTCAACTCCGAGAGAATAGATAGGCATTTGTGAGAAAGCAAGCCTGATGTCTCCAAATGACAGTAATACAAAACAAAGCATCGTGGTGGTTTTTATTACTATCTCTCTCTCTAATAAAATAAATCATGTCAATGTAAGCAGGAAAAAAAAAGGAAATTTATAGAAATCTATATACTCTTTTCCTGTATATGCAATATTTCCTTATGGACAAAATAGCTGGAGCATTTAATCATCTTTATACAATGTGCAACTGCTGTTGTATTACTATTATTATTATTATTGCCATTTTAAATATAGAAACATTTTAATATGGTGGTTATTAGGGAGTTTCTCAAAATATTCTATTTCCTCCAAGAAAACTTTTTCATTCTCTATCAGAGTTATGAAAAGAAGATTGAAAAATTTAAAGTTAAAAGTTTTATGAAATATAGAAGACTAAAAAATTTTAAGTTAGTTTTATTTTTTTAGGTTTCAACTGATAATCTAACAGCATGAATTCAGTCATAAATTTTGAATACTACAATTATAGTGATACTCAAAGATAATCCAAAAATCAATAACAAAATAAATGACCACACAACTGCCTTTTGTTAAATAATCTTTGCTAATGTATATACCCAATTTTCATGTTTGGAGAAACAGCTAAAACCTTAATATTGGGTTCAAAAGAAAATAAAACTAATTGTACCATACCAGGGTTTATTGACAAAGTTTAAAATGTATTTGCCAGCATCCTGAAAGGGATCTCTATAGAGTATTCCATTCAAAGATGTTCTGTAATCTACTTCCTAATATCATTTTATTTAAAATCATTCTCCCATTACATAAAATATGCATTAGAATTACTAGACTCCTTTTATGCCTTAAAGTATACATTCATGTATGAATTACTTTTTTTCTTTAGGCTATTATTTGTTTACACATATCTTCTCAATTAGAGGGTTTAAATATAAATAATATCTATTCCTTAAAGATATAAATCTTTACTAGAAACATCTTTACTATGTTTCCAACGCTGACAGACAATAGAGTAAAAAGGTGTATAGAGTCAACCACACAAAGTGGCCAGTCAAGTTGGGGAGATCAGAGAAACTTCACATTAAACAATGATTGAACATGACAGTATACATAAAAATGCATAATGTTGATCAATATAATTGAATGCTAAATCATACAGCTGTCAGGCAACATATTTACAAAAAGAATTATGCAAGGGAGAAATCAGTGTGGGTTGAAGTTCGAAGGGAAGGTTTCAAGAAGGAGGCAAATATATTGGACCATGACACAGTAAAGAGACATTCAAACAGGGAAAAATGAAGATCAAGCATTCAGAAGACTGTAAAGAGATTAGCTTGACTGGATATATCAGATAGTAGAAAAAAGCAGTTTGGACAGGCAAGCTGGGGATAATTATGGAAGACCTTTAAAGTTAAGAGATTTTAAAAGGCCTCCTATATTCACTTTGGAGCACTGGTGGCACAGTGGTTAAGAGCTCAGCTGCTAACCAAAAGGTCGGCAGTTCGAATCCACCAGCTGCTCCTTGGAAACCCTATGGGGCAATTCTACTCCATCCTACAGGGTTGCTATGAGTCAGAATTGACTCGATGGCAACAGGTTTGATTTTCGTTTTTATTTCCACTTCGCAATGTCATTGTTAACTCAAATGACAAAGTATATGAAAGTATCTACAATGTTCTCTCATCCATACATCCAACAAACATACTAATGTATGTGACAGGTAGGTACCGTGATACAAAAATAAACCCAGCATTTCCATCTCCTGTTACTCAATGTAGGAGACAGGTCATATAAACGAAGAATTAGAAAGTGATATTATGTGTGCTATACCACAATGATCTAGAAAGCAATATCTGAACACGGAGACAGTTGCTACAGTTGATTTCTATTTGATAGGAGTTTGAACTTTATGTAGGAGGCAATAGGCAGTTGTCATGGTTTCTTGTAAACTCCCTAAGAACAGGGATCTAATCTACCTTATGTACCACAGCATCTCCAGTGCCCAGAATAGTACCAAGTAATGGCTCAGTAAACATCTGTGGAATAGGTGACTAAATGATATGATGTAATCTAATGAAAAAACATTTTAGCAAGCAGAATGGATTGCAAAACAGATACATCTTTAGGAACCCTTTTAGATATTAAGTCAATTCAGGCAAGAAGCCAGGAGAGCCTAGAATAGGAAGATGCAAGAAGAAATGTAAGGAAGGGATGAATCAAATACATCTGAAAATGACAAACTGAATATATGGGACAATGGAGCGGAAAGACTCAAAGAATGATTACATAATACTAGCCTGGAAACTAAAAATAATGGTGCCTATTTCAAAAATAGAGAGCCCTGATGGTGCAGTGGTTAAAAGTGCTCAGCTGCTAACTCAAAGGTCAGTGGTTCCAACCCACTAGCTGCTCTGTGGGGGAAAGATGTGACAGTCTGACCCCATAAAGATTTACAGCCTTGGAAACCCTATGGGTCAGGTCTACTCTGTCCTATAGGGTTGCCATGAGTTGGAATAGACTTGATCGCAATGGGTTTGGTTTTGGTTATACACAAAACAGAACAATTGGGAAGGTATGGAAGGCACATGTTGTTTTAGATATATTAAACTCGGGGTTACAGTAAGATGTCCAAATGAAAATGTTTTACACATGGAAATATGGGACTGGACTCTAGGTGCAAAGTGAGGGCTAGACATGTAGATCTGAAACTTATAAAATATTTACAGAAAAAAGCTGTAAGTCAAAGGAGTGACTATTCTCATATAACGGTATAAATCTTTGATGTGTTTCAGCAGTGTTAAATACTAGACTTCGTCTCTGAAGCATTTCACCTATTTTAAAATCTTTAATTCAGTTCTGTCCCTCAGTAACTACAATGTTTAAGCTGTGCCAGTTAGAAGAGTAACGTGGTACTTGTATTTAATTTGGATCCCAAAATTTCTTTATAGCAAGTTCCTTATAGAAATTGTAACAAAATTCAACTGTGTACTTGATTATTATTTTCACCCGTGTGCTGGCTGAAAATGATTAACCAAGGACCCTGGTGGTGCATGAGCACCCTGGTGGTGCAGGGTTAAGTGCTTGACTGCAAACTGAAAGGCTAGCAGTTCGAACCCACCCAGTGGCTCCACAGAAGAAAGACCTGACAATATGCTCCTGTAAAGATTACAGTCTAGAAAACCCTATGGAGCAGTTCTACCCTGTCGCACAGGATTGCTGTGAGTTGAAAATCGACTTCATGGCACCTAACAACAACAACAGAGTCTGTCAGCAACAAGATGGCTTCTTACCAATGGTTTAAAAATGAGAACACAAAGAACCAACATACACACTAGCTGCTTAAAGCCTTTGGGCTGTATTAACTTTGAAAAACAAATTATAAGAGATTGTTTTGAATATTTAAACTCCTAAAAATTCTAGACTACTAAGACTGTATAACCATGTATGGCATGCATGAAGTAATTTTTCATCTTTCTTCCTTTAATTCATACCATGTGGACTGAATTTATATGTTCCACATCACCTAAAGCATTAAGCTTTTAAAACACTTTTCAGTTTACTTTAGACAATACAATAGAACTTCATACAGAATGATGGTCATTCTAAAACATCTCAAACTACAAACTTCAAAAACCCTTTTAAAAGGATAATAACAAATAACAATAACATTTCTCAATCACAAAAGGGTATTTCAGTAAAGAGAAACTAGACCGTACATTTTAATTCTATGCTATAAATCAAATGAAAAACACCAGCATAAATCACTTTTATGCTTCGTTAGGTCAAGATTCATTTAATCTCATTCTTTTATAACGAAATGAATCAATCTGAGTTGTTTACAATTACTCCAGAGATAACAGAAAGTTTTACTGAAAAGGAGTCAACCTCTTTTTTTCTAGCCTTCATCATTTTGTACCACTCTCTTAACAGTTAACACATTAAACTGACTCTTGGCATTTACTCAACTTAACACGTATAGTTTTGACTATTCAAGTAACCCTGGGGGCCCATGACACTTTATATCTGTTGAGACATGGGTTAAAATTGTAAGTGCTCAGAGGGTGGGATATACAAATTGTGACAAAAATGTTACTGCAAACAAAAAAGAGACCTACGTAAATGGAAAAACATACAATGCTCATGGATAGGAAGGCTTAACATTGTCAAAATGTCAATACTACCTAAAGCGATCTACAAATACAATAAAATTCCAATCTAGCTTCTAACAACATTCTTTAATGAGATAGGAAAACTAATCACCAACTTTATATAAAAAGAAAACAGGTCCCAGATAAGCAAAGCATTTTTGAAGAACAGCAACAAAGTAGGAAGCCTCACTCTCCCTGATCTCGTAACCAACTATACAGCCACAGTAGTCAAAACAGCCTGGCACTGGTACAACGATAGCCACATAGACCAATGGAACAGAACTGAGAACTCAGAAGTAAATCCACCCACCTATGGAGAGCTGATCTTCAACAAAGGTTGAATTTCTTTAAATGGGGAGGAGAAAATCTCTTTAACAAATGGTGCTAGCAATACTGGATATCCATATGCAGAAAAATGAAACAAGATCCACACCTCACACCATACACAAAACTAACACAAAATGGATTGAAAACCTAAATGTAAACCCTAAAACTGTAAAGATCATGGAAGAAAAAATAGGGACAATGCTTGGGGCCCTAATATATGGCATAAATAGAATAAGAAACTAAAAATGAACAAACAGTAGAAGATAAACTTGATAACTTGGATCTCCTAAAAATTAAACACTAATGCTCATCAAAAGATTTCACCAAAAAAAGTATCATGCCCACAGACGAGCAAACAACAAAGAACGCATAGCCCACGTGCTCAGACATAACCAAATAAAACAAAAAAGCAGGACAAAACAAATCTACAATCAATTAATGAGGAAAATAAGCACTGAATACCCCGAAGACAGCAGACAATATCAAAACATTTACAAAAACAGGACAGGATGGTTCCAGTAGGCGTCCAAAATGAAACACCAGATGACCTTCCAGTAGAAGAAAAGGCACTAGACCTAACTGACAGGGAATTCAAATCTCTAATATTCAGAAGTACCCAAGAGTTGAAGCAAAAAGCAGACAAAAATGAGGGAAAAAATAGACAAATTCTTGGAAAAGGCAGACAAATTCATGGAAAATAAAGACAAAAAAAAAAAAAAAAGGAAGAATTCAAGAAAATAATACAGGAACAAAATGCTAAAATAAATTCACAACTAGAAATCATACAAAAACAACAATTAGAAATCCAAGTGATCAACAAGATTTCAGAAATGGACAGTGTCATAGAAGGGCTGAGGAGCAGCTTTGAAATGATGGAAGACAGGATCAGCGAAATTGAAGACAAACACTTGGATACAACTCTTTTTGAGGAAAAATCAGAAAAAAGAACAAAGATAAATGCAGAAACCCTGAGAATTATGTGGGATAAAATCAAAAGCAAAAATCTATGAGTGATTGGATTCCCAGAACAGGAGGAGAAAACAGAAAATACAGAGAGGATCACTGAAGAATTGCTGACAGAAAACTTCCTCAATGTCATGAAAGATGAAAAGCTGACCATCCAAGAAGCTCAACGAACCCCATATAAGATACACTCCAAAGAAAATCACCAAGGCATATCATAATCACACTCGCTAAAACCAAAGACAAAGAATCCTGAAAGAAAGCAGCTCGAGAAAAACAAAAAGTCACATACAGAGGAGAAACAATAAAACTAAGCTGGGATTATTCAGCAGAAACCATGCAGGCAAGAAGGCAACGGGATGACATATATAAAACCTTGAAAGAAAAAAACTGCCATATCCTGCAAAACTCTCGTTCAAATATGATGGTGAAATTAGGTCATTTCCAGACAAACAGAAATTAAGGGACTGTGTAGAAACCAAACCAAACTTACAAGACTTATTAAAGGGAGTCCTTCGATCTGAGAACAAACAACATCAGACCACAGGCTGAATATAGGACACAGGATTATACTAGCCAGATACCAACCTAGGAAATGAACTGTTAAGGACTATGGAAAACCAAAAGAATCACAACAGAGAACCAGAGAGATTAATCTATAAATGACAACAGCATCAGAACAATAAAAGAGGGAACAAACAGTGTAGGTATAGAACCTTCTAATGGAGAGGAAGGCAAGCTGATACCAAGTAATAACAGACTGGTTCAAATCTAGGAAGATAAGGGTAAATTTCAAGGTAACCACAAAGGAAGTTAACAAACTTACTCATCAAAATAAAGCAGAAAATCATAAAGTCTCAGTAAAAACAAAAGAAATGAAAAAAAAAATCCACAAGCAAAAGCAACTCAGCACAGGAAAGAGGAACAATGAAAACATCAGCACCACAAAAAAAAAAAAAAAAAAAAGTCACTACAAGATGGAATCCCACTCCTAGGAATATACCCTAGAGAAATAAGAGCTGCCACACGAATAGACATATGCACATCCATATTCACTGCAGCACTCTTCACAATAAGAAAAAGATGGAAACAACCTAGATGCCCATCAAGAGATGAATGGATAAACAAACTACGGTACATACACACAATGGAGTATCATGCAATGATAAAGAACAATGATGAATCTGTGAAGCATCTCATAACATGGCTGAAACTGGAGGACATTATGCTGCGTGAAATAAGTCAATCACAAAAGGGCAAATATTGTATGAGACCTCTACTGTAAAAACTCATGTAAAAGTTTACACACAAAAAGAAACAACCTTCGTTGGTTACGAGGGATGGGGGGACGGGGGCGAACTAAATAGACAATAGATAAGTGGTAACTTTGGTGAAGGGTAAGACAGTACACAATACTGTGGAAGCCAGCACAACTTGTACAAGGAAAGGTCATGGAAGCTCCATAGACACATCCAAACCCCCTGAGAGACTGAATTGCTGGGTGGAGGGCTGTGGGGACCATGGTCTCAGGGAACATCTAGCTCAACTGGCATAACACAGTTTATAAAGACAATGTTCTATATTCTACCTTGGTGAGTAGCGTCTGGGGTCTTAAAAGTCTGTGAGCAGCCATCTAAGATACTCCATTGGTCTCACCCCTTTGGGAGGAAGGGAGAATGAAGAGAACAAGATCCAAGGGACTAATGGACCACAGCTACTACAGCCTCCACCAGACTAAGTCCAGTACAGCTAGATGGTGCCTGGCTACCACCACTGACTGCTCTGACTGGGAGCACAATAGAGGGTCCTGGACAGAGCTGGAAAAGGATGTAGAACAAAATTCTAACTCACAGAAAAAGACCAGATTTACTGGCCTGACATACTGGAGAAACCCCCAGAGTATGGCCCCCAGATACCCTTTTAGCTCAGTGGTGAAGTCACTCCTGAAGTTCACCATTCAGCCAGGAATTGGACAGCCTCATAAAACAAAACAGGACTAATGAGGCACAGCAGTCCAGGGACAAGGACTAGAAGCAGGAGGGGACAGGAAAGCTGGTGATAGGGAACCCAAGGTTGAGAAGGGACAATGTTGACATGTCATGGGGTTGTTAACCATTGTCATAGGGCAATATGTGTATTAACTGTTTAATGAGAAACTATTTGTTCGCAAACCTTCAACTAAGGTACAAAAAAAAAAGACAAGTTGACAACAGCAACTCAAAAGGTTTGATGGGAAACCTAGGGGGCAGTGAGTTGAAGATAATGGTGATGGAATAATTTGGAAAAGGATAGTGAGAATAGCAGCACAACAAGAAGAATGTAATCGATGTCACTTAATTGTACATCTAGAAACTTTTGAAATGGTGTAACTTTGGCTATGTATATTTTCACCAAAAAAAAGGTCCTCCAAGGTCAAGAAGGGAAAGTGTTGACATGTCGTGGGGTTGTTAACCAATGTCACGCAACAATATGTGTACTGACTGTTTAATGAGAAACTATTTGTTCTGTAATCCTTCATCTAAAGTACAATTTAAAAAAAATTTTTAAACAAAAAAAAAAAGAGTAAAAAGAGAACCTACAGACTGGGAAAAAATTATTGGCTATGACATATCTGACAAGGTCATAATCTCTACAATTTATAGAAAACTTCAACACCTCAACAAGAAAAAGACAAACAACCCAATTAAAAAATGGGCAAAGGACATGAACAGAAGACAGTCAGGCAGCTAAAAAACACATGAAGAGATGCTTGCGATCATTAGCCATTAGAGAGATGTAAATCAAAACTACAATGAGATACCATCTCACCCCAGTAATAATGGTACTGATTTTAAAAAAAAAAAAAAACAGAAAACAACAAATGCTAGTGAGGTTATGGAGAGATTGGAACTCTTATACACTGCTGGTGGGAATGTAAAATGGTACAACCACTATGGAAAACAGTATGGCGCTTCCTTAAAAAGCTAGAAACAGAAATATCATATGATCCAGCCATCCCACTCCTAGGTATATATCCTAGAGAAATAAGAGCCATGACACGGATAGACATATGTACACCCATGTTCACTGCAGCATTATTCACAATAGGAAAAAGATGGAAACAACCTAAAATGCCCATCAACGGATGGGTAAATAAACTGTGGTACACACACACAATGGAATACTATAAAGAATAATGATGAATCTGTGAAACATCTCACAACATGGATCAATCTGGAGGACATTATGCTGAATGAAATAAGTCAATCGTAAAAGGACAAATATTGTATGAGACTACTATTATAAATAGTCAAGAAAAGGTTTATAGACAGAAATATTTTTTTATGGTTACCAGGGATGGGAGGGGGAAGCATGGAAAATCAGTGACTGGAAAGTAGACACATGTTAACTTTGGTGAAGGGAAAGGCAGCATACAGAATTTGAGGGAAAGTCAGCACAACATGACCAAGGCAAGGGAAGACACCGAGAAGTATGCAAGAATAAAAGACAATGAATGTAAATACTATAACATATACAATCCTGCAAAAACAGTAATAACAAACAATAATTTATGAGTGGATACATCAGCAAATATGTATGCTAAATAGGTGTGGGAGGGCGTATGGGAGTACAGCCAAGTGCACATATAGGTTTGGCGATGGATATTTCTACTTACATATTTGAATGCACTACATGTATATTCATATATATGATCTAGCATACAGGGGGCACAGTCATGGAAACATCCTAGACATAACCAAACACCTCGCGAGACTGAGTTATTGGGCTTGAAGGCTAAGGACCATAGCCTCGGGGGACCGTCTAGCTCAACTGGTACAACATAAAGACAACGTTCTACATCCTACTTTGGTGAGTAGCGTCTGGGGTCTTAAAAGCATGCAAGTGGCCATCGAAGATACAACTATTGGTCTCTTACTGTCTGGAGCAAAGGAAAATGAAGAAAACCAAAAACTCAAGGAAACAATTAGTCCAAAGGACTAATGGACCACAGGAACTGCAGCCTCCACTAGCATGAGACCAGAAGAACTAGATAGTACCTGGTTACCACTACTGGCTGGTCTGACCAGGATCACAGTAGAAGGTCCCAGTAAGAACAGAAAAAAAATGTAGAACAAAATTCAAATTCATAAAAAAGACCAGATTTACTGGTACAAGAGAGACCTGAAGAACCCTTAAGACTCTGGCCCTTAGACACCCTTACAACTTGGAACTGAATCCATTCCAGATCACCTTTCAGCCAAATTATAAACAGGACTATAAAATAAACAATTAACACTTGTGAGGAAAGTCCTCATTAGAACTATCATCTGTATGAGACCAAAAGGTTAACATTCGCCCAAATGCAAAGATGAGAAGGCAAGAAGGGGCAGGAAAACCAGATGAATGGAAATAGGGAAGTCAGGGAGGTAATGGGGAGAGTACTGACATATTGCATGGATTGCAACCAATGTCATGGCACAATTTGTTTATAAACTATTGAATGGAAAATTAATTTGCTCTGTAAACCCAAAGACCTCTTTAAAGTGTTAAAAAGCAAAGCTGTCACTTTGAGGACTAAGGTGTGCCTGACCCAAGCCACCGTATTTTCAATCACCTAATATGCATGCAAAAGCTGAACAATGAATAAGGAAGACCGAAGAAGAATTGATGCATTTGAATTATAGTGTTGGTAAAGAATACTGAATACACCACGGACTGCCAGAAGAACAAATAAATCTGTCTTGAAGTAAGTACAGCCAGAATGCTCCTTAGACGTAAGGATGGCTAGACTACATCTCACATACTTTGCACATGTTATCAGGAAGGAACAGTCCCTGGAGAAGGACATCACGCTTGGTAAAGGGTCAGCGAAAAAGAGGAAGATCTTCAACAAGATGGACTGACACAGTGGCTGCAAAGATGGGCTCAAACATAGCAATAACTGGGAGAATAGCACAGGACCCGGCAGTGTTTCATTCTTTTGTACATAATAGGGTCGCAGTAAGTCGGAGCCGACTCGACGGCACCTAACAACAATAACAAAGCAATTTAAAAAAAATGTTATTGCAGGCTTTCCTCACCAAACAATATGTAGAAAACTGCTAATTGGCTTCTGAACTGTTTACTTTGATTTTATTTTCAGGAACATATTGTGGCAAAAAGATTATATTTCCTCTTACCCTCCACCAACCCTACTGGGCCAGTCTTAGTATCACCATAGGATAAAGGGTCTGAGGTGGGAGGTAATTTGCTAATTTTTGAAGAAGTGATACAAAGCATACATCAAACATATATAACAACTACAGTTTGGAGAGATATTTACACATGTTCACATATACTCAATTGTGTAATTTAGTCATATGTACATTAAATATTTGGACACTTCACTTCAACATCAGCATTCAAAGTATTTAATATTTAGAATAGACAAGGCTATAATGTAACTGACAAATAAAAGTTTATATGTCAATCCCGATTTCCTTTCTGAATCAAGATAAAAAATTTCCATCTCAAGATAGTATTATATCATACTTAAGAATGGAACAAACCATTTTTTCAAACATTTAACACACAAAAAAATTTCCTTATAACTTAGCACTATGGTTTACATTTTATAGAAGTTTAACAGATTATTCTATTTTTTATTATTAACTGTTTTCAGATATACAGAGACGTATGGAGAATATAACAAACATCCATGTCCCACCACCTAGAGCTTTGTCAAATTTTAACAATTTTGCCATATTTGTTTCAGAATTTTTAAAGAAATAAAACACAGATACAATTAAAGTCTCCATAGTATCTCTCCTAACCATTTTCTTCCCATCTCAAAGGATGGATATTAAGCATGAAGGTTTATGTATTCATCAATAAATAGATTTGATTCACAAGCCTTTAAACTTTATATATATGATATCTGGAAAGGAAAGGATTAACTCTGCAGCAGGCTTGTGTTGCTCAAATCCTGCACATTCCAAAGAAAAGCTTGTTTTCAGGAGTGGCTCTTGGTTAAAAAAAAAAAAAACCCCGTTGCCATGGAGTCAATTCCAACTCATAGCGATCCTATAGGACAGAGTAGAACTGCTCCATAGGGTTTCCAAGGAGTGGCTGGTGGATTCAAACAGCTGACCTTTTGCTTAGTAGCTGTAACTCTTAACCACTGCACCACCAGGGCCCTTGGGATATTTTGCCTGATAAGTAGTTTTGTATACTTGAAGCCTTGGGCCATGCTGTACCAGCAGGGGTGGATTAAGCAGTAAGCAAGATACACACGGCCTTACATTAAGCAAGGTACACCGGGTTTGCTTATGTTTATTTACTAATGTGTAGTGAACAAGATGATCAAAGATATGGTAAAAAAAAAAAAAAAACAGGTAAAAATGTACACTACAGATTAGTAAGTAAGCACAAGTAAGCCCATGTGTACCTTGCTTATTGGGTAATCCATCCCTGTGTACCAGTTTGATTAGATAAATTTATTCTAACAAACTGATTTATAATGAATGCATTTTTGCTTGGAAGGTAAAGGGGTCTGGAGTCTGAGTAGCTAAGCTTAGTCATTTGGACACTATG
This sequence comes from Dugong dugon, assembly GCA_030035585.1. Taxonomy (NCBI): domain Eukaryota; kingdom Metazoa; phylum Chordata; class Mammalia; order Sirenia; family Dugongidae; genus Dugong; species Dugong dugon. The sequence continues at coordinate 12,709,208 of CM057472.1, read as the reverse complement.
TGCCTATATGACTGCATAAAAACCCTGGACACCAAGACTCGGGTGAGCGTCCCTGGTTGGCAACACTTCACACGTTATCACACATCTTTGTTGGGAGAATTAGGCAAATCTCTGTGCAACTCTATTGGAAGGTGACATCTGGAAGCTTATGCCTGGTTTCTTCTGGACTTTATCCTGCATGCCTTTTTCCTTTTATGATTTTAATCTGTATCCTTTCTCTGTAATAAACTATAATCATAATAGCTCTTCTGAGTCTTGTGAATTCTAGCAAATCATCAAGTCTGAGGGTGGTTTTGGGGACCCATGACACAGTATCATACTGTATTTATTCTGCAACTTACCTTATTCCCTCCACATTATGCTTTTGGTATTATTGCACGTTAATAAATGTGGCTTTGTTCATTAATCTGAACCACTATATACTATTTCATTGTATGTATGGTACACATACTGTAATTTACCCATTCTTATACTGATGAACATTTGTTTCCATTTTTATGTAATAATGAACATTCTCGTACATGCCTCCTACATGAGGGTGTTTGTGGGTAAATATGAGGGGCTAAATTGCAGGGTATGTGCATCTTCTGCCTCTTATTGGCCCTTAGACGAAGTTCTTAATTTTTAAAAAGTCCAAATTATTATTTTTGTCATTTACAGTTTTTTTTTTTTTTGGAGTCCTGGTGGTGCAGTGGTTAAGTGTTCAGCTACTAACTAAAAGGTTGGCAGTTCAAATTTACCAGCTGCTCCTTGAAAACACTATGTGGCAGTTCTACTCTGTCCTTTAGGGTCGCTAGGTTTCCGAGTCGACTTGACGGCAATGGGTTTTTTATAGTTGTTTTTTTTTTTTGTATTTGGTTTAAGAAATCTTTACCTACCCAAGTTTTATTGCTTAAACTTAAATTTGAAACCTGCAATCCATCTTGAATTAGTTCTGTGTATTGTGTGAGGTAGGAGGTCAAGAGTAATATTTTTCTATTTTGTTATCTTATTGATCTAGCACTATTTATTGAAAAGATTATCCTTTCCCCCATTGTACTGCAGTATCAACTTTGTCATAACATAAATCAAGTGACCCTATATGCATGGTCAGTTTCTGGATTTTTAGTTCTGTTCCATTCATCCATTTGTCTGTTCTTGTGCCAATACCACACTGTCATAATTACTTTATCAATAGTAGCTTTATAAAAGTCTTGATATCTGGTAGTGGAAGTCTTTAAGCTTTGTTCATGTAGATTGTCTTGGCTATTCTTTGTCCTTTGCATTTCCCTAGAAATTTCAGTCAGTTTATTGATTTACACACACACGCCTTGCTGAGACCTTGATATGGATTGCATTGAAATTCTACATCAATCTGGGAAGAACTGATATTTCAATCCATGAACATGGTATAGCCTTCCATTTATTTAAAAATTATCTAATTTCTGTCAATAATACATCATAGTTTGTAGACTTCTTCCACATCTTTTGTTAGATTTTTTTGAAGATAGCTGATGCCTTTTTATTATTCTACAAATAGTTCTTTTTTACTGTGGAAAAATACATATAACAAAACATTTGTCATTTCAATGATTTTTAAATGTACAAGTCAGTGACATTAATTACATTCACCATGTTGTGAAATCATCTCCACTATCTTTTCCAAATTTTTTAATCACCCACAAATTGTTCTTTTTTAAAATTTCATTTTCTGTGTTGTTGCTGGTGTAAAGAAATATAATTGATTTCTGTATATTAACCTTGAATCTCATAATTTTGCTGAAGATATTTATTTAATAGTTTATAGATTGTTTTGAGCTTTCTACATACAAAATCATGTTGTCTGCAAATAATATCAGTTTATCAGTTTTATTATTCCTTTTTAATCTCTACATCAAGGAGCACGGGTGACACAATGGCTAAGTGCTTGGCTGCTAACTGAAAGGTCACTGTTTCAAACTCACCAGCCACTCCGTAGGAGAAAAGACCTGGCAATCTCTTCCTGTGAAGATTATAGCCTAGGAAACCCTATGGCTCTACTCTGTCCCATAGAGTCACTATGAGTCAGAATCAACTCGACAGCACAACAACAACAATCTCTATACCATTTATTTCCTTTTCTTGATTTATTTCATTGACTACGACCTCCCGTGAAAAGCTGAAAAGAAGTGATGACAGGAAGTACACTTACTTGTCTTGTTCTGGATCTTAGGAGGGAAAGTTTTGACCATACCATTAAGTATGATGTTTGCTATAGGTTTTTTTTTTTACATACTCTGTCAGATTAAGGAAATTATTTTCTAATCCTCATTTACTTAGAGTTTATTGTTTGCTTGCTTGTTTGTTTTATCATGAATGGGTGTCAAATTTCTTCAAATGCTTTCTTTGCATCTATTGAGATAACCAATTGATTTTTCTGATATATTTTCTTAATGTGGTAAATTACATAGATTACTTTTCAAATATTAAACTTGCATTTTCAGGATAAATCCAACATGATCATCATGCATATCATTTATATGTATCTCTAGATTTGTTAATATTTTGTTCAGGATTTTTTTGCATCTACCTTAATAAGAGAGTCTATCTTATAATTTTCCTTTCTCATAAATCCTTAACAGGTTTTGGTATGCAACTTTTGCTGGCCTCACAAAATGATTCTGGATGTGTTTCTTCTTTTTCAATTTTCTGAAAGACTTCATGGAAGATTGGTCATACTTCTTCCTTAAATATTTGGAAGAATTCGCTAGTGAAAACATTTGGGTTACAAAATTTCTTTAGGGGAAGGTTTTTATAGACTCAGTATCTTAAATAAATATGGAATGATTTAGATTTTCCATTATCTTCTTATGTCAGTTTTGTTTACAGGTGTTTCTCTAGGACACTGCCCATTTCATCTAAATTTTCAAATGCTTTGGCATGATATTCATAATGTTGTTGCTGTTGTGTGTCATCAAGTCGATTCAACTCATAAAGACCCTATAGGACAGAGCAGAACTGCACCATAGGGGTTTCTAAGCTATAATCTTCACAAGAGCAGATCACCAGGCCTTTTCTCCCATGGAATAGCTAGTGGGTTTGAACCATCAACTTTTTGGTTAGCAGCTGAGCACTTAACCATTGTGTTACAAGGGCTCCTCTATATTCATAATAGCTCTTATTAAATATTTTTATATTTTCAATCACCTCATATGCATGCAAAAGCTGAGTAATGAATAAGGAAGACCGAAGAAGAACTGATGCTTTTGAATTAGGGTGTTGGCAAAGAATACTGAATATACCATGGACTGCCAGAAGAACGAACGAATCTGTCTTGGAAGAAGTACAGACCGAGTACTCCTTGGAAGTAAGGATGGTGAGACATTGTCTTGAGGACTTTGGACATGTTATCAGGAAGACCAGTTTCTGGAAAAGGGCACCATGCTTGGTAAGGTAGAAGGTCAGCGAAAAAGAGGAAGACCCTCAATGAGACGGACTGACACAGTGGCTGCAATAATGGGCTCAAACACAGCAATGATCGGGAGGACAGCACAGGGCCAGGCAGTGTTTTGTTCTGTTGTACATAATAGGGTTGCTATGAGTCAGAACCGACTGAACGGCACCTAACAACAATAACAACTCATTAAGTATTCTCTAATATTGTTGTTCATAGAATCTATATGGATATTCTCTTCTTTCTGATATTGATAATTTGTGCCATCTCCTTCTGTCCTGATCTGTGCTAGAGGTCTTACTAACTTTATTTGGTGTTTTCAAAGAACCAGTTTTTGGTTTTGTGGATTTCATTATGGACTTTATATAATGATTCTGAATGTAATAACCTAGTTACTCTCACTACTTTTAGCATTATCTCTTTTGAGGTGGGGTGAGACTTTTTATTATCTATTTAACTTGTTGTTGTTATTTAACTTATTTAATGGTTATTAGTTTATTCAGGTTTTCTAAATCATCTTAAGCCAATTTTGGTAGTTCAAAATTTTCCAGAAAATTATCCATTTCATCTAAGTTTTCAAGTTTCTTGTCAAAGTTGTTCACGTGGTTTTTAAATCTCTCCTGCATCTTTGTTGTTCTGAATATTACATATTTTTAACTTTTCTATTTTTTCTTCATTATATTACTAAAAGTTTATCTTGTTTTTTTTGTCCTATCTAATAATTATTTTCTATCAGTATAATAATTATTATTTTTAGTACTACTGCTATTATCACTATTACAATTACCACTACTTTTTTTTCCCAAGTAATTTTATTGTGGTAAAATACATATAAGAAAAATTTGACATTTTAACCATTTTAAAGTATATAATTCAGTTACACTAACTACATTCACCATGTTGTGCAAACACTGCCAATATTTCCAAAAGTTTTTACTACTATTTTTTAGTTTAATTCAACTTATTTCATTTTTAGTTCTTTTTTTCTTAATGCATTTGAGACCATAAACTCAGCTGTAAATACCACTTAGGATGGATCTCTCAAGTATATGTATGATACTTTTATTACTGTTAAGTTTTTTATATTTTGAAATGAATATTATAAATCCTCCATAAATTATTCTGGGTTTATTATTCAAATTTCTAAACATTAGGATTTTAAAAAACTATTCATGATGCATTCTTTGAACTTTATTAAGACTCCCTGTGACCTAGTATAGAAACAATGTAATAGTTCCATATGTACTTGGAAAATGTTTATTTTCTCTTTATTAAGTGTAGGAAGCTGTATATATTTACATATATTTGAATAAGCTTGATAATTTTTGGTTCAAACTTTCTGTAGTCTTAGTAATTTATAAGTTTCGAAGTATATTAGAATCCTTCACATTAATTATGTAGCTGTCAACTACTCCTTGAAATTGCATTAGCTTTTTGTCTGTCAATATAATTGTCATTTCCAGTCTGTTTTTAAATGACGATTTTATCTATTTAGTAGATCATTTCTTTCATTATTGTAGAGTATTTTTTAATTTTTTTTCTTTGCCTTAAAGTCAATTTTGTCATTTGTTAATACTTTACAACAGCTTTCTTTTGATTACGTGTCACCAAGGAATACCTTTTACAGTCCTTTTAGTTTCACACTGTGTCTGTGTTTAAGAGTTAGTGATAAACTCTATATAGCTGAATTTTGTTTTTGTATTCACAGAATAACCTTTGTCTTTTAAGAGGTAAACTTAATCTGTTTATATTTATTGTGGTTACTGTAGTATTTAAACTAGTTGTTTTTACTGCTTACACCTCCTTGTCTTTTGGGTTTCCTTCTTCCTTACTTTTAATGTTACCTCCTCTTCCTCCTCTACTCTCTGCTGGATGGAGGCTATGCGCTGTATTTCCATTCTTTTGGTGATTACCTTTAATTTTTAAATGTACTTAAATAATTTTTCTTAAAAAATCAAAAATTATTCACTATTTCTGTCCTCTTTCTGAAAAGGACATGGACTTTAGCTCACTTCACCCACTGAACAACCTATCTTGTTATTATTTGTTCTTGTTTTACTGTTATGGGTTGAATTGTGTCCCTTAAAAGTGTGTTGTAAACCCTAACCTCTGCCTGTGGTTATAATCTTATTTGTGAATGGGTTGTGTTTGTTATGTTAATGATGCAGGATTAGGGCATATCTTGAGTCAATCCCTTTTGAGATATAAAAGAGATTAAATAAGCAAGCAAAAGAAGATGAGGCAGGGGAAGAGATGCCAAGCCACATGAAGATCACTGAGGAACAGAAGCTCAAAAAGACAAGGACCATCACCAGAGCCAACAGAGAGAAAAAGCCTTCCCCTAGAGCCACCTTGAATTCAGACTTCTAGCCTCCTAAACTGTGAGAAAATAAATTTCTGTTTGTTAAAGCCACCCACTTGTGGTATTTCTGTTATAGCAGTACTAGATGACTAAGACAGAATTTGGTACCAGAAGAGTGGGGTGCTGCTCTAACAGATACCTAAAATGTGAAGCAGTTTTGGAATTGGGTAATTGGTAGAGGCTGGAAGTGTTTTAAAACCCTGGTGGCATAGAGGTTAAGAGCTATGTCTGCTAACCAAAAGGTCAGCAGTTCGAATCCACCAGGTACTCCTTGGAAACTATGAGGCAGTTCTACTCTGTCCTGTAGGGTTGCTATGAGTCAGAATCGACTCGACAGCAATGGATTACCTTTTATCTCTAGATGATATAAAATCAGATGAATATATGTACCAAAATTGTATCTGCCCTGTTTCCATAATGCAAAAGCAGTCAAGCAGGACAGAAAAGCGATTCCTTCACATAATCAGACCTTTTCTTCCTACTCCCACTTCATATTTCCACTCATCAATAAGCCTTCAGGATTACAACATTGCTGTGTCTCTGGCATTTCCAATGTATCATCTCTTCTCTCAGGAGTACCTGGGTGGCACAAACAGTTAAGTGCTCAACTACTAGCCAGAAGGTTGGCAGTTCAAATTCACTCAGAGCTGCCCTGGGAGACAAGCCTGAAGATCTGCTATGAAAAGGCCACAGCCTTGAAAACCCTATGGAGCAGTTCCACTCTGCCCCATCTCTTCACTTACCATATTTCAATATCATTTCTCTGTCTGATGTCTCCTTAGTTGCTAAATTTCAATCAATACTTCCTTCTCAAGCTAGCCTAACTTCATTTAACTATACTATCATGGGTTCCAAATAGCTAAGCCACTGCACTGGATCAACTACAAGGTTTCTCCTCTATATTCTCATACCATAGAAAGGAGTCAGAAACTCTAGTGCCAACAGGCATCAGACAAATAATTAAAGTGGATGTATTATGTCAGAAAGTAGTTATGGGAAACTGGACAGAGTAAGCCTCATTCTAAAGGGAATAGTTATTAACTTAGTTCCAGTTCCAGTGACTGTTGCCAAACACTGTGATTTAAGAGAATCCAGATACTGGAAATCTCTGCGAAAGTGTTAACGAAGTATTGGAAATACATAGATGTAGCCTAACACAAGATCATATTCTTAAAATTCATTGACATCTTGGCCATACCTATAAGCCTTAATCTCCCTAATGAATAAGAAGTTTTATCCCTTATCTGCTATTCTAAATGTTAGTTTTACCGATTTAAAAATAAAATTAACAATTAAGATCATACAGTGAACAAGTGGTATTAATACTTCACAAAAATAGTATCAGAATAAAATAGTAAAACATTCTTAAAATACAATAGAAATGGAAATATGTAACAGTTTAGGGAACAGTACCAAACAACAAAGGAAAAATTGTGGCAATACATGCACAATGTTTTACCTAGCAGGCATTCAATAAAATTTATTTACATATCTACCTAAAAACTTTAAAAAGGGAATGAAGTGACAAGTCACAAATAGTAAAGGATAAAGCATAAAACAAATTGGAAAAATTTCAGAACTAAGAATTTTAGAATAAAGAAATTAAAATTGGGGAAAGTCTCATAAGTATATATTAGTATAATTGATGACCAAGTAAAAATTTTGACTGTATGACTACCTAAAGAAATACAAAATTCTAAAACGGATGCAGTAAGTTTAACAAATATTTAACAAATGCTCACTAGGTACATGCTAGGTTAGAAAAACAAAAATTGGTAAGACAGATCCTGCCCTCATGAAGTTCATAATTTAATAAATAAAAAGACAGATACATAAACAGCTAATTACAGAATAATATGACATACACACTAATGACAATATGTTCAACAAAACTGAAGTAGTATAAGAAGGAAGGGAGTGACTGACTTGGTCAAGATACTAGGGATATATTGTTCTTAGGTGCCATCAAGTCGATTCTGACTCATAGCAACCCCACGCACAACACAACCAAACACCGCCCAGTCCTGCACCATCCTCACAATCGTTGCTATGCTTGAGCCCAGTGTTGTAGCCACTGTGTCAATCCATCTTGTTGAGGGGCTTCCTCTTTTTCACTGACCCTCTACTTTACCAAATGTCTTAGTCATCTAGTGCTGCTATAACAGAAATACCACAAGTGGATGGCTTTAACAAAGAGAAATTTATTTCCTCACAGTAAAGTAGGCTAAAAGTCCAAATTCAGGGCATTAGCCCCAGGGGGAAGTCTTTCTTTGTCAGCTCTGGAGGAAGGTATTTCTCCTCAATCTTCCCCTGGACTAGGAGCTTCTCTGCGCAGGAACCCCAGGTCCAAAGAACATGCTCTGCTCCCAGCACTGCTTTCTTGGTGGTATGAGGTCACCCGTCTCTCTTTTATATCCCAAAGGAAACTGCCTCAAGACACATTCCAGTCTTGTAGATTGAGTCCTGCCTCACTAACATGACTGCCATCCATCCCCCCTCATTAACATCATAGAGGCAGGATTTACAACTGATAGGAAAATCACATCAGATGACAATCACACAACACTGGGAATCATTGTCCAGTCAAACTGATGCACACATTTTTGGGGGGACACAATTCAATCCAGACACCAAGCATGATGTCCTTCTCCAGGGACTGGTGCCTCCTGGTAACATGTCCAAAGTATGTGAGATGAAGTCTCGCCATCCTCACTGGTAAGGAACAATCTGGCTGTACTTCTTCCAAGACAGATTTGTTCATTCTTCTGGCAGTCCATGGTATATTCAATATTCTTTGCCACACCATAATTCAAAGGCATCATATTCTTCTCCTATCTTCCCTATTCATTGTCCAGCTTTTGCATGCATATGAAGTGATTGGAAATACCATGGCTTGGGTCAGGAGCACCTTAGTTCTCAAGGTGACATCTTTGCTTTTCAACACTTTAAAGAGATCTTTTGTCCAATGCAATGCGTTGTTTGACTTCTTGACTGCTGCTTTCATGGGTGTTGACTGTGGATCCAAGTAAAATGAAATCCTTGACAACTTCAATATTTTCTGTTTATCATGATGTTGCTTATTGGTCCAGTTGTGAGGATTTTTTGTTTTCTTTATTTCAAGGTGTAATACATACTGAAGGCTGCAGTCTTGATCTTCATCAGTAAGTGCTTCAAGTCCTCTTCACTTTCAGCAAGCAAGGTACTGTCATCTGCATATCAAAGGTTTTTAATGAGTCTTCCTCCAAGCTCAATGTTGCATTCTTCTTCATACAGTCCAGCTTCTCAGGTTCTTTGTTCAGCATACAGACTGAAGAAGTATGGTGAAAGGATACAACCCTGATGCACACCTTTCCTGACTTTAAACCATGCAGTATCCTCTTCTTCTGTCTGAATGACTGCCTCTTGATCTAGGTACAGGTTCCTTATGAGCACAATTAAGTGTTCTGAATTCCCATTCTTCACATGTTATCTATAATTTATTACGATCCATACAGTCTAATGCCTTTTCATAGCCAGTAAAACACAGCTAAACATCTTTCTGGTATTCTCTGCTTTCAGCCAGGATCCATCTGACATCAGCAATGATATCGTCGTTCCACATCCTCTTCCGAATTTGGCTTGAATTTCTGGCAGTTCCCAGTAGATGTACTGCTGTAATCTCTTTTGAATTATCTTCAGAATAATTTTACTTGCATGTAATATTAATGATTTCTTGGCATAGATGAACAAGCACCTCCAGTGCTGCATCCATTGGTTGAAACATCTCAATTGATATTCCATCAATTCCTGGAGTCTTGTTTCCATCAATGATTTCACTGCAACTTGGATTTCTTCCTTCAATACCATTGGTTCTTGAGCATATGTTGCCTCCTGAAATGGCTGAACATCGACCAGTTCTTTTCGGTACAGTGACTCTGTGTATTCCTTTCATCTTCTTTTGATGCTTGCTGTGTCGTTCAATACTTTGTCCATGGAATCCTTCAATATTGCAACTTAAGGCTTGAACTTTTTCTTCAGTTCTTTCAGCTTGAGAAATGCTGAGCGTATTCTTCCCTTTGGTTTTCTAACTCCAGGCCTTTGCACATTTCATTATAAGACTTTATTTTGTCTTCTCAAGCTACCTTTTGAAACCTTCTGTTTAGCTCTGTTACTTCATCATTTCTTCCATTCACTTTAGCTGCTCTATGCTGAACAGCAAGTTTCAGAGTCTCTTCTGATACTCATTTTAGTCTTTTCTTTCTTTCCTGTCTTTTTAATGACCTTTTGCTTTCTTCTTGTATGATGTCCTTGATGTCATCCCATATCTCGTCTGGTCTTCAGTCATTAGTGTTCAATACATCAAATCTGTTCTTCAGATGGTCTCTAAATTCAGGTGGAATATACTCAAGGTCGTATTTTGGCTCTCGTGGACTTGTTTCAATTTTCTTCAGCTTCGACTTGAACTTGCATGTGAGCAACTGATGATCTGTTCTGCATATGACTCAGCAATTCTACTCCTAGGTACATAGTCAAAAAACTGAAAACAAGTATTCAAAAAAAACTTGTACACAAATGTTCATAGCAGCAATATTCTTAATAGCCAAAAATGTGAAAAACCCAAATATTCATCAGTGGATGAATGGATAAATAAAATGTGGTATATCTATACAAAGGAGCCCTGGTGGCACAGTGGTTAAGTGCTCAGCTGCTAACTGAAAGGTCTGTGGTTCAAACTCACCAGCCATTCCTTGGGAGAAAGATGTGGCAGTTTGCTTCTGTAAAGATTTACAGCCTTGGAAACCCTAGGGAGAGTTCTATTCTGTCTTATAGGGTTGCTATGAGTTGGAATCTACTCAATGGCAATGGGTTTTGTTATATCCATATAAAGGGATATTATTCAGCTACAAAAAGAGTAAAGTACTAATACACACCACAAAATGGGTGAATTTTGAAAATATTATGCTAAGTAGAAGAAGCCAGACCCAAAAGGCCATAAATTGTATGATTCTATCTATGTGTTGTATACACAATAGGCAAAACTATAGAGACAGAAGGCAGATTAGTGGTTGCTGGGTGCTGCAGATGGGGGGAATGGAGAGTGACTGCTTAATGGGTGTGAGGTTTCCTTTTGGGGTGATGAAAATGTTCTGGGACTGGACAGTGATAATGGCTGTACAATATTGTAAATGTACGAAATGCCACTGAATTGTATACTTTGGTGAACTTTATATTATGTGTATTTTATTACAATAAAAATTATTTTTAATTTAAAAAACTTGTCTAATAAAACACAATAAAGTTTCATGTCAAGAAAGGCAACAGAAGAGGAAAACTGTGATAAACGTCATTTACAAACGGTTATTATCTGAATTCATAAAGACTTGATGCAAAAGATATTAGATCAATTTCCAAAGTTCTCAGGCTAAATGGTCAAAACTGATGTACAGATTATATACCAAGAAATAATTACAGTAAAATCCCTCACAAAAATGGTCAGGCCACCAGAAGTAAATGCTTATTAAAACATCTTTAAAGAACCATTATATTCTAAATACCTTATGAAAAAGATAAAATTCACTGTAGTCAGGCCATAAGGAAATAAACATTCTTCACCATCTCTCGTGACACTGTGACTTGTTCTAGAGAACAATCTGACAATATGAACACGCACTATAAAGCTAGTTAAGTGCTCTGACCTAGTAAGTTCAATTTAGGGACTATACTTTTAAAGAAACACCAAAAGTAGGAGGAGCAGGAAATAAATTGGAAAAAAAAAATCATAGTCAAGACAACTAAAATGAGAAAAACAGGGAATAATCTAAACATTCAATAAGAGAATAGTTAGGTGAAATATTGTTAGTACCTAAGCCCAGTGGAATGTATATATACATATACACACACACATATGTGTACATATATGTGTATATATTTAAAATGACAAGTATGTAATTATCTGATAGATAAAAATGTATTTAATAATGTCAATTAAAAAAGTAAACCATAAAATAGTCCTGCATTGATTTTTTAGCTCAATATATACACATTAATAACAAATGGAACAGAATTTGGAGTAAGAGTTTAAAACACAATACGCCCTTTTAAAAATAAGTTTCAGAGGTTAATATTTCCCTAACAATTCTTTTCCAACTAAATTCTATATCCAAAGATTGGTTAAAATATATATTATAGGTAAGGCAACAGTCAAATATTTTAAAGGATAAAGAACTATAAGTTTAGAAGAAAATCTTAAGTGCCAAATTAAGATATTTTCTTTTGTTATGCCCTTACTACAAACTTCTTTTTGTTGAGATAAAAAATTTCAGGACATTATACATTATATTTAAAATGTTAGCAACGTTCTTGTAAATAAAAACATGTTTTACACAATATTTTAGTCAAAACATCAAGGAAGGAAAATCAATTAAATAATGAAATGTATGCAAAATATTCACATATATACAGTAATACGAATGATTGTTGTAAGACCAATAAAAACACCTTGACTAAATTCACAAACGTGAACACTGTACAGTTCTCACCCTACCAGCAACCTGTGTTCAAATAACTGTCTGAACACTGCTCTAAACAGTGGCTGCCATAGAAGCCCTCCTAAAAAGCAAACAAAGGCAAATTGGAGCTACCAGAAATTCTGTCTGTTTTGAAGCTGAAGATGGGAAGAAGCCAAGAAAAGTAGAGGCAATGAAAAGCACAGTTTAAGGGAGCTGACCTTAAGGGCACTCTCCTGCCCCAATTATTCTCTACTACCGAATTTTTCTTAAACTTCCTGAGCGTCCACCAAATAGGCGGTTATGTAGGTTAACATATATCATCCATTTATCAAAATTAATAACTCAAAAGTTAGTAGTCATACTTCATTACATAGCACTACAAATGTATTCCACCTATTTGCTTTTCTCCTAACACAATCTGCAATTAGAAGCAATGGAAAGAAGCAGGATTAAACTATGGCAGTCTCCCCAGATCTATGTTTCTCCCAGAATGCTCCATTTGTTTCAAAACTATACCTTCCTTCCTGCCAATCAACATTTTCATTCATTGGCCTAGCACAATATATCTTTACTCACTTCTCCAAAGAAATTTACAGTAATAGGAATAGCATTTGCTAAAAAATCAACTCACCTGAAATTTATTATTTAACATTAGAGAAGAGAAAGTTTAAAATCTTCTCTGAAACAGTCTCTATCCATTTATATTCTGCTTTTCTTTTAAATTTTACCACCATCACACTTTCTCTTTAAATGTATGTAACACATTCAGTAGAGATAACAATAATAAAGACCATAATTCAGACTTGTAAACATATTATATTTAAATAAATCTTTCTAACATAATATTCATCAACTGATTCTTACTTTGCTTCAACTTATGGAAATCACCAACTCTATCCTTGGAAGCCTGCTTTAGTATATCTGTTTGAATTCTGGGCTCAGGCTCCTTGTTTGGGCCCGAAACTAAATGCTGAAGAGGATTGGCAGGTATCTGATTTGAAGTACCAGGGTTTCCGTTGCGGTTTATGTGTGAATCTGTGGAAAAAACAAAAAGCATCAAATTAAGGTCATATTTTACAGAAGAACTTCATAAGACCTGCTTCAGAAAAGCTCAGTCACACTTCTATTTGACATTGAGCAGTTATGTAGCTTTTTCCGTTTGTTTGTTTTAAGCTTTATTCTCATTTTTCTAATCAAATCTCATGTGCAACAAATGTCATTTCAGCTTCCAGAAGTTTACAAATTGTGCCCAGGTAAGTGTCTCTAATACTGAATATAAACCTACTTGCCAAAGGAATATCTAGTAGAAACCCAAAGATTAAAACGGCAATGCTATCTGTATCTTTTCCTCCCTGCAAACTCCATATTGCTATCAGGAATCTCCAAAATCCAGTAAGGCTTCTAAGTCATCTTCACCTATACAGTGACTTACAACTGTTAACTCCTCATTCTTTCTTCTCAGTATCTCCTGGATATAACCTCTCTTCCTTCAGTACCCTTTAGTTCCTCATCAAAGCTTTGAGTCACATCTTTATTACAATAATTTTGGATGCAGAAACCTATGCCACACTGACTCCTACATCTTCCCTTCCATTATTTTCCTTAAGCAGCTCCTTCAATCATATCAATTCCCATTTTAGGGGAACATTTCTATAAAATTTAATAGGTATTCAACAGAAAACAGACACACTGACATTAATAAGGGTACTCAGTAAGCAGTGAGTTTAATATAGATGAGTGTAGTAATTTATAGAAGGCCTTTGTGAGACGAATTTGAACACATTTAAAGAAGGTGAATACGTAGAGAGTGGCTGAGATGAAAGGGAGCATAGTCCAAAGTGGCAGAACAAGTAATTCTACTCTTAGGAAAAAGACTACAATAATCCATTAGACAAGGTGCATTTTTAAATGATTACTTCTCCCTGAGCTTTTACTAGTGATTTAAAAATATACAGCACTAACTAGAAGAATGAAAGGCACTTCACTGTACTGCTAAATGTCCCGTTTTATCATATAACAATACATAACCAATAAATTGGCTTTCAAGTGGAATTCTGAGAATAAGACTCCATACCTGGAGCCATGTTTGGGAAGCGAGGTTGTCCAGTTGCAAGGTGGGAGACTGTTTGATGATTTTCATGTTGAGAAGCTGAAATAGGGGGCTTCCTTAAAGCTAAAAAAAAAAAAAAAAAAAAAAAGGCCATATCATTAGCATTTATATTATGATATCTAAAAACCAACCCCCATGAATCTATTTACATTGTACTAATCCTATTATGTGTATTCTAATTTTGTAATCCTTGTAGTTGGTATATTAATTCATTCATTTATGGGTACTAACTGAAACACTGTGCCATCCACCACAGATTCTGGTGATCAATAAATCTGATGAGAATATAAACTCCATGACAGTAGAAACTCTGTTTTGTCCACCACTATGTCCCTAATACCTAGAATACTACCTGGCACATAGTAGGAGCTCAACAAAGATTTGATGAATGAATGAATGAATAAATGAGTCTCTTCAGAGACAGAGATATTCAACAGTGAAGCCTTTTAATATAGATAGTATAAATAAAAATTGACATTTACATATTAGGTGAAACAATAAGAATATGCTATTCTAAATTGCTCAGATTTTAAATAAAACATAAATGTGACTGAATCAACAACTTGAGTTTATTAACTTTTAAAAAAAATAATATTTTACTGTGTTTTAGGTGAAAGTTTACACAGCAAACTAGGTTCCCCTTTAACAGTTTTTATACAAATTGTTCCATGCCATTGGTTACAATTTTTACAGTGTGTCAGCATTCTCATTATTTCCTTCCATGCTGTTTGTCCTGTTTCCATTTTCCATTGATCTATCTTCCCTTCCCTTCCTTGCCTTCTCATCCTTGCTTTTGGGTAAATGTTAACATTTTGTATTATATGGTTAATTGTTTAAGGGAGCACATTACCCACGTGTGATATTCTTTATTTTATAAGCCAGTCTATTATTTGGCTGAAAGGTGGCCTGCAGAAATAGCTTCAATTCCAAGTTTAAAGGATATCTTAGGGCGATAGTCTCGGGGATTCCTCTAGTCTCTATCGGTCCAGTAGGGCTGGCCTTTTTTAGGAATTTGAGTTTCGTTCTACGTTTTTCTCCAATTCTATCCAGGACCTTCTATTGTGTCCCTGGTCAGAATGGTTGGTAGTGGTAGCTGGACACCACCTAGTTCTTCTGGTTTCATGTTAGAAGAGGCTGTGGTTCATGTGGGCTATTAGTTCTGTGGACTAGTTTCTTATTTGAGCCTTTGATTTCCTTTATTCTCTTTTGCTTCATATGAGTGGAGACCAATAGTTGTAACTTAGATGGCCGTTCGCAAGCTTTGAAGACCCCAGACGTTACTCACCAAACTAGGATGTACAACGTTATCTTTGTGAACTGTTTTGCCAATTGACTAAGCTGTCCCCCAAGACTATGGTCTCAAGCCTTTTAACCTAGTAAACCAATCCTGTGAGTTGTCTGGATATGTCTAGGAAGCCTCCATAACTGTGTCCTCTCTGTGGTTTGTTATATATGTGGATATATATGCAGCACACACAAACATGTATATACATATGCCTACAGATACACCTATACGTGCACTTGCATTTACTTGCATATGCCTTCCTATACACATACAGTCGTCCCTCTGTATCCACAGGGGATTAGTTCTAGGATCCTCACAGATACCAAAACCTGCAGATGCTCAAGTCCCTTATATAGAATGGTGTAGTATTTACATATAACCTATGCACATCCTCCTGTATACTTTAGGTCATCTCTAGATTACTTATAATGCCTAATACAATGTAAATGCTATATAAATAATTGTTACACTGTATTGTTTAGGGAATAATGACAAGACTTGAAGCAAACAATAAACAATGAGCGCTGGAGAGAGACCGAGGATCTGTGAAACGGTGGAAGGCTACAGCAGGGTATGCCTACGCTCCATTTCATTCACTTGTATTCAGTGTAGTGCTCGGTGTGCAGCAAATTCAAGTTTTGCTTTTCGGAACTTTCTTTTTCTCTGAATATTTTTAATTCACGGTTGGTTGACTCCAAAGATGCAGAACCCATGGACACGAAGGGTCAACTGTATATGCATCCATATCTACCTACATAACCACACACATATGTTTTGGTTGTTTTTACGTTGTTGCAAAATTGTGTATGTTACAGCATTTTCCGAAATTGTCCCTTTTCTCACGTACTTCTTAGTATCTTTATTTACCTTGGTCAAGTTGTGCTGACTTCACCCATATTTGGGATTGCCTTTTCCATCACCAAAGTACTAAGCGTCTACTATCTAGAAAGTGATTCCCCCTCCCTCTCACTCCCATCCCTGGTAACCATCAAAGAGCTTTACTTTCTTTGTGTGTATCTGTTCTTCACTTTTCATAATAGTGGGACCATACAATATTTGTCTTTTTGTGACTGACTGACTTTACTCAGCATAATGTCATTCAGATATATCCATGTTCTAAAAGGTTTCGTGGGGTCATCATTATTCTTTATAGTTGCATGGTATTCCACTGTATGCATGTACCACAAGTTTTGTTTATGCATTCACCCACTGATGAGCACTAAGGCTGTTTCCATTTTTTGCTATTGTGAATAATGCTGTGACGAACATAGGCATGCATGTCTGTGTGTGTCACTGCTCTTATGTCTATTCGTGTTACTACTCTTATACCTCTAAGATATATACCTAGGAGTGAGATTGCTGGATCATAAGGTATTTCTATTTCTAGCTTTCTGAGGAAGCATCATACTGCTTCCCATAGTGGTTATACCATTTTACAATCCCACCATCAATGTATAAGAGTTCCAATCCCCCCATAACCTTGCCAGCATTTGTTGTTTTCTGTTTTTTTAATCATTTCCAATTTTTGCAGGAGTATTGTAGTTTTGATTTGCATCTCTCTAATGGCTAGTGATCTCGAGCACCTTTTCATGTATTTGTTAGAGACTGCTTATTCCCATTGAATGGACTTTGACCCTTTGTTGAAGATCGGCTACCCGTAGATGGATGGATTTACTTCTGGGTTCTCAATTCTATTCCATTGGTCTGTGTCTGTCATGGAACCTGTACCAGATTGTTTTGATTACTGTGGCTGTATAGTAAGTTTTGAGATCAGGAGGTGTGAGGCCTCTTACTTTGTTCTGCTTCTTCAATGTTGCTCAAGCTATTCGGGGCCCCCTTCCTTTCCATACGGAGTTGGAGATGAGTTCCCCATTTCATTAAAGAATGTTGTTGGGATTTGGATCGGGATTGCTAACCCTTTTTTTTTTAAATTGTAGTAAATACATAGGTAACAAAACATTTGCCATTTCGATAATCTTTACAAGTACTTATTTTTGAAGAAAGAAAATGTAAGTTTTATGCAAAGGGCTTTACTAGCAAGAATGCACATACTTACAAGTTGAGATTTTCCTCTACTTTAAGAAATGAAGTCAATGGGGAAAAAACAGAAGTTTTTACTCACTACCACGGACTCCAAGGAGCTGGTGGCACAGTGGTTAAACGCTCGGCTATTAACTGAAAGGCTGGCAGTTCAAATCCACCAGCTCCAAGGAAGAAAGATGTGGCAGTCTGCTTCCATAAAGATTTACAGTCTTAGAAACCCTATGGGGCAGTTCTACTCTGTCCTACAGGGTCACCATGAGTTAGAATCAACTCAACCACAATGGGTTTGGTTTTAGTTTACCACCGTCTCCACTACATCCCTGGGCAGCTTAACATGACAGAAAGGCAGAGGGCAAAGAAGGAAACTAGGGAGAAGGGAAACAGATACAGAGAAAATAACAGACTTCAGTGTGGCAGAGACAATGCTATGTGATACTTTGTCATTATATTTTTCCTGGGTACAGAGGAACATCAGCATTACTTATGGGTAGGGACTAAGGGAGTAGGCTCTGGCCAAGAGCATATAGGTGAAACCAAACATGCAACTTCCAAGTCTGCCTATAAAATCTGTGCAAATCACTCATAATCTCCCTTCCCTTTCTGCAGCAACTCAGAAGGCTATAGATGAAGATGGTGATAGTATACACGGAGGGGTCACACTGCTTGGAGGAGTGCTGCAAAGAGACCACCCAACCTGCATCAGACTGTAAATATGAGCAATAAATAAACCTTTACTGTTTTATAGCCACTGCAATTTTAGGGTTGTTTGTTAATACATCACAGCCTTGTCAACCCTAACTAATATACTTGCGTTATTTTTATAATCCTCAAAGTTTATTGTGATGCTTGTATTTTACTTATTATTACATAGATTCATAGATTTCTAAACATAAGAACCCAAGAAGATTAAAATTCACTCTAAGAAAGCACACCACTCAAATTTACAGAATGTTGAGGCTTTCTGTATCACAGGTACTCCCATTACCTCGTTTCTGTTGGCAGCTGCAATGCCCAATACCCATTTCTTCACAGAGGACAGCTAAATAACAACAATCCACTAATGTCTTAAAAGAACAGCACTTTGACAGGTTTAACAATACAATTTTGTTTTGCCCACAGACTCTGAGAACATTAACCATACAGCAGATATATCTGAAAAAAGACGTCAGTCACAATCTACAAATTTGTTGATCACTTTGACCCTAGCTGATTCCAGCACTACAAAAACCAGAAGACAAAGAAAGGTACCTCCATTACCTAGCAAGAAGTGATCATTCATATCCTTAACTTTATGAAATAATGCCTTCTGCGCAAGAACAAGGTGACTATTTGCAAGCAACATTATGTTTAGATAGGTAAAACTAAGCCAGATTAAAAGGGGCCTTTTCAATAGAACACCAAGAGCAATGCAGGTGTTTTATAAACTCCTTCCATATATACCACCATCTTCATCTATAGCCTTTTAAGTTGCTGCAGAAAGGGAAGGGGGATTGTGAGTGATTTGCACAGATTTTATGACCAGACTTGGAAGTGACAGAGTAGCAATACGGAGCCCTTATAAAGTTTAAAAATACACTTTTAATGGCGTATGTGTTACAAGGTTATATATAAAGTTTAGATATATAGAAAAACACAAAGAAATGAAAAATTAACTGTAATTCTACCACCTAGAGATAATCATTGTTACCATTTGCAGAATATTTCTCTGGTGTTTTATCTTCTTCTGTGTATTATACTATATACCTTAAATAAAATTAGGATCATATCATATGTACTATAATCTTATTTTATTTAATATTTGATAGTTTCCTATGTCATTCAGTTTTTTCCTACAACATTCCTAAATGGTAAAGGCAAACCAAAATTCCAAATTTTATAGGTCTGGCTAACCAAATACATCTGGGTAAAGAATTGCAACAAGGACTTTAGAGCCCCATAAACTGTGTCAGCTATGCTAGTTGGTAGCTAGACTTTTACTGCTTAAGAAAAAGTAATGTGTGTTCTGTAAATGGAAACCCTGGTGGTGTAGTGGTTAAGACCTACGGCTGCTAACCAAAAGGTCAGCAGTTCGAATTCACCAGGCGCTCCTTGGAATCCCTATGGGGCAGTTCTACTCTGTCCTATAGGGTTGCTATGAGTCAGAATCAACTTGATGGCGATGGCTTTGGCCTGGCTTTTTTTGGTTCTGTTAATATTTCGGTTTTCTATTCTTTATACTTTTTTTGCTTGGTTTCTTTGAAAAATTCCTTTAAAAAAACTCCAGCCTTGTTTTTGTTGAACTAAGGGGAAAGGTGATTTATTCATACCTAGGACAAGACAGAGGCTTTCCAAAGGGCCAAAAGTAAGTAGTTACAGTTAATAATACTGGAACAAACGAAGATCTAGGAAAATGCTAGTGGTCTTGGAAGTAGCTAACAGTGGTGACCTCATCCTCCAATTTTGCACAGGGTTCTCCAGACCTTTTTCTACATGTTGTTAGCTTCCGTCAAGTTGATTCTGACTCATGGCGACCTCAAGTGTGCAGAGTAGAACTGTTCCATAGTGTCTGCAAGGCTGAGACCTTTCAGAAGCAGATCACCAGGCCTGTCTTTCAAGGTGCCTCTGGATGGGTTTGATCTGTCAACCTTTCAGCTAGTAGTTGAGCACTTAACCATTTGCACCACTCAGAGAATCTTCATATATATATAGTCATGGATTGAATTATCGCCCCCAAAAATATCTGTCAACTTGGCTAGATGATGATTTCCAGTACTGTATGATTCTGCACCATTCTGTCATCTGATGTGATTTCTGTATGTGTTGTAAATGTTATCTCTATGATGTTGACGAGACAGACTAGCAGCAGTTATGTTGATTGAGATCTACAAGATTAGACTGTGTCTTAAGCCAATCTCTTTTGACATATAAAAGAAAGAAGTGAGCAGAGAGACATGGGGACCTCCTACC
Organism: Dugong dugon; assembly: GCA_030035585.1. NCBI lineage: Eukaryota > Metazoa > Chordata > Mammalia > Sirenia > Dugongidae > Dugong > Dugong dugon. The sequence goes on along the minus strand of CM057472.1, from coordinate 12,688,562 downwards.
ACCAAGAAAGCAATAGCGGGAGCAGTGTGCGTCCTTTGGACCTGAGGTTCCTGTCAGAGAAGCTCCTAGACTACAAGAAGATTGATGACAAGGACCTTCCTCTAGAGCTGACAGAGAGAGAAAGCCTTCCCCTGGAGCTGGCGCCCTGAATTTGGACTTGTAGCCTACTAGACTGTGAGAGAATAAATTTCTCTTTGTTAAAGACATCCACTTGTGGTATTTCTGGTACAGCACCACTAGATGAATAAGATATACATATATATGTATATATACACATATGGCGCTCTGGTGGCACAGTGGTTAAGAGATTGGCTGCTAACCAAAAGGCTGACAGTTCGAATCCACCAGGCACTCCTTGGAAATCCTATGGGGCAGTTCTATTCTGTCTTATAGGTCACTGTGAGTCGGAATTGACTTGATGGCAACGGGTATGGTGTGTGTGTATATATATACCGATATATATATCTATATATTTATATAGCTATTTATCTATATACACATGCACACATACATAAATTTTTTCTCCACAAAAATGAGATTATATTATCCTTGGTTTCTTGTAACCTGCTTTTTTTCAATTAAAAAAAAAAATAGAACCTCATCCATTGTTGATGTGAATGCAAAATGGTACAGCCACTGTAGAAAACAGTTTGGTGGTTCCTCAAAAAGTTAAACATGTAATTACCATATGACCCAGTAATCCCAATTCTAGGTATATACCCAAAAGAACTGAAAGCGGGAATGCAAACAAAAACCTGTACACCAGTGTTCATTGCAGCACTATTCACCAGAGCCAAAAGGTAGAAACAACCTACATGTCTATCAACAGGTGACTGGATAAATAAATGTGGTATATACGTACAATGGAATATTACTCAACAATACAGAGTACTGAAGTCTTGGTACATGCCACAACATGGATATACCTTGAAAATATTACACTGAGTGAAATAAGGTAGTCACAAGAGGACAAATGTTGTATGATCCCACTTACATGAAATAGGCAAAAGTTTATTAGTGTTTACCAAGGGTAGAAGGGGTGGGGGAGGAAGAATAAACAAAACAGATCAAGTTATTGTCCTACAAAACTTACATTCTTGTTGGGTAGATAAAAATAACTAAACAAAAAAGATATAGGATATAGTATACATGTCAAGAGTGAAAAGTGCTATGTGTAAACTAAAACAGAAAGATGTGATAGAGTGGTAGGAGGTTCTATTTTAGATAGTTTGTTCAGGGGAGTCATTTTTGGGGTGACATTTGAGCAGAGTTGTGAATAAAATCTGGGGAAAGAACGTTTAGGCAGAGACCAGCAGGTATAAACAAAGGCCTGAGACAGGAGCATGCATAATGTTATCTGTGGAACAGTAAAGAAAGAAGTGAGGGGAAAGTGCTAGAAAATGAGCTGAGAGAGGAAAGAAGGGGCCATATTAGTGAACCAACAGTAAAAATAAGGTTAGGAATAGGTAGTTCCTAAGAAGACAGTAATAGTAGCGATTATAATAGTAGCTCCCATTTCCTGAGCACTTAGTATGAGCCAGGCACTAATCTCATGCCACCCTCACAACTGTCTGAGATAGGTATTCCTATTTAACAGATGAGGAACTTGAAACTCATGACAACAGAGATGAGACATACCTCTCACTTGACTTAAAAATTCCAAGTAATCATTTCTGGAGAAACTCGCTGAGATGCTTATGAAAGGTTACAGGAGATTTAGAGTTAATACTCCTCCACTTCTCTATTAGCCCTCAGTTGCAGCCTCTACTCTAAGGGCCAAAAGAGAACTGTCTTTGCCTTTTTACTTTCATTTTCTTACTCCAGTAACAGGGCTACATCCTAGAGTTCACAGTTCTGGTTTCCTGCCCTACAGGGCTTTACAATCCAGTGCCTATGACTATGGAGAAGGAATATGGCACTAATAAGCAGTGGTCCTCAATTCTGGCTGCACTCCAGTATCACAAGTAGAAGTTGAAAAAAAAAAAAAAAATCCAGATGCCTGGGCTTCACCCCAGACATACTGCACATGGGGATGGGACCTGGATATCTATACTTATTAAAAGCTCCAAAGGTGATTCTGTTGCACAGCCAAGAGAATAAACAGCATGGGCTTTGGAGTCAGACAGACCAGGGCTCAAATCATGGCTCTAATTTATTAACTATATGACTTTTGGGTAGTTTCTAGCTTCTCTAAGGCTCGGTCCTTATATGAAAAATAGGGATAACACCATTTACCTTGCAAGATCAATATGGGAACTAAGTGAGAATATTTGCCAATGGATTAAGAAATAAGTGTAACAAACAGAAGGTGCTCAATATCTACTGCAGTAGTTAGAGGTGTTAAAGTTAAGTATTTACCCTTAGAATGAAAAAAAAAACAAAACAAAAAAAAAAAAGTTCACGTTGAGGAAGTAAAGCATTTAGATGTAAAACTACTGGCCAAGTCAATTTACTGAGCCTCCTGATTGCATAGTTTGCTCACACTTAGGAGTTTTATGAAAGTTTACTTATAGTAATGTTTTAGGAAGTTCAGGAAATTCTGATCAGTAACTGCCCATAAAAAACTCCCAGAAAGAGATGAAATAATATTAATCATTCTAAAGCATAAACTTTAATTACAAAACAATAGTGTAACATTCTTATATTACTTTGCTCTGTATACATAAACAGATATAACAAGCTTATAATTGTTCAAATATTGGTCAGTGGGACCATCTGAACCCTCTGAAAAATATAAGCACATGTCTACAAAGACTATTAAAGCGATATTCTTACATGGCTCTTAAGACCTGGTCTGTGAACTGGGGTTCCTTCTGTCATGGATTGAATTGTGTCCCCCAAAAAATGTGTGTAGCAACTTGGCTAGGTCATGATTCCCAGTATTGTATGATCGTGTTATCGGATGTGATTTCCTTATGTGTTGTAAACTCTATAGCTATGATGAGATTATATGTGATCTCCTCATGTGTTGTAAATTCTATCACTGTGATGAGGTTATACTGATGAGGTTGACAAGATTAGTGTCTCAATGCAATCTCTTTTGAGATATAAAAGAGAGAAGCGAGCAGAGATACTTGGGAACCTCATACCACCAAGAAAGCAGTGCCGGGAGCAGAGCGCGTCCTTTGGACCTGAGTTTCCTGTGCAGAGAAGCTCCCAGACCAAAGGAAGACTGATGACATGGACTTTCCTCCAGAGCCGACGGCGAAAGCATTCCCCTGGAGCTGACGCCCTGAATTTGGACTTGTAGCATACTGGACTGTGAGAGAATAAATTTCTCTTTGTAAAGCCATCCACTTGTGGTATTTCTGTTGGAGCAGCACTAGATGACTAAGACACCTTCAAACTTGGAGATGCATTTACTTAATTTGAAAAGAACTACACGGACGTGCATCGCTAGTCATGACATAGTAACCAGTATTGGACTTACCCTCCCACTCTAAACAATTATAAACACGGACAAATTATACGAGGCAACTGTTTTCAGGCATTAGATAACCAGCAGCACAAGAGTTAGATCCTCGAAAGGAGGAAACTAGGTGAGATGGGCCCCATACTGGCCCAGGCTTTCTGCCTGGGCAACACAGGGTAGTGGAGGTCAAGTGAAGAGCAGCAGTCTCACTGAGTGGAGGACGCAGAGATCATCAGAGTCTGGACCGATGCGGTGGCTGGAATTTGTAAGATAGATAAGATAGAGTACTAGACAGGAGGGAGCTGTGTAGGGTGAAATGGAGGGCAGAAATCTGCATGGTGATTCCCCTTGGGTCTTTGGCCAAGGCTTGTCCAAGGCAAGACTCCATGGAGCCTAGCAGAGAGCACCTGCTGCAGGGCTGAGAGCTAAACAGAAACAGTAGAGGTCATGCAGTACTCCAAGACAGCCATAGCGCAGAATCTTCTTGAGCACCTCAGGCCTTCAAATGAGATGTTACAAAGTCTATAACTTTAAAAGTAGGGACCACACCCTAGAGAAAAGGCCACACCCTAAGACTAAGAACAAAACCCCAGTTGATCTGTCCTAACAAAGCATAAAACCAAGCCTGACAGGATCAAGAGGATCTGCCAGTAAGTTAATTGCCTGCCAGGACAAAACTCAACATCCTTTAAAAAAAGACAACAAGATCCAGACTCCCATAATGTATCATTCACATGGCAAACAATAAAATTACTAGACATGCAAGAAAATAAGACCCATAAGAAAAAAAAAAGCGATAAACAGAAGGAGACACCTAGATGATCCACTTGTTGAAAATAGCAGACAAGGACTATAAATAATTATTATTTATATCCATACATACATATCTATATAAAATTGTTGCCTTCGAGTTGATTCCAACGCACAGTGATCTTATAGGACAGAGAAGCACTGCTCCGTAGGGTTTCCACAGGGTGGCTGGTGTATTCGAACTGCCGACCTTTTGGCTAGCAGCCGAACTCTTTAACCATTGCAACACCAGGGCTCCACTATACACATATATGTATGTTCAAGGATTGAAAAGAAAAGAGAGGAAATAAAAAGTGAAAGAGTGAACAAATGGGGACAGCCAGAAGAGAAATGGACACTAAAAAAAAAGAAATTCTAGAACTGAAAAATACATATATATCTGAAATAAAAAATACATGGGATGGGTTAACAGTAGTAGAGTAAATGCTTCAGAAAAAGACATCAATGAACTTAAAGATCAAAAGACATTAAACAAGCTGAAGAAGAAAAGTTATTGCAAAAAACTGAACAGTGCTTCAGTGACCTATGGGGCAATATCAAGCAATCTACAATACACATAATTTGAGTCCCAGAAGGAGATAAAAAAGAATAGGCTTCTTTTTTGGGGTGGGGGGGAACAGCAAATAAAGCTCAGTGAAGCCCAAGCAAAACAAATTAAAAAGAAAACCATACCAAGGCACATTTTAATCAAACTGATGAAAATTAAAGAGAAAATTTTAAAAGCAGTTACAGGAAAAAATATACAATAATACAAGAGAACAACAAAAAGAATTATGGCTGAGTTCTCATCAGAAACAATGGAGGCCAGAAGACGGTGAAATGACATCTTTAATGTGCTGAAAGAAAAAACCGTCAACCCAAATTTCTACATCCAGCAAAAAAAAAAAAAAACCTTCAAAAGAGGATGAATAAAAATGTTTTCAGATAAACAAAAGTTGAAAAAATTCATTGCTAGACTTGCACTTCAAGAAATGCTAAAAAAAAAGTTCTTTAGACTGAAGGGAAATGATGATTAAAATACAAACTCAAATCGACAGGAAGAAGGAATAAAGAGCACCAGAAATGGTAAATATGTGGTAAATATATATAAAAAAAAAATTTCCTTCTTTTATTTTCTTAGAAGATTGTTTAAACCAAAATGAATAATACTGAAACTAGTAGGGCTTTAACATCTGTAGAAGCAAAACATATGACAACAATAGCACAAAGGGCAAGAAAGGGAAATGGAATTACATCTTGATGAAGTTGTAATATTTTACACGAAGTGGTATGGTATTATTTCTAAATAGACAATGATAAGTAAAGAATGCATACTGCAATCCACAGAACCACTGGAAAAAAAAATACAGAGATAAAGCTAAAAAAGAATGAGAGAGACATCAATTAAATCCTCAAATCCACTGAATCCTAACCATCCTATTCTCCTTGGATGATATTTGCTGATTCAAGATCCTATTTTGAGTGGGCTTCCTAGAAAAGACTCCTGCCTTTGGTGGCTTGTAGCCTCTGGGTATCCTCCCAGGTCCTGCCTGGACCTGACAGCTCTGCCTCGCATGCTCTCCGTTGCTGACTATGGTTCAGATTCATGCTTTCCACTTACTCCCTAAATCTGGATGTTTTGACCTTCCTCAACTCCTGGGCTGCCCTCACACAGTGCCAGTGGCATCACTAGGGTTGGTGTCACCCAGTGCCCTAACTCACGGTGTCACCCTGCCCCATGGACCTCCTCCCGTACCAGACCATACAGAATCTTTAGTAATGTTTTTTGTACTAATGTTACTCATAAATCGTAATTCCTGTATATCACTCCTTCTTTTCCTTTAATTACTACTTTGTTTTCAAAAAAGTTATTGATATAAGTTTACAAATACTAATTACGACAAAAGTATAGCTAAAACACCAGAAAATTTGACAAAGTCAGCAACTATAACAACACTGGCAGCAATGAAAACAACAGCATGCAGACAAAACCATGAGATTGTAACTGGGTAATAATGACAGCTCTGACTGGAGGGCATTAGAAGGTTCACAAAGTAAATTAGCATACAGTTTTAGCCTTGTAGGTATACCAATACATGTAAGCTGGGTTTATGAAAAGTGTTTTCGTTTATAACTAACTACAGGCATACTTTTATAAAAAATAAATTTCTGCTTAAATACTGCAAAAAAAAAAAAAGATCCTACTTTGATTTCTTTTTTCTTAAGTGTAGCTCATACCCCTATAAAATATGACGATGGAAGAAATGTCTTTCAGTTATAAACCAAATGCATCATTAGAAATTTATGTATATTCAGTAGCAATTCTCAAGAATACTTCATAATTTGACATTTGTTAGTACAAGTATTTTTTCCCTGCAGAAAAATAAACAAATACCCAATTTTACATGATTGCTTCTTTTATAACAGGGATCTGCAAACTTTTCCTAAGGGGCCATGTAGTAAATATTTCAGGCTCGTGGGTCATTCGATTTCTGTAGCAACTGCTCACCTCTGCTGTTGTACCAAAAAAGCAGCCATAGATATTACATAAATAAGTAAATGTGGCTGTGTTCCAATAAAACTTTATTTATTAAAACAGACAAGCAAGCTTTAGTGTGCCAGCCCATTTTATACGATGCCTAAGAGAAATAATTATATCTACAGTGATTCAACTTATTTCAAACTTTTTATTGTATTGTTATAAATACAGATAATTTTCCCTCTAAGAGATTTAACCTGTAGAGAAAAAAATCTTTACAAAAATGTAAACGATTAACAACATTGCTTCTTTAAAACATAATCTTGGTATTTTTTCCTCGTCTCAAATATCACTTTAATTTTTTTAAATTATTTGTTTTTTGAATGCTGTTGTTAGGTGTCATGGAGTCAGTTCTCACTCATAGTGACCCTACATACAACACAACGAAACACTGCCTGGTCTTGTACCATACTAACAATCATTACTATGTTTGAGCCACTGTTGTGGCCACTTTGTCAATCCATCTCATCCAGGGTCTTCCTCTTTTCTTGCTAACCCTCTGTCTTACCAAGCATGATGTCCTTCGCCAGGGACTGGTCCCTCCTGATAATGTGTCCAAAGTACGTGAGACGAAGTCTCGCCATCCTCACTTCCAAGGAGCACTCTGGCTGTATTTCTTCCAAGACACACTTGTTCATTCTTCCGACAGTCCATCGTGTATTCAATATTCTTCGCCAACACCGTAATTGAAAGGCATCAATTACTCTTCTTCAGTCTTCCTTATACATCATTCAACTTTCGCATGCATATGAAGCAACTGAAAATATCATGGCTTGGGTCAGGCATGCATTAGTTCTCAAGTGACATCTCTGCTTTTTAACACTTTAAAGAAGTGTTTTGCAGCAGATTAGCCCAATGCAATACTTCGTTTGATTTCTTTTTTTTTTTTTTTTTGCTTTAACAAGGAGAAATTTATTTATTCACAGTAAAGTAGGCTAAAAGTCCAAATTCAGTGCGTCAGATCCAGGGGAAGGCCTTCTCTCTCTGTTGGCCTTCTCATCAATGTTCCCCCAGACTAGGAGCTCCTCCACACAGGGACCGCAGGTCCAAATGACATGCTCTGTTCCTGGCACTGCTTTCTTGATGGTATGAGGTCTGCCTGTCTCTCTGCTCACTTCTGTCTTTTATATCTCAAGAGATTGCCTCAGAACACAATCCAATCTTGTCGATTGAGTCCTCCCTTACTAATGCAACTGCCACCCATCCTCCCTCTTAACATCACAGAGGCAGGATTTACAACATATAAGAAAATCACACAATACCAGGAATCATGGCCCAGCCAAATTGATGCACACATTTTTCAATCCATGACAGAAGCATTTTTTTTTTTTCAAGATAATGGAGGAACTAAACATTTATAAGGATTTTAGGACATACTTGATAAGGATGTGATAAAACAACACTAGGATTAGTGGGAGTTATGCTTTAATGAACATATGCTATAGCAAAAAAAAAAAAAAAAAAAAAAAAAAAAACCAGAAGGAAAAAGGGAAGTAGGGAGGAAGAAGAGAAAAATTCATCGTTTGATTTCTTGACTGCTGCTTTCCTAGGTGTTGATTGTGGATCCAACTAAAACGAAATCCTTGACCACTTCAATATTTTCTGTTTATCATTATGTTGCCTATTAGTCCAGTTGTGAGAATTTTTGTCTGCTTTATGTTGAGGTCTAATCCATACTGAAGGCTGTGGTCTTGTATCTTCATCAGTCAGTGCTTCAAGTCCTCTTCACTTTCAGCAAGCAATGTTGTGTCGTCTGCACATCGCATGTTGTTAATGAGTCTTCCACCGATCCTGATGTCATGTTCTTCTTCATACAGTCCAGCTTCTCAGATTATTTGCTCAGCATACAGATTGAATAAGTATGATGAAAGGATACAACCCTGACACACACCTTTCCTGATTTTAAACCACACAGTATCTCCTTGTTCTGTTCAAACGACTGCCTCTTGGTCCATGGACAGGTTCTTCATGAGCACAATTAAGTGTTCTGGAATTCCCATTCTTCACAACGTTATCCATAACTTCTTATGATCCACACAGTCGAATACCTTTGCATAGTCCATAAAACACAGGTAAACAACTTTCTGGTATTCTCTGCTTCCAGCCAAGATTCATCTGATATCAGCAATGACAGCCCTCGTTCCAAGTCCTCTTCTGAATCTGGCTTAAATTTCTGGCAGTTTCCTGTAGATGTACTGCTACAACTGCTTTTGAATTATCTACAGCAAAATTTTACTTGGGTGCGTAATGATATTGTTTGAAAATGTCTGCATTCTGTTGGATTACCTTTCTTTGGAATGGACACAAATATGGATCTCTTCCAGTCAGTTGGCCAGATAGCTATCTTCCAAATTTCTCGGCATAGATGAGTGAGCACCTCCAGTGCTGCATCTGTTTGCTGGAACATCTCAGTTAGTATTCCGTCAATTCTTGTAGCCTCGTTTTTTGCCAATGCCTTCAGTGCAGTTTAGACTTCTTCCTTCAATATCATCGGTTCTTGATCATATATATGCTATCTCCTGAAATGGTTTAACATCAGACATTGACAATCCTTTTCAGTACAGTGACTCTGTGTATTCCTTTTTTTTTTTGATGCTTCCTGCGTCGTTCAATATTTTGCCCATATAATCCTCCAAAATTGCAATTCGAGGCTTGAATTTTTTCTTTAGTTCTTTCAGCTTGAGAAATACCAAGTGTGTTCTTCCTTTTGGTTTTCTAACTCCAGGTCTTTGCACATTTCATTATTGTTTCTTGTTATGAATTGAATTGTGCCCCCCAAAAAAGTATGTCAACTTGGCTAGGCCATGATTCCCAATGTTGTGTGGTTGTCCACCGTTTTGTCATCTGATATGATCTTCCTGTGTGTTATAAATTCTACCTCTACAATGTTAATGAGGCAGGATGAGAGGCAGTTATTTCAACGAGGCAGGACTCAATCTATAAGATTAGGTTGTATCTTGAGTCAATCTCTTTTGAGATATAAAAGAGAAAAGCAAGCAGAGAGACAGAGGAACCTCATCATCACCAAACAAAAAGAGTCAAGAGCAGCGCGTCCTTTGGATCCAGGGTTCTTGCGCTGAGAAGCTCCTAGACCAGGGGAAGACTGATGACGAGGACCTTCCCCCAGAGCCAACAAAGAGAGAAAGCCTTGCCCTAGAGCTGGCGCCCTGAATTTGGACATCTAGCCTCCTCAACTGTGAAAGAATAAATTTCTGTTTGTTAAAGTCATTCACTTGTGGTATTTCTGTTGCAGCAGCACTAGATAGCTAAGACAAATACTTTACTTTGTCTTCTCAAGCTGCCCTTTGAAATCTTCTGTTCAGCTTTTACTCAATCATTTCTTCCATTGCTTTAGCTACTCTATGTTCAAGAGCAAGTTTCAGAGACTCTTCTGACATCCATTTTGGTATTTTCTTCCTTTTCTGTCTTTTTAATGACCTTTTGCTTTCTTTGTGTATGATGTCCATGATGTCATCCCATAACTCATCTAGTCTTTGGTCATTAGTGTTCAATACATCAAATCTGTTCTTGAGATGGACTCCAAATTCAGGTGGGATATACTCAAGGTTGTTCTTAGGCTCTCACAGACTTGTTCAATTTTCTTCAGCTTCAACTTGAACTTGCAAATCAGCAACTAATGGTCTGTTCCACAATCGGTCCCTAGCCTTGTTCTGACTGATGATATTGAAATTTTCTCTTATCTCTTTCCACAGATGTAGTCAATTTGACTCCTGTGTTTTCCATCCAGTCAGGTCCATGTGCATAGCTGCAGTTTATGTTGTTGAAAAAAGGTATTTGCAACGATGTCATTGGTCTTGCAAAATTCTTTCATATGATCTCTCGCATCGGTTCTATCACCAAGGCCATATTTTCCAACTATCCAGCCTTCTTTGTTTCCAACTTTAGCTTTCCAATCACTAGTAATTATCAATGCATCTTGGTTGCATGTTTGATCAATTTTAGACTGCAGAAGTTGGTAAAAATCTTCAATTTCCTCATCTTTGGCCTTAGTGGTTGGTGCATAAATTTCAATAATAGTTGTATTAACTCGTCTTCGTTGTAGGCATATGGATATTATCCTATCACTGACAGCATTGTACTTCAGGATAGATCCTCAAATGTTCTTTTTGACAATAAACATGATGCCATTCTTCTTCAATTTGTCATTCCCGGCATAGTAGACCATTCAACTGTCTGATTCAAAATGGCCAATACCAGTCCATTTCAGCTCACTAATGCATAGGATATTAATCTTTATGCGTTCCATTTCATTTTTGATGACTTCCAATTTTCCTAAACTCATACTTCATATGTTTCATGTTCTGATTATTAACGGATGTTTGCAGCTGTTTTTTCTCATTTTGAGTGCTGCCATATCAGTAAATGAAGGTCCCCAAAACTTTATTATATCAAAGTCATTAAGGTCAACTCTACTTTGAGGAGGCACCTCTTCCCCGGTCATATTTTGAGTGTCTTCTAACAGAGGGGTTCATCTTCCGGCACTATATCAGACAATGTTCCACTGCTATTCATAAGGTTTTCACTGGCCAATTTTTTTCAGAAGTAGACTGCCAAGTCCTTCTTCCTAGTGTGTCTTAGTCTGGAAGCTCCACTGAAACCTGTCCACCAACAGTGATCCTGCTGATATTTGAAATACCAGTGGCATAGCTTCCAGTATCACAGCAACACGCAAGCCGCCACAGTATGACAAACCGACAGATGCATGGTGTATTTTTTCAATAGGTAGCTTAAAAATAAGGGCAATGTAAAAGAGATTAATTAGCTTAAAACTCAGTGAGTCAAGGACTAGAGTAAGTGCTGCAAAAATTCAAAAGAAGACAACATAGTCACTGCCCTCAACATTTCTTTAATTAATGTCTAAGCCAGTGGTTCTCAAACTTTAGCGTAGATCAAAATCACCGGAAGGGCTTGTTTAAAAATAGATTGCTGACCACATCCCCAAAATTTCTGATTCATAAGTCTGGAATGGGATCTAAGAATTTGCATTTCTAACAAGTTCCTGGGTAATGTTGACACTGCTGGTCCAGGATCACTGGATTACTTCGTTGCCTTACAAATAAACTTAACATCATAGTTTTAAATTCATGTTATTGCTCTTGTCCTGATCTTTATCTTAGGGGAGTAAACTATGAACGGGAAACCCACAAGAGTACAGACATAAAAAAATGTGAAAAGATAATGAAACTATACAAATGAAAGGATACTTCATCTATTTGGACCTCTGACCCAGCAATTTCAGCCATGTACACTACCTATAACCACAAAAGCAATCACTGAGATTGAGAAAGAATCAAACAGCCAGAAGAGGCAAAGATGTACTGTTACTTCTGATTTTTCTGCCATAAAAAACAGGAGTGGGGTGGGGCAGGCCGGGGAGTGGGGGGCTATAAAAATCCAGAAACAAAGAAATGGCAACAAAAAACAAAGAAGAGATATGAAGACAAAACATCAAATGGGATTAGGAGGGCAGCAGAGATAGACTTGATGTGAAAATGGATAAAAATCTGACTCATTATTGGAAAAAGAGATATGCAACTGAACAGACATGGCATTAAAGAAAAAGAAAAAAAAGTGAATAAATTATTCAAAAGTGTGGGGTAATTCACTGAAAGAACAAGCTAAGCCCTAGAAACCTAAATAGCTCCTGTAAGGGTATTACTATACCATATTAAAGCACATTAATACCACAGCACTCTGTGAACATTAAGTATTTAAGAAATGAACCACATATCCCTTTAGTAAATAAACGACTCTAACGTAGTACAACTGTCATAAGCAATAACCCTGTCAACAAGAAAAAGTTCAAATGTGGTTGACTCACTCTATTTATCAGGGGAAAAAAAAAGTATGTTAAACATTTTAGCAAAAGATTTCATAAAAATTGTATCAAAAAACAGTCCTGTCAATTAATGGGTAATTAACCAGAAATATCAATTATCCAGATATCTGTGACTTTTGCCAAGTGTTACTTCAAAAGAGAATCAAAGTCACATGAAAAATACAATCCCTTTGGTTGAATTCTCTAACAATTTTTACTTACAAGAGGGAAGATCTTCAACTTTCGCAAGGTCATTCTCCTCTATTCCAGGCATTCCTGCATCATCTCCTCGTCTGACTTGTTCTGTGCCATCAACAAAAATATATATAATTCTTTATTTCTCCTTAAACAAATTAGAAATGTGTTCAAGGAACGTAGCAATCAATTCCTAAAGCAATAGGCTACACTGACTGAACATCTTTATATTTTGTTTTGGACACAGGTGTAACTAAAATAACTTTTTTTTTTTCCCTCCTCTATCAAAGGATTCAAATTTGAAACAATACAGGCTAACATAAAACTGAACTAAAAGTAAACCAGTTTTATGATTGAAAATGTTCACTTCAAAATGGGGAGAAAAAAAGTTAATATCCTATTAACAAAACAAAATAAAAATAATACCTTTCCCGTGTGGACTATGATTGTTTGAAGGTTCTTCATTTTTATTTGCAGCATTCTCAGCTACTTTTGGAATATTTTTAGGTACTTCATGATCATTTACACCCAATTCATTCCCATCATTTGACTGAATCTTGTGGGCCTCTTGCTGTTAAATAAAGATTTGGTAACAGTAAAGATTTTTCAGTTTAAAACGTTAAACCATTGACACAACTATTAAATGTTCTGAAATAGTTCATCTTTTAAAATACATACTATGGGTCCAAGCTCTGAACACTTGGAAATGTGGGATGTAACATTATTTTTCTAGTAAGTTTTTATACCTGATACTGAAGTCAAAAAAATAACTAATACTTTCTAAAGCCTCTAATTACAGTAGATGGTCTAAAATATTAGGCAGAGTTAATTCTTGTTTGGTCTGTTGGTGGAGTGATTTGTAAGGTCAGCCTGCTGAGCACCGTCGGTCACTGTGAAGGCCTACATTTGGACATCATCCTGTGTACTGTGTGGGCCGGGTGGCTTCTCTGTAGACATATGTTGGAATCAGGCAGATGGCAGACATTAGGTTGGCACATGGGTGCCCCCTCCAGTGTGATAAATGGCTATTGAGATTGTTACACTTTTCCCCAAGAGGAGACAATAAAGGTGAAAAACAGGCAAACTTCTTTCCAGGTGCACTGGCTACCCAAGCATACCAAGTAACGGCGGGGCAATACACAGGTCAGTGCTCCCTCCAACTTGCTCCTAATCAGTTCATTTCCTTGGAAACTTGAATCTCCAAGTATATGGATAGGCCTGACTCAGTGCTACTGGTGAGCCAGTTTTCTCTGTTATATTGGTTGAGTCGCTTCAGTGGAAAACTGGAAAGGAAAGGAGTCAAGAGCACACACTTGGGCTGCCATACAGGTCCCTCAAGTTAATATTTAATGCATAAATAAATGTTCTGCAAATTCTAAAGCATTATGCAATGTAATTGTTGGTAATTTTATAAAAACAATAGTACTTAAAAATCTACAGGATATCTAGAAAAACAAGAACCGAATCTTAAGAATTTGTCACAACAAGGGAGAAGAAAGGGTGCTTTGATAATGAGGTATAGGTACTCCAGTGTATCTGACAGACAAAATCAGCAACAATCATTTGTGCCTTGCTTCATAGTTTAAAACTGCTTTCATATCTACCCTACAGCAGAGACAAATTAACAGTTTTGGGAAAAACAAAACAAAGTAAGACTGAGGCTTAAAAAAGTTAAATAAAGTCATCCAAGGTAACAAATTTGAGAACTGTGGAAAAGAGATTCAAACCATGGTCTTTCTGACTCCAAATCTCACACTTTTAATCATCATGTTATAGTGCCTCACTATACATTTTCTGTGAGCTTGGTAGGCTAGAATCAATTTTTGAGAATGTAATCACTGTTGAGCAAAATGATCAACTGAAATTTTTGTGCAGGTCAATCTGAAGGCCAAGGATAAGGAAATCTATGAGGCACAACCTGAGCAGTCATTTGGTATCTCTGTGTCTTTTCACTGTAATACAACATCACAAGGCTATTTCTATAGTAGAGGAGCCCTGATGGCACAATGGTTAAGTGCTTGGCTGCTAACCGAAAGGTCGGTGGTTAGAACCCACCAGGTGGCTCCTTGAGAGAAAAGACCTGACAATCAGTTCCCGTAAAGATTACAGCCGAGGAAACCCTAAGGGGCAGTTCTACTCAGTCCTATAGGGTCGCTATAAGTCAGAATTGACTCAAAAGTACACAACAATAACAATATTTCTATACTATCCCACTATTTTACAGACGTGGCTAAAACAATATTAAACAAAAATTAAGAGTCAATAAGCTAGTGTTAAAAATACTTTTCCATTTAAAATAGTTAACAAAGATGCTGTCCCTTTGATGCATTATTAATGACGGTACCTTTATGTGAATGGACAATATTAAATATTTTTAATAAAATAAGATGGCTTTCTATATGCAATGTTGGTGATCTGGTGAGAGGAATGTCTAATTTTTTTTAAATAAAAACTTTTTATTCTGAAATAATTTCAGATTTACAGAAAAGTTGAAAAGCTAATACAGAGAGTTCCCTTATACTCCTCACCCAGTTTCCCCTAACATTAATATCTTGTATTACCATGGATTCGAACTGCCGACATTTTGGTTAGCAGTCGAGCTCTTAACCACTGTGCCACCAGGGCTCCACTACCATGGTACATTCATCAAAACTAAGAAATCAACATTAGTACATTTTTATTAACCAAACTTCAGATGCATTTAGATTTCACCAGTGTTTCTACTAAGTCTTTTTTCTGTTCCAGGATCAAACTAGGATACTAACTCTATTTAAGTGTTCAGGTCTCCTTAGTCTTCTCTGGTGTGAGACAGTTTCTCTGCCTTTGTAGCATGAAAGTAGTAAACAAATGAGCATGGCTGTATTCCAATAAAATTTTATTTAGGGACTCTCAACATGAATTTCTTATAATTTTCACATGTCACAAAATATTATTATTCTTTTTATTTTTTTCAACCATTTAAAAATGTAAAAAACATTCTTAATTCGTGAACGGTACAAAAACAGGTAGCAAGCTGGATTTGGCCTGTGGGTTGTAGTTTGCCAACCTTTTCTCTAATTTCCAAAATAAGCATGTGCTTGGTTAAAAAAAAAAAAAAAAAACACCTGAATACAACTTATGCTTGTTCCCTATAGCTAACACGGGGTTTGTTCCTATGAAAAAACAATTTGGATTTCACAGAACCAACTTGTCATAGCAGCTGAAGAACAGGGAATGGAAGGTGGGGAGTAGAGTTAGGCACCTCTATCCCTGTCTGGTCTGCTCCATTTAGGGCAGGAGACTGGTAGGGAGGGATTGGAGAGGATGTTAACTAATCATCTAAAAACAGGCTAGTACAGAAGAGCAGAGAGAGAGGTAACTACCCTTGCCTGGGAAAAAGGGAAAGCTCTCCTCTGTCCTCTTTGGGGAGAATAGACAAGAACAAATTTACCCTGTTATTTATATACTGGACTTATAATGATACAATTGCTATAGTAAACCTTTCTTCCCCTTCCATTTGTGTTCTACTACACTCTTTTATCTCCCCAGTGTCTTCATAATACCTTCTGGATGCCTTCAATGCCCCTACTATGGTAGCTTACTCAGGCCTGCCTTCCTCCACCCAACCCATCTTCACATCTCTTCAAAGTAGACAGATAAGCAGTCACTATTATGCTTGTAGGTTTAAAAAATGAAAGAGAGAGAAAACGATACCTTCAATATCATATTATAAAACAGTGAGATAGTCAAGAAAGGAAAACCAAGTTTCCTTAAGGTTCTCCTTCAGTCTTTTAAGTGAGATGCTAATGAAGAGCAAAACAAATACTTTTCACTATTTAATCTCCTTTACTTTAAATCACAAAACTTAATGCAAACCGTGCCTAGTCAGATGAGATTAAAGGGTATAGAAAATGAATCATGTCCTCAATGGCTAGTAATCTTCCGGTAACTCCCTCTATTTCTAGCAGAGCTTCCATAATACATAGCAACTTAAAATAAATAAATTAATATCCTGCCACCCCCAAAAATACTAATCAAAATTGGTTATAGTGGTATTTCATTTCTGTTTTAAGAAAGGATCTCTGAATAAAAGAGATTGATAATTAAGGACAGTTTCTCAATTTTTTTCAGTTTCTCAAATGTGTAAAAAGTAACTGATTTTCATTAAAAGTTACCCACTTCACAATCTGAGAAATAAATTAACATCAAAAATTATTTTTTAAAGTCAGATATTTTAGCTCAAAATTAGTTTTAAGAGTTGAGATTATATTTTTACAAGTGTCTGATGTACTCAGCAATGAAGCCTCTGCAAATTATTGCTGGAATGAGGCAGGTTATAATATGTAAAAATACAATATTTTATGATAAAAGTACATTATTTATATAACAAAAATATATTTTGATTTAAGCATTTTTTTTTTTAAATTACCTTTTGTTCTTGCAAAAACTGGTCTGCTAATTTTTTAACATTTTCTTCATGTTGTGCTCTTAATTCCTCGATCTGTTGTCCACACTGAAAACTAAATTACAAAAGATTTTATTGTCTTGAATTGGAAAGTCAAAGTTGTCTAGCAGATGACATACATTTACAAAGATAAAACATCCAGTTAACAGAGGCAAGTGGGCCGGGAAGGACAAAGAGCAGACATGAAAATAGCTCACGGTGAAAAAAAATTAAAAATATTTGAATCTTTCATAGAGGATACAGAATACTGATAAAGCTAATAATTGAGAAAATAGAAAGACAAAAACAAATAGTTTTCTAAATTGCATTTATAAAGAAAAAAGTATCAGAGCCAACTTGAACCACAGAGAGAAAAATACTGTAGAAGAGAAAAACCCTGAATGCCAGTAACATAAAGTAATGGATGAGAAAAAGCTAAAACTGAGAGTTCACAAGGAGTGGAAGCAGGTGATTCAGCCAATAGTTAGTATTTTAAATACAATAATAAAAGTCTAAACCATAAGAATGACAACAGGAATGGAAAAAACTAATAAAGTAGTGTCATCAAGAGAAAATGTAAAGGAATAAAACAGATAAAGATGGTGACAAATAGACCATTCATGCAAAAAGAAACAAATGGTTAATAAATACATAGAATGTTAAGTTTCATCATTAAAAATACCAATTAAACTTCTGATCTGTACATATGGTATACCTTCTACCTATACTAGCAAAATTAAATGAGAATTATAAAAACCAATATTGGTAGAGCTATCTATGGGAAAACATCTACATTACAAATTAGTAAAATCATTTTAGAAAAGCAATCTTTCTTTCATCTGTGCTATGGGAACAAAATTGATAGAACATTCTGTCTCAGGAATTCTACATTTGAGAATATACACCAATGAAATAACATAAGAGGGTGGAAACCCTTTTGGCATAAACATTTTTATAGCTCTGACAGTTACAATAATGAGAAAAGGAAAACTCATACAGTGGTCTAGCACTGGGGAGAGATTAAACAAACTTTGTTACATTAATATTCTAGAAGAACAGATTACCTCTAAGTACATTAAATGTTTAATCCTACAGACATATGGACATGTACTGAATACTGTTAGGTTAAAATACATACATACATATATATACATATATATGTATGTGTGTATATATAGGTAGATTCACAATGATAACCTAAGACACTAAGAAGTTAGTTAGTGATGGAAAAAAAAGTGCTTTAAAATACGGTGATCCCTTCTAATTTTTGGTGTGCAGATCTAAAACATACCTTTTACCATAAAACTGATGAAAGATATAGTAAAAATTTTTAAAGAGTGATGACTAAAAAGGTCCTAAGAGGTTCCCCAACCTCATCACCAGCTGAGTGTGGAGATGTGAGCAGGGGCAGAAGTGCAGAGCAGAAGAGGCACTGGCACTCTTAGTCCCCCTGCTACTCTCAGGGCATCTTCCAGGGCTGGCTTCATTTCCTGGACGCCCCTCCAAGAGAACCACAGAATCTTCTTTCAGTCTTTGCCACATCTAATTCGATAAAACTCAGAGCTTTTAAGATTTTCTGTCTCACAATGAACCCAACAACACAGGCGGACCCAACATGCCTAGTAAGAGATATTTTCATGGTGTTTAACATATCAAAACAAACAAACAGGACTTGTGAAGTGGTGGGGGTTACATGGAAACATGCCAGAAGAACTGTAGATATGCTTTGAACCCAGGTTATTTGTATCTTTTTAACTGATACATCAAACTTTCAAAGACATTTTTATGTATCTGAAAAAAGCTCTCTGCATCTCTCATAGTCTTTTATAAAACAGGTAAGATTTTTAAGAAAGATATCAAAAATCACTCTTACGTTGGGGGGAAAAAAAGGATTTCAAAGAGGCATCTAAAGACAATAGAAAAGGAATTTAAAAGGCCTAAGAAAGTGAAAGAAAAGAGAAAAAGAAACAGAATCCAGAAAGGAAGAAACGAATTAAGTCCAAAAGTTGGACGAATATTTCAGATTCATAAATATTTGCTGCGATTAGCATCTTACCTCTCATATTCTAACCTCTTCACAAGGTAAGTATTGTTCTTCCTATAGTCCTGAAACTGGTCTTCTTGTCGAAGAAACTCCTGACGAAGCTCAGCAAGTTGCTCTATCCACACGAGGTAAGAACCAAAGGAATAAAGTTTACTCACGCTAATGCTTCCCATTGAGAACTGACAGATATTTAAAAATTATACACTCTTCTCAATTCCTTTATTTATACTCGTAGGGAATTAAATTATATAATTAGTATCACATTTAATTGCCTTTTATAATACATTCATGGGCAATAAAATTTATTTTAAAAACAATATTGCCTCAGTGGCTTTCAGATCAATCTGAAATATAAAAAAAATTACACATTTTTTCCACATTTTGCTGACATAAATATATGTGTTGTGGAGACAGTACCAAAAAATGACCTATCTCTTGATACCTATCTGCTTTACAGAAATAGAAAATTTCATACTTTTTAGATATGCTGGCTAGGAGTACAAAATACAAGATTTCTTTCTCATTTTAAATCACGTTTACTTCCAACTTAGGTGCTAATCACTTTAGATCTCATTTCCAGTTCTAATGCTGACAGTAAGTTCACATATACCAAAATTAAATTTTCCAAGCTCATAATTTCTGGACTAGGGCTAAAAGTTTTTAGTTGTAACCAATAAAATGAAATTCCAAGCTGGACAGTAAATTAAAACTTCAGCCAGATGCTTTTTGTAAACATTTCATCCATAATCACTGGCTCCACATTTACTAGATTTCACCCCATCATCATTGAGCCTACAGATAAAAGAAGTTTGGGCAGAGAAGAGTAATGTCAGCTTCTTGGACAGATGATTAAAAAAGTAGCTAACAGCCTTAGCAGTTAAACAAAAGTAGTAGTTATTAAAGTTCTAATTTTTATAAATAGGAACAGTGATCTATAATATACAAGCAACAGCTATTAAGACTAAAATATAATATCTAACCATAATGTACCAATGTTAAACAACACCAATTAAAACACCTACTTTTTCAGGAAAGCTTATAGAATTAGTCTTATTACTTTAAAGGCAGTCTACAATTGCTTGGGATCTAAGTTTTTAAAAAGCAGATATAAACGTATATTTATAATTATACCTGTGTAAAAAACCAGACTAGAAAAAAATATATCAAAGTGCTATCAGTGATTATGTTTGGTGGTGGGATTCTGAGAATTTTGTTTTTTCTCTACTTTCTAAATTTTATTGTGGAATTATAACCATGGTAATGACAACAAATATAAATTTAAAAGTCACAATGAACATTTGCTGATATATATAAATAAAAAGTTTAACAATATGCCTAATAGCTATTGTATAGTATAATAATCAGGTACAAAAAGTAAGGAAGTCACATAAAATACTTGTAGTTAATAGTATCTTTTCATATTCAAGCCACATTATAAATTTTCTTCTTATGCTATTAATTCTCTAGTATATAAACATAGTTGATCTTCATAGTTTTCTTGGCCCTCACCTCCACTCCACATAAAAGTAATGGCTCTCAGGCTAGGTAGCCCTAAACAGCACATTCAGCTTGCTACTTGACCCCTGTCCCCAACCTCTAACTAAGATACAGAGGGCTGGAGGCAATGACAAAAGGCCTTGTAGCTAAGGGATGGAATTAGCCTGAATAGGTTCTAGATCTGAAAGTTACTGTAATTTACCAAGCAATGGACCTCAACTGGTGATCTTTAGGGCTCATTCTTCTCAGGAAAAAAAGGGAAGAGAAAGATCACAGTCCCTTCTGATTTAGGTCTCTTTTTTCCTCACACAGTAAAATAACTGAAGTAGGTTAAGTTTACCTTCAGAATAACCCTAAGGCTTAGTATGATTTAAGATTTGGGATGGCCCCTCTGTCTCCCCACAAAACTTCCACTGAAAATACTTGAAATCCCTTTATCAGGAAATAAATTTTCATTTCTAATTGGAGATAAAAGGCTTAGAATGCAATTGACAAAAATAAATAGATAAATAAAATAAAACATCAGTATGAATGAGTAGCTCAGTGGTTAAGAGCTCGGATGCAGTTCGAATCCGCCAGCTGCTCCTTGGAAATCCCATGGGACAGTTCTACTCTGTCCTACAGGGTCGCTGTGAGTCAGAACGTACTCAGCGGCCATGGGTTATGAATGAGTTTTAGTCCATGTAAAATATCAGATTCTTTCCTGTTTGGAAAGATTAAAAAGCAGGGAAAGAATTAAAAAGCAAGGAGGTAACTGGTGCCATAAACTGGTCAAAATGAAGAAGGGGAAAAAAGTAAGCAAACCAGAAGGCACAACTAAAGACAAAATTTTCTTATTTCACAATTTTAGTTTCAACGGATTACCACATGTTCTCTTTATTTGAACCTAGAAATACTATGTCTAGTGTGGCTCCTCCATGTCACCAGTGCCGGATCCACAAAGTAGCATAAGAACATGAGATCTGGTCCACAGTTTATTGGGCAGGATGCTCTGTCTCTGAAAGCAGCACCAGGGAACGTTATGGAAAAAGTTTTCGTACTGTTTAGATATACTAGCTATACGCACAAAATTCAGGTTTCTTTTTTATTTTAAATCACATTCTCTCTCGAATTATCTTTAAAAGATTAGAGATACAGTTAAGAGTTAAGAAAAGAACTACTTCTTAAAGCAAAAAAATATATCTACTTCTCGAAAACTTTGACTTCAAATTTTGTTTCCATAGTAGGAATAAAAATAAGGTGAGCCATTCAAAATAGATCAGTGTAAACTAGGAGGTTAATTTATAGTCTCAGGGTTTAAAAAACAACTATTATTCCCTTTATTTCCAAGAAAATATCAGCCACTGTAAGGTTATTTTAAAGGGTCTTAGTGTCTATTAATTTTATCAGGTATTATTTTCAATGAAAATAGTGAAATCTGGATTTTATAATCAACTTGTCAAGAAGTTTGCTTCAGTAGAAATAATTTCCCAAGGTGCAAAAGTCACATTAATGAAATTCAATCTTAAGAGACCAAGTTTCAGTAAGTGCACTAAACTCAAAAGTTGTACAGTTATGAGTTCAAAGCAAAGTCTTTTTCTCTGCTGGAGTATCATACAATGTTTCAAGACATCTCAAGATCTGCTTCAACACACAGAGTCCAATATTCAGTTGATCTATTACTATTCAATAAAAAATATAGTTTGGCAAGCAGACATTGTCATTATGCAAATGACAACCGGAATCATTTGTAAAAACTGTAAGCTGGAAGCAGCACTGACAATGTGCAACTTCTGTGTCATCCTAATGTAGTCCTGTGAGTCAAAAGAGTATAACACAGGCCCAAAAGCAACAAAAGCAAACGTGGCCACTGAAGAAGCATTTCTAATAGGAAGTCAAAGCTGTTCTACATCACAGATAGTACAAAATTAATAAATTCTATTTTAGAGTTATAACACACAAATAATACTTCCTTCACGGTTTTTTTAGGAGAGGGATAAAACTTTACTAAATCACAGTGCCAGTACAGGTCGGCTTCTTCAAGAGGATGATAAAAATAGATTACCTAATTTTATCTAAAAAGGTTCAAGATGGTTACAGAATAAAAGAATATTTAAGAAAATAGATAGCATGTATTACCCACATACATAAACTCAGCCAATGCATGCTAAATTTTAAAAATACACAGTGTGGTAACCAAAAGGTTTGAGGGAGAAAAGGGGTTTTCCTTCATTCCAAATTCCAAAGGTTAGCAGTGGTGTGAAGAAGTATAGATACAGCATAGAACTTGTTCTCTGTACCTACTTTTTTTCATAAAAGCTTTACTTCACCTCCTATCACTTCGTCTAAGTGAATTTGCAAGTTACTGTATGTGTGTGTGTGTTTTATAAATAAACATATTATGTGTGTGTGTGTGTGTATGGGTGTGTTTCTTTCTCTCTGTTGATCTCAAGGTTTCTTCCTGTTCCCAGGGTATCTAAAGCACTAAGCTTAGAGGACCTGTCCAAAGCATCTCTGGATCTGTACAAATTATTTTAGCAGACTGAACACAATAGAAGGATCACCCTCATCTTTTCACTGAGAATTTGATGGCTTCTGAAACCACAGCTCAGTTTTTGTGAGTATTCTTTTCACAACATTTCATTGCATCAACACTGTCTACAGCACAAGATTAAAAGGCAGCTCTCAAATTTTAACTTGCATTTATCATATGCAAAGCAACATTAAGTCATTTTTTAAATTAAACCTTAACACAATAGGCTACATGTTTTGTCATCAGAGGAATTTTGTTCAAAAATTTTATTTCAGTCAGCTGTCTTACCTACTATTTCTTAATTCTTGAGGATTTTAGACACTTAGTGACTCTTATCTTTGGAGTCCTTGCGTGGTACAAATGGTTAAACAAGAGTTTGGCTCTTAACTGATAGGATGGAGGATCAAGTCCACCCAGACACACCTTGGAAGAAAGGCCTGGTGATCTACTTCCAAAAAATCAGCCATTGAAAACCCAGTGGAGCACAGTTCTATTCTGACACACATGGGGCCAGTATGAGTTACAGTCAACTCAGTGGCAACTTTTTAAATATCTTTAATCTGTAATTAAGTTTCTTACCCTTTAAATGATGTATGCCTGCCATCTGATATGATATGTTGTTCTGTAGTTTTACCTGAAAAAAAAGAAGTTTTCATTTTACTAAAGAATATGTAGTTTTGCTCATAATTATTACTTTTTACTCATATGCACTTTGAGCTTGATCATAAATGCAAAAGAAAAATTCTGATGAACTTATTTCTACATATTTTTCCCCAAAAGAATTAAAATCAAATTCTGATTTTGCTCATTTTAAATTTGCACAAGAATATTCATCTTACTTAGTATACAGAGTAACGACTTTTAGAAGTTTTTAAGTTTAAGTTAAATATTGCTTAATAACGTATCTTTTCAAAATCTTACTAGAAGAGAGCTCTCACTAACTTTATAAAGAATTAATTGTTTTGGAGAGTTGAATCAAAAGTAATTAATGCTTATGAAGCTCCCATAGGGTAACAGATACTACAGAGGCTCAGAACTGTGATCACTGTTTAGGGGCGAGGAGACAAAACACAGTAAGAACATACCAAAATATGACTCAAATGAAGGCTTACCACTCAATTTAAACAAGGCCTGACATAAGCCAGGGCTTCATAAACAAAGAACCACTGCATTCTCAGTTCTTGCTTTTAACAGGTTTCTCTTAATTGTAAAATGCAACTAAAATTACTACAAATGAGTTCTCCTGTCTACCTCAAGAGTAAGTTTACTGAGGAGGCAGTGCCAAGATGGCAGAATAGGCAGACATTTCCTGTGGGCCCTCTTACAACAAAGACCCCAAAACACAAGTGAATCGATTATATATGACAATCTAGGAGCCCTGAACATCAAAGACAAAGCTGAGGAATCGGACTGAGTGGCAGGGGAAGAGAGAGACACTTCAGAAGCAGTGAAGAAACGCCAGACCTGACCTAGCTGGCACCCTGCAGGCTGGAACATTGGGCGCACGCAGGCTGAGGCAAGCAGTAGTGCTCAGGCCGCATTTTTACCACGTTGGGAGAAACCAACCGGCGGAGAGTCTGCATAAGCCTCCAGAGCCAGGGGGAAGTGGAGCTGGATCTGAAAGAGTTGAGTGCAAGTGTCTAACCTACTGCACAGGATCACCCTCTGGGAAGTGCCTCTCTTCCCCTCCCCCGCCCCCTCCCCACTCTGCTCTAGTGCCAGTCAGGCAGAGTTCAGCAGCTGCCAGGCAATCTGGGCTGGAAGTGGGACCCCTTAAGCTGAGACAGCCTCCAGGCTTCGGGGAGGGAACAAATAAACGAACAAACCAAAAAGGAAACCACCAGCTCCCCTAAGCTGGGCTCTCAGGGATAACTGTGCCCAAACCCATCTCCCAGCTTTAAAAAATTGCCACTTCCCCTAAGCCAGGAACTCAGACCAGGCACCGCTCCTTTGCCTAGGCACAGGCATAAGAGGTCCATGGACTTCGAACGCCTTCCACCCCTGCCTAGACCTGTGTAGGCTCATTCAACAGTGTAGGCCGTCCTTAGCATAGAACAGCACAGTATATACCTGAAGCCTATTCTCAACTATAACAGCTAAAGGGGACTGGCAGGTTCCTGACATTTGACATCACCCTGCCCAGTAAGCAGGGTCCTCATCCACCCACATCAGGGGCCTGAGGATTGGCTGCTTCGCCCACTACAACTAGCAACCCATGACCGGGGTCTGAGAATAAGTGGTGTCTCCCAGTCCTTACAGCCAACGGCACTGGGTGCTGAAAGTATGGCTACAAAACCCACTCATCTACGTGCTCTAGGCGACAGGGACACGCCTTCCACATAGGCACTCAAGGGCACCCATCAGCCCCCTACCTTGCTCAGTACATAACCCCCTACTGCAGCCAGATACCTGGGCTTGATCCAGTCACCTCTAAGTAGCCCTGCCAGTCTAGGATGGTAGGTAAGAGCCTGCACCTCACTCTCAGTGATCGATGACCTGGACACCTGAGCTGAATCCACATTAGAAAAGTAAACGGACTCCCGGGCTCACATACCTAGTAGCAGCTTTAACCACCTGGTGACAGGATGTGAAAGCTTCAAAGACACCAATAATCTAAGTAGCTCACACGCTCAACCTATTTGGGCATATCAAAACAAGAAGCTAGGACACAGTAAGCAAACATACAATAAATAAATGTAATAACTTATTGATAGCTTGAAGACAACAGGCAATTTCAAATCACATAAACAGGAAAACCATGATGGCTCCAGCAAGTGACCAAAACAAAGACCCAGGAAATCTCCCAGAGGAAGAGAAGGTCACAGAATTACTGGAGGTAGAATTCAGAAGATCAATATACAGAGCTCTTTAAGAGATCAGGAAGGAGATCAGGCAAAACTCAGATGAAGCCAAGATACACACAG
Organism: Dugong dugon; assembly: GCA_030035585.1. NCBI lineage: Eukaryota > Metazoa > Chordata > Mammalia > Sirenia > Dugongidae > Dugong > Dugong dugon. The sequence continues at coordinate 12,662,388 of CM057472.1, read as the reverse complement.
ACAAAGCATTAGAGGACTTTAGAAAGGCTATACAAGAGTAAAATAACAAATTTAACAGGTTGCCAGAATCCATAGAGAGACAGCAAATCCAAATCCAAAAGATTAACAATAAAATTTCAGAATAAACAACTCAATAGAAACTTACAGGAGTAGAATTGAGGCAATGGAAGTCAGAATTAGTGAAATTGAAGATAATGCACTTGACACCAACATATTTGAAGAAAAATTAGATAAAAGAAGTTTAAAAAATGAAGAAACCCTAAGAATTATGTGCGACTCTATCAAGAGGAATAACCTATGAGTGACTGGAGTACCAGAACAGGGGGGGATAACAAATAATACAGAGAGAACTGTTGAAGATTTGTTGATAGAAAACTTCTCTGATATTGTGAAAGATAAGAAGATATCTATTCAAGAAGCTCATCAAACCCTACACAGGGTAGATCCCAAAACAAAGTCACCAAGACATATTATACTCAAACTCACCAAAAGCAAAGATAAAGAGAATGTAAAGAGCAGCTAGGGATAAACGAAAAGTCATATACAAAGGAGAGTCAATAAGAGTAAGCTCTGAGCACTCAGCAGAAACCATGTAGGCAAGAAGGGAATGGGACCATATATACAAACCCTTAAAGGAAAAAAATTGCCAGCCAAGAATTACATATCCTGCAAAACTGTCTCCCAGATATCAAGGCAAAATTAGGGCATTTCCAGATAAACAGAAGTTAAACGAATTTGTAAAAACCAAACCAAAATTACAATATTAAAGGAAATCCTCCAGTTAGAGAATCAATAATATCAGATAACAACCCAAGACCAGAACACAGGACAGAGCAACGAGATATCAATCCAGATATGGAAGTCACAAAATTAAGTCAAAGTCAGAACACTGAAAATAGGGAAACAAAGACGTCAATATATAAAAGATGACGGCATTAAAACAAAAAAGAGAAACAAATAACATAGTCATAGAGTTTTCATATGGAGAGGATGTTAAGGCGATATCAAGAAATAAAAGATTAGTTTAAACTTAGAAAAACAGAGGTAACTTTTAAGGTAACCACAAAGGAAATTAACAAACGTACACATGAAAGGAAAAAAGAAAAAACAAACAAACAAAAAAAGACTGAACAAATAAAAAATCAACAACAATAAACAAGATGAAAAGAGAATACGTAAAGAAAAATGACTCAGCACAGAAAATCAGTGGAACAAAGAAACTGTAAACACCACCAAAAAAAAAAAAAAACCCATCAAAATGACAGCACTAAACTCATACCTATCAGTAATTATGCTGAATGTAAATGAACTAAATACACCAATAAAGAGACACAGAATGGCAGAATGAATAAAAAATTATCTGTCTATACACTGCCTGCAAGAGACACATCTCACACTCAAAGATGCAAACAAACTAAAACTCAAAGGATGGAAAAAAATATATCAAGCAAACAATAATAAAAAAAAAAGCAGGAGTGGAAATATTAACATCTGACAAAATAGACTTTAAAGCAAAATCCATCACAAAGGATAAGGAAGGACACTATATAATGATTAAAGGATCAGTACACCAGGAGGACATAACCATAATAAATATTTATGCACCCAATGACAGGGCTCCAAAATACATAAAAGAAACTAACAACAGTGAAAAGAGAAATAGCTCCACAATACTAGTAGACTTCAATACACCACTTTTAGTGAAGGACAGAACATCTAGAAAGCAGCTCAGTAAAGACACAGAAGATCTAAATGCCACAATAAACCAACTTGATCTCACAGACATATACAGAACACTCCACCCAACAGCAGCCAAGTATACCTTCTTTTCCAGTGCACATGGAACATTCTCCAGAATAGACCACATATTAGGTCATAAAGTAAGCCTTAACAGAATCCAAAACATCAAAATAATACAAAGCATCTTTTCTGACCATAAAGCCATAAAAGTAGAAATCAATAACAGAAAAAACAAGGAAAAAAAATCAGATATATGGAAGCTGAACACCTTGCTCAAAAACTACTGGGTTACAGACTAAATCAAGGATGGAATAAAGAAATTCACAGAATCAAATGAGAACGGAAACACATCCTATCAGATCCTTTGGGAAACAGCAAAAGCAGTGCTCAGTGATCAATTTATAGCAATTAATGCACATAGCCAAAAAGAAGAAAAGGTCAAAATCAAAACACTAACCCTAATACTCGAACAAATAGAAAGAGAGCAGTAAAAGAAACCGTCAGGCACCAGAAGAAAGGGAACAACAATAAAAATTAGAGCAGAAATAAATGAAATAGAGAATAGAAAAACAATTGAAAGAGTCAACAAGACAAAAAGCTGGTTATTTGAAAAGATCAACAAAATCGATAAACCATTGGCCAAACTGACAAAAGAAAAACAGGAGAGGAAGCAAATAACCTGAATAAGAAATGAGATGGGTGATATCACAACAGACCCAACTGAAATTAAAAGACTCATAACAGGATACTATGAAAAACTGTACTCCAACAAATGTGAAAACCAGAGGAAATGGACAAATTTCAAGAAACACATTACCTACATAAACTAACACAAACCGAGGTAAAAAAAACAACTAATAAACCTATAACAAAAGAAAAGATTTAAGAGGTAATAATAATAATAAAAAAAAAAACTCCAAACAAAAAAAAGCCCTGACCCTGACAGCTCCACTAGAGAATTCTATCAAACTTTCAGAGAAGAGTTAACACCACTACTACTAAAGGTATTTCAGAAGATAGAAAAGGATGGAATACTCCCAAACTCATTCTATGAAGCCAGCATAACCCTGATACTAAAACCAGGTAAAGATGCCACAAAAAAAGAAAATTACAGACCAATATTCCTCATGAACATAGATGCAAAAAATCCTCTACAAAATTCTAGCCAATAGAATTCAACAACGTATCAAAAAACTAATTCACCATGAACAAGTGGAATTCATACCAGGTATGCAGGAATGGTTCAACATTAGAAAAACAGTCAGTGTAATCCATCACATAAATAAAACAAAAGACAAGAACCACATGATCTTATCGATTGATGCAGAAAAGGCATTTGACAAAGTCCAACATCCATTTATGATAAAAACTCTCTGCAAAACAGGAATAGATGGGAAATTCCTCAACATAATTAAGGGCACTTATACAAAACCAACAGCCAACATCATCCTAAATGGAGAGAGTCTGGAAGCACTCCTCATGAGAATGGGAACCAGACAGGGATGCCCGTTATCACCACTCTTACTCAACATTGTGCTGGAGCAATAAGGCAAGAAAAAGAAATAAAGGCATCCAAACTGGTAAGGAAGAAGTAAAAGCATCTCTATATGCAGATGATATGATCTTATACACAGAAAACCCCAAAGAATTCACAAGAAAACTACTGGAGCTAATAGAAGATTTCAGCAAAGTATCAGGATACAAGATAAACATACAAAAATCAGTTGGATTCCTCTCCACCAACAAAGAGAACTTCCAAGAGGAAATCACCAAATCAATACCATTGACAATAGCCCCCAAGAAGAGAAAATACTTAAGAATAAATGTAACCAGAGACATAAAAGACCTACACAATGAAAACTACAAGACACTACTTCAAGAAACCAAAAGAGACCTGCGTAAGTGGAAAAACATACCTTGCTCATGGATAGGAAGACTCGACACTGTGAAAATGTCAATTCTACCCAAAGTGATCTACAGATACAATGCAATCCCAATCCAAATTCCAATGGCATTTTTTAATGAGATGGAGAAACAAATCACCAACTTCATATGGAAAGGGAAGGGGCCCTGGTTAAGTAAAGTACTGCTGAAAGAAGAACAAAGTGGGAGGCATCACACTACCTAATTTTAGAACCTATTATACCATCACAGTAGTCAAAACAGCCTGGTACTGGTACAACAACAGATACATAGATCAATGGAACAGAATTGAGAATCCAGACATAAATTTATCCACCTACAAGCATCTGGTATTTGACAAAGGCCCAAAGTCTGTTAATTGGCGAAAAGACAGCCTCTTTAACAAACAGTGCTGGCATAACTGGATATCCAACTGCAAAAAATTGAAACAAGACCCATACCTCACACCATGCACAAAAACTAACTCAAAATGGATCAAAGACCTAAATATAAAATCTAAAACAATAAAGATCATGGAAGAAAAAATAGGGACAACACTAGGAGCCCTAATACATGGCATAAACAGAATATAAACTATAAGTAATGATACATAAACACCAGAAGAGAAACTAGATAACTGGGAGCTCCTAAAAATCAAACACTTATATGCTCATCAAAAGACTTCACCAAAAGAGTAAAAAGACAACCTACAGACTGGGAAATAACATTTGGCTATGGCAAAATCCGATCAGCATCTAATCTCCAAAATCTACAAGATACTGCAAAACCTCAACAACAAAAAGACAAATGACCCAATTAAAAAATGGGCAAAGGATATAAACAGACACTTCACCAAAGAAGACATTCAGGCAGCTAACAGATACGTGAGGAAATGCTCACATCATCAACCATTAGAGTAATGCAAATCAAAACTACAATGAAATACCTCTCATCCCAACAAGGATAGCACTAATCCAAAAAGCACAAAATAATAAATATTGGAGAGGTTGTGGAGAGACTGGAACACTTTTGTACTGCTGGTGGGAATGTAAAATGGTACAACCACTTTGGAAATCAATTTGGTGCTTCATTAAAAAGCTAGAAATAGAAATACCATACGATCCAGCAATCCCACACCTTGAAATATATCCTAGAGAAATAAGAGCTGTTACGTGAATAGATATATGCACCCCCGTGTTCACTGCAGCACTGTTTAAATTAGCAAAAAGATGGAAACAACCATCTGCCTATGAACAACCGAATGGATAAACAAATTATGGTATATACACACAATGGAATACTATGCAACGATAAAGAACAAGGAAGAATCCGCAAAATATCACACAACACTGATAAATCTTGAGGGCATTATGCTGAGTGAAATTAGTCAGTCCCAAAAGGATAAATATTGTATGAAAACACTATTATAAGAACTCAAGAAAAGATTTAAAACAGAAGAACACATTCTCTGATGGTTACAAGGGTGGAGAGGGAGGGAGAGGGGAATTCACTAACTAGATAGAAGACAAGAATCATCTTGGGTGAAGGGAAGGACAACACAAAATACAGGGAAAATCAGCACAACTGGATTAAACCAAAAGCTAAGAAGTTTCCTGAACACAAACAAACACTTCAAGGGACAGAGAAGCTGGGGCAGGGGTCTGGGGACAATGATTTCAAGGGACATCTAGGTCAGCTGGCATAACAAAGTTTATTAAGAAAATGTTCTGCATCCCAGTTTGGTGAGTAGCATCTGGGGTCTTAAAAGCTTGCAAGTGGCCATCTAAGATGCATCAATTGGTCCAAACCCACCTGCAGCAAAGGAGAATGAAGAACACCAAAGACTTGAGGAAAATATGAGCCCAAGAGACAAAAGGGCCACATAACCAGAGACTCTACCAGCTTGAGACCACAAGAATTAGATGGTGCCTGGCTACCAACAATGACTGCCCTGACAGGGAACACAACAGAGAGTCCCTGACAAAGTGGGACAAAAGGGTGGAACAGAACTCAAACTCACATAAAAAGACCAGAATTAATGGTCTGACTGAGACTGGAGGAACCCCGAGGCCATAGCCCCTGGACATTATGTCAGGCTAGAACTAAACCCATTCCCGAAGACCACTCTTCAGACAAGGATTAAATTGGACTTTAATACATAAAATAATACTCATGAAGAGTGTGCTTCTCAGTTCAAGCAGATACACGAGATCAAATGGGCGGCTCCTATCCGGAGGAAGGATAACAAGGCAAGAAGGGACAGGAACTGGTTGAAATGGACATGGGAAACCTGGGGTGGAAAGGGGGAGTGTACTGTCACATTGCAGTGATTGCAGCTAGTGTCACATGACAATATGTGTATAAAAATTTTGTATGACAGATTAACTTGAGCTGTAAACTTTCACCTAAAGCACAATAAAACATACAAAAAAAAAAAAAAAAGAGTAAGTTTACTTTGAGCAAGACAGGCAGATTCATGCTGATCAAAAGCAACATAGAGTGGGAAAATGGCTGTGATAAATACCACCTCAATCCCTAAAGAATAATTTTTTAAAACTTTATTTTGAAATAATTATAGACTTACAGAAACTTACAAAGATAGCAGAGAGGTCCCATGTACTCTTCACCAAATTGCCCTAATAAGTACATCTTATGTAACTAAAGTACAATATCAATACCAGGAAACTGACATTGGTAGAATATGAATGTATAGTTGCATGTCACTTTATCACATGTGTACATAGACTCATGTACATAACAATCAAGATACAGAACTATTTCCCCACTATCAGGCTATCTCTTTATAGCCACACCCGCTCCCCAACACATCCCTGACATCCCTAACCCCTGGCAACCACTCATTTGTTCTCCATCTCTGTAATTTTGTTATTTAAAAAATGTTATATAAATGGAATCATATAGTATATGACCTATTGATATCTTTTTTTACTTAGCATAGTGTCCAGTTGTTTTGTATATTAATAGCTCATTGCTTTTTATTGCTGATTAGTATTCCATGGTAAGAATGTACTATAGTTTGCTTATGTATTCATCTGTTGTAGGATATTTCAGTCATTTCCAATTTTTGGCTATTACAAATAAAGCTGTTATGAATAATCATATACAGGTTTTTATGTGGACCTAAATTTTCATTTCTCTGGAATAAATGCCCAGAAGTGAGAGTCCTATATTGTATGGTATGTTAGTTATCTAGTGCTGCTATAAGAGAAATACCACAAGTGGATGGCTTAAACAAACAGAAGTTTATTCTCCCACAGTCTAGTAGGCTAGAAGTACAAATTCAGGACGTCAGCTCCAGGGGAAGGCTTTCTCTCTCTGTCAGCTCTGTAGGAAGCTCCTTGTCATCAATCTTCTCCTGGTCTAGGAGCTTCTCTGCGCAGGAACCCCAGGTCTAGCGGACGTGCTCTGCTCCTGGCACTGCTTTCTTGGTGGTAAGAGGTCCCCCTGCCTCTCTGTTCTCATCTCTCTTTTATATTTCAAAAGAGATTGACTTAAGACACAACCTAATCTTGTAGATTGAATCCTTCCTTGTTAATTAACTGCCACCAATCCCACCTCATTAACATCACAGAGATAGGATTTACAACACATAGGAAAAATCACATCAGATGACAAAATGGACAATCACACAATACTGGGCATCATGGACTAGCCAAGTTGACACAAATTTTGGGGGAACACAATTCAATCCGTAACATACGGTAAATATGGTTAGTTTTTTAAGAAACTGATACTCTATTTTCCAGAGTGGCCAGACCATTTTCAATTATGTTTTAAGAACCTACTGTGTTAAGGTAATGGATGGGAGAATACAAAACAATTAAGAAAACATGAGAGTAAGCTCAAGGAATCAGTAGGCAAGGTAGCATCTAAAGCAATATAGTTACTATAGGAATTCAGGGATGATTCCTAGCTGAGATGATCAGGAAAATCTTCCTGGAAGGGATTATATCTGAATTAGGCATTGAAGACTAGGTAAAACTTTAAACAGGTGGAAAAGCATTTAAGTACAGGATATGACATAAGAAAAAGTACTGAGGCAAGAAAGCATGAGGTACATATGAAGACCCACCAAAGTACAGTTTGGCTGAAGCATGGGATAGAGGTGAATGAACAGCGAAAAAGAAGGTTGGAAAAATAAGACCATGAAGGGCCATTCAGCCCCTGGTGGAGTCTATTCTTCAATGTGAGAGCCAGTGACTTTCCAATTTCAAATGAAAGTTGATCTATAAACAAATAACAGATGAAAGCAGAACTGCTCTAAATGAAGCAGGGGTGGGAGTCCAAGGGTCCCTCTTTCTCTCCATTAGGGTAATCGGGGGCTTGAAGAATGAAGTTTAAAATACAATCTCATATTCAGTCACAAAAAGGAATGAAGTACTGATACATGTTACAACATGGGTGAACCTTGAAAACATCATGTACGCTAAGTAAAAAAAGCCAGACATAAAAGGCTACATATTGTATGGTTCTGTCTATATGAAATGCCCAGGATAGGCAAATCCATAGAGGCAGAAAGTAGATTAGTGGTTGTCAGGGGCTGGGGGGAAAGGGGAGTGGGGAGTGATTGCTTAACGGGCATTGGGCTTCTTTTTGGAGTGATGAAAATGTTCTGGAATTAAATAGTGGTGATGGTTGCACATCATTATGAATATACTAAAAACCACTGGACTGTACACTTTAAAATAGTTAAGATGATGAATTTTATCTCAGTTTAAAAAAATGCAAAAAATAAAAATGCTGAGGGGACTACAGAACACCATACAGGAAACTAGGGATAAAACAACGGACAAATATTCAGCACTATAGGTTTTTTTAAAGGAGCTTATTATTTAGGAGAGGCAGTCAAGTAAATAGGCAATTATAGTAAATAAGTGCTTATCATTGGGATCTACAGACATAAGAGGCGAACTCTGTAGAACTACTCAATCCAGTCTTCGAGGAGTCAGAGGAGATTTTCTGGAGATGATGATGGCTGAAAACAGTCCTGCAGGATGAGTAGGGTTTAGCCATGTGGAAGTAGAGAACGGTAAGGAAGAAAGGTATTTAAGGCAGGTGTCAAGATTTTAAGGTGAAAAACACTGCACATTCTAGGAACTGCAAGTAATTCCAAGTAGCTGGTACACAGAGCTAGGGGAAAGTGGTATGACATATGCCTAGAAAGGTAAGCAACATCCATATTATGAAGAGTCTTGTCAAGGAATCTGGATTCATCCTGCAGGCTATGGTCAGTTTTTAAAGGATTTTAAGTAAGGCTGTGGTTGTTGTTGGTTGCTTTTGAAATCCAACTTGCAATTTAAAAAAGCCAATCTGGCTGCAGCATGAAGAGGGGACCAGAGACAAGACTAGAGGAAGGGAGACCAGGTAGGAGAGTAGGAGACTGTTATATTTTAGGTGAGAGAAAATGCTGGGCAAGGGTGGGCAAATCTGGCCTGCTGCCTGCTTTTGTAGGGATGGCAAGCTAAGAATGGTGTTTACATTTTTAAATGTTGGGGAAAAAAATAAAAAGAATAATATTCCATGTCTTAGGCTGGGTCCACTAGAAAAACTCAACCAGTGAAACATATATATAGAGAGAGAGATTTATCTCAAGGAAATGGCTCACAGTTGCGTAGGCTAGCAAGTCCCAAGTCTGTGGGTCAGGCGTCAGGGTGGAGGCTTCTCCTGACTCATGTAGCTGCAGGGGCTGATGAACCCAAGATCAGCAGGTCAGATGGCAGGCTGCTGGCTCACAGGCTGCAGAGGCTGACAAATCCAGTATTGGCAGATAAGACGGAAGGCTGCTGGCTCATAGGCTGTGGAGGCTGACAGATCCCAAGATTGGCAAGTAAGGCAGTAGGCCACTGGCTCAAGTTCCAAGAGCCAGAGGTCAGATGATGACAAGCCAGATGCAAGATCCAGAGCAAGCAAATGAGCTTTGCCAGAATGTCCATATAAATATTGGGTGCAGGCCACACCCCTGAGGAAACTCCCCTTACAACTGATTGGCTGATCATGGCAGATCACATCACGGAGGTGATTACATTATATTACTTATGGGAGATCACAAAAGGGTGGATAATTACATCAGATCACAAAATGGAGGATAATTACACATCAGATCACAAAATAGAAGGTAATTACATACTAAGAATTATGGTCTAGCCAAATTGACACATAACATTAACCATCACATTCTTGCTTGCTAAAAGTGAAGAGGACTTGAAGCACTTACTGATGAAGATCAAAGACTACAGCCTTAGTATGGATTACACCTCAACATAAAGAAAACAAAAATCCTCACAACTGGACCAATAAGCAACATTATGATAAACGGAGAAAAGACTGAAGTTGTCAAGGACTTCATTTTACTTGGATCCACAATCAACACCCATGGAAGCAGCAGTCAAGAAATCAGACGACACGTTGCACTGGGCAAATCTGCTGCAAAAGACCTCTTTAAAGTGTTAAAAAGTAAAGCTGTCACTTTAAGGACTAAGGTAAGCCTGATCCAAGCCATAGTTTTTTCAGTTGCCTCATATGTGTGTGAAAGCTGGACAATGAATGAGGAAGACCGAAGAATTGACGCATCTGAATTACGGTGTTGGCAAAGAATACTGTATGTACTGTGGACTGTCAAAAGAATGAACAAATCTGTCTTGGAAGAAGTACAGCCAGAATGCTCCTCAGAAGTGAGGATGGCAAAACTTCATCTCACATACTTTAGACATGTTATCAAGAGGGATTGGTCCCTCGAAAAGGATAACATGATTGGTTAAGCAGAGGGTCAGTGAAAAAGAGGAAGTCCCTCAACGAGATGGACTGACACAGTGGCTGCAATAATGGGCTCAAGCATAACAACGATCATGAGGATGGCGCAGGGCAGGGCAGTGTTTCGTTCTGTTTTACACAGGGTCGCTATGAGTCGGAACCGACTTGACTGCACCTAACAACAACAAGATAAAAGGTGTGACTCAAGCAAGGGTGGTGCATCCACCCTAATCCTCATTACTATAACATAATCATGCCTAATTAACATAAGGGACAACTCACTCCCAAATGGGACCATAACTACAGGCATAGAGGCTGGGATTGAGAACATATAATTACATCAGATCACAGAATGAAGGACAAGCACACAATACTGGGAATCATGACCTAGCCAAGCTGACATGAAATTTTGGAAGGAACAACTGAATCCACGATACATGGTATTAAGAGAAAATCATAGTTTATCCAAATAAAAGCCTTTTCTTAATCCAAGCATAAAAATATACTTCCCACCTCATTCTGTTGCCATGCAGTGATTTTCAGTTATCTTCTCACACCCCCTTTATGGCATATTGTTGCCCTTGGCATCTCATATTCTCTATTATTCCTGTCAATCTTTCCAGCAAATTCTCACAAAAATCTTACATTTAGTATTTAATCAGTAGGTACCAGTTCCCAATTTCTCTCTTTCCATTAACACGTTTCATTGTGCTGCTCATGTCACCTTCCATATGCCTATGAACTAAGGTGCCAACGACTTGCTCAATGATCTTACTGAGCCCAGCTGGTAGGACATTAAACCCAGAAGTTCCTTTCCATCTTCAGTAATTTTATTATGTTGTTCAATTTTAGAATCTAGATGTCTGGTGCTAAATTATCTGTTCATCTTTTTGACACCACAATATTAGAGCTATCTGATCCCCCTTCTCTCCACACACACATCCTCTGCCAAAAAAATTCTTATCTCCTAAAACGATTTGATAAAGAATTCCTCCAACATTCATCGTTGCCTTTTGAAGGAAATCTGAATGTGTCTTAACCTACCATAACATTCCCTGTATTCCTGCAAAATCCAAGAACTGTGAAGCAATGACTCAATTTTGGCCTTAACTTTATGTTTTCTACTATCTTTAGTCTGTTTATAAAGACTTCTCACATTTGGTTTTTTTATTGTTAGTATTTTCTCCATTTCTTCAACTGTTTTTCTTTAATTTTATGATTTACATGAATCATTTCTGCATATAGAAAGGTCTCCTTGGCTCTTTAACTTCTTTGACTTTAACCCTTCCTCTGAGAGTCTTCACATCTTTTAACAGTGCCACCATTGCCTGTCACCTTCAAAAGGAAGCTTGACTTCCCTTTCATTAATCCTCCTTGTATTTGTAATTTCCTAGTGTTCTAACCAGAATTTGCTTAACAGCCAAAACTTCCCAGCTGTTCAGAATTAATTTGAGTTAATACACTGCATAATTAGAAAAGAGATATCTTCACTTTATCACATATACTCTGTTGACCTGGCAATGCTATAGGAATACTTCACTTTTTTTCCAAAATCTATTCCAGACAGGTACAGTGTACAAACTCCAAAGAAACACAATTTAATCCTTACTTTATAAAAGGATTCTTATTGCCTGGGTTCACTGGTCCTTTTTTGATTACTTCCAGAGTTTTCCCAAGATAACTGAAATCCCTTCCTAATATTCTTTACCATATGCAAGAAAGACACCAAATAATTATCTTCTCTTTCAAATTTCTTTGGGGGTGAGACAGGCATAAATATCACAAACACATGCCCGCATCTCTTGCCTAATTTACATCTATGGTCAGATAGACCCTGTGATGGTTAAGGTTGTGTGTCAACTTGGCTAGGCCATGATTCTCAGTGGTTTGTCAGTCTTATGACATTGTGATCACCTCCAAGATGGGACTGACTGTGGGTAAGCAATCAGCTGAAAGCGGGTTTCCTTGGGCGTGTTGTCTGCATCGAATATACATGAACATTCTGGCAAGGCTCATGGGCTTTTTGCTCAAGCTGGATCCTGCAGCTGGCTCCTGTTTGTCTGACCTCCAGTTCTTGGGACTTGAGCTAGCAGCTTACCTTTGGTCTTGTCTGCTGATCCTGGGGTTTACTGATCTTCGCAGCCTGTAAGAGCCCTGCTCTCTGACCCGCCGATCTTGGGTTTGCCAGACCCTGTGGCTATGTGAATCAGAAGAAGCCTCTATCCTGACCCACAAACTTGGGATGTTCTAGCCATTACAACCACTTGAGCCATTTCCTTGATATAAATCTCTCTATACATATATTTACATGCTTTACTGGTTTTGCTTCTCTAGAGACCCCAGCCTAAGACAGACTCCAACCCAGATTTCAATGTATTCTTCAAAAATCCACAATGCTCAAAATGCCTTAGGCCTGGCTCTAGAATCTACTGGGAAGAACCTTATATTCAGTCTTTTCAAAAATAAAACATTCCTGTATCATATGCAGTCTTATTTCCAGTAAGAATGTCCCTTATTTCTTTGCTACACCCAAGGCTTATCAGAAATGAGAATTCCATGAGAATAGGAACTTTGTCTCTGTGTTCATCCCTTGTGTCTAGTGCCTGGCATACTGCCTGCCACCTATATCCCCTCAATAAATGTCTGCTGAACGACACCCTAGACTTCTATATTTCATACTCTGTACTGTGTATTCTCCTACCTTAAATTATGTTTTATCCATATTTTGTATTTGTCAATATAATTTTAATTATCCCTCAAGATGTCCTTTGAACTCCCTCGTTTACTTCTCTTGTTATCACCTTCACTGCCTTAGGCTTTACTTCTCCTCTTCTATACTTGCGTCTCTGGGATTTGAAGTACCAGATTATGTGGGACTATAACATGCTGATTATCCCTGCTCTCTTTGGCCTTTTCAACGTTGATTTCTTAAAATGTGTTTATTGTTCTTCCTGAGATTTCTTCCCTTCCTCTATTGGAGAACATATCTTCTGAGGGATATATTCTTTATTTCTTTTTTCTGGGTAAGAATTATCTTCTCCCTGATATTTTCCTATAGCACTTCTTGTTCATTCTCAGCTACTTAATCTTGTTGTTGACTCAAGATGACCCCATGTACAATACAATAAAACATTGCTCAGTCCTGCGCCAACTTCACAATCTTTGTATGCCTGAGTCCATTGTTGTGGCCAGTGTGTATTTCGAGTGCTTCCAACCCAGGGGGCTCATGCCTGTCCACCAACTATGACCCTGCTGGTATTTGAAATACCAGTGGCATAGTTTCCGGCATCATAGCAACATGCAAGCCACCACAGTGTAATAAACTGACTGATGGGTGGTGGCTACTTCATCTATTTTCCTCTAATCTTCCTTCCCCCAATAAGTAAAAACTTAATCTTTATTTTTCTATCTCCTCTCTCGGTAGCTCTTTTAATGCTTTCCCCATCCCACAAGGCTTCTCTGAATTAACTTTGGCAGCTGTTACCAGGTTAGTGGCTCTTCTTCTCTTTCCATTTCGGGACCTTGAAAACGGCTCAGCTGTGCCTGTTTCACTTTCATTATGAGCTGTTCTTGGGCAATCAGTACAACTACACCCATTTATCCCAAAGGTTATATACAACAGGCTTTTTTACAGATGTCATTTCTGTTTCCTTTGTTTCCACATCAGAAACATTTTTCCTGACTATATCTCATACTCAGATGATTTCTGGAGGCAATGCTGTCTTCTGTAATATAGCTGCCAAACCTGGTTGACTCTCAGAATCACCTAGGGAGCTTTAAAAAATACACATTTTTTGCTTCTCCACCCTCCAATGTGATTCAGTAGTCTGGGGATGGGCCCAGAAATCCTTATTTTAAAAAGCTCAAGTGATTCTAATAAGCAGCGAGGTTTAGCAATTTGGTTGTCTTTGGTTGGCACTTACACCGGCTAGATCAAAATAGAATACCATTAATAGTAACTAATGGGTATTAAATGTTTTTTGTACCAGGTCCTGTGCTAAGTGTTTTACAAGAAGCATCTCATTTAATCCTCACAACCACCCTGTGAAGTAGGCACAATTATTTTCCTCATTTCACAGACAAGGAAACTGTGCCTAGGTTATAGACCTATAGCAGATTCAGGATATTCTCCCAATTAGTCCCAGATCAGTTTGAGCTCATAAGCACTGTGCCTATACTAGACCTGGTAAGTGATCACCTCTTTTTCTTACTACTCTTACATTTCATTACATTTCACACATATTATACAGTCAACATTCCAAACATCCCTGCAACTCTTACTTGATCTATTAAAGTATTATAGTCTCTCTTTAAGCAACTTCTAGTGTAATCTATACTCACAGTTACATTTTTAAAGAGAATAAGCAAGGTCCTTGGTCTCAGTTGGCTATAGTGAATCACCATAAAGAAGTCCGTCCATTCACTCATTCATTTACTTATGAATGCTGTCACTTATAATGCATTTATTGAGTACCCACTAAGTAGTAGGCCCGGGGATACAAAGTGTTTGGTCTTGGTCTATTAAGAAGACCCAACTAAGTTTGCTTATGTATTCATTCCATCTGTCAGTCACAAGGAAGACATTTATTGAACACTTACCAAGTGAAAGACACTGTGTCAGGCCTAGAGATACAGCAATAAACAAGAGACCTAAGGTTCCAGTCTTCACAGAACTTAAAATCCAGCAAGGAAGACAAGTAATTAAAAATGTGACATTGCTGGGAAAGGGAGTGATATGGAAGCATATGATAGGAAAACCTAACCTATTTCAAAGGTTTGGGAAAGACTTTCCTTAGGAATGGATGGTTAAAATGAGACCTGAAGTATGGGTAGGAGAGGGCAAGGAAAAAAGGGACATTCCAACCAGAGAATGGCATGAATGAAGTCCTCAGGCAGGAAAAAACCACGGCATGTTAGAGGAAGTAAAAGATCAAATACGCATGTATGCCTGTGACAGAGTTAGAAAAGAGCAAAAGGTGAGGCTACAGAGATTAGCAAAGGTCATTTTATAGAAGACTTGCAAGACTATGTTAAGGATTCTGGATTTCATCCCAAGGGTAATGAGAAATCATCAAAGATTTTTTTTCTCTCATAACAGCTTTATTGAGATATTTCATAACCATACAATTCACTAACTTATAGTGTACGATTCAACGGTTTTTAGTACAGTAAGAGTTGTGCAACCATCACCACAATCAGTTTAAGAACGTTTTCATCACCCCAAACAGGAAAAGTTTTTAAACAATTTTACACTGTTATTTAAAGGACCATTCAGATTTCCAATATATCAAAGTCAAGTCTAGTTTTTAAATATATAAAGTGAAACACCAACAAAGCAATAGAAAAATGGATAGGCAGGTCACAGAAAAGGAGTGCAAATGATACTTAAGTACATGAAAAGGTGTTCAACTCACTTGTAACGTACATGCAAATTAAAACCACAATGAGATATCATTTTTCATCTGTAAAATTAGCAAATATACCATGTTGGTGAGAGTGGGGAAAACAGGCACTCTCATACATTAGCAGTAAGAGTATAAATTGGTTCAAAATCTATCAAGGGCAGTTTGACAGATCTATCAAAATCTAACTCATACATATTCTCTGACCGAAAAATTTCACTTCAAGGAATTTTATCCTACAAATAGTCATATACAAGATATTCATTATAGCGTCATACATAACAGCAAAAGACTGAAAACAACTGCAATACCCATCAACAGAAAACTGATTAAATAAATTGTGGCAATCCATACAGTGGAAAACCATGAGGCATTAAAAAGTATGAGAGAGCTCTATATGTATTAATATGGAACAATCACCAAGATACTGAAAAACAATTTTTTAAAAATGCATGGTGTGTAACAGAATGTATAATGTGCTATTTCTTGTGTAAACATACACATAATGTATACACCTGACTTGGATATGCACAGAATCTTTTTGGAAAGATACAAAGAAACTTAGTAACAGAGTTACCGCCAGAGAAAGCTAGATGACTAGGATAGAAGGGAGAGTTACATTTCATTTTTGTATCCTTTTAATGCTTATACCATGTACATGTATACCTATTTTTACCAATCAAAATAAATTTCTTAATGAAAAAAAAAAAAGTTTAAAGTATCTGGGAAAAACATTAACCTTATAAAAACACTAGCCTTAAGAGATACAGCTGCTAACCAAAAGGCTGGCAGTTCAAATCCACCAGCTGCTCCTTGGAAACCCTACAGGGCAGTTCTACTCTGTCCTGTAGGGTCGCTATGAGTTGGCAATGGAGGTTTTTTGGGTTTTTTTGTTTGTTTGTTTGTTTGTTTTGGTTTTTAGCTACAGAGAAGAGAACAGATTGTAGGAAGGGCAAGAATGGACACACAGAGACCAATTAGGAGGTTACTGATGCAGTAGTGATGAGAAATAATCGTGACTTGGACTAAGGTGATTACAATGGAAATAGAGAAAAACTGATGGATCCAAGAAATTTTTAGGGGGTAAAACTGGTAAGGCTTGGTGATTAACTGAATGTGAGGGATGAAAAAATAGTAAAAAATCATAGTGACTTCCAGATTTCTGGCTTGAGATGAGTAGACGACAGCACCATTCACTAAGTTGGGAATATTAGAGAAAGAATAAGTTTAGAAGAAAAGATAAGAAATTTAGATTTGGACACATTCAGCTGTCTAGAAGACTTTCAAGCAAGATGTCATGTAGGCAACTGGACGTGCAAGCTGTTGCTCAGGAGAGGTCTGGGAAAAAGATGTACACTTTGGAGTCATAAGCATATTGATTGCAGTTATATAAGTGAATATGAGAGTAGAATGAGAAGAGGAGGATCTCAGACAGAGAACTATTAATTTAGTGCATTTAATGCACTATGCACTTACTGATTGAATAGAGGTGAAGCCAGCAAAGGAGACTAAGAAGTAAACTGATAGGTAGGAGAAAAACAGGAAAAGACTGGTGTCATGGAAACCAAGAATACAGGTGCTAAGACATCAGGAGTAGGAAGAGAAAATGCAGATGTGAACAAAGACAACCATCTCTTCAAGAAATGTGACTGGGAAGGGGAAGAAAAGACTCAGCTTTTTTTTTTTTTTTTAATTGTACTTCAGGTGAAGGCTTATAGAACAAATACCTTCTCATGAAACAGTGGTACACGTATTGTTTTATGACACTGGTTAACAACCCCACAACATGTCAACCCTCTAACTTCTCAACCTTTTTTGTTTTTGGTGAAAATACACATAGCCAAAGATACACCATTTCAAAAATTTCTACATGCACAGTTCAGTGACACTGACTACGCTCTTCCAATTGTGCTGCTACTCTCACTTAAGATGAATGCTTACAGAACAAAATAGTTTCTCATTTAACAGTTACTACCCATGTTGCCCTATGACAATGGTTAACAATCTCACAACACATCAACAATACCCTTACTCAACCTTGGGTTCCCTATCACCAGCTTCCTTGTCCCCTTCTGCCTTCTGGCCCTTGTCTCTGGACTACTGTACCTCATTAGTTCCATTTGGTTTCACGGAGCTGTCCACTCCCAGGCTGAACCTCGGAGATAACTTCATCACTGAGCTAAAAGGGTGTCTGGGGGCCATACTCTCGGGGTTTCTCCAGTCTCCTTTAGGCCAGTAAATCTGTTTTGGTTTTTTTTTTTTTTTTTGTGAGTTAGAATTATGTTCTACATCCTTCGCCACCTCTGTCCAGAACCCTCTGTTGTGATCCTGGTCAGAGCAGTCAGTAGTAGTAGCCAGGCACCATCTAGCTGTACTGGACTCAGTCTGGTGGAGGCCTTGGTAGCTGTGGACAACTAGTCCTTCGGACTAATCTTTTCCTTGTATCCTGTTCTCTTCATTCTCCCTTGCTCCCAAAGGGATGAGACCAGTGGAGTATCTTAGATGGCTGCTCACAGGCTTTTAAGACTCCATGGGGCTTCCATGACCCTTCCTTGTACAAGCTGTGCTAGTTTCCCCTGTATTGTGTACTGTCTCACCCTTCACTCAAGATACCACTTATCTATTGCCTGTTTAGTATTTCCCCGCCACCCCTCCCATCCCTGGTATCAACAGAGATTGTTATATTTTGTGTGTGAACTTTTTCATGGGTTTTTACAATAGAGGTTTCATACAATATTTGTCCTTTGTGATTCACTTATTTCACTCAGCATAATGTCCTCCAGTTTCATCCATGTTATGAGATGCTTCACAGATTCATTGTTGTTCCTTCTTGTTGCATAGTACTCCATTGTGTGTATGTACCATAGTTTGTTTATCCATTCATCGGTTGATGGGCATCTAGGTTGTTTCCATCGTTTTGCTATTGTGAACAATGCTGCCATGAACATAGGTGTGCATATGTCTATTCGAGTGATGACTCTTATTTCTGTAGGATATATTCCTAGGAGTGGAATTGCTGGATCGAATGGTATGTCTATTTCTAGCTTTCTGAGGAAGCACCATATCATTTTCCAAAATGGTTGTATCATTTTGCATTCCCACCAGCAGTGCATAAGAGTTCCAATCTCCCCGCAGCCCCTCCAACATTTGTTATTTCCAGTGTTTTGATTTGTGCCAGTAATGCAGGGGTGAGATGGTATCTCACTGTGGTTTTAATTTGCATTTCTCTAATGGCTAGTGATTGTGAGCATTTCCTCATGTGTCTGTTGGCCACTTGAATGTCTTCTTTGGTGAAGTGTCTGTTCATTTCCTTTGCCCATTTTTTAATAGGATTATTTGTCTTTTTGTTGTAGAGGTGTTGGATTTTCTTGTAGATTATGGAGATTAGACCTTTGTCTGACTTGTACTGTCCAAAAATTTTTTCCCAGTCTGTAGGTTCTCTTTTTACTCTTTTGGTGAAGTCTTTTGAGGAGCATAGGTGTTTGATTTTTAGAAGATCCCAGTTATCTAGCTTATCTATTGGGGTTTGTGCATTGGTGGTTATTGTTTGTATCCTGTTAATGCCATGTATTAAGGTCTGAAGTGTTGGTCCTATTTTTTCTTCTATGAACTTTACAGTTTTAGGCTTTATATTCAGGTCTTTGATCCATTTTTAAGTAGTTTTTGTATACGGCGTGAAGTATGGGTCCTGTTTCATTTTATTGCAGATAGATATCGAGTTTTGCCAGCACCATTTGTTAAAAAGACTGTCTTTTCCCCATTTGATGGACTCTGCGCCCTTGTCGAAGATCAGGTGACTGTAGGTGGATGGATTTACATCTGGGTTCTCAATTCTGTTCCACTGGTCAGTGCATCTGTCGTTGTAGCAGTACCAGGCTGTTTTGACTACTGTAGCTGTATAGTAGGTTCTGAAGTCAGGTAGTGTGAGTCCTCCAACTTTATTCTTCTTCTTCAGGAGTGCTTTATTTATTCGGTGCTTCTTCGCTTTCCATATAAAGCTAATGATTAGTTTTTCCATCTCTTTGAAGAATGTTGTTGGTATTTGGATCGCGATTACGTTGTATTTGTAAATTGCTTTGGGTAGAACTGTCATTTTCACAATGTTGAGTCTGCCTATCCATGAGCATGGTATGTTTTTCCATTTATGTAGATCCCTTTGGGTTTCATGCAGTAGCGTTTTGTAGTTTTCTTTGTACAGGTCTTTTACATCCCTGGTCAGATTTATTCCTAAGTATTTTATCTTTTTAGGGGCTATTATAAATGGTATTGTTTTCCTGATTTCCTTTTCATCGTTCTCCTTATTGGTGTATAGGAACCCAACCGATTTTTGCATGTTCATCTTGTATCCTGCTACTCTGCTGAATCTTTCTATTAGTTCCAGTAGATTTCTCGTGGAGTCTTTAGGGTTTTCTATGTATAGTATCATATCATCTGCAAACAGGGACAGTTTAATTTCTTCATTACCAATTTGAATGCCCTTTCTTTTTCTTGCCTTACTGCTCTAGCTAGAACTTCCAGCACAATGTTAAATAGGAGTGGTGATAAAGGGCATCCTTGTCTTGTTCCTGTTTTCAAGGGGAATGTTTTCAGCCTCTCTCCATTAAGAATGATGTTGCCCATTGCTTCTGCATAGATGCCCTTTATCATGTTGAGAAATTTCCCTTCTATACCTATTTTATTGAGAGTTTTTATCAGGAATGGGTGTTGGACTTTGTCAAATGCCTTTTCTGCGTCAATTGAGATGATCATGTGATTCTTTTCTTTCCTTTTATTTATGTGGTGGATTATGCTGATTGATTTTCTAATGTTGAACCATCCTTGTATACCTGGTATGCATCCTACTTGGTCCTGGTGTATTACTGTTTTGATATGATGCTGAATTCTATTGGCTAGAATTCTGTTCAGAATTTTTGCATCTATATTCATGAGAGATATTGGTCTGTAATTTTCTTTTTCTGTGACGTCTTTGCCTGGTTTTCGTATCCTCTTCCGTGCTCTGAAATAGCTTGAGTAGTACTGGTACAAGCTCTTCCGTAAATGTTTTGTAGAATTCTCCAGTGAAGCCATCTGGGCCAGGGCTTTTTTTGGTTGGGAGTTTTTTTTATTACCTTTTCAATCCCTTCTCTTGTTATGGGTCCGTTCAGATTTTCAACATCACTTTGTTGTGGTTTGGGTAGGCCCTCTGTTTCTAGAAATTTATCCTTTTCCTCTAGGTTTTCAAATTTGTTGGAGTATAGTTTTTCATAATATTCTGTTATAATCCACTTTATTTCAGTTGGAAGACTCAGCTTTTTTTAAATGCTGAAGAGCAAGGATAGACAGATAGATTGAATATAAGAGAGAGACTGGATTGGTAATACTACAAGGTCTTTGAGAAGGTGGAAGGATAGTAGATCCTCAGAACTGGCAGAAAAAGGATGAATCTTCTGTTATTCTAACAGTGAGGAAAGAGATGGGGACAGATGTGGAAATGCCTGCTGATCTGGTGGTGAAAGCTGAATCAGTTCCTATCTGATTCTTGGTTAAATAAGAGGTGAGATCACTTGCTGAGCTTGAGGAAAAGAAAACAAAAAAATCAAACCCGTTGCCTTTGAGCTGATTCCAACTCATGGCGACCCCTTGTGTTACACAGCAGGACTACTCCATAGGGTTTTCTTTGGCTCTAATCTTTACAGAGGGGCCCTGGTGGGACCATGGTTAAGCACTTAGATGCTAACCGAAAGGCTGGCAGTTTGAACCCCCCAGCAGCTCCACAGGAAAAAGATGTGGCAGGGTCTACTATGGGTAAAAACCCAGAAAGGCAGAGACTTTACTCAGAAAATACTAAGTAAACATTAATGAACCTATTTTACAACGGAAGAGATACGTTTACGGGCAGTCCCCGGGTTACAAACAAGATCCGTTCCTAAGTGTGTCTTTTAGTTGAATTTGTAGGTAAGTCGGAACAGGTGCATATGGTTCTTATTTAGCCTTACTTTAGTACAAGAAAGGAGCCCTGGTGGCACACTGGTTAAGCACTTGGCTGCTAATCAAAAGGTCGCAGTTCAAACTGATGAGCCGCTTTTCGGGAGAAAGATGTGGCAGTCTGCTCCCTTGGGAACCCTGCGGGGCAGTTCAACTCTGTCCTACAGGGTTGCTATGAGTTGGAATCGACTTGATGGCAGTGGGTCTGGTTTGGGTTTAGTGCAAGAAAAGGTTCAAAGCCTTTTCAATGATTTAAAAGCTGCACATGCAGCTAGTGAAGGTGACTGTGATGAAGAATTTGTTGCCAGTAGGGATTGGTTCAATTGTTTCAAAGTGAGGGCAAATTTAAATAACATTAAAGGGCAAGTACAAGTTGTCAGACTTACTGTAATTGTCAAGTTTCCTTCTCCATCCTCCACTCAGAGGTGAGCCAATCAAGGGCTTTTAGATCAGTTATAGAAAATAAGAAGCTCCAGGGTTTGCTGTTTTCCCACAATATGTACTGTCAAGTTTGAAAGTTTCACCTATACGTGAGCTCAGATCTGCACAATACTATTAGGTAGGTACTATGATCCACATTTTACAGTTGAGGAAAGAGGCTCAAAGTGATTAAATAATTTGCCCCAAACTCACACAGCCAGATACTGAGTGAGAATTCTAACCTATATCTGGAGCCTTCACATCTTTAAGTACTTTTTAATCTACTGTTTACTTCTCCAGATATCAAGGGAGTGGCAGCAATAAAGGAAATATCTCTGAGAGACAAATTTTATCCATAGCTCTTCTAGACCAAGACTATCCTTTCTATTAAGCAGTGCAGACTCCTCATTGACCTCTTATAGCCATTCGTAAGTACCTCAAAAAAGATGTTATAGCTAGCTCAAAATATGGAATTGGTATATAAGTAACAGATATAGATTTGTGAGCTAGCTGTATAGAATATTAGTCAAACACTTAAAAGTAGTTAAGATATATAGAACAGCATACCCCAAACTGGTGTGCTCTGCTACATTCTTCTGCACCATGATAACAGGTGGACTATAAAAATAGTAATCTATGCTCAAATAACTTGAGAAAGACTGAGTTCAACAAAATTAAATAGGCTTCTTTAATAACGGATTTCTCAGAACCTTTATACGCTATTAGGCATTATGAACTCCAAAAGGATATACTACTTAACATTTCCCTCCAAAAAGGTTTTCCTTTTTTCTCCAGACCACCTATGAACATTTGCTGGAACAGTATTCTGTTTAACACCACTCTGAGAAATACTGCACCAAGGGGGAAATCAAAAGCCCAAGAACAGAGTCCATTATTAGGTGGCTGGAGAGGGGGAAAATCTCCACCAAAGAAGACAGTGAAGAATGTAGGTAGAGAATCTGCAGAGTTCAGTGTTACAAAAACAATAAAGGAGGTAGTCTTCAAAAAGCTAGAGACAATCAACAGGACCAAACTACAGAGAGATTAAATAGATTAAGAATAGAAAATATTCTTTGGCTTTGCCTAGGAAGACTCACTTGTGACCTTCAAGAGAATAGCTTGAGAAAAGGGGAGGAAACAAGGAGGGTAGACAATAAAAAAAAGATTAGGATGGGAATGAAAAAAGAGGACGTAGGTGGAGTATTTATCGACTACCAATAATTAGAGCTTAGCAGTTAAGGTATAAAAGAAATTAGTTGACTGAGAGAGAAGAGTATATAGAGGAATTTAAAAATTTTAGAACAGGGGACATTTATACATGGTTGAAGGTAAAATCGAAAGAGACTGGTAACAATCCAGTGGGTGGAAGAAATGGAATCCAGAATATGAATTACTAGAATAAGATTTATCTTTCCTTTGAGATTGGAGAGAAGATTTTGAATAGTAATCCCTAACCACTCCAAGTATGAAGATCTCATTTTAATACTCTAAATTTTCATAGATTTTTACCTACTCCTACCCAGAGTTTTGCAGTCTACAGGGCTCAGAGTATAGCGTGCACAAATCTGCTGATTTTTTGTCCCTCTTAGAGGATGTCTACGTTGTGGTGAAGAGAAGGGGGTTATAGGGAAGCACCTCAGGGCCGTAGTTTTGATGAAAGGAGATGCAAGGTAAAGGCTGATGACAATAGGGAAGTTGGAAGCTCATAGAAATTTTAAGTTATAATGATTTATTATAAATGATTCTGATATAATAGGCAAACTAAAAACATGTAATTAACACACACACACACACACACACACACACACACACACACACACACACACACACAAATGTGAACACTGATTACCAAAGAGAAATATCTACTATCCCACCCGGAAATTCCCACAACTCTGCTATTCCAACAGAAGTTGCAAGAGTTATAAACTATTAATGTATTTCCAAATATGCTGGTGAAAACAAAGGCTATTTACCAGCAGGTTTGGTTACAGTCCAGTTTTATATTTTTTAAATTTAAAACTTTGTACGGCTTTCCATCTGCATAAAACACCACATCTAATAGTTACTTAAGCACACAAAACTTCATTTTTTTTTTTCCAAAAACAATGAAGGCACTGACATGAGATTCTGTCGCTCAGAAAATATTTTTAAACTCTACTTATTTGGCTAATTTTATCAACAATTCAAATTGAGTACATAATATGGATTAACTATGTCCAGGTCATAAGGGAAGCTCCTAAATGGCTCCACGGCCCACCTATAACATTTATATCACAAAAAGGCAGTAATATCTCATTCTTTAATCACTTAATACATCACCCTACAGGAATTTAAGAAAAGTCTTATAA
Source organism: Dugong dugon (assembly GCA_030035585.1). NCBI lineage: Eukaryota > Metazoa > Chordata > Mammalia > Sirenia > Dugongidae > Dugong > Dugong dugon. Next base: position 12,637,841 of record CM057472.1, on the reverse strand, counting down.
AAAAAAAAATAGGGTAACCACCATATGCACCATAACGAAGACGAAGCTCCATTCTTTAAATAATGAAATTAATATTGCTCAGTGTGCACGGAATAAAGATGAGGCAACAACATCCACACCAAACCTGGCAGTCTCCAGATTTTGGTGTTTGTTAACGTAAGGCTGCCACATAGGCCAGGGACTACTACTGCCAGCTCAGCAGCTGAGCCTGGAGAAAAGGCGGCATCCACACACAGTCCCCTCTTAAGAACCAGAATTTACAGTCAGTTTCGCCTGACAGGAACTTGAGAATTTAGAAAAGGATAGTAGTGATAAAATGGGAAAAGTCTGACAGAAACAGGGTTATTGGGGAGAAGGGATCCCTCCAGGGCCGCAATCCTGGAATGGATAAGGCAACCGCTGGTGGGCTAACCCTACACCTCCTGGTCTGCAAGGAACGAACGGGTTAAGGGGGCTGCGGGGAAAGGGCTCGTCCTTACCTTGTCATCCTCGCATCTCTTCCCCAGGCCCTCCCTGGCCTGCAGCCGGCTGCTGAGGCGGCCGTAGTCGGCCTCCCTCTGGTCGATCTGTTTCTTGTGCGAGTCCACCAAGAGCAGGAGGTCCGAATGGCGCTTCTCCAGGCGTCCGCGGGCCACCTCGGTGCGCTGGACCTGGCCCTGCAGCTCGGCCACCTCCTCCTGAAGCAGGACGTAGCGGGAAGAGATGCTCCAGTAGTTGAAGGCGAGGATGGCGATTACCACCAGCAGCACCACGAGCACGAGGGAGGGCAGGCGGCCAGCCCGCCGGTTGGCCCCGAACCCCACCATGGGGCCTCGCCGTCGACACCTGCGGGCAGAAGCTCAGGCCTCGGCTGCTGAGCTGCCCCGGGGACGCCGTCCTGAGGCTGACCGCAGGAGGAGGCTGGCTGATTCGCCCGCCGGGGAACCGGAGAAGGGGGCGGGGCCGCAAGGCGAGGCCCCTCCCCGCCCCCCCTCCACAAATCAGGCCAAAGCGCGTTCCGGAGGCTTTGAACCCGACCTTGCACCCACCGAGCGGAACCAAAAAACGCCCGGCTGTCTGCACCCCCGGCCCAACACCTCAGGCTTGGGGCGGGGAAAAGAGCCGGAAGGGGGCGGATTTACCACTGGCCCCGCCTACTGGCTGTGTCCGGGTCGCTTAGGGGGCCGTTTCATAGTTTCCGCCGACACCCCGTCTTCTCGCGAGAAAGTGAGCTTTCGCCCCCTCTTTTCAGCTTTATCTCGCGATGTTTTTCTCTGTTGGGAAGGATGCTGAGTTCACTGAGGTGCTAGTGAGTGGTACCTGGGCTGGAGTCCCTTCAGGTGTTGCTTGCTCGAGTCCTTTGATCCGAGGTCTAGGGAGTTCCTACCCTGCTCTCGCCTTCGTGAGGGTTTTTCTGTTTGAAGCCATCTGGGGCTATGACTGCTTTGTAAGAGAAAACAGTCGTTGAGCTGAGGCCGGAAGGGGCGACTAGAAAGATTTTGGCCTTGCCTCAGTAAAATGGGATTTTCTCGTTTCTGCCCACGACGTGGGGGGAGCAGGGAAGGTGAGACCACAATATAGTGGTGGTGCCCCAAACGTAACAGAAAAGCAGGAGAAACTTAAGCTTTATAGCTGAAAAGGGTGATGCCATCCTGGCTTCCAAGGTTACTGCTTTCACGACTGGAGAGAACTTAAGAATGTGGTGAGCTCCTGTTCTTAAACGCGCTGCTGCTTGTGTCTTGATCTGGGCTTCCTAATAGAAAGTCTAGAAGCTGCCCTCGATGAATGGTAACTAATGTACTGTTAACGAACAGCGAGCATATTCTGGGTTAGAAATAACTCTTAAATTTGTTTTTGCATACCTAGTCTCATTATCCTCGCAACAACACGGTTTTACAATGAGGAATCCAAGGTGGAAAGATGTTCGAAAAGTTTCTCAAAGCCCCATATCAAGCTCTTAACCAGTACACCACCAGGGCTCCTACAAGGTCATAGTAACTACTTAAGATATTACTCTTCCGAAAGGTGCTTTCATTTTTATAGGGGATTATGGAAGATCTATAAGAATAATATTATGCAAAACACATACACATACATTTTGTCATTAGATGCTTAAAAGAACTATTTGGTACAATTATTCCATTTTACAGATATAAAAGTAACTCACTCAAAGTCATACATGTAAGTGGCAGGGTTGAAACGTAGATGCCAATCCTGTATCCACTCTTCTCCGGGGGAAAAAGTCAAGCCATCTCTCCCTACTAATGAGCCCAATCCAGATATCAACAAGACAATATAAAAGTGCTCTGCTATGGGTGGTTCTGGGTTAAACATTAAACAAATTAAGGTAAAATTTAATTTATTAAGCCAGATAATCGAGGTTAAACATTAACAGTGGTAAGTCTTATGATAGTTAAGTACCCTTCATATGATGGGATGAGGCTGGCACTCTGTGGTCTTCCTCCCAGAAGTTGATAATCCCAGTTTAATCCTGAGAAAAATAGTAGACAAATCCCAGTTGAGAGACATTACAAAATATCTAACTAAAAAAAAAAAATCAACCCCATTGACATCGAGTGGATTCCCACTCATAGAGACCCTATAGGACAGAGCAGAACTGCCCCCTAGGGCTTCCAACGAGTGGCTGGTGGATTTCAACTGCCGACCTTTTGGTTAGCAGCCATAGCTCTTAACCATTGCACCACCAGGGCTCCAGAAAGACAATATAATCACAGGTAAATAGTCTTTTAAGATTTAATTGGGGAATAAGCATCTATTATAGAGTGGCAAGTGAGGTTAAATCATAGGAATTTTATGTTTGGATGCAGTCTTGCTTAAAGGCAAAAATTATGTCGTTTGTTTCTCTTGTACAATCCTTCTAACCCTTTTCCGAGCCCAAAACACTGTTTGGCATATATTCTCTTCAATATATGTTGATTCATGAAGAGTTCGGCATGCTGGAGTTGGGAGAGGGGTGAATTATAGCTTATGCCTCAATATTTAGGACATTATGTAGGACTAGGTTAGGAAAGGTTGCAGCTCAAAAAAATAAAAAATACGCAGATGTGTTGGCAATATTCTTTCCATTGCAAGTGACAAAACCCGACCTAAACTACTGTAAGCCAAAAAAAAACTTATTAGAAGGATTTTAGGATAGTTCACAGTAATATTGGAAGAGCAGCAGGAACTGGGGTACCTTCAGGGAACTTGATGCTCCAGGAGTCTCTTACTCCTTCTGCCTCTCTCTACTTGGCTTTATTCTCTCCTATTTCAGATGGTCCTTTTTCTAGTAGGTAGGAAATGTAGCCTCAGCATCTCTAGAGTCACATTCTGCTGTTTCCATGATCCGAAAGGCAAGAGAGGTCTGTCTTCTAGCTTTCAGTACAAAAATTACCAGGGAATGACTTTGATTGTCCAAGCCATGTTATGTGCCCACTACTTATACTCATCACTATGGCCCAAGAGGGAAAGAATGATTGGCCCAGCGTAGGACACTGCTTGGTGGCCACTGGGCAGTCTGTTCCCAAGAAACAGAAAGAGTGTTTGGTAGACCAAAACAAATAATGTTAGCTACAACTGAGTTTTCTTTTTCTTAAAATGTATTAATTCCTTCCCTCTCAATTAGGAAGACTTAATTGGTGGCTAAAGACACGGTGTCACAAGTTGGGTTCCCCAAGAAACAAATGAGTTGGAGATTAGTAATAGGACATTTTTTTGGGTGTGCTCTCAGGACCACCGTCTATGGAAGGAAAGAAGGACGGTAGAATGAACAAAGGAGAAGTTGGGCTCCTACGCAATGGAAATGAGGACCTCAGCTAACTCCGGCTGGAGCTCTGAAGCTGGAATAGCCCTTCAGAGTTGTCCTGAGTTGGAGGGAGGGGCCCAAGCCTTTATATCCTCACATCAACCAGGTTTTGGATAGTTAGGGGTAAAGGGCAAATAGGCTATGTGCTAATTCCAATCAGTTAGTAAGAATGCCTGGATTAAAAAAAAGAATAAGACATCTAAAGCACACTAAAAATAAATAAATGAAAAAGATTAAGAAAGTGTATTTGGGCTAAGTGAGAAAGAATATGATTGATTAGTAAACCTGCCATGGGCACAGGAGAGGAGTATGATGTCATGCATGGGGAGTGGATGCTCTAATGTGACACCCAGATCTCCCTTCAGGAATGAAAGCGCTATTCCCCCAGGTGTTGGGAGTGCTGGTAGCACAGAGCCCTCAGCTGTCAGACTCCTTCACTTCAGAATTGCCTCAGCTGGAGAAGGCTGCTTTGCCCAATGGCATGCCTCTTCCTGTGACAGCCCACGTCCAATACTGGTCAAAAGAACACATTTTTTAAGTTACTTCCCCATGTCAAACATACTTCTTACAGTTGTATAGCAAGAGGAAATATATACTGTAAGGGTTACGTGGGCTCGGGAGTAAGAGTTAAAAGTCTAGCTCCGCCTCTTATTAATGTTGTAACATCAGGCAAGGTAATTAGTTTTCAGTAATACTCCAGTTTTCTCATTTCTAAAATGGCATGCCAGTCAAGATTAAATTTGGCTACATATAATGGGGTGGGGGGAGTGGGATAATATAACTTAAACCAGGTAGGATTTTCTTCACTCTCACATAAAACAAGTCCAGGAGCAGGTTGTCCAGGGCTGGTACGGCAGGTTCCTTCCAGGCCACTGTTCTGTCGTCCCTAAGGTGTGACCCTCATGTTTACTTTAGTCACGACATTCTTAATCTAGGTAGCAGGAAGGAAGGGGCACACCCTCCTCCAACGTTTAAGACTTCTTCAAACATCCATTTCTACTTCTCATTTGAACTTAGTCACACAGTCACTCCCGAAGAGCAGGGAGGCAAGGAAATAGAGTCTTACTGTAGTGCAGTGATGTCCTCAGTTGAAAATTAGGGTCTCTTAATAAATAAAAAAGGAAGAAAAAGCGTTAGGAGCCCAATAGCAAATCTCTGCCACAAATGGGGATAGTAGTAGTGCTTGGAGTCCTGGTGGCATGGTGGTTAAGAGCTTGGCTGCTAACCAAAAAGGTCAGCAGTTTGAATCCACCAGCCATTCCTTAGAAACCCTATGGGGCAATTTTACTCTGTCCTGTAGGGTCTCTATGAATCGGAATCGACTTGATGGTAACAGGTTTTTTTGGTATAGTTGTTGTACGAATTAATACACGTATAGTGCTTAGAACAATGCCTGGCACTTAGCAAGTATTCGATAAATGTTAGCTGTTATAGCAGTGGTTCTCAATCTGTGGGGAGGGCATGGAGTAAAAAGGGATCGATGAATCTATAATGTCACTAACCTTTGATTATATACTTAATAGATATATACAAAGTCTTACTCCTTTAAAACGAAGGCTGAGAAGTTATTGTAATGAATACAATAAGATTTACTTAAAATTACTATTGACTTTAGAGTAACCTTTTCAATTATACGTTTTCTTAATCAACAGATACTAACAGTACAATCACTATCATCTGGGTATATGTGCAGTTTTTTGACATAAAAAAAGAAGCTCTCATCATGAAAAGATTGGTGATCTCTGGCCTGTAGGACTACATTTTTAATAGGACTGTGACCCAACCTCTGCCAACCTCTGCAGCCTTCTTTTCCCCTTATATCCCCTATGCACTGCTCTAAGAATATCCTGTTTCCCAGGCTATATTATATCTCTGAGCCTTTGTTTAGCTATTCCCTCATACTGGAATGCCTCCCCAACTTCCTTCTTTCACTGTTTATTCATGTAGTATTTATTCATTATTAATAACAACAGTACAAATTTCTCAGATACCCATATGATCACAATTACACTGTTAATAGTTGACTGAGAAGATACATAATGAAAAGGTTATTATCAAGTGAGTAATCCTTTTAAATAAAATTTAAATTCATTATTACGGCATTGTTTTGTTAGAAGCCTACTTTATTCAAGCCTTATATCATTTATTAGTTAAATAATTAATCAAATATTTATTGAGTGCCTGCCGTGTGCCAGATAGTGTTCTAGGTTGCAGGAGGTGAGGGGATACAGCAGAGACAGAAAGGTCCTCCTGAAGCTTCCAGTCTCTTTCTCCTTTACCAATGCCCAGTCAGGGAACTATCAGTTTACCTTCTTTAACACGTTTTTTTCACCTCTCCCACCCCATGCTGCTTCCAGGTAAAACTGATCACTATCCTACTGAGTTTCCACTATGTCCTCTAGTTTTCTGTCATAGCAACTTATTTTGCTGTGACATGTCTGCCTCCTACTAGACTTTTGGTAGCTGTTTTTCTGCAGGACCACATTACTATAGTATGGAGTGGTCTGTGATTTTGTTTTGACGCTTCCCCTTCTCCAATGACTACTGGCTTTTTTCCTTTCTAGTTTCTTTGCATTTGTCTAAAATACTTTTGGAATACTCTCTTAACCATTTCACTCTTAAAGCTTTGAACTATGGACTTCTAGAAGAGGAAGGGAATTTAGAGATTACCTAGTCTGAGAAGTAATGTGACTTGCTCAAAATTGTTCTATTCTACCAGTTAAAGGCAGGCTCCTAGGATCAGAATCCAAGCTTTCTTCAAGATCCAGCATAAATCCTTCCTTTCTGAGACCTTCCTCACAGTTCCAGCTCAGCTCACATCTTTCTCCTCCGAATTCTGCACTTATTGTCTACAAACAGCATCATTTTGACAATAAGCATAGAGTACCTTACACTGTTCCTCACTTTTCCATGTTGTGTCTTGACTGTGTAGTTAGCTGTAAACTCCAGAAAGGCATGGATCGTGTCACATTTATTTTCTCTCTTCTTAGCAGGTAGCACAGTAGCTAGTAGGTATTAAGTGTATTGAGTGAGCACCTAGTAGGTATTCAACAAATATTTTTTTGACTGATCCATCGCCACTTCTCACCTCTCTTTCCCGAACGTGGTGGTTCTTGTTTCTTAACATTTTGCTTCTATTTCCTTTGTCATTTTTTAAAACCAGGCTTAGATGCTTGGCAACCAATGAAAAGATGGCCATGCCTCTGCACAGTCTGTTGCAATGTATTTTCTGGAGTTGGCAGAAAACCCGAGGTTTCTGCCCTATTTTTTTGTTTTCTGCAGTGCAGTTCATCTAATCTCTAGCTCTTGGTGGCTTTGTCTGCTAGACATTGTTCTGTAGAGTGACCCAGTTAAATGCAGCCCTATTTAATGTAGTGGGACTTTATGTGAGACTGGTTTCAAATGATCATCCTGTAATTTTCCAAAGCTTTATTTTTGAGATCCTGCTACAGTGGACCTGCTGCAGATGCTAGCTTGGCATCACAATAAATCCTCCTGTCCTGACTTTCAGGCAGAAGACACAGCAATGAGCAGAGCTACTCATGTGTCCTATAGTGCCCTTTAAGCAGAGCCTAGTTTATCCATTGTCTGAGCTTTAAGTGGAAGCTAAAAGCTTTTATTTTTAACCTCCATAGTTTTTTCACTAAATTTGTTCATTTCAGCAGGCAGTTTGTGCTGTTTTCAGCAGTGCGATCCCCTGATATAGATCAAGTAAACATGATGATGGATTGAACTCACTTCACTGCTCTGTTCAGGTGCTGTGTTCTAATTTGTCAGCATCCTGGGGAAGCGGCACATTGCATGCCAGGACAGAACAGAAGCCAGGGTTTGCAAAAGACCACATTTTATAGCAGGGTTGTGTAGTAACTTTGAAATACTAGCGTTTGAGAGCACCTCCTTATTAACATTATATTGTTGTACACAATGTTCTTTCTTTTGGCATTTGAGCATTGCTAGGATTATTTAAAATCCACAGTAAAAATTATCGGTGTTTTAAAGAAAATGTATTAGTTTTAGTACCCAAGGAACCAGTCTCAAATATGCAACTGTATCACACTGTATACATGCTATTTCATGCCTCCTGCCTTGGTATGCTTCGTTCCTCTTACACAGGATGTACTCCCTTCTCATCCTCTAAGTCCTTTAAGAACCTATTTGAATGTCTCTTCCTGAACAATGTCTTCTCTGTACCTCTACTATACCTAATGTTTACATGCCTTATGTTATTCTTGCTATTGTATAGCTGTCAGTTTACATATTTATCACCCTGTTAGACTGTGAGATCCTTAAGGACAAGTACCTCTCCTGTTTCCCTTTTCGTCCTCTAGCACTGAAGTTGGCATATAGTATGTTTGATAAATGAATGAAAATTATTTATTTCCCCTGGATGATACTTGGCTAATCCTTAGTCTTTCTACCACATATAAGGAAAATCCTAAAGGTCTGAATTTTTATTGTTTTTTTTTAAATGGAAATAATGTAATAGTTTTTAAAGTTTATAAAAGTAATGCATGCTTATAGCAAAAAAAAAAAAAAAAATCGGATAATCAGAAAGGAAAAACAAAAAGTAAAAATCACCCATAATTCCCCCATCCAGGTGTAACCACTATTAACATTTTATTACAGATCTTTCCAGACCTTTTTCTCTCTTCAAGCATACACACACAATAAAATAAAAATGAGCTATTATATGTACCATTTTTATCTACTTTTTCACGTAACAATATGTTGTAGACAACTTACTATGTCAATAAGCTTTAGTACTACATATCCACTTGTAGTAAAAACATAGAAATACATACTATATTTAAGCAACCCCCATAGGTGGACACTAAGCATTTTAGGTAGATTCTTGTGGTTGTATGGAACAAAGACGCCTATCTCTCAAGATAGTTTTAAAAAAAGCAAAGAAGACTCACTCAGATTGCCTCAAGGAAAAAGTGGGTGTATTATAAGGATGTATGCAGACTGGAAATGGAACTAGCGGTCCATTCATTAGAAACCAGGCTCTAGAAACCTGCTATTCTTTCTGACACTCTGTTTCTCTTCTTTCACCATGTCTCCCTACTACCCTCTGTTTCCTCAGTTTTTACTTCCTTTTAACTTCCACTTGCACGTGTCTTTGGCTTGGCTTGATCCAGACTCTTACATATGATACTGTTTTAGTTTCTGCCCTACTTCTGTCTACCTCAGTCAGTAAAAATTCATATATTTTCATCTCACACCCAGTGGTTGGTCTTGTACACTCCACTTTGTGTCCCCTTGTGTAGAGACTAGAGAAAAAGTGACAAGAGATGAGAATGAAGACATAAGTCAAGGCCAATCATGCAGAGGCTCACAAGCCATATTAAGGGATCTGGATTTTTACCCAAGAGTAATAGGAAGCCACTAAAAGTTTTTAAGAAAGGGAGTGACATAATTAGATTTATGATCTAGCTAAGTGTAATTGTGCTTAAAAGCAATGGTGTCACAAGGGAATGCAGACCACACAGGGTGACCCTGTCAGAGGAGGTGATACCAAAATGATTGTCTATAAAATTTCTGTGCAGTGTTTCAGCAGAAATTTATTATTTTTAATAAAAATATCCCTGTAGTTAGTTATAACAACAAAAAAATTTTTCTTAAGCCCAGCTCACATGTATCAATAGACCTACGAGGCTAAAACTCTATGCTAATTTAATTTTTGAACTTTTTTTTTTTAATTGTGCTTTAGGTGAGAGTTTACAGAGCAAATTAATTTCTCATTGAACGACTAATAAAAATATTGTTTTGTGACATTGTTTGCCAACCCCGCGATGTGTCAGCACTCTCCCCTTCTCAATCTTGGATTCCCCATTTCCGTTCATCCAGCTTTCCTGTCCCCTCCTGCCTTCTCATCCTTGTCCCTAGGATGGTATGCCCATTTAGTCTCATATACTACATGTATTATTGTTCATTTTATTAGCCTGTCTAATCTTTGGCTGAAGGATGAACCTCAGGAGTGACTTCAGTACTGAGTTAAAAAGGTGTCCAGGGGCCATACTCTCAGGGTTTCTCCAGTCTCTGTCAGACCAGTAAGTGTGATTTTTTTTTGTGAGTTAGAATTTTGTTCTACGTTTTTCTCCAGCTCTGTCCAGGACCTTCTATTGTGATCCCTGTGAGAGCAGTTGATGGTGGTAGCCAGGCACCATCTATTTTTGCTAGGCTCAGTCTGGTGGAGGCTGTGGTAGTTGTAGTCCGTTAGTCCTTTGGACTAATCTTTCCCTTGTGTCTTTGGTTTTCCTCATTATTCTCCTTTGCTCCAGGCAGGACTTTTTGAACTTTCTAATGCGATCCAGTCAGAGCAGGCGTTATTACCCAATTACAATGGTGCTTCGAATCACGTGGTTTTGTCTGCACACACTACAAGCTTGCGCTGTTGCTTCACACTGCCGGTGTTTTTATAGTAGCTGATTTTGTCAAATTTTCTGGTGTTTTAGCTACAATACTGTGGTAATTAGCATGTGTGAACTTATATCAATAACTTTTTTGGAATGAAGTAGTAATTAAAGGAAAAGAAGAAGTGATAGATGGGAATTACGATTTACAAGTAACATTAGTTACAAAAAACATTACTGAGGATTCTGTATGGTCTGGTACAGGAGGATTTCCATGGGGGTGGTGACACCATGAGTTACCGCACTGGGTGACACCGAACCTAGTGATGCCACTGCCTACAAGTCCGTAGATAACAGGAAGACCAGTTAGGAGACCGTTGGAATAATTCGGGTGGGAAACAGCAGAGTCGAGGAAACAGCTCAGGTTTTTAACTTGGACAACCGGGTCAATGCTGGAACCATCCACTGAAATCCGTAAGTTTTTCAGATCAGAAGTTTCTTTCCAATGAATTTACAGCTGTTTCCACAACTGCAGAAGCTTTTCTAGTTGTAGGGAAAATTTGCCCTTCACTTCACTAAATCCTTGAAGATCTTCATCTGACAACCTCAGGTCTTTGTACTTTCTCAAATTCTATCCAGAGCTCTGTGGGGGATGTAATTGTCTTGAGTATTAAGCTGTGCAGCTGACTTTTACTCCTCTGGCCTTACCCCCTGTCATGATAAAATCAATTTTCTTGACTGAGTACCGTGTCATGCCTTTCACCTCTTCCTGCCAACATATGAGAGCTATATACAAAAAAAAAAAAAAAAAAACTAAAATTTTCTGTCGATAATCAGTTCACAAACTGTAATCCAGCCCATGTCCTTTCTTTTCTTACTCTGGGCAGTAGTTTTGAAGGAATAGTTATCTTTCCAGATTGTTCTTCTCTTCTAGAAAAGATTAGGGTGGCTGGTTGATGCTGGGAAATATGGATTCCACAGGAAATGAAAACAAGAATCCTGATGTTCAGCCAGGCAGCTTTGTTACAGGACACAAATGATGAACTTTTCCAGACCCTGCCTACTATTCCACTCCCTTGGTCTAGGAGTAGTATATAGTAAGCAGGGTCTGGAAAAGTTCATCATGCCTGGTGCGCCTCATACCCAGACCTGCCTTTTATTTTCCAAGAAGGACCTACCCTACCAAGACTGATGGCCAACTCTCCTGACAATACTTGGAACAGGAGACCTCTTTCTACTTCCTTTTCCTCCTTTTCCCTTCCATTGGGGGATAATTTTGTGTGGGAGCAAATTAAATTTAAGAGATTACTAACTTAAAACATTCCTTGTTAGAATATGTATTAGCTACAGTATTATTTGTCTACAGTATTATTTGTCTACCACCACTTCTCACCACCATCAAGTTGATTCTGACTTACAGCCACCCTATAAGACATAGTAGAACTGCCCCATAAGGTTTTCAAGGAATGGCTGGTGGATTCAAACTGCCAACCTTAACCACTGTGCAACCAGGGCTTCATTATTTGCCTGTAACTCTGGTTAAAGTAGCAAGACCTGACCATCTCACCTAAATCCATTGAACTCTTCCCCAAAAATACTATCTAAGGATTAACAATTTCTACCTGATGCGTGTTTGTTTCAACAAACAAATGAAGCTCTGGAAGTGCTCATTCATCTATGCCAAGAAATTTGGAAGACAGCTACCTGGCCAGCCGACTGGAAGCGATCCATACTTGTGCACATTGCAAAGAAAGTTGCTCCAACAGAATGCAGAAATTATAGAACAATATGATTAATATTATATGCAAGTAAAATTTTGCTGAAGATAATCCAAAACAAGATTGCAGCAGTACATTGACAGGGGACTGCCAGAAATTCAAGCCAGATTCAGAGAAGGATGTGGAACAAAGGATATCACTGCTGATGTCAGATGAATCCAGGTTGAAAGCAGAGAATACCAGAAAGATGTTTACCTGTGTTTTATTGACTATGCAAAGGCATTTGACTGTATGGATCATAACAAATTATGGATGACATTGTGAAAAATGGGAATTCCAGAACGTTTAACTGCGCTCATGCAGAATCTATACGTAGACCAAGAGGCAGTCATTCCAACAGAACAAGGTGATACTGTGTTGTTTAAAAATCAGGAAAGGCACTTATCTTTCACCATACTTATTCAGTCTGTATGCTGAGCAAATAATCTGAGAAGCTGGACTATATGTAGAAGAATGCAGCATCAGGTTTGGAGGAAGACTCATTAACAACCTGTGACATGCAGATGACACTACCTTGCTTGCTGAAAGTGAAGAGGACTTGAAGCACTTACTAATGAAGATCAAAGACTACAGCCTCCAGTGTGGATTACACCTCAACATAAAGAAAACAAAATCCTCACAGCTGGACCAATAAGCAACATCATGATAAACGGAGAAAAGATTGAAGTTGTCAAGGATTTCATTTTACTTGAATCCACAGTGAACACCCATGAAAGCAGCAGTCAAGAAATCAAACAGTGTATTTCATTGGGCAAATCTGCTGCAAAAGACTGCTTTAAAGTGTTGAAAAGCAAAGATGTCACTTTGAGGCCTAAGGTGCACCTGACCCAAGCCATGATATTTTCAGTCACCTCATCTGCACGAGAAAGCTGGACGATGAATGTGGAAGACCGAACAAGAATTGATGCCTTTGAATTATGGTGTTGGTGAACAATATTGAATATACCATGGACTGCCAGAAGAATGAACAAATCTGTCTTGGAAGAAATATAGCCAGAGTGCTCCTTGGAAGCAAGGATGGTGAGACTTTGTCTCATGTACTTTCGACACGTTATCAGGAGGGACCAGTCCCTGGAGAAGAACATCAAGCTTGGTAAGGTAGAGGGTCAGCAAAAAAGAGGAAGACCCTCAACAAGATGGATTGACACAGTGGCTGCAACAGTGGTCTCAGACATAGCAATGATTGTGAGGATGGTGCAGGATGGGGCAGTGTTTCATTCTGTTGTACATAGGGTTGCTATGAGTTGCAACCGACCCGACAGCACCTAACAACAGCAACAACCGCTTGCTTAGGATTTGTGGTCCAGTGAATTACTTTTACGCTTCTTGCAATGGTCTTGTAACTCCCATTAAATGACTGACTGGGACTATGCAAACAAGGTACATGGAATCCTTGAGGGGGTTGCTAATGCAAATAAGGTGCATGAAACCCTTGTAGAGGATTGATCAGTTTTGCTGTCCTGGTAGGCTTAAAAAGAGCTAATCCCACAGGTTAAGTGGGGTGAGGAGACCTCACTACCATCAAGAAGAAGATTTGGGAAAGGAGCATGTTCTTTGGACCCGGAGTCCCTGTGCTGAGAACTTCCTAGACCCAGAAAATGGAGAGCTGTAACACCAGAGAGCTATAATACTGGCCACAGTAGTGGTATGAGATGGCAGCGGCACGGGATCAGCAGACAGCTGCAGTGGGTTAGCAGACTCACGGAGTGAGAGCACTGAACACCTTCAGGCAGGAAGCTTCCTGGTGGATGGGGTGCCTCTGGTCACTTAATCGGTAAGCTAGAGAGCTGTAATGCTTGCCTGAGCAGGGTAGAGGCCAGGCCCAAGTAGGACCTGGCAGTAGAGGCCTGCCTGCGGGAAGAGCTGGAAAGAAGCTGTCCTGATCGAAGAACAGTATCCTGAGTTGCTTCTGTTACTTCCAAGTTGATCCTGATCCTGAATTATAACATGTTACTTCCGTAATAAACCCCATAATCATGAGTGTGGTCTGTGAGTTCTGGGTGGCCATTGCAATGAATTATGGAACTCAGCAGAGAAATAGAGAGTGCCATGGGAGGGACGGCTGGTGTCAGAATTGGTAAGAAAGGTTGGAGAGTGGAGATGTGTTTGACCTCCTCCTGATAGGAACCAGCTTTGGGTTGATCTTGATGGTGATTCTCTTCTCCTCCCACTAGCGTTAGATAAGGAGGTCTGACGACGCCTTTTTATAGGACTCCTTTAAAGATTGTTTGTATCCTAGATTATAATTATTGTAAGATTATATCGTAGATTAGTGCTTTCCAGAATGGATGTGTAGAAACATCATTAGCATGAGACGCTCATAAAAAAGATGATGGGGGCAGGGAGGGAAGGAGAGCTGGGTCCATGAGCAAATCATTTTGGGAAACACTTCATTCTCAGTTTCCCTCATTGAGATTCACTTTATTCTCTATTTCACAAATCACATTAAGATACAAAAGGCTCTGAGAAGTTCTATAATAAAGAAACTTATTAACTTTTTTGTAACAACTTTATTAAGATATAATTTAGATACCATAAAGTTCATCCATTTAAAGTGTATAATTCAATGGTTTTTAGTGTATTTACAAAGTTGTGCAACTATCATCATTATATAAATCCAGAACAGTTTCACTAACCCAAAAAGAAATCTTGCACGTATGGGCAGTCACTCCGCATTGCACCTTCCCCACAACACCAGGTCTAGGCCTACTTTCTTTCTCTATGGATTTTCCTATTGTGGATGTTTCCAATAAATAGGATCATACAACATACGGTATTTTTGTGTCTGGCCCCCTTCACTTAACATAATGTTTTGGAGGTTCATTCATGTTGTAGCATGTATCGGTACTTCATTACCTTTTATTGCCAAATAATATTCCGCTGTATGGATATACCACATTCTGTTTACTCATTCATCAGTTGATGGACATTCAGGTGGTTTCTATTTTTCGAGTGTTTTGCATTCATGACAAGGAAACCTAATTAACTTTCTATTATTAAATAGCAGGCTGAGGCGTGGCCATGTGCCTGTGGGTGTGTGGGCATCGTAAACTCTCACTTATTTCACTTGGGAAGCATCGGGTTAGTTTATGCCTAGGTGGTTCTAGTTTCACAAAGTAATATATGTAAATTGCTTCGAAGGAAAGGAAAGAAAACATGAAATGGACTACAATGTCGCAAAAATGTTTGCATGCTTGCCACTTTGTAATATTTCTGTTAAAGAGAGGAAGCCTACCTTTTAGTGTTGGAAGTGAGAGAGAAAAAGTTGTAATTGGATGTTTTTATTGTCAACCTTCTAGAGAAGGAGGCAAGTCACTGGGGGCTGGGGAAACAGTAACCAGGTCAAGTCTTAAGGAGATGGCAGGGTTGGGGAAATGGTCAAGCTCCAATTCTGCTTGAAATTTTGACAAAATTCCAGCAGCAATATTACCAAGAGCAGATGGCTGATAAACCAGTGCAGGTAATATCCAGTAATTACTTAATGCCAAGTTGAGTGAAAACCTTTCCAACTAATGCCTGCCTCTTGGAGTGCTGACATTTTCACTTACTAAACCCAGTAATTAATTTGGGTCCTGGTTTAAAAAAAGCCCCCCCCCCCCCCGCCACCTCTTTTGCATTAATACTTGCTGGCTTCCTTTGCACTAATGTCCCATGGAGCCGTTTAAAAAAAAAAAAAAAACAGGCTGCCATTGTGTGGATTCTGACTCATAGTGACCCTGTAGGACAGAGTAGAAGTGCCCCATAGGGTTTCCAAGGCTGTAAATCTTTACGGAAGCACACTGCCACATCTTTCTCCCTCAGAGGGGGCTGGTGGGTTCCAACAGCAGACCTTTAGGTTAGCAGCTGAGCGCTTTAACCCCTGCAGCACCAGGGCTCCTTTCCCATGAAGCATACCTTGGGAAATGCCACTCTAGTTACTCCTATTCTTAACTTTATTCCATGAGCAAATTGTTTCTCTTTGGGTGAAAAGTTGGGATCTTCTCCTAGCAGCAATCATTTGAGCCTTCACAAAACCTCAAATCCAGAATCTAACAACCTGGACATTTTTCCGTATTTGGGCCTTAGGACAAAGACAATTCAGTTATTTGTTTAATATAGACTTGAGGTCAAAATGATTTATGCTCTCTAAATGAGTAGTCAAAATTCTGAAATTTAAAAACCGATCTAACAGATCGATTTTACTTGGAAATGTAGACAAACTGAACTAACAGTGTATACATGGTGGCCAAAGTAGAGCTCCAGACTCCAGAAGCTGGACTACTTTAAATTGTATCTTTTCTAGTAGAGGAGAACAGTGATGTAAATTCCAAAGGTTGGATCATATTAAACCACTGAAAGTTGGTTACAATACATATTCTTTACAGTAGCAGATTTACTTTCTAATTATATTTCATTTAAGATATTGCTAGAATTTTCTAACAAGCCAATAGTTCTCAGTCTTTTGTATTCTACGACACACATGAAGGATGATGATCACTGGTGTGACTCTCTCCTAGGGTTATCTGTAGTTCCCAGCACAAGCTGCAATTCTATCCCTTTCTTTCCCATGCAAGAAAACATATTAGAATGCAAATAAGTGAGAATGAGGTTATGAAAGCAATTACTGCTTACTCTTTCTGATGAGGAGCTCAGCTGGGCTGAACCAAGCTAATATCCCTCGTGAGAGAAGATCTCAAATAAGTCACAATTATGGCCAGACATGTTATTGGCATAGCCAGTAAGATGGGGATGAGTAGAGTAATTGAGGTGCCATATTTCAAGAGGAGATTGCCTCTTAGAAAGAACTCATCCCAAAGGAAGAAGTAATTAAGCACTGCCGTTCTCAGCTTGGGCCTCTTGCATTTTTAAACCAGCCTTTTTACCATACTTTGATAAACCTATAGGAAGAGTCATAAAATGATCACTAGCACAAAAGTTAGAAAGCAAGTCAGTTAGGGGGTCACCAGGAGAAAAAGGGTTAATGTTTACAGCTCATCCTTACTTCGTTTCAACTCTTCAACTGTTCAAGCCTTGCAGTATTTCCCTGAGTTTTAGAACTTTCCTAGTCTTGCTGCTACCATGTCTGTTCATTGGTCAAGGTTAGAGGCATTGGACTCCATATTGATTCTGAAAGAGCAGGGATTCTCAACAGTGACACTTTTGATGATTTGGGCCAGATAATTACTTTGCTGTTGCTGGAGGCAGGGGGTGGTAGGACGGGGTAGGTGCTGTCGTACGTATTGTAGGATATTTAGCAGCATCCCTGGTTTGTGCCCACTAGTGACATCCCCCTCAGTGACAATGAGAAATGTCTCCAGACATTGTCAAATGCCACTTGAGGGAAAAAATTACCACCAAGCTGAGAACTACTATCATGAAACCAAAAAAACCCATTACCATCGATTTGATTCTGACTCATAGTGACCCTATAGGACAGAGCAGAACTTCCCCATAGGGTTTCCAAGGCTGTCATCTTTACAGAAGCAGATTGCTGCATCTTTCTCCCATGGAGCAGCTGGTAAGTTTGAATTGTGCTGACCTTTCTGATGTTTTTGTTAGGTTCAGTTGAGTCAGTTCCAGCTCATAGTGATCCTATGTACAACAGAAACACTGCCTGGTCCTGCACCATCCTCAAGATCATTGCTGTGTTTGAGCCCATTGTTGTAGCCCTGTGTCAATCCATGTCGGTGAGAGTCTTTCTCTCTTTCGCCGACCCTCTACCTTACCAAGCTTGATGTCCGTCCCCAGGGACTGGTCCCTCCTGATAACATGTCCAAAGTACATGAGCCCAAGTCTCACCATCCTCACTTCCAAGGAGCGTTCTGGCTGTACTTCTTCCAAGACAGACTCGTTCATTCTTCTGGTAGTCCATGGTGTAGTCAATATTCCTCAGCAACACCATAATTCAAATTCATCAATTCTTCTTCAGTCTTCCCCGTTAGTCATCTAGCTTTCACATGCACATGAGGAGATTGAAAATATCATGGATTGGATCAGGGGTGCCTTAGTCCTCAAAATGACATTTTTGCTTTTCAACACTTAAAAGAGGTCTTTTGCAGAAGATTTGCCCAATGCAATATATCATTTGGTTTCTTGACTGCTGCTTTCATGGGCATTGATTGTGGATCCAAGTAAAATGAAATCCTTGACAACTTTAATATTTTCTCCGGTTATGATGATGTTGCTTATTGGTCCAGTTGTGAGGATTTTTGTTTTCTTTTGTTGAGGTGTAATCCATACAGAAGGCTGCAGTCTTTGATCGTCTTCAGTAAGTGCTTCAAGTCCGCTTCTGATAGAGGTATGAAAAAGTCCTTTTTTTTTAGTTCAGCTGAGAGAAAGATAAAATTTATTTAGGATAATATTTTCTAAGGAAAGTAACAGAAAAAGGCAAAACATAAAAACATAGCATTGGTCAAGTATGTAGAATACAGACTTCTGATTTAAATTTTTTAAAAGTGTGATATATGTATATATATACATACATATGTATATATATATATATGTATATATATACATACATATGTATATATATATATATATGTATATATATATATATACACACACACATATATGTGTATATATATACATACATATATATGTATGTATATATATGTGTGTGTATATACATACATATATATGTATATATATATACATACATATATATGTATGTATATATATATGTATATATACACACACACACACACACACACACACACACACACACACACACACACACACACACACACACACACACATATATATATATATATATACACACACACATATTCCTGGGTGGTACAAACAGTTAAGTGCTCGATTACTAGCTGAAAGGTTGACAGTTCGAACCCACAGATAGGCCTCCGAAGACAGGCCTGGCAATCTGCTTCCAAAAGGTCACAGCCTTGAAATGCCTAAGGAACAGTTTTACTCTGCACACATCAGAATCGACTTAATGGCAACTAACAACAGCAACAACATACATATGTAATCAAACATTTGCCATTTCAACATTTTTTACATGCACAATTCAGTGACATCTGATTCTAATTTAACTGACCTTTAAAGACAGATTAGCATTGCTAATATAGCTTAGGGTGTACCTAGACTGAGGTTCTTCCCCTTGACTCAGCATTGTCTAGGGAATTCCTAGGGCCCCTTTCTATCATGGAAATGTTTTCATTTCTGTTTTGTGTCAGGCATCCAAGGAAAATCTCCTAGCTAGATAGGACAGGAGGCTGCTAAGTACTCACGGTTCACCATCTGAAAGAACCATTATAACAGAAGGGATCTCGGCGATAAACTTGTTGAGGTCAAAACAGATTGAGTGACTTGCGCAGGTTCCCGGAGCTCCTGGAAGGACATGCCTGGACCAGCTTCCAGACATCCTGCTTAGAGTTCAGGGTTGATGTTGCAGTGCCAAACCACACTAATTCCCGTCCATGGATATACATTTTTATCACAGACTGCCAGTGCCTTTTGTGAATTATAGTCATTCTTTTAAAGGAGAAAAATGACTAATGGGGCAAAAAATGAAGGCAGCTTAACAGGAGTGAAATCATTTAAATAAATATGTAGCCTGAGAAATGACTGAGGAATAGCAGCATCTATTTTCAGGAAATAAGATACACCAGTTCTACACACAAGATGAAGATACATTTGCATTATTTTTAAGTTTTTGAAAACTGGCTTTCCAAAACCTCTGTGTTTCAACCATCACAGTTTAATTCCTGTTCTCTGAACTTCCGTGGCAATATTTTCTGCCTTTGCTCCTGCTGCATCCTTACCTGGAGGTTCCCTCCCTCTGCTTCTACTCCTGCAGGCATTCTTCTTACCAAGACCCACATTAGATGTGAACTTCAGACTTCCCTGAACTTCAATCCCCTTGGCCCCTCCAAGAAGAAGTTAAACATTTCTCTATGTTTTCATAGCAACTTACACATACAGGCATTTCACGTACAGTGGGTTTTTGTACAGCAAACTGGATATAATTAAATACAGAGGGAACATGAATCACTGTGCCCAGACTGGCTACAGGTTCTATAACATGAGCCTAATATGGAACTGATGTGGTTACTTAAGTAGGAGCACAAGGCTGAACGAGTGGCTGGCAGCTCAGTTGGCCTCTTGTTCACACTTGGTATTTGTGAACTGGGCTGGAATTTGTTTTGCATCGTATTTCACTTTTGTGTCATATCTGTCATTGCAATGTATAATAAAGGTGATAATAAAGTACTGGGTTAACAACAGTACTGGGTGGAGTTAGGAAAATAAAGGCCATGACTTGTGCAAAAATCAAAGGTGATAAATTATGTTAAAAAACATGCAGTATCATAGAGCTGCTGGATTTCGTATCTTTAGAGTCAATGTTAATAAGATTTTAAAAATTATCTGTCTGTAACAAAAGTGCTTAGAAAACTTCAGGGTCAAAAACGATAATGAAAATGGAAAAGCTCCTGAGTGTGTGAGTTAAAGTGCCGCAAGAAGGGTTCAGGCTTGTTTTGTCCATTTGATTAACCAGTCTATTAGTTGTAGCCCACAATAACAAAAGCATCTTTCTTGCATGCATTGCTGAGATTCTTCTCACTGATCGCTTTTATAATACAATTTTTGTATGATGTGGTGTTTCACAGGCACCCAACTAGTGCCAGTGGCAGAATAGTATCTGTATTTGTTACTTACTGAATTCTACCTTGTTTTGTATCTCTCATCACTACGAGATTGCAAGCTTCTTGAGGACAGGAACCACGGCATTCATCTCGATATCTGACTTCCCCCTTGGCCTCAGGAAAGGAGCACCAAACCTTACACATAAGTGTACGCAATACGATTTTTCCCCTGTGGAATTGAATGCAAAAGAAAGATTCTGCTTTTTTTTTTTCTTTAACTTTTTTTTTTGTTTGCAAATATAACTCTCAATCAGAAAAGTGCATGCACAATACAAAAATGTATATAGCTCAATGAATTATCACAAAGCAAACACCTATGTAACCACCACTCAGCTCAAAAAAAAAAAAAAAAAAAAATTACCAGCAACCCTCTTTTAATCACTCTCCTCTTTGTACACCCAAAGATAACCACTATCCTGACTTTTCTAAGTATGTACTCTCAACACTATAGTTTAGTCTTGCCTGTGTTTTAAAACTTTCTACAAATGGAATACTGCATTGTGCATTCTTTTGTTTTACTCAATGTTATGTTTGTGAGATTCATTAATGATGCTGTATGTATTTTCATTGCTGTATATCATTCCATTGTATGAATATATCACATTACATATT
Source organism: Dugong dugon (assembly GCA_030035585.1). Taxonomy (NCBI): domain Eukaryota; kingdom Metazoa; phylum Chordata; class Mammalia; order Sirenia; family Dugongidae; genus Dugong; species Dugong dugon. Next base: position 12,616,666 of record CM057472.1, on the reverse strand, counting down.
TATCCATTCTACTGTTGATGCACATGTGGTTTGTTTCCAGTTTGAGGAGATTAGAAATAATACTGCCAAGAACGTTTGTGTACCTGTCTTTTGGTGTATATGTGCATACATTTCTATTGGGTACCTGGGGGTAGAATTGCTGGGTCGTAGAGTATGCGTGTCTTTAACTTCAGTAGGAAAGTCCAGCTGTGGCTGTATCATTCCTGCCTTCTTCCCAGTGTATGAGAGTTCCCAGCGCTTCACATCCTTGCCAGCAGATGTTATTGTCAGTCTGTTTAATTTTAGCTATTTTGGTGGGTATGTATTCTTACTCAGTTGTGGTTTTAATTTGCATTCCCCTGATTACTCATGAGGTTGGACAATTTTCATATGTTTGTTAGTTATTTGATATCCTTTTTTGTGAAATGTCTGTTGAAGTCTCTTGCCTATTTTTCAATTGAGTTATCTTTTCTAATTGAATCTAGTAGTTTCTTATACACTCTGGAGACAAGCCCTTTGTCAGTTACATATGTTACAAACTTCTTTTTGTGGCTTGTCCTTTCGTTGTCTTAATAATGTCTTTTGATGAACAGAAATTTCTTCATTTTGATAGAATCAAATTGATCAACTTCTCCATTTATGCGTCCTATTTTAGAAGGCTTTCTCTACACCAAAATGATGAAGATATTCTGTATTATCCTCTAAATATTTTGCTTTACCTTTTAAGCTTAGCTCTGCAATCCACCTGGAATTGCTTTTTTTGTTCATGGTGTGAGTTAAGGGTCAAGTTTCTTCTCCACCCCCCAATATTCTTGTCCAAATATCCCAGTATCACTTATTCAAAAGATTGTTCTTTCTCCACTGTTCTGCAGAAGCACCTTTGTTAAAAATCAAGTGTTGATAAATGAATGGGCTCTCTAATCCCTCTGTCTATACTTACACCATCATCACACTGTCTTCCTATAGCTTTATACTATGTCTTTATGTCCAGAGGATCATTTTCCCAACCAGTTCTTCTTTAATAGGGTCTTGGCTATTTTTCGTACTATGTATATCTATATAAGTCTTAGAATTAGTGTGTCAAGTGGAACTTTATTTTCTCTCCTAAGGCTGACTTTCAGCAGCTAAGTTCCTTATGCGATGATGTTTAATTAAAACTTTAATGCAAAAAAAAAAGAAAACTTTAATGTATATAGTAGAAAAAAACATGGGCTGTGGAGTCAGGCTTTAGTTAGAATTTATCCCTGTCACCCTCTATTTGTGTGGGCCATGAGAAGGGCTCAGACTTGTTTTTGCCCATTTTGATCAACTGTCTATTATTTTCAGTCCACGATAGTAAAAACATCTTTATTGTTGAAATTTCTGAAGAAAAATAACTTTGTTGTTGCGAATGTAAAACTCTTTTTTTTTTTTCCCATCGAGACAATCACTTTTATAAACACAAGTTATTTAATTTCCCTAAATTCAGGTTCATCCATTGTAAAATGGGGATGAAAATATCTACTTTAGGAGAACTGAACTTTTGTAACTGTGCTTAGTTAGGGAAGACACTTAGTAATGGCAGTGCCCACTCCTGTTTCTTCTTGGCTTGTCTAGCATGTTTTCCTACCCCTTTCTCAGCTGACTGGGAGCACGGACAGGTCTGAGATCCTAAAAATTTTTGCATAATGAAAGCCTAACTTTCATAAGTTCGTGTTACCTATCCTGGTAGAAGAGGAGCCCTGGTGGCCCAGTGGTTAAGCCCTTGGCTGCTAACTGAAAGGTTAGCAGTTCAAACCCACCATCTGCTCTGTGGGAGAAAGATGTGGCAGTCTGCTCCCATAAAGATTTACAACCTTGGAAACCCTTTGGGGCAGTTCTACTCTCTCCTATAGGGTCACTATGAGTCGGAACTGGCTAGACAGTAATGGGTAAACTGGTAGGGATTTGGAGTACATATAAAAATTATGTATGTGGATATATACTTTATAAATGTTTTTCATGTGTTACTTTTCATAATTTTTGATTGTCACATGACATAACATTGAGTTACCCATACTATTTTAACTTAATCATCGCCATATTGTTCAATTTAGTTTGATTTTTCCTTCTAATAAAACGTATGTACTTGCACAGAAAGATTTCTTTAAGATTTTTATGAGTGGGATAATTAGGTCAAAAGATGTAAACATCTCAGCTCATGAAGCACATTGCCAAACTGAGTTTCAAAAGAGATGTAACATTCCACAGAGGCGTCAGCAGTGTGCCAGTTTCAGTTCATCCTCACATTTTTTTTGGTTAACTTTAGGATTTAATTTTTATTAATATTTTAATATTTATTCCTTCAATTTTGATACTATCAGAAGCTTAAAGTGGAAAACCATTGCTTTTTAATTAATTTTAATTTTATCTAGTAACTAACAGGACTGGCCATTTTTCTATGTTGGTATCACAGTTGTTATGACGTACATTTTCAATTTCACCATCATTACTCGTCTTCCAACATTAATTATAAAGCATGTTGTGGGGTATAAGTTTTGTTTCTATAATGCTCTGTGCACTAGACGGTCAGGCTGTGGTTGGTGGTTGAAATTCATCACTGCCCAGGTATGTTGGCATCATGATAAATATTCCTCAGCCCAGCTCAGAAATGTGTCAAAGCTGTCACAACAATGCAGCAGACAATGTATCAATCAGCTCTGAACATCATTACCTACTTATGGTAACTACAGGTTGTAATGTATCTTTTTAACTTTGAACATTTGTACTTACCTATAAACCAATTCAATTTTTTTCTTACCTTTTTACCATATCCCACAAACATATTTTTTAACTCAAAAAACATGTCTTATATATAAATTATAAAGTTACAACGAATACTCATGAACTTAACATCTGACATACAAACCATGTGTACCTCCCTGTTCAAGGCTTCTTTTTTTTTTTTAATTTTTTATTGTACTTTAGATGAAGGTTTATAGAACAAATACTTCCTCATTAAACAGTCAGTACAGATATTGTTTTATGACATTGGTTAACAACCCCACGACATGTCAACACTCTCCCTTCTCGACCTTGGAGGACCTTTTTGTTTCTGGTGAAAATATACATAGACAAATATACACCATTTCAAAAGTTGCTGCATGTACAATTAAGTGACATCGATTACATTCTTCCAGTTGTGCTGCTATTCTCACTATCCTTTTTCAAATTATTCCATCACCATTATCTTCAACTCACTGCCCCCTAGGCTTCCCAACAAACCTTTTGGGTTGCTGTTGTCAATTTGATCTCACATAGATAATTCTTTTTTTTTGTACCTTAGATGAAGGTTTATAGAGCAAATAGTTTCTCATTAAACAGTTGGTACACGTATCGCCCTACGACAATGGTTAACAACCCCACGGCATGTCAACACTGTCCCGTCTCAACCTTGGGTTCCCTATCACCAGCTTTTTTGTCCCCTCTTGCCTATTAGTCCTTGTCCCTGGACTGCTGTGCCTCATTAGTCCCGTTTTGTTTTATGAGGCTGTCCAGTCCCCGGCTGAACGGTGATCATTGGGAGTGACTTCACCACTGAGCTAAAAGGGTGTCTGGGGGCCATACTCTCAGGGTTTCTCCAGTCTGTCAGGCCAGTAAATCTGGTCTTTTTTTGTGAGTTAGAATGTTGTTCTACATCCTATCCCAGCTCTGTCCAGGACCCTCTGTTGTGATCCCAGTCAGAGCAGTCAGTCGTGGTAGCTGGGCACCATCTAGCTGTACTGGACTCAGTCTGGTGGAGGCCGTGGTAGCTGTGGTCCATTAGTTCAAGGCTTCTTATTTAAGCACCTTGGAGAATTTGGCTTTTGTAATTTATATTATTGGTTTAATATTCAGTTAAATATTCTCAAACTTGTTATAGACAGCTGTATCCAGCTTCAATACGTCATTACTTTGAGGCTCATTAATGCAATGAAATCTGTGAACATATTTATTTAGAAAAATTGGCAGACAGGCGGTTTTGTCTCCAATTCTAACCACACCTCTCTGTGTCTGTGTGCAGCCACCACTGCATATGGCCTCTCACACACGTTCAGAAATGAATTCCAGTCTCTCTTTCTCTGTATCTCTCCCTCTGTCTGTAGTCCTTCCTCTCTCTTTCTCTCTCTTCACGTACATATTCAGACACACACATAAGGAAAAACATCTAGAAAACGAAGAGAGAAAAACAGCTTTCATCTGATCCATCCACCATCTGTCCTTTCTTATCCATCTCTGAAAAATTGGACAAAATGCTCACTCTTGTATTCATTTCCCTCTTTAGTTCCTATTCCTTATCGTGCTGGGTTGGGGACAAAGTGGGTTTGTAAAAAAAGCAGTCCCTTATTTCCCGCCGCATGATTTCCGTTTTAAAGGACTCCATGGCGGCTGTCGGTTCCCAGGAGCCATCACGCAGATGCTCTTTGGTGGGTACGTGGGGCGCTTTGATTGAACACGTTGTGGGAGGTGCCTCGCGGGAGAAAAGTGAAAAGTCTGTCCGCCACGGCTATTACTGCAATCCCGTCACCAGGTGGCAAAGGCAGACGTGTTCTGTCAAACGGCCCAAAAGCTTAGCAGAGAGGAAAAAGCTGAAGGGTTTATAACATCTGAGCTTGTAAAACATGCTTATTTATGTCATGGGATGTTTCATTTTTCTATCTGGCGCTTCAGTTTTAGGAACACTTATGTCTTTATGCCTGTAATCTTTTGCTTTTTCCCCCTTTCTCTCTGTATATGCATATTTACTTATCCATGTGTATGCGTACTTTTATATATGTGATATGTATATACATATACATATATATGTATAAATAAAACCCATTGAGTCAAATCCGACTCCTAGCAACCCTATAGGACAGAGGAGAACTGCCGCATAGTTTCCAAGGGTGTAAATCTTTACGGAAGCATATTGCCACATCTTTCTCCCGCAGAGCGGCTGGTGGATTAGAACCGCTGACTTTACGGTCAGCAGCCAAGTGCTTAACCATTGCGCCACCAGAGTTCCTTGATATATATGTATGTGTGTGTGTGTGTGTGTGTGTGTGTGTGTGTGTATGTATAAAATAGTTACATATATATAATAACACACCCAAACCAAACCCACTGCTGTTATGTCAATTTCAACTCATAACAACCCCATAGAGTTTCTGAGGCTGTAATCTTTATGAAAGTAGACTGCCACATCTTTCTCCCTTGGATCTGCTGGTGGATTCAAACTGTCAGTCTTCTGGTTAGCAGCCGGACACTTTAACCACTGCGCAACCAGGGTTCATATATATATATATATAAAATAGCTATATACATATAATAGTTATGTATATACAATCCAAAACCAAACTCGTTGCCCCTGGGTAGATTCCAACTGATAGTGACCCTACAGGACAGAGTAGAGCTACCCCATAGGATTTCCAAGGAACAGCTAGTGGATTAAAACTGCCGACCTTTTGGTTAGCAGCCAAGCTATTAACCACTGCACCACCAGAACTCCATACATACATACATACATATATATATATATATATATATATACACAGATATATAATATTTATAAGCACATATTACGCGCCAGACATCAAAGACACAGAGATAAATAAAATATGGACCCAGCTCTCAAGGAGCTAATGGCCTAATGGTACAGATAATATTCTTAATAGATTTTAAACATAGGGACCATGTTTCTTAAATTATAGTACATAGAATATTAGATCCTAACAGGACTTTCTAGAAGGTAAAGTTCAGCGATAGGAAGAGAAGAGATCTAATTTGTATGTCATTTATATATAATTTTTATTCATTTAATTTTGAAATAATTTTAGACACACAGAAGAGTTGCAAAGATAGTACAAAGAGTTCTCATACACCATTTATTCAGCTGCCTCTAACGTTAACATCTTACCTACCCATGGAACATTTATCAAAACTAGAAAGCTAACACTGGGACGGTATTATCAACTAAAATGCAGACTTTATTTGGATAGCATCCATTTTTCCACTCATGTCCTTTTCTGTTCCAGAACCTAATCTAGGATCCCATATTGCATTTATTATCATGTCTCCTTCAATCGCCGACATCGCTGCAATCTTTCCTTATCTTTCATAACCTTGACACTTTTGAAGAGTACTGACCAGGCATTTTGTAGAATGTTCCTCCATTTGGATTTGCCTGATTTTTTTTTTATGACTAGCTTGAGCTTATGGATTTTGGAGAAGAATCTCACATAGGGAATGTCCCCTTCTCAATGCATCATCTCAAGATTACATGATACCGATGAGTCTTCCTACTAGTGCTATTAACTTCGAACATTTGGTTACGTAGCATCTGCCAGGTTCCTCCACTGTAAGGTTACTTTGTATGAATGGATTTTGGCGGGGAGATATCTTGGAGCTATGCAAATGTCCTGTTTCTCAAACTTTCACCCACTAGTTTTAACATGTGATTGATCTTGCCTGCAGCAGTTATTACTGAGGTGTTCTAAGGTGATTTTCTGTTTCCCTCATTCCTTCTACATTATTAATTGGAATTTTTCTGTAAGAAACAGTTGTCTCTTCTCTCCTATTTATTTATTCATTCAATCTTTCTTCTGTCAGTGTGGACTTATTGATATTTATTATGTTCTTTATATTTTGTAACCGTCTGTTATATTTTTATATAAAACTGTCATTATTTATTTTGTTGCTCAAATTGTTCCAGCTTTGGCCATTGGGAGCTCGTTCAGGTTAGCTCCTGTGTCTGTGCTTTGGACAGGTTCCTCTCCCTTTTCTTTTCCTTTTTTTTTGGGGGGGTGGGAGGATACTTTCTTACCTTCTGGCACCATGTATATAATTTTTATATATACCTACACAGACGCTCATCTAGGAGGCTTTTAGTTAAATGCTTATAATTTTCTTCCTCAGTTGACATTTTAACTTTCTTCTTTCTTTATTCATTATTATTATTATGCTTTAGGTGAAAGTTTACAGCTCAAGTTAATTTCTCATACAAAAATTTATACACACCTTGTTATGTGACTCTAGCTGCAATCCCCACAATGTGACAGCACACTCCCCCTTTCCACCACGGGTTTCCCGCGTCCATCTGACCAGCTCCTATCCCTTTCTTCTTTATTCTTATTATCCAAACATTACAAGTGTCCCAAACTATACTGAAAAGATCAAGGCATGACAAATGCACAGAGAAGGGAAAGAGGGTGAGGATCAGCTGGATGGGGCTTGTTTGCCTGCTCCTTCCTTTCTTTTACCGTCTTGGGCAAGTTACCTAACCTCTCTGAGTATCAATTTACTCATCTGAAAAATGGTGGTAATAGTAACAATGATTCCCTTATGGAGTCTTAATGGTTAGATGAGTAAAGTGCCATAAAATGAAAAATACCTTGTTAATTATACATTTTTATATAAATGTTATAGAGTCATTGCTATATCACAGCACAAAGGCACTGTATTCTATGCTTTTAATTATTTGGTAATGGTTAAGAAAATGTTTTTATGGTTACACGGAGAGGCCCATTCAAGGAAGAACAATGAACAATTGAAATTGCATTAGCTAAAAAAACTGAGCCTGTAACCTGATTAATGTATTTACTCAGCTACAATCTCATTGCTATAACTCTATTCATTCAGAAGACCCAAGGATTATACAGGTAAGAAGCATGACCTCTTCGTCTTTCAAACATAAAATGAAAGTTTTGTCCCTGATATAATAAAAATATGTCAGGATCAAATTATTTTTTTCTCCAAAGCCATGAAATATGTTTCCTAAACCAACATAAACTGTCATGTGGAAGCGATTCAGGTTGTAAAGTCTGGTCAGAATGATCCTACCTTGTTCATCAATCAGTGAGATTCATGAAGTACCCACTATATACAACAAATACAGGCTGCAGAAACTACCCTGGAAGTAACAGACATAGAACCTGCCCTGGAGGAAAACAAAACCTCCTTCAGGGCAGGTTCTGGAAACTGGAGCTAAAGAAGGAAATAGGAATTTTGGCATTACTTTCTCAGATGAAACTGGAATCTGAAGCTTAAGTGAACATATGCAAAATGACTACAGAGTGAATTTATGTAGGGGCCAGGAAAGGTCAGAGTGAGCTGAAAACCAAGATCAATGGAGAAGTAATTTTTTTTTATGGCCCGTTTCCCTAATTTTCTCTCTCTCTCCTTTTTGTCTGATGTTTCATTGCCTACCTCAGACTTCAGTGTTTGATTTGACCCAACTCGTAGTGGACAGAGAATGGCACTGAAGAGCAAAGATGTGTTTTATGGTGCAGTGTTTGAAAGAAATTCAAGAGAGTGCATCATTAATCCTTTCTTAAAAATGTTTGTTAGAAGCACACAGAGTGCCTTCTGTGGTTTAGCAAACCTAAAATAATCCATTAATTTATAATCAAGATTTTTGCCCATAGCAAACTCAGAATTTGGGCTACTGACAACCCTCTGCTTCTGATTCAAGCCTTATTCTAGGCCCTCTTCCTTCCTCCATACACGATCCTGCAGTGATATTAGAAACATCGATTTCTTTCTTTCTTTTTTGTTGTTATTTTGTTTTATGTTTGTTTTTTATTGTGCTTTAGATGAAAGTTTACAGCTCAAGTTAATTTCTCATACAAAAATTTATACACACATTGTTATGTGACCCTAGCTGCAATCCGTATAATATGACAGCACGCTCCCTCTCTCCACCCCAGGTTTCCCGCGTCCATTCAACCAGCTCCTATCTCTTTCTGCCTTCTCATCCCGCCTCTGGACAGGAGCTGCCCATTTAGTCTCATGTATTTTTTGAACTAAGAAGCACACTCTTCATGAGTGTTATTTTATGTTTTATAGTCCAGCCTAATTTTTGTCTGACGAGTTGGCTTTAGGAATGGTTTTAGTTTTAGGTTAACAGAGAGTCCAGTGCCCATGTCTTCTGGGGTTCCTCTAGTCTCAGTCAGACCATTAAGTCTGGTCTTTTTACGTGAATTTGAGTTCTGCCTCCTACTTTTCTCCCGCTCCATCAGGGACTCTTTGTTGTGTTCCCTGTCAGGACAGTCATTGATGGTAGCCAGGCACCATCTAGTTCTTCTGCTCTCAGGCTGATAAAGTCTCTATTTTATGTGGCTCTTATGTCTCTTGAGCTAACATTTTCCTTGTGTCTTTGGTGTTCTTCATTCTTCCTTGCTCCAAGTGGTTTGGGACCAATTGATGCATCTTAGATGGCCGCTCGCTAGCTTTTAAGACCCCAGACGCCACCCACCAAAGTGAGATGCAGAACATTTTCTTAATAAACTTTGTTATGCCAATTGACCTAGATGTCCCCCGAAACCATGGTCCCCAGATCCCCGCCCCTGCTACTCTGTCCGTCAAAGTGTTTGGTTGTGTTCAGGAAACTTCTTAGCTTTTGATTTAGTCCATTTGTGCTGACCTCCCCTGTAGTGTATGTTGTCCTTCCCTTCACCTAAGATAATTCTTGTCTACTATCTAGTAGAAACGTTGATTTTAAAAAGATCTGCAACACTATCTAGAAAGCAAATAATACAGACTAGGACCCAAACTGAGTTACCACATAGTGCCTCCAGCCTCTTCTCTGTCCCTTGACTTGACTCTGGCCTCACACCTCTTGCCCCTAGTTTTTACTATTTTCAGCACAAACACCATAGGAGATGAACTTTAGCTCATCAGACTGAATACAATTGTCACATTATCTGTGTTAAATAGAAAAGTGACCTGCAGTTCACCCCTCCTTGGTTTTTATGGCTGTGGAACATTAACTAAGCTGCACTATGACATTTCAGCACTAAGTGGAGCCAGACGCCCAACTGCCTCAATATTACAAATCAGCAGAAGAGCACAGCCCACTTACCGGGAAACCTGACTTTGCCATTGAGTTTACAAATGGCCAGACCTGGAGTTTCATATTGCATCATCTACTTGGTAGATCTAAATACTCAAGTCTCAGGGGATAGACACCAGGTGAACAATTCTTTTAGCTCCTCTCGCATGGACTAAAGAAAATGGATCGAATAAACACAAACTACCGAATTGTTTGTACATTGTGATTCCCAATCTCTCTGCTATATGTTGCAAGCTTCTACAAGACAGGGACCTAGCTTTTTGTGGTTCGGATTCTGATCTGCAGAATGTAAATGGGCCCGTTTAGGGAAGTGTCCAAGCTAACAGGAAAATCTGTGATAGTGTTTGCGAGGTACTTCTGCTAGTATCTATACATTTGGTATAGGGATAGATCTGCCTCCAGGCAGAGTATCAGGTTGTGAGAGTGGGAGGCATTTATGGGTTGAGTATCTACAGGAAGCTGATGGAGGGGTAATAGAAAGAGTGACAGACCAGTCCCACCTGCAAACCAGCACAGACTGAGAAAACCATTCAACTCTTGAGAGACCCTGAGATCCTAAGAGGTGAGCGTCTGTACAATCATTCCACTGCTTTCTGCCTTGGTTTCGTTATCTGTGAAAAGGGATCAGAATGCTCATTTCACCTCTACTCTAGAGGTCATAAAGTTTAAAAATCCCTACTTTCAGTTTCTGGAGATTACGAAGATTTTGTGTGTGAGGAACTTAGTGTGATATGTCACTTTCAAGTCAAGTACCTGTTGGAAGCCCAGTACTGAGCTTGCCCTTACAGGATGACTGATGGGCTGAAAGAGTAAATAAAGTACTGCTTGATGCCTTACAATCCGAATTTCCTTTATTTACTCCTTTATTCAATACGCATTTACAGGTGCCTACTCTATGTCACTCATAGAGACCCTGTTGGACAGAGTAGAACTGCTCCGTAGGGTTTCCAAGGCTGTAAACTTTATGGAAGCAAACCGCCACATCTTTCTCTTGCAGAGCCACTGATGGATTTGAACTGCCAACCTTTCAGTTAGCAGCCGAGCACTTAACCACTGCTTCAACAGAGGTCTGTGTCAAGATTCCTGAATAGCATAAATAGGGATCCACAGACTTTGAGTGCCTTTCCCCCTGCATAGACGTGTATGGGCCCATTTCACCAGTGGAGGCCCTCATTACCACAGTACATCAGGGTATAACCTGAAGTCTAACTTCAACTGTTTCAGCTGTGAAGTGGCAGATTCATGACATTTGACATTTGACACTGCTCTGCCCATTAAGCAGTTTCCTCACCTGACCACATCAGAGGCCTGAGGACTGGTGGCTCCACCCATGCCACCTAGCCACCCACAACAGGGGTCCAAGAATAAGTGGTGCCCCCCAGTCCTCACAGCCAACAGCACTGGGTGCTCATAGTCCAGCTGCAAAACTCACCTACACACTCTAGGGAACCAGGGACATGTTTTCCTCCCAAACACTCAGGGGCAGGTGTCAGCCCCCTGCTTTGCTCAGCCTGTGACCACATACTGCAGCTAGATACCTGTGCCTACACCAATCACCCATGCCTGTCTAGGACTGTAGGTGAGAGCCTGCACCACACACTTGGTGACCAACTACCTGGACATCTGAATTGAATCCATACAAGAAAAGTAAATGGACTCCTGGGCTCACATACATAGTAACAGATCTAACCACCTGGTGACAGTTCATTAGAGCTTCAAAGGCACCAATAATCACACTAGCTCACACGAGCAGCCTAGTTGGGCGTATCAAAACAAACAAACAAACAAACAAAAAAACAAGAAGCTAGGACGCCGTAGGCAAACATACAATAAATATAAGTTAGTGATGGCTCGGAGACAACAGTCAATATCAAATCACATAAACAGGCAGATCATGATGGCTTCAGCAAGCTCCCAAAACAAAGAATCAAGAAATTTTCTGGAGGAATAAAATTTCTTGGAATTACCAGAGGCAGAAAATAAAAGATTAATGTACAGAACTCTCCAAGAGATAAAGAAGGAGATCATACAAAACACAGAACAAGCCAAGGAACATACAGACAAAGCACTAGAGGAACTTAAGAAGGTTAGAGAAGAGCTTAATGACAAATTTAACAGGCTGCAAAAATCCATAAAGAGCTAGCAATCAGAAATCCAGAAGATTAACAATAAATTTGAGAATTAGACAACTCAATAGAAAGTCATAAAAGCAGAATTGAGGCAATGGAAGTCAGAAGTAGTAAGATTGAAGATGAAGCACTTGACACCAACTCATGTGAGGAAAAATCAGATAAAAGAATTTGTAAAAATGAAGAAACTCTAAGAATTATGTGGGACTCTATCAAGAGGAATAACCTGAGTATTGGAGTACCAGAACTGGGGGGATAACAGAAAATACAGAGAGAATTGTTGAAGATTTGTTGGCAGAAAACTTCCCTGATATCATGAAAGATGAGAAGATATCTATCCAAGATGCTCATTGAACACCACACAAGGTAGATATCAAAAGAAAGTCATCAACACGTATTATAATCAAACTTGCCAAAACCAAAGATAAAGAGAATTTTGAGAGTGTCTAGGGATAAACAAAAAGTCATCTATAAAGGAGAGTCATTAAGACTAAGCTTGGAGTACTCAGCAGAAACCATGCAGGCAAGAAGGCAATGGGATGACATATATAAAGCCTTGAAGGAAAAAAATTGCCAGCCAAGAAGTATATATCCAGAAAAGCTGTCTCTCAAATATGATGATGAAATTAGGGCATTTCCAGATAAACAGAAGTTTAGGGAATTTGCAAAAACCAAACCAAAATTACAAGAAATATTAAAAGGAGTCCTCCAGTTAAAAAATCAATAACATCAGATAATAACTCAAGACTAGAACACAGGACAGAGCAACCAGATATCAAACCAGAGAGAGAAGACACAAAAACAATCAAAGCTAAAACACTGAAAATAGGGAAACAGAGATGTTAATATGTAAAAGATGACAACATTAAAACAAAAAGAAGGACTAACAAATGTAATCATAGACCTTTCATATGAAGAGGAAGTCAAGGCAATATAAAGAAATAAAAGACTAGTTTAAACTTAGAAAAATAGGGGTAAATATTAAGGTAACCCCAAAGGAAACTAACAATCCTATACATCAAAATAAAAAACAAGAAAAACATAAAGACTCAGCATACAAAATAAACAACAATGAAAATGATGAAAAGAAAATACATAAAGAAAAATGACTCAGCACAGAAAATTAAGTGGAACAAAGAAACTGTCAAAAACATACAAAAAAAGACCTCAAGATGACGGCACTAAACTCATACCTATCAATAATTAAGCTGAATGTAAATGGACTAAATGCACCAATAAAGAGACAGAGAGTGGCAGAGTGGATAAAAAAACACGATCCGTCTATATGCTGTCTACAAGAGACACACCTTAGACTTAAAGACATAAACAAACTAAAAGGATGGAAAAAAATATATATCAAGCAAACAACACTCAAAAAAGAGCAGGAGTGGCAATATTAATCTCTGACAAAATAGACTTTAAAGTAAAATCAACCACAAAGGATAAGGAAGCACACTATATATTGATTAAAGGGTTAATACACCAGGAGGACATAATCATAATATTTATGCACCCAATGACAGGTCTCCAAAACACATAAAACAAACTCTAACAGTATTGAAAAGAGAGATAGACAGCTCCACAATAGTAGTAGGAGACTTCAACACACCACTTTTGGTGAAGGATAGAACTTCCAGAAAGAAGCTCAGTAAAGACATGGAAGATCTAAATGCCACAATTGACTAACTTGATCTCATAGACATATATGGAACACTCCACCCAACGGCAGCCAAGTATACTTTCTTTTCCAGCACACATTGAACATTCTCCAGAATAGACCACATATTAGGCCATAAAGCAAGCCTTAACAGAATCCAAAGCATCAAAATATTACAAAGCATCTTTTCTGACCATAAAACCATGAAAGGAGAAATCAATAACAGAAAAAAGCAAGGAAAAAAAATCAAACACATGGAAACTGAACAACGCCTTGCTCAAAAAATTAAGGACAGAATAAAGAAATTCATAGAATCAAATGAGAATGAAAACACATCCTACCAGAACCTTTGGGACACAGCAAAAGCAGTGCTCAGAGGTCAATTTATAGCAGTAAATGCACACATCCAATAAGAAGAAAGGGTCAAAATCAAGACATTAACCCTACTACTCAAACAAATAGAGAGCAGCAAAAGAAGCCCTTAGGCACCAGAAGAAAGCAAATAATAAAAATAAGAACAGAATTAAATGAGATAGAGAATAGAAAAACAACTGAAAGAGTTAACAAGACCAAAAGCTGGTTCTTCAAAAGATCAACAAAATGGAGAAACCGTTGGTCAAACTGACAAAACAAAAACAGGAGAAGAAGCAAATAACCTAAATAAGAAATGACATGGGTGATATCACAACAGACCCAACTGAAATTAAAAGTATCATAACAGAATATTATAGAAAATTGTACTCTAACAAATTTGAAAACCTAGAGGAAATAGACAAATTTCTAGAAACTAACTACCTACCGAAACTAACACAAACAGAAGGAGAACACCTAAATGAACCTATAACAAAAGAAGAGATTGAAAAGGTAATTGAAAAACTCCCAACAGAAAAAGCCCTGGCCCGGATGGCTTCATTGGAGAATTCTACCAAACTTTCAGAGAAGAGTAAATGTCAGGTATTTCAGAGCATAGAAAAGGAAGGAATACTTCCAAATTCATTCTATGAAGTCAGCATAACCCTGATACCAAAACCAGGTAAAGGCACCATAGAAAAAGAAAATTACAGACCAATATCCCTCATGAACATTGGCTCAAAAATGCTCAACAAAATTCTAGCCAATAGAATTCAACAACATATCAAAAAATAATTTACAAAATAATGAACAAGTGAGATTTATATCAGATATGCAGGGATGGTTCAACATTAGAAAAACAATCGATGTAATCCATCACATACATAAAACAAAAGACAAGAAGCACATGATCTTATCAATCGATGCAGAAAAGGCATTTGACAAAGTCCAACATCCATTCATGATAAAAACTCTCAACAAAATAGGAATAGAAAGGAAATTCCTCAACATAATTAAGGGCATTTATACAAAGCCAACAGCCAACATCATCCTAAATGGAGACAGTCTGAAAGCATTCCCTCTGAGAATGGGAACCAGACAAGGATGCCCTTTATCACCATTCTTACTCAACATTGTGCTGGAGGTCCTAGCCAGAGCAATTAGGCTAGAAAAAGAAATAAAGGGCATCCAAATTGTTAAGGAAGAAGAAAAATTATCTCTGTTTGCAGATGATATGATCTTATACACAGAAAACCCCAAAGAATCCACAAGAAAACTACTGGAACTAATAGAAGATTTTGGCAAAGTATTAGGATACAAGACAAACATACAAGAATTAGTTGGATTCCTCTACACCAACAAAGAGAACTTCCAAGAGGAAATCACCAAATCAATACCATTGACAATAGCCCCCAAGAAGAGAAAATACTTAGGAATAAATCTAACCAGAGACGTAAAAGACCCATACAATCAAAACTACAAGACACTACTTCAAGAAACCAAAAGAGATCTACATAGGTGGAAAAACACACCTTGCTCATGGATAAGAAGACTCAATGTTGTGAAAACGTCTATTCTATGCAAAGTGATCTACAGATACAATGCGATCCCAATGCAAATTCCAATGTCATTTTTTAATGAAATGGAGAAACAAATCACTAACTTCATATGGAAAGGGAAGAGGCCCTGGATGAATAAAGCATTAGTGAAGAAGAAAGACAAAGTGGGAGACATCACACTACCTGATCTTAGAACCTATTATACCACCATGGCAGTCAAAACAGCCTGGTACTGGTACAACAACAGATACATAGCCCAATGGAACAGAATTGAGACTCCAGACGTAAATACATTCACCTACAAGCAGGTGATATTTTACAAAGGTCCAAAGACTGTTAACTGGGGAAAAGACCATCTCTTTAACAAATGGTGCTGGCATAACTGGATATCCATCTGCAAAAAAATGAAACAAGCCCCACACCTTACACCATGCACAAAAACTAACTCAAAATGGATCAAGGACCTCAATATAAAATCTAAAACAATAAAGATCATGGAAGAAAAAACAGGGACAACACTAGGATCCCTAATACATGGCATAAACAGAATACTAAACATTACTAAATTGGACAAACACCAGAAGAGAAACTAGATAACTGGAAGCTCTTAAAAATCAAACACTTATATGCTCATCAAAAGACTTCACCAAAAGAGTCAAAAGACAACCTACAGACTGGGAAAAATTTTTTGGCTACGACATATCTGATCAGCATCTAGTCTCTAAAATCTACAAGATACTGCAAAACCTCAACAACAAAAAGACAAATAACCCAATTAAAAAATGGGCAAAGGATATGAACGGGCACTTCACCAAAGAAGACATTCAGGGGGCTACCAGATACAGGAGGAAATACTCATGATCATCAGCCATTAGAGAAATGCAAATCAAAACTACAGTGAGATAGTAGCACCCCAACAAGGCTAGCATTAATCCAAAAAACACAAAATAATAAATGTGGAGAGGTTGCAGAGAGACTGGAACACTTATACGCTGTTGGTGGGAATGTAAAATGGTACAACCACTTTGGAAACCAATTTGGCGCTTCTTTAAAAAGCTAGAAATAGAAGTACCATACAATCCAGCTATCCTGCTCCTTGGAATATATTCTAGAGAAATAAGAGCCCTCACACGAAAAGATATATGCACATCCATGTTCATTGTAGCACTGTTCACAATATCAAAAAGATGGAAACAACCTAGGTGTCCATCAACAGACGAATGGGTAAACAAATTATGGTATATTCACACATGGAATACTATGCAACCATAAAGAATAACGGTGAATCCATGAAACATCTCACAACACGGATGAATCTGGAAGGCATTACGCTGAGTGAAATTAGTTGCAAAAGGACAAATATTGTATAATACCACTATTGTAAGAACTCAAGAAAAGGTTTAAACACAGAAGAAAACATTCTTTGATGGTTATAAGGGTAGGGAGGGAGGGACAGGGATATTCACTAACTAGATAGTAGACAAGAATTATCTTAGGTGAAGGGAAGGACAACACACACTACAGAGGAATTCACTATAACTGAACTAAACAAAAAGTTAAAAAGTTTCCTGAATACAGCCAAACACTTCGAGGGACAGATTGGGAGGGGTGTGAGTCTGGCGACCATGGTTTCAGGGGACATCTAGGTCAACTGGCATAACAAAGTTTATTAAGAAAATGTTCTGCATCCCACTTTGTAGTGGTGTCTGGGGTCTTAAAAGCTAGCAAGCGTCCATCTAAGATGCATCAGTTGGTCCCAACCCACCTGGAGCAAAGCAGAATGAAGACCACCAAAGACACAAGGAAAATATTAGCCCAAGAGACAAAAGGGCCACATAAATCACAGGCTGCATCAGCCTAAGGACCAGAAGAACTAGATGGTGTCCTGCTACCACCAATGACCGCCCTGACAGGGAACACAGCAGAGAGTCTCTGACAGAGCAGGAGAAAAGTGGGGTGCAGAACTCAAATTCACTAAAAAGACCAGACTTAATGATATGACTGAAACTGGAGGGACCCCAGAAGACAAGGCCCCAGGACTCTCTGTTAGCCCAAACTAAAACCGTTCCCAAGGCCAACTGTTCAGACAAAGATTAGACTGGATTGTGAGACATAAAATGATATTGGTGAACAGAGTGTTTCCTAGCTCATGCAGATACATGAGTCTAAATGGGCAGCTCCTGTCCGGAGGCAAGATGAGAAGGCAGAAAGGGACAGGAGCTGGTTGAATGGACATGGGAAATCCGAGGTGGAAAGGAGGAGTGTGCTGTCACAGTATGGGGAGAGCAACTAGGGTCACATAGCAGTGTGTGTATAAATTTTTGTATGAGAGACTAACTTGAACTGTAAACTTTCATTTAAAGCACAGTACAAAAAGAAAGAAAGAAAACCCTAAGAAGCGCAGTTGTATGTACTCTTTAACACATGGGGTTGCCATGAATCGAAATTGAGGGCAATGGGTTTGGTTTACTCTATGTTAGGTACTGTTTGGCATTGGGAAGCCAGCGATGAAAGCCCCAGTCTCTTCCACATCTACTCCTGACATCATGTCAAATCCTGCTTTAATCATAGTCTCAATTATGGAACACTCTTACCTTCTTTTTTCACTTCAAAGTGTACCCATCTTTCAAAGAGAAAATAGAATCCCACCATGCAAACTTCTTGGGCTGTTGTAACCTTCAGTTAATCTCTTTCTTTCTTTACATATAAAATATTTACCATTTACTTAGCACATAAGTAATTACTCCAACTTATTAATGTTGAATTATTTGATGTCACAGTGATTGAGAGCTATGACTGCAAATCAAAAAGTTGGCAGTTCGAATCCACCAGTCACTCCTTGGAAACCCTATGGGGCAGTTCTACTCTGTCCAATAGGGTTGCTATGAGTTGGAATCAACTCAAGGGCAGTGGGTAATTATTTCATGTGGGTTAGTTAGTATAGTCTCCATAGTTTGATGATAAATTGATTAAGAATCCATGAGTTTTAGTTCCTGTATGTTCTTCAATATCTAAAGGAGCTGAGTACATAATAGAATCTCAAAATGCTTGGTTGATTGATCCTGTGGAAGCTAATCTGATGTTTTGGGAAACAGATTTCTCAAATTTCAATCCAAGATGAAATCTATGATGCTTCCAAATCATTTGATTGTCATATTATGCTGTCTTTTATTAACTAAAAGATAAAATGTTACTATAGAATTAATTTTTTCCAGCATCATATGAATTCATGTTTATTATGTACATCTCATGCCAAGCACTAGGCACAGTGGGGACAGAAAGGAAAGGGTGACTGTCATGGACTGAATTGTGTCCCCCAAAAATGTGTGTCAACTTGGCTAGGCCATGATTCCCAGTATTGTGTGGTTGTCCTCCATTTTGTGATCTGATGGGATTATACTATGTGTTATAAATCCTGACCTCTATGATGTTAATGATGCAGAATTAGAGGCAGTTATGTTAATGAGGCAAGACTCAATCTACAGGATTAGGTTGTATTTTGAGTCAATCTTTCTTGCGATATGAAAGAGAGAAGCGAGCAGAGAAGAGAGGGACTTCATACCACCAAAAAAGAAGTGCCAGGAGCTGAGCGCGTCCTTTGGACCCTGGGTCCCTGCCCTGAGAAGCTCCTAGAGCAGGGGAAGATCAATGACAAGGACCTTCCCCCAAAACTGACAGAGAGCGAAAGCCTTGTCCAGGAGCTGGAGCCCTGAATTCGGACATCTAGCCTTCTAGACTGCGAGAGAATACATTTCTGTTTGTTAAAGCCATCTAATCGTAGTATTTCTGTTGTAGTAGCACTAGATAACTAAGACAGTTACTTTGTAATAAAATTACAAATAACAGTCAACCCCAACTGTCCACCACCAACCAACATCCTTTCCGCCGCCATGCCACTTCTTCCCTGCTAACAGAATCCCAATTTGTTCAAGTACAAGCAGAACTCCTTCGACTTTAGGAAGGGGAAATGCCCTACCCTAGCTGTGAGGAATGAATCGCAATTCGCCTAAACCAGACATAACAATCTCATGCTCCTAAACGTGGCCACATGACCTGATTCTAGCCAATGAGGTATAAGGGATGTGGCTTCTAGGAAAGTTTTTGCTTTCTGGGTAAAAGGAACAGTCTCAATCGGCAGGGCCCCTTTTATCCCTTTGCCATTTCTTCTTTCCTGGAATACTGACATGATGTCTGGGAAGTACAGGAGCCATCTTGGGACCATGAGGCACAAGAAAAAGGACAAAGAAACAATCTCTTAAAGTATGGTTCAACAGAAAGTTAGCGGGAGCCTGGGATGCTGATGGGAACTTTGAGCAGGTGAGTAGTCTTTGTCTCACCAGCTTCATGAAACAAATAAACCTCCATTTGCTAAGTCATCGTAGTTGGGTTTTCTGTTATATATAGGTATATATATAACCTATGTAATGCAGTCCCAGCTGATACTTAGTCCTTACCCTCAAGAAATAGTGAATAGCTCAGGCCATGTACCTTGGCAGCACTGTCTCTTTTTTTCATTTGATTTTATTTAACACTTACTTAATACTTACTACATGCCAGGCACATCTCTGAGTGCTTTACAAAGTACAATTGAATTATAGGAGGCTAGAGTTAGTTAACCTTCTCTGGGCCACTTTTTAAAGTTTATTTTTAATTTAAAAAAATATTTACCTTATTATGATGAAATATATATAATGAACATTTGCCATTTCAACCTTTTTATGTGTAAAATTCAGTAACTTTAATTATGTTCACCCTGTTGAGCAACCATCACCACTATTTCAAACCTTTTCATAACCCTTAGCAGAAACTCAGTACCCATTAAGCAGTCCCTTGCCATTTCCCCCTCTCACCTGCTCCTCGTAACTACTAATAAACTTTTGTCTCCATGCATTTGCCTATTCTAGATATTTCCTATAGGTGGAATCATGCAATATTTGTTCTTTTGTGTCTTGCTTTTTTCACTCAGCATAGTATTTTTAAGATTCATCCATGTTGGAGCTTCAGTCATATATCAGGACTTCATTTCTCTTTATGGCTGAATAATATTCCATTGTATGGATATAACACATTTGGTTTATCCATTCATCTGTTGATGGACACTTGGGTTTTTTCCACCTTTTTTTTTTTTTTTTGCTATTGTGAATAATGCTGCAATGAACGTTGGCGTACTTATATCATTAATTTTAATAAAAACAAAAAGTTTGCTATTGATGAAAGCTATGTATCAGAATGTGATGTCTGGTAAAGTGTCATAAAAATTAAAAAATTACAAAAATCAGACATCATCTAAAGTTTCTGTTTGCTCTTAAATGCTAGCTCAACAAGTAGTCTTTTCAATTCTTCCAACATTGATACTATGGACAACTCATGGCTGCTCTGTTGCATAGTAAGTAGAGATTCCGGACATGCCAAGACCTTAGAATTTAGAGAAATCTGTTAGGTCCAAGTGTAGGGCTAGTTGGTGGTTGTTGGATGCTGAGTAGGGCAGTATGCCGTGAGAAAAAGGCCGAGACTGAAGTGTTTTCCTTTTAAATATTGTTAGAAAACCTGAGGTCCTGTGGTTTGAGGTACACCATTTTATTCATTTCTGCCTCAAGAAAATAGGTGTATGTATTTGTGTGGGGTAGCAACGATTGTGAGGGTGGCTCAGGACTGGGCAGTGTTTGGTTCTGTTGTACACAGAGTGGCTATAAGTTGGAACTAACTTAACAGCACCTAGCAACAACAACATGTATGTGGGGGGAGCGGGCGCTTTAGAAGCCATCCCCTTTCAGGCTATCATCTATCTCCTCCTGGAGTATGTGGAAAGTTACCTGAACAAGGGCTTCTACTCTTCAGTAATTCTCGATTCACCTTCATGATTTTCGCCAAATATTTTCCTTTAAATTAACTATTTTCATTTATATACCGGAAAAAAAAAAAGAAAACAAACACTCCCAGCAAGCCAATTCCAACTCATAGCAACCCTGTAGGACAGAGTAGGGCTGCCCATGGTGTTTCCAAGGCTGTAATCTTTTTTTACAGAAGCAGACTGCCACATCTTTCTCCCATGGAGCAGCTTGGTGGATTCAAACCACAGACCTTTCAGTTAGCAGCTGAGCGCTTAACCAACGTGCCACCGGGGCTTCTTCATTTATATACATTTACTAAAAAGAAAATGTCTCTGTATTATTTCCATAAATAAAAAGCCAGTTTCGGATAGCATAAGTAGAATGTAACCATGAAAATAAATACAACAAAAACAAAACATTTTCATTAAATTCCAGCTAGGTGCTCTTGTTTGTGGAAGACTCTGTGCCCAAGGCTTGACTCACCATTATAAAGGAAGATTAGCAGATGTTACAGCGGTGTTAAGATATATTAGCATTAAAGCAAGACTTTTGTTTTGTCATAATCAGTGTGAATAAAAGAGAATTGAAAGGAAAATAATTTTCTCATTGTTCAAGTTAGTTAACGTGCCTATGGATCACCTAAAATTATGTCCTGTACCCCAGTGGTGTGCATGTCGCATTTTGTGATACAGTGGACTTGGAGAAAGCGGGATTGTAAGATTGTCATGCACATGTGTTTTCAAATCTGTAAAGCACAGTATTCTTAATTTTCATTGTCATTCTAGGATCCTTTTTACAAAGACTCGAGGTTAGTAAAGGAAGGCATTTCAATTCATCTACATTTGTTGTTGTTAGCTGTAGAGTCAGGTCCAACCCATGGTGGCCTTATGTGCAAGACTATGAAAGGTTGCCCGGTCCTGCGCCATCTTCCTGATCATTGCTGTGTTTGAGTTCATTGTTGTTGCTTCATGTCAATCCATCTCATTAAGGGTTTCCCTTCATTGAAAAGACCATGTGCCTCAGGAGAAACTGATCTAATTCCATCACTTTGGAGACTTGATGAATCTAAACCAATCAGGAAAAATCCCTCCTTCTTGTCATGTAATTACTTTTGAAGAGGTGCATGAACCAATTCTGACCAGTAAGTCGTAAGGAGAGGTTTGTTGGAAGCTTCTGGAAAAGAAGAGTTCGTCATTCTTGCTAGATGTTAATAAGACGAATATAACTTCATTAGATACTGCAGCCATCCTAAAACCTTAGGATGAAGCTGATATTAAAGATGACAGAGCAGAAAAATGGAAAAAATCTGAGTTCTTGACGACATTTTCCCACTGGATCAACCAGCTTAGAAGCTTATTCCACATCACTCTGGCTTTCTAATTTTGTGAGCCAATATACTTTTCTTATTTAGGCCAGTTTGAATCAGGCTTATGTTACTTTCAGAGAAGAGCATCCTAACTGTATACAAGTTTAACTTTCAAAGACTTATAACCCAGTTGGGGAGGCAAGGTTTACAATATTTCATTGATTGTATGGTGCACTTTTTTTTTTTTTTCACATTCAATATCTCTGAAATCAGGATGTATCTCTCAGATCAGGGTGTAGTATCTTACTATTGTTCTCTGTCTGGTGTCAGCCTTATCACAGTTGTCAATGTCTGTTAAAATTAACAGTGACTTGTGTGTATGTTTGCTCTACTAGACTGTGGGCTCCTAAGGACAGTGACCAAATTTTTCATTAATTTAATTCATTTTATAATGAATGAGGCAGCCACTGTCTTAGATGCTATAAAAATGGCATGCAGGCACCATCTGACCTCCTGTAACTCCACAAGGGGGAAGGAGAATCAAGATCAACAGCCCAAGGCTAATTCCCATGAGGCAGAGGTCAGACACGCCTCCTTTCTCCATCATCTTTACCAATTCTGACACCAACTATCTCTCCCACAGCACTCTCTACTTCTCTGCTGGGTTCGATAACTCATTGCAACGGCCACACAGAACTCACAGACAATACTCATGATTATGGGTTTATTAGGGAAATAACAGGTTACGATGCAGGTTCAGGAACACTCAGGATACAGTTCTTCCATCAGGACAGCCTCTTCCCAGCTGTGCTCACAGGCACGCCTCTCCCTGGCCCTTGGCCTCTGCCCAAAGGTACTCAGCTTTCTTGCTCTGTGGGTCTGGAAGCCCACCAAGCTGTCTCCTGCTGCTGGTCTCTGCTGTTAGGTCTCTGCCGCCACTTCTCAATGTCTTCAGTGTTACAGCTCTCTCTCTGTCTCCTGGTTCCAGGAACTTCTCAGCTCAGGGATCCAGGGTCCAAAGGATGTGCTCTCTGCTCCTGGCTGTTCTTCCTTGGTGGTAGTGAGATCCTCTCTTTCCCACCTCTGGGGTGGCTCATTTCATGCCCAGCGGGATGGCAAAACTGACCAATCCCTTTGGTGGGCTACTATTAGCCTATCACACAGCCCAACCCAATCACTTGGGTGGAAGTTACAAGACCATGGTTAGAAGGGCCACACAAAAGTGATCCATCGCACTGCAGATGCTCTCATGAAGCTTCTCATCAATCAGGAAAAGCCAGCTATTAACAGATAATTACAAGTGTATTGAATATTATGATGGAGAAATGTAGGTTGTAACAGGAGCATATATTGGAGAACATAACCTAGTCTGGGGAATTAGGGAAGGTTTCCTGAAGATGTAACATTTAAACTGAATTATAAAGGATGAGTAGGAAGTAGCTAGGTGAAAGTGGGAAAGGGACTGAAAGAGGATGGAGCAGTACCTAAGGAATCTAAGATTTCAGGAAATACCTATGTGTTCTAACTCTGAAAAAAGTTCTAACTGAAAAAGTCAGGATTGTGGAGATTGAACGAATAGGGGAGTATGGCACCATATGAAGCTACAAGAGCAGGTCAGGGGCTGGATCGTGCAGTCCTAGGAATTCAGGACTTTGTTCTGAGGGCAATAGGAAGTCATTGGAGGTTTTAGTCAGGGGAATGCCGTGGTCACAATTGTGTTTTAAAAGTGCAGTTTGGTTGCGATATGAAGAATACATTGCAGACACAGGGGCACATAGGAGAAGGCCAAGGGTTGTTTTGTTTGGTTGGTTTTTGGTGTTTTTTTGATGGGGAGAAGCTTGGTTTTGTTTATTTTTTTTTTTGCAATAATCTAGACAAGAGGGAATGGTGACCTCAATCTTTAGATCTGTACAGTTGAGTACAAGTGCTTGCATCCAGTGTAGTTAATAAATATTCCTCAAATGGATATAAATTGAGTGATTCATCACATGTAAACTCTAAGATCCTACAGTTGTCAGAAAAGCATTTTGAACACTTGGGCCTTCTTCTCCATCCAGGTGATCCCAGGTCTGCAAGTCTAGGTTCCACTTAGTACAGAGAAAACTGTTGCTTCTCAGGTGGCTGCTGAGGATTCTGTGTCAGGAAAACAGTGCTGTCACTAACACTATACTGCTCACCTCATTTTATGGGAAGCTTCCCTATAAAGGTCACTTGTTAGGTACCGGTAGCTACATTTCTTTCAGCTTCATGAAAGGAAGCTCATTCTTTCTCATTAGCTGGCTCCTGCTTTGGTGGTTAAAGCTTCAAAATGTGCAAATAAAACCTCTCCCTTGGCTTAAGGCATAGAAACACCAGCTTATGCTTTAAATTTGTTGTGAGGTTGGAAAATCAGTCCAGGTGTGATATTTGGTAATCTTGTGTCAGACCATTTTTATGCTTAATATATTTTTTTTAAATTTCAAGATAATCATTTATCTTCTGAGAAGGAAGTATGTATGGCCAAGGAAAGTCTCTTCTTTGTCACATTTTCACCTTGAAATGAGTATTGAACATAATTATAACATATCATAAATTCATTTTTTTAAAGTTTTTTTTTTAAAAAATGGATACTCAAGGACAGCGTAATTATTCAGGGTAGCTGGGATCTGTAGCTATAGATATATATTATATACAGATATCTACCCTTTCAGGTACGTTAAAAGAATTTCATTTCATTGGGACAAAGCAAGAAGAGTTGATCCCATTCCTTAAAACTCATTTTGTTCTTATCTGTAAAATGGAGATAATAATACCTACCTTTAGAAGTTGTTAGGATTAAATAAAATGATGTTGAATAAAATAACAATTAAATAAAAATAAATAATATTTACATAAATAAAAAAATAAGTACATAAAATATTTAATAAGTGTCTTAGTCGTCTAGTGCTGCTATAACAGAAATACCACAAGTGGATGGCTTTAACAAAGAGAAGTTTATTCTCTCACAGCCCAGTAGGCTACAAGTCCAAATTCAGGGTCAGCTCCAAGGAAACACTTTCTCTGTCAGCTCTGGAGGAAGGTCATTGTCATCAATCTTCCCTTGGTCTGGGAGCATCTTAGTGCAGGAAGCTCTGGTCCAAAGGATGCGCTCTGCTCCCGGTACTGCTTTCTTGGTAGTATGAGGTTCCCATGTCTCTGCTCACTTCTCTCTTTTATATCTCAAAAGAGATTAGCTTAAGACATTATCCAATCTTGTAGAGCGCTAATCCATCTTATTATATCATAGTGATAGAGTTTACAGCATATAAGGAAATCACATCAGATTACAAAATGGTACACAAGTGTACAGTACTAGGAATCATGACCCAGCCAAATTGATACACCCATTTTTGGGGGGACATATTCACCCATGACAATAAGTGAAAAATACGTAAAAATCACCTAACATGCTGCCCAGTGCTAAAATGCTATACATATCCGTCTCCTTCCCCAGTCAACCTGAAAGGCTTGCAGTTAATATGCATGATTACATTATGGATGGAGGGATATTTCTGGACAAATTTCGAAGTGGTTACCATTGTCTTTGGTTTACTCTTCCGCCTCTCTCTGTTTCCCTGCCACTCCCTGGTTGATCCTCTGATACTTCCATTCCTGGTGTCCTCATTATGGTTTCTGGTTGCTCATAGCTTGCCTTCCGCAGCCTGTTCAGACCTAACTTCTCCCAAAGTATTTCACGATGCACTCCAAAATGACTTACCTTTTGCACTAATCCTGTTTAAATTGCCAACCTCTTCATGGGGCTGACCTTAGCTAGGCGTTAGGAAGAAAGTACTGTTGCTAAGCTAATTAAAATCAAACCATTTGGTTGATTTAATCTTCAGGGATAGATTTGCATTTGAAAAGAGAATAGTCATTATCCCCCAAGAGAAAGATTTGGTTATAGAATTTTAAGATGTTTTTAGGCCAGCAGACTGTTTAACTAGCAGTAGTTCTCGGAATCATTTGAGAAGCTTTTAGAAAATGCCTGTTGCCAGGACTTCGCTCCTAGAGATTCTGATATAATTGGTCTGGGGTGGGGCCCAGGCAGTGGAATTTTTAAAGCTCTGCAGAAGGATTTTCATGTGCAATTAGGCTTGAGAATCACTAGGTAGAATGACCCCATCTTGATTTAACTTTCATGACTGAAAAGTTTCCATTTTTCCGTTATGTGACTTACATACAGATTTGTTGCTCTATCTGGTAAAAGGATGGGAAAATGAAAGATGATAGCATAATATTAGTAACTTAATAACCTTAAAATAAAACGAATTCTGTTGCCATCAAGAGGATTCTGACTCACAGTGACGCTATAGGACAGAGTAGGACTGCCCCACAGGGTTTCCAAGGCTGTAAATCTTTATGGAAGCAGACTGCCACATCTTTCTCCCCCTGAGTGGCTGGTGAGTTCAAACTGCTAACCTTTTGGTTAGCAGTGGAGCACTTAATCACTGTGCCACCAGGGCTCCTTTTAGTAAACTTAGGTGTCATCAAATCCAACTCCCACGTTTTACTAATGAGAAATAGATTCAAATGATCAAGGTTATTCGGCTAGTTAGAAGTGGAGCCAGAACCAACATCAAATGACTTAAACAAAAGGATATATTTTATGTATACATATATATTTATTGTACTTTAGATGAAGGTTTACAGAACAAATAGTTTCTCATTAAACAGTCAGTGTACATATTGTTTTATGACATTGGTTAACAACCCCACAACATGTCAACACTCTCCCTTCTTGACCTTGGAAGACCTTTTTTTTGGTGAAAATATACATAGCCAAAGTTACACCATTTCGAAAGTTTCTACGTGTACAATTCAGTGACATCGATTACATTCTTCCAGTTTGCTGCTATTCTCACTATCCTTTTCCAGATTATTCCATCACCATTATCTTCAAGTCACTGCCCCCTAGACTTCCCATCAAACCTTTTGAGTTGCTGTTGTCAAACTGATCTCACATAGATAGTTCTTTTTTTTGTACCTTAGATGAAGGTTTGCAGAACAAATAGTTTCTCATTAAACGGTTAGTACACATATTGCCCTATGACAATGGTTAACAACCCCACGACATGTCAACAATGTCCCTTCTCAACCTTGGGTTCCCTAACACCAGCTTTCTTTCCCCTCCTGCCTACTAGTCCTTGTCCCTGGACTGCTGTGCCTCATTAATCCTGTTTTGTTTTATGAGGCTGTCCAATCCCTGGCTGAACGGTGAACTTTGGGAGTGACTTCACCACTGAGCTGAAAGGGTGTCCGGGGGCCATACTCTGGGGGTTTCTCCAGTCTGTCAGGCCAGTAAATCTGGTCTTTTTTTTGTGAGTTAGAATTTTGTTCTGCATGCTTTTCTAGCTCTGTCCAGGACCCTCTAACAATAGGATATTTAAAATCTCTCTCTCTTTTTTTTTTTTAGGAGTGCCTGGTGGTGCAAACAGTTAAGTGCTCAGCTACTAAAAGTAGCTAGTAAAGGTCAGTAGTTTGTATCCAACCAGAGGTGCCTCCAGAGAAAGGCCTGGGAATCTACTTCTGAAAGATCACAGCCATTGAAAACTCTGTGGGAAAACAGTTCTACTCTGAAGTATGTAATTGTGATGAGTTGAAATCCACTCAGTGGCAACTGGTTTAGTTTTTGGTTTTAACTTCTTTTACTTTTGAAATTTTATTTTATTTATTTACTAATGGGGTGAACTTAGTTTAAAATAAGATTAATTAATGCAAATGACAAAAACCAAACTGTTCAAAAAGGTACAAAACGAAAAGCAAATATCTCTAACCCCATCCTAATTCCAACTTTGAGAAGTTACTTTTTTTCCTCCCAATCATTTCTGCCACAAAGAATATAGCCATTGTTTCCCACAAGGCGGCAGTATTGCTCACTCTACAGCTGTTTCTCCAAGGCTGGACACTTCCTGGGTGCCAGGGTCAGCTGTGAAGACTGAAGTCTTCACAGTAACAGTCAGTCCCTGGTACTGAAATGCCAAGTCAAAGCCAGACTCCTCATTCACGAGGAAAACCAGAAGTGAGCACTGAACTGCACCAGACAGAGCTGCAACTGTGGAGAAACAGTAGCAAACAGGTCAGGGACTGAGAGAACCAGAAGAAGCACAGGGCAGAGGGCTGCCCGGAGACCTTCTGCTATCAGTTGTCTGTATCTGTGAAGGTGCTGGAAGAGCTGGGGTCCAGTTTTTTGAAAATGTGCTCCCAACTCTGTCACGCACAAAATCTCCCCCTTACAACATTGTGAGGCTGTTGGACTGGGTTGGGCTCTCGCCGGATCCCCTTATAGCTCCAGGAGTCTCTGGGATACTGGAAAAGGGCCTGGATTTTTTGATAGTGCCCTTCTCTGAAATAAGTTGGGGAAATCATATTTTGGTTTCCCAAACTGTGTAGATTTTTAGTCAGGATTGGGGTGATAAGGAACACAGATGCTCCAGTTTTCATTGTTCAATCTAGAGATAATACAGTGTGAGAACAATTTTCAGACTTTCACTCTGTGTGATCACTTATTTTCTAGAATAAAAAGCTCATCACTGGTGACATCTTTAGGATCCTGGGAGAATGAGCCTTCTCTGTGACATTTAGAAATAGGCTTCTCCATGACCTGGAAGGGAACAGAACTGAAAAAAGTAACAAGTGGTCTAATCTTGGGCAGAAAACCTTTTTAATCTCCTCAAAGGATTGAGATTGTTGCAGTAGGAACAGGGGCAGGGGGAAGGAATGGGCTAGGAGAGAAAAGGACAATGGGACGGACATATTTCCAACAGTGTAGCTCTGTTCCCAAAGGGAAACCACATAAACCATGGAGAAAGAGGCATGTGGGAAGCATGTTATGGAATTTGTAAGATAAAGCTCTAATAACTATGGATCTGTTATGATCTACTGTTTAGAAGCCTTAGGAGTAAAGGGTTTATTCTCAACTCTCTGAGAACCTGGAGACCAAGAATCCAACCTTTTCCCCCCTTATCAAAGGGCTTCCTAAAACTTTCAAGCTCTCAGACGAACTTTTTAACTCAAAGTCTTTTGCTAACCATGGGAATAGTTGTGCCTAATCGCAACAAGAATTAAGTGAGGTATCATATTAAATACTTTGAGTAATAATGTCATTTTAAGTTAAAAATATTTACTTTCCAAGAGTATTATTTCTTTTAGTATTCCCTGGACATTTCGAAATGATGTTCCTGATTTGAACTATGAAGTTGCTTTTTTTTTTTGTACACTGTATCCAAACCCATTCTTGATTAGAGCACTTGGCGATGTGTCCAATCATCAAGGTTTGCAAAGGGAAATTCTGACCATTTCCTTCATGTGGCTTGAAAATTTTACACAGTTTGGCAGAGCTTTTATTGATAAATAGCTATAAAGAAACAGGATGTTGATCTGCATTTTCTGGGTTTGAAGCTAAAGTAAGTTTTGCACAGCATGTAAAATGTAGTCAGGGAGGACTCCCAAACCTCAGACTAGAAGTATGAAACCTGGTCAAAAGCCAGTGAGAAAAACCTGACATGCTCCAAGAGACTATTAGGAGAGTTCACTGAATGGATTCTTTTTAAAAATGGAAGTGGAATGCCATGCTGATTGTTACAGAGTTAATAAAAAAAAAAAAATCCGTTGCCATTGAGTTGATTCCGACTGATAGCAACCCTATAGGACAGAGTAGAACTGCCCCCTAAGGTTTCCAAGGAGTGGCTGGTGGATTCCAACTGCTGATCTTCTTGGTTACCAGCCATAGCACCACCAGGGCTCAACAGGGTTAGTAGAGCCCTGAAAAAATATTTTCGAATGTCCACTGAGTTCTTTAATTTCACCTTAATTCAATTAGAAGATAGACATAAGAACTAAGAAGGGAGTAGCATCGCCAATGCCTTGTTATGTCTTCCTTCACCTGGAGCCAGGTGCACAGTAACCACGAGAGGTGCTCTTACAGATCAAAGACAATAGGAGTGTGTGTGTCTACTTCTCAACAGCAGTGGACAGGTCTGAGTAGACTATGCCTGCTCTGGTAGATTGTTCACCAATATGTGGCTCCCTTTCTTGTAGGAAGATCGTACAGGACTCCCCTACCCTGTTGAACCTGGGCATCGCCAATGACTTGTCTGGCCATTGAAATGTGAGTGGAAGCTCTGGGGTTTCTGTGGCAGAAGTTTGAATAGCCAGAGCATGCTTTTCAAAGTTTTCTTTTTCCTCTGCCATGGTTGCCAGCAGTGTTCCAGATAGAGGCTGCTCTGGTAGTCTAGGTGCCAGTAGGAGGATAATGATGGAGAATAGACTCCTAACTGACCTCCAATACACGTGTTGTGCAAGCGAGATGTAAACTTCTGTTGTTTGAACCCACTGAGATTTTGGGTTGCTTGTCACCGTAGCACAACCTAGCCCATCCAGATGACTGATTCGTTCACTCTATAATATACTTTCTCAATGTGAGTGATATTTTCCCCAGGGGGGCAAAAATTAGTTCTTGGAGGGCAAAAAAGTCTTATTCTTTTTATGTATAAAGCACAGATATACATCCAGTGCATAAACGGGTATACGAAATATCTGTGGCACTAAAATTTCATGAGCGGAAGGGGCTGATTAGAAAAAAAAAGTCTGAAGAAGCTCCTGAGAGGGTAAAAATGAAATAAAGTTTGAGAAACACTGGTCTATAAGACAAAAAAGTAATCATCAGATTATCTTCATAAAGTCTAATCCGGGGATTCTCAACATTGGTGGCACATTTAACTCTTCTGGGGAGCTTTTTAAAAATATTGATTCAGGTATAGTACTCAAGTCTAGTTCTCAGAGATTTTAATTTAATTGGTAGAGTCCACACATTGATATATTTTTTAAAAGCTCCCAGGTAATTCTAATTTGCAGACAGGGTTAAGAACCATGGGGCCAGACATTCTCAAAAACAAAGTAGCACACTGCTTCCCCCAGGGAGAGATGCCATACAAAGCAGAGAAATAGCAAAGAGCATTGGAAACACAGGCATGGAGTACAACACACTCCTGTCTTATATGGGCTATTCTGGGCTCACACAAGCTGGATTCACCAAGAAGAGACAGCAATGTTCACCTTCCATATTTCATCTTTCCCATTTCATGACACATTATTTGGATGCATGGGGTCCTTTATGACTCATCTGGAAAACATAAGAAGAAGAAAAAATGCCTGTGGTTATTCCTGGACTGGTACCCACAGTCAGCATCTTCTGCACAGATGCAATTTGGAAATGATCTCTATCTTCATCTCTTAAAAGTCCAAGTTCTTACTGAGTGAGTTAAAAAAGCAGTTCAGCACGGGATCTTCTGTATCTTCTATGTCTAGGGAAACTCTAGATGTCAGAGGGGGACTTTTACATAGACAGGTCTTCCAAAGACTCATTAACAATCTGAGATATGCAGATGACACAACCTTGCTTGCTGACAGCGAAAACTTAAAGCACTTACTGATGAAGATTGAAGACTGCAGTATGGATTACACCTCAAGATAAAGAACACAAAAATCCTCACAACTGGATCAGTAAGCAACATCATTATAAACGGAGAAGATATTGAAGTGATCAAGTATTTAATTTTTCTTGGATCTACAATCAACATTCATGAAAGCAGCAGTCAAGAAATCAAACA
Organism: Dugong dugon; assembly: GCA_030035585.1. Taxonomy (NCBI): domain Eukaryota; kingdom Metazoa; phylum Chordata; class Mammalia; order Sirenia; family Dugongidae; genus Dugong; species Dugong dugon. The sequence continues at coordinate 12,584,402 of CM057472.1, read as the reverse complement.
ACAAATTGCATTGGGCAAATCTGCTGCAAAAGACCTCTTTAAAGTGTTAAAAAGCAAAGATGTCACCTTGAGGACTAAGGTGTGCCTGACCCAAGCCATGGTATTTTCAAGTGCCTCAAGTGCATGGGAAAGCTGGGCAATTAATAAGGAAGACTGAAGAAGGATTGACGACTTTGAGTTATGGTGTAGGTGAAGAATCTTGAATATATACCATGGACTGCCAGAAGAACAAACAAATGTGTCTTGCAAGAAGTACAGCCAGAATGCTCCGTAGAAGCAAGGATGGTGAGACTTCGTCTCACATACTTTGAACTTGCTATTAAGAGGGATCAGTCCCTGGAGAAGGACATTATGCTTGGTAAAGAAGAGGGTCAGTGAAAAAGAGAAAGACCCTCAACGAGATGGATTGACACAGCAGCAGCAACAATGGGCTTAAACATAGCAATGATCGTGAGGATGGTGCAGGACTGGGCAGTGGTTCATTCTGTTGTACATAGGGTCACTATGAGTCAGAACTCACTCAACTGTATCTAACAACAACAACAACATAAGCACTTTCTCTGCCTTAGCATGGAAAAGGGATTTGGTCAGGTTAAATTAGTGACATGGGATTATAATGACTGAATTTGGTTGTTAAATGGATTATCACTTGTTCCTTCCTGAAATGTCACTTGCAATTCACAATGATATGGCTGTATTTTAATAAAGTGACTCCATTTTCAGCTAGGATGTCAAAATTATAATGTGTTAATTAATAGTGATATCATTTTGTATTTTCCTTTCATACATCTTCTTCACAGTAAGATGGCATTTAGGTTGGTCTCATTTATTTGGAGGTTCTAAGTAAAAGGTGTAGATTGGCTTTCCAGATGTCACTTTTAGTCATTGAGTACCTAGCTCCAGGGCAAGGGTGGAGATATTTGCAGGTGCTACTTGTGAAATTTCTTGAAGCACAAAAATAAAATTTCCAGGAAATTCTCCATGAGGAATCAGCATCAGTTGTACGTTCTGGAAACTGCTCACAACTAGCTTGTCAACACTTTGTTGATGATTTTGGCAGATATGGAAATGAGAAAATCAAGTGTTTAAGGTTATCAGTAGAGTCAAGGGTGGATTTGAGATGCAGAGATGGTCAAAATGTGGACCCGAGGGGACTGATGGATTTAAATGCTAACTCATCTGTAGTTCATCATCATCTAGTTTCAAAGAATTGCAACAATGTAGTAGATCCTTTTCAAAATGTCTACAGCTCTTCCTGGAGCCTTGGTGGCGCAGTGGTTAAACATTCAGCTGCCAACTAAAAAAAGTTGGCAGTTCAAATCCACCAGCTGCTCCTTGGAAACCCTATGGGGCAGTTTATTGACTCCAGGGCAATGGTTTTTGTTTTTTTTTTTAATAGCCCCTCCTGCTTAATTAAGGGGTGGGCCAACCCAGTGTTCAGGCAATGCTGCTCCCCTGGCCAGAGCTGATTAGATAAAAAGTAGATACCTGACCTAAACTGGGTTAATTATATTCTCTCTCCTGGGAATTTAGAATTGGGATGCAGAGTCTCTGGCTCAGTATTGGCCACTGAAGCTGGTAGGTGATGAAGAGCTGGAGCTAGACTGCCCTTTTCTACCAAGGGCATGCAGAAGCAGAGAAGGCCAGTCTTCAGAGAGAAAAGAGAAGACACCATGGCATCTAGAGGAGATGAAGAAAATACCCATAGTCCTGTATCAAGTCCCTTGTGAAACTTGGCTATCCTCACTAGCTTCGGTTCCACAAGACACTCCTGTATATTTTTCAATAAGCATCACCCCCTTGTGCTCGAGCTAGTTTGAATGGGTTTCTGTTCCTTGCAAGCAATAATCCCTAATTAACTCAGTGTTCTTCTCCACATAGAATGGCTAAAATCCATGAAGTAGATAGGCCACATTTACTGCAGATGTTCAGCTTTTTAAAATTTTGCTTGAATTACACAGATTAGCCTTCCGGTGGATGAATTGGCTGTTTAGTACAACAGATGCTTTGTGAGCAAATGGGTCACAAAGAAATGTTGAATGGAACAAAATCTTTGCAGAAATGGGCACATGTTTTACCACACATATTCTAAAAAAATTATAGAATCAAACATGCAGAACCTTACGGTTGCATTTTCTTTCTTTAACCTAATTAAAGTCTACTAATACAGCTAGAGTTAAAGGAGATATGCACAGCAATTTAATGTCTCCATTATAAAGGGGTTTGAAAAGATGCTAAGATGGATAGAATAATCAGCTCTATGAGCTCCATCAATTTCTAGCCCCCCTTTGCTTCTGCTCTAGACCCCTGGCACCAATTATGTAAATTTGCTCACACGGAGTCTGGTTGCTTTTGCATGGTAATTTAAATGTAGGTGTCTTATGAAGACAAAAGGAAATGCATTGTCGTTTTCAGAATCTAGAATTTGAACTGATTCACTGATTTTGTTCCTGTCAATTACCAGGCAGCTGGAGAAACAGCTGGACCAGTGTCTGAACATCAACAAAAAACCCGAAGCCTAAATTACAATGGGGGTTTTCATCAGAATTTTATAGTATTGTTTAATAAATACAAAACATTTTACTAGCAATTGGCTGCTTTCCTGTTTACATTAGCAAATGCGTTATGAAGATGGAGCCAAATGCACTGGGGGTTGCTTTGATTCACTGAGAGTAATCAGAGTCTGGACTTTCTGAGACTGAAGAGTAATCAGAGACTGGACTACAAACTCCAGTTTGGAAGAAGATCTAAAGAGCCTGTACTTTACCTGTCTTAGCATCCCAGAGGCAGTAAAGCATTGTGGTTAAGAGTCTGTTATCTAGTCCTCTAGGTTGCTTAGGTTCAATGCCCGGTTCTACTAGCTGTATAAACTTTGATAAGTTACTCAACTTCTCTGTGCTTTAATTTTCTCATTCGTAAAACAAGGATTTTAGCAGTACCTACTTCATTGCAATCGGAGAAGCTGGACCGTATAAAGAAGAACGCGGCATCGGGATTGGAAGAAGACTAATTCACAACCTGTGTTAAGCAGCAACCTTGCTTGCTGAAAGTGAAGAGGGCTTGAAGCGCTTACTGATGAAGATCAAAGATTACAGCCTTTAGTATGGATTACTCCTCAACATAAAGAAAATAAAAATTCTCACATCTGGACCAATAAGCAACATCATGATAAATGGAGAAAAGATTGAAGTTGTCAAGAATTTCGTTTTACTTGGATCCACAAAAGTAGCAGTCAAGAAATCAAACAACTCTTTGCATTGGGCAAATCTGCTGCAAAAGACCTCTTTGAAGTGTTGGAAAGCAAAGATGTCACTTTAAGGGCTAAGGTGCGGCAGACCCAAAACTTGGTATTTTCAATTGCCTCATCTGCATGCAAAAGCTAGACCCTGAATAAGGAAGACTGAAGAAGAATTGATGTATTTGAATTATAGTGTTGGCAAAGAATATTGAATATACCATGGACTGCCGGAAGAACAAACAAATCTGTCTTGCAAGAAGTATAGCCGGAATGCTCCTTAGAAGCAAGGATGGCGAGACTTTGCCTCACATACTTTGGGCATGTTATAAGGAGGCACCAGTCCCTGGACAAGGACATCATGCTTGGTAAGGCAGAAGGTCAGCAAAAAAGAGGAAGACCTTCAACGAGATGGATTGACACAGTGGCTGCAACAATGGGCTCAAGCATAACAACTACTGTGAGGATGGCACAGGACTGGGCAGTGTTTTGTTGTGTTGTACATAGGGTCGCTATGAGTCAGAACCGACTCGAAGGCACCTAACAACAACAACTTCATTGGGTAAGGAGCTCCTGTGGCTCAACTGTTAAGAGCTTAGCCATTAACTGAAAGGTTGGCAGTTTGAACCCGTCAACTGCTCCATGGGAAAAAAGACCTGGCAATCTGCTCTCATAAGGATTACAGCCTGGAAAACCATATGGGCCAGTTCTACCCTATCACATGGGTCGCTCTGAGTTGAAATTGTCTCAGTGACACCTAATAATAACTTCACTGGGTAGTTATGAGTATTAAGCAAGCTAGTTTGTATGACGTATTTAATACAGTACCTAACACACAGTAAGTGGCATATAAATGTTGGTTGTTAGTTATTAAATGCTCAAATGCAAAACCTTACACTTTCTTGAAATTTTAGCCAATATAACTCTTATTTCAACTACCACAATATCCTTTCAAACCCCAGTCAATGACTCAAAAGTACAGAAATCGACATCATATCTGCCTTTTTACAGGTAGGCAGCAATGTGGATAAGAAGGGGTATAGAATAGAGCATGTATAAGCCAACCCGATCTCAAAGCATGAGCCTCCTACTTCGTTACGAGAATCACTTTTTGTCCATAGGTTGGTCGAATGATGGTCTTGTCTTAGGTGGACAGGGTACACTGGGTCAGGACAGGTACAAGGTGGATCCAGCTGCAGGTCCTGGGATGAAGTCCTGACTGGTACAAATCTGAAGGGCATGGAAACTGGCAAGGGAGGATAGCCTGAGGAAGCTGTTGGCAACAAGCAGGAATAATTTGGAGTTACAGAGTTTTTCTAAAGTGGAGGACACACTGCTGGGTAGTCCAGGAGAGGTAATATTCAGAGATCCAGATAGACAGCCTACTGCTTGAGTTAGGGCTGTTTGCAGATAGCAGCTCTGGAATGGGAACTAGTAAGAGTATGTGTCAGACCCCTTCTCAGACAGACTGTGATTTTGCTGTTTATCAAGACAAAGGAGACAATTTGAAGGAACCAGAAAGGAACTCAGATACCAGAAGTAGAGGGTCAGTTCTCAGAATCAAGCAGAACTCTGTATCAGAACTGCAGCACGCATGAGACCAAAACCATAGCAGCAATAAGAAATTAATGCTGGTGTTAAGGACTATTTAGGATGGTTAGGATGGGTTGGGTGGAAACTTCAGGTCCACAGGAGCCGACTGAGAGGGGGAGGAAGAAAAGAACACCAGGATGTTTATGAGGGAGTTGCGTAGTCCTTTAGGCAGTATGCTAGGTTAGAATGTGTCCCCCCAAAATTCATGTCGTTCCTAGAACCTCAGAATGTGGCCTTATTTGGAAATAGGACTTTTGCAGATGTAATTAATTAAGATGAGGTCATATTGGAGTAGACCAAAAATACCAAACCTGTTGAATCAATTCCAACTCATAGCGACCCTATAGCACAGAGTAGAACTGCCCTGTAGGGTTTCCAAGGAGCGGCTGGTGGATTCATACTGCCGACCTTTTGGTTAGCAGCTGAGTTCTTAACCACTGTGTCACCAGGGTTTCCTATTGGAGTAGGGAGGGCCCTAATTCCATTATGACTGGTGTCCTTATAAGAGAAGAAACGCGGAGACAGAGATGCAGGGGAAAGATAGCCATGTGAAGACAGAGACAGAGATGGACTTTGTGCTGCCACAAGCCAAGGGGTACCTCGGGGGCCACCAGAAGCTGGAAGAGACATTAAGGATTCTCCTCTAGCAGCTTCAGAGGAAGTGTGGCCCTGCTGACACCTCCATTTTGGACTTCTAGCCTCCAGAACTGTGAGAGAATAAACTTCTGTGGCTTTAAGCCGCCAAGCTTGTGTTACTAGGTTACGGCAGCTTTAGGAAAACTAATACAGGCGATCTCGTCTGTCTTACAAACTTTGAGTCACAGAAAGGACCATTTAACTTCTGGCATTCTCTTAATGAAGGAATGATGGTCCCTAAGAATGCCTCATGCCATCATTGGCAACATCTCTGAGTGATGGGTAGGAAAAAACCAAAAAGCTATATTCCATACAGAAGTCCTAGGTTTCTCCTCCTTAAAGATTGGAAGTCCCCCCCGCCACCCTCCCTTTCTTCCTCTCATGTCCCTAAAGAACCGGCTTCCTGGCACGTAGTGAAGAACTGGGCTTATTTAGCATGACATAACAATCTAATCTGAAAAGTTACATTTTGTGATTACCAGATGGGGAAGTAGCACGGCTCTTAGGAGGATCAGAATTGCACTCACTGGAGAGAAAAACGATCTTCTCTGTGAGTTGGCTGCTGATCGAATATCCTTGTGGTTGCTCTTGGACTAAGAAACCTCCTTACTCTCATTGATCACAACCACTTCTTGTTTCAGAAAAAAAAAAAAAATCCTTTTCTTATCTACAATCTTAACCTATTGTCTAAATTACGTAGGTAGGTAAGCTGAACGCCTGGGAATCAGAAACTAAAAGAAGTACATCAGGCATTCAGTGAATATTTGCTGAATGAAGGAGATGCTCAGTGTGTATTAAAGGATGATGATAATGATAACGGTTAGAAACGAAGGAGGAAAAGGGAAGGGAAAAGGATGGAGAGAGGCAGGAAACAGCTTTAAGGTGACTGGCTTACCAGTTACCAATCTGAAGCCGTACGATGCACAGTCAGTTTTCAGTTATTCAGAGGCTGGTTCTCCAGTTTGTGTATCATCTCAGATTTTTGCTTCATGCCCTCTCCTTTCTACTGACGGCCTCGTAGCCATTCGTTTAATGCCTATTAATCCACAGAGTAGGCAAGAGAACAAAAGATATCAACAGTAGTTAACACTTTCCGAACGTTTTCTTTGTGAAAGCATTCTCAAAGTAACTCTGAGAGAAGGACCATTATTATCCCTATTTTACTAAAGAGGAAACTGAGGCTTAGCAGCATTCCCAAGGTCACACATGGCAGAGCTAGAAATGGAACCCTGGCTATCTGAACCTAGAGCCCACGCTCTTACCCGTTATGTTCTCCTGCTTCCACACCTTTAACTTACTTGCAGTCATCGTAAATGATCTGGAGGCCCTGGTGGTGCAATGGTTAAGCATTCAGCTACTAACCAAAAAGGTCGGCAGTTCAAATCCACCAACCACTCCTTGGAAACCCTGTGGGACAGTTCTACTCTACCCTATTGGGTCACTATGAGCCGGAATCGACTAGACAACACTGGGTTTGGTTTCTATACTGCTTATAGCTCACAAAGTCCTTTCAAACCTATTTTTTTTTTGTTTTGGTGTGTAAATGCGTGCTGCACTGGTTTGTTGTTCTTTTTGTATCTTTTGCGTTCTTAAGCCTCAAGCTGCCCCTGCGTGGCAACGATCAAGTTCAGTTTTTATTTTTATCAAAGTTAAACATGCACAGAGTTCAGGAATCAAATAGTTCTACAAGGCCTGTTATGAAAAACAGCGATTCCCTATGTCCCAATTTTCTACTCCTCAGAGGCCATAACTTTCATCTACCTTAGCTGTTTCTTTTGGTATTTAGCTGCCTCCGTATCTCCAAACAGTATGTTTATACTGCTACTTCTTGATTTTTAAATATTTAGGTGTTTATGGGAAATGAGGATTTAACTCTCTTTCAACTTCCCCAACCCCCGGTTCACCCCAGTCACACATGTACACAATTCCCTACCCATTCTCCCCATATATCACGATTTTGGTTAAATCAATCATCAATTTTTAATATTATGCCTTTTATTATTTTTCTTATCATAGACAATGATTGCTTTTCCTCTTTTTCTTTTATTATTATTTATTTTTCCTCTCTTACGTGACTTTTTATTTTTCTTGGAGTTAATAAATGCTTTTTCATTTTCCATTTACTTTGTTTTAATGTAATTATCTCTAACTGATAACCAAAATCTCCTCCAAAAGTATAAATTCCTTCTCAATATAATCAGACATATTAGGTATTATATCCATTTTACCTTCTTGGAAACTCCTCTCTGAGAGCCTTCTGATTTTGCCCTTTCTGGTGTTGATTCTTCTCTAGACTAGCTTTATGGCTGTCATTTTGGAATCAAACTTCACCATTATCCTGAGGATTCACATTACCTCTTTCCAGGATCCTACATGTCTTAGAAAGAGCCCTGGTGGCATAATGGTAAGTGCTAGGCTTAACTGAAAGGTTGGTGAGTCAAACCCACCCAGCAGCTCTGTGGGAGAAAGACCTAGTGATCTGCTTCTGTAAAGATTTCAGCCTAGGAAACCCTATGGGGTAGTTCTACTCTGTCACATTGGGTCGCTGTAAGTTGGAATCCACTTGACAGCACCTAACAGCAACAACAACATGTCTTACAGGAGTCCATGGGTAGAGCAAAAGGTTAACACGCTGGGTTACTAACTGAAAATTTGCAGGTTTGAATCTACCCAGAGGTGCCTCAGAAGAAAGGCCTGACAATCTACCTCTGAAAAATAAGCCATTGAAAACCCATGGAGCACAGTTCCACTCTGACACATATGAGTTGCCATGAGTCAGAATTGATTCCATGATGACGACGTGTATTAGTTTTTGATATATTTTATTATAGTAATAACTCCAAAATATGGATATCTGTGGTTTACAACAAAAAAGATTTATATCTCACTCTCATTAGACATCCTCTGGGGTTGGCTGTAGCTCTTCTCCATGTTGACTTCCTTCCAGGGCCCAGGCTGGAGGAACAGTCTTCATTGGGCCATACCAATCTTTTGGGAAGGCAAAGAGCAGTGAAATCCATCATTTACACTTACATTCCACTGGTCAAAGCAAATAAATGACCAAGTCTGATGTCAGTGGGGTGGGAAGTGAAAACCAAGTCCCAGCAGAGAGGGGTAGTGAGTATTGTGAACACATAATACAATCTACCAGACCATGTCTTCCTATATAGTGGATTATTCAGTAGATGTCTACAGAATTAATTCCTATAATCTATCCATTGTGCTGGACACTTGGAAGGCCCTCTGAATTAGGAAATTAATGTTCTTTGTTATGGGAAATTTTCTTGAATTATGCCTTTGATAATTTCCTGAACTCCAGTTTTCTTCTCTATTTCTATTCAATTTTATTTTTCACTTCTCCTATTACATTTATAAAGGTTCTTTTTTATTCTCTAAACACTTTTTTCCCCTTCCTAAATGGCATCCCAAATGGCATTTAAGATCTAGAATACACGATCCCAAATGGATGCAGTATCTTCCCCTATTTCTACTAGTATAGTAACTAATAATTTCCTTTTTGAAATTTTTCTTTTTCCTGCTTAGTCTCTTTGTCCTCTAAGTTGCCTGTTTCTTGCTTGTTTCAGTCTCTATATTTTATGTTAGAGGCATTTCTTAAATTTCTAGTAACCTCTTATTACCTGGTCGTATTTAAGAGTATGGTACACAAAAGGTGATTGGCAACTTTCCATATATGAATGCAGCTTATCAGCTTGGACTTCTCTGTAATCTGGCTGGACTTCGGGAATTCTTGATCTCAACATCTTTACATCTCTTTTTAAAATTTTTTTGAATTTAAGCTTCCCTAGAGAAGAATCTTCTGATCTTTTGTCCAAAGGGCATAATCTTGGCAGCCAATATTCTGGCAGCTAAAAAGGGGAAGGGAGCTATGGATTCTCCCCTGCTCTCAACTATCCGTGGTCCCCACCCCTCCCTCAGTTTGGAAACTCTGTTTTATTCTCTGTTTATGCTGCTTAAAAATCACTTTACTGTTGTTTTAATGGATCTGAAGTGAGAGCAAAGGTAAATCCATGTACTCAACCTGCCATTTTAAAGCAGAAGTCTTACGACTCTCAGAATAACCGGGGAAGGCTTTATTATTCCCATTTTGCAAATGAGAAACAGTTTAAATGACTTGCCAAGAACATATAGCATATAATGTTGGAGCTGGGGCTTGAATTCAGGTCTTCGGACTCCAGGTTCAATGCTCTTTCCACTAAATTCCTGAAAAAGAAGGCAGTATAATATAGTTGTTAAAAGCACCACCTTTGGCACAAGAGACTTGGGTATGAGTCCAGGTTTTGCTTCTTGGTAGCTGTATTCTTTCAGCAGGCTGTTAGTCTCACTACCCTGGAAGTTCATCATCTATAAAATGGGATGGGTCCATCAACAGATAAATGGATAAGCAAACTATGGTACATACACACAATGGAGTACTAGGCAATGACAAAGAAAAATGATGAATCTGTGAAGCATCTCACAACATGGATGAATCTGGAGGGCATTATGCTGAACAAAATAAGTCAATCATAAAAGGTCAAATATTGTACGGACCACTACTAGAAAAACTCATGAGAAAATTTACACATAAAAAGAAACAATCTTTGATGGTTATGAGGGAGGAGAGGAGTGGGGATGGAAAAGCACTAAATAGAAAATAGATAAGTGGTAACTGTGGTGAAGGGTGAGACAGTTCACAATATTGGGGAAGCCAGCACAACTTGTCCAAGGCAAGGTCATGGAAGCTCTATGGACACATCCAAACTCCCTGAGGGACCAAATTACTGGGCTGAGGGCTCTGGGGACCAGGGTCTCAGGGAACATCTAGCTCAATTGGCATAACATAGTTTATAAAGAAAATGTTCTACATTCTACTTCGGTGAGTAGCATCTGGGGTCTTAAAAGCTTGTGAGTGGCCATCTAAGATCTCCACTGCTGTCACCCCATCTAGAACAAGGGAGAATGAAGAAAACCAGGGACACAATGGAAAGATTAGTCCAAAGATTAATGGACCACAGCTACCACAGCCTCCACCAGACTGAGTCCAGCACAGCTAGATGGTGCCTGGCTACCATCACTGACTGCTCTGACAGGGATCACAATAGAGGGTTCTGGGAAGAGCTGGAGAAAAACGTAGAAAAAATTCTAACTCACAAAAAAAACACCAGCCTTACTGGTCTGACAGAGACTTGAGAAACCCCGAGAGTATGGGGCTCGGATACCTTTTTAGCTCAGTAATGAAGTCACTCCTGAGGCTCACCCTTCAGGAAAGATTAGACAGGCCCATAAAACAAAATGAGACTGAAGGAGCACACCAGACCAGGGGCAAGGATTAGAAGGTAGGAGGAGACAGAAAAACTAGTAATAGGGAACCCAAGCTGGAGAAGGGGAGAGTGTTGACATGTTGCGGGGTTGGTGATGAATGTCACAAAGCAATATGTGTACTGTTTAATGAGAAGCTAGTTTATTCTGTAAACCTTCATCTAAAGTAGAATAGAAAAAAAGAAAAACAATGAAGATGGTAACAATAGCATAGCCTCACCGGACTGTTGAGAAGACTCAATTAGATAATACATGTAAAGTATCCAGCATAGTCTCTGGCACATAGTGAGTGCTCCCTTATTACTATAATGGGAAAATTGAAATGATAAGATGTAATAATGATTTGCAATTTTAATTACCTGAGCTATGTCCAGGGAAACTTACAAATTAATTCTATAGACATTTACTGAATAATTAGCATGTGCATTGTGGAATGCTTATTCTTCATTTCTCTTCTATTTGAAACTCATGATGAAAATATCTTTGATTAGCAACTACTTCAAACCTAGTTGAGTTTAACTGACAGACTTCTGAGTAAGGATAGAAGAATCAGGCAGGGTCGGGGGGACAGTTATGGACACTTCTAGACATAACCAGACACCTCGTGGGATTGGTTTACTGGGTTTGAAGGCTTGAGACCAAAGTCTTACAGGATAATTTAGTCAACTGGAATAACATAGCTCGTAAAGATAATGTTCTACATCCTACTTTGATGAGTTGTGTCTGGGATTAAAAGCCTGTGAGCACCATATAAAATACAACTATTGGCCTATTGGCCTGAAGGAAACCAAAGACTCAAAGAAGAAACTAGTCTACAGGACTAACAGCCCACACAAACCACAACCTCATCTATTCTGAGACCAGAAGAACTAGATGGTGCCTGACTACCACTACTGACCATTCTGACCAGGGACACAATAGATGGTTCCAGATAGACTGGGAGAAAAATATAGAACAAAACTCAAATTCCTAAAAAGGCCAGACTTACTAGACCAGTAGAGACTAGATGAACCCCTGAGACTATTGCCCTGAGATATCCTTTAAACTTGGAACTGAAGCCGCTCCCAGAGGTCATCTTTCAGCCAAATAAAAGATTGGTTCATAAAATAAACAATATCACTGTGAGTACTGTTTTCCTTTAAATAATTATCTACACTAGACCAAATGGTCAACATTTACCCTAAAGCAAAGGTGAGAAGGTAAGGGGGGTGGGCAGAGAAGCTAGATTAATGGAAAAAGAACATGCAGAATGGAAATAATGAGAATGTCGACACATTGTGAAAAATGTAACCAATATCACTGAACGATATGTATAGAAATTGTTAAATGGGAACCTAATTTGCTGTGTAAACTTTCACTAAACACACACACACATAAAGAATTAGGCAGGGTCACAGTTTTTCTCTCCACAAATACTTAATGAAATGAACAACAACAAAATGCACTGACAAAGACCAAAATTCACCAGCAGCTACAAGGTAAAGGGTGAAACCTTACATAAAAATGAAATGTTAAAAAAAAAATAAGGTGGCCAATAAAAGAAACAATATTCTAGCGCAGTGAGGTGTGTCTTCTCACCCTGCCCTATTCCTCAGAAGCAGATTGAGAGAGAAAAAGGGGGGAGGGTAGTTGACAACATTCTGAGAATTCTCATTAATACCTTCACTAATTTGTGAAGAAGCATTCTGAGGGTGTAGATAAGCAGCCCCAGGTGTGTGTGTGGGGTGGTGTGGGGAAGCAGAACCAAGAAAAATGTTTTAGAGTAGAATCCTCCATATACCACCATGGGACCTCAACAGCAACAATAGGGACTCCATAGACTCCCATCTTTCAGAGAACTAGGCTGAGCAGAGGAAATTGATGCAAAGCACATAGGAGTTGAATACACCCCTGGCTGGTTAGATTGGCTGGGATAGATCACTAAATTTTACTCACAAGAGGCAAAGCCCAATAAAGGAACACTCAGCCACAACTCACCTCTTTTCTTCTCCTTATCCTGCATCAGAAGATAAGGAGAAAATTGTCTAGAAAGTAATACCCAATTCCTTAAACTAGGGGAAGAAAAACTGGTACATCTCAGAGCAAGTAGAAAGTCCAAAAAGTCTGTTCATGCTAAACTTGAGCAAGATGAAATATAATGGTATGACTACCATTCAAACATGGCAGAAAGAAACATGATTTTAAAAACACAGAATCTAGTCTAGGAGAAAAAAATCCAGAGAAGTATATTTCTTATGAATATTTTGTACTATAGATTCAGTAAGAAATAAAATTTAATAAGAGGTCCAAGATGAGATATTAAAACAATGGAATGATTGAGAACCAAAATAATATCATTACGGATCATATAAATAAATTTGCAACAGCAAGGAACAAAATAGATTTGGCTGAAAATCTGGTTAATGAATGGAGGAAAAGACTTGAGACAACCACAATGAATGGAAAAAGAAAAGGCAAAGAGATTTAAGAATTGTGAGAAAACAAAAGATATGATCAAAGATGATCCAACATAGGACTAATTGTGTCCTTGAGGAAAAGCAAGCAACAAATTCAAAAGTAATGAGATATTATACAGAAAACCACATATTTTACACCAGGGACAATTGATGTGGAACTATCAGCATAGAGATGTATTCTGATTAAGTTACTGAACTTCAGGGTTAAAGAAATAAATTATTTAGACACCCACGAAAAACAAAAACAAAACAAACAAAAAACAACAAATTACCTATAAGGAAAAAGGTTAGACTCAGCTCAGATTTCTGAATAGCAAATATCAGTAAAAAAAGATAAAGGAGACATGGTCACAAAATTCTTAGAGAAAGAAAGTGTGAGCCACAAATAGTATTTCTATGCAAGTATATGGTAGAGTGTAAAGGCAATACCAGTGCCATGGAGTCAATTCCGACTGTCATAGATTGAATCATGTCCCCCCAAAAATGTGTGTATCAGTTTGGCTAGGCCATGATTCCCAGTATTGTGTGGTTGGCCTCCATTTTGTGATTGTAATGTTATGTTAAAGAGGATTAGGGTGGAATTGTAACACCCTTACTAAGGTCACATCCCTGATCCAATGTAAAGGGAGTTTCCATGAGGTGTGGCCTGCACCACCTTTTATCTTACAAGAGATAAAAGGAAAGGGAAGCAAGCAGAGAGTTGGGGACCTCATACCACCAAAATAGCAGTGCCAGGATCAGAGCATGTCCTTTGGACCTGAGGTTCTTGCGCTGAGATGCTCCCAGACCAAGAGAAGACTGATGACAAGGACCTTCCTCCAGAGCTAAGAAGAGAAAGCCTTCCCCCAGAGCCAATGCCCTCAATTTCGACTTGTAGCCTACTAGACTGAGAGAATTAATCCCTTTTTGTTAAAGCCATCCAGTTGTGGTATTTCTGTCATAGCAGCACTAGATGACTAAGATACTGACTCACAGCAACCCTACAGGACAGAGAAGAACTGCTCCGTAGTGTTTCCAAGGAGCGGCTGGTGGATTCGAACTGCCAACCTTTTGACTTGTAGCCGTAGCTCTTAACCACTGCACCACCAGGGCTCCTTGTAAAGACAATAGGCAGGCAATAAAGAACCCAGGGAACACGGCCATTGGCCATTATTGAACAAACAACAAAGAAATCCCGCCCACCAAGATGTGAATAAAAATTTTAAAAACCCAGGAATGATGATCCTGTGATAAAAGAACCAGTGGTAAGCGCTGAATCAGTTGAACATAGAAGTAAGACTAAAGAACCAGAGGAAATATGGTTATCAGAAGCTATAAATATTATAAACCTCGCAGAATAGAAATAATATGTCACAAAAATTGGGAGTTGGAGTGCAGAGGGTAAGAGGAAGTATAAGAATGCTAATTATCTCATTTTGCAGAGCAAGTAGTCAATTAACACTGTTAACCAAGAAATATGGATTCTCTAATTTCCTCTTGTTTTGCATATTTCCTTTGCCCATAATCTTTGGGCTATTTCTCACATAAGTGTTGCTTTTCTCCTTTAGATCTTCCTTTTTTTTTTTTTTTAATCAATGTGCCTTGAATATTAATCTACCTAAACTGAATATCTAATGAACGTTGTTGAGGTAACTTTGCAGATTGCATGAGATTGTAAATTCCTTGAGGATTGGGAATATGCTTTATTCATCTCGGAATTCTCTCAGCACCTGGCATAGGGATTTGCACATAGTAGACAGTCAATAAATGTTTTTTGAATAAATGTATTAATTTGCTTTGTCTCTTATACATTTTGTTGCTAGAACAATGGCTGAAAACTAGCTGGAAATATAAGGAAAATGAACTGTAATTGGAGACTATGATAAAGCCTGTCACCCACATCTGAAAGACTATTATAAATGCTTCTGATGCCTCATTAAAGACATTCTATTGTTTTCAGAATCCATTTTTCCCTAGTAAATAATCTGCTCTTACTCTAATTTAATCCTTCACACTGCTATCAAAATGATCATTTTCCAAACACGGATCTGATCTTGTCACTTCTCTGCTTAAAACGGCCCATGATCCCCTACTGTCTATACAACAAAGTCCAAATTCCTAAGAATGGCATTTGAAGCCCTTAGTAATCTGATTTCAGTTCACCTCATCCCAGTCAATGCACTGCACACACTATCCACCTGGGGGGATTTGCGGTTTCTGAATCATGCTATACACATTTTTGCCTCTGTCTTTCCTTATGCTGTTACTTGTACTTAAAATGTCACTCCTCATACCATATCCTTTTCCTTTCCTGCCTTCTTCATCTGTCATGATACTACTCCATTCCTCAGGACCCAACTCAAAAGCCTTCTCCTCTGTGAAGGCCTTGCTACTTCGCAAGCTTAAATAATTATGCCACTTGCTGTGTTCCTGTAGTACTTTGCTCACGCTCTGCACATTGTATTATAACTAATGCACATACACCCGACGCTCTCTTCTAGATTGTAAACTTCTTGGTGTCTTGGTCATACCTTACATATTCTAGAAAGCTGTCACAGTGCCTGACACATGGTAAATGCTTACAGCTTTGAAGTTTAAGAAAAAAAGATGTACTTCTTATATTTCCATTAAAAAAAACAAAAAGAAAAAACAACCTGAAAATCCTAAGGGTTAGTAGAAGGTAGAAAACCTGTCTATCAATCTGTAAATGGTTTTCTGTCCTGAGAAAAGAGACTCGAACATCTCTTCAGAGGCAGACTACCCTGAGAAAACTAAATGAATGGTTTACCTACCCAGATTAAAGTAAGTTTCTGTCAGTTATTCTTGGAAAATAATAAATAACTAGTAGCCTGAACATAGATGCTTTGGACTGAGAAGCAGAGTGTTCCATTTGGATAAGCAAATCTTTGTGTATGGAGCAGGAGCACTGCTTTTGTAGACATTGATGCTTTGGAGAGAAGAACTATTTCTTTCCTCTTTGTGGATTTAGACCGTATTACATCAACACATAAGCATCCCTGGGTGGTGCAAACAATTAACACATTTGGCTGCTAATTGAAATGATGGAGGTTCGAGTTCATAGGCACCTTAGAAGAAAGGCCTGGTGATCTACTTGCGAAAAATCAGCCGTTGAAAACTGTATGGAGCACAGTTCTACTCTGATACACATGGGGTTGCCATGGCTGGAGTGGCAACTAGTTTTTTAAAACTGGTGTCGATATATAGTTGTTTCTGTGGAGATGTGAGAGTCCTCGTGTGAACCCCTGCTCTTAGGAGAGCAGAAGCTGAGACTTAAGGGATGCAGGAAGCGCAGACAGGCATGATCCTCACCACATACTGGAGAATAAGCATGCAAAGGGACTGGACTGGCTTCGGAGAGGCCCTACCTGGTCCTCCACGCAGAGACCGGATAACTCAGTCTTTGTGAGAAATGTGTGGCTGTCACACTATTATGTTCGAAGGTGATGATTCATTTGGGTCAGAGGTCAAGGCCACATGCCTGAGGATGGAGAGTGGGGTCTCCCCTAAAGGAAGTAGATGTTTCCATGGTCAGTCATCCTGGAGAGAAGCAGCACCTGGGACAGAAAATGGGATTTTGAAGGTGGACCTTAAACTGGATTAGGAGAGTTATTTTCTTCTCTGAGCTTCACAGTGGATGGGCTTGGATGCCCAACACACGGTCAGAAGAACTCTTTAGGGAGAGGAGAAGTAGCCGCATGCACCCAGGCTGGAAGCTTGACAGTGAGGCAGGCCTGTATCTAGTCCATGAGGGGTTTGAGAGTAGCCATATCATACCTGCAGGTTACTCTTTGGATTATGTGATGGTTTGAATTCTGTCCCCCCAAAAATGGGTGTACCACTTTGGCTGGGCCATGATTCCCAGAATTGTGTGGTTGGCCTCCATTTTGTGATAGTAATTTTATGTTAAAGAGGATTAGGGTGGGATTGTAACACAACCTTTACCCAGATCACATCCCTGATCCAGTGTAAAGGGAGTTTCCCTGGGGTGTGGTCTGCACCACTTTTTATCTCTCAAGAGATAAAAGGGAAGGGAAGCGAGCAGAGAATTGGGGGACCTTATACCATCAAGAAAGCAGTGCCAGGAGCAGAGCACGTCCTTTGGACCGGGATCCCTGTGCAGAGAAGCTCCTAGTCTGGGGGAACACTGATGAGAAGGCCAAGAGAGAGAGAAAGCCTTCCCCTGGAGCTGACACCCTGAATTTGGACTTTTAGCCTACTTTGACTGTGAGGAAATAATCGTCTCTTCGTTAAAACCATCCACTTGTGGTATTTCTGTTATGGCAGCACTAGATGACTAAGATAGATTATATTTCCTATCTGTAAATATTGTCAGAAGTTACACCTGGTCTTAGCTGTACTGTGGGAGGATTTTGGTAGGAGGGGCCTTTGTTCAGGAAGGGCCTGAGAGGGCAGTGCCCCTTCCTGCCAAATCTCAAGGCAATGGTGAAGGTCACTGTCTTAGTTATCTAGTGTGCTGCTATAAGAGAAATACCACAAGTGGATGGCTTCAACAAACAGAAGTGTATTATCTCACAGTCTAGTAGGCTGCAAGTCCAAATTCAGGGCATCAGCTCCAGGGGAAGGCTTTCTATCTCTGTCAGTTCTGGAGGAGGAGCCTTGTCATCAATCTTACCCCTGGTCTAGGAGTTTCTCAGTTGCAGGGACCCTGGGTCCAAAGGACGTGCTCTGCTCCCGGTCCTGCTTTCTTGGTGGTATGAGGTCCACCTGTCTCTCTGCTTGCTTCTCTCTTTTATATCTCTAAAAAGATTGGCTCAAGACACAATCTAATCTTGTAGATGGAGTCCTGACTCATTACCATAACTGCCACTAATTCCATCTCATCAACATCATACAGATAGGATTTACAACACATAGGAAAATCACATCGGATGACAAAATGGTGGACAATCACACAATACTGGGAATCATGGCCTAGCCAAATTGATACACATATTTTTGGGGGACACAGTTCAATCCATGACAGTCACTGAAGTGAGAGAGATCAGTGTCCCAGAACTGCAGGAGATGCTCACCAGGGCACAGGATAGCTGAAGCAGAGGCGGAAGTATTTCAGCTATTGCAGGTGTATGTGAGAGACAGCACCTCCCCTGGGCACTCCCTCATAGTAGAAGGGGAAAGAAACTCTAGAGGGGGCTGAAATCCAGTTAATTTTGCAGGTGGGGGCTCAGAGCCATTGTACTTTGGAGTTTTATTTTAAACATGACCTCGTTTATACTCAAAGACTCATGAAAGCTGTGGCACTCTGATTCTCAAGGGCATATGAGGCCTTTCACTGAACAAATGGAAACCCTGGTGGTGTAGTGGTTAAGTGCTATGGCTGCTAACCAAAAGGTCAGCAGTTCAAATCCACCAGGTGCTCCTTGGAAACTCTATGGGACAGCCCTACCCTGTCCCATAGGGTTGCTATGAGTCCGAATTAACTCATCAGCAGCAGGTTAGGTTCTTGGTTTTTTATTGAACAAATCTTTGCTATCCCGGGCATTCTGCTCAATAGACTTGGGAAAAACAGTGGTAAACACACTATCCCTCAGTTTTATTTTATACGATCCCCTTCTTCTTTCTGGAGCCCTGGTGGCACGGTGGTTAACAGCTTGGCTCCTAACCAAGAGGTTGGCAGTTTGAATCCACCAGCCGCTCTTTGGAAACCCGATGGGGCAGTTCTACTCTGTCGTATAGGGTCGCTGTGAGTTGGAATCAACTCAGTGGCAACGGGTTTGTTTTTTTCTTCTTTCTAGTTCCCATTAGGCTTCTGCTCTTGAGCCTTGTTGTAGAGGCATACATCTAACTCTGACACATCAGACATCTAACAACTATCCTCAGATATAGCCATGAAATCTAACTCAGAAACTGTCTGATAGACTCTTGCTTTCCTTCCATTATTTCTCTATTCTCTGTTTTCCTCACAAAGGGTACAGTATCAGAGAGGAAAGGAGAGTTTGAGGCTCTCTCTGGATATTATGCATAAACATGGATGAGTATCTAACTGGTCTTTCATTGAGCTGAGGCTCTAAGCAGATACAATTTCCCTGGCTGAGCAGGAGTGCTACTTAGCACATTGGCATAGCAGCCACAGTCTCATCCCTGTTGACTGCATCTGTGGTCATACTTTGAAAAAAAGACTGCATTCAGTTCCTTCGAGCTTTTCTGGATTTACAGTGCTTTGCCTTTTTATTTTAACAGCTGCTTATTTGCATAACCTGTTAGCGCTGCTTCCCTACCATCACTCTAATGGGCTTCCTTTAGCTTCTTGGACGTTTTTTCTTGCTCTTGTATACTCAATAACAAATAGCAACTTTTGTCTTCAACAAAAGTTCTGCCTGTCTGAAATCTTCCATATCTTCTCCTAACTACACAGCAAAGCTGAGCTTTGGAGAATATAACTTGGGCATGTTAATGATTTGACTTGTCTCTAAAACTTTCCTGAAATTCTCTTAGTTTCTTTACAGATCTTCCCCTGGGATTTAGGTGCTGTAGACTGTATCTATCAATTCCATTTACTTCAGCTCAACAAAGATTATTGAATACCTGTTAGGTTGCAATGGTCCCTGGGTGGTACAAATGGTTAAGTGCTTGACTACTAAAGCTTGGCGGTTCGAACTCACCCACAGATGCCTCAGAAGAAAGGCCTGGTGATCTGCTTCTGAAAGGTCACAGCCTTGAAAACCCTATGGAGTGCAGTTCTACTCTGCACACATGGAGTCACCTTGAATCAGAATCTACTCAATGGCAACTGGTCTGTTTTGGTATTATGTTGCAGGCACCAGGCTACCTTCTGGAACTACAAAGTAGAGGAGCACATGCCTAGCTTTCTGGCTAAAACATCTGACTCACTGGTTTCAGTCTCATAATTAACTCCACCAAGACTGTGTTGACACGAAGAACCTACTCCTACCCCTGTTGAATATCATAAGGAAGGATGCAACTAATAAGGACAGCAATCCAGCTTACTGAGGTGATGACTGAAGAGAGAGGGAAAAACAGCTCTCATGTAAAAAAAAAAAAATTGGGAGAAAAAATTGGACTCCAAAAACCCTAGAGAGGAAGCATATTGTAGAGACTGGGTAATTTTCTAGGTTATTGTAGGGTTTTATTTTTCTTAATATGATATACCTATAAACAAGCGTAAACAAAGGTAATAAGAAATTATGCATATTTTATAATTTTAAAGTACTACAGCATTAATGTTCTGCATTGATATGATTCTTTTATAACATTTCCTTCCATCAAAAATCTAAGAGGTTAAAAAAGAATCTTTTGAGGGAGAATATTACGTCCCTTAGTGAAGTTTTCATTAAGAATTCTGAAGTCTTTAGATGTGGGGTCACAAAGGACAGGAGACAATTCCTTTCTTTACGATGTGTATCTCCTGACATGCTGTGGTGTTTTGCTGATGAAGTCTGAAGATGTAATTCTAGTTCTGAAGGTGCAAGGGAAGGATCCATCGTCCCCTCTGCTCCATACCAGCTGATGCAGCACGCCTCAGCCCCTTCCTTTTGTCTTCTGAAAATGAAAGGAGGCAAGGGGTGTTAAGAGTGGAAGGTTTTTTAAGGGATTAAACCCGGGTGCTTAAAGAATCTCCACGGACCATGTAGCTTTAACTTAAGTAGCCCCTGTAAAGCAGATGTTCCCCCAAAAGAAGAGGGCTGGAGGACAGAGGCCTGTCGGACAGACTTGGGGCATAGCGCAGGTGGGGGCAGCTGCCTGGTCCGGGGCAGGAGGCGCCCGCACTTTGCAGGTGCAGCGATTGTGATCTCGCAGCCCGGCTCCGGAGAGGGCGGGAACCACGGCGTTACAGAGTGCAGGGTGCTTGGCACCTTGAAGCAGAGCCCAGTGTCTTCCAAGCAGTCGACATCGATCCAGCTGGGTGTCCTAACCTGGCCCAGGGGAGGAGAAAGCCGCCACCGCAGCCGAGGGGAGGAGAGGACCCCTAGTTTGGGAAGCCAGAGGGCTGGTCTCGCAGGGCTCGGTCCGACTGCTTCCCAGTGATTGCACTTCCAACTTGCCCCTCATCCCAGTGCCCACCTCGATTGGCTCTGCCGTCTGCCACTTGGTTCCGCCGCGCTGGTCCCCATTGGCGCTCTCAGACTGGGGCCCCGCCCCGCGAGCTGGCAAGGGCTGTGGGGCGCGGAGGAGAGAGCGGGGCGCTCGCTCCGGGCTGGGGGAGGCGGTAGCGGCTGAGAAGGAGGAGGCGAAGGAGGAGGAGCGGACCGGCGGGAGGCAGCGGCGGCGGCGGGCCGGGGTGATGGTGCAGGTGCCCAGGGCCGGCGCGGAGCTGCCGGGCTGAGGGGCGCCTGGTCCGGGGTCCGCAGCGCCGCCGCGTCGCTCCCGGGGGCGGGCGGGAGGCGGGAAGATGCTGAGCAGGTTGATGAGCGGCAGCAGCAGGAGCCTGGAGCGCGAGTACAGCTGCACCGTGCGGCTGCTGGACGACAGCGAGTACACCTGCACCATCCAGGTCAGCGCCGCGCGCCCCGCCCGCGGCACCCCCGAGTCCCCGAGCCGGGCCGCCTCGGCCCGCGGCCGTCGCCCGGGGTCGCCCCAGCGCAGCGCTTTGTCCGCCCGGGGCTGCGGCGGGCGGCCCGGTGCAGGGCGCCTCCGCTGGAGCCCCTGCCCGGGCCGGGCGCTCGGCGCCGCCGCGGGGCGATGCCCGCGTCCCAGACCCCACCTCCTCCCTTCCCCTCTCTCGTCTGGTCCCCCGATGCCGCCCGCGTGAGGAACACCTTCCGGGGAGTCTGCGGGGAGGCGGGCAGGGCGGGAGGCTCGTACCTCGGCCGCCCCGTCGGGGGGCGCAGGTTCCGGCTCTCCCGCCGGGCGAGGACGGCTGGCCGGCTTTTCTTATCTGTCTCTGGTTGGAAGGATAATAATGGTTTATGTCATAATTCCTCCCCCCAGCATTTGTGAGTCAGAGATCTCAGAAGGTAGAACTGAACGCGCAGCCCATGCAGAGTGGCCTGTGGAAGGGAACCCAGCCCTCTGGGCTTTCGAGATTTAGGCCCCCCTCCCGTCTTGCGCTCCCCAAATCGTATCGTGTTGGGCAGTTCTGGGGGGCGTGAGGTAAAGATTTAGCAACAAGTCTCAGCGATTTGGGGGTTGGAGGTGGCGAGAAAGAATCGATGACTTACAAAAAACGTCAATACGATAATGCTGCACAGCATTTCGTCCGAGCCTGGTATTTTTGAAGGGATGTCTACTACCCCTTGCTATGTTCTTCACTCCTGCTGTGTGGCACGTCAGGAGTAGTAGTCTTCCCAGGAATGCAGTCCCAACCCTCTCTCCTCCTTTATGAAGTCAGAGAGGGAAAACATCGAGAATGCTCCGGTGTTTAGTTCATCAGCCAGGAGGACCCTGCGCTCACCGCCGGAAACTGCTCTTTCTGCAGAAGCAAAATTGAGTTGCACCCGGAGGGGTCTCACCTGATCCCCTGCCTTTGCAGCAAGAAACCAATAGCAGCTTCTCGGCTCAGACGTGGCAGACAAAAACTGTCGGCCGGGGTCCTGCCCTCTTTGTCTCCCTCTCGCCGCCCCCCTCCCCCGTTTATTTATTTATTTATGCTGACAATGCTCAATAGAGGAAAATAGCGGTGTGTGAGAAAGACGGTGGGTAGTGTCTGAGAGCAGCTGCTCTGCTGACTCCGTGCTCAGTTCAGCCTTCTCTTCACTTTCCCTCCCCCAAAACCCAGCTCTGGGCAGAAGTGCTGACTGCTGCCAAAGATCCATGAGGGTAGGGACAGAGCACAGGATCTCTTTTTAAGGCCACTTAAATACAGATTAAGCAGTCATAAAGATGCTAGCAATCAAGTGAAAGGATTTTTGTAGTTGAATATGTTAGAGAGGTGTTATATATAACAGTATTTCTTTATTGAATGAGTAGCTTGCTACTTTTTGTTCCCATGGTATCTTTATGTACCACAGACAGTTTTTTCGGGGGTGGGGGGGGGGAGAAAACATTGAATTGACATCTTCACCATTTGAGTACATTATCAAGAGCTTTTAAAAGTCTTTATCCTTTTGTTTTAAAATTTAAAGCTTTTACACAATAGCATTTCAGGGGCAGTGTGAGATTTAGACTTCACAAGTCCTCAAAATATTTTTGGGGTAAATGGTGAAATAAAAATTCTGGAGCACTCATTAACTTTTGCCAGGGTATAGAGTACATATGAAACACAGTTCACATCACTACTCCATTAGAAATGATGAATAGCCTCGTGGTTTTTAGGTATGACAATAAGGCAACTAGTTATAGTTCCCAGTGATGTGGAACCTTTGAGGCTGGTTGACTGGTATTATAGCCGTGGGTAGTTTTTTTTTATTATCTTTGAGAAAAAATGTTTTTAAGTTACCAAAACCCAAACCCACTGCCGTCGATTTGATTCCGACTCGTAGTGACCCTATAAGACAGAGTAGAACTGCCCCGTAGTGTTTCCAAGGCTGTACATTTTTATGGAAGCAGACCGCCACATCTTTCTCCCTGCTGAGTGGCTGATTAGGTTTGAACTGGGGACCTTTCCAAGCACTGTAACCACTGCGCCACCAGTTTAAGTTAAGCAGGATTTAATTGTATTCATGCTTGTTACATTCTTCTATGGTTGCGTTTATTTTCCTGCTGGTCTTATTTTATGTTATTACAATTTAATATGTTGTAAAACATTTAGGACACTTAAAAAAAGTTAAGCTTGGTGTAACACAGCCACACTGTAGTAAGTGTGTATTGTGATCGTTGCATGGAATCTAAAAACATAGGAATTCTAAAGTATACATAATAATGTCATTCTTTGCCAACACTACTGTGAATTGCTTTTGTTTTTACCCGTGTGAGGAAATGTAAAAAAGACAATATTTTACGTGAAAGTAATATATTGTGCGTATAGGTTTTTAGAGCATTTAGAGATTGAGTTTTAGCAACTTTCCCCCTTTTACTCTTCTGTAAGGGTTGTGTATGTGTGTGCACACATTTATTTGTCAAACATGGGGCATAGGGTCTTTGAAATCAATATGGAGAGGAACTGTGAAATTCTTAATTAGGTTTAAGCAATATTCCCAACATTTTAGGAATTGCAGTATCCTATATTTAAAAAAAATTTTTTTTTGGTGATAAAAAAGTGTTGTATGCCATATTTTTACTTAAATAAGGTATCTATTTTAAAAATATTTCAGTGCCTCTCGAGGTAATCAGAGACCACTTAGGGTATTCCAGAATCAAAAATGGGGATCACTGGGTTAGAGTCCTAATAGCCACATTTGGTAAATTTCAGTTGTAGGAAATCCTGTCGAAGGATTGGTCTGGCCTTTCTTTCACACTGCAGCAGTCACACTGCTCTGGCATTTAGGATGTGATTATTAAGGTAATGAAAATGCCTTCTATGCTCTCAGTGAAGGTTGCCACAGTTACCAGTATTCTTTCATCCTTTCTGATATGCAAATGTATTTGTAGATGATGAGGAATGAAAGTATACATCGGAGGGTTGCGCTATAATTGCGCCCCTGTGAAGAACATTGTTAACAGCTCCTTGACAGTTTTGAAGGTCATTGCCTCCTAAATGCAGATCTGGTCCATATTTTTTACTCTGTTTCATTTATGCATAGCTATGTTTATTTACCACATTTACCACCTTACTTTGTTATTTTATTTGGGAGAAAATAGGAAAAATGAAAAGGCTACCTAATATCTTTGAACCCAATAATACTTAATGGAGTTAAATGCTTAGGCATGTAATAACCTAAGGAATAGATTTTTAACTATCTTTCAGGATATAATAGTTTACTTATAAACTATTAAGAGTATATATTGCAGAATTTCCAGTAGAAATATGTATTGAGAAAAATACTTATTTTCAAATTAGAAATAGTAATCACTTTTTTGTGTGTGATTATGGAAAGGGAAAGTTACCCTAGAAATGAATTTGATTTTACTGGGAACACATTAAAATACAACAGATTAAGTGGCTAGGTTAAATTAGCTTTTACAGTTAAATAAGACACCACCAGAAATAAAATGCGAATGCAGAGGCAGTTCTGTAGTGCAACCAAGATTTGGATTTGATTGTGGCTCAGCCAGTTAGCTGTAGGACCTTGGATAAGGGAGGGAATATTGGGGAGAGAACAAAAGTACTGAGCCCTGTGCTTGTCAGGCACTCTGTGCGTTATTATCTCACGTACCTCACAACAACTTTACAGATTGACTATATACCCATTGTACTGGGTGAGGAAACTGAGATTTTGGATTGGTGGCAGAGCCTGTGTTTGTTGAAAGGCTAACTATGTATTAGGCACTCTGCTGGGTGCTTACTTATACCTTACATCAACCATTTGAGAGGTAGGTGGTATTATCCCCATTTTACAGATGAAGGACCAGGCCCAGGGAGCCAAAGGAACTTGCTCAAAGCTAGTAGGAGGATGTACTCTATTTAAACCCCGGTCCTTTGTCTCCGGAACCCATCTTGATTTTATTTTTTCCGTTCTGAATCCCCAGGTCACTCACTTCACCTCTCTGTACCTTAACTTAGTCTCTCATTTATAAAATGGGAATGTTTATACTTATTTTATAGTTGAGGAGAAAATGATTTGGAAATCTCGTTACAAATAATAAGGAACATCTAAACAGACTAACATACTGTGTTGTCATTGTATCGTATTCTATACCCATGAAAAATAGGGAAATGTTTTACTTATTTCAAGAAAATCAACTTATGCCTTAAGTCCACTCAGAATGATTTCTGATTAATTTTAGTGAAATTGTAAAATCCCAGGCTAGGATAAACTAGATTCTTTATTAGAACTTTTCCTTAAAATTCAAGAGTTCAGATTTGCTTCCTGTTCCTACCAGTCTGGCTTTTGAGGGGCATTGATTGCCTGGCTTATGATTCGTCTTTTCTAAGAACTTCTGCTTCTTGTTTGGTAAGCAGAATCCTTGATTTCATTAATGGAAAAGGGTGTTAGGGAATTAAGATAATTGTATTCATAGAGAAAAAACAAAGCTGTTGCATTTTCACGAATATTGACAATTTTAACTTTATTTAAAAACGTTAATTATGCTGTCTGAGGATCTTTATTACAATAGCAAGTCAGTTAGGGTCTAACCCCTGAAACTAAGGTAGTTCCAAGATTAGCCCCCTAGAATCCTAGAAGCATTTGCATTCTGATTCTTAATTTCTATATTAAGCATTTATTTTATAAAACTAATGCAAATCAACCTTTTCAGTACAGAACGTAAATTCTAGATCCGTCTAATTGCATTGTCATTCTTTTTTCTTTCTGGAAAAGTCCTGTGTAAGGAACTATCATTGGTACCCGAGAGAAATCTAGAAGCATTCACCACAGCAGATTTTACTCATGGGTATTTGTATGAATTTGCATTCAATGAAATACTTGGAATGAATATGCCAGAGGAGGCAATTCAACATAGTATATAATAAAAGAGCATGTGGTTTTTGAGTCCTGTTTGTTACACAGCCCAGAAACTCATTTAGCATGTCAGTGCTATCATTAATATAACACTTAAAAAAAAAAAAAAAAAAGATGTCGACCAAAATATAATAAGACAACCTGAAGACAAAGAAAAAAAGTTATTTTTGTTACAGATTTGTAGTGGTTTATCTGTCTGTATGAAAATGTGCAACCAAAAATAGGAAGAAGCAAGGCATTAGTTTGAGAAGAGATTTACCAATAATATAATTACTGTATTGAAACATTTTGTGTTATCTTAAAAGAACTTTATTTTTATGGTAAACTACACTTTACATTAGAATTTATAAAGGAAGGAGTAAATGAAAGCTTACTTATTTTAATTTATCTTACCCCATTGTTGTTGAGTCAGTTCTGACTCATAATGACTCTACAGGACAGGGTAGAACTGCCCCAGAGAGTTTCCAAGGAGCGCCTGGTGGATTTGAACTGCCAACCTTTCGGTTAGCAACCGTAGCTCCTAACCACTACGCCACTAGGGTTTCCTAACTTATCTTAAGCCCTAAGAATTATACCACCTGAGTTTAATGCCTCACATAGTTATAGTTCAATAACTTGTTCTGACTTGTTTGTGCTACCCAATTGCTACGTTAGCTTCAACACTTTAAAATTTCTTACGCCTGAAAATAATAAACATTTTCTAACAACTCTATAACCCTTTTTATAGTTCCCATTCCACTTCAAGCCGTCCCATTCAAAACCATTTTGCTCTGCAACCCTTCGCCCTGGTGAGAAGTACAGCATGTAAATGTGGTATTTTATGGAGCCTTTGAGATCTCTGATAACTTTCGGCAATTATCCTTTGTTGAGTTAGTGGAGCCCCACTCTATAGCACGTATGACTTTTTGGTTTGTCTCTTAGGATTTCAGAACTTTCAGGGTGTTTTTTCTTTTCTCTCCCTGCAGGTTTAGAAGGGTTAGATCAGATTAGTACTGTGTGTAAATGCAGTGCTTCATGGAACGTAGAGTTCTGTCAGAATTAGGATATTGAGAGTAGGGATCATTATAGACACAGAAATTCCCTCCACCTGTCTCCCCTAGGTCACTACCACATAAAACGGGATGCAGACCACAGCCTCATTTTCCTAACCTCTAGCCCCAGTAGGAAGTGAACTGTGTTTCCCAGCCTGTTTCTAATTATGTCTACAGGCTGTCTCAGGATTACGAACGAGTTCCGTTCCTAAATCTGTCTTTAGGTCGAATTTGTATGTAAGTCAGGACACTTAGGTACAGTTCATATCTAACATCAGTTAGTCAAAGGTTTGTCTTAGTATATAGTATATATTTCTATGCTTAAAAAACGTTAAAGAAACACTCCCAGGTACACTAAAGCATCTTTAACATAATAATACAGTCATAATAATAATAGTTTTGATGCATGTCACAAAGTAGTGTGCATTTGCTATTATGAACCGTTGTAGGTACCTCAGATTTTTAATATAATAGGCTTTATGGGTTTGGTAACTATGGATCATATGTAAGTTGGACGTTTGTAACCCAGGGACTGACTGTATTTTGACCTGAATTCCTCCTCTCCCTGATAGCCTTATCTGTAACATTCTATCTCAGACCCTGCAGACCCTGTTTCATGGAGCAGCATCCTGTGGGTTGCTCACTCTTCCTCAGGCGTGCCTTGCCAGGGCTTGGACGACAGATGTGAATATCATGGCGGATTGGCAGCAGCTTCTGTATCTCACCTGTGTGGTGCTCAGCAGGGAGAGTGCTGCTCTCCTGGAGGCCAGGTTACAGTCCCCTCTGTTCTAGCCCTAACCCTTGGAGCTCAGGCCAATCATCTGAATGGTTTTCCCATGCTAAGAAACTTGAAGAGTTAGAAAGCATCCCCATTCCTATATTATAGACTGAATGGTGTTTCACCCATGAGAGCAAAACACCCAGTCATATGTCTACTCTAGCCATTGAAGCCAGCAGGGCACGTGATCTTCCATTTCTTTAAGAACCTAAACCCTGGTGGCCAGTATAACTTTTTGAAGCTTTAACAATACTTTAAATACAGGTAGAGCCAAAAATAGACCCTCCAAAGAGAGCGGAAGCTCTGAGTGTACGTACTTCCAACCCCCAGTTTCTCTGGGAGGCTAACCTCTAGATTTAAATTATGGACCTCTTGCCTCCCAAGGCCACCATATGAACCTCATTACTGCTGTTAATATTTTGACCAAGATAGGCCCCTGTGTTGGTCGTTTACCAATTGCAGTTGCTGTACTATTTCTAAGGATGGTGTTTTGCTATTGTGGTCTTTCCAATTCATTATATCATATGCTAGATTTGGAAGGCAAGAACTTATAAAGACTCTTAGGCCCAAATTCTCCAGGCTTTTGCCTGCTACCCTCAGACTAAACACCAAATTGTGTAACTCCAAGTCCTCTAAGGAGAACCTTCCGTGCCACGCTCATACAGGCAAAATAATTGGACCACTGAGTTTGTGTACAATAGCTCCATTCATTTGTCTATAGAAAACACCCCTTTGGCAGTGATTATAGCTTTCGTTCCCCCCTCCCCTACTCCTGACTCCCTGTATTACCATGACCTCATCTGCTGGTCCGTTTGTACAGGCGCTCTGGACCACTCCAGAAACTCTCTCCTGTGTGTTAGGATCATTTCAGAGTCTCAGATAACCGCTACCTACTAAGGAAAGCCACTCAGGATCAGGACCAGATCTACTTTCTTCGTGCCTCATTCAAGTCATCTCACTGTGTCACAACTTAGGGGCTCTTTTCTTTTTGTAGAAATTGGGAAGCCTGGGAAAAGCAAGGAGTACAGAGTAAGGGATGGTTTAAAGCAGTAGTTCTCTCACAGTGTGGTCCCTGGACAGGGTACCATCAGGACCACCTGGGAACTTGTTAGAAATGCAGATTCTCAGCTCCACCCTAGACCTACTGAATCTGAAACTCTGGGGATGGAGCTCAGGAGGCTGGTTTAACAAGCCTTCCAGGTGATTCTTATGCTGGCTAAGGTTTGCGAATCAGTACTGCTGGGTTACACAGATATTTAGGAGGTAAAACTGACATGCCTTGTTGATTGACTGGATATAAAAGATGAGGGAGAGGGAAAAGCCAAGAATGAATCTCACACTTCTAGCTTTTGATTTTTTCCTGAATGGCCTTCACTGATTCTCTACCCTTGCAGAGTGAAAGCTGGGTTATTTACAGATATGCACGTCTATCTTCAGGTGGGCAGAATTCTAAGAATTCTGTAATGGGTCATAATTCCAGTTTGATGCTGTTGTACATGTAGGTTACTTTTATTTTTATCTCTCCTGACCTAAAAACAATATGATCATGTTGTATTTGTACATTGTTTTTCAAAGAAATTTTCTTTATAACTTAAAGCACTGGAAAAATAGAAAGAGGAAAGGTCCCTGTTGTTCATGGGCTTACAGCCTAGAAGGGGATTATCAACATGTAAATAATAAACTATAGAACACCATAGAACTGAGGGCTAAGATGGTGCCAGTGCACACGCAGGAGGGAGTTGCTGGAGCAGGGGTGGTTCAAAATTAATATATTTTTCTCAAAGGAGGTGAGATTTGAACTAGGTCATGAAAGATTGCCAAAAGCAGAAAATGGGATGTGGGGATGGGTGTAGGACTTTCCAGGCTGAGGGAACAGCAGGCTACTTCTAAGGTGGAAAAACTAACAATGTAAAGCCAAACATACTTGGTATTTCCTTTAGTATGTTTATCTGACTTGCTTTGGTACAGTTGAGTCAAACAATAGAAATCTGCTTGCCTAGGAAAAAATGTCAGCAAATTTCAGTCATAATTGACATGCTCAGAGTAGTCAGTCTAAACTAAAAATAAACACATAAAGCTGGTGTTGAATTAAATATAATTCCAAACCTGTATAACACAAATTAAGATTCTTAACAAAGCAATGGAATCATACTCCAGAAAAGGTGGATTCAGATTTCAATCTTAATTTTGTGACTACAGCAACTACATAAAATTTTATTTCTAAGAGACCTCTTTCGCATTGGTTTAATCATCTGACAAAAAAAGAGGGTATCAAATTTCAACGTTTAGCCAATGTCTGAAAATCGTTTGGCGGATACAATTGTGCAGCCTCAACTGTGCGTTAACCGTTAAGAAATGTGACCCGCAGAGCCCTAAAAGTTATATTGCAGCATCTCGGTTCCCAGACCTAAGCGGCCACCAAAAATAGCTTCTCCAGAGGACTGAGGAGGACTTCCCTGGATTGCCCAGCGGATGACTGCCTGCCAGCTCTGAACTTCCCAGCCCTACACAGGGTGCACTTCTAGCACCCAGCACAATGCCAGGCTCGAGCTTGGGGGATGGGAACCTCCAAGAAAGTACTGTTTGGCATTTGGGCAATCAGTGTTCGGCAGAATGCCAATGCTAATAAGTTATTTTGCTCTGGAAAAGGAGAAAAAGAAAGGGATAGTCTAAAGACTGTCGAATAGGGGATGACTGACAATACGGGCACTCCAGTTTGTTGAAGGGATTAAGAGGACTTGCTGTGAAGCGGTAATGATGGCAGCCAAGTAAATTAGCAAAGGCCCCCGGGCCCAACACCTGAAAGAAATAGTGATACATCAAAACAGCATGTCCCAGGGCACACTCAAATGTCTGGCCACTTCCACTGAATTTGCAGTAGGAAAGAGCCAAATCATTAGGAGCCCTCATAGTCTGGCACTCCTTCCAGGCCTTCCACAGGCTGGCAGATCATCCTTGAACTCAAGGCAGGCACAGAACCTTCTTTCTCTACATCCTGATTTAATTCAAAATCCTCTAGTCTGGGCCCCAGCCTTATTCTGAGGACACTTAAGTGGAAGAGTTGGCTTCTGGAGTCTCAAAGGATCCCAAATACTCTAGGAAGGAGGTGCCACTAAACGTCTTGTTTTGTTAAACATGAGCCAAGCAGATAAGGACACTGACCAGAACATGAGAGAACAGAATTAATCAGTTCACCCAAGGATGTCATGTACGTCTAGGGATAATTTAGGCTGGAAAAGGCATCCAGGCCTGCCCTGTTTCATATTTTTTGCCTCTAGAACAATCCAGAAGCCCTCAGAGTTATTATGGAATTGGAGGTTTGTAGGTCAGAAGGACTCCATAGACTGGCAATAATGCCTAGGGTGTTATAAGGTATTTTGACTGTAATTTCACAGTACGCATTTATTTGCCCAACAGAATATTTTACCACTTCTTTTTGAGGCCACTCAAAAGTTATGCCATCAAAAGAGAGAGAAAAATCTGATAAAAACATAAGCTAGTCCCAGTACTAGAATGCAGCTTCTTTAAGCTATGTCTGGTTTCAGATTCTAACGCGTGTGACTGGGGTGGGATGGATCGCTTTTGTGCAGCTTTTGTCGCCGTGGTCTTGTAACTCCCACCAAATGATTGGGTGGGACCATGCTAATAAGGTTTATGGAACCCTAAAGAGGGAATTCGTTAGTTTTGCCATCCCACTGTTCTTCCACTACCAAGGAAAAACAGGCAAGAGCTGAATGCATCCTTTGGACCCAGGATCCCTGCACTGAGAAGCTTCTGGAACCAGTAAACAGAAAGAGAAAGTGCGAGAGCTTAACACTGAGGACTGCAAGAAGTGGTGGCAGAGAAACGGCAGCAGGAGACGGCACAGTGGGCCTCCTGGCCCGTGGAGCGAGAAAGCTGAGTGCCTTTGGGCAGGAGGCTTACTAGCAGAGTGGGGTGCCTTGGGGCACTTATCAGCAGAGGTAAAAGAGCTTTGTCATGCTTGCCCAGGCAGGGCAGAGGCCGAGGGCCAGAGAGATACGTGCCTGTGAGCATGGCTGGGAAGAGGCTGTCCTGATGGAAGAACTGTAACCTGAGCATTCCTGAACCTGGCTCATAACCTGTTACTTCCCTCATAAACCCAACCCGTAATCATGAGTATTGTCTGTGAGTTCTGTGTGGCCATTGCAATGAGTTAAATCGAACCCAGCAGAGAAGTAAAGAGTGCCATGGGAGGGATGGTTAGTGTCCAAACTGGTAAAGATGCCAGAGAGAGGAGACATGTGTGACCTCCACCTCATAGCAGTCATTCTTGGGTGTTGATCTTGATTCTCCTTTCCCCTTGTGAATTTAGAGGCCGACAGACAATGACGCCCCCACACTGTTTTTATAGTGAGATAGGTGACAAAAAGTGGATGGGAGTTTGTTTGGTGTAGTTGCAGAACATAAGATACTGAATCAACTATTGCAATGTCAGATTTTATTTATAAGTAGCCCATTTGATCTGAAAAAATAAAATGTTCTTTGCTTATATTTAAATATACCTTAAATAATTGAGACAAGCTTGTTTAAATGAATAGCCATAGTACAGAATGCATATTTAAGAATCGTTTTCTGATAATGTTTATGATAAAAGAGAACAGATAATACCCTTATTCTAATTTTTAATATTGGGTACACTTTGCAATCAGTCTGATTTTTTAAGAGACAAATATAATATTATACTCTCTTGCTCTAAATTAGGTATTTCAGTGTGTCATTATAAAATGTTATGAACTGTTCCTACCAATGATATATCTCACCTAGATACTTTTAGTTTCTAGTTGAAGGAAAATGACAAAAATGGAACAACTCGACTTTCTCTTCACCTCCTGAATTCCATGATTTTATTCCCTACCATCTTTCCTGATGTGCGGCTCTTCTGCCCATCTTTTAGCGTCTCCATTGCTTTATGCTAATTTCTGCTTTTGGCCACTCATTAATACTATCTCTTATCACCAATTCTTATTGCCATCACTGCTAAGTTGTACATTTGCTTATAGTCAAATTCTTTGTGTGGTTGCCACACCTTCTGTTGTTGGTGATGGGAGATGTTAAAAAAGGTGTAATCATGAAGTATGTAAATATACACTAAGACATAATGTGATATATGTGCTTCAAATGTCATTATTTCACACAAGAGTGTTATATATTTCAATTAAATGGAACTTGAGATAATGCAAATGAAAATCTGTATTGCAGAAAGTGACATCTCGGGACTCCAACTCAAACATTTCTGAAAGCCTTTTCGCTGGTTTAGACATTGTATACTTAGAGAGTTTTCTGTTAACTTTTTCACGATCATTTCTTAATGACTTGATAGACCCAGTGAGACTCTAAGTCTGCTATGGTCTGCTATGACTTCAGATCGGGAGGAACTGGGGGCACTGCCCACGCTAGGAATGTTTTCACTCTGGACAACTGAAAGTGGTGAAGCTGGAGGGAAAATTAAAGTAATTGACTAAAGGGAGAAGCAGAAGATCAAAACCAGAGAAACGGTGGGGATGGAGCAAGATGAGCCTTAGGCAGAAAGCTGGAGGGAGAATTTGGAAAAACTGGTTGTGGATAACGAAAGAGTTTGGAGATCTGTTTTTTGTTATTGCAGCTGCGTGTGATGGAAGAGGCTTGATGGTTTAAAAGAGGC
Organism: Dugong dugon; assembly: GCA_030035585.1. Lineage (NCBI taxonomy): Eukaryota > Metazoa > Chordata > Mammalia > Sirenia > Dugongidae > Dugong > Dugong dugon. The sequence goes on along the minus strand of CM057472.1, from coordinate 12,550,274 downwards.
CTGTGGGCTTGACTCTCGTGCGGGGGTGGTGTTTAAATATTGAACAATTCCTGAGTCATGGTGAGCACCTCACTGACCAGGACTGCCAGGGAGCAGTGGAGTTGGGTCTGGGGCCCTCTGCTGGCGGGACACTAACCCTTCAGTGCTGAATCATTGGAGGTGGGGCTGGAGGTGGCCCCAGGGAAAGGGAAGAAAAGCCTCACAGGGCATCGAATAATTGCCCACTGGTAGCGAAGTGTTTCAAAATTGTAATGATCAACATGTGTGCCTCTCATTAGCCTGTGAGCGGTTTGAAGGGCAGAGGTTACATCTAGTATCCAAAGTGTCACTGTGGATTCAACAAGCGTTGATTGAAGAAGTGCATAAATGAAGGTGTTAGCTGTGAAAAAGAGGATTGTTAATAATGCAAATATAAAGTTACCTCTGACTTGAGCTGAACAGATTAAAAGAATGAACACGTCAGAGTTCCTGGTCTTAAGACTTACGCCATGGAGCCTTTAAAATGGTGGTTAGGTCGTGTTGATGGTTGCACAACTCTGTGACTAGACTAAAACCACTGAAATGTACGCTTTAAAACGGCCAATTTTATGGCAATTGAATTAGATCTTAATTAGAGCCAAACATATATAACAAAATGTTTGCCATTTTGAAACTGAGACCCAGAGAAGTAAATTGACAAACTCAAGGTCATACAGCTATACTTCAGTGCTCTTTATTCTGCGTTGTACTATCTTGTCATAACCTTCAAATTCTAGTAATCTTTGACCCAAGGAAGAATTCTGATGAAAAGTCTGTTGATCAAGATTTGTTGAAATCATAAAATTTTAAAAAAGTTTTCTTTATACTGGAAAATAGTGCGTGGAAACGTAAGTCATCTTTCATGAGTTAGCTGTACTGACTAAGAACGTGGGGATTATCTTTTCTTTAGGAAACCAATTTCTAGTACAAAGCCTTCTAAAATTACTGTGCTTGGTTTCTAAGTAGTTTCAGAAATGTGGCACAACTGTCAGAGATTATAAACGACAATACCTTATGGAAATAGGTGAGGGAACAAGCAGGGATTTGCCGTGGGGGAATAGACATGATATTTTGTTATCCATTTTGACAAACACTGGCAATGGCTCATCGATGTTGAAAGCGTTACATTGAATTCATTAGGTACAATCATAATGGCTAGAATAAGTTATTTTTTATAAGAAGGATTCAGTTCTGAAATTCTTCCTTTATTGAGATTTTCCTAGAAATTACCAGAGTGTGAAAGCCGTTCTATACTGACACTTCTGAGTTTGGCTGCAAGATTGATGAGTAAGCAGTGCATGGTTAGATTGAGTAGAATTTATTAGAATGCCTTTGGTGGATTTGAGTAGATGTTTTATTTAATAATGGTAAAATGAAAGGAGCATCATATTTGGACCCAGGAACCTACTTCAAGTCTTGGCTCTGCTTCATATTACCTATGTGACCTTGAATGAGTCACTTAACTTCTCTGAATTTCAGTCTTTTCATGCTTTTTAAAAAGTCAGCTAAAAGGGATGATGGTGGTTTCTACCCACCCCCTCCATTTCACAGAGTTGTATGAGGATGAGGAAAAAAAGAGAGAGAAAATATATGTGAAAGTACTTTGTTTTTTTAAGTTTAAAAATATTATTCAGCTATAGTTTTATTATTAATGATAACTTTTTGTTTTTGATATATAGGTTTTTTTAAAAATGATTTTTCTTCCTCTTATTTGGCCACAGTTTACTCACATTCTGCTTACCTTTGTCCCATGTCTCCAGTTTCTGGGGACAATTTTGCTCTGTCCTTAGTCCCCCTCCTCCTCATCTTTCAAATAGGTGACCCTTCCTCACGTCTCTCCATTAGAAGAGATGATCGTATTATTTTTTTCCTGTGGAAAAGATGAGTTGCTTTTTCATTTCCTACATGGCTATTTAGGTTAACAAGCTGGCTGTGGTATTAAACCTGTAAGCCACCTGTAGGTTTTCATATCTGGTATTGAATTTCCCTTCTTTGTGGTTAAGTGTCTTGTACTACTGCCTTTTTCTGGGCTTTCTGCTTCCTCTAGACGTGTTTGACACCTAGAATGCCTTCACCTTGGTCAAGCTCATTTGCCGGTTTGTAACAGAGTTCATGGACCTTATCAGGATAGGGTTTGTGGACATGGATGGCAGGGTCATATATTCCAACTTCCCCAATACTGACAGAGAAGAGATGACATTTGTTGATGTGACCCCTTTGGCCTAGTTGGAGCTAAGGGTCTTTGCCAGTCCTCAGTAACTGTAGATACTTGGAGACAACTCTTTCGTTGGTTAAATGGAAGTATCTTCCCTTCCTGATGTCTAAAGCTGATGAGGTTGTCAATTTGAGTGTTTTTTTCCACTTTTCTTCCTGGTTAAGAGAGGGAAAGTTTTTCACCTGAGGGTTTTCAAAGTCATTCAGAGTGGCTACTGTTTATCGTATCAACTTCTTTTTTATTCAAACTAATTAAAAAAGTAAAGTTGTATATTTTAAGTGATACGGAGATTAATGTGTATTTTAGAGAACAGTTATCTGTAGCATAAAATACTGTTTTATTCTTGGAGATTTATTTATGCTTCCGTGTTAGATCTGCTTTCATCGTTTAGAGTAATATTTTAAAAAATAACATGTCTCTTTTTAAAATTAGCGGCCAGTTTTCAAAAAGTCACTGATTATTCTAAATCAAAGCAAAGGAAATACGAATATAGGGTGCATTCATAATTTAGAATTACTACTGGGCTTATTGTACTTTTTATTTCAGAAAATATGCTGTTCATATAGTTAAATAAAAATGACTTACGTTCGTACTGTGTTAATAGCCAGCAGATGCTTATTTAAGGAGTATTCCCTTCAGTAACGATGAACTAGAGACATTCTGCTCACAGCCATCTTTCATGGAGTGGTGGGAAGACAGGACCTGCTAAGAGGTCATGCAGGTGTCTGTACTGGTTCTGTTACTCGTTGGGAACTCAAAGGTTGGTGTGTGCTTTAAGCATTCATGTATAGGGGAAGATCGTATGTTGGCCTAGAAGAAACCTGATTTCTCAACATACTGCAGGGGCAGCATTCTTGGTGTGCATTATTGTATACTCTATAGCTTATTTTTTCTAAAAAAGAAAATTCCTGGGTCCCTAAGTATAGACTTGCAATTATAATCAAAAGCTTGTAGCTCTGAATAAATAGTCACTAGACCTGAGAGATTCATAAATAGTGAGATTAGACGGTTTGGACAGCTTGAGCAATCATTTTGGCTGGAAATAGCATGACTTCTCTAAAATACCACTTACCAGACTTAGTATGGTTACAATGATAATGCAGCTTTCATATTTTTCAACAATATCTACATTAAATCATACTCAAAATTGTTGCCATTCTGTGATAACATAGTGTCTTTTTAATTTAGATATTGTTACCAAAAAAAAAAACGTTCACTAACATGTACTTAAAATTAAAAAAAAAAATTTAGTGACCAATCAAGTAGTTTTAAAAACAAGTGGGAATAGTAGTGATGATTGCATACCGTGATGAACTTAATTAATATCACTGAATTGTGTGTAAAAAACACTGAAACAGCAAATGTTTTTTAAAAAAGTGGGAAAATAGGTTTTGGGAAATCTATACTTGGGAAGAAAACTGCGGAAAGTAATATCTAAAGATTAGAAGGAAGGATTTATATGCTTATATTATCTTCTCTCCGGGAATAAAAAGGCATGTAGCTTCTGTGCACAAGGCAATAGCAAGAGGCTGAATATTATATTCTCCCTCTGAGTATATTTCGACAATGACAACATAATTTGTTTCTATAACATATGGAAAGAAGTTTTAGTAGTACTGCATCTAAATAGGGAAAAAGGTATAGTTACTGTATTTTTTTTTTAAAGCATATTTAGGTAAGCTAACTGAATTTGGTATTCTCACAAATTATATATAAACAGCTACCATATTTGTGGCTACAAACTGCCTCGTTTTGTTGTCATATTGGAGCTCACATGTTTTGATTAGTGATGATGAAGCAAAGATTCCCCTGGAATCTGCTCCTGTCAAGTAAAGCCCAATAAAACCTGACTCAGCAGGTCCTGGGGTGGCTTCACACCCCACTGACGTTTACTGGAAGAGATGTATCCTTGAATATTTTCAGGATAACTCTATTCTCAGAAGCTCTTTGCCAACCCTTCTCTTTCCCTTCAACTCCATTTTCTTAGGAACTTCACTTATTTTTTTTTTTCTACTTCCCCCTCTTTTCCCTTCTCTTACCTGGAGATCTCAGAGATTTAAAAAAAAAAAAGTAACCTTTATCTTCAAAATATTTTTTTGGGATTCCAGTTCCAAAGCAATCATTTGGTCAAGGGTAACCTTCATGAAAGTTGTGGAGGAGAATATAGGGAGGCATTGTGTATTTTCCTGATGGAAGACCAAGGGTATAGAGTACCCTGAAGACGAGTCATGTACCAGGTGAGAAGAAAAGGTGGTTAAAGCCTTGCAGGAAGTCAGGAATAAATGGGAGAGATGAAGAGAGTAAAACCAAGTGTAATAGAGGAGGCAGCATTAGTGTTTGATTGAGCGTGCAAAGTTTATACTTACCAGATTTTCAGGGGCAGATTATCCTATAGGCAAGGTAAGCACAGTGCTTACCTTGCTTACCAGATCATCTGTAGTGAACAATTAAAGATGTGGTGAAACCCATGAGAAATTGTTCACTACAGGTTAGTAAGTAAGCACAAATAAGACCATACTTACCTTGCTTACTGGGTCATTTGCCCCGTCAGGGATTGTAAATTTGAAGGGGCCTTGATTCTGTAGGAAGGTGCTATAGGGTTGGGAGAGAGACAAATGCCAGTCATACCTAGAAGCAGAATCTTTGATATGGTGAAAAAATGTAACATTGTTCACTACAGATGATCTGGTAAGCAAGGTGAACACTGTGCTTAGCTTGCCTATTGAATAACCCGCCCCTGCAGGTTCTATTGAATAAAATGAAAGTGGGCTTACCTAGGGCCCGTGCATTTTCCACGTGAGTTCTCTTTCCGTGGCCAGTGATTGTGAGCACAGGCGCGAACAAATAGAGCAATTTGAAGTAGTAAGAGATGGGGAGGAGAGCCTCGGTGATTCTGAAATGATATTGATCAAGGAATAACAGGGAGGGAGAGAAGAAACGTTTGACGTAAAGGAGATCTATAGCAGCAGGCGAGTGTTAGGATGGAACAGCACTTCGTTAGTCAATGCGGCAGAAGAGGAACAGCGCATGAAGATCGGTGCTTGGGAGGGCAGCGAAAGAGAAGGGGTCGGTAGAGATGGAGTAAAGGTAAAATCTGGACTATAAAAAATGAAGTATCTTGGGGAAATTGGTTAGCTCCAATTCTTTGAATTGTCCCAGCCTGCAAATATAATTGCACGTACAATTTTAACTCTTAACTGCAACATATATTTAAATTGATACCTGGGCTCCATATGGGCAGTGAAGACGCAGTTTATGTCCACTTTTAGATAGTGGAGGTATTAAAAAAAAAGTTTTTACATGAAATAACTGTTGTCATTACTGTTACAGTTTCAGCTGTGTTTGCCACCCAGAATAAAACTAACGGACAAGAATCAAAGACAAGAATCCTAAAATTCATTTTATTTGGCGGTGAGCAAGTCTATATTATGATTTCCTCCCCCTACTCTGCTCCTTGTAAGAACGTAATCAAATAGGTAATCTTCTATATGTGAAAGAATTTTAAACTCAGAAGTACCCATAGATACGGACTAGACTGACTTCAAAATTTTAGAGATTCATCCCCACTAGGATGGCTAAAATCAAAATAACAAATGTGGATGAGGATGTGGAGAAATTGGAACCCTCATCCATTGATGTTGAGAACCCAAAATGGTACAGCCACTATAGAAAAAAGTTTGGCAGTTCCTCAAAAAGTTAAGCATAGTGCTACAATATAACCCAGCAATTCCGCTCGTAGTTATATACCCAAGAGACTTGAAAGCAGTGATGCAAACAGACACATGTACACCATTGTTCATTGCAGCACTAGATACAATACCTAAATGTATCTAAACTACCTAAATGTCCATCAAGAGATGAGTGCATAAACAGAATGTGGTATATACATACAATGGAATATTACTCAGCCATAAAGAGAAATGAAGTCCTGACACATGCCACAACATGGATGAACCTTGGAAACATTATGCGGAGTGGAGTAAGTCAATCGCAAAAGGACAAATATCATATGATCTTACTTATATATGAAATACCTAGAATAGGCAGATGTATAGGGATCAAAGTTCGATAGTTCCCAGAGGTTGGGGGGGGGGGAGGGGAAAAAGGACAGTCATTGTTTAGGGGGCACTGAGTTTCTGTGAGGAGTGATGAAAAATTTGCCAGTGGATATTGGTGATAGTTGCACAATATGACTGATGTAATTGGTGTCACTGAATGGTACACATGAAAAATGTAGAATTGGCAAATTTTGTGTTATGCATATTTTTATACAATAAAAAAAGAAAATTTTAGAGATTAAAAAATGTTGGTTTTAATTATTGCATTATAAAATTCCTTCTTAATTGGCAATCACTGAGAGTATGGCACTTGTGTTTAAACAGCCGTATCAACTATGGCCTGGTCCATTCTGTTTAGTATATTTGTTTTCTAGCTACAAGAGGTGTGCTTTCCCAAAACAAACAATTTGATTTATTCTCACAGTTTTCTTAACAGTTAAATAACTTATTCCTTTTTTTCTTCAGTGCAGGATTGCACGTCTATTTACTGATTGGTAATAGAGTTTCTAGCCACTTTACCTGATCAGAAGGTTGTTTGTGCTGTTAATGGATCTTAGTATCAGTGTATCTTGGAACAGAAGATAAATAGGAGCAATGTTTTGTTTTGCTGAACCTGTACTTTCCCTAAATGACTATACACAAATTTGAAGTTAAATTGTATTAATGAAATGCCTCCTTAAAGTGTTAGTTGACACAGAGAGAGGGGCCTTGGAGTAGGACATCTTTCAGTCATTCAAAAGATGTTTACTAAGTGTCTGTTATATAACAGGCACTAGGCCAGGTACAAAGGAGCCCTGGTGGCACAGTGGTTCAAGTGCTCAGCTGCTAGCCAAAAGGTCAGCAGTTTGAACCCACCAGATGCTCTGCGGAAGAAAGATGTGGCTGTCTGCTTCCATAAAGATTTACAGCCTTGGAAACCCTATGGGGCGGTTCTACTCTGTCCTGTAGGGTCGCTATGAGTCGGAATTGACTTGACAGCAGTGAGTTTTGTTTGGTTTTCAGCCAGCTACAGAGGATGAAGAATGAAGAAGAAAGTCCCTACCCTGTAGGAGCAGGAGCCTGAGGCAGAGAGAGCAAATATGGACACTTGCGTTGCTGTGGAGTCCCTGGGTGGTGCAAATGGTTAATGTGCTTGCCTGCTAACCAAAAGGTTGGAGGTTGGAGTCCATCCAGAAGTGCCTTGGAAGAAAGGTCTGGTGACCTACTTCCAAAAAAACCAGCCTTTGAAAACCCTATGAAGCACAGTTCTACTCTGACACACACTAGGTTGCCATGAATTGGAACTGACTCAGTAGCAACTCCACTTCCTGGTCCATGGTCAGTAATGCAGGTACTCTTTCCTGCTGAGCACCTTTCTGAATGCTGTGTTCTAGGCAACCAATATCAGTTGCTTGGAGGTGAAACCTACTGGCCCTTCAGTCTAGTGTTATTGTATTTAAAAGTCCAATTGTTAAAGACAGATTTCGTAGAAACAATCACTTTAGAAATTAAGGTGTTAATTGAATTAAAAATGCTGAAAGATATTAAATCTTTTTTCATTTGCTTCAGCTGGAATGATTCATTGACTTTCAGAAATACGGGCCAAGTGTAGATAAAAATAAATTCAATAGACTTGGTTTCTCACTTAGATAAACCTTAATTTCTAAATTAAAAAAAAAAATGAACAAAAACAAACAAACCCCATTGCTATCGAGTGGATTCTGACTCATAGTGACCCTTTAGGACAGAGTAGAACTGCCCCATAGGGTTTCCAAGGAGCAGCTGGTGGATTCGAACTGCCGACCTTTTGATTAGCACCTGAGCTCTTAACCACTGGGCCACCAGGGCTCCAATTTCTAAATAAGCAGTATTAAGAGTCACTAGAAAAAAACAGAAGTATTTGTTTAATTTTTGCGTGGGAGAACTTTCTTAGTTTAAAGACAATAGAAGAAATTGTAAAGAAAAAAATCAGTAGATACAGCACATAAAAATTTCTTTATGTCAAAAACAAAGCTGAAAGTCAAGCAGAAATTCAGGGAAAAAAAACTTGCAGCCAATATGGCAAAGGGATAATATCCTTTAAAAAAACAAACAAAAAACTTCATATTAACACTAAGAACCCAATAGCTCAATGGGGAAAATGCCACAAAATGGACAGTTAATACAATTAGGATTTAGAATTGGCTAATAAATACGTGAAAAATGTTTACTTCAGCCTCATTAGTAAGCAAAAAACTGTAAGTTAAAACAGGAAATACCAGTTTTTATTATTTAAATTAGCAAAAACTGAAAAATCATTTTGGTAATGTATACTGAGCATGAGTTTAAATTGGTATAATCCTTCTGTAAAGCTTAGCAAGTTCACCCATAGGATTCTTCTCTAAGGAAATGATTAAAAATACAAAGTAATTTTTATACCAAGATGTTCATTAGAGCATTATTTATAGTAAAGTAATTCTTGTGAAAATTTATTGTAAATTAAAACATATAGAATAGAGAAATGGTTAAATAAATTGTGCTATGTCAGACGGTAGAATAATATATAGTTATTAATCACATATACAAAGACTTTAATAATTCAAAAGATACTTTTATAAAAATGTAAATGCAGATCATAATCTGAACTATGTAAAATAATTTATAGAAAAATATTTGAAGGTATATTAGTTTCCTGGGCTGCTGTAACAAATTATCAAAACTCAGTAGCTTAAATCAACAGAAATTTATTTTCTCACAGTTCTGGAGACCAGAAGTTTGAAGTCGGCATCTCTGGGCCAAAGTTAAGGTGTTGGCAAGGCTGCACTCCACTCCCTCTGGAAGCTTTTGGGGAGAATCCATTCCTTGCCTCTTCCAGCTTCTGGTGGCTGCCAGGTTGTGATCACATGACTCCAATCTCTGCCTCTTGTTTCTCTGCCTCTTCTCGTAAGGCCACTCATGGTTGCATTTAGGACCCACCTGGATAATTTGGGATACTCTTCCTGTCTCAAGATCCTTAAATTAATCACATCTGCAAAGATCCTAGTTTATATACAGTAACATTTACAGGTTACAGGTATTAGACCTGATATCTTTGGAGGCAATTACTTAGCCTGCTACAGAAGATTGTTAGTTGTCTTGGAGTTGGCCCCGACTCATGGAGACCTTATGTGTAACAGAACGAAACATTGCTCAGTCCTGCACATCTCCATGAGCTTTGTATGTCTGAGTCTGTTGTGTCTATTAAGTCAGTCCATTGCACTGAGGGTTTTCCTCAGTTTCGCTGACACTTTACTTTACCAAACATGATGTCCTTTTGTAGAGATTGGTGTTTCCCGATGACGTGTCCAAAGTAAATGAGCCAAAGTCTATCACTCTTATTTCTAAGGAGTGTTCTCATTGTATTTCTTCTAAGACTGATTTGTTTTTTCTTCTGGCAGTCCATGGTATATTTAGTATTCTTGGCCAACATGCCACAATTTGAATGTATCAATTTTTTTTTTTTTTTATTGTCCAGTTAATTTTAATGGAGATCTAACTCTGGGTAGTGTATTATGCAGGATTTTAATTTTATTTCTTCTGTCCTCTGTCTTCTTCCAGGAAGACTCAGAGAAATAGTATTAACTCCATAAGCTCCTCTTGAATTGTATCGGATATGATTTAAACCTTTTTGGATTCCTTGATTATCAGGTCTTTCTGCTTAGATGTTCAGAAGGGATTAACAAACATGTACAAATAGAGCTTTTTCTCCTTTCCAGTTTTATGATGATCATTTTATTTTGAAGTTATATCCTACCAGGATAGTTGAACATAATTCCTTTATTATTCTTCCTCCCATGGATTCCTTTTGAAAGATTTTTTAACCACTAAACTATATTTAGTAATAATTAATTTTCTCATTTTAATTAATGAACCCACCAAAAACCAAACCCGCTGAGTTGAGTCCATTCCGACTCGTAGCACCCCCATAGGACAGAGCAGAATTCCTCCACAGGGTTTTCCAGGCTGTAAATCTTTACAGAAGCAGACTGCCACATCTTTCTCCTGCAGAGTGGCTGTGGGTTCAAACCACCACCCTTTCACTCAGCAGCCGAGTGCTTTAGCCACTGTGCCACTAGGGCCCCAGTTAATGAACAACATATATAAATTCCAGCTACAACTTCTGATCATTACGAAGTAATTGGTGCAAAGAAATCTGAAGGGTCAGTGCAGAATTTCCACCGGGCTCTTTGAAATACTGAAAATACCTCAGATCATCACTGTTATCCCTTCCCAGGCATACAGTATGGATTGTTTTTATTTCTAAGTGCCCTGAGATCGCTCTTAGAATTTATTTTTTGAAATATCTTTTTTAAATTGTTGTAAAAATGTAGGTAACATGACAATTGCCAATATAATGTTTCTTGAAATGTCTTTTAACAGATACTTTCTTTCAAGTTATTCTTTCTTAAGGAAGTACAATGTGACTGGTTTTCTGCAGAATTAATCATTGAATCCAGAATTCAAACAAACTTGTAAGTTTCTTCATCATCTTTAATAAAACTGTATCTGCTTTTGTGAGAGCCTTTCAGCTTTTGGGCAGCATTCAGAATTTCTGTTTATATGTTAGTAACCACCTCAATTTCCCTTTCATCCTCAACTTACTGTCTACTTTACTTTTTAACTTTAGAAAGTGTCCCATTTTATTCTGATGGACAGATGGCAATGTGTTGCAGTTTTGAGACTTAAATACAGGAAAGCTCAACTGTTTACAGCTGTAGCTATCAATAGGATCTCACATATCATTTCTGCTCAGATATATTCTTGAAGATGTCTTCATTTATTTCCAGGATCACTCTGGAGTTGGTTTGCTCCAGGTTGCTGGATCATTTAGATTTTATTAAGATTGTTTCCCCTTTCCCATCCAGCTGAAGATTTCCAGCACTAATGCTGGTATTGTTGCTACTACTGTGGGTCCCTGCTTTTCTCTACTCCTTTGAATTCCCTGAGTCCTTTCTTTAAGAAGTAAAGAAAACCAGGGGAACTTGTGTACTAGCGTTGGGACTACATAAAGAAGAGTTAGTTTATAGGGTAGGGTAGGAGTGGTTTTCAAGTCTTTGTTTTGTAAAATGCCAAGGTGGCCTTTGGTAAGTCACAGGGAACCTTTCCAAAATACATGTTATATTTTGCAGTAAAACCGTAACAGAGCTAGACAATGAGATATGGTTAAGCTCACCATTTCATTTCTGAGCTATATTGTATGCTGCAGTATCTTGCTTGCTTCCTCCCTATTTTATACATATTGGATAATATCTTTATATTTTATCCAAAATGGTATTATCTCACCAATTTAAGCCATTTACAGGTGGACTGAACTGACTTTCCTTATTGTGGATATAAATATGTACCCTGGTAGCCTGGGAATTTTAATTTTATGATTTTTAACTTTTAATTACAGTTCGTTATGATCAATGCCTTTGACTGGAATCCATGTACATGAGAAGTATGCTTGAAAAGTGACCAAAAAATAGGAGAGTTAAGCAAATCTATAATTTTGGAAATCTCAAAAGGCTTTTCAAAAGATATTAGAATCTAAGAATTTGGCAGAGATGCTTATTTTCGGTATGAACAGAGGGAAGTGGAGATACAGAGGTCATCTTTTATCCCCACACTGTGTCAGTGGAGTTGGAATTCTGTGTCTCATAGAGAAGCTGCTATGATTTTTTCCCCTGAACTATTATTTTTTCTACATATTGAAACATGTATGTTTACTTTACCTGTTTTAATACTCAGAGGCTGAATGGACTGTTAACAACCTTTGGTCACATTGCTTATAAAGCTTGAGAGACATGAAAATAAGATTGGAGAATGAGTTTCTCCTTCAGGGTGAATTACTGCAGGATGAAAACTGGCCACAGCCTTGGATGCTGTTGAATTAGGAACCTAGTTGATTTAAGGGAGAAGGTGCCACTGAAGTGGCATTCTGCTTTTTACTGCACTGCACTGTAATGGTACTGCTAGGCAAAGGAGAAACAAGAAGTGCACGTATATTTCTTAAATCGTTCCCTTAAGAATTTTTCTTATGCCTTCCTTGTGATGTTGGGAGGGATTAATAATGCTATCTTTATTTTTTCCAAATGTGCCAAAAGGGAAAACTTGAAGGAAAATTAAATAAATATATCTGAGCATATGTCAGTTTTTAAAGTAGAATAAAATGTTTTATGCTAGAGAGAATATCTTATTTCCTCTATGTTGTCCTGAAATTCCTACCTTAATGTAAACTCCCAGAAGGTAGAGTATAACTATTTTGATAAATATCTATGTTTTAAAAAATCATGTTGGGAGATAACCCAAATATCCATTAATTGGTGAATGGATAAACAAACTGTGGTACATCCATAAAACGGAATACTATTCAGCAGTGTAAAGGAATATACTACTGGTATGTGCAACAACATGGATGAGTCTCAAAAGCATTATACTAAGTTAAAGAAGCCGGATATGAAAGCTTAGTACTGTATAACTATTTATATGACATTCTGGAAAAAGCAAGTGTATAGGGACAGAAGTCACATTAGTGGTTGCCAGGAACTGGGGTGAGGAGAAGGAATTGATTATAGAAGGACATGAGGCAGCTTTTTGGGGTGATGGAAATATTCTATATCTCGATTGTGGTGGTGGTTAGATGATTGTATAATTTGTCAAAATACATTACTTAAAAAGGATGAATTTTACATTTTGTAAATTATACACCAATAAACCTGACCCCCACCCTCCCAAAAAAGTTATGATATACTGAGTGGGTGTACAAAAAATACTAGTTCTTTGCTGCAATTAGATTAGTCTAATACCTGCTATGTCCTAGCCACTAGCTCGTTGTATCGGAGTACTTACTTGCAAGAAACAGAAACAGACTCTGGCTGATTTTAACCATGGCTTCCAACCAGTTCATTCAGGTTCAGACCCCTGCTGAGAATTTGAATTTCTAACAAGTTATCTGCTGAGAATTTGCATTTCTAACAAGTTTCCAGGAAGTTATACATAAGAATCGCCTGAGGACCTTATTAAACTTTAGATTCTGATTCAGTTTATTTTGGATGGAAATGCAAATTCTCAACAGGGATCTTGTTAGAAATGCAAATTCTTAGCATGGGTTCTCACAGGAAAGAACAGGTTCGAAGCCCTGATTTTAACAGAAGTGAAGTTTATTGAAAGGACATTGGATAACTCACAGAATTTATAGGAAGTGTGCAGAAGTCAGCTTGGAAAATGAACAAGGGAGGTTAGGGAGCTCTCATGACCACAGCCAAAATAACCACAGAGTCAGTGCAGAGAGAATCTTCTGCCTCTGTCTCTGAACTCTGGATGCTACAGCTTGCTCCACTGTCACCAAGGGCACTGGGCACTGGGCACCATTGCTGCAATGCTGCTACTTCTGCCCCTGCACACTTTATGCTGCAGCTGTCTTAGCTGTCTCTACCTATGGCCAGAATGAATTCGCCTTGGTCCCTGCTTCTTCACTGTGCAGCTTTAGAGTCAAGGTCTAGGGTGGGAATTTCTGGCCAAGTCCAAGTCAGGTACTCTATCATAGCTGCAAGGGAGGCTGAGAAAGTGAGTATCCGGTATTTTTAGCTTTTATAGTATCTCTCAACAAGACTCGTAAAGTATGGAAGGCAGTTCACATGTTGGGCAGAACAAAAAGGCCATTATATCCACGCTGTTGCTATTAGCAACCCTATGTACAACGGAACGAAGCACTGCCTGGTCCTGCAAATGCACCATCCTCACAATTGTTGCCATGTTTGAGCCCAGTGTTGTAGCCACTGTTCCAGGCCATCTCATCGAGGATCTTCCTCTTTTTTGCTGACCTTCTACTTTGCCAAACATGATGTCCTTCTACAGGGAGTGGTCCCTCCTGATAACATGTCCAAAGTATGTGAGATGAAGTCTCACCATCCTCACTCCTAAGGAGCACTCTGGCTGTACTTCTTCCATGACAGACTTGTTCATTCTTCTGGCAGTCCATGGTATGTTCAATATTCTTCTCCAACACAATAATTCAAAGGCATCAATTCTTCTTTGGTCTTCCCCATTCATCGTCCAGCTTTTGCATGCATATGACGCGATTGAAAATACCATGGCTTGGGTCAGGCGCACCTTAGTTCTCAAAGTGACATCTTTGCTTCTTAACACTTTAAAGAAGTCTTTTGCTGCAGATTTGCCCAATCATACATCGTTTGATTTCTTGACTGCTGTTTCCATGGGTGTCGATTGTGGATCCAAGTAAAGTGAAATCCTTAACCACTTCAATATTTTATCCTTTATTATGATGTTGTTTATTGGTCCAGTTGTGAGGATTTTTGTTTTATGTTGAGGTGTAATCCATACTGAAGGCTGTAGTTTTTGATTTTCATCAGTAAAGTGTTTTGCTTAATTCCTCTTCGCTTTAGCAAGCAAGATTGTGTCATCTGCATATGGTAGGTCGTTAATGACTCTTCCTCCAATCTTGATGCCACGTTCTTCTTCATATAGTCCAGTTTCTCGGATTATTTGCTCAGCGTACAGATTGAATAAGTATGGTGAAAAGATATAACCCTGACGCACACCGTTCTTGATTTTAAACCATGCACTGTCCCCTTGTTCTGTTCTAATGACTGCTTCTTGGTCCATGTACAGGTTCTGAATGAGCACAATGAAGTGTTCTGGAATTCCCATTCTTCTCTCTGTTGCCGTAATTTGTTATGATCCACACAATCGAATGCCTTTGCATAGTCAATACAACACAGGTAAACATCTTTCTGGTATTCTCTGCTTTCAGCCATGATCCATCTGACATCAGCAATGATATCCCTTGTTCCATGTCGTCTTCTGAGTCCGGCTTGAATTTCTGGCAGTTCCCTGTCGATGTACTGCTGCAACCGCTTTTGAATTATCTTCAGCAACATTTTACTTGTGTCTGATATTAATTTCCTATAATTTCCACATTATATCCATACATCCCTCAAAATATGAACCGAATTTTAAAATTTACTTTCTGTGGCTGTTATCCTGCTACTGAATAGGCTAGCATTCTGTTAATGTTTATTATTGTATGGTGGTATTTATGAGTATGTTCCACTTGAGATTCATATATGATCTCTGATCTTTAGGCAGGTTTTAATTTGAAGAATAGTTCTGCATCTGCTAAAAATGAGCAATAATGTATGTTTTGAACATGCTGAGTAGTCAATAAATGCTGTTAAATGAACACATAAAAGCTGGAAAAGTATTGTCATGGATTGAAATGTGTCCCCCAAAAATATCTGTCAACTTGGCTGGGTCATGATTCCCAGTATTGTATGATTGTGTACCATTTTGTAAATCTGATGTGATTTCCTTATGTGTTGTAAACTCCATCACAATGATGAGGTTATATGTGATTTCCTTATGTGTTGTAAACTCTGTCACTATGATGAGGTTATACTGATGAGGTTTACAAGATTAGGTAGTGTCTTAATCCAATCTCTTTTGAGATATAAAAGAGAGAAGTGAGCAGAGATGCGTGGGAACCTCATACCACCAAGAAAGCAGTGCTGGGAGCAGAGCGCGTCCTTTGGACCTGAGGTTCCTGCGCTGAGATGCTCCCAGACCAAGGAAAGACTGATGCATGACAAGGACCTTCCTCCAGAGCCAACAGAGAGAGAAAGCCTTCTCCTGGAGCTGATGCCCTGAATTTAGGCTTGTAGCCTACTAGACCGTGAGAGAATAAACTTCTCTTTGTTAAAGCCATCCACTTGTGTTGTTTCTGTTAGAGCAGCACTAGATGACTAAGACAAGTATGTTTTTCTTATAATGCAAAATTGTGCTTAGAATACAGAAATAAACAGTACGCTAGAAGAATGCACTATGATCAAGTGGGAGTAACCTCAGGCTGGGCTATCATTGCGAGGTGCATTGATACACTTTTATCAGAAGGTCAGATGAAGAAAATCTTGGCCTTACCTTATGAGCACCTGCTGAGATGTGCATCTGTACTAGTAAGTGAAGGTGTTCAGGGATACCAAAGAAAACATGATGGGGGTAGACTTGGAAGGGAGTGGGGCTGAGAGGTAGGGAGGAGAGTGAGGCGCAGGAAAGAACAGCTAGGGGGTCCAGGAGAGAAGCCTCTTGTCTAGCTTGTCTCTGTTACATTATGTCCCGCTTTCCTAAGGTTAAGGAGCAGCATCAAATGGATCTCAGGTCTGAAAGACTCCCTCTTGCTAGAAGAAAGGCAGAGATAGAGAATGTATGTTAAAAATGGATAATGACACCTATCAGCATATAGTTTGACTTGTATGGAATGAGGTGGAGGCACTTGACAAGGCAACATTCAGGGCTTCTGATCAGCTGCAGACTCTCATCATGCAGCAAGAGAAGTCCTTGTTAAAAATCTTAACCCAGCAGAGAGAGGGAGGGAGGCAGATGGCAACATTTTGCCCTCGCCTGAGACCCTAGGGAAGGTGTTATTCACTAGACGTTGTTTCCTCTTTCACATCTGGTAAACAGTCAACACTTGGGCATTTAGCTTCAAGCAGGTTTAGTTAGCAGTCAGAATTATCAAATGGTAGAATGCCTATATGCACTGAAGCCATGTTCTCAACAGTTCAGCTTTGAGTAGTCATATAAGGTTGAATAAGTAATAGGACTCCAGAGCAGTTATTGAATAAATACATGAGATAGGGAAATTTGATATGAAGGAGCCTTGGTGGTGCAGTGTTTAAGCATTCGGCTGCTAACTGAAAGGTTGGTGGTTTGAACCCACTCCACAAGAGAAAGACCAGACTATCTGCTCCCGTAAAGATTACAGCCTAGAAAATCCTACATGGCAGTTCTCTGTCACATGGGGCCGCTATGAGTCAAAATCGACTGGACAGCATCTAACAACAACAAAAAGAAATAATGTAATGAACCTGCTAAAATACACCTAAAGGAGTGCATTATGGCCACGATATTTATTCATTCAACCATTTAAAAAGTATGTATCGAGTGTGCCCACCCTGTCCCAGGCACTAGTCCTGTACAGGAGGTGCCGCAGAGCGGGCAGACAGACCCATTCCCTGCCCTTGAGGCATTCACAGTCTGCTGGGGAGGTAGACGGTGAGTGTAAAGGAATGTGGGATGCACATGTTTAACACTTTACTAAAGTCCTCAGAAAGTAAGGCATAATAGAAGCCCTGAAGATGGGGAGTTGGGGTGGTCATAAGGGTTTTAAGACATTTCTCAGTTTTTTAGCCCAGAGGCAGGAAAAAACATGACTATAAAGGAAATAACAGAAATCCAAAGTTGGCAAACAGTAGTAAGAAAATAAAAAAGCTAGCAGAGAAAAGAAAGTCGGGATTAGGCAGCATAATGTAAATTTGAAGACAAATGGAGAAATAGTTAAAAGCAAAAAAGTTAAAATACTCGAAAAAATTAGGTGAATATTTGATACTGGTGAATAAACTTTTAGTCATAAAAGCTGGGGAAAAGTTGAAAGTAAAACAATACATTTAGCTACATGTGGAAAAAAAAAAAAAAAAACCCTTCTGAGTGTTTGTTAACCCAGATGAATCTAAATGATGGAATACCTAGTAACTGGGGGAAAGATTTTGAGGCAGGACAGGCTTTCCTTAATTCATACCCGTAAGCCTGTTGCACCTAATTACAAAAAACAAAAAAACTCCACTAGGAGTGGGGAAGGAAGGAAAGAAGGGAATCTGAGGTTGTTACAACCCTTTTAGGGAGTGCCTCTGCCTAAAAATCCCGAGAAGGAATGAATGAAAGAACGTAAGGCTCTTAAAGGTGACAGACAGCTCAGTACAAAAGCAGAGAAAGAAGTCTTCCAACTGAACCCCATTTCCTGAGGAAACGGATCACTTTAGGCTGGGAGTGTATGGAGGGAGGGGAAGGTATGGCAGGGAAAGGTATAGTTTGGAGCTTGGGGCGTTTGGGGTGAAACAGACAGAGCTAGATGTCAGCCCTGTCTCTGAGGGAGGGAAAAGTTGGTTACCATATGCCATCTCCTTGCATTCCTGGAAATTATCAATGGTAGTAATTTATGCTGTTTTTGGGTGCTGTCGAGTCAATTCTGACTCATAGTGACCCCATGTGACAGTATAACTGCCCCATATGGTTTCCTAGGCTGTAATCTTTATGGAAGCAGGTCACCAGGTCTTTCTCCCATGGAGCCGCTGGGTGGTTTTGAACTGCCAACCTTTTGGTTAGTAGCCAAGCGCTTAACTGTTGGCGCCAGGAGGGCTCCTGGTAGTAATTTATACAGGTCGTTTATGATTTGTTCAATTACTATGAATCACAACAATGATTATGCATTGACTGTGTCAGATTATTGTTTTATTAGAAAACTGTACATAACCTTTGTAGTTAGCATGTTGCATGCTTGCTGTTGGTAGAAAACATTACTGATGGAGACGTGTACTGATGGGCAGAGGAGACTTTGTGGCACTCATTAAAATCACAGTATTCCTCTCAGCAATTGTTGAATGGAGCAACTTACTAGGCCCTCGGGGTGTTACAATGAAAGGCAAGGTCCCAACCTAAAGAGGCTTTTAATTTGGTGAGTGAGCATCAAATCACCATTTCCGTGAACTGTGCCAACTCGTTGAAAACCCATTGCCTGCCATGGAGTCAGTTTTGACTCATAGCAACCCTACAGGACAGAGTAGAACTGCCCCATAGGGTTTCCAAGGAGCGGCTGGTGGATTTGAACTGCCAGCGTTTTGGTTAGCAGCTGAGCTCTTAACCACTGCGCCACCAGGGCTCCATGAACTGTGCTAAGTACTCTCATATAGGCAGGACGCATGGTCAGGGAAAGCTCTCTGGAGGAAATAACAGTTGAACTGTCTTAAATGACTTAAGTAGCAGGTAGTTGGGCTTAGAAATGGGGGGAGCTGAGGGATATTGCAGGTAGAAGAAATAGCAAGAGAACAGGCAGAGGCTTATCTGCCTGCATTGATTGCCAACTCAGGGAGGGACCAGTAAGCAATCATGGGACGAGAAGGGAGATATAAAACAACATACTTGATCCTGCTGACAGAGAGCACATAGTTCACTTACTGGAGATGCATTTATTCTTTTGTGCCACCAGGGTGCTATTTAGTGAATTACCTGCCGCTTCCATTGTACAGTATGGTACGCTAGTGGCTTGATAAAATTAATGTATCCCCAACAAGTGAGCAATTTACTTTCTTCTTATAAAATCAGGGCTAGCAAGTTGCATGGCATTCTTTTAGCTGGTGATATAGCTAGGGTTTTTAAACTTTATTTTTTTTGAAAGCTTAAAGGTAATTTTGTGGACAAGGAATCTTCAGATAAAATACTTAGATATTCCTAGATGTCATCATAAAAGTGTGATTAGTTGGTGATGACGAGTTTAATGCTTAAAATTAGCTTATAAGCTGTGTTCCAATCTAGACATCCAGCAATAGGGGATTAGTGGAATAAATCATGATATAGCCTTATAATCAGATACTATTCAACTCTAAACATGAAGTGATAAAAGAATGTTATAACATAGAAAGATGCTCATGATATTGTTAAATGTGAAAGAGCGGTCTACAAAACAGTATGAATAACATGGTTTCACTACTGTTAAAATGTGTATTAACTGATAAACCAGGCCTCAGTAGCCTGGGAGAATAAAATAGGTCATATTTGCATTAATTATCCAAATGATAGTAACTCTTCCTGCCCCCGCCCCAATCTGTCAGAGTCCATCCTGTAAAATGTCCCCAGTTATTTCTGGGAGACTCGAATGTCAGCAGTGCTGCCTACTGAGTCTATCAAAGCCTCTAATTCTGGGGGTGACAGAGGGGTGTTGGGTTTTGTTCAGAGGTTAAAAAAAAAAAGGCTTCCCCCTCAGTTCTGGGCCACGCTTTGTTGCCTGGGGCTTGAAATAGTACGAAGTCCACAGACCCACTCAAGAAATCAAGTGGCTCCTCTAACTGTTGATCTCCACTTTCTATTCATACAACTTGGCAAGTCAAAGCAGATATCACCATGCTCCCCAAGCCATCCTGCGGTTTCTCCTGTTTTCACCCTCTGAGTGAATGGCGTGCCGTGCCGTCATCGGCCTCATTACTCACCCCTGAAACCTGAGAGACATCCTGAACCCCTCCCCTTCCTTCACACTTAGCCTCTAAGTTCTCTTCTTTCTCCTTCTTGATATCTTGAAAATCCAATCATTACTTTCTGTTTTCACTGCTCTTCAGAATTCAGACCCTCGTTTCTCATCTGTATTGTAATTATTCTTGCAGCTTCTAGGTTTTCCTCCCCTTTGATTTAGTCTCCACGCTCCTTTAGCACAGAAAAATCTCTTTATAGCTTAGCTTTGGTATGATACATCTCTGTCCTCTCTTCTTCCACTCATGGTCCCCTATATGCACCTTATGTGGTGTTTCTACCCTCCCAGACATCTGTATTTTTTTACACGTTGCTTCTGAATAGAATGCCCTATCCCTCCATTCCCACCCCATTCCTCCTAAGACTGGGCTGTAATGCCACATTGTCTGGGAAGCTTTCCCCAGTCCTTTTAGACTTGAATTAGGTGCTTGTTTTTTGTCCTTTCATGCCACTCTGGGCATATTCCTGTCATGACACTTAACCATGATATTGTGATTGTAGGTTTATGGGACTCTTCCACGAGACTTTTTGATTTTTGAATGAAGAGTCTGACGGAGTCTTTTATCTCTGCATCCTTCTAGCACCATGCCTGCTGAGAGTAAGTGGTTGGACTCAGTCTCCTATCACCTATGCAAATGAGCACTTGCTCACATGCCAGCATTGAATGAAAATCAGGTAGCAGGTCTAAAAGAAATCTCCAAAGTATAGGCTCTTTCCCCTTTCCATTAGGTATTCATAGAGATTTATTTTTGAGGGCTGTTTTGAGTATGTAATTTTTCAGGCAGTTGCATGTAATCTCCTGTGTTCATGATTTTAGTGAGTGATGGGTTCGGTCAGGAGTACGCAGTACAATCTGGGGCAAGGGGACGGGGATTAGGGAGAGTAAAGATTTTGCTAAATGCTGAAAGTATATGTGGTAATATCCAGAGCGGTCAGCTTCCAAGACTGCTTTATTTCTCAGGTGATGAGGTACAAAAGAAAGAAGGAAATGGATGTCTTATTATTTTGGTGCTATTGGATGAAAAATCAGTGAAAAGATATTGGAATGAACCAAGATCCTAAGCAGGGCTTAAGGGCACAGCAATTTCTTTTTTTCTCTTCTATTCAATTTTTTTTTTCTTTTCCCCTGAGAACAGGAAAATAGGAACAATTCTTAAAAGACAGAACTGCTACTAAGTCTATTTTGGAGTCCCTAACTTTTCACAGCCTTAGTGCATTGTCTCACTTCTGGTTATACCTCTCCCTGGTGTGAGATGCTGAATTTGTCAAAAGGGGTGGGGTAGAGGTTCTAAAATTCCTAGAATAAAATTTAGATATATGGACCTATCATCCATGAGCTTTTATTTCACTTCCTTTTTGCCTTAAACCGAGTGAAATAAAATCCTAAGCATACCATTTAAAATCCAGTTCAGCCAGCTGCTCAACTAGAAAGGTCAGTCTTCATCAGTCCATTTACACTGAGCAAACACAGCTGTGGCAGTGAGAGAAGAGATCTGAATCAAGAAGAAAAATGTAGTCCAGTAAAGTGATTCAATTGTCTAATCAGGCATATGACTTGAACATAATTTGAAGGGTCCTTGAGGTTTCTCTTTTTAAGGGCTTGAAATCAGAAATTTGCAACTGACATGTGTGAGTCATGCAGATCTGATGGAAGTTTCTGTTGTTGTTTTTTTTGCCCCCTTTCAGCTCCTGGATTGTGATCTTTCATTTTCTTTCCTATTTGGAGTCTGGTGAAGAAAGGAAGCGAGAATAATTTAAAGTGAAATTATATTGTAAATTTGCGTATTGCATAGCTAGTGGTATTTTTGATTTACAGTTTATGATGTAAATTACTTAGCAGTAGTTGTTTTTCACACAACACATTTAGAAATTTCTGTTTCAACACATGGAAAAAACAGTAGCTTAATAGTGTGATTTACCTGTTCAGGATTTTTTAAGTCATCACGGTTAATTTTTCGTTCTTTCTTCTTCTTCTGACTCTCTAACTTAAATACTGAGAAAACAACCTGATCGTGATTTTAAAATGCCTGCCTCTAAGATTTTAGCCTAGTCCATCCATTGGTAATTTAAGGTCACATTGTGCATTGATGTAACTGAGTGTCTTTTTGCTCCCAAAATATGTCATTTAAAAAGTAAATAGCAACTAAACAGAAGGATGTTCAACATGGGTCTTTTTTTTTTTTTCTGCATGCTTAGCAAAAGCATTTCTTTTAAGGACATTCCATATTTTCATTTTGAGTTAGTTTTTATGTATGGTGTGAGATATGGTTCCTGTTTCATTTTTTACAGATGGACATCCAGTTTTGCCAGCACCATTTGTTAAAGAGATTGTTTTTCCCCCATTTAATGGACTTTGATTCTTTGTCAAAGATCAGCTGACCATACCAAAAACCAAACCCATTGCTGTTGAGTCAATTCCAACTCATAGCAACCCTATAGGACAAAGTAGAACTGCCTCATAGGGTTTCCAAGGAGTGGCTGGTGGATTCAAACTGCCGACCTTTTGGTTAGGAGGCAAACGCTTAACCACTGAACCACCAGGTCCCCCAGCTGACCATAGGTGGATGGATTTACATCTTGTTCTCGATTCTGTTCCATTGGTCTATGTGTCTGTTGTTGTACCAGTACCAGCCTGTTTTGACTATCATGGCTGTATAATAGGTACTGAGATCAGGTAGTGTGAGGCCTCCTACTTTGTTCTTTTTCTTCATAATGCTTTGCTTTTCTGGGGCCTCTTCCCTTTCCATATTAAGTTGGTGATTAGTTTTTCCATCTCAATGAAGAATGCTGTTGGTATTTGGATAGGGATTGTGTTATATCTGTAGATCGCTTCGGGTAGGATTGACATTTTCACAATATTGAGTCTTCCTATCCATGAGTATGGTATGTTTTTCTGTTTATGTAGGTCTCTCGATTTCTTGCGGTAGTGTTTCGTAGTTTTCTTCATATAGGTCTTTTACGTCCCTGGTCAGATTATTCCTAAGTATTTTATTTTTATAGGGGTGATTATAAATGGTATTGCTTTCCTGATTTCCTTTTCAAAGTTCTTTTTGTTGGTGTATAGGAATCCAACTGATTTTTGGTATGTTGTTCTTCTATCCTGCTACTCTGCTGAATCTTTCTATTAGTTCCAGTAGTTTTTTTGTGGAATCTTCGGGGTTCTCTATGTGTAGTATCGTATCATCTGTGAATAAAGATAGTTTTACTTCTTCCTTTCCAACTGGATGCCCTTTATTTCTTTTTCTTGCCGTATTGCTCTAGCTAGGACTTCCAGCACAATGTTAAATAGGAGTGATGATAAAGGGCATCTTTGCCTTGTTCCCGTTCTCAGGGGGAATGCTTTCAGCCTCTCTGTTGAGAGTGATATTAGCTGTTGGTTTTGTATAGATGTCATTTATTATATTGAGGACTTTCCCTTCTATTCCTATTTTGTTGAGAGTTTTTATCAGGAATGGGTTCGGACTTTAACAAATGCCTTTTCTTCATCAGTTGGGATGATCATGTCTTTTTTTCTTTTGTTCTGTTGATTGATTTTCTAATGTTGAACCATCCTTGTATACCTGGTATGTATCCCACTTGGTTGTGGTGTATTATTTTTTTGATATGATACTGAATTCTATTGGCTAGAATTTTGTTGAGAAATTTTGCATCTGTATTCATTAGAGACATTGATCTGTAATTTTCTTTTTTTGTGGTGTATTTGCCTGGTTTTGATATCAGGGTTATGCTGGCTTCATAGAATGAACTTTGGAGTGTTCCTTCATTTTCTATGCTCTGATATAGTTTGAACAGTACTGGTGTGAGCTCTTCTCTGAATGTTTGGTAGAATTCTCCAGTGACCTCTCTGGACCACGGCTTTTTTGTTGTTGTTGTTGTTGGGAGTTTTTTTCTTAATTACCTCTTCAATCTTTCTCTGGTTGTAAGTGTGTTCGGATTTTCTATCTCAGTTTGTGTTAGTTTAGGTTGATACTATGTTTCTAGAAATTTTTCCATTTCCTCTAGGTTTTCAAATTTGTTGGAGTATAATTTTTCGTAGTATTCTGTTATGATCCTTTTTATATCAGTTTGGTCTTTTGTAATGCCCCCCCCATATCTCATTTCTTATTTGGATTATTTGTTACCTTTTCTGTTTTTATTTTGTCAGTTTGTCCAGTAGTGTGTTGATTTTTTTCAAAGAACCAACTTTTGGTCTTGTGGATACTTTCTACTGTTTTTCTGATCTCTATTTCATTTATTTCTTTCTAATCTTTATTATTTCCTTTCTTCTGGTGTCTGTGGGCTACTTCTGCTGTTCTCTGTCTAAAATTTTGATTTTGGCCCATTGTTCTTTTTTGATATGTTTATTTCTATAAATTGACCTCTGAGCACTACCTTTCCTATGTCCCAAAGGCTTTGGTATGATGAGCTTTCATTCATTTGATTCTAGGAATTTTTTGATTCCCTCTTTGATTTCTTCTATTATCCAGTTGATTTTAAGCAATGTGTAATTCAGTTTCTATGTATTTGATCTTTTTTCTTGCTCTTCATGTTGTTAGTTTTTACTTTTGTGATGTTGTGATCAGAGAAGATGCTTTGTATTATTACGATGTTTTGGATTTTATTGAGGGTTGCTTTGTGGTCTAAAATGTGGTCTATTCTGGATAATGTCCCATGTTCATTGGAAAAGAATATATACTTTGCTGCTGTTGGGTGGCGTGTTCTGTATATATCTATGAGGTCCAATTAGTTGATTTTGGCCTTTAGATCTTCTGTATTTTTGTTGTTTCTTTCTAGATGTTCTGTCAATTACTGAGAGTTGTGTGTTGAAGTCTCCTACTATTATTGTGGAATTGTGTATTTCTCTTTTCAGTGCTGTTAGAGTTTGTTTTATGTATTTTGGAACCCTGTCATTCGTGCGTAGATGTTTACTAAGGTTATGTCTTCTTGGTGGATTGTCTGTTTAATCAATATATAATGTCCATCCTTTTGCCTTTTATGGTTGATTTTATTTTAAAGTCTACTTTATCTGAGATTAGTATTCCCACTTCTGCCCTTTTTTGGTTACTGCTTGCTTGATATATATTTTTCCAACCTTTGATTTTTAATATTATTTATTTCTTTGTGTCTGAAGTGTGTCTCTTGTAGACAGCATATTGATAGGTCATGTTTCTTTAATCCATTCTGCCACTGTCTCTCTTTACAGGCACATTTAAGACATTTATATTCAGTGTGATTACCGATAGGTGTGACTTTATTGCGGTCATATCATTGTGCTTTTTTTTTGGTGGGGGTGGACTGACACTTTCTTTGTTCCTCTTGCTCTCCTGTGTTGACTTTATTTTGTTTGTGGGTTTTCTTTTCTTTCATTTTTATAAATTTTGTGTTTACTGAGACTTTATGTTTTTCTTCTTTTTTATTCTGGTGAGTAGGTTTGTTAGCTTTCTTTGTGGTTACCTTGAAATTTACCCTTATCTTGCTAAGTCTGAACCATTGTTTTATTACTTGATATTGCCTTGACTTCCTCTCCATTTGGAACTTCTATACCTATGCCATTTATTCCCCCTTTTATTGTTTTGACATTGTCATCATTTATAGATTGACGTCTCTTTTTCCCTGTTTTAAGTCTTTCAACTTTGTTTTATTATTGAGAGTTCTTTACCTAGATTGATATCTGGCTGATGCTGTCCTGTGTCCTAGACTCCAGTTGTTGTCTGATATTGTTGGTTGTCTTATCTAAAGGACTCCCTTTAACATTTCTTGTACATTTGAGTTTGTTTTTACAAATTCCGTTAGTTTCTGTTTATCTGGAAATGTCCCAATTTCACCCTCATATTTGAGAGAGAGTTTTCCAGGATATATTATTCTTGGTTGGGAGTTTTTTTGTTGTTTCCAGGTTTTGTATGTGTCATCCCATTGCTTTCATGCCTGCATAGTTTCTGCTGAGTAATCAAAGCTTAATCTTATTGTTTCCCCTTTGTAAGTGACTTTTTATTTTTCTCTAGCTGCTCTCAGGATTCTTTCTTTGTCTTTGGTTTTGGCAAGTGTGATTATGGTATGTCTTGGTGACTTTCTTTTGTGGTCTGTCCTATGTGGAGTTTGTTGGGCTTCTTGGTTGGTTAGCTTTTTTTCTTTCACGACATTTGGAAAGTTTTCTGTCAGCAAATCTTCAACAGTCTTCTCTGTGTTTTCCATTTTCTCTTCCTGTTGTGGAACTTTGATGATGTGCAAGTTTTTGCCCTTGATTGTGTCCACATAATTATTAGGTTTTCTTCATTCTTTTCTGTGATTTTTTTCTCAAACAAAGTGGTGTCCATGGACTTGTCTTCAATCTCGCTGATTCTGTCTTCCATTGTTTCAAATTTGCTCCTAAAACCTTCTATAGAGTTGTCCATTTCTGACATTTTGTTGTTTATCTTTTGGATCTCTAGTTGCTCTTTTTCTATGATTTCTAGTTGTTTATTTGTTTTGACGTTTTGTTCTTGTATTATTTTCCTGAATTCTTCTGTTGGTTTGTCTGTGTTAGTCTTGATTTTGGCCATGTTTTCGTTGGTTTTGTCTGTGTTTTCCAAGATTTTGTCTATTTTTTCCTTGGTTTTGTCTGTGTTTTCCTTGATCTCTTTCCTAATTTCCTGGCGTGCCCTAAATACTAGTCTTTTGAATCCCATATCAGGTAGTTCCACTGAGCTTTCTTCTACCAGAAGGTCGTCAAATTCTTTATTTTGGTCACTTGCTGGAGCCATCTTTTCCTGCTTTTTTATATGTTTTGATATTGTCTGCTGCCTCTGAGACATTAAGCTACCGTTTTCTGTATTTATTGATTGTGTGTTTATTTGTTTCATCCTACTTCGTTGTTTTGTTTTGATATGTAAGGGTAGGTGGGCTGGGCATGCTTTGCTACTTGTTTGTCTGGGGGCAGAGTAGCTCTCACCACCTTGTCTGGGTGGGCAGGGCAGCAGCAGGCAAGGCAACCCTATTTCTCTGTACACTGGTTTCATGACATGGCTAAGGGCAGACTGGGTGGGCGCTGTCTGCCTCCTGGTGTTAGGTTCAGTGGTGTGAGGGGGCATTCACACTCCTTTGCCAGAGAGACAGGGATGGGTATCTCATGGGGAGTTGTACAGGCTCGCTTCACTCTGTTCAGCAGCTGGTCAAGTGGCAGGAGGGGAGGGGCAGTGCGAACCTTGTGCAGCAGTGGGCCTGAGCCAAAGATACCATAGCTGTAGTGGCACCATGAGTGCCAGCAGGAAGGGTGGGTGGCATATGGGGCTAGGTAGGGGGAACAAAGAAAAGAGAAGAAAGAGAAAGAAAAAGGAAAAACAGATAGCTGGCAGGTGGGAGTGGGATGGACCTGGGGGGCCAGTGGAAGAGGAATGAGGTGGCGTATAGGGCTAGATGTGAGGGAGAAAGGAAAAGAAAAAAGGGAAAGAAAAAATATCATGGCAGGATTGGTGAGTGGGGGTGATGCGGACCCGGGATGGCAGTGGGACTGTGGCTTTCTAGCCATGGTGGTGTGGCATGGCCTGGATGGAAGAGGTAGACGAGGTGTATGGGGCTAGGTGAGAGGGAGAAAGAATAGAAGAAAGGGGGGAAAAAAAGGAATGGTACGGTGGGAGCCGGCGGGCAGGGGCAGGGCAGACCTGGGTTGGCAGCAACCTGTGGCTCTCCACCCACAGCAGTGCAGTGTGGCCCATGGAAGGGGCTTTTTAAGAGATAGAAGGAAAGGAAGAATTGGGAAAAAATGGCATGGCAGGAGCTGGCGGGTGTGGGCATGGGGGACCTGGGTCAGCAGTGGTCCAGTAGCTATCTATCCACGGTGGTGCAGCGAGGCCTGGCAGGAAGGGGTAGAGGTGGCGTACAGGGCTAGGTGGGAGGGAGAAAGAAAAGGAAGAAAGAGAAAGAGAGAAACAAAACCGAAACAAAAACCAAAAAATGGCATGGCAGGAGCCGGTGGATGGGGGTGGGGCAGACCTGGGATGATGGTGGGCCAGTAGCTCTCTAACCCAGTGGTGTGGCGGCCCATTGGGAGCGATGGGGTGGTGTATGGGGCTAGGTGGGAGAGAGAAAGAAAAGGAAGTAAGGTTTAAAAAAAAAAAAAGGAAAAAATAGTGTGACAGGAGCTGGTGGGTAGGGGCAGGGCAGACCT
Source organism: Dugong dugon (assembly GCA_030035585.1). Taxonomy (NCBI): domain Eukaryota; kingdom Metazoa; phylum Chordata; class Mammalia; order Sirenia; family Dugongidae; genus Dugong; species Dugong dugon. The sequence continues at coordinate 12,521,791 of CM057472.1, read as the reverse complement.
GGGGTGATGGCAGGCCAGTAGCTCTCTAGCTGAGAGGCGCAGTGTGACCCGTCAGGAAGGGCTGGGAGTGGCGTATGGGCCTAGGTGGGAGGGAGTGAAAAAAGGGAAGAAAGGGAGAAAAAATAGTGTGACAGGAGCTGATGGGTGGGGTGGGGCAGACCTGGAGTGACTGCAGGCCAGTAGCTCTCTAGCCAAGCGGCATAGCATGGCCCATCAGGAAGGGATGGCTGGGGTGGCGTACAGGGTAGAAGGTTGAGGGGTGGGAAAGTGTGTTTCTGTGGTTACCAGGTGCTCTGTCACCTCTTGGGAGCTCCGTGGAGTTGCCTTCCTGTACTCCCTGTCTGGGTTCGTTTCTGGTTGTGCTCCAGGATGGCGAAGCTGTGCCATGTTAGTTGGCAGGGAACCTCCACTCCGTATCTCTCCTCATTGTCTGTTTTTGTGCAGTTTCTTCTTCTATTTGGTGTTTGATCTAGTTCTTTATCCCTTCATTTGATGCTTAGGGTTCCAGGATTGACTTTTGTATCTGTTTCACTTAGTTTTTCAGGTCTTTGCTGCAGAGGGACGGCATGATGTGTTTGTCTAGGACACTATGTTGGCTCTGCTTCCCCAAACGATAGTTTAGCTCAACTAGGAAAGAATGTCTGCCTTAAGCATTGTGCTCTTTTAAGATCTATCTATATGGGATCAAATTGACAACAGCAACTTGAAAGATTAGATAGGAACCTTAAGGGGAAGTGAGTTTATGTTAATGGGGGAGGAACAACTTGGAAAAGGAGGGTGAGAATGGTTGTACAACTTGAAGAATGTAATCAGTGTCGCTGAATTGTATATGTAGAAATTGTTGAACTGGTGTATGTTCTGTTGTGTATATTCTCAACAACAACAAAAAGGAAATAAATTATATTAAGGAAAGGAAAAGCATGTGAGTATTGCTGCCTATAGAGTACTCCAGTGGTACTAGTAATTTAGACATGTGTAAGGTCTTTCATATTATCAGGTGAGCCACAGTTATTTAAAGGAGAGTAATTCTGAAACCTCAGCGCCTAAGTTGAGGGAACCTCATAGATCATAAATATAGAGTAGCTCCTGCATTGACATTGATGGATTATTCTTGAACATTTGGTCAGTGGAGAAAACCTTTTAGGTGTACTTACTTTGGGTGCTTTAAGTAAGTGTTGACATGAATGAACTGTGCTTTTAAGGCTTGAGGGTGGGGGCATATGAAAAAAGGAGGCTCTGTCCAGAGACCTGAGAATATAACATATCTGGAGGGCTTTGGATTTCAGCTCTACATAAAAAGAATTAATATGTGTAAAAAGTTATTGTATGTGTGTTTAGTATGATGTAGATGTTGTAGTCATATAGGTAATTTTTTATTAGAGATGCTTGGTTTATTATTTTTAATAACAGAACAAAAGTGCATATGTGAAGTGGAAAGTTGATCTCTGCCTCATCCCTGACCTCCAGTCTCCCAGCTTGCCCTGTCAGAGGTAACTGCCATTACTAGTTTCTAGTGTATTTAGAAGGGGCAATTTAAAAGATATATTCCTGTTGTTTATCACAGTGCCAGACATATAGTGGGTGTAAGTCAAGCTGTATGTCAAGTTCCATTTTCATACTTCCTGATGGTAGGGTAGAGATGAGATTTGAGTATGTGGAGAGGGACTGCCTTCAGAAGGAGCAGCCTATCTGGATCTTACAGGTATTCCACATTCTATATATTATCTGTTCCTGGAAACACATATAAACATCAAATGTGTTAATATCAAACATTGGATCATATGCTTTAACGGAAGTTTAGAGTGCTAAAAGCTACTAAAAACCCTGATCTTTACCTTACTTTTAAAAGAACGATCTTTGATGACCTCTAGTTACAATTTAAAAAAATTATTTATACATTTTTTATTTTGATTTTTCACAGTTGGGCACATAGTTGACTGGTTTATGCCCATTGACGTTGTGCATTAGTCTTTTTCAATACTCTAAAGGCCTTCGTCTCTGCCTCAGTTGTCCTCATTTTATGATACCATGCTGTTTATCACTATTATCTGCTCTCCTTTTGCTTCCTTCCTCTGTTTTACTCCTTATCTCATCTAGCCAATGGTCACTCAGGAAAAAAAAAAAAGTTTGGGGAGGGATTGAATTAGTGAATAAAAAAATGTAAACTTTTGAGACTATAGAGGCTGGTGATCATGGACGTAGGTAGGGATATTCTGAAATTGAGAGGATAATTCTAGGTCCAGGTTTCCCAAACTTATTGATCTTGGAACATCTTAAAATATAAAAATGTATTAAAGAACATGTGAGATATAATTTGTGCTTGGATTAAAATACAGCAGAACTTTTTGCAGAGGAGTTAGTTGCTGTAAGAAACTGTCAGAATTTTATTCTTTTGCTTTTTTTCTTTTATAATAGGGTCTCAATCCCATAAGTAAAAACTTATTATTAAGAACAAAAAGAATTAAAAAATTGCAAGATAAAACAAAAATATCTTTAATGATAGATTTTTTGGTTGAAAAGACAACACGAAAACAATGTTAAACACGAGAACAACGTTTTCCAGTTTTACCGTCTATCTGCTGTTTGCTTTTACGAACCATGTTCCTCAGCCTCATCCTCCCGGTAGGTGTTGTATCAGATCTGTTTATTTTGTTGGGAGTTTTTTTGTTGCAGCATAAATGCATTTCCGAAAGATTTTTGTAACAAAGGGAAGAACAGGACCGCAGACTTGCAATAATCTGCTGCTCTTCAGACAGATCTAAAAATTACAGACGTTTCATATGGGACAGCTCACCTTCCAGTTTTTTAGAAACCAAGTGCTGTGATTATTTTCACACTTAAGGGTTCTGCCTTTTTGCTTGCTTGAGTCTTGTATGGATTATGAACTAGCTATAGATCTGTGGGGAACAACTAAATGTGGTATGAATGTTTAATATATAATAAATTAAATGTCGCAAATATGTGTTGGAATAAAATGGCAGGATTCATAATACAGACCCACATTTATTGGATTGGTGATACATGTTCAGTGTAACTGGTAGTAAATACTCTGAGTAAATGACTGATCAGACTTTCTTGGCATTGCCAGGTATTGTGCTATTATGCACCATTTGTTTTTTTCCTTCACTTTTAAAAAATAACCTTTTTTTCCTTAAACTCAAGTATAACATATATAGGAGAAATACAGATAGTAAGTATACAGCTACATGAGGTATCACAACAGTAAACACATCCATGTAACCCCCACCCATGCCAAGAAATAAAATATTACCAGCACTCCAGAAGCCTTCCTCATGACTTAGCTGCCCCATGCTACCTTCTTTCTTCCACCCAGAGGTAATCACTACCTGAATTTATACCACCACAGATTACTCTTACCCATTTTGAATTATTTTTGTATGTAATCTTTTGTGCCTGACTTTTTTCACAACATAATGTTAGCCCAATTTATCCGTGTTGTTGTGTATAGCAGTAGTTCATTTTGGTTACTGTGTGGTAGTCCGTTGTATAAATATACCACAATTTCTAAATCCACTTTATTTTATATGGACTTTTAGGATGTTTTCAGTTTAGGGATATTACAAAATAATGCCTTTCTTATACATGATTTTGTTGTTCATACATGTGTATTTCTGTTGGATATATATCTAGGAGTAGAATTTTTAGGTCATGCAGTGTACTTATATTCAGCTTTAATAACTAACACCAAATAGCTTTCCAAAATGGCTGTACAATTTTTGTTCTTTCCGGCAGTGTATGCAGACTGCACCACATCCTCACCAAGACATGTTGTATGTCTTTTTAATTTTAGCTCTTCTGGTAGGTGTGTGATAGTATCTTATTTTGGTTTCTATTTTTAATTCTCTGATGCCTAATGAAGTTGAACATCTTTTCATATGTTTATTGGCATTTTTTAATATCTTTTTTAATGAAGTGCCAGTTCTGGTGCCTATTTTTCTTCTTTAAAATAGCTTTATTGAGATATAATTCACATACCAATTCACCTCTTTAAAGTATATAATTCAGTTGTTTTTAGTATATTCATAGAGTTGTGCATCCACCACTATCATCAGATTTTAGAACATTTTAGTCACCCCAGAAAGAAACCCTGTACCCCTGTAGCCGTCACCCCCAAGCCTTCTACCTGCCACTTCCCCTAGTCCTAGGCAACCACTAATCTATTTTCTGTCTCCATAGATTTGCCTGTTCTGGAGATTTCAGATAAATGGCATCATACAGTATGTGGTCCTTTGTACTGTTCTTAAGGTTCATTCATATTTTAGCATCTCTCAATACTTAATTCCTTTTTTATTCTCAAGTAGTATTCCATTGTGTGGATGTAGCACATTTTGTTTATGCATTCATCAGTTGATAGGCGTTTGGGTTCTGCCTACTTTTTAGCTATTACGAATAATGCTGCTATAAACATTCTTGTATGAGATTTTGTAGGAGCATGTTTTTCTCTTGGGTTGTGTATCACTTTTAAAGGCAGATTTGCATACAGTAACAAAAATTCTATAACCGTGTTTAGTGTTTTTCTTAGACGTATTTTAAAAATAAATCTAAAAATAAATATTGCTAACATCTTTTACTGTCGTCAAATATACATTTTTGTGGAATACCAGTGTTCCAGGGAACACAATTCAAGAAAGATGTCTAAGTGGCCATGATCTTCAACGTAATGTGATGTATGGAGAAGACGGGAGTGAGCCCGGAAGCAGAGAGTGATAAGTGTTACATCTTCCATGCTCTTTTCACAGATTTTTCAATTTAGATTTCAGAGTTGAAGGAACTGTTGTCATTAGTATATGTTAGTATCTCTTCCTGGAAGGGGATATAGGACAGATTAGGGTTTTATAAGAGTTCGGTAGATCCAAGAAACAGCCTTTTAAAACAATTAGGATATAGCTGTATCAATTCTAGAATCTTTCTGTGAAGTATTCAGAACTCTTCATCTTTTAAAATTGGGATAACTATGTAGCATTTGTTTCGGATGGGCACTTCCTGTAATGCATCAGAGCATGAATTAGCAGGCCAGATACAAAAGACATTATATGGTAGTTGCAATGAAGGCTTTATCCATAACGTGTTATCTGTTTTGCAATGAAAACAGTTCACTAAAACTTAATTAGCAGTGTATACCGAGCAATTTTTACTCAGAAGCATCTTATAAATGTACTCTGATTATAAATTATAAATACTATTTTATACCATTGAATAAGATTAAAAACTAAGTTAATCCCAAAGAAAAAGCTTCAGTTCCGTAAGTAACCAAACATACAAGGAGATAAAGAAGTAACATGGTGATTAGGGAAAAATAAAAAAGAATAAATAAAAAGAAATTGTATACTCTATTGATCTATCTTTAGCACCTGTTTTCTAAGTTATGTTAAAAGACAAAATTCTTTCAGCTTAAGTTGACATCAAAGTGAGAGTTCATTTCCATTCTCATGATGCAAAACCAGAATGCATTAATTCTCTACACAGTAATAGAGCATTAACTTTTAAGTTGCTGTTCCCATATGGTAAAGGATTGGGTGTTTTTCTGCTAATAAAGATGATTAAAATGAAAGACAAGGGGCCGATTACATTTTGCCAGTGGCCAAATGTGTTCACTGCATGACGTGTGTTAAATCTTGAACTCTCTCATTCAGTGTGGTAGAATTATCCTTGGTAACGATGTGTCCTTGCTGCATATTAAACGTAATTGGACCGCTAGTGTGCAATCAGAATTGTAATCGTGAGTAATACGCTCACACATGCCAGGTTCTGAATAGCATCTTCTAGGGTTGGGATTCTTAGAGTTGGAATCCTTTTCAGATGAGTTTTACACTGAAATGGATTTTATGCCCAAATTTTCTGTTTCGAAATATATGTTTCATCTAAAAGTTTTCACTGACATTTTCCTGCCAAACCTTATTCTGCGAACTGGATTCCCTTCTCCCTCAAATTCTCTTACCGGCACCAACAGTGGCAGTTTTACTGGTATAGGAACAATGCATTTATGAAACACTGTTCAGGTAAATAGAATAATGAAAAATAATACTTGAAACCTATTTTGAAGAGATGCTGGATTTTAGAGGGTTAAGTGTTAAGTGAGCATACTAAACACATAAACAGATGATCGTTTTCCATTCCCACTTGGCCCATGGTGTATGGTGTGCTCGGTTCTGCGTAGTTTGCTATCTGCCAGCTCTCTCATGGCCTAGAGCATTAGGACCGCAGGACAAATGTTTCCAATAGGCCTTTATAGGTAGCTCTGTCAAGCAGAATCAGTAAGTAAAGCAGCAAAAACAGAGAAATAGACTGCCGTAGTTTATATATCCCGCTAGGATTCTACTCCAGAAATTTTTATTTTAAATCTTTGTAAAGTGAAAAGAATAAGAGCTTTCTGCCTCCAGAACACCTTATCGGAACAAATTCAGTAAGAACTCTGTCATAGTAGGGATTTGGCCAGCTTTCCACCAGGACCCTTTCCTCTCCTGCCCCCACCATACCAACCCTGCACCAAAGACCAGCCTTCTTTGCGTCCTGCCGCAGTGAGGAAAAGCACAGCCTTCCCCAGTCTTCTCACAGTTGAGGTGGTTCGGATGTCATATGGACTTGACTCCTCTGTTGCAAGTTCTTCCGTTTAGAGGGATTTTATTTGGACAAAATGAATGGAATGTCTTAAGTATGACACGTGTACTTATGAACGATGCAAGTGTTCAAATGTCAGTTGATTATGGGAAAATGTGTTTGGAATAGAAATAATACTCTAAATGGTGGTTAGATTTCCAGGTTAGTCCACAGAAACCAGTTAGGATGTCCCTGCAAAGAGTAGTTTTGTCGTCTAGGATCCTAGGTCCCTGAATCACAAAGTCTTCTGGGCCCAAGACATTCTGTAGCTTAAGTCCTTGTATCACCCAGGCTCCAGTGAGTGAAGTGGGTGGAGACTCCTGGGCACATTCCTCTCTTGCTCACTGATTCCTCGCCACCATGTTCTCTCTCCTGCGTCTCTGCTCCTCCCACCATCCACACCTAGCTCTTAAATGGATAAGAGATTTGCTGGGAACAGTCAGCCCACAGGCTGATAGAATCAGAGGTCAAGTGTGCCTTATTTATTTATTTACAAGTTTCTTTTCCATAAGGGTTTTACCTGAAAAATGAAGAAATATTTATAAAAATAATATCTACTTTATGGACTTCCCTCAAGTTACAAAACTCTTGTTCTAACGCAGAAGCTATGCTTTAAAAACACAAAAGCAGGAGGAGGAGAAGGAAAGAGAAGAGAAGCCCTGCTAATGAAGTGTGAAGTACACTGGTCTGGGAATCAGGACAGCCAATTCTTAATTCTGACCTCCTGCTCCACATTGGGATCTTGTGCAAACCCTTTAACCCCACACGTAAGAGGTAGGGGTAAGGGGGGACAGTCTCAAGGACTCTTCTAATTCCAAAACACTGCGATCATAGGTACTTGTTGTAGTCGGCACTTCCTAGACTTGTGAGACTTGTGAAATGTCAGTGCAGTGTCTGGTGATGGCCAGTGATGCTTGAGCAGGATGAAAAATAAGGGCTTCAAGTCCCCTTCACTTTCAGCAAGCAAGGTTGTGTCATCTCCATATTGCAGGTGGTTAATGAGTCTTCCTCTAATCCTGATGCCATGTTCTTCTTCATATAGTCCAGCTTCTCAGATTATTTGCTCAGACTTCAGTATGGATTATGCCTCAACATAAAAAAAAGCAAAACTCCTCACAACTGGACCAGTAAGCAACATCATGATAAATGGAGAAGAGATTGAAGTTGTCAAGGATTTTATTTTACTCGGATCCACAATCAGTGCCCGAGGAAGCTACAGTCAAGAAACCAAACAACACATTGCATTAGGCAAATCTGCTGCAAAAGACCCCTTTAAAGTGTTAAAAAGCAAAACATGTCACTTTAAGGACTAAGGTGTGCCTGACCCAAGCCATGGTGTTTTCAGTCTCCTCAGATGCATGCAAAAGCTGGGCAATGAATAAGGAAGACTGAAGAAGGATTGGTGCCTTTGAATTATGGTGTTGGTGAAGAATATTGAATATACCGAGGCCTGCCAGAAGAACAAACAAATCTGTCTTGGAAGAAGTACAGCCAGAATGCTCGTTAGAAGCAAGGCTGGGGAGACCTCATCTCACGTACTTTGGACATGTTATCAGGAGGGACCAGTCCCTGGAGAAGGACATCATGCTTGGTAGAGTAGAGGAGCAGTGAAAAAGAGGAAGACCCTCAATGAGATGGACTGACACAGTGGCTGCAGCAATGGGCTCAAGCATAACAGCAGTTGTGAGAATGATGCAGGACTGGGCGATGTTTTGTTCTGTTCTACGTAGGGTCACTAATGAGTCGGCGCCGACTCAACGGCACCTAACAACAACAGCAACAACTGAGAAGAGAAAGTCCCTGGGTGGTGCAAATGGTTAATGTGCTTGGCTGCTAACCAAAAGGTTGGAGGTTTGAGTTCATCCAGAGATGACTCGGAAGAAAGGCCTGATGATCTACTTCTGAAAAGTCAGTCATTGAAAACCCTGTGGAGCACAGTTCTACTCTGACATTCATGGGATTGTCAGGAGTTGGAATCGACTTAATGGAAATTGTGTTTTGATTTTTTACTCAGAGGAGAGAGACCTTGGAGAGCAGAGATTGTAGTTGTGACAGTGGAACCTCATGACCTGGGTTCTAATTCCACTTTTGCTACTGATTAATAATGAGACTTTGGCCTTTTAAGCTCTTTGAGACTGTTTTTTTTCTGTAAAATATCGACGGTTGCATTAGGTGGCTTCTAGATTTATCCTCCAGCTCACAGATTCTACTGATATATCTAAAAACATAGGCATTGAATGGCAGTCCTAACATGTACATGATTTAGTCTCCTTTGCTTAGCTCCCAGTGGAAAGGAAATGGCTGCAGAGGAACAGACAAAAGAAAGTATTGAATGCCTACTGTAGTAGACACAGATAAGTTCTAGGGGACTTTCATAGTCATACAATAGTAGCTGACACTATAGTTTCTAACTTTTAGGAGTTCCATATTTCCATTCCATTTACAATCAAGGAAAAGAGCTTCAGGCAAAGATAAAATTATCTGCTATCCAGTAATGCAGTCTGATCCCTCTAGTGTAGTTTGTTTGGAAATGTAATGCTTCTTTGTCTCCAGAGTTGGTTTTTACAGTTAAATTCTATAATATCTTGCTTATTAATGGAACTCTTGGAAAGGTGTTTTAAGTAGCAAAATACTTATTCTAGTTTATGGCTCGTTGTGGTCAGTGAAAATGTTTGGCTGTGTGTTCACCACTGTATACAGGCTGTGTTTAGAGATAGCTGTTTCTCAGTCCCAGAGTGAGCAGTTTGTATTTGTAGAATATTGAGAGCTCCATAGAAGTAAATCTGTTCGGTGCTCGTGTGTAAATTCAACAGAAAGATCAAATGAGGAAAAGTTTCAAAGCTGGCTGCACAAGGGTGGCAGGGTAGTCTCCACTTTCGGTGGCTGGAGAGCACCCACCTTATGCTTCTTGGAGCTGGGTTTTCTAACTCTGTCTGGATTTGGAACACATTGTTTGCCCTCCTTTTATGAAGAAGACAGAATTTGCCCAGTCGTATTCCAAATCTACCCACTCCTAACTTAAATTCATCAGAGTAATTTTTATGAACTCAGGTATCCTCCCATACTTATCACCCCCTCCAGACTCTTCCTTCACCCCTAGGGCTCCATTTTTTACAGGTACCAGCTCTGTCCCACAAATGATAGATTTTTAAAGAAATTTTTTGGCTTATTCATTGTGGAGATGTATATATTTTCATACTTATATGATCCCCATAGAGACTATAGTAATTAACTATGCTATACATGTGCAGAGTCTCCATAATTTGGCCTCTTCTGTAATTTATGCTAATTTCTCATGAATATGCTTATAAAAATAATTAGTAAATGGTTTGTGAGTATCTAAGAGAAGAAACTACCATGGACTTGCCAATACCAAGTTGTGTCAGACTAATCTCACTTCTTCTTTTGAAAGGTTTATTAGATTGATAAGCAGAGTTTAGCCAAAGCCTCAACAGAACATTTATCCCATCTCATAATATTTTTCATGGTCACATGGAGAAATATGGACTAATTGCTAATATAGTTAAGTGGATTAGTACTAATGGGAATTAGTACTAATGGAAATTTTCTGCTACCATGCCTCTAGGGTTCTCTTTTTAGAACGTCTTGATCAACTATTTTTTATCAGTTCTATAGAAGGCATGTTTTATTGATTTGTTTGAATGACATAGTGTGGGAAGGGATAATGAATACATCTGATGACCTAAGGAGATATAGAAAAGTTCACTATGGACAAGAACAACAGGCTTAATTTAATGATAGCATTAAATAGAGGTAAGACTAAAGCCTTGTACTTGAGGAAATAAAAAACCCTGTACAAATGAGCCCAGAATGTGAGAGACTTGGTTTAAGTGTAGCAGGTGGGAAAATGATGTATAGGTTTAATAAATGGTGAGTACAGTGTTTATCAGTATTGTTTTGTGGTTAACAAAAAAGCTACTGTGGTCTTAGGTAGGCTGTGTTACCAGAACTCTAATAACCAGGACAGAGAAAGTGAGACTCCTTCCTACTCTACAGCATTCAAATTACAAGGAGAATTCAGCTTTGACTACAGGGTGTCCTTGAGGAGGATACTAGGATTGTTTAGAGCTTAGAAACTGTATCAAGTAAGGAAGAATCGAAGGAACCACAATGATATAATTCCTTTGGAAAGTTCTACAATTTTGCTTTTTAAATTCATGTTTCTTTTTTTTTTTTCTCGTCAGTTTTGTTTTGCTATATGATAGGAATCTAACTTTCCCACGTGCATAGCTAGTTAGCAACTTTTCTTAAATAGTCCATTTCCCCCTCTGATTCGGAGTACCACCACTGTCCAATAATAAGTTTCTGTATATGTACTGGGCTGACTCTGGATTTTCTATTCTGTTTCATTGGTCCATTCATCTGCCCCTGGGACGTTTTTGTTGTTGTTAGGTGCCGTTGAGTTGGTTCTGACTCATAGCGACCCTGTGTACAACATAACAAAACACTGCCTGGGCCTGTGCCGTCCTCACAATCGTTGCAATGCTTGAGCCCATTGTTGCAGCCACTGTGTTAATCTGTCTTGTTGAGGGTCTTCCTCTTTTTCTCTGACCCTCTACCAAGCATGATGTCCTTCTTTAGGGGCTGATCCCTCCTGATAACAGGTCCGAAGTATGTGAGACGTAGTTTCACCATCCTTGCTTCGAAGGAGCATTCTGGCTGTACTTCTGCCAAGACAGATTTGTTTGTTCTTCTGGCAGTCCATGGTATATTTAATATTCTTTGCCAACACTGCAATTCAAAGGCGTCAATTCTTCTTCAGTCTTCCTTATTCATTGTCCAGCTTTCACATGCATATGAGGCGATTGAAAACACTGTGGCTTGGATTAGGTGCACCTTAGTCTTCAAGGTGGTATCTGTTCTTCAACACTTTTAAAGAGGTCTTTTGCAGCATATTTGCCCAGTGCAATGTGTCTTTCAATTTCTTGACTGCTGCTTCCAATGAGCGTCGATTGTGGATCCAAGTAAAATGATATTATCCCTGGGATAATATCACAGTATTTTAGTTATTTTATTTAAAGTTATGTTGGCTATTCCTGGTCCTTTATTCCTTCATGTGAATTTTCGAATTAGCTTGTCAAGTTCCATAAAAATTCCCTATAGGATTTTTACTGGAATTGTGTTGGTTTTTATAGTATGCTTTCAGTAGAATTGATATGATTATTCCATCAAGTGTTCCTATTTATGAACATGGTATATTTCTCCATTTATTTAGCTCTTCTCTTAGTCCTTTAATATACTATAAAAATGGCATGGGGGCAATGTCTGACCTCCTCTAACTTCATGAGGGGGAAGGAGAATCAAAATCAACAGCCCAAGGCTGATTCCTAGAAGGCAGAGGCCAGACATGTCTCCTCTCTCTGCCATCTGTACCACCTCTGACACCAACAGTCCCTCCCACAGCACTCTCTACTTGTCTGCTGGGTTCAAAAATCCATTGCAGTGACCACATGGAACTCACAGACAATACTCACTCACGATTATGGGGTTTATTAGGGAAGTTAACGGGTTACAATTCAGACTCAGGTACACTCAAGGATACAGTTCTTCCATCAGGACAGCCTCTTCCCACCTGTGCTGGCAGACACGCCTCTCCCTGGCCCTCAGTCTCTGCCCAAAGGCACTACTCAACTTTCTTGCTCCGTGGGCCTGGAAACCCACTGGGCAGTCTCCTCCGGATCTCTGTTTTCTTTGTGGTGGTGGGCTCTTCTCTTTCCTGCCTCTGTGGTGGCTCATTTCAAACCCAGCAGGATGACAAAACTGACCAATCCCTTTGGTGGGCCACAATTACCCAATCACACAGTCCCACCCAGTCACCTGGGTGGGAGTTACAAGACCATGGCTAGAAAGGCCGCATAATAGTAATCAATCACACCGCATATAGTTTTATAATTTCTCTGGCAGCATCTTCCACGTATTTTATTGAGCTTATTTCCAGTTACCCTTTAGTGTTTACTGCTTTTGTAGTGGCTTTGTTTTAAATTACATTTTTAATTGATTATCACTGGCATATAAAAACGCTGTCAATTGTTTTGTAAATTGATCTTGTAGCAGCATCCTTGCTCCATTTTCTTTATTAGTTTTAATAGTTTGCAAATTCTCTTGGATTTTTTATGAAAATAATGATGGCATGCAAGTAGTGATAGTTTTAATGTTTTTTTTTTAATTCTTACACCTTTTTTTTTTTTTTTTAATTACATTATTGTTCTGGCTGGGACCTCCAAAACAATGTTGACTATAGTGGTGATAGTGAACGTTTTTATCCTAGTCTTGATTTTAAAGAGATTGTTTCAAATGTTTTACCATAAAGTATGATATTTGCTCTAGGATTTTGGAAAATATTCTTTATCAGGTTAAGAGAGTTTCCTTCTATTCCAAATTTGTGAAAAAATTGTTTCATTTTGTTTTTATCATTAATGGTAGTTGAATTCTCTAAAATGACTCATCTATTGAGATGGTTGTGTGTGTGTGTGTGTGTGTGTGTGTGTGTGTGTGTGTTTCCTTTAATCTGATATTATGGTGAATTACATTGATTTTTTAATGTTGAGCAAACTTTCTGTTCTTTGGGATAAACCCTATTTGGTCATTTAGGGAACTGCTAGGTTCAAAGTGCTAAATTGTACAACATTCTTCAAAGAGATGGAAAAACTAATCATTAACTTTATATGGAAAGGGAGGAAGCCCCGAATAAGTAAAGCTCTACTGAAGAAGAAGAATAAAGTTGGAGGACTCACACTACCTGACCTCAGAACCTACTATACAGCTACAGTAGTCAAAACAGCCTGGTACTGGTACAATGACAGATACATTGACCAACGGAACAGAATTGAGAATCCAGATGTAAATCCATCCACGTACGGTCACCTGATCTTCGACAAGGGCCCAAAGTCCATCAATGGGGAAAAGATAGTCTTTTTAACAAATGGCGCTGGCAAAACTGGATATCCATCTGCAAAAAAATGAAACAGGACCCATACCTCACGCCATATACAAAAGCTAATTCAAAATGGATCAAAGACCTAAATATAAAGCCAAAAACTATAAAGTTCACAGAAGAAAAAATAGGACCAATGCTAGAGGCCTTAATACGCGGCATTAACAGAATACAGATCATAACCATCAACACACAAACCCCAGAAGATAAGCTAGATAACTGGGATCTTCTAAAAATCAAACACCTATGCTCTTCAAAAGACTTCACCAAAAGAGTCAAAAGAGAACCTACAGACTGGGAAAAAATTTTTGGACAGTTCAAGTCAAACAAAGGTCTAATCTCCATAATCTACAAGAAAATCCAACACCTCTACAACAAAAAGACAAATAATCCTATTAAAAAATGGGCAAAGGAAATGAACAGGCACTTCACCAAAGAAGAATTCAAATGGCCAACAGACACATGAGGAAATGCTCATGATCACTAGCCATTAGAGAAATGGAAATTAAAACCACAATGAGATACCATCTCACCCCGGCATTACTGGCACGAATCAAAAACACTGGAAATAGCAAATGTTGGAGGGGCTGCGGGGAGATCGGAACTCTTATGCACTGCTGTTGGGAATGCAAAATGATACAACCATTTTGGAAAACGATATGGCGCTTCCTTAGAAAGGTAGAAATAGACATTCCGTACAATCCAGCAATCCCACTCCTAGGAATATATCCTAGAGAAATAAGAGTTGTCACTCGAATAGACATATGCACACCTATGTTCATGGCAGCATTGTTCACAATAGCAAAATGATGGAAACAACCTAGATGCCCATCAACAGATGAATGGATAAACAAACTATGGTACATACACACAATGGAGTACTATGCAACGAGAAAGAACAACAATGAATCTGTGAAGCATCTCATAACATGAATGAAACTGGAGGACATTATGCTGAGTGAAATAAGTCAATCACAAAAGGACGAATATTGTATGAGACCTCTACTGTAAAAACCCATGAAAAAGTTCACACAGAAAAAGTAACAACCTTTGTTGGTTACCAGGGATGGGAGGGGTGGGGGGGGAAATACTAAATAGGCAATAGATAAGTGGTATCTTGGGTGAAGGGTGAGACAGTACACAATACAGGGGAAACCAGCACAACTTGTACAAGGAAAGGTTATGAAAGCTCCACAGACACATCCAAACTCCCTGAGGGACTGAAATGCTGGGTGGAGGGCTGCGGGGACCATGGTCTCGAGGAACATCTAGCTCAATTGGCATAACACAGTTTATAAAGACAGTGTTCTACATTCTACCTTGGTGAGTAGTGTCTGGGGTCTTAAAAGCCTGTGAGCGGCCATCTAAGATACTCCACTGGTCTCATCCCTTCCGGAGCAAGGGAGAATGAAGAGAACAGGAAACAAGGGAAAGATTAGTCCAAAGGACTAATGGACCACAGCTACCAAGGCCTCCACAGGACTGAGTCCAGTACAGCTAGATGGTGCCCGTCTACCACCGCGGACTGCCCTGACCGGGATCACAACAGAGGGTCCTGGACAGAGCTGGAGAAGGATGTAGAACAAAATTCTAACTCACAAAAAAAAGACCAGATTTACTGGCCTAATGGAGACTGGAGAAACCCCGAGAGTATGGCCCCCAGACGCCCTTTTAGCTCAGTGGTGAAGTCACTTCCGAGGTTCACCGTTCAGCCTGGGAGTGGACAGCCCCATAAAACCAAATGGGACTAATGAGGGACAGCAGTCCAGGGACAAGGACTAGAAGGCAGAAGGGGACAGGAAAGCTCGTGATAGGGAACCCAAGGTTGAGTAAGGATAGTGTAGATGTGTTGTGAGGTTGTTAACCATCGTCATAGGGCAACATGTGTACTAACTGTTCAATGAGAAACTATTTTGTTCTATAAACCTTCATCTAAAGTGAGAATAGCAGCACAATTGGAAGAGCGTAGTCGATGTCAATGAACTGTACATGTAGAAATTTTTGAAATGGTGTATCTTTGGCTATGTATATTTTCACAAAAAAAAAAAGTCGAGAAGGGAGAGGGTTGACATGTTGTGGGGTTGTTAACCAGTGTCATAAAACAATATGTGTACTGCTGTTTCATGAGAAACTATTTGTTCTGTAAACCTTCACCTGAAGTACAATTAAAAAAAAAAGTGCTAAATTGTAAAAATACTGAATACGTATGCATGAATGAGAATGACTTTAATTTTCTTGTGCTATCATTGACTGGTTTATTATCAAGATCTTTATTTAAGCAGTTGGCTAAGAATTAAGGAGCCCTGGTGGCACAGTGGTTGAGAACTTGGCTGCTAACCAAAAGGTTGGCGGTTCAAATCCACCAGCTGCTCCTTGAAAACCCTATGGAGCAGTTCTACTCTGTTCGGTAGTGTTGCTGTGAGTTGGAATCAAGTCGATGGCAATGGGTTTGGTTTTTGTTTGGGTGGTGCAGTGGTTAAGTGCTCAGCTGCTAACCAAAAGGTCAGTGATTCAAACCCACCAGCTGCTCTGTGGGAGAAAGATGTGGCAGTCTGCTTCTGTAAAGATTTACAGCCTTGGAAACCCTATGGGGCAGTTTCTACTTTGTCCTACCAGGTCGCTATGAGTTGGAATTGACTTGACAGCAAAGGGTTTTTTTTTTTTTTAGCTTAGAATTGTAGGAGCTGGCAAGATAAAATATATGTGGGTATACACACACACACACACACACACACACACACACACACATTTATTTGAAGAAATTGGCTTACAATTATAAGCCATAATATAATACTATTATTATAGCTATAATAGTATTATGCTGTATATAGTCTGTATATAGTCGTATATCCTACTGGTTCTGTTTCTCTGGAAAGCTCTGACTGATGCAGTGTGCAATTTAATGGTTTTTTTTTTTTTTTTTTTTTTTTGTGTCTTGGTAGGGTTGTACAACCAGCACCGCAATCTAATTTTATAATATTTCTACCCCTCGAAAGAAACCCATACACATTAGCAGTCACTCCTCATTTCCCACACTTCCCTACCTCCCAGGCCTAGGCAACCAGTGGATTATACTTTCTGCCTCTATAGATTTGCCTATTCTGCACATTTCATAATAATGAAATCATACTGTATGTGGTCTTTTGTGGCTGGCTTCTTTCACTTAGCATAATGTTTTTAACATTTATCCATACTGCCACATTTCTTTTAATCACAAAAAATTAACTACATTTGCCAATATGTTTTCTCTGTTTGAGGGACTACAAGCATTTCTTGTTTCCTTCTCTGTGTTCTTCTTTCTGAAGTACATCTTACAATATAACAGTTTTTTTTAGAGGGACTCTGTGAATAGAAAACTCTCCATAGTGGTAGGTCTTAAAATGTCTCTATTTTGCCCTAATTCTTTTTTTTTCTTTTAAATTTTTTATTGTACTTTAGATGAAGGTTTACAGAACACATAGTTTCTCATTAAACGGTTAGTACACATATTGTTTTATGACAATGGTTAACAACCCCATAACAGGTCAACACTATCCCTTCTCAACCTTGGGTTCCCTATTACCAGCTTTCCTGTCCCCTCCTGCCTTCTAGTCCTTGTCCCTGGACTGTTGTGCCCGTTTAGTCTCGTTTTGTTTTATGGGCCTGTCTAATCTGTAGCTGAATGGTGAACCTCGGGAGTGACTTCATTACTGAGCTAAAAGGGTGTCCAGGGGCGATACTCTCGGGGTTTCTCCAGTCTCTATCAGACCAGTAAGTCTGGTCTTTTTTGTGAGTTAAAATTTTGTTCTACATTTTTCTCCAGCTCTGTCCGGGACCCTCTGTTGTGATCCCAGTCAGAGCAATCAGTGGTGGTAGCCAGGCACCATCTAGCTGTACTGGACTCAGTATGGTGGAGGCCGTGGTAGTTGTGGTCCATTAGTCCTTTGGACTGATCTTTTCCTTGTATCCTGTTCTCTTCATTCTCCCTTGCTCCCAAAGGGATGAGACCAGTGGAGTATCTTAGATGGCTGCTCACAGGCTTTTAAGACCCCAGCCACTACTCACCAAGGTAGAATGTAGAACATTTTCTTTACAAACTGTGTTATGGCAATGGAGCTAGATGTTCCCCAAGACCATGGTCTCCACAGTGCCCTAATTCTTTATAATAACCTGACTGGACATGGAATTCTAGCTTGAGAGTTTTTCTCTTAACATTTTGAGCATAACATTCCATTGTCTTCAAGACATTTATAATTGCTGATGAAGTAAGTGTCAGCTGTAAGTCTAATTGTTGTCTTTTGGTAGATAATCTTTCTTTCTGGCAGCTTGATGATTTTCTCTTTATCCTTGATGTTGTTCACTTTCCCTGCATGTCTAGATGTGGACTGGTTTGTGTGTACCCTGACTGTTACTGAGACCGAACTCGAATGTCAGCATTTTAGGGCTGTTTTTCCTTCCTTTTATCTCTCTTGAGGATCTGAAACATTTATTTTAAAGTTATTTTGAGATCGGTCTATTATTTTCACCTTGTCTTGAGTGAATTCATCTCCCAGTACTTGATTTTGTTGGTGATTGTGATGTTCACTTTTTAATTTATGTTGGAATTTTGGTTTGGGAGCTTAACTTGAGTGAGAGTTGTTATCGGTCTCATGTTATTCTACCCTGTCTAGTAGTTCGGTGGTTGTATCCAACTAGTTCTTCCAGGTAACTCCGGATTCCTGATCCACCATGATAGTGGTGATAGTGCTTATGCAGCCACTTAGCTAGGAGAGGACGGGCTTGGATCCGGCTCCTCCTGCCTATTTTGGTTTATAGGTTCATGGAAGCTATTTTTTTCAGCCTCGTTTCTGGAGTCCTGCCCCATTCCCTGGTTTTAAACAGTGAGCTGGCTCCAGTCCCCTGCCTTAAGTGAGGCGCTTTTTAATTCTCATTAACCTACAGAGGCTGAACTCCTGGCCCTCTTTGCTTGCTTCCAGACCTGGAGCCCAGTTGGCTTCATTCACTGCTTTGTGTTTCTGTTCCATTTATCGTTCTTGGAAATATTGTCGTTAATTGCACATTATAATAGAATTCATAGAATTTATTATAATAGTCTTGGGTATGGGCTAGCTCAGCATGTGTTTCAACCTCCTTCTAGTATGCCTTCCTGTACTACAGGGACTGGAAAGTATAAACCACGTTTCATCGGCTCCCTTACATCTACTGTTCCTGATGTGGTTCACATTCCACTGATCATATGTACTTCCATGAGACCTGAATTCAGAACTGAGTTCAGTGGGAAGAGAGTGGTAGTACACATGACATCCGTTTTGCTGGTGCAGATCTTGGCAGAAGAGGTATTGCTTGGAGTCTGCAGCAGTTTCTGATACTCAAGTTGCAGCCCTAGGCTGTGTTCTCCAGAGCCAACAATTCTGGCAGTAGCTTCCCCATTGCTGACTGAAGCTAACTCAGTGTGTCTTAGAGCCAACAATTGCGTCGGAGGTGCCTAGTTCCTGGACTGCGACTAAGGTGGTGTGATCTATAGCCAGCAGTTGGCATGGCAGCTTCCTGTTTCCTTAGCTCTCTGATGGTGGCAGAGATGGCAGTTCCCTTGGCAGGCCAGTTTTGTATGGTTTCCGAAATTCATTCTTTAAGATTTAGCATAAAGACTGCTTCTCCTGTGCCCTCCCAATTATTTTGTTAGCACCTGTATTAACTCTCATTTTGCTAAAATACTAGAGAGGTTTCTTTTACCTGTGACTGAAGCTAGGCTGATACAGCAGCTATGTGGTTTTTTTTTTTTCTTTTCGCATTTTATCTATCATGCTCTGTGAGTGGTGCAGGAGTGGGGCTGGGCGGGAGGTTGGACTTGGGAGTGTGAACTCAGAGGGCCACCTTAATCAGAAGTCTCTTCTGCTTTGTTTTTTCAATTTCAAATAATTACTTTTAGGCCCTCAACCACTGCTGATTTGTATAGTTGCTTGAACCATAACACCGTAAAACTAAGACGTAATGGCACCTGTTATCCTGTAAGGAAAAAGAGAACATTATGTATTTAACATTCCCATGCAAACTGTCTGGCCTAAGGAAATTTAGAAGACTAACACATTGTTCTAACACTGGAAGGTAATGAAGGTTTTGCTCTTTGAAGCTTATAATGAACTGAGATGAGCCAATGTAAAAAAAGTCAACTAGCTACAAATAAATCTTCTTCTCCCTCTTCTTTCTACTTTAATTTTTTTGACATAGTCAATTTGCTAGTTCTGCACCTAGAAAAATAAAGCTCTTTCCTAGACTTCAAAGAATGAAAATAAGTATTCATTCTAACCATCTTTCTGAAAGCATTTTTGGATTTCTGACATTCGGTTTTTGTTAAAATGTTATTTGCATATGATGAGAAATATTTTATTTCATCATTTACCTGCCGTGACTTTTACCTATATTAGAATAATATTTAAAATAATAGTGTGCATACAGTTTAGGAATGAAACAGAAATAATCCTGAAACTTTTATGCCTCATCTACAAACTTGCCTCATGGTCCCCTTTCATTTGCAATTATTTAAAAAATTATGCCACAGTCACAACACAGAGAAATGCTTATGGTACAGTGAAATTTAAAACAATTAGGCAGTGAAAATGTGCCTACATTATCATTACAACTTCAAAAAATTATTTATGGAGAGGAATAAGGAGTGGAAAGAAATATGAAAAACATTAGAAAGAGTTGATGCTTTCTTAGAGTCAGTAAAACCACTTGGGCTCGTTTTGGTTCATGTTAGGCTTGTTTTGACTCCCAGTTTCTGGAATCTGCCTTCCCTCTCCTCCATTTGTGAAAACTCGAAAAACATTGCTCCCTCATCTTCTGGCACCACTGGAGGTTTTTGTAAGTTGTTAAAAATTGTTGAGAGTGGTTGTGTGAAGAACACATTTGTACATTTTTTCAGTACTCTGAGATGTCGTTTTTTTGAGGACGCAAGCTCATTTAGCCATCATCATCCCTTTCCTGGGATTGCAGTAACCTCCTAACTGGTCTGCCTGCTTTTATGCGTTTTCTTCAATAGCCTCTTTTCCACACAGTAGCCAGAGTAAGGCTTTCACAGTATGAGTCAGGTCATGTGTCTCCTCTACTCTAACACTCCAAAGGTTTTTCCATCTCACTCACTATTTAAAGGCCTGTGGGGCCCTCCATGTTTTGGCTTTGGTCCACTTTTCCAACCGCATTTTCTGTCCCTCTTGCCCTTGTTCCCTCCATTCCAGCCAAAGGAGCCCTCTTAATGTTTCTCAGACTTAGGCATCCTGCCTAAAATTTTGCTGGAGATAGTTCAAAAGCGGTTGTAGCAGTACATCGACAAGGAACTGCCAGAAATTTAAGCTGGATTCAGAAGAGGACACGGTCGGTATGAGGGACGTAATTGCTGATGTCAGATGGATCCTGGCTGAAAGCAGAAATACCAGAAAGATGTTTATTACCTTTGTTTTATTGACTATGCAAAGGCATTCAACTGTGTGGATCATAACAAATTATGGGTAACATTGCAAAGAATGAGGATTCCAGAACACTTAATTGTGCTCATGAGGAACCTGTACTTAGACCAAGAGGCAGTCGTTCAAACAGAACAGAGGGATACTGTGTGGTTTAAAGTCTGGAAAGGTGTGCGCCAGGGTTGTATCCTTTCACTATACTTATTCAATCTGTATGCTGAGCAAATAATCTGAGAAGCTAAACTGTGTGAAGAACACGGCATCAGGATTGGAAGGAGACTCATTAACAACATGCGATATGCAGATGACACAACCTTGCTTGCTGAAAATGAAGAGGACTTGAAGCACTCACTGATGAAGATCAAAGACTACAGCCTTCAGTATGGATTACACCTCAACATCAAGAAAACAAAAATCCTCACAACTGGACCAGTAAGCAACACTGTGATAAACAGAGAAAAGATTGAAGTTGTCAAGGATTTCATTTTACTCAGATCCACAATCAATGTCCATGGAAGCTGCAGTCAAGAAATCAAACAACGCATTGCATTGGGCAAATCTGCTGCAAAAGACCTCTTTAAAGTGTTAAAAAGCAAACATGTCACTTTAAGGACTAAGGTGTGCCTGACCCAAGCCATGACGTTTTCAGTCTCCTCACATGCATGTGAAAGCTGGGCCATGAATAAGGAAGACTGAAGAATTGATGCTTTTGGGTTGTGGTGTTGGCAGAGGATATTGACTCTACCATAGACTGCCAGAAGAACAAACAAATCTGTCTTGCAAGAAGTACAGCCAGAACGCTTCTTAGAGGCAAGGATGGCGAGACTTCGTCTCACATACTTTGGACATGTTATTAGGAGGGACCCGTCCCTGGAGAAGGGCATCATGCTTGGTAGAGTAGAGGGTCAATGAAAGAGAGGAAGACTCTCAACAAGATGGAATGATGCAGTGGCTACAACAATAGGTTCAAGCATAACAACTATTGTGAGGATGGCGCAGGACCGGGCAGTGTTTCGTTCTGTTGTATATAGGGTCTCTATGAGTTGGAATCGACTCGACAGCACCTACCAACAACAAGAAGCCATCTTGCCAACCAACTCAGGGCGTTTGCATTTGCTGTTGCTTTAGCTTGCAGGGCCTTTCCCCCATGACATGACTTGCTCCTTCATTTCATTCAAGTCTGCTTAAATGCCTTCTCAGAAAAGCCTTCACTGATTACTTAAAATACCACCGCTCGATCCTTTTACCCTGCTTTATTTTCCTTTAAAATATTATCACCCTCTAACATTATATTCTATTTTCAATCATTCATTCATTTCCTGTCTACCCTACTAAAATATAAGTTCCATGAAAGCAAAGATTTTGTCTGCTTTGTTCACCGTTATATGCCCAGTGTCTGAAATAGAACCTGGGACATACGACAAGGTGATCAATGAATGAATGAGTTTACTTAAGTGGTTCCTTACTATGTATGGGCATTATTTCTTTCATTTAGTTCATTTCTTTCTAACCAAGGTGTTTCCATTTAAATTTTAGTCTGGATAGAGAGAAATAAAACAGGAACTAAGTGCTTCTTTTTTCTCTGCCTCATGCAGTGGGCCTCTCTGTCCCTAATTCTCCCTCCTCTGTGTGTCTAAGAAGAACCCTTATTATTGGCTTCCGTATTTTTCATGAACTTTAACTCATTTTGGGTCTCCACCTTCCAGACAATCTTCTTAAAAGTATACGCTAGCCTTTTGTGTATTTCCTGTTGGCCATGTGATTTTTTGTTCCATCTTTGGAACACATCCTTTTACAGTTAGACCTTCAACATCCTCAGAGAGTTTCTTGACTATCCACATTGACTTAGAGATCTCTCCCTTTTTTTTCTTCGGCTTTTAGTGATCTTGTAGTTAAAATGTTGATATTTTTTAGCCTTCTAGGACCTTTTTTTTTTTTTTTTTAAACAATATCTGGCCATTGGCTTGTATTTTTCTCTGAACGTTTTGTAATCTGTTTTCTTAAACTTCAATATGTATGTCTGATATGACCAGTGCTCCCTTTTTGTGTATGTGTGATTAGATACTTGGATTTTATATAGGCTTCTTCTTCCAACATTCTTACCGTTTCTGCATTACTGACTTTCTGTTTAGCAGCTCTCTTGTTCTTTTTATTTTCATTGTTAATTCCTCTAAAATTTTTTTTTGTTTATGAAGTAGTTTTAAAGATTTCTCATGGAGTCAGTTAAGAATTACTTTTTGATATGCATTTGAATCAAAGTGGGTAGCACCATCTTGGCAATACAATAAGGGATAGAAAGTTTATGAATAGCAACTGAGGGGTTAAAAAGCATTTGACCAGGTAGCTTTTTTTTTTTTTATTTTAAATAATATTTTGTTGTGTTTTGGTGAAGGTTTACAAGCAGTTTAGGTTCCCATTCAACAATTTCTACACAAGTTCAGTGATGTTGGTTACATTCTTTACAATGTGTGAACGTTCTCATTGTTTTCGTTCTGGCTTTTCCTTTTTCATTAATCTAGCTTCCCTGCCCCCTTATGTTCTCATCTTTATTTTAGAGTAATTATTGACTGTTTCATCTCATGTAGGCAATTTTTGAACAGATAGCTTTTTTGTAATTTTTTTATTGTACTTCAGGTGAAGGCTTACAGAACAAATAGTTTCTCATGAAACAAGTACACATGTTGTTTTATGACATTGGTTAACAACCCCACAACATGTCAACCCTCTAACTTCTCAAACTCTTTTTTTTTTTTTGGTGAAAATACACATAACCAAAGATACACCATTTCACAAATGTCTACATGCACAGTTCAGTGACATTGACTACGCTCTTTGAATTGTGCTGTTATTCTCACTTAAGATGAAGGCTTACAGAACAAAATAGTTTCTCATTTAACAGTTACTACAAATGTTGCCCTATGACAATGGTTACCAATCTCACAACACATCAACAATATCCTTACTCAACCTTGGGTTCCCTATCACCAGCTTCCTTGTCCCCTTCTGCCTTCTGGCCCTTGTCACTGGACTCCTGTACCTCGTTAGTCTCATTTGGTTTTACGGAGCTGTCCACTCCCAGGCTGAACAGTGAACCTCAGAGGTAGCTTCACCACTGAGCTAAAAGGGTGTCTGGGGGCCATACTCTTGAGGTTTCTCCAGTCTCCTTTAGGCCAGTAAATCTGGTCGTTTTTTTTGTGAGTTAGAATTATGCTCTGTATCCTTCTCCAGCTCTGTCCAGAACCCTCTGTTGTGATCCTGGTCAGAGCAGTAAGTGGTGGTAGCCGGGCACCACCTAGCTGCACTGGACTCAGTCCTGTGGAGGCCTTGGTAGCTGTGGTCCATTAGTCCTTTGGACTAATCTTTTCCTTGTATCCTGTTCTCTTCATTCTCCCTTGCTCCGGAAGGGATGAGACCAGTGAAGTATCTTAGATGGCTGCTCACAGGCTTTTAAGACCCCAGACGCTACTCACCAAGGTAGAATGTAGAGCATTGTCTTTATAAGCTGTGTCATGCCAATTGAGATAGATGTTCCCCAAGACCATGGTCCCCGCAGCCCTCCGCCCAGCAATTGAGTCCCTCAGGGAGTTTGGATGTGTCTATGGGGCTTCCATGACCTTTCCTTGCACAAGTTGTGCTCGTTTCTCCTGTATTGTGTACTGTCTCACCCTTCACCCAAGATACCACTTATCTATTGTCTGTTTAGTATTTCCCCCCCACCCCTCCCATCCCTGGTAACCAACAAAGATTGTTACATTTTGTGTGTGAACTTTTTCATGGGTTTTTACAATAGATGTTTCATACAATATTTGTCCTTTGTGAATGACTTATTTCACTCAGCATAATGTCCTCCAGTTTCATCCATGTTATGAGATGCTTCACAGATTCATTGTTGTTCCTTCTCGTTGCATAGTACTCCATTGTGTGTATGTACCATAGTTTGTTTATCCATTCATCTGTTGATGGGCATCTAGGTTGTTTTCATCGTTTTGCTATTGTGAACAATGCTGCCATGAACATAGGTGTGCATATGTCTATTCGAGTGACGACTCTTATTTCTCTAGGATATATTCCTAGGAGTGGGATTGCTGGATCAAATGGTATGTCTATTTCTAGCTTTCTGAGGAAGCACCATATCATTTTCCAAAATGGTGTGTATCATTTTGCATTCCCACTAGCAGTGCATAAGTGTTCCGATCTCCCCGCAGCCCCTGCAACATTTGTTATTTCCAGTGTTTTTGACTCGTGCCAGTAATGCCAGGGTGAGATGATATCTCATTGTGGTTTTAATTTGCATTTCTCTAATGGCTAGTGATCGCGAGCATTTCCTCATGTGTCTGTTGGCCATTTGAATGTCTTCTTTGGTGAAGTGCCTGTTCATTTCCTTTGCCCATTTTTTAATAGGATTATTTGTCTTTTTGTTGTAGAGGTGTTGGATTTTCTTGTAGATTATGGAGATTAGACCTTGTACTGACTTGTACTGTCCAAAAATTTTTTCCCAGTCTGTAGGTTCTCTTTTGACTCTTTTGGTGAAGTCTTTTGAAGAGCATAGGTGTTTGATTTTTAGAAGATCCCAGTTATCTACCTTATCTATTGGGGTTTGTGCATTGATGGTTATGGTTTGTATCCTGTTAATGCCATATATTAAGGCCTGAAGTGTTGGTCCTATTTTTTCTTCTATAAACTTTATAGTTTTAGACTTTATATTCAGATCTTTGATCCATTTTGAAGTAGTTTTTGCATACGGCGTGAGGTATGGGTCCTGTTTCATTTTTTTGCAGATGGATATCCAGTTTTGCCAGCACCATTTATTAAAAAGACTGTCTTTTCCCCATTTGATGGACTTTGGGCCCTTGTCGAAGATCAGGTGACCGTAGGTGGATGGATTTACATCTGGTTTCTCAATTCTGTTCCATTGGTCAATGTATCTGTTGTTGTACCAGTACCAGGCTGTTTTGACCACTGTAGCTGTATAGTAGGTTCTGAAGTCAGGTAGTGTGAGTCCTCCAACTTTATTCTTCTTCAGTAGTGCTTTACTTATTCGGGGCTTCTTCCCTTTCCATATAAAGTTAATGATTAGTTTTTCCATTTCTTTGAAGAATGTTGTTGGTATTTGGATCAGGATTGCATTGTATTTGTAAACTGCTTTGGGTAGAATTGACATTTGTACAATGTTGAGTCTGCCTATCCATGAGCATGGTAGGTTTTTCCATTTATGTAGATCCCTTTGGGTTTCTTGTAGTAGTGTTTTGTAGTTTTCTTAGTATAGGTTTTTTACATCCCTGGTCAGATTTATTCCTAAGTATTTTATCTTTTTAGAGGCTATTGAAAATGGTATTGATTTCCTGATTTCCTTTTCACCATTCTCCTTATTGGTGTATAGGAATCCAGCTGATTTTTGAATGTTTATCTTGTTTCCTGCTACTCTGCTGAATCTTTCTATTAGTTCCAGTAGATTTCTCGTGGAGTCTTTAGGGTTTTCTATGTATAGTATCATATCATCTGCAAACAGGGACAGTTTAACTTCTTCATTACCAGTTTAGATGCCCTTTATTTCTTTTTCTTGCCTTATTGCTCTAGCTAGAACTTCCAGCACAGTGTTAAATAGGAGTGGTGATAAAGGGCATCCTTGTCTTGTTCCTGTTTTCAAGGGGAATGTTTTCAGCCTCTCTCCATTAAGAATGATGTTGGCCGTTGGTTTCACATAGATGCCCTTTATTATGTTGAGAAATTTCCCTTCTATACCTATTTTATTGAGAGTTTTTATCAGGAATGGGTGTTGGACTTTGTCAAATGCCTTTTCTGCATCAATTGAGATGATCATATGATTCTTTTCTTTCCTTTTATTTATGTGGTGGATTACGTTGATTGATTTTCTAATGTTGAACCATCCTTGAATACCTGATATGAATCCTACTTGGTCGTGGTGTATTTTTTTGATATGATGCTGAATTCTATTGGCTAGAATTTTGTTGAGAAGTTTTGCATCTATATTCATGAGAGATACTGGTCTGTAATTTTCTTTTTTTGTGACATCTTTTCCTGGTTTTGGTATCAGCGTTATGCTGGCTTCATAGAATGAATTTGGAAGTGTTGCTTCCTTTTCTATGCTCTGAAATAGCTTGAGTAGTACTGGTACAAGCTCTTCTGTAAATGTTTTGTAGAATTCTCCAGTGAAGCCATCTGGGCCAGGGCTTTTTTTGGTTGGGAGTTTTTTTATTACCTTTTCAATCTCTTCTCTTGTTATGGGTCTGTTCAGATTTTCAACATCACTTGGTTGTAGTTTGGGTAGGCTGTGTGTTTCTAGAAATTTATCCATTTCCTCTAGGTTTTCAAATTTGTTGGAGTATAGTTTTTCATAATATTCTGTTATAATCCTTTTTATTTCAGTTGGGTCTGTTGTAGTGTCCCCCGTTTCATTTCTTATTTGGGTTATTTGTGTCCTCTCCTGTTGTTCTTTTGTCAGTCTGGCCAGTGGTTTGACCAGATAGCTTTTTGATTAAGTCTCTGAGATAAAGTTTGGGCTACTATAAGGCTAAAACCTGGCTTTGATTTACCCTTTGGTTAGTAGAGGTCATCTGTGGCAAAGAAAGAAATCCTTATTTATTTATTTTTTGGGGGTAGTGAAATTACTAGAATAGAAATAAGAATTACTTTTCAATGTTAACACTGATTAGTTTATGCCAAGCTAGTTTCTGCTTGATTGAGTCAGGGTTGTAAGTACATCTACAAATCTGTGCCCTGTGCTTTGCAGTTCTAATTTAATGAAAAGTTACACAAGAGAGAAGCTATGTTCTCTCTCTTTTAGTTTTTCCCAGTTGGTCCATACGAGGTAAACCAGGGGCTATCCTGTGACTTACTCAAAGTTTGAAAGAAAAGTGTACCTTCTGAAGTGCTAAACTTGCAAATCTCCAAACTGGCAATATAGTCCCAACCAAAAAAAAAAAAAACAACTCAAATCTGTGGCCGTCGAGTCGATTCCGACTCAAAGCGACCCTATAGGACAGAGTAGAACTGCCCCATAGGGTTTCCAAGGAGCGCCTGGTGGGTTTGAACTGCCGACCTTTTGGTTAGCAGCTGAGTTCTTAACCACTACGCCACCAGGGTTTCCATAGTCCCAACAGATAATAGATATTATGGAAAGATTTCCTCTAGAGTCATTTTCTAGAACAAGGTTCACTTTGCTTAGATTGCACTATACTTATCCTTTTTTTCCTTCAGTTATCCAGAGTCACCAAAGAATAGTTTTCCATTTGTGGTATATAAGCAGGGTGCCTCACTTGAAACTACCCTGGAGTACTGTGACTGAAGTATACTCTTTGGAACAAGAGGTGGAAAGGAATGCAGTCAGGGCCCTCAGGGAGGGATCTAATTTGCATTGCCAGTGTAGGAAAGAAGGCTGTGAAGGTGAAGCAGAACCACCCCAGTCCAACTGGCCAAGTCCTCTGTTCCCTCCAGGGGTGCCCGTCTGTCATGGACCTCATCTTGCGTAGGGGCATAGATGTGGTAATGATTTAAAGGGGAGAGATTGATTCTAGTAAAGGTCCAGCCCAGTTGGAGGTAGGACCAGTGGCTGTGGAAGGGGAGCCTTGCTAATCACCGAGCAAGGTCTGAGCCACCCCAGCATCTTTCAGAGGAAGGGAAGAATTTGTTTGGGTGAGAGTACTGAGTAAGGGATATCTTAGCTACGTTTAGGATGTGAATGCTTCCTTGGCTGACCTCCTCCAGGCTGGTGTTCTCTGGGGAGCACCTGTTATAAAAAGTTTGCTGAGTCATCTGCTTGTTCCTTGCCGGAATTCAAGCATGGGAAGGGTCCTAGTCACTAGTCTGGGGAAATGCTGTAAGTCAGAGCTGCTAGAGTGATCTTTCTGCTGGAAGAATAACAGTGGCTGTGAAAATTGGGGAGGAAAAGGCTCTTCCTTCTCTTCTGTGCTCTGGTCGGGTCTATTTTTGCAGTATGGATTGTTGCAAGGAGCTTTACTCTAAAACCTTATCCTGCGGCATCTCTTGATGCCCTTGGAAATGACTTTAAGCTGTCCTTCCATGTTTGGAGATAACGGGATATTGAAGTGGAAACTGAGTTATAATATCATCTGGGGACTGCAGGGAATCTCTAAGGATGACTTTCACTTTTTGTTTACTTTAAATTAAAAAATGTCTTTGAGGTATAGATGGTAGGGTAAAGACACAATTAGAGGAATTGCCGTCACTCCTCACTGGATTCTTCAGTCACAGGATAAAGTTGTTGCTATAGTTCCATAGCCCTGGGGATAATTTCTGTGATTCCTTTGCTTATTACATTTTTGGGACAATGTTTCTTGTACTTGTAGAGTCTGACTTACAGTAAATCAAAACGGTCAGATTTCAGGTTTCTGAAATTTTATTAAAGTGCACAAAAATTGGGGTTTGACTTTAGATGCAAAATTCTTTTTTACTAGATGGAGTTTTTAATGGCATGGGTTCTATAAGACCACAGTAGTATATAAGATAGGAATTTCTCCGTTTTAGATTGGGGGAAAATAAGAGTATCTTGTACGTTGTTCTAAAACAACTTTGTTTATTAAGGGCTGGTTGGACTAAGGTTAGCCTGTAGTCTCAGTTTTTGTAATATTGTCTCTTTCAAAGTAGAACTTGCTTAAGTTTTTTAATGTAGAAATGGTTTATGCCCAATGATGTTGATTTTATCTGTTTATTAAGAGCTTTAGACCTCCACTAACCTTCTGCTCCTAGTTACTGTCTGGTTAACACTGACTATCTTCTCTAAAAGTAACCCATCATGTACACCCTCTATCCCCACTGATGCTCAGAGACTTCTTACCACACTACTTTGCCAACGTTGCTCTTTTCCTTTTTTCAGCTCCTCCAGCCTCCCTTTCACTACCCTTGTCCAAATCTAAAAAAATTCAATCTTAATTCAGTTTGATTCCTTTCATCCTTTGTTAAAATAAAGAACTGTGTTGGGAGTGGGAGAGGAGGTCCTGGAGATAGTCAGACTGTATGTTGTACATCTATTTCCTTTTAGACTCTTGTTGAGTAATGCTACCACTTTGCCTAACTAAGCAGAAATCTAGGAATACCCTGACCTACTCGATAGTGAATGCCAGTGTCGAAATCCTAGTGATTTATACTTAGTATGTATCTTAATCAACTACATAATCCTGCTTCTTTTTCAATGATGCTTCTTTGTGAAATTTAATTTTTTAACTCTTTAGTGTTAAATAATAGGGGTATAAAAATAGCTGTCTATCGGTGTTGGACTTTTTTTTGGAAAATTGCCCTTTCTTCTCAGAATTGTTGAAATGTGACTGCCGTGGTTCCATCTGTACAAACCAAAACCAAACCCATTGCCGTCAAGTTGATTCATACTCATAGTGACCCTGTAGGACAGAGTAGAACTGCCCCATAGGGTTTCCAAGGAGTGGCTGGTGGATTCAAACTGCCAACCTTTTGGTTAACAGCCAAGCTCTTAACCACTGTAACACCAGGGCTTCTCCATCTGTACAAACCAATAAACCAAACCTATTGCTGGCAAGTTGATTCCAACTCATGGCGACCCTCTAAGACAGGGTATAACTGCCCTATAGGGTTTCCAAGGAGTGGCTGGTGGATTGGAACTGCAGATCTTTTGGTTAGCAGCCAAGCTCTTAACTACTCCGCCACCAGGGCTCCTCCATCTGTACAGTGGGGGCACAATTTTATCTTTTCCCTGCCTTGGCACAGCTGCTGGAGAAATTAAATAATTAAAAATATAAGTAAAAATGGGAGCAGGGTAGAAAAGCCAGGCTTCTCTGACTGCATCCTTCGTACTACTGAGTGTTTGTTCTGCTAGAATGACATTGACATCTGGTGGGTTATTTTTATTCATGGATATTATCAAGGGAAAAGAGAGCCAACAACAATGAAAGTTGAGATTGTTTAATAGTAATCAAAAGGGGAGTGGTGATGGTTAGTAATTTTCAGTTTCTGAAATTAATATTGAAGACTTCAGACTGAGATCTGGGTAAATCTCTCTTAATACCTTCATACTAAAAAACCAAACCAACCCGTTGCTATGGAATTGATTCCAACTCATAGCAACCCTATAGGACAGAGTAGAACTGCCCCATAGGGTTTCCAAGGAGTGGCTGGTAAATTGGAACTGCCAATCTTTTGGTTAGCAGCTGAGCTTTTAGCCACTGTGCCACCAGGTCTCCTCATACCAAAAAAGCATTTATTAAATGATTCTATATGAAATATGTTCTGTTGTATACTATATAGAGAAATTACCGCTCTCCGGATATTTGTGACTTAAAGTGAGCAATCACAGAATGAGCACTCATTAGAATGTACAAACGTCAGAGAGATACATAAAAAAAGTGTTCACAGTGCATGGATGCAGTAGTGTCCAATGACTGGTATGAAGGCAAGTATATTAGTTTTAAGAATCTGGTGGCCCAACTGTTTCCCTCTCTTCTAGTTACTTCGGAAAGTTTCTGTGAAGAAGGTTGACTTCCAAAGTGATGTAAGTGATGGTATGTTGGAGGATTGGTCAGCTGAGTGTGGGAGGGACAATAGTGTGTGAGAGAGCTAAAGGCAAGGGTGGAGTGGTGAGCTTGGTAAAAAGAATGAGGACTAGAGATATCCTGATGAGAGAAGGGTCTGCAAGAGCATGCAAAGAGGTGAGGATTCTTAAACTGTTGTTGACGGAATGTGAAATTTGGATTAAGGAGTTGATTCCTGGTCAATAGGATGGTATGATGTTCTTGCAAAGGCTTACAGAAGGATCAAGTCAGTGTGGAGGGAGGAGAAACTAAGTGTTTTTTGGACTCCTGCATTTTATTAGGAAACCTGTGCTACTCATTTAAACATACCATAATTTCTAGAACTGTGGCATGTAATCTCAGATAACACGGATGAACAGATCACGTAACCTAAAACCAAACCAAACCCGCTACAGTTGAATCGATTCCAACTCATAGTGACCTTATAGGGCAGGATAGAACTGCCTATACGGTTTCCAAGGCTGTAAATAGTTATGGAAGCAGATTGCCATATCTTTCTCCCGTGGAGTGGCTGGTGGGTTCAAACCACCGACCTTTTGATCAGCAGCCGAGTGATTAACCACTGCGTCATCAGGGCTCCAGATCACATACAACCCTCAATTATTTTAAAGACTTACTGTATTAATTTATGCATTTTAGTTTTTTTGTCATGAAATTTGATCTAATTACTGTTGCAAAAGAAGGTTAAGTCAAAATTTGTGGAAAGTAGCACCCATCATGGGGAAATGGCATTATCTCAAACACATAGCCTACATTGCAAAGCTGTCAGTTGAAGCCATACTTCTTGAATCTTTTTTTAAACTCACCAAGCTGGATTGTGCCATTTTAATGTGCTAACATATATCAGAGAAAAGGAGAAAATGATCCTGGTGCTGATTATCACTTGAGAGGGGGTCCAGAGAGGTGAACTTTTAATGAGATTTTGGCGTACTTATGATACATTTGTCCAGCAAAATCATTGAAGTAGCTGACCCTGACGTATATTGGTTTTTTTATACCATCTGATTACAACTCTGACGGAATTTATTCAAGTGAAAGGTAATTTATGGAACTTACAGATAAGACCACTTAAATTTAAAATAGCCGTCTATTGCTTTTAGATACACTCAGGAAAGGCCAAGATGTCCTAGGCTTCACTGTTAATGTTGTGCTTACCCAGAAGTTAGAGGTGGCAGCGTAGCAGAGAGTCAATTCTAAATGACAGTAGACAGGGGACTACTATGTCAAGATTGGTGATGGGTGGTTCGTTTGGTGATCATTGCAACAAAAAATGCCACAAAAGAGATCATTAAAAACAATGGTGGAATTTTGAGATTGATGAGAGAGTGTGACTTTTATTATCTTCGTATCCTCTCCTACTTTTTTCTTGAAAAATAAGAAGAGACCTTTTATTTCATCTGAATGTCAAATCAAAAGTAGTTAGCATGCATCAGACCCCCCTTCTCGCTTCTAATGTCTAAGAATTTAAGGTTCTGAGAAGTTATGGCTGAAGCTTTATCCTCAATTCCAAAGGCCCTGAGGTAAAGTAGGGGAATTTAAAAATCAACTTAACCTCAGCATTTAGAGAGAAACTGGAATAAATCATCAAACACCCACCTTGGTAGAGCATAAGGTACTAGGGTAGTAATCAAAATGACTCTGAAAATCGGTCATGTCAGATCCATTCCTGTTCTTCTGTGATAGAATGAAAGACCCACAGACAAGGATGAAATAGTAAGTTCCTTTTTCTGTCTTTCAGTAAGCTTTTGATTCTGACTCATGTGACATTCTCATTGACAAACTAGGAAAGCACCTTTTCTCATGAACTTAGCTTCACAGAAAAAAGGATACAATACAAAGAAAAACATTTTTTCCAACTTTCAATACAAGGAAGCTTTATTTACATCTTTCCAAATTAATTGACCTTCTTTGTCACTAGATGTGTTTTTAACTGTTGTGTTGAATTCTGTCTTATTAGTATATCATATTTTTCGTAACAGTGCTCCTACTGGGTGATGATTTCTAGTTTTTCGTATTCTGAATAGTACATCTAAGAACATCTATATAGAGATTATTCTTTTCCTTCGCCCCTCCTTTCCTCCCTCCCTTCTTTCCTCTTTTGGGTACTGAATATTTCCTTACATTTCTTATATTGCCTGATGGAATTACTGCGGCAAAAGATATGAACAATTTTATAGTTCTTGTTACATATTCCTGATGGTTTTGCAGAAAGATTGAATCAATTAATAATGTCACTAAGTAGAAGTACAGCCCAGTCTATATCAGATTTATGATTTGTGGTTTGTTAAAGCTATTTTAATTAGCATTTCTTTAATTGTTGACTGTGTATTTTCTCATCTGATCCTTTTCCATTTGTATTTTCTTTTTCAAAATTAAGCATGGTCTCTAGGTCCCTTCAAGGAACCAGGTGGCACAGTGGTTAAGCACGTGGCTGCTAACCAAGAGATCGGTAATTTGAACCTACCAGCCACTCCATGAGAGAAAGATGCAGCAGTCTGCTTCCATAAACATTAATCACCTTGGAAATCCTATGAGTCAGTTCTATTCTGTCCTACAGGGTCGCTATGAGTCAGAATTGACTCGACGACAATGGGTGGGGTGTACGTCCTATGATCGTTAAGGTTGTGTGTCGTCTTGGCTGGACCATTATTCTCAGTGGTTTGATAGTTATGGTGTTCTTTGGCAGTCATATGATGATGTGATCACTTCCATGATGAGATTTAATATAATGTGATCACCTCCATGATGGGATCTGCTATGAGTAGCCAATTCACTGAAAGAGAGTTTCCTTGGGGGTGTGGCCTACATTGAATAAAAGTGGACTTTCTGGCAAGGCTTGTGGGCTTTTGCTCACTCTGGATCCTGTAGCTGGCTCCTGTTTGTTTGACCTCAGGTTCTTGGCACTTGAGCTAGCAGCTTATCTTGCTTGCCCATCTTGGTATTTCTCAGTTTGCGCAGCCTGAGAGCAAGAGCCCTGCTGTCTGACCTGCCAATCTTGGGTTCTCCAGCCCCTGTGGCTGTGTGAATCAGGAGAAGCCCCCAGCATGACCCACGGACTGGGGGCATTCCAGCCTCTACAACCATGTGAGCCATAAATCTCTCTCTCTCTCTATTTATATGCTTTGCTGGTTTTTCTTCTCTAGAGAACCCAGCCTAAGACAGGTGCCTTCATGATCTGGCCCCTCTGTGCCTGTCCAGACTTGTATCCTGGCATTCCCTGACAGATCTTCTGTGCTCTAGCCAAACTGAACTACCTGTACATCTCTGGGACCATGCTCTCTATTGCTGCTATGCATTTGTGCATTCTATTTCCTTTAAATATCCTCCCCTCGTCTTTGCTTGGTCACTTCCTCTGAGAAGCTCACTCATTCATTCAGTAAATATTTACTTTTACTACCTACTGTGTGCTATGCGGAGCTCTGGTGGCACAGTGGTTAAGAGCTCATCTGCTAACCAAAAAGTCAGCACTTTGAATCCACCAGCCACTCCTTGGAAACCCTGTGGGGCAGTTCTATTCTGTCCTGTAGGGTTGCCGTGAGTTGGAATCAACTCGATGGCAGTGGGTTTGGTTTGATTTTTGTGTGCTGTGTACTGTTCAAGATGCTAGAGACAGTAATGAATAAAATAGACAAGAATCCCTGTCCTCAGGAAGCTTTACATTCTGGTAAAATCCAGGACTGGATTAGGTACCTTTGTCTTCTCACAGTGCCTTATTCTTTTTTTTTTAAATACAGTTTGAAGGAGACAAATTGGTCTCTGTGACTCTAACTTTTCTGTCTTGAGAACATGTTCTCATATCCTTCCCAGGAGACGGCACAACTGCTAATGAGGAAACTACTTTCCCTCTCACCCACAATCAAAACCTGCTCTCTTGAAAGGAGCTGAAACTTATTAACAGAAAGTAAAAGTGAGAGCTTAAAGTAGTATTTCTCCCAGAGATATTTCATTCCAAAAGGTAGAAGAACCTCAAACTCAGGGAGATTTAAGCATCAAATTGCCAAAATCAAATTTAAATTTTGGAGCGATCTGTACTTTTCAGTAGTGTTAAAACTGGAAAAAAGAAAAAGCACCCTAAATAGTAACGGTTGGGTTATGCTGGGTAGTTACTGTAAGTCTTGAAGTCAGTGGCTTTCAGTTTTTAACATAATGACTGATTTCATGAGAAACCTTGAGCCCATTCACACTGCGTAATTATTCCAGGTTGTCAGCTGGGGAGAAAAATATTGTTTATTTCCTTTTCTTGGGTCTTGGAAAGATTGGTGAGCCATCTTGGAGAAAAAGTGCCATATAAATCTAATAAATGGTAAATCAGTGATACTAATTTAAAAACTATCCTTAGAGGACAGACTCTATACAAAGCTCTCTGTTACACTATTGTGAATCCCACTGAGGGAGGTAGTTGAGTCTGAGTTTATGACTGACACCTCTGTCTAGTTTTTGAAGATTTCCTCCTTGGGGCTTGAGTTTGAATTGAAGTTTGAATGAGAGAAGTAAATAATAAGTTGAGATAAGAATATTCAGTGCAGTGAAAAAGGTTGAGTTGAGTAAGAATTGAAGAAAGGATAAATTCATGGTAAAGTTGAGTGAAGAGGGGCAAAAAAATTACTGAATATAGAGACAGATGACTGCAGAAATGGCAAATGAAGAGCCCATGATAAAATAATCCAGGTTAATTAAACAAAGTTGGCCCTGTAGTGGTCAGAGGAGACCATCAACATGTTCTGGATTTTTAGGAGACCAGAAAGGCCCCCCCTTTTGCCTTAAAGTATATTTTCCGTTTACTACTGAAGGCTGAAGACTCTTTTAAAGATGTCTTTGGCCTGGTGCAATGCAGATATGCCTGGAAGGGAAAATGCCTTCTTCTCCTTATAAAGTAACTTGGTCTACTATGAGATATGGCCTATGGTAGGCCCTGCCCTGGAACTCGGTACTAATATGGAGTTACCTGGGGGCTAGTAAAGAAGTTTAAATACAGAAGCTTCCGTAATTGTTTTTTAAATTTCCTCCTCATAGTTTCATTCTAAATCAGGTGAAGAATTACTAGAATATATGAACCTTCCTAACTGCCGCCCTAGCGTCCTTCATTAATCTTTGAGGTATTTGTCCCTGTAAAGAACAGTGGCAAAAAATGAAATGGAATCCAGATTAATTGACTAATTTTTATTCCTTCCTCTAATTCTTCAAAGTAAATCTTTAAAGCTGTTTGTGTGTTTGAGAGAGTGGGAAGATTTATAAGTGAATGAAAGCTGCTGCTATATTTAAAAATTCCTTTCAATTTTAATATTTGGGACATATGTATTTTGGGCAGGGAAAGAAGTAACACACAGCTCCTGGAACCCCTGATTATACTCATACCACCATCCTTCTATCTTAGTCTTCTAGTGCTGCTGTAACAGAAATACCACAAGTGGATGGTTTTAACAAACAGAAATTTATTTCTTCACAGTAAAGTAGCCTGAAAGTCCAAATTCAGAGCATCAGCTCCAGGGGAAGGCTTTCTCTCTTTGTCGGCCTTCTCATCAATCTTCCCCTGGACTAGGAGGTTCTCCACGCAGGGACCCCAGATCCAAAGGACACGTTCTGCTCCCGGCACTGCTTTCTTGGTGATATGAGGTCCCCTTGTCTCTCTGCTCTCTTCTGTCTTTGTATCTAAAGAGATTGCCTCAAGACACAACTGCCGCCCATCCTCCCTCATCAACATCATAGAGGCAGGATTTACAACATATAGGAAAATCACACAATACCGGGAATCATGGCCCAGCCAAACTGATACATGCGTTTTTAGGGGGACATAATTCAATCCATGATGCCTTCCAACTCTCCTTACCACAGTCTTAATGGATACTGAGGCCTTGGTGACATAGTGGTTAAGAGCTCGGCTGCTAAGCAAAATGTCGGCAGTTCAAATCCACCAGCCACTCCTTGGAAACCCTATGGAGCAGTTCTACTCCGTCCTATAGGGTCGCTGTGAGTCGGAACAGACTTGATGGCACCTAACAACAACAAGGCCCTGGTGGACCATCTCTGCAGAGTTGCATTCAGAGAAGCACAGTCTATCACCCGGAAGGAATTTAGAAGGAACCAGAAAGAATTTAAAAGTCTGGACTTGTTCCTCTCAAAGAATGTTAAAAAAATATATAAGTTATAACCCATAACAATGCATTTCACAATCTCCTTTATTCTTCTTTCCAATTCTTTCAACCTAGGGCTACTTGAAAACCCCCCTCTCTCTGAAAACTTGAGCTGTTTCTGGTATCCTAGCCTGTTTTTGTTTGGTTGGTTGGTTCTCCTCTGCCCTTACGCAACTCTTTAGTAAATGGACAGACTTAGTCTTTCTGGCTTATATTCTTTTTTTCTCTCTATTCCTTGCTCATGACTCAGATTCTGTACGACAAAGGGGAGTCCAGAAACTGACAGAGCAAGCAGGAATGCTTCTCTCTTCCCTCTCACTCCTCCAGCCCTGCCTTTCTCTGCGCATTCTCCTGATTCTGAATCATAAAAAGCCCTGGGAAATTGGACAGTCCAAAAAAAGTTGGGTGGGGGAGCAAGTTGAGTGGGTGAAGACAAAATACATTTTAACTGTCTCCTTCTTTCCCCAGGATGGGAGCATTCACACTTAAATAACTCTTGTCGTGGTTACATAAGGTTGCTTTGAGGATCCAAGAATTCTGTTTCATGGGCCCAAGCGGGAAGGGTGCAGACAGAAGAGCACTGTAACCAGCAGCTGGGCACACAGAGCCATAAAGGAGATAGTGCTGACTGCTCTTCTTCTCTCCCAGCCCTAATCAGTTGCATGCAGCTGGCTCCTTTTTTAACCCTTTAGCTGGGTCATGAAAGTATATTTTTCTGGGAACATCACGTCTGGCTGGCATATTCAGATGGCTTTGTGAGAATTTTAAAAGATGCTCTTCCCAACTTGTACAAGGCAAGGTCATGGAAGCTCCATAGACACATCCAAACTCCCTGAGGGACTGAATTGCTGGGCAGAGGGCTGTGGGGACCATGGTCTCGGGGAACATCTAGCTCAATTGGCATAACATAGTTTATAAAGAAAATGTTCTACATTCTACCTTGATGAGTAGCATCTGGGGTCTTAAAAGCCTGTTGAGCAGCCATCTAAGATACTCCACTGGTCTCACTCCTTGGGGAGCAAGGGAGAATGAAGAAAACAAGATACAAGGGAAAGATTAGTCCAAAGGACCATAGCTACCACAGCCTCCACCAGACTGACTCCAGTACAACTAGATGGTGCCTGGCTACCACCACTGACTGCTCTGACAGGGATTGCAACAGAGGGTCCTGGACAGAGATGGAGAAAAATGTAGAACAAAATTCTAACTCACAAAAAAAGACTAGACTTACTGGCCTGACAGAGACTGCAGAAACCCCAAGAGTATGGCCCCGGACACCCTTTTAGCTCAGTAATGAAGTCACTCCCGAGGTTCACCATTCAGCCAAAGATTAGACAGGCCCATAAAACAAATGGGGCACAACAGCCCAGGTATAAGGACTAGAAGGCAGGAGGGGACAGGAAAACTGGTAATGGGGAACCTAAGGTTGAGAAGGGAGAGTGTTGACATGTCATGGGGTTGTTAACCAATGTCATAAAACAATATGTGTACTGACTGTTTAATGAGAAACTATCTGTTCTGTAAACCTTCATCTAAAGTACAGTAAAACAAATCTTAAAAAAAAGGTGCTCTTCCAATGGCTGTTACTGCCCCTCAGTCAAGGTGTAGGCTCTGCCAAAGAAATATATCCTGAACCATTCTTCCATCTCCCCTAATCAATCATCTTTCCTCCTGTTTGTTATCCCCACCATGTCCTCTGGTCAGCACAAGTGCTGAGCCTCTGTCATACTGAGGCAAGGCTGGTGGTCAAAAAGGGGTGATGAGATAGGATCTGAATTATCAACAATAGCTTGAACCCCAACGCTCACGTTACCGAAACCTGTTGCTGTCGAGTTGATTCTGACTCATAGCAACCCTGTAGGACAGAGTAGAACTACCCTGCAGGGTTTCCAAGGAGCAGCTCATGAATTCGAACTGCCGATCTTTTGGTTAGCAGCCTGAGCTCTTGACCACTGCACTACCAGGGTTCCAGTGCTCACGTTGTTGTTGTTAGGTGCCGCTGAGTCCGTTCTGACTCATAGTGACCCTATTTACAACAAAACGAAACACTGTCTGGTCCTGCGCCATCCTTACAATTGTTGCTATGATTGAGCCCATTGTTGCAGCCACTGCGTCGATCCATCTTGTTGGGATCTTCCTCTTCTTCGCTGACCCTCTACTTTACTAAGCATGATGTCCTTCTCCAGGGACTGATCCCTCCTGACAACATGTCCAAATTATGTGAGACGTAGTCTCGCCATCCTTGCTTCTAAGGAGCATTCTGAGTGTACTTCTTCCAAGACAGAGTCGTTAGTTCTCTTGTCACTCCATGGTATATTCAGTATTCTTCAGCAACACCGCTGTTCAAAGGCACCAAGTCTTCTTCGCTCTTCCTTACTCATCGTCCAGCTTTCGCGTGCATATGAGACGATTGAAAACACCGTGGTTTGGGTCAGGGGCACCTTAGTCTTCAAGGAGACCTCTCTGCTTTTGAACACTTTAAAGAGGTCTTTTGCAGCAGATTTGCCCAATGCAATGCATCATTTTGTTTCTTGACTGCTGCTTCTGTGGGTGTCGATTGTGGATCCAAATAAAATGAATGCTCACATGAAATTAAAATGCGCACATTAGCTGCTTATTATCTACTTACTAGCATAAGCCAGAGAAGGAAAGAACCTGTCTGGCTGTATCCAGAGCACCTTTTTCATCCTTATCACTGCCCCAGAACCTCCACCTGTCTGCTCCGTATTCAACTGACTCTAAGTTGGGAGCTCCCTGAAACCAACCACCTACCTTCAGAGCAGTTTTTTCCCTACGAGTGTTTAGAACTCAGGAGTCTCTGGTGGTGCAAATGGTTAGGTGCTCGTCTACTCACTAAAAGATTGGTGGTTTGAACCCGTCCAGAGGTACCTTGGAGAGAAGGCCTGGTGGTCTGCTTCTGACAGGTCACAGCCAGGAAAACTATATGGAGTGCAGTTCTACTCTGAAGCACATGGGGTCACCATGAGTTGGAATTGACTTGATGGCAACTGATCGGTTTTTTTTTTTAGCTTGGTTTAGAACTCAGATTATTTCTCTGATCTGATTCCACTTGCTTTCTATCCTTTGA
Source organism: Dugong dugon (assembly GCA_030035585.1). NCBI lineage: Eukaryota > Metazoa > Chordata > Mammalia > Sirenia > Dugongidae > Dugong > Dugong dugon. Next base: position 12,481,019 of record CM057472.1, on the reverse strand, counting down.
GAAATCCTCCAAATCTGTGATCTGCTTTATAACACTCTTTTTCCCTTTTCTGCAATTCTGAATTTCTTCTTTTAAAGTATTTTCTTTCATTTCATTAGATTTAGGAAGGAGTTTAGATATATGTATGCAGTCTATTAGATCAATTTAGTCTTAGTTTATTTTTTTTGATATCACCTTTCTATGTGTGATTGGGAGCCTTGGTGGCACACTGGTTAAGAGCTCGGCTGCTAACCAAAAGATGGGGAGTTCTAATCCACCAGCTGCTCCTTGGAAACCCTATGGGGCAGTTCTAGGGTCACTATGAGTCAGAAGTGACTCGATGGCAATGGGTTTGGTTTTTTTTTTTGGTATGTGTGATTGACTCAAAATGTTATTAAATATCAGAACATTATAGTTTTCTTTACTAGAAATAAACACATCTCCAGCTCAAGTATATTAGAAAGTATAGAATATGTTAAGATGATTTTGCCAGTCAATCCGAGATTTAAAAGAATAAAATGTAATGTGACAGAAATGTCTTGACTACTGTTTTCAGGGAGATGAACGCTGACATTGATAACAAAATTTATTACTGGCTTAGATTACACATGACACGTGGATAGTTTTGATAGATCTGTTTATGAGAAAATACATTGCATTGGTATAATTTGATTTATGTTACAATATTCTGTTTTCTGCTTTATTTTCTTTATGTCATTACACAAGCGTTTTTCACAGTTGCTGAGCAGAATCCAAACAAATCCTACAGGCCAAATCCAGGCTAGAACATGTTTTGTTTGGTCCTTGTAATAGCCCACTCTTTTTTTTTTTTTTAATTTAATTAATTGCCAGTCTGTGAAAGTCAAGATATTTCACAAAGAAATCCTGACTTCAGCTTCTCTTGAAAAATCAGGAGATTTGGCACCATTGGGCCCATATTTCTCTATGGCAGTAAAGGACTACAGCTGAGTAATGCCTGCCCTTGTTAACTAGTAGTTCACCACAACCGTCATCATTCTTTATTGTCTGTTAAACCAGTCTACTTGTCTCTTTATCGTTACTTGCATGATCCTATATACATTTCAGTTTCTGACCACTGCTAGATAGTCTTTATAACCATTATTTTAAATTATCATGAAATATTCATAGGGTACAAGTACTAGAATTACCAGCTTGCTTTTCATTTTGTTTTAAAGTATATGTAAGGCTGTGATTTTTCAGTTTTTCCCATATTGAGGTATGCCCTAGAAGCAGAAGTATAGAGTCAAAAAATGAAAATAGTTGTGTGGCTCTTGATAAATATGCTGCGTGTCTTCTCAATAAGAATAGCTAATGTTAAAGATCAAAGACTACAGCTTTCATGGATTACACTTCAATATAAAGAAAACAAAAATCCTCACAACTGGACCAATAAGCAACATCATGTTAAATAGAGAAAACATTGAAGTTGTGAAGGATATCATTTTACTTGGATCCACTAGAAGTCAAATGTCATATTGCATTGGGCAAATCTATTGCAAAAGACTCCTTTAAAGTGTTAAAAAGCAAAGAGATCACTTTGAAGACTAAGGTGCGCCTGACTCAAGCCATGGTATTTTCAGTTGTCTCAAAGGTAGACAATGAATAAAGAAGACCAGAGAAGAATCGATGCCTTTGAATTATGGTTAGTGAAGAATCTTAAATATACAATGGACTGCCAGAAGAACAAACAAATCTATCTTGCAAGAAGTACAGCCAGAATGCTTATTAGAAGCAAGGATGGCGAGACTTTGTCTTACATACTTTGGATGTGTTATCAGGAGGGACCAGTCTCTGGAGAAGGACATCATGCTTGGTAAAGTAGAGGGTCAGCAAAAAAGAGGAGGACCCTCAAGAAGATGGATTGACACAGTGGCTGCAACAGTGGGCTCAAACATAGCAATGATTGTGAGGATGATGCAAGACCGGGCAGTGTTTTGTTCTGCTGTACATACGGTCGCTGTGAGTCAGATCTGACTCGATGGCACCTAACCTAACAATGTTGACGTTAGAAAGCAGAGCTAATGGAGAAGTCAGAAGGAAAGCTGGCTTCCCACCCACAGGGTCTCCCAGTATCCTTCTGGGGGTCACATTGTTTAGGTCTGGTCTTTATCTTTGCTGGAACAGTTAGTAATCCAAAGATGACTTGGTGACTATAGAATCAGAATAAAGGAAGCCAAGGAGTCTTCAATGAGATTTCATTCCACCTCAGTGAGGACTTAAGTATTAAACTTGTTTGTAATAGAGAGCATCCATCTTTCTAAATCATAATGCCTGCTGAGTCAGTATCCATCTCCCTTAGACACTGCTGGGCAAATAATGTCAAATTCGTGTTCTTTGCAGCTCCTCCTATCTAAAAAATCCATTATACTGCCATCTTCTATTCAAAAGGTCAGCAGTTCGAGTCCACCAGCTACTCCTTGGAAGCCCTATTGGGCAGTTCTACTCTGTCCTGTAGGGTCGCTATGAGTTGGAATCAGCTCAACGGCAGTGGGTTTGGTTTTTTTGGTCTGTTAACACATTGTCTTCATATAAATTTCTGTATCATTAGGTTACATCTTTATTTGAAAGAAATCATGTTCTGCTGAGGTATCTAATCGCCTTATTGGACTTGGGGTGGAGGAACCCAAATGGCCTTTTTAGGGTGGATGACTCTTACAGATGGCTAATGTCCTCCGTTACTTGTTTGTCCTCTCTAGATTCATGTTCAGTTTTACCTTCCAAATTCTGGGTATACTTTGTTCTTATGTGCTGACTTAACTGGCATTTGTTTAATATTTCATAGTTTTTTACTTAAAGTTCACATATATCATGTTATTTCATTTTATCTGATTCTGTGTCAGTCCTCTGAGAGAGGACACGATCCCCATTTTTTAAAATGAAGAAGATGGTGATTAGAGCATGTGAGTGACTCACTCAAGGTCAAGAAGCTAGTAAGTAGTCGGGTTGGGAATTAAACTGAGATTTTCTGACCTCAAAGTCCATGCTTCCAAGATAAGAAGTTGTCTGGAGTCCAGAAGATGAAGGAGAATCAGACAGCCGCCTCAGTGGTCAGAAACTAGGAGGGCGTGTGGTCCTGAGGCATAGATTGTTCCTTTAAGATTTTATGTGCTCCTGCCAGTGACAGCAGGGTCCGCCCAAGTGGCACAGAGCCTGTTAGGATGACTTCTCAGGGGTGTGGCTGCGGCCTGTTGGTGAGTGAGTCCTGCAAACTGGGCACCCTCTGATCCTGTCTGGGGCAGCTGCAGGTAGGAGGACAATAGTTGAACACAGTTTTTTGTGTTTTTTTTTTTAACAGAACCATTTGTATATGAGCCTCTTTTCATCTGGCTAAAAAGAAAGATATTCACCAATGAGGCTTAACTTGTTCCTGAAGCATTTTCATTTTAAAAGGGACTTGTAAATAGAGATATGAAAGCAGGGAAAAATCATTGAGGGTGAGTGGTGGATTGGGGATTCCCTCCTCATTAAGTTTTTTTCTCAGTGTTTTTCAGAACGTTGCAAAAAACTGAATTATGAATTTTAAAATAACGACTAAAATGCTTAATGTAAGGAGTTTTTATATTCCCTTCAATGTGTTTTATTCCTTCAATCATTTCTTCTCGTAAAATGATTTCTAAAATCATATAATAGGAATATTTTTGTATAAAACTACTTTTATTACAGGTTCATTATAATTCCTATACACTTCAGCGTTACTGCGCAACTTTGAAATATAAAAGTGAGATCTACTTCTGTCTCCAGGGACCCATGGCGTTTTCATATGAAGGGGAGAGGTATACAACAGATCGTTTTCTGGCATGTGAATTTCTTCTTGTTGACTTCTGAAATATCGGCTGGTGAATATATCCCCTAGCTCCTTACTGCGCCTCAAATGACTGTTAGCTAATGCTGCTATGCATGCTGCCACTCTACACCTTTTCTTTGCTTTTTGTAAAGATACAAGAGTGCCTTCTAACCTACGGAAGCTTTCCCACACGTAAGTTATTCTAAGGGAAGAAGCCTCCATAGGATCTGCAAATGCTACCACACGCATTTCCAAATGCTACTCAGATAAACAGACATATCTTCATACATGAGAAGTGTCCTGTGGGCATTAAATAAAAATTCTTGATTTCTAAATTGAAAGACGTACTCTTCTTACGAGTCTGTTTTAGCCTGAGAATGACTGTCATGAAGAGATGCTTACCCAGTCTGCTTCCCAAGAATACTGCTAGCAGCTGCACCAAAATATTTTTGAAGACTTTGTTTGTGGACAGGGTGAAGTCTGAAGATCAGGAAAAATACATCGAGCAAATCCTTGCCGGAGCCATTTATCACTCTGGTAATATATCTTTGGCAACTTCTGAAAACGCATGCTGGCAGGATATTTTTTAATTACCAAAACCGTCAGATCATCTGCTTGGTTCTTTTTGAGTCTGAAATATATGAGTGGGTAATGGAGTTTGTCCAAGAAAAAATGAGTGGAGCACTGTGCCTGGCACTGTCACTGGTGCAGATGGAAGGCCAGATGTGTAGGGCACTCAGCAATCATCAGGCTCTTAGATGTAAGAACTACACATGCAGACGTGCTCGCACACACGCACATACTGCACACACATATGTACACATAGGGATTGAAATAAGAGAGATACATGTAGTGCGTAGGAAGACCTCATATTTACAGCAGGTTGCATCCCTGGAAAGGGCCTTTTAAGTGAAAATGGCAAGTTTAATTGATTTCCCTGTAGAAAGATGTAATGGGGGTTATATACTTGACTATGGAGCTCTGGTGGCACAATGGTTAAGTGCTCAGCTGCTAACCGAAAGGTTGGCAGTTTGAACCCACCAGCCACTCCATGGAAGAAGAGACCTGGCAATCTGCTCCTGTAAAGATAACAGCCTAGGAAACCCCATGGGCAGTTCTGCTCTGTCCTAAAGGGTCTCTATGAGTTGGAATCGACTTGACGGCACACAACAGCAATAACAACCACATATACTTCACTAGGGAAGGGGTAGCTGAGTCTTTATACAATTGGCTGTAATATCTAATGTTTAATCAGCTATTAATAATAGAAAAGGACAACAGTAATAACAGTCAAGCACTTTTCAAAGATAATATATTTTCTCATTTAATTTCTCACGCTCTTCATTTTACAAATGAGGAAACAAGTTTAGAGTGGTTCAATGATCTGAGAAAGGTAATAGGGGCAGAAAGTGCTAGAGAATGTATGATTGAAGGGATTAAAAACCAAAAACCAAGCCCACTGGCGTCGAGTCGGTTCCCACTCATGGTGACCCTCTAGGACAGAGTAGAACTTCCCCATAGGGTTTCCAGGGAGCAGCTGGTAGATTCAAACTGCCAACCTTTTGGTTAGCAGACAATCTCTTAACCACTGCATCACCAGGGATTGAAGGAATTAGGGAGTGCCAACCCCTTGAGAGAGGAGCCTTGGTGGCACAATGGTTAAAAGCTTGGCTGCCGCTCTGCAGGAGAACCCTATGGGGCAGTTCTACTCTGTCCTATACAGGGTCGCTATTAGTCAGCATCTACTCATTGGCAACAAGTTTGTTTTTGTTTTAATCCCTTGAGAAGGAGCTCTGGTGGCACAGTGGTTAAGCCCTTGGCTGCTAACCAAAAGGTCAGTGGTTCGAACTCACCAGCTACTCTATGGGAGAAAGATGTGGCAGTCTGCTTCTGTAAAGATTACAGCCTTGAAAACCCTGTTGGGCAGTTCTACTCTGTCGTATAGGGTCACTATGAGTCAGAATAGAGTCCACCGCAATGGGTTAGCACTTTCAGTGGTTAGGGAGCAGTGAGGAAGCAATGAAAAAAGTTGGGCTAGAGATGGAATATAATGGAAAAGAAGAGGTGGGCTGTACTTCTGCTGCGTTAAAAGCAATGATGGGGAAATAGTTGCCAGACGGCTGTAGGAGTGATTTCCTATGTTGAATAGCAGTAAATTGAGAACTGTCTGCTCTGCAGTTGGAAAATATATGAAGTCCTGCAAAAGATAGGTCAAAAAAACCAAACCGGTTGCCATCAAGTCGATTCTGACTCATAGTGACCCTATAGGACAGAGTAGAACTGCCCCATAGGGTTTCCAAGGAACGGCTGGTGGATTCGAACTGTGGACCTTTTGGTTAGCAGCCAAGCTCTTAACCACTGCGCCATCAGAACTAGCATCAAGGAATTCACCTTTCCTTAGTGACAATACTAGCAACTTAAAAATCGCTAAAGGCATCATGATAGATAAATACTTACTGTTGCAATAGAATGTGTACTTTATGGTCCAAACTTGTTCTTGGCGCATGATGACATTGAATATGATGTCTCTGAAATAGCTTAGAAGAACAAAGGAAATTATGAAAGATCCAAGAGTGTCTTTGTTTCCTAGTGCTGCTGTAACAGAAGTACCACAAGTGGGTGGCTTTAAAGAACAGACATTATTCTGTAACCAGTTTAAGAGGCTAGAAGCCTGAATTCAGGGCACTAGCTCTAGGGGAAGGCTGTCTAGGTCAGCCCTGGGGGAAAATCCTTGTCTCAGCTTCTATAGCCCCATCGTTCCTGGCTTCCTAGGAAGTGATTAGGTTTAGGACACACCCTACATTGGAATGGCCTTATTAACATAACCGAGGAAACCCGATTCCCATCATTGAAGATAATAAAATATAGGAGTGTCAATGTCAACATTAATAACAAATGTTGCTAACATTTGGTAACATAGTACAAACCAGGCACTATGCTGAATGCTTTATATCTAGCATCAGCAAACTTTTTCTGTAAAAGGCCAGATAGTAAGTTTTTTAGGCTTTGTATCCCACATACAGTCTCTTTAGCAAATTCTCCTGCTCCTCCTCCCTTTCCTCCTCCCCCCCCCTTCACTCGCCCCTCTCTTCCCCTGCTTACTTCCCTCCCTCTTTTTTCTCTCATAATCCTTTAAAAATGTAAAAACTATTCTTAGCTTGAGGGCTAAAAAAAAAAACAGAGCACAGGCTGGATTTGGCCTGGGCAGGTAGCATGCCGACTCCTGGGGTTGATCTTGAGTTTTTGACCTCAGTAGACATGACTACTGAACAAAGCCAGGGCAGTCAGATGCCCCTGAAAAGTCTGTAGAAAGGACTAGAGGCACATCTAAGTTGAGAAATAAGGGTGACATTTCCATGGCTTTTGTTGCTGTAGAAAAGATGCTATAAAAACATTAAAGAACTAATTTGAACCGTCTATAATTCTACCACCGTAACACAATAGCCAAATCCACATTTCTTTCCAGTCCCAGCTTTCATGCAGCATATTTTAAGGACACTAATTTTTAATATATTTTCAACACGTAAAAATAACTTCAGCGTTCCTATTTTTAAAATCTCATTAACTTTTTTTATAATCTAATAGAATGTTTCAAAATTTACCAGTTGGATTCCAGTCATGCAGCTTCATCAGAGCTGTCAGGTTTTTTTTCCTCTAATCACGTAAGGTTTGAGCAGCATTTTTCAGGCAATGCCTATAAAGCAAGAGAGTTCCAAAGGAGGAAGGGGGCGTGATGTGTAAGAAAAAGCATATGAGGATTGCAGATGAGGATGGAGGACAACGGGAGGAGTGGGGGATAGAACTGTCTCCGTGGTGCATTTCATACCTAAAGGATTAGTTTCCTTTTAAGGATTTGTCCAGACTTTTGGCCTTGTATGTCACTCTTTTTTTGGTTTTGTTTGTGCAGAATTACTTCTAGCTTCTTTATTATTTCTCCTGTCTAGGACTGGTGCTGTTAGTACCTTATTACCTCTCCTTTTTCTTTGCCTCCCTGTCCCCAGAAATTTTTCTAGCTGTGGCCAAGGCTGTGTCTCCCGGTCTTTCCTATTTATTTTCACTGGCCTATCATCCTTCCCAAATACTTCCTTAACATTACAGACGAATGAAAATACATTCATAATTTAAGAAACGAACAGAAACCCCACTCCACCATTGTATTCGCATCTGGGGATCTAGGGCGTTCCTGAGACCCTTCCAGAGAGTCCCTGGAGTCACAACTATTTTCATAGTAGTATTAAGAGTTAGTTGCCTTTCTTGCTTTTATTGAATTAATGCATATTTTACAAATTTCTCTGGTTTCGTTTTTAATCTGGTAAATACTGATAGTTATAAGACTCATAACCTGAGACCAAGAAGTTTGAGAACCGCTGATTTATCCCATCAGCAAAACATTTATTAAGCGTCTTTGTATTTTCAGATGCCATAATAGTCTCTTGGAATAAGAGACAGACTCTTTCCGCAAAGATCTCACAGTTTAGAGGTGAAGAAGACTCCTAAAAGAATAGATATAGTTGAGGACACTAAGTGCAGAGATACTAGGTATCACGGGAGTCCAGAGGGAAAGATGCCTGAGTAATCGTGGTTATGGTGCCTGTGGGAGGAGGGGCCACTGAGAGATTGGAGCCACATCTGCGAAGTCCTGTTAGAGGAGGGAACCACTGAAGCACCGATTTTAAAGGTCAGTAATGAAGGGACTGTGTAGGAAGCATTCTAGAGGAAGCAGCAGGAACAAGGGACCCGGAGTAAAGGAGAGTGCAGCATGTGTGAGGGAACAGCAGCAGGTCTGTGGCGCTGCACCTAGAGTGGATCCCAGGGAGGAGCAGAAAGGAGAGGTGGCAGGGGCCAGGCCTTAGAGAGTCGTTTTTGGTCTTTTAAGGCTTTGAGCTCCATCCTTGTGAGGATGGGAAGCTCCATCTGACTCATGAAGCTTTTATAGATACAACACAGTTAATAAAAGTGAGTCTCTGGTTTATATTCTAACGGTAAAGCCCATCTATTAACATTCGTTGATAGACAGCAAATGGGGCTCTTGATAGGTTTCTGTGGCAGTAACCTCTTGGGAGCTTCAGTGCAGGTTATGAGGTATATGTGTAAATTGGGTCACTGCCCTCTACTTGGGTATATGTAGAAACTGAAAGATTTTTGCAGTGAATGTGTGTAAAGTAAGCTTGTGCAGTGTCATGATTTAACTTTGTTTTTCTGCCTACCTTTCTACCACTGACCTTCCAGTGTAGTCTCTCGGTGGTGTTGTCCACCTATTGACTCATGTTTTTGCTTCATAATCAAGTGTTCAGTATATTTTAATTTCTGCTGGCAAATACTGTTTTCTTCTGTGCTTCTAATAGGCTTTGTGATACTTCGAAAAAATAGGTGGAAGAATAAACTGTAGTACGTATTTGTGTTACTCCCAGTTGAAAACACATTTTTGTAAGTTTTATTGTCTTTCTTAGGAAAACATTTAACTTTATTTTTCTGGGGAACAGAATTTAGCCATAGCTTTTTAAACATAATGGTAGGCTTAATAGGAAGAAATGGTGTGGTAAATAGTCACCATCCACTTAGTTTTAATAGGCAGTAATAATGATGTGTTTTCTTGTTAAAGATAATGAATGTAAAAGGTAGTTCCATTTTTTGAAAGGCTTCATTGAGAAGTGCTAGAGCTAAAAGCAGTATATCCAGGAATGGAAAAATGACAAGCAATAAATAAATCGTGGGAAGACAAACCCCAAACTTTAAATTCTCAACTCAGGAATACAGAACACATGTTAGCAATTCTGCATCAGTTTTTATTTTGCGGCCATTTATATCTAACAGTTTCTTTCAATTAACCGTTTTTTTCCTTAAAATTTTGCTTTTTTAAGACTTTGAAGTAGTTTGAATGATAAGTTCTTTACTACTGCGTATGGTACTAATATGAACGTTTTAGCAGCATTATTCATGATAGCCGAAAAAAATAGTAGAAACTACCCAAATGCCCATCAACTGAGAAATGGATAAATACAGTGTGGTACATCCATACAAGTAACTACTATTCAGCAATAAAAAGATAGCGTAGATACATGTTACAACATGGATGAACCTTGAAAACAATATGCTAAGTCAAAACGTTTAGTCAAAAAAGACCACATACTGTATGGTTCCATTTATATGAAATGTCCAGTATAAGCAAATCCATAGAGACAGCAATTAGGTTAATGGATGCCTAGGGATGGGGGTTGAGGGGTGTTGGGAAATGGGAAGTGACTGCTAATAAGTATGATGTTTCTTTTTGAGGTAATGAAAATGTTCTAAAATTGATTATGGCGATGGTTGTACAACTCTTTGAGTATACTGAAAACCACTGAATTGTACACTTAAATGGACAAATTGTATGGTATGTGAATTATATCTAAACAAAGCTTTTATACATATATATATATATATATATATATATATATATATATACACACATATAGATACATTCTGTCTGTCTGTCTGTCTACCAACCAACAGAGTGATTACACGGTTACTGAAAAGTGTGAAGATGCATGTTGTGAGGGGAGGTAAAAGGCCAAAGGCTGTATTGTCTAGTATATCTCTAACCAAAACTATTCCATAAAACTGTGTCACAGTTTGAACAGAAGGATTTTTTTTTCCTTCGAAAGTAAAAATCTATTATTCTGTGGCCATTTTACTAACATTTATTTTCTCCCTTCTTGGAAAAACTTTGCAGCGCATTTCATATTGGCCTGACAAGCTCTCAGAGACCAGCCCTGGTGCCGCAGATGAGTCAAGTGGACGCCCATGCTGGCCTTGTTCCCAAGCTGTACTTAACATCAGGGCAAATGGCGCCAGGACAATGCATCCAATGTATCAGGCACAAAGGGACTTTTCTTCCCGATTGACCATGTGTATCTTCTTGTCCTAGCTGTGTCTTTCTTTCTTTGGACAATAGAAGGGAAATCTCCCAACCATGACTACTGGAATTCCTTTCTTTCCCTCTCCCAGTATCCTAGGGTATGAGTGCGGGCAAGGCCTTTGTTCCAAAATCGACTCTTTTTATCCACTTCCCGTCTTCATGCTTTTCAGGTCTCTAAGTCTTAACGCAAAAGGTTGTAACAGTGAGCTTTCCTGATCTGTGCACTCTTTCAGGAACACACAGTAGACAGCTCGGAGCACAGACAGCTTCTTAGCCCAGTTGCTTGTCTGAATGGTCTCCAGTGAGTCAGTGAGACCTTAAGTCCGACTCTAAGCATCCATTTGGTTAGTGCAGTGGGTAGGCTGTGGATTGGGAAATCTTTTCACCTCACACAGCTCCAGCAGGGGAGAACTAAGGTCTGCTGGGGAGTTCCCGAAAAGACTCCCATCTACAAACAAACATTTTATTATTCTCTTTCCTTTTCCCATCAACGAGTAGTCTGTGCATGTGATCTTCATTTCCTTGCCCTTATTTCTTCTTTGAATTTAGCTTTCATTTCCATTGATTTACTGGATCTGTTTATCAGAACTACATTCTTAAAATTAAGGACCTCCTTCAACTGACTGCTCTGGCAGGGATCACGGTAGAAGGTCCCGGACAGAGCAGGAGAAAAATGTAGAACAAAATTCAAACTCACACACACACACACACAAAAACAGTCTTGCAGAGAGTCTAACAGAGACCGGAGAAACCCTGAGAGTATGGCCCCTGGACACTTTTTTAACTAAGTAATGAAGTCACTCCTGAGGTTCACCCTTCAGCCAAAGATTAGGTAGGTCTGTAGAGTCAACAATAACACACGAGGGACGTGCTCCATAATTCAGTGATGTATATGAGACTAATGGACACACCAGCCCAGAAGCCAAGATGAGAAGGGAGGAAGGGACAGGAAAACTGTACGAATGGAAACAGGGACTCTGAGGTGAAGAAGGGGAGGGTGTTGACATATCACGGGGTTGGCAACCAATGTCATAAAACAGTTTGTGTATTAACCGTTTAATGAGAAACAAATTTTCTCTGTAAACTTTCACCTAAATCACACACACAAAAAAGATTAAGGACCTCTTTCATGCCAAAACCCTCAATCCTCATTTTACTTGACTTTTGTGATAACGTTCTTACCACTGTCTCCTCAGAACTCTCTCTTCCTTTGACAGGAACTCAACTGATGCATATTGGATTCAACTATGTTTTCTCACATTGCAGCGTCCAGACTTCTTACCTTACCAGCTGATCCATCTTTGTCTCTTGCAGTGAATCACATATTCCTCTCATCCCCTAACTGGAGTGTTCCCTCAAGACTTTACAAGCTGGTGTAGGACCAACTACACCATCTCCTCACTTATCCACTGTCTTGTTATCCAACATCTTGCGTTTACAGCAATAGTAAAAAGTTTACTATCCGACTATTTTGCGCGCTAACGACATACATCTGGTAGTGATGAATGCCGAGGCGCGAGGCGAGAGTAAAGCTGTCTGGGATGGTTAAGGTTATGTATCAACTTGGCTGGGCCATGTTTATCAGTGGTTTGGCAGTTATGTAATGATGTAATTTGGCAGTTACTGTATTTTTATGCAAATAATATGCACCTTCTGCATTTGTTTGCTGGCCACACACCCCCACCCCCTCCAGGCATCTTTGCAAGTGCCCTATGCTAATTTTTCTTCACAGCAACGTATTAAAAATAAAACTGGCATAGCAGCACCTATGAAAATGCCTTGTCGGGGGAGGGCACGGCTGGCAAACAAATGCAGAAAGCGTGTGTTATTTGAGTAAAAATACAGTATGTAATGATGTAATTTGGTAGTTATGTAACAACGTAGTCATCCTCTGTTTTGTGATCTGATGCTGTCATCTTCTGTTTTTGCATAACACTGATTTTGCATAACAGCCTGGTCTTTGGAACCTAACCATGTTGATAAGTGAGGAGAGGATGTACATCTGGTTTATGTTCAGACTTTGTGTCCAGGGTGGTGGGTGTGTCCAAGTGGTTAAAGAAGCTTGCAAGGAATGAGAAGATGGTGTTAAGTGGACCACTCTCCTGCGATTGAGTGTGATGTACGGTCACCATAAAAATCAGTTAACAAGGTTTTTCAACAAGTCAGTAGCGCAAAACTTTTCAGCCCTGCAGTAATTTAAGCCAGTGGTTCTTCAGACTTTAGAGTGCTAAGACTCATTTAAGAGTAATGGATTAAAATAAATTTCTGCCCCCAACCCCTGCAAACCTGTGATTCAGACTTTCTTGAAGTGGGGCTCAGGAATCTGCATTTTAAAAAAGTGCCCAAGTGATTCTGATGCAGTTGGTTCAGGCATCATTCTTGGAGGAAACAATGCTACAACCTCCTCTCCTTTATAGGCTACATCCCTAGAGAATAAGGAGGAACTAATAGTAATTTGCAAAAGTAGTGTAAGTTGCCTAGGACCTGGAATATATCTATTTCTGAAATAGCAGTAGTTCTCACCATGTTGTGTTTGTTCATCCTGGGAGCAAATACATTCATTACCATTCTTTATAGTGAAGATCTAAAGGAAGCAGTCAGGCCAGTTCTCACTATCAGTCTACTTCTACCTTCACAGGAGTTTTAGAATCATCTGTAAGAGACCTGGAATCCAGAGGCACCCAAGCGAGTTAGCAACAAGAAATATATAGTAAGTAGGTTAGTTAATGAGGTTATGGTGTTAGTATTGTTTTGCGTTGTTTAAGACATTCCACTGTGCCTACATTTTGGGGGACACATGTATATCCTCTAATATGTTGACTTGATTTCATACATGTCCTGCTATCTACAGGCTTTCTCTGTGTTCTCCTGTCTGGGCTAAATCTCCTTAGAATCATGCGAATAGCTGCTGGACGACAAAGCTGGCTTCTCCAGCTTGGAATCGCAAGGCATGAAGGACTAGTTTATTTCTAGCTACAAGGAGCAGACTCTTCAGTCTGATGAATAGAAATAATCCAGAGGATCCAGGATCCTTTCCATGCAGCAGCTTCTTAGGAAGAGTGGAGAAAAAGAATCTTAAGGTCAGAAGTCCAGTTGTCTGGAGCTCACATCTGCCTTGGGAGATATTTCCTCCTCACACTGTGTCTCATTGACATGGTTGTTGCTTTCTTCTGTTACAAGCGACCTGGGGTGCAGTGTGAGGTCACTAATCCATTAGATTGATAATGCAGTAGTAGTTTTTAATTCAGAGGAACATCAGCAGCTTATATTTTAAACGATGTACTAGGCAGAGGTGTATTTTGTTTGTAGTTTATGTGCTTCAGTAGCTATCTGAATGCATCTATGAACATCTTGATGTACCCGAATTATTTCTAGTATTGTGGATTCCGTTTGCTGCTAGGTGACAATGTGAATGTTTGGGACTCAAAATTGTGGTTAAGGAGCCATTGGATGCAGTCAGTGTGACAGGATCTCGGCTCTAGTGAGTCAAATTTAAACATTTACCTTCTGTCTTCCATCTTACAAAATTAAAAGCTTCTGAATATGCTCTAACATTGTGTTTCTGCTGTGGCTAGACTTGACGTTTGGAGGATCTTCTTCCGAGTATTAGTTTCGTCCTCTAAATTCAATCAGGCAGAGGGAAAGACAGCAAAAATCACCTGATTAGAATAGTTTGGTTAACCTTACACAAAGTTATCTTTCTGGATGTTGTGGAACTCTTTGTGATTCTTTATAGAAGATTCAGGGTTGTTTCGATGTGTTTATAATGTCAGAAATAGTCTTCTGGCTGCCTCCATAGCAAGCCGGAAATGACCCTACTGCTGACGTCTCTATGGCAGTTGCAGGTGGACGATAAAAGATAATCCCTTTGTGTCCGGGATACCGGTAAACCTTAATAACAAACTGTCCCCATCTCTCTTGAGGGAGTCAGGATGTCAAGCCAGTATGGTGGGAGGGAGACTGGAATGATGGTGTGAGACAACATAGATCAGGTCCGAGAATCCCAAACTTGCTTCTTCCTCCCATTCTCCAGAACTGAGGACTGCGATTTCCCCCTAATTTTTTTTAATACTTTCTTTTAGTAGGTGTCTATTTTTTCATCATCATGTGATGGGAATTCATGTGTGTAAAAATGGTGTGGGGGCAGTGTCTGACCTCTTCCAACTTCACAAGGGGGAAGGAGAACCAAGATCAACAGCACAAGGCTGACTCCTATGAGGTGGAGGCCAGACAAGCCTCCTCCCTCCACCATCTTTAATTCTGACATCAACTGTCCCTCCCACAGCACTCTCTACTGGGTTCTTTGCAGTGGCCACACAGAACTCACAGACCACATTCACAATTATGGAGTTTATTAGGGAAGTAACAGTTATGATTTAGGCTCAGGAACACTCAGAATACAGTTCTTCCATCAGGACAGCCTCTACCCAGCTGTGCTCACAGGCACGCTTCTCCCTGGCCCTCAGTCTCTACCCAAAGGCACTTCTCTCTCCGTGGGCTGGGAAGCCTACCGTGCCGTCTCCTGCTGCTGGGTCTCTGCTGCTGGTCTCTCTTTCCTTGGTGGTGGTGGTGGTGGTGGGCTCCTCCTCTCTGCTCTGGAATTGGCTGTCTGTTAAGAGAAAACTGACCAATCCCCTTGGTAGGCCACAGTTAATCACCGTTATTACCCTATCACATGATCACCTAGGTGGGAGTTACAAGACCATGGCTAGAAAAGCCACCCCAAAAGTAATTAATCCACCACAATGTGTGTCAGAGAAATTACTGTGGACTCCCAAGGGAGATAATGGAAGATGGCCTTGCTACTTGTCATGGATTGAATTGCGTCCCCCAGAAAATGTGTGTAGCAATTTGGCTAGGTCATGATTCCCAGTATTGTATGATTGTGTAATCAGATGTGATTTCCTTATGTGTTGTAAACTCTATCACTATGATGAGGTTATATGTGATCTCCTTATGTGTTGTAAATTCTGTCACTGTGATGAGGTTATACTGATGAGGTTTACAAGATTACATAGTGTCTTAATCCAATCTCTTTTGAGATATAAAAGAGAGAAGTGAGCAGAGACACATGGGAACCTCACACCACCAAGAAAGCAGTGCCACGAGCAGAGCACGTCCTTTGGATCTGAGGTTCCTGCGCTGAGATGCTCCCAGACCAAGGGAAGACTGATGCATCACAAGGACCTTCCTCCAGAGCTGACAGAGAGGGCCTTCTGGAGCTGATGCCCTGAATTTGGACTTGTAGCCTACTGGACTGTGAGAGAATAAACTTCTCTTTGTTAAAGCCATCCACTTGTGGTATTTCTGTTAAAGCAGCACTAGATGACTAAGACAGAATTTGGTATCAGGAGTGGGGTGATGCTGTAACAGATACCTAAAATGTAGAAGCGGTTTTGAAACTGTGAATGGATAGAGGAGTGGCAGTGGCAGAGAACCAGCAGCAGCAGAACTAGGAGACCAGCGTGAGGCGGCGCTAAAGCTGACCCACAGAGGGAGAGAGCTGAGTGCCTGTGCGCAGGAGGCTTCCCGGCGGAGTGGAGGCACTTACCGATGGAGTACCAAGCTTTGGAACACTTGCCGCAGCAGGGCAGAAGCTGAAGAGACAAGGAACACAAGAAGGTGAGCTGCGTCAGTCTCAAAAGGTATGGCCATGACCTCAGGGGTTTCAAAGCGTGGAACCATGGCCTCTGGTGTTTCTAAGGGTGGAGTTGTTACTCCGATGGACTAGGAGAATGGTGCGCCTAAAGCCGAGGGCGCAGAGTTGCCATCCCAGTGGGCCTGGAAGGCAGAGCTGAAGCCCAGGGCCGAGGGGCCTCCACTCAGAATCCAGAGACTGTGGCCAATACCTGGAGTCTGGAGGGCAGGGCTATTGTGTAAATGGTCTCAGAAAACACAGGATTATTTTCAAGTCTTGAGGGCTAATGTAATGTGTTCTGCTAACTTGCTTGGTGCCTGTTATTCCTTCTTTCCCTGCAGTTTCTCCCATTTGTAATGGAAATGTCTAGCTTGTGCCTGTTCTGCCATTGTACCTTTGGAAGCAGATAACTTGTATTCTAGATTTCACAGATGAAGAGGAATTTTTGGATTTTGGACTTGGAGTTAAGACTTTTGTTGTGATATGATGAGATGAATATGTTTTGCATGTTGCAAGGATGTGATTTTGGGGGGGCAAAGGGTGGAATGTCATGGATAGAATTGTGTCCCCCCACAAATGTGTGTAGCAACGACTAAGACACTACTCAAAATATGATCATGTGTCAGTAGCATCAGTGTTGCCTGGGAGCTTGTTCCCAGTTGCCATCAAGTAAGCTCTGACTCATGGCAACCCCATGTGTGTCAGAGTAGAACTGTGCTCCATAGGGTTTTCAGTGACTGATTTTTCAGAAATAGATTGCCAGGCCTTTCTTCAGAGGCACCTCTGGGTGGACTCGAACCTTCAACTGTTTGCACCACCCAGGGACGGGGCCTTGTTAGAACTCCAGAATTAGCCTTCCTTCCTGCCCCTCCCCCCCACTGCCCAGATCTCCTGAAACAGCCTGTATTTTAACAGGATCCCCAGGTAATTTATATTCATATTAAAGTTTGAGAAACATTGATTTAGCAGTTTGTGGCTCTTTATTTTACTGGTCACAAGCACAGTATTTTCCAACCTCTTTTGATCATTAATGTGTCTATAAATTTACCAGAAGTTACTAGAACTGCAACATATTGGTGTGAGGGAGGTGTGTGTGTTGGGGGGGGTGGTGGTGGTGATTGGGTTCCATGCAAGAGCCATGTCTTAGGCTGGGTTCTCTAGAGAAGCAAAACCAGTAAAGTGTATAAATGTATAGATACAGAGAGAGATTATATCAAGGAAACAGCTCACGTGATTGTAGAGGCTAGAACGTCCCAAGTCCGTGTGGATCAGGGTAGAGGCCTCTCCCAAGTCACACAGCTACAGAATCTGGCAAGCCGAAGATCGGCGGATCGGAGAGAAGGGCTCCTGCTCACAGGCTGTGCGGATCAACGAATCCCAGGTTCGGCAGATAAGCTGACAGCTCAAGTCCCAAGAATGGGAGATGAGACAACAGGAAGCAGCCGCAGGATCCAGAGAGAGCAAAAAGCCAGAAGGTCTGCTTATATACAGATGCGGGCCAAACCCCTAAGGAGACTCCCTTTCATCTGATTGGCTACTCACAGTATATTCAGTCATGGGAGTGATTACATTAAAACACAGAGAATCATGGCCCAGCCAAGTTGACACACAATGTTAACCATCACAAGCCATATGACACCCGGCAAAACAGTTTCTGCTGACATTGCCCTTAATCTGGGGACCTGGAGGATAATGTTGCCGTGTTTTTGATATCCAAATACTCCCTGCTCTACTTTGATAGACATGTCTAGAAGGTGAAGACTGCTCTTCATTTGCAAAACCAGAATCTTTACTATAAATAGCAAACTGTCAGTTTTAGAAACTCAGAAGAGAATCTTGAAATAACATTTTGTTTTGCATGAAGTTTGTAAATTTGCGTTGGAAAGAGGTGACTGTCTTTGCCCAATCATATCAATTCTATTACATGATGTCTAAAGGAATTAAAAGAATTTTTAAAAAAGTAAGCATTAAGGTGTGGCATAGAGTCTCCTAGTTGCCTTTGAGTCACAGTTGTGACAGGGTGTCTTTAAGAAGCATTACAAGTGTCGGATTGGTAAGGAAATGACACATTTGCAGTTGGGGATCATGGTTGTCTAACACTGTGGGTGAAGGAGGCCCAAGGCTGTGCTAGTAACTACCTCCTAGATTGTTTTTCTGCTTGTATCGCCTCTGGTAGAAAATATTCTTTTTGTTCAGTGAACGGTTAAGTGACGAGAGAGAGTCATGTAGGCATTGAAGCTTGGACTTTTTATTTTGTTTGTTTTTTTGTAGCTCTGAACTTTTTGGAGTGTGGCATTTCTTTTTTTGGTGCTTTTGGCATCTGGCTCCTGCTGATGCACACACAGCAGGGTCAGGCTCAGGTCTGTGCTGCTGCAGGTCCTTTCTCCTGTACTTTAAGAAGATGACATTTTACCTCAGCATGTAAGACACTTGTTACTCAAAGGTCGTTCTGCAGCTCCTGGAGCTCAAGGACTCACTGAATTTCCCATGACCGCATGCGAATATTTGAAAAGTCAGATGCATGAACAGAAGTTTGTCAGGCTGGTGCTGGAGGAAAACAAGTTGAGATCAGTTGTTTGGGAGGAATATTTCGGCATGTTTTTTCTGAAGTGGGATAAACTTAATTGGTCTGTATACCCATCTGGGCACACAGTAGCAGTCCTTCTGCCCACCGAAGGAGTTTGCACATACTAGACAAGTAAGAAGCCTGAATCTCCAGGACATAGACAATTCACGTGCACGCATGTGTGTGCGGCTCTTCTTACGTGTTATCTCTCTATGTAGTATAGAGGGCACAGCCTCCCCTGGGGCTGCGTTGCTCTCCTTAGAGAGCCCCTGTGGTCTGTCTTGGCAGCACCTTCTGCTTCTTCCAAGGTTAGCACAGGTGTCCGGCTGATGGATGCTTCCCTTCTTGTCCCCCTGACCTGGACACCTTCACAGCCGTATCATTCTAGGGGTTCCCGTCTGACCCAGAGGAAGTCTTGTGGCCCAGACTGCTTGCCTGAAGTCTTTAAGAGCACAGTTGCAGAAGGAAGGTAAGGCCTTTCTAGAGGCATATCAGATTTTTTTTAACTAGGCCTGCAGTTCCTGTCAAGTGAGGGCAGTATTTCTTCCCCCCCTTAGGGTTACTGCATGCAACCCTGGAAAAGTGAATTTTACCATCAGAAGTAGCAGTCAATTTATTTATTTCAGGGAACAAAGTGGTTTTATTGGACAGCTTCTTGTGCTGTCACTATCTTTTGTGGAGAGAAAAACTCCCGTGTGTCCCATAAACTAAAATGATAGCATTATAGTTTTGCATCATTACGTTATTCGATTAACTATTATTAGTAAATCTTTAAATAAACCCTTCCTGACATTCATTCTCTACCTTTTGTCCATGCTTTTTGTACCTTCCAAAGCGGACCCCAAGCTGCGTTGTTTGAAGTCATCATAAGCATGAAATGTGGCAAGGGTCACTCACTGTCACCCCTCCTTCTCACTGCCTCTTTTCATGCTTCTGGCATTTCCCTGTGAGTGGTGGGCCTGGGTGACAGCTGGAATGACAGTGGTCTCATCTGCGCGTTGACCTTAAGAGCACGTTTGTGGCTTATGAAATGGATTGGCCGAGGACTGCTCTCTCATGAATGCCCTTCAACAAAATTTATTTCAGAGATACACACTGCTTGATTGATTCTTGAGTAATACACTGGGAGACTTGATTTAGGTCATAAAGTGGGTGGGCTTATGCCACTCCCGTTGTTGTAAGTGGACAACAGCAAAAGTGCTGCAGATGTGATCAGATGCATCATCATGAGTTGGAATGATGGACATAATTTACTCATATATATGAGTGGCATCTAAGTCAGTTTTCCTGGACTCTGGTTTGGATTGAGGTGGGCCACCAAGGCCAGGACATACCCAGTCAGGATTGCCTTTGAACACAGCATATAGTTGGATGGGCTGGGGCAAGAAGGGGAGAAGACGTAGGGGCAGATTCTCAGTTAACTGGACCTGAGATTCTCATTACTGTGTTTCCATCTGGCCAGGCCAGGAGGGAGCAAGGTAGCTGAAATCTGGGAAAGCTACAGAGCCTGGCTGCAAGGAGTGCATTTGGAGAGCAGTCAGAGAATGTAATGAAGGTCAGAAAATGTGAGCCAGAGAGATGAGGCACAGGTGAATCAAAGCCTGGCTCAGCCACATCCAACAGAGGTTCCCTCTTGGGCTTGATGCTCGGGGGTATTCTTGAAGTCATGCCATACAGTTTGGGGAAATTGTGACTCACCTGGGGATGCTTGCTATACATACAGAGTCCTAGGCTTGTCTCTTAGAGATTTTGATTCAGTATGTCTGAGACAGATTCTTGGAAACTGTTTAGCAAGTGCTCTGGATGAGTCTATATGTGGGAAGTTTTGGGAAATGCTCTGCTGCTAGACTGTTTATTTTGTTGAGTGGGACTTGGTGTTGGCTGTCTCCCTGGGGGTCCAGTGAGTGACACACAGTGAGCCACTATAATAGTAATCTGTAATTATTATTATAGATATAATTCCATCAATGCTTTCTAAAGAGGCAATTTCAATGTGTCCCTCAATGAATTTTTCTAGAACTATTTATCAGCCCAATTGAAGTGTGTTAGATGAACTTAGTATGATTAGAGAGATGAAACATGGCTTCTCTGAACTCTCTGCCCCTTTGTCTTCCAAAATGTTTTCCAGAATATTGATGTACATATGTCAGCAACTCATAGAGTGAATATTAGTTGTGAAATGAAACAGGAATCATAGGCTTTGGATTTATATTATAGACATAGAACTTTTAAATATATGTAAATATATAAAATAATTTATCCTTTGGTCAAGAGAAAATGTTAAAGAAAATGGAAAATAAAACTGTTGGGTTTCTGTACACTGATGGTGGATAACCTGTGCACAGTTGGAGCCTGATGAACACTAGAGCAATTCCAACACACTGATAAGTGAGAATTTTGTGGAACTGTAAAATGTTTATGTCTTACTTAGGACTGGCTGGCTATAGGTATCTGAGAGCAACTTGAGCGAGCCTAAGCAGAAAGAAGGTTTTATTATAAGGACACAGGGGTCCCCAGAACCCGAGAACAAGAGAGCATCTGGGTCTCAGGGAGGTTAGAACTAGGAAACAAACAGGAGCCAGCACAGACCCGGGGGTACTCGTGCTGCCTTTGCATCCCTGTTTCAGTTGGCACATCTGCTTCTTTCTTATCTCTGTTCAGACCAGATTTCTGTTCCTCAGTCCCGCTTGCCAGAAAAATGACCACCCCTCAGTACCCGAGTTTACATGGTACATATCCAGCCTCATGAAAACACTGCCTTGACTTTTCCTCATGGTTCCAGTTCCAAACTCCCAGGAGAGCAAATCTGACTGGCCTGACCTGAGTCAGTGTGCCTTGCGTACGAGGTAAACACAAGCCTGCCAGAGTCCATGTCTCTGCCGTTGTGGAATGTGGCGATGCAGTCTGTGAGAAAGGAGCGTCCTTGTGAGCTGATCTGTTCAACCCCAAATGCATCTGGATGGGTTTGAACTGCATCCGCTACGATATATTTTGTTGAAGATGTTTGTAATTTTTCAGTGGGGCTGGATTGTATTGCTCCATTAAGATATTAGCATTGTTGCAGTGTTTTATCAACAAAGTATAGCTTCTGTTCTGCGCTTTTGCATCAGCTAACAGATTTAGTCATTCCTACCCGCTTCACCAGAGCCCTGGTGGCACAGTGGTTAACCACTCGGCTGCTAACTGAAAAGGTTGGCAGTTTGAATCCACCAGCTGCTCCGCAAGAGAAAGATGTGGCAGTTTGCTTCTGTAAAGATCACAGCTTTGGAAACCCTATGAGGCAATTCTACTCTGTCCTATAGGGTCGCTATGAGTCGGAATCGACTCAATGGCAGTGGGTTTACCCTCTTTACCTGGTGGTTCAACGGTTAAGCATTTGGCTTGTAACTGAAAGGTTGGCAGTTCAAACTCACCTAGTGGCTCTGTGGGAGAAGGACCTGGCAATCTGTTCCTGTAAAAATTACAGTCTAGAAAACTCTATGGGGCAGTTCCACTCTGTCACCATGGGGTTGCCATGAGTCGAAAATCGACTGACAGCACCTAACAACAGCAACAACCCTCTTCACCTGACTAACCCCTATTCATGTTCAAGTTTCAGATTAAATGACTGTTTTCAGGAGAATTCATCATTTGTCAGTTTTCCCTGCTTCTGCATATTCTTCCCTTCCTCTGGCCCTAATGAGATCAAGATTTTTTGGCCTGCAGCACAACTTGTACAAGGAAAGGGCATGGAAGCTCCATAGACATATCCAAACTCCCTGAGGGACTGAACTGCTGGGTGGAGGGCTGTGGGGACTATGGTCTCAGGGAACATCTAGCTCAATTGGCATGACACAGCTTATAAAGACAGTGTTCTACATTCTACCTTGGTGAGTAGCGTCTGGGGTCTTAAAAGTCTGTGAGCAGCCATCTAAGATACTACACTGGTATCACCCCTTCGAGAGCAAGGGAGAATGAAGAGAACAGGATACAAGGAAAAGATTAGCCCAAAGGACTAATGGACCACAGCTACCAAGGCCTCCACCAGACTGAGTCCAGTACAGCTAGATGGTGCCCGGCTACCACCACTGACTGCTCTGACAAGGATCACAACAGAGGATTCTGGACAGAGCTGGAGAAGGATGTAGAACAAAATTCTAACACACAAAGACCAGATTTACTGGCCTGACAGAGACTGGAGAAACCCTGAGAGTATGGCCCCCGGACACCCTTTTAGCTCAGTGGTGAAGTCACTCTCGAGGTTGGGGATTGGACAGCCCCATAAAACAAAACGGGACTAATGAGACACAGCAGTCCAGGGACAAGGAGTAGAAGGCAGGAGGGAACAGGAAGGCTGGTGATAGGGAACCCTAGGCTGAGTAAGGACAGTGTTGATATGTTGTGGGGTTGTTAACCGTTGTTATAGGACAATATGTGTACTAATTGTTTAATGAGAAACTTCTTTGTTCTGTAAACTGTCATCTGAAGTACAAAAAAAAAAAAATTATCTATGTGAGATCAGATTGACAACAGCGACTCAAAAGGTTTTATGGGAAGTCTAGGGGCAGTTGAAGATAACGGTGATGGAATAATTTGGAAAAAGATAGTGAGAATAGCAGCAAACTGGAAGAATGTAATCGATGTCACTGAATTGTACATGTAGAAATTTTTGAACTGGTGTATCTTTGGCTATGTATATTTACACCAAAAAAAAAAAAAAAGGTCCTCCAAGGTTGAGAAGGGAGAGTGTTGACATGTGGGATTGTTAACCAGTGTCATAAAACGATATGTGTACTGACTGTTTAATCAGAAACTATTTGTTCTGTAAACCTTCACCTAAAGTACAATAAAAAAAAAATTTAAAAAAAAAAAAAAAAGTAAAGATTTTTTTGGCCTGAAGGAGGGAAAGGAAGAAAGTTTGAAAAGTGTGTATGTCCCTAAAAATGAGCCCTAGGCCCTGTACCCCCTACCGAAATTATACAAATTTCTGTGCTAATCACTGTAAGTAATGAAAAGGGAGTAAAGCAGGGTAGAATGAATACACAATTACTATAATACAAAGCAAAATAAAAGTTCCAGAAGAAAGCCTCCCAAACTATGAGGTTGGTCAACAAAAGACTTTATGAAGAGCCAGGCCTGTAAATACAGGTCAAGTTTCTGTAAGTTGAAAGGTGGGGAGAGAGGATTCTAGGTACAGGAATCAGAGTAAATAGGAGCATGGATATAGCAAAATTCAGGGTGTGCAAAACCCATTTCACTAGAACGGAGGGCAAAGGTGTGGTAGGAGAGTGACCTGGAGAGGATCACTTAGCTCAGACCCCTTGATGGACAGAGTAAGGAGATTACATTTTATTCCATTGGCACTAGGGAGCCATTGACGGATTTGGGGCAGAGGGATTGCTTCATTAGAATGTAAGCGCCATGAGGATAAAGACTTTGTGTGTCTAGTTCTTTGAATCTTTAGAGTCTAGCATGAGCATGTGTGTGGCCCAAAGAGTGTGTGCTTAACAAATATTTGTGACTCCATGAATGATCAGAACTCTATTTTAGCAATGTTAATGTAGTAGTAACATATAGAATGAGTTATAGAGAAAGACTGGGAGCTGCGAGCCCAATTTTAAGGCTAATGCAGCAGCTTGGGTGAGAATAATGACCTCTCAGCTAGAACAGAAAGGATGGAAGTTGACTTGTAAGACACTGTGGAATTAGAATCAGAGGGACCTGCAAGAGACACTTTCATTCAAGGGACTAGACTCCCAAAAGAGATTAAGGACCAAAAGAAACATACAGTTTACTGTTATATGACAGAAAAAAATGAAATATTTAGTTCCCTGCTCTTTAAATTAAAAGCTGGGAATGTTAAACCGAAATCGATCAGAAGTTATGTTTAAGAAATATACGTACTTCCAGGTCTGCTTCCCTGCCGTCCTTGTGCTGTCCTGCAGAGAGGCCATCTCTTCGTGTCTCACGTGGGGTGCCAGATGTGAGCTTTACTCTAAAATTCTTTCATACGTGGCACCCTTTTTTACTTTTCCCTTTCTTGATTAAGGGGGAACAGGGAGGGTGGACAGTAGAGGCTTAGGCAACACAGAATTCTAAAGAAAAACAAAACTGTCAATTAAAAAAAAAAAAACAACTTTCTCTAGATAGAAGGAAATTAAGATAAGTGTTAGCAGTGGCCTAGAGTTTCTTTTCCCCAGTAAATAAATAAATAAAAAGTTTGTGGAAAGAATGAGTATTTAATAAAACAAGCACCATGTTTATAAGGGTGTAGGCTGTATACCTCCTGAAGATAACCTTCTGGAACTTAGAATTGTAGGACTCTTTCAGTCACCGATTCTCATTTTTCCCCATCACAGAATCTTGTTCACACTAATGTGCTGTGATTTATCTTCTTCCAGAGCCTCCTGTGCTTAGGAAGGAGGAGCTAAATTAGTCAGGAAAGCATTCATTACGGACTGTATCGTGAGCACTCTGCTAGACACTGGTCATCTGGAGGCTTGTAAGTTGTTTGTTTCCTGCCCTTGAGGAACTTCTAATCCTGGTTGAGGAAGCCGGCCATATGTCTGTATTTATATGTTTTAATGGATGTATTTATATTTGAAGTAAATAATACTGCAAAGCGTATGCCTAGTGCCAAATAAGCCTGATTTCATAGTGTTTGTTTTCATAAATGGATAAAAGCCACCAGGCAGGTACATCACACCATTTAAGTGGATTTAATTTATCATTTTCTGCTGCTTAAGAAAAATACTAAGGATGTCCTAAAGCTCTCATTGAGAGAGAAAATCATTTTTGACAAATTAAATAGAATACAACTATTAATAGCTTTCAGTTGCTATAAATTGATCTCAAATGCTTGGTACTTGAATAATGAAACAGGTCCTTTGATTTATATTGTAACTCTGTTGCCAAGTATTTCCATAGCTACAGTGCTCTTTGTGCAAGGTCCCCAAGCCGATTGTGTGAGATAGCCTCAAATTGCCCATTTTCTCAGATTGCATATTTGCAGTCTTAAGCAATGGAAAGAATTTAGTACTCATGATAAGGATTCATAGTGATCGTTAAAAAAATTCAAAACGTGGAAGGTAGAGTGATTAAAGTTTAGCACTTTCTTTGAAAACAAGTACAATAAGATTTAATTTACACACACACACATCTTCAAGAGAAAATTGTACTCATTCATCTGCGTGGTAATTCACAGAAGGCTTTCACAGCATTTTCTCTCTAGTAAAAATATCTTGAGTTGGCTGTTATGGCTAAATATTGTATATGCTGAAATATAGTTATCAATCAAAATGCAAAATTTGACTATATATACTTAATTAAAGTTGAACACATATGGGACATCTGAAGAGAACTTTCATAAAGATTACAGCCCTGGAAACCTTATGAGGTAGTTCTGCTCTGTCCTGTAGGGTCGCTGTGAGTCAGAATTGACTCAGCGGCCGTGGGTTTTTTTTGTTTGTTTTGTTTTGTTGAAAGAGAGCAACACTCACAGTAGGTATTTTATTTACATCATCTCACTTAATCCCCTCGTTGGAGATGGCATCTATTTCCTTTTACAGATGATCGTGTTGAGGCCCTAAAAGAGTAAGTAACTTGCCCAAGGCCTTGAAGATCACAAGTGGGATCTACAGTTGAACCCAGATGTGTCTGATATTCACTTCTACCACAGATTTTCAAATTCCTGGCATCAGCATGATCTGCCTCTGGCCTAAACTCAGGAAAGGCCAAGCTGAAAGTGGGGACTGAAGTAGGAGTTCCCTAAATCACAAATTTAGTTCCGGTAAAGTGAGTGATGGAGGTGAGCACGCCATGTAAGTGTGTGTGTGTGTGTGTGTGTGTGTGTGTGTATTTGTGCACATGTGTGCACGTGCATGCTTGCTGAGGGGGCAGTGCTGAAGGTCTGTGCTCTTTCTTCAAGAAAAAGATTTATTAGGCCTGTAGGCCTAACCAAGAAGGTCCCTGGGTGGCACAAACAGTTTGCACTCAACTACCAACTGAAAGATTGGTGGTTCAAATCCACCTAGTGGTGCTACATAAGGAGGACCTGGAGACCTACTTCCATAAGGTTACAGCCGTTGAAAATTCAATGGAGCAAAGTTCTGCTCTGAAACACATGGGGTCACTATGAGTCAGAATCAACTTGATGGAAGCGGGTAAATGGGTAAGGCCTAATCAACTACTTTCTCACCTCTCCAGCTTATAATATGCACTCCTGATGTCTAGACTTATCTGGCTGCATGGGCTGTGTACATCCTCCAGTGAAATTCTTGCTATTCCTTACTTCCCAATTCCTTCCCTTCTGCTTGCTCTGACTACAGAAAACCACCCAAATAAAGTGCCACCTGTTAGGAAGTGATCAACTTTTTATTTTTTTAATATTGTTTTATTGTGCTTTAGATGAAGGTTTACAGAGCAAATTAGTTTCTCATGAAACAATTAGTACACATATTGCCCTATGACAATGGTTAACAACCCCATGACATGTCAACGCTGTCCCTTCTCAACCTTGGGTTCCCTGTTACCAGCTTTCCTGTCGCCTCCTGCCTTCTGGTCCTTGCCCCTGGGCTGGTGTGCCCATTTAGTCTCGTTTTGTTTTATGGGTCTGTCTAATCTTTGGCTGAAGGGTGAACCTCAGGAGTGACTTCATTACTGAGCTAAAAGGGTGTCCAGGGGCCATACTCTTGGGGATTCTCCAGTCTTTGTCAGGCCAGTAAGTCTGGTCTTTTTTTTGTGAGTTAGAGTTTTCTTCTACATTTTTCTCCAGCTCTGTCTGGGTTGTAAGCAACTTTTTAAAGGACAATCAAGCATGTCTGTTTATCTCCTGGAATCTCTGGTACTGACAAGGAGTGGTCCATTCAATAATACACACACACTCATGACCATTGTAGTGTATAGGGTTTCTTCTTTTTCATTTTGCATATAAGAATGGACTCACAGAGAAATATTTAAAAGCATGTCTGTGACTGTAGAATAGACTAGTACTGTAGAGTGGGAAATGCCTGTACCAGTTGCCGTTGAGTCAGTTCCAACTCATGGAGAATGGGAAAAAGGAGGGCAAAACCAAATGTGGGAAATATGGATAGATCGGGAGACCCAATGAGTAGTGTCCCTTGTCAATAAATTCTTTCTGTTGTATCAGGTAGGCAACTTTTTTTTTCCTTGTAGGAACCTGTCTCTGAGTTTTTAATGTAAGCCTTTAAAAAATATAATTGATATGAACAGTTATTAGCAATATCAGAGATCCATTTTTTTTTGTATGTTAAGGAATTCCTTGAGAAAGAAGTCATTTGACTGGTTCAGGAGAAAACCATCTACTGAGTGGTATAGGTTAACAGTTAAGAGTTTAGGGCCTTGCAATCAGACTGAACAGGCTTCAGATCCCACCTCTGACGTTACTAGCTGCGACTTCGGTCAAGCTAAACTTTCTAAGCCACAGGTTCCTCCTTGGTAAAACAAACATAATAGTAATTCTTGTCTCTCAGAGTTATCATGGAAATTAAAGGAAGATATGCATGTAAAGTATTTATCATAGTGCCTAGCATATAGTATGGAATGAATAAATGCTAGCTGCTGGAGTCATTTCCCTCCTTCTTAACTCCAATCCTCAATGTCTCTCTGGACATGCAAGGTTTTGGGAAAAAGAAAGAAGAGCTGGGAGGGATGACTTGGAATAGTTGGTACCAACCACAAGTGGAATTAAAAAGAAGAAAAACCAGGGCATCATTGCTGTCTTTCAAGTCCTCATTTTGAGCCAAAAAAATACGTAAGTGAGGGAGTATTATAAATATTGTGAAGTAGTCTTAAAATCATTGGATTCTTACTACATATTGTATAATGCCATTGATATGAAATGAGCAGGATAGGCTAATCAGTAGAGACAGAAAGTAGATTAGGTGGGAGGGGTTTGGAGGGAATTGGAGAGTGACTGCTAATGGATACAGTTTATTTTTGGGATGATGAAAATGTTCTAAAATGGATTGTGGCAATGGTTGCACAACTCAGTGAATATACTAAAAGCCGTTGTACACTTTGAATGTGTCAGTTGTACTGTATGTGAATTATATCCCTATGCTCGGTGCTGTGAAGTCCCTCTGACTCACAGAGAGCCTACGTGACAGAGTAGAACTGCCCACAGGGTTTTCTTGGCTGTAATCTTTTTTTTATTTTTATTTTTTTACTGTGCTTTAGATGAAGGTTTACCAAGCAAATTTGTATCTCATTAAACAATTAATACACATACTGTTTTGTGGCATTTGTTGCCAACCCTGTGACGTGTCAACACACTCGCCTTCTTGACCTTGGGTTCCCCATTTCTATTCGGCCAGCTTTCCCATCCCCTCCTGCCTTCTTGTCCTTGCCCCTGGGATGGTGTGCCCATTTAGTCTCATATACATGGTTGAGCTACGTGTATAATTGTTTGTTTTATAGGCCTGCCTAATCTTTGGCTGAAGGGTGAACCTCAGGAGTGACTTCAATACTGAGTTAAAAGGGTGTCTGGGGGCCATATTCTCAGGGTTTCTCCAGTATCTGTCAGACCAGTAAGTCTGATATTTTTTTGTGAGTTTGAATTTTGTTCTCCGTTTGTCTCCTGCTCTGTCCAGAACCATCTATTGTGCTTCCTGTCAGAGCAGTCGGTGGTGGTAGCCGGACACCATCTAGTTGTGCTGGTGTCAGTCTGGTGGAGGCTGTAGTAGTTGCGTTCCATTACTCCTTTGGACTAATCTTTCCCTTGTGTCTTTGGTTTTCTTCATTCTCCCTTATTCCAGAAGGAGCGGGACCAGTGGAGTATCTTAGATGGCTGCTCACAAGCTTTTAAGACCCCAGATGCTACTCACCAAAGTAGGATGTAGAACATTTTCTTTATAAACCATATTATACCAATTGAATTAGATGTCCCTCAAGACCATGGTCCCCAGCCCTTGCCCTCAGGGAGTTTGGATGTGTCTGTGAAGCTTCTGAGTTGACCTTGGTCAAGTTGTACTGACTTACCCAGTATTGGGTACTGTCTTACCCTCCACCAAAGTTACCACTTATCTATTATCTAATTAGTGTTTTTCTCTCCCCACCCCTCCTCTCCCTTGTAACCATCAAAGATTGTTTCTATGTGTAAACCTTTTCTTGAGTTTTTATAATAGTGGTCTCATACAGTAGGCTGTAATCTTTATGACAGCAGATCGCCAGGTCTTTCTCCCATGGAGTCACTGGTGGGATTGAACCACCAACCTTTCAGTTAGCAGCCGAGTGCTTAACCATTGTGCTACCAGGGCTCCTTATAGCCTGGTAAACCTGTTTTAAGAAATGGTTGGATCCTTGTCTGTCTTGTGAACTAGAACGTAACCTCCCTGGAGGACAGGACCTGGGTCTATTATCCCCAACACCCCAGCATTTAGCATAAAAACTAGCACATGGTAGATGTTCAACACATGTTAACTAATGAATGAGTCCTTGAGTAAATGAATGTATAATGTCCAGGACAGGCTTCTTAAATGGTGTGACTCACCATGCAGGAGTCACCTCAGTTGGAGTGGTTGTGCTTCAGTTCAGTTTAAATATTTGATTTTATTTGCACACACACAAAGTTTGAAAATTTATGGCCTGGAACATTGAATTTTATTCCTAAATATATTTACTCCTTCTTCAATGCTTGGCATGATGATGATGATAAAGATAACAGTGATAGCTAATATTTATTAAATACTTTCTATGTACAAGGGAAGAAGCCCTGATGGTGCAGTGGTTAAGTTCTTGGCTGCTAACTGAAAGGTCGGCGGTTCGAGCCCACCAGCGGTTCCACGGAAAGATGTGGCAGTCTGCTTCTGTAAAGATTACAGCTTTGGAAACCCTATGGGGCAGTTCTACTCTGTCCTACAGGGTTGCTATGAGTCGGAATCAACTTGACGGCAATGCGTTTGGTTTGGGTTTTGGTATGTCCCAGGCACTGCATTAAGTGTTTTAAATATATATGAACTCATTTAATCATCACAGTAATCTTGGGGTAGGTTCTGTTATTGTCTCCATTTTTCAGATGAAGAAACTGAGGAGAAGTAAGTGGTAGAGCCGAAGTTTAATGTGGCTCCAGAACCCAAAGTTTTAACTACTGCAGTAGGTTGCCCCTTAATGTCTTATTTTCATATTTTTCAAAGGAGCCTGCCTGACTGCTTCCCCTCTGAATTCATATATATGGATTGTACTGCTCTTAAATTTTTTATCTATACTGTTATTTAATTGGTGTATTGTTGAGCTTTCTGTGAGTTTTACTTACTCAACTTGACTTTTAAACTCCTTGAGGGTAGAGACTAACTCTTTATCTCTTTGTAACCCTCACTGTGTTCAGGGAGTAGCTGAGTAGCGATTTTGTACAGTGAATGGAAATCCTCTCCATAGTAAAACCAACCAACCCTTTGCCGTCGAGTCAATTCTGACTCCTTTTGACCCTATAGGGTTTCCAAGGCTGTAAATCTTTACAGAAGCAGATGCCACATCTTTTTCCTGCAGAGCTGCTGGTGGGTTTGAACCGCCGACCCTTTGGTTAGCAGTCGAGAGCTTAACCACCATGCCACCAGGGCTCCTTCCCTCCATAGTAGAGCTCTATTAAGTCCACTATCCCTTTCATAATACAGATGTTTTATTAAAGATACAATTATTGCTTTTTAATGACAGACTCGTTCTTCTCCTTCATCCTCTCTATTTCCGTTGAAGTGCTCTATCGATAGACCAATATCCCTTTTATAATGTTATAGATATTATATCACACATATAGATATTATTATTTGTATTGCAGTTAAACTCCTCCCTTTCTTTCATCCCTAGAGATAATTGGTCAGAAGGCCCTATCAGTTCTGCCTTCTAAATATTTCCTAAATGTGATACCTTTTCTCAACATCCACTTGAACTATCTTTAGACTCTTAATATATCTGGCACAGTGATTAAGAGCTCGCCCGCTAACCAAAAGGTCAGCAGTTCGAATCCACCAGCCACTCCTTGGAAACCCCCTTGGGCAGTTCTACTCTGTCCTGTAGGGTTGCTATGAGTCAGAATCGACTCGACGGCAATGGGTTTGACTTGTTTTTTCTGACCAATTGCTAACTGTATGACCTTGGACAAGTTATTTAACCTCTCTGAGTCTCAGCTTCATTATTCATAAAAGGGGGGTAGTCTGTACATAGAGTTATTATACTAAGTAAGTGAGATAATACATGTAGATCCCTTACTTTGTGCTGGCATATAAGGGCTCAATAAACAGTGACCGTTATTAATAGTCTCCTGACCTGTCTCTATGAGTCAGAATCGACTCGACAGCAGTGGGTTTAACCTGTCTCTGTTGCTGAGGCTTAGTTTCCTCAGATACATTAGTCATACTGCTACCAGAATAATTTTTCCAAAATGCAAATTTGGTCATGATGCTTCCCTACTTTGTATCCTCATGTGACTTTCTGTGCCTGTAAGATAAACTCCAAACTTCTTAGCTTCACTTGATTTGAAATCCCTTCATCATTTGGCTTCTCCTGTCCTGTGTGGCCACTTATATTATCAAGACCAGTGTTCGCACCCCCACCATCCGCATAGCATCAGATATATGCGTACTCTTCTGCTTTTTACTCACTTTTTCTATTTTGGCCTCTGAGGAGTTCCTTTATTTTCTTGAGAACTTAGCTATGTATTTAAAATGATTTTTTGTTATATTTTATTCCAAGTTACTTTACTGGGGAGACTTTCCAGGTTATCTGATCTACCCTATTGCCAGCAATAGAAGGTCCTTTTTGTATTTCTAGTTTCATTTCCTGCCCTTCTCTTTTGCCACTCATATAAGACTCGTCTAGGGCTATAACTCGGTTCAATTCATCTTTATATTCCTAGGGTCTAGGATATTGTGGTTATATAATAACTGTTGAATGAATGAATGGATGAATATTCCCCAGGCCTTGATATATATTTGAACTGACAGCGTGTTCACTTTTTGAAACTCACAACAAACTAATGGCTGCAGTTGTCAAATAAGAATCTACGTAAATGCCGGCTGCTGAGTGCGGTTCGCATATGGGGATGTTTCCTGGTGGCCACGTTAGATTTCCATGGGTAAAACCCTTTGTGCTCTGATCACAAGCCTCTTCGTGAGCCTCGTGGTTTACACGTGCTGTGTCCCCAGACTGTGTATCGCAGTCACAATCTTTTAGGAGAATTATAAATATGATTCCCCACAGGAATGATGGCCTCTCGATTTTACATCAGCATTCAGGAAAATATTCTCAGAGTTGCTGTCCGTTGTTCACTAGAGACCTAGCAGCAATTCAGATAGCCTCTTACATTTCTGTAGTTCTTTTTTTAAAACCACTTTATTGAGATATAATGCATACCATACAACTCACCCATTTAAACTGTAGAATTCATTGTCTTTTAGTAGAGTCGCTGAGTTGCATAACCATCACCATAGTCAAGTTCAGAATATTTTCATCACCCTAAAAAGAAGCCCCATATCCATTAGCAGCCACTTCGAGTTCCTCCCTCACCTCAGCCCTTCACAACCATTAATCTACTTTTTGTCTCTATGGATCTGCCTATTCTAGACATTTCGTATAAATGGAACCATACATGACGTGGTCTTTTTTGACTGGCCTCTTTATATGTTTTCAAGATTCATCCATGTTGTTGTATGTATCAGCGCTTCATTTCTTTTTATTGCTGAATAATATTCCATTGTATGGATATCCCCCATTTTATTTATCCCATTCATCAGTTGATGGACATTTGGGTTGTTTCCACTTTTTGGCTATTATGAATAATGCTTCTATAAATATCTGTACAAGTTGTAGTGTGGACGCATGTTTTCATTTCCTTTGGGTATATAATTAGAAGTGGAATTGCTGGGTCATATGATAGCAACTTAAGAAATAATAGTTGCATCTGCATCTACTCATTTATCTTTATAACATCTTAGAGAGATATTTAGGAGAGTTGTTATCTTTATTTTAGAAATGAAGAAACTGGGGCACAGGGAATTGAGGTTATTTGCCCAAAGGCCACCATGCTAATAAGAATCATGTCTCCTTACTTCTGCAGTGACCATCTTTCCTCTGAGCTGTTTAGCTGTTGTCTACACTTAGCTACAAATGTAAGGTGGGAAAAATATGGCTGAATAGCAATACATTGAATATTTAAAAATGTAGATTTCATCATTTAATGTGAATCTTAGGTTGTGTTAGTAGATGTGTGATGTTTGGAACAAAAGAGGATATAGCGTATTTTTATGCAAATTCTGCATGCCTTCTACGTTTTTTCTTGCCAACCTCGCCTTACCTACCCAGGTATTTTGTAAGCATGCTATGCTAATTTTTTTTTTTTTCTTTTTTTACAGCAACATGTGGGAAAAAAAAAGGGTGGATGGCGCCGTTGGCAAACAAAATGTAGAAAGTGGGCATTATTTGCTTAAAAATATGCGCTAGTCCTTCTGTCCTTAGCACTTACCATCCCATGGCTTAATATGAGATGCTACGCTTTAAGATAGCATTTTCTAGCTGGAATTTGTTCACAGAAGATCAGCCAACGAAAGGATTAAACCCTATGATATAGAAATGAAGACTAATGGGCATTAGCCTGGAGAAGAGAGAAAATTTACAGGAACATGATAGTTTCTACCGGTATTAGAAAATCTATCATGTGGATCATGTAGAAAAAGGTTTGAATCTACTGCATTGCCTCAAAGAGAAGAACCAGGAAGTTGCAAGGAAATAGATTTATACCAGCATTTATATCTGGATTCATATAAAAAATCTGATGTTTGGAGTCAACTGAAATGAAACGGGTGGCCTTGGGAGTTCATAAAATTCTCCATCGATAGTAGTGTTCAAACAAGGACAATAGAACTGCTAGTGGGGAATTCTGTCCCGCGTGTTGTACTGGTGATTCCTGAGGTCCCTTCCACCATGAGAAACTGATTGTTTGAAGTCTAGAGAAACCGAAGGTAGAGAAAATTAACTAGTCTGCAAAAGAGTGAGCATGTATAATGTGAAGATGGCAGTACTGTCATCCTCTTGAAATTTGGTAGAATTAATCTCTTGAAATTTCGTGGCCAAATCATAACATTTTAGAGCAGTGAGGGACCTCATTGATCATTTTGTCCCTGTCCCCTCATTATGGGGACATTTAGATACAGAGGCTATTCACTTTACCCAAGATCAAATAGCCAGGTAGTGGCAGGGTCTGGACTAAAATCCGTATTGTTTTAGGACACAAAGAAATTATCCATTTTAACAATTAGGAGAAAATACAGGTAACTTGCTAGATGGAAATATTAACAGGTCTAAGACTAGGTTATGGCCATATCCTTAATATATTATTAATGAAAGCTAGGTATGTTCAGGATGTCTTTCTAACCTTTTGAGGATGCCATCAGAGAGCGCAACAAGCTTTACCACAAAGCTTACCCTGGTGCCGCTGTTGGAGGGAAGTTACTGAAATGAATGAGCCATTGATTTGACACAGTATGACCTTTTAAAGTGTGTCCCATCCATGTCTTTATATTTTTATCTCTGTTTGCTTTTATCATTGTTTTTGAACGCTCTATTATTTTCATAGTTTGATCCCACTGCTCTTGCTTTATTCCAGGTTCCACCTTTGTCTCAGTATCTTGAATGTTTAAACACAAACAACAATGCATTAAACAGTAAAGCATTCAGAACTTCTGACATCAGTCACAGTAAAAACGTAAAACATTCAAGAATAATGAAATAAAAGCAGTGGGAAACCAACCCTGGGCTCAGCTGAAGTTTAGTTAGGAGCATGTCAGCCAAGTAGTGATGCCTGTGCAGGACCATGGAGGGGGTCGAGTTGGACATAGATGTGCCGGGCTGTGGGTGGACAGAAATTCTGTCCCTAAAATTTAGGTACGTAGCATTAATATACTATAACAATAATCCTGTAAAACTGGCATGAGAAAAGAAAATCTTATCTTGGTCACTGTGATAGTTAAGATTTTGTGTCAACTTGGCTGGGCCATAATTCTCAGTGGTTTGGCGGTTATGTAATGATGTAATAACCTCCCAATGAGATCTGATATAATGTAATCTCCTCCATGATGAGATCTGCTATGAGCAGCCAATCAGTTGAAAAGGAGTTCCCTTGGGGGGTATATGCTACATCCAATATATATGGACTTCTGGCAAAGCTCACTGGCTTTTGGTCTGCTCTGGATTCTGCGTTTGGCTCATCATCATCTGAACTCCAGTTCTTGGGACTTGAGCCAGCAGACTGGCATCTTACCTGTCGATCTTGAATTCATCAGTCTCTGCAGCCCATGAACCAGTAGCCTGATGTCAAACCTGCTGATCTTGGGTTCACCAGCCCCTGCAGCTACATGAGTCGGGAGAAGCCTCCAGCTGACACCTGACCCACAGACTTGGGACTTTCCAACTTTTACAATTGCGTGAGCCATTTCCTTCATGTAAATCTCTCTCTCTCACTGATTTTGCTTCTCTAGAGAACCCAGCTGAAGGCAGCCATTGTTTTGAATATTTTAAGAAGAGTTTATGAAATAATTTTTTTCCCTTATAACAGACGCTGCTTGGGGGTGCTAGGGTCATCTTGCTGGTTCTCGTCTGCTCTATAGCATCAGGCAGAAGAGTATTAGGATGTTTTGAATATTTCCAGTTCTCGTTTCACCGTGCTGTTCTCGCATGAAACGTTCTGTGATATTTATATATGTCCACTGAGGCCCAACGATAAAAGAAGGGCATTTTAATCTGTCTTTTAAAGCAAGTACCCAGAAAGTGTCTGAGAAGCCCTTGAATTATGAGCACTTCCTCTGAGTCATTTGTGAAGTATCTTCATCCACAAAATCCTGTGAAATTTAGTTTCATAATTGCATCACGCTCCTTTGGTACCATTGTTGGAGTTAGAATTCACTTGGGAAAATGTTAACTTAATTGCCAAACTTTATCTCGCCTTCCTTCACTACACCTGCAAAGTGCTTATCATAATGGGAATTATGCTTGTTCCAAGGAGAGAATATCCTTGTGAATTAGCCAATTAGCCCGTGTTCTATATCTTATCTTTCACTCCCAAGCCTATGAATTTTTTTCCTTCCAAGCACCGACACTTATTTGTGAGCTTGTAAATTGAAATGTATGTGTGGCTTTGCTTGACATCTCTTCACTGTGTAATATGACCTTCAGCTGTCCTTTTAGGAAGTGACTATGTATGTCTAGGTAAAAAGAAATCTTCAGACTCTACATGGAAACTGATTGTTTAAAGCAAATTTTAAGGAACCCTCCTATCATAGTATTTCTTGGCATATGAAACAAGGTAGTCTTCAACAGAAATAAAAGCACACTGGAATGAAATTTGTATAAAGCATGTTTCAGAAAAGTCAGCACATTTGGCTGTCAATTATGGGCAAAATCGCCAGAAATGAAACAGTGGTCCCTCCAGGGAGAAAGACTGATTGCCACATAGCAAGAACGCTGGCTGACGTAGCCTATCCTAGTTCAGTGCATGGGGTGGGGGGGTTATCTTACCACCCAAAAAAAAATCACCTGACACTACTTTTTAAAAATACTTTTGGTTTTGCTGTTACAGGCCTGTTCTTGATTTGTGGATAGAGTGTACTTGAAGGCAGGAGATTTGCTGCAGCCTTGGAACTCACTTTTCCTCTCTGTGTTCTGATGTGACCTAGTGCAGGAAAGCTTGACTTTGCTTTATAGAGTTAGCATAAGCAAGAAAAAAAAAATATTTGTGTGAAACTTTGACAGTCTTAAGAGTGACCGTTTGTGAAAATAAATTATGTTGTCCTCAAAGTACCAAGAAAATTAAATAATTTGTGGGAAAAGCAGGTTTCAGAGTAGTTTTAAAGCCTACTGCCATTTCTTGGATCATGAAAGGCCTTAGGATATTGATACTGATGTTATGGGTTCGCTTTCCTTCCTCCTTGTCCTTGATGCTGTCTGTATGCAGCAGATGTACCAGACTGTGGCATCAAAACTGAAAAAACCAAACTCATTGCCATTGAGTCAAATTCTGACTCATAGCAACCCTATAGGACAGAGTAGAACTGACCCATAGGGTTTCCAAAGCTGTAAATCTTTACGGAAGCCAACTGCCACATCTTTCTCCCGCAGAGCGGTTGGTGGGTTCAAACTGCCAACCTTTCAGTTAACAATGGAGTGCTTAACCACTGCACCACCAGGGCTTCTTGACAGTGGCATAGGTGACCCAATAATGTTGACTATTATTATTATTAGAAACTTTGGTTGTGTGACAATTCACATCAGCCACAAAAAGGACCAAGACGGATGGATTTTTTTATGCTTTTTAAGCTATTTATGGCATAAAACACAGCCAAAATGTCAGTTCGTAATATTATTTGGGGAGAGCAATATAAATAAGTTCGAGCAATAGTTTTAAAGCATGTGCTAATAGTTCTTTTTATTAATCCTCTGAGTTCCTAAACACAGGTAGGATCTCATTGGATCTTAGTCAATGTGAAATATTTTATGAGTAAAGAAATGGTCTGTAGTTCATTTTTATGTGTGAAAGGATATAGCTAGTTCCTAGTCTATGTTTATGATACTGGCTTTTTAGATTCCACCTAAGAGTCTCTTTGTTTCTTGGGACAGAAAATGACCCCAGATCTCTTAAAGAATCACAATACTGATTTGCTTTTCATTGTGAACTTTGTGATAGCACATAGACTTTCTGGAGTTCATAAGTTGAGGATTTTCAGCTGACAGTAAAGGCAGACAAATAAGGGAGGAAAAAATCCAGAGCAAGCTGTTCAAAACTAATCAGTAGGCATATTACGTAAATGTAATTCACTAGGCCATTGAGGGAAGGGCTATAATAAAGTATTTTAGAAATGAGGCAAAGCAGCTAAACTAAAACAAGGTTAGTTGAAGTGTTTCCAAACGGGAGGGAGGGAATATCCTCCCCACATATGGAGTGCCTCTTGACCTTGTGCCTGATTTTTGGCTGTGACACCCTGTGCCAGCATCTTCAGAGGGAGATGGGTATGCAAGGAAAGTCTGGAGCTGAATGAGCTAAAAAGAAGAGTAAGTTCTGGCTTGCACTTTTTATTGCATGGTGTTCATTTAATAAAATGGAGACTGAAATATATGCGTTATGGTCCAGCTGCAAACCCCTGACCTTCTATTTGCAAGTGAGCCAAAATGATTAGCCAGGATTTAGAGGGACTGTCCTGTAAATTTCAGGTCTGTGTAGACCAGATGGAGAAAGACTGAATGAAGGTCCTCTGGCTAGTGCTTGATTCAGTTCAGCTGAAAAAATATGTATTGAATACCTCTCCATTGAGGTGATATGCTAATGCTTCATAGAACAAATAGCTGAGTAAGGTCTACCCAGGGCTCTTTAAGAGTTTATAGTCTATTATGGAGAATGAGACAGGTAGACAAATAATAAGCATACCAGGCAGTGGTACAAAATACTTCTATGGTGGAAGACTCCTAAATGTAGCTTTCTCACCCCATCTTCCCTCTTGAGCCCCAGATCTGAATAATCAGCCTCCTGTTGGGCCTCTGCTGTCAACTAGTGAGCAGAGAAAGAAGGGTAAACCTTCAGTTTTTGATTCCTTCAAAGATACAAACTCAGACACACACACAGTGGAGTGTTTCCCTAAAGCTATCATTCATTTGGGTAGCAAATTAGAATTTAGATGTTTTAGGAATATATGAGGACCGGGCATGTTTCATTCTGTTGTATATAGGTTCACTATGAGTCAGAACCGACTCAATGACACCTAACAACACAACAACAGGAATATATGGGAATGATGTTTATTACACATACATACATACATACACAATCCCATTCACACATAGACTCATGAATAGGACAAACTCTCTAAAATATAGTACTGTCAAATTTTGCAAGATAAAGAGTGAATATATGAATTCTTCATTTAAAAATTGGATTTGGAAATGCATAAAAAAATTTTAGAAATAAAGGAGATACAAATTTTAATTTTGTTATTTATTTGGACCTCAGTGACAGGCTTTTATTTGTGGTCTTTGAAATATAGGAAACCCTCGGTGACATTTTCATACAAACACTTCTTTGAGGTAGTCCTTTCCAGCTTGTCTGAGTTGAGGGTACGTGGCAGGGTCTAATAACTTAAGCCAATACGGGGCTATGTGGCACTTTTTAAACTCTTAGAGAAAAAGATTATAGGATATTGGATTTGGAAGAAATATTTCCTTTCTAGAGAAAAAGAAAAAAAGCACGTTCAGAGAAACAGTTAACATGCCTTTTGACTTAAAAAAAAATCTTGTTGGAAAATATTCAGCTCTATTCACCATTTGCCCTTAGACAAGAATTTAGATTCCCCCCCCCCCCCCGGTAGTCTCAATAATCATATCTTTTTTCCTTTGAAAATGGATAAACTTGGGAAATTGCGTACACCACTTTATAACATTGCATGTGATATGCCATCTGTACAAAGTAATCTAGATCTTCAGCGACTCTTAGGTTGCCACCATTTTTTTTCTACTATAAAAACCTTTGAAGCGAACATTTATGTTTACAAATCTTTATGCATGTCTCTGATTATCTCTTAATGACAAATGACCATCAGTGGAGGTTATGGGCCAGAGGTTATGAACAGCATAAGATCTTTGGAACATATTGCCAAAATGTTCAGTATGTACTAAGTACAGTGTTGCCTTTCTAGACTTTGCCAATTCGATATGTCAGAAATGGTCTCTTGTAGTTTCTTTTTATAAGCTCTTATAGTTATGATTCGTATTTTTGACCACTAAGGCAATTGAATGTTTTTCTTATATATTTAAATATATTTGAAAGAAATGCCCATTTCTGTGTAATGATTTTTCTTTTAAAAAAGAAAAAAGGTTTTTGGAAAGGATGTGAGAAAACCCTCCTTATGGCCCCAGGAGAAAGGGAGTGGCTTGAGAGTACCTGCCGTTATTCTTGAGGTCAGGGCAAGGCAGCTGTTATAGAGGGACCCTGTGGGCAGCGGGATCACCTTTGCAAGGCCTGCAGAGAAAACTAGGGGCGAAACTTGTTCTCACAAGGCCAAGGACTTGCAGTGGGTCAGAATGCTAATGCCCGTAATGTTTTACATTTGTTACTGGTACTCACATGTCA
The DNA here is from genome assembly GCA_030035585.1 of Dugong dugon. NCBI lineage: Eukaryota > Metazoa > Chordata > Mammalia > Sirenia > Dugongidae > Dugong > Dugong dugon. The sequence continues at coordinate 12,440,037 of CM057472.1, read as the reverse complement.
GCATGATAATAGGTGGTCAGCAAAATTTGGTTCCAAAAATAACATTAATCACAAGTCCCTACTCATGTAGTAGGTATTCTTCTAAATCAGTATATTTAACCTCTTTGCTACAACATTTATGGACAGTAGTTATATTCAAACATGCACATCGTATATAATAAACTTTGAGGTGTTTTGGCAGAATATGGTGTTTATTTTTATACACATATTTTTGTGTGCAGAGTTGTTGGAAGGGTCAAGAAATGGAATTTGAAACTCTAGGACACGGGCAAATACAGGGAAAATCACGCAGTGGAGAGAGTAACCCCAACATTTACCTGAAAGTTCAACTTTTTACTGTTTTTTTTTTAAACAATTTTACTGAGGTATAATTTTTGCATAATAAAAAGAACAGATTTTTAAGGGTAGTGTACAGTTCAATGAATTCAGCATATAGTCAGTCAGTTGCCCCAGTCAAGATATATTTACCATGTATTTTTTTTTAATTCATTTTACCATATACTTTTAAAACTTAAAATGTAAGTTCCTGGAGTGTGGGTGGCATTCACTTGTATGTCACAACTTGGCAAATATTTTGATGTTTCACCAACTTTGTTGAGCCAAGATTCTATCTAAAACAGCAAAGAGGAGTAGAGCATTTGGCCAATTATCTGACTAATTTCATTCAGAAACACTGTTGCCGTAACTATTAGTCATCATTCATTCAATCTATAACTGAGTCCCTGCTAAGTGCAAGGCAACATGAGATGGCAAAATATTGAGGTTTGGGGGCAAGTTAACTCATAGCCCCCGCTTTCTGAGGCCGGGGCTCCAGCCCTGACATAGAACCTCCTGTGGGTCTCTGTTCCCTGGTGCTAGGCTCTGTTTCTCAGTCCACAAGTCATGAGTAATTCAGACTTCGGAAAGGGTAGTGCCTGAGTCTCTTCGCTGGTAGACCTTCAGTCTTCAGGGCAGATACCAGTACATTTTAGGACCCTTTTTAAAAAATGATTTTTCTGCAGTCAAGGTAGGAGTTATTGGTAAATCTCCATTTTCTCCTCAGAACTGAAAGGGAAACACGCTAGCTTATGAAAATTTAAAATCTGAAATCGAAATGTAGAATATGATACATGAGAATGCAGGGCATAATACCTGGCGTATGAAGACAACTGTTGCCCTTTGGGGAGGGAGGCCACGTTGATGAGCGACTCAGTTGTTTAATTCAAAAGCCTGTAAGTAGGTTGGTTACTTAGGAAGCAGAATCCTGCTCACATTGTGGTGGACCTTCAGGTCTTTGGATTTCTGAAGTCCTGGCAGCTCATTTATTTCCATTCCCAAGCGTCTCTCCTCAGCATACATCTTTTCCTTCCACTAGATATTTCTAATACAGATTCACCCAAGGGCTTGGAGATGCACCTTGGGTTACTGCTTTAGAGGAAGCTCAGCGTTCCATGCTGCCTGTAGTCAACTCTTCTGGAAGAGACTTTTTTGATCGCTTGCTGAGTGTCCTAATAACCTGCTTTTGTCGAAAGAACCTGTTAAGATAACTGTTTATTCAATTGAATACAAATTTATACGCTTTTATTGCTAGCAAAAATTTAGAACAATTTTATCTTAGAAAGAGACAGTATCTGACATTTAGAATCGTAGTCCAGTTACTGGAATGACCTCTCTCTAACCCGAACATAGTCCTTATGTGGACATTTGTTGTCATTAGCTACCAACGAGTCAGCCTGACTCAGGGCCACCCCCTGCACGATGGAAGGAAACGCTACCCAGTCCCGCGCATCCCCACGATTGGTTGCAGATCTCACCGTTGTGATCTATATGGTGTTCATTGGCTGATTTTTGGAAGTAGAATTGTAGGCCTTTCTTCCTAGTCTCAGTCAGGACACTAGTATGACATAAAGGAATATAACATGGTAAATTCTGGTGTCTTACAAAAGCAAAAAACACTCCGAGCTTTGCACTGGGAAGTTTTGATAAGGGAGGTAAGGTAACTAAGTCTAAAGCTTTTTAAAACTGGTTAAGTGATCTATGCAAATTTCCCTAATAGTCTTTACTTTTTTTGCCTGGGAGGGCAAGATGAAGCTACTTTTCAAAATCCTTATTTAATTAACAAAGAAGAATCATTCAGTCACTGTAATGACAAGTAGCAAGAAGGTGCAGTGTAGTACGGAATGGGCTTCTCTACCATCAGGCAGCCCCGACACACTGAGAGTCGTGCCTCGCTTTTTGTTTTGACTGTTGTATGTCATGCTTAGAACTGTTGGGTTTGGAACCATTAAAAGAGAACTGATGAGGTTAATAGGTCCAAAATATGTTTTCTGCTTATTGTTACAGGCAGAACCCTTCAGAAATGTCTTAAAGTTTCTTAAAAGTCAGCATTAATAGTAAAGAAGCAGCTTTTGCACCCACAAACACTTGTGTATACAATGGAATATTGAAAGATTTTTAAAAAATGTTTTCCCGATTGTTAAGGATAGGATCAATATACTTTGATTAATATAATGAATGACACATTAAAATTCAAACAAAGCTTCAGAGGCTGAAATGATAGACCGGAGACAAAAAGATGAAATTAAACAGAAATAAATATAAACCTCTGAACTCAGGTTCCATAAATCAACTTTAGATAGATAAGATGGAGAAGACAGCATTTTAGGGGAAAAAGATCCAGGAGTTTTAGCTGTAAGCTTATCATCAACAAGGTGGTAAAACATTAGCCCCGAATGCTTGTATTAAGTTGTGTTAAATAGGGTGGAGAGAGTTTTACAGTACAGTTGACTGTTGTTATGAGAACTTAATTTTGTGTTCCATCGTGGGGATCACATTTTAAGGATGTTGACCAGTTGAGGCATACTCAGAGGAAGACAACAAAGTGTTGAGGTCACTGAAAACTGCCAGAGGACGAGGAATTAGAATAACTGGGGAAAAGGTATAAGTAAAATCATAGATGCCTCTGTGAAAAAAAGCCTTAGAGATTATTTGACCTGAAACCCTAACTTTCAGGCTGAGGAAACTGAGGGTCAGGAAGCTGTGTCCTGGGTCACATGATGCTAGAGAAGCAAGCTGATGACTACTTTCCAGATACGCCACTTGATGGGGTAACCCACTGCCATCAAGTGGATTCCAACTCATATGTGACATGATGTCTGGAAGAGGGGTCAGACATTTTTCATAGCTTGAAAAGGTAGAACTAAGACTAATGTTTGAAAGGTAAGGGAAAGATTTGAGATAAAAATAGAAGGAGCAACTTTCTAATGATTTTAGCTGCCTAAAATTGGAATAGATTGCCTTGAATAGTAGTGAGCTACCCATCACTAGATGTGTCCAAGTAAAGGTTAGACATGATGTTGGGAATGTTGCTAAGGCAATTCCTTCCATGCCTGAAAGGTTGGACAGCACTAGATAGTCGTTATGTTGTTCTTGGTGACTGCCAGGTTGACTCTGATTCATGGCGACCCTGTGTATGACAGAACAAAACGTTGCCATCCTCACGATCTTGGTATGTTCAAGTCCATTGTTGCGGCCACTGTGTGTGTTTTGAGTGCCTTCCAACCTAGGGGGCTCATCTTTCTGCACTATATTGGACAGTATTGTGCTGTGATCCACAGGATTTTCATTGCCTAATTTTCAGTAGATCACCAGACCTTTTCTTCCTACTCCGTCTTAGTCTGGAAGCCTCGTTGAAAGCTGTTCACTATGGATGACCCTGCTGGTATTTGAAATACCAGTGACATAGCTTCCGGCATCAAAACAACACACAAGCCACCACTGACAGATGGGTGGTGGAGATAATCATTAATCAGTGGTGTATATGTATTATCTCTTTGACTCTTATAATACATGAGGAATCTGAGGCTCAGAGAACCACTTGTCTTGCCTAAAGTCATGCAGCTAAATAATTGGTGAGCTGGGATTCAAATCCAGGTAGTCTGGCTCCAGAGCTGGTTTTGCTACCGTTGGCCATTAACTGAGTTGTTTATACATCAGATCCGTTCTTCCATATCTAGCATTCTTTAACAGAAGGAATCTCTCATCAAGAGGGCCCAACTTGCATTAGATGGGCTGGTTTTTTCTGGGTCTTAGGTATTAAGAATGTACCTTTCAAGGCATTTATGCCACAAAAGTCCTTGACTATAAATCCTCTGGAAATGGTCAGCCATATGTGTTCCTGAGCCATTTCAATAATGGTAGAAGTTATATTAAGCCACCAGTTATCATTAAGGAGCCCTGGTGGCGCAGTGGTTAAGAGCTATGGCTGCAAACCAAAAAGGTTGGCAGTTCGAATCCACCAGCCGCTCCTTGGAAACCCTATGGGGCAGTTCTCCTCTGTCCTATAGGGTCGCTGTGAGTCAGAATCGTTGTTTTAAGATGTCCTCACTTTACATAAATTATTTCTAATCCTCATAACAATCTTGTAAAGTAGGTATTATAATCCTTGTACTATGGATATACAGAAACCCTGGTGGCACAGTGGTTAAGTGCTTGGCTGCTGGCCGAAAGGTCGGCAGTTGGAACCCACCAGCTGCTCCTCGGTAGAAAGATGTGGCAATCTGCTTCCATAAAGATTACAGCACTGGCAACCCTATGGGACAGTTCTACTCTGTCCTATAGGGTCGCTATGAGTCGGAATCAGCTAGACAACAGTGGGTATTATGGATGTGAAAACTGCACGTCAGATTTTGATTGGGCTTGCTTCCAGCCCAACCCAGACTTTTTTTTTTTTTAAATTAAACTTTTTATTTTGAGACAATTATAGATTCAAATGCAGTTGAAAGAAATAATACAGAACGATCCTGTGTACCCTTTACTCAGTTTCCTCCTATGGTAATATCTTGCAAAACTATAGCACAGTATCACAACTAGGATATCGTCAAGTTACAGAACATTTCCATCACAAGGAGCCCTTGTATTGCCATTTTATATAGCCGTTTTTTAGCTACACCCACTTTCCTCTCTTCTCCACCCCCGTAACTGCCTCCTAGCAACCATTGTCTGTTCTCCATGTCTCTAATTTTGTTATTTCAAGAATATTCTATAAGTAGAATCATACGGTATGCAATATTTTGGTATTGGCTTTTTTCACTTGGTATGAGATTCATCTAAGTTGTTGCATGTATTAACAGTCTGTTCCTTTTTACTGCTGAATAATACTCCATCGTATGGATGTACCACAGTTTGCTTAACCATTCACCTGTTGATGGATATTTGGATTGTTTTCAGTTCTTAGCTACTATGAATAAAGCTGCTATGAACATTCATGCCCAGATTCTTGTGTAAACATAAGTTTTCATTTCTCTGGGATAAATGGCCAGGGGTGCAATTGCTAGTTCATATGGTAGTTTCATGTTAACTTTTGTAAGAAACTACCAAACTATTTTCCAGAATGGCTGTGCCCTTTTACATTCCTGCCAACAACGTATAAGTAATCTACTTTCTTTGCATCTTTGCAGGCATTTGGCGTTGTCAGTATTTTTTATTTTAGCCATTCTGATAGGTTTGTAGTGCTATCTCGTTGTGGTTTTAATCTGCATATCCCTAATGGCTAAGGAGTTAAACATCCTTTCAAGTACTTATTTGCCCTCTGAATATCCTCTTCTGTGAAATGTCTGTTTATATCTTTTGCCCATTTTCTAATTGGATTGTTTGTATTTTTACTGTTGGGTTTTGAAAGAGCCTGGACTTGTATAGATATCCATTTCAGCACACACAGTTTAACTTGTGTGACTTGCTACAGCCTGAGAAAGTCGTGATTCCATTCTGAATAAATTCCCAACAAAATAGAGGCTGTCTCAACTCACTGCTGCCTAGCAGGCTTTTTTATTTTTTGAGATATAATTCACATGTTATAAAGCTCACCTGTTTAAAATGCACAAATCAGTGGATTTTAGTATATTCACGGTGTTGTGCATCAATCACCGCTATGTGATGGGTGAAAATTCCGGAACATTTTCATTACGCCTAAAAGGAAATCCCATCCTCACTAGCAGTCACTGCCCACTCCCCCAGCCCTTGGCAAACACTCATCTAATTTCTGTCTCTATGATTTGCCTGTCCTAGACATTTCCTATAAAGACAGTCGTACAACATGTGGCCTTTTGTGTCTGGCTTTTTTCACCTTAGGATATTGTTTTTCAGATTCATTCGTATTGTACCATGTATCAGTACTTCATTCGTTTTCATGGCTGAATAATATTCCATCGTATGGATAGCTTATGTTTTGTTTATCCATTCATCAGTTGGTGGACATTCAGGTTGTTCCCACTTTTGGCTCCTATGAATAATACTGCTATGAACATTCTTGTACAAGTTTTTGTGTGGAGGTATATTTCTATTGCTCTTGGGTAAATACCTAGGAGCGGAATTGCTGGGTCATATGGGAACTCTGTGTTAAACTGTTTGAGGAAATGGGAAATGCCAAACTGTTTCCCAAAGTAGCTGCACCATTTTACTTACCCACCAGGTTTCACTTTCTTCACACCTTCACCAACATTTGCTATTTTCATTATGGCTGCTTCTCTTTCTGGTTACAGCCATCCTAGCGGGTATGGAAGAAAAAAAACAACCGGTTGCTGTTGAGTAGATTCCAACTCAATGTGTCAGAGGAGAACTGTGCTCTGCAGAATTTTCAGTGGCTGATTTTTCATAAGTAGATTGCCAGGCCTTTCTTCCAAGGCATCTCTTTGTGGACTCTAACCAACAACCTCTCAGTTAGCAGACCAGTGCTTAAACTGGGTGTGAAGTGATTCTTATTGTGGTTTTGATATGGACATCCTTAGTGACTAATGGAGGAGCCCTGGTGGCACAGTGGTTAAGCGCTCAGCTGCTAACCAAAAGGTTGGTGGTTTGAACTCACCAGCCACTCCTCAGGAGAAAGATGTGGCAGTCTGCTTCCGTAAAGATTACAGCCTTGGAAACCCTATGAGTCAGTTCTACTCTGTCCTGTAGGGTCAATAGGAGTCAGAATTGACTTGACGGCAACAGGTAGGGATGCTGAGCATCTTTTCATGTGCTTATTGGCCTTTTCTGTATCTTCTTTGGAGAAATGTCTACTCGAATCCTTTACCCATTTTTAGTTGAGTTATTTATCTTTTTATCATTGAGTTCTGAGAGTTCTGTATAGATTCTAGATGCTAGACCCTTATCAGATATGTGATTTGCAAATATTTCCTCCCATTCTGTGGGTTGTCTTTTCACTTCCTTGACAGTATCCTTTGAAGCACAAAGTTTTTAAAATTTGATGAAGGGCAATTTATCAATTTTTTCTTTGGCTGCTTATGCTTTATGTGTCTTAGAAATATTTTAATCAACACTTTTTGACTCATTATTATCCCCCTACAGTGTCTTTTCCAAGCACCCCCACCTCACGGCATGTACCCAGCCCTTCCATAGTCCCTTCCTCTGTGCAGATGAGCCTGCCTACTTTCTGAGAAGGTTGAGATGATTTGCCACAAATTCCTCAACTTCCTTTGTGTCTACTTTATAAGTTTCTGTGTATATTCACCCTCCCTCCCCTCTTCACACCCTCCTTTGAAATTGGAGAAGTTTGTTTTTCCTTTTCAAGGTTAACACCTCCACCTGGGCCATTCCATTCTCTTCTCTAGGACTTTGCTTCACCAGTTGGCCTCTCTCTCCACTCTAGCACCAACAATCTCTCACTCTTTTCTCTTTCTCTCTATGCTATTCTTTCTCTTCTGTCTTTGTATAATCTTGGGTCTCTATTACCCTTTTAAGTAAAAAGAATGAGGGGAGAGCCTTGCCCCAATTTTGTTTTTCCTTCAACTTCTCAATCTCTGATTCCTTTCTTTTCCTTCTTCTTCTTTGTTTTTTAATAATATTTCGTTGTATTTTCGGTGAGAGTTTGTGTAGCAGATTGGGTTCCCATTTAACAACTTCTACACAAATTATTCAGTGATATTGGTTACATTTTTCACAGTGTGTCGACATTCTCATTAATTCTGTTCTGGTTGTCCCATTTTCAGCAATCTAGTTTCTTTGCCCCCTTTACCTTCTCATCTTTGCCTTTGGGTAATTGTTGACCATTTGGTCTCATATAGATGATTTTTTAAAGAAGCATAATTTTTTAGCTAAAAGGTAACCTCAGGCTAGTTTCGGTTCAGAGTTTAAAAAGTATCTTAGCGATAGTTTCAAAGAGTCCTCCAGTCTCAACCAGTCCAGTAAGTCTGGACTTTTTAAAAATTTGAGTTTTGTTCCACGTTCTTCTCCCATTCTATCTGGGTCCATCTATTGTGGCCCTGCTCAGAAGAGTCAGTAGTGGTAGCCGGGCACCATCTAGTTGTTCTGGTCTCAGGGTAGATGAGGCCATGATACATGTAGACTACTTTCTTCCCTGAGTCTTTTGTTTCCTTCTTTTTCTTTTGTTCCAGACAAGTAGAGGCCAATAGATGTATCTTAAATTGCTGCTTACAAGCTTGTAAGACCCCAGACACTGCTCACCACATTGAGATGTAGAACATATGCTTTATGAGCTATATTATGCCAGTTAACTGAGTTGTTCCAAGAAACTGTGGTCCTAAGCCTTCAAACCCAGAAAACCAAACTCATGAGGTGTTTGGTTATGTCTAGGAAGTATCCGTAACTGTGCCCCGTATGTGATTTGTTATATATATGAATATATGTGCATGCACAGACATACCTGTATATACATGTAGATACATCTATTTGTGTATACAGAGCTTTGCTGGTGCAGTGATTAAGAGCTATGGTTGCTAACCAAAAGGTCGGCAGTTCGAATCTGCTCGCTACTCTTTGGAAACCTCATGGGGCAGTTCGACTCTGTCCTGTAGGGTAGCTTTGAGTCAGAATCAACTCAAGGGCAACAGGTTTGTTTTTTAAAATATGTGTATACATATGTACACACATATGTGCATATATATATCCATACACTTATATGTATATATACATACATATGCAACCCTACATTTTTTTCCTTTGGTTCTTGGTGTCATTGCAAAATTACATATATCTTATCCTTTACCAAAAATGTCCTTTTCTTTTGTATTTTTGGTGGCATCATTTACCTTGGTCAAGCTGTGCGCACTTCATCGACATTCAGTGTTACCTTTCCCATTACCAAAAGTGACAAGTGTGTACTATCTAGAGAGTGATTCCTGTCCCCCATCCCTGGTAACCACCAGTGCACATTGACCTCTGTGTATATAGCTATTCTTGTCTCCTTCCCTTTACTCTGGGTGGCGCAGTGATGTCAGCATTTGACTGCTAATCAAAACATCAACAGTTCAAATCCAGCAGCTGCACCTTGGAAACCCAATGGGGCAGTTCTACTCTGTCCTATAGGGTTGCCATGAGTTGGAATCGACTCAACAGCAACGGGTTTGGTGTCTGTTTGTTTTTTTTTTTTTTGTTTGTTTCCCTTTACTTTTAATCTTACTGAAAGAACTGTTTCACTTCATCTAAAATATTGCAGTAAGCCTCTCCATGGTCTCCAAGTCCACAGTGTCCTACTTTCACTTATTCCCCTTCCTTTGACGCACTCCACACACTTTAATCAGTTAAATCTTCCCAAAGTGCAATCCTACCCCAAGCCTTTTGCTGACTCCTCGTTTAATTCTGAGTTATCTGTAGGATTCCCCAGGCTAATGTTCAAAGCTCTTCATAACATGTTCTCTCAATTCTGGTAGATCTCGACAATTCACTCTTCCCTGAGCACACCCCCATCTTCTTGCATGATACTTACTCCTCAGAATGCCTGTCTTCGTTCATCTCTGCATGGAAATTCTGTCTAAAACTCAAATGCCTTTAGTCCGTTTTGACCATCTCCTCCCCCTTCCACCAGAGGGCGATCTCAATCCTTAAATTCCCATCACATTGCAAACTTTTATGTGGCCCTCATTACTCTGCCTTGTATTATTGCTTTTTAAAATAGATTGCAAGCTCTCTGAAGGCAGAGACTGGTGGCTTGTCCATCTCTGGATCCTCTCCAGCAACTAGCCCAGGGCTTTAGATCTAGTTTGTACTGAGCAAGTGTTTTTTGAATTGATTTTATTTCGTTTGAAAACAAGAATGTGGGCATCTATATCTTTGGAGAAAATCTGGAAAAGGTAAGGCAGAAAACATTTGCAGACAGTGATGGGTAAAGTTGAGTAGGTAATTTATGAGACCTGGTGGTGCTGTGGTTAAAGCGCTCAGCTGCTAAATAAAAGGTTGGCAGTTTGAACCCACCAGCTGCTCTGTGGGAGAAAGATGTGGCGGTTGGCTTCCTTAAAGACTTACAGCCTTGGAAACCCTGTAAGGCAGTTCTGCTCCATCCTATAGGGTCGCTATGGGTCAGAATTGACTCGAAGGCAATGGATTTGGCCATTTCTTTATTGGCTTTACAGTGAAATAGAACACCTAGAGTTCAAAATCTCATTTTTCTGAATGTGAGTTTTGTCTTTCAAAACTACTCAGTGCATAGCAGATTTACTTTTTATTCTCAAAACACTAAGGGTAAAAAAATAAGTAAGAGTGGAACTGTATGAGTAAAATGGTGTAAAGTCACCTTATCTGACAAATTATATCATCCATTCTGAATGAAGGCCCTAGAATTGTTAGGAAGGATGTCATGTTCACCTTCCAGTAAGGACAAAGGAAGTAGCGAGTTGCAAGAACTTTGTAAACTGTAAAGCATTGCATCTAAGTTGACCTTTAAAGTTTAGAAACATTTCCTACAAAATATGATTCAGTTTATGTACTGTATATACTACTGGCAGCTGGTTGGTGGGCAGTGGTGGTTTCTCAGCTGGCTCTTTAAGCAGTTCTTAATGGATTTGTAGGGTCATCAGATCAAGGTCATGACCAAAACCAATGTATGCTCAAGGATAAATCCAATCCTATATTTGCATATTAAAAATCTTTAGGTCACCCTATATACTAGATTATATTTACACCAGCATTATATATATAGTGTCATTAACTCTACTGAGTACTCAAATAAAAAGGTAATTAGATTAAATACTTACTGTTTGGCTTGGGTGACTGAGAAGTGATTTTGTTTTATGTTAGTCTGAATAGCAAAGTGATACTGTTGTCAGGTGGCATTGGGTTGATTTCTACTCATAGTGCCTCCATGTGACAGAACAGAACTTCCCCATAGGGTTTTCTAGGCTGTAATCTTTACAGAAGAAAGAACGAATCTGTCTTGGAAGAAGTACAGCCAGAATGGGCCTTTGAAACAAGGATGGCGAGACTTCGTCTCAAGTACTTTGGACATGTTATCAAGAGGGACCAGTGCCTGGAGAAGGGCATCAGGCTTGGTAAATTAGACTGTCAGTGACAAAGAGGAAGACCCTCAATGAGATGGATTGACACAGTGGCTACAGCAACGGGCTGAAGCACAACAATTATGATGATGGCTGACTACCGGGCAGTGTTTCATTCTGTTTTGTACATAGGGTCACTGTGAGTCAGAACTGACTTCATGGCACCTAACAACAATCTTTATAGGAGCAGATTGCCAGGTGTCTCTTCCAGGGAGCCGCTGAGTGGGTTCCAACTGCCCGTCTTTCAGTTAGCAGCTGAGCACTTAAACATTTCTGCCACGAGGGCTCCTGGGAAAGTGATAATCTTCATTGTTTCATCTTTCCTTTTTGGCCTGTTTGAATTGATTACTAAATTGTAAGCTTTGAAAACAGGGAAACTGTTCCATATTTTTTGTAACCTCTAGTCCTAAAAGCACCGCTTTAATATTGTAATTGCTCAGTAACCCTCATCCTCATCTGCATCTTCAACATTTACTGAGTGCTTATCGAGAGTGAGGGACTATTCTAGAAACGATATATACATTATTTCTTTTCATTCTCACGGCAAAACCTTATGAGATATTCTCCCTCTCTTTTCAGAGGAGAAAATGAGGCTTAAATAATTTGCGGAAGGTCACACATTACACAGGTGGCTGAGCCAAGATTGGAACCAGGGAGTCTGACTCCGGGGCCTACGCTCTTAACCACTACACCATCTTCTTCAACAAATGTATATTCACAGTGATGCTAATTAGAACCAAGCTGTGCACATGGCATATGTGCGGTGACATCTTGTCCATGTTTTCGTTGTGTAATGTACCCAGGATGCTATGAGCCCACAGCTGGTGTCTGTTAATGGTAATGGTGTGGGAATTCAACAATAATTTCCAGAGCATCCTGGGTAGAAGACATTACATAATTCTCATTATCTACTGATCTTTAAATTCTGGGGCTTAAAAATCATTTGTTATTTTAATAGCCAAAATAGTTTTTTTTTCCTAAAAGTTGGATTTCAAATGGAAGGAATGGACAACTACAATATGCTTTCTGATAGTAGTGCAGTGGGATTTTTTCACTTTTATTTCTTCTAAGCTATTTATCTACTTATGATCCTCCAAAGGGAGAGGTAGAGCAACAGCTCTTTTTTTTTTTTTTTTTTAACATTAAGCATTTCCTTATAGTGTCATTAAATTTCTTGGATGAGAGAAAAATAAATATAACTTTAAAGACTTTCTAAGGAAACTTTATTTTATCTTCAAGTAAGAGTGCTCTCCAGTTTTCTCGTGCTAGTTTTAAATACACTTGTTAAGTGTCCATACCATAGAATACTATGTAGCCATTAAAAAGAATGACATGGATAAATATGTTCTGCCAAGGAAAATGTTCATGATATATTGTTAACTAAAAAGAGTAAGTCCCAGCTGAGAGACTTGATATCCACCAGGCCTACCCTACGAAAAATACTAATAGGAGTTCTACAGATGGAAGGGAGAAGACACTAGGAAGTAATTCAAAGCCATATGTAAAAAGAAAGATCCTTAATAAAGGGAATTGTATAGACAAGTTTAAGGGCTAGTAATAAGGTAGTCATGCTTGATAATTCTAATTGTTTTGCCCTTCATGCCTGTTAATAACATGTAAAAAGCAAGAATAAAATTATGTTACAGGGCACATGAAATATAAAGACATAATTAGTGATAATAAGAACAAAATTGGGGAGCATGGTATGTTACTGAAGTTAAGTTGGTACCAACTTACCCTAGGAAGTTATAAATTGCTGTTAAGTACCTTCGAGTCGATTCTGACTCATAGTGACCCTGTGTAAAACAGAACAAGACACTGCCCAGTCCTGCGCCATCCTCACAATCATTGCTATATTTGAGCCCATTGTTGCAGCCACAGTGTCAATCCATCTCATTGAGGGTCTTCCTCTTTTTCACTGACCATCTACTTTACTAAGCATTGATGTCCTTCTCCAGCAACTGGTCCCTCCTGATGAGGTGTCCAAAGTATGCAAGATGAAGTCTCAGGAGCACTCTGGCTATACTTCTTCCAAGGTAGACTTGTTTGATCTTCTGGCAGTCCATGGTATATTCAGTATTCTTCACCAACACTATAAGTCAAAAGCATCAATTCTTCCTCGGTCTTCCTTATTCATTGTTCAGGTTTCACATGCATATGAGGTGATTGAAACTACCGTGGCTTGGGTCAGGAGCACCTTAGTCCTCAAGTAGCACATAATAAATATAAGCTGTTAAATGTAATATTCATGGTAACTACTAGAAAATATCTAAAAAACATGCACAAAAAGAAGAGAGAAGGGAACCAAAATAGCTTACTAAAATAAACCAACAAAACACTAAATCAAGCAATAGTAAAAGACAAAGACAAGGAAGGCTTAAGACATGCAGAAAACAACTAACAAAATGGCAGATGTAAGTCACTTCTTATCAGAATGAATGATTAAACAAAATGTACATACATACAATGGAATGCTACTCAGCCAGTAAGAGAAATGAAATCTTGATACATGCTACAATATGGATGGAGCTTGAAGACATTATGGTGAGTGAAATAGGTCAAGCACAAAAGGACAAATATTGTATAACCTCACTTATATAAAAAGACAAGAACAGGCAAATATATAGAGACTAAAGTTTCTTAGGGGTAACCAGGGGTGGGAGGGAGGAGAAAGGTGGGATTATTTTTTATGGAGCACTGAGTTTCGGTTTATGGTGATGGAAAAATCACATCAATTAAAGGTAGGGTTGCACAGCTGATTAATGTAATTGCTGTCAATAACTTGTACACCTTTCAAAAGTTGAATTGGCAAAAGTTGTGTGATAGATGTATTTACAGCAACGACAAAAGAAAAAGAGTAGCTGCTGCAGCTGCTTCTGTATAACCAAATACCTTCGTGGGATTTGGTTCCTTAGTTTGGAGGTTTAGGGTCATGGTTTCATGGGACATCCCAGTTAATTGGCCTAATAACGTATTTAGTGCATCTGTTCTACCTCCTAGTTTTTTGTAGTGCCTGGGGTACTAAAAGCTTGCAAGTGGCCATCCAAGGCACAACAATTGGTCTCTATTCACCTTGAACAACAGAGGAAGAAGGAGGGTCAGGAATAGGAGGAGGATATGGAAGGTGTGGCTGATTGCCTCCATGAACAACTGCCTCCTTTGCCATGAGACCAGAAGAACGGGATGGGGCTGGCTACCATTATTGAAGATTTTGATCAGAGATTCTATAGAAGAATCCTGATCGAAAGGGGGGAAATATAAAACAGAATATAAAATTTTCAAAGACTCCAGACTTCCTGGAACCATGGAAGCTAGATGAACCCCCAAAACTATTGCTCTAAGATAATCTTTAAACCTTAAACCAAAAAATATCCCTTGAAGTCTTCTTAAAGCCAAATAGTAGTTTAGCTTAGCGAGTAAAGAATGTCTGCTTTGAAGATTATGCTCTTTTAAAAACTACCTATATGGGATCAAATGGACAACGGCAACTCTAAAGATTAGATAGGAGCCTTCAGGGGCAGTGAGTTTATGTTAATGGGGGAGGAACAACTCAGAAAAGAAGGGTTAGAATGGTTGCACAATTAGAAGAATGTAATCAATGTTACTGAATTTTACGTGTAGAAACTTGACTTGGTGTATGTTTTTGCTGTGTATATTAACAACAACAAAAATAAACATTTTGTTTTTTAAAAAAGCAAGCCCCAGAAATATGTTTAGTATTCTGCCTTTTAGGTGCCCATTACCATATAGGAGTTAGATATCTGTGAATGTATAGAAGAATGTTAGGAATGATATACATCAAGCTGTCAACTGTGGTGTTAACTCTGGGGAAGAGAGTAAGATTGAGGGAGGGAGTGAAGCGGGACTTTTTATTCTGTATATTTCTGTTTTGTTTGAATTTTTATATGCATTTATTTCTACTGGTTTTGCTGTGTTTGGTTAATTTTTCTTGAAAAACAACTTCCTAAATACAAAAAACTACAAAGATAATGAATCACACTCCCATGCACCAACCACCCAAAACAAAGAAATGTAAACATTTTTTTTCTGTTGCCTGGTGGTGCAGTGGTTAAGTGTTTCACTGCTAACCAAAAGGTCGGCAGTTCAAATCCATCAGCTGCTCCTATGGGGCAGCTATACTATCCCTTGTATAAACACATCTTTATAATTATTTCTGTATCTATCTGTATATAAAACAAAAACTAGTTGCTGTCTATTCGATTCCAATTCATAGCGACCCTTTAGGACAGAGTAGATGCACGAAGCTAACAGGCTGTGGGGTGGTGGAATCAGTAGGAAATATGGGAAATCTTTGTGCATCTCATAAGACATGGCACGGGTCATGGCACAATTGGCTGATACATCAGGTGGTTGGTGGGGCAGGGGCAGCAGAATCAAATACCACCAGAATCGTACCACCACCCCAGACAGGAAGGAATGATCTGGCCCTAGCCGATTGTGTCCTTGCACACTTCATTTTATCAGCAAGTCCCATTGATGTTGTCTTTGAAAGGGAGGTATTAATTATTTATATCAGGAAGTGGTTGGGGAAGTAGACTGCTGATCAACTTTCTGATTTAACAACATATGAGAAATGTGTATGCATCACATCCTGGACAAGACCATGGCAGAGTCCGGAAGTTCAAAGCAAAGAGCCTACCAACCCCATCCCAACATATTACAATGGAATGAATAATAATAATACTTTCTGGAAAGTAAATACTCTGGTTTAAATATCAAATCGTATGGAATTCCT
This sequence comes from Dugong dugon, assembly GCA_030035585.1. Classification (NCBI taxonomy): domain Eukaryota; kingdom Metazoa; phylum Chordata; class Mammalia; order Sirenia; family Dugongidae; genus Dugong; species Dugong dugon. The sequence goes on along the minus strand of CM057472.1, from coordinate 12,424,014 downwards.
TGACAGAAAATGTAAGCTGGACTGTCCTGGGCAGGCTGGGATGAATGGTCGTATACTTATGGCCTACTGGAAGCTTTGAGGAGCCCTGGTGGTGCAATGGTTAAGAGCTCTGCTGCTAACCAAACGATCGGCGGTTCAAACCCACCAGCTGCTCCTTGGAAACCCTATGGGGCAGTTCTACTCTGTCCTATAGTGTTGCTATGAGGCGGAATCGACTCCACAGCAACGAGGTTGGTTTTTTTTTTTTGGTAGGAAGCTTTGAAGCATTCAAGGTACAAAGGATAATTATTAAGTCCCCTGCAATAGTCTGACCCTTTGGGGGGCCATTGGGTGCCCTTTCCTGTTTTTTATCTTAGTGAAGCCCAGGAGCACTTTTCTTTTAGATGGAGCCTCTGGGAACATACATGGCCACTACAGTTTGTCTACTTTCAGCTCCTATCAAAACCATAATCTCTCCCAAATGCCTTGAAATCTGCTCCAGAAATCTACCCCAAGATTCTGGCTGGGAGAGAGTCAGGGTTAAGTAACTATGATATTGACAGAAGCTGGCATGTTTGTGGGAATTGGGAGACAGAAAACATAATGATAAAATCACGTATGTAAATCACATGGAATTGAGAAGGTGGGTTAGGACATAGGATTTCCCCATTGGTGTACCTTAGTGTCATTGCATTGATGTATTTTATATATTAAAAAACATAGGCATATACTGCTGTATTCACCTGAGCTGAGCAAAGCAGCAGCTAGTACAGAGTGAAAGAAGCTTTAGCTGCTAAATGACAGGGAGTGTGTGGCAGTTTGGACGTTTAGACTGTATGCCAGACGTTACGTCTAAGTACTGTGAAGGCTGGGGAGAGAGACAAACCATCCCTTCCCTCAGTGAGCTTATAGTTTTTAAGGGATATTTAAAACTTTGCACATAGACCCCTGGACACCCTTTTAGCTTAGTAATGAAGTCACTCCCAAGGGTCACTGTTCAGTCAAAGATCAGACAGCCCTATAAAACAAGATGAGACTAATGGGGCACAACAGCCCAGGTACAAGGACTAGAAGGCAGGAGGGAACAGGAAAGCTGGTAATAGGGAACCCAAGGTTGAGAAGGGACAGTGTTGACATGTCATGGGATTGTTAACCATTGCCATAAAACAATATGTGTACTAACTGTTTAATGAGAAACTATTTGTTCTGTAAACCTTCATCTAAAAAAAAAAAAAGATAATGTATACTTACTCAACAGAGGGGTGGTTATTGAAGCTATAATTCTGTGTTTCCTACCAGGAATTCAAAATTGTAATCGGAATAAATTCCACTCAGGTGTTAAAAGAAAAAAGAAAAAAACTGCACGTAGAGGCCTCTCTCAGTTCTTCTCTATAGCTCAGGACCTTCAAGTATTTTCAGATTCAGATTTGGACAATCAGTTAGTAGGCCTTCCCTCCCTCCTCCCCTCCCTTCTTCCCTCCCTCCCTCTCTTCTTCCCTTCTTCCCTCCCCTCTCTCCTTTCTTCCTTTTTCTTTTATATAAACGGTTTCTGACCTTCTCTTTTTTTTTTAAATTGCCGTCATGGAATTATCACTTCTATCTTTTAGCTGTCCTCTTATTCCATTATGGAGTGAAATTTCTCTGTGAGTCGGAATCAACTTGATAGCAATGGGTTTGGTTTGTTTTTTAGGTCATTAGGGGATAAACCATTTGGGGATATAAAAGTTTGCCATATAATTGAAGACTTGATGATTTATGCCGCAATTTTTTACTTTAATTTTGAACGAAAGTATTTCTACGATGTGCCTTTTTAAACAGAGAATGTTTATCTTGATTTTTTCTTGATTCAGGGTCGTGTTCAGGCACTCCAGTCCATGGTTTGCGTTGTGGATATATATGGTGCAGGGCAGGAAGCTGAATGATTTAATTTGTCACTCTGTAGCTCTGCGTAGTGGACAGCCCCCTCTCCCCCGGGCCCTTGAGCTACCTTGGCTGGATCCGTGTCCTTAGGCGCAATTTGCTATTCTCTCTCTCCTCTGCCTTCAAGGGCCGTTATGAGCCAGTAACGACCTGTCCCCTCAGACTGTAGAATGAGTTTCTTTTCTCCTCGTTTTGTAACTGGCTTTCTTCTGGCCCAGTGTCTGCTATTTGCAGCCTTGCTGCATACTTTGTCTTTGTTTCTAATCTCTGCTTCACTGCCAGTCTCTGTTGCAGTCTGACAGCTCTCTCCGCTCACCTGCTTGTCCTTTTCTTCTCTGTCTGCTTCTTTGTGCTCATAGCCGTTGTCAGCAAATCGGAGGAAGGCTTTTCCTACAAACTGCCATCTGATCTGTCACACTCTGGCCTGCAGCTCTTTAGCCTTTTGGGCTTTTTTTGTCGCCAGATGCCAGGGGCTGGCTCTGAACCTTAAATACTTTAAGAAAAAGGTGCTTCTGCATTCGAAATCAGGGATTTGTCAGGTTTATCTCTATGTCATGAAGTGTAGTGATCCAGCTACTCAGAGTATCTCTTGTTTTAAGTAAGCATAGAATAATTTTGTTTTTCTTGTTGTTATCCTCCTTGAATAGTTCCTATTATTTGATTGGTTTTCCTGGGTACAGCAGCATAAAAAGAAAACGAGTTGCCATTGAGTTATTCTGACTCATGTTGACCCTGTGTTGCAGAGTAAAACTGGGCTCCGTAGGGTTTTCATGGCTATGACCTTTGAGAAACAGATCACCAGGCCTTTCTTCCAAGGTGCCTCTGGGTGCATTTGAACCACCAACCTTTCTGTTAGTAGTTGAGTGCTTAGCCTGTACAGCAGTATATTGCATATTCTCAGGAACAAACTTTCGAGGCCCAGAGAAAATGCGAACTCTTCCACGAAGCCTTCTGTCTTAGTTACCTAGTGCCTAGTGCTGCTATAACAGAAATACCACAAATGAATGGCTTTAACAAACAGAAATGTATTCTCTCACAGTCTAGTAGGCTAGAAGTCCAAATTCAGGGTGCCAGCTCCGGGGGAAGGCACAGTGGTTAAGAGCTCGGCGTTCAAATCCACCATCTGCTCCTTGGAAACCCTATGGGGCATCTCATCTCTCTCCTATAGGGTTGCTATGAGGCAGAATCCACGTGATGGCAATGGGTTTGATTTTTTTTTTTTTTTTTTTTTGCTTCTTTACTGCAGCTCTTAAGACAGTACCTGGTATGTAATAGCCTCCCTCACCCAAATAAATGCTTTACTGAATTGAATAATCCACTGTCTGTTCAGGTCCCTTTTTGTAGTTTGCGGCTGATGTTAGTTGAGCATCCCCAACCCAAGTGTGTCATTTTGGACTTGCTGATATTAAAACACTTCTGCTAGTTGCACAGTTTCCTAGATTCTTCCTGTATTCTGTCCCCCAATGAATCTGGTTCTTTGCTGCCTGGGAGAATTTAGTGTCAAACAGAAGCCAGGTAAATTTCTGTGTACTTCCTCTTCCAGAGCCTTTAAAAAGATATAAATAAGAAAAGTTCTTTACAGTTTCCTGTTCTTTGAGAGAGAGCCCTATTTGTTCCTCAGGCTTTTCTTTTATTTTTCTTCCAAATTTTATTTAATTTATTGTTGTTGTTGTTAAGAATATACACAGCAAAATAAACACTAGTTCAACAGTTTCTGCATATACAGTTTAGTGACATTTGATTACACTCTTCGAGTTGTGCAACCATTCTCATCCTCCTTTTCTGAGTTGTTCCTCCCTCATTAACATCAACTCACTGCCCCCTAAGGTTCCTGCCTAGTCTTTTGAGTTGCTGTTGTCAATTTGATCCCATATAGATAGTTAGTAAAAAAGCCTAATGCTCAAGGCAGACCTTTTTTACTAGTTAAGCTAAATATTGTTTGGTTTTAAGAAGACTTCAAGGGATATTTTTGGTTTAAGATTTAAAGATTACCTCAGGGCAATAGTTTCAGGTGTTCATCCACCCTCCATGGCTCCAGAAAGTCTAGAGTCCATGGGAATTTTAAATTCTGTTCTGCATTTTCCCCCTTTTGATCAGGGTTCGTCTATAGAATCTTCGATCAAAACCTTCAGTAATGGCTATCATCCAGTTATTCTGGTCTCATGGAAAAGGGGGTAGTTGTTTATGGAGGCAATTAGCTACACATTCCATTTGCTCCTCCTATTCCTGACCCTTCTTCTTCCTCTGTTGCTCCAGGTGAATAGAGACCAATTGTGCCTTAGATGGCTGCTTGCAAGCTTTTAAGACACTGCGCAGTGAACTAGGAGGTAGAACAGAAGCACTAAACACATTATTAGGGCCATTAATTGGGATGTCCCATGCAACTATGACCCACAACCTCCAAACCAAGGAACCAAATCCCATGAGGTGTTTGGTTGTACATAAGCAGCCTCAGCAGCTACTCTTTTTTGTTGTTGTTGTAAATATGTCTATTATACAACTTTTGCCAATTCAACTTTTTAAAGGTGTGCAACTTATTGACAGCAATTACATTAATTGGCTGTGCATCCCTACCCTTAATCAATGCCATTTTTCCATCACTGTTAACTCCCCTTTTCCCCCTCCCTTATGGCCCTGGTAACCACGAATAAACTTTGGTTTCTATACATTTACCTTTTCTTGTCTTTTTATGTAAGTGAGGTCATATAGTATATGTCCTTTTGTGATTGGCTATTTCACTCAGCATAAAGTCTTCAAGCTCCATCCATACTGTAACATGTATCAAGACTTCATTTCTCCTACCGACTGCGTAGTATTCCATTGTATGTATGTGCCACATTTTGCTTATCCGTTCATCTGTTGGTGGGCATTTAGGTTGTTTCCACCTTTTGGCTATTGTGAAGAGTGCCTCCGTGAACATTCATGTACAAGTCTCTTTTTGAGTCTCTACTTTGAAGTCTTTTGGGTATATACCTAGGAGTGGGATTGCTAGGTCATATGGTATTTCTATTTTTAGTTTTTTTAGGAACCGCCACACTGTTTTCCACAACGGCTGTGCAATTTTCTATTCCTACCAGCAGTGGTTAAGGTTTCCAGTTTCCCCACATCCTTACCAACATTTGTTATTTTCCATTTTTTGTTTTGTTTTTTTATTTTACCCTCCTAGTGGGAGTATAATGGTATCTCACTGTGGTTTTGATTGCATCTCTCTGATGGCTAATGACGCTGAGCATCTTTTCATACGTTTGGTGGCCATTTGAATGCCTTCTTTGGTGAAATGTCTATTCAAGTCCTTTGCCCATTTTATGATTTGATTATTTGTCTTTTCCTTGTTAAGTTGTTGAAGTTTTATATATATTTTGGTTATTATATTTTTTTTGATATATGGTTTCTGAAGGCATTCTCCAAGTCAGTAGCTTGTCTTTTCACTTTTTTGGTAAAGTCTTTTGATGAACAAAAGTTTTTGATTTTTATGAGGTCTCATTTATTTATTTTGTTTTTTGCTATTTGTGCTTTTGTTATTGTATTAGATAATCTGTTGTTGAAAGTTAGGCCTGACAGCATTGCCCCTGCTTGTTCATCTAAGAATTTTATGGTTTTAGTTTGCACATTTAGGTCCTTAATCTATTTTGAATTTGTTTTTGTGTATGATGTGAGGCACAGATCCTGTTTCATTTTTCTGCGTGTGGATATCCAATTTTCCCAGCACCATTTATTGAAGAGACTCTTCTTTTCCCATCGAATGGACTTAGCACCTTGTCAAAAATCAGTTGACCATAAATCTGTGGGTTTATTTTGGGACTCTCAATTCTATTTCACTGGTCTATGTGTCTATTGTTATACCAGCACCAGGCTGTTTTAATTACTGCAGCTGTATAGTATGTTTTAAAAATCAGGAAGTGTGAGTCCTCCTACTTTGTTCTTCTGTTTCAGTATTGTTTTAGCTACTCGGAGCCTCTTACCTTTCTATATAAAGTTGGGGTTTGGTTTTTCTATTTCTGTAAAGAAGGCCGTTGGAATTTTGATCAAGATTGCATTGTATCTATAGATCACTTTGATCTATAGATTGACATCTTAACAATATTAAATCTTTCAATCCATGAATATTGTCATGGATTGAATTGTGTCCCCCAAAAATGTGTCAACTTGGCTAGTCCATGATTCCCAGTATTGTGTGATTGTCCACCATTTTGTCATCTGATGTGATTTTCCTAGGTGTTGTAAATCCTACCTCTACGGTGTTAATGAGGTGGGATTAGCAGCAGTCATGTTAATGAGGCAGGACTCAATTTACAAGATTAGGTTGTGTCTTAAACCAATCTCTTTTGAGATATAAAAGAGAGAAGTGAACAGAGAGATGTGGGAACCTCATACTACAAAGAAACAAGAGCCAGGAGAATAGCACATCCTTTGAACTTGGGGTCCCTGTGCTGAGAAGCTCCTCAACCGGGGAAGATTGATGACAAGTACCTTCCCCCAGAGCCAACAGAGAGAGAAAGCCTTCCCCTGGAGCTGGCACCCTGAATTCGGACTTCTAGCCTCCTAGACCGTGAGAGAATAAATTTTTCTTTGTTGAAGGCATCCACTTGGTATTTCTGTTATAGCAGCACTGGATAACTAAGACAAATGTGGGACATCTTTCCATTTATTTAAGTCTCCTTGAATCTCTCTCAGCAATGTTTTATAGTTTTCATTGTGTAAGTTCTTCATGTCCCTGGTTAGATTTATTCCTAGGTATTTTATTCTCTTAGATGCTATTGTAAGTGGAATTTCCCTTTCAGATTTCTCATTGCTAGTGTATAGAAATCCAGCTGATTTTTGTTTGTTGACCTCATACCCTGCAACTTTGCTAAATTCGTCTATTAGCTCTAGAAGTTTTCTTGTGGACTCTTTGGGATTTTCTATATATAGGATCATATCTGCAAATGAAGATGATTTTTCTTCTTCTTTTCCAGTCTGGATATCATTTATTTCTTCTTCTTCTTCTTTTTTTTTGTCTTATTGCTCTGGCTACAACTTCTAATACAATATTGAATAGAACTGGTGAGAGCGAGCACCGTTGTCTTTTTCCTGATTTCAAGGGAAAAGCTCTCAGTCTTCTTCCCCTAAGTATAATGTAGGCTATTGGTTTTTCATATATACCCTGAATAGTATTGAGAAATTTCCCTTCTATTCCAGTCTTTGGGATTTTCATTAAGGGCCTCATACTTTTTTGTCTCTGAGCCAGTTCACTACACTCAGTAAAATAGCCCCATTAGTTTTTTAGCAGCTTTATTGAGACATAATTCACATACCATACCATTTGCCTGTTTGAAATGTACAATTCAGTGGTTTTTAATATACTCATAGTGTTGTAACCATCACCACAACCGATTCTAAAACATTTTCATCACCCTAGAAAGAAACGGCTTACTGATGAGCAATCACTCTCCATTCCCTCCTCCACTGGCAACCACTTATCTGCTTTCTATCTCTATAGACTTGCCTGTTCTGGACATTTCCAATAAATGGAATCATACAATATATAGTCTTTTGTGACTGACTTATTTCACTTGATACTTCAAATTTTTAAAAATATTATTGTATTTATAACTTTTTCTGAGAACAGATATGGTCTTATGCCTTTCCTCAGTCCTTCCATCGTCTTGTTTTATTGGATTTGTGGTATTTGATTCAGTTGCAAAATATGTTATCACACATAACATTGGCTGCTGATGGTAATGAAAATGCCCCTATTTCAGAGCCAAGAGGATTTTGCCCAAGATTCGGTTATAGTTATATCTCAGAAGGCTGATCCAAGCTATTGGTGTGGTCACATGAATTGGGATGTAATAGGACTTCATAGTCTTCACACTGATCCTTCTTCTGATGGGTTAGTTGAGGCTTCTGGCCCTTTAATTCCCAAGGATCATAGAGTATTGGAGCTGGAAGGGACCCAGCAGTCATTCAGCCCAGTCCCTCTTCCTCTAATTCCTGTCACATTTTACAGACTTCAGAATGTAAGTTGTTCAAGGTCAAATAGCTAATTAATAGTAGTGGCAATTATAGCAATATTAGAACCTATGTGTCTCAGTTCATAATCCAAGCTTCTTTTCTTTACTTCCTTTAGGTCTTTTTGCTGTTTTAACCCGGGTTCCCTAGAAACCGGAGCCTGAGGCAAGGATTAAGTGCTGAAGCATTATTTGGGAGGTACAATCCCAGAACAGTGAGAGTAAGGGAAAAGAGATGCAAACCAAGAAGCTATGAGCAGCAAAGCATGCTGGCCACTATGTCATGATGAGCTTCAAAGACATACAACTGGTTGTTCATCAAGTGTATCTGCTTGACCATGTGGGATATCTCCAGACAGGATAGATGGAGCAGTTGCCAGGAGGGAGGAGGGAGAGGGAATTTATCTTGCCGACCTCTTTCTGTCTCCTGTTTCCCATTATCAAATTTCATCCTGTAAAGAATTCAGTCACTCACGGTTCTGAGTTGTGTCATCCTGCACCACCAACATCCCCTTTGAAAGTCAGATTGCATGCCCAGGTATAGGGTTTCATACAAGTCTGGAAGTGATGGGAGAATCTAGAAACTCAGGGTGTATGACTGATTAACAGTCAGTGGGGGAGATCACCCTCCCCAAGTATCCCTGGTTGGCCCCAGGGACAAGAAGGCCCATGTGTCTGATATGCCTACCAACATAGTGTCCTTGCTAGCATAGGTTTCTGAAATCATCATTTATGTAGATGAGGGCACCTTCAGCTAGTGTGTTTGAAGGATTTACTTAGATTGACAGCCACATTCTTTTTCTCTAATAAGATTTTTTTTTCATATTGCTGAAGTTGGGACTCTTCAGAGTATTGAATATTTAGAAACTTATAACTAAAACCTTTGGTTAGGAAGCTTGTTCTCTTGATCATCTATCTTCTCTAGAATAAAGGGAAAACCTGGGAAGACTTTTCATAATTATAATTGCTCAGTACCTGGGTTTCTGTGTAAGTTGCCCCATATGGAGAGATTTCCTTTGCCAATTCAATTCTTATTCTTCTTTCAAGATTAACTAACTCCAGTCTATACTGAGGGTACTCCTGCTCTGACTTTTTAGTTTACTTACACAACATTTACTCTATTATCTTTCACTTACGTATTACTTCAGAATTATTCTGTATTGATTTTATTGTATGCTACCTTTCCTCCTGGAAGTCTCTAACTTTTTCTGAGTCCCTCTATTACCTGGCGTTATAAATGCTTGTTGACTGTCTAAATATGGGCTGGAGTGAAGAAGATCACACAAAGAAAAGGAGATTTGTAACAGAATGACATTTGTAAAATAATAGAATTCAGAGCTGGAGGAAGCCTTAGAAATACTTTAGTTCAATTTGACCTTGGCCAAGTTGTCCAGTAGAATTTGGACAGTGGACAAAGAGGTAATTAACTCTTTAAGATTTTTCAGTGAATAGCTGCTAATGAAAAATTTAAAGTGAACTGTTTGGGAAGGTTTGAAGATGAAAGAGCATCATCTGTGGATTAATAAATAAGGAAGGAGGTTATCTCAGTTTAGGGATGAGTGCTAAGAGATGTTAGAATAAGGATGCATAAACAATGGTTAAATGATAACGATGGTATAGAAAACGAAGATGATCACACAAAGCAAAGGGGATTTGTAACAGAGTGACATTTGTAAAATAATAGAATTTCAGAGCTCGAGGAGGCCTTAGAAATAATTTAGTTCAATCCACTTCATATACAGATGAAGAAACAGGCTGAAAAATGTTAAGTGGCTTATTTAAGGCTACACAGTAGGAACAGAGCCAAGGTTTGAACTGAGGTATTCAGATTCCAGATGGTTGTGCCACATCAGCTTTGTACCACAAAGTACCACATTTACTTTAAGAATGTTTCATACTTTTTTTTTTTTTTCTGAAAACCTTCTGAAGAGTTATTTTCATTAGTTGGTGGTTTCATTAACTGCACTATTTGGTAAAATTAAAGTGACTTGAAGATTTCATTTATTTTTAATGTTTCAAAATGCATTGGGTATTAAAGCTTAGAGTGTGTTATAATGCGTTTATGTAGACAGTGCAATGTCAGTTAAAGGGCTTCAACAAACAAATCAAACCGTCTTAGCAGCTGAGGATAGTGTTAATAGTTTAATAAAAGCATTTTAACAATTGCTTTTGTAATAAACTTCCTCTCAAGACCACTGTCTCAGTCACCTAGTGCTGCTGTAACAGAAATACCACAAGTGGATGGCTTTAACAAAGAGAAGTTTATTCTCTCACAGTCCAGTAGGCTACAAGTCCAAATTCAGGGCTACAGCTCCAGGGGAAGGCTTTCTCTGTCAGCTCTGAAGGAAGGTCTGTGTCATCAATCTTCCCTTGGTCTAGGAGCTTCTCTGTGCAGGCACCTCAGGTCCAAAGGACACACTGCTCCTGGCACTGCTTTCCTGGTGGTATGAGGTTCCCCTGTGTCTCTGCTTGCTTCTCTCTTTTATATCTCAAAAGAGATTGGCTTAAGACACTATCTAATGTTGTATACCTCATCAGTGTAACTGCCACTAATCCATCTTACTATATCGCAGTGATAGAGTTTGCAGCACGTAAGGAAATCACATCAGATTACAGAATGGTACACAGTCATACAATACTGGGAATCATGACCTAGCCAAGTTGACAGATACTTTGGGGGGACACAATTCAATCCATGACAATCACTGTCTAAACCCAAATCAAATCTTAAATGACTCCGAAGTTTGTTTGCAATCCAAACAATTGCTCTTGTATATGAACCTTCAGCAGGGCTACCAAAGACATCAAGTCTGGCAAAAAAAAAAAAAAAAGAAAAAAGCTCCCCACCCCTCTCCTTTATCCAAGTTATCTTAGCCCTGTTCATGGTCACAGGACTTTGAGAGAGGAACATGAGCCAAATTCCAGTTCCTTTAGCCAGATGTCCTGGTAGCACAGTGGTTAAGCGCTTGGCTACTGAGAGTCTGAGGTTTGAATCCACCAGCCCTCTGTGGGAGAAAGATGTGGCAGTCTGCTTCTGTAAAGATGACAGCCTTGTAAACCCAGTGGGGCAGTTCTACTTTCTCCTGTAGGGCCGCGATGAGGTGGAATTGACTTGATGGTAATGGGTTTTGGCAATATGCAACCTGTGTAATCTTAGGAAGCAGCTCAGTTCTTTTTTTTTTTTTAATTTTAATGTTTTCTTTTTTTTTATATTTTATTGTACTTCAGGTGAAGGCTTACTGAATAAATAGTTTCTCACGAAACAGTAGTACGCATGTTGTTTTATGACACTGGTTAACAACCCCACGACATATTAACCCTCTAACTTCTCAACCTTTTTTTTTTTTTTTTTGGTGAAAATACACATAGCCAAAGTTACACTGTTTCAAAAATTTCTACATGCACAGTTCAGTGACGTTGACTATGCTCTTCGAATTGTGCTGTTATTCTCACTTAAGATGAAGGCTTACAGAACAAAATAGTTTCTCATTTAACAGTTACTACAAATGTTGCCCTATGACAATGGTTACCAATCTCACAACACATCAACACTATCCTTACTCAACCTTGGGTTCCCTATCACCAGCTTCCTCGTCCCCTTCTGCCTTCTGGCCCTTGTCGCTGGACTCCTGTACCTCGTTAGTCTCATTTGCTTTTATGGGGCTGTCCACTCCCAGGCTGAACAGTGAACCTCGGAGGTAGCTTCACCACTGAGTTAAAAGGGTGTTTGGGGGCCATACTCTGGAGGTTTCTCCAGTCTCCTTTAGGCCAGTAAATCTGGTCTTTTTTTTGTGAGTTAGAATTATGCTCTACATCCTTCTCCAGCTCTGTCCAGAACCCTCTGTTGTGATCCTGGTCAGAGCAGTCAGTGGTGGTAGCCGGGCACCATCTAGCTGTACTGGACTCAGTCCGGTGGAGGCCTTGGTAGCTGTGGACAATTAGTCCTTTGGACTAATCTTTTCCTTGTATCCTGTTCTCTTCATTCTCCCTTGCTCCGGAAGGGATGAGACCAGTGGAGTATCTTAGATGGCTGCTCACAGGCTTTTAAGACTCCAGACACTACTCACCAAGGTAGAATGTAGAGCATTGTCTTTATAAGCTGTGTCATGCCAATTGAGCTAGATGTTCCCCGAGACCATGGTCTCCAGAGCCCTTCACCCAGCAATTGAGTCCCTCAGGGAGTTTGGATGTGTCTATGGGGCTTCCATGACCTTTCCTCGTACAGGTTGTGCTAGTTTCCCCTGTATTGTGTACTGTCTCACCCTTCACCCAAGATACCACTTATCTATTGCCTATTTAGTATTTTCCCCCCACCCCTCCCATCCCTGGTAACCAACAAAGATTGTTACATTTTGTGTGTGGACTTTTTCATGGGTTTTTACAATAGAGGTCTCATACAATATTTGTCCTTTTGTGATTGACTTATTTCACTCAGCATAATGTCCTCCAGTTTCATCCATGTTATGAGATGGTTCACAGATTCATTGTTGTTCTTTCTCGTTGGATAGTACTCCATTGTGTGTATGTACCATAGTTTGTGTATCCATTCATCTGTTGATGGGCACCTAGGTTGTTTGCATCATTTTGCTATTGTGAACAATGCTGCCATGAACATAGGTGTACATGTGTCTATTCGAGTGATGACTCTTATTTCTCTAGGATATATTCCTAGGAGTGGGATTGCTGGATCAAATAGTATGTCTATTTCTAGCTTTCTGAGGAAGCACCATATCATTTTCCAAAATGGTGTGTATCATTTTGCATTCCCACCAGCAGTGCATAAGAGTTCTGATCTCCCCACAGTCCCTCCAACATTTGTTATTTCCAGTGTTTTTGATTCGTGCCAGTAATGCCGGGGGTGAGATGGTATCTCACTGTGGTTTTAATTTGCATTTCTCTAATGGCTAGTGATCGCGAGCATTTCCTCATGTGTCTGTTGGCCATTTGAATGTCTTCTTTGGTGAAGTGTCTTCATTTCCTTTGCCCATTTTTTAATAGGATTATTTGTCTTTTTGTTGTAGAGGTGTTGGATTTTCTTGTAGATTATGGAGATTAGACCTTTGTCTGACTTGTACTGTCCAAAAATTTTTTCCCAGTCTGTAGGTCCTCTTTTGACTCTTTTGGTGAAGTCTTTTGAAGAGCATAGGTGTTTGATTTTTAGAAGATCCCAGTTATCTAGCTTATCTGTTGGTGTTTGTGCATTGATGGTTATGGTTTGTATCCTGTTAATGCCGTGTATTAAGGCCTGAAGTGTTGGTCCTATTTTTTCTTCTATGAACTTTATAGTTTTAGGCTTTATATTCAGGTCTTTGATCCATTTTGAAGTAGTTTTTGCATACGGCGTGAGGTATGGGTCCTGTTTCATTTTTTGGATATCCAGTTTTGCCAGCACCATTTGTTAAAAAGACTGTCTTTTCCCCATTTGATGGACTTTGGGCCCTTGTTGAAGATCAGGTGACCGTAGGTGGATGGATTTACATCTGGGTTCTCAATTCTGTTCCACTGGCCAGTGTATCTGTCATTGTAGCAGTACCAGGCTGTTTTGACTACTGTAGCTGTATAATAGGTTCTGAAGTCAAGTAGTGTGAGTCCTCCAACTTTATTCTTCTTCTTCAGTAGTGCTTTACTTATTCGGGGCTTCTTCCCTTTCCATATAAAGTTAATGATTAGTTTTTCCATCTCTTTGAAGACTGTTGTTGGTATTTGGATCGGGATTGCATTGTATTTGTAAACTGCTTTGGGTAGAATTGACATTTGCACAATGTTGAGTCTGCCTATCCATGAGCATGGTATGTTTTTCCATTTATGTAGATCCCTTTGGGTTTCTTGCAGTAGTGTTTTGTAGTTTTCTTTGTATAGGTCTTTTACATCCCTGGTCAGATTTATTCCTAAGTATTTTATCTTTTTAGGGGCTATTGAAAATGGTATTGTTTTCCTGATTTCCTTTTCATCGTTCTCCTTACTGGTGTATAGGAATCCAGCTGATCTTTGAATGTTTATCTTGTATCCTGCTACTCTGCTGAATCTTTCTATTAGTTCCAGTAGATTTCTTGTGGAGTCTTTAGGGTTTTCTATGTATAGTATCATAGCATTTGCAAACAGGGACAGTTTAACTTCTTCATTACCAGTTTGGATGCCCTTTATTTCTTTTTCTTGCCTTATTGCTCTAGCACAATGTTAAATAGGAGTGGTGATAAAGGGCATCCTTGTCTTGTTCCTGTTTTCAAGGGGAATGTTTTCAGCCTCTCTCCATTAAGAATGATGTTGGCTGTTGGTTTTGCATAGATGCCCTTTATTATGTTGAGAAATTTCCCTTCTATACTGATTTTATTGAGAGTTTTTATCAGGAACGGGTGTTGGACTTTGTCAAATGCCTTTTCTGCATCAATTGAGATGATCATGTGATTCTTTTCTTTCCTTTTATTTATGTGGTGGATTACGTTGATTGATTTTCTGATGTTGAACCATCCTTGCATACCCGGTATGAATCCTACTTGGTCATGGTGTATTATTTTTTTGATATGATGCTGAATTCTATTGGCTAGAGTTTTGTTGAGAATTTTTGCATCTATATTCATGAGAGATATTGGTCTGTAATTTTCTTTTTTTGTGACATCTTTGCCTGGTTTTGGTATCAGCATTATGCTGGCTTCATAGAATGAATTTGGAAGTGTTGCTTCCTCTTCTATGCTCTGAAATAGCAGCTCAGTTCTTTTGGAAGCAGATCCTTGTGTACCTTTCATCTTTGTGATTCTGTGATTGAATTTATAAAAACTGAGATATCATAATTTTATCCTAAAGTGTTTACATATGATTAAACTATGGATAGACTCTAATTTTTAAAAATATCCAGAGCCCTGGTGGTATAATGGTTAAGCATACAGCAGCTAACTGAGAGGTCAGCGGTTCGAACCCACCAGCCACTCCACGGGAGGAAGATGTGGCAGTCTGCTTCCATAAAGATTAGCCTTGGAAACACTATGGGGCACTTCTACTCTGTCCTATAGGGTTACTATCAGTTGGAATCGACTGAACAGCAACAGGTTTTATATAAGAAGCTAATTCTATTCTCTGGAGGACAGCCCCTATGAAAATAGCAATTAATTGATGATCACAATCTATTAAACAATTCTTTATATTAGATGTTTTCTCATTGATTCAAGAGTCAGTTTCTGTAATGAAGATGTTACTTTGTCATTTATGTTTAATTAGTTAATATGTATTTGAACAGAGTCTTGGTAAAATCTGACAGGTTTTTCTAAAAGTCGTGCTACTGTTTTGGATTTTTGTGGTTGTGAAGAGTTGTTCCAATGGCTTTGGAGGGCAGACCGTTGGAGAGAAGGCAATAGAATGGAGGATGGTATATAAGGGCTGCTCCTATATCCTGATTCTTTCCTCCCTCAAAAAGCTAATTTTCTACCCGTGGGCCAATAATTAGCAAAATGAGATAACATTAAAGCAATATTGCTTTTTCATTAGCAGCTGTTTATTCTTCCCTATAACTGCCAGGGTTTTGTGTTTTTAAAGTAGTAAGTAAATGTCTACATACTTTGTTGTGTTGGTTAATTAAACATGAGAAGGTAAATAACTGTGCACATATCCCCTAGGAGTGTTTTTTTTAAATAAAATACACACTTTTATTAGTAATAACTAACAGATTTGGTGCTTACAGTTTGCCATGTGCTTTTCTATATGCGACATCGTTTAATCCTGGCTATAATTCTGTGGGACGGGAATTATTTTTAATCTCATTTTGTGGGTAACTTGACTTGCCCAATGTCACTTCCGTTCCCATTCTTTATTCTTTCCTATACTGTCTTATCTAGACTTACGGCTTCAGTTAGCCTCCTAACTGGTCTCCTGTCTTGAGGCTTCTTGCCCACCTATAATCCATTCTCCATATAAAAACCAGAATGATCTTTGTCACTATCCATCCCCACTCTGCTTAAAACCCAGAGTTTTAATTCAGGAGCTTCCCATTGCTCTTAGAATAGAGACCAAGGCCAGCAAGGGCTTGCGCGGTCTAGTCCTGATTCCCTTCCATGTTCCTTTTTTACCAGGTTGCCCCGGCCCTAAGAGTTTTTTAATGTACCTTATTCCCTTCTGCCTCAGACCTTTACACATGCCTTCCCTTTGTTTGAAATTCTCCTCCTGCCGCCTCTAGCCTGTTGTTGTTGCTAGTTGCCATTGAGTTGGCAACCCCACGTACAACACAAGGAAATGTAGCCTGACCTTGTGCTATTTTCACAGTTGTTGCTATGCTCAAATTCATTATTGTGGCCACTGTGTATTTTGAGTGCCTTCCAACCTAGGGGTCTCATCGTCCAGCACTATATCAGACAGTATTCTCTTGTGATACATAAGATTTTCGTTGGCTAATTTTGGAAGGAGATTGCCAGCCTTTCTTTCTAGTCTTTTAGTTTAGAAGCTCTGCTGAAACCTGTCCAGCATGGGTGACCTTGCTGGTATTTGAAATACCAGTGGCGTAGCTTCCAGCATCACAGCAACACACAAGCCACCACAGCACGTCAAGCTGACAGACGGGGTGGTATTCCACCTGATCTTAGCTTCCTTAAGGAAGCATTTCCTGAACCCTGATCTGCAACAGATCTGGTCTCCCTGCAATGCTCTCATAAAATTATTTTCCCTTCCTTTGTAAAACTTAGCACAGTTACAGTTTTGTAATTATTCGTGTGATATTTTAAAGTTAATATTCATCCCTCTCATCAGATCATAGTTCCATGAGGACAGAGACTGTCTGGTTTTGTGTACTGTTATAGCCTCGTCACTTATGACAGTGCCCAGCATATATTAGGCATTCAATATGTATTTGCAAATGAGTGAAAAAGCTAATTTGATATTCTCTAAGACCCTTTCTGGTTCTAACATTCTATGATTCTATAAGGGACAGAGAAGTATACCACTAGATACACACTGAATGAAATGTAATTGTTCACTCTGTATAAGAAATGGTGACAGCATCTTTTGTTGCGACTGAAACTGATAAATGAGAGTGGGCCTTCCCAAAGGTCAGAATGAAAGGCTTGCTGGTCTCTAATGTCCTTCTTAGGCTCCACCTCAGTATGGCCTGGGCAGCATTTTGATTATGGAAGTAGAGAAAAATGTTGTATAAAAAGAAGTAGCTGTTGAAGTATCGACACCCTAGTAGCAATGACTACCCTAGCATCCATATCTTTGTTTCTAATACCGTTCTCCATTAAAAAGAACCAGAACCAGGAGCCCTGGCGGCACAGTGGTTAAGAGATCTAGCAGTTGAAATTCACCAGTTGCTCCTTGGAAACCCTATGGGGCAGTTCTACTCTGTCCTATAGGGTCACTATGAGTTGGAGAAATGGCTTATTCTAGGACCAGGGCAGGAAATATACAGTATGAGCCTGGAGCATCTTGTAGTGCCAGAAAGTAAGGAAGCCCTCAAAAGAAACACAATGATTGGATATGTGAAAGGAACACAACAGCTAATGGAAAGAACTCCCAGTGGCCAAAGCTGGGACAATTTGAGCAACAACAACAACAACAGAAGTAGTACTGGATTATAAGCCAAGGTGTGAAATAAATATACATGAGTCTGTACTTATGTAGAAACACAGCCCTCAAGGAAGTATTATGGAACTCCCCACTACTTAAGTGTAGAATGTGCATATTGACTTCCTTCCAAAGGACACAATACGTAAAGGGGGAAAACAGTTATTTTACAGGGAAAAAATCTGAAAAACACCACCATAGCCAAGTGATCATGTTTATTATGTATAGTGATAAATCATGCTTATAGCATGTATCCTTGATATAATATGAAGAGAATGAAACTTTGCTTATTTGATTTTCCTCCCCAAAATCTGTAACCCCAGTCTAACTACAAGGAAGACATCCCAGTTGAGGAATATTCTCTAAAATACCTGACCAGTACTCCTCAAAACTGTCAAGATCATAAAACAAGGAAAGTCTAAGAGACAGTCACAGCCAAGAGGATCCTAAAGACGTATGACTACAAAACGTAGTGTGATAGCTTGGAAAAAAGGACATTGGGTAAAAACTGTGAAAATGTAAAGTATGGATTTTAGTTAAAAATAATGTATCAGTATTGGTTCATGAACTTTGGCAAATATGCCATAGTAATGTAAGATGTTAATAATAGAGGAAACTGGGTGTGGGCCAGGTGAGACCTCTCTGTGCTATCTTCACAACTTTTCTGTATTTGTAAGACTTCTCTAAAAATAAAAAAAAAAATTATATAAATATTTTAAAAAAGAAATGGCCAAACATATAACCTGATTAGTAGACGCAGGGTGGATAAGAGTTGAAGAGGACTCTGGAATATCAGGATCACTAGTTTCCGATCTAACTGTTTTCTTTGTGGGTTTATCTAACGCCCATTTGGGGTAGATTTTTTGGGTGGGTTTGGGAAAGGTTTTTCTAAATTCAAGAAAAATACTCTTTAATCATCCAATAACCCTCAAGTATAACTTCTCCATACTTTTTTTGGTTTGTTTCTAGCGTTTTGAGTTTCTGTGAGTTGAGCTGAAATACTCTAAAAATGTAACCACCCCCTTTTTTACACACTGTTGAAGATGAGAAAAAATCATTTAGATGGAAACTAGAATTGCTGGTATTCCAGACTAAGGTAAGATGCTCTGCATTAACGATTTGTGGATGTAATTTTGCGACAGATGTGGCTTATACTAATCTTCTCCTGGTGTTCCTAATCTCAAGTTTTAGAAGATTCTATTCACTCAGCTAAAATTCACTGGGTGTTGATGTATAGGATGATATGGAGGTCAGGAAGGTAACTTGTACACAGATCTTGCCCACAAGGTGATTATAGTTTAATGCTAGAGATAAGTAAGATATGTTTATGAACTAGTATAACAGAGAGTTATAACTTTCAAATAGAGGTGTTGATAAACTGCTATCCAAGAAAAGTAGTGGAAGAGATTGCTCTAAATTGGAGGACTCTGAGAAGGCTTCATGAAGGAAGTAGTAAATTGATCTTGAACAATTGCAGATATTGTGTATTATTCATTTATGTACGCCTAGCACATGGTAGGTATTTAATAACATTTGTTGAATAACTGACTGAAGGATTTGTAAATGCGCAGACAGGAAGAAGGAAAGACATTCTAATCCTACCTATTGCTTCTTACAATGTGATATAAAACCAATGTCTATCTTTTCTTTAAGTTGATTCTTTAGTTGACCAGTTAGTTAATTTGTTCCTGTCACTTTCCATTTCTACATTTCAACAAAACATTATTTATAAATACATTATTTACAAAGGCTTTTACAGTGACTTTCCAATGGCTGGCATATGGAATGGAGGCACAAAACCAACTCTTTATTCATTTGAGGTGTTCTGTTTGTTAAGATCCACTATATAGCTTGAAATTTATTCGAGCTGCTTGTACTTTGTACGCCTTCCTTCTTTGGGCTGCTTTAGGGCATGTGAAAATCTCCAAAGGGTGGCACAGGTTCAGGGAGAGGAAGTAAAACAATCAAATGAGTGGACTGCTTAGCAACTCTGGTCAGTGTTTTGGTGAGGGAGTGTCTTAGTCATCTAGTGCTGCTATAACAGAAATACCACAAGTGGATGGCTTTAACAAAGAGAAGTTAATTCTCTCACAGTCCAGTAGGCTAGAAGTCCAAATTCAGGGTGCCAGGGGAAGGCTTTCTCTCTCTGTTGGCTCTGGAGGAAGGTCCTTGTCATCAGTCTTCCCTTGGTCTGGGAGCATCTCAGCACAGGAACCTCAGGTCCAAAGGATGCGCTTTGTTCCCAGCACTGCTTTCTTGGTGGTATCAAGGCCCCGTGTTTCTCTGCTCACTTCTCTCTTTTATATCTCAGAAGAGATTGGCTTAAGACACTATCTAATCTTGTAGATCTCATCAGTATAACTTCGGCTAATCTATCTTATTACATCATAGTGATAGGATTTACAACACATAGGGAAATCACATCGGATGACAAAATGGTAGACAATCATACAATACTGGGAATCATGACCCAGCCAAGTTGACAGATATTTTGCGGGGACACAATTCAATCCATGACACTACCTTTTCCCCAGGAACTACCAAGTGCCTTAACAGTGAATTTTTAATTATGTTAGAGACTAGTATAGTTGTTTGATATGATACCAAAAGCACAAGTGACAAAAGAAAAAAGTAGATAAATTGGACTTCAAAATAAAAATCTTCTGTGCTGTAAAGAAAGTGAAAAGGCAGCCCACATAATGGGACAAAATATCTGCAAATCATGCATCTCATAAGGCCCTTGTATCCAGAATATCTAAAAGAACACTTATAACTGAATAATAAAAAGATGAATCACCCAATTAAAAATGGGCAAAGGATTTGAGTAGACATTTGTCCAAAGAAGATAAATGCATGAAAAGATGCTGTGGTGAAATGAGTTTCCTTTATGTGAACTGCTGCCTTGATTCTTTGGAAAAACAGCTTGAGAGATTTTTTCCCCTAAGCCCTGAGGAGTTACCTTTGCCCTAGTTTTCTACCCCAGAGGGTTTGTTGCTTTTGCCAGGTTGGTTGACATTTCCTGGGTAAGCTGTAAACAACCTGGTTTTGATACTTTTTGTCTGATCCCAGGCTGCAGCTGTAGACCCTGGTGGCATAGTGGTTAAGAGTTTGGCTGCTAACCAAAAGGTCAGCAGTTCAAATCCACCAGGTGCTCCTTGGAAACCCTATGGGGCAGTTCTACTCTGTCTTATAGGGTCACTATGAGTCAAAATTGACTCGATGGCAAGAGGTTTGTGTTTTGTTTGTTTTTCTGGGGGGTGGGGGGGCTGCAACCTGCCCTGTGGTTGGTATGCGCCTTGCAGGGATTGGTCAATAGACTATGCAAATGAAGTGTGTGTAAATTAAGTGTCTGTAGTCTACCGAGAGGGGATTGGTCAGTTTACAAGGCGCTGTGCCTTGAAATTGATAAGGAGTTGTGCCGCCGGCCCCACAGCAGTTTTTGGTCAGACAGCAAGAAGCAAGAATAAACGCAGAAGAAAGAAGAAGGGGAGAGAGAGAGAGGAGGCAAGGAACCTCCTAAAAGAGCTGCAACACTGATCAAGGGCTGTAACACTGAAGACAGCGAGAGGCCCAGAAGGGGCTCAGCAGCAGAGCCAGCAGCAACAGGCCTGGAAGGGGCCCAGCAGCAGAACTGTGGCAACAGGCCCAGAAGGGACTCAGTGGCAGAGCCATAGGTGACAGACGGCAGGGCCAAGAGGAGCCTGTCCTCAGGGGGCCAAGAGGACCTGAGAGAGTTGTCCTGCACTGAAGAAAGGAGACTGCCTACATGCTTCCTGATCCTGATCCCAAGTTGTACCCTGTTCCTTAACAAACCACTTAACTGTAAGTATGGTCTGTGAGTTCTGTGTGGCTATTGCAACAGATTTTTGAACACAGGAGAGAAGTAGAGAGTGCTGTGGGAGGGATGGCTGGTGTCAGAATTGGGAAAAAGTTTGGAGAATGGGTAAAGATCAGCCTTGGGCTGATCCTGATTCACATTATCTTCCCTGAAGTTAGACAGGTGAGGGCAGTATTACTACTGCTCCCATTTCACGGATGCTCATTAGTCATTAGGGGAATGCGAATCAAAGCCACAATAAGATACCACTGCACACCCGCTAGGATGGCTAGAATAAAAAAGATAAGACAAGCTTTGAGAGGATGTGGAGAAACTGGAAGCATCGGACGATGCTGATAGGAATATAAAATGGTACAGCTGCTTTGGAAAACAGTTTGGCAGCTCCTCACAAAGTTCAATGTAGAGTTACCATATGACCCAACAATTTCAATCCTAGTGTATAGTAAAGGAGTTGAAAGCAGGGACTCAAACAGATGCTTGTACACCAGTGTTCATGGCTATTTTGGCAACAGCCAAAAGCTGGAAACAACCTAAATGTCCATTCACAGATGAATGCATAAACAAAATGTGGTACATACATACAATGGAATATTACTTAGCCGTGAGGAGAAATGAAGGTCTGATACATACTGCAGCACGGATGGACCTGGAAAACATCATGCTGGGTGAAATAAGTCAGTCACAAAAGGACAGATATTGTATGATCCCACTTAAATGAAGTATCTAGACTAGGCAAATGCCCAGAGACCCAAGTTTATTAGTGGGTATCAGAGGTGAAATGGAGGGGACAGGGGAAGTCATTGCTTAGGGGTCTCTGAGTTTCTGTTAAGGGTGATGGAAAAATTTGGAAACAGATAGTGGTGATGGTTGTACAACATGATGAACATAATTACTGTCACTGAATTGTACACATCAAAAAACATTGAAATGGCCAATGTTTTGTTGTATATAGTTTTACCACAATAAAACAAAACACCTTTCCATGGGCCTAGGGACATTAAGCTAAAGGACAAATCAGACAGGAGGCCCAAAGTTCCCCATGTCTGTCCCAGTCATTTGTCAGAGGAAACGTCAACAATTTTTGGATGAATAGTTCTTTCAAAGAGTTGGATGGTTTTCTAAGAGGATGCTGTGATAGTAAAGATGGTACCGCTATGCTAGAGAAACCTACAGCAAAGCTTGAGTACATGTCTTCTAAGAACGCTTCCAGCTCCTATCAGGTGTAGCAAAGTTACAGAGTCATCTTTTCTGGGGCGATGTGGATGCTCTAGTTCTTGATATTTTAGAATTAAGAGGAATTGAGCTTGACTAACCTTAATACAGCTTCCAAATGTGTTAAATTTATGTGATGTGTTGTTTCCAAGAATTTGCAAACACTAAAAATGTGAAAAGGTTAGGAACTGCTAGAAAAATTGCAGTGACCATTGCTATTCTTGGAATAGTAATTACGTCAACATTGTATTTTGGTTCCAGAGCCAACAGAATACACGTCAGAGTAAGCTAGAAAGTACCAGATAAGTTGCTAGGAAGGAAAATTGGAAAATTAAATTAATATTAGCCTCTTAAGCCAGGATTTCTGTCTGTGGCTCATTGTACTTTTCGGTTTGCCTTGAATTGGCTTTGCTAATTAGATGTTGAATTAACCTTGAAGACTTAAAGTGGAGACGTGTTCTATGTAGAAATATCCTTGGAGCGATAAACCTCCTAAAGCATTCTCCCTTATTCGTCTTCAAAATTGTTTTTGCTGGGTGTGTGATTTGTCTGTTTTCATTCTTAATGTAGCGTATTAGCACTTTTGTAGCAATTTATTACTTCCACTCCTTTTTATTTTCTTTTGATTTCTCTCTTACTTGGTCTCTATCCAGAGCTAACTTAAAAATGCCAAAATCTTTTCCTTTTAGGGGACATTTAAGAAGGGCAGAATAAGACACCTCCTTTCCATCTTAAGTGAAAGGAAAACCTCAATCATTCATTCAGAAATGATTTACTGAGTGCCTGCTCTGTGCAAGGCATTATGCTAGGTGCTGGAAGATTCTTAAATGGTCAAGGAGATTGCGGCAAAGCTGAGTTCTGAAGTACAGTTTAATGTAACATTACAGTGCTGTGGATGATGATAGTAGCAAAGAGTCTGTGCTGTTGTAGGTGGGAAGAATAGAAGAATTCTACTGAACTCTTGTGTGACAGAGTAACAACTGGCAGCAGACTTTGTTCAAGCCCCGAGCATGAGGTACAGGAATGACTATTTCCCGTTAGTGACATAATGCTTTGGCCTGGTGTTAAAGCCAGCTGTTCTCTTACTTAGCATATCACCGCGTTGTATTCACATATGGAGGCAAATGGTGACAAGTCCGTTTCTCCTTTTCACTCTTCTCTTTCCTTACGCTCTGCATGCCCTTTCTGACCATTCCTGTCTCCGTTTTTGTTTCTCCTCCTCCCCTCTTACTGCGTGTGTTGGAACAGTCTTTATTGTTACTGATATTTCTTAACAAACCAACGGATCTTCCATGCTGAACTTAAAGGACATGTATATACAAATATGTACATAGGCAGAGTCTAGTCAACTTTTTCCTCTACTTTCCCGTTCTCTTTTTGTCATTTTTAATTGATCTAACTACGGTTGATGTGGGCTGAGCAGCCTTTTGGAATGCATCAGTTCAGCATAGTCAGGAATACAAGCTACCCCAGAGGGGGAAGTGAAGCTGTCATGACTCATTAGCCATTTCTCTTAGGTTAGAAAGGGCAGCATGATAGGAGTATGAGTCCTTGCCATAAATGTCGCATCTAAAAATCTAAGGTTAAATTGGAAAATAAGAAAAATGATGGAATTTGCTAATTATTCAGACATGCTAACTGTAATCATCTTGGAGGAAAGTTAGATAAATGCTAGAAAAATAAAAGCATTAAAAAAAAATTTTTTTTCTCCACACCTGAGTTGTAGTGTGAGTTCAACTATGTGTTGCAGTTACATTTAGGGGGCAGTCAGAGGAAGCCTAGTCATCAGAGGAGTCTGAGAATGTTCAGAGAGGTAGGAGATGAGCATAGAGTTTGTGGTATTGAGAATCAAAGGACGCAAGAGTTTTTAAAAAAAGGTGTAGTCATTAATATTGAGTGTTGCCTAACAGTCAAGGAAAATGATGATTGGAAGGTGCATGTTGGAATAAATAACAGGAAGGTCATTGGTGGCCTTTGCCAGAAGCTTTTACTGACATAGAGGGGCAGGGGGCCTGAATGAAATAGAAAAGTAAATGAAAGATTCAGGAAAAATATAAGGGTGTTCACTAGTGCTGCTTCTGTTCATCACTGTTCTGGAAGTCCGTGGATAAAACCAAACAACGAAAAAAGAATGTAAGGAGTAGAAAGAAACAGATGATATGTTTTACGATTTTCTACTAGAAAAATCTAAGAGAATCTACTAAGTATCAGCACTAATAAGAGAATTTGGTGGAGGTACGAGAGTATGTAAAAATCAGAGTTTAATTTTTGTTCTAAATTGTTATATATATTTTTACCACAATAAAACAAAACACCTTTCCATGGGCCTAGGAACATTAGGCTAAAGGACAAATCGGACAAGAGGCCAAAATTCTAAATTCTCTGAATGTGTTATCTTGTTTAATCCTCTTAGTAACTCTTGTGGTGAAATACGATTATTTTTCCCATTGTATTGATGAGGAAGTTGTGGTGCAGACAGGTCAAGAAACTAGTGCAGCTACACAGCCATGCAGTAGCAGTGCAAGGATTTGAGCCCAGACAGTCTGGCTGCAAAAGCCCACATACATAACCCCAAAAAGACCTAACCCATTGCCATGGAGTTGATTCCGACTCATAGCAACCCTATAGGACAGAGTAGAACTACCCTGTAATCTTTATGGAAGCAGACTGCCACATCTTTCTTTTGCAGAGATGTATACTCTAGATCAGAGCATAGGTAAGAATGGATGAATCACTATTTACTGAACGTGTAACCGATCTTTCAGTTAGCATCTGAGTGCTTAACCATTGCACCACCAGGATTCCTCATTTATATATATATATATATTTTTTTTTTTTTTTAATTGTTTCATTGTGGTGAAAATATATATACCAAAACATCTGCCAATTTAACATTTTTTACATGTACAAGTTAGTGACTTCGGTTACGTTCATCATGGTATACAACCACCACTGCTATCCATTTCCAAATTATTCCACCATTAACAGAAACTCAGTGCCGCCTCCCTCCAACCCTGATAACCACTAATAAACTGTGGTCTCTATACATTTGCCTATTTTGTAGAAGTGGATCAAGCAATATTTGTCCTTTGGTGACTTACTCATTTCACTCAGCATGTTTTCAAGGTTCATCCATGTTGTAGCGTGTGTTAAGACTTCATTTCTCTTTATGGCTGAGTAATATTTCATTGTATATATATATATACCACGTTTTCCTTATCCATTTATCTGTTGATGGACACTTGAGTTGTTTCTGCCTTTTGACTATTGTGAACAGTGCTGCAGTGAACATTTGTGTAAGGAGCGTGTATTTTTAACCACTTCTCTACATGGTCTTCGAAGGCAGGAACAGGGAGAGTGGTTAGAAGGGACCCAGGATACAAAGAAGGTTTTTTTTGTTTGTTTGTTCTTTTGCTTTGTTTTTTTAAAGACAGGAGAATTTATACACAAAAACTAACTCGAAATGGGTCAAAGACCTAAATGTTAAAACTATTAAGTTCCTGGAATATAACATAGGGACACAGCTAGGGGTTCTAATTTATGGCATAAGTACACTATCAAGCATAACTAAAAATGCACAAACAACAAAAGTTAAACTAGATATCTGGGACCTCCTAAAAGTTAAATACTTATGCTCATCAAAAGACTTTACCAATAAAATAGAAAGAGAACCTATAGACTGGAAAAAAATTTTTGGCAATGACATATCTGACAAGGGTCTAATCTCTGAAATATATAGAAAACTTTAACACCTCAACAACAAAAAAACAAACAATCCGATCAAAAAATGGGCAGAGGACATGAACAGACACGTCACCAAAGAAGACATTCAGGTGGCTGTCAAACTCCTGAAGAGATGCTCACGATAATTAGCCACTAGAGAGATGCAAATCAAAATGATACCATTTTACCCCGACATTACAGACACTAATCAAAAAAACAGAAAACAACAAATGCTGGCAAGGTTGTGGGGAGATTGGAACTCTTAATACACTGCTGGTGGGAATATAAAATGGTACAACCACTATGGAAAACGGTATGGTGCTTCTTCAAAAAGCTAGAAGTAGAAATACCATATGATAAAGCAATCCCACGCCTAGGTATATATCCCAGAGAAGTAAGAGCAGTAACACAAATAGACATATGCACACCCATATTCATTTCAGCATTGTTCACAATAGCAAAAAGATGGAAGCAACCTAAGTGTCCATCAGTAAATGAATGGATAAACAAAATGTGGTACATACATGAAATGCAATACCATGCAACGATGAAGAATAGTGATGAGTCCACAAAACATAGCATGGATGAATCTGGGGGACATTATGCTGCATGAAATAAGTTAGTCACAAAAGGACAAATATTATACACTTTTATAAAAAGTCAAGAATAGGTTTACACACAGAAAGCAACATTCTTTGATGGTTGCCAGGGATGGGAGGGGAAGGAAGGAAGAATCACTTATCAGATAGTAGACGTGTTAATTCTGGTGAAGGGAAGCCAGCACAATGTGACCAAGGTAAATGAAGACACTGAGAGGCACGCAAGAATAAAGAACAACTGTGGTAAATGCTGTAACATATGTAGTTCTGCAACAACAGTAATAACAACCAAAAATTTGTGAGTGGTTACATAGGTAGATAAGTATGCTATATATGGTGTGGGAGGGTGTATGGGAGTACATGAGTGTGCATATATAGGTATAGTGTGGGCATTTGTATATACATATTTGTATGTGCTACATATATATTCATATATATGATAGAGCACGAGGGCACAGTTATGGAAACTTCCTAGACATATCCAAACACCTCATGGGACTGAGTTACTGGGTTGGAAGGCACAGGACCATAGTCTTGGGGGACATCTAGGTCTGTTGGCATAACATAGTTCATAAAGATAGTATTCTACATCCTAGTTTGGTGAGTAGTGTCTGGGGTCTTAAGAGTTTGTGAGCAGCCATCTAAGATACAACTACTGGTTTCCTCCCGCCTGGGGCAAAGGAGAATCAAGAAAACCAAAGACTCAAGAAAACAATTAGTCCACAGGACAGATGGCCCAAATGAACCACAGACTCCTGTAGCCTGAGACTAGAAGAACTAGATGGTGCCCAGCTACCACTACCAGTTAGAATGGGATAAAAATGTAGAACAAAACTCAAATTCATAAAAAAGGCCAGATTTACTGGACTGATAGAGACTGGAGGAACACGAGACTATTGCCCTAAGAAGTCCTTTTAATCTGGAACTGAAGTCACCCCTGGAAGTCACCTTTCAGCCAAATAGTAGA
This sequence comes from Dugong dugon, assembly GCA_030035585.1. NCBI lineage: Eukaryota > Metazoa > Chordata > Mammalia > Sirenia > Dugongidae > Dugong > Dugong dugon. Next base: position 12,396,243 of record CM057472.1, on the reverse strand, counting down.
TTGGCCTGTAAAATAAATAATAACACCCATGAGGAATGTGCTCCTTATAACAATCAGCTCTACAAGACCAAATGGGCAACATTTGCCCAAAAGCAAAGGTGAGAAGGCAAGGAGGGGCATGGACAGATGGAAACAGGAAAGGCGGGGTGGAAATGGGGAGAACGCTGATCCATTGCGGGGATAGCACCCAATGTCACAGAACAATTTGTGTATGAATTGTTGAATAGGAAACTAATTTGCTGTGTAAACTTTCACCCAAAACACAGTAAAATGTTCAAAAAAAAAAAAGAATTTTGAGAGGTGTACAAGTGATGGGGAAGAGAGGGACTAATTGATGGAACTTGGTTCTGGAGGAGACAGAAGGAAATGAGATCAAAAGAACTCAAGGTGAGTTCAACCTTGGTCAAGAGAAAGGACGCCTCTTCTTCTGACCCTAGCTCAAGGGTTATTATGTCTGAAGCGAACTGCTGAGTTTGGAATAGGCATTTCCGGTGTTCCACTAATCCTGTTGACAAGTGCTCTCTGACTACATGTTATAGGCAATGCTGTATTAGGAGCTGTTACTTTAATTTTTGTGACATGTGACACAGCTTCTCTGCCCAGAGGCTTCTCTTAAGTCAGTATACATTTCTCACTTAGTTCATCGAAGCGGTGCCTTTAGAGAGAGTTTACTTTGGAGAAGGTCTGTCAGGAGCCCAGTGTGTAGAATTTTGAATCATTCTATTTAGTTGGACAAAATGAAAGCTTCTTAACCGATGAATAAAAAGTACCTGACTGGCATCACCTTCTTTAGATGCCTCCGAATAGCAGTCAGGACTGCTCAGGTTTTATGATATATAAACAGAAAATATAAAACATTATAGATTTTTAAAAATACGATCAACACGGTTCCCATTGGCAGTTGATTCGAAAAGAAAAATATAGTCAGATACAAATCACTAGCAAGGGAAACAGCCACACAATTACACATCACTGACAGTGGAGGGCCCAGAGTGTCTCCAAATGTTGTCTCTTCTATAGCACACTAACAACACTAGTGTTGTTGTTAAGTGCCCTTGAGTCGATTTTGATTCATAGGGACCTTGCATACAACAGAACTAAAGACTGCCCAGTCCTTTGCCATCCTCACAGTCATGGCTATGCTTGAGCCGATTGTTGCAGCCACTGTGTCAGTCCGTCTCGTCAAAGGTCTTCCTCCCTTTTCTGATCCTCTGCTTCATCATGCATGATGTCCTTCTCCAGGGACTAGTCCCTCCTGATTACATTTCCAAAGTGCGTGAGATGAAGTCTCGCCATTCTTGCTTCTAAGGAGCATTCTTGCTGTACTTCTTTCAAAACACATGTGTTTGTTCTTCTGGCAGTCCATCATATATTCAATATTCTTCACCAACACCGTAACTGAAAGGCATCAGTTCTTCCCTGGTCTTCCTTATTCATTGTCCAGCTTTTGCATGCATATGAGGCGACTTGGGTCAGGTGCACCTTAGTCCTCAAGGTGGCATCTTTGCTTTTTAACAGCAATAGTAAGTGATAATGGCTGCCAACCAAAAGGTTAGCAGTTCAAACACACCAGCGCTCCTTGGAAACTCTACAGGCAGTTCTACTCTGTCCTATAGGGTCAGTATGAGTGGAATTGACTCCACGGCAACGGATTTGGTTTTTTTTAGTTTTAGTAGGCAGGTAATAATCAGCAGATGTTCTTTGGACAAGAAAATCAAATCTTCTTTAGGAGGTAAACCACATTTTGACACATTCAAATAAATGCCAGAAGAATTTGGCAAAAGCATTCTAGCAAATGCCAAAGTAGCAGTCAGCCAGGATACTGTGTGCTTGGCTCACAACCAGCCAGGCACATGTGAAGTCTGAGGGGTTGCTCCTCTGCACCGCCAGCGTGGCACTTATTATGATGTTCCAGATGTGTAAGTAAGTGTTCTCTTTGAAATTTGAGCTCAGACCAGGTGTAGTGATCTATAACCTCTTCCAAGGTTGATTTGATTGCTTAGTGATTGTACATTCCTTAAGAGTCTCTATGGTCTTTTGTTAGAATGGCATGGCAGAAAAACAAAAATTTTAAAACCACAGATTTATGTAGAGTTTCTTCTGGGTATGAGTACCGTATCTTGTCACTTGGCCAGCCCTTAAAGAGTCAACTGTAACAGCATGGTTGGAGGCTGTTTAGGGCTTGGACTGACGTCTGGAACCTGCTGCATGTACTGGGAGAAATTCAGCAATTCTGGATGTCATACACTGAATAATAAGGTCTTCAGCAAATATGGAAATGGGCAAAAGAAAGATTCAGACAAGAACCAACAGTATTCTGCTACCAAACCAAACCCATTGCCATCGAGTCGATTCTGACTTGTAGCAACCCTATAGGATAGAGTATAGCTACCCCCATAGTGTTTCCGAGGAGCGGCTAGTGGATTCGAACTGCCAACCTCTGGTTAGCAGCTGAGCTCTTAACCACTGCGCTACCAGGGCTCCAGTATTCTCATAGGCCAATGGAAATGGGGACTCTAGGAGGAAGCAACTTTCAGTGTTCTAGGGAGTTAGCTTCTGGGACTGAGGTAACCAAAAGAAGGGAATAGCTGATGCACGGGGACAGGTGGAGATATTGTTCTCTAACCTGGGTACAGGGAAAGTAAACATCTAGTTACAAGCAACCAGCTGCTAGGTTAGAGCTAGACTGAGCCTGGTGCAGAGTTCATCAGTATCAGACTCCAAACCACTTAACATCAAGTCAGTTCTGACTCGTAGTGACCCCATATGTGTTAGTGTAGAGCTGTGCTCCGTGGGGTTTTCAGTGGCTGATTTTTCAGAAGTAGATCACCAGGTCTTTCTTTGAGACACCTCCAGATGGACTCAAACGTCTAACCTTTTGGTTAGCAGCTGAGCATGTTAACCATTTGCACCACCCAGAGACTCCTAGTAGGAGTCTTAAATCCCCTCTTCCCCCTCAGCACCCAAGTTTTGGTCTGCCCTAAAGTCTAGAGAAAGAGCTAACCCTGAAAGCTAAAAAGTCTTTGAGAATTCAGTATGGAGGTTGAGGTATGAGCAAGGGGAGGAAACTAGGCTGACTTTACATCTCGCTGTCCCAAACAACGGAGCCTTGGTGGCGCAGTGGTTAAGAGCTCAGCTGTTAACCAAAAAGTCAGCAATTCGAATCTACCAGCACTCTTTGGAAACCCTATGGGGCAGTTCTACTCCATCCTATAGGGTCGCTATGAGTCAGAATCTACTCGACAGCAATGGAGTAGGGGAGGGGTCCCCAACACCGCTAAGTAAAGGGGAAATATTTCTCTGAGATAGATGCACACATAGCCCATTAACTCTAAAGGGGGTATGAAAGGGAGTATTGTTTCTGTCTCTAATCCCTTACTGCAAAATTAACTAATGCAGGGATAGACGCTACTGCAGGTAGCAAATAAGAGGACTGTACCTCAGTTTACCAACCTTTAGAAGTCTGTAAACTTAAGCTCTCAACTGTAAACTTATAGACAAATACAGACATTATTAAGTCAGAGTGACAAACCATATAAATAAAATAATAAGTCAAATAGTTCTAACCAGAAGGCCTGAAACAATAAATTACCTTGTTGAAAAAGGACTGTGGAATGAACAGTAGTCATTTCCGTCTGATCTGTGACTTTTTAAGACCCTATTATGGTAAATTATATCATTGTACTTTTCTAGCAGACTGGATTCAATTAGACACCTGCCCGAAGAGCATATTTTTCATTGACTTTTGATTATCAAAATTGCGATCCTTTTCACGCCCAAATTACTGCCAAGGAGACAACAGTAATAATTTCAACCCTCCAGCCTGGCTGAGTTCCAGAACCCTCTGTGACAAGGCAAACTCCTGGAATCTTTCTGACCACCAACATTAGCTCCGCTTTCTGTGGCTTCCTATGTTTTCCTGTATCTTGTAAGTGCTGCATGGGAAAGTGTATACTCTAGATCAGAGCATAGGTAAAAATGGATCAATCACGATTTACCGAACATGTAACAGATATCAGACACAAGGCTAAGCCCCAAACCTGAACGATCTCATTTCATTCTCAAATATTCAGGAACAGACTATTTTTCTCCCATATTATAGTGGAAGCTAGATTTAGAGAGACTAAATAGCTTAAAAACCCCAAAGTCACCCAGTTAGTAAATGTCAGAGCCAGAATTTTTACTCAGGACATTTCATTACAATGACCACAGTTTTCTTCATCTTATGCCACCTTTTCTCTTTCTGGTTTTAAAATGAACTCAGGGCTAAAATCGCTTTTTAAATGTTAGAATTGTTTAGTGGTATGGTTTTCTAAGGGAAAAATCTTACAAGGCAAATGGAAGTAATGGGAGAAATGAAAGCCTTGATTGAATATGACCGATGAAAATTATAACACACACAAATATTAAGCATAGAGCTCACTTATGCCATATCAAGAAAGAGACATATAAAAGCTATCATTTGTAATATTTATTGAGCTTCCTCTTAAAAGAGAATTTGTCCTTTATCATCAGTTTGAAAAACTAGAATCTTAAAAGTGTCGGATTCCAAGAGACCTGATCAGTAATGATTTGCTTTTGGTTATATAATCTATAGGGGGCAGTGGTGGTTCAGTGGTAGGATTCTCGCCTGCCATGCAAGAGACCGGGGTTCGATTCCTGGCCAATGCACCACTGACAGAGGGGCGTGTAGCCAACACCCCTGTATCAGTGGAGGTGTGCATGTTGCTATGATTCTGAACAGGTTTCGGTGGAGCTTCTTACCAGTACATGGGCTCACTATGTGTCGAGGGGCCTACTCGGTGGCAGCTAACAACAACATATAATCTGTAGAGTTGGGATAGGGTAATCATTTGAGTAAAAGCAAAAGGACTAATTACTTTGTAACGTTCAAGTAATCTTAAAATTACGGTAGATGAAGGTACAAGGTGATTGGGGGATACCACGCAAACAGCAACTAAATACTGGAGTATGCAAAATAGGACAAAAGAGCATTAACTCCTCAGGAACCCTTCAGCAGGAGTCAGATTAACAACCCTTCTGCATTGCCTCAGGGCTTCTCCTTCCTTCATTTCTTTTCCTGATCTCTGGAAAACTTGTAGTAAGAATGCTTTGGTGACCTCTGATTGTTTAAACACATAGAGATTTCTTCTCTCTATTTGGTTCCAGGTCATTGTTCTCTCTCCCGCCTGTCTACCTCAGACCTCCTCATTCTTTTGTACAATATCTCTCCTTCAGCGCTTCCCCCCACCTCAAACCTCAAACATTAATGACAGAAGACTGCAGTCTCCCTCCGACTCTCCATGGAGTCAAACCACGCCAACCTTTCATCCTCCTACTCCTTCACTTTCTCTTTTGTGGGGTTGGAGTAAGACCCTTGGTGTGGCTTGGCTTTGCTGAGAGGTGGAGTTGCCTGTGATTATAGCATTTAACTGAGAAGTCTTAGAATGTGAAACATGCTTGCTTTTTCCCAGCAGAATGTTTTGTTTCCATACAACATGACAATGAAGCTTACAGGAAGCTGGAAATTTAACTGAGCCAGTCCATGTTTGCCTCGTTCATCCACGGCTCTGGCATCATCAACATATCAAGCATTAAACTGAGTTATCCCCACAAAGTAGTGCGGAATTACATCATAAATCAGATCAGTAGCACTGGGAGTTTTCAGTTGTACTTGGAGAAGTAAATATAAAAACGAACAAACAGTGGATGGTGGAATCAGAACTTGTAAGTGGGGTGGCTTTATGATTCTCTTTTTCTTCACAGTCCGTCTCTTGGTGTGGGTTATTGTCTTGTAATTCTTATTATAGTACCTGTTTCCTCTGCCCCACCCCACCAACTCAACAAAATTAATTCCGTTTCATTCTTTAAAACTCAGTGCTATAGTGATCACACATGTTAATTCTTATTTAGTCTGTCTAAAATTATGCCAGAAATTCTATTGGAAGTACAGATTTACCACAAACATCAACTATCCACTTTTTTGTTTGTTTAAATCTTTCTGAAAGTGTCAGTATACCAAGAGTGAGTATTCATGATTCATTTATTTATTCATTCATTATAAGAACATTGGAGGCTGAGGTACAAAGATGAGTAAGACGTAGTTTATGCTCTTGAAGAATTTATAATCCAGAGATGCTTTCTCATTCCTTGATTCAGTCAGCGCTTACTGCTCATGCGCATTAAGTGTTCTCACTTGCAGAACGCGCTGGCCATGCATCAGAGTCACCTGTAGAGCTTTTCAAAATCAGCGGTGCTCAGGCCCCGGCCCAGACTTACTGAATCAGTCTCCAGGCAGCTGTTCTATTTTAAAGCTTCACGGGTGATTCTGATGCACAGTAGGCTGTTTGTGGTGGAAGGTACAGTGTTTCAGTCAGCACGTATCTCCACCTCAATCCTGTAGAACCTTGTATTTTAGTTACCATGCTTTCTGTGGTTCCCTGTGATGTTCTCTTTACCATCCTCGCTGCTGTAATGCCTTACAGGCAGCACCTCCAACACAGACGTTACCCTGGGGCTGTGAAGACCAAGTTTCCACTAAGTGCCAAAGTTTATTGGTTTAGACATCACCCATTCTGGCCCCATGAGCTCACTAGCTGCTTTCCCACTGTGGCTCTGCACGACTGAGATCCTGCACAGCTATTCATATTTCTTATTGGAGGCAACAGGATGCAGCAATGTTATCCAAAGGGCTGTGAAACAGGGAACTAAATTTGAGTTAAATATAGTAGTGGGAGCTTTCATACAGGTTACAAACTTGTTCTAGGTGTGAGATGGGGACTGTGTTGGCTTGGTGCCAAAAAGGCACTGACCTTGTCCTGTTAATTCAGTCTGCCTTCCAGTGGATCAGTTTCCCGTCATTTATGGCCTCTTGTTCGTTCCCTCATTCCTGTTTATATAGGCACTGCGTTAGGGCTGTGGATAACAGTGGTGAACAAAACAGAAGTGGTGTAGATCATTTCTTTGAGCCTTCCTCAGAGAAAATATAGTTTATTTTGTCATTACCTTAAATGGCTTTCCTTCTGCGCCGTGACCTGCTGATTAGCAAGGGAAACAAACTACATAAGTGTCCAATCTCATTTAAAGCTTAAACTGACCCAGTAATTCAAACAGTCCTTTGGGGTAATGTCATGAACCACAAGCCTGGGTATCTTTCGGTCTCAGGGGCAATGTCCCTCATCACCTGAGTGCTGTGTGCTCTGTTGACCTTTGTGTCTGAAATCTGTGGCTGCAGGCTGCTTAATCAGAACCCAGCAGCACTCTGGCTGACTGGGTCTCACTTCAGCTTCTACTGGTTGCGCACCCCCGAGTATCCACGACGTCCCGTCCGATTCACCCCCATTGCAGATGTGTGATCACCTTGCTCTGCCAGAGAGCAGGCTTGTGAGCCCCCGGTGTCTGTGACTTACGGGAACTATGTCAGCTCAGGAAAGCTAAACCTCAGACTTTTCCGCACCAGCCTGGCTGCAACACCAAGTCACTGCCTGTGCCCCTGGGTGTGGAGGCACCTCAGAGTCCACCTGGTCCTGGAGTCGGAAACGTGAGTGCGGGTATTTGGCCTTTGGTTTCATCCTCACTTAACACGCTGCTGTCTTTCCAGGCTGAGGAAGTCAGTAGTACTGCTTCGCTGCCTGTTATGGATTGAATTACGTCCCCCAAAATATGTGTTGTAAATCCTAAACCCCTATACCTATGGATGTAATGCCATTTAGGAATTGGGCTCTCTTTGTTATGTTAACGAGAACATATCAGTGTAGGATGTGTTGTAAGCCAATCCCCTTTGAGATATAAAAAGCAGATTAGGCACAAAGAAGGAAGCACAAACTGGGAGAAGATAGATGCCACGTGAAAATTGCCAAGGAACCAAGGAGCAGAAGCTGAAAGGAGATAAGGACTTTCCCCCAGAGCAGACGGAAAAAGCCTTCCCCTCCAGCTGGCACCAGGAAATCTGACTTCTAGCCTCCTAAACTGTGAGAAAATAAATTTCTGTTTGCTAAAGCCACCCACTTGTGGTATTTCTGTTAGAACAGACTTAAGAAACTAAGACAGTGCTCTTCCCACCATCTCCCCAGAGTCTGGAAGGACTGGCTTTCTCCCACACTATACCCTCCTACCATACACCTAGCGTGGCTGTCAGAGTTGGATGGAATATCTTTTCTGCGCCCCTTGGTGTATAGGCTTGTTGACTGATGTAGTAAAAGGAGAGAATAAAGGAATTTGGAAAATCTTTTAAGCAGGGTTTCGAACCGGTTCATTTCGGTTCGAACGCTTGCTGAGAATTTGCATTTCCACCCCAGATGTACTGAACCAGAAGTTACAGTTTAACAAGATCCCCAGGTGATTCTTATGTAGCATAAATTTTGAGAACCAGTGCATCACCTGGGAGCTTGTTAGAAATGCAAATTGTCAGCAGGGGTTGGAAATGAAATGAACCGATTGGAAGCCCTGCTTTTTGACAATAACTTGGCTAGCACGCTGATTGCCTTCCTGCGTTTGGATGGTTATATTATTGTCCGCAGTTGTTCATGCTCCCTTCTTGTTCCCATGTGACTGGCAGGGTGTCTGTGAGAGGAGTCCCACCCTTGCCCCCGTTGATGTTAAGCTTAGCCGAGTGGCTTTCTTTGACCAATGGCATGCGAGTGGATGTGATACAGCCACAACTGAGCAGACACTTTGAGAGTCAGTGGCTGTTTCCACCAGCTCTCGTGCTCTTTTCCTTTGACTGTGAAAGTGGCATGACCAAAACTGGGGCTTCTCCTGCAACCTGGGCCACGGAATGAAAAGACGTGGAGGAGCAGCCAAGCTGCCATGGACCTGCAGTCAAACTGTAATGTGAGTGAGAAATAAACTTTTGTTGCTATAAACCACAGAGATTTGTGGTTGTTACTGTGGCAAAGCTGACTAATACACTCTAACATGTTTTGCATATCAAAAGCCAAATGTCACTTCCTTCTTTCTGTTTGCATTCCTGCTCTAATAAATCATAATCTCTCCCCAAGCGGATGGATGCCTCAGGCCAGCTAGGGTGAAGGTTATGTATTCAGAAAAGCAAAAGAATAAGGCATCTTAATTCTTTTCAAAAGATTGCCACGTTACATGAGGAGAGGAACTTCATGTAGGAAGCATTTTAAATGATGCTGTTTTCTTTTTGTTTTTGTTTTTGCTCTGAAAGAAGAATATAATCATCATTATGCAAATAAATGCTGGCATATGCTGTGCATACAATAATCCAGGTGAAAATTAGAAAGTGGTTATTAAAGAATAGAAAGTATCATTTTAAGGTAATGGCATTACAGAAACATAATCTAGAGAAGATGGCACTAACCTCGTTCAGTGGCAGGTAGATTTTGGGTCATGAACCCAGGGTCATGATCTACAGTTTGTGGCCAACCATAGGATGCCCTCTGTCCTTATTTGTGTGGATGCAAGAGATTTAGCTCAGATTCCATTGTATTTTCAGAATTTGCGAATGCAAGATTTATTACATGGTGAATACACTTGCTGTGATTTACTTGATGCCAGAGGCAAACAAGAGAACTGGTAGACAATGAGGAAAGAGCTGGTGGTCCCATAATGATCATTTTAGCTACATCCGTGCACATGTAATCATCACGAACAGAATAAATACTGGAAAAAGAAGGAAAATATTGTAGCTGTTTCCTTTAGAAATGCTTAGGATTCCTCTGGATTTGAGTGGTTGGAATCTCCCACCTGGTATGGTTCATTTCTGGGTTTGTATACAGACGTGTCCACCATTTTCTGTTTGACAAAAAGCATTTCCCCATGCTCAAGTCTGGGGTTGCCAACTTCAGATGCATTGTTTTGAAGTATGGTGTTTTCCAGCGAGATCTGATAACATATTTGTAGATCAGTTCTCTTGTGAGTAAATAAATTTATAAGGTGTCAAGAAAACAATAATGTTAAGTTCCAATGTTTTTTAAGTAATTGATCATGTGCTATAAAATTGTTGTGTGCTATCTAGTCGATTCTGACTATAGTGACCCTATGGGACAGAGTAGAACTGCCCCATGGGGTTTTCTAGGCTGTGATCCTTACAAGGAAGCAGGTTGCCAGATCTTTTCTCCTGGCAGAGCAGCTGGTAGGTTCGAACCTCCAACTTTTCAGTTAGCAGTCGAATGCTTAACCATTGTGCCACCAGGGCTCCTTGCTATAAAATTGGGGAGCAAAAAGGGGAAACTAGATAGCATTAATAAGTGGAGCACATTTTGTTCAAAACAGAACGTTGTTGTTAGATGCCGTCAAGTCGGTTCTGACTCATAGTGCCCCGTGTACAACAGAACGAAACACTGCCCTACAACGCGACAAAACAGACTGAGTGGAATTTGTTTCATTGAAAAAATAAAATAAGTTGACAGCAGTTCTGGGGTAAAGCCATTGAAGAAAAGCCTGTGCCTTTTCTGGGTCACATGTTGGAATTGATCCTGTTTAAGAAAGAAACTCATACTTGCTGAGCCCCAGAAAGGCAGTAAGTGAGCAGCCACCGAGCCTGACTCTAGAGTAGGAGGCCCCAGCCTGTCACTCACTTGGCATGTACAACTGTGTGCTTGTCTACACCAGTCAAATGCAATACCCCTATTCTCCTGGCACCCCTACCTCTGGATAATTCTTCCACTGATCCCTGTGCACCAGATTTTATTCCAAAGTCAACAGTCCTCCATGTTTACACCCTTAGAGTACTGTCATGAGTTACCATTTAGTGCATAGAGTACTCCGATAACCTGAAAGATGAATGCTCACTTCCAGAGTCTGACTTACTCAGTTTTCCCCCCGACACTCTGGCAGACTAGCTGTTTGATTTCAATGTGCACATCAAGCTTGGTAAAGTAGAGGGTCAGCAAAAAAGAGGGAGACCATCAATGAGATGGATTGACACAGTGGTTGCAACAGTGCCCTCAAATATAGCAACAATTGTGAAGATGGCACAGGACCAGACAGTGTTTCATTCTGTTTTACATAAGGTCACTATGAGGATGGCACCTGACAGCAACAGTAAGCATGCATGTGTGTGAGTGTGTGTGTATGTGTTCCTTTGTTCTGTTTGCTAGAATGTCCTTTTCCTCCATTTCTATCTTCCTCCAAGGCCCATTCAGGTGGCATTTCCCCTGTGAAGCCTCCCCTGACTCTCCCCTGGCCTCCAGATGGAAATTTTCTCTTCCGTCTCTGCATTCTGATAGCATTGAATTGTTATTTTCTCATAGAGGATTTTTACGATATTGTGCTGTATATTATAGTTATTTATATGTGTGTGTCTCTCCCCTAATAAATGATCATGATGATAGCAGCTACCATGTTTAGATCTTTCTATTTTCCACCCACTGTAGAGAAAAGCCCAGTTGTCGTCAAGTTGTCTCTCGCTCATGGCGACCCCATGTCTGTCAGTGGAACTGTGCTCCATAGGGTTTTCAGTGGCTGATTTTCAGAAGCAGATCAACAGGCCTTCCTTCTGAGATTGCCTCTGGGTAGAACTGAACTGCCAACATTTCGGTTAGCAGCTGAGCAGGTGAACTGTTTGTGCTACTCAGGGACACTGGTGACCCACGAAGCACTTTATTCCTCGCAATAACTCTGTGAATTAAGTATTTTTATCCCACTTTCACAAATGAGGAAAGTGAAGCTAAAAGAGTTTGAGCAAGATGGGCGAAGGTCATAGAGCTAAAAATGGTCGAGTTGGAATTCAAAACCAAATCTGTTCAGCTTCAGAACTCATGTTTTTAGCTACTCCTCTATTAATTAGGAACTTTCTTAAGAATGCGGGTTGAGGAGGGCATGAAGGGGAATGGAGGAAACTCACGTTTACTGAAGGTCTAATCTGTGCCTGCCATTTGTCTAGAAGCCTTCAGATGTCTTACTTTATGAGGTAGACATTATCATTCTTAATATGCAGATGAGAAAACCAATGTTCATGACTAAGTTAAAAAGACAAGAAATAGACTTCGAGAAGATAACTTGTAGTACATATAACTGGTGAAGGATTGAGAGTCAGAATATATTAAAGAGTACTACAAATCAATAAGAAAAAGATCAATTCCCCAATTTAAAAAAAAAATGGGCAAGAATGTGTATTCTCAACAACAAAAATAAAATTATAAAAAAAATAATGGGCAAGAGACATGAGCAAGAAGTTTACAGAAGGGAAGACCTATAATAACCAAAAACATGAAATGATACTCAACTTCTTTAGTATTTAGGAAAATATAAATTAAAATGAGATACTACCCCCATACTCATCATGTTGGCAAAAATTAAAATATCTGATGTCCAGCGTTGGTAAATGAGAATGCTTTTCTAATGCTGGGTACAGATGAAAATGGTCTACCACACTGGAGAGCAGTCTGGTTATACCTAATAAAGATGAAGATTCTCGTACCCTGTGACCCAGCAATTCTACTTCTAGATCTATACCCTGGAGAAATTCTCCCAGGAGACATGTTCAGTACAGTATTTTTTGGAGAATGGATAAATTGTGGTATTTTCATACAGTGGAAAATCATAGGGAGTTACAACAAATGATCTGCCAGACATCTGTTATTTATTTTCTGTACTTTTCTCTGTGATTGAAATATTTCATAATTTAAAACCAAGTAGAAGATGAAACAAAGAAAACCTAGATTCCAGATCATGTCTTTGCATTGTAATGCTTAGTAAATGGTGATTGAATTAAAACATTTATGTGCACGATGGTAATAGTGGCCACAGTGCACGGAGTGCTTACTCATAGCTAGGTAAGGTCTGCATATACTTCATATCCTTTTTTTTCCCCCCTCACAAGAACTCTGCAAGGTAGGTATTGTTAGGCCAGCTAGTAAATGAGGAAAATGGGAGCCAGGGAGGTAGAGTGCATCTTCTTTCTTGATAAAGTGCTGATTCTCCGAAATCCACTAAGTAGTACCATTGTGTCGTAAAAGCGTTAATACTCCATAACTTACAACCAGAAAATAACTTGAGCGCTCAAAAGACTCCAGTTTAATATTAATAAAAAGTAAAATTCAAATTCTATAAATTTTGTATTCTCAAAGACTTTCATATTTGAAAATTCTCCTTATAATTTCACTTTTTTAGGCTGTTGGAGGGATCACTGATCCATTGAGAATGTGTGTGGACCGTAAATAAGTCCAACTCACTGTAAAAGAGCCTTAAAAACACACTCTGCAATTTCTAAGTCTAGATGTTAAAAAGTTGAAGGAAGAACTTATTTATGGTAAAATAAATAAATGAATGAAGCTTTTTTATACTAAACCAGCATCTTTCTCACAAGGGGACAACTTCCTCATCACCCAGCTGAAGGTACTTTGCCAGAGGTCTCTCTGGCAAAGCCGTTTTCTGGCTACAGCCCTTGACTTTCTTCGTCTTGCCACTGAGCCTTTGTACATGCCACTTCCCCTGACTAAAATGTTTTCTCAAATCATAGCCCAGGACTCCTTTGTCAGCCTGTCACTGTTACTACCTCTCCAGCAGCCATTCCTATGACAACCACTAAATAGAAGGTATTGGGGAACCTTGGGGAATTTAGGGGAGATGAGAATGTCCTTGGGTATCTGTTGTCTTTTGTTGTTGTTAGCTGATGTTGAGTCAGCCCCCGACTCACGGTGACCCCATGCACAACAGGATTGGGCGGTTATCATTGATAGAATTTTCATTAGCTGATTTTTTAGAAGTAGATTACCAGACCTTTCTGCCCAGTCCAGCTTAGTCTGGAAGTTCTGCTGAAACCTGTTCAGCATCAGAGCAGCACACAAGCCTCCACTGACGGGTGGTAGCTGCCTTTGAGGTGCATTGGATGGTAATGGAACCCAGGTATCCAGTATGGAAGTTGAGAACTCTACCACTGAGCTACCACTGTCCCCATTTGTTATCTAGAGGTGGATATATTTAGAAGTCAGTAACATCTCTAGTAGACCCATGTCCTCAACCTGTAAATGTACCTAATTGGTGGGGCCCAAAGATGGGGGTGGAGGATTGTGTTCTGCCACATTCCTGCATAACTGTAGATCTGGCAGATAAGCTATTATACCTCTAATTTCCTCCCACCCCAGTCCACCACCTTTCTTCTCTCCAAAACTTGTCCCATCCCTTTTTTCCAAATGCATTAGCTTCATGAAGCTTAACCTCTATAGTCATTTTTCTGATCCTCCTGCATCCATTCTACAACAAACGCATACCACTCGGAACTTCGTACCACTAACCTGATATGGAAAACAGTTTGCTACTGTGGTAATAATACTAGACCACTCTATGGTTTCTGAATAGTGGAGATACTTTATAATGATATACCCTGGATTTCTTCCCAACTCTGTGTTCAGTGACTTCCTGTTAATAGCTTGAAATCAGCTGTTGTGGAAGTATTTACACCACTGAAATCGGCAAACACCACAAAGCAGGGCTTGCTTTACTATTTCATTGATTGTCTAGACTTAAGAAAATGATGGAGAAAATGTTAATAATTCAGTATCCACAGCTGTTACATTGTAAATAGCACAAAAAAATTAGAAAATATTCTTATAGTATTTGAAAGCTACTAATTTAGCAAAGAAGCCATTCACAGTTTTGAAATGAGTGAAGTTCCCATACAACTTCATTTCACTTTTGTCTTACTCGTTAAAGTAAAGAAAAATATCAATTCATACATTTGTGGTGAATCTACGCTCAGAGAGCCGATGGTTAAACATTTACGAATCCACCACTGAATACACTCCGTGAGAGTAGGAGCTTTGTCTTCATCACTGTAAACCCAGCAGCCAGAAAAGTGCCTGGTGCTTGGTGAACAAAGACACTTAACCAACTTCTCATGGTCTCAATTTCTCATCTGTAAATTGAGGAAAGTAGACCCTAAGCTGCTACCACACTGGGGTGAGGGAAGATTAAACGTGATGGTAAAGCTGAAAGTGCTTTGTGAACAAGGTGGTCTTGTTAAGATATTGAATATGTTATATTTTCTTCATATGCTGGCTGGTTAAATGACTCTTAATGAGAGAAGAATTTTTATATAGATCATTTGCTCCCTCTTCAAAGAAAGCATATGTTCCTTTTATTTCTTTAAATACTTTACAGTCTCTTTTTTTGCCTGCTTCTACGCTAGGTGCTCTGGAGAATACCAGAGAAATATATTCCTCTCACTCTAAGGGTTTATAATCTGCTCATAATGATAACTTGCATAAAACATTCGTTGTTGTTGTGTGCCGTTGAGTCAATTCTGAATTAGAGAACAGAAAAAGATTATGTAGGTGCCTGGCTACCACCAATGACTGCCCTGACAGGGAACACAACAGAGGGTCCCTGATGGAGCAGGAGAAAAGTGGGGTACAGAACTCAAATTCTAGTAAAAAGGCCAGACTTGATGGTCTGACTTAGACTGGAGGAACCCCAGAAAGCATGGCCCCTGGACTCTCTTGTCAGCCCAGAACTAAAACCGTTCCCAAGGCCAACTCTTCAGTCAAAGATTAGACAGGACTATGGGACACAAAATGATACTCATGAAGAGTGTGCTTCTTAGCTCAAGCAGATACATGAGACTGAATGGGCAACTTCTGTCCAGAGGTGAGATGGGAAGGCAGAGAAGGTCAGGAGCTGGTTGAATGGACATGGGAAATCAAGGGTGAAAAGGAGGAGTGTGCTGTCACAGTATAGAGAGAGTAATTAGGGTCACGTAACAATGTGTGTATAAATTTTTGTATGAGAGACTAACTTGAATTGTAAACTTTCACTTAAAGCATAGCAATAGAAGAAGAAAAGATTACCTAAGTGGTGAACAGTCGGCATTGCATACTCTGCCAATGATTTTAATATGTGCTCTTTTTTTTTCTTAATAGGATGCCAAAGATATCTTGACTAGCCTTTTTTACCATAAAAACCCTTCTTCTAAAGCCTTTCAAGTACCATTGATTTTCTTGTCCAGGGAAGGTTGGATGGTGGCATTAGATCGTCATCTTTAAGCAGCTGTTAGGTGATCACAGTGTGTACTAGCTGTACAAATAAGAATACCAACTCTAGAATTTACAAAATTGAATGAGATACGTCCTATTGGGGGGAAAAAAAAAAAGACAAGCACAGATGCATTAGAGATATATATCCACATCTCTCTCCTTCTTAACAGTCTATTTTCGTCTTCCAAAAATGATTCCCTTGGAAACAAACTTATGTCAGTAAGACCAAAAGATGAGGGAGGAAGGGGACAGTGCTAACTTGGGACTTATGAGGCAAAAGGCTCTATTGAACTATATGAGAAAAAAGAATGGAAAAGGAAAGAATTAGGGCTGTGGAAGCCAGGGCTTTCTCCTTCCACTCCTATACACTTTGTCAAGGAAATCCTAGCAATCACTCCTTGAAGATCAGAGTAGCATTCTTAGGGGTGCAGCCATAGACCTTTGTCTGTGGGCTTGATATTAAACAAGTAAATAGTTTGAGAAATTAGTGACAGGACATTTTTAATGGTTGTGTCCCGGAAGTGGTCTTTTCGCTTTTCAAGGCTCTACGTGCAAAGTTACTCACATGCCCAACCTTAATCAGATTGTTCCTCATCTCATTATGCAGGCAACCATTAAGTCAACTCCATGCTTTATTAAAGGAGTTGACCCCCACCCCGCTTTTATAATACCTAAATCCCACTGGGGCATGGAACAAACAGATTTGTGTTTATTGCTTAACTGTTCCTTTGAGACAAAAATGATATTTTATATTTATATATTCCATTTATATTAACTGTTGTCAAAAGTGCCTTTTGAAATGTATTTCCATTAAGCTGCAAAGTCTAATCCCTTGATCGAAACCATATTAAATGCTTTGATGGTAGCCTGTGCTTTGAACAGATGTTTCAAGTAGTTAACATTAACTTAAATAATCCTGCTGCCTGATGTATTCTCAGATAAAATATTGATTTAAATGCTAATATAGATGTGCAAGTCTCCAGTTTCTCACTGTTCTTTCCTTCTGCACAAGAACGGTTAAACATTTAGCCTTTTCCTAGACAGTGGGACTTGTTCTGTAACCTGCAGCAGGGTTTGGAAGCCGTGTTTAACCTCCCAAGGACTTCAATGACTTTAGATCAATGACTTGCCCCAAATCAGCAATCAATACATGCTGGTCAATTTATGAGTGTGCCCTGTTTAAGATCCATGGTGAATAAATAAGCAGTCAAATGTAATCACCATGATAATGTGAAAGCCCTTAACAGTTTACAGAATACTTGCAGATACATTATCTCATTTGCCCTTCTCAAAAATCCTGTGGCAAAGGCATGTTCTTGTTGTTGTTCCCATACGTAGGTACAACCAAAGCAACAACAACAAACCCGTTGCCATCGAGTCGATTCTGACTCACAGCGACCCTATAGGACAGAGTACAACTGCCCATAGGGTTTCCAAGGAGCAGCTGGTGAATTCGAACTGCTGACCTTTTGGTTCGCGGCCCCATGCTTAACCACTGTGCCACCATGGCTTCATACATAGGCATAGTTGGTATTATTATTGTCATCCCTTGTTATCCAAGGCCACCGGTTTATAAATAATGGAGCTAGACTTAAACCCAATCTTCACAGTCCAGGGCCTGTGCAGTTTCCACAATACCATGCTGTGTATATATTGCTTATTTCAGGATATAGAAAAGAAATACATTATTTGCATATAAAAATACATACTGCCCTAGAAGGACTGTGATGGTTCCTTGGTTAACGACTTCAGTGGCATAACAAATTCCAGCTGCGTTGCTGGTTCAGATGGTCTAAATGTTCTGAGTAGATTTGGGGATTTTTAATGGTTTTCCCGTCTCCGACCAGATTTGCCACATTTTGTCACCCCTCTGGGTTTGCAGATGTTGCTGTTTAATTAGATTGCTCTGTGGAGGATGAGAGAACCAGGAACCCCATTAGCATAACTGATAAGAGGCTTGATCTTGAAGCAAAAGAGAATAAATCTTGTTTGTTTAGGTCTTATGGACAGATGGAAAACGCAAGTTAGTCTTTTCTGTTAGAGAGTCTCTGTAAATGGGAAGATTCTCCACTTCTAGACACCCCCCCTAGATCTGAATATTGTCTTTTGAATCTCGCTTTGTACTCTAGCAAGATAATAAGGGTACTGCATGTGTTAATCAACATTTCATTTACTTAAAAGCATAATCCTGTAGTGAACGAAGAAATGACAGCCTCTCTGATCACTGAATACTGGGCAAAGGAAATGATTCCTGAGTACTCAGCCCTTCAATATGACATAATCCTTTTCATTTAACAAACATTTCCCCCTAGTAATTCTCGGTGCTGGCAAACCATGAAAGGAAGCATGGAGACTTGGCAGCCCAACCCTGAAGTTTGTGTCTAAGAATTATTGCAATCTGTGCACTAAGGGCTCACATGACATTTGTCTTTTATCTGGGCAAAAACATTTCTAAAATTAAAAAGATGACCTTATTTCGCTTAGTGAAATCAGATGGACTCCTTTTTAGTTTTTCTTGGGGCAGCTCTGTCAAGAAAGATGTATTCTTCCTTATCGTCAGAAGAAAATACACTCCTAAATCGTCTCAATAAAACATGCTTGGTTCTCACTGAGAATCTGTTAATACCATTTAAAAATTCTTATTCCTTGCAGGCCTGGCGGTGCAGCGGTTAAGCGTTCGGCTGCTAACCAAAATGTCGGCATTTGGTCGTGCTGTGATCACTAAATGCTTTTCCCCTCAAAAAACCAAAAAAAACCAAACCCCAAACCCGTTGCCATCAAGTCTATTCCGACTCATAGCGACCACATAGGGCAGGGTAGAACTGCCCCATAGGCTTTCCAAGGAGCACCTGGTGGATTCGAACTGCTGACCTTTTGGTTGGCAGCTGTAGTGCTGAACCACTATACCACCAGGGTTTCCTTTCCCTCAAAGGAAAAAGAAAAAAAAAAAAGTGTCTAATCGTTGTGCCAAATTACTACCTGGGAATAAAAACCAAAAAAAAAAAAAAAAAAACCATTGCCATACACTGCATTTCCCTTGTCTTTGGTATATCTTTGGGGAACAAAATCTGGATAAGTGGTAATCCTTTTAGCAGTCTGGGGTCCCTCAAGGGGCTTATTCATTGATTTTGGCAGTATTTGTCAGTATCTATTGAATCCTTAAAATGAAGAGGCTTTAGAGACTTACACATGGCAGTGAAGGTGGACAGCAGGTGAGTTCAGGTAGGGAAAGAGGTAAAGACAAAATTGTATGCCCACAAATATGAATTGAGCAACTCGTTTGTTCTCTCTTTAACGCTTGCACTTGAAACCCCTGAGTTCTGATCCCACCAGAAGTCTTGTGAAACTGCTCCCCAAGCTCCCCACTGGTGTTTCCTCAAGTCCCATCCTTTTGACCTCTGCATAGCAAAACATTATAGTCCAAACACCGTGACCGCCCACACCCGCTTCAACTTCTTTCCTCCTGTTTTTTTCTGTGACGCTGGGCCAATTCTCAGATTATTGCTCTAACAAGCCCTGCTTTGGTTTTGTTGTCCGGCTCTTCTTCTCATCCTAAATGTAGCATTCCCTGAGGTCCTGCCCTTGTCCCTCTTCTCTTCCCCTTGTAAACTCTTTCCCTTGGTGATCTCATCCATTTTCAGGGCATTGGCTCTCATTCCTGTGCAGAACGTTCTACATCTATAGCTCCAACAATCCAGACCTCCTGGGGCTTCGGTCCCAGCTTTCCAACAGCCTGTCAGATAGCTTCACGAGACTTCAATGTTTGCGTCCAAAACCAAGCCTTCTCCTGTTTCTCTCCTGGGGACGCTATTCTTGAATGACATCAGCATTCTCCAAGTCACCTTTGACTCATTCCTCTTGCTGATCCCCACAGCAGTCTGTCAGTTGCCTAGGCCTGTTGATTTTATGTCCTAAATATCTCGTCTCATTGACTCTAAGTTCCCATTGCCGCAGCCCTCATTACTGCCTGATAATCTCTCCAGAGAACAGTTCTGATCATCTTCAGTTCTCTACAAACTTTTGAGGATAAAATTTGTTGAAAAGGAACGAAAGAAAGAAAAGAAAAGAAAAGAAACCACCTTAGCTGGGGATCCAAAACCCCCAACTTTCTTGCCTTCTTTGACCCACTGTCTTAGTCATCTAGTGCTGCCATAACAGAAACACCACAAGTGGATGGTTTTAATGAAGAGAAGTTTATTTCCTCACAGTTAAAGTAGGCTAAAAGTCCAAATTCAGGGTGTCAGATCCAGGGGAAGGCTTTTTCTCTCTGTCGGCCTTCTCTTCGGTGTTCCCCCGGACTAGGAGCTTCTCTGCACAGGGACCCCGGTCCAAAGGACGCGCTCTGCTCCTGGCACTGCTTTCTTGATGGTATGAGGTCCCCCTGTCTCACTGCTCACTTCTGTCTTTTATATCTCAAGAGACTGCTCAGGACACAATCCAGTCTTGTAGATCAGGTCCTGCCTTACTAACACAACTGCCACCCATCCTCCCTCATTAACGTCATAGAGGCAGGTTTACAACATACAGGAAAATCACACAGTACGAGGAATCGTGGCCTAGCCAAATTGATACACACATTTTTGGGGGGACATAATTCAAACCATGACACCCACCCACCACAAACAACAGACCCCCACCTCCTCTAGTCAAATGCTCTCACTGCCTCTTCTAAGCACGTGTGTGTAGCTTTGTTTCTCACTTGCATTACAGTTACTAGCGTTCATGTTTTAGCTCTAGTACTAGAAGTCATGGACTCTCTTCTTCTCCTATGCCTAGTTCTGTGCTTCAACACGTAGTAGGTACCCAGGGAAATACTTATGAACTTGATGACTCCTGCCCATAGCTACTGCCTTTTGCCAGCAGAAAGGATAGATGGAAGATTTCCTTGTTGTATGTATGTTTGGTTGACCTTTTCCCCTTTTGCTTCTCTCTTTGTCTTAAATACTTCATTCCTTTGTCAGAAACAGGGTTTGTGGGGTCTGAGTTAGAGGAGAAGTTCTTGCAAGGCTTCATCTCTGAGGTTATCTATCACTCTGGACTTACAGGGCTTCGGGTCACTAATGGTTTCCGGGCAACTCAATGTGTCTGTAGTCACTTGGGTCTTCTGCTGCGTGTAAAATGGGGACAGGAGGCAACTTGCTGTCCCCTTCAGTATTTCTGGTAATTCATAGCCAAGTCATCCCATGGCAGAAAGTTCCCTCAGCAGAACAGATGCACTCAATTCCAGAGATTGAGTCTGTCCTCAACCATAGCCTGATCAATCTCAGTGGGTAGTTCTCATATAAATAGAAATGATTCTCTATGCCCAGCATGGTGTAGCAAAAGGATAATAAAAATGTCAAAATCCTTTTGAAGTTCAGAAAGATATAGCATAAATTCACAATGTTTATTCCTGGACAGTGTTCTTATTTGCATTTCTATCTCCTTTCCTACCCTGATGAACTGGGTTGAACAACTTAGAAGGGAGCCTTTTTCCCCTTAAATCTGGGACCCAGATCAGCCTCTAAACAGCCTGTATTCTGGGCTTCTCCCAGGTGCCTGTTATTACCCAGAAGCACACAGAAGCCCCAAAGCCCTCAGGAGACCCATGCCTCAAAAAACTCCATAAAGATGAACTTCAGCTAAAAAAGCTTCAGAAAGCCAAAAGTCTTTCCCATTGTTAAGATTTCTTTCCCGCTCCTATGAAGGTTCCCCCATCCAAGTCTAGTGATAACTATACATTGAGCAATTCACTCTCTGAATCATTATCAATCAGCTGTCCTTGATGCTGCTATGCTTCAGTGCCCATCCCCTTAGACAGCTGGAGAAAGAGGAGAGAATGTGAGCGGAGGCAGTAAATTAGTCATTCATTCATTCTTTACTCAATCACATTTTGTTGTTGTTGTTCAACATTCATAGTTTACCACTTGCTAGGCCCTGAGATTTGATGACAGGAAAGACATGGTTTCGGTCCTCAAGAAGCTTGTTGTTAATGGAGGGACCCCCTAAATAGTCTGGTGCAGTGTCTCTTAATTGTTTTAAGGTCAGAGATTCCTGTGAGAATCTGATGAAAGTCTGAGTTTCCCCTCCAACCCCTGAAAACTACATATACACAAAATTTTGCATGCAAAAACTATTGGTATACCCTGGGTTAAGAATACCTGGCCTTGTACGTGCTAGCAAAATGTGAAGTGTGTGAGGATATTAATCTCCATTTTGATCAGCAGACAGAGAAGCTGAAGGTTTAAAAATAGTGTTCTCAAAATGGATGAGTTTGTCAAGTGTGTACATTAACTCCAAATGAAATTCTAGGCACTCACATTACCTTAAAAAATAAAGACAGAAGCCTCGCATGTACATATACATACACATACCTACATATACACAAGCTTAGTGCAACCAGAATGCTTCTTGGAAGCAAGAATGGCGAGACTATGTCTTGCATACTTTGGACATGTTATCAGGAGGGATCGTCCCTGGAGAAGGACATCATGCTTGGTAAAGTAGAGGGTCAGTGAAAAAGAGGAAGACCCTCAACGAGATGGATTGACACAGTGGCTACAACAATGGGCTTAAGCATAGCAATGATCGTGAGGATGGCGCAGGATTGGACAGTGTTTTGTTCTGTCGTACATAGGGTCGCTATTAGTTGGAACCAACTCGATGGCACCTAACAACAACAACAACATATAAAAGCTATAGAATCTTCTCTGGAACTTCGATTTGACATTCGCTTGAAGCACCCTGGCTCACTGGTATGGGTGTGTTACTAGATTTCCGGTGAGGACACCTTCCTCCTTGAGAGAAAGTTAGTCTGAAGCATAAATACGAGAGACAATGGCCCATACTGCCTGTCAGTATAGATTAAAGATCAAATTGTTTCTCAGAAAAATTTTTGTCAAGCTATACTGCCAAAATAGGAGGTGAAGCAATTCTTAAAGTGATCCCTCAAGAATTCATTCAATATGAGCAGATATTTGTTGAGGGTCTGCTGTATACCAGGCAACTTTCTAGGTACTTGGGATTATACCAGTGAACAAAACATAAAAATCCATGCCTTCATGGAGCTTAAATTCTAATGGAGAGCCAGGGGTAGGGAACAAGCAATAAATAATGAACATAATAAATAGGTAAATTATATGGAATGCTGGAAGGTGATTCCAAACCAAACCTGTTGCTGTCAAGTTGATTCTGACTCACGGCAATCCCATGCGTTACAGCGTAGAACTGCTCCATAGGGTTTTCTTGGCTGTAATCTTTCACAGAAGCAGACTGTCAGGACTTCTGCAGCTCCACTGGGTGGGTTCAAGCAGCCAATCTTTAGGTTACTTGTTGAGTGTAAACCACCCAAGGACCTTAGAAGGTATGAAGTGCTATGGAAAAAAGAATAAGTCAAGCAGGGTAAGGAGAATCAGGAGTGCCAGGGTGGATGGGGCAGGTTGTAGCATCAGATGCAGTAGTCAGAGATTGAGCCCTTAAAGTCAGTAAATGAACAGTGTTTTCTGGCAGAGAAACCAGAGCAGAGGGCTTTAATGTGAGTGTGCCTGGACTGTTTTACAAACAGCAAGGAGGCCAGTATGACTGGAGTGGAGTAGAATGATGGAAAGAAGAGTAAGATATGAGGTCAGAAAGGTGTAGGAGCCAGGGCCAGATTACCCAATAAGCAAGATACACACGGGCCCAATTGTGCCTTCCCACCAAACTGCAGTGCACAATTTCACCTGTCCCCCACCACATCAAAGATGTGGTGAAACCGATGTGAAATTGCTCACCACAGATTAGCAAGTAATTACAGTTAGGACCCTGATACCTTGCTCAGTGCAAGCTGGTGCATACCATACTTAGTGGTTAATACACCCCTGAGGAGAACAAATCACGTAGGGCCCTTTTAAGCCATTGAAAGGACTTTGGAAGACATTGCAGAGTTTTAGTAGAGGAGTGACTTAAAGTGTTTAACATTTTAAAAGGACTACTCTGGCTGCTGTGTTGAAGATGGACTGATTAGAAGTTAAGGGTAGAGGCCAGGAGACCAGTTGGGAGTAGTGTAGACCCAGATGATGGCAGTGACTTCGATCATGGTGGCTGGTGGTAGTGGAGGTAGTGGGAAGTGATCAGATTCTCAGTATATATTGAAGGAAGAACTGACAGGATTTTCTGACAGATTAGATGTGGAGTATGAGACAGAGAATGATTAAACAAATATGTTAAAATGTTTACAATTAGGGAATCTGGATGAAGAACATGCAGGAAATCTTCATACCAATTTTGCAACTTTTCTGTAAGTCTGAAATGATTTAAAAATAAAAAAAATTAGGACATTCAAATGGCCACCAAACGTGTGAAAACATGCTCAGTGTCATTAGCCATCAGGGAGATACAAATCAAAACCAAAATAAGATACCATTGTACTCCCACTAGGATGGCTCAGGAGCCCTGGTGGCATAGTGGTTAAGAGCTCAGACTGCTAACCAAAAGGTCAGCAGTTCAAATCCACCAGCCACACCTTAGAAACTCTATGGGGCAGTTCTACTCTGTCCTTTAGGGTTGCTATGACTCGATGGCAGTGGGTTTTTTAGAATGGCTAAGGCTAAAAAAAAAAAAAAAAACAGAAAATAGCAAATGTTGGTGAGGATGTGGGGAAATTGGAACTCTTAACCATTGCTGGTGGGAATGCAAAATGGTATAGCCATTGTGCAAAACAGTGTGGCGATTCCTCAAAAACCTAAAAATAGAACTACCATATGACCTAGCAATTGTGCTCCCTGGTATATACCCAAAAGACTTGAAAGCAGAGACTCAAACAGAGACTTGTACACAAATGTTCACTGCAGCACTATTCACAATAGCCAAAATGTGGAAACAGCCTAAATGCCCATCAGCAGATGAATGGATAAACAAAATGTGGTACAAACATACAATGGAATACTACTCAGCCAGTAGGAGAAATGAAGTCTTGATACACGCTACAATATGGATGGAGATCAAAGACATTATGCTTAGTGAAATAAGTCAATTACTAAAGGACAAATATGACCTCACTTATATAAAAAAACAAGAAAGGGTAGATGTATAGAGAACAAAGATTATTAGAGAGCCAAAATAGGACCCTGAGTATATCTCACCTGAATTTAATAGATTTGACTCACTGAACACTAATGATGGAAGACCAGATGAGTTGCAGGAAGGCATTGAGAACATCATACATGAAGAAAGCAAAAGGTCACTAAAAAGACAGGAAATAAAGAAAAGACCAAAATGGATGTCAGAAGAGAATCTGAAACTTGCTCTTGAACATAGAGTAGCTAAAGCGAACGGAAGAAATGAAGTAAACTAGCTGAACAGAAGATTTCAAAGGGCAGCTCAAGAAGACAAAGTATAATGAAATGTGCAAAATCCTGCAGTTAGAAAACCAAAAGGGAAGAACATGCTCGGCATTTCTCAAGCTGAAAAAACTGAAGAAAAAATTCAAACCAATTGCAATTTTGAAGGAGTCTATGGGCAAAATATTGAATGATGCAAGAAGCATCAAAAGCAGATGGAAGGAACACACAGAATCACTGTGCCAAAAAGAATTGGTCGACATTCAACCATTTCAGGAGGTAGCATATGATCAAGAACCGATGGTATTGAAGGAAGAAGTCCAAGCTGCCTGGAGGCATTGGCAAAAAACAAGTCTCCAGGAATTGACAGAATACCAATTGAGATGCTTCAACAAACAGACGCAGCTCTGGAAGTGCTCACTTGTCTATGCCAAGAAATTTGGAAGACAGCTACCTGCCCAATCGACTGGAAGAGATCCATGTTTGTGCCCATTCCAAAGAAAGGTGATCCAACAGAATGCGGAAATTATCAAATAATATTATTAATATCACACAAGTAAAATTGTGCTGAAGATCATTCAAAAGTGGTTGCAGCTGTACATCAGTAAAGAACTGCTAGAAATTCAAGTCAGATTCAGAAGAGGACGTGGAACAAGGGATATCGTTGCTGATGTCAGATGGATCTTGGCTAAAAGCAGAGAATACCAGAAAGATAACTCCCTGTGTTTTATTGACTGTGCAAAGGCATTCCACTGTGTGGATCGTAACAAATTATGGATAACATTGTGAAAAATTGAGAATTCCAGAACACTTAATTGTGCACATGTGGAATCTGTACATAGATCAAGAGGCAGTCATTCAAACAGAACAAGGGGATACTGCATGGTTTAAAATCAAGAAAGGTGTGCATCGGGGTTGAATCCTTTCACCATACTTATTCAGTCCGTATGCTGAGGAAATAATTCGAGAAGCTGGACTATATGAAGAAGAACACAGCATCAGGAACGGTGGAAGACTCATTAACAACCTGTGTTATGCAGATGACACAACCTTGCTTGCTGAAAGTGAAGAGGACTCACGAAGCACTTACTGATAAAGATCAAAGACTACAGCCTTCAGTATGGATTACACCTTAACATACAGAAAACAAAAATCCTCACAACTGGACCAATAAGCAACATCATGATAAATGGAGAAAAAATTGAAGTTGTTAAGGATTTCATTTTACTTGGATCCACAATCAACACTCATGGAAGCAGCCATCAAGAAATCAGACAACGCGTTGCATTAGGCAAATCTGTTGCAAAAGACCCCTTTAAGGTGTTAAAAAGCAACAAAGTCACCTTGAGGACTAAGGTGCACCTGACCCAAACAATGGTATTTGCAATCCCTCATATGCATGCAAAAGCTGGACAATGAATAAGGAAGACCTAAAAATAATTGATGTCTTTGAATTATGGTGTTGGCAAAGAATATTGAATATACCATGGACCGCCAGAAGAATGAACAAGTCTGTCGTGGAAGAAATGCAGCCAGAGTGCTCCTTGGAAGTGAGGATGGCGAGACTTCGTCTCACATACTTTGGACGTGTTATCAGGAGGGACCAGTCCCTGGAGAAGGACACCATGCTTGGTAGAGTAAAGGGTCAGCAAAAAAGAGGAGGCCCCTCAACAAGATGGATTGATACAGTGGCTGCAACAGTGGGCTCAAGCATAACAGTGATCATGAGGATGATGTAGGACCAAGCAATGTTTTGTTCTATTGTACATAGGGTCAGTGTGAGTCGGAACTGACTCAACAGCACCTAACAACAACAGCCGGGGTGGGAGGGAGTGGGGGAAGTAGGGACTAATGGTGATTGAAATATCACATTGATTAAGGGTAAGGTTGCACAGCCGATTAGTGTAATTATTGTCAATAAATTGTATACCTGTAAAAAGTGGAATTGGCAAAAGTTGTGTGATAGATATATTTACAAGAACGACAAGAAAAAAAAGAGTAGTGTCCACGGGTGCTTATGTACAACCAAAAAACTAATGGGATTAGGTTTCTTGGTTTGGAAGTTTCATTAATTGGTCTAATAACATGTTTAGTGCTTCTGTTCTGCCTACTAGTTCATTGTGCAGGGTCTGGGGTCTTAAAAGCTTGCAAGCAGCCATCCAAGGCACAACAACTGGTCTCTATTCTTCTGGAGCAATAGAGGAAGAAGGAAAGTCAGGAATAGAAGGAGGATATGGAATGTGTGGCTAATTGCCTCCATGAGCGGCTGCCTCCTGGTGCCCGGCTACCATTAATGAACATTTTGAGCAAAGATTCTATAGAACGGTCCTGATCAAAAGGGGGAAAATGCAAAGAGAATTCCAAATTCTCATAGATTCCAGATTTTCTGGAGCCATGAAGGTTGGAGGAACCCGTGAAACTGTTGCCCTGAGATAATCTTTAAACCTTAAACCAAAAGTATTCTCTGAAGTCTTCTTAAAACCAAAGAATAGTTTAGCTTAATTAGTTAAAAAATGTCTGCCTTGAGCATTATGCTCTTTTAAGAACTATCTATATGGGATCAAAGTGACAACAGCAACTCAAAAGATGAGATAGGAACCTTAGGGGGCAGTGAGTTTATGTTAATGTGGGAGGAACAACTAACAAAAGGAGGGTGAGAATGGTTGCACAACTCAGAGAATGTAATCAGTGTCACTGAATGGTACATGTAGAAACTGTTGAATTGGTGTATGTTTTGCTGTGCATATTCTCAACAACAACAAAATAAGTAAAATAAAAACTAAAAATTACAAAAAAGAGTTCAGTCTTGGACACATGGAGTTTGAGACATCTGTTAGACTTCTAAATGGAGATGTCAAGTAGGCAGTTGTACACACCTTCGAAGCTCGGGATAAAGGTTTGGGCTGGAGAGTTAAAATTTGGAGTCTGCATATTTAATGCTGTGAGACTGGACAAGATTACCAAGGGAGTGAGTTTAGGTAGTATGGAACCAAGGTCCAAGCCCTGGGGTAATCCACCGTTAAATACTTAATTTATATCTCCTTCAAGTAACGTTCTTTTCTTCAGTTTTAGTCAACTGTCTACGATGGAGAACTTGGGGTTTGTTTAAAAGTACGTTGTGAAGAGAGATGAGACACTGTTACGTTAACACCTGAGGAGTGGAATGGTCTTCTGTTTGTTTCCTGTCTCCAATGTTTGACGACTTCAGCTCCTCTTCTTTTTCCAGAAGTTTTGGTGCCTGGTTGCCAGCAAGTTGTCCACAGAAATTGTCTGTGTTCTGGAAAGTGAAGTCATCTTGCTTGGCTGATAGCAGCTGGATAGAAATAAGCCTGCCTATCTCACGGCAGGGCAGAGCCTTGGAGTGCAGACAGCCAAGCTTCCTGATGCTGAATCAGACCCCATCTCACAAGCTCATCTGGTCAGTTTCCTGGTAGAAAGCCGCTATGCTGCCAGAGTTCGAAACCCCTGGCCAGCCATTATTAGATCCCTTCAGTGGGCAAGCCTTGGTGTCTGCCAGTGTGAATAGCAGTGGTGGTTAGGGATTTGCACTTAATGTGAGTGAGCCAGAGAAAGCCTAATAGTCATGAGAGATACTGCCTCCACCCCTCGTGGAAACGTTGGACCACAAATGCATTGCCTTTGATTAGTCGGCTTGTTTAAAACTAATGCCAAAGATCACAGGTAGTGTTGACTCTAACCTTTCACAAGAAATTAGACAGAGAAGCCTTATTCACCTGTACAGAGCTTTGCTATCAGAGAACTCCATCTGCCCTTTCACACTTTTTTTTTATTTTTTACTAAGCCTGTTTCTTTTGTTGTTGTTCTTGAGAATAAACACAGCAAAACATTCACCAATTCAACAGTTTCTACATGTACATTTCAGTGACACTGATTACGTTCTTCGAGTTGTGCAACCATTCTCACCCTCCTTTTCTGAGTTGTTCCTCCCTGATTAACATAAACTCACTGCCCCCTAAGGTTCCTATCTAATCTTTCAAGTTGCTGTTGTCAATTTGAGCCCATATAGATAGTTCTTAAAAGAGCATAATGCAGACATTTTTTACTAGTTAAACTGATCTGTTGTTTGGTTTTTAAAACACATTAGAGGATATTTTTGGTTTAAGGTTTAAAGTTTACCTCGGGGCAATAGTTTCAGGTGTTCATCCAGCCTCCGTGGCTCCAGAAAGTCTGGAGACTATGAAAGTTTGGAATACTGTTCTGCATTTTACCCCTTTTGATCAGGATTCTTCTATAGAGTATTTGTTCAAAATGTTCAATAATGGTAGCCTGCCCTTGATACTTTTGCTGCTGCCCTGGGAATGGTTTCTTTACTCATCTTCCAAGAAATACTACTCTCTCTGACCAATTAATAATAAATCTAAATCTTATAGAGCACTTTGTAATTTACAAGCACTTGTATACCTATTATCTCATTTAATCTTCATAACTGAAGATTAAAAAGGAGACAGTCTTATCCTCATTTTGTAGATAAGGAGACATACCCAGAGAGGTTAAAGCAACTAGCCCAATTTAGTTGTTTTATAAAATCAGGAAGCAGCTATGGTGGGACTGGAATCCTCTTTAAATGCTCCCTCTTTTCCCTGATGCATTGGCATGGACAGTACCTGAGTTTCCATGTTGAACCAGTTGAGGAAACGTAGCTTTATTAATCACACTGTCCAACAAGTTCTCTCCAATATGATGTAGGAAGTACATCACACAAAAGATAGGAGAAAATTTAAAA
Organism: Dugong dugon; assembly: GCA_030035585.1. Lineage (NCBI taxonomy): Eukaryota > Metazoa > Chordata > Mammalia > Sirenia > Dugongidae > Dugong > Dugong dugon. Next base: position 12,366,259 of record CM057472.1, on the reverse strand, counting down.
AGTCTCAGGCTCCTGAGCCTTGAGGACCGTATCTTTTTTGTTGTTGTTTTGTTGTTTGGAAATAAGAGAAGTCATGCGGGCTGAAAGTATTCATTGTTTCTTGTGCAGTGTATGACCATTCTGATGTTTCTGTAAAGAGTGGAAATATGTCCTCATTGGCAAGCATCTTCTAGACTACAGGTAGGAAGTTGTCACTGTTAGACTCAGCAATATAAAGGCTTAACACTAGAAATCAAGCCAAGGGAAAAAAAGTCATTCACTTTGGCAGCAGAACTACATCATGAAAACTCAGGGGAAGGAAGATAATAGGCAAGAAGACAGTTTCTTGCATGGAAAAAAGCTAGGTTCTATCAGCCATCCTGTCACCCTAAGTTGTTACCAGCAGGCATCCTGGAGGGAATGTGATGAACCACAAGAGAATGTGTTGGTAGGAATATATGCTTTACAACCTTACTGCAGAACGGGGAATTTCTTTTGAGCCTGATCCATTCGACTTCCCTAGAACCAGAGATGTGTTTTCTTGAGGACTCTCAGGAGTCGAACCTTTGGGTTGAGTAGGGGAGAGGAGTGGGCAGAGAAAAAAGAACAAAAATGAGGCTGTTTTTAGAGACCTAGAGAAAAAATGCTGTAGAGCACAGAATTTAGGGTGTTCCACTTTGGATGAGAACCAAATTAAACTTGAGAGTTGCCCGCCAAGCCTTTATCATCATAAGGGTCATTTTCCTTCAGATGCTGGCAACATTCTTCTGGCAAGATAGGTCCCCTGCATCTCTCCTCTTGAAAGTGGAGGCTCAACCTTCCTCTCTTTTCTTCTGTTCGTCGTGACAGAATATACCTGAGCGGTTATTATTGGTGTTTGTACCTTCCAGTTGGTGCCTCTCAACCTTGGTCCCACACTGGAATCATTGGGAAGCTTCAAAGAAATACTGATGCATGTATCATTTTTCTTTTAAAAAGAAAAACTCCTCACACGATTCTGATGTGTAGCCAAGGTTGGCAATACAGCTCAAGAGCAGTGCTTTTCAAACTTTAATATGCAAATAAATTATCTGGGGAACTTGTTAAAATGTGGATTCTAATTTTAGTAGGCCCAGGGTGGGGCCTTATATTCTGTATTCTGCATTCTGCATCCCAGGTAATAGGGACTGCTTTGAGTAGCAAAGTTTTAGAACGATGGTTCTCAAAGCTGAACTCTAGCTGCACAATTTAAAAAAATATATCGCCTAGAGAGCTTTTGAAAAATACCAGTGGCGGTCCCCAGACTAATTAAGTCCGAAGCTATGGGAGACAGGATCCAGGGATGGGTATCTTCGAGGCTCCTTTGGTGATTCCATCATATAGCTAAGTTTTGATTCTAGAGCTGCACCGTCCAATACAGTAGCCACTAACCACATGTGATTATTTAAATTAAAATTAAATAAGATTAAAAGTTTAGTTCCTCAGTTACGTTAGCCACATTTCAAGTGAGCAACAACTGTTTAGTAGCTTCCATATTAGACAGTGCAGATATAGAACATTTCCATCACCACAGAAAGTTCTGTTGGCCAGCACTGTAAAATCTAGAGCAACTCTATAGAACAACACCCCCCCACACACACACACATACATACATACACACATACACAGGCAAAGGAGAGTTTGTCTTATTTCCAAAGGCTGTTAGATTCTGTTTTCTTAGTTAAAAACACTCAAATTTAATCTAAAGGGGGACAGATTGTAATAGTTACTATTGTATTTCAGCTTACAATAGTTATTTCAGACACTCCTGTTTTACCATCCTCCTAGTAGAAGCTTCTATTGGGCTTATAAAAGAACCCTTTGGTTGATTGGTGTCTTCCATTCTGTATAAGTAGCAACCCAGTATCAACAGTTGAAGCAAGGTTGTGTAAGGTAGGGAGGAGGCTGAAATTCCTCTTTTCTGACTCTAAAAGTGTTTGGTGACATGTATTTATTAATCTCAACATTAAATTTAAGTGAAAAATTATCTCATTATTTTTATGGTTTCGTTTTGTTTTTTGAGAATTCACAAGCTTCCTCTCAAATAAATAATTGAACATACTCAGGAATGCCCAACCAAAATTGGATATTTCTGCTGTAAGACAGTTCTCAAGTCTGAAACTCCAAGTCAGATTAAAACAAACAGAAACTGTGAACAATCTCCAAGTGGAGGGCTGCTGAAGGAATAAATTTCAATTCTGCTGTGAGACTCATTAATGGAAAATATTTGAAGTCTCTATTCCTAAATCCAAATTTATAAGAGAAAGCAACTATTATATCCCCAGTAGTGTTTTTGAACAGAAGACATCTTACCCTCAAGTAGTCCATAGTTTAAGGACCTCCTGTGTCTCTTATACTTCATCCTGCTGGGAGCTCTGGGCAGTGAAGGTTTGGGTTTTGTCTACACAGGTTTTTCCCCAGGAAATGGGGTGCTTGGATGAAGGATGCAGGGCTAGGACACTGCCCTGTACTAGCGACTTCATTATTGAGCTGTCTCCTGAAGAATATTGGAGGGAGTCTCAAGTTTAGCAGAGCTTAGACATACCTGAAGGTCAGAGAACAGGAAAATGGAGAAGAGGTTAGTGTCCTTTTTTAAAATACCAAGTATTCCCTGACCTGGTAGGCCTGATGAGTCTTCATGGAGAAGATATTGTGGATTTCTTGTGGCAAGAATTGTCTGGATTATAGTTTAAGAATTGTCAGTACTGAGGAGAACTCAAAAGGTCTGTTTGTCCCCCCTGTAAATGCCTGTCCTGGGACGATGTTAAAAAGCCTGATTTGGCGATGAGTTTTGTAAGGAATATCCTTCTCTGAAGTCCATGCTTCACACCCTAGCAGGTGCTCTGGAGCAGTGCTGGTCTGAACGTAAAGAATGCAGCAGCAGCAGCAGCTGAGGGGACCTCTCCCAAGCACTCAGGGCTCGTTTGTAAGGATGCGCTCTGCTGTGGCAACTGCGTGTATCAAAGCCACTGCAGTCCCCATCACACAGCCTCGCTGAAAACACGATTGTTCTGCAGCTTTGCTTTCCCATCAGAGTTCCACTCCATAATCTAATGCCCTTTAACTAGAGAGGATCTGGGACAAAGCAAAGAACAATTTAAAGACAGTACTGAGAAAGAATTGACAGCTTAGGTATGATAGAGTCCCACGATGGTAAAAATCATAGCATCTTAGCTCTGGCAGAGACCTTGAAAGGTCATGCAGTCCATCTTCCTCTGCCTGCCTTTAAAACTTAAACCATTCCAGGTGGAGAAGAACTGATTGTACATTTCAGGACTTCCAGAAGGAAAATTACACAGCCCTCTTGGAAACCTGTTCTGATATATCATACCTCTTCACTGTAAGCTCATTCTTCCATTAACTCAGGTCCATCATATTGCAGTTGGTTTTTATTTGTTCAATCTTTAATGGAGGTGTATAGTGTCTAGTCAGCTGCCCTTTGTAAAGTAATTGAAGATCAGCCATAGTTAAATTACTCCCTCTACACTCTTTTCAACGGCTAAAATCTCTGTTCCCTTAAACTTTTTCCAAGGCCTGCTCTTCAGCTTCTTACTTGTGATTATTGATTTTATCTTCTTCAAGTTCTGCATATTGATCTTTGGTTTTAAAGTCTAAACTGCGCTCTCAGTGTTGAGAAATATCTGATGAGTGCTTAGTATATTGGGAAACTTACCTCACGATTCCTAAATACCCGTAGTTTTTGCTTTGCACAGGGGTGAAAGACTATAAAAATGTCCATGCAAGCTGAGACCATGGTGATCTTAATCAGTGGAAAAAATTATGATTGTCCTGTGACCTTTAAAAGTTTTTTTGAAAGCTCTCTTACTGTATATTATAAATGAAAAAAATAAAGTAAAAACTATTTGTATTTAGTATGCTGTAGTTTGAAACATTATAAACATAGGATTATTTTATTTATTTTTAAAAAACTTACCCAGGATGGGCTTGCCTTCTTCTCGTGGTGTAACTTAGAATTCTAAGCAAGTATCTTTTCTATGCCTTGGTGAATGTCATACTCCATTCGAAGTTTGGATCAGCTTCCAGCATTTTATCTTTTGTGCTTTCTGTGTCATGATCTCTGAGAGTTCCTACAATGTAAAGTTTTTTGCCTGCCTCCCTTCTTTTCAGTTGTGTTAGCCTAAGGCCAGTGGTTCCCAGCCCTGGTTCATCACCAGGATCTGCTGAGGAGCTTTACAAACAACTTCTCAAATCCCTCACGGGTCCTGGAGCGGGGCCTCAGGAATCGACATATTTGAATGTTCCCCATGCTATCAGCTAGTTTGGGTTTGTAATATAAACCATGTTTTGTTAAGCTTATCATAGACTAATAGAATTTTAGATCTGACAAATACCTTAGAGATCATTTAGTCAAACCTCTTCATTTGATAAATGAGAAAACTAAGACCCAAAGGTACCACATGACTTGCCCATAGTCTCACAGCTACAGGCTTAGTGAAGACTGGAACCTATGTTTTAAAACTCCTAATACAGTGCTCTTTCTACCTAATTTCTATCATACGGGACACAGTCAAAATCATCGACCATCATCATCTTCTTCAAGCTGTCCTGTAATGATCTTTCTTTCTTTCTCCCCCTTGCGTATGGATGTATCTGTAGAATAGCATCTGAGCACAGATGCTCAAATAAGGTTCTCTGTGTTGTTGTTGTTAGGTTAGGTGCTGTTGAGTCAGTTCTGACTCATAGCGACCCTACATATAACAGAATGAAACACTGCCCGGTCCTGCACCATCCTCACAATCACTGTTATGCTTGAGCCCGTTGTTGCAGCCATTATGTGAATCCATCTCGTCGAAGGTCTTCCTCTTTTTCGCTGACCCTCTACTCTACCAAGCATGATGTCCTTCTCCAGGGACTGGTCCCTCCTCATAACACGTCCAAAGTACCTGAGATGAAGTCTTGCCATTCTTGCTTCTAAGGAGCATTCTGGCTGTACTTTTTCCAAAATAGATTTGTTTGTTCTTCTGGCAGTCCATGGTATATTCAATATTCTTCACCAACACCCTAATTCAAAGGGGTCAATTCTTCGGTCTTCCTCATTCATTGTCCAGCTTTCACTTGCGTATGAGGCGACTGAAAACACTCTGGCTTGGGTCTGGCACACCTTAGTCCTTAATCTGACACCTTTGCTTTTTAACTCTTTAAAGAGATCTTTTGCAGCAGATTTGCCCAGTGCAATGCGTCATTTGATTTCTTGACTGCTGCTTCCATGGTTGTTGATTGTGGATCCAGGTCAAATGAAAGCGTTGACAACTTCAGTCTTTTCTCCATTTATCATGGTGTTGCTTATTGGTCCAGTTGTGAGGATTTTTGTTTTCTTTATGTTGAGGTGCAATCCATACCGAAGGCTGTGGTCTTTGATCTTCATCAGTAAGTGCTTCAAGTCCTCTTCACTTTCAGCAAGCTAGGTTGTGTCATCTGCATAACGCAGGTTGTTAATGAGTCTTCCTCCAATGATGCCCCATTCTTCTTCATATAGTCCAGCTTCTCGGATTATTTGCTCAGCATACAGATTGAATAGGTATGGTGAAAGGATACAACGCTGATGCACACCTTTCTCTGTAGCAAATGGGAAAGTGGTTATGGCAAGGATTTTTGAGGTAGTGAATGCTGTGGGCCCTGGAGCAGCTCTGGGAACCTCAGTTCAGTCCTGCTTTGCTGCTTACCCTCCACCTGATTAGCGCCTACCCACTGGGTCAAGCTGCTTTGCTCTCTGTATGACCTGTGCACACAGTGCGGGTTTCCAGGGGTTATTTGTGTTACTACATACACTGCCTGATGAGTGAAGAGAAAGGAAGAGAAGCCATACCATTCTGTAAAGCTTGTTCTATCTCCGTGATATACTTTAACAGCTAGACTAAGACTCTGGCCTTCAGGTTTGCTGACAGTAAAGCAAGTCTGCCTGTGATTCTGAGAGAAATATGAAGGAGTGGAGCATCCATCCCTTTGATATGTTGCATGAGTTCATGAAAAATGAATGGGAAACGCTGTATAGTGTGTGTAAACAGTTAATGTTTACATACTGAGCCCGGCTTGAAAAAAACAAAAACAGAATTTTGCTGCCTCCTGATCTTCCAGAGCTCACCTGTCACAGGCAACAGCAGCGTTTGAAATGCTAATGTGTCTTGTAGCCTTTTAAAGGAGGAGGAGCTGTGTAATCCAGGGGAGCTGGAGTCAGAGATTTCTTTATATATTGTCCTCACCTTTTCTCAAGTACATACGGCCTCCCACTAGGTCGCAGAGGATTAGAGACAGTATTTCATAGAATCATGGCATTGTAGAGCTGGACAAGTTCTCAGCTCTCTTCTGTTTCAATTCCGAAATTTAGGTTTCCTCCACTGTGAACCAAAATGGCCAACAAACCTAGCTACAGTCTCACAGCTTGTTAGGCGCTGGACTTGCACTAGAGCTCAGATCTCCCGATTCCCAGGCCGATTTGCTTTTGACTGGATGATGCTTCGTGATATAAAAAACATTTTCAGACTTCATTAAATGACATGAAAACTGGGTGATTTGGCAGTTGCGAATTTTGCTGGGTATGACAGACTTTTGGAGGAGATTCTTATAATTAGGGAAACCAGATCAATACTTCTCTACTGAAAAAGTTCAATTTGGAATGTATCTTGGATGGCTGGAGTTGAGACAGTGGGTCCTTGTGAGTGGCTAGAAGATGGACCTTTGGTCCTTGCCTAAAGACATGGACCAGAAAGGGGCTGGCTGCCTGGTGTGTGGGAAGGGCGCACTCACTTGCCAGGGAATGTGACACAGAATTGGGCAGCCCACGTGGGCAGTGAGTAAAAAAAGAATCATCCTTGAAAAACCAGAGCCACAACTGGGATTGGGACCCAAAGTTACATTACTTGTAAAGTATGGAAGCCCTGCTCTTCCCCCTGCCCCAACTGTGGTTTAATTTTCATTTTCCTGATGAATATTTATTTATTTTATTGTTGTATTTTAAGTGGAAGTTTACATTTCAAGTTAGTCTCTTATATAAAAATTTATACATACATTGTTATGTGACCCTAACTGCTCTCCCTATACTGTGACAGCACACTTCTTCTTTCCACCTGATTTCCCATGTCCATTCAACCAGTTTCTAACCCTCTCTGCCTTCTCATCTCACCTCCGGACAGAAGCTGCCCATTTAGTCTCATGTATCTACTTGAGCTAAGAAGCACACTCTTCACGAGTATCATTTTATGTCCCCCAGTCCAGTCCAATCTTTGTCTGAAGAGTTGGCCTCAGAAATTGTTTTAGTTCTGGGCTGATAGAGAATACGGGGGCCTTGCTTTCTGGGGTTCCTCCAGTCTCAATCAGACCATTAAGTCTAGTCTTTTTACTAGAATTTGAGTTCTGCACCCCACCTTTCTCCTCCATCAGGGACTCTCTGTTGTGTTCCCTGTCAGGGTTGGTCATTGGTGGTAGGCTGAGCACCATCTAGTTCTTCTGGTCTCAGGCTGATGAAGTCTTTCTGTCTCTCGGGCTAATACTTTCCTTGTGTCTTTGCTGTCCTTCGTTTTCCTTTACTCCAGGTGGTTGGGACCAATTAATGCATCTTAGATGGTCACTTGCTAGCTTTTAAGACCCCAGACACCACTCACCAAAGTAGGATGCAGAACATTTTCTTAATAAGCTTTGTTATGCCAACTGACCTTGATGTCCCTTGAAAGCATGGTCCCCAGACCCCTGCCCCTGCTACTCTGTCCCTCGAAGTGTTTGGTTTTATTCAGGAAACTTCTTAGCTTTGGTTTAGTCCAGTTGTGCTCACTTCCCCTGGAGTGTGTGTTGTCCTTCCCTTCACCTAAGATAGTTCTTACCTACTATCTAGTTAGTGACTAACTCTCACCCTCCCTCCCCACCTTCATAACCATCAAAGAATGTTTTCTTCTGTGTTTAAACCTTTTCTTGAGTTCTTATAATAATAGTGCTCTTATACAATATTTGTCCTTCTGTGACTGACTGAATTCACTCAGCATAATGCCCTCCAGATTCCTCCATGTTATGTTTCACGGCTTCATCGTTGTTCTTTATCATTGCGTAGTATTCCATGGTGTGGATATACCATAATTTGATTATCCATTCTTCCGTTGATGGGCATGTAGGTTGTTTCCATCTTTTTGCTATCATGAACAGTGCTGCAGTGAACCTGAGTGTGCATACATCTATTCGTGTGACGGCTCTTATTTCTCTGGGATACATTGCAAGGAGCGGGATTGCTGGATCGAATGGTACTTCTATTTCTAGCTTTTTAAGGAAGCAGGAAATCGATTTCCAAAGTGGTTGTACCATTTTACATTCCCACCAACAGTGTATAAGTGTTCCAGTCTTTCCACAACCTCTCCAACATTTACTATTTTGTGTTTTTTGGAATAATGCTAGGAAGCCCTGTTCTAGGGTAAAAACACCACAGAGTTATAGTAAAGCAAAAAGAAAGGTTTTATTCGGCATATGTTCTAAGTGACAAAAGTGGGAAACGGACACGCATGCTGCCAGAGCCATGTCTGTGCGAGTCCAAGGAATTATTACAGAATAGTCAAGAGTGGGAAAATGGATAGGCATGCTGCCACAGCCATGTCTGCCTGAGTCCAAGGAATGTTACAGAGTCATCAGTATATAGTAACATTGCAAAATAGCCAAAACCATTGAAAGCTTCCCCTTTTTACAGATTGGCTAGAAACTGCTATATCTCTGTGATGCTACATTGTGAATTGTCTTTATTAATAATCATTGGTACAGATTTCAGTAACGACAGTCAGAAGGGTCTTCATTCATCCAACAAATCTGTTTACTAAATGTTAATAGAAAAAGTTAAGAGTGGAAAGTCTTTTGTGTTCTGTTTTATTCGTCTCTGTGAAAGATTCCCTAAAAGATGTTTTCCAAGATTGTCCTAACTGTTGTCTTTATACTTTAGGACCCCATTGATGTGTCCTTGTGGGTCCTTGTGAGTCTAGCTCCAGCTGAGTCACACTCTAGGACAGAGAATAATGGCTCCAGTATTATCTCCTAAATCACCCCAACCCAAGGAAACTAATGTAAAAACTGGTCCAAGGCTGAGAAAAAGCGTCCTCACAGCCTCCCCATTATAACTTTTCAACCTGGGGTACCAATAAGAGTCTTACAGAAAGCAACTCCCACTGAAGATGAGCTCAGAGAAAAACAAAAAATAAAAGCCATCGAAGATAGAAGACCCACAGCCTTCAGATAATAAAGCAATCTGAAAGGAACTTTAAAATAAGTGTACTTAAAACGTTCAAAGAAGTAAAGGAAGAAATAATCCTTAAGAACAGGGTAGTTGAAAGGACATTTTTCATTATTCAGTTGATTCTCTGCAGGAATATTTACCTCTGATGTTTCTGGGACTGATTTAAAAGCCAAATTACAGAGTTGAGCCCATTGAGTGTTGTTTGGTGGTGGTTATTTTTTCCTTTTTAAATAGATTCTATCTTTCTCTGTCTTTCCCTGGAACTGTTGAGTAAACACAGCCCATCTTCTGAAAGCACGCCCACCTCCCCTGAGAGAGTTGCCTGGATGCACTGCCATGCTTGGTTCTGGGAAGAATCAGTCATGCAGTGTCATCTTCTCCACGACTCTGCTGGTTCCATCTCTGACTTACTCTGACCTTAACAACTTAATCACTCATTACTACAAGCTGAGGCTTTGAAGCTGTTAAAGTGCCAGGCCCTACCCTTCACATTCTTCTACTTGATTCAGGTTTTCAGGAAATGCTTTTAAGAGACTGTCCTGTCTGGCCTACAGGCTGGAAACAAGGAATTTACCACAAGTGCCTTCACAATAGTCAACTGTTCTTGAAATGTTCATAGGCCCTGCTAAGAAGATGCAGAAAAGACTCCATTACTGGTTTAAGTTTTACCTTGAAGGCTGGGGCAAAATGTACAGAAAACACAGATTTTGCTTATGTGTAGATGTATCAGATCCCAGGATCATGAGAAGGAAAAGACCATCTTAAAAGGAACCTGGGGAAGTTTAGTTTGCAAGCGAATGCCCAGTTTCTTCTTTCCAAGTGAAGATTCATATTAGCCTCAATTAGTAAATATTGTAAACATTAAATCCTATACCCTGATAAACAAAGAAACTTACCTTCTGTAATAGAACCACATTAGACGTCACTTTTAAGGTAATTATTTTTTATTTTTCTATTTTCTTTCCTTTTAAACAAAAAACTTCATAATGTAATTCATGAAGACCTAAAGCATTCTTTAAGAACTTCCGAATAGGATGGCTGAAGTTCCATTTCTCCCCTCATGAAGCATAAACATTTAGTCCTCCAGACAGAAGGCAAGGGTTGCTGAAGGTTCCCTGTTTGTAGGGCCAGAATTTTTTGTGGGTTTTTGTTTGTTTGCTTGCTTGTTTATTTTTGTATTTCTGCTCTGTGAATCCTATGCAATCGTTAACACTCCTGTCTTAAATATTCTGCAGTCTGTGTGCTGTATTTGTAACCTGCAGTTTCTGTCATTTTCTAGTACATGAGTTGGCCTAAGCAGAGACCAAGTCAGTCTCAATTTGGTATTTTTAGCTGATAACTCATTCAAGAGTTACTAAATGGTATCTGTCAGGGACTTTCTTTATAACATTTCGTGAGGACCAAGGTTAATTTTACTTGTTTTTCTGTAAATGATGCCTTTCCAGTAAAACTTTAAATTAAGCTACATTTAAAGGTCCTCTAGTGTTTCTTTTTCATTCTCTCCGAAGAAAGAACAGTATTAAATGGAAAAAAAAAAAAGATTAAAAGCTGTGGTGTCCTGGGTTTATTCTAAATCAAAGCATTTAATTTTGCTACAGGTAAAATCTTTTCTTCACTACTTCAAACTCTTGAGATCCATACTTTCTTTGATGAGGTGGATTATATGACATTTGATCAAGTTCTCTAACTTCCTTATCAGATCAATTCTCTACTATTATAAGATATGTTTCTCTTTCCTCTTCCTAACGTAGATGATTCTAAGAGCTTTGTAATCTTCTGTCAGTGTAGAAGACTGGTATCATTAAAAGCTTGTTGGATAAGCTTTAGTTGGTGACTCTATTTCTGCAAAGTGACAAAACGTGTTTTTTTTCCCTCTTCTCTATAGAAGTGTTCTTAGGCAAAGCTGGTGTGAGCCCTATCTCAGTAAATGGAAGTGGACAAGCCAGAAACCAAGTCGTCCCAAAGCCTCTTTCTTCATCACCCTTCAGAATCCTTCCATCACCAAGTCCTGTCCATTTTACCTCCTAAAGAGCCATCAAATCCATGCACTTTTCTTCTGCCATTTCTTTCCAGGGTCATTGAAAGAGCCTCCTAGCTAGATTCCTCCCCACGCTCATCTTCCCCTACAGGCTCTCACCATCTGATCCTGTCACTCCCTTGCTTAAAAACTCTTCTGTGGCTTCCCATTGCTCTTAGGATAACGTCCCAGATCCTTAACATTGTCTTCAAGGCTCTGTACCATCTGGCCTTCATCCCCTTCCCACTTCCAACTTCCCTCCACTCTGACCTCAACCACCCTGGTATTCCAGTTCTTGAATGTGCTTCAAGGCCTTTTCAAATATGTTCTCTATGCCCAGAGGTCTCTTACACTCCCCTTTCACTAGAGTATCTTCTACTCTTCCTTCACCTTACAGCATTTCTGGGAAGCTTTCCCTAGCCTCCAGACTAGATCAGCGTTCCCTCATCATGCACTCTCCTAGTCTCCTGCCAAAACCAACCCACTGCCGTCAAGTTGATTCCAACTCTTAGCGACCCCATAAGGTTTCCAAGGCTGTAAATCTCTACGGAAGCAGACTGTCACATCTTTCTCCCACGGAGCTGCTGGTGGTTTTGAACCGCTGACCTTTCATTTGGCAGTCGATCGCTTTAACCACTGCGCCACCAGGGCTCCCTAGTCTCCTGCAGTTTTTCTTTAATAACACTTAAATACTAGATTTGAGAATTTGTAGACTTGTGGATTATTATGGTAAATTCAGAAACGGCAGAGATTATGCCATTTTGCTGACCACTCTATCTGCAGCCTCTGGCACAGTACCTCGCATGGTAGATGCTCTATGAGTACTTTTGAATGAATAAATAAAGAAATGCCTCTTACATATAGTATATAATGAATACATGAAAATGAGCAGTATCCACAAATGTCTGTCCAGGATGATCTGCAGCCTTAGCTTCACTGAAACTGTCTTTTCTACTAAAATAATACATATTTTCAATCTCCTAGGGTGCTTCCAACTCATAGCATATAGGGTCGTTATGAGTTGGAATCGACTCGATATCAACGAATTTTTTTAAGGTGCTTCCAACTGGGAACCGGTTTTAAGATCAAGAAGACTCTGATTTCTGATGTATGGTTTGGGTGTTTATGTTTGCAGTGATTACCATTACCAGTTGCCATTAAGTCAATTCCAACTCATAGTGACCCCATGTCTGTCAGAGTAGAACTGTGCTCTGTAGAGTTTTCAGTGGCTATGACCTTTTGGAAGAGATCACCAGGCCTTTCCCCTGAGGCACCTCAAGTGGGTTTGAACTGCCAACCTTTCAGTTAGTAGCTGAGTGCTTAACCATTTGCACCACGCAGGGACTTGTTTTCAGTGGTTATTCAGTTTCATATGTCAGGAGGGAAACTGTCATGAGACAGGAAGGGTGGCAGAGTAGAAAGATGGAGCACCACAAGCCACGGAGTGTTTGAGGAGAACCGGAGGCCAGGTTCTGATTAAAATCAGAGGCCAAAAAAGCCTGTAAGAAACCAAATGACTTTAATGGTAGCAGAAGAGACATTAGGAGGTAAATAGGGGGTTGTTAGTTTAAAGACTTAGGGGGAGGATAATACATTAGAGGTACTGAGTTACTCTCCCTAATACTAATTCTTCCTAAAGAGGAGCATATTTGTTTTTCTAATAGCAGTGATCTAAGGGTTATCTCTGGTACCCAACCAGCGTTGTCCATTTTCTGAAAGACTTTTGCAAGTGTGAAAGGGAGAGTCCTCTATTACAAGTACGGAGGTAGTTGAGATTCTGGTTATACTTAAGGAGCAGTGGGTTTTATTGACTTAGAGAATCACTTAAGTGTTAAGTATAATGAATTAGCTTTGATTTTTTTTGAAACGTACTTTGTAGGGCCTGGATACCATATTAAAAGCAATATGATACTACATTAAAAAAGCAGACAAGCATCTTGGGAAATCATGCTTATAACCAATTAAATTTATAGACTAGTATCTCAAAGTGCCAGTTGGAGGAATTCAAATAGAACATCTGGGATTCTGAGCAGCTGCGCTGGACTTGGAATTCAACCATAATCTGATAGGTCTTGGTTCCCTTACTCTAAATACTCATTTCTCCAGTTGGAGACTAGCCTTGTTCCTCAGGTCTTGAATCTCAGAGCCTTGCCCAACCTCTGTGTTACCTTTTGTCATTGTTGAATAAGTAACATTCTGCCTTACGTCACTATTTGACTATTCCGGGATTCTTCCCAGGCTTATCAATCATCTGTGAAGAACAATGGGTAAAAGTGAGTTGAGATCACTGCAGAAATTCTTAATGAAACAAAAAATATACACAAATATTCAGAGCATCTCCACTAATGTGTCTTGACATCCCATGTGGACTTTCTGGAATAGAGAGAAAGAAATGACCCAGTAGTTTTGCGTATTGCCACCTAGGTTTCTTTCTGGTCAATAATGGTGACATAGTCTCCATAGTCCCTCTCTGCTCCCCACGCCTCCACCCCCACCCTAATCCATGGAGCGTAAACTATTCTTGAATCACAGAGAGGGTTGCCTGTTTTTAATTTTCTTCTTTAAATTTTGTTGTTTCTCCTTTTTTTAATGTAGTAAAATTATATGTAACATAAAATTTGCCATTTTAACCATTTTTTAAGTATACAATTCAGTAAGGTTGCCTGTTTTAAACCTTAGAAGGCTGAGTTCAAGTCCTGACCCCTTGCCTCACCAATTGACTCCAGTGGCCTGCTCCTGATCCTGGGAATGGAATTCAAATCATTATGGGCTGATGTCTGCCTGTAAGAGCCCAGGGCTGCAGGGGCTAGAAGAACATGGCGTGGGAAGCATATTGAACCGTCTGTGTAAGCGGTTGCAGCAGTGTCAAAAATAAGTGTGTTGCCCTCAGCAGCAAAGGCGTACTTATTGGAGCTTGGGGCAACAGTATTTTGCCAATCTAGGTCTATCTTCCTTTAAGTAAACTTAACGTGCAGCAATTCATATTTATTCAATAGAGGGCTAAAAGACTTCCTGTTTTGAAAGAAAGAAAAGTTAACACAAGTTTCATCTAAAATCCAAACTCTCTGGTGCCGTTTTTAAAATATTTTTATCATAAAATGAAACACAGGTACAGAAAACCACATAAACCAGATGTTTAGCTTAATCAATTATTATAAGGTGAACATCACCTGTGTTGTTAAATATACCTTCGCCGCACCCCAGAAGCCGTCGTGCGCCCAGCTCAACTATAGCCTTTTCCTTTCCTCCTTAGTGACCACAATTCTGACCTTCATAAAGTCCCTTGCATTTTTCTTTTTATGACTTTATCACCAAAATGTGCATCTCTTAACATTATATTTAGTCTTGCCCATTTTCACTAGCAGATTTTAAATTATTCAATTAATTTAAGATCAACCTTAAATTTTTCAGGGAAAAAAATCTAATGTGTAAAAGAAGGTATACCTGAAGTTCACTTACTTGTCCTGTTGTAGTAGTGACATTTGTGAACTGGAACGTGTTACCTTCTTGAAATTCCTGGAGGATGGCCCGGGCAATTTGCTTACCTTGTTTTTTATGGGCATGTACAGGGTATCTCCAGTAGGTATGGCTGTCTGTTTCGAAAGAGAAAAGGGACAGCTCTGAAGAAGAAAATCTTACAGGACAAAAGAATACATCTTTAGGTATATTCCTAAGTGTGGTGATGTGGAGGGTGGGGGGAGAGGAGGAGGAAAGGGAGATGGGGTCACTTTCTACATGTTGTCAATTTGCTTTAGACACTGAATTTGAGATGGCATGGAATCTTATAGAAAGAGTAAATAGTGGATAAAAGATAGGACTAGGAGACAGATGTGGTCATTGCAGACATCCCCTCACCCATCTCAAAGGGAGATTATCAATGTCAA
The DNA here is from genome assembly GCA_030035585.1 of Dugong dugon. Classification (NCBI taxonomy): domain Eukaryota; kingdom Metazoa; phylum Chordata; class Mammalia; order Sirenia; family Dugongidae; genus Dugong; species Dugong dugon. The sequence goes on along the minus strand of CM057472.1, from coordinate 12,351,141 downwards.
TTATACAGAAGAAATAAACATGCTTTGAGGAATTTGGAAGACAGTTGCTGTATAAAACAAGGTTGTTAGTGCTATTACAGGGAGGACTTGGCCCATGTTTCAGCTCTGTTGGTACACCATCTCTTCTGCTCTCATCAAAGGCATTCTTTATACATGAAGAACTGAGATTCCATCCTGTACCAGTATCATTTCTACCTTGTTTATTGATAAATGCCATACAAGTTTGAAAAGACAAGGGTAAAATAAAAAAAAATTAAAAAATCACCAAATGAGTGGATTGGATGGGGCTAATAATAAAAGGACTGGCCTTAAAAGCTCAAGTTTGGGAACATATAAAAGTTTAAAAATGAAATTAGATAGAATAACAAATACCATAAATTCCCACAGCCCCTTAAAAGTACAAGAATTCCCCCAATTTATATAGACGTTATATTCCAAAGTTTATTCTAAATTGGTTCATAGAAAACCTAGGGGCTATTTCTCCATAGAAATAATATTGTGAATGTTGATTGAGTTTTTAGGTGAGCCCACAAAGTATCATTTAGCTTATGATGTAACTGATAAACTGTACTTTTGCCATGAAAAAAATAATTGTAGTACGGGTTGTAAAAATGAAAACAAAAATTGAGCAATACATAGTTTTTATTTATTTTGAGTGCCGTGCTCAGTGAAATGCAGATGACTGGAGGATGATCTAGAACAGGATGCTAACTGGAGGATGGTGAATGTAGTGATTCTGAAGTAGGCTTTTGGACATTTTCAGTGACTGACCGATTTTGTATTTGTCTATCTTTGCTTCAAGATGTATTGCTTTCTTGATTGAAATCAGCGTATAACTAGAGCTGCACTTATGCATGTTAGCCATAATTTGGATCATTTTTGTGTTCACAAGTTGAATGAAGAGTGAGAGAGGGAGAAAGGAAAAGATGATGAAAATATTTTGAGTTGGAAAAAAATTGGAGAGGAAGATACAAAAGAATGCGTGTGGGAATTGTGGATTGTTTTTATTTTCTATATTAATCTTTTAACAGTAAGCATGTATGGCTTTTATAATAAAAAATTACATGTTTGCACTGGATTTTATTTGTGGAGAATATCTCCATCGGGGTGATCTTATGGTCTTTCTTTTAAAATCTATTTCTTTGTTTTTATTGATTGTCTATATATATATATATAGGCTCTTGAATTCCGAACTATTATTTAGACTTTGAGGCAAATATCTCTTTACATCGTTTCGTTCCTTGTTAATTTTATCCTCTCCTACATTCTGCCAGTAGGAATTTCTGATCCCTCTCATGTGCCCTGGCATGTTCTAGCTTAGATGACTTTTTTGAGAACTCTGATTTGAGAGCAAAGCGTGAAGGCACCTCACTTGTCAGCGTCCTCGGGCAGTGCCTAGATTATCTCTCTGCTCAGCTAATCTGCTGTCATTCCTCATAGTTCACTGCCCTGGACATTCTGCAGTTCTGTTCCAACTGAGCACATTAGAAGAGAGAGACAATTCCGCATCACTGGGCAGAGCTTGGGTAGCCTGGGGTTCTCGCCTTCGGTCAGTCCAGCAGGCTCCTTGGCAAACTGCTCAGCAACTCTGGGAGGGGATTGTCAGAAAGCACAAGAGCCCCGTCATTGTTCTGTGTACCTGCTTTGAGCCGTGAAAAGGATTGGCACATAATTTCTCAAAATAAAAAATGATTGATGGATTTTGAAAAAAAAGTAGGCCTTTGATTTCTGTTTACTTTGATTCAAAGTAGGCTTTTTCTAAGTCAGAGAGCTACATGGATCTGCTTGTGTCTTGCAGAATATTCATTCTACATATTGGAATTTGTAAAGGGGTAAGTTTGGCTTTTCAATACTTGAAATATATATTGAGTACCTACTGCATGCTCGGCACATCTGGACTATGAGGCACAGCCCTTCCACTGAAAAGTGTACAGAAGGCAGAGTAGAGGTAGCAGTTAACTAACTCCAATGCTTCCCCACAGAGAGAAAGAAAAGGAAGGGTAGAGGCAGGAATGAGGCCATTCTAAGGCCCCAAAAGAAAGAAGACTTTACTTGTAGAAACTTGGCTAGGAAGACTAGAGATAGAGAATTAAATGAATACCTGCAGTGGATGATTTCTAAACAACCAGTCAGGAGACCAGAAAAACATACTAAAAGAAGTTGACATTAAGAGATTTCTGTGCTCTCAAGCCGTTGCTGATGCATGCTGTTGTCTGCCTGGAGTGCTTTCCATGACCCCTTTCATTTGGCTAACTCGGTCTCATCCTTAAGGACGCCCCTTAGATTTATAGGAAGGCTTTCTTCCTTGCCTCCCACTTTGGCTAGAGGACTCTCTTATATGCTTTCATAGCACCCTGCCCCTTGCCCGTATTGTTGTACCCATCAGACTGCACTGAAACTGCCTATTTACTTTTCTATCTATCTGCTCCTGTAAAGATTACAGCCTAGAAAACCCTATAGAACAGTTGTACTCTGTCACGTGGGGCCACTATGTGTCGGAATCGACTTGATGGTGCACAACAACAACTCCTCCCAATAGACCACAGACTTATCATGCTCACCATTGTATCCGGTGCCCAGCACCACATGGTGGTCACTCAATAAATATATGATGAGGGTGGAGCCCAGAGAAGGAAAAGGCCTAACTCTAAGAATGAGGTTGAGGAATCTGAGGCCAAAGGGATAAATGTCCACCAGAGAGAGAGATGGTAATTGGAGAAGTATCTCATTTTCTTTCTGCTACTGATGGTTGTTGGCCCCAGAGACCTCCATAGTTCATGTTAGAGACTTGACAAGAATAATCAAAAACTGGATATGTGCAAAAAAAAAAAAAAAAAAAGAAGACCAGACTTACTGGTCTGATAGAGACTGGAAAACCCCGAGAGTATGGCCCCTGGACACCATTTTAACTCAGTACTGAAGCCACTCTAGAGGTTCACCCTTCAGCCAAAGATTAGACAGACCCATAAAACAAACAATAATATATGTAGCTCAACCGTGTATGTGAGACTAAATGGGCACACCAGGCGCAAGGATGAGAAGGCAGGAGGGGACAGGAAAGCTGGATGAATGGAAATGGCGAACCCAAGGTCAAGAAGGGGAAAGTGTTGACACGTCACAGGGTTGGCAACCAATGTCACAAAACAATATGTGTATTAATTGTTTCATGAGAAACTGATTTGCTCTGTAAACCTTCATCTAAAGCAAAATTTAAAAAAAAATTTATGGAAGAATTCTGATCAAAAGGGGTAAAATGTAGAACAGAATGCAAAATTATCATGGAATCCAGACTTTCTGGAGTCATGGAAGCTGGAAGAACCCCCAAAACTACCGGCCTGAGATAATCTTTAAACCTTAAGCCAAAAATATACTCTGAAGTTTTCTTTAAACAAAACAATAGCTTAGCTTAACTAGTTAAAAAAAAAAAAAAAAAAAAAGATTATGTGCATAGTTGAGTTCTATGTGCCCTGGGAGTTATGTCCTGGCTACAGAGTACTTACATACCAGGCTGGTGCCATCTATAGTTATCTAAGTGAAAGGACTGCTGAACTAGGCAGAGTCAAGGATGTAGAAGACCTCCCCTCTAGATTGGATCAATATATTAAACAATGCCCTTCAGAAGTGGTTGTTCAAATAGCTGTGACTCAGACTCACCCAAGTGATGATTCCCCATCTTGGTGAAGTGTCTTGTTCAAAGCCAAATTCACCACAGCCAGGACCTTCCTCTGGCTTAGCAGTGGAGTGACCCTGTTAAAAAAAAAAAAAGTTAATCTGGTAAGTTTTAACAGGATCTCTACAGACTGCAACAGTGGGCTGAAATCAACATACTCTGCCCAACAAGCCCTGCATTTAGTCCCAGCAGTCAGTTGTGTAAGTAGAAGACTGGGGAGGCCTGGTTTAGTAGGAGCATATTTGAAATGGGGTCCTAGATACCCACAAATTGAATAGGGGCCAACAGTGTAACTTAGTTTCTCTAAAATCCAATACAGGTATAAATTATATTAAGGGAAATAGAACATTCATATCAAGATTTAATTGCTTTACTATACTACAAACTTGTAATATATTTGGAGTATCATGCTCAGTATGATCTTCTGAGTTAAAGTACATTAGTAAACTACAGAGTAACACAGGATATTGACCAAGATCTAGAAATAAGTCATGTGGAAATCCAGTTGTAAGAATTAGGTATTCATCCTGGGGAAGAGAAGACTTGGAAGACATAGTATAGTATCAAGTATCTGAGGGGCAATTGTGAAAACCTAGGCAGAGTTGATCTCGGTTCCATTAGGAAGCAGATCTAGGATCAGTGGGTAGAAGTTACAGGAAGACATTACTTCTCATTGTTAAGAAGAACTTGCCACGATCAGAGCTGTTCAAAGTGGAGTGGACTACCTGTATAAGATGGTGACCTCTCTGTCACGAAGTGGAGTCTGGAAAATTGTATCCCTAAGATCAGGGCTATGCAGTTGTACACGCTGGTCAATGCAGAAGGGCACCTGGCCAAGGAGGCACGGAGGACGGAAATCCAACCGGCGCTGCAGTAACTACGTCATGCATCCTGGCATGCATCACCCAGAGAAGGGGCACCTTTTTATAGTTCACCCAGAGGTGTCCTCAGGTCTAGCAGAAGCTCTTCCTGAGATGCAGAAAGTGTCTTCATAGGTGAGAGGTCAGATCAGTAACTGCTAGCTCTCTGCCAACTCTTCTTGTCTATTAGTCTATGCTCACAGTTACATTTTATTAGTACTCAAGAAAATAAAGAAGAAAATCTAGTATAATAGATTCTGTTTAATCCAAAAGAGCATGAATTAATTAGGCCTGTCAGTGTATTGATGAACTTGAAGGCTTTCTTAGCTCCTCCATTCCACCTGACTCGATGTGCCGGAGGAGATGATGAGAGAGATGGGGTTGGATGGTCTTCCATGCTTGATGGTCTCTCTTAATAACAAGATATTATTCAGGCATATTCAGTGCCTGTCATATCTTTTTTGGAGACAAAGCATTATTGGCATATTTTCCACTGAAAATTCTTATATTTAAATGTGAAGTAAAAAAAAAAAAAAAAAAGGCAGGCTATAAAATTGAGTATATACTGTCATTTCAACCGTGTTGTATAGAAAATTTTCCTGAACTACAGAGACTTACTCTCTGAAGGATGGGGTTATGGGTGATTTTTATGTAGTACTTTTATTAGCAGAACATAAATACTGTGTCTTCTCTTCACCTTGAAATATATGTATTTTATATTTTAAAATGTTTCACTTTACCTTATGTCTCCACATGTAACACAGGAAGGAAAATGTTCCCTTCTTTAACTTCACAAGATGCAAATTTGTCTATAACAATGAGTTAATGGGTTGGGGCAGTTCAGGAAGTTGTCCCTGGTTTGTCCAGGTTGATCTTTGTAGGAGTTTCTTAGAAGCACAAAGAGATTCAAATGTCTAAAGGGCCCACCTTTCATCCTCCCACCCTGTCAGCACCTTACTCACCTTTTCGTACCTTTTCCTCTCATTCCTTGTACCACATTACTGCAATATGATCTCAGAACAAGCGGAGTATAATTAAAATCTTTTGGAGGGGAGGGGAAGATACCTCATATACTGAAGAAATGCTCCCAGAAATGAGCTTCAGAAAGAGACGGGGTAAAATGCTCCGTCCAAGAAGAGCCCGTTTCCCCAGATGCCATCCGTGATGAAGGAGAAGGCGTAAGCTGAAAGCAAACATCTGCTGAAGCGCTCTGGACTCCTAAGCCACGTTCTGGCTCCAGTCCAATGGGTGCTGGAAGAAGCGCATTTCCCGGACAAAGAATGGAAGCCTGGCGCAGTTAGCAAGAGTAAATTGTCGCAAGTGCTGGCAGCAGCTAGGCGGCAAGCATCAGGCCAGCAACCGGGGCTGTCTAATGGTGTTTCTGGGAATAGAGACTTAAAAGAAATCTCTACCTGGCTCTGGTTTTAATTTTAGAACTCTGTTTATCTAGTTCATCAATCTCATTACAATGTAGTAATTGCAGAAAATTCAGTGCAGAATCCACGTCCCCCCCTCCCGCCACTTTCTTCTACCCTCCCTTTTGTGATTTGGGTTTTGTCAAGGGCGGTTTGTGCCTCGGCCAGAACGTTCTTGTGACTTTCTGTGTGTGCAGCAATCTGCTTTGACTTCGTTCCTGTGCATGATCCAGGCACTTCACCAGCTAAAGGGCATGTTCCAGTGGCTAAGATTCTGCCAGGACAGAAATGTGCCACAGGTCCCTCCTGCAGGCTCCCACTGAAAAGGACCCTCACTCTAGATGAGGACAGGAAAACTGGCAGTAATTAAAGCCAGCTGGCAAGTTTCATAATGAAACGCAGGCTGAAGAAGAGGATGCTTCTATTAGGAAGCAGAAGAAATACCACCAGCTCCAACAAAAGCGTATTTACAATCGTTTTTACCTCCAGAACATCTTAGGACAGAGGGATAGTGTCATTTATCTCTTCTTAACCAGGAAATGATTCAGTTAACTAAAGCATAAACCATAACTAGTTGCCTCAAAGTCAATTCCAATTCATGGTGACCCTGTGTGTGCCAGAATAGAACTGTGCTCCGTGTAGTTTTCAACGGCTGATTTTTTTGGAAGTAGATTGCCAGGCCTTTCTTCTGAGGCACCTCTGGGTAGACTTGAGCCTCCAGCCTTTAGGTTAGCAGCTGAGTACGTTAACCGTTTGCACCACCCAGGGGTTCCTGTTCACTAGCATAGGCCCTTCCTAGTCTCAGAGTCACAGGTTTATAAATGGCCTATATAACTGTCTGGGAAGTCTTACGGATTTGGGTACAGACAACATGTAATACTCTCAGGGCTCCTTTGTGGTTATTTATCAGTTAAGATTTTTCAAATGTGTCCTTTAAAAGAAGGCTTTTAGTGTTTTGTAGGGTATGTGACAATTTTCAGGAATCCAAGGCTGTAATATTTGTTAAGCCCCATAAGGAAGGAACCCTATCTCTTTAGTTCATCACTGTGTCCCCAGAACCCTGCAGAAAGCCTGAACATAGTAGATATGGTGTAAATATTTGTTGAATGAATGAATCTGCCTAACTATAAAATTCTAAATGATTAAAAAATTCAAGGTTATTAAAGCATCTCTTCGGGGTATCTGTAACAAACCGTATCCTTCCTCTAAGCCTGTATTTAGACCTTCAGATATAATCAGGTCTCATTCACCCACAGCCCTGTCTCACCCTCTGAAACAGAAAGATATTACTTAAGGTACAAATTCAGAATAAAAAGACAACTTACAGGATTTTGGTGTGAAAGCAAAGATTTTTCATTGTCTTTCAGTTATTAATTTTAAACATTCTAATTGGAATCTTTTCCTAAGAAATGTAAGAATCAATGGTGGTGAATGATGACGTCCTTCCCGAAAGAAGTCTCTTTGCAATTAATGAAAAGCCTGTTAAATTCAGGAATGTGTTTTTCCCTCAGAGTACAGAGAGGGAAAAAAAAATTTCCTTTAGACTAGCCAGTAAAATCACCCTGTGTATTCCATAGACATTCATACAGTAGAATAAGGTAGAGAGATACAAGACATTCCATTAAAACCATCTTTAGGAAAACTTGCAGCTCATGCACAATAAATGGACTGTCATCACTCCAGCTTGGAAAAAAGAAACATACAGAATAGGAATCAGGAGAACAAAAGAAATTGGATTTCATTTTTCATGTACCAGCGGTAGCTTGAAAAACTGAAATTCCCAGGAAATTCTTCTGAGAAAGGGGGTCAATTGTTTTGCTCCTCACTGTCTCACATCTTGGCAAGAAAAGGAATCACGCTCTGTAGGGCAGCAAACATCCGCCTCAGTTTTTCAATGAAAGCTAAAGATAGGAAATGTTCCATTTGTAAGGAATACAATTGATTTTGAGTTCTTCTTAAAATATCATCCGGGCCTTAAATTAGAAAGAGTCATGAGTCATGATATGATTTGGGAGATTTGCTTCAAATAATTGGGGTGGGCCGGGCTACAGATGAAACAAGATTGTGAGTTCATCGTTCATGTTGGCTGATGGGCGCTTGGGAGTTCATTATACTATTCTCTTTATTTTTTTGTACGTTTGAAATTTTTCATGAAAAAAATTAAAAATGATGGATCCCAAAATAGAAAAAAATAGCCCTCAGTTTTTGTGATTAGTGTGGTAAGTAGCAAATGCATGGAATATGGAACCAGAAGCCACTGCACATAGGTCTTGGTCACAAAATCTGGCCTTGAGTTAGTTACTTCAGGTCTTCAAACCTCAGTTTAAGTGTCTGAAAGATAGAAGCAATGCCAATCTTATCTAGCTCATAGGGTGTTGTGAAGATAAATGAGTGAATTTAAAAAAAAATAATTTTGTTGTTGAGAATATATACAGGAAAACATATAGTTTCAACAGTTCCTACATGTACTATTCAGTGACACTGGTTACGTTCTTCAAGATGTGCAACTATTCTCACCTCCCTTTGAGTTGTCCCTCCCTTCTTAGGAGGGAATCTTTTTGAAAGTACTGTATACAGCTTTTAAAATTACACAAAACTGTAAAATTTTAATAATTTTAATTGAACTATAAGCCTATCCAAAGTCGTTTGTGCTTTATTTTCCCCCAAATTTACACTTAGTTAAACTAGTTCCAACCAGAACCAAGTCCCTATTTTTCTCAACCTAGAGCAGGAGAGTAAAACTGAAGTATCTCCCTCTTCTTGCCCTGTTCCCATTGTATGTCTGGACTGCTCTTATAGTCTACTCATAGCTGATCTTCCTGCCTTCCTTCTGCCCCTCTGTGATCTTTCTCCACCATCTGCCAGAGAAATCCTCCTGGAACATCACTGGGACCATGTGACTCCTATGCTCAAAAATGTTTCTGGATCTCCACCACCCAAAGAATTAAATCCAGTTTACTTAGCCCACCCTCCAAACGTTTGGTCTCCAACATTTGGTCTCTAACTTACCTTTCCAGCTACCTCACAGTCACTCATGTTCTAAAGCCTTCAACTCTAAGCAACAGGCCTGCTCTCTGGTGTGTTTGTTCCCCATTTCTCCTCTTGAAATGCAGTACCTCTTCTCTTCCTGCCTGTCCAGTTTATATCAATCCGGTAAGAATCAGCCTTAATCCCTCATCCTCCAAGAAGTCTTCCTAACCCCCTCCCCAAGATTATATAATTTGTGCCTTTTCTCAATTTTAAACATGTTTAATTTGGCAATTAATCACATACTCCTTTGTCATACCACTTTTATTGCTAATAAACAGTTAATTGCCCCCATTGTTATTAGACTGTAAACTCTTAGAAGCAAGCATTGTGACTTGTATATCTTTCTGCCTCGTGGCCCAGTGCTTTCTTTGCACATAATAGGCCTTCCATTAACATTTATGGGAAAATATTATCTTAAACTGAGCTGAAATTTTAGAGTGTCTAACGGCCATACTTAGCATATTAACACAACCCTTGTTTGTATTTTTTTGGAACTTAAAAATCTCTTTTTAAAAATTTTTAATTTTACATAGTGCCTTATAGAGTGGCATAGTGGAATAAAATGTTCAGTCTTAGATGTCACATGGACCAGGGTTCAAATCCTAAACAAGACACATTAGCTATGTGAAATCCTGGCAGTTTATTTGACCTCTTTGTTCCTTAGCTTCCTCAGCCATAATATGGAAATACAGTAATAATACTGGCTTTGCATCGTTAGACAATTGATGTATAGTGCCTGGCACACTATCGATAAAAGACAGGTATGATTTGGAAACCCTATGGGGTAGTTTTTCTCTGCCCTAGAGAGCTATGAGTTGCAATCAACTCAACGGCAACAAGAATTATCATTTTAGTGTACATCATATGGCTTTGACAGGTTGTCAAAGTGAAAGGTCATAGTTCTGTCTAACTCTTGGGGGTTAGAATGCAGTAAATATAGAACAGAGCCAGGGAAAGTCTATAACCCACTCTTCCAAGCCCTGCCCCTGTGCTCTGCATTTGCTTTTGTACAACTTTACCCCTAAGAGTTATGGGCTAAATATAGCTGGAACCCCTAATTGTTGATTTAAAAAGCATTGGATCCCCAAGCCACCCTTCATTTTTTTTCTATACTAGGTTAAGTGCCTTAGTACTTCTTTGCGGCACCTCCCCACCCCACACCACAGCTCAATCATAGCCTCTCTCTTCCGATTGCTCTTTATCTGACAGCAACGCTAATTGTACTTAGATCTCCTGCGGCCTTCTGCCTACAATCAAGTTTGCCAACTCTGAGTCTTTTGACCTGTGCGCTGTAGACATTACTGTGTGTTCATTTATTCAGTAACCCAAAAAGTTGCCTCTTCTGGATCAGACCCACAGCAATGATACAGACTGACGTCAGTCATAAAGCACAATGTTGTTGATACTTGAGGTCATAGAACTGGGCGGAATGCAAGGTCAAAAGAGAATTATTGTCATCTGAAGCTGCCCTTTAGGTTAATATCTTCTCTTCATTGGGGGCAGGCTTCTAGATGTGTGCTTGCTTACACATAAGAAAAAGTATCAGCATGTGAGACAGGCCAAAATCTAATATGCCAAAATTGAAAAACCTTGTTATGTCAGGATTCTGTCAACACTTACTGCTGTATTGTTTTCACGCTTGGAAAACAAAAATATATATATAAGGAGCGTAGCCACAAAAGCATTAGTTGTCAAGGAAATGAACAGGGGAAATGGAATCGTGGGATTATCATATTATTATATATGAGGACTTTTCATTATGAATCTGACCCACTGTCTGGGGCACTGTTTCTGAGTTGGCTCCCTTGTGTATAATCTTCTTTAAATTGATCTATAACCAGTGAATAGTCAATGTTATTTAATCTATAGTGATGACATAAACTGCATTCACAAATGCTTTTAAAATCATAATTCTACAGGTTAGGTTTTCAAAACACAAGATTAGACTTGCTTGTCTACTTTTGCTACTCAAACTTCTAATTTCTTTTTTTTCCCCCTGTTCCTTATTGCTGATCTGTTTTTTATTTATCCTTTATTGATTGCAAAGCAGACCTTAGAACTGTTGATTTCCATTACATGGATCTCATTTTAAAAAAAAAAAATTTTTTTTACTGAGGAAGTTTAGTGAGTGTGAATGTAAATAACTTGCTCTTTCAATAGTACCAAGAAATGTCTTGCCAACTAGAACCCATTAAAAAGAAAAAGAGATGTTGGCTAAATCTATTGGTATTTGTTAATCTTTTAATACCCAAGAACGTTCAGAAGAAATCTCAGCCAGGAATCTCCAAACAGAAAATGTCTTTATCAGTGGGGCCCTCTTGGAATCTGAAAGACATCTGTCTATCTATGGGTTTAAATCATATACTCACAGGACGATGGAGTATTAGGCCTGGAAGGGACTTCGGTGATCATCTGGTTTGGAGACATAAAGTAGATGGCATCCCAGATGGAGCCAGAGCTCTTGATGTCATCTTCCAGTTCATTTTGCTTTTCTTATTACTATATTTGTAAAGTTTTCCACGTCAACTATCAAAATCAGTCATGATTATTTTCAGGCACATCATGTCAGCTTTGCTAACAAACACTACCTCAATTCCAACTGATTTCTTTGGAACTGCCAGGATTGTATTTGGTTTATTTTTAAAGCCAACCAGTTTTTTAAACCTTGAAATATTTCGTGTTCAAAACCTAAAAGGCTCTTTATTTAGTCCACGATGAATATTTGAACAGTGTTAAATTTATCATTTTGGCAGTACTCACATTGTACTTGTCATTAATTGTGACTCATCAAAGAATGTTTTGATGGTGAGTCCTTGGCTAACAGATGGCTCTGTTTAGAGGAACTGAGGCAGTGAGCTATGAGGTCCAAGGAGAGGGACTCCTTACATAATGAGTCACTAAAGGTTGTTTGAATTTGTAAGAAAGCACAGTAGTCTGTGGTGGGGATTAGCCTTTGTATTGGAGCTAAAGCAGGCCTTGTTTTTTCTACTCTGTTTAGAGAATGGGTGGAAGAGTTGACGTCAGTGTTGCTGGTGTGCCTGGTGTGAGCTGGAATGGCACAAATGGCCAGCCCAGAGCACAAAGTGAAATACGGGAATGTTTCTGTTTCTGTGGAGTTATTCATCCTGGTAACTGTGGTCACAGAGACCACCACACAAGGAAAGACCAGAACCTAAGGTGGTAGCAGTAGCCGTAAGAACTCACCGAATATAGAACGCAGAGCAAAAAGCCCTCCTTTTTCCTCAAAGGCAACAGAAACACACAAAAACATCTCCCTCTTCTTTCACCTCCGCTTACCTCCTTCTTTTGTTTGTTTTTTTCTTCTTAGATTGTTGTTCCTACTTTCTTCTTAGGGTTATCAGTGGTACCCCAAGTCATGGTGTTGAAACACACAAGCAGCCCCTCAGTATAACATTACTCAGCACTTACGTGCCATCTGAGGCACAACTGACGTCAGGGTTGTATCCTTTCACCATACTTATTCAATCTGTATGCTGAGCAAATAATCCGAGAAGCTGGACTATATGAAAAAGAATGGGGCATCAGGATTGGAGGAAGACTCATGAACAACCTGCGTTACGCAGGTGACACAGCATTGCTTGCTGAAAGTGAAGAGGACTTGAAGCGCTTACTGATGAAGATCAGAGACCATAGCCTTAAGGGTGGATTATACCTCAACATCAAGAAAACAAAAATCCTCACAACTGGACCAATAAGCAACATCATGATAAACGGAGAAAAAACTGAAGTTGTCAAGGATTTCATTTTACTTGGATCCACAATCAACACCCATGGAAGCAGCAGTCAAGAAATCAAACGACGCATTGCATTGGGCAGATTGGCGGCAAAAGACCTCTTTAAAGTGTTGAAAAGCAAAGATGTCACCTTGAAGACTAAGGTGCGCCTGACCCAAGCCATGATGTTTTAGTTGCCTCATATGCATGCAAAAGAAGACCGAAGAAGAATTGATGCCTTTGAATTGTGGTGTTGGCGAAGAATATTGAATATACCGTGGACTGCCAAAAGAATGAATAAATCTGTCTTGGAAGAAGTACAACCAGAATGCTCCTTAGAAGCGAGGATGGCGAGACTTCGTCTCACCTACTTTGGACATGTTATCAGGAGGGACCAGTCCCTGGAGAAGGACATCATGCTTGGTAAAGTAGAGGGTCGGAGAAAAAGAGGAAGACCCCCAATGAGATGGATTGACACAGTGGCTGCAATAGGCTTAAGCATAACAATTGTGAGGATGGCGCAGGACCGGGCAGTGTTTCGTTCTGTTGTACATGGGGTTGCTATGAGTCGGAACCAGCTCAACGGCACCTAACAACAGCAACAGGAACAATGTGTCAACTTCTATGCTAGCCATCAGTCTACCTACAAGAAGAGTATGTCCTACTGTGTGCACAAGGGAGTCATTCTTTGGAATGGCACTTAGTGCTTCTTTAATTTACTTAAGAAAGAGGGCAGACACATTGTGTCATAAATGGGACAAAGAGAAACCTGAAAGGCAAAATTCAAATTGTCATAGGCATATCCTGGAAATAATCACAAATAGCGTAACAGGTGACACACAGTTAACCTCTCTGAGCCTCAGTTTCTTCATCTGTGAAAACTAAGTGAAATAAGCAGAGTGCTTGCCCACAGTAATGGACTCAACAAATGGTCTCTGTGTCTAGGATGGGAATACATTAAGAAAGTAGGTGATGATGCTGACTTGTTTGCTAGCACGAGGAAGCACAAGAAAAAATGATTCATAATCAAAAGCAGACTGGTAGATGAATTAATAATCAATAGGAAGAGGCTCTTCGTCAAGAGCATGATGTTCAAAATCAAAGTGATAATGCTTTCACTGTGCATCACTAGAGTATTACTTCATTTGGGGCTGCGTGACTTAAAAGCACTGAGAAAAAACTGGATCGAGTAATGCAAATGACTGAGTGCTTTCTGAGAGGGCAATAAGGAACGGTGGTGGAGAGAGGCAAGGACTTGGAGTAGAGAACCTGAATTGAAGCCCGTGCTCGGTATTTTCTAGCCACCTAACTAGGAAATAAAATATTTTCATAGACGACACATAACCTTGCTGTTTTCACACCCGTAAAGAAGGTTAAGAATAATTTTTAAATTCCTCAGAATTTTTGCAAATACGCACTTTGCAAATGGCAAACATTATACGAATCAGTTTTTTAAGAGAATGATGGGGGAGGGATATTTACTCCCCTCAAAAAGGCTGGCTTAAGTACCTACAGATATTATAGATAAAAGAATAAATAAGCAACAGATGAAGAATAATTCTTCATTTTCGCAAGTCTCAGGGTTGGAAGAAGTGAGGTTGCAATAGGGTAAATACTGCAGACACAAAAAACAACAACCAGCTATTTATGGACATAAGTAGCCCTCCCCTTGCTTGTACATCTTCTGAAATTCATAGTCTCGTAATTTCCAGCCTTTTTGGTCACACACCCCACACAGGGAAGGTGCCAGTAGCATCTTTAACAAACGAAAATTGTTTAAAATTTATTTTGTTTGATGCCTTGGAATGTTGCAAAGCTGAGGTTAAGAAACACTACTATAGGCCATTACATTTGGGGGATATTTTAGTTGAACTATGACCTGGAAGCAGGATCATAGACTGGAGGATTTTCTGAGACTCCTTCGTTCAGTTTATTTTTTGTAGTTGAGAAGATGTTCTGAGTAACTGCGATGTTGAAACACTTCGGAGCAGAAAATATGTCATATCAAGTCATGTGTATTTCATGTGGTATGATTTTATTTTATTTTATTTGTTAACATTTTCCCACACAACAGCTGAGTTTAAAAGAACTAAACGAGAAGGAAAATTCTGATTTCCCTTCTGATGAGCTGGCTGTATGGGAGCTAATTTAGCACCTTCGCTACTTGAAAGGACTTTAAGGAAAAAAATTGTGTGTGCATTAACACATTAAAAATAGAATCATAAATTCCAAGATTAAGTCCCTTGAGTTACTTGACATTTGAAGTAATTTCCCCAGAGTAATTTCCTTTGTAAAGGTTTATAAATTTTTGAGAGAAAATATCCTGTCTAGAGATTATCATGTCAATTAAGAATAAACAGGATTAGAGAAAACCAAGCATTGGTTTGGAAATGAATTGACTCTAAGTATGATGGAATCATATTCAGATTATTAGGTGAGGTGGTGAGCACGCGCCCTCCCTTCCCTTATCTGGGCTTAGTAAGTGCAGCTGCCAGTGATTTTTCTCAACAGTGCTCATTTGCGTTTAGGAGCTACCTTCTTCAAACTACCAGCCTTCCTCAGTTTGAAGCCGAGCGCTTAACCACTGCACTACCAGAGCTCCTTACGTATCCTTTTGTTTTTGCTTTATCTGCAGGGAACTTCCCACCAAAATGCCTGAATCCCAAACAGATCCCAAATTATCCATGTGAAATTCTGAAAAAACTTTGGTTCTCTCATATAGCAAGGGACAGAGTCTCTGACCCAAAAGAACACTTGGATCACGTTCTGTGCGGTTCATGAGAGCAGGGAGGCATGAGAAGTGCTTAGACTGAATAACCTTTTTCCTGATGATATTAATGGACTCTGGGCACCGACAAGGGTTGGCTAAGTGGCTCTCTTCACATCACGTGTGCCGCTGTGCACTGCCACGTTTCCTCTGTAAGGATCATTCCACCCAGGTAGCACAGAAGTTATTCATAGAATGAGTCCTAGAATAAGGATCAAGAAACCTGGGAACTGGTTTCAACTGTGTGCCATCATCTTTAGGCAAGTCACTTAGTATCTGTGAGTTACATTTTCCTCATTTATAAAATAAGAAGAATACCCATCTGTCTTAGGCTGGGTTCTCTAGAAAAGCAAAACCAGCAAAACATAAATATATCTAGAGAGAGATCTGTATCAAGGAAATGCCTCACTTGGTTGTAGAGGCTGGAATGTCCAAGTCTGTGGGTCCGGATAGAGGTTTCTCCAGATTCACATAGCCACAGGGACTGGTGAACCCAAGATCAGACGGTCAGAGAGCAAGGCTCTTGCTCACAGGCTGCGAAGACCAATGAATTCCAAGATCAGCAGGCAGGACCACAGGTAAGCTGCTAGCTCACATTCCAAGAGCCGTAGGTCAGACCAACAGGAGCCAGCTGCAGGATCCAGAGTGAGCAAAAAGCCACAAGCCTTGCCAGAATGACCACTTATATTTGATGCAGGCCACACGCCGAAGGAAACTCCCTTCCAACTGACTGGCTCCTCACAGCAGATCCCATCATGGAGGTGATCACATTATATCAGATCTCATCATGGAAATGATCACAACATCATACAACTGCCAAACCACTGAGAATCATGGCCCAGCCAAGTTGACACACAACCTTAACCATCCTACTGGTCTCTCTGAATTTTGTGTCTGAGACTGTAAAATCACAGACTAGCTGAGAATACCCTTTGAAGGGTTAAAAATGTGTTCAATATTATTATTGCTAGAGTCTTTACTATTAACACACCTAAGTGCAAATAATACCACCCATGGTGGTAACAGATGAAAGGTACAGTGTGGAAACTTCTAAGCAGCCTTCCTGTTTGCACAACGAGTGTAAATTGTAGCTAAGGTGTGAGGTTATTGTTGGGGTGATGGTTGGAGGGGAGGTTGGAAATGGAGTGTAAGGGAAGTGGGTGAGATGTTGGAAGTTTATAAAGGGCAGGGAAGTAAAGAACAAAGAAGGATATACAAGGCTTAGTGAGCAGTGCAGTCTGTGGTGTTGATCAGTGAAGTCTACCTTGTAGAATAGTATAATCTACAGTATAGACCATATGAGTAGAGATCTCCATCGATGTTTTCCTATTAGTATCTAACCAAACCCCCTTCTTGTTGTTGATCTTGTTTTCTTTGTGGAGTAGGAGTGATTTGGTTCCTCCTTCTCTTCCCTCCCTTCCAACCCTGCCCCAAAGATTAGCCTTGCTTGAGGGGCAGGTATTCCACCTGAGAGAAGCCCAGAAAGCAGCCATAGAGGTCTTCACAGTGCAGGGGTTCTTTCTCCTCCTCTGCGCTCTACCTTGTCAGGTTCTGTGGAGTTTTGCTTCCCTGGGAAAGCTCAGAGAACCTCTTTAGCAGATGGTGACAGACTGTGCTGCTGTGTCCTCCTGACTGAATTCCTTCGCCAGGCAGGCCTGGTGGGGAAGTCCCTGGGCTGTGGTCTTGGATTTTGTACTGCCCTTGGTGTCACTTCCGGGCTTCCCTCTCTCACAGTCTGAAGCAGAATTGGCTAGTAGAGAAAAAAGTCATTCTCAGAACCACAGGGCAAAGTCGCAGTGGGACTTTTCCAAGGTCTAGCCCCTGGCTTTTGGGGTTCCCCCACCTTCGGAGGGCAGAGGCCCATCTTCCTAATTTAGATCACTTCCCAAGACCAGATTTAGTCTCTCTCAGATGCTCTTTTTCTCTTTATTCTGCTTTCTGCTGACCTGCAGTTTCCCCCAAGGAGCCACAGGCACTGTTTCTGTCTCCCTGCTCACCACCCTCCCTGATGAATTGTCCAGGGTTCAAGCGGAGCTGCTTTCAGCAGCCTCTGACGAAGGCTGCAGCTGGCAGCACCGTGCACGCTGACCACACATGTCCACTGGCCATCCTGAGCAAAGAGGACCCAGCTCAGAAGTTGCAGGCTCCTTTTCTTTTCCTGTAATGTTTTCCTGAGAATTTTAAAAAAAAGTGGAGTCTTCATCCCTAGAAGCCAGCCTGCAGTGCTGAAACCTCAGTCACCCAAGCATTGCCTCTGCCTGATGGCCATGCTCCCAGACGATCCAAAATGGCAGCAGTGCACCGAGACAGTCTGCTGAGGTGTTATTGGTTTGTAATACCCCAATAAGGAGATTCCATTCCCTCCTTGCTGGCAGAGTTATACAGCGTAATTACGTAAGTACTGCCGTGACACTGGGTGGAATCTCATTAGAAACTATATAAAGAACAATTGAGTTGTGGTGGAGAATATTCATTTTATTCTGGTTGACTACAATCCACATAATAGAACGTTAGCCTGAGCGTAAAAGCTAGTGCTGCTCTGGCTTCCTGATATAGTTGGAAAATATATTTAGCACAGCATTTCCTTATGTGGGGCATGCTAAGAAGTCAGTATGGGGCAGCCCTAGGGTTTCCCACCTGATGAGGAAGCTGCTTGCTGGGGCAAGCAGATTGTTTGGTCTTTCTCCTCCTGGGAGGGCCACTTGGCCAGCTTGGAAGGGGCACTCTGTGGCAGGTTGACCTCATGGCAACTCTGAAACACGCAGACACATCACACACACACACACACACAGAGATGCACATACAGGCTCGGCCTAGCGGAATGTTCCCCGTAGTAAGTGTAGCCTTCCAGCCAAGATGGGGAGAAGCCTGGCCGGGATAGAGTTTGTCAGGGGTGATTGTTCCTTTACTTTCAACAGAAGTATTGGGCAAGCCCTTTTTTTTCACTATAAGGATATTTTTGGTTGATGGCATATGAATTGTCCCTTCAGCCATGCTGAATATCACTCACCACAACAAGAGCATTTTAAATAGTTTGCGAATATGGCAGCTGAGTGCTCAAAGGTGTTGAGGCGCAATAACATCTAGTACATTTATACCACTTTACTGTGTATGAGGCGCTTTCGCACACATTGCCTTATCTGGTGTGTGGAGAATTCAGTAACCTATGTTTAATTATCCAGAGAACAAACTGTTTAATACTTGAAGTCTAAAAGCACCAGGAATTATTATATTTAAAATTATTTTTTCTTTTTTTATTGTACTTTTGATGAAGGTTTATAAAGCAAATTAGTTTCTCTTTAAGCAGCTTTCCTGTCCCCTCCTGCCTTCTTGACCTTGCCCCTGGGCTGGTGTGCCCATTTGGTCTCGTTTTGTTTTATTGACCTGTCTAATCTTTGGCTGAAGGGTGAACCTCAGGAGTGACTTCGGTACTGAGTTAAAAGTGTGTCCCGGGGCCATACTCTTGGGGTTTCTCCAGTCTCTGTCAGACCAGTAAGTCTGGTCTTTTTTTGTGAGTTAGAATTGTGTTCTACATGTTTCTCCAGCTCTGTCCAGGACCCTCTGTTGTGATCCCTGTCAGAGCAGTCAGTGGCGGTAGCCAGGCACTATCTAACTGTGTTGGATTCAGTCTGATGCAGGCCGTGGTAGCTGTGGTCCATTAGTCCTTTGGACTAATCTTTCTGTTGTGTCTTTGGTTTTCTTCATTCTCTCTTGCTCCAGATGGAGTTATAAATATTTTTATTATAAAAGAAGTATCATATCACAGAACTTTTAGAAACTAAAGAGAAACCCTCTTAACCTAACTTCAGTGCCTTAATACCCTGATATTCTCATTTGGTCTTATTTCTTTCTAGTCTTTTTTTCTTATGCGCTTTTGTACATGCAATCCTAATATACATTTTTAAAGTGCTTTTCTTCTGGAGCTTCAGATTGTCCTACCTGAATTTAATTATCTGTTCTCATACCATGTTTAAAGGAAAGAAACCAAGAGTAATCAACCTCTATTTACATGATTATTGAATATACCATGGGCTACCAGAACAACAAACAAGTCTGTCTTGGAAGAAGTACAGCTAGAGTGCTTCTTGGAAGCAAGGATGGTGAGACTTCATCTCACTTACTTTGGACATGTTATCAGGAGGGACCAGTCCCTGGAGAGAGACATCAGCCTTGGTAAAGTAGAGGGTCAGCGAAAAAGAGGAAGACCCTCGATGAGATGGATTGACACAGTGGCTGCAACTGTGGGCTCAAACATAACAACGATTGTGAGGATGGTGCAGGGCCTGGCAGTGTTTTGTTCTGCTGTACACAGGGTTGCTGTGGGTCGGAACCAGCTTGACGGCACCTAACAACAACAACAACTTTATATGAAGGGCGTTATATTAAAGAGATTCCTCTTGTTGAAGTCAGTGGCACTCTGCCCATGATCACAGTGCTAAGGTGGGGGGGGGCAGCACTGTTCTAACACCCAGCCCTCTCTCTGGTCATTGAAACAGCTGAGTGAGGCAGCTGGAGAAACCATCAGAGAATCCAGAGATTGCTGTTGTTGGGAAGGATACCCCAGCTGTGCCCTGTTGTTCAAGATCTCTTCATCATCTCAGGATGCCAGGTCCCAAGCTGAGCTCACTCTAGGGACTCAGGTCCATTGAATGGGAGTGCTTGCCTCTGCCTGCATCATTTAGGAGCCGTGGGTGAAACTCAGGTCAAGAGAGGCTCAGGTGGTGCTTCTCTTAATGGGACTCTGCCCAGAGGAAGGTGTGTGTGTGTCTGTCCGTCTGTGTGTATGTCTGTGTGTGTCTGTGTGTGTATCTGTGTGTCTGTGTGTGTGTCTGTGTCTCTGTGTGTGCGTCCATCTGTGTGTGTGTCTGTGCATCTGTGTGTGTGCCTGCGTCTGTGTCTGTGTGTGTCTATGTGTGTGTGTCTGTGTCAAGCAGTCTGGACAGCTGAGAGGACTCAGAATCATCATCCTCTGTGACCTGTGTCATCAGATCTCACCCTAGTGTGGTTCAAGCCTTGCTGTTTTAAAGAATGAAGCCAATTTCCTCCCCAGCCTAGGACCTGCTCTTCTTTTTCCTGAGGAGACTGGGGGTGGGATTAGGATCTCATTGAGAGGAACATGGCCCTCCCTGGTCAAATTCTCCTTTCCTCTCAGCTGTCCAGCCTCCCTGTTGTGCAGTGCATGGTCAGCGCACAGGCCTCTGGTCCAGAGATCTGAACGGGTTTTCTCAGAGGCTATACCGACTGCAGGTACCTCAGCAGAGAGGGCTGAGACCCCTGTGCAGTGGGCCTGTGCTTGTCATCAGAGCCTACCCAGATTCAGTGGAGGACAACCTCCTAGAAGGAAGACAAAGCAGTGAGAGGAGCTGAGGCAGACTTGTGTTGAGCAGCTCAGCCATTGTGATGACCAATACAAGTTCCAAAGCCCCTGGCTGCCTGACAAGTGCCCCTCCCAAGCCACGGAGGCCCCAGGCAGCATGCAAATCTCTTCCTTTTTCCTTCTTTCATACTTTGAAGTAAGCAGAGCTCCCTGAAGGGCACTTACTCTCAAATACGTACACAGCAGGACGTGAGAGATCCCTCCTGTCTGTAATGGATGCCTTGTGTCCGAGGTGTTTCCCTGTGTATTGTGCTGTTCAGCTCATGACTCCTAATGGATGATTAATGTGTGTTTAAGCAGTCATTGCCTATTCGAACTGCTTCACCTTTGGGACACTGGTGAGTACAGAAAGAAGACTTACAGAAAACACCATCAGCTTGTGAGGAATGATCTGACAATCTCAAGCATTGTGCAAGAGTGAGCAGTCCGAGTGCCCGTCCAACCCTCTGGTTTCCACTCAGCTGCGTATGACCCCTTGGTTTTCAGAGACTGGATCCCAGAGCTGTTCACGCAAGTCAGTATTTGTTCTCCAGCATCTGCTTTAGGCAAGACTGCACGAGTTCCAGAAAAGAGAACTGGATGGCGGCTCTACCTGAAGGGAGCTTAATAGTCTAGTTGGAAAAAGAACATGTTTGTGAATACTTAAGAGCCCTAGCTGGAAAGTTAGGGGGGTCTTCAGGCTGTTTTTGGATCCCCTGGATGGTGAAATGGTTAACGCACTCGGCCACTAACCTAAAGGCTGGAGGTTCGAGTCTACCCAGTGGTACCTAGGAAAAAAGGCGCAGCGATCTATGTCCAAAAAATCAGCCATTGAAAACCCTACAGAGCACACTTCTACTCTGATACACATGGGGTCACCATGAATGGAAGTCAGCTCAGTAGCAACTGGTTTTAAGGTTGATTTAGTAAAGGGATGGAAAGTCCGTTGTGAAGGAAGACACGTAGACAGTGAGTGTAGATGGGCCAAGAGGAAGGCAGGGAGTAAAGCGCTCCTGGTTACTGCTGGGGGTGTTGGGATCCTTGCCAAGGGCTTTGCAAAATCTTTCTGAGTCACCTGCACAAGCTACCCAAGTGGTGAGCTTGGGTGCCTGTGGTGCCCCCAGCTGTGAGCCTTGTTGAATTCTTTCCGTCTAGGCCTTGCCTACCGACCGGTAGAGCCTACACCCTACTTTTGGCCTGTTTGGCTGTGCAGCAGCAGAAGTGCCCCATGAGGAGGTCCCCAAACTCTAGATTTTGATTCATAAAAATGTGATTTGAACCCAATGAGCTGTGGCCAGGTGGCAGAGAAGAAAGAGAAACTAAGGTGGTAGCTCTGAACATCTTTGTCATTTTCATTCCATTAGGGTTCTTAAAAGATTTGCATGTGACCCATTACAGAGGATGAACCCTTTAATTGAGTCATGCATGAGAAATGGATGAGGGCTCTTACTCGGATGGATGTTAGTGAGGGGACAGTGTAGGCCTGTCCTTTCATGAGAATTCTTAAAGTTGGTTACATATAAATAGAGCCTGAAAAAAATGGGAGCTTGGTATGAAGATATCTTATATAGAGAGGGACTATTGGTATGTGTGTATTTATACATACTTTGAAAACAATTTACACCCTCTCTATGGAAACTAGAAGTCAGACGCATAATTGCTACATGATTCAACCACCAAATTACTGAAATGTTCCCCTCAAGGAGTAATCGACGTTTAGTAGAAATTTTAATATAATAAAGTGACTGTGTCAAAAGTCCAAAGCAGATTTTTAATTCTTTAACTCATTTGTATTTGAATTTAGAAGAAAGAATAGCTTCAGGTAGATTGTTTTTGGAGTTTTTGTGTTTTCCTGGCTTAAAAATAATGATGGGTAGCAGAGGCTAACACTGATGAGTGTTAGCCTAACTGATTGCCCAGGCAGCAGCCAGGCGTTAGAGTAGAATAAACTTTCAATCCTTTTATCCTGTCAGCTTTGTTATTTTTGGTTATTTTGGGAAATGCCATGTGGCACAGTGATTATGTATTCAGGTTCTATAGTTAAACTGCCTGAGTTTAATTCCCAGCTCAGTCGCGTATTTACTATGTGATGATGAACAAGTTATCTGCCTTCTCTGTGCTTTAGTCTTCCCATCTGTAAAATGGGTATGATAGTCAAGTACCTACCTCACAGAGTGGTTGTGAGGATTAAAAAGACACATACAGTGCTTAACACAGTGCCCGACACATCATCTACACTCAGTCGTTAGCTTGCTTTCTTCCTCCCTCCACACCTGCTTACTTAGCATCCTCACCTGTGGGAGAAGACGAGCGAGCATAGCTATTTATGATCATCAGCTTGGCCACTTGTTAGCTTTTCGGTACTGGAGGAGTTTAAAATGTGGCGGTAGTTTGAATTATCTGTTCATTTTCATGTATCCCAGCTGCCTCTGCCCCAATAGTTGTGTTGTTAGGTGATGTCGAGTCAGTTCTGGCTCATAACGACCCCATGTACAGCAGAACGAAACACTGCCCGGTCCTGCACCAGCCTCACAAACGTTGTTACGCTTGAGCCCGTTGTTGCAGCCACTGTGTCAATCCATCTCCTTGAGGGTCTTCCTCTTTTTCACTGACCCTCTACTTTACCAAGCATGATATCCTTCTCCAAGGACTGGTCTCTCCTGATAACATGTCCAAAGTACATAAGACAAAGTCTCGCCATCCTTGCTTCTAAGGAGCTTTCTAGCTGTACTTCTTCCTAGACAGATTTGTTCATTCTTCTGACAGTCCTTGGTATATCCAATATTCTTCGCCAACACCATCATGCAAAGGCATCAGTTCTTCTTTGGTCTGCCTCAGTGACAAGGAAAACTGAATTGATCAAAACTAATATTTACCCGGGACTCTCTTTCTAACGTAATGTGCAGCTGTGTTCTCTCCCTAACCGAGAAAAACCCATTGCTGTCGATTCCAACTCATAGCGACCTTATAGGACAGAGGAGGACTGCCCCATAGAGTTTCCAAGGAGTGCCTGGTGGATTCAAAGTGCTGACCTTTTGGTTAGTAGCCCTAGCTCTTAACCACTGCACCACCAGGGTTTCCACTCTCTCCCTAGAGGGGGTGCGTCTGCTGCCTTCCCTTCTGTCTGTCACTGAGGCAGCTCACTCCCTTGCCTCTCGCTCCATCTTCTTTCATTGTTCGTTCATTCTCCTCTTTTATTTTTCACGCCTTCCCATGTCCTGAAGCCACTTTAACACCAGGGATTATAAAAATCATCATTTTAAAATCAGAATTGTAAACTTCAAATGGATTTTTCTTTTGTAAATTGCTTTTTATATAAACAACACCTAAACCGTATAGGAAGACAGTTTTGACTCTTTTTGCCTAATCCAGAGTGGCAGCATGAAATTGAAATGACAGCTTCTAAATATACGATGTTTGGAGCACAGTGTAAATGGAAATTTTTGTAGCCACGCCTGGCTCTTTGTTATCTACCAATAGTATGTTTCCTAGCTAAGTGGCCATGTGACTACTGCGTCACGAGCAAGGGGAGAGAAGAGCACAGTGAGGCCAAAGACCTCTGTCCTTCCCTGGAGCCCACCTCCCCATCTAGCAGGATTCCTCCCGGGACCCTCTTTCCCTCACCCCTAGGCCCCAAGCCTTCCCTCCTGAGCACAAGACAACCCAGCCTCCACTCTCCCTTCCTCTTCCTCAAGACTCCCAGACAGAAATTTCACATTTTCTAGCTCATTTTATATGAATATGTTAGAGACACCCCAGAGGCTGTGTTCTGGATGGAAAGAGAAGGAACAGTGTGGGCCCGAGCCTGAATTTCCTCAACTGAAAAAATGGAGAGGATTAGAAATAATGTACGTTATAATGACACGTAGTTAGCACTCAGACTCTCCTATCCCAAAGTACCCTCCTTTCCTTACTGTTATTTCCACATGTATATGAATACATAAAGGAGCGCTGATGGTGCAATGGTTAAGTGCTTGGCTGCTGACCAAAAGGTCACTGGTTCGAACCCACCAAGCAGCTCCGCAGGAGAAAAGACCTGTCATTTGCTCCCGTAAAGATGATAGCCTAGGAAACCCTGTGGGGCTGTTCTACTCTATCATATAGGGTGGCTATGAGTTGGAATCAACTCAATTGCACCCAACGATAACAACATGAATATATAAATATGATCGGAGAAAACTATTCAGTGATAAGTATTTACAGTCATGCTACACTCTCACAGACATACACACACCCCCACCGCACTATGGGGAAGAAGAATCCTTTGCTTGCACTGCTCAACTACTATCTTTATTGTGATGAGCAGAGAAATGCATAGAGCTGCAGATTTGGAGCAATCAAGAGCTTTGCCTTAAACACACAGAGACTAAAGTTTATTAGTAGTTAGTTACCAGGGGCTGGGGGGAAGGGGAAACGGGGAATTGTTACTTAAGGGGTACTATGTTTCTGTTAAACCAGATACCAAGCCTGTTGCCATGGAGTCAATTCCAACTCATGGCGACCCCGTGTGTTACAGAATAGAACTGAGTTCCATAGGGTTTTCTTGGCTCTCATCTTTATCAAAGTGGATCGCCAGGCCTTTCTTTTGTGGCACTGCTGGGTAGATTCAAACCGTCAATCTTTCTATTAGTAGCCAAGAACAAACTGTTTGCACCACCCTAGGACTTTGACGTTTCTGTGAGATACCATCTTGCCCCGACATTACTGACACTAATCAAAAAAATAGAAAATGACAAATGTTGGAGACGTTTCATGGAGATTGGAACCCTTATGCACTGCTGGCAGGAATGTAAAATGGTACCACCACTATGGAAAATGATATGGCACCTTCTTAAAAAGCTGGGAATAGAAATACCATACGATCCAGCAATCCCCCTCCTAGTAATATATCCTAGAGAAATAAGAGCCGTCGCACGAGTAGATGTATGCACACTCATGTTCATAGCAGCATTATTCCCAATACTGAAAAGATGGAAACAACCTAAGTGCCCTTCAACAGATGAATGAATAACCAAATTGTGGTACGTACACTCAGTGGAATACTATGCAACAATAAAGAACAATGATGAATCAACAAAACATCTCACGACGTGGATGAATCTGGAAGGCATTATGCTGAGTGAAATAAGTCAATCACAAAAGGACAAATATTATATGAGACCACTATTATAAAAACTCAAGAAAAGGTTTACACACACACACAAAAAAAAAAAATCCTTTGATGGTTAGGAGGGAGGGGAAGGATGTGGAGGAGAAATCACTAACTAGACAGTAGAAAAGTGTTAACTTTGGTTAAGGCAAAGACAACACACAGTATAGGAGAAGTCAGCACAACTTGGCCAAGGCAAAGTCATAGAAGCTTCCTAGACACATCAAAACACCCTGAAGGACCGAGTTACTGGGGCTGAGGGCTGGGGAGCATGGTCTTGAGGGACATCTAGGTCAGCTGACATAGTTCATAAAGAAAATGTTCTACATCCTACTTTGGTGAGTAGCATCTGGGGTCTTAAAAGCTTGCAAGCAGCCATCTAAGATACATCTATTGGTCCCATCACGTTCAGAACATAGGAAAATGAAGAAAACCAAAGACACAAGGAAAATGTTAGTCCATAGGACTAATGGACCACATGAACCACAGCCTCCACCAGCCTGAGCCCAGAAGAACTAGATGGTGCCTGGGTACCACCACTGACCACTCTAACAGGGATCACAATAGAGGGTCCTGGACAAAGTGAGAGAAAAATGTAAAACAAAATTTAAATTCACAACGACCAGACTTACTGGTCTGACAGAGACTGGAGGTACCCCCGAGACTATGGCCCCGGATACCCTGCTAACCTCAGAACTGAAGTCCACCTTTCAGCCAAAGACTAGACAGGCCTATAAAACAAACAGTAACACATGTGAGGAACATGCTTAGTTCAGTCAAGTATATGAGACCAAATAGGTCTTCCAAAAGCAAAGAGGAAAGGGCAGGAAGGGACAGGAAAAATGGATGAGTGGACACGGGGTGTAACGGAAAAGGGGGCAAGTACTGACACATTGCAAGGATTGCAACCAATGTCACAAAACAATCTGTGTATAAATTTTCGAATGAGAAACTAATTTGCACTGTAAACTTTCACATAAAACACAGTAAAATGAAAAAAAAAAAAAAAAAAAGTCTGTGCTTTGCTCTGCGTAGGAAGAGAGGTCACGAAGACCAGGTTTGGTGAGTGTCTTAGACTGGGTTCTCTAGAGAAGCAAAACCAGTGAAGTGTATATATACATATATATAGAGAGAGAGAGATTTATCTCAAGGAAATGGCTCACATGATTGTAGAGGCTGGCAAGTCCCAAGTCCATGGATCAGGCATCAGGCTGGAGGCTTCTCCTGACTCACGTAGCTGCAGGGGCTGATAAATCCAAGATCGGCAGGCAAAACAGCAGGCTACTGGCTAAAGTTCCAAGAACCGGAGGTCAGGTGATGATGAGCCAGGTGCAGGATCCAGAGCAAGCAAGCGAGCTTTGCCAGAACGTCCATAGATTTACTGCGTGTAGGCCACACACCTGAGGAAACTCCCCTTACAACTGATTGGCTGATCACATCTGATCACATCACAGAGGATGACTACATTATTATGTAACTGCCAAACTACATCCTTACATGACTCCCAAACCAAATCATGGCCCAGCCAAATTATCACACAACCTTAACCAGCACAGTGAGGAAAGGCTTTGTGGACAAAGTGGGACTTTACTTTTGCCCCGAAAGAGAGGTGAATAAAAAGTCTCGTGAAACATTCAAGGTCGTAAAGTTCTGGGTCTAGTTAATTAAAGTACTTTGTTTTATGGAACATTATTATTTGTGAAAGCATATAGTATACTATGATTTTTAATACCTGATTACTCATATGTATATGAAGGGTGGACAATGAATAAGGAAGACTGAAGAAGAATTGATGCCTTTGAATTATGGTATTGTTGAATACTGAATATACCATGGACTGCCAGAAACAAGGATGGTGGGACTTCATCTCACATACTTTAGACATGTTATCAGGAGGGATCAGTCCCTGGAGAAGGACATCATACTTGGTAAAGTAGAGGGTCACTGAGAAAGGGGAAGACCATTGGCGAGATGGATTGGTACAGTGGCTACAACAGTGGGCTCAAACATAGCAACGATGGTGAGGATGGCGCAGGATCAGGGAACGTTTCCTTCTGTTGTACATAAGTTCACTGTAAGTCAAAACCAACTTGACGGCACCTAATAAATTAACTCATGACTCATTTATAGTTTGACTTTTATATATGTTGTCATTGAAAGTAACAAAAGCTTAAATGCATTATAAACATTTATTATAAATTAAGACATTACTGAGTGATCCTGACCCTCTCCCCATCCCCTCCTCCCTTCCATTTTTCCAAATGAGTAAGGTTAAATGCATTTTGGGCAGAATAGGGTTATAAAGCCTGTTTTCTCAGGCAAAGTCATTCCATTAAGCGGACCTAAATTTAGATTGTCAAAGCCCATAGACTCTGAAAAGCAAGTCGTTAAAACTCATAATGAGTTTCGGTGTTTCTGCATTTGGAAATGTCTGCTTCTCAGCAGTAGTCCTGTACTAGATTGCTCTAAAAAAGGGAGGGGACAGATGTCTGAGGGACTCTTCTCTTTGAGGCTGTCATTTCAGATGTTAGTTGAAATTCCACATTCTTGACCTTCATAAAAGAGCCCTCGTGGTGCAGCGGCTAAGCGCTCGGCTGCTAATCGAAAGGTCAGCAGTTTGAGCCCACCAGCAGCTCCGTAGAGGGTTACAGCCTTGGAAACCCTGTAGGGCAGTTCTACCGTGTCCTATAGGGTCACTGTGTGTTGAAATGGACGCAGTGGCAATGGGTGTGGTTTTTTTGGTTTGACCTTCATAAATTCTTAAATTGGTAAATTTCTAGCAGCTGTGATATATAAAAAGCATACGGACAAGTCCCCTAATGACAGATCAGAGATGATTACTTTAAAATACTGAATTCAACTCAGAAGAATCAAAGACGAAACATCCTCTCCCATCCTTTCTCCCCAGCCCTACACCAGGAACCCTGGCTTTTTCTAACAATATCCCTAAATTAGAGAAAATGCAAATGAAGCTTTTGGGATTCAGCTTAAAGTGAAACATTTTGTAGGCTGTCATAGCTAATTTGACAGTAAATATGAGTGTCATTAATTCTCTTAATATATTTCTTGAATTAGAATCTTAGAGCTAGGAAAAAATGCTACCTCCAGAGTGCCTGCTTGATGGGCTAAATCTTCAGATGCATTGTTTGTAATAGGTCTGGAATTGACTCTTTTTGTTGTAAAAGTAGAGTTGAGGACTCGCCTGTGTCAACAGGAGCA
Organism: Dugong dugon; assembly: GCA_030035585.1. NCBI lineage: Eukaryota > Metazoa > Chordata > Mammalia > Sirenia > Dugongidae > Dugong > Dugong dugon. The sequence goes on along the minus strand of CM057472.1, from coordinate 12,321,941 downwards.
TCCTCTTGGTTTCCGTGCAGAATTCGTTTAATTTCTGCTGGCCAGTATGGGGAAAGGGCAGTTAGAATTGGACTTGTCAGACATACTTTACTGCCTTTATTTTTACAGCTTCTACTCAGTAAAGATTCATTTCTTGAGTGCCCATTGTAATTCGAGAACTAAAAAAAAAAAAACCAACCAGTTACCACTGAGTCGATTTTGACTCATGGCAACTCCATGTGTATCAGAGTAGAACAGTGCTCCATAGGGTTTTCTGTGGCTGATTTGTCAGAAGAAGATCACCAGGCCTTTCTTCAAAGATGCCTCTGGATGGACTTGAACTTCCAACCTTCTGGTTAGTAGCCGAGCACGTTAACTGTTTGCACCACCCAGTGACTCCATTTCAAGGATTAGGGATACCAAAAGGAGTAAGGCAAGGTCCCTGTTCCACCCACCTTGGACACCATGACAAATTAGTACATAATTACAACATACTAAGAGGCAGCTATCACTGGGAGGATATGCCCCAGGAGCTGTGGAACCTCAGAGAAGGGAACTAAAACGTGCTTTAAGGAAATGTACAAGTCTCTCTTTACACAAGTCTGACTTCCATGCTTTGATAATTGAATTCAACCTTGGTACCTAGAAGAAGGAAATGTATTCTAGCAAACATTTTTTTTAAAGATAAGATTTGCCAAAACAGCGCCTAAAAATAGTCAATGCAATGAGTGATCTAAGAAATCTTAATTATTTCCTTAATTAATTCAGTAGTCAGAGCCTTAGAAGAGTTAATGACCCATTCACCAAAGTCACCGTGATAATGCTCAGTTTAAAGATAGCTTTTTAACATGTGCTTCAGCCTGTGCTCCCAGCCTCCCTGCTGAACTGAAATTGTGGAACTTGTCCTCCATTCCTAATTCTCTTTCACTATCTGCTTCAAAAAGACCACTTAAAACACTGTTGTGGTTTTCTTGCTACCTAAATAGTTTTTAGTCCATCTCGTTTCTATCCTCATGCCAGCATCTTAGTTTGGATACAAATCAGAGCTCACTGGATGGTTACAGTGACTTCCCTGCTTCTAATCTGTCATCTTCCAGTCCTCTTCTTCCTCCAACACAAAATTTATTCAAGTCTCTTTCCAACTTAAAACTTTTCCACCCTTATCATCACCTGCAGCATAAAGTCCTCAGCATGGCATACGTGGCCCTTCACCATCTGGCCCTTGTCTACCTCTCCATATTGATCCCCTGCAACAGTCTTCCTTGTACCACAGCAATGAGTTAAAATTCCTAGAACGTCCCCCGCCATGCACATGAAGTTCCATCTGCCACTGTTCCACTCCTAGGCCCTTCCTCTCTGAAGTCTTTCTGGAAGTCTCACTCCCACCAGATTATCTCTGTACCTCTGATATGACACATGTCATCCTATAGTGATTGGGGAGATTTTTCCCTACCCAAAAAATGAGGTTCACCCTCTAGTTAGTGGAAAATTGAAGGAATCAACCCATCATCCCTGGTCTCTAGAAATAACGGTTTTAAATAATAGGGCCTCAGAAGAATTCTTACTTCAAGTGTGAGGATGACTTGAATACACTGAGGAGGCTGCTCTGAGCCTCTTCTGTTGACTCTGCAGCTTACACAGCCTGATGCCACAGAATTTTCTAAGTAAGCACTGCGGGCGAATTAAAAAGAACATCCCAGAGAACAACACATAGACGTTTCTACCTGGGTGGAAAGACTCACAGGGCCAAATAAACTTGCCAAAGATACATTGTTAGCCAAGGCAGAGGCTTCTCTTGTCAGGAGCTGATGACTTCCTTTGGCCCATACATGTCATGCTGAAGATGAGGGAAATCTGGAATACACAAAGAATAAGATTGATAACAGCCTTTGGGAGTATAGAAAGGTTGCAAATGACCTCTAATGTTATACTGGCTTGTACCCAATGGACACAGAACTCAGATCCCCAGTCTGGGAGATCTGAGATTAGTTACCAGTTGATGTCTAATCTCTAGGATACAGACATTTGGAAATATTCTGATCAAAACAAATCTTAAAAAGAAAAAAAAAGGCAGAAGTAATCTGGTTTTAAATGCTGGTTATTTTCTTACTTCACATTTTCAAATACTGTTGACTAATTTACTGGTTTCCTCTTAGGTTTTGAAGATTTACCCTCTGTGTACCCTCATGGAGAAGCCTAGCATCTGTATTATTTCCAGCAGAAGTGGTTTTCTGGTTGAAGCAGGCCAGTAGTACTCAGATCTAAGCGATCCAAGGAGTTGTTCAAAAAACAATTCAAGAGAAGGCCTAGAATTTAAAGCACTGTAATGAAAATGTTTACCTGCTTCCCTAGGGGGTTATAAGGAATAATTAGTTAATATTTGTCAAGGACTTTGAAGATAAAGTACTAGATAAATATTCTTGGTAATTAAAAATGAACACAGAAGGAGGAGCTGAATGCATCATGATTTAGGTTCTTTAGCTTTTAATTGTCCGTATTTCAGGCAGGTAGGAGCTTTCACCCAAAATAGAAGCGGAGGTTTCCTATCCATTTTTTGCTGTATCTGTATCCTCACAAGGACTTGAACTTTTAGACACAGGACAGAGCCACCCTGGCCTTGTGCTTCTGTCTCTAAAATAAGATCTTGCATTTTTTAGTTTTAAAATTTCTATCTGGTTTTTCTTTTTCTTTTTCTATTTTATTGTTGTACTTTAAGTGAAAGTTTACAATTCAAGTTAGTCTCTCATACAAAAATTTATACATACATTATTATGTGACCCTAATTGCTCTCCATATACTGTGACAGCACACTCCTCCTTTCCACCCTTGATTTCCCGTGTCTGTTCAACCAGCTCCTGACCCTCTCTGCCTTCCCATCTCACCTCCGGACAGAAGCTGCCCGTTTAGTCTCACGTATCTCCTTGAGCTAAGAAGCACGTTCTTCACAAGTGTCATTTAATGTCCCATAGTCCAGTCTAATCTTTGTCTGAAGAGTTGGCCTTGGGAATTGTTTTAGTTCTGGGTTGACACAGAGTCTTGGGCCATGCTTTCTGGGGTTCCTCCAGTCTCAATCAGACTGTTAAGTCTGGTCTTTTTACTAGAATTTGAGTTCTGCACCCCATCTTTCTCCTCCATCAGGGATTCTCTGTTGTGGTCCCTGTCAGGGCGGTCGTTGATGGTAGCCGGGCACCATCTAGTTCTTCCGGTCTCAGGATGATGGATTCTCTGGTTTATGTGGCCCTTTCTGTCTCTTGGGCTAATACTTTCCTTGTGTCTTTGGTGTTCTTCATTCTTCTTTACGGGGTTGGGACCAATTGATGCATCTTAGATGGCAGCTCACTAGCTTTTAAGACCCCAGATGCTACTAACCAAAGTGAGATGCAGAACATTTTCTTAAAAAAACTTTGTTATGCCAACATGGATGAAACTGGAGGACATTATGCTGAGTGAAATAAGTCAATCACAAAAGGACAAATATTGTATGAGACCTCAATTATAAAAACCCATGAAAAAGTTCACACACAAAATGTAACAATCTTTGTTGGTTACCAGGGATGGGAGGGGTAGGGGGGGGAATACTAAATAGGCAATAGATAAGTGGTATCTTGGGTGAAGGATGAGACAGTACACAATACGGGGGAAACCAGCACAACTTGGACAAGGAAAGGTCGTGGAAGCTCCATAGACACATCCAAACTCCCTGAGGGACTGAATTGCTTGGTGGAGGGCTGTGGGGACCATGGTCTCGGGGAACATCTAGCTCAATTGGCATAACACAGTTTATAAAGACAAAGTTCTACATTCTACCTTGGTGAGTAGCGTCTGGGGTCTTAAAAGCCTGTGAGCAGCCATCTAAGGTACTCCACTGGTCTCATCTCTTCGGGAGCAGGGGAGAATGAAGAGAACAGGATAGATGGAAAAGATTAGTCAAAGGACTAATGGACCACAGCTACCAACGCCTCTACCAGACTGAGTCCAATACAGCTAGATGGTGCCCGGCTACCACCACTGACTGCTCTGACCAGGATCACAACCGAGGGTTCTGGACAGAGTTTGAGAAGGATGTAGAACAGAATTCTAACTCAGAAAAAAAAGATCAGATTTACTGGCCTAAAGGAGACTGGAGAAACCCTGAGAGTATGGCCCCCAGACACCCTTTTAGCTCAGTGGTGAAGTTATCTCTGAAGTTCACCATTCAGTCTGGGAGTGGACAGCCCCGTAAAACCAAATGGGACTAATGAGGTACAGTAGTCCAGTGACAAGGGCCAGAAGGCAGACGGGGACAAGGAAGCTGGTGATAGGAAACCCAAGGTTGAGTAAGGATAGTGTTGATGTGTTGTGAGATTGTTAACCATTGTCATAGGGCAACATGTGTAGTAACTGTTAAATGAGAAACTATTTTGTTCTGTAGGGCCTTCATCTTAAGTGAGAATAGCAGCACAATTGGAAGAGCGTAGTCAATGTCACTGAACTGTGCATGTAGAAATTTTTGAAATGGTGTATCTTTAGCTATGTGTATTTTCACCAAAAAAAAAAAAAAGGTTGAGAAGTTAGAGGATTGACATGTTGTGGGGTTGTTAACCAATGTCATAAAACAACATGTGTACTACTGTTTCATGAGAAACTATTTGTTCTGGAAGCCTTCACCTGAAGTACAATTAAAAAAAAAAAATACGGAAACTTTGTATGATAATTTAAAAAAAAAAAAAAATACCAGATTTACCGGCCTAAAGGAGACTGGAGAAACCCCAAGAGTACGGCCCCCAGACACCCTTTTAGCTCGGTGGTGAAGTCATTTCCAAGGTTCGCCATTCAGCCGGGGAGTGGACAGCCCCATAAAACCGAATGTGACTAATGAGGTACAGCAGTCCAGGGACAAGGGCCAGAAGGCAGAAGGGGGCAGGAAAGCTGGGAGGGAACCCAAGGTTGAGTAAGGATAGTGTTGATGTGTTGTGAGGTTGTTAACCATTGTCATAGGGCAACATGTGTACTAACTGTTAAATGAGAAGCTATTTTGTTCTGTAAGCCTTCGTCTAAAGTGAGAATAGCAGCACAATTGGAAGAGCGTAGTCGATGTCACTGAACTGTGCATGTAGAAATTTTTGAAATGGTGTATCTTTGGCTATGTATATTTTCACCAAAAAAAAAAAAGGTCGAGAAGGGAGAGGGTTGACATGTTGTGGGGTTGTTAACCAATGTCAAACAATATGTGTACTACTGTTTCATGAGAAACTATTTGTTCTGTAAGCCTTCACCTGAAGTACAATAAAAAAAATTTTTTTTAAATGAAAAAAAACTTTGTTATGCCAGTTGACCTAGAGGTCCCCTGAAAGCATGGTCCTCAGACCCCCACCCCTGCTACTCTGTCCCTCGAAGTGTTTGGTTGTATTCAGGAAACTTCTTAGCTTTGGTTTAGTCCAGTTGTGCTGACTTCCCCTGTAGTGTGTGCTGTCCTTACCTTCACCTAGGATAATTCTTATCTACTGTCTATGGTTAGTAGATAAGTAGTAGATAAGTAGATCTCTCCCTCACTCCCCACCCTCATAACCATCAAAGAATGTTTTCTTCTGTGTTTAAACCTTTTTTTGAGTTCTTATAATAGCGGTCTTATGCAATATTTGTCCTTATGTGACTGACTAAATTCACTCAGTATAATGCCTTCCAGATTCCTCCATGTTATAAGATGTTTCACAGATTCATCATTGTTCTTTATCGTTGTGCTGTATTCCATTGGGTGGATATACCATAATTTGTTTATCCATTCGTCTGTTGATGGGCAGCTAGGTTGTTTCCATCTTTTTGCTATCGTGAACAGTGCTGCAGTGAACATGGGTGTGCATATATCTATTAATGTGATGGTTCTTGTTTCTCTAGGATACATTGCAAGGAGCGGGATTGCTGGATCGTATGGTACTTCTATTTCTAGCTTTTTAAGGAAGCACCAAATCGATTTCCAAAGTGGTTGTACCATTTTACATTCCCATCAGCAGTGTATAAGTGTTCCAGTCTCTCCATAACCTCTCCAACATTTATTATTTTGTGTTTTTTGTATTAATGCTAGCCTTGCTGGGGTGAGATGATATCTCATTGTAGTTTTGATTTGCATTTCTCTAATGGCTTATGATCATGAGCATTCATGTGTCTGTTAGCCATCTGAATGTCTTCTTTGGTGAAGTGCCTGTTCATATCCTTTGCCCATTTTTTAATCGGGTTATTTGTCTTTTTGTTGTTGAGGTTTTGCAGTATCTTGTAGATTTTAGAGATTAGATGCTGATCGGATTTGTCGTAGCCAAAAATTTTCCCCTGGTCTGTAGGTTGTCTTTTGACTCTTTTGGTGAAGTCTTTTGATGAGCATAAGTGTTTGATTTTTAGGAGCTCCCATTTATCTAGTCTCTCTTCTGGTGCTTGTGCATTGTTACTTATGGCTCGTATTCTGTTTATGCCATGTATTAGGGCTCCTAGCGTTGTCCCTATTTTTTCTTCCATGATCTTTATCATTTTTGATTTTATATTTAGGTCTTTGATCCCTTTTGAGTTAGTTTTTGTGTATGGTGTGAGGTATGGGTCTTTGCAGATGGATATCCAGTTATGCCAGCACCATTTGTTAAAGAGACTGTTTCTTCCCCAATTAATGAACTTCGGGCCTTTGTCAAATATCAGCTGCTCATAGGTGGGTGAATTTATGTCTGGATCTCTATTCTGTTCCATTGGTCTATGTATCTGTTGTTGTACCAGTACCAGGCTGTTTTGACTACCCTGGCAGCATAATAGGTTCTAAAATCAGGTAGTGTGAGGCCCCCACTTTGTTCTTCTTCTTCTTGAGTCATACTTTACTTATTTGGGGCCTCTTCCCTTTCCATATGAAGTTGGTGATTTGTTTCTCCATCTCATTAAAAAATGCAGTTAGAGTTTGGATTGGGATTGTATTGTATCTGTAGATCGCCTTGGGTAGAACTGACATTTTCACAATGTTGAGTCTTCCTATCCATGAGCAAAGTATGTTTTTCCACTTATGCAGGTCTCTTTTGGTTTCTTGCAGTACTGTCTCGTAGTTTTCATTGTATAGGTCTTTTATGTCTCTGGTTAGATTTATTCCTAAGTATTTTTATCTTCTTGGGGGCTATTGTAAATGGTATTGATTTCGTGATTTCCTCTTTGAGGTTCTCTTTGTTAGTGTAAAAGACTCCAACTGAGTTTTGTATATTTATCTTGTATCTTGATACTTTGCTGAGATCTTCTAGTAGTTCCAGTAGTTTTCTTGTGGATCCTTTGGAGTTTTCTGTGTATAAGATCATATCACCTGCAAATAGAGATACTTTTACTTCTTCCCTACCAATCTGAATGACTTTATTTCTTTTTCTAGCCTAATTGCTGTGGCTAGGACCTCCAGCACAGTGTTGAATAAGAGTGGTGATAAAGGGCATTCTTGTCTGGTTCCCGTTCTCAAGGGGAATGCCTTCAGACTGTCTCCTTTTAGGATGATGTTGGCTGTTGGCTTGGCTTTGTACAAATACCCTTAATTATGTTCAGGAATTTCCCTTCCATTCCTATTTTGTTGAGAATTTTTATCATGAATGGGTGTTGGACTTTGTCAAATGCCTGTTGTATATCGATTGATAAGATATCTGGTTGTTCTTTGTATCTTCTGTTTCTTTGCTAAGACTAAATTTTCATTTGTTTTGAAGAGTGTGAGCCGCCCTTACTTCTTGGATTATCTTTATTCTAGCTCTTTAAAAGTCTTTGTCAGATAATTACAACAGTTGTGTTCTCTAGGTATTGACATCTGTTATTTGTCGTTTCTCATTCACATTAAGATATTCCTGGTTCTTTTTAAGCTGAGTAATGTTGGATTGTATCCTGGACATTTTGAATATCATGTTATAAGACTCTTGATCTTGTTTAAATTCTATGGAGAATGTTGTTTTGGCTTTGGAGGAAATTGGCCTCGTTGCATTCAGGCCTCAAGTTCTGACCAGTCTTCTTCGAGTTTTTGTTTCAATGTCAGTTCCATTTTCAAAGCCTTTGCAGTGTACTCAGATCCATCCTATGCATGAGCCACCCAGTGGCCAGTCTAGCACCTGGGAAGTGGTTTATCTTTTGTTCAGTTATCAAAGTTTTGGGTATGCTGTTAAGGGTCAGATCAATGCATGCATAGCTCACAGGTGAGTCCAGGAGTTCATAAACAACTTATGGGGTCGCTTTCCCAAGCTTCTTACAAACTTGGGTCTCCTTGGTGCTTTCTGGTTCTCTGGGGCTCCCATTTTCAATCCTCCAGCCATAACTCTGGGACTTATTTTTTTTTTTTTTTTAAATCCAATTCTGCCGTACTTACTGCAGCTACACCCATGTTAGAGGCCAAATACTGGGAGGACAGAATGTTAAAAAAATGGCAGAGGATTGTTTCACCCACTTGGGATCACAGTTCCTTGGATTAGAAAGGAAGGTTTCTCTCCCTCAGAGTTTTAGGCATCTGCAGCCCCCCTGCCACTGCTGTTGCTGCCATGAGACTCCCTTCCCCCCTTCTCGAGCTTGAACTGGGGGCCTTCTCCTGGAGCTCTCTCTGTTCATGCTGACGCCCACTTCCAAGTTTCAGGCAGCCTGAGTCCGGCTAGAGGATACCAGTGGAAAGTAATGGTAAACTCACCTCTGGTTTGGTAGTACTTTGAATTCTATTTATCTGTCTGCTACTACTTACTTTAACAGAGTCCTCAAAGAACTGCTCCGTGCACTCTGTCGATGGTCATTTCAAACAAAATAAGTCAAGCAAATAACACTGAAGGTTGACGACTGCAGTGGCCTGTGTATGTGTACATCAACACACGTGTAGATACATAGTCGGAGGATTATAAATCCAACTCAAAGCTGCATAGAGGGATGGAGCTGTAGATTGCTTCTACAGGAACCATATGAGAAAATCAAAAGATAGGAGGGAGTTTAGCATAATGGAAAGAATATGAACTTTGGAGCAAGACAGGCCTGGATATGAGTCCCACATACTAGCTGTGTGGCGTTAGGCATATCACCTAGCTTTAGTTTCCTCTTTTGTAAAATGGCGTTGCTAGAAACCTTCCTTATGGGATTGTTTTTAGGATTAGAGAGATAATGCTTGTAGAACATTTTGCACATAGTAGGCATTTTAGAAATGGTGATTGTGTTTTGGGTTTGTGTCGAGTGATGTGATGGATTCTGATGTTCCCCCCAGATCCCTGTGGAAGTGCTGTTGGCAGTGGCCCACATCCAGGGACTGACCAGTGCTGGCCTGACTATCTTAGCTCAGCTTGGAACAACTCTGAAGGGCCAGTCTAGCGCCAGAGCTCCACGTGGTTCAGCAAGTCAGCACTAGGCCTGCATTGCAGCTCAGCTTTTTCCTCCGTGCTCTCTAGCTTCCTTCCTTTCCCTTCCACGGGTGTTGATCCCAAGCATACTCCTTAATAAGCATCCTGCATGCTAAACTCTGCCCCAGAGCCTGCTTCCTGAGGAGCCTGGCCTGTGACCAGTGATAAGGCAGATATCCAATCCTGTGTTACCCTTACTTATCCATTGGTCTGAGGTGCTGAAGCCCAAGGAAGACCCTATAGCACCTTCAGGAGGTGTCAGGATATATTTTAGAAAGACAGGTAAAGCATCAGAAAACTTGGAAAGAGGAGATCCCTGAGACATGTGTAACTTGCCTGTAGGAAGGCCTTTGATAGTTTCCAGAAGTTAAAAACATTCCAAATCCCATTCCACATGAGCCCAGGAACATGGAAGTGTTTTCCAGCATCAACTTCCTAAAAAGAACTTGGCTCTGAGATTCACGTGGGTAGAATGAAGCAAATATAATGGTTAGTCTTTTTCAGTGTTGAACTTTTCATTCCCTTTCCAATGGCAAGGACCCAGCTAGAGGCCTTCCTGGATGCAGAGGCATGCTTTCCTTTCCCTTGATGGTACATCAGTGGCATAAGCAGTTATTTTGGAGCGGGACAGCACTGCAGCTGTCTTCCTGTGGACCCCGTGGAATCTGGGCTGGGAGCCCCTGTCTCAGACTCTTCCCTTCCCAAGAGCTGCCTGTGGGGTTAGCATCAGCACGCTAGACAGAACAGGTAATACCCAGGAGACCAAGCTTGAGATACATTTCTAGGGTTAAGTTAGACTCTGACTGGGACAGAGATGCCATCTCCAGGAATGGCCTTACCCCAGCTTGGTCTCTCTCCGTTCTTCCCTACACTGACCTCACTGGGTGTTAGAAGCTGAAGACCTAGGCAGGAAGAGTTCATCAGGTAAGATTAGCTGTTTGCTAATCTCCAGCTATTTTCCTGGTTGCTTTCATTTAGTAGTTAATCAACAAACGTTTCCAGAAAACCATGTTCCAGGCACTGAGCTGGGCACCATGAGCACGAGCACTGGATACTGTGCTTTCATCTCCCATAAGCACAGGGAGGGTAGGCGGTAGGACAGTCAAGTGGTACAGACAGTAAGTGCATGAGATCAGAGAAAGGAAGATGGAGCATGTGACCTCAAGGGATATGGCAGCTCTTCCCAAGTTTTTGAGAAGGAAGGGAGGGAGGAGGAAACTAACATTTATTGTGTCCACTCTATGCCAGTAACATATTAATAATCCTCACAATAAACCTGTGAGGTGGTATTTATGAGTATCTCCATTTTACAGATGACAGAACTGAGTGTCAGAAAGATTAAAAACTTGTCCAAGAATTCTACTACCTTCATCAGTTGCTAGAATCTCTGTGGGGGTACCATGAGGTTTGTCTCACTTGTTTTATGGACATGGTATAGTCCAATCTATATTCATCTATGAGAGAGAAGAGAAAAATTTGTCCAAAAATCCTTAATGGTCTTCAGATTTCATAGACCTTTAAAACTGAACTTAATGTGTTTTATATAAGCTGAGTTTGGCTTTAATATAACATCCCTGTAGCCCTCAAAGTACCAGGATGTATCCCAAAAGTTAATCACTTGTCAAATGAGTTCATCTTTTAGTAAATTATTATATTTATTTAATCCTCATAAATCTGACTCTGAAAAAGAGGTCTGCTTCACATCATTTTATCTGAATGATTCGTTCAGTAGTGTTATTGTATTAAGACATGACACCTCACAAAAAGAGAACAGTTGCAAGTGGGAGTGAATTGCAGCCTGCAGGCTATAGGTTAGATGTGTGAAGAACAGTGGCTGATGAAGCCTGTTAGACAGTGGGAATGGGTTACACAGGGAGCTATGGTCTCCCTCCCTCCATCCTCATTCAGCTAGAGCTCTGCCCAAAGACTCCTTGCTTGTGGGGGACTAAATGATCCCCTAGGACTAACGGATCCCTTTCAGCCTTCAAGTCAGAGATTTTGAAGTGAAACAGAGCCAAGAAGTCTGAGAACTCTGCTCTGAAAAGTCTGTTTCCTTAGAGCTGAACAAGGGGGAGTCACAGGTAATTTCTTCCATCTTTGGGTTATGCAGATACAGAATCAACCCTGTGGTTCTCTGCCTCCTTTCTGCCCCAGCTTGTGGTTGATAAGAGCTTAGCTGATGGCAGTTCCATAGAGGGTGGAAGAAAAGGGAGAAACAGACAAACACATCTTGTTCTCCTGCTCATGCTCTCTGCCTGTGGCCTGAAGTTTGGGGGCTGTTGGTGGCCTGTGGCCCTCGGGTAGCATGGCTGTTTTCGGTTGGCAATGCTAATTTGATTGGGCTCAGACTTGGTCTTTGCCCAGGTCACATTTTCAGATATCTCTGAACCTCATGTCTGTGCAACCCTGAGAACACTCAGGCAGTTCCTTGCCCAGGGAAGCTTCTTGATATATACTGAATCGAACATTTTTCCCAATGGTTTGTTATCCATTTTTGCCTTCAGATAACACAATATTCAGGTGGCAGCAGATGTGCATGGTTTTTTCAGTGGTGACATCTTGACCAGTGTTGTTGTGCTGCCTTGGGGGCTCTTGGTCTCAGCATTGATGGCCATGCTGGGTGGAGGCACAGAGATGACAGGAGTGGGCCTAGTCCTCAGGGGCCCTGCTGGGCTCAAGGCTCCCACCTGTCCTCCACTCACTCCTACTCTCAGGCCCAAGAACTGCAGGAGGGAGCAGCCATACATTTCTAGAAGCCTAGCCTCCTGTGTCTGCCCCGTCCAACACACTGCCAAGCCTGGGCCATGGTCCTACCTGATGCACATGGAGGCAAGTGCCTCTACTTCCCCTGCCAGTGCCTGTTAAAAAAAACAAAAAACACTAAACCTCTTGCTGTTGAGCTGATTCAGACTCACAAGCTAAAACTAAGCTCCATAGGGTTTTCTTGGCTGTAATCTTTTACAGAAGCAGATCACCAGACCTTTCTTCCATGGAGCCTCTGGGTGGGTTCGAACAACCAACCTTTCAATTAGTAGCCAAGTGTAAACCATTTTTGCCACTCAGGGACCTACAACTGCCCATTAGGAGATGCCCAAGAATTATTTCCAGATTGAGGGGCGTGTTGCTGCTCAGCCACTGAAGTATCACACCTGGAAGAGGCTCTCAGGGAACAAACAAATTCAGAGCCCTGAGGGTGCTCACCTCAGCACACCCTCAGCCTTTACCTCTCTACCTAGGTGCAGAGGCTTAGCCTCTGGTTCAGTCACAGGTGGTACAGGAATAAAGATGGAGGGGACGCTTTATCAGCCCCTTCCTATCCTTGCCAGTTCCCACCTCTTCATCATCTGGACACTTGAAGAGTCCTCAATCTTATATACAGGTCACGCAAATAAAACATAATTCCTCCATCCCCACTCCAGCCAGATTGCCACCCTGAAGCTCTCCCATCTAGAAATCCAAGAGCACCGCTGCCCCCTGGGTTCTAGTCTAGGAAATTAGTGGGTCCAGGAAGGGCAGTGGAACATATTAGCCTCGGGATTCATTCTGGGAAGATCCTGCAACAGGCCCCACCGTATGTGGCTGGAGGCGTGCACTGGATGACCTAATAAGATGTCTCCAGGGGTCACAGAGGACTGTGAAGTGAACAGACTCGCACTGCATAATAATTTCCCATAACGGTCTGCACTGTCTCAGGCCTGCTAGAGGCAGTTTCTAGAACTGAATGGAAAGGATTCTGTTTAGTTATCTTTCCACTTACTTTGACAATGGCCCTGAATGTTTTCAATTAATGAAGCCAGTGAGAAATGTCTTAAGAAAATAAACGTCCACCTTGTAAAGGGACCTGATTACCCTGTTTTTTAACTTCTCTTTTTGACCTCTATTTGTGAAAGACAGACCTGGTGTATGATTACTGTGGTCAACTAATAACAGAATTAGAGTCTTGAGCACATAAGGGGACATCGTGAGATCATTTAGGGAGAGGGAAGCGAGGCCTCGGCGGGGGGGGGGGGGGGGGGAATGACTTGCCCAAGCTGTTGGAATCGGACTCTGCCTTACCTTACCCTCATCACTTCCTTTCGGCCCCAAACTCCCTTCTCAGAGCTGAACACGGAAGACTTACCTCCTTGGCTCTGGGTGTGTATGCTGAGGGGCAGCTGGCTTCTCTCCCAGGGAAAGGAAGAGAAAGGAGAAGGCTGGTCATGGCAGCCCAGACCCAAGTCTGACTGGGAAGCCTTAAAGCACGCAGATGCAGGACGAGGCGGTAGGGCAGTGGGTCTGGGGCAGCTTCAGTGCACGTTCTAGACAAGGGGGCTGGAGGCCAGGAGGGGGGAATGTTCCGCAGCAGAGTCTCTGCCTCAGACAGCAGAATTTGCTACTTCTTAAGGAAACTATGTTCTGAGTGAGCTAGCTGCCTCCTCCTACCTAGCATCCCTCACTTGCCCTGTACCACTGGCACAGACATTATTGGGACATTTGGGCTTTGTCATACTGCGTTCCCAGGCCTCAGCATTTGGGCAGTAAACCATCTCTCCACACCCCCGTTTGGCCCCAGCTGTCTCCCCACCTCTTGGGATTGTCAGCTTTGTTGTTGTGATGTTGTTCTTCACTTAGTCTGGGAAGGGAGGCACTCAGAAATGTGGATTTGTACCACAGTGGGACCACAGACCAAGAGTCAGGCCTGGAGCCCTACCTTAGAGTGCCGTCTGCTGTGATGAGGGACTTCCAGGGGAGGCCCTGGCCATCCTCCCAGGCAAAGCAACGTGAAGGGCCTGTCTGGTCCTCGCTGGGGATGCCAGAGGCCATGAGTGGCTGAGCATGCTCTGGGGGACGTGGGACTCTGAGCAGAGAGCTGTGGGCTCTACTTGCCCTTCCTGCCCTTTTATCTGCCAGTGTGATGAGCAGTCCCCTGGGGATTTCAGAGAGAGGAGTCAGAGGCTACAGTTAGCTCCTGTAGCTTTAATTCCAGAGACAACCACGTATGTTTTCTGAGACACTGAGGCTCTGGGTTAACTTAATGAAATACATTTTGCCTTTTTTTTTTTTACTCTAACAATGTGGAAGCATCAAAAGGTATAGTGTCTCCTGAAATTGTATCGTATCTCATCCTCCACCTCACTCAGCTTCTCCTTTCCAAGTGTTAGGAGGGTGTCACAGAAGCTCTGCCCTTCTGTCCGTGGCACTGAGCAGAAGCTGCCAGACCTCGAGGGGCTTGGATGAATAGCATGTATTTGATATTTTCCACTCTTCTTCTGACCTAGTCTTGGAAAAATAACCAAGTGGTATGGAGAAGGAGCAAATGTATACTTTGAGAGCCCTGTGGGGCCAGTTTCCAAAATGGTGGCCATTCCTGCAAGCTTGGGGACACTGCACTTGTGGACACGTGGCCAGGATTCACCTGTGTGCGCTTGTGCAGAGAGGGCTGACTTTCGGTCATTGAGCACAGAATCTCATTGCTGAAGCTCTTTCTTGTTCAAGTCCTTTCAGCCTAAAGGAAGAAAAGGTTACAGGAGATGGAGAAAGTTGGTAAGAAAAGTAGACAGGATTTTTATATATATTATGCCTCCCGTTTTGAGCCTCACAGTAATTCCGAGAGATTGCTGAATCTCAGAGAGACTGAGGGAGTGGCCTGAGGTCACAAGCTAAGAAGTGGCAGAGCAGGGCCTTGACTTCAAGTTCCACCTTCTTCCTCGATGCCCTTGTCTTCCCAGACCCTCCCCGTCTCGGCTCCCTGTGCTTCCCCATCAACTTCTAGGAAACATGAGTGACCTGATTGGATAGTTGGAAAGAGATGGCACCAAGACTCAGAAATGCTGGTCTCTTCATTTATGGGATGTATCCAGCTCAGAATCCATCACATATGCTAGTACTGACCAACAAACCATTTCTGCCTTTTTATTCAACAATTATAGAAAGTGCTGACAGGGAGGGAAGATGGGAGACTAGCTACAGGGTTCCGAGACCCAGTGAGGATGCTGAGCTTGCCGTTTTTCTCCTGACCCTGGCCACCCAAGCCACTCCCCACAACCCCAGAAATTCCCAGATTTGCAAAATAACATGTATATTTGTCCTTTTTGTAAAAGGGGGGAGGCAGTAAAATGAGATTTCACAGTGAAGACACAGGAAAGTTCATTGACCAAAAAAATTCTAGACTTTCTTCACAAGTTATGTGAAGCGACATTGTATGAGAGGGTGCGTATGTATGTGTGTGTGTGAGAGAGAGAACAAGCTTCACACAGATACAGTGTAAAGACTTGTTTTGTAACAAGTCTGGCTGAGTTTTCACTAATTCTGCAGCTGTTACGTGACTAGTCCACTGAGACATGCAGCACTGGCTGGAAAAATACAACCAAAATGTATTCAGTCAATAGCAAGAAACAATGATGCTTCTCAGAGTCTCCTTCCTGTCAGCGGCTTCACCGTGGAAAAGACAAACAAGTGGCCTGCCTTTCGTCAGGTCAGCTCTGGCTTTTTTCTTTCCTGAAACTTCACTGGGTACAAGGAATCCACATGGGAATGAAGACGACTTGGCGCTTCACGCATCACTACTGATATCTCAATAAGTCTAGCCCTGTTGTCAGCTCTGCTATTACAAGCTACACAACAGCAGGTTTGAAGGCTCTGCTCAGAGGGTCTTAATTGCCCTTGCTCAGCCTGGCTTGGACCATCTGTGCTGACAGAACACTTAGTCCTCCCTCCCATGACGTTTACTTACACGCAGTGACCTCCATGTTCCAGATTGAATGTGACGTCCTGCCACACGTACACATCCTCTCATGCAATACCACGTGGCAATGAGCTAAGCCAGTTCTCTGACCCAAGCAAGGACTGCCAAAAGGGCTCCCTGAGGCACTGGGCCCGGCATCTGAACCTACAGATTTCTGTTCAGCATCATGAAAATCACCCCGACTCCCTCAACTTGCAGATAGAATCGGCGTTGCTGGGGCAAAGAAGTTGCTGCATTTATTAAGGATCAGGTAAGGTCAGTGGCTACAGGAGTCTAGCCAAGGAGGGATCGCCTGCCCCTCTCTGTACTCTGATCCCCTTCGTTCAGGGTCTGGCCTCTATCCCAGGAGCCACGTGGCCACCTGGCCCCATGGCAGCCTCCTGGTACTACAGTCTGAATACCAAGTGCCTGCACGGGTCCCGTCCTTCTCAGCCTTGCTGCTGAGTTCTGGATTCTTCTTCTCTGAGAGTAGGGCAGAGGGGCTGCCTGGGCAGGGTCCAGTCGCGGCCCTGCTGCATTTGTGGACACTGCTACACAAGACAATGTGGCTTGCAGAGGGACATCTCTGCATTCCCCCTAGAATGAGCTACCTATCCTCTCCCAGGGCGAGCTGGCAGCTTTTCTGGCTGCAGCCTCAGCAGTTCCAGGACAGATTGTGTTGGTTTAAGACTAAGCAAGAAAAGTGAGCTTCTGGGCCAGGAGCTCAGCAGGGGTTCCTCACCTTCAAAGAAAATGTAGGTTAGTGTGGAAGGTGCTTAGGTTAGGGAATCCTGGGCCCTGCTGTTAGCAATTGCACCCCTAATAAGTCCTGTGCCTCAGAAACACACACCACACTTGCTGGGTGTGGTGTGTGAACACAGGAGCAGGAACTGCACCCCAGTAATTGATTCACACTTTTCTGCTGGCTGACTTATGCCATGTCCCTGAGAAGCTGAGCTAACATGGCTATTCCTCTGTGGCATTAAAGTGCTTTGACACAGCATTTGCTCCTGAACCAGGCAGACATTGGCACACACAGCCATTAAGAGGACGCTGGTACGGAAAACAAGGAAGTCTTTGATCTACAATAAGTTGAAATACGACAATAAACCCGAATGGAGCCTGAGATGGCGTCCCATCCCTGTTGCCACCCCTTCCCCATCAGGCCTCTGAGGAAAACTTGTTCAGCTCTTGCCCTCTCCTCCAGGCCCCGCATCTTGCCATGGCCTCCTTCCGCCCCTGGACTCTTGTGCTTTGGGCCTCGGGTTCACTTCTGCTCTCCCCTCCATCTCACCTCTGCCTTCTCTAAGGACCGTGAGACCATGGCCAGCTCCCACTTAACAGCATGTCGCCCAGGAGCTGCGAAAGTTGTGATCACTCTTGCCCTGTGACCTTGAGTGAGGTACAACCTCCTCAAGCCTCACTGAGTTTCCTCTTAAAATCCTTCTGCACCCAGGTAGGCACGGTTGAACAAGGTGAAGCCTAATGAGTGGGAACTTTCTACATGTTAACCCCCCTCCATCATGCCAGAGCCCCTGGGATTGACCCCATAATGGGTTAAAATGAAAAAAGCTCCTCTCCTGATCAAAGATGATAATTATGAGGCAGAAAATGTAATTAACCTTGAATGGTTCAGGTCACTGGCCCAAGCTTGTTTCCGGCTTGCTGCCCTGGCCCCTTCCCTAAAAATGAAGCAAACTGTAGAGAATCAGAGGCAAGCATTCCATGAAGAGCAAGAATGGGGATTTTCCCAGCCTCAGAGTTGCAGACTGATTCTCAGGGGTGCATGAAGCACTCCGTGCACCACAGAGAGAGGATGAATGGGTTGCACTTACATGAGCTGTTATTTTCAAATACACGTAGGTACTGTTCTGGTTTATAAAGTATAGACTTATTTTTTAAATGGGTGCTTAGTAAGTAATTTTGACCCAATAATGTCTTCAGGAAGAGAGGAACCTCAGAGCTTAAGCTGGAGGGTAAGGATTTGAGTGCTCTGCCTCAGCTCACTTGTCCTGAAGATAAACGTCATCAGGCCTGGAGCTCTGACTTTGTGACTGAACAGTAATCACCTGTTAGGGCAACTGCCTGTTCTCCAGTATAATCAATGGCATGACATTCAGCACAAAACAGAGTTTAGCCGTAGTGCCAAGCTAACCTCAGGCAAAAGAAAGAGAAGATGGAAGTCAGTCGCTGGGCTTTGCATCCCACCAAAGGAAAAGACTGGCTGCCACAGAGTATTTCAGACACCGGGACTTAGGGCAGGGAACCGTGGAGAGGAAGGATAGTCTCAGGACACAGCATATTTGGCATCTGGGAGCACAAAGGGACCCACAAAGAAAGGAAGTTGTGAAATTTCCTTACCAGCAACTTGTAGGGAAGCTACTATGATGGTTCAGCTGCAAGTGTCTTCTCCCTGAGGGCTGCCTCAGGCCACTCCACCTGCCACAGGTGTGAGTCCTCTGAGAGAGGGGCATGCGGTGACCCTCCATGAAAGGTGCCACAGCAGTCCTCCGAGATGCTCTGCCTTTGTGTCTCTGCTGGGAATTTAAACTTCATGGAATTCTGCTACAAGGAGGGGCTCTGTTCCTATCTCCTCCCCACCCACCCCCAGCCCTGGAGAAACAAAAAAGGGAGATGTTTCTGTTCGTCTGTCCCTGCAAGAGCCTTGTAGCTCAGAACAAAGCATATACCACAGGTAAATAGGAACCTGAGGGTACTTCATGGTGGAGAGCAGGGCGTTTCACCAGATGTTGAGAAATGACAAGAAATAGAAGATCCTTTTTTCATAAGTATAAAACCAAAACCAAACCCGTTGCCATTGATTCCGACTCATAGCAACCCTATAGGACAGAGTAGAACTGTCCCATAGGGATCCCAAGGAGTGGCTGGTGGATTTGAACTGCTGACCTTTTGGTTAGTAGCCAAATGCTTAACCACTGCCCCACCAGGACTCCTTTATAGGTATAGGGAATGTGTAATGGATGTGTTTTTCACACAACAGCTGTAAGAGAAAAGCCGTGCTTCTGTTTTCTTTCTGTGAAGTGGGAGGACTCCAGGGTTGGAGGGGAAGATGCCCACATGGTACCACCTTGCTTAGTTGAGCTGTTCACTCACTCATCCTTCAAATCCTGCAAGGATAAGCTTCTTAAGATATTTCCTGAGTGACTTGGTGCCCTGTCTCGGTTTTCTTTGAGTTGCATAGGGTGAGCGAGCAGAGGTGAGGTGTAAACCTTTTGTCAAGGTCTTAAAGACCTGCCTGTTCTTGGAGCAGGGTCAGGCCCTTCTGTGATCACCCATAACCCTGGGCCTTGGCACAATGTGAGATACTTTGGATCTTGTAAGGCAATCTCAATTTGGATGCAGGGTTGGACAGGGACCTGCCACATACAGCCGTCTGAGCTGAGTTGCAGAGACCCCTGGGGACAGGTCTTGCAGAGCTCCAGATGTTCTGACGCTTTCCTGCAAGTCATCCTCTTCCCAACTCATTTTTGTGCCCAAGCAGGTCTCAGGAGGAGTAGGTGATGGTTAGAAACAGCCCAGATTCCTAACATTCTGTGAAATCTTTTAGCCAACGCTCTACCTTCTATTCATTCATTTATTTATTTATTCAACAAACAATTACAGAAGACCAACCTGCCATGTACCAAGCCCTGTGCTAAGTTCTGAGGAAGGTTCCTGCCCTCATGGAAATTACAGTCTAGAAAGAGA
Source organism: Dugong dugon (assembly GCA_030035585.1). NCBI lineage: Eukaryota > Metazoa > Chordata > Mammalia > Sirenia > Dugongidae > Dugong > Dugong dugon. The sequence continues at coordinate 12,302,216 of CM057472.1, read as the reverse complement.
ACAGGCAATGAATAAATAAACAAATAAATCAGCAAGATAATTACAGACTGTTATACGTGCTGTGCATGTTGCATTGGGCAAATCTGCTGCAAAACTCCTATTGAAAGTGTTAAAAAGCAAAGATGTCACTTTGAAGACTAAGGTGTGCCTGACTCAAGCCATGGTATTTTCAGTCGCCTCATATGCACGCATGAAAGCTGGACGATGAATAATGAAGACCGAAGAATTGATGCATTTGAATTATGGTGTTGGCAAAGAATATCGAATATACCATGGACTTCTAGAAGAACAAACAAATCTGTCTTGGGAGAGGTACAGCCAGAATGCTTCTTAGAAGCAAGAATGGCGAGACTTCGTCTCACATACTTTGGAAATGTTATCAGGAGGGACCAGTCCCTGGAGAAGGATATCATGCTACGTAAAGTAGAGGGTCATCGAAAAAGAGGAAGACCCTCGACGAGATGGATTGACACAGTGGCTGCAACGATGGGCTCAAACATAGCACTGATTGTGAGGATGGCACAGGACCAGGCAACGTTTAGTTCTGTGAGTCAGAACCGACTCGGCGGCGACAACAAAATGTATGCTGGGAAGGAAAGAAGCAGGAAAAGACCATTCTATACGGGAAACACCTCTCTGCAGAGGGGACGTTTGAGCTGAGACCTCAAGGATAGAAAGAGCTTGCTGTGGGAATAGCTGAAAGAAGAGCATTCCAGGTAGAGGGAACAAGTGCAAAGGCCCAGAGGCAGAAAAGCCTTGGGGTGTTCGGGAACAGAAAGACCGTGGCCAGAGTGTAGTGAGGAAAATTATTTGGGATGAGGTCAGAGAGGAGGCAGGAGCCAGGTCACGTAGGGCCTTGGAGGCCATGATCAGAGCCTGGATTTTATTCTGAGAGCAATGGAAAGCCACTGACGGTGTTAAGCAGGAGTAGTAACATATTAAAAATCACTGTGCGTTCATGCCACGTAGTTTGTAATACCAAGGTTAGAAACATTCCATCAGTGTGGAACTAGGTCAAGAAACATAGGTTCATTAGAATAGTCTGCAAAGAGCCCTGGTGGTGCAGTGGTTAAGCGCTCAGCTGCTAACTGAAAGGGCAGCAGTTCAGATCATCAGCTGCTCTGTGGGAGAAAGTTGTGGCAGTCTGCTTCTATAAAGATTTACAGCCTTGGAAAGTCAACAGGGTAGATCTGTTCTGTCCTATAAGGTTGCTATCAGTTGGAGTCAACTCAGTGGCAGTGGGTTGGGCTAGAATGGTACGCAGCAGTTAAAAGCTGTGAGGCGTATCTATATGTCCTGCTATAGGAGAATTTATAAGATATGCTAAGTGGGGGGAACAACAGGTAACAGAATAGTATATATAATATGCTATCATTTATATTTTAAAGAGATGTATAGGTATATGAGTTTCTGGATGGTGCAAACGTTTAAGTGCTTGGCTGCTAACCAAAAGGTTGGTGGTTCAGATCCACCCAGAGGTGCCTCGGGGGAAAGTCCTGGCGATCTACGTTAGAAAGATCACAGCCATTGAAAACCCTATGAAGTGCAGTTCTACTCTGAAATGCGTGGTATCACCATGAGTTGGAAACAACTTGATGGCAACTGGTTTGTTTTGTTTTATATATGCATACTGTATTTTTACGCAAATAACGCACGCCTTCTGTGTTTGTTTGCTGGCTACACCTTCCCACAGCTATTTTCACAAGTGTGCTATGCTAATTTTTTTTTACAGCAACATGTGGAAGAGGATTGGTATGGCGGTGCTTGTGAGGTCGCCTTATGGGGAGAGGGCACAGCCAGCAAACAAATGCAGAAGGCACACATTATTTGCATAAAAAATATGGTATGGGCTTGCCTGTGTATTGAATGTCACATAAAGAATATACAAGAAGCCGGTAACAGGACTTGCTTCTGGGGAGAGGAGCTGGAACATAGGATGATTAGAGTGAGAGGGAGAGTTACTTTTCATAGTATATCCTTTTTACTGTTTGAATACGTGTACTACTTACGCAAAAAAATATATTATGTGTAAAAACTTTTGTGATCACTCTAGTTGCTGTGTGGAGAATGGATTGTAAGGGGCAGGAGTGGAAGCAGGGAACCAACTAGAAGGCTTTGGCAGTGGTCCAGTCAAGAGATGATGGTGACTAACCCGTGGAATTGGTCATGGAGTTGGAGAAAAGTGGGTGGATTCAAGATATGTGTACTTTAGAGGCAAGGCTAACTGGACTTGGTGGAATTAGTGCTGTGCTCCACACTAACATTGCTTGCACCCACTAGTTTAAGAAAACTTTGTGCTTTAGGGATTGGAACTGGGCTTATCTTACTCTACTCTGAGTTCTCTGACATCTTTGTAGGGGGGAAGGGTTCTTAGGCTCCTTTTAAGGGCTTAAAGCCTCAGAATTCCAGGGAGCCCCAAATCTGATACATCACAATATGGAGAACATTGTTATGGACACATGCCCCTTTCATATCTGTATGCAGCTGGTATACACAATTTTTAATAACTGTAAAAACAAGCCCGCTCATTTCTCAGTAAAGCTTTCCTTCTTTGCAGAGAGATGCCAAAGGCCAGTACCTGTTTGACCTTCTTTGCCACCACCTGAACCTCCTTGAGAAAGACTATTTTGGGATCCGCTTTGTGGACCCAGATAAGCAGCGGGTAAGTCAGTATTCAAAGCACAAAGGGAAGATGGGATTAGTGAGTAAGCCTGAGGCCTTAAACTGGCACTTAGTCACATTCAGAGCTTAACCTCAGGAGTCAGGCCCTCACCCTATAAGGCTTCACTATCTTGGCATAAAGACTTCTTAGCTCTGGACCACAGTGCAGACAAACACAGGTCCAAAAGTAGCACGATACCATGTCACCACAAGTCCCCACATGCTGTAGGGGGCCACTCACTATGTAATGATGGGCTGCTTTTACCAGTGGGTTTTCTTTTGTTTTGATCTGAGATGTTTGTCCTTAAGAAGGAAGGCCAGGGGCATCATGGCGCTATAAAAAGAAGGACCATGCCATGATCCAAAAAATTAAGTCAAACATCAATCCTGAAACCCTAAGCATCAAATGAAGAGTTAAAGAATTCAGCCAAGGCACTGAATGGAATAAGAAACTGACAGAGAACAGAGAACAAGGAGAGATACATGCAGAGGTCCCCTATCAGCTAATGCAGCACAGATCTGCCATCTTGGACTCCTGTTGGAGATCAGCGAACAGGGGTATGGGAAAGCAGCTTCACGGAGCTTCCAGCAGGAGACAGAACAACTGGTAACCAGTGATATACATTTTTCACCCCTCCCCGCACCCTTCTTCACACCAACTCAGCCTCCTCTGCTTCCTGTGGCCACAGTCTCTTGGCTGGGAATCACAGGCTTCACCCTGGTGCCACTTGGATTCCACCCACCCGCACTGGCCAGCTCCCTGAGTGCCATTTGTTGGCTGCTGGTGTTGCTTTTTTCCACTTCTTTTGATTCCTTCCATACCTCTCACCGACTCCCCCTCCTTTCTCTCAAATAGCTGGCTCCGTTTGCCATCGTAGCTTCTTCCTGAAAGCCTGTGAAACACCACTCGACTCTGGAACTGCTTCTCAGCCCATGCCACCATGCTGGTGGGATCCCCAGGGCTTTATTTTGTTTGTTTTGATTTGTCCTCTTTTGGTTTGTTTGTTTGTTTTCTTTTTCTTTTCTCAGCTTGGGAGCCACTTCTAGCTGGGCAGTACTGTGCAGCTTGGGAACTACTCCCTCAGTCTGTGCAGATGCACAGTGGGATCCCTGGGAGCATTTCTTTTTTCTTTTCTCTTTTTTATTTTTTGTTTGTTTTCTTTTCTCTCTTTTTCCTTTTCTTCATTTCTCAGTTTCTTGTCTGTCTATACTTACCTTCTCTTCCTGTCTCCTGAATACTTTGTGTTGTGTGACACCTCTACCCCTTCTAGCCAAGCTGTACTTCATAGCCTGGGAGCAACTTCCCCATTCCTCGCAGCCACACCAATGGGATCCGTGGAAGCTTTTCTTTTCTTTTTTTTTTTTTCTAATTTTTATTTATTCATTTTTTGCTTTTACCATTTTTCTTTTTTTTCTTTTTGTTTCTCTCCATTTCTCAGTCTTGCATCTCTCCATTCCAGCAGCAAGCTCCCTTAGCGCTCTTTTTTGTTTGTTTCTGTGTTTTTGGCTCATGTTCCTCTCTCCTCTCTCTCCTCTTTCCCATACCCATCTTAGCTCCAGACATCACAATCTCCCCCTGCTTCCTGCCTAACTGCACCATGCGCTGAACATCACACACCCAAGCAGCACAGGCACAGCCTACTGGAACCTGCCCTGCACTGATTCCCAGCCCGCCCTGTTGGCCCTAGTATGTGCCACAAACAACCCATCCCAGCAACTCCCCTTCAGCTGGACCTGCCCTGTTGTACCATACCTGAGCAACTGACCCTGCCCGTTGGAGAAGGAGGCAAAAAGTATCATGCCCACAGACCAACAAGCAACAGATAATGCACAGCCCACCTGCTCAGACATAAACAAATAAAACAAAAAAGCAGGACAAAACAAACAAAGCTACAATCAATAAATGAGGAAAATAACTACTGAATGTCCCAAAGACAGCAGAGAGTATCAAAACATATACAAAAACAGGACAGGATGGTTCCAGTAGGCATCCAAAGTAAAACACCAGATGACTTTCCAGTAGGAAAAAAGGCACTAGAACTACCTGATAGGGAATTCAAATCTCTAATATTCAGAGCTATCCATGAATTAAAGCAAAAAGCAGACAAAAATGAGGAAAAAACAGACAAATTCATGGAAAAGGCAGGCAGATTCATGGAAAATACAGACCAAAAAATGGAAGAATTCAGGAAAAAAATACAGGAACAAAATGCCAAAATAAATTCACAACTAGAAATCATACAGAAACAACAATTAGAAATCCAAAAAATAAACAACAAGATTTCAAAAGTGGACAGTGTCATAGAAGGGCTGAGGAGCAGGTTTGAAACAGTGGAAGACAGGATCAGTGAAATTGAAGACAAACACTTGGATACAACTCTATTTGAGGAAAAATCAGAAAAAAGTATGAAAAAAATTAAGAAACCCTGAGAATTCTGTGGGATACAATCAAAAGCAAAAATTTACAAGTGATCGGAGTTCCAGAACAGGAGGAGAAAATAGAAAACACAAAGCAGATCGTTGAAGAACTGCTGACAGAAAAGTTCCCCAACATCATGAAAGATGAAAAGCTAGCCATACAAGAAGCGCAACGAACCCCATAGAGGATAGATCCCAAAAGAAAATCACAAAGACATATTATAATTACACTCGATAAAAGCAAAGACAAAGAATCCTGAGAGCAGCTTGAGAAAAGCAGAAAGTCACATACAGAGGAGAAACAATAAGACTAAGCTTGGGTTATTCAGCAGAAACCATGCAGGCAAGAAGACAATGGGCTGACATATATAAAACCTTGAAAGAAAAAACTTGTCAGCCAAGAATAGTATATCCTGCAAAACTCTAATTCAAATATGGTGGTGAAATTAGGACATTTCCAGATAAACAGAAATTAAGGGACTATGTAAAAACCAAAACAAACTTACAAGAATTATTAAATGAAGTCCTTCAGTCTGAGAACAAACAACATCAGACCACAGGCTGAATTTAGGATGCAGGATCGTACCAGCCAGATACCAACCTAGGAAATGAACTCTCAAGGACTATCCAAAACTGAAAGAATTAAAACAGAGAACCAGAGAGGTTAATCTGTAAATGACAACAACATCAGAACAATAAAAGGGAATAAATGGTGTAGGTATAGAACCTTCTAATGGAGAGGAAGGCAAGGCAATACCAAGTAATAATAGACTGGTTCAAACTTAGGAAGATAAGGATAAATTTCAAGGTAAACACAAAGCAAGTTAACCAACTTACTCTTCAAAATAAAGAAAAAAAACATAAAGTCTCAGTAAAAACAAAAGAAATGAAAAAAAATCCACAAACAAAAGGAATTCAGCACAGGAGAGTAAGAGGAACAAAAAAAATGTCAGCACCACAAACAAAGCACTACAAAATGACAGAAATAAACTCACACCTATCGATAATTAGACTGAATGTAAATGGCGTAAAAGCACCCATAAAGAGACAGAGAGTGGCAGACTGTATTAAAAACCAGGATCCATCAATATGCTGTCTACAAGAGACACAACTTAAAAACAAAGACATAAATTTGTTAAAAATCAAAGGATGGAAAAAAATATATCAAGCAAACAGCTACCAAAAAAGAGCAGGAGTGGCAATACTAATCTAGATAAAAATAGATTTTAAAACAAAATCCACCATAAAAGACAAAGAAGGACACTATATAATGATCAAGGAGACGATCCATCATGAAGACATAACCATAATAAACATCTATGTACCCAATGACAGGGCTTCAAAATACATAAACTCTAACAGTACTGAAAAGAGAAGTTGACAGTTCCACAGTAAAAGTAGGAGACTTCATAAAGCACTACTGAAGAAGAAGAATAAAGTTGGAGGACTCACACTACCTGACTTGAGAACCTACTATACAGCTACAGTACTCAAAACAGCCTGGTACTGGTACAACAACAGAGACATTGACCAATGGAACAGAATTGAGAACCCAGATGTAAACCCATCCACCTACAGTCACCTGATCCTCGACAAGGGCCCAAAGTCCATCAAATGGGGAAAAGACAGTCTTTTTAACAAATGGTGCTGGCAAAACTGGATATCCATTTGTAGAAAAATGAAACAGGACCCATACCTCACACCATATACAAAAACTACTTCAAAATGGATCAAAGACCTGAATATAAAGCCTCAAACTATAAAATTCATAGAAGAAAAAATAGGACCAACACTTCAGGCCTTAATACATGGCATTAACAGGATACAAACCATAAACATCAACACAAAAAACCCAACAGATAAACTAGATAACTGGGATCTTCTAAAAATCAAACACCTATGCTCTTCAAAAGACTTCACCAAAAGAGTCAAAAGAGAACCTACAGACTGGGAAAAAATTTTTGGACAGCACAAGTCAGACAAAGGTCTAATCTCCATAATCTACAAGAAAATCCAACACCTCTACAACAAAAAGACAAACAATCCTATCAAAAAATGGGCAAAGGAAATGAACAGACACTTCACCAAGGAAGACATTCAAATGGCCAACAGACACATGAGGAAATGCTCACGATCACTAGCCGTTAGAGAAATGCAAATTAAAGCCACAATGAGATACCATCTCACCCCAGCATTACTGGCACAAATCAAAAATACTGGAAATAACAAATGTTGGAGGGGCTGTGGGGAGATGGGAACTCTTATACACTGCTGGTGGGAATGCAAAATGATACAACCATTTTGGAAAATGATATGGAGTTCCCTCAGAAAGCTAGAAATAGACATACCATTCGATCCAGCAATCCCACTCCTAGGAATATATCCTAGAGAAATAAGAGTCATCACTCGAATAGACATATGCACACCTATGTTCATGGCAGCATTGTTCACAATAGCAAAACGATGGAAACAACCTCGATGTCCATCAACAGATGAACGGGTACACAAACTATGGTACATACACACAATGGAGTACTATGCAACGAGAAAGAACAACAATGAATCTGTGAACCATCTCATAACATGGATGAAACTGGAGGACATTATGCTGAGTGAAATAAGTCAATCTCAAAAGGACAAATATTGTATGAGACCTCTATTGTAAAAACCCATGAAAAAATTCACATGCAAAATGTAACAATCCTTGTTGGTTACCAGGGATGGGAGGGGAGGGGGAGGAAATACTAAATAGGCAATAGATAGGTGGTACCTTGGGTGAGAGGTGAGATAGTACACAGTACAGGGGAAACTAACACAACCTGCACAAGGAAAGGTCATGGAGGCCCTATAGACACATCCAAACCCCCCGAGGGACTGAGTTGTTGGACAGAGGGCTCTGGGGACCATGGTCTTGGGGAACATCTAGCTCAATTGGCATGACACTACTTATAAAGATAATGCTCTACATTCTACCTTGGTGAGTAGTGTCTGGGGTCTTAAAAGCCTATGAGCGGCCATCTAAGATACTCCACTGGTCTCATCCCTTCGGGAGCAAGGGAGAATGAAGAGAACAGGATACAAGGAAAAGATTAGTCCAAAGGACTAATTGTCCACAGCTACCAAGGCCTCCACCGGACTGAGTCCAGTACAGCTAGATGGTGCCCGGCTACCACCACTGACTGCTCTGACCAGGATCACAACAGAGGGTTCTGGACAGAGCTGGAGAAGGATGTAGAGCATAATTTTAACTCCCAAAAAAAAAAAAAAAAAAGACCAGATTTACTGGCCTAAAGAGTACTGGAGAAACCTCAAGAGTGTGGCCCCCAGACACCCTTTCAGCTCAGAGGTGAAGTTACCCTCGAGGTTCGATGTTAAGCCTGGGAGTGGACAGCCCAGTAAAACTAAATGGGACTAACGAGGTACAGGAGTCCGGTGACAAAGGCCAGAAGGCAGAGGTGGAGTAGGAAACTGATGATAAGGAACACAAGTTGAGTAAGGACACTGTAGATGTGTTGTGAGATTGTTGACCACTGTTATAGGGCAGCATTTGTAGTAACTATTAAATGGGAGGCTGTTTTGTCCTGTAAACCTTCATCTTGGGCGAGAATGGCAGCACAATTGGAAGAGCATAGTCAGTATCACTTAAATGTGTAAGTAAAAAGTTTTGAAATGGTGTTAAAAAAAAAAAAAAAAAAACCAAATGAGACTAATGAGGTACAGTAGTCCAGTGACAAGGGCCAGAAGACAGAAGGGGACAAGGTAGTCCCCTGGTGATAAGGAACACAAGGTGGAGTAATGATATTCTTGATGTGTTGTGAGATTGTTAACCATTGTCATAGGGCAACATGTGTAGTAACTGTTAAATGAGAAACTATTTTGTTCTGTAAGCCTTCATCTTAAGTGAGAATAACAGCACAGTTGGAAGAGCGTAGTCAATGTCACTGAACTGTGTATGTAGAAATTTTTGAAATGGTGTATCTTTGGCTGTCTGTATTTTCATCAAAAAAAAAAAAAAGATTGAGAATTTAGAGGCCTAATACGTTGTGGGGTTGTTAACCAATGTCATAAAACAACATGTGTACTACTGTTTCATGAGAAACTATTTGTTCTGTAAGCCTTCACCTGAAGTACAATAAAATATAAAAAAATAAAAATAAAAAAATAGAGTCATAAAAAAAAATAATAATTAAAAAAAAAAGTAGGAGACTTCAACATACCACTCTTGGTAAAAGATAGAACATCTAGAAAGAAACTCAACAAAGATACAGAAGACTTAAAGGGCACAATCAGACAACTTGACCTCACAGACATATATAGAACACTCCACCCAACAGCAGCAAAGTGCACATTCTTTTCCAATGCACATGGAAAGTTCTCCAAAATAGACCACATCTTAGGCCACAGAGCAATCCTCAACAAGATCCAAAACGTGGAGATAATACAAAGTATCTTCTCTGACCACAGTGCCATCAAGGTAGAAATTAACAACAGGAAGAACAAGGAAAAAAAAAATCAGTTACATGGAAACTGAATAATACTGTGCTTACAAACCACTGGGTTACAGAAGAAATCAGAGATGGAATCAAAAAATTCCTAGACTCAAACGAGAATGAAAACACATCATACCAAAACCTTTGGGACACAGCAAAGGCAGTCCTCAGAGGACAATTTATAGCAATAGATGCACACATCAAAAAAGAAGGGACAAAATCAAAACATTAACTACAAAACTCAAACAAATAGAAAGAGAACAGCAAAAAAAGCCCACAGCCACTAAAAGAAAGGAAATAATAAAGATCAGAGCAGAAATAAATGAAATAGAGAATAGAAAAACAATAGAAAGAATCAACAAAACCAAAAGTTGGTTCTTTGAAAACATCAATAAAATCGACAAACCCCTGGCCAGACTGACAAAAGAAAAACAAGAGAGGACACAAATAACCCAAATAAGAAATGAAACGAGGGACATTACAACAGACCCAACTGAAATAAAAAGGATCATAACAGTATTATGAAAAACTATACTCCAACAAGTTTGAAAACCTAGAGGAAATGGATAAATTTCTAGAAACACACTACCTACCCAAACTAACACAAAATGATGTTGAAAATCTGAAGATACCCATAACAAGAGAAGAGATTGAAAAGGTAATTTAAAAAAAACTCCCAACAAAAAAAATCCCTGGCCCAGATGGCTTCACTGGAGAATTCTACCAAACATTCAGAGAAGAGCTTATACCAGTACTACTCAAACTATTTCAGAACATAGAAAAGGAAGTGACACTTCCAAATTCATTCTATGAAGCCAGCATAACCCTGATAACAAAACCAGGCAAAGACCCCACAAAAAAAGAAAATTGCAGACCAATATCTCTCATGAATATAGATGCAAAAATTCTCAACAAAATTCTAGCCAATAGAATTCAGCATCATATCAAAAAAAATAATACACTATGACCAAACAGGATTCATACCAGGTATGCAAGGATGGTTCAACATTAGAAAATCAATCACCATAATCCACCACATAAATAAAAGGAAAGGAAAGAATCACATGATCATCTCAGTTGACACAGAAAAGGCATTCAATAAAATCCAACACCCATTCCTGATTTAAAAAACTCTCAATAAAGTAGGTATAGAAGGGAAATTTCTCAACGTAATAAAGGACATCTATGCAAAATGAATGCCCGGCATCATTCTTAATGGAGAGAGGCTGAAAACATTCCCCTTGAGAGCAGGAACAAGACAAGGATGCCTTTTATCACCACTCCTATTGAACATTGTGCTGGAAGTCCTAGCTAGAGCAGTAAGACAAGAAAAAGAAATAAAGGGCATCCAAATTGGAAATGAAGAAGTTAAACTGTCTCTATTTGCAGATGTTATGATACTATACATAGAAAACCCAAAAGACTCCATGAGAAAACGACTGGAACTAATAGAAAGATTTAGAATAGCAGGATAGAAGATAAACATACAAAAATCAGTTGGATTCCTATACACCAATAAAGAGAATGATGAAAAGGAAATAAGGAAAACAATAACGTTTATAATAGCCCCTTAAAAAATAAAATACTTAGGAATAAATCTAACCAGGGATGTAAAAGACCTATACAAAGAAAACTACAAAACACTACTGCAAGAAACCCAAAGGGATCTACATAAATGGAAAAACATACCATGTTCATGGATAGGCAGACTCAACATTTACAAATTTACAAATACCATGCAATCCTGATCCAAATACCAACAACATTCTTTAAAGACGTGGAAAACTAATCATTAACTTTATATGGAAAGGGATAATCCTTAGATAAGTAAAGCAGTATTGAAGAAGAAGAATAAAGTAGGAGTACTCACACTACCTGACCTCAGAACCTACTATACAGCTACGCTAGTCAAAACAGCCTGGTACTGGTACAACAACAGATACACTGACCAGTGGAACAGAATTGAGAACCCAGATGTAAATCCATTCACCTGTGGTCACCTGATCTTCGACAAGGGCCCAAAGTCCATCAAATGTGGAAAAGACAGTCTTTTAAACAAATGGTGCTGGCACAACCAGAGGTTCATCTGCAAAAAAATGAAACAGGACCCATACCTCACACCATTTACAAAAACTAATTCAAAATGGATCAAAGACCTAAATATAAAGCCAAAAACTATAAAGTTCATTGAAGAAAAAATAGGATCAACACTAGAGGCCTTAATACATGGCATTAACAGGATACAAACCATAACCAACAACACACAAACTCCAGAAGATAAGCTAGATAACTGGGATCTAAAAATTAAACATGTATGCTAATCAAACGACTTCACCAAAAGAGTAAAAAGAGAACCCACCGACTGGGAAAAAAATTCGGACACTACAAGTCAGACAAAGTTCTTATCTCTAAAATCTACAAGAAAATCCAACACCTCTACAACAAAAAGACAAATAATCCAATTAAAAAATGGGCAAAGGAAATGAACAGACACTTCACCAAAGAAGACGTTCAAGTGGCCAACAGACACATGAGGAAATGCTCGGATCACTAGCCATTAGAGAAATGAAAATCAAAACCACAATGAGATACCATCTCACCCGGGCATTACTGGCATGAATCAAAAAAACCGGAAATAACAAATGTTGGAGAGGCTGCAGGGAGATCGGAACTCTTATGCCCTGCTGGTGGGAATGCAAAATGATATGGCGCTTCCTTAGAAAGCTAGAAATAGAAATACCATACAATCCAGCAATTCCACTCCTAGGAATATAGCCTAGAGAAATAAGAGCTGTCACACGAATAGACATATGCATACCCATGTTCATTGCAGCATTGTTCACAATAGCAAAAAGATGGAAACAACCTAGATACCCATCAACAGATGAATGGATAAACAAACTAGGGTACATACACCCAATGAAGTATTATGCAACGATAAAGAACAATGATAAATCTGTGAAACATCTTTGAACATGGATGAAACTGGAGGACATTATGCTGAGTGAAATAAGTCAGTCACAAAAGGACAAATATTGTATGAGACCTCTGCTGTAAAAACCCATGAAAAACTTTACACACAAAAAGAAACAATCTTTTTTGGTTACAAGGGATGGTGAGGGGGAATACTAAATAGACAATAGATAAGTGGTAACTTTGGTGAAGAGTGGACAGTACACAATATTGGGGAAGCCAGCACAACTTGTACAAGGGAAGGTCATGGAAACTCCATAGACACATCCAAACTCCCTGAGGGACTGAATTGCTGGGCGGTGGGCTGTGGGGACCATGGTCTCAGGGAACATCTAGCTCAATTGGCATAACACAGTTTGAGTAGCGTATGGGGTCTTAAAAGCCTGTGAGCAGCCATCTAAGGTACTCCACTGGTCTCACCCCTTTGGGAGCAAGGGAGAATGAAGAAAAGATACAAGGGAAAGATTAGTCCAGAAGACTAATGGACAATAACTACCATGGCCTCCACCAGAACCAGACTGAGTCCAGTACAACTAGATGGTGCCCGGCTACCACCTCTGACTGCTCTGACCGGGATCACAACAGAGGGTCCTGGACAGAGCTAGAGAAAAATGTAGAACAAAATGGAGAAACCCCGAGAGTACGGCCCCCAGACACCCTTTTAGCTCAGTAATGAAGTCACTCCTGAGGTTCACCCTTCAGCCAAAGATTAGATAGCCCCATAAAACAAAACGAGACTAAGGGGGCACAACAGTCCAGGTACAAGGACTAGAAGGCAGGAGGGAACAGGAAAGCTGGTAATAGGGAACCCAAGGTTGAAAAGGCACAGTGTTGACATGTTGTGGGGTTGTGAACCATTGTCATAAAACAATATGTGTACTAACTGTTTAATGAGAAACTGTTTGTTCTGTAAACCTTCATCTAAAGTACAAAAAAGAAAGAAGGAAGGCCAGTTACCCCCAGATCTGTTCATCTCCCAGAGGGGGTGGTGTATGAATGAAAAAAGGGCAAAATGTGTCCTGTTCATTACTGTTAGGTCAGAATGTGCTTGGAGAGAATAAGAGAGTATGTAGGGCTGCTAAAGACGGAAAGGAGAGGAGGTGTAGGAAGATGAGGAAGCGGGAAGAGGACCATGCCCTGAGCACAAGCTAACTCTTTCAGCTGGTGTTGATCAAGCACTGAGCTGTGCCAGCCAAGAGCTTCACATATTATTTCATTTAATTCTTACCACAAATGAGATGGCTATCTGCGATTCTAATGTCCTTTTTCCAGATGGGAAAAGAAATCTTCAGACAGGTTAAGTAACTTGCCCAAGGTAAGTGGCAACGTTAGCCAGCCTGGCCGCAGAGCCTATGCTGTGTGACTGCTGAGATCCCATGCTGAACTCCTGCCTGGAAGCCTCTGCCTCTTGTGATTCGGTGCCTCAAGGGAGGGGTGAAGTAGAGCAAAGACTGAGAGGGTCCTAAAGGGGAAGTGGACCTTTAAAGAGGTATCGTCCTAGATCCACTTATTCCTGGCAGAGATGGAGGAGGGAAGCGCCCTGGCTCTCCTAAAATAAACCTCTTCCCCCTGGTCACCAGGCCGTCTGAACCCAGCTTACATCCGTGCCCACATCACTGCTGACTCTGAAGGACTCTTCATGGTGTGTAGGAACCTTCCTTTCCCTCTGGGGGGCTGCCCTCACCTGCCCTCCCCACTGTTCTCGCTTCAGGCCCAGGGGTTGAAATGCTCTCAGCCTCTCTCTGTATCCCTTCAAGCCCGCAGAGACTGAAGACTGTGCCACATTTACCCAAATAAAAAGGAAACTCCTGTCTCTGAATCTTCTTTTTCCCCTCTCCTGACCCCTCCTCTGACGCCATGTTATCAGTTTGTTGGTGATTCTGGGACCCAGGTTGAGCCAGACAGCTGCAAAAGGCAACTCTGGCCACCACCATGTTCTGTGATCCTGTCAAGATTTCTCTACCAGACCCTTAAAATCTCTGGGACAAGCTGTGACAGCTTTCCACTCCCTTCCCACCCCCTTCCTAACCTCCTCCAGATCAATCCTTTCTTGAGCTCTCACTGTAAATACTAAAACTAAAGTGTCCTCTCCACTAGTGCCTGGGGGAGTAGCCTCTTGTCGCTCGGCTTCTTCTGCCCTCTGCCAATAATGCAGCTCTCAGTCGATCCTATTCGTTTCTGTCTTCCTTTGTTCCTTTTAATCTGTCAGTCTGACATCCAGGGGCATTCTATTTACTGCGTCTGTGATACTTGCTACGTTCTCCTCACTGTACACAACCCTGGTGTGCTCTGGACAGGCCTCCTCCACCTTCGCCACATGGCCGGGAACCCCAGTTCTTTCCGTACAATTTCATCTCTTGCCTTTGCTCCCCTGTGAAGCCGAGCCTCTGTAGGCCATGTAATGTGAGAAGGACCTCTTAACCACATTGAGTGGTTATAATGAGTGGCCAGCCTCATGGGAACTCAGATCAGAGGAAGCAAGAAAGCAGAATGTCAGCCCAGATTATCCATGTGGAGCTGACGAAAGAACTGGCTCTTAGTGGGTTCATTAACTGCATGACCTATGCCTGGCCCAGAAGGTGAGAGCTGAGAGGCAAGGGAGGCCAGGATGCTGCCTGCACCACCCTGGCTGCCTTCCTGCCAGAGAGAGGACTCTGCCAAGACATTACAGTAAATGGAAGTAGTCAGAAAAGAGGAAAGCATGGACCCAGCCCCTTAGTCCACCCAACAGCTGCATGCTGGACACTCTGCCAGGCTCTGGGGAAACAGCAGCAAA
The DNA here is from genome assembly GCA_030035585.1 of Dugong dugon. NCBI lineage: Eukaryota > Metazoa > Chordata > Mammalia > Sirenia > Dugongidae > Dugong > Dugong dugon. The sequence continues at coordinate 12,286,898 of CM057472.1, read as the reverse complement.
CGTGACAGCCAAGTTCTCTGCTCTCACAGAACTTACAGCTCATGGCCTTAAGCCACTTCCAGATAATCAAACCCTGAATCATAGCAATTCTAGCTCTCTGCAAATTGGCAAGTTTCCTTATTAGCATAAAAGCCACAAATATCAATAATGAATTTTTATAGAGCACCCATGTAGAACCAGGAAACAGCTATAGAGTGACCTCATTGCTTCCTTTCCTCAGTATAAGTGCTGTGGGGGAAAAAATGTGTTGGTACTGTGTCCTGTCTCTGTGGAAAGCCAAGGGAAATGGGATATATATTATTTACCAGTCCTACACATTGGCTGGAGCCCTGGTGGTGTGGTGGGTATGAGCTCGGCTGTTAACTGAAAGGTCGGCAGTTCGAATCCACCAGCTGTTCCTTGGAAACCCTTTGGGGCAGTTCTACTCTGTCCTATAGAGTTGCTATGAGTCAGAATCTACTCAGTGGCAATGGGTTTGGTTTGGTTTGGTTTGGGTTTGAATGTCAAGCAATCCAGAGTACATATTCTCTAACACAAGGCTGGCAATCTATGCTATTCAAAGATGGAGTATACACCAGCCATCCCGGCCTGGCATCTCACCATTTCTGACATGCTACCTGTCAATACTTTCTAGAACTGCTATCAATAGCCTTTGTCCCCACCCCACTGCCAAAAATAGATGGCACATAACAAAACTACTACCCATTGAAGTCAGCATTTCCCTGCTCAAGCCACATGGGGCTTTGTCCCCATCACACATACATGCACACACTGTGCCTACTGGCATGCCAGAAACATGGCTGAGAACTTCAGCACCCTGCTTTGGAAGGCGGCATTTCCAGGGAAGCCCAGAAGCAGCATCTGAAGCCGGAAGTGTTCCCGCTTTCACTGCTGGTTCCATGGGGAGCATATTTCAAAAAATCATATCACTCCTTACTCTCCCAACCTACATTTCACAAGCTTTAGGGCTGCTTACACCCTTGGCTGCAATCTGTCTAGTTACGAAACTGGATAAAACAAATCATATTGGACAGTGCTTCTCATTAGGGTTTTCTTGTTCTGTGTTTTCTGTTACAGCATTGGCTGGAGTTTACAAAGTCCGTTGTGAAGCAGTTGAGATGTAAGTATTCTCCATGAAAAGACTGAAGCCTCCCACCCGGGGAGGGTGGGTGAAACCTCCCACGCATAATAAGTCTTGGTCTTCACGTGCAGTTTTCCACTGCTCTGGGTATAAATTGGCCCTAAACGTACGAGGATTTTCTTGTGATGGTTCAGAAACCTGTGCATCCCAGAGCAGGAGATCCAGTCACCTTCTGGTGGAGAATCTTCCTGATTGGCACGTCTTTTTCTCTGCAGCCCAGCCTCCATTCGCCATGTGTTTCCGTGTGAAGTTTTACCCTGCAGACCCTGCAGCCCTAAAAGAAGAAATAACCAGGTAAGCCTGAGCACCCCCTCCCAGCCCAAGACCTGTTCAGGAGGACAGGGAAGGGGACTGTGATCTCGTCGAGCTTCTAATTTGGAAGCTCCTCTTAAATAGGCAAGGAATTGTTCCAAAATGCCAGCTTACTTCCTCTGAACTTTATTTCCACGTGTTTTCCTTGCTCACACCCTCAGTGGTTAGAGCAAACTGAGCTTCTTTCCTTCCAGAAACATCTGAGTACTTCATCTCAAACTGGCCACCCTCAAGGGGATCTGGAATAACTAAGTAATCACAACCATTTTTTCTTATACCTATTGTTACGGGCAGAATTGTGTCCCCCTAAAATATGTGTTGTAAATCCTAACCCCTATACCTGTGGTTATAATCCCATTTGGGAATGAGTTTTCATTTTTATGTTAATGAGACAGTATTAGTATAGGATATGTTTTAAGTCCATCTATTTTGAGATATAAAAGAGGTTAAACAAGCAAGTGAGCAAGCAGGTGGGGGAAGATAGATGCCAGACCACATGAAGATCACCAAAGAACAAAGGAACAAAGACCTTCCCCCGGAGCTGACAGAGAGCCTTACCCTAGAGCCAGCACCCTGAATTCAGACTTCTACCCTCCTAAACTGTTTAAGAAAATAAATTTCTGTTTGTTAAGGCCATTTACTTGTGGTATTTCTGTTACAGCAGCACTAGGTAACTAAGACACATATGCTGTGGCCACTGTGGATGTTTTGGAGAAGGTCTGTATTTCTGCTTGTTTTAGATGTTGAGAATTGACTCCAGTGATCCAATGGATGTACTTGGGAAGTGCCAAGGAATGACACTGAAAGTTGACCTGGGAAATACTGGCGATTTTAAATCCAGATGGGAAAACTCCAAAGTGCTGGTGGAATAGGTCCATGATAAACTCTTTATTGTGAGAACCATGTTCTGTGGCAGGCAGACAGCTCCATGGAATGAATCCTGTCTCATCCAGTACCACCTGAGGGTTAGAAAAAAACCTCTGTTCTCACATCCATCCTACAAGAGGGTCAAATGAATAGAAGCTTCAAAGAATTTTATATATCTGAGCCACATTCACCCTGAAAGTCTTGCCTGACAAGTTTGGGAGCTCTCTATAGCAAAGGTCCCTAGTTTTTATATGTTGTTATTGTTAGGTGCCATCGAGTTGGTTCCAACACATAGCGACCTTATGTTCAACAGAACGAAACACTGTCTGGTCCTGCACCATCCTCACAATTGTTGCTATGTTTGAGTCCATTGTTGTACCCACTGTGTCAATCCATCTCCTCAAGGGTCCTCCTCTTTTTCATTGACCCTCCACTTCACCAAGCAGGATGTCCTTCTCCAGGGACTGGTCTCTCCTGATAACATGCCCAAAGTACATAAGACAAAATCTTACCATCCTTGCTTCTAAGGAGCATTCTGGCTGTACTTCTTCCAAGACAGATTTGTACATTCTTCTGGCAGTCCATGGTATATTCAGTATTCTTTGCCAACACCATAGTTCAAATGCATCAATTCTTCTTTGGTCTTCCTTATTCATTGTCCAGGTTTCATGTGCATATGAGGCAATTGAAAATACTATGGCTTGGGTCAGGCGCACATTAGTCCTCAAGGTGACACATTTGCTTTTTAACACTTTAAATAGGTCTTTTGCTGAAGATTTGCCCAGTGCAATATGTTGTGTGATTTCTTGACTGCTGCTTCTATGGGCATCGATTGTGGATCTAAGTAAAATGAAATCCTTGACAATGTCAGTCTTTTCTCCGTTTATCATGATGTTGCTTATTGGTCCAGTTGTGAGGATTTTTGTTTTCTTTATGTTAAGATACAATCCCTACTGAAGGCGGTAGTCTTTGATCTTCATCAGTAAGTGCTTCAAGTCCTCTTCATTTTCAGCAAGCAAGGTTGTGTCATCTGCATATCGCAGGTTGTTAGTGAGTCTTCTTCCAATCCTGTTGCCCCATTCTTCTTCATATAGTCCAGCTTCTCAGATTATTTTCTTAGCATACAGACTGAATAAGTATGGTGAAAGGATACAACCCTGACGCACATCTTTCCTGACTTTAAACCACACAGTATCCCCTTGTTCTGTTCAAACAGTTGCCTCTTGATCCATGTACAGATTCCTCATGAGCACAATTAAGTGTTCTGGAATTCCCATTCTTCACAATGTAATCCATAATTTGTTATTATCCACACAGTCAAATACCTTTGCATAGTCAATAAAACACAGGTAAACATCTTTCTGGTATTCTCTACTTTCAGCCAAGATCCATCTGACATCGGCAATGATATCCCTTGTTCCATGTCCTCTTCTGAATCCAGCTTGAACTTCTGGCAGTTCCCTGTTGATGTACTGCTGCAACCATTTTTGAATTATCTTCAGCATAATTTTACCTGCATATGGTATTAATGACTTTGTTCGATAATTTCCACATTGTGTTGGAACACCTTTCTTTGGAATAGGCATAAATACGGATCTCTTCTAGTTTGTTCGCCAGGTAGCTGTCTTCCAGATTTTTTGGCATAGACAAGTGAGCGCTTCCAGTGTTGCATCCTTTTGTTGAAACATTCAGTTAGTATTCTGTCAATTCCTGGAGCCTTGTTTTTCACCAATGCCTTCAGTGAAGCTTGGACTTCTTCCTTCAGTACTCTCCGTTCTTGATCATATGCTACCTCCTGAAATGGCTAAATGTCAACCAATTCTTTTTGGTACAGTGACTCTTCCATCTTCTTTTGGTGCTTCCTGCATCGTTCAATTTTTTGCCCATAGAATCCTTCAATATTGCAACTCGAGGCTTGAATTTTTTCTTCAGTTCTTTTGGCTTGAGAAATGCCAAGCGTGTTCTTCCCTTTTGGTTTTCTAACTCAAGGTCTTTTCACATTTCATTGTAATACTTTACTTTGTCTTCTTGAGTCACTCTTAGACATCTTCTGTTCAGCTCTTTTACTTCATCATTTCTTCCTTTCATTTTAGTTACTCTACATTCAAGAGCAAGTTTCAAAGTCTCTTCTGACATCCATTTTGGTCTTTCTTTTTTTTTTCTTTCATGTCTTTTTAATGACCTTTTGCTCTCACGTATGATATCCTTGATGTCATTCCACAACTCATTTGGTCTTCAGTCATTAGTGTTCATGTGTCAAACCTATTCTTCAGATGGTCTCTAAATTCAGGTGGGATATACTCAGGATCGTACTTTCGCTCTCATGAACTTGTTTTAATTTTCTTCAGCTTCAGCTTGAACTTGCACATAAGCAATTGATGGTCTGTTCTGCAGTCAGCCCCTGGCCTTGTTCTGACTGATGATATTGAGCTTCTCCATTGTCTCTTTCCAATTTGATTTGATTCCTGTGTAGTCGATTTGATTCCTGTGTATTCCATCTGGCGATCCCCAACATTTTTTCTATCACCAAGGCCATATTTTCCAACTACCTATCCTTCTTTGTTTCTAACTTTTGCATTCCATTCACCAGTAATTATCAATGTGTCTTTTTACATTGGAAAGACCTAATTTTGACATGGAATCCCTCGGTGGTAGAAACAGTTAATGTGCTCAGCTGCTAACTGAAAGGTTGGAGGTTTGAGTCCACCCAGAAGCACTGTGGAAGGAAGACCTGGCAATTTGCTTCTGAAAAATCAGCCATAGAAAAGCCTATGGAGCACAGTTCAACTCTGACACACATGGGGTCCCCATGAGACAGAGTCGACTCAGTAGCAACTGATGTTTTTTAATTTTGACAAAACCAAAATCTTGATATTACCTTGTAGATGGCAGGGCCATGGGCGAAGAGATGATGCCAAGGAATCCCAGAGCTGAGAAGGACACAGCACTGCCAGCTGTAATCCTCTCCCTAGAACCTTGGCGATGGCTAGCCAGTCATTGCTGGTCATACAGACTATTTGTCTTATAAGGTTTGAATATCTACTTCTAGATCCTAAACTGCTTAGGAAAACCCTCAAAGGAAGGAAAGAGAGGGAGGGAAAAAGAAAGTACAAAAGAATATGGAATTATTTTCATTTCCTGTTCTGAAGAGCATGCCACTAACTTTATACCAGGCCAAAGGGGCAAGAGTTTCTCTAAGAAGGAAAAGGAGGAAATGGGAAAGGAAGAGGTCAAGAAACAGGAATAAGTAGAGTGCAAAGGGAGCAAAGCAGTGAAACGGGGAAAATGGCTTCTTCTTGTGGGCCCAGTGGGGGTTGAGAGGAATCTTCTTTGGCTGGAGTTGGAAGGATCGGGAAGCTGTTTCCTCCAGCTGCATAGAGCAGTGTGCACCCACCTGCTTTGAAGCCCTGAGGCAGTAAGGTGTGTGGTTAGGGCTGAACCTCATGCTCCTTGTTAGGCATAGAAACTGCAGGCTCTGCTTACTAAGCTAGAAGTGGATGTGGCTCCCATTTTGTTTTTGAAAACCAAGCCCATTCATGTTAATGAGGGACCCTGTAGCTTTAAGCTACACTGTGTTACAGAACAGAGAAGAGTTTAGGCAAAGCACTAGCCTGCCCTGCTCACCACCTCCAGCGTATTTGCATTAGCTCTGAGCTTCTCTCTCTGTTGAAAGAGGTTCCAGTGCCAGGGCAGACCCAGGAGTTCACGCTGCTGTCCACCCAACAGGGCAAACTTAACACGTATTTGTTGAGAGCCTAGCACCTCGATTCTGACACCCTCCACCAAGATTGCCTGGTCTCCACCTCACTGGACCAACACTGAGAATGGAAGTGGTTGGTCTAACACAACCCAGCGAGCTGCCAGTGACAGTGCCAAGAACACGGTTTTCTGATTTGTTTGAAGGCAAAAACATATGGTTGTCTTGGCCCTGAGGAGGAGCCCTTAACAATCCAATATTCTAAATTAATGTCACTACATAATACTAATGTACAAACCCTCTTACCCAAGAAGCAGCATTGACTCAAATCCTACTGCTGTCACTTCTTGGTTGTGTGACCTTGGACAAGATATTTAACCTCTCTGACCTTCAGTTTCCTTGATTATAAAATGAGGATAATAGTGTCTACCTGATGGAATTGTTGGGAGAATTAACCACTATACTAGGGTCCTACATGTCTTAATGGGAGTCCCTGGGTGGTAGAAACAGTTAACCCACTTAGCTGCCAACAAGAAGGTTAGTGGTTCCAGTCTACCCAGAGGTGCCTTGAAAGAAAGGCCTGTTGATCTGCCTCTGAAAAATCAGCCATTGAAAACCCCATGATGCACAGTTCTACTCTGACACACATGGGGTCTCCATGAATTGGAATCGACTCTTTGGCAAATGAACTGGACTGCACATGTCTTAATACACCTCCAGTGAGCCTTGCACTGAGCAAAGGCACTGTATGTGTTTGCTGGCAGACCAGTTACATGGCCCATAAACCCCAAGGCTCTGCAGAGGGCACAGGTGTGGTTAGCACAGGCTTTTCTCCCTTGCTTATGTGGAAAGGCACTTCTAATAATCCCCACTCCTCCTGTGTCCTCTTTCCCCACCCCCAAGAATCCTACAGGTTAAGCCGCTAACTTTTGAGGACTGGGAGAGAAAGCCATCCCAGGTACCATCTAAGTCCCGTTAAGCACAGTGTTAGAAACATGGCTAGGACTTTCACCAACCAGCAAAGTTCAGAGACACTGACAAGCATATGAGCTCCTCTCCGTCTGCATGCATTTGTGCTAACCATCCTGAGCTGTGTTCCCCTTGCTCTCCACCTCACAAGCCTTCCTTCTCTGGAATGCAATTTCTGAGCTGGGAATTCTCAGGAATGTAGACCACCGAGTGCCTTGGGCCTGATTTGGAGTCTTTGTATCTCCCCTTCCCAGGGGCATTCTGCTGAGATCACGAGATTAGCTGCATTTTTCTCCTCACTCCAATCCCTACCTGTTTTAAGAGAGTGGGTACCTGCCTCAGCCTTACTGGATACCCATAATTCATCTCTGACTTAGAGCCCTCCACACCTCCTTGCTGCCACGCTAATGTAGCTGTCAGTGTGTTTTTTTCCTGGCAATATTGGTCCTACATTTTGCTGCCATCTCAGCCATTCCCATAAAACCAGGCTGAGAGGAGGGGATGAAGAAGTAGGGAGTGAAGAACTATGCTTCAATTTATCTCTTGAGCTCTCCTCGGATGATAAATTTAGTTGCCAAATCCTGATTAATCTCTTTTGTCATTTTTTAAAGTAATAAATAGATTTTCTTGTCTGGGCTAGAGACGAGGCACAGAAAATGGGGATTAGGCACTAGATTTAGCTTTTAACAGGAACCGCAGGTGTAGGAACTATTTGGAAAGATCAAGTAATACAAGGAAACTAAATGCAAATGGAGTCCTCCCTTCCAAAGAAGCAAAATTTGTCTGACACAGCAGGTGCTCAAAAAATGTTACTAGAGTGATAGAATGAATGAATATATATATATGCATGAATGAATGGAGCTGTTAAGTCATTCATTCAGGGAACATCGGTGGAGCCTAGTGTAAAGATTAAAAGCTTAGACTAAGATGGATTGGCAAACTTTTTCTATAAAGGGCCAGATGGCAAGTATTTTCAGCTTCATGGGCTATATGGTCTCTGTTGCAAATACTCAGTTCTGCCATTGTAGTGTGAAAGTAGCCATAGATGATATGTAAATAAATGAGAATGGCTGTGTTCCAATAGAACATTATTTTATTTTATTGGAAACTATGGCAGCAAATCCCAGATCATTCTTATTTGGTTCCAATTAGAATTTCTCTTTGATGACAAAGAGTTCTCTTGACTTTGTTTAGGACGCTTCTCTCTCTTAACTGGATGCCTAACTGAATTATCATGGGTAGAAAAGTGTCAGGCCTGGAGTCAAGAGTCCTTGATTCTGATCACTGTGTCACCTCAGGCAAGTCACTCTACGTCTCTGGACTTGTGTTTCCTCAGCTATGAAGTGAGGGAATTGGGCTCTATGACTCCAAACACTCTCTCTGTTCTGAGGTGCTGAGGTTGGGTAACTCAGGTAGCCTGTTCATCATCAGGAACCAGCTGGGCTGGGTGGCCTCAGTAGGCAGCACGTAGTGGCCCTGGTGGCAGTGCCTTGGGCAACAAGATAGTCTTCCTTCGGCCTACGTGTGGCAGGGGAAAACATGCCAAGTTCTCTTGGAGATAGGTCTAAGGGTGCTATGAGTCATGTGGGATACTTTCCATGACCATCAACACTGAGCCATTGGTTTCTTCCTTAAATGAACAAAGCAAGAAGCATGATGGAAGCTGCTGTGGCAGAAAAAAAGAGGGAGGAAGCCTAGTACAGCTTTCTTCCATGGAGCTGTCAGTTGATTCTTTCATGAGCTCATCTCTTCTTGTCCTCTGAAGACTGTGGTTTATTTCTTTAGGATTTTGACTTGCCCCTCACCCCCCACCCCCACTCCAATTTTTATGGCATTGCCAGAGGCTGCTTCTGGGCCACCAGAAGTCCGGAGGAACTCCACCCAGCAGTGGACAGCCTTGTTTCCAACCTAGTTCACCTGAGGCACCTGCCATGTGCCCATCAATCACGATGCCTAGTCACGACAGTGGTTCTTAGTGCAAGGAGGAGCAGGTACCCTTTAGGAGGATGGGAAAGAAGCCTTTCAGATTTCAGGGGCATCCCCTAAAACTCCTGACATGCGCCCCAGGGTGACAGTCCTGTCAACATCACGTTGAGAATCACTGCCGAGAGCTTTGGCATCCGATTGAAGTAACTCCTCTAGCCCAGTGGATATTGCCCCTGAATCTCGGACACAGGCAAGGAGAGAGGTGTGGAGGAGTGATGCATGGACACAGGCCCAGGAAGTGATCAGTGAGTAAGGGGCAAAATGTTTGCATCCACACGCGGCCAAAGCCTAGGGAAGGTGGGAGTGGAACAGTGAGAGGCAGAGAAGTTCTCTCTCTCTCTCTCCCACACACCGTGTGGCATTTCACTGTGGGAAGCAGAGTGAAGACAACCTTGATTTGGTAGATCCATCTTAATTATTCACTCTGCATGATGCCTTTCTCCTTCCATTTTTCTTGGCAAACAATGGAGCAGAATGAGGGGAGGAGAGGAGGAAAATGGTTATTAAATTCCAGACTACAGTACTCACCTTCGCTTTGGTGTGAGGAGGGCAGTCCACCCTGATGTGGTTAGAAGAATGTTCTCCAATTTTCTTAGGACAGTCCTTCTTAAACTTTAATATTTATACAGATAACCTGGGTTTGTCGTTAAAAGGCAGATTACAGTTCAGTAGATCTAGGATTGGCCTAATACTCTGTATTTCCAACAAGCTCCCAGGTGATGCTGATGCTCCTGATATGTGGCCGTGCTTTGAGTAGCAAGGCCTTGAGAAGGTTGATTGCACCTTCATTTCTGATACTAATTACTTGAATCAACAAGCCCAAGGCTCTCAAGTTCTCCTGCTCATCCCCTGCCCCACCCCCTTTTAGAAGTTACACCGTCAATGGTCTTCCTTCTCTTAGGCATTTTCACATGATCAGGTGGGTATGGAATCTCCTGTTTTATTCTTCCACCTGAAAACAGAAGCAGTGGAAACCACAATTTGTTCAGGGAGGCTCCAATTTCTTTTTGGTTCAGACTGACGTATTTAAGGGACTTTTACTACATTTCCATTACTCTCCTAAGGAGACTGTAGTTATCTATGGCTGCATAACAAATTACCCCAAAACTTAACTTAAAATAGCAAACACTTACTATCTTGCTATTCCCGTGTGTTAGGAATTTAGAAGCAGCTTAGCTGGGTGTTTCTGGCTTAGGATTTCTTACGAGGCTGTAGTCAAGAGGTTAGCCAGGACTACAGTCATCTGAAGGCTTGACTGGGGCTGGAGGAACCACTTCAAGCCATTCACATGACTCTTGGCAGAATGCCTCAGTTTCTTGCTTGCTGTTGGCAAAAAACCTCCATTCCTTGCTACACGGACCTCTTTATAGGGCTTCTAGAGTGTCTTCACAGAGTGAGCAATTTAAGAGAGAAAACAATGAGGAAGTTGCAATGCCCTTATAACCTAGTCTTAAAAGTCAGACACTATCTCCCCTGCCTTATTTTGTTAGAAGCAAGCCACTAAGTCCAACTCGCACTCAAAAAGAGGAAATTAAGCTCTACCTTTTGAAATTAGGAGTATTAAAGAATTTGTATGTGTATTTTTTAAATCACCACAGATTCTGCTTGGCCAAGGAGCCAGTGTGGTAGCTGACCCACTCAAGGGTTTGATACTCCTGGCTTTTGCTCTTCTTAGGGCACTGGTGAGGTCATGAACACCAGAAGTCCTACTCCTTGTAAAGACATTTCAAAATGGAAAATCAGCAATTCTATTCCACTGCACAGTGGTTAAAGCACTCAGCTGCTAACTGAAAGGTCAGCAGTTCGAACCCACCAGCCCCTCCACAGGAGAAACATGTGGCAGTCTGCTTCTGTAAAGATTATAACCTTGGAAACTCTATTGGGCAGTTCTACTCTGTCCTACAGTGTTGCTATGAGCTGGAATCTACTCGACAGCAACGGATTTTGTTTGGTTTTGGGTGAAACTAGGAAGCACTTAAAGTGCAAGAAGGGCAGTATATTGTTGTTGCTGTTAGTTGCTGTCAAGTTGGCTTCAACTCATGGTGACCTCATGTACAACAGAATGAAATGCTGCCCAGTCCTGCTCTGGCTTCACAATTGTTGGTATGCTTGAATCCCTTGTTGCAGCCACTGTGTATTTCCAGTGCCTTCCAACCTAGGGGCTTATCTTCCAGGACTATGTAGGACAATGTTCTGTTGTGATCCATAGGGTTTTCACTGGCTAACTTTCGGAAGTATATCGCCAGGCCCTTCTTCCTAGACTGTCTTAGTCTAGAAGCTCCACTGAAGCTTGTCCATCATGGTGACCCTGCTGGTATTTGAAATACCGCTCACATGGCGTCTACCACATAGTGATTCCATAGCATAGTGATTAAGAACCAAGCTCAAAAGTCTAACAATCCTGAATTTGAATCTTGGCTCTGCCACTTACTAGTTGTATGTCCATGAGAAAATCACTTAAACCTCAGTTTCTTACTCTGTAAAAGTGGGGGTATTAATAGTACCTATCTCAAAGCGTCCTCAGCTGCCAACCAAAAGGTCGGCGGTTTGAACCCACCAGTGGCTTCTCGGGACAAATATGTGGCAGTCTGCTTCCATAAAGATTTACAGCCTTGGAAACCCTACTGGGCAGTTCTATTCTGTCATATAGGGTTACTATGAGTCAGAATTGACTAGACAGCAGTGGGTTTTAAGGATCTCAAAATGGCATGTGAGAATTAAAGAAGATATTACATGTAAAGTACCTAAAACCTGGACTGGCAGATAGTAAGTGTTCAATACATATCAGCTACTCTTAGCTATTGATAGCCTGCTTCCATCCGAGATGAAAGCTTTCTATATTTGAAGAGATGGCCACAGGTTTCTGCTTCATGTTTGTGTTTCCTTACCAGTGCCTCTTCCTACACCTTATTCAAATTCTGAGAGGTTTGGTTGACCTCTGCCAAATAGTTGAAGGCTGTTTCTCCATATGGACTGATTCTCATGGCAAACTGAGGCTGAACTCTTCCTTGGGTTAGTTCCTTCACCCACCGTTCCACTTCTTATGAAGGCATAAGTCCACGGTGGAGAGAGAGCCCAGGTTGCCCCTCTCTGATGGCACAGTTTTTGTCTGTGGCACTGGATTGGCAGGGACTGGCTCCTTTCAGAGCCCAGAGCTGAGGGACAGTGCCTTTAGCAGGAAATGCCATTTCTGTTCTGAGCTACAGAAGGAAACTGACAGCTTGTTTTGAATTGAACCTCAAATCAGTTCAGGGCAAAGCACATGAGAGAGTCTTCAGGGAAATGGAAAACGTGTTTGTTCTAGGATATGTTTTGAGATTTTTTTTTTTTAATGTAGTAAAAGTGTCCTGACAAAGATTTTGATAGACCTATGTTACATATTTATGTCTTTAAAGCAGTCAAAGAAACCCTTTATAGTTCATTCTGTTTTCTCTCCAGGTATTTGGTCTTCCTACAGATCAAAAGGGATCTCTACCATGGCCGCCTCCTCTGTAAAACATCAGATGCTGCCTTGTTAGCAGCCTATATCCTTCAAGGTAATGGTTTTTGACAGTATACATTTGCTTTTCATGCTAAGTGTTAATTACATTATTTCGGTTACCACAGATGACTACTTCTTGGATATAGGCAGTCTCTAACCCAAACCAAAGTCCAAGCTAGAAGATTTTGCCCAGACTCCCTAGAGCCAGAAAGCACTCAATCCTAAACTGTACTTAAGGTCTTATACCAGTCTGTTTGGGGGATTTGCCCTGCGCCCTTAGTTGGTAAGGTTATTGAGACTCTGGAGAGTTAACTGAATCAATTATTTCCTACCCTCTCATGCAGATCTCCAAGATGTGAAGCACCTGGTGTCTATTTCAGAGACCTTTTAGTGCAGAGCACTCAAAGTTGAAAATATTTCCAAGTAACAAGCTCATTTTCTGACATGCTAATAACTAAGAGTTGGGGCTGTACCCAGCTGATGCCCAGACTGGCTTCTTTGCAAAACAGTGGGAGAAACTTGATACACAGTCTTCACATGTGGTGTCTCCCCTTTCCTGAAGTACAGGGGCATTTAAATGCCACCTCCTAGATTTTTCTTAGTGCCTAGACCTGAAACTGTCATTACCACTGGGTCATTTTGGGCCATAGTACTAAAATTGTGACGTTTCCATCAAAGAATCTAGACTTGTTGGAAACCTGTGAACTCCCAGAAACTGTTTTGTAAAGAGAGACTAGAAAGTTTTAGCCAATAAGAAACTAATGTCCCTCTGGCAAGAGAAATATCACAGCCATGTTAAGAAATATAAGGGCCAGTCCATTGCAACCTTGACTTCTGAGACCTCTCTTTTAAAAACCCCCTAAATGAGAAGTGTCTAGAAGGAGCTTGCTAACTATAAGGTATCCAAAGATGCCTCTTACATTTTTAAAAGAGAAAGCCTAACCCAATCTAAGTAAAATTTTAAACTCTACTCTTTTCTTCCCGGTTTACCTTGACAATCGCATTGAAATTTTCCATTTTATTTTTCCTTTAAAGAAGTGCTTGATGTTAAGCATGGATGTTTTCCACTTGGGACTTTCTAAATAAAATCATAATAAATGACTCCATGGCTTAGGGTCACCCTGGACTTCAGGCTCAGGGAAGTCTTTTGTCTCTTCCTAAATGATAGAAATTCCCAAGTGATCTGAAAGACACTGTATTTGCGGTGAAAGAGCACAGCCACAGGTACAACATTCAGCCGTGAGAGAAGGGCAGGTTTCTTAGGGTTTACTCCTTCCTGAAGACTCCTCATCTGAACTGTTGTGGCTCTCACAGGGAAGGAAAGAGGGCAACCACAAAGCAGCTGGCACCTTCTCCTTCCTCGTATACCCACCACGCTCCCTCCGAGTGCTGCATGTGGAGAATGCTGGATTCTGACCCAGAATGCACTGTGGAGAGGACTGTGGGTCAGCAGCTTTGGGGAGAGCTGAGTGGGACTCTCTTTGTGAATGGCCGGAGGAGAAAGCCACACCAGGCAGAGAATTGAGAAGTCAGCCTTAGAACTCAGTGCTCCTGAACTCTGGGACACTTAACTGGTTACAGCCAGTCTTCTTCCTCTGCAGTTCTCTCAAAGCTGGTACCTGTCAGCCTTCACTGAATGTTTATTCGGATTTAGTCATTTGATTTGAGTTTGGATCATGGCTCGTTCATCAATCTGCTGCTAAATCCTCAAAAACAAGATTAAGACTTCTGATCTGGCTCAGGCCCAAGAGGTTCTGTCTTCCTGATGGAACTCACAGTGACCTGTGTTGTCATGAAGAGCCGTGCTCCTGGGCCCTCTTCTCGTGGCTGAAGGGATGAGGACTGTCACAGGCTTCTGCTCTTTTACTGCAAATTTATTTGCGGTGATCTCAGAAAACAGGGTCAACACTACCATCTTTTGTTTAAACCCAGGGTGCACGTCTAAGGGGAAAACAAAGGTGGGCATGTACCTGAGGGGTCTGCCCTCCTGCCCTCTGCCCTGTGCCCGCTCCCAACCCATAGCCGGGCTCCGGATCCACTGCTCTTTGTAAATCTGATTCATGCTGGGCTTTTGCTCTGTGTGTTAAATCTTTTGGTTGCTTTGCCAGTAATGATTTACCTGTCTCCACAATTATTTTCCTCTGTCTTCCTTTTTAAAGCGGAGATTGGGGATTATGATCCAGGGAAACACCCTGAAGGCTACAGCTCCAAGTTCCAGTTTTTCCCTAAACATTCAGAGAAGCTGGAAAGGAAAATCGCTGAGATCCACAAGATGGAGCTGAGGTGTGTGACACTTGGTTCAGGCCCAGGACACAATGGCTGTCCCACAGCGTGAGCATGCAAGCTCTGTGCTGTGTATTTTGCTCACGTAGACTGTTTAACGACACAGAGTGATGCTCCCAGCCTTCCTAACTCTGGGATGTACCATTTTCAGAGATCCACTGACAGCACAGCCCCAAGCCCTGTGGGCTCACTGTCCAAGAAGACTGGTCTCGCCTTAGGCTTAAAGGCAAGAGAGAAGCTGATGGTAGGGAAAACAGAGAGAGGCTGGCCTTTGAAAGCTCTTAGCCTCACTAAGACAAATGAAGAGACAGGGAAGAAAAAGCATGAAATGGGGGAAAGGAAAACATATAAGAAACAGCAGAAAAGAAAAAAGATAAAAGCAGAGAGGAGAAGCTGAGTGGGGATGTGAAAAGGGGGCACGCCTCACCTGTCTGTGACAGTGTGACAGGTAGCTCCTGGGTCAGTGATGGAATGGCACAGGGCTGGCCCTCATTCTAAAGCGCTATGGATGCCCTGAGTCTCCCTGGGTGGTGCAGTTAACACACTTACACTTAGCTGCTAACCAAAAGGCTGGAGGTTCGAGTCCACTCAGAGGCACCTCAGATCTACTTCCAAAAAATCAGCCATTGGAAACCCTATGGTGCACAGCTCTAGTCTGAGACACATGGGGTCACCATGAGTAAGAATCGGCTTGACGGCAACTGGTTGTTTTATTATTATTATTATATATTTTATTTATTTTGTTGTTGTTGAGAATATACACAGCAAATTATACACCAATTCTACATTTAATGACATTGATTACATTCGAGTTGTGTAACCCCCTTTTCTGAGTTGTTCCTCCTCCATTAACAAATTCACTAAGGTTCCTATCTAATCTTCCGAGTTGCAGTTGTCAATTTGTTTCCATATAGATAGTTCTTAAAAGAGCATAATGCTCAAGGCAGACATTTTTTACTAGTTAAGCTAAACTATTGTTTGGTTTTAAGACTTCAGGGGATAGTTTTGATTTAAAGTCTAAAGATTATCTCAGGGCAATAGTGTCAAGGGTTCATCCAACCTTCATGGCTCCAAGAAGTCTGGAGTTCATGAAAATGTTAAATTCTGTTCTTCATTTTCCCCATTTTGATCAGGATCCTTCTATGGACTCTTTGATCAAAATATTCAGTAATAGTAGCCAGGCACCATCCAGTTCTTCTGGTCTCGTGGCAAAGGAGGCAGTTGTTCATGAAGGCAGTTAGCCACACGTTCCATATCCTCCTTCTATTCCTGACAGTCCTTCTTCCTCTGTTGTTCCAGGTGAATAGAGGCCAACTGTTGTGCCTTGGATGGTCACCTGCAAGCTTTTAAGACCCCAGGCACTATGCATTGAACTAGAAGGTAGAACAGAAGCACTAAAAATGTTATTAAGCCAATTAACTGGGATGTCCCATGAAACCATGACCCTAAACCTCCAAACCAAGAAACCAAATCCCATGAGGTTTTTAGTTGTACATAAGCAGCCTCAGAAGCTACTCTTTTTTTTTTTTTAGATACATCTATCACACAACTTTTGCCAATTCAACTTTTTATAGGCAAGCAACTTATTGACAGCAATTACAATAATCAGCTGTGCAGCCCTACCCTTAATCAACGTATTTCCATCACCATTAACCCCCCTTGCCCTCTCCCTCCTGCCCCTGGTAACCACTAGTAAACTTTGTTCTCTATACATTTGCCTTTTCCTGTCTTTTTATATAAGTGAGGTTATACAATATTTGTCCTTTTGTGATTGACTTATTCCACTCAGCATAATGTCTTCCAGCTCCATCCATATTGTAGCATGTATCAAGACTTCATTTCTCCTACTGGCTGAGTAGTACTCCATTGTATGTATGTACCATATTTTGCTTATCCATTCGTCTGTTGATGGGCATTTAGGTTGTTTCCACCTTTTGGCTATTGTGAATAGTGCTGCAGTCTCTTTCAGTCTCTGCTTTCAGGTCTTTTGGGTATATACCTAGGAGTGGAATTGTTGCATTATATGGTAGTTATATTTTTAGTTCTTTGAGGAACCGCCACATTGTTTTCCACAATGGTTATATACTATTTTGCATTCCCACCAGCAATGGATAAAGGTTCCAATTTCCCCACATCCTTACCAACACTGGTTATTTTGGTTTTTTTAATCTTAGCCATCCTAGTGGGAGTGAAATGGTATCTCATTGTGGTTTTGATTTGCATCGCTCTGATGGCTGATGATGCCAAACATGTTTTCATGTGTGTGGTGGCCATTTGAATGTCCTCTTTGGTGAAATGTCTATACAAGTCCTTTGCCCATTTTATGATTGGGTTATTTGTCTTTTTGTTGTTAAGCTGTTGAAGTTTTATATATATTTTGGTTATTGTGGTTGGTTTTTATGAGTGTCCTGAGAGCGTATTGGTCTGGGGCAGGGTCTTCAGCACTGCATGACTCAACGCCCCCCCACACACACCCCACCTGGAGCCCCTGACCCTGCACAGAGAAGCAGCCTGAGCAGGGAGGCGGGTTTTCCTCCGCTCCTTTGCGCTCACCCACAATATTCTGCGTTCCGTTAAACAGTGTTAATGCATCCTCTTACCCATGTGAAATGGGATTTTCTAGAAAGAAAACAAAACAAATACAAACAAGGTGCCACGAGGGTATTTGAGCCCCACTTCGTGTGGCACGATAAAACATAGATTCCCCAAATTGTTAAACTATGGAGAAAAGAGTTACCTACGATGCAGTGTCTAAAGTAAAATGCAATGCCATCATTTTAATACATTACAATCTGTAAAATCTTTTAAAATATTTATGTAACTACCTTTCTGGAGAAGAACTATGCAAAATACATATATATATATTTCTAACGATAATGCTCAGTTTAAACCAGCTCCTGCCCCGACACCCCCCCCCCCCAAAAAATTTTTTTTTTAAACTTTCACTCAAAGATTTCAGGTTAACCTCTGAGTTAACCAACAAATACATCCCAAAAGCCTCCTTAGCCTCGGTAAACGCCCCTTGCCCATTGTGTGTGGAGGACCGGTTCCCCGCCTTCCCAGAAGGAATGTAGACACCTGTTAAAGGCGGAATCACGGATACTTCCATCCCTCTTGCTGTGCAGGCACCGCCTTTCAAGTGCCGGGCCCCACGGCTCCTCCCAGCACTCTGTTAGGGAAAAGCGACCCCTTGTGGTGATGGTCGGAATAAACACGGAGCTGCGTGGGGTCTCGCTGCTCAGTCACAGGAGAAATGGGGCTCTCCTCGCATTAGAAGGCGCTGCCCCGCGGTCTGTAAGGAATCTGAGAACAGCGAGGGCACTCCCCGAGAAACCTCGTCCAGGGCAGGGAATCCCCAGGAAATGATGCCCACTTTCAGGGCCCTGGAGTTTTGGGCGGGCTTAAGCGGTGAATGGAGCCCACAGGGCCCGCCACCCTCCAGGCAGAGAGCGCCTCTCACCGCTGAGGAAGCGTCCTGGAAGGGCCGGTGCTCCAGCAGTCTCTGATGCCAGGCCCGGCCCGCTGTGTGATAATGCTCACAGGGCAGCCTTCCTGCTTTCTGCATGCATTTTCCAAACACCTTCCCCGTATCTTGGGTACTCTGGTGACTGTAGAAGAAGTGGTATTCACAATAATACCTGCTTACACAGGTATTACTTACACAGGTTCAGCCTCCTCTTCATAATGTCAAAAAATGTGTCTGTGTTTCCTTTCTGCCACTCTACTGTGAGTCCCTTTTCAGGTACAGACTGTGCACTATATATATGTATATATATATATTTTTTTTTTAATTGTGCTTTAGGTGAAAGTTTACAGAGCAAATTAGTTTGTCATTAACCAATTAATACACAAATTGTTTTGTGACATTGGTTGCCAACCCTGCGATGTGTCAACACTCTCCCCTCCTCCACCTCGGGTTTCCTGTTGCCATTTGCCCAGTTTTCCTGTCCCTTCTTGCATTCTCGTCTTTGCTTTTGGGCTGATGTGCCCATTTAGTCTCATCCACATGACTGAACTACGAAGCATGTTTCTCACGTGTGTTATTGTTTGCCCTATAGACCTGTCTAATCTTTAGCTGAAGGGTGAACCTCTGGAGTGACTTCAGTACTGAGTTAAAAGGGTGTCCGGGGGCCATACTCTTGGGGTTTCTCCAGTCTCTTGTCAGACTAGCAAGTCTGGTCTTTTTTATGTGTGTGTGAATTTGAATTTTGTTCTACATTTTTCTCCCACTCTGTCCGGGACCCTCTATTGTGATCAGAGCCGTCAGTGGTGGTAGCCGGGCACCATCTAGTTGTTCTGGGCTCAGTCTGGCGGATGTTGTGGTAGTCGTGCTCCATCAGTCCTTTGGACTAATCTTTCCCTTTTGTCTTTAGTTTTCTTCATTCTCCTTTGCTCCAGCCGGGATGGGACCAGGAGATGCATCTTCGATGTCTGTTCGCAGGCTTTTAAGACCCCAGACACTACTCACCACACTCCGATGTAGAACATTTTCTTTATAAACTATGTTATGCTAATTGAGCTAGATGTCCTCTGAGACCACGGTCCCCAGCCCCCAGCCCAGTAACTCCGTCCCTCAGAAAGTTTGGATGTGTCTGTGAAGCTTCTATGACTTTGCATTGTCAAGTTGTGCTGACTTCCCCAGAATCGTGTACTGTCTTACCCTTCACCAAAGTTACCACTTATCTACTATCTAGTTAGTGTTTTTCCCTCCCCTCCCCTTTCCTCCCTCATAATCATCAAAAATTGTTTCTTTCTGTGTGTAAACCTTTTCTTGAGTTTTTATAATAGTGGTCTCATACAGTATTTGCCCTTTTGTGACTGACTTATTTCACTCAGCATAATGCCCTCCAGATTTGTCCATGTTGTGAGGTTGTTTCCCAGATTCATCATTGTTCTTTCTCGTTGCATAGTATTCCATTGTGTGTATGTACCATAGTTTGTTTATCCATTCACCTGTTGATGGGCACTTAGGTTGTTTCCGTCTTTTTGCTAGTGTGAATAATGGCTGCAATGAACATGGGTGTGCATATGTCTATTTGTGTGATGGCTCTTATTTCTCTAGGATATATTCCTACAAGTGGGATTCCTGGATCATACGGTATTTCTATTTCTAGCTTTTTATGGAAGTACCGTATCATTTTCCATAGTGATTGTACCATTTTGCATTCCCACCAGCAGTGCATAAGAGTTCCAATCTCCCCACAACTTCTCCAACATTTGTTATTTTCTGTTTATTATTATTATTAGTGCCGGTAATGTCGGAGTGAGTATCTCATTATACTTTTGATTTGTATTTCTCTAATGGCTAGCGATCCAGAGCATTTCCTTATGTGTCCATTAGCTGGCTGGATGTGTTCTTTGCTGAAGTGTCCGTTCATATCCTTTGCCCATTTTTTAATTGGATTATTTGTCTTTTTGTTATGGAGGTGTTGGATTTTCCTACAGATTTTAGAGATTAGACCTTTGTCAGCTATGTCATAGCCAAAAAAATTTTCCCAGTCTGTAGGTTCTCTTTTTACTCTTTTGGTGAAGTCTTTTGATGGGCACAAGTATTTTATTTTTAGAAGATCCCAGTTATCTAGCTTATCTTCTGGTGTTTGTGTATAGTTATGGCGTGTATTCTATTTATGCTGTAGCGTTGACCCTATTTTTGATTCCATCATCTTTATAGTTTTTGGTTTTATATTTAGGTCTTTGATCCATTTTGAATTAGTTTTTGTGTACGGTGTGAGGTATGGGTCTTGTTTCATTTTTTTATGATGGACATCCAGTTTTGCCAGCACCATTTGTTAAAAAGACTGTCTTTTCCCCAGTTAATGGACTTTGGTCCTTTGTCAAAAATCAGCTGACCACAGGTGGGTGGATTTACATCTGGGTTCTCAGTTCTGTTCCATTGGTCAGTGTGTCTGTCGTTGTACCAGTACCAGGCTGTTTTAACTACCATCATTGTATAGTAGGTTCTGAGGTCAGGTAGTGTGAAGCCTCCTACTTTGTTCTTCTTCTTCAATAGTGCTTTACTTATCTGGGGCTTCTTTCCTTTCCATATAAAGTTAATGATGAGTTTTTCCATTGCGTTGTTGTTTTGTTGTTAGGTGCCGTCAAGTCTGTTTCAAATCATAGCCACCCTATGCACAACAGAAAGAAACACTGCCTGGTCCTGCACCATCCTCACAATTGTTGCTGTGCTTGAGGCCATTGTTGCAACCACTGTGTCAGTCCGTCTCATTGAGGGTCTTCCTCTCTTTCGCTGACCCTGTACTTTACCGAACATGATGTCCTTCTCCAGGGACTGATCCCTCCTGATAACATGTCCAAAGTATGTGAGACAGTCTCACCATCCTTGCTTCTAAGGAGCATTCTGGTTGTACTTCTTCCAAGACAAGATTTATTCATTTTTTTGGCAGTCTATGGTATATTCAGTATTCTTTGCAAACACCACAATTCAAAGGCATCAATTCTTCTTCGGTCTTCCTTATTCATTGTCCAGCTTTTGCATGTATACGAGGCGGTTGAAAACACCATAGCTTGGGTCAGGGGCACCTTAGTCCTGAAGGTGACTTTGTTGCTTTTTAACACTTTAAATAGGTCTTTTGCAGCAGATTTGCCCAATGCAATGTGTGTTTTGATTTCTTGACTGCTGCTTCCATGGGTGTTGATTGTGGATCCAAGTAAAATGAAATCCTTGACAATATCAATCTTTTCTCCGTTTATCATGATGTTGCTTATTGGTCCTTTGTGAGGATTTTTGTTTTCTTTATGTTGAGGTGTAATCCATACTGAAGGTTGTGGTCTTTGATCTTCATCAGTGAGTGCTTCAGTCCTCTTCACTTTCAGCAAGGAAGGTTGTGTCATCTGCATAATGCGGATTGTTAATGAGTCTTCCTCCAATCCTGATGCCCTGTTCTTCTTCATATAGTTCAGCTTCTCAGATTACTGGCTCAGTATACAGATTGAATAAGTATGGTGAAAGGTTACAACCCTGACGCACACCTTTCCTGACTTTAAACCATGCAGTATCCCTTTGTTCTGTTCCAACAACTGCCTCTTGATCCATGTACAGATTCCTCATGAGCACAATTAAATGTTCTGGAATTCCCATTGTCCGCAATGTTATCCATAACTTGTTATGATCCACGCAGTCAAATGCCTTAGCATAGTCAATAAAACACATGTAAACATCTTTTTGGTAGTGTCTGCTTTCAGCCAGGGTCCATCTGACATCAGCAATGATATCCCTGGTTCCATGTCCTCTTCTGAATCCGGCTTGAATTTCTGGCAGTTCTCTGCTGATGCACTGCTGCAGCTGCTTTTGAATGATTTTCAGCGAAATTTTACTTGCCTGTGATATTAATGATATTGTTCGATAATTTCCACATTCAGTTGGAACACCTTTCTTGGGAATAGGCATAAATATGGATCTCTTCCAGTCAGTTGGCCAGGTAGCTGTCTTCCAAATTCCTTGGCATAGACAAGTGAACACTTCCAGTGCTGCATCCAATTGTTGCAACATCTCAATTGGTATTCCATCAATTCCTGGAGCCTTGTTTTTTGCCAGTGACTTCATCCATTTTGTTAAAGAATGCTAATGGTATTTGGATCAGGATTGCATTGTATTTGTAGACTGCTTTGGGTAGAACTGACATTTTCACAATGTTTAGCCAGACTGTGCACTGTATTTTATTTGTATTGTATATTTTATAGCAGGTAGCCCAGAGACTGGCACATAAAGTTGCTAATTGATGGGTGCCACTCCAAAAGGGACTCCAGAAGGGAATCTGGCCTGCTTCTTGCTTGGGTTGGCTTATCTTCCTGCCCTGCCATATTACTTGAGGCAAATGATGATGAGCTTAGAAATCAGCAGTGTTCAGTCCTTCCCACGAGCCATCAGAGCTGTTGTTGACCTCACAGACCGCCAGCTCTCCACACACTGGAAACAGTCCCACATCTGTAGAAGTGCGTGTGCTTCACCAGGGCACTGGACCCATGAGAGAGCTGATGGTGACAGCGCCACTGGTTCCGCTCTGACCTCATCAACACATCTGCTGAAGAGGCAGCCAGGAGAGGAACGATGCTAAAAGCCCCCTCTTCAGACGGCTTAGAGCTGGCGCTGGTTTCTTCTTTTTTCTGCCTGTTTCCTTTTCACAGTCATCATCCTGTGGACAAACAGAGCTAGTGTAAGTCCGAGGAGCTCGTCACTGTCCTCTACACTTCTCCTCACCTTATATTCCCATGTTCCTTTTTGGTAAAGGAAGAGGGTTAGATGGCACCAGCAAGATATACAGACTCCTTCTTTGTATTTCAGTCTAGATGCGATAACGGAAAAGAAAACAGTGGGCTGCAGCCAGCCCGCAGATGTGTTTTGTCTGTACCCATTGTATTTAAAATCATGCAAAAATTAATTTAAAAAAAAAAAAAAAAAACATTGCCATCGAATCCATTCTGACTCCTAGCGACCCTATAGACCCTATAGGACAGAGTAGAATTGACCCATAGTGTTTCCAAGGCTGTAAATCTTTATGGAAGTAGACTGCCACATCTTTCTCCTGCTGAGCAGCTGTGGGTTCGAACCGCCAACCTTTCAGTTAGCAGCTGAGTGCTTAACCACTGCACCACCGGGGCTCTTTAAATCATGCAATACCACATAAAAATCAGTATCTCTGATTTCTCTTTTTAAAAAATCAGAACATCTAGCAATTCTGGGCCCCACATTCCCACCTGACTACAGTCTCAGAGCTGAGGAACAGCCGTCCCCATTAGATGCAGAAGGCACTTTACAGTTTGCCACAGTCCATACTGTCTTACACTCAGCCCAGGTCAGTGATGTAGCCTGCCTCACCCCTGAAGGCATCTGAGTTTTTGATCCCAGACAGGCATCTCTGAAGTTGGTCCTAGAATAACGGGGAATACACTCATGAAAACCTGGGGTATGTGCCACATTTCGAGCACTTCTTTTTTTAATTATTTATTTTTTGTTATTGTTGTTGGGAATATATACAACAAAAACATATGCCAAGTTTCTACATATACATATCAGTGATACTGATTACATTCTCGAATTGTGCAACCATGCTCACCCTCCTTTTCTGAGTTGTTCCTCCCCCATTAACATAAACTCACCAACCCCTAAGGTGCCTATCTAATCTTCTGAGTTGCTGTTGTCAGTTTGACCCCATATAGGTAGACCTTAAAAGAGCATAATCTCAAGGCAGACATTCTTTACTAGTTAAGCTAAACTATTATTTGGTTTTAAGAAGACTTCAGGGGATATTTTTGGTTTAAGGTTTAAAGATTATCTCAGGGCAATAGTTTTGAGGGTTCATCTAGCCTTCCAGAAAGTCTGAAGTTTATGAGAATATGAAATTCAGTTCTGCATTTTCCCCCTTTTGATCAGGATTATTCTATGGAATCTTTGATCAAAATGTTCAATAATGGTAGCTGAGCACCATCCAGTTCTTTTGGTCTCATGGCAAAGGAGGCAGTTGTTCATGAAGGCAACTAGCCACACATTCCATATCCTCCTCCTATTCCTGACTCTCCTTCTTCCTCTGTTGTTCCAGGCAAATAGAGACCAATTGTTCTGCCTTGGATGGCCACTTGTAAGCTTTTAAGTCCCCAGGCAGTACACAATGAACTAGGAATAAACAGAAGCAAGAAACATGTTATTAGGCCAATTAACTGAGATGTTCCATGAAAGCATGACCCTAAACCTCCAAACCTAGGAATCAAATCCTATGAGGTATTTGGTTGTACATAGCCTCAGCAGCTACTCTTTTTTTTTTTCACTGCTGTAAATACGTCTATCACACAACTTTTGCCAATTCAGCTTTTTACAGGTATACGACTTATTGATAGCAATTATATTAATCGGCTGTGCAACCCTACCCTTAATCAGTGTGATTTTTCCATCATTGTAAACCGGAAGTCAGTACTCCATAAGCAGTAACCCTCACTTTTCCCCACTCCCCCACCCCCTGACTACTTCTTAATAGAGAGTTTACCTCAGTGAGACCCGTGGGAACAGGAAGGCCTGACATCTCGTTTTCTTTATTCCAGTGGTCAAACACCAGCAACTTCAGAACTGAACTTTTTAAGGAAAGCGCAGACACTGGAGACATACGGGGTGGATCCCCACCCGTGTAAGGTAAGCTCCCATGGCTAGAGACTGCACTGACCTTGCTCCTCTAGAGGGCAACAGGCAGCAAGGGACCATGTGCCTATGCCCACCCACCCCCTTCACAGGCTAAATGGTTGGCTCTTTCGGTGACAGATGCTAAAGAAAATGTCTAATTCTGAGAACTTCTCTGGATTCCATGCTGTATAATTTTTGTGATGCTACATCAGTGTTGAAGGATCTGACAAAGTCAATCTAAATAACAAATCTGAAACTGGGGCCCCACTTCGGCAGTGGGTAATTTGGTGGAAATGAAGAGAGAAGGAATGGGGAAGGCCCCTGACAGGGAACCATCGGAGGCAGCTCAGCAGACCGCCCACACTTCCCTGACCCATAATCTACTTCCTTTCCAAGAGTGGGTTTTATTGACTGCAGTGGAGTCACATTTAATTCCATTATGAGCCTGTGAGGGCAAGATGGGAACCAGCCGGGGAGGCTCTGCCCAGAGAGAGCCTCTGTAATTACTCACATGTGTGTGACACTGGGGGATGTGTGCAGGCAGCTCCAGTTGCTGCTGACAGCAATGGAGGCCCCTGGTCTCTTTTGGTTCTTTTTGGGGCCTTGTCCCTCCACTTCATCTCCACATCCCTGTTGCTTGAACATTCCTCATCTCTGCCTCAGTTTCTCTACCTTTGTGTCCCTCACTCTTTACCTTACTGGAGAGGCCCCTGTACCACCAAGGAAAAACAGGCTGTCAAACTGATCTGAGGGAGGTAGCATGAGATGGGAGCAGGAGAAGAGCGGCCTGAGGTGAGGGGACACCATAAATTTCAAACAAATGAAAGGAATAGAATAGAAAACAAGGGACGTAGTGACGTGGGAACAGAGTGGTGTCTTCCTTGGTCCTTTGGTGAGGTGATATTGATTTGTTCTTGCCTAGAGTTTAATGCTGGGACTTCGGATATGAACCTCGAGAACATTCTGGTGCTCAGAAAACCTGGTCGGCTTCCCTGCCCCAGTTCCCTATTCACTAGCACAGCGTACTGCCAGATAATCCCTATGTTCTTGGGGAGTCAGCAGTCAGAAAACACATTCATGCCTGTTTTTACCACAGAATTGACACATAGATATTTACAAACGGATTAGCAAAGCTTCTAAATAATGCATAACAGATGTAGTTTAAACCCCTCCAGAAAGTGCTCAGATGCTATCGGCAGGGGACGCACACAGGAATGAAGAGGCTGTGGAGTCAGCTGGCCCTGGGCTCAGTCCTGGCCTCCTAGTCCTGGGGCTGTTGAGGCTTCTCTGAGCTTCACTTTCCTCCTCTGTGTGAAAGCACACAATAGGTACTCAATAATTGTGCTCCCTAAACGGCTGAGTCACCCCAGGGCCTTAAAAGACATAGGTGCCTGAAGATAGATATGTCATCAGAAGGTCACCTCCGGTTTTGACCCCAAACCTGCCAAGTCTCCTTGAGGCCACACACAGCACCCACTTTTCAAACAGATGGGGTCCTGGTCAGGGCTGTCACCTGACAGCACATAGAGGTGGGTGGACAGTGAACCCTAGCATGACAACTGAGTAGAGGTGAGTCGGGATTCTCCGCAGTCGCCCACAGGAGTCTAAGGCTGTAGTGGCAGCCAGCCTGGTGTCCACCCAAACCCACATGCACCCCAGGACTATGTTTCTGAGTTCGGTCATCATCAGACACAGAGAGGCTGAGGAGGCTGCAGGAAGAAACCAGCATTCATACCAGGCACTGTGCGAGGCCCAGTCTCCTATCACTTCATCCCTACAGCAACAATTCCTAAAAGGAGGGAGGAAGAAATGTTTGTGGCATGCCCTCTGTGGAGTCCTTTTGTATTCTTTTCTCGTTTAATTTCACACCAGTCCTAAGAGGTAGATATTTTTCTCCTTGTTGTATAGATGAGAAAACTGAAGTTCAGGGAGGCCACAGTTCACAAGGCCCCAGGCAGTAGAGCAGGAATCTGAACTCAAGTCTCCACATCCCTATGTACCCTCTGTGGAACAGAAGCCCCTAGGAGACTTACTTTGTGGGGAGGGCGGGGGCAGTCATCTCACGGGGTCTCCAGGCCCTGGTTGCCTCTTGCTCACCCAGAGCCATGTCAGGGCCCCGCTACAGACCCTACACATGGCCCTTCAGCTCATCTCTCAGGCTCGGCTCCGGATTTCCTCAGCCCTCCCAAGCAAAGAGAACAGCTCGGGAGCCTTTACTTTTGTCATTAAGTGGAGTCACCAAGCAGTCGCCTTAATGTTGCTACAAGGAGAGCTGAAATAAGCTGGAGCACTTGGTGTAATAAATACTGATTTCTATTAAGAGAGAGGCAATTACTGGGCCCAGGGAATCTGGGGCATGCAGCCCTAGGGAGGACAGAAGAAGAGGAATCGCTTTGATAATTAAATGAGAGCAGAAGAATGCTTCGGCTGGGCTCTCTTCTGGAAGGATTAAGAAGCTGCTGCTCTTCCTGTACACTGTTGGTTTCTCTGCCCAGGATGTCCTTTTCTGGCCAGGCACCAGGCGAGCAGATCCTGCAGACCCTTGGTGGGACAGCCACAGGGCTCCTTTAACCAGCTGGCTTGCAGTAATGCCCAAACCCTGAGCTTACACAAGGCTCTCCATACTCTCTGAGTCTTCCCTCAGCTCCCAACTCCAGGGAGAACCCTGTAAAAATGGCATGGGGGCATCTGACCTCTTCTAACTTCATGATGGGGAAGAATCACCATCAGCTTCAGACCAAGGCTGATTCCTGTGAGGAGGAGGTCAACATACCTCCACCCCCCAACCCTGTTACCAATTCTGACACTAGCTGCCCCTCCCATGGCACTATCTACTTCTCTGCTGGGTTCCATCATTCATTGCAATGGCCACACAGAGCTCACAGGCAATACTCACAGTTACGGGGTTTATGAGGGAAATAACAGGTTACAACTTGGGATCAGGATCAGGAAGCATGCAGGCAAAGTCTCCCTTCTTCAGTGCAGGACAGCTCTCTCAGCTCCTCTCAGACCCCTCAGGACAGGCCTCCTCTCTCAGCCCTTGACCCTTGGCCCCGCCTGGGCCTGGCTTCTGCCCTGCTCTGTCAAGTGTTACAAAGCTCTTTAGCTCTGCTGATAAGTGCCCAGAGGCACCCCACTCCACCAGGAAGCCTCCTGCCCAAAGGCACTCTGTTCTCTCACTCTGTGGGTTGGCACATCCACTGTAGCCACCTTGCTCCAAGGGTTGGGAAGCCCACTGCACCATCTCTTGCCATTTCTCTGCCACTGCTTCTCACCATCTCACACCATCTCTGCTGTTACAGCTCTCTCTCTCCTGGGTCTAGGAGAATCTCAGCACAGGGACCCTGGACCAAAGGACGCGCTCCACTCCTGGCTCTTCTTTCTTGATGATAGTGAGGTCCCCTCCTTTCCACCTCTGGGATGGCTCATGTTAAGCCTAGCAGGATGGCAAAACTGACCAATCCTCTTGTCAGGGTTCCATACATCGTATTTGTATGGTCCCATCCCCACAAAGGTGCCATGCACCTTATTTGCATTATTAGCAAGCTATCCTATCCCCTTGATGGACCACAAGCATCTTATTTGCAGAGTCCCACCCAGTCATTCTGTGGGAGTCACAAGACCATGCATGGCTAAAAGGGCCATATTAAGTAATTCACTGCACCACAAGTCCCCAGCCGACCAAGCCTGCAGCAGCTGGGAGAGGAGACTGTGGCAAACAGCTAGCAACCCCCGTTGCATCTCTTCCCCAGCCCTGACACTTCTCCAACCTCAGAAGCCACGACTTGTTCCATCCAGGTGGCCCTGAAACTGGTTGTTCGGGTTTCCTGCAGGCCTGGACTGTGGCCACACAGTCACTCCCTGGGCCTGACTGATGGGGTTGCCCTCTCAGGGTTCATGGTGTAGTTCAGCCTGTCACACGTACCAAGCCTGGACTCAGTCATGAAGGTACCTCTTATTGCGAGCTTGCAAGTGGTAGGCACTTAACTCACATTCTCTCACTTAATCTTTACCACCACACTGCCAAGAAGATATTCTTGTCCCCATTTTAACATAAGAACCCTGAACCTCTGAGGCACTGACTGACGTGTGCAAAGTCACTGGTAAGGATGGGACTGGACTCTGACCCAGAGTTGTCTGACTCCCAGTGCTGTGCTTGTTCAGTTCTCGCACATGGTCTTCTTTCTGGAGAGATGATCCTTACTTAGGAACAAAGCAGGAGTCACTGCCAGTTCTGATATAGAGAAGACAAAAGGCCTACAAGAATTTAATGTAAGTTCACCAGTGTCTTTATGTCTGTTCCATACGGATCAGGAGAAAATTGATTAAGCAGGCTCTAGGCTGGATCAGCCATAGAAATAAGATTACAGTGTTTATTCCTCTGCCTTTGAAGGAGGAACATCGCTTTCATACTGCAGCCACCTAGCCTCCTCTATAGATACATTCCCCCTCCTGCTTTGACAAGTGGCCCCTGACCTAAGAGAAACCGAATAAGAAGGATAGGTGGTGGCCCCACTGGCTGAGCTGTGGGAAGGTTGTTAGATTTACAGCTGACATGAAGAACTGGACCAAAGCCACTCAAATGGCAAGTTCCTGCCAAGAATCCCATTTCTGAGCCATCATGGGGTGACTCCAAGCCTCTTATAGGGAGTGCCTCCTCATTTCCACACCAGTTTCTTGTGGCCGTGTTTAAGTATATTGAAATTGGATGATTTTCATGATTGATTTATTTTTATTTTTACCTTTTCTTGTCTTTTTATATAAGTGAGGTCATACATTATTTGTCCTTTTGTAATTGACTTATTTTGCTCAGCATAATGTCTTCAAACTCCATCCGTATTGTAGCATGTATCAAGACTTCATTTCTCCTACTGGCTAAGTAGTATTCCATTGTATGTATGTGCCACATTTTGTTTATCTATTCATACATTGATGGACACTTAGGTTGTTTCTACCCTTTGGCTCTTGTGAATAGTGCTGCAGTGAACACTGGTGTGCAAGGCTCTGTTTAAGTCTATGCTTTCAAGTCTTTTGGGTATATACCTAGGAGTGGAATTGTTGGGTCATATGGTAGTTCTATTTTTAGTTTTTTTGAGGAACCACCACACTGTTTTCCGCAACGGCTGTACCATTTTGCATTCCCACCAGCAATGGATAAGTGTTCCTATTTCCGCACATCCTTGCCAGTATTTGTTATTTTCTGGTTTTTTTGTTTGTTTGTTTGTTTGTTTTATCTTAGCCGTCCTAGTGGGAGTGAAATGGTATCTCATTGTGGTTATGACTTGCATCTCTCTGATGGCTAATGAAGATGAGCATCTTTTCACGTGCTTGGTGGCCATTTGAACGTCCTCTTTGGTGAAATGTCTATTCAAGTCCTTTGCTCATTTTACAATTGGGTTATTTGTCTTTTTGTTGTTAAGTTGTCAAGGTTTTATACATATTTTGGTTATTAGATTCTTGTTGGATATATGGTTTCCAAAGATATTCTCCCAATCAGTAGCTTATCTTTTCACTTTTTTTAGTTAAAGTCTTTTGATGAACAAAAGTTTTTGATTTTTATGAGGTCCCATTTATTTATTTTGTCTTTTGCTGTTTGTGCTTTTGTTATTATATTAGAGAATCCATTGTTGAAAGCGAGGCCTGGCAGCATTGCCCCTGCTTCTTCTTCTAAGAATTTTATGGTTTTAGTTTGCACATTTAGGTCCTTATTCCATTTTGAATTTGTTTTTGTGTATGGTGTGAGAAATAGATCCTGTTTCATTTTTCTGCAGGTAGATATCCAATTTTCCCAGCATCACTTATAGGAAGAGACTCTTCTTTCCCCATCTAATGGACTTAACTCCCTTGTTAAAAATCAGTTGACCATAGATGTGTGGGTTTATTTCTAAACTCTCAATTCTATTCCATTGATCTATGTGTCTATTGTTATACCAGTACCAGGCTGTTTTGATTACTGTAGCTGTATAGTATATTTTAAAATCAGGAAGTGTGAGTGCTCCTACTTTGTTCTTCTCTTTCAATGTTGTTTTAGCTATTCGGGACCTCTTGCCAGTTCATATAAAGTTGAGGATTGGCTTTTCTATTTCTGTAAAGAAAGCTGTTGGAATTTTGATCAGGATTGCATTGAATCTATAGATCATTTTGGGTGGTATTGACATCTTAACACTATTAAGTCTTCCAATCCATGAACATGAGACATGTTTCCATTTATTTAAGTCTTCTTGAATCTCTTTTAGCAGTGTTTTATAGTTTTTATTGTATAAGTCCTTCATGTCCCTGGTTAGATTATATTCCTAGGTATTTTATTCTCTTAGATGCCATTGTAAATGGAGTTGTTCCCCTAATTTGTTTCAGAGTTCTCATTGCTGGTGTATAGAAACCCAAATGATTTTTGTTTGTTAACCTTGTACCTTGCAACTTTGATAAATTCCTCTATTAGCTCTAGAAGTTTTCTTGTGGACTGTTTGGGATTTTCTATATATAGGATCATATCATTTGCGAAAAAAGATAATTTTACTTCTTCTTTTCCAATCTGGATACCTTTTATTTCTTTTTCTTGTCTTTTTGCTCTGGCTAGGGCTTCTAATACAATGTTGAAGTGGTGAGAGTGGGCACCCTTATTCCCGATTCCAAGGGGAAAGCTCTCAGTCTTTCTCCATTAAGTATACTGTTGGCTATTGGCTTTTCATTCGTGCCTTGAGTAATATTGAGGAATTTCCCTTCTATTCCAGTCTTCTGTAGGGTTTTCATCAACAAATGGTGTTGGATTTTATCAAATGATCTTTCTGCATCCATAAAAATGATAATGTGGTTTGTTCTATTGATGTAGTATTACGTTGATAGATTTTCTAATGCTAAACCATCCCTGCATTTCTGGAATAAATCCCACTTGGTCATTGTGTATGACTCTTTTAATGTGCTGTTGGATTCTATTCACTAGTATTTTGTTGAGGATTTTTGCATCTATATTCAAAAGAGATATTGGCCCGTAGTTTTCTTTTTTTGTGGTATCTTTGTCCGGTTTGGGTAGCAGGGTGTTTGCTTCATAGAATGAATTAGGGAGTATTCCTTCCCTTCTCTATCTTTTGGAAGAGTTTAAATAGCATTGGTGTCAATTCTTCTCTAAATGTTTGGTAGAATTCCCCATTGAAGACATCTGGTTCAGGACTTGTTTTTGTTGGGTGGTTTTAATCACTGATTCTATCTCTTTACTTGTTATGGGTCTGTTGAGACTTTCTGTTTCCTCTTGAGTCCATTTGAGTAGGTTGTGTGCTTCTAAGAATTTGTCCATTTCATCTAGGTTATCCAGTTTGTTGCCATATGGTTGTTTATAATATTCTGTCATAATTCTCTTTATTTCTATTGGGTCAGTTATAATGTCCCGTTTCATTTTTTATTTTGGTTATTTGCATCTTTTCTTTTCTTTGTCAGTCTAGCTAAAGGTTTGTCAATTTTATTGATCTTTTCCAAGAACCAACTTCTGGTTTTATTGATTCAATTATTTTTCTGTTTTTGATTTTATTTATTTCTGTTCTGATCTTTGTTATTTCCTTTCTTCTGGTAGGTTTAGGCTTAGTTTGCTCTTTTCTTTCTAGTTCCTGGAGTTGTCAAGTTAGAATGATTCATTTAATATTAATGTAAAGTTTTCCAACTGTGAGCACTTTCAGATATGGACATAAGTGTCTGGGAAAGCATGTGGAATTATCTTTCCTAAGGCTTTTCAAGGATAATAGATTCCACCCAGATTGAATCAGTTTAAGTTCTGCCCCAGGGAAGGGACTGAATGACCCCAAGAAGCCTAATAGCCAAGAATGCTGTGGTCCTGACCCTGTCATACCCAGGATGTCCTCTGGGATGACATCAGACAGACATCTACTTCATTTGTATCCAGAGGTGGAATCTGTGGGGACTCGGCAAAGGTGACCCAGGACCCCTACTTTCAAAAACCAGTCAATGCTGTGATTTCCAAAAATCTTTTTCTGGGCAGAGTGATAATCTGAGGGTGAACTTTGATGGTGTTGAATTGATGCAGATTAAGTTTGATGGTGAGTTCCAAGTGAATACTTGAATGGCTCAGTGCAAATCCATCCTCTCTCCAAGAAAAACATTTTTGGCCATTGTTGTGGGTTGAATTGTGTCCCCAAAAAATACGTGTCAACTTGGTTAGGCCATGATTCCCAGTATTGTGTGGTTGTCCTCCATTTTGTGATTTTCCTATGTGTTATAAATCATAATCTCTGCCTGTGGTTAAAGAGGATTAGGGTGGGATATAACACCCTTGCTCAGGTCACATCCCTGATCCAATGTAAAGGGAGTTTCCCTGGGGTGTAGCCTGCACCACCTTTTATCTTACAAGAGATAAAAGCCAAGGGAGGCAACCAGAGAGGTGGGGACCTCATACTACAAAGAAAGCAGTGCTGGGAGCAGAGCGCTTCCTTTGGCCCTGGGGTTCCTGCACAGAGAAGCTCCTAATCCAGGGGAAGATTGATGACAAGGACCTTCCTCTAGAGCCAACAGAGAGAGAAAGCCTTCCCCTGGAGCTGACACCCTGAATTTGGAGTTGTAGTCTACTCGACTGTGAGAAAATAAATTTCTCTTTGTTAAAGCCATCCACTTGTGGTATTTCTGTTATAGCAGCACTAGATGACTAAGACAGCCGTATCCTGGTAATAAGGCATTTGGGTCATGTCTCTAAAATCAGATGGAAGTAGTTTTTTCTCCAGGTACATTTTATTATCCTCATTTTACAGATTAGGAAACTGAGGTTCAGAGAAGTTAAGTAAGTCAAAGAGCAAATAAGAAGCAGAGTTGGGTCCCAAACCAGAACTGAAGCTTTTTCTACAAGCATAAAAATTAAAAGCATTTTTTTTTTTTTTCACTCACAACTGTAGAGGTAAACTAGCATCTTCTGTTATCTGATGTAGAGTGGGGCTGGCAGTAAGGACTATGCAGCTGTCAAGGCCCATGTTTTTACTCCACCTCCCAGATCCATTAAAGCCTGATTTAATCAAGTTGGGAAGGGGACAGGGAGAAAAGATAGACTCCAGCTCGATAAGATGGAAGATCTGACAACAGGTTACTGTTGTCTGTGTCACTTCTCTTCTCATCCTCATTTCCTTCTCTTTTTGTCACATAACTTGTTATTTTGCACACAAATCCCCCGGGAAGGCTCATAATGAGAATGACACGTTAGATAGAACAAAGTGGGAAAGCTCCAGAGAAAGTGTCAGTGTGGCTGCCCATCCGTATTTTCATACCAGTACAAATGTGAGATTTCTCACTGTAGTGCCAAGTCCCCTCTCGCTGGTTGCTGAGCCTCATGTGCCAGAGACAAGGAGCAAACGTTCCAGCTGCCCCTGCCCCTTATGGATGCTTACCTGAGGGAGGCTTGCAACATCCTTCATCTGTGTCTGTTGCATCTGAAGCACGAAAGTTTAGAGAACTTGTTTCTTCATATGCGAGAGGGGATTGAGATTGTTCAAACTTCTATTATTACTTAACTGGAATGATGTGGGTTCTGTTGTTGTTGTTAGGTGCTGTCGAGTCAATTCTGACTCACAGCAACCACATATGACAGAGTAGCACTGCCCCATAGGGTTTTCCTGGCTGTAATATTTAT
Organism: Dugong dugon; assembly: GCA_030035585.1. Taxonomy (NCBI): domain Eukaryota; kingdom Metazoa; phylum Chordata; class Mammalia; order Sirenia; family Dugongidae; genus Dugong; species Dugong dugon. Next base: position 12,252,414 of record CM057472.1, on the reverse strand, counting down.
GGAAGCAGATAGCCAGGTCTTTCTCCCATGGAGCCACTGGGTGGGTTTGGACCACCAACCTTCGGGTTTGCAGCTGAGCACCTAACCATTGTGCGACTAGGGCTCCTGATGTGGGTTCTAATCAGGGCTTATTCCCAGTTTGCTCCCTGTTCCAAATCAGCCAGTCTGGTGAGGAGAGGCTGTTCCCATCTAACTCCAACACCTGCCTTCACTCAGAGGCCAGCCCTGAGGAGTCTGAACAACAGTGCCAACCAGGGCCACCTGGCCAACACCGCACACCTTGTGGCAGACCTTCTCTTCCCTCTGCTCTGGCCAGAAGGTGGCCTGTCACTGGGACGGCACTCTTCTAGGAGATCTCTAACTGCATCACCACCTCCTCTGACTCCTTCCCCTTCCGCTCACTTCAGTCTCATGTATCACCCAGATCTCCCTTCTCCATGGTCCCCTTACAGTGAGTGACATATCATTCACCCAGATCTCCCTTCTCCGTGGTCCCCTTATAGGAGTGACTTCTCCTATTCTACCCCAACTTCCCATGCTCATTTCCTAACTAGCAAAATTTAAATGAACACCAGGAAAAGTAGTAAAATGGTAGTTTTTTAAAAGGTTTTGTATTGAGCTCAACAAACTCAGCTAATTAGTAGACGCTCTAATAATATTGGTGTCCTGGTGGCGCAGTGGTTAGGAGCTTAGCTGCTAACCAAAAGGTCGGCAGTTTGAATCCACAGCTCCTCCTTGGAAACCCTATGGGGCAATTCTACTCTGTTCTATAGGGTCGCTATGAGTCAGAATCAACTTGAGGGCACACAACAACAACAAAGCCACTAAAATGTATTTGTGCCTACTAAGCACAACAGCTTACGTGATAGATGGTATTATCGCCCTAACTTTACATGGAGGAGTCTGAAGCACAGAGAAATTAAGGGACCTGGCTAAGGTGGCACACACAGTAGGTGGCAGAGCCAGGACCTGGACCTGAGCTGTCTGACCCCAGAGCCCTTCGCACTGTGATGATTGCATAGGTGCTGTGCTGCTCTATCACTGCCTCCGAGTCGGGTACAAGCAGCAGAAGGAGGCCCTTCCCTCCCCACTTCCTTCCCCATTACTTCAAGCCATCCGCAACCTTCCCTGGCAGGAATGATGTTTGTGTGCAGTGCCTGGTGCTCAGATATTAATAACCACTGCCAAGCACTGATGACAGGCAAGAGGTCCCAGCCCTGGGGCTTTGCAGTGTCTCCATTCAGGTTATTTTTAAACAGCTGTTTGCCATGCCCATGGGTTGAATGGCATTGTGCTTACAGCCAAGTGTCTGGGTCCCAACAGACCCAAAGGAAAGGACAGTAATAACAATATATTAATTGGAACTGTTTGCAAAACATATACTTAGTTTTTTCCTTGGGCCCAAATGCTCACACTGGTAGAGACGGTTTCAAGGCAAAACTGCCATCTTTCCACAAGGCAAGGTTCATGAGGTCCTGTAGAGGTCCTGCTGTTCCTGGGACCGGTCAGGCTAAAGATCCGTGAGGGAGGCAAACTCTGAAGGTGGGAGAGACCGGCAGACCAAGCTGCAGGTTGGCCTGGCCTGGCCCACAGCCAGGGCCCCCTCACATGCCTCCTGCCAGGTGCCCGGCCCTGACTCACGGCACCCACCTGAGCTGTGGCCCAGACCACTGTCTTGCGAGGACATCTGACCAGTGTCCTGGCATAATTTTCTGGCCACCTCAACACACTCCAACCCTCTCCACCATGTTTCATGTGGCCTGACAGGGCAGATTCTCACCTGAGGTGCCTATCATCAAGGGAGCCCCTCACAGAGAGCATAACCCATCAGCCCAGGTTTCTGTGCCCATAGCAGCCCTAGGAAAGGCCGGGTCCTCAGGGAGCTCATTTTCCCATGTGGGGGAACCATGACCTCCACCTTCTCCCCACTTTGCTCAGCAGAGCAGCAGCCTGGAGCTTACAAACTAATGGTGGCAGGTGACCAGAAGGTCATCTGTGTTGGCTCAGGCACCACAGCGCTGCTGATGACTGTTCACTTGGCCAGTTGCTTCATACTGTTTCTTCAGCTAAACTTTCCTGAGGAAGCCCAAGGGCCTAGGGCCATCATTAATGACAACTGTCGTCTTTTTTCTCGCTCTCTCTTTTTCAGATAACATCTTATTGAGATATAACTCACATACCATAAAATTCACCTGTTTAAAGAGCACAGTTCAGTGGTTTTTAGTACATTCACAGCGTTGTGCTACCATCACCACTAACTAATTTTGGGACATTTTCATCACCCCAAAAAGAAACCTGTGCACAGCAGTCATTCCCCATTTCCCCTCCCCCAGCCCCTAGCAACCACTGATCTACTATTCTGGACATTTCCTATCAGTGGAATCATACAACGTGTGGTCTTTTATAACTGGCTTCTTTCACTTAGCCAAATGTTTTTAAGGTTCATCCATGTTGTATCATGTATCAATACTTCATTCCGTTTTTTTTTTGGACAAATAGTATTCCACTGTATGGCTGTCCTATATTTTGTTTATCCGTTCATCAGTTGGTGGTTATTTGTGTTGCTTCTACCTTTTTGCTGTTATGAGCAACGTACAAGTTTTTGTGTGGACATGTCCTCCTTTCTCTTGGAATTGCTGGCTCATATGGTAACTCTAGAAGGAACCGTCAAACTGTTTTCCAAAGCAGCAGCAGCGTTTTTACAACCCCACCAGCAATGTATGAAGAGTTGCCATTCTCTTTCAATGTTCACAATAACTTTCTGAGGTTGGTATCATAATCTACAACTTACAGATAAAGATATTGAGGCTCAGAGAAGGTAAGTAACTTACCTGTAGTCACACAGCTGGCAAGTGGCAAGGCTTACACTCCAGCTGTAATCTTCTGATTCCAAACACCACACTCTTACAGTCTTCCCTCTGTAACCTACTGCCAAGTGTTTAACCTTTAACCCTGCAACAGCTGACCAACTGTGTTTCTCATCCTTTCCCCTCTGCGCCTGCATCACCCTGAGGAGAAGTCTTTCTGTGTTGCAGGATGTGTCGGGAAATGCTGCGTTTCTGGCCTTCACTCCCTTTGGGTTTGTTGTTCTGCAAGGAAATAAGAGGGTCCACTTCATTAAATGGTGAGTGTCTTCATTTCCAAAACAGGCTGTTTCTACCTCACCCCCTGGGGAGGGGCCATGCTTCCCATGTCCTTTGTCTGTGATTGGGCCCTCTCCAAAGCCTTACATTGATAATGGTAGCTGGTGAAGGTAGTGGTCTCTCTCTATGGATCCTATTCTTCCAAAGGGGTATTCCTGAGAGCCAACAGCCTCTCCAGAGAGAAGGGGTATGATGGAGTCTTGATTGCAGGGGACGACAAGAGACCTGGGGCTGGATCCTATGCTAGGGAAGCAAAGTTCCCATAAGAACTGAGTCTTTGGGACTGTCACCCACTGAGGGCCATAGCCAAACTTACAGAGCTGGCTATTCTGGGGCATCTCTGTGCCTTACCTATGCGCCTAACCAGGGAGGGGCTCACAATGACCCTTAGTGCAGATAAAAGACCTCCTGTTGGTCCTTTTCAGACCAATACCCCCTCCCCAGACACGTCCTCTGCAGGAGCTCAGATGCTGCTCTGTCCCTACCTATCCCTCTTTAGGGCTTGAGTATCCTCATTCTCTAGGAGTCACAACCCCACCCCTTCTTCTTTCCCCCTCTCTCCCCTCTCCTGCTCTCTCTTCTTGCAGTCAAGAACCACTGTCTACAGCTACTCTGAACTGCTTCCTATTTGACCTCTGTCTTTGCAGGGGTCTGCTCTGCTGCATGGCTACTGGGAGCTGATGTAGCAGACTCTAATTTGCTGATTGACGTTTGGCTATCTTGGAGACTTTTGCTGGCCCACACAAACATCCTTCAACCTCATCAGAAAATTTTGCAAAGTCTTTTAAGCCCCAGTGATTTCTGTACCTTCTTGGGCCTCGGGCTGCCGAGTCTAAGCTGTCCCACTGCTCCCGTGAGCTTAGACAGGTGGCGGCCCTTGGGCCAGCAGAGCCTCAGCTGAAAGCCTGCTCCCTGTCTGGGTTCCTTTGCCTTCTCTGGAAGAGCTAATGGGTGTCTGAGCACAGAGTCACTTCCTGGTGAGCTCTCTGCTGGTGGTGCTGCAGGGCATCTGTCCTCTTCTGCTGAGCCTGTGGGGAGACACCACCTTTTCAACCCTTATTGCTCTTGTGAAGAAAGGCAATATGACGATCAACCAGAGTGCTAGTGACACTGTTCCTCAGACATGCATGGCCAGGTCCCAATCCCTAGGAAACAGGCAGCCTGGTGCCCTGGAGCATACCCATCTCCCAGGCTTTCTCAAGTTGGCCCACTTCACTGCTTTCTCTGGGTAAAGATGGTGAGGGGTTGGGTTCTCCTGCCCAACAAAATACTTTTCATAAAAAGACAATGAGCAGGATCAGGCCACAGCTCTCCTGGTGAGGAGTGCTTGCTGCCTAGATATGTCTGGGTTATTTGATGTGCCATAGAGGGCCAGATCCTGGGCCACACTCTTAGAGGGCCCTGGTAGGTGCTATGTTTAGATGGAAACAAGCAGGACACACCTGTTACAGGAAGCTGAAGTCCCTAAATTATCCCTCCCCACCAAGTAGGCATGATACTCACCTGGTTCTCCCAAACCTTGTTCATTCTGTGGCTTCCTTCAAGTCCCACTTCTTCAGGAAGCTTCCTCCTCACTGTGTCTTAAGTTTCTAGTACTAGATGTGAACCCAATCTCACTTTCAGGACAAACCAAACCCCCTTACTTTCCTATCTTGCTTGTTGGAGCCTAGATGATCTGTGTGCTTGTCTATATACTAATCAGTTGATGTTTACTTGTATCCTGTATGTGTATGAGCGAGGTTGATTGATTGGTTGAGAGACTGAGAGGGAATCAGACAGAGAAGGACTACCATGAGGCTTGTATTAGCTCAGAACTGGTTATCAGAAGTAGTGAACTCTCATCCTGACCCAGGACCACACAGAGCAAGTGACCTTCCTCTATCCTCTGAGTTTTGTCCATCAGTAAATTGGGTACGTGGTTCTTACTACCTTTCTGCTACTTCTTAGGATATTAAGCAAATCTCCCTAGAAACTACTAAGAGAAAGAAGCCAAATGGAGGCAAGTGTGCATGATCAGACCTCCTTCAGGGTCCCAGTTGGGTAGAAAAACAAGGACTCCACCCCCAGCGAGGTGGAGAGGGCCTTGAGGCTCCAGAGGGCAGCTCTGTTGGGCAGAAGGAAGGGAAGTGAGACGTGACTGATGCCGAGGCCTAGTTATCCAGCTCTCAGGGACATTCACCTAAGACCCTGGTAATTTTTCCATTTTGTAAATGTAACCAAGGCTGAGATCAGCATGTGGAGGTGAGGTCTAAGCTGCACCATGTACAGTAACCATGTCACTTCTTCTGATTTGTGTCTGTCCCACGGGTGACGTACCCCAGTATCCTGTTTGCCTCTTTTACTGCAGCCATTCACTGGGCTGGTGGCTTCAAGGATTTTTCTACAAAACCCCCTAAGCCCCTTTCCTGGTCAGTACGCTGCATGACTGTTCCATGTACTCTGTTCTCTCTTTGGTATGTTGCCCCACCCCCTTCCCTGAGACTGTTAGACATTTGTCTGCATTAAACTGCATTTTCCATCCAGTGGCACAGTCACCTGAAAGACAACTCCCTCAGAACCTGGTTGCATTGTTTTCCATTATTTGCTGTATCTTGAACTTTGGCCTCATCAGCTACCTGTGGCATCTTACGTTTGACAGTCCCATCCAGATAATGCGCCTGTGTTATGAAACCAAACCCTGAAATGACTCTGGACACTCTACCTAGACTCACTTCCCACGCAGATGTTTCCCTTTTGCAGCCATTCTTGATGGGCCCGAAATCCTCCTATCACCCTATTATTATACTGTGATTGACTAGAAAACTTTGGATTGAACTGTTGCAACAACTGTTCTCTAAGGCCACTGCGCTGCTGTCTTGTTTCAGTTCTGATTATGGCTAAAATTGTGTCTGTGCCTGGAGCCCTCCAGTCTGGGTGGGCTGTGCATCTACAAGACTTTGCTGTGGACAGGCAGCCCACAACAAGGTGACAGGCACTCTCTTTGTGCTTCTAGGAATGAGGTGACCAAGCTGAAATTTGAAGGGAAGACTTTCTATTTATACGTAAGTCAGAAAGAGGTGAGTAACAGCTTCCTTCTCTTCAGGGAGGGCTGGGGCAAGCACTGGGATGGTTTCTGATGGCCAGGGCCGAGCCTAGTTGGTTCAGGTAGAACTAAGACCTACATGCTAAGCCAAGACCCAGATCAAGCCCTGGAGGTGAAGTATGGAGGGGTGGCTGGGCCCTGGAGCACAAGACTTCCTCAGTGATGCGAGTGACACCGCAAGGTTCCATCTGAGAGATCCCTGCCTCCAGGAAATGCAGTCAAAGTAAGAGTCTTTGACTTCCATGGGAAAATTCCAGATGGGGTGCCACTTACTAGCCAAGGGCTGTCTTAGTTCAATTAGTACCAACTAAGACTTACTCTGACTGGACTTACCAGGTGTGAATTTACCAGAACTGAGCTCTCCCTCAGTGGATCCTGTAGGCCTTCTTTTCCAACTAGCCAGCTGCTGGGCAGCCCCTTCCCCATCTGAAGCTTCTCACTGAGAGTCTATTGGGGAGCCCTCCACAGTTTAGGGGTCAGTGTCCTGGCCTGCTTCACCCATCACTTCTCGATCTACACTCAACTGTTTCTATATGAAATTTTTTGTAGGAAAAGAAAATTATTCTCACATATTTTGCTCCAACTCCAGAAGCCTGCAAACACCTCTGGAAATGTGGAATTGAGAACCAAGCCTTCTACAAGTAAGTAGACTCATGCAACGGGGACTGTCTTTATCAGAACCAAAGTCATGAAGGCGGCTTTTAGAGGAATGCGAGGCCGGCAAACTGATATCCTGAGAAAGGAGGCATGAGATTTCAAGGCATGGTTTTCTTGTAAAACTCAGACCACTTTCTGGGTGTCTTTCTGTACCCCTAGAGATACAGAGCCAAGATCTAGGAAGGTGTTTCAGTTGAGTTACCCAACGGGCCTGCCTTGGGATGTCCTTGGATAGCCTCCAGTGGGTCTTTTTAGGGTAAGGCTTGGATTAGAAGAAACCCATGGGTGCCTACTATAATCAAGCCCCCCTATGGAGCTATTCAGAGCCCTGGGCAGTCTGGAATACACTAGCTCCATAGAGGACCAGGTACAACCCAGAGAAGATTCCCTAGCACCAGGCTCCAGCCCTGGAAGGCCTCGGAGAAACTCTGGGGTCTGCTTCCCAGCTTCCCAGTGGGGAGCCTGGTGCTGAGCTGAGGCTGATGCCAGCCCCTCCTGATGCATCACTGCCAACGGGATCGCCAATGACAGGCCAAGTGCCCAGGAGCCAGGGGAGGAGGCAAGAGCTTGACTGTTATGGAGAAGACAGTTTTGGGCCAAAGGCAAGAACTTTGCTTACCAAAGGATTCTGTAAAGTATGTGGGTCTTTCGCCATGAGTTGGAATTGACTTGACGGCTATGCATTTGGTTTTTATGTGGAGCTTTTGTGTTCAGTTTTCTTTGATTAAGAAAGTGGTTCTAAAAACATTAGGGAGCAAAAAAAATGGCCCCTTGAGAAACTGGGGTGATGCCAGGCAAAGCATGTTTCACTAAACCTGTTAGTCTTGTTTAAAACAGAATGTAATGGTTTATGCTTTAACAAGCTGGGTTTTAATCAGGAAACAAGACAAAATGTGTGGTATACTGTCTGGGATGAGCCCTGCTGTCTCTGACGCCCTGCCAGGCCCACTTCCTCTCTGGAGGGTCCTAGAGAGAGCAGAATTGCTCTGAGCTGTGTAAGCACCATCCCCAGCACACAGACTCTCTGCTGCCTGCAGTCCGCTAGGGGATGCGGGCTGGCAGAACTGATCTCCTGCTTACCAGGGCCACGGCTCCAGAGGTGGTTTTGAGGGGGCCTTTCAGAACTGCTTACTGATCTTTAAGTAATGGATACCAGAATCAAAGATGAACTGAATGGACAGCCTGAACACTAACCCAAGAAGTCTCCCTTCTTCTCCTGAAGGAGAAGAAACTCAGAATAGACTTTGGCATGGTCAGATTTCTTTCCTGTTCAGTCCCTCCTGTCCAGGGAAGGCCAAGAAAACATTTAGTTTTTGTTGTTAGCACATTCCCTTTGCCTGTGAGGACAGAGCCCAGGTTTAGCCAGTTACATGAACCTGGAGAGAAGCAACTTGAGATGAAAAACTTCTTGCTTGTAGGACTAAAGAACAGCCTGGAAGAACGGGGCCCCCTGGATCTCCCCAACAGAGAGAGCAAGGCATGAGCAGACACTGAGCTGTCACCGCCCAGGGCACAGGTCTAACAGAAATGAAAGCAACCCCTGTCTCCTGTATTTTCAGGCCTTAGCATCATTTCTGAAGACCCTTTGTTTTCTGTCTGTATCATGGGAACTGAGTTGTGCTTTTGAACCTGTGACCAAACTCAACTTCTGAGTCTTTGCATCAGTAGATGCCCACTTCTAGCCGCTCCTGCCAGCACCTCACTGGAAATGGAGGTCATTTTTCACTGTTTTCAGTTGACTACTTAATGTTCTAACTGAGTGTTAAAAACCTCTCCTGGGCCAGATCCCCAGTTATGCCAAGTCTCTGGCAGCAGCCACTTTGGCCTCACTCTGAGCATCCCTCATGTGCAGATCCCTGGCCCTGCCTTTGGCCTAGTATGTTGAAGGGAGCCAGGTCAGACTTGGAGAGCATGCTCAGGCAGGAAGACGAGCGGGCACAGAGCCTCATGGGGCTGTGAGACAGGTGGGAATGGTATCTCCAGGGGGCTGTGTTCATGAATTGTGGGGACAGCTCCCTAAACGCTGCCCACTCTTGGCAAAGGTTTCACCCCTGCCTGGATCGGTACTGTGGTGTGGCAGGGTGAGCCAGATCTTGGGAGACTTCTCTCTGGGCAGGTCTGGCCAAACTTCCTTTCCACAGTGTGAGAGGGTTAATGGGATCAGAGAAGTCACCCAGGAGCAGGCTTTATAAAGCCCATGACCTCCAGAGTCTTCTCATCAGGGGCTGGCAGCCTGTAAGTGATGTTAATAGGTATTCTCAGGGAGGAGGGATGGTCCCGACTTCAAATAAATTATGGAACTTTTATTAAGTTAAGCTAGTTTCTTCATTGCAGGACTTCTCAGAATCTTTAATTTGCTAATATGCTTTAGGACTCTTCAACAGGGAGATGGAGTAGAAGGACAGTCCCTACCCTTTTCTCCACCCAGGCATGGATATGAGTCATGAAATACGAGGACTGGAAGGGACCCCTAAGGTCAAGCAGTCCCAGCTCCATCATTTTATAGATAAGAAGACTGACGTTAAGACAGGCAAAGAATTTCCCCAAGATCACACTACTAATAAGTGGCCTGGCTGAGATTAGATAAGTGTCATTCTATTATTCAGCCAGACCATCATCACTCACGTTAATTCACTCAATCCCCCTGATGGTCCTATGAAACATTCTTAAGATGCCTCCACTCTCCTGACATTAAAATGGGTTTCAATATAGCTGTCCTCTGGCACTGAGGCAGGAGGGCAGTTGGCTGTGAGCACAGACTTCGGGTCCTCAAGGAGGGTCACAGACACACGTGGGCTCTGGAACGTTCTTTCCTGAATAGAGTTTCCTACACAGCCTTTGGAAGGGGCTGGGGATGCACTGCCTTGGCCCGTGTGAGGCCACGCCTGGCCTCTGTCACACTGGACTTTGCCTTGCTGCAGGCTGGAGAAGTCAAGCCAAGTCCGCACAGTGTCCAGCAGCAATTTGTTCTTCAAAGGGAGCCGGTTCCGATACAGGTAAATAGTGACTGTAAGTAACCGTTATGGATCCATTCTCAGACCCATCTCTGGAGAACAGCTGCTCAGTGGCCCTTGCCCTTGAGAACAAAGAAACCGGGGACCTCCCAGAAAAGCCAGAGGTTTTTATACAGTTCTCCTGTCTCCTATGCCTTTTACTATTTCTTTCCTTCCCTACAGCTGTTTGTCTATAGGGTTTAAAATTTCTATCTTTTCCTCCCTTCCTTACATCAGCAGCAAAATAGAACTATCACAGTGATTCTTTTCATGTCTGCTGTTCAAAGTTTTGTTTTGTTTTTTTAATGATGTTATTGGAACATCCTGGACAATGAGGAATCATTCCCAAATGGGAATGGAAGATCCCAAAGACTCCAGAGATAGAGAGAGCCCTGTAAGACAGGCTGTCAGGATATTTTCGGACTCTCTACCCCACAAGCAAGCCCTTCTCAGGGGCCAGAATGTTGGGGAAGGGGTAGGCCCAAGAGGCCATCTCCTGATTCAGCCAAAGCATCTGAGATCTTGGAAAGGAGCCCAGTCCTGGAACACGGTCTCACTTCTTGATGCTTGTTTTTATTATACTACTTACAGTGGCCGAGTTGCAAAGGAAGTAATGGAGTCTAGTGCGAAGATCAAACGGGAGCCACCGGAAATACACAGGTAGGCTGCCAGGGGCTTCCCCCAAACCAGTTCCAGCCCAGATCCCAGAATCTCAAGAGTTTGAATACTGCAAAGATCCTGGCCACAGCACCTACCAGAAGGGGAAGACGAACAGGGCAGGAGGATGAAGAGACCATCTCAGCTGAAGATGTGGGGAGAAGTCTTTGACCCTGGTGTCCCTGAGCCTTGATGGAGAATGAGGGAGGGAGGGCTACTTACAGATCCAGTGTCCACCTTACTGGGTCCTCCCAGGTCCTGACATTGATCATAGACCATGTAGAAGCTGTCCATTTCCACAAGTCCAAGTGACAGTATTTCACTGGTTCTGGAATGAGTCCATTACAAGAAGCCAGAGATAGCACCACGGCCCTGCCACATTGGGTGTAACAGTTTTGAGATCCGTGCTTCATGTATAGCTATAAATCACACATTTCCAGAAGCCCATCTCCTAGAACCTGACAAACCTCAGAAAGAATATAATTGGCCAAGGCTAGGATTCTTCAACCGGCCTTCACCACTGGGAATGGCAGCTTTATCTCTAGCCCCTTCATGTGGAGACCCCTGCCTGCCACCTGCAGCCTCTGTTGGAAGTCAAGGGAGGCTGCCAATATTGGTTTTGAGGCACATTTTCAGGAGTACAGCTCATCCTGCGGCTCTACTCCTGGCAGTCCTGCCCCCAGAGACCAGTGGCACTAAAGAAATGTTCAGGTGGGTCTGGGAGATAAGGAGGTGAAAAAAATTGAGGCAGTATCTCTGACTGGGATCCAGAGATCAAAAGCAAAGAGACAGTATTAAAGATTAAAAAACTCAGTCCAACAGTTCTAGCAGCAAGGACTCGAATCTAAGTCCCTAGCACATTTGTCTATGCACTGAGTTAACAGGGTCCTCTTCTTCTTTAACCTCAGAGCAGGGATGGTTCCAAGTCAGAGCTGCCCCTCCATAACCCACGGCCCAAGGCTGAGCAGTGTCCCCAGGACCCGCAGAAGAGCTGTCCACATCTCCATCATGGAAGGTGAGCATAAGCTGCTGGAGATGCCTGCTGGGTTCCTCCCTTGTGACTTGGCTGGTTCCTCCTCAGGGACCTTGAAAAGAGGCTAGCTTGCATTAGAGAAAGCAGGCCAATTCTCTGAGGAAAGAGCTTCCAATGGTAGGGAGAAGGTTTTCGCCAGGGCGTGGGAACACTGGCTGGGCGTGCCAGTGGTGATCTATAAGGTGACAGGGCATCCCACCCAGCTCTGCTGTGCCATAGCCCACGACGGGGATTGCAGATCTGAGTGCTGGGTACCTTTATGTATGGATGTGGCATCTACCAGGTTCCATACAGTTCTGAAATTGCTTTCCATCAAGAGGTTTTCACTGGTTTTCCAGATCTGATTAATCTTAAACAATCAAGGTGACTGAGGCAGTTAAAGAAGAAATGAAAACTCTTAATTCTGAAACATTCCAGAAGCTACCGCCATCTTCTACTTCAGTTATAGAGATCTGTCCTCTTGCTATCTAAATTATCATCGTCCCAGGAAACGTAGTTCGTTTCATCTCTCTCCATCTTTTTCCTCCCTTGGAGACAGGGAGAAGCGGAAAGAGTCTGTATCTTCAGTGAACTGGATACTCTCAAAACTGAGGCCAAAATATCTACTCTCTGGGAGGTTAAGAACAGCATTAGGAGACTTGCTCTGAATATCACTCTCTAGCGGTTCTCACCCATCCAGCTTGCGTCACAGGCTGCAAACAGGTGTAACGTTGAGTGCTTTCCCTCCTGAAGAACTCAAACAGCGGGAAACAGCAGGTCTCCTGGGACTGATGGGGTGGAGGCTGGGGAGAGTGTCCTTTGCCCTTTCTGGGAGAATGCTACTGTTAATGAAAATGAGTTGTCCAGGTTGGGAAGGACTTCTCTCTGCTGTCCTCCTGAGAGAACATCTGGTATGTGTTTAGAATTTTATGATGTTTCATTATGAGTCTGAGGCTCCACATCACCTGGGTAGGGTATATAAGGTCTGGAGGTTGGGAACCCTAGCCGGGCAACTACCATCAAGTTGCTGAATTATTTGAGTATCTTAGGTGCTTCATTTGTAGAACAGGGGCATCTTCTTTGCCTACCCCGAGGGTTTTGAGAAAGCTAATATATGCAAAAATTATTTTAAAGCAATTAAGGCACTGACTAGGCAGGCAGCAAGCACAGTGCAAAGAGCCCTGGTCAGGAAATCGAAGAGAAAGGTACAAACCTGAGCTCTGCCACATACTTTCTGGGGCAGGTTGCTTCACTTCTCTGAGCCCGTTGCCCCCACTGTGGCCTCCGTCTCAGCAAGGGTGCGGGAGAGTGCCTTGTAAACCATCAAGTGCAGTTGCTATGCAAGGGAGGGCAGTTACTGAGCTCTGCCTGCACTTAGCCTCCTGGCTTTTCCTCCTGTCTTGGGCTGAGACGGAGAACTACGCGTGGCTCTCGCGGTCCCTCTTTTGGGGTGTTCACCTCAGAAATGGGGGAGAAATTTCTTCTTCTGTTGAGGAAACATGACTTTCTTGCCTCTCTGTGGCCCTTTCTTCCCATATATGTGGAAACTGAAGCCACCAGATTCATCCCAAGGCTCTTACGGAAAGCCAGGACAGCTGTCCTTCCAAAGGACACTAACCCCAGGTGCTCTGAAGCTGGCACTAACGCAGGGTGTAGACCAGGAGAGGAGCCTCGCTCATTTCTGCCTCCCAGGATCTGGCAAGAGCATCCAGTCACGCAGCATCTTCACAAGAGGGAAGGCTGAAGCTGCCAGTGTGGGGACAGATGCCATTTGGAGTAGCTGCCGAGTAGGGTTAGCAAAACAACTCAGAGGTGGGGACATCTGTCGTTGTGTCCCCGACAAGCTGTGACGCAGCCTCAGTTCCCAGCGCAGCCCTGGCTTAGCCTCCAGCCTGCTCCCAGAACCCAGCTTCTCCCATTGCAGCAGCAGGCTCCTCAACATCCAAGACCCCAAGACATTCACCCTTGCGTGCAAAATGCCAGGGGAAGGGGCAGTTGGTAGAGGCTGCTGTGGAAGCTACTAGAGTATAGTCCCCCTAGGGCCAGGGGCATTTCCTCCAAATCTCAGCCTCACAGAAATCCACACTTGGCAGATTATGGGCACAGCGGGCACCCAATGTGCTACTCACCAAGCCAGCTTGCTCTTCAAACCCCATGCACAAGGCTGCCTGCAAACAAGCACAGCCTACCTCCCCCTCATGATGGCCTCCTTCCTGAGGTGAACACCCCAAAAGAAGAGGGACGGCGAGAGCCACGCATAGTTCTCCATCTCAGCCTAAGACAGGAGGAAAAGCCAGGAGGCTAAGTGCAGGCAGAGCTCAGTAACTGCCCTCCCTTGCATAGCAACTGCACTTGATGGTTTACAAGGCACTCTCCCGCACCCTTGCTGAGACGGAGGCCACAGTGGGGGCAGAGAGGTCAAGCAGTGGCCCAGGACCCATTACCCAGGAGTGAATAGGTGTAAGAAGCTAAGTAATCTGCAGGATGAAATGCACAGGTTGAGGGTGGAGAGAAGCAGATGGAAGCTGGATACAGACTTACTGGCTGGTTTGGAGAGGGTGCGGGGATGCGGGGGACAAACAAAAAAAGATTTTAGCAATTAAGTGGCTGTGTCGGTGCAGGGATTACCAAGTCTCTGGAAATAAAGAATTCCAGGAGGTGAGTGTTCAGATGCACCATTTCTCAGTAAAGGGATGTGGTCTGTAGGGGATCAAAGAAAACAAAGCTGCCCCTAACTGTCCACCCCAACCAGGGAGGGAGGGGCTATGAGGGGTGTGATGGGGCTTCAACAGAGGACACAACCAACCAAAACTCCAAGGGACTTCTGGACATTTGAAAACTGGTTCACACGCCATCAGAGATTGTCTTTCCTAGAGTGTATATGGTTCATAAATTAGTATCACAATAGCCATCTGACTTTTCCAAAAACCATGGGAAAAACGCATACACATACCAGTAGTTTGAATAAAACCATGTAATCCCAATAAACCAGTACCCTTTAAAAAAAATTTGCTTTGGGTTGGCCATGCCCTTGGCCCTTAGGGATGCCAAGATAACATGTATCACCAGCATAGGCCCGAGAAGACCCTCAGCTATGTCAGTCTTTCTCCCACTGTGCTCTGTTCCACCACTTAGTAGTAGGGGCTGATAGTGGAGTCCAGCGGAGGATGGTCACAGCCCATGTCCCACCCCAGAGCCATCTGAACTCAGTAACGCCTCCTCACATTCAGAGCCATCCAGCCCCAAACTATTGGTGACAATGTAACGTCATTGGCACAGGGCCTGGCCTGTACCATGTGGCCTGGATAAAGCCCAGTGTTTTGGGGACTTTCTTGATTCCTTCTACCCCTTGGGACTATTCCCTGCCCGCTCTGTCCTTCACCCTCTGAGACCTAGGGCCCTTACGCAGGCCTCAGGGAAAGAGCGTCAGGCTGAGGAAGTGTTGCTTTTTATGGCTCTGAGTGCTTCTGACTGAATCCAGTCCCCTGATAACGCCGGCCTCGCCCAGCTTCTCCTTCCAGCTGAGGCTGGGAGCCGCCTTCTCTCTCCAGCACGGAGACACTAAGGGCTGCCATGGTGAGATCAGCAAAAACCCTTCGTCCCTAGTTGGCTTTCTGTCCTTTCCCTCTCTACATCTCCCCTGCCTGGCTGGCTTTCCTGAAGAGAACTGCATGCCTGAAGAAGTACCTGCCTCCTGGGGCCACCATGGGGAAGAGCCTGATTAAGATTCACACCAGAGTCCCTGTTCAGCTCCGGGTGACCAATCACTGCTTTCGGTCCATGAGTGTTCGCATCCTGAGGATGGGGCCCCGGCTCCGGGGGAGGGTCCTGACTGCTGTGCCCCTCAGCTCTCTGGGAGCCACCTCGGGGCCAGGGAATCAGCTGGAACACCTCCAAGGTAAAAAGGACATTCCTTTGTCTTGCTGTGCTACTCAGCCAAGATCCCACCCACGAGATCCCACCCACGGCACCCACCCCATCCATCTCAGAATAACAGGTTTGATGAGAAGGGGCAGGGCCGGTGGTGGTGTCCACAGTAGTGAACACTGAGCTGCTCATCCAGGACTAACCCGGCACAGGAATGCTAACCTTACAGGGGAGCCCTTCTGTTGAGAAAGCAGAAGACTAACATTTACCGAGTAATTTTATTTGTCAGGGACTCTACTAGAAGCACCTACATATCCATTATCTTATTTACTGGGAGCACCAACAACCCACAATATATTGTGGCTTCTGGGGTCCCTCTGACTTGTTGTCTAATGTCATGGCCTCTGACTTGCTCCCTCCCCAGCAAGCCTAGGACTTAACTGTAGGCCAAGCCAAGCTTGCGTTGAAGCGGCTACAGGCAGCTAAGCTGGTCAGACTTTGAAGATCTGGGCAGTCAGAGCTGTCCTTGTGATAAGACAGTCCCTTGGCAGGGTGCCAGGTGCCCGGTGCAGTGGGCTGAGGTTCCAGGGGCCGGGGTGGGGTGGGGGGCGCTGGAGGAGTGCCTGGGTGGGGAGCCGAGCCACCAACACCTTGCAGTCAGGGCCTCAAGGTTCTGGTTTATCAGTGACTCATACCATACTCTGAGTTACAAATTCTTCACGTTGCAGGTGCAAATGAGAGAATCAGGAGGGAATATTGGGCAGAAGAAAAAAAGGTCAGAGGAGCATCAAGAGCTCTAGACAAAGGGGCGGGGGCTCTTCATGTAGCTTCACAGCAGTCTCTTGGGCAGGTGGGAACTAAGTCTTAGGCAGGTGCAGGCTGTTGACTTAATTCATCCTGGCCCATTGCGCCAATCCGCAAAAGCCAACTACATGGTCAGCAGCACCATGAAGTAGAAAGAGCCTTGGATTCTGGCCTTGGCTTTGCCATTACCAACCAACCACTTGACTTTAGGCAAGTTCTGTAACTTCTGAGTGTTTGAAGGATAAACTGAAAGTGCTTCAGAAAGTTTAAAACATTATACACGTTTAAGATTTTAGCATGAGGACAAACAGAATACAGCTGGGACCGTGAGGAGGCTGAAAGCAGTTGAGAGCTGTGATAAATACAGTAATGGCACGGCGGCGGGGAGTGTAAGCAGGGAGCAGGTGCCCCACTTCCCCTCCTCGTTCATGCCCGATTCTCGGGGTGCACCCCTCTGGAGAACCCTTAACTGTGCCTGTGCTGAGACCGCCATCCCACAAGGGAGCCAAGGAGCACGTGACACTTTGAAAAGTTGTGATTCCTTTTTAAGAGACCTTTGGGCTTATGGAGCTAGCCCTGAGGGTGAATAAAGCTGAATAGTGACGAACTCCCCTATCAGCCCTAGTTAGGCCAAACCTTTACCAGCCTGGGAATCTGGTTCAGCCTGGGAACGTTAGGGTCTATTTCAGAGCGACAGAAGGGGGCTGCAGAGGCAGGGAGAGCCACTCTGGCACCAGAGATGGCCAGGAGTGGAAAAGGCTGACTTTGTAGCTGCAACAAGGAGCCCTTTTCTCAGGAGCTGCGATAGGAGCCCAAGTCCTCTAGCCTGTGGGGTTGCTGTTGGGTTGAGGGTGTAACCAGCTCCTGTTTGTTCCTGCCATACCTTAAGGTGATGCTGTGGTTGAAGCGCTCAGCTGGCCACCAAAATGTCGGTGGTTCGAACCCACCAGCTGCTCCATGGGGAGAAAGATGTGGCAGTCAGCTTCCATAAAGATTTACAGCCTTGGGAAGCCTATGGGGGGGTTCTACTCTGTCCTCTAGGGTCGCTATGAGTCAGAATTGACTCAGCGGCAGTGGGTTTGGTTTGGGGCTGAAAAAAGAAAAAACCTTCTTTCCATCTGAGAAAGAAAAAGGATAAATGGGTAGCTTTAGGGACCGGAAGACCCCACCCTCCTAGCAAATGTAGGCGAATCCCTCCCCCACCCCCACCCCAACCCAAACAGATCTCAGAGGCTGCGTACCTTGAGCTCTGGAGGGTCTCAAAGATACGGAGCTGTTCCCGTCACTCTGTTCTAGACCCAGCAATGGGCTCTGCTCATTCAAAGGTGAAAAGAGAGGGGCTGCCCAGGGGACCACTCCCCCTTCTCCATCTGGAAGTATTTAGGAGAGATGGGGCTTTCTCTGTCCCAATGTCAGGACAGCTGGGACTGGGGGGCAGCAGAGAATGACAGCAACTGCAGAAATCTGACAGAGGACCTGGTGAGCTTGAGGAGCTGCCTGCGGGACTGGCACGAGGACACTCAGCCACAGAAGCAGTTAGTATTTGACAAAACCCAAATAGGCACAACACGCCCCCTTGCTCCCCTTCCTGCCTCTCAAGGCCCTCAGCCCACAAGGCAGACGTGAGCCCCCTGCACCGTGGCCCCAGCTTTGTCCCCGTGGATCAGGGACAGGCTGCGACTTCAGTTCTCTTCCAAATGGGGGCTAAAATCAGGCCCAGGACACCAGAAGTAGGAACCTTAAAAAATCAGGCCAAAGCCAGAAGCAAGAAGAAAAACAACTCTTCCAACCACGGCCACTGGCTTCTGTGCTTCTCTTGTCCTGCTCTTGATACATCGAGCTGGAGTGCAGTGGCCGCGGCTGCTGGTCATGTGAGGGGCACGGGGGCTTCCTCTTTAGATTCAGGAACCAAATCAAGCAATGGGTGCCACCTCCCCTGGGCAGCCCAGCGTGCACTGTGACATGGAAAGCCGACCATGTTCCTTTTGCTCCCCAGGCCTGGAGTCCCTCCGGGACAGTGCCCACTCCACCCCGGTGCGCTCCTCTTCCCACGGGGACACCTTCCTGCCTCACGTGAGGAGCAGCCGGGCAGACAGCAACGAGCGAGTGGCTGTGATCGCAGACGAGGCCTACAGCCCCGCGGACAGCGTGCTGCCCACCCCTGTGGCCGAGCACAGCCTGGAGCTGCTGCTGCTCTCCCGGCAGATCAATGGGGCCACCTGCAGCATTGAGGAGGAGAAGGAGTCTGAGGCCAGCACCCCGACTGCCGCAGAGGTGGAGGCCCTTGGGGGAGAGCTGAGGGCCCTGTGTCACGGGCACAGCGGGCCTGAGGAGGAACAGGTGAATAAGTTTGTTTTAAGTGTCCTCCGTTTGCTCCTTGTGACCATGGGACTCCTCTTTGTTTTGCTCCTCCTCCTGATCATCCTTACTGAGTCTGACCTTGACATTGCCTTTTTCCGAGATATCCGCCAGACCCCCGAGTTTGAACAATTCCACTATCAATACTTTTGTCCCCTCAGGCGATGGTTTGCCTGCAAAATCCGCTCAGTGGTGAGCCTGCTCATTGACACCTGAGAAGGCATGACTCCTCCCAGTAACTAGCCAGGTGAACCAGGGAGAGCCCGGCTACCCATTCCCAGCAAAGGGACCCATCGCGGAACCATCGGCACATATACCAAGTCCTCCTCTCATGACTCAAAGTCCACTGCAGCCTAGGAGGGTTGTTTCCC
Source organism: Dugong dugon (assembly GCA_030035585.1). Classification (NCBI taxonomy): domain Eukaryota; kingdom Metazoa; phylum Chordata; class Mammalia; order Sirenia; family Dugongidae; genus Dugong; species Dugong dugon. Next base: position 12,233,470 of record CM057472.1, on the reverse strand, counting down.
AGAAGAAGAAAGGGACAGGCTCGTGCCCTGTCAAAACAAACTGGGAAAATTCATTTTCTTCAGAGGTTCTTTCAAGAAAGGCTCAGCAACTCTCTTTCTCATCCTTCAATTTGCAGGATAATTTTTGGTTTTGAAGTATGATTTTTCATAGATGTGTATTATTTTGAAAGTATCAAATAAAAATAATTTATTTTACTATTACTGATTCTCACAGTAGTGTCACCCAGCAGACAGGACACTAGTTGAAGACTAGAGACAGCTGTCTTCTGTTTTCTGCAGGAGCTTTCCTAACGGTGCTACTGGGTTCCAGTAGCCTCGTCACTGCAGCCTCAGCGGGACAGGCCAGGGGTCTGGACAATGGGGACTGTTGAAGTATTCTTGCCAGGCAGAACTTTTAAAAAAAAGTAAACATCCATGTAGAATGATTAAATGGAAAGTTGTTTCTTATGATGGTCTGAGTTGGATTTTCTTTTCCTTTTGTTTTTTCAAATCTGAGCAGAGTGGGCATCTGAAGGGACCAGCTACAGCAGCAGCAGCAGCAGCAGGGGTGGGTAAGTCAGTCCCCTTAGACTAGAGCCTAGCGTGCATCGCCGTGAGTTTTGGATAATGAACTTAGCCTTCTGTGATTTTGTTTCCCGAAGAACCTCAAGATTTTTATAGTGCTTCAGTGGCGTTAAGTGAAATCAGTGGTGCCAAAGATAGTACTGTCAGAAACGTTGGACAACGCGTAGTTCACGGAACTAGAGTTACCTGAGAGACTGTTGAGATTCAGAGAGCAGTACTTATTTTGTACACGCCCAAAAAAAAAAAAAAAGACTTTCAATTTATATTTTAACAACAAAATGTTATTTTCTTATCAATTCATATTTTGTTTTTACTTTATGGATTAAGAAAATAGAACCTGATACACTAAATGATGCGAGAAAGAAACTAATCCTGAGAACGAGAGGCTTCAGAAAATACAATTTCGAGACCCACACACAGCCTTGGAAGGGACCAGGAAAAGAACGGCTTTAAACAGGATTTCTAAGAGATGCCTTCAAAAGCAAGATGGTGAGCGTGGCAGAGACCAACACTTAGATGTAGAAATACTGCCCCCTAGGGTCAGCCTCTGCACCAGGAAAATAAATTCTAGGGCAGCCCCTGCCATCGGTGCTGAAGGGAAGCCCTGGAAGCAGGCGGAAGCTCGGGCACCGGGCACGTGAATGGTGAGTGGCAGGTCTGAGGCTCCAGCTCAGCAACTCTTAAAACCAATCACATACAAGATGTTGTTTTCATCTCAGGGAGAGATTTCTAAGTCATCTGGGGCCTGAGGACTTACTAAAGGAGTATCCATGGACATGTTCCCAGGCTCACACAATAGGGAGCCCTGCTGACACCCTCTGATGCCAGAAGCCTCAAATGCAGAAGAGAAGGAGTCATTTATAGATCTGATCTCCCCTCATCTGTCCAGAGATGGTAGGCCTGTGCCCGTGTTTCGAATACAACAGCTGTGGGGTACACATTTTTGGGGGGAGAGGGAGAAGGGTTAATTGCATAATTTTAAAGAAGAATGCCCGTTCATCTAGACCAGGGGTTAGCTAACTTATGCGAAGTGCCCGACAGTAAATTTTTGTTAGTGTTTGGATTTTGTGGGCCATATCCTGTCACAACTACTCAGCTCTGCCATTGTAGCACGAAAGCAGCCACAGATAATAAACGAGCATGACTGTGTTCCAATAAAAGTTTATTTACAAAAACAGACGGTGAGCTGAATTTGGCCCACAGGTCGTAATTTTCCCATCCCAATCTAAACAATAAAACTACCCCTTCCCAGTATGCAGTAGAGAGGGTCCCCTGGGCTCCAATTCCTGATGTGTGTTAAAGGTCTAGGGCCACCTGCCAGGGGAGGCACCACAGTCCCTTGTTAAAAGGGTGCTCGAACAACCAACCAGCAAAGACACATCTGAAGCCACAGTGAGCAACATCAAGCACTGGAAAGCTAAAATGCGCTGAACTCTAAGAGCAGAAGAGGGCCTATCTGATCATTTCCATACCAGCAACGGTTGGGCAGAGCCACAATCACCTAGTTCCCAAGTGACAAGACAAACTGAGAGAGATCCTGGTAAAAACGAGGGATCCCTTAAAATCAACTAGTCACTGCCACTTGTCATCTACATAGGAAAGGCTTCGTTCAGTACAGGACTGAAGTGAACAGCAGACTCAGAGATGGAAAGGCTGTCAGGAGATAGGGGGCTGGTTTTGACCTGGCTATCTACTGTCTTATGCAACATAGCAGATTACCTTTTAGTGTAGTGTTCCTACCTCAGTCTGTAGAATATGGTGTTTCTATGCAGTGAGTAACAGCCTCAACTCAGACCTTTCATGTTCACGTTCAAAAAGATGCAGTATTCCATCTCCTGATACGTTACTGGTGTCTAGAGTTCTAACAGTACAATAGTCCATACCACTTCCAGCAGCTGAATTTTGCTCTCTGAACAGAAACTTTTGGGTTATGTATTTTTTTTTCCAGGGCCAACCCCAGAAAACATGGAAAGAAAAGTTTCCTTCAATTTGCTTTTCAAGTAGTGCTTGAATAACAAACCTCCTTTTGTTGGAATCTCCTCACCATATTAAATTGTTCAAGTTTCTAACCTGGTTTTACTGTGTTCCACTGTGTTTCTTATTTTCTCTCAAAATTAGTTTGAGCTCATCGTAGGAAAAGCAATGGTTTCCATTAGCTTCATCTATCAGAGGAAATAAAACTCTTACTAAAAAATAGTGTACTGCATCTTTAAGCAGTAGAGGGTAAACTACCTGCAAATGTGAATTTCTTACTTTCATTAAAAAAATATAGTTGTTAACTTTTGTGTGCCAAAAATTCTAAGTTACAGTGTCCTTCAAAGCAATGTACTTTTTTCGACATATGCAGTATGTAGTTAGCATAAAATCATTGGTGCCATGAAGATTATTTTTAAACTTAAATAAATATTTAAATACCATGGAAAAGAGTGGGCTCTTTCTTTTCTCCCTTACACCTGCCTTGCTTTTTCCTCCCTTTAAGGTTACAAACACATGAATTAGAAGATACCAGTGTGATTACACAGCTGACTGCTGTTCGGGGCTGAGGTCATTTAAAATAAGCATTTTGCTTATATACACTATTCCCCTTCTCCTTCCCCCCAAATAAATGCTACTAGGAACTGAGAAGACAAAGTATGGAATCATTTGAGATGAATTGGACCTCATTTCCTGTTGAGGGAAACCAAGCAGGTAAAGTCATTTTCCTAAGGTTCCCTAGTTAGTCTTGGAGCCCAAACTAGAACCTAGATGGCCCAACGTCTATCTAGCATTCCTACTGAAGCCTGGAGCAGGAGGAAGAACAGGAAACACTTCCTATGAAGGAAGCAGAATGATACCACCACTATGCTAATAAGCCTCACGTTTATGATTTATAAAATATATTCCTGTAACATTATCTCAACTGACTATGTAACCGTCACTCTGTGGCTACAGAACTGGAAATGGTCTTTTAATTCTATGAGGATAAAAAGTGAAGCCAGGCACCTGGCCCACTGTGCTGGATTATCTTCCTGCTTCAAGTCTCCCTGCCCTCCAAACCTCCATTCTACTGCTGGTCACCTTGCCAAAACACTAACCAGGATATGTCACTCACCTCAAGATTGTCAGTGGTTCCTATTACCTAGAAAATGGCATCCAGAGCCCTGTCCTCAGTGGAATTTTTTTTTTTTTTAAATGACAAAACTCTTTGCCCGAAGTGATCTGATGAGTGAAAATTTTAAGAATCGCTGGGCCCGGATGGTCCCACATGACCCTCCAGATTTCCAGCAGCTTCCCTTCCTGCGGACATCTAATCGGGAACTTGCCTGTGCACATACGTTTTTAGGGCCCTAGCACCCACTCTCTTGCTTTGGGCTCCTCAATCACAAGCGAGCCCCTCTGCACCTGACCACAGGTTGAGCTTTAGTTTGGAAACCCTGGTGGCACAGTGGTTAAGAGCTACGGCTGCTAACAAAAAGGTCAGCAGTTCAGATCCACCAGGCACTCCTTGGAAACCCTATGGGGCAGTTCTACTCTGTCCTATAGGGTCGCTATGAGTCGGAATCGACTCAATGGCAATGGGTTTGGTTTTTTTTTTTTTTTTGGACACAACCCTACAACTTGCTGACTGAGTGAAGTAAAACAGGCAAAACATACTTTCAAAACATTTCCTCTTGCACACCTTCCATTTTGGGGAAAGGTACTTTAAAATGTTTTACTCCTCAGCTCTATACAACTGCGCTAAATATATCTTCCTCACAAAAGTCTATCTTTTCATTTAAAAATCCAAAATTTACAGCCAAATGAGCCAGAAAATGGGTCTATACTGTCTTGGAACTAAAACTGTTGTCAGACTCACTCATCATTACTGACCAGCAATGCTGTTATCAAGATGAAAAAAACAAAAAAACAAAAGTCAGAAGGGGGCACGCTAACAAAATGAAGCCTGTTTCTGGAATCTGACATTCCTAAAAAAAAAAAAAAAAAAAAAACAGACCCGCTGATGTCAAGTCAATTCAGACTCACAGCGATCCTATAGGACAGAGTAGAACTGCCCCATAGGGCTTCCAAGGAGCAACTGGTGGATTCAAACTGCTGACCTTTTTGGTTAGCAGCCAAGCTGTTAACCACTGCGCCACTAGGGCTCCAATCTGCCATTAGAGGGCGTATATTTCTTTCGGGTTTGACAGAGAAGGCACAGGTGTCCCTCTTCCGCCCCCCTGTACTGTGTGCTGACTAAAAAGGACTTAAATTCTCTGTATCCACAGCCCCTGAAGCTCCCTGCTTTCCTGGGGAACTGCCTTTGAAAAGTCTTCTCTGTGGAAAGGAAACTCAAAGGTCAGAATACAAAAACAGGATTTAAGCAACTTAGATTCTATTAATACCTAATTATTTATACTCTCTCCTAGTCTGACCAAGTCTCTGTCTACCCAAAATGAGAATTGTCTCCTTCCTCCTTGAAGTCACATTAAAAAAAAAAAAAAAAAAAAGGCTAGGCATCTCAAAGACAATAACTCAAGTGGAATTCAGAGCTTATGTGCTTAAGAGAGATGACACAGTTCAGACTTACAAAAAAAGTTGATCCCAAAGCTTTAAAGGAGTCTGGGAGGAAGTACCTTTCACTACAGATTACAGTTAAGGATGTCCTAAGGGAGATAATTTTCCTTTTTGTGCTTTCTAGATTTAAACAATTACTCCATTATAAGGAGTAATTGTAATTGCCTTCCTGCGATGCCTCAAGCAGACATAACTCTATTTCCTGGAACTGGATATAAATGACATAGCTTTTGAAGCTACAATGGCCAGAGAAACCACAGAAGTGAGAAATGTCCAGAATTTGCTCAAGTTTACTGCAGAAGCCCGGCAATTACCGCCAAGTATTCAAAGCTTAAATGATGGTAGTAATTTGATTGAGAGGAGTTTTCAGCATCTGAAAAAAGAACAATTCCCATAGAACTAGCCACTGGAACCTGTGAAAATAAGTGGTGTTGTTAGGGCAGCAAAAGGCTTCCCTTACTGTTCCCTGCACAGTTTAAATATAATCCAACCTCACTCAACTTTATTTTCCACTTCAAAAATTAGTGTTTCCATCTCGCTTATCAATTCTTGTGCTTATATCACCCAGAAAATGAAAAACTCCCATTCCCTATAAAAAGGAGCCCTGCTGGCATTAACTGTTAAGCGCTTGGCTGCTAACCAAAAGGTTGGCAGTTCAAACCCGCCCAGTGGCTTCATGGGAGAAAGACTGGCGATCCACTCCTGTAAAAATGACAGCCTAGGAAACCCTATGGGGCAGTTCTTCTCTGTCACATGGGGTCACTATGAGTTGGAATCGACTCGATGGCACTAAACAACAACAAATTCCTTATAAACACCCATAACCTATTAAAAAACTAAGCCTTTAAAATACTTAGATCGCAGAAAAAGAAATTGTTTAGAAAATTGTTCCTCAAGGAAATTACAGGTGTCACTTTATTTTTTATATACAATTATGAGAAAATAATATTTCTTTTTAAAATTCATACATATTGCCAAAGCTATTTACCATAATCCTTCAATAGTGGCTTTAGCAATGAAGAACAATGAAGAGAGGTGGACAGGTAACGTCACATGGTAATGTTAGTCAAGTGATGACGGGTCCCAACAACAACCGCATTCAAATCACCATAACTTCTGAAAAGAAAACTGCTCGATGAAGACATGCCCAAAGTCATATTTTATAACATTTCCCCAAAATATGAGTAAGAATGAAAGTATTCACTTAACAAGTGACTGAATCCCCTCTGGAGAGTTTAAAGAAAGAGGCAGCTAAGGCTTTCACTTCTTTAACCCTGACCCACAATACCACAGTAATAAAGAAACACATTTACATCAGAATAAACATATACACACACACAGTTATGCCTACATATATATGCATATGTAACTCAGTTTCACAAAACAATACTGATTCTAATTATGGTTTCTGTTCTTCACTATTTCCTTTTCATTTTTTCAAACTCGGCTCTTGGCCATTAACATTGATTTCTTGTTAATGACTGCCACCCACTGTTAGGAAGACACTGGTCTGAGGGCAGTCCCTTTTGGAATTCAGGGTAAGGGAGATCCACAGTGTGTGCCTAGGAGCCCAGGATTCCTTGGCGGTGTCTCGGGAACTGTCCAGAGAAGGGGGGAAGGGAAAGGCCCAGCACACAGACCCAGGCCCTGCCCCATGTCACCCAAAGCTACTCAGCAATTATCATGGGATTTCACATAAGATTTTATTTAGAGGCAGAAAAAAAAAGGAGTTCTGCGTTAAAAAAAATTAAGTTTCAAAATCACTGAATTAGATGACTTTTCAGTACCCCTTCCAATTGTGTAAGTCTAGAAATAAATATTCACTCCAAACTATAAACCACAAATCTAAATCTCACTATACATTCAAAACCATATTATTCGATCACAAAAACTTTTAATATTGACCATTCAAAGCTTTATAACTTATAATCTTAGAATTTCTCAACATACTGCCTGAGTAGGGATCTCAGCTCCCCTCAAATGCCCTCCCCAACGTGTAGAAAACAACCTCCGAGGCTTCTCCCTTTACTAAAAGTATATTCCACTCATTGGAATGTTCTCAATAATAAAGCAATTTTATATTTGCTAAATATGACATATTACCAAGTAAACAGGCTAAGCCACATGAATTCAACTTTCTCTTTCTGGGTTCCTTAGACAGTGATTAACTTGAACAAATCAGTGCCACTAACCTAAAAACTCAGATGCTTTCTTAATTCATAAAAACATGTATCTTCCCGCTGGAATTACCTCCAGCCAGAATATAGCGCACTGGGTGCATGGCATTGATGGAACACACAGAGGCGAGGTATTCTCCACTGAGAAAAGAATGCAGCCACTTTCCTGTCTCGTGGAAGATCTCTACCCGCCGTGGGTGGGCCATGCTGCCAACTATGATGCAGTCTTCTTGTTTAGGGTCCCACACAGCTCGGAACCTGGTCAGCCAGCGCCCAGTGTTGGTGTTATGCCTGGTGAAAAAACAGCATTTTTCAAAGGAAGTTAAGTGTTAAATAACTCCAGGTAGTACTGGACGAGGGTAAAGATGACAGTGTTCCTAAATGCTACTTTTCTCTGCCAAGTTTCCTCCCACATTACTGAGTTGCCATCACCCTTCCCTCCTTCTCCCTCCAATACTGGAACTCGCAACAGAGACAGCGTCTCATCTTGGAATCACCAGCGCCAAGCTCCGCGGTTGGTGCTCAGCAGATGTTCACTAAGTGTCTGTTGAAATGGCACTTGTTTTCTTTTTTTTATGGTGCTTTAAATGAAAGTTTACAGTTCAAGTTAGTTTCTCATACAAAAATTTATACACACACTGCTATGTGACCCTAGTTGCTCTCCCTGTGCTGTGACAGCACACTCCCCCTTTCCACCCCGGATTTCCTGTGTCCATTCAACCAACTCCTGTCCCTTTCTGCCTTCTCATCTCACCTCCGGACAGAAGCTACTCATTTAGTCTCATGTAACTACTTGAGCTAAGAGGCACACTCTTCACAAGTATCGTGTTATGTCTTATAGTCCAGTCTAATCTTTGTCCAAGAGCTGGCTTTGGGAATGGTTTTAGTTTTGGGCTAACAGAGAGTCTGGGGGCCGTGTCTTCTGGGGTCCCTCCAGTCTCAGTCAGACCACTAACTCAGGTCTTTTTACTAGAATTTGAGTTCTGCACCCCACTTTTCTCCTGCTCTGTCAGGGGCTCTCTGTTGTGTTCCCTGTCAGGGCGGTCATTGGCGGTAGCTGGGCACCATCTAGTTCTTCTGTTCTCAGGCTGATGGAGTCTCTGGTTTATGTGGCCCTTTCTGTCTCTTGGGCTAATACTTTCCTTGTGTCTTTGGTGTCCTTTATTCTCCTTTGCTCCAGGTGGGTTGGGACCAATTGATGCATCTTAGATGGCCGCTCACTAGCTCTTAGGACCCCAGCCGCCACTCACCAAAGTGAGATGCAGAACATTTTCTTAAAAAACCTTTGTTTTGCCAATTAACCTAGATATCCCCTGAAAGCATGGTCCCCAGACTCCTGCCCCTGCTACTCTGTCCCTCGAAGTGTTTGGTTGTATTCAGGAAACTTCTTAGCTTTTGGTTTAGTCCAGTTGAGAAATGGCACTTCTTTTGCTCACTGTTTCCTAGCTTGATGGACAAAACCAGGCAGAGGACTTTCCCATGGAAAATCCCTTTCTCAGCACATCCTAACATGAAGCCCTAGAAATAAGAAATCTGAAATCTAGGTTATTTATTGCTTTTTTAACAAGACCTGCTATTTCCCATATTTGTATTCCCCCGATAACTGAGCCCTGAAACTATTTAATATTCCATACAGCTTTAAAATCCAAAATACATTTATTTAGGGCCCTTCACAGTTCTCCAAAGCAAAAAAAAAAAAAAAAAAAAGTGCTGCCCTTTTATTCTCTGTCTTAATACCACTAACAAGTATGGGCTACGGAGAACCACACTTCCCACTGCCACTCAATGACCCAATCTTTAATGAGAATTCCTACTGAAACCAGAATTATCACCCTAGATCAATTTAAAAAATAAACACACACACACAAAACCAAAGCACATTAGAAACGGATAGACTGGAACAAACTGTTTGAAAAAGGAAATGAAAAAGGAAAAACCTGAAAAAAGGAGACTAACACATTTAAATATAGCCTCTACAGACTATAAAACTGAGGAAGCAACAGTCAGTACATATCACAGCCCCGTCCCCATACTTCATCAATACCGACAATAAGAGAAATCTAAGGAGGAGACCTTGAGTAAATATCTCCATTTGATGTAACACACACACACACACACACACACACACACACACACACACACACACACACACACACACACACACACACACACACACACACACACACACACACACACACACACACACACACACACACACACACACACACACACACACACACACACACAGCATATGCATGAAGAGAAGAATGAAATAAGAACGAAACCCCGAGACCACTGCCTTCACACACCCTTCTAACTTGGAAGTGAAGCCACACCCGGAGGTCACCTATCAGCCAAATAATAGGCCTGTAAGAACAGTCATCTACAGGAGACCAAAAGGGCAACACCTGCCCAAAGGCAAAGAGGAGAAGGCCGGAAGGGGCAGGAAAACCAGACAAATGGAAATGGAGAACCCAAGGTGGTAAGCGGGAGAGTGCTGACACCTTGCGGGAACTGCAACCAACCTCAAGGAATAATTTGTGTATACACTATTGAATGAGAAACTAATTTGCTCTGTAAACCTTCACCAAAAGCACAATTAAAAAAAAAAAAGAGAGAGAGATAGGAAGATAACATGAGTAATTCAGGCCTGAATAAAGTCATTCCAAAAAAAAAAAAAACCAAATCCACTGCCAACAAGTAGATTCTGACTCATAGCGACCCTATGGGACTGAGTAGAACTGCCCCACAGGGTTTCCAAGGAGCGGCTGGTGGATTCCAACTGCCAACCTTTTGGTTAGCTGCCAAGCTCTTAACCACTGCGCCACCAGTCAATAGCCTTAACCAAAAATAACCTCTCAGCTACAGAGAACAGCTACTGACTAGAAGAGATTAAACCCTCTTTATAAACACAGGGAACCTGGGAGCAAAAACCCTTCTACATAGGAACTAGCAAACTGGGGCACTTAAACAACACAGTACAAACAGCAGGCCTGGTACATCTGACAATCGGACATCTAACGAATGCCCTCCAATAAGTAGCTCACTGTAACGCAGGGTCTTCATTACCTGGCATATGGAAACCTACCTGATTGTGGTGAGGAGAGGAAGCTGAGAGGCTATACAGCTGCTGTCAAAGATCCTGCAAAATAAATATCAAGAATAAAGCAACACACCCTTTGCATTATATCTTGAAAGTCCTTTGAAATACCCTCAGTGTATTTAACAAGCTTCTCATTGGTTCATGATATGAAATAAGACTGTTATTTTAAAATATATAGGATAAGGCTCTAACAAATCTCAGCTAATACATTTAATCAAAAAAAAGGCACAAGGAATATTATAAAATTCAGCTTAGCGTGGCAATACTGTAATTTACTTAAAAGCTATTACTCCAACCTCAAAAGGTACATTATAAGTGATACTCTGGACTCTAAAACTATATTCAGATTCACAGTAATAGGGACATACAAAAAATGTATGTCTGAAAACACACAAATACCTAAAACTGCATGTATCAAGAGCAATTTCCCCATAAGACTCATCAGTTGAGGGCCTGACAGCATCATGTCCAGGGACTAAGACTGGCCAGCAACCAAGGGGCGGAGTTCTTGTGGGGAGAAGCTGGTAGGAATCAATTCAGAAGCCTCTACTGGACACTCTGGCAGAAGGAAGCTCACCATGTCACCACCACCACCTGCTCCCTATGCCCAGCTGTTCTGGTGCAGCTTCTTGGCAACAGAGCTGACTGTCTAATCAGACTACAAGACAGCCAAATCACTAACAGTTGAAGTAGCAAGAGTAAACCCTGCAGGGCAAATGAACAGGATCAGGACAAGCAGGTAGCTCTCGAGACAAAGAAAACAGCACGAGTGGAAAGGGGACGCTGGGCTGCCATCCCCTTTGACTCTCTCCATGAACCACCCGGTGATGCTCACAGACTTTGCTAAAAACTTACTGGGTGCCTGCCATACTCTGCAGACCACGCTCTTCCTGATAGCTGGGTCTCAGCAGAAATGAGGTGTCATTCTTGTGCCTGCCCACAGCACACATTCCACAGATACTGCAGCTTCCATTCGGCACTGCACTGGCAGGGTGGACCTCACTATTCCCAAAAGTAAGAGCCTCCTGTGCTAAGACTATCTCCCTTCTGAGACACCAGACAACCTGATTTTGGTGGGACTTCTGGGATTGTTCAGTGCTACAAGGGACGCCTGACATCAACTCCCCAGGGCAGCTATTAGACTTTCCTTGCCAGACTCGACAGTTCCAAGGAAATTTCCAAAACCCGGGAACTGCTAAAAAGCAATGAAGTCCAGGCCCTGGGTCTTTGATGGCCTAGACAATAACACTAGTGATTAAACAGAGAGCAGTATACCAAGCTTCTGGTTTCCTGACAGGGCAGCTAGACTCTTCAGATTCCTTAAAACATACCTCTGCCTTCCAAATTTACCTCAGATTACTATCAGCACATGTGGTCACCAATCTGTTACCAGTTATAGGTGAAAAATAGGCAGAGGCAACGCTCTTCGTATGTTCAGTCAAAGCAATCAAAGGCTGGCTTCCCCTGGGAGTAAGGCTTCTTGCATCATAAATATGAATATCCCTGTAATGGGAGGAAAAATGATCAGTGTGGTAACAGGTGATGCAGTTACCCTCTAGAATAGGCCTGAATGTAAATTGGACACTCAAACAGTCAATACATTGAAGAACATTTAGGATAGAACCCTCCAATCTCTTGTATTAATTTTTTAAACGCTGGCATAGATAAAAAATAAAATATTCAAAAAATTCTAAAATTCCATCAGATATATGTAACCAGTGAGAGACAAGTTTCCAGTTGGCTTTCCAATCTCTCCAAGAAAAAGTTAACACAGATGAACAATTTATAGGCTACATACAACTTGTGTTTTTTTTTTTTTTTTTACAGGTTTTCATTTTCTTCTCAAACGACTAAGAAGTAAATGTAAATTATGTCAAGGAAAACAAAAGTGTGAATCTGTTTCAATAATTTTACTATTTGTTAAATCCAAAAGAATCTCTCATTTTTATGAAAATCACATTAAAAAAAAAATCTTCCCAGTGAATTGTGCAGAAATACTGATTTCTATACCATCTTTAAGAAAAAGTTATGAGGGTTTTTTTGGGGAGCAGAAAAAAGTAACAAAAGTTGAGATCTTAAACTGTAAAAAAAAAAAACTGTCAAAGTTGTAAAAGTCCTGAAGTGTCAGAGTTCTGCCGGCAGAGCTCATTTTGTGCAATGAATATAAAGACAGACCACTGGACAGATTTGTTTGGTTTTTCCTTTTAAATGAAGAAAAGCTTTGTGTAAGCGTTGCACACTTATTGGAGTAAATCTGAATGATCCTACTCCTTTGGAGTAAAACTAGTGCTTACTGGTTTCTGATTGTATTTAGTTTCTGGTTGAATTTGAAAAATGAAAACCTAAGTAAGTGAAAGTTCCCTGACTATTCAGGCGAACACACACACACGCACGCACGCACACACACACAACCCTCAATCAGTGTAGGAAGAAAAATCATTTGCTCTTTGGGTATCACAAAAGTCAGATGCCTTTGACAACCAAACAAAAATATAAAAAGGCCTAAACCATAAAATTTTATGACGAACATACCTCAGCCCCGCAGTAACGAAATACTGTCTATGCACTGGGTGGACATGAACAGTTCTTATTTTTTCCAGAGGAAACTTGCTAAGTTTCTCGTAAGAAGTCCCAGGTGTCCGTCTGTCCACTAGAGACATACTTCCATCCCAGTGTCCTACAACTAAAGTGGAGGCGTCTTCTGCCAAGAAGTCAAAGGAAGAGAAGGTACTGCTTTCATTTCTGTATACCTAAGGAGATAAGTCACAATCAGCTTATGTTTATTAATATTAATGTGTATCAATAATTTTTAAATTGGCTTATAATACTTTTAAAGAATGCCAACACACAAATTCTTTGGTAAAGGAGTTATACGGGCTTTACCCAAATAACCTCATTTATCCTCCCATCATCCCCGTTGGAAACCAAGGCACTCATCAGCTGTGAAACTTGGCCTACAATCAAGTGACCCCCGGACCTAGGTCAGGGCCACAGCCCAAATTTCTTACAGCCCAATAAACCTCTGTTCCTAATCTACCTGTGAAACTTGCCAGAAAATGGACTGAATCTGAATTCTACTCCCTTGAAATTATATCTTAATATATTGAGTAACTTTGCCAACAAAGTCCAAGCAAGATATATGGCTGAGAGCTCATCCACTCTTGGTCAAGTGTAAACAGATACACATTTCTGACAGCTAATCTGGTGACATCTATCAAAACTTTTAATGTTTATACTCTTTGACTTGATCATTTCACGAAGACACATGCAAGGATATCCACTGCAAGACTGCTTGTAATAGCAGTAATGAGCAACCTAACTGCCCGCCGAAAGGATCTGGTTAAATAAATGACTGAAATGATTGTACCTCTCTCCTCCGAAACACCACACAATGCTAAGAAGAATGAGGTAGGTTAGTATTACTAACTGTCCGAGATATACTATCATGCAAAAAAAAGCAAGTTGCAAGAGTATGTTTATAGTATGAACCCATTAGTACAAAGAAAAAAACAAAAAATCTGTATCTACATGTTTGTAAGCATATGTGTGCTTTCTGGGAACATACTCCAGAGTTATAGCAATCTTTATCCCTAGAAAGTGGCAATGGGGGAGGGCAGGTTTACTGTGCATACGCTATTTACTGCAAATCTTTTATCATGAGCACATATTATTGCTATAATTCTTTTAAATCACATATAATCCATAAGACTATCACTTGAGGTTCAGGCCTCACACACATAAAGAACAAAAAAAGAAATACTTCCCCCAAGTAAGAGAGAGTGAACACAATTCATATTGCTGATCATGAATTGCTGCTGATTCTTGGCTTTAATAGTAAGTATTATAATAAACTGAGATTAATAAATTGATTAATATAGCAAAGGCATCCCAGATCCAAAACACCCCAATATACACAAATAAAACTTGAGGTTTTCAGTCAGTGTATTAGAATGATTGAGAGCATCGGCTTTGACTCAGACAGACCGGAGTGCAAATTCTAGTTCTGCCACTTATGTCCTTGAGCAAGCTAATAGACCCCTCTTCACCTCAGTTTTTTCATCATTAAATGGGAATAACATTACTTATTTCATAGTGTGTTATAAGGCTTAGCAATGTACACAAAGCACACTCAATATGGTGCCTAGCACAGGGTGACTGTTCAACCAGTGGTACTACGAACAAATTACGGATATAGCAACAACATGGATGAATCTTACAAGCACTATGCTAGGTGGAAGACGCCAGACCCAAAAAGCTACATACTGTACGATTCTATTTACTTGACATTCTAGAAGTAAAACTGTTGGGACAGAAATCACATCAGTGGTTGCCAGGGGTAGAGGATTGACTAAAAAGCCACAAAGTTTTTTGTTTTTTTAATACAGATACACTTTTAAATTTCAAACTCCAACATTCTTGCAGGAATATAAACAAATATAAAAAGGAACGTGACTTGCAAAGATAACTACACGGTGGTGCATTAATAACAAAAGTGTTACCATTTAACAGTTTGTAAGAGGCCTTTTCACAAAAATTATCTCATTTAATCCGTGATTTACAAACCATCTACTTCCAATAAATGTTTGAATTATCAATGTTGCTTTTAAAAACCTATTTTTAAAAAGGGGGAAATAGAAATTAAAAGGGAAAAAAAAGCAACGTACAGATATTTGTTTCTTCTAACCCTCAGTAATTAGGAGATCCAGTCTGACCAGTAACACAGCATTAATAGCCTTGAAGTCCTTTTCTACATAGTTAAAAACAGACCTGCTTTGTTTTTATGTGCCGTCGAGTCAATTCTGACTATAGCGACCCTATAGGACAAAGTAGAACAGCCCCATTGGGTTTCCTGGACTATAATTTTTATATTGTAATAAACGTTTACGGAAGCAGATCGCCAGGTATTTCCTCCCAGTGAGCAGCTGGTGGGTTCAAATCACCAACCTTTTGGTTATCAGCTGAGCACTTAATCATTGCACCACCAGGGCTGCTTAAAAACAGATCTAAACATGCCTAAAGTGATTTAAAAAGCCTCACTCTTAAAAACCAAAAACGATCAAATCTCAGCAGGGAGAAAAAAACCTTCCAATTGTAAGAAAGATCATTTAGAAATTCAGCGTAGAACAAAAGCAGCTATACAGTTAAAAAAACAAACTCGTTGCCTTCGAGTCGATTCTGACTCATAGCGACCCTATAGGACAGAGTAGCACTGCCCCACAGGGTTTCAAAGGAGCAGCTGGTGGATTCGAACTGCCCACCTTTTGGTTAGCAGCCGAGCTGTTAACCACTGTACCACCAGGGTTCCAGCTATATATTACACAATAATTATTAAAATACTTATTTTTAAACCCCTTAAAAAGTAATTATGAAACATATGTACGTGGAATATTTAGAATAATGACAAAGATATCCGAATGTGTTCATTTTGAGTGCTGGTTTTTAGAAAAACTTTAGGCATAGAATTGGATCATCAATTAGTATTTACAAAGCAACGTCAGTGATGAGTACCCTGTTCTCTCCATTATATCACATATAACTTGCACTTAGACCGAGGACTTCTAAAAATTTAAACGTCCCATTCAAAATAAGATAAGGATGAAACCTACATCTAAATCATCCTAAGTTTCATGAAGATTAAAATCCATATTGAGAAAGAGAAGAGTTCAATTTGAAAGAATTCTCTTATTAAGGAAATCTAATATGGCTAAACAAATCTGAAAGCCCCGCTCAAATGATGTTCACTGGAAGCATTAAATAGTAGAGCAAAGCTTAAGCAAAGGGATCCCATATAGTAAGGACTCTTCAGGCATTTAGAAGCTTCTGCCCTGCCCCACCACATACCAAACTGATTCAAAATCTCCAAGGAGATTTTCTAGGTAGAGTGTGTCTGAGAGGATGCGTGGTGGGTGCCCAAGGTCTTTCAACCATTCCTAAACAGACTTGAACTTAATTTGGCTTTACTGGGGTTAGACCAGCCCAGGAAGAGACCTATCCTCAAGAGGTGGTTAAGAACAAACTTGGGCTAAAGTGTTCTCAATAAACCCCCCTAGGGTGCCATTCCTTGCCGGTGTATAATTATATGGCATTTTTCATTCTAAATTTACCAGAAGAAAACAGCTGAGCTCATCTCTTATGGCATATAGCAACATATAAGATAGTAAGTCTTAGCTGGAAGGAGATAGAAAACCAAAATTTGCAGCCAAAA
The DNA here is from genome assembly GCA_030035585.1 of Dugong dugon. NCBI lineage: Eukaryota > Metazoa > Chordata > Mammalia > Sirenia > Dugongidae > Dugong > Dugong dugon. The sequence goes on along the minus strand of CM057472.1, from coordinate 12,216,888 downwards.
TTTGCAGTTTCTATGTTATGTTACAGGTCAAAAGTTTTCGGTGTGTGTAATATAGCACCATCATGTGATGAATTTCTCTACAGTCCTTTTTTCCATGTCTAAGACTCATCCCCACAAAATTCATGTCTGTGAAGGCCATGAATGATAAACAAAAGTATAATAATATTTCCATCTTTTTTTTCTCCTGAATGAAAAAGAAATACAAGTCTTCAACCTAAAAAATAGAAGGGCGAGTTATTTTACTTAAAAACTTTGCAAAAATTGTAAGAAAAAGAGCAAACACTTGCCATGTGCCAGACTCTGTTCAAAGCACTCTATCTGCATTAACTCATTTAGTCCTCATAACAATATGGGGTAGATATTATCCCATTTCACAACTAAGGATATTGAGGCATAAAGCGGTTAAGTCACTAGGCAAGGTCACACAACCAGTAACTGAGGTCTGGGATATGAACTTCGGGGGTATAATTCTAAAGTTGCTATGTGCTATATCACCTCTCTCAATCATTCATGTTGTTTATAAAGAAGCATAAGATTTCAAAAAGAATTCAGAGTATCATTTGAAGTCAGCATGTAAACACATTAACATTTACCTCTTCAAAAACAGCTCTGGAAAAATCTCCACAGCGTAGTGTGCCATCATAGCTCAGAGACAGTATGTGGGCCGGATTGGCGGGTGAAAAGTAAACACAGCTCACTGGCTGACTATGGGGATGAAAAACATAAATCCCCTCTTCTTTAGGTTGGTGGGTCTGGAAGAGAGTTGGGGAGGGGAGACAAAAATTAGTGAAAAGTAGTGACATTTACTATGTCATTACATCATTAAACCATTTACATCTAGATTACACTCAGTCTCTTCTCAGTCTATGACTGTACCCACTCTCCCCTTCAGAAAGTCAGATCTAGAAACTTTATACTGTCACTAAATCACCTTTTTCGATTTTCAATCCAATGATATTTAGTCACATTTATTTTAACAGTTCCCAGCTTTCTGTAACTAGCACACTAGTTTTTTTTATAACCCAGAGGAAAAAAAATTAATGCTCATTTGGACTTCAGTTCATGAAATCCTCAGGAAATGAGAAATGTACTCTATTTCACATGCAGTATAATTCCTTAGTACCAAAAACAACAGCATCAGCACCATTACTGCTGTGCTTCCTGAGTGTGCTTCTATGCGTGGTCGTCATCAGGTGCTATCGAGCTGGTTCTGATTCATAGCGACCCTACACATAACAGAATGAAACACTGCCCAGTCCTGTGCCATCCTCCAAAGTGTTGCCATGTTTGAGCCCACTGTTGTAGCCACTGTGTCAATCCAGCTTCATTGAGGGTCTTCCTCTCTTTCACTGACCCTCTACTTTACCAAGCATGATGTCCTTCTCCAGGGACCGGTCCCTCCTGATAACATGTCCAAAGTATGTGAGACATAGTCTTGCCATCCTTGCTTCTAAGGAGCATTCTAGCTGTACTTATTCCAAGACAGACTTGTACGTTCTTCTGGCAGTCTGTGGTATATTCAGTATTCTTCGCCAACACTATAATCCAAAGGCATCAATTCTTCTTCAGTCTTCCTTATTCACTCTCCAGCTTTCACAGGCATGTGAGGCGATTGAAAATACCATGACTTGGGTCAAGCACACAAATACTTCTATATAATACTAGCATATCATTCTCAGCATAATTTTCATAAGGCAGTTGGTTCCTGCACAAAATGATAATTTTAAAAATATTTTGTCCTCTAAATACACGTTGAAAATGCATGCATTCTTCTTTAATCAGCTATTTGAATTAATATCACTATTTTAAAGGATGATCCTTTCCACAGTTGGATTACTAACTCCTAAGAAGTCATTTTTCAGGTCTGGACAGGTTATAGTCCTATGTTACATGTCATATTATAAACTAGGGTAACTATTACCTCCAAATCTGGCTTCGTCTGTTCCGCAATACTCAATAATTTTTTGTGTTCTTTTTTATTTGGAAAAAAAAAATAAGGAAGGGAAAAAACCACCACCATACGCACTCCTCCTCCCCAGGGCCAGCCACCGTTACATCATGGCACACTTGCTTACAGCGTTTGTTTCTCAGGACAAATCTCTCCTCTGTTATAAAGATTTAAACAATGCAGAATGCACAAAGGTAGAAGTTCTTAATTTTCAGCAGTGTCTAGTCTGTCCCTTGCTATTGTCTAATTTACCAGTATGACTGAGCTTCAGTTTGTTTCCTTAGTTCTGCAAGCTCCTCAGTCATCTCATGCTGCTGTTTTATCATGTCGTTTTGAGATTTATTTTACCAAATTAATGTTTCTATTAACTTGCTCCACAGCACTGCTGTCCGAAAGAACTCTCTGAGATGACAAAAATGTTATATATGTGGACCATCCAATATGGTAACCGCTAGCCATGTGTGACTATTAAGCCCTTAAAATAAGCCTAGTGTAACTGACGAACTAAGTTTTTAATTTTAATAGCTTCATATGAATAGCAGCTACTGTACTGGACTGTGCAGCACTAGTCTGAAGCAATGGCTAAGAAGTCCTTCTTTCTCTTGAATTATGTTGTTCTTCTTGTCTTTTGCATTCTAGGTTCTCTTGCCCTTTTTCACTGTAGTGTTTGACCAGGTGCCGCACCACTGCTGATTTTCATCGTGCTTTAATGGCTCTGCCCACGCTAAGTGCTCTGACACATCTTGACTCTTTCTCCCAGTATCTGATATCAGTTCGTTTTTCCTCAGAGCTTTAGTGTAAGGAGAGTTTATGGGCCTGTCTGTAGCCGGGAGGAAAGGCAGGGGCAAGAGGAAGGTGGTGGAGAGTTGGTGTCAGCAGAAGCAGTATACACTGTTTGTTGAGGCTCTGTCAACTCCCATTCTTGAAACTTTCTCATCTCTTGGCTTCTCCAACTTCCAATTATTCTGGTCGTCTTCCCTCTTCTCTGCTTGTTTTCTTTGCTAAATCCTTTCACCTCCAACCCCACTCACATCTCATCATCTTATCAAAATGAAGGAGAACCTATGCTTCCCAAGGCTTGGTCTGTGTCTCTCTTCTTCTCACTTTATTAGCCCCAACCAGCTTCAAGTCACCACTGCTTCTTCACCTCCATCAACTGTCCTCATGGCGTTTTCCATGGCTTTTTCCATGGCTTTGTTCTACTTCCCCAATTAGAAAATAAATTCAGAGAGCATTAACTTGGTCTCTTAATTTTATAACTCCTAAAAGCATTTAACGCAGAACTATACACACAATTAATGAATTCAATATCTGTTTCTGACTTATCAAAAGTTGACTGGGATCATCCTAAGCAGTTCCCTGGAAAAATATTTTGATCCAGCTTGGAGACTGTATTTTAAACATAACTAGGAAAGTGAGAACTTGGTGTGATCCTTTCACAAATCCACTGAAAGTTGTAATAACATTTCCTGGCAGTTAATTTATGCCCAGATGGCTAATAATATGCAAGCTAAATATGTTAAAGTTCTATCAAGTAAATTTAAATTCCGTCAGATTTCTAAAATTTAGAATCACAAAGCATAAAACTCCTAATCTCAAGCAATGTTTATAAACACATGGCTCTAGGCTATTTTTCTTCCTGACTCCTTGCTTCAGTCAAGCTTTACTATCTTAAAAAAGTCAACGACTTACCACATCCCAAAGTCCAATCTGCCCATATTTGGCTCCAGCTGCCACCAAAGTTCTAGTTTCGGATGGGTGGAGAGCCAGAGACAGCACTGAGCCTTTGGTCACTTTACAAACAGTCTCTTCACTAATGACCATGCGGCTTACATTGGCTTTGTAGCTGAGAAAATCAAAAAGTTATACTTTAAAAGTAAAACCAATACCCATAGTCAACAAATAAGTAAAAGACAATTCAAAAAAGAATCACAACTAGTAAATAAATGTGGAAAAATATTCAATCTCCTGGTAACCAAGGAAATCAAACAACAATGTACTATTTTTCCACTTATTAAATTACCCTTAATAATCTTAATGATAACCCCAAAAGCAAGTAGGCATCAGTTAAATGTATATAACTCACATACATTGCTAGTGGCAGAGTAAGTTCATGCAAGGTTTTCAGAAAAAACTTTTGGGGGAAAACAATTTGGCAATGTAAACCAAAAGCCATAGTATTTGACTCGTTAATCCCATTTCTAGGAACCTATCACAAGGAAATAATCCATTATCTGTTTGTCTGACTCACACTCACACACACACACACACACACACACACACACACGCACACAGCAAAACAGAAAACAACCCCAAATACCAAGCAGTGGAGGGAGGTTAGGTAAATTGCAGAATACTTACTCAATGGAATATTATACGATCACGTCAATAATTTTAAAAATTATAGTAACAGGCAACCACGATGTTAAGAGAAAAAAGCATAATTCAAAATTACATATACATTAGAACCTAACAAAGTAAAAGTATGTGAATTCATCCATTTAGTCAACATTTAGGAAAGACCTATTATGTGCTAGGCACTGTTCTGGTTACCAAGACAAAATCTCTGCCCTCATGAAGCTTGTATCCCAGTGGTATTACACGTGGTGACACTTAAAATAAAATACACGAAAGCAAAACCAACCATTTGGGTGGAAATATGGGTAATTTTTTCACCTCACCTTCAAAATTTTCTTTAATAGCATATAGTCTTTATAACTCAAAGATCTCAGAAAATTTAAAACAAAGGCAAGAGATTTAGCTTACCTTTTCAGGCTAGGTAACTCCTTAGTATTCTTACTACCTGCCTGAAACATTGGGAAAGACCAGAAGTACCAGGTTAATATATGTATTGAACTTCCCGAGCAGATGACTCAAAAAGCTGTAAGCCTTCCCAAGTGATACCTTGCTCATTTCTTCCCAAGTCTGCAGAAATCCTTTAAATAGTTCATCGTTATCATCTCGATTTTCAGGAGTCATTTCTAAAGGCCCAGGAGGTAACAAAGGCTGTTATAAAAAATAAGAAAAAAAGAAGTTTATACCTGTCTCCCCGCCCGAGAATGTAAGCTTGAGGAAGGCAAGGATGTCTTTCCATTTTTCTCACTACTTTATTTTTAGCACTAACAAGAGGGCTGCACATCATGGGCATTCAAAAATAATTATTCAATGAATGAATGCCAGGCATCCTGTAAAGTATGTAACATGTATTATCTCATTTAATCCTCTAAGCAACCCAATGAACGAGATAGCACATTTTAAAGCCACTGGAATGAGATGTAGAAATGTTAACTTGCCCTCAGTCACACTACCAATAGCTGCAGGAGCTGGGAATGGACTCAGATCAGTCCAGTGGCATTACTCAATGCTGTTCTTTATGCCCCCCTCCCACGTGTCTGTCAGTTTGGCGTACTGTGCGGGCTTGCGTGTTGCTGTGATGCTGGAAGCTATGCCACCAGTATTCAGATACCAGCAGGGTCACCCATGGCAGACAGGTTTCAGCTGAGCTTCCAGACTAAGACAGACTAGGAAGAAGGACCCGGCAGTCTACTTCTGAAAAGAATTAGCCAGTGAAAACCTTAAGAATAGCAGCAGTTTAAAGTCAGGAAAGGTGTGTGTCAGAGTTGCATCCTTTCACCATATCTATTCAATCTGTATGCTGAGCAAATAATCTGAGAAGCTGGACTCTATGAAGAACAGGGCATCAGAACTGGAGGAAGACTCATTAACAACCTGTGTTATGTAGATGACACAACCTTGCTTGCTGAAAGTGAAGAGGACTTGAAGCACTTACTGATGAAGATCAAAGACCACAGCCTTCAGTATGGATTACACCTCAACATAAAGAAAACAAAAATCCTCGCAACTGGACCAATAAGCAACATCATGGTAAACGGAGAAAAGACTGAAGTTGTCAAGGATTTCACTTTACTTGGATTCACAATCAACACTCATGGAAGCAGCAGTCGAGAAATCAAAAGACGCATCGCACTGGGCAAATCTGCTGCAAAAGATCTCTTTAAAGTGTTCGAAAGCAAAGATGTCACCTTGAAGACTAAGGTGCACCTGACCCAAGTCATGGTGTTTTCAATCACCACGTATGCATGCGAAAGCTGGACAATGAATAAGGAAGACCAAAGAAGAATTGATGCCTTTGAATTATGGTGTTGGTGAAGAATATTGAACATACCGTGGACTGCCAGAAGAAAGAACAAACCTGTCTTGGAAGAAATATAGCCAGAATGCTCCTTGGAAACAAAAATGGCGAGACTTGTTCGAGTTGTAGGGTTAATGTTTTGATTTTGGCCCTTTCTTCTTCTTGGATGTGTGCATTTATTGCTATACACTGACCTCTGAGCACTGCTTTTGCTGTGTCCCGAAGGTTCTGCTAGGATGTGTTTTCATTCTTGTTTGACTCTGTGAATTTCTTTATTCTGTCCTTAATTTCTTCTATAACCCAGTAGCTTTTGAGCAAAGTCTTGTTCAGTTTCCATGTGTTTGATTCTTTTTCCTTGCTTTTTCTACTACTGATTTCTACTCTTATGGCTACATGATCACAAGAGATGCGTTGTAATATTTCAATGCTTTGGATTCCGTTAAGGTTTGCTTTATGGCCTAATATGTGCTCTGTTCTGGAGAATGTTCCATGTGCATTGGAAAAGTATACTTGGCTGCTTTTGGGTGGAGTGTTCTGTATGTGTCTATGAGATCAAGTTGGTTGACTGCGGCATTTAGATCTTCCGTGTCTTTATTAAGCTTCTTTCTGGATGGTCTGTCCTTCACTGAAAGTGGCATGTTGAAGTCTCCTACTATTATTGTGGAGCTGCCTCTCTCTCTTTTCAATGCCGTTAGTTTGTTTTATGTATTTTGGAGCCCTATGCCAAGGTGTGTTAAGACACAGGTTGTAACTCTTCAGCAGGTCATGAAATCATTTAATGCAACAGAGCTAGCGAGTATATCACACGGAGTAAGACTTGGTTTTGTTTCACAAAGCTTTTGTTTCAATTGTGTGGGTGCAAGTGTATGTGTCTAATGTGTTACAATGGAAGCACAGCAAAACCTGTGAGAGCAGAAACTCCATGGGACTGCCTTGTTTTTCCAGTCTCACGAGTTTTCCTCCTTTGACAGGGTCTAGTCTTACCATTTTTCTATCACTCATTTTAGCAGAAAATATTAGAGTTTTCCTTCTCTGACAGGTTTTCACCTTACACAGGTTCTGCCTTACACAGGTTTTACTGTGTATTTCTTATTGTGGGTCAAGGTTTCAAAAAAATTTGAAAGCTACTCCTCTATGTTGCTTTCCATAGTACCTTAATTTGCAATTAGTTCCCAAAGTACCAGCCTAATTAGTGCTATCTTCCAATCTGTAATTAAGCACTTAGATATAAAGTATTAAAAACAGCAGTGCTTTTGATGGTTACCAGGGATGGGAGGGAGACGAAGAGGGACTCACTTTCTAAATAGCAGACACTTGTTATTCTTAGTGATGGGAAAGGCAACACCAAATATGGGTGAAGTCTGCACAGCCTGACCAAGGTAAATGAAGACACTAAGTACACAAGAAAAAGGGACAATTTCAGTAAATGCTGTAATATATACCATTTTGCAACAACAGTAATAATAGCCAAAAAACGTGTGGTTACATAGGTAGAGTTGTATACATATATGTATATAAGAAGGCATACGCATGTAAATGCATGTGTGTGTAGAGGTGTATCTGTAGGCATATGCACACAGGTCTGTGTGTGCTGCATATATATCCATGTATATATAATAAAGCACATGGGGGGCACAGTTACAGAGACCTCCTAGACATAGCCAAACAACTCATAGGATTGGTTTACTGGGTTAGAAGGCTTAGGACTATAGTCTCATGGGACAACTTGGTCAATTGGTATAATATAGTTCATAAAGATAATGTTCTACATTCTAGTTTGCTGAGTAGTGTCTACGGTCTTAAAAGATTGTGAGCAGTCATCTAAGATACAACTACTGGTCTCTACTTGTCCGGTGCAAAAGAGGATGAAAGAAACCAAAGACTCAAAGAAGAAACTAGTCCATAGAACTAACAGCCCACATGAACCACAGCCTCATCTAGTCAGAGACCAGAAGAACTAGATGGTGCCTGGATACCACTATCTACCATTCTGACCAGGGACACATACATGGTCCCAGATAGAATGGGAGAAAAGTGTAGAACAAAATACAAATTCCTAAAAAAGGTCAGACCTACTGGACCAAGAGAGATTACAGGAACTCCCAAGACTATCACCCTAAGATATCCTTTGAACTTGGAACTAAAGCTATTTCTGGAGGTCACCGTTCAGCCAAGTAATAGATTGGCTTATAAAATAAACAATATCACCCATGAGTAATGGCTCCCTTAAACAATCAACCATATGAGACCAAATGGTCAACATTTACCCTAAAGCAAAGATGAGAAAGCAAGGAGGTGAAGAAGAGAAGCTAGATCAATGAAAACAGAACAAACAGGATGGAAATAATGGGAATGCTGACACAGTGTGGAAACTGCAACCAGTGTCATGGAAAAATCTGTATAAAAATTGTTAAATGGGAATCTAATTTGCTGTGTTAACTTTCGCCTAAAACACAATAAAAATATTTTTTAAAAGGAAAAAAAAAAAAGGTTCTTGAATAAAAAATATAATTATAGTCTTATTTATAAAATAAATTTGCTACATAAAACTCTTTCCGCTCACTGATAGCATAAAATTAAACTACAGCAAGGCCTCCCATAACTTTTATCACATATTATTATAAATAATATTAATAACTGCCATTTATTGATTATTTGCTAAGTCCTTAGCACAATGTAAGCAATTCATAGACATTATTTCATTTAATGCTCAGAATGGCCCTGTCATGGATTGAATTGTGTTCCCCAAAAAATGTGTGTAGCAACTTGGCTAGTTCATGATTCCCAGTATTGTATGATTGTGTTATCTGATGTGATTTCCTTATGTGTTGTAAAGTCTACCACTATGATGAGATTATATGTGATCTCATGTGTCGTAAATTCTATCACTGTGATGAGTTTATAGTGATGAGGTTGACAAGATTAGTGTCTAATGCAATCTCTTTTGAGCTATAAAAGAGAGAAGCGAGCAGAGAGACAGGGGAACCTCATACCACCAAGAAAGCAGTGCAGGGAGCAGAGCGTGTCCTTTGGACCTGAGGTTCCTGTGCAGAGAAGCTCCCAGACAAAAGGAAGACTGATGACATGGACTTCCCTCCAGAGCTGATGGAGAAAGCGTTCCCCTGGAGCTGATGCCCTGAATTTGGACTTGTAGCCTACTGGACTGTGAGAGAATAAATTTCTCTTTGTAAAGCCATCCGCTTGTGGTATTTCTGTTGGAGCAGCACTAGATGACTAAGACACGCCCTGTGAGGTTTCTATTATTGTTACCATTTTAAAGAAGGGGAAACTAAGGCTCAGAAAAGTTAAATAATTTCCCCATGATCCCACAGGAGGTTAAGTCCTGAAGAAATACAAAATCCAATCCAGGTCTTTATGACTTTGAAATCCATGTTACTACTTAAACCATATGACATTTAAATATTAAATTAATGAATTGAAAACTAAAAAACATAACTTAATGAATTTATAGTCCAGCTTCAAACATGTCAATCTTTTTAGTAGTTTTTAAAATAATATATTGTATTTGCACTTTTTCTTACATTTTCATCTGTTACGAATGCCGGCTGGGGTGGAGTTGCTGGTAATGAAACTTCTGAAGGGTCTACTTTTAGTAATCGCATGGACCTTCTGCAACCAGTCCCGTCATTTTCTCTCTTCTTAGGCTTCTTTCTAAAGGAGTGGGGGAAAAAGAAAAAAAAAACCAACCAACTCATACTCACAGAACAGTGAAATGGATTTACTAATAGTGAGGAGATAATTTCTAGGAATGTATCCCATAGATACATTTGTACACTTGTACATGTCCACACTGTTTTTAATAAAAAGTCTGGAAACAAATGCTCATCATGGGGAAGTGAGGGTGCTAAATAAATTACGGCATACATATATAATAGAATAACATGCAGCCATAAAAAAGAATGAGGTAGATCTTTATGTGCTGATACGAAATGAACTGTAAGATACAAGAAGCAAAAACAAGGTCCAGAACATGCTGATTATGCTTCCATTTTTTTTTTTAAACAAAAACATAACATATACATTTGTACATGCTGAAATTACCTGTGAGAGAATATTCATGAAACTATTAATAGTGGTTTCTTCTAGGAAGAAGGCCTGAGAACTAAGGTCTAGGATAGGAAGAAGACAAATGTTTTATTGCTTACCCTTTCATACAGCTTACTTTTTTAATCATATACATACCCTATTTTTTTAATGTACTATTTTTTCATTTAAAAAAAAAAAAGTTCATCAAAAAACACTGGGGAAACAGAAGCCTGTCAACTACAGTCCATATGAGTTCTGAAAAATTAGTAGTAACTATTATTAAAAGTATACTATGTGATAGAAACTATACAAAGCATTCAATATCTCATTTCATCTTCCAAAAAAGCCTAAGCATATGAAACAACTTAGACTCACACACTGCTAGTGGGAACCCAACTCCTAGAGAAACTCTTAAAGTACATGAGCACCAAGAGACTTAAGTATGTTCAGAGGAGCACTCTTCATAATAATGAGAATCTAAAAGCAACTCAACCATCCATCAACAGTACAACAGATAAATTGTAGTATACAGTGGAATATAATACAGCAGAAAAAAAAATGAATGAAATAAAGCTGTACACATTAACATGGATGAATTTAAAAACATAAAGATGGAGGGGAAAAAAAAGAAAATCCCAGAATATATAAATGGCATCACACTGTATGTGAACATCAAACGCAGGGAAAACTAAGTAACATATTATTTAAGGATATATTCATAGGTAGCGAAACTATAAATAAATGGAAGGAATAATTATCACAAAATTCAGGATACTGGCTATATCTGGGGTGAGAAGTATACATGGGCCTTCAAAGGTACTTTAACTTCCATTAACCTGGATGGCAGGTACATGGGTGCTTGTATGATCACTCTTTCAACTATGTTGTTGTTGTGTGCTGTCAAGTCCATTCGGACTCATAGCAACCCTGTGTGACAGAGGAGAAGTGCCCCATAGGGTTTCCTAGGTTATAACCTTTACAGGAGCCGATCGGAAGGTCTTTTCTCCCTAGGAGCCAATGGTGGGTTCCAAGCACTGACCTTTTGCTCAGCAGCTAGGCGTTTAACCATTGCGTCACCAGGGCTCCTCTTTCAACTATATGAATATGTTAAATGCACTTCTTCTGTACATGTAATATATTTAATAATTTAAAGCCCTCTGGATTAACATAATGCCAATTTTACAGATGAGGAGAGACTCAAAAATTATGTAAACTGTCCAAGGTTAACATCACAGCTATAAGTGGCTGAGCCAATACTTGAACCCAAGTTGTGTCAAATTACAACAGCCGGGCCCTTTCCTCTATATAATACCACACTAGCAGCTTGATACTCTCTAAGTACGAGGAACAAATCACCAGTCTTGGCTAATAAAAAACATGCAAATGTAGAGCCACTGTTCAGCTGGCAACAGAACTAGTACTGTTGTTTTTCCAATGTTAATGATATTTCTTTTCACACTCATGAATACCTGACCTTAATTTAAGGCTTAGCTTTTCTCACGCTAACTGTTAATGATATTTCTTTTCATACGCATGAATACCTGACCTTGATTAAAGGCTTAGCTTTTTCATGCTAACTGACCTGTAATAGACTCAAACCAATCAAATGAGCTAATGATGTCAAGGATTTAATTTCTTCACTTATACATAAGCACTATTACAATGTAGTGGAGTGGTGAGAACTCATGCTAAGGAATCTGCAGGAGCTACCACTTATAAGCTGTTTTGCTCTTGACTAAATCACTTCACCTCTTAGAGCCTGTTTTCTAACTCACAAAATGGATGTATTACCTACCATATATGGTTACTGTCAGAATTAAATGAGATAATACGGGACAAAATTTCTAGGTCATGGCACTGTGTTTCACAGATGCTCAATAGATGTAAATCTCTTTCCTTTATTCTTGGAATTGGAAAGATAAACTGAGAAGCAAAAGGACAGCCAGCAAAATAAAAAGTAGAAGGATCTTTAACAATAATCATTTTCTAGGCAAAAATAAGAATAACTTAGTAGAAATATAGATTTTCCTCCATTAGCAGAACAGTAAATATAAACAAAATTCCACTCCGGAGATTCTATTTGCTGTATATTCCATTTGCTGTATATTCCTTGGATGAAGATGAGAACTGTAAAGTTATTAAAAGACAATTTTCCCCTAAAAGACCCTATAGAGATGAAGACTAAATTACAGAGTTTTGTTTTGTTAGTTTACTATGCCAAAAACATTTTTTCAAATTATAAAGCAACTCAGAAGTATATCATGACCCAGGCATTATAAACAAAATCTTTTACCTCTTGGATTCAGAAGGCTGCCTCTTCTTTATCATTTCACGGAGTCTTGCAGCTGACTGCAATACACAAAATATGCTATCTTATAGCTACATAGCTTATATTTTAAAATATTAAATATCTGCTACTATCCACACACTAAACTAAGGTAGATACTGGAAATAAAGATCCTAAGATACAGTACCTGCTCTTGGAAGTAGACATGAGGCAAATACACTATCAATGATAAAGGCAAGTATATAATACTGTCTAATGCCCTGGTGGAGCCCTGGTGGTGCAGTGGTTAAGAGCTCAGCTGCTAACCAAAAGTTGGCAGCTCAAATCCACCAGCAGCTCCCTGGAAACCCTATGAGGCAGTTTTACTCTGTCCTACACGGTGCTGTGAGTCGGAATCGACTTAATGGCAACGGGTTTTTCAATGCTCTGGTGGCACAGTGATTACAAGCTTGGCTGCTAACCAAAAGGCTGCCAGTTGAATCCACCAACTGCTCCTTGGAAATCCTGTGGGGCAGTTCTACTCCATCCTATAGGATCACTGTGAGTTGGAATCAACTTGACAGCAACGGGTATTGGGTTTTTAATGTAGTGATATTCTGATACCTTGAACCAAGTTGCTAATGGGTTTATATGATTAAATACGCTATTCAATCCAATATACTATTATAAATCAAAAGGTTTAAGTTCAACAATAGGCAAACCTACTTTGATGTTTCACAAAAAGTTATAGGTTACGCTTCTATAGAAATCAAATCATATTTTCTGTTAATTAAGATCCTAAGTAGAAATATTTTATCTAAATTTCTGACGGACTTTCAATCGTTAATGACTCAACAATCTAGCCCCTTTAAGTAACTAGCCCTCCCTCTCTCCAAGACGCAAACACACACTGAATGTGTGAGAATCTGGAATTCAGAGAAATTAATTACTTAGTAAAGCCAAGGGTTTTTTATCTTTGGAGGACAAAAACACACACCCTCCTAAACAGTTATTCTCTCACACATTGAAGCTTTACTTGCAGTGTGAAGACAACAATGCAAATTACAGCGTTAGTTATGATTATAAAACATTAGCGTATATTTGGCTATTTATCCTTAAAGCTCTCTACATAAAGCATATTCCCATCTAGTCTTAAAGTTTAAGATTTAAAAAAAGAAGGAGAAGGCTTGTTCCCTCACTCCTCTACCACACATCCTTCAGTCTCCTCCCACAGATGTTCTCTTTCTCCTTTAGTTGAAGCGATCCTTTGGAACATACCGTTTCTTTGCATCTAAGACAGCCAATCAAAAGATATCACTATTTTATGTACCACCAAGAAAAGGGAAAAAAGCTGCCAATTATAGTTCTAAGATGTCAACTTCAGAAACATTAAAATGTGAAAAAACATGTCTTAGAATCAATGAAATATGTATGGTAACCTCTTTCTAATAAGAGCAAACCTACTCCTAGTTTTGCCCTTCCTTATCTGACAATACAAGACCTGATACTATAAATCTCCTATTGACCTATGTGGGAAGAGAAATAGCTTCTTGGTTTTAATTAAAACAGACTCCACACAAACCTCAGACAACTGAAGAGAAGCAAAAAAGTTTGCATTTTCTGAAATGTTCTTTAGTCTCTTCTTTTCGTATGATGACAATCCTGAAAAATCATCCTAGAAAATTACAGCAAAAAAAAATTCTGTTACTTTACATAAGCCATAGCAAAAGCATCTCACAAAACCAAAGGTTTAATTCTCTACATGCATACTTTACTTCAAATTCCACCCCCTCTCTTCATTTCATGCTACCTTACCAAACAGCACATAATCTTTGCTATATTAAATGTTGGAGCCCTGGTGGCAGAGTGGTGAAGAGCTGGCAATTTAAATCCACCAGGTGCTTCTTGGAAGCCTTATGGGGCAGTTCTACTCTGTCCTATAGGGTCAATACGAGACTCCACGGCAACAAGTTTGCATTGTTTTTTTTTTTTTTTCTATATCAAATATTGAGTGAGAGAGTTTGAATTTGGGATAATCACAAGATATTTGTATGGTGTTCCAATTAAATAAAAAGTGATCTGATATTAGAAACAGTTAAGTAGTGTAAACTAATAAATATCAGTTCCTAGTGGCCATTAATTGTACTACTACTCAAAAGTTTGTTTTTTTTTCCCTAAAACTTTAATTTTCATTAAACAAAAAAACTTCCATTAAACATGACAGAGTGAATAAATGCATTCGGCTCTACTTCCTCCTAAAACCCTATTAATATGACAGTAAACTAATTTAAAAAAAAATCCTCAGAGATATCAGAGAAGCCTGTGTGTTCATAAAATAAGAGCAAAAGGGAAAATTCAAAGAACAAAAAAGAACTCAATAACAGAAATTTTAAAATTCATTGAAAGCTTAAGGAAATTCAGAAAGTAGAACAAAAAAAAAGATAAACTGCTGGGCAAAAAAGACAAAAAAAGCTAAAGAATCAATCTTGGAAGTCTAATATACAACTAGTAGTTCTAGGGAAAGAAAAAGAGAACAGAGAAAATAAAGGAAAGGAAAGTATTACAAAAATAATACAAAAAAGTTTCTCAAAACTGAAGATAAGTTTCCAGATTAAAAGGGTCCAGAGAGTATGCATAAAGCACAATGAATGAACACAAGACCCAGAAGCAGGTACGTCATGGAAAATTTTCCTAACACCCTGATATGATGCAGTGAAAAGGGGACATTACCTCTCTGGTGTCCTTCCCCCAAAACGCAAAACCTCAATGTAATTATGAGAAAACATCAGACAAACCCAAACTGAAGGACATTCTACAAAATAAATGTCCAGGACAAAAAGTGTCAAAGGTCACTGAAGAACTGTTCCAGATGGGGTGGGGGGCCTCGAGTCATGACAACTAAATGTACTGTAGGATCCTGGATAGGAAAAAGGGCATTACTGAAAAAACTGGTAAAATCCTAATAAATTCTGTGCTTTAGTGAATAGTACTATACCAAGGTTAATTTCTTAGTTTGATCTATGTTTTATAACTATGTAGGGAAGCTGAGTGAAAGCTATATGGGAACTCTCTGTACTATTTTTGCAACTCTTCTGTAAGTCTAAAATTCTTTCAAAATTTGAAAAATTAACTGTAAAATGCTTACAAAATGAAAATATTTACTAAAAGGACTGAAAGAGAAAATTTAGAAAATTTCCCATAAAATAGAATAAAATCCTTGACTTAAAGGGCAAGACTCTTTTCTGTGATGTGACAAAAGCCTTTTCCTTCATTTAGGAAGGAGCCCTGGTGGCACAGTGGTTAAAAGCTTGGCTGCCAACCAAAAAGGTCGGCAGTTGGAATCCACTAACCGCTTCTTAGAGCCCCTATGGGGCAGTTCTACTCAGTCCTATAGGGTTGACTCAATGACAGTGGGTTTGGGTTTTTGTTTTTCTTTTTCTTTTTGGTTAAGCTTATAAACTAAATACTGTTTCCAAAACATGGTACTACAAAGCCTTAGTCACTGCACTCCAAAAAGACCACTAATGCAAGGGAAGAGAACAAAAGAATGAAATGTTCTATTAAAAAAGTTGTATCTTGCAGTTTGTCCTAAGAAAATGTCTAGTGGGCATTTACGACTCTGCTTGACCATCTCCAGTGCTCTAGTACTCACTACTTCATGTTCTAATTTTGCCCCTATTTCCTTATATCAAACTAAAATCTGCCTTATGTTAATCTCACACACTCAGGATCTTACAGATTAAGAGGCCAAATAAATAATCTAATCCAGTGGTTCTCAAAGTGTGGGCCCAGAATAGCAGCATCACTGTTTCTAAAAAACTGTGCAAATTCTATGTCCCACCCCAGAATTTTAGAATCAGAAACTCTAGGGGATAGGGCCCAGCTATTGTGTTTTAACAAGCCCTCCAGGTAATTCTGATGAAGGCTAAAGTTTGAGAACCACTTATCTATTCCTAACCCCACACAGTAAAGGTGATTCCCGTAAAGGCATAAGGTTCCTTACAGGCGGCCTTGCCTAGGTGCCCAAGCTCCCAAACTCCCCGGTTCAGCTTGCTTATGAATTAGCCCCTACTGCCCCACACCAGGTGCTGGTTCTTAACTCCAGGACAAAAAAGCAAAACTCTAACTCCTATTGCACAATGACAGTATTTCCATTATCATAGTTCCCTTCCCCTACCATCATTTTCTGTTTTCTTAGTTCCATCAATTTTTTGTCATGTGGTGTGGTTTCATCTTGTCCTGCACTAAAATTTGTCACTTTGAACAGAGCGTAACACTTAGGTAGGAAGTCGAAGCCAAATGAATTAGATACCTAATTCCTTAAACTGATTCGAACTATTATTTTAAATACAACAGGTAAGCATTTCTCGTGTATCTTCTCTACTCTAAGATTTGTCTCCTTTTTGTATTTTAACTGAAGTATTATTCAGCGCATTTATGCAATTAATGATAGTTTTCCTGCCCGTCAGGGGTCACTCAAGCACCCTATGTCCAACTTCTGGTACACTGTGCTTAAACAGGTAAAGGTGAGCAAGTCACCATAAAGAATGGCTAAACCCAAAAACATATGCAATAAATGGCAAATGTTTGTATATATTGTTACCACAAGGGGAAAAAAAAATGCAATAAGCTGAGAGGGGACAAAGGGAAGCAGAGTGAAGATTAAGCCAATTGTCTTTGACACACCAAAATCAAGTATAAAATTAATCCAAGTTATTGGTTAAACATTAAAATTTTTTTTCAATTAAACTTAAATCAGATGATAAGATAATCTGAGCTAAAGAGACCCTTGATAGCCTTAGTTTATCAGAACTTCAAATTTCAAAACAATAAAACTTAGAACAAGCTACCAATTAAATTCATACCAGGCCTGGTGTGGTATCTTCATTGCTGTCTCCATCCTGACTGCTCTCCATATCAACACTGACCATCACTGCATCCGAAGTGCTCTTGTGCTGTCCCCTGTTACTTTCAGGATGAACATCTAAGGACGATTTTTGCAGAGTGGATTCTGCCCTGGAAGATGTGGCTTCCATCTTTGGAGTTAAAATCCCTCTGCAAGATTTCTTTATTTCAGTCTTCTTACACAGCGGCACATCGTTAGAATTCTTTTCTAATAGGGATTTGGGGCACTTAAATTGGTCTAGCTTGTCACTACTGAGTGAAAAGGCAGCCAGGTGAACCTTAACAGTTTTTTCTAAAACTGTCGTCGGTATTGGTTTCAGAGACACGTAGGGAATGTTTTGGTTTTCTTTGCAGTCATTTACCTAGTCAGGTCAATAAAAGGAAAGGAAAACAGTATTAGAATCTCAGGTCCTGTGACTTTTCTCACCAGGTCCCCAATAGATGTCTGTAAACAAGTCTAATTTCTATTTTATGATACAAACAGAAATCCAGACTGATAGCCTATAAGGAGAAACTCCAAAATCTAGATATCTAATTCATTAAACTAAATGGAATTACGGCGTTTATTATACAGGGCACACACATTTCCTGGCCAATAATAATAATGACTACCATTTATAACTGATGAGACCACCCCAGCTGTCAACTTCCGAGTGACTCTGGGGTGTGAAGCTGGTAAAAACTGCTGCAAAAGCAAATGCAGGTGGCAGAAAGGGACCCCTAATCCTGTCCTGCCACTACTGTATTTGTAGGTTATTGATAAGAACCTTCCTCAACGCAGAGAGCCTAGTTTTCTATAGAGGAAAATCAGGCCAGGAATCCCAGCTTATTTTTTTTGAAGCAACACCCCGAAAAGCCCAGCAAGCGGAGAGATGCCCCAAGTGGCGGGAAATAGTTTTGGGGTGGAGAGGTGTCCCGTGCCAGGTCCCCGTGCCCTGCCTGGCCTGTGCCTGGCAGATCTTTCATGAAGACCCCAAGGCTGCGGCAGAACACCGGGAAGCGTCAACCTGTTTCTCACCTTCACCTGGGGTCGCTGCCTGGAAGCCGCCTTCTCGTGGGCTGCCGCGCAGGACCCAGACATCTTCCCGCGGCTCAGCAGCTGTTGCCTTCCCGCCTAGAGCTCGGCGGGAGTCGGCCAGGGGCGGGGCCGGACCGGGGGCGGGGCCTGGCGGGGCTGGGGCGGGGCCTTGGCGGGGCTTGGGGCACCGGAGGCTGCAATTCCGGCCCCGAGGCGCAGCCTGGCTCAGCTGGCAGCTGGCCTGGGGGAGCCGGGCATTACTGGAGTTTTGTAAGCAGGCGGGCTTGCCCGCCTCACTCCAAGATTCAAATTCGTTAGGGGTGCAGTGGGACCGAGTCGACATTTTTACCTTGGATCCCGGTGATTTTGAAGTTCATGGTGCCGGGCTCTCGCTTTGAAAATGGCACTTCTCTACTGAGGAAAAACCACCTTGCCTTGCAATGAGAGGCAGGAAGAGATTCAGACGTACTTCGATTCCCTAGAGAATGGAGGGAAAAGGCAATCGAAATCTACATGCAGCCTTTATTTCCGCCCACCTGACTCCTCACCCCAGAGAATTATGCCCTATTGCATACTATTGGGTCTTCTTCCTAGGAAGGAAGCATTCTAATTTTTTTTCAAGAGCTGATAAATTGGTTTAAATTTCACCTTCTGCCCATCTGCCCACCTGTTAACTAAGAACCTGATAATGATGACTTTAAATGGCCTAAAGCCTGGAAAAAAGTTGTGAATCAAATAGTTTGTATATCACAAAATTACCAAAGAAGATTTTAGCGCACCCTATTTCTTACGCTCCCAGCCATATTAAACCTTTTTTCTATCCTCTGGGTCGCTGTGAGCCAAAACAATTGCCTTCACATCAGATTTACTTCCTCTGGACAACGTGATTTTTTGAGCTGGCAAATTCATTATAAAAGTCTGTCTATTATAGTTTCAAGGCCCTTTTCTTTCTAGCCCAAAACTGTACCCCTGGTTAGTTACTTGGGTCCCCCACTGTTCCTTGTTTGAAGCTTGCCCAGTTTTATTTCTTCTCTCAGCCTAGGCCCAATTTTAGAACACAGGTGAAATAATTTGAGAATTAGTCATATTACTTAACAGCACTTTCAAGGCCCTTCATGATCAGGTACCTGCCAAACTTTCACCACTTTCTGTCTGTAAAATTACTAATTGGTAAAACCAGACTTTATATACCATGCTATTTCTGGCCTTCAAGACCTTGTTCATGCTGTCCCTTCTCTCCCTCACCACGTCATTTATAAAGTCCTTTCTACAATAAAATAAGCAACATCATAATAAATGGAGAAAAGACTGAAGTTGTCAAGGATTTCGTTTAACTCGGATCCACAATCAACACCCATGGAAGCAGCAGTCAAGAAATCAAAAGACACATTGCACTGGGCAAATCTGCTGCAAAAGATCTCTTGTAAGTGTTGAAAAGCAAAGATGTCACTTTGAGGACTAAGGTGCGCCTGACCCAAGCCATGGTGTTTTCAATCGCCTCACATGCATGTGAAAGCTGGACCATGAATAAGGAAGATCGAAGAATTGTCGCCTTTGAATTGCAGTGTTGGCGAAGGATATTGGATATACCATGGACTGCCAAAAGCACGAACAAATCTGTCTTGGAAGAAGTACAACCAGAACGCTCCTTAGAAGCAAGAATGGTGAGACTTTGTCTCACACAGTTTGGACATATTATCAGGAGGGATCAGTCTCTGGAGAAGGACATCACACCTGGTAAAGTAGAGAGTCAGCGAAGAAGAGGAAGACTCTCATCAAGATGGATTGACACAGTGGCTGCAATCATGGGCTCAAGCATAACAATTATGAGGATGGCACAGGACCGGGCAGTGTCTCGTTCTGTTGTACATAGGGTTGGTATGAGTCAGAACCAACTGGACGGCACCTAACAACAACATGGTAAAACGTGTTCTGACTTCCAGTTAACCAGTTTTTTTACACGACCCAACTAGAAAATTGGGACTGCTTGTTGTGATTCTAGAAGTCCTTGAAGATTTCCTAAATATAATTCAAGCTTGAAGATGCGAGCCTTTTAACAATTCTTCATACTCCTTATACAGGGCTAAACTGGTGAACACAGCAAGTTAAAAAACCAGTTGTGGTGGAGTTCACTATGACTCTTGCGACCCCATGTGTGTCAGAGTAGAACTGTGTCCATAGGGTTCTCAGTGGCTGATTTTTTTGGAAGTAGATTGCCAGGCCTTTCTTTTGAAGCACCTCGGACTGGACTCATCTCCAGCCTTTTGGTTAGCAGCCAAGCATGTCAACTGTTTGCACCATGCAGGGACTCTGAACACAGCAAGTACTTAATAATTATTGACTGATCAACATACACACACTTTCCAGCCAGAAATGTATTTTAAGAGGTGGCCCCATAAACTAAAAGAACTTGAAAGCCTAAAATTGAAGTGTTGAGATTTCAGGCAACCGCCCAGGCCTCTTGGAGGAAATTCATTTATTTCCTTTTATCTATTTTTTGCCACTGGCCTAAATCACCACCACCTGCCATCATATGACATAAATATGCCGTACCACCGCCCACCCCAGCCTCATCAATTGAGCTAATCAGGTGCCATTATTAACAGAATTTCTATTTCGATCCAACCCTAATCCTTCCGGGCTTTCAACAATATACACACAGACCCTCATTATCCGCCCAGTTTCGCACTCATCACTATACCATTCCACGGGCTTCAAACCAAACTAACAAGCGAAACCTTTAATTCGGACCTCCGTCCCCGCACGGCTTTGACTGCACGCCCAAAGGAAGCAATTTCCCGCCAGAAGCGGCTTCCAAATCCTGGGAGATTGAGAACGCGAAGGCAGCCTACGAACATGCGCAGTAACAGACTCGACCTTCTGGGCGAAAGCGCTCAGAAGGCCTCCAAAATCCCACAATCCTCTTGACACATATTTCCGGTTTGTCTAGCTCAGACGTAAGTGGTTTTCAGTTCGTCGCGCAGCAGTGTCCCGTGGATTTAGACGGGGAGGTGTATTTTCCGCTCGTTGACGCTGTAGGTGTTTATTGTTTGGAATTAGTCAAGTTTAAGGAGTTACCGCCGCTGCCATCAACATGTCGGTCCCAAGCGCACTCATGAAACAACCGCCTATTCAATCTACGGCTGGAGCCGTCCCGGTCCGCAATGAGAAAGGTACTGTGCTGAGCCCCTTTACAGTCGTATCTTAATCTCTTCCTTCCCCAGCATCTTCCAAACCTTCTCCTGGCCGACGACGCCAACCTCCCCTCCTCCCGACCCTTAACACCTGGTCCCCAGTTTCTGTAGCCTTCCCACCCTAAACTCCCACCCAGCCGCGTTGTCTAGGGGAAGAGAGTGGGGAGCCCGTTTGTGTCTGATTTTTTTTTTTCGTGTGGCGTCTCTACTCGCATACAGCATCCCACTTCCCCTGACCTCCATCAATTCGTTAGATTAATATATATATTTATATATAGAGACTAATATATGTTTGCAGGGCGTTGTGCGGGATACAGTCCTCCTTTTGTTCTCCACAGCAATATGTTTATGCTTTTATGACTTATCAACATATTTATGTGTCTCTCTCTCCTTGCTGTTAAGCTCCTTGAGGCAGGAACCATGCTTTATTTCAACTTCTTATCACTTTCAACCAATGCAGTGCTGTATTTATTAAATTGAATACAAAATTATGTAAGACAGTGCCCCTGACCGTAAGGAACTCACATTCTAGTTCTGTTTAGATGTAAGACATGCAAAAAAGTAACACATTCTACGTAGTGTATATCTAGTCTTTCAACCTGTAATACCTGTCATATAGGTGCTATAAACCAAGCGTTGTGGGAAGGCAGAGGAGAGATCACTTCAGATTGGTGTAGTCAAGGAAACTTTTTGAAGAAGGTGGCATTGAAGTTGAACCTTAAAGAATGGGTAGCATTTCAGTGAGTGCAGATGGAAGAACGAACAACATACCTGTTTGGGGGTCAGAGTTTTTTCAGTAAAGATGTTGGAAAATAATAACTTTTTTTTTTTTTTTTAAATATACCATACCTATTTTTGTGCAACTTGTTTTAAAAAAATGGCTTTTGAGAATTATCCTTGGGACACATTAGATGGAATTCATTTAACTGCTTATGAACTCCATTGGATAATTAAACCAGTTTGTCTGTTCCCTACCGAGGGACAGTTAGTTGTGTTTTTTCCTCCTGTTGCAAAAATGCTGCAGTTGTCATTCTTAAACATGTGTCTTTAGTTCCCTTGTATGAGAAGTTTTCTAGGATAGACGCTAGAATTTCATCAAGTTTACTTATTGCCAAATTGCTTTCCAAAGTCAGTTGTAAGAATGTAACAGTTTTTGTTTCCCTGTATATTCATCCACACATTTGGTTTTATCAGATTTTTAAATTTGTACCCAATCTAACAGGTGTGAAATGGTATCATTTTAATTTGCATTTCCCTGATTCCTAGTGAGCATAGGCATCTTGTTCGTGTGTTTATTGGCTTTCTGGACGTTCTCTCCTAGGAATTACCTGTGTCTTGTTACTTGCCCATTTTCTATTTGGTTGTGTTTTTATACATTCCAAACCTATAATATACTTTTTTCCTCATTTTTTTGCTGCTTTTAACTTAAATTATGGAGTCTTCTGTTACAGTTGCAGTTTTAATGTAATAATATTTATTAATCTTCTATGTTTTGTGCTTTTTTGTATATTGTTTAAGAGATTTTTCCCTACTTTGAGATCACAGATATTCCAATTATAAAGATTTTCTAAGATGTAAATGTTTGTGTATACTAAATAGGGTTGAATACACAATTATACAAGACAGGCTCTAAGTTAAGGAGCTTGCAGCCCAGTAGAGGATGTAAATGTTTAAGATATATCTTTAGCATTTAAGTTTTTAATCCATCTGGAATTGTGTGTGTGTGGTATGAGTTAGGGATATGATTTTACCTTTTACCTCAAAGTTAACCAATTGTCCCTACTCCATTGATTGAATAGCCCATCCATTTGCCACTGATTTTTAATGCTACTTGTGTAATATGGAAACCCTGGTGGCATAGTGGTTAAGAGCTACGGCTAACTAAAAGGTCGGCAGTTCGAATACACCAGGTGCTCCTTGGAAACCCTAGGGGGCAGTTTTGCTTTGTCTTACAGGGTCGCTATGAGTCAGAATCAACTCTACGGAACAATTTTTTTTTTAGTTGTGTAATATACCAAGTTCTCATATGGATTTGTTTCTCTGCTGTTTGCTCTGTTCTTTGGTCTCTGTGTACCCCTGAGTCGACGACATACTGCTTAAATTCCTCTAAATAAGCCTTGCTGTCTGGTGTAGGAGCACCCACCACTGCTCCCACGTTATTCGTCTTCAGAATCGCCTTGGCTCTTCTTTTTTTCTTTTTTTAATTGTTGTACTTTAAGTAAAAGTTTATGTTTCAAGTTAGTCTCTCTTACAAAAATTTATACACACATTGTTATGTGACCCTAGTTGCTCTCCTATACTGTGACAGCACACTCCTCCTTTCCACCCCGGATTTCCCGTGTCCATTCAACCAGCTCCTGACCCTCTCTGTCTTCTCATCTCACCTCCGGACAGGAGCTTCCCATTTAGTCTCATGAATCTACTTGAGCTAAGATGCACACTCTTCACGAGTATCATTTTTGTCCCATAGTCCAGTCTAATCTTTGAAGAGTTGGCCTCGTGTATAGTTTTAGTTCTGGGTTGACAGAGAGTCCGGTGGCCATACTTTCTGGGGTTCCTCCAGTCTTAGTCAGACCATTAAGTCTGGTCTTTTCACTAGAATTTGAGTTCTGCACCCCACTTGTCTCCTGCTCCATCAGGGACTCTCTGTTGTGTTCTCTCTCAGGGTGGTCATTGGTGGTAGCCGGGCACCATCTAGTTCTTCTGTGTCTTGGCTCTTCTTGATCTCCTATTCTTCCACATGACTTTAGAATCAGCCTAGGGGAAACTTTTAATGGAATTGCATTAAAATTATAGATTATAGATTTGTAGATTAACTCAGCACAACACAGCTGCCCTCTTCTCATCCATGAACACGATAAAATTCTCCATTTATTTCGATCTTTTATATCTTTTGATACAATTTTATATTTTTCCTCCTAAAGGAAACATGATAAATTTATTTCTAGGTAACTTATAGACTATTTGCTATTGTAAATTATATTTTTTAACTATTTTTAATTATATGTAGCCAATGTACAGGTACACTTTTTTTTTTTTTTTTTTAATAAATCCAATCTTCATTTGTCTTTGGGGATTGAAAACATTACATATAAACTTACAGATATACTTTAATACATACATACATAACAAAATACACAAATCATAAAAATTTACTCCAGCGATGAAGAAGAGTTGGACAGTGTTGTCATTTTTTCAGATGCAGTAATAATTCCGCTTGTGAAAGGTTCTGGATCATCTGGATTATCCCTGGGAGTGGGGATGACATTTCTAGTCAGAAAATTAGTGAGAGTTGTCTATATGGTCATTTCCTTTTTTTCTTCGTGTATTTCACAGTAATATTTCACTGCTTCCTGAATCTGCCTATTGACTTTAGCAAGGTGATCAGTGTTTAGGTCCATGTTTTCAAGCAACTGAAGCCCCGATTTAGTTTAGAAAAGATTCCAGCTTATTCTTTCACTATATTTTTTTGACAATTTCTCTCCTTCCTCCTTCTTCTTCCTCATTAAAAAAAAAAAAAATTGGTTTTAAGTGTGGTTCACTGGAACTCAAATACATTGTAAGTCAGGGACTACCCATACATTATTGGGATTTTCTATAATTTTATTAACTGTCTTCTTGGTTGGGAACTTTAGGTTTGTTTTTTCAATTTGGAGACATAAATATTTGCTAATCTTTGGTTATTTCCTTTGGTTAGTGTCCTAAAAGTGGAATTGCTGGGTTTAAGGACCACTTTTTTTTTTTTTAATTGATGTAATTAAATGAAGTTTACATTTCAAGTTAGTCTCCCATACAGAATTTTTTTTTTTTAGCATATGTTGTTATGAGGCCCCAACCGCTCACCCCACTCTACGACAGCACACTCCTCCCCTCTGCCCCTGATTCCCCATGAACATTCAATCAGCTCCTAACTCTCTCTGCCTTCCCTTCTAACCTCTGGACAGATGCCGCCCCTTTGGTCTCTTGTATCTACTTGTCTAAGAGGCATATTCTTCATGAGTATCACCTTATGTCCCACAGTCCAGTCCAATCCCTGTCTGAAGAGTTGGCCTCAGAAATTGTAGTTCTGGGTTGACAGAGAGTCTGGTGGCCATGCTTTCTGGGGCACCTCCAGTCTGAGACCATTAAGTCTGGTCTTTTTACTAGTATTTGAGTTCTGCATCCCATCGTTCTACTGCTCCATCAGGGACCCTCTGTTGTGTTCCCTGTCAGGACGTTCATTGGTGGTAGCTGGGCACCATCTAGTTCTTCTGGTCTCTGGCTGATGAAGTCTCTGGTTTATGTGGTCCATTCTGTCTCTTGGGCCAATACTTGCCTTGTGTCTTTGGTGTTCTTCGTTCTCCTTTACTGCAAGTGGTTGGGACCAGTTGATGCATCTTAGATGGCCACTTGCAAGCTTTTAAGACCCCAGATGCCACTCACCAAAGTAGGATGCAGAACATTTTCTTAATAAGTTTGTTATGCCAATTGAGGACCACTTATTTTTATATACAGATCTTTGATCCAACATTCGTCTTGAACTTTCTTAGTTTATCAGTTGGTTATCTTGTTATCTTCTACATAGACAATCATATGGTCTGCAAATTATGGCAGTTTCTTCCTTTTCAATCCTTATGCCTTTTATCTTTTTTCCTTATTGCCCTAATTAGAACCATAATACAGTAGTGACTTGAAGTTGTGATAGGAGCAACATAAGGATGCTAACTGTTTTTTAAAGAGAATGCTTCTAATGTTTTATCATTACATATATTATTAATTGTAGCTATTGTAAGGATTATATGACTTTAAAAAATAGTGTATTATCTTCATTAATTGGTTGATGTGATAAATTACATTATTTGATTTTTCTAAGGTTAAGCCATCCTTTTAATCTTAGGCTAAATTCTCCTAAGTCCTGATGGCTTGAGGATTTTTATTTGTCTGTTTATACATTACTGGAATAAATTTGCTGTTATGTTATTTAGTTCTTTTGTATCTATGTTCGTAAGTGAAATCCACCTAAAGTTTTTCTTTGAACTGTCCAGATTTATTGTCAAGTTATACTATAAAATGAGTTTGTTAGTTTTCATTCTTTTTCCGTTCATTGGAATTGTTTGTAAGAGACAGATGATTGTCTACTCTTGCAGGTCTGATAATGCATAAGCTAAAGGGAAAGAAAGTAAAAATAGATATAGAAGATTGAGTTATGTGGTAATAGATTATAAAGGCTGCCATGGAAAATTTCAGAGGGAACTAAAAGAATGATTGAGCAGCATCTTAATTTTATGTTCCTAGTCAAGTTACTAGTGTGGGCACTATTACAGATAATTTGCTTACGACTATAGTTGAGGTAGACTAGCATGAATATATGTTGGATGCAGTCTGCTTGTTTAGGAAACTTTTTTTTTTAACCATTTATCTGCCCACTTTCCTCCACTTCATTGTACCCAAGCTAGGCCTCATTATCATTAGTGTTGGTATTCACTACAATGGCTTCCCGTGACTTGGCCTTTGTAGGAAAACAAAGATAATTGTGTAGTGGCGCTCTTCTCCTGCTCAGACTCTTGTCTACCAAGAGTACAGGGCTCTACTGTAAAGGCCAAAGGTTGAAGGACATTGGGAAAGAGGCTACTGAATCATAATGTTATCTTTCTCACCCAGGTGAGATTTCTATGGAAAAAGTGAAGGTGAAACGCTATGTGTCAGGAAAGAGGCCAGACTATGCCCCTATGGAGTCCTCAGATGAGGAGGATGAAGAATTTCAGTTCATTAAGAAAGCCAAAGAACAAGAAGCAGAGCCTGAGGAACAGGAGGAAGATTCATCTAGTGATCCCCGTCTGCGGCGTTTGCAGAACCGTATCAGTGAAGATGTGGAAGAGAGGTAATGACTAGGCTTGTGTTCGCTGGACTTGAACCCCTGCAGGTTAACTAATAACAGTACCAGCACCACCAACAATAATTAAGAGCTAATTCTTGAGTAGTTCTTACCATGTGCCAGGCACTGTTCTAAGTACATTACATTTACTAATTCTTGTAATCCACGCAGCAGCCTTTTGAGGTAGGTACTATCATCCCTGTTTTAAAGATGAGGAACTGAGGCACATGGGTTAGGTAAATAACATGACTAAAGCTACATAGCTGGTGAGTGGCAGCTTCAGAAAACCGCAGGTTACCTCTGGCCCAAAGGCCCTAATTAACTCATTAAGGGACTAGAAAACACAGACCATTGGTTGGTTTGTTGAGAGGAGTCTTTTTAGCACAAAGACGTTTTATAAAATTTGTGAAATTGATTTTATCCATCCACTTATCTAAAGGCTACTGAGGGGAAATTACAGTGAGGAAGTAGCAGGAAAGGCCAGGTGAATGGTCTTGTGTAGGAGGACAGCCCCCACTGAAGGGTTCTGTATGTCGTGACTGACAGAGGTCCCAGACCGTCTCAGTTCACAGTGTCTGAGGAATTTTTTCATGGAGCCCCTAGGCCTGAACATTTCCATTTATTTTAGTAAGAAGTTAGATTCAAATAACTTAATAAATGTTCTAACAGTTCAGTAATTTGAAAAAAAAAAAAAAAAAAAACACACACATGAAAGAACAAAAATTTTATTTCATTCTTTAATAAGTACAGTTACCAGTACTAGCTAATAGGATTTATGTACCTGTTGGATATTCAGAGGAGCACTGGTGGCACAGTAGTTTAAGCACTTGGCTGCCAACCAAAAGGTCACCAGTTCGAACCCACCAGCCGCTCCATGGAAGAAGGATAGGGCCTCTGCTTTCACAAAGATTTGCCAAAACCAAAAGCCAGACCCGTGGTCGTCGAGTTGATTCCGACTTGTAGGGACCCTATAGGACAGAGTAGAGCTGTCCCATAGGGTTTCCAGGGAGTGGCTGGTGGATTCAGACTGCTCACTTCTTCCTTAGCGGCCAAGCTCTTAACCACTGCGCCGGTAGGACTCCTACGTAAAGATTACAGCCTTGGAAATTCTATGGGGCAGTTCTACTCTGTCCATTAAGGTCACTGTGAATCGGAATCAGCTCGATGGCAGTGGATTTGGTTTGATTTGGTTTTGGATACTCAGACCTTGCAATCAGATTGGATACCACCAGCTCATTTCCTGTTCCATGTTGATTTTTGTGCAGTACTTGCTTTTTTATCACAGCAGCTACCAAAAACCACCTTCACAAAGACG
This sequence comes from Dugong dugon, assembly GCA_030035585.1. Lineage (NCBI taxonomy): Eukaryota > Metazoa > Chordata > Mammalia > Sirenia > Dugongidae > Dugong > Dugong dugon. The sequence goes on along the minus strand of CM057472.1, from coordinate 12,188,188 downwards.
CACTGCCAGTGAAAGGAGTGTAGTGTGATCTACTGTTAAAAATGCGAACAGCCTTGTGGCCCCTGTGAATTTGCTGCGTTGCCCTGGGGCACCTCAGCATACAGTTGGAGAACCACGGATGAGGGCTATCCTGTGAGATAACTGACCTGTAGCCTGAAGTTCATGTTTGAGGCCCAACTTGACTATTTACTCTGATGGTTCGGTTTAGTTTCTTTCATCTGTGCCTCAGTTTCCACGTTGCAAGACTTCGATATTAGTGAAACCAAACATAATGTCGTGGTGCTCTGTGACTAAGGAAATGTCGTTGATGCCCCTTGGTTTTTGTGAGATTCGGTGTTAAACTTGGAAATACTGTTTTTCAGATTGGCTCGACATCGGAAAATAGTGGAACCTGAAGTGGTAGGAGAAAGCGACTCAGAGGTAGAAGGTGATGCTTGGCGCATGGAACGAGAAGATAGCAGTGAAGAAGAGGAGGAGGACATTGATGATGAGGTATGATAGTGGGAATGGGAGTTCTTTCTGGGTACGAGAAAAAGTTGTGGCCTGTGCTCCTTTGTTGGTGCCCTAAAGGCAAAAGACTGCTGCTTTTGGCAGAAGTCTGATCACATCCCCTGTGTGTTGGCGATAGGATTGAAAATAGAATGGTACTGAGTTGAATTTACTCAGATCAGAGTTCACCGGGTGTGATGAGGGGCAATAAAAAGCCATCTTAGGGCACAGGCCATTTGACTGACTGGCTTGCACTTGTGACTGGATAGGAAATAGAACGGCGGCGTGGGATGATGCGTCAGCGAGCACAGGAGAGAAAAAATGAAGAGATGGAAGTCATGGAGGTGGAGGATGAGGGACGTTCTGGGGAGGAGTCAGAATCAGAGTCTGAGTATGAAGAGTACACAGACAGTGAAGATGAGATGGAGCCTCGCCTTAAGCCCGTCTTCATCCGAAAGTAAGTATCTCACAAGCCAGGCCTGAATCCACAGGGTATTTACTGCCTTCCAGGTATGAAGGTCTTCTCTGTCCCATGTTCTTCTGAAACAGAAGTCTTCTGCCCCGTGCCCTGGCCCCAGGGTCATCTGCTGAGGAGTATCTTGATGCCCCTGGTGGAGTCTGGGTTGTGTCCACAGCTCCCTTTCCAGTTAAAGAGCACATAGCTGCCCAAGGTCTCACAAGACAAGTAGTACATTACTTTAGGCACAGATTTAAACTTGAAAAGCAGATTCCTGTTCCTCTCCTAATGGCTAGCCATCTTGCTACTTACAATCCAGTAGGTTTCTTGAGCTACCCAGGCAGCGCTCAAAGATGAGTGAAATTTTGCTGCTCTAAAGACCTGGGATGACTGCTCCCCTCGCTCTTTGCAAATTAGTAGAGCCAAAGATTGGTTCTGTCTGATTTGGGTGGGACTTGATCTAAGGAAACAGGGAGCTCCACTCTAAGGGATTTAGGTAACTAACAGGACCTCTGTGCTGTAGGAAGGACCGAGTGACAGTTCAAGAACGTGAGGCTGAAGCACTGAAACAGAAGGAGCTGGAGCAGGAGGCAAAACGCATGGCTGAGGAGAGGCGCAAGTACACACTCAAGGTATTAGGGTGGCTGTGAGAAGGGGGAGCACAAGGGTCAGTGTAATTAGGTTTGTCTGAGCAGAATAAGGAAGTCCAGTAACTGAATTATTCTCCCTGTGCAGATTGTAGAAGAGGAGACCAAGAAGGAGCTGGAAGAGAACAAGCGGTCCCTGGCTGCACTGGATGCACTCAATACTGATGATGAAAATGATGAGGAGGAATACGAGGCGTGGAAAGTTCGGGAGTTAAAGAGAATCAAGCGGGACAGAGAAGATCGAGAAGCGTGAGTATTGGGATGGGCCTGGACTTAATGCTGCTAATTGGAGAGGTTCCTAATAGTATAGGTCTGAGGCTCAATAACCACTCTGAGTTTCAGTCCAGCTTTCTTTGGGGTCCCTGGTGGCGCAGTTTCTACTCAATTACTAACTTAAAGGTTAGCAGTTCGAACCTACCCCTCATGACGCTGCAGAAGAAAGGCCTGGCGATCTGCTTCTGTAAAGCCAAGAAGGCCCTGTGGAGCAGTTGTGCTCTAACACATGGAGTCGTCATGAGTGGGAATCGACTCAGCAGCAACAGGTTTGGTTTTTTGGTTTGGGACAGAATGAGTTTCCCACATTTAGGATATGGCTTGTTACAGTGAAATTGAGTAAAAGGAACACATTTTGTCACTGTTTCTCCATGATGAGAGTGCCGGCTAATGCTTCCTTTAGTTTCCTACAGGCACCCAAAAAGTTACTCACTATATAAGTTATTGTTGGGTTAACAACAAAACCAAAAATTAAGTCGCCTAAAACAATAATCTATTATTTCTCACAATTTGGAGGTTGGCTGAGCAGCTCCTCTGCTGGTTTCATCTGGGCTTATGCAGCTGCATCCAGCTGGAGGGTTGACTGGCCTAGAAGGTCCAAAGTGGTCTCCGTCACGTGTCTGGAAGTTGGTGCTGGCTGCCAGCGGGATGCCTCACTTCTCCAGTACACCAGACTGACTTCCTTTTATAGCAGTCCCAGGGCAGCATGTCAAGAGAGCACAGGTGGAAGCTTGCTGAGGCCTAGGTTCCAGAACTCACACATCATTTCTGCCACGTGGTATTGATCAGAGCAAGTCACAAGGCCAACTTAGGTTCAGGGGGAGGAGAAGTAAACTCCACCTCTAGATAGGAGCAGCAAAGTTACACTGCAAAAGAGCATGCCTGCTGTGATGGGAAGAATTTGTGGCACTTAGATACTATCACATTCACTGTGTTAGAGCAGAATTGTTTCTGAGCTGCATCATCCATTACTGCAAATTGCTGGGAATGGAGTATAATCCTGTCAATAAGAAACTCTGGGTAGCTGCCCTTAGTCTTCAGTTTCTAATGTTCCTTATCCCAGGTTTTGAGTAGTCCGTGTACCCTTTAAAATTGTATGCATACGTGCATTTTTCTGGAGAAAGGATATCTGTGAGCAAAATTAAAAAAAGGTTAGAAAGTCACTGTAATCTACTTAATGATGGTAATCCTTGGTTCATGACATGTGTAAGCATGTCATAATGATTTCTGATAGAATACCAGCACAGACTTTGATTTTTGTAAAGCTAAGGAGGCTTAGGGAAGGGGAATTAGTAATGTTGTGAAATCAAGCAGTAATAGGATGTCGGAACCTCAGAAAGGCTAGAGTAAACTTTTGGAAGTTCGCAACACTTGGTCTGGCCAACATAATAAAGACTGCCTCACCTTTTTATTTGTAGAGCTCCTGATCTTGATTCCTAACAGGCAGTGACTAATTAAAGAAGGTGAATAATGCTTGAAGGGAGATGGAACTGTGTTACTGTCAGATAATTGGGTGTTTGTGAAGCTGGAACAATACTAATCTTTTTGCTCCCTGGACAGGCTTGAGAAGGAGAAAGCAGAAATTGAACGCATGCGAAACCTGACTGAGGAAGAGAGGCGAGCTGAGCTTCGGGCAAATGGCAAAGTCATTACCAACAAAGCTGTTAAGGGCAAATATAAGTTCTTACAGAAGTATTATCACCGGGGTGCCTTCTTCATGGTAAGAAGTAAAAAAGGAATTGGAAAGTACAGTAGTGGGGAATACTTAGAAGCTTTGAATTCTGTTTTTCCGCTCAAGGATGAAAACTTGTCCTGGGGGGATGATATTTCCATTTGTCAGTGGTCAACTTCTTCATTTGCTTTTTGTTTCTGAGGAATATAAACCTAGTAGAGAAAAGCAACAGGATTGTAAAAGTAGCAGCCGCTCTGTTTTGACCCCTGCTTTCAGAAGAAGGAACGATGTAATAGAAGAATTAAGGAAATGAAATGGGGAGATAGTGATCCATGCAGATACTAGATGAACTAGGTCCACAAAATCACTTAGGTATCATTTCAGAGTCAAATGAGAAGTTTGCTTATGTGAAAACAAAGCTATGCAAATAAAGTGATGTGGACTTCTTCCAGTTATTTGGATTAACACCAGTGATAATTGCTTAACACAGGGGTAGCTGGAAAGGAAATGGGAAAATTGATTGCATTTATTAGTGTGATAGAATATGGTTTGTTAAATTGTTTTCTATTGTTAAAGGGGTTGGTCTCAAAAACTAGACTAGCTTTTTCAAGTACTGTATGTGAAGTCCTAATCCCACTGTAGCTGAATTCCTGTCCTTTACTGCAGTACTAGTGAAACTCACAAACTCGAGTGATTCCCTGACTCCCTTATGAAATCAGTGTCAGTCTATCTGAACAGCAGCAATGTTGATTATATACTTTCCCAGCCCATGCGATTTTATTGATTGGAGCCAGTGGAGATTATGAACTCTACTACTTATACTGCTTCGAAATCATAAAATATTTTTACATAGGTATTTCAGCAGTTTTAATAACGGAGCTTTTTAGAGAAGCAGTGTATTGATGGCTAAGATGTATAAAAGGTTTATGTGGAAATCAGTCTTTGGCACACATGCTCAAATATTGATGCTTTTCATCTGGACAAGGAGAGAGCATCTCAAGAGTGAAGTTGAAGTAGCATCTATAGGTTAAATGAGGGATTTCAGACCCTAACGAGGAGAAAAGTAGATCATACGAATTGTTTAATTGTTCTGTCTTTAAATTGGGTTTTCCCCCTGAAGGGAAAGCATGTTCAGCAGTTCCGTGAAGCCTTCCTTAACCAAGACGTGTATGTTTATAATCTGTATCATAACAATATGATCTTATTAATATGTTTATTTGAAGCTAGTCCCTATAGTTCTTGACCATTTACTGTCAAAAGATCACTGTTGGCACTGCTAGAGAATACAGAATCCTTGCCTTCAGAAGGCTTACAATCTTGAAGTAGGGCTGAGGCAACTGTCCACGATAAGGAATAGTGAAAGTACTGTGCAGATTGTAAAGAGGGAGATGGTGTATTTGGTAAAAGACTGAAAAGGATAACACAAGGAGGTCAGGGTAGGAAGACATTCCAGGTGAAGGGACTAGCAGAGCAGAGGCAGAAAGTATCAGATATAAAGGGAGGTTGTAGGGAAAGCTAAAAGGTAGGGAAAGATTCTAGAGTATTTGGCCTTGATTGCTAAGCGGAGGAGTTGTGCTATTTAATAGAGAGCCAGTGGAAGTTTTTTTTAGCAAGCCAGACATATAATTAGAGCTGTTTTAGAAACTAACCCAGCAGAAGTGTGAGACTGACTGCGGGAAAATAGAGTAATCCAGGCGATGAGAGCTCACGTGAGGTGGCACCTGATCGCACACAGAGGTTACTCAGATTCTTCATCTGGGTAACTGAGAGGCTGTTGGTCATCGTAACAGAAAACGTGAAATCAGAAGGGGCTGATTTGGAAAGGGGTTTGAGAGGCCTATACAGGATTGAGGAGCCCTGGTGGCACAGTAGTTAAGCACTCAGCTGCAAACCGAAAGATCGGCAGTTTGAACCCACCAGCCGCTCTGCAGGAGAAAGATGTGGCAGTCTGCTTCCATGAAGATTTACGGCCTTGGAAACCCTATGGGGCAGTTTTACCCTGTCCTACAGGGTTGTTAGGAGTCCAAATTGACTCAACAGCAGTAGATGGTTTTTTATACAGGGTTGAAGTCACATGAGTGAGCTCATTGAGCGCAGAGAGAAGACAGCCTTCAAAATACGTCTACCCTTAGGAAGGAGAAAGGCAACGCAACAGAGGAAGAAAGAGTATCACTTTCTCCTCAACTAGATTTAAAGAGCAGGTTCACTATCCTCTGCTTTCTCTGTATCCCTTGTAATAGAGTTTAATAAATATGTGGTTGAATATATGGAAAATAAAACTAATTCTTTTCTATAGGATGAGGATGAAGAAGTATACAAGAGAGATTTCAGCGCACCTACTCTGGAGGATCATTTCAATAAAACCATTCTTCCCAAAGTCATGCAGGTATGGGGGAACCTTACTAACAGAGGAGAAAAAAGGAGTGCATTGAGGGCTGGGGTGTGGTATGTTTGTGGTATAACTCATCATCCATCCTTCCCTCAGGTCAAGAACTTTGGACGCTCTGGCCGTACCAAATACACCCACCTTGTGGATCAAGACACCACCTCCTTCGACTCAGCTTGGGGTCAGGAGAGTGCCCAGAACACAAAGTTTTTTAAACAAAAGGCAGCTGGGGTACGAGATGTATTTGAGCGACCATCTGCCAAGAAGCGGAAAACTACCTAGAGTTCAACTACTTAGTCTTCCAGCTGCGGGACACACAGGGAAATCACAGCGCTTGATCCTTGATTGGCTTTTACTTACGTGGTATCCAACCTAATGGACCTATTGCCATCTTTGTGACACTGGGCAGCCCAGCATTTGAAGAAGGTGCTTTGTGAGGTTTGGACTCACGCTGAGAAACCTCCAGAAAAGCACTGGCCAGGTAGGATTAGAGACCACCCACTTAAAACCTTGAGAAATCTTAGGCTCCATCGCTGCTGTGGCTTGTTTTTTTCCAGGCCCTGAGCTTGAGTCAGAAACATGGGCACATAAAAGAATAATTATTTCTGCCTTAGGGTTAGGGGTAATATACCAGGAAGTCTAAGCTCACTGAAAACCTGTTTTGCATTTCTTGGTTGAAGTAAATTTTTATAGGTAAAACATACTTTTTGGTCCATTTATGTGTGTTAAGAAATAAAAGAAACACACACCAAGAGGATTTTTAGCATAATACTGGAAATGTGCAAGTTAACAAGTATCTACCTATTAACTAAAATAAAAACCAGCAGGGAATTTTTGTACAGAGGGTGTTTCACATTTTGATCTTCCTCTTTGGTCTCATATGCAGATTCAGATACCAGTCAGGGTTTGTTCCACGTGCAGCCACAGATGTTTGGTTTTCCCTGGTGTCTAAACTGTAACTACACGGAGCAAAAAGTTGACCCACGAAATGGGCATGCATCTTGCTGAATCCCAGGAGAAAATACCTACCAGTGTCTTCTCCTTGGCCTGCTCACATGTCAAGGAGGGCATCAGGGCTCTGAGTTACAGTGTGGTGGCATCTTGCTTGAGTTAAATTCAACTCCGTGATTTTTTCTTTTAACATTTATTATATAACCACCATGCACAGGGCAGAGCACTAGTAGCTGTAGGGGCATAAGGAAGAAGACATTTCACCAGTGGAAGGAGTATTTCTTGATTGCACAAAAAAATAAGAACAAGGTCTTTTCACATCCTTTAAATGCCCCATGGGGAGAATAACTCAAACACACACCTTTAATGTCCTAGAATAAAAGTATGAGTGCAAATAATTACTCTTGAGGTAATAGACCAAGCACATGAATGTAAGTACAAGTCACTGTTGTGTGTGCCAGAGGGGATATAATCTAAAGAATTACCCTAGAGCCAAAATGAAAATAAGGCCTTGAAATTATTTAGGAGGTATTTACAGCTTCCATTTGAGTGTCCACCAAGGCAGGTATTGAGGGCAAGCATTTTACATTCACCAGCTCATCAAAACTTAAAACCTAGTAAATTATGTATCATTTTACAATTGAGGAAACAAAAGCTCAGCAAGGTGACTTGGCCAAAGGTGATAAAACTTTGGAAGTAAAACTGTCTTCTCTTCAGCATAGGAAATGGAATGTAAGGTATATTGGTAACTTAACGTCTCCATACAGCGGCTCTGTGGCAGGTGCTGGCCTCTCAACTATTCATAAGCCAACCTGGAGACACATGCCATGGGGGTACATACAGTAGCTTTGCTGAGAGTCCAAACGTACCTTAAGTACTGATGAGTCTAGTCAGATGAATGAGCCTGGCCTAGCATCTGCATCTGAAGGCCTTTCCTTCTGACAAATCTTATACACTGATCCTTCACATAGGTTCATTAAGGGTTGAGAGGCGGTCACTTAAATTCAGTTACACTCCAACATATAAACTTCCTACAACAAAGTACAATATAATATACATTGCACTTGATCCAATAAACTTCAAAAAGAGACAAAAACATCTTTATTGCAATAAGTTAATCCAGTCGGTATGTCTGAGAAAGATCAGTTGGTTAATGCAATAAGAGCCTCGACCACGTTGCCCATGTGCTCCCGCAGGCTTCGTTCTGCTGCTGCTCTTGAGATCTCCATCTCTGTCATCTGCAGGAAAATATCAGTCATGTTACCTGGATTCTTACCAGGCATTAATGCCACCAAAACATGCTGACTCTACTTTTAAAATAAGTTTCAGGAAGCAATCTCCCCTATCCATTGACTAGTTAAGCATTACTACTCACTATCAGCTCCAGATCTTCCTTCTTGATGGTGACTTTTGCCAGTTCCTTCTCCCTGTAAATATATGTGTGCATTAGTCTCCATTCTCTTATCTCCACCATGAACTCCCAGGAAGGCTTATTCCCAGCTGTGCCTTGCAAATAAATGATTCTTGATAAACATTTGTGGAATGAAAATACAAAATGACTCCCACCCACCCTCACCTAATAGCCTCATGGTTTCCCCTTCAGCAGGTGTTGCCGGGAGGCCTTTCCTTCCACTAACAGGGTAAAGCTGTAGACCTTAGAGCTGCAGAAATTAGGTTCTACAATGGTTTTTCTTTTAGTCTAAGGTGAAAAGGGGGAATGGTAGGGCTGGCTGCATGTGGAAGACTTACCGCTCCTGTTTGGCTTTCTGTTCTCTGGACCGCCTGTCTCCAATCACGGACATGGCCTATGGGGAAGACAGGTCTAGTTACTGCCACAAGCTCTGCCTGCTGCAGTCCCCAATGATCTGAAAAGCCAACGCCACGCGGGTTCTGTATGTCCTCGTGATGACGAGTGTGTCAGGAACCAAAGACTATGTTTAATTCAATACCATGAACGTGAGGTCCACTTTAAGCCCAATTTCCATCAAGCTCCTCTTCGCTAAGCCGCGAGCTCCCGGTGGCAGCTGAGTTTCCCTCGGCTCTACCCTCTTGCCTACTCCCGCCACAGGATCGGGACCCAGTCCTGGAGCTCGGGCTTCTAGCTACAGCCTCTGGGCTCCCTCCGCTCTCAGCCCGCCCGTCACGCTCCCGGCCGACCTCACCGTCTCTAGATTGGAGCTCTGGATCTCCTTCTCCTCCGCATAGTCGGTGACCCGCTCCAGGTCCGCCGCACCACTATCATGCTTCCGTGGCTTTTCGGGAGGCCGCTCCGGGCCGCTGGTCTCAGTTTCCAACTCCAGCTCCACATCCCCCTCAGTCGCCATCCGGATCTCACCGCGCCACCGCCCGCCCTCACGACCACTTCCGGAAACTGCCCCGCAGCTTCCGCCCGGAGAGGAGGCGGGGCAGGCGCTGGGCCACGCCCCCACTACGCTCTGGCTCTAGAAGCTTCACAGAGGGAGGTCGCTCGCCTCTCCAGGCTTCCTTTAGGTTTTTGTATAGTGTTGGTTTCTACAAGGCCTTCTCCAAGACCTAACAGCTGTCACCACTCCAGACCCCACTGGCTGTATCCTTCTCCAGTACGTCCCAACCGACATCCTTGCTCAGCTTTACCTGGAACGTAACACACACACACCTGTTCAACCTACATGTCTAATCCTAAACTGATTAAGAATGCTGATCCACGAGAGGCTAGATATGCAAATTGCTCCTTGATCTGGGGAGAACAGCCTGAGTAGCCCCAGGGATGGGGCGCTGGAGAGAAAACCCCTTCACCGGGCGTTTGCATTTACCACATCCTGGAAATCAGCGGTTCTTTGCGGATGTCTCCCACACCCTGGCCTTTCTGCCTTAAACTGGGAGACTAGCTGTAGCACGGAGTTAGTCCAATGGGCTAAGGACAAAATAAAGTGGCTACTTTCCCATATGGTGGACCTGGGCATCGTTCCTGGGACAAGGATAGTGGGCGCAGCAGCCATCACAAGCCCCAGCACCTCCCTCGGCCTGGCGCAGCCGCGCAGTGGAGTCAACAGCGTCATAGCGAATTCCCCCTTCTACCAGGTGAGAGGGTATTTGGGTTGATAGATTTGAAAACTCCCTTGATCAAAGGCTGTCCAAAAAACAGGAAGGGAAGGGCGGCCGGAGCTGAGGAGGAAAATGAATGCAAGCCAATAGGCCTTCCTTTCCCCTCTGAGGCCCTTTTCCCCAGAAGCAAGTCTCTCCCATGCTCCCCACCCACCAACGTTTCAATCTGGGGAAATGTCAGAGGCCAGGTGTAATTTAGGCCTTTTCGAAGGTTTCCTCAACCCTGCAGGTAAGCCCTTGTGATGAAAGACCAACTAGTTGTCAGTGGAAGGCAATCCTAAGTAGCGTGGAACCAGACATTGAGAATTCCTGAGTAAAACGAGGGAGAAAAGGAAAGGGCACAGTTTGGAATTCAGTCTCATGGGTTAACCTCACACCTGCATGAATTTAAGCCTCTCCTGAGCAAATCTCCACCCTGCCGCCCTGCATCTGTTCTGCCCCCAGGTGTCCTGCTGTGGCCCTGCTCCGTGTACCAGCTGCTGCCACTCTAGGTGGTCCTCTCTCACAGAGTCCACGTGTAGCCTCCTGTTGTACATCCTCCTGCATGTGGGAACCTCAGCAGTCTGCTGCCTCCTGCTGTCAAGGACAGTGGTGGAAAAAGTCTGGGGCAAGGGTCATGTGGTAATTGGGAGGGGACTGGGTTGGAATGTGGGGAAGGATAAAAGAACCTTCTGACACATCAGCCTGAGTGGGAGGTGGAAAATGAGTGGACACAGCAAGTAGCAGTAGGTACCTCTCCATGCATATGACTTGCCCTGCCGTTTCTCACACACACCCTCCCTCTAGATCCAGATGCCCTCGGGGCTGTGCACCCACCTGTTTGGCCACTCCGATTGCCCAGTGCTCAGTGGCTCTGGGGCTGTGTACCGAGTATGTGCAGGAACCGCCACCTTCCACCTGCTGCAGGCTGTGCGGCTGGTCCACCTCCACTCCCCCACCAGCCCAAGGGCAGAACTGCATAATAGGTTTGTGTGTATTCTCTAGGTGGGGTGGAACAGGGGAGGGAAGTAGACAGAAGCTGGATAAGGGAAATTTAAAGATGAGGTAATAGCACCGTGAAAAGACAGAAAACTTGGGTCTACGGCCCTGCTTCCTCTGTAACTGCTATGTGACCACGAGCCAGATACTTAACCTCCTTAAGTTTGTAGTCCCTGAAGTGGAGATAACAGTGAGGTTACTAGAGGCGAACCTTCTGCAAGGTGTAAAACATTGCCCAGATGTTTTGATTATCAGAGGGTTAGAATAACCCTTTCCTGTACTTACTTCTCGTCTCTGCTCTTTCCTATGTTTGCTTTTTTTGCCTTCCCCTGTAGTCACTGTTCACTCTTGTTTGCCTTTTCTTTTTAAAAATATTTCACTGTTTTCAGTGGAAGTTTGCACAGCAAATCAGGTTCCCATTTGACAATTTCTATACTGATTGTTCAGTGACGTTAGTTTTGCCTTTTCTTCTGAGTCTGGTTTTCTCACTCCCTCCTAACCAGCTTCTGGCCCCTCAAGCTGCTATTCCTGCTAGGTCTCTGTGCTGTGGCCTTCTGCATCCCTGATGAGCATCTCTTCCCAGGTACTCCCCATCTCACACCCTGGTCAGCAGGTGTAGACTAAAAGGGTTTCTAAGTCAGAAGGCAGAAAGAGGACTAGGAGTCGTGATGTGACCGGCTACCTCTTCCCACTGATGCCCATCTTGCAGCCTGGCATTACATTGGCATTTGTGGAGGCTTTGCTTTCATCCTGCTACAGCTGGTGCTTATCACAGCCTTTGCCCATTCCTGGAACAAGAGCTGGTAAGGGGCGCATAACCTTACAGGCTTTTCCTGGGGAGGTCTGTCTGGCATTACTAGGCCCGAGCAGCACCAAAAAGCTCAGAGTGTGACGACCGTCTGTGGGCCACGATGGATGGGAAATCACACCAAGAGAAACAGTAATAGGTAGAAAGATGTGGAGCTCCAAACCATTGCCCACCTCCCACCCTTAAGGAGACAGGTGCAGCCCAGGACTGCGGCCGGTTCCTGGCAGTGCTGCTGGCCACCGTGCTCTTCTACAGCACGGCAGGCGTGGGAGCTGTGCTCCTGTTCCTCTACTACATGCACCCGGCTGGCTGCCTGCTCAACAAGATGCTGCTCAGCCTGCACCTCTGCCTCTGTGGTCTCCTCTCCTTCCTCTCTGTGGCTCCCAGCATGCGCCTCAGTGAGTACATGCCCTACAACATTCAATCTGGGGGGCTTTTTAGGATAGCAAATTCCACTAGTTTCCCGAATCTCAATCCAAGCATCTGATAGCAGAATCTCTGCTTCCCTCAAGGGGTGGGGAGGCCAAAGCAGGGGTGGGAGGAGTGGAGGAAGTTAGCCCCCCGTAGACGAATGATCCCCGTTCTCCGCAGAGCATACCCGCTCTGGCCTTCTACAAGCCTCGATCATCAGCTGCTGTATCATGTATCTTACTTTCTCTGCGCTCTCCAGCTGTCCTCCAGACAGAGGTAAGGACAGGACCCAGACCCCTCAGGCTCCTGTCAAATACCCAGCTCCTTGTTCTTACCACCTCTCGTTACCCCTCCTCAGTAATCCTTCAAGAACAGAATCTCACCCTGTGCCTACCTAGCCTGAGTGACATGGGACCCCAGACCCCAGACACCTCCCTGGCAGTGCTGAGTGCTGGCATCATGTATGCTTGTGTGCTTTTTGCCTGGTGCGTAAACATGTCAAGGGGAGAGGTTTGAGAGGCGGGGAGGATACCCAGAGCAGGGAGGGATGGTCATGTCTGGGACTATGGTTTATTTAGACTCTAAACCTTAAAGCAAGACCAGAATGAAGAAAGCTCCCCATGAACAGGGACAGTTTCTAAGAATAGCATTGTCAGATGATCCGTATGAGGTCACAGGGTTGGGGCAGGGGGTGGGGGGAGGACTCGAGAATTAAAAATACGCGCAGAGATTTTAGGCCTTCACACACACAGACTTCTAAATCCCTGCAAGCTCTGAATGATGTTGGGGGAAAAGGGGTCTCAGGGAGCAGTCAGTACCCTCCTGAGGGTTCCCAGTGTGGACCCACCGGCAGTAAATACTCACACACTACTTGACTGGGTCTGCTTGAGAACTCTCTCTTCTTAGTAATGAGGCTTCCTACCTGGCTGAGGTATTTGGGACCTTGTGGATCATCAAGGTTTACAGCTATGAGTTTCAGGTGAGAATGGAGAGCTCAAGATCCCCAACGCACTTCCCCCCACCACACAAACTCACCACACACACCCACACACATCCTACCAACCTCTACCCAGAATGCTCCAGATTCTAGCTGCTAATACCTTTTATTGAGTACCCACAATCTGGCTAGATACTTTACATACATAATCTCGTTTAATTTAATCCTCACAACAACCCTGTGAGGTAGGTGCTTGCTCCATTTTACAAATGGAGAAATCGAGGCACAGATTAAACATCTTATACCAAAGGTTCCATAGTCAGTTATGTGCTCAAGCTGTAACTTGAACCCAGGTGTGCCTCTACTTGTTACCAGACTAATCTTTTCAAGGAGATGGAGTTTCCTTGACTAACAGCCTCACGTGTTCTTTATTGTCATTCCAAAACACACTGCCTTGTTTTTGCAGAAGCCCTTTCTGTTTCTGCTGCCCCAAAAAAGTGGAGCCAGAAGAAGGTGAGTTGTCAAGTGAGGATCCCTAAGAAATGGGATCTCTGTAGAGTGCCAGAGAGCCCTCAAGAGCCTCCAGGAAAGCAGCTGGGGGAGGAGGGAAGAGGTATTTTAGCAGAACTGCTCCTAGTAGCTCTTCCATCTCTCCAGGGCCAAGGGGTAGGGCTGCCAGGCCAGCTGATCAAGAGACCCCCTCCAGTGCCCCCAGAGCAAGCCCAGCATCCTTCCTACAGCTGTTCTGCCTTCCACTTGGTCTTCTTCCTTGCGTCACTCTATGTCATGGTCACCCTCACCAACTGGTTCAGGTGGGATGGTGTTGGAGCTGGGACATTCCCCTGAAAACACAGCTATTTTGGGAAAAGAGCAATTCAAGGCCACCCCTGAGGATTCTCAGGAGACACACATTGGTCTGCCATAATCTTTGGGTGGGGAAGCAGGATAGGTCTAAAAGCTGAGGTGCTGCATTCTCTAACCAGAACCTTTGGTTCCACAGCTACGAGGGAGCAGAACTGGAAAAGACTTTCACCAAGGGTAGCTGGGCGACCTTCTGGGTCAGGGTTGCCTCATGCTGGGCCTGTGTGCTCCTCTGTCTGGGGCTGCTACTGGCCTCCAGTCTGGGACCTTCTAATAAGCTGGGACTCCCTTGAGGTTGTGCCCCTAGTCTTGGCTCAGGGGAGCTGTCCAGCTCAGCTCAGTATCTCAAGAACTCAATAGGCAGTTCTCTCCCTTCAGGTTAAGACAGTCCTAGGTCTGAATTGTAAGAAGTGGCCACATACATCCTAATGCCCTGGCAGAGCATCTGACTCCATGGCGCTCTCGTTATGTCTTCATCCCAGCTCAAGAACCTAACTCCCAAGTCAGCAACGCAGGAACCACTGCTGATCCCAGCAGACAGTGTGGCACCAGTCTTTTCCTGGTTCCTGAGCTAGAGGTAGGGATGGGGGAGACCAAAAGGGACTGAAGACGTGGCCCTGCCCTTGGAGATGAAAAGGGAAACAAGCAGTTCAGCCCTGGGCACAGGCCCTAAGAAACCCAGAACCACAGAACCGGCGCACAGGAAGAAAGGAGCACAGGGCTACCCTCGGTTTTCATCCTGATATTAAGGTCAAGGGGAGACAAAAACCACCCTTATTTCACGAGGAATGACAGAGCAGAAGAGAATGTGAACACTTGAGAGCAGCAGGATTTTTTGGCCAACTTTCAAGCAGGCAAACAGACTGAGGAAGAATGAGAAAGAGGAGCATACTTAGGTCTTGGAGCCTTCCCTCTTGGGCCCTCAACTCCATCCTTGGGATGGTGTTCAAGGTCTGTATGGAGGACAAAAATGACAGAAAAGAAGTCCCTGTGGTTATTAGGAGATTCCTCCACGACATCCCACAGTACTTGTCTGGTTGTTGTAGAATAATAAAGGTTTTTTTTTCTGTGATATTTCATTTATCAATCTACATATCCACAACCTTTTAGGAGTCTAAAGTTATCTCTCCTTTTGGTGGGAAAGGGCAGCCATTCCTCCAACCCCACCCCCACCCCCCAAGTCCCCAGTCAAACCAGGCGCTCAAGGAATTACAAAGCTACTTTTAATACTTTGGGGTGAGCCCCACAGGAATAAAAAACACTGGGAAGGGGTAACCCCCTCACCCCCAGGTGTGGCCTGGAGGGGGGAGAGGCTACCTGAGGGGAAGGAAGCACAAAAGGGACCCGCTGCAGACTCAGGGCAAAGGGAATGCCATCGGTGCTGGGACCTGTGAGCACTACAGGAGGAAACGCGAGCGTGGCGGGACTGGCTCCAGGCACACAGGCGAAGGGCAAGAGGGTTGGACACGAAGCCACAAAGCTACTTGGGTTCCTCCTTCTTCTCGTTTGCCTTTTTCTGCTTCTGCTGCATGATCTCCGAGTCCCTGGGGGTAGAGATGATGGGGCACTGGGAGGTACCAGAGGGCAAAAGGGACAAGATGCAGGGGGATGAAGGGCACAAAGGATAAGATGGAAGTGGATGGGACCAAGTTCAGCATGTGGCTGCTGTATTCCCACCCTAGAACAAGAGGAAGAGAGCTGACGCTCAAAAGGCAGTCAGTCTCCATCTGGCTGTCGCCCAAGGGGTCAGAAGTCGGGCCACACAGGCCCAAGGTTTACGCTCTCTATTCTGTGCTGAGTGCTGAGTACCACACCCAGTAACACCACTGAAAAGGTTAGAAGGGAGGTGAAACAAAGAACAGCAAGGAGCAAAAAATTCCGGGCTCCCATAACCACCACTGTGTTTGGAGAGTGACGCTCCCTGCCCTTGCCCTTAACACGGTCACACCTAGGGGCACTCGGAAATCAGACTGAGGGCAGGCACAGGCCCCAGTCCCTTCCAGTAACACTGTGAGGAAACAATTTGGAGGGCGGGGAGGAAATAAAACCCTAGAGAAAGCAATGCACTCTGCCCCTCACGACCCGCCCAGGCTCCAGCCCTGCGGTAGCTCCCTCTTTCCTGCTGCAACCCTTAGTCTAAACCCCCCTCCCACCCACGCCCCGCGCCTCCCCTCCCTGGGGCTACCTCTGCTTGCGGGCAGCAGCAGAAAGCCCGTCATCTCGGCGCTTTCCCTTAACCGAGTCGCTTTGCTTTTTCATGTTCTTCTGGCGGGCGAGCTCGCGCTGGTTACCGCCTAAAGAAAGAAGGTAAAAGGTGAGATGTGGGGGCCGCTCTGCCCACACACCGGCGACCCTCCTCCCCTACCCAGGACACCAGGAGGATCAACACTTCCCCCGGGACCCACACCGGCCCATCTCGGGGTCCAGGCTGCTGACATGTGGGGGAGGGAAGGGGAGATGGCGAAGCTACAACGGGGCAGGTCAAATTAGAAGGTGGAGGGAGTGCGGTCCCGAAGAGCCGCCGGAGAGGTGCTGAGCTTCGGGACGGTGTGGGGACCCAGACAGGCGGTGATCAGTGCATGCAACGGGCTGGGTGTCTGTGGGGGAAGGGGCTGGGGTCTGGAGTAGGGGGCTCTGGGCCTATCCCACGGGCGCAGGGCTTCTCCCCACATCGCGGAAGGTTGGGGAGGGCATATGCCACGGGGTGGGGGGGTCTCGGGAAGTGTGGGCTGGCAAAAGGCTCCATTTCCGGGCTCCGAGTGTGAGGGTCACGAAAGAACGCTCCCTGAAAAAGGCCTCGGCGGGGAAGCTGCGGGGAGGTCAGTGCCGGCGATCCGGCCGTCGTGGTCAGGGTGGAGGGGGAGGAAAGGACTAGAGGAGGGAGTTTCGGTGCTCACGGGTCATGGCGACGGCAGCGGCTCTGGCCTGCTTGGGTTGCGACCCCTCCTTCTGTCCGACGTTGCAGGCCCCGCCCCTTTCTATAACGTAACAGGTCGTCCCGTTCCTCCCCGCCCCGTCGCGCCCAGGCGCCGGCTCCCAATGGACAGAAAGAAGCACGTGGCGCCGCGGGCCACTCGCTGGCCCGACCGGATAAGGGGCGGAGGCTCGCAGGCCCGGCGCGTAGCGTGGGGCGGGGCCTCCGGAGCTAGGCGCTGGGCCGGCTGGGACAAGCTGGGCCGGGTCATGTGGGCTCGGTGGGGGTGGAGGGGTGCGGCTGACGATGTGGCGCTCCCGCGGGCTCGAGCACATGACCAGGTAGAGTGACCTCACGCGGGGACCGTGTAGGACGCTGACAGACTCGCCCAGAGGGAACGCCGTTGTCGGGGAGGGGGCGGGAGTCGTGCCGAGGTGGCTCAGCCGGTTATGTGTTACCGGGACTCTGAGAAGAAACTTGGCCGCTACTTGGGGTCCTCCCCGTCAACCGCTTATTTGGGCACTTGAAGTGTTCTCAGTCTGTTGTAAAATCTTGTACAAACGCAACTTTAGAACCACCCTTTTCAACGAAATTGCCCCTCCCTGAGCCCCTCCAGTATGGAAATTGGCAGCTACACCTAGTACATCCTGAAACTTTGGCCCTGCTCACTTCCCCACATATGAAGATGAAGTACAAAGATGCACTAGCGTGGAAGTATGGAAGGGCTCCAGAATCACAGATTGGGGTTGGATAAGGGGCTAAGAGATTGAGGAATGCACATGGTATGCCCGTTTCTCGCAGTGGTCGTTTCCCACTGGACAATATCAGCCACACCCAGTTATAAGAGGCAGTTGCATAGAGCTGGAAGCTATGGTTTCCCACAAAACCCTTTCTCTTCCAAACCAGCTAGTTGCTGTGGAGTCAATTCCAACTCATGGTGATGCCGTGTATTGCACAGTAGAACTGCTCTGTAGGGTTTTCATGACTAACCTTTGAGAAGCAGATCCCCAGGCCTTTCTTCTGAGGAGCTTCTGGGTGAGTTTGAACCATAACCAAGCACATAACCATTTGCACCACCCAGGGACTCCCCGTTCTCTCCCAGTTCCATCATTTTTCTGTCTAGAAGACTCCCCACCAGTCCTGAGGAACTCATTGGATATAAGAGAAATGGTTAGGAAACGTTATCACAGGAAAAAATTGGTTGTAAACTTTAACTTGGGATTCTCTCCAGCTAGTTCCCATAGCAGAATCCAGTTGAGGCTGAAACTTCAAACTGACTTCCCCCTCAACACAGAGCCATTCAACCTCAGTCAGCAACACTGTCATAATTTTTGCCATACCCAAGTATCATCTGGACTACACTATATTACATAATATTTTTGTAAATTAGGTTTAAATAAAGGATATAAATAATACTTAATATTCATATAGTAAATTTAAAATCAGTATCATCCACAAATAGAAACTATAAAAATAAGTGATTGTAACATGATGGTGTCAGACTTCGTCTGACTAACTTCAGAGGGAGAGATGAGAATCACCATCATAAGCCCAAAGCTAATTCCTATGAGGTGGAGGTCAGACATAACTCCACTCTCCAACCTTTTCACCAATTCTGACACCAGTCGTCCTTCCCACGGCACTATTTCTCTGCGGGGTTCGATAATTCATTGCGATGGCTACACAAAACTCACAGACCATACTGATGATTATGGAGTTTATTAGGGAGGATCAGAATCAATTTGGAAGTAACAGGAATAACTCAGGAGACGGTTATCAATCAGGGCAGCTTCCAAATTCTCAGCTCCTTCGGTGCTGTTCTGCAGCAGGCAGGCCTCACATTGGTCTCTTCCCTAATCAGGCAAGTTTTACAGCTCTCTCTAGCTTCACTGATAAGTGCCTGCAGGCACCCCTCTCTGCCAGGAAGCCTCCTGCCTGAAGGCACCCAGCTCTCTTGCTCAGTGGGTAGGCAAGCCCACTGCAGCTATCTACTGGTCCTGTGCCTCTGCCATCTTGTGCTGTCTCAGTGTTACAGCTCTTTATGTCTCCTGGGTCTAGGATGTTGTCAGCACAGGGACCCCAGGTCCAAAGGACATGCTCTACTCCAGGTTCTTCTTGATGGTAGTGAGGTCTCCCTCAACCTCTGTGGGATTGGCTCTTTTAAGCCTAGCAGGATGGCAAAACTGACCAATCCCCTTGCTAAGCCACGGGTACCTTATTTGCATAGTTGCTGTCCAATCCCTGAAAGAGTTTAACATCTCTTACTTGCATAGTCCCAGCCAATCATTCTGTGGGAGTTAAGAGACCATGGCTAGACAGGCCATATAAAAGCAATTGATTGCACTGCAACAATGTAAATAAAATGTATTAAATTCTACCAAAATAATATCATTGTCAAATGTGCTGAGCTTGGGGCCTGCCCTCTCTTATGAAGGGAATTATTAACAAGTGTTAGAGATCCTTTCTTTTGAAATCATCAGAAGACTGAAAAGCATTTGATTCTTTTACTTTGTTACTTAATGCTGTGTCTCTGTGCTACCTAAAATTACTTCTCATACCACCAGTAGTACACATCCTACGCTTTAGTACATACTAGATATTGTAGATGAACATTCATGACACGCATAACAATGTACAGATTCTGACTCTTTTATTGGATTTCAGATTTGGGACACTTACTTCCTCCATACTTCAGTTCCTTTATATGAAAAATGGGAATAATATATACCCCTCAGTGTTGTGGAAAGGATTAAAATAGATGAGTTACCGTAGAGATTTGCTCATTCTTTCAGCAAATCTTAATTGCACGCCGTAATACGTGCAAACTATTGTATTAGGCATTAGGTATCCAGTGATGAACAAAATACATATTATCTCTGTATTCAGGGAACACAGAGTGTAGAGAAAACAGCACTTGCTTGTGTGCACTGTCTCTCTGTATATACACATCTATGTATGTATGTATGATATATATATAATGTCTTTGTGTATATATGTATCTGTGATGTGTGTGCCCTCCCATCTCAGGCTTTTTCAAGAGAGAGGGTCTGAGTCTCTTAGTTTCAATTTTTAAAACCCCAGGACAGGGCTGTGATGGATCAGGTGGTGGGGAGGTAGGTGTGGGATAGAATGTATATACGTGTACGTGTGTGTATATGTGTATATATGTATGTATTCAAATTGTAATAATTGCTTTGAAGGAAAAGAACAAATTCTATGCAAGGGTGATATTAAAAATATTTAACAGGGAGTACAGCATAGGCATTAAATGAGTAATTTATAAGAATCAGCACAAAGCTGGCTCCTGTGAAGCAGAGATTAAAGCTATCCCAAATGTCCAACTTTTCCAGACTGCTATACCATGCCATCATCTCTAACATCAGCTACTCCCCCTCCCTTCAGTACTCTCCCTCCCATCTTTGGGTTGGGTAATTCGCTGTAACATCTCACAGAACTCACGAACTGTACTTATAGTTAAGTGGTTTGTTAGGGAACTAACGGTACAGTTCAGGATCGTGATCAGAAACGACTCAGGATACAGTTCTTTGATCAGGACAGCTTCTTCTTGCCCTCTGCCGATGGCTGCCTTCTTGAACAAGTGTTACAACTCTTAGCCACATGGGTCAGCAAGCCCCACTGCAGCTGTCTCAAGCTGCCATCTCTCACTGTCTTCCATGTTACAGCTCCTGTCTCCTTCTCTCTGTGTCTCTCTAAAAGGATGGAAAAACTGACCAATCTCCTCGTTGGGGTTCATCTTATTTGTGTGGTTCCACCCCCACAATGGTGTCGTGCACCTTATTTATGTTATTAGCAAGCTGTACAGTCCCCTTGGTGGGCCACAAGCACATCATTTGCATAGTCCCATCCAGTCTTTTGGTTACAGTTACAAGACCATGGCGAGAAAGGCCATATAAAATTGATCCATCACATTGCTGGCACCCACCCATCAAAACAGATGTGAGTGTAAGCTGAATGAAGACAATCTGTGGCCAGCTCTTTTGCCTGTGTTGGTATGAGGTAGCTAAATAGCATTGCTGGTTCTATGAAGGGAATATATGTTTAGTCCCTAATTTTGAAGCAACTGACTTTGAGCTGAGACAAAAGGATGAGGAGTTAGCCAGGTCAGTGGGGGTGTGGGGGAGGTAAAGAACATTCCAGAAGAAGATACAGCATGTGTGAAGGCACTAAGGCCCTGCTCCCTTAGGCCATCCCATCAGAAGTCCCCAGGTTACCAAACCCCTTGCCATTGAGTGGGTTCCAACTCATACTGACCCTATAGGACAGAGTAGAACTGCCCCATAGGGTTTCCAAGGAGCAACTGGTGGATTTGAACTGCCGACCTTTTTGGTTAGCAGCCTGAGGTCTTAACCACTGCACCACCAGGGGTCTGCCACCAGGTTAGTGGGCAGGAAATAGGCTAGTCACTAATGTCTAGTGAGCAGGTGGTGTGAACTAGGTCAGAGAGGTGGGGCTGTGAAATGATCCGAGGTACTGCTGCTAATAGGGCTGTGAGCTGACATGAAGTCAGGGCTTACCTGGTACGTGAAGTGTACTTTTCTTATTTGAGTCTCACAGTGACCTTTTGAGGTGTCATTATCCCCCTCTTATCGATTCAGAAACCTGGGCACAGGGAGGTTACATAACTTTCCCAAGGAAACTCTGATAGTGAAGGGTGGAGCTGGGAGTCCAGCCCAGCCTGCGCTCTTCAGCAGCAGGACATGCATGTTGAAAAGCTCACTCTGCAGGTGGAGAATGAATAAGAGCAGATGAACGAAAACTGGGAGGCCAGTCAGGAGGCTATCACAGGCATCCTAGATACTAGGCCTCATTTGGTAACAGTAAGCTAAAATTCAGTTCAGAGTGATTTGGGCAGAAAGGGGAATTCGTTAGCTTATATAACCAAACTGGGGGATGGGCTGGGGTGTGGCTGGCCATAGGAAAAACTGGATTCAGCGATGAGGGGGATGCCTCCATGTCTCTTGCTTCGTTTTCTCAGACCTAGATTCCTTTACATGACAGGAGATGGCCACCGATGGTACCTACCCTCATATCTCACAGTTTGTCCAGGAGAGAAGGCCTGAGTCTCTTCGCTTAGCTTTAGTTTTTAAAACCCCAGAAGAGGGCTCTGATGGGTCAGGTGGCTACCTTGTGGTGGGGGAGGTGGGTGTGGGACAGGATACAATGAGCACTCCCCATCAGGATCACATGATTAGTGTGGGGGAGGAACAGTTTCCTCAAAGAAGGGGAGCTTGTTCCAAAAAAAAAAGGATTCTGGATAGATAAAAGATGTCCATTACATCAGGGAAGAGAGCCACTCAGACTGAGATCGTGACAGCAGAAATGGCAAAAGTGGGCAATTTCAAAGTATGTTTTGGAGATTCAGTGAGAGATTGGATGAGAGGTCATGGAGAGGAAGATATTATTGATATCCCAGTTTACTCATTTATTCATAAAATATTAAGTGTATACCTATGTTTTGGTTATCTAGTGCTAAACTGTAACAGAAATACCACAAGTGGATGGTTTCAACAAACAGAAGTTGATTCTCTCATAGTCTAGTAGGCTAGAAGTCCCAATTCAGGGCGTCATCTCCAGGGAAGGCTTTCTCTGTCGGCTCTGGGGGAAAGTCCTTGTCATCAGTCTTCCCCTGGACTAGGAGCTTCTCAGGCGCAGGGACCCTGGGTCCAAAGGACGCGCTGAGCTGCTGGTGCCGCTTTCTTGGTGGTATGAGCTCCCCCTGTCTCTCTGCTCTCTTCTCTCTTTTATATCTCAAAAGAGATTGACTTAAAACACAACCTAATCTTGTAGATAAGAGTCCTGCCTCATTAACGTAACAGCCTCTAATCCTGCTTCATTAACATCATAGAGGTAGGGTTTACAACACATAGGATAATCACATCAGATAACAAAATCGTGGGCAGTCACACAATACTGGGAATCATGGCCTAACCAAGTTGCTACATATTTTTGGGGGACACAGTTCAATCCATAACAACCTATATGTGCTAGACACTATTCTAGGCACTGTGGATACAGTGGTGAACAAGACAGATGTGATTTCTGACCGCACGAAGTTTAACACTTAGTGGGGAGACTGACAGCACACGACTAAACAGCCACACCAACCACACCGGTCAGTGCATAATAACAGCTCGTGCAAAGTATTGAAACAAAGATGGATGGGCAAAGAATAGTGGGAGACTCCCACTTGTGTGGTGATGTTTAACGTTTCAACTGAGGCCTGAGAGATGAGAAGGAGCCAGTTACAGACCCAAAACCAAACCTGTTGGCGTCGAGCCAATTCCGACTGATAGCAACCCTATGGGGAGAGTAAAATAGGGTTCCAGCCTATAAGGGGCGGTACAGTTGAATCCCTAGAATTCCTAACACCCTTCCTTTGTCATGGAAGAGCAGTGCAGTTTTAGGAAATTCTCTGCCTCCTCCTTGTACTCCAAGGGTGCTCCTGAATGATCAAGATAATCAAGGTAAACTCATCCCTCCTAGTGTTGGTTGGTTTAAGAAAGGCATAAGCCAATTATTATGTAGTATTCACTTGGTGATACAGTAACTATCAGGAGTGAGCATGTGACCTAAATTGGCCTGATGAGACCAAAGGGAAGGGTTTTTGTTCCATTGCTATGGGAAGGAGGGTGCTCTCTCCCACTGACTTGAACAGAGAAGCACCCAGCCCCTCCTGCGCCTGGCAGCTCTAGTCTATGAACTCGGAGGGAGCCAGCCTTAGGTTGAAGCCAAGTGAGTAGCAAAAGTAATCTTGATCCTTGATCCTCTGTTGGGCTACATCAACTCTAGGATTTATTTTACTGCTGAGAGTGCTGCCATGGACACACTGTATTTCTTTTTTGTTTAAGCTGCCTTTCCTCAAACATTCCAGGCACACTCCCAACTTAGGGGATTTGCACTGGCTTTTCCGTCTGCCTAGAAATCATCTCCTCCAGCAGTGCAACTTGGCCAATCTGCTTACCTGCTTTTGGGTGTTGCTTACACTTCATCCTCTCCTAGAGGCCTTCTCTGACCACCTTACTTAATACGCAGTCAGCCCTTCCCCCTCCCTCCCCTGCTGCCAAACCCGCTTACCCTGGTCTATTTTTTCTATAGCACTTACTGCCTTTTAACGTACACTATAATATGTCTTATGTTTATTTCTCATGTTACTTATAGACTCTTCCCTCCCCTCTAGGGTGTAAGCTACCCCAAAGCAAGAATCTGTTCACTGACGCATTCCAAGGCTCTAGTACAGTGCCTGGCACAGAGTAAGTGCCCAATAAGTATCTGTCGAATGAATGAAAAATGTGGATAAAATACTTATTCTAAAAAGTTACTGTAGGGATTAAATGATGTAACATACAAAGCTCCTGACACACAGGGACACATGACAGATATTAGGTCCTTCCCTCCCTGTCTTCCCCAGTCTC
Organism: Dugong dugon; assembly: GCA_030035585.1. Lineage (NCBI taxonomy): Eukaryota > Metazoa > Chordata > Mammalia > Sirenia > Dugongidae > Dugong > Dugong dugon. Next base: position 12,163,887 of record CM057472.1, on the reverse strand, counting down.
CTGCTCCCCCTGCCTCTCCTGATATTTTTACCATTACATCTCCCTCTTTGAGTTAAAATCCAGGAAAGTCCTACAGAAGACCACAGATGTCCTCTGAGAAGAAAAGGCCTGGGAGACCACCTTTACCCATCACCACATCTGTTCATCAGATTAACAAATGGTCACCCAGCGTAGCAGAGAAACCTCAGTAGATGGACAGGTAAATGTTTTTGTTGTTGGAACTGGAGGTTTATTGCATTGTTGTTTTTTTCCCCTTGGATGTGGGCAGATTTCACAAAAATATGGAACACTTCACGAGTTTGTGTGCCTCCTTGCTGCAGGGGCCATGCTGATCTTCTCTGTATGGTTCCAATTTTAGTATATGTGCTGCTGAAGCGGGCACTATTGCACTAATTTTAAAAATTATTGAGGTACAATTTGCATACAGTAAAATACATTTTAAGTGTACAGTGTGATGAGTTTTGACAAATGTGTAGGTAATTTGATTTGGGAATGGAGGGGATTAAGGCCACCTGGGATTATGTAGGTGTGGGGATTTCACAGAGGGATCCTGGTTAGGAAGAAGAGAACAACATCGAGGCTCTTGGGAACTGTATCCAAATAGTGGAGGCACCCAGGGCCAGCCAGACATTGGTCCTGGGGTCTCATTGCGCCAGGCTCTGGACTCTGAAATGCCTGGCAACTTCATGGCACCTCTTGAGGGAGTGGGGCAGCTCCCTTTTTCGCCAGCTCAGGTCTGTCCAGGCCAGGAGGTGAGAGCTGAGACCTAGTTGTCCCTCCGCTCGTCCCTGGAACTCTCCTGCCAGCGTTCTCACCCCGGTTTAGCCAGGGGCGCGGCAGACCGTGACAGCCAAGTTTCACAGTTGAACCACCACAGCCACAGGGCTTAACAGCCTCTCCAGCCCTGGCCGGAAACCCGCTCCAGGTCCTCCGCAGCACCGCTCCGGGAATTGGCGCCAGGAATCCCTGGGAGCGCGTGGGTTCTGATTACACTCCCGCTGTCCTCCGGTCTCTGAGGGCCCAAGCCCTCAAAGGCGCAGTCAACTGAGTCCGCCCAGCAATCGGGCCCTTCTTCCCCGCTTCTCTGCGGCTGAAACCCTCAGAAGGTTGCATGTTCAACTTTGCTTAGAGATGGCAACTACGCGTTCAGATTGGCTGGGGAAACAGAGGCCGAACTGGGGACCTGGGTGAGGGGTCCGAAGCTGGCCGCCGATGTGCTTTCCCCCGAACGGGGATAGCCGGGTCCGAAAGTTCAATGCGGCCTACGCCAATACCAGAAGAAAGTGCTGGGGTCCGCGGGGATGGCCCCGGAGTGCGAAGCACCGCCCACGCGTCTGGGAAACCTCCCGGGTGATGCCGGTTGGGGGGCGGGGTCCCTGCGGAGGGCGGGGCCGACCTGGGCTGCCGGGCGTGCCAGCCAAACCCTGCACAGCGGAGGTGGCGGTGGTGGTCCTCGCCAGTGGCCCCGGTTCGCCTTGCGCCCCAACTTGCCATCATGGAGGAACCCCAGGAACCTCTGAATGGGAAGCTCCGGCTCTGTTTCTCCCCGGCTGCCCGGACCAGCCTCCTCCTGCTGAGGCTCAACCACGCGGCGCTGCGTGCGCTGCAAGAGTGTCAGCGGCAACAGGTGCGGCCGGCCCCTGCCTTTCTTCCCCAGCCCCTACTCCTCGGGACCCCGGGCGCCAGCCAGCGGGCCACGCTGGCGAAGAGACCTGGGGAGGGGAGCGGCATCCACAATCTCCAGCCCTTCCACCTCGCCAAGCGGAGCCTGCGAGGCAGGTGCTCCCGGGTCCCCGACGTCTAATCCTGGGGACGGCGTTCCACCCGAGCTCAGCTCGTGTCGGTGGTCTCCCCGCAGGTCCGGCCGGTGATCTCCTTCCAAGGCAACCGCGGGGTGAGTGCGGGTCCGGGGTGTGCGAGGGAGGTCGGGGAGCCACAGACAGGCTCAGGGCAACGCCGGGGGCTGCGAGCAGTCAACGGTCTGAGAAGTTCCGAGAACTGAGCTCCGAGGGGGCCCAGGGGGCTTCTGTCCCAGGAGGCTGTGGTTGAGGGCACTGTTCCGTCTCGGCCTGCTGGGGAACTCAGGCCCAGCTGCACCTGGTGTGCTAACGAGCCCCATGGGACTCGTCGTCTGCCCTAGGCTGGCTCAGGGGGGAGTGGCTTCATGGGGCTTACTGTCTCCTTCCACCCCCAGTATCTTAGGTTCCCAGGTCCTGGCTGGTCCTGCCTCTTCTCCTTCATAGTGTCCCAGTGTGGCCAGGAGGGTCCTAGTGGTGGCTTAGACCTTGTGTACCAAAGGTTGGGCAGGTAAGTGGGAGCAGGTAGCAAAAAATGGTTTTTGGAAAGTGGATGAGTGGGGGGTAGAAAAGGGTTTGAAAGTTCTCCACCCTCCTTGTTTTTTCACCACCCTCTCCAGATCTGGGCTTAACCGCCTCCACTGCCTGGGCCCACTCAGGGAACGCCTCACCATTTGGGCAGCCATGGATTCTATCCCAGTCCCATCTTTAGTTCAGGAACACATCCTGACTGAAGAAGCCAGAGATCCAGGGAGATGGCAAAACACCGGACACGATTCTGAAGGAGACACAGTGTCACAGCCACAGGTGGCACTAGAAGAGGTAAGGCCAGAAACTGCCAGGAGTTGGGGATAAGGTGGGGCAAAGCCTTTTGCCCAGGAAGTCAAGTGCCCCTACCACTTTCCCTGCCAGGGGCCAGATCCTCTGGCAAGCAACCAAGGACAGTCACTCCCAGGATCCTCCAGGGAACACATGGCACAATGGGAAGTGAGGTACTTGGGGCAGGGTGGGGCTAACCCAAGAGGCCCTGGCATTATCGTCTTTTCTAATCTCCACCCTAAAATGCTGTAATGAGATCTAGCCCCACCCCCTACCCTGCTCTTCTCTTTCCCTCTTTGCAAATCCTAGGAACCAGACTCATCTTCCCAAAAGAGAGCCTGATCAGAGACTGCCTTCCTCTGCCAGCCAGAAACATCTGTACAGGGTAAGCTGTAATGGCAAGGACTTTTCAAAGAGAACTTTGTCCAGTCAGGTTGCAATTAAAAACTTAGGAGCCCTTATTTTGAAGCTTCTAGATCTCATTATATGGAAGGTAATTTTGAGTGGGAGGAGGACAGGGTACTGGGTTACTGTGCGTGTGACACAGGTATTTTCCCCAACAGAAACGGCCAGCATCTGCAGCCGCTACAGGACTAGAAGAAAAGAGGCTCAGAGCTCTGCCTCTAGCCCCAAGTCCCCTACAAGAGCTGCCCAGTCAGGACCTCCAAGAGGAAGACTGGGGACAAGAAGATGAAGACGTGGGCCCCAGGCTGGAGGACAGTCCCTCCATTCAAACAGGTGAGTGAATGATTGGAGGGCAAAACCGCCCTAACAGAAGACCTAAAATCACCTTTGTGTCTTTTTGTTTCCTTCCTAGACTCTGAATCCCCAAGCCCTGAAGAGGTACCGGACTACCTCCTGTGAGTCCCCTGCCATTTCCAATTTCATCATGCCTTATGCAGATGTCCTAGTTCTCCTCCCCTTACATCAGGATAGAAGTTCCTGGGGCTGGGAACTTTGGGGGACAATGCAATGGAAGGTAACTCTCTGCCCCTGGCAGGCAATACAGGACCATCCACAGTGCAGAGCAGCACCATGCCTACGAGCAGGACTTTGAGGCAGATTATGCTGAATACCGTATCCTGCATGCCCGTGTTGCAGCTGCAAGCCAAAGGTTCATCGAGTTGGGAGCAGAGATCAAGAGAGTTCAGCGAGGAACTCCTGAACACAAGGTAAGGACGAGACCATGTTGGCTTCCCAGCTCTACTGCCATTGCTCGTTAGTTGCCATCAAGTCACCTCCCCCTCACCCCAACTCATGGTGACCCCATGCACAATAGGACTGGACCATTATGATCTATAGGGTTTTCACTGACTGATTTTCAGTAGATAACCAGACCTTTCTACCTCAACTTTCTTAATCTGGAAGCTGTTGAAACCTGTTCAGCATCATAGCAACACACAGCCTTCACTGACAGATGAGTGGTGGCTGCACTTGGCAGCACTGGCCGGGAACTGAACCTGGGTCTCCCCCGTGGAAAGTGAGAATTCTATCAGTGAAACACCACTGTCCTCCCTATTGGCCATTAACTCCCTGCTGAGTTGGAATCGACTGGATGGCAGTGGGTTTGGGTTTTTTTAACTGCTCCTAACCCTGGGTTTGTTCAGTAAGCAAGGTGGACAACCAAGCCCATTTTGATGAGAAAGATTAGTGTGTCACACAGTAGAGAATAAAAGGGTAATTTCTTCCTCCCTTAAGTGAACTGGAGCTTACTTCTCAACGTTACACTCAGTGCTAGCATTGTCTCTCTTTCAGGTGCTGGAAGATAAGATCGTCAAGGAATATAAAAAGTTCAGGAAGGTAAGACAAGGTCTAGGGGCAGTAGCAAGAAGATAGAAACGAGGGTTTTTATTTTTTGACGTGGACGCTTTTTCTCTGCAGCGGTACCCAGGTTACAGGGAAGAAAAACGTCGCTGTGAGTACCTGCACCAGAAATTATCCCACATTAAAGGGCTCATCCTGGAGTTTGAGGAAAAGAACAGGGGCAGCTAAAGCCATCAGGGGGCTCTGGATCTCTGCCCACTGAGAGAACGAAGGAACAAAGCTGCCGCAAACCAAGTGCAACTGTCTGCTTTTCTTATCGCTGACCTCGAGTCCGCGGCAGCAAGTAGGAGGGCTGCTCTAGGTTCCTGAGGTTTTCATTGTTGCCGTATTTTAATTTTTAGGGTTGGGTACAGTGCTAAGACTCCACAGCTGTGCCCAGGAGGAGTAGCAGGGGCTTGGCTTCTTCACCTTTAGGTCAGTCAAATCAATTTCACATCCTGAGAAATGACACCATTTCCAGGACGAGATACCTTGAGGATTTTAGACAAACCAAGTGAATTTAGCCTAGAAGCCTCCCTAAGGAAATGATAATGAGAGCTGTTGGTAACAAGCTGAAGGTCACCGGCACTGCTGTCTCACTGAAGGGAAAGGGCTTGGGTGTTACCCACGTACTGACAGTGAATTCTTTTACAAACATGACTGAAAGATTAAAACTGCTTCTGTGTCCTTTGTACAAGTTTATATGCTGTTGTTAAATCTTCCAAGGCAGTGGTTCCTGTGCCTGCCTGGCTGTACATCTGATCCATTCTGGTGGCTCTCTAGAGGCCCAGACCCCAGCCCAGGTGTTCTGCGTTAGAACCTCCAAGATTATGGTGTAGGCATCTTTTCGAAGCACTGTGGATAGCCTTGAGATATATTTTGTTATAAGTGCTCTACCAAATCCACCTTATGACTGACAACTGGAGATTACCGTAGAATAAATTTCTCATTTCTAAACATAGGTGTTTAGAGAACCACCTAAAATTAGGGCTCCTGTCTGGAGTTATCTAGTGGCTGAAAATTTTGACAACAGGTTTTGGCTTTACACACAAAAATGAAGAGGGAAATGGTTTAATTAATTTGAACAAAGGGAGCCCACTCTAGTTCTATCCCTTTCATTCCGCCTTGTTGTAGAAGTAGCTCCACTGGAGATAGAAGTTAATGGGCCACACCCTGGGCTTTGGGGGAGAGAGCTGAAACAGTTTGGATGGAACCTCAATTTGAGGCCACACCCATGCAGGGCATCCACGCAGACAACAGCCCTGGTGCGGGGGGTGGGGGTGTAAACATGTATAAGCTCAGCCACATGGCAAGGATAAACAGCAGCCCATCCTTGGGGCACAGGCAGGGCCAGAAACAGCTAACAGGAAAGGTCCCCCACCTGTTCTCATCATTAGGCTAGGGGCTTGGGCAATAAACGTGTAAGGATAGAAAGAGATGAGAAATTCAGATTCACAGGTGACAGCAGTGAACCCAGTTATTTGGTCTAGAGCTGCACTGATCAATACGGTAGCCAATAGCCTTACCTGTGGCTACTAAATCTAAATTAATAAAAATTTACAATGTAGTTCCTAGCCACATTTCAATGCTCGATAGCTGCATATGGCAGACAGTGCAGACTACAGAACATTCCCATCACTGTAGAAAATTCACAGGACAGTGCTGGTCTAGAGAACGCTTGGTTCTCCATCCCCTGGAAAAAGACACTTGAAAGGGGGCTCATTTATTATTACTGTTCCAAATGTACAAAAAAAATTAGAAAATAACCCCCAACTTAATCCCTCCCACCCCCACAACATTTCCCCCAACACAAATAATTTTTTCCAAAACCAAAAACATAAACTGGTCCTGGTGTTTCCATGAACAGTGCAGCTAAGAAAAACTTTAGAGACAATTGAACAGGATTCAGATCATAGCCATTCTGTCCTCTCAGAATAATCCCACGCAGGTCGCAGGCCCCCAGCCAGTTCCTCATCTCCGGTGAAAGAGGCCTTTCACAAAGTGGTCTGTTTGGCTGCTTTAGAGGTCCTCCTGTGCCTTCTTCTTCTTCTTGGGTTTTTCTTCTTGAATTATAGGGGGGTTTGTAGCTTCTCGCTGTAGGTAGCTAATAAAATCATTTAATTCACGGCCACCCTGAAAAAAGAAAGATTACTCTGAAAATTTAAGTTTTTTTTAGAACCCTGGATTTTCCCCCAATAGGAAGACTTTTGAGTTTATTAAAGCTCATTAAAAACTCACTGCCATCAAGTCAACTGTGACTCATAGCGACCCTATAGGACACAGTAGAAATGCCCCATAGGGTTTCCAAGGCTGTAAATCTTTATGAAAGCAGATTGCCGCATCTCTCTCCCATTAGCTCATCAGTAGCGATATATATTGACCATGAGAGCTGAAAGAGCTTCCAGTTAAATAAACTCAGTGAAAGAACTGGATATGTACAAATGTGTGTGTGTGTTTACGGGGAGATGGAACTACATACTTACCTCGTATTTCTTTGGAGTTAGCTTCTTGTTGGCTGGAGAGAAGTAGATGGTAGGGAAGCTGGAGAAAGAGAAAAAGTTTATTAATTTCAGGTTCTAAAGTAATTCTGACATACACTTCCCTAATAACTGCTTCTGGAATAACTTTTGTTGATGGTTTCTAATCTAACCAACTACTGTCTCCATCAATGGCTAAGTTCTATCCTATCAAAACTCAAGAACATGAGAGCTCACAAAATCTGTGGCAGTCACACAGGCCCACAGTGCAGAAAGCAGCAGTGGTTTTGCCCTTACCTGGAGTAAGAGGTACTCCAAAACCATGTCCAGTAAAGAAATGGTTTCCTGGTAGTTTACAAGCTTATTTTTTCCCTACCAAATGCCCAGACACTCTAGTTTTTAATCTACTCACCCTCTGACTTCATATGGAGAAGGCACATCATTGGCTGTAGCATCCATCTTGGCTATGACAATATTTGGATCTTTGCTGAGCTGTTAATAAAAAGGTTAGATATTTCAATGTCAAGTTTTCAGTGACTGAGGGACACTTTATCAGTCAGAACATAAAACATCTCTGGGCTCCTGCCATTAAGACTCTGTATACTGCCATCTTTAAATTTACTGGCCGGAATAAGCCACTACAAGGGCTGAACAGGATGTTTTAAGATGAAGGAAGTAATGGATTCATATAAGCCATTATCAAACTTCAGAAACCCCTGGATACTTAAAGACTAAGCATAAGGCATATCCATAATCCAGACTAATTTCTGGCTCTAATTTTATTTTCAGAATAGGGTTCAGACTTACCTTCTCTCCCAGTTCTTTATACTTAGGCTCCAGATTTTTACAGTGACCACACCAAGGGGCATAAAATTCAATCAGCACATCTTTATTTTCATCATTCACTATTTCATCAAAATTCTCTGCTACCACTACCTGGAAAACACAGAAGAATCTCCAGTTGGTAAGGCATTTGAAGGAGAAACTCATGAGCTGTATTTATCTCTGGACCCGATCGCTCCCAAACATGATGTGCTGCTGCTCAAAATGAGTCATGGAAACCCACAGTCACATTTAAAGACTGGACTGACGATGACGGCATTCCCCAGAAACCAACTCACCTTCATGTCTGCCACCTGACAAACTATGTTTAGGAAGTCACAGGAAATATAAGTGCTACCCAACCCTTCCTTAAAATAAGCTCATAACAACAATCTTTTTGACTCCTATTCTTAGGAGATAGCTTGTCTACTCCCAAGGGTAATTTAGCCCTAATATAAACAGCACCAGAAAACTCTACGAAAAGTTTTATACTCTCCCCTGGTATGGATTTAACTGTCTCCCCCCAAAATGTGTGTCAAATTGGCTAGGCCATGATTCCCAGTGCTGTGACTGTCTACCATTTTGTCATCTGATGTGATTTTCCAGTGTTGTAAATCCTACCTCTATGATGTTAATGAGGAAGAATTAGAGGCAGTTATGTTAATGAGGCAGGACACAATCAATCTATGAGATTAGGTTGTATCTTGAGTCAATCTCTTTTGAGATATAAAAGAGAGAAGGGAGCAGACACACAGGGGACCTTCTGCCAGCAAGAATGAAGAACCAGGAGGGGAGCACGTTTTTGGACCCAGGGTCCCTGTGCTGAGAAGCTCTTAGATCAGGGAAGGACCTTCACCCAGAGTTGACAGAGCTGGCACCCTGAATTTCGATTTCTAGCCTCCTAAACGGTGAGAGAATAAACTTGTGTTCGTTAAAGCCATCCACTTGTGGTATTTCTATTGTAGCAGTACTCGATAACGAAGACATCCCCCTATCGAACATTATGAGGTCTGTCCATGTTGTTTTTACGATTCACGGAGGTGAGGACAAATGAAAGACAGCCAGTAAGGTCTACCTTTAGACCTAGCATTATTTTGGAGTAAAGAAAAGAAGGGGTAGCTGCTCGTAGGTGTGATAAGGCTATGAGCACCTCACCTTCACAGGCCCATCATTGCTCTCTGGGATAGGCTCAGACTTCAGGTATCTCTTCAGGTTGCCATCGAAGTAATCCTGCAGGAACCTCTCGAGAGCCTTGCCATCACGCCTACAGATGCAAAGACAAGGGCCAGGTTTGTCCATCTGCTCTCACCATGGAGAGAACTAAAAGCAGTTAGAATGGATTCTACATATTTTAGCTTCAATTGCAAGGCTGGCAGGAAATGAGACACTAAAAAATGGGCTCTTATCTGTCACAATATGCAGAACTACTGACTGAACAAGAAATCAACCACCTCCTTCTATTTCTAGTCTATTTTTTATGGATTAGAAAGCTCAGGGACGATGAGATCAAATTGACAACAGTAACTCCAAAGATGAGACAGGAAACTCCGGAGGCAGTGAGCTGATGTTCATGGAGGAGGAGCAATTAAAAAAAAAAGGGTGAGAATGGTTGCACAACTGTGATGTAATCAATATCTCTGAATTATACATGCAGAAATCGTTGAATTGGTGGATGTTCTGCTGTGTATATTCTCAACAACAACCAATTTTTTTTTAAGGTTAGGTAAGGAAGAAAACATTGCTCTTCTGGAGATTCATTTTTGCAAAAAGAACCAGGTCTTATTTTGTTGCTCTGAAGAATGTGCCCATTTACAGTATTTTCTTTTCCTGTTTGCCTTGTAAGGAAGACTTTTGCTTCTGCCTTGATCTCCTGAAGTCTCAGAAGGTAACGATAAAACTTCTGTGTCTGGTGTCTTAAGATTTTTCCAACTCCTTGTGTTTACTTCAGGCGAATGTCCTTACACTGTGGTTTTCCATCTGCAGGGATGGGAGGGGGCTGAGGTGGACTGAAATTACATCAGTCTCTAAACAGGCTGTCTAGTCTTCTCTACCTGCTACTTCTAATAGTGGGATGGAAACAATCATGTACACATCACAGGCTGACATCCTTTTGTTAGTTTTCAAAATTCATTAAGGATCATGGCCCTAGAAGTACCTATAATTTAATTAATTGAGAACAATGGCAGTCACAGGTATTGACTGGAAGACTCATCTTCACATTCCAATGTTCTTTATAAATCCTCAGCAGTGTAAAAGGTTTTGACAGTTTCCCCGAAGACTCAGAATCCCAAACCCAAGATAACATGCAACTCACGAGAACTCCTCCTGCATGACAAACTTCTCTCCTTTCGCAGTTCTGATGGCAACAACAGGGATCTCTCCAGCAGTGCTTTCCAAGCCAAAATCGGAAAGTTCATGGCTAAAGGTTTTTCGGCTAGCTACAGCAAAGTTGAGTTTGTGTCCAGCATCCAGAAATTTCTTTGCCACCATCATCACTCTGTGGGAAATAAGAGATATTTGTGCCACGATTATAACAGGTGGTAAAGCACTTTTGAAACCAAAGAATAAGAGGGCAGAAAGCTAAGACTAAGTTCTACAGTCCAGGCAGCCCTCTGAAATCAGTCTAAACTTGTGTTCTTGAGATTGATGCAGGACTATGGTGTACTCCAATGTCTTAATGAACTTCACTGCCAAACTGATGGACCAGTCAAACGGTCCATTCCCAATTAATCTTGCTATATAACTGTGTATCTATTTATTGCATGCAAAACAACTGACCTGAAAAGAAAACTTGTAAGAATAAAATGCACTGACATTCTCAATGGGCAAGTAGGTATGGTGTTATAAGGACATTTTATGTCACATTTGTACCTTTTACTGGGAGGTTAGGTTTAAGCCTGTCACTAGGCAAAGATACGACCAACAGATTTTGGAAATATTTTATTATTTGTCCTTACGGATTCAAATGTTTTTTTGGGAGCCATCTGTTCCCATGCTTATCTGCTCTCCCATCACACATGGTAACAGGACAGTTTGAAGGAACTGTTTACGCACTGGGTAAACTTGTTTACAAAGAGAAAACATGCTTCTAATTACCTGTTTCTCCAGTAATTGGAACCTTTAGTGTTCTTTTCATAGTCCACATCATAGTAAGCCACAAGTAAGTCCTTGCCCTGTATCAAATCTTTATTATCTTCCGTCATGTGAGGGCAGATCCCAAAACTGAAATGAAATAATCCATTATCAAAATCAGCAGGTTTATAGCTACACTACAGAATTATCACAAAGTAACTGATGACACTTGCAAAGGAAAGAAGTTTTCAATGTTTGGGGTAAGTATTGAGCAACATACTGTTTACAGAACCACAGAGGAGTTCTAGTGCCCACAGGCTACTGCCTCAATACACACTGAAACCATCAGTGTTACAATCCCTTGAAAGAAGCTATTTAAGCCAAAACAGGGCTCTGCTTAATAACCGAGATAAACAAACCAAAATGAAGCCAAGGAATCCCAGATAAGGCAGAAAGAGGTACTCACATGTTTTCCTGTATAAATTTTTTAATCTTGCCGCTGGTCATTTTCTGTTCTGTATATGCCACAGTCTTGTCCTCAAACTTGTTAACCAAATGTGAAGGACGAAACAAAGTGATTCCCCTTTCAAAAAAAAAGGTCTCAGTAAGTGCATATCAGAGGAGCCACCCGTCTCCCATCTTTTATTTAAAGCACAGACTATCTACTTTACATGTAAGGAATCTTTTCTGGGGCCACAGATTTGGAAATATGACCTTTACATCAACACTAAGGTGATAACCTCAATCGTGGGTGCAAGAATTATGTATGAGGTTTAATAAACCCTGGGATGGAAAGTGAGACTCTAATTCTACCTCCACCACGAATTTCAAAGACCTTGGGCTGGACCGCAATTTAATCTTTCTAGGCTTCCATTTTTTCATCAGCACAAAAGGGAGTTAAGAGTAGATGATTAATTTCCAAACGTTTAAAAACTATGACCAACAGAACCTCCTCTTTTTAAGGACATAATGTACCCCAAATCCAATACATACAATAAGATAAAGCAGAGCTTGCTCTTATTGAACGATACCTTGCCCTGTCGCTCTCTTTGAAAACTCACCTGCCATACAGTAAAAAAATTACTGTATTAGAGAAAACATCTCTAAGGTTCCTTCTGGCTATAAAATTCTATAATGAAGTAGACACTTAAAAATATTACGCTTAAGTTCATTAGAAATTCCTCTGGTCTAGATTTCTCTAATCAATAAACCAAGTTTACAAATTCCTCTCTTACAGGTATACTTTGCCTCTCACCTAAGCCAGGCTTTCCTTAATCCACGGGACCACTTGAGGAAGCAGATTCCTTCTTTAATTTCTTGCCTTTTGTTCAGCTAAAACTGCACTTCAGGTTTGGTTCTGAGTGACAAGTTTATATCTAGTACCAGCCTTCCCGGAAAATACCGCTATTCTGACTACCAGTATCTTGCCTCTAGCTTTGCCCTCATTCATTGCCCTTTTCCACATACAACCTCATCACTTGTTTTTGGCTAGGCTTTAGCACACCTAAGTCCATACAGCCCTCTCTCACCCTTCTCATATTAACCATTAACTTTATGTTAGTTAAACATAGGCACTTCCATGGGACACAGAGAAACTACCTAGCAAGAGGGAACTTAATAAACACACACTGAGCGAGCAAGAGTGTGAACATGGCTAAAACTTTATTATTATTTTAGGCAGTTACCAATCTCAGGGCAGATGTTTCTCAAAAATAGAAATCATGCAGTTCCAAATGTGATCTTTAATGATAATGTGACCTTGGCGTATACGTAGACACCCTTCACATAAGTCTTTTCAGTAAGATTTCCCATCAGAGGCTGGCAGACCCGTGTAGAAGGCAAACATGCGAGGCGGCCACAATGAACAAATCCAAGTTAACAGACTGATACACGGTGTGCTTTTTCACAAGTGATGTCACCCTCACACAGCATTTATAGACCTGGTGTCTCTCAAACTGAGAGGCAACAAAGCCTACATGGCCAAGCCCACCAACTCTGCAGCCAGATTTTCTAGGTTCAAATCCTAGTTCTGACACTTCCTAGCTGTGCGACACCATGCAAATTATTTTATTTTATTTTTTTTGCTGGGTGATTTAGCTGCGAAATTCCTGTTCAAACTCAGTGAAAGTCACATAGCTAACACCTCATGCAGTGCTTTGAATTTTTTATTAATAAAAAATCTGTGGAGCAAATTTTGTGGTTAAAAGCATTTTTAGTACAGAGGCCCAGACTTGCAGCCCAGAGGGTCCCTTGAACACAATGCCGTTCTGGGACCTTGGTCTCTTGAGAGCTCAGCAGTCGGGCAGGTTAACGCTCACATCTATCCTGAGCTGTAAGCACCTCTGTTCACGGTGTCCCTCACTCAGTAGGGAGGCTGCTCCCTCCCCGGCTAGAAGACACAAGGGCATCTGGGCCGCCTTCTGTCTCCCAGATGCCCTGCTCAAGCTGTGGGAAGTTTTCTGGCTCCTCTCCAGGCTGCGTCCCTGCCTGTGTTGACACCTCGCCGGGCCTACATCCCTCCCAGGCAAATGATTTTAACCATGTGTCGTTAAGAGGATAAAATGAGTTTAACAAAAGCAAGTGGCACACAGTAAACATTCCATTTTTTGTTAAATATAAGTAAGCAACACTGGCCCCTGGCACACTTTCCCCTCTGCTTTATATGCTCACTCTGAGTGATCTCATCTAGTCACACAGTTTCAACAGTATGTGGCTGACCTATAATTTTTATCCCAATCGCCATCACCTGCCTGGAAAAACCCATCTTTCAAGACTCACCTCAAGAGTTACCTCCTCTTTTTCTGACACTACTCCTCCCTATTCCAAAAGAATAAAAGAGATTAATAGCTCCCTTTGTATTCACAACACACCCTGTAAACATTTCTACCCTAACACTTATAACACTTATGTATACGAACATTTTTACATGCACGCACATGTATGCTGTCTCCTCCTACCAGATGTCTCTTAAAGGCAGTGAAACTTTAACGCCTAGCAAGTGCACAATGAACTTTTGGAGAAACTTGACATAAAAATCACCAGTTCACTAAGAAGCTTCCTGAACACAACCAAACACTCTGAGGGACAGAGTAGCAGAGGCAGGGGTCTGCTGACCATGGTTTCGAGGGACATCTAGGTCAACTGGCATAACAAAGTTTATTAAGAAAATGTCCTGCATCCCACTTTGGCGAGTGGTGTCTGGGATCTTAAAAGCTTGCGAGCAGCCACCTAAGATGCAACAATTGGTCCCGACCCACTTGGAGCAAAGACACAAGGAAATTATTAGCCCAAGAGACAAAAGGTCCACATAAACCAGAGAATCCATCAGCCTAAGAACTAGATGGTACCTGGTTACCATCAGTGACCACTCCGACAGGGAACACAACAGAGAGAGACAGTCCCTGATGGAGCGGGAGAAAAGTGCAGAGCAGAACTCAAATTCACGTAAAGACCAGATTTAATGGTCTGACTGAGACTGGAGGAACCTCTGAAGCCATGGCCCCCGGATGATCTGTTAAACCAGAACTAAAACCATTCCCGAAGCCCACCCTTCAGACGAAGATTAAACCTAAAATAATACTCGTGAAGAGTGTGCTTCTTGGTTCAAGCAGATACATGAGCCTAAATAGGCAGCTACTGTCCGGAGGCAAGATGAGAAGTCAGGAAGGGAGAAGGGACAGGAGCTGGTTGGACGGACACAAGAAACCCAGGGTGGAAAGGGGGAGTGTGCTGTCACATTATAGGGATTGCAACTAATGTCACATAGCAATATGTGTATAAATTTTTGGATGAGAAATTAACTTGAGCAGTAAACTTTCACCTAAAGCACAATTAAAAAAAAAAAAAAAATCACCAGCTCACACGACAATAGCACTCAGCTCACGGAATTAGATGGCGTTCAGCTCAGTTACTCACCCTCCGTTATCGCCATACTTGTTCACCAGAGACTCAACATTGGTATGTGCAAATCGGTAGTTATCCCTCAAGTTGCTGGCTGCTTTTAGGAACTCAGAGTGAGCTTCACTGAATAAATCGCTGAAAAAACCTATGCAGAAAATGTCAAGTGTAAGACAGAAGCAGTAAGTTCTAACATGTATTCGAAACTTTTAAATTCTTCTATTTTTTCAAAGCCTTCATTCAATTATGGATAAGCAAAGCGGGATAAGTAGAAGACAACTGGGCCCGCCTTGATGTGACTGCCTGGGACCTCTGACAAAATATCGCGGATGAGAATTCTTCCTCTATCCTTCAATGAAACATTTTTGAAGGATCCAAGGAAGAGGATTTGTCAGGATTCACATCCTAGTCTACTTACAATTGTATACATTTGGGCAAACTGCTTAACTTCTTACTTTCAGAGACCATTTCAGGTGCCAGAAGGATTAAATAAGACATTATGTCAAAATGCACTGTAAACTGTAAGCATTTTACCGTATTTTTTTCTTTTCACATTTTACTTGTCGTTAGAACCCCAAGTTCCAGAAAACTAACTGAAATATAGGTAATTAATAAATGCCTGCTTATGGATAACTCCTTGTAAAATATATAGGATCAGTAGAATATAGATGATAAGAAGTGGCTTTTAGTGAAATTTAAATGATAAACCATCTTCTACTGCCAGGCAGTCAGTTTTATTATAGCAATTTTCTAAGAGGAGATTAAGAGAAGCACAAACATGGCTTATATGTTTAAATTAATTTATTTAAATTATTATGGTAAGTATAGAGGTAACAGAACATTTGCTATTTCTAGAATCCTCACATAAATTTATTTTTTAATCAGATGTATCATATATCACATTAACAAAAACAAAAAACGTAGAATATGTTTAACTGGCCCATAATGTTATTTTAAGGATAAAGCGAAATACTGTAACTCCTGAGAAAGCAACGATTGCTGTAAAAATGTACGACAAATCCTAGTAAAAATTTTAAATACCACTACTATTGGGAAAGTAGCAGACAGACGTTGATTATTTACTTAAACTTTAAAGCCCTATTTCAGTCTTAACTACCTTGTTAGGAGTTCAATCTCAGAATTTAAGACGTGATAGAAAAAGATGAAGATATTCCTATTTCAGTCCCTTCACTGAAATTAGGCCTGTACGTCTACAAGAACACAAAGCCACTCAAATAAAACATCAATTTTCCCCACATTATACTAATACTGACCTAATTCTGTGAGTTTTATCTTTCCAGTTGCCCCCAAAGTTTCCTAAACTGTTTTAACTTTGTTGTTCTCCCAGCCACAGAGGGATTCTGAAACAGTTGATTTTGTGGCACAATCAAGTATCTGTCACTTACCCACCACAGAGGCATCTTTCTCACTAATGAACTTCTCAAATTCTTCCTCAGTCTTGAGAGGAACTGAAGCCGGCCCTGCTTGCTTCTTTAGGTGGCTGACAATTCCATCTTGGAAGGTGAGATGAAAGTTTATAGCAATACAATTCATTTACAATTTTTAGAGAAAGTAATTATTCTATGACTCAAAATTCAAAAGGCACAAAAAGGTATACAACAGTCTTCTTCCCATCCTTGTCCCTGGTCACTTTCCTCCCCACAGGATAAAATTTTAGTGTCTTGTATATTCTTCCAAACATTTTATGTATAAGCAACTAATTACATACTTAACATTTTTCCTTCTTTTATCCTCAAACAGCAGCATACATAAACACTGTTCTGTATTTTATTTTTATCATTTAACATAGCTTAGAGATAATTTAAATCAATATACATGGAGAGCTACATCAATCTTTTTTAAAGCTGCATAGTGTCTATACTATAATTTATTTAACCAGTCAGTGTTGATGGACATTTGTTTCTACTCTTCTTGCTGTTACAAATGATTCTGCAATAAACAATCTTGCACTAATGTTATTTTGCACATGACAGAATGTATCTGTAGGGTAAACTCCTAGAAGTGGATTCACTGGGTCCAAGGGCACATGTATCTATAACTGTTAAACTGGCCTCCAAAGAGATTGTATCTATTTACACCACTACCAGCTATGTATTAAGGTGTTTATAAGAGTACAAATTAAATAATGCCTTTGCACGTTATTCTCTCTGCCTCAACACTCTTTCCCCACCTCCTTACTCAAATGTCATCTTCTCAGTGAGGCCTTCCCTGACCAACCCATCGTAAACTGAACCCTGTTCAACCTCAGACACTCCTTTATTGGTTCCTCTCCCTGTTGTATTTTTCTCTACAGTGCTTTTTACACTCTCATATAAGCTATGCTTATTATTTTTATCTCTCTCATCCACTACAAGGTAAATTCCAAATGGGTAGGAGTTTTTGTCTGTTTTCCTTACTGATATATGCTTAGCCCTTAGAATAGTGCCTAGCACATGAAAGGTTAATAAACATCTATTTTTCAAATAAATTAAATGAACAAACAAGTCCCTTATTCTCACAAAGCACAAAGTCACCTACAGCCTTACATTTTTGAGAATATGCAACTTGTATAGGAGTTTAACGATAACATGGGTCAAATCATACCACATATAGAATCCAAACAAAACCACTTGCAGTGCAATGGGCTAGATAACTTTAAGTTTAACCACCCACAAAAAAAAAAAACCTTTTACCCCTGCAGCCTAGTTGACAGACCATTATTCCACCTTCCTCTGGGGACCTCTGAAACCATTCACAGGCTCAAAACACTTACGGGCTAGAGGCAGTGCTACTTCTCCGTATGATAGTCTACCTCCTCTACCCCTTTCTCTTCTATGTACTCTAATCATCTGCTGACTGGTAGAGACAGAGTACTATATAACTCTGTCAACAAAAGTAAGCCTATTTTCCATTGGTAAGGTAGTTTTTTCGTTCTTCTTTGTCCATTTATTCACGGATTGTTTTTCCTTTTCAACATTTTCCTCAACCCCTCCCAGAGGAAGAGCTGTATCAATAGCTTAGCTGAAATCTTCAAGGTGACTGTTATCACTCTATCACAATATAGATTTTAAAGAACTTTAACTCAGGGCTATGATGATAAGTGTTACTCTGAGTATCTAAAATTCTCTGGAAGATGAAACGGAGTGCTGAGACACCAGTTTCAGCAGGAAGGTCAACAGCATATTCTTAGAGGAGTACATGAACAAAATAATCTCTCCTGACTAAAAACTTTCTAAGTGGACAAAGACCTGGCCTCCTAGTCATATGCAGAGAAATCTTCCAGTCTAAGAAATCTATGTAGTCCTTGGGTGGCGCAAATGGTTAAGCGCTCGACTACTGGCCTAAAGGGTTGGCAGTTGGCACCTCGGAAGACAGGCCTGGGGATCTGCTTCTGAAAGGTCACAGCCTTGAAAACCTTACGGAGCAGTTCTACTCCGTATGCACAGGGTCACCATGAGTTGGAACAGACTCAATAGCAACTAACAACAACAAGAAATCTGTGTTACAGTCCAAGTAAATGATTTGCCTAGTAGCAGTCTGGCTGGGTCCATCTATAATTTGGTTAAGACTTATCCAAGTCCAGAGAAAAACCTATCAATAACTCTAACTCCTCATTCTAATTAAGCTAATAAAATCTGAATGGTTAAAAAAAAAATTACATACCAAATTCTGAGTGTTGGCTAAATAGCCTCAGTTGGGCCAAAATACTTATTCATGCATTCAACAATTATTGAGTATCTACCATACATGGAGGGTCTAGGCACTGGGGGAGAGAGGAGTAAACAAGCCAAACGAGGTCTCTGTTCTCCTGGAGCTTATAATCTAGTAAGCTCCAGATAAACAAACAACAACAACAAAAATCAGACAGTAACCAGTGCTATGCAGAGAATTAAGAGGATGGAGCGATAAGAAAGTGAGTCTGGTGGCCTGTGAAGGCCTCTCTGAGGTAAAATTTAAGCCATAATCAGAATGACAATAAGAAGCAAGCCACGGAAACATGGAGAAGATCAGTTAGGACTATGAAAACAGCCAGGGCAAAGATCCTCAGGTGAAACAGACTTGAGGCGGCATAAGTCAGGCAGAGCTTTATCTTCTATGTGAATAACATACAGACATAGTGAAAAAAAATTCCACGTCACCCAAGATGCACAAACTCAACCTCTTTACTCTTCTCTATTACGGAAAGCTAAAATATCCCTGATTATTTGATGAGATTAAGGATAAAACTGTCTTTGATCGGATAAAATTTCTTTCTCACAATTATGGGCTCTACAGAATCTAGCCCCCACTTACCCCTCAAACATCACTTTTCATCCTTGCTAGTTATTGTTCTAGCCACATTGGTCTTTCTGTCTCTTGCATGCTTCTAGCTCAATTACACCTTAGGGCCTTTTGCACCGGCTCTCCCTCTGCCTGGAAAGCCCTGGCTCCTTCCTATCATTTAGGACTTAGCTCAAAGGTTACTTCCCCGGCCACCGTGATTATGTTGGGGCTCCCATTCCAATCACTATCACATCAGCCTGTTTTATTTTTCTTCTTTAATGCTTTCATCTCTACCTGAATTTATATTATCCATAAATATTTTTAAAAAAACTTCTCTCTCATCCCCCCCAGAATGTAAGCTCCACAAGAATAAGGATTTTGTCTGTTTGTTTTGTTCAACACTAAAAACCAAGTACCTAGAGTGTCTAGAGTATCTGGCACAGAGTAGGTACTCAGATATATCTGTCAAATGAAAAAATGCTTAGCTGACCTTATAATTGAAGTTCAAGTATATTCTATATAATTTATATAATTTTTTCATTTAGAGAAATCCATTCTAAGCTAGCAAACTGACATTTTAGTTGAGGAATTTTTAAGACTGAAAACATGTTGCCCAGAAAAATGTTCTATGTTCCCACTAGGAAGAATAAGGTACTTAACAAACAAATTTAGTTTCCAGAATGCAATACAGGATCCTTACCAGCAGTCCTAGGCCCATCATAAGCACCTGCTTCTTCACCATCTCTAAATATCTTCAAAGTTGGATACCCACTGACTCCGTACTTATTACAGGTGTTCGTATTGGCAGTGCAATCGACCTAAAGAGTAAAACACACAAACCATTTTGTTATCCAAATACCTACAGCAGGCTCTTCCTATACTCCCAAAATACCAGGTCAAATCATAAGACAATCAAGCAATTCTTGGCATACATGCCACAGAAGACTAGATCTTAAATGCAGACTGGTGCTGAGCTAGCTGTATCAGAACCATCTAAGGAATTCTTTAAAATTAAGATTTCTAGGCTTCATACAAAATGCACAAGACTGTTTAAACTCTGCCCTTGGGGTCTCTATTGTCTAAAGCCCTGGTCTCCATCACTTACCTACATCAGTACATTTGACAGAGAAATCACTTAAATTAATAACAGTGGGTTACTCTGACTATTGGATGGGGCGGGGTATAATTAGCTTTGGCAAATGATCTATAGTTATTAGCAAAGGTCCCCGTACCCGTATATACTTCCTGAGCGGGTCTGAATCTGGGTTAACCATAGCGTAACAAATCTAGTGAGGCCCATCAGGGAGAACAACATCCACCTGTTTAGCCACCTTCTCCAAAGCAGGCAATGCTATACGCACTTTGCACATATTATCTTATTCAATCTCCACAAGGTTCTGAGGTATAATACAAATGCTATAGATGGGTAAACTGAGGTCCAGAAAAGCAATCTGTCTGTGGCCACACAAGGCTGGAATTAAATCACCACTGAACTCTTTTTTTTCTATACCAAGCTGCTTGGCAGCAGGATTAAAATTAGTTTCCAAAAACAGCCCTATGTATGTCTGAACTATTTATCTCAGGCTGACAGAGATGGGAGCTTTCAGAATGGAGCAACTACGGGTTTAGGACACAATAATGCAAAATCCTGGAAGCTTTACTTTGATCGTAAAAACAAATACCGTACCGTTTACAGTTACACACTTACCAACATCCTCATATCGTTCTCCCATTTTCCATCATTGTGAATATCACAGGGCAGTTTAGGAAAACTCATTTGCATTTGCTCAATGACAATTTTCCACTAAGCTTTACTGGCATACTTTTACTTTCCATATTTGCCCCTTAATTCTTATTAACCATATAGCTTACTTCTTTCTTATGCCAATAATTCCCTTAATTTCACTACTTTTAATCTTTTGAAACCACAAGTAATAGTCAGTTGTTTATCTGCCCAGAAATTAGTGTTCTTTCTTCTGAGCACTATCAGAGTACAGAAAACGAACATTAATTTTACAAGCTACTATTTAAAATACTTCATTTCCACATAAAATGATACTTGTGAAGAGTGTGCTTCTTAGCTCAAGTAGATACAAGAGACTAAACGGGCAGCTCCTGTCCAGAGGTGAGATGAGAAGGCAGAGAGGGTCAGGAGCTGGTTGAATGGACATGGGGAATCACGGGTGGAAAAGAGGAGTGTGCTTTCACAGTACAGGGAGAGTAATTAGGGTCACATAACAATGTATGTATAAATTTTTGTATAAGAGACTAACTTGAAATGTAAACTTTCACTTCAACTACAGCAATAAAAAATAAATAAAATGAAATACTTCATTTCCTTTCACGAAGAATCCACTTGTACTCACTTTTGCTAATGGGACTATGCCTTTTAACCTGGTAGCTGCAGCTTCATATTCAGGGGCAAGCCTCTTGCAGTGTCCACACCTATACATAGAATAAAAAGACAAACTCTCAGTGCAATCCTAGTTTGCTTACTTTGCTTCTCGAAGAAGAATCTCAAACTGTTCTACTACTTTTAAAACCAGTAGCTGCTTCCAGAAGCAAAAAAAATCACCTGAACAACATCCATTTTTGCTAAGGTAAACCAGAGCTCTCAGAAGGTAAAGCTCCTATCTCCAGCCTGAGGTTGACACCACAGGACTGGCTCAGTCCAGGAGCAGCATTTAGTTTCTCAATTAAAAGTGCAATTGAGTCCTTGAGGTTATAATCAAAAGTATGTTGACCAATTAATGTGCTAAATGAAACACAAGAGAGCAATAATCCCATTCCTGGTAGCATTCCCCCCACCCACCCCAAAAACTCAAGTAACCTAAAACCAGCACTGTGGTTCTTAAAACTATAGTGATTGAAACTTTCTAAGATCCCAAGTATACTAACTCTTTAAGAATCATCATCAGCTACTTTTTCTCCATTCCTTCAATATGGCTCTCTGTGACCAGAAACCCAGTTTTTGTAGTGGAACGAGGCTCAGAAGGCACTCATTTGTTATAAATAGGAATTCCAACAGCAAACTGGAAGCATCTTTCTTTTCAACTGAGTTTTAACACTGCAACAAAATGATGGCATCTGATTTTTAGAGCACACAGTTCACCTAGCTATGGGAACTGAAGATTAAAACATTATGTCAACTAGAACAATTTTCCCAGAGGGCCACCAGAAACACCTGCTCCTCTGCCCACAGTCCTAAGAGCCCCACAGGCACACTGTATATGCAATCAGAGGGGGCAAAGTATACTCTTCCTTCTCAGGGTACAGGTAGCATCAGCTATTTATCACTCCCTTCAAAAGCCAATGGGTTGCAGAGGGATCACTTTGAGAAGGTGAGGAGCTCTGTAGCCTCCCCACAGACAATAAAAATAGAAAGAATTAGAAAACAGAAGGAAACAGGGAAGAAAACTGAACTGATGTATTTCACAGTCAACGATCTCAAAATTTATTTTATTAAGCGATGGCTGCGTAAGTAACTTGGAAACACTTTACCCCTAAAACTTGTTTAAAACAAAGACCTATAAGCGCTTATATTCTTCAAGGTCTTCAGGAGTCTTATTCAAAAACAATTATTAGGAAGCTTAAATGAAGAAGCAGTGATATGAAAATAGACTAATGTTGGGCACATACATATTAAAATATAATAGAAAGGATAAATGATAAATGCCAAATTCAGGACAGGGGAAGGTATAAGATAGGGAAGGGGTACAACAGGGGACTTCAACTGCAGTGGCTTCATTTCTTAGAGTGACGGGTAAATAAACGGTATTCCTTATACTGTATTTCATGGATATACATCTTACCATTTCTGAAATTGGGATGTGTCATGCAATCATGTCATAGTTTTAACAGCCACATTTCTTTCTTAGTGAGACATAAAACAACGGTTCATCTCACAATCAGTGACATCATAGACGTGTCTGAAATATGGAATTAATCATTATACTCTGTATTCCTTTAACATTGCATAATAATTAAAAATTAATGTACTTGGTTGCAACCAATGTCACAAAACAATTTGTGTATAAATTTTCTGAATGAGAAACTAATGTGATCTGTAAACTTTCACCTAAAGCACAGTAAAAAACTAATGTACTTGGGTTGCAACCAAACTACACAGATTATAATCAACTTAATATAAGAAAATAACCAATTTCTTTGAGAAATCCAGACTTTTGGGAATGTAGTCTTCCACAAGCTAGAAAAATCCACTTTTACTGAGTCATATGTGTATATCACATTGAATTATACACCTAAACACAGCAAGGGTTCAGAGAAAACCCAACCTCTTGCCGTCGAGTCGAATTCCGACTCATTGTGACACTTAGGACAGAGTAGAACTGTCCTGTAGGGTTAAATCTTTACAGAAGCAGACTGCCACATCTTTCTCCCGTGGAGTGGTTGGTGGGTTTGAACTGCTGACTTTTTGGTTAGTAGGCAAGTGCTTAACCACCGCACTACCAGGGCCCCTTGGTTTCAGAGAAGGGTGGGGAGGAAAAAAAAAAAGAATGTATATTAAAGCGAGTAAGAATTGGATCTGGGCCTTTAAAGATTTAAGGCATCAGAGGTGGGGGGTAGGATGGATATTTTAGATGAGGGGAATAGTAAAGCAAAGGTAAAAGTACTAGCGAGAATGACTCATTCAGAGAACTGTGAAGGGCTTGTTTTTTGAGAGCTAATAAATGTGCACGTGTATGTGTATCAAGACTACATCGGTCAGCAATGTATAGAAAGGGTGAGGGCAGAAGCAGGAATAAAGCCACCTAAACAAAAATAACAACAACAAAAACCAAACCCATCGCCGTCAAGTCGATTGTGACTCACAGCGACCCTACAGGACAGAGTAGAGCTGCTCCACAGGGTTTCCAAGGAGCGGCTGGTGGATTCAAACTGCCGACCTTTTTCTGGTTAGCAGCCGTAGCTCTTAACCACTGCGCCACCAGAGCTCCACAGGGTACCTAGAAGATAATATATTCCATGTGGCAGGTAATGAAGGCTGGGACCAGAGGGGTGCCATGGGAATAAAGAAGAGACAGAAGAGATATTTCTCACTATTTAGCAATTTTCAAGAAGGCTGAAGCAATAGATTTAAGAGTTAATAGCTGCACTTCAACTATCTTAAAACATATGAAGAGAATAGTAGTATAAAATAGTTATTAGGCCAGATCAGTGGTTCCCAACCCTGTGTGTAAGCCCCATGGCTGGGACTGAAAACCACTACCTAAGCTTTAGCAATACCCATAAAGTGATCAAAGGGAAGACCTGTTCAACAAGTACCAATGAGGCTGGAAGCACTGCTCTCTTCTCTAAATCCACTGGAAATGGAACTCAGTTACAGAGATAAATCAAGATCAACCACTATTACCTACCGTTCTGACCAAGAGCACAACAGAAGGTCTCAAATAGAATGGGAGGAAAATGTAGAACAACACTCTAATTCCTAAAAAAGGCCAGACCTACTAGACTGATAGAGACTGCAGGAACCCCCGAGACTATTTGCCCTAAGATACTCTTTAAACTTGGAATTGAAGTTTTTCTGCAGGCCACCTTTCAGAAAAATAATAGATTGGCTTATAAAATAAACAATATCACCTGTGAGTAATGTGCTCCCTTGAACAAATGGTCAACATTTATCCAAAAGCAAAGATGATAAACAAGGAGGGGCAGGGGCGCTAGATCAATGGAAACAAACAGAACGAAATAATGAGAATGCTGACAGACTGTAAAAATTGTAACCAACTGCATGGAACAATCTGTGTAAAAATTGTTAAAGGGGAACTTAATTTGCAGTGTAAGCTTTCACCTAAAACACAATAAAATATTATTAAAATAAAATAATAATAAGAAAAAGATTAACCACTACTTCTTTTACCCACCCCCAGATAAAATATTATACTACAAATAATACCATCTACCCTCCGGGATGGTATCTAGCAGTTAATAAAGAATTTCTATATATATTCACCCAAAAATCTTCATGCCTGCCAATTACCAGGTGCTATTTTAGCCCCCAAGAGAAAACTAGGTATAGTTCTTTCCCTGTAGGAACACCAGTCTGGCAGGGGTGACAGACAGTATAACTAGGTGTCAACAGAGAGGAAGGGGCAACTACTTAGTTGCCTGGGGAAAGAAGTAACTTTTGAGCTAAACCTTGATGTTGGAATGATCCATGGGGGATAGGGAGAATGAGATTCCAAAAACCAAATATTAAATATTCCACTTTACACTATCTGCATAGTCTTTTTCCACAGTGTTAAAAACAGTGTACACCACATATTATTTACTACCACCGCTCTAGGGGAGGGCACGAATCTACAACGTAAGTAGGCATTTAAATGTTAAAACTACAACACTGATAATTTTTAAGAAGTTATCAATAAATGTTATGAAATTATCACCAACATTTAAATGGTGTTATTTACCTGTCCAGAGAAATTGATATTCCTATTCTTGTAAGCACGTACATGATTAATTCCATACCGGAAAATACTAGTCAACAAAGTTAACTGCAAAGAAATCTTTCACTTTCACTTGCAAAATGAAAGTCAAGAGGAAAAAAAAAATTAATGAGAAAAAGAACTTGCTCAGTCGATTTTACTCTTAATAAGGATTCTTTAGCTCTTCCCAACTGTGAGATTGTACTCCTGATCTGTACAAAGGAATACAGCAGTCAGAAAACATCTCCTGCTGAAGTATGAATAAATAAAAATAGCTGAATGGGAAGAAATAAGGACATTATCAACAGGAGACTTCCCGGACTCCAAATTACTCATTCGGAAAACTGATCTTTCTGGCTGGTATGGTGGAGGGTGACTTTACCTTCTAAACCAATTGAAAGCAGACACCACAGCAGAGAGCCACCCAGTTCTTGGGATAGTTGAGTGCATGATGGGATATGTAGTTTTTAGGGAAGTACATCAATTTGAAGTGGGAAACACCTTCGACTGAAAAAAATAAACTCTGCTTTACACTAACAGTTCTCCAGCAATTCACTCCCCGTAAACCCCTGTAGTCAAAGCACCACCCAGTTTTGATACAACTCCATAAAGACATTCTCATTCCCGGGACAACCCACCCCCCCCAAAGTTAACAATGTGGTTATATAATTGAGAAGAGTTGTTTCTGACAGAGAACTATGAGTTCTAGAGGCCTATAAAAACCGCCTTAAATATGTAATCAGTACTGCCGGCTAGCCACTCGAGTAACCTGCACAAAATCTCAAAAAGATGAAAACAAAAATTTATTGCCCCGAGCATATCCTTCTGATTCAGGTGGTCTTCACTACAGGGCTTCTAGTGTAACCCACAACAAATCAGCTGACCCCTGAGGAATGAAGAGTTAGAAGCAAGTGAAAAGTTATACACTAACTTTGTTTTACTGATACTTTTAAATACCAAAAAAACCAAACCCATTGCTATCCAGATTCCCACTCAGAGTGACCCTATAGGGCAGAGTGCAACTACCCCACAGGGTTTCCAAGGAGCAGCTGGTGGATTCAAACTGCCGACCTTTTAGTGAGCAGCCAAGTTCTTAACCACTATACCACCAGAGCTAGTTTTTAATTAGGAGTCATTGTGGCACAAAGGGAAAAATTAAGTATTGTAATTAGCATGGATATACTGAGCTATCCCAAGTTTTAACATAATCATTACTTGCTGTGGTATTGATTTGGGGTTAAAAACAAAACAAAAAAACCACACTCAGGTTTACTGGTCCAGAGTCCTTTTTGTTCTCCTTTCCCCTCTCTCCCAGGACAGATTTTTATCTCGAATTAGTTCTATCCTAAGGAATTTACAGCCTTGTTCAATCAAATCCCTCTTTAGTGGAATATTTCTCCAACAGTGGTTACTTCCACTGGAGTCTTTTTGACAATCTTCAGAAATCCTAAATAAAAGTGACAATTTGGACAGATACGGATAGACTTACTCTTTTCTTGTTCACCTACTCTTCTTTTTGACAGAGGACTCTGCTGGTGCTAATAAGTGATCAGCTTAATGTATGAAGTGCACAACACGCGATGGACAAAACCATCGCCTGCCTTAGGAAAGCACTTAGGATCATTCTGCAGCCACTGAGTGACCTTGGCTAGAAACCAATGGCTGCGGGGTGTCCTGCAGGAAGAAAGGAAATGCCCTGGGGGCCCGGGGTCTCCAACCCAGGTGAAACGTCCGCTTCAATAAGGCCTCGGGATGCCCCGTTTGTAGACTGGGGAACGTTAACACGACTCACCCAGGAACTATGAAGGCACACATGGCGGGGGAAGGGAGGGAATGGTTAAAGCCTCTGCAAATAGGAAGTGCTGCAAGAGCACGGTGGAAGGATGTGGCCCCGCGTGCCGAGGCCTTCGGGTTTGCCTTCTCGCGTCTCGCTCCCCGGTGTTCAGCGCCAACTTCTCCGCCCCGACAAGGCCACTCGGGCTCCCGGAGCTGGGAAACGGCGGCCGCAGCCCGGGGCCCGCTGGAATGGTGGAGGGTGCCGTTGCCGGCGCCGCCTAGGCCCAACCGTTTCGGCGCCTTCGCTCACCGGCCCAGCCCGGCCTCCCTCCCCGCCCCGACATAATGGCCTTACCAGGGGGCGAAGAACTCGACGAGCATGAGGCCCGCAGAGCCCGTGTCGGCGACGCGACTCTCGAAGTTCTCGTCGGTGAGTTCCAGTACGTCGGAGGCAGCGGCGAAGCGGGCGGCGGTGAGAAGCAGCGCCACGACCGGGAACAGCGCTAGGCGGCGGAGGCGCATGGCGGCGAGGTGAGGTGGGGGCGGCCAGGCGGGTCGGGCTTGGCGGGGACTGCAGAAGTCGGGCCGGCGACCGGACACCCTCAGCCTGCGCTCGCGCGTCTGGCCCACCCGGACCTGCACCCGGAGGTCCCAACCCCCTAGCCCGGCTCGGGCCGCAGTGTGGCACCGGCCGATTGGCTGCGCGGCGCCTGCGTCGGGCGCGCGGGCGGGCGGGACCAGCCGGTAACCGCCGAGTGGCCGGAGCGCGGGGCGGGGCCGAAGCGGCGAGCACCCGGGCGAGCGGGGCTGGCCCGGAGCGAGCTGGAGCCTGGGGTCGGGGTTGGGCAGAGCTGGAGATGGGGCGCAGCGCGGCGGGGGGCCGGCCGTGAACTCTGCCGCGGTGGAGGGAGCTAAGTTTAGGAGGCGCCGGAGGCGGAGGCGGAGGCGGAGGAGTGAAGTCAGAGCTGAATGGGCGGAAGGGAGCCAGGGCTGCGGTGAGACCCAGAAATGGGAATTCAGGAGAGAAAGAGCTGCTGCCCGAGGAAGAGTCGAGGTGGACACACTCGGGACGAGAAACATTTTCAAAATGTCAGCCATTTATACAGGCTGTTGCATTTTGTCCAATTCCCCTTAACTTGGTTTTTCTCGGGGGGGGGGGGGGGCAGCTGTAAGCCCTCCCACCGTCCCACCTGATTGGTCTGATCCCCTGAAATTCAGGTAGGGCCAAATTTCTCTTTGTCCAGCCCCAGGCCACCCACCCTGTGGCTCCTGCTTTGAGCGTTTAGTTAGAAATGTCATCACACACGTGAAGGTGCCTGGCCTTTTGATTGCGCAATCTCTTTCTCACGACTCCTATCTCCTTTTGTTTCAAAAACCTTGAGTCTTAGTACAACGTGTCTGTTCTTCCCAACTGCTCATAGGTCCTAGATATGGGAGCCCTGGTGGCGCCATGGGTAAGCACAGCTGCTAACTGATAAAGGTTGGCATTTCAAACCCAAGCAGCGGCTCTGCGGGAGAAAGACCAGGCAATCTGTTTCCTTAATGACTAAACCAAACCAAATACCCGTTGCGGTAACCACCGACCTTCCAGTTAGCCGAGCTCTTAACCACTGCGCCACCAAGGCTTCTCCCTTAAAAACTACAGCCTAGAAAACCCTGTGGGGCTGTTCTATACTATGGACTCCCTTCTGCTTTGTCACATGGGGTCGCTCTGAGTCGAAATCAACTCGAGGTCGCCTAGCAACAACAAGAAGATCTTTTAAGGGCAAAGAACATGGGGAGGAGGAGGAAAAAACCTCTAAACATTGGTGCAACTATAAGAATTAAATGACGTTTGATTCTCCATTTTCTTAACAGACATGGCCAGTTATCGTCCAGGAGAGCATATGCAGTTGCCCCGAGCAGATGCCATTCGTTCACGTCTTATTGATACCTTCTCTCTCATAGAGCATTTACAAGGCTTGAGTCAAGCTGTTCCAAGGCACACTATCCGGGAGTTATTTGGTCAGCGGCCTATTTCTTGCAAGGCTTAATTTAAGACTCCTATCCAAACACCCTCTACAGAGTAGGAAGTAGAGAGACACATTTAAGAGGGGACAATTCAGGGAGGTTGGTTTGGTTGCTACCTTGGAGGTTACACCAAACTTGATAAATCAAGGGCTTTGTAAATAAATTTATTTGAATCCAGGAGATAGAACCCATGTCACTCACTTTTAGGCACAGGATAGCTGCTTGCCTTGGCTGACTTGGAAAGTTTTCTACCAAAGACACCTGAAACTTTGAAGGCTGAACCTGCTGCCTTTATTCTTAGGCATGCACAGTGTTGGTCATTAGCTCTCGCTCCAAACCAAGAGGGTTCTTGCTGCTGTGAGGAGCAGCAGCAAGGCAAGCCCCTGCACTAGGTGCCCATTACCTGACTGGTAGTTAAGTGCTACGGCTGTTAACCAAAAGGTCAACAGTTCGAATCCACCAGCCACTCCTTGGAAACCCTATGGGGCAGTTCTACTCTGTCCTATAGGGTCACTGTGAGTCAGAATCGACTCGACAGCAATGAGTTGCGTTTGGTTTTTGGTTGAAGTCCCTGAGTGGTATAAATGGTTAACATGCCCTGCTGCTAACCAGAAAGTTGGGGTCCATCCAGAGGCACCTCGAAGAAATGTCAGGCGATCTAAAAAATCAGCCATTGAAGACCCTATGGAGCACAGTTCTACTCTGACACACATGGGGTCGCTAGGAGCCAGAATCTACTCAAAGGCAACAGGTTTGTTTGTTTTTAATCCCTGCTCCCAACGCTACCTACTCTTCACATTCCCTGAAGACTTCTCTTTATATTTATCCACTGGCCCTTTAAAATGTTCGTGATAGATCCTTCTCGTCAGAAGAAACTTATGTCGGGAGATCAACACCAGCTCGTGCGCTTCTTCATAAAGCCTCGTCATGCAGAACGGATTACTCATGCACGGAGACTGATGAGCCGGCTTCGGGTGCGCTGCAGTCAGAGGCCACCTCTTTCTCTGTGGGCCGGATGGGTCCTTGAGCGTATCCTTTCATGCCACTCATTTTTATCCCCTGCTTTACTGTCTCTCTTGCTTCGTCATCTACCTAATTTATTTATTTTTCTTTCCCAAACTCCATTTTCTTCTCATTCTCACTGCTTCTATTCCCCCCTTATTATCTCAACTGTGTAAGTGAGAGAGAACTCCACTGTTTCCTTAAAAGAAAACAGATCCTCTCTTCACAAATTTTATCATCTTCCTCATCTTTCTGAACACGATCGTACTGATGGTTGAAATAGGTGAGAACTGACATCGAACGGAAGAGGAAGTGGGTGGGAGTCATTTTTCTTCTAAATTGATGATTTTATGTTTTTTAAATATCATTTGAATTGTAATAGGGGCAATTGTATTAAGCCCTTTGAGTAGAATTTGTGCAACTGCTAAGACCTAGGAACATTTGGAGGGCTCTTGAAAGTGTTGTGGATACAGGATGGTCTGGACACTTAGAGGTAGAGTGTAGTATGTACAATGTCACAAATGCACAAGGAGCTGGAGCTGTGAAGACCGGTCATATTTATTTTGTCAGTTCCGTCTAATATTTGTTTGAATTAACCTTTTCTGTTTCTATTAGAGCTATTGGTGCCTAATAGTAAGTGACCTAACATTTATATTTTTACAAGTATGTTTAGAAAGGTTAAGTGTGAATAAGAAAGCTCACAGAGTATGTGAAGTAAGGTACAACTAAGATATTAGAAAGAGCCCTGGTGTCACAATGGTTAAATGCTTAGTAGCTAACTGAAAGTTTGGCGATTCAAACCCACCAGCAGTTCAACTGGTGATCTGCTCCTGTAAAGATACAGCCTAGGAAACCCTATAGGGCCGTTCTCCTCTGTCATATAGGATCACTCTGAGTCTGAATCGACTCGATGGTACGCAACAACAAGATATTAGGTGAGTCCAAAAAATGACTTAAAGTAAATGACACTAAAAGAAATAATGAATTATATGAAATGTATTAAAAAAACAGAAAGACATCTGGATAATAAATTACTTCATTTGATTATCATCTCCAACAAACCGCTCAGAAATGATAAAAGAACAGTACCAAAACCTATTGCCAGTGAGTTGGTTCCAACTCATAGCAACCCCATAGGACAGAGTAGAACTGCCCCATAGGGTTTCCAAGGCTGTAATCCACATGAGTTTTGGTTTGGCCCACTACAGTATACTATATACTTTGAGGTGTTTTATTTCTTCCTCATAGTGATAGGGATTTTGAACGAAGTCACAAACAATTTCCTATTTCTTGTATGATCACTGGTATGTATTTGCCTCATGAGGTTAGGGTTATAGTCTTAAGCCTTGGAATGAAGTAAATAGGAGTAAATGTATGACAAATCAAAACAGAGTAGCACTAACTACTGTATTTGGTAAAACAGATAAATGTGAAACATGATCATTGTGCCAGAGGATGGGTGAATGTCCAGAATGGGAAGTACCCGACAAGCTCATAAAAACTGTATCTGATTAAGCATAATCTTTTGGTGGAAAGGCAGGATTTTGTAAAGGAAAATTATGTGACTAACAGATTTCTTCAAACAGACACCTTCATGTGATAAAGATAAGCAGTAAGACATTTTTAGGCTTTTAAATAACAATTTTCCAGATCACAAAGTGTTGTTATAGATAGGAAAAAAAATAGGAAATAACGAACAGTTCTCTAGATCAAGGCTCCCCAGTCTTTTTTGCCCTGAGATTTCCTTTCTCAGTAATCTTGAAAACTCACTTAGGAGTTTTAATCATTGCTATTATTATTATTATTTTTTTTTATTGTGCTTTAGGTGAAAGTTTACAGCTCAAGTTAATTTCTCATACAAAAATTTATACACATATTGTTACGTGACACTAGCTGCAATCCCTATAATGGGACAGCACACTCCCCCTTTCCACCCTGGGTTTCCTGTGTCCATCCAGCCAGCTCCTGTCACTCCCTGCCTTCTCATCCTGCCTCCCGACTGGAGCCGCCCATTTGGTCTCATGTACCTGCTTGAACTAAGAAGCACACTCTTCAGGAGTATTATTTTATGTTTTATAGTCCAGTCTAATCTTTGTCTGAAGAGTGGGCTTTGGGAATGATTTTAGTTCTGGGTTAACAGAGCGTCCAGGGGCCATGGCTTCTAGGGTTCCTCCAGTCTCAGTCATACCATTAAGTCTGGTCTTTTTATGTGAATTTGAGTTCTGCCCCACACTTTTTTCCTGCTCCGTCAGGGACTCTCTGTTGTGTTCCCTGTCAGGGCGGTCGTTGGTGGTAACCGGGCACCATCTAGTTCTTCTGGTCTCAGCCTGATGGAGTCTCTGTTTATGTGGCCCTTCCTGTCTCTTGGGCTAATATTTTCCTTGTGTCTTTGGTGTTCTTCATTCTCCTTTGCTCCAAGTGGGTTGGGACCAATTGATGCATCTTAGATGACTGCTCGCAAGCTTTTAAGACCCCAGATGCCACTCACCAAAGTGGGATGCAGAACATTTTCTTAATGAACTTTGTTATGCCAGTTGACCTAGATGTCCCCCGAAACCATGTTCTCCAGACGCCAGCCCCTGCTACTCTGTCACTCGAAGTATTTGGTTGTGTTCAGGAAGCTTCTTAGCTTTTGGTTTAGTTCAGTTGTACTGAGTTACCCTGTATTTAATCATTGCTATTTTTGAGATATACTCTAAAGAAGCAAGCTGAAGTAAAAATGTTCTAGACAACCATATTCTTAAATAGTGTATATATTTATTATGTAATTTTAATAATCATAATATGTGAATAGGTTTTTACTTTTGCCCTTTTAACAGGTGATTCATGCTGTTTAATTATGAAGATAATACACGATTTGTATACAAGTGAATTTTTAAATGACATATTGAATTTGGTTTGGGGATCAAATGTATTTTATGTATTTATCTATGTCTGAGTTTGCTAGTGCTGCTGTAACAGAAATACCACAAGTGAGTGTCTTTAAAGGACAGAAATTCATTTTCTCACATTTGGGGAGGCTAGAAGTCTGAATTCAGAGTGGGCTCTGGGAGGAGATCCTTTTTTCTATTTTAGCTTCTAGTAGCCAGCAGTCCTTGGTTCCTTGGTGATCTTCATGTGGCATCTATCTTCCCCTGTTTGTGCTTGCTTGTCTCTGTGTCTAATCTCTTTTTATAACTCAGAAGTGATTAGGTTTGTGACACATACCACAGTGATACGGCCTCATTAACGTAACAAAGAAACCCCTATTTCCAAATTGGATTATATCCACATGTATAGGGTTTAGGATTCCAACATATATTTTGGGGGGGACACAATTCAATCCATAACACTACTACATGTTAAATATATGTCATTTATATGTTAAAGTGTTGATCAAAATGTAACTGTTGTTGTTAGGTGCTGTTGATTGCGACTCATAGTGACCCTATGTACAACAGAATGAAACACTGTCCAGTCCTGCACCATCCCATTGTTGCAGCCACTGTGTCAATCCACCTTGTTGAGGGTCCTCCTTTTTCTCGCTGACCCTCTGCTTTACCAAGCATGATGTCCTTCTCCAGGGACTGGTCCCTCCTGATAACATGTCCACATTACATGAGATGAAGTCTCACCATCCTCGCTTCTAAGAAGCATTCTGGCTGTACTTCTTCCAAGACAGATTTGTTCGTTCTTCTGGCAGTCCATTCAATATTCTTCACCAACATCATAATTCAAAGGCATCAGTTCTTCTTTTGTCTTTCTTATTCGTTGTCCAGCTTTCACATGCATATGAGGCAATTGAAAATACCATGGCTTGGGTCAGGCACACCTTAGTCCTCAAAGTGACATCTTTATCTTTTACACTTTAAAGAGGTCGTTTGCAGCAGATTTGCCCAATGCAGTATGCCATTTGATTTCTCGACTGCTGCTTCCATGAGCATTGATTGTGGATCCAAGTAAAATGAAATCCTTGACAACTTGAATATTTTCTCTGTTTAACATAATATTGCTTATTGGTCCAGTTGTGAGGATTTTTGTTTTCTTTATGTTTAGGTGTAATCCATACTGAAGGCTGTGGTCTAACTATATGTTAGGGCATAAAAATAGGGGAAAAAACCTACTTTCATGACTGAATATAGGTAATTCTTCTATTTTGTGCTTAAAACACTGATTGGTTTATTTTTTATAATTCTCATGTTTTATTTCTGAACAGTAAGAGAGAGAAGAAAGATTTAGCTTATTTGTGAGCTGTTCTCTGAAATTAACATATTGCAGTAAAAAACTGAATATAGCATCATTGGAATGTCCTTTTTATTGATTTTTTGAAGTGCTAGAAACATCTTAATGTGCTATATAAAATTTCTGATCAGATAAATGCAATTTTTAGTATCTAACAAAGATGGTCTTGAGAATAAACTTGTTGAATTATCATTCTAATGCTCTTTGTGAAATTGTATTTCAACACTGATGTTCCTATCTTCATTATGGGTATCATTAGCCAAAATATTGTTGTGAACAACGACAGTTAAAAACTATGTAAATGTCAAAATCACTACGGCAGTTTTTATTGTTCAGGATGATTGCTCTTCTGATCTCCATTAACTGCCAAGCACGTCAGTCATTGTGTATTTGGAGGCTCTCAGATTGTTCTGTTTTGAAGGGAGATATATTTAAATCACTTTACCTATTGATAAAAATAGAAATTAAAATAGACCCTATTAACTCTTAAAATCACAAACTTCTTGAACACTTTCAAGAGTCCCCAGAGGTTTGCAAACTTCTTGGAAAATGCATTCTAATTCAAAAAAAGTAAATATACCAACACCAGTTTGTACCAGTAAAAATTTTATAAATGGTAAACAAAACAAAAAGTAATAATAAAGATATTGCACAATGAAATCACCTTGTTTTCAAGTATCTATTCATCTCTTCAAAATAGTAAACTCTTAAGAGATAAATTTTTGTAATGTTTTTTAGAGTTATATGGGTTTTTGGATCTTTCGGTTTAAAAGGGGCACTTATAAGGAAAAGTAAGGAAGGCAAAAAACTGTGTTAACAACCTCACAGCCAGGGCTCAACCAATGCTGGATACAACAGAGACCTAATAGACTGGGAGCGGTTCTGGCAACTGAACAGCAACTCTGCTATCAGTTCTCAGAACCAAACATCCTGAGAACAGTGTCAAGTACATAGTCTAAAACCCATAGCCATCAAGTTGATTCTGACCCACAGCAACCATACAGGACAGAATAGAACTGCCCTACTGCTGGATTCAAACTGCTGACCTTTTGGTTAGCATCCCAGTATTTACCCACTGTACCACCAGGGCTCCAAGAAGCTCAATATTTGCTGAAGAAGTTAACGGCACTTTGAAATTTCTCAAAAACATTCAGTGTAACTGTAAGCACTTTTCATGGCCTGTCTATTGCAATGAATGAACTTAATTATAAGCAAGTGTAAAGTAATGCATTGGGGTGGGGAGGAACTAAACAAATATTACTTAAAAGTAGGTGGATTCTGAGTATCATGGCTCCTGAATGGGATTAATTATGATAGATTCTACTCAGAAGACGTTGGCCTAGCATACTGCTGAGACCAAAAAGGCCATCAAAATTTTGCACCTTATCAGAAAAGAAAATTGAAAATTAAACAGAAATTATCCATACCTGGAAATATGTAGTAGTGGTGGTAATAATAATAGTTATTGAGTGTTTTATCTGCTTCATAATACTTACTCCTCACAATTCTGAGGTCAATGCTATTATCTTCACCTTACAGATGAGAAACCTGAGACACAGGGAGATTAAGTAACTTGCCCAGGTCATACATCTAGAAGCAGGTGGAGCTTAGTTTCCAAGTCGGGTGTCCTGGCACTGGAATCTTTGCCCTTAACCACTATGTATACTGCCTAGAATTCTGAATTCGGTTGTTACAGGAAACTCACTTTCTCTACCCATGCAAGAGCTATAAAATGAAAACTAACAAACGGCAAAAATGGATGGGCTTTTTATGAGGGTAGGCTAAAAAAGTATATGATAGTTTGGACTGAAAAGAAAAGATGAGAGTCTTAAAAAAAAAAAAATCAAACCCATTACCATTAAGTTGATTCAGACTCTTAGTGACCCTATAGGACAGAGTAGAACTGCCCCATAGGGTTTCCAGGGAGCGCCTGGTGGATTGGAACTGCCAGCCGTTTGGTTAGCAGCCAGGCTCTTAATTACTACACCACCAGGGAGTATCAGTAAAATAATGAAGGATAACCCCAATATGCTAGATATAGGAAAAATACCATTGTTATGGTTGAAAAAGATAATGAGTTGACAGCAAGTTTAGGAAGAGTAATGGAAACCAGATAAATAAATAAGGCATTAAAGAACTTAAGGCTGCTTAGGTTATATTGCTAAATTATATTAAGGTGCCATCATAGAAGGTAATTCTCCCCTTCCACAAAAGTCTGTAGGGGCTGTTAGTATGATCTCATTTAGTATGGCATTTTTTATGTCCTTAGTATTTTACCAGTCTTATATAAGGAGTCCTTGAGTGGTGCAAACAGTTAACATGCTTGGCTGCTAACCAAAAGGCTGGTGGTTCCAGTCCACTCAGAGGCAACTTGGAAGAAAGATCTGACGATCTACTTCCAAAAATCAGCCATAGAAAACCCTATGTAGCACCTATACAAAGACAACTACAGAACACTAGTGCAAGAAACCAAAAGAGACTACATAGAAAGACATACCATGCTCATGGACAGGTAGATTCAACATTGTGAAAATGTCAATTCTACCCAAAGCAATCTACAAATACAATGTTATCCCGATCCAAATACCAATAGCATTCTTCAAAGAGATGGAAAAACTCATCATTAGCTTTATATGGAAAGGAAAGAGGCTCAGGTAAGTAAAGCACTATTGAAGAAGAAAAATAAAATAGGAGGACTCTCAGTACCTGACCTCAGAACCTACTATACAGCCACAGTAGTCAAAACAGCCTGGTACTGGTACAACGACAGACACATTGACCAATGGAACAGAATTGAGAACCCAGATGTAAATCCATCCACTTACAGTCACCTGATCTTCAACAAAGGCCCAAAGTCCATCAAATGGGGAAAAGACAGTCTCTTTAACAAATGGTGCTGGCAAAACTGGATGTCCATCTATAACAAAAATGAAACAGAGCCCATATCTCACACTATACACAAAAACTAATTCAAAATGGATCAAAGACCTAAATATAAAACCAAAAACTATAAAGACCATAGAAGAAAAAATAGGGTCAACACTAGAGGACCTAATACACGGCATAAATAGGATACAAACCTTAACTAACAATACACAAACACCAGAAGATAAGCTAGATAACTAGGATCTTCTAAAAATTAAACACTCATGCTCACCAAAAGACTTCACCAAAAGAGTAAAAAGAGAACCTACAGACTGGGAAAAAAATTTTGGCTGTGACAAATCTGACAGAAGTCTAATTTCTGAAATCTGTGGGAAAATCTAACACATCTACAACAAAAAGACAAATAATCCACTTAAAAGATGGACAAAGGATCGAACCTGATATTTCTGCTTTACCCTTGTGAAAATACTAAGACTCCTAAGGAAGAATTCCAAGTGCAGATGTTATTGAATGAAAAGGTGTTACCCTTTGCTCACTCACAAGAAACTGTTTTTGTACGAGGGTCTGAAGAACCATTATAAGGGCATCCTTCAGAACTGTTACGCCAGTGATGAATGTGAACTACTAAAGGTGAACAGCGTATCTGATGAGCTATGAGTAACTAGAGAACGGGAATCTATAGGGAGTGATTACATGCTTGGAGTAGCTGGGCAATTCCTTGATGACAGAAAGCTTTCACATTACTTGGATATTTCTGTCTTTTCACAGAAAAAGGTTGAATTGCTTTTTGGGTCTGGGTGTGGATGTGTAAGAAATGATTCTTCACTGGAGCAGCTCTCTCAAGGGGAACAGTACAGAGGGAAAAAATCTACTTGAAGAAACAGCTGGCACTGTAAATGTTTACAGAAATGAAATTCTTCTATTTTTCTGAGAAATCTCACTGAGATAGAGTATGATTTCAAAACAATACTTGAAAACCGTTGGAGTAACAAAATATAAGGTCAACTGGCCTATCCATAACTTGACTGAACTAAGTCTAGGACCTTTACCAATTGTTCTACAGTTCCCTCTTTTTTCTTCGGGTAGAACAGCTCTAGGATTAATTGTCTTTCTTAATAAAAATATTGTGATAAACTGAGATTATCACTTTGGAAAACAACTGACATCTCTCTAGTTGAGAGTTTGAAACAATATTAAGAAATAACTACAATCTGATTTATAAAGACACCTTCACTGAAGCAAGACAAAAGTATTTATATAAGTATTTGTACACCTTTTTAATCATTCCTTTTAAACTTCTCATAAGTCTTGCAGGACTACCTGTTTTATATATGTAACGATGAAAGGACAAAGAGGACCATTAGCAACAAGTCAGAGGGATAGAATCAAAAGTTTCTTAAATCCATTACTTAGTTTTCTTATTCATTCTGTCACTTGGCTTCTATTTTTATATTTTGTTATTATATGAAATGCATCTTTTGATGGTTGGATTTCTTTCTTTTTTGATAAAGACTTCATCCTGATGGATTAACTTCACAAATTTGAACCCGTTTCAAAAAATAGTTCTGAGTTATGTCAAATGCCAGGAAAGTATTTACTATGATAATAAATAAAATTTTTGTGACTTAAAAAAAAAAAAGGGCAAAGGAAATGAACGGACACTTCACCAAAGAAGATGTTCAGGCTACTAACAGACACATAAGGAAATGCTCAAGATCACTAGCCATTAGAGAAATGCAAATCAAAACTACAATGAGATACCATCTCACCCTGACACTACTGTCTCGAGTCTAAATAAATAAATAAATAACTGTTGGAAAGGTTGTGGGGAAATTGAAACTCTGATGCACTGCTGATGGGAATGCAAAATGGTACAACCATTTTGGAAAACAATATAAAAAAACCCGTTGCCGTTGAGTTGATTCTGACTCTGTCACTACAGGACAGAGTGGAACTGTTCCATAAGATTTCCCAGGAGCACCTGATGGATTTGAACTGCCGACCTTTTGGTTAGCAGCCAAACTCTTAACCACTGTGCCATGATATGGCACTTCCTTAAAAAGCTAGAAATAGAAATACCATACAATCCAACCATCCTACTCCTAGGAATATATTCTAGAGAAATAAGAACCATCACACAAATAGACATATGCACACCTATGTTCACTGCAGCATTATTCACAATAGCAGAAAGATGGAAACAACCTAAGTGCCCATCAGCAGATGAATGGATTAACAAACTATGGTACATACACACAATGGAATACTATACAACGATAAAGAACAATGATGAATCTGCGAAGCATGTCACAACATGAATGAATCTGGAAGACATTATGCTGCGTGAAATAAGTTAATCACAAAAGGACAAGTATTTTATGAGACTACTACTATAAAAACTCATGAAAAGGTTTACACACAGAAAGAAACAATCTTTGATAGTTAGGAGGGAGGGGAGGGAAGGGGAAGGGAAAACACTGGATAGTAGATAAGTGGTAGCTTTGGTGAAGGGTAAGACAGTACACGATACTGAGGAAATCAGCACAGCTTGACCAAGGCAAAGTCGTGGAAGCTTCAGAGACTCATCCAAACTCTTTGAGGGACCGAATTACTGAGCTGAGGGCTTGGGGACCATCATCTCAGGGGGCATGTAGCTCAATTGGCATAACATATTTTGTAAAGAAAATATTCTACATCCTACTTTGGTGAGTAGCATCTGGGGTCTTAAAAGCTTGTGAGCAGCCATCTAAGATACTCCTCTGGTCTCACCCTGTCTGGAGCAAGGGAGAATGAAGAAAACCAAAGACACGAGGGAAAGATTAATCCAAAGGACTAATGGGCCACAACTACCACAGCCTCCACCAGACTGAATCCAGCACAACTAGATGGTGCCCGGCTACCACCACCGACTGCTCTGACAGGGATCACAACAGAGGGTCCTGGACAGAGCTGGAGGAAAATGTAGAACAAAATTCTAACTCACAAAAGAAGACTAGACTTACTGGTCTCACAGAGACTGGAGAAACCCCAAGAGTACGGCCCCCAGCCATCCTTTTAACTCAGTACTGAAGTCACTTGAGGTTCGCTCTTCAACCAGAGATTAGTCAGGCCCATAGAACAAAATGAGACTAAATGGGCACACCAGCCCAGGGGCAAGGCAGGAGAGGACAGGAAAGCTGGTAATGGGGAACCCAAGGTCGAGAAGGAGAGAGTGTTGGCACATCGTGGGATTGGCAACAATGTCACAAAAAAAAATGTGTATTAATTGTTTCATGAGAAACTAATTTGCTCTGTGTCATGGATTGAATTGTGTCCCCCCAAAAATACATCTATCTCTTTTTAAGGTCCCTAAATGGCACAAACAGTTTGCACTAGACTACTAACCTAAGGGTTGGTGTTTTGAACCCATCTAACAGCACCTTGGAAGAAAAACCTGGCTATTAGCTTCCACAAAATGATTACAGTCAAGAAAACCCCATGGGGGCAGTTCTACTCTGTAACACATGGGGTTGCCATGAGTTGAAACCAACTTGATGGCAATGGGTTTGGTTTTTTTGTTTACTCCCCTCTTGAAAAGGGAACCCTGGTGGCGCAGTGGTTAAGCATTCATTTGCTAACCAAGAGCTTGGCAGTTTGAACCCACCAGCCGCTCCACAGGAGAAAGATGTAGCAGTCTGCTTCCGTAAAGATTACAGCCCTGAAAATCCTACGGGCCAGTTCTACTCTATCCTATAGGGTCCCTATGAGTCAGAATTGACTTGACAGCAATGGGTTTGGTTTTGGGTTTGGTCTCCTCTCAGAGTCCCTGGATGGAGTAAATGGTTAAGCTCCAGGGTACGAATCTAAAGCTTGGAGGTTCTTCAAACCCACCGAGAGGCACAGTTCTGCTCTGAAACACACATGGCCAACATGAGTCGGAATTGACTTGACAGCAATTGGTTTTGTTTTTGCTCTCCTTGTACCAAAGTTGAACTTTCATTGAAACCGGTAGGAATTTACCTAATATTTTGTGAAGTGACCTACTGTTGTTGTTATTATTGTTCTGGAATAGGGATTATTTTTCTAGAACAGCTAACTGCCTGTAGAAACTCCACCTTGTGAAATAGAATCATATGCATTTGCTTTACTTGCTTCATCAAACCACTACCTTCTGGCACCCTAAGAGAAATATGTTCAAAACTAGATTTCAGGCAGAGCTCTTCACTATTAACTCGTTAGACTGGCTGAGATTCCTGAGTGGACTTTGCTGGGCTCCTCAGCTCTGTGTCCACTAAGACCATTTTGCCTTGCTGAGGCAGGCTGAAGAATTCCAAGAATTTTTTTTTCCTTTTTTTTTTTATTGTACTTTAGATGAAGGTTTACAGAACAAACT
This sequence comes from Dugong dugon, assembly GCA_030035585.1. Taxonomy (NCBI): domain Eukaryota; kingdom Metazoa; phylum Chordata; class Mammalia; order Sirenia; family Dugongidae; genus Dugong; species Dugong dugon. The sequence continues at coordinate 12,122,225 of CM057472.1, read as the reverse complement.
AGCTTCTCATTAAACAGTTAGTGTACATATTGTTTTATGACATTAGTTATCAACCCCATGACATGTCAATACTCTCCCTTCTTGACCTTGGGTTCCCTGTTACCAGCTTTCCTGTCCCCTCCTGCGTTCTAGTCCTTGCCCCTGGGCTGATGTGCCCCTTTAGTCTCGTTTTGTTCTATGGGCCTGTCTAATCTTTGGCTGAAGGGTGAACCTCAGGACTGACTTCATTACTGAGCTAAAATGGTGTCCAGGGGCCATACTCTTGGGGTTTCTCCAGTCTCTGTTAGGCCTGTATGTTTGGTCTTTTTTTGTGAGTTAGAATTTTCTTCTACATTTTTCTCCAGCTCTGTCCAGGACCCTCTGTTGTGATCCCTGTCAGAGCAGTCAGTGGTGGTAGCCGGGCACCATCTAGTTGCACTGGACTCAGACTGGTGGAGGCTGTGGTAGTTGCAGTCCATTAGTCCTTTGGACTAATCTTTCCCTCCAAAAGGGGTGAGACCGGTGGAGTATCTTAGATGGCCGCTCACAGGCTTTTAAGACCCCAGACACTACTCACCAGTAGAATGTGAAACATTTTCTTTATAAACTATGTTATGCCAATTGAGCTAGATGTTCCCCGAGACCATGGTCCCCACAGCTCTCAGCCCAATAATTCAGTCCCTCAGGGAGTTTGGATGTGTCTATGGAGCTTCCATGACCTTGCCTTGTACAAGTTGTGCTGGCTTCCCCAGCATTGTGTACTGTCTTGCCCTTCACCAAAGTTACCACTTATCTATTGTCTATTTAGTGTCTTTCCATCCCCACCCTCGTAACTATCAAAGATTGTTTCTTTTTGTGTTTAAACCTTTTCATGAGTTTTTATAGTAGTGGTCTCCTACAGTATTTGTCCTTTTGTGATTGACTTATTTCACTCAGCGTTATGCCTTCCAGATTCATTCATGTTGTGAGATGCTTCACAGATTCATCATTGTCCTTTATCGTTGTGTAGTATTCCATTGTGTGTATGTACCATAGTGTGTTTATCCATTCATCTGTTGATGGACGTCTAGGTTGTTTCCATCTTTTTGCTGTTATGAACAACGCTGCAATGAACATGAATGTGCATGTGTCTATTTGTGTCATGGCTCTTATTTCTCTAGGATATATTCCTAGGAGTGAGATTGCGGTATCAGACGGTATATCTATTTCTAGCTTTTTTTTTCTTTGTTTATTGTTGTGGTTTAAGTGAAAGTTTACATTTCAGGTTAGTCTCTTATTCAAAAATTTATACATACCTTGTTATGTGACCCTAATTTCTTTCCCTATACTGTGACAGCACACTCCTCCTTTCCACCCCTGATTCCCCCATGTCCATTCAACCAGCTCCTAACCCCCTCTGCCTTCTCATCTCACCTCTGGACAAAAGGTGCCTGTTTCATCTCATGTATCTACTTGAGCTAAGAAGCACACACTTCATGAGTATCATTTTATGTCCCACAGTCCAGTCCTATCTTTGTCTGAAGCATTGTCCTCGGAAATTGTTTTAGTTCTGGGCTGACAGAGAGTCCGGGGGCCAAGCTTTTCAGGGTTCCTCTAGTCTCAGTCAGACCATTAAGTTTGGTCTTTTTACTATAATTTGAGTTATGCACCCTACCTTTCTCCTGCTCTATCAGGGACTCTGTTGTGTTCCCTGTCAGGGCCATCAATGGTGGTAGCCGGGCACCATCTAGTTTATCTGGTCTCAGGCTGATGAAATCTCTGGTTTATGTGTCCCTTTCTGTCTCTTGGGTTAATACCATCCTTGTATCTTTGGTGTTCTTCATTCTCCTTTACTTCAGGTGGTTGGGACCGATTGATGCATCTTAGATGGCTGCTTGCAAGCTTTTAAAACCCCAGATGCCATTCACCAAAGTAGGATGCAGAACATTTTCTTAATAAACTTTCTTATGCCAGTTGACCTAGATGTCCCCTGAAAGCATGGTCCTCAAACCCCTGCCCCTGCTACTCTGTCTCTCAAAGTGTTTGATTGTATTCAGGAAACTTCTTAGCTTTGGTTTAGTCCAGTTGTGCTGACTTCCCCTGTAGTGTGTGCTGTCCTTCCCTTCACCTAAGATAATTCTTGTCTACTATCTAGTTAGTGTATTTCTAGCTTTTTAAGGAAGTGCCATATTGTTTTCCAAAGTGGTTGTACCATTTTGCATTCCCACCAGCAGTGCATAGGAGTTCCAATCTCCCCACACCTCTCCAACATGTGTTATTTTCTATTTTTTGATTCGTGCCAGTAATACTGGGGTGGTATGTCATTGTGGTTTTGATTTGCATATCTCTGATAGATAGTGATCTCAAGCATTTCCTCATGTGTCTATTAGCTGCTTGAATGCCTTCTTTGGTGAAGTGTCTGTTCATTTCCTTTGCCCATTTTTTAATTGGATTATTTGTCTTTTTGTTGTAGAGTTGTTGGATTTTCCTGTAGATTTTAGAGATTATACCTTTGTCAGATTTGTAATAGCCAAAATTTTTTCCCTAGTCTGTAGGTTTTCTTTTTACTCTTTTGGTGAAGTCTCTTGATGAGCATTCAGTGTTTGATTTTTAGAAGATCCCAGTTATCTAGTTTATCTTCTGGAATTCGTATGTTGTTAGTTATGGTTTGTATCCCGTTAATGTTGTGTATTAGGGCCTCTAGCATTGATTCTATTTTTTCTTCTATGATCTTTATAGTTTTTGGTTTTATATTCAGGTCTTTGATCCATTTTGAATTAGTTTTTGTGTATGTTGTGAGGTATGGGTCCTGTTTCATTTTTTTTGCAGATGGACATCCAGTTTTGCCGGCACCATTTGTTAAAAAGGCTGTCTTTTCCCCATTTGATGGACTTTGGGCCCTTGTCGAAGATCAGCTGACCATAGGTGGATGGATTTACATCTGAGTTCTCAGATCTGTTCCATTGGTCAATGTATCTGCCGTTGTGCCAGTACCAGGCTGTTTTGACTAGTGTAGCTGTATAGTAGGTTCTGAGGTCAAATAGTGTGAGTCCTCATACTTTATTCTTCTTCTTCAATACTGCCTTACTTATCTGGGGCCTCTTTCCTTTCCATATAAAGTTAATGATTAGTTTTTCCATCTTGTTAATGAATGTTGTTGGTATTTGGATCAGGATTGCATTGTATTTGTAAATTGCTTTGGGTAGAATTGACATTTTCACAATGTTGAGTCTACCTATCCATGAGCATGGTATGTTTTTCCATTTATGTAGATCCCTTTGGGTTTCTTGTGGTAATGTTTTGTAGTTTTCTTTGTCTAGGTCTTTTACATCCCTGGTTAAATTATTCCCGAATATTTTATTTTTGGGGGGGCTATTATAAATGGTATTGTTTTCCTGATATCCTTTTCATCATTCTCTTTATTGGTGTATAGGAATCCAACTGATTTTTGTATGTTTATCTTGTACCCTGCTACTCTGCTGAATCTATTAGTTTCAGTAGTTTTCTCGTGGAGTCTTTGGGTTTTCTATATGTAGTATCATATCATCCGCAAATAGGGACAGTTTAACTTGTTCATTCCCGATTTGGATGCCCGTTATTTCTTTTTCTTGTCTTATTGCTCTAGCCAGGACTTCCAGCACAATGTTAAATAGGAGTGGTGATAAAGGGCATCTTTGTCTTGTTTCTGTTCTCAAGGGGAATGTTTTCAGCCTCTCTCCATTAAGAATGATGTTGGTTTTGTATAGATGCCATTTATTTTGAGAAATTTCCCTTCTATACCTATTTTATTGAGAGGTTTTATCAGGAATGGGTGTTGGACTTTGTTGAATGCCTTTTCTGCATTGATTGAGATGCTCATGTGATTCTTTTATTTACGTGGTGGATTACATTGATTTTCTAATGTTGAACCATCCTTCCGTTCCTGGTATGAATCCTACTTGGTCATGGTGTATTTTTTTTTTTTTTATATGATGCTGAATTCTATGGGCTAGAATTTTGTTGAGAATTTTTGCATCTATAAGAATTCCAAGAATTTTAAGTTATATTTTCATCTCCAGATAGTACACATTTTTGTTAGTTGATCTACAGTTGGCAGCAATCACTTTTGCACATTCTGTCCTGCTGAGGCAATTTCTGCTCTGTTGGTTCCTCTGAACTTCCCTAGGTTACTTTGTTGTTGTTAGGTGCTGTCAAGTTGGTTCTGACTCACAGTGACCCTGTATACAACAGAACGAAACACTGCACCATCCTCACAATCGTTGTTATGCTTGAGCCCATTGTTGCAGCCACTGTGTCAATCCATCTCATTGAGGTCTTCCTCTTTTTCACTGACCCTCTACTTTCCTAAGCATGATGTCCTTCTCCAGGGATTGGTCCCTCCTGATAACATGTCCAAAGTATGTGAGATGAAGTTTCACCATCCTCACTTTTAAGGAGCATTCTGGCTGTACTTCTTCCAAGACAGATTTGTTCATTCTTCTGGCAGTCCATGGTATATTCAATATTCTTCACCAACACTATAATTCAAAGGCATCAATTCTTCTTCTGTCTTCTGTATTCATTGTCCAGCTTTCACAAGCATATGAAGCGATTGAAAACACCATGACTTGGTCAGGCACACCTTAGTTCTTAAAGTGACATCATGGCTTTTTAACAGTTTAAAGAGATCTTTTGTAGCAGATTTGCCCAATGCAAATTTCTTGACCGCTGCTTCCATAAGTGTTGATTGTGGAGCAAAGTAAAATGAAATCCTTGACAACTTCAGTATTTTCTCCATTTATCATGATGTTGCTTATTGGTCCAGTTGTGAGGATTTTTGTTTTCTTTATGTTCTTTAGGTTCCTTTAGCTTCTATGAAGTCAGCTCTTTCTCCTGAACAGTAAAAATGCCTCTTCTTCTGTAATTTGGACTTCCCTACCAAATTATCAGACTCCTTTTTCCATGACCCCTATTTAAAACTAGTTGGATTTATCGCTCTAGTTGAATTCCTGCTTTTGTGATGGCCAAAATGGAATAAAAGTTATAGTATTCCATTTCCCAGCCATAAACATGACCTCCAGCATCTTCTAATAATACAATCCCATGTCCCTGAAAGCCAGAATTTTTTACCAAAAAAAAAAAAAAAAAAAATTGTATTTTATTGAATCTAAGCTGTCATTGGTGGTAAAATGCATTATTTATCTACTGCTAAGAAAGAAAAATAATTTTCAATTAAACTGGGATACATCACTGATTATAAGATGCAGCCTAATCTCCGAGATGTTAGAATGTGAAAAACTGCCTGTTTTAGAATTAGAGAAATGTTTTATGTAAAAGCAAAACTTGCTGAAGAAGCACATAGCCTGAAGAAGCATAGGAATAAATATCTCCAGTGGTTTTAACGAGGGGCGAGCTCATTCTAGGGAGGGTTGAAGCATGGCTCTGGGTCTTTCTTTGTGATCCACTCCAGGGTCAGGATGACTGTAAAGGCCAAGGACCAGATGTTGATTCTTATTTAACTTTCAAGTCTACTTTGAACTCATTGTTTTTTGTTTTTTCCTAGAGCTCAGTATATATCCATTAAACATGTAAAAGAAATAAAGAGGGTTGAAAGATAAAAACAAATGACATAAGGAACAGCAATTAGCAAACACAAGCAAGGTTGTAGAGAGGAAGTATAGAACTCAGTTTGCTTTGCAGAACAAAAATGAGTTGTAGGCAGAGAAGAAAAGGAAAGTTTTAAAAGAAAGCTAACAAATAAGGAACCGAGTGATATTATAACTCAATATGTCCCATAAATCTGGATCCTTGTGTCTACATTCCTTATGAAGTACTTTTCATATCATGGCCCTACATTTTCATTCTATTCTCAAGGCCCATTGTGGGCCTGAGGTAACAGTATAGCAGGCAGGGTTGGTGGTAGTTTAGAAAGCAATCCTTTGGTGGCGGTATGACACCAGAGTGGGTAGGCAGTGACTTGCAGATGTTAGAAATACCAATACCAAACGGAGATGACTTGTAGCTATTTTTTTAAAAAACAATATTTAGTTTTTTCTATTATAAAAGCAATGATACCTATATAAAAAAACCAGTTGCCATTGAGTTAATTCCTATGCCATTCCCATGATCAGTTGCAGACCAGATTGTTGTGATCCATAGGATTTTGTTTTATTATTATTATTTTTTAATAATCTTTGTTGTAGTTGTTAAAAATATACGCAGTACAACATACACCAATTCAGCAGTTTCTACATGTACAGTTCAGTGACATTGACTACATTCTTTGAGTCGTGCAACCATTCTCACCTTCCTTTTCTGAGTTGTTCCTCCTCCCATCAACATAAACTCACTGTCCCCTACAGTTCTTATCTAATCTTTCAAGTTGCTGTGGTCAATTTGATCCCATATAGATAGATCTTAAAAGAGCATAATGCTCCAGGGAGACATTCTTTACTAGTTAAGCTAAACTATTATTTGGTTTTAAGAAGACTTCAGGGATATTTTTGATTTAAAGTTTAAAGATTATCTCAGGGCAATAGTTTCAGGGGTTCATCCAGCCTCCATGACTCCAGAAATTCTAGAGTCCATGAGAATTTTAAATTCTGTTCTGCATTTTCCCCCTTTCGATCAGGATTGTTCTATAGAATCTTTGATCAAAATGTTCAGTAATGGTAGGCGGGCACCATCCAGTTCTGTTCTCATAGCAAAGGAGGCAGCTGTTATGGAGGCAATTAGCCACATATTCCATCTCCTCCTCCTATTCCTGACTCTCCGTTTTTCTCTGTTGCTCCAGGCAAATAGAGACCAATTGTTGTGCCTTGGATGGCCACATGCAAGCTTTTAAGACCCCAGCTAGGAGGTAGAACAGAAGCACTAAACACGTTATTAGGCCAATTAACTGCGATATCACATGAAACCATGACCCTAAGCCACCAAACCAAGGAACCAAATCCCATGAGGTGTTTGGTTGTACATAAGCAGCCTCAGCAGCTACTCTTTTTTGTCATTGTTGTAAATATATCTATTACGCAACTTTTGCCAGTTCAGCTTTTTATAGGTATACAACTTATTGATAGCACTTACAACAATCAGCTGTGCAACCCTAGCCTTGTAGCTATTTTTTATGGTAATTTCTGTCCCCTGTATTTCATAGGTTGAAGTAATAAGTGTTAAAAAGAGAAGCTCAAAGAAAAATGAAATAGCCACGGGCACAACTGTGGCTTAAAACAGTTTTTGATCATTCTCTTCATCATTCAGCTTCCCCCTACTTTAACCCTTATTCATTCTTTGCTCTCACAGAATTGCTGGAATCCACAAATGTCAAACTGTTGCCACTGAAGCTGACTCTGGAGGTGGCAGCTTGGTTCATCTTGATTGTTTTCCTCTTGGAGATCCTTCTTATGTGGACATCCAGCTTTTTCCTCTTCTGGAAGAATGCGTGGAATGTCTTTGACTTTGTTGTTACTATATTGGTAAGAATAGATACCTGGATGATTAGTTTTGCTGGCTGAAGAATGTGCCTAGGTGAATCAAAATGATAAAAAAAAATTAAGATGATTAGGTTACAGGAAGAAAATTCAAAATTTAGCTAATTTCGTTCATTTGCTTTTTTCCCTAAAACTGTAAGGCAAATCATTGCAGTAATTGTTGGTGTTAGGGGCCCTGGTGGCGCAGTGGTTAAGTGTTAGGCTGCTAACCAAAAGGTCAGCAGTTCGAATCCACCAGCCACTCCTTGGAAATCCTATGCGGCAGTTCTATTCTGTCCTAAAGGGTCGCTATGAGTTGGAATCAACTTGATGGCAATGGGGTTTTGGGGAACGGCAAGGCAGAGTCTAACCATATCAACCCCGAACCTTAACAACTGCCAGCTACTGAATGTTTACTAAATGCCAGGCACTATTCTGTTCTACATGCATTATCTCATTTGAGTCCCACAACAACCCTACGAGATAAGCACTTGTTTAAATCTCCTTTTTACATCTGAGTTAGTTGAGGTACAGAGTTGAAGTAATTTAGTATAGAAAGGTTGAATAGGAAACAGTTCCCAGAGAATGCTATTCCAGGGATAATGCTTAGGGAACTATGGAAAGAATGAGATGAAGAAGGGGCAACTATCCTGGGTGCTTGTGGGTATATTGCTCATAATATGTGTGTTTCCCACAGTCCCTGATTCCTGAGATTGTGGTGCTGGTAGGGGTAACAGGCCAGTCGGTGTGGCTCCAGTTGCTCAGGATCTGCCGGGTGCTGAGGTCACTCAAACTCTTTGCACGATTCCGTCAAATTCGAGTCATTATTTTGGCCCTGGTCAGGGCCCTCAAGGTAATTTGACTGTTGCAGCTAAGCCAGGGAAATGTGGATAAACATAGGAGTTTAACATGAAACAGGAGTCTGGGTGGGTCAAAGAAGGCAATGAAGAGGCTCAATGAAATATTATTGGATGAGAAGGGCTAGGAATAAGCTGTAATGGTCTAGAGATGACTGGGTTCAAGACTGAAAATGAGGGTTTGGCTTGGGGCTTGCCAGAGTGGGCTTGACTGGGTGGGTATCAGCCTAGTCTGGCCCAGCTCTGACTGGAGACCATGGCCTCTAGACCATGACCTTCCTCTTGATGTTGCTGCTCATCTTCTTCTACATTTTTGCTGTGGCTGGTGTCTACTTCTTCGAAGGCTACACCCGTTCAACTCGCCAGGACCTGGAGTACCACATGTTCTTCTCGTAGGCAGGGCTCGGGGAAGCCTGGGTGAGGGGAGAGAATTTGGGAAAGGGACCAGGAAGCTAGTTTAAAATGTAGTTAATACAAAAAAGTATAGTCTAATGTAAGAAAGTGGAATAGGTAAACACAGTAAAGACAGGGAAAGAGACAACAAAGGAATAGTGAGTGGTGTTACCTCTGATTTTGTATAGGGCAGCTGGCAACCCTATAGTACAGGGTAGAACTGCCCCCATAGGGTTTCCAAGGAGCAGCTGGTGGATTTGAACTGCTGACATTTGGTTAGCAGACAAACTCTTAACAACTGAGCCACCAGGGCTCCATGTTTACCTAGGTTTTGAAAATTCAAACACCCTCATCAACCATATTTCAATAGCAGTATATTCCAGTGGTTAAGCCCTGGTTTCTATGCCTCAGTTACCTCATTTAAAAAATGAGGATAATAGTATTACAGAAGTGTGGAGATTAAATGAGGTAACACATTTATACATTTAGCACAGTACTTGACACATTGTAAGTGATCAATAAGTGTTACTCCTACTCTTAAACATGGTGTCTGGGTTTACTTACCCTAATCATGATAGGCTCTCTAGGTGTGGGGATTACACATGCACTTACCTGTAATCATTCAAAATTAAAATCTGGATAAGGTCACTGACTGCTAGTAGAAGTCAACTTGAATTTGGAGGAGATAATCTGCCCTGGTGGCACAATGGTTAAGTACTCAGCTGCTAACCACAAGGTTGCTGGTTCAAATCCACAGGAGAAAAGACCCAGTGACCTGCTCCCATAAAGATTACAGCCTAGGAAACCCTGTGGTGCTGTTCTACTCTGTCATATAGAGTCGCTATGAGTCAGAATCAACTGGACGGCACACAATAGCAACAACAGCAATCTTATTTATAAATTGGAATCTAAACTTTTCAGCACCTCTCAGGTCTTTCTTAGATTCCAACAGACAGTTTTATAAAAAGTTATGAGTGAGGGAAGTCCTAGGATTCATCCAGTTCAAGCCCTCATGTTTTCAATAAATTGTACGTGGGGAACTAAGAAGGGAAGAAGGACTATTTAGACACCTTCCTGAGAACTTTTGTGATATATTCTTATTTGGGATCACATAAGTTTATGTAACATATTCATCTGTTTACTTGCCTATCAATTCATATCAGCGAGCTAAATAAGGATGATGTTTGCTAAATTTGTAAGACCTGTTAGGTGATGCCCATAGAGCAGTATTGAATGAACTTATAAAAAATGATATCCAGTTGTTGATTCATTCATTTAAAAAAAAAATTCAGCCAACACCTGTTTACTGAGTATGCCCCAGGTACTAATGAAATAGTGAGAGGTATTCATATATTAGTCATGATAAAGGAAAACCTTATAAAATATCCTCAAACTGAAGAATGATAAGCTAAAATATTAAGTATGCTAGAAAAGGAGCCAAAGGTCAGAATAAATTACAGAGAAATGTTCTCATGTTGCTTTAAAAGTAAGAATGATATTGATTCTAAGAGGTTTAGATCTCTGCTTCTATATATAGATACACACTCCTCCATTTTCTTTAGGGACGTGCTTAATTCCCTAGTGACAGTGTTCATTCTCTTCACCTTGGATCATTGGTATGCATTGCTTCAAGATGTCTGGAAGGTACCTGAAGTCAGCCGCACCTTCAGTAGCATCTATGTCATCCTTTGGTTGTTACTTGGCTCCATTATTTTCCGAAACATCATAGTAGCCATGATGGGTAAGCATATAGGAAGTGAAACTTGATGGGGGGCGTAGTTAGGAAGAAATGACTAGGAAAGCTGGGATTGGTGGATGTGGATAGAGAGAACCTGGTGTAGCAGGAAGGCTTGGGGCCTGAAATGGACATTTCACTTGGTTTCCACCCATCCAAGCCCTCTCCCCAGATTTAGTCACCACCATCTCCCAACTCCTGGTGGCCCTTTGGGGCAGTTACTAACTTCCAGAATATCAGGAATGAGCTGAATGAGGAGATGACACATCTGGAGGTTCAGCACAAAGCCGGCATATTCAAGCGGCAGATTATCCAGAGGTCTGCTTCCCCATTTTCAAACTCAGCCTTAGTTCTCAAGGGTTTCCTGACCTCATTCCATATTTCTACTCCTTGGCCTCGACCCCGCTTTTCCCCTTGTGACAGAAGATTTGTCCCAGAGTTAGGAATTCCCCAAGTGTAGAATATTGCCTGATTCTTCATCCACTGTTGGGGCTCCTCCACTCTTTTTCACCCCCTTACTATAATTCTTTCTTCCCACTCAGTGTTCTCTTTTTTTTCATCTGAATTCTTTCTCTGTTTCTCTCTTACTACACTCCTGCTTGATATAGCTGTCTTCATTCTTTTGTGTTTTGTTTTGCAGGAGACAAAACCTGTCCCCTGAGGCAATGAAGTCAAGCCATAGTAAAATCGATACCAGGTTAGGAGTGTATATGTGATCTGGGATAGAAGCATATGGAGGAGAAGGTAGAAAACCGAAGACAAAGACTGACTTTGAGAGAGAATTCATTCATTCAATAACTGTTCATTATAGTGACATGTTCACATCCTAACGCCTAGAACCTGTAATGTGACCTTAATCTGTAATGTGACCTTATTTGGAAAAAAGGTCTTTGCAGGTATAATTAATTTAAGGATCTCAAGAGGAGCTCATCCTGGATTATCTGGGTTGGTCCTAAATCCAACAAGTGTCCATATAAGAGACAGAAGAGGAGCAAAGGAAATGAACAGACACTTCACTAAAGAAGACATTCAGGCGGCTAACAGACATATGAGGAAATGCTCATGATCACTAGCTATTAGAGAAATGCAAATCAAAACCACAATGAGATACCATCTCACCCAAGCATTACTGGCAGGAATCAAAAAACAGAAAATAAAAAATGTTGGAGAGGCTGCGGGGAGATTGGGAGTCTTATGCACTGCTGGTGGGAATGCAAAATGGTACAACCACTTTGGAAAATGATACGGTGCTTCCTTAAATAGCTAGAAATAGAAATACCATATGATCGAGCAATTCCACTCTGAGCAATATATCCTAGAGAAATAAGAGCCGTCACTCAAATAGGCATATGCACACCCATGTTCATTGCAGCATTATTCACAATGGCAAAAAGATGGAAACAACCTAGATGCCTATCAACAGATAAATGGATAAACAAACTATGGTACATACACACAATGGAATACTACCTAACGATAAAGAACAACGATGAATCTGTGAAGCATCTCACAACTTGGATGAATCTGAGGGCATTATGCTGAGTGAAATAAGTCAATCACAAAAGGACAAATATTGTATAAGACCATTACTATTAAAACTCTAGAAAAGATTTACACACAAAAAGAAACAATCTTTGATGGTTACGAGGGAGGGGAGGGGTGCAGAAGGAAAAACACTAAATAGACGCTAGATTAGTGGTAACTTTGGTGAAGGATAAGACAGTACACAATACTGGGGAAGCCAGCACAACCTGATGAAAGCAACATCATGGAAACAAACTCCATAGACACATCCAAACTCCCTGAGGGACCAAATGGCTGGGCTGAGGCCTCTGGGGACCATGGTTCCTGAGAACATCTAGCTCAACTGGCATAACAGAGTTTATAAAGGAAACATCCTACATTCTACTTTGGTGAGTGCCGTCTGGGGTCTTAAAAGCTAGCGAGCAGCCATCTAAGATGCATCAATTGGTCCCAACCCACCAAAAGTAAAGGAGAATGAAGAACACCAAAGACAAGGAAAGTATTAGCCCAAGAGACAGAAAGGGCCACATAAGCCAGAGACGCCATCAGCCCAAGACCAGAAGAACTAGATGGTGCCCAGCTACCACCAATGACCACCCTGACAGGGAACACAACAAAGAATCCTTGACAGAGCAGGAGAAAAGTAGGGTGCGGAACTCAAGTTCTAGTAAAAGGAACAGACTTAATGGTTTGACCCCGGAAAACATGGCCCCTGGACTCTCTGTTGGCCCAGAGCTGAAACCATTCCTGAGGCCAACTTTTCAAAGATTAGACTGGACTATGGGACATAAAGTGATACTCGTGAGGAGTGTGCTTCTTAGCTCAAGTAGGTACATGAGACTAAATGGGCAGCTCCTGTTTGGAGTCGAGATGAGAAGGCACAGATGGTCAGAAGCTGGTTGAATGGACATGGGAAATCCAGGGTGGGAAGGAGAAGTGTGCTGTCACGGTATAGGGAGAGCAACTAGGGCCACATAGCAATGTGTGTATAAATTTTTGTATGAGAGACTAACCTGAAATGTAAACTTTCACTTATAGCACAATTAAAAAAAAATTAAATACATTGGAAGTTCTCTCCTAACAAAAAAACAAAGCTTGTGAGTGGTCATCTAAGATACTCCACTAGTGTCACCCTGTCTGGAGCAAGGGAGAATGAAGAAAACCAAAGACACAAGGGAAAGGTTAGTCCAAAAGACTAGTGGACCACAACTACCACAGCCTCCACCAGACTGAGGCCAGCACAACTAGATGGTGCCCGGCTACCACCACCAACTTCTCTTACAAGGATCACGATAGAGGGTCCCAGACAGAGCTGGCGAAAAATGTAGAACAAAGTTCTAACTCAAAAAACAAACGAATGAACAAAAAAACCAGACTTACTGGTCTGGAGAGTATTGCCCCTGGACATCCTTTTAGCTCAGTAATGAAGTCACTCCTGAGGTTTGCCCTTCAGCCAAAGCCTAGACAGGCCCATAAAACAAAACAAGACTAAATGGGCACACAGGCCCAGGGGCAGGGACGAGAAGGCAGGAGGGGACAGGAAAGCTGGTGATGGGGAACCTAAGGTCGAGAAGGGGAGAGTGTTGACATATCATGGAGTTGGTAACCAATGTCACAAAACAATGTGTATTAATTGTTTAACGAGTAGCTAGTTTGCTCTGTAAACCTTCATCTAAAGTACAATAAAAGTAAAAAATAAATTTAAAAAAGGACAGAAGAGGAGAAGACACGGGAGAGGAGAAGGCAATGTGAAGGAGGCAGAAATTGGAGCAATGTAGCCACCCACCCACGTACCCACTGCCACCAAGTTGAGAGTAGAACTGCCCCATAGGGTTTCCAAGGCTGTAAATGTTTACGGAAGCTGACTGCCACATCTTTCTCCTGCAGAGATGCTAGTGGGTTTGAACCACTGACCTTTTAGTTAGCAGCTGAGTGCTTTAACCACTATGCCATCAGGGCTCCTTAATGTAGCCATAGGCTAAAGAATCTAAGGAGTACAGGGCAGCTACCAGAAGCTGAAGACATAAGGAACCTTCTCCCCTAGGGCCTCCAGAGGGAATGTGGCCCTGCTAACACTTTGATTTTGGACTTTTGGACTCCAGGACTGTGAGAGAATAAATTTCTGTGGTTTTAAGCCACCAGGTTTGTGCTAATTTGTTACAGTAGCCATAGACAACTTGTGCAAATAGCTTCTATGAAACAGATACTGTTTTAGACCCTGAGTTCAGTAGTGGACAAGATAGCAGAAGGAGAGATACATTCATTTTTCCACTCAACAAATAATTATTGAATACTTACTGGGTACTTGGCATATATCAAGTGAACAAAATAGACAATAATGCCTGCCCTCATGGAGCTTACATATTAGTAGGGGGAAGAGACAATGAAAAATGAACATATTTAATGAGTAAATTATTTAATATATTAAAATTGATTAGCATTATGAAAAACTAAAAAGTGGTACAGGGTGAGGGGGATTGGGTGTATAGGGCAGGGGTTGAAGGTAGATTGTAATTTTAAACAGTAGTCGGAGTGTGTTCATTGAAAAGGTTAACATTTGAGCAAAGACTTGAAGGAGGAGAGAGAACCAGCATGTGAATATCTATGGGAAGAGTGTTTTAGGCAGAGGGAAAAGCTAGTGCAAAGGTCCTGAGGCAGAGGCATGCCTAATGTGTTTGAGAAACAACAAGGAGGCCCTTGTGACAGGAGCAGAATGAGCAGTGGGAAGGAGATGACATGGTAGGAGATGAGATCCGAGAGATGATGGAGTCCCGATCCTTTATGGGCATGGGGGCCATGGTAGGGACTTGGGCTTTCACTCTGAGTGAAATGGTAAGCAGAGGAGTGACATGAAGTGACTTACATTTAAGAAGGATTACTCTGGTTACTGTGTTGATGAAGAACAAAGAAAGGAACCGAGAGACCTGTTAGGAGGCTATGCTGCTATCCAGGCAAGAAATGATGATGGCTCGGAAATGAGCGTGGTATTGAGACGGATAGGGTTAACTGTGCTGGCAGAATAAAAGAGCTGTTCAAAGACTACCACCTAGAAGTTGAGTAAACAGGAAGCACATCTTGTCAACATAAAATAAGGTTAGAACAACCCGAGAATTACTACTTCCGCCTTAGTGGTTTTTTAGTCCCTTTCCCCGTCTTACAGGCTCCGCATGCGCAGAAGAACAAAGTGTGACCGCTGTTTTGGCCACTGAAAGGGGCCAAGTAATAGAGGTCAGTGCACCTGCACCATATCCCATATCCCATAATAAGTGATGCCGAGAGCTGTCGAGGGGACTCCGTCTTGAATATTAGCAGGTTCCATCTTGGATTCCAGATGCCTGCACAACCTAATTAGTATGCACTACCATTCCAAGGAGTACCTGCCCCTTTGAAGAAACTCACTGAATATTCATTGATCTGTTGTCCCTACCGAACCCATATAAGCCCTAGCCTTGCTCTCCTGGCGAATCAGTCTTCTGCAGAAGCGTGAGCCCCTGACTGACTTCTTTTACTTGTCACAAGTAAAATAAACCTGTTAGAGCTGAACCCAAAAATTGTCTCCTCTGTGTATTCTTACAAGAGAAAGACAAAGGCCCATTGAGTCCAGAGAACCTCTGTGCTCTTGGTGGTAACGGTATTAATGAGGTAGTAAGAAGAGATGTATTTTGAAGGTAGAGTAAACAGAATTTCTTAATGGATTGGATGTGAAGTATGAGAGAAGAGAAGAGTTAAGGATGACTCCAAAGTTTTGGTTTGAGCAACCAGAAGGATGAATTAGTTGAGATGCGGAAGGGTGCAGGTGAAAGAGGTTTGGTGGACAAAGAGCTGGCTAACTGAAAGGCCAGCAGTTCAAACTGCCCAGCTTCTCTGTGGGAGGAAGATGTGGCAGTCTGCTTCTGTAAAGATTACAGCCTTGGAAACCCTGTGGGGCAGTTCTGCTCTGTCCTACAGGGTCACTATGAGTTGAAATTGACTTGATAGCAATGGGTTTTTGGGTTTATTAGACATTCAAGTGGTGATATGTGAGTAAAAGTTGTATGTACAAGTCTGGATTTGGGAGTGAAGTCTAGACTAGAGGTTTAAATTTGCCATTTAGTAGGCATTTAAAGTTAGGAGATGAGTTCACCCAGGGAGGGAGTGTAGATGGAGAAGATAAAGAGCTGAGCCCAAGGATACTACGGTATTAAGAGATGAAATTGAGGGGGGCAAGGGCTATAGTTGTGGTGTTATAGGCATAGGGCCATAGACTTGGGAGCTAAAACTTGGCAAAATACGGTGGGGTACAGAGACCTGAGCAGAACTGAGCACAGAGCCATGTGGTACGGAGCACTGAAGAGGTGTATCAGGAGGGGTGATTGAGGTTGGAAGTTCCTACGCTTAGATTTCGGGAGCAGTTTGACCTTTATTGCCTGAGGTCTCAGCTTCAGGGTATGGCCAGGATCACGACCAGGACCAGAATAAGGAATGAACTAGCTATACCTTGTAAATATATTTGAAGCAATAAAATTTCCTTTTTTACTTACAGAGAAGCTGATCAAAAAAAGAGCACTTTGGATTCCAAAAATTCAGGAGATGAGACTAAACAATATGCTGCTAAAGAGAATTCAGTAACATCGTCGATAGCAAAAGAGCCCTTGTCAAAAGCAAAAAAGTCCTCCTCTTCCTCCTCCACACCCTCCTACTATTCCTCTGCTTCTGAATCCAGAGGTCCTGAAGCTATTGGTGAGAGGAAGATTTCTTCCATTTGAGTTCAGCCTCCGCTTCTCCCCTGTGAGTCGTCCTAATCGTCCTAATCGTAACAGGAGCTATCCCACTGTATCTACTTCCCAATTCTCTCTTTTGCCAGTCTGATTTCCTGGTCTGAATTTCTTTCCTTGAGCTGCTTCGTTTCCCCTATACTTCTGCTTTACTCTGGGTAAGTATAGCTGAGGCCCTCTTTGCTCATTGTCAAAAGTGGTCTCTTGGTAATGTACCGTTTTCCTTCCCTGCTTCCTATTTCCTCTTTCATCCCTCCCCCTCCCCCCCGAGTAGGACTTACCAGCCTTTAACCAACTTCTACAAGTCAAGACATGCTTCTAAGAAGCATTCTTGCCCTACAGGGCAGTTGGACTGGGAGACTCTCGTGCACCAGAATCTGCCTGGCCTAATGGAAATGGATCAGGAGGAACGCGTTGTTTGGCCCAGAGATTCACTCTTCCGATATTTTGAGTTGCTGGAAAAGCTTCAGTATAACCTAGAGGAGCGTAAGCGGTTGCAAGAGTTTGCAGGTATGGATTTAGGACAGTGATGGGGACCAGGAGTTTAGTACATAGGTGTAGCATACACAACTGGGCAGAAGGAAGGAGGATGTCCACTATTTTGGCATCTCAGCCTCTCAATTTCCACTTCAGACCTAAAAAAGGCAAACCCTTGGTTTGGTATGTCACATTCTGGGCACATTGCCGAATTTCCTCTGACCTAGAGAAAATGTAGCAACTCTGCTTCTCCAGCAGGAGACGCCCAAATCCTATGAGAGCTTGTTTCCCAAGAGCCAAGTGTCCAATTCCACTTGTTGGGAATTAGGACAAGGTGAGCTCTTGCTGGGTTTGGGCAGCCCACCCCTTCTGTACGTATTTCCTGTCTTTGAAGGTGGCATTTCAGACCTGAACATAGGGCCTCAGGCTCAGGTTAGACCGCTGTGGGGATTAGACAGTAAGCAGAAAGCCCACAAGTACTGACTGCCTTCACCCCCCAAAAGAGCTTTATGAATTACAGACTTTTATCCTCTTCTGGTGTCAGCCTAGGCAGAGAGAAATGGTGTGATTTAAATAGTAGAGTTGACCTAAGCTGAAATTTTGCCTCTCAAAATTATATTTCCTAAAATTTTTACTTTACCACTTGGAGATTAATTTGGGTTAATGAATATTCCCTCTAAAAACACAAAAACTGGAAGGGTTAGGGGCAGTTTTTTACAGTTTCATATGGATTAGTGTTACCTGAGCTTTCTTCCTCCTAAGTAGTTGAAATCAACCCAATGTGAAAATGAGAATTAAATTAAGGGGAGGAATGTGTGTGTGGGGTGCGTGTGGGGTGTGTACATGTGGGGTGTGTGTGTGGTGGGCACTGGAGGGTAATAAGAGGAATTAATAATATTGGAACATGGGATTTGGGGCAGAATGTTAAAGACAGTCTTTGTTGTTGGGTGCCATCGAATCAGTTACAACTTGTAGTTGAGTAGAACTGCTCCATAGGGTTTCCTAGGCTGTAAACCTTCAAAGGAGCAGACCTTGGAGCAGGTGATGGGTTCAAATCGCTGACCTTTCCATTAGCCGCTGAGCACTTAACTGTCATATCATGAGGGCTCCTTAAGGCTAGGCTTTGCCTACTTCAATATGTTGCCTATGGTTCATCCAGCCCTGCCTTCCTGGTTGTTCTCAGGGGAGCCTAGAGTGCAGGGTGAAAGGAAGGAGAAGGTAGCAAGCTGGCTTCTTTAATCCTCGTTAACTTGATTATCTATACCGAAGCATACACAGACTCACATGGCTTAATTTAAAGTAAAAATTTGTGTGGGTACCTGGAACCAGGAAAAACAATCTTTGCCAAACATTTGTGTATTCTGAATATTCTTAGCCCTCCAGTCTCACAGTCTGTTTCTTTACAGTGCAGGCCCTGATGAACTTTGAAGACAAGTAAAGCCGACAGAGGATGGCTTCAATATCTTTGGGCCCAGCAAAAAATAATGAAGAGAATAGTAGGAAAAGGAGAATTCAAAGTATAAGCATCTAATAAATACTGCTGATAGTTGCTCAGTTGTCTGTCTCTGAGACATAATGGATACTGAAAGGCATAAGGTCAGGTGAAAAATTAGTTCAGATGCCAGGAGAGCCTGTGGTCCTTGGCTTTCTATCCTTTCTACAGCTTCTGAGTCTGACTTTTCTCAGCTTTGCCACCCTAACCCTCACCCTTCCTGCAACCTCTGCTTCCTGACAGAGTCCTAATTTCACCGTCTCTCTCCCCACACACGGAGCCTCTACAGTCCTTGGGGTGGGTAAAGGCCTCTCTGTGGGGGTAAGGAGAGCTTACAAACCTAAAATAATTGAAGACTATTGTTTTTATCACCTACTCTACTAACATTTTCTCTCTTGTACACCATTAACTTTAATCAGTACATCAGTTTTACCTCTTTCTGGGCCAAAGGAGAGCCTCTTTGTTCCATTTCCTTGCTATTGTTCCGGGCAGTGATTCTGCTCTTTTGGAGTGTTCAAATCAGTAAGTGTTCTGTAGATGTTTAGTGTTCGAAGGGATTTCCGAGTTAGTCTGTCTCCTGTCAAAGCAGGAACTCCTTTTAGAACATCACTAAAGGCAATTATCCAGCTGATGCTTAATGTTTCTGGTTACTGGGAATGAATTTATTCTCTAGAAGGGATCCCATTGCATTGTTGAGGACTCAAGTCTTTAGAAATGTTTATTATTTAAAATTATTTTATTGATTGCTTAATATATATGAGGATATATATGAAATATATATGTATTTATCTCATATATGTATATATGGTATGTATGTATATTCCATAAAATAAACATACAAGAAAGATATAATCCCATTTTAGAGGTCAGAAAATTGAGGCTTGGAGAAGTTATGTAACTTGCCCAAAGGCACACACTAAGTAAGAGGCAGAGCTAAGATTCTGACCCAGGTTAAAAATTCTGAGTTGAGTTGAGAAAAATTTAATTTAAACCACTTAAACAGTAAACATACTTACTGGCTCTTGTGACTGGGCAGTTCAGAGGTAGTGTGGCTTCAGGGTTGATTGGATATAAAAATTCACTATCATCAAGCTTTTGTTTCTCTGTAATCCTCTTGTCTATGCTCTCTTCTGTGTGTGCTTTACCCTTAGGCTGTCATTGCTCAGGTAGCCAGATCGTTTCCTGCAGCTCCCAGGCCTATAGACTTCTTTATTCACATCCAGGGGAAGGGAGACCATGACTCCTTTCTCAGTCATTGAACAAAACTCCTGAGCTTTGGGTCAGAATAGCAGTTATCCTTGGAATATGGATAGTGACCGGGAAGGAACATGGGGGGCCTTCTAGCGTGCTGGTAATATTCTATATCTTGATCTGCTTGATGGTTACACAGATATATACAGATGTAAAAATTCAACAGGCTGTGCACTTAAAATTTGAGCATTAACTGTATGTAAATTAAACCACACATATACAAAGTCCGAAGCATCACTGTGATTGGACCAAGCTAGGTCATCTGCCCACTCCTGAACCAATCAAAGAGGTAAGGTGGATGTCTTGGACCTGGAGGTAGGGTCGGTCATACTCAGCTTCAAGGACTGCTAAGCAGTAGGGAAGGGATAGAATGGATGATGAGGGAACAACTATAAAGTCCTCTGTAGCAGTCATTACCAAAGATTATGTTTAGAAAAAGCCAAGACAGGAAAAATAAAAATGAATTGAATGTCCAAAATGTCTCCATAGAGATAGAAAGTAGATTAGTAGGGAGGGAGAAATTAGGAATAGATAGGTAGGAATCTCTGCCCATCCTGACCAGTTTCTCTTAAGATCACCAGATAATAAATTAGAACTTCTATGAAGAGCAAAACCACCTGTTGCCATTGAGCCCATTCTGACTCATAGTGACCCTATAGGATAGAGTAGAATTGCCCCATAGGGTTTCCAAAGAGCAGCTGGAGGATTCAAACTGCTGAACTTCTGGTTAGCAGCCGTAGCTCTTAACCACTGTGCCACCAGGGCTCCTCCATGAAGACAGTGATGGTATTTATTCCCATTTTTTTCAAGTCATTCTTCCAGCAGCCCAGAGCCATGCGTTAAAACCTAAACCTGTCGCTCTCGAGTCGATTCAGACCCGTAACGACCCTATAGGACAGAGTAGAACTACCCCATAGGGTTTCCAAGGAGCAGCTGGTGGATTTGAACTGCTGACCTTTTGATTAGCAGCCAAACACTTAACCACTGCGCCACCAGGGCTCCAAGGCATGTGATAGTAGCTGCTACATAAATAAATACATTTTCTGACTAAATGCAAATATTCTAAGATCTATAGATGAAGTCCCCACTGACAATTCATCCATTACCTCTTCTAGCTTACTTTTTATCCTTGCCCCTACTCTGAGTGTATCTTTCACCGGAGCCCTGCTGGTGCAGTGGTTAAGAGCTCTGGTGAGCTACAGTTGTTAACCAAAAGGTCTGTAATTTGAATCCACCAGCTGCTGTTTGGAAACCCTGTGGGACTGTTCTACTCTGTCCTATAGGGTCTCTGTGAGTTGGAATCGACTCAAGGGCAACGGTTTTTTCAGCTTTGTACCTTTCACTAGGATTCTTAAGTCGAGGAAAGTATTCAAGTTTTATGCCAGGTAACCCTTGAGAGTTCCTGAGGAGTGTTTTGGAAGTTAGAATTTAGATGTTTTGTGATATAACCAAATTAAAAATTTTTTTCATGTATAAGTTGTCTGAAGATTTTATTTCTGAATATAGTTTTCCTTTTGGTCTCCAATTATTACTTAGATCTTTAAATACCGTGAAACCAGTTGCTATTGAGTTGATTTTGATTCATGATGACCCCATGTGTTTCTGAGTAGAACTGTGCTCCATAGGATTTTCAATGACTGATTTTTTTGGAAATAGATTGCCAGGCCTTTCTTCCGAGGTGTCTCTGGATGAACTCAAACCCCCAACCTTTGGGTTAGCAGCGGAATGTGTTAACTGTTTGCACCACCCAGATATTCCATACTAGAACTTAATGTGTTCTCACTTCGAAGCAGAAAAATTAAACATTAGTTTTATTATAGCATAAAGTATACAAATAATAATGCAAGAAGAAAAGAGAAATTTTGTAACTGTATAGCTTCTGTCTACTGTATTACCCTAATAACTTCTTCTATGTTCAACATGGTATTATTGGTTATAAATCAATATCAATTTTGCTTTAACATAATTTGTCCGTATATTGTCACCGCATTCTTAAATTTAATTAAAATATTTTAATTTTTAATATTAAAATAATTAATTATACTTCCAAAGGTATGAGAATCCCTAGGTCTCATTTCACTTCATTTCTTTCTTTATATATATATTTTATTGTACTTTAGATGAAGTTTTACAGAGAAAACTAGCTTCTCATTAAACAGTTAGTACACATATTGTTTTGTGACATTGGTTGCCAGCCCCACGGCATGTCAACACTCTCCCCTTATCAAGCTTGGGCTCCCTATTACCAGCTTTCCTGTCTCCTCCTGCCTTCTCGTCCTTGCCCCTGGGCCGACATGCCCATTTATTTTCGTTTTGTTTTATGGGTCTGTCTAATCTTTGGCTGAAGGGTGAACTTCAAGAATGACTTCATTACTGAGCTAAAAGGATGTCCGGGGGCCATACTCTCTGTCAGACCAGTAAGTCTGGTTTTTTTTTTGTTTTGTTTTTTGAGTTAGAACTTTGTTCTACATTTTTCACCAGCTCTGTCTGGGACCCTCTATTCTAATCCCTGTCAGAGAAGTCGGTGGTGGTAGCTGGGCACCATCTAGTTGTGCTGGTCTCAATTTGGTGGATGCTGTGGTAGTTGTGGTCCACTAGTCCTTTGGACTAATCTTTCCCTTGTGTCTTTGGTTTTCTTCATTTTTCCCTTGCTCCAGATGGGGTGAGACCAGTGGAGTATCTTAAATGGCTGCTCACAAGCTTTTAAGACCCTAGACACTACTCACCAAAGTAGAATGTAGAACATTTTCTTTATAAACTCTGTTATGCCAATTGAGCTAGAAGTTCCCAGGGACCATGGTCCCCAGAGCCCTCAGCCCAGCAATTTGGTCCCTCAGGGAGTTTGGATATGTCTAGGAAGCTTCCATGACCTTGCCTTGGACAAGTTTCATTCCACCTCATTTCTTGAGACCTTGCACTAATTGGCCAGACCAAAATGTCCAAAAAGGAATTCCCTTCTTTCAACAAAATTTTAATATTCCTCAGTCAGCACATAATCTGAATCCTTAGCAGGTGCTTAGCCAACTGCTTACTATAGCATAATGTAGACTGCCAAGAAATTTCCCATCTTGGGTTTAAGGAGTTCTCATTGTTCCCCTCTTTGCTTGGCTCAGCTAGTTCCATATTTGTTCTGAAGTTCTTTCACTCAAGATGCTACTTCTTGGTAACAATTTCTGTATTAATTAGGACTTTTTTTTTAGTTTCAAATAAAAGAATTTTGAGCTAGTCTAATAATAACTAACATTTACAAAACCAAACCCGTTGCCGTTGCGTCAATTCTGATTCATAGCGACCCTGTGGGACAGAGTAGAACTGGCCCATAGGGTTTCCAAGGGGCAGCTGGTGGATTTAAACTGCTGACCCTTTGTGTAGCAGTCGAGTTCTTAACAACGGCACCACCAGGGCTCCAGCTAACATTTAGTGAATGTTTATTCTGTCCCAATGCCTGGCACATGATAAGTGCTTAATATCTGTTGCATGAATGCCAGACACTGTGCTAAGTACTTTAAATGAATTCTCTAACTTAATCCTCACAACAGCTCTATACTAGTTGTGATGGTTAAGGTTGCATGTCAACTTGGCTAGGCCATGATTCTCAGTAGTTTGGCCATTATGATGGAGTTTGGCAGTTGTGTAATGATGTAATCATCTTCATGATGAGATCTGATGAGATCTGATATAATGTAGTCACTTCCACAGTAAGATCTGCTATGAGTAATCAATCAGTTGCAAGGAATTTTCCTTGGGGGTGTGGCCTGCATCCAATATATGTGGACTTTCTGGCAAAGCTTGCTGGCTTTTGCTTTGCTCTGGATCCTGCATTCAGCTCATCAACATCTGACCTCTCGTTCTTGGGACTTGAGCCAGCAGCCTCCCGTCTGACCTATGGATCTTGGGTTAGTCAGCTCCTGCAGCTGCGGGAGTCAGGAGAAGCCTCCAGCCTAATACATGACTCATGGACTTGGGACTTTCCCACCTCTACAACTTGGTGAGCCATTTCCTTGAGATAAATCTCTCTCTCTATATATATTATTTATTTATATATACACTTCACTGGTTTTGCTTCTCTAGAGAACCCACCCTAAGACACTAGTGTTTTCTCCTTTTCTACAGAAAAAGCCACTGTGACACAGAGATGGTTAGAAACTGCCCTAGGACACACAGCTGATAAATGTTGGAGTAAGGATTTGAACCTAGGCCATCACATTTTTTTGCTATCCTATAAGCAAAAAAGGAGAACTTACTATAAGAGGGTTGTCACAGAACCAAGGGTAGTGTCATGGATTGAATTGTGTCCCACCAAAATATATGTCAGCTTGGCTGGGTCATGATTCCCAGTATTGTATGATTGTCCACCATTTTGTCATCTGATGTAATTTCCCTATGTATTATAAATTCTATCTCTATGATGTTGATGAGATGGGGTAATCGCCAGTTATGTAAACTCAATCTACAAGATTAATCTACAGATTAAGCCAATCTCTTTTGAGATATAAAACAGAGAAGCGAGCAGAGAGATGGGGAACCTTATACCACCAAGAAAGAAGCACCTGGAGCTTAGCACATCCTTTGGACCTGAGGTCCTTGTGCAGAGAATCTCCTAGTCCAGGAGAAGATTGATGACAAGGACCTTCCTCCAGAGCTAACACAGAGAAAGCCTTCCTCTGGAGCTGACGTCCTGAATTTGGACTTCTAGACTACTAGGCTGTGAGAGAATAAACTTCTGTTTGTTGAAACTGTCCACTTGTGGTATTTCCGTTATAGCAGCACTAGATGACTAAGACAGGTAGAAATATAGGATTCTGTATTTCAGGATTCTGGATTGCAGGTTGGGCTGGAAACAGGAACTAGAAAGCTGTTGGGAACTGAGGCC
This sequence comes from Dugong dugon, assembly GCA_030035585.1. Classification (NCBI taxonomy): domain Eukaryota; kingdom Metazoa; phylum Chordata; class Mammalia; order Sirenia; family Dugongidae; genus Dugong; species Dugong dugon. Next base: position 12,097,466 of record CM057472.1, on the reverse strand, counting down.
ATAGTCTCTCTCTGATTCTCTGCTTTTCAGATTAGATGTGGTGCCTTTTGATGGGCAAAGGGAAAATATTGGCAAAATGATGCAATAGGTCATATAACTGGTCCTAACCTTGGAAAATCCCAGCACTATCCCCAGCTTCCTAAGTGGCCTGGGCCAGCTCATTCCATTTCTTTGGGCCTCTGTTTCCTCTCATTCTCGTCTATAAAAAGAGAAATTTTTACCACAGAATTATTCAGGTCCCTTCCATTTGTAAAATTCAGTGATCCTAAGTGAATCTTCTAGGGCAGAAGCGCGTTAATAATGGAGGTGAGTGTGTGTTTAGGGGAGAGGATGGGAGAGGGTTCCAAGGCAAAACGGACAGAAAATGGTTTGGATGGGGCCTCAGTGTTAAGTTACTATTTAGAGCTGGTGTCAGGTAAAGGCCTTTTGGAATATATAAATGAAGGACAGAAAAGACTTCTAACTCTGACCAGACCAGATTGTTTTGAATGTAACCTCTCTGATCTATGATTAGCTCCGATGGGCGGAGAGGGGGCTGGGGAGAGGAGTAGACTCCGTGTACGGTGATTTCATCTGGTTTAACTTTTTTCTCTGCTCAGAATTTTCTATAGCTTTCATCTAGGCCACAGGAGAGAGCCAGATGGTAAACCCAAGCATTTGAATGGCCTGCTGAGCAAGTCACACCTCTCTCTGAGTCTGTTTCCTCAACCATAACATGAGAGGTTTGGCCTATGTGATCTCCAGGGTCCTACCCATTTTGTGGTTCTGGGTGCTGAATTGGAAGCAGATCTCCTCTTCCTGAGTGCTCCATCCTTGGACAAGACCTCTGTCTTCATTGCTCTTCTCTGTTTATACCTGGCTGCTCACTTCCTTTCTCCTGGAGCCCCTTTCTTCCTCAGTTCCCTGAAATCCTACCATCCAGCTTCTATAGTTTCTTAATTCCTTTGTACCTTCTTTGTTTTCTTTCTTATATTTTTCTCCAGACCCCCAAATTATACCCCTGATGTGCAGTGCTCCAGCTCCATGTGCACATACACCTATCTGCATCTGTGACTCCTAATTCAGGCTCTCTTCTTGGGTTCCTCCAAGTGCCCCCTGGGATCCCCGATCATTGATCCCTCTCTCAGAAGCACATCTTTCTCTAGAGTGAAAGGATCAGGTATTCAGTAGCTCAGGTGACAAAGCTGCTGTCGGGTTACAGATATTGTTTCGTGAAAGACCACACTGCTGTGTCAGTGGAGCCCCAGGCTGCCTGCAGTGCCCTGCCCTCACCTGGCTGTCCCACACCAGGTGAGAATAACCAGAACTCACCTCTAGGCTAGTGCGCACCTAGGAACATGGCTCTGAGCCTCTGGCCTCTACCACTGTTGCTGCTGTCCTGTGCAGGTGAGAGGAGCAGTGAGTGGCGTTGGGGATGAAGAGGATGGTTGCTGGAAAGAGACTTAAGACTGCAGAGGTTAATGGGTTAGATTAAAAAAAGGGGAGGGGGCAAGGAAAAGGGCCAGAGACTGGTACTAAGGGAGAAAAGGAGGTTAAGAAAGCAGGCCAAGACTTACTGTAAGCTCATGCTTACAGTAAGGAACCCAGCTCACCATGCCCTTCACCTCATCTTTAGATCCAGGCAGGGGATTGGGTGGTCAGGGCCAGGGCTCTAGGCGCTTCCCTTTGAGTGATCTCTGGTTTCTCTCCTTACAGTGATGCTGGCCCCTATGGGGTCTCGGTCCCTGGACCCTGGTCTCTCCCTCCTGAAGTCATTGCTCTCTGCTCTGGATCGGGCTCCCCAGGCCTCCCTCAGCCGCTCACAGTTTTCTGCATTCCTGGCCAACATTTCTACTTCCTCTGAGCTTGGGAGAATGGGGGAGGGGCCAGTGGGAGAGCCCCCACCTCTGCAGCCCCCTGCCCTCCGGCTCCATGATTTCCTAGTGACACTGAGAGGCAGCCAGGACTGGGAGCCAATGCTAGGGCTCCTGGGGGATATACTGGCATTGCTGGGACAGGAGCAGACTCCTCGGGACTTCCTGGGGCACCAGGCAGGTGTGCTAGGTGGACTTGCAGAAGTGCTCCTGGGAGCCTTAGTTCCTGGAGGCCCCCCTGCCCCTACCCGGCCCCCATGCACCCGTGATGGGCCCTCCGACTGCGTCCTGGCTGCCGACTGGTTGCCTTCTCTGCTGCTGTTGTTAGAGGGTACACGTTGGCAGACCCTGGTGCAGGTGCGGCCCACTGTGGTCCTGACCAATGCCACAGACCTCAATGGGAAGGAGCCAGCCCCTCACTTTTTGCAGGGCCTGCTGGGTTTACTCACCCCGACAGAGAAGCTGGGCTCTGAGGAGGCTCTTTGGGGAGGTCTGCTACGCACAGTGGGGGCCCCCCTCTACACTGCCTTCCAGGAGGGACTGCTCCGTGTTACTCGCTCTCTGCAGGACGAGGTGTTTTCCATTCTGGGACAACCAGAACCTGATGCCAACGGGCAGTGCCAGGGAGGTGAGCGCTGCCAGGGCTGGGGCAGGGCAAGAAGGGGTGGGGTCGGCATAGTCATCTTCCTTACCCCTTCCCCGCTAGGTAACCTTCAGCAGCTGCTCCTGTGGTGAGTAACAGGGGACCGGTGTTGAAGGATTGGCCCCGGGAAATCTGGAAGTGGGGAGCCAAAGGTGTCAGCCTTCCAGGCTGAAGAGAAAACTGTTGAAAGGAGTGGGTTTAGTGGTTGCGGAGTGTGGCCATCTTGGTTGGTGTCCCAGCTCCACCTCTTCCTAGACATATGACCTCGGACAGGTCATATATTCTTTCTATACCTCAGTTTCCCCGTTGTTGTAAGGATTAAATGAGTTGAGACTTTGTGGGAACCACTTAGAACAGTGCCTGGCACATTGTGTTTAGTAAATGTTAGCTAATAAAAATGGAAGCCACGAGTCAGAATCCTCTTGATGGCAACTGTTTTAATAAACACGGAGTATGGAAAAAACAGACAAGAGTGAATTCCTTGACCCCTTACTATTTCAGTACAACAGTGCCAGAGCACAGGTGGACATATTCAGTTGCTGGGCAGATTTCCTGATATGAGACCAACCGAAGGTTGTGTTTAAGCTGTCTAAAGGCATATGAAAAAAGGAGAAAGAAAGGGGCCAGGTGGACAGAAGGGACTTCAACTGGGCTGCTCTTAGGAGATTTTGTGTCTTGGCAGGACAGAGCTCTCTCCCCTCTCCCCCATCCCGGCTTTTAAACTAGTAACACCTATACTCCCAAGGATCTCACTTCTGGAAAAGCTTGCCACACCCCCTGCAGGGGTCTGGGCCAGGGTTAGAACCTTCAGCTGAGGAAACGTGAACTGACCAGATCCCACCAGCTCCTCTCTCTGCACCCAGGGGCGTCCGGCACAACCTCTCTTGGGATGTCCAGGCGCTGGGCTTTCTGTCTGGATCGCCACCCCCGCCCCCTGCTCTCCTCTACTGCATGAGCGCGGGTGTGCCTCTGCCCAGGGCTTCCCAGCCTGCAGCCCGCATCAGCCCTCGCCAACGGCGAGCCATCTCTGTGGAGGCCCTCTGCGAGAACCACTCAGACCTAGCGCCACCCTACAGCATTTCCAACTTCTCCATCCACTTGCTCTGCCAGCACGCCAAGCCTGCCACCCCACAGCCCCCTCCCAGCACCACTGCCATCTGCCAGACAGCTGTGTGGTATGCCGTCTCATGGGCTCCAGGTGCCCAGGGCTGGCTGCAGGCGTGCCACGACCAGTCTCCCGATCAGTTCCTTGAGGCAATCTGTAGCAACCTCTCCTTTTCAGACCTGTCTGGCCCAAACCGCCGCCTGGTAAAGCGGCTTTGTGCCAGCCTACTCCCACCCCCCACAAGCTGCCCTGAAGGTCTGCCCCCTGTTCCCCTCACCCCAGACATCTTCTGGGGTTGCTTCTTAGAAAACGAGACTCTGTGGGCCGAGCGGCTGTGTGCGGAGGCAAGTCTGCAGGCTGTGCCCCCCAGCAACCAGATTTGGGTTCAGCATGTGTGCCAGGGCCCCACTCCAGATATCACTGACTTCCCACCCTGCCACACTGGACCCTGTGGGGAGCGCTGCCCAGATGGGGGCAGCTTCCTGGTGATGGTCTGTGCCAATGACACTCTGTACGAGGCCCTGGTGCCCTTCTGGCCTTGGCTAGCAGGCCAGTGCAGAGTAAGTCGTGGAGGCAATGACACTTGCTTCCTAGACGGGCTTCTGGGCCCCCTTTTGCCCTCTCTGCCAGCACTGGGACCATCCCCACTCTGCATGGCTCCTGGCCCCTTCCTGCTTGGCATGCTATCCCAGTTGCCACGCTGTCAGTCCTCTGTGCCAGCCCTTGCCCACACCACACGCCTGCACTATCTGCTGCGCCTGCTGACCTTCCTCCTGGGTCCAGGGGCCGGAGGGGCTGAGGCCCAGGGGATGCTGGGCCAGGCCTTGCTGCTCTCCAGTCTCCCGGACAACTGCTCCTTCTGGGACACCTTCCGGCCAGAGGGCCGGCACAGCATGCTGCGGACAGTCGGGGAGTACCTGGAGCAGGAGGAGCAGACCCCACCAGGCTTCGACCCTCCTGTCAGCGCCGGCTCTGGACCGAGCAAGACAGAGCTGCTGGCCTGCTTCAGCGTGAGTGATCTACCAAGGTGGAATCTCCTGGAACTGAGGGAGGGCTCCCAGGGGAATTCCTCTAATGCTGACGGGCAGTAGTATGCACAGTGGTGTCAGCGCACAGCTCTGGGGTCAGACAGGCTTGGGTTCACATCTTAGATCTGTGACCAACCTTGGGCAAGTTATTTAACCTCGCTGAGCAGTACTGTTATCTATAAACTGGGAATAATAATGGTACCACGCTCGTAGGGTGGTTGTAGGATTACATGAGACAATGCATGCTATGGGCTTAGCACAGTGCCTGGTACATAAACATGCAATAAAAGTTATATCCTTATTATTCTCTGATTCTTTGACTCTCCCTTTTTCTGCTCCAGGAAAGAAGTGATCAGATTAGAGGGCTCTAATTCTATCCCTAGAGAGTGAGAACTGGAAGCTGGCAGAGTATAGGAGGATAAGGCAGGAATGAGAAAAATTCAGGGGTACTACAAATCAGAAGACTTGGGTTCTAGGTGCAACTCTGCTGCAGATTAGGTGGGCTTAGGCAAATAATTTAATTTAGCTTTTCTGAGCTTCAGTTTCTTCTCTGTAGAGTGAAGGGCTAGAGCATGTAAATACCATAATTCATTCACTAAACGCTTGTTGTGTGCAAGGCGCTTTGCTAGGTTCTGTAGGATATATAAAGGTTCCTTACTTCATGTTAGGGCCCTGGGACCAGTGAAATGGGATTGGATGGGCTCATAGTAATTTGCTTCCCGTCTACAAGTATTTATTGAGCCATCTATGGAGCTGGCATGGGAGAGGATACAGAAGTTAGAAACATGGTCCCTGCCCTAAAGGAACTTAATATCTGAGGAGTCATGCCTACTAGCTTCAGATGAAGAACAAGCATCCCAGCAAGTGGAGTTGCAGTGCCTGGGGAAGCTGCAGAAGGGACAGAGGAGACAACTCTCTTGGCATCTTGTCTGTTTCCCTACCAGCCCGTGTTGTGGGATCTGCTCCGAAGGGATAAGAGTGTTTGGGCCCTGCAGATTCTAGTGCAGGTAAGAGGTGGAGGAGCGCATGGGTGGGCTGGGTGATAGCCATGGCCAGAGGTCCCTGCCCAATGTGGCCATACCCACCATGCCCTCCCAACTCCCAGGAGTACCTGCACATGCCCCCCGAAAACCTCCAGCAGCTGGTGCTCTCAGCAGAGAGGGAGGCCGCTCAGAGCTTCCTGACACTCATGCACCGTTCCTGGGCCCAGCTACAGGTGGGCATAGACTGAGAGGGGAATGAGGGTGCAGGGGGGGCATCCAGGGATCAAGAGTGTCTGAACCTGGTGTGCCGAGGGGTTGCCTCAGTGGAAGGAGTTGCTCGAGAGAGGTGATGGCCAGGATACCGCGCATTTCCAGAGTCAGCACCCATTCCCGTGCCAACGCAGGTACGACCATCAGAGGAGCAGGCTGTGGGTCGCCTGACAGCCCTGCTGCTTCAGCGGCACCCACGCCTCACTTCCCAGCTCTTCATCGACTTGTCTCCACTCATCCCCTTCTTGGCTGTCTCAGACCTGATGCGCTTCCCACCATCCCTGTTGGCCAATGACACCGTGTAAGGTCCTCGCAACACCCTGCCGGCTCCTATCAGGATCAGGACCACCCCACCCACCTAGAGAGCCCCTTGCAGAACTCTTCTCTACTAAAATCAGAGAGAATCTCCTTCCCATCCATGACAGAGGGGCGGCAAAGGGCCAGGGGACAGCAGTTTGGAGCAGGGCCAAATGTTAAGACACATTACTCTCCCTAGCCTGGCTGCTATCCGGAACTACAGCCCAGGAATGAGGCCTGAACAGAAGGAGGCTTTGGCAAAGCGACTGCTGGCTCCCGAGCTGTTTGGGGAAGTGCCTGCCTGGTCCCAGGAGCTGCTGTGGGCAGTGCTGCCCCTGCTCCCCCATCTCCCCTTGGAGAACTTTCTGCAGCTCAGCCCTCACCAGGTATGCAAATCATCCTCTTTGCTTGACTGGCCGGTCTTCCGCTAGGTGGGACAGGAGTCAGCAGCACATCTCCTAGTGAGCCCTTCTCAACAAATGTCCCACAGTGACCCCAGCATAAGCTGACCTTCCCCGTCTCAGATCCAGGCCCTGGAGGATAGCTGGCCAGGTGCAGGTCTTGGGCCAGGGCAAGCCCGACACGTGCTACGCAGCCTGGTGAACCAGAGTGTCCAGGATGGGGAGGAGCAGGTGCGCAGGTGAGTGGTTGTGGTATCGGTGATCAAGACCAGAGTGGGCGAGGTAGAGAGAGGCAGGTACAGCTGTCATGGTGGGCTGGGGTTCTAGGAAGGAAGGACCAAGAGAGTAGGCAATGGCCCCAGGCAGTAGAGGGCTCCAGAAGAGAAAGCTGTATGATGCCCATGGTTTCTAGTTCAGTGGTCAGAGTGTCTGCTCCATGTCCCCACATGATCCCTGCCCTAGTACCAGCCTCAGTGACCACACAAAGGCCAGCTTCATGCCCTCCTCAGGCTGGGGTCCCTCGCCTGTTTCCTGAGCCCGGAGGAGCTGCAGAGCCTGGTACCCCTGAATGACCCGATGGGGCCAGTAGAACGGGGGCTGCTGGAATGTGCAGCTAACGGGACCCTCAGCCCACAAGGACGGGTGAGCCCCTGGCATAGGCCTACAAGACTCCAGGCTTCCCCTGGGTCTGTGTGGATGACTTACCCAGTGTTCTCAACCAAGCCTGAGCACGGTGGTGCCAGTCCCCTATCCCACTTTTACCACCTCCATCCTTATTTCATGGACATTCTGATCTGTTGCTGTCTCTCCCTGGATCTACCCCATGACATATGGTACTCCAAACATACCCTCTGCCATCTAGAACCTCATCTACTCTGGTCCCATCCCTGATCTCAAGTCCTAGCCCAGGCCCTGGGAATTCTAGATGTGGGGTTAGAGAGGAGGTTCAAGGTTCATCCATCTTTTCTTTCCAGTCCCAGACCTTCCTTGGTTGCAGGTGGCGTATGAACTCCTGGCGGTGTTGCGCTCAGCTGGAGGAACTGTGCTGAGCCCCCGGGAGCTGCGGGTCTGGGCCCCTCTCTTTCCTCAGCTGGGCCTCCGATTCCTGCAGGAGCTGTCAGAGCCCCAGCTCAGAGCCATGCTTCCTGCCCTGCAGGGAACCAGTGTCACACCTGCCCAGGTGGGCCTGTCCCACTCCCTGGCATCCACCCTCCAACCCCTGGAACCCCAATCAAGAGACTCACATTCAGGGATACCATCAGCCCCCCTGAGGCCTCCTTTGCCTGGGTGAGCACTGGAGGTGAACCCTATCCCTAGGAGGAGCCCCTCTTGCCCCTTCCTCAGATCGAAAGGGCCCTGAGTCAGCCTGCTTACTGGGGGAGAACTGCCACTGGGGGATTTTGGGGAGGGGCCCACTAGGAGACACGCTACTGACTCCCGTCCCACCTAGCAGAAGCTGGGCCAGTCAAGTAAAGAGGATGATTTCTTACCTGCTGAGGGCTGGCACTTTTGGAGGGCAGACACAGGGATCCTCTTGGGACCTGGGCACTGGGGCCTGAGAGCTGTTGTTGCTGTTCCACCCCACCTCAGGCTGTCCTGCTGCTTGGACGGCTCCTCCCAAGGCATGATGTGAGTAGCAGCAGCTTTTCAACAACCCCTCGGAGTTCTCTGTTCCCCTTTTCCCTGGCTCCACATCTGTCCCTTCCTCCCTCTCAGCGGCCCTCACACCTGCTGCCTTGTGGTCTTCTCCATCACACAGCCCCTCTTCTTCACGCTTCTTTCTTCCTCCCCAGCTGTCCCTGGAGGAACTCTGCTCTCTGCACCCTCTGCTGCCAGGCCTCAGCCCCCAGACACTCCAGGCCATCCCGAGGCGAGTTTTGGTTGTGGCCTGTCCCTGCCTGGCCCCTGGACTGTCCCGTCTTTCAGCCTGCCAGACCGCAGCACTGCTGCAGAGCTTTCGGGTATGAGCGGCAGGGAGGATGAGACAGATGGGGATGTGAGCTCTGGCGGGAGGAGAACATCTTCCCTGTGGCTAGGAAGGCCTTCCCATATCTCCCTACTCCCTTAAACACACACAGACGACGATTCTTATGCAGGTGAAAGATGGCATTAAAAATACGGGTACAGCAGGTGGCGGTGCAGCTGTGTGCATCCCTGGTCGGGTATGTGTGAAGTCTCCCGACTGAGCTCCACTGCATGCACTGGGACAGTTTCCTATGGCTGATGCTACCTTGCACACACTCCCTGCAGTGGCCCCGAGAGTGTCGGTTAGCTCTGCACCCACCCAGACGTTAGCAGCTCCCTCCAGTTCCACATGCAGGGCCGCATGTCCTAGCATGTCTGCTCCAGAAGGGCCTGATAAATCTTCCAGGTCAGCCACCCCACTCTGAGATGAAAAGACCCGGCTTGGAGAGGCTGAGGGACTTTAGTTCATCAGTTGCCTACACAGCGGCAACATTTGACCAAACAGTCTTCACTGTGAGGCTGTCAGGCGTGTGTTTCTACAGTGGCAAATGCCACTCCACCCCTGTCCCTGCTTTGGTCCCTTCCTGGCTCCGTGGCTCCTCTGAGGGCTGAGTCCAGACCCCCTTACCTATCACTACACTGCTACGCCCGTCACCACCAACAGCCCAGCCCTACCACCTGGCCAGATTGCCTGCTTCCCCTGCTCCCGTTAAAGCTGCTACAGCTGGACTTCTTGGCTCTTCTGGCTGACCGAAGGCACTCCCGGGAGCTGCTCTGGTCCGAGCAGCAGGTAATTGTCCCTACTGGCCCCAGGATTCTTCTCTCTCAGTCTGTCCCACCTCCTTTTCCCTTAGCCCTACCTGGGGCTTATTTCTAGAATCCCTTATACCATGACTTGCTTTGCTCTTCCTTTCTCCCTCTTCCCTATTCCTCCAGTTCTCTCTCTCTCTCTCTGAGACAGGAGTGGGCATCAGGAGAGTGGGAGGCTGGTGGGGCCCACAGCGTGGAGAGGCAGGACTGGGTCCAAGGCATCTTAGGTTTAGGGAGAATATCTCTCCTGGGAAGCGGCTCCTCTTTCTTTCTCTTGTAGGCACAGTTTCTCTGGAAGAAGATGCAAGTACCCAGCAACCTGACCCTTAAGAATCTGCAGTGAGTAACTTGTGTTGAGCAGTGAGTTTAATTCAGCTAATACTTTCTGAGCACTTACCATGTGTCAGGGACCATGTGATATGCGATGGTGGCTACAGGGATGAATAAAACATGGAGTTCCCACCTTGTGGATGTTCTCCTGGCTCCTCCCGCTTGCCCTCTGCTCATCCGCTATGCCACGCCCACCCTGAATAGACCTAGGAAGCCAGAAGACCCAGGTTCAGGTCCCAGCCCTGTCACCTACTCATAATCTTGGGCAAGCCATTTAAGCTCTCTAAGCTTCAGTTTTCTCTTCTGCAGAATGAGAATTAAAAGGGTACCTACCTCATAGGTAGGCATTGTGAAGATTAAATGAGGTAGGTCATGTAAGGTACTTAAGACATGCCTGGCCTGGTGTAAGCTCCCAATAGATGTTTGCTGTTATTAGTTTCATTCAAGGTGACTTCAGAGCCTCTGGCCAAGCAGGAATAAGCAGGCATTACCTTACTCACACCCGCAGTTACAGAACTATTGGCTTCGGAATCTGAAGACATGGCTCCAGTGTCAGTTTACCGCCACTTCTGTTGGGAACATCACTAGACCCCTGTAAATCTTTATTTTCTTATCTGCAAAACGGCACTGATGTTGTGGGGAGCCAAATAAGAATATCTATGCAAAAGCATTTGCCCAGACTGTAAATTAGCATCGGTAAACCTCTGTACTTGTTTTGAGAGTGCTGATATCAGGGAACAGACAAGCTGCGGCCCATGTTGAATGAATCTCCACCTACCCATACACCCACAGGGCTCTAGGCACCCTGGCAGGGGGCATGTCCTGTGAGTTTCTACAGCAGATCAGCTCAATGGAAGACTTCATTCAAGTGATGCACTTGATCTATCAGCTGCCCACCGGTGTGCGAGGGAGCTTGGTGAGAGGACCTACTTGGGCATTGATGGGAGCAGGGAGTCAGGGACTGTGGCCCCTGTGCTCATCCCCTTTGCTCAGCTCTGCCCTGACCCTGCTTCTTCACCCTGCCCCACAGAGACTCTGTATCTGGGACGAGCTACAGCGGAGGATGACAATGCCAGAGCCAGAGCTGGCAACGCTGGGGCCAGAGCTGAGCGAGCTGGACACCAAGTTACTCCTGGACTTACCGTAAGTGCCAGGGTTGGAGGTCCTCGATCCTCAGAAAGCCCAACTTCGGTAGAAGTTCTCCCCTTCAGAAATGCCATACAGGTGGTGGTTTTCTGTCTGGTGGTTCCTTGACATCATTTACAACCAAAAGCAGAGGATTTGTGCAAAAGTTGCTGTACGTATTGACTGGCTCCCAGAACACTGTCCCCAGCACGGGACAGCTGAGAGTGACAACACTGTGATGAGGCTGCCAAATAATCTTAAGGTAACCTCGGCCACATTAATAGAGATACGGTATCTGAAATGAGGGAGGCAATGGTCAGATTCTGCCCCAGAGAATTGTATTCTGCTTAGGACACTTGCTCTCAGTGTGTTCAGAGGAGCAGAGAAAGAGAAAGTGCACGAAAAATGTGATTAAGTGCCTTCAAATTCCTGAGGGGCTATCCAGTAAGAGATAGACTGGGATGTTTCTGAATGGTCCCACTGCACATGACTAGGACCAATGGCTGAAAATCAGATTTTTGCACAATATAAGGAAAATTGAGGTAGTGAGTTCCCCATCATTGGAGCTACTATTCATCTTACGCTTGATGGCCCCATGGCAAGGATATTGTAGAGCAGATTCAAGTGTGGGGTGGCGGGGGCGGAGAGAGAACTAGATGAACCCAAGTCTCCTCCCAGCCCAGAGATTCTAGGAGTTTATGAGTATCTCACTCATATGCTTCTTTTCCCATCTTAGCCCCACCCAAATCCCATCACCATTTGCACTGTAAGTCAGTGTAGCAAAAGGCTGGTGTCACAGTCTACCTGGGGATGTGGGGATGTTCAAAGTAGTTCACCCCGACCCCTCCATAGATTTTGGTTCTTGTGCTAATTGGCCCAATTCCAGAACTGACAACCCTAGATACATTATAGTTTACAGGATGTCATTTTCTGTTTCTGGATGAAAGGGCTTTTTTTTTTTTAATGCCATTTAACTCTGTTTAAGTATGTTGATTCTCTGATATAATTTAGAACCTCGAGGGCCATGATGAGGTGGAAGATCCTGGACCACAAGTCAGACGACCTGAGTGTCTCATTTGTGAAAAAGGGATAATAAAAATATCCTATTTTACCCACAGCTTTTGTCATAAGGATCAAATGAGACAAGAGTATCTTAAAACTTTGTAAATGGTATAGCGCTGTACAGAGGAGATGGGACCTCCTCACAGTAAAGGAAAGGTGGCACCATGGAAAGGACAGGAATTGGGAGTAAGACCCCACCATTTGATCTCTGTGAACCTCGGTATTTTAATCTACAAAATGAGGGGAAAAAGTTAATGACACTTAATATTTGGGCCTTTGAGTCAGTCAGATCACATAGGATCGTTTGTTATTCCTCTTCTGGAAGACTAGAAATATCTCACTCCCTTTGTTCTCTCCCTTCAAGCACAGTGATTGGAATTGGATCTGGGACTGTTTAAGATCAGTGCCTGTCCAAGGCCACAGGGTCTGGACTGGTGTTATATCCTGCCTAGGGAGTATAAGGCTCTGTGCCCCTTCTTGACTTGGCTCAGTTCCCCAAGTGCCCCAGTTGCCTGATTGCTATAGGATCCGCCTGATGGACAGATTGTCCAATGAATCCATCATGTTGGTGGTGGAGCTGGTACGAGGAGCTCCAGAGCAGCTGCTGGCATTGATCCCACCTCACAGAGCAGCCCTGGCGGAGAGGGCACTACAAAACCTGGTAAGAGTCCAGCCTACCAGACTCAGATCTGCTGCCCTTGGCAATTCTTACCTCTCAGATGATGCCCTGTGACTATCTTCTAGGCCCAAGCCTCCTCCTTGCTGCCACATGGGTTCCCATGTCCAAGGCCCTAACCCTCAGACCTGCCTCTGGGTTCTATTCCTCAAGAGCCTGTTTCATGCTCCTTGTCCTCATCTCTTGGATTCCACAAAATCCCTTGGGTTTTTCCTTCTAGTCTTTCTGCCTGCTCCTGTCTGGGCTGATGGCTTAAGAAAGTAAACAGTGGCATTGAGCATCATAGGGCCCTGTGCTGAGAGCTGGAAGAAAGGGAAGGTCAAGGGACTTAGTGCCTTGATCAAAGACTCTGGTACTCTGAGTCAGAGGTGGCATTGTCCTTATGCTCTTTCCTAGGCTCCAAAAGAGGCCCCAGTCTCAAGGGAAGTGCTGGAGGCATTGGGCCCCTTGGTTGGATTCCTGGGGATAGAGAGCACACGACGGATCCCCCTACAGACCCTGCTCTCCTATCTCAGTCAGCTGCAGGACTACTGCCTGGGAGAACCATTTGCTACAGAGCTGGGATGGCTGCTGTTGCAGGAGCCTCTTCTTGGGTATGGACCTTTAGGAGCTTCAGATTCTAACCCAACCTGCCCCTAAGCCCAGCCCCTCAACTGCCATCACCAGTGGCAGCCCCTTCCATATGCTTGATGTCCCCCTTGGAGGCCTGAGTCTCCAATCCTACCGTGCCCTCTTTTCCCCTTCCTTTTCTTCACAGTTTCCTTAGTTCCCCAGTCCCTGATCTTCTTCCTATCCCCCAGGAAGCCAGAGTTGTGGAGCCAGGATGAAGTAGAACAAGCTGGACGCCTACTATTCACTCTGTCTACTGAGGCTATTTCCTTGATCCCCAGGGTAAGGTGAAGGAACAAGTGAGGGAATAAGACCATAGACGGGGCTGGTGAGCTGGTCTGGGGACCTAAGGCCAAGGAGGTTGGAGGCAAAGAATGTAAAGGCTGGAGCTGGGGGAGACTGCTAAACAGATACAGGATTTTGGAATTACAGCTGCAGCAGCTGACCCTGGTCCTGCCCAGGTCTCCCATCCTGCCTCTACCATCTTGTGTAGGAGATCTTGAGCCCAGAGACCCTGGAGCGGCTTCTAGAGAGGCAGCAGAGCTGGGAGCAGAGCAAAGCTGGACAGCTGTGTGGTAGGCCACAGCTGGTTCCCAAGAAAGCAGCCCTGGTATCTGGGGTTGTGCATCCTGCTGCCGAGGATCTCCCAGGTGAAACTGCCCAACAACTCATACCTCTAGCAAGGTGTACAGGAAAGAGTATCAAACAACACATTTGGAAATCTGGGCGCTAGATGTGCTGTGCCTTTTAAGCAGATTTGCAAACCTTTGCTCTCTGGACTTTGGTTTTCCTGCCTATAAAGCAAAGGGGTTAGGAGGATGTTCTGTAGTTCTGGGAGTTTATAGCCTGTAAATTTACTGGCCCAGGACTCCCGTTTTCCTGCTCTCTTATCCCTGTCAGCAGGTAACTCAGCACTAGGCTTGGCTAAGTGTGGAGCTCTCTGCTGGGGAGATCCTAAGATGTAGAAAGGAACTAGGGACCTGGGTTCTAATCTCTACTCTGCTATTAAATCCCTGGGAAACCTCCTCTAGGCCTCAGCCTTCCCATCTATAAAAGGAGGAGCTTGTCCTCTTTAGTCCCTTCTTGTTCTACTATCCTTTGAGCCCAATAAATATCACATTATAGTAATCCCTCTACCAACATTGCCCACACTGCCCCATCCTCCAAAGACTGGAGGGGGATTCGATATGCATTCTATTTACAGGAGTCATTCTATATCTGGGCATATTTTAGCACTACACTGACCCTCTGACTCTCCCTTCCCCTTCAGAACCTGTGCCAGATTGTGCAGATATACGGGGGACATTCCCAGCAGCCTGGTCTGCAGACCAGATTTCACAAATGGAGCTCTCCGACTTTGAGGACTGCCTGGCACTCTTTGCAGGAGACCCAGGGCTTGGGCCTGAGGAACTGCGGGCAGCCATGGGCAAGGCAAAGCAGGTTAGGATGGAGAACCCTACTGGGGTGGAGGCGGAAACACATGGAGAAGCCAGTTAGGTGTGGTGTGGGACACAAGGGAATGGAGGGTTGGTGGGGGGTACTAGGAGATAGAAGGAGTTAGACTGTGTAACAAGTGGGAAGTCAGAGGGGGTGAATGCTGAGGAAAGGGAGCCAGTACAGTGGGGAGAGAGACTCGAGCAGTGGTTAGCAAATGTTAGTGTGTATCAGAGTCATCTGGGAAGCAGGTTTTAGAAATGCTGATGCTAGGTCCCATGCTAGACTGACTGAATAAGAATCTCTGGGGATGAGCCCTGGGCATCTACATTGGGGCTGGCACCCCTGGTGAGTCTGATGCACATAAAATCTAGAACTCACAGACTCATGAACTAGAGTTTGCTGTTCTTTTCTACTGAGACTCCAAGGTCTTTTAATAACACTTTTAACAACCCCCTCATTTCACAGTGGAGCAAACTAAAGACCCAAGTGATTTGCCTAGAGTTACACAGCAAAGGTCAGAGGCAAGACTAAAACCCAGCATTCTGACTCCTAGTCCAGTGCTTTTTCCATTCACATTGTTCCTCTCTTTCTCCTAGTTGTGGGGTCCCCCTCAAGGATTCCGTCCTGAGCAGATCCTGCAGCTGGGTCGGCTCTTAATAGGACTAGGAGAGCGGGAGCTACAGGAGCTGCTCCTGGTGGACTGGGGAGTGCTGAGCACCCTGGGCCAGATAGATGGCTGGAGCTCTGTCCAGGTGACCTTACCTCCTCCCTACCCTTCCCCCACAACATCCATCCCATAGATCCAGGCCTTGAGGTCATCTAAAGCCCAAGGAATTTCTCCTGTGACCCTGCCTAGCCATTCTTTCTATCTTAATACCCTATACTAGTAACCTTAGGGACTTATTCACGCTGAAGCCCTGGACACATAAGACTCCCTCCTGCCTCTTCCCTGATGGCCCCTCTTTTCCTTCCTTCTTTTTTTGGATCTTCAACCGTCCCCGTGGCTGCTGGATCTTCAGGTCTTAATAATAAGAGAATATAATCCAGTTGTGTCCACCATTTCTCTGATCTCTTCTTCCATTAATTCTCTGATTTCTCTTCTTGTCCTGTGTATTCCCCCCCACCCCCCAGCTCCGGATTGTGGTCTCCAGCTTCCTGCGGCAGAGTGGCCGGCACGTGAGCCACCTGGACTTCATTCACTTGACAGCACTGGGTTACACGCTCTGTGGACTGCGGCCAGAGGAGCTACAGCACATCAGCAGTTGGGAGTTTAGGTCACCTGTGCAGGGGGGTGTGAGTGGTGGTGCTGAAGGTGGCGATGGGCTCTCCCAGAGAGGGAAGGGTTGTGGAGTAAGGGGACTCATTTGAAGGCTGGTTTATATCTATTGTCTATTGTCCTGTCACTGAAGCTGAATTCTTCCCTTCCTCCTCACTCTTCTACAGCCAAGCAGCCCTCTTCCTGGGCAAGCTGCCTCTCCAGTGCTCTGAGGAGCAGCTAGAGGTTCTGGCCCAGCTCCTTGTGCTGCCTGGTGGCTTTGGTCCCGTCAGCAACTGGGGGCCTGAGATCTTCACTGAAGTTGGCACAATAGCAGGTGGAAAGGCTGTCACACCGCTGGTGCTAGCTGTCCGGGACTGGTCTCCGTACCAGGGGGTGGGTTGGATGGAGACTGCTCTGCAGTTAAGGTGAGGGCCTGAGAAGGGGGTTAGGTGAGAAGTTGCAGATGTGTTAGGAAGGCCTATGAGTAGGGTGCTTTGGGAAGGAGGCCTATAGGTTTGAAGAGAGAGAAGGCCAGTCTAAGACAAGATATGGATGTCCATCCCATTTGCTTCAACAGCTGGGATCCCAGACCTTGCTCTTTCAGCACTGCTGCGGGGACAGATCCAGGGCCTTACCCCACTCGCCATTTCTGTCATCCCTGCTCCTAAATTTGCAGTAAGTATGATGAACTGGGGCCTGGGGTGACCACAGGAAAGCCAGGGCCAGGTGGAGGCTACAGTGGATGTATTGATTCCTGCCCCCACCCCCAGGTGGTGTTCAGCCCCACCCAGCTGTCTAGTCTCACCAGTGTTCAGGCTGTGGCTGTCACTCCTGAGCAAATGGCCTTTCTGAGTCCTGAGCAGCGACAAGCAGTTGCATGGGCCCAGCATGAGGGGAAGGAAAGCCCAGAACAGCAGGGTGAGTTCTCAACTGCACAGTTTGATCCTCCAACTTCTGAACCACAATATGATGCCTAGCTTGGTGCTGTCTGGCTCTTAGAACTTATCCAGGGAGATCCCTGGAGTGAAAGGGTCTACAGGCAGAGAGCTAGTTTTTTGGTGGCAATGGCTCCTGCGGATCGGAGTTGTGATATTCCTCCCTTTCCTTGTCTCATTATAGGTCGAAGCACAGCCTGGGGCCTCCAGGACTGGTTGCAACTCTCCTGGGCCCTGGCATTGACCATATGCTTCCTTGGCCAACTGCCCTGAGGCTCTCTGTACAGTTAAGGAGGGAGACTGTTGGGAGAGAAACCTTAAGTCATAATGAATAAAGTGCAAATGGAAGTGCCTCTTAACTATTCTCAGGAGATTGATGAGGAATATGGGTAATATGCTAATGTTTCCCACCTACCTGAGACTCAGTGTTCCTGGCATTCCATATCTGGAGTCTCTTTCCATCACAAGTAACCCCACTGTCTCTTTTCCTTTCCTGGAGGCTGCTCTCTCCTCACCCCATCATCAGAAATAACACAGACAGCTGGAGCATAGCAAGGATTCTTTACTAGGATAGGGGCAAGTCCAGGACAAATAGAATGGGCCACGATTACAATGGGCAGGAGTCCTGGGGATCTTGATTCATTTGTTAGGGACGGGGAGTTAATGCTTGCTGTGGATGAGAGGTGGAGGGATGCGAATATCCTGACCTCTCTCCAGACGCCGCTCACAGTCGATCAAATAGTTCACTCCATCAATGACCAGTTGCACCAGCTCCACCTGAAGGACGCTAACCCTTGATCTCTGATTCCCACAACCTGAGTTTCTTTCTCTAGCACTGATCTGCCCACTCTGGGAACTCATTTCTAATTGCCTCCCCACTCAACCTGAATTTCATTTCAGATTCTATTACATTCCTGAAGCTCACTCTCTCAACCCCCACAGACCTCCCCTTCCCTTGCCTCTAATCCCTAAGGATCTCACCTCTGACTTGCCCAGTCGATCCAAGTTAGAGATGTCAAAGACGCTGCCTGTGGCAACTGTGTCCACTCCTCCAGTGCCACGCTTTTGGAGTCTTAGGTTCTCCAGGATCTTTGGGAAGCGGTTATCCTAGAGGTGAGATGGAGATGGGGATTAAGGTCAACAGAGGCAGAGACTGGCCCTACCTGAAAGAGTCCTAGACCTGCATGGAGCTCTTTCCCCTGACCCTTTAGCTTCAATGCATCTAGCCCCTCCCTTTCCAAAGTGCTCATCCCCTCACCATCCTTACCCGCCCACCTTTCTCGCTCACACCCCCTCCAACCCCACAACTCCTTTACTTTGCTTAGCAAGGGCAGTTTGATGTGCACTCCTGCCCGAAGTCCAGTGCCCAGGTTAGATGGACAGGTCAAGACGTATCCCAAACGCTCATTCCACATGAACTCCCAGCCACGCTCCTGGATCAGCCGCTCCACCTGAGTCCACAAAGGCTCTGTTAGTGAAAAACCAGGGATATGTAGACCCTCCCTTAGCTAGACCACAGGAACTCTTTCCACATGTAGAACCAGAAACTTCAGGTGTGAGAGAGTGATGCTGCTTTTTTTTTGGTGGCAGAAGTGGTTTGTTATTGTTATCATGCATACAAGGTAATTTTGATGTCACAGGTCTATTGTGGAAATTTTTCTTGTCTGGAGGGAAAAGGAGGAACTTGAGGGAGTGATGTATTAAGGATGATCTAGGGAAACAGTGGAGGTGGTGAACTGAACTGAGAAAGGATCGATTATTCAAAGAGTTCTGCATGCTAATGAGCCTCAAGCTTGGAAGGGTCCTTTCAGATAGGAAATAAGAGTGTGGGCCTTGCAACAGGAAGAGGAAGGAGAGCCGGTCTGTTAGCTGTGGAAAGAGTACACATGAGAAATCAGAGAAAAAGGTGAAAAAGAGCAGAAAAGCCAAAGACTTACAGCTGTGTGTGAAGTATGTTTTGGTTTCGCTTAAACCTCCTAATCATGAAAATGACTATTAGAGCTGAAGAGACAGAGGATTCTCCAGTGACTGACCATGAAGACCACTATCCAACATGAGTAAAGGAGTCCCTGTTCACAGCTGAGAAAGAACCATGGCATAAGGGACCTCTTACATGCTGAACATGGGGAAACCCTTCCATCTAGAATACTCATAACAGCAGCTCACGTTTATTGAGTACTTACTACGGGCCACGTGCTCTGCTAAGTACTTCATATGCATTATCTCATCCCCATAACAACCTAAAAAGTAGGATATCTTATTACCTCAATTTTACAGATGAGGAAACGGATGGCTATAGTTTAAAAAGTACTTCTCTCCCATTTATATTCAGAATATTATCTATTACTTGCCAAAAAACAGCAGAAACTTCCCAGTTAGAATCTAAAAGGAAGAGAAGCTCTCTCTCTTTGCAAGTCCAAAATAGAACTGTATATGTGAGAACAGACAAAAGAGTTGGGTTTGTGGGGGATTCTAGAATTGAATCTAGAATCCATATATGATTGAAAATCCCTTATCTAGAGCCACACATTCTGAAACTTAAGCCATTCCATACTCCACGTACCCTAGTCTCCCTCCCACTCTCAACTTAAAGCTTTGACATGATACCTTAGCAAGAATAATGGATTCCATAGTCAAGGCCTACCTTGGCTCATAACTGAGGTGGTTACATTAGAAATATGAATACACTAATCTCTCAACCTCTTTATCAATCCAGGCTCAAATGTTTTCCTCGTCTGCACACCCCAACATCCCACACCACACACCATTGACACTGACCCACCATCTCAAATCAGTTATTCCTACTTTGTATTATTTGGCAACTGTTTACTCTATTTACTTCCTTAGGTTCCTAATATTCTTTCCCTCTTCCTATTCTTAGGGTGATCAGGCCTATTCTTATGGTGATCATATGTCCTGGTTTGCCCAGGACAGTCCTGGTTTATATCTACTGTCCTGGAGTAATTAATAGTGTCCCCTTCCACTCTCAAAAGTGCCCAGGGTTGGTTGATAAATTATATGATCATTCTACCTATGCTAGTCTTTGGTTTTCCTTATGTCCTCCCACCCAGATCCCTTGTACAATCTTCTCCAACCTCTTTGAGTCCTCGGCAGAATCTTTCAAACACTCTCTTCATGTTGCCCCCCTTCTCCATGGAGATGACCCGTGTATGGTCTTCCTCGTTCACCCAGATCAAGAAGCTCTTCTCATTGTTGTGCCTGAGGGCAGGGGGGAGGGAGGGACAGGGGTCAAGAGGCAGGGCAAGAATTGGGGGAGGTAGAGAAAAAAAGCATTTATGGGGGGGTAGGGGGCAAAAGAAGTAAGGAGCAGCCTCATACCAGATTCCACGAGCATCTGGCCAGTCTCTAGCCATTCCCGCTGCAGTCAACAGTGGGGACACAGGCTTGTCAAACAGAAAGTGGTCCTGGGGAGGGCAAAGGGTCCTAGGTTAAGAGCCCTCACAGTACCCGTGGGCCTCTCAGAACCCATCTAGCTCATCTGGTGCTGCCTCCCCTGGCTCTTCTTTCCATCTGTTCCCCCCACCCAGGTCCCTCTTAAGAACCCTCACATCAATGAGCTGCTGCTGCTCAGCCTCTGTCATCTCACTGAGCCGATAGTAACGTCCAGTCAGGTCACCCTTCAGGCCACTCAGTGCATCCACCACGACACGTTCCACCTCTCGTCGCTCTGCCCGAGTGCAGGCTGGAGGCAGACTGAGTCCTCGGATACTTCGGCCAGTTCTCACTCTTGAGGACAATACATACCTCTCATCAAAGTAGCCGGAACGAATCTGAAGGGTAAAGGACATTCATACAAGTCACAGAAACACAGTGAGTGGGTGGAACCTGAGGCCCTTGAGGAAAGAGAGGTGCTAGGGATTACAGGACTCCTCACTGTTTGTGCTGAGTGTGCGCGAAGAGGGGAAGAGGGTCCCATTCGGCAAGCCTTCCCAGTGAAGGGGACATTGTGGACCCTCCTCCAAATTGCCCACCTTGGGGGATGGCCATCCTCATGCATCCTCTCCTCCCCATATCTGCTGCTCCTTAAGATACTATTCTTTCCCCACACCAAGATTAAAATCTCAGCAGTATAATGACCACAAGTCAGGAAATAATCAAGGTAAAGTGTTTGCAGCAGCAAAGAGTGTTGCACACAAAGACAGTGTAAATTAAAAGGGGGATATTGGCCCACCTTGCTGGCATCCAGGTCAGTGGTGTGCTTCATTGTCCGGGGGTCGTATCCATTGTGTCGCTCTTGGATCACGGGATCAAACAGCTCAGCAAATACCTGAGGGGAAGTTAAAGGGGAAAGGATGCTTGAGGAGAGGGAATCCCTCCCCAGGCTTCAGTTTTGGATTGACTTCACTGGGTCAGAAAACTTGAGTATGGATGGTCGAGAATCTTGGGGGAAAGTGAGGGGCCTTTGTAGGGGGAAGGAGCTGGGATCACCGGGAAGATGAGTTGGGTCACCAGGGAGGCTCTGGGGGCCCCCTACCTCATAGGTCTCCTCATCTCCAGCCACCATGCCCACAGTCTTGATGAAGGGGTGGCCAGGGTTGTCCACGCCAGTCTGGATACACTGATCTAGCGTCCAACCAGTGGGTGTGGTCTTGTCGCAGAGCCGGGCATAGACTGCTGGGGTCAGGTGACTGGCCATACAGTTGTTGTGCTTTCGGAGGTCTGGGTACTCAGCGCTGGGGAGGGGGTACCCAGTAACCATGGAGGGAGGACACAGGGGGCCTATACCCAGCTCGATCAGCTGGGAACTGTCCTGCTAGCCTGTCTGGCTTTGCTTCTTGGGGGAGGGGGATTAGAGGGAGGCTAAGTAGTGGTAATCTCTTTAGAGACTTCAGGGTCTACCCTTTCCCAGCAGTTCTGGCTGCTTCTGGCTGACTGAATCAATTCCCCCCCGATCTGCTCAGTTTCCTCCATGAACACAACATTAGGGTTGGGGGAGGAGAAAGACTAAGGAGGGGTATTCAGGAAATGGGGGAGAACAAGCAGGAAAAGGAGATGGAGGAAGCAAAAAAGGGTAGTTCCTGGTCTCCCACCCAGGGATTTGGGCAGAGTGAGTGCAGCCACAACTCACAGGGCCATAGCTGGTCCTGGGGGCGCGTCTGCTGGTTACGGGTTCTCAGCAGTGCTTTTTTGCCTTACGGTTTTGGCCCCCACTTTCACGTCACTGAGGTCTCCAGACTATACAGCCCCCAAGCTACAGGGCCTTCGTGACTATTGCCCGGATCCTCATCTCCACCACCCCCCTTCGTTCCCATCACCACGGCCCCCCGCGTCCCTGACACTGATACCTCGGGGGATACAGTCTCCGCCGTTCACTGGCAGCTCGCACAGGTTCCGGGCGAAGCAGAAACCCAGCGGCTAGAGACCCAGCTCCGGCCAAAGCCAATAGTCTGAGCCCGGGGCGGGCGGACAGCAGGCGGGAGAATGGTCCAGCCATGGCTTGAGGGTCCGGCTACGGGATTCTGGAGCAGGAGCTGGTGAAGGGCAGGAACGCGGAGGGAGGATGCAACCCAGGGGGCTGAGGGCCGGAGTGGGTCCGAGGCTGAAGCCGAGATGGGGGCTGGAGTGGAAACTGTAGCCGGAGTAGGGCCGATACCAACCAGACTGCAGGAGAGGCGCAATGAGCTAGTGGCTGGCTGGCGGCAGGAGCAAAGGGCTGCCAGAGCCGCAGTCCCAAGGGGTGGGGCTCGCGCAGGCTCCGCCTGCCGTTCGCCGCCGCGGTAGGTGTGCGGGGGCAGGGTGGGCAGCACCCCCCAGGTGACTGAGGAGACTCTGAGCGCATCCCTAGGCTGAGGATGCCCGGGGCCCACCTGGGATGAGGCTGCCCAGATTTCAGCACCAAGTGGAGGACAGCAGCTAAGGGGACTGGCGAAACCCGGTCACCCTTCCCCCAAGCTCCCTCGGTTTAGTGGGAAACCAGAGCCGTCTACTCTGTGGGTGTGAAAGGGTGACATTGCCCAGCCGCTTCTCTGCTTTCCGCCTGCCCCGGCAACCCCTCCATCTTCCCAAGGGAGGCGGTCGCAGGGAAACCGCGGAATAAACACGGAGACCAGGGGGAGACGTGGAGAAAACATAGGGTTAGAGGCAGACGCTGGGAACAACACCCGTTGGCTCAAGGTCACCCTTCCCTTAGAACCAGGAAGAGGATGAAGGCGCCTCCTTGCCGCACCTGTGCTCTTCTTATACAAGGTTGGGGAAGGGTTCCCTGAGAGGAACCAGCAAAACATTAACCCTTACCCCATCTCTGCTTTGTCCCCAACCCCACCTACTCTCTCCCCAAGTCTGAAACCCTGTAATTTCCTGCCTCCACTCCTGATGATCCCCCCACTTTTTTCTTCCTCCACCGTCTGCCCCATTCCTACCTCACCTTTGATCCTTTACTTCTCAGGTCTTTTCCAGGCTCACACCCTCTTGCACTGGAGTCACAGGACTCCCTCTGAGTATTCTCTGCAAGCTTGCTTACCTGTTGGTTGCACTGGGCGAGAGACTGGGGTTGGGCAGAAAATGGTGAGCTTCCTCTTCCTCTCCTAGCTTCCCCCCCCCCCCCCCCCCCCCCCCCCCCCGTCTGTGGTTCCCAGCTCCTGGGATTAGCAAAGTGTAAGGTGAAGCGAAGGGTGTGGCGAAATGACTGGGTGTGGCAATGGAACAGGTCAGTACAGGCCTCCAGGCGCCACATGTCTTTCCTTTCTTGGCTCCCTAAAGTTGTTTAATCCAGAGTTTAAGGCAAACGCTGTCCAAGGGCATAGGGTCACCAGGGATCTCCTCCTTCCTCCTGGTCCCTCTCCTCCTCTCTCCCCTCACCAAGTGTATATTCAA
Source organism: Dugong dugon (assembly GCA_030035585.1). NCBI lineage: Eukaryota > Metazoa > Chordata > Mammalia > Sirenia > Dugongidae > Dugong > Dugong dugon. Next base: position 12,073,845 of record CM057472.1, on the reverse strand, counting down.
ATTTGAGATGGCTTTGTCCATACAGCTCCAAGTGTGACCTGGGTGTGACTTTATCCTGGCAGAAAGGAGAGTGAATGCTGGAGCTGAACTAGAAATGCGTGGAGGGTCAGTGGGGTAGGCCTTAGTCCCTTCTCTCAGCTGTCCTGGTATACCCACAAGACAGTAAGACACTTGGAAATCTTAAGAGAGAGCATTTGGGAAAGAGGAATTCCCTTCACATAGTCCTTTGACCCCACTGATGAGACCTCACCCCCATACTCTCATTTCTTTATTCTTCTCAGACCTCCCTTGTGTTCCTTTTCTTGCCTCCTTCATTGGTGTGTTATCCATCTCTCTTCTGGGTCCAGCACTTAACTCCTTCCTCTGGTAAGAGAGTAATTTATCAGAGAATAGGCAGAGCTCTGTAGTTGGAATGTCATCACTCTTGGAGAGATGGACAGTGTTACCTATGCTGTGGGCACTCATTACCTAGACGAAGGAGTGGCTATGAGTAAGTGAATATAGTTCCTTGAACGGGTGTATATTTACCCAGGTAAAGGAGAGAGAGAATCTTCCAAGGAAGTAGGGCTGTTATTTCCCTGAGGGGTGGTTACTAAGCGTAAAGTGGTGGGGGATGGAAAGGGAGAATTACCAGAAGAGAAGTAAGACTTGCCCGGGGAGTAGAGAAATTATCTAGCTTTGGGGAGTAGCTGCCAAAATTTGAATAATAGCTCCACTAACACAAGTATTTGTGTACTTTTCTTATTCCATCTTAGACTGTGAGCCTCAGAAAGGCACACACTGTAACAACATTCATTTAAAAAATTATCCTACAACATACAGGAAGTAATACATATGATATTTGATTTATTTAATAATTATTATTAGCAATAATATTTAAAATTTTCTAAGGCACTTTACAATGATAGGGACCATACATATAATTACATTGAATTAAATTGTTCCATTGCTTGACTAGGGATTGAGTCTACCTTTTAGGGGAATGAAAAGACAGGCTAATTACCTGGAAGCTACTGTAATAATCAGTTTGAATGGTTGGAGTGGTGGAGGGAGGTATGAACTTGAATATGAACTAGGGAGGCATCTAGTCTCCTTAGGGCCAGTTCTCAGGATCATCTTTACTGAGGAGGCCTCAATAAATGCAGAGGAAGAGGCAGAATTGGTGCCATTGCACCTCCTTGAGGGCAAAACTAGATCTTCTGCTTTTTTTGCAAGACAAAATGGGACCTGATACACATAAAGATCTAATAGATGTAGGTTGAAAATGTTAACAACCCTAAAGAGGAGTGATAGATTGAAGGCCTTGGGGTTCACTATAATGAGGCACCTGACTGAAAAGTGCCAAGATCCCTAAGACTGCAGAGAAGAAACTGGGAACTTAGAACTATCCTGATCAGTGACATTTGTCCTGACCAAGTGAGGATGCGAGGCTAATAACAGGAATAGTACAAACATATAAAAAATGCTTTCATGTAATCAGTACCCTATGGGTTAGGTTTTTAATTCCATCCTTACTGATGAGAAAACTGAGGCTCAGAGAAGTTAAGTGACTTGTTCAAGGCTACACAGCTTTTAAGGATTCAAAGCCAGGTATGTCTGGCTCTAAATCTGGAGGGTAGAGAACCAGTAAGCTGTGGGTATGGAGCTACCAATCAACTTGCCCAGTCTTCCATGTCCATTCATTTTCTTATCTCCTCCGTAAATAAGTCTCTCTTCCTTCCATAACTTTCTGATGTTTCCCTCTTTGTTTCTGTTCTTGAATCCAATCTATCACTCCTCTTTAGGGTTGTTAACATTTTCAACCTACATCTATTGGATCTTTACGTGTATCAGGTCCCGTTTTGTCTTAAATACAAGCAGAAGATCTAGTCTTGCCCTCAAGGAGGTGCAGTGGCACAAATTCTGCCTCTTCCTCTGCATTTCTCATTTTTTACGTCTTCTTCTCACGGATCGTCAGTGTCTAGACCAAGCATCAGGGCTGTGGCGACGCAGTAAGAAATCAGAGGAAGGGAAGCATCAGGTTGCACTTTCTCTCAGAGCCGCTAGGGACTGCCCTCCTCCGCGCAGAAGCGCCGGCCAACGCAGCCTGACTCTGCTGCCGGTGCGCGCCCTCCGCTGATTGGCGGCACCGCAGGGAAGTCGCGCTTTGATTGGGCCACTGTCAGGTGTCGCTGCCGGCAGGTTCGGCTGCGCGAGCGGAGGGAGGCGGGTGAGTGAGGGCCGGGGACGGTGGAGGAGTGGCTGGGGGCCGGGGGCGGCATGAAGGGGTGGTCTCGGAGGAGGGGGCTCGGTTCGTGCTGAGGGCTGCAGTTAATTTGGGGTGGGGGCAGCTTCGGAAAGAGGCTCGGAGGAGAGGCCTCAATGTCAACGTAGGGGGAGTGAGGCGGAGAAGGCGGGGGACGAGCAAAGTAGGGATAAAACCAAAAAAAAAAAAAAAACAACAACAAAAACAACAACAAACCTATTGCCATTGAGTCCATTCTGACTCATAGCGACCTTATAGGACAGAGTAGAACTGCCCCATAGGGTTTCCAAGGCTGTCATTTTTACGGAAGCGGATTGCCGCATCTTTCTCCCGCCAAGCGGCTGGGGGGTTCGAACCGCGGACCTTTTGGGTTGCGGCTGAGCGCTTTAACCACTGCACCACCAGGGCGCCTAAAGTCGAAAAAGGAAGGCAGTATTCGTGACCCAGAGCTGTGTGAGGAGGAGACGGAGGGGGTCGTCGAGAGAAGAGATGGGTGTGAGAGGGTCTGCATGAGGAATGAGGGTAAAGTCCAAAAAGGGAGGGCCGAGGTGGAGGTTCTGCTGGAGGAGGGTGGGAGTGGAGGCAGTAGGGGAGAGTCTGCAGGAGGAGGACGGGAATGGAGTCCACAGTGGCCAGGATCAGCCTGAGAAGGGAAGCGGTTATTGTGGAGGGGTGAGCCTGGAGAGAGGGGTAGTGTGAGGAAATAATAGCTAGATCTCAGGCAGTCTTTGCAGGGAATCACTAAGGGTTCAAAGAAAAGAGGTTACCAACTGTAGTGACTCATGTGAGGGTTTGAAGGACTAGTTAAGACTGGGGAATCAGTGAGTAGGGGAATTAGATGGATTAAGTGGATTAATTGACCTGTGATGGGGGGGCCGGCCGTCAGTGTTGGATGGTTAGGGGAGTCAGTGACTAGTCATTACAGCAAGCTGGGGAAAGAAAGTAGTATGAGTGCCTTGATACTGGCAACAGGCACAGCAGTGCGGTTGATCACTGTCAGAATGAGGCGTATGTATAGGGTCACTATGAGTTGAAATTGACTTGACTGGCAGCGGGTTATTATTATTCTTATAGGGTTGCCGGGGAGCCCTGGTGGCACAGTGGTTAAGTGCTCGGCTGCTAACTGTAAGGTCAGCGGTTCGAACCCACCAGCTGCTCTGCAGGAGAAAGTTGTGGCAATCTGCTTCCATAAAGATTTATAGCCTTGGAAACCCTATGGGGCAGTTCTACTCTGTCCTAAAGGGTCGCTATGATTCTGAATCAACTCTACAGGAACCAGTTTGGCAAGAGGGGTTATAAATTGCATCAAGGAGGAAGTGAGGGGTCCACTGTTGAAGAGTTTTTCTGTTTTGAAAGTATTCCTGCCTGGAATCTGTAGATCTTTTTCCTTCACAACTGACGGAGCCCCTCATCAAGTGCATGGGGGTTTAGGACATTAGAGGACTCCTGCAAGCAGCCCAAAATCGAAGGAATAAAGAAGTTACACAGACAGAGGAAGCTGCTTTTATCTACCCCCACTATTATTCCTTCTTTAGATCTGATTTAACATAGATGTTCCTGAGCAGATTGCCTGCCTGCCTGCCTGCCTGCCTAGTTTGCTGCCTTCCCTTCCTCCCTCCGTCCTTCCGTCCTTTTCTTCCTCCCTCCATTCATTCCTTTCTTTCACATTGATTCAGGCCTGAGTAAGACTGCCCTTTAGCCTAGTTCGGAGTCTCAGGTTTTCTTTCAAAATGAAGTATCGGGGAGAGGGGGAAGGGGGGAAGAGAAGAGAAAACAGGGGAGTGCCTCTGGGAACATCACATCAGACCCCAACTTCTCCCAGAGGTAGGTACATCTAAATAAATCCTGGCTTATTTCATAGCTGTTTCTGTCAGGCTTCTATTTTTGTTTTGTTAACTATGGATTTAGACCTTTCATCTCTCTTCAGCCCCTATTTGTGAACAGACTCGCCTACCCCATCCTATTTTTTACCGTCCTGCATTATTATAAGGTTGTAATAGAATTTCAAGAACATGACTGTTGTGCTTTCAGTAGAAAACCAGGAAGGACTTAACGGAAGAAAGGGCAAAGGGTTAGGAATCTTAGACATGACAGAAAGCTCCTGCTTCAGAGAAAGGATAAAGAATGCAACAAAATTGGAATTGCTTAAACTTTACAGGGATCTTGAAAATGCCACAAGTCAGGGAGATCAGGTCAGGTCACTGAAGAGGAACTCAAGGAACTAGCCTATTTATCAGGAGGGGGAGTCTATGTATACGACCTGCAGTGCACAACTGGAAATGTTATGGCTAAGGAGGGTGTTGCCCCTCATGGAGGTTCAGCAATGAAGAAGACTGGAAAGGTCGAGGGCTATATGAAGGTCAGCTGTAACTTTCTAATCAAAGCTGCAAATATCATTTGTAATGGAAGGGCTTAAAATCGAAATAGAGAAAGTAATTATGGAAGGCTGTTTTTAAAAGTCTGTAAGACTTTAAATCAATCACTCCATTTATTTAAGGAGTTTGTAGCTTTCATTACAGACTCATCGGTCAGTATTTCTGAGAACTTTTGGAGACCATGGAAAATTGCTGATGTGTGACTCAATTTTATTTTTAGAAAATAATAACAGACACCTGTATCCCACAATCCAGCATTAACAAATGTTCACCTTTTGTATATTTGCTTCAGATCTTTTTAAAAATAGAAATAAGCATAGATAAGTTTGTGAAGTACCATTTGAATCTTCCTCAGTTCCATTCCCCCCTCTCCTCACCGGTAATCGCTATTGTAAATCCGATGTCTGTCTTTCCAGTCCATGTTTTCATACTTCTACTACTTATATATGCAGTCAGAAGCAATATGTAATGTTTTTTTATTTATAAAAATGGAATTATACTGCATGTATACCTTTGCAGTTTGCATTTGGAAGCTGTCTGTGTTGTTAAATATAGTTCCGATTCATTTTTTAAAACTGCTATTTGTCTATCATTTGTATATACTAGATTGTATTTATCTATTATTTTACTTTTGATGGCTGGGTTGTTTCCAGTTTTTTCCCGTTACCAACAGTGAGGTTGTGAACATCCTTGTACGTGTCTTCGTATGTGGGAGAGTTTCTCTAGGTCAGGGTTTCTCAGCCTTGGCACTACTGACATCTTGGGCTGGTAATCTTTTTTGTGGGATGACAACAAATGTTTAGCAACATTCCTGATGTCTACCCACTAGATGTCAATAGCACCTCCCCAGCTGTGAAAATATCTCCTCCCAAGTGTCTCCTGGGGGACAAAATCACACCAGTTGAGGATCACCGCTTCAGGTGTATATATCCAGAAGTAGAACTGTCAGGTTGTTCTGACTCAAGTTAAAGTCTTAAGCTATTCTTACTGATTATGGCTTTAGGCAGGATTCTTTTAAACTGAGGCACCTTGGCCTAGATTAGTGCTGGGTCTGTAGTACCAGGGCGTGGTTGAGAGAACATTGATATTTCAGTCTGAGAATGGGTTGGAGACTGCGGTATGGATGCCCATTTCCTCAGCCTCCCAACCAGCACTAAGTCTCTTTCCTTGAACAGATTTTCTGGACTTGGGCGTCTGTCTCTTAAGGTGGGGGGGGGGGGCGTATGGAATTTTAAGGGGAGAGAGGGGGCATAGAGGATTTTAATATTCTGATACAATGCGTAGAACATAAAGTGCCCTTAAGAAGTGTTTTTTGAGTTAATCCTTGAAGGGATGAAGATGGAGTTTCATCCAAAGGCAAAGGCAGGTAACCTCCCTCATTCCCTTGCTCTTTAATTAAATCCCTGAGTTTACTGTAGGGGGGCATGGAGAGGGGCTAGGAAAGTTTTGGGATAAATCCAAAGTTTGAGATGTGTCTAACCTTCTCTTTCAGTAGGAATCAACAGTAGCCTTCCATGAGGAACTGCCTCTTCCATTTGCTGCTGGAGTTGAAGTTGTTTCTCACTGGCAGAATCAGGGACATGCCAGCACTGTAAGGGTTAATCTCCTTATCCTCTTACCAGTCTCAAGGTTGGAGGTGGGGTGAGCAAGGGGAAGGGGGAGACCTTGCTTTTCTCTTATGGATCTTTAGTCATTTCAGGTCATAGCCCACATGCCTCATTTCCTGTTGATTCTTCTCCCGTAGCTTTGTTCCCTCTTTCCCCTAGTCTCCTTGTAGTTCCCACTTACAGTCTCATTCTCCCATCCCATCCCCCACCCACTGCCAGGGGTTTGGATTCTGTGCTGATGGGGTGCTCCCCTCCACAGAGCGGGATGAGTGGGTGCTCCGGTGGGGATGTGGTCGTTGTCGGCCAGTGAGGGCGAGAGCGCCACGGCCCACTTCTTCCTTGGAGCTGGAGATGAGGGGCTGGGCACCCGTGGAATAGGCATGAGGACAGAAGAGAGTGACAGCGAGCTCCTTGAAGATGAGGAGGATGAAGTGGTAAGACTAGGGAAAATGATGTAACTTGGTGGTGGGCCCCTTGTGACAGAGAGCTGAAATTCCACTGGATAAAGACACCTCTCTGTCCTTTCCAAATGCATGGACTCTGTCATAAATAGGCCGTGTTTTGATTTAGGAGAAGTGTAGCGGAGGTTGGTTATATGGCCACTCTGTGACGCCCCCTGCCCTTGTGCCCTCCTTGTATCATTTCATGATTATTGGCTCTCTGGCTCTCCTGCCTGAACACACATATTTTCTGCTGTGGAAAGGCTCCTGTTCTGTAGGCAGTAGAAATCCCTATATGTGCCCCAACCTAGACCAAAGTTAGAAGGCAACCGATCCCACAGGTCTGAAGTCCTGGCAAAAAAACCTCTGTGCCCTAAGAAGATGAGACCGTGTTTCCAGATGGGGGTGGTATCGGTGGGGAGTTCCTGAGTTCCTGATAACACTTCCTTCCTGTAGCCTCCTGAACCACAGATCATTGTTGGCATCTGTGCCATGACCAAGAAATCTAAGTCCAAGCCAATGACCCAAATCCTAGAGCGACTCTGCCGATTTGACTACCTGACTGTTATCATTCTGGGAGAAGATGTGATTCTCAATGAACCTGTGGAAAACTGGCCATCCTGCCACTGCCTCATCTCTTTCCATTCCAAAGGTTGGGGTCTGGGAGGGAAAATGGGAAGGAATGGTGTTGGAAATGCTGGACTGGGAAATGAGGTTCTTACTGTTGTATTTCCTTAGTAAAAAGGCCACCAACAATTCCTGACATGCTAGAGAACAGTGAGAAGGGGTTTGCTTTTCCTGCATCTTGGAGGAGTTGCTGGAGGCAGTTTATAGCCCATGTGCTAACGTTAGGACAGCTCTAAGGCTCTTAGGGTCCCTGGAAGGACCTTAAAAATAATTTCCTTTTCACTTTTTCCTGATGGATATCCTAGGCTTTTGGGAAGCTGGGCAGAAGGATAGTGATGGAGTTGGATGGGTGGAGGAGCTCAGTGGCAACCAATAACTGTAATATGTTTAATATGTTCTCTATCTCTTTCACTCCTTTTGATCTATTACCTTTCTCCATTGCAGGCTTTCCTCTGGACAAGGCTGTTGCTTACTCCAAGCTTCGAAATCCCTTTCTTATCAATGACTTGGCCATGCAGTATTATATCCAAGATAGGTACAGCTTTCTGTTGACCGGTGGGGTGGGTGGCCCTGGGATCATGCCCTATTCTTTCCCAGATGTCTTTAGGGAACTCACTCTGGGAGGGGCAGAGGCAAACAAAGTTGCTTAATGTTTATACCATGCCCTCTTGGGTTTTCGACCTTGATGTCTTCTAATCCCTGTGCAAATGGAGTCTCCAGTCCCTCCCCTTAGCCATCCCTCCGCACCTCTCTCAGCTAATTTATTTGGGGCTGACAGGAGGGAGGTGTACCGGATCCTGCAGGAGGAAGGTATCGATCTGCCTCGATATGCTGTGCTGAACCGTGACCCTGCCAGGCCTGCGGGTGAGTACCTGGCTTGCCCACGCCTGCTGTGCCTTGCTGTCTGTGACTGAGCTTGGCTCTTCATCCTCTAGACATCTCCTATTACCACCCGTCTAAGTGGGACTTTGGATACTGGATTATGGGTAGTGTTAGAGCCATGGGTCTTTTTACAGAGCCTTGGACCTGCAAGATAGGTATTGCTGTACCTATTACCAGGAACCCTGGTGGCATAGTGGTTAAGAGCTATGGCTGCTAACCAAAAGATCGGCCATTCGAATCCACCGGCTGCTCCTTGGAAACTCTATGGGGCAGTTCTATTCTGTCCTGTAGGGTCACTATGAGTAAGAATCAACTCGACGGCAACAGGTTTGGTATACCTATTACCCAGACAAGGTAATAGAAATTTCCTCCGGACACCCTTTTAGCTCAGTGATGAAGTCACTCCCAAGGTTCACCGTTCAGCTGGGGATTGGACAGCCCCATAAAACAAAACGGGACTAATGAGGCACAGTAGTGCAGGGACAAGAACTAGAGGGCAGAAGTGGACAGGAAAGCTGGTGATAGGGAACCCAAGGTTGACTAAGGACAGTGTTGACATGTAGTGGGGTTGTTAACTATTGTCATAGGGCAATATGTGTACTAACTGTTTAATGAGAAACTATTTTGTTCTGTAAACCTTCATCTAAAGTGAGAATAGCAGCACAACTGGAAGACCACAACTGATGTCACTAAATTGTACACATAGAAATTTTTGAAATGGTGTATCTTTGGCTTTGTATATTTTCACACACACACAAAAAAAGGGTCCTCCAAGGTTGAGAAGGGAGAGTGTTGACTCGTCATGGGGTTGTTAACCAATGTCATAAAACAATACGTGTACTGACTGTTTAACAAGAAACTATTTGTTCTGTAAACCTTCACCTAAAGTACAATAAAAAAAATTTTTTAAAGAAAAGAAAGGATAATAGAAATTTGAGGGTTACAGAGATTAAAACACTGGGGAAGTGGGAATTGGAAGTATTCTATAACCCTAGGCCCTAAGAATGACCACACACCGACCTTTCAGAATGCAACCTGATAGAAGGTGAAGACCACGTAGAGGTAAATGGAGCTGTCTTTCCCAAGCCCTTTGTGGAGAAGCCAGTGAGCGCGGAGGACCACAATGTTTACATCTACTACCCTAGCTCAGCTGGTGGAGGAAGCCAGCGCCTCTTCCGTAAGGTATGGGGGACGTGTGAGCATTCGGGGAGTCAAAGAGGTAGAGGATAAGGATGAGGTTGTAGGGAGGGAAGCTGGAGGATTTGGAGACAAGGTGGAGGGTTGAGGCAACATGCTTTTTTTCTCCCTCTTCTCTTGAAGATTGGCAGCCGGAGCAGCGTTTACTCTCCTGAGAGCAGTGTCCGGAAGACGGGGTCATACATCTACGAAGAGTTCATGCCGACAGATGGCACAGATGTCAAGGTTATGGTGGATGTAGGGATTTAAGAGGTTACAAGTGTCTGGGCGGGTTGGGGCACCCAAGAAGCAGGTGGAAGTCCATGGAGGAGGTCACAGAAATAAAGTGTGAATGAGACTGGCTTTCATATTCAGATGAAGATGAGGAGTGGGGTGGAGACGTTCACATTATCACTCTCAGAGCAGGGCAAGGGTGACACAGAAAGTGGTGTGATGTTGGTAAGTTATTTCTGAATAGAGACTGGGTGATAGTGCTGGGATCCCGAGGAGCAACCTTCGTAATGAGGCTTCAGTAGGGCTCAGTAGGAAAAATGTCAGTCTTCTTATTCTTAATGCTCAGGTTTTTGTTGTTGTTGTTGTTTTTTTAAATTCTGAAGCTAGTCTATAGACCCAGTGCTCATATTGTCTTTTCACATACAGGGTGAGCTGTGGGCCTACTCAGTGATGCTATGTACCTGCAGGTGTACACAGTGGGGCCAGATTATGCCCATGCTGAAGCCAGAAAATCTCCAGCTTTGGATGGGAAGGTCGAACGAGACAGTGAGGGCAAAGAAATTCGGTATCCAGTCATGCTGACCGCCATGGAAAAGCTGGTGGCCAGAAAAGTCTGCGTAGCTTTTAAGGTAGAGGAAGGCCCATGAGGGTTTGTGGGATGAGGGAGAGAGACAGGAGCAGGGGTCTGGAAAGAGAGGCCCCTCTTGTTCTCATCTTGCCTCTTTTCCCTGCAGCAAACAGTTTGTGGATTTGACCTTCTTCGTGCCAACGGTCACTCCTTTGTGTGTGATGTCAATGGCTTCAGTTTTGTCAAGAACTCAATGAAATACTATGATGACTGTGCCAAGATTCTGGGGTAAGGGACACAGTGGTCTGGGCTGGGGAGAATGGGCTTCGGGAAGAAGGTTAAAGAGTTTTGACTTTATTATAAATGTTGTAAAAGTGATTTAAAAGGGAAAAGGGAAGGGGCTCCCCAGTCCCCTTGCCTTCCCAACGCTACTCCCCAGAGGTCATTACTATTCACAGTTTCGGGCGTAACAGTATTTGCCATGTATAAACCAACTGTAGTTGTTTAAACTTATTTTATTTTTATTTATTTTACTAAGTGTGATCAGCCTATACATATTGTTCTGTAACTTGACTTTTAAAAAAAATGATCATGTAATATTTAAAACATTCAAAATAATATAAGGAATGATGAATATAGTGAGCATCCATGTATTCACCACCTAGCTTAAGAAACAAAATATTAAGAATACAATTGACGCCCCTAAGTATCCCTTCTTGATTGCAACCCCTTCTCCCCTACCCAGAGGTAACCAGAATCCTAAATTTGATGTTTATCATTTCCAGCATTTATTTACATTTGTACTAGTTGTATGGAGTTTGTTTGGCATGTTTTTAGACTTTATATTAACGTATTCTTCTGCAACTTGTTTGTTTTACTCAACACTATATTTGTGAACTTCATTCATACATGTAGCTGTGGTTCACTTCCTATCAGGCAGCTTCTTCATGCTTCTCCTTCTAGGAACACCATAATGCGGGAACTTGCCCCACAGTTCCAGATCCCGTGGTCCATCCCAACAGAGGCTGAGGACATTCCCATTGTTCCTACCACATCTGGCACAATGTGAGCAAAAGTAAAAATCTGGAGTCACCTACTTAAGGCACTCAGGATTTCCTAAGACAGACCCGTGGTTACTTCCTGCCCATGCACAACCTGACTGGTGGAGCCTGGGTCCCTTCTAGGCAGTCTTCTTAACCCTACCCATAGTCTGACTCTCTGTTTTTCCTCTGCTCTTGGACATGTTTGGTAGGATACGATTAATTGTTGGGTGAGGGAGGCTCTGACAACATTCCCCATCCTAGGATGGAACTCCGTTGTGTCATTGCAATTATCCGTCATGGGGATCGTACCCCAAAACAAAAGATGAAGATGGAAGTGACGCACCCGAGGTAGGAAGGATGTCCTAATTGGACATTTTGGTTTTGGTGAGGGAGATGGGGGGAGGGGAGGGGAGGGCAGCTCCCACAAGCTGTGACGGGTCCCACACTGAAGCTTCTCTTACTTCTTCAGATTTTTTACTATATTTGAAAAACATGGTGGCTACAAGACAGGGAAATTAAAATTAAAGCGACCTGAGCAGCTACAGGTAAGGTGGTGAACTGAGAAGAGCAGAGCTATGGGACACCTAAGGGGTATGAGACTGGGGGCCTTGGTTAGAGACTAAGATGAAAGAGCCACTGGCCAGGACTTGACCTCCTACATGGATGCCCTATTATTTCCTCCAGGAGGTGCTGGACATCACAAGGCTACTGCTGGCTGAGCTGGAGAAAGAGCCAGCTGGTGAGATCGAGGAGAAGACGGGGAAACTAGAGCAGCTGAAGTCTGTGCTGGAGATGTGAGAAGGGAAATAGGAAATGGGGGCCAGGAACTCTGAGACTCGGGTGCTGGGGTAGAAAGGAAACTGGGACTTTATCCTACAGGTATGGTCACTTCTCAGGCATCAACCGGAAGGTGCAGTTGACTTACTACCCTCATGGAGTAAAAGCCTCTAATGAGGGGCAAGGTAAGATATAAGAAAACACCCCATTCCTGTTACTACTCAGCTCGCTTATTCTTGAACTCTTAGGTGACCTCTGTCCCAGATTACCTTTCTAGGCTCCTCAGGAGGCTTAACATTAGATGTCCCCACTGTTTTCCTTAGATCTAGACCTATTCATTACCCCTTATTCCCTCAGATCCGCAGAGGGAGGCTCTGACCCCATCTCTACTGCTGGTACTGAAGTGGGGCGGAGAACTGACTCCTGCTGGCCGTGTTCAGGCTGAGGAGCTGGGGCGAGCTTTCCGCTGCATGTACCCCGGAGGGCAGGGTGAGTGTTTAGTGAGGTAAATACCGAGCAAGGCTGGAATAAGATGATCAGAGAATAAGTTGAGGGAAATGAAGGGACAGGGGCAGTGGGGAAGTTGAAGGGGAAATGAATATTCATAGCCTGGGTACTTATAGCAGTCCATTTCTGGTCCTCCCTGTTGCCCCCAGGTGACTATGCTGGCTTCCCCGGTTGTGGGCTGCTTCGTCTCCATAGCACTTTCCGCCATGACCTCAAGATCTATGCCTCTGATGAGGGCCGTGTCCAGATGACTGCCGCTGCCTTTGCTAAGGTACATCCTACCGCTTTCCCACAGCCCCAGCTTCCAGCAGGTAGACACGTGGATAGTTTAGAGAACGAGCTGGGAAATTTCAGGGTGTTTGTGTGCTGACTCTGAGAAGTTCCTGCTCGTGTCTGATGCATTCTATAGTACTGAGAATGAGCTGGTACTAACTTGAGGGGGTAGGTCCCTAGCCCTCTATCCCAGCTCTCCAAGCGAGCTCCCGTTTGATCTCTGGGACCCACGAGGCCTAAGGGGACCAGCCGGGAAGGGAAACTAGCAGACCTGTGTTTCTCCCCCAGGGCCTTCTGGCTCTAGAAGGGGAGCTGACACCCATTCTGGTCCAAATGGTGAAGAGCGCCAATATGAACGGGCTCCTGGACAGTGATGGCGACTCCTTGAGCAGCTGCCAGCACCGGGTGAAGGCTCGTCTGCACCACATTTTGCAGCAGGATGCGCCTTTTGGCCCTGAAGACTATGATCAGGTCAGGCTGTGCCCACAACACCCCAGATCCCAAATTCCTAGAATTCTAAATAATAGTGCTTCCTATGTGGCAGGCACTCCTGTGTGCTTTGCATATGTTATCTCATTTAGCCCTTACAGTAACCTTTTGAGATAAGTGGGCTCGTAGCCTCTTATCCACAACTTCAAAACCTGAAAAGATTTTGATAAGTTTGGCATCAAGGTTCATTTGGTGGCACAACCTGACATGACGTGAACTGTCCTAAGGCTGTTTATAATCCATATTTATCCCACTTAGTGTAGTAATACATTTTGCTATAGAAATATTAATGTGTTTGCTTATGTCCCAGACCCTGCTGGAGGTGTTATGTATGTCATATGTACTGTATAAACTTCCTAAAGTCTGAAAAAGTCTCAATTCCAAAACACAGCTGGTTCCCAGGATTTTGAATAAAAGAATACTTGTTATCTGTTGCCGTGTAAAAAAAGCTACTCCAAAGTTTATTAACTGAAAACAACAATCATTTTATTATCTCTCACAGTTCTAGGCTCAACTAAGCTGAGGATCGTGAGAGAATAAACTGATTGTTGTTTTCAGTTACTTGGGGTGTCTCATGAAATTTTAGTCGGATCAACATCTGGAGGCTCACCTGGGATGCTGGGATAGCTGGGTTCTCTTTCTCTGTATGCTCTCCAGGTAGTTTTAGAGCCTCTCCTCTCTGCATGTTTTCTTCTCTGTGGAGTTTCTCTAGCATGGTAGCTAGACTTCTTAGGTGATAGTTCCCAAAACCAAACCCATTGCTGTCGAGTTGATTCCCACTCATAGTGACTCTACAGGACAGAGTAGAGCTGCCCCATAGGGTTTCCAAGGCTGTAATCTTTACGGAAGCACACTGCTACATCTTTCTCCCACAGAGCAGCTGGCGGGTTTGAAACATTGACCCTTTGGTTAGCAGCCAAGTGCTTAACAACTGTGCCACCAGGGCTTCCAAAAACAAACCCGTTGCCATCAAGTCGATCCCGACTCAAAGCAACCCTATAGGACAGAGTAGGACTGCCCTATAGGGTTTCCAAGGAGCAGCTGGTGGATTTGAACTGCTGACCTTTTGATTAGCAGCCAAATGCTTAACCACTCTGCCACCAGGGCTCCAATGGTAGCTTAAAAACCCGTTGCTGTTGAGTTGATTCCGACTCATAGCGACCCTACAGGACAGAGTAGAATTGCCCCATAGGGTTTCCAAGGACAGCCTCGTGGATTTGAACTGCCAACCTTTTGGTTAGCAGCCATAGCTCTTAACCACTATGCCACCAGCGTTTCCAGTGGTAGCTTAGGGCTCCCCAAAAGTGCAAAAACAGAAGCTTCCAGGCTTTCTGAAAGAGTAGGCCCAGAATTAGCATAGCATAACTTTGTTATTTTATTGTTTAAGTAGTCACAGGACCAGGCCAGATTCAAGGGAAATGGAAGGTGACAGAGAATTAATGACTGTCTTTAATCCACAACAAGGACTGTGGACCTGTACAACTTTTCCCTTGTTTTACAGATGAAGAAACCTAGACTCAGAAGAATTTAAGCAACTTTTTCCAAGGTCACCCAGCTAGTATGCACCCAAGGAGCCTAACTCTGGAGTCCAGGCTGTCACCACTTCAGTACACTGGCTCACCCTAACAATTGCAGTGGATGCCACTACCCAACGTGGTCATTCTTCTTCCTGTGTATCACTCAGCAGCTGCTGAGTGTGAGGGTGCCCTTGCCTACCCCTCTAGTACCCGGGAACAGGCCCAGAGGCTTTTAGGACTTTATCAGGGAAATAGAGTCTACGCAAGTTCGAGGATCTTCCTTTTTCTGCAGGGAGCTGCCCCAAGTCCAGGCTGCTGAGGAAAGTCCATATGTCAGAGTTCCATCCTGGAGTTCAGATCTGGCCTAACATCACCTCGTATCTGAGTGGATCTGACTTTAGGGTTAGCTTAGAATGGGTCCAGGCCATAATTGACAGGGGATCATTTGCCAGACGGTAGCCTCCCACCAACTCATCTCTGACAGCTCCTGATTTTTGATAGATTCTTAAATGAACTAAGTAGATGAGCAGATTGCCAAGGGCTCTGAGTAGGACTTGATAAGGGGCAGAACCTTATTTTCCAATCCATTGCTCAGGGCCAAATCCAGAAAAACTAAGGCATCTTTCCTTTTCTCTCTATTTCCTTTTCCTGGCAAGAATGAGACTAGTGAGGACCTAGGTAGAATGTGTGTGTTCCACCCATAGCCTCTTTCCCCCTCCGCATATGGTGGCATCCCTCATGGACTGTGACTGTCCCAAAAGCTTGAGTTGAAACCCAGTTCTGAGGCAGCACCTCTACTCTAGGTTCAGGCTAATATCTTGTCTAGAGGAGCAAGATATTCTTGTTTCTAATGTCCCTCCATGAAAACAATCTATGGAGATTTCGGGGATTTTGATTTAATCTTTATTCCCCAGCATTTTCCATGTGTATTTTAGAACCCCTGAGAGAAGACCTCTAGACTCTAAGACTTTTAAGATCAACTTCTCTTAGGTGACTGTGTCCTAGACCAGTCCCCTCACCTGAAGGTCCTGAATCACTAGTGTGCCCAGTGGCCTAAGAATGCTCATGGGAGCGAAGCCAACAAACAGATCTGTGTTGTAGGCGGTCTCTTTGTAACAAGCTCACAGGAACCTGGACAATTGATGCTGAGCCTGTCTTGCTTTTCTTCTCTCTATTCCCCACAGCTGGCTCCCACTGGAAGCACTTCCCTGCTCAACTCCATGGCTATCATCCAGAATCCTGTGAAGATCTGTGATCAGGTATTTGCCCTGATTGAAAACCTAACCCGCCAGATCCAGGAACGGATGCAGGAGCCCAAGTCTGTAGGTGGGTATGAATGCTGCTGTCTTCTCTTCGAGGTCGCAGGTTTGGATGGGTTTCTCAGGTATTCCTGTCTCCTCTTCTAACTGTCTGAGACAAGGAATCTTCATATCTCTGGTTCTACTTCAGAGTTGTCAAGATCTTCAGTTAGAGGTAAAATCTTTGGCCCTGCCTGCCTTCTTCCAGACCTGCAACTCTACCACAGTGAGACACTAGAGCTCATGCTACAGCGCTGGAGCAAGCTGGAGCGTGACTTTCGACAGAAAAGTGGGCGCTATGACATCAGTAAGATCCCCGATATCTATGACTGTGTCAAGTATGATGTGCAGCACAATGGGAGTCTGGGACTTCAAGGCACAGCAGAGTTGCTCCGTCTCTCTAAGGCACTGGCCGATGTGGTCATTCCCCAGGTGTGTCTCATAGAAGGGATCTAGCCTGGGCATAGGAACACTGGGGATGGAAGCAGAGAAAAGATGGAGAGGAGGGAATCAGAGGAAGGAAACTTAGAGAAGGAATTGGTTGAGTTGCTACAAATCTTGAGGTCCACTCTGGCTCTGGGTAAGTACAAGAGGCTAACTGTAGAGAAACCTGGAGAGGGGGAATGTGGTGGATATGAGAGAAGCCCTAGACCTGAGGTGAAGACACGCATGATCTTGGGCCTGGGAGGATGAGATGAGAGGAAAACAAGATTCAGTGAGGTGCTTTTCTCTTGTCTGTGACACTTAGGAGTACGGAATCAGTCGAGAGGAGAAACTGGAAATTGCTGTCGGCTTCTGTCTTCCACTGTTGCGGAAGATATTGCTTGACCTGCAGAGAACCCACGAGGATGAGTCTGTCAACAAGCTGCATCCTCTGTGAGGGAGGGCTGGGAGGGGTGCTGGACGGAGGGAGGGGCATGTCAGGGAGCCCTGGGGAACCAAGAATAGATGACATCCTGGCATAGAAAGGAGAGGAGAAGTCTTTGAGGTGGGAGGAGGGAGTTTGTGGAGGGGTGGGAAGAGGATTATCTGACTGTGTGAATGACTTAGCTATTATCTCAGGTACTCCCGAGGAGTGCTCTCCCCAGGCCGCCATGTTCGAACACGTCTCTATTTCACCAGTGAGAGCCATGTCCACTCCCTACTGAGTGTCTTCCGTTATGGAGGACTTCTTGATGTAAGCATCCTCTTCTGCATTCAGCCTGTGAACATCTTTTCTCAGCATTCTTTTATGTTCCTCCTCATGCTTCTTTTTTTACTGCAAGCTTTCTTTATGTTCCTTTCTCTATGTTCCTGCCCATCCCTGACTCTCCTGTCCTTGGATCTTGGCTTACGTCTTCCTGTGTTTGGTAGGAGACCCAGGATGCACAATGGCAGCGCGCTTTGGCTTATCTTAGTGCCATCTCTGAGCTCAATTACATGACCCAGATTGTCATCATGCTTTACGAGGACAACACACGGGTGAGGAGCTGGCAGGGTAGGATGAGGAGAGGGCCCCTTCTCTGTGCCTCCATGCCCTTTTAGAAAAAAATTTTTTACCCTCATAATTTGTAGAATCCAGCTAGGTGTGGCACCTAGAGCACAGCATGACAGCATCTAGGAGGTTCTTACTGGAACAAAAATGTGTTCTTGGATGGTGTTGAGCCAGAGAGACAGCCTAGAACATAGCTCTGGCATTGGGGAGGATATGGAATTAGGGGTGGTATTCCTTAGAACTCTTGTTATAATGAGTCTTTTTTTCCCTTCAAACACTGTTACACATGAACTTCATCTGGTTCCACAAAGATATCTTTAAATGTGCTGCTGTATGCACTGTAGCAAAGCTGAGTTACGGCGAGAAATAGACGGAAAGGGTTGCAGAACTGGAAGTTGGGAAGTCATGTGGAGTGGTGAGCTAGAAACGGCGGAGGTGGGAGAATGAGAATTCTGTGACATTAGGCTATAGTGAAAGCTCCAGCAGATGAGCCCTAGAGTGAGGCAAGACCCTGAAACCTCAGCCCTGGGAGGAGGGTGTATCCTCTTGAGTTCCTCTCTTCCACCACCATACCCAGCTTCTCCCAACTGCCCCTTCATGTGGTGATGCCCTGTAGGATCCCTTATCAGAGGAGCGCTTCCATGTGGAGCTGCACTTCAGCCCTGGAGTGAAAGGTGTTGAGGAAGAAGGCAGTGCCCCAACTGGCTGTGGATTCCGTCCAGCCTCTTCTGAGGTGGGTCCTGCTCTGGATTTGGGACCTGAGGTCTTACAAACCTAGTGATGGGAAACTGGGAAGCAGTAACAGGGAGGTAAAAGAGTTGGGTAGTCTGGGATTAGGAGGCTGGAGGCCATTGACGCCTCTCTTACCTGTGCCTGTTGAACAGAATGAAGAGATGAAGACAGACCAAGGCAGCATAGAGAACCTGTGTCCCAGGAAGGCATCAGACGAGCCAGACCGGGCACTGCAGACTTCAGCCCAGCCCTCTGAGGGCCCTGGCCTGCCAAGGAGATCGCCTCTCATTCGCAACCGAAAGGCGGGCTCCATGGAGGTAATGGGAGGGGCTTGGGACAAAGATGGGAAGGGGCGGAAGTGCTCACAGGACAATATCTATGTGTCGTCTGAATCTCCTTGGGCTCCTATCAGGGAACCACTCTTGGGGACCTGAGTCTTCCTGCCCCTAATGAATATGTTTTACTTCATCCTTCTTTCACAGCTGGCCCCCAACAGAGCTCCTCTAGACTGGTTGCTGCTTCTGAGATTACAGAGATGTCAGTGAGGGGTGCCTGAGAGATAAGGGTATTAAGAGGTGAGATTGAGGAGGATACCTGTAAATGAAAGTGGAAAGGCAGTTCTTTAAGAGGAAATATAGTAGAAACAGCATGAATTCTGAAGTCTGACAGTTCTGGGCTAAAATCCCAGTCTGATCTTAGAAGCTGTGTGACCTTGGACAGGTAACTTC
This sequence comes from Dugong dugon, assembly GCA_030035585.1. Lineage (NCBI taxonomy): Eukaryota > Metazoa > Chordata > Mammalia > Sirenia > Dugongidae > Dugong > Dugong dugon. Next base: position 12,054,853 of record CM057472.1, on the reverse strand, counting down.
TCCAAGTCTGTAAAATAGGAATAATTTTTTCATCTGTAAAATAGGAGTAATAGCCAGCTTAAAGGCCCTTTATAAATAGTAACCATAATAACTTAACTGTAATAACTATATAATTACTATTAAAGGCCATGCTCTCTCCATTCCTCTTTTGCCTTGAGTAAAAATTATAGGTCTGTTAGGAGCAAAGACCTGTCACTTTAATTTAACCCCTTAGGGTTATCTATACCATCATCACCGAAAGGGAATCAAGTTTGGAGGTCTGTCTTTCTTCTCTTTGTTCTGACAAAGAGGTTTGTCTGCCTGGTCCCGTGTTTTGCTCTTCTGGGAGTTTGTCTCTAGCCTTCGGTTCTAGTTCTCCAGTAGTTTGGGTCTTTTTTCCTGGAAAGACTGTTTCCCTTTTTTTGGGCCAACAGCACTCCTTTTGACCCCATGACTTCTTCCTGTCTCTGACTGTCTGATTTGGGTCCTGCTCTGACCGGATGAATCAGTTCACCTGGCTCTGTGCCAGCTCTCTGTCTTGGAGGAATTAGTTTTTTCCGTTTTAGGGCTGTCTCAGAAGAATCTAGTAACTAGCTTTGTTCAGCCAGAGGTTTAAACTTCAGATTTTGGAGAAAGCTGAGAAGAAAAACTGCAGTCTCTTTTCTGGACTCATCCTTTGCTTCCTGATTATTTTAAGGTGGATTTGAAGTTATGAATATGCAGAGTTCCTTTAGGTGAGTTATGTATTCTTTTCTCTGAGGTTTAGATGTAATTTGGTATCCATTGTACTCTAGAAGCCTGCAGGCTCACGTGAAATAGATGAAATGGACAGAATGGCACATAATCGTCCATCAGTAAACTGCTCCTCCACATCTAAAAGTTCCCCCCATCCATCTAGTCTGCTGGTCTCCCCAGCGCTGTTGTGTGTGACCCCCTTCTGTCTGGTTTAAGCAATCAAGAGACATAGGCCAAAAGAGAGTTCTCCGTGTATCATCTCTCAGACTTGATGGGATTGACTTCTCACTTTCAGGCCTACAGAAAGCTTTCTATTGTAATCTCATCCCTTCCCTTCAGTTACTAGTGCTGCTTATACCTTGGCTCATCTAGGATGATGGTTGCCTGGGATGTGCTCTCAAGCTTTGCAAGAAAGTCTTTTTTCTGCTTCTTGGTCACACAGCCTTGGAATATTAATATAGCCTCTCCTTGCTCTGTAAGCATAGGTATTGGGCAATCTCATCCTCGTCGCCTACAACCCTTCCCTCACCTCTTATTTCCCTCTTGTCATCTTGTATTTTTGGACTGTTTTAGGTTACAAACCCTGTGACCTTCATAGCAGCTATGCCAAAGGTGGTCATCCTCTCCAGCCCTGTAACTAGCTCTGCCCTATGGGCACTGGGGCTTTCGGGAGCCGAGGGGTTAAAGGAGCCATGACCGGCTTTCCACCCGGTCTGATTGCAGGTCATGAACATGCAGTGTACGGGGAGCCTGGACCTGATCCCCTTGCGGGGACGGCGCCGCCGGAGGTCAGGAGACCTCCCCCGGCCTTCCCCAGCCATCGGCCTACAGCCCCGGGCTGTGTCCACCACTCACCTGGCATCCTGCACACAGGTGTCCCCTCCCTACCTTTCCTGCCTTTTCTGCCTTCTGTCTTTGCCTTTTGGGATCTAGGGACTCAGAATACTATCTAAGTGGGGTGTGTGTATGTTGGGGGTTGTGTGATTGGGCCCTTGTGGGCTTTTTGGAAATCTGTTTCACGTCTCCAGCGGTGAGATATTTGGAGGGGAGGGCTTCTTGGTTCAGACAAGAAATCGAGCGTGGTTGTCATAGCCACAGCTGTCCACAGAGAGAAGAGAGAGTGGCCACACTTGATTTCTCATTTGTAGCTGAGTCGTGATAAGCTTTTTGAGTCCTGGGGAGGGAAAGAGAAAAATTAGGGTTCCTGCTCTGTTGAGAACCAGGAAGTGTTGAATAATTATTTTTCAGATTTGAGATGGGAAGGGCTGAGGGACACCAGAGGCATCTTAGAAACAGAAGTGCCTTCTAGGACAGAAGGATCACTTGGGCAATTTCCTCCACAAAGTACACTCTCTATTCCCTTTTCTTTCTTCTTCCCCCATGAAAATTCATTGGTTCTTCTACACTTCTTCACATCACACTGCTTGGCTTTGTAGGGGCAGGAATTCAGGACCTGGGTTTTAGACTTCTGGGTTGAGGTGGTAAAATGGTGATATAGAGTCCTTTTTCTGCAGGTGCTTTCTGAGACTTCATCCTCAAGGCCTGGTGGCTATCGGCTCTTTTCATCTTCCCGGCCACCAACGGAGATGAAGCAGAGTGGCCTAGGTATGATTTCCTGCCATCTTTCACCCGACGTCGGGAAGGGGTGTCTGTCTGTTTTTATAGTTTAACGTGGGAAATCTTAGTCATGGGAGTTGGGCCCATCTAGTCAGCAGTATTGTCAGGTGGGATGGGGAAGACGAATTGGGAGAAGCCCTATTTAGGTGTGAACTTTGATCCCAGATGATTGTTTCCATCCCAGGAAGGTGTTTGCCTTTTGGTTTTATACACCAAGCCCCATTTCTATGGCTGAAGGCCATTTTTCTGGCTTCCCCTCTCATTCCTTATCTGTCCCTCCAGTGTAGCCCAGACCGTAAGGGGCCACGGAAACTCTGAACCTTCAGAGTTATCAGAGACAGAGCTATAAATAGAGGTACTTGTGACCCCTGTAAGTGTCAGAGTCCTCATTTGGAGAACTTGTTCCATGTCTTCCTCTGAAACGTATGTTTTTCACACCCCTGCTCTGGCTCCTCCTACCTCTATGCCCTCTCCTCCATCCCTTCCTAATCCTGTAACTTTTTTCCTTCCTTCCAGAAAATTAAAGGGTAAATCTGAGACTGGTATAGTGACAGAAGCTTCCCTCAGGACTTTGAGGGAATGTCTCTTGATTATTTTGATCCCTGGAGAGGAATGGAGAGCATCATCCAACCTTTCCTAAAAACACAGACTGTAGGAAGGACCAAGTCTCAGAGGATACTGTATTCTTCGGTGGAGGAAGTGGTCGTTGGGAGGGGTTATTTCTGAACACAGTACCTTGTGAGTCGGTACCTAGAGCTGGAGGTCAGAGACGATTGTGTGACTTGGGGCCCGGCTTCTTTCTATCATATTATCCTATTATTCTCTCCAGTTAGCTCCTCATTTTTTTTGTTAGCTTTGTCCTTGGTACCCAATTTTTATTTTGCCCCAAAATGGTCAGCATTTCATCCAGCAAGAGGAAGAAAGGTTTTGAAAAATTTCCAGGCTGATTTTATGGGGATAGTTTGCATTCCAGATCCCTGAAATGAGGTAGATGGTTTGGGGCATAAGAAATAAATGACAAGGGCGTAGGTCTATAATATGGACTTCTCTTCTCAGAAGTGCCAGAAAAGAATAGGTTACCAAGGTAGTCTGGAAAAAAGGTATGTGTATCTGGCCTGGTTAAGTGCGTGTACTGTCAAGAACAAGGCAGAGGTGTGGACCTGGGACTGGCTGACAGATGGTGGTGATAAAACTACCCTCTGAGATGATCCGAGGACTTGGCAGATTGGTGTTGGCGGGGCTATGCCAGGAAATTATTCAGAGGCGGAATTAAATGTAGAACAGAGCTTGTGGTGCTCTGGGACAGAGCCAGCTCTTTTTAGCTCCTCTGAAGAAAAGCAGACATATTTAGCAACCCTTATTGCTCTCTGAAACTCCATTCCAGAGCCTGTTTGAGCATGAAAGGTAGGGAAAGTCGCTGTATCGAGGAATTCCAGGGTTAAGATTATCAGCTATTTGAACTTCCTAATTTCTGTGGTGACCCTGAAATCTTGGGACTCTTAAAACCATGGCGCCTTCTTTGTGGGCTCAAAGAAAATTGGCCTCACCTCCCTTACGAGTGTTAAGTTCCCAAGGCAAACCCAGGGTCTTGGCTAAGATGGGTTTGGAAGTAGAAGGGCAAATCCTAAGAACTTGAGTGTCAGCCTTGTCTCTCCCTGCCCATTCTGACCTTGTAAGCTGTAGTTGGAGAGGGGTCCATGGAGCCCTAACCCTACTCTAAACCACACACTGGGGACAGTACTAGCTTGATTAATTTTCTTCAGAGATTTTTTCAGTTTTCTTTATTCCTCTGATTGGCAGTGGAGTTCTCTTTTCTCTCTTTGAACTTCTGTGTGTGGGCATCTGACTTTAGAATAGGACTTACAAGATAGTAAACTTTTGAGATCAGAAGACTTGTCTTTCTTGTTGTTTCTTGCTCACCGGGCCCTTCTCCTTAGTAGGGTGCTCAGCACACAGTAGGCGTGCTCTACATATAATCAGCTGATTTTTCAGTTTGTGTCCATCTTGTCTTCAGTAGCAATGCTCTGTTTCCTCTTGATGAAAAAATTATTTTCTGAGTGCAGTTTGTCCTCAGAGTCAAAAGGCCTGATTCTAGCCCAGCTTAGCTCCTAACAAACTATATCCCTTGAGCAAATGAAATCCCTTTTGGGTCTCTAAAATAAAAAGGTTGAACTAGGTTAATCTCTGAGTCCTTCACAGCTTTAAAAATTCAGTGAGTCTTATATTTTTTTTCTTGGGTGAGGTAGAAATGCCTGAAAGGAGGATGGAAGGGAGGGGACACTGGATGAAGAATCTAGGAAGAATTAGAAGGGTTCCTTCCAGCTGAGTGCTCAAAACATAGTCTCTAGTTTCAATCAGAGTTCTTTCCTTTGAAACCTGCAGGGGACTAGCTTTCTGGGTTCCTCAAACTTATACCCAGGGTAAGGGGCATTAAACTAAATCTAGGGGTTCTATAGGGATCTACCTATTCTTTTGGCATTTCTGAGAGCCACCTGAAGAGCTTAGTCTACCACTTTAAGTAGCTTTGAATCCCCTAATATGACTAACCCTGCGTTTGTAGTGACCTCTTGCCTCTGCCTTGTAGCCTCTTCAGGAGAACCCCTACTTTGCTTGCCCAGTGTGGCTGTGGACAGTAGTGACAGCTATTTGTGGTTATGTGTAGCGGCCACGTGGTAGTGGCTCTAAGTGGCTGTGTGTGTCTTGATGTTGTCATGTGAATTGTATGTATTTCTGTGTAGTAGTTGCAGCTTTTCGTGGCTACTAATGCACTCCCGGCCTTGCAGGCTCACAGTGCACAGGGCTGTTCAGCACCACAGTGCTGGGTGGCTCCTCCAGCGCCCCGAATCTACAGGACTATGCCCGCAGCCATGGCAAAAAGCTACCACCTGCCAGTCTGAAGCACCGAGATGGTATGTGGGTGGGTTTTGGGGGGGGGCAGCTCCTTTCTCCATTTGTCCCCCAGCAAGGACACAGCCCAAGACCTATTCATGCTTATGATGGCACTGACACTCACCCTATGACAGAAGTTTTCTTCATCAGTTATAGATGGGAGAAGGAACCAGGACTTCATCCCCCCTCCATTTGCATTTCCTCTCGCCATACAGATACTACTTATTTATGCTTATCCCTTCATACGGCCCTGCTACATCAATGTACTCCACCTTCGTACTCTTTCCTGAACTCTAGCCTGTAGGGTAAGGATCCAGGAGGATGATCCATGGTCAGGAAGAATGCAGTGGAGGCTTGCTTAAATCCAGGAAATCAGGTTTAGGAATGGGGAGGTTGCCCAGCCAAGCCAGGAAAGATGACATGGAAAGAGATTGGGGGATGGGAGGAAAGCTTCTATAAAGATTTTGTTTCCAAATGACCAGAAAGAGGGTGTGGTGGAGAAATTAGGATTGTTCGTGGGGCCGTCTTGTGGTAGAGATGACACACAGATTCGGAAGAGGAGATTATGCCAAGGGAAAATGTTGAAATATAGTCAGGAAGCTGAGGGGTGGGGATGGGAGCAGTTCACGTAACTGACTGTAAAGAACAGAGTATACAGAACAGAGTATATTTTGGGCAGATTCCAGAGCAGAGGGCGGGGGTAGGAGTGGGTATAATCCCCATGATGTCTTTTCTCCCCAGAGCTCTTGTTTGTCCCGGCCGTAAAACGATTTTCTGTGTCGTTTGCAAAGCATCCGACTAACGGTACGTTTGCTTCTGACTCAACATCGTTCCTCCTCATCATGTCATCTCCAGACACTTAACCTCTGGGTTCTGACACTGATTTTGTCTCTCCTTCCACTGTGTTGACACCCTGCTGTCTCCAAATGAGTCGCTCACTAAGTGTCCCTCCTGGGACATTTCCCTTGTTGTGACAACCTTAGCCTTCGCTGCAGCCTGGCTGCCCTGTATCTGTGGCAACTCAAGGTCTTACTTCCATAACCACCATCATCACTATTATGTCACTTCTGTCTGCATCACACCAAAATATTGATTAAGCATCTTCCATTTCCATCACATGACTGCCGAACATTATACAAACATGGTAATGGTTCCCCTTCTTAGGAAGAGAATAGTATTTCCAAATCATTCCCATTCTTCTCTTTGTTTCCACAGCCCTCAGCTCACATGATTTTGGTCTTTCTGTTTTTTCTCCAACTCTGTTGTTGGGGATGGCATGACAAGTTTGTTCTTCTTGTGGAGTAGTGCTGCGGTTCCCAGCTCCCAACCCTCCCCAGAAGGGTATTAATCTTGAGTATAGTTTCCTGTCTTCATATTCCTATAGCCTACCGTTGTGTGTACTTTGTGTGGCTCTCATGCACCTGACATCTGCTTTATGTTACTACTAACCTAGTGCCTGGGCCTAGAAAGCAGGAGCCCAGATCAATTTGGGGTGAAAGAGAAAAAGAAAGGAGTAGGAGGTGGTAGGTAAAGGAAAAAAGATTGTACCTTGAGTTTTTCAATGTAGTTTCCACATAGGCCCAGCTTACATATGGCACTGCTTTCTCGGAGAAGCTAGAAGTGAAGGTTGAGATGTCTTCTGGGGATCCTGGGGGAGCTAAGGAAGGAATACTATTTAAAGAACATTGAAGAGCTCGGTTGGCCTGCACTGTGGTGGGAGAGCTTGGACATCTGTGGAAAACAAAAACTGAAGGGCTGTGGTGTCTTTGAGGGGTATAATGGGAACCCAGGGCTCACTCCCCGTTAAGGTTTTATCCTTTGTATCCTTAGCTGTCTCTCTGCATTGTATCTTGTCTTCAAGGTAAATCCAATGTCATTAGATTTAGTTTTCTTCTGTCTTAGAGCTAAGACCCTCTGAGGGAGGTGGTATTAATCTGGCTTCCTGGCTAGAAAAACGTCCAGGTGCTGATCTCCTGTACCCTAACCAGTGGCAGCTGCTAGACTTTAGCCCAGTCATGCCATACATCTGCACTAGGCACTGCTGAAGTCTCTCCCTGAAGTGACTAGCCTGCACTTCTCCAGTTTAGCCCCCTCCCCGCCAGGCTCCCATCTGTGCCTGTGACAGAAGCCCCCCCGTCAGTGTGGCATGGCAGTGCCTACTCATTTAGCTTCACATTCTTCTGGCCTTCATGTGTTACATACAGTCATCTCTGAAGTAGAACCTAATGCGCCAATCCCAGAGCCTGTTGCTTAGACTTAGGAGACACATTACTTAGGATCCCGAATATAGTAACAGGACCTTGGAGCCCTGAAACCAGAGCTAAATCAAAGATCTCCTAGTTTTCAGGCTTAATGAGAAAAGACACAAATTCGTAAAACAGATTCCCAAACTATGTATGTCCAGTCCCCTAAAGCCTTGGTTAGCAGCCTCACCAGGTGAAGAAAGGAAGAATCAATTCCAACAAAAGGAGGAGAGGAAGAGAGATCCGGATCATTCAGGTATAGTGTAGGAGAAGGCTATTTACGATCTCCTCAAATACCCTGAATTCTTCCTCAGGGGTCTTCTGGCCTCGTTTGTTCTTATGCTGGAGCTTGAAGGCTACATGCATGAGAAACCGGAATCTGGGATCTGCCTGTTGGAGTTATTATGTCTGTTACTGAAGATTATCTAGATTTAATTTGGCGCTCAGGACATTATGAAGGCTGTACTCCATGGTCAAGATCTTGCTCAACTGACCCAGCAATTACAAAGTGGATGTTCTGTCTACAAATGCTTATGGAAGATTAATCACAGCAATGTGCCAACCTACTGTCCCATCATCACTGTCTCCTTGCCATGATGCCTACCTTTGAACAGAAACTAGAAAAACTAGACCTGCCCTTGGAAAGGAGGCAAGGCAGTGCTGTCTCCTTGGTTTGGTGGGAGGGCAGCCCTCAGCCCATCCTTGCCTCTGTTTCTGATAAGCTTCTGTCACATCTTTTGACTACATCAAATACACAAGTATAGCCCCTTACTAAACTGCACGCTGAACTCTCCAAAGTAAACTAATATAGTGGGAAAGAGACTGTGGCTCACCCCATCCAGAATGCCAGAGTGTGCCCACTGGATTTGCCAATCCCATGTCTCCTGGGAGCCCACACAATGGTGTTACCATTGGTACAGTTAGCGCTTGCCAGACTAGCCCATGTAGAGCTGACTCTTGTCCTGAAATCCCAACTAGGGTCTCTGGAAACCATAGTCTCATGTCTCATGTGGGATCACCCTGTGGAATCAGTTCTGGTCTGGGAGTTCTGAGCAGTTATCCTTAGATACTTAGATGCTGAACTACTAGAGTTGGTACTCTATATCAAAATCCTGTGCTCAAATTCTTACCCATCCTCACATCAGGTCTCAAGACCCTATATCTTTTTCCAAAGAGCTTCCCCTAACTGTTTTTTCTACATCCTCTTCTCTCCCACCCAGGTCCCTCGTGCCTTTTGCAGCTGAATTGCAAGCATCCACTAAGTTTGCCAAACAGCTAAAACAATGAGTCGTATACGATCAAGGCTTCTCCACTCACCAGCTGAACAAAGCACAGTTAAACTTATCAGCAGTGGGAAGAAAGTACAAATTATCAAACTTTTGGCCTCTTTAGATTCAGTGCCCCCAACTCCTGAAACTTACGCAAACATTTTTTAAAAATCTGCTTAACAAGAGTATGGTAAAGGATGATTAACCAATGTTGGAATTTTCACATATCGATTCCATTTTTACATGCTCTGTTTTAAAGGAGTCCTGTACCTGGTCTCCAGCCAACCTCCTATGCCAGCTGCCTAGTACCAGCCCACACTGTGGCCATCTTAGGGTCTAGTCCAGAGGGCCTGGCCTGAACCTTCAGGAACATTTTTAAGCTTCAGACTTTATCTTGCTATCCTATGCCATTCTTGACCCTCTTCTCTGAGTGACTGAATCTTTTCGTCTTTATCCCAACCTCATAAATCTGTTCTTCTGAGAAGCAGCCTTTAACTAGGGTTTGCCCAAGAAAGTCGAGGGACACAGGGGCTCTAGTCAAGGCTGCTAGCTGCAGAACTGACAGCTCACTCCCATCCAGAATGATGTGGCTGCTGTCTTGTAAGCACTGACTGAATTTGCTTGAAGAAGAAGGGGAGGGCCTTGCTGTATCGTGAGGTCTCGCTAGCCCCTTCTTTAAGACTCACTGTGTGATGCCAACACTCATCTTTCCTATAAGAGATGTCCAGTGGCTCTGCTTCTCTCTTAGCTCACCTTGGAGCTAAGCAGCCCCACCTCCCATATGCTTGAGCCGGTCAGTGCCCCCTCATTGTCTCTCCTTCTTCTCTTTCTTTATCTCTGTGCTTCCTGCCGTGGTCCCCCCACCCCCACCAGAGCTGCTGGATGACCAGCACCCTGTGGTCCGGTTGCTGCGCAGTTTTTCCTCTGACTGCCCGGGGGGCCGGCCAGTCTCCTTGGATGCCACGCTGGCGCATCACCTGCACCAGTGCTCCTACCACCTGCGCCTCTTCCGGAACTGGCTGCGCTCAGGCCAGGATGACCCCGAGTGCCTCTACGGTACCCCCTGCCACCAAGCTGGCTGCTGCCACTACCCTGGCTGGGACTGACTGCTTTGCTTATTGCACTTCTGGCAGGAGAGCTCGCCTGTGTCTTTCTCCTATTTCCCGTAAGGTTATGTGATTTGCATTTAGTAGCTTGGATGGGATTGGGGCCAGACTGTCTGGTAGCTGTAGCATTGGCTGCTCATCCCCTTCCTGTTCTCCTTCCTCACCACCCGCTAACATTATCTCTCCCCTAGTTCTATTCAGTTTAGGAGTAATCTCTTGCCCTGGAATTTGTTCTTATCTCTATAACCTTCTACTACCACCATCTTCCAGTCTAAATTTTTTCTACTCACTCTGAGGAGCTAGAGACTGTACCTCTCCTGCTGTCCTGCCACTAGATTACAGGGGGAAACTGAGGCACAGAGATTTTAGAGGCCCTATCTGAATCCTTGAGGCAAACAAGGGCCAGCAGTCAGAAGACGGTCAGATAGAATCCTTTTGAGTTATTGGTGAACAAGAGACTGAGTCTTGCATAGATCCTGCTGCCCCGCCTACCCTTAGACCCTTCAAGAAGATGTGGAGGAAGCATAGGAAAGACTGGGGACTGAAAAAGTGGTTGGTGATGTGTATTTCTTGGTCTTCCAACGGGGAAATTTGTTCTGTCAACAGTCCCTGGTGTTCAGGTTACACGTTTAGGTTTATTCTTGATTCTACCCAGACTGCGAACCTACATTGGAGTTGTTGGGTTTAGAGCACAGAATCAGTATTTATTCTTTGCTTTCTAGGGGGTTTGCCTCATTTTCCTGGTGGAGTAGAGAGATCCTAGCAATTCTGGGATCTTCCAGTGAGATCAAAAGGGAGAAGCTTTGATGTAATGGAAATGACCAAGAAAGAACTTCCATCCCCCAGCCTGATCATGCATGGGGTTTTCCTGGGCTGAGCTTCATGTGTATTGCATGCCTTCTAGCTTTCTTCCCAGTATTTTAGCCTTTCTACCCATATCCTGAATCTGCATGGACCCCTCCTCAGATTCCATGCCCTCCTCCTTAATATGGTTCTTTTGTTTATGATCCCTGAAATCTGCTGTTTCTTCCCAGCTCTGTGACCTCCCTACCTCATGTTAGACCCTACAGTTTTCACCCCTCACCTCTGGACCCTTGTTTTGTTCCCCCAGAAAGCACTAGGAGCAATGTAGGTGCTTAGCCTACTGGGATTCTGTTAATTTTTCCATGAGACATTGCAGGCTCTCCGTAGGTAGGATGAGAGGTGATTTGATTCACCTGGAGGCCTAAGCAGGTAAAGTTTTTAGGGAATCTGTAGGTGAGAGAAGAAGACTCCCCTAGGGGCTCTAAAGAGTTCCCTCTCCTGAGAATCTTGGATACTCCATACTCCCAAAACCACAGACTCTCCTGATGGCTCTCAGGGACTCTCCATGCTTCCTTGGCCAATTGTGGTATCCGGCGGGTATAACATTGACTTTGTCCATCTCTACCCTAACAGGATTTGAAGGATGCTCCATGGTGCCTAGCATCTACCCGCTGGAAACACTGCATAATGCCCTTTCCCTGCGTCAAGTGAGTGAATTCTTGAGTAGAGTCTGCCAACGCCATACTGATGCCCAGGCCCAGGCATCTGCAGGTATGAAGAATACTCTCATCTTGTACTCCCACCTCTGCCCCACTCTCATGCTTCCTAGAACACGAGATAGATGTAAACTAAAAAGATAGTTAGGTACTCCTAAAAGACACAGAAGTAGACTTGAAAAAAATCTTTAATTGCATAGGCCAACTCAACATTATAGAAATATCACTCCTTTCCAAGTTAATTTATAAATTTAATGTGATACCTATAAAAATACTGTTGTTTTCTAAAGTCAGACAAATCAATTCTGAAGATCTCATTAAAAAATAAACAAGCGTAAATAGCCAGGAAAACCCTGAAGAGAAGAGTAACGAGGGGGTACTAACTCTAACATATATTAAAACCTATTATGAAACTTCTATAATTAAAACAGTATAGTATTGGTACATGAGTAGACAGAGAGGCCAATGAAACAAAATAGAAAATCTAGAAATAAATGAATATAAAACAAAACAAAAAAAAAAAACAACTCATGGCCATCCCACGTGTCGCAGAGTAGAACTGTACTCCATAGGGTTTTCAAGGCTATAACCTTTTGGAAACAAATTGCCAGGCCTTTCTTTCAAGGCACCTCTGGGTGGGTTCGAACCACCAACTTTTCGGATAGTAGTTGAGCGCTTATCCCTTTGCATCATCCAGGACTCCTAGATGAGGTTAGCATTTCAAAATACTGGGGAAAATAAAGACTTTTTAATAAATAGAATTGGGAAACTAATAGCCTTTTGGCAAACATTAAAATTGAATCCATACGTCACTATATACCAGGATAAACTCCATATGGATCAGAAATCTAAATGTAAACATTAAACCATACAGTGGATGTTAATGAAAATGGGGAGGAGGAACCTCTAAGGTCCTGTCCCTTCACAGGAACACTGAAAAAATCAAGGCAAAACTGTCGAATCAACTTATCAGAACTCTGGAAAATAGTGAAAAGGTTTACAGCAACCAAGCAAATGCTGAGTCAAGAGAAAGGCAACTTAAAAATGGTAGGAAAGTTTTGCAGCACTTTTACTCACCCTGGTCTCGCACTCCTTCCTGACTTGGCAGTGGTCTTGCAGATGGCAGCCTGCCTTCTCAGTGTTGGACCCTGGTTCCTGATTCCAGAGGGACCAGAACAGGAGTTATTCTCAAAGAATTGTGTTGGAGGCTACCTAAAGGACTTACACAAGGCACTTGCTTTTGTTTCATCTAACACTGAACCACTCACGGTGAAAAAGTGGCTATGCAAGGGGCATTCCTTGAAAACATTGTAAGGCAGATGAACAACCCAGTACCTTCTAGGGGCAAAAGATTATGGTTAAGGTAAACAATGGATATGCCAACAGCTGGGAGGAAAGGTGAGGAGAGTGTTGTTGTTGTTGTTGTTGTTTTCTTTTTTAAATTAGGGCATTCATTCAAAAGTGCCTGTGTATACTAGGGAATTTAGGAAGCCATGTGCATGCCCAGGGCAGGATATATGCCCAGCAAAGACTTCAGAAGACCCTAAGCTTTTTACCTCTGGTTGAATTCTAGGCTTAGTATAAGCAGGAAGTAAAGGCTAAGGAAGAGTTATAAACAGCCTGACACAGAACCAATCATCAAAGACTCGGAGAGTTTTCTTTTCTTTTTTCTTTCTCTCAACTCCTGGCATTCAAGGAAATAAGTCTCTGTCAAAACACTAAGTAAACACAAGCTAAAGGAACAGATACTTCAGAGATCACATGTGACATAGAATAGAATACAGACTTTACAAAAGTGGTTTTTAAAAAGTCACTAAACAAACAAACAGCTGCACTCCACAGAAAGCAACAAAAACAATTCCTGGGGAAGGGGAAGAATCTGCTTTTCAGATTTACCACACTATAATATTCAAAATGTCCAGTTTTCACCAAAAAATTATGAAATATACAAAGAAATAAGAAAGCCTGGTTCATTCACAGAAGAAATTAACAGAGATGGTCCCTGAGAAAGCGTAGATATTGGACTTACTAGACTAAGATCTTAAAGCAACTATCTTAAATATGCTCAAAGAACATAAATATGAGAGCTAAAACAATAAAACTCTTAGAAGAAAACGGGTAAATTTGGCAATGGATTCTTAGATATGATACCAAAAGCACGAGCAACAAAAGAAAAAAAATATGGGCTTCAAAAAGTTAAAAACTTTTATGCACCAAAGAACATTATCAGGAAAGTGAAGACAACCCACAGAATGATAGAAAATATGTACAAAGCACATATTTGATAAGGGTCTGGTATCCAGAATATAATTGACTTGATGGCAACTAACAACAACAACATCATCCAGAATATATAAATACTTTGTACAACTCAGCAACAAAAAGACATACAAACCCAATTAAAAAATAGGCAAAGGACTTGAATAGATATTTTCCCAAAGAAGATATACAGATTGGCCAACAAACACATGAAAAAATGCTCAACATCATTAGTCATAAGGAAAATGCAAATCAAAACCACAATGAGATACCATTTCACACCCACTGGAGTGACTGTAATAATTAAAAACAAAACAAAGCAGAAAATAATAAGTTGGTGAGGATGTGACAATATCAATATGAATTCAGTTTGTTAATGCTTTTTTCTAACACTGTGCACTAGAAGCTGTAGCAGTGAGCACCTTTAGCACCTAGATTTTGGTCTCTACATACCATTCTCGACTAAAAAGAATGAAGAGTCCTTGAGAAAATGACTGATTCTTGCCCAAGGACAATGTTTTTTTAACTTTTTTTTAAAAAAAAAATTAAAGGCAACTCTCCCCAAGGAGCCTTTTTTGACATTTTTTTCCTAACCACCTCAACCCTATAGAAATTTTAATACCATAGATATAGTATGTACTGTGACCTTTTAAACAGTGACAAACTATTGTAATATCTAAGATGTTTTCACTTCTACCAAGGGCCAATTATGTTGAGAATGCATGGTCTGGGGCAAGGAAAGCACAAGATGATCCTGGAACATCTTGTAGCAGAAAGAAAGGAAGCAATCAAGCCTGGAGGGGCTCCCACAGGCCAGAATTGGGACAATTTAAGCAGTAAAAAGAATAATTGCTATAATTGTTTGAAGTACCTTATTTTTTTGAAAATAAGGTGCACCTTCTATGTTTGTTTGCCAAACTCGCCCTCCTGCTGTGAGGTATTTTCCTAAGCACCACTATGCTAATTTTTTTACATGTTGCCGTAAAAAATTAGCTTAGTGCACTTACACAAAAACCTTGGGGGGCATGATTGGCAAACAAACATAGAAGGTGTGCATTGTTTGTATAAAAATATGGTACGCCGAATATATAAAAATCCACGAGCCCATAATAAATCTTACGAAAAAGGAAACAAAAATAAAATGCAGTAAAACTCATTTGCTATGATCGAAGAAGACTTTTCACCAACTCTTGTGTACGCTGACAAAATGCAATGTATGGTCCATGTTTGAATCTTGCTATAAAAAACATTTTGGGAATAACTGGGAAATATGAATATGGACTGGGTATTAGATGCTATTAGGGAATTATCATTTATTTTGTTAGGTCTTCTCATAGCGTATGGCTATGTAGGAAAATTTTCTTATATTTTAGAGAGATATTGAAGTACTTATAGGTGAAATGTTTCATAATATCTGTCATTTATTTTAAAGAACTTAAGCATAAAGAAATGGATTAAACAAATATGGCAAAATGTTAACATGTTAAATCTAGGAGATGAGCATATGGGTATTCATTGCATGGGTCTTTCAACTACTTTTTAAAGTATGTTTGAAAATGTTCATAATACGAAGTTTAAAAAATTGAAAATGGCTAGGATCAAGGATCCCTAGGAAATGCTACTTCTTATCCTGAGGAGGTATAAGTTGGCTTTGACTTACGTTGAGAATCTCTGGCTCTTGGACACTCGCTCATATGCTTTTTTTCTTCCTTCTGTCTCCTATCTGTCCAGCCCTCTTTGATTCTATGCACAACAACCAGGCCTCAAATAACCCATTTTCCCCGCCCCGTACTCTTCATTCACCTCCCCTGCAACTCCGGCAGCGCTCTGAGAAGCCTCCTTGGTGTAAGTGATCCCTTTGGAACCGCCTAGACAAGGGCAAGGGGGATGGAGAGATTGGTGAATGTGGGACCTGTGGCATGAGGGGCAAGAAGATGAGGGTTGAGAGACTAGGAATGTCTCTGTCTCACTGGAGAGGTTCATAAAAGATAGTGGCCCAGAGGGCCCTCTGAGGACAAAAGGATGGGAACTCCATTTTTCTCAGATGCCTGTTTGGTCTCTACAGCTTTCTTGAGAGAAGATGACCAGGTAGGCAACCTAGGTAAATAGAAAAGCCGGGAGCCGGGAACTAGATCCGCTTCTGATGGCTCCACGTCCCTTCTCCCGAGTACTCTGCTCTCAGAAAAAAAGCTGACGAGTCCTCTTTCCCATCTCTCCTTTATTATCTCTAGCCTGTCACTAATTATTCCTGGTAACAGTTGTGAACAGTGGAGCCACAGGGGGTTCTTAGTATGATTGTAGGGAGGCAGAGGTACCAGTGGTAATGAGACCAGAGAGAGTGGCGATGGAAAATCCTTTCCTTGTTCACCCTGCCTCAAGGGAGTAACTGAAATCAAACATGGCTTCCATTATTTTACTTGTGTAGGACTAAAGCAAAGATTCATATTTTAGCATTGGGGTAAAGAGTTGTAGAATCTTGCCCTTCTTCTGACACCCCGTAAGAGGGAGAAACTTTTCTACTCATGGTGACCCCATGCACGACAGAGTGAACTGCTGCCCAGTCCTGCACCATCTCCATGACTGGCTGTGAATCGTACCATTGTGAGCCATAGGGTTTTAACTGGCTGATTTTTGGAAGTAGATCACTAGGCCTTTCTTCCTACTCCATCTTAGTCTGGAAGCTCTGCTGAAACCTATTCAGCATCACAGCGACATGCAATCCACCACTGACAGATAGGTGGTAGCTGCACAAGGTGTATTGGCCAGAACTCAACCAGGTCTCCCGCGTGGAAGGAGAGATTTCGACTACGGAACCATCACTGCCCTCAAGTAAACAATTCAGTAATCCCTGAAGAAAGAACCTCAGGCCCTTTTTAAGAATCCCACAGAGCAACAGCACATTTGATCTGCTTGTGAAAAACTCTTGTAGTCCCCAAGGACATTTGACACATTGACCCTCAATCCAGGACTCATTTTATCAACAACCAGACCATGCTGGGCTGTGGTTCCCATTGCACAGATTACTTTTAACCTCCCCAAGGTGCTTTCACCAAATCTCCGAGAGGGAAACTAGGCCCTTGTCCTTATCCTCAAATTACCCTTGAGGAAACTAAGGCTCACAGAGTGAGCCGACTTGACTGGGGTCACACAGCTGGGAAGTCACAGAGGTGAGATTTGAATTCAGATTGCCTGATCTCAAGTGAAATATTCTCTATGTTATTGTTGGGTGCCATCAAGTCAGCTCTGACTCATGACAACCTTGTGTGTTACAGAATATGAAATGTTGCCCGGTCCTGGGCCATCTTAAAAAAACAAAACCAAGCCAAAAACCACTAGCTAGATTTTAAAGCTACTTTGATCCTTGGATGAAGCTTTTGTTTTTAAATGTGGTATCTGGCATTTGGCTTCCTATCAGGCATGTAGCCTCATTGGTAAACATCTTCTTTAGGGTCCCTCTGCACCAGAAATAGGCTCCGTATTTCTTAAAGTCTTGTTAGCCCAAAACCAAAACCATGTTCCTCTTTTTTTCTGCCTGAAGCACACCTCCTCTGATCCTTTACAGAGGAAAGATAGCTGGCATACCTTAAACTCAATGGCTGATGGGGCCCTTCCAGGCTCAGACTTGCCAGCTTTCCCAGGTACTCTTTGATGACAAGACATTGATATTCATGAGTCCCCTGCTTCCAGAACCTACCATTATTGATATTAGAGTGCATTAAATATAGAGTTACAGTAACATCAATATATATGATATTTACAAAGGGAAAAGTAACTTAGTCTCCTATTAAAGGTCAATGAAGAAGTGGAGGTTAGGGTAGGAATTACCCCTCAGTATAATTGAAGATTCTAAGGTCTTCATTATACTACTGTCACAATCTGGGAAATTAGTCTTATATTTTATATATATATAATATGCACAAGCCTGTAACATCATATGTCCCAAGACTTAGGGGATCTTAACCTTGGATCCATGGATGGGTTTCAAGGTAGTCTATGACCCCCAGGAATTATATGTAAAAATTAGTGTAAATATCTACACATACATTTTCCTGGGAAGATAGTCCATGACTTTCATCAGAGCTTCAAGGGGGTCCGTGAAAGGTTAATTAAAAAGTGCTACCATCTGAAGATTCCATGGAAATCTTCCAGCTTTAGGTAAATCTGTTTCTTATCTACTCCTCTGACCCACAAGGTTTTTCTACATTCTCCTGCTTATCTCTTGGGCTATAAGTAGAGGTTACCCCTGGCCCAGAAATACATGACTTCCATGGGAAAAGTGCAAAGCAGCCTTTTGATTGTGTAAAGAAATGATTCCTTTTTTTTTTGGTAGAAAGAACAGCTGAGTTTATTGCTTACTGCAGTAAGGGAAGAGACCACCTTACAAAGCATTGGCAGTATAAAGAAGTGATTCTTGACAAAAAATGTATATCAGAATCAATTGGGAGTATTTTAAACAATATATTGTGTTTCCCTCCTTTCCCTTCCCCCCTCCCCAATCTTTACTCTAAACCTATAGAATTAGAATCTCTAGAGATGGAACCTGGAAATTTGTATTTGAAAAAAAAATTCCCCTGTAAATTTTATGTGCAACCCAAATTATGAGCCATAGGGCTAAAGTGTTCTTATGCTTCCAGAGTAGAAATGAAGGGCCTGGGGGATTTGGAGTTGGGATGGGGATACATTTGAGAAAGGACAGGGTGAGATGGGCCTCAGCATCCTCTCCTGAAGTAACTTCGTGCTGCTCCTCTGGTACACACAAGACCAGGCTGACAGTCCTGAGCTGGGCAGAGACTAACTTAGGGGAAATTCAGACCCTCTTTTCCCAAGACAGGAGTAGCAAAGGCCACCCATTCTAGCATTTGAACTACATGTGAAGGGTAGAACCTACACTTCCAGCTGGTCTGACTCAGTCTCCTGGCTTTGCTTTACAGACAGCAGTGGCCCTTCCAGCACTGTGTCCAGTGCTGGTCCTTCTTCCCCCACTGCAGTGGATGGTAACACCCATTTTGGCTTCAGTGATCAAGCTTCCCTAAGTTCACACGTGACTGAAGAACGTCAAGGCCTTGGGCAGCGTCAGGAGACTCCTGGGAATGGAGCACAAGAGCCTATAGACGGGGAGAAAGAAACTTGTGAACGAAATCAGTCCCCACAGGAGCCACCTGTGGAGACCAGCCAGCCATGCCAGGATGTCCCTGAGGAGGTCAGCCACCCATGCCAGGAGTTCATTAAGGAAGTCAGCCAGCCGTGCCGGGACATCCCCGAGGAAGTCAGCCAGCCATGCTGGGAGATGTCTCAGATCAGCCAGCCATGCCAGGAGGTCCCTGGAAATAGCCAGCTGTGCTGGGAAACCCCTCAGAATGTCAGCCAGCCATGCCAGGAGAACCATAACAATGTTAACCAGACATGCCAGGAGGTCCCTGAGATCAGTCTGCCATGCCAGAAGGCCAGCCAAGTCTCTGAGGAAGTCTGTCAGCTTTGCCAAGAGAACTCTGAGGAGGTCAACCAGCCATGCCAGGGGGGCCCTGTGGAGGTTGATGGTCTGGTCCAGGAAATTCTTGTGGAAGTTGGCAGACCAGCCCAAGAGGTCCCCGAGGAGGTCATCCAGCCATGCCAGGAGTTCTCTGTGGAGGTTGGCAGGCTGGCCCATGAGTCTCCTGTAATCAATCTGTTGTCTCAGGACATCGCTGAGGTTGATAAACCATCCCAAGTGTTCCCTGGGGATGATGATATGCAGGCCCAGGAGGTCCCTGAGGTGGTTAATCAGGAGTTCTGGGTGGTCCCTGAGGTGACTGACCAGCTGCCTGGAGAGGATGTTCCCCAAGCCCAGTATCCATCCAGTGATCCAAATCCTCAGAGCCAGTCTCTAGCCCATGACCAGCACTCACCACCACCAGCAACATGTGATTATTCACTTTCTCGTTAGTGGTGTCACACTACACCAGCCATTCGAGCCAGCAACTTTTTCTGTTGGCTAACTCACTTGCCAGCCTAAGGCCTTGGCTCTCCAGAGGTGTCTGAGGAAGCAGCCCCTCTTCTCGGCATGAAGCATACCTGTGCCAGAGCTGGGTTTGGGGAGGAGCCAGTTTTATGTTCAAAGCAGCCATTGGCTCTCTGCCTAGCCATTAGACTTGAATAGAATTTCCTTGGGGGTGGGCTGATTTATCATTACCCAGCCCGCTGTGAACATCCCAGGAAATCCCAGATTGTTAAAGGAAGTGCCGCCTAACTGCTGAAGACACGATCTTTTTCTGGGGAAATATTCAAGATTTCTCAAGGTACCCTTAGACCATATGTGCATTCAGGGAGACTCTTGTCTTTGCTCCTCAGGTGGGCCCTGAATGGTCGTCTGAAATGTCTGGGAAAAAAGAGAGTCCCCTTCCCAAACAAACATCCATCAGGGCCACTGATCTCTAGACTGGGCTTATGGTTGTTTCCATACCATCCCCAAGTGCCCCCTCTACATAGTCCTGTTCCTCTGGGCATTAGCTCTAGGGAAAAATAGGTATTAGATTGCTGTACAAACTTCGGAATAACTACTTAGAATGCTCTAGGGGGTTTTTGGCCAATCTGTAAAGCTGGGTCTCCCTTTGTTGTGGGGCTATTTGGCTTAGGAAATGCTGTAGTAAAGAATTAAGTTCTATTTTAAGCAATGAGCAGAGAGATCAATATTGTACAGATATGAGCGAAGATTTAATATATATATATATATATATTTCTATTGTAGTGCCAGGGACAGATTGGCCAAAGACCAAACACTGCAGGGTCCCCAAGAGATTCGTCCTTATATCATTGTTTTTAGGGCCAGATGTGATTATGAAGCTTTACCCAAAGATCTGGGCATGGTAACAGGGGTGGGTAGGAGAGGTAATTTGGTCATTGGAGTTGAGGGCCGGAACATTATGAGTGCTCAATAAAAATAATGAGAATGATAGTAGTGATGATATCGTTGTGAATTTAAGAATGGATGTGACTATGAGCCCATCATGTCTGTTTGCAACTGAATTCATCTGAACCAGTCAAAAGCCAACGTTGGTGACCAGGAATGGGCTATTAAAATATAGAGATCAGGCATCCCAGGAGGTCCCTATAGCAGTCAGCCCACCATTCCAAAGTGTCTTTAATGAGTAGAGTGTTGGTGGGGTGGGGATTCTATCTCTGAAGTAACAGAGGGTACATGGCTTCTCACCAGATCCTTGGAATCACCCTCTTAATTTTTTATTCTGATGCTTTGGAGTCAGTGCCAGAAAGAGTTAATATGAAGGGATCATGCCCTTCCTCCACCCCTTGACATCTTTACATTGGGAGAGCCCAGAACACTGGGAGGGTCAGAATATCCTGCTCCCCACATACACTGGTGCAGTGGTTAAGAGCTCAGCTGCTAACCAAAACGTTGGCAGTTCAAATCTACCAGCGGTTCCTTGGAAACCCTATGGGGAAGTTCTGCTCTGTCCTGTAGGGTCGCTATGCGTCAGAATCAACTCAACAGCAATGGGTTTTCCATATATACACATTCACAACCTGGCACTCCTGACATACCCAGGAGGGTTTCACTGGAGGGGGAAAATCCAACATTTCACTTGGTGGATAGAGGTATTTCCAATCTTAATAGGCTCTGGATCTCTTAAAAAAAACCAAACCTGAGTAGATTCCAATTCATAGCGATGCTATGGGATAGAGTAGAACTGCCACACACTGTTTCCAAGGCTGTAATCCTTACAGAAGCAGACTGCCACGTTTCTCCCACTGAGCAGCAGGTGGGTTTGAACCACTGACCTTTTGGTTAGCAGCCAAGTGCTTAACCACTGCGCTACCAGGGCTCCTTCTGGATCTTTTAGGGCCCCTCAACTCCTTGCCTTTTTGGTGTTTCCCTATTCAGGGTATCTGATCCTGGTTATTTGTTCCTCAACTCTTGCTCCATGGAATGCAGATCCCCTTCCCAGGAGGCCTCTTGCCTTCCTTCCTCCAAACCAAATTTATGTCACCA
Source organism: Dugong dugon (assembly GCA_030035585.1). NCBI lineage: Eukaryota > Metazoa > Chordata > Mammalia > Sirenia > Dugongidae > Dugong > Dugong dugon. The sequence goes on along the minus strand of CM057472.1, from coordinate 12,033,253 downwards.
TCTTAGGCTCCTATTCCCCGTACTCAAGCACTCCCACTCACTGTCAGAAATCATGCTGACTCCTCATAACTTTTTCTCCCTTCACATACCCTGACTACGTTCTCTGGCACCACTGGGTCTTGGAACTGCTTCCAGTTACCAAAGGCATCGAAGCGCCCCGAGATAAACAACGATGCTGGGAGAAGCAGAGAGGTAGAAGCTAGGCCCAGCAACTAAGCAATCTATGGAGTCATAAAAAGCCTAAGCAGCACTACAGAGTCTGCAATGAACTTGATTTATTGTTAGAGTTGGAGGCGGCTCCATTACAGCAGCTGGGAAGTATAACGGGAAGTGTAGGGAGGACCAGAGCACAGCAGCACGGGAGGTGGGAGCTGGGAAGAAAACAAGGCAGGCTCGTTTTGGTTTCTGCAGTTTGGCAGAGAAGGCCAGCCCAGATGGCTGTCGGCGTCTGGGCTCCGCAGTCCGGCAGTGGTCTGGCAGCGCTGCTCATGGGCTTGCTTGGGGTGAGGTCCTCCACGGGGTGGTATTTTCAGCCTGTTTTCATTTCACTCTGTTGGCATTAAGCTTTAGCTCAGCTTCGTCTCCCTCTTTTCTTTCCTCCCTCTCATTTTCCCCAAGTCCTCTGGCATGGCCTCCACCTCCCAGATCCTCTTTCTAAGAGTTTTGGGCTGGAAGGGCAGCCAATATTCCCATTTCAGCTGCAGGATGGCATAGTGGAATGTTGGGGAGTCACACATTGCTGGGGTGTCAAATGTTGGGATGTCAGGCAGTGGCTTATTTTTAACCCGTTACACACCAGGCCACAGCAGATGACCACATGCAGAGAAGCCAAGCAGGGGATGAGAAGGGATCAGGATAAGTGGAATGGGGTGGGTGACAACGTCAAAGGGTCAGGGAATTTGGAATAATTCTGTGATTGGGGCTGGGCTCTTCTTGCCCCTTTGTGCTGCCCAGTAGGCCTGGTCTGGGCACACCCCTGGGCATGTGAATGGTATGAAACGGGCTGGGAGAGAGGGTAAGCTTCATTCTCCTACCAGTCTGTTGGCCAAAAAAGCTTCAAGTTTTGGATTGAGACATTCAGATATGGCGGGAAGCAGTGGGACAGTGTAGCAGCGGGGTACCCCCAGTCCCCCGCTGGAACCCAGACCCTGGTGGGTAGGGGGATGGGAGATGGAGGAAAAGGGTGCAGCTTTGGGCACCTCGCTGACAGTGTCCTGCCCCCAGGTCACATAAATTACTACGAGAGATTCTTCCTAGGATGCTAAATAAATAGCTTTAGATAAAAAGGTCCCTGGGGTTGAGGATATGATCTCCCTCCATGAGGGAGGAGGTTACTTTCTGAGACTCATCCTCACTTTCCACCCAAGTCCAGCAGTTGGCAGTGCTAGGATCGGGTGTCACTCCAGGGTTCTCAGGCATCAGATGACCTTCTGTCCTCATTCTGTGCCCTCCTCCTATCCTGTTCCTGTTCCCTTTGGTTTTGAGACCCCTCTCAGGTATGGGCTGGGGGAGAGACAACTCCTCCCAGGGCCCAGCCCAAGTCCCCACAACAAGGTATGTGACCACTCTCCACTCCAGCTCCCATCTCCTCAACCCCAAAGGACTGAGCAGTAGCCATTCTCTAAGGGAGCTGGGGGAGGGCGGATCCTGAGGAAAGGGAGCGTGGTTCTTTCAGAACTCAATCTTGCAGGCTGGGAAGGACTCATCCTGCATGACCACGGTGCTGCTGCTAGCCAGGACCAGGACGTTCAGTTGCTGCTGCTGCTCATGAGTCTGCTGGTACCACTCTCGCGTCACCTCCGTGTCATGAGTAGGGATCAGAGTCACCTAGGAGGGAGATAAGATGTGCCTGATGTGAGAACAGGAAGGGAAGGTAAGTGAGGGGGATGGGGCACCAGAAGGTCTCCCCACACATTGCTGCCCACAGAAATGGTCTAGTCCTTTTATGAACAGGGACTGTGTTCCACTATTGCCTCTGAGTGTGCCTTGACCAGATTGTCTCCTTGGGGTCCCTTGCTACTCACCTGAAGATTCTCCCCCCACTGGGCCTTGCCTTCCAGTAGGGCATCCAGTACAGCCCGGCTTGGCTCGCCATTGGCAGGGTCATTCCCACTGACCACATAGTAGGATGCACGAACTCGACGGAAGAAGTCAAGGTCAGCAGTTTTGCCACTGCAGTGATTCGGGATATAGGCGAGATCCACATACACAGGGGCGCCAGAGCCACCCTTGGAACCCAAGACCGCTGTAGAGACAAGCCAGTGCTCATTGGAGAGGGAAGGGAGAACACTCTTGGCAACCTTCCCCCTCCCTCTCACTCCCTGAGCCTTTGACCTGCCACACCAAGCCCGGCCCACCCTCTCCTCCACTTTTCATGATATACTTACTCTGTCCTGCCTTGAGTCCATTGACTAGGCCTTTGGACATGGGGCTGTGTCCATCCTTTTCCTCCCCTGGGGCGACCTGGCTTGGAGTGCTCCGTGGTCGGAGTGGGGTCCGGGATGCTCGATCTGCAGGCCCTTTACCAGGGGTGGGTGAGCGTTTCCCCCGAAGATCTAGACGCCGTGCAGGGGATGCTGGCTTGGCCCTGCCTGGGGCTCTGCGCCCTACTCGCCCCTGAGCCTTCTCTTTTTCTCGTAGCCTCTCCACCCTCGAAGACTCTGAGCTGAGCCCCTCAGGGTCAGCCATGCACACATCAGGGCGGGGAGGGGCTGGGTAGGGGTCTGGCTGGGGTAGAGGGGGTGGGTCGTGACCAGGCCGGGGATGGTGACTTCCGCTGACTCCCCCAGCTTTGTCCACAGGCAGGAAGTCCCCATCTTCGTCTGAGTCGAGGGCTGCCTCAGCTGTGATGGATGGGCATTCCTCGGTTTCTGGTGGAACGTCAGAATCTGACTGTGAAGAGCCTGAGTCACTGGCTGACGTTGGGGGTGTCTCATCGGCCACAGGGCAAGAGCCCCCTGCTGCCCCTGGGCCCCCTGCTCGGCGTCTCCCCCCTCTCCCTACCAGCCGAGTTTCCTCAGTTGAGAGATCAGTGTCATCCGTGGATCGGGGAATGGGTGGGTTCAGGAAGGAGGGGGAGAGCTCCCCACGGTGGGGCCGGGGATCAGCAGCACATCCCTGGGGCCCAGCCTCAGCCTCAGGGGAGACGCTGCTGGGCCGGCCTTCAGGGACCCCTCCAGGACACAGTGGCTGTTCAGGGGAGAACAGCATGTCAGGCCGGGCACCCCTCTCGGCTCCCTCAGGCCAGGCCCCACATTCCCAGGCAGGGCAGGCCTCAGCCTCTTCCTTCTCAGCCTTGGTCAGGCCAGGCCCTGGGGCACTGGAGCTGGTTTCAGTTGGGCCATTGGCTGCACAATCCCCAGAGGGATCTTGGATGGGGCTTGGCTTCTTGGTGGCTGCCCCTGAGCACTCCAGGCGGCAGGGCAGGGTGCCGTCATCCACGTCTCCAGGCAGGCTTGGAGCCGGAGCTGGGGCCAAGTCCAGAGAAGCTGGGGGTGCTGGGCTCAGAGGAGTGAGGTCCCAGAGACTGTGGGCAGCTGGTTTTCTTCCTGGAACTAGCTCTTCAGACCCCTGTCCTGCAGCCTGCAGACCTGGAGGGAAGCGCTCAGCCACGCTCGAAATCACAGGTGTGGTGGCCTCAGAAGAGGAGCCTTCAGACAGGACTGGCGAGGCAGGCCGCGGCAGACTGGGGAGGAGAGGGGCGCCGGGAGAGCTAGGTGATGGGAGCTGGGGCAGTGAGGAGTCCAGGCTGGGGGCCTTGGCCACTTCCAGGTACTCGTCATGCCGGGCTCTGGTGGGGGGCCCTGGAGCCAGAGCCAGAGCTCTGTCCCCAGAGAAGGCGAGGGAGCCACAGGGTGCTGAGCGGGGTTCAGCTGGAGAGGGCAGCTGTGGGGGAGCCGGCTGCATTGAGGAGAAGCCAAACGCTGAAGCAGGGAAGTCCAGGCTGGGCCGGGCAGGACCCGGGGGCGAGACCGAGGAACGACTGGTGTGTGTCTCAGTTGCAGGCCACGATGTGGGGGGCACTGCAGGGATGGGGTGAGGAGGACTTGGGGACAGGGCCTCTTTCTCTGGCTGCTCACGAGCCCCCTTCTCCAGCTTTGAGTCACTCGTGTTGTCATCCCAGTGGCCCCGGCCTGCCTCCTTGGGGGACAGGGTCCTCCTATCTGGGCCACAGCTCAGGATGTTACTGTTAAGAGCGGGGCTTGGGCCTTTGCTCAGGGGCACAGGAGCACGGGGGGGCACTGCAGGTGGTGTGGGACTCTGCTCCACACTCAGGCCTAGTTCAGGCTCCTGTCTAGGGGGCACAGGGGGCCCCACCAGGGCTGCATAGCTGAAGGTTGGAGTGTCGGGTTGGAGGCTCTTGGACGAGACAGGAGACGAAAGCTCCTTCTCTGCAGATGTGCTTCGGCTGGCAGCTTCCTCCTTGGGTGAGATGCATGGGGGCCAATCCCCAGCTGCTCCAAGCGGAGGCTCCCTAGTGGGGCAAGCAGGGCCAAGTCCAGTTAGCATCATCTGCTCGTAGATGTCTGCGTACTGAAAGCTTCTCTCATCAGGGTAGGGCGTGGGCTCTCTCTGCTCCGGCTCAGCCAGCTCAGGCTCCTTGGTGGCACGGCTCTCGCCAGCTTCTGGGATCTTTGAGCTGCAGGAGGTGCTGTCGGGAGCCCCAGCCCCACCTTCTTCTTCCCTTTCCCCTTCAGCCTTGCGGTAGTCCTTCCCCAAGGGGGAGTATGGCCCACCTTCCAATTCAGCTGCCCCCTCCTGCACTGCAGCCACCACGCTGTCATACTCGGCTGTGCCCCAGGAGAAGGGTGCAGGAGTGACTGGCTCTGGGGCAGGGCTCGGGGGAGCTGGCGCTGGGGAAAGAGGGGCAGGGGGCAGGGGTCTGTCTTTGGGCACCCATGGTGGGATGTCAGCCAGCCATGAGGGAGTGGTGGGTTCTTTCCTCACGGGTGGCATGGGCTTAGACTCTGGGATTGGGCGCTCTTGTCCTGGGGCTGGAGGAACCCTGTGACCAACCATCTCAGGTGGGGAAGCCGGAGGGGAGATGATCTCAAAGGGGGAGCGGGTCAGCTTGTCTTCTTCTTCTGGTGGCAGCCCTACTGGTGACTCGGCGAGCCAGCGCTCCACCTCCAGCCCTTTCTGTGATGAGGGCTCCTGGAAACCCTTGAAGTCTGAGGGCCAGGGGCTCCGGGGTATGTGCTCCAGGGAGGGTACTTCTTGCTCATCATCTGGCCCTTCGTCAAGAAAAGTGCTCTCCCGCTCCTCATTGTACCGTGGGCGGGCCCCCTGGCCATCCAGCTCATGAGGGAACCAGACCTTCCTTTCACAGCTCAGCTCCCTCCAGTATGTGTCCTGTTCCAGGGGCACATCCTCCCTGCTCCTCCAGTACCTGTCCTCCTGCTCAGGAGACGTGTCCTCCCATGCCTGGGCAGTCTCCTTCTGTTCTCCAACTGGCTCTACCCTGGTTGGAGCTGTTTCTCGCCACTCCTGGACCACATCCTGCTCCTTCCTCCAGTACTTCTCTTCCTGCTCTCCGGGCTTGTCCTGTACTGGGACCTCCTCCAGCCCCTCCTGTAGAGCTTCTTCCTTCAGCTCCACAGCCTTGACCGTTTCTGGGGGTTTTTCCTCCACGGTCATCTCCTTTGGTTCAATAGTTTTATCCTCCTGCACTGGGCTCACCTGGCCCCGTGTTTTGTCCTTTTCTTCCAGAGCCTTATCTTTCTGTTCAACAGCCTTACTGCTTTGTTCCAGGGCTTCATCCTTCTGTTCTAAGGCCACGTATTTTTGTTCTAAGGCATAGTTCTTCTGTTCCTGGGCCTTGTCTGTCTGTTCAAAGGCCATGCCCTGTAGTTCAGCGACCTTGTCTTCTAGAGCCTTATCTTTATGTTCAAAGTCTCTGGATTTTTGCTCTAAGGCTTTGCCTTTCTCTTCTAGGATCTTGTCCTTCTGTTCCAAGGCTTTGTCTTTTTGTTCTAAGTTTATGTCTTTTTGTTCCAAGGTCTTGTCCTGTTCCAAGGATTTGTCTTTTTGTTCTAAGTCTATGTCTTTTTGTTCCAAGGTCTTGTCCTTCTGTTCCAAGGCTTTGTCTTTTTGTTCTAAGTCTATGTCTTTTTGTTCCAAGGTCTTGTCCTTCTGTTCCAAGGCTTTGTCTTTTTGTTCTAAGTCTACGTCTTTTTGTTCCAAGGTCTTGTCCTTCTGTTCTAGGACGCTGTCTTTTTGTTTTAAGTCTATATCTTTTGACTCCAGAGCTTTGTCCTTCTGTTCTAAGGCTGTGTCTTTTTGTTTTAAGTCTGTGTCTTTTGCTTCCAGGGCCTTATCCTTCTGATCTAGAGCTCTGTTTGTTTGTTCTAATTCTCTGTCTTTTTGGTCTAATGTTTTATCCTGCTGTTCCACAGCCTTGTTCTTTTCTTCCAGAGCCTCATCTTTCTGATTGGTGGCTGTATCTTTCTGCTCTGCAACAATCTCTTTCTGCTCTACGAGAATATCTTCCTGCTCTACAAGAATATCTTTCTGCTCCAGAGTTTTGTCCTGCTGCTGTAAGACTTCATCCTTTAGTTCAGCCACCTTGTCCTTCTGCTCTGGGGTTTCTTTGTCTTTCGACCGTGGAACTGTACCTTCCCATTCCATAGCAATGTTCTCCATGGCAGGGCTTGGCAAAGACTCGGGACTCTTGGTGAGAGAGCTATCAGATGTCAAAATGTGTTCACCAGGGCTTGTGGTCACCTCTGGTGAGTGCTTCCCATCTCTCGACAGTGTGGAGTGACAGAGGGGGCTGGCAGGTAGTTTTCTGTCAGGGCTCTCATCTATGATGTCTGCCTGGGCAGACGACCCAGTGGTCCTATCTGTGGGAAGTGACACTGTGGCTGGATGGGGCTCTGGAACAAGCACAGGGGCTAGGTGGTCAGAGGTATCCTCAGCCAGCATTAAAGGCCCCTTTTCTTCCTTTCCAAGGCTTAATTCCCCAAACTGGAGGGTGCCAAGGCTTTCTGGAGAGAGCTGCTTAGAAGAGATATCCAGAGAGGTCTCCTTGCTGGGGCTCTCTTCAGACAGAGAAAGTGACCGCGTGTCTTCTGGAGCCATCTCTGTCCAGAGGTCTTTGGGTAGGTGCTGCTCTGTCAGGCCACAGGGAGACCTAGGGGTGGGCTCTTGGTTGACAATGTCTGGAGAGACCATGCTGAGGACAGAGGGGGATTCTGCATCTTCAGGGGAGAGGCCTCTATCAGAAAATTGGAGCACTTCATCTTTCTGAGGTTCTCCAGGTTCTTGGAGTAATGTTCTCACATCTCTGGGAAGGGCTTCTACTCCCAGAATTGGCCCCGTGGGCTCTCCTGCCTCCACAGTCTCAAAGACTATTGCTTTGTCCTGTTCTGGCAACAGTTGGATGGTATAGCCTGTGTGACCCCCAACAATGCCGATGGATGCTTCCTGGGCTTGGGGGCTCCTAGGAGGTGACACCTCCCCCTCCTCGAGTGTGACCTCTTCAGGCCTGGGCCCGACTATCTCCTCTGTAGCATCTTCCTTGCCCACACCTGGTGTGCGCCTAGTGTCTCCCCAGGAGCCTGTGTCCTGAAAGTCTTGGGGTTCAGACTTTTCTTCCACTGGGGACTGATGAAAGGGTGTGTGAGTGGCACTGGGTGGACCAGATTGTGGAGGAGAGGCCATCTTAACTGTGCTGTCATCTGGGCTGAGGCAGCGCTCCTCCACATCTCCGAGGGCTGGTTCCCCCGGATGTAGGGCGTGCCCAGGGGCACCAAACATCGGAAGTTTCTCTGACAACTCTACCTTTGCAGTCTCCTCCTCTTCCTCTTTCACGACTTTCTCTCCAGGCAAGCTTCTTCCTACAATTTCTCCTCTTCTCTCAGACTCCCCAGTCACAGATAAGTCCTCATAGGGTGGTGATTTGAAGCCCTTGTCTTCTTCCAGTGAGGAGGTGGGTGAGATAGTACCAGCTGATGGCACATAGTCCAAGCCCTGAGTGGCTTCAGTACGGGAGGAAGGGATGCTTGTGACTGTGTCGAGCAGTAGGGAGCTCTTGCCTGTCTCCTCTGTCTGGGGTGCTGTGAGTGAGGCCACAGACTGATCTTCAGCCACTGATGTGGCAAAGGAAGAAAGCTTGTCGCACTCAGTGATTGAGGTGGCTGAGGACACATGCTCCTCTTCAGCCAAAGGGGCAGCCACCATGTTGGGAGGGTAGGTGAGTTCAGTCTCTGGTGCTCCATAGCCTTTGCTGGAGGTGGCAGGAATGGCACTGTCTGCAGGCTGGCTTGCCTCAAAGGGGCCAGGACCTTCAGGCCCCGGGAGGTCATACGTACTTGTAGGAAATCTAGGTGGAGCTGGGCGCTCCTCCGGCTCATCATGGATCTCCTCGTCTGAGATGGTCTGCTCAGTCTCTGAGTAGCCAGGGATTGTCTCATCCTGGATATAAGAGACGTGCTCAGTGGCTCCTGCAGGTGTAGCCAGGCTACTTAGGAACGATGAGGTCTCCTTCTCTGGGACCTTACCCTGGAGTCTCAGTTCTTGGCTGCCAAGAGCCTCCCTGTCTCTTGGGGTTACCTTCAGGGCTTCCTGCATATGCTTTTGGTAAAAACTCTCAGCCTTTGTCTCTTCCTCTTCCTCCTCATCTGAAGGGTGCACCTCCTCCATTTCTTCTAATTCAGCCTTCTCTATCACATCCTCCTTTACCTCAGGTTCACTTTCTTCTCTGTCTTCTGTTCTATCTGAGAGCCTGTCTGCATCCTTCTGCTTCTTTTCCTCGCACGTATCTTTCTCTTCCTCTGGTTCAGCCCCAGAGTCTGGACTTCTGTCCTTCCTGCCTTGTTCCCCAGGGATGTTTGGGACAACCTCTTTCTCCTTCATCAAAGGCTCTGCTTGTTCCAGGCCTGGGACAGAGGGTGGTATTCCTTGGGTAGCTGTGCTTGGGGGTCCCTCATCTGCAGTGTCTGGAAGCAGTGCTTTCTCTCCTAGTCCTGTGTCCCTTTGTTCAGTCAGCAACCCCCTCTCCTCACGCTTCATCTCCTCAAAGTCCTGTGTAAGGTCCTCCGGCGAGGACAGGGCCAGCTCCCTGTGCCCACTGACTGGTGGGAGTGGGATAGACCCCTTCTGGGCTGGGGGTGTCCGTGACTCAGAGGACAGCTCCTTCTCCCCACGGGCAGCTCGGCTCTTGTCCATCTTGACTCTTCCAGGGGCCTTGGCTTTGTACAAGGTCTTACGTACCTCAGGGGTAAAGGGCTTCAGGTCTGGCTTGGAAATCTTCTTGACCTCAGGTTTGGTATCTTTCCTCTTCTCCTCCTTCTTAGCATCCTTCTTCTCCTCCTTCCTTCCTTCATCCTTCTTGAGCTCCTTTCTCTCCTTCTTGATCTCTTTCTTCTCCTTGTCTTTTTTCTCTTCCAGCTTTGATATTTTTTCTTTCAGGTGCTTCTTCCCCACCTTGTCCTTTATCAACTTTCGCTTCTCTGCCTTCAATGCCTCATTTGATTCTGTCTTCACCCTCTCAGGCTTGGCAGGCTTCTCTGGGGGCTTCTCAGATGGCTCTTTTGCCTTCTTCTCTGTCTTGGCTAACTCCTTGGCCAGCTCTGAGCGGGCCTCCTTGGCTCCCTCTTCGGCCACCTCCTCCCGTTTTGCCAGCTTGCTAATGGGTGTCTTGGTAGTGGCTTTGAGGCTCTCCTTGCTGTCAGCCCGCTGTTTAATTTTGCTGGGTTTGAGGTTGGCAGGCACAGCCCCAGTAGCCATGTCCTTCTGTGTGGCTACAGGGTAGCGCAGGAAATCCAGGTGCCGAAGCTTTTCTAGGCCCTCTAAGATCTTGTTTTGAGGAGCATTCCCTGGAAAAAGCACACGAACAATCTTTTCAGTGGGGTTGGCTGGCAGCCAGACCACCAGAGCAGTGATAGAGGTCAGGTAGGGCACTGAGATTTCAGCCTCCTTCCCATTGGCCAGCACAATGCCTGTCTTGGCTTTACTGTTGCCTGCCCACTTTTGCATGAGGAACTGCATCTCCTTGCTGTCCTTGACAGGGTTGAGGATGTACATGTCCAGCCGGCCCACACCCATTTTGTGGAAGAGGGTCAGTGGCTCAATGGCGTTGCTGACCACGCGGTACAGAGGCTCAGCCTGAATGCCCAGGCGATTTAGGTGCTGCAGAGTGAGGCAGGCCTCTTCAATGCTGCGCTTGGCCTTTCGGGAGGCATCAGGCAGCCGCAGCTTATCAGGCACGTTGAAGAAGACAACTCCAAGCTCAGGGGAGATGAGGTTCTTCACCCAGTCGCTGTAGCTGCTGGAGCCCTGGGACTGCTCCTCCTCTAGCTCTGCCACTTTGCGCTGCAGGAGTCCATTGATGCCTGGCAGGTTGTCTGCCCCAATGTGCGTGAGCAGCACCGAGTCAATACGGTCCAGGTGCCGTACCAGCTTCCAGAAACAGGACTTGCGATCAGAGCCACCATCCACCAGGATGTTGAAACCATTGACAGCAAAGAGGGCAGAGTCCCCACGGCCACCAGGGAAGATGTAGCAGCAAGGCTTAGAGAGCTTGAGGAAGCCTCCTGAGGTGGGAGGCTCCAGCAGGTCAAAGGGCGATGGCACATCCACAGTCTCAGAGACGTACTCGGAGAACTCGGCCACGCCATCCATGGTGGGCAGCGTGGGCTCAGGGTTTAGCCGGATGTGCAGGGTCTCTTGGGAACTGGATAGTCCTAGGTGGCTCCAATCACCCTCCCCTAAGCAGGACACGGTGAGGAAGGCCTGGATTCCAGGGTCTCTATTGCTGAGCAACTGGGCAATCTAGAGGAATGGGAGATAGAAGCCTGATCAGGTCATTGGGCTGTCTTAACCTGACTCAGATTCAATCTGCTAATCTCTACCTCTTTCTGAGGTGAACGCCCACATTTCTGCTAGGGCCCCCAAGAGCCAAACAATATGAGATTTTCCCTTCCTTTGATCCTTTCCCACAGCTCTAGTCCTACCCATACCCCCTGCCTCCCAGACATGCAGACATGGAACTTACCTCAGGTTTGTGAAGGACCTGGGCAAAGTTTTGGTAGGAGTAGGTACCACTCTGCAGGATGAGGTCTCCCCCAGGCTCTAAACTTTGCCCACTCAAGATCAGTAGTTTGTGAGTGGATGGGCTAGTAAGGAGATGGTGAACCTAGAGCAGAAGGAGGGGAGTGATCACAGATGTGGGGAAACTAGGGAAGGGCACTGACTGGTCCTCAGTACTGCAAAGATGCAAAGACATGTCCCCCACTGGTATCCCTTAAAACACCTCCAGAGTAGGGTTGGGGACTGTAAGGTAGCTTAGATGGCAGAGAGAAGACAGTTCAAAGCCAAGTCCAGAAATTCTTCCCTTAAAGCAGTAGCACAGACAAGGGTGGGTTACAGCCCTTTCAGCAGGCCCTCTTGGCAAAGCATAGGCCCCAGCCTTACCTCTGAGCTGATGCTGTCTGCACTGGGGTTTACCAGGACGACAGTTTCCAGGATCTCACTCTGGTGGCAGAGGGTCCTTTGGCCTGAGAGAGAGATGCAGGAATGTGTATTGAAGAGAGTGGGTACAGACTAAAATGGAGAGACACTGTGTGGGGCAGGAGAGGAAAGAATGCACTAGCAAAAAATGGGGCCTGGGAAAGGGCCACCTTGGATACTGCTGAGTAAGGTCTAGGAAATGGCTCCTCAAGCCTTTCCCGGTCAGAGTTTTCCACCTCCCCTCCCCATACTGACTGTCTTTCCCCTCCCTTCATCTGCCACACCCTCTGCCTGCCCAATGCCCATCCCCACCCCCTGCCTGGAACTCCCACTTCAGACTGCCCCCTTGACAAGAAGCCTTTGTCCCTCTGGAGCACTAAGCTCCTGGTGCTGCCTGGGAATGAGGGCTCAGCTAGAGGGAGGGCTCCTGGGACCATGATCCTCACTCAGCTCTCTTCTCACTAGCTTGCTTCTGCCCTGGCCTTCCATGCCAGCAGAATGTCTGAAAATAAGGAGATAGGAGCTTCTGTGCAGTGTCTATAGACACATCCCCTCTTTACTCTTTTCCTCTCCCTCACCCCATCCAAGGCCAGAATCCACATTCCAGAAAGCTCATAGAGACCTATGCTGTCTAAACCCTTGGGGTTTTACAATCCGAAGAGTAGAACTAGGACTCTAACTTCCTGTTCTGGTCTCTGGCCCCTCAAAGGCCAAGTCTGCACTCACATCCATGCTCTCAATCATACTGTTCCTACCCCAAAAATGTCACAGCTGCCTGTCCCACCTCATGTTCATGTTCTCCAGGCTCCAGAGAGGCCTGGTTCACTACCCCACAACCCATCCTTGTGAACAGTTTCCCCTCTCATCCTTGCTCCTCTCCTGTCATAGCCTTCTGCCATGGAGATGAGGAGTTTGGGGTTCACATACAAGAAGCCCATAAATAAGGAAGAAGAGATTCAGAAAGTTCCTCAGGCCATGGAGAAAGATAAGACATCCCCAAACCCCCTATCTACTTCCCTTTTCCAGACTTACATGAAACACCAAGCAATATAGCAAAGAAAGAAGGTGGCAGGTCAGAGAGAAGATAATGAAGAAGGATGCTGCCATCCCCTGCCTCTGCCCTTCCTCTCCCCCCACCCCCAACTGCAGCACACAGTGGGGGATAAAACAGATGGCTTTGGGTGTAGGCTGTCTGCAGGTGGGAGGGTTCATAATCTGTCCCCTAGACTCGCTTCTGTGACCCAAGTCTCTCCTGCTCTTTCTGAGCTCCTGACAAGGGAAGCCTGGGGCCAGGGCCTTCGTTACGAGAAGGAGCCTCGGTGCCAGGATCAGGCAGATCTGGCAGCACAGGGCTGCAGACACAGCTGCAGGGGAATGAACTCTGGATGGTGTCAGACAACCAAACTCCATGCAGGGTGGGGAGGGCCCAAAAGGAGTTCAAGGGTTCCCGTCTATTAACTTGGGAATTGAAGGAGGCTTTGAGTCAGCTCAGAGGATGAGAGCCACCTCATAGGCAGGAGGGGCAGGGCTTGGGTAGATGAGGGATATCAAGGTTCAGGGAGCTGCCAGCTCATTCAAATTTAGAAGAGGGCCTCCTCCCACAAGGTCACACCTGAGCTCCGACAGCCAGAAAGAGAAATACATGTGGTACAGACCCATTTGCTTTCTATCTACCCCTCCCGGCAAGTCTATCACCCCTCATAGCTCCCTGTTTATAGCCACAAGACTCTTCTGATCCCAGTTCCTGTCCTGGCACAAGACCCCCACTCCTGACTCACATGCTCTCCAGTTCTGATTTGCAACTACACGGTTGACATCCCATGCCCTCGTTCCCAGGCCTAGGAGAAAGCCCTGCTTCTCTCTTTTCCTCCGGCAGCTCTCCCGCTGAAGGGAACTGACTTTGTTTTTCCTTTTTCTTTGGAAAGGACTATCCTGTGAGGCACGGCACTGCCCCGGCCAGGGATGGGGCGGGGTGGGCTGTGGGTGCTGAGGCTGAGCGGGAGGGCAGGTGTCTCCGCAGTGAGGCGGAGGGGAGGGGGGCAGCTTGGGCAGCTGCAGTCTGCCGCAGTGTGTGACTGTGTGTGCCTGCGCGCTGAGCCCGGCTCCGGCTCCACCCCCACCCCCCACCCCAGCATGACAAGTCATTTTCTTGGCTGCCTCTGCATGGGGTGGGGGGGGGGGGGACGCGGAGAGGGAGAAGAAACTGGCTTCTGTTTAAGAGCCCCCATCTTGGGAAAAGCAGCAGAGAGGAGGTGGGGGGGGGGTGGGGAACCTGTGGGGTAGACGGGACTGGGAATACAGGGCAGCTGCTGGGAAGGGAGTGCTCTCAATCTCTGGAGCGGCCTCAGGGGGCTAGAAAGTGGGGGCATAGAGTCCCAGTCTCATGCTGGCTTTAGGAAATGGAGGGGGGGAGCCCACTGCAAACTGGTTGGTCTGTGGGGAGGCGCATGCCACGTCTTAATGACCCTTCCCTCCCTTCTTTTCCATGGTGTCCCCCACCTTCCCTTACTTGGCAAAAACTCGCTACCCTGCTCACCCTCAGCATGGGAGCAGCTGACTGATCCCGCAGCTGACACCCAGGCACCCTCCCATTAGGTGCCTTCCCATTACTGGCCCCCCCTCCCCAGATTCTTCCATCCCTGCCAAGACTGAGCCCCAAATTTCTCTGACACCCCAGGCTGCCCGGCAAAGCCAGTGTCACCACCCTCTGCTGCTGGCCCTTGGCCAGCGTCTCCTACCCTGAGCCCACCGAGAGGTGAACGGACTCTCCTAGCCCTCTTGGCCTCCGCCTGGTTCTGGGTCCGGGCTGGCTCCACAGCCGGTAATACTCATCTTCTCTCTCCATTCGCTCAGCCTGCCCACCCCACTGGGCTAGTTCCAGAAGCACCAGATTAAGTCCCTTCCTGTTATCCCCATCCCACCTCCCTATCACAACATCCCCCAGCCCCCATGATAAGCCCACCAGTTCGGCTCTTACCCCGGGGTGTGGGAGGGAGCCGTCATGGAGGCGGTGGCCCTGGCCCACGGTGGCTCTGGCCCCGGCTGGCAGCTTCAGGGAAGAGTCTGCGGCACTTGGGGTGGAAGTCTGTTGGGGGGGGGGCACTTGATGGGGAGGGCGGCGCCAAGGCGGGGACGAGGGGCTGGTCCCTGACGAGGCACTGGCGGCTTAACTGTTTCTTTGCCTTCACAATGTCAGTGCTCTGGTGCTGCTTCTGCCTGGTTCTGCGGGGCTGAGGAGATGTCTAGCGGCTCAGAGCCGGGGGTGATCTCTTGTGGCCCACAGGGCAGAGACCCTTCTCCCCCAACCCTGATTTATTCATTTAGTATCAGCCAAAAGACCAAAGCCCCTAGCTAGGTCATAGAGGGGGAATACAGGAGGCGTGGGCTGCCTGGGCCCTCCCCCTTTTCTCAGGAACCATCTGCTGCCTCTCCCCTCAGACAGACCCAGGGAGTGACCTCCAGTCCCTGGAGGAGCAGGAGACAAAGAGGCTGGGGGCCGAAAGCATGGGGTGGGGGGTGGGGGGTACTGCTTGAGAAGAAGGCTGGAGCTGGGGAGAGGTACTGAGCTCTGTCCTCTTCTGAGCCACAGCTGCAGAAACCAGGGCAGAAATAAGTCCTATTTAGGGTTGGAGGGTATTTTGAAATTCTGGAGTAGACATATGGTCCCTAACTCATGGTGGTGGGGTCAGGCAGAGCACAGGGGTCTAGGAACTGCATGCGGCTCTGTGCCAATGCAGCACAGCACAGTTACCACACAGGCACTGACACTCAGCATTTGGGGGCATTGGGTGTGAAGTGACAGTCTCAGACCTTGGTGACTCCACAGGGTGCTTTCTGCCTTTCAGTGAAGAGGTTAACAGGGACCAAGGGGAATCACCAGGGCCCTAAACAAGCAAGGTTTTCTGACTACAGGCCAATTATTAAATGTAACATAAAGTACTCTTTGGGTTAAGAAATCTTGTAACAGCTTTATAGGATGGTTGGGTCCCTGTTATTTCCTTGTCTCTGCGGCTTTCTATGTCTCTTTGCTGCCTCTGTCTTGTACTATCTTGACCCTTCTAACGTTGGCCCTATTTCCCTCAGTCCCCACTTCTGTCTCAGATTTAGCGAAGTGCTCTAGGACCGAAAGGGTGGGTCTGGGAGCTGTAGGACTCAGTTCCAACAGGGTGACGCTCACGCTTTCACACTGGTCCTTCCCTGCCCTCTTCTGTTTTCTCAGCCCTCCCCAGTCCTGGCCAGATCCTAAAGCCTTCTTCACATTAACATCAGTCCCACACATACCCCAGCAGCAGCTCCACCCTTGCCCCGGGCTGCCAAGAGCTGCATTGAAGGTCAGAGAAGCCAAAATAGTCTCTGCTCTCAGCATCCTCCACCCCCCCTTAACTGCAGCCAGAGAAGAGGAGGAGCTGAGTCACCAGCACCCTTGTGTGTGTGTAGGGGGGGAGAGGCGGGATGGGAGGAAACCTTGCTCTGATCCAGAGATGCAAAGCAGCAAGATGGCAACATCCCCATTCGGATAGGGGAGGCCATCTGCAGAGACACACAGCACAAACCAGGCTGGGTTCTGAGCATCAAAAAAGGGAAACATCTCCCTTCTGTAAATTCATAGTTCTTATTTCTTCCCACCTCAAGCCTTCTATCTCCTCTGGGCTCTCTGGAGTGTGTATGGAGGGAAACTTAAGTAGGTATTTGGCTTGAGGACAACATAGCATTTCCCAGCCCCGTGCAGAGCCCACCCTTACTCTCAGCTGCCACCCCAAGAGCCACACCCTAGGCATGGCTCCAACTCACAGTGGTGTTTTCCTTCATCCCTCACTCTCTGAACAGCCACCTACCACAACCAAGCCTCCACCTGCTGTTTTCCTAAGCTCTGCTGCAATGAAATGGGGAGATGCCAAAGAAGAGAGAGAGGCCTGAGCTCAGACACGAAGTGACATCAGAGACCTGTCTCCACCATTTTACTAATCATGCTGCTAAACAAACCACCTAACCTCTCTGAGACCTCACTCCCTACATTATAAAATGAGTATAATTAATATCAATACCATCTTCCAATAATACTGTGAGGATTGATTGGCATAAAAGGTGAAAAAGTGCTTCCTTTCTAGAATCCTGAATCTGTAATGCACAAATGCCACAGGAAGTCTGTTTCTCTTTGGTGGAAGATTCCTGAGAGGTCATCCAGGCAGATCTAGGTGACCAGAACAATCCTAAATCAGAATCTCAGACCAGATCAACCCTAGAGTATCCTTAGCTCCCAAGTGAACCCAGAACTGGAGAGGCCTGCAGGATGGGGTTTGAAGAACTAGTCATGTCCCTGCTTTTCCATTTCAGACAGTGAAGCAAACCCCAGTTCCAAGAACCAGTGAGCTGCTCTAGTGATTCAAGATGGCTTTCATGTTTGTAGAGGTAACTACCACCTTCCGAGTACATCAGTGGTAATGGAGTATCAGACAGAAGACTTCCAAACTGGTCCCTTAGCCTGTGTTCTTTAGCGTCCCAGAATACCAGTTACGAATTATAAAGCCCCTCCCTTCCTACGGTCTCTCAAAAGAAGTATCAGAGTGTTGTTGAAACTCAGTTGTCCACCACCCCAATTGTTCCTGGGTTTGCATTATAATGCGTGAAAACTCCAGACATTTTGCAGGAGTTAGAAAGGAAGGTCTCAAGCCACCACTGGTAACTCCCTTTTGCAAAAGCCATCTGTGAAAACCTTTGCCAGCCTTGACCGTTAGAAGAAGCTGGCCCACTGACTCTCCATCAGTCCCTTCTTTTCTACATGTGGGTGTGTGGTTGTGGATGTGTGTGTGGGGAGAGGGGTAAGAACCTTTACACTGTCCCTGTCACTGTAGGATACGTTTTTGTTACCTTTCTCAGCACTTTGGCCTGGGGATTGAGAACAGGTGATAGGGAGGGTGGCCCAGTCTGTGGGTGGGTAGAAAGGATCAAATCATAAGGTATTAGCATATTCCTTCGGGCCCATCCCAGTTGCGTGGCTCCCTCTGCCCCACTACTAACAGGAGGCTTTAGGGAGGAGCAGTGTCTGCAGCTGCTCTAGGCTGCCTGTGGGGACAGCTGAAAGAGGAGCCAGCAGGGGTGGGGCTGTGACTGTCTTGAGCCATGTGGGTTTTTCCAGAAAATTCTCCACTATTCTCCAGGGACATAAACAGGCCACCATGGAAATGTCCGAAACCTAAAAAAAATTCAGTACACTGAAGTAAGCCCTGGTCTTAGGTGTATGGCCCCAAGCTCCTAAGAACACCATGGCAAAACTCGTTGATTGAAAAGGCCCAGTGGATGTTTATATGTCTATGCTTGTTTCTGGGAAGTGCCTGAGGGTAACTATGCATCTCCCTGTAAACATCTTCCTAAGTATCCCTGCATCTTAATCTGGAATTTGGCTAAGTACTTAGTTTAATTTCTGTTCATGTCTCATGTCTTTCCAAAAAGCAGCCTACTCTCAAGTCTCTGTGGTCAGAAGGACAAGGTTGGAGAAATTAGTGTGGATTATGAAGATCAACAGATAACCCCCAAACTTCCACTTAGTCATTAATTTTACACTCTACCATCCTCATATCTACCCTTAAACCAAAGCTCCCAGAAGCACTAAGCAGTAAAACTGTCAAGTTTCAATCCTTAGTGCCAATGGAGGAGGCCATGGCATGAGTAATTCTGAACAGAAGGCAGTCTCAAAGCAGTGAGTGACGAGCTTCACATCAGGAAGAGGCCAGCCTCACATTTTCTAAATTGCTGCACATATTCCTAGGATAATACAGTATTTATCGTATTAACTTTGTCTCCTCCTCTCTACAGTGGCATCTCTAGAGAAGCTGGTGATCAGGGAAATGACCAAAGATCTGGCAGTTAGAAGGAAGAACAGAAAAAGAAGAAGAGATGACTATCTACTGTACTGTATAATTGAGAATTACCTTTATAAGATATGAGTTCAGTCGTTTGTAGCAGTGACTATTGAGCCGGATGGCTGTTATACTCCATAAAAGACACTGGTGCATGGATTGATGTGCCAGCATTTACCAATAATATGACCAGATGCCCAGTGCTTTTATAATGGAGCGCAGGGCTTTCTGCAGTCTCCCCACGACATCCCACCACATACTATCATAGAATGATAGTTCCTAAACTCTTATTTTCCCAGACCTCTAACCCGTTTCTCCCACCCAGCAGAACGGGAAACTGTGCCCTGTGAACTTTGATCTCAGAGCCAAATCTCAGAGTGCAACTAGCTCTTGTAATAGTAAATCCAGGAGATGTTGCTTCCCACCCTGAATTTGATGGTGCTCGTCAGCTTTGGGTACCAGGATACTGCTCTGCTCTGGAGATCTGTTGGCTGAACCAAAGGAGAAACCCAGAAACCCTAAAATGTGGTAGGTAGACTGTGCAGCTTGAGGGAAAGCACTAAGCAAGGGTCTAGAAAGATGACTGGGAGGTTCTGGGGTCTCTGAAAAGGGAATGGGGAAGGCTGGGGGATGTAGAAAGGGGAACACAAAAGAGAGTGGATTTTTGCATGGGAGGTGATAGATTACTCAGAGAAGTACCTCATTCCCTTAGTGCACATCAGTAGCTGTCCATGAACCACCCTCTTCTTGGGCTGGAATTATGCTCTCCAAGCTCCCTCCACCATCATGCCATGTGTCTGCAAAGTGTACTGAGTATGCTGGGATGGCTGTGGAGCTCTGCAACTGTCCCCTAAGAAGTCTCTCCCTTGTCTCCCACCCAAACCTCCCACAAGGCCAGTTCTGCCATGGAAGGACCTCTGCACTTCTGTGACCAGCCCTACCCAAAGGACTGAAAACAAATGGTACTAGTCCTAACCTTTGACCTCTGAAGAGAAGTGAGCTAGGTGCCGGGTAATGAAGAGTCTCAACTGTTGGTTCAGGTCAAAGGATGATAAGTCAATGTTCCAGGAGAGAATCCCTGTGAGAGAAAGAGAAACAAAGAGGGCTCTAGATAAGGTCAGGAAGGTTGGACTGCAGGGAACACTTTCAAGCTCATAGAACAGGGAAGAGGAGGGAAGGGATAAGGACGCAGCCACGATCAGTCGCATGGATGTCTCTCAAAAACTGAGGGCCGGAACAAAGGCGCCTCGTGCCTGTGCCTATGGCCTGACCCGTACCTTTCCCAAGACTTTGCCTGTGCCAGAGGGAGAAGCGTAGAATTTAGACTAAACTTGGTCATTAATGAGTTCATATGTAGGCATTTTCTTCCAGAGTTGACCAATTGTGGTAGAAGTGACCCCCAAGGACCTAGTCCCAGCTACTGGGGACTGTCCTCCTGGTCCTTTCAGCTAAGTAGGCTTCTAGACTCTCCTTCTATGCCCCCCTCCTTGCCTCCATCCCTCCGCGGCTTGCTTCCACCCGCAGGTGGCTCCGCAGCACTGCGCCACAGCCACAGGCGCGGCATCTGGGGAGGTAGGTGAGGACTGAGGAGCCAGTGGCCACGAAAGTCACTCTCTCAGGTTGGCCAGCACTTGGAGATTCGTCCCGGCGTTCAGAAAGCACCTCGTGCTGCTCAGGGACCCCAAAGAAGACACTGTAAGGTAGGGACCAGACTCTCCAGGGAATGGTGAGGACTTCCCAACATCTGGCCCCGAGACACAGCAAAAAAGAGGGGCGTGGCGGGAGGGACCCCAGGGGCTGCACAGGGCTTCCCCACCTCTGAGAGACTGCGGAACGCTGCGGGGTGTGCGGGAAGGATGCGTGGGTAGCTCGGGAGGGTACGGACCCATGGCATGGACGATGCAGGTGACAGGGGCTGAAGATTGAGATCAACCGGGCGCTCAGATCTCAGGAAGTGCACACGAGGGATGGAGGATGCAGACCTACGCACGGGGAGGTGAACACAGATGGCGGAGAAGCACGGGATGGAGGACGTCGGCAGCATAGCCGGGACAGAGGCTCACCTTGTTCAAGGTGGGCCCGCACGGCCCTCAGCTGACTCTCAGTACCGATATCACCGATCACGATGAGCAAAGAGTGTTTCCGCGAGTCCCACCGTGCCGCCGCCACCGCGGCTCCGGCCTCGCACAGCTGCTCCTCAGGGTTCTGAGCCAGCGGAGCGTCGGGGCTTCGCAGCCCTAGTCCCGGAGCTGTCTCCATGGCAACGCCGGGAGGCCGCCCGGGCCTAGCCTCGGTCTCCATGGAAACTCCCACGGAGTGCTAGGCCGGCAGCGTCCGCTGCGGGGAGAGTGCGCGCGGTTCTTAAAGGCCGGTGGCCGAAGCTGCTCATTGGCTGCTGCCTGTCAGAGGGCGGGGCACCGGAGCCGCAGGGGCGGGCCTGGGAGCTGGAGGTGGGGCTCTGCGGTTTCACCCGGCTCGCGTGAGGGCGATGACGGTCCCCTCCGGGCCATGCGTCACCCTTCCCGAGGGATCTTCTGCTCCGATTTGGGCAGGGGTGGGGGCTCTGAGGGGCCTCGGCGCCGGAAGAAGCTTCTAGTTAGGATGTTTTTCCGATAAATACTGTCCTGCAGTTCCACAGCCTCGCCCGAACTGAGGGAAGCCATCTTGTCCATCTCTGTCTCTCAAGTTTGTATCGTTGTCTCCAGCTCTGTGTCTGGCTTTTTTATTTTTTATTAATTTTTAAAAAAATTTTCACTGCTTGCCAAGGTCCTGGCCTCCATCCTCGGCTTCCCCGCCCCCCTTGCCCCAGGCCTTCGGCGTGCTCGTGGAGACTGCGCAGTATTGGAGGGGACAGAGTGACCTTCCGGTCCTGACTGAGGCCCTAGTGACTTGTTATTCACAAGACAGTGTTTGGCTAGGCCCCATCACTGCCGAGTGCAGGACTCCAGTGCAATGAGCTCAGACTGCAGCAAGGGGCATTTGAGTAAAACCCAAGAAATGCCTTCCCGACTCCTTGAGTGATGTGAAGGTGAAATGGGTAACCTTGGGGAGACCGGTTTTACTTCCCCTGGGGAATTCTCAAAACAGGAGGGGCAATGTTTGAACCAGAGAAGAGGGTGACCTTTCCAAAACCAAAGGACCAGGGGGTAGGAGAGAGGACTGAGGAGCTCTGGCACTGTTGTTATATGACTGACTGGAACAGCCTTGTAAAAATGGTGCTATAAATTGCCCTCCCCCATTCCTCAATGTGTCCCCACCCCCTACTCTGCACTACGGCGGCTTCTTTTACCGAGGAAATTGAATCATTCCGTACATGCATGTATCAGACAGAGAGCCTGGCTTTCACCCTAGGGCTCCAGCAGGAGTTGTTTTTTTGTCCCTTTTGCCTTACACTTTGGGGATGGTACTGGGTAGAAAGGAGCCCAGTACCTGATTCCGCAAAGCTGCCTTTGAGCCACATGTGACCCATCTCCTCCCTGGAGGCTCTGAGGAGGGTTGGGCAGTGTCTGCATGTTAAGGATGACACAACATGTGTCCCTATCACAGAGCATGTGTTATAGCGAAATAGCCAGTGCATTCTGCAGCCAGTTTGGACTTAGCCCTGAGAATCTCTTCTGTAGCACAAAGGGAAATAAGAGCCCTGGCTGAACCTCAAATGGTAGGGGTGCCTCACCCTGTATGACACATGAGACGGTGTTCCACTACACCTCCGCCTGCCACCATTGTGGATCTGAATCTGGAAAAGAGCACGGAGAGATGCGTAGGCCTTTTCTACAATCAGTAAAGAGTTACCATGTGGAAGCAGACAGCCGCAATAGGTTGTAGAGAGAGGAAGGGGACAGTTTCCATAGCAACTCCAGGGATGGGGCTCTGAACTGGCACAGGGCCTTAGTATAAGGGTCAGCACCAGTTAATCACAGGCTCTATCAAATCTGACAAAGAGGTTAGATAATAGATATGAATGGTATAGGGAAGGATCACATACCGATCAAATGGTAACCCATTGCCATTGAGTTGATTCTGACTCATAACAACCCTACAAGGCAGAGTAGAACTGCCCCATAGGGTTTCCAAGGTGTAAATCTTTACGGAAGTAGACTGCCACATCTTTGTCTCGTAGATCGGGCTGATGGGTTAGAAATGCTGACCTTCGGGTTAGCAGCCAAAATGCTTTAACCACTGCGCCACAAAGGCTCCTGATCGAATGGTAGAGGCAGAAGCGCAGGCCTACGATCCAGCCCCGGCTAGAGTTAAGTCTTATTAGTTACAGCTGCAAATGCATACTATGCTAGTACTAAAATTGCACATGTGTGCTGTATGAGTATTTGGGAAGCTCTTCTGTATCAAAGGCAGGCACTGTCACAAATAGATTGGCTACCTTAAAGCCCTTAAAGATGGTTTCCAGTTTGTTCTGGTTTGAACCCTTGCTGAGAATTTGCATTTCTAACAAATTCCCAGGTGATGCTAATGCTGCTGGTTAGGGACCAGTTTTGAGAACCACCAGCAGAGCAGTGGTTCTCAAAAATGTATTATACATAATAATCACCTGAGGATCCTGTTAAACTGTAGATTCTGATTCAGTATATCCCGCTGTTAATTATTCCCCTCTTTCCTTGGATAGGAACCCTGGTGGCGCAGTGGTTAAGAGCTCAGCTGCTAACCAAAAGATAGGCGGTTAGAATCCTCCTGCTGCTCCTTGGAAACCCTATGGGGGCACTTCAACTCTGTCTTATACGTTTGCTATGAGTTGGAATCGGTCGCTATGAGTTGGAATCTCTCGATGGCAGGGGGTTTGGTTTGGTTTAAGGTTCCCTTGGATATTGGTGATGCAGTGGTTGAAGGGCTCAGCTGCTGACCAAAAGGTTGGCAGTTTGAACCCACCACCAGCTGCTATGGTCCTGATGTGGCAGTCTGCTTCTGTAAAGATTACAGCCTTGGAAACCCTATGGAGCAGTTCTACTCTGTCTTACCTTCTTACTATGAGTCGGAATTGCGTTGGCGACAATGAGTTTGGTTTGGTCTTGGTTACTTGGATAGCAGTATCCCAGCCACTGGGTGATAATCTCGGTATCATCATCATATTATCAGAAAGTATTTTAAGTGTCAAATTGCATATAGCTGTGTGCAAAATGCTCTGTAAAGTGTAACTACAGAGTGTTGGTATCTATGCTTCAAAGTTCTACGTCTAAAGACAGAAAACACTGATGCACATATGTACAAGGGATAGAAAGCAAAATTTTATTTTGCGTTTAGGAATAGTGTGCTGTGGCAGGAGTTGAGTACTAAAAATATGTCATTCAAGATCTGTCCAAGGGGATTGTTGGGGACCTGTGATATTCATGATTGTGAGGTACATGTAGTAGTGTGGTGACTGTGGAGCCCTACAGCATTTCATTTAACTATTGACTCTGGGACTGACCAGATATGATCTTTTCGAAACTCCCCTTTTCTGTAGCTCCCCCTTCCACACTATCGTCATGCAGGATTGGCAGATATAGTGGTTACAACCAATGCCTCTCAAACCACTTGTGATGGAGGGCCCTTGAAAAAAAAAAATCCAATTTGTTACAGACTAGTACTTTTGTAAAATACAATGAAAACAAATTACTAGAAAAGCAAGAAAATGATGAAGTACAAACCCCAATGTATTTTAATAATTGATTCAACAGAAATAAAAATACTCTGTCAAATTAATGTGAAAATTTTTAATGCTTACTCTCAATTTCTGTACTTAGTCTCAAAATTTGTATTTATTTACATTAACCCGTGGACCATACTTTGAGTAGCCCTGGGTTACACTAGTGAATTCTAGGGTTGGTAGAATTCTACATGGTGCACGGTGGGATTTGTCTGTATCATCACGGCTGATGCGTCTCTTCCACTCACCCATGAGAGGTAGAGCTTATCCTGAGCATCTTGAATTTTCTGGTTGGCTCCATGCACATTCTTCCTGGCAAATTCAATCAGATTAACAGTGGAATGGAGTTGAGAAATCTTTCTTGGCTTTTTTGCTTAGCTTCTTTAACCCTCATGAGAGCCTGCTGATAGGCACGTGAACAGAGCTTGGTAGACAGAGATCCCAGTCAAACATAGTAATTTGGCTTCTGAACCATATCAAATCCTCTGACCTTTTTCATTTCTTTTTGTAGTTTTTCCTAGGTGAGAGGGAGATACTGGTCTACCAGCAGCTCTCATTTGGTAAGTGTATTTTCTACTCCATTGTTAACCAGCTTCATCATGTGACTTCCCAAGACTGTGTTAATGCTGCCATTGACCATAGACTTGGTCCTTTGCACACTGCCAGCCACTGCTCTTTTGGTCTTGTCCACCACCCTAGTGATTGTGCTGGTCATGGAATCTAGGCCCAGTCACAGTAGTTTTTTGCCCGTCACAACACCTTTGGCATTGGCAAGAACTTGGTTTGTTGGCTAATTTAGAATAGGCAGTTTCTCCTCAATCCTGTCTAGCCCTTTACAGACATAGGTATTAGCAACAGCAATTTGTGGCTCTAGCTTCTGGGTGATGGACAGAGCACTTGTCACAGCCACGGAGGTAATGGTCTTTATGCCCTTCTCTGCGATCTCACACACAGACTTCAGGTATGGATACTAATCTTTGTACTGACATAAGCTAGGGAGACCAGGTCGTAAGTGAGGCTCACCCAGGGTAGGTTGGCCACCCTAGTCACCACACTCGGTTGTGGATCAACTGTGACAGATTCCATTTTTTCTTCCTGAGGAAAGAAGGAGTGATTATGGGGTTTATTAGGAAAGCAACAGGTTACAGTTAGGATCAGGAATGACTCAGGATATGGTTCTTCAGTCAGGACAGGTTTTTAGCCGTGCCCACAGGCAGGCCTCTCTTGGCCCCTTGGCTGCTGGGCCCCTGGACCCTTGGGCCTCTCAACCTGGCCTCTGCCCTGCTCGGGCAAGTATTACAAAGCTCTTTAGCTCCACTAATAAGTGCACAGGGACACCCTACTCCAGCAATAAACCTTGGCCCAAAGGCACTCGGCTCTCTCGATCTGTGGGTCGGCAAGCATAGCTCCATCAACAAGTGCCTGGAGGTACCCCAATCTGCCGGGAGGCCTCCTGCCCAAAGGTGCTCAGCTATCTCATTCTGTGAGTTGGCACACCCACGGTAACCACCTTACTCCATGGTCCAGGAAGCTCACTGCAGCATCTTGCACTGGTCTCCTGATTCTGCTGACGCCATTTCTCTGCCACTGCTTCTGTCTTATGCTGTCTCCAGTGTTACAATTCTCTTTCTCTTTCTCCTGGGTCTAGGAGGTTCTCAGTGCAGGGACCCTGGGTCCAAAGGATGCGCTCGACTCCCAGCTCTTCTTCTTGGTGGTAGTGAGGTCCTCCTTCCTCCATTTTTGATATGGGAAATTGTCGTTTTCTCAATTTTATGTACTATAGAAACTTAGATTCAAAGCTCTCCTTTCAACTGGATTGCTTCCTTGACCTCCACTTGTGTGGAAATTCAGTATCCACCACTGAAAGAAGAGATAAGAACAGGTGCAAGAGAAGGCAGTATTATAGGTTCTCTCCTTGAGTATGCATTGGAGTGGACACAAGACAGAAGACAGTATAAATCCCAAATGGTATGAAAGGTAATAGTAGCTTTGGCTAAGTTTGAACCAGTTAGGGGATCCTCAGCTCTCAGGCTTTCATCAGTTCCTGATATACAGTGATAAGTTTACCCAAATGATACACTAAGCACAAGCTTAGGTTATCAACAAAGTGAGAGGAGCATCTCTAAATGTTTTCCGGAAATAAGATCGTATTTGGCATGTAAAATAAAGTATTAAAGTTGTCCTCATGACAAAACCAGAACTTTACCGGAGTTGTTGTTTTGTCCTGTCGGGTAGATTCTGACTCACAGCGGTGCTATATGACAGAGTAGAACTGCCCCATAGAGTTTCCTAGGCTGTAATCTTTATGGGAGCAGATTGCCAGGCCTTTTCTCCTGAGGAGCTACTGGTGGGTTCAAACCACTGACCTTTTGGTTAGCAACCGAGCATTTAACTGTTGTGCCACCAGGGCTTTGTTATGGGAATTAATTACACTCATTTTTGAATTATGTGTGTGTGGGAGAGGAGGGCAGCATAATCCTTTCAGTGCTTAGGGTCTTCATAAGACTTAAGCCAGCTCTGGTAACTCATAGAGAGAAGATGCTGGATCCTCCCTTACCCAATGGATGTCATTAGTTTTTCTTGGAGTCTGAGCTCGTTTGGAATTCCAGCCTGCCTTGTTGGGTTACATGGGTCTTATCAACCAAAATTTCAAGGGAGCTGCATGCAGGTCAGATTCCCAGTCTATACTCAGTTCTGCCTATAAAGCTTTCTTAACACAGAGAGAGGGGTGTTGGGTTACAGGATTAATGTGTCAGAGGCTTATTCTTGGCTTTTGGGGAAAATACTATGATCATAATGCATACTAGCAGCCATAGGGTCATCTCTTAGCACGAGCAGCTGGCTTATCTGCAAAAGCACCGAGTAAAATTACCTCTGAAAAGGCACTGAGTTAATTTCTAAAAAGGTTGAAATGGGGGAAAAGTCTGCATTTCTTACTGTGTCTGGCACACATAGGATGCCTATAATAAATATTTGTTGACTAATTTTCCTAATTACTATTTGTTCATATTAAGTAAATGGGCAGAGCAAAGGCACTGGGTTTACCCTTCTCCTGCAGAGCATTGAAAAAGACGATGAAGAAATGTCTCCTTTTCCTCCCTCCCTTCCTACGTTCTTTTATTTAAGAAAGTGATCCTCAAAAGTGAAAAAGAAACATTTATGGATAACATTTTTCTTATCCATTCCATTAGCCTATGAGATGGAAGGCAGTGTTTGGCTATGGTCTCTGATCAGGGACAGATTACCCAATAAGCAAGATAAGAAAGTGCTTAGAACATTAACAAAACAGGGGCACCAGTTGTCCAAAGCTAAGACCCATAGCTGCCAAGCAGACAGGACATAAGGAAAATGAGCACCACAGTGGAAGGGACTGGCAGGGCACTAAATATGATTGATACCAGCTCAAGGGCGTAAGAATGTACCAGCCGGAAGTAAAGTTCACGCAGGGTCATGAGGACTCCCATGCACAAGGTTGTTTAAGATTTGAGGCTCCTACCACTTCAACACCTTCGTTGACATCTGTCTCCTGCAGTCCCCTCCTGTGTAACTGAAACTCCTTATCTTGGCGGGTCTCTTTGGAGTATACTACTTCTTTCTGATATAAACAAGAGTTGAGGGTGGGCTGTCAAGTCTAACTCTTGCTACATCCACGCAATATGCAACTGAATCCAACAGGAGCGGTTCCTGAGCAAGGATGGATTATATTAATAGATAACAATTCTCTGATCCATTTTGAGAGAATTGTCTTGTACATCCATGTCTGCTGATCTAGCACCTCCAGGCAGGAGGGCCAGCAATACTCTTTGCCATGACACAAACACAAGGGTATGCTCTTGCACGTTCTGTTAAACGACCAATGGGAACTCCAGCCCCAGATGACATGCAAAAGTGGGGGAACTCAAGTCAACCATTGCAATGAATTCAATCAAGTTACTTTTTAACTGTATAGCATTTATGTACAGAGTTATGTCCTAAGTTTTGTAAACAATAATATTTATAACTTTAAAATATGTTTGGCATAAATGCAGACACAATCTAGCATACATTTAATGTAGTACTAACATGGGTAATGATTTAATATAATACTAACATAGCAAATACCCAAAAAATACTGGAAATATTAATATTTATCTAACGTAAAAATTTTAATTTATGTATCAAGTAGTTTTGTTTTTTATTGTCTGTTGCGCAGGACACAGTGCTTGATATTACCCTATATATGCTAATAAATGAGGTATTAGGCACATTAAGAGGATGGAAAATTCAATATTTATTTATCATGCAAAATATATTTCTGTTTTGCAGCAAAGAGTGTGTTTCTAAATTCATCTTCCAAGAAAGCAACAAAGGGCGTTTATTAGAACATTACATTTATATTTTATCAGGATACGTGTCTCCATGTAAGGAAATTGAACAGTTCATTGAGCAAATAAATTAAGTAAACATTTAGATAATAAAAATTATATAAATGTATTTTATTTCCCACTTCCCTTCAGACTTACTTTTTTTTTAAGAAATTGATTGATAATTGTTATGACTCACAAAACATACTTGCTTGCCGAGAAGTGGTGCTATTGTTATATCAATTAAGTAGTTATCTCTGAATATGGGAGTTGAATAATTCCACAAAGAAATAAAATGCACATTTTATGAATTTTATAAAATTTTTATTTTACAATCATATTTTCCTTTTCATTTTGGACCGATTAGGTATAACCTCACATTTAGTACTCTCTCACAGACTACATAAGAACACGCCGGTGGCACTATAATCCCGTAATTCATGACATATCTGGTACTGTCCTGTGTAAAGCGAACCGAAATGCGTCTTCAGGTTGAGCATAGCCTTGTATTAGTATCATTCTGTTTGCAATTGCTCTTGCCTCCCTCGGGTAACAGCAGTAGTCCAATGAGCTGTGAAGATGCAGCATCAAAGGACAGAAAGTGAGTGCACAAGTTTTAAAGTATTATTTCAAGATGAAAAACATTGATGGAGACCTGTGAAGGGCCTACCAACAAACATCTCAGGACAAGCTAATGAAATTATTTCCAACTGCCTTGTAAGTACTATTTCTTTGGACTACCTCAGGCCTGAAGAACAAAATTCCATGTTCCAAATCAATTTTTTTTACTTACTAATTTTCAAATATAAATTGTTGTGCTAACATCCAAATTCAAATGTAAATTTTATTTTATAAATTTTACTTGTTTCATGAATTTTATTTTCAATTATTCAAATTTATTTGCTACAGTAGAACCAAGTTTAAAAAGTGACATAATTTTATATCCAGTTAAACGGCAACAGCTAAGTAAGAGCAAAAACAAGAGCTCACAGAAGATGAAGAGAATTTGTGAATCTCTAAAGACAATTCCAAAATTAACTTCCTTTTTAGAATGTAATGAATCAGAAGATACTTATTGCATTGAATGATCGAGTTAAATGGGTGCAAATCGTTGTCCTAGTACAGCTTAGTGCTGAAATTACTAATAGCAATATGAATATAGCAGAATTTGTTCTAAATTCTGCATCCATTCCTTGCTAAGGTAAAAAAATTAATAATGATTTAGAAAGTGAAACTATTTTAGAAACTGAAATTGTCCCATCTGCAGACCCCATAAATAACAGAAATACAGATCCTGCTTTGTGGGATACTTTTTCTTCTGATGTAAATTGTTGGATCGAAAGAAGGCCAAATGATTGCCAACATCACAGTGGACCATTTGAAAATTCTTGTCAAAAATTTATGGATGTTAAAAAAACAATGTTCTGTATACAGAGTATATTTCTAGGGTGCAAAGCTAATGGTGAAAATTATGAGAGGGAATGGCTACTGTATTCTCCATCAGTCGGCTCTGTACATTGTTTTGTTTGCAAACTATTTGAGTCCTAAATCATTTAATTCTCAATTTGCTATGGGTGGGTTTAGAGATTGGGAAAACTCAAATATGATTGATAAACATGAAAACAGTTCAATTCACAGAGACTGTACGTTGTCATATTTAAACTGAAGACATGGTTTTGACTCAACTCACGAACTGGAAACAAATTAATGAAGAACGTTGGTATTGGAAAGCCGTTTTTGCAACGTTGTTCTGTCATTGTAACAATTGCAGAAGGCGGACCATCTTTTCAAGGAAGATATGAAGTGTTTGGAAATTTGGGGGGTTTACTTGAACTTATTGCTCAGTGTGATCATTTTTAGCAGGTCACATCTCAGAATATGGTAACTCAGGAAAGGGCAACCCATCATATATGTCTGAAACAACGTGTGAAGAACTAAAGTGAGTAAGTGATAAAGTTTGATCAACTATTTCCAATGAAAAACGTATAGCTTGATGTTTCAGTTTGTCTGTAGATTCCACTCCTGATCTTTCTCATACAAATCAGCTAAGATATGTATCTCCAACAGGCGGAAAACCTGTCCAGCGATTTATCACACTTACTAGCTTAAGTCATGCCGGTGAAGGAATTGCAAATCAAGTACTTCACTATTTATGTGAAGTTTGTAAAACTGATTTTTCTAAGCGCACAAGCCAACTCTATGATAATGCTGCCAATATGTCAGGGCATTATAAAGGCATACAACAGAAAATTTTAGAATGTAATGAATATACCATTGTTATACCTTGTGGGTCATAGCGCAGTAGATTGTTGTCCAGAAGCAGTTGATTTTTTTCGACTGTTCAGTTACTCCACACATTTTTGGCTGCCTTTACTCACTGATGGACAGTTCTTGAAGCATATTTAGGCAATGATCGAATATTAAAATGTCTTTCTAATATATGTTGGGAAGGGCATGCTGTAGCAATGAGTGCAATCCTGGAATAGTACACTCAGATGCCGGATGTCTTAGAAAATATTGCTGAAGACCAGACACAGAAAGGAAATATCAAAAGAGAAGCTGGAAACATTGTCAACAAAATGCAAACACTAGAGTATGTATTTATGTTGGTTATGTGGAGTAATATATTGTAGCATTTTTATCAGACAAGTCAAGCTCTCTAAGATTCAGAAGTAAATTTAAAGACATGCACAGACCTCAACCATTCATTAATAGGGTATCTATATACTTTAAGAGAAGATTTTGAAAATTTTGAAAACGCAAAAAAAACAAAATACTGCCAAATACTGATTATCAAGCAGTTCACCGTCAACGAAACATTAGAAAGAAACAAGTAAATGACGAAAGTGCTCCGGAAGTATTAAGTGCCAGAGATCAATTTCGCGTAACCACGTACTCCGACATCGTGGACACAAACTTGAATCTTTAAATGAAAAGAAGGGCAAAAGTGTATGAAGTTCTTTCAGATAGATTTTCCTTCTTAAATAGTGTGGATATACCTGATGAAGAATGCATGAAGGCATCCAAGAAAGTAGTGCAGGCTTAGCCCGATGACTTAAATACAAACTTTTATGAAGAAGTTCAACAATTCCATTCATTCATGAGAACTAAGTTTACAGAATCAGGAAAGACAAATTTTACTCATGTAGGCATGTATAATTCCATAAGAGAAGATAAAATATAATGTGTATTTCCCAATGTTGAAATAGCTTTATGCATACTCCTAACTTTAATGATCACAAACTGCATAACAGAAGGCTCATTTTCGTCCCTAGACTCAAAAACCCTTAGCATACAGCAATGATTTAAGAAAGACTCGATTCATTATCCTTACAATGTATGGCAGTAGATATTGTTCAGCAGCTTAATTGTGACTAAATCACTGAAGAATTTGTAAGAGGAAAGAATAGAGTAGAATAGAACAGGATATTTTTAACTATAACATGTAAGAAGTGAAAGATTTATCTAAAAATAAAATATAGTAATTTGTTGTAATGTTTGTTTTCTGATCATTATATTTTCTTTTTTAACATCTTTTCATTTGTTCATTTATAATTATAGCATTTATTACAAAACAAGCATCAATACTGAAGTATGAGTCTTTAAAGCAAAACTGGTGAGTCAATTTTTCCTTGTGGGAGATGAGCAGAATTGATTGTTGAAACGACTAAGTTCACAGTCTCACTTCTTTGTTGTAGAATATGTGGAATATTCTTTTTGTAGAACACATAGTATGTAGTAAAAATCTTAGTACCCGCATCCACTAAAAATTTTATAATCCAGTTCATTTCATTCTGCTAAAATGGCATATGCCCCTTTTGCATGCAATCACTAACAGTATAGTCAAATTCAAAAAGAAGTTACATCATGGGCAGCTAAGACACACGTACACACACACACATATATATACATGTATATATATAACTCACATATCCTATTCAAATGCGTGAGTAAGCAGAGGACGGGGCACCACAGATTATCAGTGTTTAGGGCCCTCACGCACCTTAAACTGGCCCTGCCTCTGATAGCACTGTTTCCTGTAGTCTGAGCAGAGCTACCTCTTATCGCAGGGGTCTCTAAGGATTTACTTTGTGCTGGTGGAAGTAGTGGTAGTAAAACAAATCCAAATCTACGTGTACAACTTAGTTTTGAGGCCATGCCTGTATGTGAACTAAAATTTCCCTCATTTTTTTCAGTTTTCATTTTATGGGATTATTTTCCTTCAAGGAATGCTTCAGTTGAAAAAATATTGTTTCCTTTACAATATTACAATTACCTCTTCTTTTCTCATCAGTTCTTTCTTGAAGATCCCTCATAACATACCCTAATTTACCTTTCCAACGTTATCTCCTGTAAACACCCTCCATCACCCCTTTTAGTCCGCCAGTCTGAACCACTTACCTTTCCCTCAGTTATTCTGGAACTTCTTGTTCAGGCTATTTCCTCTTTCTTGAATGATTCTTCCCCTCAATTCTTACATAGGGATTTATTTACTGATTTACTTATGTAGGTTTACTTACTAGACAAAGTATTTAAAGAGTATAACCTAACTCCAACACTGCTTCTTCTGTGAAAGTTGACTGCCCGACTTGCCAACTGCGAGAACTTGGTCAAGGTGCTTACCCTCTCTGCTTCAGTTCTCTCGTTTGAAAAACGGGGAAAGGCTGATTGCCGATGCTGGTAGTGATGAGGCTGAGTGGCAAAGGGGAATGAAAAGGTTACAACTTTAAACAGGGTGGTTAGGTGAGACTTGAGCAAAGACTTGAAGGAGGCCATTTGGATATTTGGAGGAAGAGCCTTCTAGGTAAGGGGGATGAAAGAAACCGAAACCAAAACCGATTGCCGTGGAGTAGATTCCAACTCATAGTGACCCTATAGGACAGAGTAGAACTGCCCCACAGGGTTTCCAAGACTGTGATCTTTATGGAAGCAGACTGCTACATCTTTCTCCCACGGAGCACCTGGTAGGTTTGAACCTCCAACCTTCTGGTTAGCAGCAAGAACTTAACCACTGCGCCACCAGGGCTCCCTGGTAGAGGGATATCAACAACAAAAATCTGTTGCCGGCAAGTCAATTCCCAGTCATAGCGACCCTATAGGACAGAGCAGAACTACCCCCCAAGATTTCCAAGGACCAGTTGGTGGATTTGAACTACCATTCTTTTGGTTAGCAGCTGTAGCTCTTAACCATTGTGCCACCAGGGCTAGCCAGTACGAATTCCCTAGGGTAGCGGTATGCCTGGCACATTCGAGGAATTGCAGGATCCCGTTGTGGCTGGAGCAGAAGAGTGATGGAAAGAGGAACAGAAGGTGAGATCAGAGACATAACAGGGGCCAGATTTCATAGAACCTTGAGGGCATCGAGGAGCCCTGGTTGTGCAGTGGTTAAGAGCTCGGCTGCTAACCTGAAAGATCGGTGGTTTTGAACCCACCGGCCACTCCATGGGAGAAAGATGTGGCAGTCTGTTTGCGTGAAAAAGATTACAGCCTTGGAAACTCTATGGGGCAGTTCTTCTCTGTCCTATAGGGTCCCCATGAGTCGGAATATCCTCCACGGCAAAGGGTGTAGGCATTCTTAGGACCTCGGCTTTTACTCTCGGTGAAATGGTGAGCGTTTGCAGACTTTTGAACATAAGAGTGATATAATTTGACGTAGGTTTTTACAGGATCATTTTGGTTTCAGTGATTTCCTTAAACTGTTTTTAGTAATCTTACTAGTAATGATATTATTTTTCAGAAACTATTATACATGTAGTAGAAAAAAGCAAATAAATAATGTTATTAGGAAACGAGATATTCAGCATATGAGAAAGCGATATAAATATGAAATCAAATATAAAATAAAAGAAGTTGCTTAAATATCTGCAATCCTACAAATTAATTGGGAAAGGCCGAACAATGACCAATCCAAGTATCAATAAGAATTCCAACCATTCAGATTGTGGTCTCTAAATACCATTCCCTACTAAAATAAACTAGAACTTCTTAGATGTCACACCCTATTGGACCATCGGCAGGAGTGATTCCAAGGGACACATTCGGATTCTGCAAAAAAAGAGGTGGAAAAGGCTAGGTTGATCCGATCTAGCTTTTACGAGGGAATTTACAGACAGAGGTCTGCGACAAGATTCCCGCAATGGAGAGCAGCATGCCCAGTCACCGTGGCAGAGGTCCACGCAAGGCAGTGTGAGGTGTGGGTTTATATACTGTCTAGCGTGTAGGGGAGAAAAATGTGCCTACGTGTGGGCGAACCAGGAAAAACACATGTAACCTATGACAGATGAGGTTGGTTTTGAACTAGTTAACTAGTTAACTAGTTTCAGTTAATGCTATCATGACATCAGGTATTTCGTGTGTTTTCTCTTGGCCCAGGTTACTTCCTCAGTAAGGTACTCTGGTTCCCTCCCAGAGTCCTTTGTAGGCAGAGTTCATCTGTATTTTTCAGGACCCTCTCACTTAGAGAAACATCTGATTCCAAGTCTGAGGCACGAATATACAAATAAACCTGGACTATCTTTTACACTGGAAACCCTGGTGGTGTAGTGATTAAGAGTTTGGCTACTAACCAAAAGGTTGGCAGTTCAAATCCACCAGCCAGTCCTTGGAAACTCTATGGTGGCAGTTCTGCTCTGTTCTATAGGGTCACTAGGGTTCAGAATCCACTCAAGGGCAATGGGTTTGGTTTTTCTGGTCTTTTTAGTGAAATAATATATCTAGGCAATGCTTATCAATGACTGCTAAAATATCAAGTGAAAATATGACAACATTTGAACCCATTAATCAGTTTTAACAAAACACAAATGAAATCAATCAGTTAGTCTCCTGATGCGTTGTAATAGAAAGTATACAACACTTAGGTAGTGTTCTTGTTAAAAAAAGGAAAATTAATCTGAACAAGCCTTCATATCCATGTTATATGGTATAAATATGTTAAATGATACCATAGGGACGCAATCAAAAAAAAATCCACAATGTTGGAAAGTTTATAGAACAAATGACTTGGTTTCTTCAACAAATAAATAAATTGCAAGAAATAAAAAAGGAGAATTTACAGATTAAAAGAGACTTAAGACATATAAACCCAATTGCAATATGTAAACTTTGTTTGGAATTGTAAAAAATATTGTAAGAAAATTGGAGAGATTTGAACAATATATATTTGATAACAATGAGAAATTACAGCTCATTTTCTTTAGCTGCACTAATGATGTTGTTATGTTTAAAAGATTATTTATATTTTAGATATGCATACAAGTATTTATGGATAAAATGGTATGATGTCTGGGATTTGCTTACAAATAATCTGTTGGAGGAGTCCCTGGGTGGTACAAACGGTTAACCCACTCAGCTGCTAACTGAAAGACTGGCGATTCTTGTCCACCTAGAGGTGCCTCGGAAGAAAGGCCTGGTGATCTACTTTCAAAAAATCAGCCATTGAAAAATTCTATTGAGCACAGTTCTACTCTGACACACGTGTGGTTGCCGTGAGTGGGAACTGACTCAATAGCAATGGGTTTGGGTTTTTAATCAGTTAAGGGAAGTGGAGGGGGGGATACAAATGAAACAAAAATTGGTTATTTGTTGATAATTGTTGAAATTAGATGATAAGTACATGTGTTTCTTTCCGTTTTATTTGAAAAAAAAAAAAAAAAGAATGTTTCCAAGATTTCTGTTACGAGCAACTGGAAGGATGAAGTTACCATCAACTGAGATGGGAAGTCTGCAAGTGGAGCAGGTTTGATAAAAAAAAAAAAAAAAAGAGTTTTTTAAAATTTTATTGTTGTACTTTAAATGAAAGTTTACAATTCAAGTTAGTCTCTCATACAAAAATTTATACATACATTGTTATGTGACCCTAATTGCTCTCCCTGTACCGTGACAGCACATTCCTCCTTTCAACCCCGGATTTCCCATGTCCATTCAACCAGCTCCTAACCCTCTCTACCTTCTCATCTCACCTCTGAACAGGAGCTGCCCCTTTAGTCTCATGTATCTACTTGAGCTAAGAAGCACACTCTTCAAGAGTATCATTTTATGTCACATAGTCCAGTCTAATCTTTGACTGAAGAGTTGACCTCAAAATGGTTTTAGTGCCGGGGGGCCATGCTCCCTGGGGTTTCTTCAGTCTCAGACCGTTAAGTCTGGTCTTTTCACTAGAATTTGAGTTCTGCACCCTACTTTTCTCCTGCTCCAGTGGAGACTCTCTGTTGTGTTCCCCATCAGGGCAGTCATTGGTAGTAGCCGGGCACCATCTAGTTCTTCTGGTCTCAGGCTGATGAAGTCTCTGGTTTATGTGGCCCCTTCTGTCTCTTGGGCTAATGCTTTCCTTGTTACTTTCGTGTTCTTCATTCTCCTTTACACCAGGTGTGTTGGGACCAATTGATGCATCTTAGATGGCAGCTTGCTATCTTTTAAAACCCCAGAGGCCACTCACCAAAGTAGGAGGCAGAACATTTCCTTAATAAACTTTGTTATGCCGATTGACCTAGATGTCCCCTGAACACCTGGTCCCCAGACCCCCACCCCTGCTACTCTGTCCCTCCAAGTCTGTGGTTGTATTCAGGATACCTCTTAGCTTTGGTTTAGTCCAATTGTGCTGACCTCCCCTACAGTGTGTTCTGTCCTTCCCTTCACCTAAAATAATTCTTGTCTACTGTCTAGTTAATGAATACCCCTCTCCCTCCCTACCCACCCTCATAGCCATCAAAGAATGTTTTCTTCTGTGTTTAAACCTTTTCTCAAGTTCTTATAATAGTGGTCTTACACAATATTTGTCCTTTTGTAACTGACTAAATTCACTGAGCATAATGCCTTCCAGATTCCTCCAGGTTATAAGGTGTATTATGGATTCATGGTTGTTCTTCATTGTTGGTAGTATTCTATTGTGTGAATATACCTTAATTTGTTTATCCATTCTTCCATTGATGGGCACCTAGGTTGTTTCCATCTTTTTGCTATCATGAACAGTGCTGCAATGAACAAGGCTATGCATGTATCTATTCTTGTGACTGCTCTTAATTCTCTAGGATATATTCCAAGGAGCAAGATTGCTGGATCGTATGGTACTTCTATTTCTAGCTTTTTAAGGAAGTGCCAAATCAATTTCCAAAGTGGTTGTACCATTTTACATTCCCACCAACAGTGTATAAGTGTTCCATTCTCTCCACAACATCTCTAACGTTTATTATTTTGTTTTTTGATTAATGCTAACCCTGTTGGGGTGAGATGATATCTCATTGTAGTTTTGATTTGCATTTCTCTAATGGCTAATGATCGTGAGCATTTCTTCATGTGTCTGTTAGCTGCCTGAATGTCTTCTTTGGTGAAGTGTCTGTTTATATACTCTGCCCATTTTTTAATTGGATTATTTGTCTTTTTGTTGTTGAGGTTTTGCAGTATCTTGTAGATTTTAGAGATTAGACACCGATCGGATTTGCAGTAGCCAAAAATTTTTCCCTAGTCTGTAGGTTGTCTTTTGACTCTTTTAGTGAAGTCTTTTGATGAGCATAAGTGTTTGATTTTTAGGAGCTCCCAGTTATCTAGTTTCTCTTTTTGTGTTTGTGCATTGTTACTTATGGTTCATATTCTGTTTAAGCCATGTGTTGGGGCTCCTAGCATTGTCCCTATTTTTTCTTCCATGATCTGTATCATTTTCGATTTTGTATTTAGGTCTTTGATCCATTTTGAGTTAGTTTTTGTGCGTGGTGTGAGACATGGGTCTTGTTTTAGTTTTTTGTGGATGAATATCCAGTTATGCCAGCACCATTTATTAAAGAGACTGTATTTTCCCCAATTAATGGACTTTTGGCCTTTGTCAAATATCAGCTGCTCATAGGTGGGTGAATTTATGTCTGGATTCTCAATTCTATTCCATCTGTTGTTGTACCAGTACCAGGCTGTTTTGACTACAGTGGCAGTATAATAGGTTCTAAAATCAGGTAGTGTGGGTCCTCCCACTTTGTTCTTCTTCTTCAGTAATGCTTTACTTATCCGGGGCCTTTTCCCTTTCCAAATAAAGTTGCTGATTTGTTTCTCCATCTCATTAAAAAATGCCATTGGAACTTGGATCGGGATTGTATTGTAACTGTTGATGGCTTTGGGTAGAATTGACATTTTCACAACGTTGAGTCTTCCTATCCATGAGCAAGGTATGTTTTTCCACTTATGCAGGTCTCTTTTGGTTTCTTGCAGTAGAGTCTTGTAGTTTTCATCGTATAGGTTTTTTATGTCTCTGATTAGATTTATTCCTAAGTATTTTATCTTCTTGGGGGCTATTGTAAATGGTATTGATTTGGTGATTTCCTCTTGGAAGTTCTCTTTGTTGGTGTAGACGAATCCAACTGATTTTTGTATGTTTATCTTGTATCCTGATACTTTGCTGAAATCTTTTATTAGTTCCAGGAGTTTCCTTGTGCATTCTTTGAGGTTTTCTGTGTGTAAGATCATATTATCTGCAAACAGAGATACTTTGACTTCTTCCCTACCAATTTAGATGCCCTTTATTTCTTCTTCTAGCCTAGTTGCTGTGGCTAGGACCTAGAGCACAATGTTAAATAAGAAAGGTGATAAAGGGCATCCTTGTCTAGTTCCTATTCTCAAAGGGAGTGCTTTCAAACTCTCTCCATTTAGGATGATGTTGGCTGTTGGCTTTGTATAAATGCCCTAAATTATACTGAGGAATTTCCCTTCTATTCCTATTTCATTGAGAGTTTTTATCATGACTGGGTGTTGGACTTTGTCAAAGCCTTTTCTGCATCAATTGATAAGATCATGTGGTTCTTGTCTTTTGTTTTATTAATGTTATGGATTACATTGATTGTTTTTCTAATGTTGAACCATCCCTGCGTACTTGGTGTAAATCCCACTTGATCATCGTGAATTATTTTTTTGATATGTTGCTGAATTCTATTGGCTAGAATTTTGTTGAGGATTTTTGCGTCAATGTTCAGGAGGGATATTGGTCTGTAATTTTCTTTTTTTTGAGGTGTCTTTACCTGATTTTGGTATCAGCGTTCTGCTGGCTTCATAGAATGAGTTTGGGAGTATTCCGTCCTTTTCTATGCTCTGAGATACCTTTAGTAGCAGTGGCGCTAACTCTTCTCTGAAAGTTTGATAGAATTCTCCAGTGAAGGCATCCGGGCTAGGGCTTTTTTTGTTGGGAGTTTTAAAATTACCTTTCCAATCTCTTCTTTTGTTATAGGTTTATTTAGTTGTTCTACCTCTGTTTGTGTTAGTTTGGGTAGGTAGTGAGTTTCTAGAAATTTGTCCATTTCCTCTAGGTTTTCAAATTTGTTAGAGTACCATTTTCATAGTATTCTGTTATGATTCTTTTAATTTCAGTTGGGTCTGTTGTGATACTGCCCGTGTCATTTCCTATTTGGGTTATTTGCTTTCTCTCCTGTTTTTCTTTTGTCAGGTTGGCCAATGGTTTATCAATTTTGTTGATCTTTTCTAAGAACCAGTTTTGGTCTTGTTAACTCTTTCAATTGTTTCTCTAGTCTCTGTTTCATTTAATTCTGCTCTAATTCTTACTATTTCCTTTCTTCTGGTGCCAGAGGGCTTCTTTTGCTACTTTCTTTCTACTTGTTCCAGTTGTAGGGTTAATGTTTTTATTTTGGCCCTTTCTTCTTTTTGGATGTGTGCATTTATTGCCATAAACTGACCTCTGAGTGCTGCTTTTGCTGTGTCCCAAAGCTTCTGGTAGAATGTGTTTTCATTCTCATTTGATTCTATGAATTTCTTTATTCCATCCTTAATTTCTTCTGTAACCCAGTAGTTTTTGAGCAAGATATTGTTCAGTTTCCATGTGTTTTATTTTTTTCTCTTGCTTTTTCTGTTATTGATTTCTACTTTTATGGCTTTATGGTCAGAAAAGATGCTTTATAATATTTCGATGCTTTGGATTTTGTTAAGGCTTGCTTTATGGCCTAACGTGTGGTCTGTTGTGGAGAAATGTTCCCTGTGCGTTGGAAAAGAAAGTATACTTGGCTGCTGTTGGGTGGAGTGTTTGGTATATGTCCAAGAGATCAAATTCGTTGATTGTAGCATTTATCTGCCGTGACTTTATTGAACTTCTTTCTGGATATTCTGTCCTTCACTGAAAGTGGTGTGTTGAAGTCTCTTACTATTATTGTGGAGCTCAGTGCTCTTAGAGTTTGTTTTATGTATTTTGGATCCCTGTCGGTGTGTATGTAAATATTTATTATAGTTATGTCCTCCTGGTGTATTGACCCTTTAATCATTATACATGTCCTTATTTTTTGTGGTGGGTTTTACTTCAAAGTCTATTTTGTCAGAGATTAATATTGCCACCTCTACTCTTTTTTGAGTGTTGTTTGCTTGATATATTTTTTTCCATCCTTTGAGTTTTAGTTTGTTTGTGTCTTTAAGTCTAAGGTGTGTCTCTTGTAGGTAGCATACAGACAGATTGTGTTTTTTTATCCAATATGCCACTGTCTGTTTCTTTATTGGTGCATTTAGTCTATTTACCTTCAGCGTAATTATTGATAGGTATGAGTTTAGTGCTGTCATTTTGATGTCTTTTTGTGTGTGTTGTCGACAGTTTCTTTGTTCCACTTAATTTTGTGCTGAGTCTTTTTCTTTATCTATTTCTTTTCATCTTTTTCATTGTTGTTGATTTTGTATTTGCTGAGTCTTTATATTTTTCTTGTTTTTTATTTTGATGTGTAGGATTGTTAGTTTCCTTTGTGGTTACCTTAATATTCACCCCTATTTTTCTAAGTTTAAACCAGTCTTTTATTTCTTTGTATCGCCTTGACTTCCTCTCCATATGAAAAATCTATGTCTACATTTTTTAGTCCCTCTTTTTTGTTTTAATGTTGTCATCTTTTACATATTGACATCTCTGTTTCCCTATTTTCGGTGTTTTCACTTTGATATATTTTTGTGACTTCCCTATCTGGGTTGCAATCTGGTTGCTCTGTCCCGTGTTTGAGTCTTGGGTTGTTATCTGATGTTTCTGATGTAGGGCTCCCTTTAGTATGTCTTGTAATTTTGGTTTGATTTTTGCAGATTCCTAAGCTTCTGTTTATCTGGAAATGCCCTAATTTCACCGTGATATTTGAGAGACAGTTTTGCTGGATATATAATTCTTGGCTGGCACTTTTTTTTCTTTCAAGGCTTTATATATGTCATCCCATTGCCTTCTTGCCTGTATGGTTTCTGCTGAGTAGTCCGAACTTACTCGTATTGACTCTCCTTTGTAGATGACTTTTCGTTAACCCTAACCCTCTCTTAAAATTCTCTGTTTATCTTTGGTTTTGGCAAGTTTGATTATAATATATCTCGGTGACTTTCTTTTGGGATCTACCTTATGTAGGGTTTGATGAGCTTTTTGGATAGATATCTTCTTATCTTTCATGGTATCAGGGAAGTTTTCTGTCAACAAATCTTCAACAATTCTCTCTGTCTTTTCTGTTACCACCCACCCCCCCACCCCGTTCTGGTACTCCAATCACTTGTAGGTTATTCCTTTTGATAGAGTCGCATGTAATTCTTAGGATTTCTTCATTTTTTTAAAATGCTTTTATCTGATTTTTCTTCAATTAAGTTGGTGTCAAGTACTTTACCTTCAGTCTCACTAATCCTGACTTCCATTGCCTCAATTCTGCACCTATGATTTTCTATTGAGTTGTCTAATTCTGAAATTTTATTGTTAATTTTCCATATTTCTGATTGCTGTCTCTCTATGGATTCTTGCAGCCTGTTAAATTATTATGCTCTTCTCTAATCTTCTTAAGTTCCTGTATCTATTGCTCTGCGTTCTGAATAATTTCCTTCCTGAGCTCTCGAAGAGTGCTGTATATTAATCTTTTGTATTCTGCTTCTGATAATTCCAAGAAATTCTCTTCTTTCAGAAAATTTGATTCTTTCTTTTGGGAGCTTGCTGAAGCCATCACGGTCTGCCTCTTTATGTGATTTGATATTGACTGTTGTGTCCGAGCCATCAATAAGTTATTATATTTATTTATTTTATGTTTGCTTACTGTGTCCTAGCTTCTTGTTTTGTTTTGTTTTGATATCCCCAAATAGGCTGCTTGTGTGAGCTAGCCCGATCACTGGTGCTCCTGAAGCTCCACCAGGTGGCCAGAGCTGCCACTAAGTATGAGAGCCCAGGAGTCTGCCCACTCCTCCTGTATGGATTCATCTCAGGTGTCAGGTAGTTGACCACCAAGTGTGCGGTGCAGGCTCTCACCTACAGTCCTAGACAGGCATGAGTGATTGGTGTAGGCATAGGCATCCAGCTGCAGCAGGGGTTCACAAGCTGAGCAAGGCAGAGGGCCGATGGCTGTCCCTGACTGTACAGGAGGAAAGAATGTCCCTGTTCCCTAGAGCGCGTAAGTGGATGGGTTTTGCAGACTATGAGCACCCAGTGTTGTTGGTTGTAAGGACTGAGGGGGAATCACTTATCCTTGGGCCCCTGTGACAGGTGGCTAAGTGGTGTTGGTGAGCCACCAGTCCTCAGGCCCCTGATGTGGGCAGGTGAAGACCCTGCTTAAAGGGCAGAGCAGTGCCAAATGTCACAAACCTGCCACTTCACAGCTGAAAGAGTTGAAGCTAGAGTTCTGGTATATACCCTGTTGTACTGTAGTAATGAGGGCCTACGCTGTTGAGATGGGCCCACACAAGTCTATGCAGGGGGAAAGGCACTCAAAGTCTATGGATCCCTTATGCCTGTGCCTAGGCAGAGGAGCTGTGCCTACCCTGAGTTCGTGGCTTAGGGGAGCCGGCAGCTTGTTTTCTCCCTGTTTGTTAATTTGTTCACTCTCCAAGGCTGGGGGAATGGATCAGGGCACATGATGGGTCCTACTTCCGGCCCAGGGGACTTGGCAATTACTGAAGCCGGTCCTGGACCCAGTGCAGAGCAGGGATCAGGGATCAGGGAGGTGAATGGGAGAGAAGTTTTTCCTAAAGGGGGGTGTTTTTGATCCACATGGTAGGCCAGACGCAAGTACTTATTTTTCGCCAATTGAGGGCTGCTTCTCACTGGTTCTAGATGGCCAAGTATACTGTCTGCCACTGGGTCTCTCCCAGTGTGGAAAATGCCTCCCAAGCACCACTGCTTGCCTGCCTCACCACGCACCAGGAGCTGATCCGGCCTAAAGGGCTCAGGCTCTTGCCGGGTCAGGTCTGGCAACTCCTTGCTGCTTCCGAACCGTCTCTCCCTCCCCCTGCCACTCAGTCTGATTCCTCAACTTTGCCTTTGATGTTCAGGGCTCCTAGATTGTTGTATGTAATCAATTCACTTGTTTTTTCGGGTCTTTGTTGTAAGAGGGACCACCAGAAATGTCTGACTACTCCACCATATTAGCCCAGCCTCAGGAGTTCAGTTTTAAGCATGTTGAATTTGAGATGTCAATTGGGCATCCAAGTGGAGATATTAAATAGGCAGTTGGATATATGATTTTGGAATTTGGGAGAAAGGTCCTTGTTCATATAAATTTGAGAGTCACTGGCATATACGTGGTATTTATAGCAATAAGACTAGATGAGATCAGGAAATCAGTGAGAGTAGATAGAGCTTAGATTATAGTAAGTGCTAAATGAATGTTCATTTGTAAGCATTTATCTAAAATTCTTTATTCCTTCCTCAAAGAAGCGTAATGTCTTTTTTCTGAACTTCTATAGCACTTTTATTGTATTTTCTACTATAGTTATTTGTATACGTCTTATCTCCTCTATAGATTGTAAGTTCTTTGAAATTAGGAACTAGATATTAATGATTTTTGCTTGCCACTCCTTCTCCACCACCACCACCATGGAGCCAGAATGATGAATTATCCTTATGTAAGTAGAATTTAAGAAATGAACTTGCATAAATGCATGAGTTTTTGAAGAAATTTTTGGTCAGGACTATAGGATTTCTTGTTGTTCTGGCCTCTGGTTCATGAGATCTTCTATGTTCGTGGTCTTATATGTGAGCAGGGTCAGTATGTATTGCTGTTGTTCTTGCCACTAGTTAGCACACTAGCTCTGTATATCCCAGATCAGCCTTTGGGACAAAACCCTCACCTAAAACACAAAAGAGGGAAGACAGGTGAAGGTGAATGGGGTGACTTAGAATACAGTGAGGGGGCATACAGAAAGTAAGATAAAAGACTAGGCATTATTTGCACAAAAGGTATGTTTCACAGTTCAGCCATTCATTGATGAGTAGGAATCAGCTTGGTGTCCTTGTCCACTGGAGTATTTTCTTATTTTCTTCTTAGATCTCTCAGCCCCAGAACCTAGAGACTTCCCTCTCCCAATTGGGAGTTAAGAGTTCAGGAATAGGTGGAAGCTGTTTTGTTTTGATCTGTAAGATGAACTTTTCTCGCCTTCCACCATTCTGGCTCTTGATCTTGGGGGGTTTCCAAAGGCTCTGAAATATTCTTTCTCTTGTCCTCATCCCATTACTATTTTGGGCGCAGGTAAACATTTCTTGTAGTTTTGCCTAGTACCAAGCCTGCCCAGCTTCAGTCTTGGATACTTTGGTACTACTCTTTTTTTAAAAAAAATTATTTTATTTTATTTTTTTGTTGTTGAGATTGTGCACAGCACAA
The DNA here is from genome assembly GCA_030035585.1 of Dugong dugon. Lineage (NCBI taxonomy): Eukaryota > Metazoa > Chordata > Mammalia > Sirenia > Dugongidae > Dugong > Dugong dugon. The sequence continues at coordinate 11,988,402 of CM057472.1, read as the reverse complement.
CCTATGCTAATTCAAGTTTCTACATATACAATCCAGTGACATTGATTACATTTTTTGAGTTGTGCAACCACTCTCACCTTCCTTTTCTGAGTTATTTCTCATTACCATAAACTCACTGACCCAAAGGTTCTTATCTAATCTTTTGAGTTACTGTTGTCCATTTGATCCCATACAGATAGATCTTAAAACAGAATAATGGTCAAAGCAGACATTCTGTACTAGTTAAGCTAAACTATTGTTTGGTTTAAGACAACTTCAGGGGATATTTTTGGTTTAAGGTTTAAATATTGTCTCAGGGCAATAGTTTTAGGGGTTAATCCAACTTCCTTGGCTCCAGAAAGTCTGGAGTCCATGAGAATTTGAAATTCTGTTTTACGTTTCCCCTCTTTTGATCAGGATTCTTCTATGGAATTTTTGATCAAAATGTTCAGTAATGGTAGCTGGGCACCATCCGAGTCTTCTGGTCTCATGGCAAAGGAGACAGCTTGTTCATGGAGGCAATTAGCCACACATTCCAGTTCCTCCTCCTATTCCTGACTCTCCTTCTTCCTCTGTTGCTTCAGGCAAATAAAAACCAATAGTTGTGCTTTGAATGGCCACTCACAAGCTTTAAGACTCCAGGCAGTACTTAATGAACAAGGAGGTAGAACAGAACACAGAACATGTTATCAGGCCAGTTAACTGGGATGTCCCATGAATCACGACCCTAAACCTCCAAACTAAGGAGCCAAATCCCATGAGGTAGTTGATTGTACATAAGAAGCTTCAGCAACTACTGTTTCTTTTTTGTCATTGTTGTAAATATATGTTGTAAATATAAATATATCTTCTGCTAATTAAACTTTTTACAGGTGTACAACTTACTGACACCAATTGCATTAATTGGCTATGCAGCCCTATGCTTAATCAATGTGATTTTTCCAACACGGTAAACCAAAACTTATTACTCTGTAACTGTTATGGATTGAAATATATCCCCCCAAAATATGTGATGTAAATCCTAACCTCTATGCCTGTGGTTATAATGTCATTTGGGAGCGGGTTGTCTTTGTTAAATTAATGAGGCAGGATTAGTGTAGGGTGTATCTTGAGTCAATCTCTTTAGATGTATAAAAGAGATTAAACACAAACTAGCAAGCAGAGATGGTGGAAGAGAGATGCCAAGACACGTGAAGATTGCCCAGGAGCAGAAGCTCAAAGAGATAAAACTCTTCCTTCAGAGTTAACAGAGAAAGCTTTCCCCTAGAGCCAGCACCCTGAATTCAGACTTCTAGCCTCCTAAACTGTGAGAAAATAAACTTTTGTTTGTTAAAGCCACCAATTTACGGTATTTCTTTTTTAGGAGCACTAGATAACTAAGACAGAATTTGGTACTGAGAAGTGGGGGTACTGCTCTAACAAATACCTACAATGTGGAAGTGGTTTTGGAATTGTGTAATGGGTAGAAGTTGGAAGAGTTTTAGGATGCCTAATAGTAAAAGCCTAGATTACCTTAAAGAGATTGTTGGTAGAATTTTGGACATCAAAGGCAATTCCGGTAAGGGCTCAGAAGGAAGTGAGGAGAGCTATAGAGAAAATCTCTATTGTCTCAGAGAATACATACAGTGTCAGCAATACAATGTTGCCAGAAATGTGGACATTAAATGTGCTTTTAGTGAGGTTTTAAAAGAAAATGATGAACATGTGATTAGACAATGGAGGAAGGGTGGTGCTTTTTATGCAGTGGCAAAGAACTTGTCTGAATTATGTTCAAATGTTTGGTGGAAGGTAAAACGTGTAAGTGAGAAACTTGAATAATTGGCTGAGGGGATTTCTATGCAAGATCTTAAAGGGGCTGAGTGGTTTCTCCTTGCTGCTTATAGTAAAACTCGAGAGGAAAAAGATGAACTTAAAAATGAACTGTGCATCCTGCAACAATAGTATTAACAAACAATCTACAAATGGATACATAGATAGATTGATATGCCAAGAGATGAGGGAGGGAGTAAGGGAGAACATCCACCAGCAGATACAGGTTTAGTGGTGGAAATTTTCTAAATACATGACTGTGGGTGCCCCTCATATACTAATATAGACAATACACACAAGTGACAGAGTCAGGGAAACCTCTTAGATGTAACTAAACACCTCACAGGATGAAGTTCCCAAGTTTGAAGGCAAAGTGCCATTGACTCGGGGAATATCTATATCTATTGGCACAACATAGTTCTTAAAGACAATGTTCTACGTCCTACTTTGATGAGTGGTGTCTGGGGTCTTAAAAGTTTGTGAGCGGCCATCGAAGACACAATTATCAGTCTCTTATAGTTCGGAGCAAAGGAGAATGAAAAAAAACTAAAGACTCAAGGGAGCAATTAGTCGAAAGGACTAATGGACTACATGAACCACAGCCTCCACGACCCTGAGATCAGAAGAACTAGATGGTGTCCAGCTACCACTACAGACTGCTCTGACTGGGATTACAACAGAGGGTCCCAGAAGGGCAAGAGAAAAATGTAGAACTAAAGAATCAAATTTATAAAAAAGACCAGGGTTACTTCTATGACAGAGACTGTAGAAACCTCTGAGACAATGGTCCCAAGACACCCTTCTAACTCTGAACTGAAGCCACTTCCAAAGTTCACCCTTCAGCCAAAGATTAAATAGGCCTATAAAACAAAAAATAACACGCTGTTCAGCCACGTATATGAGACTAAATGGGTACACCAGCCCATGAACAAAGACGAGAAGGCAGGAATGGACAGGAAGGCTGGATGAATGGAAATGGGGAACCCAGGGTCAAGTAGGGGAAAGTGTTGACAAATTGAGGGGTTGGCAACCAATGTTACAAAACAATATGTGTATTAATTGTTTAATGAGAAACTAATTTGCCCTGTAAACTTTCACCTAAAGCACAATAAAAAAATCAACTATGAAACAAACAAAAGTAAAGAAGAGAAGGTGGGAAGGGACATGAAAACTGGACTAATGGAGAGTGCTGACACAATGCGGGGATTGCAACCAATGTCACAAAACAATTTGTGTATAAATTTTTGAGTAAGAAACTAATCTGCTCTGTAAACTTTTACCTAAAGCACAACAACAACAACAAAAAAAGAAAAACAAAAAAATGAACTGTGCAAAATGAGAACAAAACTTAAAGATATGGAAAATTCTGTTGTACAAACTAAAGACATGTATCCTAGAATGTTCACCAAGGACGTGGCTACACAGTCTTTCGTTAAAGAGATTAAGCCTGTGACTGATGAATCTAACAAACTACCACAGCAGAAAACTCATCAGCTTAGACTGTAGGGGACAGAGAAAGAGCGAAAGGGAAGAACGCTGTCTGCCTCTTGGAATTCTACAGGCAGGAAATAGGCCAAAGGAGCTACATCTGTTGTCCTCCAAGAAAACAAAAGGACCATCCCTGGAGCAAGTTGGAGATCAGAGAATTGTTGGAAAGAGCATGGGAAGCCGGGCTTTCTCTGTTTCAAATGGTGAAGTCATGACCTCCTAGGTTTAAAAGAGTCAGATCTTTACCAACTCAGTTTTGGAGTGTGGGGCTGCTGTTAAGGTGAGCTAGGGAGATGGAGCTGCTACCCAAAGCTGAGTGGGTGGGGCTGCCACGCCCAAGCGGCAGAAGAACAGGGCCTGCCAGGACCTAGGGGGTGGGGTCGCCACTCAGGTGGACTAGGAGAATGGGGTCACCCAAAGCCAAGAGAGCAGAGTTGCCATCCCAGTGGGCCTGGAAGGCAGAGCTGAAGCCCAAGGCCAAGGAGCCTCCACCCAGAATCCAGAGGGCATGGCCAACACCCAGAGTCTGGGGGGTAGAGCCATTTTCCAGATGATCCCAAAGAACAAGGGTTATTTTCAAGCCTTGAAAGCTAATGTAAATTGTTCTGCTGGGTTTTGGACTGGCTTGGTTCCCATTATGCCTTCTTTCCTTCCTATTTCTCCCATTTGTAATGGAAATGTATACCTTGTGCCTGTTCCACCATTGTACTTTGGAAACAGATAACTTGTACTATAGATTTCACAGATTCACAGATGACGAGGAATTTTGCCCCAGGATGGAATATGCCTAAAGTCTCACCCATATTTTGTTTAGATGATTCAGAATACGAGATTTTGGACTTGGAGTTGATTTAAGACTTTTGGGATGATGTGATGGGGTGAATGTGTTTCACATGTGGCAGGGTCATGAATTTTTAGGGGCCAAAGGGTGAAATGCTGTGGATTGAATTGTGTCCCCCAAAAATACGTGTTGTAAATCCTAACCTCTATGCCTGTGGTTATAATCTTGTTTCGGAATGGGTTGTCTTTTTTATGTTTATGAGGCAGGATTAGTGTAGGGTATATCTTGAATCAATCTCTTCTGAGATATAAAAAAGATTAAACACAAGCTAGCCGGCAAAGATGGGAGAAGAGAGATGCCAAGCCTCATGAAAATCACCCAGGATCAGAAACTCAAAGAGACAAGGACCTTCCTCCACAGTTGACAGAGAAAGAAAACTTTCCACTAGAGCCAACACCCTGAATTCAGACGCCCAGCCTCCTAAATTGTGACAGAATAAATTTCTGATTGTTAAAGCCACCCATTTATGGTATTTCTGTTACAGCAGCACTAGATAACGAAGACAATAAGCAATAACCCTCCCTTTCCTCCTCCCTCCTGCCCCTGGTAACTACTAATAAACTTTGGTCTGTATACATTTGCCTGTTCTTTTTATTTTTTTATTTTATGTAAGTGAGGTAATACAATATTTGTCCTTTTGTGCTTGACTTATTTCACTCAGCATAATGTCTTCAAGTTCTATCCATATGTAGCATGTTTCATGACTTCATTTCTCTGACTGGCTGAGTAGTATTCCATTGTATGTATATACCACATTTTGTTTATCCGTTCATCAGTTGATGGGCGTTTAGGTTGTTTCTGCATTTTGGTTATTGTGAATAGTGCTGCAATAAACATTTGTGTACAGGTCTCTGTTTGAATCTCTTCTTTCAAGTCTTTTGGAATTGAAAGTATACCTAGAAGGGAAAGGAAATGAACAGACTTCACCAAAGAAGACATTCAAATGGCCAACAGACACATGAGGAAATGCTCGTGATCACTGGCCATTAGAGAAATGCAAATTAAAACCACAATGAGATACCATCTCACCCGGCATCACTGGCACCAATCAAAAACACTGGAAATAACAAATGTTGGAGGGGCTGCGGGGAGATCGGAACACTTATGCCCTGCTGGTGGGAATGCATAATGATACAGCCATTCTGGAAAATGATACGGCGCTTCCTCAGAAAGCTAGAAATAGACATACCATTCGATCCAGCAATCCCACTCCTAGGAATATATCCTAGAGAAATAAGAGTCGTCACTCGAACAGACATATGCACACCTATGTTCATGGCAGCATTGTTCACAGTAGCAAAACGATGGAAACAACCTAGATGCCCATCAACAGATGAATGGATAAACAAACTATGGTACATACACACAATGGAGTCTTATGCAACAAGAAAGAACAAGGATGAATCTGTGCAGCATCTCATAACATGGATGAAACTGGAGGACATTATGCTGAGTGAAATAAGTCAATCACAAAAGGATAAATATTGTATGAGACCTCTATTGTAAAAACCCATGAAAAAGTTCACACACGAAATGTAACAATCTTTGTTGGTTAGCAGGGATGGGAGTGGTGGTGGGGGAAATACTACATACGCAATAGATAAGTGGTATCTTGAGTGAAGGGTGAGAAAGTACACAATACAGGGGAAACTAGCACAGCATGTACAAGAAAAGGTCATGGAAGCCCCATAAACACATCCAAACTCCGTGAGGGACTGAATTGCTGGTTGGAGGGCTGTGGGGACCATGGTCTCTGGGAACATCTAGCTCAATTGGCATAACACAGTTTATAAAGACAATGTTCTACATTCTACGTTGGTGAGCAGCGTCTGGGGTCTTAAAAGCCTGTGAACAGCCATCTAAGTTACTCCACTGGTCTCATCCCTTCAGGAGCAAGGGAGAATGAAGAGAACAGGATAGACAGAAAAGATTAGTCTGAAGGACTAATGGACCACAGCTACCAAGGCCTCCACTAGACTGAGTCCAGTACAGCTAGATGGTGCCCGGCTACCACCACTGACTGCTCTGACCAGGATCACAGCAGAGGGTTCTGGACAGAGTTGGAGAAGGAAGTAGAACAAAATTCTAACTCACAAAATGAGACCAGATTTACTGGCCTAAAGGAGACTGGAGAAACCCCGAGAGTATGGCCCCCAGACGCCCTTTCAGCTCAGAGGGGAAGTTACCTTCAAGGTTCGATGTTAAGCCTGGGAATGGACACCCCAGTAAAACTAAATGGGACTAACGAGGTACAGGAGTCCGGTGACAAGGGCCAGAAGGCAGAGGGAGAGTAGGAAACTGATGATAAGGAACACAAATTGAATAAGGACACTGTCGATGTATTGTGAGATTGTTGACCACTGCTATAGGGCAACATTTGTAGTAAGTATTAAATGGGAGGCTGTTTTGTCCTGTAAGCCTTCATCTTGGGCGAGAATGGCAGCACAATTGGAAGAGCATAGTCAATATCACTTAAATGTGTAAGTAAAAAGTTTTGAAATGGTGTTTAAATAAAATAAAAATAAATAAATAAATAAACAAACAAAGGAGACTAAAGAGGTACAATAGTCCACTGACAAGGTCCAGAAGACAGAAGGGGACAAGGAAGCCCCCTGGTGATAGGGAACACAAGGTGGAGTAAGGATATTCTTGATGTGCTGTGAGATTGTTAACCATTGTCATAGGGCAACATGTGTAGTAACTGTTAAATGAAAAACTATTTTGTTCTGTAAGCCTTCATCTTAAGTGAGAATAACAGCACAGTTGGAAGAGCGTAGTCAATGTCACTGAACTGTGAATGTAGAAAATTTTGAAACGGTGTATCTTTGGCCATCTGTAATTTTCATCAAAAAAAAAGGGTGAGAATTTAGAGGCTTAATACGTTGTGGGGTTGTTAACCAATGTCAAAAAAAACAACATGTGTACTACTATTTCATGAGAAACTATTTGCTCTGTAAGCTTTCACCTGAAGTACAATAAAATATATATAAAAAAAAAAAAAAGTTTTTTTTTTTTTGAGGTCTCATTTATGCATTTTGTCTTTTGCTGTTTGTACTTTTGTTATTATATTAGATGATCAATTTTTAAAAGCTTGGTGGGATAGCATTGCCCTAGCATTTTCTTCTAAGAATATGATTTTAGTTTTCACATTTAGGCCCTTAATCCATTTTGAATTTGTTTTTGTGTATGGTGTGAGGCATGGATCCTGTTTCATCTTCTGCATGTGGAAATCCAATTTTCCCAGCACCGTTTATTGAAAAGACTCTTCTTTCCCCAATGAATAGACTTAGCACCCTTGTCAAAAATTAGTTGACCGTAGATGTGTGGATTTATTTCTTATCTCTCGATTCTATTTAGTTTTTCTATGTGTTTTCTATGTGTTTATTGTTATATTTTCCCTGACTTTATTTATTTTTTATTGTACTTTAGATGAAGGTTTACAGAACTAGTTTCTCATTAAACAGTTAGTACACATATTATTATTATTATTTTATTTTATTTTATTGTACTTCAGGTGAAGGCTTACAGAACAAATAGTTTCTCATGAAACAGTAGTACACATGTTGTTTTATGACATTGGTTAACAACCCCACAACATATTAACCCTCTAAATTCTCAACCTTTTTTTTTTTTTTTTGGTGAAAATACACATAGCCAAAGATACACTGTTTCAAAAATTTCTACATACACAGTTCAGTGACATTAACTACGCTCTTCCAATTGTGAGTTAGAATTATGCTCTACATCCTTCTCCAGCTCCGTCCAGAACCCTCTGTTGTGATCCTGGTCAGAGCAGTCAGTGGTGGTAGCCGGGCACCATCTAGCTGTACTGGACTCAGTCCGGTGGAGGCCTTGGTAGCTGAGTACACATATTATTTTATGACATTGGTTAACAACCCCGTGACATGTAAACACTCTCCCTTCTCGACCTTGGGTTCCCTATTACCAGCTTCCCTGTTCCCTCCTACCTTCTAATCCTTGTCCCTGGGCTGTTGTGCCCCTTTGGTCTCGTTTTGTTTAATGGGCCTGTCTAATCTTTGGCTGAAGGGTGAACCTCGGGAGTGGCTTCATTACTGAGCTAAAAGAGTGTCCGGCGGCCATACTCTCGGGGATTCTCCAGTCTCTGTCAGGCCAGTAAATCTGGTCTTTTTTTGTGAGTTAGAATTTTGTTCTACATTTTTCTCCAGCTCTGTCCAGGACCCTCTGTTGTAATCCCTGTCAGAGCCGTCAGTGGTAGTTGCCAGGCACCATCTGGTTGTACTGGAATCAGTCTGGTGGATGCTGTGGTGGTTGTGGTCCATTAGTCCTTTGGACTAATTTTTCCCTTGTATCATGTTTTCTTCATTCTCCCTTGCTCCTGAAGGTGTAAGACCAGTGGAGTATCTTAGATGGCCGCTCACAGGCTTTTAAGACCCCAGATGCTACTCACCAAGGTAGAATGTAGAACATTTTCTTTATAAACTATGTTATGCCAATTGAGCTAGATGTTCCCAGAGACCATGGTCCCCACAGCCCTCAGCCCAGCAATTCAGTCCCTCAGGGAGTTTGGATGTGTCTATGAAGCTTCCATGACCTTTCCTTGTACAAGTTGTGCTGGCTTCCCCAATATTGTGCAGTACCAGGCTGTTTTGTTTACTATAGCTGTATAACATAGTTTAAAATCAGTAAGTGTAAGTCCTTCTACTTCGTTCTTGTCTTTCAACGTTGCTGTAGCTATTCAGGGCCTCTTGCCATTCCATATAAAGTTAAGGATTGGTTTTTACATTTCTGTAAAGAAGGCTGTCGGAATTTTGATCAGGATTTTACTGAATCTATAGATCGCTTTGAGTAGTACTGACATCTTAACAGTGTGGAGTCTTCCAGTCTATGAACATGGAACATCTTTCCGTTTATTTAAATCTTCTTTAATCTCTGTAGGCAGTGTTTTATAATTTTCATTGCATAAGTCTTTCACATCCCTGGTTAGATTTATTCCTAGATATTTTATTCTCTTAGATGTTATTGTAAATGGAATCTTTTCCCGAATTTCCCTTTCAAATTTCTTGTTGCTGGTGTATATAAACCCAGCTGAATTTTGTTTGTTGACCTTGTACCCTGCAACTTTGCTAAATTCCTCAATTATCTCTAGAAGTTTTCTTGTGGACTCTAGGATTTTCTATTTATACGGTCATGTCATGTGTGAATAGAGCTAATTTTACTTCTTCTTTTCCAATCTGAATACCTTTTCTTTCTTTTTCTTATCTTATTGCTCTGGCTAGGTGGTATCACTCTTGATTCTTATCCTGTAGTACTGGTTTCCAGGAAGTTAGGAATAGGAAGGAAAGCTGAGAGGGAGAAGGAGAACCGGGAACTCTCGAGTCACAGGATGAGGATTTTAAGAAGAAGGGAATCATCAACAGCATCCAGTACTACAAAGGTCAAGGATGATGAGGTGATTTGACAAGAAAATTTCAGACTTGGTTACTAACAAACATTTTTAGAGTAACTATTTCATGCCTGAGATTGTTCTAGGTGCTAAATTTATGGAGGTTGAAGCCAGGTTGCAAAGGGTTATGGAGAAAGTGGAATTTGGAGGGGAAAGAAAGGAGAAAGAGTGAGAGCTTCATAGAGAAGTAAAGTGGAGGGGAGATGCTGATGCTACTAGAATGTGGAGATTCAAATATTTTTGTATAAAGAAGCAAAGGAACCAAAAGAAGGGGTGTGGCGGCATCCATCGATGTTCAGAGAAGCAAGGATTCCATTTGTTTCTCTTCTTCCCTTAAAGCACAACTTTGTGTTTCTGCCTTTGCTGTAGGTAAGCAGCTCCTGGCTGGTTGGGCTCTTTGGACGAAACATCTAAAAACATGGAAGGGAGAAAACTGCAGCTAATGCTGCAACCACAGTTGTGCTTGGTATTGTGTGTCTGAGAGAGACCTGGGCTGACAGAAGGCCACAGCTGATTGGTAGACTAGAAAATGAAGACTCCTGGAAGGGGTAGCATTGTGCTGACTTGGCTTGGTGCTGCTAATGTGCTTCCATAATCCTCATCTATATTTGGGTGTGGCAGATTTGGGGGCTCTCAAAAGGTTCAAAAAGTGGGTTAAAATAAATGGGTAAGTTGGTTAACAATGCATGAATCAAGATGAAGATTTTATGAGAGATCATTATACTGTTTTTTAAGATTACATTATTTTTGCAACTTTTCTGTTGCCCTGAAGTTTTTTCAAAATAAAAATTTTACTTAAAAAGAATAAACAAGAGGAAGTTCCGTAGAGATAAGATACACATCAGATATACTGCAGGGGCTTGCAGGTGTCTACAAGTGAATCAGCCTGGTGTCAGGAGGTTAATGTACCATACGCAATTATTAATTACCTAAAGGAATTTTGCTTTCACATTTTAAGTATATCGGCACCTCTTTGTTGACTTAACTCCTTTGTAAGGATGTGGCAGTTGACAACTTTTCAGTTTTTCCTGTTTTCTTCTCATTATTTTAGTTATTATGAATTCCTAGATTAGAAACACCCATACTCAGTATTTAAATAAAAATACCTTCTAACACAAACACAAAAATGTTTTGTAGCAACTATTTTGCAATTTCTTTGCCACTTTTCCTACTCAGCCATGGTATATAAAACCTTTGCAGTTGTACCTACTTGGGTTCAAATCCTAACCCTCTCTTTCTCTCTCTCACTACCTCTGAGACGCTCAGTAAATTATTTCATCTCTGTAACTCTTGGTTTTCTCATCTGTAACCCTCGTAGAATTATGAGGGTATTAGGTGAGATTCTGAATGTAAAACACAGCACAGTGCCTGCCACATAGTAGAATGTAATGCATGTTATCAATTAATTGTATCATTTGTATACGACTGGAAGTGAATGCATAGGTCCAAGCATAACAGAAGGCAGCTGTCTTAGGCTGGGTTCTCTAGAGAAGCAAAACCAGTGAATATAAAGAGATTTATCTCCAGGAAGTGGCTCACGAGTTTGTACAGGCTAGCAATTCCCAAGTCCGTGGGTCAGGTGTCAGGCTGGAAGCTTCTCCTGACTCACGTAGCTGCGAGGGCCGATGAATCTCAAGATCAGCAGGTAAAAACTGCTAGCTCAAGTCCCAAGAACCAGTGGTAAGATGATGACCAGCCGGATGCAGGATCCAGAGCGAGAGCCTTGCCGGAACATCCATTTTATACCGAAGGCAGGCCATACATCCAAGGAAACTCCCTTTCAACTGATTGGCTGCTCACAGCATGGAGTTGATTACATCATTACATAACTGACAAATTACATCATTACATAACTGCCTAACTATATCGTAACTGCCAAGCCACTGAGAATCATGGCACAGCCAAGTTGACACACAACCTTAACCATTACAGTAGCCTAGGAGTCAGAATCAATTACACATTAAACATAAGCCAGCAGTGTAATATTTTAATATTGCAGTTCATTTAAAAAGGATACATAATAGTTTTCCTGTTGTTAAATTCAGTACTTGTTAGAACCTCAGTAGAGTTCTCTGTCACTGAGAAAACATGGAGCAGATTTACAGGTTGGAGAGTAGTGTCTATGAGGGAGGATTAAAGTGGCTGGGGATCTTTTGCTTAGAGAGGACCCCAGAAAAAGACTCACAAATTAAGCGGCACTTAGGCTTTTTGATTGTTTGGTTGAAATGTCTTATGGAGTTATAGGACCAGATGAGATGATCCCAGCCTTATAAGAATTTACCATCCAGGTTTTAAAGTTACCAGTTAATGACATTATGAGAGGAAATGTCCTTAAGCTCTGGAATAAAGGATTTAGGTTAGAGGATTCGAAGAAAATTTTCTGACAGTGAGGTTTGTTAAACTTTAAAGTGAGTTAACATAGGATCTGATGGAGTTTCCTTCTCTAGGAGGACTTTGGAGGCAGATTAGACTTCTTTCTGTTGGAGGTGGCTGTCTTAGTTATCTAGTGCTGCTATAATAGGCTTTAACAAACAGAAATTTATTTTCTCACAGTTTAGGAGGCTAGAAGTCTGGATTCAGAGTGCTGGCTGTAGGGTAAGTTATTCTCTCTGTCGGCTCTGAGGGAAGGTCCTTGTCTCAGCAGCTTCTGATTCCTTGTTCCTTGGAGAGTTCCATGTGTCCTGGAATCTATCTTATCCCATCTCTATTTACTGGTTTGTTTGTTTAATATCTTTAAGTCTTAAAGGAGATTGACTCAAGACACACCCTACACTAATCCTGCCGCATTAACATAACAAAGACAACTCATTCCCAAATGGGATTATAACCATAGGCATAGAGGTTAGGATTTACAACACATATTTTTTGGGGACACAATTCAATCCACAACAGTGGCTTAGGTAAAGATGTGCCCGTAGATAGTTAGAAGAGCTGGTGTTTGCTGTTGGGCTTACAGCCTAGGAGTCAGTAAGAGGCTTTGGTTCACCTCACTGCAGCAGTCACAGCCTCAGTGGGTCACCATTCTGCCGGCATATTCTGATCTTTCTGGGTAATTTAATGATTAACTTAATTGCCACACTGCCTAACAAGGCATTCACAGTTTTTCTTCACAGTTTATTTTAGACTGTTGTTTTATTTAGTAATGGGAAGGGCTCAGGCCCACTTATTTCTTTACTTATTTTTAGTCATGTTTATTTAGGTTTAACTTAAACACAGAAAAAATTACCCTTCTTAGTGTATAGTGTTGAGTTTTGACAAATAGATACAGTTATTTATCAAATAATCAAGAAGGTCCGTTTATTTGTGTCTTGCTTGGGGAGGGAGAAGATGCGCCCGTGAGATGAAGATGAAGAGCAAAAGGTACTTACTTTGGGGGGATTTCTGTGTGAGTGAGGATTAAGATTTGCCCAGAACAGGACCTGGTTATTTGCGCCCTATCAAATTGAATAGATGAACTCACTTTGTCAACCTTGTTAGTTAAGTTATCGACTTAGTATTGACTTGACCTGGTCCTTTTAGAGGTAATTGTATTTGGTTACACTGGTCTTCTGTAGCTCTAGGTGTGGAGGAAGAGAGGAGTCATTTATAAATGATTTTAAGATTAAGAACTGGAATGTGTTTCTGTGTGCCATATTCCATTTTTTGCTCCACTAATAAAACATTCTAGGAATGCTAATTTATTCTAGTTTTAAAAAAAACAACAACAAACAAACCAAATCGGTTGGCGTCGAGTCAATTCCGACTCATAGCCACCCTATAGGACAGAGTAGAACTGCTCTGTACGGTTTCTAAGGAGCAGCTGCTGGATTCGAACTGCCGACTTTGTTTAGCAGCCTGAACTCTTAGATTTTTCAGGATAGTTTCATTTCAAAGGAGCCCTGGTGGCACAGTGGTTAAGAGCTCAGCTGCTAACCAAAAGGTTGGCAGTTGGAATCTACCAGCTGCTGCTTGGAAACCCTGTGAGGAAGTTCTATTTTGTCCTACAGGGTTGCTGTGAGTCCAAATGGACTGGATGGCAACGGGTTTGGTGTTCTTTTTTTTTCTTCTATCCTTTGTACCCATAAGTAACATGTACTCAGACCCCATGCTTTGATTTTTGATGTGGAATATGCAATCAGTGTAATATCTAGCAGCATGGAGAAGATCGTTGGCTAGGAAGCCTCACTTCATCTACCCTGTATCAGGTGCTGCATCAGGCATACACAGGAATGGAGAATCATGATTGGGCTGTGCCTAAGTAATTCTGAACATCTGGTAGAGAGTGAAAACCAACTCCTACTGACTGCCTACTTTGTACATGCTTGGCACTCTCCTAGATGTGGAAAGACCCCTGGTGGTACAGTGGTTAAGCACTGGATTGCTAACTGAAAGGTTGATGTTTGGAACCCACCAGCGGGCTCCTTGCGAGGAAGATGAAGATTAACCAAAAAACCAAAAACCAAACCCGTTGCCGTAGAGTTGATTCGGACTCATCGTTATGCTATAGGACAGAGTAGAAATGCCCCACAGGGTTTCGAAGGAGCGGCTGGTGGATACCGACTGCTGACCTTTTGGTTAGAAGCCAAGCTCTTAACCACTGCACCATAAAGATTACAGCCTTAGAAACCCTATAGGGCAGTTCTACTCTGTCCCATAGGGTAACTATGAGTTGGCATTGACTCCATGGCAACAAGTTTGGTTTTTGGTCTTGATGCTTGGTGTTTTTCCTATTGATAGCTGCTCTAAGTAGAATCTCATTCCAGATCCAACCACCACTTAAAAAAGAAAAAAAATCCTCCCCAGGCCTAGTTCATAATACTTGTCACAGATGCCACACCCTCCTTAAGACCCCGGCACCATAATTACGATAATAGAATCTCAGGGTTTGGAGGGATTTTTGAGGTCATCTAGTTGGAAGGGGTAGCAGCTGTTCTCTTCACCAGAGGTTGAGAATTACAGTGCTCCATTCTCTCAAAGGGAGGTGCAGAACATGTCTGGGGCTGCAGTCTCCATAGGTTGCAATCCCATAAAAGGCAACGATAAGCAAATATGAAGCTTGAAATATGTAATGTTCCAGACTGTATAACAAAGAATAATAGGAAGAAATATGGCTTAATGGGACCCTCAGATAATGTAAAAACAAAACAAAACAAAAAACTGGCAGAGATGCAATGTGAGGCCCTTGGATTCAGGTAAAGGTGCACAAAAGGTATCCTGATTGACACAGGAAAACCCCCGAGTCCTCTCTCTCTCAGGTTTCACCAACTCTGAAGTACCCGCCGCAATCATCTCCTTGGCCCTTTCATAAGAAAGCCGGAACCTCTTCTTTTCTACGGAAGGGGGTGAGAGAAGGGGACTTAAGGTGCATGAACGATAGAAAGCAAGTCGAGATTCTCATGTGTCTGAGCAGTGGTAAGTACAGTCGCTCCTTGAGGCAGAGGAATATATTTTACAACCTCTCAAGGTCCCTTCGGTTCAAGGATACTGTCATTCTCTGGCTGTACTAGGGGGAGGGCCCGAAACGTCCAAGCTGCCATGGAAACGCGCCGCCGTGCTCCTTTTTCTTACGTGGGGGGCGGGGCACTCAGCCACAACCACCCATCACACACAGGGCTTCTTGAGTGGCGGGCAGCTGCAGCGAATGGGCGATCCGATACTGCGTGACGTGAAAGGAAAAGGGGGAGTTCGCGGCCGGTGGCGGCGGTAGAGGTATCGGCGACCTGGGGAGCGAGCTGGAGGGGCACGGGGAGCGTGCAGAGACCTCTAGCTCGAGCGCAAGGAACCTCCCACTGGGATGCCTGGTACTATTTGGTGAAAAGTAGGGGCGAGGTCGGTTCTGAGGGCTTGAGTTTCGCGTCTGAAGGGATAGCTGACCGGAGGGGGCGGGGTGGCAGCATGGCGGCGGTGACGGGGAAGGGGTTGGAGGGCTCTGAGGAGGGGGTGGGGAAGCCGTAGCTAGGAAGGCTGGGTGGTCGTGAGGGAGCATGAAGGGCTGTGGGGTTCTGGAGAACTGAGATTGCAAAGCAGCCTTTTGGGGGGCGGCAGAGGCGGCCGAACGACGTAGAGTTGTGGGGGATGGAAAAAGGGGCGGGGAGAGAAGAGGTTAGGAAGGAGGGGAAGGGGTGTCTACGTGAAGGTGATGGAAGAGGGAGGGAGGGATAGGCAGGCTGAGTGTAAATACCGGGGAAACGGGGGCTTGCGAGGTGTGGTAAGAAAGTGCTTACAGGGATTATAAACATAATGTTCTAATTGGAGGAACCCTGGGCTTGTCCCCTTTTCCAGGTCTTTTACTTCCGCCCTATTATTTAAGTTCAGACTGCGTAAGGAAGGCTAGTAGGTAACTCAGAACTGATCTTTTGTTTTCCCATTCCAGGGGAGCAGATGGACCCTACTGGAAGTCAGTTGGATTCAGATTTCTCTCAGCAAGATACCCCTTGCTTGATAATTGAAGATTCTCAGCCCGAAAGCCAGGTTCTAGATGATTCAGGTTCTCACTTCAGTATGTTATCTCGACACCTTCCTAATCTACAGACACACAAAGAGAATCCTGTGTTGGTGAGTTGGTATCTAGTTTGGAAATGATTGAGCAGATTTCTTTTTTATCTAATCTAGACCAACCAGCAAACATAAGTATTTAGGAGATCACTATCTTTTGGATAAAGTTGGTTGGAAAAATAATAATCAGTACATTCACAAGATGTATGTCTCATTTTGGATTATATAGTGGAGCTTATATATGTGTATTTTTTAGGATATTGTGTCCAATCCTGAACAGACAGCTGGAGAAGAACAAGGAGGCAATAATAGTGGGTTCAGTGAACATTTGAAAGAAAACAAGCCTTCAGGTGAGGTATTTAAAGCTATCAGCGCCTTTTGCATTTTTGGGTGCTGTTGCTGGAGCTGGTTGTGGTGAGTATATATAAGGAAGTCTAGTGCAGTATCTGGTGCTTAGTAGGCACTCAAAATGTTGATGCTCCAATGTAGCTGATTAGATTGGTATTGTCTGTATTCCTGAATTTGTATTGAAGTTTCGTGGTGAATGTTTTTAGTGCTAATATCCAGTTATTTTTTTCAGAGCCTATGGATTCTTCTCATCTGGACACATGTGGTTCCATCAGTCAGGTCATTGAACAGCTGCCTCAGCCAAACAGGACAAGCAGGTATAACTGACATTTAAAGGAATTTATGTAAATTTATTAACCAGCAGTTTTGTCTTTATCTGTACCTTTTGCCTCATGTCAGCGATAAAGGGAGTGATCTTATTTTTGTGAATTAGAGAGTGGGATTTAAGGATTATGTTTGATTTTATTATTAGTACCAATAGATGGAATTGCTTTTGTGACGAAATTTTTACACCTGCATTCAAAGAAAATACACGTTCCTCATTCTTAGCTTAGATATGACTTAATTTTTGGTACTGTTTGATCCTGGTACATGTCTTAAGTTGTCTGAAAAAAGCTTTTTGGTCACATTTCGCCCTTTTGAGTATTGCCAGAGCTTATCTATGTTTGATTTAATTAAATCAGTTATACAAACATTTTTATTAATAAAAAACTTAAAACATGTAGGTGTACTATTAAAATTATTAGGTATGCTTTCCACCTACCAACCAAAGCACTTTCATCAGTTTTGGATCCAGAATGTGTAATTCATACCCTAACGATATTCAACTATTACTATGTCTTATGCCCTGGTAGTGCAGTAGTTTAAGTGCTTGGCTGCTAACTGACAGGTTGGCAGTTTGAACTCACCAGCCACTCCGTGGGAGAAAGATGTGGCGGTCTGCTTCCGTAAAGATTTAAAGCCTTGGAAAACCCTATGGGGCAATTTTACTATGTCCTGTAGGGTCACTGTGAGTTGGAATTGACTCCATGGCAGTTGGGTTTTTTTTGGTATAGGGAGCCCTGGTGGCTCATCTGTTAACCAAAAGATTGGCAGTTGAAATCTACCAACCACTTCGTGGAAACCCTAGGGGGCAGTTCTACTCTGTCTTATAGCGTCGCTATGAGCCAGAATCTACTCAGTGGCAACGGGTCTGGTTTGATTTTTTTGGTATAGGATCGCTATGAGTCAGAGTCAACTCGAGGGCAACGGGTTTGGTTTTTAGTATGTATATCTTACAGTGTCCATTTATTGAGTTCATACCCTGTCTTAGGCACTGTATTGGATGTTTGACATTCAGTCCTGTTTAATTCTGTCCTTAAAGCATCTATATGATATCCATGATATTATTCCCATTATACAGAGGGAGGAGTCTCTGGGTGATGCAGTTAATGCACTTAGCTGCCAACCAAAAGATTGGAAGTTTGAATCCACCCAGAGGCACCTGGGAAGAAAGTTCTGGCAATCTGCTTCTGAAAAGTCAGCCATTGAAAACCCTATGGAGTACAGTTCTACTCTGACACACACGGGGTCGCCTTGAATTGGAATCAACTTGAGGGCAACTGGTTTTTACATGGCGAGAAGCTGAGGGACAAAGAAGTTAATTTGCTCTAGAATATGTTGCTAGTAAGTTACAGAGCCAGGCTTTGAACTTGGTTTTTCTGACTCAAGTGTCTCTCTCTCTTTTTTTTTTTTTTTTTTTACTGTCCGGTGCTTCTCAAAGTCTTCTGACCAAATTCTCCCAAGGTCAAAGGAGAACATAGACAACTTCAAGAGTCTTGGGGGTGCAAAGGGGAGGTGGTCAGGAGAATGTTAGCTTGAAGTGGTTGAAGACCAGTGTTTTATCTCAAATTTTTTTTTTTTTCTTCTTTTGCATTCTATTCTATCCTTTGTGTTTATTTTAATATAATTGTTTCTTCCAAATCATTAAGTAAAATAGATGCTTTAGAACAATCTGCAAACTAGTGGGCTCATTTTGACTTGCAGGTAGGTTTTATTTGGCCCACACAAGGTTGTAAAATATATTTGAATTAACTAATAAATTTTGTATAAATCCTGGATTTCCGGCTCTGCCATTACTAGTCCTTATTGACAAGAGTTGGCTAGAGCTGTGAGTAGCAGCCAGTCTCTACTTAGATGGAGCATGAGTGTTATGGCTTGTCATAGTTTCTACAACTCAGTATTGTATTTGGACACTGAGGCCAGGTGTTCTTGTATTATTTATCCTAGTGTTTGTGCTTTTGTTCTTAAACCAAGCTGCTTCACTCATCTGTTACCTTGCTTTACTTTCTGTTGGCATTTAAGTTTATGTATGACATTTCTTTAGGAATATGTGACAGACTTACTTATGTTTATGTGTGGCCAGCACCCGGGTTTGAACCAGTGGGAGGCAGGAAGTATGCGTACCCCTCACTGTGAATGAAGCAGTGCTGTTTGAGATGTTCCATTGTACTTCTATTTTCTCTTTGCATCAGTCTGCTGTTGCTCTTTCTTTTTTTTTTTTTTTTTTTTAAAAATTGCCTACATTCAATAAAAGGAGCCCTGGTGGCTCAGTGATTAAGTGCTTGGCTGCTGACCAAAAAAAGGTCAGCGATTCAAATCCACCAGCCAGTCAGAGGCAGAAAGATGTGGCAGACTGTTTCCATAAAGATTACAGCCTTGGGAACCCTGTGGGGCAGTTCTGCTCTGTTCTGTGGGTCACTATGAGTTGGACTCGACTTGATGGCAGTGGTTTTGATGTTCAGTAAATGTATAGGTGCAGTGGCAGGTGCTTGAAAGGGGCTTTGCCACTACAGTTTATAACTTAATAGAGGAGACAGACATTAAATTAAGCACATGCGTAAATAGCTATTTAATTAAAATTGTAATCATTGCAATGAGGGAAAAAAAATAGAATAGTATGTTAATATATTACCTAAAATGGGGATCAGGGAAAGCTTCTTGGAGGATGCAGTCCAAATGATAAATATGAATTAGCTAGGCATAGTTGAGGGGCTGGAGAGAAGTGTGAGGTGTGAGATAGGGAGCTTTCCAGACAGAAGGAACTACACGCATAATGGCCGTGAAACTGGACAGAATTTTCGATGATTCCAAAGCAGTGAAAGCTCTTTAAAACACAGTATATTAATGGATTCAGGGTTTTTCAGCTTATCTCTTTATTCATTAATGCAGGTATTTTGAGAAAACTGTCAGTTAATGAAACTTTCTCTACTTCATAAAATTCCAGAAAATCTACATGCCTTCTCTGGTGTTCTGTTGATAAAAGCTCATTGTTCTAGATATGGGTATCCTAAAAATAATACTGAAGAAATATAGATGTATATTTTTATTTCCCCATTAAACATTTTTTAAAAAATTGAGATAGTTGTAGGTTCATATGTAGCTGTGAGAAACAGTACGGGGAGATTCTTTGTATACTTTGCCCAGTTTCCCCCAGTAGTAACATTTCATAAAACTAAAACAAAAAAAAACCAAACCCGTTGGCCGTTGAGTCATTTCTGACTCATAGTGACTCTATAGGACAGAGTAGAACTGCCCCATAGAGTTTCCAAGGAGTGCCTGCTGGCTTCAAAGTGCCAGTGTTTTGGTTAGCTGCCATAGCATTTAACCACTATGCCACCAGGGTTTCCAGAAGAACTGCCCCATAGGGTTTCTAGGGAATGGCTAATGGATTTGGACCGCTGACCTTTTGGTTAGCAGCCACGCTGTTAACCACTGTGCCACCAGGGCTCTGTCATAAAACTAAGTACCATACAATATTATAACCAGAATGTTGGTAAAATCCGCTGATCTTATTCAGATTTCCGCAGTATCACTTGTACTTGTTCGTGTTTGTATTAAGTCTTATACAGTTTCATTACCAGTGTAGGTTCATGTGTATACCACTACAGTCGAGGTACTGAACAGTTCCAGCACCACAAGGATCCCTCGTGTTGCCTTCTTATAGCCACACCCACCTCCTTCTCCCACACTGAACCTCTGGCAACCACTGATCTGTCCTCTCTTTGCAAAATTTTGTCATTTCAAACATGCTATATAAATGGAATCCTACAGTGTTCAACCTTTTGGGGTTGGCTTTTTTCACTCAGCGTGATTCCTGATTCAGTCAAGTGTGTCTCTGAATCGGTTGTTCCTTCTTTGTTGCTGTATAGTATGCCACGGTATGAAGGTACCACAGTGTGTTTAATCATTCAGCTGTTCAAAGAAATCTGGACTAATTTCTGGTTTTGGCTGTTACAGTCAAAGCCGCTATCAACATTGGTTGATGTACAGGCTTTTGTATGAATATCAATCTTTATTTCTCTGGGATAAATAAGTGCCTAGGAGTACAATTCCTGGCTTGTATGGTAATCGCATGTTTAGTTTTATAAAGAAACTGCCAAACTGTTTTCCCGGGGCTGAGCCATTTTACAGCCCCACCAGCAAGGTATGAGTGATTCGGTTGGTGGTGTCACCGTTTTTGTATGTTAGCCATCGAAATAGCTGTGTAGTGATACCTCATTTTATTTTTAATTTGCATTTCCATCTTGGCTAATGACGTTGAACATCTTTTTATGTGCTTATTTGCCATCTGTATATTCTCTTCAGTGAAATGTCTTTTACCCATTTTCTAAATGATTTTTTTTTTTTTTTTTTACTATTGAGTTTTGAGAGTTCTTAATATATTCTAGATACTAGTCCTTTGTCAGATACATGGTTTGCAAATATTTTCTCCCACTCTGTAGCTTGTCTTTTCATCCTCTTTACAGGGTCTTCAAAGAGTAAGTTTTTAGTTTTGATGTAATCTATTAAATATTTTTAACAGTACAACACAAATGGGTGTTTTGTTTTTTTTTTTTAAAAAGGGCTTAATATGGAAAGCAAAAGGACCTTTCCTTCCTTAGTCCCCTTTTACAGAGTCAACCCTCTTTAAGTGTTTGTGTTTTTACTTCTTTGCAAGGTTATCTCCTCATTTTTAATACTGTTGTAAAACTAAGTATTATTATTGTACTGCTATTTCTTGTTTTATCAGATTATGACAATAGACTTCCTGCAGTGAAAGACGAGGATTTAATTCGCACACTAACACTTCCCCAGTTTTTGTTAATAATTAATTTTAGTTCCTCTACTGGCTACTTTTGTACCTCCTAATAATATATATATTTATTTCTTTCTTTTACCATCAGCTTAGAGTGAATGCTTTCTGCTGTTACTTGGGATAAGTGCAGTCGATGCATGGGGACAGCAAGTGCAAAGACCCTGAGACAGGAGTGTGCTTGGACTATTTGAGAAATGGTTAGTTTGGTTGGAGGTTAGGGTGGCTGAAGTAGAGTGATTGAGAGGAGCAGGAGAAGAGGTCAGAGAAGTAAGGGGGAGACCAGATTATGTAAGGCCTTAGGAGTCATTGTGGGGAGTTTGACTTTTAGTCCCATTTAGTGGGATAGGAAGGTATATGAAGGTTTTGAGCAGAGGAATGACGTGGTTTGATTCAGATTTTAACAGGATTACTCTGGCTGCTGGATTGAGAGTAGACAGACGAGTGGAGCAAGGGCAGAAACAAGAAGACCTGTAGGAGGCTATTGAAATAAGTCAGGCAAAATATGATAGTCGCTGGACCAAGGTGTAAGTGGATGAGGAGTAGTGGGATTCTGTTTGTATTTTGAAAATCGGATTCAAAGATGGGTCAGATGTGGACTATGAGAGATAGGAAGGAGGTAACAATGATTCTAGGTTTTTGGTTTGAGCAAGTAGAATGGAATTGCTGTTCATTGAGATGGAGAAGACTGCAGGAGGTGAAGCTGAATTTTAGACATGTTCAAATTGAGCTGCCTTTTTGATAGCCAAGTAGAGATGTTGAGGAGGCAATTAAGACATGCATGTCTGGAGCTCGGGGAAAAGGTCAAGGCTGGAGACTTAAATTGCAGAGTCATAAGCATATGGATAGTGTGCAAAGCCATGAGTCTGGATAAAATCACTAAAGGGGGTGTCTTAAGTTATCTAGTGCTGCTGTAGCAGAAATACCACAAGTGGATGGCTTTAACAAGCAGAAGTGTATTCTCTTACAGTTTTGGAGACTAGAAATCCCAATTCAGGATGCCAGCTCCTGGGAAAGGCTTTCTCTTTCTGTGGTTCTGGAGGAAGGTCCATGTCATCATCAGTATTCCCCTGGTCTAGGAACTTTTCAGTGCAGGGACCCTGGGTCCAAAGGACATGCTTCACTGCTAGTGTTTCTTTCTTGGTGGTATTAGGTCCCTCCCCTCTCTGCTCAATTCTCTTTTATATCTCAAAAGAGATTGACTCAACCTAATCCTGTAGATGAGTCCTGCCTCAGTAACATAACTGTCTCTAATTCTGCCTCATTAACATCATGGAGGTTAGGATTTATAAGACATAGAATCACATCAGATCACAAAATGATGGGCAACCACACAATACTGGGAATTATGGTCTAGCCAAGTTGAGACACATTTTGGGGGGACACAGTTCAGTCCATAACAATGAGTATAGCTGGAGAAGAGGTCCAAGGAGTCACTGAGTTGTGGGGCCCACCAGCATTTAGAGGTCAGGGATGTGAGGAGGAATCACCAAAAGAGACTGAAAAGGATCCAGTGTGTGTGGTTTTATGCTCTTCTTCACTGTTTTTGCCTTTTGTCGTATTTGTTTTGTTTTTGTTTGTCATATTTGTAATTTTGTCAGAATCTTTACTTAGTTCTTTTTCTCTTCTTAGATCATGGTCGTTAACTTTCCAAACTTATGTTTTCACCTCTTTTACGCTTATTATAGTGATGCTTACAGTTCTTTGTATGAAATATTCAATGTGTAGAAAATTACAAGGAAGCAAAAACTGTCATCTATAATCCTGCAACGCAGGGGTCAGTTGCTATAACATTTGACATGTTTTCCCTCTTTTGTACATTTGATTTACATAGTCGACATCATATGGAAAGTAAAAGTTTATATGCTGATCTTTTTGCTTAACAACGTAAGTATTTTTCCATGACAATTAAAATTCTTAATAATATTTCCTCTAGTTTTTTATTTTAAAAGTTATTTACACCCACAGAAGAAGCAATAGTACACATTTGTCCCCCCCCCGTATATACATACATATGGGTGTGTGTGTGTGTGTGTGTGTGTGTGTGTGTGTGTGTGTGTGTGTGTGTGTGTGTGTGTGTGTGTGTGTGTGTGTATACATGTATATGTGTATATACTTTTTTAGGGGACTGGATCATTTGAAACTAAGTCATAGATATTAGAACCAGTCATTTGCACTGGAGTTGGTTCTGACTCATGGTGACCCCGTGTGTGTCACAGAGTAGAACTGTGCTCCATAGGGTTTTCAATGATGATTTTTTTGGAAGTAGATTGCGAGGCCTTTCATCCCAGAAGCCTCACGGTGGACTAGAACTCCCGTACTTTTAGTTAGCAGCTGACTGCATTAACCATTTTCACTACCCAGGGACTTCTGCAGACATTAAAAAAAAAAAACCAACAAATCTGGTGCTGTTGAGTCAATTCTGACTCATAGCAACCCTGTAAGACAGAGTAGGGCTTCCAAGGCTGTATTCTTTACAAAAGTAGATTGCCATATCTTTCTCCCATGGAGTGGCTGGTGGGTTTGAACCATTGACCTTTCAGTTAGCAGCTGTGCAGTTAACCGCTGTGCCACCAGGGCTCCTTGCAGGCATTATACCAAAAAAAAACAAAAAACCAACCTATTGCCTTTGAGTCTATTTCGACTCGTAGCGACCCTATAGGACAGAGTAGAAGTGTCCCATAGGGTTTCCAAGGCTGTAATCTTTACAGAAGCAGACTGCCACATCTTTCTCCAGTGGATCGGCTGGTGCTTTCGGTTAGCAGCTGAGCGCTTAACCACTGTACCACCAGGGCTCGTGAATACTCAGCATGAATCCCTTGATAATAAGTACGTTACCCTATATAACCATAATACTGTTTTCACACCTATGAAATAATAATTTCATGGTGTCTGATACAGTTCTTACAGAGCCCTGGTGGCTAACCAAAAGGTCAGCAGTTCAAATCCACCAGCTGCTCCTTGGAAACCCAATAGGGCAGTTCTCCTCTGTCCTATAGGGTCACTATGAGTTGGAATCGACTTGATGGCAATGGGTTTTTTTTTTATAGCTCCTATTCAAATTTTCTGAATTGTATTCAAGTTGATATATATATGTATATACACACGTATGTGTGTGTGTATATATATGTGTCTGTGTATACATATGTATATATACGTATATGTGTATATGCGTGTATATGTATATATGAGTGTGTACATATATGTATATATATACATATATGTGTATATATATACCTGGAGCCCTGGTGGCAAAGCAGTTAAAGCACTTGGCTGCTATTGTTGGTTTGAACCCACTAGCTGCTCTGTGGGAGAAAGATGCAGCAGTCTGCTTGGATAAAGATTTACAGCCTTGGAAACCCTATGGGGCAGTTCTACTCTGTCCAATAAGGTCGCTGTAAGTTGTTATATATATATATTTAAATGCAGGATCTGGTCAAGGCTCACACGTTGTATTTGGTCGTTTCAAACATTTTTAATGGCTTCATAATATTCCACTTTATGAATTACGAAATTATTTAACTATTCCTCTAATACGAACTTACAGGTTGTTTCTTAATAACAGTAAGCTTTTAGGACTAAGTTTTGTTCAAGGATCTTCTCACATCTCAGATTATTTTGTAGAATTGAAATTACTGGATTACTGGGTATGAACATTTTTTAAAGCTCCTGATGCATGTTTCCAAATTGTTTTCCAGAAAGGATACATTAAAGTAGTCTTACGAGCAGCGTATGATAATACTTATCTTACCTGAGTTGGTGCAGCACTGAATGGTAGTACAGTATTAAAGTTGTTTCTTTTTTCTGATTTGTCTGGCAAAAACAAATGGTTTGTCTGATTTCTTTACATGTTTAAAAATATTTGTACAGATAGTCCCCGACTTAGAAGAGAGTTCTGTTCCGACGACTCTTTTGTAAGTTGGTTCTGATGTAAGTCAGATACCTTTTTTCTTTTTTTAGTTTTTATTATTGTCTCCTATATAGCAGTCTTTTTAACTGTAAATCGTAACACTGAACATCTGCAAATGAACACCTAAGAATGATAACATCAGTAATTTATGCGCTGCAACATTGTTTGTAGTACATATTACCACCGATAAGATGTACAAAAAAAGTAAAAACAGACAGTCGTAAGTACGATTGGTCATAACTCGAATATGTTGTAAATCAGTGACTACTTCTGTTTCTTTTATGAGTTGTCTGTTCTGTCATTTTCCCATTTATATGTTGGGGTTCTTTGCATTCATTTTTTTATTTTACGAAGGCTAATCTTTTGTTATAATGTTGCAGATGTGTTTTTCTAATTCATTGATTTTTAATATTGTTTATTATGTTTTTTGATCTGTGGTGTTAGCTTCTTTTAAATATGTAGGTGTCTTACCTGAATCTTTATTCATGTAGTTCAATGTATATATACTGAGATTTGTTACTAAAATATTTTTGTGAACTTTGGTTTTAATAGGTGTGCTTTTGGAACCCGTTCTCTGCTCATCAGATGAAGATTTTTTTCTTGTCACTTGTCAGTAATTCTAATTCTATTTGAATGCAAGATTTTTCTATCCCTGCTCATGTCTTTTCAGAAAAAGATAAAATTTGTATATGTTTGTGTCTTTCTTCTGTTTCATATATGTGTTAATAATTGAGTTGCTAACTTTTTAACTGCTTTCTGTAGCAAGAAGCATTAAAGGGGTGAAATTTCCTACTTTTTCAAATTTGGTTAATAGTTGGTGGGGGTGTGGGGTGCCAAAATAAAATTCAGAGTACTTTGAGCAAAGTATTTCAGCCTCTGTGTCCTTCTGCTGTGTAGCGTCCTGGGAATGTCAGTGGAATCTGTTCCTGTGAGTGAAGAGAAGGAAGAAGAAGAGGAGGTAGAGGAGAAGGAAGAAGATATCCCAGACGGCACCACACGCTCCATTGGTGCTGAAGGTAACCTTGTGCCTTTTTCAGGATAGTAGATTGTGCTAAGTTCCTTTAACATGAGCAGGTAGATGTCCAAATTTCTCCTCTTTATCAGGTTATAGATTTCTTATCAGATAAGTAGTTTAAATTGGGAGTAGTTATTAAAAAATTTGCTAGGTGTTCCACCAAATTTGGTGTTTAGGAATTTGTTACTCATTGAGTTGCCCCTTTTTCTACATATTGACTCTTCCTCCTTCTGTATTCCTTTGTTTTTCAAATATTTTTAAGAGGTATGCTTTGTGAGGTGGAAGTAGAATATGAATTGCTGTGTGTGTGTGTGTGTGTGTGTGTGCACGCGTGTGTGTACTGTTTATGTATATCTTCAGAAAGTTGATACAGTTTACCAGTGTGAGTTGCTCATAAGGTTTTATAATACATGATTTTTTGCTTCGCATTCACTTCACATTTTTCCCCTTGACTTTTAATGCTTTTATTCTTGATTTTCTTTTGAAAATTTTTTGGGGGCAGGGCTTTGATATAAGGAGTTAATGTGACCCTTATGCCTAGGACAGTGCATAACGTCGTGGGATAATACCTGATCTCTTGGGGTTTTGATCCTAGAATCTGCCTCATCACAGCTGGGCTTTGGAGTTTTGGAACTCTCCCAAAGCCAGGATGTTGAAGAGCATACAGTGCCGTCTGAAGAGGACAGAGAGCACCTACAGTCAGCAATCGCTGACTCTAATTATGCCAGGCTGTCTGATACAGATGCTAACATTGGTATGGAACACATTTTGTGACATTTGGAGTTGTTTATCAGTGTTTTCTTACCAAGCTAGAGCTAGTTATTTTTTCCTTGATAAGTTTTATAACTGTGTATATAATTTAAGTTAATGTAGTAAGGTGTATAGCACTTGCTGCAGAGTTGTCTGGTAAATACTTGTCAATTGATTGCAGATTGAGGTGTTTTGGAAATAGGCTATTGGTTGCTTTCCTTTTTGGGATGATGTTTGTATACATTTTCAAATTGGACTCTTTTCTATTACATTCTTTTCCTTTTAAAAGCATTTGAGACTGCTTTTAGTACTTCGAAAAATTATCTCTTTCTGTCTTCTTCTAAAACCTCAAGCAATTAACCATGGAGAACAGTCCAGTGATGGTATCCCCATGGCAGGACCACTCAGCAAGGATGTGCCCCTGGTAGAAGAGCCTAGTAAGGATGCGCATGTGGTAGAAGAGCAAAATCCACCACCTGCAAGGTAAGCCATGTTCTTTCTAGAAGATATTTATAAGTTTCTGCTATAAGGCTGTACTAATTTCATTTCCAAGCCCTGGTGGCGCAGTGGTTAAGAGCTTGGCTAACCAAAAGGTCGGCAGTTTGAATCCACCAGCTGGTCCTTGGAAATCCCATGGGGTAGTTCTGCTGCGTCCTACAGGGTCGCTGTAGGGTCGCTATGAGTTGGAATTGACTTGATGGCAACACGTTTCATTTTGGTTTAATTGCATTTTACCAGGTGGGAACATTTTAGAAATTATTAATTTTTTCTTTATATTGGTAATACTTAATGTTCCAATAAAAACATTATTTGTGAATTTTACCCTGTCCTCATCTTTAGGCACATTCTCAAAGCCTTTGTATTGCTGCTGTTACTGTAAGCATGACTCCTTAGGCTTGGGCTGTCACTCCTCTTTGAAGTTATGAGGAGTCGCATGAGTATTATATTTGAGAGCTTCCTGTTTCTGTACTTGAGGAACACCCAGATTGCTTTGGGTTCTCCGATACCATGCATCTAGTAGTTTGTGGTATAGATCCAAGGAGGCATTCTTTTCCCGAGTCCTTTAGCTCTTAACTTGGTAGAAGTTGGGAGGTATACCGCTGCTCTGTCTGTGGTGATTATTGTATCCAAAACAATATTCTCTGGCCAACAGCTGAAGTTTGGATATGTCAGAGGAAAAGTGGAGTGCTTCCAATTTGGGGGAAGGGATGGATGAACATTAAGTATTATTGTATTGTTTTCTTCAATAGAAACAGTGGTGAGCAGGGTTCTGAAAAAAGTTGAATATCGAGACATGTTGTCTTCCTTATGCAAAACATTCAGCTGACTGGCTGACATTTTAGGCTTTTCTTTGGAACTTTACGTTCTAGCCAGTTTTGCTCTCCTATTTTCCTTGTGGAGTGGTAGAATAGGCAAACCTCCTAAGTCTCTGGGAAGGGGACAGCGGTGACCATCTTAACATGTGTGATGCTATTGCAGTGAAGGGGTCTTAGTTTGGAGCTTGGGTCGGGTAGATCAAATAGGAAGGGCCAGCAGAAGATACTGTGTGCGTCAGTAACACAGAGGATAATTCACATCCAAGTACAATGGCAGGACATTGTTTGGATTGCTCTCCTGGCAGTGCTGTGGCCTGGATCAGAATCCTTCACACAGGTCTACGTAAAAGCATATGTAACAAAAATCCCTAAATCACTCATCAGAAATCTTGGAGAGCATGCAGCACAGTAGTGAGCAGAACTGAAGAGAGGTATTGCTGTGTGAGAAATTGGATCAGGCTTTGTAATGGGCTGAGGACTTTCTATCACCATTATAAAGATCACTTACTTTACTTTCAGTAGATAGTTATATAGATTAGAGGTACTGGGATTTTTGAAATTATTGAAGAAAAACACACAAAATAGGAAATGGCTTTTAGTTAAAAGATGAAAGCATTTAAACTTAAAAGCTTTTTCACCTGGCGATATAAATTCCCTAGGCCAGAGGACATACCTTCTAGTCCCAGAGTATCTCGTGCTGGTGTGGAAACAAAACAAGAAACATCTGCTCGGGAGTTTCTGGAAGGCGAACGGCAGATTCAGAAGTCACCAGAGCCTGAGATTTTGTCAACTCAGGAAGACTTGTTTGACCAGAGCAATAAAGCAGGTACAAAGTGTGATGAGCTCCTATAGCTCATCTCCAGATATCTAAACTTGTATTATTTCTTTTCTGAGGCTACTGTTTAAGTTAGAGTGTGCTTCATTGGTATGCAGACTCATTTGTGATATGGAAGGAAAATATGTTTCTAACTAATTAGTGAGAAGGCCTCTTTGGGAATGATTGCTATTTAGTATTTCAAACACAGCTGAAGTTTGGATATGGCAGAGGAAAATGGAGATACTGGAAGAGATATCTCTCTTTTGGAGATATTGGAGATATTGAAGAATAATAGCTCATACAGTAAATTTAGTAGTGTGGACTAGCCATTGCTTCTCTGTCATTATATGTTTACTAAGTCTTCAAATCTTAAATAGCATGATAATTCAGTTTAAGTTTTTCATACTTACTCATCTATTATTTCATAGGAAGTTACGGTCTAGCAGAAAGGACCTCAGATTTAGAATACTAGGATGGCATCTGTTGCTCACTTTTTTGCATCCCAAGCTCTGTAGCCCAGAGAGCCAGAAAACTTCAGTCATAACCAGTGAAATAGAATTTTGATTGTGAGGAAGGAAGGGAAGGAGATTACATTCCATTACTATGATGCAGATTGCTGCAAAAGACATTCAGAAGGTCACCAGGAAACCTCTTTCGGTCTCTCACTAAAGCTGTAAGATCGTATATAAGAAATTCCTTTACACTTGGGATTAGTACAGCGGATACTCCATCTCTTGCTAGGGAGAAGGGACCAATGGGAGACACTTCACAGTATAAATCAGTAGCGGCTGCTCATATATCCTTCTACTAATGCATTAGTATTTTCTGTCTTCTTTTAGGAGGCCCAAGGTCTAATCGTACGAAACGGGGCATGTTCATACCATCAAGTGTCATGTGTGTTGTTTTGACTTCTGCCATTTGTGTCACGGCATGAGTTTTACTTCATGTTAGGTAGGCCTTAGAGTAACAGGCTTGTTGTTGTTTTATAATAGAAGCATCACAAGAAAGAAGGAACAGCCAAGCAGAGGAATAAGGATTCTGGCTTTTCGGCTCCAGCCGTAGATCATGACACAGAGAACTAAGGAATTCTTTTAGTCAGGTGTTTTTTTTTGTTTTTAAATTAAAGAAACTCATAATTTAGTAGGGGGGCTGTTTAATGGTCATTCAAGATTTGTGGTAGTGTGACATTCTGTTGATTGTATCACAGTTGAAAAACAGTTTCTGCCTTTGGCCTGTTTCTGGTTGGAAATACGGGTATTAGTCTTTTTTGCAGTACCGAATGGTTTTTTGACAACTCAGTAATGTCAGTCTGAGAAGTAAATGCAACTAGATTTGCTTTTTTTCTTCAGTAGCCTCTGATGGTTGTTCAACTCCTTCAAGGGAGGAAGGTGGCTGTTCCCTGGCCTCCACACCTGCCACCACTCTGCAGCTCCTGCAGCTCTCTGGTCAGAGGTCCCTTGTTCAGGAGAGTCTTTCCACGTAAGTAAGCCTGTGCAGAAGGAGGCATGTGCCTAAGGGGCTTAGGCAAAGGTTGAAACAACTAAAATTACCTGCTAGTCCAGAAAAGTTAAGTCTATAGGCTTTAGAATTTCTGGCGTGAGCACTTAGTGGCGCTATTGGAGGCTTTACCATTTGGAAGTTTTGTAATAGTAGCCCAGAGTTTTCATTAGTATAGAAAATGCCCAGTTTATAGAGAATGGCGTATATCCAAAACAAGCGTTCTGCTCCTCCATTTTATCACAGCACTTCTTCCCATTTGACAATATAGGATAGAGAATAGGTTATAGTATAGTTAACAGTAGTTGGGTTTCTTTATCTTTGCCTTAGACAGAGTTTTTTGTTTTTTAAATAAACACGTATATGATCTTCCTATTAGGCAAAAAATGGAATAAATATTTTTACTCTATGTGTAAATGAGTTTATTTTTTAGCACTTGCTCATCCTGCTTTTTAATCATGATGTCCTTGTGTCTGGTCATTCACTTTCATGTAGTCATACTACTTGGCCTTTACTCTTTTTTTTTTTTTTTTAATTCTTATTTTGGAAATGTCTGGCATAGGATATAGTTGTTGAAGTACTCATGGATTTTCTACCTCCTTCAGGTAGCTGTTTGGTAGAAATGCTAATAAGTATATGCCTGAATGACTTAGATATTTTTGCTATTGAAAAGTAAAAAAACAAACACAAAACTGTGACTTTGGTAAAATAACCTGTAATTCTCTCTTTATATAAAGGAATTCCTCAGATCTTGTTGCTCCTTCCCCCGATGCTTTCCGATCTACCCCTTTTATCGTTCCTAGCAGTCCCACAGAGCAAGGAGGGAGAAAAGGTGAGCTCTCTTGATCTGTGTCTGTTGATCTCAGGTTAGAAGAGGGGCAGCACTTCTGCCTTGTGAAGTGCCCCGTTGCTTTGTACATTAGGACCCTGTGACCTACTTACACTATTCAGTAGGACTCATGTCTGTCTAACCTTTAGGGATATGGCCTCGTGTAAAGTGCTCTCCTCACTTCTTTGCTTTTCTAGTACTGGTTCTTCTGGAAATTCCATATTGTTGAATCAGTTTTTCAAAGACCCTTAAGGGAAAATTTTTACATTTTTAAAGTCGAACTGAAATGAGTTTATATGGTGAAGAACTGGATGTACTGCTAAAGGCCGGGCAGTTTCTAGCAACATGTTAACATGTTACTGGTGAGAGGGAACCAAACATTGTAGTTGTTTATCTTTATAGCTTCTTTTTGCTATTATCAAAATAGTTTTAGCCAGAGAGTGGCTAGGACCAGGTGATAGAGATTTTGACTTCATTCACTCCCTTTGAAGACTTGGTGACTTTGGATTACTTTATTCACAAGAAAGCTTTTCTTTTTACTTAACTAATGTATCTCATTATTTAAACCTCTTTTGCTGTACTGTAGTCACCTGTCTGGAGCCCTGGTGGCACAATGGTTAAGAGCTTGGCTGTTAACCAAAAAGTGGACAGTTTGAATCCACCAGCTGCTCCTTGGAAACTCTAGGGGGCAGTTCTACTCTGTCCTATATGCTATATGGTTGCTATGAGTTGGAATCGACTTGATGGCAAGAGGTTTGGTTTTTTGTTTTTTTTTTTTTTTTTTTTTTTTGGAATCGCCTATCCAAATCATTCAAAGTATTTCTAAATTCCTTCTACAAAGCCGTTTCCAACAAATTCCATGATTTTCTCCTTTTTGTTCTTCCACATACCAATAACGGTACAGTAGCTAATATTTTTTAAGCACTTAGTATGTGCCAGGCACTATTCTGGCTGCTTCGCTTTAATTTTTCTCATTGAAGCCTCATGATAATCTTAAGAACTAGATGTTACTTTCTCATTCCCATTTTAAAGAATAGGAAGCTGAGGCACAGAGAAATTTCTCAACTATGAGTCATGGAGGCAGAATATTTAACTGTTTTCCAGGTGTAATTTATCCATGACAAAATTTAATCTTAGACTATCTTTCTTCGGCCACAAAGTTTGTGTCTGGCTGTTTTTACCTTGAAATCATCTGTATGTGTGTAAATAGATTAGCATCAGTTTATGCATAACATGGTTAATGACATTTGCAGTAAAAAATACAGGTGAATACATACTGTAAAAAATCCTCTTAATGCAAGTTAAGTTGGGTTTATTCTTAGAATCATTGCTTCTGTCTGTAGTGTGAACATTGAAGAAATAAAGTAATCATATTAAAATGCTTTCTTCCTGATTATAAACATACGGTGATTCTCATAGAAAGTTTGGAAAGTATAGGGAAGTAATGAGAAGAAAACAAAACTCACCTGTGATACCACACTCCAGATGTAATTACAGTTAGTATTTGGATATATTGTTTTTCATTATGTTTTCTATCCATAAATATAAAAAAGTGTTTTTATAAAATCGGATTGTGTTGTATATATGATTCAGTTTGCTTTTTCATGTTACATACGTATTTTCTCTTGTCAATTGTATTTTAGATTTAATGTATTTGCTTACTATATGCATAACTGTTTGTGGGACTGTATATCCTTTCTTTGTTTATTTGTGTTTTTTGTTGTTAAATGATTAACCAGAGCTTTTGTGTATGTAGTGTTTAGAACAGCAGGTCCACAGTAAATGCTTTGTCATGGTAAGGAAGGTCAAATAGTGCAATGAAAACACTTAGCCCAGCTATGGTAGTGTCATAAAGGCCTGCAGCACCAGATCCCTAACCTAGTATTAGACTGGAATGTGAGGTTGAGGCCAGGCTAAGCAGCAACGGTGGGTACTGAGGGTGGAGGAGTGGAGAGGGATAGGGGTGGCCTGTAGCATGAATGTGGATTATAGAGAAAAACTAAATAGGTAGTTTGTGAGGGTGGTCTAGAGGTAGCCTAGTTAGGATCAAGTTGTAAGATAGGGGAAAAGGGACTGATGATTCAAATACTTAGCTGAGGAAAGGTCCTTTTAGCCTTAGGTAAGCAGTATGCTGTGGGAAAACAGTGTTTTTTGGTGTGGGGGTGTGTGTGTGTGTGTTTCCCCTCCCTGTCTCAAGATTAGTACCTGATACTTCTCGATTCTTTGATGTGAGTGCTGACTGGCATTGGTAGATTTTTTTCCTCCCTCTGTATTTGTCCTGGCATCCATCTCACTGCTTTTCAAGGTCTGTGGCAGAATTATAGGATGGTTAAATTAGATGCCGTTAATCTTGCCATTCCTGAGCAAAATGAGTACAACTGAGTTGTAATCAGGAGAAGGACTCAGAGGAGCCAAGTTAATTTCACGTATCATATGAATGAGTGAGGCTACCCCCAGATTAACTCCATTTTAAATCCATAGCTAAATATTTTAGGAGTGTGGATCCCCCTCTCCACACTCCTAAGGAAGTGCTTCTAGAACTCAGTCTAGTATTATCCTGTCAGCTTTTCTGAAAATTTAAGTCACTGTTTTTTTAGAAGCAGAAATTTTTGTGATGTAATTGTTACAGGTGGTATTGGAACATGAGTAATATTGATGAGTGATTGTTTCTCACTTGTTTTCCTGTTTTAAACCAGATGAGTCAATGGACATGTCCGTGTTATCTGAGGAAGGAGGAGACCCTTTCCAGAAGAAACCCGATGAACCAGTGGAGACAGAGAACCCACCTGAGCCCATTGTATCACCACAAGCCTCAACCCCCGTATCTCAGAGCATGCCAGTCTTCACTCCTGGGTCACTTTCTGTCCCATCCCAGCCTGAGTTTTCTCATGTGGGTATTGTAAAAATGTTTTTCTCCTCTTTTTTTTTTTTTTTTTTTTTAATAGCAGCTTTATTAAGCTTTAAATGAAATAATTTATACGCCATAAAATTAATCCATTTTAAAGGTACAATTCAGTGATAGTTAGTAAATTTACAGTTGTGCAGGTATTATCACAATCTAGTTTTTTAGAACATATCCAAAGTCTCTTAACATCATGATATACTTTTTAATGTTTAAATTTTGTTCTGTGTCTAAACTTTTTGGAAATGTTATGACAAAATTGAAAAGGGGCATTAATCATATTCTACCTTAACACAGCTACTACTGTCATTTTTGTATTTTCCCTGTTTCTGCTTTTTTAAATGTAAAGTGAACATACAACTTTATCTTCTTTTTCTTTATCCAACTTTTGAAGGCAGTAATGTGAAGACAGTGTAACACTGAAAAATTATCATTGTAATTACAATTTTTCAGTATCAAATTGTTTTTATATTATCACTTTCAAAGGTTGTATAATATTCCTCTGAGTATTGTACCATAATTAATCATTCCTGAACTGAGGGCATTTAGATTGTTTTTAGTTTTCTACTGTGTATTTTTTTCCTAAAACACAAACAAACAAAAACCAAACTTGTTGCCGTCAAGTCAGTTCTGATTCATAGCGACCCTGTAGGACAGAGTAGGGAAAATTAATATCTAATTTGTATAATTTTAAATTTAAGTATTTAAAGAAATGCAGGTTTCATAGTGAATTATAGGTCCTTAATTTAATCTAAATGATGAAATGCCCAATTTAAATGCCTGTTGTTACAAGACCTTAAGTAGGGGAATGATTTTTGTGTTATTGGGAGAACTTTTTCCACCTTTTAATTTGTAGTTGTTATAACAAGAGTTTATACTTAAAAATTTAAAATGAGTAATAATGAAATATACCATAAATTTAGTGAGAAAGGAACAGTAGGGATAAAAAAATTCAACTGCTGTCTGGAGTTTTATAAACTTGTTTATTTTGTTGAAAAATTGCATTTTATACAAATTATCAGAAGCTGTTTGACAGAGTGGTTAAGTACAAGGACTCTGGAGTCAGAATTGCCTGGACTCACTCATGGCTCTGCCATTAGTACCTTTGTGACTGATGGAAACTGTGCCTCAGTTTCTTTATCATTGAAAAGGAAGTAATGATACTACTTACCTCATAGAATAGTTGTGAAGGTTAAATGAGTTAATATATATAAAGTGCCTAGAACAGTGTCTTACATGCTGCTGTTGCTGGGAGGGAAAGGGTGATGACAAGGTTTCCTAGAGGAGGAGTGACTGTTTAACCACTATGCATTATTTTCTTTAGTTTTTATATTTTTTATCAAAGTTACACATGAATGTATATATACATATATATATATATATATGTAGGGGGAGAGAGACAGAGAGCGGGGAGAGGGAGAGATTGAGATTAAAAGAGTCACCAGAATTTTGAGATGAGCTATAACTACTGACACAGAACACTGAGGAGAATTTTCCGGAAAAGGTTGTTTGTTGTTAGGTGAGTCTAGAAAAGGTAGATGATATTAAAGAGAAAAGTTGCAGATACTTATCAGTGCCCAAAGGGGATGTTTATGGAAGTAAATGTCTTTGCAACGGCATCCCTACCAATAAGGGGAAAAGATGCCTGGCCACAAAGGGAGAGCTGACTTTTTGAAGAACAATGTATTGTTGAAGAAATTGCCCCACTCTCAAAATTTAAGATGGAAGGAATACTCAGAGTCATTATACCAAAAAGAATTGGTTGATGTACAACCATTTCAAGAGGTAGCATATGATCAGTAACCAATGATACTTACTGAAGAAAGAAGTCCAAGCTGCACTGAACGCAGTGGCGAGAAACAAGGCTCCAGTAATTGATGGAATATCAGTCAAAAGGACGCAGTGCTGCAAGTGCCCACTCATCTATGCCAAGAAATTTGGAAGACAGCTACCTGGCCGGCCGACCGGAAGAGATCCGTATTTATGCCTATTCCCAAGAAAGGTGATCCAACTGAATGCGTAAATTATCAAACAATGTTTATTAGTGTCACATGCAAGTAAAATTTTGCTGAAGATCATTCAAAAGCAGCTGCAGCAATATATCAACAGGGAACTGCCAGAAATTCAGGCCGGATTCAGAAGAGGATGTGGAACCAGGGATATCATTACTGATGTCAGATGGATCTTGGCTGAAAGCAGAGAATACCAGAAAGATGTTTACCTGTGTTTTGACTATGCAAAGGCATTTGACTGTGTGCATCATAACAAACCGGATAATATTGTGAAGTGTGGGAATTCCAGAAACAGTTGTGCTCGTGAGGAACCTGTACATAGGTGAAGAGGCAGTTGTTTGGACAGAACAAGGGGATACTGAGTGGTTTAAAGTCAGGAAAGGTGTGCGTTGTATCCTTCCACCATACCTATTCAATCTGTATGCTGAGCAGATAATTCGAGAAGCTGGACAATATGAAGAAGAACGGGGCATCAGGATTGGAGGAAGACTCATTAACAACCTGCATTATGCGGATGATGCAACCTTGCTTGCTGAAAGTGAAGAGGACTAGAAGCACTTACTGATGAAGATCAGAGACCACAGCCTTCAGTATGGATTATACCTCAACATGAAGAAAACAAAAATCCTCACAACTGGACCGGTAAGCAACATCATGATAAACGGAGAAAAGATTGAAGTTGTCAAGGATTTCACTTTACTTGGATCCACAGTCAACACCCATGGAAGCAACAGTCAAGAAATCAAAAGACACATTGCATTGGGCAGATCTTCTGCAAAAGGCCTCTTTAAAGTGTTGAAAAGCAAAGTTGTCACCTTGAAGACTAAGGTGTGCCTGACCCAAGCCATGGTATTTTCAATCTCATCATATGCATCTGAAAGCTGAACAGTGAATAAGGAAAAGTGAAGAGGAATTGGCACCTTTGAATTGTGGTGTTGGCGAAGAATATTGAATATACCATGGACTGCCAAAAGAACAACAAATCTGTCTTGGAAGAAGTACAACCAGAATGCTCCTTAGAAGCAAGGATGATGAGACTGCGTCTTGCATAGTTTAGACATGTCGTCAGGAAGGATCAGTCCCTAGAGAAGGACATCGTGCTTAATAAAGTACCAGGTCAGCGAAAAAGAGGAAGACCCTGAACGAGATGGATAGACACAGAGGCTGTAACAGTGGGCTCAAGCATAACAATGATCGTAAGCATGGCACAGGACTGGGCAGTGTTTCATTCTGTGGTACACAGGGTCGCTATGAGTTGGAACCAACTTGACGGCACCTAACAACAACAACAATAACATTTACCAAAGACCTTCAGAGGCAGGTATAAAATCAGCAATGAAAATTTGAGACGAATGATTCTGAGCATAGTTCAAAGGTCCCTGGAATCTAAGAAAAGTTGACTTTAGTCAAATTTCTTCAGACTTATATTTTAAGATGCCTTAGCCAGTACAGTCCGTACCTCCTAAAAAAATCTCTAAAGAGTACCTTTACAATAACATTTTTATATTAAGGATTTGATTTTACTTAATAAACATTTGTAAGAGCCAAAAAGGGAGTCATAGTTAAAATAAAGCCTGTTTCCACCCCTACCTAGAGGCAACCACTTTCAGTTCTTTAAACTTTTTCTTTTAATATTTACCTTTGTAACTCTATATATCAGAACTATATTTTCATGAATTCTACTTTTTAAAAATTTTAGAATAGTTTTGTAATTTTGTCTAGATTAGTGTCGTGTTTATATTATTAGGACTATGTAAACACTACTCACAACAGAGCATGTGGAATACTATGATTATTTTTCCATGTTTGCATTATTTCTTGTTTTTTTTTGGAATTAATAATTGTCTTTTTTATTTGTGTAATATTCTGTGAACTTCTTACTAAATCAACCCTGAACTATCCTTTCAGATGTTCAGGGCTCTTAAACTTTGTGTTTCATCTTTTTGAAGAGGCCCTCTCTTAGAGTCTCCTGATTTCTGATCTGTACTGTTGCTCTCTGTACCTGGTGCATAACCGTCACCTTCTTCCCTGTTGTCCTTGGAGGTTCTCCTTGCCAGTCTTTTCCTAGGCTCCATGTCTTCTTGCTTGGTTTACACTCTTAATTTGGTGGAGGATATTCTCTAGTGACCTTTATTCTACTCATAAAGGAGGGTAGAATTCTAGGTTGGAAACAATTTTCCTTTAAACTTTTTGATGGCATTACTCCATTGCCTTTGAGCTTCCGGTGCTCTCTTGAGAAGTGTGAGGCCAATCTGATCCTGATCTTTAATATGTGACCTGGTTTTTTTTTTCCCTGTGGGGTCTTTTCTTTGTCCCCATTGTTCTGAAAGTTCCAGACCCTTGGCATGGGCCTATTTTTATTCATCATACTGAACACTTGGTAAACCCTTTTAATCTAGACACTCATGTCCTTTATTTCAGGGAAATTTAGTTATTTCTTTTTTTCCCCTTTGTTTTCTGTGTTCTCTCTTTATGGAACACCCATTGTTTGGATGTTGGAACTCCTAGAATAGTCTTCTAATTTTATTTTGTCTCTCCTATTTTCATCTATCTTTTTATTCTGTTTTCTGGGTATTTTTCTTCAACCATTTTTCTTTTTTGGCGCTTTAGTACAGCTTAAGTTAATTTCTCATACAAAAATTTATACACACATTGTTATGTGACCCTAGCTGCTATCCCTGTCATATAACCACACATTCCTCCCTTCCACCCCAGATTTCCGGTGTCCATTCAGCCAGCTCCTGTCCCTTTCTGCCTTCTTATCTTGCCTCTGGACAGGAGCTGTCCATTTAATCTCATGTATCTACTTGAACGAAGAAGCACACTCTTCACAAGTATTTTATGTCTTACAGTTCAGTCTATTCTTTGTCTGAAGAGTTGGCTTCAGGAATGGTTTTAGTTCTGGGTTAACAGAGAGTCCAGGGGCCATGTCTTCTGGGGTTCCTCCAGTCTCAGTCAGACCATTAAGTCTGGTCTTTTTGTGTGAAATTGAGTCCAACACTCCACTTTTCTCCTGCTCCATCAGGGACCCTTTTGTGTTCCCTGTCAGAGCAGTCAGTGGTAGGCAGGCACCGTCTAGTTCTTCTGGTCTCAGGCTGATGGAGTCTCTGGTTTATGTGGCCCCTTTTGTCTTGGGCTAATATTTTCCTTGTGTCTTTGGTGTTCTTCATTCTCCTTTGCTCCAGGTGGATCGGGACCCATTGATGCGTCTTAGATGGCCGCTCACTAGTTTTTAAGACCGCAGACACCACTCACCAAAGTGGGATGCAGAACATTTTCTTAATGAACTTTTTATGCCCACTGACCTAGATGTCCCCTGAAACTATGCTCCTGAGACCCCCGCCTCTGCCACACTGTCCCTTGAAATGTTTGGTTGTGTTCAGGAAACTTCTTAGCTTTGGTTTAGTCCAGTGGTGCTGACTTCCCCTGTATTGTGTGTTGTCCTTCCATTCACCTAAGATAATTTTCGTCTACTATCTAGTTAGTGAATGCCCATCTTCCTCCCTCCCCACCCTCGTAACCATCAAAGAATGTTTTCTTCTGTGTTTAAACCTTGTCTTGAGTTCTTGTGATAGTGGTCTCATACAATGTTTGTCCTTTTGCGACTAATTTCACTCAGCATAATGCCTTCAGATTCATCCACGTTATGAAATGTAGATTCATCGTTGTTCTTTATCGCTGTGTACTTTATCGCTGTGTAGTATTTCACTGTATGGATGTACCATAATTTGTTTATCCATTCGTCCTTGATGGGTACCTAGGTTGTTTCCATCTTTTTGCTGTCGTGAACAGTGCTGCAATGAACATGGGTGTGCATATATCTATTCGTGTGGTGGCTCTTATTTCTCTAGGATATATTCCAAGGGGTGGGATTGCTGGATTGTATAGTACTTCTATTTCTAGCTTTTTAAGGAAGTGCCAGATCGATTCCCAAAGTGGTTGTACCATTTTACATTCCTACCAGCAGTGTAAGTGTTCCCACTGGCTCCACAACCTCTCCAGCATTTATTGTTTTGTGTTTTTTGGATTAACCCTAGCCTTGTTGGGGTAAGATGGTATCTCATTGTAGTTTTGATTTGCATTTCTTTAATGGTTAATAATCATGAGCATTTCCTCATGTGTCTGTTAGCCCACTGAGTGTTGTCTTTGGCGAAATGCCTGTTCATATCACTTTCCCATTTTTAATTGGATTATTTGTCTTTTTGTTGTTGAAGTTTTGCAGTAGCTTGTAGATTTTAGAGATTAGACCCTGATCAGAAATGTCGTAGCCAAAAATTTTTTCCCAGTCTGTAAATTGTCTTTTTAAACTTCCGGTGAAGTCTTTTGATGAGCATAAGTGTTTGATTTTTAGGGACTCCCAATTATCTATTTTTTTTTGTGGTGTTTGTGCATTTTCATTTATGTTTTGTATTCTGTTTATGCCATATATTAGGGCTTCTAGCATTGTTCCTCTTTTTTCTTCCATGATCTGTATCATTTTCAATTTTATATTTAGGTCTTTGATCCATTTTGAGTTAGTTTTTGTGCATGGTGTGAAGTGTGGGTCTTGTTTCATTTTTTTGCAGATGACTATCCAGTTATGCCAGCACTGTTTGTTAAAGAGACTGTATTTTCCCCATTTAACGGACTTTGGGCCTTTATCAAATATCAGCTGCTCATAGGTGGATGAATTTATGTCTGGATTCTCAATTCTGTTCCATTGGTCTGTGTATCTGCTGTACCAGTACCAGGCTGGTTTGACTACCGTGGCGGTATAATAGGTTCTAAAATCAGGTAGTGTGAGGCCTCCCACTTTGTTCTTCTTCTTGAGTAATGCTTTACTTATTCGGGGCCTCTTCCCTTTCCGTATGAAGTTGGTGATTTGTTTCTCCATCTCATTTAAAAAGTGCCGGTGGAATTTTGATAGGGATTGCGTTGTATCTGTAGATTGCCTTGGGTAGAATTGACATTTTCACGATGTTGAGTCTTCCTATCCATGAGCAAGGTATGTTTTTCCACTTACGTAGGTCTCTTTTGGTTTCTTGCAATAGTGTCTTGTAGTTTTCTTTGTATAGGTCTTTTATGTCTCTGGTTAGATTTATTCTAAGTTTTTTATCTTCTTGGGGGCTGTTGTAAATGGTATTAATTTGGTGATTTCCTCTTGGAAGTTCTCTTTGTTGGTGTAGAGGAATCCAACTGATTTTTGTATGTTTATCTTGTATCCTGATACTTTGCTGAAATCTCCTATTAGTTTCATTAGTTTTCTTGTGAATTTTGTGGGGTTTTCTGTGTATAAGATCATATCATCTACAAATAGGGATACTTTTACTTCTTCCTTACCAATTAGGATGCCCTTTATTTCTTTTTCTAGCCTAATTGCTCTGGCTAGGACCTCCAGCACAATGTTGAATAAGAGTGGTGATAAAGGGCATCCTTGTCTGGTTCCTGCTCTCAAGGGGAGTGCTTTCAGACTCTCCATGTAGGATGATGTTGGCTGTTGGCTTTATATAAATATGCTGAATTATGTTGAGGAATTTCCCTTCTATTCCTATTTTGCTGAGAGTTTTTATCATGAATGGGTGTCGGACTTTGTCAAATACCTTTTCTGTATCTATTGATAAGATCATGTGGTTCTTTTGTTTTATTAATGTGATGGATTACATCGATTGTTCTTCTAGTGTTGAACCATCCCTGCATACCTGGTATGAATCCCACTTGGTCATATTGAATTGTATTTTTGATATGTTGTTGAATTGTTTTGGCTAGAATTTGGTGAGGATTTTTGCATCTATGTTCATGAGGGATATTGGTCTGTAATTTTCTTTTTTTGTGGTGTCTTTACCTGGTTTTGGTGTCTGGGTTATGCTGGCTTCATAGAATGAGTTTGGGAGTATTCCATCCTCTTCTATGCTCCGAAATACCTTTAGTAGTAGTGGTGTTAACTCTTCTCTGAAAGTTTGGTAGAGTTCTTCTCTGAAGCTGTTAGGGCCCAGGGCTTTTTCTTGTTGAGAATTTTTAAATTACCTTTTCAATCTCTTTTTTTGTTACAGGTTTATTTAGTTGTTCTGTCTCTGTGTTAGTTTAGGTAGGTAGTATATTTCTAGAAATTTGTCCATTTCCTCTAGGTTTTCAGATTTGTTAGAGTACAGTTTTTCATAGTATTTTATTTTGTCTTTAACAAAGAGAAATTTATTTCTTCACAGTAAAGTATGCTAAAGGTCCAAATTCAGGACATCAGCTCCAGGGGAAGGCTTTCTGTCTCTGTCGGCCTTCTCATCAGTGTTCCCCCAGACTAGGAGCTTCTCCGCGCAGGGACCCTGGGTCCAAAGGACGTGCTCTGCTCCCAGCACTGCTTTTTTGATGGTATGAGGTCCCCCAATTTTTCATAGTGTTCTGTTATGATTATTTTAATTGCAGTTGGGTCTGTTGTGATATTGCCCATGTCATTTCTTATTTGGGTTATTTGCTTCCTCTCCTGTTTTTCTTTTTTCAGTTTGGCCAGTGGTTTATCAATTTTGTTGTTCTGTTCAAAGAACTAGCTTTTGGTCTTGTTAACTCTTTCAATTGTTTTTGTATTCTCTATTTCATGTAATTCTGCTCTAATTCTTGTTATTTCCTTTCTTCTGTTGCCCAAGGGCTTCTTTTACTGCTCTCTTTCTGCTTGTTTGAGTTGTAGGGCTAATGTTTTAATTTTGGCCCTTTCTTCTTTTTGAATGAGTGTGTTTATTGCTAAAAATTGACCTCTGAGTGCTGCGTTTGCTGTGTCCCAAAAGTTCTGGTAGGATGTGGTTTCATTCTCATTTGATTCTGTGAGTGTCTTTATTCCATCCTTAATATCTTCTATAACCCAGTAGTTTTTGAGCAAGGTATTGTTCAGTTTCCATGTCTTTTATTTTTTTTTCCTTGCTTTTTCTATTATTGATTTCTACTTTTATGGCTTTATGGTCAGAAAAGATGCTTTGTAATATTTCGATGCTTTGGATTCTGTTAAGGCTTGCTCTGTAGCCTAATATGTGGTCTATTCTGGAGAATGTTCCATGTGTGTTGGAAAAGAAAGTATACTTGGCTGCTGTTGGGTGGAGTGTTTGGTATATGTCTATGAGATCAAGTTGGTTGATTGTGGTATTTAGATCTTCTTTGTCTTTTTTGAGCTTCTTTCTAGATGTTCTGTCTTTCACTGAAAGTGGTGTGTTGAAGTCTCCTACTGTAATTGTGGAACTGTCTGTGTTTCTCTTTTCAGTGTTGTTAATTTTACGTATGTTGGAGCCCTGTCGTTGGGTGCATAAATATTTATTATGGTTATGTTCTCCTGGTGTACTGACCCTTTCA
Source organism: Dugong dugon (assembly GCA_030035585.1). NCBI lineage: Eukaryota > Metazoa > Chordata > Mammalia > Sirenia > Dugongidae > Dugong > Dugong dugon. The sequence goes on along the minus strand of CM057472.1, from coordinate 11,944,569 downwards.
TCATTATATAGTGTCTGTCATGGTTTGAATTGGGTCCCCCAAAAAACGTGTGTATCAATTTGTCTGGGCCATGATTCCCAGAATGGTGTGCCTGGCCTCCATTCTGTGATTGTAATTTTATGTTAAAGAGGATTAGGGTGGGATTGTAACATCCCAGGTCACATCCCTGATCCAATGTAAAGGGAGTTTCCCTAGGGTGTGGCCTGTACCACCTTTTATCTCTTGTAAGAGGTAAAAAGAAAGGGAAGCAAGCAGACAGTTGGGGACCTCACACCACCAAGAAAGGAGCACCAGGAGCAGAGCGCATCCTTTGGACCTGAGGTTCCTGCACAGAGAAACTCCTAGTCTGGGGGAAGACTGATGATGATGAGGACCTTCCTTCAGAGCCGACAGAGAAAGAAAGCCTTCCCCTGGAGCTGACACCCTGAATTTAGACTTCTAGCCTACTAGACTGTGAGAAAATAAATTTCTCTTTGTGAAAGCCATCCACTTGTGGTATTTCTGTTAGAGCAGCACAAGATGACTAAGACAGAATTAGTGTCCTTCCTTATCCTTCGTGGTGGATTAATATTGCCACTCCTGCTCTTTTTTGATTGTTGTTTGCTTGATATATTTTTTTCCATCCTTTGATTTTTAGTTTGTGTCTTTAAGTCTGAAGTGTGTCTCATGTAGGCAGCATATAAACAGATCATGTTTTTCTTATCCGTTCTGCCACTGTCTCTTTATTGGTGCATTTAGTCAATTTATGTTCAGTGTAATTATTGATAGGTATGAGTTTAGTGCTGACATTTTGTTGTATTTTTTTGTGTGGTGTTGACAGTTTCTTTGTTCCACTTAATTTTCTGTGCTGAGTCATTTTTCTTTATGTATTTTCTTTTCCTCTTTTTCATTGTTGTTGATTTTGTATTTGCTGAGTCTTTATGTTCTTCTTCTTTTTTATTTTGATGTGTAGGATTATTAGTTTCCTTTGTGGTTACCTTAATATTTACCTGTTTTTCAAAGTTTAAACCTTTTATTTCTTTATATCGCCTTGACTTCTTACTTCTCCATATGAAAGATCTGTGACTACATTTTTTAGTCCCTCTTTTTTGTTTTAATGTTGTCATCTTTTACATATTGACATCTCTGTTTCCCTATTTTCGGTGTTTTAGCCTTGATTTATTTTTGTGACTTCCCTATCTGGCTTGATATATGGTTGCTTTGTCCTGTGTTCGAGTCTTGGGTTGTTATCTCATGCTTCTGATTTTCTCACCGGAGGACTAATTTTGATTTGTTTTTTACAAATTCCCTAAACTTTTGTTTATTTGGAAATGCCCTAATTTTGCCATCATATTTGAGAGACAGTTTTGTTGGATAGATGATCCTTGGCTGGCAGATTTTTTTACTTCAAGGCTTTATATGTCACTCCATTGCCTTCTTGCCTGCGTGGCTTCTGCTGAGAAGTCAGAGCTTAGACTTATTGACTCTCCTTTGTAGGTGACTTTTTTTTATCCCTAGCCACTCTTAAAATTCTCTCTTTATCATTGGTTTTGGCAAGTTTGATAATAATATGTCTTGGTGACTTTCTTTTGGGATCTACCTTGTGTGGGGTTTGATGAGCTTCTTGGATAGATATCTTGTCATCTTTCATGATATCAGGGAAGTTTTCTGCCAACAAATCTTCAACAATTCCCTCTGTATTTTCTGTTATCCTCCCTGTTCTGGTACTCCAGTCACTTGTAGGTGGTTATTCTTGATAGTCCCACATAATTCTTAGGGTTTCTTCATTTTTTAAAATTCTTTTATGGGATTTTTTTCCTCAGATAAGTTGATGTAAAGTGCTTTATCTTCAGTCTCACTAATTCTGACTTCCATTGCCTCAGTTTTTCTCCTATGACTTTCTGTTGTCTAATTCTGAAATTTTATTGTTAATCTTTTGGATTTCTGTTTGCTTTCTCTCTCCAGATTATTGTAGCCTGTTAAATTTGTCATTATGCTCTTGTATAACCTTCTTAAGTTCCTCTTTTCCTTTGTCTGTGTGTTCCTTGGCTTGTTCTGCATTTTGCTTAATCTTCTTTCTGATCTCTTGAAGAGTTCTGTGTATTAGTCTTTTGAATTCTACCTCCAGTACTTCTAAGAAGTTATCTTCCTCCAGAAGGTTTCTTGATTCTTTGTTTTAGTGGCTTGCTGAAGCCATCATGGTCTACCTCTTTTTGTGATTTGATGTTGACTGTTTCCTCCGAGCCATCAATAAGTTATTATATTTATTTATTTTATGTTTGCTTACTGTGTCCTAGCTTCTTGTTTTGATATGCCCAAATAGGCTGGTCATATGAGTTTGATTTTTGGCATCTTTGAAGCTCTCATGTCCCGTTTCCAGGTGGCTAGAGCTGTTACTAGGTAGGTGAGCCTAGAAGTCAGTTTACTTTTCTTCTGTGGATTCAGCTTAGGTGTCCAGGTTGTCAGTCACTGAGTGTGTGGTGCTGGCTCTCACCTACAGTCCTAGACTGCTGCCTCTGAGTGTCTGGGTGGAAGGCACGTCCCTGTTCCCTAGAGCTTGTAGGTGGGTGGGTTTTGCAGCCTGAATATGGGCGCTTAGTGCCATTGAATGTAAGTACTGGGAGTTACCACTTACTCTTGGACCCCTGTCATGGGTGGCTCAGTGGAGTGGGTGGAACCACCAGTCCTCAGGCCCCTGATGTGGGTAGGTGAGGACCTTGCTTAATGGGCAGGGCAGTGTCAAATGTCATGAATCTGCTACTCCCCCTTATAGCAGATACAGTTGAAAATAGGCTTCAGGTACATACCCTGTTATACTGTGCTAATGAGGGCCTACACTGTTGAAATGGGCCCACACAGGTCTATGCAGGGGTGATAGGCATTCAACATCCATGGACCCCTTATGTCTGTGCCTAGCCAAACGGGCTGTGCCTACCCTGAGTTCCTGGCTTATGGGAGCCGGCTGATTGTTTTTTTCTGTTTGTTAATTTGTTTCCTCTCCAAAGCCGGAAGAATGGCTCAGGGTGTGTGACAGGAGCACAGCAATCGCTGAAGCTGGACCAGGACCAGGTGTAGATTAGGGAGGGGGAAGTAAATGAGAGGTACTTCACAAAAGGGTTTCTTTTTTTTTTTTTAATCTGCATGGTAGCTTAGATGCTTGTACTTACCTTTTGTGAGTTGAGCACTGTTTTTTGCTGGTTCTGGAGGTTTGAGCTGACTCTCCGCCACTCAGTCTCTCCCAATGTGGAAAACACCTCGAGTGCCACTGCTTGCCCCACCTCTCATGCCAGCCGATGCAGCCTGCAGGGTGCTGGTACCGGGCAGGGCAGGTCTGGCAACTCCTTGCTGCCTCTGAAGCGTCTCTCCCTTCCCCTGCTGCTCAGTCTGATTCCTCAACTTTGTCTTTGATGTTCAGGGTTCCTAGATTATCTTATGTAATTGGTTCACTTGTTTTTTCAGGTCTTTGTTGTAAGAGGGCCCACAGGAAGCATCTTGACTACTCTGCCATCTTGGCCCTGCCTCTTTATTTTTTAAACAGCTTTATTGAGATATAACAGTTCACTCATTTAAAATATAAAATTGAATGTGAATGTATATTTACAGAGCTGTCCAGCCATCACCACAGTCTAATTTTAGAACGTTTTCATCACCCCAAAAAGTAAACGTACCCATCAGTAGTCAGTCCCCATTCCTCCCACCCCCAAGTTGAAGGCAACCACTAATCTATTTTCTGTCTATATGGGTTCGTCTATTTTGAACATTTCATATAAATGGAATCATACAATATATAGTCTTTTGTGACTGGCTTCTTTAACTTAGCATAATGTTTTCAGAGTTCATCCATGTTGTAGCATATATTAGTACTTCATTCCTTTTTATTGCTGCATGATATTCATTCATATGGATATACCATATTTTATTCATTCAGCATCGGATTGTTTCCACTTTTTAGCTATGGGAAACATGCTTCTGTGAACATTTGTGTACAAGTTTTTGTGTAGACACATGTTTTCATTTCTTTTAGATATATACCTAGGAGTGCAGTTGCTAGATTCAACCATCTTTTATCCCTTCCCTGAGTTATTTCTACTCTTGGGATTTTAATTTTTAAGTTTCTTTTTCCTTAAACATTTTTCTTCTTTTTTTTTTTTTTAAAGTAAAAAAGAAAGTTTTATTTGGCATATATTCAAAAGGACAAAAGTGGGAAGCGGACAAGCACGCTGCCACAGCCATGTCTGCCCGAGTCCAAAGAATATCACAGAATAGGCAAGAATGGGAAAATGGACAAGCATGCTGCCACAGCCATATCTGCCCAAGTCCCAAGAACAGTTACAGAGCCATCAGTATATATCAACATCACAAAATGGGTAGAATCATTGAAAGCGTCTCTTTTTCACTGATTGGCTAGAAATTGTAATCTTACATTTTGAATCATCTTTCTTAACAATCATTGGTACAGGTTTCAGTAACGAAAAGTCAGGAGGGTTTTCATTGGTTCAACAAATTCCTATTCACTAAATGCTAATAGAAAAAGATAAGAGTGGAAAATCTTATGTGTTGTGTTTGATCAGCTTTATGTGAAAGTTTCCCTAAAAGAAAGGATTTTCTAAGATTATCTTAGCTATTGTCTTTATACCTCAGGACCCAGTTGGTGAGTCCTTGTGAGTCCTTGCGAGCTCAGTTCCAGCTGGGTCACATTTTGTATGCTCAAGGAGAGGGAATAGTAACTCCAGTATTATTTCCTAAATCAGTTCCTCCTTTTGATCGGAGATTGGAGATAACATATCGATGATCAACACCTGGGCTTAGTCGAGCTCCTAGATGGCGGCCATTGCAGGCTCTTTAAATTCACAGTGCTGGTTTTCCACCTGATACCATCTGGTTCTTCACCAGGATCTTAAGTAAGAGTGATGTTCTCATCAGTCACATTGCTGGAGTGAGCAGACTCAATGTACATCAGCATTTTAGCCTGAGGCCTTCTTTTGCCCTTAAGGTGTGTAAGACAATAGAGGATAAATTTTATTATGCCTAATACTATCAGGATGTAGACTAAGAGTATTACTATTCCTTGCAATAGTGATCTAGTTCATGTACTTATTCCTGATGGTAACCAACCAAACAAATCTGGTGTTTGTAAGGGTGTGACAATGTGTAATAAAGTAGCTTGCTGTCTAATTCTATGTATATCTTGTCTACAGTACAGACTACACTTTCTTGGACTAATAAAAAAAATCTAAGGTTATTTTGTTAGCTCATGTCACCTTGGCTTATGAGATCAGAGATCACTGTTGTGCTTCTGTCTCATCTGTTATTTGTCCCATAGTGACTGACAAATTTTCTTAAAGATTTCTACAACTCAGATTTACCATAAGTAGGAATTAAAGCTACCAACCATACCCTGAATGTTGGACCAATGGGTTTTCTTCTGACTTTCATTTTATAATTTTAACATTACCTTTTCAATATTTACTAGCATTGTTACTATGAATACTTAAAGATAATCCTAAAGTTCTCAGAGTGCATTGTCCATACACTCGTCAGCAATCTAAACAAGCAACTGCCCACATAAATTCCCTATCAGTTGGAAAGGATCATCTACATTAGTAATAGTTGGATCTATCGCAGAGAAATATATATTTGTAAAGAGCACTCAGCGTTTGTCTAGAGGAAACAAAAAATATAGAAAAATTTACATGTGACAAGTTTTCATTAGAGAACTAATGATTAGCAAGATAATACAGGATGGACGTTTCCTGTAGGAGGTCTTCAGTTAGTCTGTTTAAAACATACTAAGTGTTCTTCCCAAGGGCAGGCTGCCCCTCCTTGGTTTACCTACTAACAGTCATGAGTCACTTTCTCAGAAGCAGAAATGGAACCAAAGACAAAACAGAGTCTGAGCCATGAGGTCAGTCTCCTGTGAATATCTGGTTTCTTTAAGATACATAATTTTCTGCATAGTAAGAGAATGACAGTTTGATTACAAACATTAGACAGATATTTCATATGACATTATCTTAAATACTGCTTAAACTAATTACTAATTTACCCTAAACATAACTCTGTCTGATCTTTGAAGTTAGTTTCCTAAAACAGACTTAATTCTTAAAAAACAAAAACAAACTCAATACCCAGAGCAAAATGGTCTTACTAGTTTATCTGGACCATTGCTTGACTCAAAGTATCTTCAGGAACCAGTTTTTTTCTCAAAGCTCAAGGTTCAACAGGACGCCTAAAGGCAAATATCCTGTGTGGGTTGCCTCAACCTCCCTGAAAGCCAGAAATCTGGATTCCAGGAGAGTTACATACAACTCTCTCATCATTCTTTCCTTTGGATCATGATGTTGTTATAGACTCTTTTATCAAAAATGCTCAACAAATGGTAATTGGGCATCATCTGGTTTTTAAGATCCCAGGCACCATACAGCAAACTAGGAAATAAAACAGAAACACTAACAATTATATTAGGCCAATTGTCTGAAATAACCAATGAAACCATGACCCTAAGGTCTTTGAACCAAAGAAACAAATCTCATGAGGTGTTTGTCTCTACATAAACAGCATCAGTAACTGCTTTTCATGTGCCTCAACAGCAACTACATTCTGCAAAACCTCAGATTGATTATTAATATAAATACAGCAACATTTATTGAGGCACAAAGTGTTTCTTAAGAGGCTAAAAGGAAATCTAATGCTGTTCTATTTTGTAAAATCGTAGCTCAAATTTCAAATACTTCTCTGGTTATGATACTTACAACTTTGCTAAGTTTACCAACAGGAACTTCTAATTCAGGAGTTACAATATCTAAACCCACTAGTTAGATAATTTAGGAGAATGATTTCTTATATCCAGAAATTAGGACCTTAAAATACCAGCAATATTTAAAAAAACCATAGTTTCCTTTAGTTTACTCAGTCTTATGTAGTTAATTTCTCTTCCATGTGATTCTAGATCAGCCGCAGTCTGCAAACTCGTCAGCTTCTGCATAGGAGCTCTGGAAATTTTATTCAGTCTAGTCATAGTCTTTTTAGCAAGTCCAATATAGTCCATCTTTTTTTTGAGATACTTCGGTCAAACTTTTTCAGCAAATCAGCAAAGTAAAAACTTATCTGCAGATGACAAAACTTAATATGGCCATGATTAATTGATAAACATAATATTCTTAATAGTGAAGGACCTGATAGAAATTAATTACAAGCATAATGTAAAGGCCAAATAAAATCAGTTTAAAAAAAACTTCAGATGAAAATATTTCTAAATATAGCCATCAACCATATTCAAAGAGCTTCAGATATAATGCATAATAATTTTGAGACAAAATACTATATAGTCAAGATACACCAAAAATATACCTAGATTATCAAATCTCTAAATACCTAAATACTAATAAAAAAAACTTCATAGAAAAATGATGTGAATTCTCCAGTCAGACCATTGGCTTTGATAATGCTAGATTTAAAAAGATAAAGTTACGACCAAGTTAGCAATGAAGAGATAATAATTTTGTATGTCACTGTGAAACAATACTTAAGTGCTTTAACCAAATATCTTAGAGTAAAAAACCTTAGCTTTCTTTTCTAAAAGCCATGAGGCTTAGTATTCAGACTCAGGAATCTTAATTCTAATGAGAGACCAAACCTTTGTCTTCCAGGCAGATTACACAAAGAATAAATTAACCCTTTAACTCAGAAATTAAATAAAATTTTGTTATTTTAACTACGAGAAACCCAATTCTTTGTTTTATATGCTATTTAACATTAAAACTCTTAAAAATCTCATAAATTAAACCATTAAACTTTAGTCAGGCAGATGAAACTTGACCATATCAGATAAATTTCTTTTTCAGTAAACCTCTTAAAAGTTGCCTTTGTTGTATATCTCTTACAGTGTATCCCCTTAAATGGCAAAAATGAACACTTATTCACAGACTTAAATATATATATATCTGTATATTCTGTTGTGGCATAAAAAGACAAAATATATGAACTTAAATTATGACAAATTCTATTAACTTAATAACATCAATAAGCTACCTGAAATACCTTTGGAATTATTTTAAGCCTGTATACCACAAAACATAACTGTTGTTGAAAGAAAAGTCTATTTAAACATTCTAAGATTTCATTCAGCTTTTACTACTTCTCATATTTTCCCCAATCTAATTTTAGCCCTTAAAGATTTTATCAACTGGCTTTGGAAATCACAAAGTCTCTGCTCACTTGACCAATTCATTGGTATGGATATAACCTTAAGTGTTTGGTACTGCTGGAAACATTTTTCCAGGCTACTTCAGGTGTGTGTCATTGTGATTTCTATTTTTTTTTATTTCTAAATTTCCCCTATGATAGAGAGAACTTGTTTACAGTTCTATGATTAGGATCTCCCCAATTTCTGATAACTATAGCAAAGCAGGAATTTTTCTTACCTTTTGTCTTAAAAGAGTCTCCACCTATCTGGAAAGGGGTCTTTCAAAAGCATCCCTGGAGCTATAGAACCTTGGAGACTGGGAGCTGGGGAGGCTTGATCCTGCCTGGTCTTCACTCTCTTGACTCATGGAAGACATTTACATATGTTTAAATTGATGGAGGCATTTTGAAAGACAAAAGATAGCTAATTTCTTTCTTTTTTACTGTTCTGGAACTGCTACTTTTACTTTAAGACAAAACTATCCTTTTTCCTTAAATAAAACACATTTCATATAGTATCTAGCTTAAGTTACTTAAAAAGGTTTCACTTTTAAGATTGACATAGTATAACACATAAAAGATCTCAGTGTAGTTTTCAAATAGACCAATTTATATCAAAGTTTCTCCAAGTAGCTATTAAAAATCTAAATCACAAGACAGACAAAAGATGCAGTTTTTTTCTGGACGAAGAAGGAACTGAGGTTCTATGACTAGCCTTACAAAAAACAGCAATTCTTAGCCATAGCCGCCAATTTAATACAAGACAAACTTAGACACAATGTTCTAGACCAGAAGCAAGCTCTTAGAACAAAAGGAGACAGAAAGATCACATAAACTCACCAGATAATATCACACAAAACAAAGATATGGGGATCCTAGTTTCTTAAAGTGTATATAGCAGTTTTTGGTAAGATTGACTCAGTTCAGTGGAAAAAACAGGTACAGAACTACCACTTCTCCCTTAAATATCAAAACACAGGTTAGGAGCTGTCACCTCCCCCTGAGAATTTGGCGAAACAGGCAAGAGTTGCCACCTCTCCCTGCGAATTTGGCAAAACAGAGCACTATTTTCCAGGTTTTCTCTGAGCCACAAAAAGGTCCGAATTTTACAGCTTATAGTGACTCACAGGTCTTTGAAAATAGAATTACCTCTTCAAACGCCCAAATCCGGCCTAAACTGCAGTTCACTTAAAGAGTTACTAAATGTCTCTCTTAACCGAACGATCAAGTGAAAATCTAAGAAAGATTCTCCTGAATCAGTCAACCGGTTTTACAAATATGCCAAACAAAACTTAAGAAAACATGAGAAAGAGAGCGCTCACCTCGTCAGTGTCAAAGGCACGTGGAGTGGGAACACATGGGTCCAGAAAATAGGACCTTTCTTTGCTGGCTTCTGCTCCAGTCCAGGTCTCTTCAAAGTTGACTGGCTTTGTAGCTTCAGATCCTGCTCAAGCACCATTAACCGTTGTAGGGGAAAATGTCACAAAGTTTAGTAAAGTAAAAAAGTTTTATTTGGCATATATTCAAAAGGATGAAAGTGGGAAGCGGACAAGCATGCTGTCACAGCCATGTCTGCCTGAGTCTCCTTTTCTTCTTTTTTAAATAGCATTTTGTCTTGTTTCCTGAGAATTCTACCATATCTCTCTGAAGATATTAATGATAGCTTTTTGGGGGGAAGTTTTCTCCTCTCTGCAATAGTCACTATTTCTTCTGGATAGATTTTAGTTAGATTTTCTGTTTGTTTCTTCTGATTTCTGTCTTTCAAATTAGATGCTTTTTTCAGGTGTGTGGTGATCCTTGATTGTCTGCTTATATTTGAGTGAAATATACCAGAAAGTGGATTAGAATTTCTTGTTGCGTCTGGGATTCACTGTAAAGTGGTTTGCTGGGCCATTTTGTTGGGAGTCCTCTAAGGTCAGTATCTGTAGATATTTCTCAGCTTGGTCACATGCCCCAGAAAAGCATCTCATTTCCTGTGTACTAGGTATAGGCCTGGTTGTCATTGTTCTAGAAGTCTGTTGCTGGAAGAGGGCCGGGCGGGGGGTTGGGGGGTGGGGTGGAACTGGGAGGCAGGAGCAGGTTCCATTTGGTATGTAAATTTTTCTTTAATCTCCTGGTTTTCAGTATGGTACTTCCCGAATACTGTGCCACTTATCTTTCAGTCCAGGGAAGCCATTTTACTCTCTGGCAGGAAGAGAGGATCAAGAAATTGAACTGCTTCTTAAGTAGATTTTCAGCCAGTCTTCCTCCTGTTTGTAGCCCACCCTCATCATCATTTCCCAGGGTACCTAGTGCCGCCGCCAAGTCCTAAGCCTTTTTAAGAGGGTGATGGTCCTGCAGTCTAACCTACGCTGCTTCTTGGCTTTCTCCACGGCTCTCTTAGGAATTCACCTTTCACTAGTCAGCTGAATAGATTACCACTCTTCCAAAATTTCGTTGCATTATCTTTCCTGCATTCTTTCTTGGAAACTTCTGCTTTAAAAAAATTAAAATCCTTTTGCTGTGGCTTAGCAGGGTTTCGGAAAAAAGTTAATGTGTGTTCAATCCACCATTTTTATTTGGAAGTTCCATTCTTTTTTCATTATTTGTCAGACTTCTGCGTGTTATTCTTAATGACTAACAGTTGCACATCTGTTCGTTCTTCTGTAACTCTGTTCCTGGAGTCCACATTAACCTAATTTTGATGTTTTAAGATTTAAAGTTTATATTGAGATAATTACTAATCAAGAAGAAATTGAAATAAGGGTAATTTTGTGAATTTTTTCTTTCTTTTTTTAAAAGTAGTTTATTGTTGAGAATATACATAGCAGAAACATATACCAGTTCAAGTTTCTGCATGTACAATTCAGTGACATTGATTACATTCTTTGAGTTGTGCAACCATTCTCGTCCTCCTTTTCCAAGTTGTTCCTCCCCCATTAACATAAACTCAGTGCCTCCTAAAGTTCCTATCTAATCTTTCAAGTTTCTGTTGTTAATTTGATCCCATATAGATAGATCTTAAAAGAGCATAATGCTCAAGGCAGACATTCTTTACTAGTTAAGCTAAACTATTGTTTGGTTTTTTAAGAAGACTTCAGGGGATATTTTTGATTTAAGGTTTTAAGTTCTTCTTAGGGTGGTAGTTTCGGGAGTTCATTCAGCCTCCATGGCTCCAGAAAATCTAGATTCCATAAGAATTTGAAATTCTGTTCTGTATTTTTCCCCTTTTGATTAGATTTCTTCTATAAAATCTTTGATCAAAATGTTCAGTAATGGTAGCCAGGCACCGTCCAGTTTTTCTTTCTTAATATACTTGTTAGGTACATAGCACCTTTAACCCTTCACCACGGTATGGGGGATGAGGAGGGGTTTATAGAACATAGTTTGATATTGAACACTTTCCCCATTTTTGATATTCCTGCTAATTTTGTAGATGACAACTCAGATTATAGATAATTGAATGAATGGCTGTAAACTCTGTATATCTGAGGCCAGTTTTCAGCTGGTTGGATACTGTGGATTTAGGTGTGTACTGAATCTGAACTCAGAGACGGGCTCATATTGGAGGTAATCCTGAAAGTTCTACTGCAGTCTTCATCCAGACACCTGAGGGCAGGGGTTGGTTTACTTAGCTCAGTTATTCTGACTTGGCCTCCAGGGAGCCTCAGCACTGTTGATTATTAGGGGCTAGACATTTAGGGTATGGCTAGATCTACACAGTCTTTAGAAATGTAGCATGGTAGAGACTGATTAACTCCTTAAGTTCTACTCTGATTGACTGAAATTCTACTAATAAACTGTAGAAATTTTGAATTGATGGTGTCCAAAAAGAGCTTTGTGAAATTTAGCAAGCCAAACAAAATCACATCATTATTTACTTTGATAATATTTAAAAGGTGTTTATAGTTTTATTAGTGATGAGTTGCTTTTGAACCTTTGTAAAATGACTTGCATTTTACAACAAGAAAAAAATACATATTTCTTGAGAAGATGTATAATATACAGATAAGTGAAAATAAGATCATCAGTTACCCTGTCAGATATAATCATTCTTAACTTTTTTATGGTGTATATTTATTGACTTTAAAAACTATATAAAGAAACTAAGTAAAATATATATTCACATATTTTTCTACTGAAATAGAATTATACTGTACATATTGTTCTATAAACTTTTTCTACTTAATGTATGAACCAAAACCTAAACCCATTGCCATCAAGTTAATTCCAACTCATAGCGACCCTATAGGACAGAGTAGAACTGCCCCATAGGGTTTCCAAGGCTGTAATCTTTATGGAAATGGCTGCCACATCTACCCCCTGCGGAGCGGCTGGTGGGTATGAGCTGCCTGCCTTTTGGTTAGCAGCCGAATGCTTAACGACTGCGCCACCAGTGCTCCTTATTTAATGTATAGTGTGTGTGTTTTTCCATCTCTTAATATTTTCTACAATACAGTTTTAAGTAGATGAACAGAGTATTCTATCATGTGAATCTATCATAATTTTTAAATGAATCTCCTATCAGTAGACATTTAAGATATTACATATTGTTTACTCTTCTCAATAATAATGTAGCTAATTTCAGTATACTTCGATGAATAATTCCTGAGAAGTGGCATATTGGTTGAAGGGGTATATAGAATTTCAGGGCTGTGTTTTGTGTTGTGAAATTGCCATTTAGAAATGTTGAACCAGTTTATGCTCAGTGTTTTCTGAGAGTATGTGAACAGGCTCAAATATATAACCATTTTTACATTTTTTTCAATCACATTGAAATACCAGAAATTATAGAATATACAGAATGCTCAACAATCTCTCTTGATTCCCTACTCCCTTAAAAATCATGGAAATGAACGTCTTACCAGCTGTATCTAGAGTTTTATAACATTTATGTTAGGTAAAAGAGCACACTAAATGTAAATTCTTACATAAAAATATATCTAAGCTTTGGATTATTTTTCTTTTGAAAATTAAGGTATTATTTACATAAAATTGCAGTTTTTAAGTGTATAGTTCGTTGAATTTTGGTAAGTGTATGCAAATATGTAACCACGACCACCATCAATGTATAGAACAATTCCCTCACCCTGAAGAGTTCCCTCCTAACCCCTTGTGGTTGATCCCTCCCGCATCCCCCCTCCCACTCTAGGCAACCACTCATCTGCTTTCTATCACCATAGTTTTGCCTTTTCTCTACAGTTTCATATCATGGGAATCATAAAGTGTGTATAGTCTTTTGTGTTTGACTTCTTTAGCTTAGTATGTTTTTGAGATTCATCTTGTTACATGTATTAATATTGCCGTTTTTATTTTTGAGTAGTCTTTTGTTATATAGATACATCAAAATTTGTTTATCCATTCAACAGTTGATGGATATATGCATTTGGATGCATATCTTTATGTGGACATATGTTCTATTTCTCGTGGGTAAATACTTATGAGTGTAATTGCTGAGTCATAGGATAATGAATGTTTAACTTCATAAGATACTGCCATACTGTTTGGAGGTCCCTCGGTGGTGCAAATAGTTAAGCACTCGACTACTAGCCAAAAGGTTGGCGGTTTGAATCCACCCAGAGGCACCTCAGAAGAAGGGTCCGTCAGTCTGCTTCTTGAAAGATCACAGCCTTGAGAACCCTGTGGAGCAGTTTTTACTCTGCACATACGGGGTTACCATGAGTCGAAATTTACTGAATGGCAGCTAACAACAAGCTATACTGTTTTCCAAAGTGACTGTAACTTTTTGTATTCCCACCAGCAATGTATGAGAGTTGCAGTTGTTCCACATCCTCACCAACACTTATTTTTGTCAGTCTTTTTAACTTCAGCCATTCTTGTGGGTATGTGGTGGTATTTCATTATGGTTTTAATTTGCATTTCTCTGATGACTCATCATATCATAAGCTGTGGATTTTAATATCTGTTTTACGAATGCTAGCATATTTTGAAATAGTGAAAAGTAAAATGAGTACATTATTCCTACTTTGTGAGAACTGAAGTGGGCTGTGTAGGCATATGTTCAGAAGATTTCTATCTAATTGAGGGCTCATCGTGACACAATTTTAGCAGCTTGATGAAATACAGTTAAATTGAGGTTTTTGTATGTCTTGTGCTTGTTCCGTATCAGTGTTTTCACAAGAAAGCATTCAATGGAGGGACTTACATGTTAATGAAAAGACTTATATTTTGAGCTTTGCAGTTTTGAAATTAACCTAGAGTTTTTTAGTTCTTGTACTGAGTAATTGATTTAGAAATTTCTGGTGAATCCAAGGATTAGAGATAAAAGAAATACGAACAGATGATGATTTGTCTCTTCTTGTTCTTCATTAGGACATTTTCATTCCATCTCCAAGTTTGGAAGAACGATCAACTGATGGGAAGAAAGGTGAAGACTTGAGTAGTTCATCTTTGATTGTTGAGTGTTCTAAAACTTCAGAGATTGAACCAAAGAATTCCACTGAGGATCTTGGGTTATCTTTGACAGGGGATTCTTGCAAGCTGATGCTTTCTGCAAGTGAGTATAGTCAGTCTCCAGTGATGGAGAGCTTGACTCCTCACAGGATTGATGAAGATGGAGAAAACACACAGATTGAGGATACAGAGCCCATGTCTCCAGTTCTCAATTCTAAACTTATTCCCGCTGAAAATGACAGTATCCTGATGAATCCAGCACAGGATGGCCAGGTAGAACTGGGTCCTAATGATGACAAAACAAAGGGGGATGATACAGAAACCAGAGATGACATTAGTATTTTAGCTACTGGTTGCAAAGGCAGAGAAGAGACTATAGCAGAAGATATTTGTATTGATCTCACTTGTGATTCAGGGAGTCAGGCAGTTCCTTCTCCAGCTTCTCGATCTGAGGCACTTTCTAGTGTGTTAGATCAGGAGGAAGCTATTGAAATTAAAGACCACCACCCGGAGGAGGGGTCTTCCGGGTCTGAGGTGGAAGAAATCCCTGAGACTCCTTGCGAAAGTCAAGGAGAAGGACCCAAAGAGGAGAATAAGGAGAGTGCCCCATCTCACCTTCCCCTGACTGAGACTCCGCCGCAGGGGCTGTGTCTTCAGAGTGAAGTCTCAGAACGAGAATGTCCCGAAGCTATGGAAGTTGAAACCAGTGTGATTAGCGTTGATTCTCCCCAGAAGCTGCCAGTGCTTGACCAAGAATTGGAACACAAGGATCAGGAAGCTTGGGAAGAGGCTACTTCGGAGGACTCGAGTATTGTCATTGTAGATGTGAAGGAGCCCCCCACCAGAGTGGATGTTTCTTCTGAACCTGTGGAGGGAATGGGGAAATGCTCAGATTCCCAGTCTTGGGAGGATGTTGCTCCAGAAACAGAAACAAGTGCTGAGAATAGACCAGATACCCAGGAGGGAAAGAGTGCGGAATATGCAGAAGATCTGAGATCAGTAACTGCAGAAAAGGAATCTGTAGAGGAAGACTCTTCACGGCCCCTTTTGCCTTTAGTGAGAGCAGATGATACTGTGAGACCTGAACAGGAAATGCAGCAAAGCCAACCTCAAGAGAAGACAGAGAACACATCGACAGAGGACTCAAAAATGGCTAACGCAAAGCAGTTGGGCTCTGGGATAGAGCCCCAGCAGCTGGAGAAGGCCTCTGCCCATGCCTCACAAAGCTTCTGTGAAAGCTCTAGTGGTGAGTGTGATTATGAATTATTCAGTGTCTCCAACGACATTATAATTTAGAATGGGAGGTAAGAGAGGACTGCATGCTATGTCATATGTCAGGGCTGAAAATGGACTGGGCTTTATGTTTATGAGCAGCAAGTAATAATTGGGAAATGTAAAATTTGGGGTTATATTTATCTTTTATAGCTGTAATTATTTGTGGGATCAGAGATCATTTGAGATTTATCAGCTTTATCATTCAGGAGTAAGTAATCAACAGGAATTTTATAAATATTTAGAAATTGAACTATTTTTTTCTAGTTAGATACCAGTCTCACTCTATATTTTTATATTTTGACAGTTGTCAGGATCTTTTTTTATTACTCTTCACAGTCCGTCACATTCAGGACTCCGTTAATGAATATGCTGTTATTGGTTGTTTTCTTCTTTATGGGCGTTGAGTAAAGTTCCTGAATATAAAATATATTTTATATATTATAAATGAGAATAAAGTTTACTTTCTAAAATATTTGTAAAGTACTATGTATGACATTAGCTGAAAAGAATACAAACTTTCTAAATGCCCAGAGTTAGTACAGTTTAAACACAAAACAAATGCCTAAAGCAAAACAAAAAATAAAATACAAACTTATGAAAGCAAGCTACTAGAGATACAGAAATGGGAAAGTAATATATGAGCAACATTCTGTCTGTTAGTGTGGGTGACCATACCTCCTGGTTTGCCCAAACAGTCCCAGTTCATGCCTGTTGTCAGGTGTGGTTATTAATACAGTGAAATCTGTGAGAGCTGGACTGCCTTGATATTCTGGGTCTCGCCAAGTTTTCTGCCTTTGTCAAAGCACAGTCTTGTCACGTTTAGATTGTTCTCTATTAATGGAAAGTATTTGAGTTTTCCTTCTCTGACAGGTTTCTGCCTTACACAGGTCCTGGCTTTTGCAGGTTTTACTGTAATGCTTTTTTTACTCTCAAAATTGTCCCTATTCATTAGGTTTTATAGGTTTTTTTTTTCCTCCTCGGAACAAGAAATTTTAGAGCTGTAAAGGATATTGGAGATTATCGAGTTCAAGCTCTTCTTTCTAAAGTCGTATGGCTAGTTAATGATTGACGTTGGACTAGAACCTAGGTCTCCTGATTCCCGAGTCTGTGCTTTTTCTTCCTGTAAAAGTATGCTATAAATAGTTTCTCTGATTCTGATGATTAGGATAGGAGAGATCCTAATGACTAAAATTCTGTATTACTGAATATTCTTGTAATTTCATTACATTTAAATACTGTTACTGAACTAGGCTAATAAAGTATTAGGGCCTACCAGGCTTGCTAGGCAGGTAGTTTTAGTATGGCTACTTAAACCTGTAACCCACTGATGTCAAGTCAATTCTAACTCATGGCGACCCTGCCTGTTTCAAAGCAGAACTGTGCCAGATAGTATTTTCAACAGCTGTAATCTTACGGATGTAGATGGTTAGGCCTTTCTTCCGTGGTACTGCTGGGTAGATACAAACTGCCCACCTTTCAGTTAGTCAAGCGCAAACTGTGCAACCCAGCACAAGAAGCTTATATAATACTGGAATATTTGTTCTAGTGTATTGTTTAAAAGTATTCTGCATGAATTCTTGTTCACACTATTAATTGGCAGAGCCAGTAAACACTGCCATATTACAACTTAGTCTCATATATTTATCCAGATTATTGAAAATGCTGGTAAGAAATTTTCTTATTTCAAGATTTTAGTTCTTGACAACAATTAAAAGCAATGAAGAAAATGATTGGAAAAATAGTATTTATAAGAAGTTAAAGAAACTAAAATAGAAGGCGATCAGAACATTCAAGGGAAGTAATAGTTTTGACTGTTAGGGAATTAGTCCAAAGTAAATCATTGAGAAGCATATTACAAACAGAATAGAAAAAATTATATTTAATATCATTATTTTAGTTGCTAAACCTTGAGAGACTAATTTAAATGAGAGTAATCTAAAAAAGTTAATGGTTCTTCAGTCTGAAAAGGCAAAATGAAAGTTATGATTGAATTAGGTGAGCCCGAGATTTGTTCATTATATTGCAGTATGCTAAAGTTAGAAGGACACTCTTCTGTCGTTGTAAATAATAGCTTTATTGATTTTTTTAAAAAGATACATGCTTAATTGTGAAAAAAAAAAAAAAATTCAAACAGCGCAGAAAAGGGGAGGGGGAGACGGAAAGGGGAGAAAAAGAATCACTCCAGTATCTGTATTATAGATAACATAATCACCGTCAGCAGTTTGGAGACATCTTCAAACATCTTGAAACTTGAAAAAAACAAATTTGGTAAGATGGTGCTTGGAAGCCCAACCTTATTCAACATACAACAAATTTATGGTGGGTTGATAATGCAAAGAACTGTTTTAACAAGTTCCATAAGCCTTTAGTTTTAAACCCATAGATAGCAGTCTGTAATAGGTTAATAATGATCAGGAAAGCTAGGTGTGTTTCGGGCTCTAGCTCTGACCATCGGAGGCTTACTTCATGAAACGTTATAGACACCAAATCTTAGGTAGACTGTTCACGCACGCTGTCGCTCGATACAGACATTCTTACCTTTTTAGTTAGATGGCTTTTAATCAGTTATAATAAGTGACCAGTTATTTTGAGAGCAAAAGAAGAAAAATGGACTTTAAACTACAACAGAAAGTTAGAGGTAAGAGAGACCTCCACATTAAGGGTTTAAAATATTATTTTTTTGGGCTAATGAATTCTATAAAATCCTTAATAAGGACAAACTCCCACTTAGATGGTTTGACAGTTGGTATTGAGTTTCCTTTTGTTTCTTTGTTCATACTTTTCCCCATAGGCTGGTATGCTGGCTTACGACAGTATAGCTCTGGGAAGGCAAGAGGGACTTGATCATTTAAATAACGTGAGAGTGCCAAATGTCAGAGAAAGAACTGAATATTAGAAAACTCCAATAAATTTAAAAGGATAAAATTACCAGTTAATGTAGTTTGCAGTTATTTTAACTAGGTTGTTGGTATGTTTCAGATGAGTAAGCCAGAGCAGAGAAATGGGAAAGTATTTAGACGGCATTAAATAGAGGCTTTATGAGCTGAATCAAGACAAGACTAGAAATGTAGGATGGTGCTGGTTAATTGAATGCTAACTAAAGAGTTAGGAATTTATCTTCTAGTGAAAATCTGTAAGTTCTTTGGCCCACATGTTCAAAGCAATGTTTTAGGAAGGTTGGTTTGCTTGCAGTGTACAGAAGAATTGGGGATTACAGGGGAGGCGAAGGTTTTGAACAGAGAAAGTGATTGATGGGCTATTGTAATAATCCAGGCATGAGGCATTAAAGGCCAGATAAGGGTACTGGCAGTTCTCCGTGTTATTGTTTAACATGTCCCTAGCCAAAACATGGGCTCAAACATACCAAAGATCATGAAAATGTTGCAGTACTGGGCAGCATTTCATTCTGTTGTTTGTAGGGTTGCCATGATTCGAGCCTGTAAACAGGGCTTATAAAAGACTATTCATTAGATTGTAGTGTGCAGTTAGATAATGGTGTTAAAATAACTTTCCATAATTTAGTACTGTGCAAAGGAGGAGCCCTGCTGGCACAGTGGTTAAGTGTTTGGCTTGCTAACCAAAAGGTCAACAGTTCAAATCTACTGACCGCTCCTTGGAAACCCTGTGGGGCAGTTCTACTCTGTCCTGTAGGGTGGCTATGAGTTGGAACCGACTTGATGGCAACAGGTTTGGTTTTTTTGTGTGTAAAGGAAACTGTTACCGGGAAATAATTTTTAGCGATTAATGCTTGCACATGACATTTGCATATTATGGGATTTCACACAGAAGGGTCTGTTTAAAGATTTCATTCAGGTTTTCAAAAGTCTGGATGATCATAACATGAGGATGGTTCCTGTCACGAGAGCAGTGCAGGCAGTCTTTCATTCTTCATTGTTCCAGGAATGAAAATTCTACAAAATATATCTTTGAAATTTATGACGCCTGGTTTCGTGTTTTTTTTGTTTGTTCGTTTCTATGTCTCTTCTAGATTCTTCTTTATTAGCCTAAAAGACTTGCTTTATAAGGAGCTGCCAGAGGATGACTATTACCTACCTGACCCATTTCTTTTCTTGCTATAACTACATATAATCGAAGTCTTTGCCAGTTAGATGTGGTGCTGAGATTCTCCACTCTTCACGGTTCCTTTCACTGATCATATATACTTTCATTCTTTATTTCAGAAGTCCATGTCATTTTCTCTTTTCATCCCTTCAGGTTACTAGTTCATTTTCTCCTCTATTTACATGTAAGAGATGTTGTTCTGTGATTTTGAAGGAAAAAAATGGCACAAAGGTGCTTGATATTTAAAGGTAATGAAGGATAGAAGTAGAGTGGAAAAAGATGAAAGAAGCAAATTATTTTCACAAGGAGTAGTGACTGGGTATGCCAGATTATAGTTATTTTGAGGTATCCCAGGAGAGTAAGTACAAAAGTTCATATATTAGGTTTAAGAGGAGCAGCCTGGCACAGTTCTTGTTTTCTCCCAAACACGGTTGTTACTGTTTTAATTGTGCTTTAGGTGAAAGTTTACAGCTCAAGTTAATTTCTCATTCAGAAATTTATACACATATTATTTTGTGACATTGGCTGCAATCCCCACAGTGTGACAGCACACTCCCTCTTTCCACCTCGGGTTCCCTGTGTCCGTTCATCCAGTTCTGTCCCTTCCTGCCTTGTCATCCTGCTTTTGGACAGAAGCTGCCCATTTGGTCTCGTATATTTGATTGAACTAAGATGCACGTTCCTCACGTTGTATTATTTTTTGTTTTATAGGCCTGTCTAATCTTTGCCTGAAAAGTGTGTTTTATTGAAGGAGATAACAGCTAGGAAATCAGAAAATATGATTTTGACAGTTTACTAATTCTGATGAGTAGCGGTTTGGAACTGGGTATGGACCTAGTTAAAAAGGAAAGTTTTATGTCTAGACAAATGTTTTATGCTTGTAAAATTTTATGTCTTGACAAATGTTTTATGCTTATAATAATTTAATAATGGCTAACCACTGGGGATGCTCATATATGTGAGATTTGCTGTTGGGCAGAATTTTAGATATAAATATTACTTCTCTGGCCTAGAGTGAATCCTGGTTAGTACTACTGAACCGTAAAACTCTTGGATTTCTGTGTTAGAACCAATGAAACTTTTTTTTTTTCTTTTCTTTTTTTTTATTTTATTGTACTTCAGGTGAAAGCTTACAGAGCAAATAGTTTCTCATGAAATAGTAGTACACATGTTGTTCTATGACATTGGTTAACAACCCCACAACGTATTAAGCCTCTAAATTCTCAACCTTTTTTTTTTTGATGAAAATTACAGATGGCCAAAGATACACCGTTTCAAAAATTTCTACATTCACAGTTCAGTGACATTGACTACGCTCTTCCAACTGTGCTGTTATTCTCACTTAAGATGAAGGCTTACAGAACAAAATAGTTTTTCATTTAACAGTTACTACACATGTTGCCCTATGACAATGGTTAACAATCTCACAGCACATCAAGAATATCCTTACTCCACCTTGTGTTCCCTATCACCAGGGGGCTTCCTTGTCCCCTTCTGTCTTCTGGACATTGTCAGTGGACTATTGTACCTCTTTAGTCTCATTTGTTTATTTATTTATTTATTTATTTTATTTTATTTTCTTTAAACACCATTTCAAAACTTTTTACTTACACATTTAAGTGATATTGACTATGCTCTTCCAATTGTGCTGCCATTCTCGCCCAAGATGAAGGCTTACAGGACAAAACAGCCTCCCATTTAATACTTACTACAAATGTTGCCCTGTAGCAGTGGTCAACAATCTCACAATACATCGACAGTGTCCTTATTCAATTTGTGTTCCTTATCATCAGTTTCCTACTCTCCCTCTGCCTTCTGGCCCTTGTCACCGGACTCCTGTACCTCGTTAGTCCCATTTAGTTTTACTGGGCTGTCCATTCCCAGGCTTAACATCGAACCTCGAAGGTAACTTCACCTCTGAGCTGAAAGGGTGTCTGGGGGCCACACTCTCGAGGTTTCTCTAGTATTCTTTAGGCCAGTAAATCTGGTCTTCTTTTTTTTTTTGGGAGTTAAAATTATGCTCTACATCCTACTCCAGCTCTGCCCAGAACCCTCTGTTGTGATCCTGGTCAGAGGAGTCATTGGTGGTAGCCAGGCACCATCCAGCTGTACTGGGCTCAGTCCCGTGGAGGCCTTGGTAGCTGTGGACCATTAGTCCTTCGGACTAATCTTTTCCTTGTATCCTGAGAACCAATGAAACTTTTGAAGTCCTTTGGCACCTCATTGAGTAAATTGTAAATTAAAAGTATTAATGTCAGACTTCTTTTATGGAGATCCTACAGACTGTTAAGGGTTATATATGAACTCCTTGGGCTAGCATTTGTACAAAATTATGTTGTCTAGACTTCACACTATCCAAATTTGTATCATTGAGTATCTATCCCCAAACGTACTATCTTGGAGCTTAGATGTTCCCCATGACACCATGTTCTGCAGATCTGCTAAGCTTTGGGCTTCTCTCTTTGCGTGTTCTCTGGCTGTCCCCTTTGTGTCAGTCCTGTTGATGACTGTAAAGAGAGCAGAGAGAGGAGTAGTAGGGAAGTGGTTGGGAGGCATAGAGATGGGACTGGGAATGAGACAGAATCTGGGAGCAGAGGAAAAGGTACTAAGTAATCGAAACATTCCTTGCTGCTTTCCTCAATTTTGCTTATTTTACACTTCTGTTTTGGTTTGCTTTTTGTTTATCATTGTTTTGTTTTGTTGTTTTTTCAGAAACTCCATTTCATTTCACTTTGCCTAAAGAAGGTGATATTATCCCACCGTTGACTGGAGCAACCCCACCTCTCATTGGGCACCTTAAATTGGAGCCCAAGAGACACAGTACTCCTATTGGTGAGTGATTAAAAAGTAACGATATTTAAGACAGAAATTCTGAGATGTCATTCTTTATGCAAGTGATACTTTTGGATCTGAGGAGCTGGGCCTGACTGATAAGGTTGAATTTTGTCTCAGGCATAATGAGGCTGTGGTGTCTACTTTTTGAGTTTACTCCCAGGACATGCTGAGAGGTGATGAGGGGAAGGAAAGAAAGGGTGGAGGAGGGAAGAAAGAATATTTATGAGAATCTTAATTACTTACAAGGAGGTAGAATCTGAGTGCTGAATAGGAATATAGAGCTGTTTTATAAGAAGGGGACAGCAGGTAGGATATAAGTACTATTTATTCAATACCTTGGCTAACCAATCAGTCTGCTACTTGACAGGGCAAGAGAACTTAGATCCTCCTTCCCTGAAGCAGCCCACAGTCTTCTACATTAATTATGTTTACATTAACAGGTTACATTAACCTGTTTGTTTTCTCTAGTCATGCTGGGAGGTAACAGTCTTGCCGTCTGGAGTCTCCTGCTACCTATGCCTGATGCTGGCAGATGTGGGTTGGCTGAGGGCTCATGCAGCATCCTTTGTCCAGATGCAGAAGTGGAACTGAATCCTCTTGCTCCTCTTAAGACCAGGTGTCAATACTAGTGCGTAGTTGTTGATAAACTTGTAACAGGATCTATCCTAGGAATCCCTTTCAGTCCTGCAGAGCTGTGGAGTCAAAAAACAGACAAATTGATGACCTTGCATTGCCGTTTTTCATGTTTCTTTCTTCCTCCTACCTCCCTTCTTTCAGGTATTAGCAAGTATCCAGAAAGCACCGTAACAACTAGTGATGTCATGTCAGAAAGTATGGTGGAGACCAATGATCCCATTCTTGGGAGTGAAAAAGGGGATTCTGAGGCTGCCCCAGAAGTGGATGATAAATTATGTCTGAGAATGAAACTGGTCAGTCCTGAAACTGAGGCTAGTGAAGAGTCTTTGCAATTTAGCTTGGAAAGTAAGTTTTCTTTTATGTTAATTTTGGGCAGTTGGTACCTCCTGATCACCTGGGAAGTATTAATTACCTTTCTTCTAGTTCTAATGATTGATACTTTTATAACTATAAATATATTTGTAAAGTTTTATTCTCATAGATTGAATTCTTGGCTTTTGGCCAGTCCTTTTCGTGTTAGTGAAGATGTCCCAGTATGTCTGTGTGTTGCTGCTTGTATCTCTGTATTAAACCTGTGTCTATAGTATAAAATAATCGATTTCCATATTCAGAAATAACTCGGAAGAGGATTGTGGGCTCACATTATAGACATATGTTGACTCTTTTCCACATCAATTCCAAGTTGGTTGGTATGGCTAAAATAATAAAGAAGTTTAAGGGAGAGGCTGCAAAGCAGGGACCAGATTTTGAAAGGCCTTTTACACCATGTGGAGGTACTGAAGAATTTTAGGCAGAGGAGTAGTATAATCAGATTTGTAAAAGGATCAATCAGGTGTTTCAAAACTTTTCGTGACTTTATGCAGGATGATTTCTTTCCCTGCAGTGCCCATTCCCTGTACCCCTCCCTGGAGGACTCAGTCTTTAACCAGGAGGTGAGGTCAGTGGTAGTAGGGACTGAGATGAGGGGATGAATTCAAGAGGTGAATGGTAGGATAGACAGAACCTTGTGACCATTTGAATATGGAGTTAAGGGGGAGGAAAAAATACAGAATGACCCCTTTACATATCATCTGATTTACTTTCCGTAATAGCCCTTCACAATTGATATCCTTATTTCCACTTTATTGATAAGAAAACAGACTAAGAGATTTTTTATTTGTCGAAGGTCACAGTAATTGTAAGAGGTAGTGTTGGAATTTGAATCACATCTGACTCAAAAGCTCATAGTTCTTCCACTGGGTCGTGTCTTTGTTATCTAATGCTCCTGTAACAGAAATACCACAAGTGGGTGGCTTTAATGGACAGAAATTTATATTTCTCACAGTTTAGGAGGCTAGAGGTCTGAATTCAGCAGGCTGGCTCTAGGGGAAGGCTGTTTCTCTGCCTGCTCTAGGGGAAGGCCCTTGTCTCTTTTCAGCCTCTGTTCTTGGGTTCCTTGTTAATCATGTAGCATGTATCTTCCCCTCCGTTTGTGCTTGCTTGCTTCATACCTCAAAAGAGATTGACTTAAAACACATAAGAAAGAAAACCCATTCCCAAATGGGATTATAACCACAGGTATAGAGGTTAGGATTTACAACACATATTTTTGGGTTGGGGGACACAATTCAATCCATAACAGGTAGTTTGTAAATGCTGTTTAAAGGGCTTAGACGAGGAAGACATCTCATAAAAGCGACTGCAAAGGAACTTTCAGAGAGGAGGAGAACCAGGAGAATATGAAGTCATGGAAGCCATTGGGTAACAGAGTTACAAGAAAATAACAATGTCAGGTGCAAGAATGAAGGCTAGTAAGCTGTGTCTGAAATGTACATTGAATTTGGCAATTAGGATCTATTTGGTGACTGACAAGCTCTAGCAAGAGTATAGTGGTTGGAGTGAGAGCTGTGGTGAAGGCAATTGAGGAGTGATGGGGAGAGCAGGCAGCAAATATACTCTGGTTTTGAGAAGTTTAGACGAGAAAGGAAGAAAAAAGTATGGCAAGTTTGAGAAGTGCAGGTTTAAGGGAGGTTTTGTAATTTTTCAGACTGGAAGAGGCCTGAGCCAGTTTTATAGACTGAAAGGAAGAATTCAAAAGAGAAAGGGATAGATTAAAGATGAATGAATAGGGGAAATAGTTGATGGATCAAGGCCCTGTAGGAGATGAGAAGAAGCTTTCAAAGACCACAGGTAGAGTGGATGGACTTAATAAGAGGGAGTTCTTATTTTGATACCGAAGAGAACAATCGAGGATTTAGATAGGTGGTGGTAGTGGTTGTTAGGTGCCGTCAAGTTGGTTCCAACTCATAGCGACCCTGTGTACAACAGAACGAGACACTGCCCAGTCTTGTGCCATCCTCACAGTCGTCGTTATGTTTGAGTCCATTGTTGCAGCCACTGTTCCAGTTCATCTCATTGAAGATCTTCCTCTTTTTCCCTCACCCTCTACTTTATCAAGGATGATGTTCTTCTCCAGGGACTGGTCCCTCCTGATTACATGTCCGAAGTACGTGAGACGAAGTCTCACCATCCTCACTTCCAAGGAGCACTCTGGCAGTATTTCTTCTAAGACAGACTTATTCATTCTTCTGGCAGTCCATGGTATATTCAGTATTCTTCACCAGCACCATAATTCAAAGGCATCAATTCTTCGGTCTTCCTTATTCATTGTCCAGCTTTTGCATGCATATGAGGTGATTGAAAATATCATGGCTTGGGTCAGGTGCACCTTTGTCCTCAAAGTGACATCTTTGCTTTTTAATACTTTAAAGAGGTCTTTTGCAGCAGATTTGCCCAGTGCAGTACGTTGTTTGATTTCCTGACTGTTGCTTCCATGTGCCTTGACTGTGGATCCAGGTAAAATGAAATCCTTGACAACATCAGTCTTTTCTCCATTTATCATGATGTGGCTTATTGGTCCAGTTGTGAGGATTTTTGTTTTCTTTATGTTGAGGTGTAATCCATGTTTTGTTTTATGTTGAGGTGGTGGTTAGATGTTTAGTATAGATAGATTATAGCTTAGAAGGTTAAAGATAAGAAAGACACACTTAATGGCTTCAATTCCAGCAGTGAAGTAGAAGGCAAGGCTTCTGCTGAGAGTAAGAGGCGTTCGGTAGGGAGTTTACAGAGCAGTGACATGAGGGAGTGGGAGAGGTAGCTGACCAGGACCCAGTAAAGGATGGATGTTTGGTGCTAAAAGGCCAGTTGAAAGTGAAGTTCATTAATTTGAAACAGCACGAGTCTACATAGATGCATTATTTTCAGCAGCCTTATGTAGAATCAGAAGAGGCAAGCTGTAACACTGATCCAGGGTTGATAATTGTCTGGTGAATGTGGTAGAAAGATACAAGGGCAAGGGATTCAGGGGTGCAGGTCAGAGAATGGGTTTGGTGATGGACCGTGTGTTCTAGGCTTGTTAAGGTAACAGGCCAGGAAAGGAGCTGCTGGTGGACTGGAAGAAAATGGAGGGGGAAGGGCTTGAATGGGAATAAACACTGGATTAATACAAGCTAACAGCTTGGTTGGAGCCCTGGTGGTGCAGTGGTTAAGAGCTATAGCTGCCAACCAAAAGGTCAGCAGTTTGAATCCACCAGCTGCTGCTTGGAAACCCTAAGGGGCAGTTCTGCTCGGTCCTTTTGGGTCACTATGAGTTAGAATTGACTCGACAGCAACAGGTTTGGTTTTTTTGTTTTTTTTAGCTTGGTTGCTTCTTATATGGCAGAGGGATGAATCATGCAAATGTGTTGATACATGGTTTTCTGAATTTAAAAAGTAATATATAGAACATCTTGGGAAAGATACAGAAGAAACTGGTAGCCTAAGCTCCTGCTGTTGAGGGGAACTAGCTGGCTGTGAGACTGGGTAGGAAGGAGAACTTTGTACGTTTTATACCTGTTGAATGTTGAATGTATGTGTATTTATGTGTTATTTTAAAATAAATACATGTATATAATGCTTATTTCAGGGGGAAAAAGCATAAAAGAATTTTACAACCCTGAAAAAAACACTTAAGATTTTGGTGTATTTTACTTTATATTTTGTATTTCTATGCATGTAAGGTTTTTTTGAAAACATTTTAGAATGATACTGTATTTCATTTTTGAATGAATTTTATTTTACATTGAATTTTTTCTTTTCTCATGCCATTAAAAATTCTTAATATCAATTTTGGTGGCTGCATAATGTTTCATTTTGTGGATAATCCTACATTTAGTTAACAATTTCTTTTTTGTTTGACATTTAGGTTGTTGATTTTATGTGTGTGTGTGGTGTTGTTAGTTGCCGTTGAGTTGATTCTGACTCATAGCGACCCTGTGTGTGTGTACAAATTAATTTTCTAGTGTCATTTGTAATTTCTAGTGTCAATCTGTAATCTTTGATCCTCAACCTTGATAATATGCCTTTAGCTTCAGTAGCAGAGGAACCAGTTTGTAAGTGTTTTTTTTTTTTCCCCCCATATTGGCTACCAAGAAGAGGTATATAAAGTTTGTCAGTGTTTATATATGTTTTTGTACCTTATTTAAAATGTTTGTTTGTTAGTTCCTGCTTTATGGATTAAAAAAAGAAAAGGATTCATGTAACATTTTTGTGGGGGACTCACTACTATGTATTTTGAGATAGGGTGGTGTCATGGATTGAATTGTGTCCCCCCCAAGATACATTGTGTCAACTTGGTTAGGCCATGAGTCCTAGTATTGTATTATGGTCCTCCATTTTGTGATTGATAAAGTTTTCCTGTGTGTTGTAAATCCTAATCTCTGCCTGTGGTCAATGAGGAAAGGTTAGATTATGTTAAAGAGGATTAGGGTGGGATGTAACACCCTTTGTCAGGTCACATCTCTGGTCCAGTGTACAGGGAGTCTCCCTGGGGTGTGTCCTGCACCTTTTATCTTACAAGCGATCAAAGGAAAGGGACGGGAGCAGAGAGTTGAGGACCTCATAGCACCAAGAAAGCAGCGCCAGGAGCAGAGCACGTCCTTTGGATCTGAGGTTCCTGTGCTGAGATACTCCCAGACCAAGGGAAGACTGATGACAAGGACGTTCCTCCACAGTTGATAGAGAAAGCCTTCCCCTGGAGCTGATGCCCTGAATTTGGACTTCTAGCCTACTAGAATGTGAGAGAATAAACTTCTGTTTGTTGAAGGCATCCACTTGTGGTATTTCTGTTATAGCAGCACTAGATAACTAAGACAGGTGGTTCTAGCCATGAATGATAAAAAGTAGGTAAAGACTTGAGTATCACTTTTGGAAGCTGAGAATTTAGAGGTATTAGAGTGCTAGGACTCAAGTTTTGCAGTACAGTTGTTGGCGAACGTAGATTTGGAAAGAGGACACTTCCTGTATGTAAGATCAGGGCATGATACTTGATATTCATGTCATTACTTATTTCACTTCCTATTTCAAAAGGCTAGCTCTTAATCACAAGATGTGCCTTTAAGTTTTCTGGGATCTACTTATGGAAGAAGTCCTTGACCTTGTTGGTGTTACTAGAATCTCATTATATTATGTACTTTGGTCAGTTTTGATCAAACTGAAGTCTGTCTAGAGGACAGATTTGGTCCTTGGCTGCCTCTCCAGCCTCAGCTCCTTCCTAACCTAAACTAGACTATTTACATTCTCCAAATTTGATGATGGTAAGAGACATGAATCCATAGGTTTGAGAACTAAACTTAGCATTTTCAAAATCAGTGTTAAAGTTTTGAAATTCTCTTCATTCGTTATCCATGATAGCTCTGAGTTTGATGGTGATCATGGCTTTTATGGCACTCATAGGAAACTCACAGCTACTATAAAAACCATAAAGTTAGTCTGAGGAGTTTCGACTTCCATCCATAGAGTGGTCACTCAGGGTATAAGGACATATGAACGTATCTTCCTATGTCACTTGTTTTAAACAACAGAGATTCAGATCTCGTCATCTTTGTAATCCCATCACATCGTGCACAGTGTATTTTACCTCTAGGTTCCCCCTTTTTTTTTTTAAATGTGGTAAAAGCATATGTAACAAAGCATTGGCCATTTCAACACTTTTATTGTATGTTGGCTTACTGTGTCCTAGCTTTTTGTTTTGTTTTGTTTTGATTTTGATACGCCCAGATAGGCTGGGTGTGTGAGCTACTTTAGTTATTGGCGTCTTTGTAGCTCTCACGTCCTGTCACTAGGTAGTTAGAGCTACTACTAGGTGTGTGAGCCCAGAAGTCCATTTACTTTTCTTGTATGGATTCATCTCAGGTGTCCAGGTTGTCAGTCACTGACTATGTGGTGCAGGCTCTCACATCCAGTCCTAGACGGGCAGAACTACATAGGGGTGATTGGAGCAGGCACAGGTATCTGGCTGCAGTAGGGGGTTATGTGCTGAGCAAGGTAGGGGGCTGATGGCTGCCCCTGAGTGCTTAAGTGGAAGGTGTGTCTCCATCCCCTAGAGTGCATAGGTGGGTGGGTTTTTGCAACCAGACGTTGGGCACCCAGTGCTGTTGGCTGTAGGGACTGGCAGGCACCACTTATTCTCGGACCCCTGTCATGGGTGGCTAGTGGAGTGGGTGAAGCCACCAGTTCTCAGGCCCCTGATGTGGGTGGGTGAGGACCCTGCTTAATGGGTAGGGTGGTGTCAAATGTCACAAATCTGCCATTTCCCCTTGGCTGTTTTAGTTGAAAATAGGCTTCAGGTATATATCCTGTTGTTCTGTGCTAATGAGGGTCTACACTGTTGAACAGGCCCACATAGATCTAGGCAGGGGTGAAAGGCATTTGAAGTCTGTGGACCCCTTAAATGCCTGTGCCTAGGCAGAGGGGCAGTGCTTGCCCTGAGTTCCTGGCTTAGGAAAGTTGGTAGTTTTTTTGGTTTGTTTCTTCCCTAAAGCTGGGAGGCTGGTGGCTTAGGGAGTGTGGCAGTTGTTGAATACTGCTGGACTGGTGTCGGAGCAGAGGGGGTGGGGGTTGGCACTTCTCTGCTATAAGAGTCCCAGAGGAGGAGAGGTTATTTTGATCCCACGTGGTAGGTTAGACGCTTTAACTTTTGCAGATCCAGCCCCACTTCCCTGGCTCAAGAGGCTTGTGCAGACTCTTCTCTGCTCAGTCTCTCCTGACGTGTTAAAAGGCATCCCAAGCGCTACTGCTTACCTCAGCCTGTGTGCGCCAGCCAATCCAGCCCACCAGGTGCCAGCTAGCTCAAGTCTGGCACTTCTTCGCTGTTTCTGAACTGTCTCTCCCTCCCCCTGCTGCTCAGTCCTCAACTTCATCTTTGATGTTCGGAGTTCCTAGATTGTCATATATAATCGATTCATTCGTTTTTTCTGGTCTTTGTTGTAAGAGGTACCACAGGGAAGCATTGGACTATGCCGCCATCTTGGCCCTGCCCTCAACACTTTTTACATATACAGTTCAGTGACATTAATTATGTTCATCGTATTCAACCATCGCCACTGTTCGTTTCAAGATTTTTCCATTACCCTTAACAGAAGCTTAGTGACCCTAAGCAATGATTTCCTCCTTTCCCCCTACCTCCATTCCTGGTAACCATTAATAAACTTTGGTCTCTATACATTTTCCAGTTCCAGATATTTCATGTAAGTGGGACCATGCAACATTTGTCCTTTTGTGACTGACTCATTCTACTTAGCATAACATTTTCAAAGTTCATCCATGTTGTAGCAGGTATCAGTACTTCATTTATCTTTATGGCTGAATAATATTGCATTGTGTGTATATGCCCTGTGTTGTGTATCCATTCATCTGTTGATAGACATTTATGTTGTTTCCACATTTTGGCTGTTGTGAATAGTGCTGCAGTTAACGTTGATGTACACGTATTTGTATTCCTGCTTTCACTACTTTGGGGTATATACCTAGTAGTGGAATTGCTGGATCATATGGTGATTCTTTGTTAAACTTTTTGAGGTACTGCCAAACTGTTTTTCAAACTGACTGCACCATTTTACAATTCCCCCAGCTGTGGATGAGGGTTCCAGTTTCTCCACATCCTTACCAATACTTGTTTTCTGTTTTTCATAGCCATCCTAGTGGAGGTGAAATGGTATCTCATTGTGGTTTTGATGTGCATTATCCTAATGACTAATGATAATGAGCATCTTTTCATGTGCTTCTTGGCCATTTGTGTATCTTCTTTGGTAAAATGCCTGTTCAAGCCCTTTACCCAGTTTTTGGTTGAGTTGTCTTTTTGTTGCTAAGTTGTAAGAGTTATTTATATTTTCTGGATATTAAACCCATATCCCTTGTATGTTTCCTAAAATTTTTCTTCCAATCTGTAAGTTGTCTCTTCACTTTATTGATAAAGTCCTTTGGTGCACAGACATTTTTAATTTTGATGAAGTGAAATTTATCTTTTGTTGCTTGTGCTTTTTGTGTCATTCCTAATAAGCCATTGTCAAAAACTTGGTCCTGAAATATTACCTCTATGTTTTCTTCTAACAGTTTTATAGTTTTAGTTCTTACAGGTAGGTCCTTGATCCATTTTGTGTTAATTTTTATATATAGTATGAAATATGGGTCCAGCTTCATTTTTTTGCATATGGAGATCCAGTTGTCCTAGCTCTGTTTATTGAAGAGACTATTCTTTCTCCATTGAATGGACTTAAGACTTAGCACCCTTGTTAAAAATCAGTTGACCATAGATGTATAGGTTTATTTTTGGACTCTCAATTCCATTCCATGGTCCATATGTCGGTCATTATACCAGTACCAGGCTGTTTTGCTTACTATAGCTTGATGGCATATTTTGAAATTGGGAAGTCTGTTCTTCTTTTTCAAGATTGCTTTGGCTGTTCAGGGTCACTTGCAATTCCATATAAATTTGAGGATTGACTTTTTCATTTCTGCAGAGAAGGCTGTTGGAACTTTGATGGGGATTATATTGAATCCATAGATTGCTTTGGGTAGTACTGACATTTTATCAGTATTAAGTCTTCCAATCCTTGAACGTGGAATGTCCTTCCATTTATTTCAATTTTCTCTCATATCTTTTAGTAATGTTTTATAGTTTTCAGTATACAAGTCTTTCACCTCCCTGGCTAAATGTATTCCTACGCATTTTATTTTATTTTTTTAGGTGCTATTGTAAATGGAATTGTTTCCTTGATTTCCTTTTCAGAATGCTCATTACTGATGTATGTAGATCCTCAATTTTTGAAAAAAAGTAATTTTAGCTGATATTTTCTGAGCTCTTACTGTACACTTGGCACTTTACATGTACAGCTCATTAAAGCTCACAACAAACCTACGAACTAGATCCTATTATTATCTTCTTTTTACAGATGAGTAAACTGAGGCACAGGAAGGTTGAGCACCTTCCCCAGAGTCACACAGCTCACAAATAGAGTATCCTGTATTAACATCCGGGCAGTCTGGTTCCAAACTACAATACTATTCTACTAGTTAATGCTTATTAATTTGAATCTTAGACCCTCAATAGAAATTAAAGTATTACGTTCCCATCCTTATTATTGTCTTCTCTGGGATAAAGTAAATTCTTATTGAGAAAGACAGTATGTGTTAGCCTTTAATCTTGCTCTACTTTTAGACTGGAAATACAGCTAGGAAGACCTTAAATGGAGCTAAATGTTAAGGATGATCATATCAGTAAATATTTCTACCTTTCCTAATACTAGACATACAGCATCAGGCACTGTACTCACAGCTTTACTTACATCATTTAATCTTCACAACAGACCTACAAGGTTGGTCCTGTTTTATCCTTATTTTGTAGGTGAGGAAACAGAGTGATGAAGTAGTTTGCCCCCAGGTTGGACTGCGAAGTGCTCGAGCCAGGGCATGAACCAGGTTTCTGCTTCAGAGCCAGGGCTTTAAACCACTGAACACAAGCTGTCTCCTTGGTGGACTGTTTAGATTATGTTGGGTAGTGAATATTTTAGAAATGTGTTTGAAAATTAAGAAGAAAGACCTGGCGATCTACTTCTGAAAATCAGCCAGTGAAAACCTTATGGACCACAGTGGTCCAGTCCACAGCCAGTCATGGAGATGGCACAGAGCAGGCAGTGTTTCACTCTGCATGGTGTTGCCGTGACATGGGGGTGACCTGACAGCAGCTAACAACAACGAAACAACAAAAACTTCCAAGGGTGGTTTTCTCTAAAGTAGACTGAACTGTAAGTGAACAAGCTTTCATCACTGACCTTAGTGGCATTGCTGTGAGAATATGGGATCCTTTTACTGCAGGTTGTTTCTTGAAAATGTGTTCTATTTTTCAATATCTTGCCCAAAGCACTTTTGGGAAGAACTTGAGTACCTTCTGCTTGTGGGCGTGCTTAAAACTGAACACTTTAAAATTTGAGCATCAACCTAAAACATTTCCCTATATATATGTATTTTACTTCCTGTATGGATAGAGATGAATCATGATTCAGAACTTTAATTTTCATTTTCAGATGTTACTGCCTAGTAATTTGTTATATTGTATTTCCGGCCAAACTGATTAGTCTTCTATTGGAAATTTGAAAGAAAATTAATTGGTGGGTATGAGAAATACTTATACCATGAAATTATAACACACTTCTGTGTTCACTTATTATTCTTGCCTGTGTCGTTCTTTTTGTTAGCAAGTTAGGGGCAGATACTAGCAGAGCGGTGTGAGGGTTTTCAGGGGTGGTACTAACTGAGTTCTGCTCATCTGCTTACTCTCCTTACCTTTGTTTCTATTCAGAGCCTGCAACTGGTGAAAGAAAAAATGAATCCACTGCTGTTGCTGAGGCTGTTGCCAGGTAACCAGAGCCGGTCGCTGTTCAGAGGCCTTTAGTACAAAGCGACTAGTGATGAGGGGAAGGTGATTTATCAACAGAGGAGAAAACTCCAGCAGAAACGATTTAGCAGTGTGTTGGATCTTTGGGCTTGCTTATTAATGCTTTGAGATCAATAAACCGTTTGCTATGCTTAAGCTAAGGTATTTAAAGGCCTTTCCCTTTCTCTCTTTTGTTCATGCGAGAGTTCCACTTTTTTCCTTTTTCTGTTGATGAGACTGAGATTGTTGTTGCTATTGGTGAGGAAATGGAGAGTTTAACAAGAGATAGCTGTGGGCCTTGCTCCTCCTGAGAGCCCATACTCAGCCCCAGTCTTAGGACATTTTCTGTCTGCCTACCAGATTAACTTCTGTGTTGAGCTGTTAGTTTTGCTTGGTCATGAACACTGTAATGCTTTGAGGATGAGTGTGACCCTGTCCTGAGGCTTGAGTGGTTAAGCTTTGCCACGTGGTGGCTGTGAGAGCAGAATTGTTTCGTTCGTTTCTGGCATGAGTCACCCAGCATGAAAATACTAGCAGCAGTTGGTGAAGTGTAAGTGAGGATCCTGAAACCAAAGGTTAGCCAGGCACTGTAAATACCTGAAACGGGCTGGAGTGTTGAGGACCATGGCTGACTCAGTGTATGCTCCATTCCTGTTTCGTTGCCATGAGATGGTGCACGCTTACTGTTCCAAATCTCTAAATATTTAAAGAAACATCTGGATTTCTAAAAAAAAAAAAAAAAATTATTGCTTGATGGGTTAAATAAAACAAATCTGTAGACTAAGCTTGGCCCATTGTTATGAGTTGTGAGTTTCTGACCGCTGTCTAAATCCTTTGATCTGTTCTTAGCTATGTTATAGAGGGGTTAGTTGCACACCTCTGGGCTTTTGAATGTTAATCTGAAAGATAGGTACATTAGAGTCTTTAATGATACGTAGTGTTACTAGCTGAAGAGGTAGAGTTTGTGTTTGATCTCTTTGAATGCTAGGCACAACTTGTTATTAATCTGTATGTGCCCATTAAGAGGGAACAAATAAGGTCCACATGTTACATGTGGTTGATACATCTCTTAAATCTCTTTTAATCTATAGGGCCCCCTTTCTCCTTTCCCTCCCCCCACCGTCCCGCCTCTTATAATTTATCTGTTGAAGAAACTGAGTTATTTGTCCTATAGAGCTTCCTACATTCTGGATTTTGCTGATTACATCTTTATAGTTCTTTAATATTGTCCTTTATCTATCTTATTCCTGTGAATTTTCCTTGAGAATTTTTAATTATGCTAATCTGAAATAAGTATGAGGAAGGTGATTTTGGCTTAAGGCAAGTTCAGAGTTTGGGATGCAGAGAAAGGATTTTATTGCTTCTGTGCCTAGAAGGATAATCTCCAGAGGTACTTTTCCTTTCAAAACTAACACAG
This sequence comes from Dugong dugon, assembly GCA_030035585.1. Taxonomy (NCBI): domain Eukaryota; kingdom Metazoa; phylum Chordata; class Mammalia; order Sirenia; family Dugongidae; genus Dugong; species Dugong dugon. The sequence goes on along the minus strand of CM057472.1, from coordinate 11,909,059 downwards.
TATATTGCTTTAATTTGTTACGTTAGTCCCCAGAAGACCATGTCTGTGTTTAGCTGCGTCTGTGAAGCCAGGCAAGAGGATGAGGCACGAAGTCAGAATCCTCCCTCCACACCCATCAGGCAAGTGTTATTTTCACAGCATTTTTTGGGCTATATTGATTGACAAAATGGTTGACACAAAAATATATTACTGCTACCATTTTGTGAGCTTGAGTTTACTTTTTTATGTGAGAGACTGTGGCATATTCTAAGTGGATTCATAAATGAGATGAGATATTTTATTAAGTATTTTAGGGTGCCCTGATGGTACAGTGGTTAAGAGCTTGGCTACTAACTGAAAGGTTGGTGGTTCGAACCCACCAGCCACTCCATGGGAGAAAGACATGGCAGTCTGCTCTGATAAAGATTTACAGCCTTGAAAACCCTATGGGGCAGTTCCACTTTGTCCTGTAGGGTTGCTGTGAGTCTGAATTGGCTAACCGGCAGTGGATTTTGGTTATCTTGTGAGCTTGAGTTTATTCTTATCTGAGGGACTATGACATATTCTAGGTAGATTCATAAATGAGATGTCTTAAGAAAGTTTATTTATTTCATAAAGAATATTTTTGTTTACCTGCCAGTTCTTGTATCAGTTTGAAATTACTCAGCCTTCATAAACTTATACAGAGAATTTATATAATTCTACATTTCTGAGGGAGCTGTGGTGGCGTGGTGGTTAAGTGTTTGCTAACCAAAAGGTTGGCAGTTTGAATCCACCAGCTGTTCCTTGGAAACCCTGTGAGGCAGTTCTGCTCTGTCCTTGGGGTTGCTGTGAGTCAGAATTGATTCAACAGCAATGGGTAATAGCATTTCTAAGAGTATTTCTTAATTTCTTACTTTTGGAAATAATGTTTCTTTTATCAAACCTTTTATTTCCTCTAAGTTTCCCATAGGGCATGTTTTTCTTTTACAAAACTCTGGGATGCTTAACATTCCAAATTTATAGTTACTCAGACTTGATGGAATTAAGATTTTCCCATAATCTGTTTACTGCATAATCCCTTGAAACAGCTCTGAAGCAGGAAAAAAAAAAATTCACCTTAGAAGCTATTTTTTCTGTATTTAAATGAAGAGTAGCTTTTTTGTAATACGTGATTCTCATATTTAGTATTAATGCAGGACAGTAACTAATGACTATGAAAATAAGCTGGCATTTTAATTAGAGGTGATATCTTTCAACTGAAGAATTTAGTGATTTTTTAAATTATGTAATGTGATAATGTTTTGTTTGTCAGTAGGTATATTTCTAATAGTGATATTCATACCATAGTTTCTACATTCTTTATTGGTAGAGTTACTTAGAAGAAACATTTCCTTGCTTTAAATGAGCATTCTGATTATGAAACCTCAGCTCATTGGTATTCTAAGGAGATCATATCCTCTATTGTATGGAAAAGCTTGTTAGGTAAAATTCCACTTGATGTTTGTGGAATAACTGAATGTATCACGGTACTCAAATGGGAAGACTCCTGAAAAGAAGTGTGCTGTGTCTTGAGAACTGTCTTTGAGGAAACATGCTGTTCTGAAATGGCTAACTGTAGATGTCTCAGTGTGGGCAGCAAAGCTAGAATCTCACAGCTTTATCCTTTACTGATTGGATTTCTTTTCCTAAAATTATTGGTCATCAGGAGGGGATGAACAATATCTACAAGGTAAGGAGTCAGTTAAAAAATGTTAAAACCAATCATTAAGCCAAATGAGACATCTTGACCTAATTGATCTCTTTTCTTGAAGTAGATCCCTGAATTCCCTTTCATTGTTCATGACTTCAGCAGTGGGTTGACATCTTTGTGCTTACGTCGTTTTCCTGTGTCAAGTTCCAGAGGTCATAGCTAGTGATGGGAAGAAGTTTTAAATGACTATTTTGTCGTCATGGTAGAATAGTTATGTGTACCATTATTTTTCACAGCTGTCAAACTGCAAGAAACCTCGCAGGGTGATATGCTTGGCCACCTTACATTTCTCCTTTCCTTATTTCTCCAGTTGACAAAATAAGGTTCCGTCCTACCAGTATCGACACATACACACAGTGCAAACACACTCATACACTCTTGCTTACTTGACATAGTTTCTTTATATGGTTGATTTTCAGGGGGAACTTACTCCATTTTCCAAGTACTCAGGAAGAAGCGGAGAAGGAAAAATTGGACGGTGACCAAAGGACTAGGCAGAGTCAACAGCCTGTGAAGGCCATCAGTGCTGCCAAGGACTCTGCTTCTCCCGCCTCCCAGCAGGTGGCCACACAGAGGCCATCCAGTCCTCAGGGAGAAGCAATGGAGACTGATGTGCCAGAAGGCCAGAAAGAGGGACAGAATACCAATCAGGAAAAGCTTAGTAAGGCCTTGATTGAAAGGCCCAGCCAAAATAACGTAGGAATCCAGACCATGGAGTGTTCTCCATGGGCCCCAGAAACTGTTTCCACAGCAACCCAGACTGTAAAGAATGTATGTGAGCAGGGGACCAATACCATGGACCAGAACTGTGGAAAGCAAGATGCCACAGTTCAGACTGAGAAGGGGAGTGGTGAGAAACTGGCCAGCGCCCCTGGGGACGATACAGAGTCGCTCCATAGCCAGGTGAGAGAACACAGTCGGGTACCTCAGGGGCCTCTTTTCAACTCTGTGGCTTTCTAGAGAATTTAAGTTGTGGCACTTCTGCCTCATGATAATTCTTAACAGTTTTGTACAGGCCAGCGGTTAAAAGACAAAAACTAACCGTAGTAGAGATAGGGTAGTGAAAATTGTGGGTAACTACAGCTAATGGGTAGTCTTTTAGGGAAAATAGAATAGTGCTAGAGTTTTTCAAGTAGGTCTTTACTGGAAAAGAAAGCCAGGAGGAGAGTCTCGGTTCTATAATCTTCAGTGTTTAATCTTTTCCTTCTGTTCCCGTCTTTCCTAACCATAGAACTAATTTCTCCTCAAGTCTGTTTCACCGTAGTCCCTAGGAATTGAGAGAGTAGAAAGTAAAGGAAGAAAGAGTAGAAGAGGAAACACAGAACAGTAACAGGAATAGAGACAGATGGGGAAAGTCTCCAGGTGGCTAGGGGCTGCAGAAGAGAAGAGAAGGCTGGAGACAATGGGAGGGAAGTAACTGGAGGTGACGAAAGTGAGGCTGGAGGAGGAACAGGCTCCTAGAAACAGAGTAACGGGTGTGTAGGTACTAACAGGAATTGAGTAGGTAAGAGGGTAAGAAGCGGTGGTAAAAATGTATGTGTTAACAAATCAGAGGACGTTCACAAAGTTTTATCGGGCGGCTGTGGGATCCATGGCAGAGAAAATTTGGAAGTTAATAATAGTGGTTAAATTGCCTTTTCAGTTGCTCTGGTAGATCATCTTCACTTGGGATCCGACTAGGGAAGCTTCAGTAGTGATGTACCTCTCATTCTGATCGTCCAAGTTGTTTGTTTTCTAAAAACAGTGTCATTCCTGTTTATTGAACATCTGTAGTATATCAGCATTGTGCTCAAGGCAACCCATGAGGTTGGTGTTATTATTCCTATTTCACAGGTAAAGAAACTGAGCTGAAGAGAGTTTAAGTAGCTTGCCCAAGATTTTGAATTTGAACTCAGCATATCTGACTCCAGAATCGGTATTCTTCTCACTATGCTATGTTGCTTTCTTATTTTTTGTTGTGATCTGTGTAGTCTTTTTCTGTTTATCTGTCCCTCTCCAGGAACTCCAAAAATTCCGTTTATATCAGACTTTTATAGTAACACAGTCTCAGAGACCTAAGAAATCATCAGCTCTTGCAAATTCAAAATGCAGTAAAACCTGCAAAAGTCGGAACCTGTGTAAGGCAGAAACCTGTCAGAGAAGGAAAACTCAAATATTTTCTACTAAAATGAATGATAGAAAAGACTGCATCCTGTCAAAGGCGGAAAACTTGTGAGACCTGGAAAAACAAGGCAGTCCTGTTGAATTCCAGCTCTCACAGGTTTCACTGTAGTGTAGGTGTTCAGATGTAGGGGCCATGGCATATCAGAACGCTATTTTGCTTCTGTTTATTTTCATGATTAATTTAAAGTGTTTGCATTCTACCACATACTCTGGTTTTCTGCATTTAGAAAAAGAGTTAACTTGAATCTTAAAGACAGCAATCACGTGAGAGTCACCAGCTTTTATTTTCCTTTACCTTCTTATATTCTCCCTGTGTAAAACGGGAAATAATCTCTGCTCATATCTCATTGTGATGATGGGAGACAGTGAGCCAGAGTGGTTAAGACCCTAGGCTTTGGAGTCAGACTAAGTTTGAATCCCCACAGTACCATTTTTAATTTGATCTTAGGGAAGTTTCCTAACCTCTCTGTGCCTCAGTTTCCTCATCTGTAAAAAAGAACATAATAATGCTGAACTACCACAGTGGGGTATTGTGAGGATTAAATGACATAAGACACGCCAAGCTCTTAGCACTGGGCCTGGCATATAACAAATGCTCAGTATCTGTTGGCTCCTGCTGCTACCTATGTATTATTATTACTGTTATTACTGTTACTGCCAATCAGTACTACAACCACTACTGAAAATGTGCTTCTACTGTTGCGTCATATGGAGTGAAGTAACACCTCTGAGACTCCCTGCCCCTGCTGAGACAGGAAGAGTGCTAGAAAAATGTAAGTGGTGGGTACAGTGACAGAAATTAGATTTGATGTGCCATTTTTTTAAGAATGGGTGGAAACTGAGGAAAGCTGGATGGAGGTTTGTCAGGAGTGTTGGAGCTTTCTGTCCCCAGCAGTGTGGAGAGTCTCAGGCTGTAGAAAAGCATAGGCTGCCCACTTTGTCATGCTTTACATTCGTATTTATGTATCACTGGGCCTGGAGCCAGGTTTTCTCTGAAAAGAAAGTGTGCTTTTATTTTCATTTTGTTTTCTTCCCTTATTAATGACAAGTCCTCAAGTTATTTGTCTTTACAGCGACCTCTTTTCAGAAGACTGTTTGGAGAGAGAGTAAGTGTAGCTTTTTTTTTTTTTTTGGTCTGCCTCTTTCCCTCGTTTCCTTTCTTATTCTGTCAGACATGTTTAAGTTGGTGTCTCTGTTGTAGTGATTGTTTGGATGGCTGTTGTAATTGGAAGAATGCAGAGACACACAGTGAAACCTTTTAGATGCCTACTCACAGACTGACTTTCTCTGTAGGGGGCAATAGTCAGACTGTGTGTGCTGGCAGGATGTCTGGGTGGTCAGGGTTCTGCTGTGGGCACACTGATGATTGGGGTGTGACAGACCTATTCTCTGACCCATTCATTAACCAGAGTTGTTCTAGAAATATTTTAAGGGATAACTAGTGGTTGTATGAGCTTCCATGTTTTTGATTTTATTTATGTTTATTCACAAAATTTACACATCTCTATTTTAGCAGATATTTCATCCCTAAGGTTGATGTTGGAGTGGGAATTATTCAGGTAAATTATTGAAATCTTTAGTAAATGTAGGAACATTACTACCATCTTGTCAAGAAAAACCCAGAGTCACCATTATTGCAGTGGTACATGAATTCTTTTTAAAGATTTGGCTGCATCGATGCTGACTGCTGAAAGTAAAACCAGCCTACCATGGGGGAAACCAGGTGGGAGACAGAAGTGTGCATTTTGTTCCCCTCAGAATTGCAGAGCCAGAATGGGGGCTGGGGTGCACATGTGGATAAGTGTGATACAGGCATTATGAGAAAGCATGTATTTGTCAAGAAATACAAGACTGAAATTCTAGCACGTTGTTGGCCACATATCTGTGGTCCTAGGTAAGAAAGGCTGGAGCACTTAAACTAATCATTGGAGGTAGTAAGTAGGGCTTTATTAAGAAGTCATCTCTTTTCTAATTATTCAGATCTCACTAAAGCATGAACTCGGGGGTTATCTGTAAATAGAAAATTGTAAAAACAATGGATTTGGGTGCTATTTTGCTATTTTAGTTAACCCAGTTTGTTTGAATGGAGGTTGTCTTAGTTACATTTTTGTAAATCAGAGATAATGCATTTGAATTATTTCAGAAGTATTGAATATATTATACCTGTCCTGAATTTTCCATCAGGTGTTTATGTCTAACATAGCGCCTGGTACCTGTAAGTTTTTATGTTCAGAAAATGTTTGTTTAATGTTTTTTTTGAATGAAAGAGGCTCAGTCTCCCTAAATAATTTAATGAAACAATTGTCATAAATACAGGGTCTTATTTTAACTATTTAACTGCTTACATATTATTTATAGTAGACCTAGATACAGAATCCTAATTTGGTAATATTTCTTGTTTCTGGACACTAGGTCAACTCTCTAGCCATAGTCTATTCTTTGGAATAGATTAAATATTTCATATTTAATTCTGGGAGAAATCAGTGTACCTTGTTCCAGGTATATATAAACTATGGTTTTCACTACTAATGCAGGAAAAACAGACTTCACAGAGACGAGCAGGTGTGGCATTCTGGTTTTATGTAAAGGACTAAAGAATACCCCCTCTTTTCAGGAAATTCTAAAGAGCTGTTGCAAGTGTAAACTTGTATACTAATTGACAAGCCAGCATCAAAATCACAGGAATTACAGTCTAAACATAATGTACTTTTAGGGACCAAAGGTTTCCCTAACTATCCGCAGATACAATTGCTAGATGTCATGGTTTTGATTTCGGCAGGAATAAGTCACTTCAGGTCATGTTGATACAAACTCCTCTTAGCGTCTGGCTGTACAGCTGGTCCGTCTCTCATCTATAGGTGGATAGAAAACAAAGCAGCTGGAAAATTCTATCACACTAGGTTCATGGAATCTCTGAATAGTGCTCATCATGAAGTTGGTTTGTGATTCTGTCAGTTTCCACTGAGGGCTGTGCTTGTGTTCCATTTTCCACACCTCAGGGAGAGGAAGAATTTGATATGCCTCAGCCTCCACATGGCCACGTCTTGCATCGCCACATGCGAACAATCCGTGAAGTGCGCACACTTGTCACTCGCGTCATCACAGATGTGTATTACGTGGACGGGACAGAAGTAGAGAGGAAAGTAACTGAGGTAACCCTGAGTCTGTGTGGCAGCTTCCTTTCCATAGAGAAATCACTCCGGCTCCCTCTTTTCTGTGCAGCTAACTACTAACACTTTGTTTTCCTTCATCTTTTTTATCAGAAAACGAAAAGGGTAATGACAGCAAGATGGTAGAACTGGGTTAGAAACAAGGTCCCGAGTTCTGTCTTTCCCAGCCCTGGGTTTGCTGTTGGTATTTGGCCAGTTACTTAACAGTTCCATCATGCTTTCCTTTTCTGTAAAGAACAAATAGATATCTCTGAATCTCATGTATAAGTATAAAGATTTTATATAATATTTTTAATCCCTGAAAACTCGAATGAAATTTAGAACCCTGTTGAGCTGCATGTGCCCCCTCCTTGTGTTCTCATTGCATTCTTTCTTGGTCTCCACGCGTGTGTGGTCATGGACCTGTCGGTGGGCAGTGCACCTTCACTTCTTAGTGCAGTTCATTGCAGACCAGTTTCTAATGTTGGAATAGTATTGACATTTATGGACTGTTTGTTAGGTTCGACAGCATCACATGCTGACTTTATTTAGAACTAATACTGGCTGAGATTAGACAGATTTTCTCAAAAGTCTGGAACCTTTCTTTGTGCGTATGTTAAGATTTGGGAACCATGTTACTAATTGATAAGACAAACAGCTGTTTTCTTCCTTTTTTTTTTAATTCACCCAGGTACTTTGATTCTACCTGCTAGCCATATAGGAAGTTGTACCCAGAGAGAATTACTCTGATATATGGTTTTAGGGGCCCTGGTGGTGCAGTGGTTAAGAGCTTGGCTGCTAACCAAGAGGTTGGCAGTTTGAATCCACCAGCTGCTCCTTGGAAACCCTATGGGGCAGTTCTGCACTGTCCTGTAGCATTGCTGTGGGTCAGAATTGAGTCAGCGGCAGTGAGTATATGGTTTTATTAAATGAGACATATTAGTGCTGTTCAACAATGGGCCATTGTAGCCCTGATGTCAAATAGCATTTGACATTAATATGAGAAATTGTCTTTACTGATTGTATGCCAAATCCCAGAAATCACTCCTTTAAAGTGTGGATTTATCTTCAGTTTTATGTTTGTGGAATTTTTTTTCAATGTTATTACTATTTTGGAAAAATCATGAACCTAGCAGCTTTATAGAAAAAGTTTGCCTTTTTGAAAAATTTTTGTAGTCTACCGTGAACTCTGTCAGGTACTGTATTAGTTATTATACATACTACTTCATTTAATTTTTTTTATAGTGCTTTCTAAACTATATTTGTGTAAGGAGCAGGCCTGCCAGATAATCTGAGGGCAAAAAAAGCTCCATAGATAAAGTTTAGAAACACTAAATGCTGTTAATTCCTTTTCCTCAATGGAATTCGCATTGCCTGTTAAGAACCGTATTAAAGGTTCTATGAAGTGCTTTAGTAACGATACCTATTTTATTCTGTTTAACCCAGCATTTCCCAAACTTATTTGACCATTGAACTTTCTTTTTAAGCAATGCCTGTTATGCCCCTGTGGAGCATAGTTTGGGAAACGCTGCCATGATTTAAGTACAATAATAATAATGACTAACGTTTATTGAGCCCTTAGTATGTGCCAGGCACTATTCTAAGGACTTTAAGTGAATTAATTTATTTAATTCTCATAAAACTTTGCAGATAAACTGAGGCATAGCAAGTTGAAGTAACTTGCTCAAGGTTATACAACTAATAAATAGAGGAGCTGGAATTCAACCCAGCAGACTAGTTCCATAGCCTCCATTTCTTACCACTACACTGTGCTGCCTCTCCAGAGCAAAAATAATAAGCATCAAAAGAAAGGCACATATAGTGGTTCAGAGGAGGAAGAGGCTCATCTGAAGGGAATTTTGATGAAGTCTTTCTGAATGATGTGGCATTCGAGTTGGGCATTAAAGGTTTTAGATATTGGGAAATAAGAGGAAAGGGCATTCCATGAGGAAGGCTTGGTGAGCAAAGCACAGAGCCCCCAGGAGGGAATAGTCTAGCTGGTGGGCAGCGCTGAGAAAGATGTGTAAGAGAGTGAAAGTGGACAGGTCTCTGAGACCAGATCACAGGTCCAGAGAACTCTAGGAAATAGCCCTAAGTGTAAAGCTGTTCCTTGCTCAGGGAAGGAAGAAGCAGCATAACTATGAAGAACTTTCCCTCCCTTCTTTTCTTGTGGCCCTTGTTTCTTTTATAATTTGTTAAAGATTTTGTTCATTTATTTGCCAGTGACTTCTTTAGAACTGGCAGGCACTGGGACTATGATGATAAAAAGGCAGTGTCCTTGTGCTCCAGGAGCTTAGGGTTGACATGCAGTAGGTCCAGAGCTTGTTGATTGCTGTGGTACAGGTGTGGAGAGGGTGTGTTAGAGAGAGAGGATAGAGCCTACAAGCCTACCTGAAGGAGCTAAAAGACCCCATAGAAGAGGGAGTGCTCAAAAAAGTGTGGCAGATAATGTTGAGAGGATGGGAGAGCAGGACTTTGCAAGCAGAATGAAAAGTTATGTAAATATGTAGACAGCATGGCATGCTTGATGAGTGTCTAGAAGTTCAGTATGACAAGATTGTGTAGGGTGGGGAATAGTGAGAGAGGATGCTGGAGAGGTTGGTAAGAACCCAGGCATAAAGGGCTTTGTATAGCATAGAAAAAAGTTTAGATTTTTATCTTCTATGTGATGGGTAGCCTTTAAAGAATTTTGGGCAAGTGAGTGACATACTCAGATTGGCATGTGGGAAAGGTCAGCGTGACAGTAGGCTGGAGTGGGTTGAGACTAGAGGCATAGTTCAGGGAAGAGGTCATGAGTTTCAGATTAGGACAATAGCAGTAGGAGTTGGAGAGGGGAGAAGTATATACAGTAAAACCTGCAAAAGCCGGAACCTGTGTAGGGTGGAAACCTGTCAGAGAAGGAAGACTCAAATATTTTCACTAACAGTGATGAAAAGTGCAAGACTGCACCCAGTCAGAGGCGGAAAACCTGGAAAACCCGGGCGTCCTGTCAGTTCTGGCTGTCACAGGTTTCACTGTACAGGAAATACTGTGAAAGGAAAATTGATAGGATCTGATGAATTCCTGAGTGTGGGGATTAAGGGAGAGGGAGGAGTCTAACATGATTCCTGGGGGCGTTGGCTTGGGCAGCTGGATGGATGGTAGTCCCATATACTGAGACAGAATATAACAGGCTGGTGGTTTGAGATGAAGATCCTTCATTCAGTATTTACTGAGGGACTGTTCTGTGGCAGGCACTGAGCTAGATTTAGGGATATATTGGTCTTAGAACACTTCCACACTGAGCCTCACTTGACCTCAGAGGTTTCTTAAAACTGAGCTCAAGGCAACCATTACCAATCCATCAAAGTTGGCATGTGAGCTAAAACCAGTTTGACATTCATATGATGTATAAATATTGAAAACGTATATATTTTCATCACAACCTCTTCTTCGTTTTTCCAAACAATAATACTGTTTTAGCCTATAAATTTCCATTTCTTTGATCACTTACTGAAAGGTAATAAAAAACTAATTTTTTAAAAAAGTGGAATGCTGCTGACTACTAATGAAGTACCTAGCAGGGCTCCTAACTGTGAATCATTTTCCTCTAACCTTCCCACCTCTTTACCTGTCTTCTTTCAGACAGGGAATTACCTCTGTCCTCTGGGTTAGAACTCTTGTTGGTTTCTCAGGAGCCAAAGATTGTGAACTTGTCCAGTAAAATGAGAATTTAACTTAGTTCAGTATAGCATCTCTCTCTTCCCAGTCTAGTACCACCTTTATTTTATTTTTTATTGAAGTATAATATATTCCCAGAAAATGCACAGATCTTAACTGTTCAGTTTAGTAGGTTTTGACAGTTTACATACCCATGTAACCACTACCCAGGAGCCCTGGTGGCATAGTGGTTAAGAGTTCAGCTGCTAAACGAAAGATTGGCAGTTCGAATCCACCAGCCGTTCCTTGGAAACCCTGTGGGGCAGTTCTACTCTCCTGTAGGGTCGCTATGAGTCGGAACTGACTTGATGGCATCTAAAACAGCAACAGAAACCACTACCCAAATCCAGATATAGAGCATTTTCATTATTCCAGAAGTTCCCTCCTGATTCCCACCTGTCTAGCAGTCTGGGATTTTCCACCCATTGTATCAGCATTATGTTATTGTGGCTTCTTTTAGCTTCTGTATCCATTTCTTCCTTTCAGGAGACTGAAGAGCCAGTTGTAGAATGTCAGGAGTGTGAAACTGAAGTTTCCCCTTCACAGACTGGGGGCTCCTCAGGTGACCTGGGGGATATCAGCTCATTCTCCTCCAAAGCATCCAGCTTGCACCGCACGTCAAGTGGGACGAGTCTCTCAGCCATGCACAGCAGTGGCAGCTCAGGGAGAGGAGCCGGACAACCCAAAGGGAAAACCAGCGGGGCAGAACCCGCAGATTTTGCCTTACCCAGCTCCCGAGGAGGCCCAGGAAAACTGAGGTGCAGACAGGGTCTCCAGAGGGAGAGCCACAGCAGGGGCAGGGTTACTGGCATTTTATTATCACAGGAAAAGGGGAGTAATGGAAATCCGCCCCATCCTCCTCTTAGGATAAATCGCCTCCCCGTTCTCCTCATTTATTCTTGTCCTATTTTGGGTTTGTGTGGGAGGTAGTGGGGAGCCCTGTGGGAGGTAGACTTTGTTGGTAAAGAAGCCCCTGAGAAAATGTGGAAGAATAGGTAATGGGACTTCGGGAATGCTGTTAGGGTGGAGGAGGATGCTGCTACCCACCCCCGTGTTCTGTAGTCTGAGTGTTTCATTTGGGAATACAGAAAGTTTGGGGGTTGTGGCCCCAACTGGCTGCTTCCCCTAGCTTTCTGTTTTGTCCTCTGCTGGTGTCCAGAGCCTGAAGTAGAGGAGAAGGCAGGGGACAAATGGGTGTGCTGTGTTTGAGGGCAGCAGTAGGAAGCTTTGTTAGGAGGGAATAGCCTCGCAGAGAGGAGAGAGTCCTTCGCTTGTTATCCCACACTGCCTACTTCCTGGCTGAGATTTTGTTGGTGGGTGTGTCACCAGCTTCTTGCTGCCCTGGAGACCCAGCACATGTTGGCCTGGCATAGAGCCTGAGGGCCAAGGGGAGACTGTGTGAAGAAAGGATTCAGTAGCAGGTGCTGTCAGACTAACCTGTCTTCATTCTCTAGTCCTAGAAAAGGGGTCAGTCAGACAGGGGCGCCAGTGTGTGAGGAGGATGGTGATGCAGGCCTTGGCATCAGACAGGGAGGGAAGGCTCCAGTCACGCCTCGTGGGCGCGGGCGAAGGGGCCGCCCGCCTTCTCGGACCACTGGAACCAGGTACCTGGCTAGCGTGAGATACGTTTAGTCTATGACTTGTTTAGAAAAACAAAGGGAATAGAGAGAAGAGAGGGGAGTAGAGAGTATATGGGGTGTCAGGAGGGACAAGAGGGACCCACATTGACTGGGGAGTGGGCAGGGATCAGAGTGAGTGCATTGAAAGACCAGGCTTATGCCTGTGATGGGGTTATCAAAGAATGGGCTGAAGAGACCCATGGACAAAGAAATGGGAAAATGTGGTAGTATGTGTGTATTTTCTTTTTATTCTCACTCCCTCATCCCGTCTTTTATCTCTCTTCAGAGAAACAGCTATACCTGGCCCCTTGGGCATAGAGGACATTTCACCCAGCATGTCTCCAGATGATAAGTCCTTCACCCGTATTGTGCCCCGAGTACCAGACTCCACCAGACGAGCAGATGTGGGTGCTGGGGCTTTGCGTCGCAGCGACTCTCCAGAGATTCCTTTTCAGGCTGCTGTCGGCCCCTCTGATGGCTTAGATACCTCCTCCCCAGGGAACAGTTTTGTAGGGCTTCGAGTTGTAGCCAAGTGGTCATCCAATGGCTATTTTTACTCTGGGAAAATCACACGAGATGTTGGAGCTGGGAAGTATAAATTGCTCTTTGATGATGGGTACGAGTGTGATGTGTTGGGCAAAGACATTCTGTTGTGTGACCCCATCCCGCTGGATACTGAAGTGACGGCCCTCTCCGAGGATGAGTATTTCAGTGCAGGTAAGAAAAGGAGCACAGTCTGTAGAGATTTACTGTGCCCTGGAGCAATTACCAAAGCATTCATTCCAGCCTGGTTATCTTTCTGGGGTGTCTACAGTCAGGAATTCCATTCCTGCAACACTGGTTACTGTCACAACTGACTGTTTTCTTTGTTTGTTTGGAACTTGTTTGTTCTTTAATAAACTTTATTTTGGAATAATTTTAGATTTACAGAAAAGTTGCAGAGATGGTATAGAGAGTTCCCATATACCCCTCCCTCAGCTTCTATTGTTAAAATCTTACATTAACATGGTACATTTATCAAAACTAAGAAACCAGTGTTGGTACATTGCTGTCAACTAAACTCCAGACTTTATTTGGATTTCACCAGTTTTGCCATAATGTTCTGTTTCTGTTCCAGGATCCCCCAGGATAGCACATTGCATTCAATCGTCCTGTCTCCTTAGTCTCCTCTGGTCTGTGACAGTTTCCTAGTTCTTTTGTTCTTTTTTTAATGTACTTCAGATGAAGGTTTACAGAACAAATAGTTTTTCATTAAATAGTACGTATATTGTTGTATGACATTGGTTAACAACCCCACGACATGTCAGCACTCTCCCTTCTTGACCTTGGGTTCCCTGTTACCAGCTTCCCTGTCCTCTCCTGTCCTCTCCTGCGTTCTAGTCCTTGTCCCTGGGCTGTTGTGCCCCGTTAGTCTTCTTTTGTTTTATGGGGCTGTCTAATCTTTGGCTGAAGGGTGAACCTCGGGAGTGACTTTATTACTGAGCTAAAAGGGTGTCTGGGGGCCATACTCTCGGGGTTTCTCCAGTCTGTGTTGGGCCAGTAAGTCTGGTTGTTTTGTGTGTGAGTTAGAATTGTGTTCTACATTTTTCTCCAGCTCTGTCCAGGACCCTCTGTTGTGATCCCTGTCAGAGCGGTTGGTGGTAGCCGGGCACCATCTAGTTGTGTTGGACTCAGTCTGGTGGAGGCTGTGGTGGTTGTGGTCGATTAGTCCTTTGGACTAATCTTTCCCTTGGATTTTGTTTTCTGCATTCTCCCTTGCTCCCGAAGGGGTGAGGCCAGTGGAGTATCTTAGATGGCTGCTCACAGGCTTTTAAGACCCCATCCCAGTTTTTTTTTGTTTTTCCTGACCTTGATAGTTTGGAGGAGTACTGGTCAAGTATTTTCTAGAATGTCCCTCAATTTGAGTTTGTCTAGTGTATTCTTGTGATTAGACTGGGGCTGTGGATTTTTAAAAATGCCCCAGAGGTGAAGTGTTCTCCTCATCACATTGTACCAGGGGTGCATGGTACCCACACGGCATCCCTGGTGATACTAACTCACATCACTTGGTTAAGGTAGTTTGCCAGGTTTCTTCACTTTAAAGTTACTGTTTTTCCCTTATTCTGTTCTTTCACCACTGACTTTTAAACTTATTGCCTACTTTGATGGGAACCCAGTAGATGAGCGTGGCAGATAGGATTTAGATACATTTGCTTAGAAAGAAGTTATTAGTGCTGTGTTTGTATGCCTGCACAGCCTCTGGTTTGAAGAAAGGTGCCTTTTTTTTTTTTTTTTTTTAAGTAGCCAGTTCTCTGTATTGGTGATGGTGAGGGATTTGTGTGTGTTGTTTCTTTGTGTGTTATTACTGTTTCATGTACTGATTCTTTGAATGTATTGTCTCCTTACTAATGAACCAATTTGGAGATACATGTTTGTGTTGAGTTTATCATTGAAAAAAACATCCTTTCTGGGGATTTTTGGGAACATGGATTGGGATGTAATGAATAAACATGCTTGCATGTTGAAGCCTCTCCAGGCCCTCTTGGGATCGGAACCCTCTCCTCTGAGTAGACGTTTGTCCCTTGTGTCAGCGTCAGATGGGCCGCCTCACCTTCCAGTTCTGGATAACACCATTACCTGTGCGTGGCATGAGTTTAGGGTAGCATGTGATTGTGTGTATTCACGCATTTGTCCTTCCATCAGGCGTGAAAGCCACTCTTACAGATCCTCCCCGGCCCTCTTACAACAGAGGTGGACAATCCTGTATCCAGAGTGAATCATGACATCAGGGATGGGGGTTTTATGTCCCGGGAATTGAGGCTGCTAGTGTGGACACTGGACTGTTTTTAGTCCTAGCAGTTCTTCAGTAGGGCAAAGCATGTTGTAGGCCTTGGGCTTCTTTGTCTTTAGTTTGGCAACAGAGATTTAAGCCAGAGGTTGAACAGACAAGGAGAAAGAGATCATTCTGTGGCCTAGATGGGAGAACCGTGGCCTACTTTCACCTCTGTGGTCTAGGCACTGTATCTCTCTCAGCCCTTCATTCCAGTGGAGGCTAATGGGAGAGGATAAAACGTACCTATCTGTTTATAGAAATGAAAAGTGTTCCTATTAATGCTGTGTTTTTATGTTGTATACATTCATTTTTTTAGACTAATACAACCCTGTAAATTGTTCATTGATTGATACAGGGGAAGGATTGTTACCTCTTTCAAAGGATTGGACACAGGTTTTACTCATGATCACACAGCTTGGGGGTATCAGAATCAGACCTAGGCTCAGGTCTCCTGAATTTTAGCCCTGTTTCCATTTACCTCACATTGTGTTCCTTCTAACCTACAGGCTTTACCTTCAGGTCCTGGATCAGAGCAAGAGCAGGAAAGCAGATAATAGGGAGGGAAGACGAGGTAGAAGGGACAGGATTTTTTTCCTTGTTTTCTCTCTCTCTCTCTCTCAAAATGA
This sequence comes from Dugong dugon, assembly GCA_030035585.1. Classification (NCBI taxonomy): domain Eukaryota; kingdom Metazoa; phylum Chordata; class Mammalia; order Sirenia; family Dugongidae; genus Dugong; species Dugong dugon. Next base: position 11,893,280 of record CM057472.1, on the reverse strand, counting down.
ATGATACCATCATTCACCTGCAGTTTAACTCAAGAGTTATCACTCAGCTTCCCCCCTACCAAAAATAAATAAATAAATAAACAAAAAAGAAGGGAAGGTTTTGTAAGTTATAATGGAATCGTTAAGAAACCACATTCCATTTTGTTTCTAGAGAACCATTTGAACCATCAACAAGCCTTAAAGGTTGGCTTGGGAGATTAGCTTTGCTATATATATATATTTTTTTAAATAACTAAAGGTCTCTTTCTGTTGGGAAGCTTTCCTTGTCCCAACCCTAGGTTAGTAGCTGCATATATGCCAAGTGTTGTTATTGCCTGGGATTGACAGCTGGAATTTTGTTAAGACCTGACCTCAATCCACTGTTGGATCTCTGAATTCCCTGGTTGAGCCCTGTTCTGCAGAGAGGGTGCTAGCAGCCTAAGCAATGACAAACTTCTCCTCTCTCCGTTTTCCCTCAGGAGTGGTGAAAGGGCATAGGAAAGAGTCCGGGGAGCTGTACTACAGCATTGAAAAAGAAGGCCAGCGGAAGTGGTATAAGCGAATGGCTGTCATCCTGTCCTTAGAGCAGGGCAACAGACTGAGAGAGCAGTATGGGCTTGGCCCATATGAGGCAGTAACACCCCTCACCAAGGCAGCAGATATCAGCTTAGGTAAGACCTCTGCTTCCTGAGCAACTGCCTTTGGGCCTCTGCTTTGTTTGCAGTGAGGGGAGAGGTTTCTGGAGCAGTTGTTAATGCTTCCCTAACTTTTATTATTCCTGTATGTGGCTTAGCAGATGGTGTTGAGCTGTTGTTTTTTGGAGCCACTGTCTATATCTGTTTCCTTCCTAGGACTAAGTAGTACGTCCTCGGGGTTTTTCTGGCCTCCCCAGTTGTGCAGGGGACCAAACACATCTTCACTCATGGCTAAGACTGGAACAGAAAACATACTGGCCTTAGACTAGGCTCCCTGTCCCCATGGAGGTAGGGAAAGGACACTGTGGTGTTTAGATTAGGCTCTGCCTAGTGTCTTGGAGTTCAGGGCCTCCGACTGTGGGAGTTGAGCAGCCTTTGGCTTATCCTCCCATAGATAATTTGGTGGAAGGGAAGCGGAAACGGCGCAGCAACATCAGCTCCCCAGCCACCCCCACTGCCTCCAGTAGCAGCAGCACAACCCCTACCCGTAAGATCACAGAAAGCCCTCGTGCCTCCGTGGGAGTTCTTTCAGGCAAGAGAAAACTTGTAACTTCTGAAGAGGAACGGTCCCCTGCCAAGCGCGGCCGAAAGTCTGCCGCTGTGAAACCCGGTGAGTGCTCCCTTTTGCCTCATTCTCCCTTGTACCACAGCAGAACATGGTGTTAGCTGCTGGAGAGGTGGGCCCCTCTGTCCTGGCTATGAAGCTGGGGTCCTTCACAAGCCCCCAGGTAGTACTCAGACACAGCTTACTACATCCCCCATCCTCCTGCCAGAGTCCAGTGGGAGTAAACAGGGGCAAGGACTTTACCACAAACGATCCTTGACTCGTGTCTGGGTTCTAGGAGGGAAAGAGAAGTATAGAATTTTAAGCAATTCAGAGTAGGTGGTTTGTCTCCCTTTGCCTGGCACCATCTCCGCCTCTGGGGAACCCTGTTCCCCTCTCCCTTGTGCTCAGGGCCCTCTGGCTTTCTGAAACTTCCTATGAAAGGCTGTACCTCAGCCTTTGCCCCCCAGCCACCACTGTCACCCAAACAACCCCTTTCCTGTCTCTTCATGTTTGATATTAAGAAAGGAGTTCAATCCGTCTGTTGTTCATTGAGCCTCTGCTGTGACCCAGGCCCAGCCGCCGTGGGTTCTGGGGGTACAGAGGTAAGCACTCAGTTTCTGCCCTGAAAGAACTCTCAGGTGAGCAAGTGAATAAAGCGGCATCAGTTGTCACTTCTGTTGACCTGGTACTAGAGCTTTTGTTTTCTGTGTATTTGAGTGTGTCATCTCCGTATCTACCCAGCGCCTCTGCAGTGTCTCAGGGTACTTAACAACAACAATAATAGCTAACATTTACTGAACATCTCAGATGTGTGCGGCATGGTGCTAAGTGCCTTGTATATACTACGCATATAATGCCTATGAAGTACAGGTGCTGGAATTCCTTTTCCAGCTGAAGAATCTGAGGCATACAGAAGTTGGCTGACTTGCCCAAGGTGACCAAGTAAGCCAGGATTCAAACTCTGGAAGTCTGGCTTCCAAGTCCAGGCTTGTAAGTACTAACTACATCAGATTGCCTCTGAGACTGTTCCCTTGCTGCTGGTTTTATTTTAGGGGGGCATGACCTGTGTGTCATCTTGGCCTCCTAATGAACCTACGTTTCAGCTTTTCCAGGTCAGCTGTCTGTTTTCTTCTCAGAGGACTTATTGGGGCACTCCTAGCATGGGTGTTCTAGGAGTCCTGGACTGGCTGGTTCACTTACCTACCCTCAGGTGTTGGAAACTGGGATGGTTGAAGCAGGCTATTTTGATGCAGCTCCATCAATATGTAAAAACACTTTCTTTCCAAGTGTTCTGTGCACTGTTCTGGTAACAGTAAAGGGGTAGGGTGGGAGTTACCTGCTGGGGACATTTCTTGGTAATAAAAACATGTATTTTTTTTTTAAGGCTGCTTCAAAATATCACATACCCTGGGGATAACAGAGCACTAAGCAGGGCAAGTGGGCTGGAGATTTCCCACCACTGTTCACCCTTACCTCTTCTTTGTGTTAGAACCACTTCTTTCTGCAGATGACTTCAGTGTAGACAACGTCATGAATGTAAAATTTCCCTTCATTGTAAATTTGGTCCTGGGTTGTTGGCCATTTAAAATGGTTGACCTTTAGGAACGGTCTTCTCATAGCTCCAAAAAGTTCATCAGGGACGTTGCCTATCCAGAACCTCATGCTTGGTGCCAGGGCGTTTGCCCAGGCAGTGGTCAGTATCTCCAGTCACTGTGCCACTTGTCCTTCCCAGGTGCAGTGGGGGCAGGAGAATTTGTGAGCCCCTGTGAGAGTGGAGACAACTTGGGAGAGCCCTCTGCCCTGGAAGAGCAGAGAGGGCCTTTGCCCCTCAACAAGACCTTGTTTCTGGGCTATGCCTTTCTTCTCACCATGGCCACAACCAGTGACAAGTTGGCCAGCCGCTCCAAACTGCCAGACGGTCCTTCAGGAAGCAGTGAGGAAGAAGAGGGTAAGGCCCTGGGAGGCCCTGGGGGCTGTGACGTGTATTTCCTTCCTTTCCATTGACTATGAGCCTGTGTGGCCCCGCCCTCCCCCCCCCCCCCCCCCCCCCGACCACATGTAGAGGAGGCAGTGCAGGTGGCAAGTGGGATCTTGGTCAGGGTCAAGTGAAAGTTAATTTGTACCCTGCCTCTTGGTTTATAGATTGTTCTTACAGAATTCCTCTTCCTGGTTCCTCAGAACAATCCTGTGAGGCAGATGGGAGATAGATCTTACTGTTTTACAGATGAAGAAACAAGCTAAAAGGGTTAAATAATTGCTTTTTGTCCATGATAATAGTAGATTTGGGACTAGAACCCAGTGTTGATTTTTCTACTACCAACATCCAAGTCTGTCAGGTTTCTAAATGCCCTGCTGTCTTTCCCGTTTGTGCTCTAGGGGCAGCTGCTAGGACAAATCCCCGTAGGGGTGAGACTTGGTGCTTTGACGCTCCAGGGTGATTTCAGAGAAACAGCTTTTGGGCCTTTTCAGCTCTTTACCTCTTTCAACCTTAAACTAAGTTCATACTTTGCTTTTCTGTGTTGTCTGTTCTTTAGTGTTTGAGTGAAGGTTGCTGTGGGGTGAGGTAAACATTCTCTATTTCAGCTGTTCAGAAGTGTGTGCTCTAGGACGGAGAACAGGCAGGTGCAAATGTGTATACTCTAAGTGGATATTGGAAGTACCCAATGTGTCTGTAAAGGCTAATGGCCCAGGTGGAATGATGTTCTACAAGTTAGAGTTCTGACTGATGCTGAGTCTTCAAGAGAGATTCCAGTTAGGGAACAAGGGTATCATAAAATAGCACCACTGAAGATCTGTGATGGTTGGCATTTCAGGCATTGTGGATAACTCTTTCCTAACTGAAACATATATCTCACCAACCACAACCATGTGGAGATCTGTATAGTGACATGGGAGAGTGATCAGGGAGTTAGAATTAAAATTTGTTATTTGGAAGGTGCGTAGACAGAGTCCTGAGCAGAGGCTCTAGGATGGGGACACTGGGCTATGAGAGTGAATGTGGTCTGGGTGGGAGTCTTAAGGTTAAATGTGTACAAAGCCTACTTTGTCAGACAGAAAACAGATAGGTACAATGGGCAGTACGGTATGTGAGGAATGAGTGTCCCAGCCAAAAATTTAGAGTTTTACTTTGATCATAAATAACTTGGAGCCCCTTGAGGATTCTGCGAAGGGGTATGTCATGGCATGAAAACAGTGTTCCTGGTCTGATTTTCTTTTGCTTTCACAATATTGCTGGACTCTATTCTCTAACATCCTAGTCCTGCCCTAGAGCAGGACTTCACAAGGCAGCTCTGCAGATACTTTGTCTGGTCCAGCATAGTTATAAAAGCAGACTTTGGTATGAGATGCAGGCTAATTCCTTGAAAAAATCTGAGCTTATTACGAGACTTAATAAACTCATAAAATTCCCTCCTTTCCCCCTTTGCTTATACATCAGATGTTGTCATTTCCATCTTGTAACCCTGAGTGAGGGGAGTAGCTTGGCCTTGTCTTAGTGAGGAGGAATTTGGACAATTATTTTTAAAGGATCTCCAGGTTTCTGGTAGAGAGTACAGTTATAGTGAATGTTTCTACTTTGTGTTTGGCTCCTTCATCCTTGGATGCTGCCCTAACAGTATCAGAATCCTCCTTTTTTTTTGCATATAAAAACGCCGACAGATTCTTCAGTCTTAAGAAGGCTAAAGACATCTGTACTGAAACAGTCCTCTGCAGAATGACAGTTTTTAAGAAACTGTGATCGGTCTTGCAGATAAATGGGAGCCTGTGAGATGGTAGTTTATACCAAGAGCACAGTAAAATATTTGAATCCATTTTATAGAGATTATTAATGAGTTAAGAAAATGGTACTTGGTCTTGTTGGGTGGGACATACAAGAGGGACTCATCCACCACAGGGATTGATTCTGGAGTTGGGTTTATTTAGTACCTTCATCCTTGATATAGATGATGGAATTAACAACCTGTTCATTATAGCCTCTGGTTGGCCAGGGGCTGCCCATGCCTCAAAAGAAAATTGAGCTCAAACTATTGAGAAAAGAGAAATGGACTCTTTAAACAGGGTAATGTATGCTTACCCAAATGCAAGGAAATATAATTGGAGATTAAAGTTGAAATAGGCCAGGACTGGCAACAACCATATTAAGCAGACATAAAATATGTTTTGAGAAGAATAAAGGCATGTGAGGAAGTCAGCCCGGCCTCAGCAGCAGTCTTGGTACCGAAGACTGTGACGTGATACATGGAGGTCGGTCAGAAGGGCGCTCTGACAAAGCTGGGAATTAGCCCTGCTGTGTTCTGGGTTTCTTACAGCCATTTAGTTTCTAGTTTGGGTTTTCATTTTGAGAAGAACGTGGAGAAGTTTGAATCAAGAAAAGGGTAATAAAAACGAATAGGCTGGAGAAATCAGATCTAAACAAACGTGAAGCCTGGGACTGGGGCACAAACACTGCCTGAGCAGCGCCAGTAGGCAAGGCGGGCACCAGACTGGGGGAGCCATCTCCGCAAGAGGTCTGCTCTACCGGGTTTTACCACGAGGTATGGGGGAGGGGGGGAGTGGTCGTCACATTGAACTTTATGTTGGGTTTTTTGTGATAAAATTTCACTTAATTAGAACTTAATTTCCCAGAACTCCTAATTAACTAAAATCTCTAATGTCTTGCTTTTCTTTTTCTTTTCTTTTTTTTTTTTTTTTTAATGTGTTATTTATATATGAGAGGAGCAGATGACCAGAAAACAAGCTCAAATTAGATATTTGGTCAAAAGAAGCAATTTGTAATTGCCTAGGGTCATTACAGCTTCAGCTTCATCTCTCATATCTTCTACTTCACCCTCAAGAATATAGAGCAGTCATTGATGTTCAGTGTCCTGAGGTACTTCAAGATCATCAAAGGTAGATAGTTTTTGATAAAAAGGTTGAAACAGGATTTTCTATAACCTTCATTTAATATCAGTTAAATTTTTAAAACCATACTTTGAGCTTTCAAGTTTATCAAAGTTTTAGTGTACAAGGGGGTAAAAAAAATACTGATGAAGGGGAATGGTGAAGGCTTTATTATAAAAAGTGCTGATCAGCTATTCTTCATTTCCACAGAAGGCAGAACTAGAGGAAATGGGCTTAGTTTGCAGCAGGAGAGATTTAGAATAGACGTAAGGAAGAACTTTGTGATGGTAAGGGTGATTGGAATTGGTATACATGACTGTGGGGAAGGAGTTATGTGTCCATCCCTGTGCACAGACCCATGACTCCAAGTCTCAGCACAGCCCTTCTTCAGGAACTTTTGTTTTTAGGTCTGGGACCTACTTCCATTCCTCATCGTCCCCATCCCTCCTGCTCTTGTCCCTTCTTTTGGCAGCATTTTATAGGCCTCAAGACAAACCTCTTTCTGACCCATGGGGAAGCCCTTGACCTGTCTTTGGGGCACATTGCTGTGGAGATAGCTGGGGGGGCGGAGGGCAGAACAGTAAGAAGCCAGGCATAAAGTAGCAAACGAGAACCAACTAGTAGTAACTATTAATTATCTTGGTTATCTGTTTTTTGATGTAGAATTTTTAGAAATTCCTCCTTTCAACAAGCAATATACAGAATCCCAGCTTCGAGCAGGAGCTGGCTATATCCTTGAAGACTTCAATGAAGCCCAGGTAAGGAGTTTCTTTGTGTAGCTTCCCAGAGTGGCAATGGTTAAGAGTCCACTTGCTGTATTGAGAAGCCTGAGAGGGGTGAGGGAAGTTGGGTAAAGTAGCCAGAGCTCTCAGAACTGGGAAACTGCCAAAGTTATCACATGAAATAGGATTTTTTTATTGTGTACAGGGAAGAGAAGTTAGAACCTTGGCTTAGGTAAGGGGAGTGGTTCTGTTGTGGGACGAAAGCGGATTGAAATTTGTTTAGTTGAAATCTCTATTAAGGTTGCTGATTATGCCTGAAATATATGGGATTTGGTTGTCCCTTACGGATTTAGGCCCCCAGAAAGCTGTAGGTGAGGCAGGGCAATATCTAGGGAAGCCGCCTGGGCCTTTCCGTGAGAAAAGCGGCCTTGGCAGAAGGACAGTTAAGTCGCATTTTGGATAGCATTTGGCAGTCTTCAGATTTGTTCTCCATGGCTCATTAGGCTGCTCTTCAGGGGCTCTCCCTAGAAGTCACCAGACCCATAGTCTCCATCTCTTTTCTTCTAGTGTAACACAGCCTACCAGTGTCTCCTAATTGCTGATCAGCATTGTCGAACCCGGAAGTACTTCCTGTGCCTTGCCAGTGGGATTCCTTGTGTGTCTCATGTCTGGGTCCATGACAGTTGCCATGCCAACCAGCTCCAGAACTACCGCAATTATTTGTTGCCAGCTGGGTACAGCCTCGAGGAGCAACGAATTCTGGATTGGTGAGTTTGAGAGCCCATCTATAACTGTATAGACAGGAAGACAGCAACCTTTTGGAGTGGAGAGAAATTAGATGAGAGAATAAGTGTTACAGAAATTGGAACTAGTAAAGGATAAATTATGGAATTTGAATGGGTTTGAAATTATTTCAGCAGTTCATCTAGTTTGTTTCCCTAGGATATGTTGTTAGGGACCTTTTGAAAAAGTGTGAGGATTTATATGAAGGTTCAATATTCTCAACCTGTGAGGTTAGGGAAGTAAGTTTTAAGCAAGGCATTAAAATAATACAGGCTCAGGAACATGATTTGGATTACTAATGGCCCCAGGACAGATATGGAAGTCAGAAGGGTTGCCATGTCCTCTGGCCAGGATCCCAGAGAATATGCATCACTCACAGAAGGGAAGGTGGGGTTAGTATGTGTGCCATAACACAAGGCTTAGTTCTGGAAGCATTCGTATGTACTTGAGCCCCTCTGTAGAGCAGCTATTTGTTGGATATTACCTGTTATGCTAAGGTCCTTCATATCTCAAGGTGGTGTATCTCTGACTCCTTCATAGGCAACCCCGAGAAAACCCTTTCCAGAATCTGAAGGTACTCTTGGTATCAGACCAACAACAAAACTTTCTGGAGCTCTGGTCTGAGATCCTCATGACTGGGGGAGCAGCCTCCGTGAAGCAGCACCATTCAAGTGCCCATAACAAAGGTACTTGGGGAGCGTATGTGTGTGTTAGTTCGCCAAGGATGTGCTTAGACTCATAGCTGTTAGGCCTTGTGGTCTTAAGTCTCAGCCCTAATAGGTTGACCTTACCCATGTTTGTAAGAGAAGAAAAGTACCACATTCAAGAGGTGAGCCAACGTAAGTCAAGCATTGGGCTGCTCTTGCTTCTACTGGTTTTCCAGTGGTGTGTTTGCTAACATTTCTGTAAGGTCAGCATATAGTGATAACTTTTCACTTCTGGTCATGATCAGTAGTACTGTGTTTGACATGAAAGGACTTTAGTTTGGGCAGGGTGAATGTTTTGGCTAGAAGGCATAGCTGTCTTTAATGGAGGGTTAAATGAGTCTCCTTTCCTCATTCCCTTTCTCCCATCCTTGCAGACATTGCTTTAGGGGTTTTTGACGTGGTGGTGACAGACCCCTCCTGCCCAGCCTCGGTGCTGAAGTGTGCTGAAGCGTTGCAGCTGCCTGTGGTGTCACAAGAGTGGGTGATCCAGTGCCTCATTGTTGGGGACAGAATTGGATTCAAGCAGCACCCAAAGTATAAACACGATTATGTTTCCCGCTAAAGATACTTGGTCTTATCGGTTTTATTCCCTGCTGTTGTGAAGATTGTGTTTTAACCACGTTTTAAATGTGTCTTGTGTGTAACTGGATTCCTTGCATGGATCTTGTATATAGTTTTATTTGCTGGACTTTTATGATAAAATAAATGTTGAATCTCTTTGGTTGTAGTAACTGGGAGTTCTTCATCCACTTCTTTGAGTTTAATCTCAGAACAAATAGCAAGACAAACATAGTACCTTCTCTGAGGCTTTCAATCGGCCTGTTCACTTTAGGAGGACAGCTACCCGAGGAAAATAAAGTTAGGAGTGAATTTTAAAAATTTCTGTGGCATTTCATTGTCAAAAGGTTATCCTAGGCTGCCTAAAATTCTGTACTTCTAAACTGTACTTCTTGATTTTACACCAGGTGAGGGCCCAGGTTCATAGTTGTGCCAAAAGGTGAGTGGGATTGGGCACACTCTTAAGTTTCCTGACAGTCTAAAGAAAATGGCGCTCTTTGGAGCTGAGCTCATTAACAGCTGACTTGTGGGTACTCCCAACTCTCAGAGTGAAAGAAGGAAAGCATTAACTGCTGCACTTGGTGGGATACCTTTCTCCCAGGATAAACGTGAGAAGCACATGAGAACACATGGAAATGTTAAACGCTCTAGCCAGTGGTCCAGTATTTAAATTTTTATTATTAAACGTCACAATGGCTAGAAGCCATTCCTTCCCTACCCATAGCATCATCGTCTCTGTTGACATTCTCTCAATCTCTAAAGCAGGGGTGAACAAATCTTTTTCTGTAAAGGGCTATCTAATAGTAAATATTTTAGACTTTGTGGGCCATTTGGTCTACTGGAACCACCCACGTTTGCTGTGGTAGCCTGAAAGCAGCCACAGATTAAGTGCACGAATGAGTGTGGTTATATTTCAGTACAACTTTATTTACAGAAACAGGCAGCAGGCTGTAGTTTGCTGGTCCCTGCTCTAGAGGCAGCAGTGGAAGGGGTCACTTTGGCTGCTAACAGCAGGGAGTAAAGGTGTGGCGTGTGGATAGATGATGATGAACAGAGGACCAGATTCAGTGGCCACCAGCTGAGGCCAGTAGGATGCATTCTTTTGATGTTTGGAGAGGGCTGTTCAATGACTATTTATTTTGGTTCATATTGATACGAACTTCAGTGCTACCACTGAAGGTTGGGCCGGTTAGAAGAACGTCCACTCCTGTGGTTCTACCAAGATTGAATAAGCAGACCTATAACTTACAGTATTTGAAATCTCATAATTTGAGGTCAAATTTTTCTTAATGACCTTTTCTTAGGAAACAAAAGTACTTTAAATACATTGTCATTAACTAGAATTGCCCTTTTATCAGTCTGAAATTGGGAATTTCAGGAAAATTAGAAATTCTTCTTCAGGGTCATAATTTGGAATATCCTTAAGGGTGGGAAACTCCCAATCTCAATTTCCTGACGAAAGAAAAATCAGTGGTGTAGGCTTAAGTTATCTGGCGGGTGGAAGGGCAGCAGGGGGAGAAGGTAGCTGTTCCTGCTTGATGGTGGTAACATCCAGCATTCTACCTGTTTATAAATATAATTCCTTTTTCACATTTGAGCCACAAAATATTTACCTTTCTGATCCCTATTGTTTACTGCTGTATCTTCCACAGCTTGAATAGTCTCTAGGTGCATAGTAGGTGCTCAGTAAACGACTGTTGAAGAAATGGATCCCAAAACTTCCAAATGTAACACAGTCAGAGCACTGGCCTGGCCAGCAGAGGCATAGCTGCCCAACACATCCTGCTTGGTGGATGAGTTAAGAACTCCCCTGAGGTGTGGCAGACCCCTTCCACATGGGGATTACGGGAATGAATTGTACCTCTGGATAGTCAGTAATTGCTTCTAGGAGAAAAGGTAGAGCCCTCTCAGTAGACTGCAGACATTTGGTGAGTGGCTAGAAAACGGGATGCTTGTTTTGAATCTTCTCTCACAGACTCAGGAACATGGTGAGATTGACTGTCATTTTGGTTTATGCACCAGAAAATTTCACATCCCGAAACTACAAGAAAAAAAAGATCCTTATTAAGTATCATGCTTTCCCAAGACTGTCATCAAAGAAATAGGAATCAGGGCAACCTCTGATCTAGATAATGTCATCTTAAAACTCAGAAGACAGTTTCTTTGATTCTTTTGCTAACATTTCTTACAGAGAATCTGCTTGAGTAGAAAGGGGACAAAAATGTGCTTTTCTGTATGGGAATGAAAAGCAGAGGAGGAAGCTTTACGTTGCCAACCACCACTGAGTCTCACAATTAGATTTAAAAAAGGTTAGCGTTGGAAGCCTTTCACAGATGAGGAAGCAGGGGCCAGTGAGGGTGAGTGCACCGGGAATGGAAGCCACACTACCTCCCACACGGTGGTACGCATCTCAGGAAGAAACTGAAGACCCATCTCAGTGCCAGGTGTTTCAATACTGTACTATGATGATGATTTTTACTAGAAAATAACCCAGTGTGGTTGAGTCGATTCCAGCTCATAGTGACAGACACTATAGGACAGAGTAGAACTGCCCCACAGGGTTTCCAAGGCTCTAATCTTTATGGACGCTGATGGACTGCCACATTGCTCCTGCCTAGCGGCTGGTGGGTTCAAACCACCGACCTTTCGGTTAGCAGCTGAGCCACCAGGGCTTCTTTTACTAGAAAATAAAATACTGGTTTATCAAATGAGAGTATTTGGACTAGATAATGGCCAAAGTCTCCTTCCAACTCTGGAATTCTACATCAAAACAAAACAATCTACTGAGTTCCCCAAAGGTGGTTCCTACCTGCCCAGAGTTCCGCCAGCCTGGGTGTAATACTTGTTGTAATCTAGTCGTAACAGTAGTTGAGCCAAATCTGAGTTGATCTGATGATTGCGAACACTGGAAAGAATCTTGAATAGGAGTGAAGACTGGCGGCTAAAGCCCTGCAAAGAAAAGACTTCTGCGCCATCCTCCTGGACACACCAGCGCTCTGCATGGAAACTGGGCCTTGCCTGAAAGTCTACACAATACCTGGCCTTCTCACATTCCCATTTCTGTTAGCTCCTAAAATGACTTCTTGACACCAGCTCCACAGAATGCATGACTTCCTATGAAAGTACTTTCATTCTCAGCAGGAATGTAGCAGCTGGTTTCAAATTAATATATTTTGTTGTGCACAGGGTTTGGGGAGAGCCTGAGTGTTTTTGTTACAGGCGGATAATTATAATCTCAGTCAATAACGGGTTAGTCAAGGAAGTAAGGAGATGGGAATTAAAAAAATGAGAAGAAAGCCAGTGCATGTTTGGTGGGCTGAATAAACTATTCAGGGCAAGAACTAGTTTTGAACACTGAGGCGGCATGTAATTATCTGCTTCAAAATTAACTGATAACCAACATTTTTCTCTTTGTATCTTGTTATATCTGTGTGCATGTACTGCGGAAATGCTTTATTGACTCGGCAAGATCAAGATTCCCCAGTGGCAAAAGCCCCTTTAGTCCTTTTAACAGGGCTGTGTCTCCAGTGGCCAGGCTGACTCACCTTCACGAGAATACTCAGCTGTGCAGCTCCGCGCTCATCCAGCGGGCCTAGGTTCTGACTGACAAGGGAGCAAAAACTATGACAGAGATCTAGGATTTCATTCAGGCAGTGAAACACCTACCCAGGAAACAGAGGGCATTAGGAAGGGAAGGAAGGTACATCTGTGAAATTAAAGATTTGGGAAAATAATTACAGGCTGACTTATTCCCATTCTCCCACATCTCTCCTCAGGATACACATTGCCACTTACAAGTCTCCTGCCAGCCCCTCTAATGCCACTTTTGTAAAACAAACTCATCCCTTTCTGGCATTTTCTTAGTTACTTCTGCAGAGAAGCTCCACTCTAACCACATTAAGCTAGTCATCACTCCTTGGACCCACGAGTGGGCTCCTGCCTATGAGCTCTGCTCCCAGTGTCCCTGTGCTGGGATACTCTTCCCTTTAATACCACTTCAATTTGCAGTGAAGCACTCCCTTCCCCACTACAGCCTTTAGTGAACCCCACTTCTCTCCCTCTATTATCTTGGCATTTGTTCAGGCCTCCTGTGTTGTTACCACTCTGTGTAGGTATATATGTCCTGCCTCTCCCACTAGACTCTGAGCTCCCTGAGGGCAGAGCCGTAATTAGACCTCTTTGCATCCTCAGTGCCTTGCACACAGTAAGCACTTAATATTTACTGATGATGACTTGCTCTGATATTCTGCTTGTCCCCAAGGACGTACCCTTGCCATCCAAGTCTACCTGTCACAATGGTTCTCAGTTATTTTCAGTTCACAGAACCCTTTGGAATGGCATCTGTAACTCACTCTTCCTAGGTGCAGCAAAAATAGCCCCAAATATCAGAACAGAAGAGAGGTCTGTGTGTTCTGGTGTGACTCAACTGAGTCGTCAGCTAGCTCACACAAGAGGTGAAGCGTGACCGCTCCAGAAGAAACTACACAAGGGAGCATTTCAATCTTCCTGCTTTTTAGCCTGCAATTGGAAAACACCTGTGCACCTTTAAAACCCCCGATGTCTGGATCCTGTTCTAAAGATTCTCATTTAAGTGGGCTGGGTCTTAGACTGTGAAAAGTTCCCCAGATTATTCCAATGTGCAGCCAAGTTTGACATTAACTGCCATACAGGGAGCACCCCCTGCACGCACGCATGCACGCACACAACCCCAGTTGTCTGTGAAAACACCTTTCAAACAACTGGTCTATCCTGATCCAGAAGATTTCTAGAAAATAGCTCTACACGCTTTTTTTTGGTCCATCTGGGGTGTCAGAAAGGTTTTTGAATTTTCTTTAAATCCTTCCTTCTGGGGGTTAAGCACACATTCTTTCATCTGTAGCTGCTCACCACCCCCATTATATAATGTTCCAGAAATTCAAAGATATTTAAGTTCCCCTTTAACATTCCCTTTTAGTTGTGCTTTATAAGTTGTTAAAAATGGAGCTTGAACAGTCGCTGAATGATCACTTCATATCCTGTCAGTGAGCGCCCAGAGGACAGTCCGTGCCAGAAGCAGTCAGGAAACCAATCAGCCCTACTTACAGGCTTCAGCAGGATGAAGGACTGAGCCAGCAAATTGCTCAGGAAGTGGTCATGAGCCAATTGGATGCTTTCAAAGTCTCGGGTAGAATTGATCTGATGGAGCAGCTGTGAGAACTGAGACTCCAGCACATCTACCTGATAGACAATTATACAAATAATCTTAGCACGTTCCGTAATCTGATTACTCAAGGACAGTGAGACAGATGCCTGACAGGATGAAATAGAAAATTTCTGCCCCCACTCATCTTCCTCCTAACCAAGTCACTTTAAGGCTGACCAAAGACTCCCAAATTTTGCCCAGCCTTGCAGAAAGTTATCTGCCTATGTCCTAACGGCGCCCGGGGTCTTGGCAGACCTCCCCTGACCCAATCCACTCATGCCACATCCCCTCCACTGACCGACTTGCTTAATTTAAGTTCTGTAGGATCCAGAAGTTACAGCAAACTGTAAAAATAATGGTCAAAGCAACAATAAATGCACTGCTGATAAGGGCCCTATTCCTTATTCTCCTTCATCCTTTTATTTCCACTTTCCCCTAAAATGCCCCCGAGAAACACATCTAGTGATACAGTCCCCAAATTTTCTCAAACCTCAGCGTTCTAGCAACTGCAGGATTGCAGTCCCTCTTAAGTACTCCTGCCAGCCTCACAGACTTCTCTTCATACCCCTTCCTCCTACTCACCCCTCAGTACAGACCTGGAGATAGTACTGAAGGTTATCCACCAAGAACGCCATGTGGTTCCGTAGGCGCCACTTGACTGCGTCCGTCTGGTTGGACTTGAGGTGCTTGCGCTGCATCTGCAGGGCCCAGCAATGCTGCAGTTGAGCTTGTACCCGGCGCACACTCAGCAAATACTTGAAAACAACATTGTACCTGGACAGAGAGAGACACCAGGCTGTTCAAGATCACCACACCCTCAGAACAGACCCGAGAACTCTGTGCCCCCACCCCTCCCCCAAAAAGGCAGGAAGAAAAGAAGAACGGCTAGAGATGTAGACAACTAAATGGTGGTTTATTCATACAGTGGGGTATTCCATAGCAGGCAACTCTCCAACACAGCGAAATGAATCTTAGCAATAGGATTTTAAATGAAAAAAGTAAATCTTAAAAGATTACATATAGTCTGATACCTTTTTTATACTGCTTAAAACAACTAAAAGCTACACACACACACACACACACACACACACATTTTGGGACTATATATATAGATGTTACAAAACCATATAAAAAGGAAGGTAAGAACCCATGGGATTTAAGATAATGATCACCTTGGGTGGGGGAGGCAAGGAGAGGTCTGCGGAGGATCATATGGGTACCCACTGCTGTCGAGTCAATCCTTACTCATAGCGACCCTACAGGACAGAGTAGAACTATCCCATAGGGTTTCCAAGGAGTGGCCGGTGGATTCAAACTACTGACCTTTCGGTTAGCAGCCAAGCTGTCTTAACCACTGCGCCACCAGGGCTCCATCACATAGGTAGATGGACGTTATGGTCAGCGTTCTCGTTTTTGTACCAGAAGGTGGTTTTATGGCTAGTCTGTGCGTATGTGTTAAAGAAGGAAGGAAGGAAGGAAGGTCTCGCATAGACCAATAATAAGAGTGTGTTATGGACCAAGGATTGTGATTAATCCTATTCTCTGTCCCTGAAGCCCAAAAAGAGCAAACGCCTGCCTCCCAGCAAGCTCAGGTCTATCAGGTCTAATGCTGAGACCCCATACTGAGAAGACACAGGAGAAGAGAAGCTGACCTCTGGTAGAACTGGATATGCCTCCTTGTTCTTACGTAGGCTTGCAGAAGAAAATGTGATTCTGTCTGGTTTTTAAAATTATCTATTTTTATAGAACAAACATATCAAAATAGCAGACCTTATTTGTATCCTGGTTTGAAGAAATTTAACCATAAAAAGACATTTTTCAGATAACTGGGGCAGTCTCAATACGGACTAGATATTAGATAATAAGAATTATCATTAATTTTGTTGGATGTGATAATGGCACTGTAGTTATGTTAAAAATATGCCTTTTTTGAATTGCCTACTGAAGGAGTGAAATGACATGTCTGAAAAAAGCTCTGGCTTTAAAAAGCTCTAGCAAAAACAGGGTAGGGCAGATGAAACAAGCAGCAAAATGTTGATGGTTACTGAAGCAAGATGATGAGTACCATGGGAATTTGTTGTCTTTACTTCTGTTTATATTTGGAAATTTTCATAATAAAAAGTAAAAAAAACCTAAACTCTATTTCTTCAAAGGTGTTACTCTTTCAAGACCCACTTATTCTGCTTTCAATTTTTTTTTTTTAAATATTACTATGTGTTTTCATTAATGGAAGCATACTAAGTCATGAAATATATTTAAATTTTCGGTTGGTAATATGGATTTTGAAAAATGTGGCAACACATTATTTCAAAATGTATTCCCATTTTGAATGGGAATAAACAAAATTCGGGGCGGGGGGGTGGTTCTCGGGCGCCATGACTGGTGGGTGCCTGTCTTTCCCATCGGTCACGGGAGGCATGATTTATTGCAGGGCACCTTCCATTTGGTTACACAGGGAACCTCTCGTTTTCTAAATATGACACAAACAAAAAAACAAAACCAAATTCACCGGGGTTCCCCAACTATCACACAAGAAACCATAAATATGCTTACAAGGCTCATCTAGTGGTACAAAAGCCAAACGAGACAAAACTTTTACCCAATCACACTTCCTGGATGCACCACCTCACATTGAAGCTATTTTGCTTCAGTGAGCATTTCTTTCACCATGACACAAGTCCCCACTGCAGGGCACCAAATACTCATAGCAGGAAAAGTAGGGTCCCAAGAAACTTGAGGGGCAGAAAAAGGGGGGGGGGGGGTTGGGGGGGTACCATATGTCCTATGGGTCATGAAAGGGTTAAGAGCATATCAAGTTAGGTGTTAAGTGGACTGTTCACCTGTGGGATGCTGTGAGTTACAGAGCTTTGGAGGCCCTCTAACTAGATCCATGCAGCTTGCCTAGGTGGGCCATGGGCTCTGAACCTGCCATAGAATCTTCTCCCTCAACCAGCCTCGTCTCTTTCAGTTCATGCCCAGTCTATCATACTCTACTAAGCCTCTCTACCTTCAAAAAGTAGAGCGTTGTAAAGAGGAAGGGGGAAATGAAGAGAGATGGTTGGAAGAAGAGATGGCCCTTTTGTTCCTCTGCTTTCTCTCTTCTCCGCTCCTCCAGCATCACTGAGCATGACAGGTTCCATCCTCCACCCAAGGCCAATGGCCAGTTCTCTAACCAATAACAGGGTTTGGGAAGTCCCCTGAAATGGTGTGGGGATGGATTTCAGAGGCCACCACCAGTCAAGTATGCTTCTCCCACCTCCTTTCTCTACAGCTCTAGCTCCCGTCTGGTTTAGGGCCATTGTGTCCCAACCAGGGCCAAGCAAAAGTACTTGGAAGGCCGAGAAAGAACAAACCAGATCAGACAGTGTCTCTCAGCACCTGGGTCCAGCGCCTTTATTCTATCCCCCAAGACTGGCTGCCCTGTTGCCTCTCCTTCGGGGTAAGGAGGTGATCATCTCCCTGGTGACTAAAATCCACAGCAAATACTCAGGCAGGAGGACTTTCCCAAGCAACCAACAAAAAATTACAAAAGTTAGGGAGGGGCTTTGTCAGGTCTGAGGCTAAACTCTCAATGTGGTGCTTGAGACTGCATTTTCTAGAGATTACAAACTGGCAGCCTGCAGTATTTTATTATCATGGTTTTAAAAAAAATTTTAAAATTCTGATGGTTTTAAGTGGGCTTCCACCCTCCATTTCAAATTCCAGTGTCCACCACTCCCTACTTTCTCACATCTGCAGCCTCACTTTTGAATCCTATCTGCCCAGCCCCGGAAGGCATCTGAGTTGCAACCTCTGAGCCACATGGATGGCTAAACACTAGCTGGGGACTATCTTGCTCCCACCAATTCTATGCCTGCTAACTTCTTCCCCTGGAAGCAAGGTGGGTAATATTTTCCTGTCAGCAACTCAGAAATACTCACTTTTCCAGGACAGCAGGGGTGAAGAGAATGTGTAGCGGCCACTGCACTTTGTAGGAAAGACCTAGGGCCGCCCAGCCGGACGCAGGGGTTTCCCGGGGAGAAGTTTCCCGAGAAGGCCCTTCTCTTGCCTGAGTGGCATCTGCAATGACCAAGAAAGAAAGAACTCTGTTACTGAGAGTCTCAACAAGGTGAACAGCTCTCGATGGGAGCACACTTGAGCCTGCACTGTCAGAACACAGAGGGCATAAAGGCAGAGGGCAAGGACACGTCTACATGAGCTTCTCTGGAGGCCGGTAAATAGTGAAACATGGACCATTCCAGCGGCATGACAGAAAAGGTGGCCTGGGCATCTCATTGAAGCTCTCTGGACCTCCCTCTTTTCCTGTGTGAGATCAGGATACTGGACTAGACCATCTCTAAGGTCCAAAATTACATGTTTTCTGTGGAGGTGGATGGAAGCTGAGATGTGAAATGGGTGATGACCAGTAGGAGCAGAAAGAATGGCAAACCTTTATGCTCCTTTCCATGATACTCAATTGTCAAATGCAGCAAAGGGAGAAGGTTGTCATCATCTAGCAATACCTTGTGTGCTGACTGCTGAAAGGCCACATTCACATCTGCAAGAAAGAACACATGAGCTGACAAAAATACTTGCCTCCATTACATACCCAGACTCCTCCAGCTTTCTGCTTCTCCCCTGCCTGCCTACCATGAATAGAGGATGTAGCAGATATCTGTTGCTTGCCTAGCGTTCATTCCTCCTTCTTCTGTTGTGGTAACGGCACCTACTTTTCCTTGAAGAATCACCCCTGACCAGAACAATCCACGCAGTTCCAGTGGGGTTGACAACACTCAATTCTAGGGGTAAGCAGGTGGAATACTCGATTCCAGCCGTGATCAAATGGAACATAATACTCCATTGTGTTCCAGTATTTTGTTTAGGGACATGAATATGACCCAAGCCAGACTAATCCAGCCAATGAAACTCTAGTCAGACTCTTAAAAAAAAGTGAAACTTTTTTTTCCTAAAAAAATAGGGACTTAGTAGGATGTAAGCTTGGTGATGCTGAAGGCCATTTTGCCACCATATGGAAAAGGCCTGCCTGGGAAGAAAAGCAGAGCTGAAAGATGCAAAGAAATCAAGTCTTGAACGTATCATGTAAGTCATTGGACCAAACTTTGCATAGAGCCATCAAACCTCTGGGCTTTTCAGTTATGTGAATCAATTTATTATATGTGTAATAAACCAATGAACTTCCAATTTTTTTTTTTTTCTTAATCTTTGCTTAATTGTGTACAGCAGACATCTGTTATTCTAATGGACTAGAAAAATGGTCATCTGACCTCCCCTGCCATTTTCTTGTTTTGGTTATGATCCTTACCCAATTCACGCGACTTGAATAGGAATGCTCCGGTTATTGATCATCGACTGGTCAAGAGGTAGACACTTTACTCAACCAGGCATATCCTCAATCTCTGACCTCTCCGGCCACAGTGATTGATTTGATAGCATATCATCTGGGCCAGACCAATCAAAGCTGTTTCCTTGGGATTTTTTTTTTTACTTTTATTTCTTTAAATTTTATTTTGTTACCGTTGTTGAAAATATACACAGCAAAACATTCACCAATTCAACAGTTTCTACATGTACCATTTAGTGACACTGATTACATTCTTTGAATTATGCAACCATTCTCACCATCCTTTTCTGAGTTGTTCCTCCTTCATTAACATAAACTCGCTGCCCCCTAAGGTTTCCATCCAATCTTTCAAGTTGCTGTTGTCAGTTTGATCCCATATAGATAGTTCTTAAAAGAGCATAATGCTAAAGGCAGACCTTTTTTTTACTAGTTAAGCTAAACTATTATTTGGTTTTAAGATGACTTCAGAGGATATTTTTGGTGCAAGGTTTAAACATTATCTCAGGGCAATAGTTTCAGGGGTTCATTCACCCTCCATGGCTCCAGAAAGTCTAGAGTCCAGGAATATTTGAAATTCTGTATTTTCCCGCCTTTGATTAGGATTCTTCTATGGAATCTTTGATCAAAATGTTCAATAATAGTAGCCAGGCACCATTCAGTTCTTCTGGTCTCATGGCAAAGGAGGCAGTTGTTCATGAAGGCAGCCACACATTCCACGTCCTCCTCCTATTCCTGACTCTCCTTCCTCCTCTGTTGCTCCAGGTGAATAGATACTCATTGTTGTGCCCTGGATGGTTGCTTGCAAGCTTTTAAGACCTCAGGCACTATGCAATGAACTAGAGGGTAGAACAGAAGCACTACATATGTTTTTAGGCCAATTAATTGGGATATCCCATGCAGCCATAACCCTAAACCTCCAAACCAAGAAACCAAATCCCCTGAGGTGTCTGGTTGTACATAAGCAGCCTAGCAGCTACTCTTTTTTTGTTCTTGTCATTGTTGTACATATAGCTACCACACAACTTTTGCCAGTTCAACTTTTATAGGTGTCCAACTTACTGACAGCAATTACAATTAGCTGTGCAACTCTACCCTTAATCAATGTGATTTTTCATCACCATTAACCTCCCTTTTTCCCCTCCTTCCTGCCCCTGGTAACTGCTAATAAACTTTGCTCTCTCTACATTTGCCTTTTCTTGTCGTTTTATACAAGTGAGGTCACATGATGTTTCCCCTTTCATGACTGGCTTATTTCACTCAGCATAATGTCTTCAAGCTTCATCCATCCTGTAGCAATGTATCAAGGCTGCATATCTCTTACTGGCTGAGTAGTATTCCATTCCATGTATGTGCCACATTTTGCTTATCCATTCATCTGTTGGTGGGCATTTAGGTTGTTTCTACCTTTTGGCTATTGTGAATACTGCTGCAATGAACACTGGTATACAAGTCTCTTTTTGAGTCTCTGCTTTCAAGTCTTTTGGGTCTATACCTAGGAGTGGAATTGCTGGGTCATATGGTAGTTCTTGTTTTGGCTTTTTGAGGAACCGCCACATTGTTCTCCACAACGGCTGTACCATTTTGCATTCCCACCAGCAATGGGTAAGGGGTCCACTTTCCCCACATCCTTGACATTTGTTATTTCTGCTTTTTTACCTTAGCCATCCTAGTTGGAGTGTGATGGTATCTCAGTGATGGCTTTTTATTTGCATCTCTCTGATGGCTAATGAGGAAACCCTGGTGGTGTAGTGGTTAAGAGTTTGGCTGCTAACCAAAAGGTCAGCAGTTCGAAATCCACCAGGCATTCCTTGGAAACCCTATGGGGCAGTTCTACTCTGTCCAATTGGGTCGCTATGAGTTGGAATCAACTTGACGGCAACAGGTTTGATTTTGGTTTGGATGGCTAACGAAGGAGCCCTGGTGGCATAGTGGTTAAAGCGACAGACTGCTAACCGAAAGGTCGGCTGTTTAAAACCACCAGCAGCTCCACGAAGAAAGATATGGCAGTCTGCTTCCACAGAGATTTACAGCTTTGGAAACCCTATGGGGTTGCTATGAGTCAGAACCAACTTGATGGCAGTAGGTGGGATGGCTAATGATGCTGTCATGGATTGAACTGTGTCCTGCAAAAATGTATGTGTCAATTTGGCTGGGCCATGATTCCCAGTATTGTGTGACTGTCCACCATTTTCTCATCTGATGTGATTTTCCTATGTGTGGTAAATCCTGCCTCTGTGATGTTCATGAGGAGGGATGGGCGGCTGTTGTGTTGATGAGACAGGACTCGATCTATGGGATCGGACTGTGTCTTGAGCCAGTTTCTTTTGCGATATAGAAGAGAGAAGAGAGCAGAGAGATAGGGGGACCTCATACCACCAAGAAAGCAGTGCCAAGAGCACAGCACGTCCTTTGGACCCAGGGTTCCTGCGCGGAGAAGCTCCTAGTCCAGGGGAAGATTGATGAGAAGGACCTTTTCCCAGAACCAATAGATAGAGAAAGCCTTCCCCGGAGCTGACGCCCTGACTGTGGACTTTTAGCCTACTTTACTGTGAGGAAATAAATTTCTCCTTGTTAAAGCCATCTACCTGTGGTATTTCTGTCATAGCAGCACTAGATGACTAAGACAGATGCTGAGCATCTTTTCACGTGTCTGTTGGTCATTTGAATGTCCTCTTTGGTGAAATGATTGGGTTATTTGTCTTTTTGTTAAGTTGTCCAAGTTATATATATAGTTTGGTTATTAGATTCTTGTCGGATATATGGTTTCCAAAGATATTCTCCCAGTTGGTAGCTTGTCTCTTCACTTTTTTAGTAAAGTCTTTTGATGAACGAAAGTTTTTGATTTTTATGAGGTCTCATTCCTTGTTAGTTTTTAACTTGCTACTGGAGAGACCAGGTTTGCTTCCTCCAGTAGAGGACACTATGGTGCATGTTCCTGGGAGTTGTTGGTGGCCATGCTTCTAGACGGGACTGGAAGGCCACCAAAGAGCACACAAGAGGCACAGACAAGATATGGTAAGAGAGAAAGAAAGAATGCTAGTAGAATTCAAGTCCTTAGTTTCAGTTGTTCCGAACCCAGCTACAATTATCTCACTGGAGTTTTGGATACACTAGCAAATACACTTCCCTTTTCTAGCAAGGTTACTTCTGTTTAGGTTTCCATCATTCACAACCTAAAGAATTCTAATACAACACTGAAAGTAGCAATAAGCCCCAATATATCCCATAAGGTATATTTGGCTATAATCCCATGAGATAGAACACCTGGTCTGAAGGCCTGCACCAGCTCTTCACAGCCAAGATGTTGTTCCTAACGACCTCAGCGAGAAGCCTACCTGAAAGGCCTTCCGTCTTTGGAAACACTATCCTGAACTCACCAGGCTGCTCTCATGTGGAACAGGGTTCAATGGTGTGGCAGCAGCCAAGAAGAACCCTGCAGCTTCAGTAAGCTGGCGTTCTCAGGGCCAGAGGGCAATTACCATGCTCAGTTACTGCAGTGGGTGGTGTTTTCAACATGTGTTGAGCTGTGTCAATGAAGGCCTGAAACAGTTCTCCACGTCCCAGAAGGTAGAAATCTTTAATGATCTGAGGAAAGAATTCCAATTTACAATTTAGCAGTCCAGCAGGACCTGGAGCTCCTCACTATCCTAAGGGAATCACACGTATAATAAAATTTCCAATCTCATCAGTTTGAGCCCAACCTACAGAAGGATTATAGCCTTTTGGCATTTAAAGGAAGCATACTTAGCAATTCATGGCAGGATGACTAGTGTAAGTTTGGCATCAGTTATTCAATGGCAATACAACTATATTATGCCAGAAGAACACATATACTTAAATCTCTGTATTATAGTAGATACATAGTGTTAGGCATAGTTTGTTCATTTGGGTCAGGACACATGAAGCCACTCCTGAAGTCTGGGTATAGGCAACCAGTGGCCTACGGAGAGGGTGGCAAATGAAAGCTATTTCCCACTAGCATCATTTGAAGAGCTGAATAGCTGTTACCTTCAGCTGACCCAGTAAGTCTGACTCTTCTACCATAAGCTTCCAGAGATGCTGTGAAAAGAACCGAAAAAACAAGGATAATATTTTATTACAGTGAAAACCCTGTACAAAAAAATGGTTCTGTATAAATCCAGCATTCTAATGAAAAAAAGGATATACACCATGACCGAGCTGGGTCAATCCCAGCAATGAAAGAATAGTTTAACAGTGGGAAAAAAGTGAGATGGAAATGTTCCAGAATTAGACAGTGTTGATGACTGCACAACATTGTGAATATACTAAAAACCACTCAACTGTATACTTTCAATGGTTAAAATGTTGAGTTTTATGTTATGTGACTTAAAATTTTTTTTAATGTGAATATTATTTACTACATTAAAGATTAAAGGAGAAAAACCATGTGATCATCTCAATTGATGCAGAAAAAGCATTTGGTAAAATTCAACATCCATTCATGATGAAAAGAAAGGAAAAAGCGAGAGTGAAGGGAGAAAAGGAGGAGAAAGAAAACATTAATAGAACAAAACTTGTTTATGCTGATAAAGGTCATGCTGCCTGACATGAAAAGGCTAAGGCAGTTCTGCCTCTCTTATTAAAGGGGACGATTTATTTTCTTTTTGCCCCGCAACGCTCTCAACAAAGCTAAGCTCCAACCACATCAAGAAGAAATAAAAGCCAACTACTCAATTTCTGGGGAACCAGTCCATCTTCTTCCTAAAAAAATACGAGATGCAAGACAAACCTCAGCCACGGTGCTGCGGATGCGATCCACCACCTGCTCAAAATCCACCAGGCTGAAGAGTGGCTGCTGTTTGAGTCGATGCAGCTCTGCAGCAAAAGTGTCCTCCTGGTTTTTCAAAATGGATCCTGCCAAACGGGAAGGTGCTGTCAAAGGGAGTCAGAGAACACCCGGCCCAGGCAAGGTTCTCTGGAGAGGGCCGATCCTAGTGGTGTGGCTCCTTCACCTGCTTCTCAGGAAAGCAAGTCATAGTTGTGCTTAAATCTCACCGCATAAACCTTAGCAGCCCCTCCCTCGGACCAGGCATACTTTTGGACCACGTACTATTAAGTAAGAAGAGCCTTTGAAGATGTAGGACACTGGGCAAGGAGAGTCCTACCTTTTCTAGTTAGGTTCACATTTTGATTCTCAAACATCTGGACAGATTCTCCAACAAAGAGGATTTTCTCAGCCACCCTGACTGGAATGTAGGATGGCAAAATCTCCACCCGCAGGGAAAACTGCTTGAGAGACGGCGCCAGCATGTTCTCCTCCTCAATCAGGCGCTGGTCAAGGAAATAATCCAAATCAGAGATGAAGTGTGAAAAAAAGGAAAACAAGAAAGCATCCAGGAACTCTCCCAACCATGACTTATACTTCCCAGAAGGAGGGACGTTAAGTCTGAAGCTGCACAGTTCTGACACACCAGTGGTGGACAGCTGTATTTAATTTTCACGGTGGCTTTTTTAACACTGGGATTTTAGTCTTCATCCTACCTTACAAGCTGTGTAAAAACTTATGCAAGCAATCATTCAATCTGGAACTCAACTTCCTTATTTGTACAAGGAGAGTTGGTCTTAATTTTTTCCAGGTATAAGGGTCTTGTTAGAAATGCAACTTGTTTGAACCTTGTGAGAAATAGTGGAAACTTGCTAGAAATAGTTCTCAGCCTTTCCGCAGACATACAGAACCAGAAGACTGGGGGAGGAGGCCCAGCAGTCCCTGTTTTAATCAGGGCTTCAGGTGACTGTGATGCTCACTGAAGTGTGAGAACCGCTGATCAAGCCCGTGACGCCCCAACCTCCTACTACCCAGTCACTCGGGCCCCTCCCGTACCCTCACTGGCTTTTGAGTTGACCATTCTCAAGCTCCATCCTGGAACTCCTGGCTCTGTGCTCCTGACTTGGATCTCCGCTGTCTGCCCTTTCTGATCTGGGCTTCAGGGACGGTGCTCCCCAGGCACTAGCCCAGGCCCTCTTTTCCTCTCACTCTACACACCCTCCCTAGACAATCACATCTGCTTCTGTAGCTTAATGATCATCCTGACAGATATTTTACATCTTTTTAGGTCACAGATATCTGCAATTTTAAAAACTATGGACTTTTCAGACAAACGTGCAAACAACATTTCACAGAACCTCCTGAAGTCACCCCTGGACGCCAGGTGGAAAACTCCTGAGCTATATGCTGCTGCCCCCAAATCTCTGTCTTTAACCTTCACTACTGTCATGAGCTCAACACGTCCACAATGGGACCTATCTTCTTTCCCCCAGTACCAGCTGTACACATTCCACATCATCACTACCCGCCTAGCTGCTGAAGGCAGAAACCTAGCTATCATCCTTGATTCTTCCCTCCTGACCCACATCCAACCAATCACTAGGGTCTACTGATTCTATCTCCTAAACATTTCTCAAATCCTTTACCTCTTCTCCATATTCACTGTTACTCTTGGTTTAGGGCAGTATTATTTTTCACCTAAATATCCCCAACAGTCTCCTAACTGATCTACTTGCCTCTAGTCTTGATTTCCTTTTTAGTGATTCCCCACATAGCATCCAGAGTGATTTTTCCATCATGCAAATCTGATCACGTTACTGTTTTGCCTAAAATCCTTCCCTGGGCTCCCAGCTGTCTTTGCAGGTTGAAGTCTAAATTCCTTCCCACTGTTTACAAGGACCTTCACGATCTTGCCTCTGCTTAACTCAACAGCGTCATCTCTTTCCACTTCCCTCTCCACTCTCTGCCCCTTATACTTTAAATTGCAGCCGTCACATGACCATTTCAACTGAATTACTAACAGTTCCCCAAATGAGCCATGTCCTTCATGGCCTCTGTATCTTTCCACACATCAGTCCCTCTGCCTGTAACATTTCTTGGCTTCTCATCCCAAACCGTTTGCAGTTTAGACATATATTCCACTGAAGAGCCTTCTGTAGTTCCTCTAAGACTATGCTTCAAGAACAACCATGTTCACTCTTTCCAGAGTGCTCAGTACACAATATAACTGTTTACTTTTCTGTATCTTCCACTAAACCGTAAGCCCCTTAAGGACAGGGACTACCACATTTTATTTGTCTACATACTTCTTTACAGTGCCTGGCAGATAACAGGCATTCAATAAAACGTTATAATAGAATGAATGAATGAGGATAATACAGGACTCTGGGGAGTCTAATCAACTCCAAACCACATTTAAAAGCTCTAGGGTAGCTGTATCTTACAGAGATGAGCCTTATTATCAACCTCTTAAATGTATATACGGGAAAAGGGAAACAAAAGGAATCTCACAAACGTGTTTTCTGTCTTATAGTCTCACACTAGTTAAGACAAAGCCAAGTGTTTACATCTGAAAAGTTTATGGAAGGTGCCCAGGCTCTGAGGGGCTGGGGAGGGTCACCAAAGATGACTACTGAGCTGTAGACTTTTCTGACTCCTGGTAGGAGTTGGCTAGGCTTCTCGCTGTGCTCACCAAGTCCTGGAGTTCTTTCAGCTGTTTTCCTGTCAGTCCCCCAATGCCCAGGTCCTCCTCATCCTCTTCCGGCTGGGCAGGGACGTTACCAGAAGATGGGCCCTGTTTGATAAAGAACTCTTCGTGCTGGTCCAGGAGGAGCCCGTGAAGCATCCAGGCTGAGAGCTGCTTATACATGACCCCATGACACACAGCCAGGACTCTGAGTGGAGAGGAAAGCAAGAGCCTCGAAAGTCACTTAGAGACACTCAGCCCCACAGACACCACAGAGGCCACGCTGTAAACTGCTACAGGGTAAGCGGAGGCCTGAGAATCTGACGAGTCATAAGGGAAACAAAAATGAAGCTAAAAATACTTGTGCTACGAATCAAAAACACTGGAAATAACAAATGTTGGAGGGGCTGCGGGGAGATGGGAACTCTTACGCACTGCTGGTGGCAATGCAAAATGATACAACCATTTTGGAAAACGATATGGTGCTTCCTCAGAAAGCTAGAAATAGACATACCATTCGATGCAGCAATCCCACTCCTAGGAATATATCCTAGAGAAATAAGAGTCGTCACTTGAAGAGACACACGCACACCTATGTTCATGGCAGCATTGTTCACAATAGCAAAATGATGGAAACAACCTAGACACCCATCAACTGATGAATGGATAAACAAACTATGGTACATACACACAATGGAGTAGTATGCAACGAGAAAGAACAACAATGAATCTGTGGACCATCTCATAACATGGATGAAACTGGAGGACGTTATGCTGAGTGAAATAAGTCAATCACAAAAGGACAAATATTGTATGAGACCTCTATTGTAAAAACCCATGAAAAAGTTCAGGCACAAAATGTAACAATCTTTGTTGGTTACCAGGGATGGGAGGGGTGGGGGGGAAATACTAAATAGGCAATAGATAAGTGGTATCTTGGGTGAAGGGTGAGACAGTTCACAATACAGGGGAAACTAGCATAACTTGTACAAGGAAAGGTCATGGAAACCCCATAGACACATCCGAACTCCCTGTGGGACTGAACTGCTGGGCGGAGGGCTGTGGGGACCATGGTCTTGGGGAACATCTAGCTCAATTGGCATGGCACAGCTTATAAAGACAATGTTCTACATTCTGCCTTGGTCAGTAGTGTCTGGGGTCTTAAAAGCCTGTGAGCGGCCATCTAAGATACTCCACTGGTCTCATCCCTTCGGGAGCAAGGGAGAATGAAGAGAACAGGATATAAGGAAAAGATTAGTCCGCAGGACTAACTGTCCACAGCTACCAAGGCCTCCACCAGACTGAGTCCAGTACAGCTAGATGGTGCCCGACTACCACCACTGACCGCTCTGACCAGGATCACAACAGAGGGTTCTGGACAGAGCTGGAGAAGGATGTAGAGCATACTTCTAACTCACAAAACAAAAAAGACCAGATTTACTGGTCTAAAGGAGACTGGAGAAACCCCAAGAGTATGGCCCCCAGACAGCCTTTTAGCTCAGTGGTGAAGTTACCTCCGAGGTTCACTGTTCAGCCTGGGAGTGGACAGCCCCGTAAAACCAAATGAGACTAACGAGGTACAGGAGTCCAGTGACAAGGGCCAGAAGGCAGAAGGCAACAAGGAAGCTGGTGATAGGAAACCCAAATTTGAGTAAGGATATTGTTGATGTGTTGTGAGATTGTTAACCATTGTCATAGGGCCACATGTGTAGTAACTGTTAAACGAGAAACTATTTTGTTCTGTAAGCCTTCATCTTAAGTGAGAATAACAGCACAACTGGAAGAGCGTAGTCAATGTCACTGAGCTGTGCATGTAGAAATTTTTGAAATGGTGTATCTTTGGCTATGTGTATTTTCACCAAAAAAAAAGGTTGAGAAGTTAGAGGGTTGCTGTGTTGTGGGGTTGTTAGTCAATGTCATAAAACAACATGTGTACTTGTTTCATGAGAAACTATTTATTCTGTAAGCCTTCACCTGAAGTACAATAAAAATAAATAAATAAATATTTAAAAAAAAAATACTTGTGCTATTTTAACTTAAATGCTTGTGGATGGATTAAGTGATTCAATGTCCAAACTTGTAACATACATACTGAAATTGAAAAATTTCCTCCTTTGTGTAAGGTAAACTTCAAAACTGATGTAAATTAGTTAAAATTAAGTGGATGTGGAAGAGTATCTTTTTAGCTAGCACAAATACTAAATTTGTTTTCTTTTATTCTTATTGGAATCATATAGGGAGAGTAGATTCAATACGTGAGAGGCAGGAATATCTTAAAAAAGTATCATCTAACAAAATACACAAATGAAAACTAATGGGTGAAAAGATACTAAGGGAGGATATTCACCTCGTCTCAAAGGATCAGCCCACAGGTAACAATTACAAAACGGAAAAGGAACCTCCCCCAATGGAGATACCTAGCAGAAAACCACCTAAATCAAGTGCTAAAACTTCACAACACCAATAATGAAACAGACTGGTTTCCGTGGGATTGAACCTTCTGATATGATGCAATGGGAAATAAACCATATCACCCATGTAGTAATCTTGCCAGAAACGTTCAACCTGAATATAATCATGAGGAAACAGATAAACCCAGATGGTAAAATATTCTGCAAGACAACTGGCAACTCCTTAAAAATGCCAATGTCATCAAAGACTGAAAAAGGCAAAGGGAATTGTTCTAAATTAAAGGAGACTAAAAAGACACAGGAGGGACCAGTCCCTAGAGAAGGACATCATGCTCGGTAAAGTAGAGGGTCAGCGAAAAAGAGGAAGACCCTCAAAGAGATGGATTGACGCAGCAGCAGCAACAATGGGCTCAAGCATAACAGTGATTGTGAGGATGGCACAGGACCGGGCAGCGTTTTGTTCTGTTGTACACAGGGTCGCTATGAGTCGGAACTGACTTGATGGCGCCTAACAACAACAACAAAAGATACAACAACTAAATGTAACCTGTGAACACTGACTGGATCCTGGACTGTAAAAAGGGAACAGCTATATCCCGAACAGAGCAGAAGAAAAACGTAGAACAGAATTCAAAGTCACATAAAAAAGACTAGACTTAATGGTCTGACAGAGACTGCAGGAACCCCCAAAACTATGGCCCCTGGATGCTCTGTTAACCCAGAACTGAAACCATTCCTGAAGCCCACTCCTCAGACAAAGATAGGACAGGACTATAAAACAAAAGGTAATACATGTGAGGAAGGTACTTCCTAGTTCAATGGGATAAGCAAGACCAAATGGGCAGCTCCTGTCCAAAAGCAGGATGAGAAGGCAGGAAGGGGCAGAAACTGGTTGAATGGACACAGGGAACTTGGAGTGGAAAGGGGAAGTGTGCTGTCACACTGTGGGGATTGCAACCACTGTCACAAAACAGTATGTGTATAAATTTTTGAATGAGAAATTATCTTTAGCTGTAAACTTTCACCTAAAGCAGAATTTAAAAAAAAGAGAGCGAGAGAGAGAACAGTTATAAAGGACTTTTGGGGGACAACTGGGGAAATCTGAATGTTCTGGATGTTATATTATTGAATTAATGTTAACTTTTTGGGGTATAATTATGATGTTGAGATTATATAAAAGAATGTCCTTTTTCTAAGGAGTTACAAGCTGAAGTATTTAGGGGTTAATATCTAGGGCTATTGTCAAATGATTCAGCAAAAAAATTGTGGTGTGCATGTGTATATATATATATATATATATATATATATATATATGTATTTTTTTTCCCCACACACATATATGTAGAGAGAGAGAAAGGAAGGAAGGAAGAAAGGAAGAAGAATAAGCAGATAAATGTGGCAGGATGTTAATAACCAGTAAAACAAAGAATAGATAAGTGTTGATTGTACTGCTTACTATTCTTTCAGCCTTTTCTGTAGGTTTGAAATTTTTCAAAATAAAAAGTTGGAGAGAATAAGAAAATATAAGAGTTTGAGTCTGCTATTTGTAGAATGCTAACTAAATAGAATCTCTTAAGAAAAAAAAAAATCAAATGGGAAGCCACTTCCATTTATGCACATCTGAGTATGTGGTCTGTAACATCTGGTCCCTGCAAATGTGTGACAAATTCAATTCATGTATATGTCATATTATTTATATAAGATTTTGTAAGCATATAACTACATATATTTACATATAAATAGAAAAACTGTGGAGAATATATACCAAAAGTTAACACTGAGTATCTCAAAGGATTGAGAGTACAGATGATTTTCTTCTCTTTGCATGTCTGTAGTTTCTACAATCAAAATGCACTTCTTTTGTTAGAAAGAAAAGCACAGTAATAGAGAATTAAGTGCCTTTCTACCCTTTGTCCCTAAACCATTCTCTGGAAAGCTTTCTGCTCTTCTGAGGATTTACCTGTGCCCTGGTAAAAGTGGAGATTGTTCCATGGTCTTGGGGAACATCTAGCTCAATTGGCGTAACACAGTTTATAAAGAAAATGTTCTACATTCTACCTTGGTGAGTAGCGTCTGGGGTCTTAAAAGCCTGTGAGCAGCCGTCTAAGATACTCCACTGGTCTCACCCCTTCGGAAGCAACGGAGAATGAAGAGAACAGGATACAAGGAAAAGATCAGTCCAAAGGACTAATGGACCACAGCTACCAAGGCCTCCACCAGACTGAGTCCAGTATAGCCAGATGGTGCCCAGCTACCACCACTGACTGCTCTGACCAGGATCACAACAGAGGGTCCTGGACAGAGCTGGAGAAGGATGTAGAACAAAATTCTAACACACACAAAAAAAGACCACATTTACTGGCCTGACAGAGACTGGAGAAACCCCAAGAATATGGCCCCTGGACACCATTTTAGCTCAGTGGTGAAGTCACTCCCACGGTTCACTGTTCAGTCGGGGATTGGATAGCCTCATAAAACAAAATGGGACTAATGAGGCACAGCAGTCCAGGGACAAGGACTAGAAGGCAGGAGGGGACAGGAAAGCTGGTGATAGGGAACCCAAGGTTGAGTAAGGATAGTGTTGACATGTTGTGGGGTTGTGCAATATGTGTACTAACTGTTTAATAAGAAACTATTTTGTTCTGTAAACCTTCATCTAAAGTACAAAACAAAAAGAATTATCTATGTGGGATCAGATTGACAACAGCAACTCAAAAGGTTTGATGGGAAGCCTAGGGGACAGTGAGTTGATGACAACAATGATGGAATAACTTGGAAAGGATGGTGAGAATAGCAGCACAACTGGAAGAACGTAATCGACGTTACTGAACTGTACATGTAGAAATGTTTGAAATGGTGTATCTTTGGCTATGTATATTTTCACACACAAAAAAAAAGATCCTCAAAGGTCGAGAAGGGAGAGTGTTGACATGTCGTGGGGTTGTTAGCCAATGTCATAAAACATATGTGTACTGACTGTTTAATGAGACACTATTTGTTCTGTAAACCTTCACCTAAAGTACAATTTAAAAAAATTAAAAAAAAAAAAAGTGGAGATTGTTCAGAGTTGTGATGGTCCTTAGAGATGATCTATTCTGATTTTGCAATTAATGCTACTCCTTCTTTTTTAAAAATATGGAGGAGGAAAACAGTTGGTGGTTCTTCAAAAAGTTACACATAGAATTAGCATATGACCTAGCAGTTGCAATCCTAGGAATATACCCAAAAGAACTGGAAACAGACACTCAGATATTTGTACATGCATGCTCACAGCAGCACTATTCATAACAGCCAAAATGTGGAAACAGCTCAAATGTTCATCAATGGACGAAGGGTAAACAAATTGCAGAATATTATTACAACAGAATATTATTGAGCCATAATAAGAATGAAGTACTGATAAATGCTACAATGTGGATGAACCTCGAAAACATTATCCTAAGTGAAAGAAAGCAGACACAAAAGGCCACATATTGCATGATTCCATTTACAGAAAATATCCAGACCAGGCAAACCCACAGAGACAGAATAAAGACTGGTGATCGCCAGGGGCTGGGGGAAGTGGAAGACTGGTGCGTGAAATGTTTTGGAACTAAACAGAGGTAGTGATGCACTTTAAAATTGTTAATTTTGCTATATAAATTTTAACTCAATAAAAAGGAAAAAATAGTTTAAAAAATATAAAATTTTCAAAAAATAAGGAGAAAGGGAAATAGGAAGATCAAATGGGAAATAATAAGATAAAAATCACTATTTTTCTCATTTACATATTTTTCTTTAAATTTTATTATTTTTTTAAAATTTGAGAAAATACAGAATTTTAAAGAAAATTCATAACTTCGTAACTCCAGCTCAGTGACTGTAGAGATTTTTTTCTGTGTTCCTGTTCAGTTTTTGGTCATAGTCTACATAGATTTTTATTTAATTATAATCATAGGACAGATAAAATTTTGCATCCTTTTCTCAGTATTACATAAAATATTTTTGTATGTTGTTAAAGTATTTATAATTTTAATTGGCCTTATCAAGTGACTATATCTTTAGCTTCTATTGCTGGTCATTTTCTAATTTCTTGATAGAATAGATAACATTGCATTGAATATGTTTGTACATACAGTTATTTTCTTCTTTTGAATAATTTTGTTAGGATAAAATTCCTAAGAATAGTATTACGGGATAATGAAAGTATAACCATTTCAGGGGCCTTGATGTGAAAATCCCAGCTGCTCAAAAACACATGCTTAGACATAGCTGAGCAATATCTGGCACACATAATGGAAACCCTCCAAGGATATAGGATCCAAAAATTAACGAAGTCATCTAGGTAACTGGATCCTGGCTTTGATACTCAACCCTTTATAATCCTCTTTTTGCAATTCCTGAGCTATTATAAGGATTACATGGGGTTCTCTGCTCATGGGGTTTTTCTATCCTGGTCATAAGTTTCCCTAGAGGAAAACCTAAGACGACCTGAAAATAAAACATGGAGGAGTCAAGTCACTTGACCACCCATCCCCACCCCAAATCCTCAATTAAGCCATGACTTACTTTTCTAACGCACTGCGAACAGGAGGCAACCCCCCACAGCTATATTTGTAGACTGTTTCCAGGATTTGACAACCATGAATCTGTAGAAAATATAGCTGTGTCAAACTTGATTCCATTTTGATGGTTCATGCAGCACAAACTCACATGATCTATTCAACCAAGCGGGCACACTCCAGCAAAGATGGGGATAAACTTTCTCATAATATTTATGAACAGTAGTTCTCAAGAATGGACCCCCGACTAGTATCATCATCACCTGGGAACTTGTTAGAAACGCAAATCCTCAGGTCCCACCATGGACCTACTGAATCAGAAACTTGGGAGGGGGGAGACAACTTTCTGCATTTTTAACAAGCTCTCCAGGTGATTCTGATGCATAGAGAAGTTTGAGAACCACTGCACTAGAGAAACCAGAATCATCCAAAGTTGGACCTCCAAGCAATGGAAGCTAAATGTCAAGTGAGACGTACAACTAGGCATGGAACCCTGATGTGTCTCCACTGACTCCACTTATCTAGACGGTCCTCCCATTTTGGGAGATAGTTTAATATAGTGATTAAGAGCACAGTCTTT
Organism: Dugong dugon; assembly: GCA_030035585.1. Taxonomy (NCBI): domain Eukaryota; kingdom Metazoa; phylum Chordata; class Mammalia; order Sirenia; family Dugongidae; genus Dugong; species Dugong dugon. The sequence continues at coordinate 11,858,884 of CM057472.1, read as the reverse complement.
TGAGTCAGACAGACCTGGGTTTAGAGACCAGCTCTACCATTTACTACCATGGGTCTACATCTGTGCACATTCCTTAACCTATTTGACTGAATGTGATAATGTACGTAAAGCACTTGGGACAGTGCCTAGGACAAAGCAGGGCTTCTGAACCGGTTTGCTCCCTTGGAACCCCTACTGAGACTTTACATTTCTAACAAGTTCCCAGGAAGTTATATGTAAGAATCACCTGGGGATCTTGTTAAAATGTAGATTCTGATTCAGTATATCTGAGGTGGAAATGCAAAGTCTCAGCAGGGGTCTGAACTAGAATGAACTGGTTGGAAGCCCTGGTACAAAGTGAATGCTTACCAAGGCTGGATATTCATCAAGGTGAATGCTCCTAATAAGCTAAGAAGGCACAAATATAAAAGCTTAAACACATGGAGACTTGAACCAAACATGTTTAATCCAATGTCCATTACTAAGAATGGGGTTTTATGGGCCAATTCCGTAAGACACTAGATTCTTCTGATGTGAAATCTCAAAGCATTCCTTAGTTACTAACCCTGCCCAGAAAAGACACTGTCCTGCCATTGGGGACCTAACTTTTCAATGCTATAATGAAAACATGTGACAAGGACAGGCATGTTTAACTAAGAAAATGGCATCTGGGTTTCACCCAATTATCTCATAATTCTTAGAAAACTTTCCAGCACCCTCACCATGAACCCATTATCTTCTTTCTTTCTAAGGACTGATTTTCTGTGTCTCCTCAAGATCCACACTCAACAGTTCTAAACCCTTAGAACAAATTACTCTCGCCTCCCGGCAGGCACAGCAGCTTCTCCTTACCGCAGCAGCGCTCTGGCGTACGTCTGTTAACATCCCCCTTGCCCTCAGTGGACCAGGTGGTGCTTAAGGACAGGGTTCTATCTTACCTATTTTGGCATCCCTGATACTGAGCACGATATATAGCACATACTGCTGAATGATGAATAAACAAACACTAAAACTCGGGTCTTCCGGAAAGAATGTAAGGTAAAATTAATTACTAACATCTTCTTGGCACTTATCAGAGCAAAAGGAAAAAGGGAAGTTCTCACCTTTTGACTTTTGATTTGCTCCACTACAACCATCACAGAGGGAAAGAGGAGCTGGAACTGCAAAGGAGAGAATAATTAGGAGAGCGTGCAATTATGTGCAAGGCAAAAAAGATTAACTCAGGAAATGCTTTTGTTTCTAAATAGTCCCATTTACGATAAAGTTTGCAATGCCACAGAAGAGCCAAGAAAAGGACCCAGGGTCCTAAGGCAATTCTGACTAACAAAGGGGCTGGTTACAGACAAGAAGAGGATGGCAGATAGAGGCACCTTCTATTTCTGAGGCTGGCATAATTGTTAATACTGATGTCAACATAGACAGCGGTGACATCAGACATCGTTTTAACTAAACCTGGGTCTCTTCAAACAGTTCTGACGTGTTAATGAACACAAAATGCACAAAATAAAATGTCAGGCTCTGAATCCAGAAAGAAAAAGGTTTTCAAAAATAATGTCAGAAGTTAGATGACTCTAACCATATCAACAGACTTCAAGGCATTCTGTTATCTGGGCAGCATACCTGATCTAAGGAGTAATTGACATGTGCTATGGAGAGATGGGGATCAGCCAGAAACTGCAAGAAAAAACACCACGGTTAGGGCACCTACAAAATATCTTAAATCAGTCTAATCTATGAAAACCAGAAGAGAATCTGAGAATGGGTTTAGTGTTAATTGTAGGCTTCAGAGAATTGAGAATGTATAGAAGCTTATTCATTCTGATTTTCAGGTGGTAACAAACAAAAGCCGCGAACTCCCACACGTGAAATCACTCAGGAACCTCTGCCAGATCTGTAAGCCACTCTGATCATGGCCTGGGCAATCACAGAGAAAACTGTGCCCTCCAGCCGTGCGGGAAATAGCTCACTCTTAACTACCTGGCCTGGAGGGAAGAAGTTATCAAAGGGTGTTTCAGGTTCCAGCACCTTCCCTAGTTCTCTGTCCCTGAGGTGCTGTTTTCTAATCTCCTCTTTCTCACCTCTTGCTCCAAATCAAGCAGTGCTTGGCGATAAGGCTGCAAAACTGAATCTAGCCCTGTGCAGAAGGCCCTCAGGTAGATTCCATGTAACCCACCTTGGCCCTGCTGTGATGGATGGTGATCCTGAAATCAAACAGAGAGAAGTCAGCTTCTTGGCTCAGACCCTGCAACAGTGGGAAGGATATTATCCTTTATCAGTGGTACTGTTGTAACTTAAACAACTCCATACAGTGCGGTGCTTCAGGGAGAAGAAAACTGACTGAAGATAAAGATTTTGAGCTCTGACCTTTTAAAATATGGTAACATTTTAATTTTCTAAGCAGGCCCAGATGTTACAAATAACCAGGTAGTACTCTATACTGTTAATGGAGAGACTTTTCTACAAGTCAGTTTTGACCACATCACTCCCAGCTTAAACCCTTTGGTAGCTTCCCACTGTCCCAGAATAATATTCAAACTCCTCTGCATCGCACGCAATGACTTCTGGATTCTGGTCCTTACCTATCTCTCCAAAATTATCTTTCACTGCTTCCAACTTCACATCCTCATTTCCAAACCACCCACAGTTCACCAAGCGTGCTTTGCTTCTACCTTGCACTCCTGTATTTTTGGATATGTGTTCTGCTTCTTACTACCCACCTTAGCTTCATGGCAAGCATGGCATGGCAAACAACTGTTCTTTTTGAGGACCTTAAGCATCCTCTCTGCCAAAGCTCTTCCTAATCCTCCCTAGGGAATTAGTTGCTCCTCATCTCTGCTTAGTATTTGAATTGTACTTCTGTTTATACATCCCCTTCCCTATACCAAGAGCTCCATGGACCACACTTTACTCATCTTTGTACCTCAGCTTACTGCTCAGTTCTTTGGCCAGAGGGTGTTCAGTAATGCTTAGTGAATAAGCAAATGACCTCAATACTCATGTCCTTTCCTCCGTCTAGCGTTGCAACTCATCAAGAACGTGAATCTGACAGCCAACATGGGGAGCTGTGAGACTCTCATAAAGAGGTTATTTACAAATATGGCTTGTCTTTCAGGAAACCTGCTATTTTTTTATAGGAGCTTCTTAATTTTATTTGGGGAATTGTGGTTAACAGTTAACTAGAGGCTACGCTGACTAGCCTCTCTGCTTATGTACTGATTGGGTGACCAGGCTCTGGTGGTGGTGATACACTAGCAGAATTCAGCGACAAACGCGGTAGGAAGCTAGGGCTCAGGGGTTACAAGGCATAGTGCAGCCGGAGGATGCTGTAAAGGATACTGGTAGTTCCTGAAGATAAATGCTCACAGCTATAATAAGAGCAGCGTGGACACACCGTAGAACACAGACTGGACTGGCTTACAACCAGCCCAGTTTGTTTTTATCTTGAGTCATACCAGGGAACTGAATGTCATTTATCCTAAATTGAAAGAGAAAATTAATACGTTTCTGACTTTCCCAAAAAAAGAGGTACTACTGATATCTGTAGAATTTGGGAAAGTAGGAATTCAACATATTATATAAAATTCACATACACAAATATAGGAAAAGTTTTTCTTTTAAGGGTTCTAACAAAAAACAATGACTTTTTCATCTATATTAAGATATATACTGGTGCCAACTTTGATAATCAAGCATGCTGTCATTAATATAATTCCACAGCAAACGGCATTGATTAAACTCATATTTAGCTTAAGTATTTTCTCTGCAATAAAATCAGCTGGAGAGGAACAGAATCCCAGTATCAGAATGAAAACATAAGGCAGTATTCTCCAACTCCAATGACCTGAAAACCAGTTTATATAACAGGGGCCAGAGGGCACTAACTGTGCTGTCTGAAAAAGCATCCTTCTTCCTCATTTTTAGAAGTCCTCCTTTTCTCTCCTCACCCAGAATCATCCTCTCAACTATGAAATAGTCTTCACAACTGAATCACAGTCACACAATGTGACAGCCTTTTAGCCTTTTACTTGCCACTGGCAGAATTACAGACTTAAAAATAAAAGAGACCTTAAAATTTCTCTTTAAAAATTTGAGTGCTTACTATGTATCAGGCACTGTGTCTGGCACATGAATTACCTCGTTTAATCCTCACAGCCCTGTGAGATAGGTACTGTATATTATCCCCAGTTACAGATACAAAAGCTGAGCCTCAGAGACACTGAGTGGTATATGCCTAGTGGTATATGGGCCATAAGTGATGGAGCAGGCACAAACCCTTGACCTCTACACTATCCTAACCCCAATTAATTCATATCACTAGAGAACAGTTATTAAATGCTTCCTATGTGCTAAGCACCCTCCTGAGTTTAACTCTTTTATTTACAAATGAGAAAAGTGAAACCCAAAGATTTTAGTTGCTTGTCTGAGGGTGACACAGGTAGTCAGAAGCAGAGTGGCAAAGGACTTTGAAAGAATAATGCTTTATGTTTTCACCCCTGGAACTGGAACTCCGCTCCAGCTCAGACTGATTTGATTCAGGTCTCCCAAGCCAATCATGAGCAAAGGACAACATGTTTGGTGAATAGAGGGCCGGCGAATAAAAGGAAAACCCGCCATGAGATGGAGTGACATGAGAGCTACAACAATGGGCTCAAGCACAGCAGTGACTGCGGACAGCGGAGGACCGGGCAGTGTTTCACTCTGTTGTAAATAAAGTCACTGTGAGTTGGAGCTGACTTGGCAGCATCTAGCAACAACAACAATACTCAAGCCAAGCATATTTTCTCTTATTCCAATTGGCTAAAATTGGTTGCCATGTATATTTCCTCCTCGTTTGAGGTATAGTCACCTGGCCTTCACTTGAATACTTCCAGTGATGAGAAATTGGTAACTTCTCAAGACTTTCTATTTTCTATGAATTACCAATGGGTTCACTGAAAGCTTAGCGTACACATGACACCACAGGACCACTTGGACCCTGAGAGGATCTGAAGAACACAGAGAGGATACATCCTGTCCTGAGAACAGGGACCTACCTGCTGCTGCACATGGCCTGTATACTGTTCAATAAACTCAGTGAAGCGAATGTAGTCTGTGCCCAGCCGGCAGAGTCGGTTCAGGACACTGGTTTCACTGGGATGGAGAAATGGGAAGTCCTGTGACACCTGCAGGAAGAGTAAGAGAGTTAACACTGATTCCTGCTATTTGCTGCTCTCTGTTCTTTGCAGAGCTTCAAATGCTTCATACTGTTCATTTTTTCCTTCTCAAGGTGCCCCTTTTAAAGCTAGTAAGTTCTGGGTAACAAAGGTTATTTCTAAACTACTGCAAAGGTGCTCTTCCCCATCCCCTACCTAATTAGTTCATTTAAATAGGTTATGCATGGTAAAAAATTCAAGCAATATAAAACTGTGTACATGAAAAATAAGTGTCCCAGGGGAGGAGCCAACATGGTGCTATAGACAGAAGCACAAGCAAAGACCTGAAAAACTAAGTAAAACAGAGACAAATGTCAATCCTGGAACCCTAAGCATTAAATGAAGAGATAAAGAACTCAGCCATGCATCAAATGGAATAAGAAACTGACAGAGAACAGAGAGCGAGGAGACATACCAGCAGAGGTCTCCCATCAGCCAACATAGCACGGTGTCATGGTTTGAATTATGTCCCTCTAAAAATGTGTATATCAATTTGGCTGGGCCACGATTCCCAGAATTGTGTGGTTGGCCTCCATTCTGTGATTGTAATTTTACGTTAAAGAGGATTAGGGTGGGATTGTAACACTACCCTTACCCAGGTCGTATTCCTGAGCCAATGTAAAGGGAATTTCCCTAGGGTGTGGCCAGTACCACCTTTTACCTGACAAGAGATAAAAGGAAAGGGAAGCAAGCAGAGAATTGGGGGACCTCATACCATCAAGAAAGCAGTGCCGGGAGCACAGCGTGTCCTTTGGACCTGGGGTCCCTGCACAGAGAAGCTCCTAGTCCAGGGGAACACTGATGAGAAAGCTGATAGAGAGAGAAAGCCTTCCCCTGGAGCTGATGCCCTGAATTTGGGCTTGTAGCCTAATGGACTGTGAAGAAATAAATTTCTCTTTGTTAAAGTCATCCACTTGTGGTATTTCTGTTAGAGCAGCACTAGATGACTAAGACACATGGATTCGCATCATGGATGCCTGTCAGAGATCGGCAGACAGGGAGTACAGGAAAGGAGCTTCACAGAGCTCCCAGCAGTAAACAGAGCACCCGGTAACCAGTGATATATGCTTTCCCATCCCCTATCCTTCTCCTGCCTGCTTGGCCCCTGCCACGTCCTAGCTGGCTGTGGTCGCTCACCCAGCTGAGAGGTGTGGGTTCTGTCCCACCACTTGGATTCACCCTGCGCACATAAGACAGTAGCAGACAGGAAAGCAGCTTCACAGAGCTCCAAGCAGGAGACAGAACAACTGATAACCACTGATATATGCTTTCCCACCCCTCACCCTTCTTCACCCTTCTGGGCCACTGCCACTAACTGCTGGCCTCAGTCTCTTGGCCGGGAGGCACTGGCTCTAGTTCTGTGCCACTTGGATACACCCCACCCACACTGGCTGGCTCTCTCAGTGCCATTTCTTTGTTGTTAGTGTTGTTTTTCTCTGCTTCTTTTGGTTTCTTCCCAGCCTCTCACCTCCTCCTCCTCCTTTCTCTCCAACACCTGGCTCCGTGTGCCATCTTTGCTTCTTCTTGAAAGGCTGTGAAGCACCGCTTGGCTGGGGAACTCCCTCCCCGGTCTGTGCTGCCACACTGCTGGGATCCTTAGGAACTTTTTTTATTTGTTTGCTTTTTCTTTTCACGGCTTGGGAGCCCATTCTAGCCAGGCTGTACCGCTCAGCTTGGGAGCCACTTCCCACTCTGTGTAGCCGCACCGCTGTGATCCCTGGAGGTATTTCCTTTCTTTTCCTTTTTGTTTTTCTTCATTTCCCAGTTTCTCATCTCTCTATACTTACCTCCTTTTCCTGTCTCCTGAATACCTGGCGCTGTGTGCCATCACTGACCCTTCTAGCAAGGCTGTACTAGGCAGCCAGGGAACCACTTCCCTGGTCTGAGCAGCTGCACCAGTGGGACCCTGGGGGCTTTTCTTCTTTCTTTTAATTATTTATTTCTCTTTTTCTTTTATCCTTTTTGTTTTTCTCCATTTCTCAGTTTCTCATCTCTCCACTCCAATGGGAAGCTCCCTTAGCACTCTTGTTTGTTTGTCTTGTCTCCTGTTTCTCTCTCCTCTCTATCTTCTTTCCCATACCCATCTCAGCTCCACATATCACAATCTCCCCCCTCCTTACTGCCTACCTCCACCATGCACTGAACATCGTACCCCCAAGAGGCACAGGCATGGCCTACCAGAACCTGCACTGCACTGACTCCCAGCCCACCCTGTAGGCCCTAGTACATGCCACAAACAACCCACCCCAGCCCCTTCCCTTCAGCTGGATCTGCCCTGCTGCATGATAGCTGAGTGACCAGCCCTGTCCATTGGACAAGGAGGTGAAAAGTATCATGCCCACAGATGAGCAAACAACAAATAAAATTAAAAAAGGATGAAATAAATCTATAATCAGTAAACAAAGAAAATAACTAGTGAATATCCCAAAGACACCAGTCAATATAAAAAAATATATATATAAAAAAGGACAGCATGGTTCCAGTAGGCAGCCAAAATAAAACACCAGATGACTTTCCAGCAGAAGAAAAGGCACTAGAACTACCTGATACGGAATTCAAATCTCTACTATCCGGAGCTATCCAAGAGTTGAAGCAAAAAGCAGACAAAAATGAGGAAAAAATAGACAAATTCATGGAAAATACAGACAAGAAAATGGAAGAATTCAGGAAAATAATACAGGAACAAAACACCAAAAGAAATTCACAATTAGAAACCATACAAAAACAACAATTAGAAATCCAAAAGATAAATAACAAGATTTCAGAAATGGACAGTGTCATTGAAGGGCTGAGGAGCAGGTTTGAAATGATGGAAGACAGGATCAGGGAAAATGAAGACAAACACTTGGATACAACTCTGATTGAGGAAAAATCAGAAAAAAGAACAAAGAAAAATGAAGAAACCCTGAGAATTATGTGGGATAAAATTAAAAACAAAAATTTACAAGTGATCGGAATTCCAGAACAGGAGGAGAACACAGAAAACACAGAGAGGATCACTGAAGAACTGTTGACAGAAAACTTCCCCAATATCATGAAAAATGAAAAGCTGAGCATCCAAGAAGCTCAACAAATCACATATAGGATAGACCCAAAAGAAAATCACAAGGCATACCATAATCACACTTGCCAAAACCAAAGACAAAGAAAGAATCCTGAGAGCAGCTCGAGAAAAACAAAAAGTCACATAAAGAGGGGAAATAATAAGCCTAAGCTCTGATTATTCGGCAGAAACCATGCCGGCAAGAAGACAATGGGATGACATACTTAAAACCTTGAAAGAAAAAAAATGCCAAACAAGAATAGTATATCCTGCAAAACTCTCATTCAAATATGATGGTGAAATTAAGATATTTCCAGATGAACAGAAATTAAGAGAGTATGCAAAAACCAAACCAAACTTACAAGAATTATTAAAGGGAGTTCTTCAGTTTGAGAACAAACAACATCAGACCACAGCCTGAATCTAGGATGCAAGGTCATACCAGCCAGATACCAACATAGGAAATGAACTCTCAAGGACTGTCCAAAACCAAAAGAATTACAACAGGGAACTACAGAGGTTAATCTTCAAATGACAACAACGTCAGAACAATAAAAGGGAATAAACAGTGTAGGTACAGAACTTTCTAATAGAGAGGAAGGCAAGGCGATACCAAGTAATAATAGACTGGTTCAAACCTAGGAATATAAGGGTAAATTTCAAGGTAACCACAAAGAAAGTTAACAAACCTACTCATCAAAGTAAAGAAGAAAAACACAAAGTCTAAGTAAAAACAAAATCAACAAAAACAAAAGAAACGAAAAATAATCCCCGAACAAAAGGAATTCAGCACAGGAGAGTAAGAGGAACAAAGAAAACATCAATACTACCAAAAAAAGAGCACTACAAAATGACAGCTATAACGCACATCTATCAATAATTACATTGAATGTAAATGGATTAAATGCATTCATTAAGAGACAGAAAGTGACAAAATGGATAAAAAAACAAGATCCATCAATATACCATCTACAACGGACACACCATAGAAACAAAGATGTAAATTTATTAAAAATCAAAGAATGGAAGAAAATATATCAAGCAAACTGCTACCAAAAAAGAGCAGGAGTGGCAATACTGATCTCAGATAAAATAGAATTTAAAACAAAATCTACCATAAAAGATGAACAAAGGCATTATATAATGATTAAAGGGACAATCAATAATGAAGACATAACCATAATAAACATCAACATACCCAATGACAGGGCTCCCAAATACATAAAAAACAGCACTGAAAAGAGAAACTGACAGTTCCACAATAATAACAGAAGACTTCAACACAACTACTGGTAAAGGACAGAATATCTAGAAAGAAACTCAACAAAGATAAAGAAGACCTAAAAGGCACAATCAGCCAACTTGACCTCAAATATGTATATAGAACACTCCACCTAACAGCTGCAAAGTACACATTATTTTGCAACGCACACGGCACGTTCTCCAGATTAGACCAAATCTTAGGCCACAGAGAGACCCTCAACAAAATCCAAAATACTGAAATAGCACAAAGTATCTTCTCTGACCACAATGCCATCAAAGTAGAAATTAACAACAGGAAGAGCAAGAAAAAAAATCAATTACGTGGAAACTGAATAACACCCTGCTGAAAAACCATTGGGTAATAGAAGAAATCAGAGACGGAATCAAAAAATTCCTACAATCAAATAAGAATGAAAACACATCATACCAAAACCTTTGGGACACAGCAAAGGCAGTCTTCAGAGGTCAACTTATAGCAATAGATGCACATATCAAAAAAGAAGGAACGAAATCAAAACATTAGCTACACAACTTGAACAAACAGAAAGAGAACAGCAAAAGAAGCCCAAAGCCACCAGAAGAAAAGAAATAATAATGATTAGAGCAGAAATAAATGAAACTGAGAATAGAAAAACAACAGAAAGAATCAACAAAATCAAAAGTTGGTTCTCTAAAAGGATCAACAAAATTGACAAACTACTGGCCAAACAGACAAAAGAAAAACAGGAGAGGACGCAAATAACCTAAATAAGAAATGAAAAGGAGGACATTACAACTGACTCAACTGAAATAAAAAGGATCATGACAGAGTATTACGAAAACCTATACTCCAACAAATTTGAAAATCTAGAGGAAATGGACAAATTTCTAGAAACACACTACCTACCCAAACTAACACAAAATGATGCTGAAAATCTGAACAGACCCATAACAAGAGAAGAGATTGAAAAGGTAATTTAAAAAAAAAAACTCCCAACAACAACAACAAAAAAACCCGGCCCAGATGTCCTCACCGGAGAATTCTACCGAACATTCAGAGAAGAGCTTATACCAGTACTACTCAAACTATTTCAGAACATAAAAAAGGAAGTGATACTTCCAAATTCATTCTACGAAGCCAGTATAGCCCTGATACCAAAACCAGGCAAAGATGCCACAAAAAGAGAAAATTACAGACCAATATCTCTTAAAAATATAGATGCAAAAATTCTGAACAAAATTCTAGCCAATAGAATTCAGCATCATATCAAAAAAATAATATGCCACAACCAAAGAGGATTCATATCAGGTATGCAAGGATGGTTTAACATTAGAAAATCAATCAACATAATAAACCACATAAATAAAAGGAAAGAAAAGAACCACATGATCATCTTAATAGACACAGAAAAGGCATTTGACAAAGTCCAACACCCATTCCTGATAAACACTTTCAATAAAATAGGCACAGAAGGGAAATTTCTCAACATAATAAAGAGCATCTATGCAAAACTAACAGCCAACATCATTCTTAATGGAGAGAGGCCGAAAACATTCCCCTAGAGAACAGGAACAAAACAAGGATGCCCTTTATCACCACTCCTACTTAACACTGTGCTGGAATTCCTAGTTAGAGCAATAATGCAAGATAAAGAAATAAAGGGCATCCAAGTTGGGAATGAAGAAGTTAAACTGTCCCTATTTGCAGATGATATGATACTATACATAGAAAACCCTAAAGACTCCACGAAAAATCTACCGGAACTAATAGAAAGATTCAGCAGAGTAGCAGGGTACAAGATAAACATACAAAACTCAGCTGGATTCCTATACACCAATAAAGAGAATGATGAAAAGGAAATCAGGAAAACAATACCATTTATAATAGCCCCTAAAAAAATAAAATACTTAGGAATAAATCTAACAAGTGATGTAAAAGATCTATACAAAGGAAACTACAAAACACTACTGCAGGAAACCCAAAAGGATCTACACAAATGGAAAAACATACCATGCTCATGGATAGGGAGACTCAACATTGTGAAAAGGATGATTCCACCCAAAACAATTTACAAATACAATGCAATTCCGATCCAAATACCAACAACATTCTTCAAAGAGATGGAAAAACCAATCATTAACTTTAAATGGAAAAGGAAGAAGCCCCTAATAAGTAAAGCACTATTGAAGAAGAAGAATAAAGTAGGAGGACTCACACTGCCTGGCCTCAGAACCTACTATACAGCTACACTAGTTGAAACAGCCTGGTACTGGTACAACAGATACGTTGACCAACAGAACAGATTTGAGAACCAAGATGTAAATCCATCCACCTATGGTCACCTGATCTTCAACAAGGGCCCAAAGTCCATCAAATGGGGAAAAGACAGTCTTTTTAACAAATGGTGCTGGCAAAACTTGATGTCCATCTGCAAAAAAATGAAACAGGACCCATACCTCACACCATATACAAAAACTAATTCAAAATGGATCAAAGACCTACATATAAAGCCAAAAACTATGAAGTTCATAGAAGAGAAAATAGGATCAATGCTAGAGGCCCTAATACATGGCATTAACAAGATACAAACCAACAACACAAAAACTCTAGAAGATAAACTAGGTAACTGGAATCTTCTAAAAATTAAACACTTCTGCTCATCAAAAGACTTCGCCAAAAGAGGAAAAACAGAACCTACAGACTGGGAAAGAAATTTTGGCTATTAAGAATCCATCAAAGGTCTAATCTCTAAAATCTATAGGAAAATCTAGCAACTCTACAACAAAAAGACAAATAATCCAATTAAAAAATGGGCGAAGGAAATGAACAGACACTTCACCAGAGAAGACATTCAAGCAGCCAACAGACACATGAGGAAATGCTTGAGATCACTAGCCATTAGAGAAATGTAAATCAAAACCACAGTGAGATACCATCTCACCCCAGCATTACTGACACGAATCAAAAAAACTGGAAATAACAAACGTTGGAGAGGCTGCAGGGCAATCGGAACTTATGCACTGCTGGTGGGAATGCAAATGATACAACCATTTTGGAAAACGATATGGTGCTTCTGTAGAAAGCTAGAAACAGAAATACCATATGATCCAGCAATCCCACTCCTAGGAAGATATCCTAGAGAAATAAGAGTCATCACACGAATAGACATATGCACACCTACGTTCACTGCAGCACTGTTCACAATAGGAAAAAGATGGAAACAACCTAGATGCCCAACAACAGATGAATGGATAGTTGGTACATACACACAATGGAGTATTATGTAACGATAAAGAACAATGATGAATCTGTGAAGCATCTCATAACATGGATGCATTTGGAGGGCACTACGCTGAGTGAAATAAGTCAATCACAAAAGGACAAATATTGTCTGAGACCATTACTGTAAAAACTCATGAAAAGGTTTACATACAAAAAGGAACAATCTTTGGTGGTTATGAGGGAGGGGAGGAGTGGGGATGGAAAAATAGTAAATAAGACAATAGGTAAGTGGTAACTTTGGTGAAGGGTAAGACAGTACACAATTCTGGGGAAGCCAGCACAACTTGTACAAGGCAAGGTCATGGAAGCTCCACAGACACATCCAAACTCCCCGAGGGACTGAATTGCTAGGCTGAGGGGACAATGGTCTCGGGGAACACCTAGCTCAACAGGCATAATATAGTTTATAAAAAAAATGTTCTATATTCTACTTTGGTGAGTAGCATCTGGGGTCGTAAAAGCCTATGGCAGGCCATCTAAGATACTCCACTGGTCTCACCCCTTTGGGAGCAAGGGAGAATGAAGAAAACTAAAGATATAAGGGAAAGATTCATCCAAAGGACTAATGGACCACAACTACCAAGGCCTCCACCAGAATGAGTCCAGTACAATGAGACGGTGCCTGGCTACCACCACTGACTGCTCTGACGGAGATCACAACAGGGGGTCCCAGACACAGCTGGAGAAAAATGCAGAATAAAATTCTTACTCACAAAAAAAAAAAAAGACCAGACTTACTGGCCTGACAGAGACTGGAGAATGCCCAAGAGTATGGCCCCTAGACACCCTTTTAGCTCAGTAATGAAGTCACTCCTGAGGTTCACCTTTCAGCCAAAGATTAGACAGGCCCATAAAACAAAACGAGACTAAAGGGGCACACCAGCCCAGGGGCAAGGACTAGAAGGCAGGAAGGAACAGGAGAGCTGGTAATAGGGAACCTAGCATTGAGAAGGAAGAGTGTTGATATGTTGTGGGGTTGTTAACCAATGTCATAAAACAATATGTATACTAACTGTTTACCAGACTTAATGGTCTGAGACTGGAGGAACCCTGGAAAGCATGGCCCCTGGATTCTCTATCAGCCCAGAACTAAAACAACTTCCGAGGCCCACTCTTCAGACAGGGATTGGACTGGACTGTGGGACATAAAGTGATACTCGTGAGGAGTGTGCCTCTTAGCTCAAGTAGATACAAGAGACTAAACAGGCAGCTTCTGTCTGGAGGTGAGATGGGAAGGCAGAGAGGGTTAGGAGCTGGTTGAATGGACATGAGGAATCAGGTGGTAAGGAGGAGTGTGCTGTCACAGTATGGAGACAGCAATTAGTCACATAACAATGTATGTATAAATTTTTGTATAGGAAAAAATAAAAAACTGTGTACTAACTGTTTAATGAGATAAAGTTTGTTGTGTAAACCTTCATCTGAAGTACAATTTTAAAAAAAGACTATATAAAATAAAATATAAATATATATATATTAAAACCAAGGGTGGGGAACAGTCTTTTTTACTTAGCCCTGTGACTTGATAAACACCATAAAATTTAAAAAAAATAATAATAATAATAATAAGTCTCTCTCCCCAGAGGCAGCTATTACTATTTGTCTCTCTACAATCTTTCAGGAATGAAATATAAAGACATGCAACAAAGACTCTGTGAAATTTTAAATTTTGTTTTCATTTCAACAAAATCTAGAATGAATATAAGCATACTATGAATACTCTATGAAAAAGCACCTTATAACTTTACATAAATTTAGCGTCCATACTTTCATTTGTATTTCTAATTTAAATGATGGCCAAATGAGAGCCTAGTAGGCTATATAAAGGTTTCAGAGTGGTCCAAGTAGAAAAAAGTAGCGGAAGAATGTATTCATCCCACCAGCTGTTACTGAACACCTAGTATATCCCAGGCACTGTGCTGATACCCTGGAGATAAAACAGTGAACAGAGCCTAGCATATTACATATTTTATTGTGAGGACTGCATTTTGTGTATGCCACCTTTATATGGCAGGAAATGTGGTCATAATAGGCAAAGGAGAATTTTCCTGTTCCTGAGTCTGCAACAATTTGCATCAACACTGGGCATCCATGACCATTTTTTTTCCCTTTGTTCAAATGTGCAAAGCACTGTTCTGCAGAAAGAATGTAATGTTTGCTCTTTTTGGTCCCCTTCTTTTCTTCCACAAATATCTGAACACCTACTATATGGCCGAAGCTGGGCTAGGTGCTCCGAGTACAAAGATGAAGGAGACTGCTGTGGTCTCCGCCCTCATGGGCAATCTATTCAGGAGAAAAAACTATAAACAGGTAACAACAATAAATAAATAATTATCAGCTTGATGAGTGCTATAATGAAAATAAACAGGTTGCTGTGATAGAGAATAATGGTATAAGAGGAGGCTACCCCTAAAGAGGGGGTAAGAGACGGTTTTTCTGAGAGGTGGCTTTAAAGCTGAGACATTAACGATGAAAAGAAGGAAAATATCTAGTTAAGAATTTTTTTATCATAAAGAAAGGAAGAGGAAAGATGAATTACTTGTGGCTCTCCTCTGACCCCTACAGCCACCTTTCCTGTACTCTGTCATCTCTCTATACTTCAGACAAGCACCCAGCACCCAGCAAATGGTGAACAATTTCCTCGTATACGTCTGGTATTGTGCTAAGTTCCATAGGGGAAAAGTGAAACGCCAATTCAGTCTTCAGACTCACACACAAAAAGAATTCAAATGCCACCACAGAGATTTTCATAACACTTTATTTTTTCAAAAAAATTCACTTAAATTCCCAAACACACATCCATAAACAACAAAAGGTATCCGTTTGATTTACAAGTTTTATAGACTAAGAATGTAATTTTTCTTCTCTGCCACAGCCTACACTGCCAATTCTCATAGGAATGGGCATACCTTTGTAATCAGAAATCTAGATTCAAATCTTGCTTACCACTACCAGGACCAACCAGCATGAAGTTCTCTGAGCTTCAGTTTGCTCACTGTAAAATGGGGCTAACAATACCTGAGTTACCAAGTTATTGCCAGCACTAGATAACGTTACTGGAAGCAGAAGCAGGTGAGAGTAGTTCAGACACTAGAGTCAGACAGACCTGGTTCAAAATTAGACTCTGCTAATTATCTAAAGAAGCCCTGGTGGTACAGTGGTTAAAGCTCTCAGCTGCTAACCAAAAGGTCAGTGGTTTGAATGCAGCGGCCACTATGTAGGAGAAAGATAACGAGAGTCTGCTTCTCTAAAGATTACCCTTTGCTGTTGTTGTCATTAGTTGCTGACCACTTTGTTTCAACTCATAGTAACCCTATGTACAACAGAACGGAACTGCCCGGTCCTGCGCCATCCTCATAGTCGTTGCTATGTTTGAGCACATTGTTGCAGCCACTGTGTCAATCCATCTCATTGAGGACCTCCCTCTTTTTCACTGACCCTCCACTTCCCCAAGCATGTCCTTCTCCAGGGACTGGTCCTTCCTGATTACATGTCCAAAGTACGTGAGACGAAGTCTCACCATCCTCCATTCCAAGGAGCACTCTGGCTGTATTGTCTCCAAGACAGACTTGTTTGTTCTTCTGGCCGTCCATGGTATTATTCAATATTCTTCGCCAACACCATAATTCAAAGACATTAATTCCTCTTCAGTCTTCTTTATTCATTTCCAGGCTTTTGCATGCATATGAGGCGAATGAAAATATCATGGCTTGGGTCAGGTGCATCTTAGTCCTCAAAGTGACATCTTTGCTTTTCAACACTTTAAAGAAGTCTTTTCCAGCAGATTTGCCAATGCAATACATCGTTTGATTTCTTGACTGCTGCTTCCATGGGCACTGACTGTGGATCTAAGTAAAATGAAATCCTTGACAACGTCAATCTTTTCTCCATTTATCATGATGTGGCTTATTGGCCCAGTTGTGAGGATATTTGTTTTCTTTATGCTGATCTGTAATCCACACTGAAGGCTGTAATCTTTGATCTTCATCAATAAGTGCTTCAAGTCCTCTTCACTTTCAGCAAGCAAGGTTGTGTCCTCTGCATAATGCAGGTAATTATTGAGTCCTCCTCTGATCCGGATGCCATGTCCTTCTTCATATAGTCCAGTGCCTCAAATTATTTGCTCAGCATACAGACTTAATACGTATAGTGGAAGTATACAACCCTGACACACACCTTTCCTGACTTTAAACCACGCAGTATGCCTTTGTTCTGTTCAACTGACTGCCTCTTGGTCTATGTACAGGTTCCACAGGAGCACAATTAACTGTTCTGGAATTCCCTTTTTTCACAATGTTATCCATAATTTGTTATGATCCACACAGTCGAATGCCTTTGCATAGTCAACAAAACACAGGTAAACATCTTTCTGGTATTCTCTGCTTTCAGCCAAGATTCATCGGACATCAGCAATGATATCCTCGTTCGACATCCTCTTCTGAATCTGGCTTGAAATTTCTGGTAGTTCCCTGTCGATGTATTGCTGCAACCACTTTTGAAACATCTTCAGCAAAATTTTACTTGCATGTGATATTAATGATAATGTTGGATAATTTCCGCATTCTGTTGCATTGCCTTTCTTTGGAATGGGCATAAATATGGATCTCTTCCAGTCAGTTGGCCAGGTAGCTGTCTTCCAAATTTCTTGGCATAAACAAGTGAGCACCTCCAGCGCTGCATCTGTCTGCTGAAACATCTCAACTGGTATTCCATCAATTCCTGCAGCCTTGTTTTTCGCCAATGCCTTCAGTGCAGCTTGGATTTATTCCTTTAATACCATTGGTTCTGGAGGCAGAGCCAAGATGACGGAGTGTTCAAATGCTTCCGGTGGATCCTCTTACAACAAAGATCCAAAAAAATAAGTGATTTGATTATATATGACAATCTGGGAGCCCTGAACATCAAAGGCAAAGTTGAGGAACCTGACTGAGTGGCAGCGGGAGGGAAAGACAGTTTGGAAGAAGCGAGGAGGTACCAGACCTGACCTGACCTGGTGAGAGCCTAAGCTCTTCAGTCCTGATCACCTCGGGGGTGAGCAATGAAACAGGCAAGTATCGGTGCTCTGGAGGCATATTCCACACAGGGAGAGACCCAGCCACTGAGAATCTACTCAGCCACGCAAAACCAGTGAGAAGCAGCCCTTGATCACCAAAAGATAAGTATTTGCATCTGGCCTATCGTGCGGATCAAAAACACCCCACTCAGGGAAAAACCTCTCTCCCATTTACCTTTCCACTCCCTGCTCTGCACTGGGTCCCAGACTGGCTTGAGCAATTGCCGAGTCCCCGGGCCAGAAGTAGGATCCGTCACACGCGCTGAGCCACTCCCCAGACCTTGGAGAGTGAACAAATTAACAAATGGGAAAAAATAAACTGCCGGCTCCCCTAAGCCAGGAACTCTGGGTAGGCACAGCTCCTTTGCCTAGACACAGGCATAAGGGATCCACGGACTTTGAGTGCCTTTCCCCCTGCATAGACTTGTGTGGGCCCATTTCAACAGCAGAGGCCCTCATTACTACAGTACAACAGGGTATATATCTTAAGTCTAACTTCAACTGTTTCAGCTGTGAAGTGGCAGGTTCGTGACATCTGACTCTGCTCTTCCCATTAAGGAGGGTCTTCATCTACCCACATCAGGGGCCTGAGGACTGGTGGCTCCACACACATCACCTAGCTACCTGCAATAGGGGCTCAAGAATAAGAGGTGCCC
The DNA here is from genome assembly GCA_030035585.1 of Dugong dugon. NCBI lineage: Eukaryota > Metazoa > Chordata > Mammalia > Sirenia > Dugongidae > Dugong > Dugong dugon. The sequence goes on along the minus strand of CM057472.1, from coordinate 11,840,436 downwards.
CCCAGTCCTTACAGCCAACAGCATTCAGTGCTCATAGTCTGGCTGCAAAACCCATCCACCTACACGCTCTAGGGAACAGGACACACCTTCCTCCTGGACAATTTGGGGTAGTGGTCAGCCCCCTGCCTTGCTCAGAGTGTGTCCTCCTGCTGCAGCCAGATGCCTGTGCCTACACCAATCACCCACGCCTGTCTAAGGCTGTAGGTGAGAGCCTAAACCACACACTTGGTGGCTATCTACCTGGGCACCTGAATCCATACAGGAGGAGTGGGTGGACTCCTGAGCTCACATACCTAGTAACAGATCTAACCATCTGGTGACAGGACATTAGAACTTCAAAGGTACCAATAATCAAGCTAGGTCACATGAGTAGCCTATTTGGGCATATCAAAACAAAACAAGAAGCTAGGACACAGTAAGCAAACATAAAGTAAATAAATATAATAACTTATTGATGGCTCGGAGACAACAGTCAATACGAAATCACATAAAGAAGCAGTCCATGATGGCTTCAGCAAGCTCCCAGAAGAGGAAAACTTCCTGGAATTACCAGAGGCAGAATACAAAAGATTAACATACAGACTCTTCAAGAGACTAGAAAGGAAATTAAGCAAAATGCAGAAAACGCAACAGAGGAAATTAAAAAGATTAGAGAAGAGCATAATGACAAATTTAACAGGTTGCAAGAATCCACAGAGACACAGCAATCAGAAATCCAGAAGATTAACAATAAAATTTCAGAATTAGACAACTCAATAGAAAGTCATAGGAGCAGAATTGAGGCAATGGAAGTCAGAATTAGTGAGATTGAAGATAAAGCACTTGACACCAACTTATTTGAGGAAAAATCAGATACAAGGATTTTAAAAAATGAAGAAACGCTAAGAATTATGTGGGACTCTATTCAGAGGAATAACCTATGAGTGATTGGAGTACCAGAACAGGGAGGGATAACAGAAAAGACAGAGAGAACTGTTGAAGATTTGTTGGCAGAAAACTTCCCTGATATTGTGAACGATGACAAGATACCTATCCAAGAAGCTCATCGGACCCCAGATAAGGTAGATCCCAAAAAAGTCACCAAGACATGTTATAATCAAACTTGCCAAAACCAAAGATAAAGAGAGAATTTTAAGACCAGCTAAGGCTAAACAAAAAGTCATCTACAAAGGAGAGTCAATAAGACTAAGCTCGGACTATGTAGCAGAAACCAAGCAGGCAAGAAGGCAATGCAATGACATATATAAAGCCTCGAAGGAAAAACCCTGCTAGCCAAGAATTACATATCCAGCAAAACCATTTCTTAAATATGATGGCGAAATTAGGGCATTTCCAGATAATCAGAAGTTTAGGGAATTTGCAAAAACCAAACCAAAATTACAAGAAATACTAAAGGGAGTCCTCCGGTTAGAAAATCAATAACATCAGATAAGAACTCAAAACGAGAACACAGAACAGAGCAACCAGATATCAACCAAGATCAGGAAGTCACAAAAATAAACCAAAGCTAAAACACTGAAAATAGGGAAATAGATGTCAATATGTAAAAGACAACAACATTAAAACAAAAAAGAGAGACTTAACAAATGCAGACATAGATTTTTCACATGCAGAGGAAGTCAAGGAGATACAAAGAAATAAAAGACTGCTATAAACTTAGAAAAATAATAGTAAATATTAAGGTAACCACAAAAGAAACTAACAATCCTACAAGTCAAAATTAAAAACTAGAAAAATAAAAAGACTCAGCAAATACAAAATCAACAACAGTGAAAAAGATGAAAAGAAAACATATAAAGAAAAACGACTCAGCACAGAAAATTAAGTGGAACAAAGAAACTGTGAACAACACACAAAAAAAGATATCAAAATGACAGCACTAAACTCGTAGTTATCCATAATTACGCTGAATGTAAATGGACTAAATGCACCAATAAAGAGACAGAGAGCAGCAGATTGGATTAAAAAAACATGACCTGTCTATATGCTGCCTACAGGAGACACACCTTAGACTTAAAAACGCAAACAAACTAAAACTCAAAGGATGGAAAAAAATATATCAAGCTAACAACACTCAAAAAGAGCAGGAGTGGCAATATTAATCTCTGATAAAATAGACTTTAAAGTAAAATCCACCACAAAGAATAAGGAAGGACACTACATAATGATTAAAGGGTCAATACACCAAGAGGACATAACTATAATAAATATTTACGCACCCAACAACAGGGCTCCAAAATACAGAAAACAAACTCTAACAGCACTGAAAAGAGAGATAGACAGCTCCACAACAGTAGGAGGAGACTTCAACATACCATTTTCAGTGAAGGACAGAACATCCAGAAAGAAGTTCAACAAAGATACGGAAGATCTAAATGCTACAATCAACCAACTTGATCTTATAGACATATACTGAACACTCCACCCAAAAGCAGCCAAGTATACTTTCTTTTCCAACGCACAGGGAACATTCTCCAGAACAGACAACATATTAGGCAATAAAGCAAGCCTTAACAAAATCCAAAGCAACGAAATATTACAAAGGATCTTTTCTGACCACAAAGTCATAAAAGTAGAAATCAATAACAAAAAAAGCAAGGAAAAAAATCAAACACATGGAAACTGAACAACACCTTGCTCAAAAACTAGTGGGATAAAGAAGAAATTAAGGATGGAATAAAGAAATTCATAGAATCAAATGAGAACGAAAACACATCCTAACAGAACTTTTGGGACACAGCAAAAGCAGTGCTCAGAGGTTAGTTTATACCAATAAATGCATATATCCAAAAAGACGAAAGGGCCATAAACAAAACATTAACCCTACAACTGGAACAAGTAGAAAGAGAGTAGCAAAAGAAGCCCTCGGCTGCCAGAAGAAAGGAAATAATAAGAATTAGAGCAGAATTAAATGAAACAGAGACTAGAAAAACAATTGAATGAGTTAACAAGACCAAAAGCTGGTTCTTCGAAAAGATAAAAATAATTGATAAACCACTGGCCAAACTGACAAAAGAAAAACAGGAGAGAAAGCAAATAACCCGTAGAAGAAATGAGATGGGTGATATCACAACAGACCCAACTGAAATTAAAAGAATCATAACAGAATAATATGAAAAGCTGTACTCTAACGAAATTGAAAACCTAGAGGAAATGGACAAATTTCCTGAAACTCACTACCTACCTAAACTAACACAAACAGAAGTAGAATAACTAAATAAACCCATAACAAAAGAAGAGATTGAAAAGGTAATTTAAAAACTCCCAACAAAAAAAAAAAAACACCCTGGCCCAGATGGCTTCACTGGAGAATTCTACCAAAATTTCAGAGAAGGGTTAACACCACTACTACTAAAGGTATTTCAGAGCATAGAAAAGGATGGAATAGTCCCAAATCCATTCTATGAAGCCAGCATAACCCTGATATCAAAACCAGGTAAAGACGCCACAAAAAAAGAAAATTACAGACCAATCTCCCTCATGAACATTGAGGCAAACATCCGCAACAAAATTCTAGGCAATAGAATTCAGCAACACATCAAAAAAATAATTCAACATGATCAAGTGAGATTTATACCAGGTATGCAGGGATGGTTCAACATTAGAAAAACAATTGATGTAATCCATAACATAAATATAACAAAAGACAAGAACCATATGATCTTATCAATCGATGCAGAAAAGGTATCTGACAAAGTCCAACACCCATTCATGATAAAAACTCTCAACAAGATAGGAATAGAAGAGAAATTCCTTGATATAATTCAGGGCATTTATACAAAGCTAATGGCCAACATCATCTTAAATGGAGAGACTTTGAAAGTGTTCCCCTTGAGAAAAGGAACCAGACAAGGATGCCCTTTATCACCACTCTTATTCAACATTATGCTAGAGGTCCTAGCTAGACCAATTAGGCTAGAAAAAGAAATAAAGGGCATCCAAATTGGTAAGGAAGAAGCAGAAGTATCTCTATCTGCAGATGATATGATCTTATACACAGAAAACCCCAAAGAATCCACAAGAAAACTACTGGAACTAATAGATTTCAGCAAAGTTTCAGGTTACAAGATAAACATACAAAAATCAGTTGGATTCCTCTACACCAACAAAGAGAACCTCGAAGAGGAAGTCACCAGATCAATACTGTCTCAGTCATCTAGTGCTGCTCCAACAGAAATACCACAAGTGGATGGCTTTACAAAGAGAAATTTATTCCCTCACAGTCCAGTAGGCTACAAGTCCAAATTCAGGGCATCAGCTCCAGGGGAACGCTTTCTCCATCGGCTCTGGAGGAAAAGTCCATGTCATCAGTCTTCCTTTGGTCTGGGAGCTTCTCTGCACAGGAACCTCAGGTCCAAAGGATGCGCTCTGCTCCCAGTACTGCTTTCTTGGTGGTATGAGGTTCCCGTGTATCTCTGCTCACTTCTCTCTTTTATAGCTCAAAAGAGATTGCATTAAGACACTAATCTTGTCAACCTCATCAGTATAAACTTATCACAGTGATAGAATTTACCACACATGAGGAGATCACATATAATCTCATCATAGTGGTAGAGTTTACAACACATAAGGAACCACATCAGATAACACAATCATACAATACTGGGAATCATGACCTAGCCAAGTTGCTACACACATTTTTTGAGGGACACAATTCAATCCATAACAAATACCATTTACAACAGCCCCCAAGAAGATAAAATACTTAGGAATAAATCTAACCAGAGATGTAAAAGACCTATACAATGAAAACTACATGACACTACTGCAAGAAACCAAAAGAGACCTGCATAAGTGGAAGAACATACCTTGCTCATTAATAGGAAGACTCAACATTGTAAAAACGTCAATTCTACCCAAAGCGATCTACAGATACAATGCAATCCTGATCCAAATTCCAACGGCATTTTTTAATGAGATGGAGAAACAAATCACCAACTTCATATGGAAAGGGAAGAGGTCCCAGATAAATAAAGCATTACTGAAGAAGAACAAAGTGGGACGCCTCACACTACCTGATTTTAGAACCTATTATACCTCCATGGTAGTCAAAACAGCCTGGTACTGGTACAACAACAGATACCTAGACCAATGGAACAGAATTGAGAATCCAGACATAAATTCATCCACCTATGAGCAGCTGATATTTGACAAAGGCCCAAAGTCTGTTAATTGGGGAAAAGAAGTCTCTTTAACAAATGTTGCTGGCATAACTGGGTATCAACCTGCAAAAAACTGAAACAAGACTCATATGTCACACCATGCACAAAAACTAACTCAAAATGGATCAAAGACTTAAATATCAAATTAAAAACGATAAAGATCATGGAAGAAAAAATAGGGACAATGCTAGGAGCCCTAATACACGGCATAAACACAATACGAACTATAAGTAACAATGCACAAGCACCAGAAGAAAGACTAAACAACTGGGAGCTCCTAAAAATCAAATACTTAATGCTCATCAAAAGACTTCACCAAAAGATTAAAACAACAACCTACAGACTGGGAAAAAAATTTTGGCTACGACAAATCCGATCAGCATCTAATTTCTAAAATCTACAAGATACTGAAAAACGTCAACAACACAAAGACAAATAACCCAATTAAAAAATGGGCAAAGGATATGAACAGGCACTTTGCCAAAGAGGATAGTCAGGCGGCTAACAGACACATGAAGAAATGCTCATGATCATTAGCCATTAGACAAATGCAGATCAAAACTACAATGAAATATCATCTTACCCCAACAAGGCTAGCACTAATCCAAAAAACACAAAATAATAAATGCTGGGAGGTTGTGGAGAGCCTGGAACACTTATACACTGTTGGTGGGAATGTAAAATGGTACAACCACTTTGGAAATCGATTTGGCGCTTCCTTAAAAAGCTAGCAATAGAAGTACCATACGATCCAGTAATCCCATTCCTTGAAATACATCCTAGAGAAATAAGAGCCATCACACGATATCCACACAGTGGAATACTATGCAATGATAAAGAAGAACAATGAAGCCGTGAAACATCTTATAACATGAAGGAAACTGGAAGGCATTATGCTGAGTGAATTTAGTCAGTCACAGAAGGACAAATATTGTATGAGACCACTATTATAAGAACTCAAGAAAAGGTTTAAACACAGAAGAAAACATTCTTTGATGGTTACAAGGGTGGGGAGGGAGGGAGAGGGTTATTTACTAACTAGATAGTAGATAAGAATTATCTTAGATTAAGGGAAGGACAGCACACACTACCGGGGAAGTCAGCACAACTGGACTAAACCAAAGCTAAGAAGTTTCCTGAATACAATCAAACACTTTGAGGGACAGAGTAGCAGGCGCGGGGGCCTGGGGACCATGCTTTCAGGGGACATCTAGGTTAACTGGCATAACAAAGCTTATTAAGAAAATGTTCTGCATTCTACTTTGGTGAGTGGTGGCTGGGGTCTTAAAAGCTTGCAAGCAGCCATCTAAGATTCATCAATTGGTCCCAGTTACCTGGAGTAAAGGAGACTGAACGACACCAAAGACACAAGGAAAGTATTAGCCCAAGAGACAGAAAGGGCCACATAAACCAGAGACTTCATCAGCCTGAGACCAGAAGAACTAGATGGTGCCCAGGTACCACCAATGACTGCCCTGACAGGGAACACAACAGACAGTCCCGGATGGAGCAGGAGAAAGGTGGGGTGCAGAACTCAAATTGTAGTAAAAGACCAGACTTAATGGTCTGAATGAGACTGGAGGAACCTTGGAAAGCATGGTCCCCAGATTCTCTAACAGCTCATAACTAAACCAATCTCTGAGGCCAACTCTTCAGACAGGGATTGGACTGGACTGTGGGACGTAAAGTGATACTCATGAGGAGTGTGCCTCTTAGCTCAAGCAGATACAAGAGACTAAATGGGCAGCTTCTGTCTGGAGGTGAGATGGGAAGGCAGAGACGGCTAGGAGCTGGTTGACTGGACATGGGGAATCGGGTGGAAAGGAGGAGTGTGCTGTCACAGTATGGGGAGAGCAATTAGAGTCACATAACAATGTATGTATAAATTTTTGTATGGAAGACTAACTTGAAATGTAAGCTTCATTTAAACTACAACAATAAACAACAACAACAAAAATACCATTTGTTCTTGATCATATGCTACCTCCTAACATAGCTGAACATCGAGCAATTCTTTTGTAATAGTGACTCTATATTTCTTTCATCTTGTTTTGAGGCTTCCTGCATTGTTTAATGTTTTGCCCACAGAATCCTTCAAAATTGCAACTCAAGACTTCAATTTTTTCTCCAGTCATTTCAGCTTGAGATATGCCGAGCGTGTTCTTTCCTTTTCGTTTTCTAACTCCAGATCTTTGCACATTTCATTATAATACTTTAGTGTCTTCTCGAGTCACCCTTTAAATCTGTTCACCCCTTTTACTTCATCATTTCTTCCATTCTCTTTAGCTGCTCTACGTTCAAAAGCGAGTTTCAGTGTCTCTTCTGATGTCCATTTTGGTGTTTTCTTTCTTTCCTTTTTAATAAGCTTTTGATTTCTTCATCCCATAACTTGTCTGGTGTTCAGTCATTTAGTATTCAGTGTGTCAAATCTATTCTTGAGATGGTTTCTAAATTCAGGTGGGATATACTCAGGGTCATTCTTTGGCTCTCGTAGACCTGTTTTAATTTTCTTTAGCTTCAACTTGAACTTGCACAGGAGCAACGGATGGTCTATTCTGACTTGTTCTGACTGATGATATTGAGCTTTTCCATCGTTTCTTTCCACAGATGTAGTAGATTTGATTCCTGTTTTCCATCCAGTGAAGTTCATGTGTATAATCACCGTTTATGTTGTTGAAAAAAGGTATTGCCAATGAATAAGTTGTCAGTCTTGCAAAATTCTATCATGTGATCTCTGGTGTCTCACCAAGGCCATATTTTCCAACTACTGATCCTTCTTCATTGTTTCCAACTTTTGCATTCCAATCACCGGTAATTATCAATGCATCCTGATTGCATGTTTGATCAATTTCAGACTGCAGAAGTTGATAAAAATCTTTAATTTCTCCATCTTTGGCATTAGTGGTTGGTGCGTAAATTTGAATAACAGCCGTATTAACTGGTCTTCCTTGTAGGTGTATGGGTATTATCCTGACAACACTGTAATTCAGGATAAATCCTGAAATGCTCTTTTTGACAATGACTGCAATGCCATGTCTCTTCAATTTGTCATTCCCAGCATAGTAGATCATAACATTGCCTGATTCAAAATGGCCAGTACCAGTCCACCACAGCTCACTATTGCCTAGGATATCGATGTTCATGCATTCCATTTCATTTTTGATGACTTCCAATTTTCCTAGTTTCATACTTCGTACATTCCATGTTCCAATTATTAATGGATGTTTGCAGCTGTTTCTTCTGATTTTGAGTCGTGTCACCTCAGCAAATGAAGATCCTGCAAGCTTCACTCCATCCACGTCATTAAGGTCGACTCTACTTTGAGAAAGCAGCTCTTCCCCAGTCGTACTCTGAGTGCCTTTCAACCTGAGGGGTTTATCTTCTGGCATTATATTAGACAATGTTCTACTGCTATTCATCAAGGTTTTCACTGGCCAATTTTTTCAGCAGTAGACAGCCAGGTCTTTCTTGGTAGTTTGTCCACTGAAACCTGTCCATCATGGGTAATCCTGCTGGTATCTGAAATACCAGTGGCACAGCTTCCAGTATCACAGGAATACGAAAGCCACCACAGTATGACAAACTGACAGACGCATGGAAAAGATTACCATACAGCATTGGAAACCCTGTGGGGCAGCTCTATGGCGTTGGAATTGACCCGATGGCAATGGATTTGGTTTTAATTATTAGCTAAGGAGCCCTGGTGGTGCAATGGTTAGGAGCTTGCTGCAAATCCAAAAGTCAGAGGTTCGAACCTACCTGGCGATGTGCTCCTGTAAAGATTACAGCCTAGGAAACCCTATAGTGCAGTTCTACTCTGTCATATAGGGTCAGTATGAGTCGGAATCGACTTGATAGCAGATGACAACAATTATTAACTAGGAGTCCCTGGGTGGCACAAATAGTTAAGCGTTCAACTACCAGCCAAAAGGTTGGTGGTTCCAACCCACCTAGAGGTACCCTCGGAAGACAGGCCTGGCTACCTGCTTCCAAAAGGTCACAGCCTTGAAAACCCTATGGAGCATCTCTACTCTGCACACATGGGATCATCCTGAGTAGGGATCAACTCAGCAACGAACAACAACAATTAGTATCTATTGGACTCCAGGAGTCTAGATTAAGCTGTAAAATGGACATAAGGTGATTGTAAGGGTTAAATGAGATAATCCTCCAAACAATGTCTAGTCCTCCTAAGGCCTTGGTTACTTGCAGGCCCCCTTCCAAGTTCTCCACCTACTGCAGAAGGAATAATGAGAGAAACACCCTCTCATTCATTTCTTCATTCAACTAAATTTGCTCAGCATTTACTGTGTCAAGTGCTGGGTATTTGGACCAGTATTCAAAACTCAGTTTGAAACAGTACAAACGTGAAAAGGAGAGAAAGTGGCTCCTACGCTTTTATACCGAGTTCCCCAGCTCCTTGGCCTGGACCACTCGACCTTAGGCCCCGCCCCGGGACACCCGCCACCGCACCCCCCCACGGCGGGGCTATTCAGGGGCTGCTCTCAGTTTCCCTGCCTAGGCCCAGTCCTCTCCGGGTGTTCCCGCTAGCTCTCACCTTACCTCGCCCTTAGGCCCCTTGGGCACCAAGCTCCAGTTACCTAGTCATGGACACGCCCCCTGAAACACCTCCGTCCTTGCAGGCCCAGCCCCTTCGACTCTCTCAGACTCCACCCGCTGGCTCTGGCTCTAGTCCCGCAGTTGCTCAGTGGTTCCCGCACTGGGCAGTACAATACCTGGAGGCCACTCCGCTTGTTCCAGGTGAAGATGGACCCCGGGTACCCGCTCAGAGCTAACAGCAGCTCGTGGATCATTCCCACGGCGGACCTTGAGTCCCTAGATACGTCACCCTCTCCTCCAGCGCCTCTCCAGGCGATCACGGAGGCGAGTTTTCCCTTCTCGACGCGTGCACAAGCCCCAGGGATGAGCAGTTCGTCCTGAATCAACCCCGCCGAAACAACTGCAGCGAGAGGAGCAAACGGGAAGCTGGGACGTCGGCGCGCCAAATCCCGGAAGTGCGCCGGCCTCGGTTTGTCCCACCCTCTCTCTACTCTTGGGGTGGCAGGGAGACGGAGGCTTGGTAGCTGTCCCTGCGCATGCGCCCTTTGTGCCCTGCGGCGCCCGCTCGGACTTCCGGTTTGAGAACTGGACTGGGAGGCTGGCGGCGAGCTGGGTCCGGGACCGGAGCTGGAGTGGGTGAGGCTGGCCTGGGGGCAGGAATGAGTGGGTTGAGGGCCAGTGCAAGAAGGAGACGCCCCCAGGGGTGTGTCGGAGAGTGTTCTCAGGGCGCCTTAGCCCGGCCGGAGGCCTCTGTTAGGCACTCCACGGCGGCTCCGACAGTGACCCGGCCGGAGGGAGCGAAGACAAAGAGGCCGGATCCCCTTACGCGCGGCTGCTGGAGCTGAGTTCCGCGCCAGCAAACCCCGCAGCCCTCGAAGCCTCTGGCCAGCACCCGGGCTCGTCCTCAGGAAACCCATCACTACTGTCCCCTGGACTCCCTCTCTACCAACTCAATGTGACTCTCCCCAAGCCCACCCGGCCCTCGCTTCAGAAGTCGGAGCCACCTTCTCCCGATGCGCTTGGTTACCCTTCCGTAGCTCTCAAGTCCTTGCTGAACGGTTACTCTGCTTGAGAGAAAAACAAAGCCTCGACATTTAGTAAATTGAGTTTTGTGTGGGGTGCGAATTGGTAGTTGTGGAGTCGGCGGGGGCGGAGCGGACGGAAGGGGCCTCGGGAAGGACTGACGAGGTACGGGGGAGATCAGCTGCGACCCGCTGGACAGAGGCTTTGCCGCCTTCAGCAGGATGGTGACTTGTCTTTAGATCCTCTAGAACTTGGGGGCTTCCATATGGTTCGAACTCACTGTGTAGTACTGGTCAGGGGAGCTAAATGGGGTCGGATTTGGGGGAGGTGGGAGAGGAGCAGACACAGTACTTTCTATTTTCTGGTGCTTCCCCGGGCTGCCCTGGAAGTTGTCCAGAAATGCAACTTTTGAAAGGTCTCTCTCCTTCAGCTTACAGTCTTCGCTTGCTGCCCTGAAGATGGTGCTACCTCAGATGGCCACTTGGAGCATATGGAAAGTCAGGCCAGCCCTGGCAAGATTTTAGACATATGAATACATTCCTTCTGATAGTGCCATCTCTCTCTACCCTAGGAAGAAACTCCTCTTACAGAGAGACTCTGCAGGTGATTCTCCAAGGACATGGGAAGATAGGTGTAAGCCCTGGAGCCCAGTCCCTTAAGTGGAGGGAAGCTGCTTTCTGCTGTGAATGATGGCCAAACCCACTCTGAGAGGGGATGGCACTAACTCTGAGACCTTCCGACAGCGCTTCAGAAGATTCCATTACCAGGAGGTGGCTGGGCCCCGGGAGGCATTCAGCCAACTCTGGGAACTTTGCTGTCGGTGGCTAAGGCCGGAAGTGCGCACCAAGGAGCAGATCGTAGAGTTGTTGGTGCTAGAGCAGTTCCTGACGGTCTTGCCTGGGGAGATCCAGAACTGGGTACAGGAACAATGTCCAGAAAGTGGAGAAGAGGCGGTGGCTCTGGTGGAAGATTTAGAAAGAGAGCCTGGAAGACCTGGACATTCGGTGAGAAAGGAGGGGGAATTCAGAAATGTGTGACTGGAAAGGGGCAAGGGTAAAGGGCCAGATTAAGGTATAGACAGGTTTAAAGAGGGGCACAGTCTCCTTCAATGATGCTTGTGCTTGTGATCCTGGAACAGGTAACTTTTTCAGATAGAGCTTGCCTGGAGATGCTACCTGGGTATATCTTTGCCTTTGCTGCCGTAATGAGTTATTCCTAGTCCCTTAATCAGGAAGAAAGGGGATTCTTTTTTTTAACTTGTAGTTGGGTTTACTATTTTGATCTTTTCCTTCTGTAGTTCCAGCTGCTCTAAGTTAATAGTAATGGAATTACCTGTTTGTTATAACCCCCAACCCCTTCAACTCCAGCCATGTCCCAGAAGGATGATCTCTTTTGGGGTATTAATTAATCTCCTCTGGGAATGCCCTGCATTATGACCTTGCAGTGACAATTCGTGGGGGTTGTTTCTAGGTCACAGTCTCTGTGAAGGGGCAGGAAGTGCGCTCGGAGAAGATGACACCCCTGAAATCATCACGGGAGTTATTAAGTGTTCGGCAGGAGTCAGTGGAACCCCAGCCCAGGGGTGTACCCAAGAAAGAGAGGGCAAGAAGCCCAGACCTGGGACCACAGGAGCAGATGAACCCAAAGGAGAAGCTCAGACCTTTTCAAAGGAGCGGTGAGGAGTAGATTCATGTGGGTAGATAGGTGTCATTCTAAGCTGGGAGAAGTAGGGTTGGAAATAGTGAGTGGGAAAGGGATTTCAGGAGTAAGAGAATTGTAGAATATGCAGTTGTTGGGGACCAACTGAAGGCATGTAGTTTAGCTCTCTGCCTACAGTAAGTATTTTTTATATTTACACTTTTGATAAGTCCACGAGAGGATGGCTTCCTAGTTTTTATCTGAACTTGGAACTATTTTAACTTAACCAACTATTTTGGTGGTGATAATAGTAGGTCACTATTTTCTAGATAGAAGTTCTTTTCTATACTTGAAGGCACATCTTCCTTTTAGTCATTTCCATCTCCAAATGGAAGTATGTTTATTTGTTAAACTTTTCTCCAGAAGCTCCATTCTCAGACCTAGGTTTTTTTTAACTCTCCTTTAATCTCACTGTTAATTGTGGAGAACTAAATTCTGTGTATCATGCTAGGGAGGCCTGGTAGGGAGAGGCAGAACAGGAGCTTTTCCTTCACAATTTTGCTACATTTTCTTTCAGTATAATCCAATTTATAATTATTAGATAATTTTTGTTCACCTGTTAACTCCCAGGACTCTTACAGCTTTCCGTATTGCCTTTGTGCCTAGTTGCTGCTGCTTGTACTTGATTTCGTAGAACTTGTTTTTCTTCTTTGAACTCTATTGAACTCCATTTTGTATATTTTTTTCTTTGATCATTTGTTTAATTTGTTGAGGTTGTTTTGAATTCTGATCTTATCATCCAAGACATTAGCCTTCTCAACCAGTTTGGTAATGGTCTTTATTAGTCATCCAGATCAAGTCCCTGAAACCCACACACCGACTTGGAGAATTAAATCAGTTGGGTTTTAAACACCTACAGTGCGCTCAACCCCTCACAGGGTTCTTGCGCTTACAGTGTGACTGAGAACACAACCACATACTATAAATACGTGCTGAGCTCTGTGGGAACAATACGAAACACTGACTTGTTGCTCAATTGTGTGAGTGCAGTGGGGCTTTGGCAGAGTGAGAGATGAGGGAGGGCTAGTGTATGGTCTCAGGGACACTGGCAAATATGGCTTCTTGAAGGATGAGTTAAATTTTGATACGAGGAAGAGAGTTAAAGAGAGCACAACGTGGTAAATAAAAAGTTAGCTGTGTTCTGAAGAGAATAATAGGAGTGGAAAGTGCATGGTAGACAGGAAGGTTAAGGTTCAACAGGTAGGGTAGGGCTAATTCTAATCTTGAAAACTGGAGGGAAGTATAGATTGGATGAGGTAAGATTTAGAGAGTGGCTGAAGGTTTTGAACAGAGAAGTGACATGAGGGGAGCTGTAAATACACTGTTCTGGCAGCAGTGTAGCCTGTGAACTGAGAAAGCAAGGGCCCGGGTTAGGTGGAGAATAGCAGTGAATGCTGCAGTTATCCAAGTTTGAGCAGATAAGGAGGCCGGGTTTGTATGGTGGCGGTAGGGAGGACTTACTAAGGGAAACACCTTTAGAACTTGGTAACTGAATGTGGAAATGGATGAGTTGGAGACAGACCCCCCTCCTCACATTGAAATCACTGAGTTTGATTCTCTAGCCCCAAGTGAAGAACTATAGGAGACAGGAGGAAACTGTTTCCAACAGTTCCTGCCTACAAGTGGTGAGGAGGGTTAGGGAGCAACTTGGAATAGAATTATCTGCTCTGAACGCACAACAGAAGCCTTTTCCTCTTGTCACCCTGCTCTGGAAAATTCTCATTTTTTGCAGTTTACAGTATTTTCCCCACTTTCCTCAACCCATTGAACTTTCTGAAAACATTTCCCTAGACACTTTCCTAATAATCCTTTTGGATAAAAAAGGGAGGACTAAACTCAGAGATTTTTATATGATCAGCCCAAACTATGATATCGTTTGTTTGCTTCCCTGCAAGCAGGATTTCCATTTCCTAAATCTGGTGTGGTCTCCAGGCCGGAGCAGGGAGAGCCATGGATCCTAGATCCACTGGTCTCCAAGGAGAGGGAACTCCCAAGAGGCAGTCACACTGGAGAAAGACGAATGCCTGCTGATCTGTTACCACCCAGGAGAGAGAGAAGAAGCTGGGTAGAACAGGATCACTGGGGCTTTGAGGATGAGAAGGTGGCAGGGGTGCACTGGGGCTATGAAGAGACGAAAACTCTCCTTGCAATTCTCAGTCAGACTGAGTTTTACGAGGCTCTCCGAAATTGTCATAGAAATAGCCAAGTGTATGGGGCAGTGGCTGAGCGGCTTCGGGAGTATGGCTTCCTCCGGACCTTGGAACAGTGTCGGACCAAGTTCAAAGGTCTCCAGAAGAGCTATCGGAAAGTCAAGAGTGGCCACCCGCCTGAGACCTGCCTGTTCTTTGAAGAGATGGAAGCCCTGATGAGTGCGCAGGTCATTGCCCTGCCCAGTAACGGCCTGGAAGAGGCAGCCTCTCACTCTGGTCTAGTGGGCAGTGATGCCGAGACTGAGGAACCAGGGCAAGAGGGCTGGCAGCCTCATGGGGAAGCAGAAGAGGCCATGGCTGAGGAGTCTGACAGTGATGACATGGGCCCGGAGGCCACCCCCCAGGACTCCGACAGCTCATCTGCACCAGTCCTGTTCCGAAGCCCAAGTGGTAAGAGGCTTTTCTTCTTGGTTTGGGGATTAGACTTGGAGAGGGATGAGACTGGATATGGAGTCAGGAGGCACAATGTCACCTGCCAGCTTTGCCACTTAAATAGGGAACAAAGAGGGCACTTCTAAATTCTACGTGTATTTCATTCTCGTTTGTGGTAAAAAGATAGGTAGGGAATAACTTCAGATTTTTGAAAGAAATACACTCAGAAAATTCAACAGTCTTGAAAAGAAATATTATTCCTTTCATTTCTTTATTAAAATTTTTTTTCTGATTATAAAATGATTGCAGGCTCATTGAGGAGAACTTGTCACTACATTATTTTTAAGGAGATCTAGCATTTATTGAATACCTTATATAAACTTGGTGCTTTACACATTACCATATTTTTTCACAAATAGTACGCCCACATAAATAACATGCACACGTACATAATGTATGGAAATGATGAAATTATGTAAAAAAAGTACTGGCATAGCACACCCATGCATATACTGCACATGTCTTGTGACATTTCCCAAAGTGAATTTGGGCCTCATTCACCTTCATTTAATAGTTCAAAAATGTTACTTTTGATCGTTTGTATAATAAAGGTATACCATATTTTTATGCAAATAACGTGCCTTCTATGTTTGATTACCAACCACACCCTCTCCCCGTGAGGTATTTTCATAAGCAGCGCTTATACCGATTTTTTTTACATTGCTGTTAAAAAAAATTAGCATAGGGAGCTTACAAAAATACCTCGTGGGGGAGGGTGCGATTGACAAACAAACATAGAAGGTGCGCATTATTTGTGTAAAAATATGGTAAACCATGGCCAAGAAGTCATGGATTGAGTTTGGTAGTGCCCTGGTAATTGGAAAATAAACAATTGGAACTGTGTGTTTCTGTTTATTTAAGTTGATAAGTATATCCCTGTCACTTTTGAGTTATCAGTCAGAAACTTGAACCTACCGAAGCCTGTCCATAAATCATGTGTTATCAGTTGGAAGTGTAAACAAAGCAAAGCCTGCACTGGCATAAATGGTACCAGTAGTTATCAATAGGAATCTCAATTGGATCTGCGTGACATAGTTATCACAGTTATTTTCGAACTCTGGCTTTTAATTGGAGGAGTAAACAAAGCAAAACTGATAACACAATTGCTCTTGCCTCAACAGTTGAATTCAAAAACCTTATCAGATCATCTTAAGTGAAACCATTAAGCTATGTTAGGTCTGCTTATTTCATAGTCTAATTATGTCTTATTAGTGCCAATGTCTTTGATCAGTGATCATAAATCACCTTAGTCATGCTTGCAAGCATATAAAGAGACCCCTGTGGCATAGTGGTTAAGAGCTACAGCTGCTCGAATCCACCAGGCGCTCCTTGGAAACTATAGGGCAGTTCTACTCCGTCCTATAGGGTCGTTATGAGTCGGAATCGACTTGATGGCAGTGGGTTTGGTTTTTTTTTGGTTTTGCTTCTTGTACATCTCACATTTGAATTGTGTTCTCTTTACTAGAACCAACCAGTTATTGATAGGATCGTGCACATTTTTTCAGTTCATAAACCTAAATCTTAGAACCCTTTAGGATCATGGCAGGAATTAGACACAAGTCCTACACCGCTGACTTCAAACTGAAAGTCATGAGGGCGAAGAAACAAGAACACAGCGGCAGCGAGAGAGTTTGAGGTTGGAAAGTCGTCCATTTGCCAATGGATAAAGAAGAAAAAGGAGCTGGAGAAAATCCATGAAAATGTACACGTCGTGGGCCCAAAGCAAAATGGCCTGAGTTGTAGAGCGACTTGAAAGAGTGGATTATTTCTCAAAGGAAACAAAATCAAGCTGTCCCTACTGTTGCAAGTCAGGTGAAAGTGAAGCTTCTGGCAAATGAAAGAGGAATCACAGATTTCAATGCGGGTTTCACTTGGATTTCTAAATTCATGAAAAGGAATGGCCTTTCTGGGAGAATGAGAACCACTGATGATGATAACGAATGAATAATCTAAAATGGCCTACTTTAAGTTTAAAACACAGTTTCTTCTGATGACTCCTTTGTTGACTTCAAAGACATTGATTATCAAGAATTATGTTTCATTTTAAGACTTATAAAAGCAATAAAATATAAACATCTTGTTCTTGTAGATTTAGTCCTAGGATAATTTCTTATCTAATTTCTACCTTTTCGTGAATTCATACTCTTCGGTTTCAACCCATTTCCATCATGAGCTCATTCAGTTCACAATTGGTAGCACTTGGTTTAGGAAAATACCTTAAATGAAGTTTCCATGAGATTAGTCTTATCCCGGTAACATTAAATCCATTGGACAGAAAGAAAATTGAGGTCAGCAACATGTAAAAAAATATTGGTACAGTGTGCTTATGAAAATAAGGCACTGAGGGGTGTACAGTTTGCAAAAATGCATAACGCTCATGTTATTTGCATAAAAATACGGTATATCTCTTACCCCTCAAAATCTCTCAGTCAGTCTATTATGTGTTCCTTTTTGCTTAGAACAGCACAGTGAAAGATTGCCCAAAGTGTGTTCTAAGCAGCACTAGACCTTCAGGATCTTTCATAGAAAAGGTTTCCATGGCTAAGTTTGGGAAATATTTTATAATAGTCTCAGCTATTCGCAATACACATTGCATTTTAACAGCACTGAGAAGTCCTGTAGTAAGAAAGCTTGCTTGGCACTGTGTTTGGAAATATTATTGGCCTATGGAATCCTTTTTTAAGTATCACTTATTACTGTTGATGTAATTTATACAACCGTGGTGTTATGGAAAGAACACCAAAGTATGAGGAGGCTTTTTTTTTTTTAAAAAAAAAAAACAAAAAACCCAGCTCTATTGAGAGAGAATTCACATGCCACAGACTTCACCCTCAATCTTGTCAGTCCCTGTTTCCTCATAAAGCAAAACTAAGCCAACTGCTGTCAAGTCGATTCTGACTCATAGTGACCCTATATGGCAGAATGGAAGTAGAACTGCTCCATAGGGTTGCCAAGGCTGTAAATCTTTACAGAAACAGACTACCACATCTTTTCTCTTGTGGAATGGCTGGTGGGTTCGAGTCACCAACCTTTTGGTTAGCAGCCAAGTGCTTAACAACGGCGCCACCGGGGCTCCTTCAGTAACGTGCTGGCTGCTATTGTTACCCTTGTCCTTTTCTGTTCATCTTTTTCCACTGCTTTTTGTCTTTCGATTTTTTCCCATTCTCTTTCATTCTCAGTAAGTGGAGGATGATGGGAGAAGTCTAACCTCCAACTGGCTTTCGTTTGGGAGGAAGACTCTTGAAGCCCCCTTTTCTTTGACCTTGGGTACCTTCAGGAAGCAGAGACTAACCATCCTGAAAGCACTGCCCAAGGGTGGGGACCTGCAGCCCTAGCATGTGTTCAGTCCAGGAGATGCCGTCTCCTCTGCTTCCTCTCCTGGCATCTAGTCCTGCACCCCTGCAGTTAAGGTGCATGGCTATAAGCTCCTTTTCTTTTACCCTTCAGGTCCTTTGCCATTACTGGGCTTGATTATTTGAGATTGTGGCAAGTTGAAAAGGGCCATAATAGGGATCAAGCAGCAATGTGATTCTGGAAGAGGCAGTTCCTTGGGGTTTGGGGTCATTCTTTGGCAAACAATCCCAAGGAAGTAGGGCTGGTAGAAAAAGGAGAATGGTCGATAAGTTAGGGGTGACTCTGTGGCTGACAGTGATGGATTGTGGTTCTTCTTCCCCTGATCAGTTATTTTCTAGTTAGGATCAGAACTCCAGAAAAACTACTGGAAGGATGGAAAAATGCATGCTGTACACTTGCCTCAGTACTTAGTGATGGTTTCAGTGGTCAGGCAGAAAGGCCTCTCAGCATAGGAATTAAGGTCTTTGTAAAATTGCTATGGGATGTAGGGAAGCAGAGCATTCTGTAATGAGTTTGCATAGGTTTTGGAAACACGAAGTATTTACCTTTCTTTCTAGAACGTGAGGTTAGTGACTTTTCATGTTGCAGATGGTAGGTAGGTCTGAGGAATTGAGGCTTTGAAGCTCTGGGTTAAGTGGTACTGAAATTTCTGTTCTGGTGGCAGGTGTACACTGGGGCTATGAAGAGACCAAGACGTACCTTGCAATTCTTAGTGAGACTCAGTTTTACGAAGCGCTCCGGAACTGTCACCGCAACAGTCAGCTGTATGGAGCCGTGGCTGAGCGGTTGTGGGAATATGGCTTCCTCAGGACACCGGAGCAGTGTCGGACCAAGTTTAAAAGTCTACAGACCAGCTATCGCAAAGTCAAGAATGGCCAGGCACCAGAGACCTGTCCCTTCTTTGAAGAGATGGATGCTTTGGTGAGTGCACGGGTTGCTGTCCTGCCCAGCAGTGGCCTGGAAGAGGAGACACGTTCTTGCCCAATCCAGGAGACCAGTGAGGCTGAGGCTGAGAAGCAAGCCGAAGAGGCAGAAGAGGCCATAGAAGAAGATTCTGAGGGCGATGAAGAGGATATGGAGGTACCCCCAGGGGCTGTCCTGACCCGTGCTCCGGTCTTATTCCAGAGCCCCAGTGGTAAGATTCTTTTACTTCTTAAGGTCTAAATGGCAAAAGGGAGCCAGTGGGATTTAGAAAAATAATGATCATGTTGAGGACTAGGAGAACTGGCCTCTCATGCTGTCATGGATTCTTCTTGTGACTTTATCTCTTCCCTGTTTCCTTTTCATTAAAGCAGTTCACTGAGGGGATATAAACCATTCATGTGACTTGCCTCTTACATCATCAATCTGAGGTGATTACAAACCATGTAAAGTTGCTGTAAAGTTGCTGTCATCCTGTGTGTAAGCTATCAAATTTCTAGCCAGTTTACTTAGCGAAATCAGTGGCTGTCAGTTCCAACTCAGAACAAGCCTATAGGACATTGTAGAACTGCCCCCATGGGCTTCCAAGGCTGTAATCTTTATGGGAGCAGACTGCCACATCTTTCTCCCATGGAGCAGCTGGTAGGTTTGAACCGCTGACCTTTTGGTTAGTGGCCGAGAACTTCACCACCACACCACCAGGGCTTTTTATTTACTTAGCAGGGAATCTGAAAGCTAACATTTCCCAAGTGGCATGTCATGTACCCATCGTAGGAGGAACTTAATTTTTAACATTAATTCTCACCTGTTTTTGCTTCTAGTTTCAGTTTGTATGCCAGCTGTGTGTCTGCTTTATTTGCATACTTAAAAACCTGATAATCCTTTTCTTCAGAGCCACTTGAGCAAAAGCCTAAGACTTCTGAGGGAATTGACCCTTTGAATCTTAGTTATTATATAAGAAAAAAACAATACTTCACTATGGGTTCCCTCATTGTGAGGAGAAGAGATCTGATTTTGGAGTCATACATGTATATGTGAATCTGGGCTCTGTTGTTTATCAACAGAGCCAGTTACTTAACCCTTGTAAGTTTGCTTCCCTATTAAGATCTACCTTATGGGGTTGATGTAAATGAGATACTGTGTAAAGCACCTTGCACAGTGCCTGGGTGTATAGTTGTAGTTGTTAGGTGCCGTCAAGTTGGTTCTGACTCAGCAAGCCTATGCACAACAGTACGAAATGCTGCCCAGTCCTGTGCCATCCTCACGATGTTTGAGGTTGCAGCCACTGTGTCAATCCATCTTGTTGAGGGTCTTCCTCTTTTTTGCTGTCTGCATTACTAATGAGTGTTTGCAGAGGTTTGTTCTCATTTTGAGTCATGCCACATCAGTAAATGAAGGTCCTGAAAACTTTACTCCATCCATATCATTAAGGTCAACTTTACCTTGAGGAGACAGCTCTGCCTCAGTTGTATTCTGAGTGCCTTCCAACCTGAGGGGCTCATCTCCCAACTCTGTATCAGACAGTGTTCTGCTGCTATCCATAATGTTTTCACTGGCCAGTTTTTTTGGAAGCAGATCACCAGATCCTTCTTCCTAGTCTATCTTAGTCTGGAAGCTCTGCTGAAACCTGTCTACCATGGGTGACCCTGCTGATATTTGAAATACCAGTGGTATAGCTTCCAGCATCACAGCAACACGCAAGCCACTACAGTACGACAAACTGATAGACAAGTGGTGGGGGCACATAGTAGGTATTCAATAAATAATAGTTTTCCATAAATCCTTTATATCAACATTTTTGAAAGACATTCCATGGAGCATCAATTCCATGAGGTATTAATATATTCCACTAAAAAATCACTTGTAGGTTTGGGAAATGCTGAATACCCTTCTTGGAGACTCATGATATATATTTATTCACATATTTAAGTTTCTGGTATTTCATTTAATCTAGTGAACCTTATTTCACGAAACATAAGACTAGGTTTCTGGGTGGAAATACTGCTTTAGGGGGCATATGCATATATACCTCATTCTTTTGCTTAGATTTAGTTCAGGGAATTTGGGATCCAGAGTTTGTTATCTGAAACATCTGAATAACTGCAAATTCTCATAGGCTAGGCCCAGAAGAGACTGGCAGTTAGTTCTTAGGAGAATATTCTTCCTCCTTTTCTTAAAAAGTTGCTTAACAATTAGAAGAGCGTAGTCAATGTCACTTAAATGTGTACGTAAAAAGTTTTGAAATGGGGTATCTTTGGCTATGTGTATTTTCGCCAAAAAAAAAAAAAAAAAAACTGAGAATTTAGAGGGTTAAAATGTTGTGGGGTTGTTAACCAAAGTCATAAAACAGCATGTGTACTACTGTTACATGAGAAACTGTTTGTTCTGTAAGCCTTCACCTGAAGTACAATAAAATATTATTTAAAAAAAAAAAAAAGTTGCTTAGTAGAACACCTGGGCATTAGAGTAGGTGTTTTTGAACATTTAGTGATTATTTTTCCAAGGACAAAGAAAATTGTTTTAGAGAGACACTTCTGGCAAAGTTTCTCTCTCAGAGGACTTTTGTTCTTTGAAAAACACTATGTATTTTTCTACCCTGTTTTTATTCTGAACATATATTAGAATTTGAGGTGAACAGACCCATGTAGGTCTTTCTAGATACAGAAGTTTCCCAAAAAGTTTTCCTGGGCATTCCCTTCTAATCTTTTTAGTTACTGGCAAAAAACTAGAATAGCATGATAGGCCTGAGATGAGGCAAAAAAACACCATTAGAAAATATCTCTCCTGTATAAACATGGTAATGGTCTTGTCTTAAATTCAGTGGGTTTTCCATGCTCCACTGAGGATTTTCTGAAGACGCTGGGTATCCAGGAAGGGTTAAAGGATATTCATCATCCCCTATGTAGATGAGAAGCAAGTGATAGGTTACTACTTAGAGAAATAAAACATTGGAATTTCAGTAGATGAGAATTATTTGGGGTCAGAGCTCCCTAATTTTTATCTTTCATTATCTAATTGCAATACTTGCTTTCCCCAGGTTTACTTTGCCCTTGTACTTACCACTGAGGAAATGAATAACTTTAAAAATTCTATTCTTATATCAGGTTTCGAGGCTGGATTTAAGAATGAAAAGAATCCAAATCGGGATATTTCTGAGGAAGTACAACTGCATAGGACATTGCTTGCAAGATCTGAAAGGAAAATTTCTCGACATCATAATCAGGGTAAAGGCAGTGAGAGTGAATGTAGATCAGGCCGACAGTGGGAAAAGACCCCAGGGGAGAGAAGAGGAAAACTGATACTCCCAGAGAGGAGCTTAGGGAAAGTCCTAAATCATCAGAAACCTTATTTGGGAGAGAAACCCTATAAGTATCTCAGATATGGCAAAAGCTTTGGTCCAAGCTCCCACCTCATGCATCAGATATCCCACCAGATGGAAAATCCATATAAATGTGCTGATTGTGGGAAAAGCTTCAGTCGTAGTGCACGCCTCATTAGACACCAGAGAATCCACACTGGTGAGAAACCTTATAAATGTCTTGACTGTGGGAAAAGTTTCCGTGACAGTTCAAATTTCATCACCCATAGGAGAATCCACACAGGAGAGAAACCTTATCAGTGTGGTGAGTGTGGAAAACGCTTCAATCAGAGCTCAAGCCTTATAATTCACCAGAGAACCCACACAGGAGAAAAGCCCTATCAATGTGAAGAGTGTGGAAAAAGCTTCAACAACAGTTCTCATTTTAGTGCACATCGGAGGATACACACAGGAGAGAGACCCCACATGTGTCCTGACTGTGGGAAGAGTTTCAGTAAGAGTTCTGACTTACGTGCACATCATAGAACCCACACAGGAGAGAAACCCTATGGATGTCATGACTGTGGCAAGTGCTTCAGTAAAAGCTCTGCCCTTAATAAGCACCGAGAAATCCATACACGAGAGAAGCTTCTGTCACAGTCAGCACCTAAGTAAGCCCCTGAGGATCTAGAAAGGAAAGAGCTTTGATAAATACATTGTTTGGAAAGTCTTCCAATAGTGAGATCTATCTCCTAGCTTAGGAAGTACTCTTTAGGATCTATCCCACTGTTCCTTACGTTCCTCTTGGATCTAAAGCCAAATTTCCGACTCATTCTTCTTAAAGAATGAAAGGGGAATTTCAGTCCCTCTCTGCTTGCATCTCAATTGACAGATAACACCTTTGCCCTCTCAGTGCCTGTCGTTTCCTTAATAGAGAGCATGTAGTAAGACTTCCCATGAGTTCAGTGTGCACTCTTCTTTACTCTTCCTGTTACTCAGCTGCATTTCTGACTGGAGAAACCCATCACAGAATTATCTCAGGGAGAAATCATGAGACTTTTTTCATTAAGTGAGTCTAGCTCTTTAAACAATAATGGAAGTGCTAAAAAAAAAAAAAAGACTGCACGTTTAACTCAGAATGACGTATTTGCCACACATTCTCTTCATTTATCTTAAGGAGAGTTTATAATGTCCATCTTGGTTCTGCCCTATGAATCATCTTGTCAATAACATAAACCTTGTATAAATATTGAGACGTGAACCCTGATTTCTTAGTTTTTTCCAAGTCCTAGAAGGTTTGGAATAGAGTAGCACTACATTTACAGCATCTAGTTTGATTTTCTTTCTGTCCCATTGCATCTGAATTTCATCTGTCCCTTGTGGTCCAGAAGCCCAAAGAGCAAGTTAGCTGGGTGTGGTGATAGAGAAAGCAGTTAAAGCTGCCAGTAGGGAATCTTCCATGCTGCATATACTCCAAACACCTAGTGAAGTGTTATGCAGCGTGTGGGTGCAGAATGCTGACCTGCAATGAGCAGAGCCACTGCTGCATCCCTGTGTACTAGGAAAACACCATTTAGTACCACAGTCCTTACCCCAATGGCAGGGAAGGTGAGTGTCTGGTCTGTGGAGGTGCCAGTCTGTGGCCGAAACACACATTCAGCGGGATACATCTACTGTTAAAAGCAGCTCTTCAAATACAAACAAGTGTAATTACTGCTCTTAATATATTGCCTGTATGTTGATAGTAGTATGATAAGAACTGTATAGCACAAGTTAAACAGACCCTGTCCTTGTCCTTACAGTCTACAACAGATGACACTGACATGGACAAATAAGTGCACGTGTATAGTTACAACAGTTTTAGAGAAATCTAGAATGGTAGTGACACCATGCATAAATGTTAAGGTCCAATGTGTTTGAGTTTGCTATAAAAAAAAATATGGGATGTATTTTCTTCAGGAAGGCTCCATGAATCAGGAAGTGTTCAAAGGGAGGGAAAGTCCCTGGGTAAATTAGGGTGGGATGAATTTTGATTTTGAGTGCTGAGTGGGTGAGGAAGGGGAAAACCGGGGAGCGACGTGTGTCATGTAGATGGAGTAGAGGACAAAGGACAGCCCGTGAGGAAGGTTTGAAAAAGCTTGAGGCAGCACACCACTTCAGTAGTATGATGTGGGCTGTGCAGCAGACAGAATCACCCTAGCTGAAACATGGAGTGCCAGAGGCAGACGACGAGGTGTGGTATGCTTTCATGATGAGGGACTGTGCTGTATTTGTTGATAAGGAAACAGCTGGCTGCCTCTGGGGAGGAAGAATGAGCAGTTTTAGGGGACTAGCTCTGATGGGCAGGTCAGAGAGGGAGATGAACCTGGCCAAGGCCTGTTTCACATTTCATATTAGAATCCGGTGGCTGGAATGAGATCTGGGAGAAGAGTGGGGAGATAGATATTCTATAATTAATACCTGACTGCATTAGATGATAGATCAATTAGGGTTCTGGTGCTGGAGGGATCCTAGTATAAAGAATCTAACGTTTATTAGGACTTAAGGGGAGATGGTATCTCAATTATGTTGCTTTTGCATACAGGAAGGTACAAGAAACACCAGTCTAAAGCAATGCCTCAGAATCTGAGAAGGTTTAGGAAGTGTGCTGTAATTTAAAAAAAAAAAAAATTATTGTTTTTAGTATATCTGTACAGTCTTGTGGAAAAGCACTGGATAGGGTATTAACAGATGTGAATTCTTCCAGATGTCTCGTGAGTAAATCAACCTGCCTCAGTTTCCCTTTCTGTAAAGCAGAATATTGTTTACACCTTAATCTGCCTCTCAGGGATACCATGTTAATAAAAATTATGTCTATAAAGCGTTGGTGTTCCTTCAGGTGTTTTTTATATGTATGCAAATTATTATGATTAAGTTGTTGATGGTAGGAAGAGATAAATCTTTACCTGTTTCTTTTGGCTTCCTATGTGGGGTAACTAGAAGTATGAATCTTTATGTTCTAAGCAAAGGAAGAATGGCACAAGAAAAATTAGAATGAAAATCCTTGATATCTGTATCCATATGCACAATCCATTAGGACCTGTGATAACTGGGCATGGAGATTGAGCCTTATTTAAAAAGACCAAGGACTAGCCCTCCAACCTCCAGATAAAGAGAATGTGCAAAAGGAACAGGGCAAAGACAAAACTCCCTCACCAGGGGAAGACCCAGTTGATCTCAAACCAACTCACAAACCTTTTTCTGCTGCCCAATCTGCTTTTCCTGAGATGGAAGAAGCAAGAAATAATAGTCTTTAAGCATTCTTCCTAAGAGAACCAAGTCTACTATGCTTAAAGTTGTTACGTGCCGTCACATTGACTCAGCTCACAGCGACTCTATAGGACAGAGCAAAAGTGCCCCCATAGCGTTTCCTATGCTGTAATTTTTATGGGAGAAGACTGCCAGGTCTTTTCTCCCGCTGAGCAGCTGATGGGTTTGAACTGCTGACCTGGTTAGCAGCCAAGCACTTAACTACTGCACCACCAGGGCTCCTTATGCTTAAAGTAACATGCTAAACACAGACATAAAAAAATACATAACCACATAAAAAAGTATATATACATATCACTAAAACTGATAAGCTATTGAACTACCTAGATTTTACAGGCAAAACTTCTGATTCTTGAGGATTCCTGGATTACCTGCTGAGAGGAAAAAGATGGAAAATATTCCAGGACATAATTTTATCTTTTTTTTAATTATTGTTGTAATTAAATGAAGTTTACATTTCAAGTTAGTCTCCCATACAAAATTTTTTTTACACACATTGTTATGAGAACCCAACCGCTCACCCCATTCTCCAACAGCACACTCCTCCCCTCCGCCCCTCATTCCCCATGAACATTCAACCAGCTCCTAACTCTCTCTGCCTTCTCATCTCACCTCTGGGCAGAAGCTGCCCTTGGTCTCTTGTACCTACTTGACTAAGAGGCACATTCTCCACGAGTATCACTTTATGTCCCATGGTCCAGTCCAATCCCTGTCTGAAGAGTTGGCCTCAGAAGCTTTTACAGTTCTGGGGTGATAGTCCAGGGGCCAGGCTTTCCGGGGCACCTCGTGTCTCAGGCAGACCATTAAGTCTGGTCTTACTAGAATTTGAGTTCTGCATCCCATCCTTCTACTGCTCCATCAGGGACCCTCTGTTGTGTTCCCTGTCAGGATGTTCATTGGTGGTAGCCAGGCACCATCTACTTCTTCTGGTCTCACTCAGGCTGATGAAGTCTCTGGTTTATGTGGCCCATTCTGTCTCCTGGGCTAATATTTTCCTTGTGTCTTTGGTGTTCTTCATTCTCTTTTACTCCAAGTGGTTGGGAAACTGATGCACCTTAGATGACTGCTTGCCAGCTTTTAAGACCCTAGACACCACCAAAGTAGGATGCAGAACATTTTCTTAATAAGCTTTGTTATGCCAATTGACGCAGATGTCCAGGACATAATTTTAAATGTTTCATTTTAGTTCTGGGTTCTGACCAACAGCAATAAACCTCCCATATTTTTAAAGGATGAAATGAGCCTCTCAATTTTATTTTCCCTGCCTAATACATAATGGGATGGTCAAAAAATTGGCAGCATGAATAAAAAGATCTAAAAAACTCAAACTGAGTAATATTTGAGCTGACTACAGACAGCTGAAGTCCCTCCTTTTCTACTACACCATGGGGCTCTCCCAGAAACAAAAATTTGGAAATCAGGTTAAAGGTTGGAAATGGAAAACGAAAGTACTTTAGAGCTCAGGACATGCCATCATAATTCCACTACGTTAAAAAAAGAAAGAAAAGGGTAAGGTACACACATTATTTTTATAAATACCTTGCTTCCTAGGGAGAAAGGTGTATCCTTCCCACACTCCCACTTAAGGCCAGCCTTTTTTCTTTTTTTTTTAATTTTTTTTTTTATTGTACTTTAGGTGAAGTTTTACAGGATAGTTTCTCATTTAACAGTCAGTACACATATTGTTTTATGACATTGGTTAACAACCCCAAACATGTCAACACTCTCCTTTCTCGACCTTGGAGGACCTTTTTTTTTTTTTTTTTTTGGTGAAAATATACGTAGCCTAAGATACACCATTTCAAAAGTTTCTACATGTACAGTTCAGTGACAATGATTACATTCTTCCAGTTGTGCTGCTATTCTCACTATCCTTTTCCAAATTATTCCATCACCATTGTCTTCAACTCACTGTCTCCCTAGGCTTCCCATCAAACCTTTTGAGTTGCTGTTGTCAATTTGATTTCACATCTTTTTTTTTTTTTTTTTTTTTACTTTAGATGAAGGTTTACAGAACAATATAGTTTCTCATTAGTTAGTACACATATTGCCCTGTGACAATGGTTAACAACACCACGACATGTCAACACTGTCCTTACTCAACCTTGGGTTCCCTATCACCAGCTTTCCTGTCCCCTCCTGCCTTCTAGTCCTTGTCCCTGGACTGCTGTGCCTCATTAGTCCCGATTTGTTTTATGGGGTTGTCCAATCCCTGACTGAACAGTGAACTTTGGGAGTGAATACACCACTGAGCTATAAGGGTTTCCAGGGGCCATACTCTCGGGGTTTCTCCAGTCTCTCTCATGCCAGTAAATCTGGTCTTTGTGTGTTAGAATTTTGTTCTACATCCTTCTCCAGCTCTGTCCAGGACCCTCTGTTGTGATCCTGGTCAGAGCAGTCAGTGGTGGTAGCTGGGCACCATCTAGTTGTACTGGACTCAGTCTGGTGGAGGCCTTGGTAGCTGTGGTCCATTAGTCCTTTGGACTGATCTTTTCCTTGTATCCTGTTATCTTCCTTCTCCGTTGCTCCCAAAGGGATGAGACCAGTGAAGTATCTTAGATGGCCGCTCACAGGCTTTTAAGACCCCAGACGCTACTCACCAAGGTAGAATGTAGAACATTGTCTTTATAAGCTGTGTTATGCCAACTGAGCTAGATGTTTCCTGAGACCATGCTCCCCACAGCCCTCCGCCCAGCAATTCAGTCCCTCAGGGAGTTTGGATATGCCTATGGAACTTCCATGACCTTTCCTGGTACAAGTTGTGCTGGCTTCCCCAGTATTGTGTACTGTCTTACCCTTCACCAAAGTTACCACTTATCTATGGTCTATTTAGTATCCCCCACCCCACCCCTCCCATTCCTCTTCAACAAAGATGGTTACTTTTTGTGTGTAAACTTTTTCATTAGTTTTTACAGTAGGGGTCTCATACACTATTTGTCCTTTTGTGACGGACTGATTTCACTCAGCATAATGTCCTCCAGTTTCATCCATGTTATGATATGCTTCACAGATTCATCATTGTTCTTTGTCATTGCATGATACTGCATTGTGTGTATGTACCATAGTTTGTTTATCCATTAATCTGCTGATGGGCATTTAGGTGGTTTCCAACTTTTTGCTATCGTGAACAATGCTGCAATGAACATGTGTGTGCACGTCTATTCACGTGACAGCTCGTATTTCTCTAGGATATATTCCTAGGAGTGGGATTGCTGGATTGTATGGTGTTTCTATTTCTAGCTTTCCAAGTAAGCGCCATATCATTTTCCAAAATGGTTGTATCATTATGCATTCACACCAGCAGTGCATAAGAGTTCCGATCTCCCTGCAGCCTCTCTGACATTTGTTATTTCCAGTGTTTTTGATTCGTGCCAGTAATACTGGGGTGAGATGGTATCTCATTGTGGTTTTAATTTGCATTTCTCTAATGGCTAGTGATAGTGAGCATTTCCTCATGTGTCTGTTGGCCACTTGAGTGTCTTCTCTGGTGAAGTGTCTGTTCATTTCCTTTGCCCATTTTTTAATTGGATTGTCTTTTTGTTGTAGAGGTGTTGGATTTTCTTGTAGATTATGGAGATTAGACCTTTGTCTGACTTGTAATGTCCAAAATTTTTTTTCCCAGTCTGTAGGTTCTCTTTTTACTCTTTTGGTGAAGTCTTTTGAAGAGCATAGGTGTTTGATTTGTAGAAGATCCCAGTTATCTGGCTTATCTTCTGGAGTTTGTATGTTGTTGGTTATAGTTTGTACCCTATTAATGCCATGTATTAGGGCCTCTAGTGTTGATCCTATTTTTTCTTCTATGAACTTTATAGTTTTTGGCTTTATATTTAGGTCTTTGATCCATTTTGAAGTAGTTTTTGTATATGGTGTGAGGTATGGGTCCTGTTTCATTTTTTTGCAGATGGATATCCAGTTTTGCCAGAACCATTTGTTAAAGAGACTGTCTTTTCCCCCATTTGATGGACTTTGGGCCCTTGTCGAAGATCAGGTGACTGTAGGTGGATGGATTTACATCTGAGTTCTCAATTATGTTCCATTGGTCAATGTATCTGTTGTTGTACCAGTACCAGGCTGTTTCGACTACCGTAGCTGTATAGTAGGTTCTGAGGTCAGGTAGTGTGAGTCCTCCTACTTTATTCTTCTTCAGTAGTGCTTTACTTATTTGGGGCTTCTTCCCTTTCCATATAGTTAATGATTAGTTTTTCTATCTCTTTGAAGAATGTTGTTGGTATTTGGCTCGGGATTGCATTGTATTTGTAAATTGCTTTGGGTAGAATCATCCTTTTCACAATGTTGAGTCTACCTATCCATGAGCATGGTATGTTTTTCCATTTATGTAGATCCCTTTGGGTTTCATGCAGTAGTGTTTTGTAGTTTTTTTTGTATAGGTCTTTTACATCCCTGGTTAGATTTATTCCTAAGTATTTTATTTTTTTAGGGGCTATTATAAATGGTATTGTTTTCCTGATTTCCTTTTCATCATTCTCTTTATTGGTGTATAGGAATCCAACTGATTTTTGTTGTGTTTATCTTGTATCCTGCTACTCTGCTGAATCTATTAGTTCCAGCAGATTTCTCATGGAGTCTTTAGGGTTTTCTATGCATAGTATCATATCATCCACAAACAAGGACAGTTTAACTTCTTCGTTACCAATTTGGATGCCCTTTCTTTTTCTTGCCTTATTGCTCTAGCTAGAACTTCCAGCACAATGTTAAATAGGAGTGGTGATAAAGGGCATCCTTGTCTTGTTCCTGTTCTCAAGACAAATGTTTTCAGCCTCTCTCCATTAAGAATGATGTTGGCTGTTGGTTTTGCATAGATGCCCTTTATTATGTTCAGAAATTTCCCTTCTACACCTATTTTATTGAGAGTTTTTATTAGGAATGGTTGTTGGACTTTGTTGAATGCCTTCTCTGCATCGAGATGATCATGTGATTCTTTTCTTTCATTTATATGGTGGATTACGTTGATTGATTTTCTAATGTTGAACCATCCTCGCATACGTGATATGAATCCTACTTGGTCATGGTGTATTATTTTTTTGATATGATGCTGAATTCTATTGGCTAGAATTTTTTGAGAATTTTTGCATCCATATTCATGAGAGATATTGGTCTGTAATTTTTTTTTTTTTTTTTTTGTGGCATCTTTGCCTGGTTTTGGTGTCAGGGTTATGCTAGCTTCATAGAATGAGTTCGAAGTGTCGCTTCCTTTTCTATGTTCTGAAATAGTTTGAGTAGTACTGGTACAAGCTCTTCTCTGAATGTTTGGTAGAATTCTCCAGTGAAGCCATCTGGGCCAAGGCTTTTTTTTGTTGGGAATTTTTTTTATTACCTTTTCAATCTCTTCTCTTACTATGGGTCTGTTCAGATTTGCAACATCACTTTGTGATAGTTTGGGTAGGTAGTGTGTTTCTAGAAATTTATCCATTTCCTCTAGGTTTTCAAATTTGTTTGATTATAGTTTTTCATAATACTCTGTTATGATCCTTTTTATTTCTGTTGGGTCTGTTGTAATGTCCCCCATTTCACTTCTTATTTGGGTTATTTGCGTCCTCTCCTGTTTTTCTTCTGGGCCAGCCTCACTTTTATATTGTGAAAGAACTTCATGATAAAACCAGTGAATTAAAATCCCTCATCCCACTAGCTTTTGTATACATATTCAATAAAAATGGACTATAAAACTGTTTACAGCAACATTTTTTTTTTACTGATTATCATCAAGACCACTTTGGTGTCATTACATTTTATTCTACAACATTTTTAGTGGTGGCAAAATACCCACATTTTATGACTAGACCATATATTTTTCTTAACCATCTCTTAATTTTGGATATTTAGACTATGCAATTTTATTACTATACAGTACTATGATGAATATTATTATAACTATGTCTTTGAATATATTCATGATTTTTTTAAGAAAAAAGTAATTTTCTTTCATATATAAATTAAGGGATAAAAAGATTAAAGTTTATTTTATAGGTCAATAATTCAGACAGGCTTTGGAAACTCTCCTAGGTTTCCAACCTGAGTTCTGAAGTTTTCTGGCCCTAAAGGAACCCAGGCTGACCTTATTTCAAGAGTCTAGGGATATGCAATTTCTGTATGGGTGGGTTGGGTAGAGGACACAAGGATCTTCAATAAGAACTTCAAAAACCTAAAGGGCTTCTCTCTATCCTCCCTAAAAGACAGACAGATAGAATACTCATCAGAAAGTCTTAGTAATTGAAAGTAGAAGTGTCATCACCTTATCTTCCTCTGATCCCAGGAAAAAATATGCATTCTAAGAAACAAAGTAATTCAAGCATACCTTGATATCTAATAAACTTTTTCCCTTACCATTTAGAATTGAACTAAGTTCATCCCTCATCTTCAGCTGAAGTGGCTCTGGTATGTGTGAGCTTAGGTAAGCCTGTGCCAGCGGTCCGCTGTGGAGGGCTGGGGTTACAGAGACCCTCAGTTAGCAATGCTGCCACTACTGGAGGCCCTTCTGTGATCAGGAGAAAGTCAGCATTGGGGTAGAAATCCTGGCAGCTTCCACAGAGAAAAACTAAAGTGACAAAGTTCGTTTTAATGGAAACTGCCAAGCTTCTGTCTTTCCCATCCCTTGACCAGCTATTCTCTCCTTTCAGTCCTAAACTGGACGAATGACTTCAGTCCCTTTCAAGTACTGATGGGACAATCATGAGAAGGGCAAAGCCAGACCTCAGCAGCTGGCTCTGTCACAGGAGTCCCCAGAGAGCCTGACCCTGACTGCTGGGATTCACAAACGCACTTGGCAGCAATCTGTTTTTCCTACATTATTTAGACTAAAGCAAACAAACAAAACCCAAGCCCATTGCTGTTGAGTTGATTCTGACTCATAGCAACACTACAGGACAGGACAGAACAGGGTTTCCAAGGAGCAGCTGGTGGATTCAAACTGCGGACCTTTTGGTTAGCAGCCAAGCTCTTAACCACTTTGCCACCAGGGCTCCTATTTAGACTAGTGATTGTAAAATTTGTCCTGTCGAGAAACTACTTTGATTTACCCAAAGTTTTATGATCATTAATGGGAGATAGTGCTAAAAAAAAAAAAAAAAAAAAAAAGTAATTTACAAGTGGAATGGGAGGTCAGTTAGTGGCAAGGCCCTTCAACAGGCAGCCTGGAGGTAAGCTATGAAGAGCTCAATGCCTGCAGTTTCATACATATTTATTTAGCACCCGGAGCCCAGGTACTTGGCTGCTGATGCTTCAAAGGGAGTGGTGGATGATTTACTAAGTTGGATGTGGCAGGAAGATCTTGTTGCAACACATAACTTGAGAGCAGTTCACCTCATTACAGCTTAAAAACGTAACACTCTGGGCTTCAGATGATTCCACTTCTTCCTTAGTTCAGATCTGGCATTGTCTGAAGCAAAGATATAGTTGATAGATTCATAAGACAGATCCCACACCTGAGACTGGGTCAAATTAAATGTTTCCGCTGCAAGCTGGTACTCTTGAGAAAGGTGTGTTGCAAAAACACCCTTATCATCAGTCTGTCAACATAAAAGAAATTTTCAAAATGAACAAGGAAATTATTTTTTAAAACACCACCTTTTTGTTTAGGGCCTACTTTCTTATTTAGCATGCTTCTTCTAAGAGTCTACACCAAGCCAAACCGAATCAAACTGGCTGCCATCAAGTTAATTCCAACTCACAGTGATCCAATAGGACAGAGCAGAACTGCCCCATAGGGTTTCCAAGGAGTGGCTGGTGGATTCGAACTGCTGACCTTTTTGGTTAGCAGCTAAGCTCTTAACCACTGTGCCACCAGGGTTCCAGAGTCTACACAGGGGCCTCTAAGTGCCCCTGTGCATATCTCTACTACACAGACTTGTTTATACGTTTGGGAAAACAAACAAACAAACAAACACCAGAGCAGTGGTTCTCAACACTGGATGCATACTGAAATCACCCAGGGAGCTTTTAAAAAACATCCCCACTCAGGATCAACCGAGATCAAATAAAGCAGAATGACAAGGGTGGGTGCTGGGCACCAGTATTTTTTTTAAGTTCCCCCAGGTACCATCCTGGACCTCTTCCTGTAGCACCAAACCAGTCACCCTAGCCCCCTGCAGCCTCTCCCGCCCCAGACGCCTCCTCCCTCTACTTGAGCGTTCCCCTCTGGCAAAAAGAAGTCAGTTAGGGAGTGAACATGTGACCTACTGCAACTCTGGGACTAAAGAGAAGCAAAACAGTGCACACAGATGCCTCACACAGATCACTGAAGGATGGGCGATGCTGTACCAGAATCCAAAATGATGCTGGTCATAAGACGGGACCATTTGGCTTTTGATATTTGAGGTAAGACAGAGTTCTAGATCAAAGGGGAAAAAAAGCCTCTTGTTAAAAGCAGACAAGAGAATTCATTCCAAGTTCACCAACAGATACGTAAGAAATCTTTCCAAACTACAGTAATTTGCAGTAGTTCATTCTTTTACAAAATTGACTTGTTTTTAACCTGTACAACTCTGTGACGTTGATTACATTCAAGTTGTGCAACCATTCTCACCCTCCTTTACCAAGTTGTTCCTCTTCGATTAACATAAACTCACCACCCCTAAGGTTCCTATCTAATCTCTCGAGTGCTGTTGTCAATTTAATCCCACCACACCAAATAATATTACTATGCAAGGGTTTCCAGAGAACAGCCTCCAGACCTATCTCCCAGCTTCCGCTTTTCACCCCTTTCCATTACTACACAGCAGCCAAAATGACTGCTGTTGTATCAGCCGGTTTCATTGTCTTCACAGGACTTAGTGATATTATTTTCTTATGTATTTGCTTATTGTCCATCTGCCTTCCACTGGAAGGTAAGTTCCTTGAGAAAAAGCCACGTCTGTTTTGTGTTTCCTGCCTACTTCAGCAACTAAAACGGTGACTGCAGCAGAATACGTTCTTCTAAACATTTGTTGTTAGATAAAAACAGCTTCAAGTATATAAATGTAGACAAACAAGTGTGTAATGACCAACGGACATGTAAAAATACACCTGGACTTTTCCGTAATTCTTAATTTTTAAATAAATATTACATATTTTCATAACATGTTAATTAGGTTAACACCATTTCAAAATACTTAAAAAAAAAATTGCTATTGAGTTGATTCCTACACATAGTGACCCTATAGGGTTTCCAAGGCTGTAAATCTTTATGGAAGCAGACTGCCACGTTTTCTCCCATGGAGCAGCTGATGGGTTCAAAGCGCCAACCTTATGGTTAGCAGCTGAGCGCTTTGAGCCTTATTCCTTCAATAAATGCTAACTGAGTGTGAGGTACTGCCTTAAGCACTGCGGAATGTAGCAGTGGACAAGAAAGACAAGGTCCCTTTCCTCATGGAGCTTCTGTTCTAACGGGAACTAACTACTTTCTGTTACTTAAATGAGGCTCAGAAAGCACATACACCCTGCATCTTTTATGTTCTAAAGGATATTTGTTTTTTCAGTACACTACTTCTCTACATAAGGGTTGTAACCTGGTGGATAGGGAGGCAGAGGCTGTCTGGAGACCCGGAACAAAGCCTTACCCAGTGGTATCCGATGTTGCCTCACAAAGTCCACCAGATGCAAGGATCCTCCCTCAGAGGAGTTAAGAAACGTCCCATGCCCAATTCTGTCAGGAAGCAGATCCAGGAGCATTTGTGTTTCTTTTTTTTGGTTTGGAATCTAAAACAAAAAAAAAAATGAGGACCTCTTTCAATGGTCCTTTCAGCACTTTTTCTATAGCCAGGTACTCTGTCCTGCTGAGCAGCCACTTCTGAGCGTCCATCCTTACACCTTCCCAGCTTTCCTCTTC
The DNA here is from genome assembly GCA_030035585.1 of Dugong dugon. Lineage (NCBI taxonomy): Eukaryota > Metazoa > Chordata > Mammalia > Sirenia > Dugongidae > Dugong > Dugong dugon. The sequence continues at coordinate 11,804,649 of CM057472.1, read as the reverse complement.
ACGTTTTACCTTCTCGTTCATCCCCCAGTAGTCTTCTAGCTTCATTTCAATGACAGTAATAATAATTCTAGATTCAATAACAACCCTTAGTAAGAACCTGCTCTCTGCCTTTTCACACAAATTCTCACTGATGTCCCAAAAGACAGGCAACGGAACTAAGGCGAAGGCCTTGAAGGATGAGCATGTTCTGCTACTGCGCACAGAGACCAGAAGCCACAGAGACACACACTGTTCATTGTACCAACCAAGGGCTTCCATCAGGATCAGTGAGGTCAGCTAGAGGGTGAGAATCTGCTACAACCAGAGTGTGGAAACACAGATCCTACAATTGTTAAGCTCTGCCACTGGATTACTGACCGTGAATCGAACCCCTCTGCCTTCAGACGTGAAAAACACAAGTATTGGCAAGAAGTCCCAATTTTTTTCTTTACCTTTAAATCATGATACTATTCAACCTTTATATGTTACCCCATTTAATACTCACAATAACCCCGTGAAATAAGTAGAATAAGTATTATTACCTGCATTTAACAAAGAGGCAAAACTGAGAAAGTAAATCCATCTGTAAAATGAGGAAAGAGGGGCAGAACCCCTTTTTTTTGCCTCATTAGCATGAGCATAAGAGAAACTGACTGTCCTCCAGTCTTTATCTGTACATTATCTGTCCTGCGCTCATGCTGCTGAGGAGCTGGGGGCTGGAGCATGAAGGTCCCTGCTGAGCCCCACAAAATGATGACTAGGATGAGCCATTTCCTTCTTGCTACTGTATGGGATGCATTCAGGTCCCTTCCACTGCGAGGACATGTGAGATGAACTGCTGCCTCTCTTGGGGTCAGCTTGCCAGTGACAGGGCTGGTGATGGAAATTCTAGCAAGATTTCATCAAGCTGTTCTTATTCACAGCTGGACTGTGAGTCAACAGCCACCCCCAGCAACCATATGAAGATAAAAACAGCAACACTAGGGACTAAAACAAATCATGCCTTTATTATTTTAATTTACATTAAAGCTATTTCTGCTTTCCCCTTTTAAAAATGTTTTTCTAAGCTAGGTTTATTTTTAGTCATTTAAAAATAACACTATCATTTTCCATTGTAATTTGCCCTCTCCAGCCTAAGAAAATATTATTTACCTCTGAGAGATGCAATGCCAACTTCAGACCTGCTTTTTTAGCTTCCAAAAGAGGTTCCAAGAAGTCTTTTGCTTGTCCTACCTTGAAGGTAACAGTTAAAATGCATGAGAATTCTAAACAAACTAAGGAATTGCATACTCCGTCCTAACGAACAAAGGAATAAAATAATGGCAGACTGATTTGCTTACACATTTACTAAAACATTTACGAAGCACCTACAATGTTCTGCACGCTCCAAGGAACACAAAGCTGGCATAATTCCTGCCTTCGGAATCGTAAGCCAAGTGTCAGTGAAGTCAGTCAGCTAAGCTAGATACAGCAGTCACAAAATTTTATTTCTGGAAGGAAATCAAGATACCTAGTCCTATTGTGTCATTTTTATGAAGAAACAAGGCCCAGAAAAATGAGACGATGTGCCCAAATCTACAGAAGTCAAAGATGAAAATCCACAGTCAGGAGAGAGCCAGGACAAGAGCATGAGTGTCCTGACTCCAGTTGGGTCTCCACCCGCCCATCTCTGCGGCGTGAAAGGTGGGGAAGTGGTTCACAAATGGCCTGCCCTGACATGCCTAAGCAGGAGAACTCACCTGTTTCAAGAACTCTCGTGATTATTAAAGTTTTCACCAAATGGATGAATGAAAATAAGAACAGAAGAGTCCAAGTTTAGTCAAAGTTGTAAGAATTAGTTTCATGGCATTATCCAATCCAGTGGTTTTCAACCAGGAAGCGATTTTGCCCCCTACCCCCACCCCAGGGGACATTTGGTAATGTCTGGAGACATTTTGGTTGTCACAACAGGGAGCTACCGGCATCTAGTGGGTAAAGGCCAGGGATGCTGCTCAACACTGTACAGAACAGCCCCACAACAAAGAATTATCTGGCCCAAAATATCAACAATGCCACATTTGAGACACTCTGCTTTAATCCGAAGCACTAGACCAGTCCTTCTCACCCAGGAGTTCCATGAGGTAAGTAAGTCCTAATGCCCTAAGACATCCATTGTGTAATGAGCTAACTTCTCTCCCGTGTATGCAGAATTGGACTAGCTGTCCCATTAGAAGAATGGAGAAATGGCCACGCAAAGCTGTTGTTTTCAAAAGGGGGCCTAATTCTCTCTCAGAACTTGGGTTAAGAACAGCTGCTGTAGACATTCTGGTCCTCCAGGGCATAACAGGGCTCCATTCACACAGAGTGCACTGCATCCTCTGGAGGAGACAGGATGCTCCAAGCTAATCCTTATCCCACTGATTCTACCTTTTAGAAATAAAATATATTTAGAAAAAATAACTTACCGTAGGGTCTCCACTGAGGTCAATGCCAAGGACTGTCTCCTCAGTAGAAAGGAAGAATTCTTCAGCAAGTTTAACAGTCTTCCTGGCTGCCAAAGGCCCACCTCTTCTGTCAATTGCTATCAAATACCTTTAATACGGAAAAAACACTATAGAAGACAAAGAGGCAAAGAGGCATGGCAGACTACATGGAATACATCTTTCTAGAGAAAGTACAGCCTGACTGAAGTCTAGACATGGATTTTACTTTGCCAGAAGGAATAGTACACAAATTCCTAAAGCAGCATCAGATAAACCCGTTGCCGTCCAGTCGGTTCTGAGTCATAGCAACCCTATAGGACAGAGTAGAACTGCCCCACAGGGTTTCCAAGGAACGGCTGGTGGATTCGAACTACTGACCTTTTGGTTAGCAGCCAAATGCTTATCCACTGCACCACTAGGGCTCCAAGTATCAAATGTCTAGTCAGTATTCAAATTTCCAATTGTCTCATTTTTGTGGTTGTTGTTTATTTATTTCGCTTTTACAGTTGACTTGATTCAAGATCCAAATAAGATTCACAAGTTGTGTTGTTCAGTGTGTCCCTTAAGTCTCTTTTAATCTAGACCCTTCCTCCCTCTTTTCTTGCTATTTATTTGTTGAAGAAATAAATTCAGACCTGCATTCTCAACTTTAGATAAACAACAGGGTTTTGACTATTTTTTCTAATGCAAGATAGAAATTGCTTATGGGCTGATTTATAAAAATCTGTTACACTTGTGACCCAAACAATAAAATTTCACATTCTAATTATTTAAATGGTTAAGTACAAAGAATATCAGTACAATGTTTCTTACCTAACATCAATATCTAAGTTTTCTTGTTTGGACTGTTTTATACCCTCAAGTATAGATTCCACGTAAGTCTTTTCAGTCATTCCTGGAAAGGAGGCATAGAAGATGTACGTAAGGAGATGATCAACTGTTTCATCCTTCAACATTAGCATCCCTATATGAACAACTGCATTTTTACTTTATGTTGTGATAAGGGCATGGGTAAAGATGACTTATGCTACATTTGATTAAATGTTAATAAATTTCAAAGAAAATGAAGTACTAGAAAAATGAAATGAAAATATATATATACACCAAAAAAAAAAAAAAAGTTATATTTTCTCTAATAGCGAGATACTTTTTTGCTGGACCAGAAGATAAATCCTATCTTAGGTTCCTTCCTTCTCAATCCTGCTCAGACTCAGTGTTTCTCTTCTAGGGCACCAGAGATGTTCTTCTGAGCTTGGTGCTCAGGTCCTCCTCTTCTGGGAGGCTCTGTCTCCAGAACCTCTAAAATATCCTCTTCCTTCTGAATATAAAATGCTTACTTTTGATGGAAAATCGCTAGTAAAACACTGAACATTATAGAGAAGAAAAATAACTGTAATCCCACTACCCAGAGATAACCACTGTCTTTGTTTTTCTAAGTAGTATGTGTGTATGGAGCTCTGGTGGCACAGTTGTAAAGAGCTTGGCCACTAACCAAAAGGTGGGAAGTTTGAATCCACCAGCCACTCCTTGGAAACCCTAAGGGGCAATTCTACTCTGTCCTATAGGGTCGCTATGAGTTGGAACTGACTCAACAGCAAAGGGTTTGGTTTGGTTTGGTTTATACGCATATACATAAAAACATTTTAAACAGATGCGATGCTATTGAGAACATCTATGCCCTCTTCAGCCATTTAACACTGTATTCTGAGCATTTCCCTGTGTCACTGAAGTGTCTTTGCAAGTATTTTTGATGGTCGCATAATATTCCGTTAACTTTTATTTAACCATTCCCCTGTTGTCGCATATTTAGGTTAACATCCTCCTTTTGAATCTCTGTTCCTAAAAAGAGCAAACTAGCTCTATTAACTGGCAGGTTTCTTCTGTGTTTTCCTTCACTGCCTTCACCAGTATACCCTGGAACTGATTCTGCAGTTTAAAAATGAGAGATGAGGATCTTCTCCTCGTCCTCATTTCAAAACTTCCTTTACGATAAGTAGTTTCAAAATTTTTACCCCCTGAATGTTCATTAGGCTACACGTCAAGGTGCAAGATGACCTAATATGGCTTCTTCAGGTCACAGTCAAGGTGCTAAGAGTGACCCATGACACTAATAGTATCTCCTGATGCTGCTCTCATGGAAGGAGGGTCCTGGAAATTTCTCCAGACCACATCAGATGTGCTCGCCTCCATCCAGGGAGGCTTCACCGCATCAGATGTGCTCGCCTCCATCCAGGGAGGCTTCATCGCATCAGATGTGCTCGCCTCCATCCAGGGAGGCTTCACCGCATCAGATGTGCTCGCCTCCATCCAGGGAGGCTTCACCGCATCAGATGTGCTCGCCTCCATCCAGGGAGGCTTCACCGCATCAGATGTGCTCGCCTCCATCCAGGGAGGCTTCACCGCATCAGATCTGCTCGCCTCCATCCAGGGAGGCTTCACCGCATCAGATCTGCTCGCCTCCATCCAGGGAGGCTTCACCGCATCAGATCTGCTCGCCTCCATCCAGGGAGGCTTCACCGCATCAGATCTGCTCGCCTCCATCAGGGAGGCTTCACCACATCACGGCTTGCCTCTGGCCTAAGATACTACTAAGATACTGGTTGTTGATGAGTAGCTGAATAACCTGTATTTGGGTGGCTGCTATAAAACATGATTCTGCATCCACTCAGTGGCACCATCTCACAAGTTCCCTTGATGCAGGGAGCCAGAATTAGCCTCTGCTTGAGAGACAATTCAACTCCAAGGAGCAAGTGCTTTTTCTCAGAGTGAACAAAACAAACAAGGAAGAACAAAAGACATTTTTGCAGGCCTTTTTCTTCCCTCTTAAACGATATGTCTGACCTGATTTTCTACTTTTTTACTTAAGCATAACTCACTCATTAATAGGCAGCTGTTCCCTGGAAAAACAGACAGTTTGGACTGTTGACTCTAAAGGTACCCATGAAAATAGAGAATAATACAATCATATAAAAGGGCTTCACACCCAACTTGCACACACACGAATGATCAAAGCATGGGGAAGGGATAATGCATTTGCTGAGAACTAATTAAATTCTACCAGTAGCATCTTCTCTTCTGGGTGTGCTCCTCAGTTCCAGGTACTTGACACCATCATCTGCAAATTCTTTAATAACGTCTTTTGTAACCTGATAATAAAGACAATGTACACAATATTGATGTTAATGTAAGGCTCGAGTTAAAGTGCCAAGTGTCACAGCTTTACTGCATTCCTTAAATATGATCTGCAAGTACTGCTGGAAGTCTCCCATGTGGCAGAGATGTCCAGCTTGCTCACATCTCTGGTGGAGACAGTGGCTGAGCTGCAGCATTTCCAGTAGCTCCCATCACCCCCTCATCCCCACATGAAATCCAAATCTGCACAACATCCACACTTCTGTTTCTGTTTCCTCCTTTTAATCATTTCTCTATTTCCTACTGTTCATAACAGCAAATTTGCAAAGCAGAGAAATGAGGTAAAACTCAAATGAGTTAAAACCATCTTTGTGTGCACAGTGCTAAACAAGGTGCACACAAAAATAGACAGCCAATGTAAGGCATTATCATTCCATGTCATGGCTGAAGGCTCTTATTCAAGTTATTTAGGAATTAAGTTGTATTTGTCCATCAATTCTTCAGCCAGGGTTAAATTTTCCCCAAAAATACTTAGAAAAATTCTTCTTACACACAGAAAGGTAATAAATATGTGTAAAATTGTGTCCAATTTAGTAGAAATTTTGACAACCCTGAAAATTACCGAATGACCAGGGTAAACAAGGTCTAACGGCTGAAGGAATGTTTTCTTCTCTGCCTTCAATCCCAAAACAGACCAAATCTAGAAAAGTACCAGGTGGAAGATGCTGTAACAACCTGCTCTAACTAGTCCTTACAGTTGGTATTCTAACCTTAATCTCAAGGGCAAGGGCAGTGTCCCGGCAAAGAAACAAGGGCTGGCAGACTGTGCAGACAGTGTCCAATGAGACGGCACTACCTTGGTGAATCTGGTACAATCCAAGGTCTGGCCTCAGCTATGCAGGTTGAGAAACTTACTGTTTCAGTCACATTCCAATCCTGTCTCTTTGAGATTACACCCAAGTCATCTGGACTGGAGTTCTGAGTGACCCCCACACACTCAGTCCCACATTTACAAGCAAATAGTCTCGTGGTTTACTTCCACAGATGGCTCACATGTGGACTTTACTAATTTAGCTCTCACTGTCACGCACTGAACCACCCACAGGTGCTCACCCTAGTAGCACTAAATAGAGAATCTTAATTCCACCACTCATTTTAATAAAGCTTTTCAGCAACTTTGAAAGGAATTAAATAATGAGCATGGCATTATTATTCCTATGGAGTATTAAGGACATGAGATTTCATCAGTTTTGGAAATAACAAAAAATGAGACCAGAGTTGCTGTGGTGAACATTCCTAGCAGTATTCAACAGTATCTGTCCTGAGTTAAGAAGGCCCCCTCGGGTTCCTGTAACTCCCTGTGCACGTCTCTACCACAGAGCTTACTATGCTATGTTGGGTTTATCTGCTTACAGGCCTGTCTCTCCAACCTGACTATAAATTCCTCCGAGGCAGGAACTGTGCCGGTCTATCTTTATATCTCTTAGTCTTTAGCACAGTGCCTGGAACATTGTGGGCACTTGGTCAACTTTTGTTGAACTAAAGTTAACTCTTCTCCAGAAGGTGATTCATTTACTCATGACTTATCATGAGGATCAATCTCAGCCAAGAGGAAAATTCTTTCTTGACCAGTTAAAAATTCTCCAGAAACTCAGGTTATACTTCTTTTTTTGCACTTTTTTCCTAATGGCTAAGAACACTGATAAGATTTTGTTTCTTTCCATTTACAAAATGACATTTTGGTCAGATCAATGATACAGAGGCCAGTCTTCCACGTCAGATTCTAGTACCATGGAGCTTAGGAGAAGAGAACACAGTGGTATACCCTCCAGTCCTTTGTCCCCAGAGGGAAGGCACAGTTTCCCTGCATCAATTTGTTAGAGATTAATCACTCAGTCTCTAAGCACTTCTTGAACTTACTCATTCTCTACAATGTCTACCTAGGCAGTTAAAAGTCATCTATGCAGTACAGATAAAGCCTTACCAAGGACATGCCCACCCGTGGTCAAATATTTAATACAATATGTTGTACGTGAAAAACAGGACTAAACTTTCTCCTCCAAATTGTCTTCTATTTAATAGATACTGGTCTTGGTTCTTTTCTCATGTCTTTCATAATGAATACAGTTTTTACATGGTTCATAGGCAAATATCTTACACTGGTTTTGAGAAGGTTGCCATAAAAAAGCAGAAAACGTTTTTCATCAGACTCTTAATAAAAGCAAAAGATCATGTGCAACAATAGACAAGCGTAAATTAATTTTAAACCATTCCAAAGTTCCTCCAGGTCTCACCATAAGAATATCTTCAGGGCTGGTAGTAAGCTGATGAATAAGTCGAAACATTTGGAAACATCTGCAACATGGATGAAAACTTTAAACACTAGTCATCAAAAATACATCACTTAAGAGAAACTCACTAAGCTGAATTAATTCATAGCTTTTAGATTAATAACCCAAAACCCATTGCCGTCGAGTCAATTCCAACTCATAGCGACCCTATAGGACAGAGTAGAACTGCCCCATAGGGTTTCCAAGGAGTGGCTGGTGGATTTGAACTGCCGACTTTTTTTTGGTTCGCAGCCGAGCTCTTAACCACTGCGCCACCAGGGCTCCTTTAGATTAATAGTAACTATGCATTTATAACGAACTACAAAATAGGTTTTTCAAAAATTACATTGATCTGGAAAGATAATCAAATGACTAAAAATAAAATATTAGGGGTATTTTCAAGTGGGAAGTAATAGTTCCCCTTCCCCACCCCATGCCAGTTACAGCAAACAATGGGGGAAAATTCAGAAGTCTGTATTTTCAAGACTGAAGATTATTCCAATATAGTATAACTTCACAAGCAACATAAATCACTGAAAATATTACCAACATTCTGACAACTGGAAAAAATGCTATATGTCAAATTATACTCTTTACCAGACAGCTACCTATTCCTTTAACTACTAAAATCTGAATTTTCATATACTACTTACAATCTCAAAATACTGATAGAAAAAAGGTATGTTCATAACCTCCTCAAACTCACTCTTCTAAAGTTCTCTTCTTTCCCTTGTCAATCACAGTCATTCGATCATGAATTTTAAGATCTGGCTTCTTGGCTATTAATTTCCTCATGGTTTTAGAACTAATGGATCCATTCAAGTGGGCATGAAGTTCCTAAGAGAATACAATCAGTAAATAAAATCAGTAAATAACTTATCAAATATCTACTTGATCCATAGTATCATATCACGTAGGATGTTTATAGTTTGTAGGTAAGTTGCCTATTAGATTTAGCTATACAGCTTTTAAAGTTTTTACTCTAAATTTAAACTCTAAGTCTACAAAGTACAAATTCTATAATTGACTTTTCTTGTGTTAAAAAAACAACAACAACAACACAGAAGTCATTATAATTATCAACCACTCAGGAGTTCTGTGGTTGAATTCTCACCACTTTTGGTAATTCCCAGTAAAAGTTCTTAGATGCTTGTTGCTGTTCTTCTAGCTCCATCACGATTTTACAGGAAAACAAAGGTCCTTCTCCAAATGCTCTTATTCTTTCTATGAACAAATACAATGTATTTCAGTCGGTAAGGTTTGTGGTTCTGAACTTCCTTTCAATTGTTTTAATTTCACACATTAAGGTTAGCGGTAGATGCAGCTCTTGGCTCAGCTTCACCTATTTTAACTCATGTGAATATTTTCAGACATTAACATAAGAGCAAAGAAACAGAATTATGCTGATTTATTCTTTAAAAGATAAAGCTTCCCAGAGCTAACTTAAGTGTGCTGGAGGCAGGGAAATGATTAGTAAACAACGTGAACTAGAAATAGGAGAAGGCCTCAAGCTGGTAAGAGATGGATTAGAACCTCAGTTTCAGTAGGGCGTATTCCTAACCTATGGGCACTTTCTGTAAAACTGTGAATTTCCCACTTTAAAAACTAGAAATTTTATCAAGCCTATTTTGGATAAAAAAGTAACATTTATATTTTTGAATTATTTAAAGTATGTGTGGCCTTCATCACTTAACCTCATGGCTTCAGTGTCCTTATTTAATAAAAACACAGCGTAGCTGAGAGGACAGAAAAAACATTTAAATGCCCCTCTTCCGTACCTCCATATGATCCAGTGACCACCTCTAAGTCAGCGCTTTGTCACATTTGTATCTCAGTCACTGATTTCCTTGTCTTCCTCCCTCTCCAGACTATATACTTCTTGAGGACAGGGACTGTGGATTATTTTACCTCCCTGGCACCTAGCACAGCGCCCAGCACATTGTAGATGATAAATAAATCCTAATTTCCCTTCACCTCTGAAATGACTTAAGGTAACTTACAAATTATGACAAAATTCCAAATGAAATGTAGTGATTTTCCAGTAGCCAACCTGACACTTTGGGTTCTTAAACACTGATGATGACGTGGGTAAGAACAGCAGTTTCCACAGACTCAAGGCCCACCAGGTATGTGGCAAGCATTTTTAATATATTATCTTTAATTCTTGCAATAAATCAGGAAATGATCTAAATGTTTATCAGCAGAGTGCTGTTGTCAGCTTATGTAAAGATTAAAGCCTGGGCAACCTATGGGGCAGTTCCACTCTGTCCTATAGGGTCACTATGATTTGGAATTGACTCGATGGCAATGGGTTTAGAGTGCTGTTCATTAATTACGTATCTATCTCACTGACTATCTTACTGTGACTATACAGAAAGATGTCTATGATATAGCATTACTTTCAAAAAGGAAGTTGCAGTATATATTGTTTAGAAAGATGACATTTATGAACATTTATACACACACACACTCTATTTATTGATTTACATCTTTATACCTAAAACAAGGAGCCGTGGTGGCACAATGGTTAAGTACTTGCCTGCTAACCAAAAGGTTGGTGCTTTGAACCCACCCAGCAGCTCCGCGGGGGAAAGACCTGGTGATTTGCTTCCATAAAGATTTACAGCCAAGAAAATCCTATGGGGCAGTTCTACTCTGTCACATGGGGTTACTGAGTCAGACTGCACTTGACAGCACCCAACAACAACATCCCCAAAACACATGTGAAAGGATATACAGAAAAGGTTACCACCAGATGGAGTGAAGAGTAGGAAAGGTCAGGGACAGTATTTTACTTTTACTTTCTACCTTCTATACTTCTGTGCAATCTGAAGGTTTTAAAACAAGCATTTCTACTTGATTATCTTTACAGTAATGAAAAAACAATACTTGCAAAATAGCTTTATTATTATGAAGAACTTTTATGTTTAGACAAAAGAATGAAAACCTAAAAAGGCACTTAGGCCATTTTACATAGTGAGTCTGTAACCAAAACTGACAGGTGACCAGGTTTTCATAAATATTTTCAATCCTACTCTGAAACAAAAACACACAAAAAAACCCAAACCCACTGCCTTCGAGCTGATTCCGACTCATAGCGACCCAGAGTAGCACTGCCCCACAGTTTCCAAGGAGCGGCTGGTGGATGTGAACTGCTGACCTTTTGGTTTAGCCTGAATTTATTTTGTGTCACACTCAAACCACCCTCCAGATTGACCTCTGTTAAGTAGGCGCGGGTAAATTTACTGACCCATTTGGCTACAATGTTAATCTATGGAAATTTGAAGGCCACCACCACAAGCACGATATTGATACGTTTTTACACAGTTAAAACAAAAAAAAACCCTTGCAGTTTCACTGATCCTTGCCTAAAATGCTGCTAACAATACCATGCCCTGCCAAACGCAGCCTTTGTGGCCTGGGTCTCGCCTGGACCAGAAGCAGCAGCTGGGGTGGAAGGAGGGGCCCACAAGGCAACAAACACTGGGATAAGATCTTTCTACCTTCCATCAAATTAGAACAGGGCCAGAACCTACACTCCTGTATCCCAGGCACCTTTTAATGCAAAAAAAAAAAAAAAAGAACACAGAATAATAAAAATATGTTACTATTTATTGAACACTTATATGAGCTAGGACTATGCTGAGTGCCTTAGATGGTTATTTTACTTAATCCTCAGAACAACCCATAAGATGTTATTACCCCCATTTTACATAAGAATAAAGTTAGTGCCCTCAAGTCAGATTTTCGACTCATAGCGACCCCATGGGACAGAGTAGAACTTCCCCATAGGGTTTTCTGGGATGTAATATATTTACAGGAGCAGATTGCCATGTCTTTCTCCTCAGAGACGCCAACCTTTCGGTTAGCAGCTGAATGCTTAACCGCTGCGCCACCAGGGCTCCTTTAAGAATAAACTAAAGTTTAAACAGAGAACAGTCGAAAGGCACCCAGATCACAAATTTTGTCACGGTCTTCTTGATTCACTTTTCTTCATCTGCTCTTTAAAAAAAAAAAAAAAAAGGTGGTATTTCTAACACGTTATCTACATTTTACTGGCTTGTCATTAAAAAAAAAACCTCATTATTATAGTGCTATATATTTAAGTCTTTTTTTTTTTTCCCCTCCGTCTTTGGTCCTCAAACAACCCTAGGATACCTCACAAAGCAGCAATTAGTCCTCTCATTTTAGAGGTGAGGATCCCAAGGCTCAGAAGGCTTAGGTGAGTCCCTCTCCCATTTCTTTCAGAGGCCATGCCAAACTCCTCAAGGCCTCCACCAGACCCAGCCTCTTACACTGAACTAACCACCCAGCTGTGTACTTTACAGAGAAAACGGAAGCCATCAGACGTGAATGTCCTCTACTTCTCTCTGCTCTCCCCAAACGTATAAACTTAGTTTCATCCATACTCTTTCTTTCCTCACAAGTCAGAGGAAAAGGCTTCATTCTTCTAATCCAAAGACTAATTTGTGCCTAGGATCCCATTCCTTCACCAAGTATCTTCTCATTTTTCTGTCCCTTGAACCTCTCCCTCTCCACTGATTTCCCCACATGCACGTGCAGAATTTGATTTTACCTGGAAACAAAACACAAAACCCTTCCTTTATTCCATATTCCTCTTTAGCTACTGCTCTCTCTTTTCCTTCCAAGCTAAGCTCCCTGAAAGCTTAACACTGGATGTCTCCATTAACTCATCTCCCATTCACTGAAACATGCATTCTGCTCTCACTGCTCCACAGAAGCTGCTCTCCATAAGCTCATTAATGAACTCTTAAATGCCAAATCTAAATGATTCTCTTCAATGTAAACTTTCATCCTCACCCAGTCTTTACCTGGAGCTCCATTCATTATCCAAATCCTAATCAGGTGGACTCCAAGACTCACGCTCTCAATCATTACGCTACACAGCTTCTAGTTAACCATATCCAGTTATCCTGATTTCCTTCTCTATCTCGGCCCCCACAGCCAATCAGTCACCAAAACTCAATAAATCAATCTCCTAAATATCTCTAGAATCAGTTTCCTACTGGTGTGGACTCCCAGACACCCAAGTGAGAAACCTGATGTTTAACCCCGACTTGGACTGCTTCCTAAACACACACACACCAATTACAGCTACTGGCTCAGACCACACCACCCGGAATAATCACCGCTCTTCCATGACTCCCCTTTCCACGGGCATATTCCACACTACTTTAGAACCACAGAATCTTCCAAGTGGAGGGGAGTGCCATTTTATAGATGAGAAGAGCTGAGTGGCTTATTCCTTATCAGCCTAGCACAGGGCGGGGAATACAAGCGCATCAATAGTATTTTTCTACGGGGGAGCATTTATTGGTTAAGTCACAACTTCTCTAAAGGTCGGTTTCTTCACTTTGCACTTGGCCTCACAGATTTGTTTTCAAATTTAAATGGGATCTCTTCCGTAACGATGAAAGCGTTAAATAAATTAGTAAAATCGACTCGACAGCAGTGGGTTTGGCTTTGGATAAGCATCTGAGGAATAACCCTTTCTTCTCCTAAGGAGTCCTGGTGGCACAGCGGTTAAGCGCTTGGCTGCTAATCAAAAGGTCGGCAGTTCAAATTCACCAGCTGCTCCTTGCAATTGACTGGACAGCAATGGATTTGGTTTTCTCCTTCCTAACAGCGTCCGTGGTGCTAACCCTACTTTGCCCTACCGGACGCTCAACACGGACACTGTTTTCCAAGGAGCTCAGGTCGTCAGCACCCAGACTCACCTCTTAAAAGATTTCCCACCAGTTTACTCAACTATGCGGACCTAGATAAGTTTTCCTTTAAGGCTGAAAGGCTTGCAGAAAAGTGACTACCTGCGCTCCCCTAACACAGTCCACGTGTCCACAGTAAGCGGTAGCAGGTTATCCTCCCGGGGAAACTTAGTTCCCGAGAACCAAAGAAAATTCTGTCACTGTCGAATTTCGGTACAAACTAAAACCCATTGGCGAGGCACGCTCTTCCCGGAAGTGACGCACGCTTTGTCCGCGGAAGGGGAAATCGCGGAAGAGGGGTGGTTATTCCGTACAGAGGTCCGCGAGGTGTGACTGTACGGATGAAATAGCAGCTCGCAACCGTCACGGAGCGCCACTCCTGAGTCTCTCCTGGCCATGGGCCCGCGGAACCGCGAGCGTCGAGTGGGGGCAGTACAGAACACCAACGACAGCAGCGCCCTCAGCAAGAGTTCCTTGGCCGCGCGCGGGTACGTGCACGACGCTTTCGCCGCGTTGCTGGTCCCGGGGACCGCCCGCCGAGCGCCGCTCATCCACCGCGGTTACTACGTCCGCGCACGCGCCGTGCGGCACTGCGTGCGCGCCTTCTTGGAGCAGACGTGCGCGCTCCCCGGTGCGCCGCTCGCTCAGATTGTGTCTCTAGGCGCGGGGTCGGACTCGCTGTATTTTCGCCTCAAAACCGCGGGTCGCTTGACCCGGGCCGCGGTTTGGGAGGTGGATTTCCCGGACGTAGCGCGGCGCAAAGCAGAGAAGATTCGAGATACGCCAGAATTGTGCGCGTTAACTGGGCCTTTGCAGAAGGGGGACCGCGCGTCAGCGCTGTTGTTTGAGTGTTTGGACTACCGCATCCTGGGCCTGGACCTGCGGCAGCTCCAGCGATTGGACGAGGCCCTGGCCGCCGCGGGCCTTGAGGCGGCCGCACCCACTCTCCTCCTAGCAGAGGCCGTGCTAACCTACCTGGAGCCCGAGAGCGCCGCAGCCCTCATCGCCTGGGCAGCCCGGCGTTTTCCTAATGCCCTTTTCGTGATCTATGAGCAGATGAAGCCGTGTGATGCCTTTGGCCAGTTCATGCAGCAACATTTTCGGCAGCTGAATTCTCCCCTGCACGGCCTGGACAGCTTTCCCGACGTGGAGGCTCAACGGCGCCGCTTCCTTCAAGCTGGCTGGACAGCTTGCAGTGCCATGGACATGAATGAATTCTATCGCCGCTTTCTCCCTGCAGAAGAACGCCAGCGGATAGAAAATCTTGAACCCTTTGATGAATTTGAGGAGTGGCATCTGAAGTGTGCCCACTATTTCATTCTGGCAGCTTCTAAGGGAGACGCCCTCTCCCAAACCGTGGTGTTTCCACCCACAGAGGCGTTTCTTTGGGTAGATCTTGCTTCCCCTTCAGGGGTCTTCCCTGCCAGGGTAGTCATGAGTGACATCCAGGGCCCTAACCTTAAGAGATACGGCCATGCGTCTGCCCTGTTGAGCCCCGGCGTTATTCTCAGTGCAGGAGGCTTTGGAGAGCAGGGGGGGCAGCACTGCCGGGTGAGCAAGTTTCACTTGCTCTTAAGGTATTGTGACTTTGGGTGGAAAGGCAGCCAGATATGCAGTTGGGGCCCTGGAGCCAAGTGGGATGGACGCCTGTATCACACCATGACAAGACTTTCAGACACTCAGGTTCTGGTTCTGGGCGGGAGACTGTCCCCAGTGACTCCAGCCTTGGGAATTCTCCAGCTTTGTGTTTGTAAGAGAGAGGATAATGGCACTGAGGACCTGAAGGTGACAGTAACCAAGGCCGGCCCAGAAGAAGATTCCACTTTGTCACGTTGGCGGCATTCAGCAACAGAAGTGTCCTATCAGAATCAGAAATATTTGTTTGTGTATGGAGGTCGAAGTGTGATGGAACCTGTACTAAGTGATTGGCATTTCCTGCATGTGGGGACAATGGCTTGGGTCAGGATCCCAGTGGAAGGTGAGGTACCTGAAGCTCGGCATTCCCACAGTGCCTGCAGTTGGCAAGGGGGAGCTCTTCTTGCTGGAGGTCTGGGGGCTTCTGAGGAGCCGTTGAGCTCTGTTCTCTTTCTGAAACCAATCTCTTGTGGATTCCTTTGGGAATCAATGGACATCAAGCCTCCTATTACCCCAAGGTACTCCCACACAGCTCATGTACTCAATGGGAAGCTTCTGCTGGTTGGAGGAGTCTGGATTCATTCTTCCTCAGTTCCTGGAGTGACTGTTATTGATTTGACTACAGGACGGAGCTCTGAGTATCAGATTGACATAACATGTGTGCCATGGCCATTAATGCTACACAACCATACCAGCATCGTCCTTCCTGAAGAGCAACAGCTCCTGATCCTTGGAGGTGGTGGGAACTGCTTTTCCTTTGGCACCTACTTCAACCCCTGTACACTGACATTAGACCTTTCTTCCCTAAGTGCTGAGCAGTAAGCACTGGACCCTTGATGTATTCAGAACCCACTAAAGTAGACAGTAAATGTTTCCACAAATAGCATTTGACCCTGCCTGTAGATATTGCCTTTTTTTCCCTTAGCACTGCCACCCAGTGCATAAAGTGATGGAGTTTATTGTTAAAACACATACCAACAATCAGATGGTGAAAGGAAAAAAAAAAAGAGGTCCAATCTGAAGACAGTGGCCACATAGTTCTAGAGTAGGAATTGGTCATACTGTCCTGGAGTGGTAGGCTTTGGATTCATTGATCTTCCTCCTGTTTTCCAAGTAAAGTTTAGCCGTTTATTGAGTTAAAATGGTCTTTATCCTAAATCAAATAAAACTTTTCCTATCCCAGGCTTTGTGATTTTCAATGGTACCTTGGAAAAAGTTTCACACAGATTCTTGAAGGATGTAATATGGTTGATAGATGAAAGGTTGAGAACAGTAGAAGGGACATGGCATTGACCCAACTATGTAGCCTGAAACGAGTGCAGTTGCAGTTTAATTGAAGCATATGCTGTACAGTGCAACAGAGAACTCCAGGGTAGCTTTAACAAGAAACATTTGTAGGGCTTTATTGAAAAGCATGCTTTCGATCCATTTCTTGCCACTGGTTCCACATTTATTTAGATTTATAAGTGCCTATAATCCAAACATTTAATGCTTCAACTCATTTTGTGCATGGTATGACATTTTGCTCCAGATCTGCTCTCTTGTCTTCCTCCACCATTCTGTGCAGAAGGCTGACCTTTGTGGACTGCACCAGTGAGCTCTCTTCTCTTAGTTTCTGGTTGAATTCCACCAGTTGGAGACACCAGGGGAGATGGGAGGACAGGAAGAGTGAGTCAGGTTATTATTCCCAGCTCTTCCCTTGCCAGTCTGCAGGTTGGCAGTGGCTGCGATCTGTCAAAGGTCATAGGCCCTGTCATGTAGCCTTTTCTTATACGCTATAGCAGTGGCTCTAATTCTGCATCTCTCTGGGCTCTGGTAGTTCTTTTCTCTCTTTATCTCTTTAGACCAGGGGTAGTAATAGCTCTTTGTTAGACTTGAGCTGCACTGTTCAATACCATAGTCATTAGCCACATGCAGCTATTAAGATTAAAGAATTAAGTGGCTTCGTCACACTAAGCACATTTCAAGTGCTCACATGTGGCTACTGCATTAGACAATATAGATGTAGAACATGTTCGTCATTGCAGAAAATTCTATTGGATATTGTTGAAGTATTTCATCATCTCTACTTGGTTTCCCTTTACCCTGCCCACCCCTTTTAATTGGTATCTTCATTAAGCTGTCCTCAGTTATCCCCTTTAAATGGACTATCTATTGGTAGGCCTTGGGGGATCAATGAAATATCTTAGATGTTCATCCTTAAAAATTTGGAGCCTTAATTTGTGATCTAAATTGTATATACCTTGTGAAAGTCTCGTGTTTCAAAAGGTAGTGGTGTTGGTACTCAGTGAACCACCTTAGTATTTATTAGTCTGCAATCTTTGCAACCTTAGGGAATGGTATCTTGAGATTTTACAGGTACTTAAATGATTATTAACTATCAATGTTACCATCTTGATGGACTTAGTACGGCACAAAATCCATTTTCTCTAAATATTCTTATTAACAACTGTTTACATATAACTGAAGGAGCCCTGGTGGCACAATGCTTAAGCGCTCAGCTGCTAACTGAAAGGTCAGCAATTCGAACCCACTAACTGCTATGCGTGAGAAAAGACCTGGTGGTCTGCTCCCATAAAAATTTACAGCCTAGGAAACCCTGTGGGACAGTTCTCCTCTGTCCTGTAGGGTGTCCATGAGTAGGAATTGACTCGATGCCACACATCACCACCACATATAAATGAATGTGAAAGGTGATTAATACAAAAAGTGAATAGCAAACACAAACCTAAGTGTAAGGTGAGGGTAACGTTGCCTCTCTTAGGTGAAGGCTTCCAGGAGAAGATAAGCCGAATAAAGGATTTTAGTCTGACTTCAGCTTCCCTGAGACTCCACAAAGCCCCTTCTGGGAAAGTCCTTGGTCATGACCATGAGCGAGTCCTGGGAAGCAAAAGGTTTACCAGCTCTGGGCAGCTGTTGAGACTAGAGGTGGGTCAGGTACTAGAAAACTGGCAGGCATATGATTAGAGGGAATAGGCTGCTCTGTATTCTCTGTTCCTGAGCTCACCAGAGCCTACCTCTAGCTTTCAGGAGCAGATCAAAGCAGAACACTATGATGAAATGAATGGTCTTGGCTATGCAGGAGTTACTACCAGATTTCTAAGCTAGCTCTGACTCCAAAGCTCAGGGAACTCCTTCCTTCGGCTACCTCTTAGATCATCCATCAACCATTAGTACTCCACTGTTTTAGAAGGGAACAAAGGTGGTGTGGGGGTCGGGGAGGGGAGATTGTCAAGAATGTGGATATGCAGGGCGGTTATTCTCTTAAGCACTGCCCAGTACAGCACATTGTGAGTAATTGGGTTTGTTCTTCCCAGAGAAATTACCCAGATTTTCTGTAAGTGATTACCAGATTAAGCATACCCTCCACCTCTAACCCTATATGTGCATCATGCTCAGCTGAAGAAATTATTCATCTCTCAAGCTCTGCTCATAAGGCCACTCAGGTAGTTTTGTCAGTAACATTTACTCTGTGCTTTGGGAGCAGTACTCTGTGTGGACTTGTGCTGGATCACAGTTTCATTACCAGTAATCTGCAGCAGTTAGAACTGTGGGCCAGGCTGAGAACTGAAGTTTGACAATAATTTTCGCTTCTCCATTTCACCTCTGAATATTTTTGTTCTAAAATTCTGGTATGGGGTTCTGGGGTAGTTATGAGAGTTAATGAGTAGGATTTTATGCCTGAGTGCCCATTTTTCATCTTTCTGCAGCTTTAATCCTCCTCGGTGATGTCAGGGAGTTGGCATGTATCATACGTGTCCCAGTGCCCAGGCATTTTCTTGGTCTTCTCTTTCAGTGATCTCAGACCCATAAGTCCTGGTTCATTCCATATGTGTTTTGTGATCCTGAACCCAACCTCAAGCAACCTGTACCTACTCTGGGATCTATCCCACGTGACATCTTCTGCAAAACACTCCCATATGGCCGACCCCAATGTAACCAACCAGTCTGGAAATGCTGAAATAAAGGAAGTAGCCAGGGTTAAGCTTTGTGTCTCACTCTGTAAGACAGCAGCCTGTGCTCTTTGGAGAGATTGTTTGGAGAGTAAGAGAAGAGTGGGTTACTAAGGTGGGTTCTTAAGCATAGAGACCATCCAATAATGTCTGGTTTGACTGAATTGTAAAGAGCCTTTTGACTGCAGTAAAGAAGGGGTCATGAAGCAGCATTAAGCTGGCGAGTGAGGCCATGAATTCTGGCCAATCACATTTGGATTTGATGATTAAAGAGAGAAGGAGAATTTGTAGAGCAGAAATTATGAAAATTATAACCAGCTCTAGAGTGGGTTGAGATTTTCTTGGGTGTCAATAATTATGTAGCAAACAAAGGAGTTCTGTAACTCCAAAGTTTAGTTGTAAGACTGCTCATTTATCTGTCTTGGACGATGACATAAAGGCACTTGGTTGGGAGGGGGCAGCTTCTTGACTGACAAATGGAATTTTGTCTGTGGTTCATCTCTCTAGTCCCTAAATACAGCAGGTATTCAATAAATACTGTCGAATGGAGGTCTGCTCTGGCACTCAAATATGTTGTGCCTGAATGTTATTATGGCATCTACTATGCATACACTGATTTCGCCTTTCTAGGGCATGGGTGGGGAGGAAGCAAAAAAGTTTTAAAGACCTCCTCCTAGGAGTCATTTACATTCAAATGCCTTGGCCTGGGTAAAGGTGGTAGACTTTTTGGTGCCACTCCTAGTTAATGGAATAGTCCTGAACCATCTCCCTGATTGAAATTGGCAGCTGATCTTCATCCCTTTTTGCTCAACAATGGACCATGTTTGCCCCATATCCTTTGGAGATGAAATGAGTTAACTTTGCCAAAAGGCTAATCTGAGGGAGTAGGAATATGCAATTAAGTGTGCTCATGAGCACATACACACAGGATCTTCCTAGAATGTTGTGATGCTTCACTGGGCATGACTTGGTGTGTAACTCTCAATGTAAGTTTAATAGAGGGAGAGGAAAGACCTTGCCCTAATTTTTTTTTTTAATATATTTTATTTACTTCAGGTGAAGGCTTATAGAACAAATAGCTTCTCATGAAACAGTAGTACACATGTTGTTTTATGACATTGATTAACAACCCCACAACATGTTAACCCTCTAAATTCTCAACTTTTTTTTTTTTTGGTGAAAATACACATAGCCAAAGATACACCGTTTCAAAAATTTCTACATACACAGTTCAATGACATTGACTATGCTCTTCCAATTGTGCTGTTATTCTCTCTTAAGATGAAGGCTTACAGAACAAAATAGTTTCTCATTTAACAGTTACTACAAATGTTGCCCTATGACAATGGTTAACAATCTCACAACACATCAACAATAACCTTACTCAAACTTGGGTTCCCTATCACCAGCTTCCTTTTCCCCTTCTGCCTTCTGGTCCTTGTCACTGGACTCCTGTACCTTGTTAGTCTCATTTGGTTTTACAGGGCTGTCCACTCCCAGGCTGAACAGTGAACCTCGGAGGTAACTTCCCCACTGAGCTAGAAGGGTGTCTGGGGCCATACTCTCGAGGTTTCTCCAGTCTTCTTTAGGCCAGTAAATCTGGTCTTTTTTTTGTGTGTGAGTTAGAATTATGCTCTACATCCTTCTCCAGCTCTGTCCAGAACCCTCTGTTGTGATCCTGGTCAGAGCGGTCAGTGGTGGTAGCCGGGCACCATCTAACTGTACTGGACTCAGTCCGGTGGAGGCCTTGGTAGCTGTGGTCCATTAGTCCTTCGGACTAATCTTTTCCTTGTATCCTGTTCTCTTCATTCTCCCTTGCTCCCAAAGGGATGAGACCAGTGGAGTATCTTAGACGGCCGCTCACAGGCTTTTAAGACCCCAGACTCTACTCACCAAGGTAGAATGTAGAATATTGTCTTTATAAACTGTGCTATGCCAATTGAGCTAGATGTTCCCCGAGACCACGGTTCCCACAGCCCTCCGCCCAGCAATTCAGTCCCTCAGGGCGTTTGGATGTGTCTATGGGGCTTCCATGACCTTTCCTTGTACAAGTTGTGCAAGTTTCCCCTGTATTGTGAACTGTCTCACCCTTCACCCAAGATACCACTTATCTACTACCTATTTAGTATTTCCCCCCCACCCCTCCCATCCCTGGTAACCAACAAAGATTGTTACTTTTTCTGTGTGAACTTTTTCATGGGTTTTTACAATAGAGGTCTCATACAATATTTGTCCTTTTGTGATTGACTTATTTCACTCAGTATAATGTCCTCCAGTTTCATCCATGTTATGAGGTGGTTCACAGATTCATTGTTGTTCTTTCTCGTTGCATAGTACTCCATTGTGTGTATGTACCATAGTTTGTTTACCCATTCATCTGTTGATGGGCATCTAGGTTGTTTCCATTGTTTTGCTATTGTGAACAATGCTGCCATGAACATAGGTGTGTATATGTCTATTCAAGTGACGACTTATTTCCCTAGGATATATTCCTAGGAGTGGGATTGCTGCATCGAATGGTATGTCTATTTCTAGCTTTCTGAGGAAGCGCCATATCGTTTTCCAAAATGGTTGTATCATTTTGCATTCCCACCAGCAGTGCATAAGAGTTCCGATCTCCCACAGCCCCTCCAACATTTGTTATTTCCAGTGTTTTTGATTCGTGCCAGTAATGCCGGGGTGAGATGGTGTCTCATTGTGGTTTTAATTTGCATTTCTCTAATGGCTAGTGATCGCGAGCATTTCCTCATGTGTCTGCTAGCCACCTTGGGTGTCTTCTTTGGTGAAGTGTCTGTTCATTTCCTTTGCCCATTTTTTAATAGGATTATTTGTCTTTTTGTTGTAGAGGTGTTGGATTTTCTTGTAGATTATAGTGGAACTTGGCTCAGCCACTGTTCTCTAATAACCATGCGTCCTCCTTGGGGTTGTTTAGGGAAACCATTACTGACACTAAATACATAAACTGTATAGGCCGTGTGGAATACATAGTGCTGCCCACTTGAGAAACAGTTAGGTCCTAGATCAGCACCTGCAGTTAGTGTGTGTCTTAGGCTGGGTTCTGTAGAAAAGTAAAACCAGTAAAGTGTGGTATTTCTGTTATAGCAGCACTAGATAACTAAGACAGTGTGAAACCCTTATTTGAAATCACTGCTTTCTCAGGCCCACCGGGTCTTCAGAAGATATCTCTTCCAGCCTGAATCCCTATAGCTTCTCACTGTAGCTCCAGAGGATGCTGTCTATCTTTTTCAGGTACTCTCTGATGGCCCCAGAGGGAATTCTGAGTATGCCATGTAAACCACATATCCAGTCAGATCACCCTAAACGTACCTTTCTAATTTGATGAGGACCTCTCTGGTTGTATCCCCAAAGGCTAGGACAGCATCTAGCACATGGCAGACACTCAGTAAGTATTTGTGGGATGAATGAATGAAATGTATGCAAGCTATGGGAGCACTGATTAAGGAAGTCTTCCAGGAGAAAGTGATGTTTAAGCCAGAGTCCTGAAGAAAGGAGTAGTTAGCTAGAACAGAAAAGGGGAAAACATTCCAGGCAGAGACATATGAGAAGGCTTTCGGCAGGGAGAAAACATGTGTGCCTATGCCTCAGAAGAAAGGTCTGGTGATCTGCTTCCAAAAAATCAGCTATTGGAATTCTATGGAGCACAGTTCTACTCTGACACACATCTACTGGATGGCAACTGGTTTTAAGGAATCAGGAGAACTCAGAGGAAACCCAGAACTCCTAACCATGGCTTACAAGGCCCATGTGGTCTGAACCCTGCCTCCTTTCTGACCCCCTTCTCCACGCATTTCTCAGCCCTCAGCCTCACTCCTATCACACTAAAACCCAAAACCAAACCCATTGCCATTGAGTCGACTCTGACTCATATCAACCCTATAGGACAGGGTAGAACTGTCTCCTAGGGTTTCCAAGGAGCGGCTGGTGAATTTGAATTGCTGAGCTTTTCATTAGCAGCCAAACGCTTAACCACTGCACCACTAGGCACCCCCATCACACTGGCCACCACTTTTCTCCAACAGATCAACCCCTTCCTACCCTAGGGCCTTTGAGCTTACCGCTTCCTCTTCCCCATTTTCAAATGACTAGTTATTTCCTTGTCAATTAGCTCAACAGTTTGTCACTTAGATCTATTTTAGAAGTGAATGGAACTTTAGAAGTCAATTTTCTTGTCACTTAGATCAACACCACCACTCCAGGGCGACCCTTCTCAACTACCTGATCTAAAGTACCCCCTCTCTCATCCCCGTGTTTTTGTTTTTCCCTTCCGAGCTGTTACCTCCAGCTGAGCATATCTGGTCTGTTCATTCATTTACTTGTTAGTTGACTGTCTTCCCCACTAAAATGTATGTTCCACGAGGACAGAGACCTTGCCAGCCTTGTTCACTACTGGAGCTTACAGATGCTTAGCACCCAGCATCTGGAGCTTACAGATGCTTAGCAAATGTTTTCTGGGTGAATAGATGGCAAGGAAAGAATGTGCAGGGCTTTGAGGACTACATTATGTCTTTTCGACCTCATTCTAAAAGGAATAAGAAGACATGGAAGAGTTGAAGCAGGGGACTGATCTCTACCTTTTTCAAAGATCAGTCTGGCTGTTGTATGGCATATGGACTGTGTGAGGTCAAAATGCACACAGTGGTCCAGAAGCAGTGATGGTGACCTGGTCCTGGTGGTGGTGGTGGGGATGGGAGGAAGTGAAGGAGCTTAGATTATGTGCAGCCTGAAGAAAGAACAAAGTTTGATTGTAGCCTGATTGATGGGATTAACATACATATATTAAAAAAAAGAAGTGAGAGTATTTTTGGCTAGACAAGCTCATGAGGCAGTTGGTAGCAGAATTAGGCATTAACCCCTATCCCAGGTTTTAGATGGATAAACTGGGCAGGACCCCTCCATTACTCCTCCCCCATCCTTTCCAAGGGGCTGAGGAGCCTCCTGGGAAAAAGGGCTTGGGGGACCAAGGGTGACCACTCCCTGTATGTTAGTTATTAAACAAGTCTGATGGCCTGGAGTGGTCCTCACTGAGGTCAGGCAGGTGTGGATGAGAAGAGTGCGGCTCACCACCAGGAGGGGGTTGTCTGGACAGGAACCCAAGACTCAACAGCAGGGGCTCAGAAGCTGATCCCAGGCACAGGGTGTGGCTGATTTCTTTAACCTCTCCTACTCCACCCTCCTGGCTATATAACTGAAGGCCGGCTGTGTCCTCCCAGGCTCGTGGAGTTGGTGGAGAACGTTTGGCCTGCTGGAGCCAGCCAACCCATCCTTCCCATTTTCCAAGCTGCTGAGAGAGACCAGGACCGATTTGTGGACAAAAGTAAGCAACACTGGGGATTCTGTAAGACTTCCGGGGTGGGAACCCCAAGAAATACTTGACTTCCAGCTAGTTTCATAGGTGAGGACAGCAGTTGTAATTCAAATATCATAGAAAATGGGGCTTTATTTTGTGAATGACTCAGCCTGTTCAGGTAGGGTCATCTAAATGACACACAGGAGACAGACAGTCTAGTGGGGAAGACAAACAAAATATACAAATGACTATTTAATTAGCCTGTGATAAGTGCTGTGAAGGGGAATTATAGTGTTCCAAGAGAGCAAATATGGGGATCTCAGCTAATTAGGAGCCCTGGTGGTGCAGCTAATTAGGGAAAGCTTGCATGAGGAAGGGACATTTCAGCTGAGGTCTAAAAAGAGTGTAGAAAGAGTGGCCAGGGATGGGGATGGCTTGGGAGAAGACTTGGATTTGAGAACTGGGCAAACCAACAAAAGATCAGCAAGCGAGGGAGAGGGAGAGGGAGAGCTGCAGGAGATGTGGCTGAAGATGTGGTCAGGGTAAAATAAGTGGCAGGACCAGGGACAGTGTTAAGATTTTGGACTCTGGAGCAATGCAAGCCTTTGGTGAGTTTGAAGCAGGGCTGTGTTGGATAATGATGTCTTCAGTCCCCTGAGAATAATCAAGCCAGGAGCACTAAGACTGAGGCTGGACTCTGGACTATGATACATTTTCCATGGTCAAGAGTATCTCTCTGAGCAGCTTCTTAGTGCAAGTCTTGACACATGATCTTTCACTCAACATGAATGTCACGTTCTGAAGGATCATAAAGATTACCGTGGAAAATTACCATTTACCAAAATTACTCATGAAAGTTACTGACATTTACATAGCACTTTAAGGCTTACACATGCTTTCATGGAAATTATCTACTTGATTCTTAAAACATCCTATGAAGTGGACATTGCTACTGGTCTCATTTTGCATATGAATAAAATGGGGCTGGGCAAGGCTTACTTTCTTAAGGTCAAATATAAAAGCTCAGCTGGGGCAGAGGAAGGTTCCTAATTAGGATCTCTAACTCAGAAATCTGTGCCTCTGTCCATTTGGTACCCGACCTCCAAATAGTAGTTTCCAAAAAACTAATGAAGTTTTGTAATATTTACAAGGATGAGTAAGAAATAATATGAATTTGGGGGGTGGGTAGAGTTAATGGGTTCAATTTTGAACATGCTGAGTTTGAAGCGACTGCCATGGAGTCAAGTGGAGAAACCAATAGAGACAAATCAGGGTGTGGGGCCCAGGACAGGATTATAGTGTGTCTGTATTTATTTTGGAGTTAAAGGTCCTCAGAGAGTATGTTGTCTTGTTGTAGGACAAATCTAGTGGATTAGCCCTAGCAGAGCTTGATCTATTATCCACATTAAAAGCAACAACAACAAAAATCCACCAAACCCATTGCCATCGAGTCAGTTCCGACTCATAATGACCCTATAGGACAGAGTAGAACTGCCCCATAAGGTTTCCAAGGAGCA
Organism: Dugong dugon; assembly: GCA_030035585.1. NCBI lineage: Eukaryota > Metazoa > Chordata > Mammalia > Sirenia > Dugongidae > Dugong > Dugong dugon. Next base: position 11,778,607 of record CM057472.1, on the reverse strand, counting down.
GCTGGTAGATTCCAACTGCAGACCTTTTGGTGAGTAGCCAAGCTCTTAGCCACTACGCCACATAGATACAGTAAATACAGTAGAAGGTCCTTTTGGTTCTGGAAACTAGATTTAAAATGACTGTATTAGGCATTTGTCTTACAAGGAAAATTTTATAAACGAATATAATATGATCAGTTAAGGAATATGATAGGTAATACCATGATGAGTGTTGATCATATTTAATCAATTGATTTAACAATCAAAAAATTAGTTGCCCAATTTACCTGCTTAGCTAAAGTGCCAGGTAGAGGTGAAAATACCGTGTAAGAAGCTAATGCAAGATGGTGGTACAAAAAAAAGCTAGGGGTAATCAAAAGCTAACTTGATCAGTGGTGCTTAAGTTTTAAAGCTAATCACTTACAGCTATGAAACTTTTAATATCTAAAGTACTGCAGGAAAAATAGCCTTGGTTTTGCAAGTCTGAAACTCTCAAGCTTTTGGCCCTTTGTTTTTTTTTCTTCATTGAAAACTATCGTTTATAAAGGGAGTTCCGATTGCTGCAGGCAATCCAGTTCCTGTGCTAGTTTCAGAAGAAGGTCTACAGTTCCCCACTTGCTCGTGCTGTGCCATACGTGGAATGTCTCCCTCATACCATCTCTGTCACAATCCTCTTCATCTTCAGTGGCCTGCCTAGACCGCTGCAGCACTTTGAGCCCACAGTTCTTGGCAGATTCCTTTGTAGAGGATATTTGTGTGTGTTTTTTCTCCATCAATAGATTCTAAGCTCCTTGGGGCTAAAGATCAGCTCTTACCTTTGTATACCTCAAAACCTCTAATATGGTGCCTTCAACATCACAATTGTGTTCAACACTTAAAGAATGAATGAAAGTAGTAGTGAAAATTGGGACACTCAATCTTATAAAGGGGCCCTTATGACTGACCAAACAGAATTTCTCCAATAAACCTGAATAATAACATTTGTTTATTTTTATTTTGTCATGGAGAAGCGTCTCTTCTCATCTGTTGTTATCATTGTGTGCCGTTGAGTCGATTCCAACTCACAGCAACCTATATGACAGAGTAGAACTGCCCCAAAGGGCTAAAGTCTTTATGGGAGCAGACTGCCACATCTTTCTCCCGTGGAGTGGCTGGTGGGTTGGAACTGCCCATCGTTCAGTTAGCAGCCAAGCACTTAACTATTGCACCACGAGGGTTCCTTCTTCCCGTCTAAGCCCCAAAATAAAAATCAAAGGGTTGATATAAACAAATAAATAATATTTGAGATGTGAAAGCTTATTTTCACAAGGCAAATACATTGTTAAAGTCATTACATCATTAAAGCTATATTTTCAAGCAGTGTTTAGATTCTATTATATGGAAATTCTCATTTAAAAAAAAATCCTGTCTTCAAGATGCAGTATGATCACAGCTATGGAAAACTCAACCTGTTCAAGACAAAATAACAGTAAGGAAATTCACCAGAATGTACACCCTTCTCCACCATTTAAAAATATATATGTTCCAAATATCTGCACTATGAATTACAACTTTTATTAAAATTCTGCCTTCCTAAAAAAATTTTTTTGCCTCCTTAAACAAAGCATACATTCATACAACAAGCGATTCTCACACTAGTGACCAAAGTGTTTTTGTTTTTTCTAAGCAAAAGTACAGTAACTTAAAAAAAATAAAAACCCTGGGGTGATCAATAAACACTTGATAATGAACGAGTTTAATGCCTCGATTAGGACCATTTCTCAAATAAACTCAACACATTGGAAAAGGCAGGGATGTTACAGAAAATTTTGGTTACAATAGGCGTGAGAATTTGTGATGAATCACACAGATTAAACCAGGCAATTAGACACCTCTTATATACCTTTAACAATGACCAGTAAACACATAAATAGCTTCCTATTTTCTCTGCAGCACATATCCTGTTACAAAACTAAATTCCTCCTGCAGGAGTGCTGATTGGATACTTCTGTTTCTCTTTGTAATCTGTGCAGCTGGTAAACCCATGTCCCCACCTCCAGCCATGATCCTCCAACCCCTTTTTTTCTCCCCTGGTTATAAATGTTTTACATTTCCACTGTGGAAACCTTTTTTTTTTTTTTAATGCAGAAAAGTATAGGAAAAGGAAATTAGAACTGCTCACAGTCTTACTACTCTCAGAGAACCACAGTTTGTTATATTTTTTCCATCTTTTAAAAACAAGTCTATCTGTGTAAATACCATTTTTTACACTGTTGAGATAATTTGCACTGTTTTTCTGTCTTGCTTTTTCCCCTAGTTAACATTAAATCACAGGCATTTCCCCTGGTCACTGGAAGTTCCATCAGCTGCATTTTAAAACAACAGCATAATAACCTGTTACTTCAATACGCTTCATTTTTCTTCTCAGTTCAAAGACCTCCGGGACCTAATAGGCTGTACAAGTCTGTTTTCATGGTTCTTCCTGAGAGCAGCTCTGTTCCTTACGCATCCCTGTCTCAACGTTGACACTGTCTGGCAAAGCCTGACACCAGGCTGAGCTGGCTTAGATGAAGTTGGGTCCCCAGCCTTGAAGTGACAGCGGCACAAAGGGACAGATGCAAACCAAGCTTTGCCTTTCACACCACTGGAGAGTCTTCTCAGCTTAGAAAGGAGGCCACAAAAACAACTCCCTCAGCAGTTTTTAAAAGGTTTTAAGCAGGAGCTTCCTTTCCTTAAGCTAAGACTTACCGGAACAATGGGAAACGTAAGGAGGGGTACTAGAAGGAGGAGGAAGTGGCAGCCCCGCCCGACTCAAGGCTGGAAGGTTCTAGTAGGATGACTGTAAATGCTCAGGAGGCATTTAGGTCTAGGATCTGATGCTGATTAGTGGAAGGGCCCATCCTGGTCCCCTCAGAGCCAGAGCTGTTCCTCTGCTGGGAGGTGAGAACAAGGGCCGCCAGGCTGGGCCAGCTTGGCAGACAACACATGAGCCTACAGAGAGATGATGCTGAACATGGATTATGCATTCTTAGAATAATGTTCTAAATTACATACTGTAGAATGTATGGAAAATTATAAATTTATATATATATTTTTAATACAAACCAAAGTTTAATAGAAAATGGGAATCTTTATGGCAGCAGATGGCCAGGTCTTTTCTCCTACGGAGCCACTAGGTGGGTTCGAACCTCTGACCTTCCAGTTATCAGCCAAGCGCTTAACCAATGAGGGCTCCTTAGTTAATCATGTAGACGCCATTAAATGAAAATAATGCTTCAAGGAAATACTATGGCAGTAAATGATTATCTGGCACATAAATGAGTGGTTCAGAGTCTAAGGAAGCACAGAGTAGGGAGACAGAGCAGGTGGGTCCTGGAGCTGGTTCTGCCCTGACCCCCTGGGCTACCTTAGGGTTTGTGACCTCCCTGGCATTTTAGGATGAGGAGGTTGGGGTGCAGCTGTGGTTTTCACTGTGTTCTAGGGACCCCTGAGCTCTGCAGAGAAGCCTGGAGGGGATGCAGGAAACCCCTCCCCAGTCCTTGCCCTGCAGCAGCTCCTCTTAGGCCTATTAATAACATTTTCATTTGAAGAACACACAATATTCACTTACAGAAAAAAGCTTGAAAACCTCCAGATCACCACTACAGTCCCCAGGTTAAGAGCTAGGCTCTGGAGTCAAACTGTCTAGGTTCAAATGCCAATTTTGCCACTTACTAGGTGGGTGACGTTGGCCAAGTTTCCTATCCTCCTTGATCTGCTGTCTACTTACCTATAACATGGTGTTAGAGCTCACTGGGTAGTTGTGGGGCTAGAAAGTGATATAAAGTCTGGTTCTAATGCCTGGACCTTAAAAACGTTTGATAAATATTAACTAGATATCAACTATTGTTACAAGTGCTAAGATACCTCCATGTTCTGAGATGCTTGGGGAGGATTTCCTGAAGGAGGTGGATGCTGAGCTTTGTTTGAAGGATGGGTATAGTGGGGACCCATAGAGACTGGGGGAAGGGGAGGGGCTGTCCAGAGATGGGGGTGGGCATGATGTATTTGGAGGCCACGATATGAGTGAAGTAGAGTTGGTTTGTGGGGTTTTGGGAGATAAGATTGGATAGATGAGTTGGGACCACACCGCGGAAGGCTTTCAATGCTTGAGTAAAGAATTTGGACTTTAGGTAATAAGACATTTTTATTCTTGCACACTTAGAGGCACAGACACACTTCTCAGTAATCCCACTACATAGGAATACTTTCGCACCTGGTCACACAGATATGCCCTTCCTTCTCCCCTCCTTTGGTGTTTCTTTCTGGTCCCTTGGCCCCAGAAACATTTATTTTTAAAGACAGTAAAAGATCAAAACCAAGCACGTAGGTTATACTTCAGAGTCTATAGAGTTGCAAATGTGACTCTTTTCTCCCCAGAATAGTAGGCAATTCCACTTTCTATTTCGGCTTGTCAATGTTTTCTTGTTGTTGAGAATATATAGCAAAACATATAACATTTTCCCATCTTTTCAAAGGGAAGCAATGAAAAAGAAGAATTCGTAAAATCCCCAAAGTGGAAATAACGAGACGTGGAAAGAGAAAAGGCATTGACTTAGAAGCTGGAATGAATATGGGGACAAGGAAGGAGAAGTGAAGGAGCTCAGTCCAACTGACAATTGGTGGCAGGTGCCAACCCTCTCTGCCAGCTGCGCTGGGTATAACCCTTCGCTGTCCCTGCCTGGAACTTTCTGGTCCTTCTAACCTGCATGCCTAGGACGTTGTGGTTTGCACTGGATTCCTTCAACTTGCCCTGGCCTTCGTCCAAACTACCTGGGGACGTAGGAGCCGCTGCAAGTCAAGGTATTTCAGCAAGTATTTATTATCTCGCCACGTGCCGAGGGACTCCAGTCCCTTGCACAGACAGGGTAGTCCCTCCTTTCCTCTTGCCAACACCGTTTTTTAGGTTTCATTAGCCTTTTGTCTAGATTATTGTGACAGAGTTCTCACTGCCCTTCCCACCCTTGTCTTTTTTCCCCCGGATCTGGGCTACATACCACAGCTGGATTAAGCCTAAAATATAGCTTTGATCAAGCCACTCCTCTGCTCAAAAACCTGCATAGCTCTTCACTGCCTTTAATCAAACTAACACTTCACTTACATACAAAAGGAACACACGTTCAAGGCCAAAGCCTGGAAAACACAGAGAAACAGGGAAGGAAATTTGTCCAGAATTTTACCACCTAAAGATAAGCTATCTGTAATATACAGTTTCTAAGTCTTTTTATTTTACTTTGTAGTATGTCATGAGTAATTTCCCCACGTTCTTTGCTGTGTTTTGTTGTTGCTTTGCCTTTTTTGTTGCTTGCTATCAGACGAGAGGGATAACATTTACATACCTGATTCCCCTTGCAGAGTATTAGGGTTGCTTTGACCATCGTCCTCACACTTAGATTTTTATATACAAGTGACGCTTGTTCTTAGAAAAGATTCCTAGACGAGGAATTTGTGGGTCAAAGGAATTTGTTTTAAGGCTTTCTTTTATTTTGTAATAAATATTTATAAGTTGCCCTCAGAAGGGGAACATTTTATCCTCCATCCAACCCAAGCCCATTGCCGTCAGGTCGATTCTGACTCATAGCAACCCTGTACAACAGAGTAGAAGTGCCCCACAGGGTTTGCAAGGCTGTAAATCTTTACGGAAGCAGACTGCCACATCTTTCTCCCGTGGAGTGGCTGGTGGGTTTGAATCACTAGCCTTCGGTTTATCAGGCAAGGGCTTAACCACTGTGCGACAAGGGCTCCCTCATCCTCCATCAGGGATAGACATGCCCATTACTACTGAATCAGACAGCATCATGTTGGCCTCTGTCAAGCTCCTCATCATCTGGCCCCTTTCTCCCTCTCCTTCCCTACTTCCCCACTGCTGTCCTGCCAAATTACTCTCCTGGCGCTTGAGGCGTGCATATATGCATTCAACAAACATTACTGAGCACCTACCGGGGAAGGCAGGAGGTTGTGAAGGTTAGGGGCAGGCTGTGGAACCAACCTACCTGGATTTGAATCCCAGCTCTGCCCCACATCTTTCCTGTACACCAGGAACAAAACTAACACTCCATCACAGAGCGATCATAAGAATGTAAACGATTTCGTAAGTGTAAATGCTTCAAACAGTGCCTGGAACGTAATAAGTATTCAGCGAACAGTAGCTATAATTATCTGCAGTTTTGAACCTTGCTCTCTTTTAGGTGGCGACAGTGGCAGGGGGGTGATCCAGGTATGAGAAGGCAGCCAGGGTCCCTGTTTCTATGGAGCTAATGTTAGATGCTATTAAGTGCTCTATAGAAAGTGCAAACAGTTAACGTGCTCAGCTGCTGACCGAAAGGTTGGAGGTTCGAGTCTACCCAGAGGTGCCTTGGAAGAAAGCCCTGGCAATCTGCTTCTGAAAAATCAGCCACTGAAAACCCTTTGGAGCACAGTTCTACTCTGACACACATGGGGCCACCATGAGTAGGAACTGACTTGATGGTAACTAGTTTTTGCTTGCGGTGGCAAGTGATCATAGGGTGGAGTTGGGAGGCATCATATTTGTTGGCCAAAGAAAGTCCTTGTGTGGTGATTACTGCCCCCCGTGCGGCAGTTACCTCCCCCGGTGCGGCGGTTACCTTCCTGGTGTGGCGGTTACCTTCCCGGTGTGGTGGTAACCTCCTCCTGTGCGGTGGTTACCTGCGCTGAGGCCCAAGTGGAGAGATGGAGCTGTCCTTGACAGCAGGGCTGTCTCAGGTTTGGTCTCTCAAAGCACAGGCGCTTCACATGTCAGAACTCACCACGGGCAGACGGCTGTCTTAATGTCTCCTTTTTTGAAGACTGATAATACAACAGGATATATTTTGACCCTTTTATTTCCTTGTCTTTGTATTTGTCAAACAAGCTCCAGGAGTCATTTGGCCGGGCTTGCCTCCCCTCCTAAGTCATTAATTCTGGCGGGACCACGGCCAAGTCAAGAAGGCCTTGTTTGCCGACATGTTTTACTAATTGATTCTGCTTCACTTCCTGCTTTGTTGAACCTCTTCCTGATCCTCTTGGCTCTCTCTTCCTGCTCTCTTGAAGACGCTCCCTTGTCTTCTCTGAAGTCACTGTCTCCCTGACATGAAAAGCACCTCAGTGAGCCAAATGCATAATTCCATTAAGTGGAACAAAACAGAATGCCTGAATCTCCAAAGGAGACTGCATCTTCTCCTTGTGCTGCAACTATGGGCACAGAGAGAAAGACATCTTCTTTCTTCCTTCTTCCTGCTCCTCTTTCCTTACCAAAACAAAAATTAGCCCCGGCGAAGAAAAAATCAAGTTGGCTGTCCTTCAGAACTATGCTTTCAGGGGTGAGCAGCAGCCAGGAAAAGGCTGCCCGGTCAGGTGATGTAAGGACTCGTGCGCTTGGCTACGTGTCTTCCTGGTGGAAGAGCCATTGGGAATGTGTGTACAGGGTGCAGAGGCTTTCCCTGAAGGCTCAGTCAGTCCTGGTGTGAAAGTGTCAGGCCCCTCAGAACATGCGAGATGGAGCTAGTTTCCAACAGGATCTAGGGAGTGGCTTTCAGGAACTATAAAACCAAAACCAGAAACACCAAACCGGTTGCCGCTGAGTCAATTCTGACTCATGGCGACCCCATGTGTATCAGAGAAGAACCGCTCCATAGAGTTTACAAGGCTGTGACCTTTCAGAAGCAGACCACCAGTTCTTTATTCCGAGGCACCTCTGGGTGGGTTTGAATTGTCAACCTTTTGGTTAGAAGTTGAACGCTTAACTGTATGCTAGAAGGTAGACACTAATCCATGCCTAACTTGGACCGAGTATTAGCAGAAGTTCTAGAACAGATTACCAAACAGACTGATTGTTAGTACTTATGAAAGAATACAGAGACCCTTGGGAGTCAGCAGTTTTATTCAGAACAAGTCAGGATGATCCTCATTTCCCTTTTATGAAACATTACTACTAGAAGGGGGATCAAGGGACTGTCATGGACATTCTGCTTTCAGTCAGACGTTTGACAAACTTGTGGGAAAGATGCAAAAGTAAAAACTGAGCTTGATTTTTGAGTGTAAAGAAAACTTTAAAACACCTAATCCAACTTCCTCATTTAAAGAATTAGATGTAGTCACAACTAGTTGAACAACCATCCCCAAAGAGTATTTCTTGATGATACAGTGTTAATTTGGGTAAAAGTTCAGATGATACCCCACTGGTCTCTGACTTACGCCCTAAAGCTTAGGACCATCTTACTAATGACATGGCTGAAGATGCGGAAGACAGTTTAAAATTTGCAGGTGATGAGGTAAAGCATTTGGGTGAAAGGATTAGGATTCAAAAAGGTCCAGACAGGTAGGAAAGATGGACTCAAAATGAACTCATTTAGCAAAAAGCATAAAGAACCCATGTGGAAGTTCAAAAAGCAAATGGCAGACAACCTGGCTGGGAGCAAACATGGGTTTTTCCTCTAGGATGCTGCCCACTAAGATGCCAGTAGCAGCCCCTTCCCCAAGTCTTGAAAACTAAAAATGTCTCTAAATGTTGATGAATGTCCCCTGGTGTGCCCAAATCATCCCCACTGAGAATCACTGAGATAAACTGATGTGCTCCTAGGGGAAAGTCCTGATGGATGTTAGTCGCCTGTAAGGGCAGTATAAACAATGCCAGCAAAATAGCAAGGCAGATGCAACCTAAGGCTGCGTTATGCCTGCTACTAATTTTCTCGCTGCTGTTGAGTTGACTCTGATTCATGGCAACCTTATGTGTGTCAGAGTAGAACTGTGCTCCACAGGGTTTTTAATGGCTAAGTTTTCAGAAGTAGATTGCCAGATCTTTCTTCTGAAGTGCCTCTGAGTAGACTGCAATTGCCAACCTGTCAGCTAGCAGCCAAGTGTTTTAACTGTTTGCACCACCCGGATTTCTCTACTACTAATAGTAACTAATAACTACCGAGTTCTTATTCCGTTCCTAGCACTATACTAAGCTTTTTACGTGTGCATCCTCACTTAATGTTTACATGAACCCTGTGAGGTAGGAATATTATTGTCTCCACTTTTCAAATGAGAACACTGAGACCCAGAAGCATTAACTGACTCACTCAAGGTCTCACAGCCAAGGTAGTAGAGCCAGGGCTGTGCCACTGCAGAGCCTACAGTCTTGCCCACGGTGCTCCATGAGTGTCTCGAACCTCGCACTAGGCATACACATATAGTAGCACCCCAGGAAGCAGCCAGTGGCTCCCTATACCTGAACACGGCTTAGAAGTAAGAAATAGGCTGTAGTAACCCTGAGCCCCCTGCCTCCACCCCTCGGTGTCCAAAAGCAGGGACTTGCCCTGTAACCGAGGTCCCAGCCTCCTGTCAGCTCATTGCCTTAATTCATACACAATTCTAATATGCTGATTATTACATCAGCAGGATCATAGAGTAACTTTTAGACAGATGTTCAACAGACAAAGTTACAGGTATAGTGTGGCACTCCGTTTCAATCATCTGGAGATGCTTGGCTTCTTGGACCCTAGTTCTTGAGTGTTGGCTGGGAGTCCAACCTAGCCATGTGTCGGATCTGTCAGTGGAGGCTTGCATGTTGCTATGATGCTGAACAGGTTTCAGCAGAGCTTCCAGACTAAGACAGACTAGGAAGAAAGGCCTGGCGATGTACTTCTGAAAATCAGCCAGTGAAAACCCTATGGATCACAACAGTTTGCTCTGCAGCTCATCACGGGGATGGGGCAGGACATGACAGTGTTTCATTCTGTTGAGCACGTGGTCACCGTGAGTCAGGGGCTGACCTGCTGTCAGCTAACAACAATTCGTGAGCTGTGGCTCTGGGTCCAGGTGCAGAGGTTACTGGGATTGTAGTCCTTGCACTACCGGGCCAGGTCCTGCTGAATTGTCAATTGAGGCTGAGTCGTGATATTAGGGGGGCGGGTGGCAGAAGGGCTATGAGCTGGGAAGGAATCTTACCCAAGTCAGTGCCCTTTACCACAAGAGAGACTGAGAGGCGTCGGGTGAAGCCTGAGCCCAGGGAGCTGCCGCTGGGCATGACCTGTCCCCCTCGCCTCCCCCAGTGGCAGCCTTGGAGCTGAGCTCCGCTGACCCGCAGAGCCCCAGGAACAACAAGGAGCACCACACACAGGAGATGGGCCTGAAGCGGCTCATCGTGCACTGCTGCCAGGTCTTCACCATCATCCTGAACTTCAACTGGAGCTTCCAGCCCCAGATGGACAACATCACCTTCATGGCGGAGACCGGTGAGTTTGCCCCTGCCCCAAGGCCGATGGGCTCCCTCAGAATGCGGGCACTAGCAAAGTTCACCTGCAGGGTCCCTGCCCCTCCTTTCTGAGCCTCCCTCCCCTCCCTTCTCCTGGGACTTCCCCAGGACCCCCATGCTCAGCCCCTCTCAGTACTGTTAAAGAAAGATTTGGCCAGCTCAGCAAACTGATAAGGTTTGGTAATAACCAAAAAACCAAACCCAGTTGCCATTGAGTTGATTCTACCTCATGGCATGTGTCAGGGTAGAACTGTGCTCCATAGGATTTTCAATGGCTGATTTTTCAGAAGTAGACTGCCAGGCCATTCTTCTGAGGCACCTCCAAGTGGCCTTGAACCACCAACCTTTTGAAGAGCAGCAAGCACGTTAACCATTTGCACCACCCAGAGACTCTATGGTAATAACAGTGACCTTTAATTACACACCAAGCACTGTGTGAAAATTTCATATGCATTGTCTTATTTACACTGTAAGACAAGACTTTCAGGGGGGTGCTATTATGATCCCATTTTACAGATAAGAAACTGAGGCCCGAGATCTTAAGTGTCTTGCCCAAGGGTGCCCAGCGGCGGTAAAAGACATAGATTGAAAGGTTTAGCAAGCGATAGATTGAAAGGTTTAGCAAGTGATGGGAGAAGGTGGGGGTCTTTCCAGTCACCCTGGAATCACACTACAATTGAGCTTTGGGATCATTGTCCTACACAGGACCAGAGCCCACGGAGCTCCTGGGAACCTGAGCCACATTCTCCCTCACCCAGGTCCAGCACGGGAATGTCTGGAGTGCTTCTGACTTCACCATCAACCTGAACTCACTCCGAGTCTCTGTCTTCACACCAGCCAATGCAGTCATTGGCCCCTATACTCTTACGATCCAGATCTCCCAGGGTCAGGGTCACACTGTGACTTACCTGGTGGGGACTTCCATCCCGCTTTTTAACCCTTGGAGTGCAGGTAAGACTTGCTCATAGGCTATAATGCTAACCCAACCCACTGGGAATACTGTGACATTCTTCTAGAAATCCCAGAAGATAAATTGCTGCATATCTGTGCAATATAATATCATGTGTCGCTAAAAATCATCTTTACAAAGAATTTTCAGTGTCATGAGGAAAACGTTCACTGTGCCATGGTAAGCGGCACAGATTAAGAAATGGAATGCAACGTGGTCCTAATTATATTCAATATACATGTATAAAAAGCGAGAGTGACCAGAATACACCCAACTGTAACAGTGTGCGCCTCTGATCGGTAGGAATGACTGCCGTCACTGGCTTCTTTCCGTCTGTGTTTTCCAGCTATCTACAACAAGCTTGTCACTTTCACAATCAGGAAAAAATAATAATCATTATTTTTTAAAGTATACATTGTATTGTGGTTTCTAGAAAAAGACACAGTAGCCTCTTCAGGGGGTTCAGTCTTAATTTCTGCTGCCATCTACCCAAGCAACTCACTGCTTCTCCTGTCTTTCAGCAAGATGCTGTTGTTACTGTTTTTTAATTTTATTACTCTGTTTGGTTTGGGGTTTTGCTCCCTCCACTGCTCTTACCGGCTCAGAGGATGATGTCTACTTGCGGAGTGAAATCCTGCTGCAGGAGTACGTCATGATGGACTACGGCTTTGTCTACAAGGGTCACAAGAGATTCATCACCGCGTGGCCTTGGAACTATGGGCAGGTAACCATGTCACTGGAGCTGGGCCTGGTGCGGGGACTCATTGAGGGTGGTTCTTAGACAGCTCTGTTAGCTCGTGAAGGTTGCTAACCAAGGTCAGGGTGTGAGATGCTGAGCCAATTCCTCATCCAGTGAGAAGGGCAAGGAAGGAAGGGGGGAAGCCTTTCCTGTTGAGTTTTTAATATTTTATTATGGAAAACTTAAAACATAATCAAAATAGAAACAAACCAAACCAGTCGCTGTCAAGTTGGTTTGACTCATGGTAACTCCACGTGTGCAGAGTAGAATTGCTCCAGAGGGTTTCCAGGGCCATTACCTTTCACAAGCACATTGCCAGATCTTTCTTCCAAGGAGCCTCTGGGTGGGGTCCAATCACCAACCTTCCAGTTAGCAGTCAAGTGGTTAACCGTTTGCACCACCCAGGAACCCTAGTCTAAGTAGCCAAGCTGCTATAATAAACCCCTATGTATCCATCTCTTAGCTTCAATAGTGATAAGTTTATGGTGAATATCATTTTGTCTATACCAGGGGTTTGCAAACTATAGCCCATGGCCTAAATCTGGCCCACTACCTGTTTTTGTATGACCCACAAGCTCGAAATGATTTTTACATTTTTTAATTGTTGAAAAAGAGTTAAAAAATAATATTTTGTGACAAATGTCAGTGTCCGTAAATAATGTACTGTTGGAACACATCTGTGCTCATTCATTCAGGTATTCTCTGTGGCTGCTTTTATGCTCCAATGGCCGAGTTAAGTCATTGTGACAGAGACCATATGGCCCACAAAGCCTGAAATAGCTGATCCTTTACGGAAAATGTTTGCCAACCCTGGTCTATATGCCCCCATTCCTCCACCTCATCACTGGAATTTTTAAAAGTAAAGTGTAGATGCCATGCCATTTAATCCAACAATATTTCAGAATACAGCTCCAAAAGATAATGACTCTTTCTGAAAAACTTAGCCACAATATATGAACATGACTGAAAAAAAAAAGAACAGTAGTTCTTTAATAGCATCAAATGTACAGTTATCATATGGATAGAGGGGGACCTTTGACTCTGGGCAACATTTCCACTCTGGACTGCCCACCCTCTGCCATCTCAGTTCTGTCCACAAACACCAGGAGGGAAGACAGTGAGGAGGAAGCAAAGCCAGGAGCCCTGCTGAGGAAGATCACATTTTCCCATTCTCTACTTGTGACAACTTGGGTAATTTTCTGAAATTGAGACAAATACCGGTCATTGCCTTTGGCAGCAAAAGTGGTCGGACATACATTGTCAGCCTATGGTGTGAACATATGTCATGGGCCTACATGGGCTTCTCCAGGGCTCAGGGCGTCAACTCTGAGCACCTCTACCTGGTTTCCAGGTGCTCCACGCTCCTCTCCCTCTCCTCACATGCCTGGGCCTATACTTAACCATCGGATCTTTCCTTACTCCCACAAGTCCTTCGGCTATGAGAATATCTAAGCCCCTTTCTCTGGTACCCACCATGCTCACAGACCTTAGCCTCTTCACAGTTCTTCTCTGGCACACATGGGGTCACCATGAGTCAGAACTGACTCAGCGCCAACTGGTTTGGTGGTTTTTGTTTTTGTTTTGTAGTTTCAAAGACCACTGGCTCCAGAAGCCTTCTCAGACTTTTTCAACCAACAGGGATCTCTCATCTCTCCTAATTCTGTTTGAATTTTCAGTGAGAGCCCCACAGTTTAGTTTTTCAGAATTCTGAATCTAATACATTCCCAGTTTGACTTATAAGCTCTCTGAAGGAAGGACCAATATGTCCGTCAACAGACGAATGAGTGGATAAATAAAACGTGGTATACACACAGTGGGATGCTATTCAGCCATAAAGAGAAATGAAGTTATGATCCATGCTACAACATGGATGAACCTTGAAACAGCACGCTGAGCAAAATCAGTCAGTTGCAAAAGGACAAATACTATATGATCTCACTTATATGCAATAAGCAAATATATACAAACCAAAGTTTATTAATGGCTACCGGGGTGGGAGGGATGGAGAAAGGGGGAGTTTTTGCTTAGGTGGCATTGAGTTTATGTAAATGGTGGTGGAATAATTTGGACAGGGATGGTGAGAATGGTTGTACAACTCGAAGAATGGAATCAGTGTCACCGAATACAAGTAGAAATGGTTGAATTGGCGTATGTTCTGTTGTGTATATTTTCACCACAACTGTGCTAGTGACTTGAAGTTTCAGAACTCTAGACCTTTTTACTCTTCTTTCCCCCACCGCACCTTGAAATGACTTGGAAGTTTGAATATGACATCGTAGATATCTGCTTGGAGATCCTGAACAAGAGCCTGTACTTCTTAAAGAACCCGTCCAAAGAGCACTCCCAGCGGAATGACGTGGTGTACGTCTGCAGGGTGGTGAGCGCCATGGTAAGGAGCGAGGCTTCCCCTCCCTGTCTGAGGACAGTCTGCGCTTCCCCGGGACACTGTGGACACCCACCTGTCTGCCCTTTCAGATCAACAGCAACCACGATAATGGTGTGCTGCAGGGGAGCTGGGGGCAGGACTACTCCAAGGGGTCAGCCCCCTGGAGTGGAACGGCAGTGTGGCCATCCTGCGGCGGTGGTCGGCCCAGGGCGGGCAGCCTGTGCAGTACGGACAGTGCTGGGTCTTTGCAGCCCTTACATGCACTGGTGAGTGAAGGGAGACAGGAAGCGCCTCCTTGAGTGGTCACCCATTTAATCCTCATGATAACCCTTTGAGGTTGGGGCTGATAGGGGTGGGTGCTGCAGCTTTTAACCAGTGTACTGTGCCATCTTGGGGAATGCCGCCCATTTATGTGGAGGGGGGGAAGGTCGACCTGTTGCAAACACTTTGGCAGACTCCTTGATGGAGCAGTTGTTGTTAAGTGCTGTGAGTTGGCCCCTGACTCATGGGGTCCCAAGCACAATGGAATGAAACACTGCCTTGTCCTCTGACATCCCCATTGTTAGTTATGGATTGGACTATTGTGATCCATAGGGTTTTCGCTGGCTAATTTTTGGAAGCAGATCACCAGGCCTTTCTTCCTAGTTCTTCCTAGTCTGGAAACTCGGCTGAAACCTGTTCAGCGTCATAGTGACACCCAAGTTTCTGCTGACAGATGGGTGATGGCTGCACTCGAGGTGCAATGGCTGAGAATCTAACCCGGGTCTTCCTCATGGAAGGAGAGAATTCTACCACTGAACCACCGCTGCCTCGATGGAGCAGTTAGTCTGTTAAAATGATCACCTGGAGGGAGGAGCCTGTGATTCCAAAGCAGGAGGCCAAACGGCTTCTCTCTGCTTCCTGCTCGGACTTCTCAGTTCTGTGTGAGCCTGGAGCCGGGGACAGGGGCAGGGAAGCTGGAGGTAGAGGCAGACAGTCTGGGATGGCCTGAGCTCACCGGTAGGCAGAGCTGGCAGCCCCCAAAATGCTTCCCTGAGAGATTCTGGAGGAGTCACAATTAGACATTTGCTACTTTGCTAACTGTTCTTAAGGAGCACCAATGTTCTATGCATTATCGATTATTTACAAGTTAGTGCGAAGTCCTTGACCAGACTATGTGTGAAGAGGAGAGAGAGACAGAGTCCTGAGGGTGCCTGGCTGTCTTCCCCTGTAAGGCCAGGGGCAGGGCTTTTATCTTTATCTTTATATTTACCCTGGTGCCTTACACAAAGGAGCCCTGGTGGCACAGTGGTTAAGCATTCCACGAAGTTCAGCGATTCGAAACTGCCAGCCACTCCGCGGGAGAAAGATATGGCAGTCTGCTCCCGTAAAGATTTACAGCCTTGGAAACCCTCTGGGGCAGTTCCACTCTGTCCTCCAGGGTCACTAGGAGTCGGAATCAGGTCAATGCCTTACACAGTGCTGCCTGTTGCAAAGTGGTGCTTAATACATGTTTCCTGAACTAACAGGTGGACTCCAAGTCAGAAAAGGGGGAAGCATGAAATGAGGAGGACAGGGACGGGGCCAAAAACAAAGGTCTAGACTTTTCTGAGGGGGCAGTATATGTGCAGGTGCTGTAGACAGAGAAGAGGCTAAGCCTGAGTCTTCCAATCGGGTAAGGGCATTTGTGAAATGGAGCTGAGGCTATTCGGGCCCTGGAAAGTTCTCAGCACGGCACTCACTAGTATTCCCAGTTTTGCCTTGGCCTGGGAAGTCCCTGTGCAGTGGCTGGTCAAGTGCTGTGGCAGAGGCCTGGGCTTTTAGACCCGGGGGTGAGAGGAAGAAGGACCAGGCCTGGGTCCTTGCTCCACGTCTGCGCCCCTCCCTACTTCCAGGCCTAGAGTTCTGGCGCCTGCTCACCCAGTGGTGGTTTGGGCCTACGCCTCGTCCTTTTGCAGCCTGGTCTAGCTCCCCCCACCACCAGGGTCTGTGGGAAAGCTGTGGCTGGCACTGGAGAGATGATTGCAGACAGGTGGCCCCTTTTGGGGCTCTTCAGTGAACTGAAACAAAAAGATTGGTCACTTTCACTAGTCCTACCTTTCAAAGCCTTGTAACCCTCCCAGCCACTTCAGCGGTCACCCTCAGCTCCTCCTGGGCAGAACGAGGGGTAGGATAAACCTCTCTGAACACCTCGCCTCACCAGCAGAGGTGGGGATCTTTGTTCTAAAGGCCACACCTGACCTCTTGGCTTGATTTCAGCTGTTCCTGGGAAGGTGTGTGTGTATTGGTGAGTGATGTCTGCTTTATGAGACTGCCAGTTACCAACAGAGTGGATTCCAACTCATGGCGGTCCAGGAAATCTGTGTTGAGGGCTTTGTATGAGGGCTTTGTAGCACTATTCTAAAAGGCCTCGAGAGGGCGCTGCTGCTTTATCAAAGATGGTCCTGCACTTCTTGGACACACGCAGTTTCCTTGTCTCTGTGATAATGTCTTCTCCACTACCTCTCTGAGGGTGTATCTTGCCTTTCTTTTCATGTTCTGATTTCTCTATTACCTCCCCTCAACCCTTATTTTTAAGTATAATTACAGATCCATACTTTCAGAAGTCAAAATCATCTGGTCCAGCCCTTCATTTTGTTACACACACAGAGACTGAGGCTCAGAGAAGTTAAGCCACTTACCTAAAGTCACACAGCTTCTCTTCTGAAACTGGCCACAGGATAGGCTTAAGTTTTTGCTTTTATTTTTAATTATCAAATGTTTTAGCTTCTCTGTTTTTAATTTGAGAAGTCCTAAATGACAAGTTGAGCTCTTATTGTTGTTGTTTTAAGTGACTCTTAAAAGATTTCATTCTCCTTGTCTGGTGGAGACCCTGGGCAGGGCAGATGGGTGGCAGGGATCTGGGCTTGGGTGTGGTGTTCTGGGGATAAAAGAGTCACAAGTGTGGATCTGCAAGAATCTTAGGTTTCTTTCTCTCCTCCAACTTGAGAGTTAGAACGTATGCACAGGAAACCAATGATTCTGCTTGAAACAAACCTGGTGATTTTCCACCCCCTTCTTTCTCTTTAGTAATGAGATGCTTAGGTGTTCCAACCCACGTCGTTTCCAATTTCCGGTCCGTGCACAACACGGATGGGAACCTGACCATCAACACCTACAGTGACCGAAATGCAGAGATGCTGCCAACTCAGAGACCAGACAAAATATGGTAGGGGGAACTGTCTCAGGACTCTGCCCTATCCCAGGTAGGCCAGGAAAACTTTGACCTGGGCCTCTCTGGCCGTTGAGGTGGTACTACCCTCTGTACGTCACTGCTGTTAATCAGAAAAAAATTCGCCAAACTAGGAGGCTGCTCTGGTTAATTAGATCATCAAATCAAACTCATTTCAAAGACAGAAGACTAGGGGATACTATTCTGAAGCCAGTGACCAAGTAAATATACTGTGAATCTTCTGAACACAGAACTCACCATCTATATTCATATTACTCTTCTTTCTCCCAGTCTTTCTGTCCCTGCCATTCTGTTTGCCCGTCAGGGGCAGAACCTGGACTTGCTAGCTCTGTATCTCTTCCTGTCTCTGAGCATGTGTGTGTCCCTTTATTTTGTATCTCTCTGCTCCTGCCCTGGTTTCTTTCTCCTTCTCTGCTCTATCCCAAATCTGGTTCCCTGTTTTTTCTTTTCCAGCCAGTTTCTAGGCAAGCCCTTCGAGTTACGTGAGAACTAACAGCTATAAAGGACATTATTAGTTCAACTGGCAACATTGAGATACAGGCAATTAGATCAAAGTATTGTATCACTATTAAATTTACTGAGGTTGCTGCCTGTGCATGGGTTATACAAAGGAAGATCCTTAGTCTTAGGAAATACACACTGAAGTATTTAGGGATAAAGGGCCTTGATGATTTCAACTTGCTCTTCAATAGTTCAGAAAAAAAAAAAAAAGTCCATATCCATATCTATATAAAAAAAAAAAAAATGGGGCAAAAGGTTAGCAATAGGTGAACTGGGTATATGGGTGTTCTTTGTACTATTCTTGCGACTTGACTGTAAGCTTGAAACGATTTCTAAATGAAAGTAAGTGGAAAGAGGCAACGAAGCAGAGCAACCAGTAGAGTGTCTGGAAAACCCTCAGAAAATGTAAGTGCTTGTCTCTGTATTCCCTTTGGCAGGGATTTCCACATCTGGAACGTGTGCTGGGTGATCCGGAAAGATCTCCCACCGGGATACAATGGGTGGCAGGTTCTGGACCCCACTCCCCAGCAAACCAGCAGTGGTGAGTGAAGGCACTGTAGAAGGCCTAGGCTCCGTGGGGAGGCTGATAAGGGTGATTGTCCATGAGTGCAAGAATCCCCTCCCTATGGCCCCTCACTGCCCCACCTCCTTACCTCGCACAGTCACAACCAGTAGCCCCTCTCAGGTAGCAGCCATGTCCCACAGCTCTTGTTCCGTCCACAGGGCTGTTCTGCTGCGGCCCCGCCTCTGTGAAGGCCATCAGGGAAGGGGAGCTCCACCTTGCCTATGACACCCCATTTGTGTATGCCGAGGTGAATGCCGATGAAGTCATTTGGCTCCTTGGGGATGGCCAGGCCCAGGAAATCCTGGCTCACAACATCAGTTCCATCGGGAAGGAAATCAGCACCAAGACGATAGGGTCAGATGAGCGTCAGAACATCACCAGCTCCTACAGGTACCCGGAAGCTACCTGGGGCCCCTGGGACTCACCTTCTTTGTGCTGCCTCCCAACTGGGATGGCTTCCAGGTTACAACCATCACCACATAGCCACCTCCTCTCCTCACAGCAGACTTCCAGGATATTTAGCAAATAAAAATACAAGATGCCCAGGTAAATTTGAATTTCTGATAAATTTCAATCAATGAACAATTTTTTAGTGTAAATATGTCCCAAAGATTGCATGACATGCTTATACTAAAAAGTATTAATTGTTTATCTGAAATTCAAATTTAAAACTGGGTGTAATTTTTAGTATAAGTATGTCTCAAATATTGCATACGATGGACTTACACTAAAAATTATCCGTTGTTTATCTGAAACGCAAGTTTACCTGGACAGCCTGTATTTTATCTAGTAACCCTATTCTAGAGTCACACCTGTGTCCATGGCAGTGGGGGTGGCAGGAAGGGGGGAGATGGATGCTCAAGGACAGAAAGGACACTGGGCACGTGGAAGGGGGTGGATGCCCTGGGAGGGGGCCAGGATGGAGTCAGGCTGCTGGAGGACTAGTGTGTAAAGCTGGACACCTTCTTAGCCTCTTTGTGCCTCCACTTTCTGATATGCAAAGTGGGGTAACAGCGGTAGCAGCTACCTCAGAGGTAGCTGTTGTGAGGGCTAACTGAGTTTATACATAGAAAGCACCTGGAACAGTACCTCTGGACATAGTACCTGCTCTAGGGAAGTTCACGCTTTGGGTAAATTTAGGTTAAGCCTGTATGTTAAGCAGCTCCCAAGTGCAAGACGTAAACCTCTGTTTAAGAGGCTTGAGCGTCTATTTTAGAAGTGAGGCCGTCGATGGGGGCAAGAAGCCTTTGGCTCTGATAACAATGGTAGTGATGCCGAAGGTTATATTGAAGATGGTATCGTGCTGATCGCCTTCCATTCAACAGTGTATTTAACCCATTTTCGTGGCAACTCTGTGAGGTGAGCAGGTGTATTTCCTGTGTTGCAGATGACAGAGCTGAGTGCCAAGAGATTAAGGAGCTGTGAGAGCGTCAGGATTTGAACTCAGAGCTGAGTGACGCCAAGCTCATGTTCTCAGCCACGGTGCTGTAGTGCTTCCCTACCTGCACTTCGTGTGGTCAGGGCTTTGGGAGGGGACTTGGGAGTTGCTGGGTGGCTTGTTACCTGAAGAAGTTCACTGATCTGTTTGACTCCTCCCCACCGATGTCCTCTGGGCCCTCCTCTCCCCCAGGATCCCCTGAGGAGCGGTCTGTATACATGAAGGCCTCCCGGAGCATGCTGGGCCAAACAAGGGCCTCCTTACCCTTCCTGGATCTGCTGGGGTCCAGCGACATGGAGAATCAGCCCGCGAAGCTGCACCTCCACCTGGCCAGGACCCGTGAGCGGGGCCAGGACCTGCTGCTGACGCTGTGTGCCTGGAGGGTGCCAGACGGAGCCCATCCCCAGGGCCCCATTCGGCTGGTGCTGCGCTTCTGTGCACAGGCCCTGCTGCATGGGAGAGGCACACAGGAGCCCCTCTGGAGACAAGAGCTGTGCTTGAACCTGGACTTTGGGCAGGGTGAGTGTGGGCCAGGCCTGGGACAGCACTAGACAGGGGTAGCTTTGGGGTCGAGAACAAATCTGGGCTGGACCCACATGGTCACCCAGGAACACTGCCGCCTACACACTCCCACACTCACAATCATACACACACACACACACACACACACACACACACACCCCGAACAGTGAAGCTGCTGTTGGCTGGAGGTCGAATGCCAGATGCTATATTTCTGATGCCATCCCGCCAGGTGAAACAGAGCAGTGACCTCTGGGAAGTCTGTGCAGGCTAATCTCTCACACGTACAGGCACATACACACACAAACATATTCTTGCACACATGCAGACTCATACAGGCACTCTTTCTCACATACAGACTCTATTTTCTCCTTTCCCTCATACATACACACTCTCTCCTCTTTCTCTCTCTCACTGAAAGAACCGTTCCCTGGACTCAAAATGTTTTTGTGTCTGCCCAGAGACACAGTGGCTGCTTCTGCCGCCCTACAACAATTACAGAAACAGGCTGACAGATGAAAAGCTGATCCGTGTGTCTGGCATTGCCCAGGTTGAGGAAACAGGGAGGTCCATGCTGGTCCTGAAAGATATCTCTCTGGAGCCGCCCTACTTATCTATTGAGGTAAGTCTGCTGGACAGACCTGGGGCTCAGGGGCCTCTGACTAACCCAATGTTTACTGAGCCCCTGCCAGGGATGGGAACCCAGTAGTGGACAAACACAGTCCTGCCTTCAGACAAACCAACAATGAAAGCGCAGTGTTGGGTGGTCTCTTGCCGCGCTCTGTACGAAGTGCGGAAGGGTATGAAGGCTTCTTAGAGGGGGTGAAATTCTGTGAAAGATGCGTAGGAAGGCACAGTACAGGTATAGGGAGGTGGGGGTGAGGGTGGAGGCATTTTAAGTGAGGAAATAGCTTGGCAAAGGCAAAGAGACACAATAGGCGGTGCCTGGGAGATGGAGTAGACACACTTGAGAGATACCACAAGGTCAAATTCAAAAGGTGGCTGGTCATAAGATGGGGGTGACAAGGAAGAGGGAGACAAATGAATGGTGAGGCTAATGTCTAGTTCACATGCCTGAGTCGCTGGCAAGGCCGTTAAATGAGAAAGGAATTGCAGGCGACGGCAGGGTCAGTGGAGAGGGGCAGATACTCTTCCCCATCTCCTGTTGCTAGGATTTCCTTTCCCCTGAAGCCTCTCCTCACCTCCCCCTCCCACTCTGGAAGACCTTGCCCACTGCCTAATCCAGCCCTGGCACTGCACCTGGGGGTCTGTCAGCAGCACATCCCACCTCCATATCATAAATCACCTGGCCTGCCTGACAGCTTTCACCTGGGCACACTGGCAGGTTGTGTGGCCAGAGGATGCCAGGCAGCCTCCATGGTGGGGCCAAGAGTGGGCAGAATCAGAAGAGCAGACACACGCCTGGTGCTGAGGTAAGTGCCCTGCCCATTACTACAAGCCCTGGTTACAACAGGATCCTGACGCAAACAGATCAGATGCCAAGGAGGCCATTGATTGGTCCCATCGGTAAGGGCCTGGGGATGCCTTGTGTAGCTATGCTGGATTCCAAAGTTACTTTAACCTGGTCTACTTTGACACCATCATTAGGGTGCAAAGACTTGGTTCTTTCATTTGAATTCCAGAGAAGTCAGGATGTGTTCTTCCTTCTCCTCTGTTCTCTGGCTGAGGCAGGACATGCTTCCAGTATCATCAGGGTGGTTGGAGTTCATTCCAGTTCAACATACGTTTACTGAACAGCCAGCATCGGGCTGGCACTGGGCTAGGTGCTGGCTAGGGCTACAGAAATAAGTATGACAGAATCTTTGCTTCCCACTGACAGGACCCCCAGGAGGACTAGAAAAGCTGCCCCATGACACAGTGATTACCTGAAAGCATCTGGAAAAAGGCAGCATGTGTTCCGCAGATGTATCTGAAGACGGAACAGTGTGGGGGAAAGACCTGGACTGGGGCCTAGGACACCTGGCTCAGGTCTTGGCTCTGCTATTAACACATGTGACCTTGGCCTCAGTGTCCTCATTTGCAGAATGAAAGGGTGGAATGACATTAATGGCACATAGATGGCGCGCATGACACCACCTTCTTATTCCATGCCTGTGACAGACATTGCTAATCAGTCAAGAAGCTATCTGACTCTGGACTTGTCCTGGAGATCCTTTTTAACACAGCATTTCTATTACCCACCACTAACCAACTGGAGCTGACACTTCAGTTGAAATCTAGTTGCCATCCTGAGCTAGATGGTGGGGAGGGAAATAGGTTTCAACTTTCAATTCCTGATTGGTGGTGGCTTCCTGGAGTATTGTGACCTTCTAAGACAGGCCAGGATATGCATTAACTTTGACTGCTCTCAGCTCATATTCTTTTCTCCCAGCTGCAGCGTCTTAGCTCTAAGCAGCAGTGCCCAAAATATCTCCGTTTTCCCTCCACACAGGTGTCCAAGAGGGCTGAGGTGGACAAGGCATTGAGAGTCCGCATTGGCCTCATCAATAATCAGATGGAGCCTCTGAGTAGCTGCATCGTGGTGCTGGAGGGAAGTGGCCTCATGCATGGGCAGATATCAAAAAGGTGAGTCACACCGCCTGTCCACCTCTCTCACTCTGGTCTCCAATGGGCGGAGGTGGTGCTCCCAGATCATTGACCATCTTCAGTCTCCTGGATGGTGCCTCCTTGCCCCTACTCTCCCACTCTCCTCAGGGAAGGCTAAACTCGCTGGTATTGGAGGGTGGGAGGTACCTACCCAGAGGGGAACAATCTGAAATCAGATCACCCACCCAAGTGGTTACTTTTGGATTTTCAGCCTTGAGACTCTGATGGCTGGACACACCCTTGAAATTCAGCTGGACCTCTACCCCATCAAGGCCGGACCCCGCCAGCTACAAGTCCTCAGCAGCAGCAACAAGGTCAAGGAGATCAAGGGCTACAGGGACATCTTTGTCACTGCAGCTAGGGCTTCCTGATGCTCCCTAAACCCCAGCCCCTGTCTGCTCTTTGCTGCTCCTGAGTGTGTTATCTGCACTCCATCTCTGCTCATCCTCAGCTGCCTGGGAGCAAATGAAGCTCCGTCAGAACCACTGCGTGCCTTGGGAGGAGACAATAAAAGCGTCTTTATTTAGCACGGTGTTCTCTCTCCTGTGCTAACAAGCCACTTGTTACTACTGGCTCGTCCTCTCGGCCGGCTGCCTGCCATGTAGCGGGCCCCTCCCTGCTCTTCCTGCCTGCTCCCTCCTCCCTTAAAGGCTCCATCCTCACAATAAGCCCAACACAATAAAAAAGCAGTTGCTATAAAGTTAATTCCAACCCATAGCAACCCCATGCGTGTCAAAGTGGAACTGTGTGGGCTCCATAGGGTTTTCAATGGCTGATTTTTCTGGCATAGATCACCAGGCCTTTCTTCCAAGGCACCTCTGGGTGGACTCACCCTCCAACCTTTCTGACCCCTCTACCACTCTGCTCCCTCACCTACTTGCTCCCCCAGCCTTCACTCTCTCAAGTGCACACTCCTCTCTTCAGTATCTCTTTTGAGTTTTTTAGTTGTTTTTATTAAGGGCAGGGAGAGAGAGCCACTCTTCTGTATTTTTTTTCTCAGTTATTATCAAAAGCATCCCATGCTTGTTCTAGATAATTTGGAAAGGACAGAAAAGTGAAAACAGAGGAAACATTGCTCATAGCTCCCCCTTTGCAGGGGAAACCTTTGCTAACATTTTGCCCTGTATCATTCTGGTTGTATGTTCCCGTTCGTTGTGGTGTTTAACTGTTATCACTACATCTTGCTGTGGGTTTCAGATGTGGGCTCTTGGGCCTAGCCCATGACTCGCTTGCGCTGGGGCTCTGCAGCTTCCTTTGGCTTCTCGCTACCTCCTGCTCCTTCTCTCTGGTTTTTGTGTGTGTGTTTGCGTTTAATCTTTTTCCCCACGTCCTCCTTGTCCTTCCTCCTGTATTCTCTCTCCAGGGGCCCCAGGCATGGGCCTGTCCCCACAGGAGCCCTCGTCACCCGCTGCACTTGGCAGGAAGGGCAAAGCCCACACGCCCTGTGCACCCCGCCCGGATGCTGGGTGTACCTGCCCCATTAGGTACAATTTGGCATTTCTCTGCGTCTCTGTAACTGCTTCATCACTGCTGTGTTCAGGTGGCTCCCTGTCCGCGGGAGAGGGTCACCTATTCTGGCTCTTGGAGAAGTCTGGAAGCTTGCTCTTCTGCAGTTTACCCCGGCGGGTCCTCTGTTTAGCCGCTGCCCCTCCTTCTTATTTCGCACAGCATCCGGCTGTGTTACTGCAGCAGGGCAGGGCAGGCTTCCTGGGGGCCTCCAAGGGGGCTTCCTGGGGGAATGCTGGGTATTAGGCATCCCTGTCTTCCCAGTAGGCCTTTCAAATGATTTTTTCTCTCCCTACCTCAAAAGCGGCTAAAGAATTATACTTTGTGGTGTTTTCTTTTTGTATTTTACATTTTTTCCACTCAGGCAAGCCTGTCGGGGTCTCATTTCCCCACCTTGGCTGATGAGCGAGATAATCCCAAAGACACCTTCAGGGGCTGGAACAGGGGGGTTCATGCCCGCTGCTGGGAGTGTGCTGATTTAGATCCTGAGTGACCCCACCTTTGTTACACCCCTTCCCCTTGTCTCACAGCAACCCAGTGAGGCAGACCAGGCCAGGCAGGGATCCCCACAGATGAACTTCAGCCCAAGGGTCTAGCAAAACAAATGAGCAGGCTGTGGAACTAGGCGGCAGCACAAACCAGCACCCACATCTGCTGATTCCTGATCTCTCCCCATCCACCCCGTGGTGTTCACGGAGACCCTCAGCTTCATTTGGGCTGGTAGTTTTGGGGTCTGTGGTTGTCTAGCATCCTTGTGTGATATAAAGCAAAGAGCTCTGGGATTGAGTCCTGGCTCCCTCCAGGTGTGACCTGGGTTCTCTCAGGTGTAAAATGTTAACAACGATAATAGTAGCGCCAGCCCTCCCTTTCCTCAGAGGGTTGCTGTGAGGATCAGATGAGAAAATGTCTCCTAAAGGGCTTCGTAAGTTGTGAGGCACATTTACACGCTGAGGTCGTCTGATCAGTTTAATCACTTCTCCTGGGTGACTGTCCCCATTTCTGGGGGTGGGAGAATGGGGCAGAGAAACCCACTTGGATGTGCAGTGATGGTTCCCCTCTGCAGTCACCTGTGCCGAAGCTCCTCACGCTCCCTCAGACCTGGGCACCCCTGGAGTCATGGGCCCTTATCCTACCGTCAAGGAAACAGCAACTTGCCTGGGAACATACAGGGAATGCATGGGAGGGCCAGCTTAGACCCCAAGTCTCTCTAGGTCTTTGAAGTGTCTGGAGGCTCCCTACCCCCTCTTTGCTAGAGCTGGCCTGTTCTGTGGGGAGGGCAGGGGAGTCCACATCTCTCCAATCAATGTCCAGGATCTGCTCTGTGCCCACCCCTGGGGGTCACAGCCCTGCTTCCACACAGGACCCCTCTTGCTCACCAACTCTGCTCAGCCCCCCTGTTTCTCCTCAGCCACCCTTACCCCCCACTCCCCAGCCCCCACCAAGGGACAAGCTGCTCTGATCACAGTTGCCTCCTTTCCCACAGCACCAGCCCCAGCTCCACCCTCTGACTAATGGTTTACATGAATCAAATGAGAGGCTGAATCTATCAGTCAGCTCATTAGGCCTGCAGTCAGCTCTTATTCAGCCCGCAGGGCCCAGGCAGAGGAGCTGAAGCATTTTTCCTGCACCATGAATGGGCTTCGTGCCCCTGTGATGCCTCCACCTCCTCCCTCCTGCCCAGTGGTTGTCTCAGAGGAGCCTCCTCAGAGCTCTTCCTGACCTAACACTCCTGAGGCCCATCCTTTGGGGATGTCTGCCTCCTGGCTTCTTGCCCAGGCCCATGCCCTCCTGCCCAGATAGACATGTGTTCCTGCGCCCTGCCCTCCATGTGACTTGGCCTGGGCTGGCTCCCTCACTTGGAGGATAAGTTGTACCGGGTGGGTGGGGGTTGGGCACACACAGCCTGCCTAGGCTGACCTAGGCTGGCTCCGCTGAGGGACCCTGGTCGGCCCCCAGCTCCAGGGACTTAACTCCCAGTGGCTTCTTGGATGTTTCCAAGAGTCAGCATTTCCCACCTGCTCCAGACTACCCCCAGGAGAACCATGAAACAAGGTGCTGTCCCCATGGCTATTGGACACCTTCCTCTTTGGTGTCCCCACCTCTCCAGACCCACCCACCATAGCTGCACTCACCTCCCTGCCTCACCTCAAAGCTCAGCTCTCCTGCCTATGTCCCTTTCTCCTCCCCAAGCTACCCCATCCCAGCCAATGTGGCAGTGCTTACACAGGGGTTGTTTTTTAATTCATTCACCCAGAATACACCATTGTTGTTGTGGAGATGATTCCCACTCATAGCGACCCTATAGGACAGAGTAGAACTTCCACATAGGGTTTCCAGGCTGTAATCTTTCTGGAAGCAGACTGCAACTTCTTTCTCCCATGGTGCGGCTAGTGAGTTCAAACTGTCGACCTCTCGGTTAGCAGCCGAGCACTTAACCACTGCACCACCAGGGCTCTTCATTCACCCAGTAGGTCAGCCAATATAAACTGGAAAACTGACTGTGCTTCAGATATTGCATTAAGCACTTATGAAGCACCTGGGCTCTGCAGGCTGACTACCTGTGTTCAAAATCTGGCTCTACCAGTTCTTAGCAAGTGATCTTGGGAAAATTATTTAACATCTTTAAGCCTCAGCTTCCTCATCTGTAATAAGGGAACAATAATAGTATCTAATTCATAAGGATATCGTGAAGATTAAGTGAAATAACGCACACAAAGAACTTAAAAATGTGTCCTGAATGTAAAAGATAATACTCCTAGTTCTACCACTATTAGCCATCATCATTATTAAGCAGAGGGGATGTAAAACACAGTCCATGCCCTCAGGGCCTCCCAGTTCAGAGCACCATTAGAGTATTTATAATGTCAAAGTATGAAGAGGCTAATAGGGAATGCAGAAGAGGGAGCCCCTAAACGCCTGGTGTGGAAGAGGGAGCGTGTCAGGAAGACTTCCCAGAGGAGTGGTGCTTGAGCCTGGATACTGGAGAAAGTAGACAAGTGAGAGACCATTTCAGAAGGAGGGAGATCAACATGCCTGAAAGCACAGAGGTGTGGGAGAGCAGAGAACCTGGAGTTCCAGCTGCAGGTGGGGAGTGGCAGACTCTAAGGACTTTGAGGGTGGTGTTGAGGAGTTTGGACACATTACCACATTACCACTGTTGGGTCTGAAGCAGGCATTTGGCACTTCAGGTTGACACTTCCAAAAAGTCCCTTTGGTGACCCATCTGGAGAAAGGATGATTGGGATACTGGTTAGGAGTAGTTGTCCAGGCAAGGCAAGGGCTTCAAGGAAGGCAGAGCTGAGGAGCAAGGAGAGGAATGACGAGATTTTAGGAGTGAGTCAGGAGTCAGACTGGACGGGGCTGGACAACTGATGGTTAGGGGAGATCAGGAAGATGGAGAAGTAGGAGGCGGTAGCCAGGTTTCTCCTGGAGTGACTGTGTGGGCACCAAGACCAGCACCGCAGGAGAAAGGGCAGGAGAGGAGAGGGAGAGAGGAGGAGTTCTATTTCGGCATGTTGGGGTTACAGTGTCCACGTGGTGGAGTTGTCCAGAAGGTGGTGCCTACATCTCTGAGGAGGCGCGGAGGAAGATCTGGGCATTCCTACAGTTCAGGGGAGTCACCAGTGTCAAGTGGGAGGTGAAGTCAGGTGGGGGTGTGTAGAGTGAGAAGGCCCCGGTATGAATCCCTGGGAAGCACCAGCATGAGTGGGAAGAGAGGACTGAGAAGAAGACGCAGAGTGTACGGGGAGGTAGGAGGACAACGGAGAGAGAGAAAGAGAGAGAGAAGTCACTTAAGCCCAGGAGGAGAGCATTTGTCAGAGGAAGCAGTCAAGGCAGCTGAAGCCCAGCAAGATAAGAGCAAAGAGAGTGCCTGGTGCCTAGCTTTCAGAAGTGGTAGGTGAGAGTGGTTTCTGGGGCAGCGTAGGGACAGAAGCCAGATTGCAGTGCTGTGAGGAGTGGGTGAGAGACAAAGCAGTGGACAAGGGGTTTGGCTGAGAGATGGAGATGAGAGAAATGGCAGGAGCTAGAAGAGGACAGAGGGTTGAGTGAGGTTTGTTGGTGGGTGTGGGTATGTTGAGACAGTGAATTGTATATGTGCATGACATCAAGGACATCAGACATGAAGAAAGCAAAAGGTCATTAAAAAGACAGGAAAGAAAGAAAAGACCAAAAATGGATGTCAGAAGAGACTCTGAAACTTGCTGTTGAATGTAGTGTCTTAGTCACTTAGTGCTGCTGTAACAGAAATAGCACAAATGGATGACTTTAACAAACATAAATTTATTCTCTCATAGTTTAGGAGGCTGGGAGTCCGAAATCAGGGCACCAGCTCCAGGGGAAGGCTTTCTGTCTCTGTCGGCTCTGGGAGAAGTTACCTGGGTGGTGCAAGAGGTTATTGCGCTTGGCTGCTAACTGAAAGGTTGGAGGTTGGAGCCCACCCAGAGACACTTCAGAAGAAAGGCCCAGCAGTCTATTTGTGAAAAATCAGCCACTGAAAACCCTATGGAGCACGGTTGTACTCTGACACACATGGGGTTGCCGTGAGTTGGAATCAACTTGACGGCAACTAGTGGTAACTGGTATGTATACACTATAAGAGCTGATTAGAGAGACCTAGAGTTGAAAATACAGGAGGGAGGACGGATGCTGGTGACTGAGTTTCCTGAGGGGAGAGGAGAGGAGACCCAGAAAGCTGAGGGATACAGCGAGAAGTGTCCCACAGGAGGGAAAGGCAGAGTGTGAGTGTGAGCAGGTGCAGGTGGCTTACTTCAGAGTGCCCACCCATGCCTTCCAGAGCCCTTTCCACCCTCCTGCCTCTCGGCTCTCCCATCCGTGCTTTTCTTCCTGCAGGTCACTCCAAGGACTTTGTTTTCCTTACTAGGATGAAGGTCCTTGCTGACTGGATTCCCATCCCCTCACCCATGTCCAAAACTCCTCCATGAATCTTCTCAGGTTTTCTTCCTCTACTGCTGTTATTTGAGATTCACCTTGGATCTGGCAGATCCCATCTAAGACAAGGCAGCCAACAAAAAATAAAATCATACCAAGGGTGAACCAGAATGGGTTCTGTTTGCATTTAATGTCCAGAAAGTGACTCTTCAGGATAAAAGACAGGGCTCTGGTGCAGAGGCTGTCTAAGTTGTGAACTGTAGTCTTAGACCTCGATTCCCCTTCCTGCAAGGATGCCGCCCTCTCCGTCCCTGTGGCTGTCCCATCTGGTTCTTCCACTTGGCTCCCCACCACTGCACAGCGCCTGCCAGGGAATGCCCCACTGCCCAAGATCTATCCAAGGCCCACATGGCCCAGGGCCCCAACAGTTGATTGGACTCCACACCTCCTCTCAGCCAAGCAATGCAGCCAAGAAAAACCTGAGGCAAGTCAGAAAACCAGTTCTGATTTGCCCAGTGAGCAGGTGGAAGCAGCTGGCCCCACCTTCGGTGTTTCCCAGAGTCTACAGGATGGAGGGGGAAGCAGAGACTCCAGGACCAGTTTCCTGAAGCTTCAGTCTACTCAGCCATTCTGTGGGGAGCAGACTGGGAGCCAGAGGCAGCCGCCATGGCACAAGGTAAGGAAGACTGCTGGAGTGCAGGGACAAGGAGGACAGAGAGAGACTGAGGGAAGTCAAGGAGGTGGATTCAGAGGAACAGAGGAGTAAATAAAGAGCTGAGGCAGGAAGAGTAGAAACCCCAGAAAGGTCAGAAGTAGAGGTGGGCTAAGAATCAGGAGACAAAGCGGAGGCCGGCAGGTGAACACAGCCGAACAGCCTCATGCCAAGATGTCTGCTTCCACCGGTGGTGGGATGGGCCAGGATCAGGGATTAGACATCAGGGCTCCTGTCCTTCTCTGCCACCAGCTGACCCTTTGACACTGGGCAAGTCACTTCCCCTCTGGTTGCCACTCCGTCCCCCTGAAAAATGAGGGAGTTTGGATAAGACAGTCTTACAGTTGTATTCCAGCTCTAAAAGTCTATGAACTTCCATATCTCTCCTTTTTGACTCACTTCAGAGGATCTGTTACCCATTTTAGTTAATCTTTCCACCACCCCTCTTCCCTCTCCCTCATCACCCTCTCTTTAGAAAGCCTGCTTTGAAGATTAAATGGTTAATCGAGACCATTTAGAGGAAGATACTTTTAACTTGCTCTAGGGGTGTCATTTACTCTTATTGTTACAGCCTGACTTTCATTTACAATTTTTTGTGTTTAAAATTTTATTTTTAAATTTTTATGATTTTTAATTATACAAGAAATATGTGAATACATAGTTGGTATAAAATAAATTAAAAAAAAAAAAGCTACAGTCCCGTGATTGCCACCAACAACCCCAGCCTTATCGCCACTGTTACCAGTCTCTTGTCTACACATTTACATTCATATATGTATTCAATGTAGTACATAGGATTTGATTGTGTGGTGTATATATATGTATATCTCAATGGTATCATCATATTGTACGTATTTTTCTACAACTTGATTTTTTTCACTCAATACATGTCTTGGAGCTATATCTATGCCAATCAGTAGCTATAGATCTACCTCAATGTTTTCCACCTTGCTTAGTATTTCCATAGTATGCATGTAAGTAATTGGCTTATCCACTCGCCTGTTGATGGGAATATAAGTTGTTTCCAATTTTTCAGTTGTTCAAGCAATGTTGCCACAAACATCCTTATCCATGCCTCTTTGAGCTCACGTGGAAGTACCACTCTAGGATAGATACCAAGATCACTCACTGCAAAAATTCTTCCTATAGTCTCCTACAAGACCAATGACTTAGTCTTTGCAGATATCTTTTTTCAACAACATAAATGACAACTATACATATAGACCTCACTGGATGGAATATACGGGAATCAAATCAACTACATCTGTGGAAAGAGACAATGGAGAAGCTCAATATCATCAATCGGAACAAGGCCAGGGCCTGACTCTGGAACAGATCATCAATTGCTCATATGCAAGTTCAAGTTGATGCTGAACAAAATTAAAACAAGATCACCAGAGCCAAAGTACAACCTTGAGTATATCCTACCTGAATTTAGAGACCATCTCAAGAATATATTTAACGCATTGAACACTAATGACTGGACACCAGATGGGTTGTAAGATGACGTCAAGGACATCATACATGAAGAAAGCAAAAGGTCATTAAAAAGACAGGAAAGAAAGAAAAGATCAAAATGGATGTCAGAAGAGACTATGAAACTTGCTGTTGAATGTAGTGTCTTAGTCACTTAGTGCTGCTGTAACAGAAATAGCACAAGTGGATGACTTTAACAAACATAAATTTATTCTCTCATAGTTTAGGAGGCTGGGAGTCCGAAATCAGGGCACCAGCTCCAGGGGAAGGCTTTCTCTCTCTGTCGGCTCTGGGGGAAGGTACTTGTCATTAATCTTCCCGTGGTCTAGCAGCTTTTCAGCGCAGGGACCATGGCTCTTCTTGTTTGGTGGTAATGAGGTCCCTCTCCTCTCTGCTCATGTCTCTCTTTTATATCTCAAAAGAGATTGACTCAAGATACAACCTAGCAAAGCATCTCACAACATGGATGAATCTGGAGGGCATTATGCTGAGTGAAATAAGTCAGCCACAAAAGGACAAATACTGTATGAGATCACTACTATAAAAACTCACGACAAGGTTTACACACAAAAAGAAACAATCTTTGATGGTTACAAGGGAGGGGAGGAGTGGGGATGGAAAAAGACTAAACAGACAATGGATAAATGGTAACTTTGGTGAAGGGTAAGACAGTACACAATATTGGGGAAGCCAGCACAACTCGTATAAGGCAAAGTCATGTAAGCTTCCTAGACACATCCAAACTCCCTGAGGGACTGAATTACTGGGCTGGGGGCTGTGGGGACCATGGTCTCAGGGAACATCTAGCTCAATTGGCAGATATAGTTTATAGAGAAAATGTTCTACATTCTACTTTGGTGAGTAGCGTCTGGGGTCTTAAAAGCCTGTGAGCAGCCATCTAAGGTACTCTACTGGTCTCACCCCTTTGGGAGCAAGGGAGAATGAAGAGAACAGGATAGATGGAAAAGATTAGTCCAAAGGACTAACGGACCACAGCTACCAAAGCCTCCACCAGACTGAGTCCAGTACAGCTAGATGGTGCCAGGCTACCACCACTGACTGCTCTAACTGGGATCACAACACAGGGTCCTGGACAGAGCTGGAGAAGGATGTAGAACAAAATTCTAACCCACAAAAAAAGACCAGATTTACTGGCCTGACAGAGACTGGAGAAACCCCAAGAATATAGCCCCCAGACACCATTTTAGCTCAGTAATGAAGTCACTCCTAAGGTTCACCTTTCAACCGAAGATTAGACGGGCCCACAAAACAAAATGAGATTAAAGGGGCACAACAGCCCAGGGACAAGGACTAGAAGGCAGGAGGGGACAGGAAAGCTGGTGATTGAGAACCCAAGTTCGAGAATGGAGAGTGTTGACACATCATGGGGTTGGTAACCAATGTCACAAAACAATATGTGTACTAACTGTTTAATGAGAAGCTAGTTTGCTCTGTAAACCATCATCTAAAATACAATAATAAAAAATTAAAAAAAGAGAACAGAAAAAAAAGAAATTGCCATAGCCACCCCAACCTTCAGCCGCCACCACCCTGATCAGTCAGCAGCCATCAACATCGAGGCAAGACCCTCCGCTAGCAAATAGATTACAACTTGCTGAAGGCTCAGATGATGGTTAGCATCGTTTAGCAATAAAGTATTTTTTAATTTAAAAAAAAAGATACAACCTAATCCAGTAGATTGTGTCCTGCCTCATTAACATAACTGCCTCTAATCTTGCTTCAGTGACATCATAAAAAATACCAAACCCATTGCCTTTGAGTTGATTCTGATTCATAACAACCCTATAGGAAAGAATAGAACTGCCCCATAGGGTTTCCAAGGAGCAGCTGGCGGATTCCAACTGCTGACCTTTTGGTTAGCAGCTGAAAGCTTAAACAGTGTGCCACCAGGGCTCCATTAACAACATAGAGGTTAGAATTTACAACACATGACATAATTACATCAGATCACAAAATGGAGGGCAACCACACAATATTGGGAATGATGGCCTTTGACACATATTTTGGGGGGACACAAGTGACAAGTAGCTAAAGCAAATGGAAGAAATATGAAGTAAAAGAGTTAAATTGAAGATTTCAAAGGGCAGCTTGAGAAGATAAATTGAAGTATTATAACGAAATGTGCAAAGACTGGAGTTAGAAAAACAAAAGGGAAGAACACACTTGGCATTTCTCAAGCTGAAAGAACTGAAGAAAAAATTCAAGTCTCAAGTTGCGATTTTTACGAATTCTATGGGCAAAATATTGAATGACACAGGAAGCATCAAAAGAAGATAGAAGGAATACACCGAGTCACTATACCAAAAAGAATTGGCCGATGTTCAACCATTTCAGGAGGTAGCATATGATCAAGAACCAGTGCTATTGAAGGAAGAAGTCCAAGATGCACTGAAGGAATTGGCAAAAAACAAGGCTGCAGGAATTGACGGAATACCAACTGAGATGTTTCAGCAAACGAATACAACACTGGAAGTGCTTACTTTCTATGCCAAGAAATTTGGAAGACAGCTATCTGGCCAACCGAGTGGAAGAGATCCATACTTGTGCCCATTCCAAAGAAAGGTGACCCAATAGAATGTGGAAATTGTCAAACAATATCATTAATATCATACATAAGTAAAATTTTGCTAAAGACTAGTTCAGTACATCAACAGAGAAAAACCAGGAATTTATGCCGAATTCAGAAGAAGATGTGGAATGAGGGATATCACTGCTGATATCAGATATATCTTGGCTGAAAGTAGAGAATACCAGAAAGAAGTTTACCTGTGTTTTATTGACTATGTAAAGGCATTTGACTGTGTAGACCATAACAAATTATGGATAACATTGCAAAGAATGGGAATTCTGGGAATTCCAGAACACTTAATTGTGTTCATGAGGAACCTGTATATAGAACAAGAGGCAGTTGTTTGAACGGAACAAGGGGATAATCAGGAAAAGTGTGCATCAGGGTTGTATCCTTTCACCATACTTATTCCATCTGTATGCTAAGCAAATAATCCTGGAAGTTGAACAGTATGAAGAAGAACACAGCATCAGGTTTGGAGGAAGACTCATTAAGAACCTGCGATATGCAAATGATACAACCTTGCTTGTTGAAAGCACAGAGAACTTGAACGAAGCACTTACTGATGAAGATAAAAGACTACAGCTTTCAGTACGGATTACACCTCAACATAAAGAATGCAAAAATCCTCACAACTGGACCAATAAGCAACATAATGAGAAACAGAGAAAATATTGAAGCTGTTAAGGATTTCCTTTTACTTGAATCCACAATCAATGTCCATGGAAGCAGCAGTCAAGACATCAAATGATGCCCTGTATTGGGCAATTCTGCTGCAAAAGACCTCTTTAAAGTGTTAAAAAAGCAAAGATGTCACTTCCAGGACTAAGGTGCGCCTGACCCAAGCCATGGTATTTTCAGTCACCTCATATACGTTCGAAAGCTGGACAATGAATAAGGAAGGTCAAAGAAGAATTGATGCATTTAATTATGGTGTTTGTAAAGAATATTAAATATATCACAGACTACCAAAAGAATGAACAAATCTGTCTTGGAAGTACAGCCAGAATGCTCCTTAGAAGCAAAGATGATGAGACATATAATCAGGAGGGACCAGTCCCTGGAGAAGAACATCATGCTTGGTAAAGTAGAGGGTCAGTGAAAAAGAGGAAGACCCTCAATGAGATGGATTGACACAGGGGCTGCAAGAATGGGCTCAAACATAACAACGATTGTGAGGACGGTGCAGGACCAGGCAGTGTTTTGTTCTGTTGTACATAGGGTTGCTGTGAGTTGGAACTGACTTGACAGCACCTAACAACATAGTCTCCTTTCTAACTCCAAAACAGTATACCCCATTCTCCCCTGGCATCAAGGAGCATAAATACCCCCAATATTAAACATGTACCTCTTATTTGGATATCTGGTGTCTCCGGTGAAAGATAATTCCTGTATTATAGACAGAGATGAACTTGACCTCATGATATATCCAGAGGATGAGACTTAGCCCTAGTGGTCAAATCAGAGGTCTGTCAGGCAGATGTTGCCACACTGTTGGGTAGTCTGGGTCATGTGTTCTGACCAGAATCGGACCAGTTTAGTGGTCCCTCTAGTCTATTGGTCTCCAAGAAGAGCTTCTTTTTCTATTACTAGGAAAAAGTCAACTGCTTTCCCAACCAACAGTGGGTCAGTTTGTCCTTTCTGACCATGAAAGAAGGCCTGCAATGGGTGGTAGCTATTGAGTAATGGAAAGAGCACAGGACTTGAGTCAGGAAGCCTGGGTTTGACCTTAAGCAAGACATTTAATCTACCTGAACTTTGGTTTTCTTATTCCCAAGTGTGGGTGATATGACATTTCCTCCCTCCAACGTTCTGGTAAGGGTTAAATGGATAATGTCATCTTCTTTCATTTATTTCAGTGATGTTTTGTGGTTTTCAGTGTATAAGTCTTGCACTTCCTTTAAGATTATTCCTATGTATTTTATTCTTTTTGATGCTGTTGTAAATGGAATTTTTTTTTAAATTTCATTTTCAGATTGTTCATTCCAAGTGTATAGAAATACAATTGATTTTTATATACTGATCTTGTATCCTGCAACCTTGCTGAACTCATTTATTAGTTCTAATACGTGTGTGTGTGTGTGTGTGTGTGTGTGTGTGTATTCCTTAGAATTTTTTAGCTACAAGATCATGTTACCTGTGACTAGAGATTGTTTTACTTCTTTCTTTCTAATTTGGATGCCTTTCATTTCTTTTTCTTGTGAAACTCTACTGGCTAGAACTTCCAGTACAATATTGAGTAGAAGTGGTAAGAGTGAGCATCCTTGTCTTGTTCCTGATGTTAGAGGGAAAGCATCCACTCTTTCACCATTAAGTATGATGTTAGCTGTGGCTTTTTCTTAGATGCCCTTCTTCAGGCTGAGGAAGTTCCCTTCTATTCTTAGCTTGTTTAGTGTTTTTATCACAAAAAGATGTTGGATTTTGTCAAATGCTTTGGTTCATATTCTAAATACAGCCAAGATAAAGCCGCTAGGTCTCTGTCTTCATTGGTTTACATCTAGCGGTAGAAGACAGACAAAGAAAAAAGTAACTAAGAAAAATATCTGAGCCCCTCATGCTGAGCCTGCAACTAGCAGGCTCTCAGTAAAAGTGTGTTGATATAAATGAACAAATGAGCATGACATGTAAATCAACTTGTCAATTAAACGGTCAAATTTACGTAAGAGTGGTGCAGCTTAGTGCCATGGACCAGTGGGAGATGGGAAGTGCGGACCAGTTGGGGCAGGCTTCATGAAGGAGGTGGGTCTTGAATAGGCCTTGAAGGACAGGTGGAATTTGGTTAGATAATGGAAGGGTATTCTTAGTTGGGGCTACAGCAGGAACAAAATATACAGACAGATAAGGGTGCCATTTTGTTCAGGGACAGACTGGCTGGAGGAGAGGGCCCATGATGGGAGTGATGGGAAATGAGAATGCAAGAGTAATTAAGGCTAGGTATGAAGAGCGTGTCAGGTTAAGAAGTGTGCCTTTTATACTGTGGGCTGTAGGTTTTCTCTAAACTTTGAAAGCGAAAGGATGATTTGATCAAATTGTCTTGAGGAAAGCTAATCTGGTGATGTGTTAATGGGTGGCATGGTGTGGAGAGAGACAGGAGGCAGCATATCTGATGGAGGCTGTTACAGTCACTAGATATGAGGTGAGGAGGTTGGAATCATGCTGGGCATGAAAAGGGATGGCTGGACACCAGAGATGTTTTAATTGAAGGAATAAAGGGACTTGGTGACACATGAATGGATATAGGCTGAGAAGGAGATGGGTGAGCCAACTGTGACTCAAAGTTATGAGCCCAAGTACCTGGGGACCATCACAGGGCCATGGTCAAATAGAGAAGTTCGGAATGGAGCTCTTTTGGGGGAGGCTCACTGGGGGAACAATGAATCAGTTTGTGTTTCAGCAGAAGTTCTAGACGGCTGGAAATGGGACTTTCTTTGACCGTCCTCAGTATCCAAACTCCCAGGGCATAGGGCACATGACATTAGCGGTGATCAGAGAGCCTGCTAACTGCTAAAAGAAGGGAAGCTAACTCAGAGACAGCTAACCCAGGGACATCTCACCCAGGGGCAGCTAACATGAACATCTAACCAAGGGCTATCGAACTCAGGGACAGATAACCTAGAGACAGTCAACCAAGGGGTAGCTAACCCAGGGACAACTAACCCAGAGACAGTTAACCCAAGGGCAGCTAACCCAGCAACAGCTAACTCAGGGACTTGCTCCCATGTCTGGAGGCTGGAATGGGACAAATGGGACTGTTAACTTCAGTCTAAAAAAGCAGACGCCAGGGTGAATCTGGCGACATGCTGGACTGAAGGGAGTAAACAAACCTCACCAGCCTGCAGAGGAGTCGGATAGAGGCAGGAAGCTATACACCTCAGGGAAGGCATCAGGGAGAGGGGATGGAGGGTTGGAAAAGCAGGGAGTCACTTTTTCAAGTTTGCACAGTTAATAAGGGATGGACAGGATTGGACTGACTCCACAACCCTGCTGTTTTATCTGTCCCGGGCTGCCCCAACTCAGGGCTGGAGGTGGCCCTCACAGACTTCCAAACCTCCTGGAACAACCTGCAGCACCACACCGAGGAGATCAGCTGTGAACGCCTCCTTGTTCGCCGGGGCCAGGCCTTCAACATCACCTTGTACTTCAGAAACCGGGGCTTCCAGCCAGGCCTGGACAACATCATCTTTGTGGCTGACACTGGTGAGGATGCCAGCTAGCTCACAGGCTGTGTGTGTGTGTTGGGGGTGTAGTGGGCGCCTGGGGACTCAGAGGTCACCACAGAGGGCCTCAGCTCCTCTTCTCTCCAGGCCCTCTGCCGGACATGACCAAGGGGACTCGCGCAGTGTTCAGCCTGGCAGGTCATGGTGGCCCCAGCCCCTGGATTGCATCGCTGAAGGCCAACGGGGCTACCTCCCTGGAGGTGAGCCTCTGCGCCCCTCCAATGGCACCTGTGGGCCGGTACCTCCTGAAGATTCACATTGACTCCTTCCAGGGGTCTGTCATAGCCTATCAGATTGGGGAGTTCATCCTGCTCTTCAATCCCTGGTGCCCAGGTAAGGCAGGGCGCCTGTGGCGGCGGGGTGTCCCTCTGTCTCTGCCTGGCAGTGCTGCCAGAGAGAGCTGAACTCAATGACTTCTAGACCTCTGTTCCCTGGCCACCCACAAACCTCCCCCTAATCCCATGGACTCAGCAAACATCCCCAACCACCAACAACCAGGGCAGGGAGACCTTGCTATCTAGTCATTTATTTAGAATTTAAAATTACGAACCAAGTCATGTTTACTTAAAAGGAAAACTATTACATTTAAGCTGACCACCGTTACCATTGACCTTCATCGTATATATTTTAAAGTAACTTAAGTTTTTTCATTATAAAAGTGATATATGCACAATGTGTTGCATTGAATATTTGTTGAATGACTAGATAAATAAACGAAAGACACAATAAAAAAATAGAAAGGTATAAGGTAAAAAATAAAATCTTCTTCCTATCTCCTAGTTCTGTTCTCAGAGGACACCATTAAATTTTTCTGATTAGGCTTACAAAAATTTTCTATGCTTAATCAAATGTCATATATGAGATTCTATAATACATATCTTTTTTATGTTATTTTATTGTGTTTTAGGTGAAAGCTGACAGTGCATATTAGTTTTTCATTCAAAAATTCTATACACAAATTATTTTATTTTGTTTTATGACATTAGTTGCAATCCCTGCGATATGTCAGCACTCTCCCCCTTTCCCTTTCCACCCTGGGTTCTCAGTGTCTATTCAACCAATTTTCCTGTCCCTTCCTGCCTTTTCGTCTTTGCTTTTGGGCAGGTGTTGCCTATTTGGCCTCGTATACTTGACTGAGCTAAGAAGTACGTTCCTCACCTGTGTTATTGTTTGTTTTATAGGACAGTCTAATCTGACTGGAAGGTGGACTTCGGAAGTGGCTTCAGTTCTGAGTTAGCAGGGTATCTGGGGGCTGAGACTAAGTCTGGTCTTTTTTTGTGCATTTGAATTTTGTTCTACATGTTTTTCCCGCTCTGCCCTGGACCCTCTATTGTGACCTCTGTCAGAGCCGTTGGTGGTGGTAGCCATGCACCATCTAGTTCTTCCGGGCTCAGTCTGGTGACGGCTGTGGTTCATGTGGTCCCTTAGTTCTTTGGACTAATATCTTCCTTGTATCTTTGATTTTCTTCATTTTCCTTTGCTCCAAACATGCTGGGACCAATAGATATATCTCAGGT
Source organism: Dugong dugon (assembly GCA_030035585.1). Classification (NCBI taxonomy): domain Eukaryota; kingdom Metazoa; phylum Chordata; class Mammalia; order Sirenia; family Dugongidae; genus Dugong; species Dugong dugon. The sequence continues at coordinate 11,738,550 of CM057472.1, read as the reverse complement.
GGCCGCTCGCAAGCTTTTAGGACCCCAGATGCTACTCTCCAAAGTAGGATGTAGAACATTTTCTTTATGAGCTATGTTATGCCAATTGATCTAGATGTCCCCTGAGACCATGGTCCCCATCCCTCAGTCCCAGTAACTCGGTCCCTCAAGGTGTTTGTATGTGTCTAGGAAGCTTCTATGACTTTGCCTTGGTCAAGTTGTGCTGACTTCCCTTGTATCGTGGGTTGTCTTTCCTTTCACCAAAGTTAACATTTGTGTACTATCTAGTTAGTGATTTCCCCTCCCCACCCCTCCTCTCCCTCATAGCCATCAAAGTTTTTTTTTTCTTTTCTTTTTTTCTGTTTGTAAACCTTTTCTTGGGTTTTTATAATAGTGGTCTTATACAACATTTGTCCTTGTGTGATTGACTTATTTCACCCAGCATAATGCCCTCCAGATTCATCCGTGTTATGAGATGTTTCACAGATTCCTCATTGTTCTTTACTGTAATATTCGATTGTGTGTATGTACCACAATTTGTTTATCCATTCATTTGTTGATGGGCATCTAGGTTGTTTCTGTCTTTTTGCTATTGTGAATAATGCTGTAATGAACATGGGTGTGCATATGTCTACTCGCTTGACGGCTCTTCCTTCTCTAGGATATTTTCTTTGGCATTGGATGGCTGGATCATAAGGTTTTTCTATTTCTACCTTTTTAAGGAGGCACCATGTTGTTTTCCAAAATGGTTGTACCATTTTACATTCCCACCAGCAGTGCATAAGAGTTCCAATCTCCCTGCAACCTCTCCGACATTTGTTATTTTCTGTTTTTTTGATTAGTGCCAGTCATGTTGGGGTGACATGATATCTCACTGTAGTTTTGATTTGCATTTCTCTAATGCTAGTGATCGTGAGCATTTCCTCATGTGTCTGTTAGCTGCCTGAATGTCTTCTTTGGTGAAGTGTCTGTTCATATCCTTTGTTCATTTTTTAATTGGACTATTTGTCTTTTTGTTGAAGAGGTGTGAAGTATTCTATAGATTTTAGAGATTAGACCCTTGTCAGATATGTTGTAGCCAAAAGTTTTTTCCCAGTCTGTAGGATGTCTTTTTATCTTTTGGTGAAGTCTTTTGATGAACTTAAGTGTTTAATTTTTAGGCACTCCCAGAAGATCTAGTTTATCTTCTGATGTTTGTGCATTGTTAGATATGGTTTGTATTCTATTTATGCCATGTATTAGGGCACCTAGTGTTGTCCTTATTTTTATTTCCATAATCTTTATCATTTTAGGTTTTGTATTTAGGTCTTTGATCCATTTTGAATTAGTTTTTGTGTATGGTGTGTGGTATGGGTCCTATTTCATTTTTTTACAGATGGACATCCAGTTTTCCCAGAACCATTTGTTAGAAAGACTGTCTTTTCCCCCAGTTAATAACTTTGGTCCTTTGCCAAAGATCAGCTGACCATACGTCTTAGTCATCTAGTGCTGCTGTAACAGAAATACCACAAGTGGATGGCTTTAACAAAAAGAAATTTATTCTCTCACAGTCTAGTAGGCTACAAGTTCAAATTCAGGGCATCAGCTCCAAGGAAAGGCTTTCTCTATCTGTCAGCTCTGGAGAAAGGTCCTTGTCATAAATCTCCTCCTGGTTGAGGAGGTTCTCAGCACAGGGACCGTGGGTCCAAAGGACGCACTGTTCTCCTGGCTCTTGTTTCTTGGTGGTATAAGGTCCCCACATCTCTCTGCTCCCTTCTCTCTTTTATATCTCAAAAGAAATTGGCTCAAGACACAATCCAATCTTGTAGCCTCATCAACATAACCGCCACTAATCCCATTTCATCAGCTATCATAAAGATAGGACTTACAACACTTGGGAAAATCACATCTGGTGACAAAATAGTGGATAATCACACAATACTAGGAATCATGGCCTAGCCAAGTTGACAGATATTTTTTGGGGGACACAATTCAATCCATGAAACCATAGGTGGATGGATTTACATCTTGACTCTTGATTCTGTTCCATTGGTCTATGTGTCTGTCATTGTACCAATACCACTCTGTTTTGACTACTGTGGCTGTATAGTAGGTTCTGAGATCAGGTAGTGTGAGGCCACCTACTTTGTTCTTTTTCTTCAATAATCCTTTGCTTATCTGGGGCCTCTTTTCTTTCAATATAAAGTTGGTGATCAGTTTTTCCATTTTGTTAAAGAATGCTGTTGGTATCTGATTTGGGATTGCATTATATCTGTAGATTACTTTGAGTAGGATTGACATTTTCACAACATTGAATTTTTCGATCCGTGAGCATGGTATGTTTTTCCATTTATGTATTCTTCATTACTGTAAAAGCAGTACTCAGAGGGCAAATAAATAAAACTAAAGGAATTTTTATCTCAGGAAAATTACCTCTACTAGGTATTCTTCATTATAAGAAAAGCAGTACTAACAGCTAAGAGACAGAAACAGCTGCCCTGGAATATCGCAGAACTTCTTGCAATAGAGTTTTGTGGTTTTGCTTATATAGGCTTTTTACTTCCTTGGTTAGATTTATTCCTAAGTATTTTATCTTTTTAGGGGCTATTATAAATGATATTTTCCTGATTTCCTTTTCAAAGTTGGTGTATAGGAATTCAACTGATTTTTTTATGTTGATCTTGTATCCTGCTGCTCTGCTGAATCTTTCTATTACTTCCAGTAGTTTTCTTGTGGAATCTTTGGGGTTCTTTATGTATAGGATCATATCATCTTTGAATAGGGATAGTTTTGCTTCTTCCTTTCCAATTTGGATGCCCTTCATTTCTTTTTCTTCCCTTATTGCTCTAGCTAGGACTTCCAGCACAATGTTAAATAGGAGTGGTGATAAAGGGCATCCTTGTCTTGTTTCCGTTCTCATGGGGAATGCTTTCAGCCTTTCCATTGAGAATGATGTTGGCTGTTAGTTCTGTGTAGACGCCCTTTATTATGTGGAGGAATTTCCCTTCTATTCCTATTTATTGAGAGTTTTTATCAGGAATGGGTGTTGGACTTTGTCAAATGCTTTTTCTGCATGGATTGAAACGATCATGTGATTCTTTTCTTTTGTTCTATTTATGTAGTGGATTTTGTTGATTGATTTTTTAATGTTGAACAATTCTTGCATACGAGGTATGAATCCCACTTGGTCATGGTGCATTATTTTTTTGATACAGTGCTGAATTCTATTGGCTAGAATTTTGTTCATAACTTTTGCATCTATGGTTATGAGATATATGGTCTGTGATTTTATTTTTTTGTGGTATCTTTGCCTGGTTTTTGTGTCACATTTATGCTGGCTTTGTAGAATGAATTCGGGAGTATTCGTTTCCCCCCCTCCGCATACTCTGAAATAGTTTGGATAGTACTGGCATGAGCTCTTCTCTAAATGTTTGGTAGAATTCTCCAGTGAAGCCATCTGGGCCAGGGCTTTGTTGTTGGTTTTTCTGGGGGGGGAGAGGGGGTACTTTTCTTTTATTACCTGTTCAATCTTGTTTCTTGTTATGGGTCTGTTGAGATTTTCTATCTCAGCTTCTGTTAGTTTAGGTAGGTAGTGTGTTTCTAAAAATTTGTCTGTTTCCTCTTGACTCTCAAATTTGTTGAAGTATAATTTTTCATACTATTCTGTTATGATCTTTTTTATTTCATCTGGGTCTGTTGTAACGCCCCTCATCTCATTTCTTATTTGGGTTATTTGCTTCCTCTCCTGTTTTTCTTTTGTCTGTTTGGCCAATGATTTGTTGATTTTGTTGATCTTTTCAAAGAACCAACTTTTGGTCTTGTTGATTCTTTCCACTGTTTTACTGTTCTCTATTTCATTTATTTCTGCTCTAACCTTTATTATAGGAAAATTTGGTGGTGTACTGGTTAAGAGTTCAGCTACTAACAAAAAAGTTTGACGGTTTGAATCCACCAGGTGCTCCTTGGAAACCCTGTGGTGCAGTTCTATTCTGTCCTACAGGGTCACTATGAGTTGGAATCAACTGGACAGCAATTTTTTTTTTTTTAACCTTGTTATTTCCATTCTTCTGGTGGCTGTGGGCTTCTTTTGCTGTTCTTCTTCTATTTGTTCGAGTTGTAGGGCTAACATTTTAATTTTGGCCCATTCTTCTTTTCTGATGTATGAGTTTATTGCTAGGAATTTTTTATTCCCTCTGTGATTTCTTCTATTAGCCAGTTGTTGTTAACTAAGGTATTATTCAGTTTCCGTGTAATACATACCGTTCTTCAACTTGCTTTTTTAAACTTTTTTTATTGTACTTTAAATGAAGGTTTACAGAACAAATAGTTTCTCATTCAACAGTCAGTACACATATTGTTTTATGACTTTGGTTAACTACCCCATGACATGTCAACACTCTCCCTTCTCAACCTTGGAGGATCTTTATTTATTTATTTATTTTGATGAAAATATATATAGCCAAAGATACAGCATTTCAAAATTTTCTACGTGCACAATTCAGTGACACCGATTACATCCTTACAGTTGTGCTGCTGTTCTCACTAACCTTTTCCAAATTATTCCATCACCATTATCTTCAACTCACTGTCCCCTAGGCTTCCCATCAAATCTTTTGAGTTGCTTTTGTCAATTTGATCTCACATAGATAATTCTTTTTTTTTTTTGTACCTTAGATGAAGGTTTACAGAGCAAACTAGCTTCTCATTAAACACTTAGTACGCATATTGTTTTGTGACATTGGTTACCAACCCCACGATGTGTAAACATTCTCTGTTCTCGACCTTGAGTTCTCAATAACCAGCTTTCCTGTCCCTTCCTGCCTTCTAGTCCTTGTCCCTGGGCTGTTGTGCCCCTTTAGTCTCGTTTTGTTTTATGGGCCTGTCTAATCTTTGGCTGAAGGGTGAACCTCAGAAGTGACTTCATTACTGAGCTAAAAGGGTGTCCGGAGGCCATATTCTCAAGGTTTCTCCAGTCTCTGTCAGGCCAGTAAATCTGGTCTTTTTTTTGGGGGGTTAGAATTTTCTTCTACAGCCTTCTCCAGCTCTGCCCAGAACCCTCTTTTGTGATCCCAGTCAGAGCAGTGAGTGGTGGTAGCCGGGCACCATTTAGCTATACTGGACTCAGTCTGGTGGAGGCCTTGGTAGCTGCGGTCCATTAGTCCTTTGGACTAATCTTTCCCTTGTATCCTATTCTCTTCATTCTCCCTTGTTCCTGAAGGGGTGAGACCAGTGGAGTATCTTAGATGGCCGCTCACAGGCTTTTAAGACCCTAGACACTACTTACCAAGGTAGAATGTACAACATGTCTTTATAAACTGTGTTATGCCAGTTGAGCTAGATGTTCCCTGAGACCATGGTCCCTACAGCTCTCCGCCCAGCAATTCAGTCCCTCAGGGAGTTTGGATGTGTCTATGGGGCATCCATGACCTTTCCTTGTCCAATCAAATTGCTTTTTTTCATGTAACAATTTAACTTTGAGCATATTTTCCTATAGTACATTCTTTTCGACAGCTACAATTATTCCACTGTATGGATGAACCAAATATATTTAATTAGTTCTCTATGGGCATTTAGACTGTTTCAAGTTTTTCTTTGTTTCTTTACAAATAAAGCTGCAGAGAATATCCCTGCATTTATGCCTTTAAACAATTCTGAGAATATAATTGTAGAGCATATTTTTAGAAGTAAATTTGATAATTCAAATATAAATTTTTTTTCCTTTTTTTAAATTGTACTTTAGGTGAAAGTTTACAGTTCAAGTTAATCTCTCATACAAAATTTTTATATACATATTGTCATGTGTCCCTACAATGTGACAGCACTCTCCCCCTTTCCACCCCATGTTTCCCATGTCCATTCAACCAGTTCCTGTCCCTTTGTGCCTTCTCATCCTGCCTCTAGGCAGTCAAATATAAATTTTTATTGATACCACCAAATGGCTTTCCAAAAAATTCCGATTTACACTATCTTCTACAGCAAACGAGAATGTCTAACATATGGATTTTGTTGTTGTTGTTAGGTGCCTTTGAGTTGATTTTTACTCATAGTGACTTTATGTGACAGACTAGGACTGTCCCATAGGGTTTTCCTGGCTGTAATCTTTATGGAAGAAGATTGCAAGGTCTTTTTCCTGAAAAGCCAATGGGTGGGTTTGAATCACCAACCTTTTGGTTAGCAGCCGAGTGGTTAACCATTTGCACAATAATCAATGTATTACAAGTTATTTAGTTTATGGATTCTAATTTAAGTAGAAGGAAAGAAAGGAGAGAGATAAAAACCAATACTTATGATTGTCTACTCTGAGTCAGATGATGTGCTAATCATGTTCACTTGTGTTAACTCACTTAATTGCTCCAAAATCAAGGTAGTAGAAGTAACCCCATTTCATGGATGAGGCAACTGAGGGTAAGGACAGTTATGTGATAACAGGACTTACAAGCCCATCTCTCTACCTTACCTAAATTGTCCATCATGGGTTATCAGAAGGCAGGAGAAGATCCTCAGCCTCATCCACTCAGACTCAGCTTGGGTGTTTTTAGAATCCTGGATCCCATCCCACAAGGCTTGTCCTCTAAATCTACCTGGTGTGTGTGTGTGTGTGTGTGTGTGTGTGTGTGTATAGATACATAGACAGACAAAAGGACATGGTGTGGGCAGAATGAAGCACAAGCCAGGAAGAGAGGGTGAGAAGAAGTACAGAAAGGGGAGAGAGTAAAGAACAGCAGAGGACTGAGTCACCAAGTCTCCCTCCATCTCATCCCTCCTTACTCTACTTTCTCCTTCAACTTTACCCGAATGTAGCCTGCTTGGTGGTGTCAGAACCCTGGCTGACACTCCAACCTCCCACCTCCCTGTCACTGAATGGCTCAGAACTCTCACCCACCAGCCAGCTGAAGTGGACTGTCACTCTGGACCAAGGAGAACCAGTTGTCTGCTCTCCCTGTCTGTCTGTCTGTCTGTCTCTCTCTCTCTCTCTCACACACACACACACACACACACACTCCTGGCCTCCAACGAAGAACCAACACTGGGGCTAGGGATTGGTAGGAGTCTCCATCACCATGCCCAGATATTGGTTGGGAAGCCTGACCCTGTAGCTCAGGCCACTGCTGTCCCCACCTGTGAGGAGGGATGTGTGGTTTCAACCATGAACCTTCAGCTTTTTGCCTCAAGGATCCAAAACCTCAATAAAATGCATCTCTGCAAGGAGTCCTCCTCCACCAGCATCCGGTTAGGCTGTGTCTGAGGCTGCCTCTGAGGAAGGACAGAGAGACCCTCACCTCAGGGTCAGGCAGGGCTTCCAGGCAGTTCCAGGGACACCTGCCCTCATGGCCTTTTGTTTGTTTTTATTTTAAGAAGATAATTTTTATATTATAAAAGCAGCACATGTTCATTATGGAAACACTAGAGAATGCCAATAGGCGAAAAGAAGAAAACATACACAGACAATTACTATTTACATCTTTTGGAATAGGCTTCAAAATCCTTTGTTTATATACATATATATTTTTAATAAAAGTCAATTCATGTTTTACACATTATTTTGTACCCTATTTAAACTTAATATATTATGTATATATTTCTCCATCAATATATCCAATTTTTCAACATTATGTGAATACTGTGAAGAATTCTGTGGTGAAGATGCACACCAGTCCCTAGTAACAGGATATTTAGGTTGTTTCCAGCTTTTCCACATTATAAACAGCACTCAGATGAATAGTATATCTAAATATTTGCACACATCCTAAATACTTTCCTTAGTCTAAATTTCCCACGAAAGTAATGGGAAAAGTAATAGGTCAATGTCAATTATGATTTACTCTTTTCCAACTGGCTCTGTATTCAAATTTCAGCTCTGTACTTACATGCAATTTGGGAAAGTCACCTAGCCACTCTGAGCCTGTTTTCTCAACCTTTAAAATGGGACTATGATGTAACCATGGTCTGTAAATCAAGAGATCCCACCAAAGACAAACTTTTATTATTCCATCTCATGCCAACATTAAGCCTGTTACTGGTGTTGTGGTGTGGTGGGAGATGGGTCTCTCCAAGGCTCCCCCTTGGTGTTGCCCAGTGTCCTTCCCAGAGCTCAGTTTCCATGGGACCTTCTGAGGACAGGAATGGTGCAGGAAGGGCAAGAGGATTTTTCTCCCTTGTATCCCCCATTTTGATTCCTAGGGGATGCTGTCTATTTGGACAGTGAGCCTCAGAGGCAGGAGTATGTCATGAACGATTACGGCTTCATCTACCAAGGGAACAAGAACTGGATCTACCTGTGCCCCTGGAACTATGGACAGGTGACTCTTAGCCTTGCTAACAGCCCATGCATGCCCTGGACTCATGGGGACAAGGGAGTGGGAGCAGGTGGTGGAGGGGTGCCCCTTATTCAAGGGTCAGCTAGAATTGCTGACAAATGCTAACTATAGTGAGCTAGGAAGATGCGAGATGCAACTACAAGAGCTAAAGAAGCAACCATAGTAAGTGGTGAGGTCCATTCTTTGCTGATCATGTGTGAATTGTACAACAGGATCTAAGGGGGAAGGGCAGCTAAAGGCATCCCCACAGTAACTGCACTGAGTATGAGGGTGAAGGGGACAGCAATGATGGTGACAATGATGGTGCCTGATATTTTTGTTTGTTAACCTTGTTTCCAGGGGTCCCCATTTTTCCACTCTCTCCCCTCATCCTCACAGCCCCAGGTGAAGGAACCTCAGATTCATCTTGTCACTTTTCCCCTGAACATTCCATAGAAAATCAGGGCTGATGAGCGGCAATGCATCTCCCTCCCAGTTACTACTGCCTTTTTATCTCTTTGTTTGTTTTAATTATATGTCCTTTTCATTACAAAAGTAATACACAATTGTTTTAAAAAGAACTTTTCAAAGAAATATTACAGAAATGGGTGTCTAGAACCTGAAGGTCACCCTAAGCACTGTCACCAGCTTGGTGTATATTCCTCTACATCGTATTTTCTACACATATTCTAAAACATATGATTTTATTTGTAAAAATCACATCATACTAATCTGGATGCTCTGCGACTTCTGCTTTCATAAAAACCAGCCTCACTCTTAAAGCTTGGCCCATAGCAGACGCTCCAGGAAGTCCAGTGCCAGGCCAGTGGAGAGGGTGCGCTGGGCCGAGCCCCGGCACCAGAACACTGTGGGGAGGGAGAGGCTCATCGGAGAGGCCCTAGGGGTTCTTGTGGAGCCTTACGTCAGTTTAATATGGGTTCCTCTCCTGGACTTGCCCAGATAGAACTCTGATACATGGGGTCTTCAGGCCCAGCCTGGGCCCTGGTGTATCTATAGCCAAGATGAGACAGGCAGCCTCAGCTGCCCCCAATTGACATCTCCAACTGCTCATACATCAGGGACACATTGGGGATCAAGCAGAGCCCCTAGACAGGAGTTTGCTGCCATCTGCAAAAAACAGAAGTGAGGAGTTGCTGCTTTCTGAGCTCCAGTTCCCTCCTTTTCTCTCTCTCTCTCTTATTCGGTAAATGTATATTGAATGCCTGCTCAGTGCTAGGCAGGGTGCTAGGTACTGGAGATATAAAGATGAATAAAACATTGTCCCTGATCCCACAGAATGGTGGGGACTCAGACACATGAACACATTAATTATCACGCGGTTACCTCAATGAAAATATTGACAGAAGGGCATAGGGGTTTGGGAGTCTGGAGGAAGGACACTTGGTTGGGTGTGGTGGGTGCTGGAGGAAGCTTCATAGGAAAGGAATTAGTGTCTGTACTGAGTTAGCCAAGTGAAGGGAGGATGGAAGAATATTCTAGGCAGAGGGAAGTCTTGAACAAAGATGAGAAATGGTATGCCTGCTACTGGAGTTACAAGGAGTCTGATACTGCCGGAGCAAAAATGGTGAGGCAGGGGTTATTGAGACATGAGGCTGGAGAGGCAGGTGGTGGCCAGATCAGGGAGGGTCTTGCGTGCCTCATAAGGAGGCTGGAGTTTTTGTTCTGTAGGACATACGGAGCCTTTGGAAGTTTTAAAGCAGAGAGTGAACTGGTCAGACTGTCCCCTGGGGAATATGGATCAGAGAAGCCTCCAAATTAATTTTATTACCCAGTGTTATAAGGGAATAAATCCGCTCATTTACACTCATTCAGCCAAGATGTATGGAGTCCCTGCTATGTGCTGGGCACTGTGTCAGGCCTGGGATCTAGAGCTGTGAAAAGAGCTGGAGAGCAGCAGAATGTCCACTCAGGAGGGAAAGACAGACCTCAACTATATCATTGTAGCTGACTCTGATGAGTGCAGGGGACATATCCAACTAAACCAGGCTCGGGCTCAGGCAAGGTCCCAGCAGAAGTGGCACTCATGCGGAGCCTAAGGGCAAGGAGGAGCCAACCTGCCTTGCGTGGGAAGTTTCCGTAGCTCACATAGAATTAGTCACTCCAGAGCCCCACTGAATTATGGGTGCCTTGGTAGGTTGGCGCCATCATTTCAGCAATATTTGCCAATCATAAGCTGGGTCAACAGATGGCGGGAAAGATGAGGCAATGTGCTTTTAGCAAGAATATCCCAGGGGCTCTAGGAGTGTGGAGACTGAAGATGGGAAAGGGAGAAACAAACTTTTCAGCTAGTTAGGCTTGTTGGGAAAAAACAAAACAACAAACAAAACTGGCAGTAGCAGCAGCTACTTCAAAATGAGGGGGAGGGCTTTGGCTTGCAGGGCTCACAAACCAGGTGAGTCATGGCCCCAGAGCTTTGAAGCCCCTCACCTGCCTGCGATGCAGTTAATGACCTTTCTGTTTAGCACAGCTATCTCCCAAATGAATCTAGATTCCACGAACCCACTGCATCAGAGAGCAGAGCAAGGTGGGTCATGTATTTCTTCATGTATACCCATGTACCATGGATAGGCACCTCACCTGTCTGCATCTCCCCTTGCAGTTTGAAGAGAACATCATAGACATCTGCCTGCAGCTGCTAGACAAGAGCCTGAACTTCCAGATGGACCCAGCCACGGACTGTGTCCTGAGAGGAAGCCCCGTCTACATCAGTAGAGTGGTGTGCGCCATGGTGAGGTCCAGGCGTGTCCAGGGAGGGAGGAAGCTGCGCAGGGGGAGCCCTGCCCACTCAAAGTTGCCCCCTGCAATGGGGGTTCGAAGAGTCAAGAGGCAGGGGGCCCACTGGCAAAACCATTTTGGATGAGACTGACACCAGAAGGTGGCTATGACAGGTTTTTTCGGCTGAGCTCTGAAATAGCTGGGCATTGGCAACCACTTCTTTTAATTCCAAATTGTGTGGGAAGGACCGAGTGTAGCCCCAGTTCTAGATTTTCTTTGTTCTGAATATTTTTAAAAGCTCTCAGAGCCAAGCTTCAGTTCGGAGGGCAGGGTGTTGGTGGTGGATAGAAACAGAATCATAAACTAATTAATAGTGGAGCACAAGTCAGAATAGCCAGCGCCCCCATCCCCGCCCCACCCCTTTACCCAGAAGGTCTGAAAGTTCTGAGGTAAAATGAGGTCAAAAGCCTCTTCTGTGTCTCAGGCTCATGGGCCTTCTAAATCAGCCACATGTCATGTCTTGTTGAGGAAAAGGATGATTCTAATGCTTCTATATGTGGCTGCTCTTCAGATCAACAGCAACGATGACAATGGGGTGCTCAGTGGAAACTGGGGTGAGAATTACTCAGATGGTATCAACCCTGTGGAGTGGACCGGCAGTGTGGCCATCCTGAAGCAGTGGTACTCCACAGGCTGCCAACCAGTGCGCTATGGGCAGTGCTGGGTCTTTGCTGCTGTCATGTGCACAGGTAGGAAGCCCTGCCTGGGAGGGAAAGGGTCCCACAGAAATATCAAAACTACAATAGTTCACAGATTAGCCTTTCTGAACTGTTCTTGCACCAGCCTCACCCAGTTCCCACCAAGGGACATTTGGAAGGAAGCCCTCTCCATCTAAAACTTCCCATTATTCACATACGTGGGCCTATTTTAAAGATGGAACTTCCTCCACTTGGTGCCCTTTCTTTTTCTGAGCTTGGCCAACCCAATAGAATATTCCTAAGAGCCTCACTGGGAATTGTCCAGGTCCAAGACAGGAATGAGATAAGAGGCCAAGTAATTAGAAAACTTACAAATGCGTTAGTACCTCTGGAGCACAGAGAGTGGACTTAATGCTGACGGGCATGTGGAAGGGAAATGTGAGTCTGAGTTGTGGTATAGGCTATGGGCCAGAAAAGGATGATGTCTTACTAACATGACCTTGAATTTGGAGTTGTCAGCAGTTTAAGGGGCCTGGGGGCCTGACAGGGAGTTAGGGATCGGGGGAAAGTAGGAAAGCAGCTGTTCAGATAGGCAATGGATGCTACATTTAAAAAAAACCAAACCCGTTGCCATTGAGGGGACTCTGGCTCCTAGTGACCCTACAGGACAAAGTAGAACTGTCCTATAGGGTTTCCAAGGAGAAGCTGATGGATTCGAACTGCCACCCTTTTGGTTAGCAGCCAAATGATTAACCACTGCGTCACCAGAGCTCCATTAGTAGAAGAAAATCTGAAAAAAATGAATATGGGGAAAAGAAGGCAAATGGAAGTTGGTTTGTGTGTGACAAGAGGAGCGAGCAGAAGGAGGAGGTGGGGGGATCTTGAGGGAACTGACACCTGAAATGAGTCACACTCTGGCAGTAAGAGGACAAGTGTAGACTCCTGCTCCTGGCCCTCTCCATCACCCAAACTCCCATGCCAAGGCCAGCTCTAGCCTCTTAGCATGCATACCCGTGTACATCACAGTCAGGACGTTATTATCCTTGTTATCTGGGGAAAGAGGCCAATAAGGCCTTTGCTAACAGCGTTTTCTAGTCCAATCCAGGGAGGCCAGCTCTGCCCATAACTTAGTGTTTACTGAGGATTCAGGTCTTTTGTATAGACATTCCCTGTGGGACAAAGCTTGATGCGGTCTGTGTGCATGTGTGTGATGTGTGGCAGGCTTGTCTATGGGCTCTCGGAGTTCAGAGCTCCGTGTCAACAAAACCTGGAGGAAACCCAGAGAGCCCCAGGATGCTAAACTGCAAAGCAGAAACCCCAGGTCTCCCACAAGGGCACAAGGGAGTTTCTGTCAGTTCCAACAGGTAGTGATTTTAACGGGTTGATAATGAAGAAGTCTTGAGCTTACTCCTCCTCTGTAGCTGCAGAGTCCTATCTTGAGTTGGATGCTTTGATTACCCAGAAAGAAGCAGTTCAACAGCTTTGATAACCAAAGTCATGGATATATGGGTGAACTAGGAGGTCTGAGGAAGCAGGCACATCACTGACAGGCAGAGAATGGATCTTGTGCAAGATAGAGAGGGAAAGGCCTAGAGTCTAATCGGCCAGGTGTGTGTGTGTGTTTGTGTGTGGAGGAGAGGATCACCATGGTGTTGGGTGTGGTTGTCTAGAACTGGGTGATGAAAGGTAGGGAGGGCCAGTGAGTGGAGATTATGCACCAAGAGTAGACCAATTAAGATATTTATGAGAATCATGGCCCTTTAATGACCTAGGCAGCAAAGGGTTGGGCAAAGAGGGTTGAATCCATGGCCCTCTCCAACTGGCAGCTCAATCAGCACCAGCCTTTCCCAAAAGGGCCACTGTGTTGTATATTGAGAAATATATCAATTTGAGAAGCTTGTTCATTCATCCAACAACATTTATGGAGTCCCTACTCTGTGCCAGGCACTGTACTCCAAGTACTCTTGGATACAAAGATGGGTAAGACTCAGCTGCTATCCTCCAGCAAAGTCAAAGTTGAGGATTTAGTCAAACCCCATAACCCAATACAGCTGTCAAAGCATGTTTATTTTTATTATTTCACAATTGCAATGGCTGCTGTTTATTGAAGAATTCTTTTGTGTCAGGCACTGTGCTAAAAACTTGTCAGCCTAGAGTAATAGTGAAGCATGTGGGCACTGGAGTCAGAATGCTTGGGTTCAAATACCAGCACTAGCATTAATTGACTGGGTAACCTTTGGCAAGTCACTTAACTTGTACCTCAGTTTCCTCAAATATATGATGGGGAAAGTAATGGCACCTACCTCCTAGGGTTAGTGAAAGGATTGAATGAGTTCATACATAGAGAGTGCTTAGACTACTGCCTGCTATGGTGATTATTCAGTGGCCAGTATCGCCTTGTTTGATCCTCCAAATGACTTTATGAGGTAGGTTCTACCACCTTCTCAGTGTTACAGATGAGGAAGCTGAGCTGCAGATCAGGGCCGTAGCGAGGGTAACTAGCGCCCAGGGGCAATCTCTAAATTGCGCCTCCCCCCACCAAATTTTAAGATGAATACATAATACCAAACCAAACCCACTGCCATCCAGTCGATTCCAAAACCATAGGGTTTCCAAGGCTGTAAATCTCTACGGAAGCCGAACGCCACATCTTCCTCCCACGGAGCCGCTGGTGGTTTCGAAGCACCGACCTTTAGGTCAGCAGTGGAGCGCTTTAACCACTGTGCCACCAGGGATCCTTGAAAACACATAGCTGTGACGAAAAGGAGAAGCCGCACGCCCCCGCGCCCGCGTCCCGGGGGGCGGCAGGCAGGCTGACAGGCGGGCTCCCGGGGCGCCCAGCCGAGCGGCGGCGACGCCCTCCAGCAGGTGAATCATCCCGGGAGACAGCGAGAGCCGTGGCAGCAGAGAGCAACGCCCAAACTTGGCTGAAGCGGGCATGTGCTTTCTGGAGCAGCCCAAGTCCTGCATAGTTTGGTCTTGGATGTATTTCTGGACCGTGTGGTGTCACCCCCAGTGACAGTGTCACCTGGTGCAGTCCGCACCCTCGTACCCCTCTAGTGACGCCACTGGTGCTCCCTTGGACTTGCGCCAGGGGGCAAGTGCCCCACCCCTCGCTGCGCCGGCGTTGCAGATTCCTCTCACGTCCAGATCTGGCTGTCTCCGCAGGCCACCCTCTTACCGCTAAGCTACACTCCCTTACAAACCGAGCTAGCCTTTTATTCAATACTCACTGTATTTCTGGTCCACACTGGGCACTTTGGTTATTTGTAATCCTCACAACCACCTGCAGAGTAGGTATCATTACTGCCATTCTACAGATAAGAAAACTGAGGCTTAAGTAGTGACTTAAGTAGTCCGACTCAAGTACATTCTCCCCTCTGTAACTTCTGCCTATTACCTAATGTGAACATATTAAGTAGGATTTACTAAGGAAAAATAGTAAAAAGACGCCTTTTACGTATCAAAGATGTGGTTATAATTTTGACTGGCTGAACCTTGACATCCATTTAGCTGGCTGTTGCTTTGTGTTTCAGGGAAATCCCTGGCCTCCCCTTTCTGTGCTCAGGGCCAGCTGCTCCACAGTGTAGCTCCTCAGGGCCTTTCGTCCTGGCCGGTCGCTGCTTGTAACAGGGTTAGGACGCTGGGTTCTGGCTGAGGTCTGGAGGTAGTCTGAAAGCGTGGCACTATAACAAGGGTACAGAGGGGACAGTGATGTTCTGTTGTCTGAAAATTTTCCCCCAAATCCAGGCATCAAAAGGTCACATATTGTATGATTCCATATATATATAACATCCAGAATAGGCGAATCCATAAAGACAGAAAGTAGATCAGTGGTTGCCAAGGGCTGGGGAAGGGGAAGAATGAGGAGTGACTGCTCATGAGTACAGGATTTTTTGGGGGGGTGAAGAGAATGTTCTGGAATTAGATTGTGGAGATTGTTGCACAACCTGTGAATGTACTAAAACCCACTAAACTGTAGACTTTAAAAGGGTGAGTGTTGTGGCATGTGGATTGTATATCAATAAAGCTGTTATTAAAAAAAAAAAAAAAAAAAGCTAGGCATCCTGTGGATGGGCCTGGTCTGTTCTTGCCCATAACCGCATGGGGCAAGGCCAGAGGCAGCAATGTCCTGGGCTGAAGTTTGGAAGACCCTAAGTTGTGATTGTGAGCAGGTCTCTGGAGCATCACCCTCTCCACTGTAAAATGGGGCCCTGGGCCCTGGGAGACACAGCAGGGAGTGGGGGGAGGTGGGAAATTAGGTTGGAGATGTGGAGGTAGTCTGGTTGAGACTGGGCCCTCTCCTCTTCAACCAGAGCACCTCACTGTATTTTTATATATTGGAGCCACATTATGATTTGGCTTGCACAAAGGGTCCTCTCGTCAAATTGTTTTGAAAACTCTGGACTACATGTTATCTAGGATTTCTTCTAACTCAAATGTGTAGTGGTCTCTATAAGGTACCTAACTATCTTCATGTCAATACAATAACCCTTTTTGTTTTTTCTGAGCCTTTAGCTTTCAAAGAAAGAACCTCAAACAAAGCCCTGGCAGCAGCTGTGTTTCTTTGCCCAAACTTTCTTTAGATTCCAGTCCAAACTCTACTTTGTACAATGCCCTTGGCTTACACAGAAATCTACCGTTATCTTCCATTGATTCATGGCATATCAAGGATTGTTTGGAATTTTTCCTCATAGGATTGTTGGTTAATATATGGCTAGCACTTAGAAAAGTGTCTGGCACATAGTTTTATGTAAGTGTTAGTTATTATTATTAGTCTGATACTATTTTAATCTCTACCTCTTGGGCTCCAAAGATCTGGCTGGCTATTGCTCAAAGTTGTTTCTAGCCATCCCCCAAACTTTCGTTCCCACCGCCTCTACTACTTCTTCTCTTTATTTCCTTCCTTTCTTCCCTGGAGTGTTGAGGGTTAAATTAATTACTTTCTTCATTTCACGGCATTTATTGGAATAGGTCTGTTCCAGATCCCTCTTTTTTAAAAAAAATTACTTTTCCTCTTTTGTCCCCATAACTCACTCCTATTTACTTCACCCCATCATAGTTAGACAATTCAATGTGTTTAATATGTAGTGTTGTATCTGAATGTGTTCTCATAAAAAAAAAAGCATGTTGTTATCTTTGTGCGATATTTGTACAGTACATTTTTTATTTCATATATTGTATTTTTCATCTGTAGAAGTTACATTGGGACTTTCTTCTATCTTCTATTTCTCATCTCATTATGTACATGTTTTTTTAGACCTTCTCTTGAGCATATTTATAATATTTAAAATTCCTTTTTTTTTTAGATTCTTGTCTACTAATTCCATTATCTCTGTCATTTCTGGGTCTGGTTCCACTGAGTGCATTTCTCCTGGATATGGGTCATATTTTCCTGCTTCTTTACATGCCTGATAATTTTTGATTGGACATTGGTCATTATGAATTTTATGTTGTTGAGTACTGGATTTTGTTTTATTTCTCTAAAGGACTTTGTCTGGTACACCAGTAAGTCCCTTGCAGATCAGTTTGATCCTTTGGATACTTGCTTTTAAGTTTTGTTATGGTGAGTTCAGAACAGCTTTTACTCTAAGGCTAATTTAGCTCCACAACTAAGTTGTGATTCTTCTTAGGACTCCACCAAATGTCTTATGTATTATGAGGTCCCTCCAGGTCAATTGCTTTTTGGTGGATCTTTACCTGGCCTTCTGGAATCTCATTCCCATGCATGCACAGATTATTAGTCAGCCAAAGACTTGAGGAGACCTCTCTGAAGATATCTGGAATACTCTCTCTGTGCAGTTCTTTTCTCTCTGGTACTGCTGTATCCTGCAAACTTTAGTTACCTTGGCTTTCCTGAATTTTGATCTTGTCTCGTCAATTCAAGAAGACTACTGAGCTCGGCTTGGTTTCCCTCTCCCTGTGTTTCTGCCTGAAAACTGCCTCAAGGCAGTAAACTTGGGCACTGCTATGGCTCACTTGCTTGTTTCCCTTCTTTTAGGGATCATAGTTTTGTGCTATCTGTTGTCGAAGGTCTGAAAAGAGCTGTTTTATATATATTGTCTGATTTTCTAGTTATTTAGAGAGGAAGAGCAATTCTCATAGCAGTTAATTATTCATGGGCTCCTTGCAATTTATTTGTTGAAGAAACTGGGTTGTTTGCCCTATAGAGTTTCATACATTCTGAATTTTTCTTAATGCATCCTAAGTCCTTTAACATGTTCTTATGTCCCCTGTATTTCCTATAAATTCTTTGTTAGATCTAGAGGCTCGATCACATTCAAGGTTTGATTTCTAAATTTTTTTTGCAAGACTACCTCACAGGTGATGTCTTAGTTATCTAGTGCTGCTAAAACAGAAATACCACAAGTGGGTGGCTTTAACAAACAAATTTCTTTTCTCAGTCAGGAAGTCCAAATTCAGGGTGCTGGCTCTAGGGGAATGCTTTCTCTCTCTGTCACCCGTGGAGGAAGTTCCTTCTCTCTTTTGAGCCTCTGTTCCTTGCTGATCTTCATGTAGCTTGGCATCTATCTTCCCCCATCTCTGCTTGCTTGCTTGCTGTATCTGCTCTTTTTTGTATCTCAAAAGAGATTGATTTAAGACACACCCTACACTACCACTGCCTCATCAACATAACAAAGAAAACTCATTCCCAGATGGGATTATAACCACAGATATAGGGGTTAGGATTTACAACATACGTTTTTTGGGGATACAATTCAATCCATAACAGGTGGTATTATAAACTTCCAGTTGGAGGAACATAATATCTGATTGTCTTTCTTTTCTCAATGTTGATACTCATTGATTATCATTGCCTAGATTCATTAATTCATAATTCACTAAGGGTTGCCAAGCAGGTGGCTTTAACAAACAGAAATTTATTCTCTCACAGTCAGGAGGCTAGAAGTCCAAATTCAGGGTGCCAGCTCCAGGGGAAGGACCTCTCTCTGTAGGCTCTGGGGGAAGGTCCTTGTCATCAATCTTCCCCTGGTCTAGGAGCTTCTCAGCACAGGGACCCCAGGTCCAAAGGACGCACAGTGTTCCTGGCTCTCCTCGCTTGGTGGTAGTGAGGTCCCCCATCCTCTCTGCTCAATTCTTTCTTTTATATCTCAAAAGAGATTGACTCAAGATACAACCTAACCCTATAGATCGAGTCTTACCTCATTAACATAACATAACATAATCTTGCCTCATTAACATCATAAAAAACTCGTGGCCATTGAGTTGATTCTGCCTCATAGTGACCCTATAAGACAGAGTAGAACTGCCCCATTGGATTTTCAAGAAGTGGCTGATGGATTTGAACTGCCGACTTTTTGGTTAGCAGCCAAGCTCTTAACCACTATGCCATAGGGCTCCCATTAACATCATAGAGGTAAGATTTATAACACGTAAGATAATCACATCAGATCACAAAATGGTGGACAACCACACAATACCAGGAATCATGGCCTAGCCAAGTTAACACATATTTTGGGGGGGACACAATTCAATCCATGACACTGCCCATTACCACCTTCCAGGCTGCCATTTTTGTCTAATACATAATCCATGTTATATAGGTGCCACAATCTGTGCTTAGCCTCTTAAAGGTTAATATTCTTGATTCCATTTCCTGTTTCTCCATAAACAGTGCTCAACTGTGCTGCCTGAATAACAGACAGAACTCAAGCCCATGGTTTAGTTCTAAATTGCCCATCCTCTTATCAAAAAACAATTTTGGTAACCAATATCATAAAACAATATGTGTACTGACTGTTTAATGAGAAACTATTTGTTCTGTAAACCTTCATCTAAAGTACAATAAAAAAATTTAAATAAAAAAAAATTTTTGGTAGGGTCTTGCTGTAGTGCAAGCTAGAAGATTCGAGACTGGACCTTAGCATGGAAAACAGACGATATATTTTGCATGTTTAAGATATTCTTAAGGAAACAAATAAGATTTTATTTTATTGCCCTTGCAGATGAGAGAGAACAGTTCAAATATGACCTGGGGATGGCATATCTGAATGGCCAAGGCAATATAGCCATCTGCTGGTTATAAGGGACAAGTAAAGGCATGGGTGGAGGAGGAGGAAGTGATATTTTGACCATTTGGAAGCTTAACACATCCAGGGGAAAATGTAAAGATGATAAAAATCATCACATTTAAATTCAATTACTTTGACTCTATTAGCTAAAGCATTGACTGTATGGCTCAGTATATGCTACGGAAGTGTGGCAGCAAAGCTGACTGAATGCATTTCGATAAATTGAACTCTAACTTTCCACTGATTTTTCTTATAAAATTGGAGCCACATTGCCACATTGGGAAAAAAGAACCATTTGGAAGACTTAAAGCTAAGCCCTGAAACACATTTGAGTTTTAGTACACTACCAGGACAGTGCTCACCACCAGTCACAAGTAAGGCTGTGCTCCTTTAGGGCAGGAATGTCTTTCATTTTTATGTCCCGTGCATTTAACCCACTCTCTGGTCCATAGCAGGAGTCCCTGGGTAGCACAAACAGTTAAGTGCTCGCTTACTAACTGAAAGGTTGGCCGTTCAAACCCACCCAGAGGCTCCTCAGAAGAAAGGCCTGGTGATCTGTTAGAAAGGTCACAATCTTGAAAACCCTATGGAGGACAGTTCCACTCTGCTTACGTGGGGTTGCCATGAATCTGAATCAACTTGATAGCAACTGGTTGGTTTGTTTGTTTTTTGGTTTCTAGTCCATAGCAGAGGCTCAACACCTATTGTAGAATGAATGTTGAATGGCTGAGTGATTAAAAGTAGTAACTAATGCTGGGAGGATGGTGTAACATACCTTGGGAACTCTGCAGTCCTTTCCTGACTCTGAGCTCTTGTCCACCTTTGCCCAAGTGTATACATGCACCCAAACACACATCCCTCATATGGATTTCTTTTTTATGAGGGAATCAGCTCTCACAAAATTATCAATGAGTCACACAAGCCCTATGTCAAACTGTGAGTCACTAGGATTGATAGTCTGGAGAAACCTTGTTCACAGAGGCCAACTCATTTCAACAGAAATTTAATGAGCATCTACTCCATGCCTAGCACTAAGCTGGAATGAAGAAATGAAGGGAAAGTATCTGGTATGAGCTATACTCGAGGGGACCTATAATCTGACTGACCAGCTAAGACAAAAGTATGCAATCATAGAGAACTTAGTCCAGCGTGGAGATGTGTGTGGCACAGGCAACTGGAATTATGAGAGAGCACAAGGAGATGAGTATGGCCTGGAGTAGTTGACGAGAACATCACACGACTGTTGGAGGTCCAGTAACATTGCAGTGCTGCTGCCTGGTAGTTAAAAGCTTTGAGATCAAAGAAGCGTGAGCTCAAGTCCTGCCCTGGCTTCCCACTTTCTGCCACGTGACCTCAACCTTTTTAAGTTCCAGGTTTCTCATCGTTAAAGTCGGAGTAATCAGAGGGTTGTGGAGAGGATTATGGGAGATAATGCCTGCGCGGTGCTTAGCACCATGCCTGGCACCCACGATGGTGACGCTGTTGTTGACTGGAGTGGAAGGTTGGGAAGGAGTACTGGTTTAGACCGAAAGACAAGTTCAGTCGGGGATGTGTTTAGTGACAGTGAAGCCTCCACACAGGCTCAAGATGCCCATTCAGCATCGTGGGCTCAGAAGTAAGGGCTGAAGTTACAAGACAGGATGAGCTTTTGGTGGGAAGACAGAACAAGAAGGACAGAGGCAGAAGGCCCCTGTAAACCCGTATGTGCAGGACTTTGGCTGCACAAATCTGATTGCTCCTCCTTTTCTTGGTATGATGTTGAAGCTAAAGCCTTGGCTTTACCCTGTCTGTAAGAAACCATTCTTGCCCCTCTGTAGCTTCATTCTGTTCCACTGTGACAAGCTGCCCCCATCCCTGCTCACAAGCCACCATGAGTAAAGAGTGAAAATGCATCAGTACAAATCCATCATCAACCCTTAGGCTCCACTGACAGCCAAGCTTGGTACCCAGGCATAGCCCTCAGCCACTAGTGCTGTGCCAAAGTTGGAAATCCCTGAATGGGCAAAAGATTCATGAGAAATTATTCGTTCAGTCATCAGCAAAGATGCCCTGAGTATCTGCAATAGGCCTGGCCTGTATTGTTGATGGCTGTATAATAGTTAAGATGAATAACGCACAATTCCTGCCCTCAGGAAGACAGGCTTATAAACAAATAATTTCAAGCCCACGTGATCTGGTCTAATAGATAGCTTCAAAGTGCTATGAGACCAATTACCTGTGCCAGGGTGGAAAAGTGCCCATCAAACCATGTCAGCAGGAGTCGACACCACCTCTGACACTTCAAGTGGCTGTTGGTGAATTCATAAGTCAGGGTGAAGAATGGGAGGAGTCTCGCTCCCTGCTCTCCCTGCCAGCCCTCCCTGGCACGGTCTCTTGTCACCGTGAGTGCCATCCACCCTCCCGACTGTGCCCGTGCAACACTCTGGAATCCCTCTCTTGCCTCATTCCTGCCTCATGTTCCTTCAGCGGTTGCTTTTGCAACCTTCACCCTTACCTTTAGGCTGTCCTGTGTCACCTCCACCTACAATCCACTTGTCAGCTCTGCCCACTCCCTGCCTGAGTTCTCTGGCCCTGTCCAGACCTGCCACTTGAGAGTTCACAGCTCCCTTTTGTACTTCTCTCCTCCCTCTCCTGGGCCACATCCAGGGGTGTGTCCCCACCTGGAGAAGCTTTGTGCAAAGAATAATGGTGATGATTGAACAACATGCTGGACATAATTAATGTCATTGCACATGTAAAAAATGCTGAATGGCTAATGTTTGGTTACATATATATTTAGCACAATAAAAAAGAGCCTCAACTATAAACTATAAGCAATTAAATGTGTAGTATAAATAAATATTTAAGCTAAAAACCCTGAACTTTGGAAACCAAACCAAATGACAGTAGTATGTGTCAAGAACCCTTAGAAATAGCCACACTTTTTGACTCAGTCATTTTACCTCTTGGAACATGTTCCAAGAAAATAAGATTTATCTACGAAGATATTCATCCCAACATTATTTACAACAGGGGAAAAAAACTGAAAACCAGCTAAAAATAACTGCCAGTAGAAACCTTGCTTTGGTGAATATTTGATAACAGTGAGAAAATGCCTGGGATGTACTACCCACTACCGATGAGTCGATTCTGACTCATAGTGATCCTATAGGACAGAGTAGAACTGCCACATAGAGTTTCCAAGGCTGTAAATCTGTACGGAAGCAGACTGCCACATCTTTCTCTCATGGAGCAGCCGATGGGTTCAAACCACCAGCCTTTCGGTTAGCAGCCGAGTGCTTAACCACTGTACCACCAGGGCTCCTTAGAGATGTACAGTGAAGTGACAGTACTAAAATGTTGAACTGTGTGCACAATACTCGGAGGTGGACTCAATATTAAGAGCACAGTATTGGCAGTGAGACCAGGATTTGAGTGACAGCTTTGCCGCTTACTAGCTGTGTGACCTTAGCCAGGTAGAAAACTCTTCTTAGCTTCTGATTCCTCATCTTTGAAAATGGGATGATAACAGCAGTTGATCTGAGGATGTTGTTGTTAGGTGCCATTGAGTCAATTCCAACTTATAGCCAACACCATGTGACAGAGTAGAACTGCCTCATAGGGTTTTCTTGGCTGTAATCTTTATAGAAGCAGATCACCAGGTCTTTGTCCCATGGAGCCTCTGGGTGAGTTCAAACCGCCGACCTTTTGGTTAACAGCCAAGCTACTTAACCATTGTGCCACCACAGCTCCTCATCCTGAGGATAACATATGTGAAACACTTAACACCATCCCTGACTGGTAAAAACTATTACTGTTGTTATTGAACTGGTTGGGTCATCACTGCTGGACTTGAGGGGACAGGGATTTCCTAGGGCATTTGGTGGTGGGATGAGCTGGGGATGTTGTCGCATTTAAAGAACGCAGAATGGAGGAAGTACAGCCGACCACATCCTGAGGGATGATCGACCCCTCAGGAATAAAGACAAATTTCTACTTCCTTTCAAGAATTTCTCCACCAGGTACTGACTCTTCACTTGTCTACGCCTTTGTTACATTTCCTTCCCTTCCTGGATTGATTTGTAATGCTTTTCTTGAGAGGTTTCCAAGATTATACACCCATGGAATAGGAGGAATAAAAGCCGCAGAATTCTCTGCCCGAGACTCTGATGGTCTCAACCAGCGTTCCCAACCACAGGAAGGAACTGAAGTCCAGCTATTTGATTTGAAGATGGAGATCCTTCAGCCAGGAGAGAATGAGGCCAAGGCTTGCCAAAGGAAGCATGCCTGCCCCGCCCTGCTGGCAAGGGCAGGACAATCAATGGCTTCCTGGACTTTCTGTTGGCCTTGGGAGTGCTTGTCTGAGCAACCAGGCTCCTAATCTTTGCGCGGAGTCTCTCCCACGTGCTCAGGGAGAGGAGCGCAGGAAGGTGGAGGTTGGAAGTGT
Source organism: Dugong dugon (assembly GCA_030035585.1). Taxonomy (NCBI): domain Eukaryota; kingdom Metazoa; phylum Chordata; class Mammalia; order Sirenia; family Dugongidae; genus Dugong; species Dugong dugon. The sequence goes on along the minus strand of CM057472.1, from coordinate 11,714,402 downwards.
CACCAACCCAGTGCCCCAGACAGCTCCTGCCCCATCCTGCAGATGCCGATGGTTTCCCTAGGGAATGATTTCCCTCGGCCCAGGGCCCGAGTCCAGGAAGCCACAGAGCTCCTGTGTGCACAGCCCATAGGAGGTTTTCTGCTCTTTCAACAGTGATGAGGTGCCTGGGGATCCCTACCCGCGTGATCACCAACTTTGACTCTGGCCACGACACGGATGGGAACCTGACCATAGATGAGTATTATGACAACACAGGCAGGATTCTGGAGAATAAGAAGAAGGATTCTGTCTGGTGAGAGACACCTCCGATCAGAGCCAAAACCCACTAGAGGAATTAGGGTGGGCCTGTGTCCAGGAGCTGGTGCCCCGCTCATCTCCTACACCCAGCTTCCCCATGTCCCAGTGCTTGGTGTCCCCAACCCTAAGGCTGAGGGACAGCTCAACAAAAAACCAATGTCTTGGGCTTTAGAAGCCTCACACTTAAGAGCGCTCCGCCCAGGGTTGAGGATTTCCTCTGTTGCCTCCTTCATCTAACTCTCAGCCTGTAGCTCTGACCACAGGAGCCTGAGGTCTTACCTCCAGACACAAAGACCAAAAGAGCCCCAAGGACTTTTTAGAGAGACAGTGAAGTATTCTTAATTTCTGTTGACTCTGGAATCCCTCACTCTCCATTCACATTCAGAGTTGGCAGAGGAAATCTCTTTTCTGGGGGGCAAACTGAGGCTCTCAGAAAGAAGTTCCATTGCTATTCAAACTACCGAGGCTTGAGGCTCTGTGGTGTCCTAAGTCTGTCTGCCTTTCTATCTAACTTTTCATCCACTCATCTATCCTCTGCCTTGCTCTAGAAAGAAGGCAAGCAGTAAAGCCTCTCCCCTTAGCTTCGTTTGACACTGACTGCTCTGGTTTCTCTCAGGAATTTCCACGTCTGGAACGAGTGCTGGATGGCCCGAAAGGACCTCCCTCCTGGATATGGAGGCTGGCAGGTGGTGGACGCCACACCTCAGGAGACGAGCAACGGTGAGGCTCCAGAAGGAAGGCAGAACCCACTCCCACAGACGCTGCCCCTGCCCCTGCCTGGCCCTGCCTGGCTCTGTAATCCCATCGAGGCTCTTCCGTTCTCCTCAGGCCTCTACTGCTGCGGCCCTGCCTCTGTCAGAGCCATCAAAGAGGGGGAAGTGGACCTGAACTACGACACACCCTTCGCCTTTTCCATGGTGAATGCCGACTGCGTGTCCTGGCTTGTCTACGGAGGGAAGGAGCAGAGACTTCACCGGGACACAAATACTGTCGGCAATTTTATCAGCACTAAGAGCATCCAGAGTGACGAACGGGATGACGTTACCGAGAACTACAAGCACGAAGAAGGTATGGCCAAGCCAGCCCTACTCAGAGGCCAAATCCTGTGGCCACAGCCAGCTAGGGCAGGACTCTGTGGAGCCAGAGAGCTTCTGTGGGGCAGGAATTCAGCTTTAAGGTCCCAGTTTGGGGTGTCCCCTCTGTTCACTTCCTCATGCCCACCACCATCCCACATCCCAGGGGCTAGCATGTCCCTCTGGGCCCCTCCACAAGATGTGCATGTTGATCGCAGGGCCACTGAGAGGCATCCACCAACAGTATACAAATTCCTCACCCCTGCCTTCCAGAAAAATCAGCCTTCTGCTGAAGACAGGGCGTTCAGTGAGCTCTCTCTAGTTAATAAATTTAATTACTTTATTTTTTAATTAATTGTATTGTATTGAATGTTTGGAGGACGGGCCAGACCACCAGCCAGCACCGAGGCTGAGGTAAGGCCAAAGTGTTCACCCTACCCTCTCCCGCTCGCTGCCAGGGCTGGGCATGTCAGAGGTGGTTCTGAGATGTGAGAGTCCTAAACCAGCAGCAGCAAAGGGACAGCTAAGTTGGTCAGGTGTAGACTAAAAAGAGAAAAACAGTTACCACCAAGCTGATTCTGACTCATGGCGGCCTATGTGTATCACAGTAGAATTGTGCTCCAAGGAGTTTTCAATGACTGCTTTTTTAGAAGTAGGTTGCCAGGCTTTTTCTTCTCCCGAGGCTCCTCTGGGTGAGTTTGAACTACCAACATTTCGGTCAGTAGACACATGCTTACTGGTAACTATTTGTCCCACCTAGGGACTAGGTATAGATTAACCAAAAACCAAACCAAACCCATTGCCTTCGAGTTGATTTCAACTCATAGTGACCCTATAGAACAGGGTAAAACTGCCCCCTAGGATTTCCAAGGAGTGGCTGGTGGATTTGAACTGCAGACCTCTTGGTTAGCAACCATAGCTCTTAACCACTGTGCTACCAGGGCTCCAGGTATAGACTAACTCCTGGAAATTGAGAAAGGCCAAACACCAGGGAACCAATCAAAATATCCAGTCCATGAGAGCCAGAAGAGGCAGGGGCAGCATCTGAGCAAGAGCAAGTCAGGCATGTGTGCAGGGTATGGGGAGTAGAGAGCAGTTGCTGGGAACACTGCTAAGTGGGTGTCTGTGGTTTGTCTATGTGGGTCTTTGGGGCAGACTCAGAAGCTCCAGAATCCAGATCTAGGAAGGAGATACACAATGCAAGACAGGCAATGAACACAGCCCAGCAGTACCTGACCCTCCACTCCCTATTGACACTGGGGCTTGTCTTGGTTGGGTTGCCTCAGCAACAGATCCCGAGACAAGGATTCAAGTGGTTTATTTGTGAGGCACTTCCAGGAAGTATTGGTAGGAGAGTCAGGAAGTGAGAAAGGGAAGGGAAAGACGCCAATATGGGGGTATGGGGGGCATCACCAAGGCTGTTGGTGCCCTGGTGGCACAGTGGTTAAGAGCACAGCTGCTAACCAAAAGGTGGGCAGTTCAAATCCACCAGCCACTCCTTGGTAAACCCTATGGGGCAGGTCTACTCTGTCCTATAGGGTCACTACAAGTCAGAATCAACTCGACAGCACTTGGTTTGGTTTTTTGGTATCAAGCCTGTTAAGGAGCCCTGGTGGTGTAGTATTTAAGTGCTTCTCTGCTAACTGAAAGGTCTGTGGTTCGAACCTACCAGCTGCTCCGCAGGAGAAAAATGTGGCTACAGGGTTTTTTAAAATTATTATTAAAATATTTTATTGTTTTCAGTGACAGTTTACACAGCAAATTAGGTTCTCATTAACAATTTCTGCACAATTTGTCCAATGACATTGGTTATACTTTTCACAGTGTGTCAACTTTCTCATTATTTCTGTTCTGGTTGTTCTGTTTCCAGTATCTAGTTTCTCTGCCCCTTTGCTTTCTCATCTTTGCTTTTAAGTAGATGTTTGGTCTTATATAGATGATTTTTAAAGGAGCACAGTAGTCATGAATGATATTGTTATTTTGTGAGCCAGTCTGTTAATTAGCTAAAAGATGACCTCATGGAATGGTTTTGGTTCAAGGTTTAAAGAGTATCTCAGGGAGTCCTCCAGTCTCAACTGGGCCAGTAAGTCTGGACTTTTTAAGAATTCGAGTTCTGTCTCACATTTTGGTCCCATTCTATTAGTATCCATTCATTGTGTTCCTAATAGAACGATTGGTATTGGTAGCCAGGCACCATCTAGTTTTTCTGGTCTCAGGGTAGATGAGGTTGTGGTTCATGTAGACTATTAGTCCTGCGGACTATGTTCTTCTCTAAGTCTTTGGTTTCCTTCATTCTCTTTAACTCTGGACACATAGAGACCAATAGCTGTGTCTTGGGCAATTTTTTTTTTTTAAATCAAGCCTGTTAGCACTATGGACAGCTGGAGCTTAATCCTGCTGGAGAACTCTGGTAGTAAGGTTGCCAGGTAAACTGCAGGATTAATAATATTTTAGTATAAGTATGTCTCAAATTATTTGTTGTTTGTCTGAAATTGAAATTTAACTGGCCCTGCATTTTTATTTAAGGCCCCTAGGTGGTGGAAATGGTTTACACTTGACTACTAACCTAAAGGTTGGCAGTTCAAACCTAGCCAGCATTGCAGTGGAATAAAGGCCTGGCAATCTGCTTCTATAAAAATTACAGCCAAGAAAACGCTATGGTGCTGTTCTACTCTGAAACACATGGGACCACCAAGAGAATTTACTAAATCTAGCAACTCTACCTGGGAAACAGTGTAAAATGTAGAACATCGCAGATTTACCCCACCAAGAAGAGGCAAGGGGCTAGGGTATTTATTCACCCACTCCTGTCAGCCATTGTTGAGGCTGCTCCTGGGCAGTGTAAACTCCCTAGCGCTTCTGTTCTGCCCCATGCATGGCTGCGTCAGCTCTGGAGGCAGAGAAAGCTGCAGACAAAGAATCACAGGTGCTAATACTTGAAAGTAGGGCCCGTGGGCACTGACGTGGCAAATCCAAGAGGATGTGGTGGGGCATCAACAGCGCTTGCTACAGAGGTCCATGGGGTTCCTCTGTGACCTCCATAGAGGGGTTTGGAGGGGTCTGGAGTTACATTCCGGTGGGATTGAGTGGCCTGCTCAGCCGTGGGTCATAGGGCCAGGAGTATTCTGACCCGTCCCATCCAGCCTGACAGAATCTGGGAGTCTACCTGACCACAGATAGCTAAATCCAATTTGCATCTCTCTGGGCCCACGCTTACTGCAGCAAATGTCTCAAGAGCTGGGACCTGGAGTTAGAACGACCCCCAGAGCGAGGAGATGAAAATGGCCTCTGCCTCGGGAGGTCGTGGTGAATGCACTGTGGGGTGGAGCCAGTCTCAGTAAAGGCAGCTGCTGGCGCCATTAGAGAAGCATGAGAGAGTCTCCCTGCACATCCTGCCCACAGGGCCACCTCCCAGGCCCCCTCCCTCCCAAAACTGAGCAGGGAGGCCTGGGCCATTCAGACAACTCCCATTGCCTCTGTTTTGCTTCTCAGTTTTCAGGAATTAGCCTCCATCTAACCAGTAATTTGGTTATGGAACAGGAACATCATGGCCTGCTCTCTTTAAGAGGTTTACTCTTTCACACTTGTGAGCCTTCGTCTTTTCTTTGGGAGCGGGGTAGAGTTGAATGGTCAAGGGCACAGGTTTTAGAGTTAGGCAGGTCTGGTTTCCACCTGGACTCCAAATCACAACTGTGTGACTTGGGCAAGTGACATGACCCCTCATAGCCCCATTTTCCTCATCTATATTGTGAAATAATAATAATAACAACAGTAATAATACATGTCTGTCTTGGTTGACATGAGGATTAAAGGTACAAAGTGCTCAGCAAAACCTTGCACTTAGGAAGCACTTAATGAATGGCAATACATGTTTATCACTGGAAATGTAGGTCTCAAGGCCCCTGCAGACATGGCTGGTGTAGGTGCAGGTGTTGGCGGGGGTGGGGGTGGTGGGCTGTTCAGCCGAGGCTTATCCCCTGGGTCAGCCTGGCCCATAGCTGGTGCTGTACTCTCACCTCTCAGGTTCCACCCAGGAGAGGCAGGTGTTTCTGAAGGCTCTTCAGAAGCTGAGGGCTGGAAGGTCCCAAGGTCCCCACCAAGGAGATCCCCAACCTTCCAGGCTGATGACACTGAGCCAGGACAGCCCTCGAAGCTTGGACACACCTTCCCTTCGACCCAGAGATGTTGTCCAGGTCTTCCTGAAATTCAAGCTTCTCGACTCACCCAACATGGGCCAGGACATAAGCTTTGCCCTGCTGGCCCACAACATGTCATACCAGTTCAAGGACCTCAAGGTGAACTTGAGTGCCCAGTCCCTGCTGCATGACGGCAGCCCCCTGCCCCCGTTCTGGCAGGACACGGTGTTCATCATCCTCTCTGCTGAAGAAGGTATGGGCTCTGGGCATGGGTGTGGGGGCAGAGCGTGTCCACAGAGTGGGTTATGTACCTTCTGACACCTCCCTACCTACTGCTGTCTCTGGCACAGGCTTCTCCTCCTCTCCCTCCCCTTCATTACTCTAAGGAAAGTAGCCTAGTTTAGCAGCAAGAGTCTGAGTTTTGGAGTCATCAGACCTTGGTTAGAGCCTCAGCTTACTAGCAGAATGACCGTGGACAAGCCATTTAGCCTCTCTTAGCCTCAGTCTCTCCGTCTGAAAAGCTATTCCCTGCTTCACAGGGGCTCAGAACATGCTGGCTTCCTCCTTTCCACAGAAGAGTCCCCCAGATCCAACCCAGCCCCAGCTGATTTCCCAAGCTGCTCTCACCTCGTCCTTGTGTTCTCTCCCTAGCAAAGACCCATCACTGCAAAATCCCCTATTCCCAGTACAGCCAGTACCTGTCAACGGACAAGCTGATCCGCCTCAGTGCCCTGGGCGAGGAGATGAGCTGCCCTGAGAAGGTGCTGGTGGACAAGATCATCACTTTGGCCTATCCTGACATCGTGATTAATGTACGCAAGAGCCCTGCAAATGGCTGGGGAGGGGGTGCTTCCTGGGACCCAGCTGGAGAGGGTGGAGTCTCTGGGAGGGCAGCCTGGATGGGCTCAACAGAGAAGACCTTTCTTTCCTCCACCTCTTCTGGTGCCCCCAGCTACCGCCCTACCAGGGATGGCAGGTTTATCTGAAAACGCTCAATCCTTTTGCACCACTAGAGGTCTTTTGGTGGATCCTTGAGCAGGGGCTGTGGGGAGGTGGGGAGGCGTCTCTCTCCTGAGCCATCTCTCACTGTTAGCCTCCCCCAGGGCCAACAGTAGAAACTATGAGTTCAAACGGGAGGGGCCTGGGTGGGGGCAACAACTCTATCTGAAACGTCAGCTCAGACTAACCTTTGCTGGCTGTACATCCTTAGACAGGCCCCTGGGTCTCTGCTTCTTGAACTGTGAAAAGAGAGGATTAGACGGGGTAGCCTCTGAGGACCCTTTCTGCTCTCACATTCGGTGGTCCTCTGAATAGGAAGGCGTGGCACAGGCTCCCTTCCTTCCAGTGCTGGTTCCTCTAGGCCAACCAGCCTCCAGGACCTGCCAAGTGAGCCAGTGATGCCCCCTGGTGGGGTAAATGTGGCAAACCCAGATGCTGAAATCCATTTGAAAAGTGCAGGGTCCCTGGGTGGTGCAAACGGCTAAGGTGCTCAGCTGCTAAGCGAAAGGTTGGAGGTTGGATTCCACCCAGAGGCACCTCAGAAGAAAGGTCTGGCAATCTACTTCCAAAAAGTCAGCCCTCAAAAACCCTATGGAGCACAGTTCTACTCTGACGCACATAGGGTCCTCATGAGTCAGGTCAACTCCATGGCAACTAGTTGAAAGAGGGTTCAGGTTTCCTGAGGCTTCTTCCCTCTGTCTACAGCCCTGAACGACTCATTGTTCTCCATTCATGCACTGGGGTGAACGGAAATGAGCCTGTTAGGACAGGAAGAAGGGAAGGGATGGGGTAGAATTGCAATAAGAAGAAACAAACAAAAACTGCCCAAGAAGAGTCTATCCCCTCAAATTATACAGGAGAATCTTTGGAAGTTGTGGATTCTGTCACACTTGGATGAAATCCTTGGAGCCAAGGAAATATGACTAGACACTCGCAATTCCTGAGACTTTACTATCCCGAGTTGAAAGGTGTAACGCGTTTTACATCACAACTCAGCACAAACATCCATACTTGTCTCACCAAAACAAAGTTTCACACAGCAAGAAACAAAAGTTTCACATAACAATACTTGCATTTATCTTGTGGGATGCATTCTGATATTTTCGTCTATTTTGTTTCAGTTTTCAAAACCCTGGCCACAGCTCACTAACTTGATTCAACCCACAGTTGGAAAAATACAGCTCAAGGAAGTCCAGCGTTCTGTAAACAGTTTAGGAACCAGTGCCTGAGATGCAGTAGGCCCTCATTGAATTGGTGAATGAGAATGAATTCCCTTCTCCTTCGCGTCTCTCTATGTAGGTTCTAGGAGCTGCCGTCATGGGTCAGCCACTCTCCATACAGGTGATGTTTGCAAACCCCCTCTTAGAGAATGTTGAGGACTGTATGCTGATGGTGGAAGGCAGCGGTCTCTTCAAGAAACAGCAAAGAATCCTGTAAGTGCTGGGAGTCCTCAGCTTCTCTCCCATTTTATCCAGGGATCAGCTCTGTCCTTTTTTCTGGACAGACAAGGCTATGACAACACCGGGGAAAGGAGAAACCAGGGTACTGAGTGGAAAAGGGGTTGGGGGCTATCATAATGCCTACATTGTTCTTACATTCTCCATTGTCTGCTGCAGCATCGGAATCCTCAAACCCCAGCATCAGGCCAGCGTCACTCTGGAGACTGTCCCCTTCAAGACTGGCCAAAGGCAGATCCAAGCTAATCTGAGGAGCAACAAATTTAAGGACATCAAGGGTTACAGAAACATATATGTAGGCGTTGGGTTATAAATTCTGGGCAATAGCTGGTGTATCAATTTCAAGCTTCAGGAAAAGGAGCAAGTTCAAATGTAAGCTGTTCCGTTTCCCATCACAACAGAGGCTTCACAGGGCTCTGAGGGGAGCAGAAGAGGGGATGCTGGGATGGATAGCTCCCTGAGCCATTTGCACATCCACCCAGGACTCTGTTCAGAGCCCAGGGATTCCCCGGTGTCCCATACAGAAGTGTGAGATGGCACAGAGGTCAGAGGACACTGGTTGGATTTGACCATGACTTACTGCCCCCGGAGGTCAAGGAAAGATGAAGACTTGCCAAGCAGCTTTGTTGATGCAATGGCTAGTTCCTTAGTACCAATAAACTTGAGTCCTTGCTCTGATCTCCTTCACCCCCTGTAATTATCACTTTCCTTACAGCAGCTCCCAATTATTTCCTGGATGCCAGGAGTGTCCTATTGCTTCAATGCCTGAGCCCATTCTCTCAAGAAATATTCAGTGCCTGCTGTGTGCCTAGGAGTCCCTGGGTGGTGCAAACAGTTAACACACATTCACTGCTAACCAAAAGGTTGACAGTTGGAGGCCACCCAGAGGCGCCTCAGAAGAAAGGCCTGGCAATTTAGTTCCTAAAAATCAGCCATTGAAAACCTATGGAGCACAGTTCTACTCTCACACACATGGGGTTGCCATGAATCAGTCAACTCAATGGCAACTGGTTTTTGTTTGTTTTATGTGTGTAGTATGTGCTCCCGAGTGTAGGGGATAAAGCAGTAAACAGAACGAAGATCCCGCCCTTGTGGAGCTTTCATTCTAGTAGGGTAGGGGGGAATACAGGCAATAAACATGTCAACAAATAAGTAAGATACTTACAGATAGTCACAATCCAGTTAGAAAAACAACATCTGTAGGTGCTCCCATGTACTACCGACCAGTTTGTGTCTTGGGAAAAAGCCTGGGCAATGTCTCACACTTGACCTTCCTTTGAATCCCTTCGCATATCAGATCCATAAAGTCTATTAGTCCTAATACTTCAGCCTCTTTGCTCAAAGTCCACCAGTGTATTCTGGTCCTTGATGGAGTTGGGATGACTGGGGTCCAGGAGCTAAAGCCAGCTGAATAATGCCATGACGTAGGATTTTGGTAGGGAATGAGGTACTCTCAGACTTTTCCACTGGTTGCAGCTTGTGTTTACGCTAATTCAAACTCCACACTTTCTGGGTCCTACTGAACACAAAGCAACGCCAATCATTATCTGCTCTTGGGATTCATCTGCTTTCTCAATGCACAAAGATCTGGATGGGGAAGGCATGATGCACCTGCCCTCCAGGTGTTGGCTATGTGACTGAGACAGCTGTTTAGGGCATACATTAAACGTGCACACATTAAATAAAGAAGTTAAATACTTCCATTATACATTAAATAAAGAAGTTAAATACTTCCATTATACATAAACAAAAGGCCAAGTGCAGAGGGAGAGACAAGGGTGTGGTAGGAATTACATAGTAGGTTGATAGTCCTGTTAAGAGCGGGCTGAGAACCAGGATCTGGCGGCAGGGAGCTGGAAGCAACCCATGGTTATTTCATCCTGTAATTATTACCTGTCAATCATGAAAAATTGTTTAAGGAAAACACCATGGAGGTGAACACCTTACAGAGATAATGACTTCTGAAGCACTTGGAAGAGTTTAGACACCACATCCTCCAACTCTTTCATGAACCCTGGTTTTAACACCACATTCGTTAACTTTCTCACTCAACAAATATTTATGGAGTTTCTACTAGGGCCCAGGCCCTGGTCCAGGTACTGAGAACACAGAAAGGACCAGCACCTGCCCTCAAGGAGCTCAAGTCTAAGTGTGTGAAGACTGAAATATAAGCAGGACGTTGTAACTTAGAATGGTAAGAACCACCATTGGGGAGAGTCCAAGGTGTTGTGGGAGCAGAAGGGGGGACAACTAACTAGGCTTGGGGTCGTGGATCAAAGAAGGCTTCCTGGAGGAAGTGCCGCTTACACTGAAAGCTAAAAGACTAGGAGTTACCCAAATAAAGACTCATGATTGGAAGGGGTGGGCATGAGGTAAAGCAATGGGGAACTGCAAGTCATTCAGGTGGCTAGAGATCAGAGTGAGTGGAAGCTGGTGGCAGAAAAAAATGAGACAAGAGCCAGGTGGTGAAGAGCCCCAGGTGGTAGTGTAAGGAGTTTGGAACACACTCGTCTTCAGGCATCTATTTCCTCTGAGGATTGGATTACATTCAACACCTGTAACGTCAGTGTTCAGGGTTAATTCAATTTTGCAGAGTCAGGGTAAACTTTATGTGATTTGAGATACACTTAAAGGACTATTGCACTCTGGTCTGCCATTCAAAAAAACCCACTGGTGTTGAGTCGATTCTGACTCATAGCAACCCTACAGGACAGAGCAGAACTGCCCCATAGGGTTTCCAAGGCTATAAATCTTTACGGAAGCCAACTGCCATATCTTTCTCCTGTGGAGCTGCTGGTGGATTCAAATTGCGAACCTGCAGCAGAGCACTTAACCCCTGTGCCACCAGCACTCCTTATTTGCCATAGGAGCCTGCAATTCCCATTAGTCATTTCTTTGGGTTAAAGCCCTTTTGTAATGCAAAGGTTGTCTTTCATCCATCTATTTAACATTTTTGAGTAGCTATATGGTGAATGTTCTAGGCCTCTAGGATAGAGAGTAATAAACAAGGCAAACATCCAGACTCATCCCTAACCCCCCAACCCCAAGCCGCAGTGGAACTCAGTATGATTTTCTTCTTACAACACTCAGTCCAGCCCCAGGCATGAAAAGAGACTTGTAGAGAATTTTTGAAGGTGACAATTATTAATCCTGTATGATGTATCACACTTCGCAGTTTACACAGTGCTTTCATACATTTAAATCTCACAACCCCTGTAACATCTGTATTGTTATTATCGCCATACTATAGATGAGAAAAACGAGAGTCAGAGGAAGTTAAGTGACTTGTTTAAGGCCTGAAAGCCTGAAAATGGCAGAGTGAGACTCAACCCCAGGTCTTCTAGTTCTAAATCCAGTGTCTTTTCCTTTCACGGTCACTTTCTTGCAGTAGGTATTAGCATAATTGATAGCATCATCTATCATTTATCAATCACCTGCACCTGCCAGTCATATGACCCAGATCATATTAGTTCATCCTGATAACAGACCTGCAAGGTAAGTCCCACTTTACAGAGGAAAATCCTGAAGCACAAAAATGTAATGGGCACTGTCTTAGTCATCTAGTGCTACTATACAGAAATACCACGAGTGGATGGCTTTAACAAACAGAAATTTATTATCTCACAGGCTAGGAGGCTAGAAGTCCAAATTCAGAGCACCAGCTCTAGGGGAAGGCTCTCTCTCTCTGTTGAGTCTGGGGGAATGTCCTCGTCATCAGTCTTTCCCAGGACTAGGAGCTTCTCAGCACAAGGACCCCAGGTCCTAAGGACGCGCTCTTCTCCTGGCACTACTTTTTTGGTGGTATGAGGACCCCATGTCTTTCTGCTCACTTCTCTCCTTTATATGTCAAAAGAGATTGGCTCAAGACACAACCTAATCTTGTAGATTGTCCTGCCTCTTTAACATAACTGCCTCTAGTCCTGCCTCATTAACACCATAGAGGTGGGATTTATAACACATGGGAAAATCAAATCAGATGACAAAATGGTGGACAGTCACACAATACTGGGAATCATGGCCTAGCCAAGGTGACACACATTTTGGAGGGACACAATTCAATCCATAATAGGCACTTGTTGATTTGTTTTTATTTTTTGGCTTTCCAGCATTCACCTCCCTTCCTTTGGTAATAGCACACCAACTTCTCTTTTTTCCACCAAGTTCTTTTTTAAGGAATTCTTTTTGTGTTTGGAGTTCTTAGTACTTCTTGAATTGGTGGCTTCTGTTTTGAAACATTCTTGGCTTTATCTCTTCAAACATTTCTCCTGCCTCATTCTGTCTCTTCTCCTTCTGGGACTCCAATTTCACACAGAATTTTTCTTTAAGTCTTTCATGCTTTGATCTTTATTTTCCATTATTTTTCCCTCTTTGTGCTTTATTTTCGGTCTTTCCTATTGATCTGTCTTCTAGTTCACTAATCTTCTCTTCTACTGGGTTAAATCTGTTGTTAAACACTGTATTTTTAATTTTCACTATTGTATTTTTCAATAATATCTCCATTTAATTCTTTTTTAATAGATTTTAAATTCTACAAGTTGTCATCTATTTTCTTGAACATAATAATCATATTTTTAAAAATCTGTGTCTAATAGTTCCAGTATCCAGATCTCCTGTAGGCCTGTTTCTATTGTCTTCCCCACACCCCACCCCCCAGGTTTTCAGTCATTTGGTCTTATTTCCTGCTATACCTGGTAATTTTTGGTTGAATGTTGGGTATCATATATGAAAAAATATAGAGATAATGTCAGGCTCTGGATCATGCTAATGTCCTTCAAAGAGTTTTCCTTTTGGCAGACAGTTAGTTATGGGCAGAGCACCATAACCCAGGCTGATTTGAAACTTGATTTCAGTCTTTGGAAGGGTTGATCTATTTCTTACTCACCCTTACTCCTGGGGAATAGCCCTTCAGGAGACCCAACTAAAAGCCTGGAGTGTTTATTTGGACCCCCTCCTCATTGGTGGCTTTGGAACTCCAATTTTTATTCTCCAGTTTTCCAGCCTTGTGAAACTGCCATAGACTTGCTCAGATTCTCAGGCTCTCATTTTCCAACTATGAATTAGTAAGTACCCTAAAGGGAAAGGTGGCACTAAGTGTCAGGCTCATTTCTCTGTGCTTCCCTTCTCTTCAAAATCTTGATCCCTCAAATTCTTGCTGCCTTGCTGGCTTCAAATAGATATTTTAAAATATTTTATTCAGCTTTTCCAGTTGTTCTCTGCAGGAGGGCTCGTATCAAGCTAGTCTGCTATATCTGGAAGCAGAAATCTTTGAGAGATTTAAGAAGATTAAATAGAGAGAACTCAGTGGTAATCTGGATTACAGGCTAATGTGAAATCAAACGTATGGGGTTTGAGCTGGAAGACCGCATTTTGAATCCAGGCTTTACATAAACCGTGAGGTCTTGGGAAAGCCTCAACTCCTCCAAAACTTAGAGACAAATTTCTAGTGTGTGGCCAACATGTGTATAGGTAGGTTATGATGTGCATTTTTAGCCTCATCTTTGGTTCTGTTTTATCTTCATTTCTACTCATCGTTCATTGTTCACATCACTTTAATATATGTTCTTCTGTAATATTAAGTTTTTTTGTTAGTCTTCTTTAATTTTTTCTGGAATGAGGCGTATATTCATTAATTCATTCATTAAATGTAATTAATTAAAATAAATGTTTCTTCCTTGAACCTGTTTTCTCACTAATAAAGTTGGGATAATGATCCTTTACCTAATTTACAAAGTTGCAGTTCAGATCATAGGAGATAATGTATGTGAAAATACTTTGTAAATCAGTGTACCAGCATAATTAATTTATTTGAAATTGGGAGTCATGTTGGATGATCTTTCTTTTTCTTTACCCTTCAAATCCTGTCTATTAGCATATCTTGTCAATTTAACCTCCTACATTTCTGTCAGATCTGTTCTCCTTTATCTTCACCAACACACCTCGACCAGGCCACCTTCATCTCTCACCTGAACCATTACAAAACCAAAAAAAAAAAAAAACAAACCCATTGCTGTTGAGTTGATTCTGACTCATAGCGACCCTAAAGGACAGAGTAGAACTGCCCCTTAGGGTTTCCAAGGAGCACCTGGTGGATTCAAACTGCTGACATCTTGGTTAGCAGCCATATCTCTTAACCACTATGCCACCAGGGTTTCCTGAACCATTACAGTAGTCTTTTATTGGCCATTTTTAAAATGCAAATTGATCATATTACTTCCTTGCTCAAAATATTATTTAATGGCTTCCCACAGCTCTGAGGATCAGATCCAAAATCCTTAGTTCAACTCTGCAAGATTTATCCCCTGCCTTACTTATCCCCATCACTCTCTGTACTCCAGGCCCACTGGCCTTTTTTCAATTGCTCCCTGCCTTACGGCCTTTGCACATGCTGTTCACTCTCCTCCTACCCTACCCTTCCCCTTGCCCCATTGTCTATCTGACTTCTATTTATCCTTCATGTTTCTCAGTATAAATATCATTTTCTCAGGAAAGACTTCCCTGACCTCCACACCTAGATCCTAGCACTCAGAATTTCTCTTTTATAACACTGATCACAATGTCAAGGACATCATGCCTGGTAAAGTACAGCATCAGTGAAAAAGAGGAAGACCCTCAAAAGATAAACTGACGCAGTGGCTGCAACAATGAGCTCAAACATAACAACAATTGTGAGGATGGTGCAGGACCGAGCAGAGTTTCATTCTGTTGTACACGGTCACTATGAGTCAAAACTGATTCGACGGCACCTAACAACAACAGGTATCCCAGAGTCATTTACTGAAGAATCCCTATTTTCCTCACTGATTCGAGGTGCCACATTTAGCACATACATAAATAATGCATGCATTTTGGCCCATGGACTTTTTCAATGATAGTAACATCATATTATGTTTTAATATCTAGAAGGCTGGTCATATTTCATTACCCTTTTAGAAATTTCCTTTTGAACTTTATCATCAGCTTATCTAGTTTCAAAGAAAAATCTTATTGGCTTTTTTATTGGAACTGCATTAAATTTAAGACTAATTTGGGAAGAAGAGACATCTATGATGCTGAATTAGCTCATCCAAGATTATAGTTTGTCTTTTTATTTCCTCAAGTCTTAATTTTGTGTCTCTCAGTAGCATTTCAAAGTTTGTTTGTTTGTTTGTTTTTTCCTGATAGCCCTTGTACATTTCTTAAGTTTATTTCTGGATATTTCATTTTTTATTGTTGTTGTTGCTATTGTTAAGTTGGTCTTTAATTATATTTTCTAACTGGTTGTTGATTTTGGGTATGAGAGCTATTGACTTCTATAATTTTGGTACTAGCCAACTTACTAAATTATCTTTTATAGCCAATTTTAGTAGAATTCACTGTGTTTTCCAGGTAAAAAAAAAATCATATCATATTCAAATAATAAAAAATTTTACTTCTTCATTTCTAATGAAGACTCTTTCTTGGGGGTTGGGAGAGCAACAGTTTCTCCCCCTCCCTCCCCACTTTTTTAAAATTTTTTTTACATAATATGATTCTTCAAATGAGTATAATGGTTCAAAGTTTTTAAAGTGTAAAAGGATAAACAGTATAAAAATTACCTTTTTACTCCACCCCCAGCTCCACTCTCACAGGCAACCAATGTTATTTGTATTTTCTTTTATATCCTTTTAGGGATATTCCATAGGCGCTCTGGTGGCACAGTGGTTAAGAGCTCAGCTGTCAACCAAAATGTTGGCACTTGGAATCCACTAGCCACAGTGGCAGTCTGCTTCCGTAAAGATTTACAGCCTTAGAAACCCTATGGAGCAGTTTTGCTATGTCCTATAGGGTTGCTGTGAGTCAGACTCAATTTGACAGCAATGGGTATAGATATTCCTTATGTATGCAGGTAAATACAGCTCAGCCTGAGAGTGCTTCTGCTGACACAGTCTCAGGAGCTCAGGGGAAAGCTGGGATTTAGAAGGCCAAAGAGGGCCAAGTCTGAGATCCTCTCCTGTGGTTCCTCAGTGACTAAGCAAGGAGAAACATAAAAGACACAGGCTCTGAGTCTCAAGGTAGTTACAAGCCTTCTCTGGTAGAGTATCCCAGACCAGGTAGGCTTGGAAGACCTGGGGTCCTGGCTTCTGCTTTTAGGGCATTTATTTTTCACCAACAAATTCTACTTCTTTATCTCTTTCACACAGACTAATCCCCAGGCATACATGGTTCTCTCTTTATATGATCAAAACAGCCCGTAAACTTCTAGCGACTTGTGGCTGATGATACGCTCAGGGTCTGAGAGTTGGAGATGGATATGGGCCTCCTGTTTGTGGAGCCATCTCTTGCAGGGTCTTCCAGTGTTGCCCAGAAAAAGTCTCTGAGGGTCTCTTGAGACTTCTTAAGGAACAGACATGGAGTTTTCTCCTGGGCTTCTACAGGTAGAAAATCTTCCCCACTACAGCCCCTACTCCAGACCTGCCAGTCATACCCCTGCCTGGGCCTCCCGGCACAAGAGATAAAAATGAAAACGGGTTACTCCCAGCAGCTGGTGCAACAGATACCAGTGTTGGGGGAGTAGGAGAGAAGATACCTGTCGTAGAGTCCACAGGAAGAGTGGAGGGAAACTCCACTATTTACAGATTCTTAAGCCAGCAAAAGTACCTCCCATCATCTTCTATCAGGAAGACAGATTCAAAGAGGATCCTAGCAGCAACAGTTCAAGACAGGCATTTCCTGTGGTCAAGTGGATAAAAGCAGCCTGTAGCCATGGGACAGGGTGAGTCAAGCCAGCTCTCCACAGGGCTTACTGGGCTGCCAGTAGCCCCTTCATCTTACATGCTTTCATTAAAGGAAGTAGGGTGGTGGTTGAGTGATGGTGGTGTGGCCACGGTGTTAGGGGTGGTAGAAAGTAGGTGCTGGTGTGATGGTAGTGTGGTTATGGTGTGGGGGTAGTAGTGACTGGGTGCTGGTGATAGTGGAGGTGATGATGTGACTGTAGTGTCCGGGTGGTATGAGTGGGTGCTAATGGTGGTGGAGGTGATGGTGGTGTGGCTGTGGTGTGGAGTGCTGTAAGTGGGTGTTGGTGGTGGTAGAAGTGATGGTGGTTGGCTACCGTGTGGGGATGGTAGTAAGTTGATACAGGTGGTGGTGTGATTGTGTGACTATGTTGTGTGGGCTGATTAAGTGTTCTGGTGTTGGTGTGATGGTTGTGCAGCTATGGAGTGTTAATGGGATAGTTGGTGGTTGTCATCATGATAATGATGGTGAGATGGTGATGATGGTTACACAGATTTGTATTTTCATCCCAGGATCATCAAAAGACAGAAGTCATTAGAGTCAGACCACCCCAGAGAAAAATTAATTATTATCTCCTGGCCTGTGAAATCACCTGCCCCTTTTGTGTCCTGGGGGCAAGGAAGTGGGTAGATAGAGGGATGAGGAGATTGTGAGGATGATGGGAAGCAGCTGTGGTTCTGTTGCTGCAAAAGCTGTCTCATGTCCCAGCCTGGTCGGCTAATCTGGTATGTGGAGGGCAATTGACCATGAGATCAAAACCTGAGAAAAAGGACCCTGGGAAAATTCAGACAATAAACTCACTTAAGTCTTGTAAAAATAAGAGCAGACCTAGACAAATTAAAAAATTTGTCAGAGGGACGTATTTGAAGATATCAGAAAATCAAGTCTAGTCCCAAACCAAGAACACCCCAGGGCATCAAATTCTTTGTAGGCAGGAGTGGCAGGGCACCCCCAGCCACCAGATAGTATTCACTGAGTGTTAGTTCTGTGGTCATGGTGTGTTGGAGCTGGTTTGTGCCAGCTTGTACAGGCTTGCAAGACCAATTGCTAAATTTTCAGGAATCTTGCACACTAGTTCTTAAACAGTCATTATTAAAATTTAAATTGTATAAATCTATAAGTAAATGAATTATATTAAAAACAAAGGTACTAAGTACTCTAGCTCATCACTTCCTAATTATTTTACTACACTGTACCTTTATCTATGTTCTTGAAGTTATTTATGACTATTGTATCTGCAAGGTGTAAATACTATATAAAGGTGCACACTTCGCATCTTTTCACAACTTTACATTTAGTGACATCACATCAGTAGCTTGAAATTGACCATAGTGGGAGTACTTAGATCACAGAAATTGGCACACACTACAAATATGGACTCCCTCTTCCCTCATTCAGCCACCCCAAAACTGGTTGTTAAACACTTACCAGCACATCATGGCTTGAAGGGTACCTTATAAGGCAGTGTTGGGTTATTGTGAAAAGCAGAGAAGGGAAGGGCAGAGTACCATACACATCAGTGAAACATCTGAAGAGTATTCCTCTTGGAGTCTCCGTGTTAAAGTGACTGTCCTCACTGGATGTTGATACAAATGGGAGAAGACCCTGGGAAAGCAGGAGGGCAACATAGCCTCAAGGCCAAATGGAAAAGAAGGGGAGGTAGGAGTTAGGAAATCTAACTAAAAGGAGCAGAGGCAGACATGGGGCAAGAAAACTCAGACTCAGAGGACACAAAGACTTTAGGGAACTCTGCAAGGTTCTGTCAGCACAGACACAGGCCTGAGGTGCCAGTGGTACATTTGAGAAATTCTCCTAAGGCTGTCTCAAGTTTCCTCAATGTCCATTCACTGATGGTGCAAGCATTTATTAGGCATCTGTGTTCTAGGCACTGCTGGGGCTGGGGATGCAGATATGATAACACTGTGAGAGGAGGGGCAGGGGTAAGCAGGTGTCTTAGTTATCTAGTGCTGCCGTAACAGAAATACCACAAGTGGATGCCTTTAACAAACAGAAATTTATTGTCTCACAGTTTAGGAGGCTAGAAGTCCAAATTCAGGCTGCCAACTCGAGGGGAAGGCTTTCTCTCTCTGTTGGGTCTTGGGGAAGGTCCTTGTCATCAATCTTCCCTCCGGGCCTATGAGTTTCTCAGCACAGGGACCCTGGGTCCAAAGGATGCACTCTGCTCCCAGCTCTTCTTTCTTGGTGGTAGGAGGTCCCTCTCCTCTTTGCTAGCTTCTCTCTTTTATATCTCAAAAGAGATTAACTCAAGATACAGCTTAATTCTGTAGATTGTGTCCTGCCTCATTAACATAACTGCCTCTAATTCTGCCTCATTAACAACATAGAGATTAGGATTTACAATGCATAAGATAATTACATCAGATCACAAAATGGAGAACCACCACACTATACTGGGAATCATGGCCTAGCCAAGTTAATACATATTTTGGGAGGACACAATTCAATCCATGACAGCAGGTGATTGTTTTAAAGTGGGATAAGTGCTGAAAAGAGTGGAGCACTGTGGGAACTCAGAGTAAGGCTCTGCCTGGAACAGTCAGTGAAGGCTTCACAGGCGGGTGCATTTGGATCTTGGAAGATGAGCTGGTGCTTGCCAGGTAGAGCAGAGGCAAGGGAAGGCTTCCAGAGAACCAAAGTCCAAATGAACTCTCAGTAGTGGCTCTTGCTGTGACACTTGGTCATCACAGAGATTCAGTTGTACCAAGGCTCAAATTACACCCCTTCCAGGACATGACTGCCCACCATTCCACAGTCAGATCCAACACAGTCTGCAGAGGCAGGGCTCATCCTGGGCCGCAGCACCAGCTTTGTGCTAGGCAGAGAGGAACAATCTCTTGGTTTCTGAGTGCTGCTCTACTTTAATTTACAAATACCAGCCTTACTGTGACTATTTTCTCTATAGCGATGTCCTAACTGACCCACTGGTGGAGAAGCAGGGATGCAAGGGCACAAGGAGCACACAGGGGGCCCAGAATCAGACGTCCAGGGAAGTTCCTTCCCTTCTATTCATGCTGTCACATTTCTTCATGTTCATCACTGTCAGTTCCTTTCCCCTAATTTTATATCATTGGCACCTTCTCTCACCTCCATCATTAATTAAAGGAAAAGTGGAGCAGGTGGGCTGTTTTCCTTCTATCTTCATCTCTACTTTCTACTCTTCAGTTCTAAGCCAGAAGGGTTGAGAACTGAGGGGAATTCTAAGTAGAAGTATCCTGAATTTGCCAAGACATGTCTTGGAGCTTCATGAACTTTACCACCAGGGTAAGAAACTTTCTGGAAGTAGGTCAGACCCTATTCCATGCCTGCAAGCAAAACTACGGCTTTTCCCTCCCAACAGCTGAGCAAGTACAGAAACTGCAGGCTGCCTTGCAGACCAAGGAGGCCCCCAGTGGCCTTCTGCCATCCAAGCAATGAAAAGCAAGCAACTCCTTTGCTGTAAGAGGAACTAAACTTGGCGTGCATGTGTGTGTTTCAGTCTTGTGCCTCATCTTGGGCTTGCTGGACATATCTTCTTACTTACCTACTCCTTCTTGTTGTTGCTGTTGTTTTCCTGCCTCTTTAAAATAAGAATTGACCGAGAGGCTATCATAATACTCTTTGGCCCCCTCCTTGCAGAGTGTTTCTGGGCTGCACTGTGCTGTAGGCTTGATGAGCCTATAAATGTGTTAGACCCACTCTCCAGTCCTCACTCTTCTTATCTGTTAAACATGAGGACTGGACTCAGTGATTTTGAAACCAACTTTAAAAATTCTCTGATTGTATTCTAAGGAAAAAATGAGTATGAGTGGGCAAGATTCTGGATTTTATTCATTGCTTTTGGACTGGGACCAGAAAAGGAGGTCAATGATGAAAACAAGCACTGTTCTTATTAATAACAATGATAATAATCGCAGTCCCATTTAATGGGATCTAACCCTACATGTCTGTCATTTTCTCGTACTGTGGGGGCTTGCGTGTTGCTGTGATGCTGGAAGCTATGCCACCAGTATTCAAATATCAGCAGGGTCACCCATGGTGCACAGATTTCAGATGAGCTTCCAGACTAAGACAGACTAGGAAAAAGGATCCAGCAGTCTACTTCTGAAAAGAATTAGCCAGTGAAAATCTTATGAATAGCAGCAGAACATTGTCTGATATAATGCCAGAAGATGAACCCCTCAGATTAGAAGACACTCAAAATACACAGTGGCTGCAGCAATGGGCTCAAGCACAACAACGATTATGAGGATGGCGCAGGACTAGACTGTGTTTCGTTCTGTTGTATAAAGGGTCACTGTGAGTCGAAACCAACTCAATGGCACCTAACAACAACATCATGTGTCTGGGCAACGTTTCAGTCTGTTATATATAAGGTCTCCACGAGTCGACGCTAACTCACCAGCAACTAACAACTGTGCCTGGCACTGTGCTAAGGGTATTATATACATTACCTCATTTAATCCTCATAACAGCCCTGCAAGTAGAGAAAATTATTCTAAGGAAGAGAAAACTGAAGGTTAGAGTGGTTAAGTTACTTGACTGACATTGCACAACTGGTTCCTTGAGTCAAGGATTTGAATCCTGGTCTCTGACTCCAAAGACTCTGCTTTTACTTGCATCATCACATTTACCTAGTCTCCATGATTTCTCTCTTCTCCATGACAGCCCTGGGTATCATAAGCTGTGACTTCCAGGCATCAAGAAACAATGAGGAACACCACACCAAGGCCATCAGCTCCCGGGACCTAATCGTAAGGCGGGGGCAGCCCTTCACCATCATACTGCACTTCCGTGCTCCAGCTGGTGCAACTCTTCCTGCCCTGAAGGAGATGGTCTTCATTGCACAAACTGGTAAGTGGGACTGGCTTAGACCCCTTCGGCAGCAGTATTGGGGGTTCTCACACTAGCATCCCCTCAGGGAACCAAGGGGCAAATGGCCCATACTCTACCTGGGCCCTAGGAAGTCCTGCCCACCTGGCAGGGTTGTTGTGAGGATGCCATGAGAAAAGGTGGATGATAAGTATTACTTATTATGATTCATCACTTCTCATCTGTCAGTTTGTCCTACCATGGTGGCTTGCATGTTGCTGTGATGCTGGAAGCTATACCACCTGTATTTCAAACACCAGCAGGGTCACCCATGGTGGACAGTTTCAGCAGAGCTTCCAGACTAAGACAGACTAGGAAGAAGGACCTGGCGATCTACTTCTGAAAAAATTGGCCAGCGCAAACCTTACAAATAGCAGCAGAATGTTGTCTGGTATATTGCTGGAAGATGAGCCCCTCAGGTTGGAAGGCACTCAAAATACGACTGGGAAGAGCTGCCTCCTCAAAGTAGAGCCAACCTGAATGACGTGGATGGAGCAAAGCTTTCAGGACCTTCATTTGCTAATGTGGCATGACTCAAAATGAGAAGAAATAGCTGCAAACATCCATTAATAATCAGAACATGGAATGTATGGAGTATGAATCTAGGAAAATTGGAAGTCGTCAAAAACGAAATGAAACACAAAAAGATCGATATCCTAGGCATTAGTCAGCTGAAATGGACTGATATTGGCCATTTTGAATCAGACAATCATATGATCTACTATGCTGGGAATGACAAATTGAAGAGGGATGGCATCACATTCATCGTCAAAAAGAACATTTTGACATCCAACCTGAAGTACAACGCTGTCAGTGATAGGATACTATCCATACTCCTACAAGGAAGACCAGTTAATACGACTATTATTCAAATTTATGCACCAACCACTAACGCCAAAGATGAAGAAATTGAAGATTTTTACCAACTTCCGCAGTCTAAAATTGATCAAACATGCAATCAAGATACATTGATAATTACTAGTGATTGAAATTCAAAAGTTAAAAACAAAGAAAAAGGATCTGTAGTTGGAGAGTTATGGCCTTGGTGATAGGAATGATGCCAGAGATGCCATGATAGAATTTTGCAATACTAATGACTTATTCATTCCAAATACCTTTTTTCAACAACATAAACAGTGACTATACACATGGACTTCACTGGATGGCAGACATAGGAATCAAATCCATCTGTGGAAAGAGATGATGGAGAAGCTCAATATTATCGGTCAGAACAAGGCCAGGGGCCGACTGTGGAACAGACCTCAATTGCTCATATACAAGGTCAAGTTGAAGCTGAAGAAAATTAAAACAAGTCCATGAGAGCCAAAGTATGACCTTGAGTATATTTCTTCTGAATTTAGAGACCATCTCAGGAATAGATTTGACACTTTGAACATTAATGAAGGAAGAAGACAAGCTGCACCGAAGGCATTGGTGAAAAACAAGGCTCCAGGAGTTGACAGAAATCCAGTTGAGATGTTTCAACAAATGGATGCAAAGCTGGAAGCGCTCACTCGTCTGCCAAGAAACTTGGAAGACAGCTACCTGGCCAACCAACTGGAAGAGACCTGTATTTGTGCCCACACTAAAGAAAGGTGATCTGACGGAGTGTGGAAATTATCGAACAATATCATTAATATTACACGCAAGTAAAATTTTGCTGAAGATAATGAAAAAACAGTTGCTGCAGTACATTAACAGGGAATTGCCAGAAATTCAAGCCAGATTCAGAAGAGGACATGGAACGAGGGTTAGCACTGCTGATGTCAGATGGATCTTGGCTGAAAGCAGAGAACACCAGAAAGATGTTTACCTGTGTTTTATTGACTATGAAAAGGCATTCAACTGTGTGGATCATAACAAAATATGGATAACACTGCAAAGAATGGGAATTCTGGAATTCCAGAACATTTAATTGTGCTCATGAGGAATCTGTACATAGACAAAGAGGCAGTCATTCAAACAGAACAAGGAGATACTGCGTGGTTTAAAACGAGGAAAGGAGTGTATCAGGGTTGTATTCTTTCACCATATTTATTCAATCTGTATGCTGAGCAAATAATCTGGAGAAGCTGCACTATATGAAGAAGAACGGGGCATCAGGATTAGAGGAACACTCATTAACAACCTGTGATACGGAGATAATACAACCTTGGCTGCTGAAAGTGAAGAGGACTTGAAGTACTTACTGATGAAGATCAAAGACTACAGCCTTCAGTATGGATTACACCTCAAAATAAAGAAAAGAAAAATCCTCACAACTGGGCCAATAAGCAGTATCATGATAAATGGAAAGACTGAAGTTGTCAAGGATTTCATTTTACTTGGATCCACAATCAATGCCCATGGAAGCAGCAGTCAAGAAATCAAACAACGTATTGCATTGGACATCTGCTGTAAAAGACCTCTTTAAAGTGTTAAAAAGCAAAGATGTCACTTTGAGGACTAAGGTGCACCAGATCCAAGCCACGGTATTTTCGATCGCCTCACATGCATGCAAAAGCTGAACAATGAATAAGGAAGACCGAAGAAGAATTGATACCTTTGAATTATGGTGTTGGCAAAGAATACTGAATATACCATGGACTGCCAGAAGAACAAACAAATCTGTTTTGGAAGAAGTACAGCCAGAATACTCCTTAAAAATGAGAATGGTGGGGACTTCGTCCAACATACTTTGGACATGTTATCAGAAACCAGTTGCTGGAGAATGACATCATGCTTGGTAAAGTAGAGGGTCAGGGCAAAAGAAGAAGACCCTCAATGAGATGGATTGACACAGTGGCTGCAACAATGGGCTCAAACATAGCAACAATTGTGAGGATGGCGCAGGACTGGGCAGTGTTTCATTCTGTTGTACAAAGGGTCATTGTGAGTCAGAACTGACACGACGGCACCTAACAACAACAACATTATGATTCAGAGGTTGCTTAGCAGCATTATCACAAGCAGGTCCCTTTTCATCACAACCATGTTAACTTTCTAGAAAGCCAGAATGGGATCTAATCCAGGTTGATTATAACATTCAATTGCTATTTATTGAATCTATACTACATGTAAGATTTTGGGCCAAGTACTTTAATGCAATATCTCATTTAATCCTCACATCAGCCCTATGAAGCAGGTACTATTATTTGCCCATTTTCTAGATTATGAATCTTTTATAGATATAGGTCCATGGGTGCTGAGGATCTGTGCTCTTAGCCATCACCCTTTATGCCTCCGTAGGTATATTCCTGGATGCTCTTTCTACCCAAAACCAATTTGCATCTACTCCCTCTTTGTAACACCCTGACTTTAGTACTCTGGTGAGTTGTGGCCAAGAGGACAAATGACAGATACATCACTGTGTGTCTGCAGGAGAGCAGCCTTCCATGGCCAACAGGACCCAAGCCATATTTGACATCTCCAGCCTGAGGAACCAAAAGCAGTGGAGTGTGGATGTGGAGGAGAGAGATGATCAGTCCTGGACTATCTCTGTGACGACGCCTGCAGATGCCATTATTGGCAAATACTCACTCCTGCTGCAGGTCTTGGACAAGACACACTCTCTGGGCCAGTTCACACTGCTCTTTAACCCCTGGAGTCGAGGTGAGTTTGAGCCTGGGCCAGCTTGAACTGCACAGGGAGCATAAATCTCCAGAGCTAAGGTGTAGCTCTGGTAGGGAGCAGCTGCCCCAGACCCCGGGGAAGCTCCCTCTAAGGCACTCAGTTACTGCCACTGCCTTCTCCCTGGATGGATGGACTCAGTCCCAGGGTCTTGTCTTGGTGTAAGTCCTGGCAGAAGCAACCTGGGACTTCCCACTGAAAGCAAAAGTTCATCTCACCACTAAACCCTAGTGCTGGCTCAGGCTGTTTTAGTCACAGAAATAGAGACTCACTGAGATCACCCTAGGGAAGGGGATTTACTGTAAGAGTACATGGGTGAGAACTGGAACACTCTTTAGAAATGAAGGCAGCCTGAGGGATTGACTTCTCCTTCTCTCTCTCTGGTCTCCCACAGTCTGTCTACAGGGTGAATCCTGGCTTTGTGAGGTCTGAAGCTTATGTAATTTTGGAGGACCCTCTTTAAGAAAAATAATATAAAATTTTGAATCGCTAGGGTTCCTGCCAGTGGCTCAGTGGTAGAATTCTCAACTTCCATAAGGGAGATCCCACCGGTTCCCATCGAGTTGATTCCAACTCATAGTGACCCTGTGGAACAGAGTAGACTTGCCCCATAGGGTTTCCAAGGCTGTAAATCTTTACGTGAGCAGACTGCCACATCTTTCTTCCATGGAGCGGCCAGTGGGTTCAAACCACCTACCTTTTGGATAGCAGCTGAGCACTTAACCACTGCACCACCAGAGCTCCTTCCATAATTCCTGGCAATTGCACCTCATGCACAGCCACCACCTGTCTGTCTGTGGAGGCTTGCATGTTGCTATGATGCTGAACAGGTTTCAGCGGAGCTTCCATCTTAATGGACCGGAAACAAAGGCCTGGTGATCTCCTTCTAAAAATCAGCCAGTGACCACCCTATGGATCACAACAGTCCAATCTACAACCAATTGTGAGGATGGTGCAGGACCGGGCAACATTTCATTCCATTATGCACGGAGGCACCATGAGTTGGGGTCAACTCAACATAAGCTAACAATGTCCATTCAGGTTCCCCTGGCTTCAAATGGATAAATGTGAATTCAGGGCCCCTTCAACTGCGGGGAGACCACATGACAGAAGGACCCTCAAGCCATTTCCCTCCAAAGCTGAGGCTTTCATGTACCTGCCTGGCTGACTCTGAATCCACTCCCAGTGCTTCCAGCCAGAGCAAAGACACAAGTAAAGACAGTTCTAAGTCAGTGCTTGGTTCAGAGGGAAGCTACAGTGCTGACTCCAGCGCCAGGAGTCCTGCCTTTGGGCTCAGTGTGTGGAGCTGTCTGCCTGGGCAGGGCTGGGTTATTGACTCTGCTCATTTACGACGAAACTAAGAGATTTTCAGAGATTATCTGGCATCTCAGTCCCATTTTAGCATACTTGGAGATGGGGGCTCTCCTAGATTCAAAAGGAAAATGTACATAATACAATGAAAATCAGGGCCCCATTCATAAGCTGGGAACTTTATAACAGGTGACTGCACCCAGGCAAGAGGAGGAGGGTTCTGCTACCTGTGCTATAATAATGTGCTTCCCACAGCCCTGCAGATCCTGGGGCAAATGTCACACTTGGGTCTGAAGTGATTTCCAAAGAAGTGATGCTGAGCTGACTTCATGGAGAGGACTTGGAATGGAGGGCAGGGGTAGAGGGCTCCTTGAACACGTGGTTCCCTGAGTTTAGGCCCAAGATTTTTCAGACTTCCTCATTTCTCTTAAACTTCTGTTGCCCTGGGGTGCCTGGGGTCCCCCAGAGAGACACAGCCAGCGGATACACTGGGTGGTTTGGGAATCCTTTTCTCTTTCTAGTCTCCAGGAACCAGTCTGAATCTCCCGCACTTCACCCACCTACCCGGTGCAGCTCCCTCCCCACAACTGCTCCCTGTTTCCCAGAGTGGGGGATGTCCTCCTTAAAAGCATCCATCCTCCTCATGACCCCAAGCTTAACCCTTGGATGAGGAAAATAGGCAAGGATAGACAGTGGGAGGCATGGATCCACTTGGACACTCCCAGGCAGAAACATGGGGCTCTGGCTTCCACCTCGCCCAACTCCACTGATCCCTTGCCAAGTGCCCCTCTTCCCTTCTGCCCACCCTGCCAGCCTACGTTTGTTTTTTCTGAAACACTCTTTTGGGTCACAAATGGAACTTGTGGGAAAGACATAACAGGCCCACTGGGAAGCTCCCTGGCTGTTGCCACACTCTCCTGGGCTGACAGCGCTCTGGCTGCAAGTGTCTTGGGATCTACTAGGTTCGTGAGGTTGGCTTTTTCCTATCTGCATAGCAGAGCATGAGGGCCACACCTTGGTTGACCCAGGGAGTCTAACCACTTTCTGGGCTTTCTACCAGTGAGTAGATGGGGTCCCAGTGGTCCCAGAATGAGGAGTTCTGCCTCATTGTCCATCAGGCCCCAAACCAAAGGGAAGGCCTGCAGCCAAACCTGACCTGCTGGACAGGGAGGGCAGAGGCCTGGATATGGAGGGCAGACTTAGCACCCCTCAGGTCCTCATCCCTCCCTGCTTCTCACAAGAGGATGCTGTGTTCCTGTGGAACGAGGCTCAACGCAGCGAGTACTTGTTGAACCAGAATGGCCTCATCTACCTGGGAACAGCTAACTGCATCCAGACAGAGCCCTGGGACTTCGGCCAGGTACTGGGGGCCTCTAGGTTGGGGACGGGGCAGGGATTGTCCTATAACCTTCAGTGTTCAGGCCAGGGCTGGCAGGTGCACCAACCCCTGGTCTCAAGGGCATTTTTAAAACAAGTTTCAGCCTTATGGTGCCTCTCTTTCCTTAAGGCCACCATCAGACCATCCTAGATGGCTGCCACAGTTAGCTTCCTGAGGCAAAGCAAACCTCTGTTAGAGCCTCATTGTCTACAGGATAAAAACAAAACCCCTAGCTTGTCACTCAAGGCCCTGCACAACCAGGCCACTGTGTTCCTTCCCCAAGAGCCACCCTATGCTCATGCTCCTCTCCAGCCCCTGAACACACAGGCTGAATGTTCCCTCTGCCTGGAAGAGTTTTCCCTCCTTTATTCCCAGGAAGACACTCCTGTGTTGTCTGTTGTGTGTTGGTAGTGCTACTAGATCCCTTGCCATGTTGTTATCATCTCAGTGGTATGTGTCTTAGTTATCTAGCGCTGCTGATAAAAGAAATACCACAGTGGGTGGCTTTCTTACCGTTTAGGAGGCTAGAAGTCCAAATCCAGGGGACGGGCTCTAGGGGAAGGCTCTGTCTGCTCTGAGGGAAAATCCTTGTCTCCTTCAGCTTCTCTTCCTTGGTTCCTTGGTGGTCTCCACATGACATCAGTCTTACTCCATGTGTGCTTTCTTGCTTCTGTGTCTGATCTGCTCTTTTTGTATCTCAAGTGATTGGCTTAAAACACACTCTACACTGATACAACCTCATCAACATAAAAAAGAAAACCCCATTCCCAAATGGGATTACATCTACAAATATAGGGGTTAATATCTACAACACATATTTTGGGGGGACACAATTCAATCCACAGGAGTGTCCATCTCTACTCCTAAATGAAGGGCTTCTGTGATCAGGAGCTGCCTTTGCGTCCCCCGCACCTGGTTCAGTGAGGGCAGGAACAGCAGGGACTCATCAAATGTGGAACAATAGAAACGAAAGGAAAGGACAAACCCTGGTCCTCAAGGGCTCACACTCACTGGGAGAGTCAGACAATGTAACAGCAAAGGACTGGACTGCCTGGCACAGGGACCAGGGGCAGCAGTGGGGGACGGAAGAGCTAGAACTCCCAGTGGGGACCAGGAGGTAAGGGAGGAAGGGGTGGAGTCTGGGGGCAGGGTGGGATGACAGGGCTGTCTTGTGGGGTGAGTCCCTGACCTGGAGACTCTTTATCATGGCCCTGTGTGGTCCTTACAGTTCGAGAGGGACGTCATTGACCTCAGCATGCGCTTGCTGGGCGAGAACAAGCAGAGGGAGAAGTGGAGCGACCCCACACATGTGGCCCAGGCAGTGGGCGCCTTGGTGAGAGAGAGGCGGGGGGAGGCCCAAGTGGGGGAGGAAATGAGACAAGAACCCTCCCACAGATCTGCTTTACCTCAATGGCCCTGGAAACCTTCATCTCACAAATGGCCCCCTTCCCCCAGGGCGTGAGAGACAGTTACCCGAGAAGGGTGTGAATGAGGAGGGGAGGACAGGCAAGGGCACCTACCAACAAGAAAACCAACTGCTGTTGAGTCATTCTGACTCACAGTGATCCCATGTGTGCAGAGTAGAATGACTCCATAGGGTTTTCAAGGCTATGACCTTTCAGAAGCAGATCACCACGTCTTTCTTCCAAGGTGCCTTTCTGCTGAGGTGGGTTTGAAGTGCCAACTTTTCAGTTAGTAGTTGAGGGCTTAACTAACTGTGCCACTCAGGGACTCCTTTTTTTATAGCACCCACAGGGGCAGAAGAGCAAAGGGAGGTATCATCCCTCAGCACTGGTGGAAGACAAAAGCCAAGGGCTAAAATTGGCCTTAATTTCCTCAGAGGCCTCATCCCTCACCCAGCCTCCTCCTCCCAGCCCCAATCTGGGAGTCCATTTTACCCAGTGTTTGCTGCTAAGGTGGTCAGAGGGACATTTTCATTTCTAAATTATTCCCAAGAATATCCAGACCATGAAAGTAGCTTGGCGCTTTCCCTAAAAGTCCTTTCACAGGAGTAACGTGTTCCCAATTTCCCCTGGAAGAGAGACTCTGGACTCCCCTCTGAAGAGGTGGTGAGGGACAAGGCCAGCCTGTGAGGCAGGGGAAGCTGGGCCTAGGTGGGCCTCGAGGACCCAGGTGCAAACAACGTCAAAGGAACCAAGGCTGAGGAAGTTAAGAACCTATGAGACCAGCTCCTAACAGGGGAAGGAGGGGCACACTGATGCTCTTTGTGGCTTGAGCTTTGTTGGTCGAGTTGTGGCCAAAACCCCTGCTTCCGGAGGACTTGTTAAAAAGGAGGGTTCCTGGGACCTACCCTAGAGATTATCATCCAGTGGGTTTAGGGTGGAGCCCAGGGACATGCAGGTTTCACAGGCTCCAGGTGGTTCTGACAAAGGTGGTCTGTGTGCCACGCCTGGAGAACAGCCAGGAAGCTGCCTTGCCCGCAGGACTCACACTAACATCTGCGCATTTCCCCAAACAGCTGCATGATCACAAGAAGAAGTGTGTCCTGCCTACCCCGCAGACCCAGGATGCAGCCTTGCTGACCAAGCGCCGGGGCAGTGTGCCTATCCTCCGGCAGTGGCTCACAGGCCAAGGGCGACCTGTGTATGATGGTCAGGCCTGGGTGCTGGCCGCTGTGGCTTGCACAGGTACACAGCAGGTCTGCCTGCCACGCCCACAGGTCACCTTGCCTCCTGTCCAGAGCATCTGCCCTGCCTCTCAGGTTGCCCCTTGGTCCCCCATGTGGGAGAGACCACTGCCCCAAAAAGCAAGTACAGCCTCCACTCCGCAACCCTTATCCACCTTCATCACAACCCTAACTGGTTCAGATGTACCATCTGGCCAAGAACCAGCTACTTGTCCCAGACAGCTCCTCCTGACCAGCTTCTTCTCCTTTTCCCCTAAGCAAAGTTGGGCCCATCTGGCAAGCTCTGCTCCCAAATTCACTTTTCCCCTGAAACTTCCATCACCTGCCTCAACAGAGTAAGCCCCGAAGTGCTCTGTTATATATCCTGTAGCCCTTTCCCCACTACATATTCTATGTTGCTTATCACTTGTTTGTACCTTATCTGCCTTTATATGTCCTATTATTGAGGGCTCTTGGAGGTCTTGGGTTCTCACTTTCTGGTACCTGTGTCCCTCCTCCTCCAAGATGTCACCTGGCATTTAAGATACAGCCTGCCCAGGGCAGGCCCTGAAAATTCTAGGCTTACACACTGCCCCCACCCCAGGCCTCTGTGGCACTCTCTGACACTCTGCCCCTCCCCTGTGTAGTGCTGCGCTGCCTGGGAATCCCTGCCCGCGTCATTACCATGTTCTCCTCAGCCCAGGGAACCGGTGGGAAGCTGATTGTAGATGAATACTGCAATGAGGAAGGCCTTCAGAACGGAGAAGACCAGGAAGGCCGAATCTGGTAAGAAGCCCAGAGGGGTGAGGTCCCAGACCAGGAAGGGCTCCAAATCCACGTGGTGTGACCCCATGGAACCCCTAGACCCAGTGGGCACTGAGAATAGTCCTCCAATACTCTTAGAGGCAGGACACTGAGGGCCAGTTGTCCTGGGAGTTTTGCAGCCATTTCACATGGCACCCTCCTGTCCCCATGGCAACACCGGCTCGGCCAGGCGGCATTTCTAGAGCTCTTCAGGACTCCTTTTTCTCCCACTTGAGTTTTTCCATTTGCTACTTTCAGGATCTTCCAGACTTCCACAGAGTGCTGGATGGCCCGGCCTGATTTGTCCCGAGATTATAACGGATGGCAGATTCTGTACCCAACTCCTCGAGGAGGTAAACCCTGGGGGTGAGACCAGGACAGGACCTCGCCACGTGTGCAAGGCGGCTGGGACCTTATAAAACCATGCTGACCGTGATACGATATCATCTGGAAGTGCTGACACTAATGATGGGTCATCAGACCAACCCAGGCTGTCAGCAGAGCGGGCACTCCCTTTTAGAACATGCGGCTCAGAGCACCTGTGTCCTTTGTGCTCTTCAGAAGAGCCAAGAGCTGAAGGAGTCCTGGAAAGGAAACAGGAGCAGTAGGTGCTCGAAAGGCCATCTGCTTCTGCTTCTTCTTTTTTTTAATAAGTAACATTTTTTTATTGTCCTTTAAGTAAAAGTTTACAGTTCATGTTAGTTTCTCTTACAAAAATTTGTACATACATTGTTATGTGACCCTAGTTGCTCTCCCTCTACTGTGACAGCACACTCCTCCTTTCCACCCCAGATTTCCCATGTCCATTCAACCAGCTCCTGACCCTCTCTGCCTTCTCATCTTGCCTCCAGACAGGAGCTGCCTATTTAGTCTCATGCATCTACCTGAGCTAAGGAGTACTCTTCACGAGTATCATTTTATGTCTTATAGTCCAGTCTAATTTTTGTCTGAAGAGCTGGCCTCGGGAATCATTTTAGTTTTGGGCTAACAGAGAGTTCGGGGGTCATGTCTTCTGGGGTACCTCCAGTCTCAGTCAGATCATTAAGTCAGGTCTTTTTTATTAGAATTTGAGTTCTGCACCACACTTTTCTCCTGCTCTATCAAGGACTCTCTGTTTTGTTCCCTGTCAGGGTGGTCATTGGTGGTAGCCGGGCACCATCTAGTTCTTCTGGTCTCAGGCTGCTGGAGTCTCCGGTTTATGTGGTCCTTTCTGTCTCTTGGGCTAATACTTTCCTTGTGTCTTTGCTGTTCTTCATTCTCCTTTGCTCCAGGTGGTTTGGGACCAATTGATGCATCTCAGATGGCCACTTGCTAGCTTTTAAGACCCCAGACACCACTCACCAAAGTGGGATGCAGAAATTTTCTTAGTAAAATTTGTTGTGCCAATTGACCTAGATGTCCCCTGAAACCATGGTCCCCAGAACTCCACCCCTGCTACTC
The DNA here is from genome assembly GCA_030035585.1 of Dugong dugon. NCBI lineage: Eukaryota > Metazoa > Chordata > Mammalia > Sirenia > Dugongidae > Dugong > Dugong dugon. The sequence continues at coordinate 11,681,652 of CM057472.1, read as the reverse complement.
TGTCCCTCAAAGTGTTTTGTTGTATTCAGAAAACTTCTTAGCTTTTGGTTTAGTCCAGTTGTGCTGACTTCCCCTGCAGTTTGTGTTGTCCTTCCCTTCATCTAAGATAATTCTTGTCTACAATCCAGTTAGTGAATATCCCTCTCCCTTCCTCCTCACCCTCACAACTATCAAAGAATGTTTTCCTCTGTATTTAAACCTTTTCTTGGGTTCTTATAATGGTGGTCTTATACAATATTCGTCCCGCAACTGACTAAATTCACTCACCATAATGCCTGCCAGCTTCCTCTATGTTATGTTTCATGGATTCATCATTGTTCTTCATCGTTGCATAGTATTCCCTTGTGTGAATATACTGTAATTTATTTATCCATTCATCCGTTGATGGGCACCTAGGTTGTTTCCATCTTTTTGCTATCGTGAACAATGCTGCAAAGAACATGGGTGTATATATATATATATATTCACGTGATGGCCGTTATTTCTCTAGGATATATTCCAAGGAGTGGGATTGCTGGATCATATGGTACTATTTCTAGCTTTTTAAGGAAGCACCAAATTGATTTCCAAAGTGGTTGTACCATTTTACATTCCCACCATCAATGTGTAAGTGTGCCAGTCTCTCCACAAACTTTCCAACATTTATTATTTGGTGTTTTTTGGATTAATGCTAGCCTTGTTGGGGTGAGATGGTATCTCACTGTAGTTTTGATTTGCATTTCTCTAATGGCTAATGATCGTGAGCATTTCCTCATGTGCCTGGAAGCTGCCTGAATGTCTTCTTTGGTGAAGTGCCTGCTCATATTCTTCACCCATTTTTTAACTGGGTTATTTGCCTCTCTGTTGTTGAGGTTTTGCAGTTTCTTGTAGATTTTAGAGATTAGATGCTGATCAGATTTGTCGTAGCCAAAAATTTTTTCCCAGTCTGTAGGTTGTCTTTTGACTCTTTTGGTGAAGTCTTTTGATGAGCGTAAGTGTTTGATTTTTAGGTGCTCCCAGCTATCTAGTTTCTTATCTGGTGTTTGTGCATTGTCACTTATGGTTTGTATTCTGTTTATGCCATGTATTAGGGCTCCTAGCATTGTCCCTATTTTTTTCTTCCCTGATCTTTATCGTTTTAGATTTTATATTGAGGTCTCTGATCAATTTTGAGTTAGTTTTTGTGCCTGGTGTGAGGTATGGATCTTGTTTCAGTTTTTATGCAGATGGATATCCAGTTAAAGAGACTGTCTTCTCCCCGTTTAATGGACTTTGGGCCTTTGTCAAATATCAGCTGCTCATAGGTAGATGAATTTACGTCTGGATTCTCAATTCTGTCCCAGGGGTCTATGTATCTGTTGTTGTACAAGTACCAGGCTGTTCTGACTACCATGGCAGTAAAATAGGCTCCAAAATCAGGTAGCGTGAGGCCTCCCACTTTGTTCTTCTTCAGTAATGCTTTATTTATGTGGGGGTCTCTTCCCTTTCCATATGAAGTCGGTGATTTGTTTCCCCATTAAAAAATGCTGTTGGAATTTGGATCAGGATTGCACTGTATCTGTAGATTGCTTTGTGTAGAACAGACATTTTTACAATGTTGAGTTTTCCTATCCATGAGCAAGGTATGTTTTCCACTTACGTAGGTCTGCTTTGGTTTCTTGCAATAGTGTCTTGTAGTTTTCAACGTATAGGTCTTTTATGTCTCTGGTTAGATTTATTCCTAAGTATTTTATCTTCTTGGGGGCTATTGTAAATGCTACTGATTTGGTGATTTCCTCTTCGAGGTTCTGTTTGTTGGTGTAAAGGAATCCAACTGGTTTTTGTATGTTTATCTTGTAACCTAATACTTTGCTGAAATTTTCTGTTAGTTCCAGTTGCTTTCTTATGGATTGTTTGGGGTTTTCTGTGTATAAGATCATATGATCTGCAAACAGAGATACTTTCACTTCTTCCTTATCAAGTTGGATGTCCTTTATTTCTTTTTCTAGCCTAATTGCTCTGGCTAGGACCTCTAGCACAATGTTGAATAAGAGTGGTGATAAAGGGCATCCTTGTCTGGTTCCTGTTCTCAAGGGGAACGCTTTCAGATTCTCTCCATTTAGGATGATGTTGACTGTTGGCTTTGTATAAATGGCCTTAATTATGTTAAAGAATTTCCATTCTATTCCTATTTTGCTGAGAGTTTTTATCATGAATGGTGTTGGACTTTGTCAAACGCCTTTTCTGTATTGATTGATAAGATCATGTGGTTCTTGTCTTTTGTTTTATGTGATGGATTACATTGATTGTTTTTCTAATGTTGAACCATCCCTGCATACCTGGTATAAATCCCACTTGGTCATGGTGAATTATCTTTTTAATGTGTCGTTGCCTAGAATTTTGTTGAGGATTTTTGCATCTGTGTTCCTGAGGGCTGCTACTGGTCTGTAATTTTCTTTTTTTCTGGTGTCTACCTGGTTTTGGTATCAGGCTTAGGCTGGCTTCACAGAATGAGTCTGGGAGTATTCCATCCTTTTCTATACTCTAAAATACCTTTAGTAGTAGTGGTGTTAGCTCTTCTCTGAAAGTTTGGTAGAATTCTCCAGTGAAGCCGTCCAGAACAGGGTTTTTTTTTTTGGTTGGGAGTTTTTTAATTACCTTTTCAATCTCTTCCTTTGTTATGGATTTATTTAGTTGTTCTACCTCTGTTTGTGTTAGTTTAGGTAGGTAGTGTGTTTCTAGAAATTTGTTCATTTCCTCTAGATTTTCAAATTTGTTAGAATACAATTTTTCATAGTATTCCTTTTAATTTCAGTTGGGTCTGTTGTGATATCGCCCATCTCATTTCTTATTCGGGTTATTTGCATCCTCTCGAGTTTTTCTGTTGTCACTTTGGCCAGTGGTTTATCAATTTTGTTGATCTTTTTAAAGAACCAGCTTTTGGTCTTGTTAATTCTTTCAATTGTTTTTCTATTCTCTATTTCATTTAATTCTGCTCTAATTATCATTTCCTTTCTTCTGGCACCCAAGGGCTTCTTTTGCTGCTCTCTTTCTACTTGTTTGAGTTACAGGGCTAATGTTTTGATTTTGGCCCTTTCTTCTTTTTGGATGTGTGCATTTATTGCTATAAATTGACCTCTGAGCACTGCTTTTGCTGTGTCCCAAAAGTTCTGGTAGGATGTGTTTTCATTCTCATTTGATTCTGTGAATTTTATTCCATCCTGAATTTCTTCTATAACCCAGTAGTTTTTGAGCAAGGTGTTGTTCAGTTTCCTTGTGTTTTTTTCCCCTGCTTTTTCTGTTATTGATTTCTACTTTTATGGCTTTATGGTCAGAAAAGATGCTTTGTAATATTTCAGTGCTTTGGATTCTGTTAAGGCTTGCTTTACCGCCTAATATGTGGTCTATTCTGGAGAATGTTCCATGTGTGTTGGAAAAGAAAGTATACTTGGCTGCTGTTGGGTGCAGTGTTTGGTATATGTCTATGAGATCAAGTTGGTTGATTGTGGCATTTAGACCTTCTGTGTCTTTACTGAGCTTCTTTCTGGATGTTCTCTTCTTCACCGAAAGTGGTGTGTTGATTCTCCTATTATTGTGGCACTGTCTATCTCTCTTTTCAATACTGTTAGAGTTTATGTATTTTGGAGCCCTGTTGTTGGGTGTGTAAATATTTACTTGGTTATGTCCTCCTGGAGTACTGACCCTTTAATCATTATATAGTGTCCTTCCTCATCCTCTGTGAGGGACTTTACTTTAAAGTCTATTTTGTCAGAGATTAATATTGCCAGCCCTGCTCTTTTTTGAGTGTTGTTTGCCTGATGTATTTTCTTCCATCCTTTAAGTTTTAGTTTGTGTCTTTAAGTCTAAGATGTGTCTCTTGTAAGCAGCATATAGACAGATTGTGTTTTCTTTTATCCATTCTGCCACTCTCTGTCTCTTTATTGGTGCACTTAATCCATTTACATTCAGCGTAATTATTGATAGGTATGAATTTAGTGCTGTCATTTTGATGTCGTTTTTGTGTGGTGTTGACAGTTTCTTTGTTCCACTTAATTTTCTGTGCTGAGTCGTTTTTATGTATTTTCTTTTCCTCTTTTTCATTGTTGTTGATTTTGTATTTGCTGAGTTTTTCTTGTTTTTTATTTTGATATGTGGGACTGTCAGTTTCCTTTGTGGTTACCTTAATATTTACCCCTATTTTTCTAAGTTTAAACCAGTCTTTTACTTCTTTATATCACTTTGACTTCCTTTCCATATGAAAGATCTGAGTACATTTTTTTAGTCCCTCTTTTTTGTTTTAATGTTGTCATCTTTTACATGTTGACATCTCTGTTTCCGTATTTCCAGTGTTCTAGCTTTGATTTACTTTTGTGTCTTCCCTATCTGGGTTGACACCTGGTTGCTCTGTTCTGTGTTCTAGTCTTGGGTTGTTATCTGATGTTACTGATTTTCTAACTGGAGAAATCCCTTTAGTATTCTTGTAATTTTGGTTTGGTTTTTGCAAATTCCCTAAACTTCTATTTATCTGGAAATGCCCTAATTTTGCCATCATATTTGAGAGACAGTTTTGCTGGATATATAATCTTGGCTGGCAATTTTTTTCCTTCAAGGCTTTGTATATGTCATCTCATTGACTTCTTGCCTGCATAGTTTCTGCTGAGTAGTCCGAGCTTAATCTTATTGACTATCCTTTGTAGATGACTTTTCATTTATCCCTAGCAGCTCTTAAAATTCTCTATCTTTGGTTTTGGCGAGTTTGATTATAACATGTCTTGGTGACTTTCTTTTGGGATCTCCCTTAAGTGGGGTTCGATGAGCTTCTTGGATAGGTATTTTCTCATCTTTCACAATATCAGGGAAGTTTTCTGCCAACAAATCTTCAACAATTCTGTCTTTTCTGTTATCCCCCTGTTCTGGTACTCCAGTACTCGTAGGTTATTCCTCTTGATAGAGTCCCACATAATTCATAGAGTTTCTTCATTTTTTAAATTCTTTTATCTGATTTTTCCTCAAATAAGTTAGTATCAAGTGCTTCATCTTCAGTTTCACTAGTTCTGACTTCTATTGCCTCAATTTTGCTTCTCCTGTAACTTTCTATTGAGTTGTCTAATTCTGATATTTTATTGTTAATCTTCTGGATTTGTGATTGCTGTCTCTCTATGGATTCTTGCAGCCTATTAAATTTGTCATTATGCTCTTCTCTAATCTTCTTAAGTTTCTCTATTGTTTCGTCTGTGTGTTCCTTGGCTTGCTCTGCATTTTGCTTGATCTCCTGAAGAGTTCTGTATCTTAATCTCTTGTATCCTATCTCCAGTAATTCCAAGTAGTTCTCTTCCTCCAGCAAATTTCTTCCTTGTTTTGGGAGCTTGCTAAAGCCATCATGGTCTGCCTCTATGTGACTTGATATGAACTGTTGTCTCTGAGTCATCAGTAAGTTATTTATTTATTTTATGTTTGCTTATTGTGTCCTAGCTTCTTGTTTTATTTTGTTTTGATATGCCCAAATAGGCTGCTTGTGTGAGCCAGTTTGATTATTGGCACCTTTGAAGGCTCTTACATCCTGTCACCAGGTGGTTAGATCTGTTACTAGGTATGTGAGCCCAGGAGTCCATTTACTTTTCTTTTACGGATTCAGCTCCGGTGTCCAAGTAGTCGGTCACCAAATGTGTGGTGCAGGCTCTCACCTACAGTCCTAGACTGGCATAGGTGATTGGTGTAGGCACAGGTATCTGGCTGCAGTAGGGGATCGCGCACTGAGCAAGGCAGGGGGCTGAAGGCTGTCCCTGAGTGTCTGGGAGGAAAGCATGTCCGTTCCCTAGAGCACATAGGTGGGTGGGTTTTGCAGCCAGATTATGGGCACTCATTGCTGTTGGCTGTAAGGACTGGGGGGCACCATTTATTCTTGGACCCATCATGGATGGCTAGGTGGCGTGTGTGGAGCCACCAGTCCTCAGGCTCCTGATGTGGGTAGGTGAGGACCCTGCTTAATGGGCAGTGCAGTGTCAAATGTCATGAATCTACAACTCCACCATATAGCTGATACAGTTGAAGTCAGGCTTCAGGTATAGTCCCTGTTGTACTGTGGTAATGAGGGTCTATGCTGTTGAAATGGACCCACACAGGTCTATGCATGGATGAAAGGCATTCAAAGTCTGTGGATCCCTTATGCCTGTGCCTAGGCAAAGGAGCTGTGCCTACTCTGAGCTCCCAGCTTAGGAGAGCTGGCAGATTATTTTTTCCTGTTTGTTAATTTATTCTCTCTCCAAGGCCAGGAGAATGGCTCAGGGCATGTGACGGGTCCTATTTCCAGCCCAGGGGACACAGCAGTCACTGAAGCCAGCCCAAGACCTGGTGCACAGTGGGGAGGGGGCAGGAAAATTTTTCCCAAAGGGGTTGTTTTTTGATCCACACAGTAGGTCAGATGCATGTACTTATCTTTGGCTGATTGTGCACCACTTTTCACTGGTTCTGAAGGCCCGAGTAGACTCTCTGCCACTGGGTCTCTCCCAATGTGGAAAACGTATCCCCAAAACCACTCCTTGCCTCACCGTGCACACCAGCCGATCCGGCCTGAAGGGTGCCGGCTCTCGCTGGGTCAGGTCTGGCAATTCCTCGCTGCTTCTGAGCCATCTCTCCCTCCACCTGCCACTCAGTCTGATTCCTCAACTTTGCCTTTGATGTTCAGGGCCTCTAGATTGTCATATATAATCGATTCACTTGTTTTTTTCGGGTCTTTGTTGTAAGAAGGACCACAGGAAGCGTCTGACTACTCTACTATCTTGGCCCTGCCTCCGTCTGCATCTTCTAAAACAGGAGAAGCAGAATGAATGATAGTGGACAACAGAATGCCGACCTGATGCCAGCAGGATTAAGAGAGCACAAGTGTCAGGGCTGTAGAGAGACTCAGCCCAGCTTAGATTAAAAGGGCAGGGAGTTGAGTCTCAGTGAAGGACACAGGGTCTTAAGATGCTGGTGAATGCACTCAGTCTGGGGCTTCTGGGAACTATGGCTGAAGGGATATTAGGATAGGCTGAGGCCCAGAGAAGGAATCTCTGGAGCCATAAAAGCATGGCTCTTCCTCACCCAGGAACAGAACTGGCACAGAACTTGGCACATAGTAAGTGCTCAGTAAAGGTGACCTGTTCCTATCATATAGTCTCTAGGTGGTGCAAGTGGTTAATGTGCTCTGCTGCTAACCAAAATTTGGAGGTTCAAATCCACCCAGAGGTGCCTTGGAAGAAAAGGCCTGACAATCTACTTCTGAAAAAATCAGCCATTGAAAACCCCATGGAGCACAGTTCTACTCTGACACACATAAGGTTGCCATAAGTCAGAATTGACTCAATGGCAACTGATTTTATTCCTATCATATCAGTAGCCAAGATGGCTTAGGAACTTCTCTGCAGATGGTTCCTCTGAGGTTCTGCCTGTCCAATTTCTGAGAGGTTTTCTGCCACAGGCCAAAAGTATTATCACTAAATAGTTGTGAATTTCACCTGTGATGCCCCAGTCTAGTACCTACCTTTGACCTTGGTCCCAGGGGAGGGAAAATAGGATGTAGGACGGGGTCTGAGGTTATGCAGCTCTGATCCCAGTAGAGTTCTGAGTGTGGCTCCTCTTGCTCATCAACCTTTCTCCCCCTCAGTTCTGGAGGCCTATGACCTGGTCCCAGTCAGAGCAGTCAAGGAGGGGAAACTGACTCTGACCTCTGCAGCAGCAGACATTTTTGCTGCAGTAAACGCCAAGTGCATGGTCTGGAAGCGCCATGACGATGCAACACTGGAGCTGACTGCCTCGAACACCAAGTATGTTGGTGATAACATCAGTACCAAGGGTGTGGGCACTGAGCACTGCGAGGACATCACTCAGAACTACAAGTATCCTGAAGGTACTGCGCAGGGAAGGGTGTCAGGCTTCCCAAGACCTTAAACAGCAAAAGAGGAAACGGATGCACCAGACAGGTGCAGGCCGGAGAGCCCCAGTCCTTTCTCCATCATATAAATCAGGGTTTCTCAGCCTTGACACTATTGACATTTTGGGCCAGATAATTTTTTGTTGTGGGGCCTGACCTGTGCCTTGTAGGACGTTTAGCACCACCCTTGGCCTCTACACTAGATATCATTACCCCTCCCTCAAGTTGTAACAAACTGTGCCAAATTGAAAACTACTGCTATAAAACAATGCACCTAACATCAAGCCTGATTCAGTGGTAGAATTTTTGCCTTCCATGCAGGACCAGGTTCAACTGATTTCCAGCCAATGCACCTCATGGGCAGCCACTACCCATTTGTCAGTGGAGGCTTGCATGTCGCTATGATGCTGGCCAGTGCAAACCCTATGGATCTCAATGGTCCGATCCTCCACTGATCATAGAATGCCACAGGACTGGGCAGGATTTTGTTCCACTGTGTACGGGACCACCATGAATTGGGGGCTGACTGATAGTAGCTGACAATAACAATAGCAAGCCCAGCTCCCAGAAGACTTGTGATGTTCCCCCTCTTCCTCCTCCTCCTCTAATAACACCCAACCTATTCCTCTAAATCAGTTAATGGCACCACTGTCCAACTATTTATCCAAACAAGAACACTTGCACTAACCTGGAGTCTTCCTCCTTCACCGCCCCAGAAACAACCCAACACACACAACATACACAACATATAGCCTTAGAGGTTTGCAAAGCCTTTGTCACTTTGGCATTTGAGCAGAAGTGGGTAAATGAATTTTAATTCTGGGCTTTTAAGGAGCCCTGGTGGTGCAGTAGTTAAGAGCTCAGCTGCTAACCAAAAGGTTGGCAGTTGGAATCCACCAGCTGCTCCCTGAAAACCCTATGGGGCAGTTCTATGCTGTCAAATAGACTTGCTGTGAGTTGGAATCGACTCAGCGGCAATGGGGTTGGGTTTTTTTTTGGTATACCTCCTGGAGCAGTGGTGGCACAGTGGTTAATTGCTGAGCTGCTAACCAAAAATGTTGGCAGTTCAAATCCACCAGCCACTCCTTGAAAATTCTACGGGGCAGTTCTACTCTGTCCTATAGGGTTGCTATGAGTTGGAATCAACTCAGTGGCAATGGGTTTAACCAGTATACCTGCTAGGGAAGGAGCCGTGGTGGTACAGGGTTAAGTACTTGGCTGCTAACCAAAAGGTTGGTAGTTCAAATCCACTCAGCAGCTCTGCAGGAGAACAGACCTGGAAATCTCCTCCTGTAAAGATTACAGCCAAGAAAACCCTATAGGGCAGTTCTACTCTGTCACTTGGGGTCCCTATGAGTCAGAATCAACTTGACAGCACCCAGCAACAACCTACCTGCTAGGTAAGAGACTTGTTTCTTCCATTCCTCAGGATCTCTTGAAGAAAAAAAGGTGCTGGAGAGAGCTGAGATGGAGAGAGCTGAGATGGAAAGCACTGAGGAGAGAGCCAAGAAGGAAAGAGCCGAGAAGGAGAGAGCCAAGAAGAGAATGGAACATGAGACTGTAGATCGTTTGTACCTGTTTTTGGAAGCACCCAGCTCCCTGCCCATGAGAGGGGATGCTGAGTTCTTTGTGACCCTGGTTAACCCCAACAACCAGGAGAAGACAGTGCAGCTCACAACTGAGGTCCAGGCAGTGTCCTACAAGGGTATCCTTGCTGCCAAGCTCTGGAGGGAGAAGCAGTTCTTCACACTCAGCACCAAGCTGGGTAAAGCTCTCTTGCTCCACCAGACACCCCCACACACAGGGCACCCCCTGCAGGTCTCCCAAGATGGCTCTATTCCCTGGCATGTGCCGGTCTGCTTCCTCTGTTTGTCTCCCTCTTTGTCTAATTCAATCCTTCCACACATATTTATCGGGCTTGACACAGAAGGAGAAAACAACAGCTCAGATGGGAGTCACATAAGTAAACAGACCATGACAATGGTGTTAAGATGACAGCAAGGTAAACAGAGTGCAATGTCAGGGGAACATCTGACCCAGGCTGGAGCAGGCTGCCCCCAAATAAATCAGACCTGAATTGGGTCCTGAAGGATGAATGGATGAGTGACAGAAAAGTGAGTCATGGGCATTCCAGACAGAAGAAACAATATGTGTAAAGGGTCTCCCCTACTCCCTGACTTGCTTATTTAATTGGTCTGGGATGAGGTCCAGGCACTGGTTTGTTTAAATTCCCTGGACTAGAGCAGTTGTTCCAAACTTTACTGCTCATTAGAATCACCTGGGTAAGTTCCAGGCCCAAGCCGCAGCCCAGACCAGTTAAACCAGAAAACTCTGGTGGGACACAAGCATCAGGGTTTTTAAAACTCCTCAGGTGATCCCAAGGTGCAGGCAAGTTTGAGAATCCACGGACTAGAGCTTTTCTTCGGTGTTACAACAGCCTCCTACCCAGTCTCCCTGCCTCTAGGCTCTCAATCTCAACCCTTTCCAATGATGGGAGGAATGGGTGGGAGGAGTGGCGTGGGAGCTAGACAGGGCCCAGAGCACACACGTGTCTTAGTTCTCTGGTGCTGCTATAACCGAAATACCCCAAGTGTGTGGCTTTAACAAACAGAAATTTATTTTCTCACAGTTTAGGAAGCTAGAAGTCTTAATTCAGGATGCCGGCTCTAGGAGAAGGCTGTTTCTCTTTCTCTGGCAGCTCTGGGGGAAGGTCCTTGTCTATTTCCGGTTTCTATTCCTAGGTTCCTTGGTGATCATGTGGTATCTTCCCCTCCATGTGTGCTTGCCTGCTTACTTAATCTGCTCTTTTATTTCTCTAAAGAGATTGATTTAAGACACACCCTACACTAATACTGCCTCGTTAACATAACAAAGAAAAACCATTTCCAAAAGGGAAGATAATCACAGGCATTGTTGTTATTGTTGTTGTGTGATACCGAGTGGATTTCCACTCTTGTCGACCAGACAGGACAGAGTAGAACTGCCCCATAGGGTTTCCTAGGCTATAAAGATTATAATTTAAGATTAGATTTAATCTTTACAGGAGCAGATCTCCAGGTCTTTTCTCCTGTGGAGCCATTAGTGGGTTCGAACTGCCAACCTTTTGGTTAGCAGCCAAGTTCTTAATCACTTAGTCACCAGGGCTCCTTAACCACAGGTACAGGGGTTAAGATTTACAACACGTATTTTGAGGGGACACAATTCAATGCATTACATTATGTAATGCTTTATATGCATTACTGAATTAATCTTCATTATGTGACTGGAACCATTATTATTCCCATTTTACAGATGAGGAGACCAAAACCGAGAGGTTAAATAATTTGCCCAAGGTTACACAGATAATTAGTGGCAAGGTCAGGATGGGGCAGAGATTTATGCAAAGGATCCAACTTGGGCAGGGAGGAGCTCTCATCCCTGAGGGTGAGGGGATGACAGCAGGCGTAGAAGTCAACAGCTGAAAGTTGGAAATGAAAACATGAGCATAAGAGGATTTGGACTTAATGACTTCTTTTACTTCTGTAAGAGGCAAAGAGAAAGGGCAGAGAATGTGAAGGAACTAAGTAGGCATATATTCAGCAACTACTATGTGATATGTTCCGAGTTAAGCTCTTCATTTGCAGTATCTCATTTAACACAAGGCATTCCATGAGGTAGGCATTATTATTAGAGAAGGAAACTGAGGTCAAAAGAGGTTAACTTGTTCTTGTTCACAAGGACCTTTCCACAATCCCACTGAGGCAGCCCACCAAGAGTGCTGGAGGAGACGGCAGTGGTGGTGGAAGGTGGGATCTTGAGTGAGTTCAACGTTTGAAATTGCTGTGGGGAATGAGGCATTTTTCTGACTTCATTGAGACCCTAACTTCTTGCGTTGTGTGTGTAATTATTGGTTGTTTCTGGGACATGCTACCCCTTCACACTGACTCTGCCTGTCATGTGTTTCAGTTGACAGAAAAACCTACAGGCTATCTTTCTCCAATTTTGAGCAAAACCCACCTGAGAACAGCTTCCTCAGACTGACGGCCATGGCAACATACTCTGAGTCCAACCTCACCCTCTTTGCTCAGGAAGACATCGCCATTTGCAGACCACACCTTGCCATTGAGGTGGGCACGGTCCTTCCTGAATCTCTCACTGACTTCCTCTCAGGTCCCTATTTCAGAAGGAATCCGAGCCCCTCAGGGTATAAGCTTCAGAGCAGATGGCCATGGTGCAGAATTACCACAAATCTAGGTTTGAAGCCCCCTTGTCTTGAAAGAGAGGGTTTTTTATGTATACTATTAAGGTCTAAATTTTCCAACCTCTTTAGTTGGTTAAGTAAAGATTTCCAAAATCAGGGCCTTCCAGTTGCTGCCTCCGTACTTGTAGGGATAATAATAACCTATGCTTATTTAGTACTTTATGCACATTCCAAAGTACTTTCACTCCCGTTTATTTGTTCTAATAAAAAAAAAACCAGCGAGGTGGAACTGTTCCCATTATTCAGATGAGGAAACTGAATCCTAGAGAGTGACATGCCCAAGAGCATATAAACAGAAATTTCCAGAGGCTTATGGCCCCTGGTCCAGCCTTCTTTCCACATGTCTACCCTGGCTAAAATGAAGACATGGTTCCTGCCCTCAAGAAAGTTCAGTAAGGGAGACAACATTCGCTCTTCTACCTAAGTGCTTTAATAGAGGTACAAAGTCACTATGGGTTCACTGAAGGGGGATTAATTCCAGCTGGTGGGTTTAGGGAAGACTTCATGGAGGAGGTAACATTTATGTTGGGGCTTGAAATATATGGGTAAGCTTTCAATGCAGAGATGGGGAAAGACCACTGCAGGCAGAAAAAGAAGGCTGAGCAAAGAGGCCCAAAGGAAGGGACCCTGGGGGTTTGCTGGGAATGGGAAAGTATCCAACATAGCTGGGATGTCATGTGGTCAAAGGAAGAACAGGTGAGGCTGGAGAGGTGGGTTGGAGGCAGACTGTGAAGGATCCTGGATGCCAAGCTAAGGAGGTGGAAGACAATGGGAAATCCTCCAAGGTTTCGAAGCAGAGGAGAGGCACCATGAGAGATGGTCACTGGTGGGTCAAGGTAAGAGTAAATGCAGGAAGATCAGGTAAAGGGGTAAAGAAGTGGTAAAGAAGTCTGCTGTGGAGTTTGAGTCAGAATGGCAGCAATGAGGAGAGCGACGGAGATCTGTGCTCACAGCACGGGCTCCAGATTTTGCCTCTTCCCACAGATGCCAGAGAAAGCAGAGCAATATCAACCTCTTAAGGCCTTGATCAGCATTCCTAACTCCCTAGACGCTCCCATGGAGGACTGCGTGATCTCCATCTATGGAAGGGGGCTCATTCACAAAGAGAGGACCTATAGGTAAGAGACTGCAAACTTTTTGTCCTACTGAAACATCTCAACTCCTCAGAAAGGCAGGGACCCAGGATTAATGACCAAAATGGCCTCTCTCATCCTAGGGCCACCATGTCTACAGGGGAACAGGGTGAGGGAGGCTGTGTGGGCCCCTTAAACACCCACGTGACTCTGCTGCCCCAGTTATGCAGAGAGGGGCTGGGTACTAGAGAGTATCACAGGAAGGGTTGGCTGCCTCTTGGGTGACCAGAGAGCTGCATTCTACTGGCGACCACCACAATATAGAATTTTATTTAACTTATTCCTTTTTATTCTCATTCTCACCACCAACTTCCGTATTTTTCTGTTGGTATGTATATCCTTTTGTTAGTATGTGCTCTTGTAAAATGTGTATTGTTACTTCGTGAGCCTGTATTTTTAACTTATATAAATTATGTTGTTATATTTTTTTATTTTTCACTTGGAACTATGTTTTTAAGATTCAACCACGTCTAATCCATTGCTTCTGCTACATAACACTTCACTTCCATAGTGATGGCATCCAGATTGCCTCCAACTTCCGACACCACAAATAATCTTGCGATGAACATCCTCATCGGAGGGGTGTATATATACCCAAAAAGAAACCTGGGTGGCAGAAACAGTTTGCACTCAACTACTAATCTGAAGGTTGACAGTTTGAAACCATCCAGTGGCTCCACAGAAGAAAGACCTAGTAAACTGCCTCTGTGAAGTTTACAAGAAAACCCTATGGAGTAGTTCTCCTCTGACACACGTGGGGTCACCATGAGTCGCAATCAACTCAACAGCAATGGGTTTATATGTACCCAGGAATGGAACTGCTGGGTCATAGATACAACCTGTCAGAATTGTTTGCAGAATGATGCGGAAGCCTACACTCCCTCCAGAAGTACAGGAGGGTTTTTATATTTCTACCTCTCCTCCACTCTTGACAATACCCACTACTCTATTTTTTTTCCAGACTAATAGAAATAATCTCATTATTGTTTTAATTTACAACTCTTCACATATTTATGTCTTTTCAATTTCATCTTCTACAGTTTGTTCATATCGTTTGCTCACTTTTCTTTTGATGTTCCTGCCTTTTTCTTATTGGTTTGTAGGAGTTCCCTGTATTTTCTAGACATTAGTCTCGTTAGCTTTAGATGTTGCAAATATCTTCTTTCATTATGTCTCCTCTCGTTACGTCCACTGCATCCTTCGTTGAATACACAATATACAGTTCAAAGTTCAAGATGCCTATTTCTACTGTTCCTGAGGTCCCTAACAGATTGTTGGGTTATCAAGCCACTGCCTCTGCCTCATGAAACCAATGAGTCACTCTTGCCAGTTGCGAGGAGGGCCTGCCAACATTCAACTGGAGTCTAGTGGTCTCCCAGATCAATTGTGGAGCAAAGCGCCTTAAAGGAACCTTCATCATTCCTTCAGTTACCAAAAGATCCAGAGGCAGACCAGGAGGTTGCTGACAGGACCCTAAATACCACCTGTTGACATACTGTCATCTTCTCAATATACCCACTGCACCCACTCTACTTAGCAGTAAATGAGCGTTCCAAAACTATAGCTTTTCCAAACACACCCCAGTACTAAGAACTGAACCAGAATGAAGTCACAGGTAATAAAAGAAACAACAGATACAGCCTGGAAGCACTGAGAATATGATGGTTTTCTTCTCAACCATGGAATAGCTCAGTGTAGGGAGGCTCTGGTCTTCTATCCCCTTATAATCACCTCTGTTTTAACAGCAAGGTACTTAGATGTTTATTTCTGCAGAGTCCACCTCTGCTTTCAGCAAGGAAGGGTCAGAGTCACTGGGACCAGCAGAGCAATGAACTGGGATAGAACTAGCACTTGCTTTTCCTTTATTTCAGATACAAGACTGTGCGGCCTGGACGCACCTTACGCACACAGTTCCAGTTCACGCCAACGTGTGTGGGAGTCTGGAGGCTCACTGTGGAAATGGACTGCAACATGTTCCAGAACCTAACCAACTACAAAAATGTTACCGTGATAGCCCCTGAACTTCCAGCTTAAAAATCCAGCAGCTCTATCACCACTCTTCCCGACCACCCCCTTGAAGCTACAATTGTAAAGCCAAACACGTGTTGGGAAGGGAAAGTGCTCATCAGACAAATGAATCCCAATATTAGGGACGAGTAGAAGAGTGACTAAAGCTGGACTAGATTCCCATTCATTTCTGTCACCCCAGCTTAAGGCAGCCAGGAACGCCAGTTGTCACAGAACTACTGGGCCTGAGCGATAAGAAGCCTTTGAAAAGGTACTCAGATAAGTACATTCAGATTTCTCGGGTTCAGGGTTTTCACAACCATTTTACTGCTCATTAACACAACAGCTGATAGATAAGGGAAAGTTTCTAACATTTAAGTCATTCTTGTATCTCTGATGAAGTGGAACAATATTAGCTAAAAATTGGATTTTTAGGTAATCCTAAGATTAAACTGATTGTTGCTATTACCCTTAAAGATTCAAAGATGACTGAACAAACTTATAAAGTAGACAAGACCTGAGAGCAGAATAAGCTTCTAGATTCAACTACAGATAAGCCTTTATTCAAGTTCTACATTCATTAAGTATCTCATAATTAAAGTCTGAAGAACCAGGAATTTGGTCCAGTTAGAGAAATATAAAATTAAGTATATAGAAAATAGGGCCTATCAGGAAAAAATAAAAGAACTGGATTCCTTCTGTACAAACTTTTGTTTTGTTTTTTTTTTTTTTGCTTTGGCACTCTAGTACTTTGATTTTAGGATGGTTCCTTCTCTTTATGACACTTGTTGAAAGTATGGAATGGCATTTTTAAAAAAAGTAAATTAAAACTCATTTGGCTTAAGGAATTTCAACCCAATACAGACTACTCACTCAAAAGAATAACTGCAGTTGCTGACTATCCCTAGAGAGACGGTGGGGACGTGAGCACTGCAGATGTGGAGAATCACACCTATAGAAGGAGGAGGAGCAGCATTAGAGGTGGGGGATCCTGTAGTACAACTCAGGCCATCAGAATACTCATAATTACAAGTGGGACTTGCTTTCCAATATGTGATCTTCCAGACTGATGTAGAAATAGAATTAAGTGATGATGATTTTGTAAAAAGACTAACTGAAAAGGCTCTTAAAATTATATAAACTCTCTATCTATATATTACATTTTTTTTTAATTTATAAAAATTTGGTATTTACATTTGTGGACACATGTACTATACAACAAAGAGAACAATGTAAGCATGTATAAGGAAAACAAACTTGTTCATCAGGGTGGACAAACCTAAAAGATGAGCCCAATGACAAAAAATAATTTTAGAGGATCAAGTAACCTGGAATAATATTCAAAAGGACTTACTGATAAGAGTGATATTATATAACATGCTGAAGTATTAAGAGGAGTTAGAGAGTCATCTTTTCTAAATAGTGTTTTTGTTCTAAATATACTTCGGATTAGGATCAGATCTTTAGACCCATAAGCCCAAATGAAAGCAATGTTCTAGTCTCAACCCACTGTATTTCCGGTAGAAAGAAACTTCGGAAGGGTACTCATTTAACCACTGGCAGGTTACTATTTTATTGAGACCATCAGCACCTTTAACAATAAAACAACACACTTTATTGCAAATAGGAAATGCATGAGGCAGCTTCCCCGGGATCTCTGAGGCAATTCAAGAACACACAGTCATGCAATTATCTTTTGCATCTAGCACAGAAAAACATACCACACTCCTATGGTTTATAAATAATAGCCAGTCTGGTCTAACTAACAACCTTGGCAATATTGTTAAGTATAGACAGGGACTCTCTTTTGATCCAGAAAGCATTCTGACCCCATTTTAAAAGCACACATCAGCTCCTGGCTGTATAACAATGAGAGAGGAAGAGATAAGGAGAGTGCAAAAGAGCTTGACAACTCATAGCTCAAGTTCACTCTGGGTGAGCTCCTTGATTCTGTTCATGCAATGATCAACAGCACTAATGAGTAAAGGGATCCAACTATCTTCTGGTTGAGGGGTCGCATGACTTGCTCTGCAAATGGAATGGGGAAAAGAGAAGTTAAACGTATGATACCATGGAGAAAAGCCCTAAACCCAAAGGAAGCACAAAGGAAATTACAAGAAAAGGCAAGTGTCTTTGCAGAAACTCAGCGACTCCACAACTGAAGCGGGAAGATCCCACACCCACCTTCTTTCACCCTGTGGAACAGGGGTGTGGAAGTTAAGAATGGCTGGAGGCAAACCTAGAATAATCTCAAAGAGCTATTTGGGGTAAAATCCTCATACTCACTTTGTAATTTCAAGTGCCTTCTTTAAAACAGATACAAGTTTCGCAGACTAGAAAAGACACAGAAGTTAATCACTCTGAGCCCTACCATGCAAAGAAAAGGAGAGCTAAAATATTAAAATAACTCAAGTAATACAAACCATAAAAAAAGAGTCTTGAAGGAAATATGCAAACACAAGAATGCTGATTAGGCTATGGCAGGGGGATTATGGATTCTTTTTATTTAGCAAAATCCTTTATGATTATATTTTTTTGGTTGTTGTCATTGAGAATATACAGAGCAAAACATACACCAATTTAATTTTCTACACGTATAATTAGTGACACTGATTACATTCTTCCAGTTGTGCAACCATTCACACTCTCCTTTTGAGCTGTTCCTCCCTCATTAACAAACTCACTGCCCCCTAAGTTCCTACCTAATCTTTCAAGTTGCTGTTGTCAATTTGATCTCATATAGATAGATCTTAAAAGAGCATAATGCTCAAGGCATACCTTTTTGACTAGTTAAGCTAAACTACTGTTCGGTTTTAAGATGACTTCAGGGGTATTATTGGTTTAAGGTTTAAAGATTATCTCAGTATCTACTCTTTTTTTTTTTTTTTGTCATTGTTGTAATATATCCTTCACACAACTTTTGCCAATTCAGCTTTTTACAGGTGTAAACTTATTGACAGCCATTACAGTAATCGGCTATGCAACCCTACCCTTAATAGTTTTAGGGGTTCATCCATCCTCCATGGCCCCAGAAAGCCTAGAGTCCATGTGAATTTGAAATTCTGTTCTGCATTTTCCTCCCTTACATCAGAATTCTTCCATGGAATATTTGATCAAAGTGTTCAGTAATGGTACCCGGGCACCATCCAGCTTCTTTCGGGTCATTGCAAAGGAGGCAGTTTTTCAGGCAATCAGCCACACATTCCATATGCTCCTCCTATTCCTGACTCTCCTTTTGTGTTGCTCCAGGTGAATAGAGACAGATTTTTGAGCCTTTGATGGCCACTTGCAAGCTTTTAAGACCCCAGGCACTATGCAATGAACTAGGAGGTAGAACAGAAGCACTAAATGCATTATCAGGCCAATTACCTGGGATGTTGCATGAAACCATGACACTAAATCTCCAAATGAAGGAACCAAACCCCATGAGGTCTTCGGCTGTACATAAGTAGCCTCAGCAGTATTTTTTTGTATTTTTGTCACTGTTGTAAATATACCTTTCACACAGCTTTTACCAATTCAACTTTTTACAGGTCTACAACTTACTGACAGCAATTACAATAATCTGCTGTGCAACCCTACCCTTAAATCAATGCAATTCTTCCATCACCCTTAACTCCCCTTCTCCCCCTCCCTCCCCCACTGGTGGCCGCTAATAAACTCTGTTCTCAATACATTTTCCTTTTCTTGGATTTTTAAATAAGTGAGGTCATACAGTATTTGTCCTTTTGTGATCGGTTTATTTCACGCACCATAACGTCTTCAAGCTCCAACCATACTGTAGCATGTATCAAGACTTCATTTCTCTGACATGGTAAAATATTTGATATATATTGAACTGTAAAGTGTGAACAGGAGAGTGTATACAATAACACCTCAACCCCACAAACAAATAATCATCACAGAAAAAAGACTGGATAAAAATACTGGCTGACCAAAAAAAAAAAAGACTGCATTTCTCCTACTGGCTGAGTAGTATTCCATTGTATATATGTACCACATTTTATTTATCCATTCATCTGTTGAAGGGCATTTAAGTTGCTTCCACCTTTTGGCTACTGTAAATAGTACTGCAGTAAACACTGGCATACAAGTCTCTTTTTTAGTCTCATCTTTTAAGTCTTTTGGGTATATACCTAGGAGTGGAATTGCTGGATCATATGATAGTTTCAATTTCTAGTTTTCTGACGAAATGCCACACTGTTTTCCACAATGGCTGTACCATTTTGCATTCCCATCATCAATAGACAAGAATTCCAATTTCTCCACATCCTTGACAACATTCTTTTTTTTTTTTTTTTTATCTTAGCTATGGGAGTGAAACGGTATCTCACTGTGGTTTTGATCTGCATCTCTCTGATGGCTAATGGCACTGAACATCTTTTCATGTGTTTGGTGGCCATTTGAATGTCCTCTTTGGTGATATGTCTATTCAAGTCCTTTACTCATTTTATGACTGGGGTATTTGTCTTTTTGCTGTTAAGGTGAAGTTTTATATACATTTTAGTTGTTAGATTCTTTTCAGATATGTGGTTTCCAGAGATACTCTCCCAGTCGGTAGCTTGTCTTTTCACTTTTTCTGTAAAGTCTTTTGATGAACAGAAGTTTTTAATTTTTATAAGGTCCCATTTATGTTGTCTTTAGCTGTTTGTGCTGTTATTATTATATTACATAATCCACTGTTGAAAGCTAGGCCTGACAGGGTTGCCCGTTTGTTCTTTTACGAATTTTATGGATTTAGTTTGCACAATTAGGCCCTTAATCCATTTTGGATTTCTTTTTGTGTATTCTGATAGGCATGGATCCTATTTCATTTTTCTGCATGTGGAAATTCAATTTTCCCAGCACCATTTACTGGACTCTTCTTTCCCCATTGAATGGACTTAGTACCCTTATCAAAGATCAGTTGTCCATAGACGTGTGTGTTTATTTCTGGACTCTCAACTCTATTCCATTGGTCTATGTGTCTATTGTTATACCAGCACCAGGCTGTTCTGATTACTATAGCTGCACAAAAAATTTTAAAAAAAACAAACTCCAATCCATTGCCATCGAGTTGATACTGACACACAGCAACCCTATAGGACAGAGCAGAACTGCCCCATAGGGTTTCCAAGGAGTGGCTGGTGGATTTGAATTGCCGATCGTTTGATTAACAGCCGTAGCTCTTAACCACTGGGTCACCATGGCTCCATAGCTGCACAGTATGTTTTAAAATCAGGAAGTGTGAGTTCTCCTACTCTGTTCTCTTTCAACACTGTTTTAGCTATTCAGGGTCTCTTGCCATTGCATATAAAGTTGAGAATTAGTTTTTCTATTTCTGTAAAGAATGCTGTTGGAATTCTGAACAGGACTGTACTAAACCTATAGATCATTTTGGGGAGTACTGACATCTTAACAACATTAAATCTTCCAATCCATGAACATGGAACATCTTTCCATTTATTTAAGACTTCTTAAATCTCTTTCATTAGTGTTTTATAATTTTCATTGTATAAGTCCTTCAGGTCTCTGGTTGAATTTATTCCTAGGCATTTCATTCTCTTAGATGCTATCCTAAATGGAATTGTTTCCCTAATTTCCCTTACACATTGCTGGTGCATAGAAACTCACCTGATTTTTGTTTGCTGATCTTGTACACTGCAACTTTGCTAAATTCCTCTGGAAGTTTTCTTGTGGACTCTTTGAGATTTTCTATATATAGGTTTATATCATCCACAAACAGAGATAATTTTACTTTTTTCCAATCTGGATACTTTTTATTCCTTTTTCTTGTCTTATTGCTCTGGCTAAGACTGCTAATACAATATTGAATAGAAATGTTTAACAACCAGCATCCTTGTCTTGTTCCCAATTTCAAGGGGAAAGCTCTCAGTCTTTCTACATTAAGCATAATGTTGGCTGTTGGCTTTTCATATATGCCCTGAAAAATATCGATGAATTTTCCTTGTACTCCAATATTCTTTAGGGTTTTCATCAAGAAAAGGTGTTGGAATTTATCAAATGCTTTTTCTGCATCCATAGAGATGATCATGTAGTTCTTTACCTTTGTTCTATTGATGTGGTGTATTATGCTGATTGATTTTCTCAGGTTGAACCATCCCTGCATTCCTGGAATAAATCACAGTTGGGCATGGTGTATGACTCTTTTAATATGCTATTGGATTCGGTTCGCTAGCATTTTATTGAGGATTTTTGCATCTATATTCAAAAGAGATGCTGACCTGTAGTTTTCTTTTCTTGTAGTGGCTTTGTCTGGTTTGGGTATCAGGGTTATATTTACTTCATAGAATGAATTACGGAGTATTCCTTCCTTCTCTATCTTTTGGAAGAGTTTAAACAGTACTGGTGTCGATTCTTCTCTAAATGTTTGGTAGAACTCCCCAGTGAAGCCATCTGGTCCAGGACTTTTTTTCTTGGGAGGTGTGTGATCACTGATGCAATCTCTTCACTTGTTATAGGTCTACTGAGACTTTCTATTTCCTCTTGAGTCAGTCTGGGTAGGTTGCGTGCTTGTAAGAATTTGTCCATTTCATCTAGGTTATACAGTTTGTTTTCATACAGTTGTTTTTAATAGTCTGTCATGATTCTCTTTATTTCTATCGGGTCAGTTGTAATGTCTCTTCTTTCGTTTTTTATTTTGGCTATTTGCATCTTTTCTCCTCTTCTGTTGGTCAGAGGAAGGTCTGTCAATTTTATTGATCTTTTCAAAGAACCAACTTCAGATTTTATTGAGTCTATTGTTTTTCTGTTTTTTTATTTTATTTATTTCTGCTGTGATCTTTGTTATTTTCTTTCTTCTGGTAGGTTTAGGCCTAGTTTGCCCTTCTCTTTCTACTTCCTGGAGTTGTTGAGTTAGGCTGTTAATTTAGTATTTTTCTTCTTTTTTTATGTAGGCATTTAGTCTTACAAGTTTCTGAGTACTGCTTTCGCTGCATCCGTAAGTTTTGATATCTTGTGCTTTGATCTTCACTTGATTCTAAGAAGTATGTGGTTTACCTTTTGATGTCTTCCTTGACCCACTGGTAATTTAATAATGTGTTGTTTAATTTCTGTATGCTTGTGTACTTTCCAGGTTTTTTTCTGTTATTGATTTCTAGTTTCACTCTATTGCAGTCAGAGAAAACACTCTGTATGAGTTCAATCTTTCTAAATTTATCAAGACTTGCTTTGTGACTTAAGACTTGGTCTATGCTGGAGAATGACTCGTACACTGGAGTGTATATTGTGCTGTTTTTGGGTGAAGTGTTCTGTAGACATCTGTTAAGTCTAGTTTGTTTATAGTGTTACTCAGGTCCTATGTTTCCTTGTTGATCTTCTTTCTAGATGTTCTGTCCAATACTGAAAGTGGTGTATTGAAGTCTGCAACTATTACTGTAATACTATCTATTTCTCCCTTCAATTTTAACAGTGTTTGCTTTATATATTTAAGTGCCCCGGTGTTGGGTGCATATATATAATATATATATATTAAATCTTCTTGATAAATCGATCCTTTTATCATTATATGTCCATCTTTATCTCTTCTGACACCTACTTTGTTTGATATTAAGATTGTCACCCCAGCTCTCTTTTAGTTATTATTTGCATGGAATATTTTTTCCACCCTGTCACTTTCAATCTATTTGTGCCCTTGGGTTTAAGGTGTGTCTCTTGTAAATGGCATATAGTTGGATCATGTTTCTTTATCCATTCTGCCACTCTCTGCTTTTTGATTGGAGCATTTAGTCCATTTACATTCACTGTAATAACTGATATATAAGATTTTAATTCAAAAAAACAGAAAAAGGAACAGCGTAACCTCAATTCCTCCCAACTGCTAATAGCTCAGACTATAAAGCAGAGATAACTGACTTTTTTTTAAACCCATATATAGAATTTTAAAAGCATCAATATCAAGATAACATGGAAATGTATGTACACCACTAGTATAACATAAGACACACATACAGTCTATATTTTTAAATCAGTACAGTAGATATTATGTTATGGATTAACTGACAAAGCACATGGCTAAAGATGTTTATTTATTAGGAAGTCAATTTTTAAAACGTTGATGTCCAAAAGAATCCTATTCTACTTCAAGGTGTTTGCACATTATGAAGATAAATTTGATGAGTCTAATTTCCACTGTCTAATTTATCAGATATTATTAGAACTGATTAGTTTAATTATAAAATATAAGCCAACTGGAAGTTTTACTCTCTTTCCAATACCATTATGGACATGAACTTGAGTTTATAAAAATAAGAAAACACAACTCTCCAGCAAAGGGCACAGCACTTAAAAGAAAACAATAAAATTGCATGTTTAAAGAGCTTGGTGGTTAAATCAAACAGAATATTTATATTAGAACCAAGTATGTTGCTGGAATACTTATTTCTGCCTAGACTAGAAATTAGAAACTGTGTCTTCAGGTTGAGAGGTTCTTGAAATAGCGTGGTAATTAAGACTTTCATTTCAAAGCTACATTTTCTAAGGTCTTTGGGTTTTTCTAAAGGGTTCCCCAAGTGGTTATGGAGAAGAGAACTATCAAAGCTGATGGCTATAATAATTCAACTTCAGCAAATATTTATCAAGCACAAATAAATGCAAGAATTAGGACAGTCACTTTGTACTTTCATCCAAGTGTTACAAATAAATATGTACCCTATAGCTTAGACGAAAAACTAGTGATCAAGGAATTCTACAGATTAAGTCTGTAGCTATTCCCTCAAAGGAGGTACTTACGTTGATTCGCACAGTCAGGTGGCACATAGGTGGATATATGCTCAGAGCCAAATCATCCACGCTAAGAGGAAAAAGCAAAAATAATCATTAACAAAAAAGGAAACAAAACGCAGTTGGTTTCCAATACACAGCTAAGGATGTGACTAGTGAGAAAAAATGACTGTCTCACAAATGTCTTAAATTGGACAAGCAGGCAACCAACACAGAAATCAATTCAACAAGTACTTACTGAACATATACATGTCCCATTTCACTAGGAAGCTGGAGGGGAAAAACTCCTTTGGTCACAGGAATAGGACATAATTAATTCAGTAAAAATGTGAAGCTCTGAAACCATCAATTTAATAACTGATAAATGTTAAGGCTCATCACAGGAAGACAAAATCACTGGGTAAAAGGTACCTTTACCTTTACTCTGGTGGGTACTACTTTAACCAAGTGATCAAATTTAATATCAACAAAAATGGGGCAAACTCTCATGGACAGGAAGACTTAACATCGTGAAAATGTCAGTACTACCCAAAGCAATCTACAGATATAAGGCAATCACAATTCAAATTCCAACAGCATTCTTTAACAAGATGGAGAAACAAATCACCAGCGTTATATGGAAAGGGAAGAGGCCCCAGGTAAGTAAAGCATTACTCAAGAAGAAGAACAAAGTTGGAGGCTTCACACTACCTGATTTTAGAACCTATTATACAGCTACAGTAGTCAAAACATCCTGGTACTGGTACAACAAGAGACATACAGACCAACGGAACAGAATTGAGAACCCAGACGTAAATCTATCCATCTATGAGCAGCTGATATTTGACAAAGGGCCAAAGGCCATTAAATGGGGAAAAGACAGTCTCTTTAACAAATGGTCCTGGCATAACTGAATGTCCATCTGCAAAAAAATGACCCAAGATCCATACCTCACACCATACACAAAAACTAACTCAAAATAGATAAAACATAAACGATAAAGATCATGGAAGAAAAAAACAGGGACACTGCTAGAGGCCCTAATACATGGCATAAATAGAATAAAAACCATAACTAACGATGCACAAACACCAGAAGAGAAACTAGATAACAGGCAGCTCCTAAAAATTAAACACTTATGCTTATCAAAAGACCTCATCAAAAGAGTAAAAAGAGAACCTACAGACTGGGAAAAAAAATTTGGCTAAGACATATCCAACAAGGGTCTAATTTTTAAAATCTACAAAATACTTCAACACCTCAACAACAAAAAAGATAAATAATCCAATTAAAAAATCGGCAAAGGATATGAACAGACAATTCACCAAAGAAGATATTCAGGCGGCTAACAGACACACGAGGAAATACGATCATTAGCCATTACAAAAATGCAAATCAAAACTACAATGAGATACCATCTCACCTTGATAATACTGGCACTAATCCAAAAAACAGAAACTAACAAATGTTGGAGAGGTTGCACAGAGACTGGCTCTCTTTTTTTTTATATATATATTTTATTGTACTTCAGGTGAAGGCTTACAGAACAAATAGTTTCTCATGAAACAGTAGTACGCATGTTGTTTTATCACATTGGTTAACAACCCCACAACATATTAACCCTCTAACTTCTCAACCTTTTTTTTTTTTTTTTGGTGAAAATACACATAGCCAAAGATACACCGTTTCAAAAATTTCTACATGCACAGTTCAGTGACATTGACTATGCTCTTCCAATTGTGCTGTT
This sequence comes from Dugong dugon, assembly GCA_030035585.1. NCBI lineage: Eukaryota > Metazoa > Chordata > Mammalia > Sirenia > Dugongidae > Dugong > Dugong dugon. Next base: position 11,655,955 of record CM057472.1, on the reverse strand, counting down.
ATTCTCACTTAAGACGAAGGCTTACAAAACAAAACAGTTTCTCATTTAACAGTTACTACAAATGTTGCCCTATGACAATGGTTAACAATCTCACAACATATCAATAATATCCTTACTCAGCCCTGGGTTCCCTATCACCAGCTTCCTTGTCCCCTTCTGCCTTCTGGGCCTTGTCACTGGACTCCTGTACCTTGTTAGTCTCATTTGGTTTTATGGGGCTGTCCACTCCCAGGCTGAACAGTGAACCTCGGAGGTAGCTTAACCACTGAGCTAAAAGGGTGTCTGGGGGCCATACTCTCGAGGTTTCTCTGAGACTGGCACTCTTATGCGCTGCTGGTGGGAATGTAAAATAGTACAACCACTATGGAAAACGATATGGCACCTCCTTAAAAAGCTAGAAATAGAAATACCATATGACCCAGTAATCCCACTCCTAGGAATAGATCCTAAAGAAATAAGAGCCGTCACACAAATAGACACATGCACACCTATGTTTATTGCAGCACTATTCACAATAGCAAAAACACAGAAACAACATCAACGTGGAATGAGTAAATAAATTATGGTACATACACACGATGAAATACTACACAAGGATAAAGCGCAATGATGAATCCATGAAACATCTCACAGCACGGATGAACCTGGAGGGTATTATGCTGAGTGAAATAAGTCAGTCACAACAGGACAAATACTATACGAGATCATTATTCTAAGAACTCAAGAAAAGGTTTGCACATACTCACACAAATTCTTTGATGGTTACAAGGGTGGGGAGGGAGGGAAAAGGGAAATCACTAACTAGATAGTAAACAAGTGGTGAAGGGAAAGACAGCCCACAATGTAGGGGAACTTGACCAAGGCAAACTCATAGAAGTTTCCTAGACACATCCAAATACCCTGAAGGACCAAGTTGCCAGGGGTGAGGGCTGGGGACCATAGTCTCACGGGACATCTAGATCAACTGGCATAACATAGGTTATAAAGAAAACGTTCTACATCCTACTTTGATAAGTAACGCCCGAGGTCTTAAAAGCTTATAAGCGGCCATCTAAGATACATCTATTGGTACCATCCCATTCGGAGCAAAGGAGAATGAAGAAAATCAAAGACACAAGGAAAATACTAGCCCAAAGACCTAAAGGACCACATGAACCAGAGCCTCTACCAGCGTGAGCCCAGAAGAACTAGATGGTGCCTGGCTACCACCACCAATGGCTCTGACAGGGTTCACAATATAAGGTCCCAGACTGAGCCAGAGAAAAATGTAGAACAAAATTCAAATTCACAAAAAAAGACCAGACTCACTGGTCTGACAGAGGCTGGATGAACCCCCAAGACTGGTAACTCAGAACTGAATATACTCCTGAAGTCCATCTTTCAGCCAACGTTTAGACAGGACTTTAAAACAAACAGTAACACATGTGAGGAACACATTTCTTAGTTCAATCAAGTATATGAGACCAAATGGGCAACACGTGCCCAAAAGCAAAGACAAGAAGGCAGGATGGGACAGGAAAATGGGACAAACGGACATGGGGAAAAGGTGGAGAGTGCTGACACATTGTGGGGATTGCAACCAATGTCACAAAACAATTTGTGTATGAATTCTTGAATGATAATCTAATTTGTGCTGTAAACTTTCACCTAAAGCCCAATTGAAAAAAAAAAAAAGTTTAAAAAAAGGCCAAGTTTACTGGTATGACAGAGACTGGAAGAATCCCAGAGACTATGGCACCCAGACACTCTGCTAACTCAGAACTGAAACTATTCCCAAAGCCCACTTTTCAGACAAAGATTAGACAAGCCTATAAAATCACACACGTGAAGAACATGCTTCTTAGTTCAATCAAGTATACAAGACCAAACAGGCAACTCCTGCCCAAAAGCAAGATGAGAAGACAGGAAGAGACTGGTCGAGTGGACACAGGGAACCTGGGGTGAAAAGTGGGAGAATGCTGTCATATTGTGGGGATTCCAACCAATGTCACAAAACAACATGTGTATAAATCTTTGAATGAGAAACTAACTTGAGCTGTAAACTTTCACCTAAAGCACAACTAAAAAAAAAGTCAGCGGGTGGGGGGAGGCAAACTAACACCCCCAATGTCATGCGATGAGAACCACAAAACATTCAACTATCTGGTATTTTAGCACAAAAAAAAAAAAAAAAAAAACCCCAATCAATCACATGAATCCAGATTGTTGGATATTCTACAAGACAACTGACCTGGATACTCTAACACTGTCAATGTCAAAAAGACTAAAAATGACAGGGAGACTGTTCTAGATTACAGAAAACTTAGAGAGATGACAACCAAATGCAATGTGTGACCTTGACTAAAGCTTAGATTAAAAGAAAAAAAGGCTATACAAGACATTTTAGAGACAACTGGAGAAATCTGAATATTAGATAATATTACTGTATTCAATATTATATTTTAATAGATGATACTGATATTGTGGTCGCGCAGGAGAATGTTTTTATTCTTAGGAGATACATGCTGAAGCATTTACAGGTGAGATGCCATAGATGTCTGTGTGCTGTAGTGAATTACTTTAATATGGCCCTTCTAGCCATCCATGGTCTTATAACTCCCACAAAATAATTGGGTGGGACTATGCAAATAAGGTGTTTGTGGCTCACCAAAAGGATTGGGCAGCCTGCTAATAATGCAAATAAGGTACATGGAACACTTGTAGGGGTGGGACCATACAAATAAGGAACCCTAACAAGAGGATTGGTCAGTTTTGCCATCCTGCTAGGCTTAAAATGAGCCAATCCCAGAGGCTGAGAGGAGACCTCACTACCACCAAGAAGAAGAGCCAGGAGCAGGGACCCTGCACTAAGAACATCCTAGACCCAGGGGACAGAGAGCTGTAACACTAGAGATGGCGTGAGATGGCACAAGACAGCATGGCAGCAGAGAAATGGCGGCAGCAGAACCAGAAAACCGGTGTGAGATGGCACTGTGGGCTTCCTGGGCCACGGAGGAATACAGCTACAGCGGGTGTGCCTACCTACAGAGCAAGATAGCTGAATGCCTTCAGGCAGGATGCCTGCTGGTGGAGCGGGGTGCCTCCAGGCACTTGGCAGAGCTAGGCTCACTGACCTACAGAGCAAGAGAGCTGAGCACCCTTGAGTCAAGGCTTACTGGCTGAGTAGGGTGCCTCTGGACACGTATTGGCGGAGTTGAAGAGCTTTGTAACACTTGCCCGAGCAGGGCATAGGGGACAAGGGGATGAGGGGCTAAGGGGTTGACAGCCAAGAGGCCTGCCTGCTGGCATAGCCAAGAAGCTGTCCTGACTGAAGAACTGTATCCTGAGTCACTCCTGATCCTGAATTGCAAACTGTTACTTCCCTAATAAACCCCATAACTGTGAGTACAGTCTGTGAGTTCTGTGTGGCCATTGCAACGAATTATCAAACCAAGCAGAGGAGTAGAGAGTGCTGTGGGAGGCACAGGTGTCAGAAGTGGTAAAAAGGCTGGAGGGTGGGGGTATGTTTGACCTGCACCTCACAGAAATCAGCCTTGGGTTGATGATCTGAATTCTCTCTCTCCTCCCCCTTGTGAAGTCAGACTAGAAGGTCTGATGCCGCCATGCCATTTCTACAGTCTGCAGCTTACTCTCAAGTGGTCTATGGGAAAAAAAGCACATTTATCTATTAAAAGTAAATAAATAAATAAAGCAATATAGAAAAATACGTGAACAACTGGTGAATCCAGATAAAGGATGTATGGGTGTTCACTGCAGTACTTTTTCAACTTTTCTCTAAGTTTGAATATCTTTAAAATAGAAAATTGGGGTTTTTCAGAGCTCTTTGCAAAAGTACTGGACGGACTGCACCTAGCCAGCAGCTGCAGCTGCCACAATTCCATTTACTTCTAAACGATGTTTCCCATGGCCAAAACCGAACTAAGTTGTCTCCAAGTTCGAAGCATTCAGCAAACAATGGCAAGGCGGAGCCACCAGAAACGTGCACCTGATTTCCATGACAAATATGGTAATGCTGTATTAGCTAGTGGAGCTACTTTCTGTGTTGCTGTATGGACATATTGGAATAGAATGGAACCTGTCCCCTGTTGGCAGTCACCGCGAAGGAATGGAGAGATCAGTAATCAAACCAACTGGTGGTATAATACTGAATTGTTTCAAAACCAACTTATAATTGATGCCAAGTAAAAGCACTGTGTAGACATTAAAATATGGCATTATTGAAGAAATAAAGTACATTTGAAACTTTAAGGAAAAAATAAATAAATAAATAAAAAATTGGGGGAAACGTTGGGGTGACAACCCAAACTGAGAGCAGATGCTGCTGCTCAGATGTCTCAAGTAGGGGGTCAGGCTTACCTGGGGCTGATCTCCTCAGTAATATCCACAATGTCATCCAGCTGGGCCACCTGGTCCTTCTTCCCATTCTCTGCCACTGAGATCCGGATTTTCTTCAGGCTGGCTTTGGATGCCTTCACCAGCGCAAAGCATGGGATTATGAGCTCCTGATCTTCCTCTGACCAATATACGTCTCGATTGTTTGGAAACCCCAATGCATCTTCCTCAGCATCATTACGGTCATCAGAGTCCACCCTATGGTCATTCCCTAAGTTCCCCTCCTCAGAGTCATTCAAGAGGCCAGAGTAAGGGTCACATTCTTCCACAGCCTAAGACATACGGTGATACATGTGAATAATAATAATGCCTATTACATGCTCAGACTACGTCTGAGTTGTGCAAAAACCTCAGCCAGCTACTCCACTAATGGCTACAGGGTTGCATCACTTCACAAACCTTGCTCTCACTCTCCTAGTCCAGCAACAGAACAGAGGGAAGCGGTACTGGACCATACATTGGCATGGAATGGGACACAGGAGACAGAGAACAGAAGTGAGGATGGAACCTATTCAGCCAATGCTCAGGAAATCTCTCTTTACAGTCAATTCTCATCTATAAGTCACTGAGTTGCCTTCCAATGACCAGCAAAGACAGAGGTCTCCTTACCCGCTCCACTTCCTCATGTGCATCCTTCACAAAATTCACACTCTTCGTCAGCATTAAAAGGGCTGCAGCTTTGTTATCTATGAGTGAAAAATCAGTAGCACTAGAATTAGAGGAAAACCCCAACAATTCTCTTAAGACTGCAAAGGGTAACCACTGAAAGGAGTGCCAAGGACAATCAATAGGGCCACGGTTGAACGTAAAATTCTTCGCACACATACCCCCTGGGTATGCAGACAGGGGGCTAAAAAGCTTTTCTTCATTCATGCCAAGAAGAAATAAAAAGGTCCCAGGATGTTTCTCATCATGGTCCTCTGGGACAAACACTCCCTTTGGCCTAGCTGGCTCTACCCTCACAAATGCCTCAGTGTGTCTCCAAATATCGCTTCTGGGGTAGGACCAGGAAAACAAACTTATCTGTTCAACAAGAAACAGAGCCACAGCAAGAGGGAGTCTGAATTTAGAAGTATGAGAATTAGAAAATAGCAAAAAGTATTAATACCTATCTTTTGATATTGGCCACACACTACATATACTTCACTAAAATCCTCATGTAAGTTAAATACACGCATGCCACAAAGCTGGAAGCTAGACACAAAGAGGTCTCTCTTCTTTGGCCAGCAGAGTCAGTGGCCCACTTCCCACTCTCACGCACCTCTTGGTATCCGAGGCACCTGCTGGCAGGCAACCCAGACAGTGTTGCAGAAAATAAGGTCCTTGTTCTCGGGGCTAGAGAGAGGAATCAATAAGGATGTATCAATGACCTAGGTTCCTGTCTCCTAAAAATCACCTCCCTGCTGGTTACTATTTTTAGCTATCAGTAATTTTGCTGTTGGATTGAGTTTTTTCCCTCCCTGAGGCAAGGAATCCCATTAGGTGATAGTCCAATCTGTGGCACCCTTACCTCTGAGTGGGAGTGATGAAAAGCCCTTCCACGAGTTGAGCCATGCCATCCACAATGTCCAGAATGGCGTCGCGTACCAGCTTTCGCAGGGTGATTCCTATGGCCAAACCCAAACAGTAAGCAGCCCCAGTCTTCTTTTCAGAGGTCACCATCTGCTTTCCCAAGGGTCTAAGCATTACAGAACCATCAGGTAACCCACATGCTTTAAATGGTGTGCCCACCATAAAACTCAGGTCTTATTTATATGCCCTTGTCATTTTTTTTATCCCTCCCTCCACTTAGTGCTGTTCTCCAAAACAGATCTGGAACAAATCTTTCCATAACAGCATGCATTCATTCATTAAGGACAGAAGTCCCTTGACAACTATGGATGAAACACTGAAGTCTAAACCATTTGTGGGTAACCCTGAAGATCTGTGGCACATATTCATTTTATTTTTGTAAAGACATGAATCCACAAACAGGGCTAGAGGACACTTAACCCGTGAGGGAGCTTGAAAAGAGGGTGTGATGTAATATGGGTGGAAGAGAGTGGGGATGGCATGGGCCTGGGTAGGGGGCTGAGACGCAGTCAGCAGATGTATGGTTACAATGGGCTGGACAAGGAAGAGCCAGTGAGAAGAATTAAAAGCCTTAGAGTCAGGCAAGGTAGGAGACATTGGGAGTCACAGGGAACACAGCATCCATCCCTTCTCATTGCTGCTTGTTGGCAGAGGTCACTTAATGTTATTAAATTATTCGTGACTGCGTCTTATGGGGGAAAGTTACATGCTCAAATTGGGGTAAGGGTAAAGGTCTCAGGACATAACCTGTCATAGCAGCAAACAGCTACCCTACAAACTGAACACTGTGTGTACTCAGCGGCTTACTCACCCTGATCCTTGGGAAGCGAGTAGTACACTGCAATTATTGCCTCGGTGGCAACACGGATTGACTCACAGAACCTCTGCGTTTCCTGCGAGGTGATGGACCAAGTGCAGGATAAAAACAGGAAATGGATTAGATCAATGTGGTCAATGTATCTAACGTGGAAGAGAACAACATTTGTACAGCATCATCAAATACTGTGAAGTCATACCATGAGTAAGGCCTTGTGCTATACTCATCACATACCAGGGAGGAGTTAGCTAGACACCAGATTCTGGGCAGACAACTCAATAAAACATTAAGAAACAATAGGGAAGACTTATCTCTGATGCTCTATATCTCAAGATGTTAGTGATCTGCTGTGAGGTACTCACCGTATCTTAGACCAGGAGCTGGCAAACTACAGCCCACAGGCCAAATCAAGCCCACTGCCAATGTTTGTAAATAAATTACAGTAAAACCTGCGAATGTCGGAACCTGTGTAAGATGGAAACCTGTCAGAGAAGGAAAACTCAAATATTTTCCACTAAACTAAGTGATAGAAAGGTGGTAAGACTACACCCTGTCAAAGGCAGAAAACTAGTACGACCTGGAAAAACAAGGCAGCCCTGTCAAGTTCTGGCTCTCCGTAATACAGGTTTCAATGTATTACTGGAACACAAATTATCTACTATTTGCCAACTTCTGTCTTAGACCATTATATCTCCCTTGCCCCTCCCCACAGTCTCTCTCTCTTTTTTTAATAGAATCACACAGACTCAATAATGCTCAGTACTGACTATCTTCCTTTGAAGCAGTCACTGGCTTTCTTTTACCTTCCTTGTCTTCACTTACCTGCTAAATTCTAAGCCAGTGCTATGCCAAGTGTGGCCTACACGGTGGTGCCAGTCCACAAACTGTTTATTACCAGTCTGGGATGATATAAACACAGTGACTAAGAATACGTATGCAGAAACTTTTACGGCAATCTGACATTGTGCAGCATCCAAGCATACAGTTTTATAAAAATATCAGTCCATAATGGATTAGAATTTAAAAAACAAAAACAAAAAAGATCCTGAATGATCACTGCTCAAAATGGTAAGAGCTCATTCAACTCTGTAGTTTTGACTACATCAGTATTTAACGTGTTTTAAATTACAGAAGGACTAAGGTGCTGAGATCCCATATATATGTCATTCAAATAAAACTAAATTCTAACCTTAAATTTTCATCTATGAGTAAAACCACTGTACTGAGCATGTACAGAAAAACAGTTCTATGCTGCCTCCTCATGGGATCTTACTAGCTATGAATTTTAGCAAGTCCTAAGTGTATCTGAAAGAAAGGAGTCCAGATATTAAAAAAAAAAAAAGGTAATATTACTAATCCCTCTGACAGAAATACTGACTTTCTTCCATGAAGCTTTTAAAGTGCTCTCCTACACGCCATCTCGTTTCCTCATTACAGATCTCTGAGATATACAGGAGGACAAGGTTTATCACTGAATGGTTCAGTGAAAGAATATATCATTTCAAAGCATCTGGATAAAGAGATTGAAACTACTGACCATGAGAATTAAAAAAGTCAATGAATATGCCACTTTTAAATCATCTTACCCCCAAATTAGGTATACCTAGCTCTAGAAAAACTGGGCATACCTGGTCCTCGCCTGCATATTTATTTTCATGAGTTTTATAATAAAGGGTTAAAATGTGTACTTCTTTGTTCTAGTAATTTCACTTCTGGGAATTTTTTTCTATCTATGTATATGCACACACAAAAACAGTAGCAGGCGGTTCACCACAGCACTGATGATAGTTCCAAGTTCCAGGTCTAGAGCAGTATTTATGGCGTTCTATCATTTGTGTAAAAAGAAGCAGGCATATACACATAAATGCACATGAATGCGTATATGCATAGAATATATATGGAATAATACAAAAGGAACTGAGGAGGGGATGCAAAAATGAGAAACTGGAGTTGGGAGATAAACTTTTAAACATACTTTGATATCTTCTGAATTTCATACCATATACATGTTACTAATTCAATAGAAACAATAAAAATAATTCAGGAAAATTGCATGAATGGAAACAGGGAACCTAAGGTGGAGAAGGGGAGAGTGTTGACGCATTGCAGGGTTGGCAACCAATGTCACAAAACAATATGTGTATCAATTGTTTAATGAGAAACTATTTGCTCTGAAAACTTTCACCTAAATCACAATGAAAATAATAAAAATAATTCAAAAAGGGTTTTATGTAGTATATACAGCAGAAAAGATGTAGCTTACACACCAGATAGACCCTAATTTAAATCTTGCTCCATTGCTTATTTACCATTACCTGAGCCTCCGGGCCTGCTTGCTCTTCTGTCAGATGGGGATGATGTATGTGAAAACATGTAGCAAACAGTAAGTGCCTTTAAAAAAAAGTTATCAGAAAGGAACTAACCAGGCTGAACTTTAAATTGAACCAACATTTAGAAGACCTGTCTACTCCCTGCTAGGTAGCGCACTTGGCAATTTTACACACGTTGCCTTATTTGGTCTTCACAACAATCTTTTGAGGTTAGAACTGCAATCCCACTTGACAGATGAGGGAATTAAGTCCTCTGGCTTGAGTGTAAAAGGTGGAAAGAAAATGAGAGGATTCTTAGGCAACACCGAGGCAGCACAAGGATACCACAGAAGTAAAGCCCACCTGTGGAGACGGCAGTGGAAGTCTGGAGAAGGCTTCGGTCAGAGTCGTGGCTTCTCCTGCCACTGTCACAGCCGCCTCATCTGGAGGGTGGAAGAGGAGGAGGCAGGTGCCAATATGTTAGTGCCAAAAGGATAAGGCTGCCGCTGCCGCACAGACTTTAAAGATAATGCGTTCCCTCTTCACCCCTACCGGCTGAAGCGTCTCAAAAACACCTTCAAAAATCAGTGTTTTAAACTTCAACCTTCCACGTGCCAAGGACGGGTAAGATGACGTACCCCCACGGTGAGGATACAGCGAGGGAGGGAAGCCATCTCCATGGGGGAAAGTGGGAGGGAAAAGGGTTGGGACACAGCTCAGGGTGGAGAAAGGCCCAAGGATAAATGTAAGAGGCAAGAGATGGGGGTCTCTGACAAGGGCAGCACTCACTAAGTCTCGTCCAAAACTTCTCCCGATTAAACTCCTCGGTGGTCTCCAGGGCTTCGCCGACTTGTGGGTGTGGCGTGCGTGGGCGGGGCGGTGGCAGAAGGAAAAGCTGGGGTAAGCGGAGCCACCTCCGCCCCCCACCTCCTCCGCCCCGACCTCTGCCGCCGCCCCAGCCTGACCTTTCCCCCATCCCAACCCGCCCGTCATTGCGCACCCCAACTGCGACAGCTCACCCCGCACTCTAGGCAGGAGCAACCGCAGCTCCCCTGCCAACTGCCGGAGCTGCTCCAAAGGCGGAGCCAGGGTGGGGACCACGACTGCAGAGGCAGATATGCCTGCCATCTCGGTCGCTGGCCTGCTGACTGCAAACTTCGCCACCGCCGCTACCAGAAACGCACCGGGGAAGTAACTCCACTTCCGGAAGTCACAGACTGAGGTCAGTCTTCGGCTACAACGCTTAACGCCCCGCCCCAGGAGCGCGGCCACGCCCCAGAAGCTAGGCCACGACCATCGTTCCCAAAAGCCAGGCCACGCCTCTTCCCGCCCCAGAGGCTAAGCCACGCCCCCCCGCCTAAGGCCAGGCCACAACACGCAAGGGCCGTATTGGTTGCTCATTCATTCATTCATTTATTTGATTAATTGAAAATACCCCCGACTAAGGAAGCAGACAACCATAACCCTGCAGGAAAATAGCGCTAGGAGCTAGTATGTGAAAGGCAGTTAGGGTCAGGTCCAAGTCCCAACTTCACTGCCCCTAAAATGGCACCCTTGGCAGCTGCTGAGTGCCAGGCACTGTACTAGGTGCTTTATGTAGGGTAACCTAAACACCCTGGGCCTCAGATGCTCCCATACATACACCCAGCCTGTGGATCCACCCTGCGGATCTCCTAGATTAGGGCTTTCTCTTCACAAAGGTAAATCAACCTTTTGCCTCCTTGGGGAAGAAATCACAGCATTAGACACTTTTCTCCAGTCCATTCTGCAGCAATCAGTAGTGGGTAGTCCCTTAACTCCGGGGCATCCAAAGAGCAGCAGCTCCATGAAGGTCTCCCACCAATATTGCCTTTCCACCTGCTGCACTAGATGTGGAGACAGGAACCTGGCCCAGCTGCTCATGGTGAGGCATGGTCTTCAGGAGCTCAGGTGGCTTTTTAACTGCACAGTGAAGGTTCCAAGCTCAGTGGGGTTCAGTGTCCACACACAACGAATGAGAACAGGTGTCAGCAGTGTCAACCAGGTCCGCAAAGGGGAGAAGAAAAAAGCTAGGGTGCCATATGTCACCTGAAGGAAGTAGCAGGAGTAGACCTGCCAAACGTAAAGTAGTAGCATAAGTAGGTGAACAGGTATAATTTTCAAGTATTTTCCTTGGTGGAGATGAGACCTGAAGTTGTGACCAAAGCACCGCTGCAGCAAGCTCCAAGATAGGTAAGTCATCAAGGGGACGTTAAAAAACACCAGCTGGAAAGAGGAGCAGAACCATTAGCTTACTACCAAGCCTTGGAGGGATCAGGTCTTGTTAATACGTTATTGGTGGCTCCCAAGAATGTTGCTTTTTCTCTCTCCTCTGATTGCTTGCTTATAACACAACAGTTGATTTATAGTAAGTTTTTGTATTTGCCTGTGTCCTCTTGTTCATCTTAAAGGTAGGTATCATTTATGCTGAAATCTCCAACTTGTAGTATACTACCACATAACGGTACTCAGTAGTGTTTAAGCTTAAATTGAGCATGTGTGTGTGTATATACACGTGAACACACACACATATATACTCATTTATTTATTTATTTTTTTGGTCGAGGGGAACTTAGGTATCAGTATTTTTTTCTTTATCTCTGTATTTTTGTTTGAGGTGGCATGATGAATACTGGAATACAAATTAGAAGCTTTAAGTTATAATACAAGTTTAGGTGCTGTATGACCCATTCATTTATTCAACAAGTAATTACTGGGTGCCCATTATGTGGAAGGCACTGTGCTAGGCTCTCAGCTATGGACACATGGGTGAGCAAGTCTGAAAAGATCCACCATAGGACTTACATTCTAACAGGGAAAAGAGACCAAAAAAAAAAAAGATAACTGATTGTGGTAAGTTCCGTGACAGAAATAACTGGGTCACGAGAGTAACTTGGAGATGACCTCTCTGAAGCCTAAGGACAGGAATGAGTCAGGGAGGGACATGCATTCCAAGCAGAAGGAACAAATAAAAAGCCTTAAGGTGGGAGAGGCCTCGGCCTCTTTAAGGCCAGTGTGCCTGGAGCATGACGAACCAGGTGTAGACTGGAGCAGTCAGCAGGACCCAGATAATGTCACTGCTCTGCTTAAAGGATTATAATCTGAGAAGTGACTGAGCTGATTCAGATCTTAAAAAGATCACACTGGATGCTCTGTGGTGAGCTGACAGTAGGGGAGCAAGAGCAGGAGTAGGAAGACTACTTAGGGGTCATGACAGTAGCCCAGGCAAGTCATAATTATGACTAGGTTGGTGGCAGCAGAGATGGAGAGAGGTGGATGGATTCAAGGTATCTATTGGAGGTAGACCAAACAAGGTAAAACTTGCTGATGGACTAGATACAGCGCATGAGGGAAGGGGAAGAATTGAGGGTACATCCTGAAGAAACTGGGTGAGTGGTGGTGCTATTTATTGACATTGGAAAGAACTGGGGGAGGCACCGGTTTGGGGATGGAAATTAAAGGTTCTGTTAGAGACGTAATACTGAGATGCCTGTTAGACATCTTAGGGAAGATGTGAAATGACAGTCGGATACGTAGGCACTTGAAGCGCGGAGAAGAGGTCTAAGCCAGAGACACAGATTTGGGAGTCATGAGCCTGTATGTGCATAAAATCCATTATTAGTATACCATTTATTAACATATGAATGTAAACATTTGCCAAAGGAAAAAAAGTCTTTTGGCAAGGCTCTGATTTTACTTGGTAAAAGAATGTTCCTGAGATCCAGCCTCCAGCTACATAATGGAAAATTTTAAACTGGACCCAGGACCTTTTCGCATATATAATGCTGCCATGCAGGGAATGTTCTAGCCTATGGTCGGTGTTTGCCAGGCTGAGGCCTTGCCTACTTGGCTGTCTCCAATCCCGCTGATCATGTTTTACTGCCCTGCTGTGAGGCTTTGAACTCATTTTGAACAATGTTTTTTTGATCTCTTCCAAAACTTTAGATGACCACCTCAGACTTTGGTCCAGGCACAGTGGTTAAGAGCTCAGCTGCTAACCAAAAGGTCAGCAGTTTGAATCCACCTGCCACTCCTTGGAAACCCTGTGGGGCAGTTCTACTCTGTCCTATAGGGTTGCTACGAGTTGGAACTGACTCGATGGCAACAAGTTTGGTTTTAGCCCCATTAAACCAAAAACCAAACCCACCGCTGTTGAATCAATTTCCAAGGCTGTAAACTGTTAGAGAAGCAGACTGCCACATCTTTCTCCCATGGAGCGGCTGGTAGGTTCAAACTGCCGACCTTTTGGTTAACAGTCAAGCGCTTTAACCACTGCACCACCAGGTCTGGCTTGTTGGTCTAGCCCCATTAGGCAAGTAGAATAAAGAAACTGTTAGGTAAATACTCCTGAAATCTGTTTATGGGGATTTGCTATGGGTCAGGGCTCTTTGTGTGTTTGTTTTAAAGGGCTCTTAATCCAAATGTAAACCTAAAGCATCAGCGTTTCCCTTGCAAGTATTGCTAAGACATCACTGGAAAGCCCAGGTCTGGTTTTTGCCCAGTGCCATTTCCATTGGATAAATGACCCACTTTTCTTGTGTGCCTATTTTAACTTTCCTCCTCCTGAAACATTTTTGTTCTTCATTAATCATGATCAATTTTGGTTTACTCAGAACTCTGTCATTTATTCTACAATAAGCCCCTTGTTTCATTTTCTGTCAATGAAAAAGCACAATGAAACAAACAAGTAATAACAACAATAAAAATCTCTTTCACCTCTTACAAATCTTGCCTTCCAAAAACATATTTTAGACGTTTACAAGAGTGGTGGAAGAAAGCACTTAGGAAGCACTCTAAATACAAACAAAACACCAGTTGTTTAAGATTGCCCTGCCTGCAACGTAGGAAAGATGATCTGTGGTATCTAATTTGGGATTCTGGATTTAATTCGTAACTGTAATGCAATTAGTCCAACAAGGCCAAGATGTTCTTAAATTGCATTTCTGACTTCTTACCTGGAGAATTCCAACTACAAATGTTAAGCTGCCTTGTAGGAAATGTCCATCAACAAAGATCCCAAAAGAAAAGCAGCAACCCAATTTGCCTAGAGTGATTTCACCAACAAACCATGGTCCTGAAAGAGGCAATGGATAGGAAAAGAGATTAAATAACTATGACTAAACATATCTATGAGATGCATTTATAGGAACAATGGAAAGATATGAGACTAGTTATCTATAAGCATTTTACTTGCAAGGCTTTTCTTCTTTGCTAATCTTTATGTTGCGTCTGATGTCCTAATTTTCCATCTGATTATCTACTACCTTCCCCCATAGTTCTCTGGATCGTAAAAGCTATACCTGCAATAGATATGTAGCTTGCAGATTCCAGAAACAGACTGGAGCGCATTTTCTAATTTTAGAAGATTTTATTGCAATAACCTCAATGTAAAGCACTATCGTTTTCTTCCAGAAACAAAGACATATTCCGCAGAAGTTTATTTTTACAGATAATTGAGATTCACTCCTTTAATTAATGAAAAATTTTTAAACTACTTTTTGATGAAAATCTTTCTAAAACGTACTTTTATGTACTTCTTGTTCTTATTAACCTAATGAATGTATTTTAATCTTTTCTTGATGACCCACAGTCATTACTCTGTACCTCAACTCCGTACTCAGGGTTAACATGTACGAAGCTTAACTTGCTTCTTTATCTGAATTTTTCATCTAGAATGCGATGCTGGCTTTCCCTTCCTCCCCCGTTACTTACTGGCCCTTCCCCAGGGTGCAGTTTTAGGAACTACTGTATTGTCAAGAGTGATAAAGCACAGTCAGATCTCTCTTTTCAAAATGCAAATAACCATCATGTGCTGGCAAGAGTAGAGTTCAACTTTTAAAAGTCATATGGGATTTTCTCATATATTCACATAAACTCCTTTAGAGACATATTAGTCTAAAAAAAGTGTTTTGGCAACTTCTGCCCTTTAATGTTTTCTTTCACAGCCCAAAAATCAAATCGCTTGCTTTGACTGCTGGTGTAAGACAAGTGTCTAAAAGAGCTTCAGCCCATCTTCTAACAGGAGAGCTTACCTCCAAGGGGGAATTTGCCAGAGCTTGTTACATAGAATTGTGAAGTGTCATGTTTTTAATTTAACCACTTCCTGTTCTCTGGTGATAGTTACTAATGAACAAAGAAAAGTCCAAAGGTGGAATGAAAGTGTAAAGCAAAGACAAAGGCCAGGCAACAAACAGACTAATCTACTCCTAATTAACTGGTTTTTACTCACCAAAGAAAACTAACAAAAAGCCTAAAGGAGGCTTGCAGTGCTTTCTGCTTCCGTTAAGTGGCTAAGTGACTTCGTAAGTATTGGATATAATAATTAAAGATGCAACAGAAGCACTTAGATATGCCTGAACTTACTGCTCATCTCAGTTTCTCTCTCTTCTGAGCTGAGTTTTTGGAACCACACATTAGTAGATACTCATGAACCACACACTGGCCGTTGTGCTTAGTGCGGGCACACAGGTGAACAAGATAGACAAGACTCCAATGGCTATTCTAATGAAAGGACAGATTACAGACAAGATAATCATAAATTCTGGTAAGGATAATGAAGGAAATAAAAAGTGTTATGAAATATAGGGTAACACTTTAAGGTAATCAAAGAGGGCTGTCCTGAAGAGGCGGCATTTAAGCTGTACTTCTATCTTCTATTAGGTTTCTACACAAATACCATTTCTTTAACAGTCTTCTCGGCACCCTTAAGTTAACCTGGTGTCAACTAAAGGTCCTTTAAACATATTAGGAAAAAACTCTATTTTCCAAGACTATGTCCCTGGAAATGACTTATAAGGATCCATTATGCCCTCAAGGGCCCAATAACTCCATTGTCAAAATGTTCTATATATCCTTTGGCAGAATTCTCTACAACTTCAGGTTTCCTAATTTACTTACCTAGCACTGTATATAGGGTCAGCAACAACACAGAATAGTAGAAGATGTTTGTTTTGCTCAAGACATGAAGGGAAAATGAGGTCAGATTTACAAATCCTGGAGGTCCTAAACAAAATAAATTTGAAAAATCCAGTGAACACATGCAAAGCTCAATTTTTTTATAACATTTTCTAGAATACTTCCACAGGCTATTTGCTATATATTCAGCAAATCCTTTGTTATATGGTAACTATATACAGATGATCCCACTTTAAATTCAGAAGTTGGTAGAAATCCTGGTGCACCAATTCACTTAGAATTGCAGAGGACAGAAAGTTCAAAGAAAGGGTGTAGTTGTGGTGTGTGTGTGTGTGTGTGTGTATATATGAGACTGAGTACAATAAAGAAATACCTGCCAGAAAACTATGCTACTTTACCTTCATGCAGGTTTGAAGGAGATGTGTTGAAAGGATGATCAAAGTCTTTGTTTTCTATGGGATTTAGTATCCAAATGTATAAATTTCCCTAAGGCATATCAATATATATCAAAGGAATATCAAAATGTCTTCAGTCTAATCTTTTGTTGTTGTTGAGAATATACACAGAACATACACCAACAATTTCTCCATGTACAATTCAGTGACATTGATCACATCCTTCAAGTTGTACAACCATTCTCTCTCTCCTTTTCTGAACTGTTCTTCCTCCATTAACATAAACTCACTGCCCATAAGTTTCCTATCTAATCTTTTGAATTGCTGTTGTCAATTTATCCCATATAGGTAGATCTTAAAAGAGCACAATGCTCAAGGCAGACACGCTTTACTAGTTAAGCTAAACTGTTGTTTGGTTTTACAAAGACTTTAGGGGATATTTTTGGTTTAAGGTTTAAAGATTATCTCAGGGCAATAGTTTCAGCGGTTCATCCAGCCTCCATGGCTCCAGAAACTCTGGATTCTCTGAGAATTTCTTCAGTCTAATCTTAAATGTGAGTATCCGTCCAAATATTGCTTTCACGTAACTGATACAGCTTTTAACTTATAGTTATCCTCTTACACCAACTCAAAGGGATCCTTAAAGCTCTCCAAATTAACATCTTTGTAAAATATAGTGCCAAAAAGCTCCAGCGTAAGAGCTTCTTGACACAGAGGAGTCCATTCTGTGGCCACAAACTAAAGTACCATAGATCTTCAACCCCAGCCAGCCATTACACTCACATATGTGGCTGATAATAAACCAGTCAGCAGAAGACTACGATAGGAAGCTCAGTGTATACTGAGCAACACTAGAAATGAGAAATATTTAAAGGTCTGATCCCAATGTAAGACAGCCTGATAAAAGTTAAATAAGTTGCTAATACGCCACCATATTCACTTTATACTTAAAACTGTTCAGCCTGCTGAGAGAGTTAATTTCACACGAAGCCCGATAATACACGACCCTTTTCACTTTGTGTTACATAACTCCTACTCGTTTCTTTCTTAGATTCTTTTTTGTTCTACTCTGGTACTTCTCAAAGTCTTCATCTACATATCCAGTTATAATAATAATTATTTATTAAAATAAATAACCTTTTAGCTTATAGGCAGATATTCTTTAAATTCTGAGCAAGGATTCTCTACTTCAGCTGCACATTAGAATATCAGAATAACCTGAGGGAATTTTAAATCTAGAGATTCTGATTTAACTGGCCCAGGGTAGAGACGGGAGCTTAAACAGCAACCCAGGTGATTCTAAGCAGCCAGGATTGAGAAATACTGCTTTAGACAGAGCATTGCTTCTCAGCCTTGACTGCACATTGGAATCATCTGGGGAGCTTTAAAAAATACTGATGCTTAGGTCTCTTCCCTAGAGACTCATATGCAATCGGCTAGGGTGCTGTGTAGACATTGACATTTTTATAGTTACCCAAGGGAATTTAAGATGCAGCCAAAGTTAAGAACTGTTCTCTAGAAAAAGAACTGACCTTGGGTCAGAAGACTTGGGTTTTGTATCTCTTCTGTCTCCTAATTAGCTATGAGACATTGAACAAACTATGTAACTTCCCCACGCCTTTGTTTTCTAGTCTTTAAAATGGCGACAATAATACCTATGTCACAGGATTGTTATAAGGATTAAGTCAGATAATGTAGGTAAAATATACTGTAAATTTTAAATAACTATGCAAAGATATTGGTAGCCCCCTATAATGAATCTGGGGCCCTTACATATTTGTTACTTATGGTATGTGCAGGAAAATACACATGTGTAACAAGGCTTCTCAAACTTTTTGATAGAATTTTTAAAAATAAATATAAGCAGGAAAACATTTAGTAGTGTGTACAGTACCTATTCAGTTAACTGTCTTCCATTTAACCATTTGTGCTGTTTAATCATTAATATAGCACAGAAAGGAGCTGTTTCACCCTCTTCTTCACTCCTCTACCATCAGTCCCTGATCCCAGGGATTTCATCCAAGTTAGGAAAGGATAAGGAAAATTTAATTCAACATATTTACTGTCTATTATGTACATACATCAGTGCTGGGTTCTGTGGGAAACAGAAAAGAAGAAGAAAACCGAGTTCCTACCTTCAGGAACTTACAACCTGGAGACTGTGTATAGGAGAAAATGTACATACATTTGAAGTGGTTGTGCAATGCAAGGTGATTGTCTGATTAAGTATAGAATTAATCGTCAGGAAGGACTATAGGGATACAGAGAAACAAGATCTGATCATGACCTGGAATGGCTGGAGAAAATGGTATGGAAAAAGAGGGCTTGAGCTGAGTCCTAAAGGAGGCTAAGGTTTAGATAAACCCGCAAACCCACTGCCATCGAGTTGCTTCTGACTCATAGCCACCTGTAGGACAGAGCAGAACTGCCCCACAGGATTTCCAAAGCTGTCATCTATACGGAAGCAAAACTGCCGTATCTTTCTTCTGCGGAGCAGCTGGTGGGTATGAACCGCTGACCTTTCAGTTAGCAGCTAAATGCTTTAACCACTGCACCAACCAGGGATCCTTTGAAGATTAGAAAAATAATTTAAATCAGGGATAATAGCAGGGGCAAAAGCAAAGCAGAAGAAATGAGTATCGATGTGTAGGGAACAGTGAAGAAACTGTCTAGGCTGAAATACAGATAAATGGTTGAAGATATGGCTAGTTAGGTAAGACCAGATTGTGGAGTGTCTTTAACGTCTAGCAGATTTGTCTCATCTTTATTCGTGGGTTCTCGGGAGCCCCTAAAGGCTTTGGACCATGGAAGTGATCTTCTGAATACGATGCCATGAGAGGGGTAATCTGGTAATGAGGAAGAGGATGGATGAGATGGAGAGACTGGATGTAGGAGCAGCACTTATTCAGTAATCAAGAGAGGAGGTGGTATTGACATGGCATTGATGGCCCTTCAAAAGGAAAAGAAACGTTTGAAGAAAGAATTAACAGGCTTTAATTATATATTGGCATTAGGGACCGAAGATGGGTGAAACTCTGAAGTGGTTTTCTAAATGACAGAATGTCAAAAAAAAAAAAAAAAAAGAAAAAGAAGACTAGAGGGCAGCAGACGTCATTTATTTGAGGCTTACGAGAAGAGAGGCCTGTGAAGGAAATGCAGAAAGGAGGATCGGAGAAGGCGGAGGGGAAGTAGGACAGTGCAGTAACACTGACACACTGAGAACAGAGGTTCTTAAGAAAGAAGGAACAGTCAACAGAGTACAATGTCCCAGAAAGAACAAGGAAGATGGGGCCGGCCAAGGATGTGGCAGGGAGTGAACTTGAGAACTGGGTGGTCTACTTTTCTTTCTTCCCACATGTGAACCGTGAAATAACTTCAGGATCTTTATTCATACTTGCCATTCAAATGAATATTTTTAAAATTCAAACGTTTCTGTTAAATCTTTACAGCAAGGATCCAAAACGGCAGAGAAACCATTTTATACCATTTTAGGTCATAATCCTGTTTAAGTAGACTTTGAAACTAGATTCTTTGTATCTGTACGGGTACAAATTACTTTTAAAGGAGACAGCAGAGCATCTGTAGCTCTTTGTTGTAGTTAAGGGAATCAGTGAAGGACAAGTATTAATATGTAATTTAATGTTGCTTTAAAATTAGTAACCATGCTCAGTCTTCAAAAGACTTGAAAGCCAACTAACAGAAAAACCCTATGGGTAATTATAAAATGGCTGTGACTACTTCTGTTTCTTTTTGGGTTTAGAAAGTCAAGTAGTGGTTTCTAAATCTGGCAGCTCTTCAGAATCACCTGGGAAGCGCTTTTTTAAATGGAGGTTCCCAGACCACTTCCCCAAGTATTTTGATTGATTCAGTCAATATGAGAATAAAAAACATACCATTTTATATCAAAAAGGTGCCCAGGTGATTCTGATGTGCTGCCAGGTTTGGGCATCACTGCAATAAATTGTGATGAATGAAAAGAGAAAGAGGTTTTCAAGCAAATCAGGAATGTGTTAGCTATCAACCTAAGAAGGGCCAATTGATAGAACCAAAGTTAGATTAAGAAATGAATGATGGAAATAGTTGAAAATTAGTGAGGAAGTTTCTTTTCTTCTACCTACATTTTATAACTTTCTAATCACTGCTAACAGTCAATATTAGATAGTGCTTTTATACAGGTATGTTTATAAAGAGATATTTTAGTAGAAAAGGCATAATTGAATGGAAAAGCATATTACTCATTTGTCAAAACATACCTATGGGAAGCTTCACTATTCCAATCCAAAAGACTGTCAACAGCACCACTATCCAATCTAGTATCAGCCTAGGTTTACTGAAGGGAAACTAGAAAGAAATAAACAGCCAAAGACCTTTTTAATGTTCCAAAACCATAGCTAGAAAGGCTTGGCAAATTTTTTTAGCAGCTATCAGAGATGGCGTGGCAAATCTTTATTTACTTCCTCAATGGGGTGAGACTCAATAGACTTCACAAATATTTATGGAGCACCTGCTGTGTGCCAGGCATCAAAGTAGGCATTTTCACATATGTCATCTAGGGTGGGTGAGGGAAGGGTCAGATACTGATAAATCATCTTAAGAAGTCTGCGATGAGGCTGATTGTGACTATGGACAAATACTCCTCTAAGTCTCAGGCTCCCGACAGTGAGGAACAATGGTTAAGAAGCGTGGGAAGAAGTCTGGTTAGGAAGTAGGACCCTCCTTCCTCAATGACCCTGTTTTAAAGTTCACATTCCCCTAAGAGTGGCTGTATATTAATAATTATCAATTAACCTTCATTTTCTGTTATTACCAGATGATGGGGGGGACCATATCCAGGTACAGACATCTGTCAAGAGAGGTAGGGGGCACCACAGGCAAAGTCACTTTCTTTACAACGTTTAGGTAGCTTGCTCTGTATGTGTAATTCAAAATCCGTACCTACATCCTTTAATTAGTCAAGCTTTGTTTAGTACCTTACTTTAATTATTTGAATGAATAGGCTTCAGAATTAGTTTAAATAGCTACTTATATTAAAAGTTGTGAGCTATATTGTGGTTTGTCCCCCCATTTTAGTTGAGCCTCATTTTGCAGCTAGGTAGCAGCAAAACACTGATTTTTTTTTTCAAGATAGGGTATCATGGAAATAGTATAATAGTTTGAAGGATACAACTCACAGAGCTCATGCAAAGACAATTTATGTTGATATTTATCACTTAGTATTAGTGAGGATAAGGAGTCCTGGTGGCATAGTGGTTAAAACACTCAAGTGCTAACCAAAACGCAGTGGTTCAAAACCAACAGTGGCTCTGTGGGAGAAAGATTTGGCAGTTGGCTTCAGTAAAGATTTACAGTCTTGGAAACCCTATGAGGTTGCCAAGTCAGAACTGGTGTTAGTGAGGATATTATGTGAAAGCTTTAAAACAAAATCTTCTAAGAATGAAAGGGACCATGACTAACCTTTAAGCTTTGGATGTCCTCGATACCTAAAAATAATGAGAATGGTGAGCTGGATCAGCACAATAAGCACAAAAAGGACCCGGGCCTGCAGAGACATAGATGTCAATGTGAAATAATACATGAGCACAGCTTCAGTTAAGATTTTTTAAATGGCATTGTTAACAAAACTGGAAATGGCATTACTGACAAAAAAAGACTATGTAAGAAAAAGACATGGTCAAAAAGAATCAAACATCTGATCCATCAAAAAAGAAAATTATAAGATGCTTCAGCATTACTCTTTCAGAATCTGGATATCTGGACAATACTGAAACTAAGTACTTTTACACAGTTATATTAAGTCATCAAATTAAAATAGTCCACTTTCACTGTATGGGGAGAAGTATAATTTGTTCTGTTTTATTTAAAGTTGAGTAAGGTTAAAAAATATTACATATGTATACCAGAAGCTGAGTCAGCAGGGACTGATCTAGATGCTTGCTTGTCAAGGAATGGTACCCAGACCATCACTGAAACCACCTTGAGGCTTTTACAAAAGCAGAATCTCAGGCCCTAGCCTAGACCTACTGAATCAGAATCGACATTTTAATAAAATTCCCAGGTGATTCCTATGCACATTAAAAATATATGAAGGTGGATCTAGGTGATTATTAAAAATCTCAAAAAGCAAAACAAATGACAAAAAAATAAATTTATAAAATGAGATACAAATGCCTATTAATCATATTTTTAAAAAGCTCAATAATCACACAATAAAAGAAAAGTAAATTAAAATAAAAATGAATGTACTTTTTAATTCTGTAAGGGTACATGCTAAAATGACCAATGATGGCTATCTCTGGGAGGTGAAATTAAGCAACATTTAAATTTTCTTTACAACATGTTTGTATTTTATGTTAATACCAAGGATAGGTGAGACCCGAGGGAAATAAAGTATAAATCGCCACAGTTTCTCTGGAAAACTATTTGATAGTATATATTAAAAACTTAAAAAACACTCATTTAGACAGAGCAGGAGAAAAATGTAGAACAAAAAATAAATTCACAAAAAAGATCAGACTTAACTGGTCTGACAAAGACTGAATGAAGGAACCTCCGGGACTATGGCCCTAAGACACACTTCTGACCTGGAACTGAAGTCATTCCTGTAGACCACCTTCCAGCCCAACCATAGACAGGCCCATAAAACTAACAGTAACACTTGAGAGGAACGTGCTCCTTAGATCAGTCACTCATACGAGATCAAACGGGCAATATTTACCCAAAAGCAAAGATGAGAAGGTGGGAAGGGGCAGAAAATCAGGCCGAAAGGTAAAGGGGAGCCCAGGGTAGAAACGGGGAGAGTGCTGACACACTGTGGGGAAGAAAAGCAAGGCTGTGAAACACTTTATGTCCAAACCATCAAACGGGAATCTAATTTTCTCTGTAAACTTCCACCTAATGCACAATAAAAAATAAAAATAAAAATAAATAAATAAAAATACCCATTTATTCATTCAAAAAATATTTATTGAGGGCCTACTATGTATTGCAACACCAAACAGACAAGTTCCCTGACCTCATGGGCTTGTATTGTAATAGGCAGGACAGATAAAAAGCAATTAATAAATAATAAGTAATTTATAATAATCATAATAAATAAGTATAGAGAATAGTGTGCCCACCCTTTGATCCAGCAAGTCACTTCTAGGAATTTATCCCAACTAACTTCATTAGAGATATATACAAAAACTTTGTTACAAGCATTATTTATACTAGAGAAAAAAAATGGAAACAACTTAAATGTCCAACAATAGGGGAGTGCTTAAATAAATTATGGTATAGCTACGACAATACAGGGGCCCTGATAGCGCAGTGGTTAAGAGCTTACCTGCTAACCAAAAGGTCAGCAGTTCGAATCCACCAATCGCTCTTTGGAAACCCTAGGGGACAGTTCTACCCTGTCCTACAGGGTTGCTGTGAGTTGGAATTAACTTGATGGCAATGGGTTTGGTTTTTTTTTGGTTAAGGACAATTTTTATAATGCGGCCAATAAATATCATGTTATAAAATAAAACAAATTGATGTGACAAAATGGTCAAAACAATCCTTCAGTTAAAAAAAATCAGACAGCAAAAGAGAATGAAAAATACCATATACATATATGCATATATGTGTATACATACATATATATTATATATATATATAGTACACGTATATTGAATTCTGGTGACACAGTGGTTAAGCACTCAGGGGCTAAACCCAAGGTTGGCAGTTTGAACCCACCAGCCGCTCCATGGGAAAAAGATGTGGCAGCCTGCTAACGTAAGGATTTACAGCCTTGGAAACCCTACGGGGCAGTTCTACTCTGTCCTACAGGGTCACCATGAGTTGGAACTGATTCAACGGCAACGGGATGGGTTTTATATGCATGTGAGAGAGAGAACTAAGGAAACAGAGAGTATCATAAAGATAAATACAATGGTTATAATGGGTAGTGTGATAAAAGGGTGATGTGAGGCTGATTCCACTTATAGATTTCTGTAGTTTTCAAGTTTTCTATACTTAGCATATATTATTTATATATTTTTGAACAATCCTTAAGCCAACTCAGTACAATCCCTATAATTCCATCAGTTATCCTGGTTTTATGGCATTGGTTAGAACCTGGTCCCAAATCACGGTATTGCTTATTCAGGCCTCTGCATCTTCTAATTCAAATCAACTTAAAAGCATCTTATTCTTCTATATAACAAAAATTTAATTTTATCTATAAGGTTCAGCTTTCTCTTTATATGACTATATTATTTTGGACTTTGGATTTACCAAATCCAGTAAAAACACAAATAACATTTGTTGAATTCACTCACCATGATATAGTGGTCAGTAAGGAGAATAAATGATGCCAGGGGATCAAACGTGAGATGAAGATCCTCTTCAACAGAAAATACATGGTGAACGGTCTTTCTCCTTCCAGCAGAATCCTAGTTATAAGCACAGCAGAGAAGTAACTCTCAAGAAGATTTAAATATAACCCTCCAAGAGTAAGTTTCCAATAGCTTTTCTCAGTTATCTCTGAATAAACCAAAAAAATCCCATTGCCGCTGAGTCGATTCTGACTCATAGTGACTCTACGGGACAGAGTAGAACTTTCCAACGAGCGACTGGTGGAGTCGAATTACCAACCTTTTTGGTTAGCAGCCGAGCTCTTAACCACTGCGTCACCAGGGCTGCTATCTCTGAATAGCTACATTTTTCTCATTACTTTCTTTTGTGGAAAAATGTACATGAAATTGACCTTTTTAACCATTTTTAAGTGTACAATTCAGCAGTATTAAGTACATTTACACTGCTGTGTAAACATCACCGCTATCTATTTCCAGAACTTTTTCACCATCCCATTAAACAGTAAACTCCCCATTTCTGGCTTCCCCCAGCTCCTGGTAACCTCTATTCTATTTTCTATCTTTATGAATTTACCTATTCTAGACAGAGTTAATTTTCAGAATATACTAAATACATTGTATTGAATTTTTCAAAATTAAACTTTCATCTTTACCAATTGACTGAGAAATCCCCTAAATCAGAGTTCAGTGTGGATATAGCCTAATCATTTACATAGCAAGCTGAAAATTACTACTTACCTGGACAATTACTTCTATGTTGTGTGTCCCATTACTGTAGTTTCTGGGATTCCACTTTAGTATGAAAATAGGACCAGACAAATGAACAGCCTCCCCTAAATGAACTCCATCAATCTTAACTGCGACAGAAGTAATAGAGGATGAGGAAAAGGCCAAGACTCTAGAATGGGAGCATACATGAATGTGTGGTTTTAGGTGATTGTTTTTATAAAGAAGGAAAGTCCTTTTGTACCTGAAAAAGATATTATAGGAAGAACAATCACACTGCACAACTTGTAGGCATCGCCATTCACATGCTTCTGGTTTCCACCTGAATGGGGGCTTTTGGATTTGTACAGTTCAGCAAACCTGAATTGGTGAGAAATTAGGAACTACTATATTCTTTTACTTTTTAGGAAAGAAAATCAACTTTCTTTCAACAAACCCAGCTGGAGTAGATCTCAAGTTCATTCTGAAAAAATTCTTCAAGTCCTGGTTTTTATCATGGCACACTCCTCTTAAGATAATATGAAGCCTACCATCTGCTCATTTGGCTCCTAACATATCTGCCCAGAAGAAGCAATGTCATATAAAGGGCTAGGCTCCCCTTCAGAGAGAATAACCCTTAAATCTGGTATCAACTTCCTATCAGAAACCTGACTAAGATGTGTACTCCACTTCACTGGTAATCAAAATTATGTCAATTTAAGAGCTTGGCACCATTTTTTTCACATTAGTTAGTGAAAATTTTTAATTAATTAGTGAAAAATATACTTTAAAAAATTCTTTTTAAAAAGTATGATATCCAATAATCATAAGAGTACTGTGCAGCTGGCCCTCACATTGCTTGGTAACATTATAAAGCAGTAAATCTGTTTTAAAAAGTAATTGGGCAATCTTTATCAACAATCATAAAGGAATTCCTCAAACTTTTTCACTTAGAATCCTATGTCTAAAACTCTATCTTAAAGAAATTATTCAAATGAAGGAAGAACCTATATGCACCAGATGATCATCCCCAAACTTAAAAAAAAAAAAAACACAACTAAAGGTTCACCAATAAAATAGGAAAACGGTTATAAAAATTGTGATACATTCTAACTCAATGAAATGTTACCAAAACCCAAACCCACTGCTGTGGAGTCGATTCTGACTCATAGCGACCCTACAATACAGAGTAGAATTGCCCCACAGCGTTTCCAAAGCTGTAATCTTTACAGAGGCAGACTGCCACATCTTTCTCCTGGAGAGCGACTGGTAGGTTTGAACCGCTGACCTTTCAGTTAACAGCCGAAAGCATTAACCATTCTATAAGAATGGAATATTAAGCAGTTATTAAAATAATCATTATAAAGACAATCTAGCAACCATATAATGTTAAGAGAAAAAAACAGGTATTAGACTAGACTGTGCCCTATGATGGAAATCCTGGTGGCGTAGTGGTTAAAAGTTTGGCTGCTAACCAAAAGGTTGGCAGTTCAAATCCACCAGGCACTCCTTGGAAATCCTATGATTACAAGTATATAAAAGCGTGCCTAAAAGAGAAGACCCAAGAAGGAAAACTCAGAAATGTTAACAGTAGTTCTATTTGAGGGAGGAAAACTCCCCTACATACTCTTTATAATCCTATCACTCTATTTTCCAACCGTTGTTATATTTCTTTTCAAAATAAGAGAGTATTTAAAACAGTGCTGTTACACTTGAGAGAGGCGGTGCACCTCTTTGCAAAAGGAATTATAATGTCCCATGAAGACTCTATTAATCTATACCATCATATTCACATGTCAATTGCATTTTCAATTCCATAAGATTTAGAAAGCTTTTGCTTTATTGGAAGACCATGTAGCAAGATGAAAAAATATATATTTCTAATATATAATATGAATTTTTAATATAAAATAAATTATATAAAGCATTATGATTACACAGGCATACCTTGTTTTACTGCACTTATCAGATATTAAATTTTTTACAAACTGAAGGTCTGTGGCAACCCTATGTCAAGCATGTCTATCGGTGCAAGTTTTCCAACAGCATGTGCTCACTTCATGTCTCTGTGTCACATTTTGGTAATCCTTGCAATATTTCAAACTTTTTCATTAGTATTATCTCTGTTATGGTGATCTGTGATCAGTGATCTTTGATATTACTATTGTCATTGTTTTGCGGTGCTACGAACCACGCCCATACAAGACTGATAAATGTTTTATGTGTTCTGACTGCTCCACCGACCAGCCGTTCCCCATCTCTCTACCTCTCCTTGGGCCTCCCTATTCCCTAAGACACGACAATATTGAAATTAGGCCAATTTATAACCCTACAATGGCCTCTAAGTGTTCAAGTGAAAGGAAAAGTCGCACATCTCTCACTTTAAATCAAAAGCTAGAAAGATTCAGCTTAGTGAGGAAGGAATATAGAAAGCTGAGATAAGCTGAAAGCTAGGCCTTCTGCGGCAAACAGTCAGCCAAGCTGTGAATGCAAAGGAAAAGTTTCTGAAGGAAATTGAAAGTGTTACTCCAGTGAACACACGAGTGGTAAGAAAGCAAAACAGCCTTATTGCTGCCACGGAGAAAGTTTTAGTGGTCTGGATAGAAGACCAAACCAGCCACAACATTCCCTTAAGCCAAAACCTAATCCAGAGCAAGGCCCTAACTCTCTTTAATTCTACGTAGGCTGAGAGGTGAGGAAGCTGCAGAAGAAACGTCTGAAGCTAGCAGACAGTGGTTTATGAGGCTTAAGGAAAGGAGCTGTCTCCATCATAACATAAATGTGCAAGGTAAAGCAGCAAGTTATCCAGAAGATCTAACTAAAATAACTGATGAAGGTGGCTACACTAAACAACAGATTTTCAATGTAGACGAAACAGCCTTATATTGGAAGAAGATGCCATCTAGGACTTTCATAGCTAGAGAGAAGTTAATGCCTGGCTTCAAAGCTTCAAAGGACAGGCTGACTCTCTTGTTAGGGGCTAATGCAGCTGGTGACTTTAAATGGAAGCCAATGCTCACTTACCATTCTGAAAATTCTAGGGCCCGTAAGAATTATGTTAAATCTACTTTACTTTACCTATGCTCTATAAATGGAACAACAAAGCCTGGATGACAGTACATCTGTTTACAACATGGTTTACTGAATATTTTAAGCCCACTGTTGAGATCTACTGTTCTGAAAAAAAGATTCCTTTCAAAATAATACTGCTCATTGACAATGCACCTGGTCACCCAAGAGCTCTGAAGAAGACGTACAAGGAGAGTAATGTTTTCATGCCTGCTAACACAACATCCATTCTACAGCCCATGGATCAAGAAGTAATTTCAACTTTCAAGTTTTATTATTTAAGAGATACATTTTATAAGGCGATAGCTACCATAGATAGTGATTCCTCTGATGGATCTGGGCAAAGTAAATTGAAAACCTTCTGGAAAGGACTCACCATTCTAGGTGCCATTAAAAACATTCTTGATTCATGGGAGGAGGTCAAAATATCAACACTAACAGGAGTTTGGAAGAAGTTGATTCCAACCCTCATGGATGACTTTGAGGGGTTTAAGACTTCAGTGAAGGAAGTAACTGCAGATGTGGTGGAGAGATCTAGATTTTTTTTAGTGGAGCCTAAAGATGTGACTGAATTACTGAAATGTCATGATAAAACTTTAACAGATAAGGAGTTGCTTCTTATGAATAAGCAAAGAAAGTGCGTCCTTGAGATAGAATCTACTCCTGGTGAAGATGCTGTGAACATTGTTGAAATGACAACAAACGGTTTAGAATATTACATAAACTTAGTTGATAAAGCAATGACTCCAATTTTGAAAGTTCTACTGTGGATAAAATGCTATTAAACAGCATCGCATACTACGGAGAAATCTTTTGTGAAAGGAAGAGTCAATCAATGTGGCAAACTTCACTGCTGTCTTAAGAAACTGCAACAGCCACTCTGACCTTTAGCAGCCACCACCCTTATCAGTCAGCAGCCGTCAACATCCAGGCAAACCCCTCCACCAGCAAAAACATTACAACTTGCTGAAGGCTTAGATGACAGCTAGCATTTTTTAGCAATGAAGTATTTTTAAATTAAGGTACGTACATTGTTTTTTTTTTGACATAATGCTATTACACATTTAACAGACTACAGTATAATGTAAACTAAATTGTTATATGCACTGGGAAACAAAAAAATCTGTGTGGCTCCCTTTATTGTCATATTCACTTGGTTGCAGTGGTCTGAAGCCTGGGATAGCTCCAAGGTATGCCTGTAGCAATATACGACATGCATATAACAAGACTGGGATAAAATACGCGAAAAAAGATTGGACTTCTGGATAATTTTTAAAATGTCATCAGTTTAAAAATATATGTATTTATATTTTAACTGAATACAAAAAAAACAGTAAGCAATTTATATAATGTGCAAGTTATTGAGAAAACTGATATGGGACATCTCATAGCTTTCACAATAAGTTATTCTCCATCAATATCAAACTGAAAGTCAATTCTGAAAAACTGCTACCTACCTGATGTGTGTGGAGTGAAGGAGTCTTTCTAGGGGTTCATGTTTAGCATAGCTATAGAGGAGTGATTTAGGGTTGGTGATAAGAACCACAGGCCACTTGCCAAAGGTCAAATCTGCAAAGCTAAAAAGGTCGTGATCAAAAGCAAATATCCGGTACCTAGAGATCAGAAGACAATAAGATAATTTAGTAACTTCATATTATAAGAGGGCATGAAGTAATACAGGAAATGTACGTAAAAATACAAAACTAGTGTTTTTTTACATCATGAATTTGAATGCAGGATAAACAATATTGTTTCTCTGTCTTTCCTCATCCTAATCATTCTATCCTTCATGCCTGTCAAATCTCCTGGGATCTGACTGAGGCAATGAATTTAACAGTGCTCTACAACAATGCCTGGTACACAGAATGCACTCTTTCATTTTTAAATAAGTGCTGGTTGAATTAGTTCATTTACTTGAATACTTTAAGACTATTTGGAACCTAAGACATTCATTATAATCCTAATATCTGACATTCTTCATCTCATCAGCAATAATACATAAAATACTAAATGATTGATATGAACACAATTAGAAACATTCCATACTTCCTTGAAACCTTTATTTCTATTATTTCACAGATTTTAACAAAAGTTAAGTTGTTTTGATTTTCCAAATGCATGATGAAAGGTATAAAATATTCATTAAAGTGTAAACAAAGTCTTGTACTTTCTGACTTGTAGAATTGAGGAAAAAGGTGATTAACTGTGGCAGAAACAACAGTGCTCACCAAACAGTCCACAAGCTCTCCTGTGGTTCCCAGTTTCCCTGGCATTAGGCTGGGACCATGTAACTAGTTCTGGCCACTGGGCGGTGAACAGAAGTGACACGCGTCACACTTCTTGTCTAAAGTACATAAGGGTGGGTATGCATTCTCCATGCTCTCTTCCCTGCTCTGTAATCAAGGTGTTCAGACAGTGGCATTATAAGATAGAAGAAGCCCGAATCCCTCAGTCACCCCATGGAAGACAGCTGCCCTGACTCACACTGGACTTTACATGAATGAAAAATAAACTTTTGTTGGGTTATCCCATTGACATTTTCTGATTTATCTGCATCCATAACAAAGCTTAGCCTAATATTCTAATCTACTAACTGTTTTATTTGTTTTTTAAACTGTCTTTATTTTCACAATGCTTAGGGCTCACTGAGATTCTGTTAGGGTGATGTAAAAATTCAGGAATGGTTAATAGTGATGGTTGAACAACATAATGAACAAAATTAATGTCACTGAACTATACATGTGAAGATTGTAGAAATGGCAAATGTTTTGTTACCTATACATTTACCACAGTAAAAAGAAAAAAAAAATTGTGTCTTATTTTAATAATTTAATACAATTTAAATGTTTATACAATTTAATATACAATTTAAATGTTTATAAGGGCAAGTAAAAGTTAGGTCCTTTCTATAAAACTGCAGATAAAATGCCAGGGTTGGAACACAGGAGAGCAGGTGGGAAGAGAAGGAAGGGAAATGGTTTTACAATAAATATCACTTAACTTGTAAACATAGCATTTATAAGAAATCAAGAAGCTGATCAAGGGTTAAGAAGGCTATCTGGCAAAAGGCAATCACAGCCCAGCCCACATCCTCACAGCCATGAGTAGACAGGTCTTAGCTCAAAGTAATTATAGCTGCCAAGTAATTACAGGCTTCAAGGAAACTCTTATACAGTTTCTAGAAAAGCTAACAGAAATAAGGATGTGCTTTCCAAGATGTAAAGCTGCTTTTTAATTAAAGGAAGTAGTTAAAAACAGAAAGACATTCAGCTCGATAAATAATTATCAAATGCTTTATATCTTTAGAGGTGGAAGTCTGAACGAATTAAATAGCAATTGATAATAGCTAAACAATGAGATGATACTCATCTATACTTAGATAACTAATATTTCACTTAAATAATTCTTTTCATATATGGCTAACTATATATATACATACACATACATATACCTGTGTATATATATATCTGTAGCCCTGGTGGTGCAGTGGGTAAAGCGCTCAAATGCTAACTGAAGGTCAGTAGTTGGAACCCACCAGCTGCCCCGCTGGAGAAAGATGTGGCAGTCTGCTAACATAATGATTTATAGCCTTGGAAACCCTACGGGACAGTTCTGCTTTGTCCTACAGGTCTCTATAAGTCGGAACAGACTCAACGGCAACTGGTTTTACACACACACACACACACACACACACACACACACTTTTATGCAAGTAATGCACATCTTCTACGTTTGCCAATTGCGCCCTCCCCCATGAGGTATTTTCGTAAACACGCTATGCTAACTTTTTTTTTTACAGCAACACGTAAAAACAATTGGCATAGTGACGTTTATGAAAATACCTCACAGGGGAAGGGCGCGGCTGGCAAACAAATGTAGAAGGCGTGCATTATCTGCGTAAAAATACAGTAGTTAAAATATATAGTTAACTATACTATATGATTTTAATAAATGTTCTCTATTCGAAAGGCTTTAACCTTAATGAAGTCAACTATCATCTATTTCAAGAACTTAAATCACTAACATAGCAATAACTAGAATGGTAGGTATAAAATTAGGGAGGAAATGGCGTATTTCTAGTAGTAATGTTTTTAAAGTGTGGTCCATAGACTACCTGGTTGGCTTTTAAAAAATGCAGTTTCTTGGGCCCTAGCCCAGCCCAACAAAATCAAAATCCCTAGAGGTAGAGCCTAGAGTTTTTCATTTTTAATGAGCTCCTCATAATTCTTGTGTATACTAGATTTGAGAACTATTTCCTACTGGATGCATCTTCAAAATCCTATGTAACATATGGCAAACATCACTGCTGAAACAAAGTTTTTGCTTAAGACAAAGACTACAAGATAAATATATTACAAAAAAAAAAAAACAAAAAACCCCGCAAGTTTTTCCTTAACTGAGATCAACCATGATATTAAAAGAAGACTCTATCACTGTTTTAGCAAAACTTACACGTATTTTAAGAACTATCTATATGGGATCAAAGAGACAACAGCAACTTGAAAGATTAGATAGGAACCTTAGGGGGCAGTGAGTTTGTATTCATGGGGAAGGAACAACTCAGAAAAGGAGTGTGAGAATGGTTGTACAACTCGAAGAATGTAATTAATGTCACTAAATTGTACATGTAGAAACTGTTGAATTAGTATATGTTTTACTGTGTATATTCTCAACAACAACAACAGACTAAATAAAAATTAGAAAAAAAAAATTTTACATGTATACTTTTTACTTTGTAGGGTAGTTTCCTTACCTTCTGTTATCTTTCCAGTCTCCCACCTCAAGCTCCAAAGTGCCCTGGAAGTGTCGCGTGTGCAAAACAGGCATCAGTCCACCAAGTGTATGGAGGTGCCCACACAAATAAGCTGTGGCTGAACTAATCAATGAAAAATAGATGGAATAAATGATAAAAGATAACTTGTGATGCCAAACCAATAAAAATGCCTCTTTGGGAAAGCAAGGTATATAGAGCACCATCAATGAATTAAAAACAATTTTAATTTTAGAAGCCTGTCTTACCTCATTATTGACCGGATTCCTGGTGATGAAGACAGGATAGTAGATGTTGTAAAATGTCCAAACCAAATAGTATGGTTGCTCCAACTACTTTCCTTGGCAAGTAATGAAAGCTCTTCCATTTGTTTCTGAAACAGAAGAAAAGTGAAGGGTCTTTAATTAGGACTCAGGCTGAAATCTAGTCTTAGGAGCAGTCAACAGATTAAACAATTCCCCTAAAGTTTTATACTACAGGCAGCTCTTGGGTTATGAACTTCCGATTTACAGACAACTCATACTTAAGAACAGACTGCCATAAAGTCTATTATATTAAAAATTTGAGTTAAATACATAGAATGGTTCATAATAACAAATGCACGCACTATGTTATGACAGTCATGAAAACACTGCATGGTTTGGAAGTGTTTATTAAGTGTTTTATATGCATTAAAAAAAAAAACAAAAAACAAACCCATTGCCATCAAGTCAATTCTGATTCATAGCAACCCTATAGGATGGGGTAAACTGCCCCATAGAGTTTCCAAGGAGTGCCTGGTGGATTCGAACTGCCAGCTTTTTGGTTTGCAGCTGAACTCTTAACCACTACACCACCAGGGTTTCTTATATGCATAGAAAGGTAAAATATAGACTATATACCAAGACAAACATTTGACTAACTGATGCTGAATAAGAACTGTATGTGCCTGTTCCAACTTACCTATAAATTCAACTTAAATACAGAGTTACGAATGGCTCTCATTCATAACCTGGGGACTGCCTGTAGTTATATTGGGTCTGGGCTTAAACCCTATTAATTAATGACTTGCATGGACCTCTATAAATTTCAAACTGTTCTCATGCATTATAATTTATTTAGTCCTAATAATAGCTCTTTTCAGTAATAGGGCAGGTATTATTCCCATTTGATAGAGAAGAAAACTGAGAAAGAAGTCACCACGAATTTTTTCAGCCCTGTATACCACATTGTAATTAAAAATGGGGATGTTGAAATGAAACTAAAACAAAATGTACACGTCCACAGAAAGACTTGTACCTGTTGTTCATAACAACTGTATTCATAGAATAGTGAAAAACTGGGTACCATCAATAAATTGCTGCATATCCATACTATAAAATACTGCTTAGCAATAAAAAGGAAAGAACTGCTGATATACACAATATGGATGACTTTCTGTGGTGCAGTGAATTGCTTTTATGTGGTCTTTCTAGTCATGGTCTCATAATTCCCACAAAATGATTGGCTAAGACTATGCAAATAAGATGTATAAAACTCTTACAGGGATTGGACAGTGGCTATGCAAATAAGGTGCCTGTGGCCTAAAAAAGGGATTGGTCAGTTTTGCCATTCCCCTAAGCTTTAAAGAGTCCCACTGAGGTTGAGGATGACCTTACTACCATCAAAAAGAAGAGCCAGGAGCAAAGCACATCTTTCGGACCCAGGGTCCCTGTGCTGAGAACCTCTTAGACCCAGGAGACAGGGAGTGATCTAGCACTGGAGGCAGCACAAGATGGCAGCAGCCTTCGGGCAGGAGGCTTCCTGGCAGAGTAGGGTGCTTCCGGGCACTTACTGGAGCTGCTGAAGAGCTGTAACACTTGCCCATGCAAGGCAGAGGCTGAGAGCAAGGCCTGCCTGCTTGCAGGTACAGCAGAGAAGGAACTGAGAGGTTGGAAGCTGTAATGATTGACAAACTGTATCCCGTCTTCCAGGTTGTTCCTGTTACTTCCAAGTTGATCCTGATCCCGAGCTATAACCTGTTACTTCTCTAATAAACCCTGTAATTGTGAGTATAATCTGTAAATTCTGTGTGGCTAGTGCAAAGAATTATTGATCCTAGCAGAGAAGTAGAGAGTGCTGTGGGGGAGGACAGCTGGTGTCAGAACTGGTAAAAAGTCTGGAGAGTGGAGGTATGTCTGATCTCTACCTCATAGGGATCAGCTTTGGGTTGATGGTGATCCTCTCTCTACCTCCTGAATTTAGACAAAGTCTGATGCCACCATATACAATCTCAGAAACATTATATAGAGCAAAAGAGTAAAAGAAGCTAGATGTAAGAATATATATTGTATGATTTCATTTATATAAAATTCTAGAACAAGTAAAACTAATCTATAATGATAGAAAACCAGTGGTTCCCTGGGACTGAGAGTGAAGACTGCAAAGTGGCACAAGGGATCTTTCTGGGGTGATGGACACATTCTATGTCTTGATTGTGCTGGTGGTTATACCAGTGTATACATTTGTCAAAACTGTTCAAACTATACACATAAAATCAGTGTATTTTATTATATGCAAATCATATATCCTAAAGTTGATTTCAAAAAACAGCTTGCACATGTATAAATATGCATTAATATTATCTGTGAAGTGGTTATAGCAATAAATTCCTGGGCCCTATCCTCAGAGTTTCTAATTTGTGAAGTCTTGGATGGAGCCTGAGAATCTGAATTTTATAAGGCTCTATCTAGTTGATTTCTATGCAGATAATCCTTGAATTATACCTTAAATACTACTCTAAAAAACAAAGTATATATATGTGTGTGTGTGTGTATATGTATGTGTATATATCTACATATATATTCTAAGGAGTAGGACTTAAAATAGTAAGTTAATCAATTCTGTTTAAAGATATTTGGTAGGTAGAAAACAAAATACACCTTCACTAAATAAAATGCCTAATATAACATAATGCACTTGACTAATTCTCTGTTTAATTGATTTCAGGCTCCTCTGAACCTCGTATCACTCTGAACCTCTTCCAGCACTTGGCAAATTCTGCCCTTTGTTATAGTTATTGCTGTCAGTACAGGTATTATACTCCACCACTAGTTTAAAATACTCTAAGAGGCCAGGGACTTGATTTTATCACCTTTGTATCCTCACATACGGGCACCTGCTCATTAACTATTTAATGACTTGGCATTTGTCATACGAAGTAATAATGAAAGGTTCTCTGATGTGACTTTCCAGAAAGTTTCAATCTACCAACAGTTTTCACTTATCCTTGCCAAAACTAAAAGAAACATGTACTTCAATAGTTGCCCTTCTCTTATAAAAAATTGGATTAGTTAGAAATGGCAGTTATGGGGATTTAGGAATATACAATACAGTACATAAAGCTATATGCCTTGCACCTTGCAAAGTGCATCCTGCCCTTAGTACATATTTAATAAAGTTTCACTGAATAAATAAAAAACGTGAGGTACTATTTCCCAGATTTTGAGACAAGAACAGGGATAGCAATAATAGTGAAGTAGCCAGTAATTTCTTTTAGCCATACCTATAAACACCATAAAATTTTTCTCAAGCATTTCTAGATAAGAACTTGTTTACCTAGGATAACTTTAAGTGAACCACGTGTATTGGAGAAAAAATAAAACAGATAAGCAACAAAGGGAAGTGAGATTTTTACTGCACCTCATTTAAAATTCCAAAGAAATTGTAGGGTCTCTTAGGTCCTGGACTGAGGGTGGCATCCACGCAGATGAAAGAATAGTTGCCAAAGGGAGTACTATGAACATAATGGAAAGAGCCATCCTTACGTACAGCAGAATATTTCCTAAAAAAAAAAAAAGGCAGTGAAGTTTTATTGCAATCATAAAAAGACAGAATGAATAGGAGAAACATGTGGAACGGAATTCATATTCTGAAAAAATCCAGACTTACTGGACCAGTGGAGACTAGAGGACTCCCCAAGACTATCACCCTGAGATACTCTTTAAACCTTAAACTGAAATCATCCTTTGAGGTCACCTTTTAGCTAAATAATAGACTGGGTCATAAAATAAAGAATATTACCTGTGAGTAATGAGCTCCTTCAAAAAATCATCTACAGGAGACCAAATGGTCAAAAATTACTCTAAAGCAAAGACAAGACGGTAAGGGCGCGGGGAAACTAGAGTACTGGAAATGGTACAACCAGAATGGAATGAATGAGAATGATGACACATTATGAAAAATGTAACCTATATCACTGAATAATTGGTGTAGAAATTGTTAAATGGGAACTTAATTTGCTGTGTACACTTTCACCTTAAACACAATAAAATGTTATTTAAAAGAAAAAAAAAAAAAGACAGAATGAATCCCAGCTCTTTCCCTAATATCACATTAGATTTAGCCTACCTTTGAAAAGAAAATGTACTGATTTACAGGAGTCCCTGGGTGACTCACAGTTAAGTGCTAATTAGAAGCACAATGCATTCATTAGTTAAAAGAAATTTCAGATTTTCTCCCCTTTGAAAATATTCTTCTAAAGATTTATGCGAACTAAATCATCAACGACCAAACACAAGGTGACTAAGTAAAGCAGAAAAGTAGGAAAGCTACTCTAGGCAGTCCACTAAACATTCAAAAAGGGATGAAAAAGAATCTAGTGAAATGGTACTTATTCCTCATTAAAAAATTTAGTGAGGGCCTACTAAGAGCCTAGCAGACTTCTTGGTGTAGTGAAATACAACAGG
Source organism: Dugong dugon (assembly GCA_030035585.1). Lineage (NCBI taxonomy): Eukaryota > Metazoa > Chordata > Mammalia > Sirenia > Dugongidae > Dugong > Dugong dugon. Next base: position 11,617,947 of record CM057472.1, on the reverse strand, counting down.
TCTTTATTCTTGAAACAGGACTACCACTACCAGTTGCCACTGAGTAGATTCTGACTTGTGGCAACCCCATGTGCGTCAGAGTAGAACTGTATTCCACAGGATTTTCAATGGCTGATTTTTTGGAAGTAAACTGCCAGAATTTTCTTCTGAGGCACCTCTGGGTGAACTCAAACCTCCAACCCTTTGGTCAGCAGCCAAGTATGTTAATGTTTGTACCATCCAGGATGAAACAGGACTAAACCAAAATGAAACCCACTGCTGTCAAGTTGATTTCAACTCATAGCCACCCCATAGGGTTTCCAAGGATGTGAATCTCTACAGGAGCAGACTGCCACATCTTTCTCCTGCAGAGCCGCTGGTAGTTTCGAATAGCAGACATTTCAGTTAGCAGCTGATCGCTTTAACCACTGCACCACCAGGGCTCCTCAGTCACACGCCAAGTCCTATTACTTCTCCTTTGAAAATGCCTCTTAACTATTCCCACAGTCCCCATGGAAGATGCAAACTGCTAAAAAGAAGTGAAAGGAGATTTTCTCCCCTGTCCTTTTCCCTTCTCAGATTAACAAAAAAGGGCAATTTCTTTTCCAAGTTATAGCAGCTCTAATTATGTAAATTCAGTTAGTTAACCAATGCTTTTCCACCTATCATCCTCAAGTTGATGTCACTGTCCCCACATCCATGAACTTTAACCACATGAGCATGTCTTCTACTCACTTCAGGCCCTTCCCATATCATGACTGGACTATTATTGTAGGACTCTTCTATTTGTTCTCTGTAACTCCAATCTCTCCCCTGCCCCCCCCCCTTTTTTTTTTCCTTTTTACCTCTATCTTTTTTCTCTATTGTTGTGAGAAAATACTATTTTCATTATGTTACTTGTCTCCTTAAGAACTTGTACTGGATTATGAACCCATCACATCTAAACTTCTATCCTACTCTTGTCACTTAAGACCTCCATAAACTGGCTCAAAAAAACCTACCCATTGTCATCCCAGTCCTCAGCATGAACCTCCATTCTGGTGACAAGCTCCCTTACTGCCCCCAACAGCTGATTCCAGCTTTTAAAGCTCTCTTCATGCTGATCCTTTTGCCTGAAATACACTCCTCAGCATTTATTCTCCAAATACTACACATCTTTTAAGACTGGATGTAGTTTTCACTTCTTTTATAAAGTCTTCTCTAAATTCACCCCATGTTGATTTCTGCCTGTACTGATTCCTCATGATGATTATGGTGTACACCACATAATCTAGCATTTCACCAGCCAGTCCTTCATTTTCTTTTCTAATTGTTTCTTATCTCCCTTAACTAGACTAAGGTAAAGACCATATTTTTTTATACTAGCTCTTCTGTCTCTCACAGTATCTAGCTAGTAAAGGGCTCTCAATAAATACTTGCTACGTGATTGACTGACAATGCAGAACAAAGCTACTGAGTACCTTGGAACTGAAAGTGAAATTACAACCCAAAGAAGAATGCCAACTCATTTAAACCAGGGAACTGTTTTCTATGTCAGAGCTCTCCAGCCTTTTTCACATCCTTGACACACAAAGAAAATTGTTTATATTTGTATGGTATCCTGGACTAAAAGGACAGTGTAACCAGACATAACCAGCTGGGCTCTCTAGTTACCCCAGAAGCTGAGGGAATCAGTATCTCAACATTCCAAAAACCCACTGACCTCAGCACACCGACTGATAAGCTCTGATCTAAGCAAGAGAAAAAAGAGTCTGTATGGAATATTAAAAGTACCATTAGTCAACAAAAAGCATTAAGCTACATGAAATTTAAAAAATTAAAGGACAGAAAAGTCCAAATAAAAAGAACTGAATCTGTCACAAAAAAGGAAGCCTCCTTTTCTGAATTACCAGAGGTAATTTGTAGAAATTTTATCTGTTAAAAAATGTTTTCACTCATTCAGTGAACTGACTGCACCCTCCTTGTAACACAGACTCTACATAGTTGTTGGTCTTGTCCATTACAGTACCTGTAATAATTCTCGACACTCTCCAGGCTTGGAATGTTGAATGCATCTATATTAAAAAGGAAAAGCAAATATGTTAGTGACTAAAGAAAAAAAATGACAATTCTTTCTACAACACTTTAAATGATAGAATGGCAATCAATTAGATCGATAATTTTTAAAAATTTGACAGTTTAACAGAATTCAGATTATCATTTAAGGCACCTAGTACACTGGGGAAAAATAGGTACTTTGAATTATGTACTATTGGAATAAACCAGCTTGAAGTTATAAGATGGGATTGTTGTTGTTACTGTTGTTTTAATCCTGTAATTTTGGAAACCAGAAAGGAGTGGATTCACACCTGACTTATGGATCCAGGTCAAGTGCTTCTGAACAGCCTATTACTTAGGTAACAGAGTTAAAGCTGGTCTCTTCTTAAATCTTAAAAAGATAGACTGGGAAAGGAGTTATATAATGGGAAGTGGTAAGGTTAGGGACATCATAGAACACTCATCTAGAAATATAATGATACCATAAAGCTTGATTGCCTGGTTGCAATAGATAAAATTGCTTATCACCTTTGATTTCCAAGAATCTACTACATTTTCAATAATCTTAAAGAATAAGCTGTAAATCCAATTTAGGCCAAAAGAAATATTAACATGTATGCAATCCTCTTGCTAAGTAATTGTCTTAGTTATCTAGTACTGCTGTAACAGAAATACCACAAGCGGATAGCTTTAACAAACAGAAGTTTATTCTCTCACAGTTTAGTAGGCTAGAAGTCCAAATTCAGGGCATCAGCTCCAGGGGAAGGCTTTCTCTGTTGGCTCTGGAGGAAGGTCCTTGTCATCAATCTTTCCCTGGACTAGGAGCTTCTCCGCGCAGGAAGCCTGGGTCCAAAGGACACACTGTGCTGCTTTCTTGGTGGTATGAGGTCCCCCTGTCTCTCTGCTCACTTCTCTCTTTTATATCTCCAAAGAGATTGGCTCAAGATACAATCTAATCTTGTTGATTGAGTCCTGCCTCATTAACATAACTGCCACCTGTCCCCCCTCATTAACATCATACAGGTAGGATTTACAACACATAGGAAAATCACATCAGATGACATAATGGTGGACTATCACACAATACTGGGAATCATGGACTAGCCAAATTGATACACTTATTTTTGGGGGACACAATTCAATCTATGACAGTAATAGGACAACTCTGAGTTATAGTTAAATCTTAATAAAGATTAATTCCCTCTCCCATCTTAACATAATATATAAACACATAACCATTATCATTTATGCCTATACAAGTCAGATTACATTACTATGAACTCCAAGAGACTATCCAAAATATTCGATTACAAGACTCTTCTTGATATTCATTACTTGAAATAAGTAAGTCAGTAGATTCTTGGAAATCTTTTTTAATATACACAGATATGCTATTTGTTGCAAAATAATTTGACCTATCTACTAATTAGCATCAGGAAAAAAAAGGAAACATAAATGTACCAGAGTAAGTTATAAGCCAGATATCCTATTTTTAACTTTCCTAGCTGCTTAGAACTATTTACAAAGAGGGTGTTTTCTGATCAAGCCAATAGCTGTGTAGGTAGAATTATAGTTTAAAATGATAGCTTAAAAAAAAAGCACTCATCAGCAATGAATTATTAAATGAAGTACTTTATTAACCAATGAGAAAGTCAACCTTTATAAAGTAAACAAACAAACAAATCTACTATCAAGACTCGGAGAAGAGTTCAATTCCTTACTAAACCAACAATGGTAATCTGAGAAATGGTATTATCCATTTCTCTGCCCATGCATATGAGATTTGTTGGCAAATTTTTGGATTTTAATTTTTTAAATTATATACAGCAGAATTCACTTTGTGGTGTACAGTTCTGTAGATTTTTGACAAATAGCTGTGTATCCACCACCACAATCAAGACACAGAACAGTTCTATCTCCCCAAAAAATTCCCTCATGGTGCTTCTTTGTAGTCAACTTCTCCTCCCATACCCACTCCTGGCAACCCCAAGTCTGTTCTCTACCTATAGTTTTGCCTTTTTCAGAATGTCATATAAATGGAATCATACAGTACGTAGACTTTGGGTTTGGCTTGTTTCACTTAGCAAAATGTATATTTATTTGAAACATCTGCCTGCATGGGTTTTTTGGTTCTGTTTTTTATTGTGATAAATATACATGTAACAAAACATTTGCCATTTCAACATTCTTTACGTGTACAGTTTAGGGGCATTGTGTTCATCACGTTGTACAACCATCACCACTATTCACCTCCAACTTTTTCCATCACCCTTAACAGAAGTTCTCTGTCTCCTAGGCAGTGGATCCCCTTTTCCGCCTCCCTCCCACCCAACCACACACTCCCGGTAGCCACTAATAATTTCAGGTCTATATACATTTTCCTGCTCTAGATCTTTCATATAAGTGGCATCATACAATATTTTTCCTTTTGTGACTGAGTTATTTCATTCAGCATAATCTGAATGGGTTTTGACAGAAGCTTTTCTTCAATGTAATGAAGAAAGGACCATAACAACTCTAACCTCAAAGGCTAATAGTGGCATATGAAGTTTTTAAATCATATAACTGTGTTTCAGAACTGTGGCCTTCAGTATATCTTAGAAACATGTTACAATGTCCCATTTTATAATTTTACAATCGAAATTGGAGACTCTTTCCAAAGGAAAAAAAAATCTGGGTCTTGACTCTTACCATGATTTCCTTTAATATCCAGCCACTTGGTTTTTTCCATGACCCTTGTTTTCTTTAGAATACCCTGGTAAGTTTGCCATTCTACCTCATGCTGCCTGGATCCCAACTTGTCCTTGGTTTTGGCATCAGTCAGGTCTCCTGTAGGTTTAAATAAGAATCGAATCGCAATGCAAAATTCTCACCAAGGGCTTTGTTTATTATGGATTAGCAAGCTCCTATTTAACCTTCCGTGATACTAGACGTAGGCTGTGAAAAAATATCTTTAAAGAAGGAGTACAAAATGCATCATGAGATTCTGATAAAATGAAAATCTTTTATAAGAAATTCCATCGCTTTGGCAGGTGTCTAATATCTATGGTGAGCTTATTTTCCAAACCCAAAATCAGGATATGTGATCGCAAGAAGCAATCTAGAAGATGTAGTCTGGACAATGAAATACCAAAATTTCTAGGAAATGAAACAGAACATTTGCATTCGGGGCTCTTCCATACAATGAGGGCTGATACGCCATCATATCAGCAGGGGTGTTCTGGTAGTGTAGGTGGGAAATGAGTTCCCAGTAGACCGGATAAATGCTCCTTTAGCTTCCTCTCCTCCAACACAGTTTGGGGGCAAATGGTTACAGGCTTGACTATACTAGGGAACCCAAGCCACAGAAGTACCAAAGAATGAAGAAAAAGTGCGGAGTCACTTGAAGCCTCAAACAACTGACAACATAACATTGACTAATAAATAATACAGTGGTGAAGAGCTACGGCTGTTAACCAAAAGGCTGGCAGTTCGAATCCACCAGCCGCTCCTTGGAAACCCTACGGGGCAGTTCTACTCTGTCCTATAGAGTCGCTATGAGTTGAAATTAAATCGACGGCAACGGGTTTTACTTTTTTTTGTTTAATAACGTAAAGAAACTGGAAAAGGTAGCAAAAGGAGAGAAGCTTTGCTTTGTGGTTTAAGAGACTTCCCTAATTCTCAAATCCAGAACTGCAACAGTAACAACAATCAGACACAAATATAGCAGACAGCACAGGGACATGAGAATCACCAACCTTGCTTCTACTGTGCTGACAAAACTTTGCTATGGGAAATCATTTGGCCTGGATCTTGACTTAGCTATCCACAGGCAAAGGGAATTATAACGTCCCATATCCTCTACCTCACAGGGCTCACCTGGGGCTGTGTGTCCCCAAAGTGAAAAGCTGCAGCCCTGGCTAGCTAGCATTCTACCATCCGGAGCCGCAGAACAACCCGACAGCACGGCAATCCTCCCTACCTGTTGCTAGGACGAGAGCTGGTTGAATGATGTCAATAGTTTCAGAACAGAACTTCTCTAAGTCTACCGCTCTGCCTCGATCGTGAAACCTGCTCAAGTGAATGTCGGATATCTGCCGAAAGCAGGTATTAAACAGATAATCTGAGTCAGGAAAAAAGAAGCGGCTTTCTCGCGAGGAAAGAAAAACGGCAGAACACACTGCATCAACCCCCGCCCCCGCCCCCGCCCTCAGGGAAGGACCGACCGGGGCACGGCCAGGACTAGACACACCCTCGAGCTGCAACCTGACTGAGGCCCCCCCAGCCCGGAGGCACAAGTGCGGTGGCGCCCCGCAGAAACCGCCCAGCGTCTCACGTCTCTGTGCCCGCTCTGCACCGCCCCCACCCCGTGCTCTAGCGGCGTCACCTGCAAACCCCAGAAGATGTTGTTGTCTCTGGGGCCCGGCGCGGGGTGCGGGCTCCAGGGGCGGCGGGGCTGCGGTCGTGGCGAGGGCGGGCCGGCCAGGCCGTAGTGTTCCAAAAGCATAGCCACCAGCGCCGCGGCAGCCAGCCCCGCGACCACCCTCAGCGCCAGCGCTGCGGCCATTCCGCCCGCCCGCCGGGGCGTGGCCCTCCCTGGTCCGCGGCAGGGGCCGTGCGGCGCTGCGCGCCCCCCAAGAGCCGCTCTGGCCACACTTCCGGACTCTACTGTCGCGGGGCCCGAGCCGGACGCAGCAGTGACGAGGGCGGCCTGGGCCTACCGTGCCGCGCTCGTCTGCCGCCGCCGGCACCTGCGCCTCTCGCAGCACCCGCCCCTCTCCGGCAGCCGTGTCTCTGGACTCCGTTTGCAAATGTAATGAAGGTGTAGAAAAGGAAACTAAGACCCCCAACGCCAATCACAACTGCCGAATGGTGGCCGGGAAGGTGCCCAGGACTTGGAGCCAGAGGCACGACCAGAGTCCAGCCTCCGCCTTGGTCAAACATTCCTGACCTACGTAGATTGGTTTCCTTATCTATAAAACAACTTAATACTCCTGCGCGTCCTTCGCAGGGTTGTTGCGAGAATCAAAGTATGTATGAGGACGCCTTTTTAATTGCTGTGCAAATGTGACAGGTGGCTTTCTCTGGCCCCTTATTGACAATGTGCTTCCATAGATTTTTCTATAGATGTAATCCATATGTTGTGTCTGTTATTTTTCCTTTAATTGATTTCATACGCACTTGGTTACATGCTATTCCAACATAGTGATATACCTTTCATTTAATAAACATTGTTTCCTGTAGACCAGGGACCGAGCCCTGGTGTCACAGTGCTTAAAGCAAAACCAAAAGATCTGCGGTTGGAATCCACCAGCCGCTCCTTAGAAACTATGGGGCAGTTCTATTCTGTCCCATAGGGTCGCTACGAGTTGGAATCCACTCGACGGCAATGGGTTTGGTTTTTTGGGTAGACCAGTGACAGGAGAAGAATTAGATTCAAACCCTGCCCTTAATTTATCTACCAAACCAAAAAACCAAACCCATTGCCGTGGAGTTGATTCAGACTCATAGTGACCCTATAGGACAGGGTAGAACTGCCCCACAGGCTTCCAAGGCTGTAAATGTTACAGAAGCCACTGCCACATCTTTCTCCTGCGGAGAGGCTGGTAGGTTCAAGCTGCCGCTTTTGGTTAGCAGCCAAGCGCTTTAACCACTGCACCACCAGGGCTCCTAATTTCTCCCACCATTCCCTTATTGTTGAATTTCTGGATTATCATTTGTTCTTGTTCTGAATAAACATTGTATAAAAACATTTTTATTCAAAAAGTTGTTTTCTTTTTTTTAATTTCCTTGGGATATGTTGCCAGCAATGAAATTATGCCAGTTTCAATTAATTAAACACTTTTGGAGCACGTCTGGAGTGCAAGACATTGATCTAAACAGAACATACAGGAACACAAAGTAGCTAAAGAACCATAGTTTCCCCCAACCCCTTAGAAGTTTATGTTAGGGAGAGAAATACACAAAGAAGTTTAATATAAGAATATGTCATTTGTGACAAGATGACCAGATGGCCTGGCGAGAGGGGTTAAAGTCGGGAGAGATCACACCTTCGGAGAGAATCAAGAGTCAAGCAGGTGGCATATAAAGGATGAGTAGTATTTCTTAATGGCAGAGATTGGGAGTAGGGAGAAGCGCTTTCCCTGGGGACCTAATAATATGCACCAAAGCATCAAGGTAAGCAAATGCAGGGCAGGTTCTGCCAACAGTGAGTACTTCCGTTTGGTGGGCTTGGGTTATGCCTAGAGGAACAGCAGTAATTAGAGCAGACCCTTGGTTTGACCTATATCATGGAAAAAAAACCCAAACCCATTACTGTCAATTCTGACTCCTAGCAACCCTATAAGACAGAGTAGAACTGCCCCATTGCGTTTCCAAGGACCAACTGGTAGATTCAAACTGTCAACCTTTTGGTTAGCAACCAATCTCTTAACCACTGGGCCACCAGGGCTCCATATCATGGAAGACTTCTACAAATACCAACAGTGAAGACAACAGAGCTCTGCTTTGATAGATGGATCTGGCAACAGCATAGAGAACTGACTGGACCGAAGGAAGGTGTGGCAGACAATCCTGTCAGAAGCACACTGCAATAATTCAGGTAGCTGGTGTGAAAAAGGCATGAACAAGGATGATGGGAGAGTGCGGCATTGAGATGCAAAGGGAAGGGTGAGATGTAAAATACCTTGTAAAGACAAATGGACAGAACTTGACAACTGATTGGATATTAAAGGGGAGAAAAATAGTTAAAAGATGGTGCCAAAATTTGGAACCCTAGTTATTACTGAGAGACTATAGTGTGTGTTTTTGGTTTTGTCTTAATTCAGCACCACTAGAAAACACCTGAATGGATATTTTTAAGCCAAGTTTGAAAGATACGGTTGAGATGATCCGATTTAAGGCAGGCAATGTGACATGGAAAATGCATTTGGAGGCCTTATAGGAACCTCAAAGATTAAATCGTTTTCCAGCAATGAGGTACAAGAGACTGAGGGATGGTGTCTCAGACAGAGAAACATAAAGTCACAAAGGACAGCAGTCTGAATTACAGATGCTGAGTTGCAACCAAGCCACTTCTCTCATGGTGCTCAAAGTGATTAGATACAGAAATTTATTTAGTTAATGATGGCTAGTAATACTCCAGGGAAATGCTAGTTAGATCAGCTAATCACTACAACTTAGCACAAAAGGTGCCTCTCAGTTCCTGAATAGTCAAAGCAGAAAGGTAAACAGATTTTTTATTATTCACGAAGAAAGCAGACAGCAACATCATGAAAGCAAACTTTCCTAGAACTAACGTCAAAGGAGAATTTATTATTTGGACATTTAACAATACATGTTGTCATCAGTAGCTGTAAACTGAACTATGTGACTCTCATAAACATGAGATGTAGAAACTATCTTTACATCACCATTTCTTATACTAATCTTGTTAAAGATCCAAAAATATGTTTGGTTTGTCTACAAAGCCATTTCTATAGAAGGCCAAAGTAATATAATCAAAATAGGTAAATTCTTAATTTCATCTTAATTGTAACAATAAATGAGCTTGGTAAAAGGTGTATTATTCTTATTCTTCCTACTTTTATGTAAGTTTGGAATTATTTCTGAAAAGTTTTAGTATAAATAAAATAATTTTAAATAGCTCTATTTTAATCCTTTTAATAACTGCCAAACTATTTTCCAAAGCAAGGGTACCATTTTACATTCCACCAACAGGGGATGAGGGTTGATTTCTCCATATCCTCACCGACACTTATTATGACTTTTTGATTGTAGCCATTTTACTATATGCCATCGAGTCACTTCTGACTCACAGCGACCCTACAGGACAGAGTAGACAGCATAGGTTCTCCTAGCTTGTAATTATCATCAGGTCTTTTCTCTGGAAGAGCCACTGGTGCGTTTGAACCACCGACCTTTTGGTTTGCAGCTGAGTGCTTAACCATTGTGCCACCAGGGCTCCTTGTAGCCATTCTAGTTTCTCATTGTGGTTTTGATTTGCAGTTCCCTAATGACTATGAAATTGAGCATCTTTTCATGTGTTTATTGGCTGTTTATGTAACTTCTTTGGAGAAATGTTTATTCAAATCCTTTCCATTTTTAAATTGGGTTGCCTTTTTGTTTTTGAGTTATAGTTCTTTACATATCCTGAATATTAAATGTTTATCAGATATATGGTTCCCAAATATTTTCTTCTAGTCTGTGGATCCTTCCATCTTCTGAATGTGTCCTTTGTAAGTACAAAACTTTTTAATTTTGATGATGTCCAATGTATCTTTTCTTTCTGCTTGTGCTTTTGGTGTCACATCTAAGAATCCACTGCTAAATCTAAGGTCATGAAGATTTACCTGTATGTGTTCTTGTAAGAGTTTCATAGTTTCTGCTCTTATATCTAAGTCTTTGATCCATTCTGAGATAATTTTTGTGTATGGTGTGAGGTAGGGATCCAACTCCATTCTTTTGCATGTGGCTATCCAGTTATCCCAGAATCATTTCTTGAAAAGATTTTTTCTTCATTGAATGGGCTTGGCATCCTTGTGGAAAATCAGTTGACCACAGACACATGGATTTATTTCTGGGCTCTCAATTCTATCCTTGTGCCAGTACCACACTGTCTTGATTACTGTTGCTGCTGTAGTAAATTTTGAAATCAGGACATACGAGTCCTCCTACTTTATTCTTGTTTTTCACAATTGTTTGGCTAACCTGGGCCCCTTGAAATTCTACATGAATTTTAGAATCAGCTTGTCAATTTCTAAAAAGAAGCCAGATGGGATTCTGATAGGGATGGTGTTAAATCTGTAGATCAGCTTGGGGAGTATTGCCAAATAAACAATGTTAAGCCTTCTGATCCATGAACATGGTATGTTTTCTCATTTATATAGACTTTATTTAATTTCTTTCAACAATGTTTTATTGTTTTCACAGGATAAATTTTGCATTTGTTACAAATTTATTCCTAAGTATTTTATTCTTTCTGATGCTATAGTAAATGAAATTCTTTATTTTCATTTTCTAATTTTTTATTAAAAGTATATAGAAATGCAATTGATTTTTGTATATTGATCTTGTATCCTGCAACCTTGCTGAACTAATTTATTAGTTATAATAATTTTTTAGTGGATTCCTTAGGATTTTCTATATACATGATCATGTAATACGTGAAGTGTTTTTTTTTAGTGGTGACTCTAGAATTTACCATATACCTAAGTTATCACAATCAGCTTCAGATTTATAGTAGCTTAATTCCAGTAATATATACATTAATCCTATATAGCTCTATTCCTTCTCATTTTTTACAGTATTGTTATACATATTATATCTATTAAATAATAAATATTACCAATCTAATACATTGTTACATTACTTTACCATTTGTCATAATTTCTTTAGCCCATTAGAGTTTTCTTCCCACCTTCTTTGTGCTGTTATTAGCAAACATACATAAACTACACTTCTATATATTTACACATGAACATTGAAACGTGAAGTTCATGTATTTTTCATGTGTCATGAAATCTTCTTTTGATCTTTTTTTAACCATTTAAAAATGTAAAAACCATTCTTAGCTTGTGCAAAAACAGGCAGTGGACTAGTTTGGGACCATAGTTTCCTGACCCTCAGGCTAGGATGACTGTCCTTTTCTTGCACAATTCATTTTCCTGCAGTGATAAATGATCTTGATTTTTCTGTATGTTTGGTTTTCCAATTCAACCTCAAACTCTTCACCAGTTGTGTAAACCTCTTCTTGGCACTTTAAAACGCCTTTGAGTATTGATTGTGTCTTTATTTTTCATGAGCAGCCTCTCCCAGGGCTTTCTGTCCTCTTCCAAACTGGTCTGTTTATTTGCCATGTCTGGTGTAGCTGTTATCCTAGTATCTACCTTCATTCCACAACTAGGGATTCCTTTTGCCTTTCATCTGTTAAAAATGCCGTGTTCCATGTAGTTCTCCCACTTAGCTCACTTTCACTTTTATCATAGGTTTTGTTTAACCTTGTCTCTTGGGTAACTAGCAAACTGTGCTCAATCAATCAAGCAAGCAATTAATAAAATTAAAAAGAAGATGCTTGGTGCTCAAACTGTCATGGGCTCAGCTTGGGTCATCTTCCCAGCATTTACTCAGATCCTAAGTAAAAAAATAAATTTGTTCATGTCTGTTTCATCTGTTCACCAAACCACTTGAACCCCAGGATTGATGTAATCTACTGCAAACTGGGACATATAACTCCTGCTGCACATTTACGGAGAAACGGACAAAAATTCACTTTGTCTCTCTTCAAACTAGATTTTAATCTATTAGTGAGTTTAGCCATTTCCCATGTCTAAAACAAAATGAATTTTAGATTGTGTGCTGAGCATTTAGTCTCGTCACTTACACATCTTCATTCCCCCAACCCTTCTGGGAAGATCATGCTCCCTGGAGTTGTATGGATCTTCATTCACATCCCGACTATCTCTTCCTAGTTGTGTTACCTTTGGCGAATTTCTTAATCTCTCTTCTCTTTTTCCATACCTCCTTCCCCTCAACCAGGGCTGAAATGCTGCTATGGTTGACCACTTTAATGGATAGGCTCCTTTAACCAGAAGTGACTTATAATGAAACTTTTGGATCCAGGGCTGAGATTGAACCCAAGAACCAAGTCTATTTATGATCCTGAAATTAAGTTTGACTCAATTTGAACCAGCAATCTGAGTTTCACTCCAGAAATGACTTCCCAGCTTTGGAAATCCTCACCTCTAAAATGGAGCTCACCGCCACAAACCTAAATCTCCAAGCCAGGACTGATTCCTCCTAAACTGCAACTGAAGCCTCCTTCCCTGACTACTTCATCACAGTTCCAGAACTTTCCCACTCTATTATTGTTAGGTGCCATTGAGTAGGTTCTGACTTACAGCAATCATATGTACAACAGAACAAAACACTGCCTGGTCCTGTGCCATCCTCAAAATTGTTCCTGTGTTTGAGCCCACTGTTGCAGCCACTGGGTCAATCCATCTCGTTGAAGGTCTTCCTCTTTTTGGGGACCCTCTACCAAGCATCCTGTATATATAGTTTTATATTTATCCAATTTCTACCTGCACATCATTTTTTATTTTCTCAACTTCCTGAAGTAGTCATTTAAAAAAATATGTATTTGTTTTTCCCATAATCTAGGACAAATTCATTTTATCATCCAAGAACTTGGGAAGTAGGACCTGGCCATGACTCTCACTTGAGGGCCTTCAGGTCTTGACAGTCTATACTATTGAACTAGGAGATGTCCCTCATTAAACAGGGGAAAACATTGGGCTCAAAGAGTAACAAATTAGGGAGATAAGACAGAACATGAAAACTAACATAAGACTGTATTATATCTATCAATTAGGCACCTTTCAGTTTCAAATAATAGCTGTCTTAAGCAAAAAGGGTAGCAAAGGAATACCAGCAGCTTGCAGATTCTGCAGGAGGCTGGGGACAGGCTTGAAAAGCAAGCAGAAGCCCAAGGAATTGCTAAGGACCGAGAAACAGGAGGCACAACTGTTCCTTAGGAAGAACAGTCTGAAAGGACAAGACTTCCCACAATGGAAGGACCACACCCCTCCCCTGACTGAGAAAGTGTCATTGGATGCAGGACAGCCAGAAAAAAACAAAAATGTCCATAGCACCTAGCTTATACTGAACTCCAGGCATTGTACTGAACAAAGCCAGGCAGTGAGTGTTAGGTAGAGTGTCTCACCAAATCTTCACAACCATCACTTGAGGAAAATTAGTCTTGTTAACATAAATGGGGAAAACAAGTCCAGGTTAATTTGCCTAAGGGTCAGACAGCCAGCAAGTGGTGAAAAGAAATTCAAATGCAGTAAATTTGATTCCAGAGGCTAGGTACAAGCTACTGGTGCCTCCATGAGGAGTGTAAAAATAAAAATTAATACTATCCAGACTTGCTGGAGCCTAACAATTGAAAGATCGAAACTGCTCCAAACTCAAGGAATTAACCTGCTCATAAACAACCAACAGACCTTGGGTTTACTGCCCCAAACCCACGAAAGTGTTCTATGCCTAAAGTTACAATTCCTCAGGTCATCCTGACGATTGTCGTAAGTGACCGCATGATCACCAACAGCTGCATTTATGACTACATGTTTTTTGAACACTTTTACCCTATTTTTACAATCGTAAGTGAAAGGAAGTCTTTCACTTCCTTGTTCTTGCTATATAAACCCTTGACTTGTTTCTTGTTGCTGGGGCTCCTTCCACTTTCAGTTTGGATGCCACCCAATTAATGAATCATTTGGTCCTGCTCAAATAAACTCATAAATTAAACATTTGCCTTAATCTCTGAAATTTTCTTTTTGACAGGTGGGAAAGAAAAACTAGAAAATACAGTTAAACAGAAAATAAAGATTTCCACAATTCTGCAACCCAGGGATAACAAAGAGTAATATTTTGGTGATTAGTATTCCTCATTAAATGTACAGGTGCATTTTTATCTCATAAAAATAGAATTACACTGTTTCCACCCAACAATATATTGTGAATATCTTCCCAAGTCAATAAAAATGCCTCTATAACAGTGGTTCTCAAACTTTGTGGTCTCAGGAGCCCTTTCCACTCTTGACAAATTATTGAGGACTTCAAAGATCTTCTCTTTATGTGGGTTATATCTATGGATATTTCCATACTAGAAATAAAAACTGAGAAAATTTAAAAATATTAATTCATTGAAAATATCAATAATAAACCCAATACATGTTAACATAATATCTTAAAATGAAAAATAACTGTTTTCCAAAACAAAACAAAAAATTAGCAAGAAGTATAGCAATGTTTTACATTTTTGCAAATTTCTTTAATGTCTGGCTTAATTGAAGAGACAGCAGGATTCTCACATTGCGTCTGCATTCAGTTTATTGTGATGTGTCATTTCTATTGAAGTACTTGAAGAAAAAAATACGGCCTCACACAGATATATGGTTGGAAAAGAGAGGACTATTTTAATAGCCTTTTTAGAGGATTGTGGATACTCTTCTTTGATACTATATCAGAACTTGACAAGTTGTTTCTTAAAGATCAAT
The DNA here is from genome assembly GCA_030035585.1 of Dugong dugon. Taxonomy (NCBI): domain Eukaryota; kingdom Metazoa; phylum Chordata; class Mammalia; order Sirenia; family Dugongidae; genus Dugong; species Dugong dugon. The sequence continues at coordinate 11,602,891 of CM057472.1, read as the reverse complement.
TACAGTGTGGAGTTTGAAACATACCAGTAAACTTTTTGTACTCTCTGACACTGAACTCCACAGGTCTACTTAGCACTTTGAATGGATTTCTTACCCATGCATAATTTTGTAACATCCTGCATGGGTCATTTGGAAAATATTGATTCATTGAGTCAGTTATACACATCTTCTAAATGTTGATACATTTCATTACAATATATTTACATGTTGTTGTGTGCCAGTTAGTCAATTCCAACTCATAGCACCCCAATAGGACAGAGTAACTGCCCCATAGGGTTTCCTAAACTATAATCGCTACAGGAGCAGATTGCCAGGTCTTTTCTCTCAAGGAGCTGCTAGTGGATTCAAACCTCCGACCTCTCAGTTAGCAGCCAAACATTTAACCATGTGTGTCTTTCTGTGTATGTATCATGTGCTAATACTGTCACTGACCTCATTGGGATTTTTGTCAAGCTCACAGTGGCAGATACAAGTTTTTCACAATTCTAATTTTCACTTGAAAGCTCAAATTTGATCATAGACAACAAAAACTGTTCATTTTCCTTGCAGAGAAAGGCTTACTTTGTTCATATGTGAGAAAATGTCTGCCAAATACCCAAGTCTGACTAATATAGTTTATCTGTTAGTTATTCTTTTAAGTAAAAATAGTGTTCCATGAAAAAAGTGCTGGTTTAGCTGGCAACTGAGTCACAGAAGTGCTTCTCTTCAAATCAACCACCATACTTTCGTACATGGCAAACAAGCTTTATACTTGCTTCCCATTTTAACATAAAGAATGTTTTATTTCTTGGCTTACTAGTTTGGTTGTTTTTTCATATTTATAAAAATTCTTGGTTTGAGAGTTAATAAAATTAATTTTTACTGCTTTATCAAGGACATTCTTAAGGGAAATCGGCTTTTTCTTTTTTAACTGCAAGTGCTTGGTGGTAAAGAAAGTACTACTAGTTTAATTTTGTGACTAATTCAGTTTGGTGCCTTGATTTCTGCTAAGGAGCCAGCAGTTTTACTTAGCATTGTTTTTGTACCAATCAGATAAAATACCAACACAGTTTAAAAAAAAGGCAAATAACTTCTTTATATTATTATAAAAATAGTTTTGATCTCACAGACTTCCTGAGTCTTGGGGATCCTCAGGGGATCTGTGGACCACACTTTGATAATCACTGTTCTACATTTTTATGGCTACAGAGTATTACACTGTATGCGTGACTATAGTTTATTTAGCTATTATTCTTTATTGTTAGACATTTGAGTTGTTTCTAACTTTACTCCATTACCAAGAATGATGTAGTTAAAACATTACTTGCATCCTGAATTATTTCTCCAGGAAAAAGTCTTAAAAATGGAGTTGCTGGGCCAAAGAATATGCATGTTCTACAAAGGCTTTTGAAAGTTGCCACATTGCCTTCCAGCAGGTTTACTAATTTCTCTTGCACTTTACATAACAATATATGAGTACCCTTCCAGTGTCTTACTGACACTGGATATCATATCTCTTTAAAAAAAAAAAGAAAAAAAAAAACTAACCAAATTTACAGGCAATAAATAGCGTGCCATTTTTGTTTAATTTGCATTTATGCTTACTAGTTAGGTTTTCCCCCATACATTTATAAACATTCATGAGTCGCATATTATGTGTTTTGTCTGATTTTCTATTGGGATATCCTTTGGTCTGTCATGTATGTTGTAGGCATTTCTTCCCAGTTTGTTTAGCTTTTAACTTTGCATAGTTTATTGTTATGCTTTTAATTTTTATGTAATTACGTATTTTTTAATTTTCTGCCTTTGATGCCATGCTTAGAAAGCCTGACAGCCTTATAGAAATACTTATTTTTCCTTTTTTAGCAGTTAACTCTTTAATTCATCCAGAATTAGATATCTAATTTGAGGTAAGGATCTGACTTAATTTTTTCCTGAAGAATTAACCATTTATTCTTGCACCATTTTAATGAACAACCCATTTTCCTCTACCTTGAAATGCTGTATTTTTCATATATAAAATATGTGGACTTGTTATAAGGTAGTAGAATGAAATGATTAAGAACAAGGACTTGAACTGGATTCTAATTTCTGCTCTATTGCTTGGTAGCTGCATGTCCCTAACCAAGTAACGTAACTTTTCTAAACTCAGTTGTCTCATTTGCAAAATAGTAAAACAGAAGTAATACCTCCATAAGAACACTATTATAAGAACTCAAGGAAAGGTTTAAACACAGAAGAAAACATTCTTTGATGTTTACGAGGGTGGGGAGGGAGGGAGGGAGGGGGTATTCACTAAGTAGATAGACAAGAATTATCTTAGGTGAAGGGAAGAACAGCACACACTACAGGGGAAGTCAGCACAACTGGACTAAACCAAAGCTAAGAAGTATCCTGAATACAACCAAACACTTTGAGGGACAGAGCAGCAGAGGCGGAGGTCTGGGGACCATGCTTTCAGGGGACATCTAGGTCAACTGGCATAACAAAGTTTAAGAAAATGTTCTGCATCCTACTTCGGTGAGTGGCATCTGGGGTCTTAAAAGCTAGCAAGTGGCCATCTAAGATGCATCACTCGGTCCCAACCCACCTGGAACAAAGGAAAGTGAAGAACACCAAAGACACAAGGAAAGCATTAGCACAAGAGACAGAAAGGGCCACATAAACCAGAGACTTCATCAGCCTGAGACCAGAAGAACTAGATGGTGCCCAGCTACCACCAATGACCACCCCGCCAGGGAACACAACAGAGTCCCTGTTGGAGCAGGAGAAAAGTGGGGTGCAGAACTCAAATTCACGTAAAAAGACCAGACTTAACGGTCTGACTGAGACTGGAGGAACCCCAGAAAGCATGGCGCCCAGACTCTCTTGTCAACCCAGAACTAAAACTTTTCCCAAGGCCAACTTTTCAGTCAAAGATTAGACTGGACTGTGGGACATAAAGTGATACTTGTGAAGAGCGTGCTTTTTAGCTCAAGTATATACATGAGACTAAATGGGCAGCTCCTGTCCAGAGGGGAGATGAGAAGGCAGAGAGAGTCAGGGGCTGGTTGAATGGACACGGGAAATCAGGGGTAGAAAGGAGAAATGTGCTGTCACAGTATTGGGAGAACAATTAGTGTCACATAACAATGCATGTATAAATTTTTGTATGCGAGACTAACTTGAATTGTAAACTTTCACTTAGAGCACAATTAAAAAAAAAAATACTTCCAACCTATAGGGCTATTATGAGGATTACAGAAGAATGTATAGTATTTAAAACAGTGCCTTGATCACATTATGACATCAATAAATGGCTGCTATTATTCTTTCTAGTCCATTTCACTAATCTAGGGCAATGCTGAGTCAGAATTGGCTCTAGGGCAACAGGAATGGAGGGGAATAAAAGATAAAAATAGACGGGAGTGAGGTAGTGCAAGAGAACCATAGGAACAAAGACATGAGAAAGAAAAAGACCAAGCTAACTTTTAGAGCACTTTTTTCAAAATGTGGGACAAAATTCATTGCGAGTGAGAACTTAATGATGTATGACCAGCATTTTGTTTTAAATGCATGAATATATTAGAATAGAATAGAAAATATCATACCATAATGAGTTATTAACAGTCCCTGGGTGCAGAACTTAAATTCTAGTAAAAAGACCAGACTTAATGGTTTAATTGAGACTGGAGGGACCCTGGAAGACATGGAATGTCTGTTTGCCCAAGACTGAAACCATTCCCAAGGCCAACTCTTCAGACTAAGATTAGACTTGACTATGGGATAGAAAATGATACTCGTGAAGAGTGTGCTTCTTAGCTCAAGTAGATACATGAGAGACTAACTTGAATAGTAAACTTTCACTTAAAGCACAAAAAAAAAAAAAAGTCCCTGGGTGGCGGAAATGGTTAAGCACTGGACTACTACTCCATGGCAACCACCACCATTTATGTGTGAAGATTGTTCCAGGAAACTTTTCAGTATACATACCTATATAATTTTATATATGTGTACTGCAATGATGTAAAATGAATTTCTTATTGTGGCTCTTGGGCAAAAAAGTCTGAAAGACACTATTTTAGTACCTAATAAGTAGTTCCTTTTAGCACAGAGCATCTGTGAAAGATGAAAGAAAGTCCTAGAGAATCAGAGCTTCTATGTAGAAAGTCCTGCAGATCGACCTGGACCACAGCATTTGGAAGGTCTTCAATGATAGACTTACTTTTTTCTTCCCCATCCATTTCTTTCTAGAGTGTTATGAGCTTTTTTTTTCTCTTCCTTAAATAATACACTTTCAAATTACTTGTTCTGTAAACAATTTAAAACAACACAGATGAAGCCAAAGTAGCTCTTGGCCACCTTCCTCCTCCAATCCTACAGCTAACTATTATTAGTTTGCTCTCTTCCCTTTGTTTTTTTTTTTTGCATTTAAATACACATATTTGCAAATACATAATTCGTGGCAAGTAGGTCCTCCCACTTGTCTAGAGAATCTTTTCACGTAATCTACCTTGTTCTTTTTAAGAGGTGTATGGTATTGTATGTACCGAAGCTGATTATGCGGATGTACCACAGTTTATTGTGTCTTCCCTCTACCGATGAATGACTTGATGGTTCCCAATTTTTCGTTATTTCCCCACTACCATCCCTCGACCCTCCCAAAAACTGAGGCCGGAGTTTTCTTGTGTGTGTGTGGAAGTGCCCACAAGCTGGATTTGTAAAGACAGGGTAGATCGAGTACTTTGTTTTTCATTTTGTAGGCTCTGGAGAACCGCTGCTGATACATCGGGAGACAAAACACACCCAGGGCAACTACCTAGGCAGGGAGAGACCCGGGAGAGGTTCTCACTTAGCTCAGGAGAGGTTCTCGCTTTGGGCAGTTTTCTTCCTTTCATAACGGACGCAGAATTTGTTCTTTACCTGGCAGATGCAACAGTTCCTAGCGGCAAAATGAGACACAACCACTCGGCCACCAAGCAGCGAACCAAGAAATTGCACGGAGAGAAAAACAGCTCTCCAACCCTCTTAGGTCGTGACGCTTGCTTCCGGGAAGCGGACCGGAAGCTGTTCCTCGGTTCTGCGTCAAACCCGACTTCAGGGGCCGTCGTAAAAGTGTCGCCCCTTGTCTCTCGCACCGGCCACAGGTTTCTTCTGGTCTCCGGCCAGGGGTCGGGAACTGCGGGTGTCAGTTTACCTCAAGATGGCGGACGAGGAGGAAGGGGGTGCGGAGAGGATGGAAGTTAGCACCGACTTGCCCCAGGGCCCTCAGCAACTGGCATCTGTAAGTCCTCGTAGGCAAGTTCCTTTTGTTCCCCTGTACCCCCCAGTTCCTCCCCACCGCGCTCAGGAGGATGTGGGGCTTCACCCCTTATGGCGGCACTGGGGAGAGGGGTCGTATGGATTGATCTGGAAGGAAGCCACGGATAAAAAGTTAGTCATCACCCACATTTTTGCAGACCAAGTCTATGAAATATAATGGCTTTGCCATTTCTTAGTCATGACGAGCTCTAACATGTCTCTAGCCTGAGTAGAAAGAACTGGTTATGTTACTAGATGGTTTGGTGTAGGGGCTGAGGCGGGGTTGGAGGAAGAGCCATTTTCCGATAGACGCAGTGCTAACTCCTCTTGATGACAGGAATCCAGAACGCAATACCTGGTGGTGTTTGCATATCTGACTGGGTGGGGCTTGATAGTGGCAGGGAATGCTGCCACTGTCAACTTATGTCAAGATGTGGGCTATTGAAATCGTAGTTCTTCATTCTAGCATCTTGAAAACCCCAGGCCTAATCCTCAGGAGACACCCTCGTCCTCTGTCGCTGCTTTTTAATGGTGAAGAAGGGACTCCCAGACATTTCAAGTCAGAACAACAATACCGTTAGTATCGGAGTCTATACTTTGCTCTTGTGTTTTGAAAGAATGGGAAGGCTGAGATAGTGAGCAAGTTTGAGTCAGTAGTCTGGCTTACTGGGAAAGAGCTGGCTGAGGAGGTTAAGAGGGAGGGAGCAATGGTAGGGAATGTTCTGGAGGCCCCGGACATCTAGTGGGGAGATTCAGAGGAAATATACAAATATTGACCACTGCATGATGTTGAGTATTATCAGTTTGTTTTTATTGCCCTAGATGAAAAGTATAGGATATACACCTCTTCCTGAAATTTCTTTGGCATGTAATTTTAATAAAGGCATTCTTGAAGTATTTTAGCCCTGCAGACACTTGAGCATTGTTTTACGAGAGAACAGAGTGAGCTGCAGAAATAAGAGTCAACCCTCAGGGGCTGGAGAGATTAGTTAGAAGATAGAAGCCAGCTAGAGAGGGTTGAAATAAGGGTTTAGCCACTGACTGAGAGCAGTGCCCTGCAGCCATTCTCTATCCCAAATAGCAGTTGAATCTCACTTCATCACTGATAGCAAAGGAGGAAGCATCTGTTTGAGATGATAAGGAATGAGAAGACAGCAAAAGTTAAGAAGCAGCTGAAACATCTGGCCTTAATGTTAGTTTGTGCTTTTTAAATTTTAGAATAGGTGAAGAAACTGCACTTTGGTCAGAAGTGTTATTGTAGTTTGATATTGCCCAAAATGACTAATAGTTAAAGCTTTGATATTCCTTCCAGGTGGTACAATAAAGCCTCATTAGTCTGAGCTCCACTGATTTGGAGTTAAAGATAATGGTACAGGAATTGATCTAGAATTTATGTGACAAACTATTTCCTTCAAGAAATATTTTTTAGATTTCTTTGGGTAAGGCTTTGGGTTTTGCATGGTGGTAGATGCAAAGAGAAATGTAATACAGCCTTAGGGATCTCAACAGTCTAGTGATACAGATAAGACAAGTGTTCAAAGAATTTTAATACAAGATAGAGTGATGTAAGTGGGTGAGAACCTGTGACTTTTAACCACTTTTTTTGGCTTGGGCCTCTCTATATTATGACTTTGGATTGGCTAACTTTGGAATTCAAGCTGAAACAGGGAGGTAAGCAAAGCCAAAACCAGAATTCTGGGAGATTGGGGGGATTTGAAGGATTAAAGGTAATACTATTGACATAATTGGGAGGCCTGAACGTTTTGGTCAGAAAGGGGAATTTTAGAGTTAGAGAACATGGAGGCGCATCAAGTTTTTGTAATGGTATAATCAGGTTAGGTGCGCCTCATGCGTTCTCATGCTAATCGAGGGCCCCAGAGATCGTCCTACCTACCTTTTCTTTATAAAGTTACCATCATCAATTTTGTCCTGCAGTGGAGTAAGATAGGACACTCTGGTGATGTAGTGTTAAAAATTCATCTGCTAACCAAAAGATCGGCAGCTCGAACCTACCATGTGCTCCTAGGAAACTCAGTGAGGCAGTTCTACTCTCTCCTGTAGGGTTGCTATGAGTCGGAATCGACTCGATGGCAGTGGGTTTGGTTTTTGGGTTTTGGAGTAAGAGACTGCCTTCCCAGTTTACTTTATTCTTGCTGTCAAGAAAAACAACCTCAAAGGTTCTTTTCCATTTAAGTGATTTTTATTTTTAACCGTTATTGGGAAACAAGGGAATACAAAAGTAATAAATGATTATAGGTAAGAAATCTTACCAAGTCCACTAGAGTCTTATACCTGGTTATAGTTTCTGATTTTTTTTTTTTTTTTAATTGTGCTTTGGGTGAATGTTTACAGCTCAAGTTAGTTTCTCATACAACAATTTATACATGTATTAAGTGACCCTAGTTGTAGTCCCCACAATGTGACAGCACACTCCCCCTTTCCACCCTGGGTTTCCTGTGTCCATTCAACCAGCTCCTATTCCTTTCTGCCTTCTCGTCCCACCTCTGGACGGGAGCTGCCCATTTAGTCTCATGTATCTACTTGAGCTAAGAAGCACACTCCTCACGAGTATTACTTTATGTTTTTTATAGTCTAGTCTAACCTTTGAAGAGTGGGCTTCAGGAATAGTTTTAGTTCTGGGTTAAGAGAGAGTCTGGGGGCCATGTCTTCTGGGATATCTCTAGTCTCAGTCAGACTATTAAGTCTGGTCTTTTTATGTGATTGAGTTCTGCACCCCACTTTTCTCCTGCTCCAACAGGGACTCTCTGTTGTGTTCCCTGTTAGGGTGGTCATTGGTGGTAGCTGGGCACCATCTAGTTCTTCTGGTCTCAGGCTGTTGCAGTCTCTGGTTTATGTGGCCCTTTCTGTCTCTTGTGCTAATGCTTTCCTTGTGTCTTTGGTGTTCTTCACTTTCCTTTGCTCCAGGTGGGTTGGGACCGAGTGATGCATCTTAGATGGCCACTTGCTAGCTTTTAAGACCCCAGATGCCACTCACCGAAGTAGGATGCAGAACATTTTCTTAATAAACTTTGTTATGCCAATTGACCTAGATGTCCCCTGAAACCATGGTCCCCACACCCCCGCCCCTGCTATTCTGTCCCTCAAAGTTTTTGGTTGTGTTCAGGAAACTTCTTAGCTTTTGGTTTAGTTCAGTTGTGCTGATTTTCCCTGTATTGTGTGTTGTCCTTCCCTTCACCTAAGATAATTCTTGGTCTACTATCTAATTAGTGAATTCCTCTCCCCCCCCCCCCCCCCCCCGCAGTAACCATCAAAGAATGTTTCCTTCCATGTTTAAACCTTTTCTTGAATTCTTATAACAGTGGTCTCATTCAATATTTGTCCTCTTGAGACTGACTAATTTCACTCAGCATAATGCCTTCCAGATTTGTCCAAGTTGTGAGATGTTTCGTGAATTCATTGTTGTTCTTTATTCTTTTGTAGTATTCCACTGTGTAAATATACCATAATTTGTTTATCCATTTGTCCATTGATGTGCACCCAGGTTGTTTCCATCTTTTTGCTGTTGTGAACAGTGCTGTGATGAACATGGGTGTGCATACATCTATTCTGTGATGGCTCTTATTTCTCTAAAATATGTTCCGAAGAGTGGGATTGCTGGATCTTATGGTACTTATATTTCTAGCTTTTTAAGGAAACACCAAATCGATTTCCAAAGAGGTTGTACTGTTCTACATTCCCACCTGCAGTGTATAAGTGTTCCAGTTCCTGATTTCTTTAAATCACACTTCCTCCTTAGATGCCACGTCATTTTTCTGTCTTACTGCTATTGGCAAGCTTGAAGGCTCTTTTATTCCTTACAGCACCTCACACTGCAATTAGGGTGAAACAATAAGTGACTTATTGGACATTTATAAAAGCTATTGCTTAAGAATCATCTGGGGAAGTGACTCTGTAGGTCTAGGGTGGGAGTCCAGGAATTTGCATTTTCACAGGTAAACCAAGAAGACCAAACTCATAGTGACCCCACAGGACAGAGTAAAACTGCCCTGTAGGATTTCCAAGGAGTGGGTGGTATTTTTGAACTGCTGACCTTTTGGTTAGCAGCCGAGCTCTTAACGGCTGCACCACCAGGGCTTCACAAGTATACCCTGCTAATTCTTAAGTCTTGGATTATGGGCCACACTTTGAGTAACACTTAGCTAAACATTTGGAAGTCATCAACTTTGGTGACAGTTGAAGTTGTGGAGGTGGATGGATAAAATCTTTGAGGAAGAAAGTGTGTGTGTGTGTGTGTTTGTGTGTATGTGAGAAAGAGAGAAGGAAAGAGAGAAGGAATGAACAAATGAACAGGGATAATTGAATGTCACGGGTAGAAGATAGGGGAAGAAGAAGCAGGGAAGAACCCAAAAAAAGAGGAGGTAGGAGGTGAGAGTAGTTCAGTGTCGTAAGATAGGTTCTAGGAGAGGTTGGTTTATCGGATCCAAGAGGACGAGTACAGAGAAAGATTGGGAATCCACTGGGTAGTGAGTGGAGTGGTCTGCCAGAACTTCTGTCTTCTTTAGCTGGATTTTCTTCCTTTATTCCATCTCTGAAGATACCTTCTGGCATGGTGCTGAGTTCTTTTCTTAATCTTGTCTACACCCTCTGCTTAGGTGAGTTATCCAGTTGTGTGGCTTTAAATACCATCTTTACACGTTCAGTTCCCAAATTTATGTCTCTAGCTCACCTCACTTCTGCCCTCCAGAATCACAAATCCATCTGTCTACTTGGTGTCTTCACTTGGATGTCTAATAAGTGTTTCAAATGGGGAAGCAATTAGGAAGCTACTGTGCCAGCTCAAGCCATAGTTGATGATGACTTGCACTAGAGAGATACCACTAGAAATGGAGAGAAGTGGTTGAATTTGAGAGGGATTTTTTTTCCCTCCTCCGGCAGAGTCCTTCTGACTTCATTTCTGCGATGAGCCAGAGAAACTCCCTGCTTTTAAAGGGCTCATGAGATTAGGTCAGGCCCACTCTGATGCTCTTCTGATCTTTATTTTTTTTTTAATTGTGCATTAGGTGAAGGTTTATAGCTCAAGTTAATTTCTCATTCGAAAATTTATACATACATTGTTTTGTGACATTGGTTGCAGTCCCCACAATATGACAACACACTCCCCCTTTCCACCCCAGGTTCCCTGTGTCCATCTGACCATTTCCTGTCTCTTCCTGTCTTCTCCTGCTTTTGGACAGGAGCTGCCCATTTGGTCGAATTTGAGAGGGATTTTGGACGTATGGTAGAAACTAGAGGACTTGCTGATGATTAGGCATGAGGGAAAGGGGAGGAAACAGAGATGACATCTGGATCCCTGGTTTTTGCCCTAAGCGTTCATGGCAGTGGTGGTGTCACATACTCAGAGGAAGAACCAGATTTTGGGTGAGAAAAAGAGGAAGGCAGATCAAGAGTTTAGTTATTCCTGTCTCAGTGATGATACCTACATAATAGCTCTTAAACATAAACTCTCTCTGTCTCCACTGCCACCTCTCTAGTCCAAACCAGAGCAACTGCAGTGGCCTCTTAACTGGTCTCTTTGCTTTCACTCTTGCTTGCCCCCAGTCCATCCTTCACAGAGGAGCCATAGATGCAAACCAAAAAACCAAACCTTTGCCGTTGAGTCGATTCCCACTCATAGTGACCCTATAGGACAGAGTAGAACTGCCCCATTAGGATTTCCAAGGAGCAGCTGGTGGATTCAAATTGCTGACCTTTTGGTTAGCAGCTGAGCTCTTAACCACTGTACCACCAGTGCTCCAGGCATAAATAAGGAAGGTAATATATAGTCCCACTCCTCTGTGTGGTCAGACCATAGTTAGTGTATTGTACATGTTCCATAAAAGTAAGCAATGCGGAGAGTGATCTGGACACGGTATTATTTTAAAAAAAAACAAAAAAACTGTTGCTGTTGAGTCGATTCTGACTCACAGCGACCTCGTAAGACAGAGTAGAACTGCCCCATAGGGTTTCCAAGGAGCAGCTGGTGGATTTTGTGACCTTTTGGTTAGCAGCCGTAGCTCACTGTAGCTCTTAACCCCTGTGCCACTAGGGCTTCTACAGTGTTATTAGGAATGGCCAAATAAAAAAGTTTATCCTTAGAATGAAGAGACGAATGAGAGGTATAGTAATCTTCATTTATTTGAAAGGCTGATAAGTGAAAGAGGAGAGTGAATTGTACTGGATTATTGTAGGTGGTGTAGAATAAAAGTAATAGGAAAGTATATTTTGGCTTAGTTATGGGCTGTAAGAATGGGAGTTGGTTGAGAAGTTTCACACAGGCTTAGGTGGCTTATCAGGTATGCTGTAGTTGGGATTTCCTTATGAGAGACCTGGGTTCAATTTCTGGCCAGTGCACCTCAAGCACAGCCACCATCTGTCTGTGAGTGGAGGCTTGCATCTTGTTGCGATGCTGAACAGGTTTCAGTGGAGTTTCCAGACTAAGACAGACTAGGAAGAAAGGCTTGGCGATCTACTTCTGAAAAAAATCAGCCAGTGAAAACCCTATGGATCACAATGGTCAGATCCCATTATGCACGGGATTGCCATAAATCTAGCCAACTTGATGGCAGCTAACAAGAAGAAGCAGTTGCACTAGGAATTTTTTTGTGTTTGTTTTAAACTTTTATGAGTCTGTCAAATAGTATTACAAGAAAAACTTTGTATAACCAAAAGATTTCTTGGTGCCTAGAGATAGATGTTCCTAGATGTTCCAGTTACTAACCAGTAATTGCTATGAACAATTCTAGAGCCTCAAGATTTTGTTATCACTTTAAAAAAGAAGAATTTAAAAAAGAATTTCAGAGCCTCTGAAGGTTCTGCAGATGCCTAAGGAAGGATAAGTTGTGGTTTGAACAAAAGGGATCTACTCTATTTAAAGTAAGTTCCTTTTTCAGATGATCTTCCCAAACAGGCATCCAAGTCCCTGGGTCAGAGTTGAGAACATATCTTTTAGTCTCCATGGGGATGAGGAAAATGTTTGGAATGTTTGGGAATTTAAGTGTTGTGAGAACTTGTTTTTATGGAAGTCAGTTGGGAAAGCCATTAACTCCTGATGTTGGAAAAAAAAAGTGTTTGTCTTTCTTCCTCCCGGACATTAAAGTTAAAATTCTTAATTTTATTTCTGCCCCTGAAAAAACCAAACCCATTGCCGATGAGTTGATTCCGACTAATAGCGACCCTATTGAACAGAGTAGAACTGCCACATAGTTTCCAGGGAGCAGCTGGTGGATATGAATTGCCAACCTTTTGGTTAGCAGCTGAGCTCTTAACCACTGTGCCACCAGGGCTCCATGTCTACCCCAAATCGGGAAAATACTAAAAACAAACCACTGCCACCACCACCAAAAAGCACCCAAACCTGCTCCTATTCCTGAACACGTCACCCAGTAAAATACATCCGGTATACTTATTCTTATTGGGGGGGTGGGGGCGGCGGAGAACAGAAATTTTAGTTAGAAAGCTTTCCATAGTTGTGGCAATCACCTTGGAAAAAAATCTTTATTCTCTTAAAATAATTCTGTAAGAGAAGTTTCAGAAGGCTTAATGTTGTCAACATTACTGAGAACTTTTAAAAATAATATTGTATTTTTAGTGACAGTTTACACAGTAAATTTGTTTCCCATTCTGAGAATTTTTGTTGTACACGTGTGTTAGGCCTGTGGGGAATACAGGGATTTGAAAGACAAAGTCCTTTCCTCAGGGAGCCTACCGCCTTGTTGAAGAGGCTAGCTATGCACATTTAAAGGTAACTTATATCAAAGAGTGGTATAAGTATTGAATGATTATTTCGTTCAATAGATGCTGTATTGGAGTTAACAGGGGAGAGAAATTTTATTGGGCTGATCAGGAAGGATTCAGAGCTGGGCCTTGAGGAATGGCTAAGGTGGGAGGGGGTGGAAGCATAGAATGCTAGTGGTTAGATCTGTGGAAAGGGCATTTAAAGCGTCAACACCCAGCCATTTTGCCTAAATCAACCAACAGTATAGAGATAACATTTTAAAATATCAGTTCTTCACACTAAGGGGTGTAAAGACAGAGATAAAATTTTAAAATATTTAGTACTATTCAGGAATGTTAGACAGTTGTGGCTAAGAGGCTCCATTTGGAAGAAAAGATGATAAAGAATACAAAGGTTTTTTTTGTTTTTGTCTTTACTGTTAATGTGAAATTGAGCAAGTCTTCAGAAGGATGAATTTTCAAAGATCTGTGCATTTATATTTAGTTGAGTAGAATGAACACCGAACTCTAGGAGACAGGATACATAAGTTCTTTTCCTGAGTCTGGTACTAACTGGTTATTCAATCCTGGACAAGCCAGTGTACTTCCTTGCTACTCAGTCTTCTCATCTGTAAAATGAGGAGCTTGAACCAGAAGATCGTTTAGATCTTTGGTGACCCTCAAGTTTCTCGTATTCGTAACAGAGAACTTGAAAATAACTAGTTCCATGCCCTCCATATTAGGTAGTGGAGAAATGTTGTTTGGTTTATAGCATTGAATATACAGGAGTTTTTTTCCCGGTTCATTTAATACTGTTTGAAGAGAAGAACCTTATTAGGGCATTAGTTGTTGTCAGTCTCTTGGTTGTAGTTGTTGCCAGGTATGTGGAGAAAACAAGTTGTTGGTCTGTTGTACCCTAGAAAAATTGGACTTAGAATATTGGAATGTATAGTTTTTAAAAGATTTTAAAAGGCTTTGGTAAAATGTTTTTAATTTTACAGTTAATTCCCCCAAATTACATAAAAATATGCTAAAATTCCACCACCCATTACTGTTAACATCTTGATATATATTCTTTCTGATTTTTTCCCCGTGTGTGTGTGTGTGTGTGTAATATATGACCAAATGGGATTCTATACATACTGCTTTGTAACCTACTTTACTCAGTTGTGTATTATTAATGCTTTTCCACATTAGTAAATGTGTATCTTCAGTATCATTTCTTTTTCGGAAGTTTTTTATTTTGGACTAATTTTAGATTTAGAGAGAAGTTGCAAAAATAGCACAGAGTTCTCTTTTATCTCATACCCTGCTTCCCCTAATGTTAACATCTTACATAATGATAGTACAATTGTCAAAGACAGGAAATTAATAATGGATTCAGTATTATTAACTACACTACAGGCTTTATTCAGTTTTCCCACTACCATTCTTTTTCTGATCCAGGATCCTCTATAGGATCCCACACTGCATTTGGTTATTTCTCTGTAGCCTCTTCAGTCTGTACCAGTGTCTTTGTCTTACCTTGATACTTTTGAAGAGTACTGAGCAGTTATTTTGTAGAATGTCCCTCAATTTGGGTTTGATGTTTTCTCATGATTGGAATGAGGTTATCCGTTTTTGCTAAGAATACCGCAAAAAATGATGTTGTGTCTTTCTCAGTGCATCATATCAAGGGGTTCATGAATTATTAGTATTTCTTTTTTTTTTTTTAATAATAATTTATTGTGTTTTCAGTGAAGGTTTGCACAGCAGTTTAAGTTCCCATTGAACAATTTCTACACAGATTGTTTAGTGACATTAGTTATATTCTTCACGATGCATGAACATTCTCATTATTTCCGTACTGGTTGTTCCGTTTCCATTAATCTAGTTTCCCTGCCCCCTTACATTCTCATCTTTGTTTTAAAGTAATTGTCAACTGTTTGGTCTCCTACCAGTGATTTTATTTTTTATTGTTGTTGTGCTTTAAGTGAGAGTTTACAATTCAGGTTAGTCTCTCATACAAAAATTTATACGTACATTGTTATGTGACCCTAATTGTTCTCCCTATACTGTGACAGCACACTCCTCCTTTCCACGCCAGAATTCCTGTGTCCATTCAACCAGCTCCTGACCCTCTCTGCCTTCTCATCTCACTTCTGGACAGGAGCTACCCATTTAGTCTCATGTATCTACTTGATCTAAGAAGTACACTCTTCCTGAGTATCATTTTGTGTCCCATAGTCCAGTCTAATCTTTGTCTGAAGAGTTGGTCTCAGGAATGGTTTTAGTTTTGGGCTAAGAGAGTCCGGGGGCCATGTCTTCCAGGGTCCCTGCAGTCTCAATCAAACCATTAAGTCTGTTCTTTTTGATGAGAATTTGAGTTCTGCACCCCACTTTTCTTCTGCTCCAACAGGGACTCTCTGTTGTGTTCCCTGTCAGGGTGGTCGTTGGTGGTAGCTGGGCACCCTCTAGTTCTTCTGGTCTCAGGCTGATGAAGTCTCTGGTTTATGTAGCCCTTTCTGTCTCTTGGGCTAATACTTTCCTGGTGTCTTTTGTGTTGTGCATTCTCCTTTGCTCCAGGTGGGTTGGGACCAATTGATGCATATTAGATGGCTTCTCAACTGCAGACGTCACTCACCAAAGTAGGATGCAAAACATTTTCTTAGTAAACTTTGTTATGCCGGTTGACCTAGATGTCCCCTGAAAGCATGGTCCCGAGACCTCCGCCCCTGCTGCTGTGTCCCTCAAAGTGCTGGATTGTGTTCAGGAAACTTCTTAGCTTTGATTTAGTCCAGTTGTGCTGACTTCCCCTGTAGTGTGTGCTGTCCTTCACTTCACCTAAGATAATTCTCGTCTACTATCTAGGTAGTGAATACCCCTCTCTCTCCCTTCCGTCCCTTGTAACCATCAAAGAATGTTTTCTTCTGTGTTTAAACCTTTTCTTGAGTTCTTATAATAGTGGTCTTATACAATATTTGTCCTGTGACTGACTAAATTCACTCAGCATAATGCCCTCCAGATTCCTCCATGTTATAAGATGTTTCATGGCTTCATCATTGTTCTTTTATCATTTTGTAGTATTTCATTGTGTGGATATACCATAATTTGTTTATCCATTCGTCCATTGATGGGCACCTAGGTTGTTTCCATCTTTTTGCTGTTGTGAACAGTGCTGCAGTGAACATGGGTGTGCATATATCTATTTGTGTGATGGCTTTTATTTCTCTAGGATATATTCCAAGGAGCAGGATAGCTGGATTGTATGGTACTTCTGTTTCTAGCTTTTTAAAGAAGTGCCAAGTCAATTTCCAAAGTGGTTGTACCATTTTACATTCCCACCAACAGTGTATAAGTGTTCCAGTCTCTCTACAACCTCTCCAGCATTTATTATTTTGTGGTTTTTGGATTAATGCTAGCCTTGTTGGGGTGAGATGGTATCTCATTGTAGTTTTGATTTGCATTTCTCTAATGGCTAATGATCGTGAGCATTTCCTCATCTGTCTCTTAGCTGCCTGAATGTCTTCTTCGGTGAAGGGCGTCTTCATATCCTTTGCCCAATTTTTAATTGGGTTATGTGTCCTTTCGTTGTTGAGGTTTTGCAATATCTTGTAGATTTTAGAGATTAGATGCTGATCAGATTTGTCATAGCCAAAATTTTTTTCCCAGTCTGTAGGTTGTCTTTTTACCCTTTTGGTGAAGTCTTTTGATGAGCATAAGTGTTTGATTTTTAGGCACTCCCAGTTATCTAGTTTCTCTTGTGGTATTTGTGCATTGTTACTTCTGGTTTGTATTCTGTTTATGCCGTATATTAGGGCTCCTAGCATTGTTCCTATTTTTTCTTCCATGATGTTTATTGTTCTTGATTTTATATTTAGGTCTTTGATATGTTTTGAGTTAGTTTTTGTGCATGGTATGAGGTATGTGTCTTGTTTCAGTTTTTTGCAGATGGATATCCAGTTTTGCCAGTAACATTTGTTAAAGAGACTATTTTGCTTTTTCCAGAAAGTTATGTGAATGGAATCATATAGTATATCCTTTGAGTCTGACTTCTTTCAGAATGATCCATTTTGTGATAATCCACGAAGTTTCATGGATGGATAGCTCATTCCTTTTATTGCCAAGTAGTAGCCCATGGTATAAGGAGTCATGGTGGTACAAATGGTTAAGCACTCAGCTGCTAAACCCCAAGTTTGGTGGTTTCAACCCATCCAGTGGCTCCATGGGAAAAAGACCTGGTGATCTGCTTCCATGAAGATTACAGCCAAGAAAATCCTGTGGGACAGTTCAACTCTGTCATATGAGGTCATTGTGAGTAAAAATCGACTTGACGGCATCCAGTAACAACATTTCACAGTATATATGTATGACCGAAAGATCAGCAGTTGGAAACCTTGTGGGGCAGTTCTCCTTTGTCCTGTAGGGTCGCTGTGGGTCGGAACTGACTCGACAGTACCTAGCAACAACAGTTAATTATTTTACCAATTGAATTGAAGAACTACTGGATTGTTTCCAATTTTTGGTAATTATGAATAAAGCTGCTATAACACTCACATACAGATTTTTGTGTGAAGTTTTAATTTTGGAGTAAATACCTGGAAGTTTGATATCTGGTCATATGGTAAGTGTATGCTTAACTTTATAAAGAACTCAAACTCTTTTCCAGAGTGGCTGTACCATTTTGAATTCCCGCTAGCAGTGTATGAGAGTTCTAGTTTCTCCATGTCCTTTTGTTGACATTTGGTATTACCAGATTTTTATTTTAGCCACTCTTAATAGGTTATATAGGTGTGTCTCACTGTCATATTAATTTGCAATTCCCTTCTGACTAATAATGTTGAGCATGTTTTCATATGCTTATTTGCCATCTTTAACAATGTCTTTTGAAGAACAAAAGATTTTACTTTTGATGAGGTCCAATTTATCTACTTGTTTTTCTCTTATGGTTAGTGCTTTTTGTAGTCTAAAACCTCTTTGACTCACGTTAATTTTGATCTGTCATTAAACCTATGTCTCTCTGAAACAATTAAAATAAGAACATGGAGAATGCTTTGTCTGTACATCCTCTGAACTGTAATAGAATCACCTTCACATGGTAGGAGTTGGCAATTCCAGAAGGAGGGGTAATTCTCATCCACTATGACTGCTCTTCTTTTTTCCAGATATCTGTGGTAGATAGGCAACCACTGATTTCCAAGAGTAATTTTTTTTATTAATCTGACACTTTTCTTTTGTATTGGTGAAAGATAAAATAAGAATATAGTATAAATATCTTTCTCCAAAATTATATAATTGTGGCATTACTTGTGCCCCTAGATCTTTAAGAAGAAACTTGTAGCAAAGTCTAATTTTTGTCTTCTTTTCTTGCAGTGGTGGGATCAGCAAACTGATTTTTATACTGCTTTCATGCATCGTTTGGCACAATTGGTGCCAGAAATTTATTTTTCTGAAATGGACCCGGATTTGGAAAAGCAGGAGGAGAGTGTACAAATGTCAGTATTCACTCCACTGGAGTGGTACTTATTTGGAGAAGATCCAGATGTTTGTTTAGAGAAGTTGAAGCACAGTGGAGCGTTTCAACTCTGTGGGAAGGTTTTCAAAAGTGGAGAGACAACATATTCTTGTAGGTAAGAATTAGAAATTTGCAAGATTGGTTATAATTACAATCATGGTATTTTGTGCCTATCTCATGATATAGATTTCTTGGTTTACTACTAATATTTAATCCTACTTAATTTTTTTTTTTATTAGGCACTTATACGTCTGTTTTTGCTAGTACACCTTGTTTTCGAATAAATGACTTTGTCTTGAACAGCTCTCTTTTTCTTCTCCAAAAGTATTTGTGGTATATTTTTCCCTTTCTTAAAATGTAGAGACCCTTTGGGCCAGGTGTATTTCAGAATTCTGAATTTTTCAGATTTTAGAAAGGTGATACAGTACTTGATGTGTATAGTATGTAATTTCCCTGGCAGAGTTAGGGCAGGACCCTGTAATCAAACACAGCATTTCTGCAAGAAGTCTATCAGTATTCATAGCAAGTGGTATAAAATCTATAGTCTCGTGTCATTTCAGGTCATTTTTTGTCCCAAAATGAGATTCAATGCCAAACTTACAAAAAATACATAAATAAATAAGCTTTCCATTTTCAGGGGTTTTTGGATTTCAGAATTGTAAGTAGGGATTTTCGACTTGTAGGAGCAATTGGAATTTAGTTGAATAGAAGGGCCAGTGGTAGAGAAACTGGAAGCGGCTTTAGGTGTTTGTTTGTTTGTTTTTTGTGAGAGTAGTTGCCTTACACATCATGGTGGCACAGAGAACCTTTTTACTCCCTACACCTGTCTGAAATTTTTGACGTTTGGATCTTGGCAGCACTTTCAGTTTTTCTCCTTTATTAGAGGTAGTTTATGTTAGGAGTGTGCATTTTTAGACTTTATAAATACAGAGAATTGTCTAGCTGCACTGTAATTCTAAGTTTGACTGGTTTATGTATAGTTAGCAGTTGCATTTCGCATACTATTTTGCTTTATAACATAGCAAAGTTAATTAATCTCCTTAGATATTTTTAGTTGAAGCCTAATCAATTTCAGCTAAAGTATAGTAGACATTTGTAGACCTTGTATCTCCAAAAATGTCATGGAGACATTTTTTATTGTCATGACTGGGGGTTGTATTGACATCTAGTGGGTAGAGGCCAGGGATGCTGTTGAACAGCCTACCATGCACAGGGCAGTCTCCTTTCTTCCTCACCCCACCAAAAAATAATCATCCCATCTAAAATGTCAGTAGACCTGTCTGAAGTTGAGAAATCTTGCTCTAAATAGATCATGTAGATAATACATTTTTAAAGAGTATTATTAGGCAACCTTTATTTGCTATTAACCTTTTAAAATTCATTTTTACAACTTCCTAATTTATCTCTAAAATTACTGTTTTAAAAAATCTTTTTTAAGAAATGAACTATTCTAGAACAATGAAAAGGAAATCAGGAAAACAATACTGTTTATAATACCACCTAAAAAAAAGAAAACACTTAGAAATAAATCTAACCAGGGCTGTAAAAGACCTACGCAAAGAAAACTACAAAACACTACTGCAAGAAACCCAAAGGGATCTACAGAAATGGAAAAACGTACCATGCTCATGGATAGATAGACTCAACGTCGTGAAAATGACAGTTCTACCCAAAGCAATTTACAAATACAACACAATCCCAATCCAAATGCCAACAACGTTCTTTAAAGAGATGGAAAACCTAATCTTTAACTTTATGTGGAAAGGGAAGAAGCCCCGAATAAGTAAAGCACTACTGAAGAAAAAGAATAAAGTAGGAGGACTCACACTACCTGACCTCAGAACCTAGTATACAGCTGCGGTAGTCAAAACAGCCTGGTGCTGGTACAGTGGCAGATACATTGACCAGTGGAACAGAATTGAGAACCCAGGTGCAAATCTATCCACCTGTGGTCACCTCATCTTCAACAAGGGCCCAACGTCCATCAGATGGGGAAAAGACAGTCTTTTTAACAAATGGTGCTAGCAAAACTGGATGTCCATCTGCAAAAAAATGAAACAGGACCCATACCTCATACCATATACAAAAACTAATTCAAAATGGATCAAATACCTAAATATAAAGCTAAAAACTATAAAGTTCGTAGAAGAAAAAATAGGATCAACGCTAGAGGCCCTAATACGCGGCATTAACAGGATTTAAAGCATAATCACAACACACAAACTCCAGAAGATAAGCTCGATAACTGGGATCTTCTAAAAATCAAACACTTATGCTCATCAAAAGACTTCACCAAAAGAGTGAAAAGAGAACCTACAGACTGGGAAAAAAATTTTGGACAAAGGTCTAGAGATCAGACAAAGATCTAATCTCTAAAATCTACAAGAAAATCCAACACCTCTACAACAAAAAGACAATCCAATTAAAAAATGAGCAAAGGAAATGAACAGACACTTCACCAGAGAAGACATTCAAGCAGCCAACAGACACATGAGGAAATGCTTGTGATCACTAGCCATTAAAGAAATGCAGATTAAAGCCATGTGAGTTACCATCTCACCCTGGCATTAGTGGCACGAATCAAAAACACTGGAAATAACAAATGTTCGAGAGGCTGCAGGGAGATCGGAACTCTTATGCAGTGCTGGTGGGAATGCAAAATGATACAACCATTTTGGAAAATGATACGGCGCTTCCTTAGAAAGCTAGAAATAGAAATACCATACTATCCAGCAGTCCCACTCCTAGGAATATATCCCAGAGAAATAAGAGCCATCACACGAATAGACATATGCACAGCATGTTCATTGCAGCATTGTTCACAATAGCAAAAAGATGGAGACAACCTAGATGCCCATCAACAGATGAATGGATAAGCAAACTACGGTACATACACACAATGGAGTACTATGCAACGAGAAAGAACAATGATGAATCTGTGAAGCATCTCGTAACATGGGTGAAACTGGAGGACGTTATGCCGAGTGAAACAAGTCAATCACAAAAGGAAAAATATTGTATGAGACCTCTATTGGTCTTACGCCTTCAGGAGCAAGGGATAATGAAGAAAACCAAAGACACAAGGAAAAGATTAGTCCAAAGGACTAATGGACCACAGCTACCAAGGCCTCCACCGGACTGAGTCCAGTACAACTAGATGGTGCCTGGCTACCACCATTGACTGCTCTGACAGGAATCACAACAGAGTTCCCGGACAGAACTGGAAAAAAATGTAGAACGAAATTCTAACTCACAAAAAAAGACCAGACTTAATTGGCCTGACAGAGACTGGAGAAACCCTGAGAATATGGTCCCCGAACACCCTTTTAGCTCAGTAATGAAGTCACTCCCGAGGTTCACCGTTCAGCGAAAGATTGGACGGGCCCATAAAACAAAATGAGACTAATGGGGCACAATACTCCAGGAACAAGGACTTGAAGGCAGGAGGGGACAGGAAAACTGGTAATAGGGAACCCAAGGTTGAGAAGTGACAGTGTTGACATGTTGTGGGATTGTTAACCATTATCATAAAACAATATGTGTACTAACTTTTTAATGAGAAACTATTTGTTCTGTAAACCTTCTTCTAAAGTGTAATGTTAAAAAAAAAGGAAAAGAGAAAATGAACTCTCCTAAGTAACCATTTAAAAAATTAATCCTGCACTTTACACTGATTTGCATTGTTCCTGATGTTTTCCCTAAAAATGTTAAATATTAGACTAGAGATTAAGAGGGATTGAATTTTTTTCATTCATTCAACAAATATTTAACTATCTGCTATGAGCCAGGTCCTGTTCTAGGTGCTTGGGGCACATCAGCGTACAAAATAAATAAAATCCCTGTGCTTATTCTAATGAATTTTACCTTTACTGAAGTCTCATTTACCAATGAACAGTGTTTGTAAAATATTTTTGTAAAGACTATAGAGTGAGATGATGGCAGGTTTTTAAAAGGCTGATAATTTTCCACAATACTAATTTTGAATTGTAATTTAACAGTTTGAAGCTAGGTGAAACCTCAGAGTAATAAGGATGATAAAACAAAACTAAACATTCAAACTTACACGTTCAAATATGTAAGTCGGAGGCTAAAATTATGCTGACAATGTTGTCTTTGTTCAAAACATTTTTGGAATTCAGTTTCTGAAAATATTTTTATATTTAGCTTGTGCACCATACAGGAAAATCATTCACATTTATATTATAGTCATACCTTAAGCATCAGTGGGAGTCATCTAAATTTTGGAATCTGATTTTCAATCTTTTTCAGGGACTGTGCAATTGATCCAACATGTGTACTCTGTATGGACTGCTTCCAGAATAGTGCTCATAAAAACCATCGTTACAAGGTATGAAAATAGAGCCATAAAATCTCTGGATTAGCAGGAATCTGATGATTACCTAGTCCAGATTCCTCACCAGTATTTGAATTCCTGCTATAGCAGCTCTGATATGTGAATCTTTAGCCTCTGGCTAAACATATCCATTGATAGGACATCCATTACTTCAAGAGGCAGCCCCTTACATTTTTTTTCTTTATTATGAGGTATATCATTTTTATGCAAAAGCTTATATAAAGTATATGAACAGTTTAAAAATAATTATTAAGTGAACACCTGTGTAACCACTACTTAGGTCAAGAGATAGGACATTGCAGTCCCCTCAAAAGCCCCCTCTCTGTCCCTTCTGGATCACAGTCCCTGTCTCCTGCCTTGAGGTAACCTGTCTCCTATGTTTTGTGACAATGGTTTTCTTGATTTCCGTAGATCATATTGGATAGTTTTAGCCAGTATGAACTTTGTATAAATGGAATCATATTGTATATTTTTTGTTGTTGAGTAGCTTCTTTCAGTTGGCATTATGTATGTAGCAGTAGTTTGTCCATTGGCCTTATAGTATTCAGTAAACCATATTGTCTTTATTTATTGTGCTGTTAATGGATATGTGGATTGTTTCCCACCTGGGTTATTACAAACAGTCCTGTTCGTATATTTTGGTATAGCATTCAGGAGTTTTTCTAGGTTATACATCAGAATAGAATTGCTCCGTTCTAGGGTACGTGGGTCTTTCATCATATTTGATAATGTCAGACTGTTTCCCAAGTGGTTATACCAATTTATAGGCTCTTCAGTAGTATGTGAGAGTTCCTATTGCTCCATATTCTTGCGAGATCTGGTATTGTTAATCTTTTTAATTTTAGCCAATCTGGTAGGTATATAATAGCATCTCATTGTGGTCTTAATTTGTATTTTCCTAATTACTAATGAGGTTGAGGACTTTTTCTATTCTGTTACATTTTTAGACAACTTTGTTATTTTGAGTTAAAATAGTAGTGCTCAAATGTTATTCTCAAATAATAGTGCTGGTTCTGTACTCTGGACTGATGCAGACATAATCATTGATGCTTCTTTTTGTAGATATAACATGCCTAAAATCCTGTGTATGTGTAAATAACATATTGAAGTTACATAGATTATATCTTCTGTAGAGTTGAAAATGCTGCTTATGTGCCTGAGAATCTACAGAAATCTTTAACAGAAACCTTTTAACCCTTTTAACCTTTAACAGAAACTTTTCAACTGAACTGATATTTTAAGAAACTTTTCCCATTGATATTGAAGTTTATTTTGTTGATTGTTCTTTTTTTTGAATGAGTTATTTTTGTTGTTGTTGAGAATATATGCAGCAGAACACGTACCAATTCAACAATTTCTATGTGTACAACTTAGTGACATTAATTACGTTCTTCAAGTTGTGCAGCCATCCTCACCCGCCTTTTCTGAGTTGTTCCTTTTTCAAGTCGCTGTTGTCAGTTTGACCCCATATGGATAGATCTTAAAGAGCACAGTGCTTAAGGCAGATATTCTTTACTAGTTAAGCTAAACTACTGTTTGGTTTTAAGAAAGCTTCAGAGGATATTTTTGGTTGAAAGTTTAAAGATTATCTCAGAACAGTAGTTTCAGGGGTTCATACAACCTCCATGGCTCCAGAAAGTCTGGAGTCCATGAGAATTTGACATTTTGTTCTACATTTTCCTCCATTTGATCCAGGATTCTTCTATAGAATCTTTGATCAAAATGTTCAATAGTGGTAGACAGGCACCATCCAGTTCTTCTGATCTCATGGCAAAGGAGGCAGTTGTTCATGGAGACAGTTAGCCACATATTCCATTTTGTTGATTGTCCTTAATATTGTCTGAGTTTGTCTTTGCTTATGTTGGAAGACTGAGTATAGAATACCTTTGTATTGCTTCTCAGCTCTGCCATCTTCCTGGATAATAGGACCAAGATCCTTTGGTATTTATTTTTTCATTGCCCTTGCTAATAGGACCAAGGTTTTTGATTTCATGAGTAGATTAAATTCTGAGATGCTAAAATCAGAATAATACCACAACTTGATGAAATAGAACCAAAAGAGTGGCTGAGTTCACCTAAGTAGAGTCTTCTTGTATATGGGAAGCTGATACCAAAAACCAGGCCCATTTATAACCTTGAGAGTGATATATTACTCTTTTATTGAACACATTCCAAAGCCAGTAGAATAAATCTAGAGAAGAAAACAGAGCCACCTAGAATCTTTTTTCTCTGTTTCCTGTGCATACCTCTGTTTTCACTTATCAAGTGTAATGATGTATTTATCTGTCATTCCCATAATTTTTATTTTTCAGATGCATACTTCTACTGGAGGTGGGTTTTGTGACTGTGGAGACACAGAGGCATGGAAAACTGGCCCTTTTTGTGTGAATCATGAACCTGGAAGAGCAGACACTACAAAAGAGGTAAGACTATATACAGTATTTTTATGCAAATAACACGTGCCTTCTATGTTTGTTTGCCAACTGGTCACTCCCCCCACGAGGTATTTTCATAAGTGCTGCTATGCCAATTTTTTACATGTTTATTTGTGTACAACTATATCTAGATCTAGATATATTCTAAACCAAACCCATTGCTGTAGAGTTGATTCCAACTCTTAGTGACTCTGTAGGACAGAGTTGAACTGCCTCATAGGGTTTCTAAGGCTGTAGTCTTTTATGGAACCAGATTGCCACATCTTTCTCCCACAGAACAGCTGGTGTGTTCAAACCACTTACCTTTTGGCTAGCAGCCGAGTACTTAACCACTGCGCCACCAGGGCTCTATATTTACATTTGTGTGTGTGTGTGTGTGTGTGTATTTTAATTTGCTGTTCTAAGCTTCCTGAAATTATATGAAAATAAATGTTATATGCATGGATTAAACTAAATTCCACTGAGAATCCTGATATTTTTGTTCTGATATTTAAACATAAGGAGTTTTATTCCACTCTAGAGAAGTTAAGGATTCGATAACTGTATTTTCTCTTTCACTAAAGAGGGAATGAATTCACAATGAAAAGATGAATTCAGATACTCTCTGTTAACCAGTTAACTTGACAATCTAGTGTAAACAATATATAAGCACAAAAGAACAACAGGAAGAAATTAAGAAAGACAGAAGCAGAATGTAATGAATTAGAAAATGATAGAATTTAACACATAAATTTAAGGACGGCTTTCCTTAAAAAAAAAAAAAAGATCAACAAGTACATTAACCATTCTACATCCTAATGAAGAAAAAATGTGAGCAAGCTCAGATGTAGTTAGAAATGAGAATGGGGAAGTAACTGTAGAACCATGCCTAAAAAGAAAAACCTAAGACAACTTTCTGCTCTGGAACTGAAGCCATTCCCAGAGACCAGCTTTCAGTCAAACAATAGACAGGCCCATAAAATAAACAGTAACACCTGAGAGGAGCTTGTTCCTTAGAACAGTCAATTATATGAGATCAAAAGGACAACATTTACACAAAAGCAAAGATGAGAAGGCAGGAAGGGGTAGATAATCTGAACGAAAGGAAACAGGGAACCCAGGATAGAAATGGGGAGAGTGCTGACACATTGAGGGGAATGCAGCCAGTGTCATGGAAAACTTCATGTACAAACATATCGAATGGGAATCTAATTTGCTCTGTAAACTTTCACCTAAAGCACAATAAAAAACTTAAAAAATAGAAAGAGAATCAAAAGGATTATAAAAGACTTTATAAGACTCTGCAAATACATTTGAAAATGGGTTATTTCACCAGACAATAGAAAGTGCCTAATTTATTCAAAAACAGAGAATTTGAACAATCAGTAACCTTAAAGAAATTCAGAAAACTGTTGTAGATGTGCTTCCAAAAAAAAATGCAATGCTTAAATAGTTTTACAGATGAATCCTTCTTAAACCTTCAAGGAATAGTTTTTTTGCTCTTTAAACTGTTCCAAATTCCCCAATAATAAAGAACAACCATAGGGCCCAAATATTGATCTCTTAAGTACCATTTTCCACTAAAAGAAATCAGGGCATGTTGTAGAAATGCCTGACTCCATGTGTAGGTCAGGGAATATATAAGGTAAACTTGTACTGATGGCCTTGTGTCAAAAGAAAGTAGACACCAGATTGAAAAGACTCCTTTGACCCGAGTTGGACAATTGGAGCATCTAAATAATAATAATAAATAATCACTATAATTTATTGAATCATACTGAAAATATAAAAAATCTCTGAGTTTCTAATGATTCTTAAACAAGATCTAATTAAAATAACACAAAACTTATTTGTCACCCTTGGCAGTAGCTATTATGTCAACTTCTTACTCTGAAAATTGGTAATTAAAGGGAATGAAGTAAGCATTTATTCTGCGTTTTCAAATAGGAATTGTATTTTATAGTAGTCATGTATCCTAGTTCATGAGGGAAAGTTCTTGTTTATAGAGGAATATTAGCTAATAGTGAAGGAATAATGGAATAAGAAAAACCAGCATTTTTTTTGTATTGTGCTTTAGGTGAAAGTTTACAGCTCAAGAAATTTCTTATACAAAAATTTATACACATATTGTTATGTGACACTTGTTGCAATCCCTATAATGTGACAGCACACTCCTCCTTTCCACCCCACGTTTCCTGTGTCCATCCAACCAGCTCCTGTCCCTTTCTGTCTTCTTATCCTGCCAGGAGCCGCCATTTAGTCTCGTGTATCTGCTTGAACTAAAAACCAACATTTTTAGACTACAAGGAAATATTTGATTCAGGCAAGGATCATTAATAGATACTAAAACTGTTAAGAGCTAGGTTGATGAGGAACACTACTCACGATTCTAAATTGTCACCTCATAGATTTCTAACAAAAGGAAAAAAAAAGATCTCGGAATATCTAGTTTAATTGACATAACATAGTTTATAAAGAAAATGTTCTACATTCGACTTTGGTGAGTAGCGTCTGGGGTCTTAAAAGCTTGTGAGCGGCCATCTAAGATACTCCACTGATCATCTTACCCCTTTTGGAGCAAGAGAGAATGAAGACAACCAAAGACACAAGGGAAAGATTAGTCCAAAGGACTAATGGACCACAAATATCACACCCTTCACCAGACTGAGTCTAGTACAACTAGATGGTGCCTGGCTACCACCGCCGACTACTCTGACAGGGATCACAGTAGAGAGTCCTGGACAGAGCTGGAGAAAAATGTAGAACAAAATTAAAACTCACAAAAAAAAAGACCAGACTTAACTGGTCTGACAGAGACTAGAGAAACCCCAAAAGTATAGCCCCGGGCAACCTTTTAACTCAGTACTGAAGTCACTCCTGAGGTTCACCGTTCAGCCAAAGATTAGACAGGCCCATAAAACAAAACGAGACTAAATCGGCACACAAGCCCAGCAGCAAGGATGAAAAGGCAGGAGGTGACAGGAAAGCTGGCAATAGGAAACCCAAGGTCGAGAAGAGGAGAGTGTTGACATGTCGTGTGGTTGGCAACCAGTGTCGTAAAACAATATGTATATTGTTTAATGAGAAGCTAGTTTGCTCTGTAAATGTTCGTCCAAAGTACAACTAAAAAAAAAAAAGGAAACTTTACAATAAAGGAATCATACTATCACCTTAACCAAGTCATCAGCTTTTAGCATCATCACTAATAGTGGGGCAATATGACATGAGTCTCTTCATATGACCTAAAATGAAGTATATAGTTTAGTATTTGAAAATCAATTAAGGTAATACACCATATCAGTAAAATTAAAAAACAAACGTAATCATCTCAATAGACACAGAAAAGCATTTGACAAAATCCAATAATATCCTTTCATGATAAAAACACTCAGCAAACTAGGAATAGAAGGGGACTTCCTCAACTTGATAAAGGATTTCTAAGAAAACCCCACAGCTAGCATTGTACTTAATGGTGAAAGACTAGATGCTGTAACCCCAAGATGAGGAACAAGACAAGGACGCCTGACTCACCACTTAACTATTGAGTTTTGTACTGGAGATTCTAGCCAGGGCAATTAATCAAGAAAAAGAAATAAAAGACGTGCAGATTGCAAAGGAGAAATAAAAGTAGCTCTATTCACAGATGACATAATCTTATATCTATAGAATATCCTAAGGAATCCACTAAAAAGTTATTCAAACTAATAAGTGAGTTCAGTAAGATTGCCGTATACAAAAATCGATTGTATTTCTATACACTTGCAATTTATAATCTGAAATGAAGAAAGCAATTCCATTTACAGTAGCATTAAAAAGAATAAGACATTTAGGAATGAATTTAACAAAAAAAGTGCAAAACTTATATTCTGAAAACTACAAAAAACTGTTGAAAGAAATTTTAAAAAAGGTCTAAATAAATGGAAAAAACATCCCATGTTCTTGGATCAGAAGCTCTAACAGTAGCAAGATTGGCATTATTCTCCAGATTGATCTAAAGATTCCATGCAATCCATACCAGAAATCCAAGCTGATGCTAAAATTCTTAAGGAATTGCAAAGGACCCAGGATAGCCAAAACAATCTTGAAAAGGAACAAAGTTGGGAGGACTCACACATCCTGATTTGAAAACTTAAATTCAGAGCAACACTAGTCAAGACAATGGGGTACTGGCAGAAGGATAAATATATAGGTCAGTGGAATATAATTGATTCCGTGTGTGTATGTGTGTGATAGTCAATCAGTTTTCAACAAGGTGCTAAGATCATTCAATGGGGAAAGAACAGTCTTGTCAACAAATTTTCCTGAGACAACTGGATTATTGTTGGGTGTCGTTGAGTCAGTTGTGACTTATAGTGACCCCATATAGCAGAGTAGAACTGCCCTATAGAGTTTTCTTGATTATAATCTTTATGGAAGCAGATTGCTGGGTCTTTTTGCCATAGAGCCACTGGATGGGTTCGAACTGCCAACCTTTCAGTTAGCAGCCGAGCACTTAAGCATTTGCGTCAAACTGGGTAGCCACATGCCAGAGAATTAAGTTGGACTCCTACCTTATATCATACATTAAAATTAATTCAAAGTGGATCCAAGACCTAAATGGACGAGCTGAAGCTGTAAAACTCTAAGAAAAACATATGCGAGTAAATCTTCATGACCTTGGATTTGGCAGTGGATTCTTAGGTATGACACCAAAAGCATACGTAACAAACGAAAAAGCAGATAAATTGGACTTTATCAAAATTAAAGACTTTTTTGCTTGAAGGGACACTGTCAAGAAAGTGAGAAGGCAGTCCACAAATTGGGAGAAAATATTGTAAACTATGTATCTGATAAAGAGCTTGTATCTAGGCTATATAAAGAACTCTTTCAACTCAATAATAAAAAGACTACCCAATTTAGAAAAAAAACAGCAAACAACTTGAACAGACATTACCAATGGCCGGTAAACACATGAAAAGATGCTCAACATTATTAGTCATCAGGGAAGTGCAAATTAAAGCCACAGTGAGATGTCACTTCACACCCACTAGAATGGTTGCAGTCAAAAAGGCAGACAGTAAGAAGTGTTGGCAAGGATGTGGAGAAATTGGAACTGTCATACACTGCTGGTGGCAATGTAAAATGGTGCAGCCACTTTGGAAAATAGTCTGGCAGTTCCTCAAACAGTTAAACAGTGCCATATGACCCAGCAATTCCACTCATAGGTATATACACAAGAGAAATGAAAACATATGTCCACACAAAAACTTGTACATGAATGTTTATAGCTGCATTATTCATAATAGCCTCAAGGTGAAACAACCTGAATGTCCATTGACTGATGAATGGATAAACAAATTGTGGAATATCCACAGAATGGAATATTATGCAGCCATAAAAAGGAATGAAGTACTGATGTATGCTGTAACATGGATGATCTTTGAAAAAGTTATGCCAGGTGAGAGAACGAACTCACATACCATTTGTATGTAAAGTCCAGAATAGGGAAAATCTTTAGAGACAGAAAGTAGATTAGTGGTTTCTTGGGGCAAGGGCCAGAGCAGAGATGGAGACATAGGAGGGCAGTAGCTAAAGGGTACAGAGTTTCTTTTGAGGTGATGAAATGTTCTAAAATTGACTGCAGTGATGGTTATACCTATCTGAACATACTAAAAACCATTGAATTGTACACTTCAAATGGGTGAATTGAATGGTATATGAAATATACCATAATAAAACTGTTTTAAACAAATGAAGTACATAGCATCATTTATGAAATAATCTTGCCAAAAATGTTTAACCTGAACTTAATAAAGCCTTGAGATCTGATGTCTAGTTTATAGGAAATACATTGGATAGACTGACAAGATAAACAATATCGTAGGAAGATAAATTTAGAATGTTTGAAATTAAATCCAGTGGGACTTTTTACAGGAAAGCTGGCCTGGTCTTTGTCATAAAGAACAGAAAGCCAAGGGTGGGGAATGTTAGACTACTTCAGATATAAATGACTTAAAAGATAAAACAACCAGATATAATGTGTAGATCTTGGTTAGAACACGTTTATAAAAGACATTTTGGATATAATTAGGAAAATTGAATGTGATCAAAGTATTAGATGAGATTTAAAAATTATTGTTAACAGTATTAGGTGTAACATTGGTATTATGATTACGTAGGAAAATGTCCTTTTTTTTTTAGATATGCATATTAAAGTATTTTGGGGTGAAATATCACAATGACTTTTACTGTAAAGTACTTTAGCAAGAAAAAATTTGAAGCATATAGAAATATTAAAGTTATTAAATCTAGGTAAAAGATGTATTTATTATAGTGGTTTTCCTATATATTTAAAATTTTTATCAGTAAAAAATAAAATTACTCAATCAGTTCAGCACCAAACAAATAATGCAAAAAATTACAAATTGTTCCAGAACAGAGGGAGAAAAAGGGAAAATTTCCAAATTTGTTGTATAAATCCAACATTATACTGACCTCAGTTCTGACAGAATATAGCTCCAGAAATTACGGATCAGTTGTATTAATGATTATTATGCTGACATCCTAATTACCGTATGAAATCAAGCATAAAACAGTAATATAACACAATCATTTTTACATTTCTGGAATGAACCCTCTTGGAATTTACCTGTGGAACCATTTGGGCATGGTACTTCTTGGGAATGTAGCTCTTTAATAACCTTCTCAGTTTCTTTCAGTATGCTTGGCCTCAAATCAAAAGCCATCACTTATGCTTAAGGATGAAGCACTAGCATAGTCCCATTATAGATAGAGATAAGATAAGGGAATCCACTATTGTTACAATTACCTAACACTGTTCTGAAAGTGCTGCCAATCAGATAGACAAATAGAATGAACTAAGATCATAAGTATTGGAAAGGAAGATGCAGATGGTCATGATCATCGTATACCTGGAAAGCTCAAGAAAATTAACTGAAAAAGAATTTGAAACTGTAGTAGAGTTTAGTAACGTTATTGGTTACAGAATTTATATTTTAAAAATCAATTTTTCTGCCCAGTTTATTCAACGGATATTTCTTGAATGTCCTGACAAGCAATACCTGTTAGAAAATGTAATGAAAGAAAAGATCACATTCACTATAGTGTCAGAAACATAAAATACTTAGGATAAAAATTAAGAAGAAATCTGTGAGATCTATGTTAAGGAAACCTTAAAACTATGCTGTGATGGGCATGAAAAAAAAAATCAAAAGACATACTTCATTCTTGAATAGGAAGTTTCAGTATCACAAAGAATTTTTTTCCAAGATTAATCTA
Source organism: Dugong dugon (assembly GCA_030035585.1). Classification (NCBI taxonomy): domain Eukaryota; kingdom Metazoa; phylum Chordata; class Mammalia; order Sirenia; family Dugongidae; genus Dugong; species Dugong dugon. Next base: position 11,570,379 of record CM057472.1, on the reverse strand, counting down.
TAAATTCAGTATATTTCCAATTAGAATAACAACCAGACTTTTATTTTGAATTTAACAAAGTAATTCAAAAGCTGTTCTAAAAATAATTTGTGAGAATTTCCAGAAAAAATGTGAAAATAAGCGTTATAAGTGTAAGTAGGTCTAGCAGATGTAAAACGTCAAGAGCTGTAATAATCAAAACAGTGTGACTTTGGTACAGGAATAATAGCAAGTCAATAGACTAGAAAAGAGAATCTAAACCCAAGTTGATAGTAAAGATTTCATTTCAGAATTATTCAATAGATGGTGTAAGGATAACTAGCTACCCATTTGAGGAAAAAAAATAAAGTTTGATCAGTGTTAATATGAGATAAAGTCCAGAAATATCAAAGATATAAACTTTTGGGTTTTTTTTTTTTTTTAGAAGAGAAAGAAAATATAAACTTATTAAAGAAAATATGGGTGAATAAAAAAATTAATCCTGCAGTATATTGGACCTTGCTAAGTTTTTTTTTTTTTTTTTTCCAGTTTCCAAATGGTTATTTTATCAGATTGTTTGAACATTAAATTTATCTTTGTTTGCAATCCAAAATAGTTACCTGAAGTTTGCTGTTTTGTGTCTATGTGTGTGTGTTTACTTTTATTGTATATTTGTTTTCTAAACTCTTTGGCACAATTTATGCTAAGATTTTTATTTTAAAATTTATATTCCATAAAAAGGAAAAGATTGATAAATTTGACTCCACCAAAATTTACTCCTTTATGGCAAACAACACAGTCATAAAATTAGTGACAGACTGGGGGAAAATGTGTAGTATGTGACGAAGGATAACGGTCCATCATTAGGAAACACCTTAGAAAAACCAGTTGATTTTGACTCATAGCGACCCTATAGGATAGAGTAGAACTGCCCCATAGAATTTCCAAGGAGCGCCTAGTGGATTTGAACTGCCAGCCTTTTGGTTAGCAGCTGTAGCTCTTAACCACTACGCCACCAAGGTTTCCAGGAAACCCCTAGTATTCTGTATGCTATGAGACCACTCACATATGTAGAGTTTACAAAACTGTAAATGGGAGGAAGTGGAAGAATTATATTTGGAGATGTAAAACATGCTGCCTTCTGTTGAGTAGAAACAATAGACTGAGACATCGTAAGCTCTAAGACAGGTGGCCTAGGTTTGAATCATGATCCTACTGACTGACTCTTTGACCTTCACAAAGTTATTCAGCCTTTATATGCTTCAATTTCTTTATTTTTAAACCAGAGATAATAGCATCTGCCTCGCAGAGCTGTGAGGATTACACGAGATAATACATGTAAAGTGCTTTGTATTAGACATGTCTCGCGTATTGTTAAGGACCCAGTAAATACTAGCTGCTAGTAGTAGTAGTGGAGTGCTGGTGGCATAGTGGTTAAGAATTCAGCTGCTAACCAAAAGGTTGGCAGTTCGAATCCACCAGCTGCTCCTTGAAAACCCTATGGAGCAGTTCTACTCTGCTCTATAGGGTTGCTATGAGTTGGAATCGACTTGATGCCAGCGGGTTTGAGTTTTTGGGTTTTAGTAGTAGTAGTAATTCTCTTTCATTACCTACTTTTTTTACTCATTTCTTGTACTTTTGATATTAATAACATCTCATATTGACAAAACATTTTAGACTTTTAACAAAGCTCTTTCACATACATTATATTATTTTATCCTCATTACTGTTTAAGAGGTAGGTATAGTAGCTCCATTTTACAGATATGGAAACAGAGCCTCAGTAAGGTTAAGTGACTTGTTCAGGTTTGAATATCTAGCCAGTGACAGAGTTGGGTCTGAAATTCAGATCTTTAGATTTTGAGCTCCAGCACATTGTTTCTTAACCTTTAATTTGGAAATAATTTCAAATTTATAAGAAGTTGCAAAAATAAAAATACTACAAAGAATACTCATATACCCTTTACCTGTTCACCTGCTGTTAGCATTTTACTCCATTTACTTTATCATTCAGCACTTTATTTTTAGATAGCCTCTTCTTTCTTACTCAGTAACTTGTCTGGATCCCAAGTGATTATTCCTTCATTTAACAAATATTTATCAAGCAACTATTATTTCATTAAATATCACCAGATGCCTATTACCTGAAACATTTTTTCCTGTTTTCACCCTTTCAGTAAATTATCTTGTTTTTATTTTGTTTGAAGAACCTACCAGTGTTCTTTTCATCCTGATTGTTTCAATTTCTGCCTCTCAGTATTTTTCAGTGTGTAATGGACTATTTTGGTATATATGCCAAAAGAGTGCTTTGTGGCTTGATTTTTATATCTTCTTTCCATAACTGGCCATTCCAGAAGACCTGTTGTGGACTTAAGTGTAGCTAAGAAATGCTTGGGAGTTAAGTTGACTTACTGAGTTTACAAAATGCACTCCCCTCCCCCTGACACACATCAAGGGATTCTAGTCTGTTTGGGAGTTTTCTTGAATCATATGGCCTTAGAACACTGAATTAAGTACTGAACTAGCTTGAGCTTAGATTTCTTTGGATTTGCAATTAGATGTAAAAGGTAATTTTGGTCATTGAGCCTCATTCTAAAGGTAAATCTGGATATTCTTGAACTGATTCATGATCTAGAGGTGAGAAAAGGGCTCCTTATGGCTTTGTTGCTGTTAGGTGTGGTTGAGTCAGTTCTGACTCATAGCAACCCTGTGTACAACAGAATGAAACACTGCCCGGTCCTGCGCCATCCTTACAATTGTTGCTATATTTGAGCCAATTGTTGCAGCCACTGTGTCAGTCCATCTCAGCAAGGGTCTTCCTCTTTTTCTCTGATTCTTACTTTACCAAGCATGATAGCCTTCTCCAGAGACTGGTCCCTCCTGATAACATGTTCAAAGTACATAAGGTGAAGTCTCGCTACCCTCGCTTCTAAAGCGTATTTTGGCTGTACTTCTTCCAAGACAGATTTGTTCATTCTTTTAGCAGTCCATGATGTATTCAGTATTCTTCACCAACACCATAATTCTAAGGCATCAATTCTTTGATCTTCCTTATTCATTGTCCAGCTTTTGAGTGTATATGAGGTGAAAATACCATGGCTTGGGTCAGGCACACCTTAGTCCTCAAAGTGACATCTTTGCTTTTTGACACTTTAAAGAAGTCTTTTGCAGCAGATTTGCTCAGTGTAATATGTTGTTTGATTTCTTGACTGTTGCTTCCGTGGGTGTTGATTATGGATCCAAGTAAAATGAAATCCTTCACAACGTCAGTCTTTTCTCCGTTTATCATGATGTTGCTTTTTGGTCCAGTTGTGAAGATTTTTGTTTTCTTTATGTTGAGGTGTAATCCATACTGAAGGCTGTAGTGTTTGATTTTCATCAATAACTGCTTCAAGTCCTCTTCGCTTTCAGCAAGCATGACTGTTCAATCTGCATATTGCAGGTTGTTGATGAGTCTTCCTCCAATCCTGCTGCTGTCTTTTTGTTCATGTAGTCCAGTTTCTCGGATTATTTGCTCAGCATGTAGATTAAGTATGGTGAAAGGATGCAACCCTGACGCATACCTTTCCTGATTTTAAACCACACAGTGTCCCCTTATTCTGTTCAAACGATTGCCTCTTGGTCTATATACAGGTTTCGCATGAGCACAGTTAAGTGTTCCTCTGGAATTCCCATTCTTTGCAATGTTATCCATAATCTATTATGATTCACGCAGTCAAATGACTTTGCATAGTCAATAAAACACAGGTAAACATCTCTGTGGTATTCTCTGCTCTCAGCCAAGGTCTGTCTGACATCAGCAATGATATCCCTCATTCCATGTCCTCTTCTGAATCTGGCTTGAATTTCTGGTAGTTCCCTGTCAATGTACTGCTGCAACCGTTTTTGAATTATCTTCAGCAAAATTTTACTTGTGTGTGATGTTAATGATATTGTTCAATAATTTCCATGTTCTGTTGGATCACCTTTCTTGGGAATGGGCACAAATATGGATCTCTTCCAGTCGATTGGCCAGTTAGCTGTCTTCTAAATTTCTTGGCATAGACGAGTATGTGCTTCCAGCGTGGCATCCATTTGTTGAAACATTTCAATTGGTATTCTGTCGATTCCTGGAGCCTTGTTTTTCACCAATACTTTCAGTGCAGCTTGGATTTCTTCCTTCAGTACCGTTGGTTCTTGATCATATGCTACCTCCTGGAATGGTCGAATATTGATCAGTTCTTTTTGGTACAGTGATATAACTAAGCAATTCATACAACACAAACAGTCCTATATACTTAACGTTTTGTTTATCTCCGCTTTGGTGGATGTGAAATCCATACTCTACCAGACACATGGCATTGTGCCAAGTATAATGGGGATTTTCCAAGTGTAATCAGACCTGGAGTGATGCTAATAGCCAATCATCTGGCATTTGGCAGTGTCTTTTGCAAAGAATTACTTTTTTAGTATATGTAAAAGCAGGTTTTGCCTAGCCTGTAGTACATTTTCCATTTAAGTTTTACCCCCCCCATAGAAGTTATTTTCTAAGCTTTAAAGGTTTTTGTCGAAGATTTCTCAGGTACCTGCTAAGCCTATTCCAAAGAACTTAGCTTCTGAATGATACAGTAAGTAAGTAATGCATCGTTTGTTTGCACTCTTCACCTCAGACTACTTTTGTGAAGAATTGAAAGGAAATGTTGAGCTGAAGCAAGCATAGAAAACAGGAGTGTAGTAGGCAAGTATTGGTCTTAGTATCTTTGTGCCCTTCTTATTTCTCTGTTTCTCTCCATTAAAGGCTGCTGAGCTAAAATCTCCAGAGAAGAGAGGACATATTGAAGAAAGAGTAAAAATTGAAATCATGGAGTACCGGGGGAGTGAGATAGAATAGGTATTAAAGAGTATAATGGTTGTTAGTGGTTCTGTAGCCACAGAATAAAATAGTTTATTATTACAATCTTCAGCAGTTAGGTTAAAATTCAGTATTAAAAGTCTGATACTGAATTTCTATTGGATTTTTTTTTTTTTTGCCTTAAAGAGCCTGTTTACTCTTTTTTATACAGCTTTATTGAGATGTAATTCAGATAGCATAACATTCTCCCTTTTAAAGTATATAATTTAGTAGTTTTTAGTATGTTCACAAAGTTGTGTAACCATTACCACAGCAATTTTCGAACATTCTCATCCCCTCCAAAAGACGCCCTGTAACCGTTAGCAGTTACTTCCCATTTTTCCCCAACTCCTTCACATTTAGGCAACCATTAATCTACCTTCTGCCTCTAGAGGTTTGCCTTTTCTAGACTTCCTATAAAAATGGTATCATACAATAGGTGGTCTCTTGTGACGGGCTTCTTTCATTTGACATGTTTTCAAGGTTCATCCATCCTGTGGCATGTATTAGTACTTTATTCTTTTCATTGCTGAATAGTATTTCATTGTATGGATATACCACATTTTGTTTAACCATTTATCATTTGGTGGCCATTTGGGTTGTTTCTACTTTTTGGCTGTTATAAGCACCGCTGTTTTGAACATTTGTGTAGAAGTTTTTATGTAGCATATGTTTAACTGTTTGAGAAACTGCCAGACTGTTTTCCATAGTGCTGTACCATCTTACTTTCTTACCAGCAGTGAATGAGGGTTCCAATTTCTCCACAGCCTTACTGGCATTTGTTATTGTCTGTCTTTTTGATTATAACCATCCCCATGGGTGTGAAGTGGTGTCTCATTACGCTAGAAGACGTATGCACCCAGGTGGCACAGCAGTTAAGCGGCTGCTAACTGAAAGATTGTTAGTTTGAACCCACTCAGTGACTCTGCAGGAGAAAGGACCTGATGATCTGCTTCTGTAAAGATTACAGCCAAGACAACCCCATGGGGAAGTTCTCCTCTGTCACATGGGGTCGCTCTAAGTCGGAATTGACTGGACGGCACCCAACAACAACAATAGTGGCTTAAGAGAAGGCCCTGGGTGACACAGATGGTTAAGTGCTGAACTACTAACCGAAAGGTTGGTGTTTCAGGTCGACCCAGAGGCGCCTCAGAAGTAAGCCTGGTGATCTGTTTCCAAAAGGTCACAACCTTGAAAACCCTGTGGAGTGCAGTACTAATCTGCACATTTGGGGTCACCATGAGTCGGAATCAACTTGATGGCAACTAACGACAACAGTGGCTTATGATGTGGATCATTCTAGTGCATTGGTTTTCTAACTGGTTGATTTGAACAAGCCATTATTAAGGCAAGAGTGTTCTGGAATGAGTCCTGGTGGCACAGTGGTTAGGCACTCGACTGCTAACCGAAAGGTCAACAGTTCAAAACCATCAGCGACTCACCAAGAGAAAGATGTAGCAGTCTGCTTCTGTAAAGATTTGCAGCCTTGGAAACTCTATGGGATAGCTATGAGTCGGAATCGACTCGACAGTAGTGGGTTTGTTTTTTTTTTTTTTTTTTTTTTTTTTTGTTTCTTTAAGGAAAAGAACGTTGTTTTATTTGGGAGTCAGAAGACTTAAGTTTTAGTCTTGATTCTGCTATGCACAGACTGTTTGACCTACTCTGCGTTCCTTATCTTTTATTTTATTTATTTATTTTTTAATATTTGTTCCTTATCTTTTAAATGTGATTAAAACCTGCTCTGCCTTTCTTACAGAGTGGCTGTGAGGATCAGTTGAAATAAATCATGAGCAAACTTTTTATAAGCTATAAAGCGAATTGTTACATGATATTATCATAATTAGGCTACTCAGAACAGCAGAGAAAAAAAACATTGATACAGGAGAGCATCACCAAAGGAGAGCTCCGTTGTTCTTCTTTCCTTTCTCTTATCCTTAGCGCCAACTTGGCCACAAGGGGTTAAGCTAAACTGATGTGAATAGCAACCTTCTTGAGCTCAGCTTGCATTCATTCCAGGAGAATGGTGTAGTGAATTCATTAAAATAATTATTTTAAAATAATAATGTTATTTTTCTTATCCATTTATTTGTATGTAATGTTGGTAGTATGTTATTCTGCGCTTTCTTACAGAATTCACGTTGTCCGTTGAGTGAAGAGGTAATTGTGCAAGCCCGGAAGATATTCCCTTCAGTGATAAAATACATTGTAGAAATGACTATATGGGAAGAGGAAAAAGAACTGCCCCCTGAGCTCCAGATAAGGTGGGGAAAATTGTCAAAGGGGAGAAGTTTTAATTATGGTTACTTATATTGAGAAATAAATGTTGTATAAATGTTTTTATTGTTATTTACTGCTTAATTTATTATCGTTTGGAAAAAATTATAGAGATTAACTTGACACTGCTTTCAGAATGTCCATTTATATGACATATAGTTGGGCACTGTACTGAAGTTAAGCCAAAAGAAGAGCCTGTCAGGAACTTTTAGTTTGGGGGGGAGGCGGGGCCGGGTCATGGTGTTTATTGTGATTTAGGTGAAAGTTTACATAGCAAATTAGTTTCCCACTAAACAGTTAATATGCAGATTGTTTTGTGACATTAGTTGCCAACCCCCCAATCTGTCAACACTCTCCTCTTCTCTGCCCCAGGTTCCCTGTTTCCATTCATCCAGTTTTCCTGTCCCTTCCTGCCTTCTCGTCCTTGCTTTTGGGCTGGTGTGCCTATTAATGGATTGAACTATGAAGCCCGTTCCTCATGTGTGTTATTGTTGGCCCTATAGACTTGTCTGATCTTTGACTAAAGGGTGAACCTCAGGAGTGACTTCAGTACTGAGTTTAAAGGGTGTACAGGGACAGGGGCCATACTCTTGGGGTTCTTCCAGTCTCTGTCAGACCAACAAGCCTGGTCTTTTTTTGTGTGTGTGTGAATTTGAATTTTGTTCTACATTTTTCTCCGGCTCTGTCCAGGACCCTCTATTTTGATCCCTGCCAGAGCAGTCGGTGGTGGTAACTGGGCACCATCTAGTTGTTCTGGGCTCTGTCTGGTGGAGGTTGTGATAGTTGTGGTCTGTTAGTCGTTTGGGCTAATCTTTTCCTTGTGTTTTTGGTTTTCTTCATTCTCCTTTACTCCAGCCAGGATGGGACCAGTAGATGTATCTTAGATGGCAGGAACTTTTAATTTTTAAGAAAATTGACATTTTGGGAGTCTTGTTCTAAATGATTTATAATGGTAGACCAACCACTCACTCCAGTAGGTAGGTAAGTTGTGCAGTTTGATCCTGACTGGGACTGGCCTCCAGGTTCTCCAGGGAGGTTTGTGAGCCAAAGGTAGGGACTTTGGAGCCCTGAGTCTCACCTTAGCCCAGGTCTCTGGCTCTTTTCCTCATCAAGAAAAATTTGACAGTGGAGTGAGGAGATAAGCCCTAGACTGTGCTTTGGTGTCTAGGATTATTACAGTTATAGGGACTTTAGAATTTTTAGCTAAAAAGCAGCAATTCTAACAGTCATAAGTCTTTCAGTGACATTAATATTTGCTCTTAACAAATGTAGAAGGGAATTCTGGACATGGTATGAAGGTACACTTTGTGCCTTGTGGGAATTTTTCTGCCTGTGTAATGTTAAGAACAATTGTATAAAAAGCTTTTAAATAATCCACAGAATTGCAGCACCAATCTAAATACAGTTATTCTTTGAGTTTGCCGGAGTTTGTTTCTTTGTTTTGCTTTTGGAAGGAGAGAGAACTAAGAATTTTATATTAAAAAGAAATTTAAGTTTATTATTGTGATTTTTTTTTTTCCCCCTTTAAGGATTTGTTTATTTATTTATTTATTGTACTTCAGGTGAAGGCTTACAGAACAAATAGTTTCTCATGAAACAGTAGTATTATTCTGATTCTTGCTGGGCTTGGGAAATAAAGATCATCAGAGCTTGTTTCCACAAGGGATTTAATTTCAAGTAGGTGATGATCTCAGTTAAAGCCTTTAAGAAACTTTGTGCTAGTGAACAGAATGCTAGCAATTTTCCTGCCTATAAAGGCGAGTTGCTTACACGTTATTGTGTATGTGGGCAGCCCTGGACTCTGGATTCATACATCTGAGTTCTAGTCCCTCTCAGCTGCTGCTGGCACTGTGACCATGGGTAAGTCTTTGAACCTCAGTTTCCTAAGCAGTCAGAGGGCTGAGAAAATCTGCCTCCCAGAGTTCTGGTAATTAACTAAGTTTATTTTAAAAGTATATTGTAAACTGTCTAGGATTGGTAACACCACCTGACATTCTGTAGACCATGGCAGCCTACTTCGTGTTTTCACTTACTGTGTGAGATCCACACAACCACTACAGGATGTAGATACTATGCTCTTCTGAGATGGGAAAAGCACCGTCACCTCAGCAAGATTAACAGGTTAAGTGACCTGGCCTACCTTGGTCCTAAGTGATAGTGCTGGCACTTTAATTCTATACGCCTTCTTTTTTAAAACTTAAATGTACTATATAACCAGTATCATTTAAATAAAAGGAAAATACAAAAATAAATTCAATAAAAACTAAATGTTAATAAAATCTCACTATCGATGTCTGCTTGAAGCCCGAGGACTGTCTCCCGGTGTCAAAAAGCGAGATTAGCGAGAGTTGAGAGTGGTATTAAAGACATACTGCTGCCAAACTGAGACTTCTGAAAGTAATAAGAAAGATATGAGGTAAAATGGAAAAAGGCATATTTTCGTCAGGATTATTTTAATTCCACAGTACTGTAACACTTACAATCATTTCCTGTATCAGTATTACAGTGGTACTTCCCCACTTGTAGGAAGCCGTATGGTGCAGCTTCAGTACAGATGTCATATATCGTTTTACTCTCTTTTTCACATTTTCCTTTATTTATTGCAGTGTCTGAATATGCATCTTTTTTTTAAATAGGGAGAAAAGTGAAAGATACTACTGTGTCCTTTTCAATGATGAACACCATTCCTATGACCATGTCATTTACAGTCTACAAAGAGCTCTTGACTGTGAGCTCGCAGAGGCCCAGTTGCACACCACTGCCATAGACAAAGAGGTTGGTGAGCTCCATCTGAGTTACGCTGCTGTCTTACATCAGTTTCCTCTCAGTCAGGTGTTGGCTGAGCCCTTGCCACGTGCCTTAGTCGTAGGTTAATTACAACCATCCTCTCCATTTATTCCCTACATCCTAGGTAAATTGGATAGAACTTTGATTTTGTGTGTGGGTGTGTGTGTGTTTTATAGTTTTAGATAACTATTTATAAACTTTCCTCTTTTATTCTAAATATTTAGAAAGTTACTGTATTGAATTGTTCTCTTGATAAACTCATATTGAATATATTTGGCTAAACATAATTAAGAATGTCAATTTAACTTTAGTTTGTTCCTGTAATTTATTATTGAATGAATGAATAAATACGTGAATTAAGAAAAGTTGATTATTTCTGATATTTTAACATGATTTATTAAAATTATTTTAGCATAAGAATGATTCTATGGCTCAGCTTTTATTTAACATTCATCCAAAGCAAAATGAATGTATAATCTAGTGGAAGAAGCAACATGGTATTAGTAACTTAAAATTTTCCTTGTGTGGTTTTCTAAAGAGATGGTTTAGTATAAAATTAAAACAGGTGGTTGACTTTCTTTGGTGTTTCTTATGTATGTTTTATGTGATTGTAAATCATTAATGAAAAGGCAAACAAGTGAGAAAAAGCAAAGGGTAGGAACAGTTGATAATAATAATATTAGGCAACATTTATCAAGCATTTACATGTCTTAGACATAGTATACTTTACATGTATTATCTCATTTAATCCTGTGAACAGCCGTTTGAAATAGAGACTGTTAACTCCATTTCACAAACCTGTGTCGAGTACCTCAAGGACTGAGAGGATCAGTTTACTGACACGTCTATAACCCCTTTCAGCTACACCAGAATTCTGGTTTGAAATGGTGCCTTTTAAACTTTAATGTGCATATGAATCATATGGTGATTTTGTTAAAAATGAAGATTCTGATTCAGTAGGTTTGGTGCAGGGTGTGTGATTCTGCATTTCTAGTAAGCCTCCAGGTAATGTTGATGCTGCTATTCCAAGGACCACATTTTGAATTGCATGGGTCTTATTTAGCATTTCTCTTCTATATAAATAATTCTGTCTTTGCTCACTGGCTAAAGAGATGAGTTATTTGTTGATACAGTCAGCATATAAACATGAACTGTATTTTACCCTAAGTTTTGGATGGCCTCTTAAGGTTAGATGTAGTCAGGTTAGGAGATATGGTAGCAAATCTGTGTTAATGGGTTACTGGTCTCAGGTTGACTGTGTTTCCAGATTATATTGAACACAACTATAAAGTGTTCAACTTTCTTTTGATTCTCTGTGTTTTGGTAGATCCGTCAAATCAGATTTATTGTATGGAAGTAAATAGCATAAGAGCATGGGTAGGTTTGAGGAGGAATGGTTGAAACTTACAGTAATCTGTAGTTAAGAAGATTAAGAAAAATAGGCAAGGCAGTCCTGAAAGAAGACAAGAAAGGTGAAAATTTATCAGGCAAGAAGAAAAGGAAGAGAATAAGAAAGGAGAATTAATCAGAGTCAGAAAAGAAGGCAAAGAAAATGAGAAGAGAAAGAAAAGAATAGCGATAGGAAAAGAAGGCGGAGGAAAGACTGGGAGAAAAAGAAAGTGAAAAAGGGTGTTTGGCCCACGTTTTTAGTCCTTCAAAATGGTATCAGGTTAAAACAGGTGTTAGTGCCTATGTTACTATCCCTACACTGGGGTCATAGATCATAAAAGCAGCTTTAAAGATCATCCAGGCTGGTGATTTTCAACTGCTGGTTATACAAAGTGTAGTTGGGATGTTGGATTTTCACAAGAATTATTAAATGTGTATTTATACTTTGTCTAGTTCAGAAAATAATTGGAGCTTTTTGTTTTTATTCTAGTTAAGACCTTGTTTGCTGATGTGAGTGTTAAGATGTAAGATAGGAAAAACTGAAAAACACTGATCTTGGCCATCCTCATATTGAGAGCACAATATCCCTGGCCAAAAGTCCTCTAACTTCAGCTTGAGTACTTGAAGGGTTTGGTTCTGTATCTGGCTGTTTTTGTTAGACAGCTTGTTAGAAGAAAATGTTTCCAGTGTTCAGCTAGTATCTGTCTCCATGTATTTTCTCCCTTTCTCACTAATTTATTTCTTTTAGAAAAACCCACAAAATATCTTCTTGCTTTCAGATGGCAACCCATCAAATATTTTAAGAAATCTGTAATTTTTATGTTTGCTTTCTTCTGTTTTCTTCAACTCTTGGTCTTGTGATTATAAGCTCATACCGGTCAAGCTCTCTTTTTTTTCTCCCCCTGGATAATTGCTAGTTTGCAAAGACCTTGAAATGTGGTACTTTCAATCTGTTCAGTTCACTAAACATTTTCTTTTTTCTCACTGAAGGCTTTTATTTTTTAACACAAATATTCTTCTTGTCATGTAATGCCCACAAGATACTCAGAATTTTACCTGTCATCTTTGAAATATAAGATTGTATGCTGACAATACATCCACAGGCAACTGAATGTTTTTGGTAAAATATAATAGTATACTTGTGTCTTGGTGTACCAAATACATTTTTTTTTTTATTGTGGCAAAATATATATCACAAAAATTTGCCTTTTTGACCACTCTTAAATCTGTAATTTAATGACATTCACCATGCTGTGCAAACATCACCACCCTCCCTTTCCAAGTTTTTCATCACCCCAAACATAAACCCAGCACCCTTAAGCAATAACTCCCAATTTCCCCCACCCCCATACCCTGGTAACCACTGATAAACTTTTGTCTCTATGCGTTTTCTGTTCATAGATATTTCATATAAGTGGAATCATACAGTATTTGTCATTTTGAGTCTGACTTATTTTACTTAGCGTAATGTTTTCAAGGTTCATGTGTATTGTGCCGTGTATCAAAACTTTGTTTCTTTTTGTGGAGGAATAATATCCCCCCCACCCCCAATATATCTGAGTCATATTATTATATCCATTCATCTGTTCGTGGACATTTGGGTTGTCACTACCTTTTGGCTATTGTAAATAATGCTGCAGTGAACATTGGTGTAGAAGTATCTGCATCCCTGCTTTCAAATATTTTGGATGTATATCTAGAAGTGGAATTGCTGGGTCATAAGGTAATTTAATTTTTCACCAATATAGTAGTTTTATTTTTTGTGGAACTGCCAAACTTCCACAGCAGCTGCATGCCACAGCAATGGATGAAGGTTCCAGTTTATCCACAGCCCTGTCAGTACTTGTTATTTCTGTTTTTCTGATAATAGCCATCCCAGTAGGGGTGAAGTGGTATCTTAATGCGGTTCGTACTTGCATTTCCCTAATGGCTGATGACATCGAGCATCTTTTCATGTGCTTGTTAGCCATTTGTATCTCTTCTTTGGAGAATGTCTGAGTCCTTTAAGTCTTTTGCTCATTTTTCAATTGGGTTGTTTTTTCATTGTTGGGTTGTATAAGTTCTTTATATATCCTGAATATTAAACCTTTATTGGAGCCCTGCAGTGGTTGAAGTGCTCGGCTGGTAACCAAAAGGTTGGTGGTTCAAACCCACCAGCTGCTCCATGGGAGAAAGATGTGGCAATCTGCTTCCGTAAAGATTATAACCTTGGGAACCCTGTGAGGACAGTTCTGCACTGTCCTATAAGGTCATTATGAGTCGGAATCAACTCAATGGCAGTGGGGATGGATGAGGAAACCGTTTTCAGATATATATGGTTACCAAATACTCTCTCCCATTCTGTAGGTTGTCTCTTCACTTTCTTGGTAATGTCCTTTGATGAAGTTTTAAATTTTGACAAAATCCATTTTATCTGTTTTGTCTTTTATTGCTTGTGCTTTTGATGTCATATCTTAAGAATATGTTGTAAAAAACTGGGTCCTGAAGCATTACCCCTATATTTTCTTCTAAGAGTTTTACGGTTTTAGTTTTTATGTTTGGATTACTGATCCATTTGGAATTAATTTTTGTATATCATGTGAGGTATGAGCCCACCTTTATTATTTTCAAGGAGTCCTGTTGTCCTAGTACCATTTACTGTAGAGACTATGCTTTTCTGATGGACTTTCAAAAATCAGTTGACCATAGGGGTTTATTTCCTGATTCTCAATTCTATTACATTGGTCTATATGTCAGTCCTTACACCAATACTGCACCGTTTTGATTACTGTAGCTTTATGTTTTAAAATCAAGAAGTGTGAGTCCTCCTACTTTGTTCTTTCACTAAACATTTATAGAGGCACTTAGAGGGAGTACACAGATGAGTCAAATATGCTCTCTGCCTTCGAAGAATTATTTTTATCTCATTCTTATGAAAGAAACAGGTATTCAAGAGTTTTTAAAAATGTAATGATGTTCTTTCCCATTCTACATTTTGCCATCTACAAGGTTAACATGGGGGATTTTAAGAGAAAAGCTTGGTAAATATCAAGAAATATCATTCCTATAGCATTCCCATGATCTACCATGACCCTAGGACCCTGAAAAATCACATACCAGTATAGTGAACTAGCTCCCCAGGAGAAGAGTTGGCATGGGAAAGCTTGGGGCTGGACTTTGTTAGTTTGCCAATGGAATAGAAAAGGTCTATGTCTTCCTTCGTCTGGCCTATCTCTTCCTAACTTTTTTTTTTACACTACTCTGTTCTGTAGTCAAAATGGAGAAGGCTGTGGCTACAGTTTACCTACCTACTGGTGGGTTGACTTGTTTTTTTTCATTGCCAAGACCCCATAAGGTGATTATGGTGGCAAGAAAAGCCATGGTTGCATGCTCATTCAAAGGGAGAAAATAGGACATGAGGTAATGCTGTATGCCCCATTTAGGCGAAAAATGTACTTCTCGCCTAGATGAGATTGTGTTGTAGTTTGTATACCCATAAAGATGTTCATACTTACAGTTCTGTTTTCAGCCATAATGTGAGGATAAAGGATATTTATTAGAATCACCTGAGGAGGATTTTTTTTTTCAAAGTAGAAATGCCAGCCCAGGCTTGATGTATCAGAATTGGGAGTATGGGGAAGAGGAAGAGAAGGAAATGCCCATTGTTACGGATTGAATTGTGTCCCCCCCAAAATGTGTGTCAACTTGACAAGGCCATGATCCCCAGTATTGTATGGTTGTCCACCATTTAGTGATCTAATGTGGTTATCCTATGTGTTCTAAATCCTGACTTCTATTATGTTAGTGAGGCAGGATTAGAGGCAGTTATGTTAATGAGGCAGGACTCAGTCTACAAGATTAGGTTGTATCTTAAGTCAGTCTCTTTTGAGATACAAAAGAGAAGCGAGCAGAGAGACAGGGGGACTTCATACCACCAAGAAAGTAGTGCCAGGAGGGGAGCATGTGCTTTAGATCCAGGGTCTATGCACGGAGAAGCTCCTAGACCAGGGGAAGATTGATGACAAAGACCTTATCCCCAAAGCCAACAGAGAAAGAAAGCCTTCCTCTAGAGCTGGCACCCAAATTTGGACTTATAGTGAGAGAATAAATTTCTGTTTGTTAAAGCCATCCACTTGTGATATTTCTGTTACAGCAGCACTAGATAACTAAGATACCCATATATTTTGAAAAAGCTCCTTCCTTCCCAAGTGATCTGTCCCCTTCCCCCGACTTATATTGAGATCCATTGTGTTAGGTTGATTGCCAGTATGTCATGCATTTATAAGCTTATTAACACTTGAATTATATGGCTATTAATGTCTTATCTGTTCTTTTTTAGTGTTTTATGGCTTGGCTTTTTTGTGCATTTTTTTTCTGTATAATAACAACCTCACTGGTATCATTAATAGTCCAAATATGTTTGAGTAGTTCTTACACATACACAATGGAGCTCTAGAGAGGGAATGGAACATGATGGTTAAGAGTACAGCTCTGGAGACTGACTGCCTGTCATCAAACCCTGCATCTACCACTTATTAACTGTGTGAATTGGAGACAAACTACTTAACCTCTCTGTACCTTGGCTTTCTCATCTGTAAAATAGGAATAATGATACCACATACCTCATAGGGTGTTTGTAAAGTTTAAATGAAGAAGGCAGTGCTTCCCGACCCTTTTCACATCATGACACACAAAGAAAATGAGAATATCTTTACAGTTGGGTTAAAGAGTGATCCTTCAGGTAATCCTACATAGACTTTGCCTGGCTGCCTCCAGGGCTTGAGGAATTTATATCCTACCGCACCTCTAACCCGTTAGTGGACCGCAAGTATGTTATGGAACACAAGTTAAGGAGTTCTGAGTGCATTCATGAAAAGCACTTAAAACACACAGTAGGAGTTTAGTTAAGCCTAACTTATTATTTGATATACATAGAACACACTACAATAAGTAAGGAACCAGCATTCTTTTCAGGGTAGTAACCTAGCATCCTAAACTATAGAAGTTTTCTATTGGAGGTATTGAAAGTTATGATGCTTCATAAAGATGTTAAACATTTACATCTAATTTTCAGGTATCGTCCCATCTTACCACTTTGAGTAGTCAGCAAGCAATTAATAATAATTGAGAGCTCATTAGATCCTTGGGCTGTATATAACTTATAGATTGGTGTTGTCAATGCATTACCTAATTATTTTTGTCTGTAATTAGGGTCGTCGGGCTGTTAAAGCAGGTGCTTATGCTGCTTGCCAGGAAGCAAAAGAAGATATAAAGGTAACTTTCTGAATTAGGGGCAAAAAGAGAATTTTAAGAGAAATGTGTATTATAGGAGCCCAACTGGAAAGATGAAGTATTTAGGCATCCTAAGTAGAATAAAGATGGGACTGGGGCGTTTAGACCCAGAGATTTGGAACTGTGAAGGTTACTATATGATTTCTTTTTTTGAAGAATAGATCACTGAATTAAAAGCAAAGTTAAAACCAATTTTTTTTTTTAATCTTTCATTTATAGAGTCATTCCGAAAACGTCTCTCAGCATCCACTTCATGTAGAAGTATTACACTCTGAGGTTATGGCTCATCAGAAATTTGCTTTACGTCTTGGCTCCTGGATGAACAAAATTATGAGCTATTCAAGTAAGCATAGGGCCTATTTTTCTTACATCCTATTTGCCTTATACAGTTTTCTTTTTTTCCTTAGCCAGAAATTTAAAATATCATTGAGTATAAAATAAAATTGTTTTCTTTTTTGGTTTATGCATTTTAATTAATTTTCAGGATTGCATTCAAATGCTGTAAATAATGTTTTTTTATTGGCTCTTAGTATTTTAAAAAAAAGAATGAGTCTTTTGTGTTGATACACTATTCCTGACATCAAGTATGGGGGTATTAATATTAGTCTTTTCATAGGTTATTATAGGAAACCTACTTTTGGGAGAAATATTGTAAGAATCAAAATTATGTGACTTCTTTGTTTGTAGGTGACTTTAGACAGATCTTTTGCCAAGCGTGCCTTATAGAAGAACCTGGCTCTCAGAATCCCTGTCTCATAAGCAGGTTAATGCTATGGGATGCAAAGCTTTATAAAGGTAGGTAGAGCTTTGCTTATAACTTAAAGTGGAGCTATAATCTCTTTAGTATCCTGGTTATTAAACTGGTGATCTTGATTGATGAGATATTGTACTTTTAAGATAAGATTTGTCAATCAGTATGTACTCTTCTGGGTTGAAACCCAGAGCTATTTATTGCCTTTTAATTATACTACCTTTTCATTTAGTCAGGGTCAGTAAAAACTTGTATGGGTATACATTCACATAGTAGTGCTATTATTAAAGCTGTGTTAGTTTTTATTTTTTAAATCTAAAAGAAGAACAAAAAGCAAAAGATAAAAGGAAAGCTAACAGGAACGGAGAAGGGAAAGTATGGAGGAAGAGTAGTTTTGAGGGAAATGGAGTGAAAAGGAATGGAGAAAGATTGAGAGAGGATAAAATTAAGTAAGATAAAATGGTGGGAGGAGTGCAAGAAAAGAGAGAAAAGGCAATACTGTGCAAATCACGTGTGCCCTCTCCCTCTCCACTGCGAGACATCCTTACAAGCACTTCCATGCCAATCCTCTTCCACATGTTGCTGTTTAAAAAAAAAATTAGCATAACGTGCCAAGAAGCTATCACACGGGGGAGGTGGGGAGGGCGCAACTGTCAAACTCAGAAGGTGCGCGTTATTTGCATAAAAATATGGTACATGTATGTATTTTAAATTTAAACTATTAAATATTAATGTGATAAATGCTATTCATATTTGAGTCTGTGAGGTCTATTAGCATGAGAAATATTTTTATAATATTTTGCCACTTCTGATAGCTGAAATGTTCTTTTTGTCTTGGTGATATACCTCTACTCGTGAAAAACTGACCAATAGGTGCCCGTAAGATCCTTCACGAATTGATCTTCAGCAGTTTTTTTATGGAGATGGAATACAAAAAACTTTTTACTATGGAATTTGTGAAGGTAATTACTCTTTATATGTAAATAGATATCAATAAATAGGAATAGAAGGCAGTTTTTTGTAAATGAAATAATAAAAACAAAGAGTAATTATGAATTAAAAGGATTGAATTTTATGATTTATTTGTTTCTCAAAAGTTTATTATGTTACATAAATATATTCACAAATGACTATTGGTAGTACGGAGATAGCAGTCTGAGAATGGAGATAGGTGGAGAATGACCTATTATTTGCCTAAGCTGGGTGAAGGGAGTTTATCACATTCACACATGCATTTATCCTTTTTAATCATTTTTTCTGTTAGTAAAATTATCACAAGAGTAGAAGTGACTAGTTGAAAGGCATAGCGAGGAAGAGGAATAGATGTTCAATCAAGCTAGAGGTAGGTAGGAACTAGGTGGGCACAAGTTATACTTAACTATTTGAGGCTAAAACATGAAGGTAAAACATATACCTTCTTTTTTGTTGTTTTATTGACCTGTTGAATATCACTTACATTGTCTTGTCTTTTTGTCTGTTTCCCAAGTTAGATTGCAAGGTTATGCAAGACAAGGACTTCCTTGAAGGTAGCCATTAGATACTTGTTGGTTTCTTCTGATTTTGAGTTGGAGGCAGTTCTGTAAGACTTAAAACAGGGCCAGAGATAGGACCCAGAATAGGATTGGAGGCAGAGAAAGAAACAGTGGTTGTGGTGGACAAATGATGCTGCAGGATAAGATACCTGTACTTCATCGATTTTATAAGTAGGTTACTAAAAGCAACTAAGACATTTGGTGTACGTCGTACCCTTGAAAGGTGATGGCAGGATGTTAACTGTATTCTTCTAAAACTCATTAGAGATAAAATGTTGGATTATACCTGTGATCTGAAACGAAAATCCTTTTTTCTTATCCAAATGCTAATTTCCCTACAGGGATGATATTTTGTTATACACTGTGGTCTCTTCTTTGTAAGAATTCTGAAGGGTAAAATTAAATATGTAAGTCAAGTGTCCAACACTGTGCTTACACATAATAGGTGCTTGATACATGGCTGTATTATTTTTGTTCTACCACTATATTGGGGCTGATTTTTAGCTGTTATGCACCAGTATGGACGAGCAGTTATTTGCAGCCAGTATCCATTCTATTGCCTGGGTTGGATCTGATTGGTTTATTTTCCAGGTCATATCAGCTGTTAAATGCTTTGAATATAGCCCCTGCCCTGTGCCATCGGGGTGGGATCTACTAAAGATTGTATGTACTGTGCTGCACCATCACAGTCCTCTGCAGTTTTTACCTGTGTGTAGGTTTGTGTTTTGTTTTGTTTTTTTTTGCAGTTCTCACTCCCAACTTTGCTAGTTCGAGTAGCTAAATTCGTACTTGGTTTATGGTTTGTTCCTCTCTTTCTAATTGCTTGGAATATATTTTGTTGACCATGATATTATTGCCTTAATAAATAGGAATTTTATTACTTCTCATATTGTTGAAAGAAACAACTTGTAGCAGTTGCTAAAATTGGGGTTGTGAAAGTTTTAGTACTGATTTGTAATTGAGTCTTCCTCTGATGTCTTCCAGTATTATAAACAGCTGCAGAAGGAGTATATCAGTGATGATCATGACAGAAGTATCTCTGTAACTGCGCTCTCGGTGCAGATGTTTACTGTCCCTACTCTGGTGTGTACTGATGACTTCTTTGCAGTCTTTCTAAAAAGATTCTTTTGCCTTTTAAAAATTTTACTTAGTGTTGAATCAAATTAAAACAATGTCAGGATCACTGAGTTGGGTTAATTCCATTTGGACAATTGAATAATACTTCAGTGGTGGTACCCATGAGCTAGGTAACTTATGGATTGAGAGGGATAGCATTGCCTATATCCAAATGTCCTGATACCCTGCAGGTGAAGTCCAGAGCTGGTGTCTAGGTTTGTAGAGTAATTTAGGAACACTACCTCTTCTACCAAAACAATTTTTTACCATTCTTTTGTTCTTCAGTTATTGTTTGGGGGACAAATCAGAGTAAGAGAAAGGTAAGAAGGGAGAAGGTTATGACTGTCTAACATTTATGCAGTGTAGTACTGTGTAGGCCTGGAAGAAGAGTGAAGAATCTTTTTTGTACTACTTCTTTCCCTGTTTCTTCTGGACATTTTGTTAACTATTCCTTTTCAAAAGGCCAGAGAAAAGGATGGGGAAGAGAAGTTGGGTTGGGGGTGAATAGGGCGAGGAATGCCGAATAGATTGAGCCGCGATGGAAGCCACCTTGTTCTCCTCATGATGTGATTCCTGATGATAAACACTTACGGAGAAAACCTGTGTAATGAGTGTGGGCGGTCCACATAGCTGTTTTCTACTTACTCAGGAGTAGGGATTTCTACTTTTAGAAAATAACTAATGTAATTATTTATTCTATGAAAGTAAGGACTGTTCCATGCCCAATAAACATTAAATAACTTTCTCACCAACCAAATGAATAAATAAATTAAGTCCATATTATGATGAGTTAATAATGCTAAAGACAATATTCTTGAAATATTTTGCAGGCTCGACATCTTATTGAAGAGCAGAATGTTATTTCTGTCATTACTGAAACTCTTCTAGAAGTTTTACCTGAGTACTTGGACAGGAACAATAAATTCAACTTCCAGGGTTATAGCCAGGACAAATTGGGAAGAGTATATGCGGTAATATGTGACCTAAAGTAAGTTGCTGGGGTCAAGAAGTGTAGGTGCCTGTAAAACACAGTGTGCTTATTTGTCTGTCTTATAAATAAATCTCTGGTCATTTTGGTTATCTAGGATTCTCTTTATAATGATGGCAGATACAAAGAATTGCTCCTGCCTCATGTCAATAAATGTCTTAAGTGGAAGCTTCTTACTGATTTGTGAAACAGGTTAATGTAGAAGGTAACTGAGAGGGCCTGTCTGTCACAGGAACTACCATCTCTTGGGGTTGCCAAATGAGTCTTCTTTCACTCATGCTAAAGAACTTGGGCTCTGTCCCTCTTCTGTAGTTAATGTGTACGTAGTTTCAGATGATCTTTTTGATGCAAATTTCTTTTTCACTTCCTTTTCGTACCTATATATGCTGCTGTTGTTGTTAGTTTTCATCAAGTCAGTTCCAACTCGTGGTGATCCACGTGTGCAGAGTAAATCTGCTCCTTAGGATTTTCAAGGCTGTGACCTTTCAGAAGTAGATCGCCAGGCCTGTCTTTTGAGGCGCCTCTGGGTGGGTTCAGACTGCCAGCCTTTTGGCTAGCAGTCAAGCATTTAACGGTTTGCGCCACGCAGAGACAACCGTTCACAAATACCGATCAGGTTATTGATGTTCATCAAGGGTGCCTTCATTAAAGGTTTTCTCTCTGAAGAGGATCGAGTGTTTCCTTTTAAACTGAAGTTAGAATCACTTGATAGATTATGTTTAGGCTCATTGGACCTGAAAGGAAATAAATTTCCATTTGTTTTAGAAATAGATGTGGATATTATAAGGGTTATGATAGATCAACTATTCAGTAAATCATAGACTTCAAAAAATTCTTTTTTAAAAGAATATATTAAGACAAAATGTATTTCCTTCAGTCTGCTATCTAAAAAAAGAGCTCTAAGGTGTACATAATTATTTATTTCTAGTCCTTTGGAAAGTAGTCCTTCTAGTTTTGTCCCTTCTAGTGACTGCAGGGTATATAGGGGTGGAAACAATAGACTTCTAATCCAACTTAGAAATAGTTTAGCCCATTGGAAAATACATATGACAGATTTCTGGAACTTTGCTGTGGATCCCTGGTATTACTGAGGAAAATGCTTCAGGGCCTTCTCAAATTGTTAAATTTCTAAATATAATTATAGCATATAAATCTCCCTTTAAAGTCCAGTAAATTGTAATGTTATCACATCTTCAGAAGAAGTAGAGATGATGCATGAATTCAGTAGTGAATCACTGTATAGCCAGTGTGATTCAGATTTGTTCCTCAGGCATAGTAAATTACATATTATGTGCACGCGCGCACAGACAGCCCAGTGGCGGTACTTAAAGTTATTGGTGTTGAATCAGTGAATGCCCTGGGTCTTCTTACTGGACAGGAAAACATTTTTGTACTGTGGTCCTTGTTACTGTGAAGTATTATAACTCAGTTATTGTTATTCAGAGAAGTGGTACAGAATCACATCCTTTGTCCTGTCTTATCCATCTCTGACTGTAGTTGGTCCCTGGTTTGGAAGGTAACTTTAAAGTTTTCCGCTTTACCAGTGCTTACAACTTCTCCCCTACCCCCACACCACAATACATATATCTCTAGTGACAAGGGGAAGGGAAGTTCTACATATTTTGAGCACCTGTTCAACAGGTGATGTGTTAGGCTTGTCATACGTTCTCATGTAAACTCACTCTCATGAGGGTCCTGTGAAGTTTACTAGCAAATGCTATATGCCAGGGAGCTTTACTTATTTTACCTCATTTTATTCTTGCAACATTATCATAAAGTAGTTGATACCCTGATTTATAGATTATTTGCCTAAGGTTTCAAAGCTTGTCAGTGGCAAAACTGGTATTTGAGCCTAGCAATGTTTATCGTAAAATTTATGTTCTTTTCACTACATCATGTAGTCTCACAGAATACATAAAAGACAACAACAAAACCTGCTCTGAAACCTGGCTAAAACGCCAACGAGATATGTCCTTTGTTTCACAGATAATTTATTCAGCGTTACTTTCTCAGTCTCTCATTGTAGAAATTTGCAATCATATCTTATTCTTTCCTAACATGCTTATTCTCTAATCTCTTCCTGTGTCTCCTTTCTGAAAAGTATAGAAGACTTAAAGCAAATCACACCTTATTCTTGCACCCTGTCCGTGCTTTTCTTACTTCTTTATCATTGATTTGGCCATATGTATTCATCTTTAGACTCTTTTCTTTCCTTTTTCAAAGAAAATTGCACTGGAGAGTGTTAAAACAGGCAAGGATGACTTGACTCAAAAAGGCTTATTTACAAGGGAGAGGGCGGGGGTGGAGGAGTTGGGGAGGCCGATAGACTGTTGCCATAGGGGAGCAAGGCTAGAACCAGGTCTCTTCTTAGCTCCCCTGAAGCAGAGGGCAGGATGCTTTTAAAGACTGGAGGGAGCCAGTGGAAAAATCCTGAAGGAAGTTAATCAGCTGTCCTTGAGGGATTCTTGACTCATGGCAACCCCACGTATGTCAGAATAGAACTGTGTTCCATAAGGTTTTCAATGCCTGATTTTTTGAAAGTTATCACCAGGCCTTTCTTCCAAGGCATTTCTGTGTGGACTGGAACCTCCAATCTTTTGGTTAGTGGTTGAGCACTTTATTTACACCACCCAGGGACTCCAAAGGAAGTTAGGGAAGATTAAGCAGTGGAGTTGGTCACATGGATCTCCTTCATCTCCCGAGTTTACTGTTAAGGCCAGATGGAATGTGTTCGATTTGGATTATGTGAGAGCCACTGAGAGAGGGACGTCAGGCGCTTAGAGTCAGGAAGAAGACTGCCTAAAGTTTAGTCAAGATGAGGGGAACATTAAGGCCACTTTGGTCAGTTGTTTTCTGGAACATAAAAAGGTGGGGGAATTTCCTTAATCATCATTGTTTTCCGGGATCACAGGACTTGGGTAAAATTCAGCATTGTTAACCTTTTTGCTCTTTCTTTCCTATTCTTTATATCTTCTGTACTTGCTACGGAAGTCAGACATGACCTATATGAAGTCACTAGAAATTAGAAATGTAAATTCTCGTCTACTCTAGATGAGTGCTGCTCAGATTTTAGTATGAATGCAAACCATCTGGGGAGCTTGTTGAAGTGTGTTAGTTCTTATTTAGTAGGTCTGGCATGGAGCCCAAAATTCTGCATTTCTCACAAACTCCCAGGTGATGCTGATGCTGATGCTGCTGTTTTGTGGACCACACTCCCAATAGCAGTGTTCTAGAAAACAGCCCAATTTTAAGGCTATTTGTTCATTGTGGAGGATTTTAAACTTTAGTCTTTTTTACCTTTACTTTAAAAGAAAAATTTAGATGGTAATTAGTGTATTTCAAAGTTATTTCTCTGGTAACGTCTTGATGATTTTATTTTTAGTGAACATTCAACATATTAATGGATATCTAAAGAAAGGGAAAAAGTAAACCCCAATCTTCACTATTTTTACTAACAACAAAAATTTTTTTTTTCTTTGTTGCCTTGTCCTTTGTTTCTACATTACTTTCTTTGTACATCACATTGGATTGTAGTAGCCACTGTATGTATCTGTTTTCCCTGCTACACTTTGAACCTCGAGGGAAGGCCTCAATGATCGGGTGTGTCTTGTTCACTTTTGTATTCCTAATACCTGCTGTATAACAATTGCTTCCTGAGATACCATTTCAAGATAAACATTGTTCTCATTGGCTGTGAAACCAGTCATTGTCTTTCCAGCTGAAGGAAATGTTGGTCTTACAAATTATAGGTTAAAGTGTGTCTGTTGATCTCATGTAACATGTACATTCTGATGTGCAAACTCATATATACATGATAATCTAACTCCCATTTTAAAGAAGCAAAGCAAAAGATGTCCGGGTGCTTCCATCCTCCCAAGTTCAAAGTTTTGAAACCATGGAGGTAGGAAATCTGTTCCAGACATCGTAAGACTGAAGAGATTTCAACTGGCCCTTTGGGCAAAGGGTGTGAATCCAAACAGCCCTAGAAAATCTGTACTATGGTTGTCTACAGTTAGCTGTGACAGACGAGGGTGGCTATAAAAAAAAAAAACCTGTTGCCATCGAGTCAATTCTGACTCATAGTGACACTATAGGACAGAGCAGAACTGCCCCATAGGGTTTCCAAGGAGCAGCTGGTGGATTCGAACTGGCAACCTTTTGGTTAGTAGACAAGCTTTTAACCAGTGTGCCACCAGGGCTCTAGGCAGTTATAGGTTCACCTAATCAGGCTAACCTCTGAGGATGTGGTGTAGAGAAGCCAAGCTTAATGTTGACATCTGTGGCATGTAGAACATTCACGTTTTGCTGGTTGTATCTAAAATAAAGCAGAATGACTCTTTCTAACCTTGCTCAGAGCAGCTAATTACAGTAAGAAATTAGAATACATAATTTGGAGGAATCAACATTGTCTGTAGTCCTGAGAATCTTAAAATGATCTCAAAATAGGGAAATGAAATATTTCTTTGTCTGATGAAATAATAGGTATGTCCTGATCAGCAAGCCCACAGCATGGACAGAGAGATTAAGAGTGCAATTCCTGGAAGGTTTTCGATCTTTTTTGAAGATTCTTACTTGCATGCAGGTATGGTAGTTTTTCTGTACATTAATAAGAGAAATTCACTTAACCCTGTCTTTTCATGTTTTGCAAATTGTGATTTTCCTGTGTGTCTTTCTTTTAATAGAGCAGTTTAGCTAAAACTGTAATGCTTATATGGGAAAGAATATATATTTAGCAAAGTAGAAGTAGGATTTGAACATTGCCTTACCAGTCCTGTTCTAATAGATCTTTCTTTGTATCTTAGCTTATTTTTGGTACTACTGTTGATGTTTATTTAGTGCTTACCATGTGACAGATACCGTAGTAAGCATTTTACATGCGTTATCTCTCTTAATTCTCATTGATCTTATGGGCCAATATACTATTATTATTGGCATTTTACATAAAAGGGAATTGAAGCTTAAAAATAATTTGCACAGAGTCACACAGCTAGAAAGTGGCAGAACTGGAATTGGAACCCATGCATTTTGACCAGTATAACAACCATGCTGAAATGCTACTCACATATGAATGTGAATCCTGACAGTTTTATATTTTTCCAATATGTTGTTGTTGTTAGGTGCTGTTGAGTCGGTTTCGACTCATAGCAACTCAGTGTACCACAGAATGAAACACTGCAACATGCTCACAATTGTTGTTATGCTTGAGCCCATTGTTGCAATCACTGTGTCAGTCTATCTCCTTGAGGGTCTTCCTCTTTCTCATTGACCTTCCACTTTACCAAGTATGATGTCCTTCTCCAGGGACTGATCCCTCCTGATAATATGTCCAGAGTATGTAAGATGTAGTCTCGCCATCCTTGCTTCTAAGGAGCATTCTGGTTGTACTTCTTCCAAGACAGATTTGTTCGTTCTTAGCCGTCCATGGTATATTCAATTTTCTTCGCCAGCGCCACAATTCAAAGGCATCAGTTCTTCTGTCTTTCTTATTCATTGTCCAGCTTTCGAATGCTCCTGTGAGGCAATTGAAAATACCATGGCTTGGGTCAGGCGCACCTTAGTCTTCAAGTGACATCTTTGCTTTTTAATACCTTAAAGAGGTCTTTTGCAGCGGATTTGCTCCGTGCAATGCGGCTTTTGATTTCTTGACTGCTGCTTCCATGGGTGTTTATTGTGCATCCAAGTAAAATGTAGTCCTTGACAACTTCAGTCTTTTCTCCATTTATCATGATGTTGCTTATTGGTCCGGTTTTGAGGATTTTGTTTTCTTTATGTTGAGGTGTAATCAATTCTGAAGGCTGTAGGCTTTGATCTTCATCAGTAAGGGCTTCAAGTCCTCTTCACTTTCTGCGAGCAAGGTTGTGTCATCTGCATAACACAGGTTGTTAATGAGTCTTCCTCCAGTCTCAATGTTGCATTCTTCTTCATACAGTCCAGCTTCTCAGAGTATTTGCTCAGCATACAGATTGAATAAATACGGTGAAAGGATACGCACACCTTTCCTGACTTTAAACCACGCAGTATCCCCTTGTTCTGTTTGAACAACTACCTCTTGGTCTATGTACAGGTTCCTCATGAGCATTCAATTAAGTGTTCTGGAATTCCCATTCCTCGCAATGTTATCCATCATTTGTTATGATCCATGCAGTTGAATGCCTTTGCATAGTCAGTAAAACACAGGTAAACATCTTTCTGGTATTCTCTGCTTTCAGCCAGGATCCATCTGACATCAGCAATGATATCCCTGGTTCCACATCCTCTTCTGAATCTGGCCTGAATTTCTGGCAGTTCCCTGTTGATATACTGCTGCAGCCACTTTTGAATGATCTTCAGCAAAATTTTACTTGCGTGTGATATTATGATATCATTCAATAATTTCTGCATTCGGTTGGATCACGTTTCTCGGAATAGGCATAAATATGGATCTCTTCCAGTTGGCTGGCCACGTAGCTGTCTTCCAAATTTCTTAGCAGAGATGAATGAGCACTTCCAGTGCTGCATCCATTTGTTGAAACATGTCAGTTGATATTCTGTCAATTCCTGGAGCCTTGTTTTTCGCCAGTGCCTTCAGTGCAGCTTGGACTTCTTCCTTCAGTACCATCGATTCCTGATCATATGCTACCTCTGTGGTTGAAAGTCAACCAATACTTTTTGGTATAATTACCCTGTGTATTCCTTCCATCTTCTTTTTATGCTTCCTGCATCATTTAATATTTTCCCCATAGAATCCTTCACTGTTGCAACTCGAGGCTTGAATATTTTCTTCAGTTCTTTCAGCTTGAGAAATGCAGAGCGTGTTCTTCCCTTTTGGTTTTCTATCTCTAGCTCTTTGCACATGTTATTATAATACTTTTTCTCGAGGCACCCTTTGAAATCTTCTGTTCAGTTCTTTTATTTCATCATTTCTTCCTTTTGCTTTGGATACTTGATGTTCAAGAGCAACTTTCAGAGTCTCTTCTGACATCCATTTTGGTCTTTTCTTTCTTTCCTGTCTTTTTAATGACCTCTTGCTTTCTTCATTTATGATATCCTTGATGTCATTCCAGAACTCTCTTGGTCTTTGCTCAGTAGTGTTCAATGCGTCAAATCTATTCTTGAGATGCTGTCTAAATTCAGGTGGGATATACTCAAGGTCGTACTTTGGTTCTCTTGGACTTGTTCTAATCTTCTTCATTCAACTTAAACTTGCATATGAGCAATTGACGGTCTGTACCACAGTCGGCCCCTGGCCTTGTTCTGACTGATGATACTGAGCTTTTCCATCATCTTTCCACAGATGTAGTTGTTCTGTGTATTCCATCTGGCAAGGTCCATGTATATAGTCACTGTTTATGTTGGTGAAAAAAGGTATCTGCAATGAAGAAGTCATTGGTCTTGCAAAATTCTGTCATTTGATCTCCGATGTCATTTCTATCACCAAGGCCGTGTTTTCCAACTACTGATCCTTCCTTTGTTTCCAGCTTTCCCATTCCAAACACCAGTAATTATCAGTGCATCCTGTTTGCATGTTTGATCAATTTCAGACTGCAAGAAGCTGGTAGAATCTTCAGTTTCTTCGTCTTTGGCCTTAGTGGTTGGTGCGTAAATTTGAATAATAGTTGTATTATCTGGTTTTCCTTGTAGGCATATGGATATTATCCTGTCACTAACAGTATTGTACTTTAGGGTAGATCTTGAAATGTTCTTTTTGAAGCTTTTTTTTTTTTTCCAGTATAGGAGCAAAAAAAGAAGGCCTAAATAAGTATATGTTGACCAGTCTTTTCTCACAGGGAATGGAAGAAATCAGAAGACAAGTTGGGCAACACATTGAAGTGGATCCTGACTGGGAGGCTGCCATTGCTATACAGATGCAATTGAAGAATATTTTACTCATGTTCCAAGAGTGGTGTGCTTGTGATGTAAGTAAAATTTGTTAGTAGGATCTGGCAAGATCAGTGCCTTTTTAAGTGCTCTAGTAGTTTTTAATAGTATAGTTTATGTTTTAACTTCCTTAATGTAAATTTTTATTTTTCAGTAGTTTCTTACGTATTTGAATTTGTCTTATTATATTTAGGAGGAAAATCCAGTCTTTTATATTTTGATTAGAAAATGTGCCTCATGATAGTTTTAGTTTCGGCAATAGCAATAAACACAAAAAACCGTTTCCATGGAGTCGATTCCGACTCATAGCGATCCTATAGGACAGAGTAGAACTGCCCCATAGGGTTTCCAGGGCTGTAAATCTTTACAGAAGCAGACTGCCACATCTTTCTCCTGCACAGCTGCTGGTGGGTTCAAACCGCTGACCTTTCAGTTAGCAGCCAAGTGCTTTAACCATTGTGTGACCAGGGCTCCTGGGACTAGCAATAGCAGTGTTTAAATGTATATGTGTGTGTGTATTTCCATGGAAATTAATATTAACAATATGATAAATATTTTAAGAATGGAAAGAGGTGAATATTTTTTCAGTTAAGAGGTTTTCTTTTAAAATTCAAAGCTAACCTTTTTTTATTTTTTAATTTTATTGTATTTTAGGTGAAACTTTACAGCGCAAATTAGTTTTTCATTCAAAAATTTATACACAGATTGTTTTGTGGCATTGGTTGTAATCCTTACAATGTGTCAACACTCTCCCCCTTTCCTTTTAAGTCCTGGGTGCCCCGTGTCCATTTGTCCAGTTTTCCTGTCCCTTCCTGCCTTCTCATCTTTGCTTTTGGGCAGGTGTTGCCCATTTGGTCTCGTATACTCAATTGAACTAAGAAGCACGTTCCTCACTAGTGTTTTTGTTTGTTATATAGGCCTGCCTGTCTAATCTGTGATGGAAAGGTGGACTTCAGTTCTGAGTTAGCAGGGTGTCTGGGGGCCATAATCTCAGGGGTTCCTCTAGTCCCTGTCTGACCAGTAAGTCTGGTCTTTTTTTGTGAATTTGAATTTTGTCCTACATTTTTCTCCTTCTCCGTCCAGAACCCTCTGTTGTGATCCCTGTTGCAGTAGTCAGTAGTGGTAGCTGGGCACCATCTAGTTCTTCTGGGCTCAGGCTGGTGGAGGCTGTGATTTATGTGGTCCATTAGTCCTTTGGATTAATATTTTCCTTTTGTCTTTGGTTTTCTTCATTCTCCTTTGCTCTGAACGTGATGGAACCAATAGATGTGTTTTAGATGGCTGCTGATAAGGTTTTAAGACCCCAGATACTACTCACCAAAGTAGAATGTAGAACATTTTCTTTATGAGTTATGTTATGCCAGTTGACCTAGATGTCCCCTGAGACCATGGTCCCCAGCCCTCAGCCCCAGGAACTTGCTCCCTCAAGGTATTTTGATGTGTCTAGGAAACTTCTGTGGCTTTGTCTTGGTCAAGTTGTGCTATCTTCCCCTATATTGTATATTGTCTTTCCTTTCACCAAAGTTAATACTTGTCTATTATCTAGTTAGTGATTTTCCCTCCCCACCCCTCTCCTCCCTTGTGACCATCAAAGATTGTTTTTTTCTGTGTATAAACCTTGTCATGAGTTTTTATAGTAGTAGTCTTATACAGCATTTGTCCTTTTGTGATTGACTTATTTTACTCAGCATAATGCCCTCCAGATTCATCTGTGTTGTGAGATGTTTCAAGGATTCATCATTGTTCTTTATTGATGCATAGTATTCGATTGTGTATATGTACCATAATTTGTTATCCATTCTTCCGTTGATGGGCACTTAGGTTATTTCCATCTTTTTTACTATTGTGAATAATGCTGCAATGAACATGGGTATGATATCTATTCGTGTGATGCCTCTTATTTCTCTAAGTTACATTCCTAGGAGTGGAATTGCTGGATCATATGTATTTCTATTTCTAGCTTTGCAAGGGGACACCATATCATTTTCTGTAACAACTGTACCATTTTACATTCCCACCAGCAGTGCTTAAGAGTTCCAATCTCCTTGTCCCTGGGCTGGTGTGCCCATTTAGTCTCATATACATGGTTGAGCTGTGTGTATTATTGTTTGTTTTATGGGCCTGTCTAATCTTTGGCTAAAGGTTGAACCTCTGGAGTCAAGAGTGACTTCAGTACTGAGTTAAAAGGGTGTCCGGGGTGATACACCTTGTCAATTAACGGTTGCTTTTCTTTCATTTCCTTCTGCTTGCTAAATGGGAACATTCCTTAATATTTTCTTTCTTATGAATCTTTTATTTCTGTCACTTCAGTTAAAACCTCATATGGATGACTCTCCCAAGCTATTGTATATCTACTGTTTGTGTGTCAGACATTTCTGCTTGGATCTTATGCTTATATTTCAACCTCAGACTGATTTATCATCATTTCCTTCTACTTACAATTTGCATTTTCTCTTCCTCTCTTATTCTTTTCGTGTACTGCTATTCATACATTCATCCATACAGCAAATCTCAGAGCCACACTGTTCTGTGCGTTAGATGTTAACATGTTTTGAGGGGGAACAAATAAGATTGGAAATGCTAGGTTGAACAAAATTAAATAGAATTTTTTAAACCACTAATTTCTCAAACTCTTTAATTAGCCACTATGCTAACTTCTAAGAGGGATGCTCCCCAAATATATCTGAGCATGCAGTTCCTTTTTCTTATAAACTTGTTATGAGAAACACTGTCTTAAAGAGTGACCATCGACTCCTCTTTCTCCCTGCCATACTCATGTAGATGTGATTTTTCCTTATACTCCAAATTTATTTTGTAAACCCAACTTATTTTCAGTGGGTTCATTCTTTTCTGTCCTGCCTGCCTCACCATAGTTCAGACTCATATCACCCTTACGTCTAGACTTTGTAATAGTCTTCCTGTTAGTCTCCTTGTCACCTGTTACTCTTGCCAGTCTGTCATCTTCAGTGGCACCCATTAATTCTTAAAGCAGTGCATTGACTGCATTATTACCCTTCCAACACTGTCAGTGTATTCACACGTTGATGCCAAGCCATATTTCCAGTTTAATTGCTCACTAATCCTACCCATAAGGAGCCCTGGTGACACAGTGGTTAAGCGCTTAGCTGCTAACTGAAAGGTCGGAGGTGCGAACCCCGCAGCAGCTCCACAGGAGAAAACACCTAGCGATCTGCTCCAGTAAAGGTTACAGCCTGGGAAACCTATAAGGCAATTCTACTCTGTCCTGTAGGGTTGCCATGAGTTGGAATCCACTCGATGGCACACAACAACAATAATCCTACCATAAACCTTTGTTTTATCTGCCTGAATAGCAATTGTATTTTCCCTTTTATGTATCTCTTTTTATTCTACATCTCTACTTAAAATGATACGTTCTCCTCATCTTTTCCCCATATTTAAACTCTATGTATTGTTATAGGCCCCGTTCAGAAGCTGTTTTTACAATAATGTCTTCCCAGTTACTTGTGATTGCTTTCTTTGCCCTCTTAGAGTAAGTAGCTTGTACCATTTACATGGTACTTAAAATTTCCTTCTTTGATTGTATGTATGTGTATGTCTTATAGTTCCTACCCATTTGCAGGTCGTGTGGAGGTAGCCCTAGTGATACCTAGAACAGTTTTGTGATCATGTTTAGTAAATGTTTATCGAATAATGCATGCTGAAGTAGGTAACTTACTGACTCACTTGCATTTTCCTTTCCCTTTTAGGAAGAACTCTTACTAGTGGCTTATAAAGAATGTCACAAAGCTGTGATGAGGTGCAGTACAAATTTCCTATCTGGTAGCAAGACGGTAGTACAATTGTGTGGTCATACTTTGGCAACTAAGTCCTACAGAGTGTCTGAGGATCTTGTAAGCATACATCTGCCACTCTCCAGGACTCTTGCTGGTGAGTGTTTTGTTTTGCATGATTTTCTTAGCTTTATTTTGTAGATATTCAGATACTGCAGTTAAGAGCTGTCACTGTCATTGTCCTTCAAGGAGTTGTCCCCAGAACATCGGTCTAGAGACGTTTTTTTACTTGGGCCTTTTGTTAGCTAAATCATCTAGAGAGTCCTTGTAAGTTTACAGTTAACAACTAACTTGGTAACTTGTCCCCCCCCCCCCCCAACTGTTTAAATATAATAAATATTTTGTTGCTGATTTTTAACCTTCCTCTCTGCCTGATTTCACCGGTGTTTTGTCTGTGTCACCGTTCCTCCCACCACTAAAAGAAAAAAATCATAGATTTTCTTTAATCATTCTTTGATTTCCATTTAAATCAGACCTTCATCTGTCAGGTTTTTTAGCAGCTTTATCTAAGTATAATTTATATACACTAAAATGAACGTATTTCAAGTGTACATTTCATCGAATTTTGACAAACATATACATCCATGTAACCAGTACCCCTTCATCAAAATATTAAACATTTCTGTTTTCCCCAAATGTTGCTTTATTTCCCCTTTGCAGTCAACCCCCCTCCTCACCTCACAGCCCAGGCACCCACTGGTCTGATTAAAGTTTGTCACTGTAGATGAATTTTACCTGCTCTAGATGTATAGAGATACAGAAAATCATGCAGTATGTGGACTTTCGTGTCTAGCCTGTTTTGCTCAGCATGTTTTTAATTCATGATAAGTAAATCAGTAGCACATTCATTTTTATATATGCATAGTAAGCTATTTTACAAATATACCACGTTTTTCCATTACCTGTTGATACCCACTTGAGTTGTATCCAGTTTTTGGTTATTATGAATAAAGCTGATATTAACATTCATGAATAAGTCTCTTTTGTGGACCTGTTTTCATTTCTTTTGGATAAATAACCTAGCAGAGGAAAGACCTAGTCATATGGTAGATGGATGTTTAACTTTTTTAAGAAACTGCCAAACTGTTGTCTGAAATGGTGGTACCATTTTGCATTCCCACTACCAGGTTATAAAATTTCCAGTTGCTTCATATCATCATCACTAGTGAGTGTCAAGTATTTTACTTGTAATTTGCATTTTCTTGATTAATAAAGATACTGTATGTCATTTCCATTTCAGTGTTTGGTTATCTCCTGTTTGGCAGACTACATCTCTTTAAACTTGTCCTGAATAATTGAGTTTATGTGCAGAAACAGCTATCAGTCTTTATTCATTTATTCCTGAGTAACATGTTAAAAGACATTTTACTCTGTTCTTGCCATCGTATGATTTTATATCACTTCTGTTTTTATAAAAGAAATATTTGGATTATTTTCATTTCTTTTTATGCTTGGTTAAGATCAAAATAATAACATTTTGATAGACAACATATGTTTATATAACTGTAGGATCTTAAATATATTAATATTGGTGATTCAGAAATAGAAGTCAAAAGCTGGTATTCTAGGATGTCATTTCTAAACTCAGTAAACATACATTTAAATCACACAGGTTTCTAAACTTAATAAGTTAACTTGGATACAAATTGACTGGCTTTAATTACTTTTTTGTACTTCTCCTTTTTTTACCTTTAGGTCTTCATGTGCGTTTAAGCAGGTTAGGCGCTGTTTCAAGACTTCATGAATTTGTGCCTTT
The DNA here is from genome assembly GCA_030035585.1 of Dugong dugon. NCBI lineage: Eukaryota > Metazoa > Chordata > Mammalia > Sirenia > Dugongidae > Dugong > Dugong dugon. The sequence goes on along the minus strand of CM057472.1, from coordinate 11,536,019 downwards.
TGTAAGTGACTCTTAAAAAAGTGTTGATTTGCTTATCTTATAATTCTAAACACCTCTTGTTGATGGGTGGGTAGGAAAATGATATTTTGAAACCCACCTGAGTAATTCCCATTATTAACTTTATGTCCATCATTAATTTTATGTAGTGGATTACGTTGATTGATTTTCCAATGTTGAACTATCCTTGCATACCTGGTATGAAACCTGCTTGGCTGTGGTGTATTATTTTTTTGATATGATGCTGAATTCTATTAGCTGGAATTTTGTTGAGAATTTTTGTGTCTGTATTCATGAGAGATATTGGTCTGTAATTTTCTTTTTCTGTGTTGTCTTTGCCTGGTTTGGGTATCAGGGTTATGCTGGCTTCATAAAATGAATTTGGAAGTATCCCTTACTTTTCTATATTCTGAAATAGTTTGAGTAGTACTGGTATAAGCTCTTCTCTGAATGTTCGGTAGAATTCTCCAGTGAAGCCATCTGGGCCAGGGGTTTTTTTGGTTGGGAGTTTTTTTTTTTGTTTTTTTTTTTTTAACCTTTTCAGTCTCTTCTTTTGTTATGGGTCTGTTCAGATTTTCAACATCACTTTGTGGTAGTTCGGGTAGGTAGTGTGTCTCTAGAAATTTATCCATTTCATCTAGGGTTTCAAATTTTGTTGGAGTGTAGTTTTTCATAATACTCTGTTATAATCCTTTTTATTTCAGTCGGGTCTGTTGTGATGTCCCTCATGTCATTTCTTATTTGGGTTATTTGCATCCTCTCCTGTTTTTCTTTTGTCATTCTGGCCAGTGGTTTGTCGATTTTGTTGATCTTTTCAAAGAACCAACTTTTGGTTTTGTTGATTCTTTCTATTTTTCTATTCTCTGTTTCATTTATTTCTGCTCTGATCTTTATTATTTCCTTTCTTCTGGTGACTGTGGGCTTCTTTTGCTGTTCTGTTTATATTTGTTCAAGTTGTGTAGCTAATGTTTTGATTTTGTCCGTTCTTTTTTGATGTGTGCATCTGTTGCTATAAGTTGACCTCTGAGGACTGCCTTTGCTGTGTCTCAGAGGTTTTGGTATGATGTGTTTTTATTCTCATTTGATTCTAGGAATTTTTTGATTCCATTTCTGATTTCTTCTGTTACCCAGTGTTTTTTCAGCAGGGTGTTATTCAGTTTCCATGTAATTGAATTTTTTCCTTGCCTTTCCTGTTGTTAATTTCTACTTTGATGGCATTGTGGTCAGAGAAGATACTTTGTATTATTTCAATGTTTTGGATTTTATTGAGGGTCTCTCTGTGGCCTAAGATTTGATCTATTCTGGAGAACGTTCCATGTGCATTGGAAAGGAATGTGTACTTTGCAGTTGTTGGGTGGAGTGTTCTATATATGTCTATGAGGTCAAGTTGGCTGATTGTACCCTTTAGGTCTTCAGTATCTTTGTTGAGTTTCTTTCTAGATGTTCTGTCCTTTATGGAGAGTGGTGTGTTGAAGCCTCCTGGTATTATTGTGGAACTGTCAATTTCTCTTTTCAGTGTTGTTAGAGTTTGTTTTATGTATTTTAGAGCCCTGTCGTGGGGTGCATGGATGTTTATTACGGTTATGTCTTCATGATGGATCATCCCCTTAATCATTATATAGTGTTTTCTGTGGTGGATTTTGTTTTAAAGTCTATTTTATCTGAGATTAATATTGCCACTGCTACTTTTTTTTGGTAGCTGTTTGCTTGATGTATGTCTTTCCATCCTTTGATTTTTAATAAATTTATGTCTTTGTTTCTAAGGTGTGTCTCTTGTAGACAGCATATGGATGGATCCTGTTTTTTTATCCATTCCGTCACTCTCTGTCTCTTTATGGGTGCATTGAGGCCATTTACATTCAGTGTAATTATTGATAGGTGTGAGTTTATTGCTGTCATTTTGTAGTGCTTTTTTTTTTGTGGTGCTGACATTTTCTTTGTTCCTTTTACTCTCCTGTGCTGAGTTCCTTTTGTTTGTGGATTTTTTTTTTCATTTCTTTTGTTTTTGTAGGTTTTGTTTTTACTGAGACTTTATGTTTTTCTTCTTTATTTTGATGAATAGATTTTCTAACTTTTTTTGTGGTTACCTTGAAATTCACCCTTATCTTCCTAGGTTTGAACCAGTTCATTATTATTTGGTATCGCCTTGCCTTCCTCTCCATGGGAAGGTTCTATACCTGTACTGTTTATTCCTTCTTTTATTGTTCTGATGTTGTTGTCATTTACAGATTAACCTCCCTGGTTCTCTGTTGTAATTCTTTTGGTTTTGGGTAGTCCTTTAGAGTTCATTTCCTAGGTTGGTATCTGGGTGGTACAATCCTGTGTCCTATATTCAGCCTGTGGTCTGATGTTGTTTGTTCTCAGATCAAAGGACTCCCTTTAATAAGCCTTGTAAGTTTGGTTTGGTTTTTACGTAGTCCCTTAATTACTGTTTATCTGGAAATGACCTAATTTCACCATCATATTTGAACAAGAGTTTTGCAGGATATATTATTCTTGGCTGGCAGTTTTTTCTTTCAAGGCTTTATATATGTCATCCCATTGCCTTCTTGCCTGCATGGTTTCTGCCAAATAATCTTATTGTTTCTCCTCTGTATGTGACTTTTTGTTTTTTCTTGAGCTGCTCTCAGTATTCTTTGTTTGTTTTTGGTTTTAGCTAGTGTGATTATGATATGCCTTGGTGATTTTCTTTTGGGCTCTATCCTATATGGAGTTTGTTGAGCTTCTTGGATGGTCAGCTTTTCATCTTTCATGATATTGAGGAAGTTTTCTGTCAGCAATTCTTCAATGATCCTCTCTGTGTTTTCTGTTTTCTCTTCCTGTTCTGGAACTCTGATCACTCGCATATTTTTGCTTTTGATTGTATCCCACATAATTCTCCGAGTTTCTTCATTTTTCTTCGTTCTTTTTTCTGATTTTTCCTCAGAGTTGTAGCCAACTGTTTGTCTTCACTTTGTTTATCCTATCTTCCATCATTTCAAACCCGCTCCTCAGCCCTTCTATGACACTGTCCATTTCTGAAATCTTGTTGTTTATCTTTTGGGTTTCTAATTCTTGTTTTTGTATGATTTCTGGTTATGAATTTATTTTGGCATTTTGTTCCTGTATTTTTTCCCTGAGTTCTTACATTTTTTTGTCTGTATTTTCCATGAATTTGTCTGCCTTTTCCATGAATTTGTCTGTTTTTTCCTCATTTTTGTCTTCTTTTTGCTTCGACTCTTGGATAATCCTGAATATTAGAGATTTGAATTCCCTATCAGGTAGTTCTAGTGCCTTTTCTTCTACTGGAAAGTCATCTGGTGTTTTATTTTGGACAGCTACTGTCCTGTTTTTTAATATGTTTTGATATTGTCTGCTGTCTTTGAGGCATTCAGTAGTTGTTTTCCTTGTTTATTGATTGTAGATTTGTTTGTTTCGTCCTGCTTTTTTGTTTTATTTGGTTACGTCTGAGCAGGCAGAATGTGTGTTCTTTGTTGTCTTTGGGCATGACCCTTTTCACCTCCTCCAATGGGCAGAGTCAGTCACTCAGGTATGGTACAGCAGGGCAGGTCAAGCTGAAGGGGAGTTGCTGGGATGGGTTGTTTGTGGCACGTAGCGGGGCTGACAGTGCAGTCTGGGAATCAGTGCAGGGCAGGTTCTGGTAGGCCGTGCCTGTGCTGCTTGGGAGTGTGATGTTCAATGCACGGTGCAGGAAGGCAGGAAGGAGGGGGGAGATTGTGATGTGTGGAGCTAAGATGGGTATGGGAAAGATGAGAGAGAGGAGAGAGGAACAGGAGCCAAAAACATACACACAAACAAAAAAGAGTGCTAAGGGAGCTTCCTTTTGGAGTGGAGAGATGAGAGACTGATAAATGGAGAAAAACAAAAATGAAAAAAAAAAAAAGAAAAAGGGTAAAAGGAACAAAATGAATAAATCGAGAAACTGGAAATGAAGAAAGACAAAAAGCAAATAAGACAGAGAAGAAAAGAAAACAAAAACAAGACAAAAGAAATGCCCCCAGTGATGTCCCTGTGCGTCTGCACAGAGTAAGGGAGTAGCTTCCAAGCTGTGCGGTACTGCCTGGCTAGAAGGGTCTCCCAAGCCGAGAAAAGAAAAAGAAAACAAAGAAACAAACAAATCAAAGCAGAACAAATCAGAGCAAACAAAGAAAAAGCCCCAGGGGTGCCACCACGATGGTGGCACGGGCCAGGAGGCAGTTTTACAGTTAAGCGATGTTTTACAGCCTTTCAGGAAGGAGTGAAGATGGCATACGGAACCAGGTATTTGAGAGAAAGGAGGGGGAGGTGGTGAGAGGTAAGGAAGAAATCTAAAGAAGTGGAAAAAAGCAACATCAGCAGCCAACAAATGGCACTCAGGGAGCCGGCCAGTGCAGGTAGGTGGAATCCAAGCAACACCAGGGTGAAACCGGTACTTCCCGGCTAAGAGACTGTAGTCGCGTGAAGCAGAGGAGGCCGAATGGGGGTGAAGAAGGGTGGGAGGTGGGAAAGTGCATATCGCTGGTTACTGGTTGTTCTGTCTCCTGCTGGAAGTTCCGTGAAGCTGCTTTGTCGTACCCCGTGTTTGCTGATCTCCGATAGGAGTCCAAGATGGTGGATCCGTGCTGCGGTAGCTGATAGGGGACCTATGCATGTATCTCTCCTCGCTCTCTGTTCTTTGTCAGTTTCGTTTTCCATTCGTTGCTTGGCTGAGTTCTTTATCTCTTCATTTGATGCTTAGGGTTTCAGGATTGACGTGTGACTCTGTTTGACTTAGTTTTTTGGATCTTGGCTGTGAAGGGATGGCATGGTGCTTCTGAGTATAGCGCCATGTTGCCCGGAAGTCTGATCCATCTCCATTATTAATTTTATGTCTGTCTATAGTACATGAAAATCTAAATCACAGGGACTTAGAAGTCATCTAGTTCAGTCCCTGTTTTTCATGTGAAATAACTGAGGAATATGTAGTACTGTAAGTTTGAGATACATCCAAGCCCTGTGAGAAATAATGAAACTGACCTCACTCTTGTTTTAGGAGGACTTTCAAGTAGAAGTCCTAGTGGAATATCCTTTGCGCTGTCTGGTATTGGTTGCCCAGGTTGTTGCTGAGATGTGGCGAAGAAATGGGCTTTCTCTTATTAGCCAGGTATGGCAAGGTATATTATTCGTGTTTATAAAGATACTTATTCTCTGAATAATATGTGTGTGTGTATGTGTGTGTGTATGTATATGTATATACATATTTTGCTTTTGTATCAATTTACTTTGTGCCCCTGGATTTTGCTGAGTATTTTCTTTCTATTCTCTTGTGTAAACTCTTGGAAATGAAATAATAGACATTTCTCCTTCTACCCTATTTGTTGCTTTTTCTATCCTAATTGTAACAAACTAGGGTGCCTAAGAGGATAGATGAAGTGAAAGCCAGTGTTACCACCAGAAGGTGCCCATTAACACATCTCTTTTCTGCCGAGTACCTTGCTTGAGCATCTTACAGTCTTCTTACCATGGGTCTCAACTGAATGTCACTTTATAATTTTTTCTCCTGTTTTAGAGCAAATACTGAGACATGTTTTCCTAAAAGGTAGGGAAGCAAAAGGCTTGTAAAGACATCGCTTGGGAGAAAAATGGTGTCATGATTGATAGTAGAAATTGGTTTACTTTTATTGAAGTAGATATTTTAAACTTAAGAGAAATAAACTCGTTATTATACATATTGAGGGTAGTAACTACTGTATTTCTAGAACATTTTTGACCCTGAAGTGTGTTTATGTCATGTTTCCTCATTTTATCCTTGCAAGACCCTTAAAATGATTAATAGACTTGCAACGTATTTTTTGCCTCTAATGAGTTCTAGGGATTTCTGGTTTAGACAAAATTTTTAAAATAAGCTTTTTTTTTTTTTTTTTTTAAAGAAATAACTTAGATTTAATCCCAGAACTAACAACATATATAGCACACATACCTACTATTCTCATATAGACATATACAACCATTAGAGTGACCATCATTGAAAGTTGTTACTTTAATCATTATTATATTGACAAATCCATCTACGTTTAAGAATAGATATTGAGAATTTTGCTTGAAACAAAATATTTCTTTTACAATCTGTTCTACCTGTTTATTTTATAGGTGTTTTATTACCAAGATGTTAAGTGCAGAGAAGAAATGTACGATAAAGATATAATCATGCTTCAGGTACCTATTTTAAATTCCTTTTGATATTTATGCCATAACCTTCCTCCTTAAATTCATTCCTTTCCAATAATAGAGAATATTGTTGTTATTTTTTAAGTTTATTTACCTAAATTTTTCTCACTGTTAAAATTGAATTAAGGTAGCATAGAAATGGAAGGGCTGCTACATACATTATCATCTGTAAACTTATAATTTTTCTTACAGTTCTATTACAGACGAAATGTTTCTCCATTTAATACATGAGAAATATGTTACTGGGTTTCTTTTACAGATTGGTGCATCTTTAATGGATCCCAACATGTTCTTGTTACTAGTACTTCAGAGGTATGAACTTGTTGATGCTTTCAACAAGAGCATATCCACAAAAGATCAGGTAAGTAACAGAAACTAATAAGTGAAATAATTCCGAAGAGAATATTATTGTTACTGTTTTCATCATATTTTAAAATTTCTTTATGTTTACTTCCAAAAATCACACATGTACATATGACATATATATCGTGTATGTGTGTGTGTATACACATATACTTTTTTTACTCTAGAAAAATTAGAAAATAGAGATAAAAAGGAGAAGAAAAATCCTGTCAAACACTGCCTCCTAGAGATGATCACTTCTACAGTTCTGGTGGCTTTGTTTTTACAGCAAATATTGACTCATTCTTTATGTGCTGGTTTGTAACTTGCTTCGTATACTTAACAAAATATTGCAACAGGTTTTTCCTTGTCATTAAATATACAAGAACATCATCATTTCTAAATGCTGCGTGGTATTCTACTATATGATTGCATTATACTTTAACTAGTTCTCTGTCGTTGAATAGATTTTTCTAGTTTTTTGGTCTTATAAACCTATCTGTTTGCACACTTGCCTAATTATTTTATTAAGATAAATTCTAGAAGTGGATTTGCTGGATAAAGCAGCATACCCTTTTTTAAGGCTCTTGATACATATTGTGAGATTACTCTCAGGCAAAGTATTTCAATTTAAGTTCTTTCCAGCAGTGTGTACATCTTTAATGTCACTGATATTAGAATTCTTTTTAATCTTTGTCAATCTGATAGGTAAAAGATGATATTTCATTTTAAATTGCAGTTCCTCAGTTACCCGTGAGGTCGACTATGTTTTCATGATTATTGACTTTTTTTTTTCTTTTTGGTGATGAATTATCTGTTCCTATAGTTTATCTTTTTTTACTTGTCTTATCCTTGTTTCCTTGTTTTTCCTTGTTTCCTTTATTTAGTAAGGATATTAACCTTTCATCTATTGTATTTGTTACATTTTTCACAAATACTAATTTGTCCCATGGTGTTTTGCCACCTCTTTATTGTTTTAATATATGAAGTACCCGTTTATAAGGTAGCCCTTGATACTTTGAATGTATGAAATCATATTACTTATTCTTTCAAATTAGAAGCCACTTGTAAATGGCCAAAGAATAGGATAAAAAATGCAGCACTAATTTTTAATCATGTTTTATATTCACTTAGTGAAATTGAGTACCTGATTTGCTATAGTACTGAAATAAGAGGCATGTTAGGGAAGGGTAATCTCACCATAACTGTTTGGTATCTATTTCCAGCAACTTTCTCACCAACCTAGGTAGAAGAAGAGTTAAAGACTAGGTTTAGTGTATCGTCTTAAGGCTTTATGAGGAATAATAATAATGACTAATAATAATATCTAATATTTGTTACTGAGTTCTTATTATGTGCAGGTATCGTGAACCATGTTGAATTTGATGTCAAAAGGGGGAATTATTTCATCTCATATCTGTCTGTTACAGAATACTCGACTGGGTGGACCATGTGCCTGATCCAGAAGTGCATGTTTTGCGGAGGTTTAGGGTTCTTATTCAACTGATTTCTTTTTTCATTCTGTAGGATTTGATTAAACAGTATAATACATTAATAGAAGAAATGCTTCAGGTTCTCATCTATATTGTGGGTAAGACTAAACAAATGTTTTAAAATCTATCATGATTACTTTTTTAAAAGAACATTAGTGAGAACTATGATTTATCATTTTATTCCTTTCCAAAACACAGTGTAGAATATTACTTAGAGATTACTGTAATGATTTATAAGTTTAAAAACCTACTTTAAAAAAAAAACACAAATTTAACAACTTTATTTTTCAATATCTGATTTGTAGTTGTTTGGTCGTCTTTAAACATCTAGGGGTATAATTTTCCCAGATATAAATGTAGATGAAGAACATCTACACGTTTAATGCTAAAATTTATATATATGTTTATTATGTCTTTATGTAATGAAAATGTGAACATAATATAGGGCTAGGTAAATATTGACTTGACAGTAATGGATTTGTTTTTTTTTTGTTTTGTCTTTTTAGGTAAAGTATATTTTTATTGTGTTATTCTATTAGGTTGCTTTGTGCCAGTATATTGGCTGTATTTAACTTAGAGAGGGGAAAAACATGTTCTTTGCCAGAAATAATGTTTATCAAGTTATTGTGACACTGACCTTTAGAAATGTGTGTATTTCATAGATTCTTCTAATCTATTTAATACGGATATACTCTATATCATAGTCTCTCTTGATTTTAACACCTGGAGGCATCCAGTGCCATCATCTTGTTCTTGACTTCTCATTCTGGCCTCTCTCTTACTATGTACTTTTCTGGAAGCCCTGGTGGCGTAGTGGTTAAGAGCTAACGGCTGTTAACCAGAAGGCCGGCAGTTTGAATCCACCGGGCGCTCCTTGGAAACCCTATGAGGCAGTTCTCCTCTGTCCTGTAGGGTTGCTATGAGTCAGAATCTACTCAATGGTGACGAGTTTGTTTTTTGGCATGTACTTTTCTACATGAGACACTGTTTTGTATTTATAGGTCTTAGTGAGGATAGGCCCTGGTGCACAGTGTGAAGCACTTGGCTGCTAACCAGAAGGTCGGCCTTTTGAACCCACCAGCTGCTCCTTGGAGAAGGATGTGGCAGTCTGCTTCTGTAAAGATAACAGCCTCGAAAACTCCATGGGGTAGTTCTACTCTCTCCTATAGGATCACCATTGAGTCAGAATCGACTCAATGGCAAGGGTTTAGTGAGTATTCTAGCCATTTGAAAAAAAAACCAAAACACACCAGACTCGTTGCTTTGAGTCAGTTCCGACTCATAGTGATCCTATAGGACGGAGTAGAACTGCCTTACAGGGTTTCCACGGGTGTAATCTCTATGGAAGCAGACTGCCACATCTTTCTCCCGCAGAGCAGCTAGTAGGTTTGGACCAGCCTTTCTGTTAACAGACAGGCATTTAAACACTGTGCCACAGGGCTTCTTTCTAAGTCTTAAAAACAGAAGTTCATTTTACTTTGTCAGAGAGCTAATTGCTAGGCTAGCTGCTAGTCTCCACATAAAGTATGATAGGCCTCGTTGCTAGGTGAGGCGTAAATCTTCCAGGCTGCTAACCCCTCCTGTCCAGAACATTCCAGTAGGAAACTGATGAAAGAAATGGGCGAATCAACAATGTGTAAAAGTCGTTAAATTGATCATATACTTTTATCAAGTTACAGAAACTTGAGATTTTGTTTTGTTTGTTTTTGGAGTAGTATATGAAGAATTTCTAATATTGTACTATATTTTTGCTGTTTTATTTTTTTGCGATTTTGTTGTTATTGCTACTATTATTGTGTTTATCCAAATTTGTTGGTTTTTTTCTTCTATGTGACTTGAAATTTAGTTAAGACTTGCTGTTTTCCTGAATATAAATTCATAACTTTAAGGGTATCAACATTTAAAACAAAAATTTTCTAGTTTCTGATTCTATAATGGAAAAACGAAGCAGAAAAAAATTTGGATTTAGAATCAGAAGATCTCGTCTTGACCTTGTTACCAGCTATCAGGAGCTTGCCGTTATACTCTTTGTACTTCAGACTCTTGATTTGTAAAATGTGGAGGTAATCTACATGATCTGGAAGGTTTCTTCTAGTGCTGAAATTCTAGGAGATACTATTCTTGATGAAAAAAGTTGGAAAATTATAACGGGTTTTACAAATGTAAAGAGGAATCAAATTATTTCACTTAACAGAAAGTACTGTTCAGCAAATTACTAGATTCCAAGTCTCTTAGGTAAGGGATTCCTGTTTGCAGCCTTCTAGTAGATATTACAGGACTTTGTGCACGTGCTGTAGTGTTGAACATCAGTGATGGCAAGATGTTGCAAGCCTTCTTCAGGCTCTGGGAATTAGAGGTGGTTGACAGCAGTGAAATTGTCATAGTTTATTTACCTTTGTCATCTCTCCATTTGGTGATTTATTGAGATGAAAAATGGGAATCTGGACATGTGGACGCTTTAGCAACGCCAGTCGTTCCTGATATATATTACTTTTCTTGTCGTTTAATACTTAAACATATTTTTAAGTACGGACAGTCCCTGGGTTATGAACAAGATCTGTTCCTAAGTGTGTCTTTAAGAATTTATCGGTAAGTTGGAATAGGTGCGCACGATTCTTATTTAGCCTTACTTGAGTACAAGAAGAGGCTCAAAGCCTTTTCAATGATTTAAAAGCAGCACGTGCAGCAAGTGAAGGTGATTGTGATGATGAATTTGTTGAGAGTAGGGGTTGGCTCAGTTGTTTCAAAGTGAGAATAAATTTACATAATTAAAGGACAAGTGTTAGTTGTCCTGAGTTGTTCATTACCCAGGAACTGCCTGTATTTTGTTTTTCAGTTTTTCACTGTGTTCTTTCTTAAATAACAAATAGAGACAAAATTGAGGAAGCTCTTGAATGAAAAATTGTTGTTCAGTGATGGCCACTGCTTATTCAATGTCATTTGCTTTGTTTTCTGGATTAGAAATACATACTAATTTAATTGAGGGGCCTTGTTTATAATGTGTGAGTATGTGTATGTATATGTCTGTGTGTATATGTGTAGATAAGTAAGTTAAGAGAAGGGCTGGGTTTTCCTTCAGCCTCTTTGATTTTCTTCTTCTATCTTTCATCAAATAGACTTCTGTCGTTGTTCTGTTTTGGGAACATGTCTAAATAATTTTTGCCCCAACTTTCATAGACCTTTAATGCAATGTACTGTGTATGTGCTCCTGGTAGGAACAGATTTAAATAGAAAAAAATTAATTACTCCTCTTCTTCTTTTCATTGCTTATATTAGGTGAGCGGTATGTACCTGGAGTGGGAAATGTGACCAAAGAAGAGGTCACAATGAGAGAAATTATTCACTTGCTTTGTATTGAACCCATGCCACACAGTGCCATTGCCAAAAATTTACCCGAGAATGTAAGTCCAGTTTGTTTTTTCTCCCCATTTACTTAAAGATGGGATCTTTTTTTTTTTTTTTTTCCCCTTAATTGGAAGCAACCTCAGTTTTAGGAAAATATGTTTAGCAAAAAGCCCTATGTTATTACTTTGCAGATGTAAGACTATCACCGTTCATCCTTTTGTGGTCTGAACTTTAATTCTGGGCTGCTGAGCATTTTAAAAGACATTTTAGAACAAGAGTCTACTTGACTTTTTGTCTACTTTAAAGTAGGATTTCTCCAGAGGAAAAGGGGGCTCCTTGAAATACTCAGACTCTTTGGATGGTGTATTAGTCTGGTCTGAAGACGACATCAAGAAAAAATATTTAAGATTTTATTAGGGGAAACAACATCTGTGGGAGAAAGTAGAGAGGGAGCTGGAAAAGTCTGGGGGAGCCATCAGACAAGTATGCAAGTCTGACTCTGGGTGAAGGAAAGGGAAGGAAGGTTTATTAAAAGCATCCTAGTCTGCCAGGCATCTAAGGAAGGTTTGGCACCTTCCCGTGTCTCCCAGAGTGAGCCTGCATCAGTATTGCTTCTTTGCTTATTGCCTGGGAACAGCTGATGGGAAGCATGGCCTTGATGTGACCAGAGTCCAACAGCTGAGGCCTGTGGTCAATTAAGTTGGCTCTGATTGAAGGTCTAAAGGGCACAGTCTCAGGGCCAGCACAGGTGGTATTCATGGTTTTGCTTGTACAGATATTGAATAGTCCTAAAGATTATCAGTCTCATATTTTTTCTGTGATTTGATAACGAATTAGAACAATGATCCTTAACAAGAGAATTAGACTCATTTGGGCCCTTTCTGGAGTCCCTGAGTAGTGTAAATGATTGATGCACTCAACTACTAACCAAAGGTTGGAGGTTCAAGACCACCCTGAGGTACCTTGGAAGAAAGACTTGGTGATCTACTTCCAAAAAATCAGCCATTGAAAACCCTACGGAACACAGTTCTATTCTAACACAGATGGGGTCTCCCTGAGTCAGAATTGACTTGATGGCAGCTAACTTTTTGGGGGGCTCTTTTGAAAGAACTATGCTATCAAGGCTTTCTAGAGAGCTAGAATAGGGATAAACAATAATATCTGTGAAATAGTGGATTTAATGTTCTAGGTCATTTTTTTCCTAATACATATTAAAATAAATAACTGTTTGAAATGTTAAAAATATGTGACTGTGTGACAGCTAAAATCCTTCCATACACCACCAGTGACACACTGTACTTTGCGCAAAATAAATGCTTCAGGGCATACCCTAAATTTTTACTGCTCACCCTGAGTACTTTTTTTTTCTAAAGGAGTTTAAATATCTTAATTTTTATAAGACTGTAGGAATCTATGAGCTTACTGTAGTAGTTTGACTAGATCCTGTCCTGATTTTAAATGACTTCATGAAAAATAATGTTCCTTCTAAAAGGAAAAGTTCAGACAAATCAGAAAAAAAAACCCAAAACCTATTATAACTGCAGAAGCCTGTATATTAATATAGTTGGACATGTCCTTATGTGTTCTGCTATAAATTACTAGATGGATCCCATTCATTTTATTACCTTCGTTTTAGGAATTAGTATAGCATGGGCTTAAATGGGATGAATGTACGACTTAAAGAAAAACTCCTTTTCTTTGAATAATAATTGTGTGTGTGTGTGTGTAAATACATACCTGATGATGGCAAACTTTGATACAATTTCTTCCTCTAGCAGTTTATATGATCTCTGTCAAGAAATTGGTCTCCCAAAGCGAGGTTAATTGGCTTTAGACCTAATTTTTAAATTTATCTTTTTTTATTGTTTACAAAACACTTCAGAGATGCTATTGAAAATATTTTTCAATTTACATTAAGAGAAGAGGAAGTCATTATATGAAGGTAAAAATGACAAAAATATTGTTTCAACAGGAAAATAATGAGACTGGTTTAGAGAATGTCATAAACAAAGTGGCCACATTTAAGTAAGTACTTAATATTTTTCCTTATTCTAAGAGATAGACTGATCTTTATTCTTTTACCATGGATACTTTGTATAAGTTCTCAAGTTCTTGCCTGAACTCCTTTTAAGAATGGAGTACAGACTAGAAGGGGAGAGTGAAGGGCACATGGTAGATACTTGCTGCATGTTTGTCAGAGAACTTAGTATTTTTGGCAGGTGAGTGAGAAATAGCCTTTTGTGATATTAGGTGATTTAGATAGTAAGTAAGCAAATAAAACTTTCTCATAGTTTCTTTCTTATTAATTCTAAGCTATGACTTCATTATTATTCTATGAATTTTTATTTTATATGCCAATTTTAGATTTTTCTCTAGTAGAGTTAAACCAGTGTTTTAAGATCTTTTGATTCTTTGAGGTATATAAGGTGTGGAAATAAGATTTTAAGTGGATTAATTGTTAAAATTTGAAAAATTAATACTAGCAGTGAATTTCTACTTATTATAATTGTGTTTGTACGTAAATTACTATTTTCAAATAACTTTTAAAATAGAATGTAGCTTTTCTTTGTTCAGTGAAATACTTCACTTAAGAATTAGAAACCAAAAGCTATTTAATATGCAGAACAAATATGGTGTAGTCCTTTTGGCCTTGGTACTTTTCCTTGTACTGCTGTCTAGAGGATTGAACATGATATTTTCATCTACAGTTTGCTAAGGATGTAATGTCTCCCTACTGTTGTAGATTTGACTGCAGACAATGCAGTGAGCTTTGGTTGAACAGGCACCTTTTAGGCTTCAGAGGCTATAAAAATAGCCTTAGGGATATAAATCTTAAGGTGTGGGATCAGGTCTAGACTGTGTAAAGTAAACCTCCCCAGATTTATTTTAATTTCATAATTATGAAACATAGCATGGCTGTTGTTAGGACTTTGGACTCACAAGGTAGGGTTTTAGTTTTACTATTGAAATGAACTTTGCCATTTCAGTTTAAGCAAGCTGAATATTTTCTTTTCTCTTTCTATCTTTTGAGATTTAGATCAGTTTTTAGATTCTTATTTTGTCTGTTCTATACTTCAAGAACACCCTAGTTCATCTCTGTATTTTCCATTTATTTAGGAAACCAGGTGTATCAGGCCATGGAGTTTATGAACTGAAAGATGAATCACTGAAAGACTTCAATATGTACTTTTATCATTACTCCAAAACACAGCACAGCAAGGTGGGAAACAGTATCCTTTTTGGTAAATAAACCTAAAGTGCTTTCTGCTTTCTAACTCCATAGAAAAATGCCTTGCTGGTTCTCATTACAGAGGCATTATCTCATCCGAGAAGTTAAAATTGAATCAGTAATATTATTTAGTATACAGGCAATATTCACATTTTCCCAATTATACCAAAAATGTTTTTTACAGCTGGTTTTGGGGGAGGGAGATTCAGCCAAGGATCATGTACTTCATTTAATTTTCATGCTTCTTTTGTCTCCTTTAACTTGGATAATTTTTGCCTTTTTGCCTTTTATAACATTGATTTTTTTGTAGCATGCAGGTTGACTGTCTTTTAGAAGAGCCTACATTATGTATCTGTCTGATTGTGCTTTCATAATTAGATACAAGTTAAACATTTTTGGGCAAGAATGCTACATGGGTGATAAAAATTTCCCATTGTATCATATTAGTAGGCACAGAATGTCTGCCCCATTAAGGGTGATACTAAGTTTGATCACTGTACAATGAGTAATTTCCTGCCATAGTACTGTGCTGCCTGCACATAACAGGTAATCAGTAAATATTGTTGAATGAAAGAATGGAGACTAAATTCTTTTTTTTTTTTTTTTTTTAATATACATTTCTTTTAATGGGAGGGAAGAGCAAAAGCTTTTGAAAGTCCAAGTATTTATTAGAATTTTCAAATAAAGAGAACTACGATGTTAATTTCACATCTTGGCTATGTTTTGACAAGGAAGATGCCACTGACAGTATAGTGACACACTCTTGGCCCAAGCCAGGGATTAATCAGTGCCCTCCTCCGCCCCGCCCTACCCCACCCCCACCCCCTACAATCTAAAGACCCCTTTCTGTTTACTTCCCAACTAAACAACACAATTGGCAAATGAAGCCAGCATAAAATTTGTGTCAAAAACCAATCAGGGAGTTTCTGCAGTGAGCCAGCGTATGACATCGCTGTTCTAGTAAATGATTGAGCATCCTCTCCCAGCTCTTCTCAGCAGAAGATGGATCTTTCACATCCCAGAGGGAGACAACACAAGGTTTAATATTTCTGAACATGCTCCATGGTGCAATTACAAGTGCTGCAACATTACAAAGACAAGCAAACACGATTTCCCCCCGTGCACTTTTCAGGAGCTTAGCATGGTTACCCAATACGGGGAAGGGCTGCACAGCTGCACTTGCAACATACAGTCAGATGCTTTAGAGCACAAGGACAGCATCCAGTTCAGCACGGTGTAAGGCATATATGGACAAGAAGAGAAGCTGTGGTCGGCAATAAGTAGCATTATGAAAAAAATTCCAAACCAGCAGGATAGAAACGGTGCTTGATGCTCCAGTTCTTTAGATAGTAATTCCAAGAATCTGGTTCAAATCTCTATAGTCAACATATAGGGCAGACTTCAATTTCTATCATTGTTTCTCTGGATCTGGGATGAAGCCATTTGTGGAGGCTAAATTCTTGATGAAGGATATTGCTCTTCTGGTTTACAGTGGTGTCCTTGAGGATAGCCATTTTGTTTCTGGGACAAGGTAGAATTTTGAACACATGCTTCAGTACTAAAAATATTTTGGTAGGTTGATGGGTCTTTCCTATTTGCCAAACAGCATATTTAATGATAGATATTTTTTATAGGCTGAACATATGCAGAAGAAAAGGAGAAAACAAGAAAACAAAGATGAAGGTAAAAAGTGAGATTCTAAATAGATTCATTTTCTGTGGCTTTGTGGCAGCAAAGCGTATAGTGTTTTGTTGTTGCTTTTAAGGGAGAGCAACTAACTGAAGTGCAAAGAGCCTTTTGCTTCTTGTTCACATATTAAGAGATGGCCTCTATCAATGGTGATAGAATTTTAAATTTATAACAAGTAGAATTTATTTTAGATGATTGACATAGTGACTTACATTTCCCATGACATACATTGATATTTTCAGGCTTTAAAAACAGCAGAAATCGTGTGTTGTTTTGCATGTACTCTGTGGTTTTCACATTTGCAGTTTAGCATGTGGGATAACCAGAATAAAAAGTGTACCTGTTTGTCTCTTCTCTCATTGACCTACACCTCCCTCCCCCACAGCACTGCCACCACCACCACCTCCTGAATTCTGCCCTGCTTTCAGCAAAGTCGTTAACCTTCTCAACTGTGATATCATGATGTACATTCTCAGGACCATATTTGAGCGGGCAGTAGATACAGATTCTAACTTGTGGACTGAAGGGATGCTCCAAATGGTATGTATACCTGAAATATTTTCTCTACTTTGAGCCCTAGAGTTTTTAGGGATCTGGAGAAGGTCCCTGGTATAGCTTTCTAACTTCAGTCAGAACCACATCTAGAGTACCTGAGACCTCTAGCGGTCATTAAAAATCGCTTCGACATGGTATAAATTTTCCTAGTGACCCATTCTCATGTGTTTAGTATCCTTACTCTTGGGAACCATTTATGTTTCTAAAAAAAAAGGTGTGCTCATGCTAATAATAAATTGGCATGTCATTATTATATTGTGATTTTTAGTATTTTTTATTTGGTTAAGAGCTTGGCTGCTAACAAAAAGATCTGCAGTTTGAATCCACCAGCTGCTCCTTGGAAACCCTATGAGACAATTCTACTCTGTCCTATAGGGTCACTATAAGTCAGAATCGACTCAATGGCAACAGGTTTTTTTGTTGTTTTTTTTGTTTATGAGGGACAGTATAATACAGGTTTTGAAGGCAGACAGGTTTAGGCTTGAATTCTGAGTTCCCTCACTTTCTATTTTGTAGCAAGTAATAATTTCCTTATTGTAAAATGGGCTTAAGTGTGTTTATCTCATAGAGTTGTTACGAGAATTAGCTCCCTAAATGAAACAGCTATTTTTTATTGATATTGTTATAGATGAAATGCCTAAGCCACCTTGTTTGTGGTAGCTGTGACTGAATATTTAGTTAGCACTTGCCTAGCTAAATTGACTTTTTTCCTGGGTATTGGCTGGTATACAAAGCTGTAGCTGGTGCCATGATGTGTGTGTATCTCAATTTTGTTATAAAAGTGATAAATACATTCAGTAAAAAAAATTTCAAACCATGGGATATATTTGAAACAGAAAGTTAAAATTTCTCCGCCTGCCTCCCAGTGTCCTCCCTAGGAGATAAGACCTGCTAGAGGTTTCTGTGTTCTGGAGGTCCTTCCACACCGGCACATACAGGCCGCCTCGTTCTTGATACTGCACATTCCACAGCATGGATATACCATAATGCATTTCCCAGTCTCCTACTAATAAACATTCAGGTTGTTTTTAGGTCTTTGCTATAACAAAGAACACTAAAATGAACATCCTTGTACAAATATTTTTGCATTCTTAAATCTGTCATACCAATTCCTAGCGCTGGATCTGTTCCTTTATGTTTTTGAAGGGTATTGTCTAATTGGCCTCCAAAAGTGATACTTTGTTTACTTTCCCATCACCAGTGTGGTGAAAAGTACCCTGCTTCCCAAAGCCCAAATTTGCCATCTGTGTGTTACTGAACTTCAAAATTTTTGCTACTCTAATAGGTGAAAAATAGAGTTTTCTTGTTTCAGTCCCCATTCCTTTAATTTTAGGTGAGGTTTAACATCTTTCATTTCTGTTTTCATCATTTCCCCTTCTGTGAACTGCTTGTTTATAACCTTTGCCCATTTTTATTTCTATCACATTTAATTTTATACCTCAGTTTAAAATATATTTACATGAAGAGGTGCAGTTTTAAAGGGTTTTTCCTATTTTTCCTTTTCAGGCATTTCACATTCTGGCATTGGGTTTGCTAGAAGAGCAGCAACAACTTCAAAAAGCTCCAGAAGAAGAAGTGACATTTGATTTTTACCATAAGGCTTCAAGTATGTTTGAGTATCATTTTTCAGCAGTTTTACTTTATTAGCAACATATAATCAAAAGTTTAGGTCTTTTAGGTTTTAATCTGTCAATCCTTAAGACATAGAAATCCCTGAAATTATTTGTCTTTTTCTAGCATTTTTAGTTTTTAACTAATGTTTTCCACTACACAAGTATTTTTTTTTTAATCCCCTACCGACTGCATGGTCTCATTTTTTTTGGCTGCATACACTGATTGTTCCTCACTTTCATTCCTTGTCTCAGTTACTACCAAACATTTGCTGCCATAACATTCACGTGCTCTGTCTACCGAAGATATTCATGTTTCTAGTTGAAAATGACCGCAGAGTCTAAATGAATGTTAATGTGTTTGTTTTACATTGTTTTCAAACTGGGAAAAAGGATAGGTTTCAACTGGATTTATTTTAAATACACCTCATTAAGATAGTTTTTTTCAAAGCACATTCCAAGGATATTGATGATAACATCAATAGTCAAGAGAAAAGCACCACATTTTGCATTTACGTGCTGTATTTTTTAAATCTCTGAAGATACCATAAACCTGATCTCCCATTTCCATATTTTTGGCAGCTTTGTTTCTCTGCACTAGACAGGGAGCTGAGTGGAGGAAAAGCGAGAGATCATTAAGAGTAGCTTTCACTTAGCAGTACTGGTAGAAGATGTGGTAGGAAAACTAACTAAAGTGATTACATTTTCTATCATATGTCTTTTTTAATTTTGTAGCTAGTACTTTATGTAAGTGCAGATTCTTCCTTTGAAAAATTAATGTAGTTAAAGGATTCATTACCAAACCTTGATTATCGGTATGAATAACATTAACCAAAAAGTATAATTAATTTGTACATAATTAAGGAGCTCTGGTGGTGCAGTGTTTAAGCACTAGGCTGCCAGCTGAAAGGTTGGTGGTTCAAATCCACTAGCAGCTCTGCAGGAGAAAGATGTGACAGTCTGCTTCCATAAAGATTACAGCCTTGGAAACCCTATGGGACAGTTCTACTCTGTCCTGTAGGGTCTTTATGAGTCAGAATCGACTTGGTGGCAACAGAAACAGGTTTTGTACATAATTATAAAGATATATATTTACTTTTGGTATGTCATTTTTGCATTTCAAAAAAGGATTGGGAAGTTCAGCCATGAATGCTCAGAATGTACAAATGCTTTTGGAAAAACTCAAAGGAATTCCCCAGTTAGAAGGCCAGAAGGACATGATAACATGGATACTTCAGGTAAACTAGGAAAGTAAACTGAACTGTCTCGGCTTAAATACTTAAGAATCCTTTGCTTGTCTCTCAGATGAAACTGCCATATTCTTTAATTGTAAAGTCATTTACTACTGATTTTCATCCTTTACTACTCATCTTCTTCTACATTTTTTCTATTTCTGCAGAGGGTGTTTTTTTAAAAAGAAAAATAAGATAGAATTTATTCATTTGTGTCATTATTCAACCAATATGTACTGAATGGCATGATCACTTCTAGACTCTGGACAAAACAGACAAGGAGATAGTCTAGTTGAGGTACAGACGGTAAACAAATAAATCAGAGAATTATCAGGATAATGCAATCGATGAGTAGAGGGTTACTTTAGATGGTTAGTCAGAGATGATGTCTCAGGAGGTGACGTGAGCTGAGACCCGAATGACGTGGAGACAGTCTTACAGGAATCTGGAAGAGCATTCCAGGAAGAGGGAACAGCAGATACAGAAGTTCTAAGGTGGCCAGAAAGAAGGCCAGTGTAACTGAAACGTAATGAAGGAGAGAGAGAGAGGTAGGCAGTGAGGCCACAGGGACCTCAGAGGTCAGGGTGAAGTGTTTGGATTTTATTTGGAGGACAGAGGGAAACCATTGAAGGATTTTAAATGACATGGTCTGATCTGTATTTTTAAAAGATCACTGACTGCTGTGTGGTAAATGGCTTACAGAGGATGGGAGTGAGAGTAGGGAAACTGTTAGGACACTGTTGCCATGATCGCGGTGAGAAATGAGCATGACCTAGACTGGGATACAGATGGCAAGGAGCTGGACTGATTCAGGTGTACTTTGAAGACAGAGTCTATAGGACTTGCTGATAAGATTTGATGAGAGGGATGTGGGAAATCCAGCAATCAGAGATGACTTTGAGCTTGAACTACTGGGTGGATGGCAGTACATTTGGACAGAAGTGAATCAGAGGCAGGCAGAGAGGCCAGGAATGTTACTTTAATGGAAAACCTTCTATATAGAAACATGACTAGAGAAATAAGAGCTGTCACATGAATAGAAATATGCACACCCATGTTCATTGCAGCAATGTTCACAATAGCAAAAAGGTGGAAACAACCTAGGTGCCCATCAGCAGAAGAATGGATAAACAAATTATGGTATATCCACACAATAGAATACTACGCAATGGTGAAGAACAACGATGAAGCCATGAAACATCTTATAACATGGAGGAATCTGGAGGGCATTATGCTGAGTGAATTTAGTCAGTCACAGAAGGACAAATATTGTATAAGACCACTATTATCAGAAAAGGTTTAACTGAAGAAAAGGTTTAAACACACAAGAAAACATCCTTTGATAGTTACGAGGGTGGGGAGGGAGGGTGAGGGTTATTCACTAACTAGATGGTAGACAAGTTTTGTCTTAGGTGAAGGGAAGGACAGCACACACTACTGGGGAAGTCAGCACAACTGGGCTAAACCAAAGCTAAAAAGTTTCCTGAATACAATCAAATACTTTGAGGGACAGAGTAGCAGCGGTAGGGGTCTGGGGACCATGCTTTCAAGGGACATCTAGGTCAACTGGCATAACAAAGCTTATTAAGAAAATGTTCTGCATCCTACTTTGGTGAGTGGCGTCTGGGATCTTAAAAGCTTGCAAGCGGCCATCTAAGATGCATCAATTGGTCCCAACCCACCTGGAGTAAAGGAGAATGAGGAACACCAAAGACCCAACGAAAGTATTAGCCCAAGAGACAGAAAGGGCCACATAAACCAGAGAATTCATCAGCCTGAGACCAGAAGAACTAGATGGTGCCCGGCGACCACCAATGACCGTCCTGACAGGGAACACAATAGAGAGTCTCTGATGGAGCAGGAGAAAGATGGGGTGCAGAACTCAAATTCTAGTAAGAAAACCAAACTTAATGGTCTGACTGAGACTGGAGGAAACCCAGAAAGCATGGCCCTGGATTCTCTATCAGCCCAGAACTAAAACAGTTTCCAAGGCGCACTCTTCAGACAGGGATTGGACTGGACTGTGGGACATAAAGTGATACTTGTGAGGAGTGTGCCTCTTAGCTCAGGTAGATACAAGAGACTAAACAGGCAGCTTCTGTCCGGAGGTGAGATGGGAAGGCAGAGAGGGTTAGAAGCTGGTTGAATGGACATGGGGAATCAGGGGTGGAAAGGAGCAGTGTGCTGTCACAGTATGGGGAGAGCAATTAGGGTCACATAACAGTGTATAAATTTTTGTATGGGGAAAAAGAAAAAGAATCATGAAACCAGGTTCATGGAGCTTCCCCACTCACTGTGTTCATTAAAATATTCTGACATTTTCAGTAGATACTGTTTTGATAGTCAGACTGTGTATAGTGATTATTTTTCAACATTCCTACCAGCTGGATTTCATGGTACTGATTTGTACTTCAAGAGGTCAGCCCTTTTACTGCTTAATCAGAAAAACTCCTTAAGCAAGCTTGATGTGATAGGATATGCAACTGTAGATAATGATGTTGTTATTAAAGTTTCTGATGATGTAGATTTTATGAATATTTAGTGTTTATGTTAAATTTACCAATATAATCATTTTAAAATATAGAAACAGAAGTACATAATTATTGTACCTTTATGAAGAAAATAAACTGAATTATTTCACATCCTGTAGACACAGTGTTGTAAATTGGAGATTTATTTTCTATTATTAGAATACCAAAATTGATCACCAAAATATATGAAAAGCAAACACAAGTGTCTGCTCTTCCAAACATTAAGTCTATTACTCAAACACTTGATAAAAAAACTATGTTGTAAGTGTTCCATGTAGGAGATTTTTCTGCATGAGACTGAAGTTCCTTAATAATACAAGTAGATTTTGTGGTTGTACTATTCTATTGCTGAAATCTTGGTGTTTGTTTAAAAAAAAAAGACATAGATCTGTATGAGCTATTGTGGAAAGATCCCCTAAGGTACATACTTAATTGGAAAAGGGAGGTATGAAATAGTTTGTACTGTTTAGTAGAATTTCTTTCTATGATAATATATGTAAGGAACCCTGGTGGCACAGTGGTTAAGAACTCTGCTAACCAAAAAGTCAGCAGCTAAAATCCACCAGGTGCTCCTCGGAAACCCTATGGGGTGGTTCTTCTCTGTCCTATAGGGTCACTATGAGTCAGAATCGACTTGATGACAATGGGTTTGGTTTTTTTTTTTTTAATGTAAGTATGAATATATATAAATATGATTATAAACTTATGGTTATATATCACAGGGATTAATGGGATTTGACAGTTACTCCTGTTTATGTATTTTACAAAAGCAGAGGAAACTGATGTGTAGTAGAGGTCTATTGGAAATTACATCATTCATTAATTTTTAAAATATTTTAGTGTCTTTGAAATAGGGATAAGTCTTAAAATCAAGACTTCTCATACTTTATATATATTTATATTTACATACGATCTTTTTGGTTTCCTAGAAAGAAATATTCATAATCTTTAACAGTAGTTGCTTTCGGGGGAGGGACTGAAAATAGAGAGGAGGGACACTGAAAGTACTTTCCATTTTGTGTCTTTATCTTTCTGTTTCTTCGCATTAAACATGTCACTTCAAATTTCTAAAAATGTTTTAGTAGAATGAACTCAGGACTACGACATTTTTCCCTTCTGGCAAATGTCTCTAAAACAGAAGCATTCATTCTTCATTATTCCAAAGTGTTTCAAACAGTTCTCAAAATTAGGTTTACTTGTTTTAAAATTTTTCCCTTTCTATATTTTGAACTTTTTCATTGCCATTTTAATGTACCAGCATATCTCCAGAAGTCTTTGAATGATAAGTTGTAGTTTTTTTCAGTAACACTTGCACTACCATTTGGTTAAGATGTTTCTTGCTGACTGCCTGTGAACAGTCTTCTGTCAGAATCCTCATGCTCATAGCTGTAGACTCAGTGAGCTCATTCGCTACCATCGACCTCCTCAGCGGGATTGCTGATTCACTAGTGAAGGTGTTTATCACAGCCAGGAGTTACTTTCTCACCCCTTCCGTTGAAGGAGTTTAAGCCAAAGATTTGATCAGGGGACGCAGTGGCAAAATCAGATTAATGCATTTTTCTCCTCCTGGTCAACCTAACCAGATCTTCTCTGAGCATTTCATTTTCTTTTCACAGATGTTTGACACGGTGAAGCGATTGAGAGAGAAATCTTGTTTAATTGTAGCGACTACATCAGGATCAGAATCTATTAAGAGTGATGAGGTAATAATAATATAGTATTAGTGGTAGTTATCCTCTGTCTCTGAACCTTACTGATCTAAGAGAGCTGCTGCTTTTTGTTAGGAGGAACCTGTTTGTTGTAAAGTGCATGGGATGAGCTCATTCCCTTTTGTTCATTATGCTTCTGTATTGCAGGGATTAGTGGTACTTGACAGATAGTTATTTACATTTATGTATTCTACAAAAGCAGAGGATATTGAGGTACAGTGGACCTCCATTGGAAATCTCACATTTCATTAATCTTAAAAATATTTAAATGTCTTTGAAATTGGATTGTCTTAAAATAAATGGCTTCTCATGTTTAATTAGCATTCTTTTTCTTAGTAGAATGTAAGGTAGTGGACATCTTAGATTTAATGAAATGCAGATAATATTTAGGTTATGAATTTCTATAATATAATGAATAAGGTGTTTATGATTCTAATCATAAAATTGTTAGAAGTTATTACTTATGGTTATTAAATGTTCTTCCTAAGAGAAAATCACTGAAATTAAGTTAGAATAGAAAATAAAAAAGGCATCAAATACATCTCAATAATATTTAACAGTATATTTAGTAGTAACTGTTAGATAGCAAGTTGATTTAAATTAATTAACTGTCAATGATTAAATAATTGATTTCAAAATTTGGTTTTATGTAATTTCACTTCTTTATGTACCTACATTGAGTATAAAGGAAGCTTATTAGATATTTAAGGCACTTGGCCCTTTACTTCATACTTTTGAAATAACCAAATGAGCAGTTACTTGTATGATGTTATGGAGCCTATAATGCTGATTTTGACTGGATTAGCATTGTGGGCTAATCAAGTTTTATCAGAATCTCAACTGTAGGAAATTCTAACTGAACAGAATATGTAATTTTCTTTTTTTAATTTCTGCTATAGGAAATTTTTTTTTAAATTTTATTGTGCTCTAGGTGAAAGTTTAGAGTGCAAATTAGATTGTCATTCAAAAATTTATGCACAGATTGTTTTGTGATATTGGTTGCAATCCCCATAATGTGTCAGCACTCTCCCCCTTTTCTTTCTCCCCTGGGTTCCCCATGTCCATTCATCCAGTTTTCCTGTCCCTTTCTGCCTTCTGGTCTTTGCTGTTGGGCAAATGTTGCCCATTTGGTCTCGTATACTTGATTGAACTAAGAAGCACATTCCTCACGTGTATTATTGTTTGTTTTATAGGCCTGTCTAATCTTTGGCTGAAAGGTAGACTTTAAGAGTGGCTTCAGTTCTGAGTTAGTAGGGTGTCCAGGGGCCAAAATTTCAGGGGTTCCTCCAGTCTCTGTCAGACCAGTAACTCTGATCTTTTTTTGTGTGTGTGAATTTTAATTTTGTTCTGTATTTTTCTCCCACTCTGTCCCGGATCCTTTCTTGAGATCCCCGTCAGAGTGGTCGGTGGTGGTAGCTAGGCACCGTCTAGTTCTTCTGAGCTCAGGCTGGTGGAGGCTGTGGTTCATGTGGTCCATAAGTTCTTCGGACTAATATTTCCCTTGTGTCTTTGGTTTTCTTCATTCTCCTTTGCTCTGAATGGGATGGGACCAACAGATGTATCTTAGATGGCTGCTCGCAAGCTTTTAAGACCCTAGACTCTACTCACCAAAGTAGGATGTGGAACATTTTCTTTATGAACTATGTTATGCCAGTTGACCTAGATGTCCCCCGAGACCATGGTCTCAGCCCTCAGCCCCAGGAACACGCTCCCTCAATGCATTTAGATGTGTCTAGTTAAGTTTCTATGACTTTGCCTTGGTCAAGTTGTGCTGACTTCCCTATATTGTGTGCTGTCTTCCCCTTCACCGAAGTTAATACTTGTCTACTATCAAGTTAGTGATTTCCTCTCACCACCTCTCCCCTCCCTAGTAACCATAAAAGATTGTTTCTTTCTGTGTATAAACCTTTTCTTGAGTTTTTATGGTAGTGGTCTCATACAATATCTGTACTTTGGTGATTGACTTAGCATGTATAAATTTTAACAGTGCATTTTGCCCAATTTTTGTGGTTTCTTAATACCTAGATTACTCATGATAAAGAAAAAGCAGAACGAAAAAGAAAAGCAGAAGCTGCTAGGCTACATCGCCAGAAGATCATGGCTCAGATGTCTGCCTTACAGAAAAACTTTATTGAAACTCACAAACTTATGTATGACAACACATCAGAAATGCCTGGAAAAGAAGACTCCATTATGGAAGAAGAGAGGTAAAACAAAGTCAGACCAAAAGTGAGCAAAGCAACTCTGTTTTGGAGGAGGAATTAAATATTCACTTTCAATTGTGCTTTTCCAAAATGTGTTTTATAGTAAGAGAAGTTACCCTGTTTTTAAGCTAGAAAAGTCAAAGTGAAAGCTTTAAGGTACTAGTTCAATATAATTTTGTATTGATAAATAGTTTAATTGCACAGTAAAGTTATGTTAGGAGCCTTTATGCACAAAAAAATCAGAAGGTAAGCTTTCCTTTACTGACCATAGTGTACAAAAACTAGAAATTAATACAAAGCTTTAAACAAGCAGAAATCCCAGCCCTCTAGATATTACATATTAACAGCATGCCATTTAGAAAGCAGGGAAGAGACTACTGTATATTTATCAAAACAAGAGCAAAGGTGTACTCAGAGTCAATTAATGGCCTCAATGCTTTCATTATTTATTTTTATTGACTGCACAAGTAATTTCATGTATTCGTTTTCATTTAAAACAATTGAAATAATGCAGTTAAGTCCTCCTTGACCGTCCTCTACATTCCCGATCTTTCTCCAGAGGTAACCATTGTTATGAGCTTGAGCTTGGTGTGTATTATTCTAGACCTCTTTCTATACATTTATAAATACGTGTATGTTTTTATTTAAGTATACGTATTATATATTATTCTGCAGCTTGCTTTTTTACTTGATGTCTTATAAATGTTTTCATGTAAGTACATACAGATGTACACTGTAGATTCTACATTATTCTGTATGACTGCTGCATAATGTTCCATGGTATGGATCTACAGTATTTTTTTTATCTGATTTTGGACATTTGGGCAGTTTCCATTTTCCCTTACTACAAACAGGGTATCAGTGAACATCTTTGTGCCTCCTTGTGCAGTTGTGCAAATAATTCTCAAGAGTGGAATCCAGTGAGTGAAAGGGCTGGGGCATAATTATTTTAAATTTTAATAGCTACTGACACATTGCCCTCCAAAGGAGTTTTACCAGTTTCTACTGTCAACAGTGCATGAGAGTGCCTGTTTCTCTCATTCTCACCAATACGTGATATCAGTACTTGACAGTATTTGATATTCTCACAATTATACATCTGTGCCAGTCTGACTGAATTTCCCTGATTCCTAGTTAGGCTGAGCATCCTTTCATATGCTTGTTTACTGGCCTTTGATATTTTGTCTTCTGGGAATTACCAGTTACTATCCTATTCTTACCTCTGTTGGGTACTTCGCTTTTGTCTTACTGATTTATGGAAGTCCTTTATAAATTATGGATTCTAAACTTTGTTACGTGTTTCCCTGTTTTATCCTTATTAATTTTGGAGTTTAGTCATTCAGACATTTTCAGTGTTGATGAAGACAGATTTATCAGTCTTTTATAGTTTTTACTTTTTGTCTCTTGTTTAAGAAGGCTTTCCCTATCCCAAAGTCGCAAATACAATGTCTTATGTTTTCTTCAGATATTTGTGTTTCTTAACAATACTTTTATTACAGTTGCATTAATACATTTTCCTTTTAAAAATCAAAATGTTGGAGATAAATCTAAAGTTTCTTTTAAACAGTAGCCCAAATTCTGGACCCCTTTCTGCCCTTACTCAGGGTTACTCCTGTTATGAATGTTACATATATCTTGTCAGAATTTTTACTATGTTATTACATACAAGTACATGTAACCACAGAAATTACGTAACCACAGAAATTACGTAGCGTCATTTAGCCTTTTCTTTCACTTGCATAAATAGCATTTTTTATATATATATATATATCATTCTACAATTTTTCATTTTTACTCAGTAGTATGTCTTAGAAATCTCTATATATTCTTACATGTAAAATTAGCTCAATGTTTTCTTAGAAAGGGATCTTTTGTCATTTGGGCAGCACAGTTCTTTTTCATGCAGAACTATCCCATGAATTATAGGACATTTAGCATCCCTGACACTGACGCACTAACTTCCTGCAGTCACCCCTACTTGTTATAACAACCAAGAAAATAAACTTCCCCCACATATTGCTGGAGCCTCTTCGGAGGTGGTACCATGCCTGAGACCCACCCTTTAAAAGTTGCATAATATTCCTCACAGTGGAAGTTGGTTTACACTGATGGTGAACATTTAAGTTACTTCCAATCTGTTGAGTGACCTACAGTATTTCCAGGAGCTTCTTGCTAGTTAGAGGCAACATTGCAGAGTAGTTAAGAGTGTGGCTTGTGAAGCCACCTCCCCTGAGCTAAATTCTGGCACTGCCGCTTGCTTGCAAGTCACTGGGTAAGTCTCTTATCATCTCTAAGCTTCAGTTTCTTCCACTGAAAATGGAGGTAATAATAATGGCTACCTCCTAAGATTGTTGTGAGGATTAAATGAATTTACATAATGTAAAGTATTTAGAGGAGTGTCTAGCATCGTAGTCAACACTTTATAAGTGTTTGCAATTGTTATATTATGACTGTTACACAAGTTGAGTAGATCCTAAGAATTGTTAAGTCATTAATGTAGAAGTTTTTAGCTTTCATAGCTACCAAAATAGAATAGAAACCTAAATGCTTAATAACAGGGAATGGATCAAACTATTATGGTACATATGGCAGAGTACTGTGCAGCCGTTTAAAAATAATGTTTCTGAAAAAATTTTAATGACATGAGAAAATAACTAAGATACAGTGAATAAAGCAGGATGCAAATCTGTATATGTAATAAGATCTTGATTATGTAAAAAAGAAAGTATGATATAAATAGAAAACCAACTAGAAGTAAATATATAACAGGATTTCGTAGGGGTTGTGGGAGTATAATTTTTTTATATTCTTTATACTTTTCTAGATTTTCTAACATTTCTTCAGTAAGCATGTATTATTTTTATATTTAGAAAAAACAGACAACTCAGCTTCTTGGTACACTAAGTTAAATATAAGTATAAAATACATCCTGTTTTGTGGCCAGCTTATTTTGTACACAATGTATTTCTAATAAGCAAATCAAATGATAAAAGTTAGAAGGTTGGGGCAAAGGTTTTAAGCTAATAGTGCTAAATATCATTTTTTATTTTCATTTTTAAAGTTCTTGCCCTGCAGTTACTTAAAATCTACCAAAATATATAAACAAGTGGCCAAAACATGTGTCCTCATTTCTGGTCATTTCTTTTGGTAGCACCCCAGCAGTCAGTGACAACTGTAGAATTGCTTTGGGTCCTAAACGGGGTCCATCTGTTACTGAAAAGGAGGTGCTGACATGCATCCTCTGCCAAGAAGAACAAGAGGTGAAAATAGAAAATAATGCCATGGTGTTATCAGCCTGTGTCCAGAAATCCACCGCCTTAACCCAACACAGGGGAAAGCCCATAGAACTCTCAGGGGGTATGTATCGTTTAATAAATATCCTGTTGAGCATTTCTTTTCATACTTATGTAATCAGAAAAAAAAATTATGATTTGAAAGTAGTTTGGAATTGAGATTGTATTTAGTCTTATTTGGTCAGATCACAGTTTACCCGTATGTAAAAGAGACTCGAGGTTTTTACATGCCATGTTGGCTGCTTTGTTTTATTTTTCTCACTTGGCCACATTGCTTGCTCTATCTGACTGTCTGTTTATCTGTCTATCTCTCTCCATTTCTTTTTGTTGAACCATTTAAAAGTAGGGTGCAGATATCATGACATTCCATCTCTAAATATATCCATATTTATTTTAAAAAAATAAGGACAATCTCTTCTATATCTACCATACCAGTATCACATTTAAGACAATTAATAGTCATTCAGGAATATCATTTACTATAATTCCATATTCAGATCTCCTCACCTGTCCCCAAAATGTCTTTCATAACTAGACTTGTTTTTTCCCCATTCAGGATCCAAACAAGTTTCACGCATTGCTTTTGGTTGTTATGTCTCTTCCAGTGAATTTTAGCCTAGAACAGCCCCTTGCTTTTTTGTTCATTTGTTTTTTATAATATGAACTTTTTAAAAGAATACAGGCCAGTTGTCTTGTACAATGTCTCACGTTGTGGATTAGTCTGATTGTTGCCTCGTGATTAGATTCGTGTTAAGCATTTCTTTGGCGAAAATACTAACTAGGTAATGTTTTGTACTACTTATGTCACATCAGGAGTTAGCTACTTTATTTGTAAAGTGCACTTGGAGTCTCAATAATGATAATAAAAGCTAGCATTTACTGAATACCTAACCATGTGCCAGAACTGATTAAGTGCTTTATGTGTATTTACTCACTTAATCCTCACAACAGCCCTATGAGTTAGGGACCAATATTAGCTCCATTTCACAGATGATGGAACTGAGGGACAAACGAGTTAAGCAGCTTGCCCAACCAAGGCCATAAGCTGTAGTTGGTGAAACCAGAATTTGAACTCCATAGTCTGTGCCCCTATCTACTAGACTATATGCCTTAAAATTATCACCCAGTTCAGTTACTCTTAAAATTACAAGAGTAAATTGTGGCTGACTCTTCAAAAATCACTACAACAATCAAGATAATATAGTTAAAACCTACTATTCAAAATAGAAATTTTAGTCAAAGATAGAAGTCGTCATTAATTAATACTGATTTTAGAATCATATCTGGGAGTCTAGCTTTATATTTTCCTCTTTGAACTTCCTATTAAGAATACATATTCTGCTATTATACTATTGTGACACTCTTCTTGGACATTCCTAAGAAAGTTTAGACCAGATGACCTTTTTTTTTTTTTTTAAATGATTGTGGGAGAGATGAATAAACACTTCTAATTTTTGTCATCCTGTACCAGAAACCCTGGACCCACTTTTCATGGATCCAGACTTGGCATATGGAACATATACAGGAAGCTGTGGTCACGTCATGCATGCAGTGTGCTGGCAGAAGTAAGTTGTCCTTATGACGTATTCTTGAAGGAAACTAGGAACATGAAGTACACTAAAGGCCACAAAAAGGCATGTTTTCTCATGTCTTCTTCTTTCCTTCTTATTTGAATAATTGAAGCAGTTTTAATGACTAGTTCACTTTGCGTGCTATGGAGTCCCTGGGTGGTGCAAACTGGTAATGTGCTCGGCTGCTAACTGAAAGGCTGGAGTTTGAGTCCAACAAGAGGAGCCTGGGAAGGAAGGCTGGTGATCTACTTCTGGAAAATCAGCCATTGAAAATCCTGTGGAGTACAGTTCTACTCTGACATGCCTGGGATTGTCATGAGTTGGATTCGACTTGATGGCAGCTGGTTTACTGGTTGCATGGTACACATTATTATTAGCCTTAGAAGTTGGTGTGTAAAGTTATTAGCTTAAAATTTTCACTATTCCCTAGTGCTTGCCTCTACAAACTAGTGGCTCTTGGTCAGTATTCATGTAAAAGAAGCAGTAATCTAGATCTCACTCCCCTCCAGTCATAACTTTGAGATAGAATTGGACAAGAAGTTCCAGTTCTGCCTCTGAAAGAGATAAAAATTCAGAAATGTAATTTTTAAGATATCTTATGTATAGAGTTTAACCTTTTGACATTGGATTAAGATATTTAATTTTCTTGTAATAGCCCTCGCTACTTCAGTTGGTCATGGGAGGCTGAGGGAAGTAGTATCTATATCGTGTCTCCATACTGTTGAGGCAGAAGAAGAGTTATGATCCAGTAAAATTATTTTAAATTTTTATCTGCCTGATCTGTCTTTCAGTTTACCCTCAAAAGAATGGGCTGCCTCTTTCTTCCACAATAGTTATAACTTGTGTAGTTTTTAACTGTAGGTTCTAAAGATTTTTTCATCTGGATTAGAGCAAAGATACCTATATAATTCAGAATGGACCTATGTTTTGTTGTTGTTGTTTTTTAATTCTGCAGGTATTTTGAAGCTGTACAGCTGAGCTCACAGCAGCGCATTCACGTTGACCTTTTTGACTTAGAGAATGGAGAATATCTTTGCCCTCTTTGCAAATCTCTGTGCAATACTGTGATACCAATTATTCCTTTACAACCTCAAAAGATAAACAGGTATATTTCCATTTATGTTTTTATTAATTTTTAAAAAGCTGTCTTTAATCCTTTCATTAGTTCCTGTTTTGGTTAAATTACTAGTTTCTTTTTTATTATTTAAAGTAGTTAATATTTTTTCATTTCACAACTTGTATCATACTTCAAAAAACTTGATTTAAAAGTCCCAAATTTAGGTCTCTAAGAGAACTGGAGTATTCATTTATATGAATATGTTGTGTATGAATCTTCCAGTAGCCATTTAAAGCAGTAGGACTCTGGTCTCTATCTCAGCATTCACAGAAGAAGAAAAAGTATGAAGCAGAGTCATTCCTTTCACATAGCCTTTTTCTACCATCACAGTTGCTATTTGGAGTTTGGTAGCTTTAAAGGTCTTTTATACTTTTGTTTTTTTGATATGCCCAAATAGGCTGGTCATGTGAGCTAGTTCGATTATTGGTGTCTTTGAAGCTCTCACATCCTGTCTCCAGGTGGCTAGAGCTGTTACTAGGTAGGTGAGCCCAGGAGTCCGTTTACTTTTCTTATGTGGATTCAGCTCAGGTGTCCAGGTCGTCAGTCACCAAGTGGGTGGTGCGGGCTCTCACCTACAGCCCTAGACGGGCAGGGGTGATTGGAGTAGGCACAGGTATCTGGCTGCAGTAGGTGGTCAGGTGCTGATCAAGGCAGGGGGCTGATGGCTGCCCCTGAGTGTCTGGGTGGAAGGCATGTCCCTATTCCCTAGAGCGTGTAGGTGGTGGGTTTTGCAGCTGGACTATGGGCACCCACTGCTGTTGGCTGTAAGGACAGGGGTGCACCACTTATTCTTGGACCCCTGTCACAGGTGGCTAGGTGGAGTAGATGGAGCCACCAGTCCTCAGGCCCCTGATGTGGGTAGGTTAGGACCCTGCTTAATGGGCAGGGTGGTGTCAAATGTCACGAATCTGCCACTCCCCCTTATAGCAGATAAAGATGAAAATAGGCTTCAGGTATATACCCTGTTACACTGTGCTAATGAGGGCTTGTCCTGTTGAAATGGGCTCAAATAGGTCTATGCAGGGGTGAAAGGTATTCAAAGTCTGTGGACCCCTTATGCCTGTGCCTAGGCAAAGGGGCTGTGCCTTCCTGAGTTCCTGGCTTCACGCAGCTGGCAGACTATTTTTTCCTGTTTGTTAATTTGTTCAGTCTCCAAAGCAGGAGAATGACTCACGATGCACGACAGGTCCTACTTCCAGCCCAGGGAGCACAATAGTCACTGAAGCAGACCTGGACCTGGAGCAGAGCAGTGAGGGGGCAGGTAAACGGGAGAGAGGTGCTTCCGAAAAGGGTTTTTTTTTTATCATGCAGTAGTAGGTTAGATGCTTGTATTTATTTTTTGCCGACCACCGTTTCTGCACCGTTTCTCACTGCTTCTGAACCGTCTCTCCTTCCCCCTGCTGCTCAGTCTGATTCCTTGACTTTGTCTTTGATAGTCAGGGCTCCTAGATTGTCATATATAATCGATTTGCTTATTTTTTCAGGTCTTTGTTGTAAGAGGGACCACAGGAAGCATCTGACTACTCTGCCATCTTGGCCCTGCCCCCAAAGTCTTTATATACTTTTAAAATTCTATTTTTTTTTTGAGATTTAATTTTTTTTTTTTTATTACTCAGTATTTATTGTACTTCAGGTGAAGGTTTACAGAATAAATAGTTTCTCATTAAACAGTAGTACACATATTGTTTTATGACATTGGTTAACAACAACCCCATGACATGTCAACCCTCTCCCTAAAAAAATTCTGTTATTTTTCTGAAGATCCAACTGCTACAGTTTTGAGAGATACTGACAGATATTAACTATAAAATAAAAACACTAAACTCTTCATGTATCTTTGAATATTTAGAACTTTATTATATTTTGACCTTCTGTAAATGAATTTAATAGCAACTTAGTTTTTGCTTTTTTAGGACAGAGCACACAATTGTATATGACTATATTCTCATCGTTTATTATAGTTATTATTATTTCAGTTTCTTTAAAACTAAATAAATTTATAATGATAGGCTTAAGTTCCCCTAAAGAAAATTATTTTGTTGATAAAACACTTTTAACATGTCCTCATAACAGTAGGTTTGACAAAAGTCAGTACGGTTGCTCTGCTTCTACTATTCCAAGTCATTGGACAAATCTAATTTGGAAATTATCATATGGTCAACATATTGGGGCATAGAATGTCGTCTTACAGGAAGAAGATGACATCAGAAAGCTATAATGAGTAATTAATATGGTTTAGGCACTGTACCAAGCATTTGCCTCATTATCATATCTAATCCTCCCAGTGTTTTTACTGAAATAGGTACTGTTATTCCTGTTTTAATGTAAGGAAATGGAGTCTGTGAATAGTTTTTACTTGTTTCAAGATGGATCCAGGATTTGGACACAGACCTGACTCCAAAACTTTAACTAATCGTACACATGAAGACAAATATAAAATATAATTTAGTAAAGTGACTTCCAACTTCTTATTAGCCTGAACAAGCCTTTTTTACAAATGGTTCCTTAAAATACAGATTATTAAACATGTGAATTATTATCTTTAAAGGAATATGCAGCACCTTCTTTCCTAAAGACATTAAGAATTGGATACTTAGGGTCAGTCCTTTCTAAAGTCAAGAAGTTGATCTTTAACACTGCTTCTTTGAACTCTGGGACACTTTTACAGTAACAATTTTGGTTACTCAGGATCTGAAATGCATAATTATATGTAATATTTTATTAGACACTTTAACTTACCCATGTAGATGAATATATATACCTACATACATATATACATATATATGCCCTTTTTAAGAAAATCAACATAAATATATTAAAGATAAGAGTATATACAATTTTTATCAAAATTAATAATAAGCTGGTATTTTGAAAAGAAAATTGGTCATAACCAATCATTGTACACTTTTATTTCTGAAAACTGAAGATTTCTTAGATCAAATTTGTGCCTCGATATGTGAGTTTGGACACAGTTCATTATATATTTTAACTTTACTTGAGACTATTTTAGAGTCTTTTTGGTTCTCTTTGTTATTAATAACAGTCTGGATCAAGTCCCTGCTCTTATGGAATGTACATTCAGAGAGGGAAGACCAAAAATAAACAAATGCCAAGTGTCAAGCAGTGAGAAATAGTGTGAAAAACTAAAGCAGCAGGGTCATAGACTAGAGACCTACAGGGGCGCAAGGCAATTTATAGACAGAGTGGTCAGCCAAGGCCTCTCTGAGGTGGTGACATTTGAGCAGAGACCTGAATGAAGTGAGGGACAAGCAGTGCCACTCTCTGGAGGAAGATAGGCAAGGCAGTATCAAAAGCAAAGGCTCTGAGGTAGGAACACAGTCAGCGTTTGTGAGGCACCACAAGATGGCAGGATGACTGGAATGGAATGAGCAAGGGGCTGAGTGATAGGAGATGAGGTTGAAGGTAGCAGTAGGAATCAGATCATAAAAGGGTTTGTGGGCTAAGATTAGGAGTTAGGGATTTTATTTTATATGTGAAAGGAAACCATTAGACTGGTTTAAACAGGGAGAGAGATGATCTGACTTACATTTTTAAAAGATCACTCTGGCTACTGTATGATGAATGCATAGATTATAATGAAATACAGGAATAAAGCAGGACAGACATTTAGGAGTCTATTTAAATAGTCCAGGTGAGGGATGGAATAACTTGGACTAGGGTGATAGTGATGGAGGTATAAAGAAGTGGTCAACTTGAGATCTGTGTAGAAGGTAAAACCTGTAAGACTGGCTGATGGATTGGAAGGTGGGGTGTTAGGGAAGCAGAGAAGTCAGTGATGACACCTGGTGTGTGACGTGAGCACCGAGAATGCTGATTCCATTTACTGACGTGGATCACTTACGGAGGATGGGCATATGGGCAACACCTTATTCCTCATACTTTCTGTAACTTTTAAATCCCCTTCCTCAAGCTACGTAAAATTAGACACGTGTTTCTATGACCTAGAAAGTTAATCCAGAGGAATTTAATTTTTTTTATTCAGCTGTGTATCTAAGGAAAGACTCTACAAGTTCAGCATTTCAGGTATGACTTTGTGCCAATGGCTTCAATAATTTTTAAATATCATTTTTCAGTGAGAATGCTGAAGCTGTTGCTCAACTTTTGACCCTGGCACGATGGATACAGACTGTTCTGGCCAGAATATCAGGTTACAATATGAAACATGCTAAAGGTTTGCTAACATTTGTTTTGTATGTAGCTGTGTGAAAATTAAGTTTCAGAATCTTATCATTTTCTTTTGGAAAAAAAGTGATTATTATGCTAAAATACAGTTTGCAAGCAGATTAGTTGAATTTCAGGAAAATAGAGGTTTTGAAGCCAAGACTAGGTTTGCCTTAAATCACTTCACTGTATTTAGTCATTTTTTGTACAGGAAAGCAGTATGTGACGTTGGTTACTCTGGAGTGAAACTGCTTGGATTAAAATTTTGGATTCACCATTTCTTGGCTGTGTGATCTTGGACAACCCACTTAACCTCTCTGTGCCTCAACTTCCTTATTTGCAAAGTGGGGATAATAATAGTATCTATCTCATCAACTTAAGGATTAAATGAGTTACTATGTGTAAAATATTTAGAACAGTGCATGGTACATAGTAAGTGCTATACAAGGGTTAGCTCTTAGTATTACTTTATTAACATTGTTAATATCAATTTAGTAATGACAAATGTATCATTTTTAAAGCTGTTACCTTATTTGCATATCTTTATAACTGAGAGATAATTGTGGCTGTTAATGAGAGATGAACTTAATAAAAGAAAAGGGGCATTTAAAAAATTTGGTGACAAAAACATTCTTTGCGAAGCTATAAATAAATAGGGTGAAGGGGGCAACAATATTTAAAAAGGAATTATAGCTCTCGTATCATTCCCTTGTTGGATCTAAAATGGACTAAAACTATACCTGGAAAATATTCCAGATTATTTTTAAGGTATTCTACTCAAAATATTTATGTTTTATTTCTGCCATCAATACTTTCCTGTGTTTACCCAGATTTTTCCTGATTAATTTACCATCTGCCATACTTAAATCATTTCTGTGCTTTCAGTCTTATACTTTTAGGAAAAATGAAGGGTACATCCAAAAGCTACAGAGAGCAAATAGGGATGGTGGTTTTATTTCTTATCACCATAGTCAACCCAAGTTATCAAGTATTTATTAAATGTTTTCTCATACGCTTAGCACTGTAAAGGCTTTTTTGTTCCCTGCCTTGATGACATTACAGATTTGCATGTTACTTTCTTAAGAGGAAATGGCGTTAGTAACCACATCTTTATAATTCAGAACAATAAGCCTCACAGGACTTTAGAGACAGGATTAATCAGTAGAGGCTGAAGTAGTAGGGGAAGGCATCATGGGAGAAAGTGGGATTTGATTTGGCCTTGGACCGAATCTGTAGGTAGTAGGGATAAGGAAAGCATTCAGGTAGAGAAAAGAGAAGCTGTATTTAGAGAAGTCTGAGCATGGCATTTTCAGAGACGTTGAAAAAGGCTGGCCTACCTAAATGAAGGGTACACAGTGGGGAAAAGTGGAGAGCATGGGGCAGAGTTAGGGAGAGTTGTGAATAATAACTTGGACTTGGTCGTTTAGAAACAGTTACGAAGAAAGATGGGCATCAGCAGTGACTGAGTTTGGCAATGTCCTGTCAATTCTCCTTCCTGCTTTATTAATTTTACAGTAGAATCTTTTTCCCAAGTGGTGCTCATGGGGTGACATTTGTTAAAATCTATTTGCTGAAAACTCCTCTCACAAAAGACCTTATTTTGCTAAGAAGTACGTAGGTACTACTTTGCCTCTTGCTTACAGTACTGAGAGTTCAGTATATGAGGTTCTTTTTCTTTATAGTGATTTTAAATGACATATATATATGTATGTATAAGAACGGAGGTGAGGAGGTAAGCATCAGTGAATTTGAAATTAAATCAGTGGAAATTATCTAATCTGAAGAACAGAGAAATAAGATGCAGAAAAATTTAAAAATGACTTTAGGGACTATGGGACAATACTTTTTAAAAATCTGACATTTGTGTCCTTTAAGTACCAAAAAAAAAAAAAAAAAAAAAAGAATGGTGCAGAGAAAATATTTGAAGAAATAATGGCTAAAGACATCCCAAATTTTGTGAAAGACATAACTTTACAGATTAAAGAAGTATAGTGAACTTCAAATAGATTAAACTCAAGGAAACCACACCCAAAGACATCATAATCAAATTGATGAAAACCAAGGTTAAAGAAAAAATTCTTGAAAGCAGCCAGAAAAAACAAAACACATTTCATATACAGGAACAACAATTTGAATTCAATTAAGAAATGGAACCACAGAAAGGGTTAGTACTCACCCAAGGTCTTAGTAACAGTTAAGTGGCAGAGCAGGATTCCAACCTAGGCTGCTTGGTGTCAGATCCTTTACTCCTAATCACTAATATATGCTGCCTTACTAATAGAATATGATGCAGTCATTAAAATTGGAAATACAGGTAGAGAGTTATTGACATGGAAAGACATTTGTGATCTATTAGGTGAAAAAGCATAAGATATAATACCATATGATGTTGCCCTTTAAAAAAAAATTGATATATGTAACATTTATATGGAGAACAGAAGATATCATCCAAATTTTATCTGTGATTATCTGGGTGGAGATATTTAGTTATTTTTTGCTTAGTTTTCTACAATGATCGTATGTCATATAATTTTTTAATATGTGAAAAGTATGTGTCAGATAAAAAATATTTGTGATTTTTTTTTTTCTTTTTCCTTTTAATTTATAAGGAGAAAACCTGGCAATTCCCGTCTTGTTTAATCAAGGAATGGGTGATTCCACTTTTGAGTTCCATTCCATCCTGAGTTTTGGAGTTCAATCTTCGTAAGTGTCTAAATAGTTAAGAAAAGTATGTAAATAACTGTGGAAATAGGAGTGGAGAACAATTATTCCTTCTTCTTGCTTCCCTCCCTCCCTCTCGTCCATCCTTCTTTCTTTATTTGTAAAATTGTGTCTGTATCCCAATTTTTTATCTTGTTTCTTTCTCCCTGGAGTGTTATTTGTATTAATAAAATTAAGCGGTTTGGGATATTAGAGTAATATGTATTAAGGTGAACCGTAAGAAATGGAATACTTGACTGTTTTTAACCAACAGTAATGTCAGTTCTGTATGATCCAAGGTAAGAAGACCAGAATTTATGAGACTTCAGTTAAAGTCACATCTAACTTGCTCTGCAACTTCTAAAAAGTCTGAGACCACCCCTCCCCCAAATTAAGTTTTCTTGTATGTAAAATGGAGGTAATGGCCTCCTAACCTACCTTATAAGGTTACTGGAAAGACGTTTTGAAAATGTGAAGAGATTTTGAAAAATATGTACCAAAATCCGATATTATTATTTCATGAATACTATTTAGAATACATTTTTCTAGATATGTTCCTTGTTTATATTATCTATCCCATTGCTGCTGAAAATACTCGTTACTAGTAGAAGTTTAGAAAATCAGAAATTATCATTCCAAGTACCTGGTATCTTCACACACACGCACGCGCACGCGCACGCGCACGCGCACGCACACACACACACACACACACACACACACACAAAATCCCTTTTCCAGACACCAAAATTTATTAGGTCAGATCTGTTTCCTCTGAATTTCACTTCTTCTCTGTTAAGTTTTGTCCCTTAATTTGGACCCAGCTGTGATCATTTCCTACATCTTTTACAGGAAGTGAAGTTATATGGGTCACTATCATTTCTAAGAGGCACTTTTCTTCTACCTAGAGGAAATAAGGGACTCTGATCTCTAATTTGACAAAAAATAATTTACATAAGTCAAAAGGAGTTAAATTGTTTCTATTTTTTCGTATGTAATATGACTTTTCAGTTGGTAGCTCCTTTAATAAATCATATATACATTTTTCTTACTTTATTTTTAGGATCAAATATTCTAATAGCATCAAGGAAATGGTCATTCTCTTTGCCACAACAATTTATAGAATCGGACTGAAAGTGCCTCCTGATGAAACTGATCCTCGAATCCCCATGATGACCTGGAGCACGTGTGCTTTCACTCTTCAGGCAATTGGTAAAGCCGCTGGAGTTTTCATAGAAAAAGAATTAACATTGATTGACCTTAAATTTATTCCAGTTTTTTTTGTTTTTTTCCCTGATGGCTCGGAATAGTTTGGTTTGTTAAACGATAATTTGTATTTCAATAAATGAGTGTAGCCTGATGACAGTAAGTCTGAGTTTTTAAATATTGATCTCTTTTCAACTCTTTGAAGGCCATATGCCTCAGAAGCTGAAAACATTTGAAAAGAATAGCATGCAGCAAGCTACAGCCAAAAGGTGGCAGATTTACAACACTAAAGGATCAAGAAGGAAGGGTGTGCAGAGGAAGAAGAATTAACCCAGAAATGTTTAGTTATTTTTGTTTCTTTTATAATTTGAGAGAAAAAGTGAAAGAAACGAAAGTCACCTAAAAAGTAGCCAGAAAAGGGAAAGGAAGACTGAGAGATAAGCAGGCAGGCACCAACCAGGTGTTAAGGGAAGCCTACAGTCAGATTCTCTTATTGCTGCTATACTGAAAGCTTCCTATAGAAAAGTGTGGTAGTGAAGAATTGCTTGTTGTTGTTAGGTGCCATTGAGTCAATTCCGACTCATAGCGACCCTGTGTACAACAGAAGGAAAGACTGCCCGGTCCTGCACAATCGTTGTTATACTTAAGTTCATTGTTGCAGCCACTGTGTCAGTCCATCTTGCTGAGGGTCTTCCTCTTTTTTGCCAACTGTCTGCTTTACCAAGCGTGATGTCCTTCTCCAGCAACTGGTCCCTCCTGATAATATGTCCAAAGTACATGAGATGAAGTCTCACCATCCTCGCTTCTAAGGAGCGTTCTGGCTGTACTTCTTCCAAGACAGATTTGTTTGTTCTTTTGGCAGTCCATATTATATTCAATATTCTTCACCAACACCAATTCAAAGGCATCAATTCTTCTTTGATCTTCCTTATTGATTGTCCAGCTTTCCCATGCATTTGAGGCAATTAAAAACACCTTAGGTTTTTAAAATAGCACATTTGCTCATTACAGTCATGAAATACTGTACTATATGAAAAATAATTAAGAATTGTAATTCCTTCATGTCATCTTCGATCCAAGCCAGTGTCAGTCTCTCTTTTTACTATGTATGTATTTCTGGTAGTTGTTTTTAATAGAATCTACTGTATTTTCTTCATTTAAATATGTTTTTGTAATAAGAAACTATTTTATCATTTGAATTAAGTAGCGTGAAGCACTTCTTTCCCAAAGCCTTCCTGCATGCCAGCACCAGTCTCTATGCACAGATTTTAGGAGTCACTTCTAAACTTGTTATACTTAAATCATTGGTATAAGAGAATATACTAGTTTATATTTTTCCTTGATTAAATAAAGTAATAGAAAAAAAGAAGTAGAAGTAGAATAGAACCTGAACAGATTGGTAAGAAATGTGAAGCATTCTCTTGGAATTATGATCTGCTAAATCTCTTCAGATTTTCAGTGAAGGTATTTTATACTTAAGTGTATTTGGGAAGACAAGTGTTAGGAATCAGGATTTGTATTCAGACCTGGTACATAACAAAGGATCACAGTTTTGTCATAAAGGAGATAAATTCACTGGACAGAGGACTGAATCTTGCTTTTAATATGTGGATCAGTAACCTGATGTTGTTAGGTGCTGTTGAGTCAGTTCCTACTCATAGCGATCCTGTGTACAACAGAATGGAACACTGCCCTGTCCTGCACCATCCTCATGATCATGGTTATGCTTAAGCCCGTTGTTACAGCTACTATTGTCAATCCATCTCGTTAAGGGTCTTCCTGTTTTTTGCTGACCCTCTGCTTTACCAAGCATGATGTCCTTCTCCAGGGACTGATCCCTCCTGATAACATGTCCAAAGTATTTGAGATGTAGTCTTGCCATCCTCGCTTCTAAGGAACATTCTGACTGTATTTCTTCCAAGACAGATGTGTTTGTTCTTTTGGCAGTCCATGGTATATTCAGTATTCTCCAACACCGTAATTCAAAGACATCAATTCTTCATCTGTGTTCCTTATTCATTGCCCATCTTTCACATGCATATGAGGCAGTTGAAAACACCATGGCTTGGGTCAGGTGCACCTTAGTCCTTGAAGTGACATCTTTGCTTTTGAACACTTGAAAGCAGTCTTTGGCAGCAGATTTGCCCAGTGCAATTTGTCGTTTGATTTCCTGACTGCTGCTTCCACAGATGTTAATTGTGAATTCAAGTAAAATGAAATCCTTGACAACTTTAATCTTTTCTACATTTATCATGATGTTCCTTATTGGTCCAGTTGTGAGGATTTTTGTTTTCTTTATGTTGAGGTATAATCCATACTGAAGGCTGTAGTCTTCGATCCATCAGTAAGTGCTTCAAGTCCTCTTCACTTTCAGCAAACAAGGTTGTGTCATCTGCATATCGCAGGTTCTTCCTCCAGTACTGATGCTGTGTACTTCTTCATATAGTCCAGCTTTTCAGATTAGTCAAATAGAGTCCCATTATTAGGTTATTGTCCTAATCTGAGGAGCTGGACAGTAACCTAGTAATTGGATTCTTTTGCACTAATACAGTGTTACATTGTGTTCCCTATAGAGCTTTTTCCATCCAGTGGGCACGTGCGCTACTTTATTTCTAGTACATAAGCAGCTAGCTTTTACCTCATTCCTATGGGGATGGAGAGACATTTATAGGATGTGTTGGCGTAGGATAATAGTTGAGGCATCAAATCAAAAGGGTCCTCTATTATCTACGCAAAAGATGGAAAAAATAAAATAGGAAGTAAGCCTTTCATACTCATAGCTATATCTGCTGCCGAGAATCAGTGAAAATGGCGTAATTTAACAATAAAAACCCTAGCCAACAAGGCAAAATATATTTCTGAATCCATGTGTTTTTGCTTATTTTCCAATTCATCTTTTTTTCTATTTTGGTATGCTCTCAATCTTTTTAAATAATGCCTATAAGAATGATAAAGTTACTTTTATCGGCCTTACGTATTATTTTAAAACAAAATGTGTTTCTGGTAGTTGTTTTTAATGGAATCTACTGTGTTTTCTTCATATAATTTAAAAATTATATGACTTAAAATTATGTGACATAAAAAATTATATGACTAAATATAAAATTGCCTGTTCAAAATATTTTTACATGAAAGAGATGTTAAAAGGAGTAAAAGTGAAACAGGCTGCTTTCTTTTTCCCACACGTGTTGTAGATTGCTCTGGGGACTTTATT
The DNA here is from genome assembly GCA_030035585.1 of Dugong dugon. Lineage (NCBI taxonomy): Eukaryota > Metazoa > Chordata > Mammalia > Sirenia > Dugongidae > Dugong > Dugong dugon. The sequence continues at coordinate 11,492,617 of CM057472.1, read as the reverse complement.
ACTTATAATTTATAAATTATATACATTTGCTTTCCTCATTCAGAAATTATGAAATTTTGCCATAGACTTAAACATGAGACTTTGAAGTGGGAAAAGTGCAAATCATGTGGTCAGAAATATAATCAGTTAAAGGAAAACTGATAGAATTGTAACAGAATTCAAGATTCATTATTTTTATGTTTTTCTTGTTCTTTGAGAAAACCTATTGGGAGATGAAGGAAAACCCCTGTTTGGAGCACTTCAGAATAGACAGGTACGTGTATTCCGATAGGGTATATGCAACTTCTTGTGTGCTTTGTTTGGGGAGTCCGCAGTTAGTTTATTAATTATTTGATTTTTATTCATCCCCTTTTCTGTAAAAATGAGCAGAGTTCTATAAAAAAGTAAGCCCCTTGCTTCTTATAGGAGACTGAATGGCCAGTGTTGTGCATTATACAGAACTTACTTGATCTTGCTGGTTAAATGTAACTCACAAACAAAGAGATTTCAGGTGATAAATGATTGCTTTTCTCCCCTGTCTGTTTATTGCCAAGTCAGATACCTGGTATCTCCTACATTGTTTGTCCCTTACTAATTTTACACCGTCAAACAACATTGAGTATTAATGCTGGCTTAGTTCTAGATAAATCATCGTAGTGAATTAAAAAAAAAAAAAAAACAAAAAAACTAAGCCATGGCTCCTTGCTTGGCAGATCCTGGCAGTATGACAGGACTATACTCCTACCTCAGGCCGAAGCCTCAGAACGTAGAAAAAAAACAAAAACCCCACTTTAGTTGAGTCAGTTCCAACTCATAGGGACCCCATAGGGTTTCCAAGGCTGTAAATCTATGGAAACAGACTGCCTCGGAAACAGACTGCCTCGTCTCTCTCCTGAGGAACCCCTGGTGATTTTGAACTGCCAACCTTTCAGTTAATAGTCCAGCGCTTTAACCACTGCACAACCAGGGCTCCTTAATTAATACAGAGGACCCTGAAAAACAGTGCTCAAAAAAATATGCTCAGTAGCTGCATAGAGACAGAAGAGAGAATTGGAGATTCCTTAGACCACCTTCCTCCTTGCCAGTGTCCTTCTCTTTTCCTGACAGCTGGCACAGAGGACTTATAGTTCACAGACGTTTCCCCACAGTTCCCTTCCTGCCCTTGGGGAAGCAGAAGACCTGTTCCCTGAAGTCAGTAGTGTTCAGCCATCATTTTAGAATGTCTGCAAATATATTTGCTCATGCCTCAATAGAGTAAACTAGACCAGACATTGAGAAATTAACTCTGGAGAAAATGAGTACTTAAATGAGAATTGAAATGGTTGTAGCTTTAATCCTCTTTATCATGGCAAAAACTATTAGAAACTTGGTAAGATCATAAAACTTTTAGAGGTATTTAAGAATATTGTAATTTTCTCATTACATGGGGGAAGCAGGAGCTCATTATGCTGAGTGAATTTAGTCAGTCACAGAAGGACAAATATTGTGTAAGACCACTATTATAAGAACTCAAGAAAAGGTTTAAACACAGAAGAAAACATTCTTTGATGGTTACGAGGGTAGGGAGGGAGGGTGAGGGTTATTTATGAACTAGATAGTAGATAAGAATTGTCTTAGGGGAAGGGAAGGACAGCACACACTGCAGGGCGGTCAGCACAACTGGACTAAACCAAAGCTAAGAAGTTTCCTAAATACAGTCAAACACTTTGAGAGACACTGTAGCAGGGGTAGGGGCCTGGGGACCATGCTTTCAGGGGACATCTAGGTCAATTGGCATAGCAAAGCTTATTAAGAAACTGTTCTGCATCCTACTTTGGTGAGTGGTGTCTGGGGTCTTAAAAGCTACTGAGCAGCCATCTAAAATGCATCAGTTGGTCCCAACCACCTGGAGTAAAGGAGAATGAAGAACACCAAAGACACAAGGGAAGTATTAGCCCAAGAGACAGCAAGGGCCAAGTAAACCAGAGAGTTCATCAGCCTGAGACCAAAAGAACCAGATGGTACCTGTCTACCACCAATGACCGCCCTGACAGGGAACACAATAGAGAGTCCCGGATGGAGCAGGAGAAAGGTGGGGTGCAGAACTCAAATTCTAGTAAGAAGACCAGACCTAATGGTCTGACTGAGACTAGAGGAACCCTGGAAAGCATGGCTCCTGGATTCTTTCTCATCCCAGAACTAAAACAATTTCCGAGGCCAACTCTTAAGACAGGGGTTGGACTGGACTGTGGGACATAAAGTGATGCTCGTGAGGAGCGTGTCTCTTAGCCCAAGTAGATACAAGAGACTAAACGGGCAGCTTCTGTCTGGAGGTGAGATGGGAAGGCAGAGAGGGTTAGGAGCTGGTTGAGTGGACATGGGGAATCAGAGGTGGAAAGGAGGAGGAGTGTTCTGTCACGGTACAGGGAGAGCAATTAGGGTCACCTAACAGTGTATGTATAAATTTTTATATGGGAGATTAACTTGAAATGTAAATTCCATTTAAACTACAACAATAAAAAAATTTTAAAAGTATTGTAATTTATTTGCAAGAATGGAAAGTATATGATGAGTCTGCAACTAATTCTGGTGGGCTGGAATTGGTTTTTACAGTGAGTGACTTAGGTCTGTCAGCTTTCCTTACCTTCCTTCCACTCTCTTACAATCTAGCACAATGGTCTGAAAGCATTAATGCAGTTCGCAGTTGCACAGAGGATTACCTGCCCTCAGGTCCTGATACAGAAACATCTGTTTCGCCTGCTATCAGGTAGAGTCTTCTCTGAATTATTGCAGTTATTATTTACATGTCTTTTTCTACTGCCTGACAGTGTTTGTTTCACTGGGAAATACGACATTCCAATAATTTTGAGCACTCACTAATAAAGGGAAAGAAAGCTTTTGCTGTAATCTCTGCAGTTTTATAAATCATATTTTCCAAATGTTTTCAACTCACATCCTTTCTATTCACGTAACTTTCTCCACCTGGACTCCCTGCCTTTTGGAATCAATATCCACAACTGCCAATATCCTTGGGTCCGCAGTCTGGTTGGAAAAGAGAACAATAATACGGATAGATCATTTTAAACTATGTTGAATTTCATTGGCAAATCAAAGTCAAAATCATGTAAAAAAATAGAAATGCTGAGTGTGGTAATCTCAGAACACAAGTGTGTGTCCTTTAAGAGGCAGGCTATAACAGATCTTATTTTCTCATATTCTAACAAGTTACAAATTTACTAAAACTTCATGTGGTGCTCTCAATTAATATAGAAATTAAAAGAAGAATTAGATTATGCAGTAGAAGCTGACTTTGCTTTTAGCATTTTGTTGTTGACGTTAGATGCCATCAGATTGGTTCCGACTCATAGTGCCCCTGTATACAGCAGAGCTAAACGCTGCCCAGTCCTGCTCCATCTTCATGGACGTTGTTATGCTCGAGCCCATTGTTGTAGTCACTGTGTCAGTCCCTCTCATTGAGGGCCCTCCTCTTTTTCGCTGACCCTCTAGTTTACCAAGCATGATGTCCTTCTCCAGGGACTAGCCCCCCCCTGATACCATGTCCAGAGTATGTAAGACGAAGTCTCGCCATCCTGCCTTCTAAGGAACGTTCTGGCTGTACTTCTTCCAAGACAAATTTGTTTATTCTTCTGGCAGTCTGTGGTATATTCAATATTCTTGGCCAACACCATAATTCAAAGGCATCAATTCTTCTTCGGGCTTCCTTATTCATTGTCCAGCTTTTGTATGATATGAGGCAGTTGAAAACACCATGGCTTGGGTCAGGCACACCTTAATCCTTAAAGTGATATCTTTGTTTAGCATTTTGGTTATCTGCATTTCCAGCTGGACATTTGAGTTCTAGTACAGGAGGCAAACAGGCCAGGTTTAGAAGGGCTTTTTATAAGCCTCTTTGTTCGTAAGTCCAGAATTTCACAGGTAGGGGTGGTGTCACAGTGGTTAAAGCACTCAGCTGTTAACTGAAAGTTCGAACCTACCAGCCTTTCTGTGGGAGAAAAGACCTAGAGATCAGCTGCGATAAAGATTTCAGCCTAGGAAACCCTATGGGGTAGTTCTACCCTGTCCTATAGGGTCACTATGAGTCAGAATCAACTCGACAGCACACAATAACAAAGGGGGATTTAAACTTTCACTGTCCAGATACATTTCTAACAAATACAAGAGTTATTTGTTTTCTAAAGCTTTAAAGCCATGCATAGTTTTCTTATAGCAGCATTTGTTCCCAAAATAGATCAGCTTCACTACCTTGAAAATCTGTTGAGGCCGGCAACTTTTCTCCTGCTTAATCCACACAAGCTTCTTAGGGAGCTCTTCCTGAGCAGCTTCCTGCTCGCTGTGGTGACCCGGGGATTCCAAAGCTCCATCCAAGCTGCTGCCCAAGCTTTATTATACTTCCACCTTGCTTAGCTTTTATGTTTTCATATTGATTTCCGGCCATCTCCTGAATTAACATTGTGCTAATAGGAATGTACTAGTGCTGATTTCCTAGCCACACACTTAAAAGTTTTTCCTATTTTTCATTTACTTTTTTCTCTTGCTGGTCAGTTACACAGGTCCAGACCTTTTCATGAGTTACATGTGCCTGTCTTTGTTCTTTGGAACTCTTCCTGTTTTAAACAGCTCATCCTGTTTGCGTGGGCAGCATCTCACTTCATTACTGTTTCGTTTTTGGTTTATTTCTTATCTTCTTCCTTTCAGCCATAGTGTCAGCCCCTGTTTTTACCAGCACTTCCACATAACCCCACTGCTTCTGCACTCATCACTCCACGTGGGGCTTCTGTCTGAAACACTTCAAAGTAAGCACAAACATCTCAAATGGGAGCACTGAACTGACGGCACGTCACCTCTACTTGGCAGTGACTGATGGAATTGATGTGCTTTTGCTCTGTAGTATCGCTTCATGCCTATCTATGAAAATTTGTAATGTGAAAAGTTATTAGTAGGAGCATCTTTATTTGCAAAATCTCTTGTGGTAGTAAGTATTAGGGCTATAAGTATATAAAGAGGTATAAGATATTATCCCTGCTGTCATAAGGCTTACAATTGAATTAAAGAAACAAAAACTGTGTAAAACCACACATTATAAAGTAGTCAAATGCCAGATTTGTGGTACAGATAGGTGCTTCAGGAATTGAGACAAGGAACAGTTCACTGTGGGTCTCTGCTTTTCTCTCCTCTAGCAGGAAGTAGGATTTGAATTAAGCCTTGAAGGGAGGGTACATAGTAGATTAAATTGAGAGGAATAGATTTCGGTCACACAGCTAGTTAATGGCAGAGTCTTGTGTCACTTCAGTTTATTTGATAAGCCAATATTAATAACATTTACTGAGTGGTTACTCTCTGCCAGGCATTGGGTAAGTGCTTTAAATGCATATGTTAATGAGCTCTCCCAACAATTTTGTATATACTGTAGATTTAGAAATCAAGTCACCTGCCTATGACACATAGAACCAGTACTGGAACCCAGTTCTGACTCCAGAGCCCATGCTCTTAAGCTTTGTGCTTTTTGTTTAGAATCTTGGGTTTGGGGTTAAGAAATTGACTTAATCTCAAGAGAGCCTTCTCTACCTCATTTTTTTTTTTTTAAGTAACAGCATTATTGAGAGATCATTCATTCCTACATTTTTATACATACAAAACTGTTCCTGTTTTTCTTGGTTTCTTAATTTCACTTCCTTGGCACTCTTGCCCTGACTTCTGAATTCATTGCTTTTCCTTAAAGACTGACCAAATTAGACAATAGCTTTTGAGCTGTCTGCATTTCTTTCCGAACATCAATCTATAAAAAATAGTGTCTAATTTTGTTCAGAGTGGTCTTTTCTGCCCTCACCTCATCTGTACTGCTCTGCATGCTTTCCCTACACCCCAGCCTTGTTCACATATTTTACGTATCACAAAACATTCTAAAATGTATAGTTAGAGTAAAAAGTGGTAGAGAACATTGTATAAAAGCCGTTCTTTTATTCATTGGGCAAGTATTTATTGATCAATCTATTTCAGTTATCCTGGTTCATTTATCTTTTCCTTCTACATCTTATTTTTCAACCTTAAATTGTACCCAAGGCTTTCTAGGTGCCTTTTCTCAGTTCAGTGTATCTTTAATTATGGTTCCTGTATCCTGAAGGTGTGGCATCTAGTCTGTTACATTTTTGCTTTAGATGTATATATATCTTACATTTGATTCAAGCAACATTGCTGTCTTACTGACTGAATTACATTCTTTTTTTTCTTTTTTTTTTTTTTTAAGTTGTTCTTCCTAACCTAAAATCAGAAGATACACCATGCCTTCTATCTATAGATCTGTTTCATGTTTTGGTAAGTTTACAGTAAAAAAACAATTTTTTTTTTACATCTCAAGTTTATAGTTTTATGTGTTTTCTTCATTCAAATGTATGCTCTCTGTCCAATATTATAAATTACAGGTGTTCAACCTGTATAGTTTGGTGTCTTGTCCATTCTGTTTGCAAATAGCTGTTTTAGTGAGTGTGGTGCAGATTTGACTGAGACCATCAAAATCACTTTAAAAATGAAAGTACATTTACTTTTTAATAGGTCTTGTCCTAGTTGGTTATACTTACTTGGTGTCTGTACGTGCAAACTATTTCTATGTCTACTATATTATGCTCGCCCCCTCTCCCCCCCATTTTTAACTTGTTTACAGTATAAGCCATGAAGAACAGTGTGAGCTATCTTAAAATAATTAATTATTTGGTGACAGGGACCATGCCATGAATGCATCTAGGCTTCCCACAAGCACCTAGGGACAGGTGGCAGCTGTTTTGTGAGTTTCTCAGAGAGCTTTTCCATCCCTGTAAATTTCTATAAGGAGTGATTACTTCTTCAAATTGAGTTACAGGGAGAACGGTGGTGAGGCTGGGGGGAGTGTGGAGTTTGCTGTTTGGGGGTGCATGGTTAGCTAGCATCCCCATCCCTTATCTTTCAGGCCTCTACCCCATGCTTGTCAGCCCCAACTATCTGTTATAATCTCATGGGGAACTTTTTTAAAAGAATACTAGCACCTGGGTCCTACCCCTAGAGATTTTGGTTTGGTTGAATTGGAGTGGGGCTTGTGCATCAGTGTTATTTTAAGAGCTCCCCCCAAGTGATCATAATGTTGAATCTTCTGAACCCTGCTTTGAGAACTAATAAGTGGACCCAAACAAAGGATAACCTGTTTGGTGATGACCTTTGACTTCCATTTCTGGTACATTATATTCTAATATATTCTGTTGAATAACTAGGAAAATTATGGTGGTTGTAAAAAAACAAAACAAAAAACTAACAAACAGTGCAGTATCTGGTGCCCTTTACATTTAGTTATGAAGTTAATTTGTGTTGGTCTCTCGTTGTTACCATGTTGATGTCCATTTTCTTCCATAGGTAGGTGCTGTGTTAGCATTCCCATCCTTGTATTGGGATGACACTGTTGATCTCCAGCCTTCATCAATTAGTTCTTCCTATAACCACCTTTATCTCTTCCATTTGATCACCATGGCACACATGCTTCAGATACTTCTTACCATAGACACAGGTAAAGCTCCCATCTGGGTGTTGACTGTAGATAACATTTCCTCATGCTTTATTGGCAGAATTAATTATGCTTGTGGTTAATCATATTATGCATTTCAAAGTCCTGTATTACGTCTTTGTTAAATGATCACTCGTTTCTCTAGGAATGCTGTTTAAACAGGGAAAGGTAGAATGGCTGTGAAAGGGGTAATTAGCTGAACTACTGCTTAAATTTTCTAAAAAGAAGCAATAGAAGTATAAACCGAAAACTAATTAAAAATAATTTCCTCTAAGGATAAGGTAAAGGGGACAGGGATCCAAGCACTGACCCCCGTGAATGTCGTCTTTTTAGATAGTTTTCACTTTAGAACCTTATGAATGCTTTAATTAACTGAAAAACGGTAAATGAATGTGGGAAAATAATTTAAAAAAACCTGAAAACCACAAATGGACCTAACTGTATCAAGTATATCAAGAAAATAGTTACTTCAAGTGACTTTAACAACATAGTATTTCAGCTGTACATCCCTACTGGAATATGTTCTGACAACAAAAGAACTAAGAACAGTCTTAAGCTGAATTTACGTTAGTGGTACTAGTGATAGCTAGTATTGTTATTTTAAAGTTATTTTAGATAATTTTTAGGATACACCAAATAAGTACTTAGGTTAGTGTTATTGGGAAGCAAGATTTTCAGTATACGTGAGAAGAAACACAAGAATAAAATCAGAAAAGTAAAAACCCTGTTGTCTTTTACTTGGGTGTATGCATTGTCAGAACTCATCAAGTAGTACACTTCAGGTTTGTGCATTTCATTGCATGTAAAATTTACCTAAAACAAACAAAACTTTATATATAAATACTGAACTCATATTTGAATTGGAAATATCAGTATGAATTCATGATACTTTTTTTTTTTTTTTTTTTAAGTATATTTCCTAAAGAGATCTTAACTTGTAAAAAGAAAAGAATTGGCAATATTCATCCAAGATAAGAGACTCAGGGTAATTTTAATCGTGGTCTTTCAGATGAGTGAATGTATAAACAAAAGCATTTTTAAAAGGAGAGCATTGTTCATACATGCTGTAGCCATCCCTCATAGCAACCTGCAAGGTAGGCATTATCATCCCCCTTTAGTACAGGGAAACTGTAGTCCGGAGAACTTAAGTGGCTTGCCTAGAACCTTAAAGTAAGTAGCAGAGTTGGCAGTTGCCAGAAAGGTTTAGGATGGTCCTCCTCAAGGAGAGGTGACCTGAGGAAAACTATCTCACAAGGTTCTGTTTATGTGGCTCTTTGGGCATAAAGACAGGACATAAAAACAGGTTTGCCTTTCTAGAGGTTGACTTTCCATCTGCTAGCTAAGACAGACCATCATAATCACTTTAAAAATGAAAACATGTTTACTTTTTAATAGATTTTGTCCTATTAAACCCAGGGCAGGTAGATGATCACTAATTTATTTACCTGGTTATATTATAGTGTGGTAAATATTTACTAAACATCCATGTTTAGCAAGTCTGTGATTCCGCCCTAGTTGTTTCTGCAGCGAATATAAAGATAAAGCTTACCTAACAGTTTCATACTCAGAGTCAACTATTTAGATTGAGAATAAGAGAAAGAACCCTATTTGAATCAACATTGTTGTCCTGGAACCATGAAATTGAGGTGTAATTTATAAATTGAATAGCAAATTCATAAATTTATCTTTCAGAATCTCTTTTCCAGGCCTCCCCCTTGCTCAGGTTCAAGAAGACAGTGAAGAAGCTCGGTCTGCAGCTTCCTTCTTTGAAGAAGTTTCCCGACTTAGCAGTGGGTGAGTAGCAGTCCTTTAATCCAGTCCATTTCAAGAATTCCACATGTTTATTTGGCAATAGAACTTTTGAACCGTTTCAACTCCAATTTTTAAAAATCAGCTAAGGCTTTTAGTATGTGGCTTTGTTTACTACAGGGAAGGTTTACAGTGAAGAAAAGTTATTTTGATGATTTTATCTTCAAGTAAGGGAGTAGTAGGTTGGAATAACAGTTTCTAAGACTGAAGCAAGTTTCAACTATCTTTATTCTTGTAAACCATTCTGGGAACGTAAGCAAAAGATGATAAGATTTTAATGAATAGCAGCATTGAGAATTTAAATAAATGTAGAAAGTAGGTAATCCTTTTAGAGCAGTCCATACAGTTGTTGCCCTTGATGCATTTAACTACAGGCATTGTAAGACTGTTGTGAATAATATGTGAAATACAGTGGCAATGCAGAGGATAAAACCGGAAGTACGATAGAAGTGCTCTGTTGAGCTTCTCCTGCTGCTAGGTTTTCCGCTTTGCTTTTAAAGAATCAAGTTTTTATACAGTGAATTTGTTGTTTTTTTTTCTTGGTTTGGTTTTTTATTGCCACCTAGGAAAAAGAAGAAAGTAGTTCTTTGCCTTAAAAATCTACATGGTAAAAGATGCAAGAACTGTGGTTTTCTTTAGAAAACTGTTAGATTTAAAGACCAAAGCTATCAGCTAGTTAATATTTTGTTTTAAATGTTTAAAAATTAAGTAGGTAACACATTATCTGAATGCTTAACTATGTTTTTGAAAGGGAGTGTGTTTAAAATCTAGGGTTGTGAAGTCTGATCAGTATTCTCTTCTGTTCTGGCATTATTGTCTTTTAGCTGCATTGGGTGTGGTATTCCGGGCTGGTGTTTGTGGGTCTCATTGAAGAATGGCATCACCCCTTACCTCCGCTGTGCTGCATTGTTTTTCCACTATTTGCTTGGGGTAACTCCACCTGAAGAACTGTTTGCCAGTAAGTAGGAAATGAACTTACAGAGTTGTAAATGAGAGACTGGATTTTTGTTCTCACCTTCAAGCTCAAGAACAGAACGTCAGGGTAGGCAAAACCAACCTCTTTACTCCCACCTCCTTCATCCATGTTGACTCCAAATGTGTGTGCCCTTGGCAGTGCAGTAGGTTACAGATGAGGCCAACAACCAGACTAGCTTGAGCTTTAAAATCCCTCCATATAGAATATAACTGATAGGGTGTACGTGAAATTGGAAGCATTGGTTGCCTTTATGGAGGAGAATTGTTTGGCTAGGTAGGAGGAATACTTTATTATATACACTGTTATTTGAATTTTGAACACATGACAGTATCTATTATGAAAGTATTATAAAATACTATTGGGAAAGGCCTGCTAGACCCAGCGAAGGCCATGTATAATTGAGTAGGAGGGTCATTTTCCTTCTCCTTGACTTGCTTCTAAATTTAGACCAAAGGAGAGAAGGCCTTATTGTGGCTTTGTATGGGTAAAAATCAGTATGTTCATATGATTTTGGAAGAGTCACCAAAATTGCCCAGATCTCAAGCAGATATTTGTACATCAGTGTTCATTGGAGTATTATTCACAATAGCCAAAAGGTGGAAACAACCCAAGTATCCATCAACAGATGAATGGACAGACAAAATGTGGTATATACATACAATGGAATATGATTCAACAGTAAACAGAAATGAAGTCCTGATACGTGATATAACATGGATGAACCTTAAAGGTATTATGCTGAGTGAAATAAGCCATACACTTATATTGTTGATCCCACTTTATGATCCCCCTTACAGGAAATATCTAGAATAGGCAAATACATAGAGACCAAAGTTTATTACTGATTACCAGAGGCTAGAGGGAGCGGGGAGCCCTGGTGGCGCAGTGGTTAAGAGATTGGCTGCTAACCAAAAGGTCTGCAGTTTGAATCCACCAGCCTCTCCTTGGACACCTTATGGAGCATTTCTACATAGAGCCTTTATTCCATGATAAGGACTTTGTATTTTATACCAAGTGTGGTGGTTAGACATTTGAGAGGTCTGATCAGGAGAGTGACTCAATTGGATTTATGTTTTAAAAGGACCCTTTGGCTTATTTAACACCTACAGCTTTATAGAATACAAAATATACTCTACATTTAGCTTATAAAAATGAGTATAGACTATGAAGAGACTGTATGAACAGGTTGACCAAGTAAGAATGATGTGCTTATTAAATGTATTTTTGTTTTCTTGCAGATTCTGCAGAAGGAGAGTATAATGCACTCTGCAGCTATCTATCTTTACCCACAAATTTGTTCCTGCTTTTCCAGGAATATTGGGAGACTGTAAGGCCCTTGCTTCAGAGGTACTTATGGGACAGAATGTCCTTGTTGGGTTGTTACACACTTGGGAAATTTCCAATTACAATTATTTGCTAAGCTCTTAGACTGATTAGCATTGATTTAAGGGCGTAGCAAAAATACAGGCGATTCCTCCTGCACATAATTAAGGGAGTGGAGAAGAGCAGAAAGCCTGGGCAGCAGCGGTTCACACCCGTTCCATGACTGCCGTCCATTGTACAGTCTTTTTGTTCTCTGTATCTTACCACAATAAAATTTAAAAAGAAACAGGAAAGAAGGGGAGGAAAAAAGGGACAAGATGTAAGAAAAAAGAAATATGGAAGGGAGACTATGGAAAGAAGGGACAAAAAGAACTGCAGAAGAGGGCTTGTTGCTGCAGATTGCACTGAAGCCGTCGCAGGCAATTCATGTTGTTATCTTGGCTCACGTGCAGGTGGTGTTCTGATCCCGCCTTACTGAACTGTCTGAAGCAGAAAAGCTCAGTGGTCAGGTTGGTTTTCCTTCTTAATCCTTTTTCCCCTCTACAGGCTGTGTCTGCTAAAGTAGTCGGTTCGTTGAGTCTGCTTTCTAGTCTGTTGTCTTCATTCTTACCAGCACGTACGTTTTTTTCCTACACGTCTGTTAGGTGTTTGCTAGAAATCAAGTTTTTCCTACAGTTTTTTTTTTTTTTTTTTTTAAGAGTGGATATCCTTTCCCTCTTAGATTGTTAGAAGCCACCAGCTCCTCTTAAAAGAACCTCCCTTAAGCTAATACATCCATTTCAAAAGGCAGAGGTGGAAATGGCATTTTGGAGCTACTGGGTAGTCACAGTATTTTTATAAACTTTTTTTTTTTTTGAGAATAAAGCACTATATATAATAGAACTATTTCTTCCTTACCTTCCTATCTATCTGCTTAGAAATTACCCCCCAAAAATAAACTTTCCCTCAACCCTGCTATCTCTCATACGTTATGGTTCTATTAAAATCCACCTCTTCCTCGGGGACTAATTCAAACGCCACCTGTTCCCTGAAGCCTTTCCTGATATAGCCTCTCGTGTGTGTGCACGTGTGTGTGCACACACGAACCTGTCAGCACCTAAATCACTGAACAGGAAGCTTAGCAAGAGGAAGAACTGCATGCTCATCTTCTCTGTATCTCTCCAGGGCCTGCCTTGTATTGTGTACAGTGTATAATTTTTATTTGAATTGAATTGCATCAAAAAACAACAGAGAAATTGGCCTCAAGCTTTAAATGCCAACAACAGTACCATTTTTCTCTGGGAAAAGCAAACATTGTGAGCCGGTGTACATTTGCCACCTTCTTTTCTCATCTTCTCTCACCCCTTGAACTACTTTCACCTCCGCTGTAAACGTTCCTGTGCCGCCTTCCCCCAACCCAGCGTTAGTGATTCAGAGATAAGAGATCCAGCTCCTGTGTTCAGCTGCAGCAGTGTTCATATCACCAAGAAAAGGAAGATCTCAGAGTGGGAAGAAGAAAAGAGTTTGAGATATGAATATGCATTTTAGGACTGTTAAAGTCACACAGTTTTTCCTCTATTTCAATTTATTGTGTGTGTTTTAGATATCTACTATTTTCCCAGCATGGTACTAGAATACTCTGGGAGAGTTAAAAGAGAGAACATAAACACAGCTTTTGGTCATGGGTAATCTATGATCTAGTGATATAATCTAGTTACATATGTAACTCAAGATGATATAAGAAAAGGTATAATATATTGAATATACTGTTAATGCTATAGAAATTTAAAGAAGTCTTAGTGAGACAAGGTTAATCTTTGAGATGATTTTTAACTAAACATAGAAAAGATTATAGATTTAAATTGATTGGGACTTTGAGATGAAATTTTCATGTTATTCAGATGACTTTCCCAAGGCATGCAAGCAAGGCTTTTATTGTATCTAGTATGGTGAGAAGTAACAGTAACATTTGTAAAGATGTACTGAGTCCTAAGTACGTGTTACTGTGTTTCATCTTAATATCTCATTTAGTCCTCACCAATGCTGTGAAATTCCTTGATACTACTATTCACATTTTAACGTTTCTGAAATCAACATGAGTCTTTTAATTGATATGTCCATTTAATGTAATGTTTCTTTTTCCCCTGAAACCCTGTTATTATATTGATGATGTGCCTTATGATTGAGGAAGTATATTACATTCATTCTGTTTTACAGACCAGAAAATACTGGCTTAGATAGCTTCAGTTAGTGACTGGTCTAAGTATCAGAGAATTTAGGATTTATACCCAGGTCTGTCTGATCTTGAAGTTCGTGTTCTTAACCACTGCTTCATGCCACCTTCCCAGGCAGTTAAAAGCTAGCTAGACCAGTTTTTTCTTAGAAAATAGTGGGGGTTGAGTTTAGAAAGGAAGCCAGCTGATACAAGATTTAGAATTCTAGGCTGAGAAGTTTGGATTTAATCTGTCTGTTAAACAGTGGGAGTTACTTTGGGTTCCAAGTGTGGACAAATATCCTATTGTAATGTTTAAGACATTCTTCTTTCAGTCGCCTTGGTCAGTTTTTGACCTGGGCTTATTTACTTGTAAATAAAATTGCTTTTTAAATTACATTCCTAGGTACCCTAGGAAAAGAAATAGTTTGATAGAGCTTCCTGATGACTACAGCTGCCTCCTAAATCAAGCTTCTCATTTCAGGTAAGAAAAAAAATTTTTTTTTTAATGGTACTTTATACGAAGGTTTACAGAACAAATAGTTTCTCACTGAATGGTTAGTACACATATTGTTTTATGACAATGGTTAACAACCCCACGACAGGTCAACGCTGTCCCTTCTCAACCTTGAGTTCCCTATTACCAGCTTTCCTGTCCCCTCCTGCCTTCTAGTCCTTGTCCCTGGACTGTTGTGCCCCATTAAAAATTTTTTTAATGTTTTCTGAGCTTCCAGTTTGTATGAACAACTGCTAACAAACATTTTTTAAGTGTCTACTGAGCAATGAATGTCCTTTCTTCAAACAAAATCTTATATGGAAGCCCTTTATAACAGTAAAACAGATAACTACATTGTGACCTGGATCCTGGAGAGAGGAATCCACCCCTCAGTCCTTTTTGGCACACCCCTCCCACCCCGAAATCAACTGCAGTCAGATGATAAAACTCTGTTACTGTCAAGTCGATTCCAACTCATGGTGATGTGACCCCACGTGTTTCAGAGTAGAACTGTGCTCCGTACAGTTTTCAGTGGCCATGACCTTTCGGTAGATTGCCAGGCCTTTCTTCCCAGGCACCTGTGAGTGGAATTAAACCTCCAACCTTTCAGTTAGCACCAAGCGTGTTAACCACTTGCACCACTAGGAACTCCCAGTCAGGTTAAACATGACTCTAAAGCACTGGTTCTCAGACTTTGTTTTTATCTCCCCTCCCCTCTCACTAATCACTTTCAGGTAGGAAAAGAACAAACACTGACGAGAAGCAAAATAAACAAGTCACACAGTATACTCATTACTAACACCGTGTATGAACTGCCTGTTACTTCTTTTATAAGAGAAGAACGTGAACTTAAACACACTGTATATGATAAAATAATGTTCTGTAAGGTTAAAAATCATTCTTCAATTATTTCAAACTTACCTCACTATAAGTTATTTGAATAGCATAATTTCACAGGCAGCACACTGCCAATGAAGTGTTACTGAATAGAGGGATTATATTCACATCTGCTTTAGCCGCTGGGGTGTGAATATTTTATATTTGAGTCATTAATGCATCATGTCTTGAAAATAATAACCCGAAACTTCTGTTAATGCCCTTGTGTATCCCTAACACACAGCGGACCAAAGTGATAGCAAACTGATAAAGACGACATGAAGCCACCAGCCGCTTGTAGTTAGAGAGCAAGAATCTCAGCAGTTTGAAAATCAAAGCCCATTCAAGACTTCATTGATGGTGGACTGGTAAAAAAGCATCCTTTTCCCAGATTGCAGGAATTCCAAAGCTTAGTTAGGAGTTTGGCACTGTTGCCAAGCGTAGCAGCCAGCCTTCTTAGTAAACTACTTAATTAACCAGAGCTTGTCAGTACACACAAATAAGTCTTAACTTTTTTTTTTTTAAGGATACAAATTTAATAATCCCAATTAATTGCCTTGGTGTACAAGGTGACTATTCATAGTCCTTGGTCATATGTTAGTCCGTGTTGGATCAGTGGTAGAACTCTCGCCTTCCATGCAGGAGACCGGGGTTCAATTCCCGGCCAGTTCACCTCATGCACGGCCACCACCCATCTGTCAGTGGAAGCTTAAGTGTTGCTATGATGCTGAACAGGTTTCAGTGTCACTTCCAGACTAAGACAGACTAGGAGAAAAGACCTGGTGATCTACTTCAGAAAATCAGCCAGTGAAAATTATGGGTCACAATGGTCCGATCCTAAACCAACCACGGGGATGGCTCAAGACCAGGCCGTGCTTTGTTCCGTTGTGCATGGGGGGTCGCCATGAGTTGGGGTCGACTTGATGGCAGCTAACAACAACAGAAGCTAAATGGCTTTCTGTCATTTGAAGCAATCTAAGAAAGGTGTTACGGCTTAGGATCATTTTGAGGGCTTGATGAGCACTTTTTTTAAATTGTGCTTTAAGTGAAAGTTTACAGCTCAAGTTAGTTTTGCATACAGAAATTTCTACACACATTGTTACGTGACCCTGGTTGCTCTCCCCAGCAAACTCCTCATTTCCACCCCAGATTTCCTGTGTCCATTCAACCAGCTTCTGCCTCTTTCTGCTGCCTGTTTAACAGGAGAGCCTTTTCAACTCACTCAGAGATCACTGCCTGCAGAATGACTAAGGAAGTTCTCCGAGTTATTCTACTGCCTGCAGTCAGAAGGCCAGAGGGCTTTAACTGGCATCAGCAGGAGGCTTTGGCAGGCCACGCCCCAGCCTTTTGTTACCAGATAGAATTGACCTCAGTGTTCTAGCTGCCTTGCTTCTTTTCTCATGCTAGTTAAAGTCGGCTATCTAAAAGAATTGTTGTCACTTTATCTCTTGGCCCTCCTAAAATTAAAATGATTTCAAAGATTGCATCCAGCTCTAAATTCAATGATTCTCTTAATTTTAGGGTACATTTTTACCACAGAAGCCCAGTGAATAGGTATTGTCTTCCAGGGTTTAAGAAGTATCATGCTGCTGGTTCTTCAGGGGATCTGAGAGAAGGGTTAGCCATTAATCACAGTTAAGGTCCCCCTGGATGATATTGTTCCTTGCTGGTTCCAAGTAAAAATGACTTCTGCCAGGTTTATTGTAGTCACTGGTTTCCATTCTAACCGAACCATTGCTAGTAGAGGAAGATGGCTACTCAGTGGCTATGCTTTAGGCACGCACTCCGCCTTTGCCTCTCCAGGATGACTAGTGCTCAGGGACTCAGCCATCCTGTGCTAAAGAAGGAAGAAAGATGTTACCTTTATCCAAAACAGAGCCACAAACAATGCCACTCTACCCACTTCCACTCTCCTGAGGCAAAACCCTTTGGAAGTAGCCCAGTCTCCTTTGAGGCTGTCCTCTTGTGACTTCTTGTCCGGTTTGAGATTTCCTTTAATTTTTATAACAAAGTTTGAACTGCACAAAAATTCTGAGGAGGAGTTGGTGGCCACACATCTTACTAATGTCTACCTCCTCAGCTGCTCCAGGGAGAGCCCTGCTATCACAACTGATGATTGCAGTGTTTGTTTCTTCTGGCCGCCAGTTATTACACTAAAATAGCAATCACAATTTCAACAGCAACCAGTTCACTTTGAAATATTTGCATGGATCCTTGATTCTTTCTAAGTGCAGTCCCTAGCTTTAAAAGGGGGTTTTTCATAATTTTCCCTGTAGTAACTATCTCATAGTACATGAGCTAAATGGCTTTGAGAATAAGGATTGGAACAAATGATTAATGATAATGATTTTGCTCTGGAACAACCTTCCATAAGTGAAAATAGCCCCCTCGTCTGCAAGGGACAGGAATGCAATACCTACACACAGAGTTCCTCTGTTCCTGTGTAGACGATAGTGGTTGTTCTTATCTTGCCTCAGAAACTGGGCATCAGAGAGTAAGATTCACAGTTAATACTCTGTTGGAGATTCTTTTTGATGCCCTTTATTTTGACCCCAGTGTGGACCTGGCTGGCTCTCTCCTCTGTTTGCATTTATTTTTTACTGCCCAAGGGAATTCTTGATGTTTCCTATCATGCCCATTTTACAGCAGAGATGGGGGGGGGGGCATAGGAAGCGCCTTTTGTAAAGATATCACTGTATTTCAGAGCTATTCGCCTTTGGAGGGCATAATAACAAGGCTCTATTATTTTACCACTATGTGAAATGGTCAGATCTCAAAGTACTGCTTTGTTCAGGCAAATCATCTCTGCCACCCTCTCCTTTCTAAGACTTGTGATTCCCAGATGGAAGGATGCATCAACTCAAAGGCTTTTCAGTCCAACCCTAAAGATCTCAACATTCCAAAGAAGTGGAGGAAAAATGTGTTTGGACCCTTACTGCAAATCGTAAATTTTTAAACAAGTAGGCACTTACAAGGTCATGTTCCTCCAGCTTTGAGGACACAGATTTTACTAAACCAGTACAGGAGAGGCAGTTGAATTAAGTTGGTCATGTCAGATGAAGACTGGATCCTATAGTTAAATCTTAAGGTATATTTAATTGCCAAGCTTTATGAGAATTATCAGGACACTGTGAATTTAATAATAGATTTTTTTTTTACTATGGATTAATCAGAGGATTTTTGTTGTTGTTGTTAAGCCATTTTAGGGGAAGGTATTAAAGACGAATTATCTTAATAAATGTTTCCTAGTGTTTTAAGAGCTTTCTTTGCTGAAAAAGAACTAGTGATGCTACCAGCCGTTGTAATCAGGGCCACAATAGGGGCACCCTGATAGAACAGGAGAAAAACATGGAACAGAAATCCAATTCTTAAAAAGTCCAGACTTATTGGACCTGTTGAGACTGGAGGACTTCCTGAGACTATCACCCTGAGATGCTTTTTTACCTTGAACCGAAGCTATCCCCTGAGGTCACCTTTTAGTGAAATGACAGATTGGCACACAAAAGCTATTCCCCCATAAGTATGGTGCTCTATTAAAAAACCAACTATATGAGACCAAAAGGTCAACAATTACTCTAAAGTAAAGATGAGAAGGGATCAGGGAAACTAGAGCACTGGAAATGGAACAACCAGAACACAATTACACAGAATGTTGACTCATTGTGAAAAATGTAACTAATGTCGTTGAACAATTTGTGTGGAAATTGTCAAATGGGAACCTGATTTTCTGGGTAAAGTTTCACTGAAAACACAATAAAATATTATTTAAAAGAAAAAAAAGAATCTGATGAAAACACGCTGGTGGCCAACTGGATACAGTATTTTGTTGTTGTTGTTGTTTGTTTGTTTCACCACCACACTGGATGTTTTCCTCCCTTTTGAGGTGCCCACGGTCCGCAGATGATGAGCGAAAGCACCCTGTCCTCTGTCTTTTCTGTGGGGCCATACTGTGCTCTCAGAACGCTTGCTGCCAAGAAATGGTGAATGGGGAAGAGGTTGGAGCTTGCATTTTTCACGCACTTCACTGTGGAGCTGGAGTCTGCATTTTCCTAAAGTGAGTAGTGAGTGATCTGGAAGTTCATAATGAATTAGGGTTAGGGAATCTGCATCCGATCTGGAGGCCATAATAGCATTTTCTTTTCATTCTCCCACGTAATGCAGTTTCCCAAATATCTTATTAACTGTGGAATATGTAATCATTGCTTGGAAGCACCTGTTGGACCATGGGGAAAGACGGCATGGCAGTTAAACCCAAACGCCTGTTTCCTCCTTCTAGGGAATCTACAGCTAGTAAATCCAGCTACCTACCCCAGCTTTTTTTTGTAATTCCTCTCCTGTATCTTATACGTGTACACAAGCAGTTTTTGTCTCCTTTCTCTGCTGTAAGAGTTCTGAGTGCCCTCCAGGTGGCAGTGTTTCGTTTTAATCTGCACTGTGAGACACTCACTCTAACCAAAGGAGGCTTGATAACTTCTCCAGCCCACCTTCCTCCTGGCCCACGATTATCAGACTAGGAGGTGTGGTTCTGTCCTTCTGTTCAGCCCCTTACCTACTTCAGGTCATAGGCCAGGCAAAAGAACAGAAACAACACCAGCCACCATTTTCCAAGGCATCTGTGACTCAGGTAGGATATCCTTCTTCCCTTCAGTATATTGAGTCAGTATGTCTTGTCCCATGTCCCTGAATCCAACTAAGCCTTTTCCTTAGCTTCAACAAAAATAGCAATATTCATTCTCCTTTATTTAGACAAAACACAATTTAGTCTGTTTGTCTATGTTGATACTGTCTTTATACCGGATTCCTGATAGACATTGGACATGTCTTCTCTGGACTAACTTTGATGCAGCGTCTATCATTTGCACACATGACTTCATACGTATTTCCTGTTGGTTGTTTTGTCCTTCAGAATCAGAGAATGCAGAGTTGTCCTGGTTGAAGGTAAAGCCAGAGGCTGTGCCTATCCAGCCCCCTATTTGGATGAATATGGAGAAACAGACCCTGGCCTGAAGTAAGATTTTTTTAATCGGTCCGTTTATATATGTTTTTTAGTCTCATAATTCTACATAGATGGTAACAGTTCTTGGAACGAAAAAGCTAATGCTAAATATTGAGAGATATCTTCTAATAGCTGCAAATTAAAAATATTAAGTATGATACCATCCTAAATGTAGTAAATAGCCCCCTTTTATCATACAGAGACTCGTTTTTACTGTGGCAGCGTTTGATCTATATAGAGGTAGTGGTTGGTTTTAGGGAGAAGAGAGTAGAGTGGTGAAAATAGTTAATGGCTGAGGATAAGAGATCTGAGTTGTCTCAGAAAGGTGCCAAGAAACAAATTTTTAAAATTCATCAGGTCATTTGAAAATACACAACCAGCTGAGACACCAAGTGCCTCAATAAGTGAAGCCCTCACAGTTCTTCATTACTCCCAATAGCCAAACTTTAGGCTTTTTGGTTAGCTGTTGTACAGTGTTGCAAACCATGCAACCCTAGAATTGAAATTGAGTTTAAATATTTGCTAATCACCAGCAAGTTTGTTGTATCATAAAGACAGATATAACCAAATGTTTCTAAGTAGTGTAATAAATTGAGGATCTACCCCATCTCTAACCTCTACTATACAAAGACTAGAAATCAAAGCTGGATAAGCCGTATGAGGCCAGGGAAGCTGCTGTTAAAGCCCCACTCAGGCTAAACACCCAAGAAAGAATAGTGTTGCTTAAAGTCATAAGCCTAGCTGACCACTTAAATAAGGTTCCGTAATGTCCATGGTATACTTGACCTATTGTACAAGGAGTAAATTTCTTCTTGAGAGATTACTTCTAAGTCATCTGTCAAGTTCTTAGGGATCAAAGATGAAGGAAAAATATCCCTTTTCAGCCCTGTCGGGTGATTCCTCCCAGTTCTAGGAGCATCTTAAGAATTCAGACCTATTGAGGCAATAAAGTTGTGGCAGTTGTTTGATTCAAACTTATATATATATATTTTTTTTCTCCCCTGAAGGAGGGGCAACCCCCTTCATTTATCTCATGAACGGTATCGGAAGCTCCATCTGGTCTGGCAACAGCACTGCATTACAGAAGAGATTGCTAGGAGCCAGGAAACTAATCAAATGCTATTTGGATTCAACTGGCAGTTACTTTGAGCTCCAACTGTATCTCAGGACAATCATGGATGAAGACAGTAATGAAGACTGGTTCAAAATTATGGAGACCTTTCTGAGGGCTGGGGAAGGGTTGAAGAGTATTTTGCTCCATGTCCAGATTCACATACATCAATAAAATATCCCTTAATGGAGTATTGCTTTCAATTAGCAAACCTGTGCTTCAAGGAAAAACAATCTGTTATGTTCCAGAACACTAAAACGCTCGTTCATGCCAGGTGTCTGATTCTGCTCATATTTCCAGGAAACTCATTCCCCTTCATAATCTGTCCCATTTCATTTGATTCCATCCACCTGATAAATGAAATCACATCAAATAGTTGTGGACATTTTTATGTGTCGGCTAACTCTTCTGCACTTTTGTATTTCACGGCCCCCTCCCCCTACAAGTTGAGTTCAGTTCACATTGGATCGCTGACAAGAGTCTAATAACCTGTGATTGTCTTCCCTAAGGGCAGCTGAGGAGGGATTGCAGAAACCATGCAATATACTTGAATTGACAAAGATTTCAAAAAAGTAAAACTTTAATTACTTGTCTTTTAAGGAAATACCCTTAATGTGCTACCTGCTGCTTCACCCAGAAATTAAACTAAATCTCACTGGACAGATTTGCCATTTCTAAGAGACTTCTGCCAGTGTGGAAAAGCTTTTTCCCGCTGTAGACTTCAAGAAGATTCAAGATAATGTATTCATCCCTGATGGTACAAAAAGCCTGTAACCCTCACCTCTGACTTCAAGTAGCATTGTTCAGTTTTGAAATTAGACTTTCCATTTTCCAAATGCAAGTTTTTAAAATGAGATTGCTTACCTCTTGATTGCAGCACCATCCTATTTGACTCAGAAATGTGTTCCAGTTCTGATGTAAACGAGCTGCAGAACAAGGATAAGAAAATTCTCCAACGGATGCAGCATTGAAAAAAAAAAAACCATTGCCATGGAGTCGATTCCAACTCATAGTGACCTTGTAGGACAGAGTAGAACTGCCCCGTATGGTTTCCAAGGAGTGGCTGGTGGATTCAAACCGCCAACCTTTTGGTTTGCCACTGTAGCTCTTAACCACTGTGCCACCAGGGCTCCAAATGGAGCATAACAAGTGTAAATTAGAACAATCAGATGTAAGCCAATCCTGTAACCTTCTCTGTAGAAGATCCCTCAGTCCTTGACTTGTTAATCTCTGTGTAACCTTCTCATAAACTCTAGTTTTATGACTAGTAGAGAAACCAAAAAGGCCACATGATCAACAGTCTGTGTTCTGTTATAACATGCTGTGATTGAGCCTTCGTGTTCATAAGTAATAGAGCTCTCCAGAATCTGTGCATAGGCTTCTTGGTTCTTGGCTCTAGCTTTTTATATCAAGACCCTGTAATATAAATCAGCAGACAGAAGATAAATCGAAGCCGTCCATTTCAGCTTCTATTGTCTCGGGGGTAATGAGTTAGAAGTTTGAAGGATGCATTCAAGGACTGTATGTTATTTTGCCTTTGGTGTCTACTTCAATGTCTTATGTATGTTTGTAAATGCTTTTCTACCTTCTTTTTGTTCAGCAAACACAAGTGAAAATATATTTGCTAAGTGGATGGTGATACACATTAGGGGATAGATTTATTTTATTTTATTTTTATGTAACATACACAAAAGGTGGATGTTTGCAATTAGGGATCGGCATGAATAGGCATCAGAATCACAATCATGATTTTCTACTTGAATAATTACTATTCAGAAGGCATCAGAAAATAGACACAACTCTAGTGAACACTCTGTAACAGTCAGTGGGCGAGGATCAGAAAATTTAGTGTTCAGTTTGTCAAATTGCTGGTATGATCAAATGACTTGAGCATTTCCCTTTGTTTCTTATATAATTTTGCTGGATGGGTTGTTAGGCTGGGAAGTTTGAGCCAGAATAGACAACAGAATTTGCTGACTTCTGCCCTAAATAAATGGCCACAGTTTAGCAAAGATAAACCGACTTTTTATTTCTAGCCTTTTTGTACTCCGTAAATTCTGGGGTTAAGCTATCAGGCTGCCAGAAGGACTATCCAGTGGTGGCCAGTCACCTTTACTTCCAAAGAACCCTCTTCATACTGAGTTCTGCCTACTGAGATCACTCCAGAACCCGGTACTGAGATGAACGGACGTGTCAGTGCTGCCCCCAGCCCAAGGGGTTTCTAAGTATATTCATATGTCCTAGTGGTTTGCCTTCATCACTGCAAACAATTTGATTATGCTTATGAAGTTTACTTATAAACAAGCAACAAAGTCACTTTATTTTCTTTATTGTAGGATGTGGAGGAGCTGGTTCAGCAGGATGGCTCCAAGAATGTTTTTCTAATGTTGGGTGAGGGGCTAGCAGGAATTTTAAAGCTAAAGTGAAGAGAAACATACCTGTATAATTAATTTATTATGTTGGTGTACGGGCTGTGAGTTCACCCTTTCGTGCTCATTTGTCATTTCATAACAACTATGCATTTTGGTTCACTGTGATGATGATCTATAGTTAGTGACTGCAACATGTTTATACCACTGATTCAAATTTCATCCATGATGAAGTTATACAAATAATGCATATATTGATATCTTTTATTGAAAAATGTAAATTTAAAACTTGTATAATGTTCTTGTGCTTTTTGAAATAAAATATCTTATATGTGTATATTTAAAAAAAAGAAAAAGGACTTCTCATGTTTGGGGATTTGGGTTTGAAGTGAAAAAAATCTATACTCAGAAAGAAGGAAGGTCCAATAAAAAGTTACCTATGTCAGCCCAGGCAAATTCTTTAAAAGAAATAGGTGTTTAGTGTAATGGTCTCCAAACTTTTTGATCGTGCATTCCATCAGTAAATAATTTTAAGCATCCATACCAAATATATGTATAGTTATTTTACATTATATTCATGCAGTGCTGCTCTAATACATTAAGTACATTATAGCCAAAAAACAGATTAAAAACGAGATGAAGAAATAGAAATTTAAATGTCTTCCCAGTGAATCTTGTGCATCCTTCTGGGCACGTGCACTCTATAGTGGAGACAACTGTCTAGAGCAGCATTGTCCAGGAGAACTTTCTGCAATGATGGAAATGTTCTGTGTTTGCACTCCAATATGATACCAGCCCTTTGTGGCTACTGAGCACTTGAAATGTAACTAGTGCAACTGAGGAACTGCATTTTTATTTCATTTCCATTAATATAAACTTAAATAGTCGTGTGGCTAGTGGATATCATATTGGAGGGCATAGGTCTAGTGTAATGGTTCTCAAACTTATTAAAATCATCTAGGGTGTTTTAACAGAATACAAATTTCCAGGTTTCACCCTAGATCCTGAATCAGAATCTCCTGGGATTGAGCCTTAAAATAATCTGTGATTTCCTTCTGTCTCTAAGCCATGACTCTTCACTTAAAATTTAGAACGTTCTTTTCAGCTTAGTGATTTTCAGGCTAAGTGCCAACGACCTTCCAGAAGAAGAACAAGCCATGGAAGGGAAGGAGTGCCAAAATTGGATAGTTCCAATTTTCTCATTTTGAGTTTCTGTGTAAGCTTTCATTTAAGGAAAGGGTACCTAGAGTTTAAAAATAAAATTGAAAGCCATTTGTCTTAGTTATCTAGTGCTGCTATAACAGAAATACCACAGGTGGATGGCTTTAACAAAGAGAAATTTATTTCCTCACAGTAAAGTAGGCTAAAAGTCCAAATTCAGGGTGTCAGCTCCAGGGGAAGGCTTTCTCTGTTGGCTCTGGAGGAAGGTTCTTCCCATCAATCTTCCCCTGGACTAGGAGCTTCTCCATGCAGGAACCCTGGATCCAAAGGACACGCTCAGCTCCTGGCACAGCTTTCTTGGTAGTATGAGGTCCCCCTGTTTCTCTGCTCACTTCTCTCTTTTATATCCCAAAAGAAACTGGCTCAAGACACAGTCCAGTCCTATAGATTGAGTCCTGCCTGCCTCGTCAACACAACTGCTGCTTATCCCCCCTCATTAATGTCATAGAGGTAGGATTTACAACACAGGAAAATCACATCAGATGACAAAATGGTGGGCAATCACACAATACTGGGAATCATGGCCCAGCCAAATTGATAGACGCATTTTTTAGGGACATAATTCAATCCATGACACCACTGTTCTACTTTTTAAGAGCCTAAAATATTCTAGGAGGGATAACATTGAAGGCAATGAAGAGGGTTTTTTTTGTTTTTGTTTTTGTTTTTGAGTGGGGTGGGTGTGGGGAGAGATGAGAATACAAGGCACTTATAATTGGCAGGGAGAGGTGACTAAGGGGCTTTCTCCATGCTTATACCAGAGCAGCTGGGCACTACCCGAAAAACAAACCATACAACCAGGTGAATTTCCACAATTTGACTAAGATTTAAAACTTGTGTACAACAAAGGGCACCATTAATAAAGTTAGACAGCCAGAGTCAGGTAGTCTGACCATGTCAACAGGATAGTTTGATTCTCCCTGGAACTTTTCCAGAAATCATGATAACAAAAGAAAAAAACCCAAAGTTGATATATTCAACAAAGCTAGGTAATACTCTCCAGGAGCCCCAAATATGGGAAGATGTCCCCAAAACACAAACAGCAGCAGGACTTGTGCAGCAGTGGGAAGTGAAAGGGGACTACTAAGAGCTGCAGAACTGAAAAATTATCAACACATATCCCCCAAATGGAGAGCACCCTATCCAAAAGGAAACCTGGACGATCAGATCTGAGAATGAGCAGCAAAGTGAAGTCCTTGCATGCTTTAAATTGAGGGTGGGTGGAAAAACTGCACAGCCTTGAGAAGATCAAAAAGTCATGTGGGAGTCTGAGTCATCTACATTTTTAACAATGCCCATTAAATACTGCACTCCTTAAGGAAGGAGTCTCACCCTATGGAAAACTGCTAAAAACAGAAGCCAAATTAAGCATAGCAGGAATACTGTGCATGACAGAGCGAAAGTTCAGATTGTGTGTATGTGATATAAAATATTAGCAAAATACAGCATTTAAAGATATAAGTACGAGAGAGTACTTTTTGAGCATCTGACAGTAACAACAGAGGAGGGATCCTAGAGCTATTAAGTTGAGAAAGCTTCCTTGGCCCATCCCCACCTATTTGACAGACACTTGTTCCTAATGATCCAGAAAACCCATCTCATTTAAACAAGGAGAACAAAAATGAAATATGACCCAATCCTAAACAAAGTTATTATAAGGAGAGAGAAAAAAAAAAAACTGAATAAAGTTGCAGCAATTGATGAGAACACAGTAGAAAATTATGGCCACAAAGCAGATGAAACCTATAACCTTTCAAAAGGAGTTACAAGAAATTAAAATAATCAAAGCTTTGACAGAAGAGCATAAATCAGAAATGTAATAGAAGATCTCAAAAATGAGATGGCCAAAGAACAGAAGCATGTGAAACTCAAGTAAAAATGGAGGAGGGGAGATTTTAGAAATGAAAACTAAATGAGGAGAAATACAAAAGTGAAAAGTCACTATGGAAAGCAACATCTAGAAGAGTGTTTGACCAAATCACTGGGAACCATAGCCTAGCCAAACTGACACATAAAATTAACCATCACACTACTCAGCAATAAAAAGGAACTGGTATACACCACACGGACAAATCTCGAAAACATTATGCTGAGTGAATGAAATCTTATCCCAAAAGGTCCATATTATATGATTCCATTTATATGGAGAAGTCTTACATAAAAGAGTATATATACTGTATTATTCCAGTTACATGAAGTTAGAACAGGACACATTATGGTGGAAAAAGAACTGTGGTTGCCTCTGAGGACATGGGGGCTGGGATTAGTTGCTAAGGGTAGGAAAAGTGATAGTAATGCTCTATGTCTTTATAGGGATTTGGGTTGCACAGGTGCATGCATTTATCAAAACTCAGTGAATGTACACACTTAAAATTTGTGCATTTCATTGTAAAAAAAAAAACTAAAATATTGAACTCTAGTTAATTATGTGCATGCTGAAGTATGTACAGGGATATGTATTGATGCCTGTAATTTACTTTGAAATACATCCAAAAAATAAGGTAGGTTGATGGATGAAAAGAGGGATGAATAGATGGAAAGATATATGATAAGGCAAATATAGTAAAATATTGTTGGTAGAATCTAGGCGATGGTATATGGAAGACTGCTGTAGTTCCTACTGAACTATTAACTATGGCTGCAGCCTGGGCCCTTTGGACTCCAAGTGACCAGAGACTAGCAGGCAAAAATAGGGGTCGCCATCTTGGCAGGGGTAATTGATCCTGATCAGCCATTGGAGATAGGACTGCTGTTAGATAAAGCAAGCAGGGAGAAATATATGTGCAATTCAGACGATACATGTGGGCACCTCTTGGTACTCTCTTGCCCAATTGTGAGTCACAGAGCCTTTCCTCATACCCAGGTTTCAAGAAATTCACCCATGTTTTCTTCAAGTACTTGTATGGTTTCACCTTTTACATTTACACCTCTGATCCATTTGGAGTTTATTCTTGTCTATGGTCAAATTTTATTATATTTGAAAATGGCTATCTGGTTGTCTTAATACCATCTATATAAAAGTCTATTTTTGTCCCAATTATTTGAGATGCCACCATTATCACATATGAAATGTACCTGAGTCTATTTCCAAACTTCACGTTTTATTGAATTACAATAAAAGGTCTTCCCATTTTTTTTCCAGTTTTTACTTTCCTAACAATGGATTTCTTGAACACCTGTGTGTACGAGAAAATTGAAGTTTCAATTTACCAAGAAAAGAAGAACAAGGACGATGTTCTTCTGCAAGATAGAGTGTAGGCTAGAGCTCATTTACAACTGGATCTAGACATCTCCCACATGCTTGCAACCTTGGCTTAACCAGAACAAATCTAACATAGGGATGCACCATGGGATGCAATGCTAAGCATAAGCAGGGACTCTATTTGAATAAGACAAACTGACCCAGGAACCTAACAAGCCCAGTTTCTGGTTCTGTACTGCTATGTCACCACTTCTAAGGTAAACTTACTAGGATTTTTCTTTATTCTCTCTCTTCCGAGGCTTTTGCACCCACGGTTTTTTTTTTTTTTTTTTTTTTTTACCATTACCCCTCATATGTTTCTGGGTGAGGTGTTAAAGAAAATCAAAGACAGAGCAAAATATAATCAGCTTAATACAGAAGATGCCAAAAAAAAAAAAAAAAAAAGGCAAACTCAGAGGTGTCTATAGCACTTGTTTGGAAGTTAATACAAAGTTTAAGAGCGCTTGTATTTTTGCACTTATTATTTAATGTTTTGCATTCAGTTATTTAAAAATACTTATTGAGTGTACTCAATAAATGTTCACAGAGTGAAGAAACTATGGAGGAATACACAGTATAATGATCCCTCTACAGTTCTATAGAAATAATATAAACCAAAACCAAACCCACTGCCATAAGTTGATTCCAAGCAACCCTATAAAACAGAGTAGAGCTGCTCCATAGGGTTCCCAAGGCTGTAAATCTTTACGGAAGCAGACTGCCACATCTTTCTCCCACGGAGCAGCTGGTGGGTTCAAACTGCCAACCTTTTGGTTAGCAGCCAAGCACTTAACCACTGCACCATCAGGGCTCCTTACAGAATAATATACATGGACAAAAAAACTATAATTCAAAGTAGTATATATGAGAACCATGTCTTATACCTATTTTAATCCTCCGTAGGATATAGTATAGTACCTTGATGTAGGTACTTAATAAATTTCTGGAAATTTTATTTGCCATCTACAAATATATTTTATTTTGTAGAAAACAGAATGTCCAAATACCACCACCAGAAACATATGTTTTTAAAGATCATTATCAGGTCTCTAAAAATCATCTAAACCTCTAGTCTACTTTCATTAGTTAGTAAGACAAAGAGACTGTTTAGTCTTGTTTCAGTACAGCTTGCAGTAGAATGCTGTGATCACGAGAGTGTGCTGCTAGGGTTGCCTGGAGAGCCTGGTTGGGAGCTGAAAATCACAGACAGCCGTCCAGTGTCTCGAGAAGCTAATCGTTGAACCAGACTGAAAGTCACTGAACTTTTTCAGGCCATCACAGGTACACATCCAGAATCACAGCATCACTTCTCCACTTGCTCATTCTAAAACTGGAAGTGTACAAGGATGCTATGCTAATGTATGACCTTGCAACAAAAAAGAAACCCAACAGACTGAGAAAATATGTATAGAATTCACTGTTACAATAAAATTTATAAAAATGAACTCTAATATTTAATAGTATAGTTGTTCCATGCTTCAAAAAAAATTAGGCATGAATGGAAAACAGATGAAGATATAACTAGAATTGCTTTTACTAACCTTTAGTTTCTTTTCTCACTTATGTGTTCTAGTCGGTGTCAATCTTCCCGGATATTATGGACTACTAGTTAATCAGCATCAACATGAAATACAAATTGATATTCAATAGTTTCAAGACTGTAATAGACTCTGCCTTCAGATTAAGTTTAAAAGTCCTATTTATCTGGCTCCTGTCTTCCTCTCCAGACTCATCTCTGCAGCCTGTCCCCATCCCTGCCCATTGGCCTCTACTTTTTGGCCACATCAACAAACCATTTGTAGTCCCCCAATTAGTCACGCTCTGTAGCCTGAAGGCCTCTGTCCATGCCGTCTCCCTCCCATCCATCCTCAGTCTACCTGCAACCTCCATGGCAGAGCAGGGAAGGGAAACAATTATTTAAGTGGGACCTTTCTGTGGATGAAAGCATTTTCAGCCAGCTCTATCTAAGTAGTTCTCCGATATGATTTCTCAATTTAAAAATCACTGTGCATGGGAGACAAATAGATGCTTCTTCTAAAGTGCAAAAAGTAAATATAACTATGTAAAAAAAAGTTGTTTGGGGGCAAAGATCACAAAGGAATTCGAAAAAAATGGCAAAAACTGTGTTAATCCATTGCCATCTAGTCAATTCTGACTCATAGTGACCCTACAGGACAGAGTAGAACTGCCCCATTGGATTTCCAAGGAGCAGCTGGTGGATTTGAACTGCCAGCCTTTTGGTTAGCAGCTGAGCTCTTAACCACTGTGCCACCAGGGCTCCAAAGTTGTGTTAGGGTGATAGAATTCAAGGTAGTTTTTCTTTCTTTTAAAAATTGACTTGTAGCTGGCATCTTTTTGGTGTGACAGAAATGTTCTAAAATTGGATATGGCCGATGGTCTCACAACTCTGTAAATTTACTAAAAATCATTGAATTTTATGGTACATTAATTTTACCTAAAAAAAAAAAAAAAAAAAAAAGATAATAGGCTAATTTCTTCAAAACTTGCCCATCCCAGAAGTTTCTCTTACCTGTTTCTTTTGGTCTGAAATTTATTTAATTAATAAATCCTTTCACTACAAAATAAAGGATGGAGTTTTCAAAAATACTTTAGTTAATATATCTGGTATGAATGCGTTTCTGTCAAAATCAAGAATGCAGTTGACACTGCTTAAAGAGGTCAAGCTCTCAGAGGATGCCAATGATCTGGCTTGCAGGTAGGCTATATTTGCCAACCACCATCCTAGTGCATCTTTTATAGACTTCTATTATAGCAGTTACTATGGTGCACGGTAATAATGTTTGCTAATCCATTGTGAAACCATTAAGGACAGAAACTGTATTTACTCATATTTGTTTTCCTAGTGCTTAGCAGAGTGGGTGGCATTAGTCCACCATATAAAAAGTTTGTTTAGTGGATTAAGTAGTATTCTAATAGAAACTGGTTAGATTAATGAAAAATTAAAAACCAGGGCTGAATTTGCTGGTTTGTGGAAGCACTTGAGCACCAGTCCACTATTGAGTTCTGTGTTTCAAAGGACTTTGCACTGAGATTTTTTTTAAACCTCTATTGAGATATAATTCACATGCCACACAATTTACCCACTTAAAGTGTACAATTTCGAGATTTGTTTTTAAGGAGATGAAAAGAGAAATAATTTCACGCTGGCTCATACTATGGTGGTGTCCTTCTAATAAATATGTAAATGACTTGACTAGAGCATTTCCTGTTTGGATTAGGGGAAGGGGGTTAGAAAGTGGTAAATCAATGGATGCCTCAAAATGGGTAGAGGAGGCCATAAATGGATGAAAAAAAGAAAAGAAGGGATTCTTCAGTATGCTATTTACTTTGTGCCAGGAGAAATGAAAGAGGCTTTATGACCGGTGTGGAGATTCCTTAGTGAAACCCTGAACTTTGCTCCTTACCTCTGAATACACTCTAAGGCTGATCCTTAGAGAACCAGAATATCACTCCTTCAGACTCAGTTATCAGGGCACGCATCCCCAGATCTAAATCATTCCTCTCTCCCTTTTTTCCCAAAGCTTACTGTTAGTTATCTATTGCTGCATGACAATTACCCTAAAATTAGTGCTTATGGCAACAGTAAACATTTATTGTATCACATAGTTTCCATGGGTCTGGCTTAGCTGAGTGGTTCTGGCTTGGGATGTGTCACAAGGTTGCAGTCAAGATGCCACCTTGGCCTACAGCCATCTGAATGCTTGACTGGGACTGGTTGTAAAGTCCATTTTCAAGATGACTCACTAACATGGCTGGCAAACCAAAACAAAAAAAACCAAACCCGTAGCTGTCGAGTTGATTCCGACGTATAGCAACCCTATAAGACAGAGTAGAACTGCCCCATAGGGTTTCCAAGGCTTAATCTTTATGGAAGTAGACTGCCACCTCTTTCTCCCATAGAGCGGCTGGTGGGTTCCCACTGCTGACCTTTCCGTTAGCAGCCGAGCACTAAACCACTGTGAAACCAAGGCTTCTTGGCTGGCAAACCCATGCTGATTATTGATGTGATGCCTCCGTTCCTCAACAGGTGACCTCTCCCTAGGGCTGCGGAGGGTTCTCCTGATATGGCAACTGGCTTCTCTGAGTGAGTGATCCAAGACAGCATAAGACAGATGCTACACTGCCTCTTATGACTTAGCCTTGGATTCACACACCATAATTTCTGCAAAATCCTCTTTGCTATCAAATTCAGCCCAATTCAGTACTGACATGGTGGGAACTACACAAGGATGAGAATACCAGGAGGCAGGGATCATTGGGGGCCGTCTTGGAGGTTGGCTACTATCTATATACATAAAACCAAAAAACCAAACCTGTTGCTGTTTAGTCTATTCCGACTCATAGTGACCCTATAGGACAGAGGAGAACTGCCCCATAGGGTTTCCAATGAGCAGCTTGTGGATTTGAACCGCTGACCTTTTGGTTAGCAGCAAGCTCTTAACCACTGCGCCACCAGGGCTCCATGTATATACAGACAGGGAGAATGAGAGAGCGTACAAGTGCCCTGGTGGTTCAGTGGTTAAGCACTCAGCTGCTAACTGAAAGGTCTGCAGTTTGAACCCATCGGCCACTCCGTGGGAGAAAGATATGTGTGTGTATATATATACATTTAACAAAGGGGATCCCTGAATTCTGATACCAACTCCTAGATATACTACCTTGTCATTTATTGTAACTGAAAAAGTATCTCTTGGGACAGACCAACAATTAATGGAATGAAATGGAAAAGACCTGAGAAAGGGAGAGGCCTGGGAAGCTGTTTTTCTTGGATAGTCCAATATCCCACGATTCTCACTCCTGTGGCATTAACTCTCTCTATATTCATTCTTAAGGAACCCTGGTGGTGCAGTGGTTAACTGCTTAACTGTTAACTGAAAGGTCAGCAGTTTAAACCCACCAGCCATTCTGCAGGAGAAAGATGTGGCAGTCTGCTTCCGTAAAGATAACAGCTTTGGAAACCCTACGGGGCAGTTCTAGTCTGTCATACCGACTTGAAGGCAACGGGTATATTCATTCCTACATTTCTTACCCTGTGGTATACTATCACTCTATTCTCAAGAGAGTCATCACAGAACACCTCCCGCTGCACTTTTCTTTCTTCCTTAACTCTTTCTTGATGTTCTGCTTTCTCATATACTCTTCTATTTGTCATATCCTTCATGGATTTGCAAGTTAGAGTTGGTCATAAAATAATAATCAGATGAATAATCATCGTTCCATCATTTGGAGAATCCAGCCATACTCACTGATTCATTTAAAATGGACAAAATAGTAGTTCTTGGGATAAATTCATTAAACTCCTCCCCATTACAGTAGAGGTCATCTAGTAGCTTGAAGAGGACAGGCTGCATTTACTAAGTGAGTGAAATTATTCTCTTCAAATAGAGAGTAACTACTTGAAAAACTGTCAGGTATAACAATATTCAAGTTCAATGAATCTGGACATCCCTCTTCCCATAAACTCCTTTAATTTTAAGGAAAAATATTTATAGAAACCCTTATCTTTTTCTATTTAAATTACTTGTTGGGCCAATACTCTAAAGTGAACTATATTCTATTAGACAAAGTAATGGAAACAGTAACTTGCGGTTTTAATCAGCGGAAAGAAAACAATTTGGCAACTTGGCAGCTTCTTTAGGTTTGAATAGAACAAGACGAGCTGCATCATCAATTGCCTTAACGTACATTTTGTCCTGCTTTTTATCCAAAGATCTGGACATGACAGACAGGAGAGGCGCCTGCTGTTTTTTAAAGAACGTCAAGAGGCTGTGGCATTTCCTGAACAAGAAGAAACAGTCTATAAGAACAGTTCTGATACTGCATATAGATTTATATTTAACCCTCTGATATTCATGATCAGCTTTAATCATAATGTCACTTGAGAAAAAAAAAAAGGATTTAAATTAAAATGAAGCTTATAATTCATTGCACCCTTTCAGTCCTTGGCAGACCCTTGGGAGCAATTGTGATTAAGTAGAAAGAGCCTGGGACAAGGAAGGTTTAAGACACCTGAGTTTTGGTTCTACCACTAATTTTAAAGCCTTAGGAAAGTTGTTTAACCTCTTTAATTGAGTTTCTCTTGGGTAAAGTGGTGGGTAAGGATGGGTGAGAGGTTTAATCTTAAGGTTTCCTCTTCACCAGAGAGGTTGACACAACACCAAATACAAATTTATCCCACACAGCCTCACCGCTCCGCCTTCCTCACTTCTGAAATTCTTTTGAGGGACTCCGGCATACTCTTAAACCCATACTAATACGCATGGATGCTGTCGACTGAACCCTTAGCTGATGATTTTTCAAAAAAGGAATGAAATCTTGTTCTTTGTGGGCTGTGAAAACCGTAAGGATATTCCCGGCTCCAGGCTGACTGTCCTTTATGGAGGTCTCAGTCTCCTCTCCTACTCACACCTTTAGGCCTTTCCCCTGTACCCACCGGTGATTTACTTGTTAGGCGGTTCTAGGGGATCGCGCCAATCGGCCAAATCCAGGGCAGCTCTGGTTCTGACGAGCTGGACGGACTCCTCAAGGCATGGCAGGGCCTCACGATTGGTGCCCTTCGTCGCGAAGTCCTCAGAGTGTATAAATTCATAGCGTGACAAAATATTACCGATTTCTTTCCTAAAAGGCAGAACCTGGGGTCACAACTATGCCTCTATAACCAAGCCAGCTAGTGAGGTAGTACAACACCCAGGTGCGCCAGCCACACACTACTCTTTCTCCTCGGGACAAGCGGGCGGTTGCGGCTGTGGCTGGAACTACGACGCCCAGAATTCCCGCGCGCATGCGCGCTGTCATTGTGATGCTCCTTTCCCGGTAACTCGCGCTCTCAGGCAAACCTGAAGATAGCGGCATTTCTCCGGTGGGGGGCGGAGACGCTCTCTGCCCGACTCTCCGCCCCCTTCCTGATAGGCAATGGGACCAGCCAACCGACGTGGCGTGCTCGGAACGCGTTCTCCAATCAGCATCTGTGGTGGCAAGGTGGGCGTGCGCACTGGCAGGGCAGGTGGGCTAGGCTGTGCCGGGTTGCGAAGGGGGAGAATAACGTCGGGTCGGGTCAGCGGGCGCTGCAGTAGTCGCTGCAGCGGTGATGGGAGCGGTGGGGGCGAGGAGGCGGCGGCGGCGGCAGGAGGAGGAGCAGGGGCTGGCACAAGAGCAGCGGCTGGGGGCGGCCAGCAACGGCAGTAACAGCAGCAGCCGCCGCTGCCGCCAGTAAACGCGGACGGTACCCGAGGGGACTACCCAGCCGGCCGGCCCTCGAACCCGCTCTCGGGTCCCGTCGCAGTCGGGCGGCGGGGGATGGGCAGGCGGCGGCGGTTCCGCCTCCTGAGGGCTGACCCCTGCTGGTCCGGGCCCTGAGCCGGACCCGAGCCCTCCGCCCGAAATCCCTGCGTCCGCCACAGCCCAGGTAGGACACGCCCCCCAGGGCGCCGCCCTCCCCCAGGCCTGACCCCCGCCCTTCGGGCCGCACACCTAGCCAATTGACCGACCCTGGTGAGGAGAAGAGGGGTACGAGAGACTTCTCGGTCGCTGCCCACGCCCTGGGCTTGTGGCAGACCCAGTCATTTGCACCTCAGAGACCGTTCTCGTTCTGCCCGGTTTCCCCGAAGGCTCCTGCCGCGTTTCCTCCCGACGTTTTTGGTGTCTTCATTGAACTTGGAGGGTCACGAAGCTTCGTTCTGTTTCTCCCTCTCTGTGGGTGACCCACATATCAACTTGTACTCATGCTGCTTCTTCTGGTACCAGAACTGAACACACAATCCTCACAAAATCCTGAGCGCTTCTTTCCCACCCAGTCTCCCCAAATGTAATAGAAGACTGTGGAATCTGATGTGTAGTAGCGACAGTGAAGGCCATGACTTTCTCGTAGTTAGGGTGCTGAAGTAATGACCTGAGGGATTGCTTGTCATTTGCTTTGACCAAGATGATGTTGACATCCTGGGATGCTGTGGGAGGGACAAAAGACTCCACAAATACGTACTGTCCGATCAGAGAAGTAAATAATCTGTTAGGATGCCAGGACACTTTATCTCCCATTGAAGTTAATTTTGTTTTAAACTTGGCTGCATTAGAGGTAAAGACATTCAGTTGTACTTTGCTTTGAATTGAAGTTGATAGGTGGCAGCAACCCAACTGTTTCTCATCCCTTGCTTTAGAGACTGTTATTTTTTGAACATTAAAGAGGGCAGTTTTAT
This sequence comes from Dugong dugon, assembly GCA_030035585.1. NCBI lineage: Eukaryota > Metazoa > Chordata > Mammalia > Sirenia > Dugongidae > Dugong > Dugong dugon. The sequence goes on along the minus strand of CM057472.1, from coordinate 11,456,291 downwards.
TGTAACGTGTGTTATGTAAAGATGTTTTGGTATTCAATAGAAGTTGAGTTTTTTATGTGTGTATAGCAAAAAAACAAACCCACTGCCATCATTCTGACTCATAGTGACAGAGTAGAACTGCCCCATAGGGTTTCCAAGGCTATAATCTTTACGGAAGCAGACTGCCTGTCTTTCTCTGGAAGAGCGGCTGTTGGATTCAAACCACCGACCTTTCGGTTAGCAGCTGAGTACTTTAACCATTGCACAACCAGAGCTCCTTTATGAGCAGGGTTACATTATTATGAATGTGCACATGTACACACACACACTTGGAGGATTCACTCAGTGTGTTTTGTTACAGTGTTTGATTCTGAGCCATTAATAACAGTTGCATTGATATCTTAAACAGACTTGCCAGGATGGACTACAAAGACGTGTCTGCTGTTTTCTTTTGGCTAGATGCAATATAGTAATGGTCATTTAGGGAGGAAATGAGAGATTGATTTTAAAGTATTGAGGAGATTGAGTGCTATGTGTCGCTTTCTTTCTTTTTTATAAAAAATTAGTAATGATGACAAATATTTTATATGACTAATCTTGAAGATTTTTCTTAACTATAAAAAACTTTCAAGTTAGTAAGTGTGTGGATTTTGGAAGGCATATTGTGATCTATTCAAATTGAAAACATACGGAAAGGAATGTTTAATTTAGAACCTTATGTTTTCCTGTATGATACATTTTTATCAAGGCACTAAAAGAGATGTTTGAAGCATGATTTTAAAGGAGTTTCTCTTCCATTTTTATTTTATGATAGAATGTTAAGAAAATACTTTTTCCTTTTTCAGTTTTAGATACAAAAAGAAATTGAAATCCATTGCTTTATTAATTTAATTTATAATATTGAAACAAAATTGATCATAGGTAGGAGGCTAAGAACTACACTAAAAGTGTGACAATTGGTGATAAATTGTTGGATTTTCAAAGTAAAAGAATATTACAGAGCTGAGCTAGATATGATCATAGAATTTAAATTTTTGCTAGGGGGCAGGCAATTCTTCATAGGCTTTATAGCTTTCAAAAGTAATATATAACAAGAGAAAATGTTTAATGACCACTGTTGAATTAGTGGAGCTCTGGCAGTGCAGTGGTTAAGACCTTGGCTGCTAACCAAAAGGTCAGCAGTTCGAATCCACCAGCTGCTTCTTGGAAACCCTATGGGGCAGTTCTCTGCTTATAGGGTTTCTATGAATTGGAATTAACTCTATGGCAGTAGGTTTGGTATTGAATTAGTGGGGGCTGGATTGATTAGCAAAATAAAATAGCCTTTGAGAATTAGTGGAAAATGTAATTTAATTCCTTTTCCACTTTTTACAAAAAACATTTCATATAGGAAAAATTCTTTTATAAATATGTGGCAAACAATCTTTTCAGTTTCAGGGCGTGTTACTCAAGATTATTTTAGCCGTGTGTTTGTTTTTTTTTGTTTGTTTGCTCATTTTGAGGTTTTTAAGAAACACTTAAAATATAGGTGGAGTGATGTCAGTTTATTTGATTAGTAATATTGCAGGATATCTTTAATATTTATAGGTTTTTGAACGTAAACAAGTTTTATACTGTTCTACATCTTTTTTTGTTTTCTAGCGTATTGTAAACGGTAGTGATGGTAGTGGTAAGTTTTTTTCCCCAGGCTTCAGTGGATAGAATCATTTTGTGCTGAAAATACTCAGTTCTTTCAGGTTAAACACCATACTTTTATATTTGGTAAAAGAGCCTTTAAGTCCATATGAAAACTTTGAGTTTTTTAGAGCTAAATTTTGAGCATAAGTTCAACACATACAACCACTCAAAACAGCTTCCGTCTCCATTAAAATCTGTCAATCCTTGATTGTAGGTTAAAAATACAGATTGAAGTTGTATTAGTTATATAATGTGAGTGTCCATTTTGCCTGAAAATTTGATCTTTAAAACAAGTGATTTTTAAGACTTCTTTTTGTATTTTCATTTATGTTCTATGATTTTTTTTTAAAGTTAAAAATTTTTTCTTCTCTCAGTGGTTATTTTATATTGTCTTGATATGTAATTGAACATATAGTACTTATGAACTCTAGTAAATATTTTAGATTTTTTCTGTAATTTTTTTTTCACCTTTGTGTATAAGACCTTCTATGTTTTGGGATATTGGTAGCTATTTTTTACTGTGTTGTAGGACTTTGCCTTCATTTCAATTAGGCAAGGTAAATTGTGTTCTTTAAAGAGAATCTGGGATAAAATAGTGTCTTCTGAAGAATGGGAGGTAGAAGCTTCTTTGCTTCCTTTGATGAGCTGTCAAGATTTAACCTAACCATGTTTTAAGAATCAGTTTTGTTTTGTTTTCTTTCGATTGTGGTGCATATATACATAACAAAACATATGCCATCTCAAAAATTTCTACAGGTACGGTTCAGTAACGTTGATTACATTCTTCAAGTTGAGCAACTCTTCTCACTATCCTTTTCCAAATCATTCTACCACCATTACCATAACCTCAGTGACCCCTAAGCAAAAACTTCACTTTTACCCCTCCCACCCTTGGTAACCACTAATAATCTTTAGTTTCTATGTATTTGCTTATTTCATATAAGTGAGATCATACAATATTTGTCCTTTTGCAACTGACTTATTTGCTCAGCATGACGTTTTCAAGGTTCATCCGTGTTGTGGCATGCCTTAGGACTTCATTTCTCTTTATGACTAAGTAGTATTCCATTGTGTGTATATACCACATTTTTTTATCCATTCATTTATTGATGGACATTTCAGTTGTTTCCACTTTTTGGCTATTGTGAAAAGGTTGCAGTGAACATTGATGTACAGATTTCTGTTTGCATTCTTGCCTTCACTTCACTTCTTAGTGTATACCTAGGATTGGGATCGCTGAGTGATATGGTAATTCTGTGTTCAACTTTTTGAGGCACCGCCAACTATTTTACACAGTGGTTTTACCATTTTATATTCTCACCAGCAGTAGATGAGGGCTCCAATTTCTCTACACCTTTGCCAACACCTGTTCTTTTCCATGTGTTTGATTCTTGCCACTCTAATAGAAGTAAGGTGGTATCTCATTGTAGTTTTGATTTGCATCATCTCCCTAATGGCTAATGATGGAGGCCTGGTGGCGCAGTGGTTAAGAACTGCGGCGAACTACGGTTTCTAACCAAAGGTCGACAGTTCGAATCCGCCAGCTGCTCCTTGGAAACCCCATGAGACAGTTCTGCTCTGTCCCATAGGGTTGCTGTGAGTGGGAATCGACTTGACAGCAATGAGTTTGGTTTTTTAATGGCTGTTGAGAGGAGCCCTGGGGGCACAGTGGCTGAAGCGCTCGGCTGCTAACCAAAAAGTTGGCAGTTTGAAACCACCAGCCACTCCTCGGGAGAAAGATGTGGCACTGCTTCCACAAAGATTTACAGCGTTGGAAACCCTGTGGGGGTAGTTCTCCTCTGTCCTGTAGGTTAGCTATGAGTCAGAATCAACTCAAGGGCAGTGAGGTTTAATGGGTAATGACGTTGAGCATCTTTTCATGTGCTTTTCGGCCATTTGAATATCCTTTTTGGTGAAATGTCTATTCAAGTGCTCTGCCCATTTTTTGATTGAGTTGTTTGTCTTTTTGCTATTAAATTGTAAAAGCTTTATATCTTTTTTGGATATTAGACCCTCACTGGCTATATGGTTCCTGAAAATTTTCTTCCAATCTGTAGGTTGTCTCTTCACTTTCTTGATAAAATCCTTTGATGAACAAAAGTATTTAATTTTTATGGGTTCCATTTATCTTTTTTATCTTTTACTGCTCTGCTTTTGTTGTCATGCCAGTATTTTTAAATGCTTGAGTTAGAAAACTTATTTAACATTGTATCTGTTTTTACCAAAATGCTTTCATCCGTGAATATTTTTGTACTTACCTTTTTTCTTTCTGCAGAGTTTCAAAGTAATGGCCTTTAAAAAAATGAAATTGCATTGTTTCCCTTATCTTCTAACCATTCAATCTAAATGCTCTAAATACTGTATTTTGTTAATATTTGTCTGACATTTAGTTTTCCATGTATTGTTTGTTATGGATTGTTTGGAAAGGCTTTCCCACTTTTTTTTTTTTTTTAATCTACTAAGCACCTCAGTTTCTAAAATATTTCAAAAACGATTTTTCCAACATCCTTTAGTGACCAATAGGGCAGAGATGAAGGGAGGAAAATAGGAAAAAATGAATAATTGAAGAGAAAAGTGTGAACCTTGCCTCTTGTGAAATTTGTTTTTTAAAAAGTTTATTGTATGGCAGATAGTAAATTAGATTAGGACTTCATTTCTGTGGGATTTCCCTAACACTTTTAAAATTCAGCATGTCCAAGACAAAAGTCAGCCCTCTTTTAAACTTCCTTAATTCTATAAATGAAGGTACCACCATGCAACCATTCACCCAAGTTCAAAAATCTAAAGTCATTTTTTTGCCCCCTCTTTCTCCTGATTCTACTGCACAGAACCTCTCCTTTCCGTTCTCATTGCTACCGCCTTAACTCAGACTCTGAACTTAATTATCTCTCCTTTGAGCTAGTGCAACAGGCTCACCCATTCACTCATTATGTATGTATTAAGCATCTACCGTGATACCGTGCTAGGGGTTAGAGATTCAGCAGTAAACATGACAGAAATGATCTTCTCATTTTTGGACCCTGCATAGTGGGGGCAGACAGTTGTCGAACACGGAATTACAGGTGTTCCAAGTATTATGAAGGGAAAATGCACAATGCCACCGAAGCATATAACACAGACCTAACCTAATCTGGGAGGTGGGGCCGGGGAAGTAATCTAACTTTTACCACCTATAGTTCGTCCTGCAGACTCCACCAGATCCAGAGGTTAGTGGATGTAGTATAGCTTTAAGTAGTTCAATAATTAAAAATAAATTTGAATTAAATGTCCACAGAACTCCTGAAACAACTTTAGACAAATCCTTTCAGAACACCATAACATTTTGAAACATTTGTATTAAAGAGTCGCCCTCTCCCCTTAATATGGGTTTCTAGTGGGGTTTTCCCAGGCCTCAATTGCTTGAGTACTGACAGGGTTCCTATTTGAGGTTTCACGCTCCCTATTTGAACCATTAGAGTTCAAGACTAGTTATTACCAGTGGCCAGGGTATGATAGTTCAAGAAAGAGCTCATCTAGGTAAGTAGCTACAGGTGTCCCTGTAGCGAGTGCCTAGCAATTTATAGATGATTTATTAAATGTATAGGTAATTAGGATATAATCTGAGTATCTTTGTACATTTTTAAAATATAAATACATTTATAAATCAGAAAAAAATGTCCCTTATATGCTAGGACTTAATTTTTGGTTTGGAAATAAGATTAATACAGCCACTAACCTCTTGAATTAATAAATAATTACTGAACAGATGACTATAAACTGCTAATTATGCAAAAGAATGAATATATATTTGTATAATTATGGCAACACAGTGAAAATTTGAATCTGTTCTCATCTCTACCATAACATATTGAGGATCCTTAGATTACTTAACCTCTCTTTGCCACAATTTTGCTGTTTTTTAAAAAGGAAAGTTAATATACTTAAAAATTCTATTACAATAAAAATTATTACAAGGAAGATTCTGTATGTCATTGATTTTTTAAAATTTCTATGTCTTAGTGGGAGGATCATAGACATAATGCTTTGGTTCATTTGGTTACAGAAATTTTACCCAAGAAATGATCTTATTAAGTGTTTTCCTTGCAATCTGGCCACATAAGTTACACTGTACTTTCTGTAAGGGAAGAATTTGTTTATCTGTGGTTAGTGTTGTAGCCTGGGAGAAGAGAACTAGGCTGTTTACACATTTATTCTGTTGTCAGTAATTGTAACCATATTGACTTGTAAGGTTTCTCTTTACTTTTAATAGATATTTTACTTTCTTGGATATGTTTACTGGGCCCAGAGAGATTCCATGCTGTTGGAAGTATAGTTTTCTTCCTGTGACAACTTAGAAGGAACCGTTGAAGTATAAGTGTTGATTAAATTTTCTTTATCTTCTTTTTCTATCAACAAATAGGATTATTCACAAGTCTTCATCTCTTTTTACTAACCTTTGGAAGGTTCTTGCTAAGTCCTATGAATAAAAACGCGATTTTGCTGTGTTTATTCTGTCTTTGGGCCTTATTTCTGTTGCTTACATCAGTATATTAGATGTCTTCAAAAACTTAGCTGGTGTATAGTCTTTGTAAACTTGTGTCTGCACCCCTGTTTTACTGTAAAACGTAATTTAGATAATTTTCATAATGTGAGAAATATATTGACTTTTGAGATACATGAGATAGCCACTGTGCCTCTCACTACATTTTAATTTATTATCAGACTATAGATCGAGTATTCTAAATACTATCTATATAATAGATCATGATGATTCTGAAAGAGTCTGATCTTTCATGTTAATAATAGGGAATATTTGATGACATTTGTAATTTTCATCAAATTTGGAAACATTTCAGACATTTTTTTCTTCAGATTTTTTTTTTTTGCAGCATAGAATTTCACTGGGCCTAATAAATATATCCAGCAAGTAAGATATGTACTAAAAGTGCAGAGAAACTTTATAAGACAGTATAGTTACAATAACTGAACAACAGAAGAGAAGAATAAATAACCTCTCTGTCCTCTCCTTCTGGGACTCCATCACATGAATGTTAGGCCTTTTGATGTTGTCTCACAGCTCACTAATGTTCTGTTCATTTAGTTTCTGTCTTTTTCTTTGTGTGTTTCATTATGGACAATTTCTATTACTATGTCTTCAAGTTCATTAATCTTTTCTTCTGCAGTGTTTAATCTGGTATATCTCATATACAGTGTATTTTTTCCAGGTATTTTTCACCTCAGGTATTATACTTTTAAGGTCTGGAAGTTCAGTTTTTTATATTTTCCACTTATCTCCTCATCATGCTCAGGCTTTTCTCTACTTTCTTGAACATATTGACTATGTTTATAATAGCTGGGGTTTTTTTCTTCTAAATTTTATTTATTTTGTTGTTGTTGCTGTTGAGAATATACACAGCAAAACAGACATCAGCAATTTCTGCGTGTATAATTTGTGACACTGATTACATTCTTTGAGTTGTACAACAATTCTCACCCTCGTTTTCTGAGTTGTTCCTCTCATTTACATAAACTCACTGCCCTCTAAGCTCCTGTCTTATCTTTTGATTTGCTGTTGTCAATTTGATCCCATATAGATTGTTCTTAAAAGAGCATAATGCTCAAGGCAGACCTTTTATACTAGTTAAGCGAAACTATTGTTCGGTTTTAAGATGATTTCAGGGGATATTTTGGTTTAAAGTTTAAAGATTATCTCACGGCAATAGTTTCAGGGGTTCATCTACCCTCCATGGCTCCAGAAAGTCTAGAGTCCATGAGATTTGAAATTCTTTTCTACATTTTCCTTATTTTGATCAGGATTCTACTATGGAATCTTTTTTTTTTTTTTTTTTTTTTTAATACTTTGGATGGTTTACAGAGCAAATTAGTTTGTCATTAAACAATTAATACACATATTGTTTTGTGACATTGGTTGCCAACCCCATGACATGTCAACACGCTCCCCTTCTTGACCTTAGGTTCCCCTTTACCAGCTTTCCTCTCCCCTCCTGCCTTCTCGTCCTGGCCCCTGGGCTGGTGTTCCCATTTAATCTCATTTTTTTACATGTTTTATGGCCTTGTCTAATCTTTGGCTGGAGGGTGCACCTCAGGAGTGACTTCAATACTGAGTTAAAAGGATATCCAGGGGCCATACTCTTCTATGGAATCTTTGATCAAAATGATCAGTAATGGTATCTGGGCACCATCCAGTTCTTCTGGTCTCATAGCAGAGGAGGCAGTTGTTCACGGAGGCAATTAGCCATACATTCCATATCCTCCTTTAATTCCTGTATTTCCTTTTCCCTCTGTTGCTCCAGGTGAATAGAGACCAGTTGTTGTGCCTTGGATGGTTGATTGCAAGCTTTTAAGACCTCAGGCACTAGGCAACTAAGAAGTAGAACAGAAGCACTGAACACTTTATTAGGCCAATTAACTGGGGCATCCCATGAAACCATGACCCTAAATCTCCAAACCAAGGAACCAAATCCCATGAGGTATTTGGTAGGTACACAAGCAGCCTCAGCAGCTACTCTTTTTTTTTTTTTTTGGTCATTGTTGTAAATATGTCTATCACATAACTTTTGCCAATTCAACTTTTTACAGGTGTACAACTTATTGACAGCAATTACAATAATCAGCTGGGCAACCCTACCCTTAATCAATGTGATGTTTCCATCACCATTAGCCCCCTGTTCCCCCCTCCCACCCCTGTAACCCTAATAAACTTTGTTCTCTGTCCATTTGCTTTTTCTTGTCTTTTTATATAAGTTAGATTGTACAATATTTGCCCTTTTTGTGATTGGTTTATTTCGCTCAGCTTAATGTCAAGCTTCAGCCATACTGTAGCATGTATCAAGACTTCTGTATATAAAACATATTTATATATGCTTTAAAAAATAATTATAAAGCTCAGTGGTCAAGAAATAGAACATTACCAGCATTTCAGAAGCTTGTTTCTGAACTCACCACTCTTCTTTACTCAGAGGTAACCATTCTTATGATTTTTTTTGATAAGCATATCCTTGCTTTTCTTTAGTTTTGCTTATTTTCAACTGTATATAAAAGGACTCATATGTCTCACTTGATTTTTTAAATTGTTATTTGTGAGGTTTATTCATGTAGTTTTGTCTTGCTTGGTTTTTTCATTGTTATTTGTGAGATTCATTAAGGTAGTTCAGTGTAGCAGCAGTGTCTTCATTTTCATTTTAGTATAGTTATTGTGGTAGGTAAAATTATGGCCCCCCAATGATATCCATGTCCTTATTCCTGAAACCTGTGAATAGCAAAAGGGACTTTGTAGATGTAATTAAGTTAAGGATCTTGATATAATAATTATTCTTCATTATCCGAGTGGGTCCAACCTAAAAACAAAGGGCCAAAATTCGTTAAATGGGGAAAAGATAGTCTCTCTAACAAATGTTACTGGCATAACCATGTGAAAGCTGGACAGTGAATAAGGAAGACTGAAGAACAACTGATCCCTTTGAATTGTGGTGTTGATGAAGAATATTGAATATACCATGGATTGCCAAAAGAATGAACAAATCTGTCTTGGAAGAAGTATGGTCAGAATGCTCTTTAGAAGCAAGGATGACGAGACTACATCTTACATATTTTGGACATGTTGTCAGGAGGAATCAGTCCCTGGAGAAGGACATCATGCATGGTAAAGTAGAGGGTCATCGAAAAAGAGGAAGACCCTCAACAAGATGGATTGACACAGTGGCTGCAACAGTGTTCTCAACCGTGACAACAATTGTGAGCATGGTTCAGGACCAGGCAGTGTTTCATTCTGTGGTGCGTAGGGTCTCTGTGAATCAGAACTGACTTGACGGCACCTAACAACAACAGCAATACTGGCCTAACTGGATGTCCATCTGTAAAAAAAAATGAAACAGGATTTATACCCCACACCATACACAAAAACTAACTCAAAATGGATCAAACCCTTTGCCATCGAGTCATTCCAACTCATAGCGATCCTATAGGACACAGTAGAACTGCCCCATAGGGTTTCCAAGGAGTGGCTGGTGGATTCAAACTTCCGATCTTTTGGTTAGCAGCCCAACGCTTAACCACTGTGTCACCAGGACTCCAGTATAAAAACAAGGGTCCTTATAAGAGAGAGGCAGTAGAGTCAGAAAAAGGGAAGATGTGACAATGGGAACAGAGGTTGGATAGAGAGAAGGATTTGAAGATGCTATGCTGCTCGCTTTGAAGATGGAGGATGGGGCCATGAGCGCAACAATGTAGGTGGTCTCCACAAGTTGGAAAAAGCAAGAAAGCAGATTCTCCCCTAGAGCCTCCAAAAGGAATGCAGCCCTGGGCATATCTTGATTGATCGATTGATTTTTATTGTGCTTCAGGTGAAATTTTACAGCTCAAGTTAATTTCTCATTAAAAAATTTATACTTGGATTGTTTTGTGACATTGGTTGCAATCCCTACAATATGACAGCACTCTTCCTCTTTCCACCTCAGATTCCCTGTGTCCATTCATCCGATTCCTGTCCTTTCCTGCCTTCTTGTCCTGCTTTTGGACAGGAGCTGTCCATTTGGTCTTGTGTATTTATTTCATTGAGCTAAGAAGCACGTTCCTCACGTGTTCCTCAGGTGTATTATTTTTTGTTTTGTAGGCCTGTGTGATCTTTGTCTGAAAAGTGGACTTCTGAGATGGTTTCAGTTCTGGGTTAGCAGAGCATCTGGGGGCCATAGTTTCAGAGGTTCCTCCAGACCAGTAAGTCTGGTCTTTTTACATGAATTAGAATCCTGTTCTACATTTTTCTCCTACTCTGTCCAGGACTTTCTGTTGTGATCCCTGTCAGGGTGGTGGTTGGTAGTAGCTGGGCACCATCTAGTTCTTTCAGTCTCAGGCTGATGGAGTCTCTGGTTCATGTCATTCTTTAGTCCTTTGGGCTATTATTTTCCTTGTGTCTTTGGTTTTCTTATTCTCCTTTGATCCGATTGGGATGGGACCAATAGGTGTATCTTAGATGGCTGCTCACAGGCTTTTAAGATCTCAGACATTACTCACCAAAGTGGGCTGTAGAACGTTTTCTTTATAAGCTTTATTATGCCAATTGACCTAGATGTCCCCTGAGGCTATGGTGCCCAGGACCCAGCCCCAGCTACTCAGTCCCTTAAAGTGTTTGGATGTGTCTAGGAAACATCTGTGCTTTTGCTTTGGTCCGGTTGAGCAGACTTCCCCTATGTTGTGTGTTGTCCTTCCCTTCACCGAAGTTGGCACTTGTCTGCTATCTAGTTAGTGATCTCCTCTCCTCCCCCCTCCCCACCCTGGTAACCATCAAAGAATGCTTTTTGTTATGTGTAAACCTTTTCTTGAGTTCTTATAGTAGTGGTCTCATATAATATTTGTTCTTTTGTGACTCACTTATTTCACTCAGCATAATGCCGTCCAGATTCATCCATGTTGTGAGATGTTTCACGAATTCATCATTGTTCTTTACCATTGCACAGTATTGCATTGTGTGTATGTACCGTAATTTGTTTATCCAGTCATCTGTTGACGGGTATTTAGGTTGTTTCTATCTTTTTGCTATTGTGAATAGTGCTGCAGTGAACATGGATGTCCATGTCTATTCGTGTGATGGTTCTTATTTCTCTAGGGTATGTTCCTAGGAGTGGGATTTCTGGATCATATGTTATTTCTATTTCTAGCTTTTTAAGGAAGTGCTGTGTAGTTTTCCAAAATGGTTGTACCATTTTGCATTCCCACCAGCAGTGTATAAAAGTTTCAATCTCCCCAGCCTCTCCAACATTTGTTATTTTCTGGCTTTTTTTTTTTTTTTAATTCATGCCGGTATTGTTAGGGTGAGATGGTATCTCAGTGTTGTTTTGATATGCATTTCTCTAATGGCTGGTGATCACCAGCATTTCTTCATGGATCTGTTAGCCTCCTGAATGTCTTCTTTGGTGGTGTCTGTTCCTATCCTTGGGCCATTTTTTAATTGGATTATTTGTCTTTTTGTTGTTGAGGTATTGCAGTATCTTGTAGATTTTAGAGAGATTAGACCATTATCAGATACGCCATAGCCAAAATTTTTTTCCCAGTCTGTAGGTTCTCTTTTTACTCTGTTGGTGAAGTATTTTGATTAGCATAAGTGATTTTTATGAGCTCCCAGTTATCTAGTTTCTCTTCTGGAGTTTGTGCCTTTTTAGTTATGGTTTATATTCTGTTTATGCCATGTATTAGGGCCCCTAGCGTTGTTCCTATTTTTTTCTTCCATGATATTTATCATTTTAGATTTTATATTTAGGTCTTTGATCCATGTTGAGTTAGTTTTTGTCTATGGTGTGAGGTATGGGTCCTGTTTCATTTTTATACAAATGGACATCGAGTTATGCCACCACCATTTGTTAAAGAGACTGTCTTTTCCCCAATTAACATACTTTGGGCATTCGTCAAATATCAACTGCTCATAGATGGATAGATTTACGTTTGGGTTCTCAATTCTGTTCCATTGGTCTATGTGTCTGTTGTTGTACCAGAACCAGGCTGTTTTGACTACAGTGGCTGCATAATAAGTTCTAAAATCAGGTTGTGTGAGGCCTCTCACTTTGTTCTTCTTCTTCAGTAATGTTTACTTATCTGAGGCCTCTTCCCTTTCCATATAAAGTGGGTGATTTGTTTCTACATCTTGTTAAAAAATGCTGTTGGAATTTGGATTGGGATTGCATTGTATCTGTATATTGCTTTGGGTAGAATTGACATTTTCACAATGTTGAGTCTTCCTATCCATGAGCATGGTATGTTTTTTCAGTTATGTAGGTCTCTTAGTTTCTTGCAGTAGTGTTTTATAGTTTTCTTTGTGTAGGTCTTTTTCTTCCCTGGTTAGATTTATTCCTAAGTGCTTTATCTTCTTAGGGGCTATTGTAAATGGTATTGACTTGGTGATTTCCTTTTCCATGTTCTCTTTGTTGGTGTAGAGGAATACTACTGATTTTTGTATGTTTTATCTCATATCCTGCTACTTTGCTGAAATCTTTTATTAGTTCCAGTAGCTTTCTTGTGGATTCTTTGGGGTTTTCTGTGTATAAGATCATATCATCTGCGAATAGGGATACTTTTACCTCTTCCTTACCAATTTGAATGCCCTTTATTTCTTTTTCTTGCCTTATTGCTCTAGCTAGGACCTCCAGCACAGTGTTGAATAAGATTGGTGATAAAGGTCATCCTTGTCTGGTTCCTATTCTCAAGAAGAGTTCTTTCAGTCTCTCTCCACTTAGGATGATGTTGGCTGTTGGCTCTGTATAAATGCCCTTTATTATGTCAAGGAATTTCCCTTTTACTCCTATTTTACTGAGAGTTTTTATTAGGAATGGGTGTTGGCCTTTGTCAAATGCCTTTTCTGCGTCGATTGATAAGATCATGTAGTTCTTTTATTTATGTAGTGGATTACATTGGTTGATTCTCTAAGGTTGAACTATCCCTATAGAACTGGTATGAATCCCACTTGGTCATGATATATTATTTGTTTGATAGACTGTTGAATTCTATTGGCTAGAATTTTGTTGAGGGTTTTTGCATCTGTATTCATGAGGGATATTAGTCTGTAGTTTTGTTTCTTGTTGTGTGTTTGCTAGTCCTTTTAGTATCAGGGCTGTGCTGGCTTCATAGAATGAATTCCGGAATATTCCTTTTCTGTGCTCTGAAATAGCATTAGTAGTGTTGGTGTTACCTCTTCTCTGAAAGATTGGTAGAATTCTCTAGTGAAGCCAAATGGGCCAGGGCTTTTTTTTGTTGTTGTTTTTTTCTTTTGTTGTTTTGGTTTTTTTGTAATTACTTATTCAATCTCTTTATTTTGTTGTGGACTTGTTTAGTTTTTCTGTCTCAGTTGTATTACTTTAGGTAGTAGTGTGTTTCTAGAAATTTGTCCATTTCCTCTAGGTTTTCAGATTTGTTGGAGTGTAATTTTTCATGGTATTCTGTTATGATCCCTTTTATTTCATATGGGTCTGTTGTGATATCACCCATCTCATTTCTTGTTTGTGTTGTTTGCTTACTCTCTTGTTTTTCTTTCGTCAGTGTGGCGAGTGGTTTGTTGACTTTGTTGATCTTTTCAAAGAACAACCTTTGGTCTTGATTAATCTTTCAATTGTTTTCTATTCTTTATTTCATTTATCTCTGCTCTAATCTTTATTATTTCCTTTCTTCTGGTTCTTGAGGACTTCTTTTGCTGCTCTTTCTGTTTTTTTCAAGTTGTAGGGTTAATGTTTAGATTTTGACCCGCTTTTTTGTTTGTGATGTGTGTATTTATTGCTATAAATTGACCTCTAAATAGTGCTTTTGTTGTGTCCCAAAGGTTCTGGTAGGATATGTTTTCCTTCTCATTTGATTGTATGAATTTCTTTATTCTATCCTTGATTTCTTCTATCACCCAGTAGTTTTTAAGGAAAATGTCATTCATTTTCCCTATATATGATTTTTTTTCCCTTGCTGCTGCTTTTATGGGTTTCTAGTTTTATGACATTATGATCAGAGAAGATGCTTTGTATTATTTCAATGTTTTGGATTCTTTTAAGGCTTGCTTTGTGGCCTAAAATTAGGTGTATTCTGGAGAGTGTTCCAAGTGCATTGGAAAAGAATGTATACTTAGCTGCTGTTCTGTGGAGTGTTCTGTATATGTCTATGAGGTCAAGTAGGTTGATTGTGGCATTTAGATTGTCTGTATCTTTATTAAATTTCTTTGTAGATGTTTGTCCTTCACTGAAAGTGGTGTGTTGAATTTTCCTACTATTATTGTAGAGCTGTCTGTTTCTCTTTTTGATGTTTTTAGACTTCATGTATTTTGGAGCCCGTCATTGGGTGCGTATATATTTATTATGGTTATGTCGTCTTGGTGCAATGACACTTTTTTCGTTGTTTTTTTTAAATTGTACTTCAGATGAAGGTTTACAGAACAAATAGTTTCTTGTTAAACAGTACACATTGTTTTATGATGATGGTTAACAACCCCACAACATGTCAACACTGTCCCTTCTCAACCTTTGTTTCCCTATTACCAGCTTTCCTGTCTCCTCCTGCCGCCTAGTCCTTGTCCCCGGACTGTTGTGCCCCATTAGTCTTGTTTTGTTTTATGGGGCTATCTAATCTTTGGCTGAACAGTGAACCTCGGGAGTGACTTCATTACTGAGTTGAAAAGGTGTCTGGTGGGTATTGACTCTTTAATCATTATATAGTGTCCTTCTTTATCCTTTATGGTGGATTTTGCTTTAAAATATATTTTATCAGAGGTTAGTATCACCGCTTCTGCTCTTTTTTGGTTGTTGTTTGCTTGATCTCTTTTTTTCCATTCATTGAGTTTTAGTTTGTTTATGTCTTTGTCCCTAAGATGTGTCTCTTGTAGACAGCATATAGACAGATCTTTTTTTTTTTTTTTTTTAATCCATTCTGCCACTCTCTGTCTTTTTACTGGTGCATTTAGGCCGTTTACATTCAGTGTAATTGTTGGTGAATATGAATTTACTGCTGTTATTTTGATTTTTTTTTTTTTGGTGGTGTTGACAATTTCTTTGTTCCTCTTAATCTTCTGTGCTGAGTTCTTTTTGTTTATGTATTTTCTTTTCATCTCTTTCATTATTACTGATTTTGTGTTTGCTGAATCTTTATGTTTTTGTCTTTTTTATTTTGATGGGTAGGTTTGGTAGCTTCCTTTGTGGTTACTTTGAAATTTACCTTTATTTTTCTAAGTTTGAACCAGTCTTTTATTTCTTGATATTGCCTTACCTTCCTTTCCATATGGGACTTCTGTGACTATACTGTTTATTCCCTCTTTTTTATTTTGACATTGTCATCATTTACATATTGATGTCTCTGGTTCCCTATTTTCAGTTTTTTAGCTTTGATTTGTTTTTGTGAATTCCCTATCTGAGTTGATAACTAATTGATCTGTCCTGTGTCCTAGTCTTGGATTTTGGTCCGATGTTGTTGGTTCTCTAACCAGAGAACTCCCTTTAATATTTCATGTAATTTTTGTCTGGTTTTTACAGATTTTCTTAATTTCTGTTTATCTGGAAGTGACTTATTTTCACCCTTGTATGTATTTTTACCAACTTCTGTCGTGTGAAACTGATCAAACATGCAGTCAAGATGCATTGATAATTACTGGTGATTGTAATGCGAAAGTTGGAAATAAAAAAGAAGGATCAGTAGTTGGAAAATATGGCCTTGGTGATAGAAATGATACTGGAGATTACATGATAGAATTTTGCAAGACCAACGACTTCTTCATTGCAAATACATTTTTTCACCAACATAAATGGCAGCTCTACTTGTGAACTTCTCTGGATGGAAAATACAGGAATTAAACTGACTACTGTGTAATCAAATTTGTGGAAGGAGACAATGGAAAAGCTTAATATCATCAGTCAGAACGAGGCCAGGGGCAGACTGCCTAACAGACCATCAATTGCTCATATGCAAGTTCAAGTTGAAGCTGAAAATATTAGAGCAAGCCCAGGTGATCCAAAATACGACCTTGAGTATACTCCACTTGAATTCAGAGACCATCTCAAGAATAGATTTGATGCATTGAACACTAGTGACCAAAGACCAGATAAGTTGTGGAATGACATCAAGGACATCATACATGAAGAAAGCAAAAAGCAGAGGTGGAGTCAACATGGTGCTATAGACAGAAGCACCACACCTTCTCTACACAGCAAAGACCTGAAAAACTAAGTAAAACAGGCAAACGTCAGTCCTGGTACCCTAAGTGTCAATGAAGAGATAAAGAACTCAACCAAGCACTGAATAGAATAAGAAACTGACATAGAGCAGAGAGTGAGGAGAGTTATGAGTGGAGGTCCCCTATCAGCTAACGCAGCACAGATCTATCATCTTGGACTCTTGTCGGAAATTGGTGGACAGGGAGTACGGGAAAGCAGATTCACGGAGCTCCCAGCAGGAGACAGAGCACCCGGTAACCAGCAAGACATGCTTTTCCACCCTCCACCCTGCCTCCCCCTGTTCAACCTTAGCCGGTTCCCGGCGGGCTGATTACCGGCTTCCTGGTGGGATGATTCCCAGCTTTCCAGTGGGCCAATTCACTGCTTCTCGTTGGACCAATTCCTGGCTCCCAGTGAGCCGATTCCCAGCTTCCTGGCAGGCCAGTTCCAGGCTTCCTGGAGGGCGGATCCTCTGCCAGTTCTATGCTGCATGGATTCGCCCTGCCCATCAGCAGGCTTCTTCACTGCCATTTCTTTGTTGCTGGTGTTGCTTTTTTCAGCTTCTTTTGGTTTCTTCCCTGCTTCTCACCTCTTCCCCCTCCTTTCTCTTGAACATCTGACTCCATGTGCCATCTTTGCTTCTTCTTGACAGGCTGTGAAGTGCTGCTCAGCTGGGGAACTGCTTCCCCAGTCCACATGGCCATGCTGGTGGGATCCCTGGGGCCTTTTTTTTTTTTTTTAAGTTATTATTCTTTTTGTTTGTTTTCTCTTTCTTTTTCCCTTTTATTTTCTTCATTTCTTGGTTTCTCGTTTCTTTCTACTTACCTTTTCCTGTCTCCTGAATACCTGGCGCTGTGCATAATCTCCACCCCTTCTAGCCAGGCTGTACTGCGTGACTTGGAAGCCAGTGGGATCCCTGGGGGCATGCTTTTAAAAATTAATTATTTATTTATTTATTTTCTTTTTGTTTTTCTTCATTGCTCGGTTTATTGTCTCTCCACTCCAGTGGCAAGCTCCCTCAGCACTTTTTTTTGTTTTGCTCCTGTTTCTCCTCTCTCTCTTCTTTTCCATACCCAACCTAGCTCCACACATCACAACCTTCCTCCTTCCTGCCTAACTGCACAGTGTGCTGAACATTGCACTCCTCAGCAGCACAGGCACAACCTACTGGAACCTCCCCTTAACAGGGTACAGACCATAACTAGCAACATACAAACTCCAGAATAAGCTAGATGACTGGGATCTTCTAAAAATTAAACACTTAAGTTCATCAAAAGACTTCACCAATACAGTAAAAAAAAAAGAGAACCTACAGACTGGGAAAAAAATTTTGGCTATTACAAATCCGACAAAGGTCTAATCTCTATAATCTACAGGAAAATCTAACACCTCTGCAACAAAAAGACAGATAATCCAATTATAAAATGGGCAAAGGAAATGAACAGACACTTCACCAAAGAAATTCATGCAGCTAACAGACGTGAGGAAATGATCGCAATCACTAGCCATTAGAGAAATGAAGATCAAAACCTCAGTGAGATACCATCTCACCCCAGCATTACTGTCATGAATCAAAAAACAGGAAATAAATGTTGAAGAGGCTTCAGGCAGATTGGAACTCTTACACACTGCTGGTGGGAAGGCAAAATGCTACAACCATTTTCAAAAATGATAGTTGCTTCCTTAGCAGGCTAGAAATAGAAATACCATATGATGCAGCAATCCCACTCCTAGGAATATATCCTAGAGAAGTAAGAGTCGTCACACCAATAGACATATGCGCACCCATGTTCACTGCAGCATTGTTCACGATAGCAAAAAGATGGAAACAAACCTAGATGCCCATCAACAGATGAATGGATAAGCAAACATGGTACATACACACAATGGAATACTGTGCAACAATAAAGAACAATGATGAATCTGCGAAGCATCTCACAACATGGAAGAATCTGGAGGGCGTTATGCTGAGTGAAATAAGTCAGTCACAATAGGACAAATACTGTATGAGACCACTACTATAAAAACACACAAAAGGAAGCAATCTTTGATGGTTACAAGGGAGGGGAGGGTTGGAAGTGGAAAAACACTAAATAGACAATAGATAACTGATAACTTTGGTGAAGCAGAAGACAGTACACAATACTGGGGAAGCCAGCAGAACTTATTCAGGATAAAGTCATGGAAGCTCCATGGACAAATCCAAACTCCCTTAGGTACTGAATTTCTGGACTGAAAGCTGTGGGGACCATGATCAGGAAACATCTAGCTCAACTGGCTAGTTTATAAAGTTTATAGAGAAAATAGTTTATAAAGAAACGTTTATAGTTTATAAAGAAAATATTCTACATTCTACTTTGGTGAGTAGCATCTGGTGTCTTAAAAGCCTGTGAGTGGCCATCTGAGATACTCCACTGGTCTCACCCCTTCAGGAGCAAGGGAAAATGAAGAAAACTAAAGACACAAGGGAGAGATTAGTCCAAAGGACTAATAGACTACAACTACCACGGCCTCCACCAGACTGAGTCCAGTACAGCTAGATGGTGCCTGGCTACCACCACTGACTGCTCTGACAGAGATCACAATAAGAGGCTCCCAGACAGAACTGGAGAAAAATGTAGAACAAAATTCTAACTCAGAAAAAGACCAGACTTACTGGCCTGACAGAGACTGGAGAAACCTGAAAGTATGACCCCCCAGACACCCTTTTAGATCAGTAATGAAGTCACTCCAGAGGTTCACCTTTTAGCCAAAGATTAGACAGATCCATAGGACAGAATGAGACTAAAGGGGCACACCAGCCCAGGGGCAAGGACTAGAAGGCAGGAGGGGACAGGAAAGCTGGTAATAGGGAACCCAAGGTTTAGAAGGGAGAGTACTGACATGTCATGATGTTGTTAATGTCATAAACAGTATATGTACTAACTGTTTAATGAGAAGCTAGTTTGCTCTGTAAACTTTTATCTAAAATACAATATAAAAATAAAAGGAAAAGAAAAAAAGAAAAGAAAAGCAAAAGGCTATTAAAAAGATAGGGAAGACCAAAGTCAGTGTCAGAAGAGACTCTGAATCTTGCTCTTGAATGTTGGGTTGCTAAAATGAAGGGAAGAAATGATGAAGTAAAAGGGCTGAACAGAAGATTTCAAAGGGTGGCTTGAGAAGACAAAAAAAAAATTATTATAATGAAATGTGCAAAGACCTGGAGTTAGAAAACTAAAAGGGAAGAATATACTTGGCATTTCTTAAGCTGAAAGAACTAAAGAAAAAGTTAAAGTCTGAGTTGCAATATTGAATGATTCTAATGGGAAAATATTGAATGATGTAGGAAGCATCCAAAGAAGATAGAATATACAGAGTCACTGTACCACAAAGAATTGGTTGACATTCAGCTATTTCAGGAGGTAGCATAGGATCAAGAACCAATGGTAGTGAAGGAAGAAGTCCAAGCTGCGCTTAAGGGAATGGTGAAAAACAAGGCTCTAGGAATCGGTGAAGTATCAATTGGTATGTTTCAACAAATGAATGCAGTGCTGGAGGTGATTACTTGTCTATGTCAAGAAATTTGGAAGACAGCCTTCTGGCCAACCAACTGGAAGAGATCTATATTTGTGCCTATTCCAAAGAAAGATGATCCAACAGAATGCAGCAATTATCGAACAGTATCATTAATATCACACACAAGTAAAATTTTGCGAAAGATCATTCAAAACCGGTAGAAGCAGTACATCAACAGGGAATTCCCAAAAGTTGAAGC
This sequence comes from Dugong dugon, assembly GCA_030035585.1. NCBI lineage: Eukaryota > Metazoa > Chordata > Mammalia > Sirenia > Dugongidae > Dugong > Dugong dugon. Next base: position 11,436,218 of record CM057472.1, on the reverse strand, counting down.
CGGATTCAAAGAGGACATGGAACAAGGGATATCATTGCTGATGTCAGGTGGTTTCTGGCTGAAAGCAGAGAATACCAGAAAGATGTTTACCTGTGTTTTACCGACTATGCAAAGGCGTTTGACTGTGTGGATCATAACAAATTAAGGATAACATTGTGAAGAATGGGAATTCCAGAACGCTTAATTGGCTCATGCAGATCATGTGCATAGGCCAAGAGGCAGTGGGTGGAACAGAACAAGGGAATGCTGCATGGTTTAAAGTTAGGAAAGGTGTATGTCAGGGTTATATCCTTTCACCATACTTACTCAATCTGTATACTGAGTAGATAATCCAAGAAACTGGAGTATATGAAGAAGAACACAGAATCAGGATTGGAGGAATATTTGTTAACAACCTATGATATGCAGATGACACAATCTTGCTTGCTGAAAGTGAAGAGGACTTGAAGCACTACAGATGAAGATTAAAGACTACAGCCTTTGGTATGGATTGCACCTTAACAAAAAGGAAACAAAGTCCTCACAACTGGACCAATAAGCAAAATCATGATAAATGGAGAAAATATTGAAGTTGTGAAGGATTTCGTTTTACTTGGATCCACAGTCAGCGCTTATGGAAGCAGCAGTCAAGAAATGAAATGACATATTGCATTGGGCAGATTGCTGCAAAAGACCTCTTTAAAGTGTTAAAAAACAAATATGTCACTTTGAGGACTATGGTATGCCTGACCCAAGCCATGATATTCTTAATCACCTCATAACATGGACAATGAATAAGGAAACCGAAGAATTGACACCTTTAAATTATCACGTTGGCAAAGAATATTGAATATACCATGGATTGCCAGAAGAACGAAAAATCTGTCGTGGAAGAAGTACAGCTGAATGCTCTTTAGAAGTAAGGATGGCAAGACTTCATCTCATGTACTTTGGACATGCTATTAGGAGGGACCTGTCCCTGAAGAAGAACATCATGCTTGGTAAAGTAGAGGATCAGCGATAAAGAATAAGACCCTGGACAATTGACACAGTGGCTGAAACAATGGGCTCAAACACAGCAGCAATTGTGAGGATGGCGCAAGACCAGGCAGTGTTTTGTTCTGTTGTCCATAGGGTCACTATATGTCGGAAGCTACTTAATGGCACCTAACACAACAGTCTAATCTTAATCTCTGTTTTATGAGGAGTCACTGGAGTTTGAAGACAATAAACATACTGCAGTGCTATGTTAATTTCTCAGGGATTCTCATAGGGAGTTCTCATCACCAAAACTTGTTTGGTTTGGTTTATGTTTTTTGAATTCTTGTACGTTCCTTAATCCATTTTCCTTCATGTCTTTTAGCATTCTTATTTTCCTTTTTTTCTCATCTTTCTATTGTATTTATATATGTGAATCAACATGACTTTTAAATAACATGTAGTTTGATGTCTTATTTTCAGCAAGTTAATTAACTTCACCAGATTTCTGTTGAGTACCTGCAAAGTTCAATATTTGGTTCTGGCAGAGGATAAAATAATTATGATGTGGTCTTCATCTTCCAGAAGTCTGTAATCTAAGGAATTGTCAGGGTTCGTTTATTAATTTGTTGGCTATTTCCTTCTCAGATTTTTTCTGTCTATCAAGTGTTTCAAATGATTTTTCATCACATGCTATTTTACGTTTTACAAGTTGAATCTCCATTTAGTATATTCTGTCAATATTTTTATTTTCCTTGGGTTTGTTTTGGCAACACCTCCAGATTTAGCATCATTGTCAAAATTTATAAGCATGGTATTTACTTCCTATTTTAGGTCATTAAAAATATTGCCAAGGAGAAATCTAATTTGTCTCTTGCAAGTATCCAGTATTCTTGTACTATGACTGTTTATTTTCAAGTTATTAGTTTTACTGACGGAGACCTGGTGGCACAACGGTTAATTGCTCAGCTGGTAATCAAAAAGTTGGCAGTTTGAACCCACCTATAGACTCCTCAGGAGAAAGACTTAGCATTCTGTTCCCATAAACATTATAGCCTAGAAAACTATGGGGCAGTTCTACCCTGTCACATGGAGTTGCTATGCATCTAAATCTGCTTGCCAGCACCTAACAGGAATAGCAGTCTTAGTAAAAAATGAATCCAAAACAATTATTTGGTAGCATTGATACTACAGCCACATTATATTAATTTTTCAGTATGATTCATGATGTGGAATCATAAAGAATTTTGTATTTATATACAACTTTCAGAAACTATTGCCATATCAGTGAAGTCTGATGTTATGGATTGAATTGTGTCTCCCCAAAATGTGTGTTATAAATCCTAACCCCCACATTTTTGTAGATATGATTCCATTTGGGAATAGAGTTTCTTTGTTATGTTAATAAGGGCATATCACATAGAGTGCGTTTTGAGATATAAAAAGAGCAGATTAGGCAGGGAAGCAAGGAAGTGCAAATGGAGAAAGATTGATGCCACATGGAGATTCCCAAGGAACCAAGGAAGAGACACTGGAAGAGACAAGGATTTTCCCTGAGAACAGACAGAGACAGCTTTCCCCTAGTGCCATTGTCCTGAATTCGGACTTCTTGCCTCCTAAACTGAAAAAATACATTTCTGTTCGTTAAAGTTACCCACTTGTGGATATATCTGTTACAGCAACACTAAGAAACTAAGACGTGCGTACTAGTTATATATTGCTGCATACCAAATTACCCCAAAACACAGTGTTTAAAGCAACAGCATTTATTATTACACAATTTCTATGGATCAGATTTCAAGTGTGACTGAATTGGATACTCTCTGTCAGAGTCAGTCACAGGCTGCAATCAAGGTGGGCAGCAGCCATCACAAGGCTCAACTGAGGAAGAGCGGTTGTTCCCAGGATTTCGTTCCTTGTGAGTTGTCGGACTGAGGGGCCTCAGTTCTTCACTAGTTGTTGACCAGAAGCTGCTCTCAGCTCTTCGTCATGTGATCCTTTCCGTGGGGCAGCTTATGGCACAGCATCTTGCTTCATCAGAGCAAGGAAGTAGGAAGTGCCAGAGAGAGAGAATGTGACCAAGATAGAAGTCACCAGTCTTTTATAACCTACCTTGGAAGTGATACCCTGTCACTTTTGTTGTATTCTGTATTCTATTCATTAGAGTCAAGTCACTATGTCCAGCCCACACTAAATGGAGGGGCTAAACAGCAGGAGTCATTGGGAGTTATTTTAGAAACAGCTTACTGTACCCAGATAGCTTAAAGGATTCTGGGCTTTTTTTCTAGAGTTCAGTTTCTAATTGGGGCAAGGCTATTAGAGTTACTCAGTGTTCTGAAGGACTCCACCCAGGATATGATTCTTTTCCATGATCCTTCTGCTGGTGATTTTGGGTGAGATAATGAAAATTATTTGGCTAAATAGTTTTGGCTACATAGTAGTTTTATTTAAAATTTAAGCTTCAAAATAATGTTTTTCTACTTATTGCAGAAATACATGTTCGCTGTAGTAGATTTATAAAAGAGGAATCCTCCCCAAGAAAATACTCATAGCACATAGAAATTACCATTGTTAATACTTGGTAGTTATCAGTTCAATTTTATGCATGATTTATGTACATACATTTTAAAGAAGCCTTGGTGGTGCAGTGGTTAAAGCACGCAGCTGCTAACCAAGAGGTTGGTGGGATTTTTTTTGTCTTTTTAAAAAAATTTTTAATTTTTTCCCATATAAAAATTTATACATACATTGTTAAGTGACTCTAATTGCTATCCCCATACTGTGACAGCACACTCCTCCTTTACATCTCTGATTTCGCACATCATTCAACCAGCTCCTAACCCTCTCTGCCTTCCCATCTCACCTCCAGACAGAAACTGTCCGTTTAGTCTCTTGTATCAACTTGAGCTAAGAGGCACATTCCTCAGGAGTATCACTTTATGTCCCACAGTCCAATCCAATCCCTGTCTGAAGAATTGGCCTCCGAAATTGTTTTAGTTCTGGGCTGATAGAGAATCCAGGGGCCGTGCTTTCCAGGGTTCTTTCAGTCTCAGTCAGACCATTAAGTCTGATCTTCTTACTAGAATTTGAGTTCTGCATCCCACCTTTCTCCTGCTCCATCCGGGACTCTCTGTTGTGTTCCCTGTCAGGGCGGTCATTGATGGTAGCTGGGCACCATCTAGCTCTTCTGGTCTCAGGCTGATGAAGTCTCTGGTTTATGTGGCCCTTTCTGTCTCTTGGGCTAGTACTGTCCTTGTGTCTTTGGTGTTCTTCATTCTTCTTTGCTCCAGGTGGTTGGGACCAAATGCTGCATCTTAGATGGCTGCTTGCAAGCTTTTAAGACCCCAGAGGCCACTCACCAAAGTAGGATGCAGAACAGTTTCTTAATAAGCTTTGTTATGCCAGTTGACCTAGATGTCCCCAAAAGCATGGTCCACAGACCCCTACCCCTGCTACTCTGTCCCTCAAAGTGTTTGATTGTATTCAGGAAACTTCTTAGCTTTGGTTTAGTCCAGTTGTGCTGACTTACCCTGTAGTGTGTGCTGTCCTTCCCTTCACCTAAGATAATTCTTATCTACTATCTAGTTAGTAAATCACGCTCACCTTCCCTCCCCACCCTCGTAACCATCAAAGAATGTTTTCTTCTGTGTTTAAACCTTTTCTTGAGTTCTTATGATAGTGGTCTTATACAACATTTGTCCTTCTGTGACTGACTAAATTCACTCAGCATAATGCCCTCCAGCTTCCTCCATGTGATGTTTCATGGCTTCATCGTTGTTGTTCTTTATCGTTGTGTAGTATTCTATTGTGTTGATATACCATAATTTGTTTTTCCATTTGTCTGTTGATGGGCACCTAGGTTGTTACATCTTTTTGCTGTTGTGAACAGTGCTGGAATGAATATGGGTGTGCATGTATCTATTCTTGTGATGGCTCTTTCTTCTCTAGGATATATTTCAAGGAGCCGGATAGCTGGATCTTATGGTACTTCTATTTCTAGCTTTTTAAGGAAGCGCCAAATCGATTTCCAAAGCGGTTGAACCATTTTACATTCCCACGAACAGTGTATAAGAGTTCCAGTCTTTCCACAACCTCTCCAGCATTTATTATTTTGTGTTTTTTGGATAAATGCTAGCCTTGTTGGGGTGAGATGATATTTCATTTTACTTTTGATCTGCATTTCCCTAATGGCTAATTATTGTAAGCATTTCCCAATCTGTAGGTTGTCTTTTGACTCTTTTGGTGAAGTGTTTTTATGAGCGTAAGTGTTTGATTTTTAGGAGCTCCCAGTTATCTAGTCTCTCTTCTGGTGCTTGTGCATTGTTACTTATGGTTCATATTGTGTTTATGCCATGTATGAGGACTCCTAGCGTTGTCCCTATTTTTTCTTCCATGATCTTTATTGTTTTGATATTTTGATCCATTTTGAGTTAGTTTTTGTGCATGGTGTGAGGTATGGGTCTTGTTTCAGTTTTTTGCAGATGGATATCCAGTTATGCCAGCACCGTTTGTTAAAGAGACTGTCTTTTCCCCAATTAATGGACTTTGGGCCTTTGTCAAATATCAGCTGCTCGTAGGTGGATGAATTTATGTCTGGGTTCTCAATTCTGTTCCATTGGTCTGTGTATCTGTTGTTGTACCAATACCAGGCTGTTTTGACTACCGTGGCAGTATAATAGGTTCTAAAATCAGGTTGTGTGAGGCCTCCCACTTTGTTCGTCTGCTTGACTAATGTTTTACTTATTCGAGGCCTCTTCCCTTTCCATATGAAATTGGTGATTTGTTTCTCAATCTCATTAAAAGATGCTGGTGGAATTTGGATCAGAATTGCATTGTATCTGTAGATCACTTTGGGTAGAATTGACATTTTCCCAATTTTGAGTCTACCTATCCATGAGCAAGGTATGTTTTTCCACTTACGCAGGTCTCTCTTGTTTTCTTGCAGTAGTGTCTTGTAGTTTTCATTGTATAGATCTTTTACATCTCTGGTTAGATTTATTCCTAAGTATTTTATCTTCTGGGGGCTATTGTAAATGGTATTGATTTGGTGATTTCTCTTCATTGGTGTTACGGAATCCAACTGATTTTTGCATGTTTATCTTGTATCCTGAAACTTTGCTGAAATCTTCTATTAGTTCCAGTAGTTTTCTTGTGAATTCTTTGGGGTTTTCTGTATATAAGATCATATCATCTGCAGATAGAGATGCTTTGACTTCTTCCCTACCAAATTAGACTTTATTTCTTTTTCTAGCCTAATTGCTCTAGCTAGGACCTCCACTACAATGTTGAATAAGAGTGTTGATAAAGGGCATCCTTGTCTGGTTCCCGTTCTCAAGGGGAATGCTTTTAAAGTCTCTCCATTTAGGATGATGCTGGCTGTTGGCTTTGTATAAATGTCCTTAATTATATTGAGGAATTTTCCTTCTATTCCTGTTTTGTTGAGAGTTTTTATCATGAATGGGTGTTGGACCTTGTTAAATACCTTTTCTCCATCGACTGATAAGATCATGTAGTTCTTGTCTTTTGTTTTATTTATGTGATGGATTACATTGATTGTTTTTCTAATGTTCAACCATCCCTGCATACCTGGTATAAATCCCACTTGATCATGGTGAATTAATTTTTTGATATGTTGCTAAATTCTGTTGGCTAGAATTTTCTTGACAGTTTTTGTGTCAATGTTCATGAGGGATATTGGTCTGTAATTTTCTTTTTTTGTGGTGTCTTTACCTGGTTTTGTTATCAGGGTTATACTGGCTTCATAGAATGAGTTTGGGAGTATTTCATCCTTTTCTATGCTCTGAAATACCTTTAGTAGTAGTGGTGTTAACTCTTCTCTGAAAGTTTGGTAGAATTCTCCAGTGAAGCCATCCGGGCCAGGGCTTTTTTTTGTTGGGAGTTTATTAATTACCTTTTCGATCTCTTCTTTTGTTATGGGTTTATTTAGTTGTCCTACTTCTGTTTGTGTTAGTTTAGGTAGGTAATGAGTTTCTAGAAATTTGCCCATTTCCTCTAGGTTTTCAAATTTGTTAGAGTACAGTTTTTCATAGTATTCTGTTATGATTCTTTTAATGTCAGTTGGCTCTGTTGTGATACCACCCATCTCATTTCTTATACAGGTTATCTGCTTCCTCTCCTGTTTTTCTTTTGTCACTGTGGCCAGTGGTTTATCAATTTTGTTGATCTTTTCAAAGAACCAGCTTTTGGTCTTGTTAACTCTTTTGGTTGTTTTTCTATTCTCTATTTCATTTATTTCTGCTCTGGTGCTTAGTATATCCTTTCTTCTGGTGCCTGAGGGCTTCTTTTGCTGCTCTCTTTCTGCTTGTTCCAGTTGTAGGGTTAATGTTTTGATTATGGCCCTTTCTTCGTTTTGGATGTGTGCATTTATTGCTATAAACTGACCTCTGAGCACTGCTTTTGCTGTGTCCCAAAAGTTCTGTTAGGATGTGTTTTCGTTCTCATTTGATTCTATGAATTTCTTTATTCCATCCTTAATTTCTTCTTTATCCCAGTAGTTTTTGAGCAAGGTGTTGTTCAGTTTCCATGTGTTTGATTGTTTTTCCTTGCTTTTCCTGTTGTTGATTTCTACTTTAATGGCTTTATGATCAGAAAAGTTGCTTTGTACTATTTCGATGCTTTGGATTTTGTTAAGACTTGCTTTATGGCCTAATATGTGGTCTTTTCTGAAGAATGTTCATATGCTTTGGAAAAGAAAGTATTCTTGGCTGCTTTTGGATGGAGTGTTCGGTATATGTCTCTGAGATCAAATTGGTTGATTGTAGCATTTAGCTCTTACGTGTCTTTGTTGAACTTCTTTCTGGATGTTTTGTCCTTCACTGAAAGTGTGTGTTGAAGTCTGCTACTACTATTGTGGAGCTGTCTGTCTCTCTTTTCAGTGCTGTTAGAGTTTGTTTTATGTATTTTGGAGCCCTTTCATTGGGTGCATGTATATTTATATAGTTATGTCCTTCTGGTGTATTGACCCTTTAATCGTTACATAATGTTTTTCCTTATCCTTTGTGGTGGATTTTACATTAAAGTCTATTTTGTCAGAGATTTGTATTGCCACGTCTGCTCTTTTTGGAGTGTTGTTTGCCTGATATATTCTTTTCCATCCTTTGAGTTTTAGTTTATTTGTGTCTTTAAGTGTAAGGTGTGTCTCTTGTAGGCAGCATATAGGTGATTGTGTTTTTTTTTAATCCAATCTGCCACTCTCTGTCTCTTTGTTGGTGCATTTAGTCCATTTACATTCAGCGTAGTTATTGTTAAGTATGAGTTTAGTGCTGTCATTTTGATGTCTTTTTTTGTGTGTTGTTCACAGTTTCTTTGTTCCCCTTAATTTTCTGTGATGAGTCGTTTTTCTTTATGTATTTTCTTTCTATCTTTTTCATTATTGTTGATTTTGTGTTTGGTGAGTCTTTATATTTTTCTAGGTTTTTTTTTTTACTTGTGGGTTTGTTAGTTTCCTTAATATTTACTCCTGTTTTTCTAAGTTTATACCAGTCTTTTATTTCTTTATACTGCCTTGACTTCTCTCCATATGAAAAATCTGTGTCTACATTTTTTAAGTCCCTCTGTTTTGTTTTAATGTTGGCATCTTTTGCATATTAAGATCTCTTTCCCTATTTTCAGTGTTTTAGCACTGATTTACTTTTGTGACTTCCCAGTCTGGTTTGATATATGGTTGCTCTGCCCTGTGTTCCAGTCTTGGGTTGTTGTCTGATGTTATTGATTTTCTAACCAGAGGACTCCCTTTAGTATTTCTTGTAATTTTGGTTTGGTTTTTGCAAATTCCCTAAACTTCTGTTTATCTGGAAATGCCCTAATTTCGCCATCATATTTGAGAGACAGTTTTTCTGGATATATAATTCTTAGCTGGCAGTTTTTTTCCTTCAAGGTTTTATATATGTCATCCCATTGTCTCCTTGCCTGCATGGTTTCTGCTGAGTAGTCCAAGCTTATTCTTATTGATTCTCCTTTGTAGATGACTTTTTGTTTATCGCTAGCCTCTCTTAAAATTCTTTCTTTATCCTTGGTTTTGGCAAGTTTGATTATAATATGTCTTGGTGACTTTCTTTTGGGATCTACCTTATGTGGGGTTTGATGAGCATCTTGGATAGATAACTTCTCTTCTTTCATGATATCTGAGTTTTCTGCCAGCAAATCTTCGACAATTCTATTTTCTGTTATCCCCCTCGCTCTCTTACTCCAGTCACTTTTAGGTTATTCCTCTTGATAGAGTCCCACATAATTCTAAGGGCTTCTATGTTTTTTTATATCCTTTTATCTGATTTTTCCTCAAGTAAGTTGGTGTCAAGTGCCTTATCTTAAGTCTCACTAATTCTGACTTCCATTGCCTCAATTCTCCTGTGACTTTGTATTGAGTTGTCTAATTCTGAAATTTTATTGTTAATCTTCTGGGTTTCTGATTTCTGTCTCTCTATGGAGTCTTGCAGCCTGTTAAATTTGTCATTATGCTCTTCTCTAATCTTTTTAATTTCTTGTATTGCATGTTGTGCGTTTTGCTTCATTTCCTTCCTAATTTCTTGAAGAGTTCTGTATATTAATCTTTTGTATTCTTCCTCCAGTAATTCCAAGAAATTTTCCTCCTCTGGAAAATTTCTAGATTCTTTATTTTGGGAGCTTGCTGAAGCCATCATGGCTTGCCTCTTCATGTGACTTGATATTGGCTATTGTCTCCAAGACATCAATAAGTTATTATATTTACTTAGTTTATGTTTGCTTAGTGTTTCCTTGCTTCTTGGTTTGTTCTGATATGCCCAGATAGGCTGGTCATATGAGCTAGGTTGATTATTGTCACCTTTGAAGCTCTAACATCCTGTCATCAGGTGGTTAGATCTGTTACTAGGTATGTGAGCTCAGGAGTCCACCCACTCCTCCTGTATGGATTCAGCTCAGGTGCCCAGGTAGACAGCCACCAAGTGTGTGGTGTAGGCTCTCACTTACATTCCTAGTCAGGTGTAGGTGCAGGCACCTGGTGGCAGCAGGGAGCACACTCTGAGCAAGGCAGAGAGCTGACAGCTGCCCGAGTGTCCAGGGGGAAGGCACATCCCTGTTCCCTAGAGCAAGTAGGTGAGTGGGTTTTGCAGCCGGTCTATGAGCGCCTAATGCCATTGGCTGTAAGGACTGGGGGGCACCTCTTATTCATGGGCCCCTATCGCAGGTGGCTAGGTCACGTGGGTGGAGCCACCAGTCCTCAGGCCCCCCAATGTGGGTAGGTGAAGACCCTGCTTAATGGGCAGAGCGGTGTCAAATATCAAGAACCTGCCACTTCACAGGTGAAACAGTTGAAGTTAGAGTTCTGGGTATATATCCTGTTGTACTGCAGTAATGAGGGCCTACGCTGTTTAGATGGGCCCACACAAGTCTGTGCAGGGGGAAAGGCACTCAAAGTCTGTGGATCCCTTATGCCTGTGTCTAGGCAAAGGAGCTGTGCCTGCCCTGGGTTCCTGGCTTAGTGGAGCCAGTAGTTTATTTTTTTCCCATATGTTAATTTGTTCACACTCCAAGGCAGGGAGAATGGCTCTGGGGGTGTGATGCATCCTACTTCTGGCCCAGGGACTCAGGAATTGCCGAAGCTGGTCTGGGACCCAGTGCAGAGCAGGGAGCGGGGAGGTAAATGGGAGAGAGGTTTTTCCCTAATGAGGGTGTTTTTGACCCCCACGGAAGCTGTATGCATGTACTTACCTTTCACCAATGAGGGCTGCTTCTCACTCGTTCTAGTTGGCCGTGTAGACTCTCTGGCACTGGGTCTTTCCTGGTGTGGAAAATGCGCCTCCCGAGCCCCACTGCTTACCCGCCTCACCGCTCACCCCCAAGCTGATCATGCCTGAAGGGCTGAGGCTCTCACTGGGTCAGGTCTGGAATCTCCCCGTTGCTTCCGAACCGTCCCTATCTCCCCCTGCCAGTCAGTCCGGTTCCTCAACTCTGCCTTTGATGTTCAGAGCTCCTGGATTGCTGTATATAATCGAATCACTTGTTTTTTGGGGTCTTTTTTGGAAGAGGTTCTACTGAAAGCGTCTGACTACTCTTCCATCTTGGCACCACCTCCTAAGGTTGATGGTTTAAACCCACCAGCCGCTCCGTGGGAGAAAGATGTGACAGTCTGCTTCCATAAAGATTTACAGTCTTGGAAACCCATGGGACAGTTCTCCTCTATCCTGTAGGGTCTCTATGAGTTGGAATCAACTCAACAGCAGTGGATTTTTTTTTGTTTGTTTGTTTATATACATTTTTAGTGTAGAGGTGGGATTGTATGTATACATATACTGCTTTATATTTTTCACTTAAAGTGCAGAACTTTCCATGTTTAAATGTTCTTCTACAAATTACTTTTTAAATTTATTTTAATCAGAGTTAAGTATGTGTATAATTTAAGGAGTTTAATGGCTCTACACAGCTTATTATAGAGAAGAACAGTCTTCTGACCTCCCTCTTGTGTCCCGTTTCCTGTTCCACAAAAGTACCAACTCTTTCAACACTTTTTGCTGATTCTTTTGGTATTTACTTTCATATCTCAAACTTACATGCTTGGATTGTTGCTGATTAATTTTCTAGTTTTAGGCATTATCTGTTGGCTTCTCACTATGAATGATGAGAATTTAGTTTTTCCACTGTCCATCTCCTTCCTGCCACATAATCACAGTTCTGTCCTCCTGTTATTGCAAATGTTATATCTTAATTTTAGTTAGACCAACATTCAGAGTTGAAGTTATGACTTTTTAAATGCTTTTGACGCATAAGCCAGAAGTTGTGTGTTAAGTATTTTCTCAATAGCATCACACACACACACACACACACACACACACACACACACACACACACACACACACACACACACACACACACACACACACACACACACACACACACACACACACTCACTGTGATATATATCGTGGGGGGCAGTGGTGGTTCAGTGGTAGAATTCTTGCTTTCCATGTGAGGGATACGGGTTTGATTCCCAGCCAATGCATCCCATGCACTTGTCTTGTCTGTCAGTGGAGGTTTGCGTGTAGCTCTGATGCTGAACACATTTCAGCAAAGCTTCTAGATGAAGATGGACTGGGAAGAAAGGTCTGGCGATCTACTTGTGAAAATCAGCCGTTGAAAACCCTATGGATCAGAATGGTGCGATCTGCAGCTAAACATGAAGATGGTGCAGGATGAGGCAGAGTTTCATTCTGTTGTGCGTCGGGTTGCCATGAGTCGGGGTGGACTCGATGGTAGCTAATAATAACATAATGATATCTACTGTGATACACACTATGATCACCTTTTCTTCCCTACACTGTTCTTGTTAGTTGCCATCAAGTCAGTTCCTACCCATAGCGACCCTGTGTACAACAGAATGAAATACTGCCTCATCCTGCACCACACTCACGATCATTCTTACGATTGAGCCCATTGTTACAGCTACTGTGTCAATCCATGTCGTTGTGGGTCTTCCTCTTTTTTGCTGACCCACTACTTTACCAAATGTGATTTCCTTCTCCAGGGACTGGTTCCTCCTAATAACATATCCAAAGTACATGAGATGAAGTCTCACCAACCTTGCTTCTAAGCATTCTGGCTTTACTTTTTCCAAGACAGATTTGTTGGTATATTCAGTACTCTTTGCCAACACCATAATTCAAAGGCATCAGTTCTTCTTCTATCTTCCTTATTCATTGTTCTGCTTTCACATGCATATGAGACGATTGAAAATACCGTGACTTGAGTCAGGTGCACCTCAGTCCTCAAAGTGATGTCTTTGCTTTTTAACACTTTAAAGAGGTCTTCTGCAGCATATTTGCCGGATGCAGTGCTTCGTTTGATTTCTGAACTGCTGCTGCTGTGGGTGTTGATTGTGGATCCAAGTAAAATGAAATCCTGGACAATTTCAGTATTTTCTCCATTTATCATGATGTTGCCTATTGACCCAGTTGTGAAGATTTTTGTTTTCTTTTTGTTGAGGTGCAATCCATAGTGAAGGCTGCAGTCTTTGATCTTCATCAGTAAGTGCTTCAAGTCCTCTTCACTTTCAGCAAGCAGGGTTGTGTCATCTGCATATCACAGGTTGTTAATGAATCTTCCCCCAATCCTGCTGCCACGTTCTTCTTTATATAGTCCACCTTTTTAGATTATTTGCTCAGCATAGAGATTGAATAAGTATAGCGAAAGGATACAACCCTGATGCACACCTTTCCTGACTTTAAACCACGCGGTATCCCCTCGTTCTGTTCAAACGACTGCCTCTTGGTCTACCTACAGGTTCCCCGTGTGCTGTGAAATTCCCATTCTTTGCAGGGTTATCCATAATTTGTTATGATCACACAGTCAAATTCCTTTGCATAGTTAGTAAAACACAGGTAAATGTCCTTCTGGTATTCTCTGCTTTCAGCCAAGATCCATCTGACATCAGCAATAATATCCCTTGTTCCACATTCTCTTCAGAATCTGGCTTGAACTTCCTGGCAGTTCCCTGTCCATGTACTTCTGCAACCGCTTTTGAATGATCTTTCGCAAAATTTTACTTGTGTGTGATATTAATGATATTGTTCATTAATTTCTGCATTCTGTTGGATCACCTTTCTTTAGAATGGGCACAAATATAAATCTCTTCCAGTCAGTTGACCAGGAAGCTGTCCTCCAGATTTCTTGGCATAGATGAGTGAGCACTTCTAGAGCTGCATCTGTTGGTTGAAACATTTCAATTGGTATTCCGTCAATTCCTGGAGCCTTGTTTTTCGCCATTGCCTGCGGTGCAGCTTGGACCTCTTCCTACAGTACCATCAGTTCTTGGTTATATGCTGCTCCCTGAAATGGTTGAACGTTAACAATTCTTTTTTGTATCATGACTGTGTGTATTCCTTCCATCTTCTTTTCATGCTTCCTGCATTGTTCAGTATTTTCCATGTAGAACCCTCAGTCTTGCAACTCAGGCTTGAATTTTTTTTTTTTTTTTTTTTTTTTTTTCGGTTCCTTCAGCTTGATAAATTCCAAGCACGTTCTTCCCTTTTGGTTTTCTAACTGCACGTCTTTGCACATTTCATTATAATATTTCATCTTCTCCTTTGAAATCTTCTGTTCAGCTCTTCTACTTCATCATTTCTTCTATTCGCTTTAGGTATTTGACATTCAAGGGCAAGTGTCAGAGTTTCTTCTGACATCCATTTTGGTATTTTCTTTCTTTCCTGTGTTTTTAATGACCTTCTGGTTTCTTCATGTATGATGTCCTTGATGTCATTCCACTACTTGTCTCATTCATCGTTAGTGTTCAGTGCATCAAATCTGTTCCTGAGATGGTCTCTAAATTCAGGTGGGATATACTCAAGATTGTGTTTTGGCTCTTGTGGTCTTGCTCTAATTTTCTTCAGCTTCAATTTGAACTTATATATGAACAGTTGATGGTCTGTTAGGCAGTCAGCCCTTGGCCTTGTTCTGACTGATGATACTGAGCTTCTCCATCATCTCTTTTCACAGATGTATTCTATTTGATTCCTGTGCATTCTATCTGGTGAAGTCCATGTGTATAGTTGCTGTTTATGTTGTTGAAAAGATATTTATAATGAAGAAGTTGTTGGTCTTGGAAAATTTCATCATGCCATCTCTGTCGTTTCTATCTCCAAGACAATGTTTTCCAACTACTAATCCTTCTCTTTTTCCAAGTTTTGCGTTAGAATCACCACTAATTATCAGCGCATCCTGATTGCATGTTTGATCAATTTCACACCACAGAAGTTGGTAAAAATCTTCAGTTTCTTCATTTTTGGCATTAGTGGTTTGCGCGTAAATTTAAATAATAGTCGTATTAACTGGTCTTCCTTGTAGGCGTGTGGATATTTTCCTACCCCTGAGTGCATTGTACTTCAGGATAGATCTTGAAATGTTCTTTTTGATGATGAATGGAACACCATTGCTCTTCCATTTGTCATTCCCGGCATAGTAGACCATATGATTGTCTGATTCAGAATGGCCAATACTAGTCCATTTCAAGTCACTGATGCCAAGGATGTCAATTTTTATGTGTTCTGTTTCATTTTTGATGACTTCCAGTTTTCCTAGGTACATACTTCATACTTTCCACATTTTGATTATTCGTGAATGTGTGTAACTGTTTCTTCTCAAAAGCTTTACTCCATCTGGGTCATTAAGGTTGACTCTACTTTGAGGAGGTGGTTCTTCCCCAGTCGTCTTTTGAGTGCCTTCCAACCTGAGGGGCTCATCGTCCAACACGATATCAGTCAGTGTTGTGCTGCTGTTCATAAGGTTTTTGCTGGCCAGTTTTTTCAGAAGTAGACCTCCAGGTCCTTCTTCCTAGTCTTTCTTAGTCTGGAAGCGCCACTGAAACCTGTCCACCAAGGGTGACCCTGCTGGTATTTGAAATACCGGTGGCATAGCTTCCAGCATCACAACAACATGAAAGCTACCACAGTACGACAAACTGACAGACAAGTGGTGGTTCCGTACACTAGTTTTGCTTTTTCTAGAGCTAGTAATTCTCCTGTTTTTCTTTGCTTAGTTTCCTAATGACTGATTCAGTCCCAAACTTTCCATCAATTGTATAAATCTCTCATTGCATTCAAGCTTATTTAAGTATTGTATCAATAGCATCATCTTTGAAAAACCTTGCCTGGAGCCTTCTGATCTTCTCCAATCTGGAATGTTATTCAGCTGCCTAGTTGTATAGCTGTCCTCCTGGAGTCTCCCTTTACCATTATTTGGGGAATTTCTTTGATCTCTCTCCGGTGTTGGATTCTCTGCTGCCTGAATCCCATATAGTTTTATTCTTTTGTATACTCTTGTTTTGATGGAGCACATTCACCAGTAGAATCCTGAGAAAGGATATGGGAAGTAAATATTCATGAACCTTACATGTCTGAAAATATCGTTATTCTATATGCTACCTCTTTGAGAGTTTGGCTGGGTATAGAATTCAAAGTTGGGAATAATTTTCCCTCAGAATTTTGAAGTTGCTGCTTTATTGTTTTCTAACTTCAAGCCTTGCTGTTGAGAAGCTGGCCAGTCATTCTGATTCTTGAGTCTTTGTATTAAATATTAAATCTCTTTTTGGAAATTTGGAGGATTTTTTCTGTGTCCCTGTGTTTGAAATTGTCCTAATGTGTTTTGGTGTGGGTCTCTGATGTGGGGCATTTGATGTAGTTTATCAATCATAAAACTTAGATTGGGAAAATTTTTTTAGGTACTTTGATGATTTCTTCACTTCTGTTTTCTCTTTCTGTAACTCTTCAGACACTTTCTGTATTATTTAGATGTTGAACCTTCTTGACTGGTCCTCTAATTATCTTTCTCTCCCATTTTCCATGTTTTTGTCTGTTTGCTCTACTTTCTGAAATGTTTCTTAAATTTTATTGCTCAACCCTTTATTATATTTTTCATTTCTAGGTATTATATACCTGATTTCCAAAAGCTCCTTTGGTTCTCTTTTTTTTTAAATCTTGTCTACTTCTTGTTTTATGGATACAGTATCCATCTCAGGATATCAGTGTTTGTTTTTTTTGAAGTTTTATACTTATGTAGCCTCTGTTTACTCCTAGTTCTTTTTTATTTTTGTTTTATGTCTCTCTTTCATGGCAGATGTTTTCTTCAGGTTCGGTAATCTTTGGTTGTGTCTTTTAAAGAATGAAGCTGATTGATAGTGTAGATGTTTGTGTGTGTCTTAGGCTGGGTTCTCTAGAGAAGCAAAACCAGTGAAGTGTCTCTCTCTCTCTCTCCGTACCTATATAGATGTGAGTGTGTGTTTATATACATAGAGGGAGAGAGACAGAGAGATGCTTCACTGGTTTTGCTCTATATGTATATATATGTATATATATATAGAGAGAGAGAGAGAGAGAGAGATTTATATCAAGGAAATGGCTCACACAGTTGTAGAGGCTGGAAATCCTAAGTCTGTGAGTCAGGCTGGAGACTTCTTCTGACTCATGTAGCTGCAGGGGCTGGCAAACCCAAGATCCAGACAGTGGAGCCTGACGAATCCCAAGATTGGTAGGCAAGCTGCTAGCTCAAGGCCCAAGAACCAGAGGTCAGGTGAACAGGAACCAGCTGCAGGATCCAGAGTGAACAATAGTCCCCAAGCCTTGCCAGAAAGTCCACCTATATTGGATACAGGCCACATCCCCAGGGAAACTCCCTTTCAGTGGATTGGCTACTCACAGCAAATCCCATCATGGAGGTGATCACATTATACAAGATGTCATCATATAGGTGATTACATTATTACACAACTGCCAGACTGCATCATGACTTCCAAACCACGGAGAATCATGGCCCAGCCAAGTTGATACACAGCCTTAATGATCACAGCGTGTGTGTGTATACAGTATGTGTACATAATGATCACAGTGTGTGTGTGTATACAGTATGTGTACATGTGTCTCAACTGTAGTCTTCACTGTAGCATTATCTAGCTGGCTAACTCTTCACATCTTTTCCCTAGAGAGGAAGGAATGGCTATTAGTTTCTGGAAGCTGAGAAAGGGGGAGAAAACTTGGGGTATACATATTCACTAAGTTGCATTTCAGAAGATCCACTTCTCAGTATGGTACTCATTCCTTAACTGTACCTGGTGTCTTCCAGTCCAGAGACCCTCTGTTTTTCTGCTATTGTAGGGGAGGGCAGTCAGTTGGCTGTATAGAGTAGTGAAAAGTGTCTTGTGGTCTGACATTTTCTTAGGCATACATTCAATCCATTCTTTTGTTTTTAGTTCCACCTTCATTTCTGCTTTCAGAGATACCTGCTACTGCCAATTCCTGAGCTTTTAGGGATTTCTGTTGTAAATCAGGTTGCTTATTGACCTTCTTCAGTGCTGATGTGGATTCAACTTTCTAAGGTTCATTTGATCAGTTGCCTCTTGTACATCTGCTCTCCAGCTTCCAAACTTTTATTATCACCTCCTCTTCTGTATGCTTTTCCCTTGTGAACTTAGGCTGAAGATCAATGCCTGGCATATACAGTAGCTTCCCAGTAGATACTTGTTGAATGGATGAATGTTTCTGTTGTCCTCTTCTGAGACCATCGGTAATCAATTATGGCATGCTTTCCTGATGAACTCAGCTTCTGCCTCAACATCCTTCTCAACTTAGTGTGTCAGGCTGCTCTGGAGATCAAATTTTCCTACCACTCTTACCCTAAAGCATACGAATCATGACTTACTCATCTTAGTATTTCCCACAGTTTTTGGCAGGGTACTCATCAAATGTTTGTTTAATGAAAGAATGATTTGGTATAATAAGTTCAGATGGTAGAATTAAAAGAAAATTAATGTTTACTCATTCAAATAACTATATACCATAAATAAACCAAGATTATTAAGAGCGGAAAAATTAATTCAAATATAGATTTTTGTTACATAATCTAGCTGTTCTCAGAATCTTTGGTTTTATGACCCCTTACTACTCTTAAAAATTATTGAGGACTCTAAAGAGGTTTTTTTTTAATGTGGATTTATATCTACCGATATTTACTGTATTAGAAATTAAAACTGATTAACTTAAAATTTATTTTAAGTAACAATATTACAACTATTGTGTTAACCATTTTCCAAAACAAAAATGCAGCTTGGTTGGATGGGCAATGTTTTACATTTTTGCAAATGTCTTTATTGTCTGGCATGATAGAAGATAGCTGGTTTCTCATGCTTCTGCATTCACTCTGTTGCAATATGTTGTTTTAGTTGACGTATAAAGGAAAATCTGGCCTCGTGCGGGTATATAGTTTGAAAAGGGAGGAATATTTTAATAGCCTTTTCAGATACTTGTTGGTTTTTATTTTTAAAATTAAGAAATACATGTTTTTAAAATTAATATGCAGTAAAATTGACTTTTTGGGGGTCTGTAATTCTCTGAGTCCTAACACATATACATTCATGTAACCCTCACTGTAATCATAATAAATATTCATAATCGTTCCAAAAAAAACAAAATAAACTCGTTGCTGTCGAGTCAGTTCCAACTCATAGAGACCTATAGGACAGAGTAGAACTGCCGCTTAGGGTTTCCAAGGAGTAGCTGGTAGATTCGGATTGCTAACCTTTTGGTTAGCAGCTGAGCTCTTTAAAACTCCCTTGTGCTACCCCCTTTGTATTCACACCCTCCTCCAACCTTGCACCTTGGCAACTACTGATGTGTTCTCCACCAGGGTAGCTTTGTGTTTTTAAGATTGCCATGTAAATGTAATGATACAGTTGTAACCTTTTGAGATTGGTTAATGATGTCAAACTTCTTTCTTGTACAGGCAGTCTCTGGGTTACGAATGTCCAACTTATATACAACCCATAGTTACAAACCAGCCCTCATAAAGCCTATTAAATTAAACATTTGAAGTACATACAGTGGTTCGTAATAACAAACAGGTGCTACTTTGCAACACGCATGAGAACATTATTATTAATTACTATATTATTATGTTAAAGATATTTTAGTGTATCTGGAAGTGGTTCTTTTAATGTTTTTATGCATAAAAAGATACAGTATAAACTATATGCTAAGACAAACATTTGACTGATGTTAGATACAAGCTATAGCTAACTGTTCTGACTTACATACAAATTTGATTTAAAGACAGACTTAGGAACAAAACTCGTTCGTAATGCGGGAACTGCCTGTATTTATTTGCAGTCAATATATCCTCCTCTCTCAACTGTTGAAGTTGTTTTTGTTTTTTTTTTTTGTTGTTTGTTTCTCTAATTTATTCCACTATCTGTTATCCATAAGGAAGCTACATGTCCCTGTTCATATTTTTTTTTTTTAATATTTTATTGTACTTCAGGTGAAGGGTTACAGAACAAACAGTTTCTCATGTAACAGTAGTACACATGCTGTTTTATGACTTTGGTTAACAACCCCACAACATTTTAACCCTCTAAATTCTCAGCTTTGTTTTTTTGGTGAAAATACACATAGCCAAAGATACACCATTTCAAAACTTTTTACGTACACATTTAAGTAACATTGACTATGCTCTTCTAATTGTGCTGTTATTCTCACTTAAGATGAAGGCTTACAGGACAAAATAGCCTCCCATTTAACAGTTACTACAAATGTTGCCCTATAACAATGGTTAACAATCTCACAACACATCAACAGTATCCTTACTCAACCTTGTGTTCCCTATCATCAGCTTCCTACTCCCCTTCTGCCTTCTGGCCCTTGTCACTGGACTCCTGTACCTCGTTAGTCTCATTTGGTTTTACTGGGCTGTCCACTCCCAGGCTGAACAGTGAACCTCGGAGGTAACTTCACCACTGAGCTAAAAGGGTGTCTGGGGGCCATACTCTCGAAGTTTCTCCAGCCTCCTTTAGGCCAATAAATCTGGTCTTTTTTTTGTGTGTGAGTTAGAAGTATGCTCTACATCCTTCTCCAGCTCTGTCCAGAACCCTCTGTTGTGATCCTGGTCAGAGCAGTCAGCGGTGGTAGCCGGCCACCATCTAGTTGTACTGGACTCAGTCCGGTGGAGGTCTTGGTAGCTGTGGATAATTAGTCCTTTGGACTAATCTTTTTGATGTATCCTGTTCTCTTTGGAAGTTTTTTTGCCTGTATTTTAGTTGGGTTGTTTTCTTACTGTTGAGTTTTGAGTGTTTTCTGTATATTCAGGATACATGTCCTTGGTCAAATATGTAATTTATAGAAATTTTTTCAACTCTGTAGCTTGTCTTTTCATTTTCCTAACAGTATCTTTCACAGAATAAGTTTTCAGTTTTAATGAAGTTCAAGTTAACATTTTTTTTCTTTTATGAGTTGTGCTTTTTGTGTCATGTCTTTGCACAACACCGGTTCACGAATATTTTCTAACAAATTTATTTCTAAGTTTTATAGTTTTACATTTTGCATTTAGATCTATGATGTGTTATAAGTTTTATATAAGGTGTGAGGTTTAAATTGAGATCCAGTTTTTTGCATATGGATATCCAGTTGTTCCAACGCTGTTGAAAAGACTATCTTTTCGCTATTAATTGTCTTTGCAGCTTTGTCAAAAATCAGTTGGCCTAAGGGACTGGAGCCAACATGGCAACCTTGACAGATGCACCATGCTGTCCTTTCTGCAGCAAAGACCAAAAATACTAAGTAAAATAGATATAAATGTCAGTCCTGAAACCCTGAGCATTAAATGAAGGGATAAAGAACTAGATCAAACACCGAATGGAAGAAGAGACTGGTGGAAAACAGAGAACAGGGAAAGATACAGAATGGAAGTCCCCTGCCAACTAACACAGCAGAGCATGGCTGTCTTGAAACACAGCCAGCAATAACCCCAGAGAGGGAGTACGAGAAAGCAACTTCAAGGAGCTCCTAAGGGGAGACAGAGCACCCAGTAACCAGAGAAACATGCTCTTCCATCCCTCACCCTTCTGGTGAGTGGAAGCAAGAATTCCTGCATCCTGGCAGCTCCCACTGCCGGGGTCCCAGTAGGAGCGCCACTTCCACCACCAAGGCCCACCCTCCCCTTTCCACCATGAGACTTTTTTATTTTTCTTTTTCCTTTCCCCCAGCCCTGTACGCCACCTCCCCCTTCCTTCTAGCTCCTGCTGTGTCGTCATTTTTTTTACTTTTCTTTCTCCCTCCCACCTAGCCCTGTATGCCACCTCTCTTCCCTTCCCACTGTCCCACAGGTCCACCCCTACACCCCACTCGCTGACCAACACTATACTGCCATTTTTTTCTTTCTTCATTTCTTTTTTTTCTCCCATTCACCTAGTCCCTTATGCCACCTTCCCCACTTCCTGCCACCCCTTCATGCTGCCACGGTTAGAGAACCACCAGTACAGCTGCTGCACTGTGTCCTTCCCGCCCCCACCTGCTGGCTCCTGCCATGCCGCCATTTTTTTTCCTTCTCCATCCTACCTAGCCCAATAAGCCACCTTCCCTCCGTTACCACTGGACCTCCACTCGCTGGCCCCCACCACACTGCCAGTTTTTTTTCCTTTTTCCTTTCTTAATTTTCTTCCTCCCACCTAGCCATGTATGCCACCTCTCCCACCTTCCTGCCAGCTGTAGCCGCATGGCTGTGGATAGAGTGCCTCTGGTGCACTGGCTTGCCACTGCCCTGAGTCTGCCCTACCCAAGACTGACAGCCCCCACCGCACTGTCATTTTTTTCCCCATCTTTTCATTCTCTCTCCCACTTAGCCCTGTATACCACCTCTCCCCTGTTCCTACCGGTTCCCGGGTCCACCGTATCCCCATCCATTGGCTGCCACCACGCTGCTTTTTTTCCTTTCTCTTCTTTTCTTTCTCCCTCCCACCTAGCCACTTATGCCATTCTCCCCACCCACGCACCAAACCACTGGCTCCGCTGTGGCTAGAGTGCCTCCGGTGTTCAGGCATGCTGCCACACCACGCCCAAACTGACCCTCCCCTCCTGCCATTCAACCAGCTGCTGAATGGTGGGAAGCAAACCCGTACCACGCCCCATCCAACACCTCTGCCCATCTGGCAAGGAGCTATCAATGCTGCCACAACACTAGACCAATATTAGAAGGAGAACAGCACCCCCCAGTTCACCTTCAGCCATCTTGCCAAACCAGTGTACAGTGAAGTGGGCTCACCCTGCCTGCTGCTGCCTTGCACACTTGGACAAGGTAGTGAGAGCTGTTGTGCCCACAGATGAGCTAGCAGAAAAGCACACCTGGCCTGCCAGCCCTGACATCAAAACAAAACAAAAAGCAGGATGAAACGAACATACAATCAATAAAGAAAATAATACCTTAATGTCTTGGAGATAGCAGACAATGTCAAAACGTATAAAAAAGCAGGACGAGATGGCTCCAGCAAGTGACCAAAATAATCAGATAACCTTGCGATAGGAGAAAAGTCATTGGAACTACCTGATATGGAATTCAAAAGACTAACATCTAGGGCTATCAAGAGATTAAGAAAGAGATCAAGAAAAACAAAGATGAAACCAACGAAAACATAGGCAAAATCAAGGAAAACACAGACAAAGCAATAGAAGAATTCAGGAAAATAATCAAGAACAAATGTCAAAATAAATAAACAATTAGAAATCATACCGAAACAGCAAATAGAAATCCAAAAGATAAACAACAAAATTTCAGAAATGGACAACTCAATAGAAGGCTTTAGGAGTAAATTTGAAATAATGGAAGGATAGAATCAGTGAGATTGAAGACAAATCCATGGAAGCAACATAGTTTCAGGAAAAACAGAGAAAAGAATGAAGAAAACCTAAGAATTATGTGGGACACAATCAAGAGCAAATATTTGCACATGGTCAGAGTTCCAAAACAGGAAGAAAATGGGAAACACAGAGAAGATTATTTAAGATTTGCTGGCAGAAAACTCCCCAAATATGAAAGACAAAAAGCTGACGTTCCACGATTCTTAACAAACACCACATAGGATAGATTCCAAGAAAAGTCACCAAGACACATAATCACACTTGCCAAAACCAAGGACAAAGAAAGAATTCTGAGAGCAGCTCGAGAAAACAGAAAAGTCACAAAGGTGAAACAATTGGACTGAGCTCTGATTACTCAGCAGAAACTATAAAGGCAAGAAGGAAATGGGATGACATATATAAGACGTTGAAAGAAAATAACCACCAACCAGGGATAATGTACCCTGCAAAATTCTCTCTCAAATACGATGGAGAAACTAGAATATTTCCAGATAAACAGAAATTAAGGGAATTTGCAAAAACCAAACCAGACTTACAGGGAGTCCTTCGGTTAGACAACCAACATCAGACAACAGCCTGAGTCTGGGACACAGGACAGCATCAGCCAGATACCAACCTAGATAAAGAACTCTCAATAATAAAACAAAGCTAAAAGACTTAAAACATGGAGCCAGAGATGTCAGTCTGTAAATGATGACAACGTCGAAACTATAAAAGGGGGAATAAATGATGTGGGTGTAGAACTTTCACATGGAAAGGAAGTCAAGGCTATATCAAGTAATAAAAGACTGGTTGAAACTTAGAAAGATAAGGATAAATTTCAAGGTAACCACAAAGAAAGTTAACGAGCTTACTCATGAAAATAAAAAAGAAGAAGAACAAAGACTCAGTAAACAGAGAATCTGTAATAACAAGAGAAATGAACAGAAAATCCACAAACAAAAGGAAGTCAGCATAGGAAAGTAAGAGGAGCAAAGATAACGTCAGCCCCACATAAATAAGCATAACGGGGACCTCATACCATCAAGAAAGCAGTGCTGGGAGCAGAGTGCGTCCTTTGGAACTGGGGTCCCTGCATCGAGAAGCTCCTAGTCAGGGGGAACGCTGAAGAGAAGAAGGCCAACAGAGAGAGAAAGCCTTCCCCTGGAGCTGACGCCCTGAATTTGGATTTTTAGCCTGCTTTGACTATGAGAAAATAAACTTCTCTTCATTAAAACCATCCACTTGTGGTATTTCTGTTGTAGCAGCACTAGATAACTAAGACAGAATTTGGTACCAAGAGAGTGGGGTGCTGCTCTAACAGATACCTACAATGTGGAAGCGGTTTTAAAACTGAATGGATAGACGTGCAGCAGTGACAGAGGACCAGCAGCAGCAGAGAACCTACAGCAGCAGAGACGCGGCAGCAGCAGAGAACCAACAGCAGCAGAACCAGGAGACCAGTGCGAGATGGCACTGGAGCCGACCCACAGAGCGAGAAAGCTGAGTGCCTGTGTGCAGGCGGCTTCCTGGTGGAATGGGGTGCCTCTGGGCACTTATCGGTTGGGCTAGGCTTGCCGACCCACGGAGCAAGGGAGCTGAGTGCCTGTGTGCAGAAGGCTTCCTGGCGGAGTGGGGTGCCTCTGGGTACTTATACTGGTGGAGCTACAGAGCTTTGGAACACTTGCCCCAGCAGGGCAGATGTGGGCATGAGGCCCGAGGGCTGAGAGGCCACAGGAAGCAGAAGCTGGAGAGACTAGGGACACAAGAAGCCTATCTGCCTCAGTCTCAAAAGGTATGGCTGTGACCTCAGGGGTTTCAAAGGGTGGAGCAATGCTCTCTGGTGCTTCTAAGGGTGGAGTCACCACTCAGAGGGACTAGGAGAATCATGCGCCTAAAGCCAAGGGAGCAGAGTTGCTGTCCCAGTGGGCCTGGAAGGCGGAGCTGAAGCCCAGGGCCAGGGGCCTCCACTCAAAATCCAGAGGCTGTGGCCAATACCTAGAGTCTGGGGGCAGGGCCATTGTGTAAATTGTCTCAGAGAACAGAGGATTATTTTCAAAGCCTTGAGAGCTAATGTAATGTGTTCTGCTGACTTGCTTGGTGCCTGTTATCACTTCTTTTCCTCTAGTTTCTCCCATCTGCAACAGAAATGTCTAACTTGTGCCTCTTCTGCCATTGTACCTTTGAAAGCAGATAAGTTGTATTCTAGATTTCACAGATGAAGAGGAATTTTTGGATTTTAGACTTGGAGTTAAGACTTTTGCTATGATATGATGGGGTGAATATGTTTTCCATGTTGCAAGGATATGATTTTTTGGGGGCCAAAGGGTAGAATATCATGGTTTGAATTATGTCCCCCCAAAAATGAGTGTATCAATTTCTCACTAGGCCATGATTCCTGGTACTGTGTGATTTTCCTGTATGTTGTAAACCTGCCTCTATGATGTTAATGAGGGAGGATGGGTGGCAGTTGTGTTAGTAAGGCAGGACCTGATCTACAAGACTGGATTGTGTCCTGAGGCAATCTCTTGAGATATAAAAGACAGAAGTGAGCAGTGGGACAGGGGGACCTCATACAATCAAGAAAGCAGTGCCGGGAGCAGAGCGTGTCCTTCGGACCGGGGTCCCTGCACAGAGAAGCTCCTAGTCCAAGGGAACACCGAAGAGAAGAAGGCTGACAGAGAGAGAACGCCTTCCCCTGGAGCTGATGCCCTGAATTTGGACTTTTAGCCTACTTTGACTATGAGGAAATAAACTTCTCCTCATTAAAAAAAATAAATAAATAAGCATAACAGTATGACAGCAATAAAGTCATACCTATTGATAATCTCACTAAATGTTAATGGCTTGAATGCACCCATAAAAAGACAGACTGTGGCAGAATGGATGAAGAAACATGACCCATCTATCTGCTGTCTACAATTGTAGAGAAATGCCTTAGATACTGTCGTGGATTGAATTGTGTCCCCTCAAAATATCTGTCAACTTGACTAGGTCATGATTCCTAGTATTGTATGATTGTCTACCATTTTGTCATCTGATGTGATTTCCCTGTGTGTTATAAATTCTATCACTATGATATAATGAGATGGATTAGTGGCAGTTAACATTGATGAGATCTACAAGATTAGATAGTGTCTTAAGCCAGTCTCTTTTGGGATGTAAGAGAGAGAAGCAAGCAGAGAGACAAGGGGACCTCATACCACCAAGAAAGCAGTGCTGGGAGCAGAGCATGTCCTTTGGACCTTAGGTTCCTGTGCGGAGAATCTCCTAGGCCAAAGGAAGATTGATGACACGGTCCTTCCTCTAGAGCTGACAGAGAAAGCCTTCCCCTGGAGCTGATGCCCTGAATTTGGACTTGTAGCCTACTAAACTGTGCGAGAATAAATTCCCTTGTTAAAGCCATCCGCTTGTGGTATTTCTGTTATAGCAGCACGAGATAACTGAGACAGATACAAAGACATAAATATATTAAAAAGGAAAGGATGGAAAAAATATATCAGGCAAACAGCAACCAAAAAAGAGCAGGAGTGACAATACTAATCTCAGATAAAATATACTGTAAGACAAAATAAAAATCTATTTTATTACCATAAAAGACCAAGAAGGATGTTATAATTATTACAGAGACAATCCACCAAGAAGACATAACCTTAATATGTATCTATGAACCCAATGACAGGGCTCCAAAATTCATAAAACAAACTCTAACAGCACTGAAAAGAGGAGTAGACAGTTCCACAATGTTAGTTGGAGACTTCAACACACCACTCTTGGTAAAGGACAGAACATCTAGAAAGAAAGTAAACAAAGATATGGAAGATATAAAGGCCACCGTCAACCAACTTGACCTCATAAACATATATAGAACACACCACCCAACAGCAGCAAAGTATAGATTATTTCCAAAGCACATACAACATTCTCCATAATAAACTATATTTTAGGCCATAAAGCAACCCTCAATAAAATCTAAAACATTGAAATATACAAAGTATTCTCTCTGATCACACCACCATAAAAGTAGAATCTGTGACAGGAAGAGCAAGGAAAAGAGTCAAATACATGGAAACTGAATAACACCTTACTTAAAAACAACTGGGCAATTAGATTCCTAGAATCTCATGAGAGTGAAAACACATCCTACCAAAACCTTTGGGTCATAGCAAAGGCAGTGCTCAGAGGTCACTTTATAGCAATAAACATACACGTCAGAAAAGAAGAATGGGCCCAAATCAAAATGTTAGCCCTACAACTTGGACAAATAGGAAGAGAACAACAAAAGAAACTCACAGCCACCAGAAGGAAATAATAAAGATTAGAGCAGAAGTAAATGAAACAGAGAACAGAAAAGCAATAGAAAGAATCAGCAAGACCAAAAGTTGGTTCTTTGAAAAGATCAACAAAATTGACAAACCATTGGCCAAACTGACAAAAGAAAAACAGGAGAGGAAGCAAATAACCCCAATAAGAAATGAGATAGGAGACATTACAACAGACCCAACTGAAATAAAAGGGATCATAACAGAATACTGTGAAAAATTGTACTCCAATTTTGAGAACCTAGAGGAAGTGGACAAATTTCTAGAAACACACTCCCTACCAAAACTAACACAAACTGAGATAGAAAATCTGAACAGACATGTAACAAGAGAAGAGATTGAAGAGAGAATTTAAAAAAATTCCCAACAACAACAACAACAAAAAAACCCTAGTCCAAACAGTTTCACTGAAGAATTCTACCAGACATTTAAAGAAGGGCTCACACCAGTTGTAGTCAAGCTTATTTCAGAACATAGAAAAAGAAGGAATACTCTTAAATTAATTCTATGAAACCAGCATAACCCTGACAACCAAAGCCAGGCAAAGACACCACAAAAAAAGAAAATTACAGACCAAAATCTCTCATTAAATGAATAATTTCTTTTATAAGGAGCAGCACAAAGCTGGTTCCTATGAAGCAGAGGTTAAAGATGTCCCAAATGTCTAACTTTTCCAAGCTGCTGTACCGCTCCACCATCTCTAACATCAACTAGTCCATTTTGCCTCAGTACTCTCCCTCCTGTCTTTGGGTTCCCTAATTCCCCGCAACATCTCATAGAACTCATGAATCATATAAGGGAAATGGCTCACACGGTTGGGGAGGCTGGCAAGTCCCAAATTTGTGGGTCAGGTGTAGACTTCTCCCTGGCCCCCAGTCTCTGCCCAGAGGCACTCAGCTTTCTCATTCCGTGGGCTGGGAAGCCCACTGTGCCATCCCCTGCGGGTCTCTGCTGCTGGTCCCTGCTGCAGATCTCTCCTTCTTTGGTGGTGGTGGGCTCTCCCTTTCTGCTGTGGAATTGGTTCTCTTTTAAGGCAAAACTGAACAAACCCCTTGGTCGGCCACAATTACCCTATCAAGCAGTCCCACCCAATCACCTGGATGAGAATTACAAGACCATGGCTAGAAAGGCCACACAAATGTAATCAATCACACTGCACTCATGAATAAAGATGCAGAAATCCTCAACAAAATTCTAGCCAATAGAATTCAGCATCATATCAAAAAATAATATACCATGACCAGGTGCGATTCATACCAGGTATGCAAGGATGGTTCAACATTAGAAAACCAGTCAGTGTAATCTACAACATAGATAGAACAAAAGAAAAGAATCACATGATCATCTCAATTGACACAGAAAACGCAGTTTCAAGTCCAACACCGATTCCTGATGAAAACCCTCAGCAAGATAGGAATAGAAGGAAAATTTCTCAACATAATAAAGGGCATCTGTACAAAACCAACAGCCAACATCATTCTCAATGAAGAGAGACTGAAAGCTTTCCCCCCGGGAATGAGAACAAGACAGGGATGCTCTTTATCACCACTCTGATTAAACATTGTGCTAGAAGTCCTAGCTGGAGCACTAAGGAAAGAAAAATAAATGAAGTGTATCTAAATTGGAAAGGAAGAAGTAAGACTATCACTATTCACAGATGGTATGATTCTATACATAGAGAACTGCAACGATTCCACAAGAACACTATTGGAACTAATAGATTCAGCAGAGTAACTGAATCTTTACTGAATCAGCAAGATCATCATACAAAATTCAGTTGGATTCCTATACACCAATAAAGAGAACTACAAAAAAGAAATTAAGAAAACCCTACCATTTATAATCGCCCCTAAAAAATAAAATACTTACGAATAAATCTAACCAGAGATGTAAAAGACCTGTACAAAGAAAATGACAAAACACTACTGCAAGAAACCAAAAGAGACCTACATAAATGGAATAACATACCATGCTCGTGGATAGGTAGATGCAATGTTATGAAAATGTCGGTTCTACCCAGTGCAATCTACCAGTACAGTGCAATCCCAATCCAGATATCAACAGCATTCTTTAACAAGATGGAAAAACTAATCACCAACTTTATATGGAAAGGAAAGAGGCCCCAGATAAGCAAAGCATTACTGAACAAAAAAAAAACAAAGTAGGAGGCCTCACACTACGTGATCTCAGAGCCTACTCTACAACCACGGTAGTCAGAACAGCTTGGTACTGGTACAACAACAGACACATAGACCAATAGAAGAGAATTGAGAACGCAGACATAAATCCACCCACCTATGGTTAGCTGATCTTTGACAAAGGACTAAAGTCCATTAAATAGAAAAGACAGTCTTTTTAAGAAGTGGTGCTGGCAAAACTGGATGTCCATCTGTAAAAAAATGAAACAGGACCCACACCTCACACCATACACAAAAACTAATTCAAAATGGATCAAAGACCTAAATATAAAACCTAAAATGATAAAGATTGTGGATGAAAAAGTAGGAAGAACACTAGGGTCCCTAATACATGGCATAAATAGAATACAAACCATAACTAACAATGGACAAATACCAGAAAATAAACTAGATAACTGGGAGCTCCTACACATTAAACACTTACGCTTATCAAGAGACTTCACCAAAAGAGTAAAAAGAGAACCTACACACTGGGAAAAAATTTATGCCTACAACATATCTGATGGGTCTTATCTCTAAAGTCTGTAGAATACTTCAACGCCTCAATAACAAAAAGACACATAATCCAAGTAAAAAATAGACAAAAAATATGAACAGACATTTCACCAAAGACGACATTCAGGCAGCTTACAAACACATAAGGAAAATGCTTGCTATCGTTAGCCATTAGAGAAATGCAAATCAAAACTACAATGGGATATCATGTCACCTCAACATCACTGGCACTAATCCAAAAAAACCAAAAAATAACAAATGTTTGAGAGGTTTTGGGGAGATTGGAACTCTTATGCACTGCTAGTGGGAATGTAAAATGGTGCAACCACTATGAAAAACCATATGACACCTCCTTAAAAAGCAGGAAATAGAAATACCATATGATCCAACAATCCCACTGCTAGGAATATATCCTAGAGAAATAAGAGCCATCACACAAATAGACATGTACACCCATGTTCATTGCAGCATTATTGCCAATAGCAGAAAGATGGAAATAACCTAAGTGCCCATCAACAGATGAATGGATAAACAAATTTTATGTACATATACACAATGAAATACTATGCAATTATAAAGAAGAATGATGAATCTGTGAAACATCTCACAACGTGGATGAATCTGGAGGGCATTATGCTGAGTCAAATCACAATCACAAAAGGACAAGTATTGTATGAGACTACTATTATAAAAATCTGAGAAAAGGTTTACACCCAGAAAAAAACATTCTTTGATGGTTACAGGGAGGGAAGATGTGGGGAGGGGGATTGCTAATGAGATCGTAGACAAGTGTTAACCTTGGTTAAGGGAAAGACAACACACAATATAGGGGAATTCAGCACAACTTGACCAAGGCAAAGTCATAGAAGCTTCCTAGACACATACAAACACCTTGAGGGGGACTGAGTTGCTGAAGCTGAGGGCTGGGGCCCATGGTCTCGGGACATCTAGGTAAATTGGCGTAACATAGTTCATAAAGAAAATGTTGTACATGCTACTTTGACGAGTAGTGTCTGGGGTCTTAAAAGCTTGGGAGTATTTGATTTTTTGACTGCTGCTTCCATGGGTGTTTACTGTGGATCTTAGTAAAATGAAATCCTTGACAACTTTAATATTTTCTCTGTTTGTCATGATGTTACTTATTAGTCCAGTTGTGAGGATTTTTGTTTCCTTTTTGTTGAGGTGCAATCTATACTGAAGGCTGCGGTCTTTGGTCTTCATCAATAAGTGTTTCAAGTCCTCTTCACTTTCAGCAAGCAAGGTTGTGTTATCTGCATATCGCAGATTCTCAATGAGTCTTCCTCCAGTCCTGATGCCCCGTTACATAGTCCACCTTATCGGAGTATTTGCTCAGCATACAGATTGAATAAGTATGGTGAAAGGATACAACCTTGACACACACCTTTCCTGACTTTAAACCACGCAGTATCCCTTTCTTCTCTTCAAACGACTGCGTCTTGGTCTGTGTACATGTTCCTCATGAGCACAATTAACTGTTCTGGGATTCTCATCTTTTGCAGTGTTATCCATAATTTGTTATGATCACACAGTTGAATGCCTTTTTTGTAGTCAGTAAAACACAGGTAGACATCCTTTTGGTATTCTCTGCTTTCAGCCAGGATCCATCTGACATCAGCAGTGATATCCCTGGTTCCATGTCCTCTTTTGAATCTGGCTTGAATTTCTGGCAGTTCCCTGTCAATGTACTTCTGCAATCACTTTTGAATGACCTTTCACAAAATTTTACTTGTGTGTGATATTAATGGTATTGTTTGATAATTTCTGCATTTGGTTGTATCACCTTTCTTTGGAATAGGCATAAATATGGATCTTTTCCAGTCAGTTGACCAGGTAGCTGTCTTCCAAATTTCTTGGCATCCACGAGTGAGCACTTCCAGGCTGGAATGTCCCAAGTCTGTGGCTCAGGCTGGAGGCTTCTCTTGATTCAAGTAGCTGCAGGGGCTGGTGAACTCAAGATGGGCAGGTCAGACAGCAAGGTGTCTGGCGCACAGGCTGCAAAGGTTGATGAATCCCAAGATTGACAGGAAAGACAGCAGGTAAGCTGCTATCTCAAGTCCCAAGAAGCGGAGATCAAGTGAACAGGAGCCAGCTGCAGGATCCAGAGCAAGCAAAAGCCCTTGAGCCTTGCAAGAAAGTCCACTTATATTCGATGCAGGCCACACCCCCAAGGAAACTTCCTTTCAGCTGATTGGCTACTGTCACACCAGATCCCATCACGGAGGTGATCACACTATATCAGATCTCATCATGGGAGTGATCACATCATCATACAGCTGCCAAACTACATCATAACTGTCCCACTGCTGAAAATCATGGCCCAACCAAGTTGACACAGAACCTTAACAATCACACTAGGTGTCTCATTCAAGAACTTTTTAAATTATGATTTATATTGTTCTTTTAAAGCTTCAGTCATCTTCTTACTTTCCTATAGTTCTGTAATATCAGGTTACAGTTTTCATCTACTTTAAGCCATATTTTTTCTGATGTATCTTCATTTTCTATAGGTATTCTATCCATTTTACTATTAACCACTTTTTCTTATAGTATCATTGTATTGGATTTGATCAGAGTCATTTTCTGTGGCTCTTGGTTATTTCCTATGATTTTTAGTATATTTTATAACGTTAAAATATTACATATTAAACTATAAGCTGCTCTAAATTAGGCACTTTGTCTTTTCTTTAGCAGTACGTTGTACTTAGGATAGTGGTCTGTCTGTCAAGGTCAACTGCTACTAATACCATGCTTGCCCATAGTTTGGCAATCTTAATTATTGTAATAGTATCTCTGTCGTAACCTAATGTCTTTTGCAATGTATAGCTATTTTGCTGGGCATCTGTAATGGTAAGAATTTTTTACATGCAATAAACAGTTTTTGGAACTGAGTTTGTGTTTTTTTAATCCCCATTCCAATAAAGGAACCTATTTAATATGTAGGATGAGTAGTGCTTCTTGGTGCTGGATTGTTATTGTGTTAATTAGTTAACCCTGACATAATGCTGCTGTTTCGTTTTGGTTTTAGTTTAAATGGCAACCACCCTTGGGAGCTGGATGCCTGTGTAGCTGTTCTACCACATCAGTGAACTGCAATGAGTGGGGGAGGAGAGCAGCCAGATATCCTCAGTGTTGGAATCCTGGTCAAAGAAAGATGGAAAGTGGTGAGTATATATCACAGGGTGTGTGTGTGTGTGTGTGTGTGTGTGTGTGTGTGTTTACATATGGGGGGTAATTTTTGGTATTCTGATAAATAAATACATTGCTTATATGGGTAAAGCAGTTATTTTCCTATGATTTAGTTCTATTTGTATCATAATGCTTATCCTTGCTTCATGCAGTAGATTTTCTTAACCTTTCATAGCTAATATTGAATAAGGTAAACAGAAAAGTATATTTAGGGGGAAAAACAAATGAAAAAAAGCACAGTGTCTGAAAGTACAATGAGCTGTTTTCTTTTTTAGTTTTTTACTAAGGAAAATTGTAAGTGTATGTAATAATATATAAACAGATATAATGAACCTTATGTACTCATGACCCAGTTGAAACAGTTATCAGTTTATAGTCAGTGTTGTTTCATCTCTTTCACTTCCTTCCCAGATTATCTTTAAGTAAATCTTCTACCTTCACATTTCTTTAGTACATATTTCAGTATATGTCTCTAAGAGATAAGCTCTTCTTTTTAAAAAAAATAATTATAATAATATTCTCACCACACTCAAAAAAACTGATTGCTGTTGGGTTGCTTCCAACTTTAATGACCCTATAGGACAGAGTAGAACTGCCCCATAGGGTTTCCAATGCTATAAATCTTTATGGAAGCAGACTGCCACACCTTTCTCCTGCGGAGCGGCTGGTGGGTTGAAACCACTGACTTTTTGGTTAGCAGCCGAGCTCGTTAACCACTGTATCACCAGGGCTCCTATAATACCATTATCACACCTAAAAAAACCAAAAAACCAAACCCGTTGTTGTTGAGTCAAGTCCGTCTAACAGCAACCCTATAAAAAAAGGAGTAATTTCTTAATATCATTAAATATCTAGTCAGTTTTCTCATCTTTGTGATTGTTTGTAGATTATTTTTGATGGTGGTTTGAGTCAAGATCTCAATAAAGTCTGTATATTGCTACTGGTTGACATTACTTAAGTTTCTTTTAATTTTTTGGTTCCTCTTCCCTGTCTTTTTCTTCTCTTTTATTTTTTGGAGAAACTAGATCATTTGCTTGTAGAATTTCTCATGGTTTAGATTTTGCTGATTGCGTCCATGTGGTGTTAACATGTTTCTCTGCCCCATGTTATTTTATATAAATTGGTATTTATATCTAGAGGTGTGATTAGATCTGAGTTCACGTTTGCTTCTTGAGATGGGGGCTTTTTTTTTTTTTTTTCATAAAGTAAATTGTGAATTTTCACTGGAAGACACATTTCTGATTGTGCCTCTGTTTTTGTGGTGTTAGCCACTGATTGTTGTCTATATCTATTAATTCATCAGGATTGCAAATTGGTGATAATCTAGCATGCCTTTATTTATTAGTTGGAATACATCTATAAAGAGAAGTTTCCCATTATCAACTATTTGGTTACCCTGAGATACAGTTTGGTTAGGAAGACAGGATAAATGTTTGGCTCTTTTCCTTAATTTACTAGTTTTCAAAATAAAGAATTGATTCCCTAGCATCTTCCAAAAGTGACCAAAGAGGTTTCTCTTTTTTTAAAGCATAACTAAAAATTTATGGATTTAAACATATTTGATGTGTTTCCATCCCTTGAAATTCTTATCCTTCTTAATGGTCACATTGTCTCATATTTGGCTGAGGGGACGCCTTTCAGTTTGTCTCTTGCTCTTTTGACATAGTTTTGATAGTCTTGATAGCTTCCTTGCCCTAGACCTAGAATCTTTTTTTTTTTTTTTGTACTTTAGGTGAAGATTTACAGAGCAAGTTTCTCATTAAACATTTAATACACATATTGTCTTGTGACATTGGTTGCTGTCTTAGTCATCTAGTGCTGCTCTAACAGAAGTACCACAAGTGGATGGTTTTAATGAAGAGAAGTTTATTTCCTCACAGTCAAAGTAGGCTAAAAGTCCAAATTCAGGGCATCAGCTCCAGGGGAAGGCTTTTTCTCTCCGTCGGCCATCTCATCAGTGTTCCCCCGGACTAGGAGTTTCTTTGTGCAGGAACCCCGGTCCAAAGGACACGCTCTGCTCCCGGCATTGCTTTCTTGATGGTTTGAGGTCCCCAACTCTCTGTTTGCTTCCCTTTCCTTTTATCTTTCAAGAGATACAGGCCACACCCCAGGGAAACTCCATTAACATTGGATCAGGGATGTGACCTGGGTAAGGGTGGTGTTACAATCCCACCCTAATCCTCTTTAACTTAAAATTCCAATCACAGAATGGAGGCCAGCCACACAATTCTGGGAATTATGGCCCAGCCAAATTGATACGTACATTTTTGGGCAGACATAATTCAATCCATGACAGTTGCCAACCCTGCGACATGTCAACACTTCTCAACCTTGGGTTCCCCATTTCCATTCGTCCTGCTTTCCTGTCCCCTCTTGCCTTCTTGTCCTTGCCCCTGGGCTGGTGTGCCCATTTAGTCACGTATACATGGTTGAGCTATATGTATTATTGTTTGTTTTACGGGCCTTTCTAATCTCTGGCTGAAAGGTGAACCTCTGGAGTGACTTCAGTACTGAGTTAAAAGAGTGTCTAGGGGCCGTACCCTCGGGGTTTCTCCAGGCTCCATCAGACCAGTCTGGTCTTTTTTGTGAGTTTGAATTTTGTTCTACATTTTTCTCCAGCTCTGTCTGGAACCCTCTATTGTGATCCCTGTCAGAGCAGTCGGTGGTGGTAGCTGGGCAGCATCCAGTTGTGCTGGACTCAATCTGTGGTAGCTGTGGTAGTTGTGGTCCATCAGTCCTTTGGACTAATCTTTCCCTTATGTCTTTGATTTTCTTCATTCTCCCTTGCTCCAGAAGGTGTGGGACCAGTAGATGTATCTTAGATGGCCGCCCACAAGCTTTTATGACCCCAGACGCTACTCACCAAAGTAGGATGTAGAACGTTTTCTTTATAAACTGTGCTATGCCAGTTGAGCTAGATGTCCCCTGAGACCATAGTCCCCAGCCCTCAGCACAGTGACTTGATCCCTGTGGGAGTCTGGATGTGTCTGTGAAGGTTCTATGACTTCGCCTTAGTCAAGTTGTGCTGGCTTCCCCAGTATCGTGTACTGTCTTATCCTTCACCAAAGTTACCAGTTACTAGTTACTGTTTTTCCCTCCCCACTCTTCCCTTCCCTTGTAACCATCAAAGATTTTTTCTTTCTGTGTGTAAACCTTTTCATGAGTTTTTATAATAGTGGTCTCATACAGTATTTCTCCTTTTGTGTTTGACTTATTTTACTCAGCATAATGCCCTCCAGATTCATCCATGTTGTGAGATGTTTTGCAGATTCATCAATGTTCTTTATCATTGCATAGTATTCCATTGTTTGTATGTACCATAGTTTATCCGTTTATCTGTTGATGGACACTTAGGCTTTTTCCATCTTTTTACTATTGTGAATAATGCTGCAGTGAACATGGATGTGCATATGTCTATTCATGTGACTGCTGTTATTTCTCTAGGATATGTTCCTGGGAGTGGCATTGCTATATGGTATAGTATTTCTATTTCCAGCTTTTTAAGGAAGTGCCGTATTGTTTTCCAAAATGGTTGTACTATTTTGCACCAGCAGTGCATAAGAGTTCCAATCTCCCCACAGCCTCTCCAACGTTTGTTATTTTCTGTTTCTTGTTTTTTTTTTTTTTATTTGTGCCAGTAATATCAGGGTGAGATGGTATCTCATTGTAGTTTTGATTTGCATTTCTCTAATGGCTAGTGATCTCGAGCATTTCCTCATGTGTCTCTTAGCTGCCTGAATATCTTCTTTGGTGAAGTGTCTGTTCATATCCTTTGCCCATTTTTTAATTGGATTATTTGTCTTTTTTTTTGTAGAGGTGTTTGATTTTCCTATAAATTTTAGAGATTAGACCTTTGTTGGATGTGTCATTGCCAAAATTTTTTTTCCCAGTCTTTAGGTTCTCTTTTTACCGTTTTGGTGAAGCCTTTTGATCAGCATAAATGTTTAATTTTTAGAAGATACCAGTTACCGAGCTTATCTTCTGGTGTTTGTGTATTGTTAGTTATGATTTGTATCCTGTTTATGCCATGTATTAGGGCCTCATGCATTGACCCTTTTTTTTCCCCACAATCTTTATAGTTTTTTGGTTGTATATTTAGGTCTTTGATCTATTTTGAATTAGTTTTTATGTATGATGTGAGGTGTGTGTCCTGTTTCATTTTTTTTATGAATGGACATCCAGTATCAACAGAACCATTTGTTTAAAAGACCGTCTCTTCCCCATTAAATGGGCTTTGGGCCTTTGTTGAAGATCAGGTGACCATAGGTGGATGGATTTACATCTGGGTTCGCGATTCTGTTCCATTGGTCAATGTGTCTGTCTTACCAGTACCAGGCTGTTTTGACTACCGTAGCTGTATAGTAGGTTCTGAGGTCAGGTAGTGCAAGGCCTCCTTTGTTCTTCTTCTTCAATAATGCCTTACTTATTAGACCTGGAGTCTTGACATTTCTCCAAGACTGTTTATTTCTTAAAGGAGCTATTTTTGCTTCTAATATATTTAATTATTTTTTATTGCTGTTTGGTCTCTTGTCAACCAAAGCTTTGCTCCATTAGCAAGTTTTGCAAAGCTATTCTATTGGTTTCCTTAATCTATCAACAGATTGGAAAAAGAGGACTCTTCCTTTAGAAATAAAAATTTTGTTTCTATGGTACACATGTGTTTTACTGATTAGGTAAATCAGTAGGTTGTAAACATTTACTTGACCAAATAATAAGAAAAGAGTTGTGCTTCGTCATCAAGGACTGGTGCAGGAAGATTTCAGCAGTGGGTAATCTTTTATGGGTGTCATGGATTGAATTGTGTCCCCTGAAAATATCTGTCAACTTGGCTGGGTCATGATTCCCAATATTGTATGATTGTGTACCATTTTGTAATCTGATTTGATTTCCTTTTGTGTTATAAATTCAATCAGTATGATCTAATGAGATGGATTAGCAGCAGTCATACTGATGAGGTATACAAGATTGGATAGTGTCTTAAGCCAGTCTCTTTTGAGATATGAAAGAGAGAAGTGAACAGAAACACATGGGAACCTCATACCACCAAGAAACAGCGCCGGGAGCAGAGCGCATCGTTTGGGCCTGAGGTTCTTGCACAAAGAAGCTCCCAGACCAAGGGAAGATTGACAACATGAACCTTCTTCCGGAGCTGACAGAGAAAGGGTTACCTGGAGCTGATGCCCTGAATTTGGACTTGTAGCCTACTGGACTGTGAGAGAATAAATTTCTCTTTGTTAAAGCCATCCACTTGTGGTATTTCTGTTACAGCAGCACTAGATGACTAAGATAGAATTTGGTACCAAGAGAGTGGGGTGCTGCTCTAACAGATACCTAAAATGTGGAAGCGGTTTTGAAACTGTTAATGGATAGAGGACCGGAAGCAGCAGAGGACTGGCAGCAGCAGAGGACCGGCAGCAGCAGAACCAGGAGTCCAGCACTAGACAGCGCTGGAGCCGACCCACAGAGAGAGAGAGCTGAGTGCCTGTGTGCAAGAGGCTTCCTGGTGGAGTGGGGCACCTCCAGGCACTTATCATTCATTGGTGGCGCTACAGAGCTTTGGAACACTTGCCCCAGCAGGGCAGATGCAGACGTGAGGCCTAAGGGTCGAGAGGCCACAGAAAGCAGAAGCTGAAGAGACAACCCAAGAAGCCAAGCTGCCTCAGTCTCAAAAGGTACTGCCATGACCTCTGGGATTTCAAAGGGTGGAGCCAGGGCCTCTGGTGTTTCTAAGGGTGGAGTTTTCACTCCAGTGTACTAGGAGAATGGTGGGCCTAAAGTCAAGGGAGCACAGTTGCTGTCCCAGTGGGCCTGGAAGGTGGAGCTGAAGCCCAAGGCTGAGGGGCCTCCGCTCAGAATCCGGAGACTGTGGCCAATACCTAGAGTCTGGAGAGCAGGGTCATTGTGTAAATTGTCTTTGAAAACAGGATTATTTTCAAGCCTTGAGGGCTAATGTAGTGTGTTCTGCTGACTTCGTTGGTGCCTGTTATCCCTTCTTCTCCTCCAGTTTCTCCCATTTGTAATGGAAATGTCTAGCTTGTGCCTGTTCTGTCATTGTACCTTTGGAAGCAGATAACTTGTATTCTAGATCTCCTAGATGAAGAGGAATTTTTGGATTTTGGACTTTGAGTTAAGACTTTTGTTGTGATATGATGAGATGAATGTTTTGCATGTTGCAAAATTTTGGGGGGGCCAAAGGGCAGAGTGTCATGGATCAAATTGTGTCCCCACCAAAATATCTGTCAACTTGGCTGGGTCATGATTCCCAGTATTGTATAATCGTGTACCATTTTGTAATCTGATGTGATTTCCTTATGTGTTGTAAATTCGATCACTATGATCTAATAAGATGGATTAGCAGCAGTTATACTGATGAGGTATACAAGATTGAATAGTGTCTTAAGCCAGTCTCTTTTGAGATATAAAAGAGAGAAGTGAGCAGAGACACATGGGAATCTCATACCACCAAGAAAGCAGTTCCGGGAGCAGAGCGCATCCTTTGGACCTGAGGTTCCTGTGCAGAGAAGCCCCCAGACCAAGTTAAGATTGATGACATGGGCCTTCTTCCAAAGCCGACAGAGAAAGTGTTCCCCTGGAGCTGATGCCCTGAATTTGGACTTATTGCCTACTAGACTGTGAGAGAATAAATTTATCTTTGTCGAAGCCATCCACTTGTGGTATTTCTGTTATAGCAGCACTAGATGACTAAGACAGTGGGAGTCAGGCATAAATGTTGCTTTGGCTAGAGCATTGTACTGAGTGCTCTGATAAGAGTTGGCTATTCTCCAGGAGTCATATTAAAAGGTGACATCTGAAGCTATTATGCCTGGCATGATTCCTTTGTCCTGATAATTAGAGCTAATATGTATGTGTGGAACTTGTCCCCAGATTTTTGGAGGCATAGAGGCATTTTTAGTAAGAAATCACAGGCTTATTATTAAGGCTGGTATTTTATTTATCTATTATTATGTAACCATAACATCAAAACTTAGGGTCTTAAAACAATCCTTTTGTTTTTCTTATAATTTTGTGGATTATGAATTTGGGAAAAGCTTGCCTGGGTGGTTTTCTTCCTGGACTTGTGGCAACAGCAGAGTAGTTGGTTTGGAGAATCTACTTCCAAGATGGCTTTTTCACTTACTTGTTTTGTGCCTTGGGGCTCCTTAGCCACATACCCTCGCCCCTAACTTGGCAGCTCATTTTCTAGAGTTTCTTGACATGGTTGTGGCTTCTCACAGCATGGTGGTCTTAGAGTGGTGGCACTTGTTACATGGCAGCTGGATATCAGGAGACAGGAAACTGAAACAACTAGGCTAAAGGCTGTCCTTTCAGGATATGGACTGTGTCACTTTGCCTGTTCTTTTTTGTTGGTCATTTGTTGGTTAAAGCAGTTGCAAGTTTCCCCCAGATTCAAAGGATGGGGAAGTGGACTTTGCCTCTTGGTAGGGGAGTGCCAAGGTCATATTGCAGAGGAACAAAATGAATGGGAGATATTGTCGTGGCCATCTTTGGAAAATGCAGTCTGCCACAAATCAGGACAGCCTTAACCCTATTCTTTCCATAATTTGCATACATCCATCATACTAAACCACCTCTGTCACTTTGCCTCATAAGCAATGATGATTTCTTAGGGCTTTGTCAAGCTAAATAAAAGCTCAATAAAATAAATCAATGCTCTACTATTGCTCAGATGACATTACAGGAATAGACTAAAGAGCAAAAACATTTATGTCAACCTAGTTTTTCTTTCTGTCATTTGATAAAGATGTCTCCTTGGTACTGTTCATGAGGCTTTTAAGTTAAACTAAGCTCTGTTTAATGAACAAAGTACAAAGAATTATAAATACCAATCAAGCTCCAACAAAGAGCCATTTATTTAGCTGAGTGATACTGGAACTCTTTTTAAGTCCTAAATTCTCCCTGTAGTTTCTCATGATATCTTCCCATCACCAAACCAAAATAAAGATTATGGCTCTTATACAGAAAGCAATAAATAGTTTTTAAGCAATAATTAAATCGTTCTCAATTGCCAAATGCTATGTGGGACACGAAGAAATAGAACAAGTTTCCTTCTCTTTGAAGA
Source organism: Dugong dugon (assembly GCA_030035585.1). Lineage (NCBI taxonomy): Eukaryota > Metazoa > Chordata > Mammalia > Sirenia > Dugongidae > Dugong > Dugong dugon. The sequence continues at coordinate 11,394,820 of CM057472.1, read as the reverse complement.
AAATTAGTTTCACTGTAGTGATAGAACATTGACAATGGTAAGTTAAACAACATACGAGTTACAGAGCCCTGGTGGCATAGTGGTTAAGAACTCGGCTGCTAACCAAAAGGTCGGCAGTTCAAACCCACTAACTGCTTCTTGTAAACCCTATGGGGCAGTTCTGTTCTGTCCTGTAGGGTCGCTATGAGTCAGAATTCACTTGATGGCAGTAGGTTTGGTTTTTCTGGTGTAGTGTAATAATACAAGTGTTATCTGAGGTGTTTGGCCTAGTAAAATGATGAGTGATTAAGCAGAAAATTCCTATGAGTCACTAAAGAACCAGTGGAGAAGGAAGTGGGGCTTGATCTGGGGCCTCTTGGGCTGGTTAGGATTTAGGACCCTGTGCCTCTAGTGTTGCCTTTCTGCATGATATCGCCTCCTAGATGTTTGATAATGTGGTAAGGAGAAGACCTAGTTTTAGAAACTGGAAGAAGGCTAACTTTTACTGTGTCTTACCTTGGAGTATATTACCCTCCCAATCCCAGCTTTTCAGAGCCCTGCATTTGTCACTAACTCTTTAGAACTTGCTTATAATACTCAGACAAGGATCCTGATGTTCCCTAGCTAAGCTAACACATTTTATCGGGAAGAACATTATTTGTTGAATGTGTTGAATTTGATTAGAGTTACTCTTATTTCAGTAAATAGATACATATAGTGAACTCTAGGATATTTTGGAAGAGAAACTTTCAGCCTGCTGTGTGAAGCCTGTTAGATACCGCAGACCAAACCCAAAATCCAAACGGGTTGCCATCGAGTTGATTCTGATTCATAGCGACCCTGTAGGACAGAGTGGAACTGCCCCATGGGGTTTCCAAGGATAGGCTGGTAGATTTGAACTGCTGATGTTTTGCTTAGCAGCTGAATGCTTAACCACTGTGCCACCAGGGCTCCTCAGAGAAGAGGATAAATAGTGCTGAGAGGACTTGGCTCTGGCTGACCTACCCCACCCCACCCCCATACACATCTCAACCATATTGGCTCCAGATAAGATTTCAATTGGCAAAAACATCTCATGGCTAAAAAAAAGTCTGCAAGTTACTGCCTTAGAATTAAAACAACAAATCTGGTTGTTCAGTGGTATTTATGGGAAGTGATACTTTCAGATACTGCTTTTTTTTTTTTTTTTTTAATTATATTTCTGATACTTGCTGTAGACCAAATTTTAAAATTGTTTGTGACTAAAATAATTTCATTACTTTTTGTGGACAAACATATGGGAAACGGTTTTGATGTTATTTCCAGGCATTTGTTTTCTTCTTGGAATATACACAGTTTAACAATGCTGGAGAGAGACCTTTCAGGCTGCTACCGAAAAGATTATAACCTAAGAAACCCAGTGGGGCAGTTCTGTTCTATCCATGGGGTTGCTATGAGTCGAAAATCGACTCAACAGCTCCTAACAGCAACAAGTTTAAAAATATTGAAATCTTTTATCGTAGAATATAGTAAAGTTATAATTTCCTAAATATAGGATGAATTGGTTTCCAATGAGAAACTTCTAGTAATTTTGTGTGTGTCTGTTCTCATTTTATTTCCTGTGCAGTTGAGGAAGATTGGGGGTGGGGGCTTTGGAGAAATTTACGATTCCCTGGACATGCTCACGAGGGAAAATGTTGCACTGAAGGTGGAATCAGCTCAACAACCCAAACAAGTCTTGAAAATGGAGGTTGCTGTATTGAAAAAATTACAAGGTAAGTTGCTTTGTATGATATGCCAAACAATTTATAATTTATTGCTATCTTTCTGAAACTTGATTACATTCTCTAACACTAACTGAGTACTCTGGTGTCAGCTAGATATAAACATGCTGACATTTTTCTCTTGGAAATTTTTATCAATAGATAGTAGTAGTATAAATATGTAATTGCTTAGAATAATTGTTCTTTGGGAATTCCTTTTCATAGTGAGTGAAAATGAGAGAGAGTGGATTAGTGGAAACATTGCATTGCTTTAGAAATTAATGTCAAAAGTTGAGTGTGGTGAACTTTGTCTTCAAAAAAAATTTTTTTTTTAACAACCAAGCTTAAATACCTCTGAGTTGTTTCTACTGTGTTTCTTAAATACCTGTCTTTAGGTGTTAAACTTTTTTTTTTTAAGCTTTAAATGCTTACATTAGAAATTATTTTATGGATAAAGTGGAATATAAACAACATAAAAAGACCTGGTTGGTAGTCAAAGACTGGTAAAATGAACAATTAATGCGCACTACCTCCTCTATTCTGTTATGAAGCAATAATTTGTTATAAGTTAAAATGAACTTTGTTTTACTCATTTCTTCTTTTTTTAATTTTTTTTTAATTGTGCTTTAGGTGAAAGTTTACAGCTCAAGTTAATTTCTCATACAAAAATTTATACACATATTATGTGACATTAGTTGCAATCCCTATAATGTGACAGCACACTCCCCCTTTCCACCCCGGGTTTCTTGTGTCCATTCACCTAGCTCCTGTCCCTTCCTGCCTTCTCATCAGGCATCTGGACAGGAGCCATCCATTTGGTCTCTTGTATCTGATGGAACTAAGAAGCACACTCTTCATGAGTATTATTTTATGTTTTATAGTCCAGTCTAATCTTTATCTGAAGAGTGGGCTTCAGGGGTTAACGTAGCATCCAGGGGCCATGGCTTCAGGGGTTCCTCCACTCTCTGTCAGACCATTAAGTCTGGTCTTTTTACATGAATTTGAGTTCTGTTCTGCACTTTTCTCCTGCTCTGTCAGGGACTCTCTGTTGTGTTCCCTGTCGGGGAGGTCATTGATGGTAGCCAGGTACCATCTAGTTCTTCTGGCCTCAGGCTGATGGAATCTCTGGTTTATATGGCCCTTTTATCTCTTATGCTAATATTTTCTTTCTGTCTTTAGTGTTCTTCTCTTTTGCTCCAGGTGGGATGGGACCAATTGATGCATTTTAGATGATAGATTGCAAGCTTTTAAGACCCTAGACGCCACTCACCAAAGTGGGATGCAGAACATTTTCTTAATAAGCTTTGTTATGCCAATTGACCTAGATGTCCCCAGAAACTGTGGTCCCCAGGCCCTGCCTCAACTGCTCTGCCCCTCAGAGTGTTTGGTTGTGTTCAGGAAACTTCTTAGCTTTATTTTGATCCAGTTGTGCTGACTTCCTCTGTATTGTGTGTTGTCCTTCCCTTCACCTAAGATGATTCTTGTCTATTATCTAGTTAGTGAATTCCCCTCTCCGTCCCTCACCACCCTCGTAACCATCAAAGAATGTTTTCTTCTGTGTTTAAACCTTTTCTTGAGTTCTTATAATAGTGGTCTCATACAGTATTTGTCCTTTTGCCACTGACTAATTTTACTCAGCATAATGCCCTCGAGATTCATGTTGTGAGATGTTTCGCAGATTCATCATCGTTCTTTATCGTTGCGTAGTATTCCGTGGTGTGTATGTACCATAATTTGTTTATCCATTCATCCGTTGATGGGCATATTCATTTCTTCTTGTAGGGTTTCTTGTGTCTGTTCCTGAATTTTTATTTTTTGTTCCAAACCTTCAATCTTGCTGTTTTCATTAGTTAGCTTTTGATTTAGTTCTTTTGTCAAACGTTCGTAATCAGCTATTTCCATATTCATCAGTGTGGTTTGTTGGGCATCCTTTCTAACCAGCTCTAATTCTTGCATGGTTTTCTGAAGCTGTTTCTTTTCCTTTTGAAGTTGTAGCTGAAGTTCTTCAGGTTCACATAGAGTACTGGCATGTTCCTTCATCTTCTGCTCTTTCTGAAGTTTTTCAGCTTCTAACTCTTTGTCTACTATTGCTTTGGCTCTTTGGACTTCTGAAATCTGTAATACTAGTAACTTTCAATTAGACTATAGTGTCTCAGTATGAGCCAGGAGATCTTCATCAGAATTTAATTTTTCACATGGAACAGTTGAATTCCTTAATTGCTTTGTAAGGTCTTCTATATGATGCTCAAAATTATTATCATGATCTTTGTCCACATCCAAATGTTCTGACTGCTTATCATATTCTAATAAAGGATTCTTACAGCTTTCTGCTTCTTGAATGAGATCTCTCATGCAAGTAGACAACTGATCCTTTTCTGATGGAACAGATTCAAGTTCTTTCCTTAGAGCCTGGGCCTCTTTTCTGCTAGAATCAAGTACTTTCTTTGCTTTCACAGAAACTAGCTTTATTATATTTATTTTCTCCTCTTTTTCTTTAGATTCCTTTTCCAGATTTTCTATTTCTTCTTCCAGCTCTTTTACTGAAGAGGTTTGATAATGTTTTGCAGAAGGTGATTTCTCCTAAGGAAGGCTTTACTAATGCCAGCTCTGCTCTTACATCTTGCAGTTCAGATTCCTTTTGTTCTAGTAATGGTCTTAGATTTTCATGTTCCTTTATAAATGATTTTTCTTTTTCATTATGAATTTCATTTTTGCTATATAATAATTTTTGAGATGCTTCTTCAAGTTGAATTAACAGATCCTGGTTTTCAAGTCCTGTTTGTTTCATTAACATTTTTCATTTCTAGAAGATCAAATGGCAAGGCCTCTTTTTCTGATAGGGTTTCTTCTTACTCTTTCTTTAGGGGCACTTTCTCATAGTCTTCTAGTAAAGACCTAATTTCCTCACATTGAGCTATGTGTTCTTCTTGAGTGCACTTAATCTCTTTTTCTAACTCTGATACCCTTTCATCAGGGTCAGATTGCCCAGTAAGCAAGGTAAGCACCTGCTTGCCTGTGCTTGTCTTGCTTACTGGGTGATCCATCCCTGTTGTTCAGTCTAACACTGCCCAGGTGTTGCTGTGAAGGTATTTTGTAGATGTTGATTTTTCCCTGATTGCTCAGGAAGCAGGGTAAGCACTGGTAGCATGTACTTGCCTTGCTGATTGAGTATTCCAACCCTGCCTTTCATCATATTGAGAAACTAAGTTGTGTTTTTCCTCATTGACTTTTCCTAAGGATTCACCTGTATCTTGTAGGACACTTACAACATCTTGCTCTTAATTTTCTTCTGAAACTTTTGACGCCATCTATTCAAGAAAATTGTACAACTGAGTTTTGACAAATAACTTCTGAAGTTGCTCATTTTTAAACAGTTTACTTAAATTATCTCGCTCTTTAACTGTTAGCTGAAATTTCTTTCCTAACTCACTAATCTGTTATTTAAGGCTAACATCCCCTCCTTTTTGAGACAGAAGAGCTTCCAAATCACTACAAAACTGGCTCTTTTCTGAAATTAGTCTATTATTTTCCTCATAAGTGACCTCTCTTCAGATGACGATGCTTCCTTGTCTTGATAGAGTTTTCATTTGAACCATAAGCTTTTCTAGTTCTTGGTCATTTTGGTCCTTTTCTTTTAAAATCTCTTCTAGTTTTTCTCTTAATTCATTTACGTTTTGTTTTAGTTCACTTTTGTACTGGGTAGTTTGCTCCACTTTCTCCCTAAATTCTATAATCAGCTCTTCTTTCCTTTCACATTTTTTTATGGAGATTATCCATCTTTTAATGAGAATTTTTCATTTCATTTATGAAACCATCTTTTTCCTTAGTCAGAGAATTTATCTTGCTTCTATTTCTTGTAACATGGTATCTCTCTGACTAATTAAGTACTCTTCATTCTTTTCTTGAATGTTCTTTATGGTATTTTCAAGTTCTGGTACTAATTCTTGTTGAGATAATCATTTTTCCTTTTCCCACTGGAGACAATTCACAGTTTCAAGAACAGCGTTTTTTTTTTTTTCCCCCCATTAAAAGCAGTGCTGAGCTTCTGCTGTAGTTTATGAACGTCAGATGCCTGCTGTTGCTTCATTGATTCAAACTCTTGACTTGTTTTTCCAGCAGATTCTCCCAGCTCTGTTAATAAAATTTCCACAATCTCTCGCTAACTCTTATAATTTAAGATTACGTCTTGGTTTTCTTGCTGTAGATTTTCATTGTTCCTTAAGACCCGGTATTTCAAACATTAATGTTAATTTTTCTTTTTCTGAACTTGACAGAAATGTCTCATTTAGTTCTAATACTTCTTTTTGATGTTGTTCCTTAAGACTCTGTACTTCCTTGTTCCTGTTCTACAATATAGCAAAATTGTTTATTTGAATCTTCTATTTTAATTTTCAGTTATCCAGCCCTGTTCTTCTTTAGCTAGTAATAGTTCATTAATTTTAAATTCTAAGTCTTCACGCCAATAGGAAAACTCATCCGTTTATATGCTGGGTGTCCATTTCATGTTTTAATTTAAGATGATTCATGTAACTTACCTCATCTTTCAAGATACTATGTTGAGATTCTAGTTCTTTTAAGGTATCTTCTAAGTGTTTGACTTTTTCATTCACCGCTTGTTCTACAGTACCATCTTCTTGTAAGAGCATAGGACACATCTGTTTTTCTTGGTTTATATTTGAGGTTTTCTAATTCATACTGATATTTCTTCTGAATGTTCTTCCCATTTGCCTCACACTGTTTTACTAAGTTATCCTTCAGCTGATGTAACTTATTTACTTCTGCATCATGTTCTTTAGCAGAGGCTTCAGTTTGGCCCATCAAGTCTCTCACCTCTTTTTGGTCAGTAGCTTTCAACTGCAGAAGTTCTTCTTGTGAACTATTAATATCTCTTTGGTGATCCTGAGAAATTAGCCTCAGTGACTTTTCAGAGATTATTAATTTCTTGCTTCTTTTAATTAGTGGTATCTTCTAATTGCTTTTGCAGATATAAAATTTGCTACTCAAAGGCTGGCCTAATTTCTGAATCTCATCTTGCAGTTTTTTAACATTGTTTTCAGTCACTCTGAATTTAAGTTCTTCTGAAAGCTCTGTTTATTTCATTGCTTCTTCCAGATCCTTTTGCAAGCTCTCTTTACCTTCAGTGTTGAGAATGTACTGTTATTATTCATTTTCCAGATTTTCAGTTTCTTTCACATAGTTTCTATGTGATTGCTCAAACTCCTTGTGCAGATCTTCCACCTTAGTTACAGAATCCTCAGCCTCTTGCTTCATTTTAACATTTTCTTTTTGTAGAGCAAGACACTGTTGCTCAGTCTCAGCCTTTTCCAAGAGAATAGCATCCAGACATTCATTCACTGCTTTAATAATATCATCAATTCCTCCAGCAACTGGTTTTGATTTGAGTTCTTCAATTTCTTTCTCCGATTCTGTACACTTTGATTTAGCTTTCTGTATTAGCGTCACCTGCCTCGTGGCAAACTTGATGAAATCTTCCTTGGGCGATGTTTTCAGCAGTTGCTGTTGAGTGGATTCTGACTCATGGCGACCCCGTGTGTTTCAGGGTAGAACAGTGCTCCATAGAATTTTTAATAGCTGTGATCTTTTAGAAGTAGATCGCCAGGACTTTCTTCCTGGTTCCTCTGGGTAGATTTGAATTGCCAACATTTCTTAGATTTCTCAGTTCCAACTACCCATCCTGAACACATTCCTCAATAGGTGGCTGCTGTGGCTGTGCAGCCCCCACTGCTGATGCTGCCGCTGTCTCACTTGTCTGCCTGGATGTTAAACATGTTTTAGTATCACTAAGCAAGCTATCTTCAGATCTCAATTCAAAATGCATTGAAAATAATCCTGTTTGTTATATGGTGATTCTTATTAACCCATATTCTCAGTTTCATAGGATATCTCTTTCTGGCCCTGCTGTCATTTTTCAGGTCCCTTTTACTACTTGGGTCCCTAATTTTTTACTGTAAGGACAACAGATTTTTTCTGGCATCAGTTCAGTGATGGGAAACCCTGAATACATTGCTAGGTTGTGTTTATCTTTGTATTTTCAGTTTAATGACATACTCTGATATATGATATTACCGATATTTAAATGTTTGATCTGAATCAAAATTACATAGAGGGTATGAGCACATTAAAATTATCTTGTTAAGCTCTAAAAGGTTTGATATTGTTGTGGAACATTTGTTATCTAGAGTTCAGCACTAACACAGAGCAAAGGAAGCTGCAGCTACCGTTAGTGGAAACAGCAAGGACAAAATGGTATGTAGCCTTGGACCTTAAATTCACAGTAGTGCAGTCTCAAGGGTGAATGTGTTTCCTTTGTGAACTCCTTATGTTTGGAATTCTAGTATATTAGTTTCTATTAAAGGAGCCCTGGTGGCACAATGCTTAGGTGCTCGGCTGCTAACCAAAAGTTCGGCAGTTTGAACCCAGTAGCCCCACCACGGGAGAAAAGACCTGGAGATCTGCTCCCATAAAGAATACAGCCTAAGAAACCCTATGGGGCAGTTCTGTTCTGTCATATAGGATTGCTGTGAGATGGAATCGACTTGACGGCACACGACAATGACAGTTTCTATTAAATTAATGAAATATGTATTACATAATTCTGGCAAAGTTCATTCTTTTAATCATTGCCTTTTCCCCTAAGATTTCCTAATATCTAAGCTTCTCTACCAGTTGTTCATTTGGTTAGGCTATTGATTTGTTTAATGGTCATTTTTTAGCCCAAACTTAGCTAAACTCATATAACATACGAAATTAAGAAGACAGTGCATAGATCAGCACCCAGTATTACTACTAGGGAAAAAAAAAAAAACCCTAGAGAAGGAAGAATAGAGAAAAGATGGCTGTCTCCTTTTCTTTTCTTATCTCTTTTTTCTCCCTGTTTCTCTCAAGAGTTATTCTCAACTCAATGACGTAGAGGCCACAAACAGGTGCTAACGAGCTCCCTCTTTCTGGGTTACACAGATCCCAGGAGATCTGTTCTACTTTCAGTCAACCCTATAAAGGATGTGTGAGCACTCGCTTGGTCTGGACAGTGCCACTTCACCTATCTTTTCTCCTGCTGGTCCTTGAGGGGAGTCCTGGTGTGGCACAGTTGGTAAGAGCTCAGCTGCTAACCAAAAGGTCGGCAATTTGAATCATAGGCACTCCTTGGAAACCCTACGGGACAGTTCTACTCTGTCCTGTAGGGTCGCTGTGAGTCACGCTTCAGGGTGAGTCAGGATACAGCTCTGCAGCCCCTTCAAGAGGTTTTCCTGCCTATTTTGGTCATGATTTACTCAGAATTCTATGTGATAAGGCTTGAAGATCAGTTTAGTACAGTTTAATGGATGGATTGGAGACACTTGAATGCTACCTCTCTCCTTTCCTCTGTTTTGTCTTTCATACTATTACCCAAAATGTTTTCCCTACCCACTTACAATCAATCACATGACATTCTATTCCTCAGATCCCTTCACTTTCTAAAAATAAATGTGTTTTTATCCTCTAGTCCATATTTCAGTGAGATGGCATTGACTCTCCTTTCTTGGCTTCCTAACACACGCCTTCTGCATACTTATGCCTAACAATTTCTTTTTGTTGAGGATACTTTGAAATCTAGACCCTTTGGATAACATTTTTATGGGGCTAAGCTGCTCTTGGCTTTCTGTTGGCATAATAACTTCCTGTATGACTCCAACAAAAAGGCTGTGTATGTCAGGAAAGGGTGTATAACCAGAGGCTAACCTTTTATAGGAGCCCTGTTGGCACAGTGGTTAAGAGCTTGGCTGCTAAGCAAAAGGTGGGCAGTTCTACTCTGTCCTGTAGGGTTGCAGTGAGTCAGAATTGACTCGATGGCATTAGGAACCTTTTATAGGATTACCAAAACCAAACCAAACCTGTTGCTGTCGAGTTGATTCCAACTCATAGCGACCCTATAGGACAGAGTGGAACTACTCCATAGGGTTCCCAAGGAGTGCCTGGTGAATTTGAATTGCTGACCGTTTGGTTAGCAGCCAAACTCTTAACCACTACACCACCAGGGTTTCCTTTGTAGGATTGGCTGGTTTTAAAATGAAATTCAATTTTTATTAGTTGGTATAAGGATTTGTATCTTTGTAAGATAAAAAGATATTTTATGACAAAGTTAGCCTAAACCCTAAATTTTCCTCTTTTTAATAAATCAGCCCCCATTCTCAAAATCCTCACAATGTCTTTTCTCAGATTCCTTCAGTTTTCCATTTTCTCTCAGGCGTTCCTGTACTTAACAGCCCAAAATTTTATCAGCTCATGCATAACTCTCATTAATAGTATGTTCCTTTCTCATTGACCCTAAAGTGTGAAAGCCTTGGCATTTTACCCTCTTTTCTTCTTAGCAACTGTCCTCATACTACTACATCAGATTATCATATTTTCAAAGCTCTCCAACCTATCCTGCAATTTTCTATTGGATCAAGCCAGACTCTTGAGTTTTACTTGGTTTTTACAAATGTATGTGAATGTTTCAGTCACTTCCAACTGTACTTTTTGTAAACCTGTTATGTAGTACTTTTCTTATGCTTAGTTATTCTCTAAAGTATCCCTAATAAATAGAGCCATAAAACTTATTAAGCTTTTCCTTTCATTAACATTATTGTTCAGAACTATATATATATATATATATATATATATAAAACCATTTATTTATGACTCTTCCTTCTCTCCATTCATGATTATAGTATCTTTAATCCCTTTATTTTTCCATTTATTTGCTTTGAAATCTTGTTCAAAGGGGATAAATTGCCTTCCTAGTCTGTTAGATTCTTTTTTCTCTCCTCTCCCATCCTTAAACTAATATTTTATATTGACATCCTACTTAGCTTCACTTCTTCATGATTTCTTCTGCTGTATCTCAATGCACCATTCCTTTTTTATCCTTCTTAATAAATACAGTTTTATTGACAGTGCCAGTAAAATAGGAAAAAGATTATGTCCTCTAATTTCAAATCTGATTACTAGTAATTCTCCAGTACCTTAGGAACCTTACTGCAATACTTTTTAAAGTTAGATTGCCATTCCAATCTTAATCAAATTTGATATATTCTAGACTCTTGCAATGAGACAATTTTAAAATTTCTTTTCCTTCTAACTTTTTATTATGAAAAACTTCAAAAATAAGCAAAATAAGCTTAAATAAGCAAAAACTCACACTTAATAAGTATCAGAATTTGTCCAGTCTTGCTGCAGCTATACCCGTCTCTCCAAACTTTTTTCCACCGTGCTGGATTATTTTAAAACAAATTCCCGACAATATAATCTCTAAGTACTTCAGTATTATCTCTATCTAATAGATAAGGGCTCCTTTTTAAAAAATATAAACACAATGCCATTAAACAACTAACAAAATTAATGATAATATCTCAGTACCATCTAATGTATAACCAGTGTTTAATTTCTTCCATTGCCTCAGAAATACACTTTTACAGTTGGCCTGTTCAATCAGGATTCACATACAAAGTAGGCTCGCTGCATTTAATAACTGACATGTCTCTTAAGTATCTCTTAATCTTCTCTACTTTTTTTTTTGTTTCGCCTTGCCATTTATTTGTTGAAAACATGGAGTTCTTAGTCCCAATTCCAGATTTGACTTACCACATTCTTGAGGTACCTTATTTTTTTTTTAACTTTATTGTTGTACTTTAAGTATAAGTTTACAATTCAAGTTAGTCTCTCATACAAAAATTTATACATAAATTGTTCTGTGACCCTAATTGTTCTCCCTGTGCTGTGACAGCACACTCCTCCTTTCTAACCCTGATTTCCCGTGTCAGTTCGACCAGCTCCTGACCCGCTCTGCCTTCTCATCTCACCTCAGGACAGGAGCTGCCCAATTAGTCTCATGTATCTGTTTGAGCTAAGAAGCACACTCTTCACTAGTATCATTTTATTTCCCACAGTCCAGTCTAATTTTTGTCTGAAAAGTTGGCCTCAGGAATGGTTTTAGTTCTGGGTTGACAGAGTCCAGGAGCCATGCTTTCTGTGGTTCCTCCAGTCTCAGTCAGACCATTAAGTCTGGTCTTTTTACTAGAATTTGAGTTCTGCAACACACTTTTCTCCTGCTCCATCAAGACTTTCTGTTGTGTTCCCTGTCAGGGCAGTCAGTGGTGGTAGCCGGGCACCATCTAATTCTTCTGGTCTCAGGCTGATGAAGTCTCTGGTTTATGTGGCCCTTTCTGTCTCTTCGGCTAATATTTTCCTGGTGTCTTTGATGTTCTTCATTCTCCCTTACTCCAGGTGGGTTGGGACAAATTGATGCATCTTAGATGGCGGCTCACTAGCTTTTAAGACCCCAGACGCCACTCACCAAAGTGGGATGCAGAACATTTCCTTAAAAAACTTTGTTAAGCCAATTGACTTAGATGTCCCTGAAACCATGGTTCCCCAAACCCTCACCCCTGCTACTCTGTCCCTCAAAGTGTTTGACTTTATTCAAGAAACTTTTTAGCCTTGGGTTTAGTCCAGTTGTGCTGACTTCCCCAGTAGTATGTGTTGTCTTTCCCTTCACCTAAGATAATTCTTGTCTACTATCTAGTTAGAGAATAACCTTCTTCCTCCCTCCCCACCCTCGTAACCATCAAAGAATGTTTTCTTCTGTGTTTAAATCTTTTCTTGAATTCTTTTAGTGGTCTTATACAATATTTGCCCTTTTGTGACTGACTAAATTCACTCAACATAATGCCTTCCAGATTCCTCCATGTTATAAGATGTTTCACGGATTCATGGTTGTTGTTTATCATTGTGTAGTATTCCATTGTGTGAATATACCATAATTTGTCCATTCGTCCATTGATGGGCACCTAGGTTGTTTCCATCTTTTTGCTATTGTGAGCAGTGCTGCAGTGAACATGAGTGTGCATATATCTATTCGTGTGATGGCTCTTATTTCTCTAGGATATATTCCAAGGAGCGGGATTGCTGCATCGTACGGTACTTCTATTTCTAGCTGTTTAAGGAAATGCCAAATTGATCTCCAAAGTGGTTGTACCATTTTACAGTCCCACCAGCAGTGTATAAGTGTTCCAGTCTCTTTGCAAACTCTCCAACATTTATTATTTTGTGTTTTTTGGATTAATGCTAGCCTCTTTGGGGTGAGGTGGTATCTCATTGTAGTTTTGATTTGCATTTCTCTCATGGCTAATGATCGTGAGCATTTCCTCATGTGTCTGTTAGCCGCCGGAATGTCTTTTTTGGTGAAGTGCCTATTCATATCCTTTGCCCATTTTTTAATTGAGTTATTTGTCTTTTTGTTGTTGAGATTTTGCAGTATCTTGTAGATTTTAGAGATTAGACACTGATTGGATTTGTCGTAGCCAAAAATTTTTTCCCAATCTGTAGGTTGTCTTTTGACTCTTTTGGTGAAGTCTTTTGATGAGCATTAAGTATTTGATTTTTAGGAGCTCCCAGTTATGTAGTTTCTCTTCTCATGTTTGTGCATTGTTACTTACGGTTTGTATTTTGTTTATGCCATGTATTAGGGCTTCTAGCGTTGTCCCTATTTTTTCTCTCATGATCTTCATCATTTTTGATTTTATATTTAGGTCATTGGTCCATTTTGAGTTCTTTTTTGTGCATGGTGTGAGGTATGGGCCTTGTTTCAGTTTTTTGCAGATGGATATCCAGTCATGCCAGCACCATTTGTTAAAGAGACTGTCTTTTCCCCAGTTAGTGGAGTTCGGGCCTTTGTCAAATATCAGCTGCTCGTAGGTGGATGAATTTATTTCTGGGTTCTCAATTCTGTTCCATTGGTCTGTGTATCTGTTGTTGTACCAATACCAGGCTGTTTTGACTACCGTGGCAGTATAATAGGTTCTAAAATCAGGTAGTGTGAGGCCTCCCACTTTGTTCGTCTGCTTGACTAATGTTTTACTTATTCGAGGCCTCTTCCCTTTCCATATGAAATTGGTGATTTGTTTCTCAATCTCATTAAAAGATGCTGGTGGAATTTGGATCAGGATTGCATTGTATCTGTAGATCACTTTGGGTAGAATTGACATTTTCCCAGTTTTGAGTCTGCCTATCCATGAGCAAGGTATGTTTTTCCACTTACGCAGGTCTCTTTTGTTTTCTTGCAGTAGTGTCTTGTAGTTTTCATTGTATAGATCTTTTACATCTCTGGTTAGATTTATTCCTAAGTATTTTATCTTCTTGGGGGCTATTGTAAATGGTATTGATTTGGTGATTTCGTCTTCGCGGTTCTGTTTATTGGTGTAAAGGAATCGAACTGATTTTTGTATGTTTATCTTGTATCCTGATACTTAGCCAAAATCTTCTGTTAGTTCCAGTAGTTTTCTTGTGGATTCTTTGGAGTTTTCTGTGGATAAGATCATATCATCTGCAAACAGAAGTACTTTGACTTCTTCACTACCAGTCTGGATGCCCTTTATTTCTTTTTATAGCCTCATTGCTCTGGCTAGGACCTCCAGCACAGTGTTGAATGAGAGTAGTGATAAAGGGCATCCTTGTCTGGTTCCCATTCTCAAGGGGAATGCTTTCAAAGTCTCTGCGTTTAGGATGATGTTGGCTGTTGGCTTTGTATAAATGCTCTTAATTATACTGAGGAATTTCCCTTCTGTTCCTATTTTGTTGAGTTTTTATCGTGACTGCGTGTTGGACTTTGTCAAATGCCTTTTCTGCATCTATTGATAAGATCATGTGGTTCTTATCTTTTGTTTTATTTATGTAATGGATTACATTGATTGTTTTTCTAATGTTGAAGCATCCCTACATGCCTGGTATAAATCCCACTTGATCATGGTGAATTATTTTTTTGGTATGTTGCTGAATTCTCTTGGCTAGAATTTTGTTGAGGAATTTTCCTTCAGTGTTTATGAGGGATGTTGGTCTGTAATTTTCTTTTTTTGTGGTATCTTTACCTGGTTTTGGTATCAGGGTTATTCTGGTTTCATAGAATGAGTTTCGGAGTATTCCATCCTTTTCTGTGCTCTGAAATACCTTTAATAGTGGTGTTAACTCTTCTCTGATAGTTTGATAGAATTCTCCAGTGAAATCGTCTGGGCCAGGGCTTTTTTTTGTTGGGAGTTGTTTAATTAGTTTTTCAGTCTCTTCTTTTGTTATGGGTTTATTTAATTGTTCTGACTCTGTTTGTGTTAGTTTAGGTAGGTAGTGAATTTCTAGAAATTTGTCCATTTCCTCTAGGTTTTCAAATTTGTTAGAGTACAATTTTTCATAGTATTCTATTATGATTCATTCCTTATATGGGTTGTTTGCTTCCTCTCCTGTTTCTCTTTTGTCTGTTTGGCCAGTAGTTTATTGATTTTGTTGATCTTTTCAGAGAACCAACTTTTGGTCTTGTTAACTCTTTCAATTGATTTTATGTTCTCTATTTCATTTAATTCTGCTCTAATTCTTATTATTTCCTTTCTTCTGGCGCCTGAGAGCTTCTTTTGCTGCTCTCTTTCTACTTGTTCTGGTTGTAGGGTTAATGTTTTGATTTTGGCGCTTTCTTCTTTTGGGATGTGTGCATTTTTTCCTATAAACTGACCTCTGAGCACTGCTTTTACTCTGTCCTAAAGGTTCTGTTAGGGTATGTTTTCATTCTTGTTTGAGTCTATGAATTTTATTCCATCCTTAATTTCTTCTGTAACCCAGTATTTTTTGAGCAAAGTGTTGTTCAGTTTGCATGTGTTTGATTTTTTTTTTTTCCCTTGCTTTTTCTGTTATTGATTTCTACTTTTATGGCTTTATGGTCAGAAAAGATGCTTTGTAATATTTTGATGCTTTGAATTCTGTTAAGGCTCGCTTTATGGCCTAACGTGGTCTATTCTGGAGAATGTTCCATGTGCATTGGAAAAGAAGGTATACTTGGCTGCTGTTGTGTGGAGTCTTCTATATATGTCTGTGAGATCAAGTTGGCTGATTGTAGCGTTTAGATTTTCCGTGTCTTTATTGAGCTTTTTTCTGGATGTTCTGTCCTTCATCGCAAGTGGTGTATTGAAGTCTCCCACTGTTATTGTGGAGCTGTCTATCTCTCTTTTCAATGCCGTTAGACTTTGTTTTATGTATTTTGGAGCCCTGTCATTGGGTGCGTAAATATTTATTATAGTTATGTCCTCCTTGTGTATTGATCCTTCAGTAATTATATAGTGTCCTTCCTTATCCTTTATGGTGGATTTTACTTTAAAGTCTATTTTGCCAGATATTAATATTGCCACTCCTGCTCTTTTTTGAGTGTGGT
Source organism: Dugong dugon (assembly GCA_030035585.1). Taxonomy (NCBI): domain Eukaryota; kingdom Metazoa; phylum Chordata; class Mammalia; order Sirenia; family Dugongidae; genus Dugong; species Dugong dugon. The sequence continues at coordinate 11,378,872 of CM057472.1, read as the reverse complement.
TTGCTTGATATATTTTTCTGCATCCTTTGAGTTTTAGTTTGTTTGTGTCTTTAAGTCTAAGGTGTGTCTCTTCTAGGCAGCATATAGATAGATCGTGTTTTTTTATCCATTCTGCCACTCTCTGTTAATTGGTGAATTGAGTCCATTTACGTTCAGTGTAGTTATTGATAGGTATGAGTTTAGTGCTGTCATTTTGAGTGTGTTGACAGTTTCTTAGTTCCACTTAATTTTCTGTGCTGAATCATTTTTCTTTACGTATTTTCTTTTCATCTTTTTCATTGTTGTTGATTTCGTATTTGCTGTCTTTATAATTTTCTTGTTTTTTATTTTGATGTGTCGGATTGTTCGTTTCCTTCATGATTACTTTAATATTTACCTCTGTTTTTCTAAGCTTAAACCAGTCTATTATTCCTTTATATTGCCTTGACTTTCCTCTCCATGTGAAAAATCAATGCCTACATTTTTTAGTCCCTCTTTTTTGTTTTAATGTTGTCGTCTTTTACATATTGACATCTCTGTTTCCCTATTTTCAGTGTTTTAGCTTTGATTTGTTTTTGTGACTTTCCTATCTGGGTTGCTATCTGGTTGCTCTGTCCTGTATTCTAGTTTTGGTTTGTTATCTGATGTTATTGGTTTTCTAACTGGAGGACTCCTTCTAGTATTTCTTGTAGTTTTGGTTTGGTTTTTACAAATTCCCTAAACTTCTATTTATCTGGAAACGTCCTAATTTTGCCATCATATTTGAGAGACAGCTTTGCTGAATACATAATTCTTGGCAGGCAATTTTTTTCCTTCAAGGCTTTATAGATGTCATCCCATTGCCTTCTTACCTGCATGGTTTCTGCTAGTAGTCCAAGCTTATTCTTATTGACTCTTCTTTGTAGATGAATTTGTTTATCTCTAGCCACTCTTAAAATTCTCTCTTTATCTTTGATTTTGGCAAGTTTGATTATAATATGTCTTGGTTACTTTCTTTTGGGATCTAACTTACGTGGGGTTCGATAAGCATGTTGGATAGATATATTCTCATCTTTCATGATATCAGAGAAGTTTTCTGTCAGCAAATCTTAAACAGTTCTCTCTGTATTTTCTGTTCTCCTCCCTCCCGCCCCCCGATTCTGGTACTCCAGTCACTCGTAGGCTATTCCTGTTGATAGAGTCCCACATAATTCTTAAGAGTTTCTTCATTTTTTAAAATTCTTTTATCTGATTTTCCCTCAAATAAGTTGGTGTCAAGTGCTTTATCTTCAGTCTCACTAATTCTGACTTCTGTTGCCTCAGTTCTGCTCCTATGACTTTCTATTTAGTTGTTTAATTCTAAAATTTTATTGTTAATCTTCTGAAGTTCTGATTGCTGTCTCTCTATGGATTCTTGCATCCTATTAAATTTGTCATTATGCTCGTAAATAATGTTCATAAGATCCTCTATTGCTTTGTCTGTGTGTTCCTTAGCTTTATCTGTATTTTGTGTTGTCTCCATCCTGATCTCTTGAAGAGTTCTGTATATTAATCTTTTGTATTCCACCTCTGTTATTTCCAAGAAATTCTCTTCCTCCGGAAGATTTCTTGATTCTCTACTTTGGGAACTTGCTGAAGCTATCATGGTCTGCCTGTTTATGTGATTTGATATTGACTCTTGCCTCCGTGCCATCAATAAGTTAGTATATTTATTTATTTATTTTTGCTTACTTTGTCCTAGCTTCTTGTTTTGTTTTGATATACCCAGATAGGCAGCTCATGTGAGCTAGTTTGATTATTGGTGCCTTTGAAGCTCTAACGTCTTGTCACTAGGTGGTTAGATCTTTTACTAGTTATGTGAGCACAGGATTCTGTTTACTCTTCTTATATGAATTCCGCTCAGGTAACCAGGTAGTTGGTCACCAAGTACGTGGTGCAGGCTCTCACCTACAGTCCTAGACTGGCATAGGTGATTGGTGTAGGCACAGATATCTGGCTGCAGTTGAAAGTCACACACTGAGCAAGGCAGGAGGCTGATGGCTGTCCCTGAGTGTCTGGAAGGAAAGCGTGTCCCTGTTCCCTAGATTGCATGGGTGGTTGGGTTTTGCAGGCAGATTATGGGCACTCAGTGCTGTTGACTGTAAGGACTGGGGGCACCGCTTATTGTTAGACCCCTTTCTTGGATGGCAAGGTGGCGTGGGTGGAGCCATCAGTCCTCAGACCCCTTATGTGGATAGTTGAGGACCCTGCTTAATGGGCAGAGCAGTATCAAATGTCACGAACCTGCCACTTCACCATATAGCTGAAACAGTTGAAGTTAGACTCAAAGTGTATACCCTGTTACACTGTGGTAATGAGGGCCTACACTGTTGAAATGGGCCCACACAAATCTATGCAGGGATGAAGGGCACTCGAAGTCTGTGGATCCCTTATGCCTGTGCCTAGGCAAAAGAACTGTGCCTACCCTGAGTTCCTGCTTTAGGGGAGCCGACAGATTATTTCTTCCCGTTTGTTAATTTGTTACCTGTCCGAGGCCGGGAGAGTGGCTCAGGGCGTGTGATGGGGTCCTACTTCCAGCCCAGGGGACTCGGCAGTCACTGAAGTTGTTCTGGACCCAGTGTAGAGCAGGGAGCAGGGAGGTAAATGGGAAAGAGGTTTTTCCCAAGGGCGTGTTTTTGATCCATGCATTAGGCCAGATGCAAGTACTTATCTTTCACCGATCAAGAGCTGCTTCTCACTGGTTCTGGATGCCCAAGTAGATTCTCTGCCTCTTGGTCTCTCCCGATGTTGAAAACGCCTCCCTAGCACCACTGCTTGCCTCAAAGTGCACACGAGCTGATCCCGCCTGAAGTGCTCCAGCTCCCGCAGGGTTAGGTCTGGCAACTCCTCGCTGCTTCTGAACCATCTTTCCTTCCCCCTGCCACTCAGTCGAATTCCTCAACTTTGCCTTTGATATTCAGAGCTCTTAGACTGTCATAAATAATCGATTCACTTGTTTCTTCTGGTTTTTGTTGTAAGAGGGACCACTGGAAGCATCTGACTACTCCGCCATCTTTGCCCCGCATCTTTGTGGTATCTTTTAACATGTTCCTGTATCCTCTTTATTTTCTGTAAACTGGTAGTTAGATCTAGAGGCTGAATTAGATTCATGTTTACTTTTTTTTTTTTTTTTTTGCAAGAATACTTTGCCTATATCCGTTATTCCCATTAGGGGTTGCAAAATAGTGATTTTTCTGATTCTTTCATTCCTTCCCAGTTTATTAGCTAGGATTATTTTACAAAGGAAGCCCTGGTGGCATAGTGGTTAAGAGCCTGGCTGCTAACCGAAAGGTCAGCAGTTCGAATGTACCAGCTGCTTCTCGGAAACCCTATGGGCCAGTTCTACTTTGTCCTGTAGGGTCACTATAAGTCGGAACCAACTCAACGGTACAGAACAACAACAACAACATTCTGCAAAGTACAACTTGATCTCATCAATTATTTGCTTCCCCTAAAATACTTAGTACAGGAAGGACAGGATAAATGCTTGACTTTTTTCCCCATTTATTTTCCCATATTCAGAATAATGAGTTGTACCCTTATGTGACCAGTGAATTGCTTTTTGTTTAAGTATCACTGTGAGCTCATGGATTTTTGACTTATTTTATTTCAACTCATTGCTGTCATTCTTCTAACGCTCAGTTTGGCTAGTGGAAGCTCTTTCAAGTTGGCTTCTGTGCCCTTTTGACATAATTTCAGGAGTCTTTGATGCCATCCTTGCTTTCTGGCACAGCAAGATGTTTCAGACTTTCCTTGAACTTTTCATATGCCAGAGATGGAATCAGGAGCCCTGTTTCTCTAAGGAGGCTTGTTTTCTTGTAATGGGAAGTAAATGGAGACCAGAGTAAGCTTGGACATTAGGCATTAATTGCTATTGGGCCAACACACTTACTTCTCCCAGTAGTTTTTAATAAATACTATACTTTGCTTTGTGTTAATTTATTCTTATGCATACTTTTCAATCTGTTTACTATGTTTATTTTGTTTTTGAAATACATTGTTGTTCACCTTTATATTGCAAGCCTCTTAGAGGGCAGGGATTATGTTCAGTTAAACTTGACATTTGTATTATGCTCAGCAGCAAAATGATAGCACAAAATAGCTTCATATTTAGTGACACCATACATTTGTAAATGGGGATGCGGGAGAATAGGTTAACATAGCTCTTGTATTTCTGGTTATTTTTTTCTTAAGCTTCATTGTTTATATACAAGAAAAAGAAATATTGAAATTTTGGAATAATTTGTTAAAGACTGCTGTAAATACTAGTTGATAAAGTCATGTTTGCATGACTAGGGCTTAGACTCTCAAGACCATACTATGTTGAGATTCACCTCTTCACTGTAATGAAAGACAGTTGCTTGGCTCTTCCAGAAAATAATTTTATTTGGTTTAGGAATTTGAGTTTTTTGCCTTTGCATGTAGATTGGTCTGATGTTTTGGAAATTCAGCATATTGTAAAATTACTGTTATTTATACTTTGTAATATCTTTTCGTCAAAGGAAGTCTTCCTAGTGTCTTTAAAAGTTTTTTTACATTGTTTACTTGTATCCAGTTGCTATATAAATATGTACCTAAGGTAACAAAAAGTTTATTAAAAAAAAAATTTTGTAGATCAGATTTTTCACTAATTCTTATGTTTTTTCCCTCCATAGTGTGTTCAATCTAATGAAGTTTGTTGTATTTAAAAATCACTACTTAAGTCAATGCATGACTTAAAAGTAGTCCAGTCTTTCTCTCTCATTTGCGCTCCTTCATGCTGTGAATGATTATTATCATCTTTTGGGCTCTTTCAGAGCACCAGCTTGTGTAAAACTGAGGTTTTTCTGCTTTTATAGTCTGTTGGATTAGAAGGTAATTAAAGAATTATTTAATTAGTTAAAAGTTTTTCTCTTCTAGATCTTTTAAAAGTAAGTGAAGATCCTATTAAGAAATACTAAATGCCATTGTTTGATAACCAAATGATTTGTTTTAAAAATTTTCAGTTGAGATAATTAGGAGTTAATTTGTCTTGCCTCATATAAATTCAGGCAAAAGCTACATTTTTCACGGTAGCCCATAAAGAGGAAGTGATTTGCTTTTTATTTTGGGGGAATTTTTTACCCTCAAATATTGGTCCTGGATTTTATTTTTGCCTTGTAGGCTGCAGAGCACAAGTTGAGAGTTGGGAAGAAAGTTTACTATTATAGGAGAGCAACTGCACCTCTTCTGCCTTCCCTGCTTGAAGTCTCCAGCTGCTTCTGCAAAGTATGACACTCCCTTTCCGCAGTCATAAGAGTATAAGAAATACTGAATTTCTGGATTAGACCATTGTCTATCCCGTGTAGAAGACTGCCTATGCAAGTTGCTTCAAAAGGAGCTTTTTGTGGCAGAGCATAGTAATTGCACTCTGAGACCTAAAAGGTTAGGGATATTCCTTTATCCATCATTTTATCCTTTAACCTTTTATAAACTTATCATCTTCCTTTTTTTGTTTTCACCTGTGCATTTTTTCCCACTAGAGTAACTTTTTTGCCTGCCCACTTTAGTGTTCATCTGTTCTGTCAAAGAGTGTTAGGAGACCTTTGAGAACTTTATCTGTTCAATATGTTTATTTTAACATTTCCCTACTTGGAAAACTTATTAGCATTATCTGCAGGCTTGGGGATTTGTCTGTTCATTACTGTGCATTTATAAAAACAACACAGAGGAAATAGAATAGGTCTAGGTTTTCTTTTTTTAAAGAAGCAGAGATCTATTTCGTAATATATATGTGTGTGTGTACATACATACACACATGCATTTATATATACTTGTATGTGCATGAGGAAAATGTGGAATGATATATAACTGAAGAAGCTGTTGAGAATGAGAATTGGAAGTAGAGGGGCCAGGGAGGAAGGGAAATCGTTTACTTTTTCACTTTATTTCTTCTGGTGCTTAAGAAATTAAAAAAAAACAACAAACTTTATAGTAGAAATGAAATATGATGGAAATTATTAATATCTTCAACAGCCACTCTTACTCTTTATCTCCTCTTTCTATATACTTTAAAACACATGGTAAATTAGTGCATTGTAGCATAGTGTAATGTAACTAAAACAGTTGTTGCGTGCCACGAACTTACTGTACAAATGGTTGGTAGTTTCTTATTTGTGAGATGTATAGCAGTGCTTGAATGCTGTTGTATGCTAGGAACAGTGCTACTGAATTCCAGGGTCATCCATACTTTATCTTGTTTCAAGATATAATTCATGTATATAAGACCTCCCTCCATTTTTTTACAAATATTTTTAAGGTTGTAAATGTTCATGGTAAAAATTTAAAAATAAAAATAAATCATTTAAAAAAATAAAGTGAAAAGTAAGTTTCTTTTCTCAGCCCTTCACTCTTTCTCTCCAAAGTTAACCAGTTACTGATTTCTTGTGTTTTTTCCAGAGATGTTCTATGCATATTATAATCAAATATCTCTATATATGTATATATCTACCAATGTATACATGTATGTGCACACACATATATGATCATATTATCATATGATTACATATATATGTATGTGGTGTGTGTGTGTGAGAGAGAGAGAGAGAGAGAAATCTGGAGAGGGGCTGGAGATCGAGTTTAATCACCCAACCAGTGCTTTAATCAGTTATATTTACTTAAGCTCCAGTAAAGCCCAAATCAAACCCATTGCCATTGAGTCGATTCTGACTCATAGGGACCCTGTAGGACAGAGTAGAACTGCCTCATAAAGTTTCCAAGGAGTGGCTGGTGGATTCCAACTGCCGACCTTTTGGTTAGCAGCCGTAGCTCTTAACCACTGCACCACTAGGGCCTAATATTTATATAAATCCACAAGTAAAACAAGATTCGAGGAAATAAAACAAGTTCAAATGAAAAACTTCACTTTTATTATAGACATATAACGTCCAAAAGTATATATGCTTAAAAAAGTGTGATCCTAAGGCGGCTTTTCCCCTTTTTGTCAATAAAATTATTACAGAATTTGTTTATTTTTAATTTCTTAAGAACAAAATTGTAAAAATAATCAACCAGTTCCACAGAATTTGTTATGAAAAACAGTAATACAGGTTCTGATTCCAGAGAAGATTGAGTAAGCACACTTTACCCCATCTCTTCTACTGAATGCAGCTATAAAATCTGGACAGAATGTTTGGAGTGCGGTTTGAGAACTCTGAAAAGTAAATAGTAGGAGGAAGATTGTGGAAGACCACCAGAATTCAAAGTACCACTGACCTGGCAGTGAATTTTCTTTTTTCTTTTTTCTTTCTTTAAGTATGCCCTGACCTGAATTCAGTGTATTCTGAAACTTGAAAGTGAACATTAACACAGACAGAAAGAGCTCCAGGAGAAGCCCTTTTAGTTCTGAGTCAAGTGGGAAAGGGGTCTCCTAATACTCAGTAGAGAGTGTGAAAATCCCACGTCTTTTGTTGTTTGTTTCCCCCACATCGTTCTTTTTCTTCTTTTTTCTTGTCTTCGTCCTCTTGTACCTTAGCAGTCCGTGGCAGTGGTAGCGGTGGCAGCAGTGAGGACTGACAGGAGCCAAAAACTCAGAGGGAGAGGAATTTTCTTCATCTATTGGAGGAGTCACAGTCTCAAGAGAGTGAGGCAAATCCCCATTGCTTTTCTTCTCCCTCCATCCTGTTGCTTGGCAGTTATGGGAAGTATAGCAGAGTAAGATTATTAAAGCCCAGCTATCTTTTTGGAAAAGTGGAAAAGGGGCTCCCCAGGGAACCACAATATTGTGGGAGAGGGAGGAACCTGGGAAAATGATCACTTAAAGTTGTTTATGGACTCCTAAGCTGACTTCCAAGCTGTGCATGCATGAGTCTGATCCTAAATATCATACATAAATGTTGAGACTAGACATGGAACAGGGCACATATGGAACAGATTCAGTATGACTATGAAGACTTTGAAAACTGAACTGACATTGGAAACAACCCACAAAAGGCTGGTCAGAACTTGAGGCTTGAACCCAACTAGGTCAATTGCTAGCTAAAACAAAATACCAGCATTCTCAGTGGGACTTAAATAAGACCTGAAGTCTCATAGCGTGGTATTCTGAATGTCCAGAATACAATCCAAAATTACTCAGCATAAAAAGAACCAGATGAGTGGCGTCTGGGGTCTTAAAAGCTAGCGAGTGGCCTTCTGAGATGCATCAATTTGTCCCAACCCAAAGGAGAGTGAAGAACACCAAAGACAAAAGGAAAGTATTAGCCCAAGAGACAGAAGGGGCCACATAAACCAGAGACTTCATCAGCCTGAGACCAGAAGAACTAGATGGTGTCCAGCTACCACCACTGACCACCCTGATAGGGAACACAACAGAGAGGCCCTGACAGAGCAGGAGAAAAGTGGGATGCAGAACTCAAATTGTAGTAAACCAGCCAGACTTAATGGTTTGACTGAGACTGGAGCGACCCTGGAATACATGGCCCCCAGACTCTCTGTTAGCCCAAAATTAAAACCATTCCTAAGGCCAACTCTTCAGACAAAGATTAGACTGGACTATGGGACATAAAATGATACTCGTGAAGAGTGTGCTTCTTAGCTTAAGTAAATACATGAGAGTAAATGGGCAGCTCCTGTCCAGAGATGAGATGAGAAGTCAGAGAGGGTCAGGAGCTGGTTGAATCGACATGGGAAATCCAAGGTAAAAAGGAGGAGTGTGCTGTCACAATTTATGTATGAATTTTTGTATGAGAGACTAACTTAAATTGTAAACTTTCTCTTAAAGCACAACAATAAAAAATTAAAAGAGAAACAGGAAAATCTGAACTTGTCGTTATTGTTGTTATTAGTTACCTTCATTAGGGGAGTACAAATTAAAACCATGGTGAAATGCTGCTACACTCCTATTGTTGTTGTTGTTGTTAGTTGCTATCAAGTCAGTTCTGACTCATGATGACCCCATGTGTGCAGAGTAGAACTTCAACATACAGTTTTCAAAACTGTGACCTTTGGAAGCAGATTGCCAGGCCTGTCTTCTGAGGCACCTCTAGGCAGATTCAAACTGCTAACCTTTTGGCTAGTAGTCAAGCACTTAACTTGAAATAGCTGAAATAAAAACTGTTGACATACCAAGTGTTGGCAAAGACATGGAGCAACTGGAAACCTCATGCATTGCTGGTGAATATGCAAAGTGATACAGCCACTCTGGAAAACTGTTAAACATATGGTTGCCATATGTTAAACATTGACATATGACCCAGCAGTCCTACTCCTGTTTAAATGATGGATTTCCCTTGATGGTTACCTTGGGTGAAGAATTTGAAAATTTCCCTTCTGTGTTTGGCTCCTGGTGAACCACTTAGAATGTAGGGAATTGTTAAGTGGACATCCTTATGAAAGCCAATGGGAGAGCTTTGTTCCCTAAACTCCTAGGCTGAACTGTTTTTGCTAGGGACTTGGTTTAGAGGACACTTCTTTATTCTTTTGCATCATTGTCTTAGCGGTTTACTCAGTCAAGCCCTGTGTTTGCACTTTTCCAGCTAATGTATTGGTTTCTCTATTTTTGGAATCTTTGTAATGCTTATTCTTTGTTTTTATAAGCTGCCATTTGATTTTATACTATCTTCATTAGTCTTGTAATAAGTTCATTTATTTCAACAAGATTATGAATTCTTTGATAACAAGACCCATGTCTTAGGTTTTCTATCTCCCACGGTGTAGCTATTTGATGAATTTTTATTAGGGTTTTTTTTTTTTTTGTAGGAGTGGGCAAAAATGAGGGATAGATGGGTGTTATGGATTGAACTGTGTCCCTCAAAAATATGTGTTGTAAATCATAACCTCTAGGAATGAGTTGTTTTTGTTATATTAATGAAGCAGGATTAGTGTAGGGTGTGTCTTGAGTCAATCTCTTACAAGATATAAAATGAACAGATTAAGCAAGCAGAGATGGGGGAAGATTGATGCAAAGCCACATGGAGATCTCCAAGGAACCAGGAAACAGAAGCTGAAGAGACAAGGACCTTCCCCAGAGCAGACAGAGAGAGAAAGCCTTCCCCTAGAGCTGGTGCCCTGAATTCAGATTTCTAGCCTCCTAAACTGTAAGAAAATAAATTTCTGTTTGTTAAAGCTATCCACTTGGGGTATTTCTGTTATAGCACTAGATGGTACTGAGAAGTGGATGTTTTGCTTTAACAGATACCTGAAATGTAGAAGTAGTTTTGGAATTGGGTAATGGGTAGAGGCTGGAAGAGTTTTAAGGGCCTAATAGTAAAAGCCTAGATTGCCTTGGAGAGACTGTTGGTAGAATTGTGAACTTCAAAGGCAACTCAGGTGAGGGCTCAGAAGGAAGTGAGGAGAGCTATAGAGAAAGTCTCTCTCTTAGAGAATACATATGGCGCCAGCAAGACAATTTTGCTAGAAATGTGGACATTAAATGTGCTTCTGTGAGGCTTTAAAAGGAAATGATGAACATGTGATTGGACAATGGAGGAAGGGTGGTGCTTTTTATGCAGTAGCAAATAGCTTGTCTGAATTATGTTCAAATGTTTGGTGGAAGGTAGAACTTGTAAGTGATGAACTTGGATATCTGGCTGATGAGATTTCTAAACAAGACCTCAAACAGGCTACATGGTTTCTCCTTGCCACTTATCATAAAATGTGAGAGGAAAGACCTGGGCTTGAAAATGAGCTGTGCAAAATGAAAACAGCTTAAAGATTTGGAAAATTCTGTATACAAACCAAGGACACATGTCCTAAGATGTTCGCCAAGGACGTGGCTACACAATCTTTTGTTAAAGAGATTAAGCCTCTGACTGATGAATCCAACCAGCTGCCACAGCAGAAAACCCATCAGCTTAGACTGAAGGGGACAGAAAAAGAATGAGAGAAAAGAACTCTGTCTGCCTCTTGGAATTCTACAGGCAGGAAACAGGCCAAAGGAGTTACAGGTGTTGTCCTCCAAGAAAAGAAAAGGACCATCCCTGGAATAGCTCAGAAATCAGCAGAACTGTTAGCAAGAGCATGGGAAGCAGGGCCTTCTTGGTTTCAAAAGGCATGGCCACAGTCTCCTGGATCTCAAAGGGTAGGTCCACAGCCTCCTAGCTTTCAAAGAGTTGGATCTTTGCCAGTTTGGTTCCAGAGTATGGGACTGTCGTTAAGGTGTTCTAGGGGGATGAGGTTGCCATGCCCAAGGAGCAGAACAGGGCCTGCCGGGGCCAAGGGGGTAGGATTGCCACTCAGATGGATTAGGAGAATGGTGCGCCTGAAACCGAGGGAGCAGAGTTGCCATTCCAGTGGGCCTGGAAGGCAGAGCTGAAGCTCAGGACCAGGGGGCCTCCACTCAGAATCCGGAGAGTGTGGCCAACACCCAGAGTCTGAAGGGCAGGGCCATTGTGTAAATGGTCTCAGAGAACAGAGGATTATTTTCAAGCCTTGAGAACTGATGAATGTGTTGACTGACTTGCTTGGTGCCTGTTATCCCATCTTTCCCTCCAATTTCTTGTGAAAATGTCTAGCTTGTGCCTGTTCCACCACTGTACTTTGGAAGCAGATAACTTGTATTCTAGATTTTGCAGATGAGGAGAAATTTTTGGATTTTGGACCTGGAGTTGATTTAAGACTTTTGCTGTGATATGATGGGGTGATATGATATGATATGATATGATATGATACGATATTGCTATGATATGATGGGGTGATACGATATGTGAATTTTGGGGGCCAAAGGGTGGAATGTCATAGATTAAATCATGTCCCCCAAAAACATGTGTCAGCTTGTCTAGGCCAGTATTGTGTGATTGTCTACTATTTTGTCATCTGATGGGATTTTCCTGTGTGTTGTAAATCCTGTCTCTATAATGTTAATACGGTAGGATTAGCAGCAGTTATGTTAACGAGGCAGGACTCAATCTACAAGATTGGATTGTGTCTTAAGCCAGTCTCTTTTGAGATATAAAAGACAGAAGTGAGTAGAGAGACAGGGGGACCTCATACCACCAAGAAAGAAGCACTGGCAGCATAATGCATCCTTTGGACTGGGAGTCCCTGCACTGAGAAGCTCCTCGACCAGGGGAAGATTGATGGCAAGGACCTTCCCCCAGAGCCAACAGAGAGAGAAAGCCTTCCCCGGGTGCTGGCACCCTGAATTTGAACTTCTAGCCTCCTAGACTGTGAGAGAATAAAAGTCTCTTTGTTAAAGCCATCCACTTGTGGTATTTCTATTACAGCAGCACTAAATAAGACAAGTAGGTTTGTTAACTTTCTTTGTGATTACCTTGAAATTTCCCTTTATCTTCCTAAGTTTGAACCAGTCTTTTATGACTTGCTATCACCTTGACTTCCTCTCCATGTGAAAGTTCTACACTTAAACTGTGTACTTCATCTTTTATTTCTCAGACTTTGTCATCACTTACAGATTGACATCTGTAATTCTCTGTTTTAAGTCTTGTAGTTTTGTTTTATCCTTGAGAGTTCACTGCCTAGACTGGTATCCGGCTAATACTGGCCTATGTCCAAGATTCAGGTTGTTGTCTGATGTTGTTGGTTCTCTAACTGAAGGACTCACTTTAATAATTATTGCAAGTTTGTTTTGGTTTTTACAAATTCCCGTAATTTCTGTTTACCTATAAATGTCCTAATTTCACTGTCATGTTTGAGGGAGTGTTTTCTAGGATATATTATTCTTGGTTGGTGTCTTAGTCATCTAGTGCTGCCATAACAGAAACACTGCAAGTGGATGGTTTTAATGAAGAGAAGTTTATTTCCTCACAATCAAAGAAGGCTAAAAGTCCAAATTCAGGATGTCAGCTCCAGGAGAAGGTTTTTTCTCTCTTTTGGCCTTCTTCTTTTCAGTGTTCCCCCGGACTAGGAGCATCTCTGCCCAGGGACCCCGGTCCAAAGGATGCGCTCCGCTCCCGGCACTGCTTTCTTGATTGCATGAGGTCCCCCTGTCTCACTGCTCACTTATGTCTTTTATATCTCAAGAGATTGCCTCAGAACACAATCCAGTCTTGTAGATCAGGTCCTGCCTTACTAACACAGCTGCCACCCATCCTCCCTCATTAACATCACAGAGGCAGGTTTACAACATACAGGAAAATGACACAGTACCAGGAATCATGGCCTAGCCAAATTGATACACACATTTTTTGGGGGACATAATTCAAACCGTGACAGGTGGCATTTTTTTTCTTTCAGTGTTGTATATGTCCTCCCATTTCCTTCTTGCCTGTGTTGTTTCTGCTGAGTAATCAGAGTTTAGTCTTATTGTTTCCCCTTTGTGTATGACTTTTTGTTTTTCTCGAGCTGCTATCAGGATTCTTTCTTTGTCTTTGGTTGTGGTGAGCGTGATTATGATATGTCGTGGTGACTTTCTTTTGGTGTCTATTGTATATAGGGTTCGTTAAGCTTCTTGTATGGTCAGCTTTTCATCTTTCATGATATTGGGAAGTTTTCCATCAGCAAGTCTTCAATGATCCTCTCTGTGTTTTCCATTTTCTCCCCTTGTTCTAGAACTCTGGTCATGCACATATTTTTGCTATTGATTGTATCCCACATAGTTCTTATGTTTTCTTCATACTTTTGTCTGATTTTTCCTAAAACAAAATGGCATCCATGGATTTGTCTTCAACTTCACTGATTCTGTCTTCCATTGTTTCAAATTTGCTCCTAAAATTTTCCATTGTATTGTTTGTTTCTGAAATTTTGTTATTTGTCTTTTGGATTTCTAACTGCTGTTTTTGTATGTGTTTAATTGTTTGTTTATTTTAACATTTTGTTCTTGTATTATTTTTCTGAATTTTTCTGTTTGTCTGTGTTCTGCTTGATTTTGCCTGTTTTAGTTGGTTTTGTCTTTTTTCTCCGTGATTTTGCCTGTGTTTTCCTTGATCTCTTTCCCAATCTCTTGGAGAGCATTGAATATTAGACTTTTGAATTCCCTTTCAGGTAGTTACAGTGCCTTTTCTACTGCTAGAAGGTCATCTGGTGCTTCATTTTGGTGACTTACTGGAGACAGCTTGTCCTTTTTTTTATATGTTTTGATATTGACTGCTGTCTCAGAGACGTTCAGGCATTGTCTCCTTTATTTATTGATTTATTAGGTTTGTTGGATTCATCCTGGTTTTTTGTTTTGTTTCATTACGTCTGGGTGGGCAGGCTGAGCATGCTTTGTTGTTTTCTCGTTTGTGGGCACAATAGTTCTCACCACTTTGTCCAGGTGTAACAGGCCAGTCACTCAACTGTGGTGCAGCAGGGCAGGTCCAGCAGGGAAGGAAGGGGCGGAGGTGGGTTGTTTGCAATGTGAACCAGTCCGGGACCGAGGGCTGGTGTGGGGCCCATGGCAGGGCGAGCCGGTTCCCCTCAGGGTTGCAGAGCATGGCGATGCAGGACCCAAGCTGGTGGGGAGGGGTCTGGGGGTCTGGGCCGGTTCCCCTTGAGGTTGTGGGGTGCAGTGAGACAGGGCCCAAGCCAGCAGGGAGAGGCCTGGGGGTCCGGGCTGGTTCCCATTGGAGCCATGGGATGCGACGAGGCAAGGCACAAGCTGGTGGGGAAGGATCTAGGGGTCCAAGCCAGTTCTCCTTGGGGCCACAGGGCCTGACGAGGCAGGCCAAAGCTGGCTGGGATGGATCTGGGGATCTGGGCCAGTTGCCCTCAGGTCTTTGAGGCATGGGAAGGTGGGGGCCAAGCCAGCCAGGAGGTATCTGGGGGTCCAGGCTAGTTGACTTCACAACCGTGGGGCGAGACAAGGTGGGGGCCAAGCTGGCTGGGAAGGTCCGGGCTGGTTGCCCTCAGGACCATGGGGTGTAGGGAGACTGAGCTGGCCAGGAGGGGCCTGGAGGTCTAGGCTGGTTGCCCTTGGGTCTGCAGCGTCTGTCAAGGCGGGGGCTGAGCCAGCTGGAAGAGGTCTGGGGTTCCTGACCAGTGCCCCTCGGGATGGAGTGGTGCAGTTATGCGGGGGCATAGCTGGCTGGGAAGGGCCTGGGTATCCAGCCGGCTGGGCTGAGGAGAGAGGCAGGAGGAGGGGTGAAGGCAGGGGCAGAGGGCGCTAGATGGAGAAGGACAATAGGGTGAGTTAGTATTGTGGTTCCCACCAGTTGGGGCTGCCAGGATGGGGCATTTCTTGCCGCTGTTCACCGGAGGGATGGGGATTGTAGGAGTGTGCTCCTGTGGTTACCGGTTGAGAGAGTCTGGACTCTTCCTTGAGTTGCAGCCAGCAAATGTGGTCTTACTTAGCCCCAGGTGTGTCTGTGCCGTAACTCTCTCTCCTTTTGGGAATTCCATGGAAGTGCCTTTCAGTGTGCGGGGTTGTTGGCTTTATTCCAAGATGGCCACACTGAGTCATGCAATTTAGTCGAGAACCTCCACTCCACATCTCTACTTCTTTGCTGTTTTTTATTAGTTTCTTCTTCTAACTGGCTTCGATCTAACAGTTTATCACTTCATTTAACACTTACGGTTCCAGGATTGATGTCTGTATCTGTTTTACTTGGTTTTTTGGGTCTTTTTTGGCAGTGGGATGGCTTAGTGCATCTGACTGGCACGCCATCTTGGCTCTGCCCCTGACATTGTTATTAATGTTTAATACTGTGATGTAGACTACCACGACCTGCCTTAGTTTTAGGCTTTAGAATGGAAAGCAAAAATAATAGCTGACCATCTGAAACTATAAGAGCAAGGAGATTCATAGGGTTATACACATTTAGTTTGGAGCACAGCAGATCTGTTCCTTTAAAAAAAGAGTTTGGGCAGTTAGAGAAGGGTTTATCATTACTTCCCTTAAACTCGTTGCCATCGAGTCGATTCCGACTCATAGCGACCCTATAGGACAGAGTAGAACTGCCCTATAGGGTTTCTAAGGAGCGCCTGGTGGATTCGAACCACCAGCCTTTTGGTTAGCAGCCATAGCTCTTAACCACCACACCACCACTGTTTCCAACAAACCTTATGCGGTAGTTTTACTCTGTCATACAGGGTCGCTATGAGTCAGAATCAACTCGATGGCAGTGGGTTTTTACTTGCCTTAGGTGACTGAAATTCCTTTTTATATCACAGCTAAAATCTATGTCTAACTGGGCAAAGTGCTATCTTGCATATTGTCTTAGTCATCTCGTGCTGCTATAACAGAAATACCACAAGTGGATGGCTTTAACAAAGAAATTTATTCTCTCACAGTCTAGTAGGCTGGAAGTCCGAATTCAGGGCAGAAGCTCCAGAGGAAGGCTTTCTCTCTCTGTCGATTCTGGAGGAAGGTCCCTGGCATCAGTCTTCCCTTGGTCTGGGAGCATCTCAGCACAGGAACCTCAGGTCCAAAGGACGTGCTCTACTCCTGGCACTGCTTTCTTGGTGGTATGAATTCCCCCTGTTTCTCTGCTCACTTCTCTCTTTTATATCTCAAAAGAGATCGGCTTAAGACACTGTCTGATCTTGTAGATTTCATCAGTATAACTGCTGCTAATCCATCTTATTACATCATAGTGATAGGATTTACAACACATAGGGAAATCATGTCTGATGACAATATGGTAGACAATCATACAATACTGGGAATCATGACCTAGCTGAGTTGACATATATTTTTGGGGCATGCAATTCAATCCATGACATGTATAATACCTATATCATCTATATATGCCTTTCTGTCTATCTGAATTAAGGCCACTTCTTACTGTCTTTTTTGAGTGGAGATCATTTGTCTTGTGACAAAGAGGTTGGTGGCAGACCGCAAGGATTCCCTGTTGGGTTAGAGTGCACAAAAGCTAAAAAATTCAGAACAAACCTTAATGGTGGCATTTTGAGTAGTTACTGAAGACCTTGTTTATATGTTCAGGATTCTTTCGGTCTTTTAGAGGATTCCTTTAACGTAAGATAAACATAAGCAGAAAAGTTAAAATTGGTTTGTTGATATCTTTCTATCCTGTTTGTATTTTCTTGTGATCAATAACTTATGACTCACCGTGTTCAGTGCTACCTCGCTGACTACTCCTTTCCCCAGTTCCATATGTGCACCATTCTATTGCTTTTAATTTTCCACAGGGAACTCTTATTTTAATTGTCTTGTTCCCTCACCCCTACCTACTAGGACCTTGCTAGTCACTAGAGTGGTAATACCTGAAAATCTGATTTGTCATGAGTATTAAATGGTTGCTATTACTGCCTACGGAGCCCTGGTGGCACGGTGGTTAAGAGCTTGGCTGCTAACCAAAAGGTTGGCAGTTCGAGTCCACCAGCTGCTCCTTGGAAACCCTATGGGGCAGTTCTATTCTGTCCTGTAGGGTCGCTGTGAGTCAGAACTGACTCGATGGTACCTAACAGCAACCACAACAACATTACTGCCTACAGAGATATTTAGATTTTAAGGGGGATATTTGATTTAAGGGGATGACATCGAAGGGGTATTTTAAGTAAGGAAAATAATGTAAGCAGAAAAGAAAAATAGGACTGTGTGTAGCATTTGAGAGGGTGAAAAAAGAGGGACACACCTGGTTGGAGTGTATCATTCACGTTGAGGAACTGAAGGAGATGAGGTTTGATATGTAATGCAAGATGAATCTTGAATTCCAGGCTTACCATTTTAGTCTTGTTTCTTCATGCATTATAGTCTATAGTTTCTTTTTTTGTCATTTTTTTTAAATTGTGTTTTAAGTGATAGTTTACAATCTAAGTTAGTTTCTCATACAAAAATTTATACACACATTGTTATGTGACCCTGGTTGCTTTCCCTGTACTGTGATAGCACACTCCTCCTTTCCACCCCTGATTCCCCATGCCCATTCAACCAGCTCTTAACCCTCTCTGCCTTCTCACCTCACGTCTGGACAGAAGCTGCCCGTTTAGCCTCATGTGTCTACTTGAGCTAAGAAGCACACTCTTCACGAGTATCATCTTATGTCCCACAGTCCAGTCCAATCTTTGTCGAAGAGTTGGCCTCGGAAATTGTTTTAGTTCTGGGTTGATAGAGAATCCAGGGGCCATGCTTTCCAGGGTCCCTCCAGTCTCAGCCGGACCATTAAGTCTGGTCTTTTTACTAGAATTGAAGTTCTGTACCCGACCTTTCTCCTGCTCCATCAGGGACTCTCTGTTGTGTTCCCTGTCAGGGCGGTCATTGGTGGTAGCCAGGCACCATCTAGTTCTTTTGGTCTCAGTCTGATGAAGTCTCTAGTTTATGTGGGCTTTTCTGTCTCTTGGGCTAATACTTTCCTTGTGTCTTTGGTGTTCTTCATCCTCCTTTACTCTAGGTGAGTTGGGACCAGTTGATGCATCTTAGATGGTTGCTTGCAAGCTTTTAAGACCTCAGACGCCACTCACCAAAGGGGGTGTTTTTTGATCCACACAGTAGGTCAGACGCATGTGCTGTTTTTTGATCCATGCAGTAGATCAGACGCATGTGCTGTCTTTTGCCAGTTGAGCGTCGCTTTTCACTGGTTCTGGAGGCCTGAGTGGACTCTCTGCCGCTCGGCTTCTCCCGATGTGGAAAACGCCTCCCGAGCACCACTGCTTGCCTCACCACGCACACCAGCCGATGCGGCCTGAAGGGTGCCGGCTCTCACCGGTTCAGGTCTGGCAACTCCTTGCTGCTTCCAAACTGTCTCTCCCTCCCCCTGCCACTCAGTCCAGTTCCTCAACTTTGCCTTTGATGTTCAGGGCTCCTAGATTTGTCACGTATAATCGATTCACCTGTTTTTTCAAGTCTTTGTTGTAAGAGGGACCAGAGGAAGCGTCTGAGTACTCTGCCGTCTTGGCCCTGCCTCCTAGTCTATGATTTTTTTTGAATAGGCAAATGACATGATGAAAATAGTATTTTAGGGAGATTATCCTGTGACTAATGTGTGGGTGATGTTATTATAATGGGACGTGTTTGGCCTGGTCTAGTGGAGTGTAGTGAGATTTACAGAATGGATGGAGTCTGAGAGAGGCATATGCCAGGAGAGCCTGGTCAATAGAAAACAGGTTGTAGCCTATTAGAGCAGTTAGCATCAGGGAAGTCCAACTGGATGTGTATAAGAGACAGGTGAAGTACAGGTCAAAGCAAGTTGGCACCTGTCATTTTAGGGTGGACTCCAAGCACTGTATGGGGGAACAGTGGAAGTGGAGAAGAGGACAGAATGGTCTTAGCCCTTGAAGATTGAATTTACCAACCCTTACTTTCCTTCCTGTCTTATGTCCTTCTTTCCTTTGTAGGCACCTGGTAAAGTTGAGCCTCTGTGCTCAGGGATACAATTAAAGTATGATCTTTGTCCTCAGGGATTCACAATCAAGTCAGACTGACATAGAATGAATAATGGCATTGCAGAATAAGTTATGAAGGAAATGTGTAAAACGTCCCGTGGGAGAATTGAGAAGGGAACGAAAGCATCTTCAGTCCTTGGAAACTAGGAAGAAGCTCTGTTGCTAAAAGAAAAGAATTAGGTTGGGACAAGAGGTGAATGGATGCTAACGTTCAGAGTATTGTGCTGGTTAAAGCTGCAGTATCCTTCCTGCCAAATATCAGGGTTGATCCCAGAGAGTGAGGTGGGCTTGAGTCTTCAGGCAAGAATTAAGTGGCACCTGTAGCAGCAGGGAACTAGTGAGGGCCGTAAAGTGTTTGGAGAACATATAGGCAAAGGACTCCAGTCAGATGATCTAACTGTGAGATAGTGATGTCCTAGGTCAAGATAGTCAGTCACAGGAGTGGACAGAGAATGGATTAGCATAGGATAAGAACTGACAATTCACAAAAAGGAAATCTAAGTGATTAATAAATGTGAAAAAATTTGTAATCTCACTAGTAATTAGCAAAATGTAAATTATAGCAAGACACCATTTCACACCCATCAGACTGACAAAAATAAAAAAGTCTGACAATACCAAGTGTTGGTAAGGATATGTAGAAATGGCAACTCCCTCATGTCCTGCTAGTAGAAGTATAAATCAGTACAACTACTTTGTAAAGCGGTTTGTACCTATCATATAATGATGATGATGATGGTTTTAGCTGCGGTCGAATTGACTCTGAGTTGTAACGACCTATTGTATAACAGAATGAAACATTGCCCAGTCCTGCATCATCCTCACAATTGCCAGCATGTTTGAGTCCATCATTGTGGCTGTTGTGCCAGCCCCTTTCACCAAGGTCTCCCTCACTATCGTTGGCCCTCTACTTCACCAAACATGATGTCCTCTTCTAACAATTGTTCCCTCCCGATGATGTGTCCAAAGCAAGCAAGTTGGACAGTGTTCTATTGTGATTCATAAGGTTTTCCTTGTCTAATTTTCAGAAGTAGATTGCCAGGTCTTTCTTCCTACTCTGTCTTAGTCTGGAAGCCTCACTGAAACCTGTCCACCATGGGTGACCCTAGTTGTATTTGAAATACTGGTGGCATAGCTTCTAGCATCACAGCAACATGCAAACCAACAAATACAACAAACTGGTGATGGGACAATGATGATAGCAACCACTATCTAACCTCTCTCTATGCCAGGCATTGTTTTAAATATTTCCTTATATTACTTGATTTAATTCTTACCTCAACACTTTTTTCTATTTTATAGCTGTGGAAATTGAGCCTGAGAGATTAAATAATTTGCCCAAGATCACAAAATGATAAATAGAGGACCTAGGATTTTATCTCAGATCTGTCTCATTCCAAAACTGTTGCTCATAATTGCTAAGCTTTGATGATAATAATAGGAAGTGTATATTGAGCACTCACTATGTGCCAGGTAGTATATTAAATATTAGATAACCTTAACTAGTTTCACATGCACAGTAACCCTTTGAGGTAAATGTTATTGTTACTCCACATGTAATATGTAGAGATTAAGTAACAAGCCAGCAAGCAGAAGAGCAGATATTTAACTCCAGCAGTCCTGAGCCCATGTACTTTTCCTCCACACTAAACTAAAAGATCCAGAGGTAGAATGGGCTTCAGGCATATTTTGACCTCTTTTTTTTTTTTCTGTGATTGTCTCTTCCATGTTGTAGACTTTATCCTCACTCTGGTTTACTTCATGGTTGAGAGATGGTTGCCAACAGCAATGAGAAGGAAGCTATATCCTTTCTCTTTTAAGGTAGTGTCTCTTCCCATAATTATCATTCAAAAGTTTTGAGTTTTACTCTGATTAGAACTTTTCTGAACCAGTTACACTTGCCAGAGAAATGCCATGCGTTGATTACCTTAGGTCTCAAGTATCTAGGTTTCTTTCCACCATCAAACGGATCTCTGTGACAAAATAGAAATTTCTAGATCACTCTGATTGGCTTAGCGCAATTAGCACTCAACTCTTGACCTGGGAATGTATCAAGCCCACTGAGACAGCAGATACACAGTTGAGGAGGAGGCCCGCAAGGGAAATTTGGGTGCTGTTAGTAAGGGGATGAAAACTGGATAGTTAATCAAGAAAATGCTTTGTAAATATGTTATCTCATGTAATTCTCCTAATAACTCAGCTGAGGAAATTGAGGTTTGCTCAAGATGCCATAACTGTTAAGTGGCAAAACTGAGATTTGACTCTAAGCCAATGCATTTCTTTTCATCGTTCTTGTGTCATCTTCAAAGGAAAATAATAGGTTGTCCTGCATGGGATATAGCATTAATTACCCTGCTTTCTAAGATTCCAAAGTGATTATCTACAGATTGCTTAATTAAACCTTAACCATCACAACATACCAAATTTATGGGATAAAGCAGTGCTTAGAGGGAAAGTTATAGTAATAAATGCCTATATTAAAAAGGAAGAAGGATCTCGAATCAGTAACCTAATCTTCCACATTAGGACACTAAAGAAGAGCAAACTCAACCTAAAGTAAACATAAAGAAGGAAATAACAAAGATTAGAATGGAAATTAATTAAATAGAAAACAGAAAAGCAGAGAAAATCCACAAAACCAAAAGTTGGTTCTTTGAAAAGATCAACAGAATTGTCAAACCTTTAGCTGGACTGACCAAGAAAAGAAGAGAGAAGACTCGAAGTATTAAAATTAGGATTGAAAGAGGAGATATTACTACTGAGCTTATAGAAATAAAAAGGATTATTATAATGGAATACTATGGCAACAAGTTAAATAGATTAGATGAAACAGACAAATTCCTACAAAGACACAAACTACCAAAACTGACTCAAGAAGAAATACAAAATCTGAATAGACCTAAATAGGTGAAGAGATTGAATTAGTGATAAAAGCAAAACAAAAAACAAACAAACAGAGACAACAACAACAATATTACTACTCCACAGAGGAAAGCTCAGATGGCTTTACTGGTGAATTCTACCAAACCTTTAAAGAAGAATTAGTACCAATTCTTCACAGACTCTTCCAAAAATAGACAAGGAGCAAACATCTCCCAACTCGTTCTGTGAGGCCAATCAATAGCACCCTGATACCAAATCACACAAAGATATCACAAGAAAACTACAGACCAATATTTCTTATGAATATGAATGCAGAAATCTTCAATAAAGTACTACCAAACAAAATCCAGTGACATGTGAAAAGGATTATACACCATGACTACGTGGGGTTTATCCCAGGAATTTCAGGTTAGTTCAACATCAAAAATCAATTAATGTAATATACCGTATCAGTAGAATTAAGGACAAAAACCAAGTGATCATGTCAACAGAAACAGAAAAACCATTAGAAAAACCATTTAACACTTTTTCAGATTAAAACACTCAACAAGCTGGGAAACACTCAACAGCCTGATAAAGAACATCTATGAAAACCTCACAGCTAGCATGGTAAAAGACTGAATGCTTTGTGCTTAAGATTTGTTCCAAAACAATTTGTTTCAAAACCCAGCTGGTTTATTTACAAACATCGATTCTGAAATTCATATGGAATTATAAGGGACCCGGAATAGCCAAAACATCCTTGAAAAAGAAGAAAAAAGTTGGAGGACTCACACTTCCCAATTCCAAAACTTCCTACAGAAGTAGAGTAATTAAGTTACTGTGGTACTGTCATAAGATAGAAATATAGATCAATGGAATAGAATTGAGAGTCCAGAAATAAATTTGGATGTCTGTAGTCATTTGGGAGCCCTGGTGGCAGAGTTAAGAACTCGGCTGCTAACCAAAAGGTCGGCAGCCACCCCTCGGAAACCCTATGGAGCAGTTCTACTCTGTCCTATAGGGTCGCTATGACTCAGAATCGACTTAGTGGCAATGGGTAATGGCAACAGGTATAGTCAGCTGATGTTTGACAAGGGTACTAAGACAATTCAGTGGTGGGAAAGAATAGTCTTTTCAACAGATGACTCCGGGACAACAGGATATTCACATGCAGAAGAATGAAGTGGGACTCCTGGCTTACACCGTATACAAAATTAACTCAAAATAGTTCAAAGAACCTAAAGTAAGAGCTAAAATTATAAAACTCTTAGAAGAAAACACAGGCATAAGTCATGGTGACTTTGAATTAGGCAGTGGTTTCTTAGATACGATACCTAAAACACAGCAACAACAACAACAAATAGATAAGCTGAACTTCATGAAAAGTAGAAAGTTTTGTGCTTCAGAGAACACCATCAAGAAAATGAAAAGATAGCCCACACAATGGGAGAAAAATTTTGCAAATGATATATCTGATAAGTGACTTTATCAAGAATATACATGAGGAACTCTTACAATTCAATAATTAAGATGTACATAACCCAATTTAAAGATGGGCAAAGGCTCTGACATTTCTACACAGAAGTTATACAAATGGCCAATAAGCACATGAAAGATGCTCAACATAATTACTCTTCAGGGAAATACAAATCAAAACCACAGTGAGTACTGTTTCACACCCACTTGGATGGCTATTATAAAAGAAATAATAATAAGCATTGGGAGGATATGAAGAAACTGGAACCTTCATGTGTTGCTGGTGTAAAATGGTGCAGCTGCTTTTTCAAGAGTATGATGATTCTTGAAAAGGTTAACTGTAGAGTTACCATAAACCAAACCAAACCCGTTGCCACTGAGACGATTCCAACTCATAGCGACACTAAAGGACAGAGTAAAACTGCCCCATAGGGCTCCAAGTAGCAACTGGTGGATTTGAACTGCCGACGTTTTGGTTAGCAGCTGAATGCTTAACCACTGTGCCACCACGGCTCCTCAAGAGTTACCATATGATGTCCAGCTACCACCAATGACCGCCCTGACAGGGAGTACAACAGAGAGTCCCTGATGGAGCAGGAGAAAAGTGGGATGCAAAAACTTCAAATTCTAGTAAAAAAGACCAGACTTAATGGTCTGACTGAGACTGGAGGAACCCCAGAAGACACGGCTCCTGGACTCTCTGTTAACCCAGAACTAAAACCATTCCCGAAGCCAACTCTTCAGACAAAGATTAGACTGAACTATAAAACATAAAATGATACTCGTGAAGAGTGTGCTTCTTAGCTTAAGTAGATACATGAGACTAAATGGGCAGCTCCTGTCCAGAGGTGAGATGAGAAGGCAGAGAGGGTCAGGAGCTGGTTCAAGACACAGCAAATCAGGGGTGGAAAGGAGGAGTGTGCTGTCACAGTATAGGGAGAGCAACTGGGGTCATATAACAATGTGTGTATAAATTTTTGTATGAGAAACTAACTTAAGCCGTAAACTCTCAGTTAAAGCACACACACACACAAAGAGTTACCATTTGGCCCAGCAATTCCATTCCTAGGTATATACCCAAGAAAACTGAAAGCGTGTGTTCACTCAAGAACTTGTGAGTGTTCATAACAGCATTATTCATAATAAGGAAAAAGTGGAAACAATCCAAATGTCCATCAACTGATAAATGGATAAACAAAATGTGCTATATCCATACAACGGAATATTATTCAACAATGAAAATAAATGAAATACTGATACATGCTACAACATAAACCTTGAAAACATATGCTAAGTGAAGAAGCCAGATACTAAAGATTACATATTGTACAATTCCATTTGTATGAAATTTCCAGAGTGTGCAAATCTATAGAGATAGAAAGTAAATTAGTGGTTTCATAGGGCTGAGGAAGTATGAGGTTTATTTTGGGGCTGACAAAATTATTCTAAAATTGTGTTGATAATTTACAACTTTGTGAATATACTAAAAACCACTGAATTGTACATTTCAAGTGGGTGAATTGTGTGGTATGTTAATATCTCAATAAAGCTATAATGAAAAACGTATTCATTTTTTCTTCATTCACTCAGTACCTTTTTATGGAACACTTACTGTGTGTCCTGTGCAGAGTTGGGTAGAAGAGATGCTTGATCCCTGTACCTGAAATGCTTACAGTCTGAGGGGGACAGGGAGGTCAGATAAGCAAACACGTTATAATCTAAAGATGCTGAAATTAAGTTTATGTATCTATTATATTCTTGTGCCTTTATGTGCAATTGTATGTGACAAGAGACTATAGGAATTAATAGCGATAAAATGAGGGTTGATCTGAGTTTGGGCATCATTTCTATACAAGATCGCCCTGCTCTAGGGTGACATTGAGACTATTTAGGCGTCTTCTGTGCTGGGAATTCCTAAAAGTTTATAAAATGGTTTATCCAGGGACTTAGAGTTGCTCCTATAGTATTTCTAGATCTCTTCTCTAGTCTCATCATACACAAAGGTAAATAACACTGCTTTCGTCAATGGAGAGTCATGATCAGCCCTAGTGGCATATAGTGTAGGACTGTTGTTTGTTTATCAAGTAGATATGACCTTATAGCTTAATATACCATCAAAATTGCTATCCTTCTGCTATTGCAGTTTTACTTAGGACTGTTAATCTGAATGACAGTCTGTTAGGTCTCAATATACACTTGGCAGCCTGATTCTCTGTTGTTCCTTTTCTCCACAACAATTATTTTGAATTATTAACATTCTCCTCAAGCATGACCCTCCTTGATCCTCTCATTTTTACCGATTGTTTTACTTCATTCTTTACAGGAAATACGGAAGTCATAAGGTGTAAAATTCCTTCAGCTTTCCGTTTCCTTCTAAGGCTCCTTCGTTAGTTTGTTTTTATTTGCCTGCCATGTTGGTGTTCCCTAGAGTTCTGGCATAGGCCTTATTCTCTAAAACTACACGTCTTCTCTGGGCAGTCAACTTTTACTTCACTGACAATATCAAATCTGTTACCTTCTATAGTCGGCCTCTCTGTTAAACTCCACACCTAAATGTCTAACGCTGTAGATAAATCAGTATAAAATTCCCAAACTGAAATTATCTACTTGCATCTACCGTAACTGTTGTCTTCGTTTATATTAATGCAGTCCGCCTTGTCAACTAAGCTTAAACTAAGGTCCTTCCTTCATTTCCCCCCCTTTCTCTTCTCCATAATCTGTCTGTTCTGTTTCTTGAAGTTTATTTGAAGTCGTTCTTCTTTAAATGCTCGCTCCCCATGCTTTGGAGCTTCCTCATCTTTTATCTGGACTATTTTATTAACCTTCTGATTGACCCCCCTGCCTCTCATCTCTCTCACCTTCAGTTAATCAGTATCTGATGGTGAACAGAATTACTTTTCTAGAACATAGGCCAGGTCATCTAGCTCTCATGCCTGAAAACCTTTGACTCCCAATTATCTAATTACGAGTCAAATCTGATGTCCTTATTAGTATACAAGGCTTTTGCCTACTTGTTTCATTATGCTTTCCACCTTAGCCCACCTTAACCCTTATCCAACCCTCTAGGCTATGAACTCTATAATCATCTTTAATATATGCTTAGATCCTTCATGCTTTTGTAGGTATCCTTCTCTCAGAATGCTTTTATTTTATAAATTTAAAATGTAGTATTTTAACTCTAATATGAAATCTCACGAGCCCAAATTTTGAATTCTTCTATTTATTCATACTAGTTTTTCTATAATATTATTGTGCTCATTATGCTGTATTAAATTTCTTATTTACGTATCTGGGCTGTGAACTCCTTGAGGGCATGTGTCTTACTTAATTCATCTTTTTTCTGAACATTTTATTGTGTTTAAGTTGAAAATTTACATAGCAAAGTAGTTTCCCATTCAAGTCTTGGGGGTTCCAGCAATCTTTATCAATCTAGTTAAGTCTGCTCTTTTTTATGAATTTGAGTTTTGTTCTATATTTTTATCCCATTTTAACAGGGACCTTCTATTGTGTCCCTGGTCAGAGTGGTCAGTAGTGGTAGCCAGGCACCATCTAGTTCTTCTGGTCTCAGGCTGGAGGGGGCTGTGATTTGTGGGGGCCATTAGTCCTATGGACTAATTACTTCTTTGAGTCTTTGGTTTCCTTCACTCTCCCTTGCTCCAGATGAGAAGACACCAATAGTTGGATCTTAGATGGCCGTTCACAAGCTTTTAAGTCCCCAGGTGCTATTTACCAAACTAGGATATAGAACATTATCTTTATGAACTACGTTATGCCAGTGGACCTAGGTGTCCCCCAAGACTATGGTCCTTAGCCTTCAAGCCCAGTAACTCGGTCCCATGAGATGTTTGGACATGTCTAAGAAGTTTCTGTAACTGTGCACCCCGTGTGCTGTATTGCAAGTGTGAATATGTATGTAGCACATACAGATTTGTATATGCAAATGCCTACAACTATACCTATATATGCATGCACATGTACTCCCATACACCTTCCTTTATCTATATAGCATATCTACCTATGTAACCAGTCACAAATTTTTGGTTGTTATTACTGTTGTTGCAGAGTTGTATATGTTATAGCATTTACCGTAGTCGTCCTTTATTCTTGTGTACCTCTCGGTGTCTTTGTTTACCTTGGTCATGTTGTGCTGACTTCCCCCGTATTGTGTATTGCCTTTCCCGTCACCAGAATTAACATGTGTCTACTATCTAGTGAATGATTTCTCCATCTTTCCCCCTCCCATCCCTGGTAACCATCAAAGAACTTTGCTTTCTTTGTGTAAACTTACTCTTGACTTTTTATAAAAGTGGTGTCATACAATCTTTGTCCTTCCGTGATTGACTTATTTCACTCAGCATAATGTCCTCCAGATTCATTCATATTATGTTTCGTGGACTCATCGTTATTCTTTATCATTGCATAGTATTCCATTGTATTATGTACCACATTTTGTATTCCTGGTGCCTAGTTTAGTACTTAACACACAGTAGGTATCCTTGTCTAAGTTTTGTCACAGTCTTTATTTTCCTTTTAGTTTTAATACTTATTGACAAGGTGTTACTTGACTTTAGAATCTGTTTCAGTTATTTCTGGCATAATGGTTAAAAACAAAGGCTCTGGAGTCAAACTGCTCCATCATTTTCCAGCTTTGTGATCTTGGACAAAGTACTTAACCTCACTAAGCCTTCATTTTCACATCTGAAAAACAGGAGAAATAATAATACGTACATTATTAAGTTATAAGGATTAAATGTATGTAAAGGGCTTAATGGAGTCCCTGGGTGGTGCAAGTGGTTAAGCACTTGGCTGGTAATCAAAAGGTCGGAGGTTTGAGCACCCAGAGGTGCCTTTGGAAAAAGTCCTGGTGATCTACTTCCAATATATCAGCCATTGAAAATCCTATGGAGCACAGTTCTGTTCTGACATGAATTAGAATTGACTTGAACACAGCTGGCACAATATGCTTGCATATTATGTGTGCATACTGTGCGTGTTGTATTAGCTATTATTATTTCTGTTCATTTGTTCATTCACAAATGTTGATTGAACCTTTGTGCCAGGAACTGCACTGGTCACCAGAGCAAGGTAGATGAGGTCCTTGTACTCATGGAGTGATACTTTGGTTTGTACCAGTTATTATAAAAGTTATGTTAATAATTGCTTTGTCTAAGTGATAGTAAAGTTACTATTCCAATTAAATTGTAATTTCCCCATGCTTCCAGAAATTTGTATATTTTTATTGAGATAACTTTATTAAGTAGTTTCGTTGATTGCATATATTTAAAATATAAGAGCAGTAGTACACCGTACTGTAAAATACAAGAACTCATTAAGCTCTTACCTAAAGCAATGAATATGTATTGGTGAATCCTGGAAAATTTGCTACTGACTTTGTTTTTTGATTACCTGGTAAAGAGTCTACAGTTTATTTGATTTCTATCTTTTTTCTTTCTTTTTTTTTAAAAGGTGATTTCAGTATCAGTAAGAGATTAATAGTATTATGGTATAACTTATCATAAAGATATTTTAAAAGGAACATTCCAACAGGAATTAAATCTAGTATGGTCTTTTGTTTTTAGATGGTTGAAATGTCTTTGTAATAAAGGTACTACATTTAAATGTTACATGATAGGAAGGGGGAGTCTTGAAGAATGGATAATGAGAGGAAAACACTTCTTGAATAATTTTTTTATTGTTTCTGTGAAGCAGAGGAAAAGAGTAAGTAGCTAATTGACCAGCATTTTATGCTTGCTTTCTTATTTCAATTTACTGGATGGCACATTTTGCAAATATATGTAAAATACATGTAGAGTGATTGTAATGCACTGTACAAATTGTGAATTATTGTTCCCATTGCACCTAATCTTGCTAGCTTCACCCTTGTGAATGAGAGAACAATGTAATAACCTAGATGCAAAAAAGGAATGTGGAATTATTAACTAAAATGAGTCTGAATTGTATTTATATTTGAAATCAAGTCAGTGAACATACTTTTGTTGTGTGTTGCAATGTATTTCTCACCCATCTATCAAATCTTGACCCTCTTAGTTCTTGGTCTTTTTTTTTTTTCCTTTTACAGGCAAGCTTCTTCAAAGATTGTGTGCATTCATTGTCTCTTATTCCATTTCATCTTTAATCCATTATAGACTAACTTATGCCCCTTCCACTCTCTGGGGATGTCCTGATTGTTTATATTAATGAGCACTTCTCAGCCTTTGTATATCGTGTCATAGGCCACTTCTACTTTCTTGAAATGCTCTTTTTCCTCGGTTTCTGTGATACCTTCTTCTCATAGTTTCCTCTTAACTCTCAGGCTATTTCTCTGTTTCCTTAATGGACTCTTACACTTTCGCTCATGTTTTAAATGTTACATTTCCCAGAATTCTGTTTTCAGGTGTATTTTCTTCTCATTCTTTATTTTTTCACTTGGCAATCTTCTATCTATGTTTATGGCTCCATTTGTCTTCCATAAACCAGTTGTTGCCCAGGCCATATCTGGAGCTCAGCCTTTTCATCTGAGCACCACACCTGGAATTACATTTGTCTACTAAATTCACTGATTGTCCTCAGACTCAACATTGTAATATCCCTTAATATCTATACAACCTACTATATTCTCTTATATTGGTACAGCTTTTCATCTAATTGTATCAATTTCTAGTAAAAAACTATGTCCTTAGTACTTCTCAGATTTATCCTATTTTTTTTTTCTGTCTCTACTATAATACTTTTAGTTCAAACCATTATTCTCTCTCCAGAGGTATTTTAAGTGTTCCCAGAGTAGCCTTTCTGCTTACAGAATTGATGTCTCTGTAGTCTGTTTCCTCATTGCCACCACAGTAATGTTCTAAAATGCAGCGTTTAAGTTAGTTATTCCTTATCTTAAAATTGTTTAGATGCTTCTCATTACCAGCAATAATTTTCAAAGACCTATCCATAGACCAGGTGCTTTGGATCATTTAGAGAACTTTTGGAAAGCTCCTATCTTGTGTCTTCTCCACAGATTCTGAGTAAGTATAGAGTTAAGGAATCTTTAAGTTTCCCAGATGATTCTGATGAGCAGCCAGGATTGGCAAACACTGGCCTATGCATGTGGTTCTAAATGCCCTATCAAGGAGTTCAGCCCCTTCCTGGATCTGGTGCCTGCATGCTTTTCCAGCACCATTTCACTCTGCTCTCCTTCACTTCATTCACTGTCTTCTAGCCTTCTTCTGCCCCTGGAACCTACCAGGCTTTCTCTTCTTTTGGGACTTCTGCATGCTTTTGTAGAATGCCCACTACCCACTGCCACTGAGTCAATTCTGACTCACAGCAACCCTAAAGGACAGAATAGAACTGCCCGATAGAGTGTCCAAGGAGCAGCTGGTAGATTTGAACTGCCAGACTTTTGGTTAGCAGCCAAATGCTTAACTACTGTGCCACCAGGGCCCCCAATCCAAATCAATGAGGTCCTGAAATATTAAGTGACTTGCCCAAGTCATATACTGATGAATGGCAGAACATTTCCAAAATTCAGATTTTATATTCCTAACATAGTTCTTATTTATTGCTCTTTCATTGCTTTCATATGTATAGTGTCTGGGCAAGTTGATCTGAAATGACCTCTTAATCCTTTTCTTCCTAAATAAATTTTTGTTGTTATTAGCTCATAGGGACCGTATGTACAGCAGAATAAGGCACTTCCCGGTCCTGCCCCATCTTATGCTTGAGCCCATTGTTGCAGACACTGTCATTCTATCTCATTGTGGGTCTTCCTCTCTTTCACTGACCCTCCACTTTACCAAGTATGATGTTCTTCTCCAGGAACTGGTCTCTCCTGATGACACATCCAAAGTACGTGAGACAGAATCCCCCCATCCTTGCTTCTATGGAGCGTTTTGACTGTGTATTTTTTCCAAGACAGATTTGTTGATTCTTCTGGCAGTCCATGGTATATTCGGTATTCTTCGCCAACATCATAGTTCAGAGGCATCAATTCTTCTTCAGTCTTCCTTATTCTTTGTCCAGCTTTTGCATGCGTACGAAGCAATTGAAAATACCATGGCTTGGGTCAGGTGCACCTTGGTCCTCAAAGTGACATCTTTGTTTTTTTAACACTTCAGAGAGGGCTTTTGCAGCAGATTTGCCCAGTGCAGTGTGTTGTTTCATTTCTTGATGCTGCTTCCATGAGCATTGATTGTGGATCCAAGTAAAATGAAATCCTTGACAACTTCCATCTTTTCTCCACTTATCATGATGTTCCTTATTGGTCCAGTTGTGAGGATTTTTGTTTTCTTTTTGTTGAGGTGCAATCCATACTGAAGGCTGTAGTCTCTGATCTTCATCAGTAAGTGCTTCAAGTCCTCTTCACTTTCAGCAAGCAAGGTAGTGTCATCTGCGTATCGCAGGTTGTTAATGAGTCTTCCTCCAATCCTGATGCTGTGTTCTTCTTCATATAGTCCAGCTTCTCAGATTATTTACTCAGCGTACAAATTAAATAAGTATGATGAGAAGATACAACCCTGATGCATACTTTTCCTGATTTTGAACCAAGCAGTATCCTCTTGTTCTGTTCAGATGACTGCCTCTTGGTCTATGTACAGGTTCTGCATGAGCACAATTAAGTATTCTGTAATTCCCATTATTCTTCGCAATGTTATCTATAATTTGTTATGATCCACACGGTCAAATGCCTTTGCATAATCAGTAATACGCAGGTAAACATCTTTCTGGTATTCTCTGCTTTCAGCCAAGATCCATCTAACATCAGCAGTTATATCCCGAATTCCACATCCTCTCCTGAATCTGGCTTTAACTTCTGGCAGTTCCCTGTCCATGTACTGCTGCAACCGCTTTTGAATGATCTTCAGCAAAATTTTACTTGTATGTGATATTAATGATATTGTTCGATAATTTCTGCACTCTGTTGGATCACCTTTCTTTGGATTGGGCACAAATATGGATCTCTTCCAGTCACTTGGCTAGGTAGCTGTCTTCTAAATTTCTTTGCATAGACGAGTGCTCGTTTCCAGCATTGCATCCATTTGTTGAAACATCTCAATTGGTATTCTGTCAGTTCCTAGAGCCTTGTTTTTCACCAGTGCCTTCAGTACAGCTTGGACTTCTTCTTTCAATACCATCAGTTCTTGAACATATGCCACTTCCTGTAATGGTTGAAAATCAACCAATTCTTTTTGGTACAGTGACTCTGTGTATTCCTTCCATCTTCTTTTGATGCTTCTTGCGTCGTTCAATATTTTGTCTATAGAATCCTTCAGTATTGCAATTCAAAGCTTGAATTCTTTCTTCAGTTCTTTCAGCTTGAGAAATTCTGAGCATGTTCTTCCCTTTTGGTTTTCTAACTCCAGGTCTTTGCACATTTCATTATAATATTTTGTCTTCTCCAGCTGCTCTTTGAAATCTTCTGTTCAGCTCTTTTATGTGATCATTTCTTCCATTCCCTTTAGCTCTCTTCGTTGAAGAGCAAGTTTCAGAGTCTCTTCTGAAATCCATTTTGGTCTTTTCTCTCTTTCCTGTCTTTTTGTCCTTTTAATGACCTTTTGCTTTCCTCATGTAGGATGTCCTTGATGTCATCCCACAACTCATCTGGTTTTCAGTCATTGGTGTTCAGCGTATCAGAAGTTCAGGTGGGAGACACTCAAGTTGTACTTTGGATCTCGTAGGCTTGTTTTAATTTTCTCCAGCTTCAGCTTGAACTTGAATATGAGCATTGATGGTCTGTTCTGCAGTTTGCCCTAGCCTTGTTCTGACTGATGATATCAAGTTTCTTCATCATCTCTTTCCACAAATGTAGTCAGTTTGATTCCTCTATTCCATCTGGTGAGGTCCCCGTATATAGTCTCTGTTTATGTTGTTGAAAAAATATACTTCTAATAAATCATTGGTCTTGCAAAATTCTATCATGCAATCTCCCGTGACTTTTCTGTCACCAAGGCCGTATTTTCCAACTACTGGTCTGTCTTCTTTGTTTCCAGCTTTCCCATTACAATCACCAGTGATCATCAATGCATCTTGATTGCATGTTTGATGAATTTCACACCACAGAAGTTGGTAAAAATCTTCAGTTTTCTCATCTTTGGCATTAGTGGTTGGTGCATGTCTTAGTCATCTAGTGCTGCTATAACAGAAATACCACAAATGGATGGCTTTAACAAAGAGAAATTTATCCTCACAATCTAGTAGGCTACAAGTCCAAATTCAGGGTGTCATCTCCAGGGGAGGGCTTTCTCTGTTGACTCTGGAGGAGGGTCCTTGTCATCAGTCTTCCCTTGGTCTGGGAGCATCTCAGCACAGGAACCCTCTGCTCCCGGTGCTGCTTTCTTGGTGATATGAGGTGCCCCTGTCTCTCTGCTTACTTCTCTCTTTTATATCTCAAAAGAGATTCGCTTAAGACACTATCTAATCTTGTAGACTTCATCAGTACAACTACCGCTAATCCATCTTATTACATCATAGTGATAGGATTTACAACACATAGGGAAATCACCTCAGATTACAAAATGGTAGACAGTCATACAATACTGGGAATCATGACCTAGCCAAGTTGGCAGATATTTTGGGGGACACAATTCAGTCCATGACAGTGCATAAATTTGAATAATAGTCATATTAACGGATCTTCCTTGTAGGCATATGGTTATTATCCTGTCACTGATGGCGTTATACTTCAGGATAGATCGTGAGATGTTCTTATTGACAGTGAATGCGATGCCATTCCTCTTCAATTTGTCATTCCCAGCATAGTAGACCATATCATTGTCCTATTCAGAATGGCCAGTGCCAGTCAATTTCAGCTCACTAATTCCTAGAATATAGATCTTTATGAGTCCCATTTCATTCTGGACAACTTTTAATTTTCCTAGATTCATACTTCATACATTCCATGTTCTGATTATTAGTGGATGTTTACAACTATTTCTTCTCATTTTGATTCGTGCCACATCAGCAAATGAAGGTCCTGAAAGCATTACTTCACCCACATCATTAAGGTTGACTCTACTTTGAGGAGGCAGTTCTTCCTCAGTCGTATTTTGAGAGCGCGTTCCAACCTGAGGGGCTCATTATCCGCAACTGTATGTTTCGCTGTTATTCATAAGGTTTTCACTGGTCAATTTTTTCAGAAGTGAACCTCCAGGTCCTTCTTCCTAGACTGTCTTAGTCTGGAAGTTCTGCTAAAACGTGTCCCCCATGGATAGGTGACCCTGGTGGTATTTGAAATACCGGTGGCATAGCTTCCAGCATCACAGCAACATGCAAGCCACCACAGTACAACAAACTGACAGACGACTGGTGGTCCTAAATAAATTACGATTCCTTTAATCCCTCATTCATTTATTCATCTGACAAACATTTATTTGACTATACAGGAAAAGTACAGAACCTGAGGGGAGATTGGTAGAAATTTTGAATAATATAAATTTCCTAACCTTAAAGTCTTCAAGACAGGCCCTTAGTATTCAATGATAAAATACTATACAGAAGAATAAACTGCTAATTTTTCAGACGAGAAACCATAGTATAATCTTTCCCACTCTTTTCTTTCTTCCTTTTTTTTTTATCCAGGGAAAGACCATGTTTGTAGATTTATTGGCTGTGGGAGGAATGATCGATTCAACTATGTGGTCATGCAGTTGCAGGTAGGTTACCTTGAAAATGTGTCTTAACTTTCTCTTCTTTCTGGTGATTCAAGTATTAATATCTGCCTTAAAAGTTTATAGGAACAACTCTACCTCTTTTGAAGAAATTCTGTCTATCATTAAAGTGGATCTTAAAAATATATGATAATATCTTCTAGAGTTCCAACAGTTGTACACATTTCTTCTCAAAATTCTGCTGACACAACCTTGACTGTGTCTCATCTAATATTTTGTCAACATTGAGGTTTATATGGACATCTTTAATGTAGCTAAAAGATGAGTGGGGCCCATGTTCTAGCAGCCTATTTTGTGAGGGACAAAAAAAGTTTGAATTCTGTAACCAGTACAGATGTAGATCTAGATTGCCTAATATAAAAGCAACCAGAATTTTTCTTTTTTACTTTACAGTAAAAATTATGGAAAAAATTATACATACGCAAAAGTAGAATCATATAATAAACACGCATGTGCTTATCACCCAGCTTCAGCTTCAGTAATCAGCAATATATGGTCAGTCTTGTTTCAGCTATAGCCTCCACCAACCCCGATTCTTTTAAAGCCAATCCCATGTGTACCTTATCTGTAAATGGATCAGTGCATATTTCTAAGACTCTAGGATTCTTTTTTTTTTCTTCCTCTTAAGTTAACCACAATTTCCTTAATTGTATGTCTCTCTTTTTCTTTTTCTGTTTAAACAGTTAATTTGTTTGATTCAGGTTCCAGACTGGGTTCACACATTGCATTTGGTGGCTGTGTCTCTTAAAGCTCTATTATTCTTAGGTTCTCTCTCTGTTTTTTATTTTCTTGCAGTTTTGTTGCCTTTATTGTCATGGAAGAAAACATATTCTGGATTTTGCTGATTGCCTTCCTGTGGTGGTGTTTAACATGTTCTGTCCTTTGTATTTCCTGTAAAATTGTAATTAGATCTAGAGGCTTGATTCTAGTTTTATTTTACTTGGCAAGAATTCTTCAGAGGTGGATTGTGTGCTTTCTGTTTCATCACATCAGGAGACAGTGCCTGGCTGTCTCTCTTTTAGTGATGTTAAGATTTGCTCAGTGGTTCAGGGACTGTCAGCCTGATCCATTTATTTTCAAGTTCCCAGTTAGTTTTTCTCCTAATGCTTTTATCAACCCATTAGTAATCATTGCCCAGATCCATTATTTTGATGTGGATTGCAAATGTGCTATTCTATCATTGCTTCTTCATTTATTAGCTGGAATTCTCTAAAAAGCACTCCATCAACTATTAGGTTATCCCAAGGTACATTTCATATAGGAAAGACCAGATTAATCCTTGATTCTTTCATTTACCAGTTTTCTGAATGAATTGGTCCCCTAGTATTTCCCAAAGGAGACTAATGAACTCTCTTGCTCTTTAAAAAAAATAATAATTATGAACTCATGAATTTAACATATCTGCTGTCTTTCAGTCATTTTTTTTTAATGCTCAGATTGTCCCATCTTTGACTAGTGGGACTTCCTTGAAGTTGGATTCTGAGCCATTTTGACAGGACTAGGCTGCAGCATCCTTACTTTCTGGTATAACACTATGTGCCAGGTTCTTTCTGTATATTTCATGCTCCAGATCTTGGAATCAGCTATTTTTCCATTAAGCCCTGGTTCCTTTAAATGGAAAATGGTATTTGGAGACCACGATTTAGATGCAGTGGGTACTTTTGCAGTTTAGTTGGTCATTGTTTTTAATTCTTTTCAGGTGATGGATTCAGGAAATGAGTTTTTTTAAAAGAAAATATATCACTGTTCATAATGATATTTCCAGTTCAAATTTGTGATAATGCAATTGGTAATTAACTTCTTTGATATTATATTTGTATCTCTTTGCTATTATGCCCTTTTTTGTATTCATAGATGAAATGATATGATTGGGATTTCTCTTAAATTAGTATATGTGTGTGGGGGAAAAGAGAGGATATGTGTATGGGGCTAAGTAATAGATGAAACAAGATTGGTCATGAATTGAAAATTGTTAATTCTGAGTGATGGTTAAGTAGGTGATTGTAGTAGGTACATGGGAATTCATTATACTGTTTTTTCTCCTTTTAAGTATGTTTCAAATTTTCCATAATAAAAAAAGTCTACTTGCATTTTTATTGGATCATGTTAAATTTATAGATTAGGGAGAAATAAACTTGCCTTTTTTAATCCAATAATATTCATTCTGTATTACTATAGGTAGTGCCCAACTTAGGACGGGGTTCCGTTCTGACTCCTTTATAAGTCAGTTCAGACATAAGTCGAATACCTCATTTTTTTTTAGTTTTCAGTTATTATAGCCTTTTATGATCAGTATCTTTATAAACCTGATCTTTATTTGGGGGTTGGAAACTTACATATAAACTTACAGATTTATTTTAATACATTAAAAAATACACAAATCATAAAAATTTACTCCAACGATGAAGAGTTGGATGACGTTGGCATTTTGTCAGTTGCAGTAATAATTCCACGTGTGGAAGGTTTGGGATCATCTGACTTACCCCTGGGAATGGGGATAGCATTTCTAGTCAGAAAATTAGTGTATGAGTCAGAATCGACTTGATGGCAATGGGTTTGGGTTTTTTATCTGTATGGTCCTTTTTTTTTTTTCTTCATGTATTTCACAGTGACATCTCACTGCCTCCCAAATCTGCCTGTTGACTTTAGCAGAGCAATCAGTGTTTGAGTCTATGTTTTTAAGCAACTGAAGCCCCTGATTTAGTTTAGAAAACTAAATCTATATGGCAGTGTTTTGAATAGTAAATCATAAAATTGAACATCTGCAAGTGAACATCTGAGAGTGATAACGTCAGCAAATTACATACTACAACATTGTAGTACATATTACTAACGATCAGATATACAAAAGAAAAAACAGACATTTGTAAGTGCCGTTTGTTGTAATTGAATACTTCGCAAGTCAGGGACTACCTGTATATGTAAAGAGCCTTAGTTTTTTTTAACAGCTGCTATCAGTTAGTAAGATGACTGTACTATAATTTATTTAACCATTGATTTATGGAGGGACATGTAGATTGTTTCCAGTTTCTATCTATAACAAATAATAACTGTGTATAGTACGTACTTGGAAGTATAATTGGTGGGTCAAATCTGTGTGCATTTACAATGTTAATAAATTTTTTCCCCATACTCTTCCCAGCCTTATATTTATCTTCTCAGATTTTGCTAAGTGATACCTTGGATTTACACTTTAAAAGATCTAAATCCCTTAAGTTATTACTAATATCATAAATCCAGTGTAATTGCTTTCCTTTTGAAAGATTTTGTGATGGTGCACATTGTTTAAAAAGAAAATTCCAGAATTATCTTAGGTATATTTTTGGTGATCAAAATATTTATTTTTAGAAAAAGCTATTGGAATGCTAATAAAAGTCATTAGGTATTCTCATGGTTATATAGCCCTTTGCTGTAGATGATCACACACTTTGCATTTGTAATGACTTCTGACTTGCTGAGTAATGCAGACAACAAGTTTGCCTGACATTAAAAAATAAATAAATAAATAAAAACTACCAAGCTTCCTAACTTATGCTCTGGGAAAACTTCATTTTTTAAAAAGATATGAAATATGAAAGCCTCCTGACATTCCTATAATTTTCAAATTACTTAAGCATTACTTAATATTTCATTTTGAATGGTATTTAAGTAATCTAAGAATTTAATAATTTTTCAAAAGTACATCAGCTGCTTTTAGTTAAAGTGATGATGTTAGTGGCAGTAACCCCAAACATATACTAATGAGATTTGGGAATCAAGAGATTGGGGTATTGGAGTCCCCTTGTGATATGGAAGCAGCCAGTCTCCAGTTCTGGGGAGACAGAACTACAGGGTTGTAGCCCTGTTCTCCTCGGCAGGTTACGGGTCAGTAACCTTTTTAGTGGAGCAGCACTATGAAGTGGGAAAAAAACGCTTTCCAGTCAGGCAGACTTAGATTTGAAAAATAGGTTTACCTTGGCTTAATTATTTAACCTTTCTGAGCCTCAGTTTCTGTATTTGTTAAACAGGAATAACTCTTCTATTTAGGGTGCTGTGAGAATTAAACACAATCATTGATGTAGTGCATTTCTGGCACAGGCTAGATAGGTCCACTGCTTTTATCTACCGCTATAAGTAATTGAGTGTTTCTTTAAAACATTCATATGATGTTTGCCGTAATAACAGCAGTTAGCAATTATTGAGTGCCTGCTGTGTGCCAAACAAGATTCTAAGCACTTTACATGGATTATTTTACTTAATTCTCACCAAACTCTGCGAGATAGGTATTATTATTGGCTCTATTTTATGAAGAAACTAATGCAGAAAGGTTAAGTAACTACTGCTCTGGATTCTATATTTGTATCTTTTTAAATAGCCAGGACTGTATTTCATTATGACATCAGAAATTAAGGGAAACATGATATATTCAAAAACTTTGGTTTTTTTTAAGTTTATCTGAAATAGTCATCTCATTCATAATCTTAAAGGAATCTCTTCTCTTGACTGAGAGAATCACCATTTGGGTAAAACCCTTTCTATTTTAGATAAAACATTGTTTCAGTGGTAAATGAATAATTTCCCTGTCTTCTCTTCCAGCGTGAATTTTGGTACCATACTTGAAATTGTTTATTTGGTTTCCACAGGGTCGTAATCTGGCAGATCTGCGCCGTAGTCAGTCCCGGGGCACGTTCACCCTTAGCACTACTCTTCGGCTGGGCAGACAGATT
Organism: Dugong dugon; assembly: GCA_030035585.1. NCBI lineage: Eukaryota > Metazoa > Chordata > Mammalia > Sirenia > Dugongidae > Dugong > Dugong dugon. The sequence continues at coordinate 11,338,998 of CM057472.1, read as the reverse complement.
CTGGAATCTATTGAAAGCATCCATTCTGTGGGATTCTTGCACCGAGACATCAAACCGGTAAGGGCGTTTTCCAGGCAGAGCACAGAATGAGTTTGTTAGTGCTCTTAATATTGTGATGGGACACTGTAAATTACAAATGCAGTTTCCTGTATTTGTTATTTCAGATACAAGGCAGTATTTTTATTTTTTTTGAGGCCTGGATGCAAAAATGTAGCTTTTCTTTTTTTTAAGTGGTAATTACAAACTACAACTTATTTTTAAGAGCTTTTCTCATTCAGTGAAAATGTTGCTCAGCAGCCTGGTTAAAAATGGTTTGTGCTTAACATTGGTAGTTGCTGTTAACATTGGTAATTACTTTTTAGCCTTATACCTAAATTGGTAGCTATTCTTTGGATTCTTTTTTTCCTGATATAGGTTTTTTATAAAAAACTGTATATGTATATATTTCTAGATTGCTTTTAGATATTGACATTGTATTCTTTGGACTATGTCTAATGTGACAAATTGTACTTATAAGAAATTATCAGTTGTAAAAAGATCTTATTTTTCGCCTGAGTGATACTCTGGGAGTCTGGTGTTTTTTTCTTAGAAATTGTCATCTCCACAATTGTGAAGTATGGTTTTTTTTTCTCTTTTTGTTGTTTTATTGTTCACAAGAGGAAATAACCTATTTTTGACCCTGGTGGCATAGTGGTAAAGTGACTGCTAACCAAAAGGTCTGCAGTTCAAATCTACCAGGCGCTCCTTGGAAACCCTATGGAGCAGTTCTACTCTGTCCTATAGGGTCACTACGAGTCAGAATTGACTTGACTGCAATGAGTTTGGGGTTTTTTTGGTTTATATTTACTATAAATTTATCATATGTTGGTGCAGTTGAAAATTATAGCCATATGTTGCTATATTATTTCTAAAATTAATGGTTTACATTAAAATGCCCACTAAAATTAACACGTTAGAGCCAGATTTAACGTAAGTAGCATTTCTCCTACTCTTATTTCTGTGCCAAAGTAAGTGTCATTATTTGAGAACCATGGTGATTTGAATTTTCCATTTCATCACAAAGCTCCCTAAATAAAACAGTATTTTAAAATAAAAGCTAACAATTCTGTAACAGTTTGACTTTTGCCTTTACAGATTCCTTTGCTTGTGTACCCATCTTTGCAAGTTTGTAGTCATTAATGTTACATTCATTTTTATTAAGAGAAGAATGCAAAGTATGTTTTCCTTAAATCTGTTTTAAACTGTTTCCTTAAATTGTATTTTGATTTTTTAGACTTAGTTAAATTCAGCTTTGTGATGCTTACTAGGAAATTCTTAAATTTCTGAGCTATGTTATTTGTTTTTGACCACCCCTAATTCCTCCTATTTTTAAAAGTAGGATTTGGATTGTCATTTAAGCAGTGACTTAGTCTAGAATTTTAACGCATTTAAGAGTTCTGATTCTAATTAAATCAATGTTGTGTGTAACTTTATACAGTCACTTAAATTCCTTGCTCAGTTTTCTCTTTCAAAATGAGGCTGATGATACCAGCTGCTTTTCAAAGTAACTAATAATTATTGCAAAATTACACCAAATAAGAGGATGTACAAATGTATTAGAATAAAGTTTTTTTTTAAGTTCACCTGATGCTGGGTATTAATAAACCAAACCCCCCCCAAATCAAACAAACAGAAAACCCAAATGCATTCCTGTCAAGTCATAGCGACTCAATAGGACAGAGTACAACTGCCCCAGTAGGGTTCCCAAGGCTGTAATCGTCACGGAAGCAGACTGCCACATCTTTCTCCATGGAGCAGCTGGTGGGTTCGAACCTCTGACCATTCAGTTTGCAGCCGAGCATTTAACCACTGCACCATCAGGACTCCTTAGGCATTAATAGAACCCACAATTAAATTACATACTAATGCCCAATAAGCATCATTGACTAGAACAGTGTATTTGAAATATGTGTCATATAGAGTTTAAATAGAAAGAAGATTAAATGTAGAAAGGGTAATGTGTAAGGACTAAGTATGATAAGAATATGTATATTTTTCTTCTTTATTTTTCTAGTCAAACTTCGCCATGGGTCGCTTTCCTAGTACATGTAGGAAATGCTATATGCTTGATTTTGGCTTGGCTCGACAATTTACCAATTCCTGTGGTGACGTCAGACCAGTAAGATTTTTCATATTATTAAATAGTTTAGAATTAATCTATTATTAATAGTATCACTCTTAAGAAATGCTTATGTATCAGGATGGATATCATTCAAGAAGTGGTGTATAGATTTTATGATTAAATTATAGAATAAAGTTAATTAATTTTATTATCAAAAGTTGTGACATTAAAAAAAGAACATTAGAGGCAGGTTTAGAGTGGTCTTGTAGGAGGAGACACGCTAGCCCTTTGGGTTAAGGAGTCTTTTTGTTAATCTGAGGCCTTTTCTACATGCTACAATTTTTCTGATGTTTACTTTTTACTCTTAGTTTTGTTTTAAATTGATTACTGATTATGATTTTCATTTCTAACAGATCAGTTGCACAAAAGTTTAAACACTTTTTTTAATGAGCTAACTATATAGTAATATAGTTATATATAAATGTAAATACAACCACATAAGCATTTAAGTGTCTAGAAATTATAGGAGGCACTCTTTGGTTCTAATGATGTTCTTGAACTAAGTGTTAGCCAGGCAAGTAAAGAACTTAGTTTTTATGTAGTTTATTGGATTTGGATGTATTTAATGGAATTCCATTTATATTCCAAATATCTGTTTTTCAGTTTTTAGAACGCTTTTTTTAAAAAAACCACTCCAGCTATTTTGTGAAGAAGAGATCTTTGAGAACATGAGCAGAATCAGAGAGAAGAGTAAGAAGGCTAATGCCATGGTCCAGGGATAAATGATGGTGACTGGAACCTAGGGTATTAGGGTGGTACAGTGAAGATGGTGAGAAATGGTTATATTTTATGATATATTTTAAAAATAGATTCAACAAGACTTGCTTCTGCATTAGATGTGGGATGTGAAGAAAAGAAAGGACTCAAAAATGATTCCTAGGTTTTTGTCTTAATGGTCATGCTATTAACTGTGATAGAGAAGAGGATGGGGGAGTAGGTTGGTGAGGGAAAGATAAGAGTTCCATTTTCTACAAGTTAAGTTTAAGATGCCTGTTAGATTCTAGATGGAAATCACAAACAGGTGGTTAGATATACTAATCTGGAGCTCAACAGAGAAATTGGGACTGGAGATACTATGAATTTGGGAGTCATTTGCTTATAAATAGTATTTTTTAAAGATGGAACTAGATGAGATCACCTAGGGAAATGGTATATAGCTGGACATGAAGAGAGGTCCTGAGTCTGAGCATTTGGGATCCTTTAGCAACCTGATGAAGGATAGACAAGGACTATGAATCAGACAAGACTGAGAAGGAAGAGCAGCCAGTGAGGTAGGAGGAAAATCAGGAAAGTGGTATCTTAGAAGCCAAGTGAAGAAAGCACTTCAAGAAGGGGGCTGGGATTATCAGCTGTGTCAGATGCTGCTAAGTCCAGTAAAGTGGAAACTGAGAACTGACCATTTGGATTTGGCAAGATGGAAGCTCCTGGTAATTTTTATAAGAATGGTTCAGTGAAGCAATGAAAACCTGATTGGAATGGGTTAAATGGAGTCGGGGAGAGGAAGTAGAGAATGGGAGTATAGGCAACTCTCTCTAGCAATTTGGTTTGTTCTAAGGAGGAATGCTGAACTGGGAAGTTGCTGAAGGGGAAGTAAAATCTTTCCTCCCTCTCTCCTCCCCTCATTCCCTCTGTCTTCCCTTTCTTCCTTCCTACCTCATTCCTTCTTCCCTCCTCCCTTCCTTCCTCACCCCCCCCCCACCTTTTTTAAAGATGGCAATTATTATAGCATGCTTGTGTACTGATGGTTAATGATCTAGGAGAGATGAAAAATTGATGTAATGCAGACAGGAACAATTATAGGAGCCAAGTCCTTGCGTAGCTGACAGGGAAGGAATCCAGGGCACAAATGGACAGGTTAGTCTGTTAGATTAGAGCAGGAACACTTCTTCCATCATAAACGAGAGAAGGCAGAGTATGTGAACACAGATACAGGTAGACATTTAGAACTGGTAGTGGGAAGTTGAGGAAGATCTCTCATGGCTTTTATTTTCTCAGTGAAAGGAGGCAAGGCCTTTTGCTGAGAGTGAAGAGTGATGTTGGAGTGATACTGGAGTTTGAGGCAAGAAGAGGACATGTGAGAGAGTTATCTGGAAAACGGAGAAGAATGTAAACTAGGGAAGTAGAATAGGATTGCTGGGCTGTGTTGAAAGCCCATTTGAGTCTTATGGTAATTTAAGATAAGATTGTCAGTATAGTTACGTGTGTTTCTTCAGCTATCTTTAACTGCTTGTTTATAGGTGCAGTTTAGTCCAAGCGTTGGGTTTACCCTGGGTTAGGGTCAGAGGAGCACTGTGGAGGAGACAGGAAAGGGAGTTGAAAGCATATGTGAAAGAATGATTATGCTGGAAGGCTATAGCCCAGGCTCTGTTAAGGAGTGTACTTTCCCTTATTGATGTATTAATAGCTAGTGTCTTTTAGGGTTTTTATACCAGGAAAGTTTCGTAATTTTCTTTAAATAAATCTCATAAAACTAATTTCATACTTTTGGGTCATGATTATTGTTGAGATAATTTTCTCATATTCTGCTAATAAAATATCAAAAGTTGCCTTTTGTAGATTTGTTTCATAGAGTACAGTTTTATTTATTGCTTTTTGTAAGCTCAAATTGAGCTTCTTGAATTGTCTAGGTATGCCATTATGTTATCCTTAAAAATCATTATTTTTCTTGTTTTGGTATATATATTCTAGGAAAGTATAACAAAAAAACATAAAAATAGTAAGGAAGAATAATAAAACAAACATTCATGGGCCCCCTACATAGGTTAAGAAATGAGACATTATAAATACTTCAGAAGCTGACTGTGTCTTTTCCTGAATGCATCCTTTTCTTCCTCAAGCAACACTGTCCGGTGGAATTTATCGTGATGATGGAAATGTTCTATATCTGTGCTGTCTAATACAGTAGCCACTAGCTACATGTGGCTATTGCGTACTTGAATTGTGGCTAGAGCAAGTGAGGAACTGAATTTTTAATTTCATTTAATTTTAATTAATTTACATTTAAATAGCAATATGTGGCTAGTGGCTATTATACTGACCATTGCAGCCTCCATTCTAAATTTTCCATTAACAAGTCCCTTGCTTTTCTTCTCTTTTCTAGAGACCTGAGGGTACTTGTTTACAAAACAGGGAGCAGTTTGAAAGAGTTTTCTAGGCAGGCCTTCACATTTAGTTTATGCTCCCAGACTTAACCCTCTCCACTTTTCCTTTTTATCCAGTCTCTGCCACATTCCTTCCACTCTGCTTTTTTTTAACTTTTATTATTTTGTTGTTGTTGAGTATACACAGCAAAACATAACACCAATTCAAGTTTCTACATGTACCGTTTAGTGACATTAATTACATTCTTCGAGTTGTGCAACTATTCTCACCTTCCTTTTCTGAGTTGCCCCCTAAGGTTCCTGTCTGATTTTTCAACTTGCTCTTGTCAATTTAATCTCATATAGATAGGGCTTAAAAGAGCATAATGCTTAAGGCAGACACTTTTTACTAGTTAAGCTAAACTATTGTTTGGTTTTAAGAAGACTTCAGGGAATATTTTGTTGTTTATTGTTGTAGTTGAAGTGAAAGTTTACATTTCAAGTCAGTCTCTTATACAAAAATTTATACATACATTGTTATGTGACCCTAATTGCTCTCTGTGTACTGTGACAGCACACTCCTCCTTTCTACCCCTGATTTCCCCTGTCCATTCAACCAGCTCCTAACGCTGTCTGCCTTCTCAGCTCATATCCGGACAGAAGCTGCCCGTTTAGACTTGTGTATCTGCTTGAGCTAAGAAGCACGCTCTTCACGAGTATCATTTTATGTCCCACAGTACAGTCCAATCTTTGAAGAGTTGGCCTCGGAAATTGTTTTAATTCTGGGCTGATAGAGAATGTGGGAGCCATGCTTTCCAGGGTTCCTCCAGTCTCAGACCATTAAGTCTGGTCTTTTTACTAGAATTTGAGTTCTGCATCCTACTTTTCTCCTGCTCCATCAGAGACTCTCTGTTGTGTTCCCTGTCAGGGCAGTCATTGATGGTAGCCAGACACCACCTAGTTCTTTTGGTCTCGGGCTGATAAAGTCTCTGGTTTATGTGGCCTTTTCTGTCTCTTGGGCTAATACTTTCTTGTGTCTTTGGTGTTCTTCATTCTCCTTTGCTCCAGGTGGTTGGGACCAACTGATGCATCTTAGATGGCCACTTGCAAGCTTTTAAGACCCCAGACGCCACTCAACCAAAGTAGGATGCAGAACATTTTCCTAATAAACTTTGTTATGCCAGTTGACCTAGATGTCCCTTGAAAGCATGGTCCCCAGACCCCTACCCCTGCTACTCTGTCCCTCAAAGTGTTTGACTGTATTCAAGAAACTTCTTAGCTTTGGTTTAATCCAATTGTGCTGACTTCCCCTGTAGTGTATGCTGTCCTTCCCTTCACCTAAGACAGTTCTTGTCTACTATCTAGTTAGTGAATAATCCTCACCCTCCCTCCCCACCCCTGTAACCATCAAAGAATGTTTTCTTCTGTGTTTAAACCTTTTCTTGAGTTTCTATAATAGTGGTCTTATACAATAGTTGTCTTTTTGAGACTGACTAAATTCACTCAGCATAATGCCCTCCAGATTCCTCCATATTATGTTTCACGGCTTCATCGTTTTTATTTATTGTTGTGTAGTATTCCATTGTGTTTATATACCATAATTTGTTTATCCATTCGTCCGTTGATGGGCACCTAGGTTGTTTCCATCTTTTTGCTGTTGTGAACGGTGCTGTGATGAACATGGGTGTGCATCTGTCTATTCCTGTGACGGCTCTTATTTCTCTAGGATGTATTCCAAGGAGTGGGATTGCTGGATCGTATGGTACTTCTGTTTCTGGCTTTTTAAGGAGGCACCAAATCGATTTGCAAAGTGGTTGTACCATTTTACATCAGAGAATATTTTTGGTTTAAGGTTTGAAGATTATCTCAGGGCAGTAGTTTCAGAGATTCATCCAACCTGTATGCCTCTAGTAAGTCTGGAGTCCATGAGAATTTGAAATTCTGTTCCATATTTCCCCCCTTTTTATTGGGATATTTCTATAGGATCTTTGATCAAAATGTTCAGTAATGGTAGCCAGGCACCATCCAGTTCTTCTGGTCTCATGGCAAAGGAGACAGTTGTTCATGGAGTCAGTTAACCACACATCCATTTCCTCCTTCTGTTCCTGATTCTCCTTCTTCTGTTGCTCCAGACATAGAGACCAATTGTTGTGCCTTGGATGGCAGCTTGCAGGCTTTTAAGACCTCAGACACTATGAAACGAACTAGGAGATAGAACAGCAGCATTAAAAATGTTATTAGGCCAGTTAAATGAGATGTCTCATGAAACCATGACCCTAAGCCTCCAAACCAAGAAACCAGATCCCATGAGGCTTTTGATTGTACCTAAGCAGCCTTGGTAGCTGCTCTTTTTTTTTTCTGTCATTATTGTAAATATATTATCTCACAGCTTTTACAGGTTTTTTACAGTGTTACAATTCAACTTTTTACAGGTGTACAACTTGTGACAGCAATTACATTAATCAGCTGCACAACCCTACCCTTAATCAATGTGATATTTCCATCTCTGTTAACATCCCCCTTAACCTCTCCCTCCTGCCGCTGGTAACCACTGATAAACTTTGTTCTCTATACATTTGCCTTTTCTTGTCTTTTTATATAAGTGAGGTCATATGGTACTAGTCCTTTTATGATTGACTTATTTCACTCAGCATAATGTCTTCCAGCTCCATCCATATTGTAGTATGCATCAAGGCTTCCTTTCTCCTACTGGCTGGGTAGTATTCCATTGTGTGTATGTGCCGCATTTTGCTTATCCATTCATCTGTTTATGGGCATTTAGGTTGTGTCCACCTTTTGGCTATTGTGAATAGTGCCACAGTGAACACTGGTGTACAAGTCTATTTGAGTCTCTGCTTTCAAGTCTTTTGGGTATATACCTAGGTGTGGAATTGACGGGTCATATGGTAGTTCTGTTTTCAGTGTTTTGAGGAACTGCTACACTGTTTTCCACAAAGGCTGTACCATTTTGCATTCCCACCAGCAATGGGTATGGGTTCCAATTTCCCCACATCCTTGCCAACATTTGTTATTTGTTTGTTTGTTTTTTTCTTTGTCTTAGTAGTCCTAAACCAAAAACCAAACCTGTTGCCCTCATGTTGATTCTGACTCATAGCAACCCTATAGGACAGAGTAGAACTGCCCCATAGGGTTTCAAACTGCTGACCTTTTGGTTAGTGGCCGAGTTCTTAATGAAATGTTATCTCATTGTGGTGTTGATTTGCATCTGTCTGATGGCTAATGACACTGAGTATCTTTTCCTGTGTTTGATGGCCATTTTAAGGTCCTCTTTGGTGAAATGTCTATTCAAGTCCTTTGCCCATTTTATGATTGGGTTATTTTTCTTTATGTTGTTAAGTTGTTGAAGTTTTATATATATTTTGGTCGTTAGATTCTTGTTGGATATGTGATTTCTGAAGATTTCCTCCTGGTTGGTAGCTTGTCTTTTCACTTTTTTGGTAAAGTCTTTTGATGAACAAAAGTTTAGTTTTTATGAGGTCTCATTTATTTAATTTGTCTTTTGCTGTTTGTGCTTTTGTTATTATATTAGATAACCCATTGTTAAAAGTTAGGCCTGACAGTGTAGCTCCTGCTTTTTCTTCTAAGAATTTTATGGTTTTAGGTTGCATATTTAGGTTGTTAATCCATTTTGAATTTGTTTTTGTGTATGGTGTGAGACATTGGATCCTGTTTCATTTTTCTGCTTTTTTTTTAAGACAGTTTTATTTATATAACCCCTTTGAAACTTACAATTTTAATTAAATTTTTGTGGATAACAAATACAGTTTTATTGACACAGTAGACACCCTCTTAGCTAACCAATAAGAAGCAGTAGTTGGTCCAGTAATTCAAAAAGTTCAGAGGACAGGGAGTCAAATGACACATGTATACCTTAGTTGGTTTTCACCAGTTTTTATATGCACTTTTTTTTTTTTAATGTAGAAAACTTGTTGCCATCGAGTCAGTTCTAACTCATAACGACCCTATAGAACAGAGTAGAACTGCCCTATAAGGTTTCCAAGGAGCGGCTGGTGGATTCGAACTACCGACCTTTTGGTTAACAGCCAAATGCTTAACCACTGCACCACCAAGGCTTCTTTTTGATGTATAGTTCTATGAAATTTTATCACATATGTAGATTTGTATAACCAACACCAAAATTAGCATATACAACTGTTCCATTACCACAAAGAAACTCCCTCAAAACAATTTAAATTTTAAACATGAATGTATATTTATCTGCCAAACTTACAGTAGGGCCATCAGTCAGAATGTGTTACAGAGGGAGTGGAGATTCTGTCTTACAACAGTGGCTTGTTTATGTGGTGGTTGGTTTTGAGAGCCTCTACTATTTATTACCTTTACAAAGTTCTGTGTTGTTGATGTTCCATCAAGTCGATTTTCAACTCATAGCAACCCCGCGTGACAGAGTAGAACTGCCCCATGGAGTTTTCTAGTCTGTAATCTTTATGGGAATAGATGACCAGGTCTTTCTCCAGCGGAGCTGCTGCATGAGTTTGAATGGCCAACCTTTTGGTTAGCAAGTGGGTGTATTAGTTACATATAAGTAGGATTGTCAGGTACAAAGGAGTCCTAAACTGTGTATATTTACACTTTGATTGATACAGTTTAAGAATTGAACTTCTGTTTAATGATTTGAGTTTGCCTGTTTATTTTTTTTCTCCTGCTTGTAAAGCATGCCCCAGTTTCTTCACCATTCATCTGGCATCTCTCCTTGGCCCTTTGTGTCTCAGCTCTTAGAATGACATGTTTTCTCCTGCTGCTCCTTCCTGACCATTCAGCCGAAATTCCCGGTCCTAGGGCTATAGTGGCCTGCTGAAGATAAATTTCAAAACCTTTTTTCTCTGTTAACATTCCAGGATTTCAGCTGAATTTGTGCTATTTTCTTATTCCCATTTGGGGTTTTATTATGTAGTTCTTGCGTTAAAAAATTTTTTTTTTTCTGATCCTTCCCCTTTGGCTAGTAATAGGTCAGGCTCAATGCTAGAGTCCTTGCCCTCTCCCTCCAGATTTACTCTTGTAGGAGCTCATCCTGCCTGTAACACTCATTAGAGTCCTTCCCCTCTCCCTCCAGATTTGCTCTTGTAGGAGCTCATCCTGCCTGTGACACTCATTAGAGTCCTTGCCCTCTCCCTCCAGATTTGCTCTTGTAGGAGCTCATCCTGCCTGTAACACTCATTCCCTCTTTCCCGTTCACATTTCTTCTGCCCTTGGACTAGTCTTGATGATTTTTGTTTGGATTATTAAAATAGTTTTCTCTTTGGTCTCCTTATCTTCTCCTAATCTGTTCTTCGTGCCTCCACCAGAGTAAACATTTCAAGAACTTTCTTGATTATGCCACTTCCCTGCTTAAAATTTTTTGATGAATTCCATTTGCCCGAACATTCTAGCCTGAACAACTTACTTGACATTCGAGGCCCTCCTTGGTCAGATTCCAACCTACTTTTCCATTCTTCTCTCTCACCATTTGCTTCAGTCATACCAGACTTTTTCCTAACGTCTGTGATACTTTCCTCCCTCTTTGCATTGTTCCCTATGTTCTTTTTACCTAGAATACATTTCTTTCTTCTTATTGTAATTCTGTTAGTCCTTCAAGCCCCGATTTATTTTTTATTTTTTACTCAAATGTCTAGGTATTTAATTTAATGAAATATGCCCTTAGATTGTTAATCACTCTTTTTATTTTTTAAAAATATTTTTGAATATATTCATATGGTGTAAAAATAAAAGAATTAAAAATTTATCGAACACTTTTGCTCTTTGAAAGACAATGTTAAGCCAAGGAAAAGACAAGCCACAGACTGGAAAACATGTTTGTAAAACACACATCTGATAAAGGTTTTGTATTTAGAGTCTGTAAACAACCCTCATAACTCAATAATAAGAAAACAAACAACCCAATAAAAATGGGCAAAAGATTTGAATAGTAAATATTTTGCCAAAAAAGAGATATAGATGGCAAATAAGCACATTAAAACATGTTCAGCATCATTAGTTGTTAGAGGAAATGCAAATTAAAACCACAGTCAGATACCACTATACACCAATTAGAATGGTTAAACTAAAAAACCAGACAATACCAGATATTGTTGAGGGACAGAAATTAGATCACTGGTTGCCAGAGACTGGGATCGAGGGAGAAGGGATTGACTACAAAGGGGAACCTGGTGGAAATAGTCTATATCTTGACTGTGGTAGTGGTGGTTACATGACTTTCTTTGTCAAAATTCATAGACCTATGTACAGGCAGTCCCTGCGTTACGAACAAGATCCATTCCTAACTGTGTCTTTAAGTTGAATTTGTGGGTAAGTTGAAATAGATTCATACAGTTGTTATTTAGCCTTATACATACTATAGTGCAAGAAAAGGCTGGAAGCCTTTTTAATGATTTAAAAGCAGCACATGCAGCAAGTGAAGGTGACTGTAATGAAGAATTTGTTGCGAGTAGGAGCTGGTTCAATGTTTCAGAGGGAGGGCAAATTTACATAACATTAAAGGGCAAGTATGAGTTGTCCATAAATCAAATCAGACGTTCATAACCCAGGGACTGCCTGTATACTTAAGTATAAATTTTACTTTATGTAAATTATACCTCAATAAACCTGACTTTAAAAAAATGATAGTGAAACAGTTTCCATCTCACCCTGGCCTATCCCACACACACTCATTTCCTATGCTACCGCTGCTTGCTCCCCTTACCCTCACATTCACCTTTAGTTAGCTGTGCTATCACCCATTGCTGTCAAGTTGATTCCGACTCATAACCACCCTACAGGACAGAGTAGAACCGCCCCATAGAATTTCCAACGCTGTGATCTATATGGAAGCTGACTGCTGCATGTTTCTCCCAAGGAGCAGCTGGTGGGTTTGAATTGCTGACCTTTCGATTAGCAGCCGAGTGCTTAACCACTGTACCACCAGGGTTCCTTATACTATTATTAGTTTCTTAATGTATTCTTATAGAATTTCTTTATGCATATATAATAAATACAAATGAGTATCCTTAGTTTTTTGTTTTCCTTTTTTGTTCAAAAGGTAGCTTGATATACATTCTGTACCTTGCTTTTTTTCACTCGGTGATCTTTCTATGTCAGTATATAAAGCTTCCTTATGCCTTGTTACACTACAAAGTGTATGTCATTATATGGTACTGTAATTTATTTAATCAGTCCCCTATTAATGAACATTTGGGTTGCCTCCAGTCTTTTGCTGTCACAAACACTAATGTAGTAAATGACTTTGTACATCAGTTATCTTGTACATATGCAAGTATATCTGTTGTATAAATTTCCAGAAGTGACATTGCTGGATCAAAGAGATACATATGCAAGTATATCTGTCATATAAATTTCCAGAAGTGACACTGCTGGTCAAAGAGAATATATGCATTTGTAATTTTGATAAAGATTCCCAAATTGCTACCCATTGGGAAAGTTTCAAGAGACCACATATTTCAAGGCCCAGTAAAATACTGCCTTATTCTTAAGACTTTTCCTTCTTCCCTCCCACCAAACAAAATTAATCCTTACTACTCCTGGGCTTTCATGGCTCATTGTAATTTGCTAATGGTGTTCATTTAACCTGCCTTGAATTCGAATTACTTGTGTATATGGCTGTTTTCTCCAGTTGGGTTGTATTGTCTTTATTGCGTTACATAAGGTGACTGAATTTTCTTGATCTGGTAGTATTTCTTTGATTGTCGCATCAAGATTTCTCTAAACCACTGATCTCTCTTTACCTCTGTCTCAACCTTTCCATAGCAGAAGTGAGGTCAGAGCCAGGCCAAGGATGCTCTTAAATGGAAAAAGTCTCCTGGGCTTGTTTTGGCCAGAATCCGTCAGGGAGAAGTCTAAATGCCCAATTAACTGTGGACTAGGCTGCAGAATATGATGATAGGTCTGGAAATTTTCATCCTGACAGTTATTGGAGTGCATATAACTGGGCAAAATCACATGCTACAAAACCACTTTTGTGTTAGCCAAAGGCTGTTGTCAGGTATAAAAGTATAACCTCTGAAATGCTATTTCCAGAAAAGAGTTGATAGTAGGCTTTTGTGGATTGTATTAGAGATTTTACTTCTAGAAAGAAAAATTTCCAGCCTCAGACTTCTGTCAGCCATAATGAGAATATTAGATATTCCTGTGTTAGTCATGATGTCTTAGGAAAATATTGAGATCTACTGCGTATTATTCTCAGTGCTCAGCAGCTAGGAAAATAAAGGGAATTTTAAAAAATTGTGGAAACTTTTGATGGCTGACATCTGTTGTTAAATAAAAAGAGAATATTTAAAAATAGTTAAAATGAAAACAAAAAAGAGTGTTTAAAGGGAAAGAGAGAATTCTGTGAAAGAATAAATAGCGTGAATAGATTAAACATGGCTTACAAAAATGAACAAATGGAGGTAGAATGCAAAGAGCTCTTACCTTATATAATAGCATATGACCAAAGTGACTCTGGTAAATGAAAATTTAAAAATAACATTTATTACAGTCTTTTTCTTACTACAAAAGTAGTACCTTTTAATTGAGGAAAATCTGATGTTACTGCAAAGAACAAAAAAAGTCTGCTAATGAAAATGATTGCCTGTCATCATTTTTAAGTTTATTGGTTTTCATATAGAGCTATAGTGACATGTCTGAATCTTCAGGATACTAGCTTGATTCTTGTGAAGCAGTGGAATGGAAACAGTGTATGACAGCAAGTCAAAAGACCTTGGTTGACGCCACAGTTCAACCACTTACTAATTTTGTGTCGTCAAACATGTTACTTAACCTCTCAGAGCCTGTTTCTATGTCTATAAAATTAGCAAGACAAGCAAAGACCATTCCCTCACAGAGTTTATATGCCAAAGGAAGAAGACAGGCAATAAACAAATAAATGAAAATATTAATATAATTAATTTTAGGTAGTGAAAGTTGTTATGGAAAAAAAAACTAAGTAGAGTAAAAGAATATAGTACACTTGCCAGGTAGGGGGGCTATTTTAGATTAGGATGATCAAGGAATATTTCTCTGAGGAGGTGACATTTGAGCAGAGGCCTTAATATGAAGTAGAAGACCTGTCCTTTGGATGTATGCAAGGAGATGCATTCTAACTGGAAGAAATAGCCTGTGCAAAGTATTAAGCTTGAAACAAAACTGGCTATAGGAGAAACCACAGTAAATCCATTGTGGAAGAAAGCAGGTGCCAGATCATGGAAGATCTTGTAGGCCGAATAAAGAGTTTAGACTTCTTTCTAAGTTGAGTTCTCTGAGGACTCGCATTGGATTTATTCCTAGTATTTAGCACATTAAAAAGTACCTAGTAACTTGAATTTATGAATATATGAATTCCATATTCAGGGAGGGTACAAGTTGCCACTATCTTTAAATTGAGTTTGAATGAGATAGCCAAGACATGAAGAAGTTGGCATCTTAGGTTACTTGGTGATTCCTCATGGTCCTAATATACTTAACTTGTAACCGGAGCCTGAATATTAATGTATGTGCTATAATGTTTGGCATGATTCTGGGTATATAAAAGCATTTTAATGTTTTCTAATATACAGAACTATGTATCTATGTCATAAGTGTCACTTTATTTTAAAATGTAGGTAGAAACAAAATTAACTTAAACGTTATCAGTGGTTTTGTCAAGGTATGAGAGTTAGAGATATTCTCCCTATAATTTCACAATAAAAAAGTTAGAAATTTAAATAAATAATGTTTTATTGTTACAGTTATGAACACGTTTCTGTCATCTGTTTTATTCGGCTCAAGTGCACTGAATCTACTCTTTGAAGCTCATTGTTTTTTGTTTGATTTTGTTGTAGCCTCGTGCCGTGGCAGGCTTTCGAGGGACGGTTCGTTATGCATCGGTCAATGCTCATCGGAACAGGGTAGGTATCTGAACTAGAGGTTTATCTGTATAAGCTTGCTGATGGCTTGAATCAGATTGCCTTCTTTACATTAGAGCACACAGGCGTGCAAAGTACTTTGGAGCAGAGGGATCCCCTTTATAGCTATAACGTTAATTGGAATGGTTGTCCTAATTCACATATTTTTGTGGTGGCAATGGAGGTAAAGGAGTTAACAACTGTGAACAGGTATATAGTAGATAAATAATATGTGCAGCTGCATAGAAAATGAAATTGGGTCTTTTCTTGATCTTTTGTCACCAACTTACTGTTCTACGCAGCCAAAATTGCTTTAATGATAGTATTTTTTTGGTGAAAATATACACGACAAAACATACACCTGTTCAACAATTTTTATATGTACAGTTCACTGACAGCGGTTACATCCTTCACATTGTGTCACCGTTCTCACTGTCTCTGCCCCTGTTGTTTCACCACCATATACTTTCTGCCCCTTAAAATTCTCATCTGTGCTTTAGAGTTACTGTTGTATAGGTAGTTGTTATAGTATAAGTTGTATAGTTAATTCATATAGGTAATTCTTCAATAGGCCACAAGGCCCAAGACAGACATTATTTATTGAGCTAAATTGTTGTTTAGTTTAAAGATAACTTCAGGGGATAGTTTTGGATCAAGGTTCCAAAGTTGTTTCCAAGCAATGTATTTGGGGGTCCTGCCTGTCTCAGTGTGTCTGGTAAGTCTGATTTACAATAAGAATTTGAAGTTCTGTTCCTAAATTTTCCTACTTTTGATCAAGATCCATAAGTAGGGTCCCTGATCAAAACCTGTTCAGTAATGGTATCCAGGCACCATCCATTTCTTCTGGTCTCATGGCAAGTGAAATAGTAGTTTATGGAGGCAATTAGATCTGAAACCGTTTGTTTCTCCAGTTCCTAGATCTCCTTCTTCCTCTGTGGTTCCAGGCGATTAGAGACCAATTGTTGTATCTTGGATGGCTGCTTGCAAGCTTTTAGGACCCTAGGCACTACCCATTCTGAGAAGCTCTTAAAATAATATTAGGCCATAAAGAATATCACCCATGAATACTGTGCTCCTTTTAGAAATCATCTGTATGAGACCAAATGTCAACAATTATTCTAAAGCAAAGATGAAAAGTAAGGGGGCAGGGAAACTAGATGACTGAAATTGGAACAACCAGATGGAAATGAGAACACTGACACATTGTGAAAAATATAACCAATATCACTGAATAATTTGTTTAGAAATTGTTAAATGGGAACCTAACTTGCTGTGAAAACACAAGAAAATATGACTAAAACAAAAACAACAATAATATTAGGTCAATTGACTGGACAGCCCCACAAGACCACCACCCCAAACCCATGAACCAAGAAAACTAATCCCATGAGGTGTTTTTGTAGCTAAATATTGTCAATGGCTATAGCCCTTTTTTTTTTTTTGGCTGTTATTTTTGTTATAAAATTAAATGTAGCATTTTATCTGTTGTTTTGCCTCTCTTGTTAAAAATTTTCTAGTGTACAACTTAGTTGCAATAGTCTAGTTATGTAATTATTACGTTTAGTCAATGACAATTTTCCTATCACTGTAGACATTCAGTATTTCTCGTAGAATGATTCTCCCTCTTTCTCCCCACTCCAACCGCTGGTAACCACTGGTAACTATTGGTTTTTATATTTTAGCTATTCTTGTTAATGATAATTTGGCCAGTGCTAAATATATTAGGAAGATTATGCTGTGGTTTTACAAGCTATGCTCCAGTTAATGTGGTTTATTATGATGTGATTATAAATTGAACATAGGAAAGGTGTTTTTTATCAGTGTGTAGCACTTCGCCAAGCATTTCAGCTCATTTGGTTTGATTTATTGTTGCATTATTCTGTGACCTCTAGTAAGTTATTCTGTTTTGAAAAGAAAGCACTCTTTTTTTCCAAATAGATTCTTATACAGAATTTTAGACACTAGGCTTTCAAATTAATTCTGTTACAGAATTATGTCAACATTGGCATCTTTGAAATAGGACATTCTTTTTTAAAAAATTTTATTGTGGCAAAATGTATATAACATGGCTAAACCTTGAAAACATCATGCTGAGTGAAATAAGTCAGTCACAAAAGGACAAATATTATATGATTTCACTTAGACAAGATATCTAGAATAGACAAATGCATAGAGAACAAAGTTTATTAGTGGTTACCAGAGGCAGATGGGAGAGGGAATGGGGGACTTCTAACTTAAGGGGCGCTGAGTTTCTGATAAAGGCGATAGAAACATTTGGAAACAGTGATGATGATTGCACAACAGGATGAACATAATTAATGTCACTGAATTGTACATGTGGAGATTGTTGAAATGGCCAATGTTTTGTTATGTATATATTTACCACAATAAAAAATGTATATACAAAACATTGGCCATTTTAACCATTTTTAAGTATCTAATTCAGTGACATTAATTACATTCACCATGTTGTACAACCATCACCACTGTTTCCAAATGTTTTTCATTACCCTGAACAGAAACTCAGTACCCCTTTGTGTTGTGTGTGTGCTTTAGGCAAAAGTTTACAGCTCAACTTAATTTCTTATACAAAAATTTATACACATACTGTTATGTGACATTAGTTGCAGTCCCTATAATGTGACAGCACACTCCCTCTTTCCACCTCAAGTTTCTTAGGTACATTCAACCAGTTCCTGTCCCTTCCTGCCTTCTCATCCTGCCTCCAGACAGGAGCCACCCATTTGGTCTCATTTAACTGATTGAACTAAGAAGCACACTCTTCACAAGTATTATTTTATGTTTTATAGTCCAGCCTAATCTTTGCCTGAAGAATGGGCTTCGGGAATGGTTTTAGTTCTGGGTTAACAGAGCATCTGGAGGCCTTGGCTTCGGAGGTTCCTCAAGTCTCAGTCAGACCTGATCTTTTTACTAGAATTTGAGTTCTGCTCCGCACTTTTCTCCAGCTCCCTCAGGGACTCTCTGTTGTGTTCCACGTCAGGGCGGTCATTGATGGTAGACGGGCACCATCTAGTTCTTCTGGTTTCAGGTGATGGAGTCTCTGGTTTATGCGGCCTTTTTGTCTCTTGGGCTAATATTTTCCTTGTGTCTTTGCTGTTCTTCATTCTTCTTTGCTCCAAGGGGGTTGGGACCAACTGATGCATCTTAGATGGCAACTTGCAAGCTTTAAGTCCCCAGACGCCACTCACCAAAGTGGGATGCAGAACATTTTCCTAATAAACTTTGTTATGCCAGTTGACCTAGGTGTCCCCCAAAACCATGGTCCCCAGGCCCCAGCCCAGCTACTCTGTCCCTCAAAATATTTGGTTGTATTCAGGAAACTTCTTAGCTTTTGCTTTAGTCCGGTTGTGCTAACTTTCCCTGTATTGTGTGTTGTCCTTCCCTTCACCTAAGATGATTCTTCTCTACTATCTAGTTAGTGAATTCTCCTTTCTCTCCCTCCCGACCCTTGTAACCATCAAAGAATGTTTTCTTCTGTGTTTAAATCTTTTCTTGAGTTCTTATAATAGTGGTCTCATACAGTATTTGTCCTTTTGCAACTGACTAATTTCACTCAGCGTGCTTCCTTCCAGATTCATCCATGTTGTAAGGTGTTTTGCGGATTCATCATTGAGAACTCAATACCTCTTAAGTAAAACTCCCCATTTGCTCCTCCACCCACCTCTGATAACCACCAATAAACTTTCTCTTTATACATTTGCCTATTCTAGGTATCTCATATAAGTAGGATTATACAATATTTGTCCTTTTGTGTCTGACTTATTTCACTCAGCACTGTACCATAATGTTTTCAAGGTTCATCCATATTGTACCATGTATCAAAACTTCATTTCTCTTTGTGGCTGAATAATGTTCTATTGTATGTATGTACCACATTTTGTTTATCCATTCATCTGTTGATGGACACTTGGGTTGTTTCTACCCTTTCGCTGTTGGGAATAATGCTGCTATGAACACTGGTGTACAGGTATCTTTTTGAGCTCCTGCTTTCAAGTCTTTTGGGTATATGCTTAGTAGTGGAATTGCAAGGTCATATGGTAATTCTATGTTTAACTTTTTAGGAGCCACCAAACTGTTTTCCACAGTGGCTGTACCATTTTACATCCCACCAGCAGTGGATGAGGGCTCCAACTTCTCCACATCTTTGCCAACAGTTGTTACTTTCCTTTTCTGATAATAGCCATATTAGTGAGTGTGAAGTATATCTCATTGTGAAGGATATTCATTTTCAGATAAGCATAAAAATTTTCAGGGATGGTAATAGCTATATAAGTATTTCCAAAATAGCTACTAGAAAAAGATTATATACTTTTTTTTTCTGTTTTTAGTTTAAAGGGTAGAGATTTCTTCTAAAAGCCTTTCCAACTTACTGTGCACTAACAGTCTGTTAACCTGCTTATTATTTATGTTACTCATCTAACCTGGGTAGATGAATTTATTTGATAGTGTATGCCAGTGGTTCTTAATCTTCTTTTCTGTTCCCACCATACCTGAAGAGTAGGATTCATTACACAGGATCAATTTCACAATAATGATTGTCACTTTATGTGGTGACATAGGCGTGCAACTAGTGGATCCTCCAGAGGTGCTTGTCTAATTTAAAAAGGTTTCCCAGATAATTCTAATACGCTTCGCTCTTCCATATTCCTCAACCCTGATTTGATTGTCTCTAAAAATAATACACTCCATTTCTTTCTTTTCTTTTTTTTTTTTTGATACTATTAAAATTTAAGCACGAATAATTCCCCAACAATACAAGGACTTTTCAAAACACTTAGACTCTATTTACTCTGTCTCCTTGTTGTCCTAGATTTTAATCCTATGTTAATGTTTGTTTTATGTCAGTACTTTAAAGAAATTATTCTACATTCTTCCCATTCTATAGTTGTTAGGAAGATTTTTGTCCATTTAATAGTTATTGCTTTGTATTTCATTTGCCCTTTTTCTTTGGCTACTTTTAAAGTCTTTTCTTTGGTATCCTGCAGATACACTCAAATGTGCCTAGGTGTGAGTTTCTTTATATTGATTCTGTTTGGGATTTTTTTTTTTTTTTTTTTTTTTGGTGCTTCCTAAATCTGAACATTCGTGCCTTTCATCAATTCTGGAAGATTCTCAGATGTTACGTCTTTAAATATTGCCACGCCCCCTTTCTGTCTATACTCTTTTTTCCAGAGCTCCCAGTTTTGTGTTAGACCTTATTATTCTGCCCTCCATGTCTCCTAAATTCACTTCCAGATTTTCTGTGTCTCTATGCTACATTCTAGATAATTTCTTCAGATTTGTCTTCTAGTTCATTCATTCTTTTTCTGCTGTATTTGATCAGCTCTTCAACTTGTCCATTGAGTTTTTTAATTTCTCTAGTTGTACTTTTTATTTCTAGATATTCTTTTTTGGTTCTTTTTCAAATCTAATTGATCTTTGTTTTGATGGAATATGGTTCATTTCTCATGATTTTGATTTTTTTAATTTAAACATGTTAAACCTTCTTGTTTCATATTGTATATCCTATCTATCCTATAATTGCATTTCGAAAACTCTTGCATGTCTAATTCTGCTCTTTGTAGTTTCTCCTGCGTTTAGCTTGTGATAGCCAGCTTCCTAATATATTTTATAATTTTGAATAATGAGCTTCTGTTTGGTGGGCATTATCTAAAGGACTCCTCTGAGACCTAGATTTAAGGGTGCTTTTATGTCAAGAGGATTTTTTCATTTGACTTTGCCATTACTACATGACATGATCACCCAGAAAACATTTGAAGTTAATTTTCAGGCTTGATTTCCCAGATCACACAGATGGTATAAATTCTGAGGACAAATTTTTTTTTAACCACTCACTTTGTCCCTTTTTGATTTTAGTTGAATTTTACAGAAAAACAAAAATTTGCAAGGTAACTTACATACCAAATATTGCACTAAGATTTAGCCGTTTGAGGGTCCTGGTTATGTGGTGGTGGTCGGGGGGGGAAGGGGAAGTGTCTCAGTTACAACTATACTGTGTAGGACCAACACCTTCATGCCTGTTCCCTTCCTGATTGCTAAAACCTATGACACATGCCTCCAGAACAGCCAGCAACAAAGCTTTATCACCAGCTTGTTTCTACCTATCTTTTTATTTTGGCCCTTGGATTTCCCTTACATTTTAATGAACTCATTTATTAATTAATAGGCTGTTGTATTATTTTCAGCATTTCTGGACTTTTGGATGTTCCTTGTATCAAAAAAATTTTCAAAATATCTAGTTTGCCATTTGATTGCTATATAGATATGTAGATCTATAGATATATTTACTAGATAATTTTATGGGAAATACATTTACATTTTTAGGCCTAATAAGATGAAACCAAATGTTTAGGCCTCAAACAGTGTACTGTCCTCACACGGAGTGATACTATATTGTGAATGAGTTCTGTTTTGTTTATGAAGGAAATGGGAAGACATGATGACCTCTGGTCCTTGTTCTACATGTTGGTGGAGTTTGTGATTGGTCAGCTGCCTTGGAGAAAAATAAAGGACAAGGTAATTTTGGAAATTGAGATGGCAGTTTTGATGGGAAAAAGAAGAAAAATTTCTTCTGACTAAGCTTTTTTGTTGAGAATCTACCTACGTGTAAGAATTAAAATTTACAAGCACTTTAACTATGTTCCAAAATGTATATTTTTCTCTCAAGGAGCAGATATTAGAGATCTAATTAACGTTATGACTATTCTGTGTACATGGAGAATTGTACTACTTTAAGTACGTTCATTACCTCT
Organism: Dugong dugon; assembly: GCA_030035585.1. Lineage (NCBI taxonomy): Eukaryota > Metazoa > Chordata > Mammalia > Sirenia > Dugongidae > Dugong > Dugong dugon. The sequence continues at coordinate 11,317,088 of CM057472.1, read as the reverse complement.
GATTTGATTTCTAGTACTCCCTCTTAGCCTTTATCTTTACTAGATCTCTGTTTTTGTTTGTTTTAGTTATAAATCAAGTAAGCTTTTAGTTTTGAACTGCCACATTATACTGCTTGTTTTGAAAGTTGTAAAGTTATTGTATTGATACAGAAAAGTAGAACAGATTTAAGATCTGCTCTTTCTTTAGGGAAGCTGTCAGTTCACTGATGCAAAACTCTGAGTTACCCTTTTGGTTCTGCATTAGATAGAGTCTTTTCTCCCCCCTCTTAAAGCACTGTGCATTGAGCTATTAGTAAGAGCGCAGTTCTTGCTTTATCTTTAGTTATCCACTATCTCGTTACACAGTACATACCCTTGAGACCATTACTGAGGGATTCTTAATATATAGATGCCAAGAGAAATTGACTTTGGTTCCTTTTCTCTTTACTTCCCAGGAGCAGGTAGGCTCTATTAAGGAGAGATACGACCACAGGCTCATGTTGAAACATCTCCCTCCAGAATTCAGCATGTTTCTGGACCATATATCATCTTTGGATTATTTTACAAAACCAGACTACCAGGTAATCATATTGTGAGTGCTGTGGGTTAATTCATCTCCTATCTTAGCCTCTGCCTTGACTCATTATAGCTTTAAGGGTATTGTAAGTGAGTGTGAATGATCCCTAGAAAATACAATTTTAATGCATCCTGAGCAATGTGGTGTAATTAACTGATGATGACAGTTTCAGTGTGTGTGTCTTTTTCCTCCCTTCTGGATTTAAAATTTTAGATTTGCTCATCATGTAACAAATTTCACTATTCCTGCTGTGATTCATCTGGTATAGAGAACTGCTGATAGTTCAGATATATGTAAATTCTATAGCTAATTTGTTGAGGAAGGGCAGTGTCCAACTAGATAATGTATCTGTCGAGGGCTTAAGGGCTGCATATCATATGTTCATATGCTATGGAACAACAGTCAGTGAAGGTTATTGGCTCCGTTTTGTCTCTGTTCAGTGAATCATTTCCTTAGAGCATCAGTTAATGAGGCCTTGTAAGGGTCAGCTAGATTTACCACAAATTGCATCCCTAACCCCAACCAGCCATATTTCAGAAGATTCTGTTGCTCTTAGGGAGAACTTGGTCAGGGCTTAATGCACACTGATCCCTATCACTGAAAACATAAATGGAGCCACACATCAATTAATAGTAAGTGTACCATTTTTATCTGCAAAGGATAACACGTAAATTCTGCTGCCTGTTAATGGAGTTTTGTCTGTACGGTTAGATTCTAAAGTGTTGTCGGGGTCACCGAGTCAAAAGACCAAGACTGTCTACAGCATGGTGAACTTATTTGCTTAGAGTAATTATTTCTCTGTGAAATTGCAGCTTTTGTATAAAATAAAAACAGGTTATAAAGGACAGTGGCCACATACAACCTTGGATCCTTAAAGACCTAAGTGGATGAGCTTGTCTTCTTGCTTTATAAACTATATAGACTGTCTAACAAGTGAGGACTAAGGTTGCCTGACCCAAGCCATGGTGTTTTCCGTCACCTCATATGCATTTGAAAGCTGGACAATGAATAAGGAAGACTGAAGAAGAATTGATGCCTTTGAATTATGGTGTTGACGAAGAATATTGAATATACCACGGACTGCCAGAAGAATGAACAAATCTGTCTTGGGAAGAGTACAGCCAGAATGCTCCTTAGAAGCAAGGATGGCGAGACTTCATCTCACGTACTTCGAACGTATCATCAGGAGGGACCAGTCCCTGGAGAAGGACATCATGCTTGGTAAAGTTAGAGGTCAGTGAAAAAGAGGAAGACCCTCAATGTGGTGGTTTGACACTGTGGCTACAACAATGGGCTCAAACATAGTAACAGTTGTGAGGATGGCACAGGACTGAGCTGTGTTTTGTTCTGTTGTACGTACATGGGTTGATGTAAGTGGAAACCAACTCGATGGCACCTAACAACAGCAACAAATGGAGAAAATACATTGTATACAGGTTGCTTTGGAATGTGTTCTTATTTTACATTTTATATGTATTTTCTGAGGTAGAGTTCACATTACTTTCAGTAAACTAATGGAATTTTACTTTTACAGTTAGACTCAGAGGAGCTGGAAATGTGCTAACTTGCCCATCTTGGGTGCTAATAATTAGTTTCATTGACAAAATTTGCATGGGGGTATAAACATTTAGCACAGTAAAAAAATTCTGATCACATTTCCTCTTAGCTATGCCTATAATCTAAAGAAGACTACCATGTTCACCAGCTAAAGTTTGAAATTTAGACTATAATAAATTTTATTTAAATTAACCAGTTATTGTTCTCAAGATTTTCATTTAGACATTCTCTTAGAGACTTTTGTATCTTTCTGTCAACTAAAAACAAAACAACGTATAGTAATTTTTCTATTTTTAGAAGAGAGCAAGCAGGCATAACATTTTCTTTGTTTTGCAGATTCCATAAATAATCTAGTTCTTTTCTGCTCTCTGACCTTTCATAAACAGAGAGTAGAAGCAGAGGGCAGGTGGATGGGAGAAGGATAATTGGGGAGAAGATGTTGGTGTAAATGACCTTTTTCCTCCTGCAGTATCTTTCTAGCACCCTTACGTTTGTGCCGTCTAGCACACACACACAAATTTAAAGGTCGCAGATCAGTTCTCAAAGTCTAAAAAAGTAAATTTGGAGCAGAGAGACAATAAATCAATAACCAGTGCCACACCTTTAAAAAAAAAAAAAACAATTGACCATGTTTGTGGGGTCTGTTTCTGGACTCCTTATTCTTTTCCACCTATGTGATCTATGTTTCTGTTCCTTTGCCAGTGCAGCTGTCTTAAAATCAGGTAGTGTGGTTCCTTCACCTTTATCCTTCATTTTCAAAATTGTTTTGGCTATTCTAACTTCTTTGTGGAATTTTAATTATGAACTCAATTTCTTTAATAGTTGTAGAACTGTTAATGTTATCTATGTCATCTTGGATGAGTGTGTCGGGGGTCTCTAAGACCACCCCCATATTTGGAGATTTGATAGAAGAAATCATGGGGCTCAGCGTATAGTTGTATTCACAGCTAAGACTTATTACAGTGATGTAGTAAGGGTATCCAATCAGATGATAAGGGAAAAATACCGGCGGAATTTGGAGAAAACTATCTACAGGTGTCCTTATACTCTTTCCCTCCCGTGAGGAATCACAAAGAGCGTGCTCTTGCCTCAACAGTGAAAATGGAGCAACATGTGTACGATGTTTCTATCCAGGGAATCCAAGTAGAGGTCAGTGCCCAGGATTTTTACTTGGGGCTGGTCACATATGGAACCCTGGTAGCGCAATGGTTGAAGCACTCTGCTGCTAGTCGAAAGGTCCGTGGTTCAAACCCACCAGCTGCTCCATGGAAGAAACATGTGGCAATCTGCTTCTGTAAAGATTCACAGCTTTGGAAACCCCATGGAGGAGTTCTTCTGTATCCTATAAGGTCACTATAAGTTACGATCGACTCGGTGGCAATGGTTTTTTTTTGTTTTTTTTTTTTTAGTTTGGGTCACATAAGCACCCACTCTTAGCACATACCAAAATTCTAGATGCCTACCAGACCACATTGTACAGTCTAAGCCCAGTAAACCACTTTTACGTATCAGTTAGGGAATGGTGGGAGTGCTCCCTAAATCTGTGTTCCCAGAGCAGTGTTGACATCCCCAACTGTAACTGGAGATTTGTCTCTTTCTCCTTTCACTCTTTCAATTTTTGCTCCATGTGTTCTGAAGCTCTGTTTTTAGGTGCATACACATTTAGGATTATTATGTATTCTTGGTGAATTGACTCTTACATCAATATGTAAATGTCCTTCTTCAACCCTAGTTACTTTCTTTGCTCTGAAGTCTCCTTTGTTTGCTATTAATAATGTCACTCCAGATTCATTTTGATTAGTGTTTCATGGTGTATATTTTTCTATTCTTTTACTTTTAACCTACTTATGTAATTTTATTTGAAATGAGTATCTTGTAGATAGCATATAGTTGGGTCAAGGTTTTATTTTTTTCTATCCATTCTGTTTATTTCTGTTCAAGCCCCATCTTTTGAGGCTTGTCTTAAATGGTAGCTTTACAGAGAGACCTTCCCTGACCACTTGGTATGAGATGAGGTTGAAAAGAGAGGCAGAGACCAGACCACACAGGGCCTTTCAGGTGTTGGTAAGGATTTTGGATTTTATTCTCAGTGCGACAGGAAGTCTTTGAAATGTTATAAGTAGAAGCATGATGATCCACTTTGTGTTTTAAGAGGATTACTTTTGCATTTGTGTACATTCAAATGAGGCAAAAGGAAAACTGGAGACTAGAAAGTGCTGAGATAGGCTGAGCTGTGCTGAATGTAGCAAAAATTTATTTCTGATCACATAACTATCTAGTCAAGTTGGGTGGCTCTCCTAGGCAGCTCTCGAGTAGTAACTTGGGGATCCAGACCCTATCCGTATGGTGATGCGGTCATTTTCAATATGTAGTCTCTACATTCATTAGGAGGAGTCCCTGGATGGTGCAAATGGCTAATGCACTCAGCTGCTAACTGAAAGGTTGGAGGTTCAAGTCCACCCAGATGTGCCTCAGAAAAAAGCCTTGGCAATCTACTTCTGAAAAATCAGCCATTGAAAACTCTGTAGGGCACAGTGGTACTCTGACACTCGAGGGGTCACCGTAAGTGGAAGTTAATTCTATGGCAACTAGTACTGGTACATGCACAGTCATCAGAAAGGGGAAGAGCACGCATGGATGATAGCTTAGAGGTTTTGTTGCCAGTCCTGGTAGTGATATGCAACACACTGGCCCAAATCTAACCGCAAGGGGTCTGGGAAATAGTCTTTCCTTGTGGCCAGGGGGCAAGAGGTGATAATGGCCTTGACTTGGATATAAGTAGATATAAGTAGATAAATTGTTGTCTCTACCTTTTTTTTTTTTTTAATTCTGCGTAATAAAATATATATAACATAAAATTTGCCATTTTAACAATTTTTAAGTGTACGGTTCAGTGACAGTAATTACATTCACAGTGTTGTGCAACCATCACCACTATCTATTTCTGAAATGTTTTCATCACCCCAAATAGAAACTCAGTACGCATTAAGCAGTAACTCCCCATTCCCCCCACCTCCCAGCCTCTGCTAACCACTAATCTACTTTGGTCTTTATACATTTGTCTGTTCTAAATATTTCATATAAGTGTGATCAAGGCATGTGCTAACTGAGCCGAAGGACAGACAGTATCACAGACACATTAAAAATGTCTTCAGGGTTCATCCATGTAGTAGCATGTATCAGAACTTCATTTCTCTTTGTGGCTGAATAATGTTCTATTGTATGTATGTACCACATTTTGTTTATCCATTCATCTGTTAATGGACACTTGGGTTGTTTCCGCCTTTTGACTATTGTGAATAATGCTGCAATGAACATTGGTGTACAAGCCTTGCTTCCATCTCTTTGACCTTATCTCCTTTCATCCCCCATTGTACTTATGTGATCCAGCTATACTGTACCCCGTGATACAGTCAAATGCGCCTACAGCCATTCTCCCAGCATGCCCTGCCTCGAACGCCTTTGTTTCAGAACTCTGCTTGGCTTGTTAAATTGAAAGCCTGACTCAGATGCCAACTCCTCTACAGTCTCCTCTGGTTCTTTCCATACAGGGATGATTTCTTCTGCTCCACTCTTCAGGCAGCACTTTGTTTTGTCTCCCTTCCTAGGTAAGCTCCTTTAGAGCCAGGACTTTGTACATTTTTCTCAGATTCATAAAGAACTTAGCACAGTGATAGGCATTTAATAAAAGTTTGCCAAACTGAATTAAATCAATTTAATCTCATCATTGCTTCTATAGAATGTAAACTCCCTGAAGACAGGACTATGTTTTGCTCACCTTTGTATTCCTACCACTAGGGACAATAGGTATTCAATGTGCATCTGAATCAATCAATGGGAATTTGCTATAACTATGGAGTATAGTAGAGTCACAAAAAATTCGTGTTTATTTGATTCAGTTGAAATCAACAGTACATTCAGGAGGTAGAAAGAACATATTTAATGTGTCTGTGATCTTGGGCTCAGTTAGCACATGCCGTGCGGTGAAGGTGATGGGGCACTGCCCTTATGAGTCTGCTAGTCCCTCAGTCTGTCGTTGGCAGCAACCCAGCATCAGGCTTTACTAAATGTGATTCTCATGTTTAAAGGAATAGTACATTGTTTGGTACAGTTGACCCTTAAATGCAGCCAGGTTACTTCATCCTCATCCATCTAAAAATAGGTGTTTTTTTCAGTGCTGGAGGAAAACCTGCGTTGTACCTTTTGAAGCACAGTACTGTTCTGTCCTGTATGGGCATTTTAAGGAGCTCTCCAAGGATAACTTCAGCTATCTGCTATTTTTGCCTTGCCTGCTGACTGGCTGTAGCTCTTCTGTCCTGGAAACAGCATTGTGCTTAAACGACATATTTGAATTGGTGCTTTGCTGCACACCATTTGTGTGACCTTTTGGAAACTCAGTTTCCATCTCTGTGGGATGGTAAAAATACCTGCCTTATAGTGATAGGAGATCTTCATGAGGTAATTATGAGACTGTTCTGTAAATGGTTAAGCATCATGTGTTTTTACGTGTACCTCAGTGACACTGCACTTATGATTATCTCACTTTTCCTTGTTCTCATATTCTATTTAACATTACTTCTTTGTTAATGTAAAGTCTTTCTATTTCCTGTATGCTGCTTTGTCCTGTAAGGCAATGAGAAAATGTTGTTTACCTTTTTACTGGCCTTGCTGGAGGCATTGAGAAACCTTAGTATGTTGCCAGGCAGTTTGCTCTGTGGGCTGATTGAGCACCTGAGAGGGAAGCACTGGTATCAGTCAGAACTGTTGGCTGAGCAACCATGCTGCCTCCTACTGCTCAGGTCCTGCAGCTTGGGGCAGCCGACTCTGGGGCCACTCCTGAACTGCCTTTAAAAAAACAAACAAAAAAACCATTGCTGTCAAGTCACTTCCGACTCACGGTGACCCTGTAGGACAGAGTAGAACTGCCCCCATAGGGTTTCCAAGGCTATAATCTTTATGGAAGCAGACTGCCACATGTTTGTCCCGTGGAGCAGCTGGCAGGTTCGAACCACCAACCTTTCAGTTAGCAGCCGAGTGCTTAACCAGTGCGCCACCAGGGCTTCTGAGTTGCCTTAGTTTCTTGATATAAATGGTGGAAACAGCTAAAGCTCTACAGCTTCTTCAGCTCATTCTCTTCGTTTGACCTCGTCTTTTTCTTGTTCTGGCCTCCAGAGGATGAGGTGAAATGCAATTTTTTTCTTTCCCAGTGTTGCTAAAATATCCTTGAAAAGGAGAGAAGTCTAGAACATGTACATCTCTTTCCCACTGTTACATCTACTTATCATTGAAATCAGGAATTTCTTTTGCAGTGAAATGATCTGTCTTTGAATCAGCCAGGCCAGCATTGCCATTGTCCTCTCCTGGTTAAGTGCTTTATTGAACAATTAATTTACCATTTATTAGCAGGATTCTCAGTGAGTCCTCAGTATCACATTACAAATAGCTCTTGTTTTTTGCGGAGGCTGGACTTTATCTACATTCTCTTTGAAAGGGCAAACTGGGATTTCATATGGAAGTAAATATGATACCTCCACTGAGAAGCTATTGATTGCATTTTGCGCAAAGGGTAAGAGTAGGCGTACCTCCCTAAGGTGTTACGCCTGTCAGATGCCTGACTGCTGTAAAGAATATGGATATTCCAGGTGATGGGAGCCAGAACCAAGCATGTTTGTGGGCTACACATGCTTACGTATACAATCAAATTATTTTAGATAATACATTTTTTTGTTGATTATTTTTTTCTAGTTATTAAAAGCAATATATGACCATCTAGAAGTGTGGAAATTATTTTTAAAAAATTTTAAATCAAAATTACTTAGACTTTCATCACTCAGACGTAGTAACTGATTTTTTATGTTTTGTGTGTGTGTGTGTGTGTGTGTGTGTATGTTGAATAATTTTACTTTAGAAAAATCATTATATATCCCATTAGAATAAGAAAAGCAGACTTCTCTTATTCATAAGTGCAAGTACACGGGAGATGGATACAAATAATCCACAACAGTTGCCAAATAAAAAGTAATACGGCATTTTTACAAAACTCTGCAGACCCACCTGCTTCCTCTTCCTTCCCTCTCCTCCCTCCAACTTCTCCTTCTGCCAGCCACCTCGCCTCCCTTCCAGGAAGATTCACCTTCATGGCGATGCTACGTTTCTGGTGTTTCTCAGACTGTTTTTCCAGTGACTTCTAGTGCAGCAAAGCATCAACATGTTTCTGAAGAGATCCAAGAACAGTCTTAAAGTGTCAGCCACAAGCCCGAAATTTCTCTGCATTCTTCCAGTTTATCCTAAAAGTTCTTGTTAATTTTGCTTTCTAACCTCTTTGTTTACATTGTATTATAAAATATTATATTAAATGTCTTATCTCTGAGTAAAGTGTTCCAGGAAGCTCTACCACATTTATCAGGTGACTTTAAACTCTGTCATATGGCTGTATCCCCTGGGGGTACACATTACCCTAGTTTGAGAAGCCTGGACTCTGAATTTAGAAGTTTGTATTTTCTAAGAATTTATTATTAAATAAAAAGTAAAGAAATCAGAAGTATACTATATTTCTGGTGATTCTCAATGGAGAGCTATGGAACATGCTGTCCTGTAGGGAGTGTGTCAGAATCATTTGGCAGGCTTCTCATATTCTGCACTACCCCTTTTCCATTTTGAGAATTGCTTGCCATAGTGAGACCCTGTTCTGACGAGAAAGTGTTTTATTTCTCAACGGTATTAGGTGTATAAAAAAAGAATGCTGTTATTGTTTAAAAAAATCAAACCAAACCCACTGCCATCCAGTTGATTCTGACTACCCTCAAGTCAGTTTCAACTCATAGGAACTCCATGTGACAGAGTAGAACTGCCACATAGGGTTGTCTAGGCTGTAATTTTTACAGGAACAGATTGCCAGGTCTTTCTCCTTTGGAGCCACTGGGTCGGTTTGAACCACCAACCTTTCAGTTAGCAACCGAGCACTTTTTGTGTATGTAAAATCTATGAATATTGTTCTCAAGTCTATCTGAATGAGTAACAGAGTCAGGGTTTTCTGGTTTTATTATTTATCTTAGCCAAATGTGATATAACGAATTCAGTTACAAATAAAAATGAGTCCTTGACTTGGCTTTTTTCTACTATCCCAGTCTGTTAGAGGTTAGTTATTTCGAACTACTCTGGTCCTAAATTAGAAATTTTGCTAAATTAGAAATGTTTTATTCTTTAAAGTATCTGGAGAGCTCTACTCAGTCTGATTTCTGTTCCCACTAGGAACTACACTTTAGTGCCTCAATGCTTTTAGCTTTCCTTCTATTTCTTCTGTTCTGTGGCCTCCATCCTTCTGCCTCCTGCTGCTGGTCTCTAGTATCACCATCATAGCAACAAACTTTCTAATTTGAGACCCAATGCCATAGGGTGTGTTTTCTAGGAAATACAACACTATGATAAATGTAAGAAAATAATTCTGTGATTAAAGGATATCTGGCATAAAAAATGTTTAGGATCACCTCTGTTGTAGCACAGTACCAGCGGAGTGCTTAGAAGTCACATGATTAAAGCAAGTGCTGCCTCGATTTTTAGAGTTAGGAGAGGGGTCTAAGGTCTGGTCTTTGAATAAACACTTCTCCAAAGAAGATACAAAAATGGCCAACAAGCACATGAAAAGATTCTCAGCATCATCAGTCATTAAAAACCCACCGCTGTTGAGTCGATTCTGACACATAGCAACCCCGTAGTGTTTCCAAGGCTGTAAATCTGTATGGAAGCAGACTGCCACATTTTTTTCCCATGGAGCAGCTGGAGGTTTTGAACCACCAACCTTTTGGTTAGCAGTCAAGCACTTTAACCACTGTGCCACTAGGGCTCCTTCATCAGTCGTTGTTGTTGTTGTTGGGTGCCATCGAGTCGGTTCCGACTCATAGCAACCCCATGTACAATAGAACAAAACGCTGCCCGGTCCTGCACCACCCTCAGAATCCTTATGCTTAAGCCCATTGTTGCAGCCACCGTCAATCCATCTCACTGAGAGTCTTCCTGTTTTTTGCTGACCCTCTGCTTTACCAGGCATGATGTCCTTCTCCAGGGACTGATCCCTCCTGACAACGTGTCCAAAGTATATGAGATGTAGTCTTGTCACCCTTGCTTCTAAGGAGTGTTCTGGTTGTTCTTCCAAGACAGATTTGTTCGTTCTTTTGGCAGTCCATGGTATAGTCAGTATTCTTCTCCAACACCACAATTCAAAGGCGTCAGTTCTTCTTTGGTCTTGCTTATTCGTCGTCAAGCTTTCACATGCATCGGAGGTGATAGAAGACACCATGGCTTGGGTCAGGCGTCCCTTAGTCTTCAAGCTGAATCTTTGCTTTTCAACACTTTAAAAACGTCTCTTGCAGCAGATTTTCCCAATGCAATGCGTCTTTTGACTTCTTGACTGCTGCTTTCATGGGTGTTGATTGTGGATCCAAGTAAAATGAAATCCTTGACAACTTCAATCTTTTCTCCACTTATCATGATGTTGCTTATTGGTCTAGTTGTGAGGATTTTTGTTTTCTTTATGTTGAGGTGCAATCCATACTGACAGCTGTGGTCTTTGATCTTCATCAGTAAGTGCTTCAAGTCCTCTTTGTTTTCAGCAAGCAGTGTTGTGTCATCTGCATATTGCAGGTTGTTAACGAGTCTTCCTCCAATCCTGATGGCCCATTCTTCTTCATATAGTCCAGCTTCTCAGATTATTTGCTGAGCATACAGGTATGGTGAAAGGATACAACCCTGACGCACACCTTTCCTAACTTTAAACCACGCAGTGTTCCCTTGTTCTATTCGAACGACTGCCTCTTGATCTATGTACAGGTTCCTCATGAGCACAGTTAAGTGTTCTGGAATTCCCATTCTTCGCAATGTTATCCATAATTTTTTATGATCCACATAGTCGAATGCCTTTGCATAGTCAATAAAACACAGGTAAACATCTTTCTGGTATTCCCTGCTCTCAGCCAGGATCCCTGGTTCCGCATCCTCTTCTGAATCAGGCTTGAATTTCTGGCAGTTCCCTGTTGATACACTGCTGTAGCCGCTTTTGAATGATCTTCAGAAATATTTACTTGTGTGTGATATTAATGATATTGTTCGATAATTTTCACATTCGGTGGGATCACCTTTCTTGGGAAAAGGCATAAATATGGATCTCTTCTAGTCGGTTGGCCTGGTAGCTGTCTTCCAAATTTCTTGGCATAGATGAGTGAGTCCTTCAGCATTGCATCCGTTTGTTGAAACATCTGAATTGGTATTCCATCAATTCCTGGAGCCTTGTTTTTTGCCAGTGCCTTCAGTGCAGCTTGGACTTCTTCCTTCAGTACCACTGGTTCCTGCCTTCCTTCAGTACAGTTGGTTCCTGCTCATATGGTACCTCCTGAAATGGTTGAATGTCAACCAATTCTTTTTGGTATAGTGACTCTGTGTATTCCTTCCATCTTCTTTTATGCTTCCTAAGTCATTTAATATTTTCCCCATAGAATCCTTCAGTATTGCAACTCATGGCTTGAATTTTTTCTTCAGTTCTTTCAGCTTGAGAAATGCAGAGCGTGTTCTTCCCTTTTGGTTTTCCATCTCCAGATCTTTGCACATGTCATTATAATACTTTACTTTGTCTTCCCAAGCCACCCTTTGAAATCTTCTGTTCAGCTCTTTTACTTCATCATTTCTTCCTTTTGCTTTTGCTACTTGATGTTCAAGAGCAACTTTCAGAGTCTCTTGTGACATCCCATTTTGGTTTTCTCTTTCTTTCCTGTATTTTTAATGACCTCTTGATTTCTTCATGTATGACGTTCTTGATGCTGTTCCACAACTCGTCTGGTCTTCGGTCATTAGTGTTTAATGAGTCAAATCTATTCTTGAGATGGTCTCTAAATTCAGGTGGGATATACTCAAGGTCGTACTTTGGCTCTCGTCAGCTTGTTCTAGTTTTCTTCAGTTTCAACTTGAACTTGCATATGAGCAATTGATAGTTTGTTCTGCAGTCGGCCCCCTACATCAGTTATTTGGGAAATGCAAATCAAAATCACAATAAATACCACTTCACATTCATTGTTGTTAGTTGCCATCTAGTGACCTCTTACTCATGGTGACCTGTGTATAACAAAACTAAATGTTGCCTGGTCCTGTACCATCTTTATGATAATTGGTATGTTTGAGTCCATTGTTGTAGCTGTTGTGTTGGCCCATCTCATTGAGGGTTTCCCTCACTTTTTCTGACCCTCTACTTGATGGCTGTAATCAAAGAGACAATTTGTGAGTCTGTGAAGAAATTGGAACCACACTGTTGGTGGGAATGTAAAATGGTGCATTTCCTTTAGAAACAGTTTGACAGTTCGTCAAACAGTTAAACATAGAGTTACCCTATGATACAGAAATTCAACTCCTAGTTATATACCCAAGAGAAATGAAAGCATATGTTCACACAAAATCTTGCACATGAATGTTCATAACATCATCGTTCATAATAGCCATGAAGTGGAAACAACCCACATGTCCACCAATTAATGAATGGATATATAAAAAGTAGTATATCCACACACTGGAATGTTATTCAGCAATAAAAGGAAGGATTAATACATGCTGCAACATGAATGAATTTTGAAAACATTATGTTAAGTGAAAGAATCCAGTCACAAAAGACAACATATCGTATGATTCCATTTATTTGAAATGTTGAGAATAGGTAAATCCATAGAGGCTGAAAGTAGATTAGTGTTTGCCTCAGGCTGGGGAAGATGGGGAGATGATGGGATTCAAGGGTGCAGATAAGGGATACAGGGTTTCTTTTAGGAATAATGAAAATATTCTAAAATTGATGGTGGTGATGGGTACACAACTCTGTAAATGTACAAAAGGGTATTTAAAGTAAATTGAGTGACTCACTTTAACTTAGTGAATTGGATGATATGTGAATTAAATCTCAATAAAGTTATTAAACAATGTTTTGTTTTGGCCATGTTAAGTTTGAAATGTTGGTTAGACTTCCAAGTGAGTATGTTAAGTAGGCATTTGTGTATTTGTCTTTGTGTGTGTTTGTGTACAAATATGGGACTGGATGAGAGCACCTAGGAGATAGGCTAGAATCTAGATCAGGGGTTGGCAAACTACAGCTACTGGCCAAATCCATCCCACCATCTGTTTTTGTATGGTTTGTAAGCTAAGAATGGCTTTTACTTATAAGTGGTTAGCAATAATCAAAAGAATAATATTCATGGCATATAAAAGTATATGAAATTCACATTTAAGCGTTCATAAAATTTTATTCAAACACAGCCATGCTCACCCATGTACATATTGATGGCTGCTTTCATTCTACAATGGCAGAAATGAGTAGTTGCAGCTATATGGCCCACAAAGCCTAAAACATTTACAGAAATTTAATGACCCCTGACCTGAATAGAGAAGTTGGCCAAGGCCTGAGCCCTCATGTGTTTTACAACATTTAGAGAAGTTAGGTAAACTGAATGGAGTTGCCAGTGGATAACAAGGAGAAAAAATTTACACTATGGTCATATTTCTGTAAAAAGAAAGTGCACAAATATGTATGTGTGCATGTATTAAAAATTTCTATAGGATACAGGTTTTATATGTGGAAGGGTGTGCAAGAATCTATTAACAGTGGAATGAGAATTTATTACCTGTTGATGAATGAGACCAGGAACTGGGCAAAGTGGGGCAGCTTTTACTTTTTACTTTATACTCCTTATTAATACTGTTAGAATTTTCTTACCATGAGAAAATTTTACTTTTATAATAAAAAAAAAAAATAGAAAGAAAAAAGAAACTTAAATTTACACAGTTATTGAGTACCGGGATTTGAGTTCTGGTTTGTCTGATTCAAAAGTCCATGCTCTCTCCATTATGTCAATTGTGTGTGTAATTGTTGATCTTGGTGGCCATGGGTTGAGTTTTAGTATGAACTTCCTGGGAGGAGGTAAGGCTTGCAGTAAATTTTAAGATAAATATGGACATGATAAAATAGAAAAGGACTTAGAGGTTGACTTCCGAGTAGCGTTTATAGAATGAGGATAGGCACAGAGATAAGTAGGAAGCAGACAAAAAAAGATTGGCTAGATCAAGAAAAATGAGTTTTATTATCAAGAACAATGATGAATCTGCAAAACATCTCACAACATGGATGAATCTGAGGGCATTATGCTGACTGAAATATGTCAATCACAAAATAAGTCAATTACAAAAGGACAAATACTATATGAGACCACTATTATAACAGTTTCCACACAGAAACAATCTTGGATGGTTATGAGGGAGGGGAGGAGTGTTGAGGGAAAAACGCTAACTAGGTAGTAGATAAGTGGTACCTTTGGTGAAGGGTAAGACAGAACACAGTACTGGGGAAGTCAGCACAGCTTGACCAGGACAAAGTCATAGAAGCTTCACAGACACATCCAAACTCCCTGAGGGACTGAGCTACTGAGCTGAGGGCTGGGGACCATGGTTTTAAGGGACATCTAGCTCAATTAGCATAACATAGTTTATAAAGAAAATATTCTATATCCATCTGTCGTGAGTAGCGTCTGGGGTCTTAAAAGCCTGCGAGAGGCCATCTAAGATACGTCCATCCTGGGTAGAGCAAAGAAGAATGAAGAAAACCAAAGACACAGGGAAAAGATCAGTCCAAAGGACTAATGGAGCACAACTACCACAATCTCCACCAGACTTGAGCCCAGAACAACTAGATGATACCTGGCTACCACCACCTATTGCTCAGGCAGGGATCACAATAGAGGATCCGGAACAGAGCGGTAGAAAAATGTAGGACAAAATTGAAATTCACACACGCAAGCACGCACGCACCCACACACAGGCACACGCACGCACACGAAAGACCAGACTTGCTGGTCTGACAGAGACTTGAGAAGCCCCAAGAGTATAGCCCCCGGCCACCCTTTTAATTCAGTACTAAATTCTCTCCAGAGGTTTACCCTTCAGCCAAAGATTAGACAGGTCTATAGGGCAAACATAATATGCATGAGGAATGTGCTTCATAGTTCAATCATGTATATGAGACTGAATGGGCACACTGGCCCAAAAACAAAGACAGGATGGCAGGAAGGGACAGGAAAACAGGACGAATGGAAACAGGGAAGCCAGGGTGGGGAAGGGGAGAGTATTGACACATCACGGGGTTGGCAACCAATATCACAAAGCAATTTGTGTAGTAACTGTTTAACGAGAAACTAATTTGCTGTGTAATCTTTCACCTAAAGCACAATTAAAAAAAAAAAAGAAAAGAAGAAAGTGAGTTTTAAAGGGTGAAATTAGAGAGAACAGGACTTACTTGATGGAACTGAACGAAAGTCTGAGAAAGTTGAATATATGACAGTAGTAGCTTCTTTATTGGACATAATGAGATTCAAATAATATTAGTGGAAAATTATTTTAGTAACTGTTTAGGATGAATTAGAGTAGTAGAAATATATGGAGATGAGGAGACCAGCTAAGAAACTGCTGCTTTAAATCCTTTTGAATACAAAGAAGAATATGAATATGTTTTCAAAAGCTATTACCGATATCAGAAGCTAATGATGCAGAAAATAAGAAGTTATTCCTAAAATTAACCAAAAGAGGCAAAATTAGAAGAGCAGATGATTCTGATCTGCCTAACATTTAATTGATCGCATACTAGGTAACATCTCATGTACTACTTGCAATAATCGAGCTCACAAATGGGAAAATTGAGGCTCACAAAAGAAATTTACCCCAATTCATTTATCTGATAAGTGAGGGGAAGGATAGAGATCAAAACTTACAGGCAAAGTTTCAAGTAAAAGAATATTGCAGAAGTGAAAATGAAGTAGACCTAGAGTCTGGTAATTGAAATGAAGAAACAGTTTCTTCAGAAGAAATAGTTATAGTCAGTGACTGCTATTTATAATAGAAAAAAGAGAAGTTGACATTTGAGTTTATTAAATGAAAACAAGAAAATTTCTGAAAAAATTTGAGCAATCTGAATTTTTCCATGAGATTTGGTGTTGAGACATATAGCATCTAGGGAAGGCAATTTTCAAAACCGAATAAATTGGGGAAGAGTAGATTTGAGAATTAAAATAAGTATGATTCCTAAAGATACTTAAGAAGATAGAAGCAGAGAAACTCCAAGGATAGGATACTAACAGAGTAAGGAAATGATGAGTAGAGAGTGAAGCCATAATCACAGAATTAAAAATGGTGAGTACTGTCAGAAACAGTAAAGGAAAGTCTTTGTGAGCTGTTTCTCAAGACCACATCAAACTTTAGTAATTTAAGGGCATGCATATGTATATATATATATATATATATATATATATATATATATACATATACACACACACACACACACACACACACACACCAAACTAATAGGGCAAATTTCATTTTGATAACTTGTGTATGTGTATACACACAATGAATTTTTAAACCCCAAAACATTGGGAGAACGCACAATGAAATTTTATATACCTCTTACCTAGACAGACCAACTCAACTGTTAACACTGATCATATTATTCCATCTCTCTATAGGTATTAGGGTGAACCATATAAAACTTCCCCCTTTTTTATCCCCTATTAAAAAAATGATTAAGAAGATGGCTCATCTAAACACACATACACCGCATACCCTTTTGCCAAACTGTTTGCCAAACCGTTATAGATACCATAACACTTCATTGTGCATCTTCCAAGAACAGAGGTGTTTTCTTACACAATTACAACACTAGTACCACATCTAAGAAAAATCAATATTAATTCACGTCATCATCCACATATAGTCCTTATTCAAATTTCCCTGATTTGTACCATCAACTATTAAAGAAAATCATACTACAAAACCATTTTATGAGTCTGGAGTGCTTTTTCTTCTAGAGTAAAGTGACTGTTGACTCACTTATTTTTTTTTTTTTTTTATCTTTGTGGTTTAGCTTCTTACATCCGTGTTTGACAACAGCATCAAGACCTTTGGGGTAATTGAGAGTGACCCTTTTGACTGGGAGAAAACCGGAACTGACGGCTCCCTGACAACCACTACCACGTCTACAACACCTCAGTTACACACCCGCTTGACCCCTGCTGCAATCGGGTATGACCAGAACAGATCACTTAGCAGCGTCTTTCCTGGATGTATTGCATTAGTAGAAATGTCAAGACACAGGGGAAATGCTTTGAATTTCCTTAACATTGCTGTTGTGTATGCCTTCGTTTAGTATTACTTTTCTTAGAAAGTAATAATAGCTCATACGTGAAACAGGAGCGGATAGCTTATGTGACTTGTAGACATCAAATTTACAATAGGTTTTCTTCAGAATCAGAAGGGGCATTGGTTGCATTTACTTCTAAAGAATATACAGGACCCTGGAAAGAATGAGCCACGGTTATATCTGACTACATTGTGCTTGGAGCCCTGGTGGTACAGTGGTTAAGAGCTCACTGCTAACCAAAAGGTCAGCAGTTTAAATCCACCAGTCGCTCTTTGGAAACCTTATGGGGCAGTTCTACTCTGTCCTGTAGGGTAGCCATGAGCCGGAATCGACTTGACGGCAACAGATTTTGGGTATACTGTGCTTAACTTTAGTGGGACCTAAAGATGCAAAATTTTCTCTGAAGAGTGATTTGATTTTCAAAGTGAATTGGGAACAAGTTATGGTGTATTTCCTCTTCCTTCTCTACATGTACCAAATGTAGTTCCTTTTGTGTGTGTGTGTGTGTGTGTGTGTGTGTGTGTGTATTTTGTTGTTGTTGTCTTTGACCTCCCCTCCTTCAGCCCATTTTTTATGTGCTCTGGTTGCTTTGAATTGTTTTGTTTAAAAAAAAAAAAAAAGAGTGAATAGGGAAAAGTCTTCATACAACATAAGCTAATTGGAATATTTTAACATTAATACATTGCTTTTATTTTATATTAAAAGATGAAATCACTAGAGCTTATTGAATCAGCAAAGCTTGCATAGGCTCATCTAACTGGAAATGATGTCACTGATTATCTTATCTAAAGGTTCCTAAATGTGACACCTTGAAGCTGCATGAGAATCACCACAGATGTTTGTTTAATATGCCCATTCCTGGCCGCCCCCCCAAAACCTACTGAATCAAAATGCCTAGGAGTGGGGCAAAGAAGTCCTTATGCATCGGTTATGTCTGATGCTTATCTGGGTTTAGGACCCACTGCCCTAGTCCAGCCACTCCATTTTACAAATGAGGAAATAATCCTAGCACTGAAGTAAACCATCCAATTTTAGGTAATTATTAGTGACAGAGCTGGTGAGTCGAGGATTTTTCATTCTTATCTTCGTGCTTTGTCGTTCTTCTCCTTTGACTGTTATTAGAAGTAATCGTCTCAAACTTGCAGGAAATAGAACTTCAGGGTAGCTGAAGACAATGAAGGCAGTTTAGGTCCCCGTCTCTCAGTGTTTCCTCCAAAACAACGCAGAGCAACAAGAAAGGAAGAATAAAACTACACAAAAACTGTGTCCTCAGCACAGCTTGAAAATGCCCAAACTTAAAATAATGAAGTTTAAAGAGAAAAAAAAGAGCACCAAATGCTACCACTAGATCTTTCATGCTCCTGCCCAGCCCTGTTTTGCCACAAGGCTTTATAAAGACAGACTAAGAAACACTATGGGGAAGATGGAAATTTGAAATAGAGTTTAAGGTTGTTTTAAAACTACCACCAGAAAGACTAAGCCCATCCTAACTATAAAAACACTAAAATGTTTTCCAGGCAGATCAGATTGTGAGCAACAGGGAAATAAAAATATATGCAATTCAGAACACATAGCTTCTGGGGAAGAAAAAAGATAAAAAGCAAAGAAGAAACACCCCTTTTCAGTTGAAGGGTAAAGGAAAAAAGATGATGTGTCAGTTCGGGTCCAGCCCAGAGAGAAAAACCACCCAGTAATTTGAACGGGGAAGACTGATAATAAAGAATTGCTATCTATAACAGGGAATTGGAATAATGAGGGATTGGCTAGTAAGAAATAAGGAGAACTGTAAAGAATACAGAAAAGCAAATGTAAGGTGTAGCCACTACTCCTGGGACTGAAAATTGAGTGTTCAAGGAAGAGCGTGCCCCTTATCCTCAGGGCTAAGATCCCAGCCTTGTTGAAATGGGCACATCTGTGGCTCACTGGATGGCAGAGAAGTCACTGAAAATCCCCTGTCTGGAACTTGCCAGAAATCGGCCCTCTAGACCCCTGGTGGTACAGTGGTTAAGAGCTCAGCTACTAACCAGAAATCTGCCCTCTAGAACTTGCTGGAAGCCTGCCCCTCTAGGATGCTCCCATTACCCATTGCCGTTGAGTAGATTCTGACTCACAGCAACCCTATAGGACAGAGTAGAACTGCTCTGTAGGGTTTCCAAAGAGCAGCTGGGGGATCCGAACTGCAGACCTTTCGGTTAGCAGCCATACCTCCTAACCACTGCGCCACCAGGGCTTCAAAAGCTTCAGGTACCTCCTTGGAGCTGGAGTCGAACCAGCGACTTAAGGATGTCTGTACGTGTCCTGTCTCCGGTCCCCTGCTCTACCAGCTGACTATCGAAGAGTGCTGTAGGATGCCAGAGAAAGCTGTTTGCTGAGAGGTATTTCACTAGAGGCTGTCTGGGACTGGGAGTTAGTGCGGGAAGCCGTTGTTGGCTGCTGGCTGTGCACTGTAGGAGCCTGGTGCTGGAGAGGCCAGCCGTGCTTCAGGAGACAGGCACTGGAGATGCTGCAGTGCTGCAGGGGCCTGACTCTCAGGAGACGCTCAAATGCTAGTGTAGCTTTGCTAAAGGGGCGCTCTGGGGCCTGGGAGCAACTTTCCTTCTGTACTGTCTCTCTAGTGCCCTCTGTTGACAAAGCTTCAGTGCCAGCTAGAAAGGAAAATATTTAAAGAGCCCAGATCCGTTTTCACAGAGCAGATACAAAGGATGAATTTGGAGCTGAAATTCAGTAAGTTGGCAGAGAGGCAAAAGGGAAAATAAAATTTACCAACCTACAAGACAAAGGAGTAGTATAAAATCAGAGGGCACGCAAACTTTCCCCTGACCAGCAAAATAAATAAAAATCCACTAAAGTATATAAGCTTTGCTATACGGACAGAAAACAGCACCATTTAACTATGAATCTTGTGAAACAGTCTAATACCACAAAAATGAAAAACAAAAAGATTAAGATCCATACAGGATTATTGCAAAAAAAAAAAAAAAAAGTCAGAAAATGAAATTCATTGCATATCAACTGAGGAAATTTCCTGTCAGTAAAATAGTCATGAAGAAGAAAACAGAACCCTAAATGGAATTAAGTAGATTCAGGCATGTGAAGATAATGAAAAACCACCTTGAATCAGAAATTTTAAAGCTGAGAACAGAAATGAACAAAAAAAATAAAGAGGAAGAAATGATTGAATTCAGGAAAGAAATGGCATAAAAAGCCAAAGTTATCTCACAGTTGACGAATATATAACAAAGTGCACAAAGGAGAATAGATTCAAATGAAAATTTAATAATGGCGTTGAGTAAGGGCAGGGAAAAAAACCCAATAGGATGAAAATGAGAGAAATATTTTAAAAGGATCAGAGAGAAAGTAGTGCAAATGAAAGCTAAAGAAGCAATAACATTTGTATTGTTGGAGTCCTTAAAGAAGAAAAACAAAGCAATACCAATCAAAACTGAGAAACCCAATAGCAAAAGGTTAAATAAAATAAAAAACAAAGGACTAAGGGCATTTAAAAGGTTTACGTCCAAAGGTAGCAATTAAAACAAAAAGGCAAAGTTTCTGAAATACCCCCTTAAAAAGTTTATAAGTAAAATACACATAGTAATAAAATATTATGACAGAGATGAGGTCAAACATATCAGTCATAGAAATACATATGCATGGATTTAACTAACCTACTGAAAGAAAAAAAGATTTTCAGTTTGATTTACAAAGCAATATACATATGCTCAGTATACCGTGGACTGCCAAGAGAATGAACAAATCTGTCTTGGAAGAAGTACAGCCAGAATGCTCCTTAGAAGCAAGGATGGTGAATCTTCGTCTCACGTACTTTGAACATGTTATCAGGAGGGATCAGTCCCTGAAGAAGGACATCGTGCTTGGTAAAGTAGAGGGTCAGCGAAAAAGAAGAAGACCCTCAGTGAGATGGATTGACACAGTGGCTGCAACAATGGGCTCAAGCATAACAGTGATTGTGAGGCTGACGCGGGACTGGGCAGTGTTTTGTTCTGTTGTACATTGGTTGCCACTATGAGTCAGAACCGACTTGACGGCACCTAACAGCAACAACAACAACATACATATGCTGTGTACACCTAAAAAAAGAAATTAAAAAAAACTTTCAGAAAAGGACAAAGATATAACAGACAATTGGAAACAGTAAGAAAAGAGTACGATCCTACTATCAGACAAAGTAGAATTTAAACCAAAAAAACATTAAAAGTAACAAAGAAGGGCTAAGTGCCACACACAGTTCACAGTTGGAACATAACATTTATTATTACTTAGTCACCAGAATCACAAGAACCACCTTTAGGAAGCAAAAACTATAAGACAGATTCAAGGAGACAAAGATTGTTGTTGTTAGGTGCCATTGAGTCGGTTCCAACTCTTAGCAACCCTATAAACAACAGAACGAAATGCTTCCTGATCCTGCACCATCTCACACAATCATTGCTGTTTGAGCCCATTGTTGCAGCCACTGTGTCAATCCCTATTGTCAAGACATAGGAACACACTAATTGGAGATTTGAATATACCATTCTCAGTTCAAGACAGATCAAATGAACAAAGAGAAGACAGAAGACTTAAACAACATGATTAATAAGATAGATCTTACGCATATTTTTCTAATTCAACACCCTGATGATAGAGGTTGCAACTTCTGCTCAGGTGCCCTTGGAGCATTCACAAAAATTGGTCAGATATTAATTAGGTCACAAAGAAAAAATAAGTAGTTCTGATCACACTGCAATAAAGCTAGAAATTACTAACAAAAACAAAAAAACTAAAGACCTTTGGAAATTTTAAAACCTATTAAACTACTCTTGGGTAAAAGGGAAAATACGAACAGAAGTTGTAAAAAAATAATAATGAAAACACTACATATCAGAATCTCTAAAATACTTCTAAAGCAGAGAGCGGAGGAAAGATGATAGCACTAAACCGACAGCATTAAACAAGGAGGAACAAAATATCAATATGTCTCGTTACTGATGCTGTTCACTTCCAACACTTGGTTAAAGTAGTGTTGGTTAAAGTAGTGTTGGCCGGGTTTCTCCACTGTAAAGTTAACTATTTTTTTTTTCTTAGAAGTAATAAGTATCTATAGGAAGATAATTTGAGACTGTGTGAGTACTTTGTTTCTCGTCATACTTTTGGCCCTTGGATGAATCTTGCCTACAAAAGTATTAGGCCCACAAGCCTAAACCAATTACTACCTGACCCTTTAAGAAAAAGTTTGCCAACCTCTGGATTATCTGTTTGCAAATGACATGGTAGAAGACCTGGAAAACCCTGGAGAATCTATGTTAAAGAGAAAAAACTGGTCACGCACGGCCCACAACACTGAATTTCTTCGCAGAGGGAGAATCAAAGTTCAGGGGAAGATAAGAAGATCCCTTAGGTCAGTAGTCAGCAGACTCTTTCTGTAAAGGGTCAGGATGCATTTTTGCCGGCCGGTCTCTGTCATCACTATGGCTGCTATTGTTGTGCAAAAGTAGCCAGAAACAATATGTAAACAAATAAGTGTGGTTATGTTCCAGTAACACTTTATTTACAAAAAAGGTGGGCAGGCCAGATTGAGTTTATAGGCCCTAGCATGCGGACCCCTGCCTTAGGTAACAGGATGGGAATGTGAAGGTGACAACCGTTCTTACAACTTTACTTGACGTCTGTCCAGTTCTTCCACACTTCTCTTTCCTTTTTTCCCGAATCAGCTTCTATACTTTACACTTTGCCTGCATACACAGGCCATACGCTAATAATACTCTCACATATACTTTTTCACTCCTTTGTATTCCTGAGCATGATATAATCTTCCTGGGAAGGAATTATTTCTTTCTATATCTCAAATTCCAGATTTAGATCAGAGTTACAGGAGAAGGGAAGAAAATAATAATTATGGAAGGAGTAAAAAGGGAAATAAACTGCAGAGGGGAAACTAGGGGTGAGAAAGGAACCTGGGTCACGTGGAAGAGAAACCTGGGTGGAAAAGATAGGAGAGTTCCTTGAGATGTGTGGTATTATACTGAAGCGTAAGAGATAAGAGGGAAGCTAGGATTCTGACTTAAAACAGAAGCACTTTGCACAGGTGGGGGTGTGGTTTATTTCCTGAAAAGTGGGAGAAGGAAATGCTAAGGATTTGGGATAGTGGGAGAAGAGCAAAATGGTGGCTGGGCATAAGGGAAAATGGATTTAGAAGAACACAGTGATTAAAATGGGAAAAAATATGAGGCTAGTAGACTCAGCTTCCAGAATTCAAATACTGAATTATTTGCCTTTCTCTTTTCTCAGGAATAGAGGAAATTCTTTCAGTAAATGTTTGAGTTACCACATGACACAGATATGTTATGTCCGTTGTGATTGTTTGCATCAGTAAATGAATTATCCTGAACTCATATCTGAAAAGTCTCTTAGCCAATTTATTTCTGATCTTTACCTTTGTAATAAATCCTTTCATTTGAACTATTTAGGCCTAACTACCTTCTTTAATATGTTCCCAGTGTTGGAATTAAATGAAGTACTTTACAGGGCTATAAGGTTTTTTCCTGGGAAACATTATCAGTACTTTTCTAGATTGTATACCTATAACCTATTGATAAAGAAGTTCATCTTCTATCATTGACCCATGTAGAGAAAGGTAGCAGTGAAAGTTGTCGAATCAGATGGAACAAATCCCTGAAAAATCATTGATCTTTGTTCTCATAAGTATATGCAGTACTTATGACATCTGGGCCTGGGTATAGCTGCTATCCATAGAGTGGTTCACCAAGAAAATGCCTATTATGCTCCTCATAATAATTACATGTGCCAGTATAATCTATGGAAGAATGTTTTTTCTCCTTTTAGATATTCCAGATCCCTTCCTTTTTTTAATTTTATTGTACTTTACGTGCAAGTTTACAATTCAACTTAGTCTCTCATACAGAAATTTATACATACGTTATTTTGCGACCCTAATTGCTGTCCGTATATTGTGGCAGCACACTCCTCCTTTCCACCCATGATTTCCCGTGTCCATTCAGCCAGCTCCTGACCCTCTCTGCCTTCTCATCTCACCTCCAGACAGGAGCTGCCCATTTAGTCTCATGTATCTGCTTGAGCTAAGGAGCACACTCTTCACGAGTACCAGATCACTTCTAAGAAGAGGTTGCGTTTTGTGCTAAATACTGTGTTCAGTCAGCAATATTTAAAAAAAACAACAAAAAATAAAACAACCTAGTGTATACAATGTAGTTATGGAACATGAGAGCTGGCAGGGGCCTTATCACTTAGTGAATGATAACTGAGAACTGGAAAAGCCCCTCAGGGGCCAACAGTCTAAGGGAGAGAGGACCGTGTCAGTAGGACATCAGTTTACTTTGAAAGAAATATAGAGACAAGTGCCAATTAATATTTACGTATGTGCTAATTAGGAAGCAGACTCAAAATTGTGGAGTTCAGTCCCCCCCCACCCCCGCCCGGTTCCTTCAGGCAGAGCTATAAGAACTGTATAATTGCAGAATGTCTCGTTTGCCCCAGAGGGCAAGAATTTGCTTCCCCCCCCCCCCACCCCGTGTGTATCTCTAGGGCCTTGCATGTAATTGGTGCTTAGTAAAAAGTCTGTAAATGAAAATGCAAATGCACAATTCTCACACTATTATAAAAATAACATAGCTGATTTATCTGACACCTGCTTATTTCCTTACTATATTTGACATCCTCCTGCTTATAATTTTTGTTATTCTCTAAGAGTAATGGCTAAAGAATAGAAAATTTATTATAATTGACACATTTTTTGGAAAATATAACATACGTTGTTTCTAACTTTAAGGTGATTGTCAAATCATTGAGTTATTTATTGTCTTAGACTTCGTATTTTAAAATCAAAACCAAAAAATCCATTGCCGTCAAGTTGATTCTGACTTATAGCCACCCTATAGGACAGAGTAGAACTGCCCCCTAGAGTTTCCAAGGAGGAGCTGGTGGATTCGAACTGCTGACCTTTCGGTTAGCAGCCGAGCTCTTAACCACTGCGCCACCAGGGCTCCAGCTTGAAAATTCTAATTGATCAAATTTTAGAAGTTTTTTTATTCTGTAGAAATGGTCTGACCTAAGTTCCCAAGGATTTTTTTTTTTTCTTTTTTGTTTTACTCTTTTGTGTGTGGACCTCATCATTTAAATCTGGAAACAAAATGTAGAATAGTCTTCACCGTATTTTTTTATTCCAGTATTTTTAACTTCTGTATTTTTTTCTCCCATCATTTTCAGAATTGCCAATGCCACTCCCATTCCCGGAGACTTGCTTCGAGAAAATACAGATGAGGTGTTTCCAGATGAGCAGCTTAGTGATGGCGAGAATGGCATCCCTGCTGGTGTATCACCAGATAGATTGCCTGGGTCTCCCGGACACCCTCGTCCCCAGGAGAAGGATGTCTGGGAAGAGATGGATGCCAACAGGAACAAGATAAAGCTTGGGATTTGTAAAGTGCGTATTTCTTGCATAGGAAATGGCGTCTTCCTTTCTGCCTACTATTTTTCTCCTATTGCAATAGCAAAGTATCATGATGCTCAATTTTTAATGAGAAGTGGACAGAACAGTGTGTTGCTAGTGATTTAAATATTTGTAATTGTGATATTTTTACTAGTTTTGCCCATAACACTCAACCTATAACACCAAACATTAATCGTTATCTTGTATTTTGTGAGAAAGATGCAGGTTGTTTTTTTTTTAAGTAATCAGACGCTGAGACTAAAAGAAGAGACATCTATAGAACAGAAGTGAGTAGCCTTTCCAAATAGTGTGACAAGACTCTGAACACTTTCTTTAGGGTGGGCCAGTGGGGCTGTGAGCACCCATTCTGTAAACTGTCTCAAATGGAGGTGGGAAAGTGAAGGTTGGAAATGGGACAGCATCAGTCTGATCATGAGTTGACAAAGTGAATGTTGAATAAATGACACGTTTTTTTACTTCATTAGGATTGTGTCTTAGTCATCTAGTGTTGCTATAACAGAAATACCACAAGTGAAAGGCTTTAACCAAGAGAAGTTTATTTTCTCACAGTCTAGTAGGCTAGAAGTTGAAATTCAGGGCGTCAGCTCAGGGGAAGGCTTCCTCTCTCTGTGGGCCTTGTCATCAGTCTTCCCCCGGACTAGGAGCTCCTCCGCCCAGGGACCCTCAGTCCAAAGGATGCGCTCTGCTTCTGGCGCTGCTTTCTGGATGATATGAAGCCCCCCCTCTCTGCTTGCTTCCCTTTCCTTTCCTCTCTTGTATTTAAAAGGTGGTGCAGACCACACCCCAGGGAAGCTCCCTTTACATTGGATCAGGGATGTGACCTGGTTAAGGGTGATGTTACAATCCCAGCCTAATCCTCTTTAACATAAAATTACCATCACACAATGGAGGACAACCACACAATAGTGGGAATCTTGGCCCAGCCAAACTGATACACACATTTTTGGGGGGACATAATTCAATCCATGACAGACTGCAAGCAGGCTTACTTCTCAGTGTAAGAGAGATACACATTTCTGAATTACATGGTTAATTCTTAGTTGCCTTGGGGCAGATTATCCCAAAACTTCTCTTTGATTCTTCTGTTCCTTGTCATTTCCTTTTTTCATAGAAGGTGAAGATAAATGGGAAGGAGGGACAATGAATTACCAATCAATTAGTTTTTGGTGCTTCCTAGGTGTTGTTATAAAGGTTTGGCTGAGAAGGAGGTTAAATATATAGGTGTGAAATGAGAGTGGATGTTGAATAAATGACATGAAAGCATGAGGCTTTGGGCTCATACCTGTTAACATGATTGATAGGAAGCTGTTGTTGTTGTTAGGTGTCGAGTCAGTTGTGATTCACAGTGACCCCATGTACAACAGAAAGAAACATTGCCTGGTCCTGTGCCATCTTCATGCTTTATGAATGGAAAATATTTATATCCTGAAATAAATCTTCTACGATCAGTTCTGAGGTGCTTGGTCTATTTTTGGACAATTGTTAAAGTATATAATTTAAAAAATTAAGGGTGTGTACTTTCAATCATGGGAGTCATTTGTGAAAATCTTCTGTGAAAAATGCGACCTAACTATTGAATAAGCACTAGCTCGACTAACAGCAGTGAGGAATGAGTGGTGGTGAGTAGTCAGTGTCAGTGTCAGATTTTGTAGTGTCCACTCTGGCTGTTTTTATGGCATGAGGAGCTCACTGTTCTTATAGCAGAAGATCACTAGTGACGTTCATCTGTTGCCGGCCATTCGGGGTGTCTGTGTATACATGTATGTGAGAGACAGATGCGCCTTACCTAGAAGAGCGTAATTATTTTAGTTTTCTTTCACTCATTTTCACTATTTAATCTCAATGAAACTTATATAGCAAATGATTTTGCTCTAAGGCATTGTCTATTAGTTATTATGGTGATGTCCATTTTCTTGAATTTATAATACATGCTGCTGCACATCGCAAGTTCTTGACTCATCTTGGACATCTACATAAAGCATTATAAGTTAAATATTGAAGAAAAGCCATGGTTTCTGGATTTATTCATTCTTTCACCTGTTCAGCAAACTTTATTGAGCACATTCTTTTTGCAGTTCACTAAGCTGGATGCTGTGGAGTATCTGAACCAGTTTGGTATCTGCAGTCTTTGGGAGTTTCAGATTTTTTAAAAATTATTATTATTTCTGCAGGCTCTTAGTCATGGTGGCATGCCTTCTCATGTGTCTGAGTCATTAATTGATAATTGGTGGGAGTCCTGTAGGCCTAAAATGGAGATTGGGGAAACCTTCTTTCAGAGATTAGCTTCTGCTTCTGCTAGTAGAAAATGGGCCTCTTTTTGAGGGTCTCTGATCAGAACAGAAATCTCAGACTTCTCTGTCTCACCCCACTCCTAATCCAAGATTTGATGGTATAATTGTTCTGATGGTTGTGCTGCAGTAGACATCTGTCCTTAGACAACCCCACTCCAGTGGCCTGCCGCAGCTCCTTGCTGCTAGAGCCTCGGGGTTTGTTTTGTTTAAAAAGGGGAATTGAGGCAGGGGCTGCTCAGGCTTGGCATCATCTCCTACCTCTTGTGAGACCACTTATGTCTTAAAGAGAATGTCCTTTACAGGATTTAGTTTAGTGGAACGAGGTCCTTACAAGCATCTGAAAAAAAACCAAACTTGATGCCGTGGAGTTGATTCTGACATCTAGTCAGGCATTAATGTAAAAAGCCAAGGTCGTTAAATACTTTTTAGACTGGGTATCCCAGTACTCCCCCAAACCAAAAAAAAAAAAAAAAACAACCAAAAACCCAAAACTAAAGTAATACTGAAATTGAGGACAAATTAAGAAAACTCATTTAATAAAGGGTCAGTACTGGGTGGTGCAAGCAGCTAAGTACTTGACTACTAACAGAGAGGTTGGCGGTTCAGACCTACCCAGCAGCTCCATGTGAGAAGGACTTGGCAGTCTGCTTCCTAAAGGTAACAGTAGCCTTGAAAACACTATGGAGCAGTTCTCTGCACACAGGGAGTCACCATGAGTTGGAATCGACTCGTAGGCAACTGACGGCAACAGCAGCAGCAGGCAGGTATGTGATGAAGTAAACTAGTCAAAATATCCTCATCTTCTGAAAACACATCCCAATCGTTGGTTTGTTTTATTTTGAAAGGCTTCAGTGATTCCTTCCGTGTACAGTACCTGGAATGTTTTTCATGGTTTTATGTTTTGTCTAGGCTGCTACAGAAGAGGAAAACAGCCACGGTCAAGCAAATGGTATGCTGAATGCTCCAAGCCTTGGCTCACCCATTCGGGTCCGTTCAGAGATTACTCAGCCAGACAGAGACGTTCCGTTGGTGCGAAAGTTACGTTCCATCCACAGCTTTGAGCTGGAAAAACGACTGACGCTGGAGCCAAAGCCAGACACTGAAAAGTTTCTTGAAACCTGGTATAAAATAGTTTTCCTTTTCTTTCTTTTTAAAGTACTAAGGTACTCTCTTATTTCCAGCATACTAAAATCTTTCAGAAAAGACATTTTGCATTTTTGTATCACTAATTAAGCTCTCATCTTCATCCATGTTTTTAAGTATCATCATCCTAATTCTTAATGTGAATTGATTTCTGATACTGTTACAAGTTCTCTAGCACCGCCTTTGGTTTTGGGAGCTGAGCAGTGGGAGCTGGTAACTTTAGAGCACTAGGTACAAGTTAAATGAACATTTTTGCAGCAACTCTATTTGGAAGGTGATCTCTCTTCTTAAAATGAAGAAGATGGATTGTAGTGTTGGAGAGAGCGTGATAAGGAAAACATTCGGCAGCAGGGATAGGAGTACGTGAAGGAGGGGAAAAATCAGATCTACACAAGGGACAGGCAGTTCAGTTCAGTTTCATGAGGGCCTGTTATAAGCAAAGTTCTGTGGGAAAAATAGACATGAGTAAGTTTATCATTCTGGCCCTCCATAGTTCCCAGTCTGCTTAGAGAGAAAGAAAAGGTGGAACTTTGGAGAGCTGTACATAGGTAATCACAGTTTGTAGTTCATGGTTATGAGACCCATTATCCTCACAAGAAATTTTGATAACAGAAGATAGAAATGAATGTTTTTTAAGGTTTGGGATATATTTATGAATACTAAAGGTTTCAATAGTTATTAAGACCTGAGTAGCTTTAATAACAGTCACACTTCTTCAATGGTACGTCCCCGGTGGTTACTACTGGCAATGAAATAGTAGGTTAGAAGGACCATGGATTTGATTGACATTGTAGTTACTGTGTCTGTAGACATTTCAGCCACTTCTGGCCTTGTTCAGTCCAGCACCCGTTTTAAAGTTCTTCCCAAGTATATGTTCTTTCTCGCACTGGGATCATGCAGTCTCAGTGAGGTGATGTAAGCATGCATCTGCGTGTTGATAGGATCAGACGGATGGATTAAGGTTGAGGCAGTGTTTTCAACATTTTGAGTTGTGGCTAAGATTGGGAATAAATTTAAGAGTGCAATGGGATAAAAGTTTAGTTGTTGTTATGTGCCATTGAGTTGGTTCCGACTCATAGTGACCCTATAGGGCAGAGTAGAACTGCCCCATAGGGTTTCCAAGGAGCGGCTGGTGGATTTGAACTGCTAACTTGTTGGTTAGCAGCCACGCTCTTAACCACTATGCCACCAGGGCTCCAAAAAGTTTAGTTAGGTAAAGAATTAGCCTATCAAAAGAATGGAGTTAAAAAAAAAAGAGTTCATGCTGAGGGCAAAGTTAAGAGATGAGAGAGTTGAGAACAGAAGTTTAAAAAAAAAAAAAGAACTCAAGCCGGAACGAACCTAGAATGACTAGGGAATGGTTGAAGGAATTGAGGCACCTAATCACAAACTTAGAACCCTGGTGGCAGAATAGTTGAGCACTCGGCAACTAACCAAAAGGTTGGGGGTTTGAACTCACCGGTGGCTCCAGCCTACCAGGAGCCTCATGGGAGAAAAGACCTGGCGATCTGCTCCTGCAAAGAATACAGCCTAGGAAACAGCCTGTGGGGCAGATCTACTCTGTCCTACAGGGCCACTGGGAGTCAGATCGACCCCATGGCACACAGCAGCAGCAAATCACAAACTGAAGGAGAGGAAAAGTCATTTCTTAGTGTGCTTCCCTGCAGATGAGATCAGTTCTCAGAAGCCAGTGTAGTCCCATACCACTAGTCACACTATTGCCCTTCAGCCGGTAGAGATTTGTACGCAGTGTTAACTGCCTTTTAATCCAACAAAACTGAAAATATTCCCTGAAGCTTCTCCCAAACCACCCCCACCACCCCCACTACCATATGTGGCCCTGTGTGTGCATAGTGGGCTGATTGAACAGGTACTGTGTGGTTTTGTTGAACTGGTACAATACAATGCCTGCTCTTAAAAGCCCCATCATTAGAAATGGTTCTTTGAATTAGCATACATTCACATGCATCTCTGAAGACAAATGCAGAAAGCCTTTGTTTACGTATACTAGCTTTTTCATTTCCTTTGTAGGGCTTCTGGTGAGGCAAACGCCCCTTAGGTAGGTTGTTCCTCAGTCCCACAGAGAGCAGAGGGCCTTGTGACTGAATTGGCAAAGCAAAGGTGAAGTGGACCACACAAGTCAACCCCAGTTAGGCTTCTCTCCTGCCCAGGAGCTGGAGAGATAGCTTCCTCCCTTTGCTCCATCTTCCAAAAGAGGATTATGACAGGTGGGAAAGAGCATTATCAACCTGTGGAACCTTCCTTATGCTCTGTCCGTATTTTGTCTCTTTTCTCTGTGTGAATACTAGTTCTGTATAGGACTTTGTAGGTTATGCAGTAGTCATTCCCCTAGGACAACTGAGTAACTTCTCTCCATTTCCTTAAGCCTGGAGAAGATGCAGAAAGATTCCAGTGCTGGAAAGGAATCTACTCTCCCTGCTCTGCTTCATAAGCCTTGTGTTCCTGTTGTGTCCCGTATGGACCACGTCTGGCATTATGATGAGGAATACCTTCCAGATGCTTCTAAGCCTGCCTCTGCCAACACCCCTGAGCAGGCAGATGGTGGTGGCAGCAATGGATTTATAGCAGTCAACCTGAGCTCCTGCAAGCAGGAGGTCGATTCCAAAGAATGGGTGATTGTGGACAAGGAGCAGGACCTTCGGGATTTTAGGACAAATGAGGCTTTAGGGCATAAAACAACTGGAAGCCCTTCTGATGAGGAACCCGAAGTGCTTCAAGTCCTGGAGGAATCGCCTCAAGATGAAAAGCTCAGATTAAGCCCTTGGGTAGAAAACGATCATTTAAAGAAGGAAAGCTCAGGTGTGCTCTTAGCCCTTTCTGGAGAGTGCCCTGCCACTGCGGCTCCAGAACAGTGTACCGACAGGCTGGAACTCCAGGCTGGAACTGCTAGCCAGCTGATTGCAGCCTCACCCACAAGTCCAATGGAGGCACAAGCGGAAGGACCCCTTACGGCGGTAAGAGATGCGTGTCCTTCTTCTCTGTTATCCACTCGGGTGCTTTTAAGAAAGAGCTAACAGTTGATTGACTACGATCCTTCGGTAGAAGCCTAACTTTGGTAAATGGGCACAGGGAGTGATGTTTGAACTAAATTCTGTAGTCCCCAATACGAAATTTTTTTTCAACTGAGGTTTCCTTTTGTCATAGCAACTCAATACACAAAACATCATTCTAACCTAATTTCATAATAACATTTATGATTAGGCCACAGGAGCTATCTGTCTGTATGTGTATGTGTGTGTGTTTTTTTCTTCTAATTCATAATTCTAGAGTTTTTTAATCTCATAATTTGGTGAGGAAGGCGTATATTTAACTGTTCATGGTTTGTACTTTACATTGTACAGTTGCTAGGCCTGATCCTTTTATTCCTTTGCTGTTTTGTAACCTCAGCCCATTCCTCTAAAGTAGTAGTTTTCCAGCTTTGAGGTCCATTGTGTAAAATGCAGAGTCCCAGGCCTTACTTTCAGAACTTCTGCTTCAGTAGGTCTGGAGCAGCTAAAGGCAGTTGCTGTACACGTCTTCTGCAGGGGAACGTGTTGAAGAAACACCACTGTTTTCTTTCGGTCTCCATCAGTCACCTGGAGATGCCTGTTAACCCTGTAGTCAGTAAGCAATGAAGCCCCCTGTGGTGTGTGAGCAGGAGGAGCCCTGAGAAGCCTCCAGGCAGTAAGGAACTGTGTACACAAGTCTCAGGCGCCAGAGGTACATAGGCCCTTATGTGGGCGTGAGTTGCCAACTTCCCTTAAATTCCGTCATCATCTGGCAGTCTTCCCTTCCAAATCACCAGAAACTACATTGCACGTGCAAATCAGTGGGAAAAGATAACAGTGGAATTTCACTTTGTCTAAAAAGCTCTGTAGGAATTTACCTGTACTTCAGAATAAGGAAATAAATACCTGCCTTGCTTCTCCCCAAACCAGAGTTAGTCTGGTTTCCTTCTTTCCCAGGATGGCTTTGTTGTTACGCAGGTTGTTCACTGCACAGACATCTTGGTGTGGGGCTGTTTCCTCTTTGAGGGACATCCTTTTCCAAATTGTACAAAGGTACCATGTGGGCTAGAGACAGGGCCAGCCAGCTCCCTCCCTCTCCCCCATCTCTTTTTCTTCCCCACATTTCCTCTTATCCCCCCTTTCCCCTTTCCACATGCCCGGATTCACTTCCTTCTTCTCTTTGACTCTATTATGCTGTGTACTACCTGTTGCCAGCATGTTTCCACAGTATTCTGGTGTGCCTCCCTTCATAAAGGCTTCCTTAAAGCTTTTGCTCATTTCTCGCAGTAGTTTTTGCCCTCTCCCATCAATACTATCTGCAGCAGTTTTTCTCATGGTTCTCTGCAGTGTTTTGTCTGTTAAGTTGTTAAGAGGCTTATGTTTATATATTTGACATTATATGTTTGACCTTATTTTCAGATTATCTTTAAATAAAAATATTCTCCTTAACTGAAGGTCTCTAATGAAATATCAGCTACATCATTTGTATATTTATTTCTGAGGTATTAAACTCCTCCCCATTTTCTTTATTTTCTTGGTCTTAACCCAGAAAATTTGACCAATGGATGAAAAATAATATATTTATTTTGATTCTCTTCTTGAAACTTAAATTTAGAGTTTTATTTTGTGAAACAGAAGTTACTGCTACTTCCCTAACTTACTGCAGATATGTAGGATAGAGAGTACTGCCGATTAATCTCTTCAGATCCCTTCCAGCTCTGATTATATGCTCTAGCTTGGACGATAATGATAAACCATGTTACCATCTATCTGAATATTTTAAAATAAGATATATTCTGATGGGAAACTGAGTTTGTACCTTTTTCACTCAGGCTTGTTTTTTTTTTTATAATGCTATGAAGGGAAAATGTACTGATATCTTAAACTATGTCAGAGCTATTTATTACCAATATAGTTGGCATATTAAATTAACATGAGAACTTCATACACTCTTTTTTAAGTCTTTAGTTCTCTTACTTTCTTTTCCACTTATTTTATTGAGTTTTTGGTGAAAGTTTACACAGCAGA
The DNA here is from genome assembly GCA_030035585.1 of Dugong dugon. Taxonomy (NCBI): domain Eukaryota; kingdom Metazoa; phylum Chordata; class Mammalia; order Sirenia; family Dugongidae; genus Dugong; species Dugong dugon. The sequence goes on along the minus strand of CM057472.1, from coordinate 11,282,809 downwards.
TTAGGTTCCCATTTAATAATTTCTACACATATTGTTCAGTGACATTGGCTACCTTTTCTACATTGCGTCAACATTCTCATTTCCGTTCTGGTTGTTCTGTTTCCATTATTCTTGCTTTGCTGCCCCCCCCCCCCCGCTTATTTTTACTTTAGGGTAAACGTTGACTGTTTCATCTCAAATAGATAGATGATTTATGTATATATGGTTGTTGTTGTAGTTAGGTGCTGTTGAGTTGGTTCCGACTCATAGCGACCCTGTGTACAACAGAATGAAACACTGCCCAGTCCTGCATCATTCTCACAATCCTTGTTGTGCTTGAGCCCATTGTTGCAGCCCCTGTGTAAATCCATATTGTTGAGGGTCTTCCTCTTTTTTGCTGACTCTCTGCTTTACTTACCAAGCATGATGTCTTTCTCCAGGGGCTGATCCCTCCTGATAGCATGTCCAAAGTATGTGAGACTAGTCTTGCCATCTTTGCTTCTAAGGAACATTCTGGTTGTACTTCTTCCAAGACAGATTTGTTCGTTCTTTTGGCAGTTCACGGTACATTCAGTATTCTTTGCCAGCACCACAACTCCGAGGTGTCTGTTCTTCTTTGGTCTTCCTTATTCATTGTCCAGCTTTTGCATGCATATGAGGTGATTGAAAACACCATGGCTTGGGTCAGGCGCACCTTAGTCTTCAAAGCTGACATCTTTGCTTTTCAACACTTTAAAAAGGTCTTTTGCAGCAGATTTGCCCAATGCAAAGCGTCATTTGTTGCTTCCGTGGGCGTTAATTGTAGATCCAAGTAAAATGAAATCCTTGACAATGTCAATCTTTTCTCCACTTATCATGATGTTGCTTATTGGTCCAGTTGTGAGGATTTTTGTTTTCTTTATGTTGAGGTGTAATCCATACTGAAGGCTACGGTCTTTGATCTTCATCAGTAAGTGCTTCACGTCCTCTTCACTTTCAGCAAGCAAGGTTGTGTCATCTGCATAAAGCAGGTTGTTAATAAATCCTCCTCCAATCCTGATGCCCCATTCTTCTTCATATAGTCCAGCTTCTCAGATTATTTTGCTCAGCATACAGATTGAATAAATATGGTGAAAGGATACAACCCCGACACACACCTTTCCTGACTTTAAACCACGCAGTATCCCCTTGTTCTGTTTGCACGACTGCCTCTTGATCTATGTACAGGTTCCTCACGAGCACAGTTAAGTGTTCTGGAATTCCCATTCTTCATAGTGTTGTCCATAATTTGTTATGATCCACACTGTCAAATGCCTTTGCATAGTCAAAAAAAAAAAAAAAACCCACAGGTAAATATATATAAAAGGAGGGACCCTGGTGGCACAGTGGTTAAGAGCTCGCCTGCTAACCAAAAGGTGAGCAGTTCGAATCCATCAACCACTCCTTCGAAACCCTGTGGGGCAGTTCTGCTCTGTCCTGTAGGGTCGCTATGAGTCAGAATCAACTTGACGACAGTGGGGTTTTTTTTATATAAAAGCACAATACTCACGAGTGATATTGTTTATTTTATGAGCCAATCTGTTATATTATTTAGATGACCTCTAGGAGTAGTTTCAACTCAGAGTTTAAAGGGTATCTTAGGTTGATAATCGTGGGGGTTCCCCACGTCTCTGCCAGTCCAGTAAGTCTGGCCTTTATTTAAGATTTTGAGTTTTGTTCTACAATTTTCTCCCATTCTGTCTGGGACCATCTATTGTGGCCCTGGTTAGAAAGTTCTCTTACTTTCTTAATACAGATCCGTGAACCTTGTGTAGGACTTTCCTTATCCATATAGATGAAACGACTGATAATTAAATAGTGTGTATATGATTTTTAGATAACGTTTTTAAGGGTGGATACATTTGCTAGATTGAAAAGAAATTAGTTTGGGGTCATTTTTGGAAATTAGATTTTTCTCCCCCAGGGTACAAACTGATAAAATTGGTCCACTATCAATAATTTCTAAAAAGATGATGAACAACATGGATTTATAAGGAGTAAAATAAAACCAAGCTTTGGTTTACAGAAGAAATATTAAATTACAATATTTTGATTAGCAGATAAGACAAAAATGAAGTTTGCTGCATTGATTGACCCTTCTCTTCATGAAAGATTTCTCTGTAGCATGTGATGCTGTGTGATAGCATGTTACCCACAGTAGAACTTCTTTCAGAATTGGAGTCAGTCCTCTCAAACCCTGCTGCTGCTTGAATCGGCTCAGTTTATGTAATATTCTAAATCCTTAGTTGTCATTTCAACAATGTTCACAGCAGCTTCACCAGGAGTGAATTCCATCTCAAGAAACCACTTTGTTTGCTCATCATCCATTAAAGTTTTATCATGAGATTGCAGTAATTCAGTTACATCTTCAGGCTGCACTTCTAATTCTAGTTCTCTTGCTATTTCCACCACATCTGCAATTACTTCCTCCACTGAAGTCTTGAACCCCTAAAAGTCATCCATGAGGGTTGGAATCAACTTCTTCCAAACTCCTTTTAATGTTGATATTTTGACTTCCCATAAATCATGAGTGTTCGCAATGGCATCTAGAATGGTGAATCCCTTCCAGAAGGTTTTCAATTTACTTTGCCCAGATTCATCAGAGGAATCTATCTATGGCAGCTATAGCCTTACAAAATGTATTTCTTAAATAATAAGGCTTGAAAGTCAGTTACTCCTTGATCCATGGGCTGCAGAATAGATGTTGTGTTAGCAAGCATGAAAACAACATTAATCTCTTCGTACATCTCCGTCAGAGCTCTTGGGTGACCTGCTGCATTGTCAATGAGCAGTATTATTTTGAAAGGCATCTTTTTTTTTTTCTGAACAGTAGATCTCAACAGTGGCCTTAAAATATTCCATAAACCATGTTGTATTGTTGTTCCATTTATAGAGCACAGACAGAGTAGATTTAGCATAATTCTTAAGGGCTCTAGGATTGTCAGAGTGGTAAATGAGCATTGGCTTCAACTTAAAGTCACCAGCTGCATTAGCCCCTGACAGGAGAGTCATCCTGTCCTTTGAAACTTTGGAGTCAGGCGTTGACTACTCCTCTCTAGCTATACAAGTCCTAGGTGTCATTTCTTCCAATATATGGCTGTTTCGTCTACATTGAAAATCTGTTGTTTAGTGTAGCCACCTTCATCCATTGTCTTAGCCAGATCTTCTGGATAACTTGCTGCAGCTTCTACATCAGCACTTGCTGCTTCACCTTGCACTTTTATGTCTTGGAGACGGCTTCTTCCCTTAAACCTCATGAACCAACCTCTCCTAGGTTCAAACTTTTCTTCTCCAGCTTCCTCACCTCTCTCAGCCTACGTAGAATTAAAGAGAGTTGGGGCCTTGCTCTGGATTGGGCTTTGGCTTAAGGGAATGTTGTGGCTGGTTTGGTCTTCTATCCAGACCACTGAAACTTTCTCCTTGGCAGCAATAAGGCTGTTTTGCTTTCTTACCACTCGTGTGTTCACTGGAGTAACACTTTCAATTTCCTTCAGAAACTTTTCCTTTGCATTCACAGCTTGGCTAACTGTTTGCCACCGGAGGCCTAGCTTTCAGCCTGTCTCGGTTTTCGACATGCCTTCCTCACTAAACTTAATCATTTGTAGCTTTTGATGTAAAGTGAGAGACGTGGGACTCTTCCTTTCACTTGAACACTTATAACCCATTGTAGGGTTATTAATTGGCCTAATTTCAATATTACCGTGTCTCAGGGAATAGGGAGGCTCGACAAAAGGGAGAGAGACGGGAACAGCCAGTCAGTGGAGCGGTCAGAACACACATCATTTATCAGTTGAGTTTGCCGTCTTATATAGGAGCGGTTCATGGTGCCCCCAAACAATTACAGTAGTAACATCAAAGATCACAGGTCACCATCACAGATATAATAATAATGAAAAAGTTTGAAATTACCAAAATGTGACACAGAGACACGAAGCCAGCACATGCTGTTGGAAAAATGGCACCTATAGACTTGCTCAGTGCAGGGTTGCCACAAGCCTTCAATTTGTAAAGAACACAATGTCTCTGAAGTTCAATAAAGCAAAAGTGCAATAGAATGAGTTATGCCCGTGCACTGCCTTGGGAAGTAAAGGGAGCCCATTTGAGAAGTGTTCAAATATATAGTCTGTCACTATCACGTGGGAGAGGTTTTGTGGAAGGAACCCAAGCATTCAGTGGTTGATTGATTTACATATTCAGCATCTGTTGAGCTTCTATGTGTCAGGTACTGTGGCAGACACCAGGAATAAAAGGCCTAGTGAGTCACATCACTGCTTTCAAGTGTCTTCAGTCTAGTAAAGGAAAACAGTTTAAGTGTTATAGGTGCTGTGATGGAAGTCTGTGTAGGCTGTGGTGGTCGGGGACGGTTGAATTAGATTAATCCTTAAAATTTCTTCCAACACTGTATGAAAGGGCTAGGAAAAATGACTGTTAAATCATATAGCCCTGTATGGGATTTGTAATTACAGGCCAGCCAAGAAATATTTCTATGTCAGTCCATCTTTTCTGGGACTTCTATTCTTTGGAAGTAAATTGTGGCCTGCTTATGATTTTTGTTAGCCCCTACAAAAACTTTATAGCTTCAAATCCCCTTAAATACACATTAAACTGTAATTAATGGGTAACTGTCTCTGGGGAGTGGGATGACAGAAGAAGGGAAACAGCAACTTTTGCTTTTTATTTACTTAGGTTTTGAGGCATGGCATTTTCAATTTTACCCACCTCTGTAGAGTCTGGAAACCCTGGTGGCATGGTGGTTAAGTGCCACAGCTGCTAACCAAAAGGTCAGCAGTTCAGATCCATCAGGCATTCCTTGGAAACTCTATGGGGCAGTTCTACTCTGTCCTATAGGTTTGCTTTGAGTTGGGAATTGACTCGACAGCAATGGGTTTTTATGGTAGTAAAGACTAGGAGTCCTTGGGTGGTGTAGATGGTTAAGTGCTCAGCTACTAACCGAAAGGTGAGCTGTTTGGATCCACACAGAGGTGCCTTGGAAGAAAGTCCTAGCGATGTGCTTCTGAAAGATCCCAGCCATTGAAAACACTATGAAACGTAGTTCTACTCTGAAACACATGGAGTTGCCATGAATTGGAATCGACTGTTATTAGTTTAGTTTGAATGTAGGGATAGTCACTGACTTTGTTATTTGGCATTTAGTTTAATTTCACATATTTTTCTTTCCACAAACACTCTTGGATCTTAAAAAGTAAATTACTGTAGCTTTAGGTTTCAATATCATGATTTTAAAAATATACAAGAAAATTGTCATCTGCCTGAATATATTTTGGAATAATGAGAGAGAAAAGTATGACGTGGCTTTCTGAAGGGTGGCAGCACCAATAGAACTTAACTGCCTTTTTCCCAAGGTTACTTGTAGGTCTGGGCTTACTGCAGAAGGTCATGTCCGAACCCAAATAGCCTATTTTACAGTACCTGACAAGTACTCAGGACGCTGGTTATATTCAGGAGCTATTCCAGGATGTTAGTTAGATGTTTTCTCTCTGGTCTGGGCTTTGGAAAAGCTTTACATGTCTTAAACCTAGCTGTATTCCTGACACAAAGAGAAACACATCCAAACATCTTCGGTGACTGTAGAACCACAATGGTTTCTTGGTGCCTTTGGACTAGAGATTGAGTCTAGGCTAAATCTCCCATGACTGCTTCAAATTTATTTTTCTTTGGATTCAGACCAATTTCTATATTTTTCCCAGAACTTAATGGGCTTCATTAAGTGATTTGAACTTGCTTGATTTTTTTCCCCCTTACCAGTTTGTGTAGTTGACATTTTCTGCCTTCTTACATGTTACTTTTAACAAATGTGAAGATGTGGAAACTGTAGGTGTCTTAATATACATAGAATTGAAGTGACCTCAGGGGAAGGATGGTAGAATTTCACTTTATCATAGGCTTTGTTCTTAAAATATTAAAGAAGATTTGAAACATTAGTAAATATCTTTGCATGCTGTTGTTTTTAGGAAGGTGTGATATTCCCAACATTGTTTAATAGATAGAGTTTATGGGAAATAAATTGCATGACTTCCATAAAATGCATGAAAATTTCAGGTTTTTCAATTTACAATAATTTGTCAATGATTTTTTTCCTTTAAGTCTTGTGTCTGGATTCTGGCAGGAAATAGATGGCACACGCAAAGGTACTTGGAGAAAATTAAATGAAAGGAACCTTTTAGAGATGTGTGGGCAGAGTTAAGAGAACAGATGGGAGCAGCAGTAGGGGGAGCCATTCCTACCATGAGTCCTGAAGAGGAGGGTGGGCTGCTAGTGGACCCCTGGTGACAGGGGCCCTGACAGGGGCTTGGCCAGGAGTGGTAGAATGTAGCCACCACAAAGCTGCAGTCCCCAGGGCAGAAGCAGGGAGAATTAAAGAACTAATACTCAGACTCTCTTTCCGCCAATTGTCTGATGCTCCATTGGTATCACCCATTGGCAAACTGGATCAGCAGTCAGAAGGCAAGGGAGCATAGACGGTACAGCCTGTAGAAGTCAGTTTTCCAGTACACGAAACAGGCTAAAGAAAGAGTGGAATGAACCTAGAGGAGACTGTTCTGCACAATTCCTGAACAATGGAGCTTGACTATGATCTGTTTTGATTCAGAATTTCTCCTTTTAAATACGAGTTGGGTAGATCTGGTTGACGTCTGTGTTCCTCTTATAAATTTGAACAGAAAATATCATGTTAAATCTCAAATCATGATCTTATATTCCACATTATTGCATTTAAATTTTTTATTCTCCTTCTCCAGATTACAATTCCTAGACCTTCTGTGGCATCTACACAGTCAACTTCAGGGAGCTTTCACTGTGGTCAGCAGCTAGAGAAGAAAGATCTTCAGCCCATGGAGCCCACTGTGGAACTTTACTCTCCAAGGGAGAACTTCCCTGGCTTGGTTGTGACAGAGGGTGAGCCTGCTAGTGGAGGATGCAGAACAGACTTGGGGCTTCAGTTAGATCATATTGGTCATGACATGTTACCCAAGGAAGTTCCTATTAAAGAGTGTGACAAATCCCAAGACCTGGGACAAAGAGACCTTCCTGACCATAGCAGACAGACTGTGAGACAATTTGAGAGCCTCCCTGGAGAAACTGGAGAGAAAAGCATTCTTGTAGGGTCAGATAATGACAATGAGAAGTTAAGTAAAGGGCAGTGTTGTATTGAGATCTCCCCTCTCCCAGGAGATTTGGTAACTATGGAAAGGGATCACTCAGCTACTGCTGAACCTCTTGATGTGACAGAGACACAGACTTTTAGTGTGGTGCCAAATCAAGACAAAAATCATGAGATAATGAGGCTTTTGGCCATTGGAACTTCAGAAATTTCTCCAAGAGTCATCGATCCATATGTTGAAGGACAGATGGGCCAGGTGGCGGCAATGCAAAAAAGTAAGGTATCTAAGGATGATGACATCAAGAGTGAAGACTTGCTGGGCCATCAAGGAGACCTCTCTACGTTTTTGCACCAAGAGGGTAAAAAAGAGAAAATTGCTCCTAAAAATGGAGAGGTATTTCATTGCGCTTCAGAGAATGAACATTGTCCCCCGTCCCGGAAGGATGTGGTTAGGTCCTCCTTTGTAACTAGACACAGCCGAATCCCTGTTTTAGCACAAGAGATAGACTCACCTTTTGAATCATCTTCTCCAGTCTCTGCAAAAGAAAAGCTTCTCCAAAAGAAAGCTTATCAACCAGACCTAGTCAAGCTTCTGGTAGAAAAAAGGCAACTCAAGTCTTTCCTGGGTGACCTCTCAAGTGCCTCTGACAAATTGCTAGGGGAGAAACTAGCTACTGTTCCTGCTCCCTTTTCTGAGGAGGAAGTCTTCACTCCCTTTTCGAGACTGGCAGTGGACTCTCACCTGAGCAGGTCAGCCGAAGAGAGCTTTCTGTCACCCATCATCTTCCAGTCCAGAAAGAGCAAAATTCCAAGGCCGGTCTCATGGGCCAATACAGATCAAGTCAATAGCGCCACTTCATCGCAGTTCTTGCCTCGACCACCGCCAGGAAAGCCACCAACTAGGCCTGGAGTGGAAGCCAGGTAATGCCGTGTGCTTTCCTATGTTAAGTGTGTGACATTATCTCTGTGTCTGTTTTATCTAATATGCTAGTGGTTCCATTTATTTTTTGCCGGCTCTGGCCATCTGCTTCATTCTGTCTTTCCCAGACTTTACAGCACACTGTAGTGGTAGATGTCAGACTGATTCAGGTTACTTTTTGAATCGCCCCTTTCTAGCAGCGTGAACCTCATTTACCTCATCTATAAAATGGGTGAGACATTCGCCTCAAGGTTTTGAAAGGATGAAATAAGTTAACATACATCGAGGGCTTTGCGCAGTGCTTACTTAGCGTGCAATAAAGGTGACTTCTCTTCCCAGTTCATTTTGACCAAAAAAAGAAAAAAATTTGCCGTTGAGTCACTTCCAACTTACGGCGACCCATGTGTTTCAGAGTAGAACAAGTGCTCCACAGAGTTTTCAGTGACTGTGACCTTTCTGATGTAGATTGCCGGGCCTTTCTTCTGAGTTACCTTTGGGTGTATTCAGACCAACAACCTTTCATTTAGGAGCCAAGCGCTTAACTGTTTGAGCCACCCAGGGGCTCCTCCATTTTGACCAGATACTCAGTAATTTCCTAGCCTTTTATAGCTAGAATCTCACTTTAACAAATATCAGTATGATGTCAGGTTCTATGATGAATACCATGTCTATAATTTGATGAATGGGCCCTGTTTATACTGTTTATCTGATTATAAAGAAGTAAACAAAAATCTTACAAAAAGCTTCCCTAGGCCCAATAATACGTACAACCATACATAATAAAGACACTGCCTTACTGTGTAGTATACTTGCTTATTTAGATATCCTCATGATATATTTGAGCCTAGAGTGATGGTATTTTGAAGAGGAGGAAAAACACTGGAAGGTAATAAACCAGAGCTTCCCTTGGAGCCATTGCTCACCTTCACAGGGTAGGATGGTCAGAACCCTGGGAGAAGAAAAAGAACAAGGATGGTCTTTAAAAGTGAAAATTAAAATACCTTTACCTGAAAACCACTGTCTGGTCCAGACAGTATAACAGTAGGCCTCCACCTGTTATAAGGACTTCTGAAGTGTGATAAAGTAAGATTCTGTCTCTGTCACTACCCAGCAGAACTTGCTACTCTTCCCTAAAGTCGGTTTAGTTTTGACTTGGCCTAGGTTTTCTGGTCCAGGGGTAACCAAACCGTGGATTGAAGTGTCACTGGGATTAGACCTCTGCAGGAAGAATAGTGCTGAGTAGGCTGCAGTCATTTAGCTGGGACATTTTGAAACAGTGATTCCATGAACGGTATTCACTCATCCTCCTTTATCTTCTGCTTGGCATCTATGCTTAACAGAGATGGTATATCTGTGGCTTAAGCTGCATTGGAATGCAGTTTAAACAAATCTTAATTCTCATTTATTACTTAGCACTTTCATGTGTCCCCGAAAAGTCGCACTTTGTAACCAAGCTAAGTGTGACGTTGTGCCAGCAATCACAGAGCTGACCGGCCTGGAACTCATCTGGGCCTTGGATCTTTCCTGCTTAGGTCCTGGCACACAGAAATTGTTTCCATTCCTTAAATTTTACTACAGTAAAACCTGCAAAAGCCAGAACCTGTGTAAAACAGAAACCTGTCAGACAAAGAAAATGCAAATATTTCCCAGTAAAACGAGCAATAGAGTAGGGAGAAGACTGAACCCTGTCGAAGGTGGAAAACTCGCGAGACCGGGAAAAACAAGGCAAGTCCCCTCGAGTTTCGGCTCTCACGGGTTTCCCTGTCTAAGGCCCGTGAGGGTAGGTGTAAGCAAAGTGAATTTCATGTTACTATTCAGAGTTGACTAGATGGTGGGGAAGGAGGAAGACAGAAAATTCAGAGAGTAAATGTGTAACTTGTTGCTGACCGAGATGTGATTACGGCCCTTTATGCCCCCGTGCCCTGCAGGTGCTGATGCAACCTTGGAAGTTCTCCCGCTTCCTTATTTCAGCAGTTGGAAGTTTAAGTGCTTAAACGGAATGGATTTTAGATCCTTAGAACATTTACAGGAGCCCTGGTGGTGCAATGGTTAAGAGCTATCTATGGCTGCTAACCAAAAGGTCAGCAGTTCGAATTTACCAGCTGCTCTCTCCTTGGAAACCCTATAGGGGGCAGTTCTACCCTGTCCTATAGGGTTGCTATGGGTCAGAATCAACTCAGTGGCAACGGGTGTGGTGTCACAGTGGTTAAAATGTTTGGCTGCTAACGGAAAGGTTGGCGGTTTGAACCCACCAGCTACTCTGCCGGAGAAACGTGGCAGTCGGCTTCCCTAAAGATATCAGCCTTGGAAGCCCTATGGGGAAGTTCTTCCCTGTCCTACAGGGTTGCTAGGAGTCGGAATCGACTCAACGGCAGTGAGTTTGGTTAGGTTTTTAGAGCATTTATATTTTCTGTCATCCCATTCATCCTTAGCCTTATTAAAGAACTGTTTATTGAATCATAACTTTAAAAAAATCATTATTGGTATTTGTAAATTATAAAAAAGAACATGTTTGTTGTAAGAATTTAAAATAACACAGAAATATATGAAGTGCACGGTGAAAGCCCCTTTCATCTCCCTACTCAGATATACACAGGGGCATGGAAATTGTTTAAACAAAAATGGGATCTTGTAATAATATTATTCTACATGTGGCTTTTTAAAACCTAATATATCTTGGGCATTCTTCCACGTTGGTACGTATAGATCTATCTCACTCTTTTAAAAAGTGCCATCTAATATCTCGTGGTATAATGTAGCATAAAGTATTAAACCATTTGTATATTCATAGACATTTACGTTGTTTGCAGATTTTTGTTTTTATAAACAGTGCTACAGTGAATAACCTTGAACATAGATTTTTGGCACCTTTGCCCACATTTTTAGTAGATGCCTAAAAATAGATTTGCTAAGGTTTGCATATTTATAATTTTATAAATATATTCAAAGTGCCCTCCCAGAAAGGTTGCCCTAGTGATTCATACTCACACCGCCTGTAAATGAGCTCTCTTCTCTACCCTCTTGGTAATATCACTTGAGTTTGGGGGGTAATCTGACAAGCACATTACTTCATTGATTTAATTGGTATTCGTTTGGCTATTCATGAGACAGACCTTTTCATATATATTTTTACTTGAATAGCTTTTATGAGTTGTTGGCCTTGTTCATGTCAATTTTCTATTGGGTTGATTTTCTTATTAATTATTAATCCCTTTGCCCACAAAATATATTGAAGATGTTTGATCCTAGTCTGTTGCTTGCCTTTTAACTTGATTTATGGTACCTTTTGCTTTATAGAAAAATTTAGTGTTCGTGGAACTGAATCTTTTATGGTTTCTGTGTTTTATAACAGGCTTAGGAAGGTCCCTTCAACCCTAATATTTTAAAAAAATACTCTCTTCCAATACTTTTATTGTTTTGTGTATCTTTAGTCCATCTGGAGTTATCATCCACTAAAACCTGTGAAAACTGGATCTGTGTAAGGCATAAACCTGTCAGAGAAGGAAAATTCAGATATTTTCCTCTAAAGCGAACGATAGAAAAATGGTAAGACTGCACCCTGTGAAAGACTGGGAAAAACAAGGCAGTCCCAGCGAGTCCCAGCTCTCACAGGTTTCACTATACGTGGTGTGAAGTTAGTGATACCCAATGCTCATTGCCCGTAGAAACACAAGTACCTTTTTGGGTTCAGTGCTCTGCTGCTTTGGTTTGTCTGTCTGTTCCTCTGCTGATATACTTATTTACTGTAGTTTTATATTGGCGGGGCCCTAAGGCTCTTCTTATTACCGTGTTACTTAGTATCACCACTAAAGTCCTTATAGCGTGCACTATAGTTTACAAAACTATTATAGATACCATTTTATATGATCCCTAGGCCAAACCAGAAAGCTGTCTAGGGCAGAGAAGACATTGCTGTTCATATGAATACTCTTCAGATTAGAATTCTGAGTTGCCAGTCAGAGGTGCAGTCAGTCCCCCACATCAGCCTTCCTGTGTCCCGGACTGTTGTCAGGCGAGAACCGAGGCCAGGAGAAACCAGGGACCACTCTTTTCTTTTGGAAATTACTAAATATGGCTGAAATATACTTTTATCTATGGTTGCTGCTCTTCTTGGTGAGTGCAGTTCATGTTGAAGACTTACATTGTGGGATTTAATGTTTGCACATATACATGCAGAATTCCAGTCCTGAAACAAAATGGTTTATGCTCTCCTGTGCTAATGTACGCTAGACGCAAGTCATGAAGTTACTCCTGAAATTAGAATAGCATACATGCTGGGAGGGAGGAAGATCTGGCCGTCTACTTCCGTAAAGATTACCGCCAAGAAAACTCCATGGAGCCCTTCTACTCTGTCACACAGGGTCGCTGTGAGTCAACAGCGACTCCATGGCGCCTAACATCGTAAGTGCTTTCCAACAGCAGACATTCAGCTACGTTCTTCACAGTTACAACGCTCAGTCCGCTCAGTGACCCTGTGAGGTAGGTAGGATTCCCACCGAGAGCTAGGAGACGTTAAGTCATTTTCCCAGGGTCATATAGCTGGTATGTGAAAGAGTGACACTTTATCCTATAAATGTATTTTTTACATTGTATTTTTGGTGAAAGTTTACACAACAAATTAGGTTCCCATTCAGTAGTTTCTGTTCATGTTGTTCAGTGACATTGGTTACATCCTCCGCACTGTGTCAGCATGCTCATTATTTCCGTTCTGCTTGTTCTGTTTCCATTAATCCAGCTTCTCTACCCCCTCCCCGTTACCGTCTGTCTTTGCTTTATGGTAAATATGGATGGTTTGGTCTCATATAGATGATTATTTAAAGGAGCACAGTACTCATGGGTGATATTATTTATTGTATGATATATTTTATGATTTCACGGAAGTCATACACTATGATTTGGACCACTGTGACTTTTTAGGCACACTTGAAATGAATTAAAGTGAAAATAATTATTTCTGTTCTCTTAAGGCTACGCAGATACAAAGTCCTAGGGAGTAGCAATTCTGACTCAGACCTCTTCTCCCGTCTGGCCCAAATTCTTCAAAATGGATCTCAGAAACCCCGGAGCACTACTCAGTGCAAGAGTCCAGGATCCCCTCACAATCTAAAAACACCACCCAAGAGTCCAGTTGTCCCCCGCCGAAGTCCCAGTGCCTCTCCTCGAAGCTCTTCCTTGCCTCGCACGTCTAGTTCCTCACCCTCTAGGGCGGGGCGGCCCCACCACGACCAGAGGAGTTCATCCCCACATCTGGGGAGAAGCAAGTCACCTCCAAGCCACTCCGGCTCTTCCTCCTCCAGGAGGTCCTGCCAACAGGAGCATTGCAAACCCAGCAAGAATGGCCTGAAAGGGCCCAGCAGCCTCCACCACCACTCGACCAGCACTAAAACCCCCCCGGGGAAGAGTAAGGCAGCCAGTAAGCTCAGCAGATAGGAGCCGGGCTGCATCTCTTTGCAAGGTGTGAGATCTTCCTTTGAACCTGATGCATGTTGTGTCCTGTACGGTCTATTTAAAAAATCAGTGTTGGTCTTCACTTGCAAAAAAAGTTACATGATAGATTATTTATAAGAAGACATAAATATGTGATAGGAATTACCTGAGGCAGGCAGCAAGCAGATCAGGAGTCAATGCCTTTGTGTAAGAAGCGGCAACCCAGCAAATCCAAGGGGGAGAAACTCATCAAACGAGCTCCCATTTTTTATCTGCCTTTGAAACAGAAGAATCAAGGGTAGGAGATAAAATGGAATTTTAAGGGATTTGACCCAATTTTTTAAGACTCAGAGATTATATAGCAAAAATGAAACTTATTTTAATATTTTCATTCAAAACTTACAACCTTGAAGAGTTAGGATTGCTCAGATATTAGAGTATATATGTAAGAAGTCCGGTGCCAGGAGGCCACTGCACACGTATTCTTGGCTCGTGAGTTTATCTAGTGTATTGAGAATTCCCACCTTTACTTTGCCTCATTCCTACTACCCTCCCTGGGTCTCACATTTTAAAGTTAGTGTTTCTCACCTGGTTCAATCTCTTTCCTTTCATTTTAACAGTACATTCTAATATACTTTTAGCAGCACATGCTGGCAATTTCAAATCCAGCTACCTTTTTTAGTCCCCTGATAATTTTCCTGGAGCAGCATTTCTTAACCCAGTACATTTTTACTTCAAAAAATAACTGAGAAACATAGGTAAAGAAAAGGTCTAAACAGAGGTGCTTCGTAGGCTGTAGTGCTTTCAGCAGAGAGGGACAGAGTGTGGAGAGACAGCCTTTTAGGTAAAAAGAACCCTGTGCGTCCCTGCTGCATCTCCTCTTGTGGAGGACAGCTGGCCAGAGCAGACCTTGCTTCCTTAGGTCTTCCCGGTACAGACTCTTCCCAGTGCCCACCTCCAAGATGACACCAGGGAAGAACAAAGTTTACAATGTGTCTTTATGCTTTTAGAGAGCTAGAAAGAAAGAAAAATTAGGTATATTGAGGCTTATAATCCTCAAACTGTGTATTTTACACGTTTAACCAATAAGGAATGAATATCTGAGGAGACAAATTTAGGCTAAATATTTCTTTTGATGTTTTATTACCTGCTTTTCCTGGGCTTTAGTTTGAATTCCATGTAATTTAAATTTAGGAAGCTCTAACAGGGATCTGATTTGTTCAGATCTCACTCTGCTGCTACCAGTTATCAGGCAAAATTAAATGACACCAGACTTTACAATGGTCTCTTTTATATTCTCTAGGTGTTTTGTGTTGTCACAACCTTATTAAGGTCAGAGAAATTGGTCTGCTTGCTGTTGAAATTTGCCTTCTAGCAAACATCTGTGCTTTCTCTTTGACCTTGTTTGCTGCCAATCCTAATACGGTTAAATTGGAAAAAAAGAAAAGAAAGAAATGTATTTCCTCACCAAGTGAACATATTCTAATGCTGCATCAAAGCTGCCCTGAAGCTGCACTGAACTTTCCTTGTTCTCTTTATCTGTGTTGAACTTTTAAAAAAAAAACAAACTCAAAACACTTTTGAGGCATATACGGTCTCCCATAAGAAATGTAGCATAGTGTGGAATCTTCATTTCCAGTTTCAAGCACTGCAGAGGAATGTAATAGATAAGACCTATTTGCTATTTAACTTAAGCAGCTGTATTATTGGAAGTCCAATCCCTCTGTATTATATTGTATAATAGTTGCTATAATACTACTTGCATGTCTTCCTGGTATATTATATAAATATTTATAAAGAGAGACATATGCTTATATAAACTCATTCTTTCTCATTCTCCATTTGTAATTTCAAGATCACAGATGGTGAGATTCCTTTTCTATTGTGTGCCTCGTGTACACTTGGGCCTTGCCGACCTTGGTTTTCTGAAAATATGTTCTTGGCATGCGATGCCTCAGATTGTTCTTGCCTTCCCTGTATATGATGCAAGGGTTGGCAGACCTTAATGAGCCAAGATGTAGTATTTAATTTTCACTTAAAGAAGATTTTAATAGGGGCAAATTACTGGCAGTACTGGTTCACAGATACGTCATGTTAGTCACATAGTTTTGCCCTTACAGTTGGAGTGGATAAACTGGGATGAAAATCATGGGTCTGACATAATGAAGTTTTAAAAAAATCTCTTAAAAACTGCCATTCTACTTCTTTTCACCTCACTTTTTTCTTGATGGTGGTGGGGGGTGTAACCTACAATTAAGGAATGATCTTTTTTAATTTTTTTTTCTTGTTGTATTAGCTAAATTGTACTAAAAATAGCTGGCTTTAAATCCTGACCCCTCTAGTCAGAAATGTGCCGATGAGGCTCTAATTGTGGTACGTGTGTTATTTCATTTCTCCTTGGCGTTCATCTGCTGGCAGTCAAAACTGACAGTGATGGCAACGTGGCAACTAAACGTTTTCTTTCTTGGCTCCTTCCCTTTTCTGCCAATCTCCCCACTGTGTTGCCCCCTATTCCTAGCACTGACAAACTCACTCAAATCCAGAGGTCAACAGTGTCCTTATGTAATAGTATTTTATTTTACGTGTAGAGGAAAGAGGCAACCAAAGACGTTTCTGCTCTGATGCTTTTAAAACATACTAATAATAGCTTATGTATCAATAAATCTACTCAAAAATAGTGTCCTACATAGAGATGTTAGGGTTTTTAAAAGCATAGCTTGTGCTTTAGATGTTAGATGTCTAAATGCAGAAGTAGCAGCCCTGAATGAATCACCTTTGGCACAAGGATTTTTGTTTTTCTTTCATTTTAAAGTATGATGTAGAGAATGGGTTCTTTAAATTATTCTTTATTTACTTTTGGTGTTTTTTTTTTTTTTTTTAGTAATGGCGTATTTCAGTTTTCAGTAACAAACACAGATCATTCCAAGTAATTTTAAACGAGTTATGTTATTCTACTTAAGAAGAGGGGCTGGCCATCGATCAAAATCAAACCAAACTAGACAAAAAGTCATATGGGGCAGAGGTTACAACTGTCTTCTGAAGATCAGGCGCCCCCTGGTTCCTCCTGTCAAAACCAAGTGGCCGATCATCTAGCCACACCTGCCCCTCCCCGCCCCATCTCTAATCCCTTTGTTGTCAGCTTTCTTGAGTTTGGCTCTGTAGAAATATAGTAGCAGAATAGCTACATATCTAGGTTTTCACACAAAAAATGTTACAGGGTGAAGGAACTGGGTGGAGCAGAAATTAGAATGAGTGACAGGCTCAGTCCGTTTAGGTGGCATTCCTCCTGGATTATGCTGCCGAATCTCCAGGGTCTACGAGTTTGTTGAAATATTGCATTTCCGCAGAGTGATTTTTTGCACAGCTGAAAGGCATCTCACTTTAATGTATAGTGAACAAAGGAGGGCCGTTGGGCCACAGCAGATGTAACCTTAAAGCACAGATTAGAAACACCTTTGAATGGTGAGATTTAGGCAGATACTCATTCTTAACTCTGGTGAGCAAGCCGGCCGTGCTGACAGTGGCGGAGCTACATTCACTGTTTCTTAAGTTGCATGTTGTGAAGTGAATTTTTTTGTAAAAGTTGCCAAGTTAATCAGGCCCTAAATAAGTAGCAAAATGGTAATTGAGATCCACTGTAGTCATTATCCACTTTATATTATTTGCTTTAAAATACTAAATCTCAGCTGCTTACTAGTATTCAGTGGACTAGACGTGTGGCATCTCTTTCTCTTTAGCTCCTAGCCACTATGGGGACTTGAGATTCTTCAACAGTCGTGAGAAACTCTTTCCAGGGCACAGATTTTTATGCTAATGTTTGTACGGTTGCATTCAGTCTACAAGGAAAAAGTGTACTTGGTGCATGTTTTATAAACCCAGACAGATAGTCAAAACCATAGTTAGTTCTTCTATACTCAATAGCTTTGAATTAAAAAACAGGTGCTTTTTTCCCAAAGGCAGAGGATTCTAAGTTCTAGGAACTACACTCTTTATCTAACATTAGAAGTTGGTGATTGAAACAGGATCTAGAATTCATAATTTAACGGCTTAGGAAAAAGATGCATCTTACTCTGGCTCTTTGAAAGTATGTTTCTAGGTAAGTCTAGACTTAGTGTTGGAGATACCAGTTTTTCACATTTTAAAACCTTTTTTCATTCCTTTATATCTGTCAAAACATGGCATATATTAGAAGACCTTTTCTTGGTTGTGTTCCTGTATTTTGGAATTAAGTTGCTTGCACTGAGTCTTTTAAAAGCTGACCATTTCTGTCTGCATTTACCATGGATGTGTTGGCCACTGTGCCTAAGGAGAGATGCTTAGTACCAGAAGCACTGCTGAGATAGACTGGTTGAAGACAACTACATTGTTTAACTTTCTTGACTTTGGCTCTATAGACAATATAGTAGCAGAACAACTACTTATCTATGTTTTCATATACAAAATATTACAGGATTAAGGCATGTAGTCCATACATGTTAATATATACCCAAGTTGAGAAACCAAAGGTGCATATTTAGACCTTAATTTAGAGAAAGGAACAAGAGGCAGTTCCAGTCCTTAGACTGTATCAGAGGATGTAGTGCATGGAAAATCCCAGAAGGTTGTCAGGATACCCCACTTCCTTGTCCTCACTCAGTAGAAGCCTGGTGTGTACCTTGAGAATGTGGGAACAGAGTAGAAATCGTTACAATTGAGTATTCACAATACTTCAGCTGTTCCTCTGGAATGAAGAGAAATGTAACCCAGGGAGTCCTGGGGGCCTGCAGAATCTTGCCCAGCATTGCTGGGAGAACCTGCAAAAGGTACAGGGGGAATTCCTGTAGTTCTCAGGTAACTCCAGGACATGGGACAAGGATCCTTTTCACTTAAGTGAGAATTTGGATGTTGCACACCTCAGTCCCTGGCTAGTCATGGAATGTTGACATTCAAGTCTTGGCCCATCAAGACACTTTGTAATTTAGTTGTGATTGTCTCTCTGTGAAGCAATTTCTGCTTCTACTTTTAAAATATGTAAACCAGATGTTTACCTAGCCCCCTTGAGAAAATTTGTATCAGAAAAAGAATGTGGTGAGATTAGGATCACTTTGAGGTTACCCATCACCTGAAGACACCGAAGAGCAAAAAGTAACATTTATTCAGTAATGATTTGAATATTTCCCTTAGCTTTTGCTGGATCCTTGTTCTTAAGGATACATGTAAAAGAAATGAAAGCTGTCTCCTTATTGCCCTGTGAAGCTTTGGAGATAACAAACAGGTTTCTGCCTCCTCTTTAATTGGAAATGTTAGTGTGGGCACAGTATGTGTCATTGGCGATGCTGACCGTGCTTCCCAGATGCCGTAGGCCAGGTGAACAGGATCACCTTGACCACAGAATAGGCTCTTCTGAGACAGATCTTTGAGCCCTTGTGACTATAGGATTTGTTGATCACATAACTTTACACACTGATGGATAGGAATGTTACCTACCTTTTTAGGAGGTTAATATTGTTTCATATTGTGTAAGTGTTCGCTCACCTAGTTAAAAACTTTAAGTAAACCAAGTTTTTATATAGACTACTCTTGCCATATGATGCTCCCCCCCCCACCCCTTATAATGTGGAATTTAAATCCTTAAAAATTCACGTACAGCACTTCACCATATCTGGAGTCTCCTCACTCACCCACAGGGGTTAAACCCAGCTACTGGAGCTTCAATGATTTATTTTAGGGAGTTATCCACGATGGGAAAGCCCTGGGGACTTTTACCAAAAGTATGTTTTTTTAAAACAGTTCACCAGATAAATACATTAATTCACTAAGCAAAAAAAGCATTCAGATCTACAAAGATAAGTTAATGGAAATATGAAACTGTGTCGTTTGGGGCTCTGAGATTGGACTGGGTGGATTGAATAAAGAAGTAAAAAGATCAGACAGCCCTGGGCTTGAGCCCTCTCGCATCTCGCTGATAACAGTTCCCGCTCCTCCTCCTGATGCCTTTGCTCAGCTAGCCAGTGTCTGTTTCATTGGGCCATTTACTCTAAGTTCCTGGATTTTTAGGAAAAAGGGCAGAGGAGGGAAACATCTAGTTTCGAATTAGAGAAAAACCTGAAAAGTTATGAACTGTTGGCAGCTGTTAAATAAGATTCAGCCACAAACCAGAATTCTCTCTTGTTGGGCAAGACCAATAAGTTAGAATAGCTGACTATGATAATGCCATTTCTTTTCTCTCCCTGTCTTCTCCTCTTCATGAAATCAGAGAGATGAGACACTGCTCTTTGAAATACCTCTAAAGGTATTATATATGTTTTGGGTCTCTTTCCCCTTTAAGCTGCCCCCTTTATTCGCTTTTGCTCGGGCAGCCAAGGACATAGCGTATTGGCAGAAACCTGGAGGGAGGGCTTTTGTATAGGCCATCTGTACATAAAAGTGTAATTATTTATTTAATTTTCCCATTTGTATCATATTAAAGCTTTGTACAGTGTTTTAAGTTCTGTTTTAAAATTATTTTGTATTTTATTTTTATAATCTAGTAATAAAAGATTCATTCCGCATGCAAACTCTAGTTCTATTGGTGTGATGGTTTGGATTTTAAAAGTGGGAAATATTTTTCTAATTGAAAAAGAAGGTATTGACTGCACCAGAAGGTACAAGATCAACAGGGAGCAGAAAATGTTACTATAAATGCAGTACCACATCCAGAAGTGACCTAGAAAAAGCAGCACTGGACTAAGTAGAAACTAGGTGCTCAGCATCCCTGCAGGTGAAATCCAGGGTGTGTGGAAATGAGAAGATGGTCCCCCTTGTAATACAACTGAAAGTGGTAGAAGAGCCTTTCAGTCCATCATCCCATCAGTGAATGGACGCACCTTTTCCTTCCCCACAGGAAACACGAGAGCGCTTCCTGCTCCCCACCGCCTTTTGCCTGTAACCTTCCTTTGAACCCGAGGAAATGTGTGGGACACGCGCACACGGGCATAGCTTCGCCCCTCCTGGTTTGACCTAGAATGTTAGTCTCATCTGTTTTTCTGAGCTCAATGTCTCCTACGTTTTTCAAAATAAGGGAGATTAAGAAATAACTCAAACTTCCAGAAGCTAATTACGAAGGTGCCTATTGACAACTGCACAAGTAGTTAACTTGACGTAACCCCATTACTACAACGTGAAAAGGAGCGAGTCTGTGTGCAGGGTGGCCTAGGCACTTTAAAGGTTGGTGGGCTGGGGATTATAAAAAGCCTCCCTGCAAAAATTCTGTTCTAAATGGTCAGTCAGTTGATGGTTAATGGAGAACAGCCCGTGGGTACACTTGGCCCTAGGGGTTGAAAACTCAGCCATTGAGAAAAACAAGGTCAAAATACGAAGCTGGCCTATGTGGTGACTCCTATTCAGAGTTAAAAACAAACAAAAACCCGTTGCCATCAAGTCGATTCCGACTCAACGGCCCAATAGGGCAGGGTAGAACTGCCCCATATGGTTTCCAACAAGCACCTGCCGGATTCGAACCGTCAACCTTTTGGTTAGCCGCCAAACTCTTAACCCCTATGCCACCAGGCTTTCCTCCTTTAGAGCACTGACGGTTAAATCTAGAAAACTGTAACTCTTCCGCTTATTGCAGAAGACGTAAGCCGGTAGTCTGATTTCGGAGAGTTGTTCACCTTTACCATCCGCTCTCCCGGGCTCTCGGTCTCCTCCGTCGCCCCAGAATTACTTCCGCCCCACCGCAGCTCCCAGCCAGCGTTCGAATGCCGGCGCGTCGCCCTCCGGCCACAGCAGCCGGGGCGGGGCCTCACCGAGGGCGGTGCGGCCGCAATTCTAAGACCACGCGGCCTAGTCAGAGGCTCCGAGAAGCCCCGCCCCCGCCGGCCTCGCCCCGCCCCGCCGGCCCGCCCCTCCGCCCCTCGGCCCAACGGTCGCCACTCGGCGCCAGCCCCGCCCCGCCCCAGGCCGCCCGCGGCGCGCCCGCGCGTGCGCAGTCGCCCCCGAGCGCCCCGACCGGGATGGCGGCCGTTTTGGAGTCGCTGCTGCGAGAGGAGGTGTCGGTTGCAGACGCCGTGCGGTGGATCGCGCGCAGCACCCAGAGTTCGGAGGTAAGGCGCCGACACGCCCCCAGGCCGACCCGAATGTTTCCTGCGGGAGCTAGCACCTCTTCAGTCCCCTTCCTCCGGCGTGCTGGCTGCCAGCCCGGGCCGACTGCGCTCCGACTGGGGCCGCTGCCCGGCGGCCCCCTCCTCGGCCCCGCCGCTCGCGACCCCGGCTGGCAGCTGACCCTGCCGGCCCCGACCTCTGCTTCTCCTCAGGATGACGCCGGGGAGGCCGCCGCGCTGAGCGCGCTCCGCCCGCTGCGGAAGGAATTCGTGCCGTTCCTGCTGAACTTCCTGAGGGAGCAGAGCGGCCGCGTCCTCCCGCAGGGTCCCCCGACCCCCGCCAAGGCCCCGGGCGCCTCGGCAGTCCTGCCAGGGAGGTCGGGGGGCCCGCCGCGGGGCGGCCGCGGGGCGCGCAGCCAGCTCTTCCCCCCGACCGAGCCCCCGAGCGCCGCGGCCGACGCCCCCCTGGCCCGCCGCGGGGGCAGGAGGCGGGGTCCGGGGCCGGCCCGCGAGCAGCGAGGAGGCCGCGTTCCCGGGGGCCCGGAGGAGGTGGTCAGCGGGGAGAGCCTGGGCTGGGCCGGGGGCCGGAGGCCTAGGGGCGCCGGCAGTCCCGGGAGCTCCAGCCTCGGGCTGTCTGATCTACCCAACCTCAGCAACCTGGAGGAGTTCCCTCCCGTCGGCTCCGTTCCCCCCGGCCCTGCAGGGTGAGAACCGGCTCTCTCCTAGGAAATGGGGGGCCCTGAAGGCTGTCTTAGGGGCGTCTTTGGTCGGGCCGCGCGCCCCGCAGTAAAGCGGGAGGATGGCTGAAGGTTGGGGGTGAGGGAGAGTCACAAGGGACTGAGCTCTTGTGGTGGGAGGGAGAGATGCCTGAGAAGAAATTTGAGAGAAACCTGTGGCTACTCTCAGCAGGACCAAGCCTTCACGCAGGATCAATCCAACTCCGGTGAGCGAAGAGCGGTCCCTCTCCAAGCCTAAGACCTGCTTCACCTCACCCCCAATCAACTGTGTGCCCAGTGCCCAGCCCTCAGCCCTGGACACTAGCCCTTGGGGCCTTGGCCTTCCCCCAGGGTGCCGAAGTCTGCAAGAGGAGCGCGAGATGCTCAGGAAGGAGCGGTATGGCCTTCCTCCCTGTGGGGGTCCGCAGGCTGTTCCCTGAGGTCGGTTTGTCCCCTGGGGACCCTGCGTCTGTTTCCTGGGCTGTCGATGACTTCTCTGGAGGGATTGAGTGTGACTGTTGAGGGGAAGCCATGCTAACTGTTCATAACACTCCTCTGTCCCCACAGCTCTAAGCAGCTGCAGCAGTCACCTACCCCTGCCCACCCCACCCCTGAGTCGGGGTCTCCCCTGCCCAGCCGGACAGGAAACTTCACAGCTGAACCTGCTGACCCTGCCAGAGTGTCTTCCTGCCAGCGCCTGAAGCTGGTAGCCCTTGTCTACTCCTCGTGCATTGCTGGTGAGTGAAAGCAGAGGGGGGTGGAGTGGAGATACTTACAGAAGTTCAGGGTCAGAGACTCCGTGAGGCATACAGAACTGAGCCTTGGCTCTCAATGGTGCCCAATGCCCTGGGATTTCTTTTCATTTCTAGAAAATCTGGTACCAAACCTCTTCTTGGAGCTTTACTTCGTCCTTCAGCTCCTTACTGCCCGCAGGATGGTGGCTGCGAAGGATGATGACCTTGAACCAAGCCCAGGTGCCCTAGGTCAGTCGGCATGCCTCCTTTTGAGAAACGGGATCTGGAGATTGAACAATTCTTAGCTGACAGCTTGCTGCTGTCCTTCTAGATCCCCTGGAAAGTCCACTGTTTCACAGTGTCCACGACTGTGTCTTCTTTGCAGTTGAGGTTCTGGAGCATCAGTTTCAGTAAGTTCCTAACTGAGGGGTTGGAGCCGCATTCCCATTGTCCACTCTGTTCTCTGGCCACTTAGGCTCTGTGCTTGTGCTTAACGTAGGTGCAGTGGCCCTGGACCCTTCTTACCTCGAACTTCCATTTTGTGTCAGGCTTATGAATTTAGCCCCTAAAGGAGTCAGGCTGCATCGGGTGGTCTTAGCAGCTGACCTTTGGGTTTATGTCTAATGTTGAAGCCTTGCTGTCGCGCTCCCTGCTCTGTGAGGTCACGTCTCCTCCCCCTCTACTTCTGTCATCTTTAATTCTTAGACAGTGATGCTGCCTTATGTACCTGGGTCTTGTCCCTGCTTCATGCTCAGTGTGGTACAGGTGCCAACTTGCTCTTTGCAGCCTGTGTCCCACTCTCACTTGTGTCTGCTCTTGTCCCTACAGGGTTCTTTGCTACCTGGACAAAGGGACGTTGAAGCTCTTGGCTGAGAACGAGCGACTACTGTGCTTCTCACCAGCTCTGCAAGGCCGCCTGCGAGCTGCCTACGAGGGCAGTGCTGCCAAGGTAGCAACGCGAGCAGAGCTGTCTGCCTGCCTGGATCTGGCCCTTCCCAGCCTTCATAATCCAGGCAGCCCAGCTCATGCCACCTACACGTCACGTGGGCTAACTGTGGGCCAGGATAGGGTGAGGTTTTCTGAGCCTGACCCCTGCAGGCTCTGGTTCCTGATGCCACTGCCGTATTTTAGGTCTCTCTGGCGATGCCACCTTCTGCTCAAGCTGTCTCCTTTCAGCCAGAAACTGACAATCGGGCCAACTTCTCCAGTGACCGAGCCTTTCACACCTTTAAAAAACAAAGGTGATTACAAAAAGGGAACCTCTGGGGAGAGCCTGACATTTTCTCTGGCCTAGGTAGCTGTGTAGTTCTCACCGAAGTGGAATTTTGGCACCAACCAGTGGTAGTTTAGCACACCAGGCCCTCCCAGGGGCCAGCTGTCAGAGGGCCACTTAGTTTCATGCCCATGGACTTGAACCTCCAACCTTAGCCAGCCATCTCATAGGTGTGTGACGTTAGTCATAGGGTTCTCATATAAGACAAGTGCTGGGATCAGCTTTCACTGTGCACAGAAGTGCATGAAGCATGTGCTGCCGGGTCTGTAACATTGTCACCACTCAGACGACTGGAGAGGTTAAGGAACGGCTCCGTGGATGGCACGAGGCCGTCCTGTCCTCAGTGCTTCCGTGCTGGGGTAGGCGCTCCTGGGAGTGTGAGGCGGCTGTGCCTCAGCTGATCGGGCGTTGGTGTGTATTTGTCAGGGATGTGTTTTATGAGGTGCTTCGAGAGTGGGAAGATCGCCACGAGGAGCCTGGCTGGGACTTTGAGAAGGGCCTGGGCAGCAGGATCAGGTAGGTGCCTCACTGGTCGCTTCGGCTTGCTTGCTTCCTGTAGTGAGCCGCTGAGTGGTGCTTTTCCTACACTCTTCCCAGCCAAAGCTCCTATCTTCTATCTTCCTTAATTTCTCTAGTTCTTTCTGATTCTGCCTCCACTCACAGGGGGTGGACTTGTTTCTCCAGTCCTTTACCCTCAGAAAGGCCTCATACTTGTTCTGTGATCGAGAATGCTCAGAAAAGCTCCAAGTTCTTAATTCAGGTTGCTTGAGTTTGGGTCCAGGTCACTGGTTAGACCCTTTCCAACCTCCACTTTCTCTGTCTTCTAGTAGAGTTAAGTCTGATAGTCTTGCAGAGTTAGATGACTATGACGCAGAAGAAATGTTCTCTGTCCAGTGTCCTACCCTCCACACTGGTCATTGGAACGCACTGGTGCTTAGTGGGGACTAAAGACATGAGAGGTATCTCTGGCCTTGAGGGGTCCTGGTGCTGTGGGAGATGTTCCTTACCTCTTGCCATCCCCCTGTGCAGTCCAGTTCTAGCAGAGGTCTGCTCAGGCCCCTGGAAAAGCTGAAAAGCCCAAGGGCTGGTTGGCTGGCTCTCTTGGATCTCTCTCCCTCTTTCCTCACCCTCCTTTCCTCTCTCATTCCTTAGAGCCATGATGGGCCAACTCTCTGCAGCCTGCAGCCACAGCCACTTTGTTCGGCTCTTCCAAAAGCAGCTTCTCCAGGTAATAGCCACAGTAGGAGATGAATCTATGATGAACAGTAGGTGTTTCAGACAGCCAAGTAATGGCTGGCTCTACAGGATAGGGCAGATGGCTGTGCTGAAGTTTGAACAGGAGTTTACTCCTTGGGTGGTGGTTGAAACTCAGGAAGCCAGAGAGGAGCCAGAGTGCTCTCTCATAGGCCGGGACCCCAGGCCTGCCCAGGCCTCCCTCACAGGCCCAGGAGTCAGATAGGCCTGGTTTCAGATCCTGGTTCTATCACTTTACTGTGGAGCAACCCTGGGCAAATGCTACACCTGAATTTCAGTTTTGGTTTTTTCATCTGTAAACTGAGAATATAATCCCTACGTTGAAAAATGTATCTCAGGCATCTGACATACATTGGCGTTCCATAAATGTTCATTACTACTTCCTTATTTTGTTCAGTCCTTCTCTCCCACTTGATTTTAATTTAAAAATTGTTTAAATTGGTGTTTTAATTTCTTTTCTCCCTGTCCCTGCCCAGATGTGTCAGAGCCCTTGTGGGGCAGGGGGCACTGTCTTGGGCGAGGCTCCGGATGTGTTAAGTATGCTAGGAGCTGACAAGTTGGGGCGGCTGCGGCGCCTACAGGAACGACTTGTGGCCCCTCAGAGCAGTGGGGGGCCCTGTCCACCCCCAACCTTCCCAGGTTGTCAGGGCTTCTTCAGGGACTTCATCTTGAGTGCCAACAGGTGAGGGCCACGTCCTGTGGGGATTGGGGGTGGGGTGGCGGGGAGCAGAGGAGGTGTCTTCCCAGGGAAGGCAGCACCTTTCCTTCCTTTGCCTGGACTGTAACAGGGTGGGACTGTGATCCTGCTCCCGTCAACTCACGCTTCATTCTCTACTTCTGCTCAGTCTCTTGCCCACATCAGTAATTTCATTTCTCCGTGGCCTCGCCTTCCTACCCAGCTGATCTTTTCTGTCTGGAGCGCCTCTTCTCTAGCTGGTTCTTCCTACATCTCTCCAGTGCCCCTCTTTTTTGCCCCCCTCCCTAGCTTCCAGTTTAACCAGCATCTCATGGATAGTCTGAGTGTGAAGATCCGGGAGCTCAATGGCCTCGCCCTGCCGCAGCACGCGCCAAGTGATGAGGACGGGGAGTCGGACGTGGACTGGCAGGTTAGAGAGCAGAGCCAGGGGAGTGATAGCGCTCTGGCCTGGGAGGCCAGGAGTGGTTTTAATAACTTTATAACACATTTGGAATTGTTCTAGAAACCTTGCATTTAGGACCTTTTATTTCCCTTGGTCCCCGACAGGGTGAACGGAGGCAGTTTGCTGTGGTGCTGCTCAGCCTGAGGCTTCTGGCTAAATTCCTGGGCTTTGTGGCTTTCCTGCCATACCGGGGGCCTGAACCACCCCCAACCCGGGAACTTCAGGACTCCATTTTGGCCCTCAGGAGCCAGGTGCGTAGGGGGATCCTGGCCAGGAGGGAGCTGGCAAGAGCAGCAAGGCCCTGAAGTTGACTGGTTTCCTTGGCCATTCAGGAAACCAGGCAGGTTAGAGAGCATTACTCAGCCCCTCCCAGGGGTCCGCCTGCCCACTGACTGGGCACTGGCCCCACCAGGTCCCCCCAGTCCTGGACGTGCTGACTCTGCTGCAGCAGGGGCTGGGGGCCCGTCGAGCGGTGCTCACCGTGCCCTGGCTGGTGGAGTTCCTGTCTTTTGCTGACCACATTGTTCCCTTGCTGGACTACTACCGGCGCACCTTTAGTCTCCTGCGGCACCTACACCGGTGAGTAAAGAACGTAGGGGAGCACACTGCTGGGACCCACTGTTTGAGGGCTGAGCCGTCTGTGCTTTGTGTATGGCACCCCTGCCATCTGAGCCGCAAAGGGAAGGCAGGATTTGGTCCACACAGACAGTTCCTCCCCCAGCTGTAGCCCAACCGAGAGGGCGGGAACGTGAGGAGGTCCTGTCCCCCACACGACGGCAGTCCCTGTGAGGGCTGTTTTGAGAATTACCTCCCCACTGATAGCTTTGTTTTACTCCATTCGGTTTCTTTCTTGGCACAAACTCTGCTGTTACTCTCCATTCACCTCTTAGGAGCTTGGTCTTATCAGAGGAGCGTGAAGGGGAGATGTGTTTCCTCAACAAGCTGCTGCTCCTTGCTGTCCTGGGCTGGCTTTTCCAGGTTGGAAGGGAGCTTCTGAGTGAGGGAGGGCTGTGGCCGGAGATGGGGGAGGGGTGCTGTTGGAGCCTGAATGAGGCAGGGCCAGAAGATGCGGTTCAGGAGAGTGTGAGAATCAGCATAGCTTCAGAGGAAGGTTGCTCTGAACCTAGAGCCTAAACCCTAGGGCCCTGAGGTTGGAAGGTTTGATGGGTTTCTGAGGAACTGCCTGGAACTCTGCCCACATCTGCCAGATTCCCACCGTCCCTGAGGACTTGTTCTTTCTGGAAGAGGGTCAGTTGGATGCCTTGGAAGTGGACACAGTAGCCTCAGAGCATGGCTTGGTAAGTGGGGGGTCCAGCCAGAGCACTGGGGCATCGTGGGAATAAAGGAGACACACCAGATAGGCTGGCCCCTGGTGGGCACGCTGGGAGAGATGCCACGCCCGCCACCTTCCCAGCTCTGGCCTGTTCTCCCCCAGGACAGCATGCCTGTGGTGGACCAGCAGCTGCTCTACACCTGCTGCCCCTATATCGGTGAGCCTCTCAGTCTCCCCGGGGTTCCTTGGTCCTTATCCTGTCCTTCACAAGTACCCACAGTGCTCCCCGTGGGCCCCACACCCCACACATGGTTCCGTTCTTAGGCGTTCCCCAGGTGCATCAGCCTCTTTACTCCACAAAGTCTGAGATGCTTGGGCGGGGGGGGGGGGGGGGGGGGCTGGAACGAAGAACTTGGGCTTCCCTGATTCAGGAGAGCTCCGGAAACTGCTTGCTTCGTGGGTATCGGGCAGCAGTGGGCGGAGTGGGGGCTTCGTGAGGAAAATCACCCCCACCACAACCACCAGCCTGGGAGCCCAGCCTCCCCAGACAACGCAGGGGCTACAGGTAAGAGCTGGGGTAGATGGAGGGGGCAGCCCAGTGGGGAAGAGAAAGCCTTCTTGACGGAAGGACGCCTTTACCACACTGCTCCCACCACCCCAACAGGCACAGCTGGCCCAGGCCTTTTTCCACAACCAGCCACCCTCCCTGCGCAGGACTGTGGAATTTGTGGCAGAGAGAATTGGATCCAACTGTGTCAAATACATCAAGTAAGAGTGGGTTGGGTGCGGGGTTGGAGCTGGTGAGGGGCCCTCTCATTCCCCTGCTGCCAACGAGGAAGGCCACTTGGAGGGGGCAGGAGGGAGGCTAAGATGGCTGACGTTCTTTGGAAGAAGTTCTGGTCAGATTTTCTCCAACTTGTAGCCCCTTTCCGATCCACCCCTCTACCTCCTTCCAAACCTTGTCCCTCCTGCAGGGCCACACTGGTAGCAGATCTGGTACGCCAGGCGGAGTCACTTCTCCAAGAGCAGCTGGTGACACAGGGACAGGAAGGGGGAGACACAGTTCAGCTGTTGGAGATCTTGTGTTCCCAGCTGTGCCCCCACGGGGCCCAGGCACTGGCCCAGGGGCGGGAGTAAGAAACGCCCATCTGTGTGGCCCCTCTCCGCTCGCTCCCTTTCCGTTCTCCTCTTCCCTTTTATTTTTCCTTTCCTCTCACACTTGCGACTTGTACTTCATTTCTGCTCCCTCCCCCTTTTTTCCATTCTGTGTGTTTCTTCCTCTTCTATGACAGAGTCCTGAGGAACTGGAAGAGTCTGGAGGGCAGTAGGGTGGGCGGCAGGTGGGGCAGCAGGGCTGACAGCCTGGGCCGAGCCCGCCCACACAGGGCTGGGTGGTCTGGTGTTCATGTCTGGGACACGCTGACCTGGTCCTCTTCCTGCCTCCATCTCCCGTCAGGTTCTGCCAGAGGAAGAGTCCTGAGGCTGTGCGGGCACTGCTCCCGGAGGAGACCCCAGCCGCCGTACGTAGGAAGCCCCGCCGCTGCCCGCCGCTGCGGCCTCACAGGCCATAGGGCTGAGGGGCGGGGCGGGTGGTGGAGAGGCGCACGCGGGGGGGCCGTGTGTGCCCGTTCGTGACCCCAGTCCCTGTGCCGCAGGTTCTGAGCAGCGCGGAGAGCATCGCTGTGGGCCTCGCCATGGAGAAAGCCTGTGTGTGGCTGTCAGCCAACATCACAGGTGAGGTTTCCAAAGTGGGCTTGCAGGGAGTTGGCGGCACTTGTGGGGAGCTGGGCCTCAGAGCCAGGCAGAACCGAGAAGGGCGTGGTGAGCCCATCCGGGCCGGGCTGCCCGTGACCTCTTTTCTGTCCTCCCTCTGCCCCACAGCGCTGATCAGAAGAGAGGTGAAAGCGGCACTGAGTCGCACACTTCGAGCCCAAGGTCCTGAGCCAGCTGCCCGGGGGGAGCGGAGGGGCTGCCCCCGTGCCTGTGAGCACCAAGCTCCCCTCCCCTCCCACCTCATCTCCGAGATAAAAGTACACAGTTCCCCTCCTCCTTTTGGCTTCCCTGCTCCCTCTCCCTCCCCCTGCGTGGTCTCCTTCCTTTCTCACCTCACTGCCAGTGTTTGGGTGGGGAGCCTTCCTGCGCAGTGCAGATAGTTGGGCTTTCCTTTTGACTGAAGGCGTATTACACAGATGGTGACGGGAGCTGGGTGGTGAGTGGCTGTACGGTGTCGTAGAGTCTCCTGGGGGACAGTCACCCCACTGTTTGGATATGATTTCAGAAATGTTTTATTTGGCAGTAATAAAATGTCAGTTCTCTTAATTTGAGTTTAAAAGTTCAGAGACTG
Source organism: Dugong dugon (assembly GCA_030035585.1). Taxonomy (NCBI): domain Eukaryota; kingdom Metazoa; phylum Chordata; class Mammalia; order Sirenia; family Dugongidae; genus Dugong; species Dugong dugon. The sequence continues at coordinate 11,252,553 of CM057472.1, read as the reverse complement.
TCCAGAGCAGGGGCCAGCAAACCGGAGCCCCCAGGCCAAATGCAGCCCCACCACCTGTTTAGGTAAATAGTCTTACTGGGGCACAGCCGCTCTTACTCATTGACGTAATGTCTGGGGCTGCCTTTGTGGTACAGCAGCAGAGCTGAACAGTTGTGACAGAGACCTAAGGCCCACACAGCCTAAACGCTGACTAATGGCCCTGGTCTAGAGCCTTAGTCTCGGTTTGGAAGCTCTGCTGAAACCTGTCCACCACGGGTGACCCTGCTGGGATCTGAAATACTGGTAGCACAGCTTCTAGCATCACAGCAACACACAAGTCCCCAGAGGAGGGACCAGTCCCTGGAGAAGGACATCCTGCTTGATAAGGTAGAGGGTCAGCGAAAGAGAGGAAGCTCCTCGACAAGATGAACTGACACAGTGGCTGCAATGATGGGCTCAAGCATAACAATTATGAGGATGGCGCAGGACTGGGCAGTGTTTCTCTCATACATAGAGTCGCTATGAGTCAGAACCAGCTTGACGGCACCTAACAACTAGTCTAGAGCAGTAGCTGAGGAATGACGATTTGCAAGGGGGACTGAGGAGGAGTGACTATAAAGGGGAGACTTACAGGAGGAAGGAAAGCCTGAGTGACTGTCAGAATCTGGTTCTGTACAGAAACCTCAGCTCTCCAGAGATGGACAGAGAAGCACAAGAGAGAGAAAGAATACTAAGATTGTACCTTCCAGCACAGATGATTCAGAGGTTTCCCTGATGTTTTAAGAATTGGATGGTCTCTGGGAATTGGTTAGGTACAGTTTTGTCCCAAGTTGAGTGACATCTCGAGATCTCTACCAGCCGTGCCCTGCCTCTGACAGCGTATGGCCCTTCAGCTGCCTGCTCATCTGTTCCCTCTCGTCCACATGGTTGCTTTATCGGCTCTGCTGTGTTGCCCAAGTCCCAGGTGTAAGGAGTCACTTGACCCCAGGGCCCTGTCTTTTCTCTCTGCCTCTCTCCACTGGCCAACCCCACCCTAAGCCCGGTTCCCTGGCATCCTAGTCCCATGTGGTCTCACTGTGTCCCTTCCCTGCTCTCCAGGATGTGCTCTCTGTGGCTGTGGGGCCCCGAGATCCTGAGGAAGGAGTTTGCCCAGAGCATCTGGAGCAGCTCCTCAGCCAACTGGGCCAGACGCTGCGGTGTCGCCAGGTGAGACGTGGTGTCTTCCACATAGGACGCCTTCTTTGTGTGTCTTTGTCTAGTGCTGAGGTCCCAGAGCCTGCTGGGCTCAGGGCTACAGCTCTGAGGATGTGATGGCGGCTCTCCCTTTCTCCGCAGTTCCTGTGCCCACCTGCTGAGCAGCAGCTGGCAAAGTGCTCCGTGGAGTTAGCTTCCCTCCTTGGTAGGCTTTCTTTTTATCAAATGGTTCTCTTGCTAGATAGCCCAAATCTCAGGGTTGGGTATGAGAAGATGAGAAACGCAGAGCCCTCTTCTGCCCTTTCTCCTCGCAGGGGCTGGCCCGGTGGCCCTACTTCATTTCCTAAAGCCTGGCTTGCTTCTCTTTCTGTAGTTGCAGACCGAATCCCTGTCCTAGGGCCCCCCGCACCGCACAGGCTGGACAGAGGGCAGGCTCGGAGGCTTCTGCACGTGTTGCTCGCCCTGTGGAAGGATGACTTCCAGGTGCCGGTTCCGCTTCAGCTGCTGCTGAGGCCCAGAAACGTGGGCCTTCTGGCAGACACACGGCCGAGAGAGGCAAGTCAGAGTGTGTGGATGGGGGTCTAGAAAAGCTGCTCAGCTTTCTGCAGTCACGTTCTGAGCCCACCACCCTCACCGTGTGGTTTGGGCTTCTTCCCTTTATTCCCCCTCAGCTAAAATGGACTCCCTCATCTCCGGCCTCCTCTTCTTGGCAGCTCTGTCCATCAGCAGGGACCTGGTGCAGTTGTCCTCCTCACAGCCCTGACATCCTCCTCGGTGTGTTTTGCAGTGGGACCTGCTGCTGTTCCTGCTCCAGGAGCTGGTCGAGAGGGGTCTCATGGGACGAACGGAGATAGAGACCTGCCTGGGCAGCCTCCATGAGGCCCAGTGGCCAGGGGTAAGGAGTCCTGTCTCCTCTTACGTGAGCAGAGACTAGATGGATACTTTTATCCCAAAAGGGGTCAAGTGATGGGGCCTGGCATTCTTAGGATTTTCTCAAAAGCTAAACAGTCATAAGGACCACCTTGAACTTGAGGTGTGGCTGCTGTGGTCTCCGTGAAGGGCTGTGTGGCTGTGTCAGTGGAAGAAGGGAAGGCGGGTGGTTGGCTGGAAAGCAGCATGGTGCTGTGAGTGTAGCTTTCTTACATCAGGAGAACCTGGATTTCGTCTCAGCTGGCACTTAAATGTTTTTGTGATTTGGGACAAAGTAATGTTTCTTTATCCACAAAATGGGAATGACAATTTATACCTCCTAGGGTTTGTGTCGAGGTGAAATAATGTGCAGGAGATGGTCTGGCACATTAAGTACTCCGTTGGTGGTAATTGCTACCACAGCCAGGAGTACTCTTGGTTCAACATGGTGTCACAGTGGAGCCGGGTCTCCCAGCAGAGCGCACTCACCACCTTCACCTTTAATGCTCTGGGACAAAACTTCAAATCTTATCTCAGTGCAGAAGGCAGCGGGGAGAAAAATAACAGCTAGTTTGTCTACTCACTGGTTAGTGAGGGCTTTTTCGGAGAAAAGATGAACCTTCCAGAATTCTATCTGCCTTCTCTATCGTCTTTCTTATTCATGTTCCAGGACTTCTCTAAAGAATTAGCAGCTCTGTTCAACCTGTTTCTAGCTGAACCGCACGTGCCAGAACCCCAGCTAAGAGCTTGTGAGCTGGTACAGCCAAACCGGGGGACTGTGCTGGCCCAGAGCTAGGATGAGGTGGCCCTGCCTTGGGTGTCTCACCAGAACCTGGGAACCCCATCTGCCTGCCTCAGGAGGAGGCTCAAGAGCCCAGTGCCAGCCTGCGTGTCCACTTCTGACCCTTGCTGCTGCCCTTTCCCTGAGGGTACGTGAGGGAGCAGTTGGGTCTGATGTGATCAGATTTCCTGCTCAGATGTGAAGGAAACGTGTGGCTGCTCAGCACCGCACTGTCAACTGCAGGCTGCTGACCAGATTCCTAGAGCAAGGAGCCGAGCTGAGCCTCCATTCCTGGAGGAGGAGAATTGGCGCTTATCACCTGGATACTGAATGATGTGCGTGGGCTTGCCGGCAGAAGGTTCAAGCCCCACTCGCTGCTATCCCAGCATCTCTTAAAACTTTGTGGTTTGGGGAAGTCATGACAGAAGCAAATAATTTCTTGCTTAACTTGTGAGGAAAGTTGAAGCATGAATTTTGGGCGTCTATTTTCTTACCACCAGGAGCCATCTTAAAAAGGCACAAGAGAGAAGCTAGGACGCACAGACAGAACCGTGCCTTTACCCTGTAACTCCCCACCTTCAGCCCCTCGCAGTAGGGACTCTCTAGAGCTCCCATCCAAGGACAGAGACCATTGGAGCTTTTTTAAATAAACTGTTTTCTTTACCAAGGACTTGATGTTATTTTCATGTCTTTTGACTGAGTTGGCAATGGCCTGGCTGTGTGGACCACAAGCTGAGTTGCCCGGCCTCTTAGCAATGCCCACACATTCTGTTATATGAGACCCTGAGCCAGAGAGCCAGTCCCATTTATTTCCAATAGTGCTGACTTCAAGCAGCTGGCCCAGAGTGCCCTTTCATCTGTGGAAGGAAGGCTTAGGATCATGTGCAAAGACGCTTCCTGTTGAACCAGATGGCAGGGCAGCCCTTGCTGTGCTTGTTTTGTTGGGTCTGCGTGTTAGCTTTGCATTCCACTTCAGGATTTAAGTTGTTTTTCAAGACCATGTCTCTGTAAATGAGCCACTGATTCTGACCAAGAAGGCAATGAACTCACATTACTCTGTGCCATGCAGTAGGTTCATTCCTTCTGAATCCGTGGGGACAGATTCCGGCTCTGTTTGGGGACGTGGAGGGTGGTCAGTGACTCTCCTGAAGTGGCTGGCGAATCCTAGTCTGTACTCATCTGCGTGTCTGTCAGAGAGGACTGTGGCCTGAGGAAGGTTAAGATTCTCCAGGCTGAGATCCACCTGTGTGACCACAGCAAAGCCGGAGGATCATTGGGGGGGCCCTTAATTGCAATAAATCCCATCACAGTAAAAGTAAAAAATGCGGGTGTTTCTCAGCCACCACTTCCTGACTGTTCTGGGTGGGCCCAGTCAGACCACGCCTTTCCTCAGCCTCACCCTAATCACTCCTTTAACAAGCTAAACCTTTTTTCCTAATCCTTCACTTTCGAAGGCCTTTGCTTTAAATCCATCTTACACTGCAGCAAACTTAGAAAGTTTTGAATGTCTGGGAACCAAAAAGGCATTAAGCGTGGTTGAATTAAAGCATCGCCTCAGAAAGCTGGGAAGGCCCAATGGTAAGCAGCAGCCTGGCGGCTACGTTAACGTGTTCCAGACGACACAGCTCACAGCTGAGCGTGAGACGGGCCAGGCAAGTGAGGAGAGGAAAACTGTTAGCCACGTGGTTGCTGCAGTTGAGGGCTCCGTAACCCAGGCTTAAAGTTAAAAACCAAATTCTTGGAAACGTGAATGGAAGTTAACTCTCCAAATTCAGGAACTTTCCTGCTGGCTGCCCACTCTGAGCAGTAAAATAAGAGGATTATGGAGACAGGCAGCAACTGCCCTGACACTCCCACAAGGGAGTTCAACTAGTGAACAAATGAGATTCCACTCTACGGTTCTGCTGTTCACTGTCTAAACCAGTGGTTTTCCAAATATGGTCCTCAGCATCAGCATCACCGGGAACTTGTTAGAAATACAAACACTTGGGCCCCACAAACTCCAGGGCTAGGACCCAGCAATCTGGGGTGCAACACACCCTTCAGGCGATTTCAGAAGCACTTATCTGAAATCTGACTTCACTGTGATTATTTAGAGCTGGTGCCTGGGTCGCCGCCTCTCACATGTCCACACTGTGCTACGAGATCAGCTGCACGTTACTGTTGGTCCTTAGGCTGAGGTCTGTGGGGCGGCTCCTCCGGTGAGGAGGTAGGATCCTCTCTGGGCCACCACACGTCCCCATTCCCATACGTGGCTTCCTGTCCGGGGTCTTCCTGTCCGGGCATCATGATCACTGTCAGGTGTTGTGGTGACTGCTCTGGAACCTCCCCGTGTTCATATTTGGGCTACAGCTGACCACAGCTAGGCCGCTCCTCTGGCTGCTGTGTGTCGAGCTCATGGGAGGTGTGCTCAGCACATTAATGTAAACGGAACGGCTGAAGTTGGGCCATCTGAGTGGGCACCACCATCATGACCTGCAGGCCATCATGACCTCCAGGCTACATCCTGCTGAGCTCAGAGGACACACTTGGGCCAGCCTGAGATGGTCTTCACTGAATTACACACAACACTAAATTCACCAGTGTTCTGACCTTTTTGGTCAAGAGTCTTAGAGATTTATATGAAAAGAAGTAGGAAGGACATAAATAGAGTGTTAAATATATCGAGTGTTACAAAAAACTTAACCAGAAAAATAAAAGTTTAAAAGCAATTTTAAAAACCTTCAATCAATAATATATAAATAACTTAATCTGAGGTCACAGGAAAAAAAACTGCAAACACTTTTAGAAAAATAAATCCCTGCTGCACTATACAGAAAATGACCTTCCTCACCACATCTCGGTCCCCACAAGGCACCCTCTTCCACCAAAGATTCCACCAGAACTAAAGATGGAAATCTCCTGCAGCCTTGAAGGCTCAAGAGACCGCTGGCTCCTGGGCCCAACATCTGAATGAGGAGAGGGGAAGTACAGGATCAAGCTGCCTCCTAGCAACTCACTCACCTGCTAGAGCTTCATACATCTTCTCTCCCAGCTTCAAGGGACAATTTCTGACCTCTCTGAATTTCCTCTTGCATTGTCAGTAGCCAGCATGTGGCTGTCCCCACCCGACCCTGACCCAGACTGTGTCCAACCTGCTTCTCAGGGCCACAGTGGTCCTGAGCGGCCCCTTCCCATCAAGAAGTTTCAGAGCAACAGCTCCAGAGCAGGGCACTGTCAGCTCTGCTGACTGATGCCAAGGCCCAAACATCCTCTCCTATGAGGGAAAGGAAGAGGGAGAAAAAACCTAAAAATCAATAATAAAGCATTTTGCAAAAAGTCAAGGAGAAAAGATTCTGAATCTGTTTTCTGGTCTGTGCAGCTGTGTTTTAAACTTTTTCTGTTCTGATGTTGTCTACCACCCCGTTCTGCACTGGAGCTCAACTCTGGAGGCAGCTTCGCAGGAGTCTCGGCCAGAACTGCCTGCTTCCCTGCAGGCCAGTGCTGCCCAGAGCACCGTAGGCCCCAGCTCTGCTGGCTGCACCCAGTCCTGGGCATTGAGCAGCTGTCTGCCATGAGGCCCCAGAGACAGGGAGTGAAGGTGAGAAATCCAAAGGGTGAACTGAGCTTTACTCGCCCCGGACGGCCACGGCCAGGGGCTCAGGGCCCTCGCTCTGCGGTGGTGCCAGCTGTGACCAGGGACTGATGGGGCTTCACTGGCAATGCGGCCGGAGTCCTGTCTGTCCGGTCATCACAGCGGTCACCTCAGCTCTTGCATCAGGACAAAGAAAGCAAGGAGCTGCCGCAGCACCTCTCTGAAGCACCATCTCGATGACGAGGCACTAGCTACCAACGAAGGAGGCCAGTCTGGCTATGACCAGGGGCTGCTGTTTGATAAAGGCGTTCAGGAGCGGAGGGGCAAAGCCTGGAGCACCAAGTTCCACCTAAAGTGAAGCAGAGAGAGAGAGTTCAAGTGCACGGCAGGGTATGCTGCAGCTGCAGGCAGCCCCGCAGGCTGTCCAGATGGGAGAAGCCCCTCAGCCTGCTGCTGTGGAGCTGGCCGGCGCTGGGCTCTGTTGTTCAGACCTAAGTGGGACCTCCTGAAGGCAGAGGTCAAGTCGTGGTGGGAGTGGAAAGCCTCCAAATGGGTCATCTCCCTCGCGCTGCTGAAGCTGCTGCTTTTAAACTGCAGTGAGCCATCCACCTCACAAGGACCCTAGGACATGGGTCACCAGGCTCTCTGGTTACAGCAGCGGCAGATTCCTTCCTCTCTGATCTCCCACTGACCCTCTTACTGCTGACCCAAGAAGCCCTTCAGCCTCCAGCTCTCAAAGGTCACCCCTTAGGCAAAGGGTCTGCTCACTGAGTCCATGGGGGTCAGACCAAGGCCCTCAGCAGGTGGCTGCTGGGGTGTGTTACCTGGGCCAGGTAGATGACCCTGGTGACCTCCTTCCCTTCCATGGTGAGGGGCTGCAGGATCCAGGCACTGGGCAGGATCTCCCCTCGGACCACTTCTCTGCAAGGTCGTGGCATGGACGTGTCATACACAGACTGAGCTGCCATGATGGACAGGTGCCCCTGGGGACAGAGAAGGATGTGACCCGCCTACATGATGGGAAGGGAAAACGGAAAGGCTGAAAAGTAGTGAGGGCCGTGGAAGGCAGCCCTGGGCCAGCCCTCAGGGAAAGGTGAGGGCCCTGGAAGGAAGCACTGGCCCAGCCTTCATGCAGCCCCTCTGCCAGCCCCAGCCCAGGCCCACCCAACTTGCCCTCCTTCCCCAGAGGCCCTGACTGCCACGGAGATTGCTTCCCACAGTGTCTCTGCCACCACCAGGTACCTCTTTGGCTTCCACACAGACACAGCAGAAATCCCGCGGCTGCTTCAGTGCACACAGGGTGGTACTGCACAGCAGGTACACTGAGGGGGCAGGACGAGGTAGAGTCAAGAGACACGTGACAGATGCTGGCCGTTCCCGGCCCAGGACTCTCTCTGCCACCCCATCACTCGCGGCCTGACACCCAGCCAGAACTCCTAGCCTGAGAAATCTGGACGTAGTGCAAGTATCTGGCCTCCCGGGGGCTGCCTCCAACCCTGTTCCCTCTGTCCCCAGGCCAGGGCCTACTGTATACACCAGAGACTGGGCCCCAGGGACACCTTCCCTGGGCTCACCCAGGCTGATGCTGTTGGTCACCCGCTGGTGCAGCCGTGCTGTCTGGATGGGCTTGTGATACAGGGGCCACAGGGTGGGATCGCTCACAGCTGCCCACACCTGAGGCAGCGGCTGGGACAGCACACCTGCCCCCAGGAAGCCGTGCCGAGTAGCGGAGAATGCCTTGTAGTACAGCTGCACCTCCTGTTCCTCACCCTGATAGCTGGCAGACACCAAGAGCGAGGGAGACGGGGAGGTAAGAATGGGCTCCAGGGATCACAGAGGAGGAGCTTGGGGTGAGGGTCTCATGGAAGCCAGGGCAGAGGAGGGACAGGAGACGTGAAGTCGGGCAGGACAACAGGGTTAGGACCCAGACACTGTGCAAAGAAACTTACTTCCAGCCAGCGGCTGCCTGGCAGATGAAGAGGTTGTGCAGGTTATCTGAACAAGCGGCCATTACCTGAGGATACAGTGGCCATAACCAAATCAGTAGGCACAGACAGACGGGGCCCTGGCTGGTCAGTCTGGCCAGCGTGTACCTATTCCTTTTCTCAAGATGGAGAGCCACTGAAGGAGCCCACGCCAGCTGTGGTGGCCCTCATCTGCCCTTCTCCTCCTCTCCCTTCCTTCCTCCCTGCCATGACCCCTACCCAGCAGAGGTCTGGTTACAGGAGGTGGGGAGAGTGGGAGCATTTACTCACATCAGCCACAGAGATGTCCACGATGTGCTTGGCCAGGTCCTGGTAGGAGGTGGAGAAGGAGGCCCTCGAGCTGGACAGGCTGGATGGGGAGCAGCAGCAACTGCCCAGGGAGGCTCCGTGGCCTGCAAGCAACAGGGGCTCAGATGGCACGGGACAGCGGGGCCTCAGGAAAGCAGCTTCCCAGCAGTGATAGGATGAGCCCCCAGAGTTCCCAGGCCACCCTGCCCGCCACTCACTGTAGGCTGAGCTCTTCCAGGAGGGCCCAGCCAGACATGGGTGACGGCTCCTCCTCGCTGCAGGGCCGCCCCGCCCATCCCCCATCCAGGCATCTCTGGAGTCAGACAAGTCTGTGTCCGCCTGCAAAGAGAGGGTGCTCAGGGCCGGGGCGGAGGGAGAGAGCCTTGAAGCAGGCCCAGAAGCACCTCCTCTGTACCTGACCGCTTCTAGCATAATGGCTCAACTGAAGAGCTCATCCCAGTACTTAACTACAGGAGGCCGGATGCCCGCAGGAAGTCAGCAGCAGCAGAAACCAGTCCCTGGACAACCTCTCCTCGCCCTGCAAGCCACAGACCCAAAGGCTGGGTAGGAGAGTTCCAACGGGGATCAGAACAATATGGGGCCTGGCAGCCTGCCAAGGGGGAGGGTGTCGGGGAAGAGGCTACTGCAGCAACGGGGTAACAGTGTGAGGCCAGGCTGCAGCCAGCTTCAGGGGGGCAGCACACAGAGCCCAGGGGCAGGTGAGATGGAAAAGGGAAACCAGCCGGCTATGACAAGCTGAACCCTTGGCCCTGCTCCAGCTACAGCCAAAGGTCCCAGTCTGGGGACAGATAGGGATGATCCTCTGGATCTGCAACATGGTCTCCCCACCCTCCCCTCAACCAGCTCCTCAATGACATGACTCTTGACCTCAGCTGGATCTAACAGGCACCCACCATCCTAGCTCTATCATTGGTTCTCACGAGGGGGTGGACAGTTGTGTGTCCCTCCTCCCTCCTGCTCCACCGCGTGGGGGCCTCTCCTGCTGTAGCCAGGCCCTGCCCCGAGGTTCAGGCCTCCGGCAGCCCTCTCGGGGTCTCTCACTGCTCATCACCTCTCTTCCACTTGCTTCCTCCTCCACTTCAGCATCACTGGACCCTTGTTAGCACTGAAACACGCCAAGTTTCTCCTGTCTTTAGAAACCGTCTTTGATGCCACTTTTCCCTGGACTACAGCCTGCCCTGCTGTCCTGCCCGTCACGGTTAAACTTCCTGTTGCCCCTGCCATCCCCATGCCTGCCTTTCACTCACCCTGAGCCCACTCTAGACTGCACGGGCCTCATCCTTCCACAAGCAGCAGTCACCAAGGCCGCCCGACGTCCATGTGGCTAGATCTGCTGAACTGCTGGTCCTCATCTGACAGAGCCCCTCAGCAGGAGTCAGCACAGGGACTCGCCTTTACTAGACATGCCTGCTTCCCAACTCCTCTGGCTCCTGGCCTCTGAATCTCTGGCTGCTGCTTCTTGCTTTCCTTTGCCGGCTCATCCTCCTCAACCATAAATTGGCATTTTGGAATTCTTTCAAGACTTGGGCCTGGGCCCTCTTTCCTCACTCGACAACGTACTCCTGGGTAATCTCATCTGCTCTCACTGCTACACTGATGACGCCCAAAAGTAGATCTCCGTGGATTAAGCAGACATTGCTGAGACAACTGGGCGGCCATCTGAAAACAGTTCTATCAGAGACCCGTCTCATACATCATGCTCCAATCAGATCTCCATGGATCCAAAATGTATAGAGGAGAAAAAATGGATAACATTACTACAAGATAACAAATTAAAAAAAAAAAAATCCTTATAGTTGGGAATGCTTTTGTAAACCCGGCAGAAAATCCAGAAGCCATGAAAGAAATGGTTGATAAAAACTAGACAACACAAAATTAAAACTGTCCACATCGTAATAAATGCTATAAGCACAGTAAAAATATACAACACACTAGGAAAAAATACTCATCTCAAATGACAGAAAAGGGATAACTTTCTTAACATGAAGAAGTATCCTAGAAAACCAAAGGACTAACGAACCAATAGAGAAATGGGCAGTCACAGCAAGAGGAAAGGCAAAGGCTCCTAAATATCTGAAAAGACCCTCAAACTCAGACTCAAGAAGAGAACTGCAAGTGAAAACTAAAATGAAATTGTCTTTCACTTATCAGACTGGCGAAGATAAAGTAGTGTGGGTAACAGCACTTGCGTACACTGTTATCTGAGAGTGCAAACTCATATAACTTGGTAATTAAAATTACCAAATCTTAATTGAAAAGTAAAAATGTACATAACCCTTTGATGTAGTAATCTTACTTCTAGGAATTTAATCTACAGACAGTCTTACACACAGGCAAATATATATACGGATATTAAATTAAGAAACTTATACCCAACCAAACTTTCATTTACATATAAAGGCAATAAATAGTTTCAAACATGAACTCAGAGAACATAGCAAATTAAAATAAAAAAAATCCGTTGCTGCCAAGTCAATTCCGACTCACAGTGACCCTACAGGACTACAAAGAACTGCTCTACAGGGGCACACAGGGTTTCCAAGGAGTGCCTGGTGAATCTGAACTGCCAACCTTTTGATTAGCAGTCGTAGCTCTTAACCACTGTGCCACCAGGGTTCCCATTAGCTGTTAAAAAAAAAAAAAAATCTGTTGCTGTTGAGCCAATTCTGACTCATAGTGACCCCATAGGAGAGAGCAGAACTGCCCCCATAGGGTTTCCAAGGAGCAGCTGGTGGATTCCAACAGCTGGCCTTTTGGTTAGCAGCTGAGATCTTAACCACTACGCCACCAGAGCTCCCATCAGCCATCAGGGAGACGTAAAATCAAAACCACAATGAGATTCCACTTCTGCCACACTAGAATGGCTACGGTAAAAAAAAATGGATAATAACAAGCGTTCATGAGGATGTGGAGAAATTGGAACCCTCATGTATGCAAAATGGTACAGCTGCTGTGGAAAACAGTTTGGCTGTTCTTTCAAAAGGTTAAACATATAACTACCATATGACCCATCAATCCCAATCCTAGATATATACCAAAAATAACTGAAAGCAGGAACACAGACATCTGTACACCAATGCTCATCACAGCACTGTTTATAATAGCCACAAGGTGGAAACCACCTAAATGTCCATCAACAGACGAACAGATAAACAATGTAGTATATACACACAATGGGACATCAACCAGCCACAAAGAGAAATGCAGTCCTGACGCTACAACATGGATGAACCTCGACAACATAATGCTGAGTAAAACAGGTCAGTCACAAAACGACAAATTCTGGAGATCCCACTTCTGTGAAATAGGCAAATATATAGACACCAAAGCTTATTAGTTATTGCCAGGGGCGGGAGGGAAGGAGAAAGGGGGAGTCATTGCTTAGGGGGCACTGAGTTCCTGTTAATGATGGCATAATCTGGAAAAGGACAGTGGTGACGGCTGCACAGTATGATGAAGGAATCAATGCCACTGAATTACTATACATGTAAAACTGCTGAATTGGCAAATGTTTTGTGATATGTATTTTACCTCAATTAAAAAAAGAAATTGCTAAATGAGGCATTAATAAAGAAGAACAAAGAATCAATGGGAAGGACTGGAAGTGAGCATTTAATCTAGAACAAGGACTAGAACAAGGCTGTGCATGCAAACGAATGACGCAGAAATACTATTAACTAAAAGGATGTAAAGGAGAAAAGGAGAGGTGACAGTGAAACTACACTGACCTCCACATGTTTTATGGCCAAAGTGAAAAGCTATCATTGAAAACTGCTAAATCAAGACTCTTTCAAGCTATAAAAGTGATCATCAAAAGAACCTGTTAAAAAAGTCTTCCAATTTATCAGAAAGGAGACACATGTACACCCCAAAGCAGAGATAACACAGAGCACATTGTGTGGATTAAAAAAAATAATAATAAATCCCATGGAATAGTCATGACTACAATAAAAACTTCAACAACTTTAAAAAAAAATCATTTTGTGAGAGGCGGGGCCGAGATGGCAGAGTAGTCAGACGGCTTCCTATGTCCCTCTTACAACAAAGACTTGAAAAAACAAGTGATTTGATTGTATATGAACATCTAGCAGCCCTGAACAAGGCAAAGCTGACGAATCTGACTGAGTGGCGGGGAGAGAGAGACCGTTCAGAAGCAACAAGGGAGTTGCCTGACCTGACCCGGCAGGAACCACAGCCCTTCAGCCCGGATCAGCTTGGGTTGCGCACAGAGTCGGGCATATAGTTCGGCTTGCTTGCTCAGGAGGCAGTTTCCACATCGAGAGAGATCCGGCAGCAGAGATTCTGATTGGACACTCCGAACCAGTGAAAAGCAGCACCCAGGTGGCTGAAGACAACTATATGCGTGTGGCTTTTCACAGGGATTTAAAAAAAAAAACCCACTTGTGAAATATCTCTCTCCCATTTACCTCCTTCCTCCCCGCTCTGCACCAGGTCCGGCCGGCTTCAGTGATCTCTGAGTTGCCTGGGCCGGAAGTAGATCCCGTAAGGCACCATGACCCATTCTCCTGGCCTTGGAGAGGGAACAGATTAACAAACAGGGAAAAAATAAGCTACCAGCTCCCCTAAGGCAGGAACTGAGAGTTGGCACAGCTCCTTTACCTAGGCACATACATAAGGGGTCTGCAGACTTTGAGTGCCTTCCACCCCTGTATAGACTTGTGCATCTCAACAGCGTAAGCTCTCACTACCACAGTACAGCAGGGTAAACACCTGAAGTCTAACTTCAACTGTTTCAGCTGTGAAGGGGCAGATTAGTGATACTTGACACTGCTCTGCCCTTTAAGCAGGCACCTCACCTGTCCGCATCAGGGGCTTGAGGACTGGTGGCTCCACCCATGCCACCTAGCCACCTGCTACAGGGGTCCAAGAATAAATGATGCCCCCTAGTCATTACAGCCAACAGAGTAGGGTGCTCATAGTCCAGCTGCAAAACCCACCCACCTACCCACTTGAGGGAACATGGACACACTTTCCTTTCAGACACTCAGGGGCAGCTGTCAGCCCCTTGCCTTGCTCAGCGCGTGACCCCCTACTGCAGCCAGATACCTGTCCCTACACCAATTACCCATGCCTCTCTAAGACTGTAGGTGAGAGCCTGCACCACACACTTGTTGACTGACTGCCTGGACACCTAAGCTGAATCCACAGAGGAAAATTTAACGGTCTCCTGGGCACACATACTTAGTAACAGACCTAACTACCTGTTGACAGGACGTTAGAGCTTCAAAAGCGCCAATAATCAAACTAGCTCACACGAGCAGCCTATTTGGGCATATCAAAACAAAACAAGAAGCTAGGACACACTAAACAAATATAAAATAAAATTATAATAACATTGATGGCTCGGAGACAACAGTCAATATCAAATCACATAAAGAGGCAGTCCATGATGGCTTCAGCAAGCTCCCAAAATAATCAGTAAATTTTCTGGAGGAAGAGAATTTCATGGAATTACCAAAAGCAGAATACAAAAGATTAATATACAGAACTCTTCAAGAAATTAAAAAGGAAATTTGTCAAAACACAGAGAAAGCACAAAACACAGAGAACACACAGATAAAGCAATAGCGGAACTTAAAAAAGTTATTCAAGAGCATAATGACAAATTTAATAGGCTGCAAGAATCCATAGAGGGACAGCAATCAGAAATCCAGAAGATTAACAATAAAATGTCAGAATTATACAACTCAATAGAAAGTCATACGAGCAGAATCGAGGCAACGGAAGTCAGAATTAGTGACACTGAAGATAAAGCACATGACACCAACTTATTTGAGGAAAAATCAGATAAAAGAATTAAAAAGAATGAAGAAACTCTAACAGTTATGTGGGACTCTATCAAGAGAAATAACCTACCAGTAATTGGAGAACCAGAACAGGAGGGAATAACAGACAATACAGAGAGAATTTTTGAAGATTTGTTGACAGAAAACTTCCCTGATATCATGAAAGATGAGAAGATGTCTATCCAAGATGCTTATCAAACCCCACATAAGGTAGATCCCAAAAGAAATTCACCAAGATATATTATAATCAAACTTGCCAAAACCAAAGATAAAGAGAGAATTTTCAGAATGGCTAGAGATAAAAGAAAAGTCATCCACAAAGGAGAGTCAATTATAATAAGCTTGGACTACTCAGCAGAAACCACGGAGGCAAGAAGGCAATGGGATGACACATATAAAGCGTTGAAAGAAAAAAAATTGCCAGCGAAGAATTATATATCCAGCAAATATGATGGTGAAATTAGGGCATTTCCAGATAAACAGAAGTTTAGGGAATTTGCAAAAACCAAACCAAAATTACAAGAAATACTAAAGGGAGTCCTCTGGTTAGAAAACCAATAACATCAGATAACAACGCAAGACTAGACAGGACACAGCAACCAGAAATCGACTTAGATAGGGAAGTCACAAAAATACATGAAAGCTAAAACACTGAAAATAGGGACACAGAGATATCAATATGTAAAAAATGACTACATTAAAACAAAAAAAGAGGGACTTAAAAACTGCAGACACAGATTTTTCATATGGAGAGGAAGTCAAGGCAATATAAAGAAATAAAAGGCTGGTATAAACTTAGAAAAATGGGTAAATATTAAGGTAACCACAAAGGAAACTAACAATCCTACAAATCAAAATAAAAAACTACAAAAATATAAAGACTCAGCAAACACAAAAACAACGATGAAAAAGATGAAAAGAAAATACATAAAGAAAGATGACTTAGCACAAAAAATTAAGGGGAACAAAGAAACTGTGAACAACACACAAAAAAAGACATCAAAATGACAGCACTAAACTCATACCTATCAATAATTATGCTGAATGTAAACGGACTAAATGCACCAATAAAGAGACAGAGAGTGGCAGATTGGATAAAAAAGCACGATCATCTATATGCTGCCTACAAGAGACACACACACCTTAGACTTAAAGACACAAACAAGCTAAAATTCAAAGGATGGAAAAAAATATATCAAGCAAACAACACTCAAAAAAGAGCAGGAGTGGCAATATTAATCTCTGACAAAACAGACTTTAAAGTAAAATCCATCACAAAGGATAAGGAAGGACACTATATAATGATTAAAGGGTCAATACACCAGGAGGACGTAACTGTAATATTTATACCCCCAACGACAGGGCTCCAAAATACAGAAAACAAATCTAACAGCACTGAAAACAGAGATGGCTCCACAACAATAGTAGGAGACTTCAACACGCCACTTTAGGTGAAAGACAGAACATCCAGAAAGAAGCTCAACAAAGACACGGAAGAGCGAGATGCTACAATCAACCACGGACATATACCGAACATTCCACCCAACAGAAGCCAAGTATACTTTCTTTTCCAACACACATGGAACACCTCCAGAAGAGACCACATATTAGACCATAAAGCAAGCCTTAACAAATCCAAAACATCGCAATATTACAAACCATCTTTTCTGACCATAAAGCCATAAAAGTAGAAATCAGTAACAGAAAAAACAAAGAAAAAAAAATCAAACACATGGAAACTGAACAACACCTTGCTCACAAACTACTGGGTTATAGAAGAAATTAAGGATGGAATAAAGAAATTCATAGATTCAAATGAGAATGAAAACACATCCTACCAGAACCTTTGGGACACAGCAAAAGCAGTGCTCAGAGGTCAGCTTATAGCAATAAATACACACACCCTAAAAGAAAGGGCAATAATCAAAACATTAACCCTACAACCGGAACAAGTAGAGAGCAACAAAAGAAGCCCTCAGGTGCCAGAAGAAAGGAAATAATAAGAATTAGAGCAGAATTAAATGAAATAGAGAACAAAACAACAATTGAAAGAGTTAACAAGACAAAAAGCTGGTTCTTTGAAAGACTGACAAAATTAATAAACCATTGGCCAAACTGACACAAGAAAAACAGGAGAGGATGGAGATAAACTGTAGAAAAAATGAGATGGGTGATATCACAACAGACCCAACTGAAATTAAAAGAATCATAACAGAATACTATGAAAAATTGTACTCTAACAAATTTGAAAACCTAGAGTAAATGGACAGATTTCTAGTAACTCACTACCTACCTAAACAAATACAAACAGAGGTAGAATGACTAAATAAACCCATAACAAAAGAAGAGATTGAAAAGGTGTAATTAAAAGACTCCCAACCAAAAAAAGCCCTGGACCGTATGGCTTCACTGGAGAATTCTACCGAACTTCCAGAGAAGATTTAACACCACTTCTACTAAAGGTATTTTAGAAGATAGAAAAGGATGAAATACTCCCAAACTTATTCTATGAAGCCAGCATAACCCTGATACCAAAACCAGGTAAAGACACCACAAAAAAAGAAAATTACAGACCAATATCCCTCATGAACATTGACACAAAAATCCTCAACAAAATTCTAGCCAATAGAATTCAGCAACATATCAAAAAACTAATTCACTATGATCAAGTGGGATTTATACCAGGTATGCAGGGATGGTTCAACATTAGAAAAACAATCAATGTAATCCATCACATAAATAAAACAAAAGTCAAGAACCACATGATCTTATCAATAGATGCAGAAAAGGCATTCGACAAAGTCCAACACCCATTCACGATAAAAACTCTCAGCAAAATAGGAACAGAAGGGAAATTCCTCAATATAATTAACGGCATTTATACAAAGCCAACAGCCAACATCATCCTAAATGGAAAGACTCTGAAAGCATTCCCCTTGAGAAGAGGAACCAGACAAGCATGCCCTCTATCACCACTCTTATTCAACATTGTGCTAGAGGTCCTAGCCAGAGCAATTAGGCTAGAAAAAGAAATAAAGGACATCCAAAACGGTAGGGAAGAACTATCTCTATTTGCAGATGATATGATCTTATACCCAGAAAACCCCGAAGAATCCACAAGAAAACTACTGGAACTAATAGAACATTTCAGCAAAGTTTCAGGATACAAGGTAAACATACAAAAATCAGTTGGATTCCTTTACACCAACGAAGAGAACCTCGAAGAGAAAATCACAAAATCAATATCATTTACAATGGCCCCCAAGAAGATAAAATACTTAGGAATAAATCTAACTAGAGACGTAAAAGATCTATATAATGAAAACTACAAGACACTACTGCAAGAAACCAAAAGAGGCCTGCATAAGTGGAAAAACATACCTTGCTCATGGATAGGTAGACTCAACATTGGGAAAATGTCAATTCTACCCAAAGTGATCTACAGATACAATGCAATCCCGATCCAAATTCCACCAGCATTTTTTAAAGAGATGGAGAAACAAATCACCAACTTCATATGGAAAGGGAAGAGCCCCCAAATAAATAAAGCATTACTCAAGAAGAAGAACAAAGTGGGAGGCCTTGCACTATCTGATTTTAGAACCCATTATACCGCCACAGTAGTCGCAACAGCCTAGTATTGGTACAACAACAGATACATAAACCAATGGGACAGAATTGAGAATCGAGACATAAACTCATCCACCTATGAGCAGCTGATATTTGACAAAGGCCCAAAGCCCGTTAGCCAAGGAAAAGACAATCTCTTTAACAAATGGTGCTGACATAACTGGATATCCATCCACAAAAAAACTGAAACAAGACCCATACCTCACACCATGCACAAAACCTAACTCAAAATGGATCAAAGACTTAAATATCAAATTGAAAATGATAAAGATCATGGAAGAAAAAACAGGGACAACGCTAGGAGCCCTAATACATGGCATAAACACAACACGAACAATAAGTAACAATGCACAAGCACCAGAAGATAGACTAGATAACTGGGAGCTCCTAAAAATCAAACACTTATGCTCATCAAAAGACTTCACCAAAAGAGTCAAAAGACAACCTACAGACTGGGAAAAAAATTTTGGCTACAACAAATCCGATCAGTCTCTTATCTCTAAAATCTACAAGATCCTGCAAAACCTCAACAACAAAAAGGCAAATTACCCAATTAAAAAATGGGCAAAGGATATGAACAGGCACTTCACCAAAGAAGATATTCAGGCAGCTAACAGAGACATGAAGAAATGCTCAGGATCATTAGCCATTAGAGAAACGCAGATGAGAAACTACAATGAGATACCATCTCATCCCAACAAGGCTAGCACTAATCCAAAAAACACAAAATAATAAATGCTGCAGAGGTTGTGGAGAGACTGGAATACTTATACATGGTTGGTGGGAATGTAAAATGGTACAGCCACTTTGGAAATTGATTTGGCGCTTCCTTAAAAAGCTAGAAATAGAAGTACCATACGATCCAGCTATCCTGCTCCTTGGAATATATCCTAGAGAAATAAGAGCCGTCACAGGAATAGGTATATGCGCACCCACGTTCATTGCAGCACTGTTCACAATAGCAAAAACACGGAAACAACCTAGATGCCCATCAACGGACAAACAGATAAACAAATTTATGGTATATCCACACAATAGAACACTACGCAATGATAAAGAACAATGAAGCCCTGGAGGTCATTATGTTGAGTGAATTTACCCAGTCACAGAAGGACAAATATTGTATAAGACCACTATTATAAGAACTCAAGAAAAGGTTTAAACACAGAAGAAAACATTCTTTGATGGTTATGAGGGTGGGGAGGGAGGGTGAGGGTTATTTACTAACTAGATAAGAATTATGTTAGGTGAAGCGAAGGGAAGGACAGCACACACTACAGGGGAAGTCAGCACAACTGGACTATACCAAAGCTAAGAAGCTTCCTGAATACAATCAAATACTTGGAGGGACGGAGTAGCAGGGGTAGGGGTCTGGGCACCATGCTTTCAGGGGATATCTAGGTCAACTGGCATAACAAAGCTTAATAAGAAAATGTTCTGCATCCTACTTTGATGAGTGGTATCTAGGGTCTTAAAAGCTTGCAAGCGGCCATCTAAGATGTATCAATTGGTCCCAACCACCTGGAGTAAAGGAGAATGAAGAACACCAAAGACACAAAGAAAGTAGTAGCCCAAGAGACAAAAAGGGCCACATAAACCAGAGACTTCATCGGCCTGAGACCAGAAGAACTAGATGGTGCCTGGCTACCACCAAGGACAGTCCTGACAGGGAACACAACAGAGAGTCCTGGATGGAGCAGGAGAAAGGTGGGGTGCAGAATTCAAATTCTAGTAAGAAGACCAGACTAATGGTCTGACTGAGACTGGAGGAACCCCGGAAAGCATGGCCCCTGGATTCTCTTCAGCCCAGAACTAAAACAATTTCCGAGGCCAACTCTTCAGACAGGGATTGGACTGGACTATGTGACATAAAGTGATACTCGTGAGGAGTGTGCCTCTTAGCTCAAGTAGATACGAGAGACTAAACAGGCAGCTTCTGTCCGGAGGTGAGATGGGAAGGCAGAGAGGGTTAGGAGCTGGTTGAATGGACATGGGGAATCAGGGGTGGAAAGGAGGAGTGTGCTGTCACAGTGTCGGGAGAGCCACCGGGGTCACATAACGATGTATGCATAAATTTTTGTATGGGAGACTAACTTGAAATGTAAACTTCATTTAAACTACAACAATTAAAAGAATTTTTAAAAATCATATTTTCTCTGAAATCATAAATTCTCTGGTCAAGAACAGACAAACTAAAAATAAAGTCAGAAAACAGGGGCCTTTCTACTAGAAAAGCTTTTTTTTACAGAAATTTGTTCCTTATCACTCGTGAGTAATGTGCTCCCTTAAACAATTAACTATATGAGAATAAATGGTCAACATTTACCCAAAAGCAGAGATGAGAAGGCAAGGAGGGGCAGGGATGCTAGATAAATGGAAACAGAACAAACAGAATGGAAATAATGAGAACGCTGACACAGTGAGAACTGTGACCAACCGCGTGGAACGCTTTGTATAAACATTGTTAAAGGGGAACTAATCTGTTGTGTAAGCTTTCACCTAAAACACAATAAAATACTATTTAAAAAGGAAATTATCTTTCTTAACAATTGGCTCAAGAAAGAAAAATACAAGCTGAAAGTGCAAAATTACTATAAAACAAAGATTATAAAACATACATCACAACTTTTGCTACTGCTTCATTTTTTTTAACCATGTAAAGTTTTATGTATAAAATGAATCTCAAATTTCTACCCCCAGTCAGACCTGACCTCTGAGCCCCAGATCTGTATTTCCACTGCCTACGTGAGAGCTCCCCCTGCATTTCTCACAGGCGCCTTCAACCAAGTCCAAACCTAAACTGGCGACCTTCCCCACAGCCAAGTCCTCCTCCAGTCCCTAGTCTCACTGTGGGCATCGCCACCCCTTCAGCTGCTCAAGCCAAAGATGGATGTTTCTCTCCATTCCTCCCTCTCCCTTCCTCAGCCTCCAATCAGCTACCAAATCCTGGAGCTGCCCCCCCCCCCCCCCCCCGCTACAGGCACATCTGCTCATCTGCACCGCGGTATCCAACCCAAGAGGCCGTCCCAACTTCACCAGGGTCACCTGGGGGCCACCCAAACCCCTCCTGCCCCCTTCTCTTGCATCTAATTAGTTTACTCCTCTGTTTAAAAGCTTTTCGGCAGCTTTCGAGCACTTCTGGGGAGCAACAGGGTCAGATGGGTTAGAGAGGGGCCAGAATGCTCAATACAGCCTACCTGGTCTGGCCTTTTCCAGTCATTTCTCAGGCCCTGCTCCCATCTCTTTACACTGTGACCACACTAGCCTTCTTTTAGTTTCTCAAACTCTTCCTTCCTCAAGGCCTTCCCTGCGGGCTGCTCCCTGGAAGGCTGTTCTCTACCCCCACATCTCCCCAGGACCACTTCCACTCAGCTTTACTTGGTGACTACATCTCACCCTGGGGCTCCGTTTAAACGCACGGTTTCCAGAGAACCTTTACAGACATTCCGGACTAGGTCAGAGTTTGTTTTGTGCTGGCTTAGCACCCCTTCATTATAGGACTTATTGCAACAGTAATTAAATGATATTAAACTGTTTAATGTTTATCTCCTCCAATAGTCCCTGAGTGGCACAAATGGTTAAGCGCTTGACTACTAGTCAAAAGGTTGGTGGTTCAAACCCACCCAGAGGCACCTGGGAAGGCAGGCCTGGCAATCTGCTTCCGAAAGGTCACAGCCTTGAAAATCCTGTGGAGCAGTTCTACTCTGCACACACGGAGTCACCAGGCGTTGGAATCGACTCCATGTCAACTAACAACAATCGTCTGTTTAAGGACGAGTGCAGTTTGGCTCACGGCGGTATTCCCAGTGCCCACAGTGCTGTCGACAAAATGAACACCGGTTGAGCGAGTGAATCAACAGGAGGGGAAGAACTGAAGGGAGCTTCATGTCAGCAGTGGACTCCAGGAGGCAGAACTTCCTGCCCAAACTCCTGTCTCAGGGGCCGGCCCTGGCTCCCTCCCAGCACCTGCCGACTTACCAGGCTGTCTGCGGACTGCAGCTGGCCAGGCGAGGCTGGGTTGCTGTTGTAGCCAGAGGTGGCACCAGATAAGAGGCTTCCACTGGAGAGGGTGCACACGGGGTTGGAGCCGGCCAGAGGGTGTAGGTTTTCCTCTTCCTGGAAAGGACAGAACACCATTACCCAGCTTCTGGCGGATGTACCCCCTGCTCACACCCCCTCTACCCCAAAGCCACCCCTTCTCACCTCAAAGCTCCCATCACCTCTCAGTACCTCCCCTCCTCAGCTTCATGCCCCCACCCCTCCCCAAAACCATCACTCCTCAGACTTCCGTCACCTCAGAACATCCTCAAACCTCCTCCTCCTCCCCGACAGTGGCCCGGGGACGCCGGTGAGCTCTGAGCTGGCACTAGGGGTCCCACGTCCTCCTCCAAGTGCTATGCCCCAGGACTCAGGCAGCCACAGTGGAGGCTGGCCCAGCCCGAGGTCTGCCCTGGGCACCATGCCTCCCATGAAACCAGACACACAGCCCACTCCCCACCCTCAGCAGCTGGGAGACGATCTGCTGGTGGATTCGCAGCTTCTCCTGTTGAGTCCGCTCCCGCAGCCGGTTCCGGGCCAGGGCGATCTCCACCTTGGCCTCCTCCCGGGCCCGCTGGTAGTCTCGCAGCATCAGCTCGATGTCAGAGGGTGGGTGAGCAGGCCTTGGAGCAGCCTCTGAGCTCCTGGGGATGACCACAGGGGTGGAGAAAGGCCTTCTAACGTGGCAGGCGGGTGTGGCCCTGGCCTGCCCACCCCAGCTTAACTCAACACTACTCTCAAAGGACCCAGCTTCCCTTTGCCTGCAGGGTCTTTGGATTCTACATCCTAGGAGACGGTGCTGGACAGGAGAACAAGCCATTCTGAGGCCTAGGCCTACACCCTTAACCGGCATGTTGAAGCTATGTCTACCCTTTACCGTGACTTCTCTCTGCCCACCACCTCTCTCACTCTGCTCTTTCCCACACGCCCCATCATCCGCATCCCCTCCACTTGTCCACAGGCACACAGGACAGACTTCTGGAGCCCCTCCTTTCAAAGGAAGCTGCAGCCTCCACCCTCCAGGATGCTAAAACTCCAGCCTGTCTCCCCTCACCACCCACGGCTCACTCCCCGCAGGGTGCTGGGTCTCCCCTTGCCTGGTGGTCTCCACGACATCCTTCCTCAGTTGCTGCAGGTAATCTCGGCGCCGGCTGGGCAAGTCAAGCTCCCGCGTGGGGAAATCCACGCTGGGCAGGAGGCTCAGTTGCTTCTGGGGGCTGAGACTTCGCGTCCGGCGGAAGTTCTGAAGTCGCTCAGCCCGCTCTCTCTGGAGGGTCTGGATGGCTTTCTTTTGCCTGAGACAAAACATGATGGATTCACTGAAGCCCATCCTGAATGCCCTTCCCCATTAAGACCCGTCTCTGACCCCTGAGAGATCCTGGAGCTGAGCAAGGGGTGAGGGGCTCTTTCCCTTGGCCTGCCCCTGCCCTCCCTCTCCAGGGGGCCCTCACCGGGCATGGAGCTCCTCCCACGTGGCAAGCACAGGGTGGTCAGTAGCGAGCGCTGCCCCCGTCCCGCTCTGCATCACCCGCAGCAGGGCATCCGCCTCCCCGAAGGCGCGGTGCAGCTTCGCCTCTGTGAGTTCAAGGCTGACTGAGAGGTTCGGGGCCCCCACTTGCAGGGGGATCCTCTCCCTCTGGGGCCACTCAGGAGCCTGGCTCTGGTCCTCAGGAGTGGAGGGGGGCCTCTCTCCCTGCTCTCCAGAGCCCAGATCACATCTGGTCCCCAGCTCCTCAGTCACACCCAGCCGCATGGGAGAGTCACCCAGCACCCCACACCAGTTCCTGAATTTGTTATGCACCGGGAGGTCCCTCAGGCTGTGGTGAGAGGCCTCAGGGGCCATGTGTGTCTGGGAAGCAGAGCTCAGCAGCCCCTCCGGTTGGCAGGCCCCAGCTGGGCCCAAGGCAGAATCTCGGAGCCCTGTGGCATCAGTCACCTTGGAGATTGGCAAGGGGCTGAGGTGCCTGATGTCTCCCCACGGAGAAGAAGTACCTGGAGCAGGCTGTGGCCCCACTAGAACTGCTGGACTCTCCCCGCCACTTTCTGTCCTGCTCTGCCACCGAGCTGACCCCCCGCTGCTCAGTGGGCCACAATCTGGGGACACCATCTCCTCACGCACAAAGCCCTTGGCCAGCCTCCAGCTTCTGTTCCTCAGTGGTGGGGGCGGCCGCGTGCTCCTTTGTACCCAGGTGGGCACTGCCTGGCTGGTCCTGGGCTGGCACTGCAGAGGGTGCTGCCCTAGGACACCATCTCGGAGTTCTGGGCAGTGCTGCGGGCTGCCTAACGAGCTTAACTCAAGGAAAGGCCTCCCATCACTCCTTTGCATGGGACCTCTGCCTCCGCACTGAGCCTTGACTCCCTGGGAGTCACCTGACTCATCGCTGGGCTGGGGGTAACCATGGACTGGAGGTGTTGTGGCAACAGGAGGAAGGGCTGGGCTAGAGTCAAGCTTTTGGTGGCCTTCAAGAGGCTGAGGTGAGGGGGCTGAGAGAGACAAGGCGCCTGGGAGGAGACACAAGTCCTGGGCGCTGGCACTAAGTGTAAGGATTGGGGAGGAGGCCCTATCCACCACCAAGGCACGTGTGAAGCCCGGCTTCTTCTTCTGGTCCCTGGGCTCCCCAGTGGCCTCTACAGTGTTGGGGAGGAGCCCTGGGGAGTGAGAGACGCTGAGGGGAGGACTGCTGACGACCAGACAAGCGGACGTCTCTGGTTGGGAGCTAGGAGGCAGGGACGCATGAGGAGAATCTTGGGCGCCCACAGAAGGTAGCTTCTGCCCAAGGGGGTCTTCCTGAAAGCTCCAACAGGATGAAGGTACCAGAGCCCTCTGGGGCTTGCAGTGGATGCATTCTTCCTGAAGATCTGAGGACCCTGCTGTTTTCCATGCTGTTTTTTCTGCCTCTCTCTTCTCAAGTGCCCTTAGGACAGCTCCCTTTTCTTGAGACATTATCCAGGTATCTGAGCCTGGCGCTTCGAACGTCACACTGGCTTCCTGACGGTTGGCCTCTGGTGCCTGAAGGAGCAGAGGTGGTAAGGCCAGGTCAGTCTGGCTGCCCTTATCCATGGTGGTCTGACTACAGCCATCGATCCTAAGGGCCTGTGGGGCGTCCCCTGGGGGGTCCTTCTTGATGTGCTGCTCCTTTTTGGCCACACTTGGCTGGGAGAGACTCCCCAGCAGCTCCGAGGTACTGTGCAGGAGCTGTGAGAGGTGGAGAGACAGGCTGTGCATGCTGGTCCACGAGGCCAGGTGAGAGACTGACGTTGCACTGGCTTCAGGGGTGGCAGAAGAGACATCAGTACAGCTCCAATGGAGCCTGCAGCCTAGGGTCTGCGTGCCCTGCTCAAGGGTGCCCATCCTGTCATGCCGCACAGTCTGGTCTGCAGTGGATGGATACAGCAGCATGATTTCATCCACTGGACCTGTGGCACTTCCTTCAATCAGGGGGGACTTGCTCCTCAGGCCTGCTTCATCAGGGGGGCCCTTGAGCTGGGACCTCCTGTCTGCTTCTTCAGGGGTTGTCGTGGTGTGGGGATGTCTCAAGGCAAATGAGTAACCCCAGACTTCCGAAGCTTCCTTTGAAGCCCGAGCATTCTCAATGCTGCTGCGTGTGCTTGACAGGTCCCGGGCACTGGCATAGTTGCTGAGGTGGGAGTGGAAGGGGGAGTTCTGGCCTTCCAGGCCACTGTCCATGCTGGAGCCCCGGGCCACATCTGATGGTGCCAGGCCCTGGGGTGTCTGGCTGCAGGAGACATTGACTGCACTGCCAAACACATACTGCTTCCAGCCAAAGTGCCCGGGCCCCTCTGGATGCTGGGGCAGGACGTACGGATTGACGTCACTAGAGTCAAAGTACAGCATTCTTTTGTCCACCCCAGAAAGCCACTCTGTTGGCCTGGCCTGGCCACCCAGTTTCTCTGGCCTTCCCTGGCAGGCCTGCTGCAGAGAACCAGGCATCCCCCTGGTCAAGGAATCTGGGGTCGGGATGCATGAGACAGCTGAAGACGCTGGATAAGGCAGGGTGGCTTGTTTCAAGGACCCGTGCTCAGCAGTCCTACTGTCCAAATCAGACGAGTCCTTCTGACAGCAGTCCTCAGCTTCTAGAGAAATTCCTACTGCCAACTCTTCTGAGCAGCAGCCCTTGGGATGTGGGCTCCATAATCTGTTAGGTCCCTGTGTGTCCTCATCTGTGGGGGAAGAAGGCTCCATGCTCAAGTTCAGCTCCTGAAGAGACCGGGAAGAGCTAACCACAGAGAACTGTGGCCTGGGGGGCGCCCTGGGGGAGTGTTTGGGGCCAGAGAAGATTGCAATCACAGGCGGTGAGCCCCGATTATGGGAAGGAGACTGCTCCCTGCTAGAGCGGGGGTGGCCCGGCTTCTGGATGGGTTCCTGTGGCCCACTTCTCCCCAGGTGCACAGCAGCTGAGTCTTCTAAGTCTGATGAGAACCTCTCTGGCTTGGACACAGCCTCTTCCTTTGTCCTGGCGTCTCTAATCTGACTGTCCATGCCATCTTCATCTGAAGGTGGGGGACTCCCAGCCTGAACTGGGTTTCCACCATCACCTGAAGCCTGGTCTCTCTGCTGCTCTTCCTCCTCCCAGGGACTGTCAACTGGAGTACTCTGGATATGTTTTAACCTGGCTACAAACTCTGGATGTGTTTTAACTTGGGAATCCAAGCCACTGTGATCCCTGGACTCAGCGGAAAGTTGTGGCTTTTCTGGAAGGCATCTGAAGATATTTTCTAAACATCCATGCTGTGGTTCCACCACCAGCTCATTCTCAACAGATCCTTCACTTAAATTCTGGGCATTTAGTCCTCCACTTGTTGCAGGTGGCTTTGGCTGGGTTCGAGACAGCTGTGTGTTCTGGCCACCTGCACAGCAGTCCTGAAGCTTCCTCAGTGGCTCACAGCACATGTCCACAGGTGGGACAGCCTCAAACTCCATGCTGACTTGCTTTCTTCTCTCAGGGCTCCCCGCTGACCTTGGGCTTCCATCAGCACTTGAGTGGCCAAAGGAACTTGTCCTTATATCAGGGGCCAAAGAAGAACCACAGCCTTGAGCCAGAGAAAAGACAGCAGCTGTGGCTGGGGGCTCCAGAGTGCTGCAGTCTGCAGGCCTTAACCCCATATTCATGCCTCTGGGCTTGAGGCCGTGCACCAGGAGCACATCAGTTTCCCTGGAACGGCCTGCTCTTCTCTCATCCACACCACAGGCCCTGGAAGGTGCTATGCAGGGCGGGTGGACAGTGTTTGGGGCAGCCTGCGAAGTCCCCTTCTCCAGGTCACCACCTGCACAACACAGTGACGTGCAGGAGTGGGGAGAACAGGCCTGAGGAGCAACACGCTGAGAGCTGCACAGCGGCTGGGAAGGAAGAGCTCGGCTCTCGTTCCTTCCCCCAGGTGGGCTGAGAGTCCTGCTGTCTTCAGTGCTCCCTGAAACCTCATAATCTAAAGCTTCCTCTGGGCATCTGAACGGGGCCTCCTCCCCAACGCCCCCGGGATCTGGGCTAGGTGTTTGATCTGGCAATGAACTTGGCTCAGGAGGTTTGCCGCCAGGCCTACAGGCTTCTGCCAGCCTAGACCCAACACTCCCCTTCCAGTTTACACACTGCTGTGAAGGATTGTCCAGTTCAACCCTTCTCAGGGCTCCGGGCCTGAGGGCACCTTGCTGGGGACTTGCCCTTTCTTCTTCTAAGCCTGTAGAAGCCTCAAGGCCTTGCACATGGTCTTGATTAGGCCTTGAGAGACATGCAGAACTTTGGACGTCACAGATCACAGACTCACATTCAAAACAGGTTGTTCTTCCTGCCTGTGCAGTCACTAAGAAGTTCCCTGAGTCTCCCCGACATGTGGTGTCGAGACTGCTAGCTTCCTGGTGCTCTGGGCAGCTCTCCTGGCGGTCGGGGAGTGCACCCTCTGTGGTCTCACATGTGGCTAGCAGGCTTGGTGCACATGGACTCACTCCAGGGCCATCAGAGGGGACCTGAGAAGACAAGGCAGGCACCACTTTCTCTGGTTCTACCCTCTTGCCCTCCTCCACAGCTGCTGAAGAAAAAAGACAGGCTGAGCCCAAAGGACCAGGAGAGGAAGGTATTACTTCTTTCTCTGTGATCTCAGAACTAGAGTGACATATAGTCTGTTCACCTACTCCTAGCACATGTCCCAGCTCTCCAGTGCGATTGCTTTTGCCCAGAGCAGGGCCCGCGAGGGAGGAGGCCTGTGAGGGCAGCCAGGTCCCTCTATGAGTTTCAGAGTTGGGCAGAAGTTGGAAGTTCTCCATGGAGAGGGATGTGGCCTGGAAGACTTTCCCCTCGTCAGTCAACAGATGTCCTGGTTCAGCAGACAGAAATGCCGCATGAACTCCTTGTGCTTGACTTTCATTCCTGGTTCTGTCTGATGCTGACTTGTCTGTTTGTTTATCCTGAGGCCTCCCAGGGACCCGGGAAGAACATTCAGGTTCTGGTAAAGTTTCACAGTGAGAAAGGACTGTCCTCCTAGCCACAAAGTCACTGAGCTGTTTTCCCTGGGCCTTTGCCTGTCGGACCTCCTCCAACAGAGCCAGGCACAAGGATGCGTGGGCAGAGGGCTTCCACAGGCTCCTGGGCTCTGGACTGGGAACTTCCGACAGGGAGGCAGGTGATGAGAAGGCATCACTGGTAAGACTGAAGTCCTTGGCATCATTCTCTGCCTTCTGCCTCGCCTCTCTGTTTTGGAAGCCATCCTCTTCTAAGAGGCTGCTGGGCCTCTTTTCAAGCTGGCTAGAGACCCTGTTCAGGTGACTGGCTCTCTTTCTTTCTTTTTGTATAGCTGCCTCTGTTTCAGGAGCAAAACTATCCCTGGTACTCAAGTTCATGAAGGTGCTTCTGAGGCCCCCTCCTTGGTCTTGGGGGGCGGTGCTTGCTGATATCCTGCCCTCTTCCTCAAGGGAAAAGCTCTCTGGTGCACCAGACTGACCATGAGATCCTATGGCCATGGAGATCACAGACCCACACCCAGGAGAGTGTGCCACGGAGGCAATCCCTCTGATATATCCCTGAGGGCTGTGGCTTCTGGTATCTCCATTCTGGTCCTGATGCCCGACTCTAGCTACCAAGGGGCTGTCACGGGTTTTAAACACTGTGGGATCCAGCATGTAGTCAACTGAAAAGACGCCTCCAGTGTCAGGTGCATAAAGATAGCTCCTTGGCAACCTTGGAGAATTCAAGGGCAAGGTGTGAGTTAGGTCTTGGTGAGAAGAAGCTGTAGAACAGTCTACCCGGTTCAGCGATGGGCAGATGGTCTCCTGGCTGAAAAATCTGCTCATATAAAGCTGGCTCGGACTAGGAAGTTTCTGATGCGATGAGATGGGTTTGTTTTCCTCCTGTAGGCTCTGTCCCGTTTGCATAGTCGTTTCTTCAATTCTGCCTTGAACTGTTAGCTTCTCCTGACTAGAACTGTATATGTCTTCAGCAACTTGGCTTTTCTGGAAAACTTTCAGAGTCTCCAATTCCATAAGACTTCCCAAGTCATGAGGCTGTCGTTTGGGGCTAGCTGATGCGTGTAACAACCCACCTTCATCTTCTGAAGAACTCTCTCGCCTGGGCTGCGATGGCAGAGCCCTGGCCAATGCTGTCATTCTCCTCGGGTGAAGAGAAGTGTTGGTGGGCGCCCTGGGGGCTGTACACGTCCCTAAATAATCCCAAGTGTCCCCGGCAGATCTCTCCAATGCAGCTGGGAAGGTGGGCTCTCTCACAAATCGAATCTCTTCTATACATTCCCTTGTCTGGAAGGGGCTCTGCACCTGGGGGTCTTTCCCAACACAACCGCTGAGCTCCGTCATTTCTCTGACTTCGGTATCCCTCAAGACAACACCATCGTGGTGTTTCGGAGAACGTGGCTGATCCTTGAAGGACAAGCGGTCTCCAGGGCTGCCTGGCCTCAGGACACGGTCAGCCTTCTCCCGGTCCTGGAACACAATCTCCTTTCTGACTCCCGGTGTGTGGGAAGCATGTAGCTGCTTATTCTGCTTGGATTCGATTTCCAAGATGCTATGTTCTAGCTGCATTACACTCCTAATTAGCCTCACCATCTCATCATCATTATTAACGCTTTTATTCTGTTTTTTTCCAGAAGGTTCTTCCTTTGTCCTTCCTTGTGACTTTCCAGGTCGTTTGCACTCACTGAGGTTTCTTTCCTGAGAGGATGGAATGGTCTGGAATCTTTCATATGTAGAGTCTGGCTCTGGATGCTTGAGCTCGTCTAAGCTGTCTGTAGAATGGAGAGCTTTTCCAAGCCCAGTTTCATCCTTCTGTTCCCACTTGTGGGCAGGGGTTTCATCCTGGGCCACCACCACTGGGCTGCCAGAATTGGGATCTACTGCACTGGACTTCGCAGCAATAGCCGTTTCTCCTAGCATGTTCTTCTCAAGATGTGAATTGATGGTTTTACAGATGAAATCAGACCTGGCCCCAGAAGGACACTGTCTGTTCATATCTAAGGCCTGGCTCTGCCTTAGGCTGGCATTCTGACCCTGTGCTTCCTCCCCAAATTCACAAACAAAGAGAGGCTTCCCAGAAACAGAACTGCTTGAGGAAACATTGCAGCAGGACAGAGTTGTGGCCTTTCCTCTCTCCTTGAGTGCTAGATCATGTTTTTTATTTAAAATCTCAACTTGATTTTCAAATTCACATACTTTTGTGCTGGTAGAAGAGAAAAGATGTCTGTTCTGGGCAACAGAATAAATGGGGTTGTGGCTTTCTCTACTATTTCCAGGACACTTCCCTACTTCTCCTGTAACTCTTCTGGCGTTCAGATCAACCGGCCTCTCTGCTGTGACCTGCTGAGACAAGGCAAACTTGGAACTTTGGTTTTGTAAGAGCACTGGCAAATTATTCTCCAAATAAGCATCACGGATGACTTGATGGTCAAGACTGGAGCCCCAGGCTTCCCTGAGGGATGGAGACTGCACCCTGACTTTTCTGCAAGCCGGAATCTCTAAGGCAGTTTCTGTCAGGGCATCCCTGCTTTTGGTCACGTAGAAAGTCTCTAAGGGGGGTGGCTGCAGGGAAGATGGAAATGGATCCCAGGGAACAGAGGGCAGGTACAGCTCTGAATCTGAGGGAAAGGCAAAGGAAAAACCTGTGTCTCTTGACCTCTGCTGGCAACCTGCCTTCTCTGCCTGGATTGGGTGGTGGCTGCTGTGCCTTGGCTGACCTCGCTGGCCTGCAATATTGTCCCTGAGAGGCACCCAGCCTTGGGGCCAGTGGTCTTCTTTGGTGGCCATGGTGCCATTACTGTGACAAGGGTTCTTCAGGAAGAAACCATCATCAGAGGAAGTCATCAGTCCAGGTTTCCTGCTACCCTGAGAATGCTCTTCCAAGCTGTTCTGTTTGACTTCACATGTTTCTGTCATCAAATTTGCTATCTTGCTCTCTGCTGCAAAAACCTGTATGTTTGTAGTTCCAGAAGCCAATGATTCTAAGTCTGTTGAAGAAGTTTCATTATAACTCACCTTTTTCTCACTAGTTCTAAAGAAATTTGAAGAACCTTCTAACTGGGCACTCAAACTGTCCTGTTCTTTCCCTGCTCTCAAATGGCTACTTTTGGCTAGATGGATGGAAAAGCCATTGAAATCCAGATTGCTAGATACCCCAAGACCAACTGGCAAAAGAGAATCTCCTCCTTTGCCAGAAGCTTGGGCCAGGGAACCAGAGTCTTCTTCAAGGCAGGGGAAAGCTGGCCTGGGCTCTCCTATAGCTTCCCAAACAGGATGAGACAGTTCAAGGAGGTACTTCTGCTGAAGGGCAGACCAGTCCCATACACAGGCACTGCCTACATGAGTGAGGGAGGCGGCAGAGGCGGCCAACACATTGGACACGCTAGAGCTGTTTGACGCTAGAGAGGTGCCCCGCTGGGCTGTGTCAGAAACACCCCTTCCATGAAAGGTGCCATCAGCTCCTGGCTGAAGAGGCCTGTGAGTCCCCAAGAGTGACAGCTTGCATGTAACAGAACCAGGGGCTGTGTATGCATCTGCTGCGTTGTAGGGTAGCTCAGCACTGCCTTGGAGAGGTGTGATGTTGTATGGCAGGACTGCTATACCTGATGGCTTTAGCTCTTCCATATTTAGCCAGTACCCAGGCTTCTCCCAACCACAGGGCTGAAACTCCTGGACATCAGGACTTGGACATAAAGACCCCACTGTTCCTGGGGGGTTGCTGGGGTTGATCTTTGAGTCACAGGAAAACCAGGAATCCATGGACATCAGTGGGCTCCCTCCGGATAGCAGCGTGCCTGGAAGACAGCTGGCCTTTTCAAAGCAGCACGCCTCCACGGCTGACTCAGGCTGCTCACAACAGGGCTGGGACAGGGGAGCAAGGTCAAATGGAGTGCTCTTTGCCTCCTGGCCCTCTGCACACACACTGGAGCTCGGCAGGTGCCAAAAGGTCTCTGTGGGCACCTCCTCAGGTGAGCCCAGTACAGGCTCTTCTTTCTGAGCTTGCCCCAATTCCTCCTCAGCATCAATCAAACTATCCAAGGAAAAGGTCTTGTGAACCTGAGCCAGCAGTCCACTGTCTGAGGGGACGGCGTGGCCCCTCCCAGAGGCTTGCGTTCTGGCCCTGTGGAAGCCAGGGCCGCTGGTGGGATAACGGCCCTCAGGACTGTCTTTCTGGGTTTGGCACCACCTCTCAGCCAGCGAGTCCTCAGATATCTGGCTCTCATCACTTTCAGAATTCTCTGGCTTTGGGAGATCCAGCTGCTTCCCCTGGAGGTCCTCTGGCTTCAGTGGCTCTGTCCGGGCTTTGCCACAGACACAGGACAGAGAATCCACTGAGTAATAGCTGTTTGTGTCAGAGAAATCCTCGTCTTTTTCTCCTGCGTGACCCACCTCGGGGCTGGAGTTTGTGAGTGGAGCCATGGTGTCTGGGTCCCCTGCACTGCGCTGCCTCTTTAAAGGGCCATCCTGAGGCAAATGAGAAGGCTCCTTGGCAGTATCTCTGACTCCACCTGCCAGGACCCTCAGCTGCCTTTCTGAGGCCCTGCTTGGAGATGTGGGTTTCGATCCTGCCTGGAACGGACTGGATGCCTTTCCACACCCAGATGTCTGCTTGGGTGCACAGGTGTGTGAGGAACTGCAGCCAGCGCCTCTGGCAGCCTTGTGGGTTGCAAAGTTCTCTTCTCTTTGCCATGCGGCTTGTGTGTAGCCAGACTCCACTAGTCCCTCAGCCCTTCTGCTCTGGGAGGTAGGGGTGAGGACCTCTGGCTCATCCCTTGGCTTCAGCTCATTAGCTGGTTGGCTCAGAGAGGCCGAGCCCTGGGACACCTCCCGATGGGGCTGCTTCCCCTCTCTCTCCACTTCCCGAACACTGGCAGACTCGGGGCTCACAGTGAGGCAGGGACCTGGAGCTGAGGTTCCCTTCACAGCCAAGGCTCCCCTGGCTGTGCGGAGCTGCCCCAGGCCGGAGGAACAGAGGTCATTTTTGTTGGAACCCCTTGTCCTTGGAGAGTAAGAAGCAGCCGGGGGCAAATGTTCTTCTGACAGCATTTTCTCTGGTATTTGGTGAGGGCCGTCAGGCACAGGGGGTAACATGGTGGAGGGATGCCGATTCAGGAGAACGCTGTGGAGACAAGGACAGCCATCTCAGAGGAAGTCAGAGGCCCCCTACTTCCTGCTGACAGAGGGAATATGAATTCCCACTTAGTTTGCTTTGAAAGAGGTTAAAAATCCTGTATCACTGTCTCTGACAGTCTTCGGGGTCAGAGAAAAGCTCTGCAGGTACAAAAGAAAACTGTGGCCTACAGCCCTGGCTCTGAGAGGAGGCCCGGGTCCACTCTGTTCCTCAATTTCTCTATCTTATCTAAAGGCCAGGCTGCATCTAATCACTCCTTCAGGAAAACTTCCAGTTAATAGGAAATAGGAGGAAGAGAGGAATTATTTAACAGACAAATCTATAAAGTGGTACACTCTACAGAACAACTGACCCCCCAACTTCTTTAACAAATCGATGATATGAAAAATAAAAATAAAACAACAACAAAAGGAATGATCTAAAGAAACATAAAGGACAATAACAACCACTTGCAGTGTATAAATCTCATTTGGATTTTGATTTGAACAATTAACTGTAAACAGACATTTTGGGGACAATTATAAAAATTTGAATATGGCCTAGCTATTAGACTAATTCATCTTAAATTTGTTATGTGTGATAATGACATTGTGGCAATAAGAAAAGTCCACAGTTTTTAGAGGTGCATACTTAAGTAGGATTGAAACGATATGATGTCTAGGATTTGCTTTAAAATACCTCATCAGAAAACTGGAACAGGGGAAGATAACGCGAGGGTGGTAAATCTTGATAACTGCTTAATATGGGCAAGAGGTATAGTACTCTCTCAACTGTGTACAGTAAAACCTGCAAAAGACAGAACCTGTCAAAGGCAGAAAACTTGGGAGACCAGGAAAAACAAGACTGCACCCTGTCAAAGGTACAATAAGTGTCCATTTTAATATATATGGTTTTATACTAGTTTCAACTACTGATTTTTATAATTAAAATGTTGATAATTTGTTATCAGATACTCCACATATACAGTACACTTTTCAAAGTTTTTGCACATACAGTGAAATCCATGAGAGCTGGAACTCACCAGGACTGCCCTGTTTTTCCGGATCTCATAAGCTTTCCACCTTCAACAGGTGCGGTCTTACCACTTTTCACTCTCTCTCTATTAGTGGAAAATATTTGAGTTTTCCTTCTCTGACAGGTTTCTGCCTTACACAGGTTCTGGCTTTTGCAGGTTTTACCGTATATGTTTGAAAACTTTTCATAGTACAAAGCTAAAAAAAATCCTTCTTAGTACCCTGAAGACTACAGAGGTGACGAAATACAACCCAGATGTCAACTGTGCACCTGTGCTAAGTCCTGAAGACATAAAGAACAAAGTGGTGGGGAAGGGGCAGTAAACACATCTCCCACCTCTGCAGGTTGAGGAGACCGAGTCACTAGGGGGCCCTCAAATACTCCGTGGCTCCCACATGCTTCCAGTGCCAATCACTGGCTGTACCTGTGCGGCTGGGGCAAGCACTGTCTGCAAAGCCTCTGGAGGCTCAAAGAACTGCAACTTGCTGATCTGCTTCTGTGTTGACGCCCTGGGACCACAGCATCCGGGCTGGGGACCTGGTCTGCGCGCTCCCGGGTGCTGTCATCCTGGAGCCAGCACAACGCCTTGAGCTGCTGCAGCCTCTTCTGGGCCTCCAGGAACCTCTGCTTCTTGTTGAGTCTCTCTAGCTGGAACGTGGCCTTTTTTCGCCTGACGTCCTGCTCTGCTGTCCGAAGAGCATGTCTCAGCAGGAGCTGCAGCTGCACCACTTGCTTCTGGCTTCGGACCAGTGGGGACGGCTGAGCCTCAGAATCTGTCTGAAGCCAAGCCTCGGAGGCCACGGAGGCCTCAGGCACCTCCTCTGCTACACAGTCTTGCTGTTGCTGCTGCTGCAAGCCGGCCAGCCAGGTCTCTTCTCGGAGCAGCCACTGCTGGTCTGACAAGCAAACACACCCGGACAGAAGGTCAGCATCTCCCTCCCTGCTCCTGGCTGCCTGGACTCTGACACCTCCGGCCAGGGCTGGCCCTGTCTGCAGTGCAGGAGCTGGCCAGGGGCACTGGAGGATAGGGGCTGCAAGGTCACAGGGGAAGCAGAGGAGCACCCCCAGGCCTCAGCACCGCGGTGGGCACGTGTCAGCGTGGGCAGTAAAGCAAGGCCAAGTGGGTGCATGAGAAGGGAGCAGGAAGCCCATGATCCTGAGAGACAACAAGGAAGTGAGTTCCCTCCTTCTTGCTTCCAGCCCCCTGTGAGGGCCTCTGGTCTCTGAAAGAAGAGAGAGAACACCCAAAGCCAAGGGTTCCATCATATCACAAAGAAAACAAAGGAGAGAATGCAGAAGGCTGGGGGCGCACGAAAAGGCAGAAAGGAGAAGGGAAGGCAGACACCCTACATGGTGGGCACCTACCATCTCTACTCTGCTGGTCGAGGTGAGCCTGGTCCAACGCCAGCTCCTGCTGAGCTCTGAGGTGTCCTGCTAGGATCTGCTGCCTCAAATCTTCCACAGAGCACTGCTGCTGCTGAATCCGGACCCCGTGGGACGTCGCTCCATCCCACGGCTGCAGGTGGCCCTCCTCACACTGTTCCCCCAGCACTCCTCTGTCACAGAAGGGGCCACGGGTCACCCAGGGGAAATGCTAACCAAGCACAGGACGAGCCAGTGGCAGTCTGAGCCCCCAGTTCAACAGGGTAGAGAGGGCTCTGGACTTTGGCACCTGCTCTCCTGGGCTTGGGACAAGCAGGCACAGTGTCACAGACAGCTCGTGATGTCACAGTGCAGGAAGGGAGAATGGCCCCTGGACTGACATATTCTTAGAGGGGCAGGTTTAGCAGAAACTACATTTTCATTCTGGTTAAGGAAAATCACCAGGACAGCATTTTTTTCTTTGTTTAATTTTAGCTGAATTAAGAAGCTTTATTCTTTAAAAAAGAATAAAAATGTGTGTCCTGAAAAATCCCCTGGAAAAACTGACTAGAACAAAAGCCCCAGAAACGCTGCGGGACTGGAAACTCCACGGAGCTCAGAGGTCACTGCTGTACTCAGCAGCCCGTGACAGGGTGGGGGGTCAGGGAAGACAAGACCTGTGTGCCCCGACACCTGCACGTGTGGCCAGGGCAAGCCGGCCTCACCCTGTTCTCATGGAAGATGCTGGGCAGGGCTCAACAGTTTTAGCACAAACGTATTTACTGGTGAAATGATATGTCTGGGATTCCCTTCAGACCCAGCGGGGGTATAAATGAAACAAGATTAGCCACGAGTTGATAATTACTATGTACTGGAATAAAAAGCTCAAAAAGAACTGTAGACGGTGGTCATGCCTGACTCTGCCACCAGGTTCCCTTCTGATCATGGATGATTCTGACTCTCCTCTGCAAACTGGCAGCTTCCACTCCATGCTAGCCCTACCCTGGGGCCACTCCTGGTCTTTTTCTATGCAAGGACCTCACACGCTGATTCTGCCTGGGTGTCTCTATCCACGACGGTCAGATTTCTAAGGGTGCCAAGTGCCCAGGAGCTCCGGGTGGCAGCGGGAGAGGAGTGGCAGGAAAGAGCTCCAGACCTGACAAAAAGCCAGGATCAGGGCCTCTCACCCAGCCCCAGGACACAAGACTCCAAGCCGGGAGCGGCTCTTATGGGCCTGACACCAGGATCAGATCTCAGACAAGATGAGCAGTGTGCTCGGAGGACTCACTTTTCTTGGGGGATTTATGCTTTGCAGAGGGAATGAAATCACAGAGGGTTTCGGAGCAGGGGTCTGAACACCACAGCCTGCAGGCCGCATTTGACTGCTGCCCGTTTCTGTAAATGAAGCTGTATTGGCACAGGCGCACCCACTGGTTTACATCTTGCCTAAGGCGACTGCCTGGGGCTGCCTCAGAGAGGCCGTGGCGTGCAAAGCCTAAAATACTATCGGGTCCTTTACAGAAAATGTTTGCTGCCCTTGTCTTAGAGGAAAGTCAGATTTCTTACTACAGTCTTAGGGGGCCAGTGAAGGATGAACATGTAGGACAGTGACTAGATGGCTGAGGGATGAAGGGGCCTGATACAAGCACAGTCTCTTCCCTGGGGCCGTGCTGAGGTGACTCCTGCAGTAAGCAAGTCCAAGGACCAGGACAGCCCCATCCTTGACCGTGCTCAGGAGAAAGCGTGCTGATGGCTGTGCCGTGGGCAAAGGCCAAATACACACATGGGTGCACACAGAAAGAGGGAAGGCACCTTGGTCACATGTGAGGCCGAAGACTGGGGATAGGAACTGGAATAGAAAACCAGTTAATGGAAAACATTTTATACTATGTATCATGCCTGTATGGCTGATCGAAATGTCTGACCACAGAAATGGCCAAATTACACACGTGAAGCCATCAGGGGGACTTAGACAAACCTGGCTAAGACCCACAGACCACCAGATGCACGGGGTGGGCCGCGGGTCTTTACTGGGAATCCCCTGAGATGACTCAAGTCCTTTGTTTGCTGTCCCCCACCCCTCAGGTGTACAGTTTGCTTCTCCCCAGAAGAGCACTCCCTGTACCCTGTCCCCCACCCCTCAGGTGTACAGTTTGCTTCTCCCCAGAAGAGCACTCCCTGTACCCTGTCCCCAGGAAGGTGGCAGCTCGCCAGCTGGCGTATGCAGACCTAATATAGCTTCCTTCCTAACAGTGACAGGGCCAGCAAGGATAGGCTGGCTGGCATTATCACTGCAGACACGACACGTCCACCTAAGATGCCACACACCATCAGACTGAAAACCGCTCCTCCTCTAAACACATCAGCCTAGCTCCCAGAAAGCAGGTGAAAAGAAAATACCAACCTTCTGCTACATGTCTGGGTAGATTACCAAAGGCAAGTCTTCTGCTAACCACCAGCCAAGGGACCTGTCTCCACCAGATGACTGTCCTCATCTTCCGTGGTACCAGCGTCCCCCAGCAGCTGCCTGGTCCTCTGCGTGCCAGGACTCCCCTGCCCCTGCAGCAGGACGCAGCAGTATCTAGTCCCTAAGTCATCAGAGGCAGCCACAGCGCCTCCCAGGCTCCAGACATTTAAGGTTAAGGCCTGAAAACTCCAACTGGGAAAGTGCCAGCAGTGTGGACAGCCAATGTTTTTCTGGGACTCACTGCTCCCTGGTCCAGCTCACTGCTGCAGTGAAAAAAGGGGGGCCAACTAGCCACCTTCCCCCAGTTCTGAAGTCAGTCTCAGCTTTGCAAGTTCTCTGCAAATGCTCCTCCAGATAAACTCATGAGGGAGAGCCTGGGAAATCGGGTCTTGGAGCCATCCCCACCTAAGAGAGCGTGAGAGGCTCTCCTGGAGACACAGCCAGACCCAGACTGGGAGCGAAGCTGACAAGGTGCATTTTCCTCTACTCTGACCAGTTTCCTCCCCGCTCCTCTTGGCCAATCACAGGCTTGGGCCCCACACCACACTATGGCCACAGGGCTGGCACACAGATGCTGGCTATGGTAGCTGGGCAAGACCAGCCCAGCCCACAGGCTTCTAGAGCTGGTGCTGAACAGTGGAGGCAGTGGGTGGGGAGGCCTTGCTCCTGAAATCCCTCTTTGTCCTCTCTGGATGAAAGGGCATACTCTTGGTGTTTCTGAAAGGTCATGTCAGTGCCCGTGGAGACAGAGAGCCCAAGAAGCCCTAAAAGGCAGAAGGCCAGTGTTCTCTGGGGTGGATGGGTCACTGGGGTTGAGATGGGAGGGCAGGAAAGAGAGGGCGGCAGCCTCCCAGCAACGTGGGCTATGGGTGTGCCAGGTGCCTGTGGAGCACTCCTCACACTTGCTCTGTAATCTGCTCACAAGGACACCTGGGAAAGAGATGGCAGGATCCTCGTTCTGGAGGTGAGGAAATGGGGTCGGCTCAGAGGTTCAGCAGCTTGCCTAAGGTGACAGAGCTTTCCTGCAGTAGGGCCAGGATCAACTGGCTCTGTCCCCTTCCAATGTCTCCCCTCCACTTCTGCTGCTTTTTTTGCTGCAATGCCATTCTTTGTAAAGTTCTGAACTCTGGGCAAACGAGATTCTCAATGCCCCTTCCTAACAGAAACCTCACCTTAAACCTTCACTACACAAAGGACGGCCTTTCTGATAAAACAATAGCTCCAGCCTTAGTCCTTGTCCTTGACTCTGCCCACCCTGAGTCAGCTCTCCCCTACTTACCCTTCACCCCAAGAACTCCCAGTCCCTCAACACTAGGATCATCTTCCCTTGAACCTCCCATGAGGCGCTGCCTCGCACTTATGCACTCTGTGTCAGGGTGCTCCTGCTCCCTGCATCCAACCACCCTCACCACCAAGGCCACGCCCAGGACTGCCTCTAGCTGCCATCAAGGCTGCTGCCTGAGGAAAGAGCAGCTAGATCCCTCTTAAGGAGACAAGACACCAAAGGCCATCATGACCCTCCTGAGACCTGTGTCAAGGTGCTGGGAGCCTCCTGACACCAGTGATCTCAGAGGTTCTGAACCCCCACTGACATTTTCTACCAGGGTCCCCAAAGCAGAAGCCACTTTGGCTTATGGGAAGAGGATACCACTGTTCCCAGCTCAAATCTGAGAGGCCTCTAGGTCTGGGAAGGAGATTCTATGTAGAAATGGGTGAAGCAAGACTCTGAAAATTTGTTGTCACAAATGACACATAAAATTTTGACTCACTGCTTCATAGTCAAACTGTAAGTAAAGTCACTGCTTCATAGTCAAACTGTAAGTGAAGTGGGGATGGGGACAGAACCCCAAGATATTTTCATATGGCTCTTGGCGTTTGTGCCCATCTTATGCACAGTTCTGGACCCTTGGTTATGAGGAAAAGGATTCTCAGTCATACACTATCTTTAAAAATTCAGAGGAAACCCTAAGCCCTGGGAGCTCGGTGACACACACTCTGTGCTCACACACAGGCAGGCCAGGACTTGCAGCAGAATAGAGAGGCAAGCTCAGAGGCAATTTCAAGCATCTCTATCAACACACTTAAATCTTGTGGACAGAGGAAAGTGGCTATAGGCAATATAAAATGATATGCTTCTTAATGATGAAGGAAGTTGAAATACTAGATAGTAGATAAGAATTATCTTAGGCGAAAGGAAGGACAGCACACACTACAGGGGAAGTCAGCACAACTGGACTAAACCAAAGCTAAGAAGTTTCCTGAATACAATCAAACACTTTGAGGGACAGAGTAGCAGGGGTAGGGGTCTGGGGACCATGCTTTCAAGGGACATCTAGGTCAACTGGCATAACAAATCTTATTAAGAAAATGTTTTGCATCCTACTTTGGTGAGTGGCATCTGGGGTCTTAAAAGATAGCGAGCAGCCATCTAACATGCATCAATTGGTTCCACCTCACCTGGAGTAAAGGAGAATGAAGAACACCAAAGTCATGGAAAGTATTAGCCCAAGAGACAGAAAGGGCCACATAAACCAGAGACTCCATCAGCCTGAGACCAGAAGAACTGGACAGTGCCTGGCTACCACCAATGACCGCCCTGAGAGGGAACACAACAGAGAGTCCCGGATGGAGCAGGAGAAAGGTGGGATGCAAAATGCAAATTATAGTAAGAAGACTAGAC
Source organism: Dugong dugon (assembly GCA_030035585.1). Taxonomy (NCBI): domain Eukaryota; kingdom Metazoa; phylum Chordata; class Mammalia; order Sirenia; family Dugongidae; genus Dugong; species Dugong dugon. The sequence continues at coordinate 11,211,221 of CM057472.1, read as the reverse complement.
TTAACGGTCTGACTGAGACTGGAGGAACTCCGGAAAGCATGGCCCCTGGATTCTCTATCAGCCCAGAACTAAAATAATTTCCGAGGCCAACTCTTCAGACAGGGATTGGACTGGACTGTGGGACATAAAGGGATACTTGTGAGGAATGTGCCTCTTAGCTCAAGCAGATACGAGAGACTAAACGGGCAGCTTCTGTCTGGAGGTGAGACGGGAAGGCAGAGAGGGTTAGGAGCTGGTTGAATGGACATGGGGAATCAGGTGGAAAGGAGGAGTGTCCTGTCACAGTATGGGGAGAGCAATTAGAGTCACACAACAAGGTATGTATAAATATTTGTATGGAAAAAATTAATAAAGAAAATGGCAAAAAAAAAAAAAAGGAAAGTTGAAATACCAGAGAGGAAATAAATGGGCCAAGATCACCTCCCTGCCAACGACAACTGAGCAGCCAGCTCAGCGTCTTCAATCGCTTGCCCAAGTCAATTCAGGCCAGGTCTCGTTCAGACCTTGGCTGCTACCCTGATCACCTCTCCATTCTACAGTGGGATGGACTAAGAAGCAAAACCAGTAGGTCCCACAGCAGTAAGAGCAGCTGTTTCCCACCTTTCCTTCCAAAGCAAAGGGTAGAGACCCGTCCGAGAGGCAGTGACATCTCCGTCCAAGTCTAACCACTCCAAAGAGCCAGGGCCACCAATAGCCTCTCCAACCTGGAAACCAGGAAGAACGCACAGTGAGGCTGCCATCATCACCCCACCCCAACAGGAAAAAAGCTCTCACTTCTCCCCGAGAAAGGAGAAATAGGGGGGCTAGTCTTCCTAGAGAACACAGCCCCGCTTACCTGCCTCCTCCGCCGCAGGACAGCAGCCTCCGCCGGGTGGTTGAAACGGAACTTCTGTGCTTTCCCCAGGGTTATAACAGCTCCTGAGGGGCAGAGGAAAATGAGGCAGGTTTTCAGCATGTACTCCATGCAGGGTACTGTTCTGTGAGGCAAAGTCCTGCCCTTGACAATTCAGCTAAGTCAATAAAATGTGTATTAACTAGATATAAGTAATTTCCCATATATGATGAAATAATGAAATAAACAGGTGGGACTAATGAGGCACAGAAGTCCAGGGACAAGGACCAGAAGGCAGGAGGGGACAGGAAAGCTGGTGATAGGGAACCCAAGGCTGAGAAGGGACAGTGTCGACATGTTGTGGGGTTGTTAACCACTGTCATAGGGCAATATGTGTACGAACTGTTTAATGAGAAACTATTTGTACTGCAAACCCTCTTCTAAGGTACAAAAACAAAACAATTATCTACGTGAGATCAAATTGACAACAGCAACTCAAAAGGTTTGATGGGAAGCCTAGAGGATAGTGAGTTGATGACGATGATGGAATAATTTGGAAAAGGATAGTGAGAATAGCAGCACAACTGGAAGAACGTAATCAATGTCACTGAATTGTACATGTAGAAATTTTTGAAATGGTGTATCTTTGGCTACGTATATTTTCACCAAAAAAAAAAAAAAAAAACCCAACGAAAAAAAGGTCCTCCAAGGTCAAGAAGGGAGAGTGTTGACATGTTGTGGGGTTGTTAACCAATATCATAAAACAACATGTACTGACTGCTTAATGAGAAACTATTTGTCCTGTAAACCTTCACCTAAAGTACAATTAAAAAAAAAAAAAAGAAATAGGAAGAGCCCTAGTTCTCCAAGGCAAAGCAAAATGAGTTCCAGATAGGTGGTTCAGGAAAGCTTTGTCACAGTGGGAGAATCTAAGCTCAGCCTCAAAGGATAGAATTTGAATAAATTAATAACAGCAGTAATAACAATATGAATATTTACTAAGTGCCAAGCACACTTTTAAGAACATTACATGGATAAGCTCATTCAAACCTTACAGCAATCCTATTATTATCCCCATTTTACAGATGAGGAAGTTGAGGCTCAGAGACTTTCCCAATGGCACAGAGCTAACAAAGAGAGATACATATTTCAGAGAGTTGGTCTCCACTCTGGGGCGTCTTTGTTTACAGGAAAGGGTCTATACAGAACATTTTCAGATCTCAGGCTGCACAGGTTGCCATTCCATCTTTAAAGCCTGTTTCACTGAGCTGCCTGGGTCTCGCCCATCCTGGGAACACACAGGGCTGTAGACAATCCTACCTTGGGTCAGACGGCAGGAGGCAGTGACCTCTCGGCCATTCACTGTGCAGCGGGCCCCCCGGGTGGGCCGCAGAATGACTACCCCACAGGCGCTGGTGATGGTGCAGTGGTCTCTCTCAATCCACTGGCCCTGCAGGACTACAGAAGAGGCTGTGGTCACTTGGGTCAGGGACGTTCCAGGGAATTGCCCCTCCACTGTTCCTATGATGTCAGAATCCATGTGGCAAGAGTGGAAGGACCACCTACTCCTCTGACACCTGAGGTCCTCCCACCGTGCAGGCCTTCTCCTATCACATCCCAGACCCAAAACTTACCAACAGAAAGAAAAACCAGTCCAGTTGCTGTCAGAGTCAATTCCGACTCATGGTGACCCCGTGAGTGTCAGAGTAGAACTGGGCTCCATAGGGTTTTCGATAGCTGAGTTTCCAGAATTAGATCACCAGGCCTTTCTTCCAAGGCGCCTCTGGGTGCACTCGAACCTCCAACCTTTCAGTTAGCAGCCAAATGTGTTAACCTTTTGCACCACCCAAGGAAGACGACCTTTCATACTTCAAAGATTCCCTTCCTCTCAGAGCAACATCACAGTCCTCTGCAGGCACAAATACCTGCCACCAAGTGTCAGACCCAGGTGCCCTGTCGCTTACCGATGTCCTGTTCCTGGTCTGAGTCAACCCTTCCTATTTTTGTTGTCCCCTCCTAAAGGGAAAAAACAAATCCATTTTAATGAGAATAAAAAGTGACAGCCCTGCCCCCAAAGAAAGTCCACATGTGTCCGTGTTATCGCCACCTTCATTTCAGCCTCTTCCAAAGCCCCACTTCTCAACTTTGGTCCAGGCTGCTCTGATCCCTTTGCCCACTCACTCTGCAGCCCAGGAAGCCCCTGAGAAGGAGGCAAAAAAATACATGACAGAGCAGCACCAGCTACTCGCAAAAAGCAACAAATGTTGGCAAACTCCTGTCCGTCCTGTAGCCTGAAGTCAGGGAACAGCCCCAGCCACGGGCTAGAGGTTGTGCAGTCTGTGGAGGTGGGAACACAGGTGCAGCTCTGCCACAGGGGCTGGGCTTAACGTGCACCAAGTCTGCCCTGTCAGTGCCTAAGAGACAAGCACCCTGTGAAGATGTACAGAAACACAGGATCTTTACCTTCTGGTCCTCATGTAAAGTTTAACTGACACCAGAATCTAAGAAGCGTAAAGCACAAATGGGAGAAAAGGGACCATCTAGATCCAAAAAGGACTGGAAGAGAGTATAAGGGAGGAGGGGAAACGGACTTAGTATGAACAGATGACTCTGTCCTTAGGTAAAACACCTACTGGGTTAGGAGAAGACGAGGGCTTTCGGCCCTTGGATCGTGGCAAATCTATGTGAGACCACAGAGCTCTGTCTGGGAAAGGCAGCAACACTGCAACAGAGGTGCTGAATTTCAGATAAATATTTACAATGTGTGGAATATCACTACTGAATAACCACTCAAAATGTCCCAGGCATTAATAATCCAAAATGCAAGAATTATCATCCCTCTTCTACAGACAAGGAACCTGATGCTTACAGGGGATAAGCTGCCTGAGGAACCCACATAGGAGAATGTGTTTGGAATCCAGGGGTCTCTGGGCCCTAAGCTCATGCTCTTCCTACCTCACCCTGCCACCTCTCCAGAGTTCCCACTCAGCTTCCCTGCCAGCAGCCAGAGTAGGGAGGGCCCTGAAGCTTGTGAGAAGGGAAAATCCTGGAAGCAACAAGTGAGGCTCTGGCCTGCCTTGCCCACTCCACCCCACCCGCTGCAGACACACAAGCAGCCAGAGCCCAGGCTTTCCTGCTCACACAAGCCTACGAGTCTACAGGTGCCACAAACACCATCATACAGAATCAGAGGGTGACTCGGAGGAAAGAGGTCAAGGCTCCTCACGCAGGTTCAGGGACAAGTCCTGATGATGAGGCATATTCCCCAAAAGGATAAACGGTAACAGCAAATCACAACCTGAAGATCTGCTGGCAGAAAACTACTAAAAAATGTGATGGCATCCCAGAAAACAAGGGCTGAGCTGGCTCCTTTGCTTGCTGCCCCCTCAGACTCTCATGCAGGGGAAGGAGGAGTTAGCAGGGGCCGACAGGAAACTGCGAGATGAAGTTCAGGATATCAGCAACCTGGGCTCTTTCCCTGCTGTTCCCTTCTCACTCCCCACTGCTTCCCAAGGTGACCCAAGGGAACATCGTTTCCAGGGTAATACCAGCAACTAGTTCTGAGTTTGCAACCAGGCTAGCAAAGTAAAGAAAATACAAAGAATCATGTGCCATTACTATCATACTATTACCTAAACCAGGATCTACACAAATATAAAGGAGGGAGGGCGATTGGTAAACAAAACAGAAATGCCAGCACTAGAACTGGACTGGAACCTCATCTCCCAGGCCTACTGGAATCACACCCCTCAGTGTGCACGACTCAGCAGTGAGAATGATCCTATATTCAGATGAGATCCTCACTCTACTCCAAGGTTCCGATTTATCCTTTAATCCTCTGCTACTACTCTAAGCTCTACTACTTTGACTTCTAGCTTCATCTGCTCACTTCATATGTAATCAATGTATCAGATCAATTCTATTCAAATACTGGCAGTTTTAATCCATCTAGTCTCTTCCTGACCTCTAACTTCTCCCTGTGGCTCTGGCTAATGAAAGGACCATTGGTATTTAGACCTGTTGCTGAAGTAAGAATTGAGGACCCCCTCTGCCTGAGGATTTTACACCGAGGTCATTTATGCCCCTTGTGCCAGAAAATAAGCCACTTTAGCTTTCTGAGAGGACAGTCTCTGACAGCCTGAGGGCTTCTCCTAAGAACAAAGAACTTCTAAACGTGAGAAGCTTTGTGAACATCTCACTACCCATATGCCCTGCAGCATTAAGAGCCTAATTTCTCCAGGGCTAATAGCAGCACTACAAACTTTTTCTTTTAAATGTCAGCTGGGGACAATTACGGGAAAGCAAATTGGATTTTCAGTAAGCATAGGGACTTCGGCCACGTGAAGCATGCGCCACCATCCATAGGGACTGTGCTTCCTCCGTGAGACAAGCATATTTGATGAGGACAGGATAGAAGGCTCCATGCACCATCGGTCACTAACTCTCAAACGGCTTCAGTTAGAAGGGAGGAATTGGCCTCCAGGTGACAAAGAGCCAGGTCCTTTTTGGGGGACCTTAACTTCATTCTGATGTTTCTAGGTGAATGCATGCAGCAACCCCGCCCCCGCAACTCGGGATCCTCCCTCATGCTTTCCACTTTAACCTTTTTCTCTCTCCTCGCTTCCTCGTGTCAGCCTAGTAGTTGGAAAGTGGGAGGCACACTCCGCTGATTTGGGAGTTGAATGAAGTGGGGAGGTATTGAAGAAAACTGTCACAGATCTTTTGAATGCCCCCTTTAGCCTCTGAACACCATCTCTGAGCAGCCTGTACTTGCAGAGCTCAGGAGTGATGACGATATTTTAAGGTGTGGATTTCATGCTCGATGACTGTATCCTTGTCCCTCAGGAAGTCATAAAAGAAAGATAAGAAGCAATGTTCTTACCTTAAAATGAGGAAATTAAGGCACAGAGAATAAAAGTAAGTTATTATAAGAGCAACACTGGTTCTGATTTCCAGTCCTCTGCTCTATTCATGGGGCCCTAGTGGTGCAGAGGTTAAGCATTTGTCTGCTAACCAAAAAGGTCAGCAGTTCAAATTCACCAGCCGCTCCTTGGAAACCCTATGGGGCAGTCCTACTCTGTCACATAGGGTCACTATGACTTAGAATCAATTGGACTCAACGGCAATGAGTTTGGTTTGGTCTTTTCTGGATCTATTCATACAAAAGTAAAACAGATCACGGTTGGCTAGACCAGTTTCTTGAGAGCAAACGTGAAGGCAGCTCTGTGGCGTCTGCTTCAATTCACAGAAATGTGGCTGCTGCCCTGGCTTTTCCCTCCTTGATCTCTGAAGCCAGTGGCTCAGGAAGAAAGGGAGGCCACCAGCCCCCTCACCTTGAGGTGATAGAGCACAACACCTGTGCTGAGCACATCGTCCTCCAAGACCATCAGGTGTGGCAGGCTGGAGTCAATGACCAGCCCTGCCCTCCTTCTGTTGATGTCCACACTGTAATGCTCCATGATGGCCTTCCAGTCACTCCACTTCTGGGTCCAGTCTTTAGTCAGCTGGTCAATCTACAGAGATATAGAAGGTGATCTCAGACATTCAATGTGGGCAGGAGACTGAAGGTTGAAGTCATCCTGACCTGGTTTTCTCATGGTTTTATTTCTCACGTTCCTCACTGTTACTGCTATTCAAAGCCCCACAGAGATCCCTGCACCTTTTCTGGCTGTGAACTGAAGGATTAAAAAATGCGTTGGCTCTCTGTGATTTCTAAGTTTTCTTCAATGAGCAAATGTTACTTTCATAAATAGAAACCCCCTCAATAAATGCTATTTTATAAGTTTTCTTCAATGAGCATATATTGCTCTTATAATCAGGGAAAAAATCTACAAACATTATCTTTAAAATTATTTTAAAATTTAATTGAGATATTAGCCAAACATCTGTTTATAATTTTCCTTTCCCTATTCCACTTATATGTGATCCATATTTGGGAATCCTTTTATGACCTAATATTTCTTTCCAAAGGTGCAGTACCTTGAGTTATAATATAAGCTTGTAAATGGCTCAAAGACCTACAAAGCAATGAGAGAACTCTCCTCAGTTAGAATTAAGGCTATATGGTCTGGAAGACCATGTAATAATAAAACAACAATAACAATAAAATACTGCGCACTTACTATGTATCAGGAACAGATTTTTAAAAATAAATATACCAAGGCTTAGAGACATTAAGCTAAGACTACCTTGGGGATGTGAACGGACACTGTTGAAAGTTGGGTCCTTTTTTCTTCTTTTGGTGAAAATTAATGCATAGGCAGGAAGCTTATCCTGGGAATGGAAGAACTGAGCAAGCTCAGGAAAAGGAACTGGATTCAGGTAAGTACTTCTCTCATAAGGAGAATACTTAAGAAAAAAAAATATTATGCCAAGTTTAGACACAAATATTTTATGTACCCTAGAATAATTATAAAGAGCCCCTGTGGTGCAGTGGTTAAGCGCTCGGCTGCTAACCAAAAGGTCAGTAGTTTGAACCCACCAGCTGCTCAGCAAGAGAAAGATACGGCAGTCTGCTCTCTTAAAGATTACAGCCTTGGAAGCCCTATTGGTCAGTTCTACTCTGTCCTGTCAGGTCACTATGAGTCAGAATTTACTCAACAACAACAGGTTTTAAAGCATTATTTTCAATGTTATAATCATTGAATTAAAGTCTGAAAACTACTCAACTACAGGGCACCAAGAAGGGCTAAGTAGGACTGGTATCCTTGGTAGAGGTGAACAGCAGCACACTCTGCCTTACAGTTAAGACAGCCTGGCTACCTGGAGGCACTGGTGAACCATCTCCCTGTCCGGGCTACGTTCATCATCCACTCCGACACTGCCTAAACACATAAGGCCAGCAAGTAGCAGGTTTAAGTCCAGGTCTGCCGGCCTATGTTAAATGCTAATGATGCTTTTCTATACACTATAGAAATCCACCAAAACATGAGCTTGCAATGGTTTTGGCTCTTTTACTTCTTCTCTTACATAGAAGGGGATGAGATTTTCTGTACCAAAAATAATAATACATGATTAAACAAAGAATTTTTGAAAAGCTTCTAAATGTGAGATTTAGTCTTGAAGTTTAGTCTGGGTAACAAAACATTGACATGGTGTTCTGTAAACCTTCACCTAAAGTACAATTTAAAAAAATTTTTTTTAAAATGTTGACATGGCTAGGACACTTTAATAATGATAAGGATGATGCAACAGAATATGGGAAATTGGGACAATTTGGTTGCTGGATCTAAATTCAACCTGTCACCAAAAAATCTTCCTTTTAAGGGGGAGTTTTTGCTTAGGGGGCATTGAGTTTATGTTAATGGTGTTAGAATAATTTGGAAAAGGAGAGCAATAACGGTTACACAACATGAATAATGTAATCAATGTCACTGAATTATACATGCAGAAATTGTTGAAGTGGTGAATGGCTGTGCATATTTTCACCACAATTTAAAAAAACTTCCTTTTAAATGACTCTGGGAATTACCATTTATTCTACTTTCCTGAAGTATCCTAATCCTGCCCTCACTAGGTCCTAACAGCAGTCTCTTTCCTGGTTGGCCTCTCTGCTTCCAGTTTTCCCTCCCTTCAAATCATCCTACATACAACTGACATACTAATTTCTCCAAAAACCCCTTTATTATTTCACTAAAGGGGAAAAAGACTTTGCAAGGCTGAACACAAGCGCCCTCATGTGGTCTGCTAGTTCACTACAGTTTGCTAAGTCATCCTTATGTAAGCCCCTGGCATGTAACCACTATTGTCCACCACCACTAAAAAACCTCTGCTCTCCAACTGCAGCGTGCAGAGATCTGCTTTGGTCCTGTGGCCTTCAGGGATTGTCTTGTATGTAAGTCTCCTTCACCGCCACACTGGAGTTGACCACCTCTTTCTTCAGTCTTTTGGCACCCTCCAATTTTTGAGGCAAATTTCAAGTTACTGGTCCGTACCTGGACAATCGACAAGCCAGCCAGGAGACCAAGGAAATGGGAAGTGGGAGTGAGGCCTCTGTGGGGGAAATCCCAGGTTGGCCAGTGTTATAGATTGAATTGTGTCCCACCAAAATATGTGCCAACTTGGCCAAGCTATGATTCCCAGTATTGTGTGGTTGTCCTCCATTTTGTGATCTGATGTGATTATCCCATGTGTTGTAAATCCTAACCTTTATGATGTTAATGAGGCAGGATTAGAGGCAGTTATGTTAATAAAGCAGGACTCAAGCTACTCGATTAAGTTGTATCTTGAGTCCATCTCTTGTGAGATATGAGAGAAAAGTGAGCAAAAAGAAGTGGGACCTCCCACCACAAAAAAAGAAGTGCGAAGAGCAGAGCATGTCCTTTGGACCCGGGGTCCCTGTGCTGAGAAGGGACCAGGGGAAGACTAATGACAAGGACCTTCCCTCAGAATAAAAAGAGAGAGAACGCCTTTCCCTGGAGCTGGTGCCCTGAATTTGGACTTCTAGCCTCCTAAACTATGACAGAATAAATTTCTGCTTGTTAAAGCATCTACTTGTGGTATTTATTATAGTAGCACTAGATAACTAAGACAGAATTTGGTACCGAGAGTGGGGTTCTACTCTAACAGAGACCTAAAATGTGGAAGTGGTTTTGAAACTGTGAATGGGTGGAGGTTGTAAGAGTTTTAAAGTGCCTAACAGTAAAAGCCCAGATTGCCTTGAAGAGACTGTTGGTGGAATTATGGACATCAAAGACAATTTTGGTGAGGACTCAAATGGAAGTAAGGAGAGCTGTAATGCCAGAGATGGTGCAGACGGCAAGAAGCAGCAGCAGAGAAATAGCAGTAGCAGAACTAGGAGACTGGCACGAGATGGCACGGGAGCTGACCCACGAACAAGAGAGCTAAGTGCCTTCAGGCAGGAGGCATCCTGGTAAAGTGGGATGCTTATCGGTGGAGCTAGACTTGCTGACCCACAAAGCAAGAGAGATGAATGCTTTCTGGCTGAGGTTTGCTGGTGGAGCAGGGTTCCTCCAGGCACTTATTAGTAGAGCTAAAGAGCTTTGTAACAGTTGCCCAAGCAGGGCACAGGTCAGGCTGGACCAAGAGGCTGAGGGCTCGAAGGGCCGAGAGGACAAGGAACCGGGAAGCAGAAGCTGAAGAGACAACGAGCACAGAAAGCAGAGCTGCCTCAGTCTCAAAGGGTAGGGCTACACCTCTGGGGTCTCAAAGGGTGGAACCATGACCTGCTGAGTCTCAAAGAGTGGGGCCACAGCCTCCTGGGTTTCAGTAAGTCAGATCTTCATCAGCTCAGTTCCAGACTGTGGGGCTGCCTTTCACAAGTGCCAGTGGGATGGGGCCAGATCCGCTGCCCAAAGCTGAAGGGGTGGGGATGCCATGCCCAAGGAGCAGAATGGGGCCTGCCAGGGTTGAGGGGTTACAGTCACCAATCAGACAGACTAGGAAAATGGGGCTGCCCAAATTAAAGGGAGCAGAGTTGCAGTCCCAGTGGATCTGGAAGTCTGAGCTGAAGCCCAGAGTCAAGGGGCCTCCACCCAGGAACCAAAGAGTGTGGCCAACACTGAGAGTCTGGAGGGCAGGGCCACCGCCTAAACGGTCTCAGAGAACAGAGGATTATTTTCAACCCCTGAAAGCTAATGTAATGTGTTCTGCTGACTTCCTTGGTACCTGTTATCCCTTCTTTCCCTCCAATTTTGCCCGTTTGTAATGGAAATGTCTACCTTGTGCCTGTTCCACCATTGCAGTTTGGAAGCAGATAATTTGTATTCTAGATTTCACAGAAGTGGAATTTTGTCCCAGGATGGAATCAGGATTTGGAGTTGACTTAACACTTTTGGGATGATATGATGAGGGTGAAATGTGTTTTACATATGGCAAGGACATGAATTTTTCGGTGCCGAAGGGTGGAATGTTATGGATTGAATTGTGCCCCCCAAAAATGTATGTGAACTTGGCTAGGCTATGATTCTCAGTATTGTGTGGTTGTCTTCCGTTTTATGATTGGATATGATTATCCTTTATGTTGTAAATCCTAACCTCTGTGATGTTAATGAGGCAGGACTAGCCCTGGTGGTACAGTGGTTAAGAGATCAGCTGCTAACCAAAAGGAAGGCAGTTTGAATCCAAGAGACGCTCTTTGGAAACCCTATGGGGCAATTCTATGCTGTCCTATTGGGTCGCTCTGAGTGGGAACTGACTTGATGGCAATGGGTTTAGTTTTTTTTTGTTTGTTTTATGTTAATGAGACAGGACTCAATCTACAGGATTAGGTTGTATCTTGAGTCAATATCTTTTGAGACAAAAAAGAGAACCGAGCAGAGAGGAGTGGAATCTCATGCCACCAAGAAAGAAGCACCAGGAGCGGAGTGCATCCTTTGGACCCAGAGTCCCTGAGCTGAGAAGTTCCTAGACCACAGTAAGATTGATGACAAGGACCTTTCCCCAGAAATGACGGAGACAGAAAGGCTTCCGCTAGAGCTGACACCCTGAATTTGAACTTCTAGCTCCTAAACTTAAGAGAATAAATTTGTTTGTTAAAGCCATCCACTTGCAGTATTTCTGTGATAGCAGCAGTAGATAACTAAAGATAGCCAGTGACCTCCATGTGGGGAAGTCTGGCCCATATGCTTTTCTGCAAGGGAAATCCTACACTGGCCAGAGTATGAGGACGCCCCCAAAATGCCAAATGACACAGCCTGGTTGTGGACAGACATGTAATTCCGTAAGTGTGGAAAAGAAGCTAGGAGAGCAGTAGCAGCCGTGGGATGGCCGCTGCTCTGGGCTGTTCAGCTGGCCACCGAAGCCCAACTAGCTGCTGAAGCACACATTAAGAGCTTTGCAGAAAGAGTTATAGTTAGAGATGTGTGGGAGTCATGTGTAGCCACGACTGACGTATTGAGCAGCTGCGACCGTGAACCAGATGAGCAGCTAGAAACACTTGCCTGCAGGTTTGTTAAGATGGGGGATCCAAGGGTTAGGGGAACAATCCCCTAGCCATTGCTCAAAGCCCTCCAACAATGGGACTGGAGATAGTTGGAAGGGCTAAGCAGGTCCCTGATGCTAAAAACATCCTGTAACACCTAGCCGCAAAGCAAGAGTTAAAACAGTAGGGAAAAAAAAAAAAGAAAGGCCTTCAAGATAGCCCGGGTTGAACGGCCTTGAAAAGACCTTAGAGACCCTCTCTGGAACTCTCTGATAACTGCCCCTGCCAAGATAACCAAGCAGCAATATAGTCACAGTTGCAATAGTAAGGGGAAAACTAAAGGAGGAGAGACTGTCTCCACGGTACCAGGCAACTGGGCTGAACCCATATTTGCACTTGGTATGGTGGAGGCGTGGCTCCACAAATGACTGAGGGCTCTGCCAACTTTGCCCAGATCTTCTGACTTTCAGAAAGAGTTAAGACTAAGGATTAAGCTTACAAGGTGGACTGAAGGCCTTATGTTACAATTAAAGTTCAATGACGAAATGAAAAGAACTGTATGTCTTGGGTTTTCAGATATCATTGCACAGGTGACCGTAATCTCTGTAACACCTAGCACCAAAATGAGGAAAACTTTTGGGTCTGAGGTCACAAGCATTGAGATCCTTTCCCAAGCTTGACTATTGATAACTTCTTTCAGGGCCCCTACAAACCCCTGTTACATGTATTGATGGTGTTGATTAATGTACATCTTTGTAAACTTCTGCCTCCAATCCCTGATGGGAATTGCTGCAGTTAGGACCATTTGGTGGGGGGTCAGTGGGTATGGAAACTGTGATGTGGGCTATAGCTAATAGCCTAGCCATTCGATCTGGCCACTGACAACCCTCAGATTGACATATACAGCAAGCTCCTACAGGGATGAGCTATCTGGACAAAAAAATCAGTTCTGCTCCTGATAAACTTTTGTTACTTTTGTGGATGGTCACCAGAAAGGGCCCTATGCTGAGCGGGAAAAACAACCAATAAGCAGACTGACTGCTCCTGCCAACTGACTGCAGAGGCTGAAACATCCTCTACTCTAGAGCAAAGAGATGTGCAACTGACCAGAGGACAGCCCATGGAGAGTCACACACCATCCCACGCTGGGCCTACACGCATGGAATGCCACTGCCATCAGAAAATGCCAGACAGCATAGAAAAGCTGACTTGCCTATGAGACCCTGGCCAAGGCTAAAATCTGCCCAGGGACAGATTCTGGAGCCAATAGGCCAGGGCATTCTCAGCAGGTAAATCATACTGGGGCCTCTTATCCTATACAAAGGCTTCCACTAGATCTTGAATGAACTCTTCCTGCTCTATATCACCCTCAAGTCATAGGGGCGATAAAGCACTTCAATGGACAGGCTTAAACAGCTGATGGGTGGGGACAAGACAACCCCAGCTTGAACTATACATCTCAGGCAAACAGTCTTGGGTCTCAACGCAACAGTTTCCTACAGGGGCATTTCCCATTTGTGCCGTATGTTTGATCAAATTTTTTACTCTATAAAATGTGTTTCTTTTGTATACAACTGTTTCTGACAAAAGATCTGGGTTCCCACGGAGGTCACTGCCTCAAGACTAGGACAGAGAGCCTGGGTGATTATACCCAGGCAACCCTCACCTCAAGTCTCACAGGAGGTAGGGGAGGGGAGGGTTGAATTGTTAATGTTGTCTCTTTTCTTCCTAGATTATCACACAATGATGGACAGGCCCCTCATCCACAGGCTCCAATGACACAGGCTTTTGCTAGAGCTACCAATCAGACCAACTGTTGGCTCTGTCAACACCTGAACTGAGATGACGAGTCATCCCCCCACATGGTTCCAGCTGATTTGTCAAGAAGGAGGATACCTCGTGGGCCAACTGAATGTGTAACCTGGTGTACTGAGAAGATCACCGGGTAAATGAATATGGTCGCCTCCACACTCATGGAAAACATCTTTTGAAGTACGAAAGCTAACTGTGGGGAGTGCTCCAACTTTAGAAGGAAATTTCTCTGTGTGTTAAAATGTAAATGGCACAGGACTAGATGGTTTAACACTAAGAACGGTACTTTTAAGGCTGAATTTGACATTAGTCTGGACGTGAAGAACTTGCAGAATATGACCAAGTAGTCCAACGTACATTGACTGACTACACCAAGTCTGAATTAGCCTGGTCTGGCAATGATAATAATACGTTGTTCAACCTTGCTGAGAAGGAGAGCTTTGTATTATTTGTACTGAAATGTGTACTGTTCACATAATGCACCATGTTGGGAGAAATATGCTGTTTTTACATAAATGGATCAGGACATGTTATACATACATAAGACTGGACAAATGCAGCCCTTTGATCTATTCAGTCGGCTTGGATTAAGCCACCACTGGGGTAGCTGGTTGGGATCTTCCCTCCAAGCAGGACTGATCAATCTGCTAGGGACGGTCCTACTAGTAGACCTCATTAAATGCTGCCTCAAATAACACACAGATGTAACATCCACCTGAGTTAAGCCTCAAACCATAGACATGCAGCTCTACATCCAAAATGGGTGATGGACATACCAGGGCTTGGTACTGCTTTGCTTCTCTTTCTGACACCCGGATGGGAGTTGGGGGGTAGGCTGTTGGGGTAATAGTCTGCCTCTACATCTCCCATCCAGGCTAAGTAAAGGCTTTGGGCCCAGAACATTCTCTGATCAGGAAGCTAGGGATTGGGCTGCCTTCTCTCTCCCAGTTCCTTCTCCTTATCATAGAAGCCTTCCCCCTGTTCTGGGCACACAGTAAGTTTCCCTGTCTCTTGCACATGCGCGGGCACCACATGGCACGTGGCCAGCCCCACTTCTATATCTGTTCCCAGTGGGGAGAAAATGGGGCCTGTTGTACTATGGCACAAGAGCGAAAACATGCCAGACTGTAAGAGCTGGCCTTGGGGGGCGGACTGAAGGGAAAACAAGTTTCGTGAGGTTGAACATGAGCGCCCTAATGTGGGCCACCAGTTCACTACAGTTTGCATTCTTATGTAAGACCCTGGCATAGAGCCACTATTGTCCACCACCACTATAAAACCTCTGCCCTCCCACTGCAGGATGCGGATATCTGCTTTGGTCCTGCAGCCACCAGGGACCGCCTTGTACATAAGTCTCCCAATAAAACTCCTTTGCCACCACACTGGAACTGTCCACCTCTTTCTTTGGTCTCTCAGCACCCTCCAATGCAGGAGGCAAATTTCAAGTTACTCTTGGGTGAGAGATGAGATAGTACATAGTACAGCGGAAACTAACACAACCTGCACAAGGAAAGGTCATGAAGGCCCTATAGACACATCCAAACCCCCCGAGGGACTGAGTTGTTGGACGGAGGGCTCTGGGGACCATGATCTCGGGGAACATCTAGCTCAATTGGCATGACACTACTTATAAAGATAATGCTCTACATTCTACCTTGGTGAGTAGTGTCTGGGGTCTTAAAAGCCTATGAGCGGCCATCTAAGATACTCCACTGATCTCATCCCTTCGGGAACAAGGGAGAATGAAGAGAACACGATACAAGGAAAAGATTAGTCCGAAGGACTAATGGTCCACAGCTACCAAGGCCTCCACGGGACTGAGCCCAGTACAGCTGGATGGTGCCCGGCTACCACCAATGACTCCTTTGACCAGGATCACAACAGAGGGTTCTGGGCAGAGCTGGAGTAGGATGTAGAGCATAATTTTAACTCCCAAAAAAAAAAAAAAAAAAGAAGACCAGATATACTGGCCTAAAGAATACTAGAGAAACCTCAAGAGTGTGGCCCCCAGACACCCTTTCAGCTCAGAGGGGAAGTTACCTTCAAGGTTCGATGTTAAGCCTGGGAATGGACACCCCAGTAAAACTAAATGGGACTAACGATGTACAGGAGTCCGGTGACAAGGGCCAGAAGGCAGAGGGAGAGTAGGAAACTGATGATAAGGAACACAAATTGAATAAGGACACTGTCGATGTATTGTGAGATTGTTGACCACTGCTATAGGGCAACATTTGTAGTAACTATTAAATGGGAGGCTGTTTTGTCCTGTAAGCCTTCATCTTGGGCGAGAATGGCAGCACAATTGGAAGAGCATAGTCAATATCACTTAAATGTGTAAGTAAAAAGTTTTGAAATGGTGTTTAAATAAAATAAAAATAAATAAATAAACAAACAAAGGAGACTAAAGAGGTACAATAATCCACTGACAAGGTCCAGAAGACAGAAGGGGACAAGGAAGCCCCCTGGTGATAGGGAACACAAGGTGGAGTAAGGATATTCTTGATGTGCTGTGAGATTGTTAACCATTGTCATAGGGCAACATGTGTAGTAACTGTTAAATGAAAAACTATTTTGTTCTGTAAGCCTTCATCTTAAGTGAGAATAACAGCACAGTTGGAAGAGCGTAGTCAATGTCACTGAACTGTGAATGTAGAAAATTTTGAAACGGTGTATCTTTGGCCATCTGTAATTTTCATCAAAAAAAAAGGTTGAGAATTTAGAGGCTTAATACGTTGTGGGGTTGTTAACCAATGTCAAAAAAAACAACATGTGTACTACTATTTCATGAGAAACTATTTGCTCTGTAAGCTTTCACCTGAAGTACAATAAAATATATATTAAAAAAAAAAAAAAAAAAAAAAAAAAAAAATTTCAAGTTACTGGTACATGCCTGGACAGTCACCAACCTGGTTCAAGAAACTATGATTAATCCTGCTTATAACAACTTCAAACTTCCTACACTGATCCCAGATTTGCTCCATTATCTCTATCATGAACACCTATTCTAGTCAGCTTGGCCTTTTTTGTACTGTGTGCTTCCACACGGCCTCCCCACCAGTTACTTCTCCCAGTTTCATGGATTTGCTTACGCCACCCCTCCCCTGACCAAAATGCCTTCCCCCTTCTCCCTATCGAACAAACCCTATCAATCCTTCAAGGTCTAGTTTAAGTTCTCTGCCTTCCAATCACCAGCACCTTGATGCCTGATCTGAAAATTCCAAGCCATAACTTCTTCCTTGTCTAAACTTCTTTCATCTAAACAATATAGTTTATCACGACTCATAGCAACCCTATAGGACAGAGCAGAACTGTCCCATGGATTTTCCAAGGCTGTAATCTTTAATGAAGCAGATTGCCACATCTTTTTCCCACAGAGCAGCTGGTGGGTTTGAAGTGCTGACCTGAGTTAGCAGCTGAGGGTTTAACCACTGCACCACCAGGATTCCTTTGGGCACATATTAGGTGATCAATTACATTAGGTGATCGACTGGTTTACTAACCGAAAATAAATCATTTTCCTCAGTTACTGTCACTAGCCAAGAAGAGTTATCATGAACCGGAGAGCACAAAGCAGAAAGGCAGAAAGCCAATCACCAGCCCCTAAGGCAAACGCATCTCCACTCAAGGCTCAGTAAGACAAAAGTTGTCCTTAAACTAGACACACCCTCTCTGCCTTGATGAGGGGCAGCCCTGGCCCAGGAATAATGCAGGAAGAGCAGACCTGCTCCCAGTGTGATGGAAAGCACAACTGATCCCTCCTAACACACCCACCTTCAACTCATTTTGGAGAACCAGCTCCTTCAGATTTTCATCCTTCTCATCATTCCATGAACTGAAGTTCCTCTGCACAGAGAGAAAGAGATGTGCTTTGACATTTTACTGGTCTGCCGTTCAGGTGGGTCCCACCCTTACTCTTGTAAAGGAAGATAAGAGGTAGGTAAATTAATTTATCATTAAAATCAGAAATAAATCAGAAGCCTAAGTATATGGACTCACATTGGTACGAGGTAGGAGAATTCTGGAGGGCCCTGATTCAATATCAACCCACATGTAAAGCAAGGCCAATTCAGGCAAATGCCCTTTAGACAACAGAGATGCTGTAGGGAGGGGATGCCCACCCCAGCTGGAACTACAGAGTAATTAAGTCCCCCTCCTGTCTGTGCTCCTGCCTCTGCTCCACTACTGTTACTCAACAGCACATGGAATGCAGCAAGGCCCAGATTGTATGCAGAGGAACAGACCCTCCTAAATTAACTCTTCAGGGGCTCAGGAGGAGAACCCCACTTGAGCATGGAAAAGTTCTGAATGCCCACACACCAGTTCAAAGCTCAGCAGCATGGCTTTCAATCTTTTGATCTCCTCTCTGAGTTCTCTGATCAGCTTTACGTTTGCATCCTGAAACACAGAGAACTTAGTCACCATTGATTGATAACAGGCCCTAGACTTCCCCATCTAGCTGCGAATTACATGCAATCACCATGGAAGAAGTGGATTACTAGAGCAGTGGTTCTCCAAGGGTGGTCCCAGGACCAGATGCATCAACTTCATCAAAGAACTTGTTAGAAATGCAAATTCTCTAGCCTCATCCCATACCTTCTAAATCAGAAACTCTGGGGGGTGGGGCTTGGAAATCCGTTTTAACAAATTCTCCAGGTGATTCTGATACACACTAAAGCTTAATAATCACTGCCCCAGAGCAGGAGGTCAGGCAGGTAACACAAATGCCAGGGGAGGATAGGTAGTAAGTGCTGAGCTTCCCGTTTTATCCTCTGCCCTTATATGGCATTTTTAAAAAGTCCACAGATGGGCTATGTATGTCTGGCCACCAGTTTGTGATCCTTGCCCTGGAATTTTTCACTGGACTTGCCAAGGAGATAAGGAACATTTGAAATATTCTCATTATGATTCAGCTTCCAAAACTAATGAATTCCTTATTCTCTTCTTGCCCAAAACCAAGTCACTGCCATTTGCACAGAAAAATAAAACACAGGCACAAGTTATCATAAATTCAAAATAAGAGCAGTACACACAGAAACTTTTAAATGACCTTTCTTAGAGGGACAATGGTACATCAGGGATCTTGAAAGGAATGGCCTTAGAGAAGTAGCAAAAATATTCATAAAATGTTACTGGATAGTCAGTAGCGATGAGAGAAGGGTATGACATTGAAAGAAAGAATTTCACTCTGTCATCATTTGGAGAAGAAACCTGGCAAGCTGTTGTCACTACAAAATAGAAAGAAATCAACGAGAGAAAAAAATAAATAAAACTTTGTGTAAGCGATCCCAGACCAGAACTTCAGATGGGGGTCTCACCTCATTCACCCGTGGCTTGTTGATGATGTTTTTGGCATTGGATGCATATCTCAGTGTGCTCATGGTCTCACTGTAGCTGGTGTGTGCAGGAGACACAGCTGAGGTGGAAGGGAAAAGTTAAAAAAAAAAGGCAAACCCTTCCAACCAGCCCTTAACCACTCGCCTCGCTGCTACAGCCCATGTTGTACAAGAGACCCTTGCTGGAACGAAGAACCCTGGGTAGTCAAAGTCCTTTCTCTGAGGCAGAATGTCAGTCCCAACGTAGAACCAGCTTCAGCACCCCACTCACTGGCAACCATGATGGTTTTGGAGTTGCCTCCAAGGCTGTCCTTCAGCAGCCAGGTCAACACAGAATCCCGGTATGGGATATAATACTGCCTCCGGGAGGGTCTCCCTCCACTGCTGGTCCCAGAAGAAAAGCTAGGGGTTCCACCATCGCCACAATCACTGGCTGCACTGTTGAGGCTCTGGCAGCTGCTGAATACTTGGGAGTTGTGGGCTTAAAAGACAAAAAATAGAGGTAAATGAAAGAAGGAAATATGAAGCAAGTGCATTTCAAGTACATTCACACAAAATAGTGGTTGAAGAACACAGACTGAAATATCATACTTCCTAATCTCTTTCTGCATATGATAGGATGCTTTAAGTTTGAGCCCTGAATTAGATTTTGGACACTTGACAAGAAGTGTTTGTGCCATACAATTTGTCTTCCATCTTTTTGAAATGACAGTGCTAGGATGATGGTCACATGGTACTCTAAACTCACAGGCAAATACCAATTTTTCATGTCTCCCCCAAATAAGGTAACTTTAAGAAAAAGAACCGTGTAGTTTCTACCTCCACTATGACAAAAGAAGAATCTACCAGTTATTTTCCGAAGTCTCCCTCCCACTCCTATGACCCAGTCTATCATTACAATACCTAAGGTGGAGATGACAATTCCCAAAGTCACAAGGGACTTGTTGATGTTGGCTCCTTCAGTAATCCGGTCTTTACAGTAACTGGGATCTGCTCTTTCACTATAAAACAGTCAATGAAAACAAAAACTAAAGCAAACAAGAAGACATTATCCTTACAATGCTGTTGAAAATACTATCCATTACCTTGTACGTCATGTTGTTTTAAAAGGCCCACAAAACAAATTCCTTTTAGAATTCAGTTCCAGGAAAAATGTTACCATTTTGTAAAGAACTGGCATGCTTTTACTTCTTAGGCAATACAATCAAATAACTCATTACATTTTTGTTTTTCTTTTGGCTGGTAGAACACTTTAAGCTAAATGTAATGCTCATTTACAGTAATGATATTAAAATAGGTTTTAGTATATTTACTTTCCCTCTATCCTTATTGTTTTAAATTCAAATATTAATGGTCTTACAGTATGAGTTATTAACTGTCAACTGTCTCAAATTCATTTTCTAATGGGAAGCATTAAAATGTCACACCTTAGATTGGCTGATACAGTTTCTTGCACAGCACTCAGTTCTTAAGGGTTGCTGTACTATATTATTTAGCAGTTTAAAAATAAGAAAATTTATCTTATTTCATCTTAGACTTTCTTCTTTCTGCATATGTATGTGGCTACAATTTATGCTTCCTTCTAATTCTTAAAAGGCCGTATCTTTCCCCCACTCCCACAATATTTAAAGTTTTTGTTTTTTTTTAACTAGCATATAAAGCTGCATAAAATCAATAGTAAATCAAAGGAAGAAGCTGTGATTCCACTTACAGCAGTAGGTTTCAACCCATGCTCTATGTTGGACTCACTTCGGCAGCTTTAAAATGTATTGATGCTTGCACTTCCCCTTCCCTACGCACCCAATCATCGGGCTTCACTGACCTGGGGTGTAACTAGGCACTGGGAGTTTGAAAATGTCCCCAAGTGATTTTAATGGGGAGCTAAGATTAAGAACCCTTGACTTAGAAGAACTTTCCAGCCCCTGGAAAACTATAACTTCTTGACCTAGCATTCAAAGAATTCATTTCTTTTATAATTCTCTCAGGATGACTGAAATGTGAGAAAGGCTGGACAAGCTCATTCCCTGTACAATGGGCAAGAACAAGGTGAATGTCAAGGGAGTAATTCCCCTTGGCTTTGAGATCCTAATTACCTGCCTGCTAGGTCCACAAGGTTGATCTTGCTAGCAATTTCAGAGGGGAGGTTGTTCTCCAGGATTGCCTATGGGAGAGAATACATTTAAAGCTTATCATTTGGGGCTTCGTGGGTTTTTTGGCCCTTAGACACTCTCCTGGAACCCTGGTGGTACAGTGGTTAAGAGACAGTCTCCTAACCATGGTGATATTTTGGATTTTTAGCCAACTCACTCAAGAAATCTAAATGGAAAACCTAAAACTATGAAACTGGTCAGAAGCTGGACCCAACACCTTAAGCCAGTTAGGACTTCTCTCTCCTGACAGATCTGTGTGTGGGTGGCCCAGCATTCACTAGTCACAGGGCCTCCCGTGTCTCCTCTGCACATATAGGCAGGCTCTGTCTGTCAGGGTCATGTGGCTTGGACCCACTTGGCCTGTGCTGCACATGTACACAGCTTCCAGCCAACCCAGGATATGTGAGGATCTTATAAAGGAATTAGTAGTAGTGTTGTTTGTGCTGTGGTGGTGATACCCCTGTGGCTGTTATCACCTTCTGGAATTCCCTGTCAAATTCCAGATGGTCTGCGGTCAGTGTCTTGCCTAAAACAAACCCATAACCTCAGGCTAGTGGACCCACTGGCGCTCCTTGTTCACTTGCCACCAGGGTCACTTTAACTTACAGTGCTCCAGATCAAGTGAGCCCCTCCGGCAGCGGGAGATTTTCAATCTGCCCTGCCCTGACTAAACTACATGCCCACAGAGCTAGGGGTGCAGGTGGGGAGTAGCCGAAGACAAGAACACCATACATCTGCACTGTTCTTAACCAAACTTTAGTAGTGTTCATAAATAAACATTTCTCGGTTTGTTGTATGCCTTTGGTCTATTTTCAGAGCATAGAGATGGTTCTTTTTGCCAGTTTTGTCCAGCTTTATACTTGCTTTTGGGAATAGCATTTTTCAAGCTCTTCACTCCATCGTAATGGAAGTGAATCTCCTACTTTTTAATTTTAATGTTTATTTTCATTTCAACCTTATTTTTCATTTTAAACGCTCATACTGATCACATAAGGGATGTAAAAGTGCTTTGAAATGTTAAAAGTAAAATATAAACATAAGATATTTTGATTAACCTTTATGAAATCTCTCTCTCTAGGTGTGTAGCTGAATTGATTGCACGTAGGTCCTCTATGACATTCGGTTATATCAGAGGACCTGTTAACAGAAGAGGAGGAGGAAAGGAAAAGGAACAGGAAGAAAGAAAAGTAGCCAAAAGGGAAAAGAGAGGAAGACATCTCATCAAATACAAGGGTGACCAACCTGTGTGTAGTGGACGGTGAAGATGGCATGAGATCTGCTGCTGGCCTCGTGAACATGGGTGGCTGCTGTGATTCTGTGTATACAAGGGAAGACAGTTAGGACAAGGATGGTTTGTGCATGGTGAACGCTTAAGGATTCAGAGGAAACACAAGAAATGTTAGTGTGGGGGTTCACAGATGAGAACAATAAAGGATCCATTTTCAGTCTAGTACAGTTAGGCTCAAAGAGGGCAGAAACAGCACTCTATGTGCTGATATCTGAGAATAAAAAGTAGTGTAGCTTCATATTAAACCATGTTAGAAGATTTTTTTAAAGCAATTGAAGCAAAAATCAGAGTGGAAAGGGGAATACTAGAGTGTCATCAACCTGGAAGAACATTGCCAGGACAGACCATTAGGGAGACAGCTTGCTGGAGAAGACTCAAAGACAGAGAAAGTGAGCTGTCATTTAACAGAGAATATTACAATGCCGCAAAGGCCTCTGAAAGGACATGCTGAATTATGTCAACATCATGCTGAAACCAAGTGGAATTCACAGTCTCCCTTAGGAACCCATTCCAATGTTAATGCTTAGTCAGGAGCACTTTCCCTTTATTAAATCTAAGGTAATCACGTTTCAGTTTAAGACCATCTCATTAGCTTCTGTTCTCAGAGGAGCTAAAGAATTGAAGAAAAGGGCCAAAATCTAGAGGCTGGCCTCATGATTCAAGGCTACAGAGGAAAAGGTGAAGTCTGACACTTTGAACGATCAAGGAACTCAGGATATCCTGAAGACCAGAAGAGCCTGTAAGTCCCTGGAGTAGAACATTAGTTTTTTTCCTTTATATCCAATTAACTTGCACCTGCTATTAATAGGGTAAAGAGAAAACTCGAAATACTTTTCTACATATAAAAGCATTTTTCAGGCATTTATTGATAATATGCTGAGTATTTCATCATAACTGACAACATGCAGTGTTACCACAATTTACAATAACGATTAGGGGCATCTACAGCACCTCGCTACTCAAAGCATATTCAAAAGACAGTCTCTTGTGGGTAGCCTTTTCAAGTCTGCTAAACAAGAAAAATGTTTTCCTGAAAACATTTTACACTGTATTGGCACTCATCTCTATCAAGCCTGAGGCGAGGACAGCGCAGGCAAGAATGTTTTCTTTAACCAAAATAGCAGAAGCTGTGTATTACACGACAAGAGGCAGAGTAACTCTCTGGGCTCAATGCCTAATATCATTTTACCCAAAACAAACTCCAGTATCAGTACTAGTGAGAAGAGCACTAAATCTTAGCCACGGCTCCTCATCCCAAGTACATCACTGCTCTGAGGAGGGTCCCTGATTGAAGATGTGGGAAGCTGCAGACAAAGACAATTATAAGTATCATCCTATACAGTCTCCCAAAGGGGAACAATGAGAACAGAGGACAGGTAAATGCAGTAAAAGAATGATAGGAATAAACAAACCTGTTACCTGTTAGCTATCCCCTCCTCCAAGAGTTGAATTACTTGCTTATAGTTGGTAACTACATGTTGAGATAAACCTATCAGATTTGCAAGAGGGACAAAATAAATTAAATTTTTTTAGAAAGTTTAACCTTTACCTGTCCTTAATTTTGTCATTCCTATTTCATATCACTTGATGGAGAAGAATGACGGAACTTGGCTAAACTCATTTAGATAATAAGTCAACAAATATTTACTGAAAGCCTACTCTCAGGTACTGTGATAGACTCTGGGAACATAGGTCTCTGCCCTCACTGAGATTATGGCCCAGAATCCATAGAGTGGCTAGGCTAGCAATAACCAAACAATAATACTAATTCCTTAAAATTTTGCTATATAAGTTACAAAAAATGTTCTTACATATTATCTCCTTTGGCCCTCACACAATTCTTGAGGTAGGGAGGTATTAAGTATCCCAGAAAGTGGCAGACTCAGTTTGGCATACAAAATATACAATACACATGTCCCTGTCCCCCTACAGTTTACAGTCATGATAAGTTATACTACAAGAAGACAATATGACCAAGTGTTACAGGAGTAGAAGTGACAATAAATGGTAAGGAGATCAGAGGAGAGGTTAGGGCAGGTTCCGTGGAGATGAGTCTTGACTTTGGCTACTGTAGAATGAGTAGCTTTAGATAGATGAAGAGAAGTTTCAGGGCATGGAACTAAGTGTTTATGGCTAGTTATGGACCAAGTCACAAAGGATCTTCATGACTCTACTTAAGAATCTTCGTATTAGAGACTTGGGAGCAAAATAACCTTATGGACTCACTACTGAATACAATTACATCAAAAATTAATTTCAAGATTGGATTTTTTTATATTAAGGAATTATTGTTAGTATTTAGGCATGACAATGGTTTCGTTGCTTTTTGTTTTTTAAAGCATTCCTTATCTTTTAGGGCTATATACTAAAATATTTATGGATGAATAGGTTGGGAAGGTGTCCACACTGAGCGTGGGGACGGCCCAGTGTGGAGTGTCATAGCCCAAGCAGGGGGAGAAGAGTGTTCATGCCAAGGGCAGCCTCCCACTGGGGAGTCAGGAGCTGAGCAGGGTGGGGAGGGCACCCATGTAGAGGGAAGGCCTGACATGAGAGTAGAGTGAGGAGGGTGGCCACATGTGCCATAGCCCAGCACAGAAAGTCAAAGTCTGAGTAGGGTGAGGACAGCATTCACACGGAAGCAGACCAGAGCAAGATATCAAAGCCCAGCCAGGGTGAGAAAGCTGCCCACATGTGGGGGTGGCCTGCCATGGGAAGTCGGAGCACAGGTGAGGTGAGGAGGGCATCTACACAGAGACTGGTCTGGCACAGGGTGGTGGAAACCACATGGGGTGGGTAGGCTTTCATGTTGGGGCAGGGATATGGCCTAGCACAGGGATACGAACACCAAGAAGGGTGAGGAAGGCACTCACATGGTCGGTGGGGAAGGGGAACAAGCTGCCCAGCTCAAAGTGTTAGGCTTGGGCATGGTGAGGAAGGCTTCCTGTGGTGAGGTGGCCCAGCATAGGGAGTCAAAGCACAGCCATGGTGAGGTGGGCATCCACAGAGGGGCAGCAATGGCAATGTAGACTGATTATACATAGGGGGAATGATCAAAGAAGTATTTTTCACGGTTAGATAAGGGAATTATAAATATGGAAAGGGAGAAATCTGGAAAGTATCCAGTTGTATTGGATTAGATTGGAATTGGAAGTACCGGTATGAACATATATTACCCAATTGTCCACTGAGAGGGATCAGGAGTTACAACATCCCAAAAGCAATGAGTATACCTAGCACCCAGATTTTGGCTTCTAAATACCACTCTCCAGTAAGAGTAACCAGGGTACCTGGGAGAAATGGCTAATTTTCCAGGGCTGAGGCAGGGAACGTAGAAGATGAGCCTCAAATATCTTGTGCCAGAAAGCAAGAAAGTGCTCCAAAATGATAGTAATATGTTAAAATGTCACAGAAGCCCACATGAAGGGGAACCCATTCACTAAACCTGGAACAATCTGAGCATCAAAATAGAAAATAATAGTAACAGAGAATAAACCACTGAATAAGACAGAAGAGCATGAACCCATACCAACATAAATAAAACAAATACATTGAAAGTTTGATGAGGTACAGGACATTTGCCATCAAGTCGATTCTGACTCATGGCGACCTCATGTGTGTCAAAGTAGAACTGTGCTCCATAAGATTTTCAACGGCTGATTTTTCTAAAGTAGATGGCCAGGCCTTTCTTCCAAGGCACTTCTGGGTGGACTCAACCTTCCAACCTTTCAGTTAGCAGCTGAGCGTGTTGTTTGCATCACTCAATGATTTCGAAGTATCTCCGCACAAAACATTTGTTAATCACAAAGGAAAAATAGTAACTTCAGAGTGAAGAAGCCTAGCAGACATCACCTTAGTCAAGTAAAGAAAGTGAACATCATGTGCAACGGGATAAATAAAAACTGCAAACCATTTGATGGTGTGTCAAGTTTATGAAAGTCAAGAAAAGACAGAGGAACTCTTCAGGAGACATCATAAATAAATGCAACTGTACAATTATTGGGACTATTACTGAAATGTATTACATGGTAGTAACGTACTAAAATTAATTCTCTGATTTTGATGACTACACTGTAATTATATAGGAGAATATTTTTGTTTGTAGAAAGAACACACTAAAATATTCACAGGAGATGGGCCATGAGAACAGCCATTTAGTCTCAAACGGTTTGAGAAAAAAAGTTCTTTATACTGTACTTGTAACTTGTTTTAAAGTTTGACCTGTTTCAAAATAATAAAATAAAAAATCTTAGAAAATTAAGAAGAAAAGAGAACTTCCTTAATCTGTTAAGGTAGCGCTACTCTAAGTTATCCACACACTGGTGCCAGTTCTCAAATTCTTGCTGGTTTACGATGAGATAGAGAAATTGAGAGTGTTAGGAACTTTCATATAACAATTTGACAGAGTAATTTTTTAATCTGTTGAATCTAGAAATGAAAAATTTGTAATTAATACATCTTTTTTCATTTTTCAAGTAATTCATCTTTATTTTATAAAAGGTATTGGTTATGTCATGGATTGAAATTTTTTTAAAAAACTGGTCCTTCATCACAGATAGTTTAAGAAATACATGATAAACAGTATCTATTAAAAACAAAAGCTACAGCAAACATCATACTTACTGGTAAAATATTGAAAGCTTTTCCTTAGGAGCAAGACAAGATACTGTTACCATTTTTTAAAAATACTGTCTAGAAGTCCTAGTCAGTGCAGAATACAAAGGGAAAAAACAGTATAAGGATTAAAAAGAAAAAAATAAAACTTCTGTTATTTGCAGACTGAGTACATAGAAAATACAAAATTTTTTTCAGTGTCCCAACTACCTACTTCCAGCATCTCCTGCTTTATACCTGTCTCTATGGCTTAAAATAAAGGTCAAAGCAAAAACACGATATTGTCTTTGTCTCACTTAGCTATCACTTTACTGCAGCCATTGGTCTCTTACGTGTGCTTAGGGCAGGGCCCTTTACATTTCAGATTTCGACTTAATCCGTCATCTAATTAATAAGCAAACTTCTTGTGACAGTAATAGGATACCCCTTTCCTTTTGGTGGATTTAGGCAGCTATCAAGTTTCAGCTCACAATTCTAAACTAGAACTGCAAGTTCTTCAAGGGTTGGAACTCGGCCTTAAATTTTCGTATACCTCATGGTACCCTAAATAGCGTATGTATCCAGCAAGCACACAATAAATTCCTGTAGAATTGGTTTGAAACTAGAAACACTTTCTACTTTGGAGTCAAACTCACAGAATGCATGAGATGACAGACAGAAAGACAGACAGGCAAGATACAGATGAATGAATAAATGAACAAAAAAAAAGATATTCTTTAAATTAAAAAAAAAAATTGCTATAATGCCATTAGAGAATGGTAATGGGAACAACACAGTTCAGTGTGACTATTTAGGATCCCACCTTCCAAGGTTGGTTCTACACTAGTTGAACTCATAGCTCCTTCACTAAGAAATGGGAGGAATGTCCACCTATTATCTGTAATGGTTTGAGAAGGTCCCGATTGGCTTCAGGAAACCTATAAACCTTAGGACCTAAGAGACATTGCTGACTTAGAATTTATTTCCTACCAAACACCTCCTGCCCCGCTTCCTTTGCTCAGCCCCCCACCCCACCCCTTCCCCAAAGATTCACTCCATAAAAGTATCCAAAATAAGGAACCTAAACTGCATCTTGAGTCCTTGATTTTAATCCTGAGCCTGCCACTCCATATGACCTTGGGTGAGTTCATATCTTCTCTGGGTTTCAGATACAATTCCAGTCAAAGAATCTATGGTCCTACGTCTCCTTCAGACTCTTAACATACAATATTCTGTCCTATTCCTTTCAACCTGGTCCCAGGCAAGGTTCCAAGGTCCAAGCCTGCCCCATCCAGCTGTGTGACTTTGGGCAAGTCCCTTAGCTTCTTCCAGACTTCATTTTATCTTCTGGATAATGAGGACATTTGGACTATGCCTGAGGTCTCCTCTAGTTACTCCCACATAAACCAAAAAAGATAGTTTAAGATGAGAAGTTGTAAGGCTACTGCATCATGTCACAGTCTGCCTTGAAGGTGCCATTCTGGACCCACAGAGAAATGTATGTCCACAGAGTTTTAGAGGAAACTCAAACTGGCCTCCCGCAAAGTATATGATATTTTTGTTGTTGTTTGCAAGCTTCCATTCATGATGGGGCATTTGGAAAAAGACACAGGTAGCAAAATCAGTGACTGAGCACACCCACGGGTCTTCATCCATTGGCCATGTCCTCATCAAAGGAGAGAACTTTCCTGTTCCTCTCCTTATCAGGATTTAAGTTAGCATACTGCTGTGGGAACAGTGGCATAAAACATATATACTGATTCTTATGAGTAGCCTGAAAAGGTAAAAAACTCCTCCACAAAAGAACCCAACTGTTCCCACTCAAAGCAAGACCCAGCCTAATGAAGTATGACAGACAGTATCAAACACTTTGAAATACAAGTGCTTGATGAGGAAACAGATCAGACCCTGCCCTATATGTGACAACTCCCCATCTCTCCCATCCTCTCTACCACCTCCAATGGAAAAGAAAGCCCCCTGAAAAGAAGACTGGCTGACCTGGGAATCAGTGAGACCCTACTGGATCTGACATCTGCATATCCAACCTGATTCCACGCCACTACCCCCTTACTCACAAAGCTTCAGCCCCTTGGCCTCCTTGAAAACACCCAGCTCTTCCCTCAGGGCTCTGACTCATGTGGCTCCTCTACCCAACACTCCTCCCCTCACTGCATCATTCTTCACATGACTGGCTCCTGCCCTCCCTTCAGGTCTCAGCTTCAATATCACCTAGTCAGAGAAGCCTTTCCTGACTCCTGACCACCCCATGCTGATGGGTCTCCTATACCTCCCAATGTTCTTTTCCATCATTGTTGTTAGGTGCCATCAAGTTAGTTCCAACTCATAGCAACACTATGTATAACAGAACGAAACACTGCCCAGTCCTGCACCATCCCCACAATCAGTGTTGCAGCCACTGTGTCAGTCCATTTCATTGAGGGTCCTCCTCTTTCTCGCTGATCCTCTACCTTACCGACCATGATGTCCTTCTCCAGGGACTGATCCCTCCTGACAACACGTCCAAAGTATGTGAGACATAGTCTCACCATTCTTGCTTCTAAGGAGTATTCTGGTTGTACTTTTCCAAGACAGATTTGTTCATTCTTTTGGCAGTCCCTGGTACATTCAATATTCTTCTCCAACACCACAATTCAAAGGTGTCTTCCTTATTCATCGTCCAGCTTTCATATGCATAGGAGGTGACCGAAAATCCCATGGCTTGGGTCAGGTGCACTTTACTCCTCAAACTGATGTCTTTGCTTTTTAACACTTTAAAGAGGTCTTTTGCAGCAGATTTGCCCAATGCAATATGTTGTTTGATTTCCTCACTGCTGTTTCCATGGGTGTTGATTGTGGATTCAAGTAAAATGAAATCTTTGACAACTTCAGTATTCCCTCTGTTTATCATCACGTTGCTTATTAGGCCAGTTGTGAGGATTTTTGTTTTCTTTATGTTGAGGTGCAATCCATACTGATGGCTGTGGTCTTTGATCTTCATCAGTAAGTGCTTCAAGTCCTCTTCACTTTTAGCAAGGTTGTGTCATCTGCATATTGCAGGCTGTTAATGAGTCTTCCTCCAATCCTGATGCCACGTTCTTCTTCATATAGTCCAGCTTCTTGGATTATCTGCTCAGCATACAGATTGAATAAGTATGGTAAAAGGATGCAACCCTGATGCACACCCTTCCTGACTTTAAACCATGCGGTATCCCCTTGTTCTGTTCAAACAACTCCCTCTTGGTTTATGTACAGGTTCCTCACGAGCACAATTAAGGGTTCTAGAATTCCCATTCTTCGCAATGTTATCCATAATTTGTTATGATCCATACTATGCCTTTGCGTAGTCAGTAAAACACAGGTAAACATCTTTCTGGTATTCTCTGCTTTCAGCCAAGATTCATCTGACATCAGCAATGATATCCCTTGTTCCACGGCCTCTTCTGAATCTGGCTTGAATATCTGGCAGTTCCCTGTTGATGTACTGCTGCTACAACTGTTTCTGAATTATCTTCAGCAAAATTTTACTTGTGTGAAATATTAATGATATTGTTCAATAATTTCCTCATTCTGTTGGATCACCTTTCTCTGGAATGGGCACAAATATAAATTTCCATCACTATACCTACTTATCTTTATATTAGCCCAATACAACTTGTTACTAAGCGTTTGCTTGTTTTCTGAGTCACCCTACTAGATTGTAAGATTGCTCATGAGAGCAGGACCATGTCTTTTCTACTTATTGGAATCTATCCAGCATCTAAGGAGCCCCGGTGGTGCAATGGTTGAGCGCTCAGCTGCTAAACGAAAGGTCAGTGGTTCAAACCCACAAGCTGCTCTGTGGGAGAAAAGACCTAGAGATCTGCTCCCATAAAGATTTCAGCCTATGAAACCCTATCGGGCAGTTCTGCCCCGTCCTATAGGGTCACTGAGTCGGAACCGACTTGACAGCACCCAACAACAACATCCAGTGTTCTAGAATGAATTTGTGAACATTAAAACAGCTTCTGAAATCCCTGGGTGGTACGGATGGTTAAGCACTCACCTTGTACATAGGGCCCCATCTCTGGGTGCTCCCTGACCCGCAGGGTATAGGACTTTTTCTGATCAGACTGCTTCAACAGATCCCGTACCCTTTCATTATAGATTTCCAGGAAACTACAGACAAGTAAAAAAGACAACATAATTAGATTTTGAAAATAGTTAAGTCCTGTGGGAAAAACATTGAGCCAAGAAGCAGGAGGTCCTAGCTCTTGTTTGCTATCTGGTAATTTCAGACCTGGCTCAAGCTAGCGCCCACCTTGAGTCTCTTCCTACAGGGGTGCAAGAGTGTTTTAGGCACTGGCTGTCGTCACTTTATAGTTCTAGGCTTACAATATCAGAGCTGATTCAAGTTTAGCTCTCAAGAGGCTTTTAGGGTATGCTGCCACCAGGTTAAGCGCCTGGCTGCTAAGTGAAAGGCTGGCAGTTTGAACCCACCAGTCCCTCTGCGGGAGGAAGACATGGCAGTCTGCTTCTTGAAAACCCTATAGGGCACTTCTATTCTGCCCTATAGGGTCGGTATGAGTCGGAACTGAGTCGACGGCAATGGTTTTAACAAGGCTACCAGGTTGTGCTTTGATCGGGCTGCCATAGAACGGAATCAAAGGAACTCACTTCTTGAACTGATTTTCAGATGTGTTCCTTGAACACTGCTGTTCTGTGAAGGCATCACGAGGGCCACTGCCGAGCAATAGGGAATGCTAAGTGAGAAGGGTCTGGTACCCTCTCCTGCTTTAAGTAGGACAATTCTCACTTTATCTGTTTTATACACTGAGAATCTGTATCAGATATGCTCCAACTTACAGGCATCTACTGACATTTCATTCCTTTAAAAAATTTTAAAAAGCTACAATTCTTCATTAAAATCAGTAAGATTCTATTAAACAAGAAAGCAGACTTCTCATGGAAAGCTTTTCTTCACCAGAACACAGCCTATGGCTATATCCATATTCTTTTCATATATTTTTTCTCCCTAACTTTCTCATAGCAGGACACAGAAACCCCAGCTGTCTCCTAGAGAGTAGTGGGTCCGAGATTTCCTGTATGTGTATCTGTACACATACATGTCTGTATACATACAGACACACACTAATATTGGTTTTCAAATTTTTATTTTGAAAACTTCTAGGAGTGATGAAAATGTTCTGGAATTAGATGGTGGTAATGGTTGTACAACTTTGTGAATATACTAAAATCCACTGGGTAAATTTTATGGTATGTGAACTATATCTCAATTAAAAAAAAAAGACAGGTGAATACCAAAAAAGTAGGAGGGTCATGGTCTTGAATAAAGGCCAGTTGGTAACCTAACCTTCCCTTACACCAGTATTTTTACTACAGGCCAGTTAAAACTTTATCTTGGAATAGCCGACACTAGTCTGGGAACTAGATTTAGTAACTACTGCCCTGGAGAACAACCTAGTAAGAGGATAGAAGAGTTATTCCAAAAAAAATTGTATAAAAATGAAGGTAAAGGAAACCAGACAGCCAGAGTAAGCTGGTCCACAGAAGGAGACACTTGCTTATTAAACCTCAAGAGAGGGAATTCAGTTTTCTACAACACAAAGAGGAAACCCTGGTGGCACAGTGGTTAAGAGCTACAGCTGCTAACCAAAAGGTCGGCAGTTCAAATCCACCAGGCGCTCCTTGGAAACCCTATGGGGCAGTTCTACTCTGTCCTATAAGGTTACTATGAGTCAGAACCCACTCAACTGCAACGGGTACAAACCAAGGACCTAAGTGTGTTTCTCATCTCCCTGTACTGCAAGACATTTCTGCGGTGGCTTTTCTCCAACCCTCTGGGTAACTCTGGAAGCAAAGAGAAGATGGCTGAGCGTGCTAGAATTTGGAGTGGAAACAGTAACACTTCAGGCCCAGAGCTTGATAGGTTCCTACCTTACTTTTATCCTACAGGAAGAAGGCAGTGAGGGATGGTCTTCCTCCCTGATGAAGAGACCCTGCACAAACCAGAGTTTTGGGTTTCACTGAAGGGAGTGTATAAAGAAGACCTACTTTGAGAAGATACAGTCAAAAGAAGAGTCTATACCTCACATATCCGCGGCGTCAGCCCTACGGAGGCCTGGAGAAGAGAAGAGAAGAATAATATTGCTGTTCACTCACAATGATGCTCTCCCCGACCCAACACCCAGGAACCATCCTCAGCGTGGAGGACCGCGCATGGGCTAATTGTGCTAGCCTCTTCATTTTAGGGAGTTTCACTGGAGACATGTAGAAAACTTTCTATTAAAGTGCTTAGAAACCCATTCTTAAGGCAGAAGAGATCCTAGAAATCTTGTTAAAGGTGACAGGCTCACATTCTATCTCTCAGTGGCAAGGACGGAACCCTGATCAGGCAAAATAAGACTCAGGCTTGCCGTGGCACTAGGAAGATCTCATTACAGTACTAAATCACTCACTGGGGTCCCCAGCATGGTGTATGTCTTCCCAGAGCCTGTCTGTCCATAGGCAAAAAGGCATATGTTGTAGCCTTTGGCAGCTCCAGATAGCACTTCAGTCCCCAAATCCTGGAACACCTGTAAAAACAAAAGAAGAAAGCATGTCACTGTGGCCCTTCTTACCACAGGAAATTCAGAATTATTTTAATCATAAAAATTATTAAATATTTTAAACACACGAGTACAAATTTTCTACCATTTCACCAGAATCAATCTCAGCTTCAGAAAAAGACAGCTAAAGAAAATTCATTTATTCAGTCATTCATTCAAACATTTTTTAAAGTGCCTACTATGCACTGAGGTCCACAGGTGGCACAAACCTTTTGTGCTCAATTGCTGACCTAAAGGTTGGTGGTTCAAACTTACCTAGGAGTACTACGGAAGAAAAGGCCTGGCTATCTGCTTCCATTAAGATTACAGCCAAGCGGGGGTCTAGGGACCATGGTTTCAGGGGACATCTAGGTCAGCTGGCATAACAAAGTTTATTAAGAAAATGTTCCGCATCCCACTTTGGTGAGTGGCATCTGGGGTCTTAAAAGCTAGCGAGTGGCCATCTCAGATGCATCAATTTGTCCCAACCCACCTGGAGCAAAGGAGAATGAAGAACACCACAGACACAAGGAAAATATTAGCCCAAGAGACAAAAGGGGCCACATAAACCAGAGACTCCATCAGCCTGAGACCAGAAGAACTAGACGGTGCCCGGCTACCACCAATGACTGCCCTGACAGGGAACACAACACAGAGTCCCTGACAGAGCAGGACAAAAGTAGGGTGCAGAACTCAAATTCTAGTAAAAAGACCAGAATTAATGGTCTGACTGAGACTGGAGGAACCCCAGAAGACATGTCCCCTGGACTCTCTGTTAACCCAGAACTAAAACCACTCCCGAAACCAGCTCTTCAGACAAAGATTAGACTGGACTATAAAAGATAAAATAATACTTGTGAATAGTGTGCCTCTTAGTTCAAGTAGATACACGAGACTAAATGGGCAGCTCCTGTCCGGAAGTGAGATAAGAAGGCAGAGAGGGTCAGGAGCTGGTTGAATGGACACAGGAAATCCAGGGTGGTAAGTAGGAATGTGCAGTCACATTATAGGGATGGCAGCTAAGGTCACGTAACACTGTGTGTATAAATTTTTATATGAGAGACTAACTTGAGCTGTAAACTTTAACCTAAAGCACAATTTAAAAAAAAAAAAAGATTACAGCCAAGAGAACCCTATGTAGCATTGTACTCTGTAATACATGGGGTCACCATGAGTCGGAATCGACTCAACAGCAACTAACAACAACACTACATGCTAGGCACAACGCTAGACACTAAACATACAAAAATGTTATGGTCCCCAAATCTTAAGGCAGAGAGTCAAGGAGAAGGGCAAAGACACAAGCAAATGAGTGAAGTGAAGAGCTGTAAATACTGGGGTGGCACAAAGGAAGGGGTGGCTGGTTACCTGTAAGTGAAGACGAAGATAAAGAATAAGTACATATTCTCTAGGCAGATGGAGACAGGACTACTCTTACTGAAGATACACAAAGAAAGACTCTAAATTCCAATCATTTAGGTGCTTCTAATGTACACGCGATTTCAACACATCTCAGCATATTCACCCACATATACATAAGCCCAGAAATGTATAGTTTCTTAGTAAAGCAGCTTGCTCCAAGTAAGAGCTGAAAAATATTTGCTCCTTTGATTTGATTTTAAACTCTTATGGATTTGATAAAGTAATAAGCTAGATAAAAGTCAATAGTATAAAAAGCAATGAGCCTTGGGTCACGAAAAAATGAGAACTCCAAAGATAACAGTGCCCTTGTGTAGGCTCTGTGCCTAGTGTCTGAGAAAGCACTCAGATCACAGCCAGAGACGGGAACAGGCTGGGAATTTTTATCACAAAAGCCTAGTATTGTTCAGCCTGCTGGATGAGTTCATCAAACTCTGCAGACCCACCCCTAGAGGTATAAACTGGCCAAACAGTGTCAACATCATGGTAAATGTCCACAATGCAAGGAGGAAAGGGGAGGCGGGGGAAAGGAGGGAGGAAAGAAAGGAAGACAGGCAGACCAGCCATGCACGTTGTTTTTCCTTCTCGCAGCAAGAAAATGTTTAGTAACATTAATCAAGTAAAGCTACAGTGAAATATTGCCCAGTAGCATATCATACAAATTCAGGGTCTTGAGACACCACACTACGGACCAGTTAAGCTTGTAAATTAGATAAGGGTTCTCCCTATAGCCCCCTCTTTTATATGCTCTTCCTCAGATTAACCCTATCAGCTGGCTGGTCATTCAACTCTGTGATGGTTAGTTTTGATGATTCAGAAACACCCAGAAGTCCTCATGTGAAAACTCCTGTACTTCGTGCAATGCCTGATAGTCCTACTGGACTCTGTTAGGCAGATCCTGATCTCGGAAAAACAGCCAGACTTATGGGCGAAGGCACAGCTTCTCATTTCAACCAGTCCACATGGATACTGGCAACAGGTACAGCCATGGCTGGTGGGGTGGACATTTACCCTTTGTATTGTTGTTGTCCAGCATCCAAATACTCTTCCTGATTGGGGAGATTTCTAATCAGTGGGAAGCATGGCCCAACTGCCTACTACAGAAGTCAAATCAGCCAGATACTCCTCTCCACCTCCTGGCAGCTAGACTAAGACATGATGGAGACCAGGCCAACTAGATGCTCCCGTCTGGGGCTTTGAATTTTGGAAAAAATGACACAAAGACAGAAAAGCTGACAAATTCTCTATGGTGGTATTGAGAGTCCAACAGCATTGTGTGCTGAGCGTACAGTTGTAAAAGTGCCAAGTGTGGTGCTCAAGTTAGCAAACTATTCTATAATTTAGCTTTGTTTGAGTTCCCTGCTACCCAGATCCCACAGTTCCTGTCCCTCTTCCAAACTTCCCTTCAGTTGTGAAACTGCCTGATATGATTCCAAATTGGAATGTGGTTCTTATACTTCATAGCTGTGTGAGCTTGGGCAAGTTGCCTAGTCCCTGTAAGCCTCAGTTTCTTTAGCTGTAAAATGGAGAGAATAGTTGTGTCTATATCACAGATATGCTGTGAAGAGGAAGTGAGATAATACATGTAACTGGGGACAACAAGGACGAAGATACAAGTTGGGGACTCAAGACTACATTACCTGTTCTATATCTGAGCCGCTGCAGCTCTGCTTCCTGGCCAGAACAACTTATGTTTGTTTGTTTTTCAATGCTTCCAACATTCAGACATAGGGCCAAAAGAACCTGGGAGCAGTGACAGACTCGGGCCTTGTACCATTACCACTCCTTTTTCCAGTCTCTCTCCCAGCTCTGCACTTCTCCCTCTCCACTCATTAGCCTCTATATTAGCAAAGCTGAAAACTGGGCAGGGTTCTCCTTATCTCCTGAAATCTGTCCAGGCTAAATTCCGAGAGATTTAAAGAAGGAGGGGTATATTTCTTTTCTTCATCAAACCACTGAGTTGGCTGCCATTCCTGTTCTAGTTGGAAAATCGTCCACAAGATTCAATTTTCCCTTCTAGTGCCCAGCAGGAGGTGGAAGCAGAGGTGCAGACAGAGCAAGACCACATTATATTTCGATGTTATTTCTTCCCACTGCTCACACACAGCTGAACAAAGTGAGTCCAGTGGGTTGTGAAGAACAACAAAATGTTACTTTGTCCTTAACTTTATCCAAAGTCAAACAATTGCCTGGAGATTTTATGAAAACATCATTCTAAGATCCTATTTTCACTCAACAGTAAAAGATGTTAACAAGCAAAACCACCAGGCTACAAACATAGGGTTAGCGGAAACTGTTGAGATGCAACTACTACTATTCTTCAAGAAATGTGGAGCCTTGCTTGTGATAAGTTCCTGGAAAAAGCTCAGCCCTAAACAGAGTACTACGGGGCCAAAAGACACCAGGCTCCACTCCCCCCATGATAATACAATGAAGCAGATGGATACAACCTAATGTGAATACCAAGAGCAGTTTGAAGGTTAAAGTAAGTTGCTATGAGGCAATCTGAAGCTAGAGGGTTGAGTGCAGTAGAGATGGGCAGTCTTAGTGCCAGACTTTTAGTTTTTTCTGGAGTAGAAGCAGATAAAAGTGTTAAGTTGACAGATTAATTATATGTGATACAGTGCTTCTAGTCTTTTTAAGTATTAGCTAGATAGGTAACAGCCCCCTACACGTCACTGTACAGAAGTCCTACACCCTGAAATCAAGACCAAAAGCCCTAGCGATACCCAATATTCTAAGGACAACTGAATCTAGGAATCAGGATTTTTAAAAAGTAAGTTCAACAAGATAAATCTTAAGGGATGGACTGCCTCAATTATTAGAGAGAGATCAGCAACATTATCAGACATACCCTTCTTGAAACCAGGCAGAACAACATCTCTGGGGATTTTATCATGACTGTTTCAGATACATAAATAATGGTTGGCCTGTATTTTCCTGAAGGAATTTTTCACTGAGAGATTTTTCATTTATTTGTTTTTTGGTAGTTCTGTAGTTCTTTTATTAAACATTATGTTCTCTAGACCCTATATAGGCTTCTAGCAGAAAAAAAAAATCCTCACCCTGTCTAGAGCAAGGGAGAATGAAGAAAACCAAAGACACAAGGGGAAAGATTAGTCCAAAGGACTAATGGACCACAACTACCACAGCCTCCACCAGACTGAGTCCAGCACAACTAGATGGTGCCTGGCTACCACCACTGACTGCTCTGACGGGGATCACAATAGAGGGTCCCAAGCAGAGCTGGAGAAAAATGTAGAACAAAATTAAAATTCACAAAAAGAGACCAGACTTACTGGTCTGACAGAGACTGGAGAAACCCTGAGAGTATATGGCTGACCCCCAGACACTCTTTTAACTCAGTACTGAAGTCACTTCTGAGGTTCACCCTTCACCTAAAGATTAGACAGGTCTATAAAACAAACAACAATACACGCAGCTCAACCACATATACAAGACTAAATGAACACACCAGCCCAGGGGCAAGGATGACAAGGCAGGAGGGGACAGGAAAGCTGGATGAATGGAAATGGGGAACCCAAGGTCGAGAAGGGGAGAGTGTTGACATGTCATGGGGGTGGCAATCAATGTCACAAAACTATTTGTGTATTAACTGTTTAATGAGAAACTACTTTCTTCCTAAAAACCTTCACCTAAAGCACAATTTAAAAAAAAAAAAAATCCTAACCAGTTTAGGATGAGAAAAGGTTAAAAATAATTAAATAAGTATTGACTTCAAATGTAATTATCAGCAATTATAAAACGAGTAAGAACTAGGAGGGGCATTTCAAGGAAGCCAAAAGAATTTAACAGTAAAAAATAATAATCTAAAAATTAATTCTAGTTAGCAGGAACCTTCCAACTGGAAAAGAATTTAGACAACTGTTGGAAACTATTCAAACATATGGTTTCACTAATGCTGTTAGTTACGTAAGAAAACTCAAGTAACCCAGAGTTGTACTTACTGATACTTGTCATCACACAGAGACAGCGAGCAGGGAAGGTAAAGCTGATACGATCTGTAGATCTATTCACACATCCTCTCTCCAAACTTGGGGGTAGTAGGATAGGAAAGGAGGATTCAAGGCCCCTTATTTGAAGAGACAGCATTCTTACAAAATATATAACTTAATGGGGCCTGAAGTTGGGGCAAGGGCTCAGAATGATGTATTATTCTCTAAACAGCTACACTTCCTAGGTTTAAAACCTGATTCCTCAGTAAGTAATTTTGCCTCAGGTTCCTCATCTGTGAAATGGAGATAGAAACAATTCCTATACATCACAGGACTAATCATTTGAACATATGTAAATCCTTTAGGATAATGTCTGGCACAAAGTAAACACTAAACAAATGTGAGGTTTTCTGTTATTTTTTGTGTCTTTTATTGTTATTACACTTTATTTTTTTCCATTTTTCTGTATAAGGATTGCTCAGAAGAGTCACCTTTCTGGTATTCTCATATATTTTAAAGGAAACCATGTATTTATTTTGGAACATAGATACCTGAATACAGACACCATAGTTAATATGTCCTGTTGTTGTTGTTGTTAGGTGCCGTCAAGCCGATTTCGACTCGTAGAGACCTATGTGACACAGCAGAACTGCCCCATAGGGTTTTCTTGGCTGTGATCTTTACAGAAGCAGATCACCAGGTTCTCCCACAAGCTGCGGGAGGGGTTTGAACTGCTAACCTTTTGGTTAGCAGCTGAGTGCTTACCTGTTGTGCCACCAGGGCTCCTTTAATATGTCCTAACATCACTGTCTTAGTCATCTAGTGCTGCTGTGACAGAAATACCACAAGTGGATGGCTTTAACAAAGAGAAGTTTATTTCTTCACAGTAAAGTAGGCTAAAAGTCCAAATTCAGGGCATCAGCTCCAGGGGAAGGCTTTCTCTGTTGGCCTTCTCGTCAATGTTCCCCCGGACTAGGAGCTTCTCCGCGCAGGAACCCCAGGTCCAAAGGACAAGCTCTGCTCCTGGCACTGTTTTCTTGGTGGTATGAGGTCCCCCTGTCTCTCTGCTCACTTCTCTCTTTTATATTTCAAGAGATTGCCTCAGGACACAATCCAGTCTTATAGATTGAGTCCTGCCTCACTAACACAACTGCCGCCCATCCTCCCTCATTAACATCATAGAGGCAGGATTTACAACATATAGGAAAATCACACAATACCAGGAATCATGGTCCAGCCAAACTGATACATGTGTTTTTAAGGGGACATAATTCAATCCATGACAGTCACATATATACCTTTTGAACAACTTCTACTTCTCTATCCTATTACAAATTTATTTCCCGAAAAACCTTCATAAACCATTAAATTGAAGTTAAAAAAAAAAAAAACTCTTTCCATCCTGAAGGTTTTGTTGGGGCCTGGGGTTATTCTTTCTCCTTTATAAATATGAAAATCATGTCACTAAGAGAGAGATTACCTATTCAACAATGTACATAAGCTCTTGGCCCTTGACACCGTCCCACAGAAAGGCTTCATACACTTTATTATAAACTGAAATTGCTATTATAAACTGAGATTTTTTTTTTTCACAGAAAGGAAATTCTTCACTAGCTTTTGCTAATCTAAAGAAATATTTGTGAGAAAAATGGCTTGAAGTTTTTGTAATGTGTTCTGTTTAAATGGATTTTAAATATCTTAACAACAGTTCATAACTCCATTGTTAAAATAACATTGTACTAGAAAATTTTTTTCCCTTTTAGTAAAACTGCTACTTAATGTAGTAACAGATAACATCTTCACTGACAAGGTTCAGTATTTGACTATTCACTTGAGGGTCAGTAACTGAGTGAGAATTATTTTTATAATGTTTCATTATATAAACAATATGTTTAAAGTAGGAAAAAAAAGAAAGAAAATGCAGATAAACGAAAACAGTCCCAACATTGAGAGCTATCCATTGTTAACGTTTTGGTGCACACCTTCCTCTTTCAGCCTTTTGTTCTATTACTAGATGACGTCTAACGTCCCCTGCAGTTCTTAAATTCTGAGGTAGATACAATAATTAAGAACACTTGAATATAAAGAGGATAATAAACTAAACCTAGTTGTTTTTATTTTTTTACCTTGTTATAATATTCATAAATACAGTAGTTCTCTACTTTTATGCTTAGATAACTTAGTACTGTTCAATTTTAATTAAAATTTTCAATTTAATTTCCCAAGTAAGGAAACTTGTTATAACCCCACCCCACCCCGTCACATACCCCAGTCTATCTCAGAGTTATCAGGAAAGCCCAGGCTCTACTGTCCTCTTGGCAGTGGCTTACCCAAAATGCAAACAAGGTATCTAGGAAGGAAAAGAAAGCCTCATCTGTGCCAGCTTTGCAAACCCAACCCCACAGTGTCAGGAAATTCTGTCTACTCTTCATACAAGTCAAGTAAATTCTGGGCTATTTTCTCAATTCCACTCAACTTTGGGCCTCTGTTGTTGCTGTGTGCCATTGAGTCTATTCTGACTCATAGCCATCCTATAAATGTTTATAAAAATTTCCATTCCCATTGTAAGCCTGGCTAGTGGTTAACTGGCATAAGTTGGGCCCTAGACCAAGAAGGGACCAGGCACTCTCCCTGGTCTCTTCTTGAGCAGCTTTCTCCAGAGAAAACAGGAAGATAAACAGTCAATATTTGAATCTGACAGACAAAACTAGATTCTCTATTTGTCCTCTCCATTTTATACTGTGAACTGCAGAGCAATTTACTTCCCATGTATACCATGGAAATTCGTGTTTAAACAGTTCCCAATAAACAAGGAGAGAGAAACTACAACAGAAATTTTGAAATGCAGGTAAACACGAACAAAGCCAACACCATCCTCAGTGGAGAGAGAGAAAAGTCATTATTCTGAAAGTAACCGTCTTCAGAGATATAGGTCCCAGGACTGGATTTCTCTTAACCTTGGTCAGCAAGTATTTATTAAGCTCCTGGCTGGGGACTCAGCACTACACAGGGCACCATGAGAGAGCTGAAATAAGTTTAAAACACTGTCTAGAGCCACAAGGAGCTTACTATATAGTCAGAGAGACAGATCATGGGGTCAGTAAACAGTTCCATGTCAGTACATAGTAGAACATGAATGACGAGTAGACGTAAATTCTGTATTTGGAGAAAGGAAAATGATGGGACCTGGAGTAGTTAGGAAGTCTCCATAGCAGAGTTGGCACTCAATTTGTGTTGTAAACTCTGAGAGGTCTCTGCCTTCAAGCCCCACATAATATCCCCAGATAAAGGTCTTCTCTCTTAAGTGAGGGTGACCCCAAGGCTGTATCAGCACAAAATCTAAAATGTATTCTGTCAGTTCAATCCTTTGGGAAGTCAGAGTTCTTGGTGAAATAAAAGAGCAAGTAGTTATACACAAAACTCTTGCTCTCAATCAGTGTGATATTCTACCACTCACAAAGTATTGTTCACAGGGTTATTAGGAAAGCTGAGTCTGATCTGGTAGACATTGAGCTATTACCCTACCATTTAAAATTGTTCTTCCACGTTTCCTTACTTCCTGTTGTCTTACTTCACACTGGAAGGAACTTTATCAAGTCTCCCTTTAAGCATTTCTGAATAGCAGTTTCACTAATATTTTATAATGGCCTTTGGCCAAAAGTAACAAAATCTGATCCTACTACCATTTTTTAATCATTTTTAAATTCTAAGTGCTTTACATTTATTTACTCTGTTAGTCCTCCCAACAACTCTGAGGCAGGTATCATAATTACACCATTTTATAGGTAAGATAACTTTGGCAGAGAAAGATAAAGGGACTTGCCCTGGATCAAAGCCAGTGAATTGTGGCGCTGGAAAACAAATCACACTTTTAACTACCACACTTGACCACCTCTCACCTAGGAAGGGGATGGGGTGCCAAAGAGGAAAGTCTAGGATGTCTCTGGTATCAAACCCTAAAATACATCTTCTCTGCTGAATCCAACTCTTTCATATTACCCTTATCAGAAGATAAAAACAGAAATCCCTATGTCCCTAGGCCAGCCCTTTTGTTTAGGGCTTCCCTTTATGAAAAGTTTAAAAAAAAAAAAAAAAAAAGGAAAAAGAAAACAGCAGCAGGAGCTAACATAGGGAGATAATGCATATATACTCACACAGACACATGCATGCACATGCACACAGAAACATAAATTCATACTCCCAGCTTGAAGGAACCAGGAAAACTGAGCTCTGAGGTCACCAAAGAAACATTTCTTTGTTTACAGAGGATTCTGTTATTTCCAACAGTGCTGTTTCTGCTAAAGAATGTCCCCAACTGTCCAAGAGGCATTTGAGAGCTGGTAGGTTCCATATGCAGCTGTCCTACTGTCTGGACATAAGCAAGGAATTCACTGAACAGACACATCGTTCCCTCCTCCTTGCAAAAAGATGGACTCATTAGACTCAATCCTGTGAGAAAAAAATGAAAGCTGTGTTTACTGGAATAGGTTCAGAAGACTAAGTTCCTACCATTCCCACAGACCCTTCTGAAAAGACAGCCACGACTGATTGCTTAATCATAATTTGTCATTTTTTGTGTCATTTAACCTTGCTTTCCAGGCCCCAAATGACTAGACCCCAAGCAAAGGTATGCACATTTAGCATGGGCATAGGAGAAACCGTCAGCCATGAGGTTACCCAAATAAGAATGCTAGTAAGGGTATGCCAAAGTAGAAAGGTTAATGATCTAATCAACTATCTTGGGGTGCTCTGAATAGGAGATGGAGAACTACCATTGGCCTCTTATAGTTACTGTTGAACTCTGAGCAGTAATGAATAATGGTCCAGTTCCATGTGGCCTGGCTGGGTGACTGTCAAGTTTCCAGTTTATTTTCCCAAATAGCCTTACGTTCATGTCCCATCAACTAAGATAACATTAGCACTTCTCTTCCTTAAAGCCTGAAAAAGCCTTATCACAATGGCAAGTTTAAAGCCAATGGCAACAAGCACAGAGCAGAAACACTCAACAGCAGCTGCACGAGAAATGAACTTGTTAGCAGTTTGCCTAGCAGCTGGCCTTGACAAGGACAGTGAGGGTGGCAATATGGAAGATGATTTGATCATCAGAGTGGAGGGAATCTCTGCCCAGTCACAGGCAGATTCCAACATGGGTAAGAGGTTTCACTGTCTAAAGAATAGTACATAGGACGTGAGTCCAAGACGGCAGAGAAGTCAGGCACTTCCTGTGGTCCCTCTTACAACTAAGACCTGAAAAAACAAGTGAATCGATTATATATGACA
This sequence comes from Dugong dugon, assembly GCA_030035585.1. NCBI lineage: Eukaryota > Metazoa > Chordata > Mammalia > Sirenia > Dugongidae > Dugong > Dugong dugon. The sequence continues at coordinate 11,167,095 of CM057472.1, read as the reverse complement.
ATCCAAGAGCCCTGAACATCCAAGGCAAAGTTGAGGAATCAGACTGAGTGGCAGGGGGAGAGAGAGAGGGTTTGAATGCAGTGAGGAGTTGCCAGACCTGACCCAGCAGGAGCCGGTGTCCTTCAGGCCAGATCAGCTCGCGTGCACAGTGAGGCAAGCAGTGGTGCTCGGGAGGCATTTCCCACATCGGGAGAGACCCAGTGGCAGGGAGTCTATATGGGTATCCAGAACCAGTGAAAAGCAGCGCTGCATTGGTAAAAGATAAGTACTTGCACTTGGCCTACCACCCAGATCAAAAAACACCCACTTTGAGTAAAAACCCCTCTCCCATTTACATCCCCCCTCCCTGCTCTGCACCAGGTCCTGGGCAAGCTTCAGTGACTGCCAACTCCCCTGGGCTGGAAGTAGGACCCATCACGCACCCTGAGCCATTCTCCCAGCCTTAGAGAGGGAACAAATTAACAAACAGGAAAAAATAATCTGCCAGCTCCCCTAAGCCAAGAACTGAGCGTAGGCACAGCTCCTTTGCCTGGGCACAGGTATAAGGGGTCCACGAACTTTTGAATGCCTTTCACCCCTGCACACACCTGTGTAGGTCCTTTTCAACACTGCAGGCCCTCATTACCACAGTACAACAGGGTATATACCTGAAGTCTTACTTCAACTGTTTCAGCTATATGGTGAAATAATAGGTTCATGACATTTGACACTGCTCTGCCCATTAAGTAGGTTCCTCACCTACCCACATCAGGGGTCTAAGGACTGGTGATTCCACCCATGCCACCTAGCCACCCATGACAAGGGTCCAAGAATAAGGGGTGCACCCCGGTCCTTACAGCCGACAGCACTGGGTGCTCATAGTCTGGCTGCAAAACCCATGCACCTAAGTGCTCTAGGGAACAGGTAAACACTTTCCTCCCAGACACTCAGACACAGCCATCAGCCCCCTGCCTTGCTTAGTGTGTGCGTGACCCCCTATTTACAGCCACACACCTGTGCCTACACCAATCACCAGCCTGTCTAGGACAGTAGGTGAGAGTTTGCACCACAAACTTGGTGACCAACTACCTGGACACCTGAGCTGAATTCACACAAGAAAAGTAAACAGACTCCTGGGCTCATATACCTAGTAACAGCTCTAACCACCTGGTGACAGGACATTAGAGCTTCAAAGGCATCAATAATCAAACTAGCTTACACGAGCAACCTATTGCAGCATATCAAAACAAAACAAGAAGCTAGGACACAGTAAGCAAACATAAAATAAACAAATATAATAAATTATTGATGTCTCGGAGACAACAGTCAATATCAAATCACATAAAGAGGCAGACCATAATGGCTTCAGCAAGCTCCCAAAACAATCAAGAAATTTTCCGGAGGAAAAGAACTTCTTGGAATTACCAGAGGTAGAATACAGAAGATTAATATACAGAACTCTTCAGGAGATCAGGAACACACGAAGCAACAGAGGATCTTAAGAAGGTTATTCAAGAGCATAATGACAAATTTAATAGGCTGCAAGAAGCCATGGAGAAACAGCAATCAGAAATCTAGAAGATTAACAATAAAATTTCAGAATTAGACAACTCAATAGAAAGTCAGAGGAGCAGAACTGGGGCAATGGAAGTCAGAATTAGTGAGACTGAAGATAAAGCACTTGACAACAACTTATTTGAGGAAAAATCAGATAAAAGAATTTTAAAAAATGAAGAAACTCTAAGAATTGTGTTGGATTCTATCAAGAGGAATTCTATCAAGAGGAATAACTTATGAATGACTGGAGTACCAAAACGGGGGTGGATAATAGAAAATATAGAGAGAAGTGTTGAAGATTTGTTGGCAGAAAACTTCCCTGATATCATGAAAGATGAGAAGATATCTATCCAAGATGCTCATCAAACCCTACGTAAGGCAGATCCCAAAAGACAGTCACCAAGACATACTATAATCAAACTTGCCAAAACCAAAGACAAAGAGAGAACTTTAAGAGTGGCTAGGGATAACTGAAACATCATTTACAAAGGAGAGTCAAGAAGACTAAGCTTGGACTACTCAGCAGAAATCATGCAGGCAAGAAGGCAATGGGATGACATATATAAAGCCTTGAAGGAAAAAAAATTGCCAGCCGAGAATTATATATCCAACAAAACTGTCTCTCAAATATGATGGTAAAATTAGGGCATTTCCAGATAAACAGAAGTTTAGAGAATTTAAGAAAACCAAACCAAAATTATAAGAAGTACTAAAGGGAATCCTCTGAGTAGAAAATCAATAACAACCCAAGACTAGAACACAGGACAGAGCAACCAGATATCAACCCAGACAGGGAAGTCACAAAAATAAATCAAAGCTAAAACACTGAAAATAGGGAAACAGAGAGGTCAATATGTAAAAGATGACACATTAAAACAAAAAAGAGTGACTAAAAAATGTAGACATAGATTTTTCATATGGAGAGGAAGTCAAGGCAATATAAAGAAATAAAAGACTGGTATAAATTTAGAAGAATAGGGGTAAATAATAAGGAAACCACAAAGAAAATTAACAATCCTACACACCAAAATAAAAAACAAGAAAAACAGAAAGACTCAGCAAATAAAAAATCATTAACAATGAAATAGATGAAAATACATAAAGAAAAATGACTCAACACAAAAAATTAAGCAGAACAAAGAAACTATCAACAACACACAAAAAAAGACATCAAAATGACAACACTAAACTCATACCTATCAAAAATTGTGCTGAACGTAAATGGACTGAAGGCACAAATAAAGAGACAGAGAGTGGCAGAATCGATAAAAAAAAATACAATCCATCTATATGTTGCCTACAAGAGACACACCTTAGACTTAAAGACACAAACAAACTAAAACTCAAAGGATGGAAAAAAATATATCAAGCAAACAACACTCAAAAAAGAGCAGGAGTGGCAATGTTAATCTCTGACAAAATAGACTTTAAAATCCACTACAAAGGATAAGGAAGGACACTACAGAATGATTAAAGGGTCAATACACCAGGAGGACCATAACCATAATAAATATTTACACACCCAATGATAGGGCTCCAAAATATATAAAACAAACTCTAACAGCATTGAAAAGAGAGATAGACAGCTCCACAATAATAGTAGGAGACTTCAACACACCACTTTCGGTGAAGGACAGAACATCCAGAAAGAAGCTCAATAAAGACACAGAAGATCTAAATGCCACAATCAAACAATTTGATCTCATGGATACATACCGAACATTCCACCCAACAGCAGGCAAGTATACTTTCTTTTCCAACACACATGGAACATTGTCCACAGTAGACCACACATTAGGCCATAAAGCAAACCTTAACAGAACACAAAGCATCGAAACATTACAAAGCACCTTTTCTAATCATAAAGCCATAAAAGCAGAAGTCAACAACAGAAAAAGCAAGGGAAAAAAACCAAACACATGGAAACTGAACAACACCTTGCTCAAAAACTACTGGGTTACAGAAGAAATTAAGGATGGAATAAAGAAACTCATAGAATCAAATAAGAATGAAAACACATCCTGCCAGAACCTTTGGGACAAAGCAAAAGCAGTGCTCACAGGTCAGTTTACAGCAATAAACGCACACATCCAAAAAGACGAAAGGGCCAAAATCAATTAGCCCTACAACTCAAACAAGTAGAGAGAGAGCAGCAAAAGAAACCCTCAGGCACCAGAAGAAAAGAAATAATAAGAATTAGAGCAGAATTAAATGAAATAGAGAATAGAAAAAACAATTGAAAGAATTAACAAAACCAAAAGCTGGTTCTTTGAAAAGATCAACAAAATCGATAAACCACTGGCAAAACTGACAAGGAAAAACAGGAGAGGAAGCAAATAACCCGAGTAACAAATGAGATGGGCGATATCACAAGACTCAGCTGAAATTAAAAGAATCATAGCAGAATACTATGAAAAACTGTACACCAACAAATTTGAAAACCTAGAGGAAATGGACAAATTTCTAGAAGCTCACTACCTACCTAAACAAACACAGAGGTAGAACAACTAAAGAAACCCATAACAAAAGAAGAGATTGACAAGGTAATTAAAAAACTCCCAACCAAAAAAAGCTGTGGCCCGGATGATTTCACTGGAGAATTCTACCAAACTTTCAGAGGAGAGTTAGCACCACTACTACTAAAGGTATTTCAGAGCATAGAAAAGGATGGAGTACTCCCAAACTCATTCTATGAAGCCAGTATAACCCTGATACCAAAACCAGATAAAGACACCACAAAAAAAGAAAATTACAGACCAAGAGCCCTCATGAACACTGACATAAAAATCCTCAATAAAATTCTAGTCAATAGATTTCAACAACATATCAAAAAAATAATTCACCATGATTAAGATTTATACCAGGTATGCAGGGATGGTTCAACATTAGAAAAACAATCAACGCAATCCATCACATAAATAAAAGACAAGAACCACATGACCTTATCAACTGATGCAGAAAAAGCATTTGACAAAATACAACTCCCATTCATGATAAAAACTCTCAGCAAAACAGGAATAGTAGGGAAATTCCTCAACATAATAAAGGGCATTTATGCAAAGCCAACAGCCAACATCATCCTAAACGGAGAGACACTGAAAGCATTCCCCTTGGGAACGGGAACCAGATAAGGATGCCCTTTATCACCACTCTAGCTAGAGCAATTAGGCTAGAAAAAGAAATAAAGGGCTTCGGGAGCAAGGAAGAATGAAGAGAACAGGATACAAGGAAAAAATTAGTCCAAAGGACTAATTGTTCACAGCGACCAAGGCCTCACACTACCTCATTTTAGAACCTACTGTACTGCCATGGTAGTCAAATCAGCCTGGTACTGGTACAACAGACACAAAGACCAATGGAACAGAATTGAGAATCCAGACATAAATTCATCCACCTATAAGCAGCTGATACTTGACAAGGGCCCAAAGTCCGTTATTTGGGGAAAAGACAGTCTCTTTAACAAATGGTGCTGGCGTAACTGGATATCCATCTGCAAAAAACTGAAATAAGACCCATACCTCACACCATGCACAAAAACTAACTCAAAATGGATCAAAGACCTAAATATAAAACCTAAAACGATAAAGATCATGGACAAAACAATAGGGACAATGCTAGGAGCCCTAATACATGGCATAAACAGAATACGAACCGTAAGTAACAATGCACGAACACCAGAAGAGAAACTAGATAACTGGGAGCTCCTAAAAATCAAACACTTATGCTCATCAAAAGACTTCACCAAAAGAGTAAAAAGACAACTTACAGACTGGGAAAAAATTTTTGGCTATGATAAATCCAATCAGCATCTAATCTCTAAAATCTATAAGATACTGAAAAACCTCAACAACAAAAAGACAAATAACCCAATTAAAAAATGGGCAAAGAATATGACCAGGCATTTTGCCAAAGAAGACATTTAGGCAGCTAACAGACAAACGAGGAAATGCTCATGATCATTAGCCATTAGAGAAATGTAAATGAAAACTATAATGAGATACCATCTCACCCCAACAAGGCTAGCATTAATCCAAAAAACACAAAATAATAAATGTTGGAGAGGTTGTGGAGAGACTGGAACACTTACACACTGTTGGTGGGAATGTAAAATGGTACAATCACTTTGGAAATCGATTTGGCGCTTCTTTAAAAAGCTAGAAATAGAAGTACCATACAATCCAGCAATCTGACTCCTTGGAATATATCCTAAAGAAATAAGAGCTGTCACACCCATGTTCATTGCTGCACTGTTCACGATAGCAAAAAGATGGCAACAACCTAGGTGCCCATCAACGGATGAATGGATAAACAAATTATGATATACTCACACAATGGAATACTAAGCAACAATAAAGAACAGCAATGAATCCGTGAAACACAACATGGAAGAATGTGGGAGGCATTATGCTGAGTGAATTTAGTCAGTAGCAAAAGGATAAATATTGTGTAAGACCACTATTACAAGAATGCAAGGAAAAGTTTAAACACACAAGAAAACATTCTTCGATGGTTATGAGGGTGAGGAGGAAGGGAGAGGGGTATTCACTAGCTAGACAGTAGACAAGAATTATCTTAGTTGAAGGGAAGAACAATACACACTACAAGGGAAGTCAGCACAACTGGACCAAAATAAAGCTAAGAAGTTTCCTGAATACAACTAAACACTTTGAAGGACAGAATAGCAGGGGTGGGGGTCTGGGGACCATGCTTTCAGGGGACGTCTAGGTCAACTGGCATAACAAAGTTTATTAAGAAAATGTTCTGTGTCTGAGGTCTTAAAAGCTAGTGAGCGGCCATCTAAGGTGCATCAATTGGTCCCAATCCACCTGGAGCAAAGGAGAACGAAGAACACCAAAGACACAAAGTAAGTGACGGAGCAGGACAAAAATGGGGTGCTGGACTCAAATTCTAGTAAAAAGACCAGACTTAATGGTTTTATTGAGACTGAAGGGACCCTGGAGGACATGGCCCCCGGACTCTCTGTTAGCCCAAAACTAAAACCATTCCCGAGGCCAACTCTTCAGACAAAGATTAGACTAGACTTGGGACATAAAATGATACTCGTGAAGAGTATGCTTCTTAGCTCAAGTAGATAAATGAGACTAAATGGGCAGCTCCTGTCCAGAGCTGAGATGAGAAGGCAAGAGAGGGTCAGGAGTTGGTTGAATGGACATGGGAAATCCGGGGTGGAAAGGAGGAGTGTGCTGTCCCAGTATAGGGAGAGCAAGGGTCACACAACAATGTATGTATAAGTTTTTATACGAGAGACTAACTTGAATTGTAAACTTTCCCTTAAAGCACAACAATAAAAAATGAAATAAAATATAGTATGCCTACAAAATAAAGAGATACCGGAGATCTAGGAGAAAGATTTCATTCCACAGGTCGAACTTCTAAGAACTAGAGGGTCTACAACAATTGAGGCAAATCATCTGGGAACTTTCCTATCCCTGATAATTAAGGGGAGTCCCTGGGTGGCACAAATGGTTAAGCACTGGACTACTAACCGAAAGGTTAGCAGTGCAAGCCCATCCAGAGGTGCCTTGAAAGAGAGTCCTGGTGATCTTCTTCTGAAAGCTCACAGCCTTTAAAACCCTATGGAGCAGTTCTTCTCTGACACACATGGGGTCACCATGAGTAGGAATCGACTCGACAGCAACTAACAACAACAACAATAATTAAGGCAGTATCCTAAAGGGTGAGGGTTGGCAAACTTTTTCTGCTATGGACTAGACGGCAGCATGATGAGAGACACTCTTGAGCTGAGATGAAAGCTCCATCCACAAGTAGTTCACCACTCAATACTCCAGGGCATTCAATGGAAAAAGCCCCCGAAGAGAGCTTTAAAATACGTTTCAACAGAGCACAAGGAGGGCTTCTGGGGTGCTGATAATGCTCTATTTCTTGGTCTAGACGCTGCTTACTTGGGTATGCTCCGCTTACGAAAACTCACTGAATGGAACACTTATGTGCATTTTTCTGTTATGAGTCTTACATTTCAATAAAACATTAAAAAATGTAGTTTTCTTTCAAGCAAGGAATGATGACACAGGGATGATAAAGAATCTTTTGCTCACAAAGGCTGTTCTGCTCAGCAGCTTGTTCATGACAGACACACCAATCCAGCCAGCTGAGGGCTGTGAACAGAGGCCCCATCCACAGAGAGGGCTTGGGTCACACTCACTGAGGGTTCCAGAAGCTTTCCTCAACACTGGACTGACTTAGGAAGAATGGCATTACAGTGAAGGAGAAAGACAAGCATTTCCTCTCTAGGGTTTAGCTTCCTCTTTGCGCTTCCCCGCCCCCCACTTTCTTTCAAAATGTCCTCTGTCCACCCCCACTATCCTCAGTAGTAAACCACGCAAAAGAGCAGCAGTCCCAGGAGTTGGATCCAGGAATGCCCTGGGCTGATTGTCACAAGCAAACCCGAGCAGGCCCTGAGATATTAAAGAGGAAAGAGAGTATCACACATCTAAGGCTGAAGCTGGGGCATGGGCACCCATGCACAACACACAGACACACTCAGTTTATCACTGATCAAGTAAATGAATATATAATCTATGGACTGAATCCAAAATTCTCACGATAAATGTGTGTTGAATAAAATTAAACCTAGGGGTCTTCTCTAGGTCTCCCCTAAATCTTGCCTGCATTAATTGCCACGTTTGATCGTCAGCCAAGGTGAACATCACCAAGTCAAGCATCCTCCACAGAGCACTACTTTAGTCTTTAACTGTGATCACACAGGCTCATCAGGCCAGCCAGGCGGCACTTGAGATGTAGTCAAGTAGGACAAAGCTGCTTCAAGTTGTCTGAGTTGCTAATACTTCTGTACACGAAGAAAACAGGCCTGGGGTACGGAGTTTCTGTTTTTAACTCTCATTCCTGCCTATGTGGAAAAAGTTTTCCGGCAATCGTGCTGCTAGGAGCAGATTTCCTGTTTTTAATGTTGTTTAGTCTGAATGGGTCTCTCGAGGCCAGTCTTAACGCTGGAGGAGCAAATGCGCTGAGTCCCTGAGTTCAGCTGGCCCAGCCTGAAGCCCATATCATTCTTGGCAATCCAAGATCTAGTGAAAGATACTATTTTGTGCTAATTTGAGCAGCATCTGCCTCGTGCATCCCACTGGCAGGGTACCTTCCTCCCTCGAACCCTCCTCCAACCTCAAAGACTAGCTTGCAGAAGAGAAGAACTGTGTATCAGAGTCACAAGATCTCCAACCACACTGGTCTGTGGTACCTCCTCTGCTCCAGCGACTCCTATCAAGTCACTTCACTAAGCAAACAAAGCCTGACTCCAGCCTTAGCCAGTAGCCCTGCTACAAAGGTGCTTCTTACGGTTGTCTCAGCTACTTACAAAAGTGCATGCAAAAGACAAAAACTAAAATGATGGAAGAGAGAACTTTGTGGTGAGCACTCAGCTCAACTACTACCTGCTGGTGACAACGAAGAGACACACAACACAAACCTACACAGTCAGTCAGTAACTTGGGACTAATATTCAATGAAGTAGAGTTAATAAGCCTCTAAGAATACCTAAGAGATTCATCCTCTCTGGTGTATAAATGCTTCTATGGGGAAGATACTAAGCAGATAAGGTTCATTTCTGCTGAAGAATAAGTACTGAGAAATTACAGCAGACAGAATTTATGAGAAACCTAGAAAACAATATAGCATTTAATTCAATTAAAAAAAAATTAAGATTCGTCTGGATTCAGTTTTGGAGTCCTGTGCTCATTATTTTCCTCCCTAATATGAAACCCTGCCAACTGTCTGTCAGTTTGTCATACTGTGGTGGCTTGCGTGTTGCTGTCGTGCTGGAAGCTATGCCACAGGTATTTCAAATACCAGCAGGGTCACCCATGGTGGGCAGGTTTCAGTAGCACGTCCAGATTACGACAGACTAGGAAGAAAGCCTAGACATCCACCTCCAAAAATCAGCCAGTGAAAACCTTATGGATAACAACAGAATACTGACTGATACAGTGCTGGAACACGGTGCAGGACTGGACAACATCTCGTTCTGTTATATATAAGGTTGCCATAAGCTGGACCTGACTTAACGGCAAACAACAATATGAAACCAGAGACTCTAGCAACTTCACAGATGGAAAAGGACCTGCATAGAAAAAGAGGTACTAGGAAATGCTGAGCTCTGCTGGGAAGGAAAAGTAGCACCATGGCTGTCAGGGTTAATGCAGGGACCTTAGACTCCTTCATGGGCCCCTCTGGTTGTATTTCCTCATTTTTAAAGTATACTTCAAAACCTGGTCTCTGGTCAGAAAGGGTCAAATTAAGCATACATTTGCCAAGAGGTATAAACTATTTTCTTGTGTCTCAGAGAGTGGCTCGGGTCAGTAAGGGCTATTCAGGGGATTCAGAACAAAGCACCTTGCCTGCACCTGTAAACAAGGACTTGCTTCAGATACAAAACTAAAAATACGTGATGATTCTCCATATCAGAGAGGAGTCAACAGGGAGGCTTGAGAACACACGTTCCTTATTCATGACTCCTGGGTCCTTTCCTACAGTAAATGCAACATTTACAGTCCAATATTTTCTGATTGGCTAATTCATGTCACACAGCAAATATCCATGGCAAGCACAGAGCAGACAGCAGGATAAAGGTGAGCTCATACAGCAGGTAGCAGAGTGTGGTGAAAAGAGCAAGGGCTCTGGAGGCAGGAGGGCTGGGTTTAAATCTGGGCCCTACCACTTACTAGTATGACTGTGGGCAAGTTACCTAACCTCGGTTTTCATGTCTGTAAAATAGAGATAATAATTCCCACTTTTCGAGGTTGCTGTAAGGAGTGGAAGGGATAACATAAGTACTCAGTTCAGTCCTCGAACTTAGTAGGTTCTCAAAAAGTGTTATTTTCTTTTCTCCCTTCCATTTAAGGAAGTTAGCCGTGAGAACATTTTCCAAAATTAAGTGCAACTTTTTCAAACCCTGAAATGCAATCTCCACACTCCATGGAATGTTTCCAGATGCTTATGAAAGGAGGAAGTTGCTTCTATTCTCTTCAAATCTCTGATGTGGGAGAAAAGGAAAAGCAGTATCAGCCAGAAACATCACCACAACAGCACCACAAACACGATGAGGTCAGTTTAACAGGGAAAATAATAAAGAAGGAAAAGTAATGACGGGTTTCCATTCCTGTCAGTTCTCTTCTCACCTCCGCAGAACCACTGTCTCTACCCACTGCATGGCAGCTATGTTAATTCTTCCTCCTACAGCAACTCAGCACATAACCCCAGAAGGCATGTGTATCCTGTCCAACTGCCTAACTATGGGGCAAGAGTTGAGCACTTAAATCAGTGACAAAGGGATAATCTCCCACTTTCAGGAAGAAGAGGAAGAAAAATGAGTTTGAACACTGTCTTAGTCATCTAATGCTGTTATAACAGAAATACCACACGTGGATGGCTTTAACAAAGAGAAGTTTCTTCTCTCACAGTCAAGGAGGATAGAAGTCCGAATTCAGGATGCCAGCTCCAGGGAAAGGCTTTCTCTCTCTGTTGGCTCTGGGGGAAAGTCCTTGTCATCAACCTTCCCCAGTCGAGAAGCTTCTCAGTGCAGGGACCCCAAGTCCAAAGGACACGCTTTTCTCCTGTTTCTTGTTTCTTGGTTGTATGAGGTCCCCGTCTCTCTGCTTGCTTCTCTCTTTTATGTCTCAAAAGAGACTGACTTAAAACACAACCTAATCTTGTAGATTGAGTCCTGCCGCATTAACATAACTGCCTCTAATCCTGCCTCATTAACATCATAGAGGTAGGATTTACAGCACACAGAAAAATGACATCAGATGACAAAATGGTGGACAATTACACAATACTGGGACTCACGGCCTAGCCAAGTTGACACACATTTTTGGGGGACACAATTCAATCCATAACAAGCACACTTTTGTTTACCTCTTCCACTCTGGGGAATTAGCTGTAAGGGGCTAACTGTATAACAGAAGATGAGCCTGAATACATCCACTTCTGCCCCAGAGTCTAGCTGCCTAGGGACTCTGCCTTTTACAGCTTCTAAATACAGACTGGGGAATGCCTGGGCACATTTGGTCACTATTCGATTTCAGGCTTTTATTATGTGCAGTTTGTGGGGTGAATGAGTCTATAAATAGTCCGAGCTCCTCTACCTCATACTTCAAAAATGAGAAACTATTAACTCTGCCTTTCCTGGAGAGACAAGAGAGGTTTTCACTGAAGTTTAATCATCTGTGATGGTTGGCCAGACCATGATTCTCAGTGGTTTGGCAGACATTATGGATCATCACCCTTCATTTTGTGATCTGATGTGAGCAACCAATCAGTTGGAAGGGGAGTTTCTTTGGGGGGTGTGGCCTGCAGACAATACATATGGATGTTCTGGCAAAACTCGTGAGCTCTCTCTCACTCCTGCATTCATCTCACCATCTTCTGACCTCCAGTTCTTGGGACATGAGCCAGCAGTCTGCTGCCTGACCTGCAGATTTTGAGTTCATCAGCCCCTGAAACCACATGAGCCAGGAGAAGCCTCCAGCCTGCCGCCTGACCCACGGATGTGGGACTTGCCAGCCTCCACAATCGCATGAGCCATTTCCTTGAAATAAATCTTTTTTTTTAAATTATTTATTTATTTATTTGTTTGTTTGTTTGTTTGTTTATATATATATATATATATATATATATATATATATATATTATATATATATATATATACACACACACACACACACACACACACACACACACACATACATACACACACTTCATTGGTTCTACTCCTCTACAGAACCCAACCTAAGACACCATCTGAACCCAGCTTCCTCCATAATGAAAAAATATATTAAGTTAATACACTAAGTAGTTAGTAGTTAGCCTCAACCAAATGATTCACACTTTTCATTATAGCACTAAATGGTATTTAGAATGAAACCCAGGCAGAAGCTCCAAATTAGGATTTGTGGATGATTCATAAGATGCACTGACAAGTCTATGAAACTTTTTGGAAACTCACCAAACTCCACCACCTTCAAGTCATAAGAAGAAATGTCCCTCGTGCTTTTGTAAGAGAATCTACAGATTCAAATCCTGTTAAATCCTCAATACAGCAATCATGTTATGAACTAGATCTCTTGACAGCCACCACCACCACTAATAAGAGCCTTCCTCTTCAAGTTTTTCAGACTCTTGATTATTTATTACAATACTTACCATACTGTGGAGTAATGAGGAGCCCTGGAGGTACAGTGGTTAAAGCACTCGGCTGCTAACCAAAAGGTTGGCCGTTTAAACCCACCGACTGCCCCACAGGAGAAAGATGTGGCAGTCAGCTTCTGTAAACATTTCAGCCTTGGAAACCCTATGGGACAGCTCTACTCTGTCCTATAGAGTCACTTTGAGTCAGAATTGACTCCACGGCAGTGGGTTTGGCTTGGTGGGTTAATGATCTCTTTATGTATCTGTCACCCCCAACAGACTATGAGTTTTAAAGGGCAAATACAATGTCCAATTATTATTGGTTATTTCCAGTGCCGAGCACAATTTTTGGCTTATCTTTCAGTAAATATATGTTGAATGAATGTCAAATTTGATGTTGATTTAAGGAGGTTAGAGAAAAGTGCGGGGGGAGAGCAACCAAGTAGAAGTAGACAGAACAAAGACATAAAAAGATGATTGCCTCTTCATGTGAATACCTGCCCAGGATTCTAAAAAGGTTATTTTTTACTGGAAGCTGAGCTTATGTAAATCGTTGAATAATCAGAGGCACTATACTGTAATGACCACCCTGACTTTAGATCTTGGAAAAGAAAATATGAAGCCAAACTCCTATTCTGAAAAACGTAGTCCAAAAAAAGCAGTAGGCAGAAGCAAGGAACCACATCCTATAGCCAAGACCTAAAACTGGAAATGCTCCAAAATGTTTTATAGTAAAATTATCAATTTCTGACTTTGCTTGGTCATACTCTAGAAGCCACAGCATACTCTCACTATTCCTGACAAAGGCTCTGACTGCCTTTGGATTAGGTGACAAATGCTAAATTAAAATTTGCTCTGCTATAGTCCAAACAGCAAACCACAAACCACTGTGGATCATCTGCTGATACTAGATTTAATGCTATATGGCTTGTGGGATATAAATCAAACAATCTCCATCTTTGCAGTGTTCAAAATATGATAGCTTGAATAAAGTTAAAGAAGACAGTAACAGACAGAAGAAAAATGACACCAAATGGAAATACAGATCTACAAAAAGGAATGAAGAGCACCAGAACTAGTAACTACATGGGTAAATATATATTTTCCTTGTTATTTCAATTTCTTTAAAAGATAATTGACTGTTTAAACAAAAATATTAACAATATATAATGAGGTTTATAGCATACATAGAAGTAAAATATATGATCCAATAGCATAAAGGCTGGGAAGGGAGAAACAGAAGTAATCTACTGTATTTCATTTTATGCAGGAAGTGGTATATCATATTTTTTACGAAAATAATGTGCGCCTTCTATGTATGTTTGCCAACCACACCCTCCTCCTGAGAGGTATTTTTGTAAGCACTAGTAAAAGGCACATGCTATTTGTGTAAAAATACAGGATAATCACTTGATAGTAGACTGTGATAAATTAGAAATGTGTACTATAAATCCTAAAGCAACCTCTAGGAAAACAAAACAAAGAAAGCTAATAAGCCAATAAAGACAAAATAAAATAAAAAATACTCAATCCAGAAAAAGGCAAAAAAGGGAATGTTGAACAGATGAGACATATAGAAAACAGGAAGGTAACAGACTTAAACCTAACTATATCAATAATTACATTATGAGAACGGCCTAAATACCCCAATTAAAAGAAAAATATAGTCAGATTAGGAAAAAAAAAGCAAGACCCAACTACTTATATGCTACCCACAAGAAACTTACTGTAAATACAGTCATAAGTACCATATTTTTACACAAATAACGTGTGCGTTATACATTTTGCCAAAGGTGCAGCCACATGCACTATTTTTGTAATTGCGCTATAGGTGCGTTGTTTATGTGAGTGCATTATTTGTGAAAAATATGATAGTTCAACAGTTCATGACAGCAAACAAATTATGATACACCCACACAGAGGGTGACTATGTGGCCATCAAAAAGAATGAGATAGTTACATATACAGATATGAAAAGGTCTCTAAGATATATTAAGTGAAAAAAAACAAGGAGCAGAATAATATGTATATGCTACAATTTTAAAAAAGAAAACATACAGTTACATGCTTATATTTGAATAGAATTCTCTGGGAAGAGATCCAAGAAACTGATTATCAGTAGTTGCCTTGGCATAAGGGAAGTAGGTGGCTGGGGACAGAAAAGAGACTTAATTTTCACTATGTATCATTTTTCTGCCACGTCATTACTATCTGTTTAAAAAAAAAAAACCTTACAGTATTTATAAAAGAAAAATATTTTTATTAAAAAATTAAGAGCAGAAGAAACTTTCACTGGCAACAGATAGGACTCTGGAAAGACAGTGTCTTTCCTGCTACTAAAACAACAAAGAATTTAATTTGTTAATAATAATGCCAATATTTATTTAATTCTTCTAAGTTTTTCCAAAGTCCTCCTCAGCTTAATACTTCATTTTATTCTAACATTATCCCTGTGATGTTAGTGGGAGGGAAATCATTCCTCCTGCAAGAAAACCAAGGCTGTTTCTGTCACATAACCAATAAAAAGCTTGTTCCACTAGATCAGAAGCCACTGGGGATATGAGAGATAATGGTATATAAGTAGGCAAAGAAGGAAGTAGGAAAATCCTCTCAGGAAAATTCTAAAGGGAGAAGAGTAAGACAGCAAAGAAAATTTTCATTATTGCTTAAACATATCCAGGTCTAACACAGCTTTTTCCTTGAGTCAGCTAGACAGACAAGTAAGAGAAATGTCAATCAGGGAATAATTTTCATTATACAGACAAAACAAAAGTACAGTTAACTGGGTCTTGGAAAAAGCAGTCATCAATTCAGTTTAATAAATTAAGGTGGAATATTTCATGTACTCTACAATCTTGTAACTAAAAGTATGGTCCTCAGACCAGCAGCATCTTAAGCTCCATCCCAGACCTATTATATCTGAAACTGCTTCTAACTTTAGTGACATCAATGTGCATACAAATCTCTTGGTGATCTCATTAAAAAGCAGATTCTGATTCAGTACGTTTGGGTTGGGCCTGAAAGTCTGCATTTCTAACAAGCTTTTAGGCAATGACAAGATTGCTGGACTGAGGTCCACACCTTGAGTAGCAAGGCAGAACCACCCCAGGCTCTCTGAGACTGCGTTCCCAAAGAGTAGGAAGCACGTCCTCTTCCTCTCCTGGTAAGGGTGGCATCTGGATATACAAGGCATACAAGGCTTTTATACTAAAGCTCAGCAGGCACATCCAGAAGGAAAAACAAGTAACGTGCTCCTAGGAGGCTATTTTTGGGCAAGAAAGTGGCATTAAACGTTAAAATCAGAACACTTGTGCCATCCTGGAACAAGGACAGATCTATATGATGACCCATGGGCAGGTGCATGAGGGCCGCAGCGAAGATGAAGAGAGATACCATGACCCCAGGTCCAGGGTTGGGAAAGAAAGGCACTGATCTCCAAGCAAGAGTGAGGGGACAGAAGCATATGACCACTATAATCTTTTTGAACTTCTAGAAACTGAAGAAACCTTGAATGTGACATTAGACTTGCACAAAATCTGACCTATAGAAAGTATTTATCTCACGAGAGGTAAAGACACTATTTTAAGAACTCAAGAAAAGGTTTAAACACAGAAGAAAACATTCTTTGATGGTTACGAGAAGGGGAAGGAGGGGCAGGAGTATTCACTAACTAGATAGTAGACAAGAACCATCTTAGGTGAAGGGAAGGACAAGACACACTACAGGGGAAGTCAGCACAACTGGACTAAACCAAAGCTAAGAAGTTTCCTGAATACAACCAAATACTTCAAACGGCAGAGTAGCAGGGGCACAGGTCTGGGTACCATGGTTTCAGGGGACATCTAGGTCAACTGGCATAACAAAGTTTATTAAGAAAATGTTCTACCAATAGAATTCAGCAACACATCAAAAAACTAATTCACCATGATCAAGTGGGATTTAAAGCAGGTATGCAGGGATGGTTCAACATTAGAAAAACAATCAATGCAATCCATCACATTAATAAAACAAAAGAGAAGAACCACATGATCTTATCAATCGATGCAGAAAAGGCATTTGACAAGTCCAACACCTATTCATGATAAAAACTCTCAACAAAATAGAAACAGAAGGGAAATTCCTCAACATACTTAAGGGCGTTTATACAAAGCCAACAGCCAACATCATCCTAAATGCAGAGACTCTGAAAGCACTCCTCTTGAGAACAGGAACCAGACAAAGATGCCCTTTATCACCACTCTTATTCAACATTGTGCTGGAAGTCCTAGCTAGAGCGATTAGGCTAGAAAAAGAAATAAAGGGCATCCAAATTGGTAAGGAAGAAATCAAAGTATCTCTATTTGCAGATGATATGATCTTATCCACAGAAAACCTCAAAGAATCCACAAGAAAACTACTGGAACTAAGAGAAGATTTCAGCAAAGTTTCAGGATACAAGATAAACATACAAAAATCAGTTGGATTCCTCTACACCAACAAAGAGAACTTTGGAGGGGAAATTACCAAATCAATACCATTTACAACAGCCCCCAAGAAGATAAAATACTTAGGAATAAAACTAACCAGAGACATAAAAGACCTATACAATGAAAACTACAAGACACTACTGCAAGAAACCAAAAGAGACTTGCATAAGTGGAAAAACATACCTTGCTCATGGACAGGTAGACAACACTGTGAAAATGTCAATTCTACCCAAAGCAATCTACAGATACAATGCAATTCCGATCTAAATTCCACTGACATTTTTTAATGAGATGGCGAAACAAATCACCAACTTCATATGGAAAGGGAAGAGGCTCCAAATAAGCAAAGCATACTGAAGAAGAAGAACAAAGTGTGAGCCTTCACACTACCTGATTTTAGAAACTATTATACTGCCATGGTAGTCAAAACAGCCTGGTACTGGTACAACAACAAATACATAGACCAATGGAACAGAGTTGAGAATCCAGATATAAGCTCATCCACCTATGAGCAGCTAATATTTGACAAAGGCCCAAAGTCCATTAATTGGGGAAAAGACAGTCAAAGGTGTTGGCACAACTGGATATCCATCTGCAAAAAAATGAAACAAGACCCATACCTCACACTGTGCACAAAAACTGACTCAAAATAGATCAAAGGCCTAAATGTAAAACCCAAAACAATAAACATCATGAGACAAAAAATAGGGACTACGCTAGGAGCCCTAATACATGGCATAAACACAACACGAACAGTAACAATGCACAAACACCAGAAGAGAAACTAGATAACTGGGAGCTCCTAAAAATCAAACACTTGTGCTCATCAAAAGACTTCACCAAAAGAGTCAAAAGACAATCTACAGACTGGGAAAAAACTTTTGGGTATGACAAATCCAATCGGTGTCTAACCTCTAAAATCTACAAGATGCGGCAAAATCTCAACAACAAAAAGACAAATAACCTAATTAAAAAATGGGCAAAGGATATGAACAGGCACTTCACCAAAGAAGACATTCCAGCGGCTAACAGACACATGAAGAAATGCTCACGATCATTAGCCATTAGAGAAATGCAAATCAAAACTACAATGAGATACCATCTCACCCCAACAAGGCTAGCATTAATCCAAAAACACAAAATAATCAAGGTTGGAGAGGTTGTGGAGAAACTGGAACACCTACACACTGTTGGTGGGAATGCAAAATGGTACAACCATTTTGGAAATCGATTTGGTACTTCCTTAAAAAGCTAGAAATAGAAGTACCATACAATCCAGTAATCCTGCTCCTTGGAATATATCCTAGAGAAATAAGAGCCGTCACACAAATAGATATATGCATACCCATGTTCACTGCAGCACTGTTCACAACAGCAAAAAGATGGAAACAACCTAGGAGCCCATCAACGGACGAATGGATATACAAATTATGGTATATTCACAAAGTGGAATACTACACAATGGTAAAGAACAACGATGAATCCGTGAAACATCTTATAACATGGAGGAATCTGGAAGGCATTATGCTGAGTGAATTTAGTCAGTCACAAAATGACAAATATTGTATAAAACCACTATTATAAGAGCTCAAGAAAAGGTTTAAACACAGAAGAAAACATTCTTTGATAGTTATGAGGGTGGGGAGGGAGTGAGAGGGTTATTCACTAACTACATAGTAGATTAAGAATTATCCTAGGTGAAGGGAAGAACAAGACACACTACAGGGGAAGTCAGCACAACTGGATTAAACCAAAGCAAAGAAGTTCCCTGAATATAACCAAACACTTCAAGAGACAGAGTAGCAGGGATGGGGGTTTGGGGGCCACAGTTTCAAGGGACATCTAAGTCAAATGGCATAACAATGTTTATTAAGAAAATGTTCTGCATCCTACTTTGGTGAGTGGCATTTGGGGTCTTAAAAGATAGCAAGCAGCCATCTAAGATGCATCAAGTGGTCCCAACTCACCTGGAGTAAAGGCAAATGAAGAACACCAAAGTCACAAGGAAAGTATTAGCCCAAGAGACAAAAGGGCCACATAAACCAGAGACTCCATCAGCCTGAGACCAGAAGAACTAGAAGGTGCCTGGCTACCACCAATGACTGCCCTGACAGGGAACACAACAGAGAGTCCCTGACGGAGCATGCGAAAAGTAGGGTGCAGAACTGAAATTCTAGTAAGAAAACCAAACTTAATGGTTCGACTGAGACTGGAAGATCCCTGGAAAGCATGGGCCCCAGACTCTCTGTCAACCCAGAACTAAAACCATTCCTGAGGCCAAGTCTTCAGACAAAGATTAGACTGGACTATGGGACATAAAGTGATACTCATGAAGAGCGTGCTTCTTAGCTCAAGTAGATACATGAGACTAAATGGGCAGCTCCTGTCCAGAGGTGAGATGAGAAGGCAAAGAGGTTCAGGAGCTGGCTGAATGCATACGGGAAATCCGGGGTGGAAAAGAGTGTGCTGTCACAGTATAGGGAGTCACTATGGTTACATAACAATATGTGTATATATTTTTGTATGAGAGACTAACTTGAACTGTAAACTTTGACTTAAAGCACAATAAAATAAACAAAGACAGAGTGATAAAGAAACTGAGCAAATCTCTCCCTCTTTCACACTGTTTCTCTCTCACATACGTACACACCGTTTGTTTACCCTGCACCTAACATACACAATAGATGAATGTTTACTGAGTGAGGGAATGCTGCTTCTATCATCCTATAACCCAGGATATTCCACCTCCTGCCCTCAGGTTATAAATCATCATAACCACCCCACCTCCCCTGAAATTACCTAAAGTGAAAGTACTCATCCTCCTTTTCCTGCTTCTGGAATAGCAGTAATGACGTGGCCTATATCTGCTGGATTCTCCTGAGTATCCATAGTGTCCCCATGGCTGCTGAGCTGCTGTAGCAGGGCACTGTGGTTAGCCTCCACATCCCCCAGGAGTCTGAAGCAGCTCAGAGGTGAAATGTGGGAGTCTGGTCTCCTAGAACACGTGGAGACATGGTCACTGTGACCACATCCCCTTATCCTCACCCTTGACTGGCATTACCTGATCCATAAACACACCTTGGCTTATGCCTGGCCAAAACAACCTCCCCTGGCCTCATTCAAGCCAGAGTCAAATCCTCACTTTTCTAAGAAGCATTCTCTGGTAATACCACTTCATGATAATGTTCTTCCTCTGGATTCCTGAAGTACTCATTGTAAGTACCACTCACTTAACACTTAAAAGCTTTGTGCTGTTGATTATTTTGAAGCGCCTAAATGAAGCCTGTTATCCCCAGTACCATTTTAAGCTTTCTGAGGTCTTAGATCTCCATATCCCCTACAGCACTCAACCACATATACCATAGTGGTGGCTGCCTGCTAAATGTTTCCTGAATGAGTGAATGGAATGTCACTGTGGTAGGGAGTGTGGGGTATTAAAAAATGGATGAGGCTTAGTTTTTGCGGTCAAGGATCTCTCAGCCTCATAAAGGAGATATCATGTACCTAAATACAATATGCAAAAAATGCCACAACCGAGTTAAAAGATACTATGAGAATCCAAGGGATGGTGACGACTTCAAGGAGGAAGTAGCATTTGAGATGGGCCTTGACGAATGAGCAGAATTTTGAATGGCAGGAACTGAGGAGGTGAGAAGTATTAATATATTTCAGGAAGAGGGATAACCAAAATAACCAAGACAGTCTGAGAAAGAAGTGAGAAAGGATTAACCCTGCACAGTCTTAAAAGGCTACAGTAGTGAAACAATATGGTATATGTTTTCATACATATTTGGAAATTTCTGATCCAGTATGATTCTGGCACAAAAATAAGAGATCATGGGAACAAAATAAGGAGTTTAAAATGAGACCCCAAACATATAGAAGAATTTAGTAAATGATAAAAGTAGCTCTTCATATCAGTGGAGAAAGGACAGGATTTCAATAAATGGTATTGGGCCAACTGGCTAGCTACCTGGAAAAAAAAAATAAAGCTAAAGCCCTACTTCACTTCTCACACTAAAAGAATTCCAGATGGACCAAAATTTAAAAATGTGTGTATGTATGCGTGTGTGTATATATATGCTATTAACATACCAGGAAAAAAAACACATGGTGAATATCTTTATAATATCAGAGTAGGGAAGGCCTTTCTAAGCTTGATATGCCAAAAGCCATGGGGAAAGATGGATAAATTTGACTACATTAAAAAAAAAAAAAAAGTATTATATACACACAGCAAAATATAAAAATTAAAAAAAATTCACCATAAATAGAATTTAAAAAAAAACTATAAACGGGGAAATATTTGCAATATCCATGGCAGACAAAAGACCAATTTCCTTAATATACTAACTACTTTTAAAAATAAGAAAAACAATAGAAAAATGCAAAAAATGATATGACCACACAATTCATAAGGAATAAAAGACACAAACGGCCAATAAAAATGAAAAGATGCTCAACCTCAATTATAATAAAAGAAAAGCAAGTTAAAACCAATGATAAGATACCATTTCTACCTACCATATGGGCAAAGATTAAAAAGTTTGAGGACACCCAGTGTTGACAAGGGGTATGGTAAGATATTCTGAAAAGCTATTGTTAAGGGTTGGTTGCTGTTAGCTGCCATCAAGTGGGTCCTCAACTCATGGTAACCGCATGCACAACAGGATCAGTCGGTTGTGATCCACAGAGTTTTCACTGGGTGATTTTCTGAAGTAGATAACCAGGCCTTTCTTCCTAGTCTGTCTTAGTCTAGAAGCTTCACTGAAACCTATTCAGCATCACAGCCCCACACAAGCTTCCACTGACCAACGAGGTGCACTAGCTGGGTTTAAACAGGTATAATATTTTTTGGAAGGCAATTAGGCAAAAGTCTATTGAAATTTAAAATACATATAATCTTTGAATCCACAATTTCACTTTTAGAAATTTGTCTTATGGTTTTACTTGCATAAATGAGAAGATTCTCACTCCGGTACTGTTCACAATAGCAGAAATCTGGAAATGTCCTAACTGTCCATCACTAGAAACCTAGTTAAACTGAAACACCTTCAGATAATGGAATTCTATGTCGCCTTAGAAAAATGAGGTAGAAATCAGGGCCAAGATAAATTATTGCGTGAAATAAAGCAAGTTGAAAAATAACTATGCATAGTGGTAGCCCCTTTGTATTTTGGCGGGGGGGGGGGGGGTCGTGGCAAATACATATGTAACAAAAAAAATTTCGCCATTTCAATATTTCTAACATGCACAATTCAGTGAAATTAATTACATTCATCATGTACGTTCAACCAACACCACTCACCATTCCAAATTTTTCTATGACCCTTAACAGAAGCTCAGTGTCCCCTGAACAATGAGTCCCTTTTCCCCCTCGCTCCCACCCACCGCTAGTAACCACTAATAAACTTTCATCTCTATTCTAGATATTTCATATAAGTGGCCAACAAGCACATGAAAAGCTGCTCGATATCCTTAATCATTAAGCCACTGCCGTCGAGTTGATTCCGACTCATAATGACCCTATAGGACAGAGCAGAACTGCCCCAAAGGGTTTCCAAGGCTGTAATCTTTATAGAAGCAGACCGTCACATCTTTTTCCCGTGGAGCGGCTCATGGGCTCAAACTGCTGACCTTACGGTTAGCAGCTGAGCGCTTAACCACTGTGCCACCAAAGCCCCTTCATTAATCATTACGGAAATGCAAATCAAAACTGAAATGAGATGTTACTTCACACCCTCTATATTTTTAAAAGCCTATACAATATATGCTTACTCAGAGAATGTCTGGAAGGATACTCAAACTATAAACAGCGGTTACCTCTAGGGAGTCATGGTGGGAGACATGGAAGGGAATTTTTTTTAACGTTTACATTATACCCTTCTGTATTGTTTGAATATTTTACAATTAGCTTGCATTGCCTTTTCAGTAAGATATTTGAATAAGCTAGTTAATTAGCTGCCACTTTGGTTTATACAGTTGCTCTCTTTCTGCTGAGCATAGAACCAGAGAAAAATCAGTCCCACTTCTCTCCACAGACTTTCTCTGAACCCTCTTCAGGAGCTGCACTGAGAAGGAGCCTTTTGTTGGTCAGTTGGACTGGCTCCCCCAAACAGAGGACTATTTAAGTGGTGCTGAGACAATGCTTGGACGCAGGCTTACCGTGCAACTATGTGGCAAGAGGATTTCGCACCTGGCAAGACAGACCAGGTGGCTTCCTCTGGACAGGCCTAGTGTTATCAGTCTGCTTGTGAATGCTTGTTTACTGTGGTGGACATGTGAACCTTTTGTTCAAAGAGCTGGTCTTCATTTTACATCCTCCTGTTTAGAAGATTCTGCAAATCAGTTTTTCCAAAGACTTTCAAAGTAATCATCCCCATCATCATACTTATATTCTTCAAGCAATTAACTGACATTCCTTTAAATCCTGGGGATGGTAGTGGTAGAGTGGTAGCATATGGCAACTTCCCAACATTGCAGATGCAAGCAAGAGCAGTCTGTGTAACTCCAAGGACAACTGTCTCAGGAACCCTATCTCTATATTTATGCTTAGGCTGCTGAGGGTCTGCAAACAACTACCAAGCTTTGGGCATGCCTCCCCTACAGATAACCTCCCTCCAATCTAGACTTCTCAAGGACGACCAGAAATTTCTGTTACCCTTAGGCTCACAAAGAAAGGCAATCCAAACAAGCTTTTGCATTTTAAGTTTTCTCTAGTTTCGGCTGTTCACTTTTGTATAGGCATTTGGCACCAGCAGCAAACAGTAAGTGTCAAGGATCTCTGTCCTTCAGATTCTTCTATGACTCTGAAAGCTATTCTTTAAAGATTTATAATCAAGTTTCCAGAGAGGGGGAGAACAAGTTAGATGAAGCCAAAAAAATGACCTTATTCCTTTAAAATCCAGCCATGGACATGCTTATGGAGTTGACCAGCTGTACTGCTGGCAGAGGGAACACACTGAAATGAAACACTCATGGCAATTCCCCTTCCCCCACTCGGGCCTGCAAAGCCCCATCCACTTGTTGCACAAAAAGGCTTTTTCTTACTAACTTCTCTCCCTTTCATTTCTGTCTCTATCTTGGTGGGGAAGAAACAGCACTAGTGATGGAATGTATACAGCTCTGCAAATATTCATGAGAAAATGCTTTGCCGCCCACCCGCTCCTCAGTGCCCCTGGCATATACGTGCATTAGGCAAAGGGGACACTCACACAGAGAAGCTCACAGACATCAGTGGTTCTCTAACTTAGGCAAACCACAAGACCTTCTCAGAACAGGCAGCCATATTCAGGAACACAGAGTCCTATCCTGTCTCTCATCCATTTGACCATTAATTAAATTATTAATCCAACCACCACTAACTGATCATTTAAGATGTGTAGCACTAGAAATACAAAAATAAACAGGGCTGTTTGGTGTAGTGCTGAGAGCTTGGGACTTTGGAGTTTCACAGCTAAGGGTTTGAACGCTAGTTCTATCCCTTGGTTGTGTGACCTTAAGCAAGCTATTCAACCTATCTGAACCTGTTTCCATCCCTAAAATGGAGATAATGGTATCTACTGTGAAGAGTGATACAATCCGAAGAGCATCTGCCCCACCCCTCTGTGGGATCTCAAATTCCTCCTCATATCTTCTTCATGTTTCCCTCTCCTCTTGCTCCTCCAAGGTCCCTCCTCAGTTTTAGTGACCCTTCTACCTTCTTTACTCTTTCCCCCAAGCCCTCACTCATACTCCAAGTTCAGGGATACAAACGAAGTGAGACATAAAAGAATTAAGGGTCATACTCCTCCTCTCCATCTCACCCCACTTCTTTTCCCAGGCAGCAGTAACAGATCTCTTGTCTTCATCTTGTAATGGGCTGGGGACTCCAGACGGAAATGCTGCTTCTGTAGCAGAAGTATCTAATCACAGTCTGCTAACATTAGAGAGCCCATGATAACAGGAACCTCGTACTACCCATGTCACCACCTGACAATAGTGCAACTTCCTCATCCTGACTGAGTACCGGGATGATTTAGAGCCAGGGATAGGTCCGGTATAAAGAACAAGATCTTTTCTTGGAATTCTGTGAAAGCAGCACATTTCCTAACTCCCTGGGACCTCTGTGCTACACTTTATGCCCCCTATCACTAGAATAAGTGACAGGCATTTCCGGCCACATCAAATACAACTCTGGACAAGCCAAAAAGAAAAAATTATTTCTATAACTGTTCTTTTGTCTCTCTGAGCCTCAGTGGTTTTGTTTTGTTTTTTTTTAAATCTTTAAAATAAGGAGTTTGAGTGGTCTCTAGCATTTCTACCAATACTAACATTCTGGAATTCTAAAGTCAAACTTTTTAGCTACCACGTACCAGAATTCAAAAGTTCTGTACAACTTACTTTTTATGTCCTAATTATATACAATCCTCTGCAATTTAATTAGAAATCCCCTATCTTTTCCTAATGGAAATGAAAACCAGCCGGTTCCCCTGCTCCACGCATCATGTCCCATACTTGTGGAGCATATTATCACCTCTGTCTTCCTGTCTCTGGACCAACATCCCTTCATTAAATAACCACATGCAGAATGCCTATGAGGTGTACTACACTGATAGTGGCGTTCCTCTTGGTTCCTGCAGTCCAGCCCTTTAATCGTTCCTGTGTGTGTGTGTGTGTGGTTTTCCTCTGAAGCCTCTCCAAGTTCCTGACACCCTCAAGTTGAAGTCCAGAGGTGAAGAAAATACTCACAAAAGAATCTGTAACACACATACACACCTACGTGCTCTCTCTTTCAGGACTCTCTAGGGGTAAGCAGGCAATGGATATCCTCTGTGTGTTGTTTGGTGTTCAGTGTATTGAGGAGACTAAACAAAGATTAGAACAACAAGAAGCACAATCCTATTACCGCTATCAACTCAGTTTTGGATTTGGTGGTTGTGGGAGGAAATCTGCTCACTCACATGAGTTTCTACCTGAAAAAGCTAAAAGTATTTTATTAGGTATTGTGTTTTAGCCAAATAACAGATCATTTTAAAATAAAGATCCCCAGGAGAATAGAAGCAATTGCTTTCCACAAAGGGCTGGGTAGCTTTTTGTTCCTGGACGTGGTTTTTGTTGACTCATTCTGCACTTGTTTTGAAACAACCACTTACAGTCCTTGCTGGGTAAAGCTGAGCTAATGCTCCTCATGGAAAGTTTTACAAACACCCAATCACCCAAACACAATACACTTGAGCAGAGGACGCCTGCTCCAACAGATGTTCCCTCCTGACCAGGAAAAAGGGAACGAATTTAGTTTTCCAAGTGGAGCATGCTGGTCCCAGGAGGGATCACAACCAGATTCAGAAAAGAGAGTTTCAAATCTAGTTCAACTCTTAGAAAAAAGTATGGACCTTGCTTCTCAAAAAAACAAAAACAAAAACAAAAAACAAAACAAAACACAAACTCATTGCCATCAAGTTGATTCTGACACATAGTGACCCTATAGGACAGAGTAGAACTGCCCCATAGGGTTTCCAAGGAGCAGCTGGTGGATTCAAACTGCCAACCTTTTGGTTAGTGGCCAAGCTCTTAACCACCGTGCCACCAGGGCTTCTCTAATACTGTGATAATGGTAATCACAACAGGGACCCAAGCCACAGCACTTAAACATTCGTTCAACTCCTAGTTGTCAAGTACTGGGCTAGGCACTTTACATAATTATTTCATTTCCTCCTCACAATAACTCTTTGAGGCATATATTAAAGTCCCTGTTCTAGAAGCTATGACTCAGAGAGGTAAAGTAATTTGTTCAAAGTAAGCCAGCTAATAAGTGACCATTTTAGAATGCAAATTCAGGCCTAACTTCAGAACAGAAGTAGATTAACTCAATAGAGACTCCAGTTGGACAAAACTGGCCAATACTGAGATAAAGTTTCACTGCAATGCAAATATTAACAAAATCTGAACACACTATTTAGACAAATAATGACCTGCTTTAAGAATGGGGAGCTGATGATACCAGGGCCATGGTGTAATGGATAAGACAGGTGATATGGTCCCTACCTCTCCCCACTATCTGTATGTAGTCTTTTCTCTATTTCCCCTTCACCCTCTCTCCTCTTTCCCAATTTTCCATCTCTTCCATTTCTCCTATGCCTCCCTCCCCCCACCATTCTTCTTTCTACACTATAGTTAGCAATATGAACTTTGCATTCACATGATCCCGTGTTCAAATCCAAGACTCACTTCTTATCGTGTGACTCTGGGCAGATCATGTAACCTCTCAAAGCCTAAGTTTCCTCAGCTATAAAAGAGAAATAAATCTTCTACCTCTTTGGCTTGTTGAAGAGATTAAATCAGATAATATGTGTAAAAAGACTAGCAAGCCACTAGTAGGCTAAATAGGATTTTTTTTAAACTTTTTGGAAATGGTACACACTTTAGAGTTGAACAGTCTTGGATTTGAATCCCTGTTCCACCACTTACTGACTGACTGGGGAAAAGTCTTGTAAGCCTTGGTTTCATTATGTTTAAAATGAGGTAAATACTACAGATCTAACAGATTTTGGGAGGCAGTGATGGTTCAGTAGTAGAATTCTCATCTTCCACACAGGAGGCCCGGGTTTGTTTCCTGGTCATTGTACCACATGCACAGCTACCACCTGTCTATCAATGAAGCCTTGCATGTTGCTATGATGTTGAACAGATTTCAATGGAGCTTCCACACTAAGACAACTAGGAAGAAAGGCCAGGCTATCTACTTCTGAAAATCAGCCAATGAAAACCTGATGGATCACAATGGTTTGATCCACAGTGATCATGGGGAGAACGTGGGACCACACAGTGTTTCATTCCAATATGCATGGGGTTGCCATGAGTTGGGGGTTGACTCAATGGCAGTTAGCAAAAAAACAATAGATTTTGGGGGATGAGCAAATGAGATGATCAACATTTACATCAATAGCTAACAGTAAAACTGCTATTATCATTATCATCACTGTAGTAGATAATATTTTCGTAAGCCTATGAGTAGAACTTGCAGTAGTTGACCTGTCCTCTAGTGGACCATGGCCATTGACACCTGGTCTGTTATCCAGGTGTGTCACCATTAAGGACTGGGACGTGCCAGAAGCACAGCACCCACCCCGTCCATCCTCAGCCACCTCATAAAACCAGTGTACAGCAAAGTGGGCTCCCCTACCTGCTGCTGCCCTGCCCACCCAGACAAGGAGGTGAGAACTATCATGCCCACAGATGATCAAGTAGCAAAACACACCTGGCCAGCCTGCCCTGACATAGCAAAACAAACCAAAAAAGCAGGAAAAAACAAACACACAATCAATCAACAAAAGAAAATAATACCTTAATGTCTCAGAGACAGCAGAAAATATCAACACATACAAATAAGCAGGACAAGATGGCTCCAGCAAGTGACCAAAATAGAGAATCAGATGATCTTCCAGTAGAAGAAAAGGCAGTGGAACTACTGATAGGGAATTCAAATGACTAATATTTAGGGCTCTCCAAGAGATTAGGAAAGAGATCAAGGAAAACACAGACAAAACCAAGGAAAAAATCAACAAAATCATGGAAAACACAGACAAAATCAAGGAAAACACCTACAAAGTGATAAGAATTCAGGAAAATAATACAAGAACAAAACATCAAAATAAATAAATGATTAGAAATCGTACCAAAAAAGCAACTAGAAATCCAAAAGATAAACAACAAAATTTCAGAAATGGAGAACGCAATAGAAGGTTTTAGGAGCAAATCTGAAACAAGAGAAGGCAGAATCAGCAAGACTGAAGACAAATCCATGGGCACCACTCTGAGGAAAAATCAGAGAAAAGAATGAAGAAAACCTAAGAATTATGCGCGACAAAATTAAGAGCAAAAATCTGCCCATGATCAGTGTTTCAGAACAGGAGGAGAAAATGGAAAACACAGAGAAGACTGCTGAAGATTTCCTTGCAGGAAACTTCCCAAACATCACAAGAGATGAAAAGCTGACCATCCAAGACGCTCTATGAACCACACATAGGATGGACACCAAAAGAAAGTCACCAAGACAACATAATCACACCTGCCAAAACCAAAGACAAAGAATGAATCCTGAGTGCAGCTCAAGAAAAACAAAAAGTCACTAACAAATCAGACTAAGCTCTGATTACTCGGCAGAAACCATACAGGAAAGAAGGCAATAGAAAGACATATATAAAACGCTGGAAGAAAAAACATGCTAACCAAGAATTTAATATATCCTACAAAACTCTCTCTCAAACATGATGGCAAAATTAGGACATTTCTAGATAAACAGAAATCACGGGTATTCGCAAAACTCAAACCAAACTTACAAGAAATATTAAAGGGAATCCTTCAGTTAGAGAACCAACAACCTCAGAAAACAATCGAAGTCTAGGACACAGGACAGCATCTGCCAAATAAAACAGAGGTAAAGAACTTTCAATAATAAAACAAAGGTAAAAGACTTAAAACAGGGAAACAGATATCAATCTATAAATGATAACAATGTTAAATCAACAAAAGGGGAAATAAATGATGTAGGTATAGAACTTTAAAACAGAGAAGAAGTCAAGGCAATAACAAGAAATAAAAGACTGGTTCAAACTGAGGAAGATGTCATGGAATGAATTGTGTCCCCCAAAAATGTGTGTCAACTTGGCCATTATTCCCAGTATTGTGTAATTATCCACCATTCTGTCATCTGATGTGATTTTCCAATGTGTTGTAACTCCTACCTCTATGATGTTTATGAGGTAGGACTAGAGGCAGTTATGTTAACGAGGGAGAACTCAATCTACAAAATTAGGCTGTGGCTTAAGTCAATCTCTTTTGAGATATAAAAGCGAGAATCAAGCAGCGAGATGAGGGACCTCATACCACCAAGAAAGCAGAGCGGGGAGTGGTGTACGTCCTTTGGACCTGGGGTCCCTGCGCTGAGACGCTCCTAGACCA
The DNA here is from genome assembly GCA_030035585.1 of Dugong dugon. Lineage (NCBI taxonomy): Eukaryota > Metazoa > Chordata > Mammalia > Sirenia > Dugongidae > Dugong > Dugong dugon. Next base: position 11,136,967 of record CM057472.1, on the reverse strand, counting down.
GGGGAAGATTGATGACAAGGACCTTCCCCCAGAGCAGACGAGAGAGAAAAAGCCTTCCCCTGGAGCTAGCACCCTAAATACGGACTTCTAGCATCCTAGAATAAGTTTCTCTTTGTTAAAGTCATCCACTTGTTATATTTCTGTTATAGCAGTACTAGATAACTAAGAGAGAAGATAAGGGTAAATTAAATTTCAAGGTAACCACAAAGAAAGTTAACAAACCTATCATCATAATTAAAAAGAAGGAAAACATACAGATTCAGTAAACACAAAATCTACAATAATGAAGAAAATCCACAAACAAAAGGAATTCAGCACAGGAGAGTAGGAGGAACAAAGAAAATGTCAGCCCACAAAAAGAAGCACAACAACATGACGGCAATAAACGCATACCTATCAATAATGACACTGAATGTAAATGGATTAAACACACCCATAAAGAGACAGAGAGTGGCAGAATGGATAAAAAGAACACGATTCATCAATATGCTGTCTATGAGACACATCTTAGACACAAAAAATAAGTTTATTAAAAATCAAAGGATGGAAGAAAATATGTCAAGCAAACGGTAACCAAAAAAGGGCAGGAGCAGCAACACTAATCTCCAATAGAAAAGACTTTAAGGCAAAACGAACAATAAAAGAAAAGAAAGAATATTACATAATTATTAAAGAGATAATCTACCAAGAAGACATAACCTTAATAAATATCTATACAGCCAAACAACAGGCCACCAAAACATATAAAACAAATCTAACAGCACTGAAAAGAGGACTAGCCAGTTCCACAATAATAGTAGGAGACTTCAACACATCACTCTCAGTAAAAGACAGAAAGAACATCTGTAAAGAAACTCAACAAAGATACAGAAGATTTAGAGGCCAAAATCAACCAACTGGACCTTACAGACATATACAGAACACTCCACCCAACAGCAGCAAAGTATACATTCTTTTCCAATGCACATGGAACATTCTCCAGGATAGACCACATTTTAGGCCACACAGCAACCCTCACTAAAATCCTACACATCGAAATAATACAAAGCATTCTCTCTGATCACAACACCATAAAGGCAGAAATTAATAACAGGAAGAGCAAGGATAAAAAATCAAATACATGGAAACTGAATTAACACCTTGCTTAAAAACAACTCAGTAACAGAAGAAATCAAACAGCGAATAAAAAAATTCCTAGTATCAAATGAGAATGAAAACACATCATATCAAAACCTTTGGAACACAGCAAATGCTGTGTTCAGAGGTCAATTTACAGCAATAAACACACACATCAAAAAAGAAGAACAGGCGGAATCAAAACGCTAGCCCTACAACTCAAAACAAATAGAGAGCAGCAAAAGAAGCCCACAGCCACCAGTATAAAGGAAATAATAAAGATTAAAGCAGAAATAAATGAAATAGAGAACACAAAAACAATATAAAGAATCAACAAGACCAAAAGTTCGTTCTTTAAAAGGATCAACAAAATCGACAAACCACTGGCCAAGGTGACCAAAAAAAAAAAAAAAACACAGGAGAGCACACAAATAATCAAACTAATAAACGAGATGTGGACATTAAAACAGATTCAACTGAAGTAAAAAGAATCATAAGAGAATACCATGAAAAATTGTACTCCAACAAATTGAGAACCTAGAGGAAAATGAATAAATTTCTGGAAACACACTACCTACCTAAACTAACACAAAGTGAGACAGAAAATCAGAACAGGTCTATAACAAGAGAAGAGACTGAAGAGGTAATAAAAAAAAAGCTCCCAACAAAAAAAGAAATAAAAGGCACCCAAACTGGAAAGGAAAACAAGTAAAACTATCCTAATTTGCAGATAATATGATCCTATACATAGAGAACCCCCAAAGAATCCACAAGAAAACTACTGGAAATAATAGAAAGATTCAGCAGAGTAGCAAGATATAACATCAATATTCAAAAATCAGTTGGATTCCTATACATCAACAAAGAGAACTTTGAAAAGAAAATCAAGAAAACAATACCATTTATGACATCCCCTTAAAAAAATAAAATACTTAGGAATAAATCTAACCAGGGACGTAAAACACTTATACAAAGAAAACTACAAAACACTACTGCAAGAAACCAGAAGAGACCTATATAAATGGGAAAATATACAATGCTCATGGATAGAAAGACTCAACATTGTAAAAATGTCAGTTCTACCCAAAGTGATCTACAGATATAATGCAATCCTGATCCAAATACCAACAGCATTCTTTAACAAGATAGAAAAACTAACCATTAACTTTATATGGAAAGAAAAGAGGCCCTGGATAAGTAAAGCATTATTGAAAGAGAAGAACAAAGTAGGAGGCCTCACACTACCTGATCTCAGGACCTACTATACAGTCATGGTAGTCAAAAACAGCCTGGTACTGTTACATCAACAGACACATAAGACAAATGGAAAAGAATTGAGAACCCAGGAGTAAATCCATCCACCTATGGTCAGCTGATCTTTGATAAAGGCCCAAAGTCCATTAAATGGGAAAAAGACAGTCTCTTTAACAAATGGTGTCGGCAAAACTAGATGTCCATCTATAAAAAAATGAAACAGGACCCATACCTCACATCATACGCAAAAAGTAATTCAAAATGGATCAAAGACTAAATATAAAACCGAAAACTATAAAGATCATGGAAGAAAAAACAGAGACAATGTTAGGGGCCCTAACACATGGCATAAGTAGAATACAAACCGTAACTAACAACGTACAAACACCAGAAGAGAAACTAGATAACTGGGAGCTCCTCAAAATTAAACAATTATGCTCATTAAAAGACTTCACCAAAAGAGTAAAAAGAGACTGGGGAAAAAATTTTGGCCATGACATATCTGACAAGGGTCTAATCTCTAAAATCTGCAGAATACTTCAACACCTCAACAACAAAAAGACAACTCAATTTAAAAAACGGACAAAGGATATGAACAGACACTTCACCAAAGAAGACATTCAGGCAGCTAACAGACACCTGAGGAAATGCCCGCTATCATTAGCCATTAAAGAAATGCAAATCAAAACTACAATGAGATACCACCTCACCCCAATATTACTGGAACTAATAAAAAAAAAAAAAACAGAAAATAATAAATGTTGGAGAGGTTGCAGGGAGATTGGAACTCTTATGCACTGCTGGTGGGAATGTAAAATGGTACAACCATTTTGGAAAACAATATGGCACTTCCCTAAAATCTAGAAACAGAAATAACCATATGATCAGCAATTTCAATCCTAGGAACATATCCTAGAGAAATAAGAGCCATCACACTAAGGGGCGGAGGGGAGGAGTGTGCTGTCGCAGAATGGGGTGAGCGGTTGGGGTCTCATAACAATGTATGTGAAACAAAACAAAAAAAATTCTGTATGGGAGACTAACTTGAAATGTAAACTTCATTTAATTACAACAATAAAAAAAAAAAAGAGCCGTCACACCCATAGATATATGCACACCCATGTACACTGCAGTATTATTTACAGTAGCAAAAAGATGGAAACACCCTAAGTGCCTATCAACAGATGAATGGATAAACAAACTATGTATGGTACATACACACAATGGAGTGTTACGCAACAATAAAGAATAATGATGTATCTGCGCAGCATCTCACAACATGGATGAATCTGGAGGGCATTATGCTGAGTGAAATAAGTCAACCACAAAAGGACAAATACTGTATTAGACCATCATTATAAAAACTCAAGAAAAGGTCTACTCACAGAAAGAAACAATCTTGGATGGTTGAGGGAAGAGAGGGTCAAGGAGGGAAAATAACTAACTAGATAGTAGATAAGTGTTAACTTTGGTGAAAGGAAAGACAACACACAATATAGAGGTCAGCACAACGTGACCAAGGCAAAGTCATACAAGCTTCAGGACACATCCAAACATTCTGAGGGACTGAGTTACTGGGGCTGAGGGCCGAGGACCCCTGTTGTGGGGGTCATCTCAGTCAACTGGTATAACACAGTTCATAAGAAAAGTGTCCTACATCCAACTTTGGTGAGTACAGTCTGGGGTCTTAAAAGCTTGCAAGCGGCTATCTAAGATACAGCTACTGGTCCCATCCTGTCCGGAGTAAAGGAGAATGAAGAAAATCAAAGACTCAAGGGAAATATTAGTCCAAAGGACTAATGGACTACAAGTACCAGTCTGAGGCCAGAACAACTAGATAGCGCTCAGCTACCACCACAGATCGCTCTGGCAGGGATCCCAATAGAGAGACCGGGACACAGCAGGAGAAAATGTAGAACAAAACTCAAATTTACAAAAAAAGTCCAGACATACTGGTCTGATAGAGACTAAAGGAACCCCCAAGACTATGGCCCCTGGATACTCTGGTAACTCAGAACTAAAGCCGCTCCCGAAACCCACTTTTAGGACTAAAGATAGAGAGGCGTATAAAACAAACAGTAACACATGTGAGGAACATGCTTCTTAGTTCAATCAAATATACAAGATCAAATGGGCAGCTCCTGCCAAAAGCAAGATGAGAAGGCAGAAGGGACAGGAAAACTGGACGAAGGGACAAAAGGAACCTAGGGTGGAAAGAGGGAGAGGGCTGTCACATTGCGGGGATTGCAAGCAATGTCACAAAATGGTATGTGTATCAATTTTTGAATGAAAAACTAACTTGAGCTGTAAACTTTCATCTAGAACACAAAAAAATTATTAATTTTTTTAAAAAAGGGTCAAAAAGAAGGTGTGAGTCACACAACAGTATGGATAAACCTCAAATGCATTATGCTAAGTGAAAGAAGCCAGACTCAAAAGGCTACATACTGTGTGATTCCATTTAAATGACATTCTAGAACAGACAAAACTAGAGGAAACAGATCTGTAGTTGGCAGGGGCTGGGGATAGGCCAGAGAGTTTGACCACAAAGGCACATGAGGAAATTTTTCAGGGTGATAAGACTGTTTTATATATTGTGGTCTATGTATTTGTCAAAACTCATAAAACTGTACACTAAAAGGGTGAATTTTACTGTACAGAAATTATACCTCAATAAAACTGACCTCCTAAAAAATGTAGTCACAAATGCTACAGAGAGGGTTTCTGTACTTTGGAAGAGGATGAACTAGATGACATCTAAATTCTTTCCCGCCACAAGTCCTATGGTTTTATGGCACTCTGCAGGTCTCAGAGTCACAGTGATTAGGGTTAAGCCTGACCTCCGATTGCTGTGTTCAAGCAATGAGGCTCTCTGATCAGATCATGTGGATATGGATCCTGCCACCATCAGGGACCTCTGGCTCTCCCCCAGCCTGTGGAGGTTCCCTTCCTTCTCTCTCCCGTCCTGACTAACCTTGGGACCGATGAGGGCCTCAGACAATTAATAAACAAGCTGGAACAAACCTCAGGAGACACTGCTTTTATCTCTCTGCACAGGCTTCCTGTCTGGATCCCATTTGATCTTTCCATTGAACTTCAAATCAGGCAACAGAAAAGGAATCATATTCCGCTCCTCTATGACCTTCTGGGCTTCTGCTAGATTATTTTTATACATTTAAGCTATGTAAATGTAAAATGTGACCCTTACAACAAAATCAAACCTAAGCTTGTTGTTTTAACACACACACACACACGTACTCACGTGCACGCTCACAGGCACAACACACACACACACACCTCCCAAATTATTGATCTATAAAATATTACACAAAACACATAATTCTTCTCATGTATAAGACACATCTGGTTATGCTATGGCCAGGGAAGACTGAAACAGACATCAGAATGTTCATACTTTCTGCTACTAGACAGACTACCACCTTCTATGATCTACTGTATTCACAACAGTGGACTGATGAAGGAGTCCCATTCTCTCTGTCTGAGTCCGTTCCTTTCCTGGCTCTTCTTGGAGGATCTAAGAGAATCAGTTACAAACACCAGTCACCAGATACCTCACACTAGAATGCTGGAATAAAAATCAAGGGACACAAAACAAGCCTGGACTTGTCAGTATGCTCATATTCAAAGGACAGAAAGGACTTGGTAGAGGCCAGGTAACATCCATACTACCTGTCATGGATTGAATTGTGTCCCCCAAAAATATCTGTCAACTTGGCTAAGTCATGACTCCCAGTATTATATGACTGTCTACCATTTTGTCATTTATATAATTTTCCTATATATCATAAATCCTAATCTTTGTCTGTGGTTAATGAGTCAAGATTGGATAATCTTGAAAAGGATTAGGGTGGGATTAATACCCTTGCTCAGGTCACATTCCTGATCCAATGTAAAGGGAGTTTCCCTGGGGTGTGGCCTGCAGCACTGTTTATCTCTCAAGATATAAAAGGGAAGCAAGCAGAGAGTGGGGGACCTCATACCACCAAGAAAGAAGAGCAGGTGCGCATGTCCTTTGGACCTGGGGTCCCTGCACTGAAAAGCTCCCAGGCCAGGGAAAAGACTGATGACAAGGACCTTCCACCAGAGCCGTCAGAGAAGAGAAAGCCTTCCCCTGGAGCGGATGCCCTCAATTTGGACTTGTAGCCTACTCGATTGTGAGAGAATAAACTTCTCTTTGTTAAAGCCATCCACTTGTGGTATTTCTGTTATAGTGGCACTAGATAACTAAGACACTGCCCTTTTCTGCTGCACTCACAGCAAGAACATTGTGACTAGGAAGGTTAGGTGCTCTTATGGGAGAAAGGGCCCACCAAGACACAAGTCCCACAGAGGTCTGATTTAGAAAATAATATTTGAAATAATTATTCCCTGACTTTGAGTATGGCGAAATATGACCAAGCCGGAGCTGGGCCCTCAAGGACACACAAAGACATATCAACCGGGTGCTGAGATAGACAACAGATAGGACAATCTTAGAAATTATCTTTAAGGAAGTTTTCACAAAAGGGCAATCAAACAGAACTCAAAAGACTTCCTACTTTTTGTCTTTTTCTATTAGCATTTAGTGAATAGAAACTTGTTGGACCAATGAAGACCCTCTTGACTCTCTTCACTGAAGAGTGTACCAATGATTGTTAAAAAAGACGATTCAAAATGTAAGATCACAATTTCTAGCCAATCTGTGAAAAGGTGAGGCTTTCAATGATTCTATCCATTTTGTGATGTTGATATATACTGATGATTCTGTAACCTTTCTAGGATTTGGGCAGACATTTTAGCTCTGGCAGCACGCTTGTCCACTTCCCACTTTTGTCCTTTTGAACATATGCCAAATAAAACTTTCTTTTTGCTTTACTAAACTTTATGATGTTTTTCACCCTACAACAGGTCTAAGGTCTTGTTTCCACAAGTTCCCCTCAGAAGAGAAGAAAGGGTGAACTACCTTTCAATGGTTTAAAACTATCTGATCTATATGCTGACTACAAGAGACACACCTTAAAGACACAAACTCAAGCAAACAACACTCAAAAAAGAGCAGGAGTGGCTTATTAATCTCTGATGAAACAGACTTTAAAGTAAAATCCACCACAAAGGATAAGGAAGGACACTATATAATGACTAAAAGGTCAATACACCAGGAGGACATAACTATAATAAATATTTATGCACCCAACGACAGGGCTCCAAAATACATAAAACAAACCCTAACAGCACTGAAAACAGAGACAGACAGCTCCACAATAGTAGTAGGAGACTTCGATACACCACTTTCGGTGAAGGATGGAACATCCAGAAAGAAGCTCAATACAGATACTGAAGAGCTAAATGCTACAATCAACTAACATGATCTCACATACACTGAACACTCCACCCAATAGCAGCCAAGCATACTTTCTTTTCCAATGCACATGGAACATTCTCCAGAATAGACCACATATTAGTCCATAAAGCAAGCCTCAACAAAATCCAAAGCATCAAAATATTACAAAGCATCTTTTCTGACCATCAAGCCATAAAAGTAGAAATCAATAACAGAAAAATCAAGGAAAAAAAATCAAACACATGGAAACTGAACAACACCTTGCTCAGAAACTACTGGGTAATAGACTAAATTAACAATGGAAAAAAGAAATTCATAGAATCAAACAAGAATGAAAACAAGTCCTGCCAGAACCTTTGGGGCACAGCAAAAGCAGTGCTCAGAGGTCAGTTTATAGCAATAAATATACACATCCAAAAAGAAGAAATGGCCATAATCAAAACATTAATCCTACAACTGGAACAAGTAGAAAGAGAGCAGCAAAAGAAGCCCTCGGGCACCAGAAGAAAGGAAATAATAAGAATTAGAGCAGAATTGTATGAAATAGAGAATAGAAAAACAATTGAAAGAGTTAACAAGACCAAAAGCTGGTTCTTTGAAAAGATCAACAAAATTGATAAACCACTGACCAAACTGACAAAAGAAAAACAGGAGAGGAAGCAAATAACCTGTATAAGAAATGAGTTGGGTGATATCACAACAGACCCAACTGAAATTAAAAGAATCCTAACAGAATACTATGAAAAATAGTACTCTAACAATTTCAAAAACCTAGAGGAAATGGACAAATTTCCTGAAACTCACTACCTACCTAAACTAACACAAACAGAGGTAGAACAACTAAAGAAACTGATAATAAAAGTAGAGATTGAAAAGGTAATTAAAAAATTCCAACAAAAAAAAGCCCAGGCCTGGATGGCTTCACTGGAGAATTCTACCAAACTTTCAGAGAAGAGTTAACACCACTACTACTAAAGGTATTTCAGAGTACAGAAAAGGATGGAATACTCCCACACTCATACTACAAAGCCAGCATAACCCTGATACCAAAACCAGGTAAAGATACCACAAAAAAAGAAAATTAAAGACAGTATCCTTCATGAACATTGATGCAAAAATCCTCCACAAAATTCTAGCCAACAGAATTCAGCAACATATCAAAAAAAAAAAAAATTCACCATGATCAAGTGGGATTTATATCAGGTATGCAGGGATGACTCAACATTAGAAAAACAACCAATGCAATACATCACATAAATAAAACAAAAGACAAGAACCACATGACCTTATCAAATCGATGCAAAAAAGGCATTTGACAAAGTCCAACCCCGATTCATGATAAAAACTCTCAACAAAATAGGAATAGAAGGGAAATTCCTCAATATAATTAAGGGCATTTATACAAAGCCAACAGCCAACATCATCCTAAATGGAGATACACTGAAAGCATTCCCCTTGAGAACAGGAACCAGACAAGGATGCCCTTTATGACCACTCTTATTAAACATTGTGCTGGAGGTCCTAGCCAGAGCAATTGGGCAGGAAAAGGAAATAAAGGGCAACGAAATTTGCAGGGAAGAAGTCAAAGTATCTCTATTCGCACATGATATGATCCTATACACAGAAAATCCCAAAGAATCCACAAGAAACCTACTGGAACTAAGAGAAGATTTCACGAAAGTATCAGGATACAAGATAAAGATACAAAAATCAGTTGGATTCCTTTACACCAACAATGAGAACCTCGAAGAGGAAATCACTAAATCAGTATCATTTACAATAGCCCCCAAGAAGACAAAATCCTTAGGAATAAATCTAACCAGAGATGTAAAGGACCTATACGATGAAAACTACAAGACACTACTAAAAGAAACCAAAAGAGACCTGCGTAAGTGGAAAGACAGACCTTGCTCATGGATAGGTAGACTCAACTTTGGGAAAATGTCAATTCTACCCAAAGCGATCTACAGATACAATGCAATCCCGATCCAAATTCCACCATCATTTTTCAACGAGATGGAGAAACAAATCATTGACTTCATATGGAAAGGGAAGAGGCTCTGAATAAGTAAAACATTACTCAAGAAGAAGAACAAAATGGGAGGTCTCACACTATCTGATTTCAGAACCTATTATACCAGTCAATTAAACCAGTAGTCAAAACAGACTGGTACTGGTACTACAACAGATACACAGACCAATGGAACAGAATTGAGAATCCAGACATAAATTCATCCACCTATGAGCAGCTGATATTTGACAAAGGCCCAAAGTCTGTTAGTTGCGGAAAAGACGATATCTTTAACAAATGGTGCTGGCATAACTGGATATTCATCTGCAAAAGACTGAAACAAGACCTATACCTCACATCATGCACAAAAATTAACTCAAAATGGATCAAATACTTAAATATAAAATCGCAAACTATAAAGATCATGGAAGAAAAAATAAGGACAACGCTAGGAGCCCTAATACATGGCATAAACACAATATGAACCATAAGTAACAATGCACAAGAACCAGAAGAAAGACTAGCTAACTGGGAGCTCCTGAAAATCAAACACTTACATGCATCAAAAGACTTCACCGAAAGAGTCAAAAGATACCTTACAGACTGGGAAAAAATTTTTGGCTACGACAAATCCGATCAGCATCTAATCTCTAAAATCTACAAGATACTACAAAACCTCAACAATAAAAAGACAAATAACTCAATTAAAAAATGGGCAAAGGATATGAACTGGCTCTTTGCCAGAGAGGATATTCAGGTGGCTAACAGACACATGAGGAAATGCTCATGATCATTAGCCATTAGAGAAATGCAGATCAAAACTACAATGAGATATCATCTCACCCCAAAAAGGCTAACATTAATCCATAAAACACAAAGTAATAAATGCTGGAGAGGTTGTGGAGAGATTGCAACACTTATACACTGTGGGAATGCAAAATGGTACAACCACTTTGGAAATCGATTTGGCGCTTCCTTAAAAAGCTAGCAATACAAGTATCATTCGATCCAGCTATCCTGCTCCTTGGAATATATCCTAGAGAAATAAGAGCCATCACACGAATATATGTACACCCATATTCATTGCAGCACTGTTCACAACAGCAAGAAGATGGAAAACAACCTAGGTACCCATCAATCGATGAATAGATAAACAAATTCTGGTATAGCCACACAATGGAATACTCCACAATGATAAAGAACAATGATGAAGTCGTGAAACATCTTATAACGTGGAGGAATCTGGAGGTCGTTATGCTGGGTGAATTTAGTCAGTCAAAGAAGGACAAATATTGTATAAGACCACTATCATAAGAACTCAATAAAATGTTTACACACAGAATAAAACACTCTCGGATGGTTACAAGAGTGGGCAGGAAGGGTGAGGGTTATTCACTAACTACACAGTAGATAAGAATTATCCCAGGTGAAGGGAAGGACAGCACATACTACAGGGAAAGTCAGCACAACTGGACTAAACCAAAGCTAAGAAGTTTCCTGAATACAATCAAACACTTTGAGGGACAGAATAGCAGGGGCAGGGGTCTGGGGACCATGCTTTCAGGGGACATCTAGGTCAACTGCCATAACAAAGCTTAATAAGAAAATGTTCTGCATCCTACTTTGATGAGTGGCATCTGGGGTCTTAAAAGCTTGCAAGCGGCCATCTAAGATGTATCAATTGGTCCCAACCACCTGGAGTAAAGGAGAATGAAGAACACCAAACACACAAGGAAAGTATTAGCCCAAGAGACAGAAAGGGCCACATAAACCAGAGACTTCATCAGCCTGAGGCCAGAAGAACTAGACGGTGCCTAGCTACCACCAATGACCACCCTGAGAGGGAACAGAACAGAGAGTCCCTGACAGAGCAGGAGAAAGGTGGGGTGCAGAACTCAAATTCTAGTAAGAAGACCAGACTTAAAGGTCTGAGACTGGAGGAACCCCGGAAAGCAAGGCCTCTGGATTCTCTATCAGCCTAGAACTAAAATAATTTTCAAGGCCAACTCTTCAGAAGGGATTGGAGTGGACTGTGGGAATAAAGTGATACTTGTGAGGAGTGTGCCTCTTACCTCAAGTAGATACAAGAAACTAAACGGGCAGCTTCTGTCCGGAGGTGAGATGGGAAGGCAGAGAGTGTTGGGAGCTGGCTGAATGGACAGGGGGAGTCAGGGGTGAAGGGAGAAGTGTGCAGTCACACTACAGGGAGAACAATTAGGGTGACATAACAGTGTATGTATAAATTTTTGTATGGGAGACTAACCTGAAATGCAAACTTCATTTAAACTACAACAATAAAACAATAAGAAAAATTTTTTTAAAAAAAGGCCACCTGATCATTACCTCAGAAATCTGTATCAGAAGAAAATCAGTATTGTCTCCTCTAAGTCACTCAGATTTGATAACATTAATTATTCCTTTGGCATAATTAGAAAAAGTTTCACAAAAGACTAAAACACTTAGCAGAAACATACTTTGACTTTTTATTCAAAGGTATATAAACTGATGGGCAATGATTATACAGGGTTCCCCCCAAAATATTTCTATTTCCAATGGCATTTTCTAAGGACAGATTCCTGTGGCATTCTTTTCTTTTATACATAAGTATGGTGACACTGACCCACCGACAGCCAAGTAAATGGCTTTTCTAATTTTAGGGATGCATTTCGAGAGAGTACCTCGGTGGCTGGTAGGGTGAGGGCCTCTGTTTGTAACCACAGAACTAAATGAGGCAAGGCTTGCTGGATATCTTGGGGACTGAATACGTGACCTTCGACAGTGCTCAAACCAGAATATCTGACCTGGTAAACAAAGCCGCTGCTTCAAAGAAACAGAAAGAAGTCCTGTAGACCCACTTGGCCAGACCTGCTGCCTCGGAAACTTGTGAGAGCGCTAACCTCCAGAGCCTAGGTTCCCCATATTTACATCCAGACCCAGGAAGAGTGACCAACAGCTTCAGCAAAGCCTTGGCTGGTCCTCTGGATCCTCAGACCTCAGATGAATGGACTTTGCACCCTACATACCTTTCAAGCTGGCAGACTAGCTATCTGACCCTTTTCATACTCGGGCTAGGAGCACTAGGAGCACAAATACACCCTAAGGCTCAAAGAGGATACTAGCCTCTACAATTCCTGAGCCCTTCTGCTGCATACAACACAAAGCCAAGTGTGTGTTGACTTAGGTGAACCCATCCACCCACCACAGGAGCAGAACACTACCTGAACTTGAACCACTCCCAAGTCATGCTGAGGCCTAAGCCTAAACCGACACTAGTCACTTCCATGCCCTGAGCAAGGAGTCTTTTCCCATCTCCTTTGCTCTTTCTATAACTGATACCTCTTACTACCACTTCTCAGACCAAAACATCACTAGCTTCTAAACAAAATACCATAAGTAACTGTTTTGAAGAACTGAGGAGAGTGAAGGAAAAATGACAAATGATATTACCACATCCTGAGATGCATACTGGGGGTCCTCTGGGTCGACTGACCAATAGCAATAATCAAAGCCAAATGTCATGACCTTCTCCCGGGAGTCCCCAAAGCCATCTGGTCGACTGTCCACCTAAAATCAAACACAGGATCCAGTGTCATCTCTATGACAATATCAGAATCTGACCAGAGGTACTTAATTTCTCTTTCTTGTAGCTACAAAGATCTAGACTGATCATGTCCACATTTACGATATGTACCTGAAAAAGAAAAAAAAAAAAAAAAGTAACCTTTGTCCCCGTCGCATTAGGTAGTAATATAATCCCAGAGAACTAAACTTGTCTGTATACCCTTAGGTCTGCCTACATGTAACCAAGCATGTGAGTCAGAGGGCAGCTTGGGAGGGAAAGCCTTTTCCTCTCTGAGCACCATTCTATCAATATCATTTCTTCTCTAAGTATCTCTGCAGAGGATACTGGGAGTGCATGAGTAGTTCAGCTCCTGGGCCTACAGCCTCCATCCATCTATGGCTTTCACAGACACCTCTGGGGTGTCCATGCCAAGTGAGTTAGAAACTGGGTTAGACATGAGAGCCAGGACCAATCCAACTGCCCAAGGCAGGTGAGGTCAGAGCCGGAGCTTAGAACTGCACTGGCCTCTGTGTATTGGAGAGAATGGCATTAATCACAGAAATGTCTTTTCTCACTATTTAAAATTTAAATCTTGGATAGGAAGAGACCATCCCTGGTACTAGCCACCATAAACTATAGAAGAATGAGGATGCCAGGATGACTAAGAGATTCTCAGTAGATGATTGACCTCAGGGAAATAAGCCACCAGGAAGGTGTGTAGGGGGCAGATTAGACTTTGATCTTGGCCAGGATTTAGTCTTAAGAACCAAAAATATGAGCTCCCAGAACAAAGCAACTGGAATGATTAGGCACAGAGATACAAACAAGACACAGCAAAGAATGAAAGTTTCTTTGTCCCTGGGGAGCTCCGGTTGAAGGTTTGGCAGGTCCTGTTCTCTTTTAGCAGAGAGCTACTGACAAAAGGAAACACATCACATCACAGAAGCAACATGGGAGAGGGCATGGCAGGAGGCTGGGGATCCAGGTAACCCTCACTCCTGCCAGTCAGCTTCCTCAGCTCTCAGGAATGCTGAGTACCACCTACGAGCTGACTATAGCAGTAGTCACATGGCCAACTTCTATCTCCCTCCACTCCCAAGGCCTAGAAAGTGTTCCACTGCAAACCCTTGCATTTTCTGGGGGCCTGGTGAATGGAGGAACGGAATGGAGTAAATGAGCCCTGGAAGGGGTGGGGAAAGGAAGTTTCCCATGTTTGTCCAATTGTGACTCAAAGTTTAGTCATATCAGTGAAAAAGATTTTTTTTAATTGTTACAGTTTAAGTGAAAGTTTACAATTCAAGTTAATTTCTCATACAAAAATTTATACATAGTTATGTGACCCTAATTGCTCTCCCTATACTGTGACAGCACACTCCTCTCCTTTCCACCCGATTCCCCATGTCCATTCAACCAGCTCCTGACCCTCTCTGCCTTCTCATCTCAGCTCTGGACAGAAGCTGCCCATTTAGTCTCATGTAGCTACTTTAGCTAAGAAGCACACTCTTCACGAGTATCATTTTATATCCCACAGTCCACTCAAATCTTTGTCTGAAGAGTTGGCCTTGGGAATTGTTTTAGTTCTGGGTTAACAGAAAGTCCAGGGGCCATGCTTTGTGGGGTTCCTCCAGTCTCAGTCATACCATTAAGTCTGGTCTTTTTACTAGAATTTGAGTTCTGCATACCACCCTTTTCCTGCTCCATCGGGTACTCTCTGTTGTGTTCCCTGTCAGGGTGGTCACTGGTGGTAGCTGGGCACCATCCAGTTCTTCTGGTCTCAGGCTGATGAAGTCTCTGGTTTATGTGGCCCTTTCTGTCTCTTGGGCTAATACTTTCCTTGTGACTTCGGTGTTCTTCATGCTCCTTTATTCCATGTGGTTGGGACCAACTGATGCATCTTAAGACGGCCGCTTACTAGCTTTTAAGATCCCAGATGCCACTCACCAAAGTAGGATGCAGAACATTTTCTTAATAAACTTTGTTATGCCGATTGACCTAGATGTCCCCTGACAGCATGATCCCCAAACCCCCATCCCTGCTACTCTGTCCCTCAAAGTGTTTGATGGTATTCAGGAAATTTCTTAGCTTTGGTTTAGTCCAGTTGTGCTGACTTCCCCTGCAGTGTGCTGTCCTTCCCTTCACCTAAGATAATTCTTATCTACTATGTAGTTAGTGAATAACCCTCACCCTCCCTGCCCACCCTCGTAACCATCAAAGAATGTTTTCTTCTGTGTTTAAGCCTTTTCTTGAGTTCTTATAATAGTGGTCTTATACAGTATTTGTCCTTCTATTACTGACTAAATTCACTCACATAATGACCTCCAGATTCCTCCATGTTATGTTTCATGGGTTCATCGCTGTTCTTTATCATTGCGTAGTATTCCATTGTGTGAATATACCATAATTTGTTTATCCATTTGTCTGCTGATGGGCACCTAGGTTGTTTCCACCTTTTTGCTATTGTGAACAGTGCTGTAATGAACATGGGTGTGCATATATCTATTCATGTGATGGCTCTTAATTTCTCTAGGATATATTCCAAGCAGCGGGATAGCTGGATCATATGGTACTTCTATTCTAGTTTTTCAAGGAAGCGCCAAATTGATTTTCAAAGTGGTTGTTCCATTTTACATTCCCACCAACAGTGTGTAAGTGTTTCAGTCTCTCCACAACCTCTCCAGTATTTATTATTTTGTGTTTTTTTGGATTAATGTTAGCCTTGTTGGGGTGAGATGATATCTCATTGTAGTTTTGATTTGCATTTCTTTAATAGCTAATGATCGTGAGCATTTCTTCACATGTCTGTTAGCCATCTGAATGTTTTTTTCGGTGAAGTGCCTGTTCATATCGTTTGCCCATTTTTTAATTGGGTTATTTGTCTTTTTGTTGTTGATGTTTTGCAGTATCTTGTAGATTTTAGAGATTAGATGCTGACTGGACTCATCGTAGCCTAAATTTTCCCAGTCTGTAGGTTATCTTTTGACTTTTTTGGTGAAGTCCTCTGATGAGCATAAGTGTTTGATTTTTAGGAGCTCCCAGTTATCTAGTCTCTCTTCTGGTGCTTATGCATTGTTACTTATGGTTTGTATTGTGTTTATGCCATGTATTAGGGCTCCCAGCATTGTCCCTATTTTTTCTTCCATGATCGTTATCATTTTAGGTTTTATATGTAGATCTTTGATCCCTTTTGAGTTAGTTTTTGTGCCTGGTGTGAGGTATGTTTCAGTTTTTTCATGGTTGTTTCAGTTTTTTGCAGATGGATATCCAGTTGTGCCAGCACCATTTGTTAAAGAGACTATCTTTTCCCCAATTAACAGACTTTGGGCCAGTGAAAAAGAATTTGTAACAAGACTTAGGCTAGTGACTAACTCCCTTCTGGAATCTGAAGGCTCTCACTTGGACCTCATTTCCACATGGCCAAAATGAATCCTGCATTAGCAGATGCCTACTAAAATCCCTAATAATACCTCTAGATGAACTGCTATCAATGGAGAGAATTGGACAAAGTCTACCTAAACCAAAAAACCAAACCTGTTGCCGCCAAGTCGATTCCAATTCATAGTAACCCTACAGGACAGAGTACAACTGTCCCATAGGGCTTCCAAGGAGCAGCTCGTGGATTCAAACTGTTGACCTTTTGGTTAGCAGTGAGCCCTTAACCAATGCGCCACCAAGGCTCCACAGTCTAACTGGTGGTCAGTTAAGTTAAATACTATACACGTGGACTGACCACCGCCCCCTTCCGTCCACAGTACACATTAAGCTAGCCAAGGCTCTCATGTGTTTACTTTCAAAGCAGTTACTGACCAATTTCCAAACAGCTGCACTCTGTTTGACAGAAGTTATGCTGCAGCAGCCACCTCCCCTACACTTCTTTCCTGTTTTTATTTTTCTATTTGGTTTACAGTTGGTCCAGGCTCTTCCCACAATTCCTCTTACATGTCCTTCCCTCCCTCACCCACCCTCACTCTAAACACATTCACATGCACACCTTCACCGCAGGAGCCCTCAGTGGAAAGAAAAAGGAAAACAATTTCAGGCTTACCTTTAAATTCCTGATTTTTGCCACTTTGCCATCAACTTCCACAATAATTCTTCCCCCATCTTTGGTCTCCCTAGAAACAAGATCCAAACCCAGATAAGAAGAAACATTACTTTTTTTGTTTGTTTAATCAAGAAAAGAGAAGCTGACAATGGGAGTGACCACAGCTAGTGGGACAAAATGCCTCCTAATGCTGTCCCCATAACTAGGATGTCTGTCTCCAAAAACAGCTACAAGCATCACATCAAGCAGTCCCCTAGGTAGGATGCTCTCCTGGATTATTAGAATTTGGCTCTATAACAGCTAATAGTCACCATTTATTGAGTACCCTCTATGTAGTTGTCTTAGTCATCCAGTGCTGCTATAACAGAAATACCACAAGTGGGTGGCTTTAACAAACAGAAATTTATTCTCACAGTCTAGAATGCTAGAAGTCTGAATTCAGGGTGCCAGCTCCAAGCGACGGCTTTCTCTCTCTGTTTGGTCTGGGGGAAGGGCCTTGTCATCCATCTTTCCCTGGTCTAGCAGCTTCTAAGCCCAGGGACCCTGGGGACAGAGGACATGCTCCCCTCCTGGTTCTTCATTCTTGGTGGCAGGAGTTCCCCCTGTCTCTCTGCTTGCTTCTTTTATATTTCAAAAGAGATTGACTCAAGATACAACCTAATATTCTAGATTGAATCCTGACCATTAACATAACTGCCTCTAATCCTGCCTCATTAACATCAAAGAGGTAGGATTTACAACACATAGGAAAATCACATCAGATGGCAAAATGGTGGACAATCACACAATACTGGGAATCATGGCCTAGCCAAGTTGACACACATTTTTGGGGGACACAATTCAATTCTTAACAGTAGGTTTGCTATATATTGTATTTCCTCTCATGCAATCCTACTAACATACCCTCCTGACAGCTTCCTAACATATCCTCGTTTTTACAAGTGGTGATTAAAGCTAAGAGAAAATACAAAACTTGTCCAAGGTCGCAAAGCAAAGAGTAGCAGAGCTAAGATGTAAACCCAGGTGTCAAACACTCCAAAGCCTATGCTCCTGTATCTTAGGAATCAGGCTCGGAAACACAGGAGAGTATCCTTGGCCCAGCACACAACCAAAACCCACTGCCGTGGAGTCCATTTCGCCTCATAGCAACCCCATAGGACAGAGTAGAACCGCACCATAGGCTGTAAATTTTTATGGAAGCAGACTGCCACATCATTCTCCCGTGCCCAGCACATAACATCCCTCGTTTTCTCTCATATTATGATCACAGGCAGTAACAAAAAAGGTGTCGAAGTCTTCTCTATTGAGACCCTGAGAATACATCTCCCAAATCCTTTCTTTATATCTTCCTAAACCAGAACAAGAGACAAGATCCTTAAGAACATTTCTAAGTTGCAGTTATGCAGTAACACTGCTAACAATTTACCAACCCCTAGATTCACCATAAGGGGCCCTGGTGACGGAGTAGCAGGGGCGGGAGGCAGGGGACCATGGTTTCATGGGACATCCAGCTCAACCAGCATAACAAAGTTTACTAAGAAAATGTTTTGCATCCCACTTTAGTGAGTGGCATCTGGGATCTTAAAAGCTTGTGAGTGGCTATCTAAGATGCACAAATTGGTCCCAACCCACCTGGAGCTAAGGAGAATGAAGAACACCAAAGACACAAGGATAATATTAGCCCAAGAGACAAAAGGGCCACATAAACCAGAGAATCCATCAGCCTGATACCAGAATAACTAGATGGTACCCGGCTACCATCAATGACTGCCCTGACAGGGAACACAACAGAGTCCCTGATGGAGCAGGAGAAAAGTGTGGGACAGAACTCAATTTCACGCAAAAAGACCAGACTTAATGGTCTGACTGAGACTAGAGGAACCCCAGAAGTCATGGTTCCTGGACTCTCTGTTAACCCAGAACTAAAACCATTCCCGAAGCCCACTCTTCAGACAAAGATTAGACTGGACTATAAAACATAAAATAATACTCATGAAGAGCACGCTTCTTAGTTCAAGTAGATACACAAGACTAAATGGACAGCTCCTGTCCGGAGGTGGGATAAGAAGGCTGAAAGGGACAGGAGCTGGTTGAATGGACACGGGAAACGCAGAGTGGAAAGGAGGAGTGTGCTGTCACATTACAGGGACTGCAACTAGGGTCACATAACAATATGTGTATAAAGTTCTGTATGAGAAATTAACTTGAGCTGTAAACTTTCACGTAAAGCACAATTTAAAAAAAGGGGGGGGGCCATGGTGGCACAACAGTTAAGCACTCAGCGGCTAACCTAAAGGTTGGCAGTTCAAATTCAAACAGCAGCTCCATGGGAGAAAGACCTGGCTATCTGCTTCCATAAAGATTATAGCCAATAAACCCTATGAGGCAGTTCTACTGTGTCACATGGAGTCAGTAAAAATCGGAATTGACTCTATGGCACCCAACAAAAACCAAAAACAAAATGAATTCACCTTAAGGGACTTAATCCAGGTGACCTACATATCTGAAGCCCAAACTGAACAGTATATACTCCATTCCAGATATAAAACTTTTTTCAAAACATAAAGCGCTTCAGCTAAAGTGCTCAAGGCCAAAATGTAAACAGGTGAGAATAAAACTCATTAGCAGTTCCTTCACTAAGTGAAATTTGTCAGTTCAATTACCCCCAGCCTGGAAGTTGAGAGAATACCTTCAATCTCATTTTTACTTCCTCAGACTTCCCCGGATGTCACCTCCAGGAGAGTGAAACAGGGACTTCTAGATTTCAGATTTTTTTTTTTTTTAAATCAGCCAGTAAGTTTGGGATAAAGCCCTGGTCAGAAAATTTCCCTCTCCCAAATAATGACATTTCTGTTACTTAAATTTCCTCAAGGTCCTGATACTCTTTCTTGTGCCTTTCACACTAGATAATACTTAAGGCAGCCGATACACTCTGAGTCCCCTAGGACCAGAATCCTCCCATCAGAGGCTAAAACTGACCCCCTTCCCAAGCCCTCAGCTCTCCTAAAGAAAACTTTTTATCTTTGGTGTTAGCATCTTATCTTACAAGATAATATTTTTCTTCCTTCTGCATTTTAAAATTGGTTTTATTATCCCTCCACTCGCTATGAAAGTGATACACAGATTACAGTAAACTTGGAAAAGAAGGAAAAAACATGCAAAATTTTTTTCAAATCTATTACCTGATTTTTTAAAATTATGCCCTTCAGTGAGGATTCATCTGGGACCTCTTGGCAGAAAGATGTGACACTAGAGGAAGATGACATGCTGTTCTTCCCCTGCCTGGACCACTGTCACTGGTAACTTACCCACTGCTGTCGAGTTGATTCTGACTCATAGTGACCCTACAGGACAGAGCAGAACTGTCCCAGAGGATTTCCAAGGCCGTAATCTTTACAGAAGCAGACTGCCACATCTTTCTCCTGTAAAGCAGCTGGTGGGTTTGAGCTGCTGACCTTTTGGTTAGCAGCCTAGTGCTTAACCACTGTACCACCAGAGTTCCTTCATTGGTAACTTAGTGGCTCCAAAATATTCTAGAACAAAATGTGGGCCAATTAAAGTTGAGCAGAACAGAAAGAAAGGACACCAGCCTTAGAGAGGTCGCCTCACAAGTACCCCACCCTGCCTTAGGCTAGGGTTCAGAACTCAACTAAGCCTACTGAGGAACTTCACACAAGGCAGAGAGATCAACTACTACCACTGGCCTCTGGTCCAGAATTCAACCTACAGACATTCGTTCCTTAGGGTTAAAGGTATAAAGCAGTTGGTGGGAATGCAAAATGGTACAGCTGCTATGGAGAACAGTTTGGTGTTTCCTCAAAAAGTTAAACATAGAACTACCATATGACCCAGCAATTCCACTCCTAGGTCTAACCCAAGACGCTTGAAAGCAGCAATGCAAACAGACGTGTATACCAGTGTTCATTACAGCACTGTTCACAATTGCCAGGAGGTAGAAACAACCTAAATGTCCACCAAGAGATGAATGGATAAACACAATGCAGGGTATACACACACAATGGAATATTAATCAGCCATAAAGAGGAATGAAGTCCTGATACATGCTACAACCTGGATGATGCTTGAAAACATGCTGATTCAAGTAAGTCAATCACAAAAAGACAAATATTGTATGATCCCACTCCTATGAAACATCTAGAATAGGCAGATACATTAAGATCAAAGTTTATTAGTGGTTACCAGGTGCGCGAAGGAGGAGGAAAGGGGGAGTCATTGTTTAGGAAGCATTGTGTTTCTGTTTGTGGTGATGGAAAATTTGGCAACAGATATTGCCGATGTTTGCACAATAAGATTAATATAATTGATGTCACTAAACCGTACATGTGAAAAACGTTAAATTGGCAAATGTTGTGTTATGTATATTTTTTACAACAACAAAATAAAATAGAGCTCACGGTTACAAAGTATTTAAAAAAAAAAATACAGAGAGCAGGAAGGAATCCGCAGTTATATGGTTATCCCTACAGCAGTTTCTCAAAGTGTAGTCCACAGAGTACCTACATCAGACTTATGGGGGAGGGGTCAACAGCTAGTTAATTCTAATTCCCATTTTGAAGGCCCTGGAATTATAACAAGCTGCATTATAACAAGTTTTCCAGGTGGATTTTATGCATACTATAGTTTGACAGGAGTTTCTGGGTGGTGCAAACAGTTAATGCGCTCAGCAAACTGAAAGGTTGGAGGTTTGAGTCCACCTAGAGGCACCTTGGAAGAAAGCCTTGGCAATCTATTTCTGAAAAATCAGCCACTGAAAACCCTATGGCACACAGTTATACTCTGACACACATGGGGTCACCATAAGTCAGCATCAACTCGATAGCAACTGGTTGGTTTATAGTTTGAGAATCACTGTTGTAGAGGGGAAAATAACCAAGCCATTAC
The DNA here is from genome assembly GCA_030035585.1 of Dugong dugon. Classification (NCBI taxonomy): domain Eukaryota; kingdom Metazoa; phylum Chordata; class Mammalia; order Sirenia; family Dugongidae; genus Dugong; species Dugong dugon. The sequence continues at coordinate 11,114,739 of CM057472.1, read as the reverse complement.
CACTCGATAACTGTAAAACTTCTGTAAAACTAAAAAAAAAAAGAAAAAGAAAACAGACAGCTGAATACAGGGGTCTAAGGAATAAAAATAGTTGTTAAAAAGCATGTAAAAAAAACCAAACCCACTGCCACTGAGTTGATTCCGACTCATAGTAACCCTACAGAACAGAGATGAACTACCCCACAGAGTTTCCAAGGCTGTAATCTTTACAGAAGCAGGCTGCCACATCTTTCTCCCGTGCAGGATCTGGTAGGTTTGAACCGCCAAACATTGGGTTAGCAGACAAGTACTTAACCACTGAGCCACCAGGGCTCCAAAAAACCACATGGCTAATACTTATCGGGCACTTAAAATGAGCCAGGCTCTATTCTAAGCAGTTTTAAACTATGATTTCATTTAATCTTCACAAAAACTATTGAGATAGTTATGCCTATTTTATAGACTAAAAAAAAAAAAAAAAAAAAAGCAGAGAGAGGGAATTTTACATGTGAAGGTATGCTTTGACAGGGCAGTGGGGAGTGTTCCAGAGCCTGTGGCAGAAGGTGACATGTTCTCTCAATGGTGGAAGATTCTGGACAGACAATGGGCAGCATCTCACAATGAGATACAGAATTTCTGATTATGGGAAACTGGAAGGTAGAGGAGAGGAAATCAAAACCATTTGCTATATTATCATTTGACTGAGGGTCAGTTCTGGTCCTACTAAGTAAACAGGCATTTGATTGAGAAAGAAGTACAACTTTTTTTTTTTAAATCTCAGGAGGAGCAGTATGACCTGCAGAACCAAATCTTGGCTCTATCTCCATTTAAACCTTAAATAAGACAATTCCCCAGTCTGGACCATTTTCTCATCTGGAAAAACAAAAAACTGGAAGCTTGAACCAGATGATCTTTAAGATTTCTTCCCAAGTATAACATCAGATCCAATCAATGACTTTGTTAACTGAGTCTATGCCAATGACTTATTTGAAGGCTGGACCAAACTACCCAATCAGCAGATCTCTATATTCAGATGAGCCTCAGAGAAGATGATGGAAGTTAACACACCCTGGAGTACAGCTGCCATCTCTGCAGGATTCTTTGAGAAGAGGGGAGAGGTCTGGGCTTCTTAGCTGGGGTCACACTGTGTTTACCCACATCTGCTCCTGAATCTGGGCTCCTGAATCTTCACTTGCCATAATCTGCTCACACCTGGATACCTACAGTCTTGGCATTCTACCACTTGCTGCTCAAGGCGCTTGACTTGAGCTAAAAGTAAATACGCTTTTGTCCTCTTCTCGCTCCTCCTTTTGTTTGATAAGATTTAATGTTATTCTCTACTGTGGGTGGAAATAACAACATCATTTCCTTGATCTAACACATGCCTTTATAGGTCCCTGAGTGATGAAAACAGTTTGCACTAGACCACTGACCTAAAATTTGGCATTCTGAACCCACCCAGAGGCTCTGCCGAGGAAAAAGCCTGGTGATCTGCTTCCATGAAGATTACAGCTTAAAAAAGAAACCCTGTGGAGCAGTTGTACTCTGTAACGCATGGGGTCGCCATGAGTTAAGACTTCATGGCAATAGGTTTGCCTTTTTTGGTTGTAGTTCCCAAGGAACTGGGAAGTTACTGGTGAGATTGGTCAATGTTGTTACCCTGAGGACAATCTTCTTCCTAAAAGAATAGTTTTGCAAAAACGGACTGCCACAGGTGACCTCCAGGGCAGTAGCTACACGTGCAAAAACCTCCCCAGCTCTAGCCACCATATTCAATTATACAAAAGCCAGATATCATCAGCCCGTTGCCAAGCTAAACACAGCAGTTCAGGCCCATGCTGCTTGTCTTTCTTCACTGGACCTCTTTTACCTTTTTCCTACTCACTTTCTGTTTTGTTTGGTTTTTTTCCCCCATCCTACTTCTTTCATTTTTCTCCCCCTCTCTTCATTACTGCACTGATTACATGACTTTTCAAAGCCAGATGCCTCCATATCAGGAAAAAATACCAATTTCTGTTGTGGGAGACATTACTAAGGGCTGGCAGGGTTTTCACAGGTGTGGCTGCTACCCTGTATGTAGCTTCTGGCAGTTCCTTTTTTTTTTTGCAAAACCCTTTCTTGACTCTTCTGCCCAATTATCAAGCCATCTTATGTACTGGATATTTTTAAACCTCCCAAATAATTCCAGTATGTGCTTTCTGGTCCCAACCCCAACTTTGCCAGCTTCATCTCCTATCATTTAACTCCCTCCACCTCACCCCACCCCCAGCCAGCTAGAATTTAGCTCTGTTCCCTATCAGCCTAAGGCTTTCGCTCTTGGTATTCTTACTACATGGAATACTCTTTACACTTTCTCCACGTCAGCAAACTCTAATCGATCTTTAAAAAACAGTTCAAACGCCAATTCTTCCGAGCAGCTTTGCCTGACTTTCCAAACCTATAATGGAAAATTAACGAAAAGGGGAAGAAACGATGTGGTTGGACACTGGATGCCACAAGAGAGTGTAGGATTAGATTCACATGTGAGGGTAACAGAGGCGCACTGGTGGCGCAGTGGTTAAGCACCAGACTACTAACCAAACGGTTGGTGGTTCGAACCCACCAGCCGTTCCGTGGGAGGAAGATGTGGCAGACAGGGCAGCTCTACTCTGTCCCATAGGGTCGCTATGAGTCGGAATCGACTCGACGGCACTGGGTTTGGTTTCGGTTTATGAGGAAACAGGCACTAACAAGATTGAGGGAAGAAGAATAACTTCCCCTGCTTCAGTTTTGCCCATGATTAAGTCTGCTGTCGGGCACAGGATGAAACCACGATCTCTCTGGGCCTCGATTTCCCTCTTACACCCTTGCTATCTGCCGTTCTCCACATCTTCGAAGAGAAACCATGTGCACCGAGGAACACACACAATTCTGCCTGTCTTCGCAGGGACTCCAGTCACCAAGAGAGGAAACTGTCGGTCCCTTTCCCAGCCCCTTCTCAACGTGCCCTGTGAGAAAGGTCAAACCCGACATCCAGACTTGAGCCGCAGTCCCTCGAAGTTCCCGCTGGCGGGACGCCAGGGGCAGACACAGTGCAGCCCGCCCTGAGGCCATCCGGGAACCGCTACTGCGCCCGGCAGGACGCGAAGGCTCGACCAGAGCTCCTGTTCCACCAGGTCTTTTCGGTTTCCGGACCGTGGCCCCCGGGTCACTTTGTGTCTGATTTCTCCGCGCCAGAACCACTTCAGGGGGAAGCGGAGACCTCGAGCTCCTCTCAGCTCAGTAGACACCGCAGACTCCCACTCCCGCCCACACTCACCTCTTGTTGAGGGGCCGGACCCTCAGGGCCACTCGCACGTTCGCCATCCCTTGACCACGGCTCAAGCCCAGCAGGCCGGTCCAGCGGCTGCATCCCTAGCCACAGCCCCAATCCCAGGCCCAACCCCAAGCCCAGCCTCAGCCCCGCCCTCCCCACGCGCCGCCCGGGGGACGGCCCGCCCACGCGCGCGCCGCAGCCCCAGTGGGGTGGAATCCACAGAACCGCTGCCAATCCTGAATCCAGTGGGCGGGAGGACGCCCGGCCCCGCCCCTCCTCGCTCCGCCCCACACACTTCTAGGGATGCCCCCGCCCTGGCTCTAGCCGCCTGCCGGACGAGGCGTTGCCCCCCGAGCTGCGGCCAATCCTGAGGCTGGTGGGCGGGAGGACGACCGGCACCGCCCCTCCTCCTTCCGCCCCTCGCGCCTCTTGGGACGCGCCCCACCTTGGGAGCGCCGCATCCCGGTCGGGGCGGTGCCTGCCAAGCAGCGGCCAATCCTGAGCCCGGCACGCGGGAGGGCACAGGTCAAATCCGGCCTGTCCAGGCCCCTCGAGCTGGGAGCGAGGGAGCTTGTTTCCCCCTGTTCTTGCATTGCCTGCACGTGACAGATTCAAGTAAATTCATTAAATTTTGGTTAACGTCTGGCAGTTTATAAAGTGCTTTGCTAAATGTTTTTATTTACTGCTTTGACCTGAGCTGGCAATGCTGTGGTTAAATTTTAGGGGCTGAAATGAAATGGGGAACGATTGTTTTTTCTTTTCCCAGTTAGGGAACAGTGTTCCTCTTTGAAGAGGTTTGGAGTGAGTAAGGAGTTTGGAGTGGGAGGGAGTTTGGAGTGGGGAGGGGTTTGGAGTAGGGGTGGAGTCGAGTGGGGGAGGAGTTTGGGGTGGGGAGGAGTTTGAAGTGACCGCTGTCAGGAGCTTTTCTGATTGTGCTGGAACTTCCGTGGCCACCTTGACAGTTCTTGTGGTCCTGGAGGAAATGCTGTTTGATCAGATTTGGTTCATTAACTCATCAAGAAATAAGTATTGAATATCTACGAAGAGTAGAGCACTGTCCTAAGGCGTGGAGGATACAGTGGCAAACAAAGTCCCTGCCTTCATGGAGCTCAGAATCTACTGGGAAAGGAGATAATACATACATAAGTGTATGTCAATGGTGCTGCGTGCAATGAAAAAGCAAAAAAGGCAGGTAAGAAGATACAGTGATGGTCTCTGTATACGTAGGGGATGGTGCTACTTTGGTTATAGCTAATAATAGCATTGACTTTCACTTATTATATGCTAGGAACTGTCTGCTTTTCGTGTATTATCTCATTTAATCTTCCAAAGACTCCATGAGGAGCCCATGAAATATAGTTACCATCTGTTCTACAGATGAGAAAATCGAGCCTGATTTAAATAAGCTACAAAAACACAGCTAGTGAGTGGAACCTGCATTCAACACCAGGCCTAATTTTAGAACCTGTGCTATCACTCTCCATACTATAGTAGCTAAAGCAGCTCATCATAATCCCATACTCCCCTCCCCAGCCCCACCGCAAATTCAGAAGTCTTAGGGCATGTCTCTAAAAGTTGAACAAAAAATCAATCATATCTTACTGAATCTATCACAGTACTACATTATCTTTTCTGTTTGAGGCAGACCTCAGACTCAGTTACCTGAAGCTTTTGTGAGTCAGACAGTCTATTCTTATACTTTAGCTGTGTAAGCTACATAGGAAATCATTCCTTTGTATCACTTAGGATTCAGACGAGGACTACAAAATTTCAGTTAGAAATTACAGGTTTACTTCAATATTCTGAAAAAGATACAAAACAAAAACAAAAAACAGGCATATCAATATAACATGAAAGATATATACATACATATATAAACTAATATAGGAAATCACACGAAGACAAAGCTTTGAAACCAAGGCTGAGCTTGAACAGATTTCTGAAGAAATACAACTGAAGGCTTCACTTAAGTGTTAGGTGACATTTAAGACACTATGACCATTTGTCTATATGCCATTGGCACAAGTCAGCAAAGGAGACTTCAAAACATGATTTCTGGTTGTTTCACCAGGATTTTTTAAAAAATGATCCTATTTCCTTATGAACAATTTACTTTATTCATCATATTTACTGTGTTATGAAGTTTTCTTGTGTTAAGGAGTGTGATGAGATCAGTGAGCCCCAGCCATACAGAGAATGCAACACTACAAAAATACTGATGTACACATTTTAAAGTAAAAGAGAACCCCAAGTCTGAAAATAAAATAACCAGGGGTACTTATACTACGGATACAAATCAGTACCTTCTGAGTCAGTTGTTAGTATCGGTATACCACCCCCTATTATACACACAATACTCTTAGACTAGGTAAAATACCTGAGCACTTTATAAGGTAAACCTCTAAAGTTTTATTAGAATGTGCCTTTTTTCTTTTCTTTGCTCTACTTCTCTCCTCTGCCTATACCTCAGGCTGCCAGTGAAGACCCCCAAGAACTGCTTAGTGTGTTACAGGTCCCCAAAACCATCTCCAAGTTCAATGATTTGCTAGGAGGACTCAGCATATATAGTCACACTCATAGCTATGAATTGTTAAGAGTGAAAGGATACAAAGCAAAATAGCAAAGGGAAAAGGCAAAAGTCCCCTGGGGCATAGTCCAGGGGAAACCAGGCACAAGCTTCGAGTCTTCTCCCAGCGGAGTCAAACAGGATGCACTTAATTCCTCCAGCAACAAGTTGACAACACATGTGAAATGTTGTCTACCAGAGACGCTCACTGGAGACTCAGTGCCCTGGGTTTTTACTGGAACTAGTCACGTAAACACCTTCTGCCTAACATGTAGCAAAATTCTAGACCTCCAGAAGGGAAGCAAGTGTTCAGCACAAACCACACAATTAGCCACTCTTATCAGTTAAGGTGATGGAAACACTCCTGAAATCTAAGTTCTCAGATGCCAGTCAAGGGCCAACCTTGTAAGCAGGCCTTTCAAAGTCAGACTTGCTACGTTAACGCTTTGCTGCACACTTGCACAATTCCACAGGAATGGTCTGCAGAGGCATTTTCAGATTCAAGAAGACTCTTCCAATTCAGGAATATGCATGGTTAAAGATATTTAATAGAGACTCCGTTGCCTGAGAAATGGTTAATGCACTCATGTCAATAAACTTTCATAACTAGTATTTGATCTGCACTAGTTTCACTGAAAAGTGGAATGAAAATACATGGAAAATAAAGGAAAATTCAGTTTGGTCTTAACGAATCTGGAAGCCTGGTACTTTAATATACAGAGGGCTCTTTTAGTGTGGCCAGCAGCAAAGCCTATGAATACCCAGGTCACATGTGATTAGAAATAGACTTCTTATGATTATATACAAGGAAGCAAAAATAAACAGTTGATGTTCATTTAGCATTAATAGTTTGGATATGGACTTTAGAATTAAAAGATAAAGGAGGCATTATAATGTCATGTTTATGAAGATAATTTTCTTCAGTTAATATTTTAGGGATACAAGAGGAAACTTCTCTTTGTTGTTCCCACCACTTGAGTATATTCTCTGCCAGTTCTTCTGTCTCGGTTACCAAAATATCCATCTTTGCTAAAGCCTTGCTCTGTAACATTTGAAAGGGAAAAAACAGGAGAGAAATTACATAGCTGTCATTAATTCTTCTTCCTTTTGTCACAAATAATTATGATACCATTGGATCTTTTTCCAGCCCCCTAATGCGAAGGCCCCTTAGAACCCTGCTCCCCCACTTCTCAGAGTACACATCTTCTCTGTGAGCTCACCTCTCCTTCATCTTCAATTATCACCTCAGTGTAAATGATCCTCAAATCTACACTGTCAAACCTAACCTTCTCCTAAAATTCAGTCCCACATTTCAGTCTGATGGAATTCTCCTCCTGGACAAACACTATCTCAAACTCAATTTAACTGCAGTTCAACAAACACTGACTGGATATCTACTACATGTGCAAGACAAATCAAAAAACAAACTCCTTAACTTCTTTAATCCATACTTGATCCTATTCACCCTCAAGTCACCCAGGCTAAAAACTTTATTACTTTGGATGTGTGTTTTATCCAAATAGTAGCCATTATCTAGAAATTTTACCTCCAAAATCTCCCTAAAAACCTACACGATTCTTTGTATTCCCATGCTTTAAATCTTTTGTTTGAATTACTATAATTATTCTCCAAATTTCTCTGCCTTTTCTTCTAACCCAGAGCTTCTCTGTAATGTGCATAGGATTCACCTGAGGATCTTGTTAAAAGATGGTCGATCCTGAAAGTCTAGGGTGAATGAAGTCTGCAGTTCTCCATTCCTAACAAGCTCCAGGTGATGCTAATGCTGATGCTCTCTGCCCACACTCTGAGGAGCAAGGCTCAGTCTAATCTGTCCACTCTTTTCCCCATGATTACAGCACAGTTTTGATCATGTCACTCCCCTGTGCCCCTCACTTAAAAAACAAAACATTCAATGTGTCCCCAGTACTCAGACAGTGAAGTCTAAACTTACTCTGGATTTCATGGCGTACCATAAACTAACCTGGAGCTAATTTCCCCTCCTTAATAGGAGACAGTAGCCAAAGTGGAGTACAACCAACTGCCTGTGCTCTCTGACTTTCATGCCTTTGTTCACATTGTTGCTTTTGTCTGATGCATATCCAAATCCCACTGGTACTTACAAGGTTCAGCTCACCACACACTCCTCTATAAAACTTTACTGACGTCTTTCTACCTTCCCTTTCTACTCCCAGTGCCCCTAAGTTGAAAGTCACCCCTCCCTTCTGTGCTCAGTAGACAGCATCTTCTTTGTAATTCTATGCTGTACTTATTATGCAAATAAAATAATACAAAATAGAAAGTATGTAGTTTATAGCTGTCCCACCAAACTTTTGAGACTTTTCAGGGCAGAGATTGGTCTCCCACAATACGTATGGCATAGCCCCTTATGCAATTAAGATAACACATAATTATTAAATGCTGGAATAAAAGAATGTAAAATGTCTTCTAAAGAAAAATGATGTAGAAGAGGAAAGCCATCTTGGTTTTTTAAATAATCAGCTCATATTTACCATCAAAAAGTTAAAAGATGGTGATAGGGAACCCAAGGTTGAGAAGGGACAGTATTGACATGTTGTGGGGTGGTTAACCACGGTCATAGGGCAATACGTGTACTGTTTAATGAGAAACTATTTGTTCTGCAAACCTTCATCTAAGGTACAAAAAAATAAAAAGAATTACCTGTGTGAGATCAAATTGACAACAGCAACTCAAAAGATTTGATGGGAAGCCTGGGGGACAGTGAGTTGAAGATAATGGTGATAGAATAATTTGGAAAAGGATAGTGAGAACAGAATAGCAGCACAACTGGAAGAATGTAATCGATGTCAGTGAATTGTACATGTAGAAACGTCTAAAATGGTATAACTTTGGCTATGCATGTTTTCACCAAAAAAAAAAAGGTCCTCCAAAGTCGAGAAGGGAGAGTGTTGACATGTCGTGGGGTTGTTAACCAATGTCATAAAACAATCTGTGGACTGACTGTTTAATGAGAAACTATTTGTTCTGTAAACCTTCATCTAAAGTACAATTAAAAAAAAAAAATTTTAAAAAAAAGTTAAGCAAAGAGATCACACATTTGAAATTCTGGTATAAAAGTAAAGAAAAATAATGTGAAAGGAGCTGATGAGGTACTAAGAAGCTATTATTAATACTTACCATGTTCTTTAGATTTGCATCTAAATGGGGGATATTTCTAATTGTTTCAAGATGGGTTTCTAATTTCTCAATGAAATTCACTGCCAACTCCAGCAAATGTACCATGTATCTGGGAGAGGGAGAAAAAAGTGAACTTTTTTTTAGCTTAATTATTTTGTGTTCCCCTTCTTTTACTTTTGAGATAACAGAATCACAATCAAGCCAAAAACAATATTTCTATATTCATGGAAATATTAGTGATAAAATGGTCCTTCTCTTTCACTCTAAGCAAGGCCTAATTTGTCACAAAAATAGAGAAATGGAAAGAGGCAATACTAATCATAGCTGGAACCCAACCTAATGTTACACAAACCTCAATGTTAAATTTTTCTTATATACCCATTGCCGTCGAGTCAATTCCAACTCGTAGCAACCCTATAGGACAGAGCAGAACTGCCCTATAGGGTTTCCAAGGAGCAGCTGGTGGATTCGAACTGCCAACCTTTTGGTTAGCAGCCGTATCACTTACCCACTGTGCCACCAGGGCTCCTTTCTTATATAACTGAAGGGTTTTTTCCTAGAGAAAACCTCACTCCATTTCAATTTATTCTTTTTCAGTGAAAAGTGAGGACAGTAAGGGTAAATGTACTTCACAAAAACATGCAAAATGCTTTAAAATCATCACTCAGTTCTTCTTTGATGTAGTACAATATATGTATTGACAGTGTACTCCACTGAATAGATACTGAATACGCCCATGAGAACTGGGATTATTATTTTACTACAAAGTAAAAACTGACACTTAAGACACTGATATGCTCAGGGTCAGCTAATGAGGCACTTGTGGAGAAAGACACCTGCTGCTGCTTTTAGTAGTGATAACCCACATCTTCAGTTTGACGGCTGCAATACTCCTATGAGGAAGAGAGCAACAGAAATCATCTCCATTCTATAGACTGGGAAACCGATGTAAAATTTAAGTCATTCGCCCAAGCCTTTGACGCACATAAACAGCAAAGATGAGAGCAGAACCCAGTTTTCCCTCCTTTAGTTGACATTATTTTCATCTGTCCCTGCTTAAGCAGCACCCCCCACCCCCATCTCCCAGTCCATACCACTCCCAAAAGAATTTTTATATATAGACAACACTGACTCAAGTATAAATTTACTTTATGGAAAAGTCTATACATAATTAAAACAATTTCTACCTACTTTGCTGCATGTATGGACCTAATTTCTTTCAAAGTCATAATTTTTAATTTCCAGAACCCAATGGGGAAAAGGAACTCCATTCTCTTCACCATAGCTACAATTCTTAAAAAGCAAAGGGTTTTCTTTCTGCTTTAATGCATCAGCATTAATAATAATGCTAACAGATACAATCATTGATATATTGTTTAATGAACTATGCTACAAAGTAGCTACTAGTCTAAACAAAAACTACCCTCAGAGTAAAAATATCAATCTCTTAAATTTCTATTTTTCAGTCTTACCTGTGATAAATAGCTTCAATAGGCAAGTTTTCCTGGCATATGGGTTTCATCAGTCTCTGCCTGAGGGACCGCTTCTCCTTCAGCACTGCTTCCAAGTGATTACTCATGCTTTGCAGGGTATGACACTTCTGAGCTATATAAATCAGAAACAGGAACTATAATTCACAGTAGAACAAGTAAGCTTTGGAATCATCATCTCCCCTTCGCTCTGGTTGAATGCTACCAATGTCCAACTCACCATTTCCCTCCTAAATTCTCCCTTCTGCTATTTTTAATGCCAATGCCAGTTTCACTGTCAACTACTTTCTCTTACTTTTCCTACTGACCACCAAATCCCGTCCTAAATTCTTTCTGTGTGTTTCTCAACTTGATTCCTAGTTCAGTTTTTGTAGTTGGAGCCATACTCTTCACATAGACTCTCTTCTGATCCCTGCCACTAATATGCTACATGGAACATTAAAAAGTCATCTTAGAAGTTATTTCTGATTATCTCAGTATTTTCCCCAGAATTCAGTTAATGGCTGCTAATTGCTTCTTCTTTTAAATTCTTATTTTAAAGACATTTCAGACTTACCAAAAAGTTTTTAGAATAATTCAGTGAACTCCCATATACATTTACCAATTGTAAGTTAACATTTCTTTACACACCCATACACCAAAAAGCCAAATCCACTGCCATCAAGTCAATTCCAACTCATGGCAGTATCATGTGTTATAGAGCAGAAATACTCCATAGGGTTTTCTTGGCTGTAGCCGTAACAGAAGATCACCAGGCCTTTCTTCCATGGTCCCACTAGTTACATTCAAACCACCAATTTTTAGGTTAGTAGTCAAGCCACTGTCCTCGACTCAGTCTTTTCTCCAAGGAGCTGTGTTTCCTTTTAGTGGAGGATAGTATTTAGAAAGCAAGATCTGGGCACTAGGTGTATTCATTACCAATAGGGTGTCATTCTAGACCCTTTCATTGGACAGAAACAGAAAAAAATCCATATATAGACACAGTCGCAGACTTAGGACAGGGTTCCGTTACAATGACTCTGTTGAAAGTCAGTTCTGACTTAAGTTGAACACTTTTTTTTTTTAAATTTTCATTATTATTGTCTTTTAGTATCAGTACCTTTATAAATCCAATCTTTCTTTTTCTTTGGGAGTGGGAAACATTACATATAAACTTACATATTTTTACGCAAATAATGCGTACCTTCTACATTTGTTTGCCAACCGCGCTCTTCCCCCACGACGTATTTTCATAAGCAACATGCTTAAAATGCGATAGATATATTTTAATACATATATACATACATTAAGAAAAAAAAACACAAATCATAAAAATTTACTCCGACAATGAAGAAGAGTTGGACAACATTGGCATTTTGTCAGTTGTGGTAACGACTCCACTTGTGGAAGGTTCTGGATCATCTGGATTATCCCTGGGGATGGAGATAGTGTTTCTAGTCAGAAAATTAGTGAGAGCTGTCTGCATGGTCCTTTTCTTTTTTTCTTCATATATTTCACGGTAACATCTCACTGCTTCCCAAATCTGCGTAAAGACTTTAGCAAAGCGATTAGCGTTTGAGTTCATGTTTTCAAGCAACTGAAGCCCCTGGTTTAGTTTAGAAAAAACTCCAGCTAATCTTTTCACTGTAAAATTTTTTGACACCTTCTCTCCTTCCTCTTCATTATTTCTTTCTTCTTCAGCATTTCTTTCCTCTTCAAAATCCATTAAAGTCCTGATCTGTCAATGCCCCTTCCTTGTGATCTATGAGCTGTTCCACATGAACGATATCAAGTTCTAAATTCAGTGTTCGTGCCAATTGGACAATTTTCCCACCGATCTCTTTCACTGTATTACCCTGATCAAATGTTTGGAGTGTGTTCACATAACTCAGCCATTTTTTTCAAATCCCCGACATGCATTTTCCTGTTAACTTCCTCCCAGGAAGAGTCAATGTTCCAGATACACTGAAGAATATTATAATTCTTCCAGAAATCACATATGTTACCATACCTCCATCTGTTGGAGCTACTACCTGGGCAAACACAATCCATATAGGTAGTTATTCCTTGAAAGTGGTGATTGCACCTCGACCCACAGGCTGAATCACAGCTGTCGTATCTTCCATTTTCACCTCTTGATTTAGATCATCTGTGTAAAGAGAGGCGTCCCAGTGGCACAGTGGTTAAGAGCTTGGCTGCTAACCAAAAGGCTGGCAGTTCGAATCCACCAGCTGCTCCTTGGAAAACTCTATGGGGCAGTTCTACCCTGTCCTATAGAGTCGTTATGAGTTGGAACCAGCTCGAAGGCAACGGGTTACATGAAGAGGATGTCCTGGAGCATTATCAAGTAGCAGCACAATCTTGAAAGAAATGCTCTTTTCAAGGCAGTAGGCATACACTTCTGGGATGAAACAATTTAAAAACCAGTCTTTGAATAACACAATCGTCATCCAGGACTTGAAGTTACTTCTGTAGTAGACAGCCAGCTTATTTTTGTCAATGTCCTTGAGTGCTCAGGGGTTTTCAGAATGGTAAACAAGAAAAGGTTTTAATTTAAATCCAGCAGCATTTCCTCCAAGCAGCAGCATGATCCTGTTTTTAAATGCCTTGAAATCAGGCATCTATTTCACCTCTTTGTGAATATAGGTCCATTCTGGCATCCTTTTCCAAAAAAGCCCTGTTTTTTCCATGTTGAAAATCTGCTCTGGTGGATAATCTTCATCTTATATTACCTTGCCCAGCCCATCCTTGAATTTTTCCATAGCTTCAACATGGGCGCTTCCTGCTTCTCCAGTAATACTCACGTTATGTAAGCCAAATCTGCGTTTGGAGCAATCAGACTAGACCTTGCTGGCATTTTTTAAGTATTTGTGGTAGTCTTCTCCTTGCTGTTCCTTCAGATTTTCAAAAAGACTGCGTGCTTTCATTTGAATCATCAGTAAACTCATAGGAATCCTCTTCTGGATTTGGTCTTCTATCCAAATCATCAACAGCTTCTCCATCTCATGGATTGGCCCTTGCCTCTTCTTTGTTAAAATTGTAGATTTTATGCCAGTCGCTCCTTTAACTGCCTCCCAAATCTTATTCTTTTCCTTAATGATTGTCAAAATGATCGAATGAGACAGTCCTTTCCCACGTGCTATTTCACCGACTTTCTTTCCATTATCATAGGCCTTAATGATCTTCATCTTTATAACTATGTCTAGAGGCTTCCTCACCTTCTTTTTTTTAGATTAGGACTTTCAATGGCATGACTTCTTTTGCTAAACATATTGTTGAGGATAAGAAGCCCTGGTGGTGCAGTGGTTAAAGCAATCGACTGCAAACCGAAAGGTCAGTGGTTTGAAACCACCAGCAGCTCCATGGGAGAAAGATGTGGCAGTCTGCTTCTGTAGAGATTTACAGCCTTGGAAACCCTATGGGGCCACCATGAGTCGGAATCAACTTGTCGGCAGTGGGTTTTTGGGTATTGTTGGGCGTATAAGCAGTGCTGGTGTTACAGTGTGAGAAACTTGAACAACTCAGCTTCAAATTAACAAGTGATGCTTCTGATGGTACCAGGGCTTTGAACTGGTTTGAACTGGTTCAGTCATGGCTGACAAAGTGAAACCGGAACAGACCCAAATTTTTACGATTTGGGTGATCCAGAATGATAACTGGAACAGGAAAAATTACAGGTCCAAGCCCTGGAATGGGAGACTCAGAAGAGACATAGTAAGCCCTTTCAGGAGCCTGATGTGTGAGACTCAACTGTTGGCAGGACTGTAGAGAGCAACACACATGCAGAGCAGCATGGCTGGCTGCCATCTTTGAGTGAGGCACCACTTCTTCCAACTCTGCTCAAAACCCAATGGGCTAGAGATTTGGTTGCTATGCAACATGTACACTGCCCTTGTTTTCTAAGAGGGAGATTAGGTTTCTAGCAGGGCTTCAACCTGTAATTTTTCCCATTCTGGCTCACCAAATTTTAAATATTTGGGTCTGTTCTGGTGTCACTTCCTCAGCCCTGACTGAACCAAGAAGAATAGGTTCAAAGCCCAGGATGGTATGAAATGCTGAGTAAGATCACGCCATAAGCCTGGTTCTACAATGAAGTCGGCACCAGTGCTGTAACAATGAAGGTGGAGTTGTATCAGATGCGAGTGCAGCTCAAACATCCCATGTCGTTAGAGTTGAACATTGCCCAACTTTCTATCCGTTACAACTCCCGACACCAACTTCATTGTAGACCATGCCATAGCCTGCTATACAGCAGTATTTGTAACAGTAAGTCATAAAACTGATCATCTGCAAGTGAACATCTGAGAATAACATCAGCAAATTATGTGCGGTAACATCATATGTAGTACATATTACTAATAATAAAATGTAAAAAAAAAAAAAGGTTGTAAGTGTGGTTCATTGTAAGTTGAATATGCAGTAGGTGGGGGACTACCTGTATATTGAAAAATCATGATTTCATATTAATACCTCTTAATTCCAATCCAACATCACAGGGTTGTCCCTTATTTCTCACTTCCATATCTCTATTTCCCTTCTCCCACAGAAAGAACTTTGGCTCTTGGCAACATTAACATTTACTCATTTGCTTAATACACGGGAAAGAGTTTCCAAATTGCTACACTCTACAACTACAAACAACAAACGTACTAAGTAGAGCTCAAGATTTCTTCTTTTTGTCTTTAGACTGACAGTACATAGCTAAAGGATTGTGTTCAAAACTTATATAGATTAGTACTTTTTTTCATCCTATATTGTTATTCATTCTTTGAAATAGTTGGGTTTGCATGTTTTTGCCTCTAATCAATTTTAGGATTTTCCCCTATCCTTTCAATTTAGTTTTCTTTTTTGAATGTATATATAACTGTAACAAGGTTCCAAAAGTCAAAACTTACAAAAAGATAGACTCTGAGACATGTCACTCCCTCTCTTACTCCTTTTCACTGTTCTTGTTCCCACCTATTTCGTTTTGTAGAAGTAAGCAGATATATATACCCTAACACACCACACATTTTTATTTTCCATTTTTTCTTACAGAAAAGGTAGCATACTAACAAAATTCTTTAGTACTTTGCTCTTTTAATGTAACAATATACCCTGGAAATCACTCCATATCAGTTCATACGGCTCTTCCTCATTCCACAAAGCATATGTGTGACGTGACTAGACTTTATTCAATCAATTTCCTAAGCATGAACATTTAGGTTGTTTCCAATATTTTCTAATTACAAACAATGCTGCAATCAACAAACTCTGCACCCTTCAGGGTCAGTGCCTGAGAGTAGGATTGCTAATTCAGAGGACAAATGCAATTGTCTCTAATATGAACAAAGAAATCGCCCATTATATCCCTCTGTGTCCCAATCAGTTTCACATCTTCCCATATACATTCTCTATTACAACCATGCCAACTGCCATTCCTTATGTTCTCCTGACTTTGAGGATCTCCCAATCTGGTCACTTTTCATGCTATTTGCAGCCGTCAAGCCAACAGGACTTCTATTTAAGCACAGAAATAGGAGGCTTTGTTAGCTTTGTTGCAATACCTGGAAAAATTATGGTATATCATAATTTTGTTGACTGTTGCTTACTTAAGGTAATCCAAGAAAAAGTTCAAATCCCAATGATTACCCATGTAACCAAATCACTTACCTACAAAGAAAGGATGAACAACATCTGCTGTATCTTTTTCTAGTCTTAAGAGTTCAATTTCCAAGTTTTTCTATATTAGGAACAAAAGTAACATTTAGCTCATTCAGAAAGTAGCCTGAAGAAAAGTCTTAAACTCTGATAAAAATGGAAACATTTCACCCAGGAATATTTAAAAGGTATGGGAAGGTGATCTGTTATGAGATCCCAGCAGATTTAACAAACCTTTTCATGCTGGTGATCAAGTCCAGCTGCTGCTACCACTACTACTAACTACTATTACTATTATTACTACTATTAACTACTACAAATAAGTATCTGTCAAGCTGTTCCAGACACCGTTCTAAGTGCAAGGGAATTGGTGATGTTTGAACAAATTAAGTTTTTTTTTCTTCCTGTATTAGAAGTAGAAAGTAAAAAGTCTAACATAATTTACCTGGTAGATTTCAGCTTGAATATTTGTGATCTGCTGTAATCTGGAGAAGTTCACAAAGCAAGAGGCTGATTTCTTGGATCTATTTAACATCTCCTATTGGTAAGTGAACAGAGAAAGCAGCATTAAGTCACAGAAAGTGTTTGTGTGCTTTGAAACACCATGCTCACGGGTCTAAAATATGAGCCTATATTATGTCCAATACTGGCTTTGAGCATTAAGTATCAGTAGCAATGTGTATTTCCTGTTGTTAAAAGTTTCACTATCACACATCACTTGCCCACATATTTAAAAAATAAACAAAACTTTACGACTTTATACTACTATCTAAGGCATCTGTACCATACACAATAGATTTGCATTACTGATACCTTATCAGAGGATTCTAATGCTAACGTAGTTGGAGAATTACCTCTACCCTTCCAAATGACACAGACCTAGTCTCTCTAATATTCCTGAGGTTAAAAA
Organism: Dugong dugon; assembly: GCA_030035585.1. NCBI lineage: Eukaryota > Metazoa > Chordata > Mammalia > Sirenia > Dugongidae > Dugong > Dugong dugon. The sequence goes on along the minus strand of CM057472.1, from coordinate 11,097,724 downwards.
CACTTTTTCCCCCATGGAATCATTTCAATGATTCATTAAATGATCTCTATTAGCTACAAGTCACTCATACTATCTCTGTTCATATTCTTGCTTTCTTAGAGGAATGTTTGAATCCAGTCATCATTATTCTTCAAAAGGAATAATGTTAAATGTTTAATGGTTTTTATCCTTCCAGTCTATTATTCTCTGCTATGCTGCCCTTCCAGCCTTTTCTTAAGTTGCAGCTCATCTCAGAATATTTATTTTGTTCCTGCCTTGGCTTCAACCAAAATTCTCATTATCCTCTTCTTCCTTCTAGAATGTTAGCACCATGAAGAACTTTAGAAATCATATACACCAGGGATCAGCAAGCTATAGCCCACGAATCAAATGCAGCCCTCTACCTGTTTTCACATGGCCCATGAGCTAAGAATGGTTTTTATATTTTTTAATTATTTCAGAAAAATCAAAAGAAGAATGATATTTTGTGACATGTGAAAATTATATGAAATCTAAATTCAGAGTCTAAAAATAAATCTTACTGGAACACAGCTTCTCTCATTCATTTACGTATTATCTCTGGCTGCTTTGGTACTATAAGAGCAAAACTGAATAGTTGCAACTCTATGGATTACAAAGCCTCAAACATTTACTCTCTGGTCCTTAGGGGCAAAAGTCTGTTAACCTCTGATAATGAATTTCACAAACATTTATTGAGTTAGACAATGGAACATATAAGGATGAATGAAACAAGCTCCCTACCCTCAAGAAGCTCACGATGAAGCAGACCCCACAGAGCAGGGAAGGAAACTTCAGGCAAAACCAGAGGACAACACCCAACCCTGAAGGGGGCTTGCTGGGTGTGGGTTTTCCAACTAAAAACATGACTGCAGAAACAGAGAAGGGAGGGGAGTAATAACGAGAGAGGGCGGGACTGTGCCCCCTGGTGGACAGACTGATTAGTACATGATATCTTGCCTGAAGGGCAGTGCCCGCTGGTGGACGGACTGGCCAGAGCGTGTTCTCTGCTGTGTTGTGAGAGACTGAAAGACAAAAAACGAGATCTAGAACTCTCAAATCCTAATAAAACAGGGTTATCACAGAGAGAGAGAGGAAATGGTAAGCAAAGGCAAAGGCTCTGCCCACCTAAGGGTACCTTGCAGAAAGAAGTGCAGGCAAAAACACCAAATACTGAGGAAAACTGAGAAAGTGAACACCCTCAAACATTCCAATGCCCCAGAAAAAACCACAAAACACACAAAGAACAGAGGAACAATGGCCCATCCAAATGAACACGACAAAGGGAGTGAAAGCACATCTAGGGATAACCAAAAAAAGAAAGAATATAATAAAACAACATTAAACATATTAGAGAACTAGGGGAAAACATAGACAAAGAGCTAAAAGGAATAAGGAAAAGAACGCGAGAACAAAACGAGGATCTAAATAAAGATATTGCAACTGAAAGGGACAATAACTGAAATGAGAAACACAACAGAAGGACTTACCAACAGATTTAATCAGGCAGAAGAAAGAATCAGCTAATTAGAGGATAAGATAGTTAAAGTGACAGACTCTGAAGGGCAACAAGAACGGCAGCTCAAGAAGGCTGAGCACAGTTTAATAAAATTATAGTACAACAACAACAGACCTAATATATGCATCACAGGAATTCCAGAAGGAGATAAGAGAAAGGGACAGAAAGAACATAAGAAATAATGACAGAAAATTTCCCCATTTTAACGAAGAACATGAATCTACAAATCAAAGAAGCTCAAACAACCCCAAGGAGGATAAACTCAAAGAGATCTACACCAAGACATATCATAGTGACGCTCTCAAAAATTAAAGATAAATAAAGAATCCTAAAAGCAGTGGAGGAGAAGTAAACAGTCACATACAAAGGATTCCCAGTAAGATTAAGTGCTGGTTTTTCCTCAAAACCATTGGGGGCCAGAAGATAATGGAATGATATAATTAAAGTGCTGAAAGAAGAAAAAAAAAAAACTATCAGTCAAGAATACTACAGCCAGGGAGTTCCGGCAAAATGGCGCTCTAGGCAGAAGCACCACGCCGTCCCTCCACAGCAAAGATCCGAAAAACTAAGCCGAACAGAGAAAACAACAATCCTAAAACCCTAAATGAAGCGATAAAGAGCTCAGCCAAGCACGAAATGGAGTGAGAGAACCAACAGAGAACGGACAGCAAGGAGAGATTCATGCAGAGGTCCCCTACCGGCTAACACAACGGGGATCCACCATCTTGGACTCCTATCGGAGACCAGCAAACGTGGTACGAGAAAGCAGCCTCACAGAGCGTCCAGCGGGAGATAAAAAAGCCGGTAATCTGCGGTGTGCGCTTTCCCACCCCCCACCCCTCTTCGCCCCGGCTCGGCCTCCTCTGCTTCCCGCAGCCACGGTCTCTGGACCGGGAAACGCCAGCTGCTTGGATTCCACACACCCAAGCGGGTGGCTCTCTGGGTGCCATTTGTTGGCTGCTAGTGTTGCTTTTTTTTTCTGCTTCTTTTGATTTCTCACTTGCCTCTCGCTGCCTATCCCTCCTTTTGCTCGAGTGCCTGGCTCCGTGCGCCATCTTTGCCTCTTCCTGAGGGGCTGCGGGGCTCCATTCGAGTGTGCAGCTGCTTCCTGGTCTGGGCTGCCACGCTGGTGAGATGCCAGGGCTTTTGTTTGTTTGTTCCTCTGCTTCCCACGGCCACGGTCTCTTGACCAGGAGGCACCGGCTGCTTGGATTCCACACACCCAAGCGGGCGGCTCTCTGCGTGCCATTTGTTGGCTGCTAGTGTTGCTTTTTTTTTCTGCTTCTTTTGATTTCTCGCTTGCCTCTCGCCACCACCCCCTCCTTTCACTCAAGTGCCTGGCTCCGTGCGCCATCTTTGCTTCTTCCTGAGGGGCTCCAGAGCGTCGGCAATTTGTGATATACACTTTCCCACTCTCCACCCTTCTTCACCCACACTCGGCCTCCTCTGCTTCCTGTGGACACAGTCTCTTGTCCAGAAACACCAGCCTGCACTGGCTGGCTCTCTGAGTACCATTTGTTGGCTGCTGCTGTTGCTTTTTTTTTTTTTTTTTTTTTTTCCCTGCTTCTTTGGATTTCTTGCTTGCCTCTCGCCGCCTCCCCCTCCTTTCGCTCGAGCGCCTGGCTCCGTGCGCCATCTTTGCTGTTTCCTGAGGGGCTGCGGAGCTCCATTCGAGTGTGGAGCTGCTTCCTGGTCTGGGCGACCATGCTGGTGGGATCCCAGGGCTTTTGTTTGTTTGTTCATTTTGAATTGTTTGTTTCTTTTCTTTTCCTTTTCTTGAGTTGGGAGCCCTTTCTGTCCAGGCGGAGCTGCGTGGCAAGGAACTCCCCTTTGGCTTCCACAGATGTGTGGAGGGATCCCTGAGGACATTTCTTTTTTCATTGTTTTTTTTTTCCTGTTTTTTGGGGGGGCTTTCTTGTTCTTTTTTTTTTTTTTTTTTTAATTTGTTTTGTTTTCTTTTCCCTCTTTTTCTCTTTCTTCATTGCTCAGTTTCTCGTCTCTCCATATCTTCCTTCTCTTTCTAATCCCTGAATATCAGGCGTTGTACGCCTCTGCGCCTTCTGGCCAGGCTGTGCTGCGACATCTGAGAGCGACTTCCCCAGACCTCATAGCTGCATCGGTGGGATCCCTGGGAACTTTGCAGTTCTTTAACCTTTCTGATTTTTATTTGTTCATTCTTTTCTTTACTTCCTCTTCCCCTTACTGTTTTTCTCCATTTCATAGTCTCTCATCTCTCCATTCTAACGGCAAGCTCCGCTAGCATTCTTTTTTGTTTGTTTGTATGTTTTTTGGCTCCTGTTCCTCTCTCTCTCTCCCATATCCATCTTAGCTCCACACGTAACCATCTCCCCGCTACATCCTGCCTAACTGCACCATGTGCTTGACATCACACCACCAAGCAGTGCAAGCACAGCCTACTAGAACCTGCCCAACACTGATTACCAACCCGCCCTGGTGGCTGTAGTGACTGCCACAAACAACCCGACCCAGTGGTTCCTCTTCAGCTAGACCTGCCCTGCTGTACCATATCTGAGTGACTGAACCTGCCAGTTGGAGAAGGAGGCGGAAACTATTGAGCACACAGATGAGCAAACAACAAAGAGCACGCAGTCTGCCTGCTCAGACATAGTCAAATTTTTTTTTTTTAAAAGGGACGAAACAAACAAATCTACAATCAATAAACGAGAGAAATAACTACTGAATGCCCTGAAAACAGCAGACAATATCAAAACATTTACAAAAACAGGACAGGATGGTTCCAGTAGGCATCCAAACTAAAACACCTGATGACCCTCCAGTGGAAGAAAATGCACTAGAACTACCTGATAGGGAATTCAAATCTCTAATACTCGGAATTTTCCAAGAACTGAGGCAAACAGCTGACAAACATGAGGAAAAATAGACAAATTCACGGAAAATAGAGACAAAAAATTGGAAGAATTCAGGAAGCTGATGCAGGAACAAAATGCCAAAATAAATTCACAACTAGAAATTATACAAAAACAACAATTATAAATACAAAAGATAAACAACAAGTTTTCAGAAATCGATGATGTCATAGAAGGGCTGAGAAGCAGATCTGAAACCATGGAAGACAGGATCAGTGGAACTGAAGACAAACACTTGGATACAATTCTGTTTCAGGAAAACTCAGAAAAAAGAACAAAGAAAAATGAAGAGACCCTGAGAGTTATGTGGGACACAATTAAAAGCAAAAATTTACGAGTGATTGGCATTCCAGAATGGGGAGAAAACAGAAAACACAGAGAGGATCATTGAGGAACTGCTGACAGAAAACTTCCCCAATATCATGAAAGATGAAAAGCTGGCCATCCAAAAAGCTCAACAAACCCCATATAGAAGAGACCCCAAAAGAAAATCACCAAGGCATATCATATTCACACTCGCCAAAACCAAAGACAAACAAAGAATCCTGAGAGCAGCTCATGAAAAACAAGAAGTCACATACAGAGGAGAAACAATAAGACTAAGCTCAGATTATTCGGCAGAAACCATGCAGGCAAGAAGGCAATGGGATGACATATATAAAATCTTGAAAGAAAAAAATTGTCAGCCAAGAATAACATATCCTGCAAAACTCTCATTCAAATTTGACGGTGAAATTAGGTCATTTCCAGATAAACAGAAACTAAGGAAATATGTAAAAGTCAAACCAAACTTACAAGAATTATTAAAAGGAGTTCTTCGATCTGAGGACAAACAGCTTCAGCTCACAGGCAGAACCTAGGATGCAGGATCGTACGAGCCAGATACCAACTAAGAAATGAACTCTCGAGGACTATCCAAAACCAAACGAAATACAACAGGGAATCAGAGCAGTCAATTGATGGATGACAACAACATCAAAACAATGAAAGAGGGAATAAACGGCATAGGTAAAGAACCTTCTAATGGACAGGAAGGCAAGGCGATACCAAGTAATTGTAGACTGCTTCAAACTTAGAAAGATAAGGGTAAAATTCATGGTAACCACAAAAAAAGTTAACAAACCAACTCATAAAAATAAAGACGAAAAACATAAAGTCTCGGCAAAAACAAAACCTACAAAAACAAAAGAAATGAAAATAAAATCGACAAACAAAAGTAACTCAACACAAGAGAGTAAGAAGAACAAAGAAAACTTCAGCACCCCAAAAAAAGCACTACAAAACGACAGCAACAAACTCACATCTATCAATAATTACACTGAATGTAAATGGACTCAATGCATCCATAAAGAGATGGAGAGTGACAGAATGGATAAGAAAACAGGATCCATCAATATGCTGTCTACAAGAGACACACCTTAGAAACAAAGATGTGAATTTATTAAAAGTCAAAGGTTGGAAAAAAATATATCAAGCTAACAACTACCAAAAAAGAGCAGGAGTGGCAATTCTAATCTCAGATAAAATAGACTTTAAAACAAAATCTACCATAAAAGACAAAGAACGACACTATATAATGATTAAGGAGATGATCCATCATGAAGACATAACCATAATAAACATCTACGCACCCAATGACAAGGCTCCAAAATACATAAAACAAACTCTAACAACACTGAAAAGAGAAATTGACAGCTCCACAATAATAGTAGGAGACTTCAACACACCACTCTCAGTAAAGGACAGAACAACTAAGAAGAAACTCAGCAAAGACACAGAAGACCTAAAGGGCACAATCAGCCAACTTGACCTGATAGACATATATAGAACACTCCATCCAACCGCTGCAAAGTACACATTCTTTTCCAATGCACATGGAACGTTCTCCAGAATAGACCACATCTTAGGCCACAGAGCAATCCTCAACAAGATCCAAAAGGTTGAGATAATTCAAAGTATCTTCTCTGACCACAATGCCATCAAAGTAGAAATTAACAATAGAAAAATCAAGGAAAAAAAATCAACTACATGGAAACTGAACAATACCCTGCTTACACATCAGTGGGTAATAGAAGAAATCAGAGATGGAATCAAAAAATTCCTAGAATCAAATGAGAATGAAAACACATCATACCAAAACCTTTGGGACACAGCAAAGGCAGTCCTCAGAGGACAATTTATAGCAACAGATGCACATATCAAAAAAGAAGAAAGGGACAAAATCAAAACATTAACTACAGAACTCAGACAAGTAGAAAGAGAACAGCAAAAAAAGCCCACAACCACAGGAAGAAAGGAAATAGTAAAGATCAGAGCAGAAATAAATGAAAAAGAGAACAGAAAAACAATAGAAGAATCAACAAAACCAAAAGTTGGTTCTTTGAAAGAATCAACAAAATCGACAAACCACTGGCCAGACTGACAAAACAAAAACAGGAGAGGACATAAATAACCCAAATAAGAAATGAAATGGGGGACATTACAACAGACCCAACCAAAATAAAAAGGATTATAACAGAATATTATGAAAAACTATACTCCAACAAATTTGAAAACCTAGAGGAAATGGATAAATTTCTAGAAACACACGGCCTACCCAAACTACAACAAAGTGATGTTGAAAATCTGAACAGACCCATAACAAGAGAAGAGGTTGAAAAGGTAATAAAAAACAGTCCCAACCAAAAAAAGCCCTGGCCCAGATGGCTTTACTGGAGAATTCTACAAAACATTTACAGAAGAGCTTGTACCAGTTCTACTCAAGCTATTTCAGAGCATAGAACAGGAAGCAACAGTTTCAAATTCATTCTATGAAGCCAGCATAACGCTGTTACCAAAACCAGGCAAAGACGTTACAAGAAAAGAAAAATACAGACCAATATCTCTCATGAATATAGATGCAAAAATTCTGAACAAAATTCTAGCCAATAGAATTCAGCATCATATCAAAAAAATAATACACCACGACCAAGTAGGATTCATACCAGGTATGCAAGGATGGTTCAACATTAGAAAATCAATCAACATAATCCACCACATAAATAAAAGGAAAGAAAAGAATCACATGATCATCTCAATTGATGCAGAAAAGGCATTTGACAATGTCCAACACCCATTCCTGATAAAAACTCTCAAATAGGTATAGAGGGAAATTTCTCAACATAATTAAGGGCATCTACGCAAAACCAACGGCCAACATCATTCTTAATGGAGAGAGGCTGAAAACATTCCCCTTGAAAACAGGAACAAGACAAAGATGCCCTCTATCACCACTCCTATTTAACACTGTGTTGGAAGTTCTAGCTAGAGCAATAAGGCAAGAAAAAGAAATAAAGGGCATCCAAATTGGTAATGAAGAAGTTAAACTGTCCCTGTTTGCAGATGATATGATACTATACATAGAAAACCCTAAAGACTCCACGAGAAATCTACTGGAACTAATAGAAAGATTCAGCAGAGTAGCAGGATACAAGATAAACATTCAAAAATCAGTTGGATTCCTATACACCAGTAAGGAGAACGATGAAAAGGAAATCAGGAAAACAATACCATTTTCAATAGCCCCTAAAAAGATAAAATACTTAGGAATAAATCTGACCAGGGATGTAAAAGACCTATACAAAGAAAACTATAAAACACTACTGCATGAAACCCAAAGGGATCTACATAAATGGAAAAACATACCATGCTCATGGATAGGCAGACTCAACATTGTGAAAATGGCAATTCTACCCAAAGCAGTTTACAAATACAATGCAATCCCGATCCAAATACCAACAACATTCTTCAAAGAGATGGAAAAACTAATCATTAACTTTATATGGAAAGGGAAGAAGCTCCGAATAAGTAAAGCACTACTGAAGAAGAAGAATAAAGTTGGAGAACTCACACTACCTGACTTCAGAACCTACTATACAGCTACAGTAGTCAAAACAGCCTGGTACTGGTACAACAACAGATACATTGACTGATGGAACAGAATTGAGAACCCAGATGTAAATCCATCCACCTACAGTCACCTGATCTTCGACAAGGGCCCAAAGTCCATCAAATGGGGAAAAGACAGTCTTTTCAACAAATGGTGCTGGCAAAACTGGATATCCATTTGCTAAAAAATGAAACAGGACCCATACCTCACACCGTATACAAAAACTACTTCAAAATAGATCAAAGACCTGAATATAAAGCCTAAAACTATAAAATTCATAGAAGAAAAAATAGGACCAGCACTTCAGGCTTTAATACATGGCATTAACAGGATACAAACCATAACCATCAACGCACAAAACCCAACAGATAAGCTAGATAACTGGGATCTTCTAAAAATCAAACACCTATGCTCTTCAAAAGACTTCACTAAAAGAGTCAAAAGAGAACCTACAGACTGGGAAAAAATTTTTGGACAGTACAAGTCAGACAAAGGTCTAATCTCCATAATCTACAAGAAAATCCAACACCTCTACGACAAAAAGACAAATAATCCTATTAAAAAATGGGCAAAGGAAATGAACAGACCCTTCACCAAAGAAGACATTCAAATGGCCAACAGACACATAAGGAAATGCTCGCGATCACTAGCCATTAGAGAAATGCAAATTAAAACCACAATGAGATACCATCTCACCCTGGCATTACTGGCACGAATCAAAAACACTGGAAATAACAAATGTCAGAGGGGCTGCAAGGAGATGGGAACTCTTATGCACAGCTGGTGGGAATGCAAAATGATACAACCATTTTGGAAAATGATATGGCACTTCCTCAGAAAGCTAGAAATAGACATACCATTCGATCCGGCAGTCCCACTCCTAGGAATATATCCTAGAGAAATAAGAGTCGTCACTCGAATAGACATATGCACACCTATGTTCATGGCAGCATTGTTCACAATAGCAAAACAATGGAAACAATGTAGATGCCCATCAACAGATGAATGGATAAACAAACTATGGTACATACACATAATGGAGTACTATGCAACAAGAAAGAACAATGAATCTGTGAACCATCTCATAACATGGATGAAATTGGAAGACATTATGCTGAGTGAAATAAGTCAATCACAAAAGGACAAACGTTGTACGAGACCTCTATTGTAAAAACCCATGAAAAAGTTCACACACAAAATGTAACAATCTTTGTTGGTTACCAGGGATAGGACGGGTCGGGGGGAAATACTAAATAGGCAATAGATAATTGGTATCTTGGGAGAAGGGTGAGACAGTACACAATACAGGGGAAACTAGCACAACTTGGACAATGAAAGGTCATGGAAGCCCCATAGACACATCCAAACTCCCTGAGGGACTGAATTGCTGGGTGGAGGGCTCTGGGGACCATGGTCTTGGGGAACATCTAGCTCAATTGGCATGACACATCTTATAAAGACAATGCTCTACATTCTACCTTGGTGAGTAGTGTCTGAGGTCTTAAAAGCCTGTGAGCGGCCATCTGGGATACTCCACTGGTCTCATCCCTTCGGGAGTAAGGGAGAATGAAGAGAACAGGATACAAGGAAAAGATTAGTCCAAAGGACTAATTGTCTACAGCTACCAGGGCCTCCACCGGACTGAGTCCAGTACAGCTAGATGGTGCCCGGCTACCACCGACTGCTCTGACCAGGATCACAGCAGGGGGTTCTGGACAGAGCTGGAGAAGGATGTAGAGCATAATTCTAACTCACAAAAAAAAGACCAGATTTGCTGGCCTAAAGGAGACTGGAGAAACCTCAGGAGTATGGCCCCCAGACACCCTTTTAGCTCAGTGGTGAAGTTACCTCCAAGGTTCACTGTTCAGCCTGGGAGTGGACAGCCCCGTAAAACCAAATGAGACTAATGAGGTACAGGAGTCCAGTGACAAGGGCCAGAAGGCAGAGGGGGACAGGGAAGCTGGTGATAGGGAACACAAGGTTGAGTAAGGATATTGTTGATGTGTTGTGAGATTGTTAACCATTGTCATAGGGCAACATTTGTAGTAACTGTTAAATGAGAAACTATTTTGTGCTATAAGCCTTCATCTTAAGTGAGAATAACAGCACAATTGGAAGAGCGTAGTCAATGTCACTGAACTATGTATGTAGAAATTTTTGAAACGGTGTATCTTTGGCTATGTGCATTTTCACCAAAAAGAAAAGAAAGAGGTTGAGAATTTAGAGGGTTAATATGTTGTGGGGTTGTTAATCAATGTCATAAAACAATATGTGTACTACTGTTTCATGAGAAACTATTTGTTCTGTAAGCCTTCACCTGAAGTACAATAAAATATTTAAAAAAAAAAAAAAAAGAATACTACAGCCAGCAAAACTATCCTTCAAGAATGAGGATGAAATTAAAACATTCCCAGACAAACAGAAGCTGAGAGATTTCATATCCACCAGACTGGCTCTACAAAAATACTATTGGGAGTTCTGTAGATAGAAGGGGAAAGACACCAGAAAGTAATTCAAAGATATATGTGAAAATAACGATCCCCAATAAGGGAAAATACATGGACAAATATAAGGGCTAGAAATAAGGTCTTCGTGGTTTTTAACAATATATAAAAAGCAAGGATAAAATTATATTACAGGACACATCAAATATAAAGATGTAATTAGTGATAACAACAAAAGGGGGAAGAGAGGAACGGTATAGATAAATAATTTCTTGTATGTTACTTAAGTTGGTACCAACTTATCCTAGAATGTTATAAATACAAGTTGTTAAATACTCTTGGTAACAACTAAGAAAATATATTTTTAAAAAATACACAAAAGGGAAGGAGAAGGGAACTAAAAAGGCTCACTGTAATAAAGCAACAAAACACAAAAGCAAGCAATACTAAAGAACAAAGACAAAAAAGGCTTAAGACACAAAAAACAAACAAAAAATGGCAGAAGTCAGTCAGTTCTTATCAGTAATTACAGTGAATGTGAGTGGACTAAATGCTCCAATCAAAAAGCAGAGAGTGGCAGAATAGATAAAAAAAAAAACACGATCCAACTATATGCTGTTTACAGGACACAAGGACACAAATAGGTTGAAAGTGAAAGTGAAAGAATGGAAAAAATTTTCCATGCAAATAATAGCCAAAAGAGAGCTGGGGTGGCAATCTTAGTATCAGACAAAGTAGACTTTAAGACAAAATCTGTCAGAAGGATTTTAATCAAGAAGATTTAACAATCATAAATATATATGCATCTAATATTGGGGCACCTAAATATATAAAGCAAATACTAATAGACTTGAAGGGAGAAATAGGAAGTACTACAATAATAATTGGAGACTTCAACATGCCACTTTCAATATTGGACAGAACATCGAGAAAGAAGATCAACAAGGAAAGAGAGGACCTGAATGACACAATAAAACAACTAGACTTAACAGACATATACAGAACACTCCATCCAACAACAGCGCAATATACATTCTACTCCAGCGCACATGGATCACTCTCCAGGATAGACCGTATTTTAGGTCACAAAACAAGTCTTGATAAATTTAAAAAGATTGAAATCATACAAAATATTTCCTCTGACCACAAAGGAGTGAAGTTGGAAATCAATTAACAGGAAAACACACAAACATATGGAAATTAAAAAACACACTATTAAACTACCAATTGTTCAAAGAAGAACTCAAAATAGAAATCACAAATTTCTAAGAGTCAAATGAAAATTAAAGCACAACATATCAAAACTTATGGCATGCAGCAAAGGCAGTACTCAGAGAGAAATTAAAAGCAATTAATGTCCATGCTAAAAAAAAAAAGGATCTCAAAGTAATAGCCTGACTCGACAACTTCAGGAACTACAAAGAGAAGAACAAACTAAGCCTAAACCTACCAGAAGAAAGGAAATAACAAAGATCAGAGCAGAAGCAAACAAAATTGAGAACAGAAAAACAATACAGGGAATCAAGACAATCGGAAGTTGGTTCTTTGAAAAGATCAATAAAATTGACAAACCTTTAGCTAGACTGACAAAGAAAAGATGCAAATAACCAAAATAAAAAAAGAAAGAGGGGACATTACAGCTGACCTGATAGAAATAAATAGAATTATGATGGAATATTATGAACTGCATGGCAACAAACTGGATAACCTAGATGAAATGCACAAATTCTTAGAAGCACATAACCTACCCAACTGACTCAAGAGGAGATTGAAAGTCGCAACAGATCCACAACAAGTTAAACATCAAATCAGTGATCAAAACTTTCCCAACCAAAGTCCTGGACCAGATGGCTTCACTGGGGAATTCTATCAAACATTTAGAGAACAACTGACACCAATACTGTTTAAACTCTTCCAAAAGACAGAGAAAGAAGGAATACTATCTAATTCATTCTATGAAGCACACATAACCCTGATGCCCAAACCAGACAAAGACACCGTAAGAAAAGAAAACCAAAGGCCAAAAACCCTTAAGAATATTGACGCAAAAATCCTCAACAAAATACTAGTGAACAAAATTCAACAGCATATTAAAAGAATCACACAACATGATCAAGTAGGATTTATTATAGGAATGTAGGGATGTTTCAACATTAGGAAGTCAATCAAGGTAATACACCACATTAATAGAACAAAGGAAGAGAAGCACATGATCATCTCTATGCATGCAGAAAAAGCAGCTGATAAAATCCAACATCCTTTCTTGATGAAAATCCTACAGAAGACTGACATACAAGGGAAAGTCCTCAGTATGATTCAGGGCATATGTGAAAAATCAAAAGCCAATATTATACTTAATGGAGAAATACTGAGAGCTTTCCCTCTTGAAATTGGGAAGAAGACAAGGGTGCCCACTATCACCGCTTCTATTTAATACTGCATTAAGTCCCAGCAAGTGCAATAAGACAAAGAAATAAAATGTATGCAAATTGGAAAAGAAGTAAAATTATCTCTATTTGCAGATGATATGACCCTATATATATGTATATGTATATGTATATATACATATATAGGAAATTCCAAAGAGTCCATAAGAAAACTTCTATAACGAGTAAAAGAATTTAACTAAGTTGCAGGGTACAAGGTCAACAAAAAAATCAGGTAGGTTTCTATCTATCAGTAATGAGAAATCTGAAAGGGAAATTAGAGAAACAATTCCATTTATAATAGCATCTAAGAGAATAAAATACCTAGGACACAAAAAAACTAAAACTCAAAGGATGGAAAAAAATATATCAGCAAAATAATTAAAAAAGAGCAGGAGTGGCAATGTTAATCTCTGACAAAATAGACTTTAAAATAAAATACACCACAAAGGATAAGGAAGGACACTATACAATGATTAAAGGGTCAATACACCAGGAGGACATAACCATAATAAATATTTACGCACCCAACGACAGGGCTCCAAAATACATAAAACTACAACAGCATTGAAAAGACAGATAGACAGCTCCACAATAATAGTAGGAGACTTCACCACACCACTTCTGGTGAAGGACAGAACATCCAGAAAGAAGCTCAATAAAGACACGGAAGATCTAAATGCTACAATCAACCAACTTGATTTCACAGACATAATACCAAACACTCCACCCAACAGCAGCCAAGTATACTTTCTTTTCCAACGCACATGGAACATTCTCCACAACAGACCACATGTTAGGCCATAAAGCAAGCCTTAACAGAATCCAAAGTATCGAAATATTACAAAACATCTTTTCTGATCATAAAGCCATAAAAGTAGAAATCAATAACAGAAAAAGCAAGGGAAAAAAATCAAACACATGGAAACTGAACAACACCTTGCTCAAAAACTACTGGATTACAGAAGAAATTAAGGATGGAATAAAGAAATTCACACAATCAAATGAGAATGTAAACACATCCTAACAGAACCTTTGTTAGGTGCAGTGCTCAGAGGTCAATTTACAACAATAGATGCACACATCTAAAAACAAAGGGCCAAAATCAAAACATTAACCCTACAACTGGAACAAGTAGAAAGAGAAAAGCAAAAGAAGCCCTCGGGCGCCAGAAGAAAGGAAATAATAAGAATTAGAGCAGAATTGTATGAAATAGAGAATAGAAAAACAATTGAAAGAGTTAACAAGACCAAAAGCTGGTTCTTTGAAAAGATCAACAAAATTGATAAATCACTGGCCAAACTGACAAAAGAAAAACAGGAGTGGAAGCAAATACCCTGAATAAGAAATGAGACGGGCGATATCACGACAGACCCAACTGAAATTAAAAGAATCATAACAGAATACTATGAAAAATGGTACTCTAACAAATTTGAAAACCTAGAGGAAATGGACAAATTTCTAGAAGCTCACTACCTACCTAAACTAACACAAACAGAGGTAGAACAACTAAATAAACCTATGACAAAAGAAGAGATTGAAAAGGTGATTAAAAAACTCCCCAACAAAAAAAAAGCCCTGGCCCGGATGGTTTCACTGGAGAATTCTACCAAACTTTCAGAGAAGAGTTAACACCACTACTACTAAAGGTATTTCAGAGCATAGAAAAAGATGGAATACTCTCAAACTCATTCTATGAAGCCAGCATAATCTGATACCAAAACCAGGTAAAGACACCGCAAAAAAAGAAAATTACAGACCACTATCCCTCATGAACATTGATGCAAAACTTCTCAACAAAATTCTAGCCAACAGATTTCAACAACATATTAAAAAAAAAAATTCACCATGACCACGTGGGATTTATAGCAGATATGCAAGGATGGTTCAACATTAGAAAAACAATCAATGTAATCCATCACACAAATCAAACAAAAGACAAGAACCACATGATCTTATCAATTGATGCAGAAAAGGCATTTGACAAAGTCCAACACCAGTCATGATAAAAACTCTCAGCAAAATAGGAATAGAACAGAAATTCCTCAACATAATTAAGGGCATTTATACAAAGGCAATAGCCAACATCATCCTAAATGGAGAGAGTTTGAAAGCATTCCCCTTGAGAATAGGAACCAGACAAGGATGCCCTTTATCACTACTCTTATTCAACATTGTGCTGAAGGTCCTAGCTAGAGCAATTAGGCTAGAAAAAGAAAGAAAGGGCATCCAAAATGGTAGGGAAGAAGTCAAAGTATCTTTATTTGCAGATGACAGGATCTTATACACAGAAAACCCCGAAGAATCTGTAAGAAAACTACTGTAATTAACAGAAGATTTCAGCAAAGTTTCAGGATACACGATAAACATACAAAAATCACAACTGGACTAAACCAAAGCTAAGATGTTTCCTGAATACAACCAAACACTTCAAGGGACAGAGTAGCAGGGGCGGGGGTCTGGGGACCATGCTTTTAGGGGACATCTAGGTCAACTGGCATAAGAAAGTTTATTAAGAAAATGTTCTGCATCCCACTTTGGTGAGTGGCGTCTGGGATCTTGAAAGCTAGTGAGCAGTCATCTAAGATGCATCAATTGGTCTCAACCCACCTGGAGCAGAGGAGAATGAAGAACACCAAAGACACAAGGAAAATATTAGCCCAAGAGACAGAAAGGGCCACATAAACTAGAGACTCCATCAGCCTGAGACCAGAAAAACTAGATGGTGCCCAGCTACCACCAATGACCGCCCTGACAGGGAATACAACAGAGTCCCTGATGGAGCAGGAGAAAAATGGGGTGCAGAACTCAAATAAAATGACCAGACTTAATGGAATGAGACTGGAGGGACTCCAGAAGACATGGCCCCTGGACAGCCTGTTAACCCAAAACTAAAACCATTCCCGAGGTCAACTCTTCAGACAAAGATCAGACTGGACTATGGAACATAAAATGATACTTGTGAAGAGTGTGCTTCTTAGCTCAAGTAGATACATGAGACTAAATGGGCAGCTCCTGTCCAGAGGCGAGATGAGAAGGCAGAGAGGGTCAGGAGCTGGCTGAATGGACACGGGCAATCTGGGGTGGAAAGGAGAAGTGTGCTGTCACAGTATAGGGAGAGCAACTAGGGTAACATAACAATGTGTGTGTAAATTTTTGTATGAGAAAGTACGTTGAATTGTAAACTTTCACTTAAAGAACAATTTAAAAAAATAAATAAAAACGGGGTAGTATGGAAGATAAAACTAATGGAGAACCAGGGACTACAGGGAGGAGGGAATGGGGAGTGACTGCTTAATGGGTGTGGGGTTTCTGTTTGGGGTGATAAAAAAGTTCTGGAACTACTTTACACGATGATGATTGCACAATGTTGTGAATATACTTAATGCCACTCAACTGTACACTTTAAAATGGTAAAAATAGTACATTTTATGTTATGTGTATTTTACCACAACGAACAAACTGGGTAACCAGCCAACAACATTAAAAAAATAAACAAAAACCAAAAAAATGGAGAAATGGACTGGGGGTCGGATATTTAAACAGGTAGCTGCTACAATACTTTAGGCAAGATGATAAGAATGTGGACTAGGTGAGTATAAGTTCAAAAGGAAAGGAAGGCAGAGACGTGAGTGCCTGCAAAGACAGAAACGACAAGTCCTAGTTGATACCGGAGTGAGGGATAAAGCTGAGTCAATACTGACTCCAAGGATTCTGCTTCAGGGGACTAGACAGGTAACCATGCCATTCCCTGAGGTAGATAACACGAAATAGTTTACTGACTCAGGGCAAAATTGAGAACCAGAGAGGTTCAGTATTAGTCTAACTTCATACTGTCAATGTGTATCAGGAATGAAATGAGAACACATCTAATCCACAGCCTTTATATCATATCAGTCTGACTGTTTTACTTTTCTTTCTGTTCTCTCTTAGGAAGAAGGTAAATGGAAGTCAAACATCTCCCATTTCATACTGTAAACCACTTACTCCCTGGTATTTCTCCATCCCTCCATGTGTATACACTAATCTTAGCGGCACATTTGGCAAAATAGGAAACTGTTGAGTTCAACAACAGGGTAATGCACCTTAGCCAAGAACATACAAGAGAAACCACAGGGAAAATAAGAATATTCAAGAAAGAGCCAAAAAGAAGAGAGGAAAGAAAGAGCAGCCAAATCCCCCTAGTAAATAGAAATCCTAACTATTTGAGGACCGTGACTTAGCCCTATACCTTAACAAATAAAAAAGCTAGAATTGAGAAATACAAAACGTCCTACCTTTCACCTCTGTCACTAAATATTATATACTTTACATGCCACTGGGACAAAGAGACACTGAAAATGAAAGGATCCTGAGAAAACGGAGTCTATTTAGGGTATTTCTGTTTCAAGAAGCTGAAATTCAGGACCTTCATGCTTAATATAAAAATCCTAATAATATGTGTATTTTATATATATGTATAAACTTGTAATCTGAGGGCACCCTTCTTTTCTCTCCTCTCTTCTTCATAGTGAATTCTAGCTGAGGGGCATTAACAGGGAGGCAGTATAGCAGAGAAGTTAAGAGCAGAGGTTCTAAAAGCGGGGAGGGGATGCAGAGGAAGGCAGGACACAGGTTGCGAAAATTGAATTAGTAGATTCTGAGTTTTTTTGGTAAGTTCAGCTCTTTCTTTGGCACTGGCAGTACAGAGAGACTTAGTCCAAAGACTCCATGATTTATACACAATAGAGCACATGGGGGCACAGTTCCCAACACTTCTTAGACATAACCAAACACCTTCAAGTGTGGTTTTCTGGGTTAAATGGCTTAGGACCATAGTCTTGTGTGACAACTCGATCAATTAGCATAATACAGTTCGTAAAGTTTATGTTCTATATCCTAGTTTGGTGAGTAGTGTCTGGGGTTGTAAAAAACGGTGTAGTGGAGGCGTCTGACTTCCTCCAACTTCACGAAGGGGAGAGAGAATCACCATTAGCATCAGCCCAAGGCTGATTCCTACGAAGCAGAGGTCAGACATACCTCCTCTCTCCAACCTTTTTACCAGTTCTGGCACCAGCCATCCTTCCCACGGCACTCTCTACTTCTCTGCTGGGTTTGATAGTTCGCTGCAATGGCCACACAGAACTCACAGACAATGCTCACGACTATGGGGTTTATTAGGGAAGTAACAGGTTGTAATTCAGGATCAGGAATGACTCAGGAGATAGTTCTTCGGTCAGGACAGCTTCTCAGCCACACCTACAGGCAGACCTCTCCCTGGCCTTTGGCCTCTCCCTGGCCTTTGGCCTCTCCCTGGCCTTTGGCCTCTCCCTGGCCTTTGGCCTCTTGGCCCTAGGACCCTGGGGCTTCTTGGGCCTCGTGGACTGGCCGAGCCTCTGTCCTGCTTGGGCAAGTGTTACCAAACTCTTTAGCTCCACTGATAAGCGCCCGGAGGTACTCTACTCCAACAGTAAGCCTCGGCCTCAAGGCACTCAGCTCTCTAGCCCTGTGGATCAGCAAGCCTAGCTCCACCAACAAGTGCACACAGGCACCCCACTGCACCAGCAAGCCTCCTGCCCAAAGGCGCTCGGCTCTCTCACTCCGCGGGTTGGTGGGTTGATGAGACTATCTCCATCAAGTGCCCAAAGGCATTGATTGCACTCCACCAGCAAGCCTCCTCCCTGAAGGCACTCAGTTTTTCGCTCTGTGGGACAGGAAGTCCACTGCGCCAATGCCTGGTTCTACTACCACTGCAGCCATCGTTTCTCTGCTGCTGCTTCTTGCCATCTCCAGTGTTACAGCTCTCACTGTCTCCTGGGTCTAGGAGGGTCTCAGCAGAGGGATCCTGGGTCCAAAGGACGTGCCCCACTCCTAGCTTTTCTTTTTTGGTGGTAGTGAGCCTCCTCTTTCTGCCTCTGGGATGGCTCATTTTCAGCCTAGCAGGATGGCGAAACTAACCAATCCCCTCGTTAGGGTTCCATACACGTTATTAGAATGGTCCCCCCCCCCCACAAGGGTGCCATGCACCTTATTTGCATTATTAGCAAGCTGTCCAATTCCCTTGGTGGGCCACAAACACCTTATATGCATACTCCCACCTAATCATTTGGTGGGAGTTACAAGACCATGGTGAGAACAGCCATATAAAAGCCATCCATCAAACCACAGGGGTCTTAAAAGCTTGCAAGTGGCCATCTAAGATACAACTATTGGTCTCTACTCAACCAGAGCAAAAGAGAAAGAAGGAAACCAAAGACTCAAAGAAGAAACTAGTCTACAGGACTGACAGTCTATACAAACCACAACCTCATCTACCCTGAGACCAGAAGAATTAGATGGTGATCAGCTACTACTACCAACCATTCTGATCAGGGCCACAATAGATGGATCCTGTTAGAATGGGAGAAAAATATGGAATAGAACCTCAAATTCTTAAAAAAAAAAATCCAGATTTGCTAGACCCACTGACACTAGACTGCTCTCTGATAATATTGCCCTGAGATACTCTTTAAACCTTGAAGTGAAACTAGCCCCTGTGGTCACCTTTTAGCTAAATAACACTGGCTCACAAAATAAAGAATATCACCCATGAGTACTGTGCTCCTTTAAGAAATCATCTATATGAGACGAAATGGTCAACAATTACTTTAAAACAAAGATGAGAAGGTAAGGGGGCAGGGAAACTAGATTAATGGAAACAGAACCACCATAATGGAAGTAATGAGAATGTTCATGCATTGCGAAGAACATAACCAATGTCACTGAACAATTTGTATAGAAATTGTTGAATGGGAAGCTAAACTGCTGTGTAAATCTTCATTGAAAACACAGTATTTTTTTTTAAAATGTAAAATAAAAAATAGAACCATGACAAAAATATCTTGGATGTAAGGCCACTAAAGCAGTTCTAAAAGCATAAACCAGAGAAAATATCCCATTATCCTACAGACAGATGACTCTACCTTTCTTTCACTGAATCCCTCTCCAATGGATTGTAGATCAAAACAGAACAAGCCCAAATAAGCTGTTTTCTAGAGGAGTTGTATGAAATCACAATTTTAGGCATCATTCTAAGTTTTAATGCATCCTGGATGATGTGCACTAAAGGGATGAACTGCTTAAAGGGATTATGTGACAAATCATTTTGAAAAGAATCAATGATAAATTCCTCTAATAAAAATAGGTTTTCATATGGAGAGTATGCTTAAAGTAGACCAACCTACAAATAAGCGAATAGTGCCCTCACTGGGACTAGCTGAGCAGTAAGATTGACAGAGGATGTTAAGAAGCTATGGAGTGGTACCTGTTGGCAAAACAGGTAACTGTCTAATTTGTGTTAATTGAGGGACACTAGTAAGACCCTCTGTCCCAAAAGACAACAACCACTCCTCAAAATGCCTTGCCCATCAATGCCTAAAATTCTTTCACTGTGACTTACTCCCTTGGTTTAGGTGTTTCTATTTTCTACCAATACGCTCTGAAGGGATATCAAGTCTCAAATATGTTACAGTGTGAATTTACCAAATTATTTTACTCTGTGACAGGAAAAATGAACAATACAAGTAACTTGGTAGGAAGAAATAACAGCAGGTTTTGCCTCTTTTTCCAATGCATTCATTACTACCTCTCGTTCCCCAGAAAATTCAAAGGCTAGTTACTGGGTCTTCAAATAATCTGGAGTTCTTCAACAGAAGTTTAAACTCTTTCAAGATAGTGTCTTCACAGTTTATCTTGGCAATGATACAATGTGTCAGAAAAGGGAGAGCACTGTAATTTAATTCTACCTCACGAGCTGAGTGATGGAAACCCTGGTGTCCTAGTGGTTAAGAGCTACGGCTGCTAACTAAAAGGTCGGCAGTTCAAATCCACCAGGTGTTCCTTTGAAACCCTATGGGCCAGTTCTACTCTGTCCTACAGGGTCGCTATGAGTCGGAATCGACTCAAGGGCAACTTGTTTAGTTGCGTGATGGAGCCCTGGCGGCACAATGTTTCAGAGCGTGGCTGCTAACCAAAAGGTTGCCAGTTCGAATCCACCAGTGGCTCTGTGGGAGAAAAGACCTGGCGATCAGCTCTGGTAAAGATTACAGTCTAGAAAACCCTATGGGGCAATTCTACTCTGTCATGTAGGGTCGCTATGAGTCAGAATGGACGCAGGGCACACAACAAGAAGTACAAAAAGTTGTGTATTTTCCATAAACTTTACATCATGTTCAAACTGCTAATCTCTGCAAATGATTTTACATTTTAACTTTTCTCCGTTTTTTAGTGAAATTCCTCAATTTCCTCTTTTATCTTAAAATTTCTTTCTCTTCTTTCCCTCAGTCTCAATGTCCATGACCCCATTTCCCCCATTCTTTTCGTCACTTTTGACTCGACGTTTCGTTGTTCATCAATTTCTCCCTCTACTGGCTCCTTCCCCTCAGCCTGTGAACGTGCTCTTCTAGCCCAACCTAAAACTGCAACGCCTTGGGTTAGTCTCTCTCGTCTCTTCTTCACAAAATTAATCCCTTCTTTTATAAACTTTTCAAGGTCTTTCAGGTCTTTTTGGCTGTCCGTATGATTTGCCTTTAAAGATGCTTCCTTCCCCTGGCGCATTCCTGTACCCAGCGCCTCTCGCCCCAAATATGCTTCAGTACCTCCCACAAACTTGAGCCTTGACTGAGAATGCTTGTTTTAACTATCTACCGTACTTCCCAACCCAGCCACCCACTACAATCTAAAGGCGTTATCATTGGATGAAAAAAGGCGGGGAAACGCTGCCCTATTTTACTCGCCCCGCCCCCCCCCCCCCCCCCCAACTAGCTTGGGATAACTCTCCGGCAGACACTTAAAATACCGTCTACCGGAAACATCATCTACTCCAGAGCCCAGTTTCGAAAAACCCACGGCAGAAGGGTCATTGCTGTAGCCTGGAAGGGGGATCCACTATTTTCTACTCTGTTACAGCCCCCAGCCTGCTTCGCTCACACCCCATCCCGCACTCAGCAACTCATCACAGCACCCTGTGTTGTCACCTTGGGTACTCCCTTGACGACGCCATAGCCGTCCCACACACCTGAGTGACCAGCCCCGAAGCTACGAAATGGCCCAGCAGTAGTCCAGCAGCGTTTGACGTAGACACTGGATCCCAGGGGTTGGCAGCAGCCATCGTTAGGACGCACCAGCCGCGGTGGCGCGGAAGGAAAACTGAATGCAGCCAAAAGAGAGGCGCGGAACAATGACGTCATAGGGCGTCGCCTCCCGGGCGGAAGCCCGGGGAGCGCGTCCTAGGCGAGCTCGGTTCTTGTGTTTTCCTCTGCCGAGAGGTCTGTAAACTGGGAGGTAGGATGCGAGTCCGGGGCTCCCTGATCCTCCATGGACTCCCAGAGGCGCCTGGCCTCGGAAGAGCTGCAAAAGCGGCCGACCTGGTGGCCGAGCTGTCTGTCCTTCCCTTTCTTGCCACTCTGGGGCTGGCCCCCTGGAACCAGGGATCGGCGGGAGGTGGCAGCTGGGGCTTAAGACCCAACCGGGAGGCCGACGGAGTGGCCGGGTGCCTGAACCGGGAGGTGACAGTTCCGTTTCCTTCCCGCAGGGACCTGAGCCGCGGCGCTAGGATGGGAAACAGTGCCCTCCGCGCTCATGTGGAAACCGCGCAGAAAACGGGTGTGTTTCAGCTCAAGGATCGCGGGCTGACCGAGGTGAGACTGGGAGGATCTGACCAGGGTGTTTTTAAGGGGAGAGGGACGACGGGGCGGTGAAGTTAATCCGTGAGGAGTTGTCCACTCTGTGAACCCCTTTCTCTAGTTCCCCTCAGAGTTGCAGAAGCTGACGAGCAATCTCAGGACCATCGACTTGTCCAACAACAAGATCGAGAGCCTGCCGCCAATGCTGATAGGGAAGTTCACTCTGCTGAAGAGCCTCTCCCTGAACAACAACAAACTGAGTATGGCTTCTGCGCCTGGGAAGCTTTTGCTAGTGATCAGGTGTTAAGAAGGGTGGTTTTCTCTTACAAGCTGATTTTGTTGTTACAAAACCGTTCAGAGGGCTCGAGATGCAGGAGAATGTCAGCGTCTTTGAAGCTCTTACTCTTGTAATTACATATACAAGCCTCCTCGGGTGGTATGATGATTGGTACTGGGTCGAGTTGGACTTGAAAGGGAAGAAGGATCTCTGGGATATAATGTAAACAGAGGTACCTAATTTAGAGCTTCCAATTTGAAGAGGGGATGGAATGGGTAGAGGAGGACTTTCTAAATCCCACGAAATTGCTGTTGGATTGTGCCAGCGCCCCTTTACAAAGGGAGCCCATTATACACCATTGCTCTCCTACATTTTGATGGCACCCTCACCTTCTGAAGATTGCACTGGTCAAACGCAATACTTAAAAATGGCACAACATGTAGGAATTCTACATATTTTAACAAGATGCAAAGCAGGCTGTTATATGTCTTTAGAAACATCAGCAAGGTGTTTTTCAGCTGTATTAGATTCAGGTTTTTAAAAAATTTTCTTTGCCAGCTGTTCTGCCTGATGAATTATGCAATCTGAAAAAACTAGAGATGCTAAGCCTAAACAACAATCACCTGACAGAGCTACCATCTACCTTTGGGCAACTGTCTGCTCTCAAGACCCTGAGCCTCTCTGGGAACCAGCTCCGAGCACTGCCACCCCAACTGTGTAGCCTACGGCACCTGGATGTGATGGATCTCTCTAAGAACCAGATTCGTAGTATACCTGACATAGTGGGGGAGCTGCAGGTCATCGAACTCAACCTCAACCAGAACCAGGTCTAGAGCTCAAGGATTTTTCCTAAAGCATGTGTGGGTTTATTGTCTCCTGAATAACTCCTTGTTCCCTAAACTGTAACCATAGAGAGCTGGGTATCAGAGGCTAGATGAGAGGAGTACTTTATGGGCTGGATTAATGTCAAAGCGCCATGGAGTTAGTTTGGACGTTGAGTGTGTTTGTTGTGTAGGTGCTTTTTGGAGGGTGGGATGGATAACAGGGTGAGAGAATTGCAATAAACTGCCTCACAAATCTTGATGAGTTCTTCAGATCCTCATCAAGTACGCCCCAATCATCTACTAAGGAGGTGTGTCAGGAAGATAAGGTAGAAAACAAACTGGAACTCAGGCTCTCAGAGTTGGACCCATCAGAGGTTACTTAGTTCACTTGTCTTTGACATGTCAAGTGTGTGCCCTGCTTTTGCTGAAAAATTCAATGATAAGGTTTCTGGAGACAGCGCATTTAATTGTTGGACAGCTTTAATTATAAAATTGCAAAAAGTGTTATTGGACAACACTCAGCATCCAGTTTGGGGAGTTTATTTTAGAAAATTACAGTTTTTCAGTTGTGATATGTTCAAGTTTACTTTGAATGCAGGCATATCGTAAACTATAAAACAATATAAATGTTAGGCATTATTGCATACCAAAACATTGCCATCTGTGGACTTTCTCTGCAAGAAATGTTGGTTTCCCTAAAATGCTAATCTATTTATAATGATCCTAATTTATTTTTGTGAAAAGGAAAGCCTAAGTGACCTCTAGTGTCCTTAAATTATGAAAAAATTCAGTCAGTCTTTGAGATTGGCCTCTTTAAAGTGGAGATTGTTGCATTCTTGAGATTTTGGGGGGAGGAAATTGTGAATCGTTTAAGTAACAACTATAGGGTCACTGTCAGTCGGAATCGACTCAACGACACACACATTAGTTGAGCACTTACTCCATATTCAGCTCTACTGATGCCTCAGTCAGTGGTTCTCAGATTTTAATAATCAAGAAAGCTTGTTAAAAGAGATGTCTTGCCCCTGCCCCCACAAGAGTTTGAGATTCAGTAGGTCTGGAAAGGGGTCTGAGAATTTGTATTTCTAACAGGTTCCCAGGTGATGGTCTACAGACCACACTTTGAGAACCACTGACTTAGATCATACCAGACAGAGTCAACAGAATTTGGTGAGATGCAGCATTTAGAAGACAAAAGAGGTGAATAAGTCAAAGACAACTTCTTGGCATTGAGCTTGAAAGCCTGAAAACACAGTGGTGCTATCAAGAATGGACATGCTAAGTTGACTATGATGGTGAGTTATCCAAATGGAAATGTTTAACTAAGAGTTGGAGAAATAGGAGTGGAATAGAGGTGAGTAGATATGGATGTACATCCAGATCTTTAGATCATAACAGAAGTGATAGCTATAAAAATGGATGAGTTTCTAGAGAAAATACAGAGAAGATCAAATATGAAATATTAGGGACTACTGCTTGAAAAGTGTCCCCAGGAACAGGAAGGGAAGCCAAACAGAAAACAAATAATTTAAAAGAGAGGGAGAAAAAAGCCAAGTAATTAGGCACAAGAGGAGGGAGTTTCAAGGAAGGGATAAATATACAGCAAAATGAAACAGAAGATGAGGGCAGAGAGTGAATCCTTGACTTTGGCAATAAAGTGATCAGCATATATGTACGCAAAAAAGACTGGCAGTAAGTGTTCCAAAATGTTTATATGGTGGTTATTTCTGGTGGTGGGATTACAAGCAACTTTTTTCTCTTTAAATTTGTTTGGTTTTCAAATTTTCCGTAATGAACATATGGTGGGTGCTTTTATTATCAAAAAACCTTTTTTTTCCCCAAGTCATAAGTGACCTTCAAAAAAGCGATTTCAGTGGAGGAGTAGTGACAGAGCCAGATAATAGAGGCGTCTGGAGTGAGTAGGTAGTGAGAAAATGGAGGCGGTAAAAGAAATGAGAACTAAGACAAATAGTCAAATAAAGTTTTGCTTTTTGTTTTTAATGTAAAAATTAGCCATTATAGTGCTTATGCTTTCCCCTATTATTCTTTTTCTTTGTTTGATAGATATCTCAGATCTCAGTGAAGATATCTTGCTGTCCTCGTCTCAAAGTTCTTCGTCTGGAAGAGAACTGTCTTGAGCTCAGCATGCTTCCACAGAGCATCCTTAGTGATTCCCAGATCTGTCTCCTTGCTGTGGAAGGCAATCTTTTTGAGATAAAAAAACTTCGAGAACTGGAAGGCTATGATAAGGTATGTATTAGTCCACAGGAGTATTTCCAGACTACCACCTGAGAAAAGAATGGTGAAGTAATCCACATGAACATTCATAACTAATGTCAACAGGATTTGTTCCTCTCCATTTTGCAGGTGGGTTCTAAGAATCAGCCAAATGTGGGTATATTGTACCAAGATGACTTTTCCCCTAGACAGCTTATTGTAAAGCATCTTTGTCTTTTAGTGGATTTCTTAAAAACAAAACAAAAAGTTAAACTACATGCTTTAAGTTTGCATTTAGATAGCTAAAAGATTTTATAGGAAGTGAAGGACCATATCCAATAAAACCAAAAATGAAAAAAATCACAAAAACTTAAGTAACAGCTGAGCATATATTGCCCATGCTGAATACCAAGTATTTATTCTTCTTTCATGATTTTAGTACATGGAGAGGTTCACAGCCACCAAGAAGAAGTTTGCATGATGTTCTTCAGGAGCATGGGAACTTTATAGGACACTGCCTTGGAACCTGTGTTGGAACCTGGCTGAATCAAAGGCTCCTGTCATTGTCAAGGATATCTACAGGAAGAAGATGACACTCCAGGAGATATTTCATTCAACAGTCTGTCCTTTTCAGGGCTCACTTAAGATAAGCTAGAAGAAAAAGGACCAAGACATAGGAAGAGTCCTCCATTTTGAATCATGGATAGGGCAGTGGACAGTGCTTATCTTTAAAACCACATTAGCTCGGCTTTCAGAAACTGGCAACTAGTTGTTATTTATACAGTGAGGGGGTGCCGCCTAGTAAAGAAATAGCTCCACAGCACAGCTTGCAATTTCACGTTTAGTTTCAAAGTGTGAGCTTTCATAAGGTCAACTGGCATTCCAACTCTGGGTTAACATTTCATATTTTTATGAAATTCAAATAGTCTGAGAGGCCGCTATGGTTAATTTAAGGATTTATGATTTTATTCCTGTCTATCAGTTCAACTGCAGTGTTTATCCTTAGAATTTAGAATGTATCTAAATACTGTGTGACTATCTGTCTTGATTAAATGTGTGCTTTGTCAGAGACGCATCAGACAACACTAAGAGATGCTCCCAAGGCTGCAGCAGCAAAGTCTTTACTATTGCAGGTGCCTTACTGGTAGAGGTCTCTTAAGAGATAAAACCGTATATGCAAAACTTGGAAGATAAAAGGAATTTTAATGATCAAATAATGTCTTATTTCTAGTAACCCTTTTTGTATTTATAACTCTACTAATCAAATTACCTATCAAGAAACCATTGCTACAATATTTTAAAACCATCTGTTTATCAAGTTTATTCTCTGAATGAGAGAATATACTAAATAAAGAATTTTCAATGAACTTTGGCTGGAAACAAGATTAATGCTTTAAAGGAAGAAGACAGAAAAACTTTAACCAGTAAGTGGTCCTTTGTTCTTTTAACTTTGAAAGTAACCTGATCAGGAGAATGTTTGATGCCCTTGTTGAGGTTATATGAGTAGTGAAAAGCCTTCATGTGACTCATGATCAACGTTTTTGTGGTGGTCCAACCATGCTATTAAGAAAATCTGAAGGTACAAAGGTAGATGATTTCAGATTGTCGCTGATAAGAACATTTAGAAAACTACCACTCTGGTCATTTTATGAAATTTTCTCCTTGCCAAGAAGCTGTGTTTAACCATATATTGCCAGTTCTTCTTTTACAAACCTAGTTTAGCCCTGAAGTCGAGAGATCACAAGAGCCTAGTATTTAATCTGTGTGAGGAAATCTCTCTGACCGTAAATTGGGTCTAGGTATTCTCTTTCTCCCATATGGTACTTTCTGTTTCTCAATTTGGTGAGTAGTAGGAGGTACCAGTTTATCAGTATCAACTGAGGAGTTTCAGGTTTTTATAAACTTCGTTTAAAGCATAATTTATTAATCTTATCAATCCACTGAACAATTAACATTTCTCTAAATATTTCATTACTACTTCTCATCTAATAAATCAGAACTTATAAACTTAATAACATAAATGTCCCCATTTAATAGTTAACTGGAGTTTTAAACATCTATCCCTACTCCAGTGACACCTCCTCTAAATGAAGTGTTGGTTCGTAAACCACTTAAATACTTAAGAGCCATACCTGGAATGACTGACTTCATTTGTAGTTTTTCTATAACAAGATGTGAGCACTGTACTAAATTCTTCAGACCTTGGTTTGAAAGTCAGTGTAGTATACCGAGTAAGGCCACAGACCTTGGCAGAAAGATCCAGGTTTGAATCCAAAGTCCTTCATTTACTAGCTTATGAATTTGAGCGATTTACCTCCTGCCTCTCAGGTATGTTATGAGGCTATGCTGAAAAGATACACAAAAGCATTCAGCGTAGTGCCTGGCACAAAGCAAGCCTCAATCAGTGGTGCCATTTATTTCATCTATAAGGCATAAAAGTAGAATTCAAGTTGTACAGAAATAGAAGGCTTGGAGCAGCACTATATTAAAAAGAATGATAAATAACTAGATAAGGAACTTGAATATCAATCTGAGAAATACCAATCTGATTAGGAATGTAATTGGGATAAACCTAGAATTTTAGTAAGGGGGAGACCTAAAGAAAACAGCTTTAAAAGAAACTAAATGCAGTTAAGATGGCTGAGAAGCAGAAGTTAAGGGGGAGTCATAATCCACACATGACAAGGAAAGCTCTAGCATCAAAGTGTGGAAACAAAGAATGAATGAAAACTGTGAAGGAAGAAAAAATAGGCCCAGCTATAAGGGATAAAGATCACTGTCAAAATAAGAATGGAAACTTGAAGGGGCTTACTGTTAGAAAAAAATTAAGTTCAGTGAGGGGTACTGGTTTTTAACTCTAGTTATAGGTTTCTAAGTAAAGTGGCCCCAAACAACTATAAATGACATGTGATGACATCGACTTTAAATGAGGTGTTTGTTCACAAACCACTTAAAATACTTAGAGCACATACCTTGAATGACTGACTTGTAGTTTTTCCTTAACAAGGATTTGAACACTGTACTAAATACTAAGATTAGAGGATTAAGCTGGGAGAGACTTTATTGAGAAAAAAGGGGGTTAGGTTCACTAGATAGATTTATTCACATAGTCAAGCTGTCTGGATCCACTCCTGTATCCCTCAATAAAACATGAAAACAGCCCTGGCACATGTGTTAGAAGTAGGAATCAATACCAGCAATTTTCTTGGAATGTCATAATGAGAAGAGAGGATTCCTAGCTTCTAAGTACCACCACTTCCTTGGCTTTTCCACTTCTCTTCAGAATTAGGTCTCATCTTGCAATTTTGATGATTCTAACACTTGGAAAAGAGGAAGACATCTAATTATTAAGCAAAAAAGAATGAAGATACTTTACATCAATTAAGTATTCCAAAGTAATAATAAATATTTAACTCAATGAACATTTACTAAGTCCAGGCACCAATTTAAGTGCCCCCAACCACTGGACAGATAAGGAAACGTGGCCCAGAAGAGTTAGTATTATGCTCAAGGTCACACAGCTAGTAAATGACTGAAACAAACTCTGACCCCAGGTGGTCAGACTCCAGCGCTTGTATTTTTAACCACTTCAGTACTTTCAGAAGTATTAGAAACAAGTTTTCCAGGCAATGTTATGGAGAAAGTAAGAAAAAGGCTTTAAGTCAACAGCTTCTATCTCTAGGGCATTATTGGTCTACTCCATCCACTCTGTAGAGAGCGTTTTCTGTGGCCTCACACCTCACTCCTCTTCTTTCCCAGCAGCAGAAGCTTTGGAAAAGTCATACCCTGGGCTCCAAGGATGGGCTTTCAAAGCCTCCATGATTCTCACTTGTGCGTGATTCAGGTTTGTGTGTCTCTGTCTCTGAGAAGAGAGGCTGTGTTTCTTTCATCAGTTCACAAAGGGATCCTTGATCCAGAAAGAGCTCCTCTAGAGATAACAGCAGCTATTATTTATTAAGCTCTTATATTTGCCAGGCACTGTTCTAATTACTTATGTAATTACCACGTTGAGTCTTTGCAAAAACTCTACGAGGCAGGATTATTTATCCCCATTTTACAAAGAAACTGAGGGACACAAATAGGCTTACAGTCCTTTAGCCACAAGTGGCAAGGCTCAAGTATAAATCCAGACCATTTGGTTCCTTAGCTCATGCTCCTAACCAAGACACTATACTGTGGGGCAGCATATTGATATCCTCAGGACTATTTCCATTAGACAGGACAGTATTAAAACAACATTTTTTATTGCCTTAGGAAAGGGATTTAAGTATAGCACAATCCCTATTGTTTTACACTTTTTTTCTTTACCCATTTACCACCATCTGCCAAACTACTGATCCTAGCACAGAGCATTTCTATTACAGAGAGGCTCAGTCTCAGTTAAACATTTTCCTCTTCAGCTTTTGAAAGTTCCTATGTTAACTGAATCTTCTCTAGGACGTGGGCTGTAGTTCTCGCTCACAAACATTATCCTTTCAGTCACTAGTGTTATTTAAGCCCAGATGAAGTAGATTAGTAATGATTAAAATGAACCTCATCACAAATCACAGAAAGAAAAATCCTGTCAATTTTACAACAAAAATTAGAAAGGTGCTAAAGGCAACTTTCCAGGTTGGAGGCTTCTTGATTTATGGAACTTTGCTTTATTCAATTTGTTAAATAAGAGCTGATTAAATTGGTGCCCTAAAAATAATAGTCATGAAAACACATTACCCATTTGAAAGAACAATTCCACTGGTTAGTCACAAAATTTAATTGTAAAGATCAAGCCAAACCAATCCATATTAATAGCTCTGAAGTATGCAGATGCTAGTTTTTAACTAAAAGTGACAAATAAGAATCAGTTTCTCATAACACTGTTCAGGATCTAAATATAACGTGATTCTGGACATGGTTCAATACACAAGGCTAAGAAAATGACACAATCTTCAAGAATTAAACAAAAGGCATAATTTTCCAAACCACTTTTAGTTAAACAGAGTAAGTTTCAGCTTTAAAAAAAAACGTCTAAAGCTATGTAAAACTCAAAGCAATCTATTTTTCTACCTGAGATCAAAATAAGTTCCTTTTTTCCTATCTAAACGTAATTCTTGGCATTGAGGTAAATCTGAACTCACTCGATAAACTTTGTAAAACTTTTCCAAAAAATTTTAAGCCCTGCTTTAGAGAGAAATTTCTCATGTTACACACATGTATTTACATATTTTTTTCCTTCAAAGACTAATAACAAATTATAGGCCTGATATGTACTAACAATATGAAAATAAAAAGCCATTTGTTTACACAAAGTGTTCCTGAATGGTATAATATGAAAGAGGATCACAGAATCTATGTATGTATATTAACTACTAAGAGTTCAGAAATCAAGCTCAATTTAAGAAAACTCATTCTATTCCTCTTTTAGGAGTAGAGGTTGCAAATTTGTGATGTGTAACAAAAATATTGTGCATAAAAGTTCCAAAACCAAGCCTCAGCCTAAATTGGGAACAACTGCAACTTGAATTAAAAACTAAACCCAACCAGACATTTACTGTGGCTATGTAGCTTTCTGCTTCAGAGCCTGCAGGATTTTCCTGAGGTAACAACCTCTTATCTCTGCCCCTTCCCCCTAGACGACTACAGCTTCCTTCTTCATGGCTGTCTTTGCACATCTTGAAAGCAAAAGAACCTTCTAGAGCAAACAAGGAAGATGAAAAACCACACCACATGTGATATGAAAACGAATCTCAGAGTATAGACTGAGGGAAAAAATATCAGACGGAAGGCTGAGCAGCACAGTCTGGCCTCGAAGGAACAAATAAAATAAAAAAATAAGGGGGCTTTTACTCCTCTGGCCCTTCTTACATTATCTTCCAATTAGAAAAGTGTGGGACCAAACTCTGAAAAGGTACTGACTCTGAGGGAGGAGCTACGGATGAAATCAGTGATAAAGCACAGCAGTAGCTTTAGCTCTCAATGAGTTTCTTTGCTCTGGCATTGGCATTTTCAATACGATCTTTGTTGGTGTCAGCCTGGGGAAAAAAAAAAAAAGATATCATCAGCATTAGGTCACCAGACGAGTCACTCTAATAAAAGTTAAATTTTATACACCTGGAGTAATTGGCACTTAGAGAAAATTCAAGAAGCACTTGAAGTCACATTACAAAACTCATTGTGGGCAAGTGGGGACTAAGGTGCACCTGCAACAAGCCATGGTGTTTTCAATCGCCTCACATGCGAAAGCTGGACAGTGAATAAGGAAGCCCAAAGAAGAATTGATGCCTTTGAATTATGGCGTTGGTGAGGAATACTGAATATACCATGGACTGCCAGAAGAACAAACAAATCTGTTTTAGAAGTACAGACAGAATGCTCCTTAAAAGCAAGGATGGTAAGGCTTGTCTCAACCACTTTGGACATGTTATCAGGAGGGACCAGTCTCTGGAGAAGGACATCATGCTTGGTAAAGTAGACAGTCAGTGAAAAAGAGGAAGACCTTCAATGAGATGGATCAACACAGTGACTGCAACAATGGGCTCAAGCATAGCAAAGACTGTGAGGATGGCACAGGACTAGGCAGTATTCCGTTCTGTTGTACGCAGGGTCGCTATGAGTCAGAACCGACTTGACGACAGCACCTAACAACACCAACAACATTTTAAGCAACAGGTGACAGACTATGAAATTCACTTGAAAAAATCCTGGTGTATAAATATGACAAAAGTATAAAGAGGAACTTGAACTTGCCAGTATTTCATCAATCCTAAAACATTTTTTTTCATAGTTTAACATCTCTGAAACTGAGATGCATCTTATAATTAATGGCATTTTAGACACAATGAAATATGATAAGAATACTCTTCTCTGCTATAGATCTGGACCTGGTAGATGTCCTCAGTCAGGGGCAGATTATCCAATAAGCAAGGTAAACACAGGCTTACTTGTCCTTACTTACTAATCTGTACTGAACAATTTCACATTTTTTCACCACATCAAAGACTGCTTCTAGGTATGGCTGGCATCTGTCTGTCTCCCAACCCCACAGCACATTCCTACAGAATCAAAGCCTCTTTTCAAATTTACAATCCCTGACGGGGCAAATGACACAGTAAGCACAGGTAAGCACAGACTTACTTGTGCTTACTTATCTACAGTGAACAATTTCACACGGGTTTCACCACACCACATCGAGGTGTACCTTTCAGAAGCAGATCACCAGGCCTGTCTTCCAAGGCACCCCTGGGTGGGTCTGAACTGCCAACCTTTCGGCTAGAGTTGAGCACTTGCCCATTTTGCACCACCCAGGGGCTCCTAATTTGTTATTAGTTAAAATAAAAATGAAAAAGCTTACTTGTTCAGGAAAAAAAAAAAAGACTGCACTCAAAGGTTATAGAGTCTAAACTTCATATACAAAGGTTTAAGTAAAAACACTTCATTCCAAGGTCGTGGCTTCAAATGAACCAACTGCCATCATCAAGAGATGAGAGGACTCGGTTATTGTTTTTCAAAGTGCTAGAACTATGGCCTCATCAAAACTGTAAGACCTGTGAGGGCAGGATCTCAACCTCCTATGGCAATTACTAAAACACCAGACTGCATGTCTCATTCTTCTGTGGTCATAAGAAGCTTTTACCTTTTCTATGATCCGGGGTATTTGTTGATTTTGAGCATCAATCTCGTTGCCCATGTCCAGGGCCAGGTTTTTTAGATTTCCCAGGATACTGCCCACCTGAGTCAAGTTCTCCTCCATTTCATCTTCTCTGGCATCATTAGTTATACTATCCCAAAAAGATAGGTAATTCAGTGAGTTACAGAAGGACTAAGTCTGGATTTAGTTTTCATAAAAGTAAGTAACCAGCTATCCAAAATGACTCTCAGCACTTTTCAACATCAGCTACCTTTTTATGTTAAGTGTTAGACCCAAAAAACTTGTTAGACGTGCTAATTCTCACACTCTACTTGAAATCTACTGAATCAGAAGCTGGAAGTGGAGTCTAGGAATCTGTGTTTTAATAAGCTTCAAGGTGATTCTGCTGCACACTTAAGAACTACTGCTCTAAAACAGGTGTTAGAAAAGTATGGCCCCAGGGCCAAATCTGGCCTGCTGCCTGCTTTTGTAAATAAAGTTTTACTGGAACACAGCCACACTCGTTCATTTTACATAATGTCTACACAGTTGCTTCTGCCCTACAACAGAGTTGAGAAGTTGCAACAGAGACCATGTGGCTTGCAAAGTCTGAAATATTTACTACCTGGCCCTTTACAGAAAAATCTGGCTGACCTCTATTCTAGACGATACACTGTAAAACATTTTTCCTGTTTACAGAAGCAAAACATGCTCAAGTCTGTAATTTGGAAAGTACTAAAAAGTAGAAAGAAAAATTAATCCTATCATCTAAGGGCAACAACCACCGTCAATATATTGTCTCAAAAGGCAGACTTTAAAATGTATTTTTTAAATGGAAGAAATGCTGTTTTTAATTGAGGAGTTAAGGTTCAACTACAGTTACATCCAATCTCCTGAGTGAGCCATTCAATTTAGGAAAGTGGGTAAAAATATCAGCAGGAGCTGGCCTACCGTTTAATGTATCCACCGCTGGCGGCTCCTGTGGCTGCTTGCTGAGGCTGGCCATTTGTCACCCGGCCTGGCTGCTTAGATACTACATTTTTAGCTGAGTTGTCTCCACCATCTGCCCATGTTGCCTTATAGGCCTTAGTAGACTCAAAGTTCTTCGTCCTGTAAAAGTCACGAGTGTAAAGAGATACCAAAAAGCAGGAGAGGAAGAGTTGTCATTATGAATGCTTATTATCTGAGGATGGCCCTAGCACCCTTAGCAGAAAAGATGAATATAGCTACATCTAGATTACCTATTCTCCATGGAAACATAGCATAGAAAAAAGATGAATTATGTAAACCCACTGACATTAAAAAATTTTTTAAAGGTTCAAATACCTCTTTTATCAAATTTTCACTATGCTGTTAACAAGCAGAAAAAGGCAATTATTTGACTGTTCAGGTTTCCTGAGCCTCTGGCACTCTCGAGAAAAAGAGGAACAGACATGAGGAAAAAACCCCCTAGGAAAGGTGTTGCAGGATGCCCCAAGAGGTGCCTTGAGGTATCTCAGAGGTTGATGAGGGCTGGAAGAGTACAAAGGTTGAGTGGGTAATATTTAGACCCCAGCTGCCCAGTCTCAACTTGAACCAGAATTGTTCCAGCTGATCAGTTTTGTGAGTTAAATTTTTGCATTACATTTTAACAAAGGGTTCCTTAAAACAAGCATCATGAGAGAGAGGCATGAATTATTTCCAAACTGGACAGTCAGCTGATTAATAACTGCCATGCCATACTGGTACCAAATTTGGTTTAGGTCTTTTTTCATTTAAGAGTTTACTTCTCTTCTTCATTAAAAAAAATAATACTAAATCTAAGCCTTTAAAAAAAAAAAAAAAGCCTATGCCTTTAGATGTAACTGCAGAGTCAACCAGCCAAAGCCAGAATTTACTAGGAAATTTATTACTTAAACTGGTGCAACTACAAGAAAAAGAGCCTAGGAAAGTGACTATCAAATGGCTAGCACAGAAAAAGTGACACAAAACCTTTTTTTTTTTTGTGCTTTAGGTGAAAGTTTACAGCTCAAGTTAATTTCTCATTCAAAAAGGTATACACATATTACAAAATTTTTATTGCTATTTGGCTGGGTACAGTCAGGTTTTCCACATATAATGTTAGTTTTTACTTTTCTATAAACAAAACAAAGTGGTATATGGCTGTAATGTTGACTTCCGATTTATTCTACATTGTCTGTTAATGAGTAAGTTTCAAAATGGCAAAGGCAGAGGAGACATTTTATTAAAACAGCGACTACTTCCTTAATAAACATCTGAAGACTCCTTTTTGGCAAAACTAGAATCAGATCTTAGACCTTCATCATTAATGTTATAGGAAAGGTGCTAATTCTATGTCTTTAAGAGGCACTGAAAAGGCAACACATCTATGAACATCAAAGAGCTAGCCTGTTCTCACTTTGCCTTTCTTGGTTCCACTCTCATCATTGTATTTCCTATTTATGCTAATTGATTTATTAATTAATCTATTTATTAACAAGCCATGTTAAATCCTTCCTAGAACAAGGTGGGATATATATATTCTTAAAATCCACATTTTCCATATGATAGGTATCTGTTAGTTTGGTGAAACCAACTTCTGTGGACTCTTTGCTAATATTAAGATAGAGGTCCTAGGCAAAATTCTAAATGAGACAAATAGCTAGTAAACAAACTACATTTGTTTGTCAGAAACTTAATAACCATGAGTATTAACAGAAGTAATACAAGAAACGCGGCACTGTTTTCAGAATGTCAGATTGTGGAAAAGGTGAAGAGAGAGGGTGGGAATTCAAGTCACCAAATAATAAGACACTATCTTCCTGAGAGTCTTAGCCCAGAAAGAAAAATAGACAAGGCAGGATTTGTGGGTCCTGGTCTATCAAGAGATGTACATATGCTCCAATCTCCTTCCAAACCTTAAGAGATAAGATTTGAAATTCCTTAAACACTTAAGAACTCTTCCTTCTACAATTAGATATAAGGGGCATAAGATGCAAATGAATTAACATGATAATGTAAATGAGTTTCAATTAAAGCATAGTGTATAAACAAAGAATCCAGGTACTGGTTATTAAACCCTTCTCTCTTTAAGAAGACTGGATCTTTGAGGATGTTCTTCCAATATCGGAGAGAAAAGGTACAAAAAGCTGTGAAATTTTTTACAACTTTGCATTGGGTTGGCCATGTTTATCTTCAAACCAGATGGGACAAACTGCATTATTTTTTTTCATGCAGTTATGGCATGTTCTGCATGTTTATGATGAGGTGATTTTTTTTCTAATGCTGTTGACTGCATTTTATATAAGCTCCATCCTCATGATAGCTCCACATCTCTCTTCCAGCACCTCCACTCCAGATAATGCCTTCTGGCTGCTCAAGACCCTGCCACTTGCCATCACCCCAGAACTTCCCCCACCACGTAGGAACTCCAGGGCTGATGAATGGGGTGACTCTAGGACTTTCCCCACACCCGTGAAAGTTACCTATTTTCAAGACATTGTCAGGTAGCTGCCCACCTAAATTCATCAAGCAAAAATGTTAAAAAAAGTAATAATAATGGTTTTAATCTGCTTTATCTTCCTTTCAAAGGATCCTGAATGCTCTAAAGGTACTATTTCCCAAACTTGACTGACCAGAGCAACCTCAGTGTTTCTGAATACACCGTTGCATAGGTTACACTCTGAAGATTCTGCTTCAGTATGTATATGGTGGAGCCTGGGAATCTTTTGTTGATTTCATTTAAGTTCCATAGGTACGGTAGCTACCCACCAGGGAAGAGAAACACTGTGGTAAGGGACTTCCAACCTGCTATAGTAGGAATATTTTAGGCCACTCTGGTAGTCTTAGTATTTCTATCAGCTAGGACCTGCTAAAGGACACAGGAATTAATCTGGAGGAAGCAAAGGGACACACCGAGATTTAAAAGGAAAAAAAAAAAGCCACAGGATTTGGAATAAAATGATCTGAATCCCAATCCTACAACTGTTATTCAATAGCTCTAGAAGCGTAAGCAAACTTCAGTCTCAGCATCCCTTTCCTCATATGTAAAAGCGACAGTGATAATAACAATACTTACACCTCACAGGGCTGTGAAAAGGTTCTGTTATTAATGGATGTAAAATCGCTTTGTAAAGCAATGTGCAAATATCTTGATTCATTGGCTTCAATCTCAAACTGATTCTTAGTTAACAGTTCATGCCAGTAGGTACATATATTACCAAAAATTAAGATTAGTTAGCTCTACAGTAGTTCAATATGAAATCACAGCAAGCTAACAGATGACATAATAGGAATTATG
The DNA here is from genome assembly GCA_030035585.1 of Dugong dugon. Taxonomy (NCBI): domain Eukaryota; kingdom Metazoa; phylum Chordata; class Mammalia; order Sirenia; family Dugongidae; genus Dugong; species Dugong dugon. The sequence continues at coordinate 11,059,678 of CM057472.1, read as the reverse complement.
GAACAGATTGCAGCATATGTAAAGAGGGAAGCCTAGATATAAAATGATACTCATGAAGAGTGTGCTTCTTAGCTCAAGTAGATACATGAGACTAAATGGGCAGCTCCTGTCCAGAGGTGAGATGAGAAGGCAGAGAGGGTCAGGAGCTGGTTGAATGGACACGGGAAATCCAGCGTGGAAAGGAGGAGTGTGTTGTCACAGTATGGGGAGAGCAATTAGGGTCACAGAACAAAATATGTAAAAATTTTTGTAAGAGAGACTAACTTGAATTGTAAACTTTCACTTAAACTACAATGATTAAAAAAAAAAAGAAGAAGTGGTCTGACATACAGACAAAGCTTTATGTGCCAAGAGGTTCATCCTGGCATGGTTTACAATAGCCTCAAACTAGAAATAACTTAGAGATCTAAAAATCTGAGATTGGTTTAAATAAATCATGTCTTTCTTTCTTTATACAATGGAATCCAAGCACTAAAAACAATGTTAATAAAAATGCTGAAGAATGCCTAGAAAAAGAGGGCAGCCTTTATTTAAAAAATAAATTATTAGATACGGTAACTTCTCCCACCTTGCTCTACATAGGATTTAAGATGACCAGATTGGTAATTAATTCCTAGATTTGGTAGTGGTCTAAATCACAGAGACACTAAAAAATCATTAGAAATGATACTTTATTAGAGGGAATCCTGACTCTGGAACCGAAAGGGAGGAGGGAAACTTAATGGAAGATAGAATGCTGAAATCAAAGTAAGTTCAATGAAGAAAGAGATTCATTTAGCCTGAATTCCCTTACTTTTGATCAGAACTAGACTGTAGTAACACTCTACAAAGATCTACCTGTATAAAACTTCTTAGGAAGCCAGGAGAGTTGTTATTTTTGTAATCTTAAGTTATTTAGCAAAAGCTTAGTTATAAGAGCCTTTAGTCAATATTATAAGATCCTTTGGTCAAGTCCATCTTTTGGCAAATAGCAGCCATCAAGAATGAATTCACTTTACATTACACACCACAGCACAGTTCTGAAGACAGTCTCCACCATTCACAAAGCCCATGCACATGCACAGAAACACCACTGGAAGTAGCATCACCTTTCCATAGGAGGTTAACGGCACAAACTGCGTCACAAGACAGCATCTTAAAGTCCCCTTTGATCAGTTACCGAGGCAAGCTTCTGGTGTTAAATCTTCGGTTTTTAGTAAGCAGATTAGAAAGGAAGAGATTAGGTGAGAGAGCAAAATGCAGAAAACAATAAATACAGCAAAACAGAACAGAAGCAGTTTAAAATTTTAAAAACATTAACACATTTAAATTCCCGCCTGGTTTCATAGAAACAACCAACATCTGAGAATCTAGGTAAAAAGAAAAACTCAAGAGAACGAAGTATTTAAGCCAGAGCACATTTCATTGTTCCAAAGAACATGTGGGTTATGATATTCTTTCCTAAAATTATGAAAGTTAATACGAAGATAAGATAAACACTAATAGGAAGGCTGGGAATTTCCTCACTTTCTAGCCAGTCACTCTTCCCTTGATGATTACAGATTTCTCTTAATCACCTCTATTATGTATTTTATTTGCATTGTAATTTTTAAAAATTTGTTTACATGTCTAATTCTCACACTAGTCCACAAATTTCTTAAGGACGTTCATTCAACAAGTATTTTTTGAGAAACTACTAGGTATCAGGAACCATGTAAGGCACAAAAAAAAGAGTAATGTTAATCAAACAGCCGGGCCCAGAGATACATCTTATTCATCTTTATAGGAGGATGGAGGAAGCACTCAAACGCTGACTGAAATATAATTCAGTATTTATCTGAATCATCTAGAGCTGAATTTTTATACCTCGATATCACTTAAGATGGGACTAGCAGAAAACCTATCGTATCAGTTTTGAACTTTTCTAGTAAGTGGTCCAGAAGTATCACTTTGTCTGCAAACTACGTGCCAGTATTAAAAAAAAAACTAAACCCGTTGCGGTTGAGTTGATTCCGACACATAGAACCCTACAGGACATAGCAGAACTGCCCCACAGGGTTTCCAAGGAGTGCCTGGTGGATTTGAACTTCCGATTTTTTGGTTAGCAGCTGAACTCTTAACCACTACACCAGTATAGTAGACATAAGCACAGGCTGAAGAGAGACAAGCTAAAACAAAAGAATTCGTGTCTAAGAATGGTTAAACTGGGGCATCAAGCAGTTTACTATTCTGAGACTTCTCATTTTAAGTCTGCCTCACTGGTTAAATTCTTGTTAATTAAAATTACAGCTTATCAAATTATTGTCAAAGATGTAGGATTATTAAAAAGAATCTGTGCTACTTTGCTTTGAGAATTCAAGTAATAATAACCTAACAAAATGATATTTAGTCACAATTTAAAAGTTTAATCCTGGTAGTCTATCAGTAAATTCTAAGAGTTCTTTAGAAAGAATTAGCTACAGTTAAAATTCCCTTCAAAGACATAGTTCTGTTAAGTAAAGCTATTTTCCCATGTCTCATTAAAAAAAAAAAAAAGATCTGCTGACTTGGCTTCAATTAACTACCCTAATGAACAAAAGAAATCTCAAAGAACAAACCTACTGAAGACACTTTCTGTACATTAACAAATCTAACAACAACAACAAGTTCATTTCTTCCTTGCCAAAGTCAGGCAATATAGCTAAAAAGCAGGGGCTCCGGAGGCAGTTGGCCTGGGTTTGTTTTGTTTTCAATTTTATTTATTTAGTTGTTGTTGAGAATATACACAGGAAAACATACACCAATTCAACAGCTTCTAGATGTACCATTTAGTGACACTGATTATATTCTTCGAGTTGTCCAACTATTCTCACCCTCCTTTTGAGTTGTTCCTCCTCCATTAACATAAATTCACTGCCCCTTAAGGTTCCTATTTATAATTTTTCAAGTTGCTGTTGTTAATTTGATCCCATAAAGATAGTGCTTAAACGAGCAAAATGCTCAAGGCAGACATTTTTTACTAGTTAAGCTAAAGTATTGTTTGGTTTTAAGAAGACTTTAGAGGATATTTTTGGTTTAAGGTTTAGAGATTATCTCAGGGCAATAGTTTCAGGGGTTCATCCAGGAAGTGAAAAGTCCATAAGAATTTGAAATTCTATTCTGCATTTTCCCCCTTTTGATCTGGATTCTTCTATGGAATCTTTGATTAAAATGTTCAGTAATGGTGGCCAGGCACCATCCAGTTCTTCTGGTCTCATGGCAAAGAAGGTAGATGTTCATGGAAGCAATTAGCCACACATTCCATATCCTATTTCTGACTCTCCTTCCTCTGTTGCTTCAGGTGACTACCAATTGTTGTGCCTTGGATAGCGGCTTGCAAGCCTTTAAGATCCTAGGCACGGTACTACGCAAAACCAGCAGGTAGAAGAGAAGCACTAAACATGTTAATTAGGACAATTAACTGGGATGGCCCATGAAACCATGACCCTAAACATCCAAACCAAGAAAACTAAATCCCGTGAGGAACCTCAGCAGCTACTCTTTTTTTTCTTTTTGGTCGTTGTACATATGTCTATAATACAACTTTTGCCATTTCAACTTCTTATAGGTGTACAACTTATTGACAGCAATTACATTAATCATCTGTGCAAGTCTACCCTTAATCAATTTCCATCACCATTAACCTCCTGTTTCCCCTTCTCTCCCATGCTTTGTAACCACTAATAAACTTTCTTCTCTACACATTTGTCTTTTCTTGTCTTTTTATATAAATGAGGTCATACAATATTTATCCTTTTGTGATTGACTTCTTTCACTCAGCATAATGTCTTCCAAACCCATTGCTGTCAAGTTGATTCCGACACATAGCAACCCTATAGGACAGAGTAGAAATGTTCCTATAGAGTTTCCAAGGAGTGGCTGGTGGATTCAAACTGCTGACCTTTTGGTTACCAGCAGTACCTCTTAACTACGGTGCCACCAGAGCTCCTAATGTCTTCCAGCTCCATCCATATTATAGCATGTATCAAGACTTCATTTCTCCTACTGGCTGAGTAGTATTCCATTGTATGTAGGGACCACATGTTGTTTATCCATTCATCTGTTGATGGGCACTTAGCTTGTTTCCACCTTTTTGACTATCATGAATAATGGTAAAATAAATACTGGTGTACAGGTCTCTGAGTTTCTGCTTTCAAGTGTTTTGGGTATATACACAGCAGTGGAACTGCTGGGGCATATGACAGTTCTATTTTTAATTTTTTGAGGAACCGCCACATTGTTTTCCAAAATGGCTGTACCATTTTGCATTTCCACCGGCAATCAATAAGGTTCCTAATATCCCCACATCCTCACCAACAATGGTTACTTTGTTGTTGTTGTTGTTTTAATCTTAGCCATCCTAAACCCAAGCCCATTGCTGTCAAGTCGACTCCAACTCACAGTGACCCTACAGGACAGAGTAGAACTGCCCCACAGGGTTTTCAAGGAGTGGCTGGCGGATTTGAACTGTCAACATTTTGTTTAGGAGCCAAGCTCTTATCCACTGTACCACGCCTTTAGCCATCCTAGTGGGAGTAAAATGGTATCTCAATGTCGTTTTGATTTGCATCTCTCTGATGGCTAATGACATTGAGTATCTTTTCATGTGTTTGGTAGCCATTTCAGTGTCCTCTTTGGTGAAATGTCTATTCAAGTCCTTTGCCCATTTAAAGACTCAGTTCTCTTTTTGTTAAGTTGTCAAAGTTTTATATATACTTTACTTATTAGATTCTTGTCAATATATTTGAAGATACTCCCCCAGTTGGTAGGCTTGTCTTTTCACTTTTCTTGATAAAGTCTTTTTTTTTTTTTTAATTGTGCTTTAAGTTAAAGTTTACAATTCAAGTTACTCATACAAAAATTTATAAATAGCTTGTTACGTGACCCTAGTTGCGCTCCCTATATACTATGACAGCACACTCCTCCTTTCCACCCCGGATTTCCCGTGTCCATTCAACCAGATCCTGACCCTCTCTGCCTTCTCATGTAGCCTCTGGACAGGAGCTGCCCATTTAGTCTCATGTATCTACTTTTCACACGTATCATTTTATGTCCCATAGTCCAATCTAGTCTTTGTCTGAAGAGTTGGCCTCGGGAATAGTTTTAGTTTTGGGCTAACAGAGAGTCCGGGAACCATGTGTTCTGGGGTCCCTCCAATCTCAGTCAAACCATTAAGTCTGGTCTTTTTACTAGAATTTGAGTTCTACACCCCACTTTTGTCCTGCTCCCTCAGGGACTCTCTGTTGTGTTCCCTGTCAGGGCAGTCATTGGTGGTAGCTGGGCACCATCTACTTCTTCTGGTCTCAGGCTGATGGAATCTCTGGTTTATATGGTCCTTTCTGTCTCTTGGGCTAATATTTTCCTTGCGTCTTTGGTGTTCTTCATTCTCCTTTGCTCCACATGGGTTGGGACCAATTGATGCATCTTAGATGGCCACTCGCTAGCTTTTAAAACCCTAGATGCCACTCACCAAAGTGGGATGCAGAACATTTTCTTAATAAACTTTCTTATGCCAATTGACCTAGATGTCTCCTGAAACGATGGTCCTCATGCCCCCACCCCTGCTACTCTGTTCCTCAAAGTGTTTGGTTGTATTCAGGAAACTTCTTAGCTTTTGGTTTAGTCCAGTTGTGCTGACTTTCCCTGTAGTGTGTGTTGTCCTTCCCTTTACCTAAGATCATTTTTGTCTACTACCTCGATAGTGAACACCCCTCTCCCTGCCTCCTCGCTCTCGCAACCATCAAAGAATGTTTTCCTCTGTGTTTAAACCTTTTCTTGAGTTCTTATAACAGTGGTCTTATACAATATTTTTCCTTTTACAACTGACTAAATTCACTCAGCATAATGCCTTCCAGATTCCTCCATGTAATAAGATGTTTCACAGATTCATCATTGTTCTTCATCACTGCATAGTATTCCTTTGTGTGAATATACCATAATTGGTTTATCCTTCGTCCGTTGATGGGCACCTAGATTGTTTCCATTGTTTTGCTATTGTGAACAGTGCTGCAATGAACATGAGTGTGCATGTATCTATTCATGTGACAGCTCTTATTTCTCTAGGACGTATTCCAAGGAGCAAGACTGCTGGATCATATAGTACTTCTATTTCTAGCTTTCTAAGGAAGTGCCAAATCAATTTCCAAAGTCATTGTACCATTTTACATTCCCGCCAACAGTGTATGTGTTCCAGTATCTCCACAACCTCTCCAGCATCTATTATTTTGTGTTTTTGGGATTAATGCTAGCCTTGTTGGGGTGAGATGGTATATCATTGTAGTTTTGATTTGCATTTCTCTAATGGCTAATGATCGTGAGCATTTCCTCATGTGTCTGTTAGCCACCTGAATGTCTTCTTTGGTGAGGTGCCTGTTCATATCTTTTGCCCATTTTTTAATTGGGTTATCTGTCTTTTTGCTGTAGAGGTTTTGCAGTATCTGGTAAATTTCAGAGATTAGATGCTGATCGGATTTGTCGTAGCCAATTTTTTTTCCCTAGTCTGTCGGTTGTCTTTTTACTCTTTTGCTGATGTCTTTTGATAAGCCTAAGTATTTGATTTTTAGGAGCTCCCAGTTATCTAGTTTCTCTTCTGGTGTCTGTGCATTGTTACTTATGGTATGTATTCTATTTATGCCATGTACTAGGGCTCCTATCATTGTCCCTATTTTTCTTCCATGATCTTTATCATTTTAGATTTTATATTTAGATCTCTGATCCATATTGAGTTAGTTTTTGTACACGGTGTGAGGTACAGGTCTTGTTTCAGTTTTTTGCAGATGGATATCCAGTTATGCCAGCACCATTCATTAAAGAGACTGTCTTTTCTCCAATTAACGGACTTTGAGCCTTTGTCAAATATCAGCTGCTCCTAGGTGGATGAATTTATGTCTGAATGCTCAATTCTGTTCCATTGGTCTATGTATCTGTTGTTGTACCAGTATCAGGCTGTTTTGACTATCATGGCAGTATAATATGTTCTAAAATCAGGTACTGTGAGGCCTCTCACTTTGTTCTTCTTCAGTAATGCTTTACTTATGCAGAGCCTCTTCCCTTCCCATAGGAAGCTGGTGATTTGTTTCTCCATCTCCTTAAAAAACGCTGTTGGAATTTGGATGGGATTACACTGTATGTGCAGATTGCTTTGGGTAGGACTGACATTTTCATAAGGTTGAGTCTTCCTATCCATGAGCAAGGTATGTTTTCCACTTATGCAGGTCTTTTTTGGTTTCTTGCAGTAGTGTCTTGTAGTTTTCATTGTATAGGTCTTTTATGTCTCTGGTTAGATTTATTCCTACATATTTTATCTTCTTGGGGGTACGGTAAATGGTATTGATTTGGTGATTTCCTCTCTGAAGTCTTCTTTGTTGGTGTAGAGGAATCCAACTGATTTTTGTATGTTTACCCTGTATCCTGATACTTTGCTGAAATCTTCTATTAGTTCCAGTAGTTTTCTTGTGGATTGTTTGGGGTTTTCTGTGTATAAGATCATATCATCTGCAAACAGATACTTTTACTTCTTCCTTACCAATCTGGATGCCCTTTATTTCTTTTTCTAGCCCAATTGCTCTGGCTAGGACCTCCACATAATGTGGAATAAGAGTGGTGATAAAGGGCATCCTTGTCTAGTTCCTGTTCTCAAGGGGAATGCTTTCAGACTCTCTCCATTTAGGATGATCTTGGCTGTTGGCTTTGTACAAATGCCCTTAATTATGTTGAGGAATTTCCCTTCTATTCCTATTTTGCTGAGAGTTTTTATCATGAATGGGTGTTGGACATTGTCAAATGCCTTTTCTGCATTAATTGATAAGATCATGTGGTTCTTGTCTTTTGTTTTATTTATGTGATGGATTGCATTGATTGTTTTTCTAAAGTTGAACCATCCCTGCATACCTGCTATAAATCCCGCTTGGCCATAGTGAATTATTTTTTTGAGATGTTGTTGAATTCTATTGGCTAGAATTTTGTTGAGGATTTTTGTGTCTATATTGATGAGGGCTACTGGTCTGTAATTTTCTTTTTTGGTGGTGTCTTTACCTGGTTTTGGTATCAGGGTTACACTGGCTTCATAGAATGAGTTTGGGAGTATTCCATCCTTTTCTATACTCTGAAATACCTTTAGTAGTAGTGGTGTTAACTCTTCTCTGGAAGTTTGGTAGAATTCTCCAGTGAAACCATCCAGGCCAGGGCTTTTCTTTGTTGGGGAGTTTTTTTAATTACCTTTTCAATCTCTTCTTTTGTTATAGGTTTATTTAGTTGTTCTACCTCTGTCTTAGTTTGGGTAGGTAGTGAGTTTCTAGAAGTCTGTCCATTTCCTCTAGGTTTTCAAATTTGTTAGAGTACAATTTTTCATAGTATTTTGTTATGATTCTTTTCATTTCAGTTGGGTCTGTTGTGATATCACCCATCTCATTTCTTATTTGGGTTATCTGCTTCTTCTCCTGTTTCTCTTTTGTCAGTTTGGCCAATGGTTTATCGATTTTGTTGATCTTTTCAAAGAACTAGCTTTTGGTCTTGTTAACTCTTTTAATTGTTTTTCTATCCTCTATTTAATTCTGCTCTAATTCTTATATTTCCTTTCTTCTGGCACCCGAGAGCTTCTTTTGCAGCTTTCTTTCTACTTGTTTGAGTTGTAGAGTTAATGTTTTCATTTTCGCCATTTCTTCTTTTTGGATGTGTGCATATATTGCTATAAACTGACCTCTAAGCACTGCTTTTGCTGTGTCCAAAGGTTCTGGTAGGATGTGTTTTCATTCTCATTTGATTCTGTGAATTTCTTTTATTCCATCCTTAATTTCTTCTATAACTCAGAAGTTTTTAGCAAGGTGTTGTTCAGTTTCCATGTGTTTGATTTGTTTTCCTGGCTTTTTCTGTTAGTGATTTCTACTTTTATGGCTTGACGGTCAGAAAAGATGCTTTGTAATATTTCGATGCTTTGGATTTTGTTAAGGCTTGCTTTATGGCCTAACGTGTGGTCTGTTGTGGAGAATGTTCCATGTGCATTGGAAAAGAAAGTATACTTGGCTGCTGTTGGGTAGAGTGTTCGGTATATGTCTATGACATCAAGTTGGGTGACTGTAGCATTTAGATCTTCCATGTCTTTATTGAGCTTCTTTCTGGATGTTCTGTCCTTCACTAAAAGTGGTGTGTCGGAGTCTCCTATTATCATGGAGCTGTCTATCTCTCTTTTCAGAGCTGTTAGAGTTTATGTATTTTGGAGCCCTGTCGTTGGGTGCGTAAATATTTATTATGGTTATTGGTAAAGGCTTTTGATGAACAAGTGTTTAATTTTTATGAGGTCCCATTTATTTTGTCTTTTGCTGTTCGCCTTTATTATGTTAGACAATCCATTCTTAAGACCTAGGCCTGACATTGCTCCCCTTGCTTCTTGTTCTAAGAATTTTATGGTTTTAATTTGTACATTTAGGTCCTTTATCCATTTTGAATTTGTTTTTGTATATGGTGTTACACATGGATCCTGTTTCATTTTTCTGCATGTGGAAATCCAATTTTCCAGCACCATTTATTTAAGAGACTCTTCTTTCCCCATAGAATGGACTTAGTACCCCTGTTAAAAATCAGCTGACCATAGATGTGTGGGTTTATTTCTGGATTCTCAATTCTATTCCACTGGTCTATATGTCTATTGTTATGCCAGTACCAAGCTGTTTTGATTATTATAGCTGTATAGTATGTTTTTAAATCTGGAAGTGTCAGTCTTCCTACTTTGTTCTTCTCTTTCAACATTGCTTTAGCTACTCGTGGCCCCTTGCCATTCTATACAAAGTTGAGGACTGGTTTTTCTATTTCTGTAAAGAAGGCTGTTGGAATTTTGATAGGGATTGTGTTGAATGCATAGATCACTTTGGGTAGTACTGACATCTTAACAATATTACATTTTCCAATCCATGAACATGGAATATCTTTCCATTTATTTAAGTCTTCTTCAATCTCTTTCAGCAGTGTTTTATAGTTTTCATTGTGTAAGTCCTTCAAGTCCCTGGTTAGATTTATTCCTAGGTATTTTATCTCTTAGATGCTATTTTAAATGGAATTGTTTTCCTAATTTCCCTTTTAGAGCTCTCATTGCTGGTGTATAGAAACCCAATTGATTTTTGTTTGATGACCTTGTATCCTGCAGCTTTGCCAAATTTTTCTATTAGCTCTAGAAGTTTTCTTGTGGATTCTTCAGGATTTTCTGTGTATAAGATCATATCATCCACAATTTGAGATAATTTTACTTCTTCTTTTCCAATCTGGATACCTTTCATTTCTTTTTCTTGTCTTATTGCTTGAGTATTCCAGCTCTTCCATTTGGTAGTGCATCTGTATGCCTCCGTTTCCCCATATGCAAAATGATAATAAAAAAAAAACCTATCTTACATTAATGTTATTGTGAGGGTTAAATTTAATGTGCTTAGAATAGAAAGAGTTTAAATTATTATACAGGCTCACAACCCTCACCTCAAACTCTTGGATGTCAGACACTTTGAACAGTACCACATAATCAAATACATTAATATTTCTGCAGCGAAACAAATTAATATTTACACTGTGATAAATACAGACTATAAATAGCTTCCGTTCAGGTCACATTTTAAAGTTTAATGAGTTGTCGCACCAAATTACGGGATTAAAAAAAAAAAACTGTTGGCCTTCAGAGCTTTTTAGATTTCCAAATTACATATACAAAGCTGTGAACCGGGGTTGTTATTGCTACTCGTAGTAGTACTAGCAATACACAAAGGCCCTTTGTGGGCCTTGGAGAAGCTCATGTCAATGCTATTTATGTGATCAGCCTAAACGAAACACAGATTAGCAGGTAAGATTAGAAAAAGCAAGATACTGGCAGGTATGACAGGAGGTAGAGCTGAGGACAAGAAATTACTCTATCGTCTTCAGGGGACAACCATTCTGTTTTAGCTGTCTCCCTGATTCCATCTGTTAAGACACACCTTCTCTTGACCCACTAGGTAAGAGGCTGAAGACTGCTTCAAAGCAGGGCCATACTCTATCTTCTCTCTCACCATTTTCCAAGAAAATCTTGCCTATGCTTGGCTGGAATACACAAAGGGAAATAAGATGAATCCCTCTGTAGCTCCACTGACCACTGTCTATGATATTAGACCCCTCAGGATTCACTGCTCTTTCTGTTTATCAGCCTCTGACTCAGAGCTGACCTTGCTCCAGGTTCTAAAGAGGATCTCTTCCTGCTTGCTCTTCTAGACTTTCTCTCCTCTGTACTCTTCCAAGAGTCAACATGGAACACAGGACAAAGGCACATGAAGTAAGTTTTCAAAACACAGCTAAGACTTTGAGTGAAATAATCTGTGCCATCTACAACCTGTTTGGTTAAAGTAATCTGCTAAACCCTGGCAGACAAGTCATAGTTATTAAAATACAAATTTTCAGAGTCAACATAGGTAGAAACAGGTCAACGGACTTGTCTTAAAATAGGAAGCTAATGAATAAAACTAGGAAGAAACTGTCAAATCTTAATTTCTCATATCCTCAAACCAACACTAAAGTTGGCCAACAAGTAACTTAAATGTATTTTCTCTAGTAAAAATGGCACAGAAAATGCTGTCAAATGAAAACACTTATCTGAAAAGTATGACAATATATCAAAAGCTCCTCCACCCTAACTCCTGTAAAGAGTAAAAATACTAAGAGTCTGTAAATCTTTTTATGCCACTCTTGGTTAATCTACCAGACCAGCTGAGACACAGAAGTACTAATGTTTGTGTATATCTTAGTCATCTACTGCTGCTGTAACAGAAATACCACAAGTGGATGGCTTTAACAAAGAGAAATTTATTTCTTCACAGTAAAGCAGGCTAAAAGTCCAAATTCAGGGGGTCAGCTCCAGGGGAAGGCTTTCTCTCTCTGTCAGCCTTCTTATCAATCTTCCCCAGACTAGAAGCTTCTCCATGCAGGAACCCCAGGTCCAAACAACGCACTCTGCTCCTGGCACTGCTTTCTTGGTAGTATGAGGTCCCCCACTCTCTGCTCACTTCCCTTTCCTTTTATCTCTTGTAAGATAAAAGGTGGTGGAGGCCACAGCACAGGGAAACTCCCTTTACACTGTTTCAGGGATATGACCTTACTAAGGGTGTTACAATCCCACCCTAATCACAAAATGGAGGACAACCACACAATACTGGGAATCATGGCCTAACCAAGTTGACACATATTTTGGGGGGACACAATTCAATCTATGACAGTAAATCTCTTTAAAAATGAATTTTCAGCAGTAAAAATAATCATTCAATCTCCAGACATTGTTTCAACTAAGGGTAAAGTTCAAAGCAGTTGTTCTGTTAGTTACTTTTTAAAATAAAGATTACTTAGTTCTTTCCAACAGAAGAAAAGATAATCGTTAACTGCCTTAGTCCCAACCTCACCTTGGTTTGAATACATTTAACGTTGTCAACATCATTGAGGATTTAAATATTCACAATGGAGTCACCAAAAAAAAAAAGAATTCCTTTGTGTCAAGCATAATCTCATATCCTATATACAAAAAGTTTAAAGACTCTACTACATAATGCATTGTATTTAAAGCAGCCGTCTCTAATTGCTGGGACTACCCCTACTCTCCAAAGCCTCTCCCTCTTCTTTTTCAATCCCACCATTTATGTCACTGGGATACTCTTCATATCCTAGTTTACTAGAGACACCAACTCTTCAGAGTCGTTTTTGGTTCTTCCTTCTTTACATTTGATAGAGTCATCTGATTTAACATTAATTCTCTTTGACTTATTCTTTCCTCTAATCTCACTGACAAAGTTCTGCCTCACGAACCTAGACTACAAAAGCTTCTAACTTTTCTCCTGGTGTGCATCTTAAACTCCATTCCAGTCCATCAACTCCTTAGTTTGGCATTCAAGCTCATCTACCATCTACCTATATCTTAGTTTCCACTTCTCATCTATCTGAACCATTCAGCTCAGTTAAGTCAAACTCCACCTTAATCTTTGTTTATGCTGATTCTTCCACAGGAAATGCCCAGTCAGTTCCTCCCTGTTCATGCAAATCCTCCTAATCATTCAAAGCCCAACCCAAGTCCTAAGTCCTATCTCTTCTGTAAGATGTTCTCCACTGTGCCCCTAACCTTAGCCTCTATCACATGATCTAGCACTGGATTACATATGATCTTTTATTTTTTGCTATTCTTTCTCATCTATCCAACCACAAAGTAAGTTTTTTAACACAGGGTCCAAGTTCTTTACTCCTTAGCTATCCCTCAAGTGCCGAACACAAAATATCTATATTGTTTAATACTTTTCATTTGAAAGGAAAAGACACTTAACTCCATCCTGCTCTGTATCATACAGATGTATTTCCAAACCTTTTCATGTATTATAAAAAATGAAACTGGTACTTAATCCAAGAATCAGTCACTTAAGCCATGGTTTTCACTGAACATGTCCACATGAAAAGCTCAGTTAACCCAAAGGAGAAATACCTTAAGCCTACTTAACAAAGTCACACTTCTGACTTTCTTTGGTGAGAGGAGGAAGAAGGGAAAGTGAATCTAAATTATATTTTTAAAGGTCTTGATTTATCAACTCACCTATTACATGGGCAGACACAAAGGCCACAGCATTTGTTGAGTTCTGTTAAAGTCTTCTCTGCCTCTTTCATGTCTTTATTTATTTGGTCCATGCCTTCTTCTATACGCTTTAGTTGTTCTGTAAGCAAGTTGTAGAAGTTAAATTTTGTGTTACAGTCATAATGCCAGCCAAAAAATGGTATTATGGATTAGTAAAGTTCAATCCTGAATCTACCAATGACCCACTGCGTGAGTACATCACAGCCAGAAGATATTACAAGCTGTCCAGCATGCAAACAATCTCTCACATACTGATCCTGAGGGCACCTGGCCTCTCTTATTGTGGAAAGATTTGTTCTTGAGAAATTTGTAGACTAGGAGTACACGAGGATTTGTTTCAAGATCATTCTTGGAACCAAATTAAGTGTACTAGACCAGACCAGCTCCCAAACATCATCTATCATTTAATAGGCTCAAAACCTTAGGATTGTTACAAGACTAATAAAAACTAAACCAGATTACTCAGGGCCAACTCAGATTGGATGTTCCCAGGCTCACTAGAATCTAGACCTGTCTTAGGGCTTAATTTGCTGAGGATGATAGAAGATTATCATAATGTCTAATGTGCATACAACCAAATGCACACAATAAGCTCATCAGTGCCCTGCTGGCCTAACACATACTTGTCATACAATTGGGCATTGTTGCCTCCCCACCCCAAATAGGCAATGAAAATGATATAACTCAAATCAGAAGAACAGAAATAAACATATCACTCCTTGATCTTACAAATGGAAGATACTCCCAACCACTGAACTTTTTACATGGTTAATTTGATAGGGTTTTTTGGCATTAGTCAAATCAAGAGTTTCCACCAATGACTTCAACTCACCCCCTTGTTCATCCAGCATAGTCATGGTCTTGACTCCTGCATCCTGAGACTAAAAGAAAAAAAAAAAGCCAATAGAACAAAACAAAACAAAAACTACGCGGACTGACAAATAGCAAGACAGAATCATTTAGAAATCCAAGTTCTCAGTGGATTAGAGCTACAAACATAACTAGTAGTCTTAAACCAATACATTTTAACATATTAACCCTCCATGAAATAATTAAGTCACAAATTCATGGGGAATTGATCTTCCCTGTCATATTCTATACTGCCAAAGGGGAAAATAGAAAAGGCCCATGTTATGGATTGAATTGTGTCCCCCAAAAATGTGTGTCAACTTGGCAAGGCCATGCTTCCCAATACTGAGTGACTGTCCACCATTTTGTCATCTGATGTGATTTTCCTGTATGCTGCAAATCCTACCACTGTGATGTTAATGAGGCAGGATTAGAGGCAGTTACGTTACGGAAGCAGGACTCAATCTATGAGATTAGGTTGTATTTTTAGTCAATCTCTTTTGAGATATAAAAGAGAGAAGCAAGCAGAGAGATGTGGAACCTCATTCCACCAAGAATGAAATGCCAGGAGCAGCGTGTTGTTTGGACCCAGGGTCCCTGCACTGGGAAGCTCCTAGACCAGGGGAAGATTGATGACAAGGACCTTCCCCCAGAGCCAACAGAGAGAGAAAACCTTCCCCTGGAGCTGACATCCTGAATTCGGACTTCTAGTCTCCTAGACTGAGAGAATAAATTTCTCTTTGTTAAAGCCATCCACTTGTGGTATTTCTGTTACAGCAGCACTAGATAACTAAGACAGTCCATTAGCACATGGTTTGACAATTTTAGCAATTGCTAGCTTCGAATCATAAAGCATATTGATATAATACCTTCCCGACTGTTAACACCAATCTACAAGATTAGGTTGTGTCTTAAATCAATCTCTTTTGAGATATAAAAGAGAGAAGCAAGCAGAGAGATGAGGGACCTCCTGCTAGTTGTATCAGGATCCCCCCCATCCAGTTTCTATACTTAACTCAATGATTAAACACTTTCTTACCTCAATGGCTAAACCCAGGATTCTCCTTGTACTTTCCAGAGACTAGATTAAAAAAAAGAGAGTTTTTTTAACATTGCAAAATATGTAACAACAAAAATCTGATCATAGGCTATACTGATAATTCTACTCTTATTTTTAAAAACTGCTAACCTACCCCCTCTTTAAAAATTGATAGCCTACCCCTCCATTTAAAACAAAACAAAGATCCATCAATGGATGAATGGATAAACGTGGTACATATAGCCAATGGAATATTATTCAGCCATAAAAAGAACTAAGTGCTGATACCTGCTACACCTCAGAAACATTATACTCAGTGAAATAAGCCAGACACAAAAGGTCACATATTGCGTGATTCCTTTTATGTGATATATCCAGAATAGGCCAATCCATAGAAACAGAAAGCACATTAGAGGTTACCTGGAGACTGGGGTGATACGAAATGGGGAGTGACTCCTTAATGGGTACAGGGTGCTTTTACAGGGTAATGAAAAAGTTTTGCAACTTGAGAGAGCTGTGGTTGTACGACATTGTGAATACATTAAACACCAATGAATTGTTCACGTTAAAATGGTTAATTGTATGTTATGTGAATTTCACCTCAATTCAAAAAATGGATTTAAAAAAAAAGAGAGAGAAAGTTGATCACTATAATTTTAGTTATTTTCTTCTTACAAGGTGATCTTTAGATCTTCCTACCAGGAAAAAATTTAGAAAGTGGCATGAATCAGGTACATAAAAATTTAATGTAAATAAAAATCTAGGTATACTATACAGATATTAGAAAATCCTGTTAAATACAAAAAGAAGGTTTAGAATTCCAAGTAACTGATAAGTAAAGACTATCTACAAAAATCATACAAATTGTTTTCACTTATTTAGTTTTGGTGAGTTACAAAAAGGAACCACCAACGGCACTAAGGTGCAAATGTGATCTTGGATGTAAAGGGAGGAGGAAGAAGAATAAAATTATCTTCTAGGAAGGTCCTCTCATCCCCTCACTGTGAAAACTGACATACAATTCATTACTTAATCCAAGAAAAATATTTACCTCATCAGTAACTTGGTGAGCCCTCAGCTGAATTTCTTCTGATGACAGATTATCCATGATGAATCAAAACTCCTGATAAAGACACAGAAAAGGAAATGTGGATATTCTGTAAGAATAAGGATACACAAAGCAAGCTTATTTGAGCAGAGTGGGGATTTCAGGAAAATAGGGTAAGTAAAGAAATTAAGGCCAAGAGAGGGTAAATGGCTATTTAATGCTAGCTAGTTACCGGAGGTGAACCTAAAACTCAGGTTTTAGGACTTCTAGTGCAGTGCTCTTTCCAGTAAGAAAGCGGTACCTCTACTTTCTGAACCACTGCTGTCGAGTCAATTCCGACTCATGGCAACCCTACAGGACAGGGTAAAACTGCCCCATAGGGTTTCTAATGAGCAGCTGGTAGATTCAAGCTGCCGATCTTCTGGTTAGCAGCCGTAGCTCTTAACCACTGCACCACCAGGGCTCCTAGTGACTCAAGCCATGGTATTTTCAATCACCTCATATGCATGTGAAACCTGGAGAATGAATAAGGAAGATCGAAGAAGATTTGACGCCTTTGAATTATGGTGTTGGCAAAGAATACTGAATATACAATGGACTGCCAGAAGAATGAACAAATCTATCTTGGAAGTACAGCCAGAATGCTCCTTAGAAGCAAAGGTGGCAAGGCTTCGGCTCACATACTTCAGACATGTTATCAGGAGGGACCAATCCCTGGAAAAGGACATCATACTTGGTAAATAGGAGAGTCAGCGAAAAAGAGGAAGCCCTTCAACAAGATGGGTTGACACAGTGGCTGCAACAATAAGCTCAAGCATAACATCGATTGTGAGGAAGCAGCAGGACCAGACAGTGTTTCATTTTGTTGTACACAGGGTCACTATGAGTCCCAACCAACTCAGGGGTACCTAACAACAACAGCCTGTGGGTAGTGGTGACATTTTGGTGTAAGAAAGCCCAGCTCTCTCAATTTGTATAATTTTTTAATTCAACTCCTGGAGGCTATTTTTGCCAATTACAAATCAATACTTGCTATCTTCTTAGTAAAAACCTGCAAAACTCCACATAGGTTCAAAAAGAGGCTTGAATACAAATTTCACCTCCGTCAAAATGGAAGATTCCAAGAGTTCTGCCTTCTAAATATTTTTTTAAAAAAAAGCAGATGTAGCTGGGAGGTAGAATGTGAAGAATCATTCCTGACATGCCAATGGGGTCATTTTGAAGGACACACCCTTCAGCGAACTCAAAGCTCTGTCAATACTTTTTTCTTCCCTAAGCAGATGACACACAAGATGAAGAACAGAGGTCTAGGAAGTTCTCACATGTTTGGCATTCTGACATCAGCACACAGCTGCCTAACACTTCTCTAATCTGGATTCCTGAGGGTGTTGAGCACATGATTATTGCAAACAGAAGTAGGAGACAAAGTAAAATTATAAGGGGAAGGACAAGGAAACAAAGACTAATACTCCTTAATCTCTTATTAGCCTTTCCTAAACTGCTCACAAGTCTCAAGCAGGGTACCACCTAGAATTAGCTAATTAGCTTTATGCATATTCATTATTATCTCAAGGTTTTCCTGTGGATTCAAGAAAAGGTTACCCAGAACGTTGAGGTAAAGAGAATTAGAGAAGAAGAAAAAATCATTTAACACAAAGATCCCAATAAATTTACTCTCTGCAGATTTAATCTAATAGATTGAATATTTGTGTTATTTTTCCAATGTTCCCAGGAATGTAATCCACTATGCTAACTGTGTACCATTGAGGGGAAAATACAAGATTTTTTTCAGTGCTTTTATAATCTATGTGATTCATTTGGGTTTACTAGAAGACTCCTAATATAAATTTCTTAAAATGGGAGAAAAGAAAAGAAACACTGAGTACCTACTACGCACCAGATAACTCTACTAAGTATTTATGTTGTTATGATGTGCCCTCTAGGTGATTTCAACTCATTGCAACCCCACATGACAGAGTAGAAATGTCCCACCGGGTGTTCTTGGCTGTAATCTTTACGAAAGTAGATCACCATGTCATTCTCCCATGGAGCCTCTGGCTAGGTTCAAACCTCCAGTCTTTTGGTTAGCAGCCAAGCACTTACTGTTTGTTTATATATCTCATTATCTTCATTATACCTTTTTATAGATGGAGAAACTAACACTCCGTTTAAGTAACTGAGTCGGTAAAGAGAAGATCCATCATTCAAGTCCGGATTTACTCTGAAATCAAGGACAGCCAAAGTGCCCCTCTTAGTAAATATCAGATCATATGAGAACTGCTGAATATCAGAAAATAGACTAAGCATCCTATCTGATCGCTCATTTCAAAATTTCAGATGCCTTCTATAATAAGACCATGAAATCTCTTCCATAGATTCAAATAAAGCACTTAAATTGAAAGAAATAGAAAGACCAGAGTAATCCTGGTTGTCAGCTGTTTGATAGTAATTTAGAAACTGAAAATAATTACACTAATTTAGAAAATGATCATAAAACTATTGGAAAGAATGAATACACAGAAAAAGGCCTTAGAGCTTAATTAACAGGAGATCCATATGGATTCATTCATCAAAATGGAGAGATATTTAAGAAATAAAGAAACAGCACTTTAAATCACCATCAATTCCACAGGGCCTGCCAAGACCAATATAAGAATGATTTTATAAAATAATTCCATTTATACTGGAAATCAAGGATTTTGCAGGTAAATTTTCTACCCAAGTTAGTTTCCTGCCTTATTCCTTGTCTTAAAACAAAATTAATCACAATGAAGTCGTTTTACAAGTTACACTCATATAGTTTATTATTATACTCTTAACACAGTTTAATAAAATTTGTGGTTCTCTTTGGCATATTTTTATTAGACTTTCATGGTAAATCAATGTATCTGCAACAAGTGAAAACTTCTGTTCCTAGCAGAATAACATAATGGTTAGGAGTAGAAACTCCAGAATTCAAATTCTAGCCCCACAATATATCTGTTGTATGATCTCAGGCCAGTTACCTAACCCCTTAGCCTTAGTTTAAAGGGTTAACAGAATCTAGTTCATAAGATCTTTTGTGAAGATTTAAAAAAGATAAATCATGCAAAGTACTCAGTACCATGCCTGACACCTGAATGGCACTCAATAGGTGTTAGCCATTATTTTAATATTATTACTGAAGCAGAAGGAAACAGTAGGCAAGACAAAAGTTAAGCAACAATGTTAAATATGGATGACATCATTGTCAGTGCAGTTGAAAATAATAGCTATTGTTATGGACTGAATTGTGTTCCCCAAAAATATGTGTCAATTTGGCTAGGCTGTGATTCCCAGTATTGTGTGGATGACCACCATTTTGTGATCTGATGTAATTATCCCATGTGTCCTAACATCTATGTTAATGAGGCAGGATTAGAGGCAGGACACAATCTACAGGATTATGCTGTATCTTGAGTCATGAGATTAATAGAGAAAAGTTAGCAGAGAGGACAGGGACTTCATTACCACCAAGAAAGAAGGGCCAGGAGCGGAGCCTGCCCTTTAGACTCGGGGCTCCTGCACCGAGAAGCTCCTAGACCAGGGGAAGATCGATGACAAGGACCTTCCCCCAGAGCCGACAAAGAGAAAAAGCCTTCCCCTGGAGCTTGTGCCCTGAATTCGGACTTCTGGCCTCCTGAACTGTGAGAGAATAAATCTGTTTGTTAAAGCCATCTACTTGTGGTATTTCTGTAATAGCAGCACTGACGATGATGACTGCTGCCACTGAGTCGATTCCGACTCACAGCGAAGCGACCCGACAGGACACAGTAGAACTGCCCCCCACAGGGTTTCCAAGGAGCGGCTGATAGATTTGAACTAACAACCTTTTGGTTAGCAGACAAACAATCACTGCACCACCAGGGCCCCACAGCAGCACTAGACAACTTAAACAAAAAAAAAACCAAACCCCCGATTCCAACTCATAGATAACTAAAACAGCTACTAAATATACTGTTCCATCTGCAAGGCTAAATTTGAATATTAAAGATGTTGATACTCTGTAGAGTATGCTTCTGAACTATTTTCATGTCCATTATAAGTTTGCACACATCAAGACAGATATCAAACAGGTTTAAATTAAAACAAGTGTCTTGTTCAGAGGTACCTATCTAGATAAATATATATAGTTTTCCATGTCTAAAAAATTAAAGATTATCCTTAAAATCGTTCTTGGGTTTCTGGCTAAGGCTGGGCAAACAATAACGAACAAACTGACACCAGCCACGAAAAGGGACTTATGTTACAAAGATTGGTATACAAAGTAATGCTAATAAATAAACAAGTAAAAAAAATAAGTTAATAAATAAATAAAATATGCATTATAATTACCAAGGGAGAAAATATGGGCAGAAGAAAGTCTGGAAGGGAATCATCAAAATAATACCAATGGCTGTGGTAGTATAGTAAAGAGTGATTTTTCTTTTTTCCCCCAATTGTCAAACAGTTTGCAGTGTACTCACATTGCTTTTAAATTTCATACACTTATTTTCATCATAAAATATAACAGTAACTTACGACAACCCACAAAAAAGAATTATAAGATTAGAGAAAACGAAGACAAGGAATAAACTCTGGGCCTTAATTCATATACATAACACTAATTCTTGGCCTTTCTTTAGAGAAATCTTCCAGTTGGCACATACTGACAGTAAATAGAAGTTTGTATAAATATTTCCAATCATTTACAGCTGATCATCCATTCCAAAGCATAAAAGTATAGAAATAACATAGAAGAGCATTTGTCCTAAATACTTTACAACAGATGTTTAGAGAAAAGGCCTTTGCTAAGGCTTTGGTTGGGAAACATTTTATATTAGGTGGCAGGAATGGGTTCTAACGAAATCTGAGCAGGTTATTTACTGTTTTTCATGGCAAAGTAGTAAGAAGTGGATAAAAGAGGATCCCATAAAGCAAGCACACACTTACTACCTCAAACCATGAGCTGTAAGGTCCAGTCTAGGCACCTAATAAAGTAAAACCATAGGCACAATGGAGCCCTGGTGGGACAGCGGTTAAAAGCTCAGGTGCTAACCAAAAAAAAAGTCTGCAGTTTGAATTAACCAGCCATTCCTTGGGAACCTTATGGGGAAGTTCTACTCTGTCCTATAGGGCCACTATGAGTCAGAATCGACTTGACAGCAATGGGTTTTTGGTTTATACGCACAATACAGCTAAGCAGCTTTTTCTTGAAGACTAAAGATAAATTAAAGAGAATGGATGGAAGGAGTGGAAGAAAGGATTATACAAAACAAATCAGAAATTCAGATATGGATGATCATTTACTGCATAAAAGAATTTAGCTTCTCCTAGATTCCATTCTAATATGAAATGTTAAAAATGCAGCTCAAGATGCCCTGATAAATAAAGCATTATGGAAGAACAACAACAAAGTAGGAGGCTTCACACTACCTGATCTCAGAACCTACTAAATAGCCATGGTAGTCAAAACAGCTTGGTACTACACGATGAATCCGTGAAACATCTTATAACATGGAGGAATCTGGAGGGCATTATGTTGAGGAATTTAGTCAGTCACAGAAGGACAACTATTGTATAAGACCTCTATTATAAGAACTCAAGAAAAGGTTTAAACCAGAAGAAAACACTCTTTGATGGTTACAAGGGTGGGGAGGGAAGGTGAGGGTTATTCACCAACTAGATAGTAGACAAGAATTATCTTAGGTGAAGGGAAGGACAGCACACACTACAAGGGAAGTCAGCACAACTGGATTAAACCAAAGCTAAGAAGTTTCTTGAATATAACCAAACACTTCGAGGGACAGAGTAGCAGGGGCAGGGGTCTGGTGACCATGCTCTCAGGGGACATCTAGGTCAATTGGCATAACAAAGTTTATTAAGAAAATGTTCCACATCCTACTTTGGTGAGTGGCGTCTGGGGTCTTAAAAGCTAGCGAGTGGCCATCTAAGATTCATTAATTGGTCCCAACTACGTGGAGTAAAGGAGAATGAAGAACACCAAAGACACACAGAAAGTATTTGCCCAAGAGACAGAAAAGGCCACATAAACAATAGACTGCATCACCCTGAGACCAAAAGAACAAGACAGCGCCCGGCTACCACCAATAACCGCCCTGACTGGGAACACAACAGAAAGTCCCTGATGGAGCAGGAGAAAGGTGAGTACAGAACTCAAATTCTAGTAAGAAGACCAGACTTAATGGTCTGACTGAGACTGGAGGAACCCCAGGAAGCATGGTCCCCAGACTCTCTGTCAACCCAGAACTAAAACAATTCCCAAGGCCAACTCCTCAAAGATTGGAGTGGACTGTGGGACATAAAATGATACTCGTAAAGAGTGTGCTTCTTAGCTCAAGTAGATACATGAGACTAAATGGGCAGTTTCTGTCCAGAGGTGAGATGAGACGGCAGAGAGGGTTAGGAGCTGGCTGAATGGACATGGGAGATCAGGGATGGAAAGGAGGGAGAGCAACTAGGGTCACATAATAATGTATGTATACATTTTTGTATGAGAGACTAAATTGAATTGTAAACTTTCACTTAAACTACAACCATTAAAAAAAACAGCCTGGTACTGGTACGACAGACACACAGACCAATGGAACAGAATTGAGAACCCAAATGTAAATCCATTTACCTACAGTCAGCTGATCTTTGACAAAGGCCCAAAGTCCATTAAATTGGGAGAAGACAGTCTTTTAACAAATGGTGTCGGCAAAACTGGATGCCCATCTGTAAAAAAAATGAACAGGACCCATACCTCACACCATACACAAAAACTAACTCAAAATGGATCAAAGGCCTAAACGTAAAACTTAAAATGATAAAGATCATGGAAGAAAAAGTAGGGACAATGCTAGGGTCCGTAATATATGGCATAAATAGGATCCAAACCATAACTGACAATGCACAAACACCAGAAGAGAACTAGATAACTGGGAGCTCCTAAAAATCAAACACTTTTGCTCATCAACAGACTTCCACCAAAAGAGTAAAAAGAGAACCTACAGACTGGGAAAAAATTTTGGCTACGACATATCTGACAAAGGTCTAACCTCTAAAACCTATAAGATACTGCAACACCTTAACAATAAAAAGACAAATAGTCCAATTAAAAAATGGGCAAAGGATATGAACAGACATGTCACCAAAGAAGAGATTCAGGCAGCTAACAGACACATAAAGAAACGCCCACTCATCTGGGGTCTTTAAAGCTAGCAAGCAGCCATCTAAGACGCACCAATTGGTCCCAATCCACCTGGAGCAAAGAAGAATGAAGAACACTAAAGACACGAGGAAAATATTAGCCCAAGAGACAGAAACGGCCACATAAACAAGAAACTGCATCAGCCTGAAACCAGAAGAACTAGATGGTGCCCGGCTACCACCAATGACCGCCCTGACAGGGAAACAACAGCAAGTCTCTGATGGAGCAGGAGAAAAGTGGAGTGCAGAACTCAAATTCTAGTAAAAACACCAGATTTAATGGTTTAACTGAGACTGGTGGGACCCCAGAAGACATGGCCCCTAGACTCTCTGTTAGCCCAAAACTAAAACCATTCCTGAGGCTAACTCTTCAGACAAAGATTAGACTGGACTATGGGACATAAAATGACGCTCGTGAAGAGTGTGCTTCTTAGCTCAAGTAGATACATGAGACTAAATGGGCAGCTCCTGTCCAGAGGCAAGATGAGAGAGCAGAGAGGGTCAGGAGCTGGTTGAGTGGACATGGGGTAGAGAGGAGGAGAGTGCTGTCATAGTATAGGGAGAGCAACTAGGGTCTCATAGCAATGTGTGTGAATTTTTGTATGAGAAACTAACTTGAATTGTAAACTTTCACTTAGAGCACAATTAAAAAAAAAAAAAAGAAATGCCCACTATTATTAGCCACTAGAAAAATGCAAATCAAAACTACAATGAGCCTGGGGACCATAGTTTCAAGGGACATCGAAGTCAACTGGCATAACATAGTTTATAAAGAAAATGTTCTACATTCCACTTTCGTGAGTAGCGTCTGGGGTCTTAAAAGCTTACGAGTGACCATTTAAGATACATGTATTGGTCCCATCCCACTTGAAGCAAAGAAGAATGAAGAAAACTAAAGACACAAGGAAAATACTAGCCCAAAGGACAAAAGGACCAAATGACCCAAAGACTCCACCAACCGGAGACCAGAAGAACTAGATGGTGCCCAGCTACCACCAATGACCACCCTGACAAGGAACACAACGGAGAGTCCCAGTCAGAGCAGTAGAAAAATGTAGAACAGAATTCAAATTCACATAAAAAGACCAGACTTACTGGTCTGACAGAGATTGGAGGAATCCCCGAAACTATGGCCCCCAGACGCTTTGTTAACCCAGAACTGAAACCATTCTTGAAGCCCAGTCTTCAAAGATTAGACAATACTATAAAACAAAAAATAGCACACATGAGGAACATCCTCCTTAGTTCAATCAAATATACAAGACCAAATAGGCAGCCTCTGTCCAAAAGCAGGATGAAAAGGCAGGAAGGGACAGGAGCTGGTTGAATGGACACAGGAAACTGGGGTAAAAAAAAAAAAAAAAAAACTACAATGAGATACCATCTCACCCAACATTACTGACATTAATAAAAAAAACCAAAATAACAAGTGGAGAGGTTGCGAGGAGATTGGAACTCTTATGCACTGCTGGTGGGAATGTAAAATGGTACAATCACAATGGAAAACGATATGGTGCTTCCTTAAAATGCTAGAAATAGAAATACCGTTATGATCCGGCAATCCCGTTCCCAGGAATATATCCTAGAGAAATAAGAGCCGCCACACGAATAGACGTATGCACACCCATGGTCAGTGCAGCATTATTCAAAATAGCAAAATGATGGAAACAACCTAGGTGCCCATCAACAGATGAATGGATAAACAAATTATGGTACACACACACAATGGAATACCATGCAATGATAAAGAACAAGGATGAATCCACGAATCATCTCACAACATGGATGAATCTGCACGGCATTACGCTGAGTGAAATAAGTCTATCACAAAAAGATAAACAGTGTATGAGACCATTGTTACAAAAACTCATGAAAAGGTTTACACACAAAAAGAAAAAATCTTAGATGGTTATGAGGGATGGTAGGGTTAGGGAGAGGAATTACTAACTAGACAGTAGATAAGTGGTAACTTTGGTGATGGGAAAGAGTATACATTATAGGGGAAGTCAGCACAACGTGATTAAGGCAAAGTCATAGAAACAGCATAGACACATCCAAATACCCTGAGGGAACTAGTTACTAGGCTGAGGGGTGGGGACCATGGTCTTGGGGGGACGTTTAGGTCTATTGCCATAACACAGTTCATAAAGAAATGTTCTACATCTGACTTTAGAGAGTAGCATCTGGGGTCTTAAAAGCTTTCAAGCAGCCATCTAAGATACATATACTGGTTCCATCCCATCCAGAGCAAAGGAGAATGAAGAAAACCAAAGACACAAGGGAAATTATTAGTCCAAAGGACTGATGGATCACAAGTACCACAGCCTCTACCAGCCTAAGCCCAGAACAACTAGATAGTGCCTGGCTACCACCACCAACCACTCTCACAGGGATCACAATAAAGGGTTCCAAACACAGTGGGAGAAAAATGTAGATCAAAATTCAAATTCACAAAAAAAAAACCCAGACTTACTGGTCTGATACAGACTGGAGAAACCCCAAGACTATGGCCCCTGGATATTCTTTTAACTGAGAACTGAAGTCATTGCTGAACTTTATCCTTCAGCCAAAGATTACACAGGTCTATAAAACAAACAATAACACAGGTGAGGAAGGTGCTTCTTAGCTCAATCATGTAAGTGAGACAAATGGGCAACGCCAGCCCGAAAGCAATGAGGAGAAAGCAAGAAGGGACACGAAAACAGGATGAATGGAAACAAGGAACCTGGGGTGGAGAAGGGAAGGATGTTGACACATCGTGGGGATTGCAACCAATGTCACAAAACAATCTGTGTATAAATTCTTGGATGAGAAACTAATTTGCTCTGTAAACTTTCACCTAAAGCACAATTCGAAAAATTAAAAAAAGATTCCCCTTCTATGATATTTTCCCTGCCCTTCAAGAAAGGAGCAAATAAAGGAATATACATTTCTTTAAAAAAAAAAAAAAAAAAAGATAACATTGTTTCTGTGCATTTAAAACAAGTGTCTCCTTTAAACCCTGTATTCTCAATGGATGTCTCTGAACCACATATAGCCAATGCTTGTTATCGTCAGGTAGTTGAGGTAATAATTTCTGCTCCAAAGAAATAAATAATGCTGTCATTTGAATATCACTATTCCAATTAATTGAAAAATAAAATACATGATCGGGACATTAAAAAAAAAATGCAACTCAAAAACAAAAACAATGGGTGCATAGCATCACACTCTGCGCCAAAAAGAACCCATGATCTTATTAGGAAATTTACTTCTTCCTGAAGGCATTTAAATGAGAAGGAAGTCTCATTTATGTTAAGGTTAGTTTCCTCTTCTTCCTTCCTCTTTCAAGCTTCCTTTCTACCGTCTTCCACGTCTTCCACAGGAAAAAAATTAACTATTCTTAATCTAGGCCCCCAAACTATGCAAATTTCTAAGTACAACACTGAATCATATCTATTAAACATCTTGGTTTCAAAGTGCACTGAAGCACAAGATCAAGGACAAATCACACCACTGAGTGGGAAAGTACCACCAAAAATCAGCAACCAAAAAGATGACGAAAATTACACTTCAGTTTTACAGAAGCCTCTACTGTAATCTACTGCTTGATGTTCCTTAGCTGGTCTTAAGGTCCTGGTGAATCTTGTAACTTCCACAATTTTACTCTAAGTGACCTGGCTGTCATCCTGGGAAGGCAGACCTAGATGTGACTGTTATCAATTAAATTGACCATATCTAAAAGAAAGGCTGTGGGAACAGAAAGGAAGTGCTCAATATGAAAGGTAAGTGGCTCAAGGGCTAAAGCTGCAATTCACCCAGCACTCTCCAGGGAAGGGAGACATACAATATGGGAGAAATAAGTACAGTATCTGACCAAGTGTGGGGTGGGGATGACTGCCAAGGCTTCACCCTGCCTGAATGAAATATTCACCCCAGCCATCCAACTATTCTGGCTCTGATTCCAAGTTCACCTAGTAGCTTTCTGATTAGCTTCTCAAATATTCTGATTCCAGAAGTCAGATGCCAGATAGAGAACATAAGCACTCAGGTCCCTGGAAAAGAATACCCCCACAGTAAATGAAAAGAGGGGTATTTCTTCCTCATACAAAAGATAATACAGTGTAGTGGTTAAGTGCCTAATATCTGGAGACATAATGGTTCCAAACCCTGGCTACTGCTTAATTCTTTGTGCTTCAGTTTTCTCATTAAATGGGAATAATACTAATGCTTATTTCAAGTGTTGTTAAAAAGGAGTGCTGGTGGGGCAGTAGTTAAGTGCTCAGCTCCTAACTGAAAGGTCAGCAGTTCGAACCCACCAGCCACTTCGAGGGTAAAAGATGTAACAGTCAGCTTCCGTAAAGATTATAGCCTTGGAAGCTCTATAGGGCAGTTCTACTCTGTCCTATAATAGCTTGCTATGAGTTGGAATCGACTCCACGGCAATGGGTCAAGTGTTGTTATATGGACTGAGTTATTTCATGAAAATAGAACAACAGTACCTGGCACACTGTGCTCAACAAAGCTATTACAGTTTTTCACAATAATTATTAAACTACTCTCATGAATTTAAGGAGCTCTGGTTGCACAGTGGTTAAAGCGCTCAGCTGCTAACGGCAAGGTTGGCGGTTCAAACCCACCAGCTGCTCCGTGGGAGAAGGATGTGACAGCTTCTGTAAAGATGACAGCCTTGGAAACCCTATGGGGCAGTTCTACCCTGTCCTACGGGGTAGTTATGAGTCAGAATTGACTAGGTGGCAAAGGCTTTCTTCTTCCCCCTCATGAATTTGATTTGTGTCAATTAAATTCCAAGTCTGATCAACTCTTTTTAAAAAGTATGATTTTAGACTATCAAAGAGATGCCACAATATAAGGCCTCAGTGGTCATGCAGGAACATACAGTGTGTGCGTGTGGGGGGTGGGGTGTACTAGAGGGGGGAGAGTGGGTTTAAAAGGCTAACAGGAGACAGGTTGTGAAGGGCTTTGTATACTATGCCAGGAAGTTTGAATTTCATTTTATAAGTATGACAGGGCCATCTAAAGGTAATCTCAATCATCAAAATAAATACGAAACAAACTTTAAATCTAAGTTACAGAACTCACAAAAATTAACAAGATGATGAGGGAATTCCAGAAAAATATAGTATCAGTGATTTAAATATTTTAGAAGCAATACACCTAAATTGAAACCAAGACAAAAATGCCAGGGCATTTAAAAAAGTGCAAATAGAGTTCTTTCCTCCTCACCACCCCACCAAACTATAAAAGGAATAAGCACATGCTGTTTCCTGGTTCCATAATCCACTTCCTCCAATTGTTGGAGGCTCTGGATCCATCTGCTTCAAGGCTTCTCTCCCAAAATAAAGAGAAGACCAGTCCCTATCATCTGCTATTCTGTCAATTTACAGATCCGGAAACAAAAGATGGTACTGGAATAAAATGTCCAACACCCATAGATACAAACACCATCAATTATAAATGCTAACACATACACAATGCAGAGTACAAACACAGCTAAAAAACAGGTTTCCAGAATGTTTGAGTCACAAGAACCAAAGGAGGAAAAGAAAAGTCTTAATTCAAAAAAAAAAAAATGAAAGGCAGTTGATTTCACAAAAATGTCAAAAAGCAAACATCCTCTTTTTCCCTTTAGCTATTCTAAACTACTATCATCTGGTAAAAACAGATAAGTACGTTTGCTAGACTTGTGTTAAAAAAAAATGTCATCACAGGGCCCACATAATTCTGAAGCCCAACGGTCTTAGAGTTCGGGTAGTCCCATCTCAGTTTGTTTTAAAAATGAGTAGATTAACCACTTCAACCCCACTAGGATGGTTATCCACCACCCGTCATTCAGTTTGTCCCACTGTGGCGGTTTGGGTGTTGCTATGATGCTGGAGCTATGCCACCGGTATTTCAAATACCAGCAGGGTAACCAACAATGGACAGGTTTCAGCGGAGCTTCCAGACTAAAACAGACTAGGAAGAAAGGCCTGCCAGTCTGCTTCCAAAAATTAGTCAATGAAAACCTAATGGATCACAACAGAATACTGTCCAATATAATGCTGGAAAATAAGACCCATAGGTTGGAAGGCACTACACAATAACCACCAACAATGGGCTCAAACATACCCATCATGAAGATGGCACAGGACTGGGCAAGTTTCATTCTGTTATACGTAAGGTCACCATGAGTCAGAGCCAACTCCAGGAACTAACAACAAAAGGATAGCTATCATCAGAAAAACGAAAGGTAACAACTGTTGGCAAGGATGTGGAGAAACTGAAATCCTCATCCATCGCTAGGGGTATGGAAAATGGTGTAGCTGCTGTGGAAAACAGTTTGGCAGTTCCTCAAAAAGGTAAACAAAGAATTACCATATGGCCCAGCCATTCTACTCCTAAGTATATACCTAAGAGACTTGAGAGCAGGTACTCAAACAGATATTTGCACACCAACCTTCGTAGGAGCATTATTCACAATAGCCAAAAGGTGGAAACAAACCAAGTATCCATCAACAGAGGAATGAGTAAACAAAGTATTGTGTATCCATACAATGGAATATTATTCAGCCATAAAGAGAAACGAAGTTCTGATATACGATCTGACATGGATAAACCTTGTGTGAAACAGGTCAGATACAAAGGAACAAATATTGTATGATGCCACTTCTATGAAGTATCTAGAATAGGCAAATACATAGAGACCAAAGTTTATTCATAGTTACCAGAGGTGGGTGGGAGGGAGAAACGGGAAGTTATTGGTTAAGGAGTACTGAGTTTCTGTTAAGGATGATGAAAAAAACTTGGAAATGGATAGTAGTGATGGTTGTACAACATGGTGAGTACACACACACACACACACACACACACACACACACACACACACACACACACACACTACCACAATAATTTTTTTAAAAAAAAGGGTAGACTAAGCCCCAAACAGCATACCCAGAAGCAATGTTTTCCAAAGTGCAGAGCAAAAACATGAGATGATTTTAGGGTTAATAAGTAAACTTTAATAGCTGTGTATTTATTATTTATTAAAGTGTAGTAGAAAATGGTATAAAAGGCATCAAAACGATGGTTTCAAGATTATCACTTTGGAATGGGGTAATGCTTAAAAAACAGTCTATTAAAATATGAAGTAAAATAATCCCACATATGATACTCTAAAGGCAAAAATTATGATGGTGGTATGGTTCATGATATGTGAAGGCTGACAACGTCCATGACACAGGGCCTGTTTTGTTCGTTTGTTTTTTTCTTGGTTCTAGGGATAGCTAGTGCTTTTGTCTCCACCCTCAGGGTGATTGTTTTTTACTGCCTAGGTTACATACTATACCATATTTATAGGTTAGGACTTAAATGGAAATAGAATTCCCTACAATTTGTATGTCAGTTTTAAGAGCCAGCATAGCAGTAAACTATACCATGCAAGTCTCCAGAGTTTACTAACTTTTTAGTTCTATTTATTCTGTACGAAAATCTTTTCCATGCGTCACCCACCCCAGGAAGGTGGAGGTGGGGAGAGCTTAGGATACACTTTTTGTGTCACTAATTCATTTAAATTAAACGCACTTTTTTTTTAATCTCTGCCTTCCCATCATCCTGGATGACTTCCACATCCATCTGAATGACCATCCCAGTAGTTGAATCTCTAAATCCTTAAACTCATTATGACCTTCTACTCTACTCCATCTCAACTACCCTGGACCTTGTTATTACCTGCATATCTTTTTCTTCATGCGTCCGCAGTAAATCTGCAAGGTAAGAATGGACTTGCCTCGAGAGCACGGACTGATATCACAACGCCATGAACCTCAGAGTCCTTCAAACTAATTCAGAACTATCCGATCACTGTGGTCACCATATAGTCTATTATTCCCGACCACAGCAACAATGGGGGGAGTTTATCTCTGCTTGGTTTCAAGGGTCTATAAAACCACCATCCCGTCACCCTTCTTCCGCCGGCCGCTCGATGGTCTCTCGGCGCCTCGCGTCCCCGCTCCGGCCCAGGCCTGCCGAGTCAGGGCCAGAGCACCCACTCCCCGCTTGAACCCTACCCACTAATTTTTCAAATGTCACGATATACTCTTCCTACTCCTCGGAGTAGGATCACAACCTTCACCCGGGCCCGCTCCCTCAGCCCTACTCCTGGAGACTCACCAAGCAGTTACGGCCACTCCTGTCTCGGACGCCAGAGCTCGGGCACCTCTAGAACGCACCTAGAGCTGCGCCCGTCTCGCGCCTGCGCGAGCCGGAGCCGCGCGCCTGCGCACTTCCCCAGTGCCACAGGCACCGACACACCCCTGCAGCTGGAGTCACTCACGGTACCAGGGGTTTAAATCCCTTGCCACGTAGGCGGAGAGCCTGGGAACGCATCCTTTAACCAGATAGATTCAAGTCCCGCCTGGAAAGTGGGACTTATTAATACAACATTTATCTAGGGCAAACCGTGTCCCAGGCGCTGTGCTGGATGAACGCTGAGAAAAGAAGCGAATATTCCCTGCCCTCCAGGGTCTTTTGATCTACTGAGACTAACATATTGTAGTTGCCGAAGAGTCGGTTCTGAGATACGGTTTAAACAAATTATCATGTATAGAATACAGTGCATGGCACATAAAAAATCTGAGGCAATGTTGGCGCACAATAAACAAAGCCCTTTATTCTTAGAGGTGTCTGGAAGGGTTTCCGGAGGAAGTGACTTTTGACTCCTGAAGGATAAGTAGGAGTTCCCTCGGATATACTGGAAGGAGAGAGAGTTATCCAGGCTGTGGGAACGGCATATGCCAAGAAATGCATAGCGCCTTCTGGAATTCTTTGTAGTTCATCTTGGTTAGAGGCTTAGAGCTCATCGTATATCGCCGAGTAGAGGGGGAAAACAATCTTTAAAAGATCAACAATGGCCAGATCTTCGAGGGTCTTATATTTTGGGACTAGGGAGTCTATACTTCATTCGACGGCCACAGAGAGCTATAGAAGGGTTTTAAGCAAGTGGATGCTATGTTTAGACGTTTCCTTCGAGAAGGCTTCCAGACACTTCTAAAAATAATGCAGTCATGCTAATGAAGAAAAGAGTGTTTAAAGGAATACGGAGTGGCCTATACCTAAGGGTAAAGCTTGAAAAATGTCTTTTGAATTTAGTAACATAGAGGCCATTGGTGAACTTACTGATAGCTGTTTGGTGGAATGATGAGATTGAAAAATAGAT
Source organism: Dugong dugon (assembly GCA_030035585.1). Taxonomy (NCBI): domain Eukaryota; kingdom Metazoa; phylum Chordata; class Mammalia; order Sirenia; family Dugongidae; genus Dugong; species Dugong dugon. The sequence continues at coordinate 11,026,728 of CM057472.1, read as the reverse complement.
TGCAGTAGGAAACTTTGGCCTTCATGGGGAGGAAGGAGAGAGTGAGAGAGAGAGAAAGACGATAGTCAAAGGATGAGGGGTTAAGGTGGTTTTTTTTTGTTAGAGCTAAGACAGGAGAAACTTGAGCATGATAGGGAAAATTCAACTAAGAAAAAAAAAAGATTGCATAAAGAAGAAAGAGAAGAGATAGTCGATAATGGTAAAGATCTTGAGAAGGTGAAAGTAGAAGCTAATGAAGGCACTGATAGGAGGAATGTCTTAGAAGACAGAGAGAAGATACCCCCTCAGTTACAGTAAGAGGAAGTGTGTGATGCTGTTTGTAAATTTGTGTGTTTAGTAAAGGAAGTTGAGGAAATTCTCATCTGATGACCTCTATTTTCTCTGTGTGGAAGGAGATGAGATCATCTGCAGAGAGAAAAGGAGGTGGTGTTGGCAGTTTTAAGGCAAATGGAGAAGATCTGAAATGTTTGTTGTAGAAAGTGACAGGGCAGGTCAACCAGAGAAAAGTAGCTGGACTGGTCAGCACTGTAGAGGGCCTGTTTAAGATTGGTGAAGATGAATTTACCAGTCTGCTCCCCCTTTGTGGCTTTCTCAAGCAGTGATCACTTCTTGAGGGCAGAGGTTGAGTTCATGGAGGGTTGAGATGATCACTGGTACAAAGCAATGTTTCTCAACCAGGAACAGTCTTGCCCTCCCCCTCCCCCAGGGGACATTTAGCAATGTCTGGAGACATTTTTGGTGTCATGATGACAAGGGGAAGTATTAATGGCATCTAGTGGCCAGGGATGCTGCTAAACATCTTAGACTAAACAGGATAGCCCCCATGACAAAGAATTATCTGGTCTAAAATGTCAGTAGTGCTCAGGCTGAGAAACCCTGGCATAAAGTAAAGAGAGATGCAAGGGAGTTCAGGGTATTGGCAAAAGTGTTACTGAGTTGGCAGACCATGGATTTCAAAGCAGAAGTCAGGAGAGGGCTGATGGATTGGGAGGTAAGAGAAAGGGAATCAATGAATTGGAGCTCTTGATGAGGACAAAGAAAGTCATAGTGTTGTGGTTGGCCAAAGAAGCTGGAAGACAGGTATTTGAACAGTGAGTTACATTAATGTCTTTGGAGATGAGGCATCTAGAGGTAATAACAAGGTCCAGGGTAGTTGAGATGGAGTAGAGTAGAAGGTCATAATGAGTTTAAGGAATTTAGAGGTTTAACTACTGGGTTGGTCATTCACATGGATGTGGAAGTCATCCAGGATGATGGCAAGGCAGAGATTAAAAAACCGTGCATCTACGGCCTCCACCAGACTGAGTCCAGTACAGCTAGATGGTACCCAGCTACCACCACTGACTCCTCTGACCAGGATCACAATAGAGGGTCCTGGACAGAGCTGGAAAAAGATGGAGAACAAAATTCTAACTCACAAAAAAAAGACCAGATTTACTGGCCTGACAGACTGGAGAAACCCCGAGAGTATGGCCCCTGGACGCCCTTTTAGCTCAGTGGTGAAGTCACTCCCAAAGTTCACCGTTCAGCTGGGGATTGGACAGCCTCATAAAACAAAACAGGACTACTGAGGCACAGCAGTCCAGGGACAAGGACTAGAAGGCAGGAGGGGACAGGAAATCTGGTGACAGTGAACCCAAGGTTGAGAAGGGACAGTGTTGACATGTCGTGGGGTTGTTAACCATTGTCATAGGGCAATATGTGTACTAACTGTTCAATGAGAAACTATTTGTTCCACAAACCTTCATCTAAGGTACAAAAAAAAAAAAAAAAAGAATTATCTATGTGAGATCAGATTGGCAACAACAACTCAAAAGGTTTGATGGGAAGCCTAGGGGGCAGTGAGTTGAGGATAATGGTGATGGAATAATTTGGAGGATAGTGAGAATAGTAGCACAACTGGAAGATGTAATCCATGTCACTGAATTTTACAAGTAGAAACTTTTGAAATGGTATAACTTTGGCTATGTATATTTTCACCAAAAAAAAAAAAAAGGTCCTCCAAGGTCAAGAAAGGAGACTGTTGACATGTCCTGGGGTTGTTAACCAATGTCATAAAACAGTATGTGTACTGACTGTTTAATGAGAAACTATTTGTTCTGTAAACCTTCATCTAAAGTACAATAAATATATATATATAGATATTTAAAAATGTGCATTTAATTGAAATGAATTAGTGACAGAAAAAGTATAGCCTAAGAAGCATCCTTACATAGAGCCTCCCCCACCCGCATCTTCCTGGGAGTGGGTGGAGCATGGAAAAGATTTTCAGACAGAATGAGTTGAATTAAATATTTAGCAAACTCTAGAGACTTGAATGGTACAGTTTATTGCTATTCTGGCTCTTACAACTGACATACAAATTGTAGGGAATTCTGTTTCCATTTAAGTCCTAACCTATAAGTATGGTATAGTATGTAACCTAGGCAGCAAAAAACAATCACCCTGAGGGTAGAGACAAAACCTACCCCTTTCAATGATGAAAATTTTACCTTTTGTCTAGGGCAATGGTTCTCAACCAAAGGCTATTTTGCCCCCCAGGAGACATTTGGCAATGTCTAAAGACACTTTTGACTGTCACAGCTTAGAGCAGAGGAAGCTACTTGCATTGAGTGGCCAGGGATGTTGCTTAACATCCTACAGTGCACAGGACAGCCACTTACAACAAAAAATTACCTGGTCCAAAATGTCAGTGCCAAGATTGAGAAATTTTGACCCAGGCTTACCTTGACATTTACCAATTTGGACCTTGGTCTTCTACAGGTTTTTCCTTAGAGTATGGCCCTGAGCTTATTGGGTAAAGCAGTTCTTCCATTGCATGCCTTTAAAGAAGAGTAGAGTGAGGAGTTACCCCGGTTCTTGACTGTTTCAAGGACTTGTGATGTCACAAATACAGAATTGGAAGTTTCCTAAACCTCTAGAAGCAATCTGGCTTTACACATAGGTGGAGGCATTGAAAGTCTGGTTAAATAGAGATGTTAGTATAAGTTCAACAATATAGGTGGAGTAATACTTTGCGTCATTAACAACTTTAATGTAACTTGGTTTATCTGACTAGTTTTAGTCACTAAAGCAGCATCCTGAGTTTTAAGGTATGAGCTAAGGTCAGTAATAAAGTTCTTTTGTGTGTAAATAATATAATCATTAGTATTGATGGAATCATTAGTATTGAATGTCTGTTCTGTGATAGGCACCATTCATGAATAGGCACTTGACCGATGTTATCTCATTTAATCCTAGCAAAACCCTAAGAGATAAAACATCATTATCCTAATAGTAACTTGGAGAAAAACTGAGGTTCCAAGAAAACTTGGAATTTGCCCAAAGTCACAAATTACTAATAGCTGGATTAAGATTTGAACTCAGGTCTTGTCTGTTCTAAAGCCCATGCAGCTTCATTAAGCGTCAGAGTTTTTTCAAGGAAGGAGTGGTTTAGCCGCAACAGCTGCCACGCCTAAATGAGTTGAGGATTTAAGAAGAGACTAAGAGCAAGAGGAGGTCAGAAAGAGCAAGAAGAATAAAAAAGGGAACGGGAGCGGTGGGTCACGGTAACGTCCAGTGGACTGACTTTTCCGCAAATCTGTAGAGTCCTCGATCTTCTACCATTCTTTCGGAATAGAGCCGCTTCCCTCCCCCTGTGTCCGTTGTTCACGCTCTTGTGTTCAAATAAAGCTAGATTATTGAGAAAGGCGAACGGCAAGGGGAAAAAAAAAAAAAGCGCCACGGCGGTGGTGTGCGCCTGCGCGCTGGCGGCGGCTGTGCTCGGCGGGGAGTGGGTCCGGACTGGGCCGCCGGACCCAAAACTGAGGAGGGGACTGGGGGGGGTCTGGGAGCTCCCTCGCCGGGGCGCCGGCGGCGCGATGGAGTAAAAGGGATCGTCTGTGAGTGTGAGTATCGAGGAGCTGGGCTGGGTTGAGGCGTATCGGAGCCCGAGGGTCCTGGTGGTCTGACCCTTGGGTGGTGGGACTGCACGAGCGGCCGGGTGTCTGCTCATGCCGGTTGCAGCGCAGGGGCAACCCAGTGTTCCCCGGTTTTCAGAGCCCACGCGGGTTTATGGTAGGCCGTGCTTCTGGCTTCGGGGTACAGATTCTCGCGGGGGCGTTTCGGCTCTGCTTCCAGCCCCAGCAGGAAGGGTGGCTCCAAAGCCTTGACCTTTAGGGGAGGTCGCTGAACTCCTTCGGCTCGAAGTGGGGCTGGAAGTCCGTACACGCTGATACTTTAAGGCCTGCGGGTCTCAGGCTAGGGACACCTTTCGACCCCTCGTGACTGACAGTCTCGTTCTTTTTCCTCCTTCCGCCTTCTCTCTTTGTGGAATGCGTCTTAATAATAACTACTAATTATGGAGCGCTTACTATGTGTCAATTTAATATTTAGTCCCAGACTCGGTGCATATTTATGGTGAGGAAATGCTTTGTACCCCTTCCCCTTCAATCTGTTCAATTTAATCATCTTTGAGAGTAAGATTAAGCCATCCTATTGGGGAGTTTGAGATTTCCGTAGCTCTTAGCAACTTCAGACTGCATCTTAAGGGAGTTTCTTTAAATGAGTACTGTATTCACCATAGTGGTTTATACCGAATTTATCCAAACCACAAATAACCGTTTAGCACTTACTTACTGTTCTAAACTCAACGGGAAATCTTAAAATTTTAGGCCCTGCTCTCAAGTTTGGCGGTGAGTGAAAACAGTGGAAGGTAGTATTCAGATTCAGATAGGATGTATTTAGCACCTGTTACTTATGTGCCAGATACACTCAGGTCCGTCACAAAAACTTAATAAGATTTTGTAATGGAAGGTGGTTTTTGGCAGCACATTTCAGATGAGGTCACTGAGAGTCTGGTGATGATCTGCTGAAGCTCACCTAGCTCTAGAGTTAGTGGTAAAATTCAGGCACTGTGATACTAAGGAAACCCTGGTGGTGTAGTGATTAAGAGTTAAGTCTGCTAACCAGAAGGTCCGCAGTTCTAATCCACCAGGTGCTCCTTGGAAACTCTGTAGGGCAGTTCTCCTCTGCTCTGCAGTATCACTATGAGTTGAAATCGACTTGACAGTAATGGGTTTGTTTGGTATGATGCCAAACCTTATCGTTTTCTTGTTACACCAGGTTAGATGAGTTAGATGTTCTAAGGACTTCTGTTGAGAAGCACACTGCATTACAGTTACAGTTTTTAGTGTTAACTATTGAGACGAGAAAATGTTGGTGGTTTTTAGTTGCTGTTAAGTTGGCTCTGACTCATAGCGACCCCATGTACAACAGAACAAAACGTTGACTAGTTCTGCACCATCTTCAGATTGTTGGTATGCTCAAGTCCATTGTTGCGGCCACTGTGTATTTTGTGTGCCTTCCAACCTAGGGGGCTCATTTTCCAGCACTTTTATCAGACAATATTCTGTTGCGAGCCACAGGATTTTCATTGGCTAATTGTTGGAAGTAGGCAGGCCTTTCTTCCTAGTCTGTCTTAGTCTGGAAATGGTAGGAGAAAATGGTAGGAGCCTTGAATTAGATTAAAGATACTTGCTATATATTTTTTTTTTACTGAAGAGAAGTTTATTTCCTCATAGTCAAAGTACGCTAAAAGTCCAAATTCAGGGCATCAGCTCCAGGGGAAGGCTTTTTCTCTCTGTCGGCCTTCTTCTCTTCAGTGTTCCCCCGGACTAGGAGCTTCTCGGCGCAGGAACCCCAGTCCGAAGGACGCGCTCTGCTCTTGGCACTGCTTTCTTGATGGTATGAGGTCCCCCTGTCTCACTGCTCCCTTCTGTCTTTTATATGTCAAGAGATTGCCTCAGGACACAATCCAGCCTTGTAGATCAGGTCCTGCCTTACTAACACAACTGCTACCCATCCTCCCTCATTAACATCATAGAGGCAGGTCTACAACGTACTGGAAAATCACATAGTACCAGGAATCATGGCCTAGCCAAATTGATACACACATTTTTGGGGAGACATTTGGCCCCCCAAAATCACATCCTTACAACATGGAAAACATGTTCACCCCATCATATCATAGCAAAAGTCTTAACTCCAAGTCCATAATCCAGAAATTCCTCTTCATCTGTGAAATCTAGAATACAATTTATCTGCTTCCAGAGGTACAATGGCAGAACAGGCACAAGCTAGACATTTCCATTACAGATGGGAGAAACTAGAGGAAAAGAAGTGGTAACGCACCAAGCAAGTCAGCAGGACACATTAAGTTAGCCCTCAAGGCTTTGAAAGTAATCTTCTGTTCTCTGAGACAAGTTACACAGTAGCCCTGCTCTCCAGACTCTAGGTATTGGCCACAGTCTCTGGATTTTGAATAGAGGCCCCTCGGCCCTGGGCTTCAGCTCTGCCTTCCAGACCCGCTGGGACAGCAACTCTGCTCCCTTGGCTTTAGGCGTACCATTCTCGTAGTCCATCAGAGTGACAACTCCACCCTTAGAAACACCAGAGGCCATGGCTCCACCCTTTGAAACCCCTGAGGTCATAGCCATACCTTTTGAGACTGAAGCAGCTCCTCTTCTTGTGTCCCTTGTCTCTTCAGCTTCTGCTTTCTATGGCCTCTCGGCCCTCGGGCCTCACACCTGCATCTGCCCTGCTGGGGCAAGTGTTCCAGAGCTCAGTAGCTCCACCGGTAAGTGCCCGGAGGCACCCCGCTCCCCCAGGAAGCCTGCTCATAGGCATTCAGCTCTCTTGCTCCGTGGGTCGGCTCCAGCGCCATCTTTCACCTGTCTCCTGGTTCTGCTGCTGCTGCTTCTCTGCTGCTGCTGGTCCTCTGTCACTGCTGCACATCTATCAATTCACAGTTTTAAAACCGCTTCCACATTTTAGGTATCAGAGCAGCACCCCACTCTCGATACCAAATTCTTAGTCATCTAGTGCTGCTGTAACAGAAATACCACAAGTGGATGGTTTTAATGAAGAGAAGTTTATTTCCTCATAGTCAAAGTAGGCTAAAAGTCCAAATTCAGCGCATCAGCTCCAGGGGTAGTCTTTTTCTCTGTCGGCCTTCTTCTCTTCAGTGTTCCTGCGGACTAGGAGCTTCTCAGCGCAGGGACCCCGGGCCAAAGGACGCGCTCTGCTCCCGGCACTGCTTTCTTGATGGTATGGGGTCTCTGCTATATGTTTTTGATGGGAACTTCACAGTGGCCTGGAAGAAGTAGAGGGTTTGAAACTAGTCTGGTCCAGCTACTTCACAAGTGACTGCTTTGATTTGAAGGAAGGTATTTTAAAAGAAAAAACTGTGAAATGGTGATTATTGCACATCTGGGGTAGAGCACTAGTGCTCTGAAGGCTACTGTACAAGAGAGGCAGGGAACAGTGGTAGCTTCTGGATGACTTGGTCCTGGGACAGAGTAGCTCAGTGAGAAGTATACATATTGTGTATTTTGTAATTGGAGTACTTTAGTGGGAAGTTTAAGATTATTTTGTGTACCAATGATAAGAGCTTCTAGGCAGATAGGTTACGTATGAATACTCCAATTGCCTTCCAGCATGCTAAATCTCTAATTGACTCTCTATAGTCAGTTTTTTTTCTACTTTTTTTTTAATCTGAAAGAGAATATGAAGAAATAAAGAGTTCCTAAATGTCCATCGATAAGGGACTGGTTAATTAAATTATGCATCTGTTAGAAGGGATGCAAATGTTCTATGTATGCTGTGACCTCCAAGATGTATTAAATGAAAAGAACCAGGTGCAAAAGAAGGTGTGCATTTTGCAGCCATTTGTGGTTTTTTAAAAACTGTATGTATTTGCATATGTATGAATAATATCTCTGGAAGAATACAAAGAAACTGGGAACTGGAGCTGGAGGTGGTATGTTAGGTGGCTGGGGAACAGGAGCGGGAATAGGGGAATAATTTTTCCTATAGCTTTTTATTGTGAAAAATTTCAAACATCTACAACAGTGGAGGTATTAGTATATTGAACTGTAAATCTATCATTCAGATTTTAATATCTCTTAATGTTTTGCCATATTTACTTTTTTCCTGACATTTTACGCCTAAATACTTCAACCGTGTTTCTACAAAAAAATTTTTTTCCTGCAGAATCCTGATATCATTATCACACTTGACAATAATAAATCCTTTATATTATTTAATAAAAACAAAAAACCAAACCCATTGCCGTTGAGTCTGTTCCGACTCATAGCGACCCTATAGGACCGAGTAGAACTGCCCCATAAGGTTTCCAAGGAGGGGCTGGTGGATTCAAACTGCCAATCTTTTTGTTAGCAACTGAGCTCTTAACCAGTGCACCACCAGGGCTCCGTATTATCTAATACCTGATCCTTATTAAGGTTCCTCCAAATTATTACCTCCCCCCTTTTTTTTTAACCATTACAGTAGTTTCTTTGAACCAATTTCCAATCAGAGTCCACACATTACATTTGATATGTCTCTTCAAGTTTCTTTTAACCTATAACAATTACCCTTCTCTCTTTTTTTTGGTACTTTAGGTGAAGGTTTACAGAACAAATAGTTTCTCATTAAACAATCAGTACATTGGTTAACAGCCCCACGACATGTCCTTCTCGACCTTGGAGGACCTTTTTTTTTCTTGATGAAACTATCCATAGCCAAAGATACACCATTTCAAAAATTTCTACATGTACAATTCAGTGACATCGATTACGTTCTTCCAGTTGCCTTCTCTCGCTTTTTTTTCCTCCCATGACTTGTTGAAGAGACCTGGTCAGTTATCTGATTTATTTGGTTGATTCCTGACATTATCATTTAAAGTGTTACTACAAATTGGAGGTTAGAGCTAAACACTGATTTAATGCAGGTTAAACACTTTGGGGATGATATGCACTCCAGTTATCCCATTGCTAGTGATGCTCCGATTGATGAGTGAGTCCAGGTGGTGAGCCTCAGCCCTCCATGATGAAATTGTGTGCCCTCCTTGAAACCAGCTATAAGCACTTTTTACCTTTTAAATTTTGAAACAACAACCACTGTTACCTGTTTGAAATGTAATTACCTTCCAAAAGAAAAAGTTTACTGAAAGAAATTGCTTTTTTTCTTTTTTACTGAATCCCTGATAACTAGGTGGCAGTATTCTCATTTTATAGAGGAGAAATTTGAAGTTCGGAGAGATTAAAATTTACTCAAGGTGGTAGACCTGCTAAGTATTTTTGTCTAATCCCGAAGTCCATACTTTTTCCATGAAACTTTGTAAACTATAAACTGGTATATGAATGTGAAATTGTCATCACTCCAGCAGTTATGCTACTTGTACCTTCTTTGTATCTTTTTGGATGGTGATCAGTATGAGATTATAATGTTGGGAGTACTAGAAAAGCAGGATACATTTGTGTAGCACAGTAGTCTCTGATGACTTGTTATGAAAGTTCAAAATATGTGAAAGTCAACCCTCTTGACTTCTGGAATTCCAAAAAAGTTCCATACATGTAATCATTATGGCCAAAAATCTACTAGGTTTACAAAAATATTAGAGGTTTAATTTTTTTAATTTAAAAAGTTTAACACAATAATACATGTATATTGCTTAAATTTTTGGAAGGTAGAAAAAGGTCTACAAGGAAAAGTAAATCCATCCCAGACCCCTAGTTCTCCTATTCCCAGAGGCAATGACTGTTACCAGTTTCTGGAGTATCCCTCTAGAGGTATTCTACATATGTATATGTCATCAGAGTAAATACTGAAATTCATATGTATGTATATATATAAAAGTATCGCAGCAGTGTAACCTAAAATAGTATAGTCCAGTTTTTTTTAAAGGTTCTCATCCATTGTCTAGTCAAAAAATCTTTAATTTGCATTCATTCATTCAACAAATATTAAATACCTATTTTATACCAGATGGTGTGCCAGGCAATAAAATGATGAACAGGACAAACAGCCATTCCTGCCTTCCATCATGGAATTTAGTCTGTTGGAGGAGGCAGTTGTTAAGCAAGTAATTACACTAATAGTTAAATACAGCAAAGATTTAATGAGTACCTAAACCAAAAACAAACTCATTGCTGTCGAGTCAATTCTGATTCATAGCGACCCTATAGGACAGAGTAGAACTGCCCCATAGGGTTTCCATGGAGTGACTGCTGGATTTGAACTGCTGAGCTTTTGGTTAGCAGCTGAGCTCTTAACCACTGCACCACCAGGACTCCATTGAGTACCTACTATGTACAAAACACCTTAAATGGATTTTTTCATTTATTCTTCGCAACAGCCCTATGGTATTGATACCCAAACCCGAAGCAAACCCATTGCTGTCAAGCTGATTCTGACTCATAGTGACTCTATATTGATACTATTCTTATTTTATACTTGTGGAAACTGAGGCACGAAAAGATGAAATTACTTGCTCAAGATCATACAGCTATTGAATTAGAGAGCCAGGTTTCAAACACAAACAGCTAGGCTACAGAGACCTTGCTCATAGCCCCTACTCTTACTTAAGTGGTTTCATTGAGTTTGAGGTTATCCCCTCAATGTTTGGAAATTCATGGGGATGTTTATGGTTTCAAAATGATTGAGAGGGTGGCACTGACATTTACTGGATGAAAGCCAGGGATGTTAGACATCCTGCAATGCAAGGATCATTCTTGTACAGTAAAAAAAAGTTCCACACTTTTCATCATTTTGGAATGTCCCAGAGGACCTTCACATGGGTGAAAAATCTGTTTGTAATTATCTAAGGCTAGAACCAGATTTGTTTTACATATAAATGCAGTATTTTTTTGCACAGAGCATAGTTGCCTTGTAAATCAAGGAGTGGTACTTGGTTAGAAACTATTAAGAGTTGGTCACTATTTTAGAAAACCTTATCACAGACAGTAGTGCTATTCATGGTATTTTAATCAACAGTATAACATACTTTTATCAGTATGCATTTGTACTTGTCACATTCATAGTAATTGCAAGTATAAGAATTTTTTTTATGTCTTCTAGTATAGTCATGCCCAAGCATTTATATACTGAAATAACTATTATAAATTACTTTCTTTTATTTTTTTTATTATAGTTACCACATTATATTGATATTTTAAATTTTACACGTGTAAGTAAGCTACGGTAGCTCTGAATTTCATTTCAGAAATGTTGAGGTGTTACAAAATATTTGTAATAAAAAGAGAGTATAAGAAACAGTATCTTTAAGGAAAAAAATTACTGTGGTGATAATTGAGGAAGCTGGTTGATGGGTACACTGAGGATTGTTATAATAATCCCTCTGTTATTATGTATGATGAAAATTGCAATAATAGAACATTTTAGTGGAAAAAAGGAAGATATTGGGTCTAATACGGTTGAGAACCATATTCTACTGCCTGCCTCAGATTATACTCACAAAAAAACCAAAAAAACAAACCCAATGCCGTCGAGTCAATTCTGACTTGTAGCAACCCTATAGGACAGAGTAAAACTGCCTCGTAGGGTTTCCAAGGAGCAACTGGTGGATTTGAACTGTCGACGTTTTTTGGTTAGCAGCCGAGCTCTTAACCACTGAGCCACCAGAGCTCCAGATGCAGTCACAGTTGTGGTAAATGCTATAAAGAGATACAAGATTTTAGGAGAGTAGTGTACACAGTGAGGTAGTATGACCTAGTATCACAAATCAGGGACTACTTCCCAGGCAACTGACAACTGACATAGGAAGGATGAGTAGTTAACGAGATGAAGAGGCTTAAGAGCATTCCAGGGAGACGGACCAGTATATGAAATAGCCCTAAGGTGGGAGGGGAGCATGGTAGGTATGAAGAACTGGAAATGCTGTTTCGCCTGGAGCACAGAGATCAAGGGGGAAGTAGCCTGAACCTATGTAATACACATGCCCAAGGGTTGTATCAGGTGGGGCTCATATGTATTGCTGTCGAGTTGATTTCAACTCATGGCAACCCTGTGTGTAAGCCGTGTTAAATGTTTTGGATTGTATCTTAAATAATTAGTTGCCACTGAAGGGCTTTAAAAGTGAGAGACTAAGGCATAAAATGTAAGCATGTGTGGCAGTGTCTTTTTCAGTGTATGGCCGAGATGATGATATTGTTGTTAGGTGCCGCTAGTCGATTTTGACTCGTAGTGACCCCATGTTTAGATAAAATTGAAGTAGCTTGGAATGCTCAACCACCTCATTGAAAGGCAACTGTCCTTAAGAGTCACTCAGACTCCAGCCGACATTGTCACTAAACCTAGAGCCTTCCACTCCACCACAAAGGTGAGAGACATGTTTTCTTTGATCTAGTCCACCTGCTTGAGCATTGCCCAGAGCCATTCAAACAGGCTGGAGGCTCTCAGAAGTACCAGCATGGGAGTCCAGTTCTGGTAATGGCTGAGTAAGCTCCTACTGGCAGACCCTCCTGCCAGATAGGTATAAAATCTGGATAGAAATACAAAAAACAACTACTAGAAGTCATTGGAGAGTCAGTGGATTCTGGAAAGAAGTTGACACAGGAATGGAACTGCATGGGATGATTTCCCATTTTTGTGACTTCTAACTTGAGGGCAGGCCCCAGCGTCTACCATGTTATTGTTGTTGTTTGGTGCCGTCGAGTCCATTCTGACTCATAGCGATCCTATAGGACAGAGTAGAACTGCCCCATAGGATTTCCAAGGAGTGGTTGGTAGATTTGAACTGCTAACCTTTTGGTTAGCAGCCAAGTTCTTAACCACTGTACCACTAGGGCTCCAGGTAGGGTGCCATGTAGGGTGATTAAAATTCTGATAGTAAACCTGTGTCCTGAAGAACCAGAAGATAATGTTGGAATTGGCCGAAAAGTATTTTAAAGTATCTTTTATAGCTGTGCTTTAGTAAAGGAATGGAAAATAAGCTCATAAAGAATGAGCGTTCAGTTAAGCAATAACCAAATGAAGATTCTAGAATTAAAAAAATTACACTGAGCTTAACAGCAGAATGGAGGTGACACAGAAGGAATTAATGAAATTGAAAGGTGAATAGAAATTATTCAGTATGAAAATAGAAGAAAAAATTGGGAGGAAAAAGAGGAAGAGAGCCTCAGGGACCTGGGTGCAAACTTCAAGAATGATAAAGATAAAGGAAACCATGTAAACCCCAAGAGTATAAAGATGAAAAAAACACCATGACTGAGTACCTCATAGTCAAATTGCTGAAAGCCAAATGAAGAGAAAAATCTAGAAAACAGCCAAAGAAAAACAGCAGGTTACATACAGGGGAATGATTGTATTCACCACTGACTTCTCATCAGAAACAGTTGAGACTACAAGAGAATGGAAAATCTCTTAAGTGCTAGGGAAGAAACAAATCTGTCAACTCAAATTCCAGGTCCAGAGAGAATATCCTTTAAGAATGAAGGCAAAATAAAGATATTATTAGATAAAAGAAAACTAAGAAAATTCATTATTAGCAAATTTACCCTATAAGAAATGCTAAGGGAATTTCTTCAGGCTGAGGGAAAATGATACCAGATGGAAACTTGGATGTTCATTAAGGAATGAAGGGCATCAGAAGAAATGGTAAATATTTGGGCATATTGTTTTTTCCTTTTAATTTCTTAAGAATATATATGATTGCTTAAAGAAAAAAAAAAGCATCATCTTGTACCTTTTCTAATGTGCTGTAGGTAGATGTAAAACATCAGAAAAGATGGGGGCAAATGGACCTATATGGTTGAAGAGTCTCTAATTTTTTTATGTAAAGTGGTGCATTATTAACATTGGATATGCTGTAAAATGGTAAGAATATATATTGTAATTTAGAGAGCAACCGTTGGGGAAAAAATGATGCAAGAAAGTGAAAAATTGAAGAAAGAAAGAAAAAGAAAAATTGAAGTGAGTTCTAAAAATTATTCAAATCAAAAGAAGACAAACGGAGGGGTACAGCAGAACAACGGAAATAGAGGGAAAAGAAAGGTAGACCTAATCTAACCATAACAATAATTTCATTAAATTTTAATGGAATAAACGCTCCTGTTAAAAACATGAATACCAATTGGCTAAAAATGAATGCATGGGAAAAGATGTACATACAAACAGTAAGCATATGAAGGCTGGAATGGCTATAATAATATCAGATAAAGTAGACTTCAAGATGAAGAGTATTGCCAGACTTAAGAGGTCATTTCATAATGATAAAAGTGTAAATTCATCAGGAAGACATACAGTAATAAATATGTATGTGCCTAATGCCTAATAATGGGGCTTCAAAATACATACAGTAAATGTTGCTACAGTTAGAGGAAGAAATAGGCAATTCAAAATCATAGTTAGACATTTTAACACTCCTATCTCAGCAATTGCTAGGCAACAAAAAGATCAGTATAGATGTGATCTCCACTCAACAACTGCAGAATACATATTTTTTTGCAAGAGTACATACAGACTGAATGCTGGTCAGTAAATCAAGTCTCAATAAATTTGAAAGGATTGAAATCATAGAGAGCATGTTCTTTGACCATGATGGGATTAAATTAGAAATCAAGAAACCTAGAAAACTCCTAAATATTTGGGAAATACATTGAAAAAGAAATAATCTATGGGTCAAAGAAGAAATTACAAGGGAAATGAGAGAGTATTTTGAACTGAATGGCAATGAACATACGACATAAAAATTTGTGGGATTGCTGTCACAATCAAGAGGTGCCTAAGGAGACATGACAACTAAATGCAGTGTGGTATCTTAGATGGAACTCTGGAACAGTAAAAGGACATTAGGTTAAAAAAAATGAAATCCAAATCAAGTATAGACTTAATAATTATCCATATTAGCTCATGAATTGTGACAAATGTACCATACTAAGATGTTAATAGTTGGTGAAACTGGGTGTGGGGCATATGGTAACTCTCTGTACTATCTTAGCAACTTTCTGATAATCATAAAATATTCTAAAATAAGTTTATTTTAAAATTACTAAGAAAAACTGTGGGATGCAGCTAAAGCAGTGGTGATTGTTGCTAGCTGCCTTCATGCCATCCCTTCTCAAATGGCGATCCACAAGCACAAGGCAGTGAAATGCTGCCTGGTCCTGTACCACACCTATCATCTTTTAGGGATCGGACCATTGTAATCCACAGGGTTTTCACTGGCTGATTTTCGGAAGTAGATTGTCAGGCCTTTTTTCCTAGTCCATCTTAGTCCGGAAGCTCCACTGTAGCTGGTTCGGCTTCGTAGTAACACACAGACCTTCGTTGTCAAGACGGGTGGGTGGCTGCTCAAGAGGTGCATTGGCTGGAAATCGAACCCAGATCTCCTGCATGGAAGGTAAGAGTTCTGCCTTGCATTAGAACACTTTATCTTGAACCAGAGACATTTTTAGCTTTAAACACTTACGTTAGAAAAGAAGAAAAGTCTAAAGTCAATGACCTTTAGAAGTTAGTAAATAGCGAGCCTACCACCTGTTGGTCAGTTTGTCGCAGTGTGGAAGCTTGTATGTTGCTGTGATGCTGGACGCTGTGCCACTGGTATTTCACATACCAGCGGGGTCACCAGGACAGGTTTCAGCAGAGCATCCAGACTAAGATGGATTAGGAAAAAAGACCTCGCAATCTACTTCCAGTAATTATCCAATGAAACTATATGGATCACAATAGAATACTGCCTGATAATAGTGCTAGAAGATGAGTCCCCCTAGGTTGGAAGGTACTCAGAATAACACAGGGGCTGCAACAATGGGCTCAAGTATACCAGTGATCATGAAGGTGGTGCAGGACCAGACAGCCTTTCATTCTGTTGTACTGGGGTTGTCATGAGCTGGGAGCTGACTTGACAGCAATTAGCAACAATAAAGAGCAAAATAATCCCAAAGTAGATGGAAAGAAATAATAAAGGTAACAGAAGTAATCAATGGAATAGAAAAAGGCAAACAACAGACAAAATTGCAAAGCCAGAAATGGATTCTTTGAAAAGATCAACAGTATTGATAAACCCATAGCAGACTGATTAACAAAGAGAAAACGAAAATTACTAATACCAGGGATGAAAGGGATTTGTCACCACAGGTTATAGTATTATAAATAGCTTTATGTCAACAGATTTGGCAGTTTTATTAAATGGATTTTTTTTAAAAAACATCAACATGCCAAAACTGTCACAAGATGAAACAGGAAATATGAATGAGCTTGTATTAAAGAAATGGAATTATCAAAACCAGCAGTGATCTCACTGATGAATTCTATCAAATATTTAAAGAAGAAATAACATCAATCTTATAGAAACTTTGAGAAAACAGACAAGGAGGGAATACTCTCAAAACCTGATAAGACATTACAGACTAAAAAGAAAATTACAGAACAGTATCCATCATGAACATAGACACAGAATTTCTGGGCAACATACTAACAGATTCAGCAGTATGTAAAATGGATAATACATCATGACTATGGGCAATGGATGGTTATCTGATAAAGCAAGTATAGTCAAATGTTAATGGTAGAATGTAGATAGTGGGGGGAAGGAGGAGGAAAGGGAGTTGTTGCTTAAGGGGCACTGAGTTTCTGTTGAGGGTGATGAAAAATTTGGATACAGGTAGTGGTGATGGTGACAACATGATGAACGTAGTTAATGTCACTGAACTGTGTCCATAAAATATGTTGAAACGGCAAGTGTCTGCGCATACACAGTACAAAAAGAATATAGGTAGTGGATACGGGAATGCTCACTATAAAATCACTTTCACATTTTTGTATGTTTGAAATTTTTTAAAATAAAGGGAGAAAAATGGAGGGAATTGTATGATCAGATTTGCATTTTAAAGACATTGCTTCTTCAGTGTAAGGGGTTAGGAAGGTGCAGGGGTAGACAGTGTAGTTTTGGGAGGGAATGATGGGACCACTTAAGGGAATATTGTATAGCTGTCTTCTTAGGCTGGTCATTTCAAAGTAGATTTGAGTCCCAGGAAAATTTCCAATGCTGAACTTTTGAACAGTAGCAAATTTTGTGTGAGCACATTTTTTTTAACACGTGCTTGCTGAGATGTTTAGACATATCACTGCCACTTGTACAGTTTGCATGTAAGCTTTTAGTAGATATTAGGCTATTGACATACAAAAACATGTTAGAGACTTTTGCAGATTCCAAAATTTGCATATACCACTACTTTTAACCCATTGTCTTTGGGTGGATTCCAACTCATAGTGACTCTATAGGACAGAGTAGAACTGCTGCCATAGGGTTTCCAAGGAGCAGCTGGTGGATTCGAACTGCCAACCTTTTGGATAGCAGCTGAGCTTTTAACCACTATACCACCAGGGCTCCACCACTGCTTTAGCAGCATGTAATTTCCTCTCTAAAATCTTATAAAATCCACTAGGAAACTTAATGAGTCTTTAAAAACTAAATAAAGGTGTTTAGAAAGCTATTAACATCAATTAAACTGCTAGAGTAAATGCTTTATTGTATTACACCATTACTGTGGTATAGTTAGCCATGAAGTTAAAAGATTGTATAAAAAGAAGCAGTAATGAAGATGATTGTTGCTATGGTCATACATGTACAAAATAGGTAAAGATTAATAAAAGTACTATTAGCAACAAGATGCGTGGAGAACAAGAAAGCTTTTTGAGGATATTAGACAGTCAGCTGGGCTCACCTATTAGCTTAGTGTGATTAAAATTCATATCACAATAGAATTATAAATTACTGTGAGGCATGGACTTTCGGGTTGCTTGAAAATGTATGTATAAGTTACACTGCTAAATCCAGGAATGTCAAGAATCTCTTTTTAACTATTAAGTAAATGCAACAAGCTACTCAGTTATATTTAAAACAGTTTGTACAAGCTACCTTTGGGCTTATGACTTACTCTGTTATATGGTGTTAACTTTTCCTAGTATTTTTATTACCTTCTTAGAGCTGGTATTATTTCAGCTTCTTTCTCAGTTATTTTTCCTTCTGGGCATGATGCTTGCCAAGTTCTATAACTGAGTAAGGAATTGTAACCTGACACTAGTTCTAATTCTGTGTTAAAGAATCAGACTGTGGTATACCCCATCCATTTTCTTGTCTGGTGATGGGGAATAAGTACGGCTTCATTTGCTAGAGGCTAGACTCCTACCTACTAAATCATTTTTTTCCTGAGTCATAGCCTTAACTTCCTGTCTCTTTTAGGCCTGTGCTTACTGATACAAGAGTGGTTGGTGTATATACGCTAAATGTTGTGTTAGGGCAGATAATAAAATAATATATAAAGTAGGAGTGCCGGTGAGTAAAATGCCTACAAGCTTACACTTAGTCAAAGACACTGGATACAGGAAACCACCAATCACTTGCCTTCAGAAAACTAGCAAAAAGGACAGCTATCAAGAATAAACCTTTGAAGCTCTGGTCATAGGTGCATGTGCCCAGAATACTTCCTGACCTCTCGTTGTCAGTTTGTTAAAGGATCCTTTCTTATCTAGGGGACTAGAAACTTTTTGGTGAGGCCCACTCAGCGAAGTGAGGACCTCCCAGAAGTGCCAGCCATGTCTTTGTTGTATAAATGGGCAACCTTGGTGGCAAAAACTTGTTCCATAGCGGAACACTCTTACCACATTGCGCTATCTTGTTCACCAGAAATCCATTTGTTTTCTGTGAGGGTGAAGGTGGGGCGTAGAAAGTCATCTGTGGAGTTCAGAAAAGGGATTCTAACCCTGAGTACTGCCCCCCTCCAAACAAACAAACAAAAAATAGTCACTTTTTTTTCTTGAATGGTTTACAGTGTATCATTGTCACGTATAATCTGAGTTGGCTTTAAATATGTCAAAGTTCGGAATGTTTAAGCACTAGTGAGTTTTTGTACTGAATGTTGTTGTTGTTAGTTGCTGTGGAGTCAATTCCGACTCATGGCAACCCCATGTATGCAGAGTAGAACTGCTCCGTAGGGTTTTCAGGGCTGTGACGTTTTGGAAGGAGATTGCCAGGTCTGTCTTCCGAGGTGCCTCTGGGTAGGTTCCAACCTCCAGCCTTTCGGCTAGTAGTCAGGCGCTTAACCATTTACGCCACCCAGCTGCCTGTACGGAATGTTATGAGGTATATGAAAAGATAGGTCCCTTTTTCACAGTAAGATTAGGGAGATCAAATATACCTACCATCAATCGGCCACTCTGACTGTTCTTGCTTATTTTGCAAGTTGTGTTCACAATAAAATAGAATAATGTGACAGTGTTTTGACTAAAGTTCTTTGACACTGAAAGGTGTTTTACAGCCTTAAGTTATATAATATTTGCAGAAGGATCTTTGTGACATTGATATTTGAGATGGACTACAGTGTTATGAGGCAGTGGTTATTTGGAAAGTGGTCTTTCTCATGAATTTAAATAACTTTAGAGTGACTGCCCATGTATGAGGATGGTGGGAGCATCATGAACTACAAAATGGGGTCTCTGGAGATTCATTTTTTTGAATTAGAATTATTTTTATTATCCTTAAATTTTTTCCCATACAATAATTTATACATACATTGTTAAGTGACCCTAATTCCTCTCCCCATACTGTGACAGCACACTCCTTTCCACACCTGATTCCCCATGTCCATTCAACCAGCTCCTAACCCTCTCTGCCTTCTCATCTCACCTCCGGACAGAAGCTGCCTGTTTAGTCTCTTGTATCTACTTGAGCTAAGAGGCACACTCCTCACAAGTATCACTTTATGTCCCACAGTCCAGTCCAATGCCTGTCTGAAGAGTTGGCCTCGGAAATTGTTTTAGTTCTGGGCTGATAGAGAATCCAGGGGCCATGCTTTCCAGGGTTCCTCCAGTCTCAGTCAGACCAGTAAGTCTGGTCTTCTTATTAGAATTTGAGTTCTGCACCCCACCTTTCTCCTGCTTCATCGGGGACTCTCTGTTGTGTTCCCTGTCAGGGTGGTCATTGGTGGTAGCCGGGCGCCATCTAGCTCTTCTGGTCTCAGGCTGATGAAATCCCTGGTTTATGTGGCCCTTTCTGTCTCTGGACTACTACTTTCCTTGTGTCTTTGGTGTTCTTCATTCTCCTTTATTCCAGATAGTTGGGACCAATTGATGCATCTTAGATGGCTGCTTGCAAGCTTTTAAGACCCCAGACACCACTCACCAAAGTAGGATGGAGAACATTTTCTTAATAAGCTTTGTTAATGCCAGTTGACCTAGATGTCCCCTGAAAGCATGGTCCCCAGACCCCTACCTCTGCTACTCTGTCCCTCAAAGTGTTTGTATTCAGGAAACTTCTTAGCTTTGGTTTAGTCCAGTTGTGCTGACTTCCCCTGTAGTGTGTGCTGTCCTTCCCTTCACCTAAGATAATTCTTATCTACTATCTAGTTAGTAAATAACCCTCACCCTCCCACCCCACCCTCGTAACCACCCAAGAATGTTTTCTTCTGTGTTTAAACGTTTTCTTGAGTTCTTATAATAGTGGTCTTATACAATATTTACCCTTCTGTGACTGACTGAATTCACTCAGCATAGTGACCTCCAGATTCCTCTCTGGAGATTCTGATTCTTCAAAAGTTCTACTGTGGGGCTGTACAAGTGCGTTCCTTTTAATAAACTATGTGGGTGATTCTAACGTACCATTTGGGTTTAGATCTGGTTTTGTTTTGAGGGCATGAGCAGAGGGAGAAGAACTGATTTAGGTCATGCAGGTTTATCACACTGGGGAATAGAGAACAAAAATGAAAAAGAGAAATTTGTCAGAACTCAGTGACTAAGTATGAGAGTCTAAAAGAAAAAAATCAGACATGATACGGTTTTGCCTAAGGAGAATGGTAATTGTGTTGACAGAATAGTAATTAGGAATTTTAGAGAGAGTATTTATTATAGGACTTTTAAGATATTCAAAAAACCAAAATCCCATTGCCATCAACTTGATTCCGACTCACAGCAACCCTATCAGAGAGAGTAGAACTGCCCATAGGGTTTCCAAGGAGTGGCTGGTGGATTTGAACTGCCAAGCTTTTTTGGTTAGCAGCCGAGCTCTTAATCACTGCACCACCAAGGCTCCTTTAAGATATTAGGACAAAGTTGTTAGTAAAGGAGTCATATAGATATTTCTCATAGTTATTTGAAGAAAAGTTGAAAGATTTCATGGTGGGTGTATTTAATTGAGATGGAGAAAATGTAAAGTAGTTAAAGTGAGGATAACAGTTGTTGAATTGTTTATTTACGCTTCCTTGACTTATATAAGGAGCCCTGATAGCAGTGGTTAAGCACTGGGCTGCTGACGGAAAGGTCAGCGGTTCAAACCCACCAGTCACACCATGAGAGAAAGATGTGGCAGTCTGCTTCTGTAAACATTTACAGCCTTGGAAGTCCTGTGGGGCGGTTCTCTTCTGTCCTATAGGGTCCCAGTGAGTTGGCATCAACTTGACGGCAGTGGGTTTGGTTTTTGGTTTGACTTGTATAATGTAACCTCTCAAGCACCTTAGTTGAAATTGCAGAGTGGAATGGTTTGTATTTCCTTGGTTCCTAATCCTCATTAAGGCTGTGATGGTTAAGATTGTGTGTCATCTTGTCTGGGCCATGATTCTCAGTGTTTATATGTGATCACTCCCATGATGGGATCTACTGTGAGTAGCCAGTCAGTTAAAAGGGAGTTTCCTTTGGGGTGTGGCCTGTATCCAAATATAAGCAGATGTTCTGGCTTTTTGCTCATTTTGGATCCTGTGGCTGCCTCCTGTTCGTCTGACCTCCAGTTCTTGGGACTTGAGCTATCAGCTTATCTGCCAATCTTGGGATTCATCGATCTTCACAGCCTGTGAGCGGAGTCCTGCTCTCTGACCTGCTGAGCTTGGGTTCACTAGCCCCTGCAGCTACATCAATCAGGAGAAGCCTTGTGATCTTGCCTGCCAATCTTGGGATTGGTGAATATTCACAGCCTGTGAGCAAGAGCCCTGCTTTCTGATCTGCCGATCTTGAGTTCGCCAGCCCCTGCGGCTACGTGAATCAAGAGAAGCCTCTATCCTGATCCACGGACTTTGGACGTTCTAGCCTCTACAATCGCGTGAGCCATTTCTTTGATATAAATCTCTCTATATATATTTATATGCTTTACTGGTTTTGCTTGTCTAGAGAACCCAGCCTAAGACAAAGGCCTTTAGAGAGAGCAATGGTTCCCATCTAGAGGCTGTGAGCTAATTTCAGTATTTCAGAAAGCTTAATGAAATCATGTATTTTCCCAGTGTGAGGATGTACAAATTAAAGTTTCTTTGCCTTTGGCTGGAATCATATCAATTCTATGTTTAGATACTAAGTCTTTCTTATTGCACAGATAGATTGTTAGCAGTTGCATCATTTTATTTTTTAAAAAAATGAAAATGTATTTATGTAATATGCAGATTAATGGATAATACCTTTAGAAACATGGAGCTTGTGAAAGGAAGAAAAATAAAAAGAGAAGAACCAAAACTAAACCAAACCCATTGCTATCGAGTGGATTCTGACTCAGCGATGCTATAGGACACAGTAGAACTGCCCCAGAGGGTTTCCAAGGCTGGAATCTTCGCAAGAGCTGACTCCCACAACTTTCCTCCACGGAGTGGCTAGTGGGTTCCAACTGCCAGCCTTTCAATTGGCAGCCAAGTACTTAACCACTGCGCCACCAGGACTCCTAAAAAGAGAAGATCTTTGGTTAAATGTGATACCAAACCCACTGTGGTCAAGCTGATTCCTACTCTTAGCGACCCTATAGAGTTTCCAAGGCTGTAAATCTCCATGGAATCAGACTGCCACATCTTTCTCCTGTGGAGCTGCTGGTGGTTTCTAGCCACTGACCTTTTGGTTAGCAGCCAAATGCTTAACCACTATGCCACCAGGGCTCCTAAAAAGAGAAAGTCTTTGGTTAAATGTCGAGAGAGAATATGTTTATTATATAGTTTTATTTCTTTGTCCATTTACCAGGGTTGATGTCGTTGGCTTTGTTAAATAGAAGCATAGTTTGTATTTTAGTGCTTAGTTCTCAACTGAGTGAACGTACAAAAGCTTCACAGTAACTGCTTCTGCTTCTTGCCATAAGGTCACACTTGTTCCCTGACTTCATTGCCTCTGAGTTTTTGTTCCTGTTTTGCCTTGATGGTCCATCACTTGAAGCAGTATTTGAAACATTTCTGAGCATATCTTCTTTAGTATTGTTCCCCAACTCTTAGAACAGTGCCTAGTGCTCAATAAATATTTGCTAAATGAATTAACAAAGTACTACATATAAATAGTAATTAAAGTTGAAGTCAGTGTTAAGATATAAGGAAACTAAAAGAAGAAGTATGCTGTGATACAGCACCAGAGTGATTTATGTTAATTTGAAAGTTAGATTATTATTATATACTGGCAACATAAAGAATATTGGACCTATCCATAAAGGTATATTTCTTTGTTGTGGTACCTGGTTGACATTCAGTTATCTCAAATGTCTGTTTACCTTATAATCTTATTGTGATGTTTTCAACTTCGTTATTGAATAAAACTGTTTCAGGCATTCAGTTGTGCTGTGATCAGGAGAAGACAGCCTCATGCCTCTCTCCTTCGTCCTTCCTCCGTGTTGTCTAGGAACTACCCAAGTTAAACTAGGGTCGTTTATAATCTCATTATGTCACAGCTTTAAGGTCCCCTAAGTAACCAGTCCCAGGTTGGAAGCAGTATATGTATTCTATACGGTGTTGTGTATACGGAGGGGAAAACAATGCTGCTTGGAGAGTGGAACTGAATTCTGGTATAGGGCACCTTTAGCAGGGACTCGTGGAAATATGTTAGTATCTCACATTTAGTAACCTAAGATAGTGTCATTTGGTACAATTCAACAAATATTTATGGAGTGCCTGTAGTATGCCAGACACCGTTCTAAGTGCTCCACCTCTACTGTCGTTAGTTGCCGTCCAGTCGATTCCAACTCATGGTAACCCCGTGTGTGCAGAGCAGAATTGCTCCATACAGTTTTCAAAGCTGTGACCTTTCAAGGGCAGATTGCCAAGTCTGTCTCCTGAGGAGCCTCTGGGTGGGTTTGAACCGCCAGCCTTTTGGCTAGTAGTCAAGTGCTTAACCGTTTGTGCTACGCAGGGACTCCTAGAACTCTACTAGTGAACAAAGTGTAGAAAGTCCCTGTTTCTCCTGGAACTTATATTTTAATTCAGGAAAATACAGAATAACAAATACATTATACACTGTGTCAGGCAGAAAAAGCTGCTTGTTTTAGACATATCTTACTAAGTAACAAACTACCCCCCAAAATTTACAGGCTTAAAACAACTATTTTATTGTTTCTCACAGTTCTTTGAAGAGTTCATCTGGATGGTTGTCTTTGGTCTTGCTTGAGGTCTCTCACTGGCATCTGGGCCTGGCACACCCAATACGGCTCTCTCAAAGCTGTTGGTTGGTCCTGGTTATTTGGTTGCTCATCTGGGACCTCAGTTTTTTCCACTTGTCCTCTCCCTGTGACTTAGGCTTCTCACAGCATGGTGGCTGGGTCTCAGGAGGGAGTGTCCCAAGTGTGTGAGAGCAGAAGCTGCAGATGTTTTTAAGGCTCAGCCTCAGAAATTATACAGCATCACTTGCACCACATTTTATTGGTCAAAAGAGGTCATAGGAGGGGAAATGCGTTCCACTTTTGATAAGTGGTGGCGAGATCACATTGCATATGGGATAGGGGATATTGTGTTGGCTGTCTGTGGAAACAGAGTTTACCACAGGGCTATAAAAAAATGAAGCAGGTTAATAGGAGGATAGGGGAGCTACTGGAGCAAAAAGTATGTTATTATATAGGTGGTCCGAGAAGGCCTGTCCGACGAGGCAGCATTTTTGATACTTGATGGAAATGAGTGAGCTGTGAAAACCATAAGGACATCGTAAGGAAGACTGTTCCAGGCAGACGGAACAGGAAATGAAGAAGCCCTGAGATGAGAGGATGCCTGGTGTGATCAAGGAATAGCAAGGAAGATGAGTATGACTGGGATGGATTGATAGAGGGACAGTAGTTGGGCATGAAATCAGAGAGAGAGTGAGAAGACAGATTTTGTAGCCCATGGCAAGGACTTTGGATTTTCTGTGAGTGAGATGGGAAGCCACTGAGCGGAAGAGTTGTATGATTTGACTTAAATTTTAAAAGAATCCTGTTTTGAGAATCTTTGGCTGCTGTTTGGAGAATAGACTGGAAGAGGACAAGAGGGGAAGTAGGGAGGCAAGTCAGTAGGCTAATGCATGTGAGACATAATAGACTTGCTAGTTGGTGAGAAGTGATTGGATTTTAGATATGTTTCAAGGTAGAACTGACAGGATATGCTGATGTGAGTGGATATGGGGTGAGAAAGAAAGAGGTCGAGGATGACTCCCAAAGTTTTTGCCCTAGGCACCTGGAAAAATGGAATTTCCATTTACCAAGATGGGAAGAGTGGGGAGGAGTTGGGTGTAGGTGAAGGAGATGCTGTTTCTGGCTATGTTGAGATGTATTGAAGAAGACATCTAGGAAAAAAAAAGATTACTAAATGTTACTTCCTCATTGCAGGTGTGACGTTGAGTGCTTCAGATCTGGTCACTATGGTACGCGAACGAAAATGCATATTGTGCCACATTGTGTACAGCTCAAAAAAGGTAATCATGGAAGAAGAGAATCTGAGGCATCATGACTTTTGTTTTTCAGAGACATCCACGTGGGATTTATAGATGGGTAAAAGCTTTTAACAGCATCTTATTTATGCTTCTTTCCCAAACCTGATTCCACTGGTGTCTTTCTCATTATTGCCCCATAAAGCCAGTAGCTACATTATTAGCCTCTACCCAGAACTCGAAGATACCCAAATACAGATGATACAGAGAAATTTAGTTAGTTGTAGAGAACCACTTATAGAGTAAATACCTTAAAATTCAGGTTACTTGAGGTATACTGCTTTCTGATTAAGAATATATATTTCATGAACAGAATTTATTATGTGTACCTACATTCTGTTTACGCCCATGGTTGTGAAAAGTGCAAGGTGAGAGATGGTATTAACAATATCCTAGGTGTCCACAAGGTGGGGATGTTGCGCAAAGAAAAACAGACCTTTTTAAGAACTAAAACACCTTATGGCAATCAGCTGCTGTTCACCTCACTTTTTGGCTTTCTTGCCTTTATCCTTTGCTTTCAAAGCAATGCTGCTAGTTTAAATACTGAGAAAGTTTTTCTCTGCTTTTCAGATGCTTTTGATTGTCTTTGGAAATTCAGATAACTGGGAAGACTGTTATGGGCTACGTTAGCCAGGGAAGTAGTATCTAGGATTATAATAGTTTAAGAGAAATGAAGGACATTCTGTTCTTCCAGTTTTAAAAGTTTAAACCATAATTTATACAAATTTTCTATAAATAAAAATTCCTTATGGCTACTTTCAGGTAGGAAGTAGATGGGAAATGGAGAAAGTGTGAGATAGATAGGTAGACGCTCAGAGGTATGGTGTCGGGCTTTCATGGAGTAGCACCCCTATCTTGTGATAGCTCATGATTTTGCCATTTTAAATCTTTTTGGTGTTTCTTCTCGTCTGGGTTTAAAAAATATTTTCATTTCTTCACACTTTCCCATGGATCATAATGACGTTAAATCAAACGTTGGGATTTTCTTCTGCTTTAGGGAAAGACAACGGTAGGTTGCTAAGCAAAGGAATGACATGATTTTTTCTTTTCTTTTTTTTAATCGTGAATTAGTTGTAAGTTTACAGAGCAAATTTGTTTCTAATTAAAAAATTTGTACACAGATTGTTTCTTGGCGTTGGCTGCCGTCCCACATTGTGTCAGCACTGTCCTCTTTCCCCTTTCCAGCCTGGGTTCACTGTGTCCGTTCGTCCAATTTTCCTGTCCCCTCTCACCTTCTCGTCTTTGTTTCTAGGCAGATGTTGCCCATTTGATCTCATATACTGGATTGATCTAAGAAGCACATTCCTCACAGAGTGTTATTATTTGTCTTATAGGCCTGCCTAATCTTTGGCTGAACAGTGAACTTCTAGAGTGGCTTCAAGTCTGAGTTCGAAGGGTGTCCAGGGGCCATAGTCTCGGGGGTTCCTCCAGTTTCTGTCAAACCAATAAGTCTGATCTTTTTTGTGCGTTTGAGCATTTGTTATACATTTTTCTCCCGCTCTGTCTGGGACCGTCTGTTGTAATCCCAGTCAGAGCAGTCAGTAGTGGTAGCCAGGCACCATCTAGTTCTTCTGGTCTCAGGGTCGTGTAGGCTGTGGTTCACGTGGTCCGTTAGTCCTTGGGACTAATTGCTCCCTTGGGTCTTTAGTTTTTTTCCCTCTCCTTTTCTCTGGAGTAGAAGAGACGGATAGTTGTATGTTAAACAGCCACTCACAAGCTTTTAAGATGCCAGATGCTACTCACCAAAGTAGGATGTAGAACATTGTCTTTAAGACTGTGTTGTGCCAGTTGATGTAGATATCCCCCAAGTCTATGGTCCTTTGCCTTTGAGCCTGGGAACTTCATCCCATAAGGTATTTAGTTATGTCTAAGAGGTTTCCCCGACTGTGTCACTTGTGTGCTCTGTTGTCTGTATTAATATATGAGGAGGACCTATAGTCATGTGTTTAGAAATCTTCACCTCCAAACTTGTATCTGTTGGGTGTGTTCCCTTACCCCCTCCCTCACCTCTTGGCATATCTATGTATCCGTTCGTAGATTATTGTTTGTTGATTCTATGGTTGCAGGATTGGCTATGCTGTGCTGTGCTACAGTAGTTACCATATCTGTCCTTTATCCTGTGTTTCTCTCAGTGTCCTCTCGTGCCCTGGTCATGTTGTACTGACTTCTCCCATATTGTGTATTGCAGGAATGACACGATTTAAGTGTTAAGATTAATATGGTCTAAGAAACGAGCAGAATGGGTTAGTTGGAAGTGATAACAGATAAACTTTTTTTGATCGACTGTGAACAGCTTACGTTGAAACAGTGTTTTCCTCTAGTTCCCCAAACTAGTGTAACCCTGGTTTCTCCAAATACACTTTGGAGGAGGAAAGGTTCTCGAGTGACTTAAGTGTGGGGAAAATGAATATACTACATCCATGAGTGTCCTGATGCCCAGTAGCATATGCAAGATGGATAAGCTCATACTAATTTTTATATTACTTACTGTGGTCCAGATTTGTTCAGCCACACAGTCCTTTTCTCTCTCCTTCCTTCTCCTCTTTTGAACACAATGTGAGTAGTTCCCAGCTTACCATGGGGTTCCATTCTGACGACTCCATCGTAAGTTGCTTTTGACATAAGTCGAATACCTCTTTTTTTTTAAGTGTTCATTGTTATTGCCTTTTATTATCAATATCTTTATAAATCCAATCTTAATTTGTCTTTGGGGATTGGAAACATTACATATAAACTTAGATACATCTTAACGCATGTAGTACATGTTACTAATGATAAGATGTAAGAAAAAACAACAGTTGTAAGTGCAGTTTGTTGTAACTCGGGTACGTTGTAAGTCGGGGACTACCTGTACTGATTAGTACATGAAGAATCAAACAGACCTGGTATCTGAGAAGGTATGCGTTTGGGACTATTATTTTAATTTTATGCCGGTGGATCTTCCCCAAATATTTTGAAAGCTTAGTTGTCTCACTATTTGCATTCATTCCTTGAAGCAGGATGGGGGAGTATTTCACGTGTAGATTTAGAAAAAGATTAATGAAGTGTTTTAGAAAATCAAAAGTCACATTAAAACTAGTTTTTTTAAATATATAGTTTTTTAAAATTTTGTTGTTATTGGAATATACACAGCAAAACACACCAATTTAACAATTTCTACATGTACAACTTAGTGACACTGATT
Source organism: Dugong dugon (assembly GCA_030035585.1). Lineage (NCBI taxonomy): Eukaryota > Metazoa > Chordata > Mammalia > Sirenia > Dugongidae > Dugong > Dugong dugon. The sequence goes on along the minus strand of CM057472.1, from coordinate 10,998,089 downwards.
ACACTCTTCAGGTTGTGTAACCACTCTCACCCTCCCTTTCTGAGTTATTCCTCCCCCATTAACATAAAATCACTGCCCCCTAAGGTTCTCCTATCTAATATTTCTTCTTGTTGTCAATTTGATTCTATATAGATAGTTCGTAAAAGAGCCTAATGCTCAAGGCTTTTTTACTAGTTAAGTTAAACTATTAATTGGTTTTAAGATGACTTCAAAGGATATTTTTGGGTTAAGGTTTAAAGATTATCTCAAGGCAGTAGTTTCAAGGGTTCATCCAACTTTCATACCTTCAGGAAGTCTGGAGTCCATGAAAATTTGAAATTCTGTCTTGCATTTCCCCCTTTTGATCGGAATTCATCGATGGAATCTTTGATCAAAATGTTCAGTAATGGTAGCTGGGCCCCATCCAGTTCTTCAGTTGTGCATGGAGGCAGTTAGCCACATATTCCATATCCTCCTATTCCTGATTCTTCTTCCTCTGTTGCTTCAGGTGAATAGAGACCAATTATTGTTCCTTGGATGGCCTCTTGCAAGCTTTTAAGACCCCAAGCACTATGCATCAAACTAGGAGGTAGAACAGAAGCACTAAACATATTATTAGGCCAATTAATTGGGATGTCCCATGAAACCATCACTCTAAACCTCCAAACCAAGAAACCAAATCCCAGAAGGTATTAGGTTGTACATAAGCAGCCCCAGCTGCTGCTCTTTTTTTTTTTTTTTTTTCCGGTCATTGTAAAATATCTATCACACGATTTTTGCCAGTTCAGCTTCTTACAGATGTACAACTTATTGACAGCAATTATAGTAGTTGGCTGTGCAGCCCTACCCTTAATCAATGTGATATTTCCATCACCATTAACCCTCTCCCTCCCACCCCTGGTAACCACTAATAAACTTTGTTCTCTATACATTTGCCTTTTCTTGTCTTTTTATATAAGTGAGGTCATATAATATTTGTCCTTTTTTAAAACTACTTTTGAATGATAACATTTTTATAACAAATAGAATATAGACTTGGTTCTGATATCAGGGAATAACACATTTCAGTCAATACTGTTTTGGTCAGGAATGATTTGGTTACAAGGAACAGAACCCACTCAGATTAGCTCAGGAAAAGAGAATTGACATATAAATACCAGTCTAATTCAAGAAAAAATTGAACAACAGGAAGCATAGGGACTTCAGCAGATATTGTATATTGTTCATGGATTTTTTTCATTTCAGTGTTCCATCATGAACTTGATTTTGTTTTCAACTCTGTAAGTGTTCATTCCAGTTAGTGGCCAATCACTTGTAGTTAGGAGGGGTTACATGTAAAGTTGCCCCCTTCATATGAAGCATTTATAGAGATGGGAAGGAAATGATGGTTGTCTTCAGTAAAATTGCCACTTACTGTGTTTTGAATCATAACCCTGTTTGTCTTCCGTAGTTGAAGATAAAGTAATAATGGATTGTTGTATTCTCTTTTTGAAAAATGAACTGTATATAATGAAAAATATCAATGCAGTAGATACTTACAATGTGACATGGTGTTTGAAACATTGAATTTAATTCCACATCTGCCAGGATTTGAATCCTCATTTGACCATTGATTATCCATGACTCTGAGAGGGCAAGACTGTGACTATTTTCACAATTATCCCCTCAGTGCCTATCTCTGTACTTGGCACATGATAAGCCCTTGATAAATATTTGCTGAATGAACAAGTTAACTTCCTTGCATCTTTGTGTTTTTGTGAAGTTAGTACTCCCTTAGCAGTGTTTTACCATTCCAGTGAGAAAATGTTTAAGGCCCTTAGCACAGGCCTGGTAAACAGTAATACTCAGCAAGTGCGGTGGCTCTTTTACTACTTTTAAACAGCTATTCTGTAGTTACGGCGTGCTGGCTATATACTTTGGAGTGACAGAGGATAGACATTTATAGCTTTTTGAGTTTTTTCCGTGTGTGTGTGTGTTTGTGCACCTGCCCACGTGTGGTTTTAAGTGGCACTTTTCCCACAGATTTTATTTTCTTCTCACTGTGGGTGAGATAGGGTGAGGGGGAAGCTGGTAAATTTTCAGACTTTTCATTAGAACCAAACAGGGCTTCACATCAGTTTGTTCTGGTTCAAACCCCTGCTGAGAATTTGCGTTTCTAACAAGTTCCCAGGCAATACTAATACTGTTGGTTAGAGACCAATTCTGAGAACCACTAGTAGAGCAAAGTTTATTATACATAAGAATCACATGGGGATCTTGTTAAACTGTAGAGTCTGATTCAATATACTTGGGATAGAAATGCAAATTCTCAGCAGGGGTTCGAACTGGAAGGAACCTGTTAGAAGCCTTGGAACCAAACAGTCAAGCACAGAGTGGTGCAAGGGGAAGATGAAGGCATGATTGCACCATAGTGCTCAGAGCATTCCTTTAAACTTCCTTTTCTACCATAGAAAGACTGTTATAGCTGTGACGGCTATCTAGAATGGATGTATCCATCTGTTCATTCAGATAATGCTTATTAAAGATTATATGCCAGGCCCTGGGCATACCAACATGGGCAAGAGTTGTACCTTACTCTTGAGAAGCTCTCAGTTGAATAGGGAAATAAGTTATGCAGAAAAGTAACCAAGTAATTGAGAAGTTATATGATTTCGGGGATGTTTTTTTGTTGTTGTTGTTTTGAAATAAGCTTTAGTGAATTCCTTACACAGGCATACCTCAGAGATATTGCAGGTTCGCTTCCAGACCACTACAAAAAAGCGAACATCACGATAAAGTACATACCGCAATAAAGTTAGTTACAAGAATTTTTTGGTTCCCAAACCAAAACTGTACCAAACCTGTTGCTGTCGATTTGATTCTGACTCATAGCGACCCCTATTGCTGTGAGTTGGAATTGACTCAGTGGCACTGGATTTGGTTTTTTTGGTTCCCAGCGCATATAAAAGTTATGTTTACACTATACTATAGTCTACTGAGTGTGCAATAGCATTATGTCTAAAAAAACAGTGTACATACCTTAATTTAAGACTTCATTGCTAAAAAATGCTAACCATCATCTGAGCCTTCAGCGAGTCATAGTCTTTTTTGCTGGTGGAGGGTCTTGCCTCGATGTTGATGGCTGCTGACTGATCAGGGTGATGGTTGCTGAAGGTTGGGGTGACTGTGGCAATTTCTTAAAATAAGACAACAATGAAGTTTGCCGCATTGATTGACTCTTCCTTTCACGAAAGATCCCTCTGTGGCATGCAATGCTGTTTCATAGCATTTTGCCCACAGTAGAACTTCTTTCAATCCTCTCAAACCCTGCCACTGCTTTATCAACTAAGTTTTTGTAATATTCTAAATCCTTTGCTGTCATTTCAACAGTGTTCACAGCATCTTCACCAGGAGGACATTCCATCTCAAGGAACCACTTTCTTTGCTCATCCATGAGAAGCAACTCCTTATCCGTTAAAGTTTTGTCATGACATTTCAGCAATTCAGTCTCATCTTCAGACTCCTAATTCTAGTTTTCTTGCCGTTACTTCCTCCACTGAAGCCTTGAACCCCTCAAAGTCATCCATGAGGGTTGTAATCAACTTCTTCCAAACTCCTGTTAATGTTGATATTTTGACCTCCTCCCATGAATCACAAATGTTCTTAATGGCATCTAGAATGTTGAATCCTTTCCAGGTTTTCAATTTATTTTGCCTAGATCCATCAGAGGAATCACTGTCTATGGCAGCCGTAGCCTTACAAAATGTATTTCTTAAATAATGAGACTTGAAAGTCAAAATTACTCCTCGATCCATGGGCTGTAGAATGGATGTTGTGTTAGCAGGCATGAAAACAACATTAATTTCCTTGTACATCTCCATCATAGCTCTTGGGTAACCAGGTGCATCATCACTGAACAGTAATATTTTGAAAGGAATTTTTTCTGAGCAGTAGGTCTCAACAGTGGGCTTAAAATATTCAGTAAACCATGTTGTAAACAGATATGCTGTCATTCAGGCTTTGTTGTTCCATTTATAGAGCATGGGCAGAGTTGATTTAGTATAATTTTTGAAGACCCTAGGATTTTCGGAATGGTAAATGAGTATTGGCTTCAATTTAAAGTTAGCAGCTGCATTAGCCACTAACAAGAAAGTCAGCTTCTCCATTGAAGCTTTGAAGCCAGGCATTGACGTCTCCTTTCTAGCTATGAAAAGTCCTAGATGGCATCTTCTTTCAATATAAGGCTGTTTCGTCTGCATTGAAAATCTGCTGTTTAGTGTAGCCACCTTCATCAGTTATCTTAGCTAGATCTTCTGGATAACTTGCAGCTTCTACATCAGCACTTGCTGCTTCTCCCTGCACTTTTATGTTATGCAGACAGCTTCTTTCCTTAAACCTCTTCAGTCAGCCTCTGCTAGCGTCAAACTTTTCTTCTGCAGCTGCTTCACTTCTCTCAGCCTTCATAGAATTGAAGAGAGTTAGGGCCTTTCTCTGGATTAGGCTTTGGCTTAAGGGAATGTTGTGGCTGGTTTGATCTTCTATCCAAACCACTAAAACTTTCTCCGTATCAGCACTTATTATTTGTGTGTTCACACTGGAGTGACACTTAATATCCTTCAAGAACTTTCCTTAACATTCACAAGTTGGCTGTTTGGCACAAGAGGCCTAGCTTTCAGCCTATCTCGGCTTTCGACATGCCTTCCTCACCATGCTTAATCATTTCTAGCTTTTGATTTAAAGTGAGAGACGTGTGACTCTTCCTTTCACTTGAACACTTAGAGGCTATTGTAGGGTTATTAACTGGCCTAATTTCAATATTGTCATCTCTCAGGGAATAGGGAGGCCTGAGGAGAGGGAGAGAGATGGGGAAATGGTCGGTCGGTGGAGCAGTCAGAACACATACAACATTTATCGATTAAGTTTGCTGTCTTATATGGGTGTGGTTCATGGTGCCCCAAAGCAATTACAATAGTAACATCCAAAATCACTGATAGCGGATCACCATAACATGTACAATAATGAAAAAATTTGAAATATTGCAAGAATTACCAAAATGTGACAGAGACATGAAGTGAGCACCTGCTGTTGGAAAAACGGCACTGATAGACTTCCTCAATGCAGGGTTGCCACAGACCTTCAATTTGTAAAACACATAATGAAATGAAGCACAGTAAAACAAGATATGCCTATAATCGGATAGAATTTAACCTGCATACTTTTTTCTTAGATCTTTTGCTGCCTAAAGACAATATACTTCCTAACTTTTTTGGAAAGCCACTTAAATATGTCTTTCTTAGTAATTCGTTTTATTTAGAACGAACTATGTCAGAAACAGTTAAAGGACTATTTAATAAGGAACTAATTTGAATATTGAATCAAGAAGCGTAATGCTGTTGACACAAGGAGCTTGAACCCTGATTGTTCATTGAATAGGTAGAGAGGAATTGTTTTTCAGAGCAGTCTCCCTCAGTTTAATCTGCTTTCTTTAATTTTGAAGGAGATGGACGAACACATGCGGAGCATGTTGCATCACAGGGAACTTGAGAACCTGAAGGGCAGGTATGGGAACGGCTGTCTTTAAATTTGTGAATGTGGGGGACTCTTGAGTGCCGATGGTGCCTGTCAGCTTATTTTATAGTAATGCATCATGAGTGAATGTCATATTTTGGCATAGAACTATCTTTTAGGATTAATGACAAGTACAGTAGATTCTTAGCGTTCAAAGGGATAGACCCTAAGATCTTTGTGCATCTCAAATGTGTAGAGTTCACAGCAGGTGTAGCAAGTAGATTGCCCAACAAAGGTGGTTGGGATGAACTAGCTCTCTCGTTAGTATGTTTTCATTCCTACACATGAGTCTTGTAGCTAGGACTTTTCATATTTTTGCCTCAGCAGTGCTACAGATTATTGCATGCCATAACCCTTTAGTGTTGCTGGGATATTCTGAGAAATCCAAAGTCTGCTAAATAGCCCTGAATCTCATTAGTGAAAACAAAATCTAAGTGTAATTAAGTATATTTAAGAATGCTATGTTGTGCCTTAAAACTTAAGATATTTAAAGAAAGAAAATCTAATAACTAAATTCCTTTTAAAATGAAATATACTTATGTATGTATTCCATGCCTGGTTTTCCTTCTCTAGTTCCTTTTTTGATGTTTTGACTTGTGTGAATTTGAAGTTTAGAGACAGGATGGGGCAGAGAAACTTTGGGAAACTGAGAAATGTGAATTATATCTCGTTCCATGAACAATAGTTACAAGTTTTGATTAGCATCCTGTTATGGATTGAATTGTGTCCCCCAAAAATATCTATTATAATTCCTAACTTCTATGTCTGTGGTTATAATCCCATTTGGGAATGGATTGTGTTTGTTATGTTAATGATGCCTGCAAGATTAGTGTAGGGTGTTCTTGAGCCAGTCTCAAGAGATTAAACAAGCAAGCGAGGAAGCAGAGATGGGTTGGGGGAAGAGAAATGCAATGCCACATAAAGATTGCCCAGGACCTTCCCCCAGAGCTCACAGAGAAAGCCTTCTCCTAGAGCTGGCGCCCTGAAATCAGACTTCTAGCTTCCTAAACTGTGAGAAAATAAATTTCTGTTTGCTAAAGCTACCCACTTGTGGTATTTCTGTTAGAGCAATGCTAGATAACTAAGACACATGCCAACCTAAGTCATTTGAAATGATTTGTATTTTAAGTCATACCGTTTTAGATTGTGTGGTCAAATTAATACATATTAGTAAACTTTTAGCATCTCTTTATCGTTGTGGTGGAATTTTTCCATATTCTCAGTTCTTTACTATGTGAAGGTTAAGTCTTACCAGTGGTATAAAAGGTTTTCACTCAGGTGTAGTGTAGAGAGTCTTTATCATAATACCTGGAATATGTATGAACTCCAACTCATTAGCATTGGAAACCTCTGAAGTACAGTCAACTCTTGATTATGTGGTTATCTTCATTGTTTAAAAATCCCATTGCCAGTAGACTTCCTTCTGGATTTACCTTATTCTGGACTGCTTACACTGGTACCTGCCCCAGGTAAATAAAATATAGGAAGGAGGTCCATAAATCTAGTGATTGGGAGAAAAGCCCACTGCATTCCAGGACTAAAAGGACCTTATTTTATTCGATCATGAATCATCCATTTAAAAACAAATTTTGGTTACATAAGATAAATTCATGTTCATGATCATTACAGAATCATAAAAAGTAAGAAAATATAAAAATCTTCTTACCCTACCCTCCATTAAATCCTAGTCCCCTCTTAGAGGAGAGTCCACGTTTGGTGTATATCCTACCCAGACATCTTCCTATGCACTTAAATAGATTTAGGTTTATATACATGTATACATTTTATCTTATCAGCATAAGCGAACCACATACCATATATGGATTGTTCTATAACTTGTTCCCCCTCTTCTCTTGCCCCCTACTGTAACTTGCTGTTATGGATTGAATTGTGTCCCCCAAAAATGGGTGCCAACTTAGCTGGGCGATGATTCCCAGTCTTGTGTGATTTTCTACCATTTTGTCATCTGATGTGATTATCCTATGTGTTGTATATTACCTCTATGATGTTAATGAGGCAGGACTCAATCTACAAGATTAGGTTGTATCCTGAGTCACTCTCTTTTGAGATATAAAAGAGAGAGGCAAGCAGAGAAACGGGGACCTCATACCACCAAGAAACAAGACCCAGGAGAATAGCATGTCTTTTGGAGCCGGGGTTCCTGCTTTAAGGAATTCCTCGACCCGGGAAGATTGATGACAAGGACCGTCCCCCAGAGCCAACAGAAAGAGAATGCCTACCCCTGGAGCTGGCACCTTTAATTCAGACTTATAGCCTCCTAGACTGTGAGAGAATAAATTTCTGTTTGTTAAAGCCATCTGCTTGTGATATTTCTCTTATAACCGCAGCAGATGACTAAGACAACTGCCATAGAGATTTCATCTACCATTTTCAGTTATTTGGTGCATAGTCAAATGATCAGGAAGAAAGCATTAAAGCCTTTGAGCTGCCAATATAAATGTCAGCTTTAGTGGCCAAACTCACTTGATTTAGTGGAGAGCATTTCAGTATTTATTTATTTACATTTTAGAAACAGTGCTAACAGGTTTTATCTGGTTTCCTGGCCTGTAACAAATTATAAGGGAGAAGACAAGCAGGTAGCAGGAAAAAACAGCTGACAAAACTATAAAAAATAAACATAAAAACTCAAAAATCGTTTAATGACTTGGAGTATTTACTGTAGCAGCAAATAGTCATTAGCAATTTGTACCACAGGGGTAGACAGTCATCAGTTGCTATTTTTTCCTGCTATCCTCATTTTGTGATTATTTCCTTGAATTTCTGTTTAATTTACTGGTTTTCTGATGGTAGAGCTTTCTGTTTCTCTTTGTATTTCTATCTCTGTAGTTTTTTGCTTGTGATCTGGTTAAATCTGTGAAAAGTATATTTTTGAGATCTTGAATTCAAGCTTGAATGAAAAGTAGGTAACATCCTATTTGGTTCACAGTTGTGGACATCTGGAGCATTTTTCTGTTTTTTCCTAATATACCTGTTCAGGTGTGTGGTCTGTAAGTAGATTCTACATGTAGATGCCATTAAAAAGGCACAAATCTTTATTTATCAGCTAGCTGTTGTGGTATAGTTAGAGAAGCTTAATAAAAGCTTATGGATAAAATGTGTTTAGCCGTTGCCTTTCACACGTGAGAGGAAACTGTGTCGTAATAGGATGAAGCTAATTTGAGCCTTCCTTTAAATACCCTGAGGAAAGTTACTGACTTTACTAGCCAAGAAGCAAAGCAATACTTTTTTCTCCACAATTATTTTATATATTTATACAAAGTAGTAAATATTTTAACTGGTTATTGATAAAGAATTAGAAGATAGCGTAGTTAAAATGTTAATTTGCTATTAACCCTTTAAAACATGTCATTTCCCAAATACCACATGTGGGAGCATGACTGGATGTTGTATGTAAAACAGAGGTAATGTGGTTACCTCCAGACATACTTGAATTTTTACAGGTGGTTCTCATATCCTGTTCTTTCTATATGGAAATATAGATTCTTTATTTTCCCTTTTTGAGGTTTCTTATAAAGTTCATCTCTCTCTCTTTTTTTAAAACTAGGTTTCATTTATAGGAAAAATATTAAAGATTTCTGGTTTTTGAGAAATAGTCTTTATATTAACTTTTATGTTGCAATTATTGCCTGTATCTTTTCTAAACTGGAAAGATCTCTAATGTGTTTCTGTATCAGATAACTTTGGAACTATGGTAATATTCTTTCTCACAAGAAAAGTAGAACTTTAAAAAAATTGTCTGTTTGAATGTCTGTTAAGTATCCAACATATGCTTGTATTTTGGGAGTTGCACAGTGTGTGGGCTTGTGATTATGGATGTTTATTTTTAACAGTTAAATACTGAATACTGTCTACTTTATACCATATTTCTGTAATATTTTTTGAAGTCAGTGTGGCCTTCTGGTTGTATCTTTAAAGAAAGAGTTTTGATGATTTGGACGTGAGAAAAATTCTCTACAGTTTAGAAGGGTAAAATCAGGGATTTAATTTAAAAATACCTTTTAGGGATTGTCTTAAAGTTCCCAATAGAATTATGTCCCTGTTTTTGCAGTATGTAGTTTAGCATTCTTTTTTTTTTTTTTAAATTTTTATTATTGTGTTCTAGGTTTGCTATAGTCTTCAGATTCTTCTGATACTACCCATTATGGAGATACATACACCCACTACTCGCTTACCTACTTGGCTAGGTTCCAAAGACCAGGTCGTTAATGCAAAAATCAGTGTTATGTGAAAATGGAGGATTTTTTTTTTTTCTGTTTTCAGACCATCTATTTGTCTGTTTTTGTTTTTTTTTTTTTTAAGAAACTATGATCACAGAACTAATAACAGCTAAAGATTTACTAATGTGCTCATCACTATGACAAGTCAAGTTCTGGATTACTCCTTTGCAGAGAAGGAGGCTTGGAGGAGACAAAGCTAAATGAAGCTGGGCTGTGTGACTGGAGGGCCCATGACTTAACCTCTTCACCTTCCTCCTCTCTGGGTCAGAGCTTCCCTCATGGAGCCACCTCCAGGGCTCCACTCCCACCCCTGCAAGCCCTAGTTCATGATCCTGGAGCCTACTCTGCCCTCCTGGCCTGGTGAGTCACCAAGGCTCAGGGCTTCCTGTGAGGGCCTGGGAGCCTGGCTGCCCACCCAGCCCCACTAAGGTGGAGGCTTCTGGCCCAGTTCAGCTCACTTTGGAATGCACACATTTCTTCCAAACACTCTCTCTGATGCTTCTTTCTTTCCTGCCTTCCCACCTGTCTTAGAATGGGTTCTCTAGAGAAGCAAAACCAATAAAGCATGTAAATATATATATAGAGAGGTTTATATCAAGGAAATGGCTCACACGGTTGTAGAGGCTGGAACATCCCAAGCCTGTGGGTCAGGATAAAGGCTTCTCCTGATTCACATAGCCACAGGGGCTGGTGAACCCAAGATGGGTAGGTCAGAGAGCAGGGCTCTTGCTCACAGGCTGTGAAGATTGATGAATCCCAAGATTGGCAGGCAAGACCACAGGTAAACTGCTAGCTCAAGTCCCAAGAACCAAAGGTCAGACAAACAAGAGTCAGCTGCAGGATCCAGAGTGAGCAAAAGCCCGCAAGCTTGCCAGAATGTCCGCTTCTTTCGATACAGGCCACAGCCCAAGGAAACTCCCTTTCAACTGATTGGCTACTCACAGCAGATCCTATCGTGGAGCGATCACGTTATATCAGATCTCATAATGGAAGCTGCCAAACTACAACATAACTGCCAAACCACTGAGAATCATGCCCCAGACAAGTTGACACACAGCCTTAATGATCACAGTCCACCCCTTGACAACTTGACACCTGTAGACATCTCCTTAAACCATACATAATCTCTAAATAAAGACAATGTAAAGTCTTACTTGTGCCTAACATGATACAGTGAACACACGTACAACCGAGTATGCACTAACCCTGCTTACATCTACTGTTTTGTAAGTGAAGAAGAAAAAATATTTGATGCACATGTACAAGGCAGAAATACTCATAATAATTACAATTCTTGTTTCTGCAACTGGTTACGTGGCCGTAGCTGGTATTTAGAGCTACCTTTTTCCACCATCCATTCCGTATTCCCTTTGCTCTCAGCAGGCACCTCATCTGGTCGTGGTTCTTTGCCTGGTGGGGTGACCCAAACCTTCATTTCTGAAGGGTCTGGGCTATTAGTAGTCATCTCAGAATTGGGTTGCTATCGTTTTCCATTAACTTTAATCACAGGGCATGTTAGCACTAAGATACACTCTAAGGGATCACCTGCATTCCAGATATACTCTTCTTTACCTCCATTATGTAATATCAATCCAATTTCCTCTTGGTAATCAGGATCAGTCACACCAGCCAATATGGTAACTCCCTTCTTTGCCTGTTGATCCAGAGGCATATGGATTCCAAAGTGGCCAGGTGGCATTTTTCCAGTTCAGTGGAATCAGTGATGTGTCTACAGGTGGAAGCCTTCCCCACTTTGGAACTAAGATCTCTAGACCTGCAGAGCATAAGGCTGGGGGGACAGGAAGCAAAAATTTTGTATATGGGTCACTAGGGGTAATAGAGAGTGGTGCTGCTCCCATTTCCACTCCTTGATTTCTGGACTCGTGAATCCAAGAAATAGAACCATATGTTGGACACTAGTTTAGAGCATATACAGCCCCCTGGAGAACACTGTCCCAACCCTGCAAGGGATTGCTACTAGTGGGTGCTCTAATTGTGTCTTTAGAAGGCCATTCCACCATTCTGTCAATCCAGCTGCTTCAGGATGATGGGGAACGTGGTGAGACCAGTGAATTCCATGAGAAGGGGCCTATTGCCGCGCTTCATTTGCTGTGAAGTGAGTCCCTTGATCTGAGGTGATGCTATGTGGGATGCCATGATAGTTGATAAGGCATTCTGTAAGTTCACAGATGGTAGTTTTGGCAGAAGCATTATGTGCAAAGAGGGCAGATCTGTATCCAGGGTAAGTATCTATTCCAGGAAGAACAAAATGCTGCCCTTTCCATGATGGATGCGGTCTAATGTAATCAGCCTGCCACCAGCTTGCTGGCTGATCACTTTGAAGAATGGGTGCCTTATCAGGGACTCAGTTTTGGTTTCGCTGCTGACAGATTGGGCACTCAGCAGTGGCTGTAGCCAAGTCGGTCTTGGTGAGTGGAAGTCCATGATGCTGAACCTATGCTTAACCTCTGTCCCTGCCACCATGGCCACTCTGTTCATGAGTTCATTTGGCAATGATGGGAGTAGCTGGGGGAAGAGGATGACTGGTTTCCATAGAACACATCACCCTATCCACTTAATTGTTAAAATCCTCCTCTGCCGAGGTCGTCCTTTGGTGAACATTCACAGGAGACACAAATATCTTCACTTCTTTGGTCCATTCAGAGAGGTCTATCTACATACCTCTTCCCCATACCTCCTTGTCTCCAATTTTCCAATCATGTTCTTTCTAAGTCCCTGACCATCCAGTCAAACTATTGACCGCAGCCCATGAATCAGTATACAGTTGCACATCTAACCATTTCTCCTTCCAAGCAAAGTGAACAGCCAGGTGCACTGCTGGATGTTCTGCCCACTGGATTTCCCTTCACCACTATCCTTCAGGGGCTGTGGTGCTGCCGCTGTCCACTTTCGAGTGGTACCTGCATACTGTGCAGAACCATCTGTAAACTAGGTATGAGTTTTCTCTTCCTCACTCAACTGATCCTAAGGAACTTGCCAAGAGACCATAGGCGCAGACTGGAAGATGGAAGGTAATGTGAGGGGAGTAGAGACCATGGGCGTTTCGGCCACTTCCTCATTCACCTTGTTCCTTCTGGCCCTGCTCAGGCCCAGTCTTGTGTATACCACTTCCATTTAATGATAGAGTGCTGCTGTACATGTCTAACTATATGACTGGGTCAGACGACACCCAGTTCATGATGAGAAGCTCAGGCCACATGGTTAAGCATTCAGTCTCTACTAAGGCCCAGTAAGAAGCCAAAAGCTGTTTCTCAAAAGGCGAGTGGTTATCTGCAAAGGATGTCAGGACTTTGCTCCAAAATCCTAAGGGTCTATGCTGTGATTCATTCCCTGTAGGGGCCTGCCAGTGACTCCAAACAGCATGTTTATCTGCCACTGACACTTCAGACACCATTGGATCGGCTGGATCATATGGTCCAAGTGGCAGAGCAGCTTGCACAACAGCCAGAACCTGTTGAATAGCCTTCTCTTGGTCTGGGACCCACTCAAAACCAGCAGCTTTTCAAGTCACTTGATAAATAGGTCTAAGTAGCACACCCAAATGAGGGATATGTTGCCTCCAAAATTCGAAGAGGCCCAGCAGGCGTTGTGCCTCCTTTTTAGTTGTGGAAGAGGCCAGATGCAATAGCTTAACTTTAATTTTAGAAGGAATATCTTGACATGACCCACACCACTGAACCCCTAGAAATTTCAGTGAGGTGGAAGGCGCCTGAATTTTTGTCCGATTAATTTCTCACCTTCTAGCACACAGATGTTTTACCAATAAGTACAGAGTCATTGACACTTCTTCCTACTAGATCCAGTCAGCATAATGTCATCACTGTAATGGACCAGTGTGACATCTTGTGGAAAGGAAAGGCTATCAAGGTCCCTGCAGACTAAATTATGACATAGGGCTGGAGAGTTGATAGAGCCCTGAGACAGGACACACAGTGTGTATTGGTGGTCTTGCCAGTTGAAGGCAAACTGCTTCTGGTGGTCCTTTGAAACACGTATGGAGAAAAAGGCATTAGTCAGATCAGCAGCTGCATGCTAGGTACCAGGAGATGTATTAATTTGCTCAGGTAATGAAACTACATCTGGACCAGCAGCTGCAATTGTAGTCACCACCTGGTTAAGTTTATGGCAGTCCACTGTCATTCTCCAAGATCCACCTTTTTTTTGCACAGGTCAAATAGACAAGTTGAATGGGGATGTGAGAATCACCACCCCTGCATCCTTCAAGTCCTTGATGGTGGCAGTAATCTCTGCAGTCCCTCCAGGAATGCAGTATTGCTTTTGGTTTATTGTTTTGCTGGCTAGGGGCAGTTCTAATGGCTTCCACTTGGCTTTTCCTACCTTAATAGCCCATACTCCATTTGTCAGGGATCCAGTGTGGGGGTTCTACCAGTTGCTGAGTATGTCTATTCCAATTATGCATTCTGGAACTGGAGAAATCACTACAGGATGGGTTCGGGGATGCATTGCACCTACTATGAGATGGACATGAGCTAAGACTCCATTAATAACCTGACCCCCATATGCTCCCACTCTGACTGGTGGGCCACAGTGACGTTTTAGGTCTCCTGGAATTAGTGTCAGTTCAGAGCCAGTATCCAGTAATCCTTGAAAAGTCTAATTATTTCCTTTTTCCCAGTGAATGGTCACTCTAGTAAAAGGCCGTAGATCCCTTTAGGGAATGCTGGGAAAAAGATTAACAGTATAATTTTTTGGCGGTATAATGGGGTCCTTCCTCAAGGAGACCCAGTCTCCCCTTCATTCAAGGGGTTGAGAGTCTTTAAACTCGTTCAAGTCTGGGGATTGATGGAGGAGCCATGTCTCTATCCTGGCAGTTCCAGTTAGAGTGCTGTTCACTTGACCTAGAATTCTTCTGCTTGTACACATCAAGTAAATATTTAGTAGATTTCCCATCTGTTTCACTCCTAGGGACATCATGACTAAGTAGCCAATGCCATAGGAAGTCCATATGAGTTAGACTCTTCTGGTTACTGCTTTGACTTCGCTATCCATTGCAGTAACCATGCCTCCCTTGTCTTTGTTGATTGAGTGCTGCAGCTTGGCCCCTTCCACCACAAGGTCCAAGTGGCCCCATTGTAGTTAGGTGTGATAATTCAGTTAGGGCAGTTCCCGCTATCAAATCTGACTTACAGAAAATAGCAATCACAGGAGTCTTTAAGGATGCTGGGACTCCCTTCACAAATTTGTTCCTCACAGTTGTAGTAAAAGGTGTGTTCTATGGGTACCCCGTGTGTGGGTCTGTGGGTTTAACGTGATAAATCCACCTAGCATGCCAGTTTTCCTAAGCCTTTGGATACCTGCTTCTACAGTATACCAAGGCAGGTCTGGTACTTCAACTTGATTTAGGGTAGGCCACCATGTAATCCATGCTTCAGCAACCCAACCAAATAAACTATTAGATTCTTTCCTGACGTTTCAAGCTGAAACATTGAATGAAGAATCTGTGCTTAGTGGGCCCATATCAATAAACTCAGACTGATCCATTTTTCTGTTCCTTGCACCATTATCGCACACCCTTAATAGCCATTGTCACACATATTCCCCAGGGTTCTGTTTGTTCATATGAGAAAAGTCAAGGAGTTCTTTTGGAGTGTAGCATCCCTCCTCCTGGGTCACACTTTGTACTTCACCTTTTGGGGTGCAATGGGAGTTAAGTCTAGTTATAGATCTAGAAGCCAAAATTAGTGGTGAAGAAATGTTTTGAGAGCTTTCAGCAGTGTCTTGTAAAGCATCTGCCTCAGGCAGTGCCCCAGGCAATGACTCAGACAAAGGCTCTTTAGACACAGCTGAGTTAATCTCATTAGAGGGGGTTGGATACAATAATGATTTTACTGGGGAGGGTGGTTTAGCAGAGAAACATGGAGTAATCTCTTCAGATGGGAGAGGGCTGCTTCCCTTCTCAGGAGCGATTCAGCAGAATTTGGGGGCTCAGCGTCTCCAGCTTTCTTATTATCTGCCCATACGTCCCCATCCCAAGTTTCAGGATTACATTTCTTCCCAATCAGTGCCCTGACTTTAACTTCAGACACCTTTCAAGGTTGGCAATTGAGTTGGTGTTGTAATTCAGCCACTCTTACAGTAAGACTCTGGGTTTGGTTTTCAACGATAGCAGCTCTGTTACTACAAGAAATAAGACTTTCTTTCAAGGCACAAGTGGAAGCTTTGAGGTCATTTATGCGGTGTTTGAGCTTTGACTCTGAAGCCCTGAGCTCATCTCTTTCTTTCACCACTTTGTCTAGCAAAAGTAGGACCGACCAACCAGCTTCCTTAAACTTCCCATTATGACAAAATTGTAGAAAGGTATCAAACATGTGATCACTCACAGCCTTGCCTTTCACCAGTCTTGATCTGTTGGTGGTGATATTTTACGTATTTCTGTTGCCACCTCACGCCATGGATTAGCAGTGCCCTCTTTACTATTGGAAGCAGAATCATCAACCTCTCTCAGACTAACCAGACTCGAGAACCAATTTAGAAAACTCATGTTTACAATTTCGTTTCTCTATACCACTCTTGGTACCAAATGTCTTAGGCTGGGTTCTCTAGAGAAGCAAAACCAGTAAAGCATATAAATATATAGAGAGAGACTTATATAAGGGAAATGGCTCACACAGTTATAGAGGCTGGAATGTCCCAAATCTTTGGGCCCGGCTGGAGACCTCTCCTGATTCACATAGCCATGGGAGTTGACCAACTCAAGATCGGCAGGTCAGACAGCAGGGCTCTTGCTCACACGTTACAAAGACTGATGAATTCCAAGATGGGCAGGCAAGACAGCAGGTAAGTTGCTAGCTCAAGTTCCAAGAACTGGAGGTCAGATGAACAGGAGCCAGCTGCAGAAACCAGAGCAAGCAAAAGTTTGCAAGCCTTGCCAGAAAGTCCAGTTATATTTAAGGCAGGCCACACCCCCAGGGAAACTCCCTTTCAACTGACTGGCTACTCACAGCAGTTCACATCATGGTGGTCATCACAGTATATCAAATGTCATCATGGAAGTGATCACATCATACAACCATCAAACTACATCATAACTGCCAAACCACTGAGAATCATGGCCCAGCCACACAACCTTAATGATCACACCACCCCACAGCAAATTTGAGCTGCAGGGCCTGAGGCTGCATAGGAGCTGGGAAGCCAGAATAGCCAGTGCCCGGAGTCCATGGCCATTGTCAGCCTGCATGGCAGCTAGACTCTGCGCCCCCACCGGCAGGAGGGAGCAAAGGGTATGGGGCAGCATGGCCCAGCTTCCTGTAGTCTGCCCGAAAACCCTCCTCGAGGGAGGGGGTGCTCTGCAGCCATTGCCTCATTAATGTGCAAAATAGTCGGATAGTCTTTTTTTTTTTTTTTTTTACTGTTGCCGTCAGTGGGAGATGTAGGATAACAAGATAGTCGATAAGTGAGTAGTGTGTGTAAATCTTTTTTTTTTTTTTTTTTTTTTTTTTTGCTATATTGCTGTGAGAAACAGCTTGTTTTGTGCTACAAGTTAACATTCACTTTGATTGAGCTATCATAAATTTAATTGCTTGAGAAAATAGTATGCATATTGCTGGTAAATTGGAGAAAAGGTTGAAGATTATTCTTTACATAAATGTAGTAAGTACAGTGGAAAACTGTCTGTGAAAATAATGTATTTAAGTTTCTAGGGGATTAAAAGATACTGATATTCGGGGTAATGGGGTAATGATATTTTCAAGGAACCCTGTTTGAGTTCATTAAAATGAATATTAAAAATGTCAAAGACCATGTTATATCTAGAGTACATGAGGTTACAAAGTCCAAAAAAGGCAAAAACTTGTAACCTCCCTGTTTTTTCTGAGGTGTTCTCCATGACTCTGACAAAGTAAGAGTTTCTTTTAACTTACTGGGCATTGTTCATTGTTGGAGTGTTTATACTTCTATCACCCTGGACAACAGCAGTCGTGTATTTAGCATGGTGACTGGGATTTAGTAGTTGCTCAATAAACACTTGTTAAATGAGCACTCCAGTGATCTTAACAGAACCCACCTTCTAGTAAATGAAGTGATTAGTTTTGAGGGTCTCTTCTGGTTAATTGATATGATTTCTGTCTACACCTGGTTAGGTGCATGTGAAGATGGAGCGCAGTCTGTGTTTATGCGTGCGTGTGCACACATGCATGTATTGCCAAAGACAGAATTTTTCTGTGTTGATTTTTTTTGATAGATTGGCATAGGAAGTGCAAAAATATCACTAATATAAACCCGAGACACATGATACAGCGTTAGGCCAATTTGGATTATTGAGTGGGTGTTACTGCCCTGTAGCCATGGTGTTAGATGTTTCTAATAATGACTCTGCGTAGACAGCTGAACCAGTCCAGGGATCTCAGGAAGCTGAAGACCAGTTCAATTATGGATCTGCTCTAGCCCCGGACGTAGATCCAAGACTTTGGTTTCTTAAACTGGCCAAGTATGAGATTTGCTATTAAGTGTGTAAAGTAAAAGAAAAAAGTCTGCCCAGTTTTCTTCCTTAACTGAAAGCCTAGTTTTGCTTCTCTCTGAACTGTAGTATTTTTGAAACTTGAGAAAAACCATTTGCCTAGCACAGCTGTTAACTTCCTACAACTGGAATGCTTTCCATTCGCTTTAAAATAAGCCGTCGTGAAAGCAGAATGTAGACCACATGCATCATCCAAACCAAAAAAGTTTGCTGAGACTACTCCTGTCATCTGCCCTGGGGTCCAGAATCTTCACATTCCAGGCCGAGCTCCAGCTGTTCCCATTTAGTTACCCGGTTGGGATTGGTTGGGATTGGCCATACCGCCCACTCTTTTCTCCACCCCTTAACTGTCACTGGGAGAAAGCTCTTGAGCCAGAGATGAAATGTAAGTGCTGTCACCGGGCTGTCTGAGTGCAGCTGGCACCATGGGTGCACTTCAGAGCAACTCCTGTTCGCTCTGAGCCCCCAGCCCTGCCTCCCCTTTCACCACATTTCCTCTGGCAAGATTTGAAGTACAGCAACGCAAGAAGATTTCGCCTCCTGAACGACATTATTCTGAAGTGTATTGCCTCTTGATTGCTGGAAAAGAATCTTAAATTTATTTCAAAAGTAATTCATGAGCAAATTTACTAAAAGTGATGAAAGGAGCATTAAAGTTAATTAGTACTAATTTTTTACTGTGCCAAAGTGCGCGGTATCTTTCAGAGGAAACTCCAAGAGATCTGGTGAGTGTGCCATGCCGGTGGGGAGAATTGAATGTCCCTCGTCTCCCTCTTTCCCTAGAGACAGTAGTCACGAGTGCCGAGTGTGTGGGGTCACAGAAGTGGGCCTCTCTGCGTATGCAAAGCACATTTCTGGTCAGTTGCACAAAGATAATGTGGACGCCCAGGAACGAGAAGATGATGGGGAAGGAGAAGAGGAGGAAGAAGATTATTTTGACAAGGAGCTCGTTCAGTTAATAAAACAAAGAAAAGAACAAAGTCGGTAAGTAATGATTTTGCTTTTTTTTAAAAAAAGGCCATCTGAAACAGAACATGGTACATTTTTACATTTTGATATTTTTCATAGCGTTTAAGGTTACCTTAGTTATAAAGTTTAGCTTGAGATTACTATCTCTTGCATCAAAGGGCAGTGGAATGTGTTCTTGAGCTACTGTACCATACCTGTTGCCATAGAGTCCATTCTGACTTATAGCAGCCCTATGGGACTGAGTAGAACTGCCTGCATAAAGTTTCCAAGGCTGTGAATCTTGACAGAAGCAGACTACCACATCTTTCTCTTGCAGAGTGGCTGGTGGGTTCAAACTGTCAACCTTTCCGGTTAGCAGCTGAGCACTTAACCACTGTGCCACCAGGGCTCCTTTGAATTACTGTACTATCTGCTTGGGAAAAAAAAAAAAACCAAATTCTGTATTGTTCCTACATAAGCTAGCTATACCTACATATCTGAAATTTTACCATATTGGTAATTAACTATGTTTAGAACTGTTATTGGTTTATAGCAGTATCCAAATTTTCTAATTAAAAAAAAATAAAACCAAGCCCGTTGCAGTCAAGTTGATTCCAACCCATAGCAACCCCATAGGACAAAGTAAACTGCCCCACAGGGTTTCTGAGGAGCAGCTAGTGTATTCGAACTGCCGACCTTTTGGTTAGCAGCTAAGCTCTTAACTACTGTGCCACCAGGGCTCCTAAATTTTTTAATGGAAAGTATTAATGTATAAGTGTCATTTGAATAAATGATATAGCATTTCTTCTTGCCAAAATCACATCTTATCCCTTAGGAAAAAATTTTTTGCCTAATGTGAATTGACGTGGTGCTTTTTGCCAAATTTGATTTGTCCCCTTATTATTGTCTTTGAATGCTCAATGACTACCACAGTGTTTGGTTCACTCTAAGTGCCTCTGTAAATATTTACTGAATAAATTTATATTTTAAGTTTGACAGTGTCAAGGTCATGTGAGCATTATAGTTATCCAGCTTGTGATGTATAATTTCGTTCCTGCATCTATCCATTCAAGTTTGAGGCTTTTGTGTTTTTACCTTACTGATTTGTGGACTAAAGAGTTTAATTAATTAGCTCAATTAATGAGGTAGAACCAGTTACTGGGTGGGGGTAGTTTTTCAAGTCCTAGGGCATAATGAGAAAAAATTTCAAATTCTAAAATAAAATTATGAAGATACTTCTTGAATAGTAGTTATACCTGGTCTGCACCTCGTTTTTGATTAGAGGTTTGAGTATAAAATAGAAGTATTTTTTATTCTCTGTATTAAAAGTTTTTTGAGCAAGTTCCTGAAGGAGACTTTTAAGTCAGTAGCATAGTTCTTGTTTTGTCCGGTTGCTTAGTCCTTCAGATGACATTCTCTCTACCGTCGGTATAGCTGTAGTATGCCCCTCCTCCTGTTTTAGGGAACTGGAGTGTCTAGGAGACTAACTTCTATTTTTGTGCTTATAACTAGTGTCATTATTAGTTTATCTGCATGAACGATTAAACATGAAGTCAGATGGTAAAAGAGCTTCTCAGTAAATGAGACTTGCATATCATAGTTGCTCTCCCTTGACTGAGCTCCTGATATGCCTCCTTGGTGACCTATTTATAAGGCCATCTACTTACTCCTTCAAGAGATTTTTAACTTAGATTGTTCTTTTTGGGCTGTGGGTTTAGCTGAAAGCTGTTGTCCGTTTGATCTAGCCAGTTCACGATGATCTAGGAATTCTACTTTGACTGACATTGCCTAATTCTCGTCACATTTCTGGATCATGTTAGCATAGCTGAGACAGTGGCCCCTTTGGATGCCAAAAGGTACTGTTACTTAGAAGCAGAAGTTTAAAGCAATAATTTTTGTCATTTGTTTTTAATTGCCGTTGAGTCTATTCCAACTCACTATGACCCCATGTGTGCAGAGTGGAACTGCTGTGTAGGTTTTTTAAGGCTGTGACCTTTCGGAAGCCAATCACCAGGCCTGTCTTCTGAGGCTTCTCTGGGTGGGTTCGAACTGCCAACCTTTCGACCGGTAGTCGAGCACTTAACCATTTGTACCACCAGGGACTCTTACTGCAGTAATACCAAAAAAGAAACAAAAAACAAAAACAAACCAAACCCAAACCCACTGCTGTTGAGTCAGTTCCGACTCATAGCGACCCTAAAGGACAGAGTAGAACTGCCTTATAGGGTTTCTGAGGCTGTAAATCTTTACAGAAGCAGATTGCCACATCTTTCTCCCACAGAACGGTTGGTGGGTTCAAGCCATCAAACTTTTGGTAGCCATCCGAGCGCTTTAACCACTGTGCCACCAAAGCAATAATTTTGTTAAAAACTCAAACCCGTTGCCATTGAGTCGATTCCAACTCATAGGGACCCTATAGGACAGAGTAGAACTGCCCCATAGGATTTCCAAGGAGCAGCTGATGGATTCGAACTGTCAACCTTTTGGTTAGCAGCCGAGCAGTTAACAACTGTGCTACCAGGGTGATAAAAATCCTGCGTGTGTGTGATAGGACTTGTCACTTGGGAACTTAGGGTCTCCTGTTTAGAATGGTTGTAATTCGTAATGTAAATGGGTACTTGAACTTTTAGATAAGTTAACTTTTAATTCCATCTTGAGAAAAAGGAAGAGATTCTAATTCATATCCCCAATCTTACATACATTAGAAGTTTTAAAAAGCTAATTAAAGTCAGTACAGAGTTTAAGATTGAAGTCAAGTTCAAATCACAGACACTTTGGGATTTTTATTCTGTCAAGGCCTAATGGCTAAGAGTAGAAATTCTAGAGTCAAATGCCAAGGTTCACGTCTCTGCTCTGCCACTTACTGCCTGTCTTACTCTGGGCAGGTTCCTTCACATCAGTTTCCTTATCTAAAAAGTAGGAATAATAAGAGTACATGCTTCAGGGTTGTAAGTGTTCAATGAAATTATCTGTATAAAAGTGCTTAGCTTTAAATGTCTGACACTTAGTAGGTACTCAGTACATTTTAGTTAGTGTTACTCCATTTTTCTGATCTGTGCTAGAGCCCTGGTGGTGCAGTGGTTAAGAGCTCGGCTCCTAACCAAAAAGGTCGGCAGTTTGAATCCAGCAGCTCCTCCTTGGAAACCTATGGGGCAGTTATACTCTGTCCTGTGAGGTCGCTGTGAGTCGGAATTGGCTTGACAGCAATGGAGTTTTTGTAGACGCACCATAGGCAGTTTGTAGAGGAAAATGACTTTATACCTATGCCTGTGATGTTTAAATTCATTTGTGTTTCTTTGGGCTCCTTGTCTAACATGAATAGTGTAAACAGCTGTGGCTTCTTTATAGCAAACCTCTAGCTCATAGAGCTCCTTATAGCCCTTCTTGTGGGTAGCATTTACTTGGGGTGTGCTATTTTACTCCTGTTTGTGACCTTAATTTGCTCGGCTGGGTTCTAGCCCTTCAGGAACGGGGACTATACATGAAAGTTTTTCCTTTACCAGTAACACTCACTGATTTAAATATGATGGGTGCTTAATAAAGTGTTTATTATGAAAGTGACTATGCAGAAGTAAAATCTTAAACGATTTAAAATAGGTTAAGGAACTGGGTTTTTCAGAAAGAACTTACAACTGGAGAAATCATAGTATTAAGGGCAGCTGAGCATAAAATTGCATTAATTACAATAACTAACCATGGCCTATAAAATATAATTGAAAAAGCTATATAGTGTAAAAATAATAATTGGATGATAGATAGGAACAAAATCCCAGAGCATTCCCAAAAAACAGAAGTGAGACAGGGAGGATGTCACAAATGTGTTAATTTTTTAGTATTTCTGGGAGCCATAGGGGAAACAAGTACTGTTTAATTTCTAAGTTAAATTGAGAAGTATAGGTTTAAGTGTATGATTTAAAGATATGAAAGCAACAACTGTTAGAAATAAAAGCAGCCTCTATTACATATTCTAAGTAATAAAGAAGAGGAGTAGGGGGAGGTTTGGTGGGTTATGCTTTAAAGGAAGCATAAGAAATCCTTTCAGTCACTGAAGAAAAGCTGTTTTTCTTCCAGACAAGATGAAGCTTCCAGTAGCAGCCAAGAAATCAACCCGGATGATAGGCGACCCCAATGGAGACGAGAAGACCGGTTTCCTTACCAAGACAGAGAGGGTTACAGCCAGCCAGCATGGCACCATCGAGCACCTCCTCAGCGAGATTGGAAATGGGAGAAAGATGGCTTTAGTAATACTAGGAAAAACAGCTTTCCACATTCTTCAAGGAACAGTGGTGGACAAAGAGGATGTTCTGGGTGGCATAAGGGTGTTGGAGGAGGCTCCTCAGCTTGGTTTCACAACCACAGTAATTCTGGAGGTGGTTGGCATTCAAATAGCGGAACAGTAGACTGGAATCATAATGGTACAGGAAGGAATTCCAGTTGGCATTCTGAAGGAACAGGTGGCTTTTCCAGTTGGCATATGAATAGCAGTAACGGAAACTGGAAATCCAGTGTACGTGGTACAAATAGTTGGAATTACAATGGCCCCGGAGACAAATTTCAACCAGGCAGAAACAGAAATTCTAACTGTCAAATGGAAGACATGACTTTACTATGGAACAAGAAGTCTAATAAGTCAAACAAATACAACCAAGAGAGATATAATTGTCAACGGCAAGAAAATGACAAAGTTGGTACAGTTGCCACATACCCTTCTCCTGAAGGATTTGCAAATGATAATTTTTCTTCAGAAGGCTTATTTGACTTTAATTTTGAGCAGCTGGAAAGCCCAGCCACTAAACAAACAGACACCATAGCTCCAAAAATTGGTGGAAGGAATGGCAGTGTAGCAAAGGAAAAGCTCCGTCGCTGGACTCCTTACCCTTCCCAGAAGACTCTGGATTCACAGTCCGGGTTGAAAGATGTCGCTGGTAACAAGTCAGAGAAGACAGATAAGCCTTTCTTTGATTTTAACTTGATAACTACAGGAACAAAAGAGGCCCAAACTGATGTAACAAGTAATTCTCCTGTGCTGAAAACACAAAAGGAAACACGTTTAGAATCTTTTCATCACAAAGCCACTTCTGACTGCACAGTTTCCTATGAGGTGGTAAGAGATTGCCCCATTACAGAAAAACTGGAACAAGAGCATATCTCAAGTAAGATGCCATCACTGAAATCCATACGCCTTCCAGTTCCAGGCACTAAATCAATTCCTCAAAAACAAGATTCAAAGAATCCCTCGAAAAACATCAAATCTAATTCTTTTTTTGCTGGAGAACATTCACATCCCTTGAATAAACCCATTGTAGAAGACAATCACAGTTCTCCTTATGTACCCAAGTTGCGTAGTGTTTTAAAAGGGAATAATAAAAGTACATTTGGGGCTCAAAGGGAGCCCGGTGAAAATGTAAGTGATACGTTACAAAAAGCCAAAGAGGTGCTACCGTGTCATGAGTCAGCGCAAAAGCCGTCACTTCCCACTTCTAAGAGGACCAGGAGCTATGTGAAAGCAAGTAGAAATGTAGAAGAGTCTGAGAAAGGATCCTTGAAGATTGAGTTTCAGGTACATACGTTAGAAGATGAAAGTGGTGGGGAGATATCTGACACTGAAAAGCACGGAACAACAGTCGGAACCCTGGGTTCTGCAACCACTGAAGTTTTATCCTGCAGTACTCATCTTGCTGATGAGAAAGTGGGTGATGACCAAATCCTGAAAACATGTAGAAAACTATCCACTTCTCCATGTAATTCCATAGTTCACAAGAAAGAATCAGAGTTACAAATGACATCTGCAGGCAGTCCACACCCCGGCTTATTGCTGGACCTGAAAACCTCTCTAGAAGATACGCAGGTTGATGACCCTGTCAAATCTCATGTATCTTATGAAACAGAAGGCTTTGAGAGCACTAGCTTGGATGCAGAGCTTCAAAAAAGTGACATAGGTCAGCCCTCAGGCCCTCTCTTGCCTGAACTAAGTAAGCTTGGCTTTCCCGCCTCTCTCCAGAGAGATCTAACCCGGCACATTAGTTTGAAGAGCAAAACTGGAGCACACCTTCCTGAGCCAAACCTCAATAGTGCCCGCCGCATTCGCAACATCAGCGGCCACCGGAAGAGTGAGACAGAGAAGGAGTCTGGGCTCAAGCCAACCCTTAGGCAGATTCTGAATGCATCTCGGAGAAATGTCAACTGGGAACAGGTCATTCAGCAAGTAACCAAGAAAAAGCAAGAACTGGGCAAAGGCTTACCCAGGTGTGTGCTTCTTTCTTTGTTATCCCCCCCCCCCTTTTTTTTCTTTTCATGCTACCCTTTGACCCTGGTCAAGAGAATTCTACTTGTTACATTTAACTAAATGCTTACAATATATATACATTGTGGAAGTCTGGTGTAAACATATTAAATATAAAGAATGGCCGCTAATCTATGACAGATAGAGTGTTTCTTAGAAGGGAATTCAGGTTAAAAAAGAGGCATGGCTATTTCTGAGAAATAAGATGGAGTACATAGAAAGAAATCACCTGAAATCTATAACTTTGGTTATAGGGACTAGAAATTGACAGCATAGAAATGTATATAAATCCCCATCTGTTTCTAGATCTCAATCCTGGAATGAGTGGTACAACTTTT
This sequence comes from Dugong dugon, assembly GCA_030035585.1. Lineage (NCBI taxonomy): Eukaryota > Metazoa > Chordata > Mammalia > Sirenia > Dugongidae > Dugong > Dugong dugon. The sequence continues at coordinate 10,972,256 of CM057472.1, read as the reverse complement.
AAGTATAACTGTTCCATTACCTTCTACTCAGGATAGTTACCCTTCTGTGTGTACTCTGGGCATTATATTTATGATCACAGAATGTTCCCTCTTGAGCACTTTGGTAATACCTGTGCTATTCATCTTATATTGAGGTAATGGGCTTTTCTGAATCGTAAAGCAATGTTCAGCCTAGGTTTGCTGCTTGAAAATCCTAATTCTGCGATACTGTAATTATACAGCTTCCCAGGCTTGGGGATATTTCTGTCCATGTTGAAATAAGGGAGTCATTTTGCCCCTTTTTCCTTTCCCATTCTTCGTAGTACTTGAGAACTCTTACTATAGTGCCTAACGCTTAGGAATACTCTACAGAAGTTTTTCGTTGTTGTTATTTTGGTTTATTTGCTGCTTTTAAAATGATTTATTTATTACTATTGGTTTAGACCTCCATAGTAAATAAAACCCAAGATTATTTACTCTCAAATGGATTTTCATAGCTGTGTACACATCTCTAATTCAGCACTTGTCACGTTATAATATTTATGATAGTTATTTCATTTACACCTGGATGTCTTATTAGACTGAGCTCCTTAAGTGTGGGAACCATCTTACTCATGTTTGTCACCCTGGTGCTTAGTGCCTGGCACATTAAATGCCACCCACCCCAACCAAGTCCAAATTATAAATGCCCCGCAAACCACATCTGAGTTATGCCTTTTTTTTTCTCCTTTTTCTTTCTTAAGGTTTGGCATAGAAATGGTGCCCCTGGTTCAAAATGAACAAGAGGGCTTGGATTTGGATGGGGAGGCTGATCTGTCCAATCTAGAAGGATTCCAGTGGGAAAGTATTTCTATTTCCTCATCCCCTGGGTTGGCAAGGAAGCGAAGCCTTTCTGAGAGCAGCGTGATCATGGACAGGGCTCCTTCTGTGTACAGCTTCTTCAGTGAGGAAGGCACGGGCAAAGAGAATGAGCCCCAGCTGGTTGTTTCACCTGGGAACTCGTTGAGGGCTACAGAGAGTCAGAAAGTGACTGCGGGCTTTAAACAGGAAATGATACCTGTGGCTGCTTCTCTGAGAACAGGGGAGATGGCTGAAAATGTTGCTATCCGAAGGCGACATAGCACACAGTTACCCTCTGACTGTACAATACCTTTGGTGCATTCGGCAAAAGACCTGAGCAGCCAGGAGAGTTCCGCACCTGCTTCAGAGACTCCGAATGGCCAAGAGAGTAATGGAGAAGGAAACTCCACGTCATCAAATCTGTCTTCCGCCCTTGCAAACTCCAGTCTGGTGGATGCGGCCACAGATAGTAGCTGCACCTCCGGTGCTGAACAAAATGACGGCCAGAGTATTAGAAAGAAACGAAGAGCTACTGGAGTGAGTATGATTCCCTGTGCTCCTTGTAGAACATCTCATGTGGTGGTTTGTCTGTTATAAGAAAGGTTTAAGTGTAACTTTTCTTGGGTATCTGGGGTTGTGGCTCTCCCCTCTGTCCATGGCTGGCTCAGAAGAATTGCGAAGCCCTCACTCTTACATTTGTGTTCTTATCGTATGGGTTTCTAATTCTATTAAGTTAGATGTAATCTAATATGAATGTGCAGTACTAGGAAAACATGAAGTCATCGCTAAAACTAGTCTCCAAGCCAATGATTTTTTGTATCACTTGACCAAGGAATAAGCCACATCTTTAGCTGTAACTTTATCTGTTTCCCTGACGCACTCTGTACTGCTACCGAAGAAAGGCACTCTAATGTTGCATTCCTAGGGCATGTATGATTGTTGGCTGAGGACTGGTAGACTTAACACAAGGTGTTTTAGACTATTAGAGTGCATGTAAATGAGCATAGTCTCAGAAATACCTTAAGTCTCTGTTACTCTGTAATCTTTTGTGCTTCAGTTACCCAGCCTGGCCCTTTAAGAATCTGTTCCCTGACACCACGTCTGCTCTTCTGGTATCTCTGTCGCTATTACTACTTAACTGTTTCAGAAACCCTTTCTGAGAAGACAGAGTTGCCTGTCTGGAACTTGGCACTATGAGAAAGCGGGCTGTTTCCTTTTAGTCTGAGGCAATATGGTAGAGCAGTAAAGGGCATGAGCTTTAGACCTACAGTCAAATCCCAACTCTGCCTCTTTGAGCTGGACGCTCTGTAGTGGACATTGTTGGATAATTTGAAGTACACTTTAAACTTAGAGATTAAAAGTTATATCTTTGGGCTTGTCTCATAGACTGTTTAGCTTTTTGTTGTAAAGGTTTTCTTCCTGAAATTTAAAGTAGAGCCAAGAGGAAATCAAATGTGATGTGTGTATCACTGCTTTGTCCATACTTCTGTCTATGCCTTGCTTCACCAAAGTGGAATAGTTTGCCTAAATCATTTTAGCATGGGCTTTACCACCTCTAGGAGCTGGGAAGGTACTTGGCCTTGGATGCTACTTTTTTTTTATCAGATATATTTATTCAGCTAATAATTTGAGTTTGTACCATATGCATGAGACTGCTACTGTCCTGTTAAGAGACGATAGCAGTAATGAAGGATAATGTAGGACTGTCTTAGAATTGACTCTTTTTTCCCCTCCTGGATAATAAAAAAAAGCCAAACCCATTGCCATCAAGTCGGTTCCAACTTACAGTGGTCATATAATACAGAGTAAGAACTGTCCCATAAGCTGAAATCTTTCTTCTACAGAGTGCCTGGTGGGTTTGAACCACCAACCTTTTGGTTAGCAACTGAGCACTTAACCACTGCGCTACTAGGGCTTCTTACTGGAGAATAGCCTTTACATTTAATTTTTTTCATCCCCTCAGGATGGATCTTCTCCTGAACTCCCAAGTCTTGAGAGAAAAAACAAAAGAAGGAAAATTAAAGGAAAAAAAGGTATGGTGCAGCATATTCTGGCAGAGATTGCTTTTATAGCAAGTCAGCCTTTTTACAGCTTGACACAGAGCATAGGTTGTGATTACCAAACACTGCTCGTTTATTATTTTCTTGATATTATTGTTGTTTTACTTAAGGGCAAATAAAAGTTTGATTTCCTATTACATTCAGCTGTAGCTATAGAAGAAAGATATGATGCCTCATAGACCTGTAAGCTAAATACATCCCTTGGACAAATTGGGTTGAGTATAAAGCCAGAAAGTGTAATTGGGCCTTTTCCGTGAGATGAAGGAGAACAGGCCATTTAGTAAAAATTTTGCCCGTCTTGGTCATTTATGACCACTTCTTTCCCTTTGCAGTTTTGAGGCATCTTGGTTGCTGTCCTAATGTGAATTAAGGAGAGAAGTCCTTAGAGTGGCTCCCTCCCTGCTTTTTTTTTTTTTTTTGATTGTGCTTTAAGTGAAAGTTTACAATTCAAGTTAGTTTCTCATACAAAAATTTATACACACATTGTTATGTGACCCTAGTTGCTCTGCTGATACATTTCTATGACTCTTGCTTTCCATGGACTCTGACCCAGTTCCAGTATAAGGATTAGTGCAGGAAGTGATTGGCTGAACCTCGGGTGATTGGGTGTGATGGATAAGGTAGGAGTCAAGGATGACCTCCAGGTTTCTGACTGGAGCAACTGGGTAGATGATATCGTTTGTAGAGCTAGAAAACTCCATGAGAGGAATAGACCGAGGGTAGAGGAAGATGACGAGTTCCCTTTTGGATACTTTGAGTTAAAGGACCTTTGAGATGCCTTGGTAAAGATGTCAAGTTGGTAGTTGAATATGTGGGTCTGAAATTTAGGAGAGCAGTCTTTGCATATTGAATGGGAAAGACACAAACGTAAATATGATAAATGCATACACACAGAACATTTTATTAAAGGTAAGTTAAATGTACTGTTTCAAAGCTGTAATTTCTTCAGGAAGCCTCGAATAAAGAGAACCTTTTTTTTTTTTTAAACTGTGCTTTAAGTGAAAGTTTATAGCTTAAGTTAATTTCTCATATAAAAATTTATACACACATTATTATGTGACCCTAGTTCCTATCCCTATAATGTGACAGCACACTCCTCCTTTCCACCCTGGATTTCTCATGTCCGTTCAACCAGCTCTGATCACTTTTTGCCTTCTCATCTCACCTCTGGACAGGAGCTGCCCATTTAGTCTCATGTATCTATTTGAACACTGTTTATGAGTATCAGTTTATGTCTTACAGTCCTGTCTAATCTTTGTCTGAAGAGTTGGCTTCAGGAATGGTTTTAGTTCTGGGTTAACAGAGAGTCCAGGGGCCATGTCTTCCGGGGTTCCTTCAGTCTCAGTCAGACCATTAAGTCTGGTCTTTCTACTAGAATTTGAGTTCTGCACCCCACTTTTCTCCTGCACCGTCAGGGACTCTCTGTTGTGTTCCCTGTCAGGGCAGTCATTGGTGGTAGCTGGGCACCATCTAGTTCTTCTGGTCTCAGGCTGATGGAGACTCTGGTTTATGTGGCCCTTTTTGTCTCTTGGGCTAATTTTTCCTTGTGTCTTTGGTGTTCTTCATTCTCCTTTGCTCCAGGTGGGTTGGGACCAATTGATGCATCTTAGATGGCTGCTTGCTAGCTTTTAAGATCCCAGATGGCACTCACCAAAGTGGGTTGCAGAACATTTTCTTAATAAACTTTGTTACACCAGTTGACCTAGATGCCCCCTGAAACTATGGTCCCCAGATACCCCCCCACCCCCTGTACTCCCCTGCTACTCTCTCCCTTGAAGTGTTTGGTTGTGATCAGGAAACATCTTAGCTTTCGGTTTAGTCCAGTTGTGCTGACTTTCCCCTGTATTGTGTGTTGTCCTTCCCTTCACTTAAGATAATTCTTGTCTACTGTTTAGTTAGTGAATACCTCTCTCCCTCCCCCTCCACCCTCTTAACCACCAAACGATGTTTTCTTCTGTGTTTAAACCTTTTTAAAGAGAACCTTTTAAGTTAACTAACAGACTAGAAAAATATGAATTGGGAGGAAAGTACAAGCAGTTCATGACTGGGGCCCAGTCTAAGCAAAAACCTTCAGTGAAGAGAGTAGTATTTAAAAGAAGAGTAGGAAATGAAACCTAGGACAGTTGATTTGCCTTGGACAGAGGTAGTCGTGGAAGATGACAATTATGCAAGATGGCACCATGTGGTGGTACACTTGAACCTGTGAGAAACCTCCACATTACCAATTCTGACAGATTTCTCGATCTGATAATATCAGGCTTGACTGTATGATTTATGAGATTTGATGACTCTCCAGTGACCCGTTGGGGAGAAAATAATGACTTACACTAAGTAATTTATGTAGTTCCATTTTCTGAGGAGTTGTATTGTTAAAGAGAAGTCTCCAATACTAAACAGAGCATTATGATTTCTTTTGGCAGAACGTTCTCAGGTTGACCAGCTGCTGAATATTTCTTTAAGGGAGGAAGAACTGAGCAAATCTCTGCAGTGCATGGATAGTAACCTTTTGCAAGCTCGTGCAGCGCTTCAGACAGCTTACGTGGAAGTCCAGAGACTCCTTATGCTCAAGCAACAGGTAACAGTAGGTGGAACATTTACTGAAAGTAGATCATCTCTGAAGCTGGATTTTAAAATACTTAACAAAATGCTTTATTTTTAGATAACTGTGGAGATGAGTGCACTGAGGACCCATAGAATACAGATTCTACAGGGATTACAAGGTATTCAAAGAGTCGTATGGATTGGGCTCTCTATAGCATGTTACTTTCTTATTCTCTACAGAGGGTAAAGAAAAGTTGTCATAAAAAGGTCAGTATTTCTCCCATGTTTCCTTGGGTTCATTGCTCTGTAGAAGGGCCACCGTCACAGTCCTGTGAGACTGTACAATCCCAAAAATGCTTACCAATGAGGACAGAGTGTTGTTACGGAAAAAGTACATTGGGGTAGGAATCAAAAGACGTGGATTCGAATTTTGGCACTCCCATTAGTACCTATATGATTTTGGATAAGTCACTTAAAATCTGAACAAAATGAAATGGTAATGCTTGTTCTGTTTGTAATCTTGGTGGTTGATAGATTACATGACATTCTACTTTGAAGAATTATGTGGGAGTGTACTCATACAGGAGCACTGGTGGTACAGTGGTTAAGCCCTTGGCTGCTAACTGAAAGGTCGGCAGTTAAAACCCACCAGCCACTCCACAGGAGAAAGATGCAACAGTCTCCTCCCGTGAAGATTACAGCCTTGGAAACGCTATAGGGCGGTTCTCCTCTGTCTTAGAGGGTCACTATGAATTGGAATCAACTCGCTGGCAACTTTTTTTTTTTTGGTACTAATACATTTATTAATTTAAAATTATGTCCTATTTAAAAATATGAATTAGCTCAGAAATCAGTCACTTTGCAGATAATATTTTTGCATTTGTATGTATCCTTCCCATTCTAGAAACATATGAACCTTCTGAGCGCCCAGACCAGGTTCCCTGTAGCCTTTCACGAGAACGAAGGAACAGTAGATCTCAGACATCTGCTGATGCCACGCTGCTGCCTACTCCCTTTTTCCCAGTTTTCCTGGACCCTTCCCAGGTGTCTCCATCATCCACATCTTCTATTTTCCAAGTCTCTGGCATTGTCCCTGCTCCAGACTCATCAGTTCAGATTAAACAAGAGCCCATGTCTCCTGAACGCGACGAGAATGTGAATGTTGTACCACAAGGCTCTGCTGGTAGTGTGTCCAAGGAATTATCTCAGACTAATAGTATGTAAGCTTTTTTTCTGCGATAGTGGTACTAGGGCAATTTTATATCCGTGATGTAAAGTCATTTCATGTAAAATAAATAAATAAAACCAAATTTATTACAGTTTTTCATGGAAATTTTCTTCATACAGAAGGATTATTTTAAAACAATTTAGTAATTTTCCTCTAATGCGGGGTTACTGAGCTGACTTTCTGTTAGCACCCAAAAGGTTCTGTTTATTGGGCTTGATGCATAATTTATTTGGTTTTTGTGGGATAAATAGGGTTGAAGTTGTTCAGCCAGTTTTCTAGATAAGGTATATCCTGTGAATTTCTCAGCACTTAGCTGTCAAATACAAGCCTGAGAGGCAGGTGACTGGGATAGAAGGCAGGGGACTCTGGGTTTGGAGTCATCTAATAGGAACTTGAGTGGTTTTCAGAAATAGCCAGCGTTTTTACTCTTTCATAAAATAACATTGGTTAGCACTTGCTAATAACTCCTAAGCTATTTGAAGTCCTGTTAGAAGTTTGCATAACCACAGTGGTGCTGTATTGGCAACTAAGTAAAAAGCAAGCAAACAAACTGGTATCGTGTGATTTCTTTAGAGAAAACAAAAAGTCTGAAGAATTACACTAGATTTGCTACCAGTGTTGCGGGGGCCGTGGCGGTTCAGTGGCGTAATTGTCACCTTCCACGCTTGAGGCCCAGGTTCGATTCTCAGCAGTGCACCTCATGCGTAGCCATCACCCTTCTGTCAGTGGAGGCTTGTGTATTGCAGCGATGCTGAGCAGGTTTCACTGGAGCTTCTAGACTAAGACGGACTAGGAAGAAAGACCTGGAGATCTACTTCTGAAAATCAGCCAGTGAAAATCCTGTGGATCACAGCAGTTTGATCTATAACTGGCCAACATTTCATTCCGTTGTACATGGGTTACCCTGAGTCGGGGGCCGACTCAATGGCAGCTAGCAACAACCCTGTTTAACAGTAATCTAGATAGCTGTATCAGATGTATATTATCTTTCATACTGAACTTTAAGTTAGCTTTATATGAGTAAGATTTTTTTAAAAAATGGAATAATGGCGCATTATAGTGACTTTTTATGTTAACTTTCAAAAATAGCTTTTATTCGATTTCTCTTTCTGATTACAGGAATAATTCACGTTCATTGTAAAATGTTATTTTGTTATTCTTTGTATCTTAAATCATGTTTGTGTGTTTACATATAGACTTTAAACAAAGAAAGAAATCAGTATATATAATCTGATTTTTTTCACTTAACATATCATGTTACTTTCTTGTATCATTGAAATACTTCGTCTAAAAAATTTTTTTATTTTACTAGTTGAATAATGTTTGCATAGTTGTATAATAATTGATATAAAATAATTGATGTCACAAATCTCCTTTAATATTTAATTTTTTTCCATATTTTTAATTATTTTTATTTGTATGATTATATATAATAATAGTGTTGTTATATATAGCACTACATTGTATATGTCTTTGATTATTTCAACAGTTTAAATCCCTAGGCATGAAACAACTAAGTCAAAGGAAACAGGTATTTTTAAGTCAGCTGACTTTTAAACTACTGGTATGTAGCTAAATTGGGTGATGTAAAGGTAAAATGTACAGTGAAAAGAACTAAGAAATAAAGGTGGAAGTGCTTCAGCTAAGTAGATATTTAAGTGTCTGCTAAGAATGGAACACATTGGTAACTATGTGGACATACAGAACAGGAAAGAAAAGAAAGATGGATAGAAACCATCCCCTTCCACAGGGATTCGTAGGCAATAAGACATGGACGTTAATTGTGCAAGGAGTATAGTGAGTACCGTAATAGGAATGTGTGCAGGTTAGGGGAAGCTGAGGAGTGACATAGCAGCTGTAACAGTCATGGTTTTGTTAACTTATCATGGAAACTTCATTATTTAGTAGAGATTGAATCAGTGATAAATAATTTGTAGTTTGTGACTATAAATAATGGACACAAAGATGCAGTAATTTTTCTCTTCTCAACTCAGGAGAGATCGGTGACAGTTGTCCAGTTTACCCAGTCATCACTGCAACGTTGTCCTTGTCAGAGCTAACAGAGAGTTTCCATGAGGCTAGCCAAGAACTGAAGTTTCCTGTGGAACAAGGAAATATCAGAAACAGAGAGAATTCTCCCTCTTCCCAATCAACCGATCTTCCTGACATGAATAAAGAAGGGGAAGAGCCAGCCAGAGGCAACAGTGAGTCAGAAGCCTGTACCAGTTCTTTTCCAAGATTGCCCTTTGCTTCAGAAACCTCTTTGGAAAAGGAGCCCCACTCTCCATCAGACCAACCTGAGCAACAGGCGGAATCCACTCTGACATCAGCAGAAAGTAGAGGAAACAAGAAAAAGAAGAAACTTAGAAAGAAGAAAACTCTGCGGGCTGCCCATGTCCCTGACAACAGTGACACTGAGCAGGATGTATTTACGGCCAAACCTGGAAGGAGAGTGAAAACCGGAAAGTTCACTAAAGGCGGGAGAGGAACAACCTCCACCTGGGAAGATGGCGGAGCTGGCCAGGAACAAGAGCGCCTAAGAGATGAGCCAGACAGCGACTCGTCTCTGGAAGTTCTAGAAATTCCCAATCCTCAGCTAGAAGTAGTAGCCATTGATTCTTCTGAATCTGGAGAAGAGAAACCAGACAGCCCATCTAAAAAGGATATCTGGAACTCCACAGAGCAACACCCACGAGAAACTTCTCGTTCTGGTTGCGATGAAGTTAGCTCTACCAGTGAGATTGGTACTCGCTATAAGGATGGCATCCCTGTAAGGTAAGGATGTTGTATTGGTCCACCAGACTCCTTTGTGTGTGTGTGTGTGTGTGTGTGTGTGTGTGTGTGTGTGTGTGTGTGTGTGTGTGTGTGTGTGTGTGTGTGTGTAAGTAGAACTTCTTGTTATTATGAATCCATTTTTTTTTAATTTAAATTTATTAAGGGAAAAAAAAAGGTGTGGTTATGGAAGAACCAAACCCTGGCAATGAAGATCAAATCTTCTGTTTTCTCTTTTGACTGTGTTGTAAATATTCACTCCTTTTATTTCCCTTCATATAGAAACTTCAGATGGAAAAACTGATCTCTTACGTCATTACTACTTTGCCTGTTGTTCATAAAAATTATTTAGAGTCAGGACGCTGCCTCTCCTGCTCACACAGACGCTAAAAAGATTTTTGTTATTTTTCAGTGTGGCAGAAACTCAGACTGTGATCTCCTCCATTAAAGGATCAAAGAACTGTTCAGGTATTTGGTTGTTCACCTTTATGTAAATTTACTAGAGAAAAAAATGCTTTCTCTGTATTAGAGCCAGGGTTTAAAGCTACTTAAATTGTACTTACAGAATAGGAAGAGAGAGGGCTTTCATCAGCAAGAGAATTGTTTGATCAGCAGTGATAGTATCCCTAAACCCTTGCATCCTTGTCTTTTCTGCTCCTTACTCCCATCTCTCTTATCTGCCTCTCCATCTGTTCAACTAGTTAGTATTATATAATGTGTCAGTGGCTCCAGCGGTATTTTCTTTGAGAAGGAGCTGCTTAAAGAGTGCCTTATTCACAGAAATAACCAGTAGCAGGGGAGATACTGGGTGTGGAGAGAAATTGGGTACCTTCCAAGTGTCACTCAAAAACTCACTATTTAAGTGTCTGTCTTTTTCCTAAATGAAAAGCCTTCCCTGCCTTCTCTTATTATGGAACTTCATAATGAAGATCATTAATGAAAAATGTGATTTTTTTTCCAGGGAAGTAGGCTTTATAGGGAGCCCTGATGGTAGAGTGGTTAAGCGCTCAGTTGCTAACCAAAGGGTCAGCAGTTCAAATCCACCAAGGGTTCCTTGGAAGCCCTATGGGGGAAGTTCTACTCTGTCCTTTAGGGTCACTATGAGTTGGAATCGACTCCATGGCAATGGGTTTGGGTTTTTTTTGTTTTTGTTTTTGTTTTTTTTTTCAGGCTTTGAAGAGATCTTTTGGTTTAATCCAGGGACCACTATATTGTATAATGGTTTTGATTTTTGAGTGTTTTTTCAAACTCTAGCAAACATGTCTTTGAAACATATTCTTCTTTTCTAGAAATATCTTCAGAGCCAGGAGATGATGACGAGCCCACAGAAGGGAGCTTTGAGGGGCACCAAGCTGCAGTGAATGCAATACAAATATTTGGAAACTTACTGTATACCTGTTCAGCGGATAAAACTGTCCGAGTTTATAATTTGGTGGTAAATTGATATATCAATTTGAATAATTCGGGTTGCAAATTATAGAAAATCCAACATGGATTCTCTTAAACAGTTTTAAAAAACAAGCAGTTGCTATCAAGTGGATTCTGACTCACGGTGACCCCGTGTGTCAGAGTAGAACTGTGTTTCATAGGGTTTTCAGTGGCTGATTTTTTGGAAGCAGATCACCAGTCCTTTCTTCTGAGCCACCTCTGGGTAGACTCAAACTTCCAACCTTTGGTTAGCAGCTGGGAACATTAACCATTTGGACCACGCACGACTCCTCTCTTAAACAATAAAGAGTTCTTTTCAGGAGCCCTGGTGGTGCAATGGTTAAAGCGTTTGGCTGCTAACTAAAAGGTCAACAGTTTGAACCCACCAGTTACTCTGTGGGAGAAAAGACCTGACAATCTGCTCCCATAAAGATTTCAGCCTAGGGAACCGTATGGAGCAGTTTCACTCTGTCCTGTAGGGTCACTTTGAGTCAGAATCAACTCAACAGCATCCAACACCAACAACACTGGCTGTCACGGTAGGGGTGGACTTTAGACTGACTAGATGGGGTTGATTCAGCAGCTCAGCAGTGTCACTGGGGACTTAATTTCTTTCTGTCTCTGCCTTCTCTGATATTGCCTCTTCCTAAAGTTAGTTCCCCTCATGCTCACAAGATCACTACCTGGGGCCCACCATGAAAAAGAGTCCTGTGCTTTACTTCTTGAGCCAATCGCCTGTGGCAAGAGGGATGGGATTATACTGATAGGCTTGGACTAGATGAGTCCCACCCATGGAGTTGGTGATGGGGGCATTCTCATGGCTGCTCCATAATAGAGGAGGGACAGAGTGAATATTGGAGAGGTATTGGAGGAGGAAGGAGATCCTCGTGGCACAGTGGTTAAGGGCTGGGCTACTCACTGAGAGGTTAATGGTTCAGAACCACGCAGAGGCGCCTTGGAAGTAAGGCCTGGTGATCTGCTTCTGAAAGGCTACAGCCTTGAAAACCCTATGGAGCAGTTCTGCTCGGCACACGTGGGGTCTCCATGAGTTGGGATCAACTTGATGGCAACTAGCAACAGCATTAGAGGCATTTTTTTGTGACAGTTGATAAACTGCAAAGTCCAAGTTACGGAGGAGAGCACCACTCTTTCTGTACCCCACAGTCAGTGTAACCTGATGCTCATTACTCTCCATTTTCATAGAATGAACTCTGGAATTTTGAATTTGGTTTATGTCAGATTGATTCTGTTCATTAACACTTATAGCCAAGAAACTTTAGGAACACTATATTGTCTGAACAAACACCATGAAAGTATTTGAAATTGCCGAAATCAGTGAAGTCACAGTTAGGTGATGGGCCAGAAAACTGTTGGCCATAGGCAGGTATATGGGTTCTTTCAGCCTCATACTGTGAGGGGCAGCGGGGATAGCATGAGTAAGGGAGGTCAGCTTTAAATTGGAGGAAATGTACGTATGTATGCACATTCTAAATAGATCTCAGAATGTGTACAGAAGTAACATTTAGGTCCCTTATGAAACCACAGCTGGCCCGCTCGAGCCTTTGATGGCCCCTGACTTGTCTTTGAATATCGTGGAGCATTCTCATACACTGCTGATCAAAAGCAGGAACTTCCCTGGGTAATAATCTACAGTTTGGATTTGCTAGTCCTTGCTCCATATGTTGGAGAGCCTTGCCATAGGCATTAATTAAAATTCAGTGTAACTTACAGTGAATTACCCTATTTTTTGGTTTGGCTCTGCTAACTTACATAGGTGCGGTTACTCAGTACCTGTGACTGTTTGATCGGCATTCAGAGAACAAATAGTTACTGAACACATTTCGTGTCTGTTATGGATTCAGTTGTGTCCCCCGAAAATGTCTGTCAGTTTGGCTAGGCTATGATTCCCAGTATTGTGTGATTGTCCCACCATTTTGTCATCTGATGTAATTTTCCTATGTGTTGTAAATCTTACCTCTATGATGTTAATGAGGCAGGATTAGAGGCAGTTATGTTAATAAGGGAGGACTCAATTTACAAGATTAGGTTGTATCTTGAGTGAATCTCTTGGGATATAAAAGAGAGAAGCTAGCAGAGAGACAGAGGGACCAGACCTCATACCACCAAGAAACAAGAGCCAGGAGAGGAGTGTGTCCTTTGGACTAAGGGTCCTTGCACTGAGAATCTCCTAGACCAGGGGAAGATTGATGACAAGGACCTTCCCCCAGAGCCAACAGAGAGAGAGAGAGCCTTCTCCTGGAGCAGGCACCCTGAATTTGGACTTCTAGACTGTGAGAGAATAAATTTCTATTTGTTAAAGTCATCTACTTGTGGTATTTCTGTTATAGCAGCAGTGTGCCAGACACCATTCTTGGCATTGAAGATACAGCAGTGAACAGTTTTTCTAGCATCTTTTTGTTAAGGAAATGCATTACCTAATCCTTTTATATCCTACAAGTAATAACTTGATCTGTGTTTGACTTTAGAGTCGGAAATGCGTGGGTGTCTTTGACGGCCATACCTCCAAAGTGAACTGCCTCCTGGTTACTCAGACCTCTGGGAAGAATGCTGCCCTTTACACTGGTTCCAGTGATCACACCATTCACTGCTATAGTATTAAGGTAGGCGGGTCCAGAGAAATCAAAAGCGGCTTTAGAAGCGGTTGAGCCAGTGGCTCAGCAGTGTCACGGGGAACTGAATTTCTTTCTGTCTCTGCACTCTGCCTTCTTTCGTGGTTTCGTGGTGGTGGGGATTTACTGGAAAGGGTATGAGGTAACTTTTTGAGGTGGTAGAGATGCTCTGAAAGTTTATTATATGGTAGTGGTTGCACAAACCGTATACTTTACCAAAGCTTAATGAGTATGTGTTTAGCCGGTGTGAATTTGATTCTATGGAAATTATGCTTCAATAAAGCTGTAAAAAATTGCGAACAAATTTTGGCAAGAAATAATCTTCAGTAAAAACAGGGAAAAAATCATCGTACTATAGGATAGGGACAGGGTTAATATCCTATGCTGTAAGGATCTTACACCTTTGAGAAGAATGTAAAAATTTCTATGTATAAATAGGCAAAAGACAGAAAAAATTCCTTAAAAAGAAGGAATACAAGTAACCATTTGAAAGTAATCCAGTCTTGCCAAAAATGCAATTTGAAACAAAAATACAGTACTATTTTTGACTCAGTATTTTTAATGGTTGTAACACAAGTAGTATTAGGCATGGTGGAGGTGTACATTAGTGGAAAAAACACTTGAACCATGTTTTGAAATTGAAGTATAACTTCATACAGTAAACTACACAAATTTTAAGCAAACAGCTTGTGAAGTTTCACATAGGTATACAGTTATGTAACTACCACCAAGATGAAAATGTAAACCATTTCCATTTCCCTGAAGGTTCCCTCCTGTGCCTTTCCAGTCACTACCTGCCTCCAAAGATAACCATCATTCTGACTGCTATCATTATAGACTGCTTTTGTTTGGGCATGAACTTCATATAAATACAGTCAGATTGTATGTATACTGTCCTGTCCAGCTTTAGCTCACTATAATGTCTGACATTCATCTGTGTTGTTGCATGTACTGATACTTTGTTCTGTTTTATTGCTGTGTAGTGTTCAAATTTCCCCATTTAAATTACAAAAAGACCTCATATGGGGTAACCAGAGGCCACGTTAATCTTAACTTTTAGGCATATTTACTGTCTTCTTCTATATTTTACAATTTCTTACTGCATTTATATTTGTAATTTTATGGGGGGAAATTAATTTAAAAGACTGGCTCTTCTGGTATGAGAGAAGGTTGGGAGAAGAGATCAAAGGATTTGACAGCTCACAGCTTGTCCCACCAATTTATAACCATCATGATGTTAACATCTGTATCCAAACCTTTTTTAAAAGTTACATTTAGTCATTTAGTGTCATTCAACAGCTGATCTTGAACATTTACTATGTGACTAGCCCTATTCTAGGTTCTAGGTGATTAGATTTGCCAGTATAACCCAGTTCTGGGAAATTCATGGAAATCATTTCTTGAAAGTCAGATCAAATAATGGTTCTTAAACCTGGATGTTCATCAGAATTACTGAGGAAATTTAAAAAAATACATATTCCAGAACCTACTGAATTAGAATCTCAGGGATTGGGGCTGAAACTTGGGGTTTTATTTATTTATTTTAAAAATTTATTGTACTTTAGATGAAGGTTTACAGAACAAATAGTTTCTCATTAAACAGTTAGTACACGTATTGTTTTATGACATTGGTTAACAACCCCACACAACATGTCAACCCTCTCACTTCTTGACCTTGGGTTCCCTATTACCAGCTTTCCTGTCCCCTCCTGCCTTCTAGTCCTTGTCCCTGGGCTGTTGTGCCCCATTAGTCTTGTTTTGTTTTATGGGCCTGTCTAATCTTTGGCTGAAGGGTGAGGGGTTTTATTTTTTTAAAAGCTTCTTGGGTAATTATGACCTGGGTCATTAGTAAAGCTAAACCTGGTACCCACTTAAAGGAAGCAGTTAGGAGTCATTGAAATAGAGAATCTACTGCAGGAAAGCACATATTTGATTAACGCAATTACCAAATATCTAAATATACCAATATAACTCCCATTTTCCATTTTAGATGGCAGATGCTGCTTTATCTTTATCTTTGGCCACTTAATTTAAGAGACTAAGACCTAACTTTGGAGAATTTCTACATTCCAAATTAGAAACATGGGTAACATTATTAGAATTTATATTTGTTTTCATTGTTACCTATGGTTTGGGGGTTTGGGCCTTTATATTTCAAAGGGGAAAAAAGTGTAAAATAGTCCTCTGCAAAATAAAGGATGCCACATTTTTTCCTCATAAGAATAATTTCAGACAGACTCTGCTTCCAGAAGAAATTGCTTTCACAGTCTTTCTGCCACTTGCCTCTGGTGCTCAGGCTTTGTGTATACTTTTCTCAGACCCGGGAGTGTGTGGAGCAACTGCAGCTGGAAGACCGGATTCTCTGCCTCCACAGTAGGTGGCGGATCCTCTATGCAGGACTGGCAAATGGCACTGTGGTCACCTTCAGTATAAAGGTTAGTGGGTGGAGGAGAGAGGGCTGAAATCCCATGTCACTGGAAAATAGTGTGAGTCTGTATGGGAGGAAGTAGAAGGCAGGCATTTTCCTGTTTTCTTGTATGAGGAAGCAGTGGAATTGGCCACTACTTAGAATCTTATCTTCTGGTGTGAGTGAAACAAGATCCTCCCTTCTGCGTGCTCAGGCCCAGATAACTCTGCTCAGCTAAGCCAGGCCTGCAGATTTGGGGCCAAATGATGAGTCGTAGGCTACTGCAGTTCTATCTCATTTTAAGAATGACACCATGAAAAGTGAACTTGAATTCCTTTGAATATGACATTGATGTGGTTTGGAACTTTCTTAGGGTTCCATGAACGTGGCCTGTTCTGTAAAGTGAACTTAGTCAGGTGTTTGCCGTCATGGCCTCATTCTTTCCTAATCCAAAGATAAACTTTTAATCAGGATAAGGATGGTGTGGATTGAAGCTAGAAGTGAGTTTGTAATGTGAATAGTTTGCCCCCACTGGAATGAGAAGTGTCATGAACACAACAGAGAGAGTGGGCATGGGAGTGGCAAAGGCCAGGAAGTTAAGGACGGGGTGGATATGGGGATTTGAGTACAGGTAATAGGACTGAGAGTTGGTACCCAGGCGGTGATTTTGGTTAGTTTGTTTTGAAGTTTTCCAGTTGCTTTTACTTGGTGTAAAGTGGCTTATTTTTCAGAACAACAAACGACTTGATATCTTTGAATGCCATGGCCCTCGGGCCGTCAGCTGTCTCGCCACAGCTCAGGAAGGTGCTCGAAAGCTGCTGGTTGTGGGATCTTATGACTGCACCATCAGTGTACGTGATGCACGCAACGGACTGCTCCTCAGAACTCTGGAGGGCCATAGCAAGACCATTCTTTGCATGAAGGCAAGTACAGTGTAAGAGAAGAGGAGTTGTTTGGCTGAAATGGAACAGTTTTAAATGACATTTTCTATGCTGTCTAATGCATTATTTAGAGCACAGCCATCTTGAAAAGAGCAGCATGATTACAGTCCTCTTCTCCACACCTGGGTGGAGTGATAGACTATTTTTTTAATATATTAGCTGAGAAACAGCACAAGTGTATTTCATTGTAGAATGTGGGTATACCCTAATGTCTTTTTACACTACTTCATAATTATTCTGAAGAGGCAACAAACCCAGTAACACATGGTCAGTTCACCAGAGTAGAGTGCCTGGTGGTAGGGGGTAAGTGTCAGTTGAGAAAAGTTATCTGAGAAACTTAATATACTATACCTAGTTCATGCTCATCTCAAAATAGGATGAAAATTAAAAATTTGCCAATATGTATTACAAGTTACAGAGGAAACTCAGAACCTTATACTGAAATGAACTCTAAATTTTTTTTATCTTTAAGGTGGTGAATGACCTCGTGTTCAGTGGCTCCAGCGACCAGTCGGTCCATGCCCACAACATCCATGTAAGCCATGTTGATGTAGTATGAACAAATCTTGGCTAGAAATGGTAGGTGAAGCTTAAAGGAGTCCTCAGACTCTAGTAGCTTAAATTAAGCCCTTTACCCAGTGAAAAGGTTTAATAATAATCCCTGTGCTTAAGCTCTTGGATAATATGGAGCACCTCATCAAAATTTTTAATGGGGACAGACTCAGAAGTTTATGTGAAGTTTAGTTTAACTTGAGATAAGTTGAGCATCTAAAGTTCTAAAAGTGGTTATGATTTGTAGCTTAAAACAGAAGCATGAAAACAACAGACTGTGCTCAGGTCACGGGGCAGTTCTAGTAGAACAGAAAGAGCACTGATTGTTGGTACCTTGGATAAATAAATCACTTCTTTGATGCTCACCCAGCTTCATGGTCTGTAAACCTGGGTGTAATCCCGCCTCATGGACTTGTTGTCCAGATCCAGTGAGATGATAAAAGTGAAAAGTACTTTGAAAGCTGTGAAATAATACATATAGCATCACTGTGGCCCTTCTCTTCCTGTGACCCTGGGTTTTCTCCATCAGGATATGTTTCATATATTCTGTAGAGGTAACAAATGCTTGTGGGAATACTTCGGCTGTTAGAATTAGTACAAGTAAGCCTCAGCTTGCCTCTCGGAATTGTAGAGTCATCAGTCTGGAAAGTTGGAAAGAACTTTCAAAGTCAGTCTGTTGAGTCTTACCTCTCCTCTCATGCAGACTGGTGAGCTTGTGCGGATCTATAAAGGTCACAACCATGCGGTGACTGTGGTGAACATCCTGGGGAAAGTGATGGTGACTGCTTGCCTGGATAAATTTGTTCGTGTCTATGAATTACAGGTAAAATTCAAATCTAGTATTTTTGGTTGAATTATTTGGGGAGATTGTTTGGGTTTGGTGTTGATCTTTTGATACAGAAAGTCTGGGGTGGGGCGAAGCAATGTTCATTTTCACATGCATGCTAGGTGATTGTGAAGCAGCTGGTCCAGAGGCTACCCTTTCAGAAACACTGCTTCGAGATGTATATCACGTACGCGTGTGTGTGTGTCTGTGTGTGGATATGTATGTATAGGCATCAAAACTTAAATGGTTTCCGGAGGAGTAGCTCTGTTCTCTAGAATCTGTCTAGTTCTGTTTGTATGCAATTTCAAGTTTGAGACTTTGACCCTACCTAGTAATTGGTCTTATTATTTCTAATTATCAGCTACCCCCTTGGAGAGGGAGACTTATTAGAAAGACCGCTGTTAAGTTATATTTCTGTTAGAATGCTAGTGGTGCTTCAGCTTAGTGTCTCAGAGTTTTAAACCTGCCGAGGACCCTCAGAGACAATGCTTGTTAAACACAAGTGTAAATAACCTTAGTTCTCTGGCTGTTTTGTTTTCTGCCTAAGTCCCATGATCGACTGCAAGTTTATGGAGGACACAAAGACATGATTATGTGTATGACTATCCATAGAAGTGTGGTGAGTGTTATTTGCCGTATCAAATACTTACCTTTGAGTGCGTTTACTAAAAGTTCTCCAAACTGATAAAAATGTTACTACCTGTGACTTCCAAAGGTGACATCTGTTCTCGTGTGCTTCATTTATTGAATACCTTTCTGTCTCTTGGTGTAATAATAGTGAGAACATTTCGTTTTCTACTAATAAAAGACCAAAACCAAACCCGTTGCCGTCAAGTCAGTTCCGACTCATAACGACCCTACAGGACAGAGTAGAACTGCCCCATAGGGCTTCCGAGGAGCGGCTGGTGGATTTGAACTGCTGACCTTTTGGGTAGCAGCTGTAGCTCTTAACCACTGTGTCACCAGGGCTCCATTTCTATTAATGACTAAAATAATTACAATAAAAATCTAATAATCACCATTAAATAGTGGTGTTTAAGATGCTGCAAAAAAAATGGAGTGGTGGTTTTCCAAAGGTGTTATGATCTGAGCAGAACATTGGAACGGGGTCAGGAGATTTGGCCAGTGTGGCGTAGTCAGTGGCAGACCTAAAAGTAGAAGCTAACTCACTTAACCCTGCTGCACCTTGGTTTATTTTATTTTTAAATTATGGGGTCAAACCAAAATGGATGTTTTTCAAACTGAGCAGTAGAACCCTTTGTTCCAATGAAATACAGGAACCTAGAATATAATGCCAAGTAGAAGCCACAGCTGCACCGGTTAAGATATGAAGGGTGCCTCTCACCCTGCCACTCTGGCCTCAGCCATGACCCCGAGAGTGGCTCCAAGGAGCACAGCTTAGAAGGCCCTCGACTAGAAGATCTACAAAATGCTTTTCCCGTTCTAGTACTCGGGGCTGGTTTTGGTTTAGATTGGTGTTACCTTCTTACAGCTGCTACAAGTAGCTTTTGACTCTTTGAGGATATTTTGTCTTTGTTTGTCTGAGTGTTATTTCGGTCTGATATCATTCATTTCTTTCTCCAGATCTACACTGGCTGTTATGATGGCAGTATTCAGGCTGTGAGGCTAAATCTGATGCAGAATTACCGCTGTTGGGTAAGACATGATACTCTGCTTTTTTGCCAGGTTTAGGAGTTGCTTGACCCTAGGTGGATTTGTAGATCTTCATTGTCATCAGTTCAGCATTTTCTATTTGAACATCTTCCCTTATGCCTTCCATTGTAGAACAAGGAAGTTTAATTTTTAAAACTGCACAGAAACTACTTCCATGTTTCTTGAATAAAAAGTCTGCTTTAAGATATGAGGTATATTTAAATATCTTGGATTCAGAGGTAGTCTCCTAGGTGGTTTTTGTTGTGTTTTTTTTACAAAAACAACACATGCTTACAAAGATCCTAACAATAGAGGAGTCAAGAATAAAAAGTGCAAGTGCTTATTTTCATGACCTGCCCCTGTACTACATACGCCCACTCCTTAGGGATTACAAATATTAATAGTTCTGTGTTTATTCTTGTCAGTTTAGAAGAATTGGAAAATTAAAATGTGTAGTCTTGGAGTTGTAAATCTCAGTTCACTGGGCTAAATTTCTAGGCTTTATTTTGGAGTGGGGACTGGCAATTAACTCTCAAAACTCTCACCGTGCTGTTCCTTATAAATCAACATTACTTTGTTTCATCAGTTCTAATACTGCTAGTGTCTGAAGAAAAGCTTATGGCACTGATGTCCCCCATCCCCAGACTTCTAACCTTCTTTTCAGCATGAAGGGAATAAACTTGACACTGTCCTTTTTTAAATTTCATTCTAGTTTTCCCCATGGCCTAACTACTTGTCAGCTTTTCATACATTCCTGTCTTTGCTTTAGTTGTCTCGATGAAGGCAAGTAAAATCGAGTACGATGGGATCCAGAATACGCTAATAGAGAATTAATCTACATAGAAAAACGGGGAAAATACTTTCTGGTTTTAAAGGAAGAGGGATAGGATAGTACCGAGGAAAACCTTAAATGTGCATTACTCTTTAGAAATGAACATGTTATAATCACAAATTTTATTACAAACAAGCCTGTAGGGAAAAAGCTAAGATAAAGAGGCTTTATGCTTTCTGACTAAGAAGTGAAATTGAACCACATAAGGAAAGTTACAGTCCAAAAAAAAGTGGGTAATCACGAGATTGTGATTAAAGTGGTGAAGATTGTGGATAAAGTTAGCCTTCTGTGGTGAAGACTGTTTTCTACAACAAATATTTCTACAAATGTAGTTTTCTTTATTGTTGTTGTTGTTAGGTGGCATTGAGGCAGTTCCAAATCATAGTAGCCCTATAGGACAGACTAGAACTGCCCCATAGGGTTTCCAGGGAGCAGTTGGTGTATTTGAACTGGCGACCTTTCGGTTAGCAGCTGAGCTTTTAACCACTACACCACCAGGGCTCCGTTTTTTTAATTAGACATTTATATTATCAGATTAACAAGTCAACAGTTTTTTCAAATTGTTAAGGAATAACAACCCTTTCAATATTATAGAAAAGTTCTTTGCCTTTTAAATAAATAGAATGAGATGGAAGCTCAGTGTTACGATGACAAGGTATAGAATAAGGTACGGTTTAAACCGAATTTTACAGTAACTCATCTATAAATGTTTGCTAACCTTTTCTTTAGCTGTCTAACAAATCAGCAGACTTCCCAGTTTTTTTCAAGGTTTCTCACTGTATTGATAACTAATTTGGTTACCTCTAGCTTTGTTATATTTTCTAGCAAAGAATAAGAGAATAAGGAGCTTATTTTTTACATCCACAATACTTATGGGGTAAAAGTGATTGCACATTTCTTGTACTTCGTAACTGAGTCTTCATTATTTTTCTCTCCAGTGGCATGGTTGCACGCTAATATTTGGTGTCATTGACCATTTGAAACAACACTTGCTGACTGACCACACTAATCCGAACTTTCAAACTCTGAAATGTCGCTGGAAAAACTGCGATGCTTTTTTCACTGCTAGGAAAGGATCCAAACAGGTATGTTAGTGGGCCTCGAGGTTAACCTGGGGTTCCGTAGATTACTCAGAGCAGGGGTCTGCAAACTACAGCCTCTGCGCCAGATCTGGCCCTCTGCCTGTTTTTGTAAATAACATGTTATTGGAACACAACCAGGCCCATTTGTTTACACCTTGTCTGTGGCTGCCTGTGTACTAGCTGTGACAGGTACTGTTCAGTGTGCAAAGCCTCAATATTTTCTGTCCAGCCCTTTACAGAGAAAGTTTGCCAACCCCTGGCTTAGAGAATAATTTGATTGAATTCCACAATTTGGATTGTTTGGTTGATTCTTGAATACATCCCAGTTACCACTTTAAGGGAAAAGACATTCAAATGACCGAACACCATTCTTTTCTGTTCCCCTTTAGCAGTTGAGCTATCTAGGATTTTTTTTTTTTTCCTAAATAAATAACAAACAAAGTCCAAGTGACTCTCAAATTCTTTTGCCTTATCAGAATGTTCAGAATTGCGCCAAATAGGGAGGCCTAAGCATTTTTCCTTTTAGAAAAGAAACTGGTATTGGTAATGCGGTTTCGAAGGAGGAATTCGTAGGTAGTTTTGAGTTTTGACCCTAACAAGAATGTTTTCGTGTGTTTCAAATCCAGTATCTGAACCTGTTGTAATGTCCTGTGCTAAGACAGGAGCGCATTTTTAAGTGCATAGTTGCATGTAAGTTAGCCGAGTGCGGGCTCATAACTCACAGGTGCCTTTCACCTATAGATCTATGGAGAGTGTACAATAGGACTTTCCTTGACTTTGACTTTCTCCTGCTCTGCTGCCAACTCTTCTCATGGGCCCTTTTCCCTTTTATTCCTAGGATGCTGCAGGACACATTGAACGACATGCTGAAGATGATAGCAGAATTGATTCGTGAAGTTTTTTGCCTCCCATGTTGGGAAGTCATTAGTTTGACTCTTTTCACACCAGCCCCTCACACAAACCTTCCACTTCCCTTCCTCAGGGAAGCAGGGAAGGAGAGAGCAGTTCCCATGCCAGGCTTACCAGTAACATGTCTGGGCAGCTCTGTGGGGTGATAGGTTACACCTTTAAGTTCTTGCTGGAGGTTTGTCAGATTTAAACCAATTTTAAGGAATTCTACTCCTCTGGGGCATTACAGCATAGTGATGTATGCTGCTAATGTTCTCCGGATGTTTGTTAAAGACACAGATCTTAATTGGTTACCCTCATCATACACATACTTTCCTGACTTTGGGTTTGTGAATTCTAGTTCATGTTCTCATGATGGTTTAAACCTGTAGTCAGGCTTTCAAGTTACAAGTTTGTTCAAATGCTAGGTTTTCAGAATCAGTTTTAATTTTTCCAGTTGTAATAACTGGACATTAAAATTGGTAGCACATAGTTTCCTTTCTTAACAGTTACATGCAGTAGGTTTCAATATTCTCCTGCTTTATAGACGGACAGAGCTGGCTTTTTGAATGCTAAAGGACACACAGTAGATCCTAACAGCTAGAATGGCTGTTCTGCTGACAGTGCTTCAGGATTCACTAAGCAGATCACATAAGGACAGTTCCTGACAGGCAGCAGTTCCTAGTGAACCCCTGCAGGTCTTGATAGAGTGCTCATGCAGGGTAGCACACAGACCTGATGTCTGGCTTTACGCTCTGCTCTTGGTCTGGACACTCACTGCTGCAGGCACTATCAGGCTGCTGGAGCTGGAGCCTTCATGTCCTTTCCAGTTTCTGACTCTCCAAGCCTGCTGTGGATTTGAAGCCTCCTGGCTTGCTCCCTTGCCAACCCATATCTCCCCCACTGTCTAGCTGTCCTAGACCGGTGGCAGCCATCAAGTACTTCCTCTGGACCCACAGGATGCTTCCAGCACTCAGGAGTGGGGAGTTAGGATAAAGCAACTGAGTAGTTTTGAGAGCCTTACACAGGCTTCTTAGAGACTTGTTTCTGGAAACCAGTGTCTGCCTTTGGGAGAGAAGAGTGGCCTGTGGTGAAGGTAAAGACTCTGCTGTCCATTGAGAGCAGCCACATTAACAAAGCCTCAGTGGAGCTGCTTTGGTTTTGAATTTCTCTGGACTTGTCTCTGTAAAGCTGTAGAAACGTTGCTTTCCAACCTTTTGTTTTTGGATCCTCAAAACTCAGAACAGATTCTTCAGAGAGAAATAGCCCAGTGCCACAAGCCAGGCTTCATGGTGTGAGGCCTGTGGTTTTCTAGAAATGCATAGCTTCCAGGTTCATCCCCACCTGTTAGTGCACACACGTCTTTGCTCGGGTTCTAGGGCAGGGGCTTCTCCCCGGATAGGCTTCAGGAGCATTTGCGAACACTGAGGTTGTGTGCAGAACTGTATGCTCTCTCCAGGAAAGGCTCCCGTGGTTATTACAGGATCCCCAAAACTGTTAACAACTAATCTAGGAGCTACTGCTAAGTAATGAAAGGCCCTGCAAATTATTTACTCCTGTCCTTGTGAGTGGGGAAACTTTTGTTACCCACACTGTTGAGATTTGCGTGATGCTTAAGAGAACAGAGAAGATTCTGTTGCCTAAAGTTTATTTGTGCTGTTTCTGTATTAGGTTACAGAGCTTCCCACGTCCCATCCCTGCTTCCTATAAGAGTGACCAGAGAAACCAAACTGTTTTGTGGGTTTGGGAGTGGTGATTTCCTGGAAAAGTGCATTCGGACTTACTGGTAAACCCAGCATTTTTCACTGGGTAGTGTGAGCCTTGCTGTGTTGCATAGGTGCCCTTCTGTCCTGACTGACGACGTGTCTGAAAAGATGAGAGTGATGGAGCCTCTGTATAACAGGCAGGGGTACGTGAGGTGCTGGGCAGTTGTGGGGGAATTTTTGAGGGTATCAACAGATTGAATCAGTCAGGGCTGTGTTTTAGGTTTAATTTTGGGAGACTTCGTGTGCACTGTTACCTCCGTGTGTGTGCATGTATGAATGTTCCTTTGTATGTGTGTATATATGTGGTCACCTATACTTGTAATATTTTTGCTCATTTCACTAAAGTTTTCTTTGAAGTGGTAGGGGTAACATCTTTGTTTCAAGAACACGTGAAATTCCTTTAACGCCAGGTTAGCGTGTTATTCAGAATACATCGTTCTCGCTGTTTAGAAATAAAGGTACCATAAGTATCTTGGCTGCTTATGGTGTGTGTTATTACTTTTAAGTGTCTTAAAAGTTACTCAGAGCATTGACTGTTTCTCAAGCCTCCTACCATGTCATGACTGATTCGAGCCCTCTGTTCCCCTCAGAGGAGAGCTGTGGCTCAGGGATTTGTGTGGACTCTGGAGTTAGTACCTTAATGAAGGAAAGAGACTGGTAAGTGACCTAACAGAAACCTACTCGTTTCTTATAAGTCATTGGAGGCCATTTTAGAAGGTCGTTTGTAATTGCCTGTGCTTGCTTCTGAAGACTGGAAACCAAGAGGACTGCCACATAAATCTCTTTATGTCCATCTGCTAGTGTTTTCCTGGCAGTTTGTTCTGATACAGTATCAGTTACTTCAGGTTTTATGTGAAAGTTTTTAATCAGGTTCAAAAGTATATTTTGGCGTACTCCTCTACTTGGTTATAAAGTAGCCAAACACAATGACAACAAAAGAATCGTCTCCAGCCGACAGTACTTGAGTTTGAGAGGCAGTGGTTGGTACTGCACCCCTGCTGTTTCAGGGGCATCGTTTTTTCTCCCTCAGAAGAGTTAGCAGTTGAGTGTTTAACTCCTGACCTCCCTACGCTTTGTGGGCAGTGTTATTGCTGTGTGATTGTTTGCCTAGCAAAGGGTTTTTGCTTTTGTAGATTATACAGCGGACAGCTTTAGTGGCTAGGCATGTGGATGATTTGGTGGGAGTAGGTGTACACTTAGTGGAATGGTATGGTATTTTTTATGGAGGGAATTCATTGGAGGGCAGATTGGCATATATTGAGAAGTGGGATTTGAACAGCCCGTACCCTCTGGTTTGCTCAAATAACTGCAATTTAAATACATGTACTTACAAATTTTGTTCCTGTTAGCAAAGGAGAGTTTTTAGAGCTGTTGTGAAGGCCAGGCCTGACCCATTTATAAAGTAGTGGTTTCATCCCTGCCCCAGATCGTCAGGATCCCAAAGTTTAAGAGAAGCAGTCTAATGGGTAGGAGTAACCCCTGCAGTGGAGGTGATCTGGGCCATCCTGAGTCCCCTGTGCAGGTGGCTGTGAGCTTCTCCTGTAAACCAAACCTGTTACTGATCAGACCATTGTCCCCCTAAGCCCAACCTCCAACCCCCATGTAAATGGCCTGCTGGGTCTGTGGGGACTAAAGTTCCCCAGATAGGCTTTCAATTCAAGGTTGTAGCCTAAGGTATTGGGAGAGGAGGGGCTGAAGGAGGAAGGGCTGTTGAAAATCTCTCCCCTGTTTAAGAGAAATATATGCCCTAGAGGTGCTCCAGCATCCTTGGTTTTTGATTTTTTTTTTTTGTATTGAATATGGACTTAGAAGAATAAAATCAAATGACCCTTTACTGCAAAAATGTTTATAAGCAAAAAGCTTAACCTTCTTACATTTTGGTATAAAGCTGTGAACTTCATAACTTTGTAAAACAGATAAAAAGCAAATACAAGAGGAAAATAAAGTACTTTTACAAATTGGCTAACTTTTCTTATCTTGTCTGCATATTTGTAGCCAACTCGTTCTCTTCCATGCTGGTACAGAGAGCAAGAAGGAATTGAGTGGAAAACACAAGACAGTTTTAGATATGTCAAAGGCCACGGCCCGGATAAGTATGGCAGACATTCAAGGATTTCGTCCAAGGTCATACAACGGGTCATTTAGTTAGTGGAGGAGCTCGTATTAAAAACTAGATCTCTGCTTCATCCCACCCAGGTAACTGGCCCCTCCAGTTACAGATGAGCCATTCATTCTTTTTCTATACACCAGCAGCTGTCCCCCTTCCTCACACAGCTTGGAAAGTATCTGATTGACTCCTGTGCTCAACAAATAGCCACAGGCATGATTGAAGTAGGGTTTGGGTTTGGGTTTTTTTTGTTTTGTTTTTTGAGGGTGTCTGTTTTTTCCATTGTCCTATTCTGGAATTGTGTTAAGTGAGTATAAGATTTGAAGCCATTCAATCCTGCTGTGGCAGATATCTAAATGTGAGGAAACAAAACACAGTGAAACCAGCCATACACATGCCTTTATTTAGATCAGCACTTTTCAGAATGCAGCCAAACTTATGAGTCAGACAACTCAAAGTATCCAGCCTTGTTCCACTGAGCTGGTTTACCCCAGAGCGGGCCCATCCTGAAACAATTAGGCAGAACCAATGTTAGTTTGGTTCCTATCCCATGAGTGGGATTGCATAAAGGTGACAGAGGGCTTAGCACAAGGAAGCACCCAGCCAGCCAGTTGCCGTCAAGGCAGTGCCAACTCATGTTGACCCCATGTGTTGCAGAGTAGGACTGTGCTCTGTAGGGTTTTCAATGGCTGTCATCTTTCAGAAGTAGATTGCCAGGCCTTTCTTCTGAGGCACCTCTGGATGGATACAAACCACCAACCTTTCAATGAGTAGTCAAATGAGGTTTACACCACCCAGGGACTCTGTCACTCACAAAGGCCACCTGCAAACAGCTAAGGAGAGGTCAAAACCTTTGCATTGGTTCAGAGCCAAGTCAGCTCAGATTCAGAGCAAACCTCAGAGGTGCTTGCCTCCATGTGATAAAGGGAGAGAGTTCTCTCTACTGCATTCCATAACGAGACAGTCAGGCTAAGCGTGAAAGATCAACAGATGCCAGGAAGCCGCATGGGGAATGAAGTGGAAGAGGAATGAGAAAGGGGTGACTGGAGGCCTGTTGGGGGTGCAGCTACTGGGTCCTTTGAGGTAAGTGGTTCTAGCACTGTTGGTTAAAATTGAAATCCTGAGTCATCTCGCATGGCCTTGGATGAGGCTGTCCTTGTTCAGGCATACATGGTGAGCTGCAGCCACTGAAAGAGGAAGTCCCAAGATCAGAATGAAGACAAAGGAAGAGACCCCAGCCCCAGGGATCTTACAGGTAGGAAGAAGGGAACAGCCTCAGCACGCCAGACACTGGGAGTGTTTTCCAAGAAGCAGTAGTTCACTGCCTCCCTCCCAAGCTCTCCCAGGAAGGCACGTGCTTTCCAGCATGACATCACTGGGAACTGAGGCCCCGTGGAGCCTTCCCCCGGTACATGTGCCCTGTGAGCCATAATCCCTGCCTGGCTTCCCTTCTCTAGACTCCTTTCCCATCCCATCCACCACCACTGTCTGGGAAGTGAGGAGCACATACGGGTCCAGTCTGCCTCACTGACTCATCCACTTTGAACTTGAAGGCATGGGGGAGCGTGCTCCCTCTGTATGCTTTACCTCTAGAACGCTGAGTTTGATGATACCGTCTCCGTCCTTGTCAAACGCGTTGAAAGCTCCTGTGGGAAGTAACGCACAAGCTTGAGGCCAGTGACGGGCTCACCCTGCTCCACCACTGTAACTTCAGCACAGATACCTGCCAGCAGAGTCTCACCAATAACACTCCCTTTGTCAGCCCATCCTGAACCTAAAGAAAACCTGCCTTTGATCAGCCTGGGTGGAATAGACTGCAAGATTAGCAGTCTGAGATACCTACAGCACAACCATCCCTGTGGGTACAAGAGAGAAGGGCAGCCCCCACTTACTGAACATGCCCTCCAGTCTGACGAAGCAGCAGATGAAGCTGTCAAAGTCAATGTTCATGTATTTGTCCGCATAGCGCATGGTGATGATGTCGTAGAGCTGGTTGTTGAGATGGAATCCTGCAGAGGGGAG
The DNA here is from genome assembly GCA_030035585.1 of Dugong dugon. Lineage (NCBI taxonomy): Eukaryota > Metazoa > Chordata > Mammalia > Sirenia > Dugongidae > Dugong > Dugong dugon. Next base: position 10,943,702 of record CM057472.1, on the reverse strand, counting down.
CATGTTAGGAGGAGGAGGTGGAGTACCTAGGCCTGCGTTCTACTTTCTACACCTCCTGGGGCCCTGTCCTCTTTGTCATTCCACTCTGTGGCCTGGGCAAGGAAAATGAGAAGCCTTTTCTTCTCTCTTCAGTAAGGCCCTAGTAGCCTCAACCCCCACCCATTCCTGCTCCCTCCAGCTGCTGTCCACGTCCCTGGCGCCCGCCTTCTACCCCAGCACCTGCGTCATTGACTGCGTTTCGCATCTCATAGCTGTTGATGGTGCCAGAGTGGTCTGTGTCATAGTGTTTGAAAATTCTCTGGAAATAGAAAATTGGAGGACAGACATCAACACACTAAACTCTGGAACCAACTCCTCCTTCATTCCCACCTTTCATTCTCTTCCCACCTGCCAGGTCTTAATCTTGTTCCAGAGGTGATGAAACTCTTGCAAATTCAGCTTCCCAGAGCCATCTGTCTGGAGGGGAGAGGTCAGGGCTACAGAGTACAAAGAAGACCCCCCTAGATTGGGAGGGCAAGGTGTCTACGGGGTTCCACAGAAAGGATGGCCCTACAGGAAGGCTTTGCCTAGGACATCCTACGCACTGCCCTGCCCTGGTATTTAGCCCTCAGCTCCACTCCTCCAAGTCAAAGTTAGTGCCTACTCTATAACCCAGGGAGCCTGTCTTCTCAGAACCACCTTTGCTTGGCAGAACCCCAGGGTTAGGGGCCTGGTACAACCCGACGTCCTTCCCAACTCCTGCCCCCTCATACAGTCCCATTTGGACCAGCATCAGGATGTTCTGAGTCAGGACCTCCTTAAGTCTTTCTTTGGGCACAAATTTGTGCCCCTCTGCCTGACTGGGCACCCCTCATTGTTGGGCTGCACAGGGGCTGATGACAGGGTTGGGGAGAGGTGGCAGGAAGGATACATCCATGAGGGCAATCATGCTCCGGCAGGACTCCAGCGTGAACCCTTGTGTCTTCAAGTCCTTATCTGGGGGTATGGAGAAGAGTGACAAGCTGCTTTCAGAGAACGGCCCCCTGCCCATCCCCCTCATTCAGTGTGAGCCACTCACGTTTGTCCACAACTGTGTTAAGGACATTCTTGAGTTCATCTGCGCAGATCTCCATGTCCTGAGGAGGAAAGGAGAGCCGTGTTCAAGAGTACAGCAGCTGATGGAGCAGAGGCTGCAGAGCAAATCCCAGCTGTCCGTGTTCATAAAATCCCTGTTAGTGCTCTTCTGTCTCGGGGAAGTGGGCCTCTTCTGAGGGGCCTGAGCCTGCACCCTCAGCTGGCCAGGCTGCAGTGGGCCCCTCAGAGTAAAAAGGCCTCTGGTACACCCAGTGGATGTGTCAAGGACTTGTGGGGGTTTTTTTACACACGTATCCCTGGACCACCAAAAGCCGGAAGTGACCTCTTATGAAAAACAGTGAAATAACTGGTAGCTTGAGCGGTTAATCACAGTGGGAGTTAAGCCCCTGTGGGGCCTCAGGTGGGAGGTACTCACGTCGCCTGCTATCTGCCTGAAGATGTTCTGGAATAGCTGCTGTTCCTCACTTTCCTGGTCAGTGTTCCTGGTGTGTGGCTGTAAGTACAAAGGAAAACGGTTCACAGGAATCAGGGAGGTGGGCGGACCTGTGAAGAATGTTCCTTCTGGGCTGATGGAGCCAGGGTACCTAGAACAGCCCTGGGTGGCCGCAGACAATGGGACAGGGGCAAACGCTCCTCTTCCATAGTCAAACCTGGTGAGCTGGAGTGAGAATCCTCTAGGCCCCAGCAACTTCTCACTCCATGCCTCTCCGGGCCCAAATACCCCAACCAAAGGGGAGGTATTAGCCATGCAGACATGTGGACAACCCCCTTTATTCTCCCCCACCACCATCCCCCAGCTAGAGCCCTTCCACTGTTTTGAGCCTGACCATCCCAACCAAGCAAGCCCCAGCAGGTCAAAAGTCATCAGGCCATTTTGATTCCTCCAGCCGCTGTCATCAAGGCCAAGTCCTCAGAGGATGCCCCTCCCCACTTCATTGCATGGTGCTCTAGAAGAGAGGAAGTGGCCCTGGATTGCCTGGGACTTTTGCCCCTTAATCTCACTCCCGCTAAGTTTTATACCACCAGCTCTTCCCACTCCAATCCAACACCCTCCCCGAGCTCTGGAGGACCACATTTCTGCTACCATTCTTTATCCCCCATTGTCACGAGGACACCACGAGACAGGAGTTGTTCAGGGTTAGGCTGGTTCTGTCTCAGGCCCTGCCTCCCTCTGTCATTGTCCTGGCTGATAAGGACCAATGGGACAGCTTAGCCTGTCATTCCTAGGCTTGGTGTAGCAGCCAACCCCCAAGACATTCACCCAAGCAGCATCCCAAATTGTAGGGCAACTTGCTTGCTAGGAGGTCAATGGACCAAATCCAAACCTCTAGATGTTAAAGAGACATCCTACCTCTGGGACTCCTCCAACCCCATGCACCCCAAGAGCATAGGAGGACCAACCCCTTTACATGCTAGCCCCATTCTTGCTGCATGCTCCAGAAACCTGGGGGGATTTCTCTTGCTTATCAGGGCTTGTTTTCTCCTCCTCTGATTCCTGGTCCACACCCAGCTCCTTGTTGCTGTTTGCTCTGTCCGAAACGAAGATGATTGGCTGAAGACAGGAGGAAAGTGGGGACAGGGTAAGAAAGAAGCAAGGATTACAGGCTGAGGGGGCACATTAAGGCAGCTTCCCTCCTGGAGCAGCTCAGTGTTACGAAAAGAGGAAAAGATCAGAGTCAGGAGCCCTCCATTCAGGTTCGCCACTAACAAGCTGTGTGACTTGGGGAAAGATGCTAAGTCTCTCTGGACCCAGTTCCTCATCTCTCAATACCTGCCCCATTTCTCCACATGTACAGTTACAAGGATTACATAAGGTGGTAGATGTGAAATGCAAGGAATGCTAAAAGCAGCATGATCTCGTGCAGTAGTTTTCAAAGGCTTTGTAGACTTTGGAAGCACTGTTGGAATTAAACTTCCCAGAAGTGCCATGCATATAAAGCCATTCAAAGCAGAGCCTTATGATTGATGGGCAGGGAGGGCACAGCCCTTTCTCTTTGGCACCCCACATCATCATGGCAGCTATTGAGACACCTCCAAGGGGCCCCTAGGACTCTGCTAAGCAGTTTGGGGAAAAACTTGATTAGTGAAACAGTCAATGGGTGAGAGGCTGAAATCCCGGCCAGGGCCCTCACACATAAGGCATAGCTCTGGCCTCAGTTTACTCATCCATTAATGAGGATGAATAACAAAACCTGCTTTGCCCTCGCTATTATGGGGATCAATGAGATACTGAAATTGTACTGCAAAACCATTCAAGGTGCCACACAAACAAGGGATATTTTCAAGACGGGCTGACGCAGTGAGAGGATATGGAAAGGGGTGGAGACCTGCTGCATGCCGTGTCAGTACTGGTTGGTGCTTTACATCCTGCAGGAAAAGCCAGAGGAGAGCTGTGCTGTCAGGGCTGGGACCGCAGTCAGACAGCAATGGGGCAATCACAGTCTCTTAGAGCAGCCAAGGAACCTGACATGTCTGTGAGTCTCCATCTGCCTTTCGTGGTTCATCTAGAAAGCTCGAATGCACACACTTGTGGAAACAGCTCCTCCAGCTGGACTCTTGTGCTCCCAGGCTCCCAGCAGACCTCAAAGGTCCTGGCTTGCTCTGCCTTCTAAGCAAAGGGGATCCTGGAGTAAGTAGGGAGTCACAATCTAAGGGAGGATGTGTGCCAGTGGACATGGTGTGGCCATGGGGCACTCCTGCCAAACACACATCTCCAGGCCCAAGAGTGAGTCAGCAACAAAAGCCCTGGGGTCTGAGGGGCCTGAACCAGAAACACAAGCTTTGGAGTAGACAGACACAGTTTCCAGCTCCAATTTTGCCCCTCCAGTTGTGCAGTTGTGTGGTCTTAGGCAAGTCACTTCACTTCTTTCTATCCTTACCTATAAGATTGTAGATACTGTTATAATTGGAGAAAACACTGTTTCACGCTTAACACAGTGCCTGGCAGGTGGTAGGTGCCTGATGAGTGTCAGCTGTAGCCTAGACCAGCACCAGCACTTGATGACCCTATAACGGTTCTTCCCTAAGCACCACCACACACGCCAACACCACACCTCTCTGAACGCCTGTGGCTGTTGCCCCATGAACTCAAGGATGACCAAAGGTCAACCACTTCCGGACAGCCCTCTGGGCAATCAAACCAGAATTCTAAAAGGATACGCATTATTGTGGCCATTATTCCCCAGAGACTGTGGGGGAATTTATGGGGTAAATGAAGCAAGAATGGGGGTAGGAGAGAGTTTAAATTGCTAATCCAAACCAAACCAAACCCGTTGCCATCAAGTGGATTCTGGCTCATAGCAACACTACAACCGTAATATTAGGTTCCAAAGCCATACAAAGGGTCCTGGTCCCTGATGAAAGCTTTGCTCGAAGGCCCCTGAGATGCCCTTAGCACACCTGGTCACCTTTAGGAACCTGTAGGGACCATGTCTTTGCAGCAGTGTGGATACAGCTAGAACACCCGGGAGGGGCTGTTAGAGGCCCTGGTGAATCGGTGGAGGAAGGCAACAACCCCAGACTTCCGGGAGAGGAAGCTGCTCAGGTAGCTTTCCTTCTTCCTCCCCCTTAAACAGTCAAGTTGAGCACCAACCCTGGGGCTGTGTAGGCGAAGTTTCCCTTTGTCCTTGGAAGGGCCGCCTTCGTCTGGACACATGCAGCAAGCAGAGGCCATCAGACTCCTGCCATGCTGCACCAGCGCCGGACTCAGGAGGGCCCTTCGTCGCTTGATTCAGAGTGAGAGGTCGCTCTCCTAAAAGGGAACTTGCAACAAGCTTCACCTGCAAATGAGCCCTGGCTGTGACTTGGCCCCTCTGGGCGTCCTCTACCACCCACTCCCCAGGAGAAGGCTGAGGAAAAAGGTGTGGGGAGCAGACAGAGAAAAGAGAGAAGGGAAAGTAGACATGTGGTCTACAGAGCATGCAGCTGGCGTCGCGAGACTACCTGCTTTCCATGGAAGCCCTCCTGCGACTATCTCACTGTAACCCGAGGAATAAAACCTGCTGCCCCAAGAATCAAGCTTTGGCTTGGCTAAACCCACTTCTGAAAAGGCGTGCTGTTTTTGATTTTCTCAGGGCCCCTACTTCAGGCCCATTTTTACTGGTTGCCCACCCTCTCCTCCTCCTTGTGAGAGGTGTGCAGCATAGCATGGGTTAAGAACAGAGACTCTGGAACCAGACTGCCGGGCTCCAAGTCCTGGCTCTGCCACCTACTGGCTGTGTGGCCTTGGGCAAATTGGTTAAGCTCTCTGTTCCTGTTTCACCCTCTGAAAAGGGGGTGATGGTAGCACTAATCACATAAGGTTGTTGTGGGGATTAAGCGAGCTGACCCATGTAAGCATCGAGAAGAGTGCCTGACACACGGCCTCCACTCGGCAAGGATTAGCTGTTGTTACTACACACCCACGCTGCAACAGGGGCTTAGGGACGGAGGGGAGGAGGAGGCTGGTGCACGTGCGCACGCACACTCCATGCTGTCCACCCGGCTTACTGGCTCACACTCACCTTGGCTTTTTTCTTTTTCTGCGCAAGAAAAGGAAATAGGCAAAGGCAGGATAAGTGAAAAGCAAGTTTCCAGAAAACCCAGTGGCTTTTGGCTTCCCTGTGACCTGGCCCTCAGCTTGGGGTGAGGCTCTGGGGTCCAGAAATCAGGGTTACAAGGAGCCAAAGAGGTGGCTGAAAGGTGAGGAGAGAGGAGAACTTTCTCCTCGCTCAAGGCCCGGATACGGGCTGAGGCTATGGCTTTGTTTTATACTGTGCATTACTGGACCGGGCCGAAGGAAGGGATCTTCCTGCTAATGTTTTATTTTTTAATGATGTTGGTTACTAATACACCACAAAAGTGGCTTACCCAAATGGCAGTGAGTTTTGGTTTGACTTATATAGTATTTTTTTTTTTTGAAGCAGGTGTTTAACACGGGATGATTTAATATGGAAATCCAGATTTTGGGCTTCTTTTGTAAAATTGAAGGTCTGGCTGCCCCGGGCCTGCAATCCCCTGTGGCACCCTCAGGTTGCCATGGTCACCACCATGCCATTTGTCCCTCCAACACTGAAGCCAAGTGACCCTGAGAACTGAAAACAGATATGCCAGTGGGGACACCCAAACCCCTGCCTCTACCTGTTCTTCTCATTTAGGTGAAATTCCAGCTCCCATAAGCTGTGAGTCTGCAGCTTCTGATAAGTTCACTGATTACCAGTGTTCGAAAGATGAGGCTAGAACCAAACGCACTTAATACTAAAAGCAAACGTCTGTGATGGTGGTTGACCCAAGTGTTGACACTGACCCAAAGCCGGTATGCTTTCTGTCCTCTACGTGAGACGGCGTCTCATAATCCACTGTCACCTGCTGTTCTCGTCATCCATTCTTCCTGCGTCCTTTTTCTCTTCCTCTAATTATTCAAACTGCTTCTCCCTTCTAGGACCCTCTTCCGTACATCCCAGCTCCTGGAGTGAGTGACTGGCCCCAGGACCTTCACTTCTGCCCATGCCACACAAAAGCTATGGTGACATGGGGTGATCGTTCTGCACACCCCAGACCCCCTTCTCCCTCTGCCAACACCCACTCTCTCCTCCACCACCAGCCTGTCTCCTGCCTGGCCCTGGGAAGGTGATCCTCTGAACCTTCTCACACGTAAGAGCCGTACCACTTACCAGTGGCCGATCCACGGAGATTGTGTTTTCAACACTCCTGTGAGGAACACAAACATGCGGGGGTCTCAGTGTTACCAGGAGCAAGAGGAAGCACAGAAGGGATTTCCTCAGGTCACATGGCTTCTTGATGGCCAACTCAGGACTGACCTCAAGAGAACCCCAGGAACCAACACTGCCCCCTTCCCGTGCTGGGAACCAACCCTGTGTAGGCCACCCTCCCCAGCAACAGAGCCAGGCACATGGGTTTTTGTTGGGTTTACCCAGAGCTCCCCAAAGTCATGACCCAGCCACCTGCCCATGGGCCTGTTGCTTCTTCCAGGAACAGAGAGCAGAGTGGCAGGGCCTAGGAGCTCACCGATGGCCAGGAGGGAGGATGTCGCCTTGCTGACCTTCCCTGGCCACCCTCTCTGGAATTTCAGTCACCCTCAACACTTCATATCCCCCTTCCCTACTTTATTTTTTTCTCCTTATCACTTATCTGATGTTTCATACATATACATATATATATTTTCCCCCACTGTACACTGTCTCTCACTAGAATGTTAAGCTCTATGAGGGCAGGGATTTCTTTCTGTTTGGCTCACTCCTCTATCTCCAGTGTCTAGAAGAGTGCCTAGAACACTGAGGGAGGGAGGGGGGAGGGAGAAAGGGAAGGGGGAGGGAGGGAAGGAGGGAGGGAAGAAGGAAGAAAGGGAGGGAAGGAGGAAAGGCAGGAAGGAAGCAGGGAAGGAAGGAAGGAGATATGACCAGTGGCTTAGGAACAGGAAAAGAGGTGCAGCCTGGTCAGCATATCCCAGGACCCTTGGAGGAGACTGGTCCAGCTGCCTCACATCTCCAAGCTCTACAATGGGCCACGTACAGCTTTAGGGACTGGGACTCACTCAGAGAGATTCCTCTTTTCTGAGAAGACCCGGAGGATGAAATCTCCCTCCTGGTGGGGCTCATAGGTGGAGGGCACAATGACATACTCGCTGGGAGGCAGGCGGAAGCGCTGGGACACTTCCCGCATGTTGATGTAGGTTTTGCTCCTGGCCTTGGAGGCATTGTACAGGAAGAAGTCCTTCTGCAGGTGCTGCTTGTTCCCATGCATCTGTGGGAGAGAGGAGCCCAAGGGATCTGAGCCCGGGCGGTGGGGGAGATGCCTTGTCCTGCTCACACTCCCCTCCACAGTCCCCTCCCGACTCCTAGTCACCCATTTCACAGTCACGACCCTGGTGCTCCCTACTCCATGTTCTCTCCTTTTCTATTGTGGTTCAGATGCGAAGATCCGGCCTATCATTCCCACCCTCAGGGCCACCTACCAGAACGGCTGTCATCAGTTACAAATCACCTGCAGACGGGGAAGGACCCCAAGGAGGCAGGAGGGGACTTGGCTGGGTGCTGAGGCCAGTGATTCCTCCATCTCTGAGAGGGTAGTCACCCTCAGAATGTGTCTGACTGAGGGCATGACCGTGTGCATGAGCGTGTTTGTCTAAGTGACTGTGTGCAGGAGTGTGTGAGTGTGGATGAGTATGAGTGTCAGTGTGAATGAGTGAGAATGAGTGTGAGTGAATGAGTATGGGTGTGTGAGTGTGGATGAGTATGAGTGAGTGTGGATGAGTATGAGTGTGTGAGTGTGGATGACTGAGTACCAGTGTGTGACAGGCAGTATGGTGGGCATGAAGAAAGGCCACATTATGTGGCGGGGTGGGGGAGGTGTCATGCAGTGCCCTGAGGCACCCACTCTGGAGCAAAGATAAAGCAGCATGCCCTCTCCTACCATAGTCCTGCCTGCAAACCCCACCAGGAAGCATCCCAGTGTGCACAGACAGATGCACGACCCCCAGGTAATGCTGCAGACAGCTTCTGGCCACTGTCACTTCTTTACCTCTTTGGGAACCTTGAAAAGAAACAGAAAAAGAAGCTGCTCAGATTCTGTGAATTTCAGATCTGAATGGGAAGGAGAGGCTTGCAAGGAGAGAATACCAGCAATTGTAGAGTCGATGCAGAAATTACTCCCTTGTGTACCTACCCTCACCCCCAGATTCTTCCACTCATTACAAACACCTAAGAGGTTCTGATACAGGAGGGCCTGATGGCAGCCACTCTGGGGTCACTGTGTACCAGGGAAGCCAGAGGAGCCCTCCGGAAGCCTCCCGGGTTTAGAAAGCCCTGAAAGCCTTCTCCCTGGGAGGGTGTGTGTTTCCTGGGCTGAAGCAGGTCAGGACTGCACACCTCGTAGATGGCAAAGCCAATGGTGAAGAGGTTGGCCCCCAGCTTCCGCTCCTTCCTCCGGTTCTTCTGCATCAGAGCCACCAGGAAGCTGCAGACCACCTGGGAGTCATCAGGGTCATCGTCCTCCTCCAGCAGCTTCAGACGGTACTGTGGGTTGGTCCAGAAAGTGTCTGCGGTGCCAGAAAGGAAATGCACACTTAGAGCTGCCTCTCATAGAAAGGGCAGGGAGGGAAAGAAGACACATCCACGTGCTCGATGCATAGTATGGAAACGTGTTTCAGGCATTTGCCTAATTATCTTGTGGGTAGCCTTTATATAGATGGAGCTGCACTGACTTGGATATATGACTTCCTGTCTGTTAGCTAGTATAACAATAATCAGAACTGTTGGAGAGAAAAACTTGAATGCTGTTTCCAGTTAAAATAGAGAGGCTTGTTAATGGTTTAAAACAATTGCAACTGGGGAACTACGTAGCTCATTGAAATGGAACCAGGTAGCCCCAGGGCAGCTTCGTTTATACAAGTATTCTTATGGGGTAAAAAGAGGAACCAAACCATAGGGAGGGCACTTACAGGAAAATCAGCGAATACTGTAATAACCACACTCTGACTGGTTACTGATTATTAATAGCTGTAGTCAGTGATTACAGTAGTTTCATGAGACGCTTACATGCATTTTCTTTGTCTGTCTTGCAAAAATATCTTGTTGGCAACAGCACCTAGACGGCACTCTTCCTGAGTACATGTATTTTGAGGGGTACAGATGGTCACCTGGTTAAGACCCCCTCGGGGCGTATGGTTTCACATCCTTGTTTTGACCACCGAGGAGAAACATGTTTTTCTCAAAACACGTAGCTGTTAGCCTAGTAATCCAGATTAAAATTAGATAGCATGGTTAGCCTACTACGCCTCTGTCTCACTGACTGCGCCGAACGGTATCTTTTTCCGAGACAAAACAATTAAAAGTAAGGACAATAATGATAATAATAGCCATTCTTTCTTGAGATAGGATGGTAAAAGGAGGTAATGACACCATTAGTTTTCTTAATAACGCAGCACGTTACTATGTGCTGGGCACTGTGCTGAACACTTCCACGTGTTATCTCATCAAATCACTGAAACCTCTGACCAGCCCGATGAGACAGGTATTATAATTGTCCCCATTTTACAAATGGAGTAACTGAGGCACAAAGAGGCTAAGTGGCTTACAAAGTTCTCACAGCTAGTACGTGAAAGAGCTGGGATTCAAACCTAGGTTCCTCTGACTTCAGAGTCTAAACTTTTAACCCCAACACTTGTAACATCCTGGGTGTCATATGATGTGCTCATACGATGCTCATGTCCTTTTGCTTATTAGAATTTGAAAATGCACATACACGCCCTTTGCCTTTTTGTTTTTAAATCAGAGGGATCCATGGTAACTGTAGTGATGAGCACAGAGATGGTGTTAGTGAGGGTGTTACTATGCGAATATGTGCATATTCGCTCAACAAGTACACATCAACAGTCTACTGGGTACACATCTCTGCCTTAAGGGTAGCGAGAAGTACCTAGAAAACACTCTCTCAGGAGTTTACAGGCTAGAAGAGAAGGTAAGGTGGGCTCATACTATACGATGTCAGTTTAGCTATCTCCTGCCTAGCTCCTTTCACTCTCTCCCCCGACCCTGTTTCTCCCTCTAGCTAACCATCTTGTTCCGAGGCTCAGGAGAGAGTCCACTATGGCCACCATTTTTACTTACTCTGTTTAAATTTAATTTTATTGTGGTGAAATACATATAATATAAAAATTCCCATTTTAACCATTTTAAGTGCACAATTCAGTGCCATGAATTACGTTCACAATGTTGTACAACCATTGCCAGTATCTATTTCCAAAACATTTTCGTCAGCACAGACGGAAGCTCTGCACCCATTAAGCAATCCTTTCTCTCTTCTCCTCTCAGCCCCTGGTAACCTCTAATCTACTCTCTGGCTCTATGAATTTGCCTGTTCTAGCTATTTCACATAAATGGGATCACACGATATTTGCCCTTTTGTGTCTGGCTTAGTTCACTCAGCATAACGTTTCAAGGTTATGTACCATGTTGTAGCAAGTATCAGAACTTCGTTTTTCTTTACAGCCTTACTTACTTTTCACCCCCTCCCCTGCCATTAGACCACTTGGTTCTGCCTCCCGCTGAAAGTGAACTGGCCAAGTTCACCTATGACCTCTTTCTTAACTGCTGCAATGAACCCACATTTCCAGACTTCATCCACAGGCCTCTCTTCTGCATTTACCACTGCTGACTCTTTCCTTGGCTTCCGTGACTGCATGCTCTCCTGGTTCTCCTCCTTCCTCTCTGAATGGTCATTCTCGATCCTTCCTGATGGCTTCACTTTCCTCATCTACCGCTTAAATGCTGTGGGTCCTCAGGATTTGGTTCTAGGCCCTCTTCTTCTCACATCCACGGATACTGCCTCTTTAGGCAATCTTATTCAGTTCCACTGTTTAACCACCCCCTGCACGCTGACTATGCCTGAGATGTATATCCCAGTCTCCATCTCTCTTCTGACTCCCTCCCTCCCTTCCTTCCCTCCACAATTATTTATTGTGTTCCCATCATTTAACTAAGTACTGTTCTAATCTGTGCTTCCAGTTCTCTATTACACATCTTTCTTCACCTGGATATTCTACAGGTACCTCAAACTTTCTATGTTCTAAACTGAGCTCCCCTCCCTACCAACGCACTAAAAACAAACCGCCCACTGTGTGTTTTTCTCTTGCGTGTCATATGTTGCTCCTCAACCCGGAATCTTGAAGTCATTCTTTGTCCTTCCCTTTCACCCCCTGCATTACCCTATGTTGTCTCCCCTAAAGCTGCCTTCTCCCCTCCATCTCTGCCGCTGTTGACTTGCCGCTCTCTGTCATCTCTGGCTTGAACTATTGCAGTAGCTGTTCACACAGTCCTCCAAGTGTTCTGAGACGGCTCCTTGCTACAAATCACTCAGCATAGAGGCTTCCTTCTCAGTAAGAGGGGGAGAGCTTAATAGGATAATGTGTGTCTGGAACTTAGTAGGGACTCAGTGAATGGTAGTTAGTATTATTCTACTTGGAACTTTCTCTGCTTGGACCTTCCCGCCATCAAGAGTGTCTCTCACCTGGAAAGTTGCGGCAGCCTCCGGCAGAACAGCCCCTCACCCAGCGGCCCTCATTCACAGACACAGTCCAGGTCTGGAGCTTGTCAGACTCCAGGGCATCAGCTGTGAGGTTGCAGATCTCCAGCTTTGTGAAATGGTAGATGAAATCATCATATGACATCCTAAGAGGTTACAAGAAGAGAAAGACTCATGTGGAAGCAGATGGGAAGAGGCTGGGAAAGGTAAGGCTTCAGGGCTGGCATAGCCCAACAAAATATTTCAGAGGAACTTGATAATGGTCCCAGGAAGGACCCAGCCCTTCCTTTTTAGGATAAACACCATCAGTTCTGATGTATCCACTCCCAGCTGTCATCTCTTCCAATAATGGCTCAAACTCAAATGCCCTTGATGGGAGAGCTGGGCAACTTAATTCTCCAGAAAGTTACTGCATGCCCCACCCCTGGGCATGGTGCTAGACATAGGGGAAAGAGATGGTTTGGGGGAGGACAGAAATTAAGCAATTTTAAGAAGGATTTGAGGAGTATCACAAATAGGTTAACCCTCATCCTGTATAAATTTCAGGGGTCCCTTAGAAAGTTCAAGGAACCCTGGTGACACAGTGGTTAAATGCTCGGCTGCTAACCAAAAGGTTGGCAGTTTAAACCACCAGCCACTCCCCGGGAGAAAGATGTGGCAGTCTGCTTCCGTAGTAAAAATTTACGGCCTTGGAAACCCTATGGGGGCAGTTCTACTCTGTTCTGCAGCATAGCTGTAAGTCGGAATTGACTTGATGGCAATGGGTTTGGTTTGATTTTGGTTATAAAGTTCCCTTTAAGCTGAGACTTGAAGGCTTGGAAGAAATAATGTGAGTGAGGGAAGGTTGACATTGGTTAAACATGGTAGGTAGAACTTTCTAGCTCAGAAGAACAGCCTGCACGAGGCCAGGGAGCACAGGTGGCTGGAGCAGAGTGCTGCAGGATGGGCACAGATGAGGAGCCACAGCATGCTGACCTGGACTAAGTCATCACTGTGACCTGGCAGGCTCCTCTCTGAGCCTCCTCCTTGCTGGGCCTCAGGCTGAGGGAAGAAGAAGAGGGTTCAAATCTGCCAAGTCTGGTGGCCTCTGCAATGGGGCTGAGGTTTGAGATTCCAGCTCCCTGCCCCATCCCCGAGCCTTCATGGTCCTCCTGGGGTCTGGACTCACCAGAACTCTCCATTCTCAGTGACCTGGTACTGCAGACGGGCCTTCTCATCTTTGTCCACAAAGCTCCAGTCCTTCCAACTGGTGGGAAAGTAGATGAATTATTGGTGGGGAAAAAGAGAAGGCCTGATGTGGGTTGGGGCAGTAGGTGTCAGGTAAATATAATGAAGTTGACAGATGTGTGTCTCCTGCATTCTTTCCTAAATCCCGTTGGTAGGATGTGGCCTAGCATACAGCAAGCGCTAGATTCTTGCAGGCATGAGTCCCTGGATTCTTGCAGGGATAAGTGAAGGAATGCACATGGACATCTGCGGGAGGCAGTGGGACAATAGGGATCAGCAGCTATCGCAGCCCATGGAGGGAGGCTGCTTGTCCACTGGAGATCCCCAGGGTCTAGACCTGTGCCTGCTGAGTGGATGAACGGCTGAATGACCCAGGAATTACAGTGCACTGGGATAAGAGGTAAGACAGGACTAAAGGGCACACAGAGACATGTGCCACTCTGCCTCACCCTGGCCGTAGTCCCATGCTGTCGCCATCCTGGGCATAAAAGAGGAGCTCAAGGGGCTGTCTCCATTTGATAACGGCAATCAGGAACCAGAGATTGGGGGTGTGACTGTAAAGGCTAAGGCTTTGTGAATTTTCTGGAACCTTTGTAATAACTTTCCCCAGCATCAAAGCAACGTGCAAGTCTCCACTGACAGACAGGTGGTGGTTAGGCGTGTTGAGGTGCATTGGCTGGGAATCAAACCTGGGTCTCCCACATAGAAGGTGAACTACTGACCCACTGCGGCCCCCATTAAGCAATAGAATTCTTTGAACAGATGCATGTGCTTGTGTATGGGGACAGCCAGAGACAAAAACTCAGCAGTAGCCATGCACTTCCATACATGATCGCATTTCCTCCTCACAACAGCTCATGAGGTGGGTGCTATTACTGTTCCCATTTTACAGATAAGCAACAGAGACTCCGAAAAGGAAGTTACTTGCACAGTCCAGGCCCCTGCATTAAGCCTCCCCTCTAGAGAAACCCCAAGAGTATGGCCCCCGGACACCCTTTTAGCTCAGTAATGAAGTCACTCTCAAGGTTCACCCTTCAGCCAAAGATTAGACAGGCCCATAAAACAAAATGAGACTAAAGGGGACAACAGCCCAGGGACAAGGACTAGAAGGAAGGAGACGTAAGCTGGTAATAGGGAACCCAAGATCAAGAAAAGAGAGTGGTGACATGTCATGGCGTTGATAACCAATGTCGTAAAACAATATGTGTGCTAACTGTTTAATGAGAAACTAGTTTGTTCTGTAAACCTTCATCTAAGGTACAATAAAAAAAATTTAAAAAAAAAAGAAAACAGTTAAACTAGAAACTAACATCCATGGATAGAGGTTATTAAAAAAAAAAAAGAAGACTCCCCTCTAGCCGGGGCTTGTCTTTTGCTTTCTAGAATCTTCCTTCCCAGTCCATTTCCCACCTAGTCGGCAAGCTCTCTGGGTCCCTGACCCCCCTGACTCCACTCCTGGCCCTTCCCTGGAGCCCACTCGCCTGCACCTCTCTTCTCCTCTACTGGTCCTTTGTTTTAAGGGTGATTTCAGACCAAGCATCTGGAGGTACTTCATGGTTTGGCACCCAGTCCAGGTTTGTTCCAGACCCTGTTGTCCCCTGCCATGGGGTCCCGGCACCTACCCGTCACTCCAGGAGCCCTTCCACTCCACTTGGCCCCAGGGGTTCCGCAGTCGCACCAACTTCACTTTCTCATCCTTGAACAGGGTCTTGGGCAAAGAGAAAAAGCTCTCAAGCTCTGGAGCCTCTGTCCGGAAAGGGCTGGGACAGGGATGGGGAGAGAATCCCTTACAGGAGCACCGTCCTTCCTCCCTGACCCTGATCTTATGGAATGGGGGAGGTGAGGGCCAGAACCTTAGGACTGAGTCTGCAGGAGTCATGGGCTTGGTCATCACCTCTCCATCTTCTAGGAAGTGATATTCCAGGGAACATCCCAGCCATTATGAGCTCTGTGGGGGAAGGGGTGGGACGTATACAGTAGCACCCTGCTAGGACATTTGGTGTCTTGTGTGATTAGATAGAACTCCCCCATTGGTGGAGGAGCTATGGAAAGACACCTCCTCGAGGTGGACCAATGAGAGAAAGGTGCCCCTCTGTCCCATCTCCTGCAATGAGCTGACGCAGCACACTGCCCGTCTCTGCCCATCCTTTGTACAGAGCACGACCTGCCCAGCTGTGAGCAGTGGAACTGACCAGGTTCCTGCCTCCTACATGCCTCAGTAAAGCCCAGAAGTCCCAGAGGAAGCAAAACAGTGTAACTTAACATGGAGAACAAGAAACATGAGAGTCCATGAAGTCAATTTCATAAAACCGAAGTGACATTTCTATTTGTTCCTTGAAAACTTTGGGGAAATTGCCATCTTTAGCACTAAGAACAAAGGCAAACTGAGGACCATCTTGTGCCAAGATGCAACTCTACCAGTTCAGATTGCTGTGTGCCGTCAAGTCGATTCTGACTCATAGCAACCCTATAGGACAGAGTAGAACCGCCCCATAGGGTTTCCTAAGCTGTAATCTTTACAGGAGCAGATCGCCAGGTCTTTTCTCCCACGGAGCTGCTGGGTGAGTTCGAACTGCCGACCTTTCGGTTAGCAGCTGAGCACTTAACCATTGTGCCACTGAGGCTCCCCTACCAGTTCAGATGGGCCCCTCCAATCCCTGGCACTCTGCTTGAACCTTAAGTGGATCCCCTGATTGGAGGCGTACTCTGCAGGTGGTGAAGAAGCACAGAAAGCTAAGCCCTGACTTCAGGAAGCAGCCGGGGCAGGACGGTGACCCAAGTAGCTCCCCAAGCCCCACGAAGCCCCAGCCAGTCTCACCTCCTCCAGCCCAGTGACTGAGTAGGCATGTCCTTTGACCAGCCCGCTGGCCATTTTTGTTTCATACTGAACAGGAACAATAGTCTGTGGAGCAAAAACCAAACAGCCTGTCAGCGGTGAGGAGCAAAAGTTCTGCTGCCTGGAGACAACGTTCTGAATCCTTTTCTGGGTTCTGTGAGGAAAAGGGCCACTCCGTGCCCCGAAAATGTGCTCCACAGCTATAAGCATTCCCTCACTGGATTTTTTTTTTTTTTTTTTTTTTAGCAGCTGGGCTACAGATTTATTCAAGTGTAAAGGCAAATCAACCCAGGGATAACTACAGATGAAGTATCTGATCACTTGCTTTTGTGAACCCTCTGATTTCACATGTTTAAAAAACTTTACTCTGAGCAATGGATATTAGTTAATTACTTTAAGTGACCCTCGGAAGTCTGAGAGAACAGAAGAGGAACTAGGATGAAGGTAGATTGAAATTCTCCTGAGAAATGTTGGACCCTCACTGGACTTTGGAGAACGACAGGAAACAGCCCGGAGGAATGCTGTCCTTGAGCTGACCACCCTGAGGAGGCTCTGCTCTGACAGTTAGAGAGCAGTGTGGATGCCGGGATGTGAGGTGGGCAAGAGAGCCCCTTACCCTCTTTTCTGGACCCAGAGAGTCCTTTAAGGGAGGAAGAGGGATAGATGGAGGCTGCCCTAGTCTTTGGGCTCCCCCTTCCCCTGAGCTCATTCAGGGTTTACTATTCCTGGAATAGTAAATAACCTTTTTCTTCACATCCTGTCACCTCCTCCATGCCCACCTGTTGTTGTTGTTAGTCACCATCAAGTCGATTTCCAACTCACGGCGACACCCTATGTTACAGAGTAGAACTGCTCCATAGGGTTTTCTTGGATGTAATCTTAATGAAAGCGTTGCTAGGCCTGTGTCTTCCACTGTACCACTCAGTGGGTTCGAACCACAAACCTTTAGTTCGCAGTTGAACACAAACAGTTTGCGCCACCTAGAACATGATATTCAAGAAATTGAGAGGCACAAGTAAGTACCCTGGGAGAGAATTCTGAGGAGGGAAGAGGAGAGGTGTCTTCAGACATGACTGTGTCTAAGGTTGCAGATGGCGCCCTGGTGGCACAGTGGTTGAGTGGCTGCTAACTGAAAGGCTGGCGATTCAAACCCACCCAGCACTCTGCAGGAGAAAGATGTGGCAGTCTGCTTCCTAGTAGCATCACTAAGGGGATGCAAGGACTGTGGACTGCACCAGGTGACATCGTCAGAGGGGTAACACCAAAATGACTGTCTAAAATTTTTGTGTTTTTCAGTAGAAATTTATTATTTTTATTTAAATATCCCTATAGTTAATTACAACAACAACAAAATTTTTTGTAGGCCCAGCTTATATGTATCAATACATGTACAAGGCTAAAACTCTATGCTGATTTACTTTTTGAACCGTCTAATGCACACTGGTCAGAGCTGTGGTTATTACCCAGTTACAATGACACTTCGAATCACGTGGTTTTGTCTGCATGTGCTACCAGCACACGCTATTGTCTACATTGCTGCTGCTGTTTTTATTAGTCACTGATTTTGTCAAATTTTCTGGTGTGTTAGCTACCGTATTGTGGTAATTAGTACGGAGGGTGACATCATGAGTTACTGCATGGGGTGACGCCAACCCTAGTGATGTCACTGCTGCTTCCATAAAGATCACAGCCTAGGAAACCCTACGGGGCACTTCTCTGTCACACGGGGTCGCTATGAGTTGGAGCTGATGCAACAGCACCTAACGACAACAACAGTAATGTTGCAGAGGGAGCACCTCTATTTCCAGAAATCTCCATTGCAGCCACAGAGGAGTAGGATCACGTAAGCCCAGTGAGACTAGACAGGACTTCCATGGCTTCACTTTGTCTGGTGACATAACCCATCTAAGAGGAACCTCCCAGAGCTATGCTCAGTTGTGTTCCTGGAACCTTTCTCGGGGGAGGATATGGTGGGGCCAGAGTTTTGGTGTCTCAGCCTCTCCCAGATCTCAGTCCTCAAATGACCTAGACCGTGCTGAGTGGAAGAGGTAAGGGAGGGACGGGAGACTTGCTCAGCCTCTGTTCCAGACCTAGGAAGCCACTGGAAACGACTCTTTTGGAATTACCTAAGCATATCATTTGACCTAGCAATTTCACTGCTGGGAAGCTGTCCTATGGAAGTGATCGTGGATATACACAAAGATGTATCGATAAGGACGTTCATTATAGCATTTAAAAATAACAGCCAGTGCGGACCATGGTCTCAGGGAGTATCTAGCTCAATTGGCATAACACAGTTTATAAAGACAATGTTCTACATTCTACCTTGGTGAGTAGTGTCTGGGGTCTTAAAAGCTTGTGAGCAGCCATCTAAGATACACCACTGGTCTCATCCCTTCGGGAGCAAGGGAGAATGAAGAGAACAAGGAAAAGATTAGTCTGAAGGAATAGACCACAGCTACCAAGGCCTCCACCACACTGAGTCCAGTACAGCTAGATGGTGCCCGGCTACCACCACTGACTGCTCTGACCAGGATCACAACAGAGGGTTCTGGACAGAACTGGAGAAGGATGTAGAACAAAATGCTAACTCACAAAAAAAAAAAACCAGATTTACTGGCCTAAAGGAGACTGGAGAAACCCTGAGAGTATGGCCCCCAGACACCGTTTTAGCTCAGTGGTGAAGTCATTTCCGAGATTCACCGTTCAGCCGGGGAGTGGACAGCCCCATAAAATGAAATGGGACTAAAGAGGCACAGCAATCCAGGTACAAGGGCCAGAAGGCAGAAAGGGACAGGAAAGCTGGTGATAGGGAACCCAAGGCTGTGTAAGGATAGTGTTGATGTGTTGTAAGGTTGTTAACCATTGTCATAGGGCAACATGTGTAGTAACTGTTAAATGAGAAACTATTTTGTTCTGTAAAGCCTTCATCTAAAGTGAGAATAGCAGCACAATTGGAAGAGCGTAGTCAATGTCACCGAACTGTGCATGTAGAAATTTTTGAAATGGTGTATCTTTGGCTATGTGTATTTTCACCAAAAAAAATGTCGAGAAGGGAGAGGGTTGACATGTTGTGGGGTTGTTAACCAATGTCATAAAACAATATGTATACTACTGTTTCATGAGAAACTATTTGTTCTGTAAGCCTTCACCTGAAGTACAATAAAAAAATAAAATAACAGCCAACATATTTTTTTAAAAAGGAAACAACCTAACTTTTCAATAACAGGGTAAAGTAAGTTATAACATGTTGGAATATTACACAGCCACTAAAAGAATGTCATGGGGGATAATTACTGGCTTATTAAGAATGTAAAACTAACTGAAAAAAAGCAGGCTGCAAAAAGGTATATACAATATTACAGCATTTTAAAAACAAAATTATAGATTAAGTGTGAACATTAAAAAAATCCTAGAAGGACATATACCAAATATTAAGAGTGATTATCTTTAGATTGGGAAAATATAAATTAATGTTTCCTCTGTGCTTTTCTTCATGGCTCAGTATTTTTCAGTGAGCATGTATTCCTTCTAAAAGTACTAGAATATAAGCTCTATGAGGGGAGAGACTGTTTCGCTGAGTGCTAGAATAGTGTCTGGTGCATAGTGGGAGCTCAATCAATATATGTTGAGTAAATTAATTAATTAATTAAAATAAACAAAGTCTTTTTTGTGTTTCTGCCTGTTAATTTGTTGTCAGAAAAATCGCCTGGACCATGAGTAAGAAGGCTCTCGTACAGAGATTCCCTCCAGACACTGGCTCTTCAGCCTTCTTCAGGGACCTTGGAGTGAGAAAGTTATTCCATCTCGGACCCTTGGAAAGCCCCACGTGGGGGTCTGCAGGTAAGGCACTGGCTGCTGAGGGGAGTCTGACCCCAAGGGGCCAAGTCATGCAGGTTGGAGGGGTGGTCAGTCCTGACCATTGGAGGTGTACACACCCGGACTGGTCTGTCGTCTGAGCCTCTGGGGTCAAGAGCTGAGTCTCTGAGCCGTGAATTATCCATATTCCTCACCATCCGATCAATCAGCTCCCCCATGTTCAGACCAGAAGGAGACGTCCCATAGGTCATGTTCGTCCCATCCTGAGGCCCGACAAGAAAGGCAGGGGACAGTCCAGGAGAGGGAGAGAGAGCAAACAAAGGAAGGTGGGAAGGGAAGGAAGTAGAAAGAAGAGAGGGGACAGACAAAGGAAAATAGGAGACATAAATATAGTATGAATGGAGAAAAGATGAAGGAAAGTTGATGCAGAAAGAAAATGTTCATCCATGGTGTTTTATGCTAACAGATCTTCCCAAACTTGCCTGTCCATTGGGAGTGCGGGGAGAGGAAGGAGCAGGAATTCAGATTGAATCCCTTCCTCAGCAAGGAAATTCCCAAGACTATTTTATGTTGAGCTGATGCTAGGCAAGGTGTATCCTGGAAACTCAGGCAGTCTGTCCTTGGCCTGCCATCTCCTTACCTCTCCCCTTCACTCCTGTCTCAGTTCACACCACCTTGTTACACAGAGAGGGGGACTACAGGCTGAGCTTCTCCTACGATAACAACACAAAGCCCATGTTCCAATTAGGGGGTATGGTCAACGCTCACTGACTGGGAGGCTTTTTTAGGGAAACAGCAGGCTCAGGTCCACAGCCAAACATGTGGCCAGCTTAACCAGGGCATGCTGGGACTGACTAACACTGGCAAGAGGGGCTAGCAATGACATGGGCCTCTGGACCTATTTCCACCTAAATCCCAGGACTTGGAATGTACTTGTCCGGTCCCTTTATTGAAAATCCCTTGAAAAATTCCCAGCTTTCAAAGTTGAGATCCAAAACATCTGCCCTGTCTCAGAAGAAAGATAGATGCTGCTGTTCAGTTGGTAAAGGGCTTCCCAACACTTGGCTACTCTCTGCCCTGTACCCCACCCTAACCCTGGACTTACATCAATGGAGCAGCCCATGAGGGAGCCTCTCTCAATGGCTTTCTTCATGATCTTGTACATGTCTCTGGGAGCTTCCTTTATGTCAAAAAACTCGGTCACCCCTCCTGTGAAGTCCTCCATGGCCTCTGTGGTGTTCCCACCTTTCAGGGCTTCGTAGGAACCATGGAGCCTTGGAGAGAGGATGAAGACCAATCTGGGATCACAGGGTTCCAGGAAACATGATCCATTGCCACCGGCACTTTACTCTTGTTCTCTCATTTCATTCCCCAACAACACTGTGAGCTAATGGGATGGATACTATGATTCCCTTTCTTCACAGTGGAGAAACTGAGCTCAAGAGGCTAAGAGACTCACCCAAGGCCACAGAGAACAAGAAGAACTCTGGTTGGAACCCAGATCTTCCCATCTCATTTCTACTACACCTTGAACCCTGAGGCAGGGCTGCACCGAAGCCTTAGCAGCTGGGGTGTGCATTCTAAGAGAGAGACAACATGACCTTATTCATATACTACAAGCTCATGAGGTTAAGCCAACCCAAACCTTGGTTCTGCGCTCCAGAGGCATGATGCTCTGATCCAAGAATTTCAACACTGCCATGAAAGTGTTGATTTAGAGTGTTGATTAGTGCAAATTTAGAGAGCTCACTATGCAAAGCTAAAGCTGAAGATTTCCTACCCAAATATTCATTTCTTCTCTTAAATAAGTGTTTTTAGTTAGAGTTGGTGCTGCCTGGACCTGCCCTTCTCTGACTTTGTGTCATAGTTGAATGCATACACGTTTACACATAACCACATATATAGAAGCATGCATCCTTCTGTAAGTGAGACCTTGGCTGGCATTTGCAGCCCACCTCCTCACCTCTAGCTCTGCTTCACATTCTAAAGTGTTGCCTTACTTAGCATAGGCCTTCTCCAGTAGAGCACTCCAGAACTCATCGCGGTGGTTGGATTTGGTGAAAACCAGTTGATTGTTGTAAGTCGGCAGACAGTCGTCAATAACCACATCCACCCAGTCTCCATAGCGCCAGAACTGCACAGAAGCATCAAGCATAGAGTCACAGCCACATATTACCACTGGAAAGTGGGTCTCTATGCTCATGTTCCTTAGGGGGTCTCTTGGATCCCAAAACAGTACCATTTCCTAGGCTCTGCATCTTGGTGCTTGTTCCTACTATTCTGGGCTCGAGGTAGGTGAATCTATTTCTAACTGGACTGTGAGCTCCTTGAGGGCAGAGAGTGAGTTACACACCACTTTGCCTCTTCCACAGAGCCCAGCTCAGCACTGGATATGGATATGGCTCAGTGAGTATCTTAGGACTTGAGCTTCTCACCCCCCTGCTCAGTAGATCTGAGGTGGGGCTTGGGTATCAGCATTTTTAGGCGCCCAGATGATGACAATGTGCAGCCAAAGTTGAGAACTACTGGTCTAGCTGAAGGTGATGTATTGATTTATGTATTTCTTGATGACAAACAATGCATAAACTGCTGCTGAAGAAAGATTAAAATAGAGAAAATTGACCCAGAGCATACATCGTCAATCATTTCAATTCTGGGTATTCTTTTTTGAACAAATCAGCTTTAACTGAAGGTTAAATGTAGTTCAGTCTCCTTCCCAACGACATTTTCTCCCTTATTGAAAACGGCAAAAATTTCAGTCTTGTCTTTGAGCTCTGGTGGTACAAATGGTTAAGTGCCCGACTGCTAACTGAAAGGTCTGCAGTTTAAACCCACCCAGTGGCTCCTTGGAAGAAACATCTGATAATCTGCTTCCATAAAGATTGCAGCCAAGAAAACTCTATGGGGCAGTTCCACTCTGTCACATGGGTTGCTATGAGTTGAAATCGACTTGATGGCACCTAACAACAACAATCCCCCCACCCCGGCACGACTCTTCAGATATCAGAGGGAAAGTAGTAGATTGATGGCAAGGGAAGAAGCAACATTCAGGACCTGGCAGCCTTGCCCACAGTCAGAGGGCAGCAAGATGCTGGGCCTGGGAGGTAGCTGAAGAGAAACCTGAGACCTCAGTCCTGAAGTACAAGATTAGTGGCTACATCAACTTATGATCTGGGTCAGTCTGGGAATGTTAAGGAGGCTTCAGCACTGGAGACTGACTCCACAAAACCCCAGTATCTATTAAAAACCAAAACCAAATCTGTTGCTGTCAGAATTGACTTGACGTGACCCTTAGGACAGAGTAGAACCGCCCCATAGGGTTTCCAAGAAGCAGCTGGTGGATTCGAACTGTCAACCTTTTTTGGTTAGCAGCTGAACTCTTAACCACTGAGCCACCAGGGCATATGGGTTTCACTTCAGTTCTGGGCCAGCAACAGGATCTGGTTCTGTGCCAGGACAATTTGGACCCAGAAAATTTCCAACAGCTGAATTGATTCTGGAACCAAGAGACTCAGTCTTGGGCCAACCAGAAGTCTGGTCCCCAGACTGATTAATCAGACTTTTCTTTCAGGGCCTAGAAGAGGTAAGTGATAGACCTGCCTTAAAGAGAAAGAAGTAAACAGGAGCTGTAGTTCTTCAGCTGCGGGTTTCTTTACAATCTGAAGGGCTGCACAGATTCATAGTGCTAATATCTTAGGGCCCTACTTGAGAAGGTCGGCAGGCAATAACACAACAGCCAGCCCACTGGAGAGGCAAAAATAGACCCACACGCCAGCAAACAGGATGTTTTTCGTCCTTTCTGGGTCAGAGCAGAAGGTGAGTGTGTGTGGGGTGGGGGCAGGGGGCAGGATAAACAACTGCTTCCTCACAGGCTTGACGCCTTGAGGGGACATTGCCCACTGTCAAGGATGGGAAGGTGGGTGGAGCCTTTCCTGGAGCTGCTGGAAGGTCAAGGCCAGGAGACCACAGGTAGGCGGACTGCAGCTGGCCCTTTTCACTACACTTCCGTTACCTCACCTGGAAGTGGAAGATGCCTGCGTAGTTGTTGGTGAAACTCTGATCATGGGGTATGACTCGGAAAAGTAGCCGCTCGTTCAGGGTCAGGCAGGCAATGGCCGCGAGAAACCAGCAGTCCCCTGCAGGCAAACACACACACACACAGGTCACGGTGGGGCCTGCTCCTCCAGAAGAGGAAGACCCATCCCAGTAGCTGCTCCACTTTGGGGTTCCTCCAAAGAGCTGGGGTTTGCTTGATGCTCATTGCCTTACTTCCAGATGACCTTACAGAGGTGTCACCACAGGGAAGGAGGCTTTGACAGGAGTCCCTTGACAACATGATAAGCAGGCTAACTACTCCCTCATAGAGAAAAGTTTTCCTAAAGGCTGTAGGAAATTCCTCCATGTGCAATATAAACTTGGCTCCTCTTCGGACCTCCATGGAGAGACTAAGCAGTAGGTTATCATAACTGGGTCATTCTTCCTGACCCCTGAGGGAAATCCGCTCTGCCCAAACCTCGGCAGTGTGAGCCCACTGCCTCCTTCGGACCTCAGCAGAGAGCAAGATCAGGGCACCACTGGCCAAACAGATTTGTGTTGTAGGGAAAGCCAGTTGGGCAGCTGCCTGGAACCAGTCTATGGGGGGCACTAAGACATATGTAAGGAGCCCTGGTGACGCAGTGCTTAAGCACTCAGCTGCTAACCGAAAGTTCAGCGATTCGAACCCACCTAGCAGTTCTCAGGGAGAAAAGGCCTGGCAATCTATTCTTATAAAGATGACAGCCTAGGAAACCCTATATGGGGCAGTTCTACTCTGTCATATACGGTCACTATGAGTTGAAATCGACTCAATGGTGCACAGCAAGACATACATGCCTGACAATGGAATGAGATGGAGAAATTTTCTTACTCCCCAGACCGCGTTTCTGGCAGAGTGCAGTATGTGTAGTTGGAGGTGACATTTTGCTGTGTGTGTGTGTATACGTGCACATGGCTGGTCACACACAGTCATAGAGCTGCCTTCTAAGGAGGCTGGGTACAGTTAACTGCAGTCTTCTGTTTTGCTGCATGGGATGTGATAGTGTCCTTCAGACTGGACAGGCAAGGCTGAAAGCTACCAGTAGCCACACTCTCCTTCCCTCCCTCCCTCCCCTGTGAAGCAGCTTCTCCTTTGAAATAAGTCGTTGGTTTGAAGGGCCAGATTATTAGCTTCCCAGAGCTCTGCCAGGGACCCTACCCTCAGGTGTAGGAACACAGTTATCAAATCCCTCCCCCTCAGCCTCTCTTTCTGTGGCCAGATAAGCCAAACTCCTTTTATTTGGTCTTGGATCCCCTTTTCCCTCAAATTTTTTTTTTAATGGATGCCACAGTTTATTGTTTTCTTAAATATTAAAGAAAAACTGGTTGTGTTGAGTTGACCCTGACTCATGGCGACCCTACGTGTGTCAGAGCAGAACTATGCTCTATAGGGTTTTCTTTTTAATAATTTATTTATTTTTGTTGTTGTTGAGAACATACACAGCAAAAACATATACTAATTCAAGAGTTTCTACATGTACAATTCAGTGACGTACATTACTTTCTTCGGGTTGTGCAACCATTCTCACCCTCCTTTTCTGAGTCGTTCCTCCCCCTAAGGCTAACATAAACTCCTTGCCCCCTAAGGTTTCCCTCAAGGATTAAATTCTTTCTGTTGATGCTCTTTTCTCTCCAGTTTTTCTTCATGGAACTTTCTAGAAGTCCATACCTAAAGATAATACTTCTGAACAAGAGGTGAAGCTAGCTAATCAAACAGAAAATTGGATGCCCACCCACATGGCAAATGTCATCTTTGTTGAGTGATTCATTTAATATGGGTCTATTCTGGAGCAATTTAAACAAGAATTTGAGTTACAAGCGCTATTTTCAGTAGTGCATGCTATCTGCATGTATCGATTCTACATGCCTAAGAAACATGCTTGGTATATAGACTGTCATAGAAATGTCTTCTAAGGAAGATGGTCAGGGCTTTTGTTTTGCTGAGGGGTTGTACAAGCATTCTTGAGACTAGAGGGAAGGCTGTAGAATGAGGCATACCTCCTGTGACATAAGGCAAAGTACTAGTGAGACGTGGAAGTGATAGAAATTAAATGAAGCAATCACCACCACATAGATAAATAAGCATAAAGTAACTGATATGAAACTCTCCTGAAAATTAATTAAAAGCAAAAGCATATTGTTGTGCCTTTACTTTCTGTAAAAGAATTTTAATTACCCTTTGATCATCTGGTTGGATTTGACACCCGGGGACATTCCTACCTAGATCTCCTTGGCAGATGTCAGTTCTATTGGCTCCACCAATGATAAATCGAGGATTCTCGCAAATTTCCTGTGAAGCAAAAAGGAAATGATCAGGTAATAATAATAGTAGCTACTATTTATTGAGTTTCATTATGTGGTACTGGCATCATGTATCACACACCACTCATATAAGCCCGCCAAAAGAGCCCTGTGTGTTGAACACTATCATTCTTATTATTTGAGTACGGGGAGGCGGGACCAAGTTGGCAGAGTAGTTAGATGCTTCTGGTGGACCCTATTACAACAAAGACCTGAAAAAACAAGTGGCAA
Organism: Dugong dugon; assembly: GCA_030035585.1. Lineage (NCBI taxonomy): Eukaryota > Metazoa > Chordata > Mammalia > Sirenia > Dugongidae > Dugong > Dugong dugon. The sequence continues at coordinate 10,917,121 of CM057472.1, read as the reverse complement.
TCTGGGAGCCCTGAACATCAAAGGCAGAGTTGAGGAACCAGACTGAGTAGCAGGGGGAGGGAGAGACGGTTTGGAAGCAGAGAAGAGTTGCCAGACCTGACCCGGTGAGAACCTGAGCACTTCAGGCATGTTCAGCTCATGGGTGAGTGGTGAGGCAGGCAAGCGGTGGTGCTCGGGAGGCGCATTTTCTGCACCGGGGGAGACCAGGTGCCAGAGAGTCTACACGGCCACCCAGAACCAGTGAGAAGCAGCCCTCATTGGCGAAAGATAAGTACTTGCTTACGGCCTACCCACGGATCAAAAACACCCCCCTTAGGGAAAAACTTACTGCCATTTACCTCCCCAATCCCTGCTCTGCACTGGGTCCCAGACCGACTTCAGCAATTACTGAGTCCCCTGGGCTGGAAGTAGAATCTGTCAAGCCCGGAGCCATTCTCCCTGCCTTGGAGAGTGAACAAATTAACAAACAGGGGAAAAAATAAACTTCCGGCTCCCCTAAGCCAGAAACCGAGGGTAGGCACAGCTTCTTTGCCTAGGCACAGGCATAAGGGATCCACAGACTTTGAGTGCCTTTCCCCCTGCATAGACTCGTGTGGGCCCATCTCAACAGCGTAGGCCCTCATTACTGCAGTACAACAGGGTATATACTGGAACTCTATCTTCAACTGTTTCAGCTGTGAAGTGGCAGGTTCTTGACATTTGACACTGCTCTGTCCATTAAGCAGGGTCTTCACCTACCCACATCAGGGGCCTGAGGACTGGTGGCTCCACCCAATGCCACCTAGCCACCTGCGATAGGGCCCAGGAATAAGAGGTGCCCTCCAGTCCTTACAGCCAGCAGCATTAAGTGCTCATAGTCCAGCTGCAAAACCCACCCAGCAACGTGCTCTAGGGAACAGGGACACACCTTCCTCCTCGACACGTGGGGGTGGCCGTCAGCCCCCTGCCTTGCTCACTGTGTGTCCCCCTGCTGCAGCCAGAGGCCTGTGCCTACACCAATCACCCATGCCTGTCTAGGACTATAAGTGAGAGCCTCCACCACACAGTTGGTGGCTATCTACCTGGGCACCTGAGCTGAATCCATACAGGAGTAGTGGGCAGACTCCTGAGCTCACATACCTAGTAACAGATCTAACCACCTGGTGACAGGACATTAGAGCTTCAAAGGTGCCAATAATCAAACTAGCTCGTATGAGCAGCCTATTTGGGGATATCAAAACAAAACAAGAAGCTAGGACACAGTCAGCAAACATAAAATAAATAAATATAGTAACTTATTGATGGCTCGGAGACAACAGTCAATATCAAATCACATAAAAAGGCAATCCATGCTGGCTTCAGCAAGCTCCCAAAATAAAGAATCTGGAAATTGTCCAGAGGAGGAAAATTTCTTGGAATTACCAGAGGCAGAATACAAAAGACTAATATACAGAACTCTTCAACAGATTAGGAAGGAAATTAATCAAAATGCAGAACATGCAATAGAGGAAGTTAAAAAGATTAGAGAAGAGCATAATGACAAATTTAACAGCCTGCAAGAATCCATAGAGAGACAGCAATCAGAAATTCAGAAGATTAACAATAAAATTTCGGAATTAGATACTCAATAGAAAGTCATTGGAGCAGAACTGAGGCCATGGAAGTCAGAATTAGTGAGACTGAAGATAAAGCACTAGACACCAACTTATCTGAGGAAAAATCAGATAAAAGGATTATTTTCTGAATACAGAAACTGAGGCTCATAGAGGTTAAGTAACTTGCCCAAAGACACAGAACTAGAGTGGTGGAAGCCAGAAGCAGTTGCACACGGCTTTCCCACGCTGTCATACTATGTGAGTCGGGGTGCAGCTTGAGAGCTAGGGCAGTGTCATTCCTGTCACAGCTTTGGCAAAGTAGCAGCAGAAAGCATGGCTTTTATTTTTTCTATGCCAGAAGAAGAGGTGCGGGAAAGGAAAATAAGGACCCTTCTCCCCAAAGATATGGCAACATAGATATACAGAGTCAGCACGTATCCCAGGATCCACAGGACTTGAGAGCTGAGAAGAAAAGAGAATAAATTTGGCGTGGGCGTGAAGAGTGTGCTTCTTAGTTCAATCAGATACATGAGACCAACTTGGTGGCTCCTGTCCGGAGGCAGGATGAGAAGGCAGGAAGGGACAGGACCTGGTTGAATGGACAGAAGAAACCCAGGGTGGAAAGGGGGAGTGTGCTGTCACATTATAGGGATTGCAACTAATGTCACGTAACAAAATGTGTATAAATTTTTGTATGAGAAATTAACTTGAGTTGTAAACTTTCACCTAAAGCACAATTAAAAAAAAATTGGCTTGGGTCTTGCAGGCGTCTCTGTCCGTGGGGAGTGCCTGTCTTTATGCGAGCTTACCAAACCGGGCACCAGCTCCAGCACTTCAAAGTCTAGGAACCACGGACTGTGCACAGCCCAACACAGCAGCCTCCCTGAGCAGCCCTGGTTTTACCAACAGAGGGTCGTCTTGTTTCTGTTTGGATGTGTCTGAAGATTTGTTTGTAAACTTTTTTTTTAATTTCAGAATAATTACAGATTCTGTGGTTTGGTTTTAACACCATTCTTCACAGCTTGCTAATCCTGTGACACAGCTCACTTGCCCTGTCTTCCCTCCTCAACCACAACCACCCCAGTATGCCCAGGTGTGCTGAAGCTCCCAGTACTCAGGGACCTCTCTCTCAAACATCCTCCTGAAAGAATATACCAATTTACAGTCTCACCATCTGGGACTGGGAGTGTCCATTTTACCCTCATGAACACTCAGCATCAGAATTAATTTTTAAAACATCTTTGCAAATTTAATAAAGGGAAAATGATATCTCATTGTTGTTTTAAGTTTAGCCATTTATGAATTGTCAGTTGCAGCAGTACATGGACAGGGAACTGCCAGAGATTCAAGTCAGATTCAGAAGAGGATGTGGAATGAGGGATATCATTGCTGATGTCAGATGGATCCTGGCTGAAAGCAGAGAATACCAGAAAGATGTTTACCGGTATTTTATTGACTGTGCAAAGGCATTCGACCGTGTGGATCATAACAAATTATGGATAACATTGTGAAGACTAGGAATTCCAGAACACTTAATTGTGCTCATGAGGAACCTGTACATAGGCCAAAAGGCAGTCATTCGAACAGAACAAGGGAATACTGCATGATTTAAAATCAGGAAATGTGTGCAACAGGGTTGTCTCCTTTCACCATACTTATTCAATCTGTATGCTGAGCATATAATCTGAGAAGCTGGACTATGTGAAGAAGAATGGGGCATCAAGTTTGGAGGAAGACTCATTAACAACCTGCATTATGCAGATGATACAATTTGCTTGCTGAAAGTGAAGAGGACTTGAAGCACTTACTGATGAAGATCAGAGACTACAGCCTTCAGAACTGATTACACCTCAACATAAAACAAAAATCCTCACAACTGGATCAGTAAGCAACAACACAATAAACAGAGAAAAGATCGAAGTCATCAAGGATTTCATTTTACTTGGATCCACAATCAATGCCTGTGGAAGCAGCAGTCAAGAAATCAAATGATGTATTGCATTGGGCAAATCTGCTGCAAAAGACCTTTTTTAAAGTATTAAAAAGCAAAGATGTTACTTTGAGGACTCAGGTGCGCTTGACCCAAGCCATGGTATTTTCAATCACCTCGTATGCATTTGAAAGCTGGACAACGAGTAAGGAAGACCAAAGAAGAATTGAAACTTTTGAATTATAGTGTTGGCCAAGAATATTGAATATACCATGGACTTCCAGAAGAAGGAACAAATCTGTCTTGGAAGAAGTACAGCCAGAGTGCTACTTAGAAGCGAGGATGGGCGAGACTTAGTCTCACATAATTTGGACATGCCATCAGGAGGGGCCAGTTCCTGGAAAAGGACATCATGCTTGGTAGAGGGTCAGCGAAAAAGAGGAGGATCCACAATGAGATGGATGGACACAGTGGCTGCAACTGTGGGCTCAAACATAGCAACAGTTGTGAGGACGGCGCCGGGCCAGGGAGTGTTTTCTTCTGTCGTACGTAGGGTGGCTGTGAGTTGGAACCGACTCAATGGCACCTAACAACAACAACAACTGTTTATGTCTTTGTCCATTTTACAATTTGAGTGTTGGGATTTTTCTATAAATTTATAGTAACTTTTTAAATTATTACTTTTTGTATTTTTAAAAACAATCTCCCAGCTTTTGTCCTCTTTTATCTGGCTTATTTCACCGAGTGTAATGTTTTCAAGGTTCATCCATGTTGTAACATGTATCAGGACTTCATTTCTCTTACGGTTGAGTAGTATTGCATTGTGTGTATGCACTACATTTGGTTTATTCACTCATCTGTTGATGGACATTTAACTTGTTTCCACGTTTTGGCTGTTGTGAATAGTGCTGCAGTGAACACTGGCGCACATGTATCTGTTTTTGTTCCTGCTTTCAACTCTTCGAGGGTAGGAGTGGAATTGCTGGATTGTATTGTATGTAATGATATTTTAAAGAACTAATTGGTCACCTTCAAAGGATGACAAGGAACCGATTTATTGTCTTAAAAACTAAGCTTAAAGAGAAAGAGTCAAGTATTTAGCTTGCTTTTTCTTTCTCTTCAACACCAGCTAATTCAGCCAAAAATGATCAACCGCTAATATGTATAAAAATTTACCTGTAAAAGTGTTATTTTATATATTGTACTCATCTACATAGTTTATTAACGTTAATGGCTAAAATTTATTGAGATCATACTTTGTACCAGGCACTATCCTAGCTGATTTTCATATATTATTTTATTTAAACCTTACATAATCCAATGAGATAAGTGCTATTATTATTCCCATTTTACATATGAGAAAACTGAGGCACAGAGAGGTTAAATATCTTGCCCAGAATACACAACTAGTAAGTGGCAGGGCAGGATTCAAACTACAGTCTGTTTAACTATAGTATATAGCCTTTTATTACAATATAGAAACACTGAATAGTGCATTAACAACTATTGTTTCCATTATAATGCAAATCAGACCTAGAAAATACAAAATTCTCATTATTCTGTACAAGACTCCCTTCCCTTAGGGAGAAAAAAAGCGAATGAAGGTACAGTGGCCATAAGTTGTTTTTGCCTCCCCAGAATGCATTTCCCTTCTTTAGAGATTGCACGTAAATTATCAGATTATCAGCCCATGTGGTTCTGGTTGGGCTGCACCCTCCAACCAGCTCCAGAAATCCTAGGGGCAGTGAGAGTGAGAGTAGTTGGTTCACAGATGGGCACACGACCACATCCGGGCCAACGAGAGTCAGGCCCCAGACTTTTGTTGTAATTATTGGAAAAGAAATACATTCCTTCTGCTGACATTGCTAAACTGGTACAAGTGTGAGCCTGGAGCTTTTGGTGGCCATTTTTGCCACATTATGATGTTAGCCCGCTGGAGGAAAGCAGAGATGGGGAGATTAGATAGACAGATAAAGATATATACATAGATATACAGATTGTTATCATTGTGAGTTGCCATCCAGTCAGCTCCAACTCATGGCAACCTTATACGTAACAGAACGAAACATACATATATAGATAGATTTATGTAAATATATAAATCATAGATAGATAATATTAAAGATTGTCACAACCAAAAGGAGCCTAAAGAGACATGACAACTAAATGTAATGTATCCTGGATTCTGGAACAGGAAAAGGACTCTAGGAAAAAACTGAAGAAATCTGAATAAAGTGTAGACTTTACAGTTAGTAATAATGCGTCAGTATTGGTTCATTAATTGGAACAAATGTAGCATACCAATGTAAGTTGTTAATACTAGGAAAAACTGGGTGGGAGATCTATGATCTCCTTTGTATAATCTTCTCAACTTTATTGTAAATCTAAAACTGTTCTAAATTTAAAAGTTTATTTAAAAACTAGAATAGCTCAGATATTTTTCGTACACCTGGTGGATCCTCCTGCAGACCCGAGATGCATCCTCCACCTTGGAGCCCACGGATTTAGAGAGATACTTGCCTGCTCTGAAGGCCATGAACCCTTGGGGTTACAGGTGCCTCCTTGCAGGAAGAATGGTCTTCTCCTCAGACCCCCCAGCAATGACCCATTCATACCGACCCAAATGAGCACCTTGGTTGCCCCGTAACACAGCCTTTGGCAAACTGCTTTGTCCTGTAAGGAGCCTGGCTAGTGAGTGTGGACCTTTCTATTTAAAGGGAAATGACATGGTCTGATGAGCCAGCGTTAGGAGAAAGGGCAAAGAAGGCAAATCTCCAGGCTTCTCCAGCCCACCGTTTATTTACTATTGACCACCTTCTGTGGAACTCTCCCCGAAACTGTGAGCCTTAGTACTCTCAGCTGCTCTAGTCTCCCACCCCCAAATGCCTGCTCCCAGGAAGAGACTTGACAGTCAATTGTACTTCACTATGAATTTAAGTCAATGTACTACTCTCTTAAAAATATTTACAATCTCAGGAACCCATAAAATAGAATAATCTCTAGTTCAGGAGTAGAAAACAACATCTTCAGTTTCAGGAGGAAGCAGGATGACGTTGTGAGGGGCACATGGGAAAGAAGAACCTTGATAAGCCACTTGCTCAGTGAGGGAATCCATGGCCTCAGGCTCTGGATCACTTGACTTCTTGTTCCCCAGGGGCTCTCCGGAAGCCCCGTCTCTTCCATCCCTACCTTTGGCCTTTTCCACGTGATGGCCTCCATCTTGGTTTTCTGGCTTAGTTCAAGGGAGCCGAGGGCCTGAGCACTTGCAGGGAACTCACGATCTTCAAAGAGACACTTCTGAGACAGGCACCATTGTTGGAGAGCAACAAAATCCTGCCCCTCAAACTTGAGGGGCCGTGTGATGGTGCCCTCTCCGTTTTTCCTGTCCCTCTCCCTGATCACACGATCACAGAAGAATCCTGGCAGCAGGTAGGGCATGGTGACCGCTCAGGAAGTGGAGCTGGGCCTTCACTGCAGCCTCTCTCCCTCTGCGTCCTCCATCCAGGCTTAATCCTCCCATGAATGGGCCCGATAGCTCCTCCACCCTCAGCAGTGCGATGCAAATGAACGCAGCCCAGAGTCAGCAGCTTTGGCTGGAGGCCCCTGAGCCCACTGTCTAGGGCAACACCATTCAAGTCAGAGAGGAGTAAGTGAGGGGACAGCAAGCCAGGGGCAGCCCCAGGACAGACTTTGAGGACACCTCCATTGGCTTTCCTGGGCTTCTTTCTTTAAAAAGAGAAAATACAGCTACAGAGAGGCTTACCTTGTCTCAGCTAAAGGCGTTCTTGCTTTGACACTGTAGGTCAATGGGATATAGCATGAGGCCTTCTACACGGGCTGTATGCACTAGTCCTATACAGCCTGCTGAATGCATAGGAGGACTCTGCTCCAAGCCATTGTCTGAGGTTAATGAAGCCTTTATTCTCTCAACGTCCCTGCCCCCGAAGACTTGACTGGCCATTTAACCCGTTGCTGTCGATTCATGGGACAGAGTAGAATTTCCCCATAGGGTTTCCAAGGCTGTAAATCTTTTTTTTTTTTAATTTTTTTTTTTATTGTACTTTAGATGAAGGTTTACAGAACAAATAGTTTCTCATTAAACAGTCAGTACACATATTGTTGTATGATGTTGGTTAACAACCCCATGACTTGTCAACACTCTACCTTCTCGACCTTGGAGGACCTTTTTTTTAAACTTGATGTGTCATTTGGATTTATTTATTTATTTATTTTTCTTGTACTTCAGGTGAAGGCTTACAGAACAATTAGTTTCTCATGAAACAGTAGTACACATGTTGTTTTATGACATTGGTTAACAACCCCACAACATGTCAACCCTCTAACTTCTCAACCTTTATTTTTTTGGTGAAAATACACATAGCCAAAGATACACCATTTCAAAAATTTCTACATGCACAGTTCAGTGACATTGACTATGCTCTTCCAATTGTGCTGCTATTCTCATTTAAAATGAAGGCTTACAGAACAAAATAGTTTCTCATTTAACAGTTACTACACATGTTGCCCTATGACAATGGTTAACAATCTCACAACACAGCAACAATATCCTTATTCAACCTTGGGTTCCCAATCACCAGCTTCCTTGTCCCCTTCTGCCTTCTGGCCCTTGTCACTGGACTACTGTACCTCGTTAGTCTCCTTTGGTTTTACAGGGCTGTCCACTCCCAGGCTGAACAGTGAACCTCGGAGATAACATCACCACTAAGCTAAAAGGGTGTCTGGACGCCATACTCTTCGGGGTTTCTCCAGTCTCCTTTAGGTCAGTAAATCTGGTGGAGGACCTTTCTTTTTTGGTGAAAATATACATAGCCAAAGTTACACCATTTCAAAAATTTCTACATATACAATTCAGTGACATCGATTACATTCTTCCCATTGTGCTGCTATTCTCACTATCATTTTCCAAATTATTCCATCACTATTATCTTCAACTCACTGCCCCCAGGCTTCCCATCAGAACTTTTGAGTTGCTGTTGTCAATTTGATCTCACATAGATAATTCTTTTTTTTTTTGTACCTTAGATGAAGTTCTGCAGAACAAATAGTTTCTCATTAAACAGTTAGTACATCTATTGCCCTATGACAATGGTTAACAACCCCACAACAAGTCAAAACTGTCCCTTCTCAATTTTGGGTTCCCTATCACCAGCTTCCCTGTCCCCTCCTACCTTCTAGTCCTTGTCGCTGGACTGCTGTGCCTCATTAGTCCTGTTTTGTTTTATGAGGCTGTCCAATCCCCGGCTCAACGGTCAACTTCGGGAGTGACTTCACTACTGAGCTAAAAGGGTGTCCGGGGGCCATACTCTCAGGGTTTCTCCAGTCTTTATCAGACCAGTAAGTCTGGTCTTTCTTTTGTGAGTTAGAATTTTGTTTTACATCTTTTTTACAGCTCTGTCCAGCACCCTCTATCGTGATCTTTCTCAGAGCAGTCAGTGGTGGTAGCCGGGCACCATCTAGCTGTACTGGACTCAGTCTGGTGGCGGCCATGGTAGCTGTGGTCCATTAGTCCTTTGGACTAATCTTTTCCTTGTACTTTGTTCTCTTCATTCTTCCTCACTCCCGAAGGGGTGAGACCAGTGGAGTATTTTAGATGGCTGCTCACATGCTTTTAAGACCCCAGATGCTACTCACCAAGGTAGAATGTAGGATATTGTTTTTATAAACTGTGTTATGCCAACTGAGCTAGATGTTCCCGGAGACCATGATCCCCACAGGGGCTGCAAATCTTTTATGGGAACAGACTAACACATCTTTCTCCTGTGGAGCAGCTGGTGAGTTTGGACTCCCGACCTTTCAGGTAGTAGCTGACAGCTTAACCACTGCACCACCAGGGCTCCTGGTTGGCCATTTAGGAACGTTTTAATCTGTGAGAGGGGCTCAGAGGGTAGGTAACTGGACCTCAGATGAAAGTTGCTGTTAGAGTGGGCCCCATTGGCATGGAACAGATATCCACTGTCACAAATTCAGGACTTTTGGGGCAGAGAATGTGGTAGATGGGGAAGGGAAGATAAATGTGTGTTAGGATAATGTTATTAAGAAGCCTCAGCTCTTTCAAAGGTCCACAGTGCTTAAATGGGCAACTGTCATGTGAGAGCCCTGGTGGCGCAGTAATTAATTAAGAGCTTGGCTGCTAACCAAATGGTTGGCAGTTCAAATCCCCCAGATGCTCCTTGGAAACCCTAGAGGGCAGTTCTACTCTGTCCTATAGGGTCTCTGTGAGTCGGAATCAACTTGACGGGCAACGGGTTTTTTTGTTTTTGTTTTTGTTTCTTCCTTCATGTGAGAGTGGGGAGCTGATACAGACGGAAACTCAGGTCTGGCAACCTGCCCACTAAGAGGAGCCTAGTCTCCCTGTCTTCTCACTGTCCCTCTCAGCCTTGGACTACTCTGTGCTTCTCAAAGTGTGGTCCTTGGACTATCTGCATCCGGAACACCTGGAATGCCTGTTTAGAATGCAGATTCCCAGGGTCTCTTCCAGACCTATGGATTCAGGAACTCTTCGCAGGGGTCAGGGACTCTGCATTTTAAATAGGCACCCAAGAGGTTCTTATAGTCACTAAAGTGTAGAACCATGACTGTAGCATTACAGGGTACTAGAATAGCTCAAAATAAATTGTGAGGTCAGATCTTTTAAGAAAAATTAACATTTATTCATTTAATAAATGAATGTAGTTTTAAAAAATTAAATAACATAAAAGGTACATGGAGAACCTACAGACTGGGAAAAAATTTTTGGACAGTACAAGTCAGACAAAGGTCTAATCTCCATAATCTACAAGAAAACCCAACACCTCTACAACAAAAAGACAGATAATCCTATTAAAAAATGGGCAAAGGAAATGAACAGACACTTCACCAAAGAAGACATTCAAATGGCCCACAGACACACGAGGAAATGCTCGCGATCACTAGCCATTAGAGAAATGCAAATTAAAACCACAATGAGATACCATCTTACCCCGGCATTACTGGCACGAATCAAAAACACTGGAAATAACAAATGTTGGAGGGGCTGCGGGGAGATCTGAACTCTTATGCCCTGCTGGTGGAAATGCAAAATGATACAACCATTTTGGAAAATGATATGGCGCTTCCTCAGAAAGCTAGAAATAGACATACCATTCCATGCAGCAATCCCACTCCTAGGAATATATCCTAGAGAAATAAGAGTCGTCACTCGAATAGACATATGCACACCTATATTCATGGCAGCATTGTTCACAATAGTAAAACGATGGAATCAACCTAGATGCCCATCAACAGATGAATGGATAAACAAACTATGGTACATACACACAATGGAGTACTATGCAACGAGAAAGAACAACAATGAATCTGTGAAGCATCTCATAACATGGATAAAACTGGAGGACATTATGCTGAGTGAAATAAGTCAATCACAAAAGGACAGATATTGTATGAGACCTCTATTGTAAAAACCCATGAAAAAGTTCACACACAAAATGTAACAATCTTTGTTGGTTACCAGGGATGGGAGGGGTGGGGGGGAAATACTAAATAGGCAATAGATAAGTGATATCTTGGGTAAAGGGTGAGACAGTACACAATACAGGGAAAAGAAACTAGCACAACTTGGACAATGAAAGGTCATGGAAGCCCCACAGACACATCCAAACTTCCTGAGAGACTGAATTGCTGGGTGGAGGCTGTGGGGACCATGGTCTCGGGGAACATCTAGCTCAATTGGCATGACACAGCTTATAAAGACAATGCGCTACATTCTACCTTGGTGAGTAGTGTCTGGGGTCTTAAAAGCCTGTGAGCGGCCATCTAAGATACTCCACTGGTCTCATCCCTTCAGGAGCAAGGAAGAATGAAGAGAACAGGATACAAGGAAAAGATTAGTCTGAAGTACTAATGGATGACAGCTACCAAGGCCTCCACTGGACTGAGTCCAGTGCAGCTAGATGGTGCCCGGCTACCACCACTGACTGCTCTGACCAGGATCACAACAGAGGGTTCTGGACAGAGCTGGAGAAGGATGTAGAGCATAATTCTAACTCGCAAAAAAAAGACCAGATTTACTGGCCTAAAGGAGACTGGAGAAACCCCGAGAGTATGGCCCCCAGACACCCTTTTAGCTTAGTGGTGAAGTTATCTCCGAGGTTCACCGTTCAGCCTGGGAGTGGACAGCCCTGTAAAATCAAATGGGACTAATGAGGTACAGTAGTCCAGTGACAAGGGCCAGAAGGCAGAAGGGGACAAGGAAGCTGGTGATTGGGAACCCAAAATTGAGTAAGGATATTGTTGCTGTGTTGTGAGATTGTTAACCATTGTCATAGGGCAACATGTGTAGTAACTGTTAAATGAGAAACTATTTTGTTCTGTAAGCCTTCATTTTAAGTGAGAATAGCAGCACAATTGGAAGAGCATAGTCAGTGTCACTGAACTGTGCATGTAGAAATTTTTGAAATGGTGTATCTTTGGCTATGTGTATTTTCACCAAAAAAAAAAAAAGGTTGAGAAGTTAGAGGGTTGACATGTTGTGGGGTTGTTAACCAATGTCATAAAAGAATATGTGTACTACTGTTTCATGAGAAACTATTTGTTCTGTAAGCCTTCACCTGAAGTACAATTTAAAAAAAAAAAGGTACATGGAAGAATATAAGTCTCTTGCCCCTACTCTCTCCACCGCCACATCCCTCTCCTCAGAGGCAGCCACTTTTAATTCTTTTACCTATTTCTTTTGGAATTTACTGCTATATTTCTAAATAATATGCTTACATTGTTATCTTTTTACTGCTAACCAAAAAGTTGGCAGTTCGAATCCACCAGCCGCTCCTGGGAAACACTATGGGGCAGTTCTTTCTACTCTGTCCTATAGGGTCACTATGAGTTGGAATCGACTTGATGGCAATGGGTTTGGGTTTTTTTTTAGTTTTTATCAATTGATTTTCTATTTTAGTGAATGAAATTTAGACCTCTTATACTATGCTCTGCTCACCATCCTCCCAAAGTAGTTATGTTATAAATTTTGGTAAAATCAAAATTCAGTATTTACCTTATGTGTAGTGGGTTGAATGGGTGGCCCTCCAAAAGGTAAGTCCATGTCCTAACCCCCACAACCTATGAATATGACCTTATTTTGAAAAAGGGTCTTGCAGATGTAATTAAATTAAGGATCTCGAGATGAATCATCCTGGATGATTCAGATGGGCCCTAAATCCAAAGACAAATGTCCTTCTAAGAGACAAAAGAGGTGAAGACACAGAAGAAGGCCATGTGAGGGCAGAGGCAGAGACTGGAGTGATGCAGCCACAAGCCAAGGAATGCCTGGAGCCACTAGAAGTTGGAAGAGGCAAGGAAGGATTCTCCCCCAGAGCCTATGGAGGGAGTGTGGATCTGCTGACATCTTGATTTCAGACTTCTTCCCTCCAGAACTGTAAGAGAATAAATTTCTGTTCTTTTAAGTGACCAGGTTTGTGGTAATTTGTTATGTTAGACCTAGAAAACTAATATACTATGATTAGATAAATATTCTTTATTTCTTAGATATGTGATATGCTGTGATTACTTGCCTTTCTGTATAAATGTTTCTTTTCTCCTATTGTTAAGAACCTCTTATTTTTCTATGCATCTAACAATGCTTTTCCTAAGCAATAATTTTTCCAAATCCTTAAACTCATCAGGTAATCTAGCAGGTCCTTGTCTCCCTCACCAAGGCCTCACTTTCCAACCTCCTACTCTTGTATGGGCCAGTTGTACATATAACCAATAAAAGATTAGTATCCAGAATATATAAAGAATGCCTACAACTCAATTCAAAAAAGACAAACAACTTAACAGAAAAACAGGCAAAAGATATGAACAGCCATTTCATGGGCAGTGAAGTGACAAATGACCGAGAAATATATGAATGAATGAAAAGATGCTCAGCCGTATTGACAATCAGGGAAATGAATCTCTTCATACACTTCTTGGCCATTTCTGGCCCCACCTCTTGTTTTCAACATTATCCTGCTGAGTCATGTTAGTTTGTGCAACCTAATGTCTAGAGTTGTGGCCTCATCATGACCCTCAGGAGGAGCTGCTGCTCCTGCCCTTTGCTGCCTATGCTAATAGTAACTTTACCTTACCTTAGTGCTATGAGCCAGGACTCTATGGTTGCTCTCTCAGTACAGTCATATGGTGAGAATATCATTAGCCCATTATAGAAGAGAAAAGTGAAACTTAGAAGGTTAAGTAACTTGCTTGTGGCAGAGCCAAGAATGAGACCTAGGTCAGTTTGGTTCTAAATCCAGTTATCTTTACCACTTTGCACAATGCCCCCAGTTCTTCCTCTTTGTGGTTAGCCCAGTGATCCCACTTCTCTCTAAACTGTCTGAGTGAGGATGACTGTGTATCCAGTACCTCACAAGCAGACCTCCTGATAAGTCTGGCTCATTGGAATGGTGGATAATTTCCCTGAGGGAAGAAGAAGCTACACAGCAGAGCAGCGGAGGCCCTAGGAGCAGAGGGCTCCCTGTACACAGCCTGGGTTTTCAGTAGCTCAGTTCCCTCCCTCTTCTCTCCCACACTGGCATGGAGTAACTTTTGTGTCAACCTAGGATTTCTACTTTTCAGACTTGAGTAACACAGGTCAAGTGACCCTCTGACTGAGGAGATACACAGTGTGGAGTGCTAATTTTAGAGGTGGTGGGGCACATGGAGGAGGCCATCGGGCAAGAGGCTCTCTGATGTCACCACGGGTCTGTGTCACCACAGGCCAGCAGAAACCTTCAGGGGACTGATGTGATGGGCAACCACTGGGTCGTAGGAAGTCAGTAGTCAACTGTCCTCTAAATCTCACCCCCTTTCTTTAATTCCATTTCAGACTAAAAGGAACCATTTAAATGAAGAGACATACCTTGAAGAAATGATTTATTCTAGGTCTGGGGCAAAAAATGTACAAGATGAGCCTGGAACATTTTGTTGTCCCAGAAACAAGGAGGCTAACAAAGATTAATGGGGTCATGTCACATGATACGGACAACTTGTAGGAGGGCTCCCACTGTCCAAAGATGGGACAATTTGAACATCAAAAAGAATAATGACTGCAATGGACGAAGACACTTTACAATGCTTCTTATCGATCACACTCTTAATAGGATTTTGTTTCAAGCTGTAATATTTGAGAAGGCAGAGAACATATGGATTACATCACAGAAATCCTGGAGTTGGAAAAACTATACCTACAGGGCAAAGTCAAGGAGTCCCGGTGGCTCAATGGTTAAGTGCTTGGCTGCTAACCAAAAGGTTGACAGTTTGAACCCACCCAGCAGCTCCACTGAAGCAAGACCTGGTGATCTGCTTCCATAAAGACAATGGCCTAGAAAATACCATGGAGCAGTTCTATTCTGTCACATGGGGTTGCTATGAGTCACAAATTGACTCCACAGCGCCCAGCAACAACAACAACATGGGGTAAAGTGAGAGGAGCTTTGTAATTGTTTGATCTGAAGCAACTGAAAGAGGGATGACACAACTGGAGAAGAGGAAGGATTACTATAAAGAGGAAATCAGCTGACTCGCTTTCACTGTCTCCTGGGCTAGAGCCAGAAATAATGGGTTATAACTGTGGCTAGAAAAGTTCTGGCTAGAAATAAGATGAACTTTCAGAGAGTGAAAGTGACCAGTCATGGGTTATTGAAGGAGGTGGGGCATCCCTTTTTCCTTCAAAAGCTTACCATGAGGAAAGCAAGCCATCCATCTCCCTGGAATGACTAGAACAGGTAGCCCCCAACCCTTTTCCATCCCATGAGCTATAATGCAGTTTTGATACCCCATTCTTGGTGTCTGGGGTGTACAATAAACTTCTAAAAGTTCTGATGGTGATGATATAAGCTTGAAGGTTGGGTGAAAATGGTAAAGCAAGTGTTAACCGGTGTATGGTAACTTTAACAGAATGCTTCCTGGGTGTTAGCTGGGGCCCCACGCTTCCTTGGAGATGGAGGGAAACTTTTCTTGAACCCCCACTTCTTAGCTCTGTGAGGTTGGAGACTCCACACCCCACCAGAGTTCTGTGAGTCCCTGGCAGTTTACTTCCTTACGCTTCTCTCTCTTTCTACACTCCGCTTTCCACACCGACTTCCTGTGTGCTTTCTCAGTCCTGCCTGTGTCAATTAAGACAGGCTCCAACTTTTACAGAAAAGTTACTCGCCTCAGGCATTTCATGAGTGCCTCAGTGAAGATGCCTTTGAGGGTCAGCTCCTGGGAGGGATGACAGTGGGATGTGTGGCCTTCTGCCCTGTTCTTCCCCCACCCCACTCTCGTTTTCTTGCTAGCTCTCCTCCCTCTTGTGAGTAAACCAGCACTTTTTTTTCTTTTTTTTTCCCCTGGAAAGCAATCATGCCCAGCCCCAGAGGGAAATTACACCTTCTGCAATTACATGGATCTTCCTAAAAGGAATTCTCATCATTACAATTTTCTCCACTCCATCACGATTCTTTCCTTTTGGAGAGAAGCAGAAGATTCTGCCATGTGAAAGATTTGGAGAGTAAGCCACATTTTGGCTAAATATGTGTAAAGAATCAAATACTAGTAACAAAACCTAACCAGAAGAATGTAATGATTTTTAATCAAAGCTTTTTTTCCTTGGTGTGACAGCCTTGGGGGTGAGGGAGGGAAAAGTTAGTCCACCTGGATGGTGAGGAGCTTGGGAAAGGGCAAGAGACCCTGTCATAAAGGAAGAGCATTAACCTGCAGCTGTGATTGGGTCCATGCTGGTAAATGGCATGGAAGAAAGAAATGGTTTGGGACGAGGAATAGGAAGGGGATAGCAGAACTGGGAGTTAAGTGGGAAGGGGGTCTTTTTTATTTTACTTTTCCATTCTAAGACAATTTCCTCCCTCACATTGGAACATCTCTGAAATCGTGATGCATCTTCCATTAGAAAGTGTCCTTCGATTGCATTCAGCTGGGTGGTGGTCATGACCTTCTGTGGTTACCGTCTGGTAAGATCAGGAAACTACTAGTATCAAAATCTTTTAGACTTGGTGAAATATGGTTCATGATGAATTGCAGCTTGGGAAACTTACCTATACTCTATCCTTAAAAACAGTCTGATTCAGATTTTGGGGGATAGGAGCCTCAAGGAATAACTCGCCTGTTTGGAGTATTAAGGGGCTTCTGCCTGTCTGAAAGAGAGGTTCCCTCAAGGCCCAGGTGTTGACTGAAGGAACTAGCTGGCCGAAGGAGTGAAGAAGACCAGGGCTAAGAGCGAGGGTAGACCAACTGGGAAAGCACAGCTGGATGTGGAGTGGTAATAATGGTAACAAGTAGGAGGTATGGCAAACGCCAGAGAAATGTGGGCAAAGTTGAGACTCAGCTCTGAACTACCGAAAGGTGAGCCCTGCGGTGACAGAGAGATGGAGACAGGATTTGAGGGCGATAGGCCGGTTAGGCAGCCCATGGTTGGAGGGTCAGCCAGTGCCAGCAAATTACAAGGCATTGGGTGTGGAGATACGTGGGAGGGTAGTAAACTCTCCCCGCACTCCAATAGCCAATGGTAAAACAGACAGCTGAGGAGAAATCTGGGAAAGAAGGCAAAGTGCAGGGTCTCAACGACCAGACCAGTGCTAGGAGGAAGGGAGAAGGGATTCCCTAGGGAAAGAGCTGGAGGCTACGGTGGAGGTGGCTGTATATCAGTGATGCAGTTTTGACTTTAACTCAGAGCTGTGAATTGGACACCCAAACAGGAAATAAATAACCTTTCCTGGCAGAGCCAAGAGTAGTCCCTGGGTGGTGCTACTAACCGAAAGTTTGGCTGTTTGAACCCACACAGAGGTGCCTCAGAAGAAAGGCCCAGTGATCTACCTTCCAAAGGTAAAAGACATTGACAATCCTATGGAGCATAGCTCTACTCTGAAGCACATGGGGTCACCGTAAGTCAGAATGGACTCCACAGCCTCTGTGTTTGCTGCTGTTGTTGTTTGTGTGCTTATGTTGGCAGAGCCGACAGACACTGAGGCCACATCTGTGGAAGAGGCTGCAGAGTGAAGTCTGACCTGGAGTCTGGTTTAACCTGGCTCCCACATGGGGCAAACTCTGCCTTCTCCAAGTACAGGTGAGGGTGAGGCTGGAATGAGATGTAATTTACAGAACGGTGTCTCCACCTGGGACTATAGGCAGAGGGAGGCTTAGGATTGTTGTTGCCCATCTGTTTGCTATGGGGAATCTTTAGTGAGCTGAGCTGACTAGTGTGGCACAGCATTGCACGTAACACTCTACACAGAATCCATGCACGTTAAACCAAGAGTCGGCTTGCCTGCATAGGGCCCCTGGGCTGAGGCACCAAGGAGGCTGCCCTCTCAAGGGAGAATTCCCTTGTGGGCTTCTGGGATCCCAAGTTACCAAGCTAGGAGGGTACCTTGCAACTGGCCCCTCATTACTCATCCCTCCAAAGGCAAAAGGAATCTAGATTGCCCTTGATTTTGAAAGGGATTGCAGGAGAGTGTAGAGAAATAACGTGAGAACTTCTTAACCCTGGTATGCATCAAGCAAATGCAGATGGGGCAAATGAAAGCATATGCCCACCCTCCCGATCTTTGTGGATCTTCATAGCCAGTCAGTGAGGGAATTGCCAAGTTCCCCAGCCAGGTGTGATCCCCTATGCATTTTACCTTCCTGGCTCTATGATACACTCACATTTCCACAACCAAGCATACGTTTTTTATTTGATGTTGTTGTTAGTTGCTGTCAAGTTGGCTCCCGCTCATAGTGACTTTATGTACAACAGAACGATGTGACCCGGTCCTGCCCTATCTTTGTGAACCTTAGTATGTCTGAAACCATTGTTGCAGCTACTGTGTCACTCCATCTCATGGAGGGCTTCTCTCGTTTTGGCTAACCGTCTACTTTACCAAACATGATGTCCTTTTCTAGCAACTGGTCTTCCTAATTACGTGTCCAAAGTAGGCAAGCTCAAGTCTCACCATCCTCGCTTCTAAGGAACTTTCTGGTTGTATTCTTCTACGACTGATTTGTTTGCTCTTCTGGAAGTCCACAGTATGCTCAATATTCTTCACTAATACCACAGTTCGAACACATCAATTCTTCTTCTGTCTTCCTTTTTCTATTTGATGTAGATGACTGCAATTGCACTAAAGGACAATTGCACTAATGGGTGATTGCCTACACACATATCCTCATGTTCAATTGGACATCAATTTATTTAGACCAGGCATGGAATACTCCAATACATTGCTGGCCATGGACACAAATTAAGCTGGAAAAATGTTTAGGATGTTGCCTTGCTTAAGAGGCTGCACAGCTGTATCTAATAAGAGTAGTCCATATTTACTGAGTACTCATCCATGGGCCAGGTACCCTTTAAAAGCCTTTAAGGTACATTAACTTATTAATCCTCACAATAACCTTATGAAGTTGAGTCTTTTATTATGATTATTTCCTACTTGTCAGGTGGGAAACTTGTGGCAAAGAGTGTACGTACATGACCAGGATTCCCATGTGTTTGTGGTGGGCTAGGATTTGAACGTGAGTCATCTGACCTGAAAGCCTGGGCTCTTAGCCACTGTGCCATTCCATCTCCAACTCCCAGGGGCCAAACCCTGAGAAGTCACTTGATCCCTGTTGTGGCTGGAGGAGACCCAGTAAATGACACTCATTTCCCTTTCTGATTTTTGAACCAATGGAGAAATACAAAAAAAGTGTAGGGTAGGTGGGAGTTCAAAATATCACACTTACTATTGACAAGCTAATTTGTTGTTGTTGTTAGATGCCGTCGAGTTGGTTCCGACTCATAGCCACCCTATATACAACAGAACAAAACACTGCCCGGTCCTGTGTTGTCCTCATGTTATGCTTGAGCCATTGTTGCAGCCACTGTGTCAAACCATCTCTTTGAATGTCTTCCTCTTTTTCCCTGACCCTCTACTTTACCAAGCATGATGTCCTTCTCCAGGAACTGGTCCCTCCTGATAACATGTCCGAAGTATGTGAGATGAAGTCTCGCCCATCCTCGATTCTAAGGGGCACTCTGGCTGTACTTCTTCCGAGACAGATTTGTTCTTTCTTCTGGCCGTCCATGGTCTATTCAGCATTCTTTGCCAACACAATAATTCAAAGGCATCAGTTCTTCTTCGATCTTCCTTATTCATTGTCCAGCTTTCACATGCATATGAGGCGGTTGAACATACCATGGCTTGGGTCAGGCACACCCTAGTCCTCAAGGTGACATCTTTGCTTTTTAACATTTTAAAGAGGTCTTTCACAGCAGATGTGCCCAATGCAATGTGATTTCTTGACTGCTGCTTCTATGGGCATTGATTGTGGATCCAAGTAAAATGAAATCCTTCACGACTTCCGTCTTTTCTCTGTTTATCATGAGACAAAGCTGATATCGGCTTCTAAATCTCAGAATTAGGTAGATTTTATCACTAAAAGCTAGGGCTCTAGAGCCAGATTGCCTGAGTTCGAATCCCAGCCCCACCCTTCGTTAGCTGGGTGATCTGAAATACGTCATTTATCCCTTTGAGTCTCAGTTTCCTCGTTTGCAAAGTGGGGCAATAACAGTACTCACCTCACAGGGTTGTTGTGAAGATTGAATGCACTGATATGCTGGAAGCACTTAGAATAGCCATTGGCACATGGTGATTGGCTATTATTGTATTATTAACTACTTAGACGTAGGTGGCACAGACCTCTGCTTGATTTCCCATGGGGACCTGCCTCTGTAAAGCGTGCTACAAGGAGGAGCAGAGCAGAAGTGTGCTTCTTGCAGGCAGCTTGCTCCCAAGAGAAAGAAAGAAGAAAGGGTGGGCTTTGCAGGTCCAGGTTGTGTTTATAAGTCCACCCAAGAGGTGGGGAGAGGCCAAGAGTGTCGTTCTGCTGAAGCTCCCATCATTCTACATCATATGTTTTCCCCAACACCTGTCCTCACTGACACTGGGCAAGAGGCCATCAGCCTCCCAGAAGCCCTCTTCTAGAACTCATTTTTTACTGCCCAAGGGTCTGTTGTCAAGAAAATTTGGCTTAACAACTGGGAGGTTTTGTATGGTTGGTTTGCTTTCCGAGTTTAGAAACAGGTCATGGAAGGAAAGGCTAGGGGAATCCGATTATATGACCTGGAGACTCAATGCAGGATGCTCCCTAAAGAGAAGGAAAGGCAGTGATGTAACACTGGTAAACGTGGGATGAGAGATTGAAAGTTATCTGGGGGACAGGTGTGGGGTCGCTTTTCTTTTAAGAGAGAAAGGCTGAAAGTGCAGTATGTTACCCTAACTAGAATTATAGTTAGCCACGAATTCTCCCTTTATTATCATCATCATTATGACTGTAATAAATAATACTGGATTGTTAAAGAAAGGTTCAGATTGGTTTCTAGTGATCCTGTGCCCTAGATAATAAACTCTCTCCTAACAGGAGTTTGGGGGTGCAGCTAAGGAGTATTTAGCCAGGTGCACAGCTCCAGGTTTTGGGGGGTGGGTGGGTTTTGGGGCTGGTGTGTGGGAGGGCAGCCGTCTCTGAGAAGGAAACCTTGGGGGGCCTCTCTAACGCTGAGGTGTGCCCTGTGACCCTGAGTGAGGAACAGGTTTCTTTGGGACCAGTAGGTTGAAGGAAACTGGTGGAGGGGCTGATGACTCTCGAAATAAGTCCCAAGCTCTCCCCTCTCTTCCCAGGCCATCTTGGCCCTGACTTTGCCATTAAGCCACACTCTTATCTCTGGCAGGCCAGTGAACTTGACTGCTGATTCCACTAGGGCCGATCTGACTGGCACAGCCTAGACCACACAGGGACTCACAGGTCAGAATACGTCTTTAGGAGGCACAGTAGAGCGGCCGCATCATCATTTCAAGCAAACCTGGGTTCAGACTGTGACTCCACTTATTATCTGACATGTTACCTTGGGCCCCAGTTTTCTCTTCTGAAAAATAGGGATAGCCATTCCTATTTCTCAGAAACCCCGGTGGCATAGTGGTTAAGAAGTCAACTGCTAACCAAAAAGGTCGGCAGTTGGAATCCACCAGGCGCTCCTTGGAAACCCTGTGGGGCAGTTCTACTCTGTCCTATAGGGTTGCTATGAGTTGGAATCAACTCGACGGCAACGGGTTTGGTTTTTTCTTTGGTTTATTCCCATTTCTCATGGCTATGGTGAGGATTAGCTAAATCAGCTAAACACCTAGTACAATGTCTGGCCTGTAGGCATTCGGCATATGCATTCCTTTCCCTTATGATAATTATGGCCGATGTTTTAAAATCTCTTAACAAATGCTATGCATGGTGCTAACCACCCCATCTAAAATGATCTCATTTACTCTTACATAGCCCCTTGCGATTATTATCTCCCTTTCTAGACGAAGAAATTGAGGCTCGCAGAAGGTAAATGATCCCCACAAGGTCACACAGCTGAGATGTGGTGGAAGTGAGGCATGAACCCCAGGAATCTTCCTGAGCCCAAACTCTTAACCACTGAGCCAGACTTCCTGACGATGAAGGCCATGTCTGCTGAAGACCCATTTGCATTCAACAGGCCACACTCTCCCCCGCAAGATTCTGAGCAGAAAGTCAGATTTACAGGTACAGTGAGAGTGGTTACTGCTGGGACACTTCTGTCTGGTTCTCCTTTGCCTGGAGGGGAAAGTTGTGGTTAACTACGGAGCAGGAGGGAGATGGGTGTGAACACAGGTGAATGTTTACCTGTGGCTGAGGGTGTAACCCCACAGCCCTGAATGTTGTCTCCTAACAGTCACCGTTCTTGTTCAGTGCCTGTCTGCCCCTCAGGACTCTCAGCTCCTTGAGTGCAGGGATTTTTTTATCTTCTTATCTATAGGTGTCTCCCCAGTCGCCTGCCCAGTGTCTGGCAATAGAAGATGCTCAATAAATATCTCTTGAATTGAGAACAAGAGTCATACTGAAGGTGTGATCAGAGAAGGGAACCAAGGGAATATGGATTTTCCTTCCCGTAGATCACTGTAAAGAAGCCCTGGTGGCACAACCGTTAAAGCGCTGGGCTACTAACAGAAGGATTGGCTGTTCAAACCCATCCAGTGGCTCTGAGGGAGAAAGACCTGACAATCTGCTCTCATAAAGATTACAGCCTAGAAAACCCTATAGGGCAGTTCTACTCTTTCACATGGGGTGGAGTCAAAATCAACTCGCTAGCATTTGACGACAACAGATGGCTGTAAGTGAAACCCAGAGGCTAGAGAAAGAGAAGGGGGGTTTGATCCGGGCCCTGTCACACGCTCACTGATATGCTTCACTCTGGTGTGCCTTTATTTCCTCCTTTGTGAGGGGAGGTACGTGGACAAAAACAGCTGCAAGGGGTCCTTCGAATCCTAACATTTTATGCATGAAAAATTAGTCTTTGCCTGCCACTTTCCTCTTTCTAGGGCTTCTGTGTATCAGAAAGATGTAGCAATTGGCAAACTAAGAGAGAACATCATGATTTTAGCCAAAGAAATGGAAAGAATCTTACAAAGACACCAAAACAAACAAACAAACCCGTTGTTGTCAAGTCAATTCTAACTCATAGCGACACTATAAGACAGAGTAGAACTGCCCCATAGGGTTTCCAAGGAGTGGCTGGTGGATTTGAACTGTCAACCTTTTGGTTAGCAGCCATAGCTCTTAACCACTATGCCACCAGAGTTTCCTACAAAGATACAAGGTATTTAAATAGAGAGTGTAGATCTGGACTGTTTAGAATTTGTATAGGATGAATTAAACAGAATTTCAATTATTTAAAAAAAGGGTAAGATTATTTTGGAAATGGATTATTTCAAAGGAGAGAGGGTGAGAATCAGCCCTGCCTCCCACGTGAATTATGTAGAGATTTGATGATATCCCAGGCTCCCTCCCCTCTACTTCCCCTTTCACACTTGAGGACAGAGCCTGACAGAGTCACCGCCAGGAAAATTCCCTCAGTGCCCATGTGCACAGCTGAGCTGTGGGGAGGTGCTGAGTAGCAGGACGCCTTTGAGGGAAAAAAATCAACCAGCAACCAGTAAGCTACTCACCGGAGGTCTCTTCCAGACGAACTGGACAGGAAACTTCTGGCTATAAAACAGAGAGGTCTCATCCGGTGGGAATTCAGGATCCAGATAAAGAACCTTCTTTTCTAGACATTTCTTGTGTAGCTGCTCAAATGTCTTCTCTTTCACTCCGATAATAGGAAAATTGCGGCTGATGATGGCTGAATAGATGCCACTTTGATTTCCACTGCCAGCCTCGGTCGTTTTGTCCTGGGCTGGGTGGGGGATTGGCCCCGGGGATATGGGCTCAGCCCCTGTCCGTGGGGCCACAGATGCGCTAATGACAGTTGGCATGGCGGACACCTTCGGAAGGAAAAGGTTGTTACAGAAAACAAGATACAGCTACCTCCAAGGGAAGGAAGCAACAGCAAAGGGGAAGTTGGAGCGATTCGGACAGAAAGATGTTCACATCCAATTCAAAGTTTAAAGCCCATAAGAAGGTCACCCAGCTTCCATCCAGCTTAAAAACAGAGCCGTGATCCCGAAACCACAGATTCTCCCTGAGGAAGGAGCAATAAAGGATTTCTGAAGCAATTTTTGCCTGGGGGGCTCTTACCAGCAGCATGCATGCCAGAGGGAGAGACAGAGAGTGAGGGCTGTGTTTCAGTGGCTTGAAGATGCTTGAGCCAGGAAAACTAAAAATAGACATGAAGGCAGACTGTGGGTATGAGAGCGAGCGAGAGGCCAGCGTGTGGCTCGCTGCACGGTAGAGAGAAGGGTCTGGCTAGAGATGTTTCTGCGTTGCCATTAAGGGTTGGTATTGTCAGGAAATGAAAGGGCAATATCTGAGTAAGTTGAAATTTGGAAATTAGCAAAGAATTGCTGGTGTGTTATGGAACAGGCAGTTATACAGACTATCAAGATTCCAAACCAAAACCAAACCCTTTGCTGTCAAGTTGATTCCAACTTACAGCGACCCTATAGGACAGAGTAGAACTGCCGCAAGGAGTGGCTGGTGGATTCAAACTGCCGACCTTTTGGTTAGCAGCCGAACTTTTAATCACTCTGCTAACAGATTACTGGCTGCCCCAAATTAATGGAAACAACATGGAAAAGGGTGAATGTAAGATACTGAATTCAGGGGAATAGTCTAGGCTTTTTTTTTTTTTTTGCAATTTGGCAATATTTATTAACCACATCCATTTTGTATACCATACCCTTCAAAAACACTAGTACATGTGCACAAGGAAGTACCTACAAGGCTGTTCATTGCTGTGTTTGTAATAGAAAAATGCAACCAAGGGCTGCATTCCTTTCTGGAGCTCAGGGTTCTTTTCTAAGACCACGTGGTTGTTGGTAGACTTTAGTTCTTTCACGGGATAGGGCTGAGGTCCTCATTTTCTTTCTTTTTAACAGTTTTACTGAGATATAATTCACATATGCCCATTTAAAGTGTGCAATTCAGTGGTTTTTTGCATATTTACAGACTTGTGCAACCATCACCATGGTCAAGTTTAGAACATTTCATCATCTTAGAAAACCCAATATCCTTTAGCTATCACCCGCCTATCATCCTGTTCGCCAACCCACCCAGCAACCACTAACCTATTTTCTGTCTCTACAGATTTTCCTTTCTAGGCATTTTTGAGACCATGGTTTTTACTTTCCAAAACTGTAGGATATCAGAACATTGTTTGATATGAAATTTGGCATCTCTTCTAGAATGTTCTGGTGTCAGTGTTCGGTGGAATTATCTGGTAGAAATACCACTCAGCTGAGTCCTTGGATGGGAAAATCGCTGCATCTCTTCTTGTCCACTTGACCTAGTCACCTCTTGTCTCTCCCCACCCCCAAAATAAACACTAGGGCCAAATACCCTGAAAAAAAATAAAAAAGGTACACCCGGTACAGGCTATACATTGATTATTCAGGCATGCCACATAAGGCAGCTGACCCAGAAACCGGAATTGGATACTGAATTAGACTGGCCATCAAGAGCCGGGATGTCAGACCGTGAGGAGTTGGTTTCAGGGCTCTCAGATGACAGTGTAAGTGGCTCTGAGGAAAGGAATCACCTGCCTGACCTCTACCTTGGCTTCTTCTCTCGGCAGCTGCTCTCTGGGATTTAAGGAGGTGGCCCCATTCCAAGTCTGGCTGACCAGAGGCTTGTTCTAGACCACAGCTATGCCTGCTCCCACGTGACCGTCTCACAGATCCAAGGTTAAAGGCTATGGGGGAAGGTGGGAAATGACAGCTGAAGTAGGGAGTAGCACCAGCCTTTATGATCCTTGGGGTTGCAGCTTTGAGGAAGCCTGTGCCTACGGCTTGTAGGAACTGCCAGCGTATACTCCTAACCCTCTATGAAAATACCCGAAGGTTTTTACCACTCTCGGAGAGGCAGACTAGAGGAGGCGACTGCTTAGGCTCAAAGTCTGGGTCTGCCGCTTACTGGCTGTGCCCACGTAACTGTAGGTGAGTTACTTCTTCCTTTTTAGCTGTCTCAGTTTTCTCACCTATAAAATGGGTATAATGATAGCCACTCTGTTACTGGGTTGTTGTAAGGATTAAACAAGTTAATTTATGTAAACCACAGCGCCTGGATTGTCTTACCAAAAACCTCATTACCATTCCGACTCATAGTGACCTATAGGACAAAGCAGAACTGCCCCATAAGGGTTTCCAAGGGGCAGCTGGTAGATTCGAACTGCCGATCTTTTGGTTAGCAGCTGAGCTCTCAACCAC
Organism: Dugong dugon; assembly: GCA_030035585.1. Lineage (NCBI taxonomy): Eukaryota > Metazoa > Chordata > Mammalia > Sirenia > Dugongidae > Dugong > Dugong dugon. The sequence goes on along the minus strand of CM057472.1, from coordinate 10,890,920 downwards.
TGTGCCACTAGGGATCCAGATTATCTTAAACACTCAATAAATGTTGTTGTTGTTAGAGAAAACTTGAATTTAACATCACCTTGGGATTAGGTGAGATTGGATGATACATTCCCTCACTGATGCAAATCAGCACTCACTCTGGGCATTTACTGCACACCTCCCACGGGTACAGCATGGGCACAGGTGCCATCTGCCCAGGCCCATGGGTACACAGCATCTTTAGCCAGAGGCTTGTCTACTGCCCACACTATGACAGCATCTCATTGACTGATTCCCACCCTCAAACCACCAGAGGCATGAACAGCAGAGGCGGGGCTTCCTTCTCCCACCAGCCCAGTGCTCTGTTGTTGTTAGCTGCTGTCAAGTTGGTCCCTGACTCATGGCGACCCCACACACAAAGAAATAGAATGTGGCTCAGTCCTGTGCCATCTCCATAATTGGTTGCAGATCAGACTGCTGTAATCCAAAGGGTTTTCACTGGCTGATTTTCAGAAGTCAATTGCCAGGCCTTTCTTCCTAGTCTGGAAGCTCCACTGAAACCTGTTCAGCATCATAGCAACATGCAAGCCTCCACTGACAGACAGGTGATGGCTGCGCATGAGGTGCATTGGCTGGGAATCGAACCCCAGCCTCCTGAGTGGAAGGTGAGAATTCTACCACTGAACCGCCAATCAATGCCCTCCTCCAGTGCTCTGTTGCTGTTGCTACATGCCGTCAAGTTGGTTCCGACTCACGGTGATCCTACGTACAACAGAACGAAAGTCTGGGTCTCTGTACTGTCCTGAAATTCACAACACTTAACTGCATCTTATTGTTTCTGCTCATTTAATGCCCACAAGACTGTAAACTCTGGGAAGGTGGGCGCTAGGCCTCTATTTCATTCTCAGGGTTAAGCATATAGAAGGTGTTGTATGTCTGCTGAATGAAATTTCCCTAAGTGAGGAGAAAATTCTTACATTTCTTATTGTTTTGCCAATGCAATCAAAGTTCCTTGGCTGATTTGACCCCTGGGGGGAGAAACCTTCTCTGGGCCACGTGCATGTGATCTTTCTTTCCTTGGCTGCTAAAGCCAATTCCACCTGTTAGTCACTAAGTTGTGTGTGTGACAGGGATGAGCCTCTTGTCATGGCGGGGTGGGGGGGAATATCAAACACACAGAGTACAAAACGTTGTTCATTTTGGTCTATCAATTGTTGTGGATAAAAAACCCCTCAGATTAGTGGGTCCAAGTTCAAGGTTTATACAGCTGCACAGCTGGGGAAACTCATGATATCAGGGAGAAATCCAGTCTAAGCTCGTGAACGAAGAACAGATAATGAGCACATTTCAATTCCTAGAAGCCTCCTCAAGGATAAAGAACTAGTTTCATAAAATACTTCAGCCAAGGTCACGCAGTATCTGTGGCTAGAATGGTTTCTGTTGTACCAACAAGGCCAACTACTGCCTCCATGTCAGTGACTTTGCCATCAGTAAGTATTCCTTTGATTCAACACTACTGGAGGCAAAGTATTTGCTTATAATTACAACATCTACCATTTATTAGGAGCCCTGGTAGCACAGTGGTTAAGAGCTCAGGCTGCTAACCAAAAGGTTGAATCCACCAGTTGCTCGCTCCTTGGAAACCCTATGGGGCAGTTCTACTCTGTCCTATAGGGACGCTATGAGTCGGAATCAACTCAACCACAATGGGTTAGTGGGTTACTATTTATTGCCTACTGTGAGCTAGCCACTTCACATAGGATACTTTTTAAAACTTTTTATTTTTAAATAATTTTAGACATACAAAAGAGTTGCAAAGATAGTACAGAGTGCCCTTATACTGTTCATCCAGCTTATATAACCACGGTACAATGATCAAAACTAAGAAATCAATATTGGTAGAATACTATTAACTAAACTACAAGACTTAATTCTGAATTCTCCATTTTTCCATTAATGTCTTCTTTATTTTTCTTTAATTTTATTGTTGTTATTGAGAATATACATAGCAAAACATACACCAATTCAAAAGTTTCTACATATACTATTTAGTGACATTGATTATATTCTTTGAGTTGTGCAGCCATTCTCACCCTCCTTTTCTGAGTTATTCCTCCCCCACTAACATAAATTCATTGCCCCCTAAGGTTCCTATCTAATCTTTCAAGCTGCTGTTGTCAATTTGATCCCATATAGTTTTTAAAAGAGCAAAATGCTCAAGGCAGACTTTTTACTAGTTAAGCTAAACTACTGCTTAATTTAAAGAAGACTTCAGGGGATATTTTTGGTTTAAGGTTTACAGGTTATCTAGGGGAAATAATTTCAGGAGTTCATGCACTCTCCATGGTTCCGGAAAGTCTAGAGTCCATGATAATTTTAAATTCTGTTCTGCATTTTCCCCCTTTTGATGAGGAGTCTTCTATGGAATTTCTGATCAAAGTGTTCAGTAATAATAGCTGGGCACCACCCAGTTCTTCTGGTCTCATGGCAAAGGAGGCAATTTTTCATGGAGGCGATTAGCCACATATTGTATATCCTCCTCCTCTTCCTGACTCTCTTTCTTCCTCTGTTGCTCCAGGCGAACAAAGACCAGTTGTTATACATTGGATGGCCTCTTGGAGGCTTTTAAGATCCTAGGCAGTATGCAATGCACTAGGAGGTAGAACAGAAGCACTAAACATGTTATTAAGCTGATTAACTGGCATGTCCCATGATATCATGACCCTAAACCTCCAAACCAAGAAACCAAATCCCACAAGGTGTTTGGTTGTACATAAATAGCCTCAGCAGCTACTCTTTGTTTTTTGTTTTTTTTTTTTTGGTCATTGTTGTAAATATATCTATTACACAACTTAAAAAAAAATTTTTTTATTGTACTTTAGATGAAGGCTTACAGAACAAATAATTTCTCATTAAACAGTCAGTACACATAGTGTTTTATGACATTGGTTAACAACCCCACGACATGTCAACACTCTCCCTTCTCGAACTCGAGTTCCCTATTAACAGCTTTCCTGTCCCCTCCTGCCTTCTTGTTCTTGCCTCTGGGCTGGTGCGCCCCATTAGTCTCATTTTGTTTTATGGACCTGTCTAATCTTTGGCTGAAGGGTGAACCTCGGGAGTGACTGGGCTAAAATGGTGTCCAGGGGCCATACTCTCGGGGTTTCTCCAGTCTCTGTCAGGCCAGTAAGTCTGGTCTTTTTTGTGAGTTAGAATTTTGTTCTACATTTTTTTCCAGCTCTGTCTGGGACCCTCTGTTGTGATTCCTGTCAGAGCAGTCAGTGGTGGTAGCCGGGCACCATCTAGTTGTACTGGACTCAGTCTGATGAAGGCCATGGTAGTTGGAGTCCATTAGTTCTTTGGACTGATCTTTTCCTTGTATCTTGTTTTCTTCATTCTCCCTTGCTCCCGAAGGGTTAGACCAGTGGAGTATCTCAGATGGCTGCTCACAGGCTTTTAAGACCCCAGATGCTACTCACCAAGGTAGAATGTAGAACACTTTCTTTATAAACTATGTTATGCCACTTGAGCTAGATGTTCCCTGAGACCATGGTACCCGTAGCCCTCAGCCCAGCAGTCTGGTCCCTCAGGGAGTTTGGATGTGTCTATGGAGCTTCCATGACCTTTCCTTGTACAAGTTGTGCTGGCTTCCCCAGTATTGTGTACTGCCTTACCCTTCACCAAAGTTACCACTTATCTGTTGTCTATTTAGTGTTTCCTCTCCACCCCTCCACTCCATCGTAACCATCAAAGATTGTTTCTTTCTGCGTGTAAACTTTCTCAAGAATTTTTACAGTAGTGGTTTCATACAATATTTGTCCTTTAAAATTGATTTATTTCACTCAGCGTAATGCCCTCCAGATTCACCCATGTTATGAGATGCTTTGCAAATCCATCGTTTTTTATCATTGTGTAATGCTCCATTGTGTGTATGTACCATAGTTTGTTTATCCATTCATCTGTTGATGGGCATCTAGGTTGCTTCCACCTTTTCGCTCTTGTGAGCAATGCTGCAATGAACATGGGTGTGCATATGTCTATTTGTGTGACGGCTCTTATTTCTCTAGGATATATTCTTAGGAGTGGGATTGCTAGATCATACGGTATTTCTATTTCTAGCTTCTAAGGAAGGGCTGTATCGTTTTCTAAAATGGTTGTGTCATTTTGCATTCCCACCAGCAGTGCATAAGAGTTCCGATCTCCCTGCAGCCTCTCCACCATCTGTTATTTCCAGTTTTTTTTGATTTGTGCCAGTAATGCCAGGGTGAGATGGTATCTCATTGTGGTTTTGATTTGCATTTCTCTAATGGCTAGTGATCACGAGCATTTCCTCTAGTGTCTGTTGGCTGCTTGAATGTCTTCTTTGCCCATTTTTAAATTGGATTATTTGTCTTTTTACTGTAGAAGTATTGGATTTACTTGTAGATTCTAGAGATTAGACCTTTGTTTGAGTTGTAATGGCCAAAATTTTTTTCCCAGTCTGTAGGTTCTCTTTTTACTCTCTTAGTGAAGTCTTTTGATGAGCGTGTTTAATTTTTAGAAAATCCCAGTTATCTAGTTAATCTTCTGGAGTTTGTGCGCTGTTGATTATGGTTTGCCTCCTGTTAATGCCGTGTATTAGGGCCTCTAGTGTTCATCCTATTTTTTCTTCTATGAACTTGATAGTTTTTGGCTTTATATTTAGGTCTTTGATCCATTTTGAATTAGTTTTTGCATATGGTGTGAGGTATGGGTCCTGTTTCATTTTTTTGCAGATGGACATCCAGTTTTGCCAGTACCATTTGTTAAAAAGTCTGTTCCCCATTTGATGGACTTTGGGCCCTTGTCGAAGATCAGGTGACCATAGATGGATGGATTTACATCTGGGTTCACAATTCTGTTCCATTGGTCAGTGTATCTGTCACTGTACCAGTACCAGGCTGTTTTGACTACCGTAGCTGTATAGTAGGTTCTGAGGTCAGGTAGTGAGAGTCCTCCTACTTTATTCTTCTTTTTCGATAGTGCTTTACTTACCCAGGGCTTCTTCCCTTTCCATATAAAGTTACTGATTAGTTTTTCCACCTCTTTAAAGACTGTTGTTGGTATTTGGATCAGGATTGCACTGTATTTGTAAGCTGCTTTGGGTAGAACTGTCATTTTCACAATGTTGAGTCTACCTATTCACGAGCATAGTATGTTCTTCCATTTATGTAGGTCTCTTTTGGTTTCCTGCAGTAGTGTTTTGTAGTTTTCTTTGTATAGGTCTTTTACATCCCTGGTTAGATTTATTCTTAAACACTTTATTTTTTTAGGGGCTATTATAAATGGTATTGCTTTCCTGATTTTCTTTTCATTGTTCTTTTTATTGGTATCACACTTTTTACAGGTGTACAACTTATTGACAGCGATTACAGTAATTGGCTGTGCAACCCCACCCTTAATCAATGTGATATTTCCATCACCATTAATCCCTCCTTTCTCCCCACCCCCCTTCTGCCCCTGGTAACCACTAATGAACTTCGTTCTCTATACATTTGCTTTTTCTTTTTATATAAGTGAGGTCATATAATATTTGTCCTTTTGTGATTGACTTATTTCACTCAGCATAATGTCTTCCAGCTCCACCCATATTGTAGCATGTATCAAGACTTCATTTCTCACCCAGCAAATCTACTCCTAGGTATACACCCAAAAGACTTGAAAGCAGAGACTCAAAAAGAGATGTGTACACCGATGTTCACTGCAGCACTATTAACAATAGCCAAAATGTGGAAACAACTTAAATGCCCATCAACAGATGAATGGATAAACAAAATTTGGTACATACGTACAATGGACTACTACTCACCACTAGGAGAAATGAAGTCTTGATACATGCTAATGTATGGATGGAGCTGGAAGACATTATGCTGAGTGAATTAAGTCAATCACAAAAGGACAAATATTGTATAACCCCACTTATATAAAGACAAGAAAAGGCAAATGTATAGAGAACAAAGTTCATTAGTGGTTACCAGGAGTAGGAGGTAGAGGGAAAGGAGGGATTAATGGTGATGGAAATATCACATTGATTAAGGGTAGGGTTGCACAGACAATTGTAATTGCTGTCAATAAGTCGTATACCTGAAAAAAGTTGTGTGATAGATATATTTACAATAACAAAAAAAAAAAAAAAAAAAGAGTAGCTGCTGAGGCTACATATGTACAACCAACCACCTCATCGGATTTGGTTCTGTGGTCTGCAGTTTTAGAGTCATGCCAGTTAATTGGCCTAATAACATGTTTAGTGCTTCTGTTCTACCTCCTAGTTCGCTGCATAGAGCCTGGGGTCTTAAAAGCTTACAAGTGTCCATCCAAGGCACAACAATTGGTCTCTATTCACCTGGAGCAACAGAGGAAGAAGGAGAGTCAGGAAGAGGAGGAGGATATGCAATATGTGGTTAATCGCCTCCATGAATAATCGTCTACTTTCTCATGAGACCAGAACTGGACAGTGACCAGCTATCATTACTCAACACTTTGATCAAAGATTCCATAAAAGACTCCTCATCAAAAGGGGGGAAATGCAGAACAGAATTTCAAATTATCATGGACCCTTGGCTTTTGGAAGCCATAGAGAGTACATGAACTCCTGAAATTATTGCCCCTAGATAATCTTTAAACCTTAAACCAAAAATATCTCCTGATGAACACAACAGAGAGTCCCAGATGGAGCAGGAGAAAGGTGGGGTGCAGAACTCAAATTCTAGTAAGAAGACCAGACTTAATGATCTGACTGAGACAGGAGGAACCCCGGAAAGCATGGCCCCTGGATTCTCTATTAGCCCAGAACTAAAACAATTTCCGAGGCCAACTCTTCAGACAGGGATTGGACTGGACTGTGGGACGTAAAGTGATACTCGTGAGGAGTGTGCCTTTTAGCTCAAGCAGATACAAGAGACTAAACAGGCAACTTCTGTCCGGAGGTGAGATGGGAAGGCAGAGAGGGTTAGGAGCTGGCTGAATGGACATGGGGAATCAGGGGTGGAAAGGAGGACTGTGCTGTCACAGTATGGGGAGAGCAATTAGAGTCACATAACAATGTATGTATAAATTTTTGTATGGGAAAAAAAAAATTTTTTAAATAAAAAAACCCCAAAAATAAAGTCTTCTTTAAACCAAACAATAGTTTAGCTTAACTAGTTAAAAAGGTCTGCCTTGAGTATTATGCTCTTTTAAAAACTATCTATATGGTATCAAATTGACAAGAGCAACTTGAAAGATGAGGTAGGAACCCTATTAGAGGGCAGTCAGTTTATGTTAATGAGGGAAGAACAGCTCAGAAAAGGATGAGAATGGCTGCACAACTCAAAGAATGTAATCAATGCCCCTAAATGGCAGAAACTTTGGAACTGGTGTATGTTTTGCTATGTATACTCTCAACAACAACAAAATAAAATTTAGAAGGAAAATAAACCAACAACAACAACAAAACTCATGTGACCAACCAGAATGGAATTAATAAGAATGTTGGCACATTGTGAAAAAGGTAATCAATGTCACTGAATGATTTGTGTAGAAATTGTTAAATGGGAACCTAATTTGCTGCATAAACTCTTACAAAAACACTATATATATATATATATATTTTATATATATATATATTTTAAAAGACTTCATTTCTCCTACTGAGTAGTATTCTATTGCACGTATGTACCAATGTCGTCTTCTTTTATAGGCTCCAACCCAGGATTCCACATTGCATTTCACTGTTGGGTTTCCTTAGCCTCCTAAGAAGGGGAGGGTTCCATAGTCTTTTCCTGTCTCTCATGACCTTGGCACTTTTGAAGAGTACTTATCAGGTATTTTGTAGAATGTCCATCAATTTGAGTTGGTTTGATGTTTTATCATGATTGGACTGAGGTTATGCAATTTTGCGAAGAACACCACAGACATGATGTGTCCTTTCCATCAAAGCATATCTGGGGGTACATAATATCTGTAAATTTTATTACAGATGTTGTTAACCTTCAGCACTGGGTTAAGACAGTGTCTATGAGGTTTCTCCATATGAAGTTATGATTTTTTCTCTTTTCAAACGTATAGAGCATTTTTAATCTGCACAACAATCCTGCAGGTTTGATTAATTCCATTTTGCAACTGAGGAGATTTGAAATATCTGCTGTATTTTTATGGTTAAGTCACAGAAAACTCACACAGTTTTAAAGATTATCTCTTTTATTTAACAAATGAGGAAAGTAAGGCCCAGAGAGGTTAAAGAACATGGCCAAGATCACTCAGTTCACTGTAGAGCCAAACTGCACCCCAGGTCTCCTGATTTCCAGTGCAGGAGGAATTGCATGACTAAGACTCCTTTACTGAGAATTCTGCTTAAGGATCTCTGGATTCTCACACATAAATAGTCAGGGCTCCCTTTCCCTTAGCTTTGATTGGAGAGGAATCTAACACCATCAGTCCTGCTGGAAACAACTGCCAAGCAGCAGCTGTCTAATTCTGGCTGGCCTGGCCGTGGCACTGCAGCCTTAACATGGCTGGTCATAAGACAGGCAGATCTGATATCAAGTGCCAATATCTCCTCTATTTCTTCTAGAATGTCAGCTTATATAACCATGGTACAACGATCAAAACTAAGTCACCAGCTCTGTGGCCTCCACTGTCTGTGGATAATATGGTGGTCTGTTTCCACTGGAGCTGCTGATGGCTTCCTACCACATGGGCTGAGAAGTTTACTTTAGTCTAGACTGTCCTCTAGGATTATGCTGGGCATTCAGAGGGTTTGGTAGATGGAAACCTTAGAAACAGAGTGGAATGCTTGGGATTACCATAGGAATTCCACTACTCAGAAGGTGTTTAGGTAGGATGGTGTGTTAGTTATCTAGTGCTGCTATAACAGAAATAGCACAAATGGGTGGCTTTAACAAACAGAAATTTCTTTCCTCACGGTTTAGAAGGCTAGAAGTCCAAAGTCAGGGTGCTGGCTCAACGGGAAGGCTTTCTCTCTCTGAGGCTCTGGAGGAAGGTCCTTGTCTCTTTTGAGCTTCTGCTCCTGGGCAATCTTCACATGGCTTGGCATCTCTTTTCCCCTATCTCTGCTTGCTCTCTTGCTTGTTTAATCTTTTTTATATCTCAAAAGAAATTGACTCAAGACACACCCTATACTAATCCTGCCTCATTAATGTAACAAAGACAACCCATTCCCAAATGGGATTATAACCACAGGCATAGAGGTTAGGATTTACAACACATATTTTGGGGGGACACAATTCAGTCCATACAGATAGTTAATTATGAGCTAAATGATACTGAAAAGGATATGAAAAAGTGAAGGGATTCCACACACTGACCAACCTGCAAAACTGCTGCCATCTCTATGGCTTCTCTATGACTTTAGTTAACCAGGCTACTGGGCTACACAAAACCCATGATAACAAGCTGTGCTTTCTGCTCTGGGGAGCCTTCAGGAGAAGGGCTCATCTAGGATTAGCCCTGATCATGCTGATACATGGGACCACAACGTTGGAGTTCACTTAGTCTTGGTTCTGAAATGAGGCATACCCCCGGAACATAATTAGTCCTGTTGGTTGGTCTTAAATGAAACTACCTACCTTGGGGCAGGGAATGTCTTGATAGCTAGTCAAACTGTAGCCTACGTTCTGGGATCACTTCCATCAGGGACTGACCTTCCCAGATCTACTGTAGCCTGGATCTGCATGTCCACGGTGACTTAGGCCTGAGAGAGGAAGTAAGGTGACCAAAGTGGCCTTGTATATGCACGAAGGACTTTCCCTGGCTACTATACCAGACCCTTGCCCTCAGTAGATGCCAGCTATAAACACGAAATCTATTTCTTAGTGTCAACACTCTGCAGGCTCTCTGCCAGCTCCTTGCGGCCAGATAAGACCTCTATGAAGCAACACGGAGGCACCACAGTGTGTGTGCTGCTGGGTCGGAGATGTTGGCCTGGTGCTCAGAGTGTGGATTTGTGTTCCCTGGGGCAGGGAACTTGAGCAGAGGACTTGGCTTGGCCCAGTATTTCTCAGGGGAAGAAGAGCTGATAAAGATGTTTTCTTGTACTGGAGTTTACTATTAATTCCATTTATTTCATCTAACTCTTGTTTTATATGCCACAGTTTATAAGCCTTTACAATACAAACCAAACATTTTCTTAGCTGTTAGATACTAGAAAGATATAGTCCAGCACCTTTGTTTTTAAACATTTTGTTCTGAAATAGTTCGAAACCTATGGAAAAGTCAAAAATATAATATAAAGAGCTTCTGTATATCCTTCACCCAGATTTCTCAACTGTAACACTCTACCACATTTTGCCTATTCTCTCTCTCTCACCGGTAAATCTGCTGCAAAAGACCTCTTTAAAGTGTTAAAAAGCAAAGCTGTCACTTTGAGGTCTAAAGTAAGCCTGACCCAAGCCATGGTATTTTCAATTGCCTCATACACATGGGAAAGCTAGACATTGAAAAAGGAAGACTGAAGAACTCATGCCTTTGAATTATGGGATTGGCAAAGAATACTGAATACACCATGGATTGCCAGAATGAACAAATCTGTCTTGGAAGAAATACAGCCAGAATGATCCTTAGAAGCAACGGTGAGACTTGTCTTGCATTCTTCAGACATGTTATCAGAAGGGACCAGTCCCTGGAGAAGGATATCATGTTTGGTAAAGTAGAGGGTCAGCAAAAAAGAGGAAGACCCTCAATGAGACGGGCTGACGCAGTGGTTGCAATGATGGGTTCACGCATAGCAACGATTATGAGGATGGTATAGGACCAGGCAGTTTTTCATTCTGTTGTACTTAGGGTGGCTATGAGTTGGAACCAATTCATCGGCACCTAACAATAATAACCACATTTTGCCTATTCTCTCTCTTTCTCTACATGCACACACAGGTTTTTTTTGAATCATTTGATAGTAAGTGGCAGATATGATGGCCCATTACCCTTAGCACTTCAGTATTTCCTAAAAACAAATTCTTCTATATAAACACAGGACAACTCTCAAAATTAGGGAAATACCATGAAACCAGAAGACCACATCCAAATTTTGCTAACTGTCCCTTTAAGGTGCTTTACAGGTCCAGAATCCAACCCAGAATCCCACATTTGTTGTCAGAGCTCTTTGGTCTCTGTCAGCCCGGAACAGTTCCTCAGGCTGGTGTTTGTGACCTTCATGTTTTGAAGAGTATGGGATGTCCCTCAAGTTGGATTTGTTTTCTTGTAATTTTTACCTAAATAAAATCACTCAATAAACATTTTATCAAGAACATATTTCTATGTTGATATATACAGATGATTAGTTTAATTGTTACATAATATTCCACTGCTTGAAAGTACTATATTTAACCAATCCCCTGGTAAAGGACATTTAGCTTATTTCCAATTTTCCACAGTATAAACCACATAGCAATTAGCAGCTCTGAGCATTTATCTGGTTTATCTGAAGTAGAATTGCTGGGTCAGAGTAGGCAAATCAAAATTTTTGATACTATTGCCAAACCGACATCCCAAAACATGATACTTACCTAGAATTCCACCAGCAATGCGCAGGAGTGCGTATTTCCCCACACCAACATCAGCACTGGGCATTTTCACTACTTTCAATCTTGGCCAATCAGGTAAAAAAAAAAAAAAAAAATCATTTCTTTGATTATCAATGAGGCTGAGCATTTTTTCATGTGCTTATTTTGCCTGTTTCAATTTCTTCTGTGGATTGCCTTGGCCCATTTTCTTGTTGGGCATTTTCTGTTTTTAAAGTGATTTGTCAGCTCATTCTTTGGCATCTTAGTCTTGAAGTAGAATTGCTGGGTCATTATTGCATTCACGTTAGAACTTTATTTGAATCCGTGTTAAAATGATTCTTTCTATATTCTTACATAAAACCCAGTTCCCTGAGAAAATATATCAAGAATTAGCTGCAGTAAGATGACTGAGCAGCTGTAGGGCACACCAGCCCCACACAACGCTCTGGTACAGCTTCAGAGACAGAAGAGGGGTGAAGTGTGAGAAGCAGTAAGAACAGAGAACAATTTGAAACACTCAGACTCTATTTCTCCCCACTCAGCGTCTCCAGTCAAACATTTTGGGGTAGACCCGGGTCAACACAGAGCAGTGCCTCACAAATTTACTCTATTAGTTCTTGTTTCTTTCCAAAAATATTTTAAACAGAAGGATAGACATGCAATAAATGTTGATCTGAACCACAGGCCTTTATTTGGCTTTACATGCTATTAAAAACCATTATTTATATTAGGTAAGGGTAGTCAGTTTTCAGGTTAAGTCATATTTTAGATTGGCAAGGGAAATTTGAATCTGGGAGATAAGACTTCAGCTAATGTTGACAGATTCCTTTCTCCTTAATTGCAAAATTTATAGAAACAGAAGCAAAAAATCCCTATGTGTCTACATGAGTTTATGTTTGGTGCAAAGCTCAAATCTCAACTGATACAATGAAATATGTCCGTGAGGAAATGCACAATGTTTACTGTGGTTGGAAGGAAGAGTCCTATGTCAAAAAAGCAAATCAGAAACAATCCATTCAATTTTTACTTTTTAAACCATCAGATCCATCAGTTAACTACACACAGTCAATAATTACTGAAAGCCAAATAGTGGTGCTCTGGCAGATACAAGAGAAATATGATACGCTCTTACGGAGCACGTAATCTAGCCTGGAAACAAGACAAACATACTCGAAACATTAAAGGAACATCCCCGACAATGCTAAGCACCACAGCACACATTATAAGTGGGGCAAGATTTCAGAGATGGGCGATATCACGGGCGATGGGGGCGTGGGGGTGTTAGGATGATTAGGAAGGCTTCATGGAAAAGTGGGATTTGAGCTGGGTCTGGAAGGCTGGTGAGATCTGCGCAGGCAGAAGGAACTGCAGGTGTGGAAGTGGCATCTGGCCAGGTGCTAAGAGGAGGAAGTCTGATAAGAACAGGTGCATGTGGAGCCGTGCTGAGGAGACAGGGCTGCCCCAACAGATGCTGTGGTGGGCCGCAGGGAGCCACATGCTGAAGCTGGTACGTGGTTAATGTTCTACCCCGCGCCCAGCCCCACTGCAGCCTGAGGCAAAAGGAAAAACCAGTAATACTGATTCTGTCTTTATTTAAAACTTTGATATTTTGTTCACCATGGATTTTTTGCACTAGTTTTGATTTTTAAAAATATTGCATTTGGACATAATTTATTTTGATTATTGTATTTTTGGGTGCCCCCTTAAATTTTGTTCACAAGGCAAGTGCCTCTCTCCGTCACCCTAGTCCCTGCTTTGTATTCCAACTCTGAAGTTTGGTGGTAAGGACAGGGAATCTATTGTATTATTTATTATAGCTTGTTCACGTTCTCATGTTACAAATGTTCTCTGGCTAGAAGATAGTATTTAATAAAAACAATGAAGACAAAGAAATTAGAAGTTTAAGAAGATTAATTAGGAATTTCGAGCCTGGAAAGCAGGAAGGGAAGGGTGCTCTGTGCTCCTAAGGTAAGCTCTAGGGAAGAATGACAACTTGTGCTGCTGCACGCGCGGTGCACCCAGGAAAGAGCGGCTTGCCTGTGAGGTGAAACATAATGGGGTAGGGGGTCCTGGAGAGCTGCTGTCTGCTTGGAGACAGGCCTGGAGCCACTCAGCTGCTGCAGCCAGATGGACTCTGCCGTGCAGCCTGGGGCAAGTCTGTTACATGGGCCACACCAGGTGGGCTTGGCCCACATCCCACGTGAAACAAACCCCTTGCTCGCTGGGCACAGTGCTTGCCACAGGTTCACGGCCCAGGAGGCAACAGAAGATTCGTGAGCTCCATAAATGACTCAGCACTCCCTGTGTCCAGGAGAGGCGGTGTCTGACACAAAGAGTATTATTAATGCATCTAAAAATGTCAAATGTGAAGACTATGAAATCTCTTGTTCATTAGTGCACCACACCGTGACTAAGGAAGGATTATTTTGAGCCAGGGAAGTCAATAGAGTGCAGCAGGAATCAAGAAAGGCCAAGCGGGGAGACCTGAAAGGGGCAGGCTGCTCCCTGCGCTCATCACCAGGCACGGCCTCATCATTTGATGCGGACCTCCCAGTCGGCACCGATGTCCAGAGAGAGCTTCTCCAGGCTCAGCGTGGATGTCGTGGCACTATATGTAAAAGCCACAAGCCGATCTTTCCCATCTAAATATCAAGACAATAAAAAAGGGAAAGTCTGCTGAAGATCTAGGAAGGAAAAATTTTTTCTTTGAATCTGAAATGTTTTCTGATCCCATCATAGAGCCCTATATCCCACTTAGGAGAATCCAAATTAACAGCACTTTTACGCATGGATTTCCAGTAATTTTTTAAACACAGAACACCTCATTATTTTGAGTGCAAGAGTGTTTGGAAAAAAAAAGCCTGTAAAGAACACAGTGATCTGTCCTGGAAATTCAGAAGGTAAGAAAGGATATAAATCCCATCTTATGTCCTTTAACAAATTCCAAAGGCACAGATAAGATTCTCTAGGGCTTCATATACCTATAGTCCAGAAAAAAAAAATCAGAAAAGCTAAAATATTATTTCAAGCCCCAATAATTGCACTTAGACCATTATTTATGGCTTAAAATGAACAGAACGACCAGCTCATGAAGAGAAGCAGGACGGCCTCACTCACTCGAGACTAGTATGCCTGACTCCACCAGAAAGCTCGCGTCAGCTGGGCCTGAGGAAGGCACATCGCGTCAGCTTTGGGACTAATCATCTCTCCCCTGGAGATGCGTCTATGTTTACAAGAACAAATGATGAGGTAAGAATGGCTTGATTCCTCACCAGCTGAGTGGGTGGTCACGGAAGATGGTTGCTTCCTGAGGCCTAGGACCAAGACCTGCTCCACCACACACTTGCTGGGATAACGACCCCTCTCGTCCGCACAACTGGAATAGATACACAAGTATTAGGAGGGGAAGAATGGGGGTTTGGACGGGTCACCATGTCACATGGCCGGCCTTGTGAGTTCCCCTCCCATCTGTCCCTCTGGAGGCATGAACTATACAGGTATCGTATTTACTGGGATGAAGAGATGACTCTGTGTGCCAAGGACTAGCTGACCAGTGGCCAAACCAACCTTCCTTTAACAAGCTGTTTGGAGCGAAATCACCGAAGAACAAACGTGACTGGAGCGTTGCAATCAAATTGTAAAAAATTGCGTACTTTATGACTTGCTGCATGGATGGAATTAATGGAAGCTTAAATTGAGTCCTTTTTTACTTTTTACAGAGAGAAGGAGAAAGGAAGATGGAGATAGTAAAGAAGAGACATTCATGGTGGACTGATTGAAAAATGCCCCATAAGTAGCCTTCACCATTCCTTTCTTTAAACAGTACCCTAAAACATCAGCTGTGCATTTGAAGATGCAAAAAGGATAGCATAATGTGTTTTAAGCCAACACACGGCTTCTTTAGCTGCAATACCTGTTGATCAAAACACCTGAACAGAACGAAAACTTCCTGTTCAAGAACTGATTCTGGTGGAAGTACTGGAAGGAATGTCCATCGTCAAGATACAACTCACCGACTGCAGAACCCTGGAGAGTGAATCACAGGTGGAGAACGTGCTTATATATTAGCTTTCCAGGAAACAACAGAATAAAAACATTTGTGAAAAATTATGTTGAACAAAAGCTTAATGTTCAAGCTGTACAAAGTAGCCATACAAATACTTACACTGAATACTCAATCTCTTGTAACCAGACAGTGATACAATATGAATAGGGAGTTGACACAGGAGGACCACAAAGAGGAAGGCCTTGTTGAAAGAAATTTAAACTGTGAAGTGTGGTTAGTGGCAGAGGTGGCATCTCTAAAAATACTAACCCAGAATGTGACTACAAGGTCAAGAAACTGAATTTGAAAAAAAAAAAAAAAATCAGTATATAATGAATGAAATCAACTGTATCTAGAAGACCTTCCATTAGACAATGGTGTCTGGTTCCTCCTTTCTTTAGTAGGAAAACTCTTACAGATCAAAAAAGTCACAGCCTCAGTAGGGCAGTTTACTTTTATTGACAATGCTGGATGTGCTGTGGAGCTCTCGTCTCTTGTATTCATTCTGTGGCCTCCTATGAGTCTAAGGCCCGTGGTTTGGCCCAAGAAGACAGGCCTAGTGTAAAACAGACAGAAAAGAAAGCTGCAGCTCACCTGAGTGTTTTATAATATTTGCATAAGAATAAGAATCTGTGTGTGTATTGGCCCTCTACTGTATTTGGGCAAACAGCTAAGGACTAGGACAGGAGTCAGCTGTAGGCTTCGCTGGGCTCAAAAGATCTTCTCAAAGGACAGGTCAGTTATGGGTCCTGCCAGGCCTCACCCAGAGAAATTTCAGTTGTTGGAGTCACCTAATGAGAACAGAAGTCACTGCGTGGCTATGGCGGCCCTGAAATGTGGTGGAGGCACAGGCACCCTTTTACAGGAGACTGATTTCAGGGCTAATCCACTGATAGAGGGTGGGCAGGCTGCCTCTGGAGCAACAAGCTTTCAGTCCTGTAGTAATTGGTGCCAAGCTACAGAACACCAAGGGTCACAGAGCCCCAGAATGACATTTTTATCATTCCCAGATCTCAAAGTTCCCTTAAGAACAACCCTTTGTCAGGCAAGCTAGACAATGATCCAAAACTAGATAAGCATCTGAAGAACCTATCCCACACCTGGGGATCACCACTTTTACCTGGTGTCACACATGCAGAAGGCTCCACCATAAGGAGACAGAGAATAATAACTGAGATGTGTAAAGGTAACAGGTTTTCCAAATACCTGTGAGCTTAGAGCCACCCGGAGTCCATAGGGGGACTCAGTCATCCAGCCTGTGGATTTTCCTACTGTGGTCTTTACTGGTACCACGCTTCCACCTCGCTGAAACACTGGTATCTACAACAGAACGACACTTCAGGGAAGGAGTACCCACAAGGAGATTTCAAAGCAGAATGTAAACACATTTACTAGCAGAAGATTTGCACTCATAGCTTTACGAGTACAGACTCGCAGTCAAAATAAATTTCTGGGCACAGAGACAGCATTTCCCAATATGACAACCTTGGCATGAAAAGAAAAAGACTTCAAACACTAAAAAATGGCTCCACTTTTTAATTATTAGGGAAACATCCCACTTTTCATCGATTTATTCTCTCTACTTACATAGTAGGTTGAACGGTAGTCCTCCATAGCCTAACCCCTGGAATCTGTGGATGTGACCTTATTTGGAAAAAGGGTTTTTGCAGATGTAATTAAGGATCTCGAAATAAGATTGTCTGGCATCACTCCAAATCAAAAAACCAAACCCGTTGCCGTCAATTCGATTCCAACTCATAGCGACCCTATAGGACAGAGTAGAACTGCCCCATAGGGTTTCTAAGGAGTGGCTGGTGGATTCGAACTGCCGACTTTCAGTTAGCAGCCAAGCTCTTAACTACTGTGCTACCAGGGCCCCAATTACTCCAGAGGGCCCTAAATCGAATGACAAGTGTCCTTATCAGAGACAAAAGAGAAGACTGACACGGGGGTGAGGCCATGTGCAGGCAGAGACAGAGACAGGAGTTCCACAGCACAAGCCAAGGACGCCTGGAGCCACCAGACGCCGGGAGAGACAAGGAACGAGTCTCCTCTCGGGTTCCCAGAGGGAGCACATCACTGCGGGTTTTGGACGTTTAGCCTCCAGAACTGTGAGAACAAACTTCTGTTGTTTTAAACCCCAGGTGGTGGTGGTTTGTCACGGCAGCCATAGGAAATCAACACACTCTGTCTTGATGGTGTTTTCTTTTAGGTGATGAACTCTCTTCTGCCCATCCTGTAAGTGGCCTTTCCTATTTGGGCTTTTGTAATTTTCTCACTCAATTTAATAAACATGATTCTTTCTAGGGCTTTGCTGAAGAGTGAATTTTTCCATCTGTGTAAGTGGGCCCAGATGTGTGTATGTGTGTGTGTGTTTATGAAAGATGGTGGTTTCTTGGTTTGGGGAGATGACTTTTGTCTTTACTCACTGCAGCCCTGACCCTCTTTCTTCCTTGCTTCTCTGGATCACCAGAATGATTGTCTCAACTCTGAGGGTAAATATGTGAAACTGCTTCTGTCATAGAAGCCACCAAGGTACTTTAAGTGACTCTAATAACAAGGCTGCAGGCACAGACCATAAGATCCCTGGGTGGTACAGTGTGCACTTGACCAGTCACCTAAAGGATGGCAGTTCAAACCTACCCAGTGGTGCTGTGGAAGAAAGGCCTGGCAATCTGCTTCTGTAAAGATTACAGCCAAGAAAACACTATGGAGCATTCTACTCTGTAACACATGGGGTTGCCATGAGTCAGAACCAACTTGATGCCAACAGTTTTTCGTTTGATTTTTTAGGCACGGCCCATACCTATGGGTCTTGTGGAATGGCATTCCTGGCAGAGAACGCCCTGTAGGTTTTTTGTCTCCCAGACAATACCCTCTATGGAATCTGCCTGCATCACAGTAGGGCTTGTACTTGGGCAGTACAGGCAGGGAGTTGAGTACCAGGACATACGTGAAGTTGGGAGTGAGGGTGAACAGCTAAGACGTCCACCGCTCTACGTGACTCACAGCTGGCAGCGATCAGTAAAGCACATCTTTTCCCCACTTCCCTCTCACTCTGGCTAACCCTTCTCTCTTTTTCTTCTTCTTCCTTTTTGTTTTTTCAAAGAATGGGGCCACAAGTTAGAGTGGAACGGGCTCTGGAGTGCGAGTCCAGTAGACCTGGCCTTGTCTCAGTTCTGTCACAATCTAGTGGTGACAAGCAGTTGAATTTTTCTGAACCTCAGTTTCTTCACCTGTAAGTATGGAGGACTGGAGCAGATGACTGTTAAAGTCTCTTCTAGATCTTAAAGTTGATAACTGAAATTGTTTTCTTTATAATGGGTTTCAGATTGCTGCTGCTGATTTTAAAAAATAACATCACCATCTATTTATTTATCTTCCCACTGTTTAGGGCTGTGGCTGTGACTGCGCTGCAGGAGGGAAGTTCTCTTTAGAAACTTGGTCAGTCTGGATGGCGGACTTTGATTCTAACGTCATAACTGATAACATTCTCTCGGCCTAGAGGCCCAGGGTTGCAACTGAAAACTCATGGTTTTTGACATTGTCCTCCAGTAGGACATTCTGTATGGCGTGCGTGGTGACCCCCATGTTTTCTCTTTGTTTTCAGTGTTATTGTTTTTCTTAGACTTACAAATGTAACGTATGGGGAAGAGCTTTGTGTGTCCCTGATGCTTCATACCGTGAAATCTGAGAATATGTTATCTTTTTTTCACATTTTTAAACAGTGATATCATTCTCATGCCATGCAATTCACCCGTTTTAAGTGTCTAATTAAATGGCCTTCAGTATATTTACACTTATGTAGCTATTACCACAATCAATTTTAAAATATTTTTATCACCCCCAAAAGAAACACTGTACCCATTAGGAGTCATTCCTCATTCCTCACAAGCCCTCCCTCTGCCCCAGCCCTAGGCACCCACTAATCTATCCTGTGTGTCTACATATATGTGTTATTATGCAGACCACTAACTTCTTGGTTCTTTCTACATAGGCACAATAGGTTAGAATAACTTACAGTGTCCAAGGCTACTGGGATCTTCACAGTGCATGCTCCTTCCCAATGAGCAAATGTCTTAGAGTCATACCAGACCTAAAATTGAACAGATCCCAATGAAAAGGAATATATGAGCAACTCTGCTTCCAATTTCATTATGCAGTAAAACATCCACTTATCTGGATTTCTAATAACCAAAAAGCTAAAGTAAGTATTATATATCTTGGAGAGAAGTCAGGAAGAATATATTCCAAGATCCCGAAGGACCAGCTAAGTACTGTGACTTATTAATTCGACTAACAGACCATTCATTTGTCCATCCACTTATCCATCCAAAAATTATTCAGCAAACAACCTACTATGTATGTGCCAGGCACTGTACTGAGTACTGCTTATACAAGAGTAAAAGACATAGTTCCTGGCCTCATAGCAGATGCCTTATAAAAATTTAATGCTTCTAGCAGTAGAAGAGATGATGGAAAATTTGAGGAAAAAAAAAAAAAACAACAAGAAAGAATAAAAGCATATTGCAAGCAAATAAATTACAAATGAGACAGGAGAAAAGGAAACAGATCTCCCGGGAAAAAGGCAAATGGAAACTCGGGTTACTCTTGTTGTAACAATTTTTTTCCAGAGTAGGATTCAGGGATAAGGCTCAAACTCTTATCTGGGATCCCTGTCAAGAAGGTTTAGTTGCCAAAGTATCAAAACGGTCCCACCAAGTAATCTGATGGGATAAATCCTTACAATACCAGGAGGAAGCAGCAGGAAAACGAAAGCCTCTTTTGCTCTCTTCTAGCCCAGTGTAATTTCTGGCAGCCACAGAGCCCATTTTGAAAGTTCACCTCCTGGGATTCCCACATCCTTTCAGAGTAGGGCTGGTGAGTCTGTCATTGTCCTGCTGTGAATGTGATAAGGGGTGACTTGACTGTCGCCAGCTACAGCAAACTCTTAACAGGACCACTTCTGCTCTGGTCATGATGTACTAGCTTTGGCTGGATTCAACTTGCTAATATTTTGTATTTTGTCAAGGATTTATGTGTCTATGTTTATGAAGGATATTGTCTTAGGTCCCTCCCCACAAAGTCCTTCTCTGGTATCTCTCTCTCTTGCTCTCTCCCTCTCTCTCTGGCCAATTCTAGTAGTTTTAGATAAAAAGCTGGTGGCAGTGAAAGGTAAAAAACTGGTTGAAATAAGGTCTGGGGATTACCTGTCCACCATTTCCAGAACTAATTAAAACAACAGGGGTAGGATATATGCTCTGGTGCCATATACAAAGATCTCCAAACCAGGAGGGGTATGACTGGTGCAAAACACCACAGAGGTCAGACCAGAGATGACCACCAAGCTCCTCATGAGCAAGTGCTTACTGAGGGCCTGCTATGTGCCAGGGGCCCATCCAGGTACTGAGCATACAGAGGGAACACAGCAAATGAAAATCACTGCCCTCAAGGAGCTAACATTCTACTGGGAGAGACAGATAATCAACAAAACAAATAAGTAAATATGTAGAATGCCAGAAAGTGGCAAGTTCTGAGGAGAAAAATCGAGGCAGCAGGAGGGCTGGATAGTACTACGGGACAGTAGGAGTCACTTGTAATTTTAAATAGGTGGTAAGAGAAGGCTTCACTGAGGAGAGAGTCAAGCAAAGACCTGAAGGAGGTCAGGGAGTGGGCCATACAGTGAGGGACTGAATTAGCCACTTCTGATAGCCCCCCTGCATGGTGTGACGCGGGACCAGCTAGTCAACCGAGGTAAAGGGGCGGGTCTGGCAAGCAATAGCTTGGCCCCTTTATCCAGGGTTTGTGAAGTTGTAGCAAGAGAAACAATCACAGAGCACTCTGGAAATAGTGTTGAAGAACATAGGACATAGTCACGACACTGCACTTGCAATGATGGCAGGTTGTTAGTAAGAACTAGCGGCTAAGTAGGAGAGGGAGCCAACTTAGTTCTTAATGGGAGCCTGCCGTTTTGACACAACCTTTGCTGGAATCAACTGAGATACTTTCAGCACAAATGCTAAGCAAGACAATTCATTTAGTGGCTGCGGTATTCAACCTTTTTCTCACAGTTCTACTGGAGAAGGAAACCTTTAGAAAGACCGTTCCACTTCAGAACTGCAAATTACTAGAGAAACCAAGAAGAAACAACAGAATTCAGTAACGTTATGGAGAAAAGCCTGGTTATTGTCATATCAGTACGGCGGCCCCTGAAAGACAGAGTCACTTCCTGATCCCCCTGAATAAGTGAATATTACTTTAAATGGTAACAGATGTGAATAAATTAAAGATCTTGAGATAAGCAGATTATCCAGGATTATCCAGCTGGGCCCTAACTGGCAGCACAAGTGTCCTTATGAGAGAGACAGAGACAGACACACAGGGAAGAAGACCCTGTGGAGACAGAGGCAGAGACTGGAGTGACACAGCAACCAGCCAAGAAATGTCAAGGATTTGCCAGCAACCACCAGAAGTTAGACAGGTCAGGAACAGATTCTCCCTCAGGGCCTCCAGAAGAGACCAACCTTGCTAAACCAACCTTGATTCTGGACGTGGAGCTCCAGAACTGTGGGAGAAGACACATTTGTTCTTTTAAGCTTCTGGGTTTGTGCTAATTTGTTACAGCAGCCTCAGGAAACCCCAAATTCAATCCGAAACACGTGAAGCTGGGTCTCGGGAGGACTGACACAGTTCCTGTGTGCTCCCATTCAGTGCTTGATGATTCTGAGCAGCGAGTAGCTTGGCGTAGCTACCTCACCATTTGCTGTGACAGTCCAGGATATCTTGACATGGTGGTTCCACATCAGCTCAGTATCTTTCACAGCTCCTCCCCTGCCTGTAAAGCCTGTGCCGAAGCTCAGTGCTCAGGGACTCTCTCCAGGGTCCGTCTCCTTCTGGCCCTCCATTCCATCCCTGCCCTGGTCTGGCACCCCGAGTTTCTGCCCTGTCTCTTCTCTTGACCCCTTTAGATGCGTGGGTGGTCCGTCTCTGGAGGCTGTAGCTCATATTACCCATGGCTCTCTCCCCTGCAGCCTATGGGTTACGTCTTAGTCATCTAGTGCTGCTATAACAGAAATACCACAAGTGGATGGCTTTAACAAACAGAAGTTTATTCTCTCATAGTCTAGGAGGACAGAAGTCCAAATTCATGGTGCCAGCTCCAGGGGAAGGCTTTCTATCTCTGTCAGCTCTGGGGGAAAGTCCCTGTCATCAATCTTCCCCTGTCCTAGCAGCTTCTCAGCGCAGGGACCTCAGGTCCAAAGGACACACTCCCTCCTGGTTCTGCATACTTGGTGGTAGGGGATCCCCATGTCTCCTTGCTTGCTCTTCTCTTTTATATCTCAAGAGATTGACTTAAAACACAACCTAAACTTACAGACTGAGTCCGGCCTCATTAACATAACTTGGTAATTCTGTCTCATTAACATCATAGAGGCAGAATTTACAACACTTAGGAAAATCACATCAGATGACAAAATGGTGGACAACCACACTATACTGGGAATCACGGACTAGCCAAGTTGACATACGTTTTTTGGGGGACACAATTCAATCCATGACAGGTTAGTACTCCCTGACCCCTGTTAACCTGGCTGGGTTAGCACCCTGGCCTCCAGCAGGTCCAGGATGATATTTTACGTGGTGATGAAGATCAATGACAATAACTAACAAAACAGCAGAGGCTGGCTGGAGGGGCCTAGAGGGAAGTCACTGTTGTTACTTTTTAACTACCTGGATGAGCGTCTGGAGACCAGCTGTTGGTACTAACAACACTCTGGATTCAGAGAGAGCAGAACAAAAGAGTAAAGTCTCTTCTTCATGCTTATGTTTCCTCCTAGGATTTCGTACCTCAAGGTAGATTGAAAATTTCTTCCTACTCGAAGCCTCAATATGTTTATATGGAGCCACTTACACAAGGCAAAGTCTAAAGATAAAGAACCACCTTGATCCTCCTTGAATTCATCATCTATTCATCTTTCTCTTCCCCCTCCTCTGCACATTAAGTTTCTTGACCGCTGAGGACAGTGATCATGACTTACAAGAAATTTTCACTTGCTACAGTCATTTGGGCTGGGTTTATAACTGCATAATGAAGGAATGTTCTTCCTAAAAGGGACTAGAATGAAGGGATGAAAGAGAGACATAAGACAGGTGTCTGTTTGTCACTTACTCTTACCTCATCTGATCCTGGCAGAAACACATCAACCACAGCAGCTTTTGGTTCTGTAACTGGATGAACCAATAAAGCACTTCCTAAAAAATGGAGAAGAAAGGAGTTGAGTACCACGATAAGAGGCCCGAAGACATCATTTCCCTATAATTGAGAGCGCTTGTGGTTTTAAAGACTGCTCAACTGTGAACTTCTTCAAGGTTGAGACTGTGGTGAGTTAAGCCAATGATTCATCAGAGAGAGACACTGTTAGAAAGAGAACAGGTGTATCATTATCACCTAGCAATAATCCACTTAAGTATGTTAGGATTGTAGGGAGGGACCCTGACAGTCTACCACAGTCCCATTTTGTGTGTGACTGCTAGTGTGTGTGCCATTGTACCTCTCTTCACTGTTTGCTGTGAGCGACTTTGATGTGATGATGGTGCGCCCACAGCTGTTATCTAGAAGTGGGTCAGTGTGGGTGCTCAGATCCTCTTGCTTGGCAGTTATCATCAGGAAGCCTGCAGGACTCTTAAAGGGAAACTGGATTATTAATTTTGTTTTGACTTTGGCACCATATGGGTGTAAAATTCATCCACTTACGAATTCACTCTTTTATTCAACAAATATTTATTTAGTGCCTACTGAGTGTCAGGCCCTGTGCTAGGCAAATTAGACAGACATGGTCCCTGCCCTCTTGGAGTTTACAGTCAGTGAAGACAGATATTGAACAAGTAAAGATGAATTAGAGTTGTGACAAATAGCAAGAAGGCAACAGTAAGTACAAGATGGAATGAGGGTCAGTAAAAAGAGGAACTGACTCTGACTAGACTGAGTGGAATTAGGTATAATGAAACAAGGAATGGTCAGAGAAGGTTTCTCCAAGGAAGTGTCTATTAAACTGAGACCAAAAGGATGGGCAGAGACTTAAAGAGCTAGGTTTTTTTACATTTTCGGGTTTCCACTGTTTAGAAATGGGATTCATCTTTTGGGAAACTCTCTGTTGAGCCTGGTTGCTTGAGCCCTGTTCCCAAGGTGGACTGAATTGTGTCACCCCAAAATATGTGCTGTAAATCCTAGCCCCTATACCTGTGGTTATCATCCCATTTGGGAATGGGTTTTCCTTGTTATGCTGATGAGATGGTATTAGTGTAGGGTGTGTCTTAAATTGATCTCTTTTGAGATAGTAAAGAGAGATTCAGCAAGCAGCAGAAAAGCACAGTTGGGAGAAGACAGATGCCAAGCCATATGAAGATCCCTGAGGAACAGAAGCTGAACAGAGACAAGGATGGTCCCCCAGAACCTACAGAGAGAGAAAGCCTTCCCCTATAGCTGGTGCCCTGAATTCGGACTTCTAGCTTCCTAAACTGTGAGAAAATAAATTTCTGTTCGTTAAAGCTACCCACTTGTGGTATTTCTGTTATAGCAGCACTAGATGACTAAGACTCCCTTGTTAAAGCAGAGGTCAGCCAAAGAAAAGTCCTATCACTGCATATGAAATGAGCTCTTCTGGGTCTTCACTAGATCCATTGGACCCACTTCTCTTCTGCTCCCATTCCCTGCAGTGGTCTCTCTCACCAGGCTTAGGAGCCAACTCAACAAGAATCCTAAACTGCATCCACAAATAGAATAGATTTATCTGAAGTTAACAGAAAGAATAGTATGAGAAGTGCCACATGACAGCAGAACTGTACCATGATCCCTCTAATGCATACAGGTACTAAAAATCTTGGAGAAGAAATTTATTTTTTGGCTTTCTTGGGATTTGAAATTTTTGTTAGTGCTCTTACACCAGAAACACATAATAACAAAAACACAGCGATAATACTTATCATCAGTATAATTAATCAGGAAATGCTCACCCAGCATGTATTCATCTTCTATACCAAAAGTCTCTAACTCATTAGGGAATTCTACCCACAGAGGCCTGGGGAAAGGGAAAAAAAATCTTATTTAGGATCATTAGATGTTTTATTATAATTCAATCACTTATATTTTTAGTTTTATAACTTTTCAAAGAAAATTGGGAAGAGCTAAGGCTTTTTTATATGGATCAAGATTTTATGAGCAATTGCTATGTATTTTTCTTAGGTGAAAGCTGTTAGTGCAAATGTCCCAGTGAAGGATTAAGAATTCTGGCATCTGCAATTTTTACTTCTGATTGTTGAGCACTAAATACTACTGAGACAGGCAGAGAATCAGAGCTTTGTACAAGTCCAAAGGCCTAACCCCTTTGGTATAAAACAAATGTTTGTAAAACCGTATTTTACAATGATGGTAATTCGGTGTCATTTTTTCACGCTCTCTCGCCTTTGAAGCATTACTTCGCTTAAATGAAAAGGACTAGCTTTTCAAGCTGGCAACATTGTGGAACGTTGAGAAATGTCTGGGTGTTCTTTTTTTGACTGCTGCTGTTCTTGTATACTGCTATCTAGGAGGTATTTGGGCTTATAAAAATAACAAAATGTTCACTATCAATGCATCTGGATAGCAAGTTAATGGTTCTAATAGTTTTTTTCAATTTCGTTAGGAACATATATTTTTCAGTAAGACAGACTTACATTGTTATTCACAGAGACACTCCTTTCCTACCGAGTGTCACAAAGCAGTGGTCTCTCTAAACCTGGCCTATGTCTAGAATCACCAGGGAAAAGTCTAACAAATACAGATCCCTGGGACCCACCCAAGGAAAGTCTTAGTAGGTTTGGAGGTGTGGCCTTGGAATCTGTGTTTTTAAAAAGCTCCCCAGGTGATTCTGATCTGAGTGGTTTAGGAACTCTGATCCAGAAGTCTCGGTGTCTCGTGTACGTCTCTGTGTATATTGTTCTCTAACCTAGAAAGCTGGTTTTTCATATCCTGCCTTCAAAACAGAATCAGAATATAATTTACACACCAGGAAAAATGTTCACCTCAAACTTGGAACAGTTTAGCTGGAAGTGTAAGATAAAGCCCAAGAATGGCAGAATAAGTAATTCTTCAAGAGAAAATGCTTGTGGGTTAAATTCTGGATGAATTGTTGCAGAGGCACTTCCTTTTTCTTTGAAATGTCTCTATTTCTGTTTCCTATCAAATATTAACACTTTAAACACAAAGTAGCAGGATTGAGTTTTTATCTCGTGTCCTCCACAGCCAGCACCCTGCTCACAACTGGTGCTCAATAAACTGACTGAAACTTGATTAAATGCAGGCTTTCCTCTTGAAACCATCATGATCAGTCTGCTCCCCAGCAGCTGAGGTGACCTTCCCTTATAGACTGGTCGCTGGGCCCCTGGTTGGATGAAGCTTTCTTACCTCATGATGGGCTCGGTGGTCTTATGTGCACGGTAGAACAGAGAATACCAATAGGGCAGGAGGGCGTAGCGCTCTCTGATGGCTTCTCGGATCAGCCGGGTGTGTTCCTCCTCGAAGAGCCAGGGTTCCCGCCGCTTGGTCTTCATGGTGGCATGGCCACGGAAGAAGGGCTGGTAGGCTCCGGCCTGGTACCAACGCACCAGCAGCTCTGCCTCTGGATTCCCGATGAACCCGCCTACATCAGCTGGTTAGTCAAAGAAAGGCCAAGTGGGGCTAGAGGTTTCTAAAGCTGTGCACTGGTGAGACATGGCCTTTGAAGACTGACACTGAATGGTGCTATATGCACCCTCAAAATGATCTGAAAGAACTTTGGTCTCAGATAGGGTAGAACATGCTAATAAACTCAGTATGTTTGGGACTCTGGCAACATGCTCTTTGGATACAGTATCCTTTTCTTGTCAAAAGGTCACAGGCGCTACTGCAAGATCAACGTTCTTGTATGTTCCTGAACCAAGATAATTACAGAAATTGCAATTTGTCAGATTAAATAGTGTGAGTGTGTGTGTGTGTGCGCGCGCGTGTGTATGGTGGTGGGGTCAGGTGGGGATTAACTCTTGCTTTTCTTTGAAAGCAACAGCTGAACCAAGATAAAAATTATAGAAAGAACTAAAGAGAAACAGATCATCAGAATTAGAAGTTTAGGTAGAATTTCATGCTGACCCTTGGACAAGTACGTATTCCTCGTATTGTATGTGGTCTGAAGCCATAAAGCACATGTATCAAAAAGCGATATTAAATTGCTTCTGTTCCTACAGAAAACAAGGAGCCGCTGAACTGCAGCCATGCTAAGCACCTTCCACTTCTGTCTCTCATCTGCAGAGAGTTGCTAGGGTGCAGGGAAGGCAGCCCATCAGAGAATGTTCTTTCAACAAAATTTATTTACCCCACGAAAGACAATTTTTTTTTTTTTAAACACAGTTAAAGATTGTCACAGAATTTTAAACCCACCGATAAGGGGATTCTTAAGGCTGACTTCTGATTTGCTGAATTATTTGCGGTTCTTTCCATTTCCTCACTTCAAGAAAGGTTATGTTTCAGGAAGAGAAACTCAGTTATCAAGAGCACCTCAGGAGGAAGCGGCGAGCGGATGAAGGAAAGGAGCACTCGGGCTCCTTCCCTGACAACTTTATTTCTTGTCCTCAATTTGCACAAGACACCAACAGCTCTGACGTGCTCTTCCTCTCCCCTCCCTCTCACCCGCTCCCTTCATGTCCCTCATTTACTCCCGCCCAAGCCCTCTAATGAGGAGGGCCTGTGACCAGCCTTGAGGAAAGCACTGGGTTTTTCATTTTCTCAGGACAGGACTCATCTTACCTCCACAGAAAGAGATCCCAGTGACGCTGAGAGTGAGTAACATGGGGATGGAAATTTTCAGGTAACTCCAGTCTGATCTGTTGTCACCTGTCCACACAGCACCTTTGGCCACCAGGAACAAGGTATTAAAATAAATCACCTATCAGCCCACGCACTCAATTTCCTTTTTGGATTATTTGTAATAAACAAATTAATATAAGAGAAAATACTTCTTACCTTAAAATATACAAATTCTGACTTTCTACAATAAAAATCTATTTGTTTGCTAATGTGACAAACCTATTAAAATCCACAAAACCAGCATTTTATGGAAATACCCTAAAATTGTACTTATTTTTTGAAGTATAACTCAAGTCTGATTTTGGAGGAAGATTTTTAAAAATCAACTTGATTGAGGCATAATTTACATACAATGAGACGTGTAGTAAGTGAAGAGTTGGATGATTTTGGAAAAACGTTTACACCCATGTAACCACTACCACAACCAGGGTATGGAACACTTCATTCCCACAACTGCAAACGTTCCCTTGTGCTTCTTCCAAGTCAATAATCCCCACTCCAGCCAACCAGTGATTTGAATTCCATGTCTACACGTTAGTCTTTGCTAGAATTTCATATAAATGGAAACATACAATGTTCTGGCTTTTTTCACTCAGCATAGTGTTTTTGAGATTCATTCATGTTGTAGTTCATCCTTTTTATTTGCTGAGCAGTATTCAAATTTTTATCCATTCACCTATTGATGGACACTTGGATTCTTTCCAGGTTGTGGCTATTATAATTAAAACTTCTATGAACATTTGTGTACAAATCTCTGTGTGACACATGTTTTCATTTCTCTTGGGTAAATACCTAAGAGTGAAATTTCTGGGTTGTATGCTAGGAGCATGGTGAACATTTTAAAGAAGTTCCAAATTGTTTAGCAACGTGGTTGTACCATTTTACATTCCTAACAGCAACGCAGGAGAGCTCCAGTTGCTCTACATCCTTGCCAATACTTGGTAGTGTCAGTCTTTTTACTTCCAGCCATTCTAAAGGGTGTGTAGTGGTAGCTCTCTGTGGTTTTCATTTGCATTTCCCTAATAACTAAGGAAAGGAGCCCTGGTGGTGCAGGGGTTAAGCACTTGGCCGCTAACCTAAAGGTTGGTGGTTCAAACCCACCAGTCGCTCTGTGGGGAGAAAGACGTAGCAGTCTGCTTCTGTAAAGATTACAGCCTTGGAAACCCTACGAGGCAGTTCTACTCTGTCCTGCAGGGTCACTATGAGTCAGAATCGAGTCGATGGCAATGGGTTTGGTTTTTGGTTGTTTAATGTCTAATGATATCGAGCATCTTTCCATATGTTTATTAATATCTTTTTTTCTAAAGTGTCTATTCAAATATTTTGCTCATTTTTAATTAGGCAGTTTGTCTTCTTACTGAGTTGCAAAATTTATTTATATATTCTGGATACGAGTTCATTTACAAATGTTTATTGCAAATATTTTCTCTCAATCTGTGGCTTGCCCTTTCATTTTCTTAACAATGTCTTTAAAAGAGTAGAAGTTTTTAATTTTGATGAAGTCCAGTTTATCGTTTTTTAATTTTACGGTTCATGTTTTTTGTGTCTTATCTGTGAGATCTTTGCCTATCTCAAAGTCACAAAGATCTTCTGTTTTTTCTAATTTTAGCTTGGAGCAGTGGTTAAGAGCTATGGCTGCTAACCAAAAGGCCTGTTGTTCAAATCTACCAGCCGCTCCTTGGAAACTCTATGGGGCGGTTCTACTCTGTCCTATAGGGTTTTTGTGAGTCAGAATTGACTTGATGGCAACGGGCTTTTTTTTTTTTTTTTAAATATATATACTCTATTTTGAGTTAATTTTTGTGTATGGTGTGAAGTAAGGGTTGAGGTTCACTTCTTTCCCACATGGGTATCCAGTTGTTCCAGCACCGCTTGTTGAAAAGACAATCCTTTCTTCATTGAATGTCTTGGCAATCTTGTTGCAAATCAATGGCTCATACATGTGTTGGGACTATCTCTGAATTCTCTATTCTGTTCCATTGATCTATATGTCTATCTACTCCCTCCCCCCCAAAAAAAAACCCTCTAATATTTGGGAGTGGTACAAGTCCATATGGGGAGAGACATAATAACAAAAGCTAACATTTACTGAGCCTTTATTGAGCCAGCTGTTATGCTAAATACTTTTCTTGGATTATCCCACCTAACCATCACAGCAACCCTATCAGGTAAATACTATTATTAACTCCATTCTACAGATAAGGGAAATGTGGCAAACAGTGGATATATAACCTACCCAGAGTCACACAATTATTAAAGGATAGAGCCAGGATTTGAGCCCAGGCAATATGACTCCAGGGCTAGTGTTCTTGTTCACCGGATAGTTGATAAGAATTTGTGAAGATAGATTATATACCATTAAAGAGATCCATAAAAGGAAATTTTTAAAATTTTTCTAAACCTACATTACTCCTGCAGTATTTCTGTCTATCTTCTACCAAAATAGTTTTGGTAGCTATTTTTGTTTTAAATCATCAGGCCAGCCTATGGCCAGCAAAGGAAACATTTTCAAGGGGCTGTTCTTTTTAAACAGTGCTCTAACAATTTTTCCTGGAATTTAGTGAGATATGTATAAATCTACATAATGATTTTGAAATCCACATAGTAACATTCTCATCAGGAAAAGAATGCTCATGTAAATATAAAACTTTTCATGTCTCATATGGTTGTTGAGTCAGAAGCTCTGACTATTGGCGTCAGTATTGTTAGGTGCCGTTGAGTCGGTTCTGACTCATAGCGACCCCATGTACAACACAACGAAACGCTACCCACTCCTGCACCATCCTCACGATCATTGTTATGCTTGAGCCCATTTGCAGCCACTGTGTCAATCCATTTCATTGAGGGTCTTCCTCTTTTTTGCTGACCCTCTACTTCCCCAAGTATGATGTCCTTCTCCAGGGACTGATCCCTCCTGATAACATGTCCAAAGTATGTGAGATGTGGTCTCGCCATCCTTGCTTCTAAGGAGCATTCTGGCTGTACTTCTTCCAAGACAGATTTGTTCTTCTTTTGACAATCCACAGTATATGATGTTAACAAAACAGAGTTCTCTGTAATGCTTTGCTATGTAATGGGGCAAAGCGATAGCTGCACACAGAGTACTAAAGACTAGGCAGGGGTCCAATATTTAAGAGATCAAAGTTTACTTAGTATTCATATCTTCTATGATTTTCTCTTAACTGCTGCTTATAAACATTGTTATTAAAAATCCATTATATTTTTTAATGATTAAAAATATTTTAGAGAATCTGAAAAACTGAGATGGGTAAAAAGAAAATGAAAATCATTCATAATCCCCAAGGTACTATATCTTCTTGTATTCTATTTGTCTGCCTATCTATGTACTTATCAATTTAGATTACCACCTACATAATGCTTTTATAACTATTCTATTCTTGCTGGATATTTAGACTTTCTTTTGTTTCAAGGACTAATGCTATGATGAGCATCCCTGTATGTGAATCTTTGCTTGAGATGACGCTATTTTGGCCTTCTCCAGAGTACTGCAGGGCTGGTTTCCAGGGTGGAGCAGAAGGCCTAATAACGTCTATGGTGCAGTAAAGGCTGCATTCTTATAACTAGGACTAAGCTCTCAGCTATCTGTGCAAGATCAGGGGACTTAAAATAGCCTTCCTGCCACAGAGTGGTTAAGTAGAACTAGATCTTCCTTAGCTAGTAAACTGGATCCATTTATAGCAGAACCTGACCACCAGCAACAGCCAGGTCTATTTTAAGCCATATTGCTAAATGGAACAGATGGGCGAGGAATTGTTAGTGTATTTTCTCTGGTTTTGACAAACTCAAGAGATCAGAGATGACTCGCACTGAGACCTGACCTGAGCAAACGGAGATACCTGACAGGCACTCTCCCAACAACTAAGTGGCCAGTTCTTCAACGGGAAACAAGGACCCAAAATTACAGTTGGTTTAATCTCTCATAGGACAAAATGCATACTTCAGGGCACATCATTCTCTACAATCTAAAACCTGCCCAATGGCTACTGGAAGGGTAGGCATACCAGCATATACCATAAATGGTCCAAAGAGACTGGTTGCTAACTTGGGTTTTAGGTCTGATAATGAGCCATTCCTTACCATACTTTTGTGATCCAGCAAAGAAAGAACGTGTAAGAACAAAGGGCCTCTCCTTCCCTTTTGACCGCCGGATCAGTCCTTCTGCAGTAGCCATTTGCTATAAAGTCAAAGAAGCAAAATTTCAAAGAGATGACTGGATTGGGGCAGTGTGCGGGCCTTCCCGATAAGCTACTTAGCATGCAAAACATCAAAAGTAGGTGGGAATGTGAAATGGAGAATCTTAACATAATCCATCAAATAACTTTCATGATGTAATGAAATGACTCTAAATTTCCCTATTAAAAAAACAGCAAAATTGCTTTTATTAACAATAGAGCAAAAATAATAGTGAATAATAAGCTAGCATTTATTCAGTGCTTACTATTACTAGGCATTTTACAAGATTTTCTCATATAATTCACACAACAACCTCTGAGATAGATGATTCTGACAGATGAAAACACTGAGATTCAGAGAAATTAAGCGGCCCTCGCCTACCTAAGAAAATTCTCTAACTAAAGCAATCTGCAGTTACAGCCACAGGTAGTTAGAGAAGGAGACAAATACCATCTGAAGACCGTGCTATATCTAGCCAGCAGCTTCCACTAGAAACCACCACCTGGGGGGAGAGCCATGGGAATACAGTCACATTTTGAAAATAGCAAGGAACCATGGGCATAAGTTAGGATAAGTGACTGCCAAGTCTTTTGGATGTGATTGGTAAATGGAAGACAATTCTACCACTTTCTATTGAGGAGGCTAAGAACTTGAGAAAAGCCTTCTACATTTAAGAAGTACATTTATTGAAATTGCGTTATCTGTGTTCTAAATCTTGCTTCCCTGGTCTCGTTGTATTTAGACATTTGAGAAATGTAAAAAATTTGTTTTCATTGCCTTTGTTTACATATTCATACACTGCTTTCCTTAATAAAAGTTTTGAGGGAGTATCCAGTGATGTTTCTAATGGTTCCTATCAAGGCTAAAGTTTCTAGGTTGTTATTAGTCTCACAACTTTTGTCAATTTGTGAAGTTCATTAGGGAAGGGAATAAAGCAAAGGTAAAAATAATACGTCTTGTCTTGGCTACAGTTGGTAAGAGCCAGTGCAGCTATTTGAAAAGAAAGGCAAAGAGAAATGAACAGGATAGTATGCCACTACAGAGAATTACTTTCAGCCCAAATGGCAGGACACATGGGACTAGTTGACTGTTTTCTGGGTGTCTTACCTGGTAAAAACCATAGATGTTGTGAAGTTCTCTGTGCTCCCAATTGCCATGATGGATGGCATTCTTCTGCATGGTTAGCTCTGGCCCTCTAAAGACAGAGGGCTCATTCATGTCGTTCCATATGAAGAGGATGTCAGTAGATCCCTAGGAAGTAACTCTTGGTCATGATAATAATCTCACAGTGATAATCTTAATATGATAGCCTCTCCATTCCTCTTTCCTGTTCTACTTAGTTCATTTATTTTATTATCTGTGCTCTGTCCTGCTCCTCTGTTAGAATGTAAGTTCCACAGAGCAGGGAATTTTGTCTGTTTTGTTCACTGATAAATTCCGAACACCTAGAATAGTGCCTGTCCTCTAGAAAGTTCTCAATAAGTATTTGCTGATAAAAGAAATAATGAGCTGTATTGTCTGTGAAATATATATTGCCCACAAAGTCCACTCTGAGACATATCCCAGAGAAGCCCCACGGGAAAGGTTGTGAATGTTCACAATTAGACTCTACATCACCTGTTCTCTGCTACAATTCCTAATTTAACTAAGAGCAGTTACAGCTGTACATGACAAGAGTGTATCTTCTCTCTGACACTGAAAGATTTCACAGCTAAGATGCCCGTTTTCTATCACGATCTGTAGTTAGTGTTCTATATGGAAGAGTGGGAAGAGACAGTTGAGTCATCTAGTTTACATGGCGTAGCAATCCCTTTCACGGAATCCCTCGTCTCTCTGCATTTGACTGAACAGCTGCAATGACAAGGAGTCCTTCAGGCACCACATTCTATTATTTTCTGAAAGTTCTGCTTGTTCTAATATCCCCTCACAGGTCCTTGCTTTCCTTCTGGGACACCACAGAACACATCTGCTGCCTCGTCCATATGTGGCCTACATGTCTTTTGACTCTTTACCTTGAACTATTTCTATATATACCATCACCATCATCATCATCATCACCATCACCATCATCACCATCACCATCATCATCATGATTATCACCATCATCATCACCATCATCATCATCATCACCATCATCACCATCACCATCATCACCATCACCATCATCATCATGATCATCACCATCATCATCATCATCACCATCATCATCATCACCATCATCATCATGATCATCACCATCACCATCATCACCATCATCATCATGATCATCACCATCATCATCACCATCACCATCAGCAGCAGCAGCTGCAGCTGCAATATCATCATAATTCACTGAAAACAGTTCTCCAGATGTGGCTTCTCCAGTTGTCTCTGTGGTTCTTATAAGATTTTAAGAATTGATTTAGTATTATACCTTACGTTTTATGACATGTTATACTACTTTGTGGAGCCCTGGTGGCGAAGCAGTTAAGAGCTCTGCTCCTAACTAAAAGGTCGGCAGTGCGAATCCACCAGCCGCTCCTTGGAAACCCTATGGGGCCATTGTACTCTGTCCTGTAGGGTTGCTATGAGTCGGAATTGAGTTGATGGCAATGGGTTTTTATACTACTTTGCAAGGTATTTTCACATGCCATCTCATTATCTTTAAATGACAGTTGTAGAACAACTATTTTATATAAAAATGTACATACTAATTTGAAAAGACAATAAATCTATTATAAAGTACTTTGCTAAACCATATAATAGAAGTCTAATCAGAGCTTTTGTGCATTTGGTAATGCATACGGCATGTCTCCCGTCACCACCAAAGTCTGTACTGTAGATGAGATCCTTGCCGTTTCATACAAGCGTTATTTATCAAGAGCTACTCGGTGAAGCGGAGAAGTTCCATTCGGTCCCTTCCCCCCTTTCATCCTTTCAAGTAACTAGGAAAGAGCAAAAGGATAAAAACCAACCTGGTAAACAGGGAAAGCGAAAAGACCTGAATACCACTCTCTGACCTTGGGATTGGTGAAATCCAGGTAAGAGCAGAGACCTGTGGAGGCAGGACAGTGGACAGCTGGTTAGGAACAGTGGTCCTCATGGTACATGTGTCCCAAAGAAGAACATCAGGTGTGAGAGCTGGGTAATCAATGGGCACCTCACATCAAATGTAAAAGGTCACTGACACACAGGCATGGTCTGGGGAGAAGCGAATGAAGGTGTGGTGAGCTCCAGTGACGATCATTAGACCTTTCAACACCAGTGGCGCATGGGAATGTCAGTGAATGAACGTTAAGATGGAGCCAGCCTCTCAATTTCGACCTGAGATAGCCCAGTAAGGGCAGCAAATATCCTGAAGTGACCCCTCTGTTCTTAAGGAGATCAGAGACATGTTTTATAAGTGATTTGATGAGGGGAAGATAGATGAAAGGGGCTTCTCTGCAACGTGTTAATTTATAATAGAGTGCCTCCCTAGACATTAAAATCAAAGCAGGTCTTACGGCTATTTCCTTTTGTCCTTGGAGAGTTCCTACTAAGGCTTTAAACCAATAATTTTTGAAATGAAGAATCCAGAGTCGCCAGAGGCAGCTGAGGTTACTCATGAAAGACTGGGAAGTGAAAGCTCTGGGCTAAGAGGGCAAAGAGAAATCGCAGGGGGAGAGACTACAGATGTTTCTCCTGTAGTCTTTTTTCCCTTCTCCTCCCCTTTTCTCATTCCCTGACTTTTTATCCTGATTTTCTTAGAGAAATAGCATGCCACCAAGGTTTCCTTGTTTGTTTATCATTCATTCATTCGTTCTTTGATTGATAAATGTATACAAAGCACACTGTACCAAGAGTTATGAAAGACACGAAAGAAGGCAATACTATCTGTTAAAGGAGCTTAAAATGTAGCCGGAGGAATGAGAATGAGGGCCACGTGGCCTTGGCTAACTGGGACTGAAGAAGGAGAAATAATACATGTACAAAGTGATACCTTACCAGGCCAGCATACCCCTTCCAGGTCTCCGCCTTCACGATTCTGCACAAAGAAGCCCTGTTCTTTGGCCTTAGCGTACACTGAGTAGTCGGGATCCACCTTGACATGAGGGTCACTGATGACCACAAGCTGTCAGGATACAAAGGTTTGAAGATCTTGTCAGTTTTTTATGGACCATATGTTCATTTATATGTTTTCACTATAGTTTTGGGATTCCAATTTTTCTCAGAAATTACTAGTATTGAAATAATTTCAGATAAAAATAAAACCTTGGAACTTTCATGTGCTAATGAAAATTTAAACTGATATTAAAACTAGCCCAATGCTCTTTTTTTTTTGCCTTTATTTTCAAATTTTATTGTGCTTTAGGTGAAGGTTTGCAGAGCAAATTAGTTTCTCATTAAACAATTAATACACATATTGTTCTGTGTCATTGCTTGCCAACCCCAGGACACATCAACACTCCCCTTCTCTACCTTGGGTTCCCCATTACCAGCTTTCCTGCCTGCTCCAGCCTCTTCATCCCTGCCCCTGGGCTGGTGTGCCCATTTAGTCTCGTTTTCTTTTATGGGCCTATCTAATCTTTGGCCTAAGGGTGAACCTCAAGAGTGACCTCAGAACTGAGTTAAAAGGGTGTCCAGGGGCCATACTCTCAGAGTTTCTTTTTTTCCCATACAAAAATTTATACATACATTGTTACATGACTCTAATTGCTCTCCCCATACTATGATAGCACACTCTTCCTTTCCACCTGATACCCCACGTCCATTCAACCAGCTCCTAACCCTCTCTGCCTTCCCATCTCACCTCCAGACAGAAGCTACCCATTTAGTCTCTTGTATCTACTTGAGCTAAGAGGTACACTCCTCATGAGTATCACTTTATGTCCCACAGTCCAGTCCAATCCCTGTCTGAAGAGTTGGCCTCGGAAATTGTTTTAGTTCTGGGCTGATAGAGAATCCAGGGGCCATGCTTTCTGGAGTTCCTTCAGTCTCAATCAGACCATTAAGTCTGGTCTTCTCACTAGAATTTGAGTTCTGCACTCCACCTTTCTCCTGCTCCATCCGGGACTCTCTGTTGTGTTCCCTGTCAGGGAGGTCATTGGCGGTAGCTGGGCACCATCTAGCTCCTCTGGTCTCAGGCTGATGAAGTCTCCGGTTTATGTGGCCCTTTCTGTTGCTTGGGCTAATACTTTCCTTGTGTCTCCAACGCTCTTTTATAATTATTGCTGCCACAACATTACATGTTCTTAAGGTGGCATTTATTAAGCTTCTACCTGTCTGGGGTGCTGGCTGATGTACATAAAAGATCAAGTAGTCAGGGTCCCTGCCTCTTAGACTCTTAAAGGCTAAAATAACACCAACAAAAGCAAACAATTAAGAAACCAACATGTTAAAAACAAAACAAAACAAAAAAACCCCAGGAAGACAGGCATATTTAGGAAGGAGGTTTGAGAAAGCTGTGCTCCACAGCCACGCATCTGTAGCATCTCTCGCTGCCTTTCTAATATCATTGCTTCCACTTACTCCAGGGCCTCAATTCTACCTCATTTGACTAGAACAGACTTCTAATCATCTTCCTCATCTCCATTTTAATCCATCCTACATAGTAAAGTTTAGCTCTCCATTGCTCCCAATGTGTAAAGCCTCCAAATGCAGACAAAGCGTCCTACGATAAGCTCCACCTTTCCAGCCAGACTCCCCACTGCTCATCTGCACGTGCTGATTCACCCATGGAGCCAGGCTATGGGCTGCTTTCCAAATGCCCTGGGTGCTCCAGTCTCTGTGCACTGAGCCCTCTCTACTCTCCAGAGACCCATCAGGACTCATCTAAAATCCACAAAGCTCTGCTCGGGTCCTCCAGCAGGATGCAGGCTTCTTCCTTTTGTCTTGCCCCCACCCCCACTGTATCTTACTGTCCTGTATTGTGATTATTGTATGTTTGCCTCTCCCCGACTCGCTGTAAGACTCCCAGGAGCTCATCTCTGCGTTCCCTTCAGCCCTACTGCAGCATCTTGAACATATGAGGCCTCAGTAAATAACTGCCCATAAGGACATAGAGTCTGGAGTCAGGCAGACCAGGTGGCTCAGATTCTTGCTCTGCCACCTACTCACTGTGCATCTTTGTTCAAACTACCAAACCACTCTAAGCCTCAGTTTCTTCATCTG
The DNA here is from genome assembly GCA_030035585.1 of Dugong dugon. Lineage (NCBI taxonomy): Eukaryota > Metazoa > Chordata > Mammalia > Sirenia > Dugongidae > Dugong > Dugong dugon. The sequence continues at coordinate 10,852,180 of CM057472.1, read as the reverse complement.
CAAAATGGGGTTAACAAGACCTATATCTCATTGTTTTGTAATGGCTAGATGGAATAATGTGTTTTATCATAATGTCTGGCCCATAATAAGTGCTTGGTAAGTGGTAGCTATTAATTGGGAAATTAGATGTTAATAGGATTGGCATTTCACCTGTGAAAAGCCTGCGGATTGAAGCAATAGATTGAAAAGGCAATCTTAATCTCAGGGACAGGGACTATAGGGATCGATATACACGGCACATGTGGGGATCCCCCTTCTCCCCTCTGCCTTGTCTCCTCTCCCTCTCCTTTCCATCATTGCTATCACCACCACCACCCCAAGAACAAGAGAACAGTGTACATACTTTCCATTTTCTACTCCCCCCTCCCATTTTCTATTTCTGTTCTTTTTTTGGTCAGACAGACAGGTGGAGTCCATCAGGGAAGCATGAAGGAAAAACGGTGTAATAGAGAACTGGACTTGGTTTCTGATGTCTGACTGCCGACAGCGTTCAGCCTCACCACTCCCCCGTACTCTCTGCCCACAGCCGGGCAAGCTGACCAGAAAGCCCTAGTGCTCCCTCCTTGGTGTCAGTGGGAAGGTCAAACCATCCAAGCCCTGGCCCACCCACTCAAAAAACCTGTTGAGTAGATTCTGACTCATAGAGACCCTACAGGACAGAGTAGAATTGCCCCACAGGGTTTCCAAGGCTGTAATCTTTATGGAAGCAGACTGCCACATCTTTCTCCCACATAGCAGCTGGGGGGTTTGTACCACCAACCTTTTGGTTGGCAGTTGAGTGCTTAACCACGGCACGACCAAGGCTCCTGGCCCACCCTTTCACTACAATAAAAGTCCAGCCAGTCTCCTTTACTAGCTCTCTCAAGTCATTTTTGGAGCAGCTTGGAAGACAGGCCAGCTCAAACTACGCAAGTGCTGGCCCACCCCCTAAAAAGCCCTTTCCTCAGAAAGCCTTGTTAACTGAGTAAAAACTTTCTCATGCCCTCGGTTCATCATTTCAACATCCAAACCAAATTGTGAGTGTGTGTGTGGGGGGCATCCCGTCACTACAGGGTGTCCACAACAAATGGGACTGGGAATGCTAGACCCCTTATCCTTACGAGGACCTAGACAGCTAAGGCAAGGTCCCTATTCTTCTTCTTTCTCTGGTATCAAGTACAATTCCATCTGAAGGCACTGTCTTCATGGCCATTTTTCACAAATGGTTCTCCTCCACTCATGTGCCAAGGCAAGTTTAAAAAATTAAAAAGCTGTGTAATTTAAATGTTCAGAAGTACTGTCCTACTTTACCTTGCGTTTTTTGTTCCTGAGCAGCTCTTGCATCCTCTTGGGGTTTGGGAATCTTTTCTTGTCCCAGGTGAAGTACCTCTTGCCCTCAGTATGCTCTATGTCCAGCCATATGACGTCATAAGGAATGTCATGTTCATCAAATCCTGCGTCCACTGCTTTTACATCCTGCTCATCCTCATAGTTCCAGCGGCACTGATGATAGCCCAAGGAGAAGAGAGGGGGCATGGCTTGTGTCCCTAACAGGGGAAGATGACAACTGAGCCAAACACCACCACAGTGATCATTGTTCATTCAGTCAACATTTTCCAGATGCCAATAAAAGGAGCAGTCTAAGCCCTGAGCCTGGTGCTCAGAATACTGGGGAGAAGAAGGAAGAGTCCCTGCCTTCAAGGAAGTGGCAGTTGGGTATCATGAGGCATTAAGAGCTTTCAGAGATAAAGTATACATCACATGCAAAGGAATAGAAGCCAGAGTGATTTTTGGAGAAAGAAGATAAAAGAGAAATGCCTTCAAACTCTGAGGGGAAATAATTTTCAATCTAGCCAGCCAAATTACCAATCAAGAGTGAAGGTGGAAAGGAGATGTTTTCATACCTGCAAGGACTCAAAAAGTGTACCTCCCATGCACACTTTCTTAGTAAACTACCAGAAGATGCTTCAAAACAAAAACAAACAAGGGAATAAACCACAAAAGCGAAAACCACAGGACCCGAGAAAGGCGGGATCCCACACTGGAAGACAGTGAGGGTTAAGTCCCAGGACAACAGCAAGGAGAAGACCTGGGAGAACAGCTGTGTAGGGAGCCCAGATAGCAACAGTCCAGTGACAGGAGGGGGACAGATGGACCCGGGAGGGAGGGATGTCTCTAGGAGGAGCAGAAGAATGGACTAAGTATCTCATGCCTTTGAGCATTTGAAAAATGTAAACAATGAATACTGATTTAACCAAAAATTGCAGTATAACTACATTGGGAGAAAGGGGAAGGAGGGACATGATTGAGTTAAATCCTCATCAGGAGTCAACGGATAATCTCTAAACTTATACGTCGGGTCTCACTGAACACGGTGGCAGCTCCAGCATTTTTGAAGCACTTTCCCATCAACCAGGCTCATTAACTCCAATAGCAATGCTGGAAGGGCCTGCAGCTGGCACTCTCCTTGACAATACTTATTCTTGTATGGGTGCCTTCCCATATCCACAATTTTTTTGTCATTCCTCCCATCAAAACAAACAAACAAACCAAACTTGTTGATGTCAAGTCGACTCCAACTCATAGCAACCCTACAGGACAGAGTAGAACTACCCCACAGGGTTTCCAAGGAATACTTGGTAGATGTGAACCGCCATCCTTTTGTTTAGCAGCTGAACATATAACCACTACGCCACCAGGGTTTCCTTCCATCAAAAGGTGGGATCTAATTCCCCTCCCTTTGAATGTGGGCTTCTAATAATAGGAGGCAGCAGAAATGATGGTGCATCACTTCTGAGGCTAGGTTAGAAAAAGTAATACATATGTATATGTATTTCCCAGTCTGAAATCTCTGGGTAAGGAGACAGCAGTGTAGAGTGCATCCCCCTCCACCACCGTTGATACTAAGTTTGAACTAAAGATCCCTACGGTAGTCTTCTGAATCATGTAAACAACACAAAGCTTTCTTTCTTCCAAAAAGGTGTGTGAGAATACAAGAACTTTAATGATTAGATCATCTTATTTTAAAATAATTTGCTCTAATGAATTCACTGAACTCACTGTGTGTTTTTCTTTTATATCTTTCAGAGATAAAATGCTTTATCGCTGAAGCCATTTTAATGAAGAGAACATTGGAAAGTTTGGGTTGAGATATTGGTTATCTGAGATAAAGGTAGAGAAAATTCAGGGGCTACCACCCATCTGTCAGTTTGTCGTACTGTGGTGGCTGGCACACTACTATGATGCTGGAAGCTATGCCACTAATATCTCAAGGGTCACCATGGTAGGCAGGTTTCAGCAGAGCTTGCAGACTAAGACAGACTAGGAAGAAAGGCCTGGTGATCTACCTCTGAAAATTAGCCAATGAAAATCTATGGATCACAATATAACATTGTCTGACTCGTTTCTTTGGACGTGTCATCAGGAGCGATTAACCACTGGAAGAACACCATGTTTGGTGAAGCCCAGGGCCAGCAAGGGCAAGGGTGACCCTCAATGAGACAGACTGGCACAATAGCCCCAGTGATGGACATGAACATGCTGGCAATCATGAGGATGCATTTCATTCTGTCGTACATAAGGTTGTCATGGGTTAGAGTTGACTAGACAGTAGCTATCTACCTATCTAAAGGCTCCAAGGAAGGTAAATGGCAAGTACTAAGCATTAGAGAGTTCTGGACCTAGGGCCTTGTTTAACCAAGCTGAAAGGCATGAGGGTGAGAACAGGAATTCCTGCTTCTTAAAAAATCTCAGCTAAACTGTTTAAATGTTCTGTATGGTGTGTAACAAATACTGAAGTACAGTGGCGATACACAGGATAGAGGAAATAAGATAAAACGAGAAACTGGGACTTCTACATATGCAAGTACCTGTCAGGTGTGAGTACTGCCTGAAGACGTCAGAAGGCGTAGGTCCCATCAGCAGAAAGACATCAATGATTCCACTCTCCGACATCCAGTGTACATCAGCTCGAGATCTCACCTTTTGTTTAGCAGCAACAGAGCCCATCTGGGTCAGTGTGTACTGGGAAAGGAATGAAACGAAAATCTGAAAAATGTCCCTCTCACTCCAAGTGTGAGTCCCAGTCTGCTCTTTTAGTAGGTACTACTGGCATTGACTGATTATCCTGCATAGCCTTTGGTGGCAGCGTACAAAGAGCTATGAAGACACTGCATGGTTGTTCCTGTGTAAATGTGCCCACTGCCCTGGTCCATAGCTCACCTCTACTGTAGGCTCTGTGTTGACCTCCACTAGTGTCTCTGAGGCATTCAGCCAGAAAATGCCCAGAGTTCTGCCCAGTTTGTGGGCCAGGAGATAAGGCACTGAACCATAAATGCCCATTTTGTCATGTATCTTATATCCATAGACATCCAGGTTATAAAGACGGTAAGCGTCTCCATCACTGAAACACACAAATAAGGGTTATCATTAATTACCACCACAAATGTATTACTAATAAACGGAACAGCTCCACTTGCCCCTCTAAACACTTAGTCCTAGGCGTCTGGCGAGGCTCCACTCTCAGCACTTCTGTAAAGGTTCCTGACCCATCTGCGGTGAATGGTGAACGTGACCTTCCTGACTCCCATGGCACTCCCTCATGTGACAATTAACGCATGTGATCACACATCTTACTTATCTGTTTAAAATATCTCTTATCAGGGAGGACTGTTTCCTGTGAATCCTCCACAATTGCAAGCACACAATAAGTATCTGCTGACAAATTTTGTGAGTACGTCTCGTCTCTGCAGCTAAAATGGAAGGCTGGTGTCCTAACAGGCTCACACACTGCTGAACAGGTGAAGATCGGGAACTGAATTAGGTGGGGCACAATGCTCAGGCCCGTGTGACAGGAGCACGGCTCAGTGCAACGTCTCCTCTCCAGGTTTCTGATGTGCTTGTCACAATGCCAACCTGTCAAGCACTTTAACCTGGCAACTTTGATCAGACTAGTTCTCTACTGTTTCTTGATCAAGGCTCCCTTCCTTTGAGTCTCTGATGCCTCGGGCATCTACCTTCCAACAGTTCACCTGAAATGATCTCCCTATGGTGATATGAGATGCCACGCTTTCCTGTTCTCTGGCTCACTGCCCCTTTTGCTAAAAGCCTGTTTCTAGGTCAATGATTTTCACACTGAATTTCCTGGGGCCCCACAGAAAGGCCTCGAGAGGTGAAAATGAAATGCGGGGAGGGAGTGGTGGTGCACAGCCTCCCTCACTTCAACCAGAACAGCTCCTTATTTTTGCTTCCATTTATTTTTAGGTTCTGCATTAGTTTTTTTAATTGCCTAATTTTTGCAGAAAATAAAATTTCAAAAATACTGCTCTGAGTGATCATTCAAGGGAGGTTCTTAAAGTTCCACAGGCTGACCACATATTAGCGTTGGTTCAGACATCTCGCACATGTTTCTTGCAAACCTTTTCAATCTAGAAACCAGAGCTGCCTGTAAGAATTCTTTTTACTTTACCCAGTATTTTTCAGTTGGTGTGATTCTGCGTGTTGTGGGATCCCGTAAAGATGCTCAAATCCATGCAAGGAGAAATCCAAACCAATGGAGGCAGGACCTGTAGAGACAGCATCCTGACTGAGTTTTGCTTCTGAACGGGACAATCGATTAAAAAGAGATTCGGCAAACGATGAGTGTAGCAAGATGACTAGACTAGGGGTTGAGAGACCTGAATTTGCCCTGATCAATCTCCAAACGTTGTGTGACACTTGTCATACTAAGGTGTTGTGGGGGGTACAAAAATGCATACAGCAAGTTCCGTCACTTATGTTTCCTTAGCTGTGTGCTGAAGCTCTCTGTGTCTTCATTTACAATTAATATCCTTTCTATCTGTAAAATGTGGTTACAAATTTTTTGTAATAAAAAATTTCCAGAAATCTACTGCATTACTTCTTTGCTTCAGGAAGCGAAGGGTATTGAGTAATCTGCATCCTCCCTAGACGCGTGGCCGGGTGTCTTCAGCCTGATCACGTCTTCTTCATGTCAGTCTTCTCTGGAGATGGAGGTGGTGACTACCTACAGGGACTGTAATGTCAAGGGCACGAGCCTCCTCAAAATACTTCCTCCCTGTGAATGTAGACGTATAAAACTCTTTAACCAAAGACAAAGACTTCTATTTTACAATTATTTTAGAGATATGGGGAAATGCCACTAGTTGAGAGCTAACAATGACTCAAATTCACTCTTAGGTAAAAGTATTTTAGTTTATATGATCCTTAATTGTAGGAGTTTATGTTACAGAGAAGGCAAAAAAGATTATCTTACAGAGAGGGGAGCCTGAGGACCCTTCACTTAAAAATCTTGGGCCTGTTGTCAGCCCTGATCATTATACTATGCTGTGGATAAAGATATATACAAGGGATTTTTAAGGAGTTAGAGAGAGTTTATTATTCTTTGGGCTAGAGAGGAAAAAGGAGGAAAGTGAGTATTTTTTCCAACTATAGCCCCAAGAATCTGAAAGGTGCCTCTTAAAGAGATAAACTCCTCCTCTCCTCCCACCTATCACTAACCTAGTGAGAAATGTCACAGATGGGGATGGACCACCCACATGAATGATGGGGAGGCTGGGAAAAGGTTGAGATGCATTGGTCTGGAATGTTGTAGCTGATGAGCTCTAAAACTTGATTTTTTGTCACTAGGCTCACATAAAAATGAAATGTGGAATTTGTAACTTCCTGATCTACTGGACAATGCAACCAGTATGCTGACCTACACTTCTCCCTGAGACCACCTGCTCCGGGAGGCCTATACTTCCCTTAGACTCCCCACAGAAGACACATAATCACCATTTCTCTGTTGCATTACATTACTGAAGGATAGAGGACCCAAACCTGAGATTTCTGTTCGTCTTACAGAAGTTACTTGCTTAGGTGCCAAAGCTCAAGGGACTTCTAGATAGAAACTTCAGCCATTTTGGAAAGACCTATTTAATACTATACCAGTTTCAACTTACCATTAGCTTTGATATCTACAAATTTTCCAAATTTCTCCTCCCACAGGCCCATATCATTTTGATTTTCCTGCTGGTACAAAAAAGGGAACAACTTCAGTTTATAAATTGCAACAAACATGGTTACCACAACAGCATCTTTTATTTGGATTATTAAAAACTTAGACTGGAAAGTTAGTTCATCCTGTAGAAGACAAGTTTGTGATCTCAGCACATTTAACAAATCAAATCTGTGTTCTATATAAATTTTAATAATGATTTTTATGAACCACAGCTGACAGAAATATCTTTACCAAAATTATGTGAAAGCAGTTTGAAAAATACAATCTCTACATTTGTAAGAAATTTTTTTTTACTATTTTCTTGCCTTTTTTTTTTTTTTTTTTTTGCTTATAAACATGTGAGGCAAAACACTGGACTCAACTAACTTAGGTCTGTTTTGGGAGACCCTAGGCAAAGATTTGTTTCGTACATTTTTTTCCTTGCTCCAATTAGCCAGACTATTGGCTATATTTCTGCACTGGCATGAGAAGTCAACTGGGTTGGCAATGAATGCTCAGGTCCATAATGTTTTATTCTGGAGCTATACACTTTCTTAGCTTTACAAAAGTCTCCTTCTCCCTAGTAGAATGAGAAAGGTTAAAAAAAAAAAAAAATTATGCATGTGTATGAAATGCTTATTTCTTTAAAATGAGCTCTTTTCCCATCTCTAGGTTGTTTCTTTATAACTAAAGCTTCTGTGTGAAGTGAGACTGTGTTCTTTAAAATTTTTATAATCACATCTGAATCCTTAACTCAGGGGTACTGACCCAAGGCCAAGGGATGCTTTCGAGTCTGTGATCTCCCTCAAACAGCATGAGGGTTCATAGCTTTCATCAAGTTCTTGCAAAGGGGTCTATGACTCAAAACCAATACCTAAGGGCTTTCAGCACCTATGTACCCAAAGCTCATTTGACATATTGTCACAAATCTGGAAGGTTATGCCTTAGTTGCCCTTATGTGGTCTATGTGGAAATGGGGAAGTTCTTCTCTCTCATGCTCATCAGAATGGGTCAGTCATCAAGAGGAAGAAACATTTGTCCTTATTACACTGAAAATATTTTCACCATAACCAGTGGTCCCAGCTGCCATCAGGACTCCTTTAAAGATCATGTGGCTCTGGGTGAAAGAAGATTTCTGGAGTGTTCATTCTGCGTAATGCAGCCAAAACAATCTTTTAAAAACAGAAATCTGACCATGACCTGTTTAAAACTTTTCCATATTTTCCTTTGCTCTTGAAGTTCAAAAGCTTAACATGGCTTAGAAGAATGTAAGCTCCATGAGAATGGGAGACTTTGCTTCGTTCAATGTACCACCAATTCCTTGAAGCAAACCAAAACCAAACCTGTTGTCATCGAGTTGATTCTGACTCATAGTGACCCTATAGGACAGAGAACTGCCCCACAGGGTTTCAGAGAAGCAGTTGGTGGATTCGAACCACCGACCTCTTGGTTAGCAGCCAAGCTCTTAACCACTGCACCACCAGGGATCCATTCCTTGAATAGTGCCTGGTATATAAGAGGTACTCAAGAACTAAAACATGAACTCTCCACAGAATTGCCCTGTCTATCTCTCTAGCCTGGTTACACACCACTCTTCCCTTTCTCCAATTTAAAGAGACATATATATTTTTTTCACTTCTTCAAATGTGCTCCTTTATACCTCAAGGTCTTTGAATATGCAGTTCCCTCTACCTGGAATAGTCTTTTCCCAACTTTTTGACTAGCTAATGTTTCCTCATGCTTCAGGTTTTAACTTTAACATTATTTCCTTCGGAAGGTCCTTCCTGACCCTCATCTTGGTCAAGTTCCTTGTTGTATTCTCCTATAGCGCCCTTTAGTAACACCCTCATGCTTGTAATTACTTGGTCAATGTCTGTCTTTCCAAATAGGCTGTCTCATGAGAACAGGTCTTGGACTTGTTTTATTCACTGATTCTCCTTTGCTGATTTAGCACAATGCCTGGCACAAAGCAGGCACTCAGGAAGTACCTGTTTGATGAATGAATGCATACATGAATGCATAAATGCATGAAAATATCAACAGGATGATAAGGAGAGCAAAAGAAGTAGGTGGACCCGTTTATATGCTGTAGAACATTTAACAAGTACCCACCTGTAGTAGAAGAAGGGAGGAACAGAACTCATTATATGCCACATGATGATGATGGTGATGGTGAAGAAGATAAAAAAAAAGATAAATTGCTCAATCTAGATTACCTGAGAGGTGTCAACTGATGCGTTATCCTCATTTTCTTTGGTAGCTCTGTTTTAAAATAAATAAAGTTGTTTCACTCCTGGTAAGATTGATAGAATTTTGTTCAATGACAAAGATTTTCATTTCCAATTTTGAGATCCCATAAATTCACATCCTTTAATTTATTAAAAATAATGTTGCATAGGGAAGCGTATGGAGACCAGGGTTTATGAATGGTCACCAGGGGAAGGCAGGAGGAAGATGGAAAGGAGAACTCAGTGCTTAGAAGACACCGAGCTTGTGGTAAGGGTGACAGGAAAATCTGGATAAGGGTGACTGACGGCTGAACAACATGATGAATGTAATTAACGTCATGAACTGTACACGTGAAGAATGCTGTTCTGTTACAAATCTATTCACCACACACATTAAAAAAAGATTGTGCTTATGGACACACACACACACACAATATTGTTGTAAAAATAAAAATAAGTCTATAAATTTGAACATCAATGGCGAAAAGTTATCCAAAGCTTGATTTCTTATAAAAATTAAAATGTATTGCAAAATTTTGTTACACTTTTCAAGAATACCTTTATCAGTTTTTCATTATAAATGTAATACGTGCTCATAATATCTCAACAAAACGTAAGTGAACAAGGTAGAACATAGTTCCCCCTCCCCCAGCATTACACCAGTACACAATGACATACTGTACTGTCCTCTAAAATGGTTGTGACAATTTACATGACCACCCACAGTGGTATCTGAGTGCCCATATCCCCACTGGACTTTATCAATCTTTTTTTATCAATCTTTTTTTTTTTTTTTCCCTGAGTTGTGGGTGAAAGTTTACACAGCAAGTTAGTTTCCCGTTTAGCAATTTCCACACAAACCGTTCAGTGACATTAGCTATATTTATCACAATGTGTCAGCATTCTCTTTAATTGTATTCTGTTTGTTCCCTTTCCGGTACTCTAGTTTCCCTGCCCCCTTATCTTCTCATCTTTGCTTCTGAGAAATTGTTGACCTTTTGGTCTCATCCTGGTGGTTTTTTAAGTACGGAATCCATCTTATGGGTGATGCCCTTTATTCTGTGTGCCACTCTGCTATTTTGCTAAAAGGCGATCTCAGGGAATCAGCTTGGTTCTAGATGTAAAGAATGTCTCAGGGCGATAGTCTCAGGGGGTCTTCTGTTCTCTACTGTTCCAGTTTGTCTGGCTTTTTTTAAAATAAGAATCTGAGCTCTGCTCCATGTTTTTCTTCCATTCTACCCAGGACTAACTATTGTGGCCCCGGTCGGAACGGTCAGTGGTGGTAGCTAGGTACCATCTAGTTCTTCTGGTCTTGGGGTAGTGAGGTTGTGGCTCTTACAGACTTGTTTCTTCTCTGTGCTTTTGGTTACCTTCTTACTGTTTTGCTCCTGGCGAGTCGAGACCCGTAGCTGTGTCTTAGATAGCCACTTGAAAGCTTTTAATGCCCCAAACGCTACTCACTTCACTGGGATGTACGTCATGATTTTTGTGAACTATGTTATGTCAACTGACTGAGTTGTCCCATGAGACTATGATCCTAAGGCTTCAAACCCAGAAAACTAACGTTGGAAGGTGTTTGGTTATGTCTGAGGAATATCCACATTTGTGTCTTCAATGAATATATGTGCCTGCACCTACATATTTGTACTTACACGTACCTATAGGTACTTCTATCTGTTCTCACTTATGTGCGCATCTGTACCTACCCGTATTCCAGTTTGCCCATACCCATCCATATGTGCTCACATGCTTGTTATTACTTTGGCTGTGCTGTACTCACTACATTCACAATCAGTGCCATTACCAAACTTAACTAGTCTCTACTGTATAAAGTGTACCCACCCCCTTTCCCAGTAACCACCAATGAACATTGGTTTCTCTATATTTATCTACACTTGTCTTCTTATAAAAGAGGGATCATGCAATATTTTTCCCATATGCTTGACATATTTCACTAAGCGTTATGCCCTCCAGGTCCATCCATGTTATGTTTCGTGGATTCATTGTTCTTTTTGGTTGCATAGTATTCCATTGTATGTATGTACCACAGTTTGCTTATCCATTCATCTGTTGATGGACACTGGTTGTTCCCATTTATTTGTTATTATGAATAAAGCAGCAATGAACATAGGTGTGCACATAACTGTTTGTGTCATTACTTTTTGGTCTCTAGGGTATATACGTAGCAGTGGGATTGCTGGATCATAGGGTAGTTCTATTTCTAGTTTTTTGAGGAAGAGTCATACCGCTTTTCACAGTGGTTGTACCATTTTACAGTCCCACCAGCAATAGATAAAGGCTCTTATCTCTCCACATCCTAGCCAGCATTTGTGGTTATTTATTTATTTTTTTAAACAGTGTCATTTTAGCTGGGGTAAGATGGTATCTCATTGTAGTTTTGACTTGCATCTCTCTAATGGTTAATGATTGTGAACATCTTTTCATATGTTTGTTGGCTGCTTAGATGTCCTCTCTGTTCTCAAAGGTCCTGTTCATGTCCTTTGCCCAGTTTGTGATTGGGTTGTTTGTATTTTTGTTGTTGAGTTGTTGAGTTTTCTATAGATTTTAGGGACTAGATCCTTATTGGATAAATTGTCTCTGAAGACTTTTTCCCAGTTTGTAGGTTGTCTATTTACTCTTTTAATAAAGTCTTTTGATGAGCACAGGCTTTTAATTTTTAAGAGGTCCCATTTATCTATTTTGTCTTGTTCTACTTGTGCATTTGCTGAAATGTTTGCTATCCTATTTTACAAAAGATTTTGTCTCATAATTCTTCCTATTTATCTTCCAGGAATTTTATGGTTTTAGATTTAACATTTAGGTCTTTGATCCATTTTCAGGTAGTTTTTTTGTACGGTATGAGGTATGGGTCCTGTTTCATTTTTCTGCAGGTGGATATCCAGTTTTGCCAATACCATTTATTAAAGAGGCTGTTTCTCCCCTACTGAATGGATTTTGACTCCTTGTTGAAAATCAGTTGTCTATAGATGGCTGGGTTTAATTCTGGGTTCTGAACTATTCCACTGGTCTGTGTGTCTATCGTTGAACCAATACCAGGCTGTTTTGATTACAGTGGCTGTATAGTATGTTTTCATATCAGGCAGTGTGAGACCTCCTGCTTTGCTCTTTTTCTTCAATCTTCCTTTAACTATTTGGGGTTTCTTTCCTTTCCATATGAAGTTGGTCAACAGCTTTTCTATTTCAGTAAAGAATGTTGTTGGGATTTGTATTGGGATTGTATTGAATCTGCAGACGGCGTTAGGTAGGACTGACATTTTCACTATATTAAGTCTTCCAATCCATGGACAGGATGTGCTTCTATTTAGTTCCATTTAGGTCCCTTTTAGTTTCTTGTAGTAGTGTTTTATAAATTTCACTGCATACATCTTTTAAGTCCCTGGTTAGGTTAATTCCTAGGTATTTTATCGATTTGGGGGCTCTTGTAAATGGTATTGTTTTCTTGATTTCTTTTTCAGAGTAGTTTTTGTTAGTGTAGAGGAACCCAACTGATTTTTGTGTGTTGATCTTGTACCTGCAACGTTGCTAAATTCTTCTATTAGTTCCAGTAGCTTCCCTGTGGAATCTTTAGGGTCTTCTATGTATAGGATCACATCATCTGCAAATAAAGGTAGCTTTACTTCTGCATTTCCAATTTGGATACCTTTGATTTCTCCATCTTGCCTTACTGCTCTGGCTAGGACTTCCAGTACAATGTTGAGTAAGAGTGGTGATCCTTGTCTCGTTCCCCTTCTCAAAGGGAAGGCTCTCAGCCTTTCTTCGTTGAGTATAATGTTGGCTGCTGGTTTTGCATATATGCCCTTAATTATGTTGAGAAATTCCCCTTCTATTCCTATTTTGCTGAGCGTTTTTATCAGGAACCAAAAAAACAAAAAACACAAAAAAACAAACTCACTGCCATCAAGTTGATTCTGATTGATAGCGACCCTATAGGACAAAGTAGAACTGTCCCAAAGGGTGCTGAATTTTATCAAATGCCTTTTCTGCATCAATTGATATGGTCATGTGTTTCTTTTCCTTTGTTTTATTTATGTGGTGGATTACAGTGATTGATTTTCTAATGTTGAACCACCCTTGGTATAAATCCCACTTGATCATGATGTATGTTTTTTTGATATGTTGTTGAAGTCTGTTGGCTAGAATTTCGTTGAAAAAGAATACTAAAATATATCATGATAACAAAATTTTTAAAGTCATAGATAAAATAATTATCAACAAAAGGCAAATAGCTATGTATAAAGAAATTTCCAAGTGATTCTGAAAGGCATTCAAGTCAATTCCAGTACTTACCCACCAAATATGAGTCTTCTTCATTAATCTTTATAATCAATAAACATAGTCTTGTGGAGATTAAGTATTTAAATGTTAAAAAAAAAACTCTAGAAGAAATCATAGGATAGTTTAAATATATATACATATACATATATATATATATCAAAGATAGGAAGACTTTTTAAGTATGACTCAACCTTGAAAGCACAGGAAAAAAATGATAAAATCAGCCACATAAAAATAATAAACTTCCACATGGCAAAATCTACCATAAAAAAATAACAAAAAACTCAAAAAGAGAGGGACAAGATTTGCAACTCATCACTGACCAAAGGCTGGTTTCTCCAAGAGCTCTGACAAATCAGTTAAGTAAAGACCAACAATTTAGTAGAAAAGTAGGCAAAGGATATGAAAATATAGTTCACAGAATGTTGACGACAACAACAAAATAAAGAGTAGCTGCTGAGGCTGCTTATGTGCAACCAAACACTTCATGGGATTTGGTTCCTTGGTTTGGAGGTTAGGGTCATGGATTCGTGGGACATCCAGTTAATTGGCCTATTAACGTGTTTAGTGCTTCTGTTCTACCTCCTTGTTTATTGTTTAGCGCCTGGGGTCTTAAAAGCTTACAAGCAGCCATTCAAGGTACAATTGGTCTCTATTTGCCTGGAGCAACAGAAGAAGAAGAGGCAGGAACAAGAGAAGGGTATGAAATGTGTGTCTAATTGCCTCCATGAATAACTGCCTCCTTTGCCATGAGACCAGAAGAACTCGATGGTGCCTGGCTACCATTACTGAACATTTTGATCAAAGATTCTATAGAAGAATCTTTGCTCAAAAGGGGGAAATGCAGAACAGAAGTTCAAATTTTCATGGACTCCAGAATTTCTGGAGCCACGAAGGCTGAACGACCCTCTGGAACTATTGCTTTTTAAACCTTAAACCACAAATATCCCCTGAAGTCAACTTAAAATCAAATAATAGTTTAGCTTAATTAGTGAAGAATATCTGCTTTGAGCATTGTGCTCTTTTAAGATCTAGCTATATGGGATCAAACTGACAGCAACAACTCAAAAGATTAAATAGGAACCTTAGGGGACAATGAGTTTATGTTAATGGGGGAAGAACAACTCAGGAAAAAAAGAATGATTGCACAACTCAAAGAATGTAATCTATGTCACTAAATTGTACATGTAGAAATTTTTGAATTGGTGTTATGTTCTGCTATGTATATTCTCAACAACAACAAAAATAAAATAAATTAAAAAAAAGAGAAAGATAGTTCACAGAAAAATAAATAAGTTTTAAACATCAGAAAACTTCATCAACCTTATTCATAGTAAGAGAAATGCATTTGAAAACCTCATTGAAATATCATTTTTCACCTAACAGACTGGCAGATATCAACAAGTTTGGTAACATACTGTATGGGTCACAGAAAAATTAGCATCACTGATTACTTTCAGGCATGGGAACTGGGTAGCTAACAGAGTGCTAACACTATGCAAGTAGTGCCTATTTCATTAAAAAAAAAAAAAGAGTAAAAATAAAAATTAAAAGGACCCAACTTAGATATCATCTCTAGAACAAATCAGTGCTACTTCATATTGGTGGTGGAAACATAATCTAGTATAACCTCTATGGAAAGCAATTTGACAAAATTCATCAAAATCACAAATGCACAAATCATTTGATCAGCAAGTATACATCTATGACTCTAGCCTATGGATATACTCGCATGCATGCAAAATGACATATATGCATGGTTATTCATTGACATAATGAGTTATAAAACAGGATTAGAAACAATTTTAAAGTCCAGCAGTAGGGAACTTAATAAGTGAATCATGGTGCAACCAAACAATAGAAATGATGTAGCCGCTTTAAAACATTAGGAGCCATCATACTGTTAAAGGAAAAAAGCCAGATGCAGGATAACGTGCAAAATGGTACTGTTTGTGTCTGGAAAGGAAAAGACAACAGATATGTCACATTTACTGTATAGGCATAAATTATCCCTTGAAGGATACAAAAGAAACTGGCAACACTGATTACTTTCAGGGATGGGAACTGGGTGGCTGAGGGAAAAAGCCCGAGGGAGAGTCTTCACTTTATATGTCTTTGTATCGTGTGCAAGTATTGCCTATTCAAAAAGAAAAAAAAGGTAAAAACAAAAGGATCCAACTTAGATATCACTTCTAAAACAAAACAAAGCAAAAATAATGGGGGTTTATTGAAATAAATGCTTTAAAGAACCTGGCTATTGGGTACACAGGTATGTGTTACGCTATTATTAGTATTTTTCAGTGAAAAAAAGTACTCAAAGAACATTCATAAGGTACTAACAGAGTAGGTTGTGGGATTATGGGTATTTCAGATGTTCTTTTTTCTTATCAATATATTCTAATTTGCCTACAATGAACACATATTACTTTTGTGATAAGAAAATCAAATATTTGTAATTAAGATTTAAAAATTGAAAAAAGCTGAAACCCAGAAAAAGGTCACTATATGGGAATCTACTGGAGCCCTGGTGGCACAGTGGTTAAGAGCTATGGCTGCCAACCAGTTCAAACCCACCAGCCACTCCTTGGAAACCCTACGGGGTCAGTTCTACTATGTCCTATAGGGTCACTATGAGTCAGAATCAACTCGAAGGCAATAGGTTTATATGGGAATATAGGGAATGTTGACTGCTTTCTGTAAATGTTATAATGTTTTCACTATTATGATAAAAACAGAAAGAACCACAGATGGAGGATTTAAAAACAATGGTAGTAAAAATGAAAGAAGAACCTCTCCTCACCAATTCATGTGACCTTTCCATCCTCCCCACACCCCACAGATTTGATCAAGTGGTTGGTCCCTGGAAATTCTTGGACAACTACGTACTCATGTTACTATAAGGGAGTAAAGTGAAACTCTGAGGACATTTTAGTTCACATTAACATTTTTCAACAGTATTTTTTTGGAGGGGCGTGGAGGCTACAGGATTCCATTAATCAAACACACAAGATGTGTTAAGAGTGTCACATTCAGAAAAGCTCAGGAACCATTAGTTGTCATCAAGCCTGCATTCACCTGCACAGTCTAAAATATGAAGTTTCTCAGAACAATATGCTGGCAAATAAGGCAAACCAATTTTCTAACGCAAGTACGATAAAACCAATCAGATTTTCTTAAGTTCTTTATCTATCAAGTACTGGGCACAAATACCTTTGTTTGGGAGAGATCTGTAAATGCTCGAAGTATAATTGACCCAGGGAGTTTACGCTCATCACAATGTCTTCTTCAGACACCAAGTCTACCTTGAATGGGTCTGCAGTGACATGAAACTTCAGATCTCCCTTTCCATCTGCCAACACCAGACTGCCTTTATCCCCTGAGCATGAAATCAATCTAAAAAACAAAGCAGAAAGACAAAAGAAAAATAAATGGCTATAGATGATCTACTTCCAAAAGATGACAGCCACTGGAAACCCTATGCAGTGCAGTTCTACTCTGACACATGTGGGGTCACCATGAGTCATGTCATGGACTGAATTGTGTCCCCCAAAAAATGTGTTTATCAATTTGGCTAGGCCATGATTCCCAGTGTTGTGTAGTTGTCCTCCATTTTGTGATTGTAATTTTACATTAAAAAGGATTAGGGTGGGATTGTAACACCACCCTAACCCAGGTCACATCCCTGATCCAATGTAAAGGGAGTTTCCCTCGGGTGTGGCCTGCACCACCTTTTATTTCTTGTGAGTGATAAAAGGAAAATGGAAGCAAGCAGAGAATGGGGGACCTCATACCACCCAGAAAGAAGCACCAGGAGAAGAGCGTGTCCTTTGGACCCGAGGTTCCTGCGCAGAGAAGCTCCTAGTCTGGGGGAAGACTGATGATGACAAGGACCTTTCTCCAGGGCCAACAGAGACAGAAAGCCGTCTCCTGGAGCTGATGCCCTGAATTTGGCCTTGTAGCCTATTGGACTGTGAGAGAATAAACTTCTCTTTGTTGAAGCTATCCACTTGTGGTATTCCTGTTAGAGTAGCACTAGATGACTAAGACAAGTCAGAATCGACTCAATGGCAACAGGTTTGATTATTTGGTTATAGGTTTACATGGCTTCATAAGATTCTCAATTCAAAGTAATTAATTAGTAAATCAATATTCATGTGACACGGCATACATCAGGCAGTAGAGAGCTGTCACCAAGAACATGGGATTTGTTGTCAAGGAGTTTGGACTGCACACAGCTCTACCATGCATGAGGTGTATATCCTTAGACATGTTACCCAACCTCTCTGGGTTTCAATTACCTCATCTGTAAAATGGGGGTAAAAAAAGGAACAACAAATAGAGTTTGTTGAAAGAGTTAAATGAGATTACATATGTAAAACACTTGCACAGTGCCTGGCACATAATAAGCACTCAATAGCAAATGTTAGCTATTATCATCATTTGTCTGGATAGTTTAGTAATACTTTGGTACATAGGATCTAAACATTTTTGTTTTTCTTTCTCATTCCAACCGTATACTCAGAAATTGAGGGAATAACACAGATTGGGTTATTGACTCACTGGATCCACAGTGAGATGGAATCAGGCCAAGCCTGAATCTATCTATTGCCTTACTCCCATCAGCCCCTAATCTGACAGGCAGACTGTTATGATGTTTTGGATCCCCAGGGATTACATTAGCTCAGAGCCAGCACTTAAAATTCCTGAGAGGTC
Source organism: Dugong dugon (assembly GCA_030035585.1). Classification (NCBI taxonomy): domain Eukaryota; kingdom Metazoa; phylum Chordata; class Mammalia; order Sirenia; family Dugongidae; genus Dugong; species Dugong dugon. Next base: position 10,833,967 of record CM057472.1, on the reverse strand, counting down.
TAGATACTTCCCTTTTTCCAGGGCATAGCTACCATGTTAAGTGGTCATAGGCCTCATTAGAGAAAGGAAGAATAGTTTATATACTTATTATGTCCTCGAAGAGTCCTTCTCCATGGATCCTAGGGATCCTCTTCAAGCAAGAAGTTGGAATCTGGAAACTAACTCTGTCTGGAGTTGGTTGAAAGGATGTGTCTCACTGTTTACCAAACCTAGAAAGAGTCCTTTTGGGGACTTCCGGCAACATGGCGCTCTAGGCAGAACCACCATGCTGTCCCTCCACAGCAAAGATCCGAAAAACTAAGCCAAACAGAAAACAGCAATCCTGAAACCCCAAATATCAAATGAAGAGAAAAAGAACTCAGCCAAGCTGAGAAAAGCTCAGAAAACTGACAGAGAACAGACAGCGAGGAGAGATTCATGCAGAGGTTCCCTATCAGCCAACGCAGTGTAGATCTGCCATCTTGGACTCCTATCAGGGGGTATAAGAAAGCAGCTTCACAGAGCTTCCAGCAGGAGACAGAACAACCGGTAATTGGCAATATAGACTTTCCCACCCCCCACCCTTCTTCACCCCCACTTGGCCTCCTCTGCATCCTGCGGCCACAGTCTCTTGGCCGGGAAGCACCGGCTGCTTGGATTCCACCTGCCCGCACTGACCGACTCCCTGAGTGCCATTTGTTGGCTGCTGGTGTTGGTTTTTTCCACTTCTTTTGATTTCTTCCTTACCTCTCACCACCTCTCCCTGCTTTCACTCAAATACCTGGCTCCGTGTGCCATCTTTTCTTCTTCCTGGGGGGCTGCGGAGCTCCGTTCTAGAGTGGAACTGCTTCCCAGTCTGGGCTGCCACACTGGTGGGATCCCAGGGCTTTTTTGTTTGTCTGTTTTGAATGGTTTGTTTGTTTTCTTTTTCTTTTCTCGAGTTGGGAGCCTGTTCTGGCTGGGCAGTGCTACGCGGTTTGGGGTCTACCCCCTCAGCTTGTGCAGACTGCAGAGGGATCCCTGAGAGCATTTTTTTTTTCCTCATGGATTTTTTTTTTTTCTGTTTTTTTGGGTCTTTTCTTGTTTTTTGGTTTTTTTTTTTTTTTAATTTGTTTTGTTTTCTTTTCCCTCTTTTTCCCTTTTTGTCTTCCTTCCTTACTCAGTTTCTCGTCTCTCTATACCTTTCTTCTCTTCCTGTCCCGTGAATACCTGGCGCTGAATTCCTCCACGCCTTCTAGCCAGGCTGTACTACAACACCTGGGAACAACTTCCCCAGACCTGGTACCACACCAGTGGGATCCCTGGGAGCTTTGCTGTTCTTTTTTCTTTCTAATTTTTATTTATTCATTCTTTTCTTTTTTTTCCTTCTTCTTCTTCCCCTTTTTGTTTTTCTCCATTTCAGAGTCTCTCATCTCTCCACCGCAACGGCCAGCTCCCCTAGCACTCTTTTTTGTTTGTTTGTATGTTTTTGGCTCCTGTTCTTCTCTCCACTCTCCCATACCCATCTTAGCTCCACACATCACAATCTCCCCCCTCCATCCAGCTTACCTGCACTGTGCGCTAAACATCACACCACCAAGCAGCACAGGTACGGCCTACCGGAACCTGCCTTGCACTGATTTACCGACCCACCCTGATGGCTGTAGTAAGTGCCACTAACAACCCATCCCAGCAACTCCTCTTTAGCTAGACCTGCCCTGCTATACCATATCTGAGTGACTGACTCTGCCAACTGGAGAAGGAGGTGAAAAGTATCATGCCCACAGACGAGCAAACAACAAAGAACACACAGCCCGCCTGCTCAGACATAGCCAAATTTAGAGAGAGAGAAAAAAAAAAAGGATGAAACAAACAAATCTACAATCAATAAATGAGAAAAATAACTACCAAATGCCCTAAGACAGCAGACAATATCAAAACATTTACAAACACAGGACAGTATGGTTCCAACAGATGTCCAAAATAAAACACCAGATGACTTTCCAGTAGAAGAAAAGGCACTAGAACTACATGATAGGGAATTCAAATCTCTAATACTCAAAATCCTCCAAAAGTTGAAGCAAAAGGCAGACAAAAATGAGGAAAAAATAGACAAATTCATGGAAAATACAGACAAAAAAAAAAAAAGGAAGAATTCAGGAAAATAATGCAGGAACAAAATGCCAAAATAAATTCACAACTAGAAATTATACAAAAACAACAATTAGAAATCCAAAAGATAAACAACAAGATTTCAGAAATGGACAGTGTCACAGAAGGGCTGAGGAGCAGATTTGAAATGGTGGAAGACAGGATCAGCAGAATTGAAGACAAACACTTGGATACAACTCTGTTTGAGGAAAAATAAGAAAAAAGAATGAAGAAAAATGAAGAGACCCTGAGATTTATGTGGGATACAATCAAAAGCAAAAATCTGCAAGTGATTGGAATTCTAGAATGGGGGGAGAAAACAGAAGACACAGAGAGGATCATTGAAGAACTGCTGACAGAAAACTTCCCCAATATCATGAAAGATGAAAAGCTGACCATCCAAGAAGCTCAATGAACCCCATATAGGATAGATCCCAAAATAAAATCACCAAGGCAGATCATAATCACACTCATTGAAACCAAAAACAAAGAATCCTGAGAGCAGCTCAAGAAAAACAAGAAGTCACATACAGAGGAGAAACAATAAGACTAAGCTCGGATTATTCAGCAGAAACCATGCAGGCAAGAAGGCAATGGGATGACATATATAAAACCTTGAAAGAAAAAAAATTGCCAGTCAAGAATAATACATCCTGCAAAACTCTCATTCAAATATGATGGTGAAATTGGGTCATTTCCAGATAAACAGAAACTAAGGACTATGTAAAAACCAAACCAAACTTACACGACTTATTAAAGGAAGTCCTTCGATCTGAGAACAAACAATATCAGACCACAGGCTGAATATAGGACACAGGATTGTACTAGCCAGATACCAACCTAGGAAATGAACTCTTAAGAACTATGCAAAACCAAAAGAATTACAAAAGGGGAACCAGAGAGATTAATCTGCAAATGACAACAGCATCAGAACTATAAAAGAGGGAATAAACGGTGTAGATATAGAACCTTCTAATGGAGAGGAAGTCAAGTGATACCAAGTAATAAGAGACTGGTTCAAATCTAGGAAGATACGGATAAATTTCACAGTAACCACAAAGAAAGTTAACAAACCTATTCATCAAAATAAAGAAGAAAAACATAAAATCTCAGTAAAAACAAAACCTACACAAACAAAAGAGATGAAAAAAAAAAAATCCACAAACAAAAGGAACTCAGCACAGGAGAGTAAGAGAACAAAACTGGAGGACCTTACGCTGAGTGAAATAAGTCAATCACAAAAGGACAAATATTGTATGAGACCTCTACTGTATAACTTATGTAAAAGTTTTCACACAAAAAGAAATAATCTTTGTTGGTTACAACGGATGGGAGGAGTTGGGGGTGGAGCTAAATAGATAGATAAGTGGTAGCTTTGGTGAAGGGTAATACAGTATACATTACTGGGGAAGCCAGCACAACTTGTACAAGCAAAGGTCATGGGAGCTCCACAGACACATCCAAACTCCCTGAGGGACTGAATTGCTGGGTGGAGGGCTGTGGGGACCATGGTTCGGGGAACATCTAGCTCAACTGGCATAACACAGTTTATAAAGAAAATGTTCTACATTCTACCTTGGTGAGTAGCGTCTGGGGTCTTAAAAGCCTGTCAGCAGCCATCTAAGATACTCCACTGGTCTCACCCCTTTGGGAGCAAGGGAGAATAAAGAGAACAAGACCAAGGAAAAGATCTGTCCAAAGGACTAATGGACCACAGCTACCACGGCCTCAAGCAGACTGAGTCCAGTACAGCTAAATGGTGGCCGGCTACCATCACTGACTACTCTGACTGGGATCACAATAGAGGGTCCTGGACAGAGCTGGAAAAGGACGTAGAACAGAATTCTAACTCACAAAAAAAGACCAGATTTACTGGCCTGACAGACTGGAGAAACCCGGAGGGTATGGCCCCTGGACACCCTTTTAGCTCAGTGGTGAAGCCCCTCCAGAAATTCACTGTTCAGCAGGGGATTGGACAGCCTCATAAAACAAAGTGGGACTAATGAGGCACAGCAGTCCAGGCACAAGGACTAGAAGGCAGGAGGGGACAGGAAAGCTGGTGATAGAAAACCCAAGGTTGAGAAGGGAGAGTGTTGACATGTCATGGGGTTGTTAACCATTGTCATAGGGCAATATGTGTATTAATTGTTTAATGAGAAACTATTTGTTCTGCAAACCTTCATTTAAGGTAAAAAAAAAAAAAAAAAGAATTATCTATGTGAGATCAAATTGACAACAGCAACTCAAAAGGTTTGATGCGAAGCCTTGGGAACAGTGAGTTGAAGATAATGTTGATGGAATAATTTGGAAAAGGATAGTGAGAATAGCAGCACAACTGGAAGAATGTAATCAATGTCACTGAATGGTACATGTAGAAACTTTCAAAATGGTGTAACTTTGGCTATGTATATTTTCACCAAATAAAAGTCCTCAAGGTCGAGAAGGGAGAGTGTTGACATGTCGTGGGGTTGTTAACCAATGTCATGAAACAATATGTGTACTGACTGTTTAATGAGAAACTATTTATTCTGTAAACCTTCATCTAAAGTCCAGAAAAAAAAAAAAAAGAGTTCTTTTGGTTATTCCATCAGGTTGGATCTTAGTCCATCTATTTCAGGCCAATGGACTCCATGATAAATTGTCTACTTCGATGAGGGTTAAAACATTTTGAATACCACACAGGCCATGTTGCATATTATGAAATCATGTTCACTTTGCCTCTGACAATTAAATCCTGCTACCTGGACTTTGCCATCCGGAATCTCATCATCTCCACTGAAATCGCTTGTATACCCATTGCCGTCAGGGAGACTATTTAATGGCATCATTTCACACCATTATCCCCAGCCTACAGAGGACATCCATGACAATGTTTTTCAAGACTACCCTTCACCAATGTATTTTTCAATGAAGGGAGCATCTTCTGGGTCCTCTTGGGGGACAGAATTAGGGGACAGATGAGCTGGCTGCATATGATAAATCCACTTCAACATCTCTACGTTTCTATGTCTACGTCTTTTTAAGTCTATGGATTCCTTACTGTGCACTGTGCCAAGGAATTTCTGGTGTCTCAGTTTCATTCAGCAGAGTCCGTAGCTGAGTCCAGATTACATTTAGCCAACTAAGCAAATAATAAGAACCACTCCTAGCTTCCCAAGCTAGCATATTGAATTTATATTCTTGGGTACATGTACCCATGTCAATAAATGTAGCCCACTCTAAAAGTAGCCCCTCCTTCTGATCTAGTAATCCCTCAGAAACTACTCCCATGTATACTTCCCAGGTTTTTGTGAATATAAAATCCTACAATTCTTTGAGACTTCTCCACCTGGTTTTGATTGTAATTTGATCCCCGGGGATGTTGGGATCTGACTCTTGATAGTAAGATGATTGGGGTAAGGCACAAGGAGCATTTTTGGAATTCCTTGCAAGGTATATCTTCAGATAAGGTCAATATAGGGTTTCCAAGCAAAACAAGATCAGCCTTATCAGACAGAGAAGGAGCTAATTCTGCTGGATTAGAAGGCTCGGTGGAGTTTTTTTTTTAAATAGTGAAAGTATAAATAACAAAACATACACTAATTCAACAATTTCTCCATGTACAATTCAGTGATATTGACTACATTCTTCAAGTTACGGAATCATTCTCGCTATCATTTTCTAAATTTTTCCTCAGTGGAGTTTTGAGGTTTGGATACTTAGAGTCACCCAAGTCTTCCGAAACATTGCCATTCAATTTTGAGAGGTTCTATCTTTTTCCAGTTAATGCCCTAAACAAACTTGATGGGGCTGTGAATTCAACTTAAGGTCTAATTCAACAACCTGCATATCAAACTCTATATCCGACTTTCAGCTATGAGAGATATGACAGACTTTTGGGATCATCATAGAAACTTATTAGATCTCTGACAATGCATTAAGCTAAGAATGCAATGCCCTGAGACTGTTGTTGTTGTTTTTTAAGCTTGTCAGTGAAACTAATAACAGTCAATATACCAGAGTTTTGAATTCTGTATGTTTATCATAATGTGCTAGGGCATCACCACTTGGTCTGCCAGGATGATTTCTATAGACACTTTATTACAGAAATTCCTTGGTACAGTGTAGAATAAGGAATCCTTAGATTTAGAAAGACAGAGATGTTGAAGTGGATAATTTAAGTAACTTTTGCCACTGAATGCCATGGTCTATTACTAGTATCCCAAACTCTGATGGTAACCAAGTCCTCACTGCCTTCATAACCAACTGGGTCAGCTAACCAATCTCATTCCCAACCTTGAGGGTCTGCTGCTTATACCCACTCTGATACCAATTACTACCATCAATCAAGGCTCACTTGTAGATAACAGAAAAAGGCCTAGGCAGTCTAAGCAGAAAATAAATGACTCCATATGGAGAAAATTAGGAGCTTACAAAATCCTGGGAAGGGCTGGAGTAGTAGGTTCCTGGCCGAGCATGCAGTAAGGACTCCTGGAGCAAACCATCAAAACCCACGTGAAATCATGCACTACAGATTAGTAAGTAAGCAAAGTAAGCCCGTGCATACCTTGCTTACTGGGTAATCTGTCCCTGGCAATACTGTGTAACTTCTGCATAACGGAACTTCTATCTTCAATAGAATCAGGAAGTTGGGTAATCACTGTGGCAACTGCTGGGCTCCAGGATCACACACCCTTAGCTGTAATTTGGAGATCAGGAAACTACTGCCCTAACTATTGACTACACAGCTACTCTACTGCTGCTAGATCCATACTAGAAAACGGGTAACTGAGTTCTGAAATAAAGACTGCTGTAAGTGCAGTTGATTGGTGGAACCTGAGTCACATCAGAAACCCTAGCTACAAGGGAGTCTAGAAATGGAGAAATGTAGTTTTTAGCTTTCTAGTCACCACAGTAGCCAAAGGTCCTCTAGAAAGAGGTTGGAACAAAAGCAGAACTAATATACCATATTTACCACACTAAGCTAACATCACTTTGACTCCAAAACATGGCAAAGGTAGCACGAAGAAGAAAATTGCAGACTAATTTTACTTACGAACACAGATGTAAAAATGCTAAGGGATCTACTAGTAAAGTGAATCCTCCAGGATATTAAAATAATAATAATATATCATGACTTCCTCAGTCATCTAGTGCTGCTATAACAGAAATATCACAAGTGGATGGCTTCAACAAACAGAAATTTATTCTCTCACAGTTTAGGAGGTTAGAAGTCTGAATTAAGGGTGCCAGCTCCAGGGGAAGGCTTTCTGTCTCTGTTGGCTCTGGGGGAAGGTTCTTGACATCAGTCTTCCCCTGGTCTAGGAGCTCCTCAGCACAGGGACCCTGGGTCCAAAGGACACGATTTGCTCCTGGCTCTTCTTGCTTGGTGGTAATGAGGTCCCTCTCTTCTCTGCTTGCTTCTCTCTTTTATATCTCAAAAGAGATTGACTTAAGATACAACCTAATTCTGTAGATTGTGTCCTGCCTCATTAATATAACTGCCTCTAATCCTGCCTCATTCCAGGGCTCCTATTAACATCACAGAGGTTAGGATTTACAACACAGAAAAATTACACCAGATCACAGAATGAAGGACAACCACACAATATTGGGAATCACGGCCTAGTCACGTTGACACACATTTTGGGGGGACACAATTCAATCCACAACATTCTACCCCCCCCCCAAACTCATGTTCTCACCACATGTAAAACACTTTCACCCCATCATACCATCCCAAAAGTCTTAAATCAACTCCAAGTCCAAATTCTATCCTGGGGCAAAATTTATCTTCATCTGTGAAATCTAGAATACAAGTTATCTGCTTCCAAAGTACTATGGTAGAACAGGCACAAGGTAGACATTTTATTACAAATGGGAGAAACTGGAGGAAAAGAAGGGATAACAGGCACCAAGCAAGTCAGCAGTACATATTACATTAGCTCTCAAGGCTTGAAGATAACCCTTTGTTCTCTGAGACCATTTAGGCAACGACCCTGCCCTCCAGACTCTGGGTGTTGGCCACACTTTCTGGATTCTGAGTGGAGGCCCCTCAGCCCTGGGCTTCCGCTCTGCCTTCCAGGACCACTGGGACAGCAACTCTGCTTCTTCGGATTTGGACAACCCCATTCTCCTGGTCGGTCTGAGTGGCGATCCTACCCGCTAGGCCCCAGCAGGCACCGTTCTTCTGCCCCCTTGGGCTTGGCAGCCCCACCCCCTCAGTTTTGGGCAGTGGATCCAGCGCCATCCCCTGGCACTCATGAAAGGCAGCCCCATACCCTGGAACTGAGTTGGTAAAGATCTCTTTGAAACCCAGGAGACTGTGGCCCCACCTTTGAGACCCAGTAGGCCATAGTTCCACCCTTTGAGATCCCAGAGGTTGTGGCCCTACCCTTTGAGACTGGGGAAACTCTGCTTCCTGTGCTCCTTGTCTCTTTAGCTTCTGATTCCTGGTTCCTTGGCCTCTCAGCTCCTCTTAGTCCAGCCCAGCCTCTGCCCTGTTTGGGCAAGTGTTACAAAGCGCTGTAGCTCTGCCTATAACTGCCCAGAGGCACCCTATTCCACCAGGAAGTCTCTTGCCCTAAGGCACTCAGCTCTCTCTCCTTCAGTGAGTTGGCTCTCATGCCACCTCATGCTGGTCTCCTGGTTCTGCTGCTGCCAATTCTTTGCCACTGCTTCTAGACATTTGAGCTATCTCCAGTGTTACAGCTCTCCTCACTTCCTTCTGAGCCCTCACCAGAATCGCCTTTGATGTCCATAATTCCACCAACAGTCTCTTCAAGGAAATCTAGGCTTTTACTATTAGGCACCATAAAACTCTTGCAGCCTCTACCCATTCAGTTTCAAAACTGCTTCCACATTTTAGGTATCTGTTAGAGCAGCACCCCATTCCCAGTACCAAATTTCTGTCTTAGTCATCTAGTGCTGCTATAACAGAAATACCACAAGTGGATGGCTTCAACAAACAGAAATTTATTCTCTCACAGTTTAGGAGGTTAGAAGTCTGAATTAAGGGTGCCAGCTCCAGGGGAAGGCTTTCTGTCTCTGTTGGCTCTGGGGGAAGTCCTTGACATCAGTCCTCCCCTGGTCTAGGAGCTCCTCAGCACAGGGACCCTGGTCCAAAGGACACGATTTGCTCCTGGCTCTTCTTGCTTGGTGGTAATGAGGTCCCTCTCCTCTCCTCTTGCTTCTTGCTTTTATATCTCAAAAGAGATTGACTCAAGATACAACATAATCCTGTAGATTGTGTCCTGTCTCATTAACGTAACTGCCTCTAATTCTGTCTCATTAACATCCTAGATATTAGGATTTATTACACATTGGATAATTACATCAGATTACAAAATGGAGGACAACCACACAATACTGGGAATCATGGACTGGCCAAATTGACACATATTTTTGGGGGGACACAATTCAATCCATAACAGTCACCAAGTGGTTATATAGATGCCTTGACTCATTTGCCAATCTGCAAAAGCCTTGAGAGTAGTGTTTTTTCAAGAAAAATTATGTTTATATATATATATATATATATAAAACAAAAGATATGCCATTTCAACCATTTCTACGTTTACAATGCAGCAACCTTAATTACATTCACCGTGTTGTGCAACTGTTATCACTATCAGTTTCCTAATTTTTTTTATCACACCTAACAGAAATTCAGTGCCCTTTAAGCAGTAAGTCCCCCTTTTCCCCTCCCTCCTGCCTCTTGTAACCACTAATAAACTTTGGTCTCTGTATTTTCTCATTCTAGATATTTCATGCAAGTAGGATCATAAATACTTGTCGTTTTGTGTCTGACTTATTTCACTCAGCATAATGTTTTCAAGGTTCATCCATGCCATAACATGTATCAGAATTTTATTTCTCTTTATGGCTGAGTAATATACTCCACTGTATGCATACACCACATTTTATTTACCCATTCATCTATTGATGGATGTTTGAGTTGTTTCCACCTTCTGGCTCTTGTGAACAGCTGCAATGAACTTTGGTATACAAGTATCTGTTTGTGACCCTGAGGAGCCCTGGTGGTGCAGTGGTTAAGCATTCGGCTGTGAAAGGTCAGCAGTTTGAACCTACCAGCTGCAGGAGAAATATGTGGCAGTCTGCTTACATAAAGATTTATAGCCTTGGAGACCCTATGGGGCATTTTTACTTTGTTCTATTGGTTCACCATGAGTCGGAATTGACTTCATGCCAACAGGTTTGCATCCCTGTTTTCAAGTCTTTGGGGTCTATACCTAGGAGAGGAATTGCTGGGTCATATGTCAATTCTATGTTCAATTTTTTGAGGAACCGCCAAACTGTTCTGTAGCAGCTGCACCATTTTACAATCCCACCAACGATGGTTGAGGGTTCCAGTTCCCCCTCATATTTGCCAGCACTTGTTGTTTTTAATTTTTCTGATAATAACCATCCTAGCAGAAGTGAAGTCATATCTCATTATGGTTTTGATTTGCATTTTTAATGCAAGATGCTGTTGAGCATCTTTTCATGTGCTTATTGGCTATCTGAATATCTTCTTTGGTAAAATGTCTATTCAAGTCTCCTGCCCATATTTTAATCGTGTTGTTAGTCTTTTTCTTGAGTTGAGAACAGTCTCTTTTTAATTCTTGTTTCCTAAGTTACTGGCATATAGTAGCAGCTCAATGAATAGATACATTTTAAATTTATGATTGTTCTAACAAACTGAATTAATTTCCCCTCATAATCTATTAACCTTTTATTAGATTTTCATGGAAAAATAATCTATATAAAACCATGACAATTATGTAGTGAAAATTAAAGTATCTGGCATAATTTTATATTCCCTTAGTGAAATAATATGAAAAAATAACAAATCAACAGGTAAAACTGGCTTGCAATATCACTGAAAAGTGTGGTGAGAAATGCTGAAGATTTTGCATTATTTGAAAAATGTTTTAGCCCCCCAAGATTTTACTTTCACCAAGACACTGATTATTATCTCTGACTCTAAGTAAAATTGCATCTGTTAGACTTCTGAGACCACCCATAATTAAGGGTCAGTCTGACTGCATAAATTATTGTAAACATGGAAATCTGGCTATTGTATCAGATCTCTGGAGGCCTGCAGCTAATCGGCGTGGGTAAATTAAGTTGCTCTCCTTCTACTTGTTCCTATGGCCTGGCTGATAAACTGCTTTCTTTGGGAGAAGGAGAGCAGAGATCAAAGGTTCTGATGAGCCAAATGGTGGATGAAGAGAAAATAGAATGTATAACATATAAAATAAATAAATTGATGCCTAAGTAACTGAAAAGTAATTCTCCAAATGAACGTAGCTTTGAACAGACAAAATATGAGGCACATGCAAAATCTACTACTGAAGGCATTATAAAAGCACACTGAGGGTGTATCTAAGATGCTTTGTTCACACGCTTACCTTACAGTGCTCAGCTTGCTTGTGAGGACATCGGGAACTTCGTACCTGGGCTTCAGGGGAGACTCTTCATTGATTTTAAGTCTGAAAATGTTTCCCTCTAGACCATAAACTTCAGCCAGGAGGGGAATCTGGCAACAGACACATGAGATTCATTTCAAGATGTTATTCTGGTGACGGTCAGCTCTATATAGCCAAATTACAGTAACTAGAAAAGTATTTAAATTATTATAGGCCAAGCAAATTGGAGAAAATGGAAAGGAAAAGCTCTCCAATCTATGTATGTACTTGTCTGGCTATACCTGTAGCAGGGACAAGAAACACCTTCTGTTTTACGGCTAGGGTAAACATGCAACTTATTGTCCAAACCAGGACCTTTGAGGAATAAAAAGGGTCCCTATTAATAATTACACTAGACAACAGGCATAAAGTGAAACAGCCCTTGGAAAATGGGGATATGCGGCCACTGTATCTACGATCAACTATAGAAATCACAAGAACAAGAGTTTGGTGTTAAAACCAGAGTAACTGGATCCCAGCTGAACGAAAGATGCAGGGTTAACAGGCCACCGAACAGAAGAGACAGATAATGGTGATCATTGGGGTTCTCTCGTGATGGATGAAAAGAGACTTGCTGCCCTAAAATCAAGGGAATAAGACCTAGGAATTAGTCAAGAACTGCTCTCTCAAGAGGCTGGGGAATTCAGGTAAAATCCTCACTACAATGGCTAATGGAAGCAACATACCAAAAAAACAAAAACAAAAACAAAACCCAAACCTGGTGCTGTTGAGTCAATTCTGATTCATGGCAACCCGACAGGACAGAGTAGAACTGCCCCATAGGGTTTCCAAGGAGCAGATGGTGGATTTGAACTGCTGACTGTTTGGTTAGCAGCTGAGCTCAACATAGAACTATGAAAAAAATATATAGAACTTGAAAAATAAAACAGAAAAACAACAAAAAAGCCCAGAAGAGTAGAAATGGCTAGATTCAGGTTATAAAACAAGGCATCTAGGTCAGAGGAATATTTTAAGACAATGGTTTTCAAATTGGCATGCCATGCCAGAGCCACACTGGTTAACTGCAAATCCTTCATTAAGTGAACCAAAACTAATCATAAATTTGGTTACAATTGGATACATGTGTTGTTACTGTAATGTCTGTTAAGCTGGGCAGGCTTTGTGACCTAGTGTGGAATAGGTACAATGTGGTACGAGGAAGAGGTAGGAAGCATGGAGAACATCAAGCCAGTCCCCAAAATATGTTACTGGAACTTTGCCTCTGGGGAATACAGGAGAGCCAGCCAGGGCACTTAAACAGAGAGGTTACACTGAAGAGTGACGAGGTACGGAGTGCTGTGGCCATGGGTACTTTTACAGACACTCTAAGATAGGGTTATGTTACAGTAGTGATCATACTGTAATTATTGCCTTCATGTTTAATGATCTTTTGCATATTTGAATTCCATCAAGTGGGTCATCGGAATTCTAGTACAGTATCTGAAAAAGTCCAAATAAAGCTGAAATCTTGTTAGATTATGTATTCTCTCTTTAGGTAGATATATATTTACATTGCGCTCTCAAATCCAGTTCAACTAACATTCATTGGGCATCTAATACTGTGATATGCTACGAGAAAGATGACTAAGCCCTTAGGGTGACAGCAATTTCGAGGTGATGAAACAGACACTAGTAAACGAAGAAGTTTATGGTAAGTGCTTAGATCAAAGGACAAAGACGGTGCTGTGGGAGAACAAGGAAGGGGAAAATGAAGGATGACTATAAGGTGAGGAGTTCTGGGATATCTCTCTGGAGGAGGAAGGACTTGAGCAGGGCTGTTTAGTGGGATTCTGGGTAGGCAAAAATGGGCAAGGGCATCATAAGGAGAGGGCACATGGGTCATCTGCCAACATATGATTAAAAAATTGCCCCAGAGATCCTACCATTTTTAGTAAAATAGCTTTCCTTTTTTTAAAAAAACTAATTTTATTTTTGTTGTTGTTATTGAGAATATACAGAGCAGAACATACGTCAATTCAACAATTTCTACATGTACAATTCAGTGACATTGATCACATTCTTCAAGTTGTGCAACCATTCTCACCCTCCTTTTCTGAGTTGTTCCTCCCCCATTAGCATAAAGTCACTGTCTCCTAAGGTTCCTATCTAATCTTTCTGACTTCTGTTATCAATTTGATCCCAGATAGACAGACCTTAAAACAGCACGGTGCTCAAGGCAGACATTCTTTACAAATAGTTTTCTTTTTAAAATAGCCCTTTTTCCCCCTTTGCACCAAAAGTCAATTTACATGTTCTGTTCTCAAGGTTTCGGGCCAGGAAAAAATCCTAATTACATACGAGGAGACAGCAATAATCCACTCCTACCATTGTGACCTTGTGTAACCAAAGCTCCACTGGATTTAACTGTTTAATTTAGCAAGCACATTTTTTTCCAACAGGTGACTCTTTTCAAGGTCAATATCCAGATTTATTCCTATCTCTTATTATCATCAACATATCTTCCATATTCCAGGTACATGATTTCCCTAGACCTTAGTATGCATTTACTCCTTTGATCTGGCTCATGGTGGTTTTTTCCATCAGCTTAAAAAAATGGTTTTTAAAGCAGTAGACACCTCCCTCCCCAAGGAAAATGGAAATAAAAACAAGCAAACAAAACCCAAGAAGTCCAATAGCTACACTTACTTGGGTTGAGGGCAATAGGGAGTGGCTCAAAGACCCTATCACTGAATCCCTCCTTTCTCTGCATTGAGCCCTGAGGCACCTTCATGGAATCTCCAGGACTCTGTGGACAAATGGTTTAAAAACCACTTCCCTGGGGCTTCTTAATTGCCAGTCTTCACCCAATCCATCCACCAAAACTTTGCTCTGGATACAAATGTTATATTCTTCTGCTAGCTAACACATGTAACAACTTCTAGATATTCCTGTTCTTCTTCTCTAACCCAAACCAAACGAAATGCAGTGCATTGAGTCAATTCTGACTCACAGTGACCCTACAGGACAGGGTAGAACTGCCCCATAGGGTTTCCAAGGGGCAGTTGGTGGATTCGAACTGCTGACCCACTGAGCCACCTGGGCTCCTTCTTCTTCTCTAGGGATCCAAAATAAAATACTAACAAATTATTGAATCTCTTCCTATTACTTATGAATGGAAATGACGATGAGAAAAACATGTTAAGTGACAGAAGTTGGATTGCTTAAAATTAAAACCAGTTGGTATTCATACTTAGATAATAGTAGCACTTATACTCAAATTGCTGCAAGATGGATTGACATTAAAGCAAGTGAGCAAACATAACTAAACATTTTAAATGACAGCATAGGTTTTCTCCCTTTAGAAACAATTAAGATGTGCAAATGTCCACCCACAGAGAAGGTGAGATACATCCTCAAAGAAGGGAACACATTTTGGAGGTTCCTTTTAGTACTACCAGTCTCTACGAGGTTTTTCACAGACTTTTATTCAGAGGCCTACCTCCTGCAATCTGGGGAAAGAGTACTAATTCCCTTTTCCTATCTTATTTCTCCCAATGAAAACAATGAAAACCTGGTAGCTTGTCATCTATAAGTCTAGTTTTTTTTAATGGCCACATGGGCAAAAATATCAGACAGGTTGTGAAAATCATGGTGGTAGAAACAACTTTGTCTACACGTAGTCAGGAAGAGGACGGACCACAACTGTATTAAAACAAAACTCTTTATTCACCCAGAATGGGGAATCGCAATGAGCAGACACTGTAACAGAGTTCATGGACAGCCCTAGAACGCACATGTAAATGGCGGTCGGTGTTGAAAAGGGAAGTCATGACTCCATTGTCTCCTCCTTGGTGGGTAGAGCTTGCTTTTCCTGGCACTATTCCAGGTCTTGCCACTACAGTATAAGGAACAATTAACCTAAAAGGCCTAGAGGAGTGAGCTACCAGCTCTCTCAGCTGTTGATTGAGACCTCCCAGGACTCAGAGAATGGTCAAAAAGTTCATTAAGTTGCTGCAGGGCACTGACTGCCCCTTGCACAGTTGCAGCCAGTTGGTTTATTGTAACCACTGATTCTCTAGAGATAATGTAGAGCTGGGCATTCACCTGTTGCCCAAGACAATTACCCTGTCCAGGTGTGCTTCTGACTGTTTGGCCATTTCTCATGTTAGCTGTCTGTTCCAAGCCATTTCTGCAGAAACGGCACTGGCTAATATGCGGTAGTTGTGCCTCTTCAGGCTTAGATGAAGAAGCAAGGAGTAACTTCATGGAGGTGCCCAGAGAAATCCCTGCATCCTTGGAGAAGGTGCTAGAAGTGTTGTCTCTGGTGAAACCTTGCAAAGAGTGTGCAAAAGAAAATATGGTAAATGGTCAGCCATGTCATGAGAAAGTGTTAAAATGAGCAATATAAGGTAGGTTGAAGACAAAGGTCTATTCCAGATAGCCTTGCCAGCGGTGCTTTTTAGCCAGACTCCGAAGATACCATAAAGTTCCCTGCTCTGATGTCACGAGACTATATCTTCTCTGCTCCTCAGTCAAGGTCAAATTTTCACTGAAGGCAGAAAACTGACAATAGTAGAAAAACCTAGTTCTAAAAAAGCAGTCAATACTTTTTTGGTCATTCTTTTTCTTTTGGACTTTCTTCTGGAAACTTCTTTATCAAATTTATAGCTAATTATTCTGTCATCAGGGACAGGCACAATACTATACTGTGACTCTTAAGTGAGAAAACATGGGCATCTGAACCTGCACCCAGTTTTTCTTTAAAGCTTAGATGCTCTGAACTGATGACAATACACAGGTCAACCCTTCAGGAACATCAAGTAAATGAGGCTTGGTTCTGGTTACTGATTGCTTATTAAGGGGCAGGTTCAGGGGAGAAGACAGGGAGGAAGGACTTCAAAAAATCTACAACAAATCTTGACAATTCCAAAGTTACCGCTCTAAGGGATTTACTGGTATGGGGGTGGGTAGGCAGGCATTTAAGAGTGCTGAGTTTGGCAGAATCTGCCTCCTCGGTGAAATGTGAGAACTGCAGCCATGAAGTGAATATGATCCTCTCAGGCTCCGGGCTCCCTTTGGACCTGAATTAAAATGCCATCATTCTGAGTAAGTGGATGTATGTGGCTTGTTTTAAAACTCCAACCACACCTGTACCATATCCTGATATGAAAACTCTCTGGAAACACCTATCTCATTCGAGAACTGGACTATAATAGAGGCTCCTTGACTATGCAGTGAGCTGCACACAAGGGCCAGACAATTTTAGAGAGTAATGTCTGGAGCTGCATTGTACCTATCAGGGTGACAGTGCTGATCTGGCAGAGGTAATGAAACATTAAGTCCCTACAGTCATCTCAACTTCAAGTGACAAGGGGAACATTAAGATGGAGTTCAGCCCAGAATTTCAAGGTGACCTCCCAAAACATTATGTATTTGCATGCATTTGCCTGAGATCAGAGAGTTACAGACTAACATCCTGGATAATTTGCCCTTGTTTGTTGGGCTCCTCAGCTCTCTTCTGAGTTGAGGATCTTGTGCTGAGATCCTCTGGGTCCTCCTGGACTGTGGCTTCTGCTCCTTTGCACGGATACAGATCTGCTGGGTTCTGGTTCTGGCATCTGACTGACACAGTGCTGTCAGGATCCAAGGAGAGGCATGTGCAGAGAAGCTGGTCTAGAGTATTATAAAATGTCATGTGATGGTGGGGGTCCACCACTAACTGCACTGGCATCAAGCCACAACAAGAATCTCGATTTGGCCCACCACTAGCATTCAAGGTACTTCTGCATTTACTTCCTCAACATATATCCTGTTTAGGTCCTTAACTTACTGTGTCTCCACAAGGATGGAAAGTGGTGTTCACATTCTTGTCCCAACCATGAGACAACTACAGCTCTCTGGGGTTAGGCACAATGGACTCGGAAAACAAGATGAGACAAGAGGTCCCTGACACCTGGTGGCAGCCCAAAAGACTTCTGGAAGGCCTTGGTGGACTTGCTGCCTTTCCTGGAGCCAGCTGCTTTGGCTGACACTCAGTAGATGGGTCTGGCTGGGTATCAGGCTGTTAGTCAATATGCTTATGAGTCAAAGACAACAGGTGGATCTCCAGTAAAGAAATTACTGCTGCCCCATTTTTTTTCCCAAGAAGAGCTATCACACTAGGCTACAAAAGGATGTGCAGTATGTGAGATCTGGGTCAGCAGTAGAGGACCTATGACTCTGAGTATGCCATGACCTAAGAACTCACAGGAATCAAAGATGCCAAACAAAGGGGAAAATTTCTTCAGAAATATGGGTGGTGGAGGTGGGGCCAAGAGGGCGTAGTAGTCAGATGCTTCCAGTAGACCCTCTTACAACAAAGACCCGAGAAAACAAGTGAATTGATTATATATGGCAATTTGGGAGCCCTGAACATCGAAGGCAGAGCTGAGGAACCGCAATGAGTGGCAGGCGGAGGGAGAGATGGTTCAGAAGCATCAAGGAGTTGCCAGACCTGACCCGGTGAGAGCCTGAGCCCTTCAGGCATGATCAGCTCATGGGTTAGCATTGAGGCAGGCAAGCAGCGGTGCCTGGGAGGCACATTTTCCACACCGGGAGAGATACAAGGGCAAAGGGTTTACACAGCCACCCAGAACCAGTGAGAAGCAGCCCTCGATGGGTGAAAGATAAGTACTTGCCTATGGTCTACTGTGCAGATCAAAAACACCTCCCTTAGGGAGAAACCTCTCTCCCATTTAATTCCCCACTCCCTGCTCTGCACTGGGTCCCGGACCGACTTCAGCAATTGCTGAGTCCCCTGGGCTGGAAGTAGGATCCGTCACATGACCAGAGCCATACTCCCTGCCTTGGAGAGTGAACAAAATAACAAACAGGGGGAAAAAATAAACTGCCGGCTCCTCTAAGGCAGGAACCCAGGGTAGGCACAGCTCCTTTGCCTAGGTGTAGCCATAAGGGATCCACGGACTCTGAGTGCCTTTCCCCTGCATAGACTTGTGTGGGCCCATTTCAACAGTGTAGGCCCTCATTACTGTGGTACAACAGGGTATATACCTGAAGTCTAACTTCAACTGTTTCAGCTGTGAAGTGGCAGGTTCTTGACATTTGACACTGCTCTGTCCATTAAGCAGGGTCTTCACCTACTCACATCAGGGGCCTGAGGACTGGTGGCTCCACCAATGCCACCTAGCCACCTGTGATAGGGGCCTATGAATAAGAGATGCCCCCCAAGTCCTTACAGCCAACAGCATTGGGTGCTCATAGTCTGGCTGCAAAATCCACCCATCTATGTGCTCTAGGGAACAGGGACATGCCTTCCTCCTGGACACTCAGGGGCAGCTGTCAGCCCCCTGCCTTGCTCACAGTGTGTCCTCCTGCTGAAGCCACATGCCTGTGCCTACACCAATCACCCATGCCTGTCTGGGACTATAAGTGAGAGCCCAAACCACACACTTGGTGGCTATCTACCTGGGCACCTAAGCTGAATCCATACAGGAGGAGTGGGTGGACTCCTGAACTAACATACCTAGTAACAGATCTAACCACCTGGTGACAGGACATTAGAGCTTCAAAGGTGCCAATAATCAAACTAGCTCGTATGAGCAGCCTATTTGGGGATATCAAAACAAAACAAGAAGCTAGGACACAGTAAGTAAACATAAAATAAATAAATATAATAACTTACTGATGGCTCGGAGACAACAGTCAATATCAAAACACATAAAGAGGCAATCCATGATGGCTTCAGCAAGCTCCCAAAATAAATAATCTAGAAATTCTCCAGAGGAGGAAAATTTCTCGGAATTACCGGAAGCAGAATACAAAAGATTAATATACAGAACTCTTTAACAGATTCGGAAGGAAATTAATCAAAGTGCAGAACACACAATAGAGGAAGTTAAAAAGATTAGAGAAGAGCATAATGAAAAATTTAACAGGCTGCAAGAATCCATAGAGAGACAGCAATCAGAAATCCAGATTAACAATAAAATTTCAGAATTAGATAACTCAATAGAAAGTCAGAGAGGCAGAATTGAGGCAATGGAAGTCAGAACTAGTGAGATTGAAAATAAAGCACTTGACACCAACTTATTTGAGGAAAAATCAGATAAAAGGAGTTTTAAAAAATGAAGAAACTCTAAGAATTACGTGGGACTCTATCAAGAGGAATAACCTATGAGTGATTGGAGTACCAGAACGGGGTGGGGGGTGGATAACAGAAAATACAGAGAGAATTGTTGAAGATTTGTTGACACAAAACTTCCCTGATATCATGAAAGATGAGAAGATATCTATCCAAGATGCTCATCGAACCCCACATAAGGTAGATCCCAAAAGAAATTCACCAAGACATAGTATAATCAAACTTGACAAAACCAAAGATAAAGAGAGACTTTTAAGAGCAGCTAGGGATAAACAAAAAGTCATTTACAAAGGACAGTAAGTAAGAATAAGCTTGGACTATTCAGCAGAAACCATACAGGCAAGAAGGCAATGGGATGACATATATAAAGCCTTGAAGGAAAAAAATTGCCAGCCAAGAAATATACATCCCGCAAAACTGTCTCTCAAATATAATGGTGAAATTAGGGCATTTCCAGATAAGCAGAAGTCTAGGAAATTTGAGAAAACCAAACCAAAATTACAAGAAATACTAAAGGGAGTTTTCTGGTTAGAAAATCAGTAACATCAGATAACAACCCAAGACTAGAACACAGGACAGAACAACCAGATATCAACCCAGATAGGGAAGTCACAAAAATAAATCAAAGCTAATACACTGAAAATAGGGAAACAGATGTCAATATGTAAAAGATGACAATATTAAAATAAAAAAAAGAGACTTAAAAAATGCAGAGATTTTTCATATGGAGAGGAAGTCAAGGTGATATAAAGAAATAAAAGACTGGTATAAACTTAGAAAAATGGGGATAAATATTAAGGTAACCACAAAGGAAACTAACAATCCTACAAGTCAAAATAAAAAGCTAGAAAAATATAAAGACTCAGCAAACACAAAATAAAACAACAATGAAAAAGATGAAAAGAAAATACATAAAGAAAAACGACTCAGCACAGAAAATTAAGTGGAACAAAGAAACTGTGAACAACACACAAAAAAAGACATCAAAATGACAGCACTAAACTCATACGTATCAATAATTACACTGAATGTAAATAGACTAAATGCACCAATAAAGAGACAGACAGTGCTACAGTGGATAAAAAAACATGATCCATCTATATGCTGCCTATAAGAGACACATCTTAGACTTAAAGACACAAACAAACTAAAACTTAAAGCATGGAAAAAAATATATCAAGCAAACAACACTCAAAAAAGAGCAGAAGTGACAATATTAATCTGTGAAAAAACAGACTTTAAAGTAAAATCCACCACAAAGGATAAGGAAGGACACTACATAATGATTAAAAGGTCAATACAGCAGGAGGACATAACTATAATAAACATTTACACACCCAACGACAGGGCTCCAAAATACATAAAACAAACTCTAACAGCACTGAAAAGAGAGATAGACAGCGCCACAATAGTGGTAGGAGACTTCAACACACCAGTTTCGGTGAAGGACAGAACATCCAGAAAGAAGCTCAACAAAGACGTGGAAGAGCTAAATGCTATGCTTAACCAGCTTGATCTCATAGGCATATACCAAACACTCCACCCAACAGCACCAAGTATCCTTTCTTTTTCAACGCACATGGAACATTCTTCCAGAATAGACCACATATTAGGCCATAAAGCAAGCCTTGACAAAATCCAAAGCATCGAAATATTGCAAAGCATCTTTTCTGACCATAAAGCCATAGAAGTAGAAATCAAAAACAGAAAAGGCAAGGAAAAAAAATCAAACACATGGAAACTGAACAATACCTTGCTCAAAAACTACTGGGTTATAGAAGAAATTAAGGAGAGAATAAAGAAATTCATAAAATCAAATGAGAATGAAAACACATCCTACCAGAACCTTTGAGACACAGCAAAAGCAGTGCTCAGAGGTCAGTTTATAGCAATACATACACACATCCAAAAAGAAGAAAGGGCCATAACCAAAACATTAATCCTACAACTGGAACAAGCAGAAAGAGAGTAGCAAAAGAAGCCCTCAGGCATGAGAAGAAAGGAAATATGAGAGTAGAATTAAATGAAATAGAGAATAGAAAAACAACTGAAAGAGTTAACAAGACCAAAAGCTGGTTCTTTGAAAAGATCAACAAAATTGATAAACCACTGGCCAAACTGACAAAAGAAAAACAGGAGAGGAAGCAAATAACCTGTACAAGAAATGAGATGGGTGATATCACAACAGACCCAACTGAAATTAAAAGAATCATAACGGAGTACTATGAAAAATTGTACTCTAACAAATTTGAAAACCTAGAGGAAATGGACAAATTTCTAGAAACTCATTACCTACCTAAAGTAACACAAACAGAGGCAGAACAACTAAATAAACCCGTAACAAAAGAACAGATTGAAAAAGTAATTAAAAAACTCCCAGCCAAAAAAAGCCCTGGCCCAGATGGCTTCACTGGAGAATTCTACCAAACTTTCAGAGAAGAGTTAACACCACTTCTACTAAAGGTATTTCAGAGCATAGAAGAGGATGGAATTCTCCCAAACTCGTTCTATGAAGCCAGCATAACCCTGATACCAAAACCAGGTAAAGACACCACAAAAAAAGAAAATTACAGACCTATATTCTTCATGAACATAGACACAAAAATCCTCAACAAAATTTTAGCCAATGGAATTCAGCAACATATCAAAAAAATAATTCACCACAATCAAGTGGGATTTATACCAGGTATGCAGAGATGGTTCTACACTAGAAGAACAATCAATGTAATCCATCACATATATAAAACAAAAGACAAGAACCACATGATCTTATCAATTGGTGCAGAAAAGGCATTTGACAAAGTCCAACACCTATTCATGATAAAAACTCTCAACAAAATAGGAATAGAAGAGAAATTCCTAAGTATAATTAAGGGCATTTATACAAAGCCAACAGCCAACATCATCCTAAACAGAGAGACTTTGAAAGCATTCCCCTTGAGAACAGGAACAGACAAGGATGCCCTTTATGACCACTCCTATTCAACATTGTGCTGGAGGTCCTAGCCAGACCAATTAGGCTAGAGAAAGAAATAAAGGACATCCAAAATGGTAGGGAAGAAGTCAAAGTATCTCTATTTGCAGATGATACGATCTTATACACAGAAAACTCCAAAGAATCCACAAGAAAACTCCTGGAACTAATAGAAGATTTCGGCAAAGTTTCAGGATACAAGATAAACATACAAAAATCAGTTGGATTCCTTTACACCAACAAAAAGAACCTCAAAGAGAAAATCACCAAATCAATAACATTTACAATAGCCCCCAAGAAGATAAAATACTTGGGAATAAATCTAACCAGAGACGTAAAAGACCTATATATGAAAACTACAAGACACTGCCGCAAGAAACCAAAAGAGACCTGCATAATTGGAAAAACATACCTTGCTCATGGATAGGAAAACTAAACATTGTGAAAATGTCAATTCTACCCAAAGCAATCTACAGATACAATGCAATCCCGATCCAAATTCCAACGGTATTTTTTAATGAGATGGAGAAAGGAATCACCAACTTCATATGGAAAGGGAAGAGGCCCTGAATAAGTAAGGCATTACTCAAGAAGAATAACAAAGTGGGAGGCCTCACACTATCTGATTTTAGAACCTATTATACTGCCACGGTAGTCAAAACAGCCTGGTACTGGTACCACAACAGATACATAGACCAATGGAACAGAATTGAGAATCCAGACATAAATTCATCCACCTATGAGCAGATGATATGTGACAAAGGCCCAAAGTCCGTTAATTGGGGAAAAGACAGTCTCTTTAACAAATGGTGCTGACATAACTGGATATCCATCTGCAAAAAACTGAAACAAGACCCATACCTCACACCATGCACAAAAACTAACTCAAAATGGATTACAGACTTAAATATAAAACCAAAAACGATAAAGATCATGGAAGAAAAAATACGGACAATGCTAGGAGCCCTAATACATGGCATAAACACATTAGGAACCATAGGTAACAATGCAGAAGCGCCAGAAGAGAGACCAGATAAATGGGAGCTCCTAAAATTAAAACACTTATGCTCATCAAAAGACTTCACCAAAAGAATCAAAAGACAACCTACAGACTGGGAAATAATTTTTGGCTATTGCAAATCCCATTAGTGTCTAATCTCTAAAATCTACAGGATACTGCAAAAACCTCAACAACAAAAAGACAAATAACCCAATTAAAAAATGGGCAAAGAATATGAACAGGCACTTCGTCAAAAAAAATATTCAAGCGGCTAACAGACACATAAAGAAACGCGCATGATCATTAGCCATTAGAGAAACGCAGATCAAAACTACAATGAGATATCATCTCATCCCAATGAGGCTAGCATTAATCCAAAAAACACAAAATAATGAATGCTGGAGAGGTTGTGGAGAGACTGGATAACACTTATACACTGTTGGTGGAAATGTAAAATGGTACAGCCACTTTGGAAATTGATTTGGTACTTCCTTAAAAAGCTAGAAATAGAAGTACCATATGATCCAGCTATCCCGCTCCTTGGAATATATCCTAGAGAAATAAGAGCCATCACACGAATAGATATATACACACCCATGTTCACTGCAACACTGTTGACAATAGTAAAAAGATGGAAATGAACTAGGTGCCCATCATCGGACGAATGGATAAAGAAATTATGGTATATTCACACAATGGAATACTATGCAACGATAAAGAACAACGATGAAGCTGTGAAACATAACATGGAGGAATCTGGAGGTCATTATGCTGAGTGAATTTAATCAGTCACAGAAGGAGAAATATTGTATAAGACCACTATTATAAGAACTCAAGAAAAGGTTTAAACACAGAAGAAAACATTCTTGGATGGTTAGGAGGGTGGGGGAGGGAGGGGTTATTTACTAACTAGATAATAGATCAGAATTATCTTAGGTGAAGGGAAGGACAGCACACACTACAGGGGAAGTCAGCACAACTGGACTAAACCAAAGCTAAGACATTTCCTGAATACAATCAAACACTTTGAGGGACAGAGCAGCAGGGGTAGGGGTCTGGGGACCATGCTTTCAGGGTATATCTAGGTCAATTGGCATAACAAAGCTTATTAAGTAAATGTTCTGCATCCTACTTTGGTGAGTGGCATCTGGGGTCTTAAAAGCTTGCAAGGGGCCATCTAAGGTGCATCAGTCGGTCCCAACCACCTGGAGCAAAGGAGAATGAAGAACACCAAAGTCAGAAGGAAAGTAGTAGCCCAAGAGATGGAAAGTGCCACATAAAACCAGAGACTTCATCAGCCTGAGACCAGAAGAACTAGATGGTGCCCGGCTACCACCAATGACCGCCCTGACAGGGAACACAACAGAGAGTCCCTGATGGAGCAAGAGAAAGGTAGGGTGCAGAACTCAAATTCTAGTAAGAAGACCAGACTTAATGATCTGATTGAGAATGGAGGAACCTTGGATGGCAGGGCCCACGGATTCTCTACCAGCCCAGAACTAAAACAATTTCCGAGGCCAACTTTTCAGACAGGGACTGGACTGTGGGACATAAAGTGATACTTGTGAGGATTGTGCCTCTTAGCTCAAGTAGATACGAGAGACTAAATAGGCAGTTTCCGTCTGGAGGTGAGATGGGAAGGCAGAGAGGGTTAGAAGCTGGCTGAATGGACATGGGGAATCAGGGGTGGAAAGGAGGAGTGTGCTGTCACAGTATGCGGAGAGCAATTAGAGTCACATAACAATGTATGTATGAATTTTTGCATGGGGGACTAACTTGAAATGTAAACTTCATTTAAACTACAACAATAAAAAAAAACATATGGGTGGTATGAGAAGCTGTGGCATCGATTTTCGAGAAAGGCTAAACATCCCATCTGTGTAGCTACGGGAGATAAGCTAACTGTACTGTTCCCAAAACGACACCCTTAAGTTATTATAAGTTGGGGACAGGAAATGGGGACAGAGAACACGGAACTGTTGGTATGATTTTAGCCCCTATTTTGAACTCGGGCAAGAAAGCTATGGTAGAGGATTCAATGTTTATGAAATAGCTAAAGTTTCTAAAACTTCATAAAGAAGAGTGCTTCCTCATTTTGCAGCTGCTCCCTGTGCTTGGGAATAAAGGTGGAACCTCTTGGTAAATGAAAGAACCCCATGAGTTGTGGGGCATTTGGTTTGTGTGTGTGTGTGCTGTGGGGGTGGGGGTAGTCTTTGTCCTGTCCTCTCTGACGAGTTTCCTCAGTACAGAGATACAGGGCAGGAGTTAAGGCAGTGGCAGTCACAAGGAGATCTGTCACAGCTCTGCAGTGAAAGTGGGGATTTCTTCTCAGTCGGCTTCCCAGCAGTGAGATTTGTTAGAGAGCTGGTGGGGCTGCTATCCAAGCTGTCAGAAGACCCAGACAGCATGGCTTTAACTAATCTTCCAGGAACCTGAATTAACAGTTAAGTCAGATTGGTCTGAGAGGCCTTAGAAGCTTAGGATGCCTTTAGAAGATGAAAGGAGGATTCAGAGGTAGGAGTCAAGTTGAAAGCATAAGGTACTTACACACAGTCACACTGCCTAGTCCAGCCCATAGCACTTCCTCTATGATTGGCCCATCTGTATGACACATATGAAATAGTGTGACGACTTGACGGATGAGAAAAAGTACTTAATCCTTTCAATATGTAATAGGTATGGAGACCTGCTGGTAAAGCAGCTCAGGAGACATAACATTTGTGACTTAGGTTTTCAACTGCATAGTACCTTTGCTTGTCCCCTGCTTCCTTGGCCCAGTCACATTTTGAGGTTTGGACATTAACTGAATCTCTCCTTTGCTCAGGCTGCATGTTCAACTGTACATTAATGGTGCAAGAAAGAGCATGGGTATTTGATGGAGTCTGACAGACAGAGGAGAAATTCTGGTTACTAGCTGTGTGACTTTGGGCAAGTGACTTTACAGACCTCATTTTCCTCATCTTAAAACTGGGGCTAATACAATGTATACCTTAGGTGCATTATGAAGACTAATTAAAAGGAAATAACATTTGCAAAGCATCTAGGAAAGTATCTGACATACAGGCAATCTATATGCTGATATTCACATTATTTTTAAAGTAATATCAGTGTAGACATAAAAAAGATGACATTTCTTCTCTAACAAAGTTTGTTTGAAATATACATAGTTTCTGTTAACCTTTGTGGAATATTTCACTCAACCCAAATGAATACAGAAACAAATAATTATCAGTAGATAAGACTCCCATCTCACCTTAGTTGCTTTGTTGATAATTTGGAAGCTGGTGCTGTCTTTGCCGGTTGTGACTGAGTCCAGTACTGCCTGATAGGTGGACTTCTTGGAGAGCTGTTTTTTCTGACGCCTACAGACATGGAGTTTATAGACGCTTGAGAATTATTTGTGACCGTCATTATCCAACAGACTACATTATCATGTGGAAGTCACATTAAAATTGAATATGATAATAAGTGAATTGGGCACAGACATTACTGTCGTTGTTGTTAGCTGCTGCCAAGTCACTTCTGACTCATGGTGACCCCATGCACAATGGGATTGGACTGTTGTGATCCATAGGATTTTCACTGGCTGATTTTTTGGAAGTATACTGCCAGGCCTTTCTTCCTAGTCTGTCAGTCTGGAAGCTCCATTGAAACTTGTTCAGTATCAAAACAACACGCAAACCTCCACTGACAGACAAGAGGTGGCTGGGCTTGAGGTACACTGGTCGGGAATTGAACCCTGGTCTCCTGCATGGAAGGTGAGAATTCTACCACTGAACCACCACTGCCCCTCCAGACATTACTAATACTCTAATAAAGTATTAATAGGAGTATTTTTACAGTAGAGGGCTTTGTTGCTCAGTGGTTAAAGTGCTCAGTTGCTAACGAAAAGGTCAGTGGTTGGAACCCACCAGCACCTCTGCGGGAGACAGATGTGGCAGTCTGCTTCTGTAAAGATTTACAGCCTTGGAAACCCTATGGGGCAGTTCTTCTCTGTCCTGTAGGGTCGCTATGAGCTGGAATTGACTCAACAGCAGTGGGTTTTCTAAAAATAAAGTTAGTACTAATAAAGAAGTACTAATGAAATTATTCAGCATACCACTGCTCAAGGATGACATCTTGTCTACTTTATTGAGTAGATGAGGTAATTTTCATAGAGGACGTTTATGTGCTTGTTAATATCCCTCCTTCCTTCCAGGAAATGAACACAAATAGAAACTCAATATATTCTAGGAGAATTCTAATATAATCTACTGGCTTAACAAGGTGACCAGGCATTCACTACAGAATTCCCTCTAAGACACCTGTTTAGAATTACAGTATGATTTTCTTTCTCCACAGCAGAGTGAATAAATTAGAAAGTTATAATATATAACCCAATTTTTGATTATTTTAGTTTTCCAGATCGTTTAAGGAATTTTTTTTTTTTTAAATAGAGATTTTAAAGAAATATTTATTCTGAGGCTCTCAGGAAACAGGCAGTCATATAGTGGTGATAGGAATACAAAATAGCACAATTCCCATGGAGGAAAATCTGGTAACATTTAAAAACTTTCAAGTGCATTTACTCTTTGCCCGAGTACTCTCACTCCTGGAAATCTATCCTGTAGATACACCTGCATGTGTAGGAAATGACATATTTATAGATCTTCATTATGGCAGCACAGAAGATTGAAAACAACCCAAGGGTCTAGCAAAAGGGGACTGACTGAGTAAATTACAGTACATCTACCCAATGGAATACTACACATCTATGAAAAGGGAGGCAGATGATCTCCATGCACTCATATACAGAGATCTTCAAGATAAATTATGTAGAAGAAAAAAATGAGGTACACAACGCTATATATAGAAAACTACTTGATATAAAAAAATGGGTGATATAAAAATATATATTTACAAAAAGAAAACCGTAAGGATAAATAAGAAGCTAATAAATCTGGTTACTTACAGGGACAAGATAGGGAATGGGGTGGAATGGGACGGGGTGGGAATAACACTTTTCAATGTACTATTTTTTTTATATCATTTCATTTTTGAACCATGTAAAAGTATTACCTATTCAAAAGCATAAAATTTAAAACTATTTTGGCTTTTAAAATAAAATACCTGTTCATTGAAAAATTCAAATAGTACAGAAATATATAAAGTTAGAAGTGAAAATCCCGCTTCTGATGAATGCCTTCATCATTAAATTTCCTAATTTACCCTCTATTAGTTCTCAAAAGGGAAGCCCTGGTGGCGGAGTGGTTAAGAGCTACGGCTGCTAACCAAAAGGTCGGCATTTTGAATCCAGCAGGCGCTCCTTGGAAACTACGGGGCAGTTCTACTCTGTCCTGTAGGGTCGCTATGAGTCGGAATCCACTAGAAGGCAACGGGTTTTTTTAGTTCTCAAAAATTTAATAGGTGTCAATTTTGAAATACTGCCAGAAATGTTTTGATCTACGTAATACATTTTATTTCCTCACCTGTAGAAAGCAATATTGCTGCAGTCTTTGAAAATGTTTTTGTCCACAGCTTCATCGTCAACGCTAAATAAAAAGATATTTTCAGAAACTTACTTTAACATTTTTGCACTTCCTTTAACTATAGTATAAACGTGGAAAATAAACCTTTGGAGTCTATTCTGCAGTGCAGAATTGTGTAGCGGCCATAACATAACAGGATAGCATGTGTGCTACAGAACAGTATTCTTTCATAATCATCCCAGGTAAACAACAAAACACCAAGTCCCCGGATTACCCTGAAAGCAATGGAAAAACAGCACTGACTACATCTTGTGAATTTTGTTAAAAAAATTTCAACTTATAATGAAGGGTTCTTTTGAAAATAAAGACTAAAGGCTTTTAGAAAGTAAAAAAAGTAAAATGAAAATCTAGCCAAAAAAAAAAAAAAAAAAACAAAACAACACCACCAACACCACCACCAACAAAACCTCCCAATTATTTATTTTAAAAAAATTTATTTTTTTGGAGAATATTCTTACTGAGTTCCAGGCTCTGAGGGAGATATAAAGGGCTGTGCCCAAGCTCTTTGTGAGAGAAAACCTGTCAAATGCTGTTAGACAGGTATGTTGCAGGTGCTAGAATAATAGGAACAGATGTAAAAGGAAAATCTTTTGCTTTTAAGATGATGCTGTCAATATAGGGACCAATGTTTTTTAAAACCAAGTTTCTAGAAGAGTGGCTTCTGGAATAAAACCCGAGTAAGATGTATGTATATTGCTACTTGAGTTTATGTATTTAAATCAGCCTTCATCTGATTTAACAACTATACCCGACTTAAAGAGAAAAAAAAAAAAAAGGCTTTCATCCAGAGATGTGGCTGAATACACCTGAATCCAGCATGTCCATGACTATGTAGAAAAGCTACGACTGAACCCAAATTTCAAAATATTATGAAAACAAGCTGACACACTTGGCCACATTAAAACATTGTTTATCATGGAAATAATCAAGACCTTCACTGGACTCAAGCTATGTCACTGTTCCTTTTAATCAACTGCGCAAAAGTTAAGCTTGCAGTTTCGTGTTTCTAGGTTTGAACAATGCGCTCCAGAAAGATGCAGGAAAAGGTAGGTATTGCTGAACCCGGAAACCAACGCGTGGAATTTACGTTACAGCTCTGATCACATTTCTCCTCCCGCTACGTTATTTAACCATCTTGAAAGTATTTTATGAGGGGCTACCTATTAATAATCAACTAACTCACTGGGGAACTGAAGAAAAAAAAAACGACAAAGATTAACTGTACAAATACAAAACACGCAAAGAAGTGGAATCAGTAAAACTTTCAAAGCTAGGATGTTCCTTTCAAGTGCTATATCCCCTGCCTCCGTGGGCTCTGAAAACACTCCCTGCAGAAGCATTGGCCTTTACCTGATTTTCTCTTTCTTGGCTGCTTCCATGGCTCCCCCAGTAGCTCCGAGAACTCGCTGCCAGTTCTCAGGCCAAAACGATCTCCTTAAAGCGCCAATCTGCCGTCTTTCTAAATTACAACCTATAGTTCACCAGCGGCAAGTTTCGGTAAATACAATCTCCTTCCAGGTCCTTAAGGAGACGAATCTTGCCTCTTACTCTTGAGGATTCTAGGCTCAAATTAACGTTTCTACAGGGATTTATCTGGCAATTTTTCAGTGGTTATGTGCAGCTGATGAGGAAACGTGCTTTTCATCACGTAGTGTCAGAACCGAAACTGTCTTTGCAGCGGAGGCAACGTGTGCGCAATGAGCCCCAGTGGGTAAAAACCGAGCGTGAGAACAAGGGGTCGCGGAAAGTACGAAATAAAACGGCCTCCCGTGATTGCGCGAAGCTTCCGCAGGTTTACCTCTGTGGTGGTAATGGCACAGATGGAGAAAAAAAACTCCCTCCCCGGTTTTAGTTTCGAGTGGGGGAATGTGGGCAGGGTCATTGCTGGAGGCTGATGCTCTCCGGCTAAACTCTCCCGTAGCATCATACTTTTCAGGGCTAGAAGGGGCCTTTAAAGATCATCCATTACACCAATCAGTGCAGGAATCGCTTATACTCCACCTCTGCCAAATTTCAGCCTTTGCTTAAATCGTTGCAAAACTCACTTCCAGACGCCAATAAGGCAGCCAGACTTAGGGCTTTCCCAGACCCTCAGCCCGTGCGTCTGACTCTTGACTTAGAAGGGACGAGAGGCTGGGGCGAGCGGGAAGACTGAACGAACTGCTGCACAGTGTGCCTGCCTGGTCCCCAAACTCTTCGAGGACTAAGGGAGAGGAGAGCAGATTAAGGCGAGCGTGGCTCTCGGATATCATCCTAACACTCCAAGGTGACCAGCTTACAGCAGAAGGACGTGGGCTCACACGGAGCTGTGACGACCGCTCGGGGGAGGGGCCACTGGGTTGCAAAACAAACAAACCCCGCGAGGTTTTGAGAGCCCGGATGATCCCGCCCCTAGAGCAGAGCCGGAAGAGGGAGGACGGACCGGAAGAAGGTGAAATGCTTTCGGTAGACACTCCATGGTTGTGAAGATGGCGGCGGCTGCGTGGCTTCAGGTGTTGCCTGTCATTCTTCTTCTGGGGGCTCAGCTGTCTCCATTGTCGTTTTTCAGTGTAGGACCGGCACCCGTAGCTGCTGCCGACCGATCCAAATGGCACATTCCGTTACCGTCGGTGAGTGTTCACTTCAATAGTGAGTGAACGCGGAGGAACAAGGGGTGGGGCTACGGTGGCCTAACGGGTCCATGACGATTCTGCAAAAGTCCGCTTTCCATAGCGATGGGATTGCCGGGAGCGTGTGTGTCGCTGGCCAACAGGGACCCACCTCCCTGGAGCGGAAAGCAGCGCGCTTCTTTGGGTAGAATAGCCAGAGTGTCAGGGCCACTTCAAGAGCGAGAAGGAGTGATGGAGCAGTTTCTTATCAGGAAAGTGAGAGAACTCTTACTGCCTGACTCGGGACGTGTAAACTTGATGTGTGATCGGAGAGTGTTTTCTCTGATAGCTGAAGTTTCACAGCATGTAGTGACTCTGGCTTGAAGGTGAGGGATATGTAGATAGGCATCTTCTTTTCTGTTTGGTTGTTTTTCTTCTGCATTTTTTTGTTCTGGTAATTCTGTGTACGAAGTTGTGTGAGCTCATTTACATTTTGAAATGGTTATTCTAAGCTTCCCTGTGGAATTCGGATGCCGAGACATCTTTACATCTATTTTAAGAAGGAATGGGTAAAATGGAAGAAATAACGTTCTAAAATTTAATGTGGTAAGGCTAGTCTTTATTTTAGGCAATTTACTAGCCAGATTAATCCTCTCTGGCCCCTCCCCCTTTTAAAACTTTCATTTGAATAATAAGTGTAGCCCCATTACTGGTACAGAGGTATAGACAAGAACCAGATGCAGGCAGGAAATGCTGAAAAGCATTAGTCCTACAAAACCATGTTGGTCTTTTTGTTTCATTCTGCTCTGCTCACTGACTGAAATACCGAAATCTTACTTGTACTTTTATTTGCCAGGCTTTGTAGGTTTTGCTCATTTGGTGATGTTCATCACCTTCTCGATTTTAAGTTTTTACCTTTTGTGGTTAAAATGGTTGATAGTTCTTTTAGATTTAAAAATGTAATTGGCTACCTGCTCATAGAATACTTCATTTGAAAAAATGATTGGTTATTTTAGGCAGTGATTAGTGAGTAAAGGGAATGAGCTGATTAAGTGATACCCCCCCCCATAAAGATTTAAATTAAGCTGGGATTTCTAGCAGCCTCTCTTGTAAGTCCTAACCTGTGGGAAAAAATCATGTCTCTGCACCAAGGGGCAAAGTCCTGCAGATTGGATATGGTTATTGGATGTGGCTGAATTTTACTGAAAAGAGAAATGTTGATTTTTTTTTTTTGTTAAGAAAACGACTTTGAATGTTTTATAAATTTAAGTTTTCGTACCAGCTGTATTCTGCCTTGGGAATTAAATGGTCTGGTGCTAATTATCTTTCTCTACTTTATCTTTGCAGGGGAAAAATTATTTTAGTTTTGGAAAGATCCTCTTCGGAAATACCACTATCTTCCTGAAATGTGAGCTTTTGAATTTCATCAAGTTTTTATTCAAGTTCTTGAGTGATCTTTAAACTTTTAAATTACTTCTTTTCTGCTTCTAAGGGACTACTGTCAACATTTTTTTTTTAGTTTTTAAAATTTTATTTGTGAGACATCTATAACAAAACTTTTCAGCCATTTTTATGTGTACAATGCAGTGACATTAATTATGTTCACCATGTTGTTCAACGAACATCAATATTCATTTCCAAATTTTTTCATCACCCTTAACAAAAACTCTGTACCACTTAAACAATAACCTTCTCCCTACTTCCCCCTTCTGCCTGTATCATGTAACCACTAATGAACTTTGGTCTCTATGCATTTGCCTGTTCTGGATATTTCATCTAAATGGGATCATGCGATATTTGTCCTTTTGTGCCTGACTCATTTCATTCAGCATAGGGTTCTCAAAGTTCATGTTTCAGCATGTATCAGAACTTCATTTCTGTTTTTGGTTCAGTAGTATTCTGTTGTGTTCATATACTACATCTTAGTGTTGGTGGACGCTTGGGTTGATTCTACCTTTTAGATGTTGTGAATAGTGCAATAAACATTGGTGTACAAGTATCTGTTTATGTTCCTGCTTTCAGTTCTTTTGGATGTATACCTAGGAGTTGAATTGGTGAGTCATAAAGTAGTTTTATGTTTAACTTTTTGAGGTACCACCAAACTTTTCCACAGTGGGTGCACAATTTTACAATCCCACCAGCAGTGGGTGAGGGTTCCAATTTCCTCACATCCTCTCCAACACTTGTTATTTTCCTTTTTCCTGATAATAGCCATCCTAGTGGGGGTGAAGTGGTATCTCATTGTGATTTTGATTTCCATTTCCCTAATGACTAATGAAGGAGCCCTGGTGGTGCAGTGGTTAAGTGCTGTGTTGCTAACCAGAAGGCTGGCAGTTCAGACTCACCAGCTGCTCTGTGAGAGGAAGATGTGGCAGTCTGCTTCCATAAAGATTTACAGCCGTGTAAACCCTATAGGGCCGTTCTACTCTCTTACACGGTTGTTATGATTTGGAATTGACTCTGGCGGTGGGTTGAGTTTTGTTTTTTTTAATTGGCCTTTTTATATCTTCTTTGGTTAAGTGTCTATTCGGGTCCTTTGCCCATTTTTGATTGGGTTGTCTTTTTGTTGTTTAGTTGTAGTTTGTTTGTTTGTTTTTTTTGAATATATTCTGGATATTAAAACCTTATCAGATATATGGTTCCCAAATATTTCTCCCAATCTGTGGGTTGTCTTTTCACTTTGCTGTTAAAGTTCTTTGATGCACAGAAGTTTTTAATTTTGATGAAATCCCATTTGTCTGTTTTGTCTTTTGTTGCTAACGATTTTGGTGTCATATCCATGAATCCATTGTCCAACACTGGGTCTTGAACCATTGCTCTTACGTCTTTTTTTTCTAAAAGTTTTATAGTTCTAATTCTTACACTTAGGTGTTTGATCTATTTTGAGTTAATTTTCATATATGGTGTGAGGTATGAGTCTAACTTGATTCTTTTGCATGTGGAGATCCAGTTTTCCCGACACCATTTTTTGAAGACACTTTTCTTACCCCATTCACTTAGCATCCGTGTCAAAAATCAATTGACCATAGATGTATGGATTTACTTCTGGACTGTCAGTTTTATTCTGTTGGTTATTGTGTCCATTATTATACCAGTATCAGACTGTTTTGATTATTCTAGCATTATATAGTATATTTTGAAATTTGGAAGTCTGAGTTCTCCTACTTTGTTCTTCTTTTACAAGATTGCTTTGGCAGTTTGGGGCCCCTTACAATTAATGTAAATTTGAAGATTGGCTTTTTGATTTCTGCAAAGAAGACTTTTGGAATTTTGATGGGAATTGCATTGAATATATAGTTCACTTTGGGTAGTATTGACATCTTAACAATTAAGTCTTATAATCTGTGAACTCAGAATGTCTTTCCATTTATTTAGGTCTTCTTTAATTTCTTTCAGTAACATTTTATAGTTTTCAGTGTACAAGATTTTCACTTCCCTGGCTGAATTTATTCCTAGGTATTTTATTCTTTTAGATGCTATTATGATGGAATTGTTTTCTTAATTTCCTTTCAGATTTCTCATTGCTGGTGTATAGATACCCAACTGATATTTATATGTTGATCTTGTACACTGCAACTTTGCTGAATTCACTTATTAGGTCTAGTAGCTTTCTTGTGGATTCTTTGGGATTTTTTATACAGGATTATGTCATCTGCAGATAAGGATAGTTTTGTTTATTCCTTCCTGATCTGGATACCTTTTATATCTTTTTCTTGCCTAAATTGCTCTGCCTAGGACTTCGGTACAATATTGAATAGCAGTTGGTGGGAGCGGGCATCTTTGTCTTGTTCCTGATTTTAAGGGGAAAGCTCTCAATCTTTCTCCACTCAGTATGATGATAATGTTGTTAGGTGCCGGCGAGTTGATTCCGACTCATAGTGAGCTCCTGTGCCAGAATAGAACTACCCCATAGGGTTTTCCTAGGCTGTAATCTTTTTGGGAGCAGATCGCCAGGAGTCGCTGGGTGCATTCGAACCCCTAACTTTTTGGTTACCAGTCTCGCCCTTAACTATCGCGCCACCAGGACTCCTTAATATAATGTTAGCTGTGGGATTTTCATAAATGCCTTTTATCATATTGAGGAATTTCCCTTCTATTCTTAGTTTGTTGAGTGTTTTTATCATGAAAGGGTATTGGATCTTGTTGAATTTCTTTTTGCTGTTGACATACTTTTAAGTTCAGGAATTTAATAGTCCAGCACAATCTAGATATATTTTAATACCTGTGGTATAACTGAAGTCCTTTCTCTGGATAGTCTACAGAATACTTGTGTGAACTTTCTTTTCTTCCCTTGTTTGTCTGGTGTTTACTATATATAGTCAGTCACTCTGTCACATCGCAGTTGAATTATATTTAATATGTGAGTTGATTGCCTGCATGTTTTTTAAGCTGTTCTGTCATAAAGATACCGCCAAGTTTACTTTGTCTCCTTGTCAAATGTTGGCTGAACACATGATCTAAGTTTGTCAGGCCATTGGCTCTGAAGGAATTTATTCAGTCTTTTATTTACAAAAGGAGTACTTTACCACCTGGATCTTTTCAAGAGAAAGTTCAAAGATGTTATCAGGAAATAGGGATTATGTGGAACAAAACCCATCTGTCCAGTGGGAAAACCACTGAGTTTGAGTCTAAATTATCCCATTGTGTATTAAAGAAAAGCTTCTTTTTGGTGGAGAAACTGCCTCTGTTTTAGAGAATGAATGGTCATGGACGAGCTACTTAACCATCAGGGATAAAAATCCAAACTGTCCATGTGTGCTTCTTTTCATAAAAGCACAAAGTTGTGAGTCACAGCTGGATGATTTTACTCTTTTAATCACTTGTAAGTAGTCGTTACATATCTACTCTGTGCCAAGTCCTCGTTTAGACAGCAGGGTAGTGATTGAAAAGGTCCCTCTTCTCATTAAGCTTACAGTCTAGTTAAGAGTGAAGAGGGCAGGTAGAACTTCTATAAAGACCATAGGACATCTATGAAAATGTAGTCTGTTGACGAATGACTTAAATTTGTTTTAAATCACGTCTACTCTGACACACTGGCGTTTTTCATGATGTTCGCTTACTGGATATGGGTAGGTTTCAGGGATAGCAGGATTTTGTCTTTTGGACTAGCCTGGTAGGTGGGTAAACCTGTTTTTTGTTCTGTCCTCTTATTAAGTACAGTGTGTCGATCTGATGAGTATTTCTCCAAGTTATACAAGCTGCATATTTTGAAGTGTCAACATTTCATTGTTTTTGGAGGATTTGAGGCTCCTTAAAGTTTATGTGGTCTCTCTGTTACTTCTGTACTTTCTGATATTTGCTAGTTGTCTCTGATTTTATAGTTTTTTGGGGAATAGTATATATACTTCCATTGAGTAAACCGTAAACCAGTTGCCGTCAAGGCAATTCTGACTCATGGCGACTCCGTATATTACAGAGTAGAACTGCTCCATAGAGTTATCTTGGCTGTAATCTTTACGGAAGCAGATTGCCAGGCCTTTCTTAAGCAACATCACTGGGTGGGTTCAAACCTACCAACTGTGAGGTTAGTAGTCGCGCACACCATTTGCCAGGGACCTTTCCTTTGAATAGGCAGGGCCATTTTCATTGTCTCTTAAAACCTTCCATTCACAGTAGTAAATATTATCTTTTAACGGAATTAGTAATACGCTTGCAGCCAAGCTTCCTTGCAAGGCCCATTGTTCAGGGGATATTTTCTTAGTGGCTTTAAATTATTGGGTCTCTGTAGGTATTTTTCTGAATGGTTCATAGCAAGATCGCAGTATATATTTATCATTTCTATAGATTGTGTTCAACATGTGAGATTTTTATGTATTTTTAAGAGAGACTTGTAAAAGTGTGTTACTTATTTACTAGTTTTATAAAACAACTTAAAATGAAGAAAACCTATAACCCATTGCCTTCAAGTCGATTCTGACTCAGTCACCCTGAAGGGAGAAGCTTATCATCAGGTATACCTCTTGTTAAGATCTGAAAGGATGTTCCTGACTTCTCCTGATGATATAGCTAAACAGCCAGAGTCAGAATTACACTCCCAGGTCTTCAGGCTAATGCCCTTGTGCACTAGAATATTGTGTCTTTCTTTCTTTTTGTTTATTGTTCTTCAGATGAAGGTTTTCGGAGCAAACTAGTTTCTCATTAAACAATTAATACACATATTGTTTTGTGACATTGATTGCCAACCCTAGAATATTGTGTTCTAAACTATGTTTAATGTTATATGAGGCTTCCATGATTTCATGGAGGTTCCTTGAGGCTTCTCTTAAGGTAGGCTTTGAAAAATCTAATAGTCTTTATCTTCGCCCTTCCTATTCCTACCCTCCCCAGCCAGGTTTGCTTTCTGTTCCTTGTTCTTCCTGTCCAGTCTTTGTATCTTTCAAGGTCCATGCCATGAATTTTTCCTCGGTAGAAACATTATTTACACCACTGTTTATCAGCCATGTGAGCGCTGCCTTGTGACATTCCTAATGTTGTTACAGCTCGCCTTTCCAGCTAGATTGTAGCTTTGTAAGGGTCCCTTATAGTTTGTTCACCCCGTTCCCCTCTTTGGCGTAACACAATGCTGTGCAGTTTTGTACACTTAAGTGCTCTGCTCAATAAATGTCTCAAAATCATAGTAGAAGATGTGCTTTAACTTAGGGCTGCTTTATGCCTTCCAGGTTTTTTTCAACAGAGAACCACAAAGTGAGGTTTTTAGGCATAAAAATAGATTACTTCAGCTTAAAAACTGCTCAACTGATATTTCTTTGAACAACAAAACTTACTATTATCTAAAGAATATTCAGTTCTTTTAAAGTATGTTATTTCATTATTTATGTTTGGGGAAGGAATGGTCTTTGAGTGTCTAGGTTTGGGGCAGGAAATAAATGGGATATGGGGTAATAGCTTAGGAAAAGTGCTTTGTTTGTGAATCATCTTTTATTTACAAACATTTCTTCTTTTACAGTTGATGGAGAACCTTGTGACCGATCTTTGAATGTAACCTGGTATCTGAAAAGTGCTGACTGTTACAATGAAATCTTCAACTTTAAGGTAATGATCATAGAATTACAGACGTTTCTTAGACCTTAGAAATCATCTGGTCCGAACGTCTTAATTTTATAGAGAAAAAAGTGTCATATAGCTCTGGAGGAGCAGAGCTGGAATTAAAATCCATGCCTCCCAGTTCCCAGACCTCGTATATCTACAGTTCTCAAACTTTTTGGTATCAAAACCCTTAAAAATTCTTAAAAATTATTGGGTCTCCAAAGAAGTTTTGTTTAGGTAGGTTACTGAATTAGAAAATAAAACTGAGAAAATGCCGAATATTATAAAAGGCATGTCCAGATTTAATCATAATAAATAATTTTT
This sequence comes from Dugong dugon, assembly GCA_030035585.1. Classification (NCBI taxonomy): domain Eukaryota; kingdom Metazoa; phylum Chordata; class Mammalia; order Sirenia; family Dugongidae; genus Dugong; species Dugong dugon. Next base: position 10,794,889 of record CM057472.1, on the reverse strand, counting down.
ACTGCTTCATCAAGGAGGAGTCCTGGTGGCACAATGGTTAAGAGCTCAGCTGCTAACCAGAAGGTCAGCAGTTTAAATTCACTAGCTGCTTCTTGGAAACCCTATGAGGCAGTTCTATTCTGTCCGGTAGGGTTGCTATGAGTCGGAATCGACTTGACAGCAATGGGTTTTTTTTAATGGGGTTTTCATCAAGGATGTTCTTAGGTGAAACTGGCATTTTTTTTTTAACTGCAAGTTTGTGATTATGAAGAATACAGTGACTACAGGTGAGTGCCACAGTCTTGGTTCCTGATGAAGGGGCAGCAGCTTTACCCACCATCAGTGCAAGGCAAATAACATCTTACTATGAGATAATTTTGACCTCTCAGATTTTGAGAAAGGGTCTCAGGGACCCCAAAGCGTCCATGTAATAAGCTTTGAGAATTGCAGTACTATGTTACACTTCAGCATTGAAAATATATCGCTCCAAGATGGACTTTTCAGGCCTTTCCCATTCTGTTTCCAGCCCCCACTTTATGCATCATTTCTTTTCTTTTTTAAAGATTCCTCTTCTATCCTTGAGGTTTCTTTCCAAAGATAATTTGACTGGTCTTTAAAAAATGCTTTCTCTTAGCCATTTCAGTTTTTCAAAACCTAAGCATTTTGAATCTCTGCCTAGTATTAAGGTTTTATATGATTCTTTTGTGGTATCAGGGATTGCTTTTTACTTTTGTTCCGTACCATTAGATAGGATTGATAGCAAGGGAAATGATAACATCTCCAGAATATGGTTTGAAATATCGTTGATCTTTTTCTATTAGTTGATTGTTAATTGAATTTACAATAAAAACTTCGTATATTTGAAATTTGTGATAAAATGGTCAAGAGCTTGGCAGATCCTATCTGGTAGTGCAAGCTAAGAACGTAAAAATTATTTCAGATTGCCACAGGGCAGAAGTATGCAGACAGCAAGGACACAGGTACGAGATTGGAGCTTAGAAAGAGGGCAAGATCAGTGATGTAGATAGGGGAGAAACGTCACAGAACGGAACCCGCAGAACGGAAACCGCAGAACGGAAACCGCAGAACGGAAACCGCAGAAATGGGCGAGCTTTTCGAGAGCACCAGCACTTGTGCAGTGTTTTACAAATCACGAGCATGAATATATCTTTTTGTTGATATCGTGAATTTGGTCAGGTGACTCTTGTAAATATATTTTCAAGTGACAAACCCTCTGCACTTTGACAATTTCCCGCCTGCCCAGAATTGATAGTGGAACTACCCTTTGTGAGCCTAAGGCTAGACTTCTGTACTTTAGAGTCTAATTATATTAGAATCTTGGAGACTACTAGGTAAATTCTTCATCTCGTGCTTTCAATTTTTAAAATTACAAAGTCCAAATTATATTCATACTGTTGTTGTTAGTTGCTGTCGAGTCGATTTTGACTTATGGCGACCCCATGCGTGCAGAGTAGAATTACTCCGTGGGGTTTTCAAGGTTGTGACCTTTTGGAAGCACATGTCCAGGTTTGTCTTCCAAGGCACCTCTGGGTGGTTTTGAACCGCCAGCCTTTGGGCTAGTAGTCCAGCACTTAACGCTTTGCACCAGCCAGGGACCTCCTATATTTTGTACTAAAGATGATCTGTTTGTTATTGTCTACCTATCTTGTTTGCGATTTTTTTTTTTTGCTTGTGAATGGTAAATACTTTGTATTTTCTGTATTTTTTCAGGCAGAAGAAGTAGAGACATATTTGGAAAATCTTAAGGAGAAAAGAGGCTTGTCTGGGAAATATCAGACGTCATCAAAGGTGTTCCAGAACTGCAGTGAACTCTTTAAAACGCAGGTAGTGTTTGGAAGAGGCTGGAGGGAAGTAGAGGGATGAAAAACGTAATGCCTGTATTTTTGGCTCTGTCTACCCACCCACCCCACCACCTCCCATGGCCAGGAGTTAGAAGCATGTTCTGATAGGTATATAACCAGCCATTTATGCTTTCATTCACCTCATGGAAGAGAGGATGTGGCTTCCTTTGTGTGTAAAAAGCAAATCCAGATTTTTAATTCTTTTGTCATCTCATCTAATTGGTATATCCCACAAAAAATCAGAGTTTTTAGGTTTAACTGCTACAGACCTGAAGTGAAAAGAGTGTCACTGCTTCAAGGTTGACTTTTAAACCTTGTTTTGGAGGAAGGGGAGTATAATGAATAATATTGTATATTTTAATGCTCAGATATATGTAGTCATATAAGTGGGATTTGTGATACGAAATTAGAAATAAGGATCTAATACCAATTTTTAAAAAATTTCCTTCTTTTTGGTGAAAGTATATACAGCCATAATACCTTTTTTTTGATAGAAACGTTTTATAGGGTTGAAAATATTTATTGTAACTATAACCATTGCTTTGTCCTTACTGCATGTAAAAATTGCAAAGGAATATATAGCAAATTGCTTGGAAGAGGCAAGGAGTTCACTGAAAGCTAGGTTTTCTGTTTAGTTACTAGAAATACAAGAGGTTCTAATTAAAAATTGGTAATTGGTAGCTGGATGAAGTAGTTGATAATTGAACTGTACGGGCTGAGTTCTTGTCAGAGCTTAGATTTTTATGGACATGGAGGGAAAGAAAATAACTTTGAAATGGTATAAGAATAATAGAGAAGGAAAGCTAGGAATGATGTGAGATTGGACAGTTTGTAGGTTTTCTGCTGGTTCTCCAGATTTCTCCCCCAGGCTAGCGTTGGTTGGCCTTTCTTAGATTTCGTCGTGGAAAGCTTTCTGTTATCCAGGGTTCACTGTTAGATCTGTTGTAATCGTTCTGGGGTGCTGGCACACACCCCTGTTGGGAAAGTTTCCTCTCCTCCTCCAATCTGGTGTGCCAGTTGAATTGCACACTCTAATTACTCTGCTGATAACCGATAAGAAAGGTAATTAGTGTAGTTTGCTTACAGGCATGGAGTGTGATGTGGAAGGAGCAGTGGACCAGTTACATGCCGTTAGGAATCTTAGGCTCAAATCCTGTTTCTGCTTCCAAGCTCTATAGCCGTAAGCCTGATTTTCCTCATCTGTAAAATGAGAGGGAGTTATCTAAGATTCCTCTATCCTAAGCATATATCTTACATCTAAGGCCTTGTCTTTCCTGAATGCCTGTAATGCTTACGTAAAAATTGAGTGCCCAGCTGGCTTTGGTATTGCTGTTTAGTTCCCAGCAGGGTTTATTGACTTGTTTGTAGTTAATTGGGAATGCTTTTGTATGTCACTGCCATATTATTATATTTACTGTCATTGTATTATGTTTTGTTTGAGCATTTCTGTATTTTAAGCTACACCTTTTTTGAATATTACAGTTTTTTTTATTGTGGTCGATATACATGTAACAAAACGTTTGCCATTTCAACATTCTTCACGAGTACAGTTCAGTGACATTAACTTATGCTCATTGTGTTGTTCAACTATCATCTTCATCTGTTCCCAGATTTTTTTCATCACCTTTAACAGAGTATCAGTGTCCCCTAAACATGGAGTCCTCCTTTCTGAACATTATAGATTTTTTAATTAGCCTTAATTTTGTGTTTATTTTATAGAGCTTTTCTGGGGATTTTGTACATCGACTGCCTCTTTTAGGTGAAAAACAGGAGGTAATTATTTTCCTTATTACATATTTCTGAGAGTAACGTAAAAATTCTGAATTAATTTTCTTTCTTTTTTTGTTTTTTTAATATTTAAAGGCTAAGGAGAATGGAACAAATCTTACCTCTGTTGGAGATAAAACTGTAAGTGTATTTGAGAATTTAGAACATACTGAGAGAATAATTAAAAAATGCATAAACAGGGACATAAAATGATACTCTTGAAGAGTGTATTTCTTAGCTCAAGTAGATACATGAGACTAAATAGGCAGCTTCTGTCCGGAGGTGAGATGAGAAGGCAGAGAGGGTCAGGAGCTGGTTGAACGGACACGGGGAATCCCTGGTGGAAAGGAGGAGTGTGCTGTCACAGAATAGGGAGTGCAGCTAGGGTCACATAACAATGTGTGTATAGATTTTTGTATGAAAGAATAACTTGAATTGTAAACTTTTCACTGAAACTACAACAATAAAAAAAAAGATGAGAAAAAATGCATAAGCAAAAGAAAACATTTCAAAAGAAACTTAAAAATTGAAATATACACCAAAATGTTAATGATAATTGCTATTAATGATAACAATATAAGTGATTTTTATTTTTTTCACTGTGTTTCTGTATTTCCCATATTTTCTAGAATAAATATGTATTGTTTTTATAATTGGCCTCCTCTCCTCCCCCGAAAGCTTTCTTGTGGAATCTTTGATTCTGTATCTTGGTATGATTACCCAGAGTACATGCATATTAGCCAAAATGGGCTCATATACAGACTGTCATGTGATTTTTTTCTTTCTACTTAATGAAGCATTTTTTTCCAAATTGACACATAGAGCACTACTTCACTTTTTTTGTTGGCTGCCTAATATTCCACTTTACCATGATTTTTATCATCATCTCCCAACTGATAGACATTTAGGTTGTTTCCAGTTTTTCACTATTATAGATAATGTCATGTATATAATGTCTAGCTACATGTGCACATTTACAGTGTTTTCCTTTGGCTAACTTCATAGAGGTGGAATTGCTGGGTCCAAGTTTATGAAGAGTTTAACAAGGTTTTTTCCTATGGTTTGTCAAATTGCTGTGCAGAAACGTTGTAACAGTTTATGGTCCCAACAAAGTGGGAGTGACTTTGCCTTTTTCCTCACCAAAAATGGCTGGTACTGTTTAAAAAAGATTTTATGCAATTTGTTAAGTGAAAGTGCCAATTTATTATTGTAAATTGTATTTAAAAAATAGAAGTGTAACATTCAGTAATATGCATACTGGCTGTTTGTACTTTATTCCGTTGTCTTCCAGGCCCAGTGTAGTTTAAGTTCTCCTCAAGGCTTAGACCTTGTTCTCAATGCTCAAAGCTGGCTGAAAGATGATCCTGTTGAGTGACTATCATGAGTAATATTTATAAATACTTAATCAGATTATAGTCAAAGAAGTCAAAGATTCTGCCCTTTGATCTTTCTTTCTGAAAATTGGGCCTAGAGGGTAAAAGTTTATAATCCTTTTTAAAAGGATGCTCACAAGTTCACTTTCTGCCCCGTCTTTTTTTTTCTTTTTTCTTTTTTTGTGCTTTAGATGAAGGTTTACAGAACAAACTAACTTCTCATTAAACTGTACATGTATTGTTTTATGACATTGGTTACCAACCCCACAACATGTCAACACTCTCCGTTCTCAACCTTGGGTTCCCTAGTACCAGCTTTCCTGTCCCCTCTTGACTTCTTGTCCTTGCCCCTGGGCTGGGGCGCCCCTTTAAGTCTCGTTTTGTTTCATGGGTCTGTCTAATCTTTGGCTGAATGGTGAACCCTAGAAGTGACTTCATTACTGAGCTAAAAAGGTGTCCAGGGGCCGTGCTCTCAGGGTTTCTCCAGTCTCTGTCAGACCATTAAGTCTGGTCTTTTTTTGTGAGATAGAATTTTGTTCTACATTTCTCTCCAGCTCTGTCTGGGACCCTCTGTTGTGATCCCTGTCAGAGCAGTTATTGCCCCCTGTCTTTTAAAGCTCTGATAAAACATACAAGTCTGGAGGGAAGGTCCTCTCCTCAGCCCTCGCCCATGAAAAGATTTGATTCTTTTTGATTAATTCAGATTTCCGGTTTGATTTAAGTAGTAATGTGGTTATATTTGCCATTATAATTTTGACAAAGGAGTGCTTAATAAAAAAAAATAAAATGTATTAGGAACAAAGCCACTCTTGCAGTGTAGTTTTCTAAGAACGTTGGTGACTGAGTTACCACATGCAGCTCTAATCCTCTCACCTTACTACAGGCCTAATGGGGTTAGCAAAGGTTTATTGAAGGGAAATTAAAAACTTTGAGGCAATATCCTGAAGACTCTGCGTTTTAATTCAAAACAGTCTATTAAGCCTGGAGGAGAGAAACAGTAGTTGAGGTGATGGTTAAGTAAGAGTATTGGAATCAGATGTCCTAGATTCAAAATCCAACTCCATGGCTTCCTACTTCCCTTGGACAAATTATTCTCTTGCGCCTTGTTTCTGAAACTATAAAGTGGAGCTAATAATTATACCTACCTGATAGCATTGTTGTGAAGGTAAAGAAGATGAGACATGTTACAGTCTTAACCAGTGTGCCTGTCATACAAGTGTTCTTTTACAAGATCAAACTTTCTGTATTCTTGGAGTTAACTGTAAACCTTGTTAGATCCTAGAATATGAGAATTAATCATTCCCACTTGAAATTTAGAAGAGGTAGTTTTAAGATAACATAAAATTACTAGCAGAGCAGGTTATTACCCCATACAAAGTTTTAACAGATTAATGAGTAGGTTCAGGAAAAGATTCAGTTAAATTATGGGTAATAGGTTGTGTGATGTACCCATAACTTTTTGGCTGTAAATTTTTCTCATAAATTGTTCCTAAGTCTTGTCAGAGATTAAGCAGAGATAAATCCAGGTATGATTCTGGATGGCATTTATGTTCTTCAGTTACTACGATAAACTAATAAATGAATTGCCTTTTCTTGGGCTGTAGAGTCTTTTGAGAGTTTGATAAAAGCTATGGACTTCCAGGAAGATGCATCAATGTGTTAAATTTGGTATCTTCTTTGAAGGATTTCCTAGGTCAGCTGAAGCTCCCCCAGAGATCCCTGGATAAAAGCTTCTCCTTTTAAGAGAAGACCATAATAAATTGCAAGTCTAAGTCAGCAGTACCTTATTTGAGACGCACAGAAGAAACCAGTTTTTTTCTACATGCCTCTGTTTTATCTTTGTATCTTAGTTTTGTGGTTGCAAAGGCCCATAGTCCATCTCTAGCATATATGATGATGAATCTTTTGAAGACTTTTTGCTAGGGGTGTGCATAAGCTGTCTGGCCTTGGAGCAGATTCTTCCCGAGTAACCAGTTCTGTGAACATGGAGGCTGTTAACTTCCTTGACTTTGGGGAGCAGTGACTCTTCCTTTCCACATATACTAGCCCAAGATTCAATTTTTGATATAAATGTGAGATCATATCAGCAGAAATTCTGGCCATTGAGAAGAGGGAATTAGATTTAAAAATTGGTGTTTATAATTCATGTTTACTGACATCATCACGGATTTTTTTGGTGATTAAATAGTCTCCATAGTTTGTTCAAGACTTCTGTGTAAAATATAACCTAGTATCCTAGCATGATTTGGTTAAACACACATTCAATTTAATGATCTTATTGAAGTTTTTGTTATAATAAAAGTAAATCTATTAAATGTGTGATTTTTGTGTGTAACAGAATAGTGGATGTCCTGCCTTCCAGTAATTTATAATTAAACTACTGTATACGTTTAGAGGTCTTTTTGTTTTGTTTTGCTTACTTTTTTAATGGATGAAAGTGAAAGACTATATTTCTGGGCAAATTTCTGGAGCAAAATTTTTGTATTATTAAACTGTGTTCTAAATTCTTAAGACTTGAGTGAAGGTTTGATGTCTTTTTCCATTCTAGGTAATGCATGAACCATTGAAAACATGGCAAGATGCACCATACATTTTTATTGTACATATTGGTATTCCATCTTCAAAGGAGTCTGTGAAGGAAAAGTCACTAAGTACTCTTTTTACCAGTAAGTTCAATTTGTTTGTTTTCTTCTTTTTAAACATTTGTGTTAAATTCTCTGTTGTGTCATGGCTAGTGGGTAATGTAAAATTGCTTTAAGAGAGGGACTAATTTATTATGAATGTGTGTTGTGAAGTGGAGAAATTGAATGATAGGAATTAAGAATTTTTTCTATATCCAAGTATGTACTAGGCACAGTCCTAGGCACTTTACATATGCTTTCTTGTACTGTGCATACTAGATTTTGTTTTTCTTCATTTGATCCTCCTGCTTTTTTAAATTGGTATACTCTTCCTAATATTTAACTAGGTTTGTAAAAACGTGCCCGAGTTTTGTAATTTCTTAATATCTCAAGAATTTTTCTTAGTGTTTTCCTTTTCAACATCGCTGCCCATTATCTCTTACCTGGGTTTTTGCAGTAACTTCCTAGCTAGTCTTATTTTCTGTGGTTTCTTTGTCTGTTTCCCTTCTACTTTGCTTGTTCCTTTCCTCCCCTGTTTTCTCAAGCATGGTGTCTTAGTCATCTAGTGCTGCTATAATAGAAATACCACGAGTGGATGGCTTTAACCAACAGAAATGCGTTTTCTCACAGTTGAGGAGGCTGGAAGTCTGAATTCAGGGCACTGGTTCTAGGGGAAGGCTTTCTCTCTCCGTCGGCTCTGGAGGATGGTCCTTTTCTCTTCTGAACTCCTGCTTCTGGGCAGTCTTGATGTGCTTGGCATCTCTTTCCCCCATCCCCGTCCTTGCCAGCTTGCATTTAATCTCTTATATCTCAAAAGAGATTGACTCAAGATATAACCTATACTAATCCTGCCTCGTTAACGTAACACAAGACAACCCATTCCCAAATGGGATTATAGCCACAGGCATGTGGTTGTGTTGTAGTTAGGTTCCGACTCTTAGTGTCCCTGTGAACAACAGAACGAAACACTACCTGGTCCTGTGCCATTCTCACAATCGTTGCTGCATTTGAGCCCCTAGTTGCAGCCAGTCTATCAGTCCGTCTCGTTGAGGGTCTTCCTCTTGCTCGCTGCCGCTCTACTTTACCAAGCATGATGTCCTTCTCTAGGGACTGGTCCCTCCTGACAACATGTCTAAAGTACGTGAAACACAGGCATAGAGGTTAGGATTTACAACACATATTGTTGGGGGACACAATTCAATCCATAACACATAGTGTTAAATGGAAACAATGCTGGTGGCCTCCTTTATCTTGTTCCTGACTTCACAATATTGGTACGTTTCTCCGTTAAGTATGATGTGGACTGTAGATTTTTGAGAATAGTCTTTATTTGATTAGTGATGGTCACTTCTAGTTTACCAGAAGTATTTTGTTTCATTTTTTTTTTTTTTAATTGTTAGGAATGAATGTTCGGTTCAGAATGCTTTGAGTGTGTTAATTAAAGTGACCATGTAGATTTTCTCATTTAATTTTAATTCATTCTAATGTTAAACCATCTTTGAGTTTCTGGGATACCACTCCTTGGTCTTGGTACACACACACACTTGCCCATTCATACGTATACATACACATTGCTGGATTTTTTTGTCTGTGTTCAAAGTGAGATTAGCCTGTGATTGTCTTCTCTCATAACTGTCTTCCAGTGGTTTTGGCATTCACGTTGTGCTGGTCTCACACAGGGAATTGTGGAGTGTCCCCTCTTTTTGTATTCTTGTAACAGTTTGTATAAGGTCAGGGTTATTCCTTCCTTTAATGTTAGTAGAGCTCATCTATAATACTATCTGGGCCTGGTGTGCTTTCTTTTCCTCAGATAGCTTTTAAACAACTAGTTTATTTTCTTTAGTAGTAATAAGTGTACTTAGATTTTCTGTTTTTCTTTGAATTATTATTATTATTTTTTAAAGTTGTCCATTTCATCTAAGATTTCAGTATTAGAGGCAAGAAGTTATTCATCGTATTTTCTTTGTTTAAAAAGTCTGTGGCCTTTTTGCATTCTCAATATTACTTTTGTGTCTTTTGAACCTGTTAAATCTCTTCTAGAATTTTATCTTATTACATTTTTACCCCAGTGAACCAGCTTTTGGTTTTGTTAATTTTTGCTTATTTCTTTGTTGTCTGTTTCATTAACTTGTACTTTTATCTTTGTTTCCTTCCTTTGACCTAAATTTAAACTTCCGTTTTTGTGGTTTCTTACATTGAATGCTTAACTCCTAATCCAGAAATAGGTCTTATAATTAGCCCCATAGTGACCTGGAGGTTATAGCACATCTAGGGAAACCAGTGGGTGGCCTGACATGATTTCTAGTCCCATGAATGTACCTGTGTCCTCCTGGTTGTCTAGACCCGTGGCTTTGTAATGAGCAATAGTCCCAGGTAGCAGTTGTCATCATTTTTCATTGAAAAGGATTGAGGAGAATCCCAGTTCCACTCCAGTCTACTCCCACATCAGCCTCTTTGTGCCTAAACCTGGCTGTGGGCCCCCTTTTTCTTGGAATCCTATTGGTTACAGTCATCCCATAGGAACTGAACTCCCAGCCACTCTGGACCCAGCACCTGGAATGATCACGGATTCAGTCTCACACACACTCTTCTGAGATTCTGGTCAGTTTTGGTCCTTGGACATGTTTGTTTTTTTGAGCTTATGCCCTTTTGGTTTTCTCTTTTATATGTTTTATATATCTCTTGTTTGGATCTGAAAGGTACATGAAAGCTTGGACTTAACTATGCTGTCTTATCGGAAAGTCCTACAATTAACCTTTTAAAACTGCTTTATAATCTTATTTCCCTTTAGTAAAATCTCCAAGTTGCCTGTAAAATGTCCACAATCTGCAGCAAAGCTTATAAAGCCCTTTACATTCTGCCCTAGTTTACCTTTTGCTGCCTTGCTCTCTGTGGTGCCATGGACATCTCAGACTACGGTGCTCTTTAAATATATCATGAGCTTTCACCCCTGTCCTTGTTCATGTTATTTCCTCGGCCTGGAAGTCTTGTTTGCTATCCTGGAAAATACATTCTCATCCCCCTGGGTCTGCCCAGAGGTCCACTTCTCTTATGTTGCTTTCCAGCTCCCCCTCCTGTTCTAGGTAGTTGTGCTCTAGAGGGCCTACAATGTGGTATTCATCTTTCTGTTGCTTGTGTTTTCCTAGTGCCTGCCACACAGTAAGCGTTCCAGAAATGTGTGGCACTTTTTAACATAGAGCAGGGGTTGGCAGACTTTTTCTCAAAGGGCTAGATAGTAAATATTTTCTCGTTGCGACTATACGCTTCTGCCATTTTAGTGCCAAGGCAGCCTTAGACAGTGCATTTTAAGTAAATGGGTGGGGCTGTGTTCCAATATAATTTTGTTTACAAAAACAGATGGCGGGCAAGATTTGGCCCATGTACTGTATTTTCCTGACCCCTTACATAGCGTAAGCAAAGAATGTGACAAAATGTTCATTAATTATTTTATGTGCTTCTTTATTGAATTAAGAAAATACAGGATTAGGATTTAACAACCAGTTCTGCTATGAAATTTTTATAAGATTGCCATTATGGAATTCTCCTTTTTACTCACATAATTAACTTAGACTTGACTTACTTTTAATCATAGGATGTCCTCTTTGTCTTCTAAAAGCTGGTAGGAAGTTTTTGTTGAATGGACGGTTGGTAGTCTCTGCGAATGATTGTCAGATACATCAGATTTTTGTTTCATAAAAATACAGAATTAAACCAAGTAATTTTGTTAGTTTCAAACAATCTTAAAATAATCATAGGGTTGCTTTAGTAAGGCACATCCATCTTTCAGATTCATGTTAGTTTCACTTGTTTTACTTTATTAATTACATACTTTGTTATTAGTAACAGAGACTTTGAAAAATATTAACGAGCAAGTTTTGGAAAAAGCCAGTTCTATATTGGATGGTGCTTTGCATCCGTCTGAAGTTTTAAGTTTATTTTCATTTTGGACTGGGGATCCAGGGTACATAATTGGGAAACCGGATAGTATTCCCACATTATTTTATCTGAGAGGGTATGTTATTTGTGTGAATTTCTAGGTTTTTTTTATTTGTTTGTTTTAAATACCTTAATCTCACTCAGAAAAAGATCTAAGATGGCTTAACAAAGATTCCTTATGTAGCAAGATCACATCAAATTGAAATGGTTAAAAAAACAAAAACAAAGCAATGGTAAAATATACATAAGAGGGATGAAAGAATGAGGTCCTGTCTTTTCAGAGGATATCAGTGATATGTTGTAAGGAAAGTATATGTGAAGAGGTAGAGAATAGTTACAAAGCTTCGAGAAGGCATTGTGGAGGGAATAGCATTTAATCTGGGCTTTAAAGGATATGCGTATGGGAACAGAAGGACTTTTCCACTTCAGCTGCTGCCTGGAGCAGAGGCATGGAAGCCTATGCAGGATACAACGTGAACTGTGAAAACACTTAATGAACTTTGAGGTGCTGTAGGAATGTAATGTGATATTCACCAGGATTTAAATGGTTAAAAGTAAATGATCCAATAAAATGTCTCTGACTTCTATTAAACAAATTTAAGACAATGCTGTCCATTTCTGCCTTCATGAAATTCATTCTGAGGATTGTGTTTTGCAGTGACTGTTGAAGTGAAGGGCCCCTATGAATACCTCACACTTGAAGAATATCCACTGATGATTGTAAGTGAACTTAAATTCTTTAACCTCGAGATTAAATTAATTTAGCTTGAGAAACTGTCCAAATTTGGTGACAATATTCTCTTTTAAAGAATTGTTCCTGAATAGTTTAGTAAATATTGCTTCTAGTTCTGGACTTCTTAGTAGAATGTGACCTTGGGAGGGTTCATTGAACTTCCCTGCACCTCATTTTCTCATCTGTAAAATGAAGGGGTTGATGACTTGTGGAATGTTAGCATTGGGAAGCACCTCAGAGGCCATCTCATGCTCTCTAGGATCCCCAGGGCACTCCTTCTTACAATCCTATAGTTTCTTATCCTCTTACAGTTAACTGATGGCAGAGCTGCATTGTTTTCATTGTTGTGTGTATGAAAATATCCTTAATCTGTTTTCTGATTTCCTTTGTTCATGAATGTTTTTGTTTTTTCCTCTTTATCCTTTTGTGATTTCCCATTTTGTAGTGTTTTCTTCTCTCCAAATCTTTCCTAACCCTGCTATACCTGTTGTTCTTCCTCAGTGTTTTCTTCTTTTCTACAATTTTAGATTGTGAGCTGAAAAAGCTCTTTTAATACAGGAAGGCAGTCACTTGAGGATAAGTCTGTCTGTCATGTCCCTCTGCTCTAGAGGAGACAGTTGTTTTGTGAATCCTCATCCAAACCCCAACAACATTCTTTAATGAAATGGAAAAACTCATCTCCAGCTTGATATGGAAAGGAAGGAGGCCCCGAATAGCTTGAGCAACATTGAAGAAGAAGAACAAAGTAGGCCTCATGCTTCCCAATCTCAAAACTTACTATACAGCCACGGTAATCAGAACATCTGGTGCCGCTTCAGTGACAGACACATAGACCAATGGATAGAATTGAGGACCCAGAAGGGAATCCATCCACCTGTGGGCGGCTGATCTTTGACAAAGAGTCAAAGTCCATGGGGAAGAAAGAGTCTCTTTAACAAATGGTGCTGGCAAAACTGGATATCCATGTGCAGAAAAATGAAACAGGATCCATACCTCACACCATGTACAAAAACTAACTCAAAGTGGAGCAAAGACCTAAATGTGAAAGCCAAAACTATAGAGTTCCTGGAAGAAAACAGGATCAAAACTAGAGGGCCTAATTTTCAGCATAGTTTATCAAACAAAACTAAAAATGCACTAATGACAGAAGATAAAATAGATAACTGGAACCTCCTAAAAATTAAATACTTAAGCTCATCAAAGAACTTTACCAAGAGAGTATAAAAAGAGACAACCTATAGACTGGGAAAAAAATCTTTGGCAATGACATACCTGATAAGAGTTTAATCTCTAAAATATATAGAAAATGTCAGCAACTGAACAACAAAAAGACAATCCAATCAGAAAATGAGTAAAGAACATGAACAGACACTTCACCAAAGAGGACATTCAGGTGGCCTACAAATACCTGAAAAGATCATTAGCCAATAGAGAGATGCAAATCAGAACTACAGTGAGATACCATCTCACCTCTGTAAAAATGGCAGTGATCAAAGAGACAGAAAACAAATGCTGGTGAGGTTGTAGTGGGACTGGCACTCTTACGCATTGCTGGGGGGATTGTAAAATGGTACAGCCACTATGGAAAACAGTATGGCACTTTCTCAAAAAGCTAGAAATAGAAATACCATAGGATCCAGCCATCCCACTCTTAGGTATATATTCTAGACATATGTTTTGGTCATCTAGTGCTGCTGTAACAGAAACACCACAAGTGGATGGTTTTAATGAAGCAAGTTTATTTCCTCACGGTTAAAGTAGGCTAAAAGTCCAAATTCAGGGTGTCAGCTCCAGGGGAAGGCTTTCTCTCTCTTGGCCTTCTCATCAGTGTTCCCTCAGACTAGGAGCTTCTCCGCGCAGGGACCCCGGTCCAAAGGATGCACTCTGCTTCTGACACTGCTTTCTTGATGGTATGAGGTCCCCGTCTCTCTGCTCACTTCTCTTTTATAGCTCAAGACATTGCCTCAGGATACAATCCAGTCTTGTAGATCAGGTCCTGCCTTACTAACACCACTGCCACCCATCCTCCCTCATTAACATCATAGAGGCAGGTTTACAACATACAGGAAAATCACACAGTACCAGGAATCACGGCCTAGCCAAATTGATAAACGCATTTTTTGGGGGACACAATTCAAACCGTAACAACGTAGAAGAGCAGTGACACGAAAAGACATGCATACCTGTGTTCACTGCAGCATTATTCACAATAGCAAAAAGATGGAAACAGCCCAAGTGCCCATCAGTGGATGAATGGATAAATAAACTGGTACGTACATGCAGCGGAGTAGTAGGCAACTGTGAAGAATTATGAGGAGTCGGCAAAACGTTTTTAACATGAGTGAATCTGGAGGACATTATGCTGAGTGAAATAAGTCAGTCACAAAAACAATGTATGGTCCGATTATTATCAAAAATCAAGAGTAGATATACACACAGAAAACAAAGCTCTTTGATGGTTGCAAGGGGTAGGAGGGAGGGAGAGGGCCAGTCACTTTCTGGATCGTAGATACTTGTTACCTTTGGTGATGGGAAAGACAAGACCAAATATGGCTGAAGTCAGCCCAATTTGACCAAGGTGAATAAAGACACTAAGAAGAACACAAGAAAAAGGGACAGTTAAGGTAAATGCTGTAATATATACAATTTTCCAACAATAGTAAAAACAACCAAAAGATATGTGTGCAGTTATGTGGGTGGGTGTGGATGTGTATATTTCCAAAGAAATAAAATAATTATTTTTTAAATAGAAGGTTTTGTTTGTTTGTTTAGTGGTTTGTTAAGACTGTATATTGATACTACGTCTAGATACTTGATTCTTGTCCCTGATTTTCTTTTTTATCTCTTAACCCCTTGGGTGACAGTTTTTTATGGTGATGTGTATTGTATACGTCCTGTTTGGTGTTCTCTGGCTGGCATGGTCTGCCTGCTATTGGAGAGATCTCCTGAGAATTCAGTTTTGGATCGGTGCTGTGATCTTCCTGGGAATGCTTGAGAAAGCTGTCTTCTATGCAGAATTTCAGAACATCCGATATAAAGGAGAATCTGGTATGTAACCAAAGAGGGTTTGCCATTTTGTGAGTGACTGACAGGTGAGATGTGGGAAGATTTTTCTAGGTTCAGCAGTCATTAAATAGGTCTAGCTTTTCTGTTAATTATTAGCATAACTTAAGCAGAATCCCTGTTGTTGCTACTTCTGCTTTTAATCTCATGACTTTTGAGTTCAGTGATGTAGGAGTAATGTTACTAAAATATACTCATAAGGTTATTTTAAATAGTAGTGGCCACTTTGGGAAAGATTATTAGCGTCCTTGAATGTTAGTCACCATTGATTTGTAAAGCATCATTATTACTATTTACATTTAAGAAAGAATAAACACTGCCTATTTAATTGTAAAGGAGCCCTGGTGGTACAGGGGTTAAGTGTTCGACTGCTAACCAAAAGGTCAGCAGTTTGAACCCACCAGCTTCTCCATGGGAGAAAGATCTGGCAGTCTGCTTCCATAAAGATTATAGGATTGGAAACCAAACAGGGCAGTTCCGCTCTGTCCTATTTAGTAGCTATGAGTCAGAATTGACTCAATAGCAGTGGGTTTGGTTTATTGAATTGTAAGAAGCGACTGATTGTAAGACACACCCTGATTTCAGAGGTGTTAAAATTTAGGGGAAAGGTGCATCTAAGAATTGATAATATACAGAATACCAACAAAATAGGAAGGCAATAAGGTAACCTGGTGTCTTAGTCATCTAGTGCTGCAACAGAAATACCACAAGTGGATGGCCTTAACAAAGAGAAGTTTATCTCTCACAGTCCAGTAGGCTACAAGTCCAAATTCAGGGCATCAGCTCCAGGAGAAGGTTTTCTCTCTCTGTCAGCTCTGGAGAAAGGTCCTTGTGATGCGTCAGTCTTTCCTTGGTCTGGGAGCTTCTCTGCGCAGGAACCTCAGGTCCAAAGGACGTGCTCTGCTACTGGCACTGCTTTCTTGGTGGTATGAGGTTCTTCCATGTCTGTGCTCGCTTCTGTCTTTTATATTTCAAAGGAGATTGCGTTAAGACACTAATCTTATCAACCTCATCAGAGTGATAGAATTTACAACACATGAGGAGAGCACATATAATCTCATCATAGTGGTAGAGTTTACAATACATAAGGAAATCACATCAGATAACACAATCATACAATACTAGGAATCATGACCTAGCCTAGCTGACAGATATTTTTGGGGGACACAACTCAGTCCATGACACCTGGTGATGACAAATTATTTTGTCCTGAGGTTTTTTGTATTCAGTCCTCTTTCTTCAGACCATTTGATCAATAATAATTATTGTTTCAAAATATGTTAATTAGATCTTTTCCTGGTCTTTGACAGGGCTTTGAAATAATAGATATGGAAATTGTGTGTGTGTGTGTGTGTGTGTGTGTTATGCTTTTCTTTGTATAGCTGTATTTCTGAAAATTCTCTAAGATGCTATAAACTGTCCATACAGGGTGAAATATTCTGCCAGGGTTTTAGTGGGGAGGGAGAGAAATGGTTTGAGCACACCCAGATTGCTGTATACAAGTGCAAGATCATAAATGCTATCAGCTTGTGTATTTTTAAAAATTGCAGAAAAATTCTTTTTTAACAGAACTAAACCCAGTGCTTATTCTGAAGAGTGTTAGGGATCTACATTCTGATAGTAGAATAGTGCCTTCTGCTAAACCTTGATTACAGTGTCCCTACTTCTTGCCTTTCTTTTTTCTGATAGTCCAAGGTGCACTGATCCTTGCAGAGTTGCTTTCAGCGGTGAAACGCTCACTGGCTCGAACCCTGGTCATCATAGTCAGTCTGGGCTATGGCATAGTCAAGTAAGTACTAACTTCCTGTATGGAAATTCTTATTAAATTGAGACAGTAGTGCAGATTCCCAGTGTAGTAGTTGTAAAAGAGTTGATACAAAAAATAGTTCTGAAATAAAAGATATCTGAAATTTCATAGGTTTGTAGAGGTTGGGAAAATGTTAGTGTTTCATTTTACTTAGAACTCAAGGATCACCTGCAGGAAATCTTGCAATGTACTGCGTGACATTGAAATACCGAACTTCAAGTAAATTTATAGTTGACTTTACTCTTACAGATTTTCTTGTAAATCAGATTTTTTTATGGAAGAGCATTCCTGCTGAAACAGTCTGAAAACAATTTAGTTTTTATTAAAAAATTTTTTATTGAATGCCTTCTGTATACTATGTATTGTTCTAGGCCCTAGGCACACAGCAAGTAAAAAAAGACTTGGCACTTAGATTTATGGAGGGAGGAGACACAGACAAAAATCAAATAAGTGAGTAAACTAATATGTCAGTGATAAGTGCTGTGGAGCAAATAAAGCAGGAAAAGGGATAGGGTGTGCTATGCAGGAGGTGGAGCTCGCAGTTTTTTAAAAGGATGGTCAGGGAACGCCTTAGTTGGTGACATTTTAGCAAAGACCTGAAGGAAGTAAAGTTGCTGTATGTACACCGTGGGGAAGAGATGCTGGAGTGTGATTAGATTCTGTATATATGAAGGTGGAGAGAATGGAGTTTGTGGATGGATCAGATGTGTGATGTGAAAGAGAACAGGAATCAGAGATGATGCCAGCTGCTTTGGTCTGAGCGAGGGGAAGGGTGGAATCCACACTTATGAGCTGAGGAAGACTTTAGGTGGAGTAAGATTGGAGCGAGGGTAAGATTAGGAGTTGAGTTAGACATGCAAGTGCTTATGGGCCAGGAGTTGAGGGGAGGGTGTTGGGGTTGAGTTGTAAATTTGGGAGTCATCAGGAGGTAGATGTTATTAAAGCAATAAGACTCATATGATCACCATCGAGGTGAACGTAGACAGAAGATCCAAGGACCGAGCCCTTGGATGTTCTCTGCTCTTCAGAAGTCAGTGATACAAACTAGAATTAGAACAAAGGCCATTCAGGAGTGACCAGTGAATGGGAGGGAAACCTGAAGAATGTGTTTCAAGGAGGGAGTGATTAATTGTGTCAGATGCTTCTGGTAGGTCAGGTAAGGTGAGGATTGAGAGTTGACCATTGGATTTAACTACATGGAAGATAGTAGTGACTTTAACAGGAATGGTCTTAGTGAAGTGGAGGGGACAAAGCCTGACTGCAGTGGGTTCCAGAGAGAATGAAGAGAGGAATTGGAGATAGCTAGATATAGACTGTTATTTCAAGGAGTTTTGCTTTAAATGGCTTTAGAAAAATGGGGTGTGTTTGCGTGTATTAATTTTTTGAATTCCTTTATTCAACAAATATTTGAGTGCCTCGTATAGGCCAGGAAGTCTTCTAGGTATCCAGAATACATCAGTGTGAATGGGGGGAGGGGGATGGAGATCCCTGCCCCATGGAGCTTTTCTAGAATATAACAAAAAAAAAAAAAGAACAAATATTGCTAAGGCTTAGGTAGACGTGTTCTAAGGCAGTGCATATCAAACTATAATGCATTCGTGAATCACCTGGAGATCTTGTTAAAATGTAGATTCTGACCCAGTAGAATTTTGATTATCAAGGGTCTAAGGCTTTTCCTTCTTCAAATCAAAGTTGCACAAAGACTTTTCATATCTTGTTGGGTTTTGAGCTTTCATAAACCAAAAACCAGTTGACAGTGAGTTGGTTCTAACTCATGGCAGCCCCGTGTGTGCAGAGTAGGGCCGCACTCCACAGGATTTTCAGGACTGTGACCTTTCAGAGGCAGATTGCCAGTCCTGTCCTCCAAGGTGCCACTGGGTGGGTTGGAATCTCTGACCTTTCAGGTACTAGTTGAGTGCTTAACTCTTTGCACCACCCATGGGTTTGAGCTTTCATACGTAATATTTATTCAGTAAAGTGCAGCAGGATGTTTTATTAGTATTAAGGAATTATTGTTAAAAGTTTTAGATTTGGTAATGGTAATGGGATTATGTTTTTAAGAAGTCCTTTTAAAAATTCATACTGAAATATATACATAGAAAACAGTATGATATCTGGGATTTGCTTCAAGATAATATGGAGGTGAATGGAGTGTGCATGGGGCAGAATTGGCCATAGGTTGGTGGTGGTTGGGACTGGGCGGTAGGTATATGGAGGGTTATTGTATTACTTTTGTAGTAGGGTAGTAATTTTGTTATTAGTGATTTATAGTCATGCAATAAAATTCACTCTCTTGTTTAAGACCATGTTTTTATAAGTTTTTTTCCCCAGGTGAATCAAGTGTGTGTTGTTTATCTCTGTAATTTGTCAGTCTGTATAAATTATCATGAGTTCCTGTCTCTTAGCTTGTCTTGTCGCATTTGTACTCAACTGTTGCTTTGCCTCCTCTTTAGGCCTCGCCTTGGAGTTACTCTTCACAAGGTTGTGGTGGCAGGAACCCTCTACCTTTTGTTCTCGGGCATGGAAGGGGTCCTCAGAGTTACTGGGGTCAGTACTGCACAATCCCAGCTTCTGTGGTCAGTTCAGATGTTTTCGTTTTAAGAGGGTGGGTCGGAAGGCTCTTTGCTATTTCCTCTAAGTCATCTTTGGGCTGATTTTAAAAATGTAGGTATAATTCATTTTTCCTTTTTGATCTATCTGTTAGAGCCTTATAAGTTTAATGTGTGACTGGGAATGAGTGCTTCCCCACCTCTCTCCACAATGATAATTATTTAGTCCTCTTTCCAGGCTGTGGACTCTCTTCCTGTATATGAGACAAACTTTGGAATCATGTACTTAACTTGTTAATCTGATTTTTGTTTAAAATAAGTGATCTTTGGTTAACCAGCACTCGAGTTTCAAAGCTTTTGTTAAAATGCAGCTAATTAAAGTTTTACACCAATTACATAATTCTTCCCTTTACCAAGAAAGGAAACTAAAGCATTGAGATATAAGTGGGAAAGAAATTGTTAGAGTTAGGAGGTACACCTTCTTGGGCCACTCCGCTTTTTGTCTTACTTATTTTCAAATTAGACTCTGGAACAGCCTATTAGATTCAAGGTTGTAAATTCTATAAACTTGGCTTTGCTTTCAAGAAAACTAGGCTCAATAAGTTTTACAATAAATTGCCCCTTAAGTGAAACATGTTTTCAAATCACCCTATCCTCTGTGATTTCCTTAGACTTTTAGCATTTAACTCTCTGTTGATTTTGTTGTCTTTCTTCTTCTGCTGTAGTATTTTTCTTATCCTTTGGCTCTGATAGTAAACCTGGCCCTCTCAGCAATTGATGCCTGTATTATTTTATGGATATCCTTTCATAATTCCCTGGTCATTGGGTAATTATGGTGATATAAATACCATCTTACATATACACTTGTGAAAACAAGCAACATAGTTTTGGGGACAGATAATGGCCTTATATTTTATTTTGGGGCAAGCTCTTGTTTGTAAAACTCCATTATATTGTAATTATGGAAATGAATAATTCGTAGTATATTAATGATGTAGTAATTTATTATTTTTTAAAATACGAGTAGGGTCTTTTCAGACTTGTTGCCAAAATTACACCGATAGGAAAGTGTTGTTGGGCTGGGGGTTTATAAACACTGTAACGTTTTTGATGTGGTCATTTCTTAACATGGCTCTTAGTTCCCTAGGAGCTGTGTGGTGGTTGCTTTTTATTAGTTAGCAGCATGTTTCCTTGTATGAGATTGTAATTGACTATTTGTGGGAAATGCTTATAGCTGTGTATTCTAAGTGATGGTTTGCCAGAAGGGAAGAGTGATGTAGGCACCAAGTGTTATTCATTTTCTTCCAGTTCAAATGTAGACCAATCCGGATGATTATATAAATGCAGAATTGTATGCCAGTTTCTTCTCTGTGCCTCCTAGACGTCTCTTTTTCACCGCCTCCTTTTCTTTGTCTGCAGGCCCAGACTGATCTTGCTTCCTTGGCCTTTATCCCCTTGGCTTTCCTAGACACTGCCCTCTGCTGGTGGATATCCTTCTCGTTGGCTTGTTTGATGGACGTTCATTTTCCCCCTTGGAGATGGGTTTCCATTGATCTTTCTGCAAAGGGTTTTTACCACTTTTGTTGATGACTCCTTATTCGGAGGAATAGGGTATTTTAGGCCTAACGACCTGAGGGCTCAGGTAAGCAGTTGTTTTTTTTTTTTTTTTCCCTCTCTGATTTTTAAAATCACGTCAGAAGTTGGTGACTGGACTGAGCACAAGATAAAAGCTACTGGCTTTTCTTTTTCAAATGAGCATTTCACCTTGACTTTGGACTTCTGTACTGGCTGCTCTGGTCCTCCTCTTTCTTTCAGCCACTTAAAAGCCAAACTCAAACCCACTGCCGTCTAGTCAATTCCGACTCATAGCAACTCTATAGAACAGAGTAGAACTGCCCCGTAGGGCTTCCAAGGTTGTAAATCTTTACAGAAGCAAACTGTCACATCTTTCTCTCGCGGTGCGGCTGGTGGGTTTGAACTGCTGACCTTTCAGTTAGTAGCCAAGTGCTTAACCACTGCACCACCAGAACCACTAGCAATTATTAAATGTTCCGAAAATTATGAAAAGATTTTGATTGTTAAAATGTGGTTTCAGGGACTACAGTAGGTTGTTGGAGACGTCTAAAAAAGTCTGTGTAGGTTTAGCAAGTTTTGGCCCTTTTATAGTGTGACTGTTTCGTTCCCTCATTCAAAAGCTGTCTTGGGATTATGTGAAGACTTCTACCCTTAGAAATGAATATTGATTCATATGCAGGCAAAGTCAACCAGCAGATAACAAAAAAGTTTTTATTCTTTCTCTCCTGCTTCTTAAAAGTAAACACTTGTTTAACAGGCATTTGACCTGTTGGGTGAAGGATTCAAGTTTTTGGACTTTTGTCTTTTGGGGGATTATTTTGACTTTGTTTTCATTTTGTGTACCTGTTTGGTTCTATGTACAACTGTGCAGTATTCCTGTCTTGATAGACTGTCACTGTTGCAGAAAGCTGAATATGAACAAAATTGTATAATTTTGTGAATTGGAGTGGATTGCCATATATAAAAAAATGTATGAAATTGAAGTGTCCTGAGTCCAAATGGCCAAAGCTTTTCTAGGTCAGTATCTTTCCAAGTGTGCCTTGTGAATGTCTAAGTTTTGGGCGGACTGGAGAGAAGGAGGTAGGACTGGACCATCCAATAAGATAACTGATTGACTAGCTAGCAGCCAAGGCTCTGTCAAGGGCACAGCAAGCTCCAACTCCCTTGTTTTCATATCTGCTCTTCACTGTGAAAGTTGGACATGAGAACAGAGATCCTCTTTAGTTGTCATCAGTTCCTCTTCTCTCTTTCTCTGGCACCTTCTACTTGGGACTAATGCTCAGAAAATAGAGAGTTGTTGCCTTTGGCACTTAACTGCCTGGGATTCTCAGCTGACTGTAGGGTCCTCTTAATTCAGAGTAGTACAGGCAGCTGACGGCAGGTTCTTTAAGATGGCACAAGGGGACTGAGTATAGAACTCTCGGATATTATAGGCATGAGTGTAATCATGGCCCTAGACTTCATTAGGTGGGACAGGTGAGAACAGAGCCATCCACCGTAAAGGAAGGGAGATGATGTTAACTCCTTGCCTCTTGCCTCTTGCCTGTTATTCATTTTCATTTCATCTTCCACTTGTCTGTTTCTTTTTTTTAATCTGTTTGTTCATTTTTCTAGAAAGCTTTTTGTCTTTATTTCTCTCTTTTTAATATCTTTCCTTTTTTTTTTCTTTTTATTCTGGTTCTACCTTCTCATCAGTGTCTCATTGAATATGATGACTTTCTTACTAGTCTTGATGAGGCTTGGGGGTGTTTGTGAGGTTCAGTGAGAACAAGAGACCTGTAAGTCCTCTGGGATCCCTAGCTCTACCAGTTATGACCTCAGATCCTCAAAGGAAGTTGAGAATTAATCCTCTAGCTTATTGTTCTTCTGAATGTTGATTTCCTTGACCTGCAAACACATATTTATTAGCTTGACTCAAACAATGAAGCTATTAAAACTTCGGAGGAACATTGTCAAACTCTCCTTGTACCGACATTTCACCAACACACTTATCTTGGCTGTGGCAGGTAAGTCATGAATATTCTTCCTTCTGTTTAAATGAGAGTCTTAACCCCAGAGTCCAGGGGTGGGCTCTCTAAAATTGCACATAAAGCTTTGTGCATTTCACTCGGGAAAGGGTCCTTAGCTTTTGTCAAATTCTCAAAGGGGCCTATGGTTCAAAAAAGATTTAAGAACCACTTATTTTAAGTATAATAGCTGGAAATCAACCTCATGTAATTTTAGCTCTTAGTGTGTCCCTTTCCTGTCTCCACCCTTTTTCTGAGGCCTTCTTTTTCTTGAGACAAGTTAGCTTGAGTGTCAGATAACAGGTGGAGTCTTTTGTAGAAGACATTAATACTAATAGTTGCTTATTTGGTTTTATTAAGTAGCTATAGAATTTAAGATTAGAGTACACTGGTATTATATAGCTTTTATATATGTCACTGAGGATCAATAAAATATAGACTCCAGGTGGGCTGTACCAAACTAGGCTAATTTGCCTGCCTCTTTTTTTTTTTTTTTTGGTCATTAAAATTAATTATATCCAACAAAAGTTGTTATGAACAAAATCAAAGACAAGATGCAGTTTGAAGGGAGATATTTGTGATGCATATAACTGAGAAAAGATTAAGGTCTGTAGTTCACATAGAACTATAATTTGTTAAGTAAAAGGCCAGCAACAAAAAATGAGCAAAGGATCTAAACAGACAGTTCACAGAAGAGCAAAGGGGAATGGATGATAAATCAGTAAAAAACATGGAGACACTGGGAATCAGTGAGTTGCAAATTATATAACTTTTTATACCATTAGATTCTCAAAAATTCCAAATTTTGATAACACTAAATGTGGGGGTTAGTATACTTAGTTATAGCTACAGGGACTCCCACACACTGTTTATGGAAGCTTAAAATAGTCCACCCACTTTGGAGAGCATCTGGTCTCAATCCTGTAAAGTTGAAGGTGAGCCATGCTGTGACCCAGCAGCTCCACTCTCAGATACAGGCTTGAGAAATTTTCACACGTGTGCGAGGAGATTAGAATGCTCACTGCGGCATTGTTAGTGAAAGCAAAAACTAAATCATGGTGTATTCATTCAGTAGACTGCCGCACAACAGGTAAGTAGATAAACTAGGCTGCATGTGTTCACATGGATAGATTTTAAAACATGATGCAGAGTACAAAAGCAAATTGCATAATGATGATTCAGTGTAATTGACAATAAGCTTAAAAAACGGCACGTTATACTCTCCATTGTGTTTGGGTACATACAAACTAGTAATAATATAAAACATGCACGAGAATTATCAAATTCACAATACCGATTATCCCAGGGGAAGGAAAGGGGCAATAAGGGAGAAGCTAACAAGGGGCTTCAGTTTAGTCTTTAATATATATATTTTTATTACAATCAAAGTAAGGAATTTTTTTTTATTTTTAATATTGTGTTCTAGGTGAAAGTTTACAGAGCAAATTAGCTTTCCATTCAATAAATTGTACACAAAGTGTTCCATGACGTTGGTTGTAATCCCCACACTGTGTCAACACTCTCCCCATTTCCGCCTTGGCTTCCCTGTTTCCTTTTGTCTGGTCTTCCTACCCCTTCCTGCCTTCTCATCTATGCTTTTGGGCAAATATTGCCCTTTGGTCTCGTATAATTGTTTTTTCTACGAGCACATTCCTCTTGGATGTTATTGTTTATAGGCCCATGTATAGCTTGGCAGGAAGGGGGTTTCCGGGAATGACTGCAGTTCCAAGTCAGGTATGCCACAGGGCCATAGTCTTAGGGGCTCCTCCAGTCTGTATTCAGCCAGTAAGTCTGGTCTTTTTTTATGAATTTGATTTTTTGTCCTACATTTTTCTCCTGCTCTGTCTGGGACCCTCTGTTGTGATCC
This sequence comes from Dugong dugon, assembly GCA_030035585.1. NCBI lineage: Eukaryota > Metazoa > Chordata > Mammalia > Sirenia > Dugongidae > Dugong > Dugong dugon. The sequence goes on along the minus strand of CM057472.1, from coordinate 10,769,751 downwards.
CAGTCAGAGTGGTCGGTAGTGTTAGCCAGACATCATCTAGTTCTTCTGGTCTCGGAGTTGTGTAGGCTGTGGTTCATGTGGTCTATTAGTTCTTTGGACTAATTGCACCCTTGAGTCTTTGGTTTTCTTCACTCTCTTTTACTCCAGAGGGAAAGAGACCACTAGTTGTATCTTAGATGGCCACTTGCAAGCTTTTATGAACCCCAGACACTACTCAACAAAGTAGGATGTAGAACATTGTTTTTATGCACTGTTAATGCTAATTGGTGTCGATGTCCCACGAGTCTATGGTCCTTAATCTTCAAACCTAGTATCTTCCTAGTATCTTTGTCCCAGGAGGTGTGTGGTTATGCATAAGAAGCTTCCATGACTGTGCCCCTTGTGTGTTCTGTTGTCCATGTTAGTATCCGTGCACATCTGCAAATATGTATGTAGAGATATCCACAGCCGAACATAATTTGCAGGTGGGTGTGCTCCCTTACGTCCTACCTCGCCTCTTTATCGTACCTATCTACCTGTGTATCCCTTCGTAAATTATTGTTGGTTAATACTGCTGTTGCAGGATTGTCTGTGTTATAGTATTTGCCGTAGTTGCGCTTTATTCTCGTGTTCCTCTCAGTGTCTTCCTCTGCCTTTGTCATGTTGTGCTGACTTCCCCCATATAGTGTATGATCTTTTCTTTCACCAGTATTACCCCATGACTTCTATCTATTTAGTAATTTACTCCCCCCACCCCTTCCCTGGTAAGCACCAAAGAATTTTTTTTCAGTATATAAACCTTTTCTTGTTTTTTAATAATAGTGGTCTCATATAGTATTTGTCCTTTTGTGACTGACTTCCTTGACTCAGCATGATGTCCTCCATATTCATCCATGTTGTCAGATGCTTTGGGGATTTGTCGTTACTCTTTATCATTGCATAGTATTCCATTGTATGTAGGTACCACAGTTTATCTGTTCATCTGCTGATGGGCACTTAGGTTGTTTCCATCTTTTTGCTACTGTGAATAATGCTGCAGTGAACATGGGTGTGCGTATGTCTGTTCGTGTCATGGTTCTTATTTCTCTAGGATATATTGCTAGGAATGGGATTGCTGGATTGTACAGTATTTCTATTTCTAGCTTTTTAAGGAAGCGCCATATTGTTTTCCATAGTGGTTGTACCATTTTACATTCCCAACAGCAGTGTATAAGAGTTCAATCTCCCGACAACCTTGCCAGCATTTGTTGTTTTCTTTTTTTTTGATTAGTGCTATTTATGTCGGGGTGAGATGGTATCTCATTTATAGTTTTAATTTACATCTCTCTAATGACTAAGGATTGTGAGCATTTCTTTATGTGTTTCTAAGCTACCTGAATGTCTTCTTTGGAGAAGTGTCTGTTCATATCCTTTGCCCATTTTTCCATTTGGATTGTTTGTCTTTTTGTTGTTGAAGTGTTGAAGTTTTCTGTAAATTTTAGAGATTAGACCCTTGTCAGATATTTTGTAGCTGAAAATTTTTTCCCAGTCCATAGGTTCTCTTTTTATGGGCATAAGTGTTTAATTTTTAGAAAGTCCCATTCATCTAGTTTATGTGTTTTTGCATTTTTTTTTTTTTTTGTGTTTGTTACACTATTTATGCCATGTCTTAGGGTCCCTAGGGTTGCCCCTATTTTTTCTTCCATGATCTTTATAGTTGTAGGTTTTACATTTAGGTTTTTGATACATTTTGAGTTAGCTTTTGTGTATGGTGTAAGGTATGGGTCCTGTTGCATTTTTCTACAGCCGAATATCCGGTTTTGCCAGCACCATTTGTTAAAGAGACTGTCTCTTTCTCATTTAATGGACTTTGGCCCTTTGTCGAGGATCAGCTGTCTATAGGTGGACGGATTTATGTCTGGGTTCTCAGTTCTATTCCGTTAGTCTACGTGTCTGTCATTGTACCAGTACCAGGCCATTTTGACTACCATGGCTGCCTCTTGGCCCTTATACCAGGAATAATGAGATCTGGCCCATGATTGGAACCAGCTCTTCTGTTTGTGTTGTGTTTTATCAATTTGCCTATTCTTTCTTTTTCATCTGACCAGCTGAAAAGAAATCATCATTACTATACTAAGGCTGGAGCCCTGGAGGCGTAGTGGTTAAAGAGCTCAGCTCCTAACCAAAAGGTCAGCAGTTGGAATCCACCAGCTGCTCCTTTGAAACCCTTTGGGGCAGTTCTGCTCTGTCCTGTAGGGTTGCTGTGAGTTGAAATTGACTTGACAGCAAGGGGCTTGGTTTTTTTTTTTTCTTTTTTTTTTTTTAGTTATTCTAAGGCTAAAGGAAGGGAAGGAAAAAAAAAAAAGCTAAGATGTTTAACAGGAGGCCCTTAGCTTTTCAAGTTTGTCTTTTCTACCTTATTTCTGTATCACCATTGTATTTTATATTATTCTTAATTCTGGAAAAAGGCTTATTTCCAATATCTTGTTTTCTACTTCTAAGAGTAACTGTAGCCAGGTGGTAAATAAAACTATTCTTTAAGCACAGAAAAGGTTGAAGAGACAAAGTGGAATTAACATTCTACTTTTACTAAATTACATTCCACTTTTACTAAAACAGCTGATTTCTCTTTATTATTAACATTTCAGTATGTAGCATGGGCTTTGCTTGTGGTGGGTGTTCAGTAAATGTGTATTGAATAAATTTGTTAAAATAACTGATAGAAAATGATTGTGATGTATTGGGGGTTAAGGGTGTGTAGATTTCCACCTAACCAGAATTAAGGAATATCATTGGGGGTGGAAACCAACATTCATACTCTGACCAGGTTTTTTAATTTCCTGTTAGCATCTATTGTGTTTATCATCTGGACAACCATGAAGTTCAGGATAGTGACTTGCCAGTCGGTAAGTTATATGCACATGCCTTTATGAATAGGGTACTGTCTTATACACAGAAGATGATGATTACAACGGTAAGGTTCTTGTCAAGTATGCACCTTCTAAGAAATTAGGAGTAGATCTCCATTATGTGGGTTGTGCGCCCTCCTTGTGTGTCACCCTGAGTACTCTGTATTGTCATGGTGCGTGGCGTTACAATGATCGTTTTTAATCTGACTACAAATCCTGGTAGTGAGAGAGAATTCTGTAAGTGATGGCCACAGGCTGTCATCAATCTTGCCGTCACTAAAAATTCTCAAACAAGAAATCCAGAGTACTGAACATTAAGTTTATGTGAATAATGATAATCTGAGTAGAAGCCATGTCCTTAATATCTGAGCACAAAGACTGGTCAGTCAGGTTAAGACAATATAGCATTTCTTTGGAGGCAGCTCAAGACTCTGCTTAGGTAAAAATAAAAAAGAAAATGAAAAATAAGCACATAAACTCATACCCTGTGTGAAAACCCTTCCCTCAGATTCTCAGAGCTGTAATGCAGCTTGGATGAGTGCTTGGCTCAGTAAGCAGTACAGGGGAGGAAACTCAGTCCATTCGTTCCCTCTGTGTCCCCAGCACTCAGCACAATGCTTAGCACGCAGCAGGCTTTTAGTAAACATAAGTTGAATGAATAAGTATTCTTGTGCTATGACAAGGGCTTTGTGAATGAAGGGTTACGATAACATATATAAATGTTGTACCTTTCCCCTTTTAATAGGACTGGCGGGAGCTGTGGGTCGACGATGCCATCTGGCGACTGCTGTTCTCCATGATCCTCTTTGTCATCATGGTTCTATGGCGACCATCTGCAAACAACCAGAGGTTCTTAGTCTCTTCTTTCTTACTCTGCTGACCACTGTGTGGCCCTGGTATCAGTAAAGGGTGGTTCACTGGGGAGCAGTGTCAGGGCTATTGGAAGAAGCATTGGGTCTGGAGTCAGGAGAAGGGTTTTTTTTTTCTTTTTTTTTAATTTTTTATTGTTTCCTTGGACGTTGTTTTAGTATTTTTTAATTTTTCCCATACAAAAATTTCTACATACATTGTTCTGTGACCCTAATTGCTCTCCCCATACTGTGACAGCACACTCCTTTCCACCCCTGATTCCCCATGTCCATTCAACCAGCTCCTAACCCTCTCTGCCTTCCCATCTCACCTCTGGACAGAAGCTGCCTGTTTAGTCTCTTGTATCTACTTGAGCTAAGAGGCACACTCCTCACAAGTATCACTTTATGTCCCACAGTCCAGTCCAATCCCTGTCTGAAGAGTTGGCCTTGGAAATTGTTTTAGTTCTGGGCTGATAGAGAATCCTGGGGCCATGCTTTCCAGAGTTCCTCCAGTCTCAGTCAGACCATAAAGTATGGTCTTCTTACTAGAATTTGAGTTCTGCACCCCACCTTTCTCCTAGTCCATCCAGGACTCTCTGTTATGTTCCCTGTCAGGGCAGTCATTCTTGGTAGCCGGGCACCATCTAGTTCTTCTGGTCTCAGGCTGATGAAGTCTCTGGTTTATGTGGCCCTTTCTATTTCTTGGGCTACTACTTTTCTTGTGTCTTTGGTGTTCTTCATTCTCCTTTACTCCAGGTGGTTGGGAACAATTGATGCATCTTTGATGGCCCCTTGCAAGCTTTTAAGACCCCAGATGCAACTCACCAAAGTAGGATGCAGAACATTTTCTTAATAAGCTTTGTTATGCCAGTTGACCTAGATGTCTCCTGAAAGCATGGTCCCCAGACCCCTACCCCTGCTACTCTGTCCCTCAAAGTGTTTGATTGTATTCAGGAAACTTCTTAGCTTTGGTTTAGTCCAGTTGTGCTGATTTCCACTGTAGTGTGTGCTGTCCTTCCCTTCACCTAAGACAATTCTTATCTACTATCTAGTTAGTAAATAACCCTCACCTTCCCTCCCCACCCACTTAACCATCCACAAATGTTTTCTTCTGTGTTTAAACCTTTTCTTGAGTTCTTATAATAGTGGTTTTATACAGTATTTGTCCTTAGGAGAAGGGAGTTCTTGTCCCAACTCTGCTACTAACTTGCTTTGTGATTTTTGACATGCTACCTCTTCTCAGCTCCCTGGGCCTTAGTTTCCTTTTTCAGATAAATGTGAGGGAATTGAACCAGTTAACATGAGGTCCTTTTCAGCTTTACATCTTCTGAAAATATTATGTTATTCATATGGTTAAACAAGGCAGGGACATGGATTATTGCACTTGTAATAAGAGTCTCCCCTATCTAGTGTCCAGAAGGATAGAACAATTTCTATAGTCCGAAGCCAGCTCACTTTGTAATGATAGGGCAAAATGAAAACTTATGTCCTGACTTTAGAGTTAAAAATCCACATTTAAATTTGCTTTGTCAAACTATGGGCAAGTCTCAGTTATTTAGAAATTGACTAGCTCTATTTTGTGAATATTCATGCCTTTTTCTCCTGTCTTTTTTTTTTTTTTTTCTTTCCTCTTTTGTGTTAGACAGTTAAGTGCTGATTTTAAGCTGCCCCATCACCAAAGAAGGAAAGGGGTGGGATGGTATAAATGAACAGCTAATTTTATACCCAGACATACCAGCAACTATTTTGAAAGAAAATAGATGAGATCTTTTTCCCACCCTTTGAAAATAGCTTTATTGTCATTTCCTCCTGTTTGCATAATACGTGCTCATGAGGGAAGAAAAAAAAAATCAAACAATAGAGAATAGGTGTGAAAGAAAATAAAGGAGATCTGAAATGTACTGTTCAGAAAAAACCTTGACATTCTGGTGACCCTCCTTTTATAGCCATCTGTTGATTTACTGCTTTGCTTATTATATATATAAAAATTTTTCCCTTTCTTCGGTCTTTTTTTCTTGTTACTTTCCCTCCCTTCTTCCTGTCTCCCTCTTTTCTTTAAAAGCCTTGCCCTCGCTCCCCTAACTCCAGTGTTTAACAGCCTAACGTGGCTGCTCTTTTCATACATTATGTAAACAGGTTTATTTTGTCATTTCTTTAACAAAACTGGAAACTTCCTTTACTCACTTAACAGTACACTGTGGACATTCCTTCCAAGGCAGTTGGTCTAAATTGAACTCATCCATTTTCATGGCACCATGATAATGTTGTGTGCTACAGTTAATTCTTTCAGTTTGGGGTGATTTGGGGTTCCTAAGCCTACCCATATGTTTAGTGATCGACTAGAATAACTCATGGGACTCGTCATATAGTTGTATTTGTGGCTAAAGTTTATTACAGCAAAGTGATAAGATCAACAAAGAAAAAATGCACAGGCAGAATCTACTAGAGAAATCCATATTTTCTTTTCCTGTGTTCTTTCTCTCCTCTGAAGGAGCACATCAAGGCTGCTGCTTTCCCCAGAAGTAAAAAACGCAGTAACACACGTGCAGCGTTTCTGCCCAGGGAAGCCCGTTGGAGACTTAGCACCCAAAGTTTTTATTGGGGGCTCGTCACAAAATCACCCTCTGCCTAGCACGTACCAAAATTTCAGACTCCCAGAAGGAAAGCAAATGTGTATCGTAAACTGCGTTGTATAAACAGACTACGTGTGGTGATCTCCCCTTATCAGTTAGGGAACAGGTCATGTGCTGAGTTCCCAGATGCCACCCAGGGCCAACCTTCCAAGTAGGCCCTTCTAAAGACCTGCTTTGTTAACTCTTCTGTACCCATTGCTGTCGCGTAGAACTGTCCTATAGGGTTTCCAAGGCTGTAATCTTTATGGAAACAGATTGCCACATCTTTCTCCCACAGCGGATGGTAGGTTTGAACTGCTGACCTTTTTGTTAGCAGCCAAGTGCTTAACCACAGAGCCACCAGGGCTCCAGGGGGATTGAAAATAGGAATGTGCTACAATAATGTATGTCTTAGTCATTTAGTGCTGCTCTAACAGAAATACCAAGAGTGGATGGCTTTAACAAAAAGAAGTTTATTCTCTCACAGTCCAGTAGGTTACAAATCCAAATTCAGGGTGTCAGCTCCAGGGAAACGCTTTCTGTGTCAGGTCTGCAGGAAGGTCCATGTCATCAGTCTTCCCTTGGTCTGGGAGCTTCTCTGCACAGGAACCTCAGGTCCAAAGGACACTTTCTCTCTTGGCACTGCTTGCTTGGTGGTATGAGGTTCCCATGTGTCTCTGCTTGCTTCCCTCTTTTATATCTCAAAAGAAATTGGATTAAGACACTGTCCAGTCTTGTAGACCTCACCAGTATAACCTCATCATAGTGACAGAGTTTACAACACATAAGGAAATCGCATCAGATGACACAGTCATACGATACTGTGAATCATGATCCAGTCAAGCCGACAGACATTTCTGGGGGGCACAGTCCAACCCATGACAGTGTCCTTGTACATCTATGCTTATGCACTCCAGTGCCCCCTTACCCTGTTTTTTCTTTTCTCTTTTTAATTCCCACAGCACTATTACCTTCTAAATCCTCAGTATTTGTTTAGTATATCTGTTGTTTACTGTCTGTTTCTCCCCTTCACCCCCAGCAAATGTAAGCTCCATGAGGTCAAAGAATGTTCCTAGCTACCTGGAGTAAACCAAACTGCAAAATCTGAGGGAACAGTCTCCACAAGACTACCCTCACCTCTGACAACAGTTGCAAGTTTGACAGGTTCCCTAAAGTATCCTCAGGTTCGATAATTCTCTGGTAGAACTCAGAATTCCCTGAAAGCTGTTATTCTCATGGCTTTGGTTTTATTATGAGAAAGGATATGAATTGAGATCAGCTAGGGGAAGAGACACTTTAGGGCAGAGTCCAGGAGGGGTCCATACACAGAGCTCCTGGTCTCCCTCTTCTAATGAAGTCGTGGATGGATGTGTGACAATACGCAGAATTGCCAACCAGGGAAGCTCACCGAGCCTTTGGTGTCCAGGGTTTTTATTATTAGGGCTTCATCGTATATTGCTCAGGTGGATGACCTTTAGTCTCCAGCCCCTTCCGGAGGTCAGGCTGATACCTTTTGTCTTTAATTCCTGCAGAGGTCAGAACTGATACGGTCTGGCCCAAAGCCCCCAACATAAATCACATTGTTAGACTGTTGGGTGGCCAGAGTCCCCAGGCGGATAAAGACATTCCTATTAGGCAGAATATTTCAGGGGCCTGGAGATCATCTCCCAGTAGCCAAGGGTAAAGGTCATACCTTTCTTGGTAAGGTTAATTTTTTTTTGCTACATATTGGCACACAGCAAAGTATATTAGTTTTTTTTTTTTAAAGCAAAAAGAAAGTTTTATTTGGCATATATTCAAAAGGGGCAGAAGCAGGAAGCGGACAAACATGCTGCCAGAGCTAGAATGTCTGCTCGAGTCCAAAGAATATTACAGAATAGGCAAGAATGGGAAAACGGACAAGCATGCTGCCATGGCCATGTGTGCCCGAGTCCAGAGAGTATATTAGTTTAATGGAGTGATTTTGAGATTGCTGGATTAAAGGGTATGTATATTTGTAATTTTTAAAGTATTACCAGATTACATTCCAAAAAAAGATGAAACAAATTGCGTATGCACCCGTAGGATACAAGAGAAACTCCTCCTTTTCTGCTTAGGCCTGCCATCATTTAATTTTTGCAGTGGATGGTGGTAGATGAGAATTAATGTTCAGTGTTACTTTAATAGCCTGAGTTACTTTTTATGTCTTCTTATATGTTTATTGGCTGTTAGGTCTTCTGTGAATCTGGCTTTTTTTGCTTTTTTTCTTTTTATTGGCTTATTGATCATTTTCTTACTGATTTATAAGAATTTCTAGTATATTTTGACATTATGATACCATAAATGTTTTCTACTAGTTTGTTTTGTGACTCTTAGGAATGCAGTCTTTTAAAATATTATATATGGCTTTTCCAAATATATACAGATTCTGTTGATTTTTGTGTGTTTATCTTATATCCATCAGCCATCCTGCATTATCTTGTTGGTTCTGATGATTTGTAGATTTTCTCAGTAGACAGTCTTTTTGTCTAAAGTAATGACAGTGTTGTCCCTTCCTTACTAAATAATCTTTCTACCTCCTTTCTGTCTCTTGTATTATGTTGGCTAGGCCCTCCAATACAATATTGAGTAGAGGCAGTGAGAGTGGGCATCCTCATTGTATTCTGACTTCAAAATAAATGCTTCTCAAGTTTTATCATTATGATATTTACTTGAATTTTTGTTAGTTACTCTTTAACCGGTTACAGAAGTTCTCTACTATTCCTAGCCTATTAGAAGTTTTTATCATGAACCAAACCAAAACCAAACCTGGTACCATTGAGTCAATCTCTGACTCACAGCAACCCTATAGGGTGGAGTGGAACTGCCCTATCGGGTTTCCAGGAAGCACCTGATGGATTCGAACTGCCAACCTTTTGGTTAGCAGCCAAGCTCTTAACCACTGCGCCACTAGGGCACCTTTGCCATGGAACCCATACCCGTTGCCGTTGAGTTGATTCCGACTCATAGGAACCCTATAGGACAGAGTAAAACTGCCCCATAGTTTCCAAGGAGCGCCTGATGGATTCGAGCTGCCAGCATTTGGTTAGCAGCTGTAGCACGTAACCTCTGTGCCACCAGAAAGGGAGACTTAAAAACAAGATAGAATGAAAATTGCAGGCACCTATAAAATGGAAAGTACAGTGAGGTCAGAGCTAAAGTATTCTGGGTATTACTTGTCTGGTACCTGTTTTTTTTTTTTTAAAACCGCCTGGTAGCTGTTTGCTGAATCTCTTGGAATTTGAGAAAGAAAGGCATCTGAGACATACCAGATAGGCCTTCATCTTCTTAGCTCTCCACTTGGAAACTGAGATTTTAAATTACGTGAGAATTTACTTACCTCTGTGTGATACATATCCTTATAGATGAATGTTTATTGAATGTTTACTATGTGTCAGGTATTTTTCTAAGCACTTAATTTGTAATAATTTAATTTTCATAAAACACATTAGGAGTAGTGTTGTTTCATTATCCCCATTTACAGATGAGGAAACCGGGACAGAGAGGGGTCACTTGTGTAAGGTCACAGGTAGTCTGGCAGAGCCTGAAGTCATGAACGTGATGATACTGTGCTGCTTCTCCCTTGCTAATTAGGCAGTTGAGAGTTTTCTGAAGGGGGAGAATTATTTCATCATTCATTAAGCTGATTTTATGAATGACTATAATTGCAGTTTCGGTATTCAGTCCTGTAAAATCCAAAGGCTGGAACTGTTTTTGTAATTTACGAATTTTTGTCTTTTGTTCGGTCAGGTTTGCCTTTTCACCACTGTCGGAGGAAGAGGAGGAGGATGAACAGAAGGAACCTATGCTGAAAGAAAGCTTTGGTAGTGATAAAATTCACCTCAGTTTTGACTTTAAATATTCTTTTCTGGTTTTTAGAAATACAGTAAAGGAAGTATAACAGTATCAAATTCAAGATCAAATTCAGGCTACTTGGTTACAGGTTCATTGTTTATTATTTTATGACCGAAATGTTCCTCAGTTTGGTATTTGGTGAAGTTAGAGTAAATTAAAAATGAGGGTATGAGTCTTAAGATGAAGCCAGGGTAAATTCAGTAAATCAATGTGCATTAAAGGTCCTATTTAGGGGGCACTGATGGTTTCAGTGGTAGAATTCACACCTTGCATTGAGGAGATGGAGGTTGGATTCCCAGCTGATGCACCTCAGGCACAGCCACCACCTGTCTGTCAGGGGAGGCCTGCGTGTTGCTGTGATGCTGAATAGGTTTCAGCAGAGCTTGCAGATTAAGACAGACTAGGAAGAAAAGTCTGGCAGTCTACTTCCAAAAGTCAGCCCATGAAAACCCTGTGGGTGACAGTGGTTTGATCCAGCTGTGCATAGGGTTGCCATGAGTTGGGGGCCCACTCTAAGGCAGCTCACAACAACAACAACAACAACAACCAACAAAGGTCCTTTTTATTTGCTAGAGTTGAGTCAAAAATTTGGCTTTGAGCTTCCCAGCATAAATTCAAAGATGGGGAAACATCTGTTGTATAATTCAGTGTCAAAAAGCTTAAAATTCTGAATCCATTTTTTGCAGTCTTTCCTAGCCTGTTGATGTAGTTAACCAGTCTACTTTTTTTTTCTTCTGTAGAAGGAATGAAAATGAGAAGTACCAAACAAGAGCCAAATGGGAATAGTAAAGTGAATAAAGCAGTAAGTATGGGTTCTTTTCCTTCCCTCTTTAGTCTTTGCCTATTCCTGGGGCTGGGTGGGCTCAACAGTTACATATAGCCCTTAATGATTTTTGTGTATATGTTTATAATTAGGCTGGTTTTAGAATTCATTTTAATATATATTACATTTATATTTTTAAAAACAGACAGCAACAGGTTCTAAGACCTTATAATCTTTACGTAGATGGTTTGCTGCTGGTGCTGACAAAGTACCAGAGCAGTCTGATGGTTCTGTTTAGTGGTTTTCGTCAGTGAAGTTCTAGCCACCTTGATCACCTCAAGTCTGCTTTGTAGTAACGACAGAGAGGTTTTCAGGTAGCACTTTGTTAAGAACTGCGTGCATCCAGTGTCCATCGAGGGCTTTAGAATTTCTCTCAGCTTTAGGGAGCAAAGTCTGCATGAAGCAAACTCTTAAGTGTAGATTATTGAGAAGAGAGCATTTAAAGATGTAGGATGTCATTTTATATTTCTGTTATATGGGTTTTTAAATTTAAATTATTTGACGTTTCTGTCAGCCGCTTCATTTGCTCTGTGAATGTACTGCTTCAGAGTGATAAGATTAAAGATTTTCAAACCTCTAAGTCCTTATTTGAGAAGTGTTATTTGGTGCATTTTAGTAACAACTGGTACTTGTATGTTCCCAGCAGGAAGATGATTTGAAGTGGGTAGAAGAGAATGTTCCTTCTTCCGTGACAGATGTGTAAGTTGTTGAATCATTACCACGAGAATCCTACTTCATAGTCAGTACTACTTTTATTATTTTAGATGAATTCACTGAAGAGTATACTAATGAGAATGCTTGTAATTAACTTTAGAGGAGAAGTAAATAATTAAAAGACTGGGAGTGATATGTAGACAAAAGTAATTGAGATTATTGGTTCGGATGAAATTTTTGCTTATAAATATTCAGCTGTCTTCCTGAAATCAGTGGAATAATCCTTTTGAATTTTTTTTTAAAATTGTGTTTTAGGTGACAGTTTATAGCACAGATTAGTTTCTCACTCAGTCATTTATATGCACATTGTTTTGTGACACTGCTTGCAATCCTCGCCTTGTGTCAGCACGTGTCCCTTTCCCTTTATACCCCAGGTTCCCTGTGTCCGTTCGTTGAGGCTTCCTGTCTCTTCCTGCCTTCTCGTCTTTGCTTTTGAGCAGGTGTTGCCCATTTGATTGAACTAAGAGGCATGTTCTTCATGTGTGCTGCTGTTTGTTTTAATCTTTGGCTGAAAGGTGGACGTCAGGACTGCCTTCAGTTCTGAGTTAGCCGGGTGTCTGGGGGCCATAGTCTCGGGAGTGCCTCCAGTCTCTGTCAGACCAGTAAGTCAGGTCTTTTCTGTGAATTTGAATTTTATTCTACATTTTTGTCCCGCCATGTCTAGGATCTTCTATTGTGATCCCTGTCAGAGTAGTCGGTGGTGGTAGCTGGGCACCATCAAGTTCTTCTGGGCTCAGGCTGGTGGAGGCTGTGGTTCATGTAGTCCATTCATCGTTTAGACTGATATTTTCCTTGTGCCTTTGGTTTTCTTCATTCTTTGCTCCAAATGTGATAGGACCAATAGATGTATTTTAGATGGCTGCTTGCAAGCTTTTAAGACCCTAGACGCTGCTTGCCAAAGTAGGATGTAGAACATTTTCATTATGAACTATGTTATGCCAATTGATCTAGATGTCCCCTGAGACCATGGTTCCCAGACCTCAGCCCCAGTGTCTAGGAAGCTTTGCCTTGGTCAGGTTGTGCTGACTTCTCCTATAATGTATATTGTCTTTCCCTTCACCAAAGTTAACACTTGTCTACTATATAGTTAGTGATTTCCCCTCCCCACCCTTCTCCTCCCTTGTAACCATCAAAGATTGTTTCTTTCTGTGTGTAAACCTTTTCTTGAGTTTTTAAAATAGTGGCCCATACAGTATTTGTCCTTCTGTGATTGACTTATTTCACTCAGCATAATGCCATCCGTATTCGTCCATGTTGTGAGATGTTTCTCTAATTCATCATTGTTATCGTTGCTTATGTAGTACTCCATTGTGTGTATGCACCATAATTTGTTTATCCATCATCTGTTGATGGACGCTTAGGTTGTTCCCATCTTTTTGCTACTGTGAATAATGCTGCAGTGAACATGGGTGTGCGTGTGTCTATTTGTGTGATGGCTCTTATTTCCCTAGGAGCCACCATATCGTTTTCCATAGTGGTTATACAATTTTACATTCCCACCAGCAGTGCATAAGAGTTCCAATCTCCCCGCAACCTCTCCAGCATTTGTTATTTTCTACTTTTTTGATTAGTGCCATTGACTTCGGGATGAGATTGTATCTCATTGTAGTTTTGATTTGCATTTCTCTAATGGCTGATGATTGCAGCGAGCATTTCCTCATGGGTCTGTTAGCTGCCTGAATGTCATCTTTGGTGAAGTGTCTGTTCATATCCTTTGCCCATTTTTTAGTTGGATTATTTGTCTTTTTGTTATTGAGGTGTTGAAGTATTCTCTGGATTTTAGAGATTAGACCCTTGTCTGATATGTTGTAGCAAAAAACCGTTTGAAATTTTTTAGTTCTTCTCAGAGCTATAATTTTAATAAAACATTAGTCCTATTAAAATGTAGAACGTGTTTGCCTTTTCTGTACAATTTCAGTAATTCTGATTCTTGTTTTTGGTATTTGCCTGTTTTTTTTTTTCCCTGAAAGGGGCATTGATAAGATGAAAATCTTAGATCATTACAGAAACACTTTAAATGATATTCTTTATTTCACTGTCCTTTTTAAACCATTTTACATTGTTCAATTTGGTGTTTTTGTTTGTTTTCTTTTCAGAGCACTTCCGGCCCTTCTGGATTCAGATGAGGTCAGTAATCAAATCATAGGCATAAATTCTGTGGATCTGTTGACTTAGTAGGAAATTATGAGTCCTCTGGTTAAGGAGATTCAACTTATTTGACTCAGTAATGGCTCCAAAGAACTACAGTCAGTATAGTTGAAAAAACTGAAAAAGGATAAGAGTGGAAATACTAATACTAGGACTCAAATATTCAAGAAGACTTTCGGTATTATCTGTCTGTACGTGTCCTGCTTTTCTTTTTCAGAGTTATATGGTCATACTTGAGAATGTCTGTGTTTAAATTTGGTAGCAATACCATATTCTGCCTCTGTAGTTCCTTCATCTTTAAGAAATTCAAATTTAATCTAATCTAGGCAAAAATAATAAGGAAAAGTGTTGAAAGGAATATAGTAGACCAACACGAAGTATAAATTATTTAAAATTATCTACTATTTAATGTTATCTGTATTACTACCTGCTTCAAATAATTAGGATTATAATTAGTACTTTAATGTTTTTACTGACTTTTAATCTTTTTTTTAATTCCAGAATATTTATTAACTTTAAAAAAATTATTTTATTGTGTTTTTGGTGAAAGTTTATACAGCACAAATTAGGTTTTCATTTCTGTACATGTTGTTCTGTGACATATATCAGCATTCTCGTTTCCATTTTGGTGGTTGTGTTTCCATTAATCTAGCTTCCCCATCCCCACTTAACCTTTTCATCTTTGGTCTAGGGTGAATGTTTACCATTTGATTTCATCTAGATGATTATTTATAGAAGCACAGTACTCACGGGTGATACTTATTTTTTGGGCCAATCTGTCATTTGGCTGAAAGGTGACCTGTTGGAGTAATTTGATCCCCAAATTTAAAGGGTCTCCTGGGGCGATAATCTCTGGGCTTCATCTAGTCTCTACGGGTCCAGTATGACTTTTAATCTTCTAGTTTACCTCCATACAGTTTATCTAGAAGGCTTCAAATGAAGTCTTCTGTAAGAATTGCAGTCTGGGTTCAGGGGAACTAATTTTAGATGTGTTTTGAATATTAGGTTATTCCAGGACCTCTTGATTTCAGAAAGCCTTTTGGGAGCATATTGCCTGATTCTAATTCTCTGTGTTGGATAGGCTGCTGTAAAAATGGTTTGTTCATTTCCTGTTGACCTGCTGTGTGAAGCAGCATACAGTGTCAGATTCCTTAGCTGTTTCATTGAAATAATTAAAAGCTCTATCATTCAGGTTTAAACCTATCAGCATAACACTTTGCTTTCTGTGGTGTGTTCTACATTTCCTAGATCCTCTTGCACTGATATATCTATAGTACTCCCTCTTGGGGTCTTTCTCTGCTAATTGTTTGCCTCAAGGCATTCCTTTGGCTTTAGGTCTCCAGCCACGCTATATTTCAAAGAGAGAGGGCTGTATATGGGAAACCTGATTGTATCTTACATGAGAATACAGGTTTACTGTAGTACTTCCGGTGGCATCAGCTTCACCCATCTGTTCGTATTTTCTTGAAAATACTATGCAGGACTTTGCAATAATACCTAATAAATATCAAGGCTTTTTTTTTTTTTTTTTTTAAACTGAAGAAGAACTTAAATGACTTAGGAGAGAAACAAGTTACATAAAGGAGCAGGAATCAAAATGTCATGAGACTCTCCTACAGCACCTTTGGAAACCAGAAGATAAACAATGCTTTTGAATTCTGAGAAAAGTTATTTTCAACCTAGAATTATATATCCAGCTAAACTGTCAATATAAGGGTAAAATAAAGATGTTTTCAGAAATGCAAGAAGTAAAATAATTTGTATCCTGTGCATGCTTTGTCAGGAAAGTAGTGGAAAATGTTCTACAGAAAAATGAGGAAATCAGCTGAGAAAGAGAATGACATAGGATCCAGGAAATAAGGGATCCAACACGAGAGAGAGGCAAGGATAATTTAAGGGGGAAAAAAAAAGAAAAGCATAGGTTATCTGATGGGATTGATCATACTGAAAAGGGATTTATAGTTCAGTCTGAGTTTGGGATAAATTTATGTTAGGTACTTAGCAAATGAAGCAAAGTAAAAATGAAAAAAACACTCTAAGGTAAAAAAATTTACAAGAAAGGAGTACATATAACTTTCTTAATTGAATTTGGATATTGTACATAGTGTTTTATAATCAAATGACATTTTAATGAGTATATAGTATTTCAGTGTAAGGATATGCCATAGTTTGTTTACATATACCCGTATTTTTGGACATTTAGTTTTTTGTCATCGTTTGCTGTAATGCTGAGTGTTGCAGTGGACATGACTGTGGCTAAATCTTCGCCCATATCCTTGAGTATTACTTCAAGTTAAATTCCTGAATCAGAGGAGATACACACTTTTATTAAAGCTTAATCTTAATTAAATATTTAATCATTTTAATTGACTAAAATGTATAATTTCCTTTGATTTGTGGTTTGATGTTCAGAAGTCTAGAGATTTGGATTCAGTCTGTCTTCGGTGGGGCTTCTACATTTGGATGTTCCAAAATCTTTATAGGTGGTTAGGAACCATTGCTCTAAATATTTAATTAACATAAATAAGTACTTGTGACAAATGTGTGTGAATAGTCTGTGTGGAAGATATTTGGAATGTAGCTCATTTTAAATAAACATTTTTTTCCCCCTTAGGAACGAATGATTACACACTTCGAAAGGTCCAAAATGGAGTAAAGAATAGGAAGAATTACAGTTGAAGATGGCTAGTATCAGGGAGGAGAGCAGCTTCTCTGTCAGTCTTCTAGCACTGCTGTGTGGGGTTGGAGGCGGCAACAACTTCCTGATCTGTTCCCTGATCTTGCTGCATTGGAGCTGGCGAGAGATGTCAGAACAAGGAGGATCTTACTGAAAAGAAGTTCATAGGATGAGAAAAATCTACACGCTTCTAATTTCCCACATTGATACCCTTCCCCTCCCACACCCTGACATGGATGTGTATGCAACTTATGTGTGTTGTTCCTGAACCTCCTATAATGTTTCCGTTGTTTAATCTGTCAAACTAAAAAGTTTAACATCTTCTAAAGGACTGTGACATCAAGGTCATAATATGTAATCTCCAGGAACAACTGCCTGTGATTTTTATTTATTTAGGGAGTTACATAGGTGATGGGGGAAATTGTTATCTTTCAGTTTCCTGGGAAGCCGAGGTTACTTCTTGCAGAGATAGTTCTGAGAACAAAGAGCCCCTCTGAGTTAAGGAGCCACTGTTCTATTAATGATTAAAAGAACACCAACAAAAAAAAAGAGAAACTTACAGTGTGATTCAGATCATTTAAAGAAGCAAAATCAAGTGCAATTTGTTTACAAATGGTGTATATTAAAGATTTTTCTATTTCAGATGTAACTTAGAAATATTAGCTTAACTCCTTTGACATCTGCTATTGTGACACATCCCATTGCTGGCAATGTGGTGCACACTCTGGAACTTTTAACTACTGTTTTGTAAGCCTCCCAGGGTGGCGGCGTGGCGTTGTAGGCAATGCTTTGCTTGCCTTCATGCCGTTCACTGGGTGTTGCACTCCGTATAGAGAGGCACTCCCTCTAAGTGCTTGTGAATGAGCCCCAGCGAGAGGAACTGTAATGCTTCATTAACGAGAGCTTGTTACAAAGGAAACAGGTCCCTCTGGCTTAATTTAAAGTTATTCCTGCATGACATGGCGTGGAGGCCCTGGATGCTGCTCATTCTTTAGGATCGACTGTTTTTGTACCTGGTGTTGGTTTAGAGACTATAAGAGGCATCACGAGGTGATGGGATTCATTTGAAGCATTATATTTCTGTTTTAACAGTTTCTCCAGTTTTGCCTTCCCAAGATTTTTGTTCTACTTAAAAAGTTTGTGCCACTTTTTAATATAAAAAATTTTAACAAAATTAATGTTGTTCTCATTTTTTTTTCAGACGTCATTCTCTTAAACCTTTTTTTCCTCCCAGACTCTGACTTGAGGAAATTTTTCTTCCATAGCTTTTATTCTAGGTAGTCCTGTATTCTGTATTCTGTACAACCCAGTGACCATAATAGTGAGTGTGAACATTATGTAGCATTTCTCTGTAGCTCCTCACTGAGGTGATTAAAAAACAAAACCCTTACACAGTATTTCTAAGGACAAACAGTATGAAGAAATGACTCTGTTTCATGTCAACCCATTAGCATGGGTTGTCATTGTCACCTGTGCTTCTGTTCTTGAATACTAAAACTCGGAAGAAGAGTAATAGTTATAATGCAGCAGTATAGTTGGTTCAAATATTTTTTTAAGGATAGTTAGACGTTGAGTTGAGACTAGGAAAAAAAACAATCCTGTGTTAAGCAAGAGTGTATAGTATAAATTCTATAGGCTGAGGCCTGATAATTCTTTCTGCTGTCTTAAAGCTTCCTGTGTTACTGGGATTGGATATGGTGTGTCATTTCTTGGGGCAGGGCAGGTTCAGAAGGAATTTTTAGTTTAAAAAAAAAAAATTGAGCTGTTACCTTAGAGTTTACATTGTTTATTTTCATCTTGGCCCTTGGGCTGGAACTAAAAACAGGCCTTCCAGCACAGCAGCTGGTAATTCTAAATTTTCAAGAAAGTGATCAGTTTATATGGTGAAAATTAGCCATAACATAAGATTTGCTTAGCAGTGTTTGTGTTTCTGACTACTTAAAAATAGCATGTCATTTGATTTTCAGAAACAGGATTTGGTAAAGGATATACCTGATGTTTTCTTGGGAGTGGGCTGCCAGATACAGCTTATTCTTGCAGATTAAATTTAGTCCTTGTTTTTGTTAAGTCTCCAGAGGAATACTAAGGTAACCTCAGACAGTGCAGGACTAATAGGAGGAAGGTCTCTTACCTTCCTAAAAGGAGTATGAGGTGGTAAGACACAGCTTGAGAGAGCTGAACTGGTGGGGATGTGATCAGAAATTTTAAAAGGGTTTATTTTACTGATTCCACAAATTGCTGCATCAGCTCTTGCCGCCTAGACTCTTGCTACTCAAAGTGTGTCAAAGGACTGGTAGCATCATCAGCACCTGAGCGCTCTTTAGAAATGCTCAGTTGAGGGCCCTACTCTGGACCTACTGAATTAGCATCTGCTTTTTTAAACAAGAAGGAGCCCTGGTGGCACAGTGGTTAAAGTGCTCGGCTGCTAACCAGAGGTCGGTGGTTTGAATCCACCTGCCACTCTGTGGGGAGAAAAACGTGGCAGTCTGCTCCAGTAAAGATTGACAGCCTTGGAAGCCCTATGGGGCAGTTCTGCTCTGTCCTATAGGGTTGCTATGAGTCAGATTTGACTCCCCAGCAGTGGGTGTGGTTTGGTTTTAACTGATATCACCAGGTGATTTGTATGCCCTTTAAAGTTTGAGAAGCATCTGCCTGGACCGGTGATTCTCACCCAGGGCTGATTTTGCTCCCCTAGAGGACATGTGGCAATATCTCCTGGGAGGGTGCCACTGGCATCTGCTGGGGAGTGGCCAGGGATGCTGCTAACATCCCACAGTGCATAGAACAGCCCTCCACGACAAAAAAAAGTACCCTGCTCTAAATATCAATAGTGCAGCAATTGAGAAACTGGCTAGAACAGTGGTTCTCAAGCTTTAGAGTGCATGGACTCGCCTTGGGGTCTTATTAAAGCAGATTGCTGGACCCCAACTCCCAAGTTTCTGATTCAGTAGGGCCGGAGTGAGGCCTGAGACTGCATTTCCAAGTTCCCAGGTGATCCGATGCTGCCCTAGAACAACACTGTAGTTAGGATAATAATGGCAATGCTAACGACTACCATTTATTGGGAGCCCTGGTGGCAGAGTGGTTAAGCGCTCAGCAGCTAACCCAAAGGCCGCAGGTGAATCCACCATCCGCTCTCTGGACTCCCTATGGGACCGCTCTACTCCGTCCTATAGGGTCGCTATGAGTCAGAATCCACGCAATGGCAACGTACCATTTATTGCGTGCTTAAAGTGTGTCAGGCGTTGCTAAATCGTAGGTACTTAGACCACTCCCATTTTGCAGGCTAGGAAACAGCCTCGAGAGATGAAATTTCCTAAAAGTCATGGCTAGCTTTCTAAATGGCAGATCTCCTCCCAGGTCTGACTGACGCCGAAGGATGAATTCTTAAACCGCCACGCTATGCTGCCTAAGGCAGTTCTAAGATTAAGATCATTTTCCTTCCTTGTTAACACTATGGCTACTCGGCCTCAGGACGCAAAATTTCTTAAGGCGAAGACAGAAACCTCCACTGGTCCAGTCCTTGAGGCTACACCGCGCGCCAGGGCGGAAGGGGCGGGACTTCGGTTGCGGAAAGGGCGGGCCTACCCAGCCGGAAGTCTGATGCTAGCTCTGTTGCTGATGGGCCTGTGGTTGAGGGGTCCTTGGCCGGATCCCGGTCTGCTCTAAGCGGGATCTGGTTCTGGCTCGGCACCCTCGGAGACGGCTGCGGCGCAGACTCTCTTCTCGCCGCCATGCACGACGCCTTTGAGCCGGTGCCGATCCTCGAAAAGCTGCCTCTGCAGATCGACTGCCTTGCTGCCTGGGGTGAGCGGAGGGGCCACGAGACCGAGGCGGGGTCAGCACCGGAGCGGCCCAGACCTTTCGCGAAGGCTGGGCAAGTGGACAGGCGTCTGGCTGTGTGGGCTCCGGTCGGACGCTGTCCTAGAGGGCCTGGGATGAGGGAGGGCAGCGATGTGACCACCAGCTGTGGACAGCGAGGGCAGTGGGGTGCTTGGGAGATCTCCAGTGTTCCAGGCATTTTAGCGGACTTTTCACCCGCGCGTCGTGCAGAGTTGGAGATTGAGCTTTCGTTATTAGTTGTACTCAGCTTTGATCCATTTCGATTCCCAAGAAGTCAGTTTGGAGGGACAGTGCACTGGGAAGTTCTCAGCCTGCCAGGGGCTTTGATTTGTCCACATGATTGTGTTGTTTTCTAGGTGAAACACAACACTGGCCTTTTTGTTCACTGATCAAGTTAACACCAAATGCTGTATTTTTTTTTCCTTAGTGACCGCTTGTTGTTCACTTCTGGCTCCTGTAGGTAATTCACGTTGTTACTCTAAACTCTTAACTAGCCAAGTGGTTGATTGCTTATGTCCAGAGTGCCCAAGTTGCCTAACTGTAGGTAGAAGAACATAATTCCAGACTGTCATGAGACCTAACCACTAAAAGCTTACATAATCCCTTTGGAATTGGCCAATGCAGAAAGCAGGATCCGGCATCTCTGTGTGCTCCGGAATACAGATGAATGTTTCAGGGGTCCCAGCATTGACTCAGGTATGAACAATGTGCTGTTTGAGTGTTTGTGTCCAGTAACAGCCACCAAAGACCAAGCAGAAATAATTTCAGTTTCACCTGTTAGTGTCCAGGTCCTAGAAATCAAGGACCCTAAAAAAGGACGCTCAGAACCCGTGAGATCTTATACTGAGCAAGGAACCACGATGGGCCTGGTGGAGTCTTGAAGGTGGCTGGCATCATCTGCATGATCTGTTGACAGTGCCACCCAGTCATCCTTGTGGAATTTTTCATGGCCTCTTCGGTGGGGCTCTTACACCACAGATCTTCGTGTTAATGCCGCCTCTCCTGCCTTTAGCAGTCTTGGACCTCTTTAAAATGAGACAGCCACAGCAAGATGTCCTAGTGTTTTGTGTTAAGGAGAGACTCCTATTGAATCCAGACATCTCAAGAAAATCTCTATTTCCTGTCATTAAATACTCTCAGTAAAATTTAAAAATAAATAATGGAGAAAAAGAAATAATAATAATAATAAAGACCTGACACATTGCACAGAGGATTGATTTCCCTGTTTCTTCATCAAATATGTGTCGGGTCCTTTTGTGGGCCAGTCTCTCTGCAGGATCAGGATTCAAGGATGAATAAAAAACAGTGTCTGTGCTCCTAGAACACACGGTGGGGGACATAGACATATGAACAGATCATGATTCAAGATAAATGATCCTGGATGTAGCCTGTTATGGGAGCACAGGGCCGAGGACATATGCTTCTAAAAAGGATTGATGTAGCTGCTTAAGACACCTGATTTAGCTTGTCAGAATCCTGATGTATATAGGAAATTCTTCTTGAAGATTGCTGCATTACTCCGTGCATTGACTCTGATACCCTGTGGGACCATTAGTACAGGTATCTCTGAGGCTCTTTCACCAATTCTACTTTATCACAGTAAAGACTCCCCGTACCTCTGCTTTTTAGGCACACAGTTTTGAAATGCCAGCATTTGGCCTCCCTTGATCCTGCACCAAAGAGGAGAAATGCCCTTTGCCTCCTAGGATGCTGTGGGAGGTATTGGGCTACAAGAGATCATTTACTGCCTCCTGCCTCAGAGTCCTGGTGGTGCAGTGGTTAAGCGCTTGGCTGCTAACTGAAAAGGTTGGTGGTTTGAACCCACCCAGCAGCTCTGTGAGAGAAAGCCCTGGTGATCTGCTTTTGTAAAGTTTACAGCCAAGAAAGCCCTTGGGGGCTCCTCTGTCACGTGGGGTCACTATAAGTCAGAATAGACTCAACAGTCCCGACAACAACCACCTTAGAGCTACTTTATTTTCAGTCTTTAGCAGCAGTAAATATTTCTAGTCTCTTTTATTCTTGTCTAAATATTTCTTTTTCTAGTCATCACTCCTTTTATGGAAAGTTCATCCAGGAACCTTCAGGAGCCAGATCATGCGGGGCTGGACAATATTTGAGCTGGAAGGTATCTTAGAGACACCGTAACTCATCTGGGAAATGGGAATGAGGTGGACACTGATGATGTGTCCACTGGACTTGTTTATTCAGCTGCCGTTTTAGCATCTTTGTTTGAATGTCAAATAGCATGGCCAAAACAAAATTCTTGGTTCCACTCCCCCAAAACCTGTCTCTTCCTGCAGTATCCCACATCTCAGTGAATGGCTTTTCTGTTTACCCATTTGGCTCAGGCCAAACGCCTTGGAATCATTCTTGACTTCTTTCACCCTCTTGTACTCCACATCCAGTTCATCAGCAAATCCTGTCCGCTCCACATCCAGAATAAGTCTAGAATCCAGTCTGTTCCCTCTGTCTCCACTGTTACTGCTCTTGACGAGGGCGCTGTCATCTCTCCTCTGGATTATCATAGTGGTATATTCTACTGCTGCATTTCCCTTTGTGCCGTCTTCGGTTTGCGTCTACACAGAGACAGAATGATCTTTTGAAAACCTAAATCTGCTCACATCTCTTCTCTGCTCAAAATCCTCCAGTGGCTTCACATCACAGCTAGAATACGTTGTAAAGACCTTACCGTGGCTGACAACACCTGGCACGCTCAGGCCCCTCGTTACTTCCCTCACTTTATCTTCTAGGCTTGTACTCTTTGCTAGTCACACAGTCTTCCTGTTGTTCCACGAACACACAAAGCACATACATACCTCAGGGCCTTTTCACTTGCTGTATCCTCTGCCTGGAACTCTTTTGCTGTAGATACCACATGGCTCATTCCTCATTTCATTCAGTTTCTGCTAAAGTGTCACCCAAATCAGTGAGATGTCCCTAACTACCCTGTATAAAAGAGGGTGCCATATCCACCAGTGCTCTGTTCCCTTACCCAGCCTTATCTTTCTTACCATGATCACCACCTAGTGTTATTTTATGTATTTATTTATTGTCTCTCTCACTGCACATTGGAATATGAGTTCCTTCAGAGAAGGAACTTTGTTTTGTACATTATTGTATCTGCAGTGCTTAGAATAGTTCTTGACACATAATGGGTATTTGTTAAATATATTTTAATTAATTAATGAGTAAAGATGATGCTAATAGTAATAGCTTTGATTTATTGAGTACCAATCTGTATTTGGCCTTGTGCTAAGGGCTTTAGTGAAATAATAACAATGCCATCTTATAGAGGAAGAACCTGAAGCTTAGAGAATTTAGATAATCTTTCTAAGGTCACATATCTAGTAAATCATATCTGATTTCAGAATCTGGTTTCCATACTTCAGTGTACATCAGAGCCTGTAAAAAATGCAGATTTGTGTGTGTGTGTGTGTGTGTGTGTGCTGTATGTGAGTATACACACATATTAATATTTAAAAAAACAAACGAGGGATAAACCAGCATTACTAAAATGATTCCCTGTAGCAGAAGGGAAGTAACAGGGTGGAGTAACAAGCAGGGAAGCTAAGACTTCTCACAGTTTTAGCTTTGGAACTACATAAATGTTTCATATATTAAAAAACAAATTTAAAATTAAAAATGTAGATTTCAGGACACCACCCCAGGGTCTGTGAGTCAGAATCTCTGGGAGCAGGGCTCAGGAATTTGTGTTTTTAATCAATCCAAGTGATTCTGATGCAGCTAATCAGGAGTTTATGCTTTGAGAAACACTGTCTATGCCATACGATGCCAAGAAGGGAAGTGCCCAGTACCGTATTCGTCTGTGTATTGCTGCAGTGGCCTGCATGGGGCCAGGAATGTATTTGGTTATTACATGAGGGTGTTGCGTGGTTGAATGGCTTCATTAGGGTAATTATAAGCAAGAAGGCCCAGCCTTACTTCCCAGGAGGGATCAAGTCCAACCTGGTAGCTCAGCATTAGACTGCCAGGAATTTTTTAGGGCTCACTAGTTTGTTTATGTGTGTTACCCATATGGGTAGTGTGTTTCATGTTCAGATATGCAGTATTGGCTCCAAGAAGGGACTGTCTGTGCTGTGCCTGCTGTGCGGGATTGTCCCTCTCTGTGTTGTGTGTGCATGGCTATGTTACATGATGACATGTCATAGAGAATGGAGGGCCCAACCCAGGTCAGGACCTATGGCCACCTGAGGCTCCACTGATTTCTGTCACCAAATACATGTCATAGAGAGTGGAGGGCCTAACCCGGGTCAGGACCTCTGGCCACCTGAGCCTCCACTGACTTCTGTCACCAAATACATGTCATAGAGAATGGAGGGCCCAACCCGGGTCAGGACCTCTGGCCACCTGAGCCTCCACTGACTTCTGTCACCAAATACATGTCATAGAGAATGGAGGGCCCAACCCGGGTCAGGACCTCTGGCCACCTGAGCCTCCACTGACTTCTGTCACCAAATACATGTCATAGAGAGTGGAGGGCCCAGCCTGGGTCAGGACCTCTGGCCACTTGAGCCTCCACTGACTTCTGTCACCAAATACATGTCATAGAGAATGGAGGGCCCAACCCGGGTCAGGACCTCTGGCCACCTGAGCCTCCACTGACTTCTGTCACCAAATACATGTCATAGAGAATGGAGGGCCCAACCTGGGTCAGGACCTCTGGCCCTGAGCCTCCACTGACTTCTGTCACCAAATACATGTCATAGAGAATGGAGGGCCCAACCCGGGTCAGGACCTCTGGCCACCTGAGCCTCCACTGACTTCTGTCACCAAATACATGTCATAGAGAGTGGAGGGCCCAACCCGGGTCAGGACCTCTGGCCACTTGAGCCTCCACTGACTTCTGTCACCAAATACATGTCATAGAGAATGGAGGGCCCAACCCGGGTCAGGACCTCTGGCCACCTGAGCCTCCACTGACTTCTGTCACCAAATACATGTCATAGAGAATGGAGGGCCCAACCTGGGTCAGGACCTCTGGCCCTGAGCCTCCACTGACTTCTGTCACCAAATACATGTCATAGAGAATGGAGGGCCCAACCCGGGTCAGGACCTCTGGCCCTGAGCCTCCACTGACTTCTGTCACCAAATACATGTCATAGAGAATGGAGGGCCCAACCCGGGTCAGGACCTCTGGCCACATGAGCCTCCACTGACTTCTCTAACCAAATCACACCTCTTCAGGGCTCTGTGCCATTAGAACATCTGGATGACACGCTGTTTTTCCTTAGAAGTTTGAGGATTAGTTTGAAGATGAGTACGTGTGTGGTGCTTTTACTCTTTAAAAGAAATAATTATAAATAATTTGCATATATGATAAATATATTTTTCCTCAGCACCTCCAAATGACAGCTTGAGAAAGGTCAAATAAATTTTCAATTAAAAAAATTTTTTTTAAGTTTCAGTAGATCGAATCTATCTGGTTCCCTTTTATGACCAGTACAGTAGACATTGATAAGAGACAGCTGTTGTCAAATAAACATTTGTAAAAAATGGAATGTCATGCTTAGGAGTTTGACTTCATTTTTGGGTAGGGCAGCCTCATGAGGGCCTTGTAAACCCCAGTGTGACAGTGTCAGAGCTGTGCTCTAACGTAACAGACAACAGAAACGGAAGAATGCAGAGAGGCCTGTCAGGAGGCTGCCGCAGGGGACCATGGAGAGCCCAAGGTAAAACTGATAGACCTTGGCAGACGTGGGAGGAAGCTGGGGCTGTTACAGGAGGTAAAGAACAGCAGGAACTTTTGAGAAGTTTTGAGGGTAGTGGAGAGGGAAGGATGGGGAAGATGGTGAACTTTATGCTTGCCTTGTGTTTTGGCAAACAACTTGTATAGATTTTTATGTATATTATAAGTGAATTTTTTAAAGATTTCTACTTTGTTTTATTTATTTCTGAAATACCATTGGCTATCCTAAAAAATCAACTTGAATATTGCCAATTGCTCAGTATAGTGCTATTTGTAAGTTTAACTCTAAGCATAATGTCTTTTGAAAAGCAAACATTGTGAATGGAAGTGGTTTTTGTTTTCCTTCCTGGTCTGCTCCAGCATAATCTCCAGCATTCCGTTAGAACTACTATGATTTCTGATTTCTACTGATGTTATTAAGGGCACACAGTGGATTACTTTCTGCATACCGTTTTTCCTTTAAAGTTCAGAATAAAGCAGAATCACTGTCTTTTTCTGGGAGACTAAGGAATTAACCTGGAGAAATGTTTCTAATATGGATCCTGACCTGTTTTTATAAATGTAACTATTGTCTTTTAGACAACCTCTGGCCGACATTCATTCTTTTGACCTGGGGTACCTTAGTACGTCAGAGCATGTGGATAAGAGCCAGACAAATTGAGGTTGGAATCCCAACTCTACCACTTACTACATATGTAACTTTGGATAAATTATTTATCCCCTCGGCCTCAATTTTCTTATCTGCAAAAC
The DNA here is from genome assembly GCA_030035585.1 of Dugong dugon. Classification (NCBI taxonomy): domain Eukaryota; kingdom Metazoa; phylum Chordata; class Mammalia; order Sirenia; family Dugongidae; genus Dugong; species Dugong dugon. The sequence continues at coordinate 10,742,886 of CM057472.1, read as the reverse complement.
GGGAGTTTAAAAAAAAGCACCTACATCAATGTATAGTTGTAAAATAACATATGATATGTGCTTAGCATTTCCTAGAACACAGTGGATGCTCAATAAATGTTATCTATTTGTACCATTGTCCAATATTTTATTTTACAAAGGATCAAGAGAGTTTATGAAAGGACTAAATTACCTTTATGTTTCAACATTAAAAAGTTGAGGAAGTATCTGTACATGCTTAACTTGCTTTAATGATTTAATGTGCATCTGTAATTATTTAAACCCTTTCTGAACCTCCTTATCTTTAGACTAGACCAGTGCATCCAAATATGATCCCTGAACCAGCAGCTTGAGGATCACTTGGCAACTTGTTAGAAATGCAAATTCTTGGGATTCACTTCCAGACCTACTGAGTCAGAAACTCTGAGCATGGGGCCTAGAAAGCTGTTTTAACAAACCCTCAAATAATTCTGACACACACTAAAGTTTAAGAAACTCTGACCTATGCTTTTTTTTTTTTTTTAAAGAAGAGCTTTATTGAGATAGAATTCACATGCTGTACAGCCCACCCCTTTAAATGTGCAATCCACTGGTTTTTAGTATATTCACAGGGTTGTGCCACTATCACCACAATCAGTTTTAGAACATTTTCATCACCCCGAGAAGAAACCCCATACCCATTAGCATTCACTCCCCACTTCCCCCAAAGTCCTCAAGTCCTAGACAATCCCTGATCTACTTTTTGTTTCTGTTGGATTTGTCTATTCTGAACATTCCATATAAATGAAATTATATAAAATGTGGCCTTCTGTGTCTGCTTTCTTTCATTTAACATAATGTTTTCAGGTTCATCCACGTTGTGACATATATCAGTACTTCATTCTTTTTCATGGCTGTATAATATTCCAATGTATGGATGGACCACATTTTGGTTATCTGGTCATCACTTTGTGGACCCTTTTCGGCTATTTTTAATAATGCTGCTGTGAATACTTGTGTACAAATTTTGTACGGACATACATTTTTATTTCTCTTGGGTATATATTTAGGAGTGGAGTTGCTGGGTCATATGGTAACTCACATCCTCACAACTGGGTGGATAAACAGTGTAGAAGTTGAAGTTGTCGAGGATTTCTTTCTGCTTAGATCAGCAATCAGTGTCCATGGAAGCAGCAGTCAAGAAATCACACAGCATATTACATTGGGCAAATCTGCAGCAAAGACCTCTTTAAAATCTTAAAAAGCAAAGATGTCACTTTGTCACCCTAGATGACTAAGTTGCGCCTCATACATGCGAAAGCTGGACAACGAAAAAGGAAAACCAAAGAAGAATTGACGCATTTGAATTTCTGGTGTTGACAAAGAACATTGAATATACCATGGACTGCCAGAAGAACAAACAAATCTGTCTTAGAGGAAGTGCAGCCAGAATACTCCTTAGAAGCAAGGATGGTGAGACTATCTTACTTTTGACACGTCATCAGGAGGGACCAATCGCTGGAAAAGGACATCATGCTTGGTAAAGTAGAGGGTCAGCAAAAAGAGGGAGACCCTCAATGAGATGGATAGCATAGTGGCTCAAACATAGCAAGGATTGTGAGGATGGTGCAGGACAGGGCAGCGTTCTCTTCTGTTTTACATAAAGTCACTATGAGTTGGAGCCACTTGACGGGCACCTAATAACAACAACAACATGGTAACTCAGTATTTAACCTTTTGGGAAACTACCAGACTATTTACCAAAGTGGCTGCACCATTTTATGTTTCCACCAGCAATGTATGAGGGTTTCAGTTTCTCCATGTTCTTATCAGCACTTGTTATTATCTGTTAGACCATCCTTTGAGATAGATAAAAAATTCTGTAAGCTTCTTATTCTCCTCTTAGCTGTTGTTTCTGAGATTTTATACCTAGTTTCATATTTATACTGCTGATTCATTCTGTGAGGATTCCCTGGGTGGTACAAATGGGCAAGCACTCAACTGCTAGCCTAAAGGCTGGTGGTTCGAACCTACCCAGAGGTGCCTTGGAAGACAGGCCTGGTGATCTGCTTCTGGAAGCTTACAGCCTTGAAAACCTTATGGAGCAGCTCTACTCTGCACGTATGGGGTTGCCATGAGTCAAAATCAACTTGAGAGCAACTAACAACAGCAACAGCATTTGTTTTTATGATTTCATAAACTTCCATCGTATTCTTTTTACCTACTGCCTTTCCAGAGCAACAACAACAACAAAAAATAGATACCTTAATAAAGAAAATGAAGCCAGGGAGATTTCTTATCCTGTGAAATGTATAGCCTAGTAATTGTTTAATAAATTTTTTTGACTGGTTGATTCTCAAACATTTCTGGAACATAAACATTTTTTAGCTTTGCACGATACCTGCTGTCCAAAGCAACTGATGTTTTTACACTTTGAGTTCTGAGTACAAGCCCCAGCTAAAGAAATAAGGTTTTACTGAGGCTGACTGGCCTTTCTCTCTGCTATTTTCTTTTCCAGAGGAATGGCTTCTCGTTGGAACCAAGCAAGGACACCTTCTTCTTTATAGGATTCGGAAGGACGCTGGTGAGTGACATACTTTCCAGAACTGCATGGCTTACTGCTTATGCACAACTGTAGAATCAGTGATTCCTGAACCATTAAAAGAGCGATTGCGGGGGAGGGGCAGCAGTGGGAAGATGGGGAGAAATAATGTGAGAATCTCCAGGATTTGTTTTTCGAAACTGCGTTTCCCCACCCCCATCTGTGAGGTGGGACTACGCTCCTCCCCTCCTGACTTCTTAGATACTCACTACCAGTAATAGGAGACATTACTGATGGGACTGTAATTCCTGGGTAAATGGCGTGACGGCAGGAAAAAGAATACGGAACCATTGATTTAAAAGATCTTGTTAGCTTCTAAGGGGTGGACTAGGAGCCAGAGGGCCTGGGTTTGAGTTCCAGCTTTCCTTCCTCTTGGTCATGTGACTGTGAGTGGTTCCTTTCCAACATCAATTTCCTCTTCTATAACCTGTCTTGTCTGACAGAATTGTTGGAGTCACATGCAATAATATGCTTGAAAAGACTGAAAACTAAATCTCCAATCAAATGTAACTTTGTCAATAATAACGTAGAACAACAGCTAAAAGGATTCTAAATTTATCAAAGAGTACCCTCTGTTGGGGATTAAAAGACTCTCACTCTCTTTTCCTTGTTTTCTCTCTCTGCTCTTTTTATGAAAAACTGATATGTTTGTATATTAGGCCCTGGAGCCCCAGAGTCTATAGCAGCCTGCTGTTGATGCCGGAGGGAACTAACTAGGGTAACACTGGGGGAAAAAGAGCGTTTTACTAGTGCCGTTGGGAAAGAGGAAGGCACCTTGGTCAGCTTCTGGGGGTGGGGAAGAGAAAGCGGAGGGTTAGTTTCATTTCTGAGTTTGCAGATGTCCCTTTAAATCAGGGGTCAGCAGACTTGTTCTGAAAAGACTCAAATAATAAATATTTTAGGCTTTGCAAGCTATAGAATCTCTTTCGCAGCTACTCACCTCTGCCCTTGTAGCACGGAAACCCCCATAGGCGGTATGTACATGAATGGGTGTGGCTGTGTGCCAGTAAACTTTTTATTTACAAAAACAGGCAAGAAGGCGGGATTTGGCCTATGGGCAGCAGCCTGCCAACCCCAGATTTAAATTTCTGGTTCTCAGAGCCGGAGTATTTGCTTTCTGTGACATCTACCCAGTCTGTAATTTAAAAATTAAACTTGCCTAGAATTTTATTCAGCTTTAAACAACTGTTGTTTGACTATCTGCTGTGGGCCCAGATGCTGTGTAGGACAGGGAGGTAAGAGACTATAATATTTCCGTGATTCTTTGCTCCTAATAGAGAATCAGTTTTCTGTGCCATCACATACTAAATACACAAGTAAATATATTATTTCTATACAGGTAGTATGAAATTGAAAACTAGGCTATAAGAAGGAATCTTTCAACACGATGTAGCCTCAGACTGGTGATGTTAGTGTTACTGTGCTTGCAGTACTGGTGGTGACTGTTCCTTGCCCTGTGATCAGTTCAGCATGTGACTTTTGACAAGTTAGTTATGGGCTTCAGTTTCCCCACAGGTAATTTGAATAGCAGTACTAACTTACCTTAGACAATAGCAGTACTAACTTACCTTAGTTTCTGACTTGAAACTTCGCTTCTCCCTGTACCCTTAGAGAACAGCTCAGTTCTGGACCAGAAATAGACCTGGCCCTCCGTGATTCAGCTCTAGAACTAATTCAGTTTCTGAACGCCTAGACAAAGATGCAGCTAGGTTGTCCTGAGGGAAGGGAGATGGCAGGAAGGTGTCACGGAAAGCTGAGATTTAGGGGACCTGGGTTATGATCTGCGCCATCTCCTTTGATAGGATGTACCCATAAAGAACTTCTGCTATGTGCTGAGGTATGACATACGATGGTGGTTGGAGAAAGCACTTGTATGATTGCGTCATGAGCTCAACTTGCCGCTTTTTTCATGGAACACCGTTTTTACTTGAAAGAATGACTGACAAATTACGGTTTTTTAGACTTGGGTACTTGCCATACATTTTCTCAAAAATGAACAAAGGGAGCCTGTTCTTTCAAAGAAACATGAAATTGGAATAATAATACCTACTCCTTGGGGTAGTGTGAAAGTTAACAGAAAATACGTATAAATTCTTTAACCCAGAACCTGGCACCTGGTTATTGTTTAGTTAATGATAGTGGCTGTTATTATTATGATAATTATTCCCTTTCTTACTCTTTGATGCCTTTTGAGGCTGAGTATTTTTGTGTCCCCAGCAAGGCTGGATTCGCATGTTTTTATGGTATATAACTTTTTTACCCTTTTTTGCAACAGTGCCAGCAGATGTAACAGCCCCTGAAAGTGGCAGTAAGTGTAGATGCATTAAATTGCTTCAACTCTGGGATGGCGTGGAGTGTTGGCTGTGTCCCAGCTGCATAGGGTAGCTGCTGGGATTTAGCTGGTCTCGATCTAAGAACGCTTTGGGCTGGGTTTCGTTGCTTCGGGTCTTACATTTGACTACTACTTTTTACACTCTTCTTTGTGAGACACTTTGCCAAGGTACTTTTTTTTTTTTAATGATAAGATCTTTAAACTCACAAGTACCTTGCAGCTTCAGTAAACTTCTGCAGTGTGATCCTCTTTGCTGACGCCAAGTAAAGGTGCACGAAACCCTCATCTAAAATTGGGGTTGAAAGCAACTTAGAATGCTTGGTAAAGATAGCTCGCCGTTGTAGATCTCTGACTTCTAGTCTTTCAGGACTTTTTAAAGATTCATGTAGGAGAGTAACGTAAAGTAGCATTTTGGGGGAGTTGTTTTCATATGTATATGTTTGGAACCGTGAATATTTATTTCTTTTCCATAGGTTGCAACAGGTTTGAAGTAACACTAGAGAAATCCAATAAGAATTTCTCCAAAAAGATCCAGCAGGTAGGCAGTGACGGTAGTTGCTATAAGAGTATTTGGCTCATGTGAGGCCCTGTCAGAGCTAGAACTCTGTAATGCTATTTATTACCTGAATCCTGTGCTTTCTGCCCTGCCATTTATGATCCGGGATCTCTGCCCATGTTTCATGTGCCTGAGGTCCTCTTTGACGAGCAGAAACTGTGATTACATGTCCAAATAAGTCAGACCTCTGTGATTGGTTTAGGCTCCTTAGTCCCCTGTTACTACTGTAGTTAAGTGAACTTTTGCTAAACCTTGTTGGAAATGTTTAATTGAGAATAATGATTTCCTGTTTTCCAGATCCATGTGGTTTCCCAGTTTAAGATTCTGGTCAGCTTGTTAGGTAAGAAAAGGGATGCATTTGTATTTTGTATATCAAAAAATAAGAGCTGTGACCTAATTAACCCTTCCATGGTTAATTTGACAGTAGTTACTTAACAACGAGCTGATAGGTTCCAAACCAGATACAGCAGGGGACACAGAACTAAAGACAACAGTGTCCCCTTGGACTCTGCTGTCCAAGGAGTGTCACTTCATTCATTGATTCAATAATCTATCAAGTATTTATTGAGCATTGTACACAGCCTGGACTGGGCGTGAGGGATACAAGTTGAATGAGAGACATGGTTTCTATCTTTGAAGCTTATGTTCTGATTGTGAAGATGGAAATGATGAAAAGTAATCATGATACAGTATGGTAAGTTACAGTGGAAATTTATGAAAAGTATCGTGGATCCTAGTAATGGGAGGGACTATATTGCTAGCGGATGATTTGAACTTCTCCAGGAAGAGAGAGGAGGCAGAGTGTTGTAGGCAGAAGGAAGAGCTTGAGCCAAGGCCCTGAAATGTGACAGTGCGTGGCAAGTAGTCTGTGATGGCCAGACGTAGGATACGTGATGGAGGATGGTGAGATCCCAGGCGAAAGAGGCAGATCAGGGCCAGGCTATTACGGGCATTGTTTGAAAAGCCGTGGTTTCCAAGAAGGCAGCCAGTTAGGCCTTTTCTTGACAAGCAGAGGACTGGAAACTTGCCTCACACTCTGTACTGTTCAGCCCAGGGCCCAAATGGTAGAATCTTTCTCAGCTTAGTTCCTGGTTCAGAGATGAACATTTAAGGCAACTAAGTCTTCGTGACTAAATCTAGACAGGAGGCCCAAGTGAAATTATTTTGCTTTACTAGAAAAGAAATCCTTTCCCTCGGTTTGTACAAAATCCACAGGGGATTTCCTTTTTCTTACTAGAGCTTCCTAAATGTTTTTGAAAGCCATTTCTTGTACAAATATTGCATCACAGATTTTTCAGACTTGAGGACAGGGTATAAGAGTGCTTTGGAACTGAAAGAGCTCTTTTACTCAAACTATCCCAGATTTCTAAGAAACAGTATTCAGGTTCAGAAGACTGAGTGACCTCTCACATGTTTTGTACTGGTGATAGACTGGAACGAGCTGTCATTGTTATGAAACTGAAGGTATATCTACAAGCAACATTTGCCGTGCAGTTGTACTAGATGTGATAGGGCTGTTTTTTTATTTTGTCTTGAAGGTGTGTGTATTAGAGAATTGTGATGATTTATAGTGATGTTTTACACTCTTCCAAACAGAAAATAACATTTATGTCCATGACCTATTGACATTTCAACAAATCACTACAGTGTCAAAGGCAAAGGGAGCATCACTGTTCACCTGTGACCTCCAGGTAAGTGTGGGCAAGATGAAATTTGGCTTTGTGCTTTCATTGATATGATCTGTCCTACACTGTTCCTGCCGTAAGATGGGAATAATGGCATTGCTAACCCAAACCCAGCAGAGACTCAAAAAAATATTTGATTTCGGATTGTATTTTTTTTTTAATTGTACTTTAGGTGAAGGTTTACAGAACAAATATTTTCTCATTAAACAGTCAGTACACATATTGTTTTATGATGTTGGTTAACAATCCTATGACATGTTAACATGCTCCCTTCTCAGCCTTGGAGGACCTTTATTTTTTTTTGGTGAAAATATACATAGCCAAAGGTACACCATTTCAAAAATTTCTACATGTACAGTTCAGTGATGTCGATTAGATTCTTCCAGTTGTGCTGCTATTCTCACTTTAGATGAAGGTTTACAGAACAAAATAGTTTCTCATTAAACAGTATACATATTGCCCTGTGACAATGGTTAAGAATCCCACTACACATCAACACTGTCCTTACTCAGCCTTGGGTTCCATATCATCAGCTTTCCTGTCCCCTTCTGCCTGCTAGTCCTTGTCCCTGGACTGCTGTGCCTCATTAGTCCCATTTTGTTTTATGGGGCTGTCCAGTCCCCAGCCGAACGGTGAACCTTGGGAGTGACTTCACTGAACTAAAAAGGTGCCCGGGGGCCATACTCTCGGGATTTCTCCAGTCTCTGTCAGGCCAGTAAATCTAGTCTTTTTTTGTGTGTGTTAGAATTTTGTTCTACATCCTTCTCCAGCTCTGTCCAGAACCCTCTGTTGTGATCCCGGTCAGAGCAGTCAGTGGTGGTAGCCGGGCACCATCTAGCTGTACTGGACTCAGTCCGGTGGAGGCCTTGGTAGCTGTGGTCCATTGGTCCTTCGGACTGATCTTTTCCTTGTATCCTGTTCTCTTCATTCTCCCTTGCTCCCGAAGGGATGAGACCAGTGGAGTATCGTACATGGCTGCTCACAGGCTTTTAAGACCCCAGACGCTACTCACCAAGGTAGACTGTAGAACGTTTGGATTGTATTTTTGAAATATCCTCCTCAGTATGCTGTCTGGAGTTGAACCACTGCATTCTGTGTGTGTGTACTGACTGATGAGCACCACATATCTGTATGGCTGGAGGCAGATGACCAGGGGTCAGAGTGCTCACCATGGACAAGCTGTTAGTGCAGAATCAAGACTGTAACAATATTGTGAACATAATTACGGGGCATTAAATGGATTCTTGTTCTAAAGATGTGACTATGGTCTTTGTCTTTAGGGAGTTGTCATTATTCCAAAAAGACGCCACTCCTTATTTTTGCCAATTCATCATCCTTACTTTCTTCAAAATCTACCTGACTCCTCTCCTCAATTCTGATCACGTTTTAGCATTTATGCATTGTTGACACTGCTTTGCTTTATGCCTAAGCATTTTCTTTCCCACCACTCTTTTAAGAGGGTGAAAGTGGGCCTGCTCTCACTGACCCCTGCTGTTCTCTGGCCCATCATGTACTGACAGCCATGAACAAGAAACAGTTAAGGGAAAACAAGGAGGAAGCAGTGCTGTAGGTGAAGGCCTGCCCCGAGATGTTCCTCTCTGAATTCTGAGTGTTCTGGTGCTGGCGTCCCTGGCTGGTGGCCCTGGGGAGGAAGTGCTCTGCAGCTGGTTGTTTCTGAGTACATCTTAGAGAATGGCGTTCTGCTCAGCTTTCCTGACAGTGTGACTTGTATTCCAGAGGATTTTCAGACTTGCAGCCACTTAAAGGCAGAACACCTCTAATTTAGTTTTAATTCGGTTGTGGAGCCATGGTCTGCACATCCTCATTTGCTCTGGGTGTCTCTCCAGCACACAGATACTGGTGAGGAGGTGTTGCGGATGTGTGTGGCTGTGAAAAAGAAGCTGCAGCTTTATTTCTGGAAGGACAGAGAATTTCATGAATTGCAGGTGAGGTCCATTGTTATCTGGTCCATGGGTTGGTGTGGGAGCTGCTGCTGTAGTTCACCCATGGCTTGAAAGACTTCCTGTTCAGTTCTAGGGAAGTACAGTACTCTCGTCTTGTAGTTCTCAGATGAATACTGTGGCAGGAAATGCACGGGAGCTTGTTCATACCCACATATCTAAGTCTTCTGGTCTTCAGAGGCATGGGGAGTACAATTCTACAATTTCCATACGGATTGGTTTAGTTCAAAGTGGGCTTCCACCTTTTCCACATATACCTTGACCAGTTTATGGGTAGCCGATATCTTCATTATGGGTGGTTTTCTCACCTTATGCTATGGCGAGGGTGATGTTTTACAGAGTGGGATGGAGTAACAGGATGGTCGTGATTTTTTTCTTTTAGTATCTTTCCAGTTGAACCCTTATTCTCTTTCTTCAGGGGGACTTCAGTGTACCAGATGTGCCCAAGTCCATGGCGTGGTGTGAAAACTCTATCTGTGTGGGTTTCAAGCGGGACTACTACCTAATAAGGGTAAACCCTTATTATTTTGCAGATATCGTCAGTTTACCTTGGGAAGATGATTATGTGCTTCTCAACCATAATGCAAGAGACTGCCTTAAATAGAGCTTTTGCATAACAGGGTTTGTTTGTATTTTTAGTTATTTTTCATACTCTCAGCTTTTTCCACAAGCAAGATATCTGTGTAACTTAAGCCAGGCAGAGTTAGCTCTCAGTTCTCTACATAATGAATTCTCCAGATGGTGTATCTAATTATTGGGACAGGTTTAACGCTGGGCTTTTTGTCTCTGTCAGACAGAATTATCATGGGCTGCTGCCCTGAGCTTTCAGTGCTCAGGAATTATAAACTAATTTTAGTAATAAGTAAAGTATATTTGTTTTCAAAAATTACTTTCACTTTTTTTAACTTCAGAAGCTACATGCGCTTACTATAGAAAATAAGAACATATAGATAAGAAAAACAAAGGAAGTGCAAATCATCTATAATTCCCCCACTCAGAGATAATCACTGTTAACCTTTTGGTATATGGGCTTCCACCCTATTTTCCAAAAATGTCATGTTACACACATTGTTTTATAACCTGCGTTTTCTCTTAACATAAGTGCTAAATATCTTTCCATGACATTAAGCTTTTTCTTCCCAATTTGCCTACTAGAATGCATTTTTTCTCCAGTATGCATATATAAAGAGATTGACAGACTGTTTGTTCCGTAGACTGATGAGTAGGGCTCGTTCCTCTGACGACCTTGGATGTTCTCATCACCTTCTTGAGGCTGGAGTCTTCTGAGGGTAGAAAGTGTTGCTTTAGGACCACACTATTCAAAAATTGCTTATTTATAGTAAAATTCATTCTTTCTGGTATACAGTTCTGAGTTTTGACAAATGCCTAGAGTTGTGTAACCACCATCACAGTCAAAATTTAGAATGGCTCCATCGCCCCCCCCCCCCCCAAAGTTCTCACACACTGTCCCCTTGAAGTCAGTCTGTCTTCCTGCTTCTCAAGCTCTGGTCACCACTGATCTATTCTTTGTCTCTTATAGTTTTGCCTTTTTCAGAAAGTCATATAATGGATCGTCCAGTATGTAGCCTTTTGAGTCTGGCTTTCATTAGCATAATGCATTTGAGATTCATCCATGTAGTTGCGTGTGTCAGTAGTTTATTCCTTTTTATGGCTGAGTAGAATTCCACAGTATGGATGTACCACAGTTTATCTAATCATTAGTTGAAGGACAAAGTTGTTTCCAATTTTTAGCCATTATGAATAAAGCTACTATAAGCATTCACATACAGGTTTTTGTGTGAACATAAATTTTCATTTCTCTTGGGCAAATGCCTAGGAATGGTATTGTTGGGTCATACGGTAACTGTATATTTAACTTTATAAGAAACCAACAACCGGCAAACAAAATGGCTGGGTCCTTTTGCATTCCACCAGCAGTGTATGAGAGTTCCAGTTGCTCTGCATCCTTCCTAGCACTTGGTGTTGTCAGTTGCCAGGCTGGATGCTTTTCTCTGTGTTAGAGAAAAACCGAACTGGTTCTGTGTTTGATTGTAACAGAGTTTGTCATAACCAACTCTATAATCTTTCCTTATGCTGAACAAAGAATATTATTGGCTTCTCCAGCTTTTGGGTTTTGTCTGAATTTTTTCCAGGCCATGTTTATGCCTCTGGCCAGGGAATGCTAAGTAACTCACTTTGTGTCTTCTTGTAGGTAGATGGAAAGGGATCTATCAAAGAGCTCTTTCCAACAGGAAAACAACTGGAGCCCTTAGTTGCACCTCTGGCAGATGGAAAAGTGGCCGTGGGTCAGGATGATCTCACCGTGGTGCTCAATGAGGAGGGCATCTGCACACAGAAATGTGCCCTGAACTGGACGGACATACCAGTTGCTATGGGTGAGGACCAACAGTAGCTGCTCTTCCCAACTTTGAGTCACGGTTGAATGGAATCCTTGCAGAATGGAGTCCCATTCATTAGCTTTAGCAGACTTGGATTGGGTTATGTCATTCACTTTCACTTCCCCTTATAAGTAGATGAGTTCTTTAGGGTCATGAAAAACTGGGTATTATGAAAAAAAAGACCAGACTTACTGGTCTGACAGAGGCTGGAGAAACACCGAGAGTGTTTCTTTTAGCTCAGTAATGAAGTCATTCCTGAGGTTCAGCCTTCAACCAAAGATTAGACAGGCCCATAAAACAAAATGAGACTAAATGGGCACACCAGCCCAGGGTCAAGAACAGGAAGGCAAGAGGGGACAGGAAAGCTGCCAATAGGAAACTCAAGGTCAAGAAGGGGAGAGTGTTGACATGTCATGGGGTTGGCAACCAATGTCTCAAAACAATATGTGTACTAATTGTTTAATGAGAAGCTAGTTTGTTCTGTAAACCTTCATCTAAAGTACAATAAAAAGCAAAATATATGTAAAAAAGAAAGAAAAAATAGAAGAAAAAACTGGATATTATGGTTTTTGTGGGAAACCCAGTTTTCCCTCAGAAAGGGGAATATGTAAGCAGACAATATCCATTTTAGGAATTGATTATTATTATTATTACTTGGTGAAAACATCTAACAGCCTGTACGTGTACAGTTTGATGGTGTTGGTTACACTCTTCATGTTGGGTTGCCATTCTCACTGTTGCTGCCCATATTGTTTCACCACCATTGACTTCGATTTTCTACTTCCTAAACTTCTCATCTCTGCTTTTAGGAAGGGATTATTTACTGATATTTTTACTTCTTAAACACATATTTTTCTTCTAACTTCTTTTTAATGATTTCATTATGTCCTGGGCCAAGTAGACAACATTTGGAAGTTAGGGGAAAATCTATTTATTGCTAACATACACATAACTCAATAATGAAGAGTTTTTGATGTGGTTATTATTGTTGCTGTTGTTGCTTTTGTGGCTTAGAGATACGAACTGCATTTAGTTGTCATTCTGTCTTCCTAGACATTAGGAGTTTCTATTCCTAAGCCTGCCTCAGGCTCACAGATGTGTGCGATGGTGTTCCCTAGAAGTGTATGACTGCTGTGGCAGTAATTCATTTTCAGTCAGAAGAATGTTCTTGTTGTTCAGTGCCATCGAGTCGGTTCTGACGCATAGTGAGCCTATGTACCATGGAACAACATACCGCCCAGTCCTGCGCCATGCTCACAATTGTTGTTATGCTTGAGCCCATTGTTGCAACCACTGTGTCAGTCCCTCTCGTTGAGGGTCTTCCTCTTTGTCATTGACCTTCTACTTTGCCAAGCATGATGTCCTTCTCCAGGAACTGATCCCTCCTGACAACATGTCCAAAGTATGTAAGATGTTGTCTTGCCATCCTTTTTTCTAAGGAGCATTCTGGTCGTATTTCTTCCGAGGCAGACAGTCCATGCTATATTCAATATTCTGTGCTATGAATAGCAGAAGAATGAGCGTTATTAAAATAGTTACTGCTGTGGAGTAGGGAATACAGACATGCTTTCTGTCTCGAAGAATGCTAACTGGGGAGACAAGGATTACATCTTGGATGAAGAGATAAACTAAGGCAGTACTTAAGCAGGTGTTAAATTGGCTGAGCTAAGCTTCAGTCGTTCACAGAAAGGGAAGTTCATTGTTTAAATTAGAGTCAGGAGAGGTTTCACTGTGGAAGTAAGATTGGACTAGGCCAGGCAGGGAGCTTGAGACCTGGCTTGAAGAAGGATGAGTGGAAATGCAGAAGACATGCTGCTTCCTGAGAGGCCATTAAGGAGGCTGATGTGGCTGAAACAGGTGGTCTGAGTTACGGAGGACTGTTAACAGGCTGGTTGTCAGAGGTCTGTGCAGACGCCTGAGAACCTGCAGATTTCTAACTGGTAGGCTGTCTTGATAAAAGCATTGTGCTGTAGGGCAGTTATTCTGGTGGTCGTGAGAGATGAACAGACCAGAAGGAAGATGAGTGGAAAGGATAGTGTTTTGTAAGGCCCAAGATTCTGTACATGAACAGGTTTGAGGGGCTGATAGCATCAGGAGAGTCTTCATGATGTTACAGAGGACTTCGTTTTCCTTTCAGAAAAGGAGCCTTGGCGCAGTAGTAGATGAAGATGCACGTAATATGCTTAAGTATGTCTCTGATTCTCCAGTAGGAGAGTTCCTGTTGAAAAACCTGTGTTAGTGTCCCCGCACCTTTAGCAGTGTTTCTCAAAAAAGCTTCTGTGCCTTACCATTGTGAGGGAGAGAACATTCTTTCTAGGTGAGGTGGGGAGAATCACCTCTGACAGGCAGAAGACCAAACATTAGAATGGTGTGCATTCTAAACTTCATTTGCTTTTCTGCTCTCATCTTGGCTGCGTGGCCCAGCTCCAGTCTGTGCGGCTTCCCCAGCTCTGCCGCTGTTGGTGCCGCTGCCTGTCCTTTCTGCTCTGCCCGTTAACAGCCTGCTCATGTGATGAGGCCCTGCTTAGGGGCACTTCCTCTGGGAAGTCTTGTCTGACCCGCAGGCGGAACTAGTCACTTCCGCCTTTGTGCCTCCAGAGCCCTCTCAGGTATCTGCCTGGCACGCACACTGTCCCACTGAATTGTACTGAGCTGTTTGTCTCCTCTGCTCGTGTAAGAGCTCCTTGAGGCCTGGACTCATGTCTTGGTGCACTTTGAATTCTTCCTGCATACTACAGTGCCTGAACCACCCTGGTAAGCCTCCTAGTAAATAAGTAAGAACAATGCTGCTGAATAAATCCATTATTATCCCCGTCGGACCTTTCTTGTATGACTTCCACGCACCAGTCAAACTCTGCTAAGTTTTGAGGCTATACAGAAACCCAGAGAACATCTCTATTGTCCAAGGGTTGAGGAGGCTGAACATTTATTAAAATGTGACAGCCAGAAGGATTTCTTTATAGATTACCTTTTTAATTAGAGCAGACCTTTTTCAAGTAGGCCAGATTAAAAAAGAGAAATTTTACATATTTAAACAAGTTAACACTGAAGAAAATTGTACTAACTTCAAAATGAGACCAGCCCAAAAGGGAAAAGAGAAAAATCCAAATACAAAACAACATGCTTTTTATTTTTCTACTTTTTTCATAATATGAAAGATAGCATAATAACACAAGAACACTCAAATCCGTGGAAATACTATTTAGGCCTCTGTTTCCTCATTTCTGAATTCCCTTCTAGCTTTGAGACTTTATTGTACTGTTGTCTAGAGTATATATTGCAAATATGGAAAACTTTTTATCAGAAAATAGAGAATTAAGAAAAAAAATCATAGCAAATTACCCTCACTAAGAAACTTCTTATGAACATATTCTTTGAGATTAAATTTCTGTATGATGACTGTGCCACCTAGTGGTTCATTTTTCACTGGTTCTTGGTATAATACGGAATTCAGTCATAGAACATACTTCTATTATTTTTAAGTGGGTGAAATTGTATTTAATGGACTATGCAGACAGTCAAGTTATTTCAAAGGTCATTGTAAAGTAAAGCAGGGCTTCGTTCAGACTTATTCTGAGTTTTTGCATTTTAAAAGATTTTTTTGTGTTGCTTATTTTCTAAATTCCCTCTGTTTGTGTTAAATTTCCCTTACCATAAAAAAATCAAACCAAACCAAACCAGTTGCTGTCAAGTCGATTCCGACTCATAGCGACCCTATAGAACAGAGTAGAATTGCCCCATAGGGTTTCCAAGGCTGTAATCTTTAGGGGAGCAGACTGCCACATCTTTCTCCTGAAGAGCGGCTGGTGGGTTCGAACCACTGACCTTTCAGTTAGCGGCTGAGTGCTCAACCACTGTGCCGCCAGGGCTCCATTCCTTTACCATACAATCTCTCAAACTAAGACTTTCCTTGCAAGGATTTCACGTTGAGTCAGCTCTGCTTTTCACGTACTGACGTCTTTGGCACTTTTGTGGGATTATTCAGCTTCATCTAGCATTGTAAGCTTTTGATTGTCACATGCCTGTCAGAAAGTACAATGAGAAAGAGTGGATATGGTTAACATTATTTTCAGGAAGATAGAGGAAGAATGAATGGGGACAAGGGTCTAACCTAAGAATCATTTAAATTCATTTAAATGGGGCCTTTCTCAACGAGAGTAAAATTTGAGTCGTGGATAGTTGAATGAGAGTGTTTTTATTAGCTTGTGGAATAGAGGAAAGCAGTTGTAAGGCTCCCAGCAAGTATCAATACAAAATAGCTTCCCAGAGAATTCCATCCAGATACCTTCCCTGTGAACCAGCAGCATCAGGTGGGTTTTTGCATCTTTTCCCTGTGAAATTCTCAAGTAGGCAACATTGACCGGAAATGTGGAACTCTTTCCTGTAGCGTAATTTTAGGGAACAGAAGTTACCCTCATCTTGGCCTTTGTAAGAGAATGCAAGAAGAAGTTATGGAACCTTGTTCTTAGGGTCAGCTGCAGCTGGCCTTTGGTCTAGCTTTGTTACTGATGAAAAAGGAGCAGGTGAAACTTTCACCCAGCCCTTTGGGAGAAGCAGGAGGGTGGATCAGTTACTCTCGGCACAGCTGGATGCATCCTTGTGCAGGAGACTTCTCTTAGTATCATTCAGGCAAAGCAACTTTTCTTCTTTCTGGATCAGTATAGAATCCTGGCTTGTGTTTGACTAGTGGGCTTCCCGGGGATCCCATTTAAACGCAGCTGTGAACAGGCAACCGAAACCCTCCATGAATAGCCCGAGACCCTAGACCAGAGCTGCGTCACAGTATGTTCTCTCTCGCACAGAGCACCAGCCTCCCTACATCATTGCGGTGTTACCTCGCTATGTGGAGATCCGAACGTTTGAGCCAAGGCTTCTGGTCCAGAGCATTGAATTGCAGAGGCCTCGTTTCATTACCTCGGGAGGGTGAGGCATTCCTTTCTCTGCTGTGGCTGCTGTATTATCCCAAAGCGTTAAAATCCCCTAAGTGTTGTCGTAAAGCCCGCACTCCTTTGCTAATGTTCTGGCTCCTGCCTGCAGATCAAACATTATCTACGTGGCCAGCAATCATTTTGTTTGGAGACTGATTCCTGTTCCCATGGCGACCCAAATCCAACAGCTTCTCCAGGACAAGCAGTTTGAATTGGCTCTGCAGCTGGCAGTAAGTCTTATTCCTGAAGTTTGCGTGTGAGTCTGCTGTGTTCTCGGAAGTGAGTGGTTTGGGTGTAGATGTTCATGCTTATTTTGGACTAGGAGAGTCAGTACAGAGCTGAAAGTCAGGGGGCTTGTATTCAAGTCTGACTCTGCCCTGAAATGTCTGTGTAACTCTCAGCCATTTCACTTTCTCAGCTTGCCTGTCTGTCACATGTAGGATGAATGCCACTTATAACAACAGTACCTCATAGAATTAATGGATGACTAAAGTAATTTAGTAAGTATGATATAGTCTGGAAAAATTAAAAGCAACACAAACATTAGAGTATAGTAACAGTCATAAATATAAGATTATATTCTTGTCCCTAAAATTATACTAAGGGAAAGAGTTGGCCATTTCTAGTTGAATGCAAGAACTAGAGGGCCTCTCAAAATCCCTTTCAGTGGTGGTTGCTGTGTTTGGCCTTCTGTAGGTACATGGAAGCCACCTCAGGTTGTTTGCATTCAACAAGGCTGCAGTCTTATATTTATGATTGTTACTCTCCTTTAATGTTTGCATGGGATATTGTTCACAGCTGAGCAGTGGCCATACTTTTGTTCCAGTCACGCATCTGTTGCCAAACACTTTGGGAGACTGACTTTCGAATCCGTGTCTCGCTCTTTGGAACATCCTCAGGGACGATTATTGTCATCTCTAAAGGGTGGATTTGATTTTAGGAAATCACCAGAAGTCATTCTGAGCCTCACTTAGTAAGCCTAACCTAGTCAAACAGTGGCTAATTTAGGTAAAAGAGAAGACGTTTGTATGAAGATAATAGTAAAACTTAGTTTCTAGGGTAACTTGTAAATTGCTTCTGAAAGGAAAGCAGTGACTACATCTTTTTGGAATAAATGTGTATATGGTCACCTTTGGTGACTATTTTTTAAAGAACAGCATTTATTTTGGATGCATAAGTTATAGATTTAAAACAAAAGTCCAGTCTTAATTGTTAAAGATGTTTAATATGCAGTAAAGGTTCTTTCTTGGGGCATTTAATTTTAGCAGCTTCTGTTTTCTTCCCCCTCATGCATTAATTTATTTTCATGTATATTTTTACTTTTTAAATAATATAATGAATACGGATGAACCAACCATCTTATCCAAGAAGAATAACTTATATATCTCTGTGCTCCACCCCATCCCAAGCCTCTGCCTCCCATCCAGACACAACCATTGTCCTGAATTTTGTGTTTATCATTCTAAAAAAAATTTTTTTAAACCTTTTATGTGTATAAAACCCATTGCTGTCAAGTCGATTTCCGACTCATAGTGACCCTGTAGGACAGAGTAGAACTGCCCCATAGGGCTTCCAAGGAGCGGCTGGTGGATTCAAACTGCCAACCTTTTGGTGAGCAGCTGGGCTCTTAACTGCTGCACCACCAGGGCTCCTTTATTTGTATATGTATACTTAAATATATTTAGTTTTTGAATTTTATTGAGCTTTATTGAAAGTGTATCATGTAGTACATCGCTACTTTAGTGTCTGTTTCTCAACAGGAAGGTCTCAGGATCTTTCACTGATCTTCAGCTGCAGTTATCTGTTTAATCTTTGGTAGAGGAGACAGTAATGAGGCCCCATTTTCTCCTCTCTTTTCTAGCCTCATGCTTGCTATGTGCTCTGACCTTCTTATAGCCCTTGAGGAACCTATCTTTTATTTAAATAGATTTAAAAAAAAGTCCACAAAACTTTCAGAGGGCAATTACATACTCATCTCTGGTGTTGACAAAGCATGAACCGAAATGTTAGAGGAGGGACAGTTCACTGTGGGCTGGAAAAGGCATCGGCGTTTGAACACTTGAGTCAGCCTTTACGGATGGGTAAGGTTAGGATCAGGAGCACAGGAGAGCTTTTTGGCTTCGTTGAAGAGCAGGAGGGAGTTAAAGGAGTGAAAACAAGTGTGGCATATTGTAGGGCGTTAGGGCCCGTCCTGACTGGGGCTGAAGGTGTGGTTTGAATGTCGGGAGGTAAGCTAGAGAGTCCAGCAGCAGGTTACGAGAGCCTGTGAAGCACTGAGTAGGGCAGTTGGAGCAGATGTGTCCGCACAGGGAGGATGGCCTGGCCGAGGGTGGTGGCAGCAGAAAAGAAAGTGGAAAGGAGGGAAAAAATTGCAAACCATTTTGAAGGAGGGAATTTTACTAAAGATTGGTTAAAAGGGATATAAGGAAAAAACATGGTTATAAGGAAGAAACAAAGATAATGATAATAGCTACCATTTATTTAGTTTTTACTGTGAACAGGGCCTTTTCCAAACTGTGCCAGCTGTGCTACATATCTCTCCTTGAGTGTGCCATGTGCGCTCTGTCATTATAGGACCTTGCACGTGTGCTGTCCTCGCTGCCTGGAGCACTCTCCTCTTCCCCGCCCCTCTGTCACCTGCTCAGCCCCGTCTGCCTGACTCCAGCCCAGCCTTTAGGTTTCAGTTTAGATTCCTCCTGGCATTGCTTCCTGACCCACCACTCAGGTTGCATTGAGTTCCACCCCACATGTTTAACATCACACTTACCTTGTTTGATTTTTGTTGTTATTTGCTTGTTTGTTTTTGTTATTGTGGTTTTTAAATCCAGACTTTCTTCAGATTTCACCAGTTTTTCCATTAGTATCCTTTTCCTGTTCTAGGATCAAATCCAGGACGTTACATTGCATTTAGTTGTCACGTCTTCCCATCCTCTGGTCTGTGGCAATTTCTTTCTTATTCCTGACCTTGGCAGCTCTGAGTTTTGAGGAGTAGTGGTCAGGTATTTTGTAGAAACCCTGTTGTATTTTAATTGTGTAGTTACTTATCAGTCTTACAGTTAAGACTGTGAACCTGTGAGTGTAGGTACTATGTAGCTGTTCTGTATATTTTAGCATTTGTACCTCCTGGGATATTGTCTGTTACGGATTGAACTGGGTCCCCCAAAAATGTGTGTTGACTTGTCTAGGCCATGATTCCCAGTTTTGTGTGGTGGTTCACCATTTTGTGATGTGATGTGATTAGCTTACATGTTGTAAATCCTAACCTCTATGATGTTAATGAGGCAGGATTAGAGGCAGGACTCAATCTACAGGATTAAATTGTATACTGAGTCAATCTCTTTTGAGATATAAAAGAGAGAATCAAGCAAAGAGGAGGGGGACCTCATACCACCAAGAAAGAAGAGCCAGGAATGGAGCATGTCCTTTGGACCTGGGGTCCCTGCACCAAGAACCTCCTAGATCTGGGGAAGATTGATGACAGGGACCTTCCCCCAAAGCTGACAAAGAGAGAAAGCCCTCCCCTGGAGCTGACGCATTGAATTTGGACTTCTAGCCTCCTAAACTGTGAGAGAATAAATTTCTGTTTGTTAAAGCCATCCACTTGTGATATTTCTGTTATAGCAGCACTAGATAACTAAGACAGAATTTGGTACCAGAACAGTGGGGTGCTGCTCTAACAGATACCTGTAATGGAAGTGGTTTTGGAATTAATGAGTTGAAGCTGAAAGAGTTTTCAAATGCCTAATAGTAAAAGCCTAGATTGCGTTGAAGAGACTATTGGTGGGATTATGGACATCAAAGACCATTCTGGTGAGGACTCGGAAGGAAGTGAGGAGAGCTATGATACTAGAGACAGCACAGACAGCAAGAAGCAGCAGGAGAGAAACGGCAGCAACAGAACCAGGAGACTGGCACAAGATAGCATGGGAGCTGACCCACTGATCGAGAAAGCTGAGTGCCTTCGGGCCGAGGTTTACTGGCGGATTAGGGTGCCTCCAGGCACTTACTGGTAGAGCTAAAGAGCTTTGGAACACTTGCCCAAGCAGGGCAGATGCTGGATTGGCCCAAGGGGCCGAGAGGCCAGGGAACCAGGAAACGGAAGCTGAAGAGACAAGGAACACAGGAAGCAGAGCTTCCTCAGTGTCAAAGGGTAGGGCCGTGACCTCTGGGGCCTCAAAGGGTGGAGCCATGGTCTCTGGGGTTTCAAAGGGTGGGGCGATAGCCTCTTAGGTTTCAAAGGGTCAGGTCTTCACCAACTTGGTTCTCGTTCCAGAGTGTGGGGCTGCTTTCATGAGTGCCAGTGGAATGGGGCCAGGTCAGCTGCCCAAAGCTAAGGAGGTGAGGGTGCCATGCCCAAGGGACAGAAGAACGGTGCCTACCGGGGCCAAGGGGGTGGAGTCGCCACTCAGACTAGGAGAATGGGGCCGTCCAAATGCAAGGGAGCAGAGTTGCTGTCCCAGTGGGCCTGGAAGGCTGAGCTGAAGCTCAAGGCCAGGTCCTCCACCCAGAATCCAGAGAATGTGGCCAACACCCAGAGCCTGGATGGCAGGGCCAATACCTAAATGGTCTCAGAGAACAGAAGAATATTTTCAAACCTTGAGAGCTAAGGTAATGTGTTCTGCTGACTTGCTTGGTGCCTGTTATCCCGTCTTTCTCTCCAACTTCTCCCGTTTGTAACGGAAATGTCTACCTTGTGTCTGTTCCACCATTGTACTTTGGAAGCAGATAACTTTTATGCTAGATTTCGTGGATAAAGAGGAGTTTTGCCCCAGGAAGGAATTTGAACTTGGAGTTGATTTAAGACTTTAGGGACGATATGATGGGATGAATGTGTTTTACATGTGGCAAGGACATGAATTTGGGGGGGCCAAAGGGTAGTGTTACAGATTGAATCATGTCCCCCAAAAATGTGTATCAACTTAGCTAGGCCATGATTCCCAGAATTGTCCACCATTCTGTGATCTGATGTAATTTTCCTATATATTGTCTATCCTAACCTCTATGATGTTAACGGGGGCCCTGGAATGAGGCAGAGTTAGAGGCAGTTATGTTAATGAGGCAGGATTCAATCTGCAGGATTAGGTTGTATCTTGAGTCACTCTCTTTTGAGATATAAAAGAACTAGTTGAGCAGAGAGGAGGGGGACCTCATACCATCAAGAAAGAAGAGCCAGGAGTGGTCCGTGTCCTTTGGAACTGGGGTCCCTGCACCAAGAAGCACCTAGACCAGGGGAAGATTGATGACAGGACATTCCCCCAGAGCTGACAGAGAGAAAGCCTTCCCCTGGAGCTGATGCACTGAATTTGGACTTGTAGCCTTCTAGACTGTGAGAGAATAAATTTCTGTTTGTTAAAGCCGTCCACTTGTAGTATTTCTGTTATAGCATCCCTAGATAACTAAGACATTGTCTAATACCATGCAGGTTACTGAATAAATATTTGTGGAGTGAGTGTGCCCTTACCTGTCCTACTTTCTGGTTAGGAAATGAAAGAAGATTCTGACAGTGAAAAGCAGCAGCAGATCCATCACATCAAGAACTTGTATGCCTTCAACCTCTTCTGCCAGAAGCGCTTTGATGAGTCCATGCAGGTGTTTGCCAAGCTTGGCACAGGTAACAAGTGGGATGAGGAACTAATGGAGGAAGGGGGAACTGGGAGGGACAGGGAGAAATGATACCAGCCTTCTAGGAACGGGGAAAGTTGGTACATGGGAAAAGGGTCAAGTTACCATGGCGGTTTCACTCCCCCAGTGTCTTCCTGAAGAGCCGGTGGTGCGCTGACAACAGATGCCCCAGTTGGGTTCGTTCAGAGGAAGGATGGGAGGCGTTGATCAATTTGAGGCAGCCCAGCATCCATCCCCATTCTTAACAGCAACTTATTTCCTTTTTTCAGTATTGAGGTAGCAATGTTTACTGCCTTAGGAGCATTTTAAGACTGATTTAGTTTCACAGTATCGTAAGTACTGGGTAGTATCATACAAAAATAATTTTTTCGCTAATTAAATAGATCTAAAATGGTCACCTCTTTGACATTTGTAATGTGTGCTGCTCCGATTCTTAATGTAGCGGAACATTTTCCTGTTTATTCATGTTCTTCTCTTGTCAGTTGCCATGTCTTTTGCACATTAATCAAATGAAATCTTACGTTTTGTTACCAGTTTGTATGAATTTGTTTTATATAATCAACACCTTACCCCTCTTGCCATATATGCTGCAAGTATATTCCCTAATCCGTTGTTTTATTTGTTTATTTTTTTAGTAATACCGTATGTTTGTGCAAATAATGCACCCCTTCTGTGTTTGTTTGTCAGCTGAAAAAATTGGCATAGCAGTGCTTACAAAAACACCTTACTGGGGAGGGTGCAGCTGGCAGATAATCACAGAAGACGCACATTGTTTGCACAAAAACATAGTACTCCTTTTTTGATATATAAGTTTTTTACTATTAAGTCTTGATATCTTACCAGATTTTCTTTGGAAATTTTTTCTCCTCCACCTTTAAGAGTTGATAACTATTCAGTTCTAATTCTATTCATGTGTCTGTGTCTCAGTCATGCCATTTTTTTTGACATTTTAGTGAAATACACACACAAAATGTGCTCAATTGGAAGTGTACAGTACCAGAAGTTTTCATAAGCTTAGAGGCGTTCCTTTAAATCAGCCAGTCTGGGACTTACTTTGTTCCGGCAGTGGTCTTGTTTCCATTTAGTTTCTCCTTCAGTGGGCGGCCTCCTTTCCAGAGGACTCATATTTCCCTTCCTTGTAGATCCCACCCACGTGATGGGCCTGTACCCTGACCTGCTGCCCACCGACTACAGGAAGCAGCTGCAGTACCCTAACCCACTGCCTGTGCTCTCTGGGGCTGAGCTGGAGAAGGCTCACTTAGCTCTGATTGACTACCTAACCCAGGTAGGTATGACACAGAGGTGTGTAGAAGAGTTTACCTAGGAGTTCCAGTACCTGTGTCTCTACGTCAGGAAATGGAGTGTTCTGTAATGCCACAGGCATTCATACATGATGCTCTGGGGAGTCTGAGGGGGACACAGTTTCTCTCTCTCTTCTCCCAGCTTAACAGTACTGGTGAGCTGTGTTTGTTTTATCAGATCCTGATACCGGAAAACACTCTTGATTTCTAGTGATTTCACATTTAATTGTTATAGGAATTAAAACTGGTAAATTTTAGTTGATAGAAAGAAGTTTTTTAAAGCAAACTTTTTTGTAAAAATACATACTGTTTGAAAAAAATGCCTGCTCTATGCAGAAATCTTGGAAAACACAGAAAAGTACAAAGTGAAAATACAAATCATCTTTAACTCTACCACCCAGAGATAATTAACATTTTAGTGTTGTCCTTCCAAACTTTTTGTGTGTATTTATGAATTCATTTTTGTTTATTTATTACAAACAAATATCAAACTATTTTATTTTATAGCTTACTTTTTAAATTTAGCCATATATTGTAAAAGTTCTTCCCTGTCAATAAATATTCTTTTACAGCGTGTTTTAGGGGAGATGGTGTATTTAGATTTAAATATTTTTCTATTTACTGTTACGGACAGATAAATGAAATTTTAAAGTCAGTTAAAACTAACATCTCCATCAAAGCCTCTTAGGCCTCTAATCTCTGTCACAGAAAGCTATAGTTTGTTTCCTGTGGACTCATTCAGAGTTGGAAACTTGATGAATTTTTCTCCCCATGAATGTCCTTCAGACCTTTGTAAGAGGTCCCTGCGTAGGCACTGAGCAGTATGACTGGGAAAATGGCAATGCTGGCTTCCCGCCCCTGCCTCTGGGTCAGCAGGTCTGCTCCAGCATGCGTAGCCTTGGCACTTCCTTGACGTTGGGCTCCAGGATACCCAGCTGTGTCTGGGAGCCTGCAAAGAGCACGCAGACTCACCTTTGCCTGGACTCTGTGTGGCCCACGTGCCAAGTGAAGGTTCCTGGGGCATGATGTCTCCCAAGCCTGTGGCGTTGTTGAAGGCCCTCTGTTGCCAGTGTCTTGCTTTAGAAGCACACGTTCTTCCCTGGTCTTCGCCACTGACGTTTTAATACATGAAGGTAGCCAACACTGGTACTGTTCTAGAGAGATATTAGAGCATAGAAGACCTTGGTCTTTGCCAGAGATGAAAGGGTACAAACTGGATGATTCCATTTCTAGGAAGTTCTAGAATAGGCAGAAATCAATCTATAGTGATAGAAAACAGATCAGCACGATGTTGGTGTTAGGTGCTGTCGAGTCGGTTCCAACTCCCAGTGACCCCATGTACAACAGGATGAAACACAGCCCGCTCCCGCGCCATCCTCATGATCGTTGTTGGGCTTGAGTCCACTGTTGCAGCCACTGTGTCAGTCCATTTCGTTGAGGGTCTTCCTCTTTTTTCTGACCCTCCACTTTACCAAGCATGATGTCCTTCTCCAGGGACTGGCCCCTCCTGATAACATGTCCAAAGTGTGTGATCAGGGTGATAGAAATGTTCTGTTCCTTGATTGGGGTGGTGATTACATGCATGTATACCTCTGTCAAAGTGCGTGTAACATACACTTAAAAGGGATACATTTTATTGTATGTAAATTATACTTCAATAAAGTTGGTTTAAAAAAATAAAAGAACATGGGCTTTGGATCAGACAGATCTGGTTTGAATCCTGCCTCTACCACTCATGAGGTGTCTAACGCCTGTGCCTTGGGTTCTTCGCCTGTGAAACGGGATAACAACCCTGTGTTTGTTCTAGGTTTAAAACAGTAAAACGTGTATGAAGCGCTTGACACAGTGCCTGGCATGCAGTAAATACTCGATAAATAGTTGTTATTATCGTCACTGTATCTGTGGCAATTTGGCAGTCATCTGTTTTATCCCTGATAAAAATTGTAATGCTAATGTGAGATCAGGGTGGATAGGTGTGAGCTGATTTGGAGGTATTTGGAGTTACCCAATAGTTGAGGCGTTAAAGTACGATTTAGTCCTGGCCTTGAGCCCTCATCTATGGTCTTTGCAGAAACGAAGTCAGTTGGTGAAGAAGTTGCATGACTCTGATCACCAGTCCAGCACCTCCCCGCTCATGGAAGGCACTCCCACCATCAAGTCCAAGAAGAAGCTGTTGCAAATCATTGACACCACCCTGCTCAAGTGCTACCTCCACGTGAGTCACCTCAACACCCAGAGGTACCCAGAATCCCCTGTGCCCCTAAAGCTCTGGAAAGTGGAAGGGAGCACCACACTCTAGGTGGGGGTGATATCTTTGATGAGGAAGCCTCCTGGTCTTTGGTTGGTGCCTGTGAGTTCCCTGGAATTAAGAGGATAAGGCAGAACATCGATCCAGAACCTCACAGGGGGCTGCTCTTCCTGGTGGGATTGGAGTTAGTGCTACAAGGTGAGCAAGCAGATTGTCCCTCAAAGAAAATGGCCTCCTCTCTCAAAAAAAGCCAAATGCAGTCTGAGAAAGAGCATGAAGGTGCTATAAATCCACTATTTCTGTAGTCCCGAAAAAGGGTTTTTTGCCTTCTCTTGCTTGTGTTACATCCCTGGCCGTTCAGCCTGGAGGAGGCCTGGGCCGGGTAAGGGTGGGCTCCCCAGGCAGCAGTTTCCGCTGAAGTCCTGTTTCCTCTGCAGACCAACGTGGCCCTGGTGGCCCCCTTGCTGCGTCTGGAGAACAATCACTGTCACATCGAAGAGAGTGAGCATGTGCTGAAGAAGGCGCACAAGTACAGTGAACTGATAATCCTGTATGAGAAGAAAGGGCTTCACGAGAAAGGTAACGGGAAGAGGGGGTTTTTAGAGCTGGGAGGGTCTCCTGCATGCTGACAAGGGACGCCCACTCAGGTGTGGTAAATCTCCTGTGTGGCTATGCCTTGTGGAAGAGGCTCATGAGCTTGTTCTCGGGCTTCATGGCCAGCTCTGCAGGTGCTGGTGGACCAGTCCAAGAAAGCCAACTCCCCCCTGAAAGGCCATGAGAGGACAGTGCAGTACCTGCAGCACCTGGGTGAGTGCGGCTTCTGAAACGGCATGGCAAGGCTCACATTCCGGTGGACCTGGGCTCCGTTTCTCATGCTGGCTGGTCGGTTCCCCTTCCTCCCAGTGGTCAACCCTGCCAGCCACTTGGTGTGTAGCCAGCCTGATGGAGCCAAGCAGCCCTGAGTGGCTGTGCTTGGATGGAGCTGTTTTCTCTCGATTGTGGGGTGACCTGCCTGCCTGCCTTTTGGTACTGTGGGCAGGGTGGACTTCAACCGCTGACAAGCCTTGCCCCCCTCTCTAGGCACAGAAAACCTGCACTTGATTTTTTCCTACTCAGTGTGGGTGCTGAGAGACTTCCCGGAAGATGGCCTGAAGGTGGGTCACAGACTCCCTCTGATTTATCTGGCTACCACTGTTCGTCCTGAATCCACTCGGGGCGGCGGTGGGTGGAGGGGGAGGATGGATTCGTGCAGCTTACTAGTGGTTAAAGGAGTACAGTGGGGAGCTTGACACGACTGTGTGGTCTCGTGCAAGGCGCCTTGCACAGGTCCAGGGCCCTGGGATCTGTGTGTCACTGACCAGCTGTGTGAGCCTGTCCCTTCTGTCAGAGTAAGGGGCTACATCCAAATGCCTTCTTACACACCCTTCTCCCTCCAAATGTCTGTCCACTTGATTCCTACGTGTGTGTGTGCGTATGGCAGTATTGCAGTTAGATGATTCTGCTGCCAGAACTCTGCTTTGTCTGGCAGATATTTACTGAAGATCTCCCGGAAGTGGAGGCTCTGCCACGAGATCGCGTGCTTGGCTTCTTAACAGAGAATTTTAAAGGCCTGGCTATTCCTTACCTGGTAAGATGTTTTTTGGTCTGAACTAAAAAGCTTCACACCTAGGAACCTAGGTTATACTCCAGGGTTTGGTCACTGGGCGGGTCACTTTGGGGTTTGTGTCACTTGTCACTTGAGGATTGGCAGGAGGGGATTATTACAGCTTCCACTCAGGAGAGAAACTCCAGTGGACCAAACTAGAAACGTTGCTTTTTGATGATACCTTCTAACTCTAGGTAAAGAGAATGATGTTTGAGAAAAAAATTCAAAGCTGCGTTTGTATAACCAAATTCAGCTGTGACCACAGGACAACCAAATAGGTTTTAAGGGC
The DNA here is from genome assembly GCA_030035585.1 of Dugong dugon. Lineage (NCBI taxonomy): Eukaryota > Metazoa > Chordata > Mammalia > Sirenia > Dugongidae > Dugong > Dugong dugon. The sequence continues at coordinate 10,715,360 of CM057472.1, read as the reverse complement.
CAGAATGCAAATGTTAACTTTACTTACGTGGGCAGTGTAAGTGTTTGGAGGAGTGTGGTACAAAATTAATGAAAGGAGTTTAGACAGGGAGTCAAGAAAATAATTTCTGATGTTGCTGGGCTGCATTGTGAGATTTCCCAGTGGTTTTAGAAGAGCTATCCCTTGGTAATCATTACAGCTTAATGAAGGGATAATCTGAGAGGACCTGTTAGGCCTTACAGAATGTAGGGAGACTGGGTGACTGAACCAGGTCCACACAGAGGGTACAGGCAGGTCTGCATCTTGCCTCAGGAACATGTCATCCACATTTGGAAGGAGACGGGCTCTCAGTTCCACAACTGCTTGATCCAGCTGTACTGTGAGAAGGTGCAAGGTCTGATGAAGGAGTATCTCCTGTCCTTCCCAGCAGGTACCCATTCTCACAGATAGCCAGTCCCCCAGTCTTAGAGGCGAACACAGAGCCGAGCAGTGCCGTGTGGTGTCGGGAAGCAGATCTCACCCTTCTCTGTGGGCCCAGGTGGGTGGGGAGTTCTTTAGAGGAGCCTGGGGAGCTGAGCAGCCCAGCCCTGCAACGTCAGATTCCGGAGCTCGTGTCTGCATCTGGGCGTCTCTGAGCATCACTGGGAGCCACCCTGGGGGAGGTGGGAAGGCTAGATCTGTCTGCAAGATGACAGCTGTGCTCATCAGAAATAGGCTTGCCTGCCCGTGTTTCTCTGCTCAGCGTGTGTTCTTACCTCAAGCTGGTGTTTCCTGATCATATAGACCATAAACTAAGAGGACTCTAGCTGGAAGCCACCGTGGTGGGTCTTCTTGATCCCTGTGGTGACATCATTGAGCCCCGCTTCTTTGTGTCATTGCTGCCTGATGGCATTCTTTCATGTGGAGTTTGTTTCCTTAAAGGCCAAACCCCAGTCCCTGCTGGAGAAGAGGAGGGAGAGCTGGGAGAATACCGGCAGAAGCTCCTTAGGTTCTTGGAGATTTCCAGCTACTACGATCCGGGCCGGCTCATCTGTGATTTTCCTTTCGATGGTAAGTGTCTGGCTTGTGGCCAGAAGCCACTTCAGCTGAAGGGAATGCCAAAACCAGTCTTTGTACAGTTCTCCAACTCCCCGGAAGATGGGGCTGGGGGACAAGCAGGTCTTCAGCTGAAGGGAATGCCAAAACCAGTCTTTGTACAGTTCTCCAACTCCCCGGAAGATGGGGCTGGAGGACAAGCAGGTCTTCAGACAAGTGTTCTGTTTTGTCCCCTCTAAAGATTCACTGTTGTCCCATGACTGAGATACTGTAATCCCCATGACTGGGTGTGAACCCCATGCTAACTGATCGCCAGGTTGAAACCTGTTCTTGATGAGCCTCATTGTTTAGCAGTTTGGCATAACTGGTCCAAGAGAGTGACGTGTGAGCTCCATGACAGCAGAGACCGAGGGTTTGCTTCCCTTACTGAAGCACCTAGCACATCATGGGTGCTTTTTATGCATTTGGCCGTTGAACAAGCGTTCTTACCCAGTTTATAAGGGAGCACAAAAAAGACGAGGTAAAATACTTCCTGAAATAGCTGCCTCCTACTTTCTAAAATTTTAGTAATTTTTTCCTTGGAGAAAATCATAAATAATAAAAATAATACTTTCTTCTGTTCTATTTTGCCCCAGTATCCACTCCCCTAGTAACTTAGTCCCTGGCCTTTGCTTACATGTGACGACAGTCCCTTCTATTCCTCTTTCCTTACAGGCCTCTTAGAAGAGCGAGCTCTCCTCTTGGGACGCATGGGCAAACACGAACAAGCCCTCTTCATCTACGTCCACGTCTTGAAGGATACCAGGATGGCTGAGGAGTAAGTTGACCTGTTACCCCACATCCCGCAAGCCTGAGAGAAGGCCCTGGAGAGAGGTGAGAGGTGTGAGAGACCTAGAGAGCCATCTCCGCACCTCTCTGCAGCGGGGGTGAGACTCGCCCTGTGCCGGCCCCTGGCTTTTACGGGTCGTCTTTAGATGACCTTTCCTCTGGGTGACCCTCCGGCCTTGTTTCACTGCTTTCTCCCTTGCAGGTATTGCCACAAGCATTATGACCAAAACAAAAATGGCAACAAAGATGTAAGTAGCGCCTTCTGGCCCCAGGGAGCACGTGTGCATCTGACTGCACCCTTAGCATCCCTAACCCCATTGGTTTAGCTACAGGTGACAATGGTGTGAATTGCTGAGGCCGAAGAAATCAGAACAAACATGGTTCTGCTGGGCTGATGGGTTCTGTTTGTGTACTGAGGGGCAGGGTGCTCGTATGCCCCTGGTTCGCTTGGGATAGTTCTGGTTTACGCCTACTATCTCAGCATAATTATTGATAGCACCCCTGCCCCTTTACTCTCAAGAGTCCTAACTTGTATCAGGAGTTACGTGGTCAGCTTAGTGAGCAGGAACGTCCGGTGTTCTGATAAGGCTCGTGTGTGTGTGTGTGCGTGTGTGTGTGCTGCATCCAGAAACATGGCTTTGTCAGTGTCTGAATACATTTCCAGTTGTTGCTGCTGGCATCTAGTGGTTAGAGGCCGGGGGTTCTGCTAAACAATGCTCAGGACAACCCCACACCACAGAGACTTACCCAGCCCAGGATGCTAATAGTGCCGGGTTAGGAAATAAGAAATGCGGCGTCTCATCTTGGGTTGATCTTCACCTGCCGGAAGAGAGCTAGGGCCTCAGCTTTCCAAGCCCAGAGGAAATAAGAACTCTTTCTGAGTCATTTTGTGAGGGTGGTGATTTGTAAACTGTAAAATGCTAAACAAATACAAGGCTTTTTTTTTTTTCTCAGAAAATATGCTTTATTTTGAACATTTTCACTTGGCAGTTTGACTTTACCGATATCTTTAAAAAGGTGAAAAGTGAGTTTTAAATGCTTCATGACAGCTGTTACTTTAGTGCTTTCGTCTTTAGGCCCAGTCAATTTTGGGGGTTCAGGGAAGGTTGCTGGTAGGGTCGCTGGGGCCCTGATGGGTGTGGCCTAATCTGTGTGAGGCAGGTGTATCTGTCCCTGCTCCGGATGTACCTGTCACCCCCCAGCGTTCACTGCCTGGGGCCGATCAAGCTGGAGCTGCTGGAGCAGCTGGAGCCGCAGGCCAACCTCCAGGCCGCCCTGCAGGTCCTCGAGCTGCACCACAGCAAGCTGGACACCACCAAGGTTAGCAGTTCTCGGGGAGACAGGGCATTCGCGGGAAGCATGAGAGAGAAGAAGGATGGAGAAAGGGGCTGGATCCTCAGCCTCACTCTGGGTCCTCACCCTATTCCCATCTGTGTTCCTACCCCTAGGCCCTCAACCTTCTGCCAGCCAACACTCAGATTAATGATATACGCATCTTTCTGGAAAAGGTCTTAGAAGAAAATGCGCAAAAGAAACGGTTCAATCAGGTTCTCAAGAACCTTCTCCATGCAGAGTTCCTGAGGGTATGGGCCTTCCCAATTCCAGGGTGGGGCTTCTGTTTTTCAGTAAGAGACCAAAAAAAAAACCAAACCAGTTACCACGGAGTCGATTCCGACGCATGGTGACCCTATGTGTGTCAGAGTAGAACTGTGCTCCGTAGGGTTTTCAGTGGCTGGTCTTTTGGAAGTAGATCACCAGGCCTTTCTTCTGAGGGGCCTGTGGGTGGATTCGAACCACCAGCGTTTGGTTTAATAGTTGAGCACTGAACTTTGCCACCCAGTCTTACCACTTATCACATGTTCCATTCAGACACGGGCAGAGTTTGTGTTGCTTTACTCTGTAACTCAGGCTGATCCAATATCTAACTCGACATTTAGTTGTACATGCTTCAATTAGAGGAGTCTGTGAAGGCTTAGCAGGGCTTCGAGAAGGGTTCAGTCATGGCCGACCGGGAAAATCTGAACAGAATCGAATTTGTCAAATGTAGGTGAAGCGGACTGATAAGTGGAACAAGAAAAATTAATGGTCAAAGCCCTGCTAGAAACTTAATCTCCCTCTGAGAAAGCAAGGACAGTGTGCACGTTGCAAAGCACCCACGTCTCCTGTCTGAGTGATTTCGCGCAGAGTCGGAAGCACTACTGCCCTGCTCAGAGGTGATGACCGATAGCACCGCTTTGAACGTTCATCACTCTCCACAGCCTGGCAGCAATCCAGTGTCCCACGTCAGGCTCCTCGTCCAACTCTTCTAGCCCAGGGCTTTGACCTGTGGTTTTTTCCCGTTCCACTTATCGTTCTGGGTCACCGACAGTTTAAAAATTCAGTTTGTTCTGATTTCTTCGGCCGTAACTGAACTGGCTTGAAGCCCCGAGGCTGTGAGCCGGTGCTGACCCCCATCCCTGCGTCTGTGTGCTGGGCCGTGGAACCCCTCCCCAGTCTTTCTGTCCCTTCCAGGTCCAGGAGGAGCGGATTTTACACCAGCAGGTGAAGTGCATCATCACAGAGGAGAAGGTGTGCATGGTGTGCAAGAAGAAGATCGGGAACAGGTGAGCCTCCCCCAAGCCTGCGCGGGGGTGTCCTGCCTCTAATAGAGGCTCTTCTCCGTCAGGGCAGAGTCAGGTTCCACAAGGGATGGGTGCTGCTCAGGCTGGATTTCCGCCCTTTAACCAAAGGTGAAGCGCCGGCTACTGAGTGTCCTTGGGCTCCTTTTAGTTCCTGAGCCTCCAGAAAGCAAGTCCGTGTTAACTATTGGAGGTGGGCTTTGAGAATTCAGAGACCTGAAATGTGTGGCGTGGGGCTGTCACTTCTTGCCCAGAAACCCCTTCCCCTCTGGCAGCTAGAAATTACAACGTGGCCAGTGGGTGGGTGATAGTTGTATGTGGCTAGAAAGTCCTTCTCCTTCAAGGAGGAGCCTCTAAAGGAAGAGAAAGGCCTTTCAGCCTGCCACACCGTGACTTGAGCAGAATCCCGAGCCCGTGTGCTGCTGTTTTAAGACGGATCCTCTGGTTGACCTCCTTTCATATGAAGAGGAGCCATTTGTCCTTTTTCTTGCATGGCTGGAAGTCAGAGTCAGCCTGGCAGCACCCGTTCCCTTGGACTTCGTGGGCTCTCAGTACCTGCTGGCTTGCCCCACCTGCCCAGGCGTTTTGCCTTGATCGTTCAGTCCGCAGTATCCCCGTGCACTTGGACGGCGTGGAACTCGTCCTCTTTTGGTGGTTTGGCAGAGAGAGTGGCTATGTGAATCCAGAGATCCTAGGGAAAGGCTGTTGTTTGTGATCAGGGTGGGGTGGCTTTCCAGGTAGAGCGTCTGCTCTCAGAGGCAGTCCCCACTCCCCTGCCATTCTCTTTCCCTGCAGCGCGTTTGCGAGATACCCCAATGGAGTGGTCGTACACTACTTCTGCTCCAAAGAGGTGAACCCGGCCGACACCTGAGCCCAGCTCGCCAAGGATGGCAGATGGACAGCTCGCTATCCCTGAGGGTGAAAGAGCACCTGGCCTGAGAGAGCAGGGGCCGCCCCCCCGTGCCTCTCATTTGCACACTGCTGGACACCTGGCGCCCTGGGACATCGCTGAGTTAGCCAGACTCGCGGTCTGGCATTGCCAGCTTTGTAACAGAAAGAGGGATTAGTCATATCTTACGCCTTTATGTTGTGGGCAATTCTGGATAATTTATTGACTACTTGCTTGGACAGGAGGAGGTGGGGAAGTGCACTGTCCCGCCTTTGCATACCAGTCACCGAATCAGGAAACTTATCTCAAGTGTTTATAACTACACGTAGTTCATTCAGAGTTTTTCTACCAAGTACCCGACTTCACACGGGCCCCTCGGCATGGCTGACGGGGCCCCTGTGAGAGAATAGTGCTGTGTATACCAGATGCCTCGTTTTCTATTAATGGCATTTGTTTGTCTGGGGTAGCTGTATGCTGCATCCCCGTAATAATCCCTCCTCGCCTCTTTATTTTTCAGTCTCTTCTCTTCCTCACTATATTCTTCCTTTGTCTCTCCCCTCACTGCCCCACCCAGGCTTTCTCTCCCACTTTCCTGACACCAGGAACAACTAACGTTTAAACAAGGTTCAAATGAGAAGCGAGGCAACGGCCCAGCTTCTAGGAATACACGGCTAATGGATTGTCCTGTACGATGTAAATAGATTTCTGAATGGCACACTCTGCCTAGGGGCATTCTGTCCTCACCTCTTTCTCCGCCCCTGTCCTCTGGGGCCACTGTGCCTGTGGCTCCCCGGGGCTGCACCAGCGCTGAGCTGGGTATGTGACCTCGTCAGTAAGCACTCGGAAGAGGCACCTGCCCCAGCTCCCTCACCAGCAGCAGCTCAGCTCAGGCTGGCTTGGTCACTGCAGGCAGCGGTCTGTGTGCTTTGGGCGCCTTTCTCTTTCCAGCTGGTTTCCATCCACTTACCTTCCAGCTTGGCCTGGCTGTCAGTTCTGTGACCTTGTGAGATGTGCAGGGACAGCAGAGACCAGCGGCACATGGGCTTATAAAATAATTCACTTGCCATGTCTGCTCAGCCTGGGTTTGGGGAGCCTGCCTGCCAAAGGTACCTAGAGGCACGCAGGCCTGGAGGCTGAGGAGACGTGGGGCGAGTGGTCCCGCACCCTGCTCTCCCTGAGGTTTCTGCAGATCCGCCCCCTTGTTGAACCAGTATCTTTAACAAGAGTGAGGGTGTGTGAGTGCCCCAGCGCTGGACCTGTTTTAGTGGCCTGTCCTCGACATGCTGTGATCCTTTTTAAACCACAGCATCGTGCTGTTCTTTGCCCTGTGCTGTAGGCAGTCTCGCTAGGGATGCTGGTAGTGGATTCGGCTCCACCTGGGCACCCTCTCTGTGGAGGGTCTGCGGGGTGATAAATGCTGACGGCCCCTTCACAGAGCTGGGCAGTGCTTCACGAGAGCCCCGTCGGACAGTGCGTGGCCGTGCCCACCCAGCGTTGCTCCGGACCCTGTTGGCGCCAGCTGGAATGTGCTGCTTCAGGTGCGGTGGTACAATCGCCAGGCCACCCTCAGCTTTCCGGCAGAAACTTGTCCCATGACGTGACCCTGCCTTCCTGGCCTGCTGTGTTTGCATCTCCATCCTTGTTAATCGTGGCAGGTAGAACACAGAATGTGTGTTCTTCCCTTCTGGTGTGCGTACGTGACCCAGTTTTCCCGAACGAACACCATCCTTTGTTCCCCAGACCTGTCCTCCCCAGAGGTGTGGAGGGGGCTGGAGATGAAAGCTCTGTAATGAGCCCCGATTAAGATCTCTTAACTGTTCCTCGTCATAAAAACAATAAAGTAAGAAGCCAGGCCTACTGAGGTCTCTTTTTTACCCCTTCTGTGGAGTATGACAAAAATAACAATAAAATGATAGTAGTTTAGCTAAGAATTAAGAATAATAAGCCAATTAACAGCAACTAAGACCAAAAAAATCAATACAGGTAGTCCCTGACTTAGGATAGATTCAGGTTACCACAGACCACGCTTACTACCATCCTTTGATTTGTACATCTTATTGTTAGTGATATGTACTGCATATGATGTTGCAATGTATAATTTTCTGATCTTATCATTCTCTTAAAACCAAAAACCACACTTGTGACTGTCAGGTCGATTCTGACTCATAGACAAAGATTGGATTTATAGTTACTGATAATAAAAGGTAGTAATAATGAAAACTGAAAAAAAAAAAAGACCAGATAGAGCAGGATAAAAATGTAGAACAAATGATCAAATTCACAAAAAAGACCAGACTTACTGGCCTGACAGACGGGAGGAACCCCCGAGACTAAGGTCCCAGACACCCTGCTAACTCGGAATTGAAGCCACTCCCAGAGTTTACCTTTCAGCCAAAGATCAGGCGAGCCTATAAGACAGTAACACATGAGGAACTTGCTTCTTAGATCAAATGGACAACACCTGCCCAAGAACAAAGATGAGAAGGTGGGAGGGGACAGGAAAACGGCGAGTGGACACAGTGAACCCGGGGTGGAAAGGGTAAGGGGACAGTGCTAACACAGCATGGGATTGCAGCCAATGCCATGAAACTATTTGTGTGTAAATTTTTCACTGAGAAACTAATTCGCGCTATAAACTTTCACCTAAATCACAATTTTAAAAAAAAAGGTATTTGACTTACATCAGACTGACATGATGGAGTCGTCAGAACAGAACCCCATTGTAAGTCGAGGACTGCCTGTATTTAACACTTCTGTTATGTGTCATATATTTCGTCTAGACCTGTGCTGTTCACTATGGTGGCCATTAGACCATGTAGCTGTTTAAAATTTAAGTAAAATAAATTTAAAATTCAGTTCCTTAATTGCACTAGCCACGTTTCAAGTGCTCCGAGGCCATGTGTGGTTAGTGGTTTCTGTGTTGACAGCACATATACAGAACACTTCCGTCATCACAATGTTCTACTAGGTGGCACTGGAGCTTGAGAGAATCCAAATGGTTTTCTGCCTCCACTTCACACAGTAGGGCCTAGTGCCTCTTCCTACAGCTCGTAATGACCAGAAGGGTCATGTAAGGGAGTGGAATCGGTGGGGCTGAGGGACCCAGGAATGCTGTAAAAGTGGAGAAATACTGGTCCACCTTGGCCAGCTCCAAAAAGGCAATTTGGTCCTTATGTATTGTCTCCCTGTTGAACTTCCTGTGGCCATCCTGAGTTTCTGGGGACAAAAAACATCGGGAGCTGAGGCATGACTATTGTTGAGGCATGGGACAGACGATTTCCAGAAGAGTGTGGTATAACCAAAAAAGCACTCGAAACAGGAGCACTCTATCCCAGGCCTGGCTCTGCCACCAGCTAGGTCTGTATGCCGCCCCTCTCTGGGCCTCTGGATCCAAGGATCCTCTACATATGATTTATGGAGATCACCAAGAGGGTTGAATTCTAATTTCTGAAACCTCACCCCAGGGCTTGACTTCACATTCCAAATTAAGCAGAAATGGCCTTCCCCCTTGCGGCCCGGCCACCAGTAGTCACATTCCCTTTTATTCCAGGAATTGCTGGTCTGACCTTGCTTGGTGGGGTCACTTTGGAGTGGAATCTCTTCTTTGGATATTCTTTTAGCCTCCAACTCTATGCCTTGTGGGGAGAGTAGAGATGACTGAATTTTGGCTGAGGAAAGGTATCTCTCATTGCCCCAGAAACCTTTCTACTGGAGACTGCCTGTCCTGGCCACCTGGATGGTCACAGGCCACAGAAAAGGGAGCACTGTATGTCATCTGCAGCCTGAGGCACAGGATGGTCCAAAGAGGAAGCTCTAAAACCTTTATCTCCAATAGGTTAAGGACAAGTAGACCTGCTTTTTACTTGCCCTTACTGATCCTACTTGACTGTACCCCACTCCCACCTCTGTCCCTGGACCATGCACATGTTTCCATGATCACGGAGGACAGCCTTCTGCACCTTTGTGTTCCAGGACCTAGTACAGATCCGACACAGCAGGCTCTCAGTAAATGGGAATGACATGAGGGAGCCCATGCGCCATTAGAAACACCTTTGAGTTCAGCTGAAACACTGAACCAGAAATTCCACACTTCTGTGAGGCCGTGGGGAAGGTGGTGCTTGAAAGGCAGATGTTTTTCGATACCTGTAGATTTGTCCCTGACCCAGTACTTGCCAGCTGCTTCTCCATAGAGTCCTCGTTGGAAATAGGAACACCTGGAAACACCCACTAAATCAGACTGTCTGGGAGCGAGGCCAAATGATAACAAGGCAGATGGGTTTGGGAACCACAGCGCTCATTTCTCATCCTCTTGGGAAAAGGGATACCCTCTTGGAACTGCCTCCTGCTTGAGAGGAAATTACGCTCCACTCACTTCCTGGCACTTCAGACCACACCTCCAGCTCCTGTGGGCCATCCAGCCCTAACTCCACAGCCCAGCAGCCCAGCCCCGCCCTCCCCACCCCGGTGTTACCTGTCATACCTGAGCGGGCAGGGCGTGCAGCCAGAGGAGAGCAGGGTGGCTCTGGGAAGCAGACAGGGTTCTTGCTGGCACTGCGCTGCCCAGCCATGCTCTGGGCACTCTGGCCAGGGTGGCTGGCAGGCAGGGGGCTGCCCCTCCTGGGGGCTGTGCTGCCGTGGAAGAAAGAGAAGAGGGGACCTCAGTGGAGGCACTGGCGGGTAAAGTACCAGATCTCACTGGGAAATATGGCCTGGGGAAGTCCTGGGAGACGTGGTCCCCTTGAGGATGGGGATTAAAGTATTCACCCCAGCCCTGGCACTGGGTTTTGATCTGGGGTGGGACCTATTTGTTCCAGACAACTTTGCAGAGCTTAGAGAGACTGGCCAAGACCTTGGCTCTTGAAAATAATCCCCCCACCCCACCCCAATTAGGGAATGCAGGGTGAGGTCATGTGGACTTGCATTGGTTGGTGGATTTCTGCCAGGAGGCCTGAGCTTGCAGTGGAGTCTTCGGGGAGAAGAAGCTATGAAGAGCTTGCTGGGATTTTAAGGGGATAGTTTCACTCTGAGGAGTCACTGAGTGGCACAAACAGTTAAGTGCTGAACTACTAGCCGTAAGGTTGGTGGTTCAAACCCACCCAGAGGTGCCTAGGAAGACAGGCCTGGAGATCTGCTTCCAAAAGGTCACAAGCCTTGAAAATCCTAAAGAGTGCAGTTCTACTCTGACACATATAGGGTCACCATGAGTCAGAATCGACTCGACAGCAACTAACAATTTTCACCCGAGGAGGCTGTGGTTAACTTTCTCTCTCCAGAGCCCAAGCTACAGTCTCCTTCGTGACTGGTCGGACCCGTACAAGCTGGGTGACTCTTGGCTTCCCTTCAACTGCCCTCTGCCTCCTGGGTGGTCTTTCTTTGTCAGGGAGCTGGGGAGGGGTGGATCATAACTCTCTCTTTTAATGTTTAATCTCCTTAAGCATGTAACTCAGCTCTCACACTACAGTGGGCACACTGTAGTCTGATGAAGCCATGAATTTGTGGTGAATAATAACAATAACTAGTACCAATGGCTACTTATTTTGAGCATTTAGCTCAGGCTGGCTTTGTCACTGCAAGCAGCGGTCTGTGTGCTTTGGGCGCCTTTCTCTTTCCAGCCGGTTTCCATCCACTTGCCTTCCGGCTTGGCCTGGCTGTTGGTTCTGTGATCAAATTCTCACTTAGAACTCACCATGACTCCGTGAGGTCATTATAACCCCCATTTGATTGATGGGAAAACTGAATCACAGAAAAATTATATATTGCCCCAGGCCACTCAACTAGCGGATGGTAGAGTCTAGATTTGAACCCAAAACCAAACCAAACCAAACCCAACCCGCTGCTGTTGAGTCAATCCCAACTCATAACGACCATATAGGACAGAGTAGAACTGCCATACAGGGTTTCCAAAGAGCACCTGGTGGATTTGAACTGCCCACCTTTTGGTTAGCAGCTGTAACCACTACACCACCAGGGTTTCCAGTTTTGAACCCTGGCCTGATTAATTCCAGGGTCCAGGTTTGTCACCACTGGGGACTTCCAATGTCTGGGCCCTGCCAAGGTGCCCCAGGTCCCCAGGACAACTACATCCATGACCCTGGGCCAGCTGCTGCTCTGCAGTGGGTGAGGCCAGGAACCTTGAGCTAGGCCCTACTTCAGGGAGGAGATGGGACCCATGCCAGGCTTCCGCAAACTGAGCCCACAGAACTCTATTGTTTCAGCGGGAAACCTACCCATACTATGACCTCCAGGTGAAGGTGCTGAGGGCCAGGAATATCCGGGACATAGACCTGCGTGAGTGACTCCCATCTCCACTCTCCCCTTCCTGTCCCTGGGGCCAGTGGGGGCAGGCCTGATTGGGGGTGTGTGTGGGTAGGGGTGGAAGGACTGGTGAGGGTGCACAGGCGATCCTCTGGGCGGGCAGCTGGGGCTGGAGGGGGACTTGTGCAGAACCTGCAGAGTGAGCCCAGGGGGGAGTGTGCACCCACTTGCCTGCATGTCAGCATCTGCTCTCCAGGAGCTCATTGTGCCAACACCCAGGGAATGACCTTACTGCTTGGATCCGGGAGTTCCTAGAACTACTCAGTGGTCTGTGCCACCACGTGGTCTTTTCAACTGGCCACTGCAGGTTTTCTGGTTTTGTCCGGTTGAATGGGAGGTGTAACTGGTCAAGATAGAGTCACAGGGCACCAACAGCTATTCCCTGTCTCCCCACCATACCCCACCATGAGGGCAGCCTCCTCTCCCCTCTCCACTCCTGCTCCTCCCTCTCCCACCCCAGCCTCCTCCAGGAAACCCTTTCAGTTCTCCTCCCTGTCCCAACTGCAGTGTCCAAAGCTGACTGCTACGTGCAACTGTGGTTGCCCACAGCGTCCCCTAATATCGCCCAGACAAAGATGGTGGCCAACTGTAGTGACCCCGAGTGGAATGAAACCTTCCACTACCAGGTCCACGGCGCTGTGAAGGTGAGGGCCAGCGAGGGGGAGGGCTGCAGATTGGGAGAAGGCTTCTGCAGGATGTCGCCCTCCCGCCCTGCTCAGGCTCAGACCTCTGGCCTGCTCTGTTCCTAGAACGTCCTGGAGCTCACCCTCTATGACAAGGATGTCCTGGGCAGTGACCAACTCTCCCGGCTCCTGTTTGACCTGAGGAGCCTTAAGCCTGGTCAACCCCATACGCATACCTTCCCACTCAACCACCAGGTGAGCCCCCTCCCTGTGCTGATGGTGAGCCAAGCTCAAGGAGAGAAGGGCTAGAGCTGGGGTGCTGATGAGGGGCTCCCAGTCAGTACAGGCCAGAGCTCCAAGACAGACCCTCCTCCATCTGCAGCGCTGAGCCCATAAAGCTTTCCCTCATATTTCTTCCCTGTGTGAAACCCAGAGGTGAGCTCCATGAGGGTGGCGCTTTGTTTCGGTCGCCGCTGAATCCTCAGTGCCTAGAACAGTGCCTGGCACACACTTTTGGAAGAATGAGTGAGACTCTGTGTAGAGATGCACTGCCCACCCTGTGCCCATGAGGAGCCACAACAGCCTTCTCTTCTGGTTCTTGGAGCAGGGCTGGGAGGCAGGGACACCAAGCCTGGGGAGGTTTGATCTCTGAGACCTTTTGAGCCCTTTGTAAACTGGTGCCGCCCTGCCCCCTCCATCTAGGGTTCACAAGAGCTGCAAGTGGAATTTGTTCTGGAGGAGAGGTGAGTCCAGGGGGTACCCACACCCTGTCTGAGATACACAGAGATCTGAGTGACGGCAGCTCCCTGCTGCCAGTCGCCATGGCCCAGGAGGAAATGGCCTGGACTTGATGTCCGTTTGAGTGTTGGCCAACAGGCTCACCTTATCCCCAAGCCTGACCACGCTCCCCAGACTCTTCCATCTGCTATGGTCACATCATTATAGTAACAGCCATCAAGAGGTGGCCAGTGAGGGGTTCAGATATTCCATGAGCCCCTTATCCTTTGCAGCCAGGTGCCTGCCTCTGAAGTCATCACCAATGGGGTCCTCGTGGTGAGTAGGGAAGGGGAGCCTGGGGCTGCCCAGGGCTAGGAGGGGGGTAGTGACTGAGCCCAACTGTGCCTAGCCTCTAGCCTCTGAAGAGAGTCAACCTCTCCTCAGAGGGAGATGCACTAGGAGGACCTCCAGGGATGAGGAGCAAGAAGCTGCCTCACACCTGGATGCACAGTCCAGAACCCAGCCTTCCTACCTTGTGGTGACGTAGACTACAAATGCCATAGCACATTACTCACTTGGGGTGCTGGCTGCTGAGACTGCCCAAGGGGCTACCATCATGGTCCCTCACCCCATCCCCTTTCCCACCAGGGGCCACTTCCCCTGAATCCTACAAGGGGATGCTGAATACAGAGACCCCTGCCCGTAAGGGACGGGCCCTGGGAAGGTTGTTACCTGGACCCTCCTCCAGATACTCCTGTCTCCCTCCATCCTGGCTCGGGCCATGTGGAGGGGCCCTGGGGCTGTTGACTCCTACAGGCCTCTGTTCCCTCAGGCTCAGCCCTGTCTGAGAATCCAGGGCTCCCTCGGGAGACAAAGGACATCCCCGCATCAAGAGTATGGTGAGTCTGCTCAGTGGCCTTGGGTCTTGCCTTCTACCCTGGGAGCTGGGAGTACCAATGTCAGGGAGGTGGTTCTGGGAGAGGAATTCCTTGAAGTTGTTACTGCTCAAAGCTGACCAGGGAAGGAATGGGTTGCCCCTGGAAGGAGTGAGTTTCCTGTCCCTGGAAGTGTTCAAGTGTAGAGGCTGTATCAGTCAAACCACTGCTCTATAACAAGCAACCACAAAATCTCAGGGGCACCAAACAGTAAGCATCTGGTGCTCAGATGGGACTTGGCTGAGCTAGGCGGGGCTTGCCTGGGGGACCTGGCTCCATCCCATGTATTTTTCATTCACCTCCTGCCCCCAGTGGGCTAGCCTGGGCATGTTCTTAAGGCAACAGCAGAAGTGCAAGAGAGCAAGCCCAAATGAGCAAGTGCTTTTCACGCCTTTGGTCTCATAACAACCACTGACTAACATTTCATTGGCCAAAACAAGTCACATGGCTGAGCCCAAAGCTGGAGGTCAGGGGATATACTCAGCCTCTTTAGCGGTAGGAACTGAAAAGTCGCGTGGCTAAGAGTGAGACTACAGGGAGAAGTGAAGAATTGGGGCCATTGAGGCCATCTCTCTCAGAGGGCAGCCACTTAGGGGATTCCGATGTGGGATTGGAGCGTGGCTGTGTGGACGGCCAAGAGCCTGAGCCCACGGCATGAGTCCTGCCCAGGTAACACTGAGAACTTACTGTGAGTCAGGCACTGTACTGAGCATTTTACACTTGTTTTATCTTTTAATCCACATAATGAGCCTACAAGGTAGGTACAATTACTGTCCTCCACAGTTCTACTGATAGACTCGCCATGAGTCAGAGTCATTTTGACAGCAGCTGGTTTTTAATTCGTGAGACAGAAGCTCAAAGACGCAATTTGCTTAAGATCTCACAGCTAGTATAGTGGGAGAGCCAGGACAGACCCAGGTGTGTGACACCCCAGGGCCCATTGTCTTAAACTCAAGATTATATTTTTTCTTACCATGAATGTTGTGGTTGTGTGCCATCGAGTTGATTCCATCTCATTGCAACCCTATAGAACAGAGTAGAACTGTCCCATAGGGTTTCCTAAGCTGAATTTTTTACAGGAACAGATCACCAGGTCTTTTCTCCTGCAAAGTGGCTGGTGGGCTTGAACTGCCCACTTTTCGGTTAGCAGCTGAGCACTTAACCATTGCGACACCAGGGCTCCTTTTACTATGAATACCACATATCAATCTCAGTCCATCAACCTTTGTGTGAACGGTTTCCTTATTTCCTATAATTCCCTTCCACTCCAGGGTCATGTCAGTTCTCCGGGAGGGTAGGGAGAGGGATCTCGTCTGGACCTCTGCTCTTGAGTGTCTGCCGTCCCTGGTCGCTGAGGCAGCCTCGGGTCTCTGTTACTTCCATGTCACAATTGGGGTCTGTTAATCTTTTGTGAGATTGTCTACGGTCCAGTGGCCTGGATGTCATGCACAGGTGTTTGTCTCTGGGGTCTTTTCCCCAGAAAGCTGCTAGGAAGCAGGGAAGGGTCCCTGCTGTTCCCTGGCCCTCAGACCTCTCTCTTTGCCTTCGTCCAGCTGGGGTTCACCTTCCAGCCTGAGCTGGCCCTCCTGCTCCTCCAAGGCTTGCATCCTGTCTGTACCCATGAATCCTCCCTTCTTTTACTTCCTCTCCAAACCTTCTAAGTTATCCCAAGGTCTGACGCGTTTGGAAACCAAGTCCAGGATGTCTTGCAGTCTATTTTTGTTGTTTCCCCGACCACACGCCTCCCCATGGCAATGAGCACAGAGCTTGAATGGGGGCAAGAGAGGGAGAAGCTTTCAGTGGAAAACTGTAATACAATGACCATTTGTTATTAATAAATATATCAGTTATATATTTATTATATTATACTATGTATTAGTGTATTTTATGTATAATTAACTTATAGAATTAATATACTAATTATATTTATAATTAAATAAAAATTATATGTTATATAATATATAATATCAATATATTTGTATATTGTATAAATTATATAAATACTATATACTATATTATATTTATAATTATATACTATACTATAATTATAAATATTATATTATAAGGAATCCTGGTGGCCAAGTGGTTTAGTGCCCAGCTGCTAACTGAAAGATCGGCAGTTTGAACACACCAGCCGCTCCACTGGAGAAAGATGGGGCAGTCTACTTCCTTAAAGATTACAGCCTTGGAAACCTTATGGGGCAGTTCTACTGTGTCCTATAGGGTCGCTATGAGTTGGAATAGACTTGACGACACTGGGTTTGGTTTTTTTAAAATATGTTATATTACAATTTTATATATATATATATATATATATATAAAAAAATTATACTAACTTATGGAGCCCTGGTGGCATCGTGGTTAAGAGCTCGGCTGCTAACCAAAAGGGCAGCAGTTCGAATCCACCGACTCGACAGCATCTAACAACAACAACAACATATTAACTTATATATATTATGTAACATATAGTTTATTAATTATAATGTAAATATTATATATGCTGTAATACTTATACATAAAACCCAAAACCAAACTCGTTGCCATCGAGTTGACTCCGACTCATAGCAACCCTATAAGACAGAGTAGAACTGCCCCATAGGGTTTCCAAGGAGTGGCTGGTGGATCTGAACTGCCGACCTTTTGATTAGTAGCTGAGTTTTTATCCACTGCGCCACCAGGGCTCCATAGGTAATATAAGTTATATATAAATTATTGATCGATTAGGTAAATAAGCCAGTTGTTTATTATGGCATGATCTAATATATAATAAGATCTCAGGTGGCGCAGATGGTTTGTGCTCGTCTGCTAACTGAAAGGTTGGCGGTTGGAACCCGCTGAGCAGTGCCCTGGGAGAGAGGCCCAGTGATCTGCTCCATTACGATCACAGCCAAGAAAACCCTGTGCAGCAGTTCAACTCTGTAACACTTGAAGTCAACATGAGGCCAAATCTACTCGATGGAAATGAGTTTGGTGTTTTCTGAATACTGTGTTTTACGCAAATAACGCGCACCCTTCTGCTTTGTTTGCCAAACACACCCTCCCCCAGTGAGGTATTTTCTTTAGTGCTCTATGCTAATGTTTGTTTACAGTAACATGTAAAAAAATTGGCAAAGCTATAACTATATAATAATTAAATTATTTATTATTACATACTAATAATTAATATGTATTATGTAAAATTATGCATTAATATGTAACATTATGTACTAATATGTATTATGTATAATTATGGAATAATTAATATATATTAATATATTAATCTCAAAATCATCAGCCATGCATGCTCCAGGGCAGAGGCCGGCTCCCTCTGTCGTGGCTGTGGCCTACCCTCCCTGCCTGCTCCCTTCCCTAGACACTTGTGTGTCTCCCTGTTCTGATCAGGGCAGGTAATAGGACTCCAAGCATCCTTCCTGATGCCTTCACCAGGGGTCACAATGCCAGAGAGTGAACAGGGTAGGAGGGTAGGAGTCCGGGGTGCTACCACCCTGAGCTACACGGGCACACCCCTTCTCACCCCTCTCCTAGGCCCTCTGCTCTCAGGCCATCGGCATATCCAGCTGGCAGTGCCTGGCGCCTACGAGAAGCCACAACTCTTGCCCCTGCAGCCTGCAGTGGAGCTGGGCTTCCCGCCCACCTTTACCTTCCACGTGAACCCAGTGCTAAGCTCGAGGCTGGATGTGCAGCTAGGAGAGAAGCTCACCGTCCTGCAGGTGAGTGAGCCCATGACCCCAGTGAGGGCTGGAGTCTCGTCCCTTGGGAAAGGGCTGGATGACAGGATCCGTCCAGGCTAGAGGAGCATTCCAGAGTGCCATGGAGGCCCATTTTCCTCCACTCTGGGGAGCTCCTTGGGTGTTTTTTGTGTTTTAATTTTTATTGTGCATTAGGTGAAAGTGTCCGGAGCAAATTAGTTTCCCATTTGATAGTTTGCCCATAAAATGTTCCATGACATCAGTTTCATTCCCTGCAATGTGTCAGCACGTTCCCCATCTCTGCCCTAGCTTCCCTTGGTCCTGATTTTCTACCCCTTCCTGCCTTCTCATCTTTGTTTTTGGGCCTTTCGGGTGTTACTGTTTCTTTTATGGGCCTGTCTGTGGTTTGGCTGAAAGGTGGTCTCCAATTCCAGTTCAGAAGGGTGTCTTAGGGCTATAGTCTCGGGGGTTCCTCCAGTCTCTGTCAGACCAGTAATTCCGGTCTTTTTTGTGAATTTGATTTTTTGTCCTACAATTTTAATCCTGCTCTGTCCAGGACCCTCTGTTGTGATCTCAGTCAGAGCAGTTGATGGTGGTATCTGGTCACCATCTAGTTTTTCTGGTCTTGGGGTTGTGTAGGCTGTGGTTCATGTGGCCCGTTAGTCCTTTGGACTAATTGCTCCCTTGAGTCTTTGGTTTACCTTGGGTGTTCTGTTGTTTGCAGAGCAGCCCAAGTGCTAAGCTGGAGACCCAGGCCAGCAAGTTGGGTGCGGGAGGCATCCTGCTCTCCTCTTTGCCCCTAGGCCAGGAGGAGCAGTGCTTCGTGGCCCTGGGGGAGGTAAGGCTCTGTCTGGGTGCTAGAGGGACCCCCACCTGCTCTGTGCCCACCAAGAGAGACCGGGGCGGGGGGACGCTTCAAGGGTCAGGATCAGACCAGCCCAGAGCTCAGCCGTGGTGTCCACTTCTGGGCCCGACTTACCAGAGCAACAAGGGCTGTTCTGTGGGAGGGCAGCGTAACTGGGAGGAGGGCGCTCAGGGACGGGGCTGCTGTGTCTTTCAGGACCAGGATGTGGCGCTGAGTGTGAAGGCAGAAATGAGGTGAGGAGGGGCTTCAGGAAGAAGGCCTCCTGGGGCTTGGTTGCAAGTATGGGGACAAGCCCCAATGTGTTCTGCTCTCCTGCCCACCTGGCTCTGGCCATGGGGACCATCTCTTTCCCTCCTCATTTCTGGCTCTAGCAGGAAGCCCTTGGGGTCTTTCTGAGGGGGTTCCACAGAGTGTGGGTCTGTGCTTGTGAAAAATGGGCTTGGTTGGAGTCTCTCCTCCACGGAAGTCACCCAGCCCTGCTCTCCCACCCGTTCCTCCTGAGGCAGCTCTGGGGACCTGGACCTGCGCCTTGGCTTTGACCTCTGTGATGGGGAGCAGGGGTTTCTGGACAAGAGGAAGCAGGTCGTGTCCAAGGGCCTTCAGCAGGTGCTGGGACTGAGTGAGGCTCCGGACAGTGACCAGGTATGGAACCGTATTCCTTCCTATGGGCTGCTGTAACAAAGTACCACAAGCTAGGTGGTTTAAAATAACAGAATACCACAAACTGGGTGTAAGAGAAATTTGCTCTCTCATAGTTCTGGAAACTAGAAGCCCAAAATTAAGGCATCAGCAGGGTGGTCCTCCCCCTGAAGACTCTAAGGGAGAATTCGTTGCCTCTTCCACCTTCTGGTGGCCCCAGGCATTCTGTGGCTTGTGGCAGCATAACTCAGATCTCTGCCTCTGTCTTCACATGGCCATCTTCCCCTATGTCTCTGCGTGGTGCAAATAGTCAAAGGCGCTCAGCTGCTAACCAAAAGGTTGGCGGTTTGAGTCCACCCAGAGGCACCTCAGAAAAGAGGCCTAGTGATCTACTTCTGAAAAATCAACCGTTGAAAACCCCATGGAGCACAGTTCTACTCTGACACACATGGGGTCACCATGAGTCAGAATTGACTTGACAGCACCTGATCTACTCTGTGTCATACATCCACTCGGCAGATGGAGGGTAAATAGGGCACAGAAGCTGCCCACAGGAGCCCTGTCTCATCCTGCACTCTGAAGGAACAGGGCCCTCTGTGAACATTTTTACAAGACAGGAGAAGAAAAGAGACCGGGAATGAGCCAACCCCTCATGGAGAAGCTGAGCGGCCTTTTGGCTTTTAGTCGGATCCCCCTAGGCCCCTCTAGTCCTGAAGAGGACCTTCACATCTGGGCACCTCACATGTCCAGGATGCTTGGTGGCCTTGGTCACTTGTACTTAGTGGTTCTCAACTGGGAGTCATTCTGCCCCCCCAGGGGACAATTTGGCAATGTCTGGAGACGTTTTTTATTGTCATGACGGGAGGAAAGGGACCTACTACTAGAATCCAGTGGACAGAGGCCAGGGAAGCTGCTAAATAAGCATCCTGTAACACGTGGGACAGTCCCCAGAACAAACAAGTGTCTGGTCCAAAATGTCCATAGTGCCTAGCTGCTTTGGGCGAATCACCCCAGGTGTGCCCCCTTCCTGGTGTAATAGAGCCAGACTGCCTGGTTTGAATCCCAGCTCATCACTTCCTCACTGTATCGTCTTGGGCACATCATCTAACCTTCCAGTGGCTGTTTCCTCATCTGTAAAATGGGGATCCCATTGGGTTGCTGTGAGGATTAATGAGATAGCAGGTGTAAGCCACTTAGAACAGTGTCTGACATGTGTAGGCAGAATGGAGATGACAGTGGTGGATGTTGTCATTGTTGTTACTGGGTCCCAGGTGCCTGTGGTGGCTGTGCTGGGTTCGGGGGGTGGAACCCGAGCCATGTCTTCCCTGTATGGCAGCCTGGCAGGGCTGCAGGAGCTCGGCTTGCTGGACACCGTGACCTACCTGGGTGGTGTCTCGGGGTCCACCTGGTAAGTAAGGTGGGAGTGGGGTGCGGAGTAAAGGGGAGTGTTGAAGGGGGAGGGACATGACCTGGTGATCTGATGGAGTCCCCCAGGAGGGCCTGGGACCCTACAACCAAGGGTTTTAGGGGGGACAGTAAGGGGCTGAGGCCCAAGGGCCCCTCTTAGTGGGTGGTGCCGAGCAGTGGGGGTAGGTGATGGGGGAGGAGGGGGCGCTCACAGACCCCTTCATCCCTCCTTCCCTTTGCTGTGCCCACTGCCCCTGGCTCACAGGCACGCCCTCCATCCCCAGGTGCATGTCTACACTCTACAAAGAGCCAGCCTGGTCCCAGGTGGCCTTGCAGGGCCCCATAGAGCGTGCCCAGGCCCGAGTCTGCAGCACAAAGATGGGGGCAGTGTTCACAGAGAGGCTACAATACTACGCCCAGGAACTGGGGGCCCGCAAAAGCAGCGGCCACAGTGTTTCCCTCATCGACCTGTGGGGTCTCCTCATTGAGTATTTCCTGTACCAGGAGGTAAGAGAAGAGCAGGCAGTGAACGTGGGTCCTCTCTATCCCTGCTTCCCCAGCGCATAGCTCTGCCTCAGGCCCCAGGCTAAGAGCCGAGATTTACAAAGCTGGCCCTGAGGTCTGAGCTCCCCTGGGGGGAAGGGGCGAGATCCCAGGGTGGGCTGACACCCCTTCGTCTTTCCTGGGTTCTCAGCTCTGACTGCATATTAGAATCACCTGCACAGCTTTTCAAAAATACTCACGCCTGGGCCCCACCCCAAGAGATACTGATTTTAGTTGGTCTGGGGTAGTGCCCTAGCATAGCTATATTTTGAACATGACTCAAGTGATTCCAGATGCAGCTGAGGCAGGACACCACCATTTCAGCTCATTGGCCAATGCCGCCATGACTCCCGTCACCTGTTGGCTGTTCCTAGAACTGCAGGCCAGGCGCCTGCTGGGAAATGAGCAGATTTCAGAGCTGAGGTACTCAGCCTTGGGGACCTGGCCCCTGGTGTGTGGCTATCAGTTACGAATGTATATCACAACTGCTTTCTCATTCCCAAGTAAATAGTCCATGTTTTCTAGTGATTTACTTTTTTTCTTGTGAAAATATATGTAACCCAACCTTTGCCAATTCAGCCTTTTTTGAGCGTACGTTTCAGTGACCCCAGTTACATCGATCTTGTTGTGCCAACCTCACCAGGATCCGCTGCCAGATTTTCCATCACCGTAAACGGAAACTCAAGCTTCCCGATTTACTTTTTAAATTAATTAGATTGGACCTTCAGCTATTCCTTTAACAATGTCACTCTGAATCCCTTGTGTTCTGACATTCTTTCTTTTTTTATTGTTTAAAAAAAATTCCTTTTTGAATGGCAAAAAAGGAGTTCCCATAATCACCCTGGGTTTGCACAAAACCCACAGTGGCCCGCCTTCCCTCTGCTGCAGCCTACAGCCTGTCCCCTAGCGAGCTCTCTAGAATGTTTCGGAGTCTCTCTCATGGCCACGCCACACCCCTGCCTGGACACAGTGCTGGGCCTCAGGCTGTTGGAATGGGGACAGAGACTCCCAAGGTCAAGGTGCCTCCCTTCTTTCCTGCCCAGGAGAACCCGGCCAAGCTGTCTGACCAGCAGGAGGCGGTCAGCCAGGGTCAGAACCCTTATCCCATTTATGCCAGTGTCAACGTCCTCACCAACATCAGTGGGAAAGACTTTGCAGGTACGTGGGGTTGTGGGGACAGAGAGGAGGTGCGGGAAATCGTCGGTAGGAAGGGTGTAAGAAAGCAGGGCTATCAGGGTAAACATGGGAGGGGGTCAAATACAGGGGCCTCGGAGAACAAGGGGTTCTGCTTCCTGCTCTTGGCAAAGCAAAGATTCCTGCTCAGGCACAAGGGTCAGGGGGCCCCTGGGGTCCTAATGGGGAGTCCCTGCTGATTTTCCCTTCACTCCGGGCCCCCAGAGTGGTGTGAGTTCACTCCCTATGAGGTCGGCTTCCCCAAGTATGGGGCTTATGTCCCCACCAAGCTCTTCGGCTCCGAGTTCTTCATGGGGCGGCTGATGCGGTTCCGGCCTGAGCCCCGGATCTGCTACCTGCAGGGTGAGTCTGGGCTCGGGACCTCGTGTCCTAGTCATCTAGTGCTGCTGTAACAGAAATACCACAAGTGGATGGCTTTAACAAACAGAAATTTACTCTCTCACAGTTTAGGAGGCTAGAAGTCTGAATTCAGGGCATCGGCTCTCTAGGGGAAGGCTTTCTCTCTGTTGGCTCTGGGGGAAGGTCCTTATTCCTTGGCTCCTTAGTGATGTTCATGTGGCATGAACACCCTACACTAATCCTGTCTTATTAACATAACAAAGACAACCCATTCCCAAATGGGATTATAATCACTGGCATGAAAAACCCATTGCTGTCAAGTCAATTCTGACTCATAGCAACCCTATAGGACAGAGTAGAACTGCCCCATAGTGTTTCTGAGGAGCAGCTGGTGGATTTGAACTGCCAACCTTTTGGTTAGCAGCTGAGCTCTTAACCACTATGCTACCAGGGCTCCAGCACTGGCATAGAGGTTAGGATTTAAAACATGTTTTTGTGAGACATTATTCACTCTATAACACCCGGGGAGGGCAGAGGTCTGACAGGGCCGAGCTAGGCCCTGATTCGGGGTGGAGGGAGAGGGTGGGAGTTATGGGGGCCTGGGCCCTGCCTGTCTCCCTAGGTATGTGGGGCAGCGCCTTTGCGGCCAACCTGGATGAGATCTTCCTGAAGACCACCGGCTCGGGCCTCAGCTTCCTGAACTCACTCAGGGGCAGTGTCAACATCACGGGTAAGGGCAGAGACCCTGGCCTCCCATGTCACTTTGCAGCAGTGCGGGTCCTGGCAGAGGTGTAAAGGGCCACACCTTATTCACCTTTGTATCCCTCGTGCCTAGCACCTGACCCGTAGTAACTGCTTGGAAAGTGTCTAATGGCTGACATTCTGATTGGCAATTACATATTACAACTTTCATTTTCAAAGGGTGGGAGATAAACTATTATTTAATAAATGTGATTTCGTAGGCAGGTTTTAAAACATGGGGCACACACAAAAAAAGTAATTTAAAAGAGTTCTGTGTTAAGTTTGTGAGGCAGGTCAGAGATCCTGGAGGCTGGCTGGTGGGGTGGGCTGTGGTGTGGAGGAGGCAGGGAGGTCCTGGAGCTGCGAGGTTCCTGGACACAGGAGGCCGCCACTTCAGGCTCTGTGTCACTGGTGCCTCCCCCACCCTAGACGACTGCCAGAAGCTCCAGCTGCAGGACTCCTCCCAGCTAAGCACCAGGCTCTTCACCCCCCAGGGGCCTTTCTCCCAGGCTGTCCTGGACATGTTCACCTCCCGCTTTACCTCTGCGGAGAACTTTAACTTCACCCAGGGCCTCTGCCTACACGAGGACTATGTGGCTTGCAGGGAGTTCGTGGCCTGGAAAGGTGCTTACTGTCCTGGGCGGGCGGGTGGTGGGGCAGGGTCCCTCTTCCTGCCTGCACCTGTGGATCAGTGGGGGCCAGTGCTGCTTTTGACCCAGGGAAGGACTCTGATTACTGTGCTGGAAGGGCAGGGCCAAGGGGCTGGGTGGGAGGTCCCCATGGCTTCAGAGAAGGGGGTGGGGCAAGGGGGAAGGAGTGTATGCACAGAAGGCACTCAGATTAGGCAGAGCGAAGGCTGTTGTCAGAAAGCAAGCATTTGTCCCTGTCCATCCACACGTGTCCCTTGCAGACTCACACCCGGATGCCTTCCCCAACCAGCTGACTCCCATGAAGAAGTGCTTGTGCCTGGTGGATGGGGGGTTTGCCATCAACTCCCCATTCCCACTGGCTCTGCTGCCTCAACGGGCTGTGGACATCATCCTGTCCTTTGACTGCTCCTTGGAAGCTTCTTTTGAGGTGATGTATGTGGTAGTGGTGGTGATGGGGCTTCTGAAATGAGTGGACAAGGAGAGAGGAGTCTGTGTTGAGTGGCCTGGCTACTGTTCAGGGATTGTCCTTCTTGGAAGACCTGGGTTCTCATCTGTGTGGCCCCACCAGGGAGGGGGGTGAGTGCCTTCTGAATGCTGTTAGCTGTAATGGTCTCTCCTGGTTGGAGGCAGAGAATTGCTGAGGTTAGTGGAGGGGGAGGCTAAAGAAGGTTCTCGGGAGTCTTCTATCCTGGTTAGCAGAAGACCCTGCCCACCACTGTAGGTTAGCAGTAATGGTCTCCCCCGGTAGAAGGAGGAGAGTTGCTGAGGTTAGGGGAGGGGGAGGCTAAAGAAGGTCCTCGGGAGTCTTCTATCCTGGTTAGCAGAAGACCCTGCCCACCACTGTAGGTTAGCAGTAATGGTCTCCCCCGGTAGAAGGAGGAGAGTTGCTGAGGTTAGGGGAGGGGGAGGCTAAAGAAGGTCCTCGGGAGTCTTCTATCCTGGTTAGCAGAAGACCCTGCCCACCACTGTAGGTTAGCAGTAATGGTCTCCCCCGGTAGAAGGAGGAGAGTTGCTGAGGTTAGGGGAGGGGGAGGCTAAGGAAGGTCCTCGGGAGTCTTCTATCCTGGTTAGCAGAAGACCCTGCCCACCACTGTAGGTTAGCAGTAATGGTCTCCCCCGGTAGAAGGAGGAGAGTTGCTGAGGTTAGGGGAGGGGGAGGCTAAGGAAGGTCCTCAGGAGTCTTCTATCCCGGGCAGCAGAAGACCCTGCCCACCATTGTAGGGTCCCCTGACCCGTTCTGGGTCCAGATCCACTGTCCCTTTGTTACAGAGCTGTCAGGTTCCCTCAGAGAGTCGCTAACAGTGGCTTCCTCAAACTCGGAGCCTTCTAGGGTGGTGGTCAGATTCCACCACGCAGGTGTGATCCTGGCTCTGCTGCTGGGCCGGCTCTTCTCTCTTTGGCCTTCTTCTCCTCCTGGGCCAAATGAGGGCTGGGATTGGATGATGGGTAAGAGCAGCTTCCAATGCTGACATCCTGTACTAACTCAGTGTCAACCTTGTGAAATGGAAATCAGCCCCCAAAGCGGGGTGGTGGTGCGGGGCTCAGAGAAGGGAAAGAAGGCGGTGTTATGGGGAGGAATGATAGGGAGATTGATGGCATATAGGTACTGCCTTGATTACTGCTAGTCTTCACTGCAACTCCACCAGATAGTTACTCCCATTTTTATTTTACAAATGAGGAAACTCAGTAAGGTAATGCCACCTGTCTGAAGTCACTCAGCTAGGAAGAGGCAGAGTTGGTATTGAAGCCTGGGTCTATGTGAGCTCCCCTGCTCCCCAAGTCCTAGGTGGGGGGCCAGGGCAGCGATGGCAGGCAGGCAGGATCAAAACTTTCCTCCTGCCCAGATCTTACAGATGACAGAGAAGTACTGCCTGGACCGGGGAATCCCCTTCCCCAGGATTGAGGTGCACCCGGCCGACTTGGAGGAACCCCGTGAGTGCTATCTGTTTACCAGTGCTGAGGACCCCCGCTCGCCCATCATACTACACTTCCCTCTTGTCAACCACAGTTTTCGCACACACCTGGCCCCAGGTAAGGGGAAGCCGTGGGCCGGGGCTCACTCATGGGGCCCTGGGGTGGTGATGGGGTGCTGCACACAGAAGGCCCAAAAGCCCACCTCCTGGAGAGCGTGGTGGACCAGTGCTGCCCTCTGCTTCCTGGACCTCAGTGTCCACACTGGGGCGCCATCTCCTCTGATGGCTGTGAGAGCTGAGATGGGGGCCCAAGCAGGGGCGCTGGTCCCTCAGGCCCACACAGGACCAGCAAGGTGTTCTGGGGCAAGGGGGGCTTCTGGGCTGTCAGACCCCAGCCAGCTCCATAGAGCCCCCCAGCCTGGCCTCCCCCTGCTCCCCATGCCCCCCCACAGGTGTGGAGCGGCAAACAGCTGAGGAGAAGGCCTTCGGGGACTTTGTCATCAATGGGCCTGACACCCCCTATGGCATGACGAACTTCACCTACGAGCCCCAGGAGTTTGCGCGGCTCGTGGCCCTGAGTCGATACAACGTCCTGAACAACGCTGAGACCGTGAGGCAGGCCCTCCGGCTGGCTCTGGACCGGCGTCAGCAGGCTGGGGAGAGGGTTGGGGGCTGACCCGGGCTGGAGTCTGAGGACCGTGACTGAGATGAGGGGACGCACTCACCCATGCCCTCCACGTCCGAAGTGCCACAATTCCTCGTTCAAGCAGGGCACGTCTGCAGACTCTGGGAAGAAGAGCCTGGGAGGAGGGTGGCCTGGCCTCGGACCCTCAGCCCTGCAGCTGCTCACTAGCAGTGAGGGCTGGGGCCATGCTTTGGGCTGGCATGGGGTGGGGGGCAGCTTGGCTCTCCTCTCCTGGCCCCTCACAGCTGCCGCCTGTGACAGGCACTGCTCCTGCCTTGGGCTCAGTGGTGAGAGGCTGGCCCCTGAGCTCGGTCATGCTCATCACCGCTGCTGGCCACCATCAATGCCCTGTTTACTAAGAGCCTCCAGTCGATCTGTTTTAATGCCTCTACAGCCTCAGGCTGTCTCTGGCCCCTGGCAAGTAAGCCCAAGAGGGCAGGCATTTTGTCTGCTTTGCTCACTGCTATATCCCCAGTGCCTAGTGCACGGCTGGCACACAGCAGGTACTCAGCAAATATTTGACAAATAAATGAATAAGAGTCTACACTCTTAAGGGATGGATCATTACCCACCTACATGAAAAGATGTGCAACACTCCAGTGGTTTGGAATCATTCAGGGTCATGGACCGTTTTGAAAAGCTGGTGAAAGCCACGGACCCTCTCCCCAGACAAATGCACGTAAATAAGAAAACCTGCATACAACAAGGTCTCTCTCTACTTTAGCTATGTAGCATAGACCCCTCCTCCGCCTCTACTTGCAAAGGCCTTCTGACACCAATTGCAACACAGTTCATTGCAGCCCAATTCTTCTGACCCTGACTACAGTAATCAGGCCAGAGTTCGTAGATTAAAAGCACTCCCCTACCCCCCCACAAAAAAAAAACCCAACTCATTGCCATTGGGTTCATTCCAACTCATAATGACCCCATAGGGTTTCCAAGTCTGTAGTCTTTCTGAAGCAGACTGCTACATCTTTCTCCGGAGAAGCAGCCAGTGGTCTGGCCTACCTTTTGGTTCGTAGCTGAGTGCTTAACAACTGCACCACCAGGGCTCCTTGATTAAAGGCACCAAAAAACCAAACCCGGTACTGCTGAGTTGATTCTGACTCTTACCAACCCTATAGGACAGAGTAGAACTGCCCCATAGTGTTTCCAAGGAGCGCCTGGTGGATTTGAACTGCCAACCTTTTGGTTAGCAGCCGAGCTCTTAACCACTGCGCCACCAGGGCTCTGATTAAAGGTACAATCCTCCATAAAACTGCCTTCACCTCAGACACCAGCTGCAAGGTTGGGGGTCCCCACCACCACTTATGACCGACTGGCTACAAATTCAGGGCTTCCTACTACCCACTCAGGTTTAATAGTTTGCCGGAATGACTCACAGAACCCGGGAAGGCGCTATACTTGTGATCACATTTTATATTGCTGATGAGCATCTCGTGTCGGTTGGAGTCTCATTCCACTGTGGATAATTTATCTTTCTCGAACTTTTAGGACTTTCTCTTTGATTTCAGAAGTTTCAATACAATTTTTCTAAAGCTTGAGTTTAGAAAAACTTATTGTTGAGCTCTTTCCATTTCTGAATTCAAGTCTTCTTGAAGTTCTGAGAAATTCTCTGCTGATTTTATCCAAACACTGCTTCCATTGCCTTTCTGGAACTTTTGGATATAGGAATGTCCAAATCCATCTTTATACCTGTAAGCTTTCCTTTTATGCCTTCTATCTTTTTATTTGTGCTGCATTCTGGAGGATTTTCTTAGCTTGCTTTTCCAGTTCACTAAGTGGTTAAGTGCTGATGACTAGATGAAAGGTTGGCAGTTCAAACTGACTCAGAGGTACCTTGAAAGACAGGCTTGGCGATTTGCTTCCAAAAGGTAACAGCCTTGAAAACCCTGTAACTGCTGCCGTCAAATTGATTCTGACTCATAGCACGCCTATAGGACAGGCTAGAACTGCTCCATAGGATTTCCAAGGAACGGCCAGTGGATTCAAACTGCCAACCTTTTGGTTAGCAGCTGTACTCTATGAAAACCCTATGGAGCTGTTTTACTCTGCACGCACGGGGTCGCCATGAGTCAGAATCAACTGGATGGCAACTAACAACAACGGAAGAGGCTGCATAGGTCTGGCTCACTATTATTACTCCCCATTGCTAACCCCCGCATTGTCTCATGATCTTGTTTTTCCCTCCCGTTCCAGTCTCTATAAAAAGTTTAAGATTAGCCTATGTTCCTCCTTGGAGGGTGGAAAACAAGTGATAATGATCTAGGAATGAAAAACCGAGCAAAGTACCCATCTTGAGATGAGAAAAGCAGGATGTCGCCAGATAACCCTCAACAATATCAGTAGAAGATTAACTCATCTGGGACGAGACCACCTCAAGGGGGAACTAACACAAACTTCTAAGACCCATAATCCTGTCCCTATAAAGCTTTTGGCCGATCTCTAGTAGGAGAAATGGGTTTTTGGAGGAATCTAGTCCCCTCTGTCTCCTATATATTGATACGTAATAAACCTCTTGCTGCTCACCTCACCCCTGTCTCAGAATTGGCTATTGTGGCAGGTGGCTCCAATCTGCGTTACTGCGGTAACAACAACAGTGATAGTCTTCACCTGTGTTCAGTCTGCTCTTCTATCCATCTACTGAGTTTTTTTAGTTTATCTTTTGACTATCATGTTTTTCATTTTCAAGTTCTGTAATAGGATATTTTTCAAAACTACTGGATTCATTTCGTGGATGTGCTTTATTCTTTTAACTTTGATGACGGTAATAAATTTATTTGAAGGCATTTTTCTGATTGTTTTATGACCCATTTCCTTGGGGGGAGGTTCTCTGTTGGCTCTCTGGGATGAACTTTGCTTTCTTTATGTATTTGGTTTTTTAGTTTGGGTGTGGAGTATGTGGGAACTCTCAGTACTATCTTCAATGTTTTTCTGTGAATCTAAAACTGTTCTAAAAAAATAGACTTTATTTTTTCCAAAAAGTAAGCTTTATTTCCATTTGGAAATGTGTTTTATAAATTTTATATCCTAGATTTTTAAAGAAATGTTTTTTCTATTGACTTCTAACTTATTTGCATCTTAGTCAAAGAATGTTACTTGTATGATATCACTTCTTTAAAATTTTTGAAACTTACTGTAAAGCCTCTTTCATGATCAATGTTTGTAAATATTCCATTGTGCTTGAGAAGAAAGTGTATTCTCTAAATATTGTGGCTGTAGTAGTCTATGTCCAGTAGATTAAGCTTGTTAACTGTGTTGTTTATATCTTGTATATTCTTAATAACATTTTATATATGTTTTATTTATTTATCAGTGAGAGAAATATGATTCTGGGTTTGTCAATTTCTCCTTGTAGTTTTGTCAAGTTTTGCTTAGAACACTTTAAGACTATGTTATTTAGGTACATCCAAGTTTCAAACTGTTATATCTTTTGATGGTGATTATTTTTATCATTAATAGCAATTATCTTTATCCCTGATGACTCTTGCCTTAAAGTCTCTTTTTATCTATATGTACACTTGTTTTTTTATGGTCAGTTTTTGCCTGGTGTATCTTTTTCTACTCTCTTATTTTTAACTTTTTTGTGTTCTTATGTTTTCAGCTTACTCTTGCGAAGAGCTATAGGTGGATTTTTAAAAACTGTAAACTGATGATTTCCCTTCTTTAACCTTTCATTATGAAAAATTTCAAACAGACAGGAAAGTAAATCTGTGTTTTTTAATTTATGAGTTTAGTCCATTAATAGTTATTGTGATTATTGATATATTTGGATTCATTACAACCATCTTATTTTATATCTTCTATTCACCCTACTTTTTCTAATATATGTATTTTAAATTTCATGAATTCTTTTTCTTTCTCTCTCTGTTATTTTGGAATTTATATATTCCACTTCTAGTCTTTTAATAAATACCCCTAAAATTTAACCTGTTAACTTAAATTTAATGTTAATCAATTTTTTACCGTCTGCCAGAACAACACCAGGTCCTCAGAATGCTTTCACTTCAGTCATGCTCCTCCTATTTTACTTATTGTTTGTTGTTGTTGTTTTCTCCTCCTATTATTCATCATCATGATTATTATTTACTTGGTCAAGATTTAGGTTGACCATATGTTTGTCAACTTATTTTCCTATAAATACTGCTTGCATTTCATCCTTCCTTCTGAGTTCTCTTTCATTCGTCCTAGAATAAATCTTTAGAAGTGCTTGGTGAGAGTCGTTAGTGGTGAACCTTCAGTTGTTGATCTGATAAATTCTTCATTTAATGCTCTGTCTTAAATAATGGTTTGTCTGGGTATAAAATTCTCAGTTAGCACTTTTTTTTTCTCTCTCAGCATTTTGAAGATATTATTTTGCTTTCTTCTGGCTTCTATTACTGCTATTGAGAAGCCTGCTCCAAGCTAATTGTAATTCCTCTGTAGGCAATTTATATCCCCTTCTCGTGGGCTTTTAATATATATATTTTTCTTTATCTTTGGTGTTCTGCAGTTACACTACAATGTATCTAGTTATGATTTTTTAAAAAAATTTGTCCTCAAGATTCATTGTGATTTCTGTAATAATAATAATAATAGCTAGTATCTAGTGAGTGCTAACCAGGTACTATTCTAAGTACTTTATAATGGTAACTCTCTTCATACTCACAATAATACTATTATTATCCCCATTTTACAGGCAATTTAAATATCTTGTCCAAGTCACACAATGTTAGGTATTGAAGGTAGGATTTGAATCCAGGCTTTTCCCAGGTCTTCCCATAGGCTTCATGGGGCTACATGAATTGCTTTTCTCTGCAAGCCACTTTGAGTTTGATTTCTGGTACTTGCAGCTGAAAAAATCCTGACAAATCCATTGGGCATCTGGGTGGATGTTGCTGCCACTTACTGAAAGAGGAAACCCAATGGTACAACCATTTTGGAAAATGATATGGCGCTTCCTTAAAAAGCTAGAGATACCATACGGTCCAGCAATCCCACTCCTAGGAATATGTCCCAGAGAAATAAGAGCCATCACACAAACAGACATATGCACACGCATGTTCATTGTAGGACTATTCACAATAGAAAAAGATGGAAATGACCAAAATGCCCATTAACAGATGAATGGATAAACAAACTATGGTACATACACACAATACAATACTGCACAATGATAAAGAACAATGATGAATCTGCAAAACATCTCACAACATGGATGAATCTGGAGGGCATTATGCTGAGTGAAATAAGTCCATCACAAAAGGACAAATACTGTATGAGACCACTATTATAAAAACTCATGAAAAGGTTTGCTCACAGAAGGAAACAGTCTTTGAAGGTTAAAAGGGAGGGAAGGAGTGGGGAAGGAAAAATACTAAATAGACAATAGAGAAGTGGTAACTCTGGGGAAGGGTAAGACAGTACATAATAGTGTGGAAGTCAGCATAACTTGACCAAGGCAAAGTCACAGAAGCTTCATAGACACATCCAATCTCCCTGAGGGACTGAGTTACTAGGCTGAGACTGGGGACCGTGATCTCAGGGAACATCTAGATCAATTTGCATAACATAGTTTATAAAGAAAATGTTCTACATCTGACTTTGGTGAGTAGCGTCTGGGGTCTTAAAAGCTTGTGAGCAGCCACCTAAGATACATCTACTGGTCCCACCTCATCTGGAGCAAAGAAGAAGAAAAGCAAAGACACAAGGGAAAGATTAGTCCGAAGGACTAATGGACCACAACTATGACAGCCTCCACCAGACTGAATTCAGAACAACTAGATGGTGCCCAGCTACCACCACTGACTGCTCTGACAGGGATCACAATAGAGGGTCCCAGACAGAGTGACAGAAAAATGTAGAACAAAATTCAAACTCACACAAAAAGACCAGACTTATTGATATGACAGAGACTGGAGAAATTCTGAGACTATGGCACCTGGACACCCTTTTAACTCAGTACTGAAGTCACTCCTGAAGTTCACCCTCCAGCCAAAGATTAATCAGACCTATAAAACAAACAATAACAAACATAGTTCAACCATGTATACAAGCCTAATGGGCACACCAGCCCAAAAGCAAAGACAAGAAGGCAGGAAGGGACAGGAAAACTGGATGAATGGAACTGGGGAACCCAAGGTCAAGAAGGGGAGAGTGTTGACACATCGGGGGGTTGGCATCCAATGTCACAGAACAATTTGTGTATTAATTGTTTAATGAGAAACTAATTTGCTCTGTAAACTATCACCTTAAGCACAATTAAAAAAAAAAAAAGAAAAGAAAGAAAGAAATAGGAAGCGTAGAGGGAGAAGCTTGTCTTTTGGAAAAAGTAGGCCCAGCATGGTATTATTTCATACAGGAAACTTTTTAAAAAAATTTTTTTTTATTGTGCTTCAAGTGAAAGTTTATAATTCAAGTTAGTTTCTCAAACAAAAAGTTATACACACATTGTTATGTGACCCTAGTTGCTCTCCCCATACTGTGACAGCACACTCCTTTCTACCCTGGATTTCCCGAGTCCATTCAATCAGCTCCTGACCCCCTCTGCCTTCTCATCTCACCTCCAGACAGAAGGAGCCCATTTAGTCTCATGTATCTACTTGAGCGGAGATGCACACTCTTCACGAGTATCATTTTATGTCCCAAAGTCCAGTCTAATCTTTGTCTGAAGAGTTGGCCTTGGGAATGGTTTTAGTTTTGGGCTAACAGAGTCCAGGGGCCATGTCTTCCGAGATACCTCCAGTCTCAGTCCAACCATTAAGTCTGGTCTTTTTACTAGAATTTGAGTTCTGCACCCCACTTTTCTCCTGCTCCATCAGGGACTCTCTGTTGTGTTTCCTGTTAGGGTAGTAGTTGGTGGTAGCCGGGCACCATCTAGTTCTGGTCTCAGGCTGATGGTCATACAGGAACCTTTTGAATGTCTACCTGGATGTCAGGAAGTTTCAGAACCACCTCTGGAACTTGCTATTGCTGTACTCTCAAATATGTCCTGCCCCTGTGAACTCTCCTGGAACTGAGCATCTGAGGGAATGAACTGCCTTAAAGCTATAGTTTCAACAGTGGGTCCTGAAGCACTGGGAATTGACAATAATTAGTTAGAATGTGTGTTGCAAGTGATTTATTATTAATGAAAAACTTACAAGTTTTCAAAGGATTTTCTTTAAATTTTCATTTTGATCAAGGTTAGCTATGTACTTTAAAAAAAATCAAAGGTTTGACAAAGTTTTTAATGAAAAAAATAGTTCTCTGCCCCATTCCTAGCCATGCTGATTTTAAGTTTCCCAGCATCGATTGCTTTGAACTCTTTTAGTTATTTCTTTAGGTATTTCCCTCCATATTTCTAAATAGCATGCTTATACTGTTATGTCTTGATTTTTGATGACTTTCTACTACGGAAGATGAGAGCTTAGTTCTTTTACCTTGCCTTCCTTCACCTCCCCAGTATTATTGTGTAACAATTTTTTGGTCGGTATTTATTGTTGATATTATTGTGATTATGTAGTATGATATGATTACGTTCCTTTTATTCTTAACTTTTTGTTTTCCTTGGAGTTAGGAATTGCCCCACATTTTCATTTGCGTAGTTTTCTATGTAACCGTCACTATTTATCCTCAAACTCTCCACCAGAGTGTAAATCTCCTCTCAATACATCAGGTAACCACCAGTTTCATTATTTTCTCCTCTTCAACCTCCTCCTCTTCCCCCTTTTGATACTTTCCTTATGTTCCGATTTGAACTAACTGACCTTTAGGTAATAATGTCCTAATATTTCCCTTCAGCATTATTATGGATATTCCCTTTGCGTTGCTTTTGTGTGGTATCCTCAATTTCCTGGATCCTATTCCTTCCTCTTTCTTAGTTTGTTCTCTCATTTTGGTGGGACACATCCCTAGTACCTTACTCCTAAAAGTGACCAGCAGCATTGCGATCACCTGAGAGCTTATTAGAAAGGCTGACTCTCAGGCCCCACCTTAGACCTATTGAATCAGAATCTGTATTTTATAGAGTTCCCCAAGTGATCCATGTATACTTTAAAGTTTAAAAAGCACTGCTATAGTAGCTCCTAAGAAAGGTAAATAATTTTGAGGTCTTGCATTTCTTCAAGTGCCTATATTTTACTTCCACTTTTGATCGATAGTTTGACTAAGAATAAAATTCTAAGTTGGAAATCACTTTCCATCAGAATTTTCAAGATGTTTTCCCATTGTCTTCTAACCTCAAGTGTTGCTACTGATAAGTTCAATCCTATTATAATTTCCAGTCCTTTGTGTATGACCTTATTTGCTTCTTTCAGACTCTTAGGATCCTCTTTTTATTTCCAGTTTTCTGAAATTTCATGATAATGTGCTTTGGTGCAGGTCTTTTTTATTTGCTTGATGATTTTTCTGTCGACTCAGTGAACCCTCATTCTGGAGACTCTTGTCTTCTGGTTCTTCAAAATTTTCATGTATTACTTCTTTAATGATTTTCTCTTTAATAATTTAACTTTGTTTTCTCTGTTATCTGTTACTGAATCTCCTGGAAGGCAAATATTGGACTACTTCCCGGCATGCTCCTCTAAAT
Organism: Dugong dugon; assembly: GCA_030035585.1. NCBI lineage: Eukaryota > Metazoa > Chordata > Mammalia > Sirenia > Dugongidae > Dugong > Dugong dugon. The sequence continues at coordinate 10,680,211 of CM057472.1, read as the reverse complement.
TTTCTTATCTTAAATCTCCTATTTCCATCTTTTTATATTTTTGTTTTGCTTCTAGGGAGATTATCTCAACCGTATCTCTTAATTTTATTTATCTCTGCTGTCATATTTTTAATGCATAAGGTTCTTTATGTTCTCTGAGTATTCCATTTCCTGGCATACTTTTTCTTTTTTTGCATAGATGTGTCATCTTTTTATCTCACCAAAGATATTAATTACAGTTTTTAAAACAACTTTTCTTCTATTCCCTGCTTTGTTTCTGTTTCTTCTGAGTCTCTTTATTTGATTTGTACTTTTGATATTCAGCTATCATGTTAGAGGATTTCTTCAAGTGTTTAGTGATCCCTGACTGTTTGTTCATGTTTAATAGTGAGACATTAAAATGCTCACTGGAAGTTCTATGTACAGTCTGACCTGGTTAAGTAGGGGCTTCACTGTAGGTTGGCTAGGCACAGCCCTGGGAATGTGTTGCACGGCTCTTACCCGTTAGTATTGGTCGTTGTCTTTTTCCCTGGAAGGGAGTCCTCTACTCTCTTGCCTGATGTTGGTGGCAATGATGGTGGCAGGCGAGGTGTAAGGCAGCTGCCAGCATTCTCAGGGCTGAGTGGGGAAAGAGGTCTGGGGGGTGATGACTCCCATTTCAGAATGTGGACTCCCACTGAACCTTCCTTTTTGCAGCTGTGCCTTTCTCCTTGAGTCTTCATGCTCTCCAGAGAGCAAATCTTAAACCTCCTGCTGGGGTTGGGCAGGTGATCTTTGGGACTATTATTCTTCTGTCAACTTCCAACCAATCCTCCTATTTTCAGGGTCACCTTTAGGCATGCCTAAGCTTTTCTAGGATACCTGTTGGCATAGTGGTTAAGAGATCGGCTGCTAACCAAAAGTTCAGCAGTTCAAATCCACCAGCTGCTCCTTGAAAACCCTATGGTGCAGTTCTATTCTGTCCTGTAGGGTCAGGATTGACTCCACAGCAATGAGTTTAAGCTTTTCTAAGGGTTTAACAATCAGTCAGTTTACTTTCTAGCTCCCTTCCCTCACCCCCCCAATTGTAGACTTCTAATTATTTTTTAAACTTTTTTCTTCTACATGTGAAGATGGTTGAAATGATAAACTTTTTCATTGAGTATAACTTATATACTGTAAAGCACAAGATCATAGATGCACAGCTTAATGAATATTGACATATGCATGCATCTGAGTAACCATCACCCCAATCAAGATATAGGACATTTTCATCACACCTGAAGATCCCCTTGTGCCTCCTCCCAGAAAACATCCTTAACCAAAGGTAACCACTATTCTAACTTCTGACATCAAGGTTAATTTTTCCTGTTATAGAACTTAGCATAAATGGAATCCTGCAGTGTGTACTCTTTTATGTCTGGCCTCTTTCACTCAGCATTACGTCTGTACAGGTGCTTTGTTTTTAGTTGCTGGTCTGGGTTTCTGATTGACCGTATTGTCTGCTCCTCCTGTCTGCTCTTCAGCCTCCCTGATCACAACTCAGCGCCCTCTCTGGTCAGCTTCCCGAAGGCTGTGGGGTGATGGACTCACCCTGGCCTGGCTCCAGCTCCCTGATTATCCACAGTCAGCTCTTTGAACTTGGGCGAGGGGTACAACTGCCATCCGATGCAAATATGGGCTCACTCTTCCTAGAAGCTAAATGACGTGTGTGTGTGTGTGTGTGTGTGTGTGTGTGTGTGTGTGTTTGTGTGTGTGTGTGTGTGTGTGTGAGAGAGACAGAGACATAGATAGAGAGAGAGCAAGCTAGGAAGATTAGGGGGCACCACTGCTGACCCCTACCCTGCCTGGACCCCTTCCTCAGTCATTTGTAATAACTACCTTGAGCACCACCATGATGGACAGGGTACTTCCCTAAGGGAGCGTGGCTTTTTCCAGAATGCACCTAAGGAAGAGAGGACCAAGCACACAGTTGTGGGATTTCACCCAAATTATTCCTTTGTGCATAATACCTCCTCAGGGTTTGGAGCTGGGGAGGGAGCAAAGACACATGACCTCTCATCCTTCTCCCTGCTCCTGCTCCTGGGAGTAGAGGGGCTTTCTCCTTTCATCTTATATTGGGTGGATGCTGCTTCCCCTAAGTGGTTTCTCTTCATGGGCTCAGACTTCAAAGCTTTGCTTATTATATGTAAAAGGAAACTTTTGGAATTTAGAAAACCCTTTATTTTCCTCACAACCCTCAGCCTTGAAGCGTTGTCTCACTATGGAGTTGGAGAGTTAGCTCTGAGACTTAAAGCAGAATGGCAAACCCTCTCTCTTTCCTGGAGTCCCTGGGTGGTGCAAACAGTTAATGAGCTCATCTGTTAACTGAAAGTTTGGAGGTTGGAATCCATCCGGAGATGCCTTGGAAGAAAGCCTGGTGAGCTACTTCTGAAAAATCAACCACTGAAACCCTATGGAGCACAGTTCTACTCTGACTTAGGATGGGTTCCATAGCAACTGGGTTTCTCTCTCTCATCTCCAGCTTTAACAATCCTATCCTCCCTAAGGCGGTGGGTGTCATTGGCCAGAGGGAGAAGATGGGCGGGAAGGGTCAAAGACATTAAAAGTATATATATATATATATATAAAAGTATATATATATATATACAGCTACAGTTGATATATATATATATATCAACTGTAGCCGTTGCTGAGGGAGTGTGATGAGGAGGGGCTAGGTTTGACACTTAGAGCTCGCCTGGCTCCATCCCAAGTCATTCCCTGCCTGCCCAGGATGGGGAAAACTCCTCCGCACTGTGAGGGGGCCCTCAGACTCAGGAAGAGAACAGGTTGGCTGGGGTTCAGGGCCCTGAAAGTGGCACAGGTGTGCCTCCAGCGCCTAGGGCAAGTGGCTCATTGCCTCACAATCCTCTCTGTTGGGGGTTGTTGATTTGTCGGGTGTTTATAGGAAAGCTACCACACTTCGGGTGAGTCAATGCTGGGTGGAGGGAGGAGGGTGAAATTTCAAATGACCTCTTGATAACACAGAAGGTAGCCTGGGACTCTGGACATGGGGTCTGAATTGGGGGTTCTTCTGCCAAATCTGGTGGGAGAAGGTCACCACTGGAATTCAGAGAAAGATTTTTTTCTATTGAGATCAACTAACCCACAGAAATAAGAATCATTAGAGGGCCCTATTCAGGCTCAAAACAGTTTAGTTTTAGGTTTGTGTTTTGAAAATGTATAAAAGGCTCAATCTAACTTTTTAAATTATGAGCCAGAATCTAAAATTTATAAATACAATAAACACCTACACACATTTCCAATGTATGGAAGGTTTATGAAAAGAGGAATCAGAGATGAAAAGACTAACAGGGGACAAGGAGAGCCCCCCAGAGATTGAGAAGGCCAGGCGGGGACAGGCTGAGGAGTTCTGAAGGGTGGTTGGTCCAGGTACAGCAGAAGCTCTTGCGACACACTCCTGTGTCTTAACTTATCCTGAAGCTCACGTACCTGCTACCACTGCTGCCAGACAAAGTTAATTAGCTAAGTAATGTTTGTTTACAACTCTTCCATGGCTCTTTACCTTGAAATTCCAGAGGTTCTGTTCTGGGTCAGATATATGCCCCACCACTCAGATGCCTGCAGTATAACATCTCAGGTTCTAAAGCACTGGCATTCTCTGTTAGCCAGGAGACACGGAGTAGAAGGTGACTGTATGTTGAATGGAAGCTTCATGAGGCAGGGATCTGGCCTGTCCTTACTCAACCATCTCTCTATCTGGTACATGGTAGATGCTCAATAAGTATTTGTTGAATCAGTGAATGGATTGGCTGGGTGGCATCCTACCCCTTGGTGAAACAGATACTCCACATTTCCAACAGTCTTGGGATGAGGGAGGGGCTGGGTGTCCCTCTCCCGCATGGTCCTGAGCAGCCCTGGACCAGAAATGTCCATTCCCTCTTGTCAACAGAATGAATAACCACTTCCTGTGAGGCAAGAGCACAGACTTACCTGTGCCTTGATCTTGATATGGTAGTGATAAGTGCTTAAGTGTGGGTCATTCTTGCCTCATGCCATACGTCTTACCATCTATCCCATACCTGCTTCAGGGTTTTTGCGTGGAAATGAGACTCAGATGGGCATCAGCCCGTGTGTCCTCCTCCATCCCTGTCAGCTGCCTCCTCTCGCCTATGACACTGTCACTGAATGACTCCTGTGACTGCTGTTCTAGGGGAAGGTAAATGGAGGTGAGTGACTGAACCATTATTTCCTGGAGTCAAGGTAGATGAGGAGGGGCTGCGACTAGATCTATTTCCTTCAGGCAAGGCTTGATCCAGGGGCTCTCATGCTCCTTCTTTCCTCCGGAGAGAGTATCACATAAGGTGGTTGAGAGCACTGCCTCTGGAATAGATTCGCAGCGTGACCTGGGAGCAGTTCCTCCACCAATTCCTGCCTCTGTTTCCTCATTTGTAAAATGAGGACAACGAATAAAAATGTTTTTTATATATATACATATATATTTATATTTATTACTCTTGTATCTAATTTTGTATCAATTTGTATAAACATCAGGACCCATAGAACATGGATCTACCCCTGGTATCACACTGTTCCGTTGAAAGCACTATATATATATATATATATATATATATATGTTACTGATGAAGATCAAAGACCACAGCCTTCAGGGTGGGTTACACCTCAACATAAAGAAAACAGAAATCCTCACAACTGGCCCAATAAGCAAAGTCATGATAAACGGAGAAAAGATTGACATTGTCAAGGTCTTCATTTTACTTGGATCCACAATCAACACCCATGGATGCAGCAGTGAAGAAATGAAACGATGCATTGCTTTGGGCAAATCTGCTGCAAAGGACCTCTTTAAAGTGTTAGGAAACAAAGATTTCACTTTAAAGACTAAGGAGCTTCTGACCCAAGCCATGATATTTTCAATTGCCTCGTACGCTTGTGAAAGCTGGACTACGGATAAAGAAGACAGAAGAAGAATCGACGCCTTTGAATTGTGGTGTTGGTGAAGAATACTGAATATAACATCGACTGCCAGAAGAAGGAACAGATCTGTCTTGGAAGAAATGCTGCGAGAACACTCCTTAGAAGCGAGGATGGGGAGACTGTCTCACATACTTTGAACATGTTATCAGGAAGGATCAGTCCCTGGAGAAGGACATTATGTTTGGTAGAGTGGAAGGTCAGCAAAAAACAGGAAGACCCTCAAGGAGATGGGTTGACACAGTGGCTGTAATAATGGGCTCAAGCATAATGATTGGGAGGGTTGGGCAGGACCAGGCAGTGTTTCATTTTATAGTACGTAGGGTCACTGTGAGTCAGAACTGACTCAACGGCACCTAACAACAGCAGCAACGATATATATACATATACATATATATATGTATGACCGCAAGGACTTATTGCTAGGGCTCCTCTCGAAGCTTTGAAGGGCATGTTCAATAGGAAGACCCAGCTCTAAGCGTCATTACTTCACACTAAACCCGCCTCTGCTGGCACATGACAAACATTATGTTAACTATTATTATTGACTCCATTTTCTGACACATTTCCTTTTGTGGTGGCAAGGTGGCTACATTCAGCAGCTTTAGCTTCATATCCTCCCAGGTTCTCGTTCAGCAGGAAAGATAAAGCGTCTCTTCCAGAAATTCAAGCACCAGGATTTACTTTAACTGGATCAGGTTGAGTCAAGACAGTCCAATGAACTCATCACCATGGCCAGGGGGATTTCATATGCTGATTAGTTAGATGCTACACATGCATTCTTGCAGCTGGAGGTGGTGTCAACACCACTTCGTATCACCATGGCAATGGAGAGTGGGAAAGGGATAGTTCCCCAGAGGAAATCTGGGATATGTTTTTACCAGAAGAGAAGTAAGGGAGGTATAAACGATGAGAGAAAGAACAATAAATGTTCATTTAGTGTGCGTGTAGAGCAAATTTTGAGAAGAGAGAGTGGAAGGGTAAAGCCCAGCAAGGAAGAGGGATGACATGATGTAAAATACAGGTGCCCAAGACCTCCTCCAGCTTGTTAGCTGGGTCAGGCCTGCTCTGTTGGGGCCCACAGGCGTGCCTTTCCCCTGAGGATCCCATTGGCCTAAGAAAATAACAAGTAGCCTCAGCCACACCCAGCCGTGCTGCCCAGCCCTGTTCCAGATTGACCGCCTGCAGATTCCTCTGCTCTCTTCTGTCTGCTCACCCTGTCTTTATCCTTCCTGGCCTACCTTGTCTCTTCTCTGCTCCCTACTCACAGTCCTGGCATGGTGGAGTGGGGAGATCTTCACTGCTTTAGCCTGGGAACAACAACGTTGCTTCTCTGTTCCTGCCCCCTCCCACTTCCCACGTTGGGTCCCAACCAAGTAAATTCCTGAGTCTTGGCACATAAATAAAGGGAAGCTGCTGTTGGAGGGTCCTAACTATTTCCTCTCAGCCAGGCAGAACCTTGTGGCCCTCCTATACTGGGAGTAACCAAGCTGACACATTGAGCAGTGGTTTTTAATCTTTGTGCAGTCATAAAACTCTTTGGAGAATCTTATGAAACACGCTCTCCAATATCGTAGCTACTAGCCCAAGCTCGGCTGCTAATCAAAAGGTCAGCAGTTCGAATCCACCAGGCACTCCTTGTAAACCCTATGGGGCAGTTCTACTCTTCCCCATAGGGTCTCTTTGAGTCAGAATTGACTCAATGGCAACAGGTATGGTTTTTTTGATTTAGCCACACGTGGCTACTGAGCACTTGAAATGTAGCTAGTCTGAATTGACATGTATTGCAAGCATAAAATGTTCAGTAAATTTGAAGACTTAGTATGAAAAAGAAACACATGAAATATCTCAATAATTTTATATATTGATTACATATTGAATCGATAACATCCTGGATATCTTGGATTAAATAAAATACATCATTTAATTATATAATTATATATTTGTTATGGAGCTCTGGTGGGGCAGTGGTTAAGAGCTCAGATGCCAACCAAAAGGTCGGCAGTTCAAATCCACAGCCGCTCCTTGGAAACCCTATAGGGCAGTTCTACTCTGTCCTATAGGGACGTTATGAGTTGGAATTGACTTGACGGCAACGGGTTTGGTTTGGTTTTTGTATTTGTCATCTAATAATAAAATAATTATTAAAATCAATTTCAGTTGTATGTTTTTACTTTTTTTTAATGTGGCTACTGGAAAATGTAATATGACATATGTTCTCATTATGTTTCTACTGGACAGTGCTGCTCTAGATCCTTTTTCCAGAAACATTCCCATGCACGCTTACCTGCATAATTTTGCATACAATTTCAGGGACTCTTGGAACTACCCTAAATCCCATCCATGGAGCCTAGCCCCAAATTAAGACTCTCTGAGTCAGGAATTTCAAGTTTTTCTCCAGGCCCAGCATCTACCACGTCATTAATAGACAGACAGATTGGGAACTGAGAACAAGCCCTCCTCCCAGCCCAGCCAGTTCAGCCCAGGGGTCCTGTCTCCGAGGGCTGGGGGGTACCCGACCCTCTCATGCTGATGCAGAGGCCTAGTAGGTGATGACGCTGCGGTTCTGTCTCCCTAGGTCTCCCAAGAGGTGCCCACATCAGTTGAGGGAGAAGATGTTAATTCACACCCCAGGAGGATGCATTTTCCCAGTACTCCTGAGATCCGAGGTTGCTCTGGGTCTGCTCCAGACCACAGAAGCCACCAGTAATGAGGGCAGTCATGGTGGGTGGGCTCCAGGTCAGGCTAAGCCCAGTCTGGGGAAGGGGGCACAGGCTTCCAGTCCAGACAGGCCCAAGTATACACCGAGCTCTGCCAGCCACCCATTGGGTGACTTTGTACATGGTTCTGTATATGGCCCACTTTGTAATAAGCTGTTCTTTGTAATTTTCTACATTTTATATTGTCTGTTTCATTCAATGTAAATCTGGTTCATGCAAATTAGAAATATTTCCCGTTCATTTATTTTTCACTTGTTCATAGATCATTGTTAATTTTCTTTTTTTGGCCTATTCTGTGATAAGACGTTTGAGACTTGTTTGTAATCATTTAACATTAATACAGTTTCATTTGCCTCGCAGAGCAAAGCCATTACTGTTCAATTCGATAGCGAAAGTATGTCATTTTAGGAGAGCATTTAATGCTATTGTGCACGCTGAATAGCTTAAGCAGTTAGGTGACATCACAAAGTTTTTTTCTACAGGGTTATTGCTCTAAAGATTCCTGATTGGTCCCTTTTACCTTTATCACAAAGCTAGCCATTTGATTCTAATAGAAATCCTCTAAACTCCAAGGGGAGTGAAAACCGTTAACGCTAATGGAAAGGTTGGAGTTTCAAGTCCACCCAGAGGCACCTCAGAAAAAAGGCCTAGCTATCTACTTCTGAAAAAGCCACCATTGAAAACCCTGTGGAGCGCAGTTCTACTCTGAACACATGGGGTCGCCAGAAGTCAAAATCTACAAAATGGCAACTGGTTTAAACTCCCAGGACCAGCTGAACCCAAGGGTGTGAGGGTGGAGTTGAGGGTGAGGGGCCGAGAGGCTGAGCGCTGTCCAGGCCCATCAGCGGCTCTCAGAGTCTGTTCAGGGCCAGGTGAGGATCCAGCATCAGCCTGAGACCCACCTCCACGAATATCTGTATTAGTCTAACCGTGCTGCCAAGGACCTCTGGCATTTTGCCTGGTCTCAGGTGTTTGGGCCTCCTTCCCTCGAGGCTGCCCGGGCTCAGGCTGGGGCTGAGCTGCAAGGGTTTCTTTCCTCAGCTCTGCCAGCCCCCAATCCTCTGCCCTCAACCTCAGGGACAGCTTCCTGACACTGCAACAGGGACTGTCTTCCTCCCCTTGGCTGCAACTTCCACCCTGACATCCCAGGTCATCCCTGGAAGGGTTGCCCCGCCTGTGGGTCCTGGAGCTGAGACAGGTGTTTCTGGAGATGCTGGTTGACCCAGCCTCTTGAGGGAAGAGGGGGAAGATGCTGGGCTGAGGGAGTGACCTGGGGGTGGAGCCCCAACCTGTTTATAGGATTGCAGCTCCTCTGAGCTTGCCAAGTCACGGTCAGTCCCATTTCATTGGGATAGTCGCTGCCATCCAGCCAGGAACAAGTATCCTTGCTGGGGGCTGAGCCTGCAGTGGAGCAGAAGGGTTGGCATGGAGAGCCTGTCAGCTGGAGAGCCACCTGGCCATCCTCACCAGGTAACAGGATTTGCCAATATGAGCACCAGTCATGGGAAGGCCTGGGTCCAGGGTACACCCTGAGAAGCATGGCACAGCTGAAATTGAAGTGATTCTGGTCTCTGAAGGGGGCCTGGATCCCACGGCTGGGGTCTCTGCTTAGGCAGAGAGGCAGAGGGTGGGAGTCAGAGGGTGAAGATGTGTGTGCTTGGGGATGTGGAGCGGGTGGGGGTAGAAGAGCAGGATCGTGGAAGCAGGAGCCCGGAAGACACCAGTCTGGTCAGCTGGAGCTTCCTTCCTCCCCATGAATACTGCGCAGCTGCCTCTTCCCATGCTCATGCTCACACACCCCCGTCAGCCAATAGAGGTGGCTGCGTGTTGCAGGAAACCAGCAGGCCCACAGCCCACCACTGCCGACCAGTGGACTTCCTGCAATTGGCTGGAGCTGAGAGAGCACCCCGTGGGTCTCAGGAGCACTGTGACATCAAATCCCATCCAAGACCAATTGTTTACCGGGCCCCAATGCCCTTGGGAGAAAAGAATCACATTGGTTAACATGTTAGTTAGTTCAATAATCATATTAGTTAAAAACAAATCTATGACATTGTACTGTGTAGATATCCTCAGGACAGTGGGGCAAAGTTGTATGCTTTTAAGAAAACAAAGCCCAGGGGTTGTGAGTTCTGGCCTTGAACGTCTGGGTTGGACTCTGTCACCTACTAACTCTATGACCTTGAGCAACCGCTTAACCTTTCTGTGTCTCAGTTCCCTCATCTATAAAATGGGGGGAAATGAGAATACTATGGAGCCCTGGTGGCGCAGTGGTTAAGAGCTCAGGCTGCTAACCAAAAGGTTGACAGTTTGAATCCACCAGCCGCTCCTTGGAAACCTTATGGGGCATTTCTACTCTGTCCCATAGGGTCACTATGAGTCAGAATCAACTCCATAGCAATGGGTTTGGAGGGTAGCATCTTATGAAGTTGTTGGGAGGGAAAATCAAGTTAGAATATGTTATATGCTTAGTACAGCACCTAGAAACATAATAACTACTCACTAAATAATAATAAAAGCAGTTACCTAGAAACTGCTAAGCACTCCTGAAGGATTCTACAGAAATTAACACTTTTAGCCTCAGAACAACCTTTGAGGTCAATACTATTATCATTCCCATTACAGATGAGGAAACAAAAACACAGAGAAGTTAAGTAACTTGTCCAAGATCACACAGCCAGTAAGCAGCAAGACCAGGGTTTAAATCTAGACAATCTGTCTCCAGACTCTGCCTGTAACCACTACACCTACTGCCTCCTAATAGAGACGAGCCATTATAATCACTGCCACAGCCCACCCTTGGTACTCTACGTTAGAGATAGTCTCAGAGGTGAAGAGAACTGGGGTTTCACCTCAGGGAAAAGTACTCTGCCACAGAATCATGGGCCTTCTGAGGGAGAGAGGTGCTCAGTGATGTCGGCAGAAAGGAGCAACCATGCCTGAATTGAGGATAGTGACTGGCTAGCAGTGGGCAATGGGGACACCTCTTTGTAGCCCAAAGTGGCTTTAAAGCATCACCCCAGGCTGTGGACCCATGGACACCCGCCGACCTGGCTGGAGGAGCAGGGGGAGCCAAGCTGGGCCTTCGCTCATCTTGGAGTGGGTGTTGAAGTGCACCGCCCTCCAGGGCTCCAGGATCCCAGCCATCGCCTTTCCTGTGAGACGAAGCTGAGGAATCTGGGCGTGGGGTGGAAATGGAGCCAGGTGTCTAAGAAAACCCATTAAATCTCTGCCAGTGGCAACCTCTGGCTTAAGGCCTACAGAGTTGAAATGTTGCTGGTGTCATTGAGTGTCTCAGTCATCTATTGCTGCTCTAACAGAAACACCACAAGTGGGTGGCTTTAAAAAGAGAAGTTTATTTCTTCACAGTCCAGTAGGCTGCAAGTCCAAATTCAGGGCTTCAGCTCCAGGGGAACGCTTTCTGTGTCAGCTCTGTAGGAAGGTCCATGTCATCGATCTTCCCTTGGTCTGGGAGCTTCTCTGCGCAGGAACCTCGGGTCCAAAGGACACGCTCTGCTCCCGGAACTGCTTTCTTGGTGGTATGAGGTTCCCATATGTCTCTGCTTGCTTCTCTCTTTTATATATCAAAAGAGATTGGATTAAGACACTATCAAATCTTGTAAATGTCATCAGCATAACTTCATCACAGTGATAGAATCTACAACACATAAGGAAATCACATCAGATTACACAATCATACGACCCTGGGAGTCATGACCCAGCCAAGCCGACAGGTATTTTTAGGGGGACACAACCCAATCCATGACATTGGGGTTAATCCCCAAGAAGGGAAAAACAAGTCTGCCTTGCTGGGGGGATCACGGGTGCTCTGCTGGAAAGTTGGCAGGAATGATGGGGACGCCAGGGCCTCTTCCAGCTCAGCGCTGAGACACAAGCAAGGGAGGATGCAGGGGGCCGGGGAGGAGGGTGAGGGGCACAGGCTGTAGTCATGTGTGGCTTTGAGTGGCCCGGCAGTCCCTTCAGGTTCTCTGTGTGGAGTGGAGAGTTGGGTCCCCAAGGGTGTGAAGCCAGCACTGGTGCAGTCAATGCTCTTTCCTGATGGCTACTTCCCCCTTGGCCTCATTTCTAATGCCCACCCAACGCAGGCTCTTCCTGCTGGCGCCACGTGCCCCCTAGACGGTCCTCTTGGGCAGAGCCCCTTTCAAGACAATGCTCTCTACCTGCCTTCCTTGGGGTCAGCCCATGGGAAAAATGCACCTGTGTCCTGCCAGACCATTTGAGTTACCTCAGATAGCAGGGCCTTATTGTAAGAAACCTGCTCAGGTATCCAGAAGAGCAGAAGTCTGAGGTGCCCTCGGACCCCAGCAGTGCCAGGGCCCTCTGCAGTGAAGTTCGGGGATGCTCAGCCGTGCCCTGGTCTGCCACCTCTTTTCCTCCTGCCACCTACTCTCTGTTCATCTCCTCAGAGCTTCTGCCACTCGGTTTCTTCTCTTCATCCCTCTCTGGCTTGTCTGGGGCCTGACTCGGCCTCACTAGCATCTTCATCACAAGGATCTTCCATCTGCAGCACCCATGGATCCCATCACAGCTAGCCTGATGCTCCTGGAGTTTCCTAACTCAAACCCAAAGAGCGCACAGACAGGCTGAGCTCCAGCTTAGGGCCTGTGACATCCCAGCCCACTGGTGTCCCCAGGGCTCAGCCTCCACAAGTCACATGTCCATTTCCTGTCCAGAAGGGCTGGAGGAGGGGGTTCTAGGCACGCTTCACCACAGGGCTGCCTTCCCTGGGAGCTCTGGGTGGCAGACCCTAAACTGATGTATCCAGTGGGACGGCAGTGCCTGGGCCCTCAGGGCATGGCTTTCTCCACTACATCGGACAGTCGCATCCCTGAAGGGGTGTGTCCCACAAATTCCGCCACTGGGGGTGTAGTCTGCCCTTCCCATAACCCCAGGAGCAGTGGTGGGCAAACATTGTTTGGTCTCCAGAGAACTGCCCCAGATGCCTGGAAATGGATCAGCACCACCAAATATCTGGGGAGACGTCTCAGGGCAGACTGGTGGGGGTGTCCACGGCCTGGGGCTCAGGCAGCAGAGCAGGGAGATCTGGGCAGCGAATGAGCAGGCGGGACTCAGTCAGCTGATATTTCTCTCCAGGAGGCCTCTCCCTGCTGGCAGCTCACCGTCAAGGTCCTGGAGGCACGGAATCTGCCCTGGGCTGACCTGTGTGAGTAAAGGTCTTCTGGGCTCCAGGAGGGGTATGGGGTGACCAGACCCCATGGTAAATGGCCAGACAAGTGTCTTGGGACTGGCCTGGGCTGCCCATGGGGCAGCTGGGGTCTTGGTAGGAAGCTGGAAAGGCCCCTGGAGAGGGGTGTGGAGAGTTCTGTCTCACCCTTACCACTGTTCTCTCGGTTGGCAGTGAGCGAGGCTGACCCGTATGTGATCCTGCAGCTGCTGACTGCACCTGGAACAAAGTTTAAGACCAAGACCATCACCAACTCCAACAACCCTGTATGGAATGAGACCTTCGCCTTCAGAATCCAGAGTCAGGTCAAGGTGAAGACCAGGGTACCCCTGACCACCTACCTGAGGACAGATAGTACCCCCGGCGGGAGGTTTCTTAGTGGTGCACACATTCCTCTAGGGCTCAGTCCGAGATACCCTGGGGAGGGGGGTATCTTTTTGTCCTGGCCTGTGTGTTTGCTTTGAGAAAACGTGTGATCGTATGTGGTCCTTCCACGACCTGGCTGTGTGACCAACCTCTGGCCAGCTCCTTCCTTTCTAAGCCCATCTATCAATGGAGACAGTAAATCTCCTCTTGACTGGGTTGCTGTGAGGTTAAATGAGAAGATGTGCAGAAGACTCCTAGCACAGTGCCTGCACGTAGAATGCCTTAGGGAACCAGCAAAGCCAGGGAGAGAGGAAGAGGACATTCTCTGAAAGAATTTTAATCTTGATTAAAAAAAAAAGAAAAATTAGGAAGGGGAATTTAGGAACCTTGCCAGATTTCCTTATATACTTCTTTTAAGTTTTATGGTCATTTTAAATTTGAAGCACAAAGGGTGGAGTTATCTTTCTGGCCCTGGGCATCAAGCAGGGCTCAACAGATGTGCGCTATTGTTGCTATGAGTAGATAATGTGCTAAGTTACTGTTCTTGGGTCTCTAGAATGTTCTGGAGCTGAGCATCTATGATGAAGATTCTGTTAAAAAGGATGATCTCTTCTTCAAGTTTCTCTATGATGTCTCAGAAGTCCTGCCTGGCAAGCTGCTCCAGAAGACCTTCTCCTGGAGTCCTCAGGTAGGTGGGGAAGCCCCATGGGCCCTGCGTCTCCCAGCTCCTGGATGAGGAAGTTGCTTAGTTTCTTCCATCTATTGGCATGCTGCCGGGTCTAACTCATCCGCAGAAAGATAGAAACTCCTCCCAGAGATAGCTGTACTTTAACAGGAAGAGAGAAGGCTTGAATTTATGGTTACGGACTGAATCACTCTATGGAGCAGTTTTAGTCATCTGTGGGAGGAAGGTTTTGGGTGGTGGAGAACTTCCTATTGCCCCTTGAGACACAGCTCGGTGTAACCAACCCTTGGGGCCACTGTGGGCTCCATCGCTTCTGATCACTGCTCTGATCCTCTCATGGTGCCCGAGGGCTGCTTTATCAAGATCTCTGTGCTCTCTCTCCAAGAGGGTGAAGCCAGTAGGGTGGGATCTGGATCCCCCTCAAGAGGAAGATGAAACTGTTGCTGATCATCCTTAAGCCTCCCTCGGCCTGTGCTCTTGACTTCCCCTCAGCCTTGCCCAGAGTTTTGAAACCCAGAAGAGAGGGGAGATCTGTTCTCTGCAGACTTATGAGCTGTGGGTAACTTGGTCAAGTGGCCCATCTTCTTTCCCTAAGCTTCAGTCTCCTCATCTGTGAAATGGGAATAATTGTAATACAGTGTCTGCTTTATAGCTTGCTTGAGATGATGAGATAATGTACATAAAATAACTCTGTCAACTCTAAAGATGCATGTAAATGTTGATGACTTGTTCATCCACTTTGATTTCAGGCAGAGCTAGATGTAGAGTTCCTGGTGGAGAAAACGTGAGTACTATCACACAGCTAGGCAGTGTCTGAGAACCCAGGCTTTATGTAGGGAGAGAGAGCTCTGGCCCTGACCCAGATCTTCCTGTGGGTCAGTCCAGTCAAAATTCACTGTCTCTTATGTCCCCACCTCTGCCAGAGGGGTCTGGGTGGTGGTCTACCTTGAGAAATGAGGAGAGAAAGTCAATGTTTTGTCTGTCCTACTCTCTCTTCTCCACCTACCCTTCTTCCGAAGCATCTTACCTTCACCCTGAATCTTACCCAGGGCCTAGAGATCCTCAGCATCATCCAGGGAGGCCCCACATGGTCTGAGCTCTGACTGGGAGGGGCACAGGCCAATGGAGGAAGCATTTGCTTTTGCAAGGCGAGACTCTGGATGGTTTGATTTTTCCAGGTTGGACCACCCAGAAAACCTCACCACCAACAGCGTCCTTGTGGTAACTTCCCAGGCTCATGACAGGGTGCTGAAGGGGAAGTGCCTCAGAGCAGGCACTGGGGTGGGGTGAGCCCAGGGGCAGCTGCTGCGTGTGGGCCAGAAGGGGTGAGGCAGGCACAGGGATTTGTGTTAAAACCACTCCTAGCCCCCCAGGTGGTCATCTGGGGCTGTGGTCAGGGGCTGTGGGGCAGGGAGGTACCTGGGCCTAAGGGGAACGTGGAGAGCGGGGCAGAGGCTCTGCTGGGTGGCTATTCTAGCTGAGGGACTGCTGGAGGAATTTTAGGTGCATCCTGATGGTGTTTGGTCACACGTGATGAGCTGGGTTCCAAACGCTTGAAGACTGGTGAAGAAGTCATGCAAGCCAGCCCCACTTGAGGTGGTTAAGACTCAGATATTTGAGGCCCAGAGGGAGTTCCCAAGGTTCTGTGCTTCCACTCTCAGAGATTCGGGATAGGGTCAGGGAGTTGATCAGCTCCTTTCTGGGACGGTGGAGAGAGGCCCTGGTCAGTGCTCCTAAACCAGCCAGCTCATGAAGGTGCAGTAAACAGGAATGGCCACTAGGTGGCGGATGCCACATCAGATGCCTTCTGCTCAAACGTGGTCCTACAGCCTGGCCTGCCCTGGGAGCAGGGCCTGGACCAGGGTCAGGTGAGTGAGGTGCCTAGGGCACAAAATTTAAGGAGGCACTCACTGTCAGGGTCACGCAAGTGCCTGTTTGATGGGCTAGTGCTACTTTTTAAAATACATGTCGAAATAAATTCATACCTAAGGCAACTGCCTCTTATCTGAGGGATGGATTGATAAACAGAGCAATTGTATAGAAGAACACAGCCCCTGTGTCGTGCAAATGGTTAATACTCTTAGCTGCTAACTGAAAGGTTGGAAGTTTGAATCCACCCAGACGTGCCTCGGAAGAAAGGCCTGTCTGTCTACTTCCGAAAAACCAGCCATTGAAAACCCCATGGAGCATGCACATGGGTCACCATGAGTCAGAGTCAACTCGATAGTAACTGATAACTGGTATAGGAGACGGTTAGTGACAAGAGTCCAGTGGGCTGTGGCACCACAGAAGGATGCTGAGTGCTTTACAAGAGAATACAGACAGAGCAAGGGCAGGTCAGTGAAGCAGAGGACGCTTGGGAGATATTCTTGCACTAAAATTTTAACTCTTCCTCTGGTACCCATTCCATCACCTG
The DNA here is from genome assembly GCA_030035585.1 of Dugong dugon. Classification (NCBI taxonomy): domain Eukaryota; kingdom Metazoa; phylum Chordata; class Mammalia; order Sirenia; family Dugongidae; genus Dugong; species Dugong dugon. The sequence continues at coordinate 10,663,862 of CM057472.1, read as the reverse complement.
TCAACCAGTGGTTTACATAGTGCTATTTGAGAGCCATCCTCCAAATCTACGCTACAGGAGAAATGTAGAGAGGAAAGAATTGTGCCTGAGAGCTGGGAGTCTTTCAGGGATTCCAGAGCTTTGGCAAAGCTAGGGGAGGCTTGGGGAGCTGGTGGGGCTGGGGCTCCCCTGACTGCTCCAGAGTGTCTGGGTTAGCATCCAGCTGTACGGATCAGAGATGGGGTGTGGGTTTCTGCAGGCAGCCCCACTCTGGTACCTGCTCCTTGTTCAGTGCCTGGTGGGTTGGGGACAGCAGGGCTCAGAGGGCTGAGGTTGAGGGGACCTCAGTGTGCCCAGCAGAGCCCTCTGCCCATGATGTGGTCTGCCCAAGGCCCGGGAGCTGTCGTGCCTGAACGTGAGCCTGGACCGCACAGGGAGCGCGGCTGTGGCCTCAGGTGAGAACGGCTGGGAGCCAGCTCTGGGCTCTGCCTGGAACCTGCAGGTAGGAGTGGGCGGTAGATGAAGGTAGCTGGGAGACCTGCCTGGGGTGGTGAGAGAGCAAGGTACGTCTGCCTCTCCCTTCTCATCCACAAAGCAACCGGTCTCCTCTGGGAAGGAGGGTGCCCTGACCTGGGGGAGAGTATGCTGCGGGCCTGGGAGCCCCATGGGGATTGTGGGGCCCAGCAGACCAGGGAGGGTCTCTTTTCAGAATCTGATTACTACTGACAAGCCTCCCGGGCCTCAACCATGTCCAAGCATTACTGCTGGTTTCTTGGGTCTGCGCTGGGGCTCCGGGCTCTTGTTCCCCCAATGCTAACAAACATTGCGACCCTCTTGTCTGACCTGCCCACTCTCTCCCCCAGATCAGGACAAACTGGAGCTGGTGCTTAAGGGGTCGTATGAGGACACGCAGACAATGACTCTGGGCACAGCCTCTGCCTTGCGCTTCCACTACATGGCAGCCCAGGAGACAGAGCTGAGCGGGCGCCTGCGGGTGAGTCTCAACGCTAGAACCGTCCTACCAGCCCCACCTTTGGCCAGCTCCAGCTGCTGTGGACCCCTCCCTGGCATTCCCCCTGCCAAGGCCCGGCCCGCTGTGGTCTTGTTGGCCCCCCCAGTTAGGCCTCACTCCCATAGCAGCAGACATTGAAGATTACCAGAGGCTGGGGGGCCACGTCAGCCTTTGTTTAAACCCTTCAGTGGTTCCCCCAGTAATGCTCTTGGAATAAAGTCTGATGCCTGTGGTCCTCTGGGACCTGCACAGCCTGGCCCCTGCCCACCTCTGCTGCCTCATTCTGTTTCTTGCTCCGCCTCCTTCATGATGCTCCAGCTACACTTCTCTCTTCCTGCTTTTCCAACGTGCCGAGTACTTTCCCGTCCTCCTTTGGCTCTTCCAAGGCTGCCTCCTCTCCTCCTTCACACCTCAGCTCAGATGGCGCCTCTTCAGAGAGGCCGTCCTTGATGCCCCACCTAAAGCAGACCCCACACACTCCACCTTTGCTCCGTCACATCAAGCTACTTGTTTCCGTTATAGCACTTATAAAAGAAACATAGAAAGTAACACCAGCTACTTATCTGTTTCTTCATACATGCAATTTGGTTAGAACAATGCCTTTGCACTAAATAAATGTTAGCTATTATTATTTTTGTAATTATTAATGAATATCAGGGAAGGACTGTGTCTGTCTGGATGACTGGGTGTTCTAGATACTCTGTAAGGATTTATTGAATGAGTGAGTGAATGAATGAGTGAATATTTCCTCCCAGAGCTCCACAAGCAATGGCTGGAACTCAGACAACTCAGCTGAGCACCTCACTGTGCCCCTGCAGTCCTTGACCATGGGGAAGATGGTGACCGTTGATCTTCCTGCCCCAAATGTAAGTGGTCCCAACTGGATGGGCAGTGCCAGGGGGACGGAGGACAGGGGAGTCCATGTCCTCCTCATGGCCCAGGACGTTCTGAGCAGGGTCTCTTGTCTTGATTTTAGGCCCCAGGAGTGAGGCTTCAGCTCAAGGCAGAGGGCTGGTAAGGGACATCCATATTTGTGGGGAACTGAGGGGTGTCATGGGAAAGGGGAGTGCTCTGGAAAAGGGTGATCCTGGTTGGAGGCAGGGGTTCTCTGGCAGTTCATTGTGAGCTTGGCCAGCTCGTGGCTGCACTATGCAGCTGCCCCCTGACCACTGGATCCTCCACTGCCCCAGCCCCAAGGAGCTGGCTGTGCGGCTGGGTTTCGACCTGTGTGCAGAGGAGCAGGCCTTCCTGAGCAGGAGGAAGCAGGTGGTGGCCAAGGCTCTGCAGCAGGCCCTGCAGCTGGAGGGCGACCTGAAGGAGGATGAGGTCTGGGGGTGCCTTAAGGGACAGCCTGATACCTATACCCTCTCCAGACACTCCAGACTGGGTAGTGGGCATGTCTGGGGAGCTATGGGGCTGTGGGTAAGCTTTGGGGTTCTCATTCCCTTTGGGGCTTTGTCCTGGGCCCTGTCCTGGGTGGGGGCTGGGTTCTAGCTCTAACCTGGACTCTGAGAGGCCCTGACCACGAGGCCCTGTTCCCTGGAAGCAGAGAGCAGATGGGGCCGTGGGTAAGGTAGAAGATAGCTCCGTCCTTGTCCTTTGATGTGTCTGTGTGTGCTCCAGGTCCCTGTCGTGGGCATCATGGCCACCGGAGGGGGTGCCCGGGCCATGACCTCACTCTATGGCCACGTGTTGGCCCTGCAGAAGCTGGGTCTCCTGGACTGTGTGACCTATTTCAGTGGCACCTCAGGCTCTACATGGTGAGGACCCTGGGGACTAGCAGAGATGACCAGGGTCCAGAGAGGGAAGGAGTAGATGCTGCAGGGACCTTCTATACGAGAAAGCCAAGTGGGTATGAGCAGTGTGGTCTGATAGGTGTCAAGAAGGCTCTCTCAAAAGGAAGGAAACATTTGCAGAATTCTGCTGCGAGCTAGGTGATGCAAGAAGCCCCTTCTTAGACATGATTGAAGGCGTATGAGGTAGCTGATTCAGAAAGAACCGGGTTTCAGTCTCAGCTCCGCCACATACTGGCTGGATGACCTTCAGCAATTTATCCCTTTGACTCTCAGTTGACTCATCTCCAAAACAGGCAGAATAACACCGTGTGCTCCATAGAATTGTCGGGAGGTAACCCAAGTAAAACACTTGACATAAAGTCTGACCCGTAAGAGAAGCTCCAATTTGGTAGTTCTTTTTCCTTTCATCCTCACGAACCCTCTCTGGGGTGGTTTCTATTATTATCCACACAGTATAGGTGACTAAATTGAGGCTGAGAGATGCTACTCTGCCTCAAGACAACATTGCCTCCCCTTGGAATATTCCACTGCTAGAGATTCATTCCTGTGAATCTTACTGAAATGTGATTTTTCAGGAATAAGAAGAAAGGCTGTTACCAGCTCAAACCTCAGAGGGGTTTGTTTAGGTGACAGCTGTTGACTGGCGTAGCATTAAAGGACTTCAGGACAGCCTGCGAAGATAGGAGAAATGTTGTAGATATGGTAGCCACGAGCAGCATGTGGCTACCAAGCACTTGTAATATGGCCAGTCTCATTGACGTGTGCCGTAAATATAAACTTCACAGTGCATTTTGAAGACGTGGTTTGAAAAAAGGAATGTAAATTATGTCATTGATTTTTTATACTGATTATATCTTGAAATAGTAATGATATACGGATATATTGTATTAAACAAAATATGGTGTCAGAATTAATTTCACTTTTTTTTAACCTTTTTAATGTGGCTGCTAGAAAGTCTAAAATTACATATGTGGCTCACATTATATTTGTACTGGACAGTGCTGGTCTAGAAGAAGAGAAGCCCCAAGAGACACATTTTCAAGACGGGGGGCCTTGGTGGCGGGAACCATGAGTTGGGAGAGGCTCAAGAGACGGAGGGAGGAGTTACAGCGACCCATGCTAGGCCTCAGCCTCCTACTGACCCTGCCTTCCTGCTCTCCCAGGGCAATGGCCCACCTGTATGGGGACCCTGAGTGGTCACAGCAGGACCTCGAGGGACCCATCCTACATGCCCGGGAGCACATGGCCAAGAGCAAGCTGGAGACCTTCTCCCCAGAGTCCCTGAGGAGCTACCTGCAGGAGCTGAAGGTGCGGGCTGAGCAGGGCTGCCCTACCACCTTTGTGGACCTGTGGGCCCTACTGCTGGAGAACATGCTGCATGGCCAGGTAGGCACCTGTGTCCCCGGGGTGGGGCGTGGGAGGAGGCAGGAGCACCACATAGCTGTCAGGGTGTGCACCTTCCTGCAGGGTGCTAGAGGCCAGCGCAGATTTTTAAAGGATGTGGGCGCCACCGTGTGTTAGGGTCTCCCGAGGATATTCTGAATTAATTGCCATGAAACAGAAATGTCTGGGTTTTCCAAGAGCCAGGGACCAGTCAGTGTCAAAGTTATGCAAATACAGCTTTTGCACTGTGTTTCAGAGTCAGTGAGGTTGCTGGAGGCCCTTGTATTTCACTTAGACTGCAAGATGCAGTTTTCTAGGCTTGGGGTGGTGGGGGGTGAGTTTATTTCTGGACCTCTCTTACCTTTGGAGCTCCCAGCTTAATCTGCCCTCAGGCCTGCACCCTGACTTCTGTCCCTTTTGCTCTGTAGGCATGTGTCATAGGGTTCTTTGGAGAACCAGAACCAGTGAAATTCATATATATAGAGAGAGAGAGATTGTTTGATTTTCTTCAAGGGATTGGTTCATGTGATTGTGGGGCCTGGCAAGTCCAAATTCCATAGGTAGGGTGGCAAGCTGGAGACTTCTGCAAACTTGTGTCCCAAGATCCATAGGTCAGGTGACGGGAAGTGCACAAAGTGAAGATAGAGTTCTGTCAACATATCTATTTATAGCCACTAGGCAGAACACACCCTAAGGAAACCCCTTTTCAACGGATTGATTACATTAGATCACATTATAGAAGGGGATTACATTACATTAGATCGCCTTGTGGAACAGCAACTAGACTAGAGTTTGGCCAAACCACTGGGAACCACAGCCTAACCAAGTTGACACATAAAATTAACCATCAAGCATGCTAAACAAGAGGCCCAAGTTTGCCAAAAGGACAAAGGCCATCAGGGCAAAGTGGCTTTGGTGCTCAGGCACTCATTTATAGCTCAGGGTTCCCATTAGCTTTTAGATTTTGACCTGATGGTTCTTCACTCCCTTAGCTGTTCTTCAATGTTCTAAAAAGATTTAAAAATAAATTTTTTTTTAATCTACCATTTTTAGTATTTTTAGGGCAGTGGGCAGTCTAAATAACCTAACCCATCATTACCAGAAATAAAGTCTACATTTCTTTTTTTAACTGACCATCTTGACTAAAACCAACATAATTACTTGCAATCTTTTTATTTTCTTAATATGTTCTCTGTATTCTTTGGGTCTACGGTTTGGAAGGTGTTGCGTTTTCATAACTGACTTTGCCACCTGTGGCAGCAGTGAGTACTGCAGAGTAGGAGAAGTTTGTTTTAACAGTCCGTGTTATGAGGTGCTACAAAATGCAGTTTGATCCTAGGCGATAAAGAAGACTTTTATTTAATTATCATTTCATCCTCCAGTCATGACTTAATGCATGGTTTTATGTACAAGGTTTATAGTCATTTTGAAAAAGGCAAACCGAATTGGTTTTTCACTGTCCACACTGATAAAAATTGGTATTATTGGACATCTACCATCTACGTATTCTGAAAAATGAGCAACCAAATGGTCTTAGAAAACTGTCCCGATACGAAAGTGTTTCAATTTACTGTTTCCTTTTTCTTAGTTATCATGACTTAGCTCTTACAGATAACATTTTTAAACGTTTTTAGATTAAAACAGGTATTTATTACTGCTAGAAGTCATTTTAAAATGTCAGAAGTATAACTCCAGTAGTGACAAATGACAATTTAAATAATACTAAGGATTAGAGAAATATTCTATAACATTGCTTCAGTTTTGAGAAAAACCCACTTATAAAATATACAAGTTATAGTCAATGCCTCTCAAACTACCTCTTTGAAACTTTTTTCTTTAAATCTTTTGCTGGCAAGCACTGAACTGCTTAGAAGCTGCTCACCGCTCCTCAAGGAGAAACTCAGAATTTTTATCTTAACTCTTCCTGAGTTAAGAAAGTCTTACATGTTTTCTTCAACTTCGGGCAAAGGGTTGTATACACCCTTTAGTCCTACCACATACAATGTCCAAACCACATCAACTCATCACCAACACTGACATTTTGGGTGAGACCTTTGAGTCATCAGCATGGTGTTTCACATGGTTGGGGGGACTCATTTGGCAATTAGGGGACTGGAAACCTAGAGAACTGCCTGCAGCTTAAAGACCAACTGCTATCGAGTCAGTTCCGACTTACGGTGACCCTGTGTGTGTCAGAGTAGAGCTGTGCTCCACAGGGCTTCCAACAGCCAATGTTTCAGAAGTAGATTGCGAGGACTTTCTTCTGAGACATCTCTGGGTGTCCTTGAACCTCCAACCTTTTGGTTAGCAGCCGAGCGCTTTAACCATTTGGATCATCCAGGGACTCTGCCAACAGCTTACTGCTGAGCCATCATAGGGAATACTGAGAACTGTTTCAGTACATGGAGGGGTGTTCTGACCCTTTTCCAAGCCTTTCCCCGGGGCAGAAATTGTGCAACTCTGGTCGAAGGACACATTGCCCCTCGTCATACATATCCAAAGAGTAAGCAAACAGGATTTCTCAATAAAAGGACTGTGAGACAGGGAGGTGCAGATATTAATCAAACCTCCTCCCTTCGCAGCAGGTACGCACATGCACACCTACAGGACTGATTCTTAGGTACCACGTGGGCTTGAGGTCTGTTTGGCGATTCTCCTGATGATTCCCTGAAACTTGTTATACTGGGTTCCAGCGAAGGATCCAGGAGAAAGGTGGCTGTGGTTGGCACCTGTGCACTGTCGAGTGACAGGGCAGGGGCTGCCGGGGGAAGAGGAAATACACTGGGCTTTTGCCGTCCGTGGGAGGGTCTCTCCTCACTGGCTAGGCCTGGCCAGGGTCCTGGCTGATCATCAGGATCACCTGGGGCAATTAAAATGAGGGGAAATTCCTGATTCTCAGAAAAGACCAAGTCATCTGTATATTTAACGTGGTCTCTGAGTAAATCTGCTGATAAGGGCTGATGGACAAGTTAAGAACCCCCTAGGGTGAGACACAGAGCAAGGTCGCTTCCGGCTTGGAGAGTCTAAGGAAGGGGTGACATATTTGTGGTGCATGGACTGCTCCTTCAGAAGCTCAGCCTGGGACTGACAGCCTCAATCTCAGCTGTGGCAACAGAATCTGCCCCCACGGTGGTGCCCCAGGCAGCCACCACGTTAACCTTGCTGATGCTTGAGATGGGTCCTATTTGCATCTCTGGTCCGGGATCTACTGAGACTTTTCTGTGCTTCTAGAACTCGGTGGGAATCCCTGGGTGGTGCAAATGGTCCTGCTAACTGAAAGGTTAGTGGTTCAGCTCCACCCAGAGGTACCTCGGAAGAAAGGCCTGGCTATCTACTTCCCAACAATCAGCCATTGGAAGCCCTCTGGAACAAAGCTCTACTCTGACACACATGGGGTCACCACGAGTCAGAGCAGACTTGATGGTGACTGGTTTTGGTTCCGTGCCCCTAGAACTAGGTGAGGCTTTGTAAAAGCTCCTGCAAAAAAGGCCAGTCATGGTCCTTCCCGACAAAGAGCTGGGGTTTTATTGAAGAGAAAATTAGTAACGGAAGGCAAGAATAAATAAATAAGATTATTCTGTGTGAAGCAAGAAGGGAGGAAGAAGATGGGGGGGAGGCAAGGCCGTCTGGAAGGCATCGGGGAGGGGTTAGAACTTGAACTGCATCCAGGTGAACCCAGAAGGGGCAGTCCATCCCCTGGCATGGCTTAAAATGGATGGTAAAAGGGGATTTCTGTGTCCTTTCTGGAAAGTGATACATATGCGTGTGTGTAAGCACGTGTCTGGGCCTTTGTGTCTGTGCCAGTGTGCACATCCATTCCAGCGTTTGACCCGTCAAGACGGGGCCACTGGAGCCCAGGATGCAGGCGGGCAGGGCCCTGTGGGCACCGTAGTCCTTGTGAGTGGTGCTCCTTGGAGACCAGCAGTGCAGGACCAGCGTAGCCATACACGGCAACCCTGCATATGGGACTGCTCAGAACACGGTGCAGGCGGGGGAGCTGAATGTGCACACGCCACCCATGTCCCCCAAGTCCGTTTAAACAGAGAGGAGGCTCAGTGGAAGGGCTGCCTCCTCTCGCCCAGACTGGGCCCCCACTCTGCCTCGTCCTGGCGGGGTTGTCACCTCAGGGGTGCTCCTGACCTCACTCAGCCCCTTATGCCTCCCACCAGGAGGTGCATCAGACGCTGTCGGGACAGAGAGCTGCACTGCAGCGGGGCCAGAACCCTCTGCCACTCTACCTGAGCCTCAACGTCAAAGAGAACCATCTGGAGACCCTCGACTTCAAGGGTACAGTCCTGGCCGCTCCATCCCCAACACACACATCCAAATCCTCTAGATGCTGAGGGTCCCCAGAAAATTCAAACATGAAAATCCTGTCCTGGCTACCCAATGTTCTGGAAGGGTGGGCTCAGGAGGGGCCGGGGGGCTCTCTGTCCTGGGGTGGGGGTGAGGATGTGGACAAGAGCCTGGGTTGGAGGTGGGTGGTCAGGAGCCTGCACTTCTGGCATCTGCCAAGTAGGTGTCCACACCTGCCAGGCAGGAGGGAGGCTGAGGCCTGCTGGGGGAGTGTCTTGGGCCCCGGCCCTCTCTCCTCACGTCCCTGCCTCTCCTCCGTTAGAGTGGGTTGAGTTTTCCCCCTACGAGGTTGGGTTCCTGAAGTACGGGGCCTTCGTCCCCTCTGAGCTCTTGGGCTCTGACTTCTTCATGGGGCGGCTGATGAGGAAGATCCCTGAGTCCCGGATCTGCTTCTCAGAAGGTGAGGGGGTCACTTGGAAGGCCGTGGCCAGTCCTAGGGCAGGCCCCTCTGCCTGGACATGACTCCCGTAGCTCAGGTCTGAGCAGAGGCCGGGGGTGATGGGAGGGGGCCTGGGCTGTGGGGAAAAGCCACCGCAGGAGCACTCCTCCTCCTCCCTCCCATTTTCTCCCAACACCCAGGGGTGGGACCACTGGCTTCCAGCGGGGGGCAGGGTGCCTGACCTCTCTTGGGGATTTGGCCCTTCAGCTATCTGGAGCAACATTGTCTCCGTGAACTTGCTGGATCTCTGGCATGGCCTCACCAGCTCTGGGGAAGCCTGGAAACAGTACCTCAAGGACAAGATGAAGAACACAGGTAGGAAAGGGGGCACTGAGGGGAGCCTGGGATGAAGCCTCTTCCCCTTCAGATGCTGGTTGAGGGGTGGGCTTTGAGAAGAAAGAAGAGCCAACAGCCAGGCCTTCCCAGGCCTCTAAAGGACCAGTGTCTCTTTCTCTGGCCACAGAGAAGGAGCCCCCTGCCTGCTCAGAGACCTCCTCATATCTAGAGGCCTCGTGGCTGCAGCCTGGAACGGCACTGGCCCAGGCCTTCAAGGGCTTCCTAGAAAACAGGCCGCTCCACCAGTGCAGCCCCAACTTTCTCCACGGCCTCCAGCTGCACCAGGACTACTACGGCCAGAAAGACTTCTCTACCTGGGCAGGTGAGGCCATGGGCATGTGTCCCCAGGTGATGAGGCTGGGCTCCTGAAGGGGGATGGCCCACGGCTACAGACCTGCAGAGGCCTTGGGGGTCATGGGATCCACTTCTGGAGTATGAATTGAGAAGAGACTATTGGGAAGTCCTCGTGAGGGGCTGGCTAGCAGTTGCATCAGGGAGGGTTGCCAGAGGCAAGAAGGGGACACGCAGGCAGTTGTGGTGTGAAGAGGGAAGGGTGGACCATCAGTGGCAGGGTGGCTGCCCTGACTGTGGCTGCTTCCCCCGCCAGACTGCCAGCTAGACCGCAACCCCGGCCAGCTGACCGTCCAGGAGCCCCAGCTCTGCCTGGTGGACACCGGCTACTTCATCAACACCAGCTGCCCCTCCATGTTCCGACCAGGCCGTAGGCTAGACCTCATCCTCTCCTTTGACTACTCCTTGTCCTCACCCTTTGAGGTGCCTCTGGCCACCCCAAAGCTGCCATAGGAATTCCAGGCCCTCTGCCCAGCCAGGTCAAGCTCTAGGGGCAGGCAGCAGGACCACTGAGCCACTGGCCCAGACCTTGTGGGTCCCCAAGGGGATGGAGGGTTAACAGTCTCCTGCCAGGGTCCTTGGTTGGGAAGGGATATGGTGCTGGGGCCCTGGGTGCCCAGGACAGGTGAACAGGGAACCCTCAACCCTACCTCCCTCCCACAGAGCTGGGAGGAGAACCCAGGCATCTCTACGCCCCCGCCCCCAGGCACACGCTGGGGTTCTGTGGGGCGCAGGGCTGTGATGTAGAGGTGCATTCCCTACTGAGGTCCTCTGGGTTCTGGGGCTTGAATAATCCAGCAACAGCAATCAAAAATAGGGCGTGGTGTTGGGTCTGCACCCACCTAAAGATTTTAATAGGAAAATATTGCAGGTCACTGGGATCCTTAGACTGCCTCCAAGGCACTATGGCACATAAGTGGGTCACTAGCAGAACCAAACCTGGATGTAGCCTTGCTACCAAGGGAGCCAGTGTGGGCTGGAACCGCCCGGCATCTTCTAGATCCTTGGTTTGGAATGACTCGGGAGCAGCTAGTTCTCTCTGCGCCCCCTCTCCCCAGGTGCTGCAGCAGACTGAGCTGTACTGCCGGGCCCAGGGGCTGCCCTTTCCCTGTGTGGAGCTGAGCCCTCAGGACCTCCATCAGCCCCGGGAGTGCTACCTCTTCTCGGACCCTGACTGCCCCAAGGCCCCTGCCCTGCTGCACTTCCCGCTGGTCAACGCCTCCTTCAAGGACCACTCGGCCCCTGGTGAGGAGCCCCTCCACTCCCTCGCAGCCAGGTGGCCTGGTCCTGGGCCCCTCCCAGCTGTCCCTGCCTCTGAGCAGAGCCGGGAGAGTCTGAGCAGGACAAGGCGGGAGGCTAGTCCCCCCCGGTCTTAGACAGAGTGCCCGGCCTCTGTTGCTAATAGGGGGCAGAGGGGGCACTTGTCCGTGGGGGGAAGTCCAAGGGGGCACCAGGTGAGGTGTGGAATGACATTCCGAGGCACCCCAAAGCCACCTGACTGAAGCAGCAGGACGAGAGGGTGCAAGGCGTTTCTGCTGAGGTGTAGCCGCTATCACCGTCTATTCATCTTTGAGACTGGGGGGCGGGGTGCAACTTAGAGACTGCCCCTGGGTGCTGCTTACCCTCCCTCGGCCTCTGAATGGGCAAGGTCACTGTGCTGTGTCCTCCTTTGGGTCCTCCACCCGCCCCCAGTCCCTGTAGCTACGCCTGGACTCCTCTGTTCTGTAGAGTGGTGTTGCAGAATCCCTGAATCCTGAGGCCCGGTCTGACGCCATCTCTACCACGTCTCAGGCACCAAGCTGGAGACGGACTTCGCCAGGGTTCTCTAGGCTAAACAGGCAGGAAAAAGAGGCCCTCGTCCTCTCCCTCAGATCCCCCTCAACTTACCTGGGGTTTCCATTGGCCTCTCTATCATCCTACCTCAGCCCAGGCGGGGGCTCCTTCTCAAGGACCCAGGGGCCCCCAATATCTAAACCCTCATCAATCCCTTCCAATCCTCTCTTCCCACCAACTGGTCAGACGTCTATCTCCTTTTGGTGAGAAAAACAAATATCTGCCTTTGTGCATTTGCCCCAACTTCCTAGTTTCCACCAGAATTCCAAGTCTTCCAGCTTTACACTTGGCATGTTGAGTCCACATCGTGGAATCCTAAAGAACTCTTTCTCCTTCAACAAAGACTGGTTCTTGCAAAGCAAAAGCCTTTTGCTTTTCAGACTCATGTTTCACCATAAGTTTTAAGAAACTGTCCACTAACCCAGCTGACTTCCCTGCTGTGCTCCTAACCTCCCCCTGAAGCAATGTATCGAGACAGTCTGGGGCTGCCCAAATAGTGAAAGAAGTAGAATATGACAAGGAAATGTGGAGAACAGCAAACTCTTAAATCTCAAAATATATACGGTTAAGCGCTCAGGTGCTAACCAAAAAGTCAATAGTTCGAACACATCAGCCACTCTTCGGGAAAAAAGACCTAAAGATCTGCCCCTGTAAAGATTACAGCCTAGGAAACACTATGGGGCAGTTCACTCTGCCTTATAGGGTCACTATGAGTCGGAAGCGACTCCAGAGCATACAACAGCAACAACAACACACATTTATATTTCTGGGCAAAGGACACAGAGCTGGGAGAAAGGCAAGGACCCCTTTAGTGGGGGGCTGCCTTCACCCGGGCCAGCCTCCAGGCTTGGCCCCGCCCAGCCGTGGGGGCCTCTGTGTCCGGCTCCTAACAGCCCTTGCGCCCCATGCAGGTGTCCGGCGCAGCCCTGCAGAGCTCCAAGCTGGCCAGGTGGATCTCAACAAGGCCACCTCACCCTATTCCCTGTTCAACATGACGTACAAGGAGGAAGACTTTGACGACCTGCTGTGTCTTAGTGACTACAACGTGCGTAACAGCCAGGACACAATCCTTCAGGCCTTGAGGACTGCCCTGAAGCACCATGCCTCAGGGACCCGGCCTCCAGGGGTGCAGACATGAGGCTGCTCAGGGGTGGCCCCACTCTGCCTCTCCAGGGCCTGGGAGCTTAACCCAATCTGCAGCCAGGCCCAGCCGTGCCCTGCCCGGGCTGGAGTTTCCTGTCTCTCCCAAGCCCCGGCCACCCCTGCCGATGGTCTGACTGCCCGGGGTGCCACATTCTGCCTAAAGCTCTCCCTTACGTCCATGGCTGGTGTGGAAGGGCCCAGCAGTAAACTCTCTCCCCCGCCAGTCGATCAGACCGAAAAAATATTCACACTTAATTATTTCCATGCCTGAGCAGAGTGGATTTGGGGCACAAGCTGCAGGTGCCAGACAGGAAGGCCGGGGACTGCCTGACCTGAAAGGCGGCTGCAGGTACCAGCAATCACACTCACCTCTTACCTCCCACACCAAAGGCACACACACACATGCGCACACACGTGGACACACATGTGCACGCACACACCCTCACACCTATGGCCTGGCCCAGGAGGACACCACTGTGGGAGCTTCAGGACTGATGGCCTCTCCAATGGCTCCTTCCTCCTCCTGCCATTGTGTATTTGGCTTTGATTCTCCGCTCTCCCCATCTTATCACAGACTCGTATTGTTTTTAACAATGATGATGATGGTATCTCCCGGCTATTGAATTTTATTTTGTTCCAAGCATTTTACATTATTTCTCTTAACCCTCACAACTGCCTAATGTGTTTGGTAGTATTTTTATCAGTGATAAAACTCAAGGATAAGAAAGAAAAAAGCAGCTGTGCGCTGACCCGACATGATTGCTGAGCCTTGGTGTCCTCCTGACGACCATGAGCAATTTCACAGAACACCAAAATCAGGCAGGGTCACTCAATCGCGTCTGAGTATGGTCAAAAACAAGAGCGCAGTGGAACCACAAAAATGACCCAACATTGCCCTCTTCTGGCTAACCGGAGTAATTGCTGCTGTTTTACCAGTTAGCGCTTTAGCCCTGCCCCCTTCCCCTACCTCCCGGGTGAAAATTATTAAGAACTCAGTCTTAGAATTGCCCCTGATTTCTGACAGTGAATTTTTTCTCTGGATTGAGTGCTGTCAGGAAGTGGGGGAAATTCTACAATTGAGTTCTTAATGATTTTTACGTAGGAGGCAAGGGAAAGGGGCAGGACTAAAGCTATAATTAGTAAAGAAGTAGCAATTACTTGTGTTAGCTGCAGAGGGCAATGTTTGGTCATTTTTGTGGTTCCGCTGTGCTCTTGTTTTCGTGGTGCAAACGGTTAATGGCTATGCTGCTAATCGAAAGGCTGGAGGTTCGAGTCCATTCAGAGGTGCCTTGGAAAAACAGGCCTAGAGAGCTACTTTCAAAGATTTAGCCACCAAAAACCCTACACAGCACAGTTCTACTCTGACACCCACAGGGTTACCATGAGCAGAGTTAACTCGATGGCAATTTGTACCTGCACTGGTATAACACCATCTGGAAGAAAGGCCTGTCAATCTATTTTTACGAATCAGCCAATAAAAACCCTGTGGATCACAATGGTCCAATCTGCAATCCATCATGGGGATTCCAGTGCAGGACTGAACAGCATTTTGTTTAACCCTGCATGGGGTCTCCACGAATCGGGGGCCTGCTTGACAGTCACTAACGATAACAACAACACCCATTTACTGAGACACTCCCCGGTTCCCCATAATGAATGGTCTCCTTTGCTGCAACAAATACCAATGACTCCAAATTTGTCCGACTGTCGGAGTGTCCCTGGTGGTCTTTGGCTGGTGGGCATCAACAGGGGTTAAGCAACTTTCCCAAGATCGCTAAGCTCCAAAGTGACAAAACTAAAACCTAAAGCTTTTAAAGCCAATGCCCAAGCTTTAACTACCCTATCGCCCTGCCTCTGTGGGCACTTGCTTTGTAGCATGCCCTAGGCTCTAGAGAGTGAGGGGGCACAAGTAGAAAAAAAGGTGCTTTCCACTTGAGAACTTCCAGTAAAGCCAACAGAGAGAGAGAGAGAGAGCTGAACTGAGTCTGATGCATCCCTCAGTGTGGGCTGGGCTGAGGCTCAGGGAAACGCCTGGCGTGTGGGTGTGCATCTGTGCGTGTGTATTTGTCTCGCCCCTCCCCCAGCTGACTAGCTGCTGTTACACCCCCCTTGCTCCCCAAGGACCAGGAGGCCCCGCCAGCCCTGCCCTGATCTGGGTGAGGACTGTGACTCAGCACCTATCAGGTACCCACCTGAAGGCTCCTGTGTGGATTGCACAAGGCTCTTCCTGTAGTCAGTAGCCTCCTCCTGGACCAGGCCCAGAGCCAAACAGAGGCAGGAAGGCCCGACAGGCTATCTCATCACCAGTCCCAGGACTGGGCTGGTGCTCTGCCCTTTGCTCAACACAGGTGGGAGCAGTGGGATTGGCAAGCAAAGAATGCATCTGAGACACAATTCCTTTTCCGACCAAGCTGGATTTATCTCAACAATGAAGAAAGGTTTTATGTTAGAAAATTTATACATGTTATTTAGCAATTTATAGACCAAACGAGAATAACAATATAAAAATAATTGCTTGATAAAATTTAACACAAATTTAGGATTTATGAAACACTCTTAATAACCCAGGATTTATGAAAAACTCTTAATGATTTAGGAATAAAAGAGAATTTACTTAACCTGATGTAGGATATCCATTAGAAAACAAAACAACCCTGTCACCCTGGATGGTGCAATCTTAGATTTATTTCCTTATAGTTCAGGAACACGCTCAGGTTGCCCACTGTCTCCATTTCCTAACAGTGGTTTTCTGGAGCTCACTCAGTTTCTGTGGAGCAGGAGTCCAGGCATGATTTAGCTGGCTCTCTGTAATCCAGGACTCGGCCCCGGCTACAGCCTTCTCAAAGCTCAACTGGGGAAGGCTCTGCCTCCAAGCTCACTTACGACGCCACCAGCAGGACTCAGTTACTCACTGGCTGTTGCTTTAAGATCGCTCTCAGCTCCTTGCCACATGGGCCCTTCCGCGGGGCAGCTCACAACATGGCAGCTGGATTCATCAGAGTGAGCAAGCAAGAAGAACCAGAGAGAGAGAGTCTGAGAGACATTTTAAAGGAAGAAAATGAACAAATCAGGGGCTTAAGTCAGGGGAGAGTCAGGGGCTTAAGAAGGTGAATATCCACAGAAGACTCTGAAGTTTGCAGCCTGAAACTGGCGAGTGTGATTAGGCGCTTTATAAATGGCTGGTCCCTGTGGAGGGCTCAGTTTGGGGAGTTTTCCTACGGTGAGCTAAATCTGAGAGACCCGTTTATTTGACGAGGGATATGCTCACAGAGGGGATCTCAGCGTGTCTAACATCTCTGAGACGTAAACCATGTGGAGGACTGGAAACACAAATGCCAACACATGAAGTTCTGGAGAGGACCAGGCCCTGCCCGCTATGATTTTAGAAGGAACAACAGTCCCGAGGAGAATGACAGGCCACCAGAGCCCACAGTCAGAGTTCAAAGCTAAACGGGTCTAGCAGATCTTAGCCAATCACTCTCATCCACAAATAAACGAACACCCAAGGACCTCAAGTACTTTGTCCCAGATCACACAGCGGGCCCAAGTATGTTGATTTTTGGGCTACCCTGTGGTCACTACTCTTCTTTTACGAAGTGTCCCCATTTCCCTCTGAGGAACTCCCCTCTCCTCCACTTCCGCCATCAAGCTTAGTGCTCCCACCAACTCCATTTCAGCTCCAGGGGCGGAGCTTGTGGCTCAGTCCTGACCAATCAGAGCAGGGTACTGCTTTCCTTCGGCCACTGGGATTGCTTAGAAATGGGCAGTTCGCAGGCACAGCTGACGTTTTCTTAGGGCTGCGGAGGCAGAGGTGGGCACTCGGTCCCACTGGGCTTGAATGTGCGCGCAGGTGAGGCCGAAGTGACTGCCGCCATTTGGCCATCAGGAGGGGAGAGCCTGTCTGACGATGGAGGCAAGACAGAGGTAGCCAGCCCCAAGATGGAGAGAGACACCGAACCCAGTCAGCAGTATTGAGTCCAAGATCAAATTAGTCTCTCTCGAAACTGCTTAGTCATGCGAGTGAAAACAGTCCTTCTCCCCCGACTTTTTTTTTTTTTGTGACCTAACCTTACCTGAGTTGGGCTTTTTGTCACTCACAGTCATGAATCCTAGCTGATACACACGACAAATTTAATGGAGAGTAGAGTATTGGACTTAGAACTCTGAGCTGGAAGGAAAACCAAAACAGAGAACAGGCATTTGCCACTGGGCAATAAAAACTTTTAGGACCAGGCTGATACCGTAGAGTGACTTGTGCACCAGGAAACATTTATGATTCTTTGGCAACACTTTTTGTGTTAGCAAAAAGCTAGAAACAGCCCTAATGTCCAGCAGTAGGGGAATGGATAAATAAACTGTAGTATATTCACAGTGAAATTCTACACAACAAGGAAAAATTATGGGCTGTGATTTCACATCCCGACATGGATGAATCTCAAAAACATAATATTGAGTGAAAAAGAAAGCAAGAATGGTTGCATTTGGATTAAAAACCAAACCCAATGCTGTTGAGTCAATTCCAACTCATAGCGACCCTATAGGACAGAGTAGAACTGCCCCATAGGGTTTCCAAGGAGTGCCTGGTGGATTTGAACTGCCAACCTTTTGGTTAGCAGCTGTAGCACTTAACCACTACCCCACCAGGGCTATGGTGCATTTGGATTAGTACCCAAATATCCAAAACTTAGTAACACATTGTACATATCTAGTGTTACGTACATTTGTAATAAACATATAACAAAAAGCGAGAACATGATAAACACAAATTTCAGATTAGTTGCTACCTTTGCAGGGAGTGTTATGGTTACAGGGGGCAGACAGGGGCTTCACAAGCATTGGTAATGTTTTATTTCTTAAGAGGGGGAATGAGCACATGGATGCATGCTTTGCTACCCTTCACATTACATGTGTGAGAGTGTGTGATGTGTGTTGTTGTTAGGTGCTGTCAAGTTGATTCCGACTCCCAGTGACTCCACGTGACAAAGTAGAACTGTCCCATAGAGTTTCCGTGGCTGTAATCCTTCTGGCAACAGATCACCAGGTCTTTCTCCCTCAGAGCTGCTGTGTGGGTTTGAACCACTAACCTTTTGGTTAATAGCTCAGCACTTAACCGTTGTGCCACCAGGGCTCCTGTATGATGTATATCTTTTTGTATTTATAAAATACTTCATAAAAGTCTAGGATCAAAACCTGGGAGGCTATCAGCACCATGGAGTTAGCGAGATGGTGTTTCCATACCTGATTTGGCAGCATTATGTACAAGGAACAAAGGGAAGCAGTAATGGCTTCTGTCTTAGTTATCCAGTGCTGCTGTAACAGAAATACCGCAAGTGGATGGCTTTAACAAACAGAATTTTTTCTCACAGTTTAGGAGGCTAGAAGTCTGAAAGCAGGGTACTACCTCTATGGGAAGGCTTTTTCTCTGTCAGTTGTGGAGGAAGGCCCTTCTCCTTCCTTGGAGATTTCCATGTGGCTTGGCATCTATCTTCCCCCATCTCTGCTTGCCTAATCTGCTCCTGTTATATTTTGTAAGAGATTGACTTAAGACACCCCCTACAGTACTCCTTCCTCATTAGCATAACAAAGACAACCCATTCCCAAATGGGATTATAACCAGAAGCATGGATGTTAGGATTTACAACACATATTTTTGGGGGACACAGTTCAATCCATAACAGCTGTTATTTATCAAGCATGACCTGTGGGCTGCATGTTCTTCTAAGCATTTGCATTTTCTCAACCTTTTCAAGACCCAAAAATCCCTAGTGGTGCAGTGGTTAAGAGCTCAGCTGCTAACAAAGAGGTCAGCAGTTTGAATCCACCAGCCACTCCTTGGAAATCCAATGGGGCAGTTCCACTCTGTCCTATTGGGTTGCTATGAGTGGGAATCGACTCGACGGCAATGGGTTTCTTGGTTTTTCACAACCCAATAATTTTCTCCCTTGAGGTTTTGGATTATATTATGTGTTTTCAGTAATGAAGGCATGCTGATGAAAGAACCAATTCAGAATTTTTGTTATGAGTTATAGATTTTGATACCCATTATCTGGGATCACATATGCCCCAGAAGACGGTGGACAACATAAATCCTGCTGAAGTGGGTCAATGATAAAATCCTTTTTTTAAAATTTCTTAAAAATTGCAAAACATGAGTTAAAATATGAAGGCACCTGGCAATGACAGCACATACACTTTATTCAAGTCTCCTTCTTCTCAGCCTTTTGATTATTTTTCATGAAACTTTTCAAAATATGGTACAATGCATTCATTCTTCCTTACTGCAAAAGCAGTACTTACGGCCCAAATAAATAGAGCCAAGGGATTTTTTTATCTCATTACTGCAAAAGCAGTACTTACAGGCCAAAGAAATAAAATTAAAGGAATTTGAACCTCAGGAAAATTACCACTACTATGTATTCTTCATTACAACAAAAGCAGTACTAACAACTAAGAAACAGAAACAGCTGCCGTGGAATACTGCAAAACTGCTCACAGAGGTGCATTCCACCTGCTACACGTGGAAGCAATAATTGAGCCCTAACATCAAATGCAGCATAAGAATAACTCATAGGAGTTCCTATCTCTTGAAAAGTATCACTGCAATGCATTATTCCTTATTGGAAAGGCATTATTTACTGTTCAGAGGCTAGAAAAGAAAGGAGCCAGTAACACCTGGAAACAATAAATGGCATAAAGGAGAAAATGGCCACTATGACTGAAGGAAGACTGGGAATAGCTTATTCTTGTGATACGTATATTCTCGTGAGAACATAGTAATTGGGAAACATAGTGAGGAGGCTTATCTCACAAAAATAAAGGCAAACCTGTCAAAAGTTTAGGAAATTCACACATCCAGGATGCATCACCTAAGACAATGCTCAGTCTACACAAAAATGAGGCTCCCACTAAGGATTTTTTAGTTTCATGCATTTCAAAAGGCTCCCACCTTGGGACCAAATGATTAAAATCAGGCTACCCCCTTTCCAAAGAACTCCAGAGGCATAAAAAGTAGGTGGGATACCGTATGTACCATGGGTCTTGAAAGGGTTATTAATTCTCACAGCAGTCTAATGATATAGGTACTGTGCTAAGGGATAGGTTCTAAGGTTGGAATCGGTGAAATAACTTGCCTAAGGCCACAGAGCCAGGGAGGGATGGAGCCAGGATCTGAACCCAGGCCACCTGCCTGCAGAACCCACATGCTGGGCCAAAACCTGTCTTTAGAGGCAGGACAAAACAAAACAAAACAAACCAACCAACAAACCAAAGCTGTTGCCATCGAGTGATTCCAAATCACAACCTATAGGACAGAGTAGAACTGTCCCATAGGGTTTCCAAGGAGCAGCTGGTAGATTCGAACTGCTGACCTTTGGGTTAGCAGCCAAGCTCTTAACCACTGTGCAACCAGGGCTCCTAGAAGCAGGACAAGCCCCTGGTAATTCTCAATGCCAATGCAGAGCTCTGGCAAATGCTGGCTTGGCCAACATGGCATAATCCAGGAAGCCTACAGTATTTCCCATTCTCTCACAAAATCTAAAACAACTGAATCTGTAGGGCAACTTGCGCTTGACTTGTCCAAGATTGAAGGGGACTGTCAACACGCTTGGGATTGAGGGGGTCCCTAGGATGCACGACTTTCAGTGCTAAAAGGGGAAAAGTCCCAGGAAAATGAGGACATGTTGGTCATCCTACCTGACACCTGGTCTGAAGCAGAGAAGCAGGGAAGGAGAACAGGCTGGCTTGACCCTGCCCAATGCAATAATATGGAGAAAACACTCCCATGGCCCTTGGCCTTTAAGATCTATTAACCCTACCCACTAGTACATGCGACTCAATAATGTCTTGGGCTTCTACTAATCAGAAAACAATTTGTCCCCCTTATGGGAATAGATGACTGAAAGCGTGTCCCTTCCTCATCTGCAAAGAGGAAGGTATGAGAAGAGGGGCTAGAAGTATTTTCCCCCTGGGGGAGAAGGGTCTGGTCTGGCAGGGATGAACCTTGAGTGTGCATTAAGCAGCTAGGCACATCCAACGGGAGAAGGCAGAAGAGAGAATGATTGTAGGAAAGGACTGGGATTGAAATCCCGGCTTTGTGTACCTTGAGATCATTATTTAACTTCTTTAAGCCTGTTCTCTCAATAATCACTTCACAGCATTGCTGTAAAGATTGCATGGAACACCATATGTAAAGAATTTGACACAATATCTGACACTAGTAGGCGCTCAGTAATGGAGTTGTTATTTTTATTGATTTTTATTATTATCGTGAGATGGAGATGGAGCACTTATCTTCACATAAATGATCACTGGTTCAAGTATAGACCATCTCCTAGATTGTAAAATTTGCTGTAATGCATGGGGTCTGGTTTGAAAAGCCAGCACTTAACTTTTTTGATGAACTATGGTTGCAGTTCAAGTAGCTGCCACCAGGGGGCTGTGTTGCCAAGTGACTGTCTCCAGGACAATTTGCCCAGCTCCCTCCACGCATGGAGTAATGGGCCCCAAGAGCACAGAGCATACTCATTACTCTGTAAACCTTTCTACAAAATACACCTTTAAACTCACGTAGCAAGACTAAGTATTAATTGTTGTTAGTTGCTGTCGAGTCATCTTCTACTCATGGCGACCTTATGTATAACAAAACAAACATTGCCCAGTCCTGCATCATTGTTATAAATTGAACTGTGTTCCCCCAAAATATGTGTTGTAAATCCTAACCTCTGTGCCTGTGGTTATAATCCCATGTGAGAATGAGTTTTTGTCTTAGTTATCTAGTGCTGCTATAACAGAAATACCACAAGTGGATGGCTTTAACAAATAGAAATTTATTCTCTCACAGTTTAGGAGGCTATAAATCCAAATTCAGGGTGCCAGCTCCAGAAGAAGGCTTTCTGTCTCTGTCGGCTCTTGGGGAAGGTCCTTGTCACTCTTCCCCTGGGTCTAGGAGTTTCTCATCGGAGGGACCCAAGGTCCAAAGTACATGCTCAGCTCCCAGCTCTTCTTTCTTGGTGGTATGAAGTCCGTCTCCTCTATGCTCATTCTCTCTTTTATATTTCAAAAGAGATTGACTCAAAATACAACCTAATCCTGTAGATTGAGTCCTTCCTCATTAACATAACTGCCTCTAATCCTGCCTCATTAACATCATAAAGGTTAGGATTTACAAGACATAGGATAATCATATCAGATCACAAAATGTTGGACAATCACACAGTACAGGGACTCATGTCCTAGCAAAATAGACACACATTTTTGGAGGACACAATTCAATCCATAATAGTTGATTTTGTTATGTTAATGAGGCAAGATTAGTATAAGGTGTGTTTTGAGTTTGTCTCTTTTGAGAAATAAAGGAGATTAAACAAACAAGCAAAAGAAGAAAGGCAGGGTAAGATAGATGCCAAGACACATGGAGATCTCCAAGGAACCATTAAGCAGAAGCTGAAGAGACAAGGACCTTCCTCCAAAGCCAAAAAAGAAAGCCTTCTCCTAGAACCAGTGCTCTGAATCAGACTTAGAGCCTCCTAAACTGGGAGAAAATAAATTTCTGTTTGTTAAAGTCATCCACTTGTGGTATTTCTGTTATAGCAGCACTAGATAACTAAGGAGCCCTGGTGGCTTAGTGGTTAAAGCTGTCAGCCGCTAACTGAAAGGTTGGTGGTTTAAACCCACCAGCTGTTCCACAGGAGAAAGATGTGGCAGTCTGCTTCCATAAGGATTTACAGCCTTAGAAACTGTCATGAATTGAATATTGTCCCCAAAATATGTGTCAACTTGGCTAGGCCATGATTCCCGGTATCCTGTGGTTGTCCTTCATTTTTTGATGTGACGTAATTTTCTTGTGTGTTGTAAATCCTAATCTCTGCCTGTGGTGAATGAGGCAAGATTAGGCTATGTTAAAGAGGATTAGGTGGGATGTAACATCCTTACTCAGGTCACAGCCCTGATCCAATGTAAGGGGAGTTTCCCTGGGGTGTGGCCTGCATCACTTTTTATCTTACGAGAGATAAAAGCAGAGAGAAGAAAGCAGAGAGATAGGGACCTTTTACCAGGAAGAAAGAAGAGCCAGGAGAAAAGCAAGTCCTTTGGACCTGGGGTCTCTGCGCTGAGACACTTCTAGACCTAAGGGAAGGCTGATGACAAGGATCTTCCCCCACAGCCAACAGAGAGAGAAAAGCCCCTCCCTAGAGCTGGCACTCTGAATTTGGACTTCTAGCCTCCTAAACTGTGAGAGAATAAATTTATGTTTTTTAAAGCCATCCACTTGTGATATTTCTGTTATAGCAGCACTAGATAACGACGACAGAATTCATATGGGGCAGTCAGAATTGACTTGATGGCATTGAGTTTTAGATAACTAAGAGAGAATTTGGTACCGAACAGTAGGGTGCTGCTCTAACAAATAACTACAATATGGAAGTGGTTTTGGAACTGGGTAATAGGTAGAGGCTGGAAGAGGTTTTTTTGTGCGTGTGCTTCAGGTGAAAGTTTACAATGCAAATTAGTTTCTCATTCAAAAATTTATACACAAATTGTTTTCTGACATTGGTTGCAATCCCCGCATTCTGTCAGCTCTCTCCCCCTTTCCCTTTCCACCCCAGGTTCCCCGTGTCCATTCGTCCAGTTTTCCTGTCCCTTCCTGCCTTCTCGTCCTGCTTTTGGGCAGGTATTGCCCATTTGGTCACATATACTTGACTGAAATTAGAAGCATCCTCCTCACCTGTGTTATTGTTTGTTTTATAGGCCTGTCTAATCTTTGACTGAAAGGTAGACTTCAGGAATGGCTTCAGTTCTGAGTTAGCAGGATGTCCAGGGCCATAATCTCAGGGATTCCTCCAGTCTCTGTCAGACCAGTAAGTCTGGTCTTTTCTTTTTGTGAGTTTGAATTTTATTCTACATTTTTCTCCCCCTCTGTCCAGGACCCTCTATTGTGATCCCTGTCAGAGTGGTCAGTGGTGATAGCTGGTCATAGAAGAGTTTTAAGTTGCCTAATAGTAAAAGCCTAGATTGCCTTGAAGAGATTGTTGGCAGAATTATGGATGTCGAAGGCAATTCTGGCGAGGGCTCAGAAGGAAATGAGGAGAGCTATAGAGAAAGTTTCTATTGTCTCAGAGAATACGTATGGTACCACCAACAGAATGTCGGTAGACATGTGGACATTAAATGTGCTTCTGGTGAGGCTTTAAAAGAAAACGATAAATGTGTGATTGGACAATGGAAGAAGGACGGTGCTTTTTATGCAGTGACAAAGAACTTGTCTGAATTATGTTCAAATATTTGGTAGAAGGTAGAACTTGTAAGTGGTGAACTCGGATATTTGGCTGATGAGATTTCTAAGCAAGTTCTTAAAGGGGCTGCATGGTTTCTCCTTGCCGCTTACAGTAAAATGCAAGAGGAAAGAGATGGACTTAAAAATAAGCTATGTAAAATGAAAACAAAATTTCAAGATTTGGAAAATTCTGTTGTACAAACTAAGGACAAGTGTCCTAGAATTTTCACCAAGGATGTGGCTACACAGTCTTTTGTTAAAGAGATTAAGCCTGTGACTGATGGCTCTAACCAACTACCACAGGAGAAAACCCATCAGCTTAGACTGAAGGGGACAGAAAAAAATTAAAGGAAAGAATGATGTCTGCCTCTTGGAATTCCATAGGCATGAAACAGGCCAAAGGAGTATATCTGCTGTCCTCCAAGAAAAGAAAGGGACCATCTTTGGAGTAGCTTGAAGATCAATGGAACTGTTGCAAGGAGCACAGGAAGCAGAGCCTTCTCAGTATCACAGGGTGGGGCCACGGTCTCCTGGATCTCAAAGGGTGGGGCCACAGCCTCCTGGGTTTCAAACAGTGAAATCTTCACCAACTCTATTCTGGAGTGTGGGGCTGCCGTTAAGGTGTACCAGGGGGATGGGGTAGCTGCCCAAAGTGGACAGGGTGATACCCAAAGAACAAAGGGGCCTGCCAGGGCCAAGGGTATGGGATCGCACCCAGATGGACTAGGGGAATGGGGCTGTCTACCGCTGAGGAAGCAGAGTTGCCATCCCAGGGGGCATGGAAGGCAGAGCTGAAGCCCAAGGCCAACTGGCGTCCACCCAGAATCCAGAGGGTGTGGCCAACACTCAGAGTCTGTAGGGTGGGCCATTGCCTAGCTGGTCTCAAAGAAGAGAGGATTATTTTCAAGCCTTGAGAGCTAATGTAATTTGTTCTGCTGGGTTTGTGACTTGCTTGGTGCCTCTTATCCCATCTTTCTCCCCAATTTCTACCATTTGTAATGGAAATATCTACTTCATGCCTGTTCCACTATTGTACTTTGGAAACAAATAACATGTACTCTAGATTTCACAGGTTCACAGACGGAAGAGGAATTTTGCCCTAGGATAGAATACCCCTAAAGTCTCACCCATATTTGATTTAGGTGCTTCAGAAGATAAGATTTGGACTTGCTGTTGATTTAAGACTTTTGGGATGATGTGATGGGGTGAATGTATTTTGCATGTGGGAAGGACATGAATTTTGGGGGGCCAAATGGTAGAAAGTTATGGATTGAGTTGTGTCCCCTCAAAATATGTGTCATAAATCCTAACCTCTATCTATGCCTGTGGCTATAATCCCATTTGGGAATGGGTTTTGTTTGTTATGTAAATGAGGCAGGATTAGTATAAGGTGTGTCTTGAGTTAATTTCTTTTCAGATATAAAGGAGATCAAACAAGCAAGTGAAATAAGAGAGGTGGGATAAGATAGATGGCAAGATACAGGGAGATCTCCAACGGACCAGGAGTAGAAGCTGAAGAGACAAGGACCTTCCTCCAGAGCTGACAGAGAAAGACTTCCCCTAAAACCAGCGCTCTGATTTCAGACTTCTAGCCTTCTAAACTGTGAGAAAATAAATTTCTGTTTGTTAAACTCATTCACTTGAGGTATTTCTGTTACAGCTGCACTAGAGAACTAAGACAACCATCAATCATTTCACAATCATCAATTCACAATCATTGGTATCCTCGAATCCATTTTGTTGCCTCTGTATATTTTGAATATCTTCCGTCCTGGGGGGCTCATCTTCCAGCACTGTATCAGACAATATTCTGTTGTGATCCATAAGGTTTTCATTGGCTAACCTTCAGAAGCAGATCAGGCCTTTCTTTGTAGTTTGTTTTAAGTCTTGAAGCTCCACTGATATACTGGTGGCATAGCTTCCAGCATCATAGAAACACACAAGCCACCACTATATGACAAAATGACAGATGGGTGGTGGTAAATATTAGTTACCAGTGTTTACTTGTATGAGTTGGAACATGTATGACTCAACACCAATAGATTTTTGGTTTTGTTTTTTGCTTTATTTACATGTATAAGGAATCCTGGTGGCCCAGTGGTTAAAGTACTTGGCTACTAACTAAAAGGTTGGTGGTTCGAACGCATCAGCCGTTCTGTGGGAGAAAGATGTGGCAGTCTGCTCCTGAAGAGATTACAGCCTTGGAAATCTTATGGGGGCAGTTCTACTCTGTCCTATAGGGTCCCTATGAGCGGGAATTGACTCAACGGCAGTGGATTTGGTTTGGTTCTTATTTACATATATGAAGGCAATGGTGGTTCAGTGGTAGAATGCTCTCCTTCCATGCAAGAGACCTGGGCTTAATTCCCAGCCAATGCCCCTCAAGTGCAGCCACCTGTCTGTCAGTGGAGGCTTGGGTGTTGCTATAAAATGCTGAACAGGTTTCAGCAGAGCTTCCAGACTAAGCCAGTCTGGGAAGAAAGGCCTGGCAAACCACTTCTGAAAAAACCCTATGGGTAACAATGGTCCGATCTCATTGTGCATGGGGTCACCATGAGTTGGGGGCTGACTCAACAGCAGCTAACGACAACAACCATTTACGTGTATATTCAAAGAAGGACAAAATTCAGAGAAAAATTCAAAGACATCAATGCCTAAGTAAAACTTCTCACTAAACTGTCATCACAATCCAGTAGCATCTGGAATTTTCCTCTTCATGGCTAGGATGTCCTTCAACAGTAAAATGGATAAATAAATTGTGGTGTGTTCATAC
Source organism: Dugong dugon (assembly GCA_030035585.1). Taxonomy (NCBI): domain Eukaryota; kingdom Metazoa; phylum Chordata; class Mammalia; order Sirenia; family Dugongidae; genus Dugong; species Dugong dugon. The sequence goes on along the minus strand of CM057472.1, from coordinate 10,637,192 downwards.
AATGAGATATGCAGCTATGCAAATGAACACCCTACGTCTGCATACAACAATGTGGATGAATTACACCCACATAATGTTGAGTGTAAAAAAAGCATAAGAAGTAAGAAAGAATAATACCCAATGATTTTATTTGTATAAAGTTCAAAAATAGATAAAAAACTAATCATGATGTTAGAAGTCAGGATGGTGTTTAGCTTTGAGTGATTGGGTGACAAGTGATGGTAGGAAGCAGGAGGAGGGTTTCTAGGATGCTGGTAATGTTTGCTTCTTGATCAGCGCGCCGGTTACATGCATGTGCTCAGTTGTGGAAATTCAGCAAGCTGTACATTTACGTTTCATGTACTTTTCTGTACGTATATTTTGCTTCAATTAAGAGTGTCTTAAAAAATATCTGAGATGCGAGCATCTGCATTGGGGACCAGAGTAGCCGTAGATTTGTGCCTCCTGTGTTAGCATTCCCAGCACTTTTCCTTGTGAACAAATGGATGTGGCCCCAGGCTATCACAATATACCATCATCTCCTTGGCACTGTGTGCTTGTCGGGGTAGGGGTATGGGCATGTAACTCAAGCAAGCCAATCAGAGCCGTTTCCTAGGATAAAGACACCCAATGAAATAATACCTCTCAATAGTGGGATTGCTAAACTTGGATGCTGTCTTAGTTTCCTAGAACTGCCATAACAAAATACCATGCGTAAGTGACCTTAAAGAATAGAAATTTACTTTCTCACCATTTTAGAGAATAGAAGTCCAAATCAGGGCATCGGCTCTAGGGGAAGATCTGCCCTTGTCAGTAGCCCTCTGCATTCCTTGGCTTGTAGATAGCTTCTCACATGCCCTCTTTCCCCTGTGTGTCAGTGTCTCTTTTGTTCTTTTCATAAGACACCACTCAGAAGGGATTAGGTTTAGGACCCACCCAGCTCTGGTTTGTCATTAACATAACAAAAGAAAACCCCTATTTCCAAACAGGGTAGTATTTACAGGTATGGGGTTAGGACTTAAACATAACTTTTTGGGGGACACAATTCAATCTGTAAGAGGTGCCAATGGCTATATTTCCCACATGTGGAGGGGGGCTGTCTACAGTAGAAAAGAATGAGGCCAATGGGCAAAGAGAAGCAGATGCAGAGGGGATGAGAGATGGAAGAGAAACAGTCCTATTTGCTTTGAATCTCAGGTTCTCTCCTTCCCTAACTTCCCAGAATCTTCATTTCTTTCAGTTCTGTGACTTAATCTGATAACTTTCCCAGCTAGGTAAGGCAGTAAATTGCTTTTTATGCTTAAACTTGTTTAGTTTGGCTCCTGAGCCCTACAGCATAAAGAGTCCTGACTAATCTATTGAGCAACTCAGTGGCTGGCAGGGCCATTTCCTTAAATAGGCAACTTGGGAAGAGGAGACACATTGCTTCTGGAGAAAGTTTGAACTTCATTCACAATATCATTACAAAGAGGATGCGTGTCTTCTGGATGTCAGGAAGTTTTCACAAATGGACCTTGCTGTTCTACATAATCTTGGCCTATGTCAGCTGTGGTGATTAGCCCCCAAGGCAACAATGTGTAATCACTTCTCTAGCCTGGAGTCAAACTGAGATCATATTCCTTTTAATTATCAATCTAACTGACTCTGAGTTTCCAACCAGTCTAGCTTGGAAATATTTCTTTCCTTCTGGATTTTTCCGCTTAGTGACAACCACAAACTTCCAGGGATGCTTTGTTAGTCCAAGAGGGGTGGGTCCGGGTCACCAAAGTCCTGAGGAGAGGAACCTAGATGACCTTCCATTAGCTGAGGTTTCCGACAGACCTTTTGGCTACTTTTGTTCTCAATGCCACATGGTGTCACTGTTGAAACACAGACGGTCTTATCACCCTGGTACTGCTGCTGCTCTTAGCCACCACTGGTGATGATGATGATGATGATGATGATGATGAAATACAGATGTTCCAGTCACTCTGGTGCTGTCCTCTGCCCACTGCTGGAAGATCTGGGTACACTGACCAGGGACCTTGTCTTAGTCATCTAGTGCTGCTATAAACAGAAATACCACAAGTGGATGGCTTTAACAAAGAGAAATTGATTCTCTCACAGTCTACTAGGCTAGAAGTCTGAACTCAGGACGCCAGCTCCAGGGGAAGGCCTTCTTTCTCTGTTGGCTGTCGGGGAAGGTCCTTGTCATCAATCTTCCTTGGATGAGGAGTTTCTCAGTGCAGGAAACCCGGGTTCAAAGGATGCGCTGTTCTGGCTCTTGTTTCTTGGTGGTATGAGATCCCCTTGTCTCTCTGCTCACTTTTCTCTTTTATATCTCAAGAGATTGATTTAAGACACAACCTAATCTTGTAGATTACTGCCTCTAATCCTGCCTCATTAACATCACAGAGGTAGGATTTACAACACATAGGAAAATCATATCAGATGACGAAATGGTGGACAATCACACAATACTGGGAATCATGGCCTAGCCAAGCTGACAGATATTTTTGGGGAACACAGTTCAATCCATGACAGACCTCCACCAGTCTCTGTGACTGGGAAGCCTGGTTTGCCCCTTCATAACTCTCTGGGCAATTAATTCTCTCAGGGCTGACACCCCAGTCTAGGAATGAAGCTAAGAGGGCTTAGCAGAGCACACACCCTCAAGATCCACTTCCCTGGGGCAGGTGGCTTTAGCTTGCCCACCATTTTCCTGACTCAGACCCACCCTGTCACTTAGCTCATTGTATGTATATATTTTTATACCCAGCCTCACAGTCAGTTTCCCCCAGACCCAGGGCGTCTGGGTCTAAAAGTTTTCTACTCTTCGGCTTCAGTCACACAGTGCCCTGAGCTAACTTTCTTTCCTTATTTCTGCATTCTGGCCCCTAGAATGAGGAAAATTCTATCTCAGGCCAAGTCCTGTCCCCATTTCCTGCTCTGCATTAAAGAACTCCTGCATATTCGTGTGGGGGATGGGGGCAGAGGTGTTAAGTACCACCCTTAAAGCTGGTTCTTGAATGAAAGTTAGGAATATGTCCATCCTTCCCTTCGTGGGACGCAAAAAAGACAGTTTTATTTTTGTTGAAAGGGTAATTGTTATAATTTTAGAAGTTGCAACAGATCTATAATACTCATATGAATCAGTTCAAATTCAGCTGGGTGATTGAAGCTACATTCTCTGTAATGGGGGATTGGGCTGAAAGGGACTAACATTGATTGTGACCTGCTTATTTGCCAGGTGTTAATTCCCACACTTCTATAAGGTCATTAAATGGTCGTTATTATCTCTCTTTTACAAATGAAGAAACTAAGACTCAGAAAGGTTGGGTAACTGATTACTAACCTGCTCTAGCACTGTGAGAACCCCTCTCTACTTCCCTCCCCACAACCCTACATGGTCTCCTTAATGGGGATGCCCCATCTGATTTTGAATCGGGGCCTACCGGAGAAGCATTAGGCCTTTTGTGTTCTTCCTGATGTCACCCAATACTTTTTCCACAGACCTGTAAGGAGATATTCTAATTGATTATTGTATCCATGGCTGAAGATAAATCCCCTTCTTCTGATAAAGCCCCATCCCCCCTATTTGAACTAAATGGTGTCGCAGTGGCGACAGTAATCGAGACGGCGAAGACAGTAACCAACTGCACAGCTCTTACAGAGAAGTGGGGCCAGGAGGGTCACTCTGAGGAGTCGAACCCCACTTCAGTCCCAGGAGTTTATTTTATAGTCAGTACAGCAATCGATAAGGCAATTAACAAAACAATGGGCTTTGAGTACGGGCAAGGAAGAAGGAATTTAGGTAAACAAGTCAATCAGTAAAGGGACAATAGGTTTGGGAAAACACATCCTGACAAGTCTCCACATGTTGGGGACAAGTCTCAACATGCTGTGCAGCATAGAGGCCTGTGGGGGCTGCAGTTGTCAATAGTGCAGCCATGTTTAAATGGCATATATCCCCACATTTCCCCCCTTTTGTTTAGTTAATGAAATAAGAATCAAGAGGGTTTTTACTGGTCCAACAAGTGTCTGGTAGGACAAAGTAAAATTTTCTCTACGAGATAAAGTCTAAGATTATCTCAGCTACTGTTTCTACACCTCAGGGCCTGGTGACTTAGTGAGTCCTTGTGAGCCCAGCTACGGCTGGGGCACACTCCATATGTTTAAGGAGGAGAAGTAGCATAGCTATGAGTAACACCTGGACTTAGTTGCCTAGATGGCGGCTATGGCAAGCTCTTTAAACTCACGGTGCTGGTTTTCCACCGGATACCATCTGGTTCTTCACCAGGTTACTAAGGAAGAGTGATGCTCATATCAATTGCGTAGCAGGAGCGAGCGGACTGAATGTGCCTTTCAGGTGTGTAAGACAATAGAGGATGATCTTATGAGGATAATATAATCCTCTACACTAGTAATATCCTGATTGTTGGACCCATGGGTTTCCTCTGACTCTCATTTTGTTAGGTAAACACTAACTTTTAACATCCACTGAAATTATTATTCTTAAAGGTTTAAAGATTTATAAAGGCTCAAAGATTCATTAACAATCAAACACATAGATTTACACAAATTCACTATCAATTGGAAAGGAATCATCTAACTTAGAAATCTATCTATACAGAAGCGTCTAACTAGGAGAAGCAGAAAATATAGAGGAGTTTACACATAACAAATTTTCATTGGGAGCTTACTGATTAACAAAATACAGGTAATTACTGATTAGCAAAATAGCATAGGAAGGGCCTTCTTAAGAGGAGGTCTTCATCTTTCCCGTCTCTTGTTTATGTTACTGGTAGCGAATGGTCCAGGCGAGGAAGGCTGGCTTCTGTTGGCGATGAGAGGCTTTCAGGGAGTAGAGACAGCGGATAACTACTATAAAGAGGCACAAAACTATTAAACATCCTATAGCAAAAAGGATCCAGACACAGAGATTGAGTCCGGAGAACCAATGTGTGGGATTAAGCCAGTAGGCAAAATCATTAAGTGTATTAAGTGTAGCCTTATTAGACTCTGATTGTAATCTCAAGAGCTGTTCTTGTAATTGAAATTGTAATTTTTGAATACCACTTTTCAATGGAGAAGCGAAGCTAGCCAAAAGATTATTTTTAACATCCTTCCAGGACATTATATGGAAGGGCCGTAACACAGAAGCGAGTGTATTCAGCATCACAGGTTAATTGAGAATGTTCCCATAGGGCTTCTTGCCGGTTCTCCAAGCCAAAGGACTGAGGCTTCTAAAGCACCCAGACGCTTGAGGATCTCTTGATCAATATGTACCATAGTCTGCATTTCAGAAGTAACATTTCGCATATAAGTGTTAAACTGTTGGGCGGTTTGAATGGATTGAGAAAGAGCCACAGCGGCAATAGCAGTGGCTGTGATAATAGAAGCGATAAGGATTCCCAAAAATCTTTTAGTCCGCATTTTCTGTAATGTGTTAACAACCTGAGCAAGAGGGGAACTATCTTGCCAGGGGCGTTTAAGGTTAACAGGTAGCCAAAGGTGGCTTCTTTGGCGGAGAACAAATACAGAACTGATATTAAGAGTAGAGACATTTTGTCTAGATAAACGTGGTGTAATCCATGTAGAGCCACTGGATAAAGTTAATTGAAAAGAGGTATTTATTTTAATAATATCTGGAGGGTTAGAGGTTATAGCAAAAATGTATGGTCTGGATGTACCTATAAGTACAGAATCATTATGATCATGAAGGGTCCATCGTAATTTTGGGAGTGGGTTTTTGGCATTTTTTGTCCCCCTGAGAAAGTCCCCTGAACGGAGAGTTCTCTCAAAGAAGGGGAGTCCCAATCGCCATGAAAAAAACTTTAAAGGAGAAAATTGCCCACCTGGGTAGCGTAAACGAAGAATGGGTCCGGCTAAGCCGGGGTTCCAGGATTGAGAGTGTCCTGGATAATGATATGGAGTTGCCCATTGCCAGGTAGAAAGATTTGCTAATAAAATTAAACCATGAGGACCCCAATTTTCTAAGGAAATATTGAAAGGGAGAGAATAAGAAGAGAAATTAGTAGTTCTGCAGGTAACCCAGGTATTATCGATAGGGTCTGTAAGAGATAGTTGGGGATGTTGACAGACAGGAATAGAAGGGGGTGAATGGGTAATAAAGGCACTCTTATTACTGAAAGTGCCGTTAACCCCTATGGCTTTAATAAAAATTTGTTTAGAATAGACTGGTATAAGATAGGTGTCATTACAGTAGATATGATTCATATGCCATTGTTCTAATACAGGTACACACACAGAAGTAGTGTGAGGTTGGGTAGTAAAGCATAAAGGAAGGGCATCAGCATAAAGTATCCAATTTGTTGATAATACAAACCAACCTTCTTCAGAAAAATTAATGAGTGGCTTAAAATAAGCTAAATATTGTCCTCCTGTAACAGAGGTATCATTAGAGGAAAGAGGGGGCTCTGGCTCTTCCCATGTGACTGGACGGAAAACAGGAGGATTAAGAACATGAGCCCAATAAGTGGTTGAAGCAGAAGCTGTTAATATTTGGAAAAGGAAGACAAAAATATATGCCTGCGATTTAGTAAATGTAAAGAGAGTACCGGTAGTTAAGAATGTTTCTTCAGCCCTGGAGAAAGAGGCCTCTAGACCCCCCCCATGCCACCGGCACAGCAAGACTCAGCCATTCATTCTTCTTTTTCTGTTTCTGGATCGGTGTTTGATGCAGGAGCCACAGCTGTTGTTGGGTCATGATATGGTTTCACTAGTCGAGCAGGAATCCAAAGTGGGCCTGTAGGAGACAAAACAGCCACATACCCTCGCCCCCAGGTTAATAATTCTACAGGTCCTTTGCCAGACAGAGGGATTTTGAGGATCTTTATAGAGGAGCTGTGGGTGAGGTCGAATGTCAGGAGGGATAAAATGTCGCTCTGCTGCAGTCTGGCTATCTTTAGTGACCATTAAAAAATTAAAAGTAAATAAAGTTTTGGCAAGTCTTTCATTCTGATCACATATTTTGGGCCCATCATCTCCCCCCTTTTGTTTATTTAAGAGCTGTTTGAGAGTATGATGGGCACGTTCAATTATAGCCTGCCCTTGAGGGTTATAAGGAATGCCAGTGGTATGAAGAATATTCCAAGTGGCACAAAATTATTGGAACTTAGCAGAAGTATATGCAGGCCCATCATCAGTTTTAAGGGCCTGGGGTCATCCCATAGTTGCAATGGCTTGCGTGAAATGACGACAGGCATGAGTAGAACGTTCTCCAGAAAGGGCTGTAGCATAAAGAAACCCAGAATATATTAGCCTAATGAAAGCCTTTACTACAGCTGGGACACTTTCGGGTGGGAAGTTTCGTGTTGGCATTTTTGTTTTTTAACCTATGACAGTCCTTTTTAAAATGTCCAGGCTTACTGCACCCAAAACAGGTGGCAGTGGATGGACGGAGAGCTGCCGCTAATACTTGTGCCTTATGAGTTTCTGTGCCAACATTTTGACATGCTCTAATCATTTCAGCTAAATTAGGATTCTGTGCCTTTAAGGCCGTCAGAACGGCTCGGCAGTGGGCATTCTCATAAGCAAGCTGGAGGCAAAGAACCTCAGCTGCTTGTTGATTGTCTGCCTGTCGGGAGATTGCCGATTGCCGTTTGAAGGCGGTTTATAAAATCAATGTAAGGCTCGTTTGCTGCTTGTCGGATAGTGGCAAAGGAGCCTGTAGGTGTTTTAGAGTCTGGGACCTTACCCCATGCTTTAGTGGCAGCATTTGATGCTTGACTAAAAGTTTGTCTATTCATTTGGCTTTGGGCTTGGGGAGTAGAATAATTTCCACTACCCAGGAGCATAACAAGGCTGATAGGAATATTATGATTGAGATTGTCTACGGCATAAAGGTTACAACGTTCTTTATATTCTTGGCTCCATACACTAAATTGAGCAGGGGTTAAAACTGTTCGCATCAAAAGGTTCCAATCCCATGGGGTCATCTCATAGTTCTGTCCTATAGCTTCTACATATCCCCTTGTAAAGGAAGACTATAAACCGTTTTCTATCATACTTTTACGGAGTCCTTTAAAAACTTGAAAATCAAGGGCCATCGTGATGGGGCAGTCCTGATCCCCGAATGACAGAATACACAGAAAGCCCCTCTTTCTCACAGCCCTCTCGCAAACATCTTTCCATAAGAGACTCATGTTGAGAGAAATCAGCCTTGGGAGGCGTGGAGAAAGGGGGGTCGTAAACATTTTCTTTACTAGGGGAGGGAGCAGAAGGAACTGCCTGTAGGGACTGTAAAGCGAGGCGGCAGTGATGCCAAGCAGTGAGAACTGAAGCTGGGATGTTCATGTCACCAATGATATTACCAATACGTTCCCATGCTTCTACATCAAGGTTTCCTCGTAAGGGATACCATGGACAGGCAGATTCAATTAAAAGCAGAAGTTGGGTAAGAGCCTTTTCTGGCACCTTAAGCTTAGAGGCCTTTAACAATCCCAACAACTGAGTTTTGTGTTGACGCTGCTCAGGAGAAAGAGAATTCCCCATAGCGAGGAAGAAACGGAAAAATGAAGGGAAGATTGATAGGAAAGCTCCCGGCCTGAAGCCTAAATCCCTTGAGAGCGTTCGGGAAAGCCCCGCCGCCCTTGAGCTGTAAAACCCAGCCTGAACTGAGAGCATTCAGAAAGGCCTCTGGAAAGCCTCGCCACTCTCGGGCTATGAATCCTAGCCTGAAACGGACGCGCGCCCTATACTTACCGCTTTCTGAAGGGATTGGAGTGAGAGGATCTATGGTCTCTCTTCTTTCTCTCAGAAGCTCCTTCACACGGGGCACCATCTGTCGCAGTGGCGACGGTAATCGAGACGGCGAAGACAGTAACCAACTGCACAACTCTTACAGAGAAGTGGGGCCAGGAGGGTCACTCTGAGGAGTCGACCCCCACTTCAGTCCCAGGAGTTAATTTTATAGTCAATACAGCAATCGATAAGGCAATTAACAAAACAATGGGCTTTGAGTACGGGCAAGGAAGAAGGAATTCAGGTAAACAGGTCAATCAGTAAAGGGACAATAGGTTTGGGAAAACAACCTGACAAGTCTCCACATGTTGGGGACAAGTCTCAACATGCTGTGCAGCATAGGGGCCTGTGGGGGCTGCAGTTGTCAATAGTGCAGCCATGTTTAAATGGCATATATCCCCACAAATGGATGTTTTCTGAAACAGGAGCACCTTGGGCAGGGCCTGCCATACACAAGAGCAGCAGCCACTGCCCGTGGGGGGCTTGCCCGGTGCCAGGCTCCCCTCACAGTCCTTTGTAAACATAACCAGTTTATTGAAAAGCCCCAGCTCACCCTGGGGTAAACGTGAAATAATTTTTTCCCCAATAATTGTCCCAGCTATACTCTATCATATCCTCCTTTCCTGCTAGATACAGGTATTTAAGAGAAGGAAAGCTTGCTCCTAACAATATGAGATCATTTGTTAATTTAAACAACATACATTATTAACAGGTACCTTATTTTTATATTTTTGAAATATTTTCTCTTTCACTTCCCAAAAACTGAAGGTCTACCGGTGGATGGAATGCTCAGTAAATCCCCAGCTTCCAGAATCTAGAGACACAACATTGCCCTAGACTATTAATTAGTTAAATGTGTCATGAGTCAGTTTCAGAAATTTTAGTTTAAACACCAGTGGGATGATTATTACCAAGTGGCTTGATATTTCTGGTCTGTTGGTCACCCCCTTTTTCCTCATGATTTTCTCCCTCTGCTTCTCAGCAAGGGAGGTTTCTTGTTGGAGAATTTCCTTTCTTAAAGCACTGAACCCTGGACACTAAGGATTTTTTTTTTTTTTTAAATTCTGTAGGATTTTGCATTCTAAACTATTGTTTTACTCTAACAAAGCACCCTGCCATTTTTACTGTATCATACAAAGTATCTTTTCTTTACCAATGCTTTTAGCAATAAAAAATAAAAACAAATTATCAAACCTTCATCCAATTTACAGTGAATATTACTTTTAGGAGTAATCAACGCAAAATAAAGCTAGCAAAAGCTAAAATTTCACATGATAATTTTTTAAAAATGTCACACCTTAGTGACACAAAATTGACCTCGCATTCTGAAAGTTGACCTGAAATCAGAAGTTTCCTCTGAGTCATACGAAAGTCTCACTTCAAGGAAGCGTGGCTTTAAATGCCCTTGTAGACGAGGTACCACCATCCACAGAATTTCTTTCCTTCCACATTTCAAGCTTCCTTTTTTCCTTGTGACAAAATAAGAAGCAAAACGTTACAGCCATATCTGACATCTGCACACTTACTCCATAAATAACTATAGTTGCTTTTTTCCCAATCATCAGTTCCACTGGCCCTGGTCTCTAATAAAGATCTCCAGAAAAGAAGCCCCTAAGAAAAGGAAAAACGTAGAATGGACGTGCTTTGTAAACCATTAAATGCCACACTGGTAAGAGATCTGGCATTGTTCGGGTCACTTCCTGCTGAATGCACAGGTGTGCTATAATTGTTTCCTCACTGTCTCCCTAGCTGCTAGTAGCCACAATAGCTACCAATAGATATGAAAGGAGCCCTGGTAGCACAGTGGTTACGAGCGCTGGGCTGCTCACCAAAAGCTCGGCAGTTCGAACTCACCAGCTGCTTTGCAAGAGAAAGATGCGGCAGTCTGCTTCCATAAAGATTTACAGCCTTGGAAACCCTACAGGGCGGTTTTCCTCTGTCCTCCAGGGTCGCTATGAGTCGGAATCGACTCGAGGACAATGCATTTGGGTTAATAAACATGAAGTAAACTATGTGCTTTAGAGGGAGATGATTGCCCTATGAAGAAATCCAGAACTCTGCTAAGCTATCTTAGTGAAGTGAAAGAGGAAGGGCAAGTAAATCTAGCCCACTCTGAAGAGGGGCAATAAATGATGTCCATTGCCCGCAGGGGGACTTCTATTTTTATTATCACTATTTACCTTTCATTACTCCCTTTTATTGCCCCTCTTTCCCTACCTGCTCTCTGTACATGTTATCTGGCATGTTGACATGGCTGTCTGATTAGTATTTAATCCCCAGAGAGAGGAACTTAAAGTGCTCCTCCCAAGACGCAGACTGCGACGTGCTCAGATGTGGTCTAACCCAGTGGACAGGAGCCTAACTTCAGAGAACCGAGGCTAATGATGATGTTCTACTCCTCCCTGTCCTGTTTATTTTGTAAGTAGTGAATGCCTGTTGATCACGCCATTAGAAGTGTCTGATCTGTGCTCTGCTCCAAATGATCCTTCCCTAAGAACTTGTGGATAGAGTGACATTGCACTGCTTTTGATTCATACAGGGACCATACATGGGTTTTAAAGAACACCAGCTCCTTTTATGATCATTATTACTACTGACACTCAAGTTATTTTTTCCAAAGAGTAGCACACAGAAATACGACAACTTACACACTTCTATCCCACCCTCCCCAAACACGATACTGTGGTCTGTGGTCAGTCTGACTGTGGGTCTGGCTGTTGCTTGGCTACTGACAGGGCTAGTTAGAACCAGAGACAGTCACTGCTGGAAACACAGCCTAGAAGAAAAAGCATCCTCTAATGGGTGATGGAGATGAGTGTCCCCAACTAGAAAGGATGCCCAAGAACTGAGAGCCAGTACATTGTTAAAGCACATTTTTAAATGGCTGTAAACAGATCACAAGGAGGGTTGGCTTTTGTTATTATTCTTGGATTTAACAAGGAGTTATGATGCACTCTCTTTAAGCTGCCAAACATAAATCAACCAAATCTGTTGCTCTCGAGTTGATTCCAACTCATAGCGGCACTATAGGGCAGAGTAGAATGGCCCCATAGGGTTTCCAAGGAGCAGCTGCTGGATTCAACTGCCGACTTCTTGCTTAGCAGCCAAGCTCCTAACCACTGTGCCACCAGGGCTCATTAAACCAAAGAAAGGGCTGAAATGAGAGGCAGTGTAAATTATGGCTCCACCAGCAGCCCTGAACACAGTCAGGCATTTCTTTTCAGGGCCCAGAATAAAGATCCGGGGGTGTCAGCCAAGAGCCAAGTGAGTGGCTTCACCCTCCCGTGTGAGTGTCCTTCAGAGGCCTGGGTAGCCTCAGCACTTCCCCTACAGCCCTCTTGCCCTCCCTTCTCCCTACCATCTTGCCTGTACGTATTGAGAGTCACGCTTTTAAAAATAGCTATGAGCAGTGGGGAGCTGTCTCTGAGCCTGGCTCCCAGCCCTGAAATGCAGACCTCCCTTGACGAAGAGCTGCCCTAAGAGAGTGTAATTCTAGCTTCCAGTCTTACCTTTCACGCAGCACAAAACTTTCTCTCCAAAGTAGGCCCAGGTTGTCTGAAATACTCAGAGATACGAGGCTGCTTCTTTAGCTAAGCCTTGCCTTTCTTCACCTCCTTAATAATTCATCAGGCTCATCTCCAGAGGAATCTGATAGCATTGCTTTTGCTTTCTTGCAAAACTCCCTCGAAACTCCCAGAGGATACCTGGACACTTCACTGTTGAGGAGAGCCCCAGCTCTCCACAGTGTGTCTTGAGCCCCAGAGAAGAGGACGTGGCCAAAATGAGTCTCCAGAACTCCGAAGGCCATCCTGGCCTGGGAAATAACATGTTTGTCCCATAGAGCCTGCAAGACAGTGAAGACAGCAGGTCAGGAAGAAATTTCAGTGCATGTGGGAATACACAGGACATGGAGACTGTTGACCTTCCACCCCTGGTTCCCATGGCCCCTTGGGGCTCTCAGGTATGCCTGTATTCCTGGGGAGAGGGCTCCTGCTTCCTTCCCTGATCACCTGCATTGCTCCTGAGTAAAGAGGTTGTGTTATTGTTAAGTCCTTTCTTTCCCAGAAGAGCCCTCCCACCCCCATGCCTGTCTATCTTTACCCCCATCCACCCACCAGGGCTCAAAAAAGCTGTTAACTGCAACAGTGGTGACCTTTTATTGAGTGTTCACTATGTGTCTGATACACTACTAGGGAGGTGTTAGTATCTCCATTTGATGAAGAAATTGAGGCTCAGAGACATTAAGGAATTTTCCCAAGGTCACACAGCTAGCTAGTCAATGGGAGAGCTGAGATAGAAGATCTTTCCTTTAATATGATGTTGAGAAGCGTGAACAAGATCACAAAAAGACCTAGGAGAGTGCTTGGCACACAGCGCAATCTAGCATAGTTGCATAGTCATAAATGTAATCACCTGCAACTCAGAGTGTGGAGGGAATGTACGCTTTAGTCTTTCTCATGATCCCCACCTGTTGGTCAGTGAAAAGAAAACCTTTAATAAGTAAGTCTCATCTGGTAAATTTAGTGGGCTGCAAAAACTGAACAGTGTCTTTAGGTGATTATCAGTTGATCCAGGGTCTACCTCCCCCAGCTTTCTGTAGCCTTCCGGCAATTCCAGGAGTAGGCAGTGTTCTTGTGCTCCATCCCCCACCCACCACCCCCCATCCCCGGCTGCTATGGGCTCAGCGGCCATGCCAGATGGAGCTCTGCAGGTGGTGAGCTGCGCTTGCAGGGTGTACCGGCCATACTCCCCTTGCCTCCTGGACCCCACACCCCTGCAGACTCTTCCATCGGGCCGCTGGTTTGGTGGGTCCACCCAGGGCCCTGACCATGGGGTCACCTTGCCTGGCCCCAGTGGGCCCCATTTCATACCTGCAGCTCTCAGCGCAGCATCCAATCACACAAGGATACCAAGGGCCACTCAGGGGCCAACCCAGTCCTCATTAGGACACTGCTCCATCCTCTTACCAAGACTGGCTGCCCCATGGAGGTGTAAGATATCTGCAGAGCACTCTCCTCTCAGAGCCACAAATGAAGAGTGGTCCAGAATCCCGTCCCCAGGGTCTCCCTCAATGCTTCCCCTTCTATGCCCTACACTATCTCACCCTTCCCAAAGGGGGACTCTGGGCACATGTTTTCCCCCATCCCCTCTGCCTTTCCACCTCTCCCCTTCCTCTTCCTGACTCCACTTTCTTTGCAGACATCTCCATCTCCGTGGTCTAGTGGGCTAGGCCTGTTCTGTTTTTTTTTCAATGTTGTAAAACTATGTATAACCCAACATTTGCCAATACAACATTTTTTACGTGTACAATTCAGTGCCACCACGTATCTGTCAGTTCATCATTCTGTGGTGTCTTGCATGTTGCCGTGATCTGGAAGCTATACCACTAGTATCTCAAATACTAGCGGGGTTACCCATGGTGGACAAGTTTCAGCAGAGCTTCCAGACTAAGACAGACTAGGAAGAAGGACCTGGCAATCTATTCCTTGAAAAAAATTAGCCAGCAAAAACCTTATGAATAGCAGTGGAACGTTATCTGGTATAGTGCCGGAAGACGAGCCCCTCAGGTTGGAGGCACTCAAAAGATGACTGGGGAAGAGCTGCCTCCTCAAAGTAGAGTTGACCTTCATGGTGTGGGTGGAGTAAAGCTTTTGGGACCTTCATTTGCTGATGTGGCACAACGCAAAATGAGAAGAAAAAGCTGCAACATCCATTAATAATTGGAACGTGGAACGTACCAAGTATGAATCTAGGAAAATTGGAAGTGGTCAAAAATGAAATGGAATGTGTAAACATCAATATCCTAGGCATAAGTGAATGGAAATGGACTAGTATTGGCCATTTTGGATCAGACAATCATATGGTCTACTATACCGGGAATGACAAATTAAAAAGGAACAGCAATCACATCCATTGTCATAAAGAACATTTTAAGATCTATCCTGAAGTACTATGTTGTCAGTGATTGGAAAATATTCATATGCACGCAAGGTAGACCAGTTAATACTACTATTATTCGTATTTATGCAGCAACCACTAATGCCAAAAATGAAGAAATTGAAGATTTTCATGAACTTCTAGAGCCTGAAATTGATCAAACATGTAATCAAGATGCATTGATAATTACTAGTAGTTGGAATGTAAAGTTGGAAACAAAGAAGAAGGGTCAGTAGTTGGAAAATATAGCTTTGGTGATAGAAATGATGCCAGAGATTGCATGATAGAATTTTGCAGGACCAAAGACCTATTCACTGGAAATACCTTTTTTCATGACTATACACATGGACCTCGCCAGATGGAATACACAGGAATCAGATTGACTACATGTGTGGAAAGAGACAATGGAAAAGCTTAATATCATCAGTCAGAATAAGGCGAGGGGCCAACTGCAGAATAGACCATCAATTGTTCCTGCGCAAGTTCAAGTTGAAGCTGAAGAAAATTAAAACAAGTTCATGAGAGCTAAAGTATGACCTTGATTACATCCCACCTGAATTTAGAGATTATCTCAAGAGTAGATTTGACACATTGAACATGAAGACCAGACGAGTTGTAGAATGACATGAAGGACATCATACGTGAAGAAAGCAAAAGGTCATTAAAAGGACAGGAAAGAAAGAAAAGACCAAAACGGATGTCAGAAGAGACTCTGAAATTTGCTCTTGAGTGTAAAGTGACTAAAGCTAATGGAAGAAATGATGAAGTAAAAGAGCTGAACAGAAGATTTCAAAGGGCAGCTCAAGAAGACAAAGTACTGTAATGAAAAGTGCAAAGACCTGGAGTTAGAAAACCAAAAGGGAAGAACACACTCAGCATTTCTCAAGCTGAAAGAACTGAAGAAAAATTCAAGCCTCAAATTACAATATTGAAGAATTCTACGAATGACTCAGGAAACATCAAAAGAAGATAGAAGGAATACAGAGTCACTCTTCCGAAAAGAATTGGTTAATGTTCAGCCATTTCAGGAGGTAGCACATGATCAAGAACCAATGGTACTAAACAAGTCCAAGCAACACTGAAGGCATTGGCAAAAAACAAGGCTCCAGGAACTGATGGAATACCGTAGGGATGTTTCAACAAACAGATGCAGCACTGGAAGCGCTCACTCAGCTGTGTCAAGAAATTTGCAAGACAGCTACCTGGCCAATCAACTGGAAGAGCTCCGTGTTTGTGCCTATTCCAAAGAAAGGTGATTCAACAGAATGCAGAAATTATCAAACAATATCGTTAATATCACATACAAGTGAAATTTTGCTGAAGATAGTTCAAAAACGGTTGCAGCAATACATTGACAAGGAACTGTCAGAAATTCAAGCTAGATCCAGAAGAAGATGTTGAATGAGGGATACCATTGCTGGTGTCAGATGGACCTTGTCTGAAAGGAGAGAATACCAGAAAGATGTTTACCTGTGTTTTATTGACTCTGCAAAGGCATTCGACTGTGTGGATCATAACAAGTTATGGATAACATTGCAAAGAATGCGAATTCCAGAAACACTTAATTGTGCTCATGAGGAACCTGTATACAGACCAAAAGGCAGTGATGAACAGAACAAGGGAATACCACATGGTTTAGAATCAGGAAAGGTGTCCGTTAGCATTGTATCCTGTCACCATACTTATTCAATCTGTATGCTGAGCAAATAATCTGAGAAACTGGGCCATATGAAGAACATGGCATCAGGACTGGAGGAAGACTCGTTAACAACCTGCAATATGCAGACAACACAACCTTGTTTGCTGAAAGCAAAGAGGACTTGAAGCACTTACTGATGAAGATTAAAGACTTACAGCTTTCAGTATGGATTACACCTCAACATAAAGAAAACAAAAATCCTCACAACTGGACCAATAAGCAACATCATGATAAACAGAAAATATTGAAGTTGTTAAGAATTTCATTTTACTTGGATCCACAATCAACGCCCATGGAAGCAGCAGTCAAGAAATCAAACGATGTAATATATTGGGCAAATCTGCTGCAAAAGACCTCAGAAGTGTCAAAAAGCAAAGATGTCACTTTGAGGGCTAAGGTGCACCTGATCCAAGCCCCGGTATTTTCAATCACCTCATATGCATGCTAAAGCTGGACAATGAATAAGGAACACCAGAAAGGAACTGATCCCCCTGAATTATGATGTTGGTGAAGAATATTGAATATACGATGGACTGCAGGAAGAATGAATAAATCTGTCTTGGAAGAAGTACAGCCAGAATGCGCCTTAGAAGCGAGGATGGCGAGACTTTGTCTCATGTACTGTGGACACTATCTTAGGCTGGGTTCTCTAGAGAAGCAAAACCAGTAAAGGGTATAAATACATATATAGAGAGATTTATATCAAGGAAATGGCTCATGTGATTTTAGAGGCTAGAATATCCCAAGTCCGTGGATCAGGATAGAGGCTTCTCCTGATTCGCGTAGCCACGGGGGCTGGCGAACCCAAGATCGGCAGGTTGGAGGGCAGGGATCTTGCTTACAGGCTGATGAATACCGAGATTGGCAGGCAAGCTGCTTTTTCAAGTCCCAAGAACAAGAGGTCAGATGAATAGGAGGCAGCTGCGGGATCCAGAGTGGGCAAAAGCCAGAACCTCCACTTATATTCAGATGCAGGCCACACACCCGAGGAAACTCCCTTTCAACTGATTGGCTACTCACAGCAGATCCCATCATGGGGGTGATCACATATAAACACTGAGAATCATGGTCCAGCCAAGCCTACACACAATCTTAACCATCACAGACATGTTATCAGGAAGGACCTGTCCTTAGAGAAGGACATCATGCTTAGTAAAGTAGAGGGCCAGAGAAAAAGAGGAAGACCCTCAGCGAGATGGATTGACACAGTGGCTGCAACAATGGGCTCAAACATAACAGTGATTGTGAGGATGGAGCAGGACCAGGCAGTGTTTCATTCTGTCGTACGTAGGGTTGCTGAGTCAGAACAGACTCAATGGCACCTAACAACAAGTCAGTGACACCAATTTCCAATTTTTCCATCACAATTAACAGATATTCATTGCTTCCTACACAATGAATCCCCCTCTCTCCCATCCCTGGTAGCCACTAATAAACTTTAGTCTTTATACATTTGCCTATTCTAGATATACCACATAAATGGGAACGTATGGTATTTGTCCTTGTGTGACTGACTTCACTCAGCATATTTTCAAGGCTCATCCATGTTCTGGCATATATCAGGACTTCATTTCCCTTTATGGCTAAGTAATATTCCATTCTATGAAGGTCTGCATTTTGTTTATCCACTCATCTGTTGATGGACATATAGATTACTCTCTTGTTTGTTCTTGATACGCTGAAGGCGGAGATGGGAATGGAGACAACCTCCCCTCTCTGCACTCTGCTTTCCTGCTTGTTGCCTTGCTAAAGAGGTCAAGGACCTGCCCGTGCCTGCCTTGCATCATAAACCTCCTGACTCACGCTTAGAGTTGGCTAACTGAAAGCATATGGGAGTAATTAAAACACAAAGGTTTAGTATTTGTAAAAGTGTTGTTTTCGTTAGAGTGGTAATGATCATGGACTTTGGAATCAGACCTGGGGGTGATACCTTGCTTGGTCATTTCCCAGATGTGTTCCTTAACATGTCAAACTTCAATTTCTTCATCCGTGGGAAAAAATTGATGTGAGGATTAAATACCCTGCTTACTTAGCACAGTTCTTGGAACATAAGAAGTTGGAGAAACGCTGGTCATTGTTGCTGTTGTTATTGTGACTTATTATTATTTCCGCCTTCTGGACCCTCATCTTTAAGCTTGTCAGGGGGCAGGAATGAGGCTGTGTCCATAGTGCCTTGTCTGTCTCCAAGCGCTTGAGGGGAGAGCAGAAAAGCTAAATGACTAAGGCTTAGACAATCATAAAAAGACATTGCATTTAATTTTTTAAAAATTTTATTGTAGTAAGGTATATATAAACAAAAGTTTGCTGTTTTAACCAGTTTTAAGGGTACAATTACCCAAAACCTGACCTGTTGTTTAGCCATTAAGCTCTTAACCACTGCGCCATCAAGGCTCCAAGTGTACAATTAAGTGACATTAATTAAATTCATCTTGTTGTGCAGTCATCAACACTAACCATTTCCACACATTTTTTCATCAAGGTTGGCAGTTTGAATCCACCAGCCACTCCTTGGAAAACCTATGGGGCAATTCTACTCTGTTCTGTAGGGTCACTATGAGTCAGCATTGACTCAACAGCAAAAGGTTTTTTTAAACAGAAACTCAGTACTCGTTAAGCAGTAACTTCCCAACATTGTACTTAATTTTAATATCTTTGTCATTATAAATGTAAAAGTAATTTCAAAAGATGTTTGGAAAAGTCTACCATAATTCCAGTAACCTACCATATTTTTATTCAAATAATGCATGCCTTCTACGTTTGTGTGCCAACACCGCCCTCCTCCTGAGAGTATTTTCCTATGCCCTGCTATGCAAATTTCTTTTACATGTTGCTATAAAAAAAATTAACACACCTACAAAAATACCTCAAGGGAGGAGGGTGGTGTTGGCAAACAAACATAGAAGGTATGCATTATTTTTGTAAAAATATGGTAATACAGTAATTATTCCCTTTCATATATTTATACCATATCTATGACCTAAAATTATAGTCATGGATGTTTCCAAGGCTGCTATCTAAATTTCATAATTGTCACTTCAACAGCTGAACAATATTCCAGCTTGTGTACGTGCCATAATTTATTGAGATTGATGATGAAATATTATACTTTTTATAGATGCTTTATTTTCCCAAATTTCCATGGAATTTCTCAGAAGCTGGCCCGTTGGACATTTCCTAAGACCTTTGTGAAGCATCTGAAGAAGATAAAAGAATCACAGTCAACTGTGCAAGAGGGTGTGTGATGTTGGGGAGTGTGTGTATGTATGGGGACATACATGATTGGGAGGATGTGTGCACATTTGGTGACAGCAGAGTCCACAGTTACTTACATGGAAAATTCTGAGCTAACCACAATGACCCACCAATCTTCAAATAGTTCTCATCTACCCACCATTTTGATCCTCGATGGGTGATTCTCCAAGACCACCCCTACTGGTTATGCCTTTGGCTTTCTACAGCCCAGTTAGAGGCTCCTAGTGCTGGGCAACATAGTGCCATTCACCAACATTTCTGCAAATATTGGCTCATCAGGTTAGCAGTGAGTCACCTCTTAGAGTTATTACTTCCTGCTCTGTGTTCTTATGTAACTCTTCATGTGGCTGTTATGCTCCTGTAAGAAGACCAGCATGTATTCACTCATTGAACAAATATTTATGGAGCTCCCACTGGTGCCTAATATTGTTCTAGGAGTGGGAGATAGAGCAGTGAGCAGGATAGACAAGATCCAGCTCTCTTGAAACTTGCATTCCAATGGGAGAGACAGAATAAATAAATAAATATGACTAAAATGAGTCATAAATGAAAAATGAATACATAAGTAATATAAAATGAATAAAGAAACACATTCTACTTTATCAAATCAAATAAATGAATAAATAAATATGCCTATTTCTGATATTGATGAATGCTATGAACAAAATCTGTGTGAGAAAGTGACTGGCAGTGGGGAAGGGACATCAGATAGGGTGGTAACATCTGAACTAAGAAGATTCACGGAAGAGTGTTCCAGAGAGAGCAAATCCTACGTGTGAGGGCCTTGAGGTGGGCACAAGATTGGTCTGTTCTAGAAACAGAGAAAACCAATGAGTCCAGAGAGCAGTCAGCAGGGAGTAGAGAGGAAGAAGTCAGTCATAGAAGATGAGGTGGGAGCCATGCTCTGGGCAAGATGCTGCAGAAAGCAGCTTTGATTTTATTCTGAAGCACAGTGGACAGCCACTGGAGGGTTTTTTTTTTTTTGAAGTGTGCTTTAGATGAAGGTTTACAGAACAAATAGAGTCTCATTAGAGAGTTAGTACACATATTGTTTTATGACAATGGTTAACAACTCCACGACATGTCAACACTATCCCTTCTCAACCATAGGTTCCCTATTACCAGCTTTCCTGTCCCCTCCTGCCTTCTAGTCCTTGTCCCTGGATTGTTGAGCCCCATTAGTCTTGTTTTGTTTTATGGGGCTGTCTAATCTTTGGCTGAACGGTAAACCTCGGAGTGACTTCATTACTGAGCTAAAAGGGTATCTGGAGGCCATACTCTTGGGGTTTCTCCAGTCTCCGTCAGGCCAGTAAGTTGGTCTTTTTTGTGAGTTAGAGTTTTGTTCTACATTTTTCTCCAGCTCTATCCAGGACCCTCTGTTGTGATCCCAGTCAGAGAAGTCAGTGGTGGTAGCCAGGCACTATCTAGTTGTACTGGATCATTGGAGGGTTTTAACCTACTTTATCTGATTTGTGTTTTACACAGGTCACAGTGGCTGATCTGTAGAGAATGGAATTGCCTGGAAAACAGGGAGACAAGTGAGGAGGCTTTTGATATAGTCCAGAAAGAGATGGGGATGGCTTGATTGGGGTGGTGCCAGTAGTGGATGGTAGAAGTCAACGGATTCTGGATTATTCTGTAGGTAGAATTGACAGTGCTTGCTGATAGATTGGATATGGAATGAGAAATCAAAGATGCCTCCTAGGTGTTTGTCATAGTAACTGGGAGGTATCCCTCACTCAGCTGGCAAAAGGGTAGAAATGAGTTGGGGTGGAGGGGACTGGAGACTTCTGTCTTGAATATTGTCTCAATTATCTGGTGCTGCTATAACAGAAATACCACAAGTGGATGGCTTTAACAAAGAGAAATTTATTCTCTCACAGTCCAGTAGGCTAGAAGTTTGAATTCAGGGCACCAGCTCCACGGGAAGGCTTTCTCTCTATGTCAGCTCTGGAGGAAGGTCCTTGTAATGCATCCGTCTTCCCTTGGTCTGGGAGCATCTCAGTGCAGGAACCTCAGGTCCAAAGGACGTGCTCTGTACCCAGCACTGCTTTCTTGGTGATATGAGGTCCCGATGTCTCTCGGCTCACTTCTCTCTTTTATATCTCAAAACAGATTGGCTTAAGGCACTATCTAATCTTGTAGCTTTCATCAATATAACTGCCACTGATCCATCTCATTACTTCATAGTGATAGAATTTACAACACATAGGGAAATCACATCAGCTGACAAAATGGTGGACAATCATACAATACTGGGAATCATGACCTAGCCAAGTTGACAGATATTTCGGGGGGACACAATTCAATCCATGACAAATGTGTTAAATTTGAGATGCCTGTTATGTACCCAAGTTGAGATGTTAGGTGGGAAGTTGAAAATACATGTCTGGAACTCAGGAGATAGGTTAGGGAGATAATGTATTTGAATACATAGGACCACTTATAGATGATTTTCAAACCCATGGAGCTGGATGAGGTCACCAAAAGAAAGAGTGAAATGAGAGAAGAGAAGGGTCTGAAGTCTGAGCTCATCCTTTTAGATGCCTGTCAGAGCCTAAGAACCATCAAAGGAGAGAGAAGGAATAGCCAACAAAGTTGGAAGAAACCAAGGAGAAAGCAGTCCTGGAGGCCACAATACTTTATAAACATCCTAAGCCACTATTATCTTGCTGAGCACAGAGTGGGTGGTCAGTAAATATTTTAAGGGAGCACAAATTTTGTAGCTGCTTATTCATGTTTTTCCAGCCCCTAGCACAGTCCTGGAACTTTGAACATGGTTGAATGGATGGCTGCTGGCCCAAGAACCTATAGAGTTTCCTACTATCTCTGACATCAAGGTTGATACCTCTGCCTAGCTCTGGAAGACCCAGGTAATTTGGCCCTACCCCAGCTCCCGCCTTACACCCGTTTCACACTCTATGGCCCAATGCACACCCTTCTCTCCTGGCGGGTCTTGCCCTACTCTGAGCCACCTACATGCCACAAGGCAAGCTCATTCCTACCTCTTCACCTGGATTCTGTTGATTCCCTCCTGGAATGCTCTCCCTTCCGTCCTCCCTGCTGCCCTTCCAAACCCAGGTTGAAAGACCAGTTCAAGGCTCAGCTCCCCATCCTCCCCCCATGTCTGTAAGTGGCAACTCCATCCACAGGTTGCTAAAGGCCCCTGGACTCCTTCTGCTTTACCCTTCATATCCGGTCCATCACCATATCATAGAGATTCTACCTCAGAATAACTCTTGAATCTCATCACTTCTCTCCATCTCTGCCCCTCACCCTGACCCAAGTCACCTTTTGTTTCCTGACTGAACCACTACAGCTCTTCTTCCCCCCTCCAGTCTTGCCCAATCCATTCCCCACCCAACAGCCAGAGTGATCTTAAAAAACAAATCTACTCACATCATTTCTCTGCTTAATACCCTTCAATGGCATCCAATCCCTAAAGATAAAAACCACATCCTTGCCATATTTTCCAACCCCTGTCCACGTTCCCCGACATTCTTACTATTTACTCACTATGCCCCAGACACACTGAAGTTCTTTCAGTTCCTAAACATGTCAGCATTTCCCGCCTCTCAGAGCCTTGAACATGCTGTACCCTCAGCCTGGAAGACTCTTCCCTGCAGCTAACTCTTATTCTTCCTTTAGGTTTTAGCTTAAAGGCTACTTCTTCTGAGAGGTCTCCCTGACTCCTCCCCCAGTCTAAATCAAGTACCTTCTGTAAGTGTCTTTAAAGCACCTTGTTCTTTCTCTTGATAATGTTTATCACAGTTTATGATTATAAATTGCTCTTTGCTCATTTGTTCATTGTCTATCAACTCTACTCCACTGTAATCTCCACTAGAGCAGGTAGCACATCTATTTTGATACTCAGCACCTATAGCATAGTGCCTAGCAGTTAGTAGGTGCTCAAACGTCTTTGTCATGAATGAATGAAGCTTTCTCTGACCACTGCAGCCCATACTAATATTTAGGTTCTCTGCCTTACAAGTTCATTTATAGTTACTTCTTCCTAAGTTATTTGTTCTGTAGCAAAAATAATTTGTTCTATAGCAATAGCTGCAATTTATTAAGGCTTATTTTATGTCAGACTGCACCAGTCACTTATATATATATATATAATCTCTAGTCTTTACAGCAATCTGGTAAAACAGGTGTTATCAGCCCCATTTTATAGATGAGGAAAATGAGTATTAGGGAGATAAAGTAATTGCCTAATACTGCCCACCTAGTAAGTGCCAGAAATGGGATATGAATCATGTTGCTCTGATGCAGAAACTCCTATTCTTTCCCCTACATTTTTCTGTGTGGGTCTCATCTCTCCAACTAGCCTGTAATATTTTATTGTTGTTGTAAGCTTTTTGCTGCTGTATTTTTTGGTTCATGTTTTGTTTTTCGATATCCTCCATCTCCATGCTGCAAAACCAAAAAAACCAAATCTGTACCATTGAGTCAATTCTGACTCATAGTAACCCTATAGGACAGAGTAGAACCGCCCCATAGGGTTTCCAAGGAGTGCCTGGTGGATTTGAACTGCTAACCTTTTGGTTAGCAGCTGTAGCCCTTAACCACTACACCATCAGGGTTTCCATATACAAATACCAGCCGTTTGTGAGGGTGTATCGGTGGGCAGGTAAGGGCTACACAGGACAAAATGTTCCATGTTTCCATCAAAGTTGCCCTGTGAGATGAGTTCCAGGGCAGGTTCTAAGAAAGGTAGAGTGGACGGCCACTCATAGAAACCGACTTGTTGTTAGCTGCCATTGATTTGACTCCAACTCATGGCAACCTATATACAACAGAACGAAATGTTGCCAGGCCCTGCGTCATCCTCATGATTACAGGCATGTTCAAGTCCATCATTGTGGCCATTGTGGTCATTGCGCCAGTCCATCTCACCAAGGGTCTCCCTCGCCCTTGTTGGCCCTCAACTTCACCAAACACAATGTCCTCCTCTAGCAATTGATCCCTCCTGATGAAGTGCCCAAAGCAAGTGAGTCAGACAATGTTCTGTTGTGATCCTCAAGGTTTTTATTGGCTAGTTTTTGGAAGTAGATCATCAGGCCTTTCTTCCTAGTCCATCTAAGTCTAGAAGCTCTGCTAAAACCTGTCCACCATGGGTGACCCTGCCGGTATTTGAAATACCTGTGACAGAGCTTCCAGCATCACAGCAACACGCAAGCCACCAAAGTATGGACTTGAAGAGATGGGTAGTGGGAACCCGACTTAAGGGGTCCAAAGGCCCACCTTTCCCAAGTATCTTGCTTATCAGGCCATGCTGGCCCTTCCCTGACCTCTCCTTCCTGCTCAGTAAAATTCCCACTATTAGAGTCACATATCAGGCAACAAAGTTTGGCCTGGCCTCCAGGAAGCCTCTCCCACAGGTGTCTCAAGCAGCTGAAGGGATTAGCGACTTCTCTTCCAGATCCAGGAGGTGGTGGGATAGAGAGTAACAGAATCTCAGAGCTCAGTGGTCACCTGGATTCTAGAGCAACCTCCTGCCCAGTGTAGGAATCACCTTTGAATCTCCCAGGTAGTTACCTCTTGCATAATTCCAGCAACGGAAGCTCATTACTTCCCATGTGGCCAAATTCTTTCTTACACTGAGGTCGAATCTACCCACTCACAAAGGCCGTATTTCCACCATCAAGTGTGACATACATCATCTAACTCTTTTCTATGCTTGACAGCCCTTTTCATATGGAAGAAGCTTCTGTATTCATCAGAGTTTTAAGACTCTGCTGACCTAGTTTCCACTATCTCCTTCAGTCAAGTTTTCAATGGTCCATGGCTATGTCCCCTAGAGTGTGGCTATTTCAGTGGGAGGAAAGAAGTAGATCCAGATGGTGGACAGTCATCCATCTGCTTGATGGGAAGAAGGAAAGGGCCTCCTAGCACTCAAGAAGAAATTCTTCACCTAGCTGGACCTGCCTGACCCCATCCTTGCACAATGCCTTCTGCTACTCTCAGAGAACAGGCATGAAGAATATGCCTGTTTATATACTTTCTACAAAGTTGACATATGTAAATATCTGGCCTGGTGGTCTGATACATGGTGGGCATGACATAGATGCTAGTTTTCTTTTCCTGTCTCAAAATACATTTTTTCCTTCATTTATTTAACATATAATAAATAATTTTGTTCATTTTTAAAAAATGGCATATAATATGTAATATGTGTTCAGTATAGATATTTTAGAAAAATTTTGAAATGTAATAAAGAAAATAAACATCCCCAATAATCTCATCACACAGAGACATCGTGAACACTTGATATATTTCATTCCAGTCTTTTTTCTAAGCACTTATACGCACAGAAATCAATTTCTTTGATATGTTGTTGTTAGGTGCTGTCAAGTCAGTTCTGACTTATAGTGACCCTATGTACAACAGAACAAAACACTGCCCGGTCCTGTGCCATCCTCACAATCGTTGCTATGTTTGAGCCCATTGTTGCAGCCCCTGTGTCAATCCATCTTGTTGAGGGTCTTCCTATTTTTCGATGATCATCTGCTTTACCAAGTAGGATATCCTTCTCCACGTAAGACGAAGTCTCGCCATCCTCCCTTCTAAGGAGCATTCTGGCTGTACTTCTTCCGAGACAGATTGGTTCGTTCTTCTGGCAGTCCATGGTATATTCAATATTCTTCACCAACACCGTAACTCAAAGGCATCAATTCTTCTTCTGTCTTCCTTATACATTGTCCAGCTTTCCCATGCATAGGAGGTGATTGAAAATATCATGGCTTAGGTCAGGTGCACCTTAGTCCTTCAAGTGACATTTTTGCTTTTTAACACTTTAAAGAGGTCTTTCGTGGCAGATTTTCCCAATGCAATGCGTCATTTGGTTTCTTGACTGCTGCTTCCACATGTGTTTATACGCACATATATTTATATATGTAGAATTAAGCTCATATTGTAAAATTTGTCTTTTCCACCTAATAGTAAATAGTGATCATTTTCCCTGCCATTAAAAAAAAAAAAAAAAGGTGAAAAAAGAAAGGTTAGATAATGTACCATCATACCATCTAGGTTTTTTCCAATTTTTGATGCTATTAATATTACCCAAAAGCCTAGAAAACATGTCATTAATACCCAAATTGCAATGCTTCTTCTCTCCTCCTTGACAAGTTGGCAGAGAATTCAGTATTTTCCCAAGATTTCCCTCCAAATAGTCCAGAGGACCCACAAGATTGTCCTCCTGTCTGTGACGCAGTTCCCCATCACCTGTCTGTTGACTCTAAGCCTCTCTTTCAAAGCATCTGTGCTGATTTGTCCAGGCTCAGGAATGCACTGTCTCATCAGGACCAATGAGAAGAGTCCCCCAGCAAAGCTACCTGGTTACCAAGTATCACTCTTGCTAATGACATAGCTCTCTCAGTCCACACACACAGGGAGCCAGAATAGACCCATGGTAGAAAGATGAATGAGTATGAAAGAGTTTTGGAATTATCCCTGTGCCTTAGCCTCCAGTAAGCTTGTTGTTAGCTGCCATTCAGTCGGCAATTCCATTGTGATCTATCGGTTTTCATTGGCTGATTTCCAGAAGTAGATCACCGGGTCTTTCTTCCTAGTTTGTCTTAGTCTGGAAGCTCTGCTGAAACCTGTTCAGCATCATAGCAACACCCAAGCCTCCGCTGACAAAGGGATGGTGTCTGCAGGAGAGGTGCATCAGCAGGGAATCAAATCTGGGTCTTCCTGCATGGAAGGCGAGAATTCTACCACTGAACGACCACTGTCTCCTACCAGAAGCTAAGCCCCAATGATCCAGCTTTCCCTCATCCTTACGGGGTATTTCCGCTCTGGGACCTCCTTGCCACTCAACCTCAGTCAAGGTCTCTTTAGTCTATCATTCACATTTTCAATAACTTGAATTTCCAATAGGAAGAGGTCAGTGTCCCAAGCTCTTTGCTCTGCTCCTATACAAATTTATGGATGCAACGAAATTCTTAAGGGAGCGTGCTGTCCAGCTCCAGTCAGCAATGTCCAAGGCCCAAACATCATATATTCTGAGGGAGAAGGGATAACAGCTACCTCCATCCATCAACGGCTTCTAAGCTATAGCCCTTGCTAAATAAACAAACAGTAACAACAAAGGAAAACACAGTTACGGGAATTATGCCAAAATAAGTGTCTTTGAATACATATCTTTGAGAATTTGTGCAAGAGTTTATATATGATAAATTCCTAGAAATAGAATTGCTGGGTCAAATACCATGAAAAATTTGCATATTAATAAAGATTACCAAATTACCCTCCAAAAAGTTTGTTCTAGTTTGCATCCTACCTATGGTGTTCTGATGACTCCCACACCATCACCAACACTGAGTCTTATCAACTTCTTTTCATCTGTGCCAATCTGATAAGTGAAAAAAGGCATCTCTTTAGTTTACATTCTTCTAATTATTAGTGCTAATCTTTTATGCAGCCTTGGTGGCATATAGGTTAAGCATTTGGCTGCTAACCTTTAGGATTAGAAGCAGCTATGTTAATGGGCAGGACATAATCTACAGGATTAGATTGTATCTGGAGTCAATCTCTTTTGAGATATAAAAGAGAGAAGCGAGCAGAGATGAGAGGGACCTCCTACCACCAATAAAGAAGAGCTGAGAGCAGAGCACATCCTTTGGACCTGGGGTCCCTGCACTGAGAAGCTCCTAGACCAGGGGAAGATTGATGACAAGGACCTTCCTCCAGAGATAACAGAGAGAGAAAGCCTTCCCCTGGAGCTGGCACCCTGAATTTGAACTCACAGCCTCCTAGACTGTGAGAGAACAAATTTGTGTTTGTTAAAGCCATCCACTTGTGGTATTTGTTCTCGCAGCGCTAGATAATTCAGACAGGCAGGAGAGCAACCTCTTTGCCCCCCGAGCTGTCTCCACCCCTCTTTTCCCTTCTCTCTGGCCATTCTGTGCCATGCTGGATACTTTTAGGCTAAAAGAATTTCCCAAAGGCCAAGTGTTGATCTAGTTTGTGAATTCTTATCTGGACTTGTATAGGGCATGAATTCCATTTCCTTGTGGTCAATTCCGTCACCTGCTCCTTCTTAAACTTTATGTCCTGGGCCTGCCTCATCCTGCCTGCCTTTCCCTTCCTTCACTGTTTAGGCATATTCACTCTGTTCTGTTGATCAGCCTTTACTCACTGGGCGAGGATGACTGCCTCTCCCCACCCCCTACAGGAAGGCAGGGGTGAATTTCCCCTTACCAGGCTCCAGGCAATGACAGTAGCCAATCCTCTTTATTTATCCCAGTTTACCAGGTTTTGAGAAGGAGTGATTCAGGGGTTGGTTAGTCCTCCCATGACTGGGAGAGGGTTTCCCCCATGCTAGGAAAGTCACAAAGGCAGTCAGGTATGTGTGTTGGCAGGGGAGGTATTATAGAGTTGACTTCCAGAGTCAGGGACAAAGGAGAGACCTGAGGAGCTCTTTGAAACAAGAGGAGGGATTGGGGCAGATGAGTGAAAGGACTTGGGAGAGGTCTTACCTACCTGATCCCTTTGCCCTGTCTTCCCCAAAAGAGGATCCCTGAAGGCAAGGGTGCAAACACCTGCCTCCCTCTCTAGATGTGTCCTGGGGGAGGCTCAGTTCAGGGGACAGGGTAAATGCACCACCTCCTGTCATCCTCCCTCACCCCTCCCGCCCCCCACCAGAGGGCCAAGAGTGGAGGCTCATCATAGATGTGGTGGTCCTTCAGCCACAAGTGACCAAGTAACTAAAGCCCAACTCAAGTAAGCTCAAAGACCAAACAAAACCAAACTTGTTGCTCAAGCAAATAAAAAGTGTCTTCATTGTCCCATGTAACTGTGAAGTCCAAGGGGTATGTGGGCTTCAGATACAGCTGGATCCAGTGGTCCAGACCATGTCCTCAGAACTTGCTCTTTTTCTCACCATCTTCCAGTTCTATGTCAACTTCATTTCTTAGGCTGAGTTCTCCTACATGGTGACAAAGAGGACAACCAATAACCCAGAGCTTACACCTTTCTTAGAGTTCATAATCTAGAGAAAAGAGGATGCTCTCTCTCTCTCAACACCCATATAATCCTAAAAGAAGGAGGGGGGAGAGGTTAAGGGGGAGGAGGGAGAGATTAAGGGGAGGAGGAGGGGGAGTGAGGGAGGAAGAAAAAGAAGAAAAATCTGTTCTGAACCAATCTTCTCAGTCTAGGAGTGCGGGAATGCTGATTGGCCAGACTGGTCAGGGCCTTCTTTCGAGGGGAGAGGAAGATCCCTCTGACTGACAGCTCCAAAGATAGAAAGGAAACCTCTGTTTTCAGAGGAAGGAGAAAGGGACGCTGGGGGTCATGTATCCACTATACTGGGATTCTACAAAGAGACTCAGTCACACTTTAGTGTCAGAATTGGCCTAAATACTTGGGATTATCCTACATAGATTTTCCACGTATTCACCAAAATAGCATAAGAAAAACATCCCATTATTTCACCTCAAATAATTATAAAGCCTAGGCTTATCTCAAGGCTGATACACCAGTTATGTCTCTGCTTAAAAAAACATTTTCAGGGAAAGTTAGAAACAGTGTGGCTGATCATTCCAGTTTTCCCAGTGCGCCCCATCCCCGTGCCACACCATTACTTGGGCCTGAGCCCAGCCTCCTCCCAGGACTCACTCCAACCAGAGCCTGCCCCGCCTTCTGCCCAGTGTGATTGGTCACTGGCGCCTTCAGTCTCACCCCGGCGGACTGCAGAGTCAGCCGGAAGGGCGCAGCCCGCCCAGCCCAGCGCAAATGCCTTAACTCAGACGCAAATGCCTTAACTCAGATCCTTACAGTCAACGAAACATCACTGAAAAAATTCCTCACGGCACTCTGCTTGAACCAGTTAAAAGACTTACCTGCATCCCAAGTCCAGCTGGCAAGCAGGGCTGAGGCTTGTTGGGACAGTTAGAAATGGGTCTTTAGGGTCACCTTCTGGGCCCCAGCAAGGGTGATGACTCTAATCCAGTTTGGTGCAACAGGAGTTTATTCTCTTACGAGAGCCAGGGTCCTTCTTATCCCCGAAGAGCTGCACAACAGGAAACAGCACGTATGCAGCGTTGCACAAGTACACACACTCACTCACATCACACATTCACACCAATTCACAGTATACACACTTCCACACAGACTATCATATCACACACTTGCACGTACACTCACACTCATGCACACTCACACATACACACCAACTCACACAAAATCTCACACTCACACACACACTTACAAATACACACACTCTCATACACAAGTCCTCGTTCACCCTCACACATACACTCACACATACACATCTCACACATACACGACTTACAAGTACACATATACAGTCACACATACACACTCACAATACACTCACACAGACACACCCACAATACACTCACACCCACAATACACTCACTCACACACACACACACTGTGAGGGAGGAGGTTGGGGCTCACTAGCTCTAGGTCCTGCTGAGGACAAGCCACAAGCTCTTTTTTCACACACCCCAACTATTCCCTTGTAAGGTTTCCCTTTACCTTGAATATCAGCCTACATTTTAGTTACTTTTAGCTTTTTTTTCTTGGTTTTTTCTCCTTTCTGGCATCAAATGCACTGTTTCTACAGCTTGGTGTCTTTGTCATGTCTTATTATGAAGGACCCTGCTAGTCCCCCGTCTTGTTCTTATTCTGCACTGATGCTCAAGCATAGAGCAGCCTTACTGGCAGCAGGGGCAGGCCAGACCCCAGAATTCAGCAGCAAGAAGGTCCAATGATCTCAACCATGGCTGGGTCTTAGACTCACCTGAGAGCATTGAAAGATACAGATGCCAAGACCCACTCCTGGGACTCTGACTGACCTAGCGCAACTTCTCATTTTAGCGAGGCCCAGAGAGCGGAAGCCACTGGTTTTATACCACACAGCCCACGACTCCTGGTTCTCAGTCCAGTGCTCTGTCCACCACACCACACTGCCTTCCTGAACAAAATGGACTGCTGACCTTAAAACCCATAGGAAGCCAAGGCATTCCTTGACTCTGCTGCTCCCTGTCAAACCCAGGACTTGGAAAGAAGGTATCTCCTGTGCACAAACCCTCCCAAGCCTGACGTCGCCCTGTCCCATCTCCCCTGCCCTGCAAGATAGTAGGGAGGGGTCCTCAGGAAGTAACTTCAGAGCCATGGCTCAGGGGCTTGGACCAAATAGAACCAATGGGAAATTATGTTCTTCTGCTAGAACATGGCCAGAATCAAATTCAGTAAAAAGGCAGAGCACCAGTGAATGGGGTAGACTAGAACAAATCTGATACACTTCCTAAAACAATGAAACCAAGACAAACTCAGCCTTGCCAAATAAGCTCCGAGTCAAACTTTCTAGAAGACCTCCTTAACCCTCTCACTGTGGAGTCTGGGAGTCTTCCAGAGGCACCCTGGCAGAGAGCTGATGTCAGGAAACCTTGGTAAACAGGCCTTGGACCAGGCAGGCACGAGGGTTTGTGGGGGAACCCAGAAGCCTGGCCCCTTTGCCTCCTCTTTGGTTCCCTCAGGCTTGGCAGAAGATGCCTGTGAGGTAGAAAAGGCAGAAAAGAAGCCAAAGAGAGAAAAACGAGGATAGGAGGAGAGGAAGAAAGGTGGGAGTGTGGAGAAGTGGCGAGGAGAGGAGGTGCCGTCCAAGGAGCTGGGATTGTCAGATGAGCCCAGATACAGTATCAGACTTGGTTCTGGGTCACTTTGTCACAAATCAATCAGACAAAGCCATTCCCCTCCTAGGTATCTACCCAAGAGAAATGAGAACATAATGTCCACACAAACATCTGTGCAAGAGTAGTCATAACAACTTTGTTCTCAGTAGCCCCAAACTGGCTACAACTCAAGGGTCCATCAATAGGTGAACGGGTAAACGAATTGTAGTATTTGTTCTATGGAACACTATACAGCAATGAAAAAGAATGAACTCTTGCTACACACGACAACATGGATGAATCTCAAAAACCTTACATTAAGCAAAAGAAGCCAGACACAAAAGACCACCCCCTGCATGATTCTATTTATAGGGAAGTCTGGAAAAGACACATCTTGTCTATAAAACCAGAAAGCCAACCACTGGTTACCTGGGGCCAAAGGAAGAAGGGGGTTGACTGAAAAAGCCTACGAGGTAAATTTTGAGGTGAGGAAAATGATCTGTCTTGACTGTGGTGGTGGCTACACAGTTGTATATATTTGTCAACACTCCTGAGATGGGTACATTTTATTGGATTAAATGATATCTCAATGAAGTTGATTTTAAAAGTTAAAAAAAAAAAATCAATTCACCAAATGATCAGTTTGCCCAAAGTACAATCATTCTACTGTGCCTGTTAGTAATGCTCCCTTCACGTGGCATTCACTGAGTTGGAACCTTATCCTCCAGCTATCTCCAGCTAACCAGTTGTCACTGTTGGCTTACCCAGCCAGGATCCCCCGCAGGCCTACAGCTCTCTTAACTGCATGACCCTTCAAGGTAGCCTAGGAGAGTCTCAGAGGTGTCCCAAGACACTCTTGGCCTTGCAGGCTTCTGTGGTACAGCTGCCCAGGCCCCTTCCCTCTACTCTCTGGTGACACCTCTGTGAGGCAGCATCTGTCTCCCAGAGTGCAGTGGGAAGCGGAACACAAGTGTTCTTGGCTCTGGGATTCCTAGATTCTTGATTATAGCATTGTTGTTTGATGGTGGAGGTGGGGGCGCACAATAGGCTCAGTGACGAGCTAAGCATTTTTCCAAGTCTATCGTTAACAGGAAAGTTGAGGTCCAGAGTTGCTCAGAAGCCAAGATTGAAATTCTGCTTCTGTTTGTATTCTAAAGAAGATGCCCTCCCTCGGGGCAGTAGAGGCCAAGGGCCAGTTTGAGGGCAGAAAGTACCAGAGGGATTGCAGGAACAAAAGCACACACAGAAACTCAAAAACTGCATAGTTAACATGGTCACATTTCACCTCTCTCTCTTTTTAACTTCTTGATGAGTCACATTTCACCTCTCTCTCTTTTTAACTTCTTGATGACTCTTTGATTCTCAGAGAGAATATTTCCAAACTAAAGGGTCCCACACTTACAGGAAATCTCTGTTCAGATTCAGAGCCCGGTGCTTGGCAGTGAGTGCTCAGCAGACTTTCTCCACTCATGTTACTGTTGGCCCCATGCTGTTGGGAGATGCCACTTAGCAAGGCCATCTGTTGCTGGCACCTGGTGCCCTGTGGACCCCTTGGCCATGTAACTCCTGCCCAGCCCAGCCTTTGCCAAATCAAGCCTCCTCGTGTAGAGCAAGAGGTCCTTCCATCCCTGTAAAGAAGCCAGATGGAAAGGCAGCGTCTGTAGTGTGTAGACTTAGTCCGAACTAAACACAGGTCACGGGCTGCTGTGGTGTGGGAGAGGACTAGACCCCGTCAGCCATGTCTCTGAGCTTAGAAGGGAAAGGCCTTTTTCAGGGGCCTTCTGCAGACCATGGCTTGCCCAAAGGAGTGGCTCTCACGAAGGATATTGCCAGAGCCACCCTGGGCTGATGAAGAAGGCACACCTGCTCCCAGCTCACTCAAACCTCACAGTGCTGGTGGTCAGTCACCTGCCTTACCCGAAGGAGTAAGATTTGATGTCTTTCTTAAACACTCATTGCTCAAAAACCTACCATGAGTCACCACTACCAACATAAAAAAGATCAAGATTCTTTCACTTGGTACGCATGATCCTCTGTAACCTCCTTTGCTCATGCTGTCCCTTCCTGACAAAAATGTCCTTTATTCACATCTTCATTTGTCTGGTCTTACTGCCTTCAAGGAGCCCTGGTGGTGCAACGGTTAAGTGTGCTTAACTGTTAGCCAAAAGGTTGGCAGCTGAACCTACTGGCTGCTCTTTGAGAGAAAAGACCTTGCAATCTGTTCTGGTAAAGATTACAGCCTAGGAAACCCTACTGGGCAGTTCAATTGGTCCTGTTAGGTTGCTATGAGTCTGAATCGACTCGACAGCACACAATAGCAACAACCCTTCCTTCAAGGGCAAGTTAAGTTCCTTCTACTCCAGGCGACCTCTTCTAACCTTCCCAGCCCTGGGTGACTATGCTCTTTGAGCAGCACTTTTTTATACCTGTTTCCTCATGTGTGACATGATCAATCTAAAACCATTTGTGCGACCTTTCTGTCCCACCCAACTAGGTTGTGAGTCTTTGGGGCAGTGATTGTGTCTTTGTTCCCCTGGTGTTACTATACTATGGCTCACATCACTTATAGTGGGTCCTACAACTAACTTAGAGCCCTGGTGGCACAGGGTTAAGAGCTCGGCTGCTAACCAAAAGGTCAGCAGTTCAAACCCACCAGCCACTCCTTGGAAACCCTATGGGGCAGTTCTACTCTGTCCTATAGGGTTGCTATGAGTTGGAACAGACTCGATGTCACCTAACAACAATAACAACTAATTAGGTTAAGTTTTTGACTACTAGCCAAAAGGTTGGTGGTTTGAACCTACCCAGAGGTGCCTACAAAGACAGGTTACAGCCTTGAAAACCCTATGGAGTAGTTCTACTCTGCATACATGGGGTCACTATGGGTTGGAATCGACTTGATGGCAACTATCAACAATAACTAAAAGAGTTGGTCATGTGCCGGGCACTGTACTGAGCACTTGATATCACTGAGTCTTCACAACCATTCTGTGAGGTAGAAGCTATTATGCTTCCCACTTAACAGACAGAGAAGCTCATGTTCAGAGAGGTTCACCTGCCCAAGTTCACACAGCTAATATGTAGCAGAACCAGGGTTTGAACCAGGTCTGTTAAACTTTGAAGTCTAGTTCCTTAACCACTATACTGTTCAATCAGGTTTCAGACAACGACAACGTTGTCTTCAACTATGTCCTCACCAAGCAAACTCAGTGTTCAAAAGTTTCTGACTGTCCTACTGTGTGAGCAAGAGAGTCAGGAGCTCTACTATCCCAATGAAACCAGAGGTCACAAGTTTTTTTTTGCTTGTTTATTTTTTTAAATTGTACTTTAGATAAAGGTTTACAGAGAAAACTATACACATATTGTTCTGTGACATTGGTTGCCAACCCCACAACATGTTAACACTCTCCCCTTCCCGACCTTAGTTCCCTATTACCAGCTTTCCTGTCCCCTCCTGCCTTCTCATATTTGCCCCTGGGCTGATGTGTCCATTTAGTCTCATTTTGTTTTAGGGGCCTGTCTAATCTTTGGCTGAAGGGTGAACCTCAGGAGTGATTTCATTACTGAGCTATAGGGGTGTCTGGGGGCCATACTCTTATGGTTTCTCCAGTCTATTAGACCAGTACGTCTGGTCTTTGTGTGTGTGTGTGTGTGTGTGTGAGTTAGAATTTTGTTCTACATTTTTCTCCAGCTCTGTCTGGGACCCTCTGTTGTGATCCCTGTCAGAGCAGTCGGTGGTGGTAGCCAGGCACCATCTAGTTGTGCTGGACTCAGCCTGGTGGTGGCTGTGGTAGTCGTGGTCCATTAGTCTTTTGGACTAATCTTTCCCTTGTGTCTTTAGTTTTCTTCATTCTCCCTTGCTCCCAAAGGGGTGAGACCAGTGGAGTATCTTAGGTGGCTGCTCACAAGATTTTAAGATCCCAGATGCTACTCACCAAAGTAGAATGTAGAACATTTTCTTTATAAACTATGTTATGCCAGTTGAGCTAGATGTTCTCCGAGACCATGGTTCCCACAGTCCTCAGCCCAGTAATTCGGTCCCTCAGGGAGTTGGATGTGTCTATGGAGCTTCCTTGACCTTGCCTTGGACAAGTTGGAGGTCACAAATTTTAATAGCAGGAACTTCAAGAGATTCAGAAATTTTGAGCTGTGGATACAAGTGCTTTGAGAATGCAAAGCACTGAGCTGGCCCTTAACATCTTGTTATAAAGATAAAAGAGGAGAGAAAATATTTACGAACCAGATCCATTGATGACACTAACAATATAAAAAATACCTAAGTTAAGATGAAGGTCCTTCCTTGTCAGATTTACACTTATTTTGTATTAGTCGTCATGAAACAGACTCACGTCTAATTTGTTGGCCAGAAGTTCTGAGACATCTTGACATATTAACTTCAATCGTTGATTTTTTTTTTTTTAAATTTCCCATGACCTAGAGACTATAAGGTTTGTTTTACTTTATGCTAGGGAAATCATATTTACTTAATGTATATTTGTTTTTGGAAATCAAAATCTATTTATCTATAGAGGAACATGGGCACATAGAAGAAGCCTTGTAAAAACATATTGCAGTTTTCCAGGACAAGAGCTTTTTATGTGATATCTGTGCTTCTCCCAAGAGGCAGTGTATATATATAGTGGTTAAAGGCAGAAGTTCCGTGGCCAGAATGAGTTTCCTTCTAGCTCTGGCACTTACCAACATGTGACCCGGAGCAAGTTGCTTATCCTCTCTCTGTTTCAATTCTTCTTCTTTAAAATGAGATAATAATAGTATGTACTTCATGAGTAATGTAAAGTACTTAGACTAGTCCTTGCCCCTTTGTAAACATTAAATAAACGTTGGCCACTTCTTTCTTGTTGACATCCCTGTATTATTCTAGCGTGTGAGTGGGCCATAACTCATTTGACCATCCCCGACTGACGGCCATTAGGTGTTTCCAGTTGATAAACAAGACGAGCCATGTTCCTGCCTTCAAAAGGGTTACTATTCATTCGAAAGAGTCAAAAAGAGTAAATAAACAAGATAATTCATGATACAATACATTAAATTAAATTAATAAGCAGAGCAGTGCAGAAGCAAACAGGCAGGCTAAAGGCACACACATTATGAAGGGTAGCCAGGGAAGGGCTCTTGGAGAAAGTGGCATCTGAGTGGCACCATGATGGATGAGAAAGAGCCAGCTGTGCAAAGAGTGGGGCCAAGGGCTTCAGGCAAGTACAAGATCCCTGAAGCGGGAAAGAACTTGGCATGCTCAGGGCACAGAAGGGCCAGGGTAGCCGGAACCTGTGTGTGATAGATAGATAGATAGATAGACCGGATATGAGGAACCAGACCACGTAGGACCTTTCAGAGCCATGGCAAGAAGCAAGGGCAACAAGAAGCTACAAAAGGGTTTGAATCAGAGCAGCCCCATAATCTAGCTTACGTTTTTAGGAGTTCACCCTTGCTCTTCTACAGAGAATGATTTCCAGGAAGGCAAAAGTCGAAGCAGGGAGACCAGTTAGGCTAATGCAAGTGAGGTGAGATAAGATGATGGTTTGGACTAGAGCAGTGGCAGTGAAGCTTGGGAAAAGCTGGAGGAAAGAAGACTTTAACCTCAGGTGCAGAGGGCTGAGTTAATCATATGTCTCAGGTCATCATTAATATCATCACTGATCCCTGTAAGGCCTCGCTCTTGTTTTTTTGATTGATAGCTATTTCCCTGTTTCCATATATCCTTCCCCACCCTGTCCTCACAGAAAGGCAACCATTTTATTGTGTTCAATATAGATTTTATTTGAATGCATGATAATAAGTATATTTTAATGTATGTAAATGTATTAGGATAGAGGTATCATTGTGTTCCTCACTTTCTCTCAATTAACACTGAGTTTTTCAGATCCATTCATGGTACCATGTGTACATCTCTCCCTTCACTTCCTGTCTTCCCATGCTACTCCCCCTATCCTAGATGGTTCCCTCATAACCTCCTAACTGTTGCTTTAAACTGTTATGTAATACTCTATGTTGTGCATCCTTCATATTTTCCTGCCTACTCTCCCAGTGATGGACACACATTTCGGCTTCCAAATTTCTGGTACCACAAATGATGTGGAGTGAATTCCCTCATACAGGTCTTTTTATGAACTTTTAAGAGACTTTCTTTGGGATTTATGTACCAGAATTGCTGTATGAACATTCTCACTTTGACTAAGTAGAGCCAGAGTGCCCTCCGTGACTGTATCAATCTCCCCTTCCACAGCAGAGCATGATGTTATCTCTGCCCCCACCAACATTTGGCATTATCCAACTTCCTCATTGTTTTCCATTTTAAATCAATGTAGTGAAATCTCATCGTTGTTTTAAGTTGTATTTCCTGTAAATTGCCACTTCACATCTTTGGTACATTTTTATATTGGCATGGCCATCTTCTTCTTGTGGATTATGTAGGAATTCTTTGTATATACTAGATATTAATCCTTTGGTGGTTTGCAAATGCAAAAGCTGTAATTCTGTCAGCTATCTATTAACTTCTTCTGCAGTGTTCTTTGTTGACAGAAATCCTTAATTTTTATGCAATCAAATTTATGAATATTTTGCCTGTGGTTTGTGGTTCCAAAATGTTGCTTAAAAAATCCTTTCCTGCCCTAGATCACAAATATATTCTCCTATATTCTCTTCTATTAACTTTATAGTTTTCTTTTTCATGTGTTGATTTTAAAGTCATTTATAGTGCCCTTTTTATATGGCATTGAGTCGGGATGCTGTCTTATTCTATACAGCAAGCCACTTTAACCCACACCATCTATTAAACAGTTTGTTCTTTTCCTATTGATTTGTGGTATCAGTTTTATCATATATCAAGTTCCTTTAAGTATCAGGTGTCTTTCTCTGATCTTTCTGTTTTGTTCCATTGGTCTGAGTATCTATTCTTGTGCCAACAACACTCAGTCGGTGTACTATAGCTTTGTAATATGTCTTAGTATCTGGTAGGTCAAGATCTCCCTCTTAACTATTATTTTTTAAAGGTGATTTTGCTACGCCTTGATACTTATTAAGAGGAGGAAATTTGAGATATATTTTGGAGGTGGAACTGTACTTATGTTGTCTTTTATTTTACTTAAGCTTTTAATTTCTATGTATTCAAATCTGGCAATATTTTTGTATATGGCTTCCAGATTTTATGCCTTGTTTAGAAAAAGCCTCCTCATCCCAATATTATATAAATAGTCTCTAGTATTTTATTTTAAATCTTCTATAGCTTTATTTTAACGGTTATATATTTGATCTGTCTGGGATGTATTTTTGTGTAGTTATGAAGTTAGGATCTAACTTTTTTTTTTCCCCAAATGGTAAGCCAATTTTTCCAATATGAATAGCCCATCCTTTTACTACTGATTTGTGTTTCTGGGCTCTACTTCATTATGGAAGACACTGGAATCCAGTTTTTTGGAAAGAGTGGAAAAGCATTGGATGCATTTGAGTAGACAGTACAGGTTGAAGGGGGTCAATTACAAAGCTCGCTGGCCAGCTGTGTGTCAGGTGAATCCGTGAGAGGCAGAAAGGAGGCTGAGAGAGACAGATGCTGCTGACAGAAGGGGTAGGAAGAAGAGACAGGCAGTTGCAGCATCTTGAAAGAGGAAAGGTGAGGAATTCAACCCTACTGGGTTCTCAGGGGGTGGATGGTTGAGCTGCGGAAAGGAATGTCATTTTCAACGTAGGGTTACTTGAGGCCAAGTGGCTGCTGGCAAGAGACAGGTAGTGGTTACCATGATAGGAGTCAGTTAACAAGCCTTGGAGACCAACTGGGGTCTGACAGAGGTACCTCGGAAGGTACAAAAGAGTACCCTACCCCACCTCCCGTTAGCCTCCTCTTTGTATTTATTTCATTCAACTAAATTGAGTAAGTTGAGGCCCTACTCTTGAAGAGTTTATAGACTGTGAGGAAATCCATGGGTTGGAGAACTAGATTTTTGTGCACTACCTAGACTAGATGGGGCAGGGCGGCTGCGTGGGGGTTGGGGATTATAGCTGATATAGAAGAGGAACTTGAATGCCAGGCCTTGAGGAACACTCTGGAGCTTCTGGCTTGCCCTGGGTCTGTTTGATGGGGTGGTGGGTACAGAGAGTAAAGAGATGGGGAGACAGGCGGGGTCCTCAGAAATACGATCCCCTGGGCTTCCAATCAGCACCCCCTCTACCTCTTACACCCTCAGGATGGTGAGGTGCTGTGGGCTGCATTACCACAACAATTCCTGGACTCATCTCTTACTGCTCTCACTTCCGTCTTTCCCCTCACTTCCTGTCTTCCCATTCTACTTCCTCTATCCTAGATGGTTCCCTCCAAACTGATTCCCTGCTCTAACATCAATCAGCATTGTCTTCTTAAAGTTCTCTTTTGATCATGTCACTCCCTGTTCAGAAAGCATCAATGGCTCCCCACTGGTTAGAGACTAAGTCTGAATTTCTAAGCACAGCCTTTGGAACCTAATCTATCTTTCTAGATTTATTCCTTTGCAAAGCCTCACTTCTCCCTGCCCAACTTCCCCTCCCGCCGTGCCCCTCTTTCCACCCCCCATACCTTCTCCCACACAACTCACTACTTCAGGCACCAGACCACTTGCTGTTCCCTGAACATACCCCTATTTCTGGCCTCCCTGCCCTTGCTCATGCTGTTCCTTCCTCCTAGTACGCCTTTCCTTCCCATCATTAACTGTTGAAATCCTATCTACCATCCAAAGCCCAATTCAAGTGCCACCTCCTCCATGAAGGCTTCTCAGACCCACTCTTTCCCTCCCCTGCTGAAACCCACTTCCCACTGTCTGTGCTCCCTGGCTGGTTATTAGTTGTGTGACAAAGCCCTGTAAACCACTTACAGATAGAAAGGATTTTTCTTGGTCCTCCCAGGACAGCCCCTGTGATGACAGGGAGACGCAGAGCTCTGAGTCCTGAGGGCTTGGATGCATTTGTCTCCCTATCTTTAATGTCAGCGACTTCAAGACCAGGATTTTCTCTCTTAGCAGCGTGTATACAGGAGATGTTCACTAGCGACTACGTGAACTAAGTTGGACTAAGTGGAGTCCACTCAGGGATGTGGGTGTTGAGTTTGGCAATGGCATAGATGGCAGAGGCAGAGAAGGTCCCAGCGGGGAGCTGCCAGGCCAATCCTCTCTCTGGAGCAGGCAGGCAGACAGGAGCGGGCTGGGGATGTCCTCTCCTTGGAGCATGACAAGGTCCCACAGTTTCCATCCCTGCATTTGGGTCCAGGCAGCTCTGTGTTCAGCTCTCACCCTCAATTTCATAAACTTACTTTCATCTATGGGCCAGAAAAGCCGGTTGTGGTGCCTCAGGCAATAGCTCAGGCAGGAAACTCCCTGTGTACCCAGCCTGGCAGCCAGGTGCCTTGAGGGCCTGATGGGTGAGCCAAGCGCAGGCCTGAGATAGGGATCAACTGGGTGGGGTGCGCATCCTCCAAGCTGCCCTGAGACCTTGCAGAGTCTGGGCACGCCCTCTCTCTTCCTGGTCTCCCAGGACAGAGGACTGGGGGCCGTTTCCCTTGATGCTCTTCTCACTGAGGATTCGGACAGTTATTTCCTTTCTTTACCCTCTAACTCTGGGGGCCCCAGACCATGCTTCTTGCTTCCCATAAGGCCCTGCCCATAGCTCTGGGGCACCAAGACGTGGGGCTGAAGTGGAGTTAGGAGGGAGGGCACCCTGCCCCCAGAGGGGTGTCTGTGGGCCATGACCTCTATGAGCTGAAGTGATAGGGTCTTCCCAACTCCTACTGGGATATTCCTAAGGCCGTGAGCATCCAGCATCCTCTCCTGCTACTTCATGTTCCCTCGAAGGGCCTGGTCCTTCTGAGCTGCTGGGGGCTGCAGACCACTATTCCAAAGGCCAGAGCCCCTGCTGGTCCCACACTTCCAAGGTCAAAACACGAACACCTGAGGTCCCCTTGATCCTGAGGGGCCGAGCCTGGCCACCCCTATCTGTTCTCCCACCTTAACCACTCCTTGGGCAATTCTAGCCACTGCCAAGAGGCAGCCGGGAGGGCGGAGCTCTGAGTCAGAGTATAAATTCCTAATCTTGCCAGCTGGCTGGAGAGCCCCCGAGATGCTCCCGAGGAAGACACCCGCCTACGTCTCCCACTGCCTGCCAGACCCATGCACAGCAAAAGACAGCAGACCCTCAGCCACCTGTGCCTCAGGTGGGGCAGGGAGACATGGCCAGGAGGTGAGAGGCTGGGCCTGGGAGCTAAGGCAGGTGACAGGCCTGAGCGAGGGAGGGGGAGGTGGGTGGGCAATGTAGATGCAGAGACTCTGAAGCCCTCAGCTTAGGCAGTCTCTACCTAGCATCTGAGAAGGGAAGTGGTCTGGGCCCAGTTGGGGCTAGGGCTCCTGGCTGGCTGGCCCAGCTGATGGTCCCTACAGGCTTGACAAAGTCCAGTAGCTCAAAGCTGTCCTGGGCCAGTCCAGCACCAGAACAGAAAATGCTTGATACTGCATGGGTGGGTCCATGTTAGGCCTACCTTAGTGGCGAGTGGGTATTTACCCTGTGGATATCCTAAACCCCATGCTGTGTGGATGCATGGTGTGGTGTGTGGCGAGAATCCTGGCATTGTCAGCCTGTCATCTTCAGCTGAGAAGCCGCCCACCTGGGTTTGTGGTCAAGGCTCTTGGGTTCATCCAGTTCCTTGAAGCCTGGCTTTGCAGGTCAGGTAGCCAGTGCTCTAGATCACCCCTGACTCAGTTTTCCCATCTAGGCAAGAAGGAGGTGACCTCAATCCTCCAATGTGCATGGGGGCTCCATGGGGAGGGTTGTTTGCTAGCTCCTCAAGGGCCGCAACTTTTTTCTCATCACTCCCCAGCACCCCCTCCTCCAGTCCACACTCCCTCGCTGAACGAGATGAGTGATACCCTGAAAATGGACTACCCAGGGCATGGGACCTCTGTTTTCTCTCTGAAGAGCCCGAGGAGAGGGGCGCTGTGGTGAATGGTGACCGGTCCCCTGTGGCTTGGCTAGGATAGACACTGCCTTCTGGGGTGAGCCCAGGTCTCCCCATAGTGCTCGGGTGGGTAGAGGGGCCACAGATGGCACTCACTCTTGCCTCTCTGGTCTCAGGGAGCCACCAGGAACCTGGGCTGGGAGACTGCTTCCACAGAGGGGACGCAGCTTACCTTGCAAGGGAAGTCAAGGAGCTGGGAGCTGAAACCCAGAGTGGGGCTTCCAGAGCCCCTCCACAAGCTGCTTCCGTCCCTCCAGGTCCTGGAGGGTCTGTGTGACTCAGGGCTGGGACTGACCTGACTGCTCACTCAGCCTGAGTGAGAAAAAGGAAATCAGCTGTGGTGCCTCCTCCCAGGTGATGCCTAGCCTGGGGGCATTGCTCAGGCTGGCTGGGAAATGCTCTGGGGTCCCATAAAGTCCCTGCTCTAGTGGCTTCCTGTTAGGGAGGCCCCATGCATCCCGGCGGTATCACTAGGCTGTCCCAAGCTCTGACACAGGTGTTGCAAGAGTGTGGTAGCTACACCCAGCTCTCTAGAGAGGAGAAGGTGGCATCACCAGCCAGGTCTGCCTGTGAAGCCCTGGGCAGGGAAGTTCCCACTAGGCTCCCTGGGACTGTCTTCCCCTCTCCAGGAAGCCCAGACCCCATGGGATGGTTTGGTTCAGGGTAACTGGTCTGGAGCTGGTCATCAGACCCACCATCCCAGAAGCATGGTTGTCAGACCACCGCTTCCCCACCAGAAGCCTGACCCTGGGAGCCTATCTGTACCAAATATTCTTTTGACTTAATTTGTAGTTACATTAGACTCTTGTGTAGAGAGAGCCCTGAATTGAGACCAGAGGGTTTTACTCCTGTCTCTGCCATTAATGACCTCGTACATGACCTGCAGCCCGTCTTGCAGGCAGTTTTGTTCAGCTGTGTGGAGTCAGCCTTCAGGTGTGATGGAAAGTGCAATGGCCCTGGAGGTAGGTGGGCCTGCACCTGAGCACTGGTCCTGCCCCTTCGGGGTTGTGTGACCTGTGTGAGATGTAATCTCTCTAAACTCAGTCTTCTCCTCTGTAAAGAGAGGTAATAATACCTTCCTCAGAGGGTAGTTGCAGGGCTAGATAAGAGCTTATGTAATCTATGGAGCACAGTTCTACTCTGACGCACAAGGGGTCATGGTAAGTCAGAACTGGTTCAATTAGCGACTGGTTGGTTTAATGCACCCCACACAGGGTCAGTGTGGGGCATGCAAGAGGAGGGTGATACATTTTGTTCCCCAACCACCCCACAAAAGGTCTGATCTATAAAACTAGAAGGTAAAAGGGACGGCATTGGATTGCACAATAGCTAATCCTGAGACTCGGGCTGCATCTTTTCCATGTGAGCTGCCAAGGTCCCCCATCCTGAGAGGGTCTTGAGGGGAAAGTGGAGTTCTGACTTGGAAGGGGAGCTAGAACCCACAAGGCATTCCTCCTGGGGACATGGTGAGGCTCAGGAGGTTGTCCTGGCAAGGCCAACCCCTGGGACAGAGGTCGAGGAGACCCACTGGAGCTGGGTGTGTCTGCAGCCTGAGCAACGGGGCCTCTCTCCCACATGGTCTCCCCAAAACTGCCATCCAGCCTGTCCTCCCTGGGACAGCTATACCAGTAGTTAAAGTA
This sequence comes from Dugong dugon, assembly GCA_030035585.1. Classification (NCBI taxonomy): domain Eukaryota; kingdom Metazoa; phylum Chordata; class Mammalia; order Sirenia; family Dugongidae; genus Dugong; species Dugong dugon. The sequence goes on along the minus strand of CM057472.1, from coordinate 10,592,306 downwards.
TCTAAATAGACTTCTATACTTCTTGGTAAATAGTTCCTGCCCTGAGCCCCGACCCCAAGTGCTCCCCAGGACCCTCCCAATGCCCCCACAAACTAGTATCTGAAGGATTCATGCCTGTCCGTGGCCCAGGACTACAGCCCAGCAGGCCTGGTGCCTAGCCATGCCTGTTGTTAAATATTTTGACTTTCACCCTGATACACAGCCCCAGCCAGGGCATCCTCTCCTAGGGATGGCCTTGTCCAACTCCCTAATGTTTTGACCCTTTCCACGACACAAGCTACCCTGTGAATTTGAGTTCCATAATCTCACTGGTTTCTGGTTACCATTGCATAGTCATAGACACTGTGCTTTGTTTTATTGCATTTTCTACTCTATATCGATCACCTCTGGGGCTATGACATATGCTGATCTCTAGCACCACTCCAACTGAGCTGATTATATCAGAAGCAAATTATGTACGTTCATTTTAATCCAAGAAGGCCATTTTTCATGGAGCTGGTTCCTGAGTCCCATGTGACTGCTTTCTTCCTCCCACTGGGCCCCTCTAGGGTATCTCTCACACCCCCTTCCAGGTTCTATCTTCCTTCTGGCAAAATGTAGGAGCACTTTGAAATTGGAGCTCTCCTGGAAGCTCCTGAGCTAGAAGGTATGATCTGAGGCTCAAGGTAAACCTCAAAGGAGGCCCCTGTGGCTACTAGGAAATGAGAACTTCTCCAAGTACACTTACAGCTCTGACCTGCTGTGAAGTTTTGACTTGCTGACTGTCAAAAAACAAAGAAAGTGATCATGGAGTGTGTCAATAGAAATGTAGCTAGTGAGAGGGCTACAGGTAGAAGAACTGTCAGAGTTTGGGGGTTACTTCTGCACTTTGTGGGGAATTCAGGGTGGAAAGAAGAGGAATCTGTCAGGAAAATATGTTCCGAGAAAAGAAGTCCAAGGAAGAGGAGGTGAGGACAAACAACACCTGTCTTCACATTGGCCAAGGATTGTTTTCAAGTAAGGTGAGGTCATAGACATGGTCATGAACATAGCTTTGAGAATTAGATAGAATAGATTCAAGCTTGGGCTCCTGTGATTCTAGTTGAGTGACTTCGGTCAAAGGACTTAGCCTCAGGTTTTCCACCTGTAAAGCGAGGCTAATGATAACTGCTTCAGCTGTTGTTATAAGGATTAAGCAAGACAATAGAGAATATGGACACAGCCCCAGCACACAGCAAGCATCAACAGATGGCAATGTTATGTTATTATTGCTAAGCAGGAAGAAATGGTTGACATCATTGGAAGGTATCAGACTTAGTTGACGGGAGAGAGGGCAGGAAGATCTTGAGTGAGGTCCTACGAGAAGTTGAATCTTCCCTGGAGACCTTCTCGGGCAGATACTAAGTAAACCAGGCTGGTGAAGGGCGGGCCCTCCTAGAGGCAGGAGAAAGGCTGTGATGACTTGAGAGGACCATAGGTCCTGGTTTCAGAGCCCTTGTTGTTAGCTGCCATCCATTTGGCCCCTGACTCCTGGTAACCTCCTACGTAAGAGAAGGAAATGCTGCCCAGTCCTGTGCCATCCACACGATCAGTTGTGGATCGAACTGTTGTTTTCACTGGCTGATTTTTGGAAGTAGAACAACAGGTCTTTCTTTCTAGTCCATCTTAGTCTGGAAGCTCCACCAGAACCGGTTCATCATCATATGTGGTGGCTGCACATGAGGTGTATTGTCTAGAAATTGAACCTGGGTCTCCTGTATGGAAGGCTAGAATTCTACCACTAAACACTAATAGCCCCCTTCCCTTTGTTAGAGCTGTTACTTAAACTCCATGAAATATCCCTAAGGAGCTGAGCCCTGCTCAGGCAGAGACCTCCAGGCACTGCCCACTTAGACTCTAATAGTTCTCTGAGAAAGTGGAACAAGTGGGAACCGTGATTTGCCAGATCTGCTCTCCTGAGTGTGAAACCTGACTCCTGCCTCCTCACCAGGTCAGACCAGGACACCCGCTCTGCCCAGGGTGGGGAATGGGAAATGAGGAGCGCACCACGCCCAGAAGGGGGTCTGGCCAAAGACCACAGCCAGATTTCTAGAACCAAGTAGAGAAGCAGTGTATGTCGCTTTTGGCCTAAATTACAAATATCAAAACAGAATGTTGTTAGAGCAAGTGAATAGCCAAGCAAATATTTGATTTTTCAGAGTTACTCTTAGAAAAGTAATTATCAGATCTACATATGACTGTCAGTTAGGCTTTTGTTTTGATTTCAAGGCAGCTGTTGGGGAGAGGGGAGGAAGGCTCTAAAATTTACTTACATGTCTGTCTCAGAGAATAAGCAACTTATCCTTCCCATAGTTGTTGTTCTGTTGCTGCTGGTTAGAATTAAGCCCCAGCAAAGGCTGAAAGGCCTACGTCACAACAGTTACAGTGTTGTCTCTTAGTGGTAGGATTATGGGTGACTCTCTCTTTCCCCCACACTTTCATGTTTTCCCCCAAAACCCCAATATGGTTTTAAAGAACGAAGAATTGCATACCTTTCAAAAGGTATAATGTGATTCTAGCAGCATTATAGCACATGTGCAATACGTGCCACATTATAGCAACATGTGGGGTGATGTGAAAAGGGTTCTAGTTCAAAGGCCTCTTACAAATGCAGAAGTTTGGGGGTTGAAGGAATCTGATGTCCCTTGCCATGGAAATGGGCCAGGAGTGGATGATAACAAAGCTTCAGCTAAGCCTGGGTAAAACCCTCATGGAAGGGGCTCCAAATCCTGGGATTCAGACAGGAAAGGCTGCAGGGGCAGAACAAGCAAGAAGCTGCCCTCACCTGCTGTGTGTCAGCTCACAGTGGTGTGAGGGAAAGGCCCCTCAGCCAGACTACCTTGGGCCTCCTAGGGACTAAACAGTCCTCCAGAGCTCCATAAACCACACAGATTGGCTGTGGGGAGGCTTCTCGAGGCAGGGAGAGCCCTACGGCTTGGCAGCGGAAGCCCATGGCCAGCTTGAGCAGCTTCCCCTGTCAAGGCCACCTGGCGTCATTGCCTGCAGCCTCTCTGCCAGTCTTCTGTCACATGAGCCCTCCTGACGCCCAGCATCTAGTGTAGGGCCTGACACATAACAGGTGCTCAGAAGTGACATTTGGCAGGCAAGGAATATGCTGGATGTCCTCAGTAGGGTGTGGGGGGACCTGATATGAGAACACTCAGTGGCTAGGAGTCCCAGCTTCTTCAGGGTCTGTAGCTCTCTGAGTCACACTATGCCTGCCTCCTGAGCAAGCTTGGGTGGGTGAGGGAAATTCTTCTCTGTGTGGGGGATGAGGGGACGGGAGTGCCAGTAAGAAATTATTCAATGAAGAACGGAGAAGGGAAACATTTCAGGACTCCCTTGCCATGAGTGTTTCTTCTTCACTTGGGGCTAGAACATCCATTCATTCATTCATTCATTCACTCATTTAACAAGCATTTATCAAGCACTTCTATATATCAGCATGCTGCAGGTACTGGGAACATAAAGATGAAAACCCAGACAGGGTTCCAGGCTCCCAGGACCTTCCAGGACCTTCCAGGCTGGAAAGAGGCAGATACCCAAGAGAGCACAGAACAGCATGCGGGTTGCTGTAATGCAGCTGGGCAGGTTTGGAAGGGTGGTGGGAAGTCTTTCCAGGGGCATTGGCTTTGGGGTAATGCTTGAAAGTTGAGTCCACTCTCTCTCAATCCTTAGGAGGAACTGTCTCCATGCCACCTGCTGACAGTGAGGGTCATCCGGATGAGAAATGTCCACCAGGCTGATGTGTGTGAGTATCCTCCTCCTTCCTCCTTCCTGCTTATGGGGCCAGGATGGAGAGAGACCCTGGCTGGAGAAATTGTCAGAGGGGTGTGTGTGCACATGTGTGCATGTGTGCACGTGTGTGTGCATGTGTGTGCACATGTGTGTGTTCTACATTGAGGTTGTATTTCGGCCTTCAGTGACTTGGGGTTTATACACATTTTTCCAGGCTTGTACTCCCTACCCCCCACTCTAGCTGTAACCATGGCACTACCAGCCCCTCTGTGTCTGAGAGCGCTGCTCACCTCACTCTCTCCTCGCCCCCTGCCTCCCCCTAGTATCCATTTCCAGGAGCACCAGCTTTCCCACACTGGGAGTCCCTTGCTTCTCTGTGATTTTAGGGGCTCCTGGGGTGAATGGGAAGGAGAGGCCCTTAGGCACCATGGAGCCAGCAGCCAACCCATCCCAGAGCCCCTTCTCATGACATTGGTCCAAACTGGGCTCTGGGCTCCCTACCAGATGCCCATAGCACCCTGCTCCCCCGTTCAGCCTTATGGACTTACTAGGGTTGTTTGTGGTGTTTTCTCTTAGCCCTGACTTCCCCTTCACCCCAGCTCCTGCTGCATTCTCAAGCCGCTCGGGCCACGAAAACCTCTGGCTTCAGGGAAAAATGAAGGCATCTGGGTGGGAAGGAAACCCTGGTGGCACAGTGGTTAAGTGCTATGGCTGTTAACAAAAAGGTCGGCAGTTCAAGTCTGCCAGGCGTTCCTTGGAAGCTCTATGGGGTAGTTCTACTCTGTCCTACAGGGTCACTATGAGTCGGAATTGACTTGATGGCAATGGGTTTGGTATTTTTTCTGGTTTGGGTGGGGAGTATCCTCCACGCCTGTATTTGGGGTGGCATTTCAAGAGGTCAGAAGACCCAAAAACCCCTCCCCATGCTGCCCACACCTTCTTTCCCCCAAGCGGGAGAAAGCTCTGTGGTTCTTGTCTTCTCTTGGAGTCCATGCCCTATGGCTGTGTGGGTGTCTCCATTCTTTGGTGGCTACACAGGTATGGCTCAGCGGTCACCAGTGTTCCCCAAAGCTCTGCTATACTTCCGTTGCCCTCACTGTGGAATTCAAAAAGGTCTCCAGGTGGCACAAACGGTTTGTGCTCAACTATTAACCTAAAGGTTGGTGGTTTGAACCCACCCAGCAGTGCCATGGTAGAAAGCCCTGGTGATTTGCTTCTGTAAAGATTACAGCCAAGAAAACTCTATGGAGCAGTTCTACTCTGTAACACCTGGGGTCGCCATGAGTTGGAATTGACTCATCGGCAATCGGTAGAGATTAAGTGGGGCAGAGAAGACACGGAAGCCACAATACTGCGTACACATTCTAATGAGAAGTCTCCAAAGTGAACGTAGAGCAACAGAAGATGGTGTACTAATCTTGCCACAACGGAATTTAGAGACGGGGAAGACACTGAGAGCTGGGAGTGGCCAGGGAAGGCTCCATTTGAGGGCTGGGGTCTGAGAGGGTAGAATGCGAATCTGCTCTGTGTGGGCTTGCCCTGAGAGAGGGAGGGACTACACCCCCATATCTCCTGATGCCCGCCATGGGTCAGCCTGGAGTCCAAATACCATTAGCTCCTCCCACCAGCCTGAGGGGTACTACTATGAGGCCCATCTGACAGATGAGAGGTCAGTGATCGCCAGGGCAGAAGTTGTGTTTGCTCCCAGCTCTGGTGAACTGGGACAGAGAGGGGACAATCCAGGAGAAGGAGGCTGGGCCAGTGGGAGCTGGGCAGCCTGGCAGAGGAGGGATTGGATGCCTCTGTGATGAGATGGAGGGGCTTGCACGACTTCCTGAGGGTGAGTATGTAGATCGTGCTCCAGCAGAGGTGGGGAGAGGCTGGGAAATTGCTCAGAAGCTGTTGCTGCAATCCAGGGATGAGTGTGGACAGCCAGAGGAGGGCAGGGCCCTGGAGCACTAGCGAAAGCAAAGGAATCGGCCAGGATTCAGACCTCCACCCACCAGGTGTCCGGGCATGATGCCCAGAGCCCAGGCTGGCAGGAATAGTCCCAGCAAGCCCCAGGTTTCGGCTTGCGTCTGCCAAGATGCCAGCAAGAGGGCCAGAGACTTCTCGTACTTCTTGCTCGTACTTCTTGCTCAGACGCCTCACCCTCTCTTGGGCAGAATTCAGCCCGCTCCCCTTGGGGTTGATGATTCTTGCCTGCAACAGGACGTGCCCTCCTCCGACTCCTCTTAGGTGTGACTGTCCCCAGCCCTCCAATCACCTGGCCGTACCCTCCCACTATCTCTGCGTGCCTGCACCTGCTGCTTAGACCTTCCCATTGTCCAGGCCCTTTCTTCTGTCTTCTCTCTGCCACGCCCATCACCTATGGATCCTCTGGCAGGAGGGAGGGGAGAGCAGGCAGCCCGAGAGATGGACTCTGATCTGGCTCGACCACCCTCCTCCTCCACTTCCCTGCACACTCCTCTGGCACGCAGACTGCCTTTTAGGGGTGCTGCATCCCCTCCAGGGACCTCCTTGTTGTTAATGTTTTCCCCCCAACTCCAGTCCTCAACCCCAGCCAAGTTGTGCCTGGACTTGTTGCAGGGTAAAAACATCACAAAGTTGAGTAAAGCAAAAGGCAAGTTTTATTCAGCATATATTCAAAAAGGCAAAAGTGGGAAACGGACAAGCATGCTTCCATATCTGCCCGAGTCCAAGGAAATATCACGGAACAGACAAAAGTGGAAAAACGGACAAGCATGCTGCCACAGCCATGTCTGCCCAAGTCCAGAGACCATTACAGAGCCATCAGTATATATTAACATGACAAACAGGCAAAACCATTGAAAGCTTCACCTTTTCACAGATTGGTTAGAAACTGTGATCCTACATTTTGAATTGTCTTTCTTAACAATCATTGGTACAGGCTTCAGTAACGACAGTCAGGAGGGTCCTCACTGGTCCCACAAATTTTCTATTCATTAAGTGCTAATAGAAAAAGGTAAGAGTGGAAAGTCTTTGTGTGCTGTTTGATTGGCTTTATGTGGCAGTTTCCCTAAAAGATATTTTCCAAGATTATCTTAGCTATTGTCTTTATACCTCAGGGCCGAGCTGATGTGTCCTTGTGAGTCCTTGTGAGCCCAGCTCCAACTGGGTCACGTTCTCTATGCTCAAGGACAAGGAATAATAACTCCAATATTATTTCCTAAATCAGACTCCATGGTCCTCATGGGCTGGGCCAGGGTGCTTCCTGATCCTTTCAGTTCCTGGGTTATCCTCACCCCCAACTCGTTCCCTTCTAGCCTGAGCAAGAAAATGAACCCCTCTCTGAGTTAGTCCTCTAACCAGGACCTGGAGTTCCCGAGGTTTCACAGAGGCTGAAAACCTGTGATTACAGAGACTCTGGGCTAACTCCTTTGCCAGGAAGTAAAGGCGTGCCCAGCCCAGCCCACCCCTAGGCAAGGCCTGGGAGAGAGGCAGGTCCAGAAACCCAGAAACCTCCCAGCCACCAGGAGCCTATATTCCTCTTGCGGAAAACAAATTAAAATCCAAACCAGCACCCCAAGTGGTGTCAGGCAGGTGTCTCTAGAGGTATTAGGGAGATAATATCCTGTCATCTTTAGAGATAATTGAGTCCTCTTTGCCACCCATATCCCAGGAAAGGAGACATGTCATTTGGATGACCAAGCCCTCTGTCCCCTCATGAGGAACAAGGACTAGGAGCTATCTATGCCGTGAAAATCCCCTTTAGTGCATGAAATTCTCCAAAACTGTGTCATTGTTTCTTAACCGCTCTTCATTGCCAATCATGGCGCTCACTGTCCTTATAGTCAGCTAATGACGCCTGACTCAGACTATCACCTAGGCCCCCATGACCTTCTTCCAGCATCCCCCTCCTCAGCAACCCCTTGGGCTGTACCCTCCTTCTCCCCAGCCTTTGACAAACAAAACAAACAAACAAACCCATCTCTGCAAAAGGGCTGGAAAACAAATTAACATTTGAAGTGTGGGTGGTGTCTGAGCAATCCTGTTTCTTCCAGGGGTATTTTTATCTTAACCAAAGACTTACTCTAGAGGCTAAAAATTTTGAGATTTTATTTAATGGGAGAATTCAGGCACGGACTGATGACAGGAAAGCTATTTTAGAGGGAAAAGAACTTGTATAGAGTCCATCAAATCGTGCTAAGCAAGTGTTGCAGAGCCAGTGGGTGTAGAGTCGGAGGGCGCAGGGCCCTGTCCGCAGGCTCCTAGAATACAGGAGACACAACTGAGGAGAATGTTCCAGGCCCAGGAGGAGCAAAGGCCTCGGGAGGGGTCCAAGAGGACTAAGCAGGTACCTGGTGAGTCTCCCTATCAGTATAGCAACTAGACATGCCACCCTGCTTACCTACACCTGCAGCGACTCAGCCCAGAATTTCTGGGGATACTGATACCGACTAGAGCAGGAAGTCTGGATTTTCCAGTCATTCATGTATTCAACAAGTATCTAGTGAGTGCCTACTATGTGTCACCCAGCTCTCATTGCTCACAGAGTGTTGGTGGAGACGGACGAGTCACCCTGCTGTGGGGCACAGTGTATTGCTGCTCAGCTACAAGAGCAGAGAGCTCTGGGATGGGGACACCTGATTCAGACTTTGGGGTTCAAGGAAGGCTTCCCAGAGGAGGTTCCTTCTGAAACCTGAGGGAGTTAGCCAAAAGAAGGGTAGGGTGAAAGTAGAAGAGAAGGGTCTTTCAGGCAGAAGGATGGCACAAGCAAAGTCCTGAAGGCCAGACAGCATGGCATCCCCTAAGACCTAAAAGTGATTGAGTTGGGCTGGGATATAGCGTGTTGGGTTTTGGCCACTCTTTTGTCTGGATTAAATGGCCATACCCCATGGTGCCCCTGAGTCAAGGACAACACCCTGGCCCTTCACCTCCTGCCTCCTGTTCTCCCCTGTGACCAGACAATCATGGCACTTCTCCCTCTCTCCTCCAGGCAGGATGGAGGGGGCAGTCAGGTTGGGCTACTATTTTTCACCCCATCCCTCGGCTGCTCCCTTCTGAAGACCTGGGAGATCTTTCTCCACCTTGGGAGGCTCTTTTGGGGACAAAGACCTTGTTTCTCCGCCAGAATACATTCGGCAACATTGCATTTGGACTGTTCACTTAGAATTTAAAAAAAAAGTACTTGACCACAGATGTGATGGGTTTTGGCCCCCAAAGTTCATGCTAGGAGTCCAGGACAGGTATGAAGAGCTCGGCCAGTGCATTTGAGGCATTAAGTCATATGTAGATGATGGTCCTTGCTTCTAGATCCTGCTGAATAACTTGTCCCCCCACCTGCAAGCTCTTTCCCACCGGGGCTGTTCTCAGCCAACTCACAGAAGACTGTATTCCCTCCCTAATCCCTTTTTTGCCTCAGCCCAGAGGAAGAGCTTGGCCCTATTTTGGCTTCCCTGGCACCCTGAGCTGGTCCTCCTAGGTCTTCACCTGGTAGAAGGGAAACTGTGTGGCCATACCTTGTCCAAAACCAGCAAATGTTTGCTTCAAGAGCCAGGGTGCCTTTAATAAGAGCCAGAGGCCATCTGTGTCCACAAGAATGTTCAGTGGGACCGGGATCCCCCTCTGTGAACCTATAACCTGCAGCCTGAGACCTTCTCTAAGGTCTCTGGAGAGTCAACTCCATGAGTTAGGAGAGAACCTGGAGATGAACTGTGGTCTTGCTCTGGAGGTGACTTATCTGAAGTTCCCTTTGACTCCACACTCTCTCCTCTCTGGACCTGGACTGGTTCCTCACCTTTCCCTTCCCACCTTGTATTCCTTGAACAGTGAGCCAAACAGACTGCTTTGTGAGCCTCTGGCTGCCCACTGCCTCTCATAAGAAGCTGAGGACTAAATCTATCTCCAACTGCCCAAACCCAGAGTGGAATGAAACCTTCAGCTTCCAGATCCAGAGCCAAGTGAAGGTAAGATATGGAAGATTGCACTTGTCTGCACCCCCTGTGTTCTTATTTCCCTCCTTGCCTGCTTGTCCTTCTCTTTGCTTATTTGTCGTTTTTATGCCTGTTTATCATTCCATCTGCCTACTTCTGACCCTTCTACCAACCTGTCTATCCTCCCACTCACCCATGACTTCCTTTTGTCTGTCTCATGTGTGTCCCTCTCCGCATCTACTTATCTTCTACCTTCCTTCCTGTCTCTCTTGTTCTTCTATCTAAATCGTTGCTGGAACTGAGTGTGTCTTGATCAGAACAGAATATGTCTCCAGTACCTTCCAGAACATGCTCCAAGCAAGAGAATGCACAGAGGGGAAGAGAAATTCTACACTCTAGGTCCAAGGCCAGTCTTATTCCAGCGAGGGATTTTCTCTATCTTAAATCCTTTTCAGTTTGCTTTATTATTTCTATTTCCTTGGGTGTGTTCTCCTTCATCTGTTGTATTGTTTCATTGTGTCGGTCTCCTTCAGCTGTATGGTGACTTTTAGTCAAGTTCTCATCTGCTTCAGGAGAATTCTCCCTTGAGCATCCTGAGTCATGACAGCCTCAGCAGAGGGGCCTTAAGACAAATTTGGCCTTATCATGGAGGCCTCAGCTGTAGTCTTGAGGCACTGACAGCTCCGGCTTACTGCTTCCATAATAGGAATGCTTCATTTCTGGTTCATAAGGAGTCTTTTTTATTTTCATGAAGGGCTTTATATTTATTACTTTAAAAATATCTTTTCTATCATATATATGGATTTGGTGAGGGAAGGAGGATTTCAGTGTGAGTTTAGTCTTAAAACCAGGAATTTGGGCTTCCTTTGTCTTAAGGACTAGGGAACTACTGGGTTGGTCCTGAGACACACCTGATTTTCTAGTAATTACACAAGGTCAACAGATCTCATTCAGCTGAGAACCTCAGAACCACTTTATGTCCACTAGATAGGGACCTAAGGGGCAAACATAGCTCAAACCCACATCGCCCAGGATCCTTGGAACAAGAGGCCTTAGAAGCTAGTCCATAACACCTGAGACCATTGACCTCATAAACTCTTGATATTCTGCTTTTAGGATAGAGTTCAAGCACCTTACCCCAAGGCCTCCAAATATCAGAACCCTTCTAATCTCTGCCACGTCACTGCCCTGGAATGATAAGATGTTAATTTCCCTGATCTGGGTTTTCCAGCACCAAAGAGGTGCTCTTCAGCTCCGAGGCCCCAATAATGGGCACGTTCTCTATCTTGGCAGAAGCCTTGCCTGCCCTGCCCTTTCCATCCTTCCTTCAGCCTGCCAAGCTTGTAAAAAGGCAAAATTATGAGTAGGAGAGTTCAGAGCAGAGGGGCAGGAAGGCTTCAAACCATTGGATAGGAGAGAATAGACACTTTCTTCTCTTAATTAATTTCCCAATAAATGGCTTTCATGTCGGAGCAGGGGTCTCTGTCCTAATCCCCCAGCCCTCAGACCCATCTCCTCACTAGGGCTGAGGTCAGGCTCTTCATCCTGGGAATGGGCCAATGCACCATAGTAACCAGACCTGCACTCTCCTTTTCTCCACAGAACATTCTAGAGCTGAGTGTCTGTGATGAAGACACAGTGACACCAGACGATCATCTCTTGACAGTTCTCTATGACCTCACCAAGCTCTGCTTCCGAAAGAAAACCCATGTGAAGTTCCCACTCAACCAAGAGGTGTGTGCCGGGGCCCAGGCCTTCAGCAGGTCCCGAGGAGCAGCTGGTTATTCCTCTGACGCCATTCGGCATGCTCCTCTCTGTGTACACAGCCAAGGCGGGAAAAGATGGCGCTTCTGGTTCAAATCTCAGCGCTATTGCTTACTAGCTGTATGACCTTGTAAAAATTACTCAACTCCTCTGAGTTTTTGTTTCCTCATCTGTACAATGGGGATAATACTACCTACCATGCAGAGTGGTTGTTGTGCTTAAATGGGAAAACGTAATTAAGGCACCTAGCACCATTCATGGTACAAAACGGAGATGTAGTACATGTTGGTTCCCTTTCCCCCTTTTATTCCCTCAGAGTCCTGCTATTGGGGTGGCCCCAGGAGACAGAGGATGATAAGGGTAAAGGAGGGTAAATCTGCAAATCAGTGACAGTCAGAGATGGAAAGGACCAGAACGTTATCTAGTTATAGATGTATTCAACAAATATTTGTGTGCCTAGTGTGAGACAGAATCCTTGGATGGTGCAAAAGTTGGTGGTTTAAGTCCACCCAAAGGCACCTCAGAAGAAAGGCCTGGCAATCTACTTCCAAAAAATCAGCCACTGAAAATGCTGTGGATCACAGTTTTACTCTGACACACATAGGGTTGCCATGAGTCAGAGTCAACTTGTCAGCAACTGGTTTTTTGACTAGGGGCCAGGTACTGTTTAGGCACTGGGGACACTTTGGGAAGGTAGGAGAGCAGTGGAAGCTGGGGGTGGAAGATGAAAAGACAATGCCCCAACGCAGACGGAGCTCCACACGCTCACCCTCCCCTGGGTTGTCAGTGATGTTTCTGGAGACAAAGACTTGGGACCAGAGAGAGGCAGAGAGCAACGAGAGCCTGGAGCGGCTGCCCCCACTCCAGGACAGCAGAGCGACCATGTGGGAAGGGCAGGGGCAGGTCCACGGGGTGGCAGGGGTGCTGGCCCTGCAAAGGGGTGCAGCACAGCTCACAGCTGCCTTTCCCTCTTCCCCGTCAGGGCATGGAGGAGCTGGAAGTGGAGTTCCTGCTGGAGGAGAGGTGAGTAGGCCCCAGCCCCACAGGGCTCTGCCCAGGCCCTGACCCACAGGTAGCTTCTGGGAATAGGCATTTCCAAGCTGGGTCCACCTATTTGCTGTCTTCCCTCTTTCACTCACTCCTGGCACTAAGGCTGGACTGCTCACTATAAGTCAGAATCAGTTGGGAGCTTCTAAATAATACAGGTACTCGAGCCACACCCCTAGCCATCCAGCTCTACTGACATCAGTATTGCTTTAAAAAGCCCCCCAGTGGTCCATGGTCTAGGGAAACATCTAGCTCAATTGGCGTAACATAGTTCATAAAGAAAAATGTTCTACATTCTACTTTGGTGAGTAGCATCTGGGGTCTTAAAAGCCTGTGAGCAGCCATCTAAGATACTCCACTGGTCTCACCCCTTTGGGAGCAAGGGAGAATGAAGAGAACTAAAGACACAAGGGAAAGATTAGTCCAAAGGATTAATGGACCACAACTACCACGGCCTCCACCAGCCTGAGTTCACTACAACTAGATGGTGCCTGGCTACCACCACTGACTGCTCTGACAGGGATCACAACAGAGATTCCTGGACAGAGCTGGAGAAAAATGTAGAGCACAATTCTAACTCACAGAAAAAGACCAGACTTACTGGTCTGACAGAGACTGGAGAAACCCTGAGAGTACCGCTCCCGGATACCCTTTTATCTCAGTAACGAAGTCACTCCTGAGGTTCACCCTTCAGCCAAAGATTAAAACAAAACGAGACTAAAGGGGCACACCAGCCCAGTGGCAAGGACTAGAAGGCAGGAGGGGACAGGAAAGCAGGTAACACAGAACCCAAGGTCGAGAAGGGAGAGCATTGACATGTCGTAGGGTTGTTAACCAATGTCATAAAACAATATGTGTACTAACTGTTCAATGAGAAACTATTTGTTCTGTAAACCTTCATCTAAAGTACAATAAGAATAAATAACTAATTAATTAAAGCCCCTCCTCGCCGCCCCCCCCCTCTCCCCGCCATGGGATTATATTGTGTGGCCAGGATGAGGACTACTGCTTAGGCTAGTTAAGCCTGCCTCAGTTCCCCTGCACTCCTGAGGTGGCCTCTGGGTAGAATTCTTGCCACCATGATGATGGTGATCTTGTTGAGGCCCAGCTGAGAAAAGAGGTCAGGACCAAGGGGTCTCCACCCTGACCATAAACCTTGATCTAAAGCAGAAGCTGTCCCCCTCTGCACTGGCTCTGGACCAAGTCAGGCCCAACCATGGGGCTATTTCCCATCATTTAAAGTTAGGGTCCTGGAGGTGTGGCCATGCTGGGAACTGGAGAATTGGATCGCAGAGCCAGAGGATGGGAAGGAGAAGAGGACAAAAAAGGAAGAGAAAGGGCAGGGAGGGAGGGGAGAAGCCTCTCCCCAGGAGGGCAGTGTGCCTTGTAATCAGGCCACCAGCTTTGCCTCCATCTTATCCCCCAGGGCTGAGCCCCCTGTACTCTGATGGCCTGGGGCTGGGAGTTTGAGAGGCACAAGATAGAACAAGAGGGCTGTCAAATCCCTTTGGGAGAACCCTGTGCCTAGAGGTTCTTGAAACCATTTGAGATGCCTCATTTCCCATCAACAGCTGATTGACAAATTAAAATCAACTTTACTCCCATCACAGTGAAGCAAATCCGGGGCTCTCTCCTCTAATTCCTGGTTTGACAGGACTTTCAGGAGAGAAAATTCCTTGGCTGAATTAGAAAGTGGCTTGCAAAATGAAATATGTCAAAATTGGTAATGAATCTTGGGACGCAGTCACCTTGGGCTTGATTTTGGTGAGGAACGCTCTGGACCCCCAGAGGCTAATTGTAACTTTGGAGGCCTATTTTCTTGGCTTTGTAACACAAGGACAATTACCTCCAACACCCACCAGGCACTCTCTGCCTCTCTGGCTGGGTCAGAATGTTAGTAAAATGCATGCATTAAATCAAGGGCAGAATGAGTCATTTTTGTTATCAGAACTGTTACAGTCTGCTCTGATTGGCGGGCTCCAGCCATTTCTTGCAACCTGCTTGGTTGGACCCAAGGAGAAGTTATCCAGAAGAAAGAGGAAGAGAGAGACAGAACGAGAAAGGAAGAGAGAATTAGAGAAATCTCTACCTCTTCTGCCTATAAATTTATTTTTTTCTGGACAGTCTATTTAACACGGATGCCACTTTTTTCCTTGACAACCCACAAGTCTATAAGCCAGTATTTTTCATGAGGAGCAAGAAAACTATAGACAGCGCTATTGCACTGTTGACCCTATTCATACTCTTCATCACCTTTGTGAGAAATCAGTCAAGAATGATATCACTGACCAGAAGTTCTCGTTTTGTTTTTCAGTCCCTCTGCACCTGAGACCCTCCTCACCAATGGCGTTCTGGTGGTAAGTGACCTTCCGGGTTCCTGTAGCTCCAGAGGCCACGTCTGGCTGCTGTTCTCAGGGGAAATGGAACTGTGGGAGAGGACATTGGGTCCACCTTGGACCCTGGTCCCCTCCTGAGTCAGACTCACTGAGGCCAGCCAGATGGGGTGCAGACAGGGATGGGGCAGAGCCTGGGCTCCTGCAGCTCAGGAGGAGGTAGCTGGGACATCCTCCCGGCCCAGCATCCCATGCCCCACAAAGATGGCTCCTCTTCCTGGGAACCTCCCCATTAAAAGCGCCCACTAGAGGCAGCCTCCTCCCATGCTCAGTCCTGTCCTCCACAACCTCAGTTCCTCTACACACACGTGTCCGGTGTAAAACGATTTTTTGCAATTCAGCTGTTGGTACAGCTATTTCAATTAAACGCATCCAATGCCCCAGGGTCCAAGGAGACCCTTCTCCAAAACTCAGAGTCTTTGGGAGTTTGTGGCAATGGACTGTGACCTGCCTCTGCTTCTTGAGAAGTTATTTCGTTGGAAGTTCCCACTTGCAGAGCCCAGAGCTGAACATTCCTTCTTTTTGTTTCAGATCAAAACACTGTGGATCAGGTTTAAATCACTGACCTACCCCTGAAAACATGACCCCCAGCAAATTGGGGGAGTCCCTGCATAGTGCGAAGGTTTAACACACTTGGCTGCTAACTGAAAAGCTGGAGGTTCAAGTTCACC
This sequence comes from Dugong dugon, assembly GCA_030035585.1. Taxonomy (NCBI): domain Eukaryota; kingdom Metazoa; phylum Chordata; class Mammalia; order Sirenia; family Dugongidae; genus Dugong; species Dugong dugon. The sequence continues at coordinate 10,576,778 of CM057472.1, read as the reverse complement.
CAGAGGCACTTTGGAAGAAAGGCCTGGTGATCCACTTCTGAAAAATCAGCCATTGAAAACCCTTTGGAGCACAGTTCTACTCTGACACACATGGGGTCACCATGAGTCAGAGTCGACCCAACAGCAAATAGTTAGCAAATGGTGACTGTACATCCTAAATTTTACAGGACAGCTTCATTTTCAAATATTCTATCTCTGAGTGAGATGGTATGCCTTAGTTGGGTTCAGAAAATGGGGTCAGCATCCCCAGAGTCTCCTGGAGTCAACCCAAAGTCAGACCATCGCTGTATTTATCCTCTCGTGCTTCCTTACCTCTCTTTGGTCTGGAAGAAGGAGGGGCCGGCCTGTGCTTAGAGTCTCTGTGCCTCTCCTTCCTTTGTTACAGTCCCGGCAAGTCTCCTGTTTGGAGGTTCTCGCAGAAGCCAGGCGTCAGAGGAAGAGAAGGAAAAGTGAGCTGTTTAGCCCTCTGCCTGCTGGGGAGGAGGGGAGAACTCCTTGCAAACCCTGCCAACTTGGTCAGCTGGCCCAGGGCTGCCAAAGCTTGAGATTCCTCACCCTCAGGCGCATAGCTCCTGGCTCCCCCGCTGGCCTCATAAAGGACATGTTCCTCCAGGCACTAGAACCTCAGGCTCCCCAGGCCTGACTAGTGCCCAGAGCAGCACTGCCCGCTCGCTCTGCCACCCAGGGCCCATGCCGTGCCCCCAGCCAGGCCCAGGGGATCAAGGGGTCTAGTGCCGTGGCCAGCACCTCGGGTGGGTGGGCACTGACAACCCTTGGGGGCCCTCTAGCTGTGTCCTTCCACCAGCCAGATTATAATGCATAGAAGTCACAGCATTTTCTAGCTGGAAGAGACCTAAGCGATCCACAGAAATGAACCTCCCAGTCTCACTGCCCACCCAGCCCTCCCATGCAAGGCTTCCCACCTTGTCCCTGCAGGGTGTGGGCAGTCCTGCTTTCTTTGCAGTCAGGAGTAAATTTGGGGTGTCTCCTGGCAAAGCCCAGTCCAGAGGACCCCTCAGCGTCTCAGAGGGTTTTCTAAAGACCACATTTATCAGCTCACAGACACAGCCCTTGTTAAAAAGCAGACTTCTGGGCCGGGCCCTGACCTTCAGAGTGAGGACCTCTAGGGGTGGGTCCTGGTCATCAGCATTTTCACCAGGGCCCAGGTGACTCTAAGCCCCTGTCCTGGGCACCTCCAGTTCGGCTTTTTGCTGGGTCAAGTTGTGGTGAGTGGGAGGCTACCTGGGCCTGGCCCCAGGGGTCTCAGCCCTGCTGTCCTCTCTTCCAGAGAAGGGCTTCTTGGTGACTGTGAGCGAGTCCTTTGAACACACCCAGCACATCTTGCCCTGCCTGGAGCCCTGCAGCCCAAACCCTGCCCGCTTCCACTACCCCAAGTACTTCCAGCCCCAGCTGCACGTGGAACTGTCCAAGAGCCACAGGAGCTGCAAGGTACGTGGCGGGGCAGTGGGGGATGTGGGGGGCCGTGCAGGCAGGCCTGCCAGAGAGCCCCTCACCCCCTCACAGAGCCCTTCCATCCTTCCAGCTTTGCTGCTGCAGCATGCGCAAGAAGAGTGGCCCCATCTGCCAGCCCCTGGACTGCCTTCCTGACAGCCAGGCGGTGACCCTGCCTGTGGTGAGGGCCCGGGTCTGGGAAGGGCCCCTGAGCAGTTTGGTCTGGAGCTCCTGGGGCAGGGAGATGGGGAGACCCTAAAGGGCATATGGGGGAGGGGGCTCATGGGGGTCTCTCTCAGGCAGGATAGAGGAGCCTTGTGTGGGGCGGGAGACTAATGAGCTTCAGATGGGGGGGTGGATAATGTACAGAAGAGGGGAGTGTGTGCACGTGTGTGTGCAGAGTGAAATCAGAGGGTGAGCAGTGTGGAGAGTCTCCATATCTTAGGTTGGGATCACTTGGCTCTGAATCATCACCCCTGACAAGCCTTTCATCTCTTCGTCCCCAGGGTGAGAACTGTGAATTACACATGAAGTCTACAGACTGGTAAAGTATCCTGTAGCCTGCTGGCGCCTGAAGAGGTGCTAGAAAAGGAACCATAACTTGCCCATAACTCTCCTCCCTCTACATTCCTATCCAGCTGCCTGAAACCCACCTACTCATAGCTGGGCCCCTAGTTCCTCCCCGTCACTGATGATGAAGAAAGGTATAGAAGCCTTAGCAAACTTTAACCACCCCATCTCAAACTTGCATCCCCTGGTAGGGCTTCAGCTCCTGAGCTGAGCCCACGGGTGGTTGTGTGGCAGAGTCTGGGGATAAGGCGAGAGAAGCAGTTGGGCAGCAGAGGCCTTGGACAGGGTGCCAGACCCATCCATCACCCCTACCCCTGCCAGGTCGAGTTCCCTCTGCATCCTGCCTTCCACCCCCTGCCTGGGTACCTCCTCTTGAACCACAAGCAGGGACTCCTGCTGGTGCTGCTTCTACTCCACTCCCCTTCCGGAGAAAGGCTAGGGATGAGGGTTTCTGGTTAAGAAGTGGCAGTAAGCAACATATATATACATGTGTATGTGTATATATATATATATATATATTTTTTTTTTTTTCTGTGTGTCCCTGAGCATAAAGACTAACCAAACTGGCCTAAAATTGAGCCTCCTCCTTATGCATCTTTGTTGCCTCCACTACATGCCAGGCACGGCACCCTAGAAACTACCAGTATGGACTTTGGTGTCTGACTAGGTTTGAGGTCTGCCATTTATAATTTTTTTAATAACTGCTTTAGGGAGATAGAATTCATATACCATAAAATCCACCCTCGGAAGTGAACAATTCGGTGGTTTTTAGTATAGTTACAGAGTTGTACTACCATCACCACTACCAAATTTGAGAAAATATTCTTCACCCCAAAAAGAAATCCCATACCCATTACAGTCATTCCTCATTTTCCCCTTACTCCCCCAACTCTAAATCAAACCAAATGCATTGCCATCGAGTTGATTCCGACTCATAGCAACCCTATAGGACAGAGTAGAACTGCCTCATAGGGTTTCCAAGGAGCGGCTAGTGGATTTGAACTGCCGACCTTTCGGTTAGCAGCCAAGCTCTTAACCATTGCCCCCCCGCCCCACCCCCCAGTCCTAGGCAACTGCTAATCTATTTTCTGTCTCTATGGATTTGCCTATTCTGGACATTCCTATAAATGGAACTGTACAACAGACGATCTTTTGCGACTGGCTTAGGTCCCTGGGTGGAGCAAACAGTTTGCATTCATCTACTAACCTAAAGGTTGGCAGTTTGAATCCTTCCATTGGCACTGCAGAAGAAAGGCCTGGCAATCTGCCTCCGTAAATCACAGCCAAGAAAACCCTATGGATCAGTTCTGCTCTGTAACATACGAGGTCGCCATGAGTCAGAATCGACTCGATGGCAACGAGTTTGGGTTTCTTTTTCCTTCATTCATCATAATGTTTTTAAAGTTCATCTCTGTTGGAGCATCTATCAGCACCTCATCCCTCTTTATGGATGAATAATATTCCATTGTGTGGATAGACCACGTTTTATTTATCTTTTCATTATTGATGTACATTTGAGTTGTTTCTACTTTTTGACTGTATAAATAATGCTGTTATGAACATTTGTATACAGTTTTTTGTGTAGACATATGTTTTAAATTCTCTTGGGTATTAAGAAGTGAAATTGCTGGGTCATATGGCACCTCCCTGGTGGTGTAGTGGTTAAGAGCTCGGCTGCCAACCAAAAGGTTGGCAGTTCAAATCCACCAGCCACTCCTTGGAAACCCTATGGGGCAGTTCTACTCTGTCCTACAGGGTCGCTATGAGTTGGAATCAACTTGACAGCATCTAACAACAACGTGGTGCCTCCATGTTTAACTTTTTATGAGAAACTGCCAGACTGTGTTCAAAGAGGTTGCACTATTTTACACTCCCACCAGCAGTGTGTGAGGGTTCCGATTTCTCCACATCCTCATCAACACTTGTTACTGTCGATTTTTTGTTTTGTTTTGTTCTATAGCCATCCTAGTGGATGTGAAGTGGCATCTCACTGTGGTTTTGATTTGCATTTCCCTTATGGCTAATAATGTTGAGCATCTTTTTACGTGCATATTGGCCAATGGTATATCTTCTTTGGAGAAATGTCTATCTAAATCCTTTGCCCATTTTTAAACTGGGCTATCTCTTTATTATTGAGTTATAAGCATTCTTTGGATATTCTGGATATAAGCTCATTATCAGGTACATGTTTCGTAAATATTTTCTCCCATCCTGTGGGTTGTCTCTTCACTTTCTTGATGGTGTCCTTTGAAGCACAAAATTTTTAAATTTTAACAAAGTCCAATTTATCTATTTTTCTTTTGTCACTTATGCTTTTAGTGTTTTCTCTAAGAAGGCTTTGCCTAACCCAGGGTCATGTACTCCTTTATTTTTTGTAAGAGTTTTACAGTTTTAGCTCTTACATTTATGTCTATGATCAACTTTGAGTTAATTTTTATATACAGTGTGAGGTAGGGGACAAACTTCATTCTTTTGCATGCGGTTGCTCAACTGTCCCAGCATCATCTGTTGAAAAGATTATTCTTTCCCCCACTGAATTATCTTGGCACCCTTGTCAAAAATCAATTGACCATAGCTTCCACTTACAATTTGCTTAGCTGTTGGTCCTTGGACAAGTTATGTAACCTGTCTAAGTCTCAGTTTTCCTTATCTGTAAATTGGGATCAGTCACAAGAATACTGCACACTGCTGGGCTGCTTTGAGGACCCAGAGAGAAAACATATCGAAAGTACTCAGTAATCTGTGGGCAAGTGGGACTCTCAGCAAATGTCAACTAATGTTATTATTATTGTATTATTATTCATTCCTTGTTGAGGCCAAAGAAAGAGTTATACACCCCAAGCCTTGTCTGCAGTTCTGTGCTAGACATGGAGGAAATATGATGGGAGGAGCTCCCAGACTCACCTTCAAGGAGATATGCCCTTGTCAGTGAGCCAAGACTAGGTCAGAAACTGTTCAGGTCTGTTGACCCTGAGGCACTAGGGAGCTGGGCCTTGGAGGATTGAGGATGACGGTGGGCAGAGGGAGGATGCTTCCTGTGAAGGCCACCCTGTGGGAGGCTCTGAGATGGGACTGCTCCTGGGGACTCTGAGCCTGAGAGGCCCTTCCAGAAGTAATGAGAGGTGGGGTTGCACAGGTCAGGCAGGGTCTTGGAGGCCAGCCAGGAGCCTGGACGTGTTCAGGGCAGGGATGTGACGGAAGGATGGCAAGTGTTGGTCATGGTGCAACAGCTCCTGCCCCACCTGCCTCGCAGATCCATGGGGATGGCACAGGCAGATCAGGAGTGTGAAGCGTTTTTGTCAACTGCATAAACACATAGGAGGATCGTTATTCTGGGAGTAAGAACCTGAGCTCCACAGCAACAGGAACATTGTCTCTGTAGCTCAGAAAAGCTGCATCCAGAGAATTTCCCAGGGTCTCTTGTTGCCCATGTCTGGCCTCCAGCTGTAGAAGACGCCCAGGGGAAGACTTTCTGGACTTTCCAGTTCTTACTAAGGAGGCAGAGGGTTCTATGAGCACCTAATATGAGTACCAACAGTTCTTTTGGTTGAGTACCTGCTTACAGTGTGCTGGCTAAGCTTTGTGGACTTTACATTTGTTAGCTCATTCAGTGCTAAAGACAGTGCTGGGAGCTGGGCATGATTAGTCCCATTTTACAGATGAGAAAGCACAGACCCAAAGTCACAGAGGTGGTACATGGCAGAATCACACTTCAAGTCTAGATCCAACTGACTCTAAAGCCATGTCTTCCCATGGGGATGGTGTCCACAGGCGCCATCAGCCAGGGTCCCTTCTCCCTGCAGCCCCGAGGTGCTGGATGTGCGGCTGGGCTATAGCCTGTGCCCAGCAGAGCTGGAGTTCCTGGAGAAGCGGAAGGTGGTGGTGGCTGAGGCGCTGAAGCAGGTGCTACAGCTGGAGGAGGACCTGCAGGCGGACGAGGTGGGTGGGCAGAGCTCTGCCAGCCTGGGCTCAGTGCCCACTCTGAGCCATGCTTGTCCTTCCAACACCATGCCCTGCCAGCCATCCCAAATCCTTCCCTGCCACAGGGTGGCCTTGGCACTGCCTTTCAGGTTTACCTTCACTGCTGAGGTTCTAGGTTCCTGGTGACTCAACTGTGTACTTGGGGTTCCTTTCCCACGAGGTGCTTTAACGCTGCACACACACAGACTATGCAAATAGCTTCTTTGCTTTTCTGTTTATAGCAAACATTTCAGAAAACACAAAGAAGAAAATAAGACTAAGAATCACTTTAACCCTACGGCTAAGAGAGAACCACTGTTAGCACTTGGGTGAATATTCTTCCAGATTGAGAGGTATTGACACAGTGGCTGCAACAATGGGCTCAAGCATAATGATTATGAGGATGGCACATATACTTATATATATATATAGAGAGAGAGAGCCCTAGTGGCACAACAGTGAAGTGCTCAGCTACTAACCCGGATTAATCACAGCTGGATTAACTGTGCTAAGTACTCTTTCAGCCATTCTGTGATTTGCCAAACCCTGTGTAAGACTTTGTTAGGTCCCTAGGTGGTGTAAACAGTTTGCACTCCACTACAAACCTAAAGGTTGGCGGTTTGAACTCACCCGGGGCACCATGGAAGAAAGGCCTAGCAATCTGCTTCTGTAAATATTACAGCCAAGAAAACCCTATGGAGCAGCTCTACTCTGTAACACGAGGTCGCCATGAGTCAGAGTCTACTTGATGGCGATAGGTTTGATATTTTGGTTTGTAAGGCTTCGGAGCGACTTTACTGACACCAGCCATTGGGTTTGGAGTGAAGGGCTGATCCTAGGCCCACCAGGTGGCCTGTGCTCCGCCGGTCTCTCATGGCCCACTCTCTGCTCTCTGTTGCCACCATTCCTTCTGACGGCTGTCTGTCTGCAGCACTCCCCAACAGTCTGCCTCTGTGTGCCCCAGGTACCGCTGATAGCCATCATGGCCACTGGGGGAGGGACAAGATCCATGACCTCCATGTACGGCCACCTGCTGGGGCTACAGAAGCTGAACATCCTGAACTGTGCTAGCTACATCACTGGCCTGTCAGGGGCCACCTGGTAAGGAGCCCGGAACCACCTTCTGGTGGAGCCCAGAGGAAGCAGCAAACAGGCTAGCTTGTGTCTCTGGTGAAGCCCCTCTCCCCCAACACCACGGCCGCATTAAGGCACGTGAGGGCCCTAAACACTAATAATCTGTGGTGCCCCTCCTCTGCTTACTCATGCATTCGAACAGGATGTGTGAGTTATATATGTACATATGTGTGTGTGTGTGTGTGTGTGTGTGTCTTAGCTATCCATGATGTAACTTCTTTTTCAATGCAACTAAGGTATTAGAAATTGAAAGTAGAAGTGGTGTATGCCATTTTAGCAGAATGAGATGAACTAGATTATAAAATTTTTAGTGGATGTGGGGTACTAAGATTTTTACTATAAACTATGTTTTCTACAAAAAGAATACTCCACATATTCTCCAACAAAGAAAACGAGTTGGTGAACTTGGTCGTTTCGACAATCAAGGTAAAATTCTGGTGATCGCCCCCACCTTTGTTTATTAGAAAGAAATAGTATATTTTCAAGACACCCACAGAGATAAAGAGTTTCAATTACATGGGAGGGGACTGTAGGAGACAGATGTCAACGAAGGTGTTGAAGTGGTAGGGGCCTCATCGCTTAAACAGCTTTGAGTGTGGGCCTCCTCGTGGCCCTGCGTGAACTGTATTACCGGCAGGCACATTCTCACGCACTGGAGCTGCTATTAGTTTTATTTAGTGTCCTGTCAGTTCCCTTCCACTTGCAGCGCTCGCTTGTCCTTGTGTCCTGTCTGCTTGGCATCAGTGGGTCTTTGCTCTGAACAGCTGGTGCTGCTGTTTTGTTGATGCCCTAAGCACATGCTTATCTTGCTCATTGGGTAAATCCATCCCTGCCCCATACACTGGTTAGAGTGAGTCAGCCTGGACAGCTGTGTGACCTTGGGCCTTCAGTTTAACTGCTCTGAGGCTGTTTCTGCACCTGTAAAGTGGGGTTAACAATAGCACTTACCTCAGGGGATTGTTGTGAGAGGCTCCACCCAATACTGGACAGGATACACTGTACATGGTGGCCATTACTCACGTTACTATTTCCCTGGGCTGTGGCAGGAACCCAGGAGTGTGGTAGCCAACTATGGGTGGACCTCTGGTGCCACTGATCCCATCCTGCAGCCACCCACACTGGAGGCTGTGCCAAGTCCCCCAGGCTGGGTTGGGGCTCACCCAGCAGCTGCTCTGGCTGCCCACACTCCAGACCCATCATCCCTCCCCTGCCCACTCCCTGTGCCCTGCCAAGCTTCCTAGGCCAGCCTGCGGTGGGGGGGGACGGGGCCCTGCTGCCAGCACCGCCTCCTCAGTCCCCACTGCTGCCCCTTCTGGTGAGTCCAGGGTAAGGTCGGCTGACCCACAGGAGCAGAGCACCCAGGGCCCTTAACACTGGTGTGGTAGGGACCCATGAAAGTGTTTTATTTTAAAATCAGAAGAAGAAAGGAACTTCTAGGTTGAAGAAAATGTTTTTTAATTCATTTATTTTTTATTTGATTAAAAATGTTTTAATAAATAGGATTAATATATTTGTCTTTATACCAACACAGTAATAAAACTTTTTTTTTTTTTAATTAATGGAGAACGGAGCTCACAAAGGCAAAGTGCCTAGGGCCCACAAAAGTCCTAATGTGGCCCTGGTCCAGGATGGCTGGCACCCCAGAACCACTCAAGACCTTGCTGCCAAGGCTGAGCATTATTCTGTCCATGGCTGACAGGCCTGTGAGCCCCCACGCTGTGCCCCTCATATGTCTCTCATCCTGGATAACTCTCACTTGAATAAGAGGATGGGAACTCTCCATAGGTAACCCCAGCACTCCTGATACCAGGCCCACCTGTCAGGAGGCAGAGGCTTCAGCCCAGGTGGGATAGAGGAATGGCTGACAGTTATTAAGCACTGACTCTGCACCAAGCACTGTGGTGACTGCTGTCTATAGATCATCACTCTGTGAGGAAAGTGTTGTTTATGGTTATTTTAGAGCTGAGGAAACAAAGGCACAGAGAAGTCAAGTAATTTGCCCAGAGTCACTCAGTCAATAAGTGGTAGAGCTGGGATTTGAACACAGGCCATTCGACTCTAGGGCCCCTGTTTATGAACATGTTAAATGAACGCCTGTGGGTGGGTAGTAGGTTAGGGAGCAAGCTGCCTCCATCAGGGCCGAGGGGCACCCGCATCCTCCTGGCCTACTGCAGAGCCAGGCAGGAGAGGGGGAGTGACTGGGGGTTGGCCAGGCTGAGGCTTGGAGGGTAGAGGGAAAACCCTGGGAAGTATTCTTGTCGCAACAACCATTTTTAATAGCTTTTGAAGACTTCTTAAAGTATAAAAGTAACAAAGTGAACCTTGTGAGAGCAGGGTGTTTTTTCTTGAGGATATCTCTTGACCATCCAGCCTTTCACTAACGAGAAATAAGTCCTGTGAAGGAAGAGGCTGCTGCTCAAGCAAAAGGGGGCCACAGATAGGTTATACTTTGGTGGGTGGTGGGAGTTCTTAGGCACAGGTGCTGAATGAAAAGGGTCCCCTCCCTGTCCTGACGTAAATGGAGAAAAGCCGTATCCAGGCAAAGGGGCAGACAGAGGCCAACACCCAGGGCTGGGAGTCCCCATCTTTGTTTCACTTCTTCCCACCGCTCGCATATAATTAAGAAGAAGAAGGGAAAATAAATCTTTAGCCAGCATCCATATTTATGGGAATTGGTGTGGCAAAGTAGAAACAGCCCAAGATTTGGAATCAGCAATCCTGATTTGGAATCACGTCAGCCTGGGTTCAAATGTTAGCACCACTACTCCACGACACAGCACTTGTCTTGTGCCAGGCACTGTTCTAACCACTTTACGTTACAGTAACTCATTTAATCTTCACAATAACGCTATGAGGTAGGTACTATTATCTTAATTCTCCCCATTCCACAGATGTGGAAACTGAGGTGAAGAGAAGTTAAGCGACTTGCCCAAGATCACACGGCTAATGAGTAGCAGAGGCTGGTTTTGAACCTGGGAAGATCTGGGTCCAGAATCCTCACTCTTAACCAATATGCTGTACCTGGTACACAGTAGGCATTCAAGAAATTATAGTAATTGTGGTTATGAGTCATAATGTTCATTCCTCACCCACCAGGCTTCCGCCTCACCCCCTTTCCTCCCAGCTCCTCTCCAGGAATGTCAGGGCTTCCACTGACTTGCCCACCTTCTCTCCCGCCAGGGTCCAGGGTTGATTGGACCAGGGCTGGGTCAGCCTTATCAGCTGTGCCTGTCTCGCTCCAGGACCATGGCTACCTTGTACCAAGACCCCGAATGGTCCTCCAAAAACCTGCAGCCTGCCATCTTTGAGGCCCGGAGGCATGCAGTCAAGGACAAGCTACCGGCCCTGTTCCCAGACCAGCTCTGTAAATACAGGGAGGAACTCCGGCAGCGCAGCCAGGAAGGATACAGTGTCACCTTTACTGACTTCTGGGGCCTGCTGATCGAGGCCTGTCTGGGGGACAAGGTAGGTGCTCGGCTTCATCAGGAAGACCTGGACTTAAATTGCAGCAGAAGGGACTTAGGTTAGACCTGCAGATGCAGCCTCAGTCTGTAAGAACTGTGAGGTGCCCAAATGCAAGATGGAGGAAGACAGTGGGATTGTCTTACCAACCCTTTAGAGCATGACTAGGATCCTCATGTTGGAGGTGGCTTAGGTGCAACCCTGCGTGCAGGAAGCATGTAAAAATCTATTAGAGGAAAGCTGTGTGAGAAAATGGGGCGGGATCTTGGGAAAGCTGGAGAGCCATCAGGCCAAGCGAGGTGCAAGTCTGACCCCAAGAGGCCTCTGCTCTTCCCCTGGGGCCTGAGCAGCAGCCCCTTCTGCTCAGGAGCCCTGGGCAGTGAGTGTGGACTGCGCTCTTCCACGAGTCTGCAATTTCCTCCTCTTTCAGGACTGTCAGCTCTGTGTCACCTAGACCTCTGGGCCCAGTTATACCGGCACCTCCTTAGCCATTCAAAGGAGGCCCAAGGTTCAGCCCCCACATGGGTTTACTATACTGTACAGGTCCCATGGCCTCACACTATTGGGTAACCATGGGCAGTCACCTGGCAGGCAGCTGTTTGGCCTGGGGTCAGAGCTTGGGCCTCTGAGACCTCATTTCTGCCTGCCTGCACTGGCTGTTTCGCTTTGGGGGTGGCCTTTGGCCAGGCTGAGCTGCAGGGCTCCCCACTCTGATTACACAGCACAGCACTTTAAGGGACAGGCCATTAAAGTGACCTCGGCTGCCATCTAGGGCTCTGGTTTCCAAGCCTTTCGTTAAAAAAAAGAAAAACTTTTAACAAGTTTTATGAGGGAGCCCAACAGCCGGGCAGATAGAGGTGGAGCTGACCTGGCTGAGTTGGGGGAGATATTGGGGATGAAGAGGGGAAGTGGCGGCCTCTCCCACACAACCCCCTCATTCTCTAGTCCGAGGCCCCACGCGGAAGCCTGAGACTCAGGGGCAGAGTCTAAGGGACCGAGGCTGTGTGTATGGGGTGGTGGATAGCTCAGCGATTCATTCTGTGGGTACATTTTAAGGGTGAGTTTGTGCAGCCAGGGCTTACACAGCACACGAGTGGGCTCAGAGGCCAGGATGGGGCTGCGGGTGTCCAGATCATTCCCTTATCTTGAGCTGCCCCCCACCCCCAGACTGCTTGTCTGCTTCTTCTCCTTAACCACTTCCCTTCCCCACAGAGAAATGAATGCAAACTGTCGGAGCAGCGAGCTGCTCTGTGCCGAGGCCAGAACCCCCTGCCCATTTACCTCACCATCAATGTCAAGGATGTTGTAAGCAACCAGGATTTCAGAGGTAACACTGGTGGCTAGTGACTAATGAGGGGGTCCTTTCTCAGCAGGCAAAGGCACACAGCACCTCCAGGTCTCCTTGCCCCTCCACACCTTTGCCACCCTCCACATCAAAAGGCGGGGCCCCACCCTGCCACATGGGGCAGAGTGGGGTCCAGGGGCCCCCCCGGGCATGTGTTTCCCCATGCGTGGGCTGGGGAAAATGAAGGTCATGGAGGGAAGGGATCCTAGGTGTTTTTCAAGCTGCCCAAAGGGAAGGAGGACTCTAGAGACCTGCCCTGCTTCGGGGTCACTGTTGGTCCCCATTTTCTGGGCTTTGAGGAGCAAATTAGCCCCGCAAGTTGCAAAGCTGTCATGCAGAGCAGACAATACTCCCATGTGCCCTGTCCCAGGCTCTCCAAGGTGGTGAGGAGGGAGGGTGGCTGTCCCGGCGTGGCACCCTGGATGGGGACTGACACCCTGACCTGCTGCTTCCCGTGCAGAGTGGTGTGAGTTCTCCCCCTACGAGGTGGGCTTGCAGAAGTACGGGGCCTTCATCCCCGCCGAGCTCTTCGGCTCTGAATTCTTCATGGGGCGGCTGATGAAGAGGATCCCAGAGTCACGAATGTGCTACATGCTAGGTGACTGATGGCTGGGTCTCCCCTGGGCCTCCCGTCCCATGCTGGCCAGGCGCCACCTTTGAGTTGGAGGACTGGCAGGGAGACACACTCGACTCCCCCAGGATCTTGTCCCAGGTGCCGGGGCTGGTTTGCGTTAGCGCTTGGGCATGGGACCCTCTAGCTTTTGCCAGCATCGACTAATAGCAGGAGAAGCTCCCAAACCCAGCCCCAGACAGGCCTCTGGGACTATCCCAATCTCCCTGCTTTGGGCCCAGAAGGACCTAGCAGGGGCCCCCAAGTCATTAGGAACCAGAGAGGACTCTCGTGATGCCCTGGTCCCCAGCAGTCAGCCTGGGGTAGGCTCAGAGCTGGACTAGGAGTTGCAGGCTGAGGTGGAAGCTTCTACAGCTCCCACCTCCTTCCCCCTCTGGCTCCAGGGAGCAGCATGCCTATGTCCAGGGACCTACTCAGCCCATGGGATCCAAGGAGCCAGAAGGGACCACCGGGTGAAGGGCAGAGTCACTGGGGAAACCGGGCCCAGCTCCCTGCCCCGTGCTCTCTGATCCTGAAGCCAGATCCTCTGAGTACAGGGTCATGAACTACGTCTGTCAAAGGACAGCCTGAAGAAAGCAGACCCACTTCTACAGCCTCAACCACAGCTATGACCTTATTTAAACTAGTTGTCCTGCACCACCACCCCCATCCTCCGTCTCAGGAGCCCTGGTGGCACAGTGATTAAGTGCTTGCCTGCTAAGCGAAAGCTCAGCAGTTGGAACCCACCAGCAGCTCCACGGTAGAAAAAACCTGGAGATCAGCTTCCGTAAAGATTACAGCCTTGGAAACCCTATGGGGCAGTTCTACCCTGTCCTGTAGGGTCGCTCTAAGTTGGAATCGACTTGACAACACACAACAACATCAGCCCTCCATCTGTCCCGCCCTAAGCCTTCCCAGAAAGTCAAACTCAAACCCCACTTTTTCCATGAAGCCCACCTGGAAGCCCCCAGCCCACAGTGGCCTGTCTGTCCTCTGACCACGTCTGTGTGTGTCCCCTCCACTCACTGAGCATGTAGTTCAGAGATCTGTAGTTAAGACCCTTGGGCTTGAACCCTGGCTCCTCACTCATTAGCTGTGTGAGGCTGGCTAAAACTCAGGCTAATCTCTCTGAACCTCAATTTTTCTCCTCTGTAGATTGAGCATAAGAGGAAACGCTACTTACAGAGGATCAGAGGGGTCAAAGTATGTGGTAGCTCTTACATGAGTGTTATTATTAATGTGTTACATTTTAAAATCATGTTAATAAGAAACCAAAAAAAATCCCAAACCCGTTGCCATCAAGTCAATTCCGACTCATAGCGACCCTACAGGACGGAGTAGAACTGCCCCATAGGGTTTCCAAGGAGCAGCTGATGGATTCCAACTGCCAACCTTTTGGTTGGCAGCGGAGCTCTTAACCACGATGCCACCAGGGCTCCATGATAATAAGAGACAGCGTTAATTTGTTGAGTGCTCACCATGTGTATTGCCTTATGCAAGCGGTGGAGTCTGGACTTGAACTTGAAGCCCACACTTTGTCCATATTAAGTCCCTGCTGAGGCTGTGCTTTATACACCTTTGTACCCTCTCCGAACCGTGGACTGCCAAAAGAACGAACAAATCTGTCTTGGAAGAAGTACAGCCAGAATCCTCCTTAGAAGCAAGGATGGCGAGACTTCATCTCACATACTTCGGACATGTTATCAGGAGGGACCAGTCCCTGGAGAAGGACATCATGCTTGGTAAAGTAGAGGGTAGCAAAAAAGAGGAAGACCCTCAATGAGAAGGATTGACACTGTGGCTGCAACAACGGGTTCAAGCATAAAAACAATTGTGAGGATGGCGCAGGACCGGGGAGTGTTTCATTCTGTTGTACAAAGGGTCACTATGAGTCAGAACCGACTCAATGGCACCTAACAACAACCCTCTCCCAGCACTGAGGGGAAAGAGAAGTGCTGAAGGCCGGGGATCAGCAGGCAACTGTGTGGGGCTGGCGGTTGGGGTCTCTCCCATCCTCTGAGCAGCCCAGCTTGAAGGGGAAGCAAGACCAAGGCAGAACCAGTCAATGTGCAGGTAGGGCCCGGGGCTCTTGAACATCCCCTGTCTCTAAGCTCTCACCCCTGGCCCTCTTCCCCAGGTTTGTGGAGCAGCATCTTCTCCCTGAACCTGCTGGATGCCTGGAATCTGTCCCACACCTCTGAGGAGTTTTTCCACAGATGGACGAGGGAAAGAGTGCAAGATATTGGTGGGTGACCCACTGGCTGCCCTTCATGTTTGGGTGAAGTGGGTGGGGGGGATCATGAACTCTAAGGACCAGTCCAACCTGCTGTGTGTTTCAATGTAGACCTTGTGGCCCACAGAGATGGAGGGAAGGTAGGACTAGAGAGGCTTACCTGCCTGGAGGGGAGTGATTGTAGGTGGAGACACTTGTGCTAGGGCTAAGCTGCAAGCCTGCAGGGCCAGCTGTGGTCTGATGGGAAAGTGTGACACCAATGTGAAATGAAGGTGACAGAGCTGGCAGGGTGCCCAGGAGAGCTAAGGTGGGGATCCATGAGCACAGTGGAGGATCTCTCCTCTAGATGCCCCATCTCCCTGGGACCCCTCCTTGCCTACCTCCCCTCCCTCCCCCTCCCCACTACCCGGCCCTTGTTCTGTCTCTCACTTGGGTCCTGCTGGTTCCAAGGCCAGGGTCTTGGGAGCTCAACAGGAAAAGTGTGAACTAAACTCACAACTGGGACACCCCACCACCACCACCACCACCAGGACAGCCAGCTAGTGCTTTACCAGACAATCTGGGGACCCCAACCCTTGTGACCCATCCCTTCTCTCCCCTGCAGAAGATGAGCCGCTCCTGCCTAAAATCCCCAAATGTGATGCCAACGTCCTGGAGACCACGGTGGTGATCCCAGGGTCGTGGCTGTCCAACACTTTCCGTGACATCCTCACCCACCGGTCCTTTGTGTCTGAGTTCCACAACTTCATGCGGGGGCTGCAGCTGCACACCGACTATCTCCTGAACAGCCAGTTCTCCAGGTGGAAAGGTAACCTAGCCTGGGCTGCTCCTCCAGGGCTGCCTCTGTTTGGAGGAGGGAGAAGGGGCTGGCAAGGCTGCCACAGAGAAAGGACTAGAACTTCTCAGACCAGGGTAATAGTGTCAGGTGTAGACTGATCCAATGAACACGGTCTGGGGAATGAACCACAGTGTATTCCATACTTGTTGGTGCCTGAACAGGGCATAAGTCTGGCATCAGGGAGCAGTGTAGGTATTTAATTAATTCACTTACAACAACTCTGAAAGGTAGGGCAGGGATGGCTACATTTTACGGATGGCAAAACTTTCTGCCTCCGTGCTCCAGGGGCACCTTTTCCACAGACTTAATGTGCATGGTGCCCCCTGGAGCTGGGCGGGATGACCCAGCTCAAGACCCCCCAAGGGGTAAGTACGAGAACCAGGCCTTAAACCGTGGTCCTGCATATTCCATTTGGTGCCTCCTCCCTGCCCCATTAAGGCTCTGAAGTTGACTTACCACCTGCTCTGATATTTTATTGGCCACAGCCTGAAATGGCTGCTAGAGCCTGGCCTGACAGTTCTCGTCCTCACCATCTGGGGCAGACGTTTGTGCCCAGGGTTTGTACTAATTTATAGGATGATCTTAAGCCCTACAAGCTCTGTGGCTGGTCTTGGGTTTTCTGTGCAGATTCCATACAAGACTTGCTAAAGCCCTAAGATGATGTTGTTCTTCATCAGCTCACCCAGAGAGCCACTGAAACGCCCAGGGGTATCCTGGCAGAAGGGAGGGAGCTGGCGGCCCAGGCCGAGGTGAAGGAGCTCCACAGAGGGCACTCCGTCCCTGCCAGGTGCCCCGACCACTCGCTGAGAGTAGGGTGCTGGGGCACGCTGGTAATTGGAAGTCTTGGCTTTCAGATACAGTGCTCGACGGCTTCCCAAACCAGCTGACGGAGTCCGTGAACCACTTGTGCCTGCTGGACACTGCATTCTTTGTCAACTCCAGCTATCCGCCCCTCCTACGGCCAGAGAGGAAAGCTGACCTCATCATCCACCTCAATTACTGTGCCGGGTCCCAGACCAAGGCAAGTGCAGCACAGATAGGCTTCACCCTGAGCAAGAGCACGAAGGGGCCACAAAACTCAGGCAGTTTCAGCAGCTGTGACACAGGAGCGCTTGCGGGCATGTACCCCCACAGGCTCCAAGACTGAGCATCAGAGGAACTCCTACAGTGGCGCTACATTGCATGGCATGCCATCAGAACACCCAGACTTTAGAAGGGGCAGCCAGCTGGCCCTCACACAGTGGGGACTGGGGTTTAGGTAAACTCAACCAGCAAATTCCGAGTTTATTCTCGGAGTTGAGCTTTTACCATATTTAGCAATTCTTCTCAAAATCGCAAAAAAAAAAAAAAAAAAAAAAAAGTTTTAGAAAATAACCTTAATAGAGTCCAGTCAATCCTAATGCTTTATTCCACTTCAAATAATCACACACACCCATACACGTGTCCAGGGAACACCATCCTCAGTGTAATTACACTAACGAACCAGGACCGGAGGTTTTTGTTGGTTTTTATTTACTTTTAGAAAGTTCTAGCCCTTTTTAAGGGATAGAAACCATTTTTTGGTCCAGTTTAAAATAGTTCTATCCTGAAGCCCAGGAAAGGGGGCGTGTACAAGGATGGTAAGGACAAGAACAAAGATGATGGTGACTGCAGTTTGTAAGTGATTCTGACCCAGCACATGTCCCCACGCCATTGTCTCATTTGATCCCTACACCCGCTCTTTGAGGTCACCGCTGTGACCCCATGTTATATAGATGAGGAAAGTGGTACAGAGAGGGTAAGTGGCTTGCAGAAGGTCACACAGCCAGTGAGCAGTGGAATAGGGGCAGAACTAAGGGACTTCTGACACTCTCAGTCCAGTGCTTTCTGTTATATCAGATCTATAAAGACGCCCTTTCAATGCCCTTTCCAGCCCGGCGACACTTGAAGTCAATTTCAGAGTCCATGCATGTCCCACAGGGGCACCAGCCATGGCTGTACATGGCTCAGCACTGGCCACCCTCCCAGTCTGTTGTCCGCATCTACCCAGGTCTGTGTTTCGGTGAGGCACTGTGGAAAGGGCTTGTGTCCATTTCACCTGGGGAAGGAGCTCGCAGTAGGACCTGCACCAACCCACTGCCTCAGACCCCTGTCCTGACCCGGCTTTATTCTAAAAATACGATACATAGGCAAAATGGCTGGGGAGCTGAGCCGGTGGCTGGGGAAATCGGGAACCTGGATCTATGAATGCTGTTTCTTCCTTCCTCATCCCGGTACTCAAGCATGTCCTCCTGTGATATTCCAGCCCATGAAACAAACCTGTGAATACTGCACGGTGCAGAACATCCCCTTCCCCAAGTATGAGCTGCAAGACGAGGAAGACGATCTCAAGGAATGCTACCTGATGGAGAACCCCCAGGAGCCCGATGCCCCCATTGTGGCTTTCTTCCCGCTCATCAACGGCACCTTCCAAAAGTACAAGGCCCCAGGTAAGCCACCTCCACTCAGGCTTCCCAGCACCAGCTGGCCTTGGAATAAGAGTCCTGTCTTCAGAAGCGTGCAGTCTTCCAGTAGCCTGCCTTCAAATAGCCAGCCTTGGCTCTAACAGCCTGCCTCAGCTCCATTCCTAGCCAGCCTTGGCTTTGGCAAGTAAGACAAGACAGCCCTTGTGTGGTGGCAAATCACACCCTACCCTTTTATTCATTCAGCATTTATTGGCATCCAGCTACGTGCCAGGCACTGTGTTTGACACTGGGGTAATCCTAAGAGGGATAAGATGTGTCCCCGCCCTGAAGAGCTTGAAGGTGTTTGTGCGCATGTGTGAGAGTACGTGTGCATGCTTGCATGGAGGTGTGTGTGTCTATGTGTGCAGAGTGGACCTCTGGGGGAGATAAACATGTCATTATAACCTAACATAGTCAGGATCTACAGTGAGTCCCTGTCACCTCCCAGGTGTGGAGCGAAGCCCTGAAGAGCTGGAGCAGGGCCAGGTTGATATTTATGGCCCCCAAACTCCCTATGCCACCAAGGAGCTGACGTACACGGAGGCCGCCTTCGACAAGCTGGTGAAGCTCTCTGAGTACAACATCCTGAATAACAGCGACACGCTCCTTCAGGCCTTGCGACTGGCGGTGGAGAAGAAGAAACGCCTGAAGAGGCAGTGTCCCCCCTAAGCCCAGGGGAGCCTCGAGGATCTGAGTCCGCTTCTGTCGTCAGAGGCCATCAGGACTTGGCAGCCTGCAGCCCGTCTGCCAAAGGGTGCAGACAGGCTGGCCTGGGCTTTCTATCCAAAAATCAAAATTTAAAAGAAAATGTTGAGGGAAACAGAGAGGGGGACAAAGGGAGAAACAAGGGAATGTATTGGGATTTTATACCCACTGGAGATTTTTTAAAAGCCTTCCCTATAGCGAAGGAAGTCTGATAGCACCAAACCCACTGCCGTAGAGTCCATTCCGACTCAGAGCAACCCTAAAGGACAGAGTAGAACTGCCTCATAGGGTTTCCAAGGTGTAACCTTTACCGAAGCAGACTGCCACACCTTTCTCCAGCAGAGTAGCTGTGGATTCAAACCACCGACCTTTGGTTAGCAGCTGAGTGCTTTAACCAATGTGCTACCAGAGCTCCTTCTGATAGCCACAGGCTCCCACAAATACTTAGGGTGTGGAGAGTTCAGTCTCGACCTGAGAAAGAAGCTGGTTCCCCAGAAACCTTGGACTCAGAGCTGGGGCAGGAGGCCCCCACAGCCCTCCCCCTGTTCCTTTTTTCTACCTTCTCGCATGGAGGGATGCGCTACAGGGCCTAGAAGCACTCTGGATTTCTCTGGAAAAACAATTTTTTTCATTTAAGGCGATTGTATTCTTGTGATTTTTATTTTTTATGAATCAGGATATCAGTAGGAAGCAGGATGCTAGAAAATCTAGATGGAGCACTTGAGACATCCCGGTCTCTTCAACAACAAAGCCAGACAGGTGGCCGGGTCTCAGTGACGCCCCTTCAGCTACTCACCCAGGACTGGTGATCCACCTGATCCCGACCAAGCTGCATGCTAGTTCTAAGCATCCAGCTTCAGTTGAATGCCCATGTCTGCAGCTCGGGTTCACTGAATGAGCATCTGGGATGCAGCTCCGAGAGCTTTGGGTAAACGGAGTCAGACACCAGGCTGTGGTGGGGGATGCTGCCAGGACCACCCACTCCAAAGGGCCAATGTTCACCGATGAACCTGCTCCAGGAGCACTCCCCAGTTCTCTTACTACCCTACCTCTCTGGTTTCCAGATGACATTATTTATTTTTAAATGTGATTCCTCTTATTTATCATGGAAACACTGTGGCCAGTATGCCCTAACTCTTGGAGAGTCGCCCAGAGAGAAGGACCAACCCAGAAAGGACTAGGTTAACCATCTGAGAAAGAAGCCTGCCTTTGGAGATAATTTCCAAATGAATGGCTGGGAAAGACCTGGGATACAGAGACTCAATATGTACAATAAAATCAGTACAATACTTTGCAAAACAATACAATACATACCATCAAGGTAACAGGTCTACCATCAGGCTGGGAACTTAACAAAGGCATAACTTAAGCCGTTGAGATGCCCAGGGCTGATAGGAGGGATAACCAGAAAGGCGTGAGGTCCCTGTGAACCCAGTAAGCCTGGAAGTCCTGGCCCTCCATGGGGACCACCATGCTCCTAAAGCAGTCCTGTGGTTGTTAAGAGACAAGCGGTGACAGGTGCCAAACTTTTTTTTTTTTTTTTTTAAAAAGGCCTCTGATTTACATTCTTGCTACTCAAAGTGTGGTGGGAAGCTGGTTAGAAATGCAGAAACTAAGGCCCTCACTCCAGCCAGACTGAATCAGAATCTGCATTTTAAGGAGAAGCCAGTCTCTCCTACCCCACCCCAGATGATTCCTATGCACATTAAAGTTTGAGACGTGTAGATTTATGCTACTTTCTCCCATAAGCTTAGTTAGCATGAACCAATGGACTCCCTGGAGCCACTGTTAAACTAGGCCTCAAAACTGCAAAACTGGTCTACATCCAGGTGACGCTCAGCTGGAACACCACCACTCCCACCCCCTCCACCACCACCTCCCCTCCCCAGAGCGGCCAGCTGCCTCCACTTTGGCAACAAACAGGCTCTCTTCAATGATCTGAGTGAGCCAAACAACAAGACCAGTTTGTTGTAAGGCGTAGGCAGCCATGCCTTGGATTCATCCAAGTATGTAAAATGATGTTTATAAAATCATGGTATTATCCTATGAGCACGGAATGAAATGGCTGGCCACATGGGTAAAATGCTTTTGACTCATCTTTCATTATCTGATGTTGCAAAACATGCAAAGCGCCTGCCCTCATCCATGCTCACCTTCTCGCTAGGCCCTCCTAGCCACCCCTAGTAACCACAAATAAACTTTAGTCTGTATGCATTTGCCTATTCTTGATATTTCATAGAAGGGGGATCTTACAGTATTTGGTTTTTTGTGTCTGACTTATTTCACCGTAAAGTTTTCAAGTTTCATCCGTGTCATAGCAAGTATTAGAATGTCATTTCTCTTTATGGCTGAACAATATTCCATTGTACATATATGCCACATTTTATTTATGCACTCATCTGTTGATGGATTCTACCTCTTGGCTATTGTGAATAATGCCGCAGTGAATATTGGTGTACGAGTATCTGTCTGAGTCCCTGCTTTCAGTTCTTTCGGGTATATACCTAGGAGTGGAATTGTTGGCTCATATGGTAGTTCTACGTTTAACTTTTTTAAGGAAGTGCAATACTGTTCTCCACAGCTACACCATTTTACAATCCCACTAGCAATGGATGACCACCCCCCAACCAAAAAAAAAAAAACAAAACACACAAACCCATTGCTGTTAGGTCAATTCTGACGCATAGCAACCCTATAAGACAGAGTAGAACTGCCCAACAGGGTTTCCAAGGAGCAGTTGGTGGATTCAAACTGCCAACCTTTTGGTTAGTAGACTGAGCTCTTAACCACTGCACCACCAGGTCTCCAGCAATGGATGAGGGTTCCAATTTCTCCACATCCTTGTTAACACTTCGTTGTTTTCCATTTTTCTGATAATAGTTATCCCACTGGGGGTGAAGTGGTATCTCTTTGCAGTTTTGATTTGCATTTCCTTGATGGCTAATGACAATGAGCATTTTTTCACATACTTATTGGCGATTTATATATTTTCTTTGGAGAAATGTCTGTTCAAGTTCTTTGCCCATCTTTTAATTGGATTTTTTGTCTTTTTGTTGTTGGGTTGTAGGAGTTCTTTATGTATTCTGGATATTAGACCTTTATCAGACATATACCTATCAAATATTTTCTTCTATTCTGTAGGTTGTCTCTTCACTTTGTTGGTAAAGCCCTTTGAAGCACAAAAGTTTTTAATTTTGATAAAATCTAACTTGTCTGGTTTGTCTTTTGTTGCTTGTCCTTTCTGTGTCATGGTTAAGAGTCATGGCTGAAAATTAGGGCCCAAAGCATTGCTCCTATGCTTTGTCCTAAGAGTTTTGTAGTTTTAGTTCTTACATGTAGGTCTTGGATCCATTTTGAGTTAGTTTTTGTATATGATGTGAGCTATGGGTCCAACTTCATTCCTTTGCGTGTGTAGATCTAGTTATTCCAGCACCATTTATTAAAGAGACTGTTCTTTCTCCATTGAACGGACTTAGCAGCATTGTCAAAAATCAGCTATGGGTTTAATTTTCTGGACTCTTGCTCTATTCTATTGGCCTCTGTGTCTATTATTATACCAGCACCAGGCTGTTTTGATTACTGTAGCTTTATAGTATATTTTGAAATCAGAAAGTGTGAGTTCTCCTACTTTGTTCTTCTTTTTCACTGTCTCTTGGGCTATTCAGAGCCCCCTGCAATTCCATATAAATTTGATGTTTGGCTTATCTATTTATGAAAAGAAAGCTGTTAGAATTTTACAGAGATTGCATTGAATCTATGGGTCACTTTGGGTAGTATGGACTTCTTAATAATGTTAAATCTTCCAATCCATGAACACAAGTTGTCTTTCTATTTATTTAGATCTTCTTTCATTTCTTTCAGAAATGTTTTATAGTTTTTAGTGTGAAATTACCATGCTGCTTAAATTTATTCCTATGTATTTTGTTCTTTTAGATGCTATTGTAAATGGAATTGTTTTCTTAATTTCCTTTTCAACTTTCTCATTGCTGATGCACAGAAACTCACCTGTAATGTTTGGTTGTTGACCTTATACCCTACACTTTGTTGAATTAATTTATTAGCTCAAGTAGCTTTCTTGTGGAATCTTTGGAATTTTCTATATAGAGGATCATGTCATCTGCAAATAGGGATGGTTTTACTTCTTCCTTCCTGATTTGGATACATTTTATATCTTTTGCTTGCTGTATTTCTGTGGCTAGGACTTCCAGTACAATATTGAATAGCAGTGGTGATAGTGGGCATCCTTGCCTTGTTCTTGATCTTAAGGAGAAAGCTCTCAATCTTTCTCCATTGAGTATAATGTTAGCAGTGGGTTTTTCATAAATGCCCTTTATCATACTGAGAAATTTCCCTTCTATTCCTAGTTTATTTAGTTTTTTTTTTTTTTTTTTAAATCATGGAAGGGTGTTGGATTTTCTCAAATGCCCTTTCTGCATTGATTGATTGATTCCTTTGTTCTATTAATGCAGTATACTACATTGACTGATTTTCTAATGTTGAACCATTCTTGCATTCCAGGGATAAATTCCACTTGGCAATGGTGCATATCTTTACTATGTTGTTGGATTTTGTGTGCTAGTATTTTGTTGAGGAATTTTGCATCTATATTCTTTAGAGATATTGGTTGGTAGTTTTCTTTTTCTTGTGGTGTCTTTATCTGGCATTGATAAGAGGGTAATGCTGGCCTTATAGAATGAGTTAGGAAGTGTTCCCTCCTCTTCCATTTTTTTGAAAGCGTTTAAGAAAGATTGATTTCAATTCTTCTTCAAATGTTTGGTAGAATTCCCCAGTGAAACCATCTGGTTCAGGTCTTTTTTATGTTGGGAAGTTTTTGATTATTCAACCAATCTCTTCACTTGTTATGGGTCTGTTGAGATTTTCTATTTCTTTTTGAGTCAGTGTAAGTAGTTTATGTGTTTCTAGGAATTTGTCCTTTCATCTAACTTATCTAGTTTGTTGGCATACAACTGTTTTTAGGATTGCCTTATGGTTCTTTTTATTTCTGTAGGGTCAGTTATAATGTCCCTACTTTGATTTTTGATTTTAGTTATTTGCTAAGGAATGGGGGATAGTAACTGGTTGGTAGACCTGGTTCACCTAGGTAAGATAAGCAGCTTGTCCCTTCATCAAGTGCTTCCCAGGTTTATTTAAGTGTCTGATCTGGTTCTAGATTTCCAAAATAATTGGTTTCAATTGATCTTTCTAGTGCAATTATTTTGGTGAAGGAACAGACCTCTAGAACTTCCTAATCCACTATTTTACATTACTAAATGGTGCTATTCAAAGTTCTAAATTTTGCAGGAAACTCACACCAGCCCTTCTCCTTTGGCCCTTAGAAGCCTATTGTATGCTTCAATCAGACTAATCCCATGTGATTCGGGGCAGCCACACAGCCTGTGGGCTTTGCTCACTGCTTTCCCCTAGTCCAGCAAGAGCATGGAGGGTGACTAAACTAGGAGGATCGCACCTCCTCAGTCCTTCAGGCAGCCCCCAGACAGGTATGAGCAGTCACACACAACAGTCCACCAGCAAAGGCTAAGTCCATTCTGCACGCTCCTGGGCAAAGGGCAGGCAGGCTCTTCTCGGGGAGCTCAGTTCATGGGGCACTGCTGGCACTGCCAGCACCACCACAGCTTCCACTGCTGTGTAGGTGGAGGGAGGAAGACTGTCTCTGTTTTCCTACCACTTGAAAGTCAGTGTTATCTTGATTCAGCATTCACTTAGATGCTGTAACACTTTGGTTTCCAGAGATCTGCGACTGTTGGTTTCACCACTTTCTGCTTGTTTTTTTCCAGTTTTGTTCGGGGGGACAGGAGTGTGCAGCTGCTTAAGCCACCATCTTGCCTCTTTTCACTCCTGTTTTTATGAAGCCATGTCATCAGCTAGTGGAGCATCAACCCGTACTGATCCACGCTATTTCACGCTCAGAACTTCTTCAGGAAACATTGATAGAGGAAGGAAAGGCAACTAGCACTCAACTGAGTACCTCTTTGTGTGCAGCAGTGTGTAAACAGTCTGAGATTTCCAGAAACTTCGATCTTAACTGGGGGAGAAAAACATGAAAAGGTTTTTATATCGACATGAAAAGTTAAATAGTAAGTTAGCTACTAAAACAATGCTGGAGATGTTGCAGAGCGGGAGATGAGCAAGGGCC
Source organism: Dugong dugon (assembly GCA_030035585.1). Classification (NCBI taxonomy): domain Eukaryota; kingdom Metazoa; phylum Chordata; class Mammalia; order Sirenia; family Dugongidae; genus Dugong; species Dugong dugon. Next base: position 10,551,832 of record CM057472.1, on the reverse strand, counting down.
ACACAGCGGGGATAAGCATAAAAGTGTCATCAACTGTGAGAAACTCAAACACACGGTGTCCTACAGAGGTTGGAGAAGCTCCCTCTTAAGGTTCCCTGCTCTCTGCATATAAAGTGATTAAATAGAAAAAATAAATAAAACGGCACCCTCTCTCTCTGTCTCCCCTTTTTCCTTCCCAAGAGAGCAGCCAGCATACCACCCATAACCACACAGCCCAATAGCCTGGTCCTATAGCAGATGTTTTCTGCCCCTACCTCTCCATGAAAACACTTCTCCCCAAGGTCACCAGTGTCCCCATAATAGCCAGGTACACTGAGCCAAATGCAACCAGTCCTTTACAGTCCTTATCTTACTTGATTGTTCTCAGCATTTGGCACTGCAGACTGCTCCCTTCTTCCTGAAACCCTCCCTTCCCACAACTTCCTTGCCAACAGCAGTTCAATTCTGTTCAGGTTATTTCTTGCCTGCCCACTACATGCCAGTCACTGTTGTAAGCACTGGGAAAACAAAGAGGAATAACAATTGACCCCAAACTTCAAGGAGCTTCCTTCTGGCCCCATATGGGAAGACCATATGGAAACAGTACCTTGCCATACAGAGAGAAAGTGCCATGTTAGTGATGTACACAAGGGGCAGATAGGAGAGACTCCTAATTCAGCCATAAGAGGGCAGAGGCCAGACTCACTATATAGCTTCTTTCCAGGATTTCTTCTCACCTTCCTAGACCCTCAGGTACAGGCCCCCTCCTCTGACTGCTTTCCAACTCTCCTTTAAATGCTGGTATTCCTGGAGGTTCTCTCCTTAGCTTTTCCCTATTATTATTCTATACTCACTTCCACCATGTGTCTGTCAGTTTGTCGCACTGTGGTGGCTTGCGTGTTGCTGTGACACTGGAAGCTTTGCCACTGTTATTTCTAATACCAGCAGGGTCACTCATAGTGGACAGGTTTCAGCTGAGCTTCTAGACTAAGACAGACTAGGAAGAAGGACCTGACAGTCTATTTCTGAAAAAATTTGCTAGTGAAAACCTTATGAATAGCAGAAGAATATTATCTGACACAGTGCTGGAAGCTGAGCCCCTCAGGTTGAAAGGGACTTAAAATATGACCAGAGAAGAGCTGCCTCCTCAAAGTAGGGTCGACCTTAATGATGTGGATGGAGTCAAGCTTTTGGGACCTTCTTTTGCTAATGAGGCATGACTCAAAGTAAGAAGAAACAGTTGCAAACACCCATTAATAATTGGAATGTGGAATATACAAAGTATGAACCTAGGAATATTGAAAGTCATCAAAAATGAAATGGAGTGCATAAACATCGATATCCTAGGCATAAGTGAGTGGAAATGGACTAGTATTGGCCATTTTGAATCAGACAATAATATGGTCTACTATGCCAGGAATGACAAATTAAAGAGGAATGGTGTCACATTCATCATCAAAAAGAACATTTCAAGATCTATCCTGAAGTAAAACGCTATCAGTGATAGGATAATATATCCATACGCCTACAAGGAAGACCAATTAATATGACTATTATCTAAATTTACACACCAACCACTAAGGCCAAAGATGAAGAAATTAAAGATTTTTACCAACTTCTGAAGTCTGAAATTGATCAAACATGCAATCAAGACGCATTGATAATTACTGGTGATTGAAATGCAAAAGTTGGAAACAAAGAAGAAGGATTGGTTGTTGGAAAACATGGCCTTGGTGATAGAAATGATGTCGGAGACTACATGATAGAATTTTGCAAGACTAACTATTTTATTGCAAATACTTTTCTCAACAACATAAATGGTGACTATGTGCATAGACCTCACCAGATGGAGTACACAGGAATCAAATCCACTACATCTGTGGAAAAGGTGAGGGGAAAGCTCAATATCATCAGTCAGAACAAGGCCAGGGGCCAACTGTGGAACAGACCATCAATCACTCATATGCAAGTTCAAGTTGAAACAAGAAAATTAGAACAAGTCCACCAGAGCCAAAATACAACCTTGGAGACATCCCACCTGAATTTAAAGGCCATCTTAAGAACAAATTTGACACAAAAAAGACCAGACTTATTGACCTAACAGAAACTGTAGAAACCCTGACAGTATGGCCCCCAGACACTGTTATAGCTCAGTAATGAAGTCACTCCAGAGGTTCACACTTCAGCCAAAGATTAGACAGGCCCATAAAACAAAATGAGACTAAAGGGGCACACCAGCTCAAGGGCAGGACTAGAGGGCAGGAAGGGACAGAAACGCTGGTAATAGGGAACATGAGGTCAAGAAGGGGAGAGTGTTGACTTGTCGTGGGGTTGGTAACAAGTGTGTACTAATTGTTTAATGAGAAGCTAGTTTGGTCTGCAAAGCTTCATCTAAAGTATAATAATAAAAAAGAAAGAAAAAAAAAAGAATAGATTTGACACATTGAACACAAATGACCAAAGACCAGATGAGTTGTGGAATGACATCAAGGACATCACACACGAAGAAAGCAAGACGTCATTAAAAAGATAAGAAAGAAAGAAAAGATCAAAAGAAATGTCAGAAGAAACTCTGAAAGTGTTCTTGAACATAGAGTAGCTGAAGTGAAAGGAAGAAATGATGACATAAAAGAGCTGAACAGAAGACAAAGTATTATAAAGACGTGTGCAAAGACCTGGAGATAGAAAATCAAAAGAGAAGAAAATGTTAGACATTTCTCAAGCTGAAATAACTGAACAAAAAATACAAACCTTGAGTTGCAATACTGAAGGATTCTACAGGACAAATATTGAACGACGCAGGAAGCATCAAAAGAAGATGGAAGGAATACACAGAGTCACTGTACCGAAAAGTATTAGTCGATATTCAACCATTTCAGGAGGTAGCAAATGATCAAGAACCGATGGTACTGAAGGAAGAGGTCCAAGCTGCACTGAAGGAATTGGCGAAAAACAAGTCTCCGGGAATTGACAGAATACCAACTGTGATGTTTCAACAAATGGATGCAGCACTGGAAGCGCTCACTCATCTATGCCAAGAAATTTGGAAGACAGCTACCTGGCCAACCAACTAGAAGAGATCCATATTTGTATCCATTCCAAAGAAAGAAGAACCAACAGAATTCAAAAATTATTGAACAGTATCATTAATATCACACACAAATAAAACTTTGCTGAAGATCATTCAAAAGCGGTTGCAGAAGTACATTGAAAGGGAACTGCCAGAAATTCAAGCCGGATTCAGAAGAGGACATGGAACAAGGGATATTATTGCTGATGTCAGGTGGATACTGGCTGAAAGCAGAGAATACCAGAAAGATATTTACCTGTGTTTTATTGAGTATGCAAAGGCATTCGACTGTGTGGATCATAACAAATTATGGATAACATTGTGAAGAATGGGAATTCCCGAACACTTAATTGTGCTCCTGAGGAACCTGTACATAGACAAGAGGGAGTTGTTTAAACAGAACAAGTGGATACTGCGTGGTTTAAAGTCAGGAAAGGTGTGAGTCAGGGTTGTATCCTTTCACCATACTTATTCAGTCTTTATGCTGAGCAAATAATCTGAGAAGCTGGACTATATGAAGAAGAATGGGGCATCAGGATTGGAGGAAGACTCATTAACAACCTTCGATATGCAGATGACACAACCTTGCTTGCTGAAAGTGAAGAGGACTTGAAGCATTTCCTGATGAAGATCAAAGACTACATACAGCCTTCAGTACGGATTACCCCGCAACATAAAGAAAACAAAAATCCTCACAACTGGGCCAATAAGCAACATCACGATAAACAGAGAAAAGATGGAAGTTGTCAAGAATTTCATTTTGCTTGGATCCACAACCAATGCCCATGGAAGCAGCAATCAAGAAATCAGAGGACAGATTGCATTAGTCAAATCTGCTGCAAGAGATCTCTTTAAAGTGTTAAAAAGCAAAGATGTCACTTTAAGGGCTCATATGCACGTGAAAGCTGGTCAACGAGTAAGGGAGACAGAAGAAGAATTGATGCCTTCGGATTATTGTGTTGGTGAAGAATATTGAATAGCCCATGGACTGCCAAAAGAACAAACAAATCTATTTGGAAGAAGTGTAGCCAGAATGCTCATTAGAAGCAAGGTTGGTGAGACTTTGTCTCACATACTTTGGACATGTTATCAGGAGGGACCAGTCCTGGAGAAGGACATCACGCTCGGTGAAATAGAGGGTCAGTGAAAAAGAGGAAGACACTCAACGCGGTGGATTGACACTGTGACTGCAATAATAGACTCAAGCATAATGATTGTGAGGATGGGACAGGACCAGGCAGTGTTTCATTCTGTTGTACAAAGGGTCACTGTAAGTCAGAATCTACTTGACGGCACCCAACAACGACAACAACTCTCTTCTTAAGCAATCTCATCAATACGCGGTACTTCAACTACTGCTTTTGTTTTGAAAAGATCTCAAATTCTTAACTTTAGCTTAGCCAATCTCTTGAGTTCTAGACTTATGTATTCGAATTTTGTACCAGGGAGCATTATTTTGGCTACATAGCCAAAAAGATCTAAAGTTACAGTGGCTTACAGAACACAGAGGAAGCATATTCCTCTCTTTCTCTTCAGAGACCCAGGCTGCTTTCAGCTCTCTAGTCATCTTCAAGGTTGCCTTCTGGTCCAAAATGGCTGCTGGATCTCCACCCATCATGTCGACATTCCAGACAGCAGGGAAGAGAAAAGGGTCTGGGTTTCTGCTGGCCATGAAGTCACCAAACCAATCTAGACTGCTCACCGCTGGACTTCTTTTCTGTGAAAGAGAACTAAACATTTATCTTAACAAGAATCACTAGCTGTCTAGTTACCTATTGTTGACCAACAAAACCCCACAAAATTTAGTGGCATAAAATAACCACTATTTATTATGTCCAGAGATCCTGTGGCTCAGGAATTTAGAAAGGACTCAACAAGGATGACTCTTTTCCATACAGTAACATCTGGAGCCTCAGTTCAAGTGATTAACAGCTGAGACCGAAATAACCACTTTTAAGATGTCTTCTTCACTCACACTTGCATTTTTGGTGCCTGGGCTGAGATGGTTGAAGGACAGCCTCAGCTGGGGCTGTCAATTGGAACACCTTCATTTGGCTTTCTCCAGCAGGAAGGTCTTTGGATAGTCAGTCATCTTAAATGGCAGCTCAGGGCTCCAACAATGAGTGTTTCCAGACAACACAGTGACAGTTGCATGGCCTATTATGACCTAACCCCAGAAGTCACACAGCATCACTTCTATGGTACTCTTGGCCAAAGAAGTCACAGATTCAAGGGGAGGGGACAAAAATCCATCTCTCAATGGGAAGAATGTAAAAAAAATCTGTGGCCATGTTTAAATCCAGCCTTCAATACTTGAAATTTTTAATAATAACCTTCCTCCCTTCCAACTAAGCTAATGCCACATTTTAGATTCTGTTACTGAAAATCCCATTTCTGTTAATGAATTCAGTGTTAGTTATGAATTCTTTTCATCTCTGACTCTGACAAACAATGACTTGAAAAATAATGGCTCAAACACACTCATGTAAAAGAATCCACAGGGAGGCAATCCAAGTCTAACAAAAGTGTTCCATGATTCATCAGGCACTCCACTCCTTCCAGCTCTCCACTTTACCATCCCTTGGGTGGCGCAAACAGTTTGCACTTGACTACTAACCCAAAGGTTGGCAGTACAAACCCATCCAGCGATGCTGTGGAAGAACGTCTTGGTGCTCTGCTTCTGTAAAGATTACTGTCAAGCAAGCCCTCTGGAGCAGTTCTATTCTGTAACACATGGGGTCACAATGAGTCAGAATCAATTCCACAACAATGAGTTTGGTTTTTTTTTTGTGTGTGGTCCTTGGCCTCATGGTCTAAAATGAGCCCTGGAGATCCAGCCATCACATCCATATTCCAGGCCACAGAAGGGAAGAAGGGGAGAAAAAGATTGAACTATCTTTTTTTCTAAGGAGACTTCTTGTAAGTTCCACACGTCCTTCAGCTAACATATCAGCAACCAGAACTTAGTCTCATGGTCACACTTAACTGCAGGGAGGCTGGGAAATTTTGATTTTTGTCTGGGTGGCAATGTGTTGTTATTGTTGTTAGGTGCCATCAGGTCAGTTCTGACTCACAGCTACCCTGTGTACGACAGAACGAAACACTGCCTGGTCCTGCGCCATCCTCACGATCGTTATGCTTGAGCCCATTGTTGCAGCCACTGAGTCAATCCATCTCGTTGAGGTTCTTCCTCTTTTTTCATTGACCCTCTGCTTTACCAAGCATGATGTCCTTCTCTAGGGACAGATCCCTCCTGATAACGTGTCCAAAATATGTGAGACAAAGTCTCATCTCACCATCCTCGCTTCTAATGAGCATTCTGGCTGTGCTTCTTCCAAGACAGATTTGTTCGTTCTTTTGGCAGTCCATGGTATATTCAATATTCTTTGCCAACATCATAATTCAGAGGCATCAATTCTTCTTCCGTTTTCCTTATTCATTGTCCAGGTTTCACAAGCATATGAGATAATTGAAAACACTATGGCTTGGGTCAGGTGCACCTAAGGCCTTCAAGGGACATCTTTCCTTTTTAACACTTTCTTTTTTATTGTACTTTAGATGAAGATTTACAGAACAAACTAGTTTCTCATTATACAGTTAGTACACATGTTGTTTTATGACATTGATTAACAACTCCACAACATGTCAACACTCTCCCTTCTTTACCCTGAGTTCCCTATTACCAGCTTTCCTGTCTCCTCCTGCCTTCTAGTCTTTGCCCCTTTAGTCTCGTTCTGTTTTATGGGTCTGTCTAATCTTTGGCTGAAGAGTGAACCTCGGGAGTGATTTCATTACTGAGCTAAAAGTGTGTTCGGAGGCCATACTCTCGGAGTTTCTCCAGTCTCTGTCAGGCCAGTAAGTCTGGCCTTTTTTTGTGAGTTAGAATTGTGTTCTACATTTTTCTCCAGCTCTGTCTGGGACCCTCTGTTGTGATCCCTGTCAGAGCAGTAAGTAGTGGTAGCTTGGCACCATCTAGTTGTTCTGGACTGAGTCTGGTGGAGTTCGTGGTAGTTGTGGTCCATTAGTCCTTTGAAGTAATCTTTCCCTTGTAACTTAAATTTTCCTCATTCTCCCTTGCTCTCAAAGGAGTGAGACCAGTGGAGTATCTTAGATGGTTGCTCACAGGCTTTTAAGACCCTAGACACTACTCACCAAAGTAGAATGTGGAACATTTTCATTATAAACTATGTTACGCCAATTGAGCTTGATGTTCCCAGAGACCATGGGCCCCACAGCCCCTAGCCTAGCAATTTGGTCCCTCAGGGAGTTTGTATGTGTCTATGGAGCTTCCATGACCTTGCCTTGTACAAGTTGTGTACAAGTTGTGCTGACTTCCCCAGTACTGTGCTTTTTAACACTTTTAAGAGTTCTTTTGGCAGTTCATGGTATATTCAATAGTCTTCGCCAACACCACAATTCAGAGGCATCAATTTTTCTTCGGTCTTCCTTATTCATTGTCCAGCTTTTGCATGCATATGTGCAATTGAAAACACCATGGCTTGGGTCAGGCACATCTTAGTCTTCAAGGTGACATCTTTGCTTTTCAATATTTTAAAGAAGTCTTTCGCAGCAGATTTGCCCAATGCAATGCGTCTTTTGATTTGTTAACTCCTCTCCCATGGGCGTTGATTGTGGATCCAAGAAAAATGAAGTCCTTGACAATTTCAATCTTTTCTCGGTGTATCATGATGTTGTGAGGATTTTTATTTTCTTTTATGTTGAGGGGTAATCCATACTGAGTGCTGTATGTAGTCTTTGCTCTTCATCAGGAAGCGCTTCAAGTCTTCTTCACTTTCAGCAAGCCAGGTGGGGTCCTCTGCATAACACAGGCTATTAATGAGTCTCCTACCAATCCTGATGCCCCATTCTTCTTCATATAGTCCAGCCTCTCGGATTATTTGCTCAGCATACAGATTGAATAGGTATGGTGAAAGGATACAACCCTGACTCACACCTTTCCTGACTTTAAACCACGCAGTAACCCCTTGTTCTGTTTGAACAACTGTCTCTTGATCTATGTATAGGTTTCTCATGAGCACAATTAAGCGTTCTGAAATTCCCATTCTTCACAATGTTATCCATAATTTGTTATGATCCACCCAGTTGAATGCCTTTGCATAGTCAATAAAACACAGGTAAACATCTTTCTGGTATTCTCTACTTTCAGCCAGGATCCATCTGACATCAGTAACGATATCCCTGGTTCCACGTCCTTTTCTGAATCTGGCTTGAATTTCTGGCAGTTCCCTGTTGATATGCTGCTGCAGCCACTTTTGAATGATCTTCAGCAAAATTTTACTTGCGTGGGATATTCATTTATCCCTAGATGCTCTTAAAATTCTCTCTTTATCTTTGCGTGAGATATTAATGATATTGTTTGATAATTTCTGCATTTGGTTGGATCACCTTTCTTGGGAATAGGAATAAATATGGATCTCTTTCAGTCAGTTGGCCAGGTAGCTGTTTTCCAAATTTTTTAGTGTAGACAAGTGAGCACTTCCAGCGCTGCATCCGTTTGTTGAAACATCTCAAATGATATTCCATCAATTCCCGGAGCCTTGTTTTTTGCCAATGCCTTCAGTGCAGCTTGGACCTCTTCCTTCAGTACCATCAGTTCCTGATTATATGCTACCTCTTGAAATGGTTGAACGTCGACTAATTCTTTTTGGTATAATGACTCTGTGTGTTCTTTCCATCTTCTTTTGATGCTTCCTGCATCGTTTAATATTTTCCCCATAGAATCCTTCACTATTGCAACACAAGGCTTGAACTTTTTCTTCAATTCTTTCAGCTTGAGAAATGCCAAGCGTGCTCTTCCCTTTTCGTTTTCTATCTCCAGCTCTTTGCACATGTCATTACAATACTTTAATTTGTCTTCTCGAGCACCTCTTTGAAATCTTCTGTTCAGTTCTTTTACTTTATCATTTCTTCCTTTTGCTTTAGCTACTCGATGTTCAAAAGCAAGTTTCAGAGTCTCTTCTGACATCCGTTTTGGTCTTTTCTTTCTTTCCTGTCTTTTTATTGACCTCTTGCTTTCTTCATGTATGATGTCCTTGATGTCATTCCACAATGCGTCTGGTCTTCGGTCATTAGTGTTTAATGCGTCAAATCTATTCTTGAGATGGTCTCTAAATTCAGGTGGAATATACTCAAGGTCGTACTTTGGCTCTTGTGAACTTCTTCTAATTTTCTTCAGTTTCAACTTTAACTTGCATGTAACAATTGATGATCTGTTCCACAGTCAGCCCCTGGCCTTGTTCTGACTGATGATATTGAGCTTTTCCATTTTCTCTTTCCACAGACGTAGTCGACTTGATTTCTGTGTATTCCATCTGGCGAGATCCATGGGTATAGTCACTGTTTATGTTGTTGAAAAAAGATATTTGCAATGAATAAATCATTGGTCCTGCAAAATTCTATCATGTAATCTTCAGCATCATTTCTATCACCAAGGCCATATTTTCCAACTACCAGTCCTTCTTCTTTGTTTCCAACTTTCGCATTCCAATCACCAGTAATTATCAATGCATCCTGATTGCATGTTCGATCAATTTCAAACTGCAGAAGCTGGTAAAAATCTTCAGTTTCTTCATCTTTGGCCTTAGTGGTTGGGGTGTAAATTTGAATAATAGTTGTATTAACTGGCCTTCCTTGTAGGTGTATGGATATTATCCTATCACTGACAGCATTGTACTTCGGGATAGACCTTGAAATGTTCTTTTTGAGGATAAATGCAATGCCATTCTTCTTCAAGTTGTCATTCCTGGCATAGTAGACCATATGATTGTCCAATTCAAAACGGCCAATACCAGTCCATTTCAGCTCACTAATGCCTAGGATATTGATGTTTACACATTCCATTTCATTTTTGATGATTTCTAATTTTTCTAGATTCATACTTTGTACATTCCATGTTCCGATTATTAATGGATATTTGTAGCTGTTTCTTCTCATTTTGAGTCCTGCCACATCAGCAGATTAAGGTCTCGAAAGCTTGACTCCATCCACGTTATTAAGGTCGACTCTACTTTGAGGAGGCAGCTCTTAGTCATCTTTTGAGTGGCTTCCAACCTTGGGGGCTCATCCTCCAGCACTGCATCAGACAATGTTCTGCTGCTATTCATAAGGTTTTCACTGGCTAATTCTTTTCAGAAGTAGACTGCTGGGTCCTTCTTCCTAGTCTGTCTTAGTCTGGAAGCTCAGCTGAAACTTGTCTGCCATGGGTGACCCTGCTGGTACCCAAATACCAGTGGCATAGCTTCCAGCATCATAGCAACACGCAAGCCCCCATAGTACAACAAACGAACAGACGCGTGGAGGAACAAAAGGTAAAAGGTGGTAATAAAAGTGGAAGACCCCCTGCAGGCAATGGACATCACTTATTGCCCCTGTTCAGAGTGGGCTAGGTTTACTGGTGCCAGAGAAAAAGCCCTTCCTCCTTTACCCCACTAAGACAGAGTTCTGGGATTCTTCAAAAAGGCAATCGTCTACCTCTAAGGCACATACTTTATGTCCATTAGCAGCTGTTTGTCCATTATCAGTTAGGAAGAAGGTGGGGGCAATTATAACATAGCACACCTGTGCATTTCAGCAAAGGTGCTTTTCCCAGGCCAAAGTACCTCCTCTAATCTCCTCAGTACACATCTCCCACATCTCCCAAGACTTTAATCACTCTGGATTTTAAGGTCTTCAGAGTAAGATTTTGAACTTGATAGATGTCTAGGGCAGACCGCTGAATATGTTCTAGGGCAAACCTTGTGACCATCACATTACCAGGAGGGGGTACACTTCCACAAGAATTAAAATAAAATTTCCACATGGCAAAGACAGTCACAAGTCTTATTACCAGGATACTTCTTTTAAACATGAAACCTGAAACCTGGAAAAGCAATTGAATTTAGATGAAGAGGTGACTGAAACTGGGATTTGTTGTAGGGGAAAAACATCACAAAGTTTAGTAAAGCAAAAAGAAAGTTCTATTCGCTCAACTGACCAGTGCATGGATTAACTGTTGTAGGGAAAAAACATCTTAAAATTTAGTGAAGCAAAAAGTAAGTTTTATTCAGCATATATTCAAAAAGGCAGTAGTGGGAAATGGAGAAGTATGCTGCCAGAGCCATGACTGCCCGAGTCCAAAGAATATCACAGAATAGGCAACAGTGGGAGAACGGACAAGCGTGCTGCCACAGCCATGTCTGCCCAGGTCCAAGGAACGGTTACAGAGCCATCAGTACATATTAATATTACAAATGGGCAAAACCATTGAAAGCTTAGTTTTTTCACAGATTGGCTAGAAACTGTGATCCTACATTTTGAATTGTCTTTCTTAGCAATCATTGGTACAGGTTTCAGTAATGAAAGTCAGGAGGGTCTTCATTGGTCCAATAAATTTCTATTCACTAAACGCTAATAGAAAAAGGTAAGAGTGGAAAGTCTTTTGTGTTCTGTTTGATGGGCTTTTGTGAAAACTTCCTTAAGATGTTTTCCAAGATTATCTTAGCTATTGTCTTTATACCTCAGGGCCCAGTTGATGTGTCCTTGTGAGCCCTTGTGAGCCCAGCTGCAGCTGGGTCACATTCTGTATGCTCAAGGAGAGGGAATAATAACTTCAATATTATTTCCTAAATCAGATCGTTAATCTGAAGGAAGAAAACCAAAAGAATATCACAATCTGCAAATGGATGCAAGATCACTCTCCTGGGGAGGCTCACTTGCTCTCCCATTCCACCAAGGACAGAACAAGAACAAGGAAGCTGAAGTGGCAGATGTGTGAACATGGAGAAGGGAGGACAGTAAGACGTGATGAGCACCTCATCCGGGCCAGGCATTTTCAGAGCATTCATTTCATTTTAAGGATTGAAGGCAATACATTTCTTTTTTTCTTACTTATTTTTTTTCTCTGATTGTGAAACAAAAACGTGATTATTGTGTAAAATTTAAATAATACTGACGCACCTAAAAAGAAACTAACATTTATCATGCTGAAATTCGGAGATTGTTACTATTTTGGGGCTTATCCTTCCCATCTTTTCCTTGAACGCTTTTTTTTTTAAGCACAAAAATCCTGTACATTCACTGTTGTAATCTGATTTTTTCCCACTTAACAATACATTCTGAGCATTTTTCCAGGCCATTAATATTCTTCTTATATAACCCAGTTTAATTCTCCATGGGGAGACATCTAGTTACAACTTTTCACTATTATAAATAATACTCCGATAAACATCCTTTTAGATAAAGCTTTATATTCATTATTTCCTCAGGATAAATTTCTAAAAGTAGAACGGACTTCTGGGTCAAAAGTATGAACTTTTTTTGGTAAACATGTATTTTATTTTATTATTATTTTTCCTTGTTTTGTCTCTTTATTCTTTTTTAAAAAAATTTTTAGTGTACTTTAGATGAAGGCTTACAGAACAAATAGTTTCTCATTAAACAGTACACAGCATTATACAACATTTGTTAACAACCCCACATGTCAACACTCCCTCCTGCCTTCTAGTCCTTGTCCCTGGGCTGTTGTGCCCCATTAGTCTCGTTTTGTTTTATGGGGTTGTATAAGGTTAGGCTGAAGGGTGAACCTTGGGAGTGACTTCATTACTGAGCTAAGGGTGTCTGGGGGCCACACTCTCGGGGTTTCTCCAGCCTCTGTCAGGCCAGTTAAGTCTGGCCTTTTTTTGTGAGTTAGAATTGTGTTCTACATTTTTCTCTGCCTGGGACCCTCTGTTGTGATCCCTGTCAGAGCAGTCAGTAGTGGTAGCCGGGCACCATCTAGTTGTACTGGACTCAGTCTGGTGGAGGCCGTGGTAGCTGTGGTCCATTAGTCCTTTGGATTAATCTTTCCTTCTATCTTTAGTTTTCTTCATTCTCCCTTGCTCCTGAAGGGATGAGACCAGTGGAGTATCTTAGATGGTTGTTCACCGGCTTTTAAGACCCTAGACACTAATCACCACGGTAGAATGCAGAACATTTTCTTTATAAATTATGTTATGCCAATTGAGCCAGATGTTCCCCAAGACCATGGTCCCCACAGCCCTCTGCCCAGCAATTCAGTCCCTCAGGAAGTTTGGAAGTGTCTATGGAGTTTCCATAACCTTGCCTTGTATAAGTTGTGCTGGCTTCCCCAGTATTTTGTACTGTCTTACCCTTCACCAGAGTACCACTTATCTACTGTCTATTTAGTATTTACCCTTCCCACCCTTCCCATCCCTCATAACCATCAAAGATTGTTTCTTTTTGTGTGTAAACATTTTCATGAGTTTTTACAGTAGTGGTCTCATACAATATTTGTCCTTTTGTGATTGACTTATTTCATTCAACATAATGTCCTCCAGTTTCATCCATGTTATGAGATGCTTCACAGATTCATCATCCTTCTTTATTGTTGCATAATACTCCATTGTGTATATATACCACAGTTTCTTTATCCATTCTTCTGTTGATGAGCATCTGGGTTGTTTCTATCTTTTTGCTATTGTGAACAATGCTGCCATGAACATGGGTGTGCATGTTTATTCGTGTGACAGCTCTTATTTCTATAAGATATATTCCTAGAAGTGGGATTGCTGGATCGTATGGTATTTCTATTTCTAGTTTTCTAAGGAAGCCCCACATTGTTTTCCAAAATGATTGTATCATTTTGCATTCCCACCAGCAGTGTATAAAGAGTTCCAATCTCCCTGCAGCCTCGCCAACATTTGTTATTTCCAGTTTTTTTGATTCGTGCCAGTAATGCTGGGGTGAGACGGTATCTCATTGTGGTTTTGATTTGCATTTCTCTGATGGCTACTGATCTAGAGCATTTCCTCATGTATCTGTTGGCTGCTTGAATGTCTTCTTTGGTGAAGTGTCTGTTCATTTCCTTTGCCCATTTTTTAATTGGATTATTTGTTTTTTTGTTGTAGAGGCTTTGGGTTTTCTTATAGATTTTTGAGATTAGACCTTTGACTTGTAATGTCCAAAACTTTTTTCCCAGCCTGTAAGTTCTCTTTTTATTCTTTTGGTGAAGTTTTTTGATGAGGATAAGTGTTTAATTTTGAGTAGATCCCAGTTATCTAGCTTATCTTCTGGAGTTTGTGTGTTGTAAGTTATGGTTTGTAAGTTATGGTTTGTATCCCATTAATGCCATGTTATTAGGGCCTCTAGCACTGATTCTACTTTTTTCTATGATCTTTATAGTTTTGGGCTTTATATTTAGGTCTTTGATCCATTTTGAATTAATTTTTGTGTATGCTGTGAAGTATGGGTCCTGTTTCATTTTTTTTTTTTTTGTGGATGGACATCCAGTTTTGCCAGCACCATTTGTTAAAAAGACTGTATTTTCCCCATTTAATGGACTTTCAGCCCTTGTCGAAGATCAGGTGACCATAGGTGGATGAATTTACATCTGAGTTCTCAATTCTGTTCCATTGATCAATCTATCTGTGGTTGTACCAGTACCAGGCTGTTCTGACTACTGTAGCTGTATAGTAGGTTCTGAGGTCAAATAGTGTGAGTCCTCCTACTTTATTCTTCTTTTTCAATTGTGCTTTACTTAGCCAGGGCTTCTTCCCTTTCCATATAAAGTTAATGATTAATTTTTCCATCTCTTTAAAGAATGTTGTTGCTATTTGGATCGGGATTGCATTGTATTTGTAAATTGCTTCGGGTAGAATTGTCATTTTCACAATGTTGAGTCTACCTATCCATGAGCATGTGTTTTCCCAGGTACGTAGATCTTTTTTGGTTTGCAGTAGTGTTTTGTAGTTTTCTTTGTATAGGTCTTTTACATCCCTGGTTAGATTTCTTTCTAAGTATTTTCTTTTTTTTTTTAGGAAAGTATGAACATTCTTAACACTAATAAAGGTATAATTGATATACAATAAACTGCACATATGCAAAGTGTACAATTTGATGAGCTTTTCCATATGTACTGCCCTAGTGAAAACACTAGACCTATGCTCCACTAGAAATTAAAATAAAAGTTTTACTGGAGGAAAAAGAAATTAAAATCATTCCACAAAGTAGAGAGACACAGGGACACTCAAACAAGATGCTGCAGCATTGCTCTAGCTTGCAGGGAGAGAGCAATGAGGTATTTATCAGGCACAGCAACAAAGACAGATGGTTTCACATCAAAGGGGGTACAGGGGAAGGGAGGAAAATTTAGAAGGCTTTGTCAAGCTACAAACTTCCCTAACATCAATTTCTAGCCTAAATCAATCTCTTATTTCACAGTACAAATTGACTAAAGCAAAATTTCTAAAGTAAGCCATGTAAACATTACTGATGTGGGGGTTTAGTGATTGATTGTAGGCCAGATCAACCCTAGGAGTCCTTGAAATGTAAAAGTCAACCATTTGGTTAGGAAGGAGATTAGATCAACTCCAACTTGAAGCCTTTTGAAATGTAAATATTGCCCATATGGCCGAGAGGGGGTGAGTTAGGGCCTAGACATTTGCCGACAGCAGTTAAGATAGCAAGATTATTGATATAAACTAAGGCCCAGATCTCTACACTCTTTGCGTCACAAGCAATCAAAACTTTCACAGGAAGCCAACTTGTCTTTTGTAGAAGGCAGAGGCAGGCTTCAAACCTAGTTGCAACTTAATTTAAAATAGAATTTCAATTTAGGTCTGGGATTAACTATTTCAATCATGCCAAGTAGCCCCAGTTTTAAGGTTTGCTTATTCATTTCTCTCCTTTTGATCAAGCCACCACTAGGGGGCACAGACCACTTAAGATAATACCCACAATGGAGTTACCTGTCTTCTGCATGGACTTGGAGTTTCTGGAGTCTCTGAAGTCACCGATGGCTCCTTTCTTTAGACAGCTTTTAAGATCTCAGGTCCCCATCTTCTAGTAGCCAGGCACCATCTGATTTCATCTTGCCATCGTTTCAGGTCTCATCTTCAGGGTATGTTGGTCTCTTGTAGAGGTAAGTGTTGCAAACAAAGCCACATTAGGAGAGATAGCTTGGTAATTTTAAAAGAGCTTGATCCCAGAACTAAACTTCATTTTCCTCAGCAAAATCAGTTTCTTCTAATTACACAATTCGTTGAATGGCCATATGCCTTAAGGGTTGACTGTGGCAATGAGAAACACAATGCATTATACATTTAACAAGTCCTATAATAATAATTACAATGATTAGAAGAAGACAGGCTAGCAGAAAGGAGCATATCCCAGACCTGATGCTTTGGAGTAACCAGCTAAAAATATCAAGGAAGGAAAGAATGGTCATGGGAGGAACTGTATGTAACCAAGAGGCCTTTTGGCATATTTTAGAGACGTCTCGTTCTACTTCTTCAGAGATATTTATCCATGAACAGCAAGAAGTATGGATGACAGCACAAACCCCTCCTTGCTGAGCTAAAATAAAATCTAAGACAATTGTATCATCCAGTACATTTGCAAGGGATTCTAATGATTATTCCTCTGCAGCCATTCCATCCGCAATACTACCATCAACTCTAGTCACTGTGGCAGACAGATTTCGAACAGACATTTCTAATTGCCCAATCCCAAACCATGGTATAGTAGCACACAAGAAGGATCATCCCCATCCTGAGTAATCAGCTATGGGATTGCTTGAAAGGACAAGTTCTCCCTTCCATATAGATATTAATTTCAAATCACTATTCCATAATAAGCTGTCTTTGTATGAACAGATACTCATGGGAACTTCTAGGGTTCCTAAACTACAAAAGCTTACCATATTCCAACTATCTAAACATGGTAAAGTCCAAGAATAGAGTGAGTCATCAGACTTATTTCTTAAATAAGCTGATCCTCTGCATAAGAAGACATATCCAGATGGGACACATAACATGCCTTTTCTGGTTTGAATATTGGGGAAAGGAATAGACTCTGACTGGTTTTTTCAAGCCACTTGGCAGTTAGCAAATCATCACAAATGGATAATTCTCCAAAATTTAGGGTATTTTGGAGTAGGGCACAAATAGGGAGATTTGGATTAATTCCAATACAGTCATCTTTTATTAAGTGATAATATTGAGCATCATTAATAAAAACTTCACATAGTGTGAACAGATTAGAATATTCTATCTATGCACAGGTAAGATTGAAACAGGGAGCTTATGGATAGGTGGACAACTCCGGGGGTAGTCATTGGTTGACCAAAATGGTTCTTGTAAATGGTTTTTCAAAATCAGTAGTAAAATAGGTGTGAACTTATAGTCTAGGACTGGTACAGCGAGAAGGTCAGTATGGTCCTGTGTGGATCGCAGGGAGAGTAACATACCCAACATTCTGTTAAATTGCTGGCACTGGCAACTGACTGAGTTAACTTGATAAAAGCATTTCCTTTTCAACTATCAGTGGTGGTTATAACAAACAGAAAGAAGAAATTTATTATAAACTTAATAATGGAGAAAACGTTGACGAAAGTAATATAGTAAAGAGAAATTAATGAGTACAAAACATGTTCTTTTTTTTTCCTAGTAATTCATTAGGAGATGAATCCAAGTAGATAAAATAAAAATATTTCAAAAAGTTATAAGCATTAAACAATTTCATACTGATAAGAAGAATAAAATAGTTTTAACTTCTGGGTTTAGAGTTAAAGATATTAAATGATTACATAAGCTACTTAAAAAAAATAATTCCACAAGTGAGCAAAAATACTCAAGACCATTAAAATACCAACGGTTAAGAACCAGAATTCATAGATTTCAGCTGCTTTCATGGGATCTCATTCTGTGATTTTGGAGTCACTGGCTTGTCTTTGAAGTTGCTTGCTTCTGGTCACTCAGGTGCTGCTTCAGTCTGAGTTTCAAAGCTCCAGCTGGCTGACAGGTTCAAATAGGCACTATAGCTTTCTTTAGCTGTGACAAATGAATCCAAGGGTTAATTCTTTCCAATTTAGCTGCACAAGAGTTGTTAAAATGACTAGATAAGGCCCATTCCAATGGAGTTCCAGGGAATTTTTTAGTTAGTGCCTTTTCCAATAAACATAATCTCTTGTGGTAATATTAATTGAGGGAGAAGCAGGTTTCTGGTCCTCAAATCCCTCTTTAATTTGTGAGAAATATTTCTTAGAGCACTGCATCAAAGACTGACAATATTTTAATAATTCAGCTTGTACGAAGTTAGCATCAGTAAGGCAAAAGTAAGGAATAATCACAGGCCTTCCAGTAATTCTTTTGTAAGACGTAAGTTTATGAGATGCAAAAGGAGTGCTTCTCAAGTTTGAAAGGACTAAAGGGAGAACTTAAGTCCAAGACAAACCTAGACACTCAGGAAGCTTAGCAAGTTGAGTTTTTATTATACTATTAGTTCTTTCTATTAGTCCAGGGGACTGTGATTGATAAGGGTAATGTAATCTCTGTTATATGGGAAAACTCAGCATAATTCCTGAGTAACTTGTCCAGTAAAATGAGATCCCCAATCACTGCAAGAATTTTTAATGCTTCCCTAGTAGGTATTATGCTTTTAAGGAGCTTCTTTGCCACAAAAGAAGCAGTGGCCCATCGACAGGGAAAAGCCTCTACCCAGTGTGGAAATCCACAAATCATAATTAAGACATATTTATAACCACTCTAAGGTGGAAGCTGGAGAAAATCTAACTGCCATTCGAGCATGGCCCAGAAGGCAAAGAGTATTGTCCAGGGGAAGTCTTAAGATGTTTCCCAGGATTATAACAAGGGAGATAGAGCAGTGGGCAGCCACATGCTCAGCAGCCTCAGAAAATTTTCCCCACCAGTATTTCCTTAAAACTTCAATCATTTTATCTCTCCCTAGATGAGTAGAGTCTGCATCATAGGGACATGTAAAAGTTTAGGAAGAACAATTTGGGCATTAGGTCCTAACCATAGCTTAGTGTCAGGGTCTTGATAACAACCTGACTTTTTCCATGTTTCAATTTTATTATATTGAGCCAATTGCTGATGTTTTAAAAGCTTCTCTTTGGTGAGTACAATCGCACTAGTTGTTTCATGAGAATAGTTTTCTATAGGTTCCTCCAAAAGCCCCTCCACACACCTTTTTGCTAAAACAGGGGCAACAATAACTTGGGAAGCAGCTTGTTTAGCAGCTGCATCAGTAAGATTATCTCCCCCGGTTTCTTCAATTTAGGGCACTCCCTTCAGCTGGTGTGCTTGTATTTTAATTACAGCAACTTCAGAAGGGAGTAGCAAGGCATCTAATAGGTCTACTACCAAAGTCCCATTTTTAATAGTGTTACCAGAAAAGGTTAAAAAAGTCTTTGTTTCCAAATATCTCAAAATCATGAATAACTTCAGATGCATATTTTGGATCTGTAAATATAGTTATCGACTTTCCTTTAGCAAGTCTGCATGCTCTGGTAGGAGCAGTACATTCAGCTTGTTGAGATGAGGTGGCCTTAGGGAAAGGCTGGCTTCCAAGGACTTGGGTAGAGGTTATAGCGTAACCAGCCTGACAGTGAGAGCTAGGAATTGGTTTCAAATAACAGCCATCTACAAATAATATCAGAGTTTGTTAAAGGAGTTTCTTTTAAATCACTACACGGAGTCAGAAGCTGCTCAGTTAAGTCCAATCATGGGAAGGATAAGTATAATCATCCTTATCAGCTGCAGAGTGAAGTGTAGCCAAGTTTAAAGTAGCTACCATATGTAATCTAATATTAGAGACTGCCAGAAGAAGCACTTCATAAGGAGTGAGTCTGCTGGCAGATAAATGTTGAGTTAAAGCAGAACTTAATAATGCAGACACAGCATGTGGTACATACATATCTAGGAAGTTTCCTAAAACTGTTATCAGCAGTGGATTCTACTAATTTTGCTGTAGCAGCTGCCACCTTAAGACAAGGTGGCTATGCTTTAGCCATAGGATCCAACTGCATGCTATAATAACCTATAGGCCTATTTTTGCCCCGTGCTTCTGTGTAAGAATACCTAATGCATTACCAGAAACTTCATGCACAAAAAATGCAAAGTCCAAGTGATAGTTAGGGAATTCTAAAGCGGGCGTGTTAATCAAGGCTTCTTTTAACTTAGTTATCATCTGTCTTAGTTGTCTAGTACTGCTATAACAGAAATACCACAAGTGGATGGCTTTAACAAAGAGAAATTTATTCTCTCATAGTTTAGGGGGCTAGAAGTCCAAATTCAGGATGCCAGCTCTAGGGAAAGGCATTCTCTGTCGGTTCTGGGGGAAGGTCCTTGTCATCAATCTACCGCTGGTGTAAGATCTTCTCAGCACAGGAGCCTTGGATCCAAAGGATGCACTCTGCTCCTGGCATTGCTTTCTTGGTGGTATGAGATCCCCCTGTCTCTCTACTTGCTTCTCTCTTTTATATCTCAAAAGAGATTGACTTAAGATACAACCTAAACTTGTAGATTGAGTCCTGCCTCATTAACATAACTGCCTCTAATCCTGCCTCATTAACATCATAGAGATAGGATTTACAACACATAGGAAAGATCACATCAGATGACAAAATTGTGGAAAATTATACGATATTGGGAATCACGGCCTAGCCAAGTTGACACATATTTTGGGGGGACACAATTCAATCCATGACATTGTCCCTTGATCTTCTGGGGTAAGATAAAATGGATCATGCTCAGAGGTTTTCAAATATTTATATAAAAGCTGTGCCATGAGAGAATAATTAGGAATCCAGGCTTGACAATAACCACAAAGTCCTAGAAATTCACTTCTTAATTGTTTTTTGTTTGTTTTAGGCAAAGGAAAAGCTGCAATAGCTTTTTTTCCTCTTGAAGCACATAGAAACACCTTCTGCAGAATATTAAGTAACCTAAATATCTGGCAGAAGGCTGAACTAATTGTAATTTTTCTTTAGAAACTTCATTTGCACCAACAGTCAAATAAATGTTTTAGCAAGGCTAAGCTTTCCTCCAGGTAAGCCTGCTGAGATGTGGAACATAAGAGCAAATAGTCCACATATTGTAATAAGGTAGATTTATTTGGAAATTGCAGATGTTGAAAATTTGCATACAAAATTTGAGAAAAAATAACTGAGAGCCTCTGTAAAACCCTGAGGCATGACATTCCAGATAAGTTGTTGATTTTCCCAAGAAAAAATGAACAGATATTGACTTTCAGGTTCAGCAGAGGTGCTGAAAATATGTGCTACAAAGGTCTATAACAATTAAGTACACTGAGTCTGAAGAACATTGGAAAGTAATAAATCTGGATTAGGGACAATGGGGCACTAAGAAATAACAATGTGGTTTACTGCACATAAGTCTGAACAAACTGCCAGACTGGAAGGATAGGGATGTTACAAGGACCGATGCAGGTAATGATTAAGCTTTTAGAAAGAAAATCCTGTATCATAGGAGTTATTCCTTCCTTTGCTTCTCATTTAAGTGGGTACTGGGGAGTATTGGGCCAGGGCTTAGAGTTGGCCACTTGAATTTTAATAAATTCGGCAGACAGCACATTGCCAACATCGGTAGAAGTTGTGGCCCACAAAGGTTTGGGGATCTGAGAAATAACTTTTGGGGAAAGAGGATATTCTGTTGGAACAGAATTTTGAAGATGTATAGTAAGGGCTTCCATGAGGCAGATAGCCTCTTCCTTTTGAATGTCATCTATCCCTACATTCTGATTCTAAGATTAAATAATATTTCCCCCTTTTCATTAAATTGTAAATGGTAATTCCACTTAGATAAAATATCTCTTCCTATCAAATTAACAGGGGTGTTAGGACTGATTGAAAAAGGATGTAAATCCTCTATTGAACCTAAAAATATTGGCACAGATTGGGAATGAAATACTGTCTGTTCCTTGTTCGTAACTCCTATTATAATTGATGTCTTTTTATACTCCAGGGCAGGGGCTTTTGTAAGCACTTGGGATTAACTGTGCACAAAGTAACTCCTGAATCAATTAAAAATTAACAACATTCTCTATTAATATGCATAGTTGTTTCTCTTTGAAGAGAGCTACCATAAGAAAAGTTCCTGTTTTGTTCCTGGAGCCCCTTTATTCTGAATCAGAGGATGGAGGAGCAGTTGGGATGGAAATCCTCTGCTTATTCTCTAAGGCATTTGCTTTTCCAGTGGCCAGGTTTTTTGCAATAGTGGCAAGGACAAATTTTGGGTCCATTTGAGAGTTTAAAATTCCTTTTCTGAGTGGGTCTTGCAGCTGTTGTTACTAGAAGGCCATTAATTTATTTAATTTGTTAGTCTGAGCAGTCTGCTCTGTTTCTAAAGTTTGGGCAAGTTCATGGGCTAAAGTAACCAGTTTTGAAGGGAAGCACCTTTCCAATCTTAATGACGTCTCTTAACTGAGGCTGAAATTTCAGGTTCGAGGCCAGAAATAAATACTGCGTTAAAGGCTGCTTTTGTTCCTTCATCAGAAGTGTGTTCAACCCAGAATTGTCTGGAAACTTCTGGAATAATTGGGATTGATAATCATACACTATTTCATCTTTGCCTTGTACACAAGATGTACTTTTGTCCAATAAATTATTGGGGGAAAGGTCTTAAGAATCGTGTCATGTAGCTTTTTGGCCCTGTCTCGAGTATCTGTGAGAAGGGTGTCAGCTCTTTTGTCACTATCCAAAGCTAAATCACCTTGGGGATCTTTCCAGTCAGCACATTGTAACCATGATTTGGCTTCCCCAGAGACAACTAACATATGGACTAATTGATACAAGTCAGATAGTCTGGATTGATAAGCATTAACAATGACCTTGAATTCTTTAGCAAATCTATAAGGGTCCTCACGTAAATGTGGAAAATCTTTAGCAATGCTATGTAATTCTATACAAGTCCAAGGGATGAAATAAATGGCAGTGTTCTTTGGATTTTCTCTAGTGCCCACTCCAGGTTCTGCAGGGCACATTTTAAAAGTTATTTCAGGAATAAGCTCTGAACTTTCTGACTTTGATCTTTCTGGTTTTCGACTCTCTGCCTCTGGACTCTTTTTTGGACTCTCTAGTTTGGTCTTTCTAGTTTTGAGCTTTTGCTTTGAATCTTTAGCAGATTCTCCTTCTGGCTTTGAATCTTTAGTAGCTTCTCCTGAGAAGAAAGGAAGTTCAGACGGAAGGTTTCCTGATGGATAAAGACGCAGAGGAGGATACAGAGAAGATGCTGTAATTATTTCAGAAACTGAATTCTGCAATTCTTTATCCTGTTCAGTCAATTAGAAACAGAATTCTGTAGAGGTTATTTTACTTTGCTGATGTCGTTTAGAGGCCTAAAAATACCAATCAAAAAAGATGTCCCATTGAAAATTTTAACCCAGGACCCCATTTGTTCTAATTCATTGTGCAGGAAAATTAACTTAGAAAATTCAAATGTCCTGTAAAGTGACCACTCATTCTAAATGCCTTTTGTTAAATCATGCCAAACAGAAGAATCATTATGCTTATTCATATAATGAGTGGGAGCTCTTGGAAGATGCTCAACATCACTCTTAGGTTTGGCATTTCCCATATTTCCAAAAGCAGTGTAAGGTTAGCTTCAGAAGCTTTTCAAACACAAGGTCAGAGCTTTCAGTTTCTCAGAACCAGCTAATATCCCTAACAACAGAGTCCTGCAGAGCTTGGAAATGTGGCTTCTCATGGTTTTGAGGTACCTAAGCAATAACCATAAGGTATCTAAAACTAAAGGGACTTACATTCCATTTAAAAAGACAGAGAGAAAAGAGGAAGACAAATCCTTCAACAAAACTCAGGGAGCTTTTCACACAAGGAAAATGCAGATGCTTGTAACCTGAGAGGAATTTTACCTTGCTGCAACTCCTGGGATCCCACTGTCTTAGTCATCTAGGGTTGCTATAACAGAAGTATCACAAGTGGATGGCTTCAACAAACAGAAGTGTATTCTCTCACAGTCTAGTAGGCTAGAAGTCTAAATTCAGGGCATCAGCTCCAGGTGAAGGCTTTCTCTGTCAGGTCTGGAGGAAGGTCCTAGTCATCAATCTTCTCCTGGACTAGGAGCTTCTCTGTGCAGGAACCTCAGGTCTAAAGGATGTGCTGTGCTCCCAGTGCTGCTTTCTTGGTGGTATGAGGTCCCCATGTCTCTCTGCTCGCTTCTCTCTTTTATATCTCGAAAGAGATTAGCTTAAGACACAATCTAATCTTGTAGATCTCATCAACATAACCGCTTCTAATCCATCCCATTAACATCATAGTGATAGGATTTACAACACATAGGAAAATCATATTAGATGACTAAATGGTGGGCAATCACACCATACTGGGAATCTTGGCCTAGCCAAATTAATATACATTTTGGGGGGATACAATTCAATCCATAAGACCCAAGAAGAGTGGACAGGCCCAAGGGGCCTTTGTTGGCACAAGATGTTCCGATTTTCTCACTGCCCTGGATGCTGCAGAGGTAAAATTTCCTTCAGGTCCCTTTATGGTCACCAAGAAATGTTCTAGTGAAAACACTAGACTATGCTCCATTAGAAATTAAAATAAGAATTTTATTGAAGGAAAAAGGCAATTAAAATCATTCTGCAAAATGGAGAGACACAGGACACTCAAACAAGAGACTGCAGCATGTGCTCTAGCTTGCAGGGAGAGCAATGAGATATTTATCAGGCATAGCAACAAAGACAAATGGTTTCACATCAAGGGGAGTACAAGGGAAGAGAGAAAATTTACAAGGCTTTGTCAAGCTACAAACTTCCCTAACATCTATTTCTAGCCTAATATCAGTCTCTTATTTCACAATACAAATTGACTAAAGCAAAATTTCTAAAGTAAGCCATGTAAACATTCCTGATGTGGGGGATTAGTGATTGACTGTAGGCCACATCAACCCTAGTTGGAGTCCTTGAAATGTAAAAGTCAACCATTTGGTTAGGAAAGAGATTAGATCAGCTCCATCTTGAAGCATTTTGAAAAGTAAACGTTGCCCATCGGATTAAGAGGGAGTGAGTTAGGGTCTAGGAATTTACTGAGCGCAGTTAAGATAGCGAGATTATTTACATGAGCTAAGGCCCGGATCTCTACACTCTTTGTGTCACAAGCAATCAAAACTTTCACAGGAAGTCATCTTGTCTTTTGTAGAAAGCAGAGGTAGGCTTCAAACCTAGTTTCAGCTTAATTTAAAATAGAATTTCAAATTGGGTCTGGGATTAACCATTTCAGTCATACAAGGCAGTCCCAGTTTTAAGATTTGCTTATTCAGTATACAACCATGAAACCATCAACACAATCAAGGTAATGAATAAATGTTTTACCCCCAAAGTTTTCTCATGCCCTTTGTAATTCTTCCCTCTGCACTTCTCCTGATGGGTAACACGGTAGGTATAAGTATAGTTTTTTAAGAAACTGCCACACTGTTTTCCAAATTGACTGTACTATTTTATATTCCCACAAAAAAATGGTTGAGAGTTTCATTTGCTCCACATCCTCACCAACACTTGGTATAGTCGGTCTTCTTAATCTTAGACATCTAAAAGGAATGTGGTGATATCTCATTATTGTTTTAATTTGCATTTTCCTAATGACTAATGATGTTGAGCATCTTTTCATGTGCTTATTTGCCATCTACATATCTTCCTTTGTGAAGTTATGTGTTCAAATCTTTTTTCCATTTTTAAAAATTGAGTTGTTTGCTTTCTTATTACTGAATTTTGAGACGTCTTTATATATTCTAGAGGCCTGGTGGTGAAGTGGTTAAGAGCTTGGCTGCTAACCAAAAGGTCGGCAGTTTGAACCCACCAGTCACTCCTTGGAAACTCTGCGGGGTAGTTCTACTCTGTCCCATAGGTTTGTTATGAATCAATATGACTCGACAGCAATGAGCTTATTTGGTTTGGGTTATATATTCTGAATACAACTTCTTTATCAAATATGTGATTTTCAAATATATTCTCCCAGTCTGTCTGTGCCTTTTTAAAATTCTCTTTCAAAGGTCAGAAACTTAATTTTGATGAAATCCAGTTTAGCGATTTTTTTTTCTTTTATGAATTGTGCTTTTGGTGTTATCTAAGAAAGCTTTCCTTAACCCAAGGTCACAAAGATTTTCTTCTATGTTTTCTTATATAAGTTTTATATTTTTAAATTTTACTTTCAGATCTATAATTCCTTTTGAATTAATTTTTGCTTATGGTATGGGGTATCGATCAAAATTTGTATTTTTGCATATGGATATATCCAATTTTTCTAGCATTATTTGTTGAAAAGACTATTCTTTACCCACTGAATTCCATTTTTCACTTTGTCAAAAATCAGTTGACCATATATGTCTTGGTCTATTTCTGGACTCTATTTTTTCCATTGGCATATTTGTTAAACTTTATACCAATACCACACTGTAGACTTATCATAAGTCTAAAAATTAGGTAGCATAAGTCCTCCAGCTTTGTTATTTTTCAAAGTTGATTTGACTACTCTAAGTCCTTTGCATTTATATATGAATTTTAGAATCAGCTTCTGAGTTTCTACAAAAATAAAATCATGGTGGGATTCTGATTGGGATTACATTGAATCTATACGTGAATTTAGGGAAAATTGACATCCTAACAATATTGAGTCTTCTGATCCATACATACTATATGAATATTACATACTTATACCCATAGTATCTATTTTTTAGGCCTTCTTTATTTCTCTCAGCAATATTTTATGGTTCTAGTGTATAGATCTTGTACAATTTTTCAAGTTGAAAAACAAATCTTTATTGTCTAGAAATATATGTATATTTTAAAAACCCACAAAAGATGCTATTCTATCATTTCCCCATTAATAGATGCCAATTTTCTCATCATCATAGACATAAATGCAGGACTTCCCAGCAAATGA
Source organism: Dugong dugon (assembly GCA_030035585.1). Taxonomy (NCBI): domain Eukaryota; kingdom Metazoa; phylum Chordata; class Mammalia; order Sirenia; family Dugongidae; genus Dugong; species Dugong dugon. The sequence continues at coordinate 10,525,064 of CM057472.1, read as the reverse complement.
TTTTTTCTCTCTCTCCCCCACCTCCCACGCTAAGCAACCACTAATAACCATAGGTCTTTATATATTTATCTATTCTTGTCATTTCATATAAGTGAGGTCATACAGTATTTGTCCTTTTGTGATTGACTTATTTCACTCAGTATAACGTCTTTGAGGTTCATTCATGTTGTAGCATGCATCAGAACTTGATTTCTTCTTATGGCTGAGCAGGAAGTATTCCATTGTATGTATGTACCACATTTTGTTTATCCATCCATCTGTTGATGGCACTTAGATTGTTCCAACTTTTTTGCTATTATGAATAGTACTGCTATGAACATAGATGTATATGTGTCCATTTGTATCACTATTTTTAGGTCCCTAGGGTATATAGCTAGAAGTGGAATTGCTGGGTCGTGTGGTAGTTTTATTTATTTATTTATTTTGAGAAATCGCCATACTGTTTTCCACAATGGTTGTACCATTTTACATTCCCACTAGCAGTAGATAAACGTTCTGATTTCCCCACATCCTTGCCAACATTTGTTATTTTCTGTTTCTTTTCTTTTACTGTTATTTCTATTCCAATAAGGGTGAAATGGGATCTCATTTGCAGCTTTCTAATGGCTAATGATGCTAAGAATCTTTTCATGTGTTTGTTGGCCTCTTAGATACCCTTTTTGTAAAGATTTCGTGTCTTAAGCACATTTTTTTATTGAGTTATTTGTCTTCTTGTTAAGTTGTAGCAGTTTTATATATATTTTGGATATTAGACCCTTGTCAGATATATAGTTCCCAAAGATTTTTTTTCCCCAGTCTACAGGTTGCCTTTTTACTCTTTTGATAAAGTCCTTTGATGAATGCATTTAATTTTTTTGAGGTCCCAATTTTCTATTTTGTCTTCTGTTGCTCATGGATTTGTTGTTGTATTTGATAATCTATCATTTAAAAAAACAAAACAAAACTAGATCCCACAGCTTCACCCCTATATTTTCTCCCAGTAATTTGTGGTTTTAGATTTAACATTTAGGTCCTTGATCCATTTTGAATTAGTTTTTGTGTAACTTTAGTATGAAGTATGGATCTTGCTTCATCTTTCTACTTGTGGAAATACAATTTTGCCAGCACTATTTGTTGAAGAGTCTTTTCCTTCCCCATTGAATGGATTTAGTACCTGTGTCAAAAATCATTTGACTATATGTCTTCAGATGGGTTCTCTAGGTAACAAAACCAGGGAAGCATGTATATATATATATATATATATATATATATTTATTTATTTATTTATTTATTTACAAGTGAAGAAAACAAAAATATTTGATGCACACATACAAGGAAGAAATACTCCTAACAATTACAGTCTTCATTTCTGCAACTGGTCATGTGGTCATAACTGGTATTTAGAACTACCTTCTTCCACCACCCATTCTGTATTCCCTTTACCCTCAGCAAGCACCTCAGCTGGTCATGGTTCTTTGCCCAGTGGGGTGACCCAAACATTTATTCCTGAAGGTTCTGAACCATTAGTTGTGATGTCGGAATTGCATTGCTGTAGTTTTCCATTGACTTAAGTCACAAGGTATGGTGGTACTAAGAGACTTCCTAAGGGATCTCCTGCATTCCAGACATACTCTTCTTTACCTCCATTATGTAATAGCAACCTGATTTCCTCTTGGTACAACCACACCAGCCAATATGATAACTCCCTTCTTTGCCTGTTGATCCACAGGCATAAGGAGTGCAAAGTGGCCAGGTGGCATTCTTAACTTCCAGTTCAGTGGAATCAGTGATGTGTCCCAGGTGGAGGCATTCTTCCCTTTGGAACTATGGCCTCTAGGCTTGCAGAGCATAGGGTCATGGGAACAGGAAGCAAAAATTTTGTTAGTGGGTCACGGGGGTAATAGTGAGTGGTGCCATTCCCATTTCCACCCCTTAATTCCTGGATCCATGAATCCTGGCTATGGGAGAAAGTGCACAATATATTAGATGCTGGTTTAGAGCATATACAGCCTCCTGGAGAACATTGCCCTAACCCTGCAAGGTATTGCCACCTAGCTAACACCGTAATTATGTCTTTAGAAGGCCATTCCATCATTCTATCAAGCCAGCTGCTTCAGGATGATGGGGAACATGGTAAGACCAGTGAATTCCATGAGCATGGGCCCGTTGCCATACTTCATTTGCTGTAAAGTGAGTCCCTTGATCCAAGGAGATTCTGTATGGGATACCATGATGGTGAATAAGGTATTCTGTAAGTCCACAGATGGTAGTTTTGGTAGAAGCATTGCATGCAGAGAAAGCAGATCCATATCCAGAGTTAAGTGTCTATTCCAGTGAAACTGAAATGCTGCCCTTTCCATGATGGAAGTGGTCCAGTGTAATCAACCTGTTACCAGGTTACTGGTTCATCACATTGAGGAATGATGGCATATTGGAGACTTAGCATTGGTCTCTGCTGCTGGTAGATTGGGCATTCAGCAGTGGCTGTAGCCAAGTAAGCCTATGTGACTGGAAGTCCATGTTGCTAAGCCCATGCATAACCTCACTTTGTTCATGAGCACATTGGGCAATGACAGGAGTGGCTGGGGAAAGAGGATGACTGGTTTCTACAGAACACATCATCTTATTCACTTGATTGTTAAAATCCTACTCTGCCAAGGACACCCTTTAGTGAGTATTCACATGAGACACAAATATCTTCACTTATTTGCCTCATTCAGAGAGTTCAATCCACATACCTCTTCCCAGTATTTCCTTGTTTCCAATTTTCCAATCATATTCCTTCCAAGTCCCTAACCATCCAACCAAAACATTGGCCAGAGCCCATGAATCAGTATACAATCCACATCTGGCCATTCCTCCTCCCAAGCAAAGTGAACAAACAGGTGCACTGCTCGAAGTTCTGCCCATTGGGAGGCTTTCCCTTCACCACTGTTCTTAAGGGAGGTCCCAGAAATAGGCTGTGATGCTACCGCTGTGCACTTTCAAGTGGTGCCGGCATATTGCGCAGAGTCATCTGTAAACCAGGCATGAATTTTTTCTTCCTCAGTCAGCTGATCATAAGAAACTCCCCAAGAGGCCATAGGTGCAGACTGGGAGTTGGAAGGTAATGTGACAGGAGTGGAGACCATGGGAATTTAGGCCACTTCCTCATGAAACTTGCTCATGCCTTCCAGTCCTGCATGGACCCGATTTCATATATATCACTTCCATTTACAGTTGGAATGCTGCTGTGCATGTCCAACTTTATGGTTCTGTGGGTTAGACAACACTCAGTTCATGAAGGGCAGCTCAGGCCACGTGGTGTCTTGGTGGCCTGTGGTTAAACGTTCAGTCTCTACTAAGCCTAACAAGCCAAAAGCTGTTTCTCAAAAGGAGAATAGATATCTGCTGAGGTTAGCAGAGCTTTCCTCCAAAATCCTAAGGGTCTGTATTGTGATTCACCAGTAGGGGCCTGCCAAAGACTCTAAACAGCATCTCTATCTGCCACTGACACTTCATGTACCATTGGATCAGTTGGATCATATGGCCCAAGTGACAGAGCGTCTTGCACAGCAGCCTGAACCTGTTGTAGAGCCTTCTCTTGTTCTGAAGCCCACTCAAAACTAGCTTTACAAATAACTTGATAAATAGGCCAGAGTAGCATACCCAAATGGGGGATATGTTGCCTCCAAAATCCAAAGAGGCCCACTAGGCATTGTGCCTCCTTTTTAGTTGTGAAAGGAGCCAGATGCAATAATTTATCCTTCACTTTAGAGGGACTATCTTGACATGCCCCACACCACTGGACCCCTAGATATTTCACTGAGGCGAAAGGGGCTTGAACTTTTGTCAGATTAATTTCCCCCTCTAGCATGCAAATGTTTTACCAATAGGTCCAGAGTCATTGACACTTCTTCCTTGCTAGGTCCAATCAGCATAATGTCATCAATGTAATAGACCAGTGTGACATCTTGTGGAAGGAAAGGCAATAAAGGACCCTGCAGACTAAACTTTGATATAGGTCTGGAGAATTGATATACCTCTGAGGTAGGACAGTGGGGTGTATTGCTGGCCTTGCCAGCTGAAGGCAAACTGCTTCTGGTGGTCCTTCAAAATGGGTATGGAGAAAAAGGCATTGGCTAGATCAGTAGCTGCATACCAGGTACTAGGAGCTATATTAATTTGCTCAAGCAATGAAACCACATCTGGAACAGCAGCTGCAATTGGAGTCACCACCTGGTTAAATTTTTGATAATCTACTGCTATTCTCCAAGATCCATCTTTTTTTGCACAGGCCAAATAGGCAAGTTAAATGTATGTGGTGGGAATCACCACCCCTGCATCGTTCAAGTCCTTTATGGTGGCAGTAATCTCTGCAATCCCTCCAGGAATGTGGTATTGGTTTTGGTTTACTATTTTCCTAGGTAGGGGTAGCTCTAATGGCTTCCACTTTGCTTTTTCTACCATAATAGCCTTTATTCCACTTATCAAGAATCTGTTGTGGGGGTTTTGCCAGTTGCTGAGTATATCTATTCCAATTATGCATTCTGGAACTGGGGAAATCACTACAGGATGGGTTCAGGGACCCACTGGAGCCCTTCTGAGACAAACCTGAGCTAAGAATCCATTAATAACCTTACCTCCCTACGCCCCTACTCTGACTGGTGGCTCACAGTGACATTTTGCATCTCCTGGAATTAGTAGCAGTTCAGAGCCAGTATCCAGTAATCCCCGAAAAGTCTGATTACTCCCTATTCCCCAATGAACAGTCACTCTCGTAAAAGGCTTTACATCCCTTTGGGGAAGGCTGGGAGAAATTCTAACAGTATAAATTTTTGGCAGTGTAGTGGAGTCCTTCCCCAAGGAGGCCTGGTCTCCCCTTCATTGAAGGTGTTCTGGGTTTTAAAACTCAAGTCTGGGAATTGTGTGAGGGGCTGTGACTCTCTCTTCTGGTGATTCGAGTTAGACTGCCATTCACTTGACCTAGAATTCTTCCATTTGTACAGATCAAGTAAATATTTAATATATTTCCCATCTATTTCACTCCTAGGGACACCATGACTAAGTAGCCAGCACTGTAAGTACATACAAGTCAGACTATTCTGATTACTGCTTGATTTCGCTGTCCATTATGGTAACCACACCCACCTTGTCTTTGTCAGTTGAGTTCTGCCACTTGGTCCTGACCACCAGGGAGTCCAATCAGCCACATTGTAAACCCACCACCATCAAGTCGATTCCTACTCATAGTAATCTATAGGACACAGCAGAACTGTCCCAAATGGTTTCCAAGGTTGTAATCTTTACAGAAGCATACTGCCACACCTTTCTTCCATGGAGCAACTGGTAGGTTGGAACTACTGACCTTTTGGTTAGCAGCCAAGCACTTTAACCGTTGCACCACCAGGGCTCTTTCCATTGTAGTTAGGTGTCTTAATTCAGTTAGGGCAGTTCCCACTGTCAAACATGACTTACGTAAAATAGCAATCACAGTAGTCTTCAAGGATGCTGGGACTCCCTTCACAAATTTGTTCCCCATCGTTGTGGTAAAAGGTGTGTCCTCTGTCCACTCCACGGGTGGATCTGTGGGTCTAACCTGATCAATACAGTCTAACATGTCAGTCTCCCTAAGCCTTTGGATACCTTCTTCTGTAGTATACCAAGGCAGGTCTGGTACTTCAACTTGATTTAGTGAAAGCCACCACAAAATCCTTGCTTCAGCTATCCAACCAAATCAACTATCAGAACCTTTCCTAACCTCTCAAGCTGAAACATTGAATGAAGAATTTGTGCTTGTTATTGTTGTTGTTAGGTACCATGGAGATGGTTCTGACTCATAGTGACCCTATAGGACAGAGTGGAACTGCCCCATAGGATTTGCAAGGAGAGGCTGGTGGATTTGAACTGCCAACCTTTTGGTTAGCAGCCAAGCAATTAACCACTATGCCACCAGGACCCATATGAATAAACTCATACTGATCCAACTTTATCCTCCTTGTACCATTATCCCACACCGTTAATAGCCATTCATACATATTCCCCACGTTTCTGTTTGTACATATTAGAAAAATCAAGCATTTCTTTTGGAGTGTAGTGTACCTCCTCTTGGGTCACACTTTGTACTTCACCTTTTGGGGCTTGCTGGGACTTAAGTTATAGGCCTAGAAGCAAAAATGGGTGGTGGGGATGTGTTTTGAGAACATTCAGCAATGTCTTATAAGACATCCACTTCATATGATGTCCCAGGCAATGACTTTGACACCACCCCAGGTGATATCTCAGATAAAGGCTCTTCAGACACAGCTGGGTTAATATCATCAGATGGGAGTGGAGGGGCTAATGGTTTTGTTGGCAAGAGATATTCAATGGAATTTAGGGGCTCAGTTTCCCCACCTTCCCGATTATCTGCCCATATGTCTTCATCCCAAGTTTCAAGATCCCATTTCTTCCCAATCAATGACCTCACTCTTACTTCAGATACCATTCAAGGTTTGTAATTCAATTGGCACTGTGATTCAGCCACTCTTACGATAAGTCTCTGGGTTTGGTTACTGACAATATCAACTCTATTACTACAAGAAATAAAGCTTTCTTTCAGGGCACAAGTAGCAACTTTGAGGTTTTTTATACAGCACTTGAGCTGTGACTCTAAAGCCCTGAGCCCATGTCTTTCTTTCACCATCTTGTCTAGTGAAAGTTGGACCAACCAACCAGCTTCCTTATACTTCTCTTTCTGACAAAATTGTAGAAAAGTATCAAACATGCAATCACCCAGTGCCTTGTCTCTCATCAATACTTGATCTATTGGTGATACTTTGCATATCTGTATTGCCACCTCAAGTCATGGATTATCAGTGCCCTCTTTACTACTGGAAGCAGAGCCATCAACGTCTTTAAAACTAACCAGACTTGAGAACCAGTTTAGAAATCTCATCCTTACAATTTTGTTTCTCTAGAGCCATTCCCAGTACCAACTGTCTTAAGCTGGATTCCCTAGAGAAGCAAAACCAGTGAAGCATACATATATATATAGAGAGAGAGAGGGAGGGAGAGAGAGGTTTATATTAAGGAAATGGCTCATGTGGTTATAGAGGCTAGAAAGTCTCAAGTCTGTGGGTCATGAGTCAGGCTGGAGGCTTCTCCTGACTCATGTAGCTGTAGGGGCTGACGAACCCAAGATCAGCAGGTCAGGCGACAGGCTGCTGGCTCAAGTCCCAAGACTGGAGGTCAGATGATGACAAGCTGAATGCAGGATCCAGAGTAGAGCAAAATCCAGCAAGCTTTGCCAGAAAGACCATATATACTGGATGCAGGCCACACCCCTAAGGAAACTCCCTTTCAACTGATTGGCTGCTCATAGTAGACCTCATCATGGAAATGATTACATTATATCAGATCTCATCGTGGAGGTGATTACATCATTACATAACTGCCAAATGACATCATTATGTAATTACCAAACCCCTGTGAATCATGGCCCAGCCGAGTTGGCACACAACTTTAACCATGACACCATAGATGAAAGGTTTTATTTCTGGACTCTCAGTTCTATTCCACTGATCTATGTATCTATCATTAAACCAGTACCAGGCTGTTTTTATTACTCTAGCTGTATGTTTTGAAACTGGGAAGTATGAAGGCTCCTACTTTGTACTTCTTCAAAATTACTTTGGCTCTTCAGGGCCTCTTGCCTTTCCATATGAAGTGGAGAATTAGTTTTTCCATTTGTGTAAAAAAATGCTGTTGGAATTTTAAATCTTGTATTTCTTGTCATATTTATCAGTATTTCATAGTTTTGGTGCTGTTGCAAATGGTATTAATTTTTTATTTCAATGTCTGATTGTTCATTTCTAGTATACAGAAATATAGCTTGTTTTATGTCTTGATTTTGTATCCAGCAACCATGTTAAGCTCACTTACTTGTTATAGTAACTTTTTTTTGATGGTTCCTTAGAATTTTCTACATGGATAATCATGTCTTCTGCAAATAAAGACAATTTTATCTCTTCCTATCCATTCTGGATATCTTTTCTTTTTCTTGCCTTATTGTACTGGCTATAACCTATAGCAAGATATTAACTAGATACCTTTACCTTTACCAGCAGATACCTTTACCTTGTTCCTGACCTTAGGGGGGAAAGCATTCAGTCACTTCACCATTAAGTACGACGCTGCAGAAGCAGTAATCTCATATGTGCATTTTCAAGATTTTTGTTAACAATATGGACTCCAGAAAAGTTGTCAATTTATACTATCTTTCGAAATGTATGAGAAGATACATTTTCCTGTACTCTTGTGCACATTAGACATTATCTCAGAAAAATAAAATTCTGCCATTCTTAAGATTATCTGTTTACTTTAAGTTTGCTTATCTTTGATTTTTAACGGAGGTCAGCATCGTTCAATGTTTATTGACCAATTGTATTTCTTTTATTGTCTGTGTCCTGTGTTCATTTTCTAATGAAATATTCATTTTTTTCTTAATAAAGGAGCCCCGGTGGCACAGTTGTTTAAGAGCTTGGCTGCTAACCAAAAAGTCAGCGGTTCAAATCCACCAGCCGCTTCTTGGAAACCCTATGGGGGCAGTTCTCCTCTGTCCTACAGGGTTGCTATGAGTTGGAATCGACTCAACACCGACAGGGTTTAAAAAGCATAATAGCTTTAAAATATATCTATCACATGTCTCTCAATATTTTTCCCAGTTTATCCTTTGCCTTTGTTTATGGGCTTGGTTTTTATGGTTGTTGTTTTGTTTGTTTTTTAACACATTAAAGTTTTTTTTTGTTGTTGTTGTCAACTCTATTGACCTATTCTTTCATCATTTCTTTCTTTGGTGTTGATAAGAAAGGCTTTTCCCGAGCAAAATTTTATAAATCTTCATCTGTACCTTCTTTTAGTAGCTCTATGGTTTCATTTTATTTTTACGTTTCAATCTTTATTTTGACAAGAGGCAGATGTTTGACTTCATTTTCCTTCGGCTTTTTCACTTCCCTAGTTACCTTTGCTTCCTCTAAATATTTAATCCACATAGCAACTCCAAGGAGTTCTCAGTCTACAAACAAGGAAAACTGAGGCAGAGAGGTAACTTACTGCATTTAAGGCCATTAATTTATGTAATCAGGATTTGAACCCAGATCTTTTGATGTCAAGTCCTGAGCCTCTTTCCACCACAGCCTTTTTACTCAAAGTGTGGTTCATGGACCAGCAGCATCGACAACCCCCGAGACTTTGTTGGAAATGCAGAGTATCGGGCCCCATAGCCGACCTACGGAATTAGAATCTGCAATTTATCAAGTTTCTGAACTCTTCGTCCGAATGTCGACCTCCACAGGCCTGGGATAAGTAAATGTTCCAAGAACCTAAGCAGCCTCCGGAGGCTCGTTCTTTCCAGCTCAGATTTACCCGGAAGCCGACGCCACCTGGCCGGAGGTGGTGTCCTGGCGACCAGAAGAGAGCCTCCCGGGTGCCAGGTCTGGGCCACCGGGTCGGGGAGACACTCTCGCCCTGCCGCGTCTTCGAGGCGGACTCCGTCATCAATAATTTATTAAGAACCTCCTCTCCATTGGCTAGCGCTTCCACCGCGCTGGCAGGGGCCCAACGAAGAAGAACCTGAGAGAATACTTCTGAATAGTGAACGAGGGCCGTGACGTAGAGGCCGGCGATTGGCTGCTGCGACGCGAGGCGGGGCCGGGCTCGGGCGGCGGCGAGCGGGGCCGGGCTCGGGCGGCGGCGAGCGCGGCCGGGACAGCTCAGAGTGAACCCGGGTGGGTCGAGCAGGGTGTGGGATCACCGAATCGTGCGGGACCGGAGGGCGGCAAGATGTTCAGCTGGATGGGGCGGCAGGCGGGCGGGCGAGAGCGCGTGGGCGGCGCGGACACGGTGCAGACGGTGACCGGCGGCCTGCGCTCGCTCTACCTGCGCAAGGTGCTGCCGCTGGAGGAGGCGTACCGCTTCCACGAGTTCCACTCACCCGCGCTGGAGGACGCCGACTTCGAGAACAAGCCCATGATCCTGCTGGTGGGCCAGTACAGCACGGGCAAGACTACCTTCATCAGGTAAGCCCCTTGCCCGCCCCTCAGCCGGGCCTGGGACCCTGCCGCCGCCACCTGGGGCGGTCCTCCCCACGTGCGCGTGTTGTCACCAACTTCCCTCCGCCGTGAGCGTCCCGCGGCGCCCACTTCCCATCACCGAACCCCGTCGCCACTGCTTCCCACTCCAGCATCTGCGTGACCTCAGGTTCCCCCTCCGAGCGCGGAGCCCGGATGCCCGCAGCCCCACCCCCGGGTGCGGCCTCTAGCGTAGCGGCTGGCACTCCCCACACGGGCAGAAGAGTTCCTGGAACCCCTTCCCCTCAGCTTCCGAGCTCTCCTTCCTGCTGTCAGAAGGACGCTTTTCTAGCTGGCTGTATCCTGCCCTCCTGGCCCCCATCCTGGGAGGGAGAGCGAGGCTGTAATAGCATCTTCTGATGAGGGAATGAGGCCTATGGCTGGAAATGGGACAGAGGTGCGGGCTGTCAGAGTGGGCTATATAGGGTTATAGTTGGAGAGAGGAGCGCCTGACAGAGTGCCCGGCTCATAACTATTTACCAATGAGTGAATGGCAATAGTAGAGGATATTGTGCATGTCCCCCGTCCCTTGGCGTCCTTGCATGTCACCCCCCACCACTGTTTCAGGTAAGGAGATAGACAGGCTCTTGCAAGCCTCGCTTTTACCCAGCCATAGGAAGTGAGTCGCGCCCTGTGGAACTAAGGGGGAGTGTCGTGTTACTTTGTCAGTTTCCATTCTTAGGTGGGTCGTTTCCTCATCGCTCACCCTTGACAACCGAAAATATTTGTCATGCCTGCTGTGTTGCCGAAAGCAAGCAATTGCCATGCATGCCCTGTGGTTGCAATCAAATCTGATAGGAAATAATTTACACTGAAACAGATTGCTTTTGGAAGTGGCTATTTTATTTCCAAAGCAGCCAGTGTACGAAGGAAGACTTGTTTTCTTTGGTAAGGAGACTTGTTTTCTCCTTGGTTAAACCCTGTGTCAACTGAAGCAAAGTTACGGATCACTTCAGGTTTTGGTTCTGAGTTTTTGGAAATTCTAACAGTCTCTTCATCATTGACGTTGGACAGGTGTTTGAGAAAGCCACATCTATATTTGGATGCATGCCATTGCTATTAAGTAGCAACCTCTTTCTCCACTCCAGTGACCTAAATAGCTCCTACAAATAGAGGACTAGTTGTCACTACAGGAAATATGTTAAATTCAAGCCTCCAGATACACTATGAATGAATTTAGCAAAGCAAATACACTGTGTATTAAAATATAGTTCTAGACGATAAATTGAAAGTGAAGGAAGACTGAGGAAAATAATTTTAAAATTGCTTTTGTTTGATGCTTATTAATAAGCTGAAAATGGTCTTAAATATATCACCCCAGACGCTCAAAATGAACATAAAAATATTACGGTAACGAGCGCCTTAAAAGATGACAAACAGATAGTCTGTTTAAGGTCTCAGTAATAACTAGCCAGTTTTTAAGTACTTGGAATAATAAAGTATCATGACCAAGTGGTATAAGAGTATTTTTGAAATACATAGAAGTGTATAGATGAAGAGTAAGGGCAAAGCATTGTTATAATGATAATACATCAGACATTAGTAGTGGCATGTTCTGAGTATCCCAGGTGGTTTCTCCTGTTTGTCTCTGCCATGAGGGCCTTATCGTGCCCGTGTGTAATTAGGGAACCCGTCCTTGGTGTAGGACCAACCTGGAGGTGATGTAGCCTCTCTTAGCTCCCCAGCCGGGAGAAGAAGCAACTATGAGAAAAGAGCACACAACTCACAGGAACATGAATCCATCGTTTTTTTTTTTTTTTTTTTTCAGTTTACTATTCTAATATACATTTTTTCTCATTCTTTATTTCATTATGAGGGGGAACCTTTGTGAAATAGTTCAGCATAGTTTGAAGAGGAGTTCTGAGGTTTGACTGCTGGCAACTCCATCCAAATCAACCACTTCTCAGTAGGCACGGGAGCCATGTGCAACCCCAGGGTGAGAGGGAGGAGTCACCTTATCAGGAAGCCCCTTGTTCTCCATGATGTCTCTGGCCTAATTGGCCTTACTGTTAGGCAGTGGGCGCAAGGTGGACCTGTGAGGTTAGAAGAAAATCAGGCTGGACAAGAAGACTGGTTAGGCCACAGGAGCCCTGAGTACGGTTTCAGACTAGAGCTAGGTGGAGGAGATGTAGTTTCTGGAAGGAAAGCCCCACGCAAAAGGTCAGACCTCCTAGGGATTCCTGTACTGGAGCTGGTGAGCAGACGGGTTGGCCCAGGGTGCTAAACATTCTGGTTTCTTCCTCATCCATGGCTGTCTTTGATCTGTGGGTCCGAGGCCTGAGTTGTTTGCTTCTAGTGACTGAGCACAAGCTCATAGGTGGGTGGGCGGCGCACCTATCTACATAGTCATAGATTCTTATCCACCTGGCGTCCTGCCGTGTCCCAAGAGGTCACTGATGACACAGAGCTAATGTGGAGGGAAACCTCTCCTTACCATCGAACTGCTCAGCAAAGCCTTTGGTGTCCATTCCACACCTTTGATGAAATCTTAGTTTTAATATCTTTTTATTCCATGGCTGGAAAGAATTAAGCTGATTTTAGGGTCCCCATTAACACATGGTAGGCCAGGACATTCAATAGGAGTGGGACAATTAAGTGTATGCCTTGTTCTCAGGAAAAGGTCTCCTAGATGGGGTGGGTGAAGAGCCTGGATATCAAGAAAATACATATACGCCTGTGTGGAGGATCATCAGGGGCCTAAGAGCAAGGAAGAGGATGGATAGAGGGAGGATGCTAGACTCTTTTCTCACCCAAATCACAAAACTGGCCCAAAAGATTTCTTGGGTAACTGGGTGGATGGTGGAGCCATTCACTGAGGTGGGGACACAAGAAGAGGAAGAGCAGGGCCATAATTAAGAGTTTACAGTTGTTGTGTTTAAGGAACCCTGGGGGCACAGTGGTTAAGCGCTCATCTGCTAACCAAAAGTTTGGTGGTTTGAACCCACCCGCCAGCCTGGCGATCTGCTCCTGTAAGATTATATAGCCAAGGAAACCCTATGGGGCAATTCTCCTCTGTCACATGGGGTCTCTATGAGTCAAAAGTGACTTGATGACATCTAACAACAGCAACGATTGTTGTGTTTAAGTGAGCACCCAAGTGGAGATGTTCACAAGCAGGTTGGAAGTATGAGTCTGGAGCTTAGTGGGAATTCTGGACTGATTCACTGATTTTGGAGTGTCAGCATTTGGTAGCCAAGATCTGGGGAATAGAAACCAAGGATGGGACTCTGAGGAACACTGCTGTGTGCAGGGCATCTGGAAGAACTTGTGGAGACACTGGGGGAAGTCACTGGAGAGGTGGAGGAATGGAGGGGAGTAGGGAGGCTTAGCACTATCTTAGGGCTCTTGGTTGCAAGTGACAGAGACCCAACTGAAAATGGCTTAAGTAAAAAGGTAAAAAAAAAAAAAAAAAAAAAAAAATTTCATGAGACTGACCAAACCAGGATGTGCTGGCTTCAGGCATGGCTGGGTGCAGGACTCCAGATGATGTCACCAGGACTCTGTGTCAGCTGTGCTGACTTCTTCATGTTGGTTTCTTCTCTGGCAGTTGCCCCTGTGGGTGGGGAGGCTGGCATCATCAACTCCAGGCCATTCTGCCTGTTTTCCAGCCCCAGTGGAGTGGGGTGGTCAGCCCTCCAAACCATATGGACTAAGAGTGGGGGAGGGGCGCTGCTATTAAAAAACAAACCAAGGGAAATAGATGCTCAACAAGTGAAACAACCGATGACCCCCAGAAATGCCAGGGAAAGAGACGGTGTGGTCGGCAGAGTCACACACTTCTGGGAAAAGGATTGAAACAGAACCAGTGGATTAGCAGTCAGGAGGCCAGGGTGACATGCGCTAGAGCTGTGTCAGTAAGTGGTGGTGATGGAAGCCAGGTGGCCATGGATCGAGGAGGGTGTGGCAGATGAGACATCCAATATAGCAAACTCTCAGGCACTGGGCCCTGAAGGGGAGGAACCATGCCCTGGTCACAGGCCTGACAGAGTTCTGTTAAAGATGAGCACCACCTCAGCAGGGTTAGAAGTTCAGAGAGGGGAGGCAGTAGAGGGGAGCAGCTGATGCTTCTGAAGGTTGAGAAGAGGCAGGACATGGAACAAGGATCCTGAGGAGGGAGGGGGAGCTCCAGGGCAGGGTGGGGCATGGGGATGGCTGCACTTTTCAGTGCAAAAGACACTGCAGGTCTTGCTTGTCCACTCATTACGTCACCTACCTGTCAAACAGCAACCACTGTCAGAGGATAGGAGAAATGTATGGCCAAAAAAAAGTTTTTTTAATTCAGCAAATTCTCTTCCTTAACTCACATCTAGAAATGTACTTCTAAAAGGCATTTGATATACTTTCAAAACCTTGGAAAATTATGAACTAGAAAGCCGTGGTTCCTGAAACTGGCTATGCGTCAGAATCGCCTGGAGACCTTTTGAAACATTCAGATCCCAGGGCCCCATCCCAGACCCCCTGAATCAGAATCCCTCGGTGAGGCTCAGAAATCTGGTTTTGTTTTTGTAAGTCATCTCTCAAAGTGATTCTTTGCAGCCTCCTCCAGGAAGCATTTAGGAACCATTGATAGATGTAGGTTCAGTTAGTGGAATTTTGACAATTAAACCATCAAGCCAGAAGAGGGTCCGCCTCGATCCAGAAGGAGGCTAACTTGGGTGGGCCTCCCACAGCATGTGGACCAAGCCCAATCTGTCCACATTTTTAGCAATGACTTTAGATGATGACATAGAAATCATGCTTACAGAACTGGAGATTATATAATAATATTAATAAATTGCTCCTTTACTTAATGTGATATGAAGAATATTTTCTCCTGTCACTAAATAGTCTTCAAAAATAACTTCAATGACTGTATCAGATTCTGTTGTACAGCTTGGAACATTTGGGTTGTTTCTCATTTTAGACTGTTATGCATAATGTTGCAATGAACATTTTTGGCCATATATCAGTTATATTTGTGGTTACTTTGTCTCCTCTTATGTTTCATATTTTGTTGTATTGGGAAGTGGACACCCATAGGAAGCTTCTAATTTTAATGGTAATGTCTTTGTTATTTCACCTGAAGATATGATACCAACTGTTGCATTAATATTTTATGACTTAATCACCTTAATTATCTTTCACTAATTTTAAAAGGATTTTATTTGAAAAAATCAGTGTGGATATTGAGTTTTATTAAATACCTTTTTACCTTTTCTTTTATCCTGTGTTCGATGAAATTCAATTCTGAGAGATTATTAATAGGTGTTCCAAAAAAAGAAAAGTTTATGGTTAGATAACTTTGGGGAATGTTCTGTTCTATGGCCTCCTCGTGAAGATTTACAGTGTTCCCAGATCAAAGAGTTTACAACCGAAAGTCTGTTGTCAGATTTATAGATAGCAAGTTATAACATAGAGTAAAAACCTCAATAAATGTTGAGTGAATGAATGGGCCAAAGGGCTGTAAGAAATGGGTAGGCATGTTGCCTTTGATTCCAGTAAACTTCCTCTGTCTTTCTTCTTCCTTTTCTTCCCTTCCCCTTTTTTCCAGAACAGCATGGAAGACGACGAGGCTGCAGGTAGGTGATGTCAGTAAGTTAGACAGCATGCTTTAAGTCCATCTCGGCCCTGAGTAGGTTAAATCCCACTGACAGTTGGAAAATCAAGATGTGAAAAGGCTTCAGCCAGCAAATTTCAGCTTCTTGGTTCAACAGGATAATTTCCATTCCTTTAGTAGGTACAGCAGTTTCAAAGATGGCATTATCTGAACAAACAGTCCTTGCAATAATACATCAATGATTTAACTAAAGGAAAAATAAAAATGAAAATAAAATTTAGGTTTCACACTTAAGGAAGATGAGAAGTTTTAAAATGGAAGTGAAGATAGGCCAAATTTAGTTTTTTAATAATTCAAAGAAGGTTAAATTTTTAAAGTAGCCGAGATGTGTGTTCAGGGATGTTTATTTCAGCATTATTTATAATAGCAAGAAATGGGAAATGAATTAAATGCCCAACAGTTAGGAAATGCCTCACTAAATTGATACATAACCTGTTAACCCACTGCCGTCGATCGGTTCCGACTCATAGTGACCCTATAGGACAGAGTAGAGCTTCCCCATAGGATTTCCAACGGGCGGCTGGTGGATTCCAATTGCCAACCTTTTGGTTAGCAGCCAAACCCTTAACCACTGTACCACCAGGGCTCCAAATTGATACGTATTCACCTTAAAATATTAGACAGCCATTAAAAATAGTGTTTTCAAAGAATTTTTAATGGCGTGAGGAAAAATTAATAGTGAAAAATCTAGATAGAAAATTGTTTAAACACTTTGATCCAATGACTGGATGGAAATATATCAAAATGCTAAGAGTGGTCATTAGCGTGTACAGATGTGGTCTTCTGCAAGTTAATCTGTCATAAGCACAATTTTCTCCTCTATAATATAGTGCCTGCTCCAATGGCAGTGAGGGTGGAATAAATTGTCAGGGACAGATTACCCAATAGGCAAGATACACACAGGCTTAATTATGTTTACCTTGCTTACTGTAAGCTGGTGCGTACCATGCTTACTGGTTAATTTGCCCTAGTGGAATGATAAAATGTATGTGTGAAATGCGTTATGAACTGTATGGCATGGTTTCCGAATAATCTGTTGTTCGATGGTGTGATGGTTAAGGTTGTGTATCAACTTGACTGGGCCATGATTCTCAGTGGTCTGGCAGTTATATAATGATGTAGTTTGGCAGTTATATAATGATGTAGCCATCTTTCATGATATGATCTGATATGATCAGCCAGTCAGTTGTAAGGGGAGTTTCCTTGGGAGTGTGGCCTGCATCTAATATGTATGGATATTCTGGCAAAACTCGCCTGCTTGCTCTGAATCCTGCATCTGGCTCATCATCATCTGACCTCGGTTTTTGGGACTTGAGCTAGCAGCCTGCCACGTGACCTGCCCATCTTGGGTTCGTCAGCCCCTACAGCTATGTGAGTCAGGAGAAGCTTCCAGCCTGATGCCTGACCCACAGACTTGGGACTTGCCAGCTTCTACAACCATGTGAGCCATTTCGTTAAGATAAATCTCTCTCTCTATATATATATATGTATGTATATATTATGTTTGTATATATATGGAGCCCTGGTGGCGTAATGGTTAAGAGAGCTCAGCTGTTAACCAAATGTTGGCAGTTCAAATCTACCAGCTGCTTCTTGGAAACCCTGTGAAGCAGTTATATGCTGTCCTATAGGGTTGCTATGAGTCAGAACCGACTCAACGGCACCTAACAACAACAACTGTATGTATATATCTATATATCTATACACTTCACTGGTTTGCTTCTCTAGAGAAGCCAGCCTAAGACATTTGGTACTGAGAGTGGTTCTAAAGAAACAAAAATAGTAAGGATGAGTTTTCTAAATTGGTTCTCAAGTCTGACTAGTCTTAAAGGGGCTGATGACTCAGCCTACAGTAGTAAAGAGGGCGCTGCTAATCCGTGGCGTGAGGTGGCAATATTAATATGCAAAATATCACCACCAACAGATCAAGTACTGGTGAGAAGCAAGGCTCTGAGTTTGATACTTCTTTACAATTTTGTCAGAATGAGAAGTATAGGGAAGCTGGTTAGCTGGTCATCCTTTTGCTAGACAAAAGGGCGAAAGAAAGGGATGAGCTCAGGGTTTCAGAGTCATACCTCAAGTGCCATATAAAAGACCTCAAAGTTGCCACTTTTGCCCTAAAAGAAAGCCCTGGTTTTTTTCCAAATTATTTCAGTCAGTTATAAATTTAGTCAGTTACACTTTAATTATTTATTATTATTGTTATTGTTATGCTTTAGGTGAAAGTTTACAGAGCAAATTCGTTTCCCATTCAGTAGTTTGTACATATAGTGTGTCATGACCTTGGTTTCATTCCCCCATGTGTCAGCACTCTCCCCATTTCTGCCTTGCTTTCCTCATTTTTTTTGTCCTGATTATCTTCCCCTTCTTATCGAATAATTGAGTGTTCGAAGGAGTATGTTCCTCTCAGGTGTTATTGTTTACCTTATGTGCTTGTCTGTTGTTTGACTGGGAGTTGGTCTCCGTGAATGGCTTCAATTCTAGGTCAGAAGGGTGCCTTAGGGCCATAGTCTTGGGGGTTCCTCCTGTCTCTGTCAGACGAGCAAGCCCAGTCTTTTTTGTGAATTTGATTTGTTTTTGTTCTACAGTTTTCTCCTGGTCTGTCCAGGACCCTCTGTCGTGATCCCAGTCAGAGCAGTTGTGATTGTTGGGCACCATCTAGTTCTTCGGGTCTCAGGATCATGTAGTCTGTGGTTCATGTGGTCCATCAGTCCTTTGGAATAATTGCTCCCTTGAGTCTTTGGTCTCCTTGACTCTCCCTCACTCCAGACAGGAAGAGACCAATAGTTGTGTCTTAGATGGCCACTTGTAAGCTTTTAAGACCCCAGTCACTACTTACCAAAGAAGGATGCAGAACATTGACTTTAGTACTGTGTTGTGCCAGTTGACGTAGATTCCCCCAAGTGTATGGTCCTTTGTCTTCTAGCCAAGAATTTCATCCTGTGAGGTGTTTGGTTATGTCTAAGAGGTTTCCCTGACTTTATCCCTTGTGTGCTCTACATGAGCCTCGCCTACAATCACATATGTAGAAATGTCCACCCCCAAACTTATATTTGCCAATGAGTGTGTTCCCTTACATCCTTCCATGCTTCTTGAAGTGTCTATCTGCCTATTTGTCCATTTGTAAATGATTGTTTGTTAATATGATTGCTGCAGGATTGTCTAAGCTATAGCAGTTACCATAGTTGCCCTTTGTTCTTAATGTTTCTCTCAGCGTCCTCTCCTGCCTTGGTCATGTTATACTGACTTCCCCCATGTAATGTATTGCCTTTCCCTTCACCAATATTAACTTGTCTTCTATCTAATTGGTAATTTTCCCTCCCTCCCGTTCCTGTCCCTGGTAACCATCAAAGAATTTTTTTTTCTTGTGTGTAAACCTTTTGTTGTTACTTTATAACAGTGGTCTCATATAGCATTTGTCTTTTTGTGATTGATTTATTTCATTCAGCATAATGTCCTCCAAATTCACCCATGTTATGAGATGTTTTGCGGTTCATCATTATTCTTTATAGTTGCATAGTATTCCATTGTGTTCGTGTACCACAGTTTGTTATCCATTCATCTGTTGATGGGCTCATAGGTTGTTTCCATCTTTTTGCTGTTGTGAATAGTGCTGCAATGAACATGGGTGTGCATATGTTCTATTTGTATCACGACTCATTTCACTAGGGTATATAGCTTTCTGAGGAAGTGCTGTACTATTTTCCAAAATTATTGTACCATTTTACATTCCCACCAACAGGGTATAAGAGTTCCAATCTCCCCACAACCTTGCCAACATTTGTTATTTTCTACTTTTTTGATTAGTGCCAGTAATGTGGGGGTGAGATCTTATCTCATTGTTGTTTTGATTTGCATCTCTCCAATAGCTAATGATCACAGACATTTCTTCATATGTTTGTTAGCTGCCTGAATGTCTTCTTTGGTGAAGTGCCTGTTCATATCCTTTGCCCAATTTTTAATTGGATTGTTTTCTTTTTATTGTTCAGTTGTTGAAGTTTTCTGTAAATTTTAGACATTAGTCCCATGTTGAATATGTCATAGCCAAAATTTTTTTCCCGGTCCATAGGTTCTCTTTTGACTCTTTTGGAGAAGTCTCTTGTTGAGCATAAATATTTAAGTTTTAGGAGGTCCCATTTATCTAGTTCAACTTGTGCTGTGTGCGTGTTTTTAGTTATGTTTGATACTCTACTTATGCCATATATTAGGGCTCCTGGCATTGTCCCATTTTTTCCTCCATAATCATTATAGTTTTAGGTTTTATATTTAGGTCTTTGATCCAGTTTGAGTTAGTTTTTTGCGTATGGTATAAGGAATGGGCCGTTTCATTTTTTTTTGCAAATGGACATCCAGTTTTGCCAGCACCATTTATTGAAGAGACTGTCTTTTCCCCCATTTAATGGTCTTTGGACCTTTATCGAAGATCAGTGGACCATGGGTGGATGGATTGAAAGCCTCATTTCTTGTAGTAACAGAGCTGATATTGCTGAAAACCAAACCCAGAGTCTTGTAAGAGTGGCTGAATTACAATGCCAACTGAATTCCTAACCTTGAATGGTGTCTGAAGTTAAAGTGAGGGTATTGATTGGGAAGAAATGGGATCCTGAAACTTGAAACGGAGACATATGGGCAGATAATCAGGAAGATAGGGACATTGAGCCCCTAAATTCCATTGAATCTCTCCTGCACACAGAACCAGCCCTTGTACTCCCATCTGAAGAGATTACTCCATCTTTGTCTGCTAAGCCACCCTCCCCAGTAAAATCATCATCCCTTCCATCCCATCCGGTGAGATTAACCCAGCTGTGTCTGAAGAGCCTTTGTCTGAGTCATCAACTGGGGCATCGCCTAGGGTAGATGCCTTACAGGACATTGCTGAATGTTCCCAGGAGCCACCCGCACCACCCATTTTTGCTTCTTGACCTATAACTAGACTTAAGTCCCAGTGAGACCCAGAAGGTGAAGTACAAAGTGTGACCCAGGAGGAGTTATGCTATACTACAAAAGAACTGCTTGACTTTTCTAATATGTTCAAATAGAAACCTGGGATATATGTGTGCAGTGGCTATTAAGGATGTGGGATAATGGTGCAAGAAACAAAGTTGGATCCGTCTGAGTTAATTGATATGGGCTCACTAAGCACAGATTTCTTCATTCAGTGTTTAAGCTTGAGAGGTTAGGAAAGGATCTAATAGTCTATTTGGCTGGGTTGCTGAAGCATGGATTACATGGTGGCCTACACTAAATCAAGGTGAAGTACCAGACCTGCCTTGGTATACTGTAAAGAAGGTGTCATGGATTGAATTGTGTCCCCCAAAAAATGTGTGTAGCAACTTGGCTAGGTCATGATTCCCAGTATTATATGATTGTGTTATCCGATGTGATTTCCTTATGTGTTGTAAACTCTATCACTATGATGAGATTATATGTGATCTCCTTATGTGTTGTAAATTCTACCAGTGTGATGAGGTCATGCTGATAAGGTTGACAAGATTAGATAGTGTCTTGATGCAATCTCTTTTGAGATATAAAAGAGAGAAGCGAGCAGCGACACATAGGAACCTCATACCACCAAGAAAGCAGTGCCGGGAGCAGAACATCTCCTTTAGACCTGAGGTTCCTGCGCAGAGAAGCTTCCAGACCAAGGAAAGACTGATGCATCACAAGGACCTTTCTCCAGAACTGAAAGAGAGAAAAAGCCTTCTCCTGGAGCTCATGCCCTGAATTTGGACTTGTAGCCTGTTGGACTGTGAGAGAATAAATTTCTCTCTGCTGAAATCATCCACTTGTGGTAATTCTGTTAGAGCAGCACTAGATGACTAAGACAGAAGGTATTCAAAGGCTTAGGAAAATTGGCATGTTAGAGTGGATTTATCAGGTTAGACCCAAGGACTCACACATGGGGTGCTCAGAAAGCACAGTTTTTACTACAATGGTGAGAAACAAATTTGTGAAGGGAGTCCCAGCATCCTTGAAGACTGCTGTGATTGCTATTTTATGTAAGTCAGATTTGACAGTGGGAACTGCCCTAACTGAATTATGACACCTAACTACAGTGGGGCGGATTGGACCCTGTGGTGGTAGGGACCAAGTGGTGGCACTCAGTCATCAAAGACAAAGTGGGTGTGGTTACCATAATGCACAGCAGAGTCAAAGCAGTAATCAGAATAAACTGACTCATATGGACTTACGGTGTTTTGGCTACTTAATCACGGTGTCCCTAGGAGTGAAATAGATGGGAGATCTACTAAATATTACTTGATCTGTACAAGCAGAAGAATTCTAGGTTAAGTGAACAGCAGTCTAACTTGAATCCCCAGGATAGAGTCATGGCCCCGCAGTCAATTCCCAGATTTGAGCTAGTTTACAGACCCACAACCTCTTGAATGAAGGGAAGGCTGGGTCCCCTTGAGAAAGGACCCCGTTACACCACCAAAAATTTATACCATTAATCTTTCTCCCAGCCTTCTCCAAAGGGACATGTGGCCTTTTATGAATAGGACTGTTCATTGGGGAAAAGGAAATAATCAGACTTTTCTGGAATTATTGGACACTGGCTCTGAACTAACACTAATTCCAGGATACCCAAAACATCACTGTAGCCCACCAGTCACAGTGGGGGCTGTATGGAGGCTAGGTTATAAATGAAGTCTTAGGTTAGTTACAGTGGGTCCAGTAGTCCCTGAATCCATCCTGTAGTGATTTCCCCAGTTCCAGAATGCATAATTGGAATCGATATACTCAGCAACTGGCAGAACCTCCATATTGGATCCTTGACAAGTGGAGTAAGGGTTATTATGGTAGAATAAGCCAAGTGAAAGCCGTTGGAACTGCCCCTACCTAGGAAAATAGTAAACCAAAAGTAGTACCACATTCTGGGAGGGATTGTAGAGATTACTGCCATCATCAAAGACTTGAAGGATGCAGGGGTAGTGATTCCCACCACATCCCTATTCAGCTCCCATGTTTGGCCTGTGCAAAAAACAGAGGAATCTTGGAGAATGATGGTGAATTATCATAACCTTAGCCAGATGGTGACTCCAATTGCAGCTGCTGTTCCAGATATGGTTTCATTGCTTGAGCAAATTAAGACATCTCATGGTACCTGGTGTGCAGCTATTGATCCGGCCATTGCCTTTTTCTTGAT
Organism: Dugong dugon; assembly: GCA_030035585.1. Lineage (NCBI taxonomy): Eukaryota > Metazoa > Chordata > Mammalia > Sirenia > Dugongidae > Dugong > Dugong dugon. Next base: position 10,502,254 of record CM057472.1, on the reverse strand, counting down.
TCTGGTTTCAAAGGAACACCAGAAGCAGTTTGCCTTGAGCTGGCAAGGCCAGCAATACACCTTTACTGCCCTGCGTCAGGGGTATATCCACTCTCTAGCCCTGTGTCATATTTTAGTCTGCAGGGACTTTGATTGTCATTCCCTTCCACAAGACATCACACTGGTCCATAACATTGATGACATTATGTTGAATGGACTTAGTAAGAAAGAAGTAGCAATGACTCTAAACATGTTGGTAATACATTTGCATGCTAGAGGGTGGGAGATTAATCCTACAAAAATTCAGGCACCTTCCACCTCGTGCAGTTTCTAGGAGTCCAGTGTTGTGGGGTATATCAAGATATACCTTCTAAAGTAAAGGATAAGGTGTAACATCTGGCCCCTCCTACAACTAAAGGAGGCACAACCCCTGGCGGACCTCTTTGGAATTTGGAGGCCACATATCCCTCATCTGGGTGTGCTACCCTGGCCTATTTATCAAATGACTCATAAAGCTGCTAGTTTTGAATGGGGCCCAGAACAAGAGAAGGCTCTGCAACAGAGGCAGGCTGCCACACAAGCCGCTCTACCACTTGGACCGTGTGATTCAGCTGATTTAATGGTTCTCGAATGTCAGTGGCAGATAGAGGTGCCCAGTCTGCCAGCAGCAGAGACCAACACTGAGTCCCCGATATGGCACTATCCCTCGAGGTGATCAGCCAGCAACCTGGTGGCTAGTTTATATTGGGCCACTTCTGTCATGGAAAGGGCAACGTTTTGTTCTCACTGAGGTAGACATTTACTCTGGATACAAATTGGCCTTCCCTGCTTGCAGTGCTTCTCCAAAACTACCATTCAAAGACTTACAGAATGCCTTATCTACCATCATGGTATACCACACAGCATTGCCTTGGATCAAGGAACTCACTTCACAGCAAATGAAATGTAGCAGTGGGCTCATGCTCCTGAAATTCACTGGTCTCACAATGTTCCCCATCGTCCTGAAGCAGCTGGCTTGGTAGAATGATGGAATGGCTTTCTAAAGACACAATTACGGTGCCAGCTAGGTGGCAGTACCTTGCGGGGTTCGGGCAGTATTCTCCAGGAGGCTGTATATGCTCTAAACCAGCATCTAATATATGGTGCTCTTTCTCCCATAGCCAGGATTCATGGGTTCAGGAATTAAGAGGTGGAAATGGGAATGACACCACTCACTATTACTCCTAGTGACCCACTAACAAAATATTTGCTTGCCATCTCCGCAACCCTATGCTCTGCAAGTCTAGAGGTCTTCGTTCTACAGGGAGGAATGCCCCCGCTAGGATACACAACACAGATTCTGTTGAACTGGAAGTTAAGAGTGCTGCCTGACCACTTTGGGCTCCTCAGGCCTGTAGGTCAACAGACAAAGACGAGAGTTACCATATTGGCTAGAGTGATTGATCCTGACTACCAAAGGGAAATCGGATTGGTGTTGCATAATGGAAGTAAAGAAGAGTATGTCTGGAACACCGGAAATCCCTTAGGGCATCTGTTAGTACTACCATGCCCTGTGATTAAAGTCAATGGAAAAAACTACAGCAACCCAATTTTGACATGACTACTAATGGCCTAGACCCTTCAGGAATGAAGGTTTGGGTCACACTACCAGGCAAAGAACCACAATCAGCTGAGGTGCTTGCTGAGGGTAAAGGGAGTATGGCATAGGTGGTGGAGGAAGGTAGTTCTAAAAACCTGTTAAGACCATGTGACGAGTTGCAGAGACAAGGACTGTAAGTTATAAGTATTTTTTCCTTGTATGTGTGTATCAAATATTTTTGTTTTCTTCACTTATAAAATAGATGTAAATGACGCTAGTGCATTTTCAGTTGTATGCATGTTAGTTGTATCATGTTACATGCAAGTATGGTATTGTTTTTATTTAGAGGTTGTGTTTGGCTTAAGGAGATGTGTACAGAGGTCATCTTGACAAGGGGTGGACTGTGATGGTTAAGTTTGTGTGTCAACTTTGCTGGGCCATGATTCTCAGTGGTTTGGCAGTTAGGTAACGAAGTAGTTCGGCAGTTGTATAATGATGTAGTCATCCTCCATGAAGTGATCTGATGTGATCAGCCAATCATTTGTAAGGGCAGTTTCCTTGGGGATGTGGCCTGCATGCAATAATGTATGGACATTCTGGCAAATCTTACTTGCTTGCTCTGGATCCAGCATCCGGCTCATCAACACCTGACATCTGATTCTTGGAACTTGAGCCGGCAGCCTGCGGTACTGCTTGCCCATCTTGGAATTGTCAGTCTCCATAGCCTGTGAGCCAGCAGCCTATTGTCTGACCTACTGATCTTGGGTTTGTCAGCCTCTGCAGCTATGTGAGTCCGGAGAAGCCTCCAGTCTGATGCCTGACCCACAGACTTGGGACTTGGCAGCCTCTGCAACTGTGTGAGCTGTTTCCTTGAAATATATCTCTGTCTCTCTCTCTGTATATATATTCACTTCACTGGTTTTGCTTCTCTAGAGAACCCAGCCTCAGACAGATGGTAACTAGAAGTAGTGGTGGTGGTGGTAGTACTAGTTTGCTAGGAAACTATTTTATATGGACCATTTTATAGGATTTTTGTAATAATAAATGTTTGATTCTTACATCTCTTGGTATTGAATATGAGGAGAGAGTAAACAAAGGAAACTGCTTTGAAAACATTGTTTCTAGGTTCAAGGCAAATCATAGTTGAAGCCTTTCTTTTAGGACCCTTTCCTAGTGATATAGTGGCTCAAATAAGTACTATTGATAAAAATATATCCTGTGAAATTTCCTTATTATAGATTGAATATGCTTAAATTCATACCCTGATTTAAAAATAAGGAAATAAAACTGCTTATCCACTGAGCACAAAAGGTTGTACTTTGTATTATATTTCTTTCACATTTATGTGGTTTGAAATTTTAGTAATACTTAAAATAATAAAACAACTATTAGGGTTAGTCTAGTGCTCTTTAAAAAATGTTTCAAGCCATAGCAGTGAATTGAACCCTCAAACTCCATGCATGGAGGTCAGTGTAGACCCATGTTTTGTATCTGCTTGTCATCACACAAGCCATTTCTCTCTGTTTGGGCTTGAGAATATAAAAGTGATTTTATAGGACAAATATACGTACCATATTATTTTTTAGAGTGCTTATTTAACTGAATACCAATTAAAAAGTCTTATATTTACACAGGGAGATAGAGCAACTGGATAAAAATTAAAGTTCCAGTAGCAAATTGGAATTTTTTTCATTCTCAGAGAATTTAAAAAAAAAAAAATTAAAACCAGTTTGAACAACAACAACAACAAAAAACCCCTTACATTTATGTATTTGTTATAATTCGCAGAATATGTTCCTGCCATCGCTTTCATTGGAGGCTGACTCAGCCTCCGAGCTACAATTTAGAGCGGGTAGTGTTTTCTAAGGAGCCCTGGTGGCGCAATGGTTAAATGCTTGGCTGCTAACCGGAAGTTAAGTCAGGTGGTTCAAACCTACCCAGTGACTCCGAAGGAGAAAGACCAGGTGATCTGCTCCCGTAAAGATTACAGGCAGGAACCCTACGGGGCAGTTCTGCTCTGTCACATGAATTGCTATGAGTCGAAATCGACTTGACTTGATGGCACCTAACAAGTGTTCTCAAAGGGCTGGTAGGAAATCCTTAACTCAGAGTTTGGCTTCCTCATTCATTAGCAATGTAACCACAGATAAACCACTTAACCTATTTGAGCCTCAGTTCCCTCATCTGTAAAATGAGGATAAAAATAGTACCTACTTCCAAAGATACCAAGGATAAAAAGAGGTAGCTCATGTACAGACTTTAGCATATAACAAGTCTTCAAATGTTAGATATATTACTAAAAATTTTAGTGTTTTTTCCACTATATCAAGCACACGTGTAACAATCAAAACTCAGAATGTATAGACAAATAGCCAGGGGAGGCAAAGTTTGCATCTGGAATTTGTTTTCAGTAATCCTTAAGCAGGGCTTCTTGAACGAATTGGTTCCAGTTCGAATCCCGGCTGAGAATTTGCATTTTCACCCAGATATACTGAATCAGAATCTACATTTTAACAAGATATCCAGGTGGTTCTTAGATATAATAAATTCTGAGACCCACTGCTCTACTAGTGGTTCTCAGAACTGGTCCCTAACCAGCAGCATTAGCATCACCTGGGAACTTGTTAGAAATGCAAATTCTCAGCAGAGGTTTGAACCTGAATGAACCAGTTGAAGCCCTGTCCTTAAGCCTATCTTTGAGAAGGTGGTGCTTGGGTATGTTAAGGGACTTTTTCTTTGTCTTGACATTTTTTCTTCAAAATTCTTGTCACAAATGACATTTTTTTTTTCTATGAAGTTAAAAAAAAACAAACATTTTCTAGCCTAAGCAATGAAAGAAAAAAGACATTGTCCACATACACCCTTGCATCAAAGCAGCTCCTTGGCAACAGCAACTTGAAAGCTGAGATAGGAACCTTAGGGGGCAGTGAGTTTATGTTAATCAGGGAGGAACACCTCAGAAAAGGAGGGTGAGAATGGTTGCACAACTCAAAGAATGTAATCAGTGTCACTAAATGGTAAAAACTGTTGAATTGGTGTGTGTTTTACTGTGTATATTCTCAACAACAACAAAATAAATCAAATTATATTAAAAAACAAAGCAACTCTTTGGCCCTGGGCTGCACTTGGCAGCCAGTGTGCCCAGGAGTCACTCAAATGAAGCTGAACCATGAAGCTTCTCTGATGAGGACTCAGATGTCAGGTCTCCAGTTCTCCCTGCTGCCCCCTCTGCACAGCTGTTTAGAATCCAAATGTCTGTATCTTTTTATGTTGATGGCTTGGCTCAGGACTCTTGGAGTAATCACCACTAGAATTGGCATGCCTCTCTGAGAACACAGGATAAGGGGAGCAAGGTGGGGCCAAGGACAAAATCAAGTCTTTAACGTACAGGATGCAGTGGAGTGGGCCAATCGGCTCTGAATCACGATGGATTATTTTCTGTAGTCTTCCTGTGGCCTCTCGTTCCTTTGACTTCTTGTTATTGCAGATAACACCACAGAGTCCCTGGAACTCGTGCCTTTGGGAAAGCCTCTGAGATATAAAAAAAAAAGAGTTGACACAATTGATCATCTCATATGTGCTGCAGTGTGGTGAATCAGTTTTTGTACAGCCACTTCAGGATCTGCTCAGACTCTTCCTTTCAAGGTTGCTGTTCTTGAACCTCATCACTTCATTTTTACTCTTTCACACCGACACTGTGTTTCTTGGTTGTTCATGGTTCCCTCACTGCATGGGGATGTGCCTGCCCACCTAGCAGTGTAACATAAATGTATGTGAGTTTCAGTGGTTCCTCTGGGTAGATACTCCCCAGGACGAGCCTCTTAGAGAGTGGATAGTATATTAGCTCATGCCTTTGACAGGTCCAGCTTAGAGTAATGAGGGTATTGGTGGTTCGGTGGCAAAATTCTTGCTTTCCACATGGGAGGTCTGGGTTCAGTTCTGGCCAATGCATCTCATACACAGCCTTTACTCATCTGCCAGTGGAGGCTTGCATGCTATTATGATGCTGAACAGGTTTCAACAGAGCTTCCAGACTAAGACAAACTAGGAAGCAAGGCCTTGCAATCTACTTCCAAAAATCAGCCAGTGAAAACCCTATGAGCTTCTGTTAAGGGTGATGATACAGTTTGGGAACGGATAAGGATGATAGTTGAACGTGATGAACATAATTAATGTCACTGAACTGTACATGTGAAGATTGTTGAAATGTCCAGTGTTTTGTTACATATATATTTACTACACACACATAAAACCCTATGGATCACAACGGTCCCATCCACAACTGATTATGGGTGTGGCACAGGCCTGGGCACTGCTTCTTTCTGTTGTTCATGGGTTTGCCGTGAGTGTGGGGCTGACTCATGGCAGCTAACAACAACAACAGTTTGAGTAACAATGAGCGGGGGGTTGTATGGGCCTCAAAGTTACGGGGCTTAGCCCAGTTTAAGAGCAAAAGCCTTTGGCCAGGAAGGAGGAGCTCTCGAGTTCCAAGTCCAGTGCAGCCACCAGCCACCAGTCACTTTCCTGCTCTAATCCTCAGTTTCTTCATCTGTAAAGATAATCAAATGACTGTTGATTGGGTTGAATCGAATGATTCCTAAGAGACTTTGAAGCTCTAAAGTTCTGAGTGTGTGGAGCATGCCTTCTAGGAAATGAGAGCCCATAGAAGAGAGGAAATGGTCCCACCAGACATGTTACCACTGGGTATGAAGTGAGAAGCACCATAGATGGGGGAGCTGGGCAGTGGAGTGATCAGAGAGGACTCCCAGGAAGGGTACGCCATTTTGTAAAGTGACTTAGAGCATGGGTAGGATAATAGTAGAGATCATGGGACATAATCGTCCACTAGACAAAGACAGAGGAAATGACATGAAGGAAAACACAGGCAGGAACTTCAGGCCTGGAAGAGACTAGTTAAGGCAAGAAGGTCCGTGATGGGGGAGCTGGGGAACCCAGGCTGGAAGGTAGAAGGGGGTGGTTTGTGGAGGGCCTTGAGCATTGTGGTGTTTTAAATTTGCTAATATGCTATGACTTTAGTTGGTTATTACTTTGATGATGAGATTCAACATTGAATTTTGCATGTTTATTACCGGTGGGGGAAAGTATTGTTAAGCAAATTAATAGCATAAACCAGATATATAATGCGATAATCCAGTGACTGATTGCTAGTTCTTCCTCTGTGTCTAGGACTTGATTTGCCAAGGTCACAGTTCAGGTGACACTTATACTTCAAACTGTGTCACATCTGCAGCATCCTTTAAAAATAATTATTTGTTAGAGTTCTGTCTGGCAGGGTTGCTACTTAGGAAATTCTAGCTTCTGTTACAATATGAACTTGTCAGTAGGAAACACCTGTTCTTCTTTAAGCAAAATTTTGTAATTCAGGTTTTTCATTATAACTACTCAGTTACTCCAAAGTTCATGGGGGTCTTGCTGTGCTTTTATATAAATGAACATCAGAACATGATTCAGGTACTCCCGGGATGGCCATCTGACTTAAACTCTGGGGACTCACTGCTTCACTACAGTGTGAGCCCACCCCACTCTCACCTCCCCATGGCCTGGAGCCTGGAGGGCACCTCCTCCTGCTCATGCTGGGCTAGGTGCCATATGCCATATTGTAGGGAGAAACTCAACCCTGAGCTCTCTTCCAAAAGCTGGTGGCTCAGTTCTTGTCTAGTCCGTCTACTTTACTGGTTTGTGTGACCTTTTATAGGCCATGTTGGCAAGCCAGCCATTGCTATTGGCATTGATTCGATGGGAAAGTGCCTGTCAAGTTACAGACCAACACTGGGGCCTAACCCTTTTGTGCTTTGGGAACCGTGGGTGCTGCATGGAGCCTGGTGACACTGGCCGTGAATCTTCCAAGGCTTGGCCCCTTTCCCCCAAATGTCTCCCGTTCCTCAGTCTCTCTCCCAGGCCTCCTGGCATAGCTTCGCCCAGGCCATGGAGAGTGGAGATCAAGCTGGGTGTGGGAGGGAGGCCTGCCTGGCTTTGAATTCTAGCTTTGCTGCTGAATGACTTCAGACTCAAGTTCTCAGAATGGCTGTAAAACCTGAATTCCACCTTTATATGTGCAGGAATCCACACTCTCTGTCTACACTCCAAACATGCTAGAGTTTCACAAAGTGTGAGATGTTCTCACGACAGTTTTCATCAGCATGTCTAAGCTTTGTGTAGAATTTTATAAGAATTGATAAACGTGAACAGTTCTGCTCTTAAGTATATTTAGTAGGCTAATAGATACACAAAGGTTTTTGTTTTGTTTGTGATCCACAAGTTTTTTTTTTTTATTGTTGTTGTAAAGATGCACTAAAATTTTGATTGAAAAAGTTTGGGAAAATTAAAAAAACTGAACCTGAACACATTTTGAAACAATAGCACCTCCTCTCCCCAGCTTTTCTCCTGGGAGAATGGGCAGACTGAGGACCCTACAGTTCGGAGGACCGTATGTTTGGAGCACTTTATCCCCCTGGCACACCCTGTGGTCAGGGCCCCTTGGTACTCCTCATCTGTGAACAGACCACCAACTCGAGTGCCTGTTTAAACATATCTGGAGACAGTGCAAGCTCTGGAGTCAGACTGCCTGCAATCCAGTTTCCACCCTAACACTTGCTGTGTGACCTTGGGCAAGTTGCTTATCCTCTCTGGGGCCTCAGTTTTCCCACCTGTAAAATGGGGATAATGTTGGTACCCATCTCAGAGTGTTACGGGGATTAGATGAAACAAGAGTGCTTATAGAGGACTTTGCACTGTACCAGGCATATAATGAGCACTCAGTAAATGCTAGGTGGTATTATCTAATTTTTCCCTGTTTACTTTAAATTTAGGGGACATATTTAAATGATATATCTCTTCTGGGCCTTCTCAACCTCACAGAAATATAGAAACTTCGGGAGAAGTTAAAACTGGCAATGAAATCAATTAAAGGTGTAAAATATAGCCTGTGCGCTAAGATGGCTCAACAACCCTGATTTCATTTACAGAGAAAACACGGCTCCAAAGGATGGCGTAATTTCTCTTTCTCATACAGATGGCAAAAGTGTGCTTGAGATTTGATAGCTCAGTTCTTTCCCTCGACCCCTGAAAAGAGAGCCGTGGATTCTGGGCCTAAATTTGATCAGTCAGGACTTGTTAGACAAATAGTTACGGCCAACTAGATGGTTAGCTTCAGGAATGGGGTGCTGGAGAAGGCTGTGCAGGTTGCTTCTCTTGAGCCCCTTCACTAGGATGAAGGGTTATCTCCCTGGGGGGTTGGACACGGCTCTGCCCGAATCCCCACCTCAAATAGGGATTCTCGCCACCCCCAGTACCTACCTGTTCCGAGTCACTGCTGAGTGTTGTCTGAAGGCTGCTGCATTTCCACTTGTTGCTTGGTAGTGAGTGAAACGTATTCCAAAATACTTGCCTTCATGTTCCCCTTTGTTGCAAAGGAAGGAGGGAGTAGTCTTTGTCCCCTCTACACCCCCACTCCTAATTCCATGTGTGCATCAATACACAAGTGTGTACCATATCATAGAATGCTCTTTAGCAGCATGGATGGCAAGATGTCAGCTCACTACTTTGGGCACATCATCAGGAAAGACCAATGGCTAGAAAAGGACATCATGTTTAATAAAGTAGAGGATCAGCAAAGACGAGGGAAACCATAAATGAGACGGATTGATAGAACAGCCACAAGAGTGGACTCAGACGTACCAGCCAACGATCATGACAATGACGCAGGACTGGACAACGTTTCGTTCTGTTGTACGTAAGATCACCATGAGTTGGAGCCAACTGGACAGCAGCTAACAACAACAACGTTACGTGAAGGAAACTTGGTGGGGAGGGGAGGCCTCTGAATGACTTCAGCTTAATGAAGAAGGCAGACTTGTCCCATTGCTCTACCCTGGCTCCTGTGCCCCATATCATGTCACCTGCGTCTCCTCAGCCCCCCAAATAAGAACCTGGATGATGTTTGCTGGGGCCACTGTATACAGTTGGACAGGCTATATACTACATGAGGGCACCCGAGCAAGGGTGCATGTGGGGCTTAAAGTTCAGCTAGAGTCCTGCGTGCCAAGTAGTGAGCCTGATGATAGCTAACTGGCCCCTCCCCTTCACCCCCACTCCCCATAGTAGCCTCCATTGCTGCTGAATTCTTTGGAGACTGCCTTCCACGGCCGTGACTTTCAGGGGCCCAGGAGAGCTGCAAAATGAACAAGGGAGGATGTGTTGGCATAATTGATTGCTGGTGACAAGGAGGGCGATTGTTCGTTATTTCAGTGCCTGCACTGAGTCCCCTTAGTGGGCAGGCACAGTGCTGCGAGCTGAGGATATGTGTCTGGGCCTAAGACATGGCGCTTGCCGCAACGGCCCGCAAGCAGATGAGTATAATACCTGTGGTGAGTACCACAGTGGCTGCAGGCACAGGTGCCCTGGGAGCATGGAGGAGGTGTTCCCAACACGCTGGAGGGACAGGCCAGGGGAAGCTTCCCTGGAGGAAGTGAGTCTGCGCAGGGTCTTCCAGCATGCATGGGAGCTGGCTGAGCACGCCTCTCTTGGGGTGGAGCCATTCTGCCAATGGAACCACGAATGGAAAATCACCGTGCTGAGAAGGGATGTACTTCCAGAAGGCCCAGGAAGCCTGCGAGGAGCCTGACCATTTCCATCATGCTTCTTAACACCGGGCAAAAAAAAAAAAAAAAAAAAAAAGATTTTTTTTTATTTGCAAAAGAGTAAAATGCCATTCATTCTCCCTTTCTGGGAGATTATATTTCTCGGTTTTTAAATGATTGTGTTAAACCTCGGTAACCCAGGAAGCTTTCTGGCCTCTTACTTTGTGACTTGCTCATCCTTCTTTCTTTTCCCTCCAACAGGTACTTGCTAGAGCAGGATTTCCCAGGCATGCGGATTGGCCCAGAGCCCACCACGGACTCCTTCATCGCTGTGATGTATGGGGAGACAGAGGGCAGCACCCCGGGAAATGCATTGGTCGTGGATCCCAAAAAGCCATTCCGAAAACTGAGTCGTTTTGGAAATGCTTTCCTGAACCGGTAAGGACCAGCCAACCACCGTCTTCCGTCAGGATGTTGAAACCTTTTCTTCAAATGATTGCGGATTATAGGTAAAGGCTGAAAAACAGAAGAATGGAGCATGTCTGTTCTAGGAAAGAGACGTTGTAGGGAATATTCGTATTGTATTTCAAATAGCTGAGAGACAACCATAGGAAATGACCATTTATAACTATTCTGTGTGACTTCAGAGAGCATAGCTGAGGCCCGGGGTTGGACATTATAAGGCTGCACAGTATAAGCAACAAATTTCTAATAATTTGAGCTGTGCAAAAATGGATCACGTTGCCTTGGGAGCTAATGGCTTCCCCATCACTGGCAGTATTGACTGGAGGCTGGATGATGACCTCTCAGGCATGTGTGTGGTGTCTCCTGGAGTCAGAGGGAGCCTAGCCAGAGGACCCCCCAAGGTTCAGTCCATTGATTACTGCTGGGTGTGTTACCTTACCTCCCTGACTGTCCTAAGCTCCTCACTCCCATGCTCGTGATGCCTTCTGTATTCCTGAGAGCAGGACAGGGGAAATAGAGACAAAACCCAAAAAGTTCATTTTGTTACATGGTTTATAGATGCGAAATTGTGGGCTGAGATCCTGTCTTAATTGGAGCTGTGTTTTATTTGGATTACTCCCGTAACTTTTCACCAGAATTCCCAATGAAGCCTGGGGGGAGGGGGGCAGATTTGCGGGATGGGGGCAGGGGTTTGGGGAGAGAGAACAAGTCGGTGGGTTCTCCTGGGCTCAGCTCTGCCCTATTCTTCCCTCCCCCTCCTGCTCTTTGCCATTCCTCGCCTACGTTTTAAAACCCTTTTCTCTTTCTCCTTTCCTGCCGTTTCCCCCACCCCTTCATTGCCCTCTTCTCTGAGTCTGCTGCTGTAGAGCGGTTGATTTGGAGGAGTGGGAGGTGCAGAGTCAGGGAGGAGTGATTTGGGCCTCCTTAGGGAGAGGAAGAGGCCCCTGGGTGATGCAAATGGTTTGCGCGTGGCTGCTAACTGAAAGGTTGGCAGTTCAAACCCACCCAGCAGTACCACGGAAGAAAGGGCCTGGTGATCTGCTTCCATAAAGATTACAGCCAAGAAAACCTTATGGAGCAGTCCTACACTATTACACATGAGGTCGCCATGAGTCAGAATCAACTCGACAGCACGAGACAGCAGCAAAAGTGAGATCGAAGCTGACAGACAACAAGAGGCATTAACTGTGCTTCTCTCTTTTAGATATGTTTAAAAATAGGAATAGATCCTTCCAGCTGACTGCTGTCTGTCTACCCAGAAGGATAAGGAGCCTCACTGCACAACTTTAGGGGGCGCCACTCCCATGGAATATGGGTTAAGTTACATGCCCTGGTGTTATGCCGTGGCTCTGCCAAGGTGACCCAGGCAACCTCCACAGGTGCCTTCTATGAAAAACAGAACTAGACATCTGAACGCTCCCTAAAGGCCTTTTCTTATGCTCCCATTGCAAATCAAAGAACGCGTCCTAGTGTAGAAAGGGAGTTGGCAGTGGGATAAAGAGAAGTGCCCAGATGATGGACATGGCGTCACAGAGAGTTCCATCTTGACACTGACAGTGATTTGTAGAACACTGTCCAGATGATCTTTCCCAGCCTGCAAGATTCTCTTCTCTAGGAGGAGCTGACTCTGTCTCTGGAGCAGGCTTGATTGGCACCAGGGAGTAGGAGAAATAGAGCTCGGGCTTTGGGAATCAAGGCCCAGCGCCAGGCAGCACCACAGGGCCAGCTCCCTGGGTCCCTCGGGAACAGAGTAGACCACAGTCGAGGGAAAGTGGGACAAGAAGCTCCCCCATCACAGCCTCCCTGGGAGCCATGTCACAGGGTAGGCAACAGCCACATTTCCTGTCCTGGCCCTGGAAGGTTCCAGAGGCCCCGGGAGGTGCAGGACGTACAGCCCTTCTCTGTGGAGGGCTGCTCTGGAATCCCATGGTTTCGTTACCGCTGCCTTTGGTCTCATACTCTTTTTGCCCGACAAAGGCTTAAAAAAGAGATAAGCTGCTACTTTCCTCAAATTCCCCTTTCATGAAATCCATATTCGCAAGGAGAAACCCAGGAATAGTGCTTATTGGCTTGTTTTATTTTGGCAGATAATTTAATTTCCTACCAAGAAAAAAAAATTTTTTAAATCCCAAACACAGAAGATGAGGGTGGGAAAGAAGTGTTCAGGAAAAACTTTGAATGGCAAGGTTTGTTACCTAAGAATTTTAAACTTGCTGAAAATAATCCATGCACAACACTAGATAAAACCAAAAACGAACAAACAAACAAGAAAAAACCCCAAACCTGTTGCCATCGAGTCGATTTCGACTCATAGCAACCCTATAGGACGGAGTAGAACTGCCTCACAGGGTTTCTAAGGAGCAGCTGGTGGATTCAAACTGCCGACCTTTTGGTGAGCAGCCGAGCTCTTAACCATCGTGCCACCAGAGCTCCTAGTGCTAGATAATCAAGTGTTAACTGAATTCAGAACATTATGTAGAAAAAAATAATAGCAATTAATTATATGACATTTACTATGTGTCAGGTGGAGCCCTGGTGGCACGGTGGTTAAGAACTTGGCTGCTAACCAAAAGGTCGGCAGTTCAAACCCACCAGGCGCTCCTTGGAAACCCTATGGGGCAGTTCTACTCTGTCCTGTAGAGTCACTATGAGTCAGAATCAACTTGATGGCAATGAATTTTGGTTATGTGTCAGGTACTAGTCTAAAATTTACTTGTATATTGACTCTTAAGTCCCCACAAAGACCCTGTAACATAGGTGCTGCCATTATCCCCATATGCAGAGGAGGAGTTGGAGCACAGAGGGGTTAATTTAACTTCCACAGGGTACCTCAGCTATTAAGTGACAGGGCTGGGATTGGAACCTGCAGAGTCCTGGCTAGTTCCCCTATACTGAGCTGCTGAACGGTATGACTTTTGGACTAAGAACTGTTGTTTGCTGCCCTTTCTAAACTCCCTGTTTAACTTTTAAGGCTGCCATTAACACGGCTTTCCAGCAGAGATGATGAAGGTGGTAATAATTATGTTCCATGTTATAGTCTGCGTAATCTCATATACATTGTCCTTTTGGGGTTAAGAAGACAGACAATATTATGGCCAGTTGACAGATGAGAAAGCTTAAAGCAAAAAAGTAAAGGGACTTGCTCAAGGCCACAAAGTCAGGAAGAGGCAGAGACAGGACCAGAATTTCAGGATTCCCCTCCCTTCTGTCCATTACCCTGCACCTCCATGAGGCTCTGGCAAAGAAGAGTTTCTGTCCTTCTGGCCGAGCTGGTGGCCATGCTTAGGTAAGGCTCGTGGGTAAGAGATGTACCTTATGGACTTAAGAGTAAACAGCCTGGTGAAGTAGTGTCCACAGGACAGGCCGCTGTTCCCCACAGTACCTACTTAAGGAAGAGCATCAATCAGTATGGGACACTTGAATGTGTGTTCCTAATTACAGCATCCCTGTGGGAACATTGGCCGGGCTAACTCTAAAGGCAGCAAACCTTTTCCATATAGCACACTTTTCTGAGAACTAGGTCAAAATACAATACTTAGTAAGAAAGAGAACAGATTGTTTGCTGTGCAGAAATTTCTTCCTCCAGGAAACTGCCAAAATCACCCCTGGGACAGGTCATTACCTGGCGCTCATATTGGAGTTGGCTTGGGCATCTGCCCCAGGCAGAAGCGTGTCTGAGGTATGGCAGGCATGACATGTGCCCTGGGTGCCACTTGAAGGCAGGGCAGCACCCCCCACTGAGCAGTCTCTATTAACCCATTACAGCCCAGAGCCCTTCCTCAAGCATGGTAGACATGGAGGCGTAACAAGGGGGTGGGGAGAGGGGGGGCATTTGCCCCAGGTGCAAGTCCAAGGCGTTACCATACGAGGCACAGAATAACATTCCGAGGTGCCACAAATATGAAAGGCACCTGACCCAGGCAGCCAGACGAGCAGGGGAAAAGCGTTTCTGCTGACATGTCACTGCTGTCAACATCTATTCATCTTGAAATGTGGGGGCAGGTGGCAGAGCTTACAGATTGCCCCTGGGCACTCGCTACCCCCTCCTTTACACCTCTGCCCAAGGGCATCTTTAAAGAGTTAAGTACTTCATGAGGTAGTAATATCCACTACCTCATGTAGTGACGCCACCTGCCAGGCATTAAGCCAACCAGGAGAGCCTCAGTCTTCTCTCCAAGGCTGATGTCTAGAAAAATAACAGGGTATCGACAGTGCATTTCTGAGAAAGAAGGGCAAATTCTCTAAAAGGCAGGTTTAAATTATAGAAATTCCACACTTGAACAATAAAAGAAGGAGATGAGCCTAGAACAAAAAGAGTTTATGGAAGTGACTTGAATGTGACCTTCTGAAGCCCCACCATGCTGCTTTACTTTAGAGAGGAATTCCACAGGCAGGTGCCCCTGTGGGAATGTGGTTGTCATTCCAGCATTTGTTATGGGGGGCGGGGGGCAGTTCCACCTCACAGAGGAGGAGACAGACAGGACCAACAGTGCCCTGAGGACTTGGATCCATGGAGACACCAGTGTATTTTGGTCATTCAAGAAGCATCAGGGACGAGTGTCTGACACTTCCTCCTGTAGTCTGCTTTTGAAGCGGATGTTATGGGTTTTTTTTTCCCCCCCCCCAATCTACTTTTCTAAAAATGGTAGTTTTTTTTAATCCCAGTAGCTACATAATACACTTGATGAAGCTTTTCCCATTAGTCTTTAACCTCTGGATCTGTGGTGGCTGCCAGATATTAAACCATTGTTCTTTATCAGCAGCTGCCTCTGCTTTCTGGTCCTGACGTTTCAAGAAAACCAGCTTCCCTCCCTGGGCTCAGGCAGGCCTTCCTGGGACCAGCTGCATTGTGGACTTCAGGAGGGGCTGAATTTCTAAAATTACATATTTAGGTTGAACCATGTGGAATTGCCAATACATAACCATTTGCTACCTCTAAAAATAGTCATCTCATAAGGTTCAACCTAAGGGTTAGCTATGGGCTTTTATATAGTCTGGATGTGGAATTAAACTTCTCCTGGGCAGCCAAGGGTTCCATTGGACATTTCTGGTAGGGCCATGTAATAATAAGTATCTCCTCCTTTGTTTGCTTCACAGTTTACTTGTCTTTGTATATTGTGTCCTGTTTACTGTGCAAACTTAGGAAGCTGTGTAATCTCTTTGGTCCCATCTCCTCATCAATAAAGTGAGCTGGGGTCACAGCAAGTGCTTCAAAACAGCTCTATACTCTTTCCACTGCGCACTTAGGTTTATTTGAACCTAACGACAAACCTAAAGAGCCCAAGTGGTGCAATGGCTAAGGGCTTAGCTGCTAACCGAAAGGGCAGCAGTTGGAACCCTACCCAGCAGCTCTGAAGGAGAAAGACCTGGCAATGCTCCCGTAAAGATTACAGCCTAAGAAACCCTACAGGGTAGTTCTACCCTGTCACATGGGGTTGCTGTGAGTCGGAATCAACTCAACGGCTCCCAACAATAATAAACCTGGGAGTCCTCAGAGAAGTTCGGTGACCTCACAAGGTCACAGGGTGGTGAACAGGAGACAGGCCTTGAGCCCAGGTCTTCTGACTCCTACTCATTGCTCGACCTCCACACCCAGTAGGTGGAGAGCAAGCTGCACAAGGAAGCACCTTCCCTGGGTGGTGCAAACAGTTAGCAGGCTCAGCTGCTAACCAAAGGGTTGGAGGTTAAGTCCACCCAGAGGCGTCTCAGAAGAAAGGTGTAAAAATGGTGTCAGATCTCCTCTAACTTCACAAGGAGGAAGGACAATCAAGATCGACAGCCCAAGGCTGATTCCTATGAGGTGGAGGTCAGGCATGCTTCCTCTGTCTGCCATCTTTACCAATTCTGATACCAACCGTCCCTCCCATGGCACTCTCTACTTCTCTGCTGGGTTCAATAATTCGTTGGGATGGCACACAGAACTCACAGACAATGCTCACAAATTATGGTTTTATTAGGGAAGTAACAGGTTACAGTTCAGGTTCAGGAACACCCACAATACAGTTCTTTGATCAGGACAACCTCTTCTCAACCATGCCTCCAGGCAGGTCTCTCTCTGGCCCTCGGCCTGGCCTCTGCTGTATTTAGGCAAATGTTACAAAGCTTTCTTAGCACTGCTGATAAGCACCCCACTGCACCAGCAGGCCTTGGCCAAAGGCACTCAGCTCTAGCTCTGTGGGTCGGCAAACCTAGCTCCACCAAGTGCCTGTAGGCCCTATCCTGCCAGCAAGCCTCCTGCCTGAAGGCACTGAGCTTTCTCACTCCTGCCAGTCTCCTGGTTCTCTGCCACTGTTTCTCTGGTGCTACTTCTTGCCATCTTCAGTATTACAGCTCTCTCTCTTTCTTGGTCTGTTGGTTCCAGTGTGTCTCAGTGCAGGGATCCTGAGTCCAAAAGATGCCCTCCACTCCTGGCTCTTCTTTCTTGCTGGTGGTGAGATCCTCTCTTCTAGGCTCTGGGATGGCTTATTTTAAGCCTAGCGGGATGGCAAAACTGACCAATCCCTCGTTAGGGTTCATAGACCGTATTTGCATGGTCCCACCCCCACAGAAGTGGCACAAACTTTATTTGCATTATTAGCAAGCTATCCAATACCCTTAAAAAAACCAAACCCGTTGCTGTCGGGTCAATGCCAACTTATAGTGACTTTACAGAACAGAATAGAACTGCCCCATAGAGTTTCCAAGGAGTACCTGGTGGATTCAGACCGCCAACGTTTTGGTTAGCAGCCGTAACAGTTAACCACTACGCCACCAGGGTTTCCACCAATCCCCTTGGTGGGCCACAGTTGCCTTATTTGCATAGTCCCACCCAGTCACTTGGGTAAGAGTTATAAGACTATGGCTAGAAGGGTGGTATTAAGCAATGCATTAGGCCTGGTGACCCACTTCTGGAAAATCAGCCAATGAAAACCCTATGGAGCACAATTCTACTCTCACGCATGGTGGACTCCATGGCAACTGGGAAAAAAAAAATCCAGGACTGTGACTCGTCACTCCTTTGTTTTAGGATGTGGCCCTCTGTGTAAACTAAAGGTACACCACGGGGTTCAAATGCATGAAACGATAGTAGGAGCATAGTAGGTTGGAACCTGGAGTCATTGCTTGTCAGGCAGGTGACTTGGCAGGTTATGGTCCATGACCCCTCTGTGCCCCCATCCCCTCCTTTGTAAAATGGTAGTTCACAGCCCCTGCCTCTGAGGTTGCGGTGAGGACTAGTTAACGTGCAAGGAACATGCTTAGAACCGTGCCTGACACATAGTACCTTCTCAGTAAATGTCCGTGCTGTTTTGTTATTACTGTAACTATTACAGATACCAGTCATTGTTTGGAAATCAAAATCACTATTAAGGTACTACCTGATGGAGAAAAATGTAGAACAAAATTCTAACTCACAAAAAAAGACCAGACTTACTGGCTTGACAAAGACTGGAGAAACCCCGAGAGTATGGCCCCCTGACACCCTTTTAGCTCAGTAATGAAGTCACTCCTGAGGTTCACCCTTCAGCCAAAGAATAGGCCCATTAAACAAAACAAGACTAAAGGGGCACACTGGCCCAGGAGCAAGGACCAGAAGGCAGGAGAGGACAAGAAAGCTGATAATAGGGAACCCAAGTTCGAGAAGGGAGAGTGTTGACATGTCATGGGGTTGTTAACCAGTGTTGTAAAACAATATGTGTGCAAACTGTTTAATGAGAAACTAATTTGTTCTATAAACCTTCATCTAAAATACAATTTAAAAAAAAGAAAGATACCACCTGGTTATTTTAAAAGCCTAGTTTTAAAAGTTTTGCTCACTGAATTAGAATTTTGGCATTTAGGAAATGTTTTGAGTAATCTAATCTTCTCACCCCTTTGTTTTACTGGGTGGCAGGCTCCTGGCAACTTCCCTGAGGCCTTGCAGCCAAGACCATTACTCTATCCTCCCCTTTCTGCTGCTCCTGAGCCTTCCTTGGATGTGGAGGCGACATGGAGTGCGAGCTTGGTGGAGCCTCCTCTTACTTCAAGAAACAAAGTATATCAGGGCAGCCTTTGGTGAGGGAGACACTTCAGAAAAGCTTTTGGCGAGGAATGGCTGACATTGAAAATGTTTTGTTATGTGTGTTTCACCACAATCAAAATTAAAAACAAAACAACTCACGATGGCACATTTTAAAAAAAAAAAAGGCTTATGCTGAGGCTCCTGGGTTTAACGGCATATGTCTGCATGTTTAATGAGAAGCTTAGAAGGCCCAGATGAACACCCTTCGCATTAGCCGCTCCAGGGACAGAGTAGGAAGTCCATCTCGGGAGGCACATCTGTGCCTGGTAACATTTCAGCAGAAATACATAAGCTGGGAAGGCCTGACTTAAGACCGATTCTGATGTGCCAGAGAAATAACCCTGCGTCTCCCCTTCCTTTCTTAAAGCATACAGGTAAGACCCAACTGCTGTAACAGCATTAGGGTCTTTTTTGGAAAGCTTTTTTTCGGAAAGCATTGGTATGTGGTTCTAACCCATTCAGTGTGAGCTGTGCCCCTGGTGGGCCTGAATGCTCACGTGTGCTCTGTGCTAGGCTTTCTTTTGTGGAGTGGAGCTTTGCACATACAGCTTTGCACACACAGCTCCTTTCCAGGTGCCCTGAAGACTTTCTCTCTCCTCTTCTCCCTCCTCTTTTTTGCAGTTGCCCTTTTTGGCCCCTGGGCCAGCTCCCTTGTGTATTCAGGGTGACATCACCACGTCTGGCTGCATCTGGTTTGTGGCTCATGCATCTTGCCTCTGCTGTTGGGCAGGAGGCCTGGGGGTGTTGAAATGTTGTTGCTTTACACAGAGGAAGAGAACAGTGTATAAATTTGGAATCCCTCTGTTAGGCTCGCGCTGGAATCCAGGGATTTTGTGTTTTGGAAAAGTTGATATTGAGTGCAAGCTTGTGATTTGGGAGGAAGATCAGCCTCTCCACAGTAATAGTTTGGGTAAAATAGTTTCACGTACGTGCAGCTTTCTCAGCATTGCCAAATGCCTCAGACTGCCTAATAAAAAGGATTGCCCTGTCATGACAGACTAACTCATCACCGACAAGAGCTGTGGTCCACCATGACGTGCTCAGAGCTCTGAGCCCACCCCAGTTCTGGAGAATTAAGTTAGGGTGGTTCCCCTCTGTGAACTTACAAAGACTGCTTAGTGATCCATGTGTGCCTTTTTTTGCAAATCTGCCCAGTGTTGGACAGTGGGGTTTGCTCAAAGGTTGGAGATATAGAAAGCACAGGAGAAAATCAGAAATGAGGGGCTTCTCTTCAATTAACTAGACCTTGGCTTTTAATGTTACGAGGTTTTAACTTTAAGGGTTGAGTTCTGCTCCACTGACATGGGAAATGTTAGATTGGAGATTGTAGACTCCTGCCAGCTGTGTGTTAGTTGTGTGATCTCAAATGTCATAACTGCTTTGTGCTTCCATTTTTCCAGCTGCAAAGTGATCATCGTGTATTTTCCTATAGCTTCCTAGGCAATTTGAAAATGTAGGAAAGAATGTGTGAGGAACTTGTCCTGAGCGTCTTCAAAGAAATTTATTTTAAAATGTCAGTAATTGCATCTCTTACTCAGGGGTCTCAACCCTGTCCTCGGTCTGTGCGCCCCACCCTGCCATTGGCCGGTACCCCCACCCTGCCGTACTGTCCACATGTGCACGGAGGGGGCCGGGCGGGCCCCCCGTCCTGCATTCCCAGCATATTTACTTTCTGAGTAATCTCCTCCAGTCCCACTGAATGGAAGCACTGAGCTTCCACCTCATGTTTTCAGGCTTCTCCCACACAGAGATAGAAATTAGCCCTTCACAATACAGGAAAAGGAGAGGCACTCTACAGCTTCCCCCTTAAAGCATGCACAGTGCCTAACAAAGACCCCAGTGGGCTCTGTTCCCTGGGGTGAAGGTAGCAGAATGTTTCCCTGGTACCCACAGAGCTACACAAGGTTGATGCTAAAAAGGTCATCACCAGCCTCTGGTCCAAATATCTGGCTCTGTGCGTGAGGGAACTGAGGTCCAGAGTGGGGAAGCCCTTGTCCAGTGCCCCACAGCAAATTACTGGCAAAGCCTGAGCTGAACTTGAACCAGGGCTACTGACCCACAGGCCAGAATTCTTTTCCCTCACTCCCCTGCTTCCTGTGAGACAGACACTGGGGCAGCTGACTGGAGCCACGGCAGGAAGGTCAGCATCAGAGCAGGGAGATAGTATCAGGAAGGGATGGACAGGGAAGGAGGCTGAAGATGTTCTCCAGAGCCCTTCCTCAGCCCCTGGCCCCTTCACCCGCTCTGTGGACACCCCTAGGACTCCTTAGCACCTGGAAGATTTGGGGTGTTGCCCAAAGGTGCCTGCCGTGCCCTAGGCCTGAAGCTGTGGCAGGTACCAGGCCACATGCTGAGTCCCTGAGGCATCAGACAGTGAAAAAGGCCCCTGTACCTCTAGCTCTCATGGAGCGGGCAGGGACTGGACAAGAAGCACGATATACTCCCGCCCAAGGGACAGTGTACCCCGAAGGAGGTGTGGGGTTCCCTGGGAGCAGAAGCCCAGGCTGCTGGGGCAGGAACAGCATGGAGGAGGGGACAGATGAAGTGGGGCCAACCTGGGTTTAAGGCCCAGCTCTGAGCAAGTTACCCAACCTCTCTGAGCATCTGTGTGCTCTGAAGTTAATGGTAGTTTCTTCCTCATGAGGATAATGTGAAAATCAAACACAATGATGTTTGTAAACTACTAAAGTGTTCAATATGTGATTGTTGTGCGCTGTCAAGTCGATTCCAACTCATAGGACGGGGCAGGACAGAGTAAAACTGCCCCCATAGGGTTTCCTGGGCTGTGACCTTTTCGGGAGCAGGTCACCGGGTCTTTTCTTCTGTTGGGCCACTGGTGGGTTGAAACCATCGACCTTTTGGTTAACTGCCGAGCGCTTAACCAGGGCCTCTTCAATACATGATAGCAAAAATCAAAATGAACAGAAAGGGGTCTGGGGGCAGGCAGCAGTGGGTCCCAGTGCACCCTTGTACACCTCCCCGTGCACTGGCATCTGTTCTCTGTGTCAGTCACAGCTAAACCCCAT
Organism: Dugong dugon; assembly: GCA_030035585.1. Taxonomy (NCBI): domain Eukaryota; kingdom Metazoa; phylum Chordata; class Mammalia; order Sirenia; family Dugongidae; genus Dugong; species Dugong dugon. The sequence continues at coordinate 10,480,567 of CM057472.1, read as the reverse complement.
TCTACAGAGGCATCTGTAAGGCCGGAGAGGCCAAGGAGCTGCCGGTAGAGCAGGTGTGTTTCTGATCCCACCTCTGATCCACTTCTTCCAGGTTCATGTGCTCCCAGCTGCCCAACCAGGTCCTGAAGAGCATCAGCATCATTGACAGCCCGGGCATCCTGTCTGGGGAGAAGCAGCGCATCAGCCGAGGTCAGTGCCCGCCCGTCCCCCTCCCCGCCCCGCCCTGCCCCACTCCCTCTCCAGAGCTGTCTGGGGCTCTCTCGGATATTAGCGGAGGATTTCTGTCTCCCGTTAGATTCTGTCCATCTTCCAGTGCAGCCGTTGCCCGGGGTACCCACAGCATCTCTGGGCAGCCCCAAGGGCACAGAGCTTAAAGGGCCCCCAAGAAACAGCCAGGGGGGATAGTATCAAAGGTTCTACCATTTCAACTGAGTCACTTTCCAGAGTTGTATCTATAACTTCTTAATTCCTTTAAACACTGTCTTAGGCATCTAGTGCTGCTCTAACAGAAATACCACAAGTGAATGGCTTTAACGAAGAGAAATTTATTTTCTCACAGTCTGGTAGGCTAGAAGTCCACATTCAGGGTGTCAGCTCAGGGGAAGGCTTGCTCTCTCTGTCGGCCTTCTCATCAGTGTCCCCCGGACTAGGAGCTTCTCTGCACAGGGACCCCAGGTCCAAAGGACACGCTGTGCTCCCGGCACTGCTTTCTTGGTGGTATGAGGCCCCCCACTCTCTGCCGGCTTCCCTTTCCTTTTATCTCTTGTAAGATAAAAGGTGGTGCAGGCCACACCCCAGGGAAACTCCCTGTACATTGGATCAGGGATGTGACCTTAATAAGGGTGTTACAATCCCACCCTAATCCTCTTTAACGTAAAATGATAATCACAAAATGGAAGACAGCCATACAATACTGGGAATCATGGCCCAGCCAAATTGATACACACATTTCTTGGGGGACATAATTCAATCCATAACGAACACCATCATCTACTATTAATGCCCACTTCAGATAAACCTTCAGTTATCAGTGTCCCCAGAGGGGATGACATTTCCCTTGCTAACTATTCAGTTGAACACATATGACAAAAAATAAAGGAGGCTAGCTAGTCACAGCAAGGGAGAGAAGCCTCCCCAGCTGCCTCTCCCTCCCTTCCCTCTGGTATAAGCTTCACCCCATAAGCCTTGCAGAGTCCTCTCTTTTTGTAAGCCTTTAGTGGGTATCAGCTTGGCACCAGCCATTGATCTGTGCTCTGGGGTTGCAACGAAACAGATGCAATTTCCGCCCTCAGGGAGCTTATGTTGTATTGAAAAAGACGGACTTGAAGTTATCATGTGAATAAGCAAAACATGAGAACTGGGGTTAAGTGCTATGAGGTGTGGGCCCGTGTGTATCGGGGTGTGATGCGAGGGGTCTTGGCCTTGGGGTGCTAGGAAAGGCTCCCCGAGGGAGTGACATTTGAGGGAGGATGAGTAGGGGTGACCTGTGGGAAAGCCAGACTGGAAGGGCCTTCAGGGTAGAGCCGTGAAGAGCAGAAAGTGCTTTGTAAAGAGCAGTAGCATCTGGGCCTCTTCAGCCTTCAGGAGGCAAGGCAGAGGCGCCGGCCTCTCCAGACCCACACGCTGTGGGTGAGCAGATGGGCGCCCCCCTCCCCAGAGGGCACAGTTACTGCTGGAGAGGAAATTCTGACCGGGAGGACATCAGGATGGATTCCTGTAGTCACGGAGATAGGTCACGCGATCGCCCTCTCCCGGGCCTTCAAACACAGGCTGGTGCAGGGAGGCTTTGCCGGGAGGGCAGAGGTGGAGCAGGTGCACGGCGGTTGTCACTTCTCTCTGCCAGCTCTCCACGACTCCTCGCACAGCAAGTCAGTAAAGCTGTGTACGGGAAATGCCAGCCTGATGAGGTTGAGCAGCGACCTGTCTGGGGTCAGAGCCCCAGGTTATGGCCAGGCAGTGAACACCCCCACCTCTCATGAAGCTGAAGTACAGTTATGCGGCCTTGGGGACGTGCCTGGGATCTAGAAAGTAAGCATCCTGTGATAAGGGTGCTTTTTTGGAAGTAGGTCTCCAGGCCTTTCTTCCCAGGTGCCTCTGGGTGGACTGGAATCTCCAGCCTTTCAGTTAGCAGCCCAGCACGTTAACCTTTGCATGACCCATGGTTTCCTCCTAGGCCGATAAGCCCTCCTTTCTTGTGGAGCTCTCACAAAGGGCTCAGGTCACTGCAGTGCCCCTTCCCATGCTTGCCCCCTGGGCATTCAGTGGGAAAACAAGCCGCTGATCATTCTGGGAGTCCTGTGCCGTCAGGCTGCCCTGAGGCCCAGAGGCAGAGCAAGGATAGTGAGCACCCAGGGGCAGTGTCTAAATTGCACCCCCCACACACAATTTCAAGATGAATAGACGTTGATAGCGTGAGGACACATCAGCAGAAAGCCTTCCCAGCTCCTGTCCTGCTGCCTTAGGCACCTTTCATATTTGTGGTGCTTCGGAATGTTGCGTCTTCTGGCGCCCCCTTGGACTTGCACCCAGGGGCAAGACCCACCTCCACGCCCATCTACACCTCTGCTGAGGCGTCCGAGAACATTGCAGTGACAGAAAGCTAGGCCTGTACTATTCTCCTCTCTTATAAATAACTTCGTGGGCTGTATTTTCACTTAAAAAAGTAATAAAAGTTTGTTGTAAAGGACTCACACAATTAACAGGGGCATAAAATACGTCTCCGTCACAGATACCGATTATAAAGGGTTTTCTCTGGCTCCTTAGAGACTTTTTCTATATCATCTATATCAAGTATAGCCATATGTACTTTATTTCTATGAGATAACTCACTGCGGTCAGGTCGATTCCGACTCATAGCAACCCTCTAGGACAGGGTAGAACTGCCCCCATGGGGTTTCCAAGGAGTGGCTGGAGGATTTGAACCACCGACCTTTTGGTTAGCAGCCAGTCTCTTTAGCGCTGCGCCACCAGGGTTCCTTCTGTATGTATGATTTTTAATAGAAAGGCAGTTACCCATGCCCACTTTCTACAGCTTAATTTTCCCCATAACTATCTACCATGGGGAAACCCTGGTGGCATAGTGGTTAAGAGCTCAGCTGCTAACCAAAACGTCGGCAGTTCAAATCCACCAGCTGCTCCCTGGAAACCCTATGGGGCAGCTCTACTCTGTCCTATAGGGTCACTATGAGTTGGAATCAACTCGGTGGCAATGAGGTTTTTTTTTTGTTTGTTTGTTTTATCTACCAGGACATCATCCCATGCCAGTATATTCAAGTTACAGCCTCCCTTTTCACAGCTGCTAGTGTTCCACAGGGGCGTAACAATGTATTTAACTGATCTGAGGATATTTTGGTTGTTAATACTTTTTCACTTTTACAAACAATGCTGCAGATGGTCATCTTTTTTGTGTATCCTTACGTCTCAGTGCCAACAGATTTTTTTTTTTTTGAGAACCTGTGTAGGACCATTAGTTTAGTTCCAGAAAGGCTGCTGTACAGGTCAGACATTTGTGTTAAAGGGTAAATAAAGCTTTTCCAAGCTTCCCGTGTCTCACTCCTTGTCGTGTGAGACTGAAGTGCGCTGGAAAAAATGTGGTCCTAGTGATACATCTTTCTTTTTACTTCCAAATTTTAAGACCTCTGGATTGTTTGCTTTAACCTTCCCATTTCTTTTCATTGCAAGTCCTTTGGCCAGTTCTGATCATCTATATTTTTCTGTTTCTCCTTTGCTTGGTAAGTGTAACGTCCCTCAAGCTGTGGGTCCTGTACAGTCACAGTAAGCAAGGCGTAATGTTTTCAGTGCGCTTAAAGCTCGGTTCTTTTTGACTCTTTTTAGTTCTTTTAAACTCTGACTCATATCCTGGTCTGACTTATCATGGCATGTACTCACATCCTATGCTCAGAAATAGCACGGCCAGTTCAAGCCAGCAGGCTGGTATCTGCCACCCTGACGGACACGGCAGCTCTGAGGAAGGACAGCCTCAGGGACAGCAGGACTGACTGTGGTCAGGGCTCCCGAGCGCGGGTGCTCGTATGGGGCTTACAGCACCACGGGTGGCTGATCACTCAGCTGACATTTTCAACAGGTTAACTCCACAGAATGCAAGTTATTCTAAAGCTGCTTCTGCTTAAACTTTTGCAAACGCTGCTGTGATTTTTGTTAGTTGTTAAGTCGCTTCTGACTCATCGCGACCTTGTGTGGGACAGAATGAAACTTTGTCCGGTCCTGTGCCATCTTCACGATTGCTGTTGACTCTTCAGCACGTCCATTGGTCCTTGATAACGGTATGGAGACTTGTGACTAGGGATGAGAAAAGACGGCATGTTCCCCCACACATCCTTGTTCTCATTTCCTCTTGGTCTCTTATTTGTCCGGCTCCTGGGCTGTTGTCTTCCTGAAATACTGTTTATCTCCTGCAGAACCTAAGAATAATCTAGAATGTATTCTGGGATGAACACACGTGTGTTTCCAGCTACTTGGTGCAAACCTCTAGGGTCTGGCTCCGATCATAAGTCCCTGTCTAATGAGGGGGCATGAAAAATTCTAACATGGCACCTTCTGTACTTGTCCGTCTGTTTAGTATATAAGTGCTTTGAAGATGCTGTTATAGCAGCAAATAATTATTCCTGTGGTTTCTTGAGATTATGAGGCTATGTGTAGCCTCCAGTAGGCTTAACTTTGGTAGCAAAAGCAGTACAATTTTTCCTTTTTAAAAATTTAAATAACTCCAGAAGAAAAAAATAAACTCTTGATCTGAATTTCTCAACAGACCTGTGTGTTCTCCCAGGCCCAACAGTTAAATGAACATTTGAGAGTTTCTTCTTCGGATGATTCAGTCCCGCTCTCTGTTAATCCCAGCCCATTCATTAGAAGTCAGTGATTAAAACTGAGAAGACAGTGAAAAGGGAAGGGCAGAAAATGCCCTCCTCGTAAAAGCAATGAACAATAACAATTCATGAAGCTGGAGGCTCTAGCTGCACTGACAATAACATAAGCGTCCAAGTCATTAACGTTTTAACATTTACATAAAAACATCGCTCAGGTCGTCTCTAAGTCTGGCAACATTAAGGAACTAACTGGTTGTCTAGGTTGCCCTTGAGTCCATTTCCAACTCCTGGTGACCCCATGAGTGTCAGAGAAGAACTGTGCTCCACAGGATTTTCAAGAGCTGATTTTTTAGAAGTAGATCACCAGGTCTTTCTTCCAAGGCACCTCTAAATAGACTCAAACCTCTGACCTTTAAGTGAGCAGCTGAGTGTGTTCACCATACGCACCATCCAGTAACTCCAACGTTAAGGAAGGCCCTCAAGAGTAAAGAAAGGCATCTGAATACCTACAGGCAAACATGGCAGGTCTGCCCACACAGCGAAGGTTGTCAAGCACGATATCTGAAAACAATCGACAGGCCTAGGAGACAGGGCATGGAAATCCAATCTGTGATTAATACGGATGCAGAAAAAAATAGGAAAAGCTAAAACAAACCATAATCAGGGAAGTACAAACACACCTACTTAACACATTTTTTGAACTTTAAAGACAAAAGACCGGATTTTGAAGGCTGCCCAGGAAAGGAGAGAGAACATTTAGAGATATCCTGATAAGAATGACTTCCCTCTCAGGGCTTGGTAAGGAGAAGGGCTTGAGAGGAAAGCACATGTGCATTTACAAGGAGGAATGAGTCTTGTCTCCCGAAGGACTGGGAAGGCCTAAAGCAAGATGGCGGCCAGGTTCAACAGCAACAACAACCCTGCTAAGAAGCACTAGAAGACCTGAGAACAAAAGAGACTTAGAGGCAAGCAGAGGGCCATGAGGGCAGGTGGAGCCTGTGGTTACGTTGGTCAGCAAGGACCACAGATGTAAGCACTGAATTTCATTAAGAGTTTCTGAGAACCAAACCAACTATTTTCTTTGGTCCAATCAAGAGGTTGAGGCCCCCCAAACCTATACTATATAGTATAGCGAGAAGAGCACAGGCAATGGAATTGGGCTCCCTGGGTGAAAATCAGCTCAGCCATTTACCAACCATGTAGCCTTGGGTAGGTTATAATCTTCCTGTAAAGTGGGGGTGATAGTAGTACCTACTGCATAAGGTTGTTGTGGATGAGTTAGCACATAGAAAGTAGAGAATAGCACCCAGAGGAACACATAGTAAACGCTGTATGTGTGTTAACGTTTTGATGGTTCTTTATTTTAGAAGTCATATTATGAAAATAAACAGGTATTATTAGGGGCATGCTAGAGTCTATTCATTTAACACATATTTGTATTTAGCACCTACTGGGTGCCAAGCCTGTCCTGGGTGCCAGGAGTCAAAATGAGAGGGACGCAGGCCTTGCCCAGGGCATCCACACTCAGGTTGGGTAGACAGACGCGCAAACAAGCCACTCCGTACTCTGTGCATTACAGTAGTTGTGTCAAGATGCGCAGTGAGCAGGGGGACCCCACGGGCCCCCAGAAGGTAGCAGATGGAAGGCAGTCAGCAAAACTGCTGAGAGAAGGAGATCTTCTTCCTTTTTTTTTTTTTTTTTTTTTTTGGCTTTGCATTCTTTCTCTCTCTTTTTAGTGGCTTTTAGTATATTTACAGAATTGTGCAACCATCACCACAATCAATTTTAGAACATTTTCATCACCCCAAAAAGAAACCTTATGCCCATTAGCAGTCACTCCCTATCTCCTATTCTGGATGTTTCATATAAATGCAGTCCTACACATGTGGCCTTTGTGTCTGGCTTCTTTCACTTAGCCTACCGTTTGTAAGGCCCATCCATGGCGTGGCACGGACCAGTAGCTGAGTCCTTTTATGGCTGAATAGTATGCCATTGTATGGACATGCCATGTTTTAGTTATCTGTTCATCAATTCTCATGGCAACTCCATGTGTACAGAGTAGAACTGCTCCGTAGGGTGTTCAAAGCTGTGACCTTTTGGAATCAGATCACCAGGCCTGTCTCTCACAGTGCCTCCGAGTGGGTTTGAACCACCAACCTTTCGACTAGTAGTCAAACACTTCACTGTTCACACCACACGTGGGGTCACCCTGAGTCAGAATCAGCTCAACGGCAAGTAACAACGGCAGTGTTCATCAGCTGATAGACGTTGAGATTGTTTTCACTTTGGGGGCTATAATAATAATCGCCATGAATATTCATGGACAGATTTTTGTGTGGACATACATATTCTGTTCTCTTGGGTATATACCTGGAAGTAGAATTGCTAGGTCATATGGTAAGTCAATATTGAACCTTCTGAGGAGCTGTCAGACTGTTTTCCAAAGTGGCTGTACCATTTTGCATTCCCACCAGCAGTGTGTGAGTTTTCCAGTTTCTCCACTTCTTCACCAGCACTTTTTATATATATATATATATATATTTATTTTATTTTATTTTTTAAATTATAGCCATCCTAGCGGGTACCAAGTGGTACTTCATTGTGGTTTTGATTTGCCTAATCAACTCGACAGCAACGGGTTTGGTTTTTGTTTTTTTTGTTTTTCGTGGCCAATGACGTTAATCATGTTTTCACGTGTTTATTGGTCATTTGCATGCCTCCTTTGGAGAAATGTCTATGCAGCTCCTTCGCCCAGTTTTTAGTTGGTTCATTTGTCTTCTTGTTGTTGAGTTGTAACAGTTCTTTATATATTCTGGATACTAGTCAGATATATGATTTGAAAGTATTTTCTTCCAGTCTGTGGATTGTCTTATCACTTTCTTAATGATGTCCTTTGAAGCACAAAAGTTTTTAGTTTCGATGAAGTCCAATTTATTTATTTATTTTTTGTCCCTTGTGCTTTTGGTGTCATATCTAAAAAGGCTTTGCCTAACCCAAGATCGTGAAGATTTGCTCCTATTTTTTTTTTTTCTATGAGTTTTATAGTTTCAGCTCTTACATTTAGGTCTATGGTCCATTTTGAAATAATTTTTATTTACAGTGGGAGGTAGGGGTTCAGCTTCATTCTTTTGCATGTGGAGAGCCAGTTTTCTCAGCACTATTTATTAAAAGACTGTTCTCCCCGCCCCCTTCATTTAATTGTCTTCGTAGTACCCTTGTCAGAAATCAATTGGCTATACGTGGGAGGATTTATTTCTCGACTCTCAATTCTATTCCGTTGATCAGTCCTTGTGAAGGGGCTCTTCTTGATCAGAATCTCCCAAGACAAATGGACAAACTCACTGACCAACAATGTCAGGGCCTTATAGGACAGGGCAAGAATTAAGTGTGAAGTTCTTAACCACAGCGCCTGCCTGGCACATAGTCAAGGGGAAGATAACCGTGGCTACACATACTATTTTTATTCTCTTCTAGACAGCAGAAACAGTGTGTGCAAAGGCAAAGAGATGTATGAGCTCTGGGCCCTTTGGAGGCACACAAGTTGTACACGTGACTGGAACATGGCTATGTAGGGGGTAGGCACACATGGCAAAAGACTGGGTTTTGTCCTGAAAGCAGGCCAGAATACCCAGGGGTACAAAGTAGGGGATGGCATGGTCAGAGAATTCTGTAGAGTAGAACTATGTCCACAGGCTCAGATAATGAAGCCATTTTTATATTTAGAGTTTGAGCTCAATGACCTGTCTCTGGGCGTTGTTTGAATTTGACAGCAACAAAAAATTGTCCATCCCCAAGGGCTGTAGCCAACTCCTGATGTTTTGTTGGCAGATCCTGTTTCCTGGCTATTGCTAAGGCTGGTCTGAAATTGGGTTGTGAGGTTCCGGGACATCACTCGCTTCTTGGCCCTCTAGCAGGAAATCCTGGTTTCTTTTTGTTTTGTGGAAGTTTGCTGACCAACACATTCACGGCTTCTTTTCCGCCGGTGCTGTGGGAAATTCCACGCCACAAGGGTTGCTGCCTCTGGCCCTGGTGTGAACGTGTCATCACCGTGACTCAGAGTGGCGTTTGCCAGGCCCTGGCAGCTATTTCTAGTTTTTGTTAATATTTTAAATGCATAATTGTGAGAAATGGCTGCTTTTACCGAAACTTCAAACCTGCCTAGACTTTTTGACGGGGAGAAGGGACTTCACTGGCTTTCCATCTGGAGAAGATCATAAAACATTATCAGAGGACATTTCAGAGACATTGGGAAGGAGCTTTTAATCAGAGAAAAGGTTTACTCTTTACTCTTTTGAGTAATAATAATAGCTAATAGTATATATAGTACGCTATTAAGTGCTTTCTGTATATCATTAACTCATTTGCTCTTCACAAAAGCCCTATGAGGTAGGAACTGTTATTCCATTCTATAGAAGAAAAGACTGAGGCACAAAGAGGTTAAGTAATTCGCCCACGGTAATATAGCAAGCGTGGTCGCTAGTCTGCATAGATGCTTCCTCACCACCCTCACCCCATGATGACCCACGTCTCCCTGTATCTGTGCCCCGTGCAGCCTCCTCCCCTTGAATCTGGAGAGGCCCTGGAACTCACTTTTTGACCAGTAGAATTCAACAGAAATGATACTTAATGACTCCCCATGTCTGGGTCATAAGAATCCTTGCAGGTTCTGCCTGGATGTCTTAGAATGTTTGCTCTGGGGAAGCCAGCTGCCATCTAAAAAGTCCAGCTACCCTGAGACCACCCTGCTGTGAGGGGGGCCCAAGTTAGTCACATGGAGACATCAAGAGGCTCAATCAGCCCCCGGCTCTTCCAGCTAACCCAGCTGAGATGAGTTAAGAGGACATCATGGACGTCCAGCCCAGTCGAGCCTTTAGGTGACTGCAGCCCCAGCTGCCATCTGACTATAACCTCATGAGAGACTCCAAGTGAGAACCACACAGCTGAGCCCAGAGAACCTCTAGAGAAATTTATAAGTTGTTATTTTGAGCCAGTAAATCTTAAGGTGGCTGATAACCAGAACAACTAGTAAGTGGCTGAGCCGGTATTTAGACCAGGCAGTCTGGTTCCAGAGTCCATGTCTGAACCACAAGAGATATGGACACAAACCTGGGCAGAACATACCTGCCAGTCCCTCACACACCAGGTAAGGCAGCCGTGGGGAGGGATACCACATGAGGCAGTTTTTCTGTAATTGATGATGCCTTTTCTGAGCAAACACTGAATCTCCACCCCCACCCCCTTTCTTTTAGTGATTTTTGATGGTAACCTTTGGGAAGGGCAGTACATTGCCCTGCTTCCTCATTCAAAGGGTGGGGCATGGGGAAGGAGGTTTGTACACACCGCTAGGTGCCCCTGGCCATTACTTGCTCATGCAGCAGAGATTTCGTTAGCATCTACTGTACCTGAGGTACTAGGCGCTTTAGGTTTGACAACAACAAGGTAGACTCAGTGACTGCCTTCACTGGGGGAGGGATGAGGAGGAGCCAAAATACTAAACAAATGGAGGTTGAAAGCAAAGATGTGATGGAAACAGTTGTTGAGCCTCGTAACAGGGGATGGGTGGTCAGGGAAGGCTTCTTGGAGGAGGTGACAGGCTCCGATGTAAAATATGACGGGATCAGCCTTGCAAAGAGTTTGGGGAACTGCTTTGGCAAGAGTCATAGTATAGGTAAGACTGTGGCAAGTTCAGGCGAGGCTGGATGGAGGCTGGTGAGTAGACAGTGGTAGGCGATGAGGTTGGGGCCTGCCAGTGTGAGCCAGTAGGCCTTGCTGAAGCGCACAGATTTTATTCTGAGGAACGGGAAGCCACTGGTAGGTTATGTTTTTAATCTTCTTGGTTACCTGCGTTAGCGTTATGAACATCCAGGCACTCCTGTGCTGGGCAGTAGCAGAATGTAGTCCTGGGCCTGTGGCTCCCTTTCTGTGGGTTCCTTTGGTGGCCTTGACGTCGCTGTCACTTCTGCAGTTCCCATTCTCTGGTCACACTCTCCCTGCCTCCCCTCTGCTGTGAATGATGCACAGAAACTAGAGCAGAGGGTCTCGGGCTGCAGCCTGCAGAGTTATCACCTGGGGGCTTGCAAGCATGCTGCTTCCTGGCCTCAAGCACACACAATCCGTGGGCCCACGGGAGGCCCAGAAAGCTGCCTGTCCCCTGCTGCTGATGCAGGAGGTCCCCACTTTGAGGAACCGGGGTAGGAGGTGGTGGTGAGCTACCGCTCCTGAGCCTACCCCCTCTGTACCCTGCCACCCCCAAACAAAGTGAAAAAATAAAAGTGATCACAAACTTGGGAAACTGACCAGAAGGACTTGAGCTGTGTCCTCCAACTCTGCTTCACCCAGAGCAATGCTGTCCCCCTTGGAGGGTGGAGCAGAGGACCTGAGTGAGAGCAGGGTCTCTGGGTGGTCTGGGCTAGACTCTGTGGCTAACCAACATCCTCCCAGGTGAGGACTTTGGAAGGGAGCAGAGGTAACCCACCCCACATTTAGTCCAGGTGACAGCTACCCTGTTAGCTCAGGGGTATTCCCCTGGGAGGGACAAGTCATGGTCTGATGCTGCTGTCCTCTGCCTGCCCCACTCCATTTGGAAGCACCCCCAAACCCCCCTAGACCTCTTCAGAAGGTAGGATTTTTAGGAACCATTGAAGAAAAATGAAGAAGAGATTTTTTTTTTAAAGTTTTTCATTTACATTTTCAAATGTTTAGTAACTTATGGATTGAGTTGTGTCCCCCAAAAATATGTGATGTAAATCCTAACCTCTGTGCCTGTGGTTATAATCCCATTTGGGGATGGGTTGTCTTTGTTATGTTAATAAGGCAGGATTAGTGTAGGGTGTGTTTTGAGTTAATCTCTTACAAAATATTAAAAGAGCAGATTAAGGGAGCAGAGATGAGGGAAGATAGATGCCAAGCCACATGGAGCTCTCCAAGGAACCAGGGAGCAGAAGCCGAAGAGACAAGGACCTTCCTCCAGAGCCGACAGATAGAGAAAGCCTTCCCCTAGAGCTGGCTCCCTGAATTTGAACTTCTAGCCTCCTAAACTGTGAGAAAATAAATTTCTGTTAGAGCCACCCACTTGTGGTCTTTCCGTTATAGCAGCACTAGATAACGAAGAAGATAAACTTCACTGCTATAATGGGGACATTCTTGTCATCTAACCTCAATCCCTATTGTTATAAGTTGCAAAGCCCCCCTCCCCCTAAATCCCTGTGTGCTAATGGGGGACCCCCAGACTGGAGGGTAGGAATGATAGAATGTAAATGTGGAGTTCCAGTAGAAGAGAAGTCGGTGCTAGGGTTGCAAGCACTGGCCTGAGACAGGCCAGGGTGGGAATCCTGGTTCTTCCATGTACCAGCCGGGTGACCTGAGCAAGTTACTTTATCTCTTTGAGCCTCAGTTTCCTCCTCTGTAAAATGGGGAGAGTAGTACCTTACCTCACAGAGTTAGTTCTTCTGAGGATCCAAATAATCTGTGTAAAGGCCTATGTGCTCTGTAAATATTAGCTATTCTCCTTGGCCATGAAGCAGAGAGGCAAGAGGGAAAGAACCAGGCTGACTCACCTGGAACACGGCATGTGGATTGATTCAGGTTCACGGACTGGTGACTGAGGAATGGACATCTTGACCGTCAAAATAAGCCGGTAGATGTGAAAACGTGCCCTGAAAACCACGAAGCCTTTAGAGCTTCTCTGTTTTCCATGGAAAGAGAGGGAGGTGGTGATGTACAGGCAAGCTCACCGTGGGCCTTGGAGGAGGCTGACCTGAGCTCAGACCCAGTGCCTCCACTTCACTGTGGGAGCCTGTGAGCCTCAGTTCATACTTTTATAGTGAAGGAATTTTCTCTCCCAGGGTTGTTTTGAAGAGAAAGTGGGATAACGTGTCAATCCTTTAGTGTAGAGTGCGTGTTGAACAAATGGTGAGGATGGGAACGATGATTGATTTTATAGAACTAGGGGGTCCCAGATTGACTGACCAGGATCACAGGGTCAGCTTGGACCAGTGCTCTGGCACGTCCCAGAGGAGAGTGGATGGTGGCTGGGCCCAGGACTCAGGCAGAAAAGGACCCCGCTCTTCCAGGACCCCCCAAAAGGGAGCCAAACCAAACCAGTTGCCATCAAATCGATTTCAACTCATGACCACCCCAGGTGTTTCATAGTAGAACTGCTGCATAGAGTTTTCCGTGACTGATTTTTTGGAAGTAGATTGTCAGACCTTTCTTCAGAGGCACCTCTGAGTGGATTCAAACTGCCAACCTTTCCATCTGCACCCCCCAGGGACTCCTAAAACAGGAGACAAGGAGAATAAAGGAAATATTCGGACTAGACAGTAGAGCTGTGGAAAGCCAGGAGAATGTAGGTGAGAGCTGGAGCTGGGGAGAAGCTGGTGAAAAGCAGGACCAGGAGGAGGCGTTGTCCCACAGCCGAGGGGTCCTGGGTCTTGTCACCTTCCCAATCCTTTTTTTTTGTGTGTGGTCACAAGCCTCTTTCTCGTATGTTATTGTTTGCCGGTAAGTCAATTCTGACTCAGTGACTCTACAGGACAGAGTAGAACTGCCCCATAGGGTTTCCTAGGCTGTAATCTTTATGGGAGCAGATCACCAGGCCTTTTCTCCTGCAGAGCCGCTGGTGGGTTGGTACTGCTGAGCACTTAACCACTGCACTACCAGGGCTCCTCTTTCTTGTATCCCGGGGTATTTCTTACATATGCCATGATGTAGCTTCCTCAGAACCTCCAATTCATCTGGATTCTTCTAGTCTGTTTCTCAAAACCACCTCCCACTTGAGTCCAAATCATGATGCAGAACACAAGACAGGCTGTTCGTTCCGTATTGCCCCTTTCGGAAGCACTCTTCCCTAGGAACACGGTTATTGTGTGTACGTGTATTCATAACCAGGTCCAAAATTCAGGTTACAAAAAGTTACATAGTGAAGAATGTCTCTCCACCTCCACCCCCACCCCGTCTCCCAGAACAGATGCTGTTGGCAGTGCCGGGGCTCCTTCCAGAGGTGGTCTGTGCAAGTGTGCACCTGGGAAGTCTCTGCACGCTGCCCTTTCCACTCAGCAGCAAATCTTGGGGCATGTCCATGTCGGTACTGCAAAGCTGCCTCCAGATTCCATCACACCGATGTGCCAAAATTTATAACTGGTGTCCCCTTGATGGATGCCATTCAGGTCGTGTATAATTTTTTGCTGTTACAAACGATGTCGTTATGAACATAGACAATTTTGCAGGTGCAATGCAAGTGTATACAGTTTGCAGGTAATGCACAAATAGAACCCTTAGATCCATCCCTAGAAGCAGAATTACTGAATCACAGGGAACATGGCCTTTTGTTTATATACACGGCTTGTGTCCATCTGCACAACCTTCCTCCCCAGCACAGGGAATGACCAAATTATTTTTCTTCAGCCTTGCATGGTATCTCATTAGAATTTTCATTTTCTTCTCTCATTATTAGGGTGGTTGAGTGTCTTTTTGTGTTTATGAACTTCGTGTTTTTTCTTTTCTGGAGGTATTTGATTGTTTTGAAATGCCATTGGTAACTGCGTAGTTCGTTTTTTTTTTAATTTAACAAGATAAGTGAGTCATTTTTTCAGTAAGGAGCTCCATCGTGGACTCACACGGTCCCAACTGACTTGATCTGCCTTTTCATCTTTGACATAAACCCAGAAATTACTGCTGCTGAGTAATAGTTTGGCTTTAAGGGCGGTTAAGCTGATAACTTGGTTGCTGGAGCCAGTCTCCCTGATAGCTGTTGTCCAAACGCTCACAGAACACTCACGACACTCAGGGAATGCTCAGAAGAAGGAACAGGGCAGGGCCGGCATCCGGGTCAGAAATGGCCTTCAAGCCCTTTGTTTATCTCAAAGCTGTCATCTTCTTGGTTTATCATTTCTGTTTATAAAACAGTGGCTTGAAGAAGCATTGTCTTTTTGCCCTTCTGAACCACAAAGTGACAGGATGCATCACCAAGATGGAAGCCCTGTCTGTAAGCGCTTGGCCTCATCACACTTGGGTGGAGTCTGTCTATCACTGACATGTTGCCTGAAGAAAATTTAGTACAAGTAATGTTTTCCAGACTGACTGTGTGATTTATAGATGTATTGTACAAGAATGTCTTGCCTGAGGTATACAAAGCCCGCTAGAAAAATGAAGAATGAGCAATTTCCACATGCGTGACACTTGATTCCTGGATTTTATTAATAGTAATATTAGAAGGTTGAATGTGATGAGCTCTTAGTATCCTTAAAAGCCTAAACTTTTGTGACTTTTCATCTGGTAATTTCTTTTAGTATAGAGTTGTTTGGAATTGGATGACAAGGAAATTAAACTTTCAGGGCAACTAATTACATCTCCAGAAACATGCAAACCACTTGCCTTCAAGTCGACTCTGACTCATGGCGACCCCGTGTATGTCAGAGTAGAATTGTGCTCCATAGGGTTTTCAATGGCTGATTTTTTGGAAGTAGATCACCAGGGATGCAAGGACCCTCAAACTGGGCCAATGTCATAGCATATGAGTCTAGTGGAAGGAATGTAATAAAATGAAACGTACTGTTGGATAATTTTATCATTTGGAATTAGTCATTCAGATTTCTTTAGCCACTTGAACAGTCTTACATTCTTATGCTGGTACTGTAGCTAGTTAATATCTGCTATGTAAAAACCGAGCTAAATTGATTTTCCTGAGATTCTGACTTTTTCTTTTAGGGAAGGTTAATGTCAAAACTACCACATACAGCTATAATTTAAGATCTGGAAAGACTCCTTATAGATCGTATGACCCATCTTATAGCTATAGAAAATGTCCAAAAGAACCCAAACCAAACCCCTTGCCGTCAGGTCAATTCTGATGTATAGCGACCCTATAGGACAGAGTAGAACTTCCCCATAGGGTTTCCAAGGAGCGGCTGGTGGATTCGAACTGCTGACATTTTGGTTAGCAGTCACAGTTTGCCATAGCTCTTGATCACTGTGCTACCAGGGTTCCTAGAAAAGGCCCAGCAAAGAGAAGTGGCTAAGCCAGGTCCTAGGACTTATGGGTTTTGTTGGTAGATTTTCACCAGCTTCCCTTTCCAGCAAGAGCCTATAAAGATGGTGTGGTGGTGGCATCTGACCTCCTTTAACTTCACAAGGGGGAAGGAGAATCAAGACCAACAGCCCAAAGCTGATTCCCATGAGGCAGAGGTCAGACATGCCTCCTTTCTCCACCATCTTTACCAATTCTGACACCAACCATCACTCCCAGGGCACTCTCTACTTCTCTGCTGGATTTGATAATTCATTGCAGTGGCCACACAGAACTCACAGACAATACTTAAGATTATGGGATTTATTAGGGAAACAACAGGTTACAATTCAAGTTCTTCCATCAGGACAACCTTTTCTCAACTGCGCTTGCAGGCATGCCTCTCTCTGGCCCTCAGCCTCTGCCCTGCTTGGGCAAGGTTACAAAGCTCTTTTAGCTCTGCCAATAAGTGCCCTGATGCACCCCACTCAGCCCAAAGGCACTCAGCTCTAGCTCTGTGGGTCAGCAAATCTAGCTCCACCAAGTGCCTAAAGGCAGCCTACTCGGCTAGCAAACCTCCTGCCTGGAGGCACTCAGCTTTCTCGCTCTGTGGAAGCCCCCCATGCCGTCTCCTGCTGGTTTCTCTGCCGCCGCTTCTCGCCCTCTTCAGTGTTACAGCTCTCTCTCTCTCTCTCTCTCTGTCTCCTGGCTCCAGGAGCTTCTCAGTGCAGGGATCCCTGGTCCAAAGGACACGCTCCACTCTTGGCCCTTCTTCCTTGGTGGTGGAGAGATCCTCTCTCTGCTCTGGAATTGGCTGTCTTTTAAGTCCAGTGGGATGGCAAAACTGACCAATCCCCTTGGTGGGCCACACTTACTTTATTTGCACAGTCCCACTCAATTGCTTGGGTGGGAATTACAAGACCACGGCAAGAAAGACCACACAAAAGCGATCCATCGCACCACAGAGCCTAAAATGCTATGTAATATTCTCTCTTTCCAGGGCAATGTCCTCTTTAAATGGACCTGCTTCTTAACCTAATTTTTAATCTGTGATGGAAAACAAAATATGAAATCCAGTTTTCCTTTTTACTGGGTTACGTGACCAGAAGCAGCAGGGGGTACTGGACTAAATTTAAAAAAAAACCAGATCCATTGCTATTGAATCAGTTCCAACTCATGGCAACCCCATGTATTACACAGAGTAGAACTGAACTCCATAAGGTTGTCTTGGCTGTAATCTTTACAGGAAGCAGATCACCAGGCCTTTCTTCTGCAGTGCCACTGGGTAGTTGGAACTGCCAACCTTTTGGTTAACAGCCAAGTGCAAACTATTTGTACCACCCAGGGGCCTACTGGACTAAATAGCCTCATGGAATCTTCCTCTGTTCCCATGTCTGTAGAATAATGTGATATTCTTCCCAGGTTTCTTCTACCAGCCATTGCCTGAGAGGGGCATGCAAGGTCAGGTAGCCCACCATCTGCTGGAACGTTATCTGCACAACATCCCTGAGGAAGGAGGGACAGGCTATGAGGTTAGCTTGTTTATTTTATGAGGAAACAGACACAGGAAAATTGATTTACAATCTCTTGGACTAAATCCCAAGAAGGAAAAGGGAGGGGATATAGAGGGTAAACAACCCAAAGCCCATTTCCTGGACAAATTGTGTCCTCCATTTTTATTTAAATTTCAGTAGGTTCAGAGGCCAAACCCCCTTCAGGCCAGGTGCAGTGAGACAGGGAGCTTGAGTAACCACAGGGATTTTGCTGTAGCCAACTACATTCTCCAGGAGGTGACCGTGACCTACCGAGAACTTTAAGGTGAACCCACGTTGGACCTCTACAAAAAGAGATGAACTCAAGAAAATCTGTACAGATACGGAGACCCAGCATCTCTCTGGGTAGTCCTGCTTAGCTTCTGATCGACCCAGGATGACATAACTTTAGTATCAGCCCCTCCCCATACCCACAGGAGCCTGGACTTCCCCTCACCACCCCACCCACCCTGACCATGTGTCTGGTCAGCTGGGGAGAAGGAGGAAGTCGGGCTAGAGAAAGTAGAGGAGGCAGTGGGAGCAAAGTGTGTTTCATTTTCTCACTAGCTTGTTCCTGTTTCTCTGGAAAGTACAGCCAACTGGGGGCTGTCTCTTCCCCCAGGGGCTCTGTAGTTGCAAAGACATTGCCTCACCCTCAGGTTTTCTTGAGATAGCGTCCAGCATAGTTTCTAGCTGGAAGGAGCTGGAAATCTAGACCCTCGCTATAAACACCATCATACATGAAAAGAAACATCCTCCTCAATAGTATTGTTAGGTCAGTAGCATATGGACCAATAATTTTTATTGTAGGACACTTAGAAAATTACAGATCATCAAAAAAAGAAGAAAATAAAAATCACCTGTAATCCCACCATCCTGATGTACGCATGGCGCACTGCTGTGGCTGGGATAGAGGCTCTGGGGTCAAAGACCCTGGCTTTGAATCCTACCTAGCTTCCCTGAGAAATAGCTGTGACCTTGGGCAAGTGATTTACGTCTCTGAGCCTCAGTTTCCTCACTTGTAAAATGGGGATAATAATAGTACCTATCTTATGGAGCTGCTGCAAGAGTTCAGTGAGATATCCATGTAAAGCTGTCAGCACAGCGCAAGGATGCAGTGAGCTCGGTAAATATCTGCAACAGTTGTTTAATTTTAGCTTTATTCCGCACCCAACCCCCAGGAAAAATGTCAGAAACAGACTTTTCCAGTTGCAAAGTAAACACACCTAGAAAGAATGCGAGGGCTCTTTGGACATGTTAACTTAAGTGGTTGTTATTTAACGGAAGTGACTATTCTTGAAAAATGTATATATAATACCTGAGCAATCCCAGATATTTTGTGTTTATTTTGAGACGATTTATACTTCCTGTAATTCGTAACAACCCCTTTTTGTAGAAACTTACACGACTATTTAAGCAAGTAAATCCTTAACTTGCTAAAAATCAGGTACCCTTTTTGTTCAAGTCAATTCACTTCATTAAACCAATTTATTGAACACTTGCTGTGCTTAGTAGCAGATAGTGGTGGACAGAATGGCGGGCGGGGGGGGGCGGTGGTCTCTGCCATCATAGAGGTTTTGGCTTATATCCATCCATTGCCGTCGAGTTGATTCAGACTCATAGCGACCCTACAGGACAGAGTAGAACTACCCCTTTGGGTTTCCAGGGAGTGGCTGGTGAATTTGAACTGCTGACCTTTTGGTTAGCAGCCGAGCTCTTAACCACAGTGTCACCAGGGCTGCTTTTTTTTTTTTTTTTAAATTGTGCTTTAAGTGCAAGTTTACAATTCAAGTTAGTCTCTCATACAAAAATTTATACATACATTGTTTTGTGACCCTACTTGCTCTCCCTATACCATGACAGCACACTCTTCTTTTCCATCTCAGATTTCCCATGTCCATTCAACCAGGTCCTGACCGCTCTGCCTTCTCATCTCACCTCCGGACAAGAGCTGCCCATTTAGTCTCATGTATCTACTTGAGCTAAGAGGCACACTCTTCATGAGTATCATTCTATGTCCCATAGTCCAGTCTAATCTTTGTCTGAAGAGTTGGCCTCGGGAATGGTTTCAGTTTTAGGCTAACAGAGAGCCCAGAGGCCACGTCTTCCAGGGTCCCTCCAGTCTCAAGTAAACCAATAAGTCTGGTCTTTTTACTAGAATTTGAGTTCTGCACCCCACTTTTCTCCTGCTCCGTCAGGGACTCTCTGTTGTGTTCCCTGTCAGGGTGGTCATTGGTGGTAGCCGGGCACCATCTAGTTCTTCTGTCTCAGGCTGATGAAGTCTCTGGTTTATGTGGCCCTTTCTGTCTCTTGGGCTAATACTTTCCTTGTGTCTGTGGTGTTCTTCACTCTCCTTTATTCCAGGTGGGTTGGGACCAATTGATGCGTCTTAGATGGCTGCTCACTAGCTTTTAAGACCCCAGATGCCACTCACCAAAGTGGGGTGCAGAACGTTTTCTGAAAAAACTTTGTTATGCCAATTGACCTAGATGTTCCTGGAAAGCATGGTCCCCAGACCCCCACCCCTGCTACTCCGTCCCTTGACGTGTTTGGTTGTATTCAGGAAACTTCTTAGCTTTGGTTTAGTCCAGTTGTGCTGACTTCCCTTGTAGTGTGTGCTGTCCTTCCCTTCCCCTAAGATAATTCTTGTCTACTTTCTAGTTACTCAGTACCCCTCTCCCTCCCTCCCCACCCTTGCAAACATCAAAGTATGTTGTCTTCTGTGTTTAAACCTTTTATTGGGTTTTTATAATAGTGGTCTTATACAATATTTGTCCTTTTGCAACTGACTAAGTTCACTCAACATAATACCTTCCAGATTCCTCCCAAGTTACGTTTCATGGTTTCATCATTGTTCTTTATGGTTGTGTACTATTCCATTGTGTGGATGTACCATCATTTGTTTATCCATGAGTCCATTGATGGGCACCTAGGTTGTTTCCATCTCTTAGCTATCAGGAACAATGCTGCAATGAACATGGGTGTGCATATATCTATTCATGTGATGGCTCTTAATTCTCTAGGATATATTCCAAGGAGTGGGATTGCTGGATCGTATGGTACTTCTATTTCTAGCTTTTTAAGGAAGCGCCAAATCGATTTCCATAGTGGTTATACCATTTTACATTCCCACCAACGGTGTATAAGTGTTCCAGTCTCTCCACAACCTCTCCAACATTTATTATTTTGTGTTTTTTGGATTAATGCTAGCCTCATTGGGGTGAGATGGTATCTCATTGTAGTTTTGATTTGCATTTCTCTCATGGCTAATGATGGTGAGCATTTCCTCATGTGTCTGTTAGCCACAGCAGGTCTCCTTTTGTCTTACAGTCACCAGATAACTGCATCATTACAGAGTATCAGTGCTATGAAGGAAAAATCGATGGTGCTGTAAGAGTAGGTCGTGAGGAACCTGATTTAGGGGGTGTAAAGTGTTCTCCAGTGGGCTATGAGTTACAACCATAATTAAGACATGGCCGCTGCTCACAGACTCTGGGCTGTGCAAGGTTGTGACAGGGAACAGACCCTATGAGGAGGAGATGGTCAGGGAGGGTCAGTTCAACTCAGGTGGGGGAAAGCCTCCTGGAGGGAAGTAGCCCAGAGGATAGCAAGATGGAGAAAAGAGAACGGCATGCCAGGCAGAAGGAAAAGTCTGCGAAAAGGTGCAGTCAGGAAATTGCACAGTGTTTTTGAGAAACAGCAAAGAGCCCTGTGTGGTTATGAGGTGGGGAGGGCGGAGTTTACTAAGAGACTATGAGAAAAGGCTGGTGCAGTCAGGCAGGTTGGGCCAAGTAATGGAGAACTTGTCCTGTAAACATTTATTCTAGAAGTAATCAGGGTACTTGCAGTTTTTAAAGGTTATCTCTGAGTTCTAAGAAGGTAGGGGGAGGGGTTATTTGAGGGCTGGATTGGAGAGGAAGGAGCCTGGGGACAAGAAGGACAGTTAGAGGGACAGTGCCAGCACTCACTCAGTGCCTGTCTCATGCTGGACACTGGCCTTAGTGCCAGAGGGACACAAAGATGAACGTTCTGCCTAGGGGACCTCAGGAGAGAGGCAGATGTTTATACAGACAGGTCAGCACAGTGAGCACTGGGGTAGGATATGAATGCCCTCCTAGGGTGTGAATGCCCTCCTAGGGTGTGAATGCCCTCATAGGGTGTGAATGCCCTCCTAGGGTGTGAATGCCCTCCTAGGGTATGAATGCCCTCATAGGGTGTGAATGCCCTCATAGGGTGTGAATGCCCTCCTAGGGTATGAATGCCCTCCTAGGGTGTGAATGCCCTCCTAGGGTGTGAATGCCCTCCTAGGGTGTGAATGCCCTCCTAGGGTGTGAATGCCCTCCTAGGGTGTGAATGCCCTCCTAGGGTGTGAATGCCCTCATAGGGTATGAATGCCCTCCTAGGGTGAGAATGCCCTCATAGGGTATGAATGCCCTGGTAGGGTATGAATGCCCGGGTGGGGTGTGAATGCCTTCATAGGGTACGAATGCCCTGGTAGGGTGTGAATGCCCTCATGGGGTGTGAGTGCCCTGGCGGGGTGTGAGTGCCTTGATAGGACGTGAGTGCCATGGTAGGGTGTGGATGCCCTGGTAGGACGGGGACAGGGCCACTGACTCTGGGAAGGGAAGTAGAGGATCTCACCAAAGAGGGGAAGTTTGAGCAGAGTCTTAGGCTGTGCTCAGCCCAGCATTGGCCTTGCCCACCCAGGAGTGGGGAAGAGGAGGGGCCATCTGGCCTCTGGCTGGCTGGTCCTCCATTCTCTTGCATCCTCTCATTGACACAAATCTTGTTTAAAGCACAGGTAATTAAAAACTTGGCTCTGGGAAGAAATTTAAGCATTTTTTTTTCCCTGTTGTTCTGTTAATAATAGAGCACCAAATTTGTTTTCCTCGGGGACCCCCACCCTGCATTTACCTGAGCCAGGGAGCAGCTGTTCCAACCCCAGATGCCATTTCCTGATGGGTCTTTCTCTCTCCAACCTGGTTTCCACAGGGGCTGTGACAGGAAGCCCCTGGTTGGGTGGAAGGGGCCCCTTCCTTCCTGCCTCCTCTCTTTGTTCCCAGAATGGGGAGCAGGACTCAAAATGCCAACCTGGGATCTTCCAAAGGACAGATTCTCTTACCCAGCTCCCAAAGCAATAGAGCTTCTGGGTCCTTTTGCAAAGATAGAAGAAACTAGATTTTTAAACTGTTGGACCAATTACGTCTCTGTTTTGTCCCAAACTAATAAAAGTTCCACTGGAAGGTCTCATACAATTGAATTTTCTGTAATTAAAAGAGTGCAGTGCTCAAGGGTGACATTCTTCTCCTTTTCAGCTAGCCCGCTGTGTAGGTCAAAGGTGACTTCAGGAGATTCTTTCAGTTCAAAGTGTAAAGAGTGTCTCAGGGCATTAGTTTCTAGGATTCCTCCAGTCTCAATGGGTCCAGTAAGTCTGGATTTTTTGAGAATTTTAAGTTCTGGTCCACATTTGTCTCCCTTCCTATCAGGATGCCTCTACTGTGGACCCTGATCAGAACGTTCAGTAGCAGTAGCCAGACACCATCTAGTTCTCCTGGTCTCAAGGTAGAGGAGGCCATGATTCATGGAGACAGTCCTGTAGACTTGTTCCTTCTCTGATTCTTGGGTTTCCTTCTTTCTCTTTTGCTCCAGAAAAATAGAGGCCAACAGTTGTATCTTAGATAGCCACTGGTAAGCTTTGAAGACTCCAGACACTACTCACCAAACCAGGATGTAGAATATAAACTTTGTGAACTATATTATGTCAGGTGACTGCATTGTCCCAGAAGCTTGACCCTAAGTCTTCAAACCAAGAAAACTAATCCTGTGAGGTGATTGATTATGTCTAAGAAGTATCATCATCCGTAGCCCATATTTGTTTTATATATGGCAACCCTATAGGACAGAGTAGAACTGCCCTGTAGGGTTTCCAAGGAGCAGCTGCTGGATTTGAACTGCCAAGCTCTTGGTTAGCAGCCTAGCTCTCAACCACTGCACCACTAGGGCTCCATTATATACATATAGTTGTAGTTGCAAAATTATATATAGCATAGCATTTACTAATACAGCCTTTTTCTTGTGTACAACTTAGTGGCATCAGTTATATTAGTCAAGCTGTGTATATTTCACCCATATTCAGTGCTACTTTCGAAATTTCTATCATTGAATGAATTAAAAAATATTGAGTATTAATGGTTTAATGAAAAACTAATTTGCTCTGTAAACTTTCACCTAAAGCACAATTAAAAAAATGTATATATTGAGCACCATGGGGCGGTGCTATTACTACATCAATTCTTGCCCCCAACACACACACTCACACATGCATGTGTACACCCACCCACATGTGAGCTCATTGTGCACACATTCAGATCCACACGTGCCCCAGGGCAGGTTGGACTCCGTCCGGCTGGAGCCAATACTCATAAACTGGGAGCATTTGTGCTTCATGAACCCTCCCTGTGAAGGGCTCTTTTACCACCTTGGCCAGAAAGCAGGACACCTGTGAAATATGCGACCCTCAGAGTTCCAGCAGGCAAGTCAAATTTTACTTCGACCTCTTTGAGTGGTTCTTAAGACTGATTTTGACTAAAATGTAGAGGTAAATTCCACTCCACATACAGCCAGATTAGTTACATAGTCCCCTTGAAGAACAAATGTCAACTTTCTGGTTCATTCAGCAATTTGTGGAGATGTGTGTCTTCAACAAGTTATCGGCCTTGGGCTCTTCTCTTTCTTTCCTTCTGTCTTCTTTTCTTGCTTATTTATTTGTTTTTACTTTTTAGGTCAATTTCATTGAGGCATAATTTATATATAATAAAATACACCCATTTTAATTGTACAGTTTGGTGAGTTTTGACAAATTTGTACACTCATAAACCACCACCATTATCAAGGTATAGAAACTTCCAACCACCCTAAGAAGCTCTCTCATGCCACTTTGCATTCCATCCTCAACCACACCCCTAGCCACAGGCCACCACTGATCTGTGTTCTGTCACTATGGCTTAGTTTTGCCTGTTCTAGAACTTAATAGAAGTGAACTGATGCAGTATGTACTCTGTTGTCTGGCTCCTTCCACTCAGCATTACGTTTCTGAGATTCATCCTTGTTACCTGTGTCAGTAGGTCATTTGTCTTTGTTGCTGAGTGATATTCCACCATATAGATGAGCCATGGTTTGTTTATCCATTTGCCTGTGGAGGGACATTCTGGTTGTTTCCAGTTTGGGGCTATTATGGATAAAGCTAGTACCCATAGTTCTAAAGAGCTATGTCCCTCCAAGGCAGTTGCAAGCACTCGCTAGGCATGCCATGATTATTAATTAATTAACCATTGACTTTTGTATTTGAAGTGTCTTTAAATTCCAAAAGGATATCCAGTGTACTCCCAACTTCCATGGGAGATGTATTCCAAAAGATTGTTTGAAGGCAGTTCTGGGAGTTTTTAACTCACTTTTTCCACAGAAAACATTCAGTCCTTCAGGAAACATTTATTGAGGTGTGCTCTTGGTCAGCTCTGTTCTGGGTGCTGTAGCAAGCTGGGTAAGAAGGGGCCCTACCTTCGAGATATTCACAGCCCAGTGAAGGAGACATAATGTGAGTTAACATATTACAGTTCTCAGGGGAAGCAGTGAACCCCTGGAAGATCCCCAGAGAGTTGGGGGCAGCTTCTCAGAGGACACAGCATTTGGCCTCAAAGGCTAAATAAGAGCTGTAGTGTGTCCACTCACGAGTGGTCACCAGGTCTGGATACATCCAGGAACTGGGCCGTCTGTAAGAACTGAACACTGTGTGCCCTGACCAAAGACAGTCAACCCAGAATTTTAAAAACACTGTGTAGGCCAAACAAAACAGCATCCAAGGGCCATGTTCAGTCTGAGGGTCACTGTGTTCAACCTCGTTTTAAGCTTGGTTCACAGGCCTACTTAGCACAGTGTGGCGGACCTCTGGTACTGATAAGAACCCACCATCGTCTGTAGCGGAACCTCTGGGAAAATTCCTTAGTCTCCCCCTAGTGAGTGCAAGTGTGTGTCCTGAGTTATCCTAGCCAGTGTGAGTATGCAGAGGAGTTTTCTACGTCAGGGAGTGTCTGATTCGAATCATAGATTTATCCTAGGAGTAAGCTGGGATCTTTAAGGCCATCTGGTTGGACTCTGTCCATTTCACAAGCAAGAAAAGGAAGGTCACTGGGCCTTTGTGATTCCACTGGCTCTATTTATAAAATATGAGTGGTTTTCTGCCCAGTCAGTATCTTCTGTTAGCTATTTTCTGAGCACTTGAACTAATTCTCTCACTTGGCTCAGGTATCATTGTATTGTTTTCACCCTGATTAATTTTGCTTCTTCCCATGGCTCCAGACTATATTTTCCCCAGCCAGACATCCTTCATTTGTTGTACAACATTTATTATAACCCCACTGTGCACCAGCACTTGATGTAAAGATTAAGAAGATACTAACCAATAACCAGTAGTGCTTTCTAGGTGCCAAGGCGATTCTAAATGCTTCACATGGATTAACTCTGCAGCCCCATGAGCTACGTATTATTATTAGACTCATTTTGCGGATAAGGAAATAAGGCACAGAGAGGTTAAGTAACTTGCTCAAGGTCACAGAGCTAGTAAGTGATGGAGCTAGGATTAGATCCCAGGCAGCGTGGTCCAAAGCCCATACTGTTAAGCACTACTTGCTCGATCATGAGAAAAACACAGCCTCTGTAGTGAAAGGATTTGTAACCTAATGAGGGAGGCCAGTACGCCTATCTGATTACAGTACACCACGTGAAGTGGTGCAGTAGGGATGCGAAGGGCTCTGAGAGATCAGAAGAGGGAACAATTGATTCCACCGACAGGGGGAGAGAAATAATAATAATATATATTATATAATATAACATATTATCATAATAATAGATTATCTGTATTGAAGGTTTATTCAGTCTCTATACAGCATTGAGCACATTACTAGCATTTTTTCATGTAATCACTTAAGAGCCCATTTTACAGATGAGAAGATTGGGGTTCAAAGAAGTTAAGTAACATGTAACTGAATCAAGGTTCACTCATGTTTTGAAGAATGAATAGGATCTGGGCTGAATTTGTAGGTCTGGACCAGAGGGGAAGGGTTTGCTGGGGCCAAGGCCCAGTGTGAGCAAAGGCAGGGGAGGGTCTGTGAGTTTTAGAATTCATGTTCAGGTAAGCATATTAGAATTCTGTGTTTCCTCAGTTCTACAACACACCACCTAACCATCTATTGGTAACTTTTCAGGATGAAAAGAAACTGTACTTTAAATGTGTTTTGTTTTGCTCACCACTGGTAACCTAAGTATCTACAATCCGGGCCTTGCCTTTCAGTTCAACACAGTAATTCTCAGACTTCACCGTATATCACAGTCATCTGGGGAGCTTCACCTATAAACCACCACTCCCCGGCCCCGGCCCTGGCCCTGGTCCCGGCCCCAGCTCCAGTCCCAGCCCCGGCCGGCCCCAGCCCCCCTCTGATTCAGTGGTTTGGGGAGGAGCCTGGGAGTCTAAATTTTAGCATGCCCCTTATTTGATTCTAATGCAAGACCACACTTTGCAAATCAGTGGTCTCAGGTTCCCTGGACTCACTGTTTTCCTTCTGAGTGATGATCAGCATGACAGCGGCAGAATGCTCCTACTCACCAACGCCCATGTCATCACAAGTACTGAGAAATTAGACTTTTAGGTTTTCTTCTTAACTAAATAACTTTCATTGAAAGTCAAATCATTTCTTAAGGATCAGCTGGGAGCTTTATTTTTAATTTTTTAAACTTTTTTCCCATACAAAAATTTATACATACATTGTTATGTGACTCTAATTGCTCTCACCATACTGTGACAGCACACTCCTCCTTTTCACCCGATTTCCCATGTCCATTCAGCCAGCTCCTAACCTTCTCTGCCTTCCTACCTCACCTCTGGACAGAAGCTGCCTGTTTAGTCTCTTGTATCTACTTGAGCTAAGAGGCACAGTCCTCATGAGTATCACTTTATGTCCCACAGTCCAGTCCAATACCTGTCTGAAGAGCTGGCCTCGGAGATTGTTTTAGTTCTGGGCTGATAGAGAATGCAGGGGCTGTGCTTTCCAGGGTTCCTTCAGTCTCAGTCAGACCATTAAGTCTGGTCTTCTTATTAGGATTTGAGTTCTGCATCCTACTTTTCTCCTGCTCCATCAGGGACTCTCTGTTTTGTTCCCTGTCAGGGTGGTCATTGGTGGTAGCCGGGAACCATCTATTTCTTCTGGTCTCAGGCTGATGAAGTCTCTGGTTTATGTGACCCTTTCTGTCTCTTGGGCTACTACTTTCCTTGTGTCTATGGTATTCTTCACTCTCCTTTACTCCAGGTGGTTGGGACCAATTGATACATCTTAGATGGCCGCTTGCAAGCTTTTAAGACCCCAGACACCACTCACCAAAGTAGGATGCAGAACATTTCTTAATATCAGCTGGGAGCTTTTGAGAGAGAGGTATTCGGTGCCCAAGTCCTTCATAGTATAGTAATTGAGCAGACCAGTCTCTCCCAGCTTTGATAGTTCTCTGCTCTCTTCCCAGACACTCGGTGACGTCTATCCCTTTGATTGCATTGCCTGACGTGTGACAAGCAGTCCTTTTACACCTGCTCAGTGACAAAACATGGCTTTATCTGCCCATACTTCTACAGCCTTACTGAGCTCTCGTTGTTGCTTTTAAACAAGAAAATACGGACAGATGGTCATTCCTCCAGATCTGAGTATTAGTTTCACTTACAGCAAACCTACATCTGGCAGCTCTATTTCCAGTAACTTTTTCTTTCACTGTAGCTTTGGAATGAAATCTTTTTAAAGACATTTAAACTCACTATTAGGAACCAAAATTTAATTTAAGGTTCAAACACATGTGGTATCTACCAAGGCCAACAACTCAACCCTGGCCTGTGAAGGAAGAGAGACACCTTCTCCGCGTGGCTGGCTGCACGTGTGTGGGTGATGGCAGCTGTGTGTGTGGGTGATGGTAGCTGTGTTTCCACATCTCTGCCGGGGGGCTGGCAACTTTCTTGTGGTGTTAATTGTAAGAGGCATCCAAATTTCAGAAATACTAAAATGTAGGAAAAAAAAATCTACCAGTCGTGGTTCTTGGTAGCAAACCAAGGAAACAGATTCTGGCTAACTTAAGCAGAAAAGGAATTTGGGGGGAAGATCAGGTCATTCACAGAATTAATGGGAAGGTTGGTGAACTGGGCTCAGAAAGGGGTTAGGAGGCTGCTGCCACTCGATTCTCAACTCAGCCACCACCATCGGGAATCAGCTCTGATTTTCTGTGTCTGCATCATCCACCAGGCTCAGCGTCCCACTGGGTGGATGAGGAGGAGGAGCTGACTGTCTGAGTCTAGCACACCTGCCCTTTCCCCATCCTGCTAAGGAGAGGGGCAAGGGACTGCCGGCCACACCTTCAGCTTCTCTTGCCCACAAGGTACCCCCAAACAGCAGGGAAGTTCAGCTAACAACCACTCATTTCCACCCAGTGCGCACCCCAGACAGCACTTCCTTTAATCCGTTTCTGAACTTTCAGTTACCTGGTTTTGGTCACAAGGGAAACCAAGTGAGGGAGCGGGCAGGTTCTTCTGGTGGGTGGTTCCAAGGAGTCGCCCCTGGCTGCCCCGAGGACAGCGTGCTCATTCATCTGCCGAGGCTTTCCTCCCGTGATCTGGGGCTGTCTGGGACTGGAAGTCAGTCTCGCGTGACAGTAGGACCTAGTGTTACTTTGGGAGGCAGTTTGTTCTGGCCTCACAGGGACAGGACTCAGGGAACTCTTGACTCAAATCTTTACATAGTATTGCGTGACCCATTCAGTAGGTCTTTGATTTTCCACTGTTGTAAACTGGCTGCTGACAGCTATGAAAATAAACTCCGGCCCCCATTCCGAAAACTTCCTTTGTCCTCCTAGTCCCCGGGGAATCAGGGTGTGCCGCAGCAAGACAAAACAGAGAAGTGAAATGCAGGAACTGGAAGTATACACAGAGGCCCGGTGGTGAAAACACCACGTTCAGGGAGTGATTTCCCCTGGGGCGGAGGGGTGGGTACCCAGCGGTCTTCAGCACCTCTGAACGTTTTATTTTCTTTTTAAAAATGTATCTGACTCCAGTTTCCTTGTTCAACTACTCTTCTGACACCTGTTCTTCAAGTTCATGGAAACTAGTCCATTGAGCCCCTTTATTTTTGCCTATTAGATCCTTCTCCTCTAGACGCGTTCTGATCTGCCTTCGATTCCACACTCCCTCTATCCCGGAGTCAACATTCTCTGAAACCGATACTAATACTTTTGTATTTTGGCTGTAGTATGTATCCGTAAGGTCCCAGCGTGGCGCAAATGTTTGCGATCACCTGCAAACATGAAGGTTGGCCGTTCAAACCTACCCAGTGACACTGCGGAAGAAAGGCCCAGCAATCTGCTTCCGTAAAGATTACGTCCAAGAAAACCCTACGGAGCAGTTCTACTCTGTAGCACACCGGGTTGCCATGAGTCAGAATCGACTCGACAGCAACAGGTTTGGTTTTTTTGGAGCGTATCCATAGGCTACTGAGTATTGTTTTGAATTTTAACATTTCACGTGAATATTATATTGTACATCTCCTTGTGAAATTGATTTTTTCTGGATTTATCTATACTGACAAGTGAAGATCTAGTCCCTTTTCGCTGCTGTGTGGTGTTTTATTACATAAATAAACTCGATTTAACGTAAAAAGTATCTGAAGGACACATGGCAAAATGTCAAATTTCGCTCACGTTAGATGCTGGTTAGGTCGGCGTGCATATTATTCTCTATACGTTTATGTGTGTGTGGAAGGTTTCGTAATTTGAAAAAGGAAGATGAGCACTCAAGTAGACGTCAGGATAGGTGACCCCTCACCTGGGCTCTAGGCTGGGCTACAGTAAGACTCCGATTCCATGGCTAATCAGACAGTGATTCAAAATCAACTTTGTGGGATAGGCCTCCTCTTGTTCGCCCTTCGTGGGAATCTGCCTCCCTGGGGAAATGCCTGAAAGCCTTGACTGCAGGTTGAGAGAAGTGTTTATTTAACGTCATGAGTTGGAGACTGTTGGTACATGGCCAAAGCGAGCTAAACAGAGTCTGTTGTGGGCCTGCCCATTTTAAAAAAGAAATTTGCAAGAAACCATTTCACAGAATAGATGTGAGACATAACTTTTAAAAATATTTATAACATACTTAAGATATAAATAGCCCAAACAATAAATATTGGTCACAGTTTCAGCCAGGCCAACCTTTGACCTCCTTCGTGCGAAGAACTGGAGTTGGGAGGAGGCAAGTCTCTTTTGTGGTGTTTATTGGTCACCCCAAATCCGGATTTTCTTCCCTCTCCATCTCTGGTGCTTTTAGAAACGAGATTTTGACAGAAGTGTGAGCTTTTGGCCTGTGCCCTGTGGTTTTACAGAGCCATTGATCAGAAAGACTGTGAGGACCAACCAAAACTACAGATATGGAAGTAAACAATGCACCATCCAGGTGACCATGAGCCTCTCTTTAGTCCCTGTTCTTCCCATGGAAGGGCTCCCAGGATGCCCAGCATTAGCCAGATGGTCCAGCCTGGCGGCCCCATTTGAAACAGGTCTCAGGGCCACCTCCCTGGCAGCTGCCAGAGAATGAGGTGCTTCCCGCGTTCTCCTGGTACCCGTGTCCCGCAGCAGTGGAAGCACTGATGTCCTGCTCTCTCCACCCAGGGTATGACTTCTGCCAGGTCCTGCAGTGGTTTGCTGAGCGGGTCGACAGGATCATCCTGCTCTTCGATGCTCATAAACTAGACATCTCGGATGAGTTCTCAGAAGCCATCAAAGCCTTCCGGGGCCAGGACGACAAGATCCGGGTGGTGCTTAACAAGGCTGACCAGGTGGATACACAGCAGCTGATGCGTGTCTACGGGGCCCTCATGTGGTCCCTGGGCAAGGTCATCAACACGCCCGAGGTGCTGCGTGTCTACATCGGCTCCTTCTGGGCGCAGCCCCTGCAGAACACCGACAACCGCAGGCTCTTCGAGGCCGAGGCCCAGGACCTCTTCAGGGACATACAGAGCCTCCCGCAGAAAGCAGCCGTGCGCAAACTCAACGACCTCATCAAGCGGGCCCGGCTGGCCAAGGTAAGCAGGAAATGCTCTGGGCGGCAGCCTCGGGCTGGGGTGCTTCCGCTGTCTTCTCTAAAGGGAAAGCTGGGGAGAGGGACTCCCCTCCAGAAGCTTTAAGCAGTGGAACCTGTAACAGGCTAAGAAAATAGCCTCAAGGTCAGGTTGTTGTTGTTGCTTGTTAGATGCCTTTGAGTCGGCCCCCAACTCACCGAGACCCCATGCACAACAGAACGGAATGCTGCCTGGTCCTGCACCATCTCCATCATCAGTTAGGGATTGGACCGTTGTGATCCACAGTGTTTCCACTGGTTGATTTTTGGAAGTAGATTGCCAGGTCCTTCTTCTTAGTCTGCCTTAGTCTGGAAGTTCCACTGAAACCTGTTCAGCATCATAGCAACACACAAACCTACGCTGACAAACGGGTGGTAACTATGCGTGAGGTACGTTGGCTGGGAATCAAAAGCAGGTCTCCCGCACGGAAGGCGGGAACCCTACCACTGATCCACCAATGCCCCAGCGAGATCAGGTAGCCCTGTTTAAATTCCAGCTGCAAGCTCTATGATCTTAGGCAAACGATTGCATCTTTTCAGGCTTGTTTTCTAGCCTATAAAATGGAGCTACAAGAGAACTCTGTGGGATGCTGGCGGTCATTCAGTGTGACAGGGTTTGCAGAGCAGCTGGTACGGGGCACACAGGAAGGATCAGTGTGCGTGGCACACAGAAGCTGTTTACTGTGTTAGGAAGATGGCATGTAGCCAGCTGGCCCTCAGAGAAGTAGCATTGGTGGGGCCAACAGGGACACCAAAATGGTGCCACTAATCACCTGTGCCTGAGATGTAGAGCCTGATGTCGCTGCCTGGCCCCAGAGGAGGCCCGGCTGGAAGACTGGCTCACTGTACCTCTTGGATGTGATGGTTTGGGAGCCGCACCCCTCCCCACTCTGGGTTGTGGCCTGTGACCATGCATGCCGAGCTCCTGGCTCCCCACCTCGTAGCTGAGCCTCATGGGGTGCGTGGTAGTCTACTGACCTCCCTCAGGTAGGAGAGGCAACTGTCGTGTCTCTGAAGTGAGAAAAGCACAGGACTCCTCCAAGACAAAGTATAGGAAAAAATTGTTCTTTAAAAAGTCTCTGTGTGTTTCATAAAGTCGTTGTGTTCTGACGCTGGAAATGCTGTCCGAGCTTTTCTAGTCCCAGTAAAGTTCAAACCTGCATCAGCTGCTGTGTGATCATCAGAGGTACTGGGAGATTTGTCCACTGCAGCGGATTCCCAGGCCCTGCCCAGAGTTTGTGATTCATGGGAGAGAGAGAGAGTGTGTGTGTGTGCATGCGCGCGCATGTGTGTGTGTGTGGGGGGGGGGGGGTATGGTGTGTGTGGAGGTGTATGGTGTGTGTGTATGGTGTGTGTGGTGTGTGTGTGTGTAGGGTGTGTGTGTGTGTGTGTGTGTCTGTGGGGGGGTATGGGGTATGTGGGTGTCTGTGTGTGCATGTGTGTAGAGCTCCCGGGTGAGTCTGTGCGAGTGTGTGGTGTGTGTGTGTATATGTGTGTGTGTGTGTGTGTGTGTGTTTGTGGGGGGGATATGGTGTGTGTGGGTGTCTGTGTGTGCATGTGTGTAGAGCTCCCGGGTGAGTCTGTGGGAGTGTGTGGTGTGTGTGTGTATATGTGTGTGTGTATGTGTGTGTGTGTGTGTGTGCGTGCGTGTGTGTGCGTGTGTGTGTGTGCGTGTGTGTGCAGACCCCCCAGGTGAGTCTGATGATCAGCCAGGTTTGAGATCTATTCTGGCTCCCTGGTTTTACAAGGACAGGGTAGGACAGTGATTTCCCCAGGGTCACCTCACCCAATAGTGACAAAGCCAGGACTAGAGGGCAGGCCTCCTGGCTCAGTCTGGTCCTCTCTTTGGGCCCCCTCGCTCTGGCTGAGACCGCTCCACTGGCCTGTGCCCCTACATCCACTGGTGCCTGGGTCAGGAAGCAGGGTCCTGACACCCTCTTGTCAGCCCACCTGCCCCTCTGTCCTCTGGCAGTTGGGACTCCACACCCCTCCCACATTCCTCTTGCTTCACAGTGCATGGTTTCTGGTCTGGCCTTGGCCCAGCAGGTCAGCCTTCTGGAGGCCAGCGCCACGTTGCCTCATCCAGTCAGCACTGACCCAGCAGCCCCGGGCCAGGGCTGGGGAGCCCACGAAACCCCCTTGTTGCGGAACAGTGAGCTGTGTGCTGACTGAGGGGTGGACATGGTGACGTGGGTGCTCTGAGGGAGGGTGACTAGCTCTGCCTGGCAGGGTGACAGGTGTCACTGAGGGCAACAGCTGAGCGCAGGATGAGCCTTCCAGCGTCTCCTGGTGGCCCCCCAGCAGCCTCCCTCCTCAGGCCATTGCGCTTATGGAGTGGCATGTCTCCTCCCTTGGCTTCCGCTGCCTGGTGTACAGTGTCTCAGTCGCTGTTCTCCTCTCTGCTGAACTCATGCCCCACTGTGCCCATGCGCATTCCTCCCCTGTGCTCAAGCTAGTCTGCAGTCACACGGCACCCGTGTGAGTCACCGTTCTTCAGCCGTTCTTCCCGGCACGGGCGGCCACTTCCCCGGTGCAGGCTCCTGCTTCCCTGCGCGGGCGGCCGCTTCCTACACGACTTTTGTTCCAGCTCCCCAAGGCAGCTGTGATAACTGGTTTGATCCTTCTTGTGAATCCACTTATTCGCAACCTCTCCCGAGACAATTGCTCCCCTACGCTTGCCCTGGGCCTCACGCTTGGTGGCAGGAAGTCTGTGTTTGCCCGTTCCACCACCCCTTGTCCTGTGGTATTTCTCTTCTGCAGCTGGTCCAGATGAATTTAGCCTTCAGCTGGTACAGATACCCAACAATATTTTATACACTAAAGTTAGTAAATTATGTCATAGCCTTTGCAGATGTCAGGATTTTTTAAACTATTTTTAAATGCCTATGAACATTTTTGATTTGCCAGTCACTGCTTAGGGCCTAGTGACTAAAGATGCAGCTATATCCAGGTATATAAATAAATCAGGAGGAGAGAACCCACTGGAGCCCTAGTGGCACAGTGGTTGAGAGCTACAGCTGCTAACCAAAGGTCAGCAGTTCAAATCCACCACCCGTTCCTTGGAAACCCTATGGGGCAGTTCCACTCCATCCTACAGGGCCGCTATGAGTCAGAAGCAACTCAGTGGCAACGGGTTTGGTTTTTTTTTTTTCTTCTTTTTGTTCAGAGAACCCACTAGGGTGCCAAGCGCCATAGAACTCCCGGCCATCCTTCAATGGCCAGTGTGGCCTAGGTTTATAGGCACAGAATACTGCCCTGTATTCTGACACCGCAAACAATGAAAAGCTTTGTGTGGACGTGAGGGGCAGAGAGAAGCAGTCAAACTTGCTGAGCTTACTTATAGGAAACAAACTTGTATTTGTTTTCTGCCTAAGAATAGTATTTGGCTTGTTCCTTTTTGTGAAAGAAAATGTTTAAAGTCCAGATGTTTCCAGCCTGAGCTTCTCGGTGGCAGTGTGCTTGTGGGCAGTACCATGCTGAGAAGGGTGGACAGGAAGCGGGCTCCAGTGGATAAGAAGCAGAACTCAGCACAATGCCCTTAGCCACAAACCGATGACATTCATTCTATATCGTCCGCAGTTTTGTGTTCCATTTGTGAGCTTGCTTTTGCTTACATGGATGAGACAGCACGTGCCTTTTTCTCTTTGGAGCATTCTGTTGCGTGAAAATGCTCTTTTATTTTGGTATAGTAATTTTATTTCCCCTGCTTCAGTTTTTCTTTTCGCAAGCCGACCCTTACTGAGGTCTGCAGTGTTCCAGGGGTCACGCGGTTTGCGTTACATGTGTCCTTTGGGTTGATCACGTCAATAACTACACAAAGTTTGGTGTTGTTACTCTCATTTCACACAGGAGGGAGCTGAAGCTTAGAAAGGTGAGCTAACCCGCATAGGCTTTGCAGCCCGTAAGTTGCAGGATATAGATTCAAACCCTAGTTGGGCTGACTCCTAGGTCCAGAAAGCATTGAGTGACTGCTCACATCCAGAGTGGACAGCATCTAGAATAGCTCCTTACTTAGGTCACTTCTTTCTGCATGAATCTGTCATTCTGTTTATTTTATAAATAATTTTAAATAATTTTGCAGAAACCCTACAAAATTTGGAGATTCATAGAGCTGACGTTTAGAAAACATGTCAGTTTTTCAGATGTCACCTAAGAGGTGTCAGATCTGAGCTGGAGTGTCGAACGCTGTCTATTCATAGACCGCCATCGCAGGCCGAATTCATGGCCCATCCAGAAATAAAGCAAGTGCACTGTTAACATTCTGCAGGAATCAGACTCAAAGGTGTCGTAAAGATGGCCCTTCAATAATACGAAAAATCGATCATCTTAATCCAAAGATCTCTCCCAACTTAATGATTTCCCTGTTTTTCCTATTTATACGTATCTTTTTTCACAGCTCTCTAACTCAAAGAACAGGAAACCTTCGGAGTTGGTTTTTGGTTAACCTCAGAGATCACATCTTATGATAGCAGTAGACATCCTTTAAAGACTGTTCACAATCCAAGATGCCAGCCAAGGTTCATTTCATGATTCTTTACAGTAGGCTATTTCGGGAAAGCCCAAAAAAGGATTTGGAAAATATAATTTAGTTTTATCCAGCTCTCATTAAAATAGCCAATTTAAAGAAATTAGGCTCATACAAATCCCCAGTAACAGTGTTTTATGGGTGTCTCAGTCATCTAGTGCTGCTTTAACAGAAATACCACAAGTGGATGCCTTTAACAAAGAGAAGTATATTCTCTCAGAGTCCAGTAGGCTACAAGTCTGAATTCAGGACATCAGCTCCAGGAGAAGGCCTTCTCTCTCTGTCGGCTCTGGAGGAAGGTCCTTGTGATGCACCAGTCTTCCCTTGGTCTGGGAGCATCTCTGCGCAGGAACCTCAGGTCCAAAAGACGCGCTCTGCTCCCAGCACTGCTTTCTTGGTGGTGTGAGGTTCCCATGTCTCTCTGCTTGCTTCTCTCTTTTATATCTCAAAAGAGACTGGATTAAGACACTGTCTAATCTTGTAAACCTCATAAGTATAACCTCATCATAGTGATAGAGTTTACAACACATAAGGAAATCACATCAAATTACACAATCATGCAATACTAGGAATCATGACCCAGTCAAGCCAACAGACATTTCTGGGGGACACAATTCAATCCATGACAGTGGGAAGATGAACAGAAGTAAAAAGTGAGGTGAGTTTACAATCAGACCTCATGCTTTATAAACATGTTGCCCAAGAATAGGCTTATACCTGTTTGGAGGTCTTTGCTCAGCCAAAAATGAGTCGATGTTTGAGGAAGGAACAACTAAAAATGAGAAGGAAAAGGAGAGGTCAGTGATTTTTGGGGTTCACTATAAAAAACAAAACAAACCTGTTGCCTTCAAGTCGATTCCAACTCATAGTGACCCCATAGGACAGAGTAGAACTGCCCCATAGAGTTTCCAAGGAGCGCCTGGTGGATTTGAACTGCAGACCTTTTGGTTAGCAGCTGTAGCACTTAACCACTACACCACCAGGGTTTCCAGGTTCACTATAGTTCTGTGGAATTTAGTTCCATCTTCCAAGCATTCTCCTCTTAACCCACTACCATTGAGTTGATTCCAACTCATAGCGACCCCGTAGGGTTTCCAAGGCTGTAAATCTCTACGGAAGCAGACTGCCACAACTTTCGAACCGCCGACGTTTCAGTTAGCAGTCAGTCACTTTAACCACTGCGCCACCAGGGTTCCTTCATTCTCTTCTTAGTCATGTGTAACACGCAGAGCCCGGCTTGCCTGCTTATCTGCAGGGTCGAATTCCCTCCTGTGGAGACATTAAACATTTTGAAGTTATCCAGATGGATCCTGACTAAGGTGTGTGAGAACCATTCTAGAATGCGTGGTGATTATCACCCTTCAATGCCTACTCCTCCCTGGAGTTTTTAAAAATAGCTCCGTCGACAGCCCTGAGCTGCTGTGGATGTCTGTGCAGTGCTTGAGCCCATAGATGGAAGCCTGTCTCTTTGAAGACTGACCTCAAATGACTGGGTGGGCCCCCTCAAGTCCCCTTTAGAACTACTTGGAACCAGGTGCCACCGTCAGTGCTGGGGTTGGTCTGAACAGAATAACAAACCCCAGCTGGAGTCGGGGCAGATCAGCTGCCATTCTCTGCCTCCCACGGCTGACACTCCTACAGCCCATGGGCCCGCCTTTCCGTGCTCTGGTGTATTAACAGAAGTGTTTGTCATCAGAAACTCAGACGTTTAAAATGTGCTGATCCCTCCGCCCTTCTCCTCCCCCACTTTCCCACTTCCTTCTCTTCCTCTTTCTCTACCTTCTTCCCTTGCCTATTCTCTTCTCAACTGTTTTTTTTTTTTTTTTTCTCATTATAAAGAACACAAGGTCTCAGGCTGCTTCAGCCTCCTTCCAAAAGTACCATCTCCAGCTGTGCCTCTCAATCTGGCCTGTATTTGGAGACATGTTGGACACACGGAGGCAGGAGTGAATGGATTTCAACCATTCACACTGTCCCCTATGTTTACCAAGAGTTCTTTGAAAACTGTAGGGTACTGTCCTTGTCAGAGGAGCCCTGGTGGCACAGTGGTTAAGAGCTCCGCTGCTAACCAAAAGGTCAGCAGTTGGAATCCACCGGCTGCTCTTTGGAAACCCTGTGGGGCAGTTCTACTCTGTCCTGTAAGGTTGCTATGAGTCGGAATTGACCCGACAGCAACAGGGTTTTTCTTTTTTTGGTGTGTTGGCCCTTGTCAGAAGATTGCAGTCTTTACCCACATTCCTATGCATTGTTGCTAACATCTGTGTGCTGTACTGTAGCCTTTTTTACATGTGGGGAGAGGGTGAGTAAATGACCTTTCTAAAGCTTCCCGGTAAACTGGGATCAGAAATCAAACCTCAAATCAAAGTTTTCCAAACTGTTGTTCTATAGGACACAGTTCATTTTGAATGCCAGATTTTCAACAGCTGCAGTAAGATTTTTAATTCCTACCCACAGAAAGCAATTAGTTCTCCGGGGACAGGATGAGACAGTGGAATACTAGTGCCAGCTCCACAGCGCTT
This sequence comes from Dugong dugon, assembly GCA_030035585.1. Classification (NCBI taxonomy): domain Eukaryota; kingdom Metazoa; phylum Chordata; class Mammalia; order Sirenia; family Dugongidae; genus Dugong; species Dugong dugon. The sequence goes on along the minus strand of CM057472.1, from coordinate 10,441,981 downwards.
AACGACCTTGAGTAAGTCGTATGAACTTCTGGGATCTGGTGTCAAGTTAGATTTATGCAGCCCCTTCCAGATTCATTACTCCATGACTGTATAAATAAGAAGTCACCTTGTACCTTGATAAACTTCTTAAAGGCAGAGGCCCTGCATGGAGCCTGACCCTGGGTTATTAGGGCAGGCGGGGCAGCCCTGCATGGAGCCTGACCCTGTTTAATTAGGGCAGGCGGGGCGGCCCTGCAGAGGCAGCGCAGCAGGAGACCCTCAGAAACGGGCCACTGGAACTTCCTGGAAGTGGAGATTGAGGCTGAGAGCAGGTCACCTGAGGGTGGTGCTTCAAGTAGTGCCAGGCAGGTGGAGAGAGGAGGGAGCTGAGGCCTGGCATGGGATCTACCCACAAGGAGTGTCAGGGCACTGGGGTGGCCTGGCGTCCGTGGGCGGTTCATTGTCCAGCAACCTCGGTCATCAGCCAGTGAACACCACGGCAGCAAAGGGGACTCGGGGAGCCCTGCAGGGTCTGGCAGCTGCTCCAGCCCGGGGCTCTGAGATGGGAGACTGAGCTTTGACTGCATTCCAAGGCAAGGACATTGCCACTCTTACCACTTATTCATCACATCCTCAGGAATGCAGTTAAAGCCTGTAATTCTCATTGCAGGATTCCCAAACCTTGGGTTTCTCTAGCTATCTCAGAGAATCTTGTAAATATTTTAAGTTGTTTAACTTGAAAAGTAAGTAAATGAAGAAATTTACTAGCGACAGACAGATTTAGAATTCTCTCTTCAAATCTGCACAATGTTGTTGATCTTTGTTTCTCTGTTAAAATGACCTTTGCATGGATGGAAAAGTGAATATTGTCCGGTCCAAGTCTGCCAGCTTTTGCATTTATGCACTTATTTTAGTGTTCAAATATTAGTAAAGTGCTTTCGGCTGTGCCTTCAGCCGAGCTATGGAATGTATCTGCTTACCGCCTTTATTTAATTTCTGCTCTTCCACAAGATTATAATAGAAGTCTGTTCTCTTTAATAGGATTTTCCGTATCTACATAGTCATTTTCTTTTTGTAATCACGGTTCTGTTTTTTATCCTTTCTTATTTTAGTTATTTACTTGACTTCTCAATTACTCTCTAGAATTCAAGATAGACAAAGAGAACTTTTTTAATGAACATTTCTTAATGTCCTAAAGTGGGAAATCAGTAGAAGAGTAGAAATGTTAAGGAAGGGTGTGACAAATGCAGACAGAGCCCTCCCAGCGGATTCACACAGACACACAGACACATACACACACGCACGCACACACGCATGTACCCCATGGGTAACAGTCCTGAGCCTGCTACCCACCCCCTGCTGATCAGGGTGCTGGGGCTCCCCTCTCCCAGAGGGAGCATCTGCCACCAGGCATGGTCCCACCACTGATCCTATGCAGAAATGACTTTGGTGCCGCCTGCAGAGATCTTGGGGTGTCAGCTGTCCACAGGGAGGTTATGGGAATTCTCATCTCCTTATTTCCGTGAAGATCAGCCTTTACATCGGCCTCCAGTTTCATTTCCTGGTACTCCCAGGCATCAGCCCCAGCCCTAGTGTAACTTTCTCTTAGAACTCCTGGTTAACCACAGAACTAACATCTCTCCCACCAGACCCCTCACTTCCTACATAGACACCTGAATAGCTGTTCAGAGGCATGACTGAGCTGTAGCCAGAGGCCAAGGATCCCTAGAAGAACTTCATGCCTGGGTGGCCTTCCCACCCAATAGTTCTAAAGAAGCTTCTAACCAAATGGTTATTATCTAAAATGAATAGCTAGCCAAGTTCAGCTGTACTCACTTATGATTCAGATCATTAAACTAAAGGCATTTGTTGATTTTGTGTTTGTTGTTGATTTGTGATGTGGGAGACCCCTGTGTTACAAAGCAGAACTGCTCCAGAGGGTCTTCTTGGCTGGAATCTTTATGGAAGCAGATTACCGGGACTTTTTCTTCCGCAGTGCTGGTGGGTGGGTTCGAACCACCAACATTTCGGTTACCAGCCAAGTGCAAACTGTTTGCGCCACCCAGGGACCTTTAGGCTATTTACAGACATTTGGACAGTTCTTATTGAGGGCTGGAATGGATGTTGTGGAAAGGGAATTCTCACCGGAGAGTTTCCGCAGGCCTTGAGGACCGTGGTTCTGTGTAGTCGCCTGCAGTGTTACCATGCATGTGAAATGAACCCTTGTTTGTGCCTTCCCTGGTACAATTCTAAATGGCCTGTCCTCACCTGCCATGTACCCTTTCAGGTACATGCCTACATCATCAGTTACCTGAAGAAGGAGATGCCGAGTGTATTTGGAAAGGAAAACAAGAAGAGAGAGCTTATCAGCAGGTTACCAGAAATCTACATTCAGCTGCAGCGAGAATACCAGATTTCTGCAGGGGACTTCCCCGAGGTCAAGACCATGCAGGTACTGGAGCCCATTACAATGTCAGGGGATGGGATGGGTGTAGAAATGCAAGCCACGTTGTCCAGCTAGTTGCTGGGGACACATGACAGTTTCATGGTTTAGAATCAAGGAGAGTGGAACAAATCCATCCTCCTAATGGTGATCCATAATAATGCACTCCTGTGAATAAAACAGAAATTGCCTGCCTCCCAAACTTTTAAACAAAAGGGAACACATAATCAGAGGAGGAATCAAATGTGTGTCTGGTTGCCTCCATGAACAACTCCCTCCTTTGCCATGAGACCAGAAAAACTTGATAGTGCCCAGCTACCATTACTGAACATTTTGATCAAAGATTATATAGACAAATCTTGATCAAAAGGGGAGAAAATGTGGAACAGAATTTATAATGCTTAATGGAATCCAGACTTTCCAGAGCCAGTGAGGCTGGATAAACACTCAAAATTATTTCCCTGAGTTAATCTTTAAACTTTAAACCAAAACTATCCCCTAAAGTCTTCTTTGAACCAAAAAATAGCTTATCTTAATTAGTGAAGTACTTCTACTTTTGAGCAGTGTGCTCTTTTAAACAATTATTTATGTGAGGTCAAATTGACAAAGCAACTGGAAAGGTTGGATGGGAAGCTCAGGGGGCAGTAAGTTTAAAGATAATGGTGTTGGAATAATTTGAAAAAGGTTTTGGAAAAGTGGCGTTAGATGGTAGCACACCTTGAAGAATGTAATCAATGTCACTGAATTGTACATGTAGAAATTGTTGAAATGGTGTATCTTTAGTTGCGTATACTTTCACCAAAACAAAAAACTTTTAAACAAAAGGGACCGCATAGCCAAGGGTAAATTAAACACATGTGAAAAAATCAGACAAGTAGCCCTCTTAGACTGTGTTCAAGGAGGCTGATTTGATGTTGAAGTGATGCCTGTTTTTTGGAAGCCCAGAACCTTACGGGAATCAGAGGAGGAGTGACCTTCAGGTCACCTCTGCCGTCCTCCTTGAGCTGGAGCCCTGCCCTGGCAGTTCAGGCAGCATTGCTGCCGTAGGCTCGAGGGTTCAGGCAGGGGCTGTGGGGCTCTGTGCATGCAGCTGGACTTCATCCTGTGCTCATGAGGATTTTCACTTAAAGGCCACATTGGGCAGCCTTGAGCCTGATTTTAGGGCCTCCCTAGACATGGCTGGGCAACTCCCGCTGAGCCTGGCTGGGTGCTGCATTCAGCCATCTGGCCTGGCCAGTGTGTCCACCGCCCTGCAGTCTCATTAGGATGACCACATCAATGCCGACCAGGTCATCCGAGCAAGGCCAGGCCATCTGGTGGCTGTGTAGACGGTCCTCACAGGGCCAGACTGGGCACATTCTTATCCAGTGCCGGGACCCATCTGCACTGGAGACCACAGCCCTCTCTGCAAAGCAGGGGATGCCAGCTCACACGCCTGCAGCCACCGGCAGAGAACGTGAACGAGGGAAGCAGGCCAGGTGAACGAGATACCCCCTTTCCAACTCCCTGTGGTTTCCCACGTTCGATAGCGATGTGGGCTCTGAGAAATCAGCCTCTTCAAGGAGGAAAACAGCTCTGCAAGTGCAGTGAGAATTTTGGGGGCCCATAAGAGGGGGCAGGTTAGTGGCTACACACCCCACCTCACTGGGGAACCCCACTAGCCCAGAGCATTGCTGCCCTGTGGAACACAGGCCTGGGTTGTGCCAGACAAGCCAGAAATTTGGTTTGTGTGTAAAAGTCACCTGGTTTTCCAATTTTGGCTCACATTTTCAAAAAATGCCAAGTAGGCCAAACAAAGCCTACCTGCATGTTGGCTTCAGCCTGGAGACCAGCCGTCACTGCCTTCTCCTGAGCTTCAGAGAGAGACAGCGCTAGAGTCCGAGCATGCCTTGGGGCGGGGCCTGCGTGCGCCTGCCACCTCAGGAGTGGAGGATGAGGGGACAAAGGGGGGTCACAGAAGGGAAGGGTAAAAGAGGAGAAGGAAAGACCAGAAGTGGTGGGAAGGGTCAATGGGTGGTAGGAGGGGAGGCTTTGATCCTGAGCTGTTTATTTTTTAATGTAAACTTCATAGAATGTAAAGCTTTATTTACTGTGAAGTTTACACATGAACGTAGCTGTGGCTTACTTTTAACGTTTGGGTGACAGCTGGGCCAAGTGGGTCATCTGGTACATGTGACCTGGTCACAAATGGTCTGGCTGTCTTAAAAACAGATACAGAAGTATCTTTTCTTTTCCAGAAGTGAAATAGGTATCCCTGCACTCAGAGAATGAATTGGTATATTCACGGGGACAGCTGATCTGAGGCCTAACCGTGGTCTCTTGGAGCAGCCTCCTGCAGTGGGCTGCCCCTGCACACCCTTGGGGTTAGGCCCTCACCCCACAACCAAATTTTAGGACAACTACTTCCTTCATCCTTCAGATATTCGTGAAGGGAGATGTTGACTTAAAATTGATTTATTCGTGAAGGTTTCTTGACATAAAAGTTATGAAGAAATACACATCACATGCTCTGGCCTAACGGGAGGGTTCTCCATGGCTCATTACCCTCATCAAGTGACACAAGAAGATGCTGCTCCCAAGACCCTGAGGCACCCTGAGCCCATCAGGGGGCACCTGCAAGCCTCCCTGGCAGGGCCTCCCCTGCCCGTCCCCAGCTGAACTCCAGTGACATAGGGAGCAGACTCTGGGACCACAGCAGCTCATGGCAAAGCTAAGCCAGCCCTGGCCAGGTCAGAAGACACCCAGGCCAAATAAGGAAACCATGGTGCCCCCTCACCTAAGGTCTCAGGAGCGGCCAAGGCCCATTTAGTTGGAGGACAGAGGAAGGGCCCGAACCTTTGTTGAGAACCGCTGGGGGTCAGGCCCCAGGCAGGTGCCTTCACACCTCGAATGAACATCTAAGTGTCCCAGGACTGGGCGTGAGGAGTCCCACCTGACAATGCCCCACTCGTTTGCCTTCATTTAATCATTCATCCAAGAGCTATTAATTAAGGCTACTATGGCTAGGCACTGTTGCAACTCCCTAGAATAAATAAATAAATGAACACAATGGCCCAAAACAAGGATCCTTGCCCTTGAGGAGCTTACACTCTGGTTACAGTCTTTACCTCTCTGTCACTGGTGATGAAGCTTTTGGCAGCAAAGCCTGTTGTTGGGACACATGCTCCTTGTTACGTGTTGTGCGACAACGTAATTCATTAACTCCAGGTGCTCCTGTTTAGTGTCTCGCCCTCCTAAGGCCATAACTCCACGAGGTCTGTCCGGTTCATGCCAGATCCCCAGCATGGAGGCTGTAGCAGGTGCTCCGTAAATAGGTGCTGAATGAATTGCTAAGCTAGTGCATATTCACAGCAGAGCAGGCTCTAGGGTGGTGAGTGTCTTACCCTGGGAGTCAGAAGCAGATCTCTTCCAGACACAATTTACTGCGAGAAGCCAGCCTGGCCCTGATCACACGGCCCAGTGCCCTCGGAGAATCCACCAGGGGTTCCCCAGGCAGAGCCAGCTATGGCCCTAGGTCTGGCTCACGGCCATCTGATACATCAGCCTCGATGCTCAGGAACGTCTGGGTGGGCCATGGGTGTGAGTTAGTGTCTGCTGTGAGTCTAACATCCTCCGTAGCCTCACATGGACTGTGTCTGGGGCAATGGCAGGGGACGTGAGCTACGAGATGAGGGGGTTATGATCCATGCATACATCGAGGTCACAGAGTTGGAGCATAGGGAGCTCGAGAATAGAGTCTCTATTCTCCCTGTTCTCTCCTGGACCGAGCCCGTCAGTGGTGACCCTTAGGTAAGGCTGGGAGAGGAAGCTGTAGCAAGTGTTGAATGTGTCTTTGGAAGGCTTTCGCCCAGTGCTGGGAGGGGCCCTACAGTGGGGTCTGACAGCTTTGGGGAGGGAACCTGATTCACCACAGGGATGTGAAGTGCTGCAGAATGAGGAGAGCGCTAGAGGCCCCACCCTTCTAGCTGACTTGGTGTCCCTCCTACCTGGAGGAGGACTTGGACCCCACAGCTGCTGAGTTGGCAGCAGGGGGCAGCAGAGCCGCCTCATCTGCTCTGAGCCCTCAGGTTGTTTTTGAAAACTGCTTCTGGGGAGTGAGTGGGCGAGGATTAGACTGCTGAGCCTGGGCTGCAAACCCACCTTTGCCTCTTGGGAGGGAGCAATTCCAGGAGACCTGGCGTGCTGGCTTTGGTGGATAAAATTGTTAGGGAGTAAATCTTTAAATCCCCCAGTGTGTGTATTCATCCCCATAAAGAGACTTCTGTTCTGGGCCCACCCTAGTCAAGGCTGGTATTATGGATTGAATTATGTCCCCCCAGAATATGTGTTGGAATCCTCACCCTCTATACCTGTGGATGTAATCCCGTTTGGGAACAGGGTTTTCTTTGTTATCTTAAAGAGGCTGTACCAGTGTGGGGTGTGTCCTAACCCTAACTTTTGAGATATACGAAGAGCAGATTAGACAGAGAGAAGCAAGCATAAATGGGGGGTGGTAGATGCCACATGCAGATCACCAAGGAACTGAGGACCAGAAGCTGGAAGAGACAAGGACCTTCTCCCAGAGCCAGCAGAGAGGGCCTTCCCCTAGAGGCAGTGCCCTGAATTCAGACCTCTAGCCTCCTGTATTATGAGGAAATACATTTTTGTGTAACAAAGCCACCCACTTGTGGTATTTCTGACGTAGCAGCACTAAGAAACTGAGCCAGCAGGAGTGGCGATGGTGTAACTTGTATCCCACACTCCCTGATCAGGCCTGCATGCTTGGGGACCCCAGGGATAAGAGTGTAGGGTCTATTTCCTCTGTACCCACAGGGGCAGGAATAGCTGCTGCTGCTTCCTGTCCACTTCTGCAAATATGTGGCCATTTCTCCTTGCTGGTTTTCCAGAGATTTGCCATGGAATCCACGTCCCCTGCAGGCTGGCAGAAAGTTTGGGCGCCCGCCCTCTGTCCTCCGCCTGGTGAGACACTGGGGCTCTGTGTGCTCCAAGCTGAGGCCCATTCATGAGCAAATGGGGGTAGGTGTGCATGCACCCAGAGGAATCCAAACTTGTTTACCACAGAAGCACTCGGATTTTTGTGTGGGATCCCTGCTCCCCCGCCTCACCTGGCTTTCTGTCCTCTTGGCTGACTGACGGCTGGGCTGCAGGAGCACAAAGTGTTGGTTGCATTGTTTGGTACTGATATTGGGGGTGACTTTGCTGGTGACTGTCATCTCTTGGTGTGGATGGAGACACAGCAACCAGAAGGTGCTTTAAAACCAGGTCTGCACTGCCCCACAGCTCCCAGCTGAGCACAGGGCTACATGGGGGCCTTCAGCCCAGCCCAGCATGGTTTGACAGCCACAGAGCTTGCTGTTGGAGAGAAGTTTTAGAGGCTGCTCTCTAGAGACTGGTCAGGCTGCTTAGCTTTCAGCCCTGTCCCCTCTCCCATCTAAAGCCCGTGACTCCACTTCCAAATAACAGCGAGAACTCTGCCCTGCCCTTACACCCTTGAGGCCACAATTCTGACTCTCCCTTAGAAACAGCCGGAATGGCCAACCACGGGGGACAGCGGATGCGAATCATGGCCCAGCCATACAGTTTAATATTATGCAGCTGTAATAAAAATTAATATCACAGAAGGATATGATTTTTTTTTTAACCCCTGGTTGATAAACAGTATGATCTTATTTCAGTTTAAGTAAGTGTGTGTGTGTGTGTGTGTAAAGCTAGAAATGTATACCCAGAAATGTTAACAGAGGTTACTACTGGATGATGGGAGTATAAGCGGTTTAATTTCTTTCCTTTAGCTTACCTGCTTTTTCTCATTTTTTCTTCAGAAGTATGAGTGTTATAATAACACTAAGCTGTGTTTTTCCCTAACTGCCTGTCGTATTACTTCCACATGGAACAGTAAGGTCTGAAGGATACATGAAGCCTCTTTTCCTCTGGATCCTCCCGGCCTCCTCTCTGCAACAGGCACCATCTCCAGAAAGTTGTACACCTAGATGGCCCCTCCCAGGCTCCCTCTAGAATTGTCCATACAGAAATACTTGACACAGAGTCCATCTAAAGACTACCAGACCGCACCTGGAATTCTCTGCGTTTATCTGGCAAAACCACTGTTGAAGACTTTCCTCATTAGGTCTTTGAGGCCCCTCACGCACAGCCTAGTGTGCCTCCGAGTTCAGGGCCAGAGAAAGTTGGTCTCTAGCAATGAATGGGTGATTTCTTCCCTCAGACAATGAGGACTGTGTAACCGTGGGGGCCCCCACCTGAGCAGCTGAGAAACTCAGAGCTAATCTGTGCTTGCAGGCAGCAGCTTTCCTCAGCCTCTGCTGTCTGTGTAATAACTCCCTTCCTCTCCCTTTTAATTACTTGGCTTTTCCCTTTCTAATGTCTTTCTTATATTTCATGTTATCCCTTTTTCCTCTCTCCAAGGTAAAGCAAATCCTTTTCAAAAGTAGAAAGTAACTAAAAAATTGGAGTGTCTTTCCTCCATTACAATATAAGCTCCTAGAGGGTGGGGACTGTGGCTTTTCACACTTATATCCCCAGGCCTAGAGTGGGCCTGGCAGATAGCAAATGACCGATAAATGGTGGTTGAAAGGAAGGCTGGCTGGAGGGAGGGAGGGAGTGAGGGAGGGAGGGAAGGATGGATGGATGGATGGATGGATGGATGGAGGGAGGGAGGGAAGGAGGGAGGGATGGATGGATGGAGGGAGGGAGGGAGGGAGGGAAGGATGGATGGATGGATGGAGGGAGGGAGGGAGGGATGGATGGATGGATGGATGGAGGGAGGGAGAGAAGGAGGGAGGGATGGATGGAGGGAGGGAGGGAAGGAGGGAGGGATGGATGGATGGAGGGAGGGAGGGAGGGAGGGAGGGATGGTTGGATGGAGGGAGGGAGGGAGGGATGGATGGATGGATGGATGGAGGGAGGGAGGGAGGGAGGGATGGATGGATGGATGGATGGAGGGAGGGAGGGATGGATGGATGGATAGATGGATGGATGGAGGGAGGGAGGGAGAGAGGGATGTAGAGATGGAGGGAGGGATGGAGGAGAGAGGGAGAGATGGATGGATGAAGGGAGGGAGGGATGGAGAGATGGATGGAGGGAGGGAAGGAGGGAGAGATGGAGAGATGGAGGGAGGGAGGGATGGAGGGAAGGAGGGATGGATGGATGGAGAGAGGGAGAGAGGGAGGGAAGGAGGGGGGATGGAGAGGCGGAGGGAGGGATGGAGGGATGGATGGATGGATGGACGGACAGACAGATGGATGGAGAAGGAAATGAACAACAAGTGAACCAAGGTAGGAACGATTGTTTCTACAGGTGCTGTGGCATCTGCAGTCTGATCCCACCCTGGCCGGGCAGTTGCTGTGTCTCCCAGGGCCTCTCGGGAGCCTGTGCTTCTGCTCTGTCTGATGATGGGAAGTAGAGCCGAGACCCTGCCCTGCCTTGCCTCATAATACTCAGCCCTCCCAATCCCTACATCTCTGCCCTTTACCAATTTAACTTTTATTTATTTTTCCATGTGTTTGAAATGACTACTGATTCGAGAGTGATGACGACTCTCTATTTGCCAAACTTCAATGGCCCTGCCTACACACCTTTTTGGCAGAGCTTCCATACTTCTGGCCAGGCTGTGCCTTTGTGGGCTGCTCCTGCAGCGTTCATATTGAGTAGCCACCTGGGCTCATTCATAAGGGACACCATGTCCTGATATTTCACCGTAAGAGCCAATGATACAGTACCCTAAGCTATGTTGTGTGTGTGTGTTTAGCTGATCCGAAAGCAGAGCCCTTAAGTAATTGTTTTCCCTAAATATAGTCCCTCTGTCACAAGAGCACTAAGCACAAGTCAAGAGACGTGGGGTCGAGTCTTGGCCCTGCTGGGACCCCCTGGGCAGCTCTCTGTAAAGCAGAGTTAGCAATACCTGCCCTTCCTTACTCCCAGGACTGTTGTGAAGATCAACTGAAGTATGTAGTAAAATCACTTTAAACGATAAAATACTGATTCTCTAGAGCACTAAAAAAAAAGGCAGAGTGAAGGCGGGTTGTATCCAAGTCCCAGAGGTCGCTGTCACTCATACAGCTGCCAGCAGAGCTTAGCTGCTGTAGAAGAAATATGGCGAGTCCCATGCAGCTTGTCTCTGTATTAGTTTCCTAGAGCTGCTGTAACAAAGTTGTTATGGATTGAATCGTGTCCCCCAAGAATATCCGTCAGCTTGACTGGGTCATGATTCCCAATATTGTGTGATTGTGTACCATTTTGTAATCTGATGTGATTTCCTTATGTGTTGTAAACTCTATCACTATGATGTAATAAGATGGATTAGTGGCAGTTATACTGATGAGGTCTACAAGATTGGGTAGTGTCTTAAGCCAGTCTCTTTTGAGATATAAAAGACAGAAGCGAGCAGAGACACATGGGAACTTCATACCACCAAGAAAACAGTGCCGGGAGCAGAGCAGGTCCTCAGCAGGACCTGAGGTTCCTGCGCAGAGAAGCTCCCAGACCGAGGGAAGATTGACAACACGGATCTTCCTCCAGAATTGATAGAGAAAGCATTCTCCTGGAGCTGATGCCCTGAATTTAGACTTGTAGCCTACTGCACTGTGAGAGAATAAACTTCTCTTTGTTAAAGCGACCCACTTGTGGTATTTCTGTTAGAGCAGCTCTAAATGACTACGACAAAAGTACAAGAACAGAAATTTATTGTCTCACGGTTCTGAAGGCTGGAAGTCCAGAACTAGGGTTCAGGTATCCCCCGCTATCTGAAAGGAGAGCATTCTACGAAACCTTTTGTAAGCCGAAATGGCATAAAGCGAAGAAGCAGTTACCATTCACTTATATGGGAAAATTTTTTGAGCATTCCCAGACCCAAAAAATAACCTACCAAATCATACCAAATAACACATAAAACCCTTACGCGCTCTCTTAGGCTTTTCTGATACCTCAGGACACATCTTGCTAACCAATGCACAGAAATAAGTCGAGATAAAGCACAGATGCTCACAGACACAGTTCAAAGCTATGGCAGCTTGATGCTGAGATGTGGTTCCTGGGGAAGGAGCTTGGCGACACTGCTCTTGCTGCTTGGGGTATGCGCTGCCTCTTCAACGGCTGGCTGCGGAACAAACAACGCTATTTCCCCTTTTCGCCTTTTTTGACAAAAGCGAAAGTCCTCTTCAGATTTCTTTCGGTTAGCAAAACCGGGCACTAATGTCAGTCTTTCGTAAAACTGAAGTGGCGTAAAGTGAACTTTGTTGTTGTTGTTTATTGTTGTAGTTTAAGTGAAAGTTTACATTTCAAGTTAGTTTCTCATACAAAAATTTATACATACATTGTTGTGTGACCCTAATTGCTCTCCCCATACTGGGACAGCACACTCCTCCTTCCCACCCGATTCCCCATGTCCATTCAGCCAGCTCCTGACCCTCTCTGCCTTCCCATCTCACCTCCGGACAGAAGCTGCCCATCTAGCCTCATGTATCTACTTGAGCTAAGAAGCACACTCTTCATGATATCATTTTATGTCCCCCAGTCCAGTCCAATCTTTGTCTGAAGAGTTGGCATCGGGAATTGTTTTACTTCTGGGTTGACAGAAAGTCCAGGGGCCATGCTTTCTGGGGTTCCTCCAGTCTCAGACCATTAAACCTGGTCTTCTTAATAGAATTTGAGTTCTGCACCCCACCTTTCTCCTGCTCTATCAGGGACTCTGTTGTGTTCCCTGTCAGGGCGGTCATTGGTGGTAGCCGGGCACCATCTAGTTCTTCTGGTCTCAAGATGATGCAGTCTCTGGTTAACGTGACCCTTTCTGTCTTTGGGCTAATACTTTCCTTGTGTCTTTGGTGTTCTTCATTCTCATTTACTCCAGGTGGTCGAGACCAGTTGATGCATCTTAGATGGCCGCTTGCAAACTTTTAAGACCCCAGACACCACTCACCAAAATAGGATGCAGAACATTTTCTTAATAAACTTTGTTATGCCAATCAACCTCGATGTCCCCTGAAACCATGGTCCCCACACCCCCGCCCCTGCTATTCTGTCCTTTGAAGTGTTTGATTGTATTCAAGAAACGTCTTAGCTTTGGTTTATTCCAGCTGTGCTAACTTCCCCTATAGTGTGTGCTGTCCTTCCCTTCACCTAGGATAATTCTTATCTACTATGTAGTTAGTGAATAACTCTCACCCTCCCTTCCCACCCTTGTAACCATCAAAGAATGTTTTCTTCTGTGTTTGAACCTTTTCTTGACTTCTTATAATAGTGGTCTTATACAATATGTGTCCTTCTGTAACTGACTAAATTCACTCAGCATAATGCTAAGATGTTTCACGGCTTCATCATTGTTCTTTATTGTTGCATAGTATTCCATTGTGTGGTATACCATAATTTGTTTATCCGTTCGTCCATCGATAGGCACCTAGGTTGTCTCCATCTTTTTGCTGTTGTGAACAGTGTTGCAATGAACATGGGTGTGCATATATCTATTCGTGTGACGGCTTTTATTTCTCTAGGATATATTCCAAGGAGCTGGATTGCTCGATCATATGGTACTTCTATTTCTAGCTTTTTAAGGAAGTGCCAAATCGATTTCCAAAGTGGTTGTACCATTTTACATTCCCACCAACAGTGTATAAGTGTTCCAGTCTCTCCACGACCTCTCCAGCATTTATTATTTTGTGTTTTTTGGATTAATGCTAGCCTTGCTGGGGTGAGATGGTATCTCATTGTAGTTTTGATTTACATTTATCTAATGGCTAATGATCGTGAGCATTTCTTCATGTGTCTATTAGCTGCCTGAATGTCTTCTCTGGTGAGTGCCTGTTCATAGTCTTCGCCCATTTTTTAAGTGGGTTATTAGTCTTTTTGTTGTTGAGGTTTTGCGGTATCTTGTAGATTTTAGAGATTAAACACTGATTGGATTTGTTGTAGCCAAAAAATTTTTCCCAGTTGTAAAGTGAACTTTTGAAAAGTGGGGGATACCTGTATTGTCCACGTTGATTCCTCCCGAGGGCTCTGAGGGAGAATCTGTTCCATGCCTCTCTCCTAGCTTCTGGTGGCTCCCAGAAGTCCTTGGTGTTCTTGCTTGTAGGTGCATCTCTGCTCCATCTTCACACGGCCCACTTCCCTCTGTGTCTCTCTGTGTCTCTTCTCTTTCGTGAGGACACCACTCAGATTGGATTAGGACCCACTCTACTCCAGTATGACCTCATGTGAACTGAAAACCTCTTCAAAGACCCTATTTCCAAACAAGGTCACTTTTACAGGTACCAGGGTTAAGGTTAGGTCTTCAGCGTATCCTTTGGGGGACACAATTTCACCCATAACACTCTCCTATATCTGGTGAGTTTGGATGTAGGGATCCCACCCAAGAGCGAGCTCTGGGACACCCCATGGCATGTGACATCCACTTTAAGGGAGAATTAGTCCCTGCAGATGCCGCCTCCCTGTTGGTTTCTGAAGAGAGTCTGTAACCAAGTGTGTGGTTTGTTTTCTTGCAGGAACAGCTTGAGAACTACGACTTCACCAAATTCCACTCACTGAAGCCAAAGCTGATCGAGGCCGTGGACAACATGCTGAGCAACAAGATCTCGTCACTGATGAGCCTTGTCAGCCAGGAGGAGATGAGCATGCCCACGCAGCTGGTGCAGGGTGGTGCCTTTGACGGCACCACCGAGGGGCCCTTCAACCAGGGCTACGGGGAGGGCGCCGGGGAGGGCGCTGACGAGGAGGAGTGGGTCGTGGCCAAGGACAAGCCCATCTATGACGAGCTCTTCTATACCCTGTCGCCCGTCAACGGCAAGATAACGGGTGTCAATGCCAAAAAGGAGATGGTGTCCTCCAAGTTGCCCAACAGTGTCCTGGGCAAGATCTGGAAGCTGGCCGACTGTGACTGTGATGGCATGCTGGATGAGGAGGAGTTCGCACTAGCCAAGCACCTCATCAAGATCAAGCTGGATGGCTACGAGCTGCCCAGCAGCCTGCCCCCCCACCTCGTGCCCCCCTCTCACAGGAAGTGCCTGCCGAACGCCGACTGAGGGGCGGGCTGCAAACAGGGTGGGTGGGGTGGGGTGGGAACCAAGGACCTGGACCTGAGGCCTCCTCGGCCACTAACTCACTGAGGACCCTGGCCAAGGCACTGCCCCTCTGTGCCTCAGCTTTCCCATCTGTAGTATGAGGAGGGCAGGCACTGGACACTAGATGGTCTCTAAGGTCCTTTCATCGCTAAAATTCCCTGAGCTCCTATTGAGAGATGGGGCGGGGCGGGGATGACAAGATTGAAGGTTGAGAAGAAAGGGAAATCGTCCAGAGAATACTCAGAAGTCTGGAGAAACTGGTGCAGAGGTGAGCTGGCTTTGTAGGATCCCAGGAGCCCCAGAAAGTGAGGTGGGGGCTCTTCTGGAGTGGTTGAGCCTTCTGGGCTTACTTGGGCTATGTACCATTGTGAACAACTACTGTAGCACCTGTCTGTCCCTCAGAGGATACCACGAGGGAGAAAAGAAGTTCTTACTTATTTTGTTTCCTGCTATTTTAGAGTGGAGAAATAGCAGAGAGAGTTTCTGTTATCTCCAAATTGTCTACCAAAGAGAAGACAGATGCCCCAGGTTTGACAGGAGGAGGAGCTTCTGTGTGTGCCGCATTCCACCCCCAGGCTCAAGCAGCGCAGGCAGCCAGGCTAGCAGATCACATCTGTCCCAGCACACCGCGCTGGCCCACCCTTCTGGGTCCCCTCCCGGGGCCTTCCCAGGAAAGCTGTGTTTGGTTAGGAATTTGGAACCCTCAGACTTTATTAACCCCTGGAAAGATTTCTAGTATACATTTCAAGACACATTGAAGTCTAAAGATTTGCTTTTCTTACCAGTCTGTCCAATAATTTGTAGCTCAGTCTATTATGCTTAACCGTTAAATGTCCCCAAAGTTCTTTGGCCAATGGCAGAATTTAAATTCAGCAAGAACAGTTCTTGGTGCCCACAGTGTCCTAGGCAGTGTGGACACATGGGTGAGTGGAGTCAGGGAGAAGAGTTAGACACTATTTTTGTAGGAAATGGATATTTTTATTATGTCCAGTTTTTGTTTTTGTTTTTTCCCTTATAGAATGGAAGCCTTTATACAGAAACAGGATGGAATCTTTCACACAAACCTCTTCCAAAGGCAGTGTGGCTTGTTCATGAATGCAAATCACCAGGCAGGCCTTATGCACTTATCCTCATGTGGGCTCCTGAGAACCCTTTCCCAGGCCCCTGTGTAAGCCCCTCTGGACCGTCCCCTCACAGGCCTGTGTCAGGGGACAGTGGCTGATTCTCACCATCACCCTCCCTGCTCTGTGGGCACCTGCTTGGGGGTGCAGATGAGTCCCATTGTTATGCAGTAAGAGAGAGACAGAAACCAGCCAAGTCTGCAAGGCCAGAGCCCTGCCAGCATAGGAAATGAAATGAAATTAGCAGTCCCATGTGACTCTTGCAAAACCACACGTGGTTTTTTGTTTTTTGTTTTTTTCTTTTTTTCCTGTCACCTGCCTCTGGTGATACCCAGGGCAGATCTGCAGACTTAAGAGAAAGTATTTTGGGGAACATTTATCCAGATCCCAGCTCTCACATACCCTAGCTTACTTTATGAGTAATTTCGTTTTAAGAGAATTAAATGTGAAGGCTTTTAATCTTCACGAGCACTTTTAAATTAATTAGACACATAGAAGAGGAACATTTAGAACTCCAGTACTGTAACAGGAGCAGACAGCTTAGTGAGGGCTGTCAGCTGGGAATGTGTCGGCAGGGTCCACCAGAGGGAGCTCATTTGTCCAAAGGTTTAGAGATGCCAAGGTTAGCTGGTTTTCCAGTCAGAATTATTTTGCTTCTTTAGCTCTATTCAATTGTCATATATAAACATATAAATATATGCACATATATATATCACCTGAGTATGTGTTTTTTTTTTATTTCTCATGAATGTGTGTGCATGTATATATGGCCGAGTTTTGTCTATGCAGAGACATACAGGAAAAGTCTTTTGCAGGGCAGCAGGCTGAGGTTTCCGCTTCCTACATGCAAGGAGATGTCTCAGGGCATGATGATGCCCGCCACCCACCCCCCCGGCCCTCACTGCGGGGTCAGGCAGGAGAGGTGGCTGGTAGCTGAACTTCTTTCCCTGCCTGCAGGGTCCTGGTGGTAGCCTTGCAAAAATGAATGGAAGTCACGTGTCCGTTTTTCTTACGATCCTGTCTTATAGCATGAAGTCCTTCATCATGAAAAGTTGACTGAAAAGGAAAATACTAGAAAACTGTAGGGATGGTGACCTAGTGAGGACTCGATCTTCCCAGGACCAGCACAGAGCGCCTTAGTCTGCGTCCAGTCTGCTTGTAAGCCCACCTCACTCCACACAGCCGGGTGGACAGCAGCCCTCTAGGGTCTGCCCCCCTTCACTCTGCCCTTTCCACAGCACCACCCCAGTGGTCAAAGTGCCCCCTACCCAGACTGTTTACATGGGGGGAGGTACAAGGAGGTAAACTCTAGAATTATAGACCTATCTTTATGCTCACCATGATTTCACAGTAGGAAACCCAAGGATCTTTAAGCCCTATTTTCGGAATAACACAAACCTCTGCAGTCTTGAGCTTCAGGGGAAAAATGAAAACTTCAGCCTACTCCTCCCAAAGTCAGCTTTTAAGCTGTAAGCCTGCTACTGAGGCCCTCCAGAACCTGTCTGCTAACGATACATGGCACCGTTGAGACTCGCAGAACCCTCCCCGTGGCGACGTGCCTCTTGGCCCAGCACAGCATTGCCTGTGGGTTCTTTCAAGACTCCACGCACTGTGCCCTGGATGGCCCTGGAGGGTCACTCTTCCCTGGGAGGGTTGCTCCTCTACTTGGCTTTCATTTCTCCAGAGCTGGAACCGGTTCCCTTTTTATCAACCCTTGTCATCAAGCAGCAATAGTGCCTTTGGATTTGGGGCTGTGGTTCCTCTCAGGTTCATGGGCCTCGAGTTGTTGAGCTCTTGTTATGTATCATGGCGCTGGGTCACAGAATGCCTCCCACTCTCCCCTCAGCCCTCCCTCACCGCCCCCAGGCCCCTGACCACAGCACTTCCCTGAGGTTGTGCTGCCGGGAGTGTCTTGTACTGGATCCCACTGCCCAGGGCAGGGTTTACCACCTGAGGCCCAGCCTGAGCAGGTACCATCTGCACTTTTCCACTTTACACCATAATACTTTTTCTTAAGCCCAGAGGAATATATAGAACAAATTTCCTTGAAGATAAGGAAAGCATTTTACTGTTTATTGCCTCCATGGGATGTGGCAGAAAAATAACATTTTAGGAGAGAGAATCACTGAGTTTTTTCGGGTAAACGCCGGCTTAACTTAAGAGTATGTCCAGCTACATGTCAGTTACCCAATACGGTTAATACACTGTGCTGCTGCTGTTTTTTTGTATTTTGGTAATCTTGTTTAGAAATGTCAAATGAGCACGCCAAAAAAAAGGCATAGTCTACGGACCAATAAACTTCTGGAAAACAAACCACCTTTCTCCCACCGGCTTCTCGTGTTCAAGGGACTGTGGCCCAGCTGTCTGAGAAAACATGGATCCATTTGAAATGATGCTGAGGTTAGGGAGAGGGTGTGCCTCTTCTCCACACCTTCCGTGGGACCCCAGGCTCTCCCTGCATCCTCTCTGGGTGGGAGAGACTCCCAAAATGGGGCTACTTTAGAATGAAGGCTGTTCCATCCTGCTGGCGACAGAGGGAAGGTCAGGCGCATGGCAGGCTGGGAAGAGACTCTGAGGGAAGGAAGGCTCAAGCCCCAGCCAGGAGTGGTTGGAAGCCAAGACTGTAGGGAATCAGGAAGGCAGACGCTTCGGAGACTGGGGACAAAAGCTGTCGGCCGGCAGTTACAGACTCTGGGTCAGTCTCTGCCTCCCACATCACTGAGCACTCTCAACGGAGACGTCTTTCTCTATCAAAGAGGCAGGACCGCATGCCTGGAGGTGCAGTGGTGCTGGGGTGGAGCCCCCAGTGGCCGGCATTTGCTTTGGCCACTTGCCACACCTCACAGGTGTGAACTGCCCAGTGTAGACCTCTGGGATTTTTCCACCGGCACCCCTTGACCCTGTTGGTGATCTTGACCTGAAATCTCCTTTGCAGAGCATTCACCCTCCCCTCCTCAGTCTGAGCCATGAGGTTTGGGTCAGATAAACTCTACCCCCTATTTCTAGGGTGGGTCCTGGTTAGGTTGAGCCAGTTAGAGTATTTCACCCCCGGTTACAGAAATTGGTTCAGGAATACATGTGACCTGATTCAAGTCTGAGAGCCAGGCCCCCAGACAGTTGCTCCAACTCATAGAAAAGATGTTCTCTCTTCTTTGAACCATGCAATGTAAAGAAGAGAGACTATTGGTGGAACAGGATACATGACATTGAGGATACCCAGAGATGCTGGGGGCAGGGGAGGGAGGTTAGACTAGCAGCAGCCGTCCTGGGGGACATGAAAATGAAGGAGACATTGAGAAAGGCAGAGGCAATCCACGCCCATGGTGACATCATTTGAGCTGCTGGATCAAACCTCACCTAAAGTCCTCCTACTACTAGACTTTTCAGTTATATGGGCCAATACATTCCCTTTACATTGTTTAAGCCAGTTTGGGTTGAGATTTCTGTTGCTTGCAACACAAATAATCCAAAATTATGTACTGACCAATAAGGATTCTTATCTGACCAGGGGATGCAATCAGGCATAGCAAACGAGGAGCTGGCTCTTGCAACCTATGCAGTGGTTTTAGCTGCAATTGAGTTAGGGAGGAAGAAAAGCAGTCTCCAAGTCCCAGTCAACACATTCACATACAACCAACACTGTTGTGATCTGTGTGCAAAGTGTCACTCAGGTCAGTGCTCTGCCCTGTCCTCCAGTGCTCGCAATGTCACAAGAGATGCCTGGGGCCAAGGGCCATCATAGAAGGAGACACAAGAACAATCATCCCTGGGGTGAGGAGGTGGGGTGAAGGAACTTCCTAGAATAAGCAGGATTGTAACCAGGGCTGGTAGGATAGGAGGAATGTGGACAGTGGAACATTCTAAGCTGAGAGAACAGCAGAAGCCCAGACATGGGGCGGGAATGTTCTGGTCCCAGTCAGGAGATGGAGTGTGGACATGGAGCAGCCTGGGGCGAGCAGAGGAGAGAAGCCTGGTTGAGTAAGCTGAAGGCTGTGAGCCAGGGTCTGACAACTCCAGGTTCTCAGCAGGCAATGGGAGTCTTCATGGGTGTGAGCAGAGTGGTGCTTGCGGGGGTTAAATTGGGTGGCCATGTTTAGGCTGACATAAAGACAGGGTGACCAGTTAGGGAACTGATGGCGATAACCTGCAGGACAGTGGGAATAGAAGGGGTGGCAGGGTGACCGAGGAACGCTGGGAGGCACAGCCAGCAGCAGCCTTTGATGAGTGACTGGACCTGGAGCTGCCAGCGAGGAAGGAGTGAAGGGTCATCCCAAGCCAGATAGTGGCCAGAGGGACATGGCAGGGGACAGAGAACAGACGAGGAATTTCCTCTGAGATGCGAGGGAGATGTGCCCACCCCAGGAGCACCAGGCCTCAACATCGCCCTCACTCCCAACCACAGCCGGGGGTTTAGGCGTGATTCGCACTGCCCACCCTCCAGAGCAGCCTGTGCAGCTGCTCTTACCACAGGCCTTGGCCACAGGGGCCCCTAGAAGAACTCCTCTTGAGGTCCTCAGGACTGCAGGGCAGATGCCCTCAAAGCGCCATCCTCTGGCCCAGGATTAGCCCAACAGTTCTGTGAAACCACCAGTCAGACACACTTTCCCGCTGCCATTCAAGTCCGAGTGTGCTCAGGGAGGAAGCTTGGAGCTACCAGCTCCTTCTGCACCCCTGCCTCAGTGTCCCATCTGCAGCCAGCCCTGTGGGTGCCTTGCCATGGGGCCCCAAAGAGTTCACACGGTCTTGGAGGGGACTATCTTTCCACAGCCTCTGCAGCTCCAGGTCACCCCTTCCCAGGGGAAGCGCCCTTCAGAAAATAGCCCCCCAGTTTAAGGGAGTACCCCACCCTTCAGCCCCAGGTGAGGTGGGTGATTATTTCTGGCAGGGCTTGGAAAGCCTGGCCTGGCCCAGCTCAGGGCCTGATGTTCTCTCTCTGTCTGTGGTGGTGCTCCCCAGATATGGATGAGAGGGCAATGACCCAGCGTGCACCCCCACCCCTGCGCTGTGGGTGCCCACAGAGACCCTTTAGGTGCTGAAGGGCAGTCCCAGGTTGGGAAGTGGGCCCAGAGACTTCCAACAAGAGGCTCGGCCGGCCTGCCCTTTGGCACCTTTCACCCAGGCTGCAGTGACCCCACAGAGCCCCCACCCAGAGGCAGCAAAGCTGGGGCTTCCACGAGCCCACCTGAGATCATCCCATGGGCCTCTGTGTCCTGTGAGCCAGGACCCCCACCTGGGGGCAACATGGGGAGATGATGAAGGCAATCCTCAAGCGATGGGCTTGGAGCATTCTTCAGCCACCCCCTCCCAGTCTGCTCTATGCCCGTGGCAGGTGGGAGGACAATGCCGGCTGTGTGCTGGCTGAGGGAGGGCCCTGGTGTGGCCCCAGCTCCAGCCCGGCCTCTGCCGATGTCGCCCTCCTCCCTGCACAGGCTGTTTATCTGCCATCTCCATCTGTCCAGCAGACCTCCCCAGGGTCCAGACATCACTAAGCTGAGCAGATTCCTATTTTCCTCCCTGCTGCCCTACTCAACCCAAGGAGCAGCAGCCAATCACTGAGTCCAAGGGAGACCTCCAGCAGCAGGAGCTCTGAGAACAACGTGGAAGGTAGGGCAAAGGGGGCCCTGGGACATTCAAGGGCAGGACACCAGCCAGGAGCACAAGAGCCTTACCTGGCTAGGCTCCAAGCTGCAAGCCCTCCCCTAATGGGGGGACAGTCTGGCACGGAGGGGTCTCCATATGCCTGGCAGAGACACAACCTCCATCACCAAAACATCTCCAGGCTTCGGGAAATGCCCAGAGGCCCCTCGTCCCCAGAGACTGCAGCCTGATGGCTGGTCACCCCTGTCCCCAGCAGCTCCTCGCGGCTACAGGGCCCTGCAGCAGGAGGCCACCTCAGGGCTGTCCTGGCCCAGGTCCCGCCATGGACTCTGAGTACGAGATGGGCCACGTCTGCAGGCTGCAGGCCCAGCACAGGCAGATGCAGGAGAAGACCTTCACCAACTGGATCAACAATGTCTTCCAGCACGGCCGGGTGAGTGGCGCCAGGCGTCCCCCAGCCTGCCCTGGCCAGTTGCCCCTGGGGCAGGCTGTGAGGGCGTCTGGCTGAGCGTCTCTTGACTCCACAGCAGAGCTGAGCCCACTGCTCCTTCCCCCAAGGCAGCTGCCTCTGGTACGTTCTTTCCAGGTCCCGGGATGGGGCAGGCAGGTGAGGCTGGGCTGACCCTGCGCCTTCCCCCGCACCCTCCCCAGGTGGGCATCAAGATCCAGAGCCTGTACACGGAGCTGGGCGACGGCACCCACCTGCTGCGGCTGCTGGAGCTCATCTCGGGGGAGGCCCTGCCACCCCCGAACCGGGGCCGCCTGCGCGTGCACTTCTTGGAGAACAACAGCCGAGCGCTGGCCTTTCTCAGGGCCGAGGTGGGCACCCGGGAAAGGGCATCTGGGCCGTGGAGTGGACTACCACATCATCTCTCCTGGACTGGGCCACAGGGCCAAGCAGAGGGTGGGGGGCCTGAACAAAAGAGGTGCAGGTAGGATATGGAGGTCCCGGAAGCCTTGCCCCTCCTTACGCAAGACGCCGAACGTGGAGTGCCCCCAGCTGGCTGAAACAGCAGGCATCATCCCTACTGGGACAGAAACGTGCTTTTGTCTGTAATAAGAGAGAATGGCAGATTTTAAAGCTGAAAGGATCTTAGTGTTCTCTTAACCTTCCCATTTCATAAAGGTGAAAACAAAGACCCAGAATTATTCACCAGGCAAGAGCCATGGCCAACGGACCAGTGGAGCCCCCTTGTGGGGCCGTGGGAGGCAGGCTGAGGCAGGAAGCAAGAGCAGGAGCCCCAGCACTGGGAGGGGCAGTGGGGGAAGAGGTGCAGGCTCTGTCTTGGAGAAGCTGGACCAGACAGCAGAGAGGGGCAGCCAGTGTCACCTGAGAGAAAGGTACAGAGATAGTTGCTAAAAGGAGGCAATGACTCAGGGGTCATGGAGGGACCCTGTCTTGGTTTCCTAGTGCTGCTATAACAGAAATATCACAAGGGGGTGGTTTTAATGAACAGACATTTATTTTCTTGTAGTTTAGGAGGCTAGACGTTCACATTTAAGCCACCTGCTCTAGGGGAAGGCTTTCTCTCTCTGTTGGCTCTGGGGGAAGGTCCTTATCTCTTTTCAGCTTCTGTTCCCCAGTTCCTTGGTGATCTTCGCGTGGTGTGGCGTCTTGCGCGCTTGCTTCTGTTCCTAATCGGCTGCTTTTATATGTCAAAAGTGATCGGGTTAAAACACATCCTGTACATATAATGGACTCATGAACGTAACAAAGAAAGGGTTGATTACATTCACAGGTATGTTGTATGCCCTCAAGTCGATTCCAACTCATAAAGACCCTATAGGACAAAGGAGAACTGCCCCATAGGGTTTCCAAGGCTGTAAACTATGGGAGCAGATCACCAGGTCTTTTCTCTTGCAGAGCCACTGGTGGGTTCAAACCACAGATCTTTTGGTTAGCAGCCAAGCATTTAACCATTGTGCCACCAGGGCTCCTATCCACAGGTATAAGGGTTAGGATTTACAACACATATTTTTGGGGGGTGCAATTCAATCCATAATAACAGATCCTCACGGCTGTTAGGGGGCTGTGTTAGGGGACCATGGAGAGGTCGTTTATATTGAGAACCAGGAGTTAAGAGGACCGAGGGCTCCTGGCCTGAGGTACTGAAGCCATGAACTGCTCGGCTCTGGAGGCTGAGGAGTTCCTGGGTGGCACATACAGTTAACACACTCATCCAGCAGAGTCTACCCAGAGGCACACTGGAAGAAAGGCCTGGCAGTCTCCAAAAAAATCAGCCACTGAAAACCCTATAAGCATAGTTCTGCTCTGACAAACATGGGGTTGCCATGAGTTGGAGTCACCTCTGAGGCAACTGTTTTTTTACTGTTCCCACCATGACCAATTTTAAACTCCCAAGGGGAGATATACACAGTCAGCTCTCGTGAGCTGGTGTGAGCCAGCTCCAACACCCCACTGACCAGACATTCCGACTCCAAGCTGAAGTGAACGCAGAAAGGGCCGGGTGTACCCCAGAGAAGAGGGAAGAGCATGGGGTGAAATGACTTAGGGTCCAATCAGGATGCAACAAAGTGCACCCCAGGGGAGTACTAGGGACACAGCTCCCCCATGAGGCTGGTGGGTGCCGAAGCTGGCTGCCCTCCAGGTCTCACGGACAGTCTCTCCCCTGTTCTGTCTTCATTCAATAAATACTGACTGATTACCCATTATGTGCCAAGAACTCTACCGGGGAGCTTGGGATACATCAGGGAACAAACCCAAGATTCTGGCCAGCACAGGGTGTACATTCTAGCAGGGGAGTCAGTTCATTAATAAGTGAATGATTCTATAGTGTGTTACAAAGCCATAGGTGATGTGGGAAAAAATAAAAACCAAGCAGGGAAAGGGGATACGCATGTGTGTTTGGGTGGGAGCATTATCCTCGAGTTTCAATTTAAGTAGGATGGTCAGGGTAGAAGGCTTCCTTGAGAAAGTGGCATTTGAGTAAAGACCTAAAGGAAGCTAGGCAGACCACCGTTTGGATATCTGGAAGGGATAATATTTTCACTGGCAGGAAGAGCCGGTGTAAAGGCCCTATGGCAGGACTGTGCTTAGAATCTCAAGGAACTGAAGAATCGCCTGGGCCTTGGAGCCATGTGGTCCAGCAGAGTGGAAATAAACCGGAGGTGACAGGGGCACGATCATGGGGGCTTTGCAGGCCATTGTAAGGACTTTGGTGTTTACTTATTCTGTCTCCTTCTCCCCTTGGGTTGGCCCATCCTCCCTGCCCAAGTGGCAAGATCTAGGCAGCAGGTTCTCAACTTTAGTGTGCCCAAGAACCACCGAGGTGTTTGCTAAAATGCAGATTCCTGGCCCTGGCCCAAGAGAGTCTGATTGGGTGGGGTTTGGGAATCTGAATTCCTAACAGACTCCCGTGGAGATGGAACACTGATAAAGAGGACTGAAGCGAAGGTGTGAACACAGGGAGAGGGCTCTGACGCCTCCCTGCTGCCTCTCATCTAAACCACCCAACCATACCCTGGAGATCTCGACATGCCCTGGGAGGTGGAGGTGGACGGTCGTGTGTCTAGTTCACGCATTGATGTTATGACCCTTATTTCCTCCCCCACTCCCAACACACACACACCTGTATTTACCCGTAGCCCACCCACCAGGAGTCCTCCAGCTCCAGTGGTCCAGCCCACTTCACCAGGTTATGGCTTCACCCTGCATGGGCTTGGAGCCAAAGCCCCAGCCACTTAGAAAGCATTCACTTGCCTGGCCTTGTCACCCTGCCTGCATCTCCCCTGGGGTCCTCCTAGCTGGGGCAGGATGGACTCCAGGACCCTTCATCCAGCAGCCAGCCCCTGGAGTCTTCTCTAGCACATGGGCTCCATGGCTGAGCCCAACCAACTGTGCCCACAGGTGCCAATACCCCTGATTGGGCCAGAGAACATTGTGGACGGAGATCAGACGCTCATCCTGGGACTCATCTGGGTCATCATCCTACGTTTCCAGATTTCCCACATCTCCCTGGACAGGGTATGTCTCAGCCCCCAGCTCTCAGTTATCTGTTCCAGCCCAGCCCAGCCCAGCCCTGGCCTCACCTCAGGCCCTGGGGACAGAACAGTTCCACCCAGCTTCTATGATCCCCACAGCAGGTCCTTGGCATCCATAAAATTAGCATTCACTCTTCAACCACAGGTAAAGAACCCAGAATGTCAGCCATATCGTCATTTGCTGAAGTGAGAACTAGATCATGAGTTTTAAGTCACTCACTAGCGAGGGGCTGAGATGACTTGCCCAGCACCCACATTTCACCACCAAGCAGGGACGGATTTCCCAGTAAGCCAGGCACGCACGGGCTTACTTAATGCTTGCTTGCTGAATCTGCAGTGCACAATTTCACCTGTTTTTCTCCACATCAAAGATGTGGTGAAACCCATGTGAAATTGTGCACTGCAGATTAGTAAGTAAATACAAATTAAGCCTGTGCATACTTGCTTACTGTAAGCCCCTGCGTACCTTGCTTTCCGGTTAATCGGCCCCTGCCACCAAGTAAGAGGAAGAGTAAGGGAAGAGGTAAGAGAGGTGGGGGCCCTGGGAGTAAGGGCGAGGGAGGGGGTGGGTAGAAGGAGGATACCAGTGAAGGAGAGAGAGGGATCACTGGTTGTTGTTCTGCACTTGGCCTTGAAACCCCGCAACTTTTCATTGTATTGCGATGCGCTGTTGTAGAGGACATCCCAGCCCTGAAGGCTTGCAGAGACCCCAGTATCCTGACAGTATTCTCCTGTGCTCCCTCATCTTTCTCCATTCTTTTTCTTTCCTCACAATTGGATCAGAAAGGGAGATAAATATAAAGTCCTTTTTATTGTCAATTTTCATAGTTTTGGTTTCCAAAACACCACTTAAAAACTGATTCCAGGAGGTTCAGAACGGCAACCTGGAGAAAGAAACCCTACTGCAGAGAAGCCATAAACATGGCTCAAACCCAGGAGAACCCTTGAAACTCAGGATGTTACTGTGAGCCCCAGAGAGCAGGGGCCTTGTTCATCTGTCTCCTTAGAACCTAGCACCTAGTAGACGCTCAGTAAATGTTTGGCAAATGAATGGATGGATGAATCTCTAACTGACCTAAGGCTCTTTCAGGAAGCTAAGTGCCCCAGGCCCCTACACCAGTGTCAGGCCCCCCTGCAGCCCTTTCGCTTGGAAGCAGCAACACTGTCCCCTGACCAGCCAGATCACAGTCCTTCCCGCTGGTTCTGCTTGTCCACAGCCATCTCGGGCCCCGCTCCCTGCATAACCCAGAGGTACTGAGGCTGACCCTGCACCCTCACAGGTTCACCCCCAGAGCCTCTCCCCAGTTCACAGCTGCCTGAGCCTGTGAACCGTCCTCACAACAGGCTCAGGCTTTCCACCACACCCCCCATCCTTGCCCGCCCCCAGCCCTCGGGGTATCTGGGTATGAGCCTGGCTCCAGGCCCTTGAGGCCCATCTCCGCTCCCTGTGCTGCCATCCACACTCCTGTCCTCTCCAAGCCCCCGTGCCTGGGCGGAAGTGCAGCCTGCTCTTGTTTGACATTTTGAGTTCAGGACTTGGTTGGGGAGGGACGTGCACAGAGAGAATCAAGAGAGGGGGAGAAAGTGAGAGAGAGTGGGGACGAGAAAGGAGAGGTGGGGGCGCTGGGGGTGAGGCAGCAAGGGAGGGAGTGGATGGAAGGAGGCACCACAGAAGGAGGGAGAGGGACTAGGGTGGAAGGCGGAGGACAGAAGGAGGAGAGGGAGGGAGGAGGAGAGAAAGAAGAGCCGAGTGGGAAGGAGCGGAGGTGAAGGAAGGGCAGGTGGAAACCAAGAGTGGCCGAAAAAGGGAAATTGTCAACCTGCGGGAGGGTGGGGGATTGGGCCAGACGCTGACAAGTCATTTCCCAGCCAGAGGAGCGCGGTGGACAGGTGGACTCTCTCAGACGTCCGTGGGTCTAGTCCAGCCCCTCCCGATGTGGGTGAGGAACCCTGGGCAGCCTCCTGATCTCTCCTCCTAATCTCTCAACCATGGGACGTAAATAATAATGGCGCCAACTTCATAGGCTGTGAGGGGTTGACAGCGAGGTGCATGGGGCACGGGGCCTGGCTTACAGAAAGCCTGTGTGCAGGGGAGCTGTTCTGGTGACACCCAACCCTGTCTCCTGAGGCCCTAGGTGGTTTAGAGGACGCCTGGCCCAAGAAGGGCTCAACCAGCAGGGGCCACTGTTGCTGTCACCAGTTGTGACTACAAAGCCAGCTGCTCTGAAGTGGTAGCTTTGAGCTGCCTGCATCTTTGGAAGGACAATCTTTCTCTCACCCCCAACCCTTGCCCCGCCCCGGAGGAAATGGCAGAATCAGGTGTTCTGAAGAGTAGGGAGTCAGCACGCGCCTCCAGGTGGGAGACAGACGGGCCTGCCTCTCCCACAGCCTGCAGGCTCTCCTGCCCTCAACCCCTTCCAGCATGGTGACCCCATTCCCCTGTCCTGCAGGAGGAGTTTGGGGTCAGCGCAGCCCTGCTGTCCGCCCAGGAAGCTCTGCTGATCTGGTGCCAGCGGAAGACGGCCAGCTACACCAACGTGAGCATCACCGACTTCTCCCGCAGCTGGAGAGACAGGCTCGGTTTCAACGCCCTCATCCATGCCCACAGGTGCGTGCGTGAGCATGGATGTGCATGTGTGTACATGAGTGTGTGCGTATGTGTGTGCCCATGAGTGTATGTATGTATGTGCACGTGTGTGTGTGCACGTGTGCACGCAGGAGGAACCAGAGCCCTCCCAGCCCTGACCCGGCCTGGGGCAGGCCTCAGCCTTCTTCCTGAAGGGGTCCACGTGCTCCAGGGGTTGGGTCCTTTGTGGTTCTGCGTCCTTCAACCTGCCTATTCTCCCACCTCCCCACCCGGCCCCTGGGCCCTGAGGGAAGGTGAGGCCGGAGTGGAGCACAGAAGTAGAGAGGGTTGGTATAGTCCCTGGTCTCTGATTAGCACCCACCCCCTCCAGGAAATGCCATGTATTGGCCAGGTCTGCTCTGGCCCTGCCTTTCTCCACTCTGCCCTCAGTTCTCTTCACAGCTCTCTCCTGACAGATGTCCTGCTCTTTTGGAGCTTCTCCCCGCTGCCCACAGGCTCTAGCCCCTGAGCCAGGTTAACGCCCCTCTCTCCAGCCAGGTTCTCAGATAACTGCCAAGAGAAAGCCTGACAGACTAATTCACACTAAGGTGCGAATGACAACTAGGAGAGTGTTTGCATTTTTATAAAGGCGGCTGAAACCAAAGCAATAAATTACTACTGGTGAAGAACTCTTCCCTTACCCTGCCCAGGCCAGACCTGATTGACTACAGCTCCCTGCGCCCGGAGCACCCCCTGCACAACCTCGACTCCACTTTCCACATGGCCGAGCAGGAGCTGGGCATTGCCCGGCTGCTGGACCCCGAGGATGTGGCAGCCCTACAGCCTGACAAGCACTCCGTTATGACCTATGTCTCCCTCTACTACCACCACTTCTCCCACCTGCACCAGGGCCAGACTGTTCAGAGGAGACTCGCTAAGGTTGGTGACGAAGGGAGGGCGGTCCCCAGGGAGCCGTGGTGGCATCGAGGTGGGTGAGGTGCGGGCAAGCATAGGCCCAGGTTGCTATGCTCCGTTCGTAAGGGGGAGATGATCATGTCCGGATAGTAGAAGGCTATTGGAAGCGTTCAGGAGCCCCTGGGTGGTGCAAACAGCTAAGCTCTTGGCTGCTAATCAAAAGGCTGGCAGTTCGAGTCCACCAGAGTGCCTCAGAAGAAAGGCCTGGCAATTTACTTCCAAAATATCTGCCATTGAAAACCCTATGGAGCACAGTTCTACTCTGACACGCATGGGGTCACCATGAGTCAGAGTCAACTGGATGGCAACTGGTTTGGTTTATCATCTACGTGTGTGAGTTTTCAAGGGAGCATGAGTCAGGTGCTCAGCGAGTACCTGGCCCACAGGGGAAGCCAGTGTCTCCTGGAGCCCGTCCCCCTCCGCTCGCAGGCTGTTAAGCTCCTAACGGGATTAAACGGCTATAGACGAGCTGGGGCTTAGAGAGTAAAAGAGGTTCCGCTGGGCGGGGGGTGTGCTGAGTCCATGTTTTTGGGGGGCTTTCTTACTCTCTGGATGTGATGGCAGAGGCCTGGGAGGGCTGTTCTCAGCGTTGGTGTCTCAGTTGGGGGCCGGGAGGTGATGGCCTCCACCCAGAGGGGAGGCCAAACGGGGCGAAGGAAGTCAGAGGAAGGCCAGACGCAGTACACCCGGCAAACATGGAGAGGCAGCCCCACGTGCTCCAGGTGTAAGTGGGCAACAGCAGCCAACCCACTTCCCTGGGGGCTGGAGGGCAGTCTCCAGGTTGAGTGCATCCTCAGCTGAGGGAAGGAGCTACAGCCTGTCTTGGGTAACTCTGCCTGGCACTCAGCAACTCAAAGGGCAGTGCCTCCATCCCAGGGCCTGCCCGAGGTGCAGCTCTGACCCCCTCCCATGTCCCCCCAGATCCTGCTTCAGCTCCAGGAGACACAGGAGCTGCAGACCCAGTATGAGCAGCTGGCGGCCGACCTGCTACGCTGGATTGCAGAGAAGCAGGTTCAGCTGGAGGCACGGGATTTCCCGGACTCACTGCCCGCCATGAGCCAGCTACTGGTGGCCTTTGCTTTCTTCCGCACCCAGGAAAAGCCGCCACGGCTGCAGCAGCGAGGGGCCACGGAGGCCCTGCTCTTCCGGCTGCAGACAGCACTCCGAGCCCAGAACCGCAGGCCCTTCCTGCCTGGCGAGGGCCTGGGCCCTGCAGCGCTGTCCCAGAGCTGGGCAGGGCTGGAGCGGGCAGAGGCTGCACGGAGCCAGGCCCCGCAGCAGCGGCTACTGCAGCTGGAGCGGCTAGAAACTCTGGCCAGGCGCTTCCAGCAAAAGGTGGTCCTCCGGGAGAGCTTCCTGGTGGACACGGAATGCGTGCTCAGCCAGGTGGGGGCCCTGCTGGCCAGCCCAGCCATGGTGGAGGCAGCTGCCCAGAGGCTGGGCATGCTGGAGGCCGGCATCCTGCCCCAGGAGGGGCGCGTCCAGGCCCTGGCCGAGATGGGGGACATCCTCCGACAGGAGAGGTACCACGGCTGGGCAGACATGGCCCACAGGTGGGCCCCGGGCACGTGAACCGTCCTCACAACAGGCTGAGGTTTTCCCACCACACCCCCGCCCTTTCACATGCCTGCTCCTGGCCACACAAAAAAGGCGTGATTCACAGGTTCAGGGCTCCCTTTAAAAAGATCTACTCCCACGGAAGCCTGAAATCCCACCATCCATAATTCATCCCTTTTGATAAAGCATTGTCCTTTTCAGGAAACCGCTTATTAATTCATTCAACAAGTATTTAAGGAGTGTCTACTTTGTCCCAAAGGAGTCCTTGAAAGGCAAAAACAGTTAAGTGCTTGGTTATTAACCAGAAAGTTGGCAGTTCAAATCGATTTAGAAGTGTCTAGGAAGAAAGGTGTGGTGATCTCCTTCTGAAAGATCACAGACGTTGAATACTCTATAGAGCGCAGTTCCACTCTGCAACACATAGGGGTCGCCATGAGTCAGAATCGACTCTATAGCGATGGGTTTTTTACTATGTCCCAAGTGCTGTTCTAGGTTCTGGGGATTTAGCAGTGAACAGGACAAACCAAAAGCCCTACCCTTGTGGAATTACACATTACTAAGGAAAACAGACAAATAAGAAAAATGCACAGTATGTGAAATAGTAATTAAAAAAAAAAAAAAAAAAGCAAGAGAAGGAAATATGAGTTGTCAGGTGAGTCTTTACTGGGAAATTGACTTTTGAGCAAAGACCAGAACGAAGTTTGCGGGGGGAAGTTGACTTTGAGCAAAGACCAGAACGAAGTTTGGGGCGCTGGCCATGCAGATAGGAGAAGAAGGATTCTTCTAGGCAGAAGGAATGGCAAGTACAGAGTCCGAGATGTGCATGCATGGCATGTTGGAAAAATTGCATGGAGGCCGGAGGTAGTAAGGATGAGGTCGGGGAGGTGCCAGGGTGAGGGCAGAGATCATGCAGGGCCTTGCAGGGCAGTGAAGACAGGTTTTACCCAGAGAAAGATGGGAAATCATCGGAGGGTTTGAGCAGAGGAGTAACACGAGCAACTTTTGTTTTAATGTGATCACTTTGGATGCCTTGTTGGGAGTAGACTGAAGGGCAAAGGCAGATGCATAGAGACTAGTTATGAAGCTACTGGAATAATCCAGGACGAGATGACTTGGGCGGAAGCACTGGAGGTGATGGGTGGTGGGATTGGGGATACACTTTGAAGGTAGCGCCAATGGGATTTGCAGACAGATCAGATGTAGGATGTGGAAAAGTGAGGAATCGAGGTTTGGGCCAGGGCACCTGGAAGGGTGGAGTTGCCATCAGCTGAGGCGGGGACTGGAAAGGAGGATAAGGAAGCCCTGAGGATTGAGCCTTCCAGGTCCTTCTTCTGGCTTCTCTGCCTGTGTCCAAAAACAGGACACACTACCCTAGCTGTCTCTACGCCAGGGTGCTCACACCCACAGACCCTGCCCCAGCTGTCCCTCTGCCAGGGTGCTCACACCCACAGACCCTTCCCCAGCCACAGAGCTCAGGCTCCTCCACTGCCTGAGGACCCCGAGGTAGCTTCTCCACCCCGGCCCCCTGGAGACCACCCTATTCGCACGTCCTCCAGGCAGATGGAGGTCACCCGACGCTGGGAGTGGCTCCTTCAGCATCTCCAAGGGCAGAGGAAGCAGATGGCGAGCACCCAGGCAGTGCAGAGCCTGCTGCAGGAGGTCGAGGCTGCCTCCGACCAGCTCCGGGAGCTGCAGGTGGGCCCTGGACTAGCAGGCACCTGGGGAACACAGCAGGGTGTGGGACCTTCCCCAGCCCCCTGGGTCTGGAATGACCACCCGCCTCTGGTCAGGTGCCGGCCAGCTTCACAGCCTGTGGACAGCAGCTGGCAGAGGTGGTGGACCTGCTGCAGAGGCATGAGCTGCTGGAGGCGCAGGTTTCTGCCCACGCAGCCCATGTGAGCCATCTTGCCCACCAGACCTCCCAGCTGGACTCCTCCTCCGGCGCCAACGTGGAGGTGCTGCAGGCCAAAGCCCAGGGGCTGGCCCAGCTCCACCAGGGCCTGGAGTCTCTAGTCTGTGCCCGGTAAGAGTCCAGCTCCCGCGGTTCTGCATTCTTCAGAATTTCTCTGTAACCCAAATCACCGCCTGCCCGGGGTTAAAATACTGCTGCCCCGGCAGCTTCCTCTAAGCTTACTCCCACCCTAAGGTCTCTTGTCTCACGTCTTGAGTAGTCCAGGGAAAAGAAAAACCTAAGAGGGCAGGCTGTCCACCGGTGGGGAACCCCCTTCCCTGACGCTCAGGGCGCCCCCTGGCCCTCAGGCGCGCTCTGCTGGAGCAGGCCCTGCAGCAGGCAAAGTTCCTGGACGACTGTGAGGAGGAGGAAACCTGGCTGAGGGAGCGCAGACAGCTGGTGGAGAATGTGGCCCTGGGTCGGGATCTCAGCCAGCTCTCCACCGCCCTGCAGAAGCACAAGGTGCCTGCCACCTCCCGCCCTGCTGGCCCCCACCTCTGTGCCCGCCCCTCCTAGGACTCCGGCAGCCTCCCGTTTCTCTTCCCTTCACCCGGTGCCCTGCCCTGCCCTCCCATAGGCCCTGGAAGCCGAGGTCCTCCGCCACCAGGACGTGTGCGCGGATCTCGTGCAGAGGGGGCGCGACCTCGGCGCCCGGGGACCTTCAGTGCAAGCGGATCCCCGGGAGCGGGCTGAGGCCGTGCAGGGCGCGTGGCAGCTGCTCCGGACCCGGGCGGCGGGGCTGGGCGCGCGGCTTCAAGCCGCCCTGCTAATCCAGCAGGTACCTCGGTGGGCGGGTCGCGGCGGACGGGGCCCGTGGGGCGCTCGGCGCCAGCGCTTCTAGCCCCGCACCTCACCTCGGCACGTCGCTCCACCCCGCAGTACTTCGCGGACGCGGCGGACGCGGCCTTGTGGCTGCGCGAGCGGCGGTCGCTGCTGGACAGCGCTTCCTGCGGGCTAGACCGGGAAGGCGCCGAGGCCCTGATGCTGCGACACCTGCGGCTGGAGCGCGCCGTGCGCGTTTTCGCGGCGGAGCTGCAGCGACTGGACCAACAGGCGCGGGGGGCCGCGGCGCGGGCGTCGCTCACGGTGCTGGCAGGGAGCGGGCACCGGGCTGAGCGGGCAGACACCGGGAAGGGCCCAGACCCACAGGCCTCCGGGACCAAATGTTGGCGACCAGCTGCTGGCGCTGCGCCCGTCTCCTATGCTCTGTCTGTTGCCGCTGGGAGGGTCCCCTGCCTTACCTGGGCTTGGCTGGGCCCCTCATCCGCAGCTTCCCGCCTGCTGACCCAGCCCAGAGTGAGTAGGAGTCCTGTCTTCCCACGCATATTGAGGTCATCACAAGTGCAGGTTGGCGGCTCCCTTTGCCCAGTAGTTTCCAAGCGTTAATGAGGTTCCTTCAGGAATGACCCGTTTGCTTTCATTGCTGAAGTGTCCTTAAGTCTCGTTCCGCTCAGACATCCCGAAATGTTTGGCTCCTTCACCTGACTTGGCTCTCGTGGGTTTTGGAGGACCTGATCACTAACCTATGGTTGTTCAGTGGTCAGTGGTACAATTCTCGCCTTTCATGTGGGAGACCCGGTTTGGTTCCTGGCCAATGCATGTCATGCACAGCCACCACCTGTCTGCCAGTGGAGGCCTGGGTGTTGCTAAGATGCTGAACAGGTTTCAGCGGACCTTCCAGACCAAGACTAGGAAGAAAGGCTGGGTGATCTACTTCTGAAAACTCAGCCTGTGGAAACCCTGTTGATCACAGTTCAGTCCTGTTGTGCCTGGGGTCACCATGAGTTGGGGGCTAACAACAACACTGTGTGCGTGGGGACACCGTAAGTCTGGGGCCAACTCGACAGTTGCTAAAAACAGTCACTAACCGAGGAGTCTCTGGGGGATGCTAACAAAAGGTTCCAGTCCACCCAGAGGCAGCTCAGAAGAAAGTCCTGGCTACCTACTTCTGAAAAGTCAGCCATTGAAAACCCTATGGAGCACAGTTCTGCTCTGACATGCATGGGGTCCCCATGAGTCAGAACTGACACAACAGGAACTGGTGGTGTGAACACTACCCAGGCTGCTTTCTGAAGCTCTTTCCTCAGTTCACTGGGCCCCCAGGTTTTTTAAAACATGTGTGGTCCTGGCAGTTTGGGCTGGCCCCGTAACGATTCACAGCCCCTTTCAAGAAGCCTTGTAGGTCAAGTCAAGATGTGTAAAATATGGCCCTTAGACCCTGGCCTCACACTGGCCTCCTCTTCCGCCCTCACCAAGGAAGCTCAGCTTTCAGTCTGTAATCTCTGTTTGCCACACCATTCTGCTGCTTCCTGCCCGGGCACCCCTCCTCCTTCTCTCTGCCCAGCCATGCCCCGTCCACCCTTTGAGCTGCAGCTCAGGTCCTCTATATCTTGGGAGGCACCTGGCAGAGGCGTCAGTTGCTGACTGGAGACGGGAGCCCTGGGTTCTGGTCCCAGCCTGCAATGACCTGTTGTGTGGCACCTCACATCCCTTCGAGGTCCGAAAGCTTCACAGTTTTAACTTAGCCTAGATTGATCTTCCATTTTTCTTTTCTATTTATTCCCTGGATGACAGAATTAATGATTTTTAAAATCTGATCCGTAGTATGTTAGCAACTGTCTGGTCTAATCCCCTCACTTTACAGATAAAGTAACCAAGGCAAAACACAAAAAACCCGTTGCTGTCCAGTTGATTCCAATTCACTGAACAAGGCTCAGAGAGGCCAAATTCCTGCCCGAGGAGGTGCCGTTGTCCCTGCTGGAGAGGCCTCCCACCTCTGGGCCCAAGGCTGTTCCTACCTCACCCCACCCTGAGTAGCCACTACCTCTGAGCACAGACGTTAGTAGCACGCTGTGCTCTTCTTACCAGACTCTAATGCTGTCTTCCTCATGCTGTTTCTCCAGTTTGAGTTAATTGTTTAATTGAGCGGATGGGAGATGCCTTATCCTGCTTTTGTGTCCTCTACTGCTCAGGGGTGCTGGATTGATGGGGTATTAGGCTGGCCCCTGGCACTTCCAGGCTCCAGCTTTGCCCAGTAATTCTGGGTGGGGGTGGAGAGGTGCTCCCTCCGCTGGGGGTGGGGAGTCACTTTGGCTGCTGAATAAAGACTTCTCTCCTCTGCCTCCTCCATACAGGGGGAGTCCCGAGAAGGCTGGAGCAGGACTGATGGGGACATGACTGGGCAAACCCAGGATGGGACCCAAATCTTGGCAGTGCCAGGCAGCCAGCACGCATTACCCCAGGTCCATATGCACATCACCTACAGAGGTACGAGAGCCGGGGTGTGGCTCCTGAGAGGCCTCACCGCCCCCCCTTTCTGTAGGGAGGACACTGTGACCTGCAGGATGTCCCTGGTAACCTGTCAAGAACTCACATGGGAGCCTCAACAGGTTGTCACAAGCGAGGGGTTAGACTTATTCTGTGTGGCTCTCTGGGGCATCCAAGGACTGAAGGAAAGACGCTAAGGGGAGACCAAGTGGGGCTCAGGAGGAGGAGGGGCTTGAAGCTGCCCAAAGATAGGCTGGGCTGCGGGGCAGGAGTGAGTTCCCATCACCAGGCAGCTGTGGGAGGAGGTGGTTTCACGCCAGGCAAGGGGTAGCGGAGATGGTCGCATAGGACAGTTCTCTGAGCCTTCCTTCTCCTGTTCTGTGCTTCGCTTTGTTCCCTCTCCCCTTCCAATCTTTCCTGTGCCTTTTCCTTTTCTCCTCTGGAGAACCTGGGTGGCACAAACAGTTAAGTGTTTAACTACTAGCTGAAAGGTTGGCGGTTCAAACCCACCCAGAGGTGCCTCGGGAGACAAGCCTGGTGAATTCTTTTTGAAAGGTCCCAGCCTTGAAAACCCAATGGAGCAGTTCTAGTCTGCACACATGAGGTCGCTATGAGTTGGAACTGAATCGACAGCAGCTCACAACAACAATTTCCTTTTTCTCCAGTCCCTTCAGCCCAACCCCAAGCATCAGACAGACGCTGCTGTCTGATGCTTTCCTGGGGGCCGAGGCACAGAGGAAAGGAGGAGCACCAGCCTTCCCCGTCCTTCTCTGCCTGCCTCCTTTGCCAATGCTGGTTCTCTGGCGCTGCCTGTTAAAGTCCTCCCTTGTTCTTGAAACCTTTCCCACTGCCCCAGACCGTTCTGGCCTTCTCCTCCTGGACACCATGCATGCTCTGCTTGTCTGTGGACAGTTCTGGGTCATGTCCCAGTTGCTCTGGGTCTGTGAGGAATTGTAAGCGCCTGGGTGGGAAGGTCCCTCTCCTCTAGCCCCCAGTGCTGCTGGCACAAGGCCGGGCACAGGAGAGCAGTAAGTAGTAAATCATCCTGCCCTCCCCTGGAGAGCTGCTGGGCGGGGAAGAGGGTGGGACCGAGCAGCCCCCAGAGCTTGTGGTCCCACAGGGGCACACGTCACCTGGCTCCCAGCGGGGGCACTGGACCTGGTGCACCAGACGGGCCCCGACACCTGGGAGCTGAAGGACCAGGAGGCCTGCCAGGCCAAGGTGGCCCTCAGCTTTGGCATGGAGCAGGAGCCCCAGGTACAACTTTTGGCCCTACCCTGCCACGCCTTCTGCTGCTTGGGCTGGTGGATGCCTCTCTGGACAAGCTACCCTCTGTCTGCATAGGCAGCGTCTTCCCTGAGCCCTCAAGGGGAAGGCCTGAAGAACCAGGGGGGCTGGAGCACGTCTGACCCTGACTTTGACCCCAACACCATACTCCAGACACAGGACCGCCTGCAGCAGGACTATGAGGACTTCCGAGCCCTGGCGGAGGTGACCCCCCCTTCTTCAAGAAGTGTTTTGAGCTCCTGATCTGTGCTAGACCCTGCGCCGTGACTGAATGTGCTCCCCCCACCCCAGGGAGCTTACATCATGGCCAAAGGGCTGCAGACAAGTCACTCGGGGGATGCAGGTGGATGGTCAGCCTGGGGGCCAGGGAAGGCATCATTGAAGAAAGGATGTTTAAGCTGAGGCTTGAACAGCAAGAAGCAGAGGGCAGTAAGGGGAGGCGGGAGCTGGGAGAGGAGGGGTGGGTGGCAGTGCAAAGGCAGGAAGGAGATCCAGTGGAGGAAGTGAAGGCCAGACTGCCTGGAGCACAGCGGCTGGGGAGGCAGTGGCTGGAGGAGAGGCAGGGGGCCTGCCAGGCAGAGCCAAGTCCCACAGGAAGTGTGGATTTTACCTCAGAACAGTGGTGGCACCGAAGGGCCTTGAGCAGGATGGGGTAGGGTGAGAGCAGGCTCTGGCTTTCACCACGACCTTGGGTTCTTGCCTGCTCCCTCCCCTGGAAGGCCCCTGACAGAGAACACAGGGCTCACTGGAGGGGCAGGATCCCCTATGGCCCTGGCCCCAGTCTCTGCTGGCAGGGTGGGGCGCAGCACCCCTCCACCTGCTCTGAGCACCTTGGCAGGCACTGGCCCTCTCTCACCCTGCCCCTGGTCTGCCTCTCCTCAGCACCGCCGGGCCCTGCTGGAGGAGGCGGTGGCTCTGTCTGGCTTCTACAGCTCCTGTGGAGATCTTCTGTCCTGGCTGGAGGACCAGACAGCACTGTTCCAAAAGCTGCAGCCCGAGGCCGACAACCTGGTGGCCATGCAGCTCAAATATGAGGTGCAGTTCCCTCAGAACCCAGGGAGTCTTGGACACTTGGCCCTGCTCCCCATCCTGATTCCTGTCCCTCTCCACCTTCCTGCCTCCCCGTGATTCACTCCTATGCCTCTGTTCTCCGTGTGAACTGTGGTCTTTCTGAGGAATGGGGGTAGGGACGTTGGCCTGGAGCTTTGAGCCTCTCTGTGGCATAGAGCGTGGTGGGGGTCAATTGTTCCTCAGGAGGAACTGAGCCGGAGGTGAGAGTGTGGAGGCAATGCAGGGTGATGGGCAGGTGGACACTAGGCCTGAGTGCCTGCTCACCTGCCCCCAGATACCAGGTGGAGAGGCTGGCGTGTCAGAGACACGGAGGAGAGGGCCTGGGAACGGCCAGCCTGGTGGCTTCTGCCGTGTGTCCAAGGCCCGGGGTGGATAGGAGGCTTCCCTGTAACGGAGACATGCCTGGTGCCCTCTGCCCAGGTGGAGACAGCTGGAGGCCCTGAGGAAGCAGAAAGAGACAGAGCTGGCAGGCACCGCGGATATGTGTGGTTTTCTGCAGGAGTGTGGCTCCACTCAGGCCCAGCTGCAGGACGTGATACTCCGGCTGGAAGCTCTGGAGCTGGGGAGCTCAGAGGGCAGCCCCCGTGTCCTACAGCTGGCCCAGCAGGAGATGCTAGTGCTGGAGAGGAGGGTCCACCACCTCCACAGCATGGCCGTGAAGTATGGGTTGGGTGCAGTGGTGGTACACTGGCAGACAGTGAGGCAGAGGAGAGGCCTGAGCAGGGCTGTGGGAGGGGAAGGGGACAGAAATTGGGAGGATGTGCTGTTGGAAGGGCTGGTGCAATGCTGGGGTAAACGGTGGGAAAATGCTCAGGGTGAAGGGAAGAGTCACATGTTCCCACTGCCCATAGGTCAAGGTGAGGTGGGAGTTCAGAGTCGCCACCACCTTCCCTGGGGCACACGGGCCAGGGCAGAAGAGCTGTGCCTGGGGCACCAGGCCCAGGGCAGGCAGGGCACTGACTGTGCAGTGGCCCTGTCTCCCAGGGTGGAGGAGTTGGCCCCCACAGAGAGCCAGCCCCTGCGAGAACAGTTGGAGACGCTGCAGGTGGTGCTGAAGCGAGCT
Source organism: Dugong dugon (assembly GCA_030035585.1). Lineage (NCBI taxonomy): Eukaryota > Metazoa > Chordata > Mammalia > Sirenia > Dugongidae > Dugong > Dugong dugon. Next base: position 10,403,039 of record CM057472.1, on the reverse strand, counting down.
CAGGGGCAGGTGGCCCATCAGGCCCAGGCTCAGGCCCGGCGCAGCATCCTGCAGGAGAGCCAGCAGCTGCTGCTGTGGGCGGAGGGTGTCCGGGCTCAGCTGCACAGCAAGGAGGAGGTGGTGGACGTGGCCTCGGCCCAGCGGCTGCTGACAGAGCACCAAGACCTGCTGGAGCAGATCTGCCTGTGGCAGGAGAGGTCAGGACAAGAGGACAGACAGGGCGCGCCTCGGGCTAGAAACAGGCCCAGAGAGGGAGCAGCAGGAAGCAGTGTGGCCACCCAGGGGAGTGCCAGGCGAGTGTCCTCCATGACGCTTGAGGCAGATTTACAAGAAGGGAGGATGTAACCTAGGACTAGATCAGGAGTTCTCCGTACTTCAGGAAGGGACCCGGGCCTAGTCTGAGCTACCTGGGAGGTTCTATCCATCCTGGGCCTGGCCAGACCCAGTTCAGGTGAGCCTCGTAGCCTGCCTGCAGTCAGGGCGGCCTAGCCTCCGGGGCATTCTGGGTAACCAGACCCCACTGGGCCCTGGGGTTAGGTGGCTCAGGACTCACCCTGGGACTCAGATGCACAGCTCCTCAGCCTGGCAGTGCCTCTCCTCACTCAGTCATGACGTTAGTGCCCTTCAGGCCCGCAAGGCACTACATGTAGCCTGCAGGCTGTGCCCCACCTCGGGGAGGCTGACTGGTGGTCCAGTGGGTGCTGAAATCCATCCCATCCTCTGCTCGCCAGACCCTGCCACCTGGGTCAGGGCTGCCTCCCCTCTGAGCAAGTGGAGCCTTTTTCTAATCCACACAGAGGCGTTAGCTGTCCCCAACTGGATACCTGCGGGTTGTGCCCCACCAGGCTGGAGCGGGAGCACCTTTTCTAATTGTTTGAAGGCTCCATATGGACTAACAGTGATCCTGTAGGCAGGCCTGTGGTCTGAGTGATTTTTCACTATTGTGCTAGCCCAGCCATGGTAAGATCTTGGTGAGACATTGGCCACCAGCAGGCCACATTTGCAGGACAGCCAGCTAGAGGAAGGGCTATGACATGCAGGGAGCCTGGGAATGATCGTGCACCTGAGCCTTAAGCCCGGTGGTGGACCTGTATCCTCAGTGCCTCCTTAGTGGGCCAGGCTCAGCTGTCCCATGGGATGAGTAAGCCACCTCAGACCCCTCCTGCTGGTAACCTTGCATCAGAGCTCAGAGACGAAGGAAGCATGGAGGCAAGGGGGAGAAGGTGGGTGGGTGGAGCTGGAGGGGTTTCACCCTCTGTCATCCTGGACAGGCTGCAGCAGCTGGAGGCTCAGGGCCAGCACGTGGTGGCCTTGAACTCCCTGGGCTCCCGAGAGGTGATTAGCGCTCTGGGGCTCCTGGGCCAGCAAGGCAGGGAGCTGAGGGCTGCCTGGGGGCAGCGACAGCAGCAGCTGCAGGAGGCGCTGGAGCTGCAGAGGTTTGGCCGGGAAGCAGATGGCTTTGTTACCGCCTGTGCCAACCATGAGGCCTTCCTGCATCTGGACCACCTCGGGGTATGCAGCCAGGGATGGGAGTTGGGGTGCTGCTCCCCCAAAACTGAAGGGAGCTCATCTCCTGGGGCCCAGAAGCCAGGCCGAGCAGGGGGCCCCTGGGTGCTCGGTGGGTGAGATAGTGCCGACCCAATCCTGCCAGGATGACCCAGGCCTCTGCACCCTCAGGAGGACGTGCAGGAGGCCCAGAGCCTGCTGCAGCGACACCAGGAGTTTGAGTGGCTCCTGGACAGCCTGGGCCCTCAGGCAGAGGCTCTGCAGGCACATGGCAAGCAGCTGGCCCAGAGCCAGCTCCCTGCGGCACACATGTGAGTCTGGGCCTCAGTCGCCCTCTCCTTCTCTGTTAGCCTGCGCGGACTGTTGCTCTGAGGCTGGTGGGAGCCCCCCGACCCAGGAATGTGGGTGGCCAGCGGGGGAGCAGAGGGCATACCTTGGGCTGGATGGTCCCATCCTTTGGGGTAGGCCTTGGGCAGAGTGAAGGCCTCACCCACACCCTCCACCTCCTCCTGGCCTCAGGGTCAGAGAGCGGCTGCAGAGTGTCCAGGCGCAGTGGACCAGGGCCCGGGAGAGGAGTGAGCAGAGGAGGAGGCAGCTGCTGGCTTCCCTCCAGCTCCAGGTGAGAGCAGAGCCCTGGCTCAGGCGTGTGAGGCCTCCCAAGAGGAATCCTCAGATGCCACCGCCGCCCTGACAATGATGAAACAATATGGCGCACTTTAGAATTTACAAAGCACTTTTCACACATTATGTCATCGTTGTTAGAACACCTTTTGAAGCAGGCATTATGGCCCTGAATTTTCCAGATGAGGGAAACTGAGGCCGTGGGCACTCCACTGTCAGAGGCAGGGCTGGGGCTAACATCCAGGCCTCTTGAATAACCCCACACTCTCCCCCATCAAGTTATGCCCTCATCTCCATCGGTTTTGGACACACTTAGATTCTTGCATGGGCCACGCATGGGCGCCAACTGCAGACCTTGGCTGTATCAGATGTTTGTTCAGCCCCTTATAGGTGCTCAGAGCTGGGCCAGCCCACAGGCTCACACAGCTTGAGCCTGTTTGGAGTGATATGGCCAATACCAGACCCAGCGTGGCTGGAGCAGTGGGGACCCAAGCAGGTGCTCCTCATCTCTGGCACAGGGCACTGTGAGGCCCCAACCTGACTCCTGGGGCCTCCTTCTACTGTTTTCCCTCAGATATTTTCCCTCCCAATCCTCTCGGTTTTCTGCTCCCCATTTGCAGAGCAATAACCTCAGGCCCTACCTCTCTTGGACCCCAAAATTGGCTGTGGACCCTGCTCTTCCCCCACAGGTGTCCCATAGACCCTTCTCCCTAGAGCTCCCTGGACCAGCCTTGCTCCCAGGCTGTGAGGCCCACTCTCTCCCTGTCTTAGTCATCTAGTGCTGCTATAACAGAAATACCACAGTGGATGGCTTTAACAAAGAGAAATTTATCCTCTCACAGTCTAGTAGGCTAGAAGTCCAAATTCAGGGCATCAACTCCAGGGGAAGGCTTTCTCTGTCGGCTGTGAAGGAAGGTACTTGCCATCAATCTTTCCCTGGTTGAGGAGCTTCTCAGGCTCAGGGACCCCAGGTCCAAAGGACATGCTCTGCTCCTGCCGCTTCTTTCTTGGTGGTATGAGGTCTCCCACTTCCCTTTCCTTTTATCTCTTGTAAGATAAAAGGTGGTGCAGGCCACACCCCAGGGAAACTCCCTTTACATTGGATCAGGGATGTGACCTGAGCAAGGGTGTTATATCCCACCCTAATCCTCTTTAACAACAGGCAGAGATTATGATTTATAACACATAGGAAAATCACAAAATGGAGGACAATCACAATACTGGGAATCATGGCCTAACTAAGTTGACATATATTTTGGGGGGGGCACAGTTCAATCCATGACATGCTGCTGCAGCAGAAATACCACAAGTGGATGGCTTTAACAAACAGAAGTTTGTTCTCTCACAGTTTAGGAGGCTAGAAGTCCAAATTCAGGGCACCAGCTCTAGGGGAAGGCTTTCTTTGTCAGCTCTTGGGGAAGGTCCCTGTCATCAGTCTTCCCCTGGACTAGGAGCTTCTTGGCACAGGGACCTGGGGTCCAAAGGATATGCTCCGCTCCTGGCTCTTCTTTCTTGGTGATACCGATGCCCCTCTCCTCTCGGCTCGCTTCTCTGTTTTATATCTCAAAAGAGATTCACTCAAGATACAACCTAATTCTGTAGATTATGTCCTGCCTCATTAACATAACTGCCTCTGCTCCTGCCTCATGAACATCATAGAGATTAGGATTTACAACACAAAGGGTAATTACATCAGATCACAAAATGGAGGACGACCACACAATACTGGGAATCATGGCCTGGCCAAGTTGACACACATTTTGGGGGAACACAATTCAGTCCATAACACTGCCATTCTTGGGCAGGAATGGAGGCAGGATGTGGCAGAGCTGACACTGTTGATGAAGGAGAAGGAGCTGATTGCAGCAGATGAGCCCTCCCAAGAGCCCAGGAACATCCTGCGGAAACTCAGGTGGCACGAAGCAGCTGAGAGAGAGCTGCTGGCCACCCACAGGCGTGTGGAGGACCTGCAGCAGGTAGGGACAGTGGACAGAGAGTGCAGGGCCAGCTCGTCTTCCAACTCCCAACCAAACTGCACTGCACGTCTTTAGGATCCACACTCACTGAAGGAAGAATTAGCCCCAGTTACTGTGGAGTTAGGATCCCCCGCTGCCTCCTTCACGCAGCTGGGCATGCCCTTGCCTTGGCACCCAAGCCAGCCCTGAGAGCTGCTGCTATCCTTCCCCCACCTCACCAGGGCGAGTTCCAGCACCCACCACCTCCACCAGAACCAAGCTCTTCCCAGTCGTCAACCTGCTCACCTGCTCTGCTTGCAGGGCTCAGAGGAAAGCCCTCGCCTCTGCCCACAGATTGGGGCCACAATGAACTGCTGGAGCCTAGGAAGCCTGTGGAATGTAGCTTGTAGCCAGCCACATGCCAGCAGCTCAGCAAGCCTCCCTGGGCCTTTGTTTCCACTGCAGGTTGGGAGAGAGCTGTTGAGCAGTGGGCCTCATGCCCAGGATGCCCAGGAGGACGTGCAGGCCGTGCTTCGGGGCCTGAGTCACCAATGGAAGGAGTTGAACCACAAGATGGCGGAGTGTGGGGACCAGCTCCGGCAGGCCAGACAGCGGGAGGAGCTCCTGGAGCTGCTGCTGGTCAGCTGAGGGGTGCAGGGCAAAGGAGGGACACTGAGGCTGGGCTGGGGCGGTGTGGGGCAGGCAGGAAGCGGAAGAGGAGAGGAAGAGTCTGGGTGGTCTGCTAACTCTGGAGTGCCTTGTGAAGTCCTGCAGTGCTTGGAGGTCCCTGGCCTACAGCAAGCTGAGCGTGGCTTTAGCCAATGGTAGAGAGTTGCAGGACTGTCTCCTGTGGGCCCGGGGCGTGGTCAGCCGGGGAGGGAGATGCATGAGGGGGCTGGGGTGTTCAGGAGGCTCTGGGAGAAGGTTTGGGTACCTCTGGTCATGGGTTGACAATGCAAGGGCAGAGGTCTCCAGTAGGTGAATCTGATGTGCATATGGCACCGAAGTCTCAGACACTGCGGCCTCTGGCTAGGTGGACAGGCAGAGCCCAAGAAGGACCACCTGCCGTCCTCTATGCAGACAGCCTCATGCAGCCTCCTACATCCCTCCGTAGGAGGCCGAAAAGAAGCTGGAGCAGCTAGAGGGGGCCCTGCAGAGTGCAGGAACGGGGCAGGACCTGCGCTCCAGCGGAGAGCTACAGAAACAGCACCGCCAACTGGAAGGCGAGAGCCAGGCTCTGGCCAGCAAGATGGCTGCCCTCTCCTCCCAGGCCCACCGTGTGCTCAGTTTCCAGAGCTTCCTGGAGGAGACCCAGAAGTACCTCCAGAGGTGGGGCCCTGTCCCTCCGCTGGCCTGTTTGTCCCATCTTTACCCAGCTGTGTGTCTCTTGTCCCACTTAATTTGAGGGCAGTTTGACCCAGTGAGTACAGGAGGGTGGCACCTCTAGGATCAGAGGTTGCCCAAACCCCCTTCCCTTGTGAGCAGAGTCATTCCTGGGGTAGGAGGGCTGGAGACCCCAGTTAGGCATCCTAAGCAGGGCGCCCTGCACTCTGGAGACAGCCAGGTCCTCTGGGCAGTGAGGGGGAGCCCTGGACTCTCCAGCTGCCACCTCATCAGACAAGGTGTTTCCTCAGTTACCCCACCTTGCTCCTCAGAGGTCCCGGTGGGCTGAGGACTGAGGGCCTGGTCCTCACCCACTTCTCAAGCTCTCTCAGTTTGTCTGTCTCCACCCAGGCTCGAGTCCCTGCAGGGGCACCTGGCCGCTCGGCACCTGCAGCTGCAGGCCTTGGTTGAGCTGCACGAGTTCTACCACCTGAGCAACCTTGAGCTCACCTGGGTGGCTGAGCACATGCCCAGTGCCAGCTCCACCAGCTGTGCCAAGTGCTTGGGTGGTGCCCATCACCTTCGCCACAAGCACAAGGTAAGAGGCCCCTCTTTTTCCCAGGATCGCTGACGTCCCATTCTCTCTGCCCCTTCTCAGGGCACCCTGGCCTCTAATCCTCTTTCTCTCGTTGTCCTGATTTCCAAGTCTCTGCCCCCAGCTACTCTGGGCCCGGGGTTTGTGGCCATGATTAGAGCCTGGAGACACAGCTGTGGCTCTGGCCCGGGCCTCCGGTGGCTCAGGGTGTCTCAATCTGCTGTGTGTCAGGCGCTCCAGGCTGCAGTGAAAAGCCACTGGGGACAGGTGCAGCGGGTGCTGGGCTCTGGACAGAGCCTCGCCACCTCAGGGCACCCCCACGCCCAGCACATCAGGGAGCAATGCCGGAAGCTGGAAGGGTGCTGGGCAGAGCTGGAGCAGGCGTGTGCAGTATGGGCCCAGCGCCTGCAGCAGGTTCTTGCTTCCCAGCAGGTAGGATGAAGAGACCAAGGGGCCAGGGGACCATGGCAAACGCTGGGGCAGGCTCTGTGGGGGAGGGGCTGTGGATCTGGGACTCTCAGAGAGGTGGGCCAGTGGTAGTGGCACAAACTCAGGGCCAGGAGCCAGTTGGCCCCCACCTGGGCACAGCAGCCCCTTTGTGCTGGCTGCTGGAGAGCAGGGGCATGCTGTCCGCAGGGTGTGATTGATGGGGGATCCCCGCCTGAGATCACCAAGGTGACACGGAACCATTCTCGGCAGTATTTTCTGGATATGTCCGAGCTGGAGGGCTGGGTGGAGGAGAAGCGGCCACTGGTGGGCAGTCAGGACTGCGGTGGAGACGAGGCCGCCACCTTCAGTCTCATCAAGAAGCACCAGGTACCACACCCTGAGCCTCCCCCGCAACACACACACTGTCTGGACTTGAGGGACCAGGGGCCATGAGGAAAGGGACTGTCACGTCCCCAGGGAGGCACAGAGCCCTGCTATTTCTTCCTAAAGACCCAGCCAGTCCCCTGCCCGTCCCCCACCCAAATCCCGCAGCCTCCCTCCTCCCCACCCCAGGCACTGTGATTTAAGACAGCCTTCTCCCTGCTTTAGCCCCTTTGCTGTCCTTGCCTCTCCCTGTGACCTCTGGGTTCCCATCTTCTCTCCTTGTCTCCTCCCCTCCCCCATTCTTCTGCCTTTTTGGGGTCACCTTCTCTAGCTCTCTCCACATCTTCCAAAGATTTCCCCCACTGCCCAAAGTTTGAGTAGCGTCCTTTGAATTAACCAAATGCCCTTCCCGAAAGCTACCTCCTCCCATAGCCTCCCCTGATTAAAGGAGGGAGGCCTGGAGCTCATCTCCTCGTCCCTGGAACTGGTTCTCAGAACCATTCAGGATGCAAAGCCTGGACACACAGCAGCCCTGTGTCCTGTCTTCACTCAGGTGTCCCCTCATCTGGGCACTTGTTCAGCATGGCCTTAGTGGTCAGTGTTTCAGTGGGTCCTGGGTCTAAAGACCTTCGTGAGTCATTCCTAAAGGGCCATGGCTGTGACATTCACCTCATGGAGCTTCAGTGTCCCAGGCATTACCTGGCAGCTTAATTAATGCTCTCCAACTGTTACGCTTTGGCATTGGGATCCAGTTGAATGCCTCCTGTTCCCTCCCTTCCTTAGCCCAGATTACCCACCATTCGCCCTTCCCTGATAAATAATGAGCCCTCTGAGAGCACAGACTGTGTCTTCACTTTTATGGGGGCAGTAAGTGCTCCGTTGATACTGGATGTTGGATGGATGGATGGATCCGTGGGTAGATGGATGGATAGGTGGGTGGGTGGATGGATCAGTGTGAATCGATGGGTGGATCGATGTGTGGATGGACAGGCGCGTATATAAACAGATGGACGAGTGGGTGGGAGGGTGAATGGATGAGGGGGCAGATGGATGGTGGGTGAGTGTATGCGTGGGCAGATGAGTGGGGGAGTGAATGGGTGGCTGGGTGGGTGGGTGGATGAATAGATGAATTACAATCACCCAGTCTGAGCCTGGCACGGGTCTTTGTATATTGACAGGCCCTACAGCAGGAACTGGCTCTTTACTGGAGCTTCATGGAGGAGCTTGACCAGAGGGCCCAAACCCTCACTGGGCCTGAGAACCCTGAGCAGCTGGGAATGATGCAGGAGAAGCTCTGGAAGCAGCTGCGGGAACTGCGGGAGTTGGCAGCCACACGGTGAGGGTCACTGCAACCTCTCTCATCGGTGGGTACTGGGAACCTGGCTGGGGTTAGCTGTTCCCCACATGGTGCCCCTGACTTGAAAAGAACCCAGGCCCATAGAGATCTGTCAGAAGGATGAGTCCCTGCTGTGTGTTGCATGCCGCTTTCCATAAACTCTTCAATGAGAGCCTGCTGGGCAGGAGCTCAGATCCTCCAACTCCAGTCATCTGTCCCTTCCGCACATCCCTACTCCTCATCAGCCCCTACACTCACCTTCCTGTGTCTACTTCCCCCTGAATCCGGAGCTGCAGGCTGGGCAAAGACCATGAGTAACCTCATCCTTCAGGTAGCCCCCTTTGACTGGCTCCGTTGTCCCCCAAAGCATGGGCAAACTAACTGCTGGGGAACCACGGGCTGACACCACAGGGACCTGGAGCTGGAGAGGACCCTGAAGCTGCACGAGTTCACGAGGGAAGCCGAGGACTTGCAGAGCTGGCTCGCTAGCCAGAAGCAGGTGGCCAGAGGAGAAGAGAGCCCCAGAGAGGACTACGAACACGTCCTAGTGAGGAAAGGGCCGGGGCAAGCAGGGAGGCCTGAGGCAGAGTGATGAGGCGGGGGAGGCTGGCCCTGGCTGGGCTGTAGGGAGAAAGGGAAGTCGGGAGTACTCAGTCCTGCCTGAGAACCAGCTTGGGCCTCCTGCTTCCCTCTTCTGAGTGGAGTGGGCAGGTGCTGCGGCTGTCCAGCCCTGCCTCGCCCAGTCACTCACTGAAGCTTCTCGCTTCCCCAGCTGCTTGCTGCCTTGCCAGCTGGGAGCCACCCATTCTTCTCTTCTTCTCAGCACCTCAGGACCAAGTTTGCCAAGTTCCAGCACCAAGTGGAGATGGGTGGTCAATGGGTGGCAACCTGCCAGCAGCTGGCGGAGAGCCTGCTGGAGGCCGGGCCCAGTGCTGCACCCAGCATCCATGAGAGGTGGCAGGACCTACAGTGAGCATGCAGCGGGCCGGGCCAGGGGCATGGGTGTGAGCTAAGGTGGTGGGCAGGCGGTTTCTGGGGTGTTAAGAGAAGGCAGGCAGGCTCCGAGGGCTACACGAGGTATCAGGAGAGGGGCTGGTTCCAGGGACGCTGGTTCCAGGTGGCTGTGGCCTGTGAAGGGTGGCAAAGCTGGGTTTGCAGGTCAGAGAGCCCAGCCCAAAAGCTGACGCTCCCAGGACTCATCCGAGGAACCTGCCTGGGCTGGGGCCAGGCTCCCTCCTACAAGCTTCCCCACAGCTCCCAGGCTTACCCGTGTCACAGTCCCTGCCATACCACGTTCCTAGCTGCCCACCAAGCTGCGTGACTCCACCCCAGACTGTGAGCTTTGAGGCAAGATCACAATTTATTCATAGTCCCCAGCACAGAGCCTGGCCTGTCTTAGGAACTCAGTGGGAGTAGCCGAGTGAACAAGAAATGGAGAGATGTAGCCTCTACCTCTGAAGTGTTTGCAGCCTAATTGCAATCTAACTGAAGAACTGAGCAGTGAACACACAAGATGTAAGGAGTCTCACAAAGCACTGATAGCAGTGAAGTGCTGAAGTTTATAGTACCAAAAAAACCCAAAGCCAAACCCATTGCTGTCGAGTCGATTCCAACTCATAGCGACCCTCTAGTAGTAGCAAGTGGCAAATTCCCAGTAAAGATAGAAAGACAGGTTCCTGGGAAGACAGTTTGCAGGCAGGCCCAGAAGCAGGGTAAATGTTTAGGAAGGGGAGTAGCCATTCAGGACCTTTGGGCAAGTCCCGGACACCACCCAGGAAGGAGGAGGGCCGACCAGACCGAGTCTGAGGGGGAGGAATGAGATACCCAGCTCACCTGCTCACCGCTGACCTTCTGCCGTCTTCCGTGTGCCTGGGGGCAGGGCTGCCTGGTCGGAGCTGTGGGAGCTGACTCAGGCCCGAGGCCTCCTGCTCAGAGGTGCTGAGATCACCCTTGAAGTTCACAGAGATCTGTCAGGAGTGCTTGCCGAGATCCAGGTGTGAGCCAGGGGAAGGAGGGGATTCTAGAAATGGAGCCCCGCCTAGGCTCAGAGCTCCACCCTCACCTCCTGGTCCCTGGGCCATCTCCCCTCCTCAGGAGAAAGCCACGAGCCTCCCAGATGGTGTGTCCCAAGACCTGCATGGGGCAGAGGCCCAGCTGAGGAGACACAAGGGGCTAGAGCGTGAACTCACGGGCACCGAGCGGCAGGTGAGCCCAGGTCTGGCAGCCTCTCCCACTTGGGCCCTGTGGCCCCCTCAGGCCTGGCCCATCTGTTCCTCACTTCCTCTAGATTTCCCACACCCCCTCGGGATCTGGGCCCATTGTGCATGGCAGGGCATGCCCTGCTGGGCTCAGGTACCTAGGCAAGGAACATGTCTGTGGAATGGTCAGGCCCCTCAGCCTCAGGGAGGACACTACCCTTCCCTCCCTACCCCCTGCTCTGACCCCCAGCTGCAGGAGCTGATGGAGGCTGCAGGCAGGGTGCAGAAGATGCACCCTGGGCCTCAGGCCGATGCAGTGCGGTGGAGGCAACAGGCCGTGGTGCAGGCCTGGGCGGCCCTGCAGGGGTACATGAAGCAGCACAGGGCCCAGCTGGAGCAGGCATGCCTCCTGGCCCGCTTCCACACAGCGGTGAGCGCTTCCTCCCCTCAGGAGGCTTGTGTATGCATGCGTGTGTGTGTGTGTGTGTGTGTGTGTGTGCGCGAATGTGTGTGTCTGTGTGTCTGTCCATCTCTGTGTATGTGTGTGTATGCATGTGTGTGTGCACGTGTGTGCATGTGTATCTATGCATGTATGTGTGTCTGCATGTCTCTGTGTGTGTGCACGCGTGTGTGCGTGTGCGTGTGCATGTATATGTGTGTGTGCATATGTGTGTGCATGTGTATGTCTGTATGCGTGTGTGTGTCTGTGTGTGCATGTGTGTCTGTCCGTCTCTGTGTATGTGTGTCTGCGTCTGTGTATGTATGTGTCTGTGTGTCTATGCATGTGTGTGTGTCTTCATGTCTGTGTGTGTCTGCATGTATGCGTGTGTGTGTCCATGTGTATGCGTGTGTGTTTGCACGTGTGTGTGACTGCGTGTGTTTGCGTGTCTGTGTATGTATGTGTGTGTGTGTGAGTGTCTGCATGTCTGTGTGTGTGTCTTGTGTCTGTGTGTGTCTGAACGCCTATGTGTGTGTGTCTGTGTGAGTGTCTGCATGTCTATGTGTCTGAACGCCTATGTGTGTGTGTGTCTCTGTGTGCGTCTGCATGTATATGTGTCTGTGTGTGTATATGTGTGTGTGTGTGTGTGTGTGTTATATCATGCATGTGCCTGCACCGATGAGGCCCTCTAGTTCCGGAAGGAGAACAAGTGTGGACAGAGGTGTAACAGCACGAGCATGTCTGGACATCCATGTGGCTGGTCACAGGGCCTAGCACATGGGCTGTAGCAGTGCCCCCTTAGCTTTGGATCAGTGCCAGCCCAGGTGAGTGATGGGGCAGTCAGGCTGCGGATTAAGAACAGCCCAGGTAAGCCCCTACCTAACTAGAGACCCAGATGCTCCCTCTGGATCAACCAGCACCTGTTCAACACCTGTGCTTGGCTCTGCTAGGAGCTGTGGTGGGAAGAGGCGGGTGACTAGAAGCAATCTAAGATGGGATAGCTGCCCTTGTGGAACTTGTCTAGCTGGGAGATGAGCCTCATACCCCAGAGAGTCAGACTGGGACAGTGGGTCCTGGCTATGAGCTGTCCCAGGGGTTCCACGTCACACTACCTGGTAGACCAGGGGGCCCAAACTATGACATTGCAGAAGGCTGGAGTTCAGGCACTCAGCTCTGTCACTTTCTAGCAGCGTGGGCTTGAGCAAAGGCACTTAGCCCTGGGTTGCTCCCTTCCATTTGTCGAGTGCATAGAGTTTAGAAAACTCTTTCACACACGTCATGCTTTTTAACCTTCATCTATGCGATGAGACAATGCAATGGATGAGGAGGGTCCACGGTCTCTCCAGCTCTAACCTTCTGGGAGTGATTCTACATGATTCAACAAAAGATCGTCTCTAAGTGTTAAATTGGCAGTCAGTGGACAAAGAAAGCAATGGGACCTCAAGCTGCTGAGGAGGGCTCCGGGGAGCAGAGACGGCCTTGGCGCTTGAGAAACGGGTGGGCTTTGGAGAGGCGGGAAGTAAGGAGAAGGCAGCTTTAAGCAGGAGGGGCAGCAGGAGCAAAGGGTAAAGACGAGGCTTGGTTGGGATGTGCCCTTCGGGGAGCGGGAGGTGGGGAAGCTAGCACACATGGAGGGTTGGTGGCCCCGGGAGGATGGGTGGATGAGAATGGAGGAACCAGGTGACAAGGACCTGTGAGCCTCGTGCAAGGCTGTGAGCTGGGAAAGCTCGGGGCAGCCCCACGTGAGTGGACCCAGGCTGTGACTGCCTCGGTGTCTGGTTCCCTGCCACCTACCCCAGCCTCACCCCACTCTCTCCCTCGCTTCCCCCGGGATCCAGGTGCGGGACTACGCCTCTTGGGCAGCCAGTGTGCAGCTGGAATTGCAGGTAGAAGAGAGGTCCCAGGACCCCAGGAGTGGCCCCCTAAAGCTCAGTGCCCACCAACAGCTTCAGGCGGAGCTGGAGGCCCAGGAAGAGCTGCATCAGCGGGCCACCCAGCTGGGCCAGCAGGCACTTCTGACTGCAGGGCTGTCCACCAAGGAGGTGGGCCCCCTTCTGGTGCTCCCCCAGCCTACCCTGCCCTACCTGGGGAAGTGCCATGCCAGCCTCTTCTCAGAGGCTTCCCTCGGGACTACCTCCCTGTCTTGTCCATACCGCTCTCCCCAGCTCAGGCCCTGCCGCGTGCTCACCCCCAGGTCCGGGAAGGGCTGCGAGCCTTGCAGGAGGCGCGGGAGCAGGTGTTCCAGGCCTGGGAGCGGAAGCAGGAGAGGCTGCGGGCCGTGCACCTTGAGCAGCTCTTCCTCAGAGAGTGTGGTCACCTGGACAAGATCCTCCAGGCCCAAGAGGCAGGTCCACTCACCCCGTAATACGTGCGCACCTACACATACACCCACACCCACACCCACACAAACATATACACACACACATTCACTCACACCTACACACACACATACACAAACATATACACACATTCACACCCACACACACATACATATGCAGATACACAGTCACACACACATACACATTCACTCACACACACACCCACATACACATACATATGCACACACACACACACATACACATTCACTCACACACACCCAGAAATACATACACCCACATACACACACACAGAGGCATACACACACAGAGACACACAGACACACATACACATATACACACACACAGACACATACATACACACAGACACATACCCACACACACACAAATACACCCACACACCCCACACATGCACACAGAAATACACACACACACACACAGACACACACACAAATACACCAACCCACCCCCCACATGCACACACAGATACACACATATATACACACATACACACACACATGCACGCAACAGATACACCCACACACAGAGACACAACACAGACACACACACACACACACACCAGAGTCTCCTCTCTTCTCTGTTTCTCCTCCCCTGCTTTTCCCTTGCTTCCCAGGTCTCTGGTTTTTTTCTGTTATGAGGATTAGTCCTACTAGGTGGTCAAGGGGGCACCTGAGTCTCCCAAAGTCCCCAGGCCAGTCAGGAACCTCCCCCGCCGCCCTACCCCAGCCGAGCCCCGCAGGGTTTGGTGGGAGGTTGACCATGCACCCAGCCTTGTCAGAGGTTAAGCTATTCCTAACTGCCAGCTTGGGGTGCTGCTCTGCCTCCGAGCTCCGCTCCCCCATGCCCAGTGCCTGCCTCAGCCCCAGGCCTTTTGCTTCACCCCCAGAGCCCTGCACAGGCTGCAAACAGAGGGGCTGGCCATCTGGACAGGCCTTGATGGCCGTCTGCTCTCTCGGGGTCAGGCTCCCAACTCCCCCTTTGACTCTTGCATTGGCTGATGCAGGTCTCCCTGAAAACCAGCACCCTGGGAAGCTCAGTAGAAGAGGTAGAGCAGTTGATCCGCAAGCATGAGGCCTTCCAGAAGGTGCTGACTGCCCAGGACAGGAAGGTAACAGGCTTGCAGAGTCCTGGGCACGGTCGGGGTGGGGGTAGGGGGAGTCTGTACATGTTGGGAAGTCCATACTCTTGGGGGGACGTGGGATGTGATGTGTACACAGAAGCAGAGCTGTTGTGTGGGCGGCACCATGGAGCTAGGGGCACCTGATGGGGCTGACGACTGGGCAGAGTTGCCTGTGTGGCTCCAGAAGAGCACCTGGGATGGGGTGGGCCACACTGCAGGGACCACAGAGGGCATCTGTCCATATCACGTGGTCACTGGGGAGCAGCTTGGAGCTGGGAGCCCCGGCCAGCCCTGAGCCATGCAGAGCTGAGGGAAAGGCTTCAGGACCCTCACAGAAAGGGCGTTGGGCCCTGTGAGTCAGCCCCTGCCCCAGCCTCCCCAGGGCAGAGAACCACAGGCTGTGCCTCCCCGCCCACAGGAGACAGCTGTGCGCGAGCAGGCAAAGGCGCTGCAGGGCCCCAGGGTGCAGGGCTTACTGGATGAGGTGCTGGAGCGGCGCACTCATGTGAAGGACCTGGCAGAGAGCCGGCGACGCGCCCTGCACACCTCGCTGCTGACAGCCAGCTTCACCAGGGCCGCAACCCAGGTCAGAAGGCACCCCAGCCCAATGCCTCCCACCTGGGCCGCATTTTACCTTTGTGGGTGACCTTCACCTCGCCACAGCCTTGTGATGAGACAGCTGAGGCCTGGAGAGTTCAGTGGCTTTTCCAGGGGCTGAGCTGGGACTGGAGCCCAGGACAATCAATTCTCAGACCCTGTGTGTAGGGACCCCACCCATTTCGCCAGGTCTGGAGCAGAGCAGTTGGCCAGGGGAACGGGGCCGCCCCCCACATGACAGCCCACCCAAGGCCCCTGCCCAGCCGCTTCCTGGGTCTGGGGCGTGTCTTCCTGGGCTAAAACCATTGTTTCTCCTGTGCTTGGATCCACCCAGCCCTGCCTCTGAGGCCAGCCTTCGGCCAGCTGGGCACAGCTGAGGGGCTGGCCCAAGGATGTCTCTGTGGGCTGAGGCAATATTGAGCATCATGAGATCCACGTCCCCACCACCCCACAGGCTGAGGACTGGATCCGGGAGCAGGCCCAGCAGCTGAAAGAGCCTGTCCCTCCTGGGGACTTGAAAGATAATCTGAAGCCCTTGCAGAAACACAAGGCCTTTGAGGCTGAGGTCCAGGCCCATGAAGAGTTCATAACCTCTGTTGCCAAGGTAACAGCCAGGCCCTCCCTGTGCCTCCCTAATCCCTGCCCCAAACTGTGGACTCCCACATGGCCAAGGGGGAGGTTTTAGGCAGGAGGAGCCTGGGATGGCAGAAAAGCAGGAGGAAGGGCCTCAGACAAGATCTCCAACACCCCTCTTTCTGTAGAAGGGCGAGGTTCTCCTGGCCCAGGGCCACCCTCAGGCGGGCGAGGTCTCGCAGAGGCTGCAGGCACTTCAGGGGCACTGGGAGAAGCTGAGGCAGGCCGTGGCGCTCCGTGGCCAGGACCTGAGGGACAAGCGGGGCCTCCTGGAATTCCTGCAGAGAGTGGACCTCACAGAGGCCTGGATCCAGGAGAAGGTGGAGGCCCAGCTGGTCAGGGGCAGAGCTGGGGGCCGGGGTGAGGTGGAGTGAGGGTGGGTCGGGAGGAGCCCTGGGCCTGCATTCCCTTGCAGGAAGCCCCCAAAACCTCCACAGAGTCCCAGCAGCTGGGTGCCAGGGGGCTGGGCAGGCCCGGGGCCTGTGCTCAGAGCACCCCTCTCCTGGGCCCTCGGTCTCCACAGGAGGGGATGCTGAACTTTGGCGACCTGGGCCAGGATCTTGAGCACTGCCTGCAGCTCACCAGGCAGCTCTGCAGGTTGCGAGGAGCCTTGGCTGGGGTAAGGGGGCCCTGCCCTGGGAGAGGTTGGCTGTGGCCTCTGCTGTTGGGAAATGCAGCTCAAGTATTGGGAGAGCAGGGAGCCCCGGCGGTGCAGCGGTTTAGCACTTGGCTGCTAACCAAAAGATCAGTGGTTTGAACCCACCAGCCACTCTGAGAGAGAAAGATGTGGCAGTCTGCTTCCATAAAGATTTACAGCCTTGGAAACCCCATGGGGCAATTCTGCTCTGTCCTATAGGGTCGCTGTGAGTCGTCATCGACTCCATGGCAAAGGTAGTGAGAGTGTGGGCTCTGTAGCCAGGTTGGGGTTAAGTGTTGGCGCGACACTTAAACGGCCTGCACAAGCTGCAGTAAGCCTGGTTTCTGCATCTTTATAACGCCTACGTCCCGGGTAGGACGGCACGTGTGTGTGGTGGCGGTCACACAGTCTATACGTGTGATGACATTGCACAGAACCGTAGCCCCAAACACATGCACAGATGAGTCCATGTGTAAAGGGATGGGATCTGAATGAAGCCTGTAGTCTAGTTAATAGCATTGTCCCGGTGTCAATGTTCTGATTTTTCTATTGTACTATAATGGTACGTTACCATTAGGGGAAACTAGGGGAGGAGTACATGGGACCTCTCTGCATTAGTTTTGCAGTTTCCTGTGAGTCTGTAATTATTTTAAAATAGAAAGTTAAGGAAAAAAGAGAGAGAGAGAGCATTATGCCTGGAGTGTGGCAGACGATCTGTAAGGAGCAGCTGCTTGTCACCCCTTCTGCCTTCAGCGTCTCCTCCTCACCTCGCTGTCCCCCTGCCGCCACACACCAAGAATCTGTTTCTCTTGTGTGACGTGTAGGAAAGAAAGCTGACACAGATATTCCCAATCAGGCTTAGAGACCAACATGCATACACCATTCTTTAAAAGGCTGCAGGGCTTCAATCGAAGGCATCCACGTTAATGGCGGAACTTTGAGACTAGGCAGATAGGTGGCGTCCTGTGATAGAACAAGTACCAGGCTTGGAGGCCGAGGAGCAGGCTCGTATCCCGGCTTTGCCACAGCTGGCTGTGTTACCTTCCTGGGCTCTCCTCTAGGAAAGGAGAACAACAGCCTTCCCTGCCTACCTCGTCTGGGACACTTCATAGGGAAGTGCTTTGGAAATGGTAAACAAGCTCTGTGAACGTTAGGTGCTTTTACTAGGGCCAGAGAGCCTGCGCCCCTACCCTGCCAGGGACACCTTCCCCGTGTGCCTACAAGCCTGGACCAGTGTCAGAGCCGCGGTGGCCTCAGGCAGGCGAGTCCTCGGGGGTGGGACACCCTAACCCCAAGAGAGGGGCACTCACTATTTTATTCCACTGCTCGCTTTGCTTTTCTTATCCCGAGAAGCTGCATTTTAACTTTAAAAGCGTCTGTTAGTCAGTGCACGCACGTCCTTCATTGCCGCCTGGCACCCGACCTGAGGAGCACAGTCTGTGGCCTCAGAGACAACTCAGAGGCTGCAAGCATCAAGAGATCTCACTCACTGCACCTGGGGTGCCATGGCCCCAGGCACCTGGCAGGTGGAGGAAGCAGGTCCTGCTGCCACTCCTCATGCTCTCTTGGGCCCAAGCAGACCCCCGCAAGCACCAACCACAGTGCAAAGAAGGGGCTCTGAGGGAGTGGGCAGGGCCCTCACCCTGCCCTGCCCCCCAGGATGACGCCCGCATCAGGAGTGTCAGTGACCTGTCGCTGCAGCTCAAGATTCGGGACCCGGACCAGGTCAAGACCGTCTACCAGTGGCGAAACCAGCTCAACAACAGGCCAGTCCCAGCTGAGGAAGGCAGTGGGGCTGGGGGCCACCTCAGACCCCACCTTACATCCCCTTCCCCTCCAGGTGGCATAGTTTCCGTAGCAACCTGCTCTGGTACCAGCGGCAGCTTGAAGGGGCCCTGGAGATACACACGTTGTCCTGTGAGCTGGATGATGTCACCGGGAGGATCGTGGAGAAAGTAAGCAAGGGAGGGAGTCCTGATGTTTGCTGCAAGCAAAACCATGTCAGACCGAGGGGTGCTGAGTCTCCTAGCCTCTTGCTCCTCAACGGGTCTGTCAGGGGATCTGCCAGGGGCATCTGATGGGCCGCTCTTGCGATCAGCTCTGGACCATAGAAGCCCATGATTGCAGCCCCCGAGACTGGTCCCCCTGGCTCCTTTCTCCCTAAATCCACCATGGATCCAGAGCACATCCCTTGATGTTCTCCTGTCCCTGTGCAAGCCAGAACCCACAGGAGCTTCCCCGAGAGAAAAGCAGGCAGAAAGCTGGCAAAGGCAGAACTGAGGGAGTGTGCTCCCATTTTGTGGCTGGGAAGGGCTCTTGTCTAATTGTTCTGACTCCTCCTTTACTTCTGAGTCCCCCAAAGGGATGAGAATCAGGTGGGACAACGTCTGAGGAAGCATCACACGAATGTGAGGTATTACCTCCAGGAAACTCCAAACCCCATGTCTGGCCTGGGAATCTTCCTCCTTCACATGGGGAGGGGTCTCTGGTGGGGCCAAGACTCTGCTCGGGCCCCACGGAAGGGAAACCAGAAGGGAACTGACGTTAAGCACTGGGAATCATGCTGGGTGCTGGCTTTCCACACGGAAGCCCTGTGACTGGCATCAATATTTTCATTGCACGGATGGGTACACAGGCTCCATCACCTGCCTGAGGCTGTGCAGCTGGCAATGGCAAGGCCAAGCCCAGGCCGTCTGCAGTGAGGGTGGAACAAAGCCAGGGGCAGGAGAGCAAAGGCCAAGCCTGTGACACCCCCATCCCTCCCCAGAGCGCCTTGGTCGAGGCCCTGGACTGCGGGAAAGATCTAGAGAGCGTGGAGAAGCTGCTGCGCAAACATGAGAAGCTGGAGCAGGAAATGGGCCTCATCCAAGCCCAAGTGGAGGTGTGCAATGGGTTTGGGGGAGGCCCAGGCCCAGGGTACCTCCGCTATGGGACCCTGGACAGGCATGGGGCCAGCCAGGCCCACCCACCTATACACCCCCACGTCAGGGGCCTCCTGCAGCTGGGGACTCCCCTGAGCACAGCCTGGCCCGCTGGCCCAGCCTCTGACCTCCCCCACAGCCCCTGGAGGGTAAGGTGGTCCGCCTCTGCCAGAGGAGCCCTGGGGCAGCTCACAGCCTTGGCCGCAAGCATCAGGAGATGACGGACAGCTGGCAGCAGCTCCAGAGCAGGGCCCAGAAGAGGTACGGCCACCTGGGCCTCCTCTCACTCCTCCCAGCCATTCCCTCCAGCGTATCAGGCCACACGTCTCCTTGGCCCCCAAGGTTTCCCCTAAGCGTCTTTCCCCGCCTCTCAAATAACGGCCTGCACAGTCACCCCATCTACTCCCTGCCCCAGCCCCAGGCCTCTGCGTGTGGCTGTAGGGGTTAAGGGGCAGAAGACACTGGTGGCCCAGGGGAGGGAGGGGCTCAAGGCCCCAGCTGATGCACCTGTGGGCAGGAAGGAGTTGCTGGACGCCTCGCACCAAGCTCAGACGCTCCAGGCACTGCTGCAGGAATTGCTGGCCTGGGCCCAGGGGCTGCGGCCTGAGATGGACATGGGAAGCCCTCCCGGCAGCGCTGCAGAGGCCCGGCGTAGGTTAGAGGAGCACCAGGAGCGAAAGGTGAGCGAACCTGCCTCCTGTCTGCCCCCCAGCTCCTCTGCTCCCAACTTGTTCTTGGTTCTTGTCTCCATCTCCCACGCCTGCATTTCTCCTCTCTGGCTCCACTCCTCCAGCTGTCCTTGCCACTTCTCCTCCTTCCCGCTGGGCCTCCACCAGCTCTGGAAAGCCTCAGTTCTGGGGATCTGAACCCAGTCCTGTTACAGGCTGAGCTGGACTCCCGAACAGACAGCATCAGCCTGGCCCGAAGCATTGGGCAGCGGCTGCTTCCAGCCGGGCACCCAAGTACCCCTGACATTCACCAGGCCCTGGCTGGTTTAGAACAGGAGCTGAGCAGCCTGGACGGGGCCTGGCGGGAGCACCAGCTGCAGCTACAGCAGGCCCTGGAGCTGCAGGTAGGCACAGTCCCGTGCCCAGCCTCCATCCTCCCCTCGCACCCACTGGGGCCTGCGCTAACCCCACAGCTCCTGGGGGAAGCTAAAGGCAGAGAGGCTCCTTGCCAGGGGCTTTTCCCCACACCCACCACTCACTGTTCAGCTCACCCAGAGCAAGCTGTGGACTTGTTCTGCTGAGCCAGGCCCCAGGCCCCTGGCCCCCAACCTGGGCCATCGAAAGGGTCACCCCACCTGGCTTGACTGGCCCTCTGCTGACTTTCTCTTGCCTTCTCCTTTCTCAACAGCTGTTTCTGAACTCTGTGGAAAAAATCGAAAGTTGGCTCTGCAAGAAGGAAGCTTCCCTAGCGAGTGAGGATCTAGGGGTAGGTGCCCAGCAGGAGCTGGGAAGAATTTACAAGAGTAGAGCTAGGGATAAACCATCAGTGCTGCCGGAGCCCCCGAGGCTGAAGGGGATCATCCCTTTTTCTGGCTTCGCCTCCCTCAGCCACATTCCACTTACCCATCAGCCGGTTAACAAATGGTCGTTGAGTATCTCTTGTGTGCACAGTGCTAGGCCCGCGAGAGCACCATGGGAGCTCAGAGAGTGAACGCTGGCCCGGGACCCATTCTTGTCTTCTTCCCACAGCCCTTCTCCCCTCCCATTCACCCCACCACTGCCCCAACCCCTTTGGCAGATGAGCCTGACCCCTGGGAGACCTCAGAGAATAATGTGAAAGGAGCCGGGGTGGCCCAACAGTCAAGCACTCAACTGCTAACCCAAAGGTTGGCAGTTCAAATCCACCTAGCAGCTCCTTAGGAGAAAGACCTGGCAATCTGCTCCTGGAAAGATTACAACCTAGAAAACCCTACAGGGAAGTTCTACTCTGTCACATGGGGTCACTATGAGTTGGCATTGACTCAGTAGCACCCAACAATGACAACTGCCCTGTGCTGACGTAGTCTTCCTGGATTGCAGAGGACGTGTGGTCCTGGGTCATGTGAAAAAGCTCCCCCCACCCTGGAAATTCTGACACTTGACCCCGTCCCCAACCCCGCCCCTGACTGAGGATCACTGCCCTATAGCCAGACACAGGCTTAAGAGTACTGCCCCACAGAGTTTCTGAGGAGCGGCTTGGTGGATTTGAACTGCCAATCTTTTGGTTAGCAGCTGTAGCTGACTGCTGCCGCCAGGCTTCTCTGTGATTTGAAGGATGTGGTTTCGGGGGCAGAGCAGTTGCCAGGTGGACAAGGACTTGGTAGGATGAGTCTCAATGGAAAAGCAGATAGTTTGGGATCGGGGCAGGGAAGGCAGCCCATGATGGCTATCGGGCTTTCCGACTCCCGCCAGGACCCCTTGGCCAACGTGGAGACCCTCCTGTGGAAACACACGGTGCTTGAGCAGGGCCTGGAGGCTCAGGCGGGAAAGATCAGCTCACTGGAGGCTGCAGCCCACAGCCTGTACCAGGGTGGACACCCGGAGGCCCAGAGCGCCCTGGGCAGGTGCCAGACCGTGCTCCTGAGGTACTCCTGGCCCGGTGGGTGTGGGAGCCGGGGGTGGGCTGGTGTGGGCATGGGGCATCCCAGCTCTTCCCTTCCTGCTCTTCCTCCTCTTGGCCCCAGGCTCACCAGCCTTTTCCCTGAGTGTGTCAGTCATCATGGACTACAAACAACACATGGAAACTTTAACTTCCCTCTAAATTCCACTGAGATAGGGTGGTGCTTTTCAAAGGAAACGTTTACTAGGACACTAGGAAAAAGCGTATAATGGAACAGGAGGTACCCTGGTGCAGGTCAGGCCGGCCAAGTTCCACTGCTGTCCGATGGTGGCGGGACTTTGGGCTGGTCCCTACCATCTCTGAGTCTCACGCCCACAGTGAGGGGTACAAATACTTGCCTCCTGGGGTTCCTGTGAGCATTGGAGAAGGGGACCCTTGATGCTCTTAGCGGTGCGTGGCACACATGGGCAAGTTGGCAGATTTCTTATCCTAATTTAACAAGTTTTGCCACAGATGCGCTTGACCGAACACCAGGCTTTTCTCATAAAAGCTCATCTGGTTTGGGTGCCTCGTCCAGCAACTCAGATGTTTAGATCAAGGTAGATTTGGCTACAGGCTGGATCCTAGAGGCAGCCCGTGGCAGTTTCTGGGGACTCTTCTCTCCCCCTTCTGCTGGCGGGCCCCACCTAGCTTGTCCATGGGGGTCTTTGAGTTAACAAGTGGCAAAGGTTGGTGTGTTTCTATCTGTCAGCACAACCCCTCCTCCCAGTTACCTTAGGTGGCTCCTCCCTGGCCCTGCCTTCGTCCGGGAGGAGGTTCCTTTCTGTCAAGTCTCTCTGCATCTCCCCGACCCCCACAGCCTTTGGTGGGCCCAGCAGGGGAAGACAAAGGGCCATACACCGCCAGTGCGTGGCGGTTGGGGGCGGTGTGCAGGGGGCATGGGTATTAAAACTTCTTTATTTATGAGATTTCATTTTTAATTTCTATTTTTGTCCATACAGCAATGTATTTAATAGATGGGTACAGAGGTATATAACTATAATAGAAATTTGAGGGGAGCTTGCTCAAAAATGTCTGCTAATAGCAGTGCATGATCACAAAAGCGTGCAGACTCTAATAAAGGAGGAGGTAGAAAAGGTCTCTACTTCAGAGGAAACCCCAGCCTTAAGATTTATTGATACCTGAAAAAGACTGCCGTGTCTGTGTGTGCGTCTGTCTCTGTGTGTGTGTCTGTGTGTGTGCATGTCCCTGTCTGTGTGTGTGTCTCTATGTGTGTGTTAGCGCATCTATGTCTGTGTGCGTGCATGTCTGTGTGTGTCTGTGTGTGCACATCTGTGTGTGTATTTGTCTCTATCTACGTGTGTCTGTGTGTGTGTGTCTGTGTCTGTCTGTGTGTGTGTGTGTGTGTGTGTGTGTGGTGCACGCACAGAGCAGGTCCACATCCTAACTGGTGGACCTGGGAGCCATGAGCCCCTCCTTCTGGCAGGAAAGAGGCGCTCCTGCGGCGAGCTGAGACCCGCCACCACCAGCTGGAGGAACTGCAGCAGCTGCAGGCATTTCTGCAGGATTCCTATGAGGTTCCCCTTGCTTGGGAGTGGGGAGTTGTGGGGAGAGGGAAGGAGTTGTCGCAGGAGAAGCCACCCTTCCTCTGGGGCAGAGTTTGGGGGGAAGGAAAAGGTCCCAGGCAGCAGAGCCTGGTCCTCCCTGTGTGCCCAGGTGGCTGTGTGGCTGAGGGAGAAGAACCAGGTGGCTCTGGAAGAGGGTTGGCGGGACCCGGCCACGTTGCAGACACAGTTATGGAAGCAGCGGACCCTCCAGGCCGAGCTGGACTCGATCGTGCACCAAGAACAGAGGCTGCAGAGGGTGAGGCCCATGAGGGGGACCTGGGACAGTCCTGCAGGCCAGAGCATGGGGTGCCCCCACAGCACCCTGTGACCAACGTTCATTGAGTGCTTTCTGTATGCAGGCACCGTGCTAAGCTCTGAAATGTAATGAGAAGCAAGGCTTCCCCTGAGTACACACTCTAAAATCGGTGCCTTTTCAATAATTTTTGGGGGGTGGGGAGCAATATTTCTTTTTTTTTTAACACGACATAAAATGGGCCATGTTAACCATTTTAAGGTGTACAATCCAGTATCGTTAATCACACTCCCAAAGTCTTGCAACCGTCACCACTGTCTGTTCCCAAAACGTTTTCATCACACCAAACAGACTCAGTTCCCACTAAGCAGTAACTCCCTATCCCCTGCCCCCAGCCCGTGGTATCCACTCGTCTACTTTCTGTCTCTGTGTATGTGTCTATTCTCCTGGACGGAAATGGGATCATACCGTAGTGTCGTTTTGTGTCCGGTTGTTTCGTTTAGCGTAATGCTTTCAAGTTTGATTCAAATCCTAACATACGTCAGAACTTCATTCCTTTGTAATGGCAGAATTATTCCATTGTATGACTATACCGCGTTGAGCTGATCCATTCATCTGGTGAGGGACACTTGGGTTATTGCCACCTTTTGGCTACCATGAATAGTGCAGCAATGTCTAGGATTTTGACATGATCGTTCTAAAGACTATCTTGAAAAGACCTAAGTTAGAGGGCACTGTGAGACCAGACCGGCACCCTGGGGGCAAAGGGGTCCACGGTAGTTCCTTGGGTAATATTGAATGCCCTGCTGAGTATTGTATACGTTTTAGCTCATTTAAACAAAGTAATTCATTCTTGTTCCCATTATATGTAGGGAAGATGGCTCTCAGAGAGGTTAAGGAACAAGCTAGCACACCGACTCTGCAGCCTGGGGCTGGTGGTCTGAGCCAGCCTGAGTCCAGCAGTTGTGTGTCTGTGTTGTGGCTGTAGGAGGGGCAGAGGCTGCTGCAGGGGGGCCACCTGGCCTCGGAGACCATCCAGGCACAGCTGCAGGAGCTGGGCGACCTCTGGGACAAGCTGCAGGCCAACTGCAAGAGGAAGGCAGGCAAGCTCCAGGAAGCCTGCAAGGTGAGGCCGTGTGAGCCGTGGAGCAGGCTGGACAGGGCACCAGCCTCTCCCTTCCATGCCCACTTCATGGTCTGCCCCAGGCCCAGCATCTACAGCAGAGCATGGAGGAGTTGGAGAGCTGGCTGGAGCCCGTGGAGTCCGAGCTGCAAGTCCCTGTTGGAGGGCAGGGCCTTCCTGGGGGGGGCGAGCTCCTGGAAGCACAGGGAGACCTAGAGGCAGCAGTGGACGGGCAGGCCCGACAGGCTCAGACCCTGCTGGAGCAGGCCCAGGCCTTCATCCAGGAAGGCCACTGCCTCGACATAGAGGAGCAGGCCCGACAGCTGTTTCAGAGGTAGATCTGCCCCTGCCCCATCTTGGAGGGCACCCTTCCTCCTTGCCCTCCTCCTCCTCCCTGCCTTCCTGAAGGGTTGCCCACCCATGCTCCCAGCTCACCCCCCTCAGGGCTTCTCCTCTGCCCGTCATGAGGGGCACAGAGTGGGTGGGCTCTGTGTCACCATCTAGCCATAATAATGACAACCATGGTCCCCACCTCTCTGAGCCCCCGCTCTCTGCTGCTGCTGCAGGTTCGAGAGTCTGAGGGAGCCCCTGCAGGAACGCAGGGCAACCCTGGAGGCCTGGAGCCTCCTCTACCGGTTCTTCAGGGACGCCGACGAGGAGATGGCCTGGGTCGAGGAGAAACTGCCCCTGGCCGCGGCCCAGGACTGTGGCCAGAGCTTGAGTGCCGTGCGGCGCCTGCAAGAGAAGCACCAGGTGCTAGCCCACCCAAGGTGTGGGCACCAAGGGTGTCTGCCCCGGCAGGGTGAGAGGCTTCAGCCAAGAAGACGCAGCTCCCTGCCTCAGCGGGCTTCTGGGGGCGTCCTGGATTCTTGCTGGTCATGGGGGCAGGGGATGCCTTGGGGGCACATTTGTGGGGTCCTGTGAGGCTTCAGACACAACACCAGGGCCCCAGGGAATC